>CM045493.1:4947603-10537045 GCA_024704745.1 Rosa lucieae
ACTACGTTTGACCTAGTTGATCGAATTCGAAACGAGAACCAAATTGGCTGGATTTTCTACAACCACCATAAAACATTACAATCTCTCCATCGAGCGGTTGATTTCTCCGAATTCATTTTCCACCTTTAGAATGAACTTAAACAATTTAAATGCAATGTATAAGTCATACAACTTTAGGAATAAAATTGGTATAGTCCAATGTGTTTGTAATTAATTTTTTTTTTTTTTATCTTATGTCCTGTTGAAATGGAAAAAAATACAAACCCAATTGCAATGAATTTGTTCATTGAAAGAAATATGAGTGCTTTAATTTAAATAAAATTAAAAGCATTTTATTTCGAGAAAAATAGGGGATGAGTTTGATAGCTAGTGAAGCTCTAAACAAAAGAAATAATTAAGCTGCTTATATTGGGTTTACGAAGCATCTGACTTCTAGCTTGTTTGAAACTCTAGACAAGCAATTGAAAAAGAAGTTGCAGTCTTCACGTCAAAAGAGAAAGGAGATAAAATATCCAACGAGTTCACTTCAAATTGAACTCTAAACCTTTCAATGTTGTACACAAGCCAAACTCATCTATAGGCAGTATATAATCATCACATGAAGAGCAAAAAGGAGGAGGGACACAACGCCGCAACGTGAAGAGGACAACAGGAGGACGCAACGGAGCATAGCAGCGTGGAAAAAATACAAGAAGGAGAAAGCAGCAAGCAGCTTGGAAGACAAAAGGTTCAGACCTCATTCCATTTCTCTCCACCACCTTCTCTTTTCTGTTGCATCCCTCCTCACAACAGCACCTTCGGGTGTCAATGATGTCAAAGCCAACATGCCGGGCAGCGTCCCGATGAAACCATGCCGGAGCAGCGCCTCCGATGACCATGCCGGGCAGCGTCCCGATGAACTCATGCCGGGCAGCGACCCGATGAACTCATGCCGGGCAGCGTCCCGATGAACTCATGCCGGGCAGCGTCCCGATGAATATACCGGAGCAGCGTCTCCGATGTTCTATAAACAGAACAGTCCCTCCTATCACCATGTCAAATTGCCTTTAAAGCACCAACTCAAATAACACAAAAAATATGAACAAAGTCTAAGTAGACAGAGACTCACCCTCAAATTGAAGCTTTGGAGTCCTGACTGCAGCTGCTGTCCTCGCCTGGTACCTGCACAAAAGGGTTTGTCAAATTTAAAACCCTTAAAGTTGCAGCAATGGGAGTTGACAAAGCACAAAGAAATTGTTTTCGGTGCAAAGAAACTAAGAGAAAACGACAGAAGGCTCACCATCGAATCAATTTCTGGAACTCTGAAATTTGTGACACCACAGCTCCTGTACTTGATTTGTACCTACATAAAAAATAATAACGAGGTTTTGTCAATTTAACGAAAGCCTTGAAATTGCAGCAGTTGGTAATACAAATGGAAGGCAAAGTCTTCATGTTCACAATGAACCAAGAACATTGTTCGACAAAACAATTCTAGAAGCTAACAAGTCCTGGTTTGAGGAATATGCAATATGGCACAAAGCAAACAAAAAGGGAGCAAGAATGATATCCTGGTGGCATTTGCAGAAGAGTTCCATCCAATTGCACAAGTACAACGAGAACAACAAAAGCAAAATGACAAGCCTGCGTTCTCGGGTACGATATGTCGAGGTGCAAACAATTGTAAACAGAAGAAACAAAGTAGAAGCCGTGAGGTGGAATAGCAAAACAAAGTTCAAAACTTGATGATGGTGAATTGCTACAACGTCAAGACCGTTTGTCCTTGGGTAAAAATCAAATTCAACTACTCAAAGGCTGCAGCAAGTTTTAAGCCAATATTGCTGCAAGAAATCAAAGCGGTGGCCTGCTTCAAGAAATCAAAGCGGTGCATATATGAAAAAAAAAGCTAAAGAACAAAAGTCTCTGGCGGTGACATCTTTGTGTAAAGATAAAGCTTTAACCCAAGTCTTGATCAATGTCAACAAAGTAATTCCAGAAACTCACAAATGCACAAAGCAATATAAAAAACATGAAGGTTCTGGCAATGTTGCAGACCATGTGGGAAGGTTAATTAAGCTGAGAACAAAACAAAAGGCTTAATTAACAATGGCACAAGTTACAAGCTTGATGAGGTGTTGCCATAGGAAAAAATGAAGAAAAGTCTAAAGGGTCAATAAAGCTTGGCGGTGGCATGCTTCTTAATCAAAACTGAAAGTTCAACTAAGGAGCATAAGGCAAAGTGGCAAGGTGCAGTAATACTAAAAGCTTTGAAATAATTATCAAAGCTATGCAATGATCTTTTGGCGGTGGCTACAGACAAATTGCAAAACCATTCCAGCAATTGACAAAGCATAAAGCAATATATGTATATATATAGAAAAAGAAGATGAATGAATGCTCTGGGTGTTCAAGCATGGATCGAAAGCAAAGTTCTTCCAAAATAGGGGAAGAACACGAAGACAGTCATCACCTCGCAAAATCCTTCAATTCTCAATTTGTTTGGGCAATTGAAGTAAAATTGGCCTCACCCACAGATTTAAGAAGTCTCTGGAGGAGCTAGATAAGAGCTAAAGTGAGAGAGGTCTTACACAAGAGTTTTCCCAGAAGCCAATTGCAGCAGAACGTTGGAATTTCTGCTCCTGTGAAAGCCGGCCACGACCTCGTCTTCCACACGGGTTCTATTCCAGCCCCCAATTTCAATTCCTTCCAGTCAGATTGTGTCGACAAATCCATCTCCAATTTGGACTTGCAGGAGATCAGTATCGAGCTCATGCTCTACTCGGTTTGGGATAAGATGAACTGACGAAGCACGAAAAAAAGAAGAACAGGAGGATTGAGGGGAAAAAAAAGAAATAAAAAAAATGTAGCTGGGTGTCCTTATCAGTTTTGGACCTCCAACAAGGCTGGGCCTTTGAGAAGTTTTCTGACGGGTGCCGGATTTGAAGCCCAAAATAAAAATTTTAACCACGTCTCTGAATTCTAGACAAGGAAAATTGAGACTCGGAGTCCGCTTGGTACATTGAAGGTGCCAATATTAAATTTGGGGCCAAAAAAAAACTTTATGGATCGAGGAACATGATTCGCGAGGATACAACAGAAGCCCATATCCAAATTTGGGCCCATTTGAAGAATTTGGCAAAGCATGACGCTACGGGTTTCCATTTCCAAATACCCGAGCTTTGGTTTCGTAAAAAAATGCTCCGGAGCCTAGAAAATATCCCCTTGGTACAAAACCAAGAAAAATCTGCATGCTTGAACTACAATGGTTTGATCCCTTCACAGGGTATGTAGGCAATCTAGCGACCCACTAGATGCAACCACAAGTCAAATCGAATCCCTGACTCCACCAGTCAAATTCAGCCAATCCGAATCTCTGACTTTACCAGTCAAATTCACCCAAACACCAGAAAAATAAAATCATTCCCAAATTACCCAAAAGCAAATTCAAGGGCTCTAAACCCTCACAAATATCCCAAACACAAATCCAAAAATAAATGGGTCATTTACCCATTTAAATCCCAAATGCTGGAACTACATGTGGTTTGATCCCGCAAGGGTATGTAGGCAATCTGGAAACAAATAATCTAGATGCAACCGCATCCTAAACACTATTCCTATCCCAAAAATCCAAGCCTTCCAATGGGTCATTCATTCATTGGAACTCTTGAACTACGAGTGGCTTGATCCCTTCCCGGGTACGTAGGCAACCCATTCTAAAATTCGGGTGCAGCCGCAAAAACAAACAAACACACACTGGTTTCTTTATAAGTGGAATCGAAGGGTGTTCTCTTGTAACAAGAGATTGTAATTAAGAGACACATTCTGTCTTGAATGGGTCAAACCCGAAATAATTAAAACTCTATTCTGTTAATGAATACGAGTGAAATTACGTTGGGTGACATTTTTACTTTGTGCAATTTTTAGCCCAACATGTCCACGCACATCCATCGATGGAATATATACAAACGTGATGTGAAAAAATAAGCACGTTTCGCGGTTGCCACGCTATCGGTCAACCAATAAAACATATAAGTGACTACGGTTGACCAATCCGATCGGATTCTAAAATATGGTGAAATTGGCTAAATTTTTTACCATACTCATAATTTATTGTAATAAACCCATCCAACGGTCGGTTTTTCCATTTTCTTTGAATTGATAGGGGTTGCTCTTTGGAGTGTATGATATATAAATATAGGTTTATAAAAAATTAGTGTTTTTAAAAATTTATTTATCAATAAATTAGTATCTATTTATAAATATAGATTTTTTTTGGTACAATATAGTTATATAGATCTATTATCTTTGGTTGTATTTGATCATTATCCATTGAATTTCCAAAGCTTGATTAAAAAAAAAAAAAACTTGTGTCTTTAAATATTTATTTATAAATAAAGCCCGCAAGGCCCGGCCCAAAAAAGCCCGCAAGGCCAAGCCCGGCCCGGCCCGAAAAAGCCCGCAAGGCCCGCTTTATATGGACGGGCTTGGATCCTTTGATTTTTAATAAAGCCCGGCCCGGCCCGGCCCGCAATTATTTAAAAATATAGCAAGGTCTAGCCCAGCCCGGCCCGGCCCGAGCCCGCTATGAATGGGCCGGGCCGGGCCGGAACGACCCCTATTTTTGCTCATTAAGAAGTTACCATTACATTGGTAAAAAGGTTTCAACTCGACCAATTGATTATTTTTAGTTATGTTGATTACTTGATTTATTTCAAAATTGGTATTACATGAATATATTGTCCAATTTGAAATAATAGCTTTGTAAATATTACAGTTAATTAGTTAACAGTAATTATTGGTAAATATTAAAATACCCATAAGATTATATTAAAACGGCGGCGTTTTTGCCGAATTAACGGTTAATTCTTTAAAAAAATTTATTTTTTTCTTCTCAAAATATGGCTCAATTTAAAAGACTCATTTCCTAATATGGCAGATTGAAATAATTTTCTACATTTTCATAGTTTTATACATATAACACATGTAATAGAACATAACAAAAATAAAAAATAAATTTTAGGGCCGGATTATGGCCGGGCCGGGCTTTATTTGTGTGACCCATACCCTACCCTAATGAAAGGGCCGGGCCAGACAGGCTTAGGGCCCAAGTACTATATGATGAGGCCTAGATTCCCCCCCCTCCCCCTCTCCCTAAAAAACTTTTGTTAACATTTTTGCAGGAATCACAAAAACCGGAGCGGTGAACTTAAAATTAAAACAGTTGAAGGTGGGAACAAAAATTTTTATTCCCACACTTGGATATATTTTCCCACACTTGCATTTACTCCCCAAACCCTAACCGAGAACAACTCATTTTCTCCCAACTCTCCTCTTCATCCTTCCCCGCCTCCGACCAACACTTTTCTCTCTTCTCCTTCTCTCTCGCTTCCTTGTCCTTCCAAACCCTACTCTCTCTCTCTCTCTCTCTCTAGTTCACCAAATAAGCCCCAAAATCCCCCAATCTGTATTCTCAAACCCTAGAATTTGCAACCACGGCTACAATCTAATCCGCTCCCGCCCAACGCCTCCTTCACCCTCTTCGCTCCCACCGACGCCTCCCTCTTCGCATTCGACATGATCCAAACGGCGTCGTCCCTCTCTGATTCTCTGTCTCCGACCTCCGATCTATCTCATCTGGCTCTATACTCCATCCAAAACCAGAGGCATCGTCAGGCCAGTGCTCCCGTCGCAAGCGGCGGCGCCGATGAGGTCGCGCTTTTCACAGATCTCTCTCTGGTGGCCACACCACCGTCTGAAACCGAGTCGAGCATGACAATTACTTCTAACCGGACGGCCAGCGCTGATCGTTCTCCAGCTGGATCTTGAAGATTTCGAACTGCAATTCCAACTCTGAGGGTGATCAACTCTGAGGGTTTCGGATCCGATTTGCGGGTCGCCTTCGTCGAACGGTACAAGCACGATCGGGTTTCCGGCGGCTTCTTGGTTTGAAGGAGCCAAAGGCGTGATGAGGTCCAATGGATACAGAGTGATGGCTTCGTTTCTTGATCTGCAGCTCATGGGGTTCAAGAACCCTCCGAGTTCGTTGACCGTCTTTTCTCCGGTTGACCAGGCGGTGGAGAATCCTCTACTGGACCCGTCGATCTTTCTACGACACGTCGTTCCTTGCCGGCTTGTTTGGTCCGATTTGGTGAGGTGAAGAAATGTGGAGCGTTGGATGTGATGACCATTGACTGCTTTGTGCCTGAAGATGGGGATGGACTAGATCAGCTCAGCCTTCAGCGTCTGGTTTGAGCTTCTGCTTAAACGCTGCGTTCAAACTTCTTCTTGGTAAAATTTTGACTGGTCTTCCTTGAAAGTTTTATTGGTTCAGTAACTTCTGGAAAGTTAAGTTGGGTATATTGAGTGTTATTGTTGTGTGATCTACTTTGCTTATCGATTGCCCCTTATTACCTGGATTATCAACTCAGTCTGGTTTGGTGATGGTATTTGGTGTTATAAGATGGTATGTTGTGATTTGATGCTATGGTGATATCAATTCATATGCTGCCTGGAGATATTCAATTGTCCTGTGTCACAGCCTTTCCCTTTCTTGATTTTCTTTTAGCCTTTCTTCAATTTTCTTTTGTACAATTACCAGTATTTGAATATTCCATTTTTTTTTTTGAAGTTTCTGATCTTCATCAGTTCTTCGGCAGCCCGGCCCTTGAGGCATGATCAGTTGCTGCCTTGCTGGGTTATTCACTCCAGTCACTCCACCGAATCTAGGATGTTAAAGAGGTATTATAAGACAACCCAATTCATCTCCAAATTGATAAAACCCAAATTGACATCATTGCTTGGAATTTGGAATGATATCGAAGTCCATCGTTTGATGTGGTATAAGGAGTGTGAGGCAAATTTTCCTCACTGTAAAATCCTGTGTTACTGATTAAACTGAAGAGACCTATACCAAAACGAAAAATTTGATCGAAGAGAGGAGCTACTAGCCTACTACGTACCTATATAGATATCTAGCTTTATCTAATTTGCAGTCTAATGAATTTGTGGGTTGCTGAATTAGGCTAATACATTTGAGTGGAGATGCTTGAATATTGATTTCTTTTATTCATCTTCTGTGCAGGAACTGTGTGAATCAGAGGGCCACAAATGAAAGCTTGAAGAGAATAAAGGTAATTAAATCTGTTCAAGTTTCCATGAACGTTATAGTGTATTGAAACCTCATAACTAACTCACTTTGGTATACAAATATGGTACTCATATATATGGAGATGATGTATTAGGGTGATTGGAACACTGCATTGTATTCTAAGCAGTTTAACTTCTCTGATAAAACAAAGCATACATGAGTAATGATTTAACTGATAATTCAATGTTAAGAACAGATGAAGAAAACAAAGTATACATGAGTAATGATTTCAGTGCTCGACAGTCTAAAGTTCATTGGGAGTATTAGCAATAATTTTTTAACTTCTGTTGCAATGAATTTCTCAGTTTGATATTATTGCTAGGGGATGCTGGGACCAAGGTTTCGATTATATTTACATACATGCATTTTTTCATTTCTTTCTCAATTTGCACAAGAGAAAACTGAGAATTGATATATCACATCTGTGTTTTTAATGTTAAACTGTGATTGATTTTGTATACAGGTTTCACCTGCTACTACTATTATTGCTGCAACTGATTTATCTGTTGCGAAATAGGTGTGCAAGGTTGGTGTTTTTTCCTTTGGTCCGTATTGTTGATCTCCTACCTCTGTTTTTAGGTTGGTGTTTTTTCTTTTGGTCCGTATTGTTGATCTCCTACCTCTGTTTTTAGCTTTTCAGTATGTAATAGATTGGGACTTCCTAGGGACTTCCTATAATCTGAGATCGACATAGTAGAGGACCAAATATTCAATCTTCTTTTGATTTTGTTAGTATAAGGAGTGACAAAATAATATGAGTTTGTTTTGGTGCCTGCAATTTAACAAAGTCAGATATCATAGTATGAATTGGTTTCTTTTGCCATTTTCTGCCTACAATTTAACAAAGTCAGATATCATTTGGATAGGACAATAATTGGTAAAAGTATACTAATGCAAGGATTTTACAAAGTCCTAGCAATAATTCCTGCGCATTAACTATACCTTTTGTTTCAGTGGCAGCGACGATCCGAATTGTTCTACACCCAAAAGGATGTTGATGTTGTGAGGTCAGAGTGGGCTAAGTTTGTGATGAAGTATCATATTGCATAGCTGTGATGGTTGTTCAAGGCAGGGCTCTTATTTTGGTATTTTGATCACCTGCCTCCTGCTAGCTGGTTTTAGTTTTTGCTTTAGTTATAGGCATGGTTAATGCGCAGTCGAAGGCATTTTTGTTTTGGTATTTTGATGAGCCTCCTGCTAGCTAGTTTTAGTTTTTGCTTTAGTTATAGGCATGGTTAATGCAATGTGGACGCGTTTATGTTTTCCGGCTTTATGCAGTTATAGCCACTTGGGCAATGTTAATTCTTATGTAAATGTTGGGATGAATATTGCTGATGAATGAAATGACTTTTGGAATCAAGGATGTGTTCAATTGTACAGAATGTATGTCTTCTCTTATATCTCAGACAATTCAAAACCAACAGCAAACCATTGTCTAACAAATGAACATGATGAAAAAAGAAAGAAAAATCTGTTGTCTGAATCATCTATCTACAATAGTTATTAAACATATTCAGTTGTTTAATAAGATATAACACAAAAATAATAATATGTTCTGTTGTCTGATGAAAATGAAGACCACAGAGAATTGAAAAGCTATAATTGTATGAATTGATCAACTAGTACAGCATCTTGGGAGGCCATATGGTTGAAAGGAGACTTTAAGGATCCATGAAGCAAGAAAGCTGTAGTTCAAGAAAATCTCAGACAACAGTTTATTTTAGGATGCAATAGTATGAAACAATGATACACAATGGCTTTAATAGTTTTGCTCTTGTCTTGTTCAAAGTCAGTCAATAGTATTCAATTACTTTGCAGATGTACAAGCTTCCTTTAGACAACAGTTTTTTTACAAATCAATGTTCTCTAAATTTTCATTACACGTCCATATTCTTCTAGGGTCTGTCAACTGAAATTACTTTGCACAAGAGTTAAGTTGCCAATTGCTATTGTTCTTTGTGGTATTCAGACAACAGACAATATAGTAGTCGCTGTTGTAGTAAACTTTATCAGACGACAGTTTTTTGGTATTATTGCTGTTGTTCTTCGTGGTATTCAGACAACGGACAATATAGTAGTCGCTGTTGTAGTAAACTTTATCAGACGACAGTTTTTTGGTATTGTCTGATTATGTATCAGACGGCATTGAGATAGACAACAGCAAACTCTATAATCAGACGACAGTGAAAAACTGTCGTCTGATTGAAAAATTGGTGTAGTGGAGAGAGAGAGAGAAAGAGAGAGCAGAAAAAGCAGAAAAAATAAAAGAGAGAAAAATTAGAAAAAGAGAGAGAGAAAAAAATAAAAAAAAAATGATATTGTGGGTAGAATAGTCATTTTAGACCTGTTTTGGACCCGTTGTGTGAGAATTAGAAAGAATAAGGACTATCTAGTTTAATTTGAAAGGCGAGGGACTAAACTGTTTTTCAGGAAAAAGTATGAAGAGACAAGTATTTAATCTTTTAGTTATTTTCTTAGCGAGTCTTAATGGATTTTTACGATTAACATGAAACTTAGTGGTTTTAGCATACTCCACATGTTAGCTAAACGGTTTATTATTGTGTTCCATGATAAATATACAAAATCATCTTAATACGACATGAACAAGACATGACACGCTGCTTTGCTAGGTCTAGTTAGGTCATCATTGAATATTTATACGTTAGTATCCAACTATCCAAAAAAACAGTTGCCCCCCTAGAGAGTGAGGAAGGAGCCTCTCTAGAGTTTTCTGCCATTCCCATCCATTGAGAGTCAACCGTCAGTAAACCCATCATCCTCACCCACCTCCATCTACTCCACTCCTCATCAACCTCCATCCCCAACCATAATCCTTTACACCCTCTGTGGTGATTTTGCTGGCTTTGTCCAGATATTACACCCTATTGTGGTAATTTTGCTGGTTATGTCCAGATCTAGAGGACTTTGTTCCTCCTTCTACTTTGTTCCTTTAATTTCTTTTCCATTATCTCTGAAATTTTTCAGATCTGAGATTAGCCACCACACTTCCTTCCACCCAATATCCCATACCAATTCCCTTTCCTCTACCACTGACTTCCATGGAGGTTCTCATGGCTGCCTCTTTAAAGTGAAAATCACTTACCTTGCGGTCTATGGGTGCTTACATGTGGGTGTTTCACCCCCCATTCACCATTGTATTTTTTCTTTTCTACAGGCTTCTGTCCCCTTTTGGTGGCTATGTTTCCTTTCCGGATCATTGGGTTCTGGTAGAGATGAGAAGATTAGTCTGAGGTGTTGGTTCTCCCTTCGTATCACAGTGTGTTTTGGGTATGATTGGAGCTGCTTTCTGGGGTTCTATTGGCTTCGGTGCCACAAATTTTATTCCTTGAATTTGGCTATATATTCTGGCAACGTCTTCGTAGATGATTGTGCGGCTTTTGCTTGTACAATATTGTTTGGGTGGCGGCAACAGTGGTATCAAGTTAGGATATGTTCTCTTTATTTTGTAGGGTTACCCTCTTGTGTCCTGATTCATGTGGAGTTAGGTTAGAGATGTAATTTTTCTGTTCTAGTTAATCTTGTATTTCGGGGCTCTGGCCTCTCTCCTTGGGTTTTTCCCTTTGGGCTTATTAATGAAGTATTTTTACTTTGACTAACAAAAAAGAAAACAGTTGCCCCTTCAACAAGGGTATAAAGCTCGAAAACTAAGAACAAAGCCCCATTTGTTTGCATCAACTTTTCAAGGGGCTTATTCAAGACGTTGTCGAAGGCCAAACCATGTCTCTAACTCTTGTAAATACTCTCATGGTGTTTTGTCCTTTGAAATAGATAATTGGTCGCATACACGGGGAAGAGAAAACATGAGTTATGTTATTATTTGTTGCTTATGGTCATTGTGGCCAACAATTTTGAGGGATCTTTGGGTTGGTGCACGGCGATGATTAGCTTGACTTTGCTAGAATAACTACATGGATCTCGATCCATATTGACTGGATAGGTATGTATTAAATTGCTCACGTAACCGAAATAACTTACTATCTCACCTCAATTTTTTTGGACAGAAGGGGTCTAATTACAATA
Source organism: Rosa lucieae (assembly GCA_024704745.1). Lineage (NCBI taxonomy): Eukaryota > Viridiplantae > Streptophyta > Magnoliopsida > Rosales > Rosaceae > Rosa > Rosa lucieae. The sequence goes on from CM045493.1 coordinate 4,958,771, forward strand.
GTCTCTAACTAGTGCGGGCTAAAATTCAATTCAAAATCTCAAAATAGGGTCACTTCTTCTAAATAACCAAAATTTAGCTAGGTATACATGTAAAAGTAAAACAATGATGCAAATTTCTATAATCCAAGATCAAAACGCTAACGTTTTGAAATGCTACTAATTAGTTAGATCCCTTTATCTTGATGTCCAATTGAATACAGTGTACACTTATGTATTTATATACGTCTCTCTGGCATAGTTCCCATTTGCAGAATAAATTGGGGAACAACTTTTAGGATAGAATCCCTGGACTTTTTAATTTGTTACTTCAGGATACTGCTCCATGTCGCGCTACAAAACAACTAGAGTATGATAATTTTCCAAGCTTACATGTGCTTGGCCTAACCACAGAGTGACCAGACAAGGCCAAGTCCCAACTAATATAATGAAAGACTAAAAATCAAATTCATTTTTTGAATAAATACTGAAGATTATTAATAATTCAAACTAATCAAGAGGTACTTATCTATGGGTTCTAATACAAATAGTTAAATGTAGGATTAAATATTTGTTACTCCTCAATTTTTTCCTGAAAAACAGTTTAGTCCCTCGCCTTTTAAATTAAGCTAGATAATCCTTATTCTCTTCAATTCTTACACGATAAGTCCAAAATGTCTATTATACCCCTCACTTCATCTTTTTTCTATTTTTTAAAATTATTTTCTCTCTTTTTCTATTTTTCTCTCTCTTTTTATTTCTTATTTTTCTGCTTCTCTCTCTTAGCTTTCTCTCTCTCTGCACTCCAAGCAACAAGTTGATCAAAATCCCAGCCTTCTTTCAGTCAAATTCATCATATGGGTATTCAACTTTGCCTTCTTTTCAGTCAAAATTGCCATTTGGGTATTCAATTTTCTTGATCAAGAATTGGGGTTCGAAAAGGGCTACAAATCTATCTACGGCTACCAATTTGTGTTCTCTCTTCCGGTTAGGTGAGATCGGCAACCAGCCCACCGCCACTGTCTCTATCAACTCACTCATTCTACTGAGACAGATGATCAAAACTAGAACGGCGATGGGAGCTTCGATTTAGGAAACAAGAACATCCAATCAAAGGGGCAGTGCCGATGAAAAGAATGAGATCAAATTGGATTTCAAATTCAAAAATTGACAAGGGAAAAAAGTGGATAATCTGGAAACATTTTGGTTCGGTGGTGGAAAAAAGTGGAATAGTGATTTGAGTGATGGAGTAGTGATTTGAGCGACGGCAGCGACCCTTCTGTGGCCAAGGACCTCGCCGATCGAGTAGTAGAGAGAGAGAGAGAGAGAGAGAGAGAGTAAAAATAAAAAAGAGAAAAATAAAAAAAGAGGAAGTGAGGGTATAATAGTCATTTTAGACCTGTTGTGAACCTTTTGTGTGAAAATTAGAGAGAATAAGGACTCTATCCAGTTTAATTTAAAAGGCGAAGGACTAAACCGTTTTTCAGGGAAAAATTTAAGGAGTAACAAATATTTAATCCTTAAATGTAATTGTATGCTTAAGAGTACAGAGAGTATGAAACCATGATATCCATGCTTATGAAGGCAACACCAATGGAGGCAGTCATGAAATTGAGTTTGTCAACCTTGAAGAGCATAATGGCCTCTTGGTAATCGATGAGTCCAATGCAGAAATGATAATGGCAGAAAGAGCGACAAGAGGGGTGTAGCCGTGTAACTAAAGATAGGAACCAATTAAAAACAAGAGTACAAGGGCCGTGAAGATTTCCATCACTACATTTGACATTGCCTTTTTCCTCCTGCGTGGTAACTCTACCGCGGTTTTCGAAAATGGTCCTTCACAAGTAGATGAAATTAAAGACAACGTATTTAGAGGAATCAATCCTCTTTCCATTCAGTATTTGACCTTTGACCTGAGATATTTTCCAGCTGCTTTGAAGGCTGGGTGTATTACTGGCGTTATTGCCTGGCTGTAAGATTTTGATTAATTTCAACCATAATTATATTAATTAGTATCCTTAATTTTGACTAATAGCGACCCAGGAAGGAATAGCCATTGGAAGGAGCTTTGGCATGAAGAGGAATGAACAAGTTGACGGGAATAAGGAAATGATAGCTTATGGAATCATGAACATAATGGGATCTTTCACTTCTTGCTAAGTTAATTAACGATTATTAACCAAAGAGTTGATTACAGTCATTCCTTTTTTTCTAATACATACCCCCAGCCAGTGGCAGACGCAGGATTATACATGGTGAGGGGGCAAAAAAAAAATTTCAATACATAACGAACTTTCAATGAATGTGTATATATCAATAACATTTCGTATGAACTTTTTTTGCCATAAACCAATATTCATACACTCATAAAGCAAAATAAATAAAATTTTCGAGCAAAAAATAAAAATTATGAATAAAGATGATTAAATATAGCCAATCAATTAACCTGCAACTGCGATGAAAAAGAAGAAAATTAATCTTCAAAGATTAGGTAATTATTTTCTATGAAGAAAGAAAAATTCTATTTCTTTGTTTAATATATATGAGCCATAAAGCATCTCTTTTCATTGATCCTACAGACTTTTGTATACAGAGGTCTTCACTATTGCTGTAGAGTGGGGGCAATGATATGATTGGACACCTGACTTCCGCCAGTGAGGGCACCTGCATGAAGAGGAATGAACAAGTTAATCTATCCAGGTTCAATCAATTTAATCTATGCCATATGTAATGCCAGCATCACTGTCCACTCACTGCCATTCTTCCTGTATAACCTACCTTCGTGAGTTGAATACTCCATTTCCTAACTAACATCTTTATCAGTATATTCCGGATCATGTCTACGGATTTGAGCACGTCAAGCCACCGGCCACAAGGTGAACTTCGCTGCTCCGAGAGGCTTCTGCACCACCTTCAAAGCTGATCTAAAGGAATCACTCATCACTCTTTCCCGACGGTCCCTTCTGTACCATAATTAATTAATATCCTTAATTTTGAAACAACGTACGTACTTTGATTATTATCCTTTAGATCAGCTTTGAAGGTGGTGCAGAAGCCTCTCGGAGCAGCGAAGTTCACCTTGTGGCCGGTGGCTTGACGTGCTCAAATCCGTAGACATGATCCGGAATATACTGATAAAGATGTTAGTTAGGAAATGGGGTATTCAACTCACGAAGGTAGGTTATATAGGAAGAATGGCAGTGAGTGGACAGTGATGCTGGCATTACATATGGCCTAGATTAACTTGATTGAACCTGGATAGGATTGAAGTCCATATCTCTTATTTTTCTGCTACAATTTCTCTGGGTCAAGATCCTGTATTCCCCCTATTGGTACATGGAACACAATTAACAGAACTCTCAATATATAGGATTTAGTATAGAGAGGAGAGAGAATACTTTCAATTCGCGCTCACCAGTATTTCCATTTCAGCGAGCTATATCATCATCAACGATACTGTTAAGCTTTGTGATGTTATATATACCGGCCTTGTCTGCAAACCACCAAAGATAACGCACCGATAGACGCCTGTCTGTTAGACGTGAGCCGACCCACATGGATTTGTTACCACAAGGCGACAAGGGCATTTTGTGGGAGAAGAAGGAAATAAAGCACGTGCAGTAAGCGAGGGGATAAGGTTCGAAGACTTTGAAGTCTTGTTGGTCGTTGTCAGTCATCATCGAGCAGGTTTTCATCGGACTTGGCTACTATATATAGCCGAGCGCTTCGCTTCTTCCTCTACTTATCCAACAATAATTCAATTCAAATGGGACTGACCGCAGTTGATCAAGAAAGTTGTATATCAATGTAGCTATTGGATACTACAGTAATGTACTTAACTCCAATTCATCATGTCAAAGTGTGACCTTTAATCTTCTAATTAAGTTTCCAGAAATCTATGCGCTTTCCATTTCTTAATATGTAGTCGAATAACTGGGCAATTGTAGGAAATTCTGAAATTAGTCGTATACATACTTTGGTTATGAGGTATATGATGGTTTGACTAGGCCAATTAATGCGTGTTTGCAGCGTCATGAAAGTATGGTGGAGATGTATCATGGCATTCTAAGAACGAGAATCTATTTGGATCTGTTGGGGACGATCGTCAATCGATGATTCATGGGACTTGAGAACAAATCAAGCCCCAAGACCATGCAGTCAAAGTTCATGAGAAAGAGGTGAAGCAACTTAATTTTAACAATATCATTTATATGATTTACATTCGTAGGATTTCAAACTAGTTAGTCACACGCCCTTTCAAATCTCACATGTGCTTGAGAATATTCAATGTACATTCAGTTCACGTTGATGCTACGTACCATTCATACTAGTTTATATTGTTGGTATTTAGTTTATATGTTGTTTCTCCACAAGTATTATCGGTGGTTTCTCTCCGGATTTGTATGCTTCTCAACTGCCGGCCATTCTATAAATATTGAAAGTAGACAATTAGGTTCATAAGTAAGATAGAGTTAGTTCGATCAGGATTGGTTTAGAGGCTAACTGGTTATATATTACAAAATTACTATTATTTGCAATGTCTTAGGATGTCCAAACTGAACATTTGAAGAAACTGGAGACTGCTGGTTTTGCTCCTTATTAAAGTATGCTTCAATGATGTTGTCCATAACCCTCTCCCCATCATTTTCTATTGTCATATTTTTCATATAGAAGCATCATGTTACTGACCAAGCTTCCTGTCTTTTATTTGTTTGGTGATCTCAGGTAAATCATCTGTCTTTCCATCCGTGTAATGAGTGGATTTTGCCTATAGCATCTTCAGGCACTACTGTGAGTCTCTTTGATATGCGGAAGCTGACTGTATCATTGCATGCTCTGAGTGGTCACACGTATGCTCTTTATGCCCTTGCTACCCTCCTTGAAAATAATTCATATAACCATCATCTCTGTTATTTAATTTGAATGTCTTCTGAGGGTTTCTCTTGATCTAGATTTACGCAATTAATATTGCTTTTGAGAAGAATTGATCATTTACCTCTCTGCTCTTGCTGCTATAAGAGTTGGTACGCAAGAATGATTCTTTGAGAATATAAGTTTAATTTTGATGAAGACTAAGAATGAAAATTACAAGATTGTTTTTGCATTCAATAATTAATATCAAAAACTTAACTTTACTACAATCTTCTTGCTTTCTCATTTTTATTTATTTTCTGATCTCACGCTAGCTATAAGAAGAAATTAAGTGCGGTACAGTCAGTGGCGGAAGCAGAAATATATGTCAATGGGGGCGGAAAAAACATAAATGACTATAAGATAAAACTTCGATTAATGAAACAAAACTTCAATTGGTATATTTTATATCAAATAGATTGATCGACTTTCATTTAATACATGAATTGCGAATAAAACACCCAAATATTTAATATCATAAACAATTGGAAGTATATTATTTGAGGAATCAAGTAACAATATGATGAAGCCACATATAAACAATACGGCAGCAAGACACCATCTACTTCGATCAAAGGAGAACAAAAGTTTAAAATAAAATGAAAGTCTACATCTTTCATTGCTGCAGTTTTCCAACACTTTCTTCAATTTGGGGTAGAAAAGGCAATTTTGCCCTTGCTTTTTTCCCACAATTTCAGGTTTAAAATCTTATCTCTTTCCCAATTGAGTCCTTCTGTCTCTCTCTCTCCTCGCCTTCTGACTTCTCTTGGGCTTTGGCACTCCAACGCGGCATGATTCGATCATATCCTTTCTCATTGTTCTTTGATTCGATTCATTATTTGCTTCACAACTTCTGTTTGATCTCATAACTTTGGTGTTTTTCAGTACTTCAAATTCTGTTCAAGTATGGTGTTTGATTCACAATTAGAATTCAAAGTCTTGGTCTTTTTCTTTGTGTTTTCTTTAATCTGAGATTTGATCACGCAGTAACCAAAGAGAGAAGGATCGGGAGAGAGCTCAGGCTCGGGCGCTCGGCGTAGCAAGGTGAGCAAGATCAAAGACGATGGCTTGTAGATACGGTAGTTGAGTGGAAGGCACAGGCGAAGAGGAACAAAGGTATGAGAATTGAGAAGTAGATGGAGGTGTAGATCAGTGGATACATAATCCAAATCAGGGGGTCATTTACGCAAGGAATGCCAGAAAAGCCAGCATGCAGAGGGAATTAGATCGGAGGGAGAAGGAAATCAGTGGGGGCAAAACAGAGACCCAGTTCAACAAAAATAGAAACTCAGTAGGGGCAGCTGCCCCCACTCGTCCCTACGTGCGTCCGCCGTTGGGTACAGTAATTGTCATAAGGACGTAGAAAAAAACGACAATATTTTTTTTTTGCATGAGGTAAAAAGAAAAATGACAGTAAGGTATCGTTTGCAATGTTACATCGTGTGACATGCAAACGGATAAGCCTACACCAGAAAATATTGGAAGATATTGGCTGACAGCTTGACACTGCAAACAGAAGAGCCTACATCAGGAAGATATTGGAAGATATTTGGTACGTAAGCATCTACCATGGGTAAATCCTTATTGAATATGGTTTTCCAAAAGTGTATTCTCTCAGACATATTCTAATTCATCATTTCATGGTTTCCCACCATAAGCTGTTTCATATGCCATTTTCTAAACCTAAATTGTTTTGGCTGCTAAACGACTACACCAGTAGCTGAAAAAAAGACTCATATGAATTTAGTTATATAAAAATTAATTTTCAAATCTCCTACAAAATTTTCATAAGGGTGAGCCTATTTCCACCCCACCAAATGTTTTGTTCACTCTACAATTAATTTTTTTTCCTAAAACTTCCGATTTTATCCTCAAATAATTGAAAAAAAAAAGAAAAAGAGAGAAGATATTACCATTAAAAATGTGAAACTTAAAAAGGAAAAAAAAATTAGCACACCATCAACTCCATGCCTTCTAGTTTCTTTCTACTCTTTCATTTTTTTCCCTCTTCAATTCTCTATCTTCTCCCTTCATCAACTATTATAATATATATTTTATTGGCTTCGGAGTTTCTAGGTTTTTGTTTGGAATAATGGTGCATGGACTTTCTAAAAGGTGGGTGTACTGGGGTTTCCTGGGTCTTATTCTTGTTTCAGGATAGGTTTTAGGGTTCCCTAAGGAATGATTCTTTCTGTCGACCTCATAGGGGTGTTTCGTTTTTTTATTGCTTGCTAAATCTATATAATGGGCTCACTTCTTTTCATCAAAAAAAAAAAAAACTATTATAATATAGAATATATAAAACACGAGTCACATGAAGTAGAACAAAATAGTACTAACCCTATAGCTTGAAAATTTAGTCTAATTATTTGTTTGATTGGCTAGCGATAAAGAAGCTAAGATGATAATTTTTATTTTTTTTTATATAGAAAGTTGATATGATAATTGTGATTTTTGTTGGATAAAGTTTTAATTAAAACAAAATTGATTTCTTATTTTATTTTTATTATTTTTCTATTAATAATTGTTGTTAAGGACAATATTGAGATTTTAAAGAAAACATTTGGTTATAGGGTAAACAAAGTATTTAGTAGGGTTGAAATAGACGCACCATTTTCATAATTATGTACTAAAATAAATTTCTCTACAAAATATTTAATATTGCCCAGTATCATTTGGTCTAGTGACTTGTCTCTCCTTTGTAAGTGGGAGGTTGTGAGTTCGACTCACGAAAGAATAGTTATAACATTTTAGTTGTTTATTATTTGATCAAAAAATAATAATAATATTAGGTTCAAATGAAAGATCGCGTTGAGATCTTTGTAATGTTATAATATTTATTATAAAAAAAAATGTATGTACAAAATTAGAAAAAATAAAGATTATGAACTAAAAATAATAAAGAACACAAATGGAATTAAAACTTAATGTTTTCGAAATTGTTTGGCAAAATAGGAACAATGAGAAGAAATAATAAAGAAATAGAAAAATATGACATATGAATATTTTTTTTTTGATTTCCGTGTATAAGGCTTACAGTGGGAGTGAATTATACCGTCATCAGCATATATGATGCAGATATGCTGTAGTAGGTAAGCAGATATGCTGTCTATGATTTTGACTTTGTGACGGCTGCAAACTGTCAGAAAAGCAGGATTTTCTTCATTGCATGGTAATTCTACAAGCTATAACCATCCGACTTTCAAAGCGTCCATATCTCTTTTCAATTTTTGCTTATGTTCTTAATCATATACATCAAAGGTGAGCAACAAGATGATTTATGCAAGCTCCAAGGACAGGTTCGATCAAGAGAGAATTGCATGGTATCAAAATAGAGCTGCAGGCCACTGATCCAACTGAGATGGATCTTGGTGTTATCAGAAGTCGTGCCAGCTAAGAAGTTGTCTCTGCAATGGCGATTTTCCTCGAGTTCTTTTTTCAATTTATGCCAATGTTAATAGTTTGTGAGGCTGTGAACCTAACTGAATTATGATACTTGTTGGTCTGTTATTTAAGGTTTATCTTCACGTAGAAAGAGTTCAGTTGTCTCAATTTATATAGGATGATGCACAGACTTGGGCGATGAGTCAAGTCCTAGACGTCTAAGACTGATTCTTTGATAAATGTAAGTTCAATTTTGATGAATCCAATATAAGTCCGATCTGGTTGCTCCGGTGTCCTCATCACAACTGATTTGTAGGCACGTGGTATTGATGTGCAGATCTGCCGACTCAACCAGAAATTAAAACTACCTTCATCGTATTGGACAAAGTGGGCGATTTGGAAGAAAAGGTGTTGCCATCAATATATTTTGTGACTAGGGATGACGATAGAATGCTATATGACATTCAGAGGATTTATAATGTGGTGATTGAGGAGCTGCCTTCCAACGTGGCCGATCTTCTGTGAGGAGCTGATTTCGTTCTTTTTGTTTTATTTTAAAGTAGAACCCCTATTTCTTATTCCTGTTTTGAAAGTACTATTTAAATGCTTCTTTTTCTCCCATTTTATTTTAAATTTATGCTGTCAAACACATCTAACTGTTTAATTGTATGTGCCTTGCTATATTTTGGCATTAAAAAAAAGTCTAATTTTGATGAGGACAAAGAATGGAAATTATTTTGAATGCAATATTCTCGAAGATTTGGTACGTGCATAAGAATGATTCTTTGAGAAATATAACTTCGACTCAATTTTGATGAAGACTAAGCATGAAAATTTGACTGCAATACTTCTTCTAGCTAGGTATACATGTAAAACAATGATGCAAATTTCTACAATCCAAGATCATATCATAAGCACATAAACACATATCTTAAGACATACATATATGCTCGTATTAAACGTACACTAACATTATGAAACACTACTAATTATTTAGATCCCTTTATCTCTTATGTCCAATTGAATATGGTGTACACTTATGTCAGGGCCGGTCCTGAGATTTTAACGGCCTGAGGCAAAAGATTAAAATGTGGCCTCTACACAGACATACATGTACATACACATATTTGCACCAAATAATAGTACAAAATAATTTGTTTTGAATAAAAATAGATATAGAATTCATAAGTGATTGCCAAAAAAAAAAAAAAGTGAAAGAGGAAGCAAGGTTCGAACTTGCACCAAATAATAGTACAAAATAATATGTTTTGAATAAAAATAGATATAAAATTCATAAGTGATAATTGAGATGTAAAAATGAGAATGTGGCTCTCTCCAATACCTAGCCGCTCGGGCTATGGTTCTCCATTACGGCGACCGCCTCTGGTCTCCGCCCTAAGTGGTAACTGGTTCTCCACGCTCTTTGGTCTAGTACCTGCACTCCAGTGCCTCTTTTTTCCAGCGATCGCTCAACCATGCCCAACTCCTCGATCATGGGAACTCGATGAGAATAAGGGGGATTGCCAGGCAGATCCGATTGAGATCGGAAGTTGGAGCACTTGGGATTCGGGTGTGCGAATCAGGCCAAGGAGAGGGCGACTCAAATCTCCAATCGATCACAACGAAGTCTTCAAGTCTCAACGGTCCGGGCATAGAGATCTGGTCAGATTCGTATGGGATAGCTTGATGGTTGAGGCGGCGCGTCATTATGCGTCGACTGAGAGAAAGGCGGAGCCAGGCGGTGTGCAACGTCTTGCAGGATCAGTGAGGAGATTGACGACCTCGACAATGGAATGGCTGGCCGGTCTTGCTATGAATCTATTGCCTGATGTTATGAGGCAGATCATGGAGTGAAGAGTTGAGCCAACCCACGAGTCTGTCGGTACAGTGTTGGTGGCAACGACGGTAAGGTGTGCGGACGGGTGAGGCAGTGATGGTGAGGTTGCAAATTGGGTGCCCTTCTGTGGGTGGGTGCCCAAATCAGTTTTGAGACCCAAGTCGTTGTTCAGGCCCAAACCAATATGGGTGCCCAAACATAACACAGTTTTGGGGCCTAATTGGAGATGGGCTTGGAAGTGGACTCAACTATGGGCTCTATGTTGGACTCGGGCTATCTCATGGGCCCAATTGATGGACTCTAACTCTCTAGGGTATCGTATTTGGGATCCTGGAGGTTTACTCAAACAGAATCCGAGTATGTTTGGCATCAGTGATACTATTAGATCTTCTGGAGTAGTACTAAAAGAGGATTCAAGCTATTCTATAATGGCAGAGCATGAAACATTAAATGAGTGGATCCATCTCTATGTACCACCGTTGGTACTATCACATCTTCTTGTTCTGTCTGGCAGCAGAAGAGTATGTAATGGCCACTCTGGCCTTAGGCTAAAACAAATTTCTAGAAATTTGATAACACTCCATGAATGCTAACTGGATGTGTTACGATATGTTTGTAACCCAACTCTATTGAGTTTCTATCTATAAAGTTAGTTCCTTGATTCAAAAAAGTGATTGCCAAAAAAAAAAATGAAAGAGGAAGTAGGGTTCGAACTTACACCAAATTATAGTACAAAATAATATGTTTTGAATAAAAATAGATATAGAATTCATAAGTGATTGGCCAAAAAAAAAGAAAAAAAACAAAGAAAAAGTGAAAGAGAAAGCAAGGTTCGAAATGGGTCCAACAAAAATTGAATTTACTGACTGAAAAAGCAAAAAAATGGAAAGGGGATGAAGTAGGGTTTGAACTTTGGTTAGGGAGGGAGTGGAATAATAGTGCTTCCACTGAAGCAACACGCTTGTGCATGCACATGGAAGTAAAAACAAAATATATACCTATATAACATATATATAGAACTAAATTTTCCGAGGCCCCTGGGAACCGGTGGTTTGAGACAGCCGCCTCAGGCGGCAGCCCTCAGGGCCGGCCCTGACTTATGTGTATATATATACCTCTCTCTCACATAGTTCCCATTAATTTGCAGAGTAAATTGGGGAACAAATTTTTAGGACTAGAATCCTTGAACTCTTTAATTTGTTGCTTCATGATACTGCTCCATGTCGCGCTACAAAATTGAGTATGGTCATTTTTCAAGCTCACATGTGCCCGGCCTAGCGACATAAAGGAGTGACCAGACGAGTCCACGTCCCAACTAATATAATAAAAGACTAAAAATCAAATTCATTTTTTTAATAAATAGTGAAAACTAGGTGATCATATTAGTGCCAAGATTAATAATTCAAACTAATCAAGAGGTACTTACATATAGGTACTAATATAATTAGTTAAATGTAATTGTATGCTTGAGCTTACAGAGAGTATGAAACTATGATCCATGCTTATGAAGGCAACACCAATAAAGGCAATCAGCAAACGCTGAAATCGAATTTGTCAACCTTGAAGAGCATAATTGCCTCTTGATAATCGATGAGTCCAATGCAGAAATGATAATGGTAGAAAGAGTGACACGAGGGGTGTAACTAAAGATAGGAGCTAAAAACAAAGAGTATAAGAGCCATGAAGATTGCCGTCACTACATTTGACATTGTCTTTTTCCTCCTGCGTGATAACTCACCACGATTTTCGAAAATGGTCCTGCACAATTAGATGAAACTAAGGACTACGTATTTTAGATAATAATATTTAGAGGATCAATAATCGGAGATGGATCGATTTTACTTTATATCAAAAAATTTGTATCTCGACGTACCAATAGTTAAGTAGCATGAAATGAAAGATCAGACGGACAATGTTCATGAGGCCAAAAGCTACAATTTCCTTCTTTCCATCAACTTGTTCATTTTCCATTAAGCACTACCACATATCAGGACTTCAAACACCATTTACAATGGTTTGAGTTGGGTTATTGGGCACCAATTAATGGTGAGTAAAAGCAATAGCAGCGGCCCAACTACTATTGCTGTATTGGTTGGTATAGCTAGTGTGCCAATTACCCATGGACTGACGATAACTTTTTTGGTGCCTCAGATTGTTGGTACTGTTATTTCATTTGTGATTTGTTTCAACACACAAATGTTGTGAACTTGTGATATGTCTCTCCATCAATGGTTGACTAGTCAACTATACCATATCACCATAATTAACAATAATGAGTTTGAAATTAATTTTTATCTTTATCAATTCATCATTGAAGCAAATAGTGAAAGTCTAATTTATTTTAGGGATAATGATAAAAAAATGTCATTTTAAAGTGCCTTATTATAATCTAGGTATGACAAATGTTCCCATGATAATTAAGGTCACGCCTTACCTATCTAACACTAAAACTAACAATATTTACGAAAACTGCCACCGGCAGCTATCTCTCTCCCTCAAGCCCGTCTCAACCCTCATCAACTGCTCCTCCTCCTCCTCCTCCTCTCTCTCTCTCTCTCTCCTCCTCCTCCTCCTCCTCCTCCACACATACACAGACCTCGAGAGAGTGTGAAAGGCGAAGAACAACGCGTCGTTGGGATCTACTCTACTCTGAGATCAATGTTGGAGCGTCTCGAGGATCTGAAAACCCAAACTCAAGCTTAGATCTTCATCTCCGACCTCCATAGGCGTCGGCGACTCACAAGTGGTCTGACCCGAATGCCGAGCAACTATGACGGGGAAGGCGAAGCCGAAGAAGCATGTGGCGATGGAGATCCAGGTGAAGATCGACGCGTCTACAACAAATCGCCGAAGCGGGAAGGTCGGAATAGCTGACCGGACCGAGTAGGAAAAAGGCGGACACGCCAAGTACGAGTGCCCTCACTCCAAGATAACGGCGTTGGACGTAACGTCGAGGCACCACGACTCGAAGCATCCGAAGAATCTAAGATGTCCAACTGAAAAGAATTGGCCCAAAATGGTACCGTGGTGTTCGCCGGCATGGCTTGATAATGGGGTGTTCTGTAACAGGCGTTAAGCCTGCATTGGGGATTCTCCTTTACAGGTTTGATTTCGAGAGCTCTATTTTGACTTTATTCTTGATAATTATCATTACTCTTCTGAGTTGATTCCTTACTAGTTTATAGCCTTTAGATTTTATGTTTATGGATGCATATAAATATCAACTTTGATGCAATCAGAAGCTGGTGATGGGTATTGGTAGAGGTGTGGACTGGATGGTGGTGATGATGATGTATATTAGTGTTCTTATGCCTATGATAATAAAGATGATGATTAATGTTTCAGCTACTTTAATCTTCTTTTCCTTGATGCTTTTTGGTATTACAGATTTTGATTGTTAATGAATGAATAGCTCATGGTGGTATGTACGGCATCATCACATTATAATCATAGTCGTCTCACAGCGTTCTGCTTCCTAAAATTATTGTTATGTTGTTAGCCTAGCATATGAAAATGCATTGTGGTCGTGTTCGATTTTATATGCTTTTTAGCTTTGTAATTCTGTAAAGTAGATCATAGTTATATATACATGCCTGATATGAAGCATGCATCCACTGTTAGTAGACTCTATAATCAACTATCGTCTTGTCAAAGATTATTTGTTGTTTTGTTTTAGTTTTAGTTTTTATGATTCACTGTGTTTGAACCTAAAGTGGGGCTATAGGTATTGAAAGACTGCCTTTCAAACCAGAGGGGTACAATTTTTGGACTTGGAGAGGTCATAAAATTCATTATGTCGTGCAAGGAGAAGGGCATGCTGTTCTTCTTATTCATGGTTTTGGTGCTTCTTCATTTCACTGGAGGTTTGTTTGCTTCTTTAAACCCATCTGCTCCAGTCTTTCCTTTTAGTCTTCATGGTTTATTAAAAGTGCATTGGCATGGTTGCTTGTATATTCCTTTAGCTTCAGTTTATGTGTTTATAGTTGCTTGCATAGTCCTTTAGCTTCGTCCACCGTTTGGTTTTTCTTGCTTCTGCAATTGAAAACCTATTGTTGTCAATAAGCATTGAGTTGCAAGAAGTTGAGTTTTTTCTTTTCTTAATCTTATTACTATTTATATGGTTATTCTAATGGTGGCTGTATGTCTAGTATCTTTCATGCTGATATTTTGTCCGATCTCCCATATAACAGGTATAACATACCAGAGTTGGCTAAAAAATACAAGGTTTATGCTACAGACTTGCTGGGCTTCGGTTGGAGTGAAAAAGCACTGGTTGAATATGATGCCATGATTTGGAAAGATCAAGTAGTGGACTTCTTGAAAGAGATACTGAAAGAACCAACAGTTTTGGGTTCTGTGTGGGGTTTTTGCAGGGGACGATTACAAGATTAAAGTTTGGAACTACAAGATGCATAGATGTTTTTTTACTCTTCTCGGGCATCTAGATTATATTCGTCCCGTGCAATCTCACTTTTTTTATGCTTGAAGCTTTGTTGAAAGATTTGTACAATGATGTAAGTTTTATAATGGTCTATGCTACATGTGCTCTATGCACTATAGTCATTCTCATTAAGGTTTATGAACCATTCGTTTGAAGGCAATGATTTCTTATTCTTGGTCCCCATAGAGAGGATTTCTTGCCAAATCATTGTTAACCTCAAGTCACTGTCAGTGACTGGGATACTGATAGTTACTTGGTTAGTGACATGGTCAGTTACTTAGTGACATGTGATTAACAGTGGCTTGACTATTAACTTGTGACTTGGCTACTGACAGTTACTTGGTTAGTGACATGGTCAGTTACTTAGTTAGTGACATGTGATTAACAGTGACTTGGCTACTGACAGTTACTTGGTCAGTGACATGGTCAGTTAATTAGTTAATGACATGTGATTAACAGTGACTTGGCTACTGACAGTTACTTGGTCAGTGACATGGTCAGTTACTTGGTTAGTGACATGTGATTAACAGTGACTTGGCTACTGACAGTTACTTGGTCAGTTACTTGGTTAGTGACATGTGATTAACAGTGACTTGGCTATTAACTTGTGACTGTCAGTGATATGTAATGTGACATGGTCAGTTACTTAGTTAGTGACATGTGATTAACAGTGACTTGGCTATCAACTTGTGACTTGGCTAGTGACATTGTCAGTGACATGTAATGTGACATGGTCAGTTACTTAGTTAGTGATATGTGATTAACAGTGACTTGGCTATCAACTTGTGACTTCGCTACTGACAGTTACTTGGTCAGTGACATGGTCAGTTACTTAGTTAGTGACATGTGATTAACAGTGACTTGGCTATTAACTTGTGACTTAGCTACTGACAGTTACTTGGTCAGTTACTTAGTTAGTGACATGTGATTAACAGTGACTTGGCTATTAACTTGTGACTTGGCTACTGACAGTTACTTGGTTAGTGACATATAATGTGACATGGTCAGTTACTTAGTTAGTGACATGTGATTAACAATGACTTGGCTACAGACAGTTACTTGGTCAGTGACATAGTCAGTTACTTAGTTAGTGACATGTGATTAACAGTGACTTGGCTATCAACTTGTGACTTCGCTACTGACAGTTACTTTGTTAGTGACATGGTCAGTTACTTAGTTAGTGACATGTGATTAACAGTGACTTGGCTATTAACTTGTGACTCATCATATAATTAGCCACTGCAAAAGCATGAATTCCATAAAATGATCAGTAACTAAATTTTACAGATGTTAAAATGAAAGCTCATCTACTCATCAGATATCAAGTTGCTAAGAACTCCGGGAAAAAAAAATGTCATTTTAACCAAAAATAGCTTAAAAGAGACCAAACGAAAAAGGCACCGAGGGCTTTTTCTTATGAGACCATAGCATGATTTGTTCTCACTCTTTGTTCTCACTAAATGCATAGCTCAGTCTGCACAGGCTTCACGTCATACAAAAAGCGGGATATTGTGCCTCAAACTCCTTCAGGAGTCAATGCCACATTCTCATAGTAAAAATAAGGAGGTCTTGTGGCTGCCTCTGGAAGACTTCTGTGGATTTGACAGAGATCAGCTGGAGTCCCAAACCCATTAATTGGATTCGGGAGATGAATTGTACCAGCATCTTCCCCTAGATCTGGTTTCCATGTCCCATAATCCTTTTCCTTTTCAGCAATGAAGATTCACAAAGTTTCCTTTTATTCTTCTCAGGATACTCACTCCGCAGATGGTAGCCAAGAAGCAACTATATATAAGTACCCCTGGTTCTTAGCTCATTACATTAGGTCAATAGCACAAGGGAAAAATTAACGCCAAAGCTTAAAAACCTCAGCATACAACTTAAAAACAAAAAAAGAAAAGAAATTGAACATCTGAAACTTAGACAACAAACTCTTTCAGCCTCACTTTTTATGCATAACCAATTTCACCTAATCACTTCCTATCACCTACCAAATTTAGCTTCCCATAAATTTTAGCTGTAACCAAGTTGCAACTCTTGAGAAAAATATCTGCAATTCAGAGAAATCCCAAATCTATCTACACAAAAAATCAGGGATGTGAATTACCTGTTGATAATCGAGTTTGCAGAGAAGGAACGGAAAGAGCTAAATTTCTCGACACGGAGGGTTCTTTCTCCAACTTCGCAGGGCGGTTTGGTTTACAAAACCTACGCTAGCTATATCTGTATCTGTATATATAAAGCGAAGCGCCTGTTATTGTTGTTCATAACTTGGTCAAATTTTTAACCAACTCCGGATATTCATCTTTCTTTATCATTAGACAAATACTGATAATAACCAATGTTATCTCCTAAGACAAGTTCCAAAAGAAAATGGAACTTCACAGAAGATGATGAAAAAATTGTAAAGCAGATTAAAAATCTCTGCAAAAACCTCCCTCCTCTTCAACAACCAGAAGAGAATGATGAAATTATCCTCCAGACATATGCGAGTAATAATTATTGGTCTGGTGTAGTCCTGGCAAAAACGCCTGGAACTAACATTGAAAAGATCTGCAAATTTTGTAGTGGCAAGTTCAGCCCTGCAGAACTGAATTATCCCACAGGGGAAAAAGAAATTTTGGCTGTCAAGAAAACGATTTTAAATTCTCCAGCTTTTCTTAGAAAACCCTTTACTGTACGCACCGATTGTGCTAGAGTAAAAAACTTCAAAAATTTTAAACTTGATAAAGCTGCTGATAGAGGAAGATTAGCCAACTGGCAATTATTTCTTAACCAATATGATTATAATGTTGAATTAATTGCAGGAAATAAGAATTATCTTCCAAACGCATTGACTAGAGAAATGACAATGTTCAACCAAAGAGATGACGACGAAGGTCGTAATCCCAGAAGCAGAAGAACTGGGAAAGAACATGAACCTGAAGAAGATCCCATGGAAACCAAAGAAAAAATCCTCAAAAGGTTTCTACTAAGTCCTAAAGGACTAGCCACAACTGATCAATCCCAGGGCAAAGGATTGGCTAGCCCGTCTCAAACGGCAGACGGTAAAGGCTCATCAAGACCGTTGAAGGCTGTTGCTTTGCCAAAAAGCAAACCAACTCCAACTGGAGTTATAAATGTTTTTAATTATGAATTAAGAACTTTTGATACTCCTGTGTTCAGAACTGGTAGGAGACTAGCTTATCACCAGAAAGCAATCTTGGATAATCTCCTATTTGCTTTTCAAGAAAGAAGCAGTGGTCTGATGTTTCCAGCACTCTTTGCACTTGCTGAGGAACTTTATGAAAATGGTAGACCACAGACTGAAGAACTTCATACACAGCAGAGTGCTGTAAGAAAAGAAAAAATTCACTTCCTTGAAAGCTCAGAAAGTGCTAAGGTCCCGATCATGGCACTCAATGAATCAGACTGGCATGAATTCCATAGTCTGATAGGAAGTCATAATTCAGAAGACCGAGTTCCTCCAACTCTCTTTATTATTGCAGGACCATATGTTGGAAGATACTTAGTCAATATTCAGAGTGAACATCCTCAAGAACACAAGCTTTGGCTTGTTGAAAATGGTTTTGTTCATAATCTGTGGACTAAAACCAATGATGATCTTAAAGGTTTGCCTCCTATCATTGTCAACACAGTTAAAAATATTAGAAAGAATAACTGTATGCTTCGTCTGAAGTTCAGATCCACTCCTCCAGAATGGATCCAGAAGGTAAACGGTGAGGTTGAGTATATTTCTCCATATCACTAAGTGAGAATTATTCAAAGGAAATATCTGCAACCCGCCTGTGTAGGGTACAATGGCCAACCAAACTCAAGCATCCCATGGATGAAGGCCATGACTCTAGAATATATCAAGAAGATCATCTCTGAAGATGTCAACAATACCTTCCTGGCAGCAGGAGAAAAAACCATTATCACTGCTTACGATCATCCTGACGTAGTCAACAGTGACCTATTCTTATCTCTTACCAGAAATGAGATAGATTCGACGCTGGCATGCTTACAGTGGGTGGAAAGACTTGAAACTGACAACCACTACAAGATGTATGTTGATACAGACGTCGAAGATAATGCTACCACTGTTAGAATGGCCCAGGCAGACAACAACTCCTTTGTCGTTGGCCACAATTCAGAAACAGACGAGAACATGTAGCATCACGGGTAAAGCCACAAGTGAAAAAAAAAAAGGAAGCACCAAAACAAAAGGCAAACTGTTTTTTCAAAAGATACTTTTGCTTTTCAGAAAAGAAGAAAGTGAAAAACATTTCACCCAAAGACTTTTGCTTTTCCCTGACCGACCTCCATCATCAGGAGCACTCAGAAAAGCAGAAGATCACGGAGTTGTTCTGTATAGTTTTATGTTTTGAATTCTAGTTTGAGGTCCGCTCCCTATATAAGGAGCTTTAGCTTCCCTTAGACGATATCGAATAATTTCCATATCAGTTCAAAATTAGAAAATTGAGCAGAAAAGTCTTCTCTCAAATAGTATAGCAGTGTGCTTCCCTTCCTGTCTAAGTATGAAGTAGCGTGCTTTCATTACAAGTAAGTACATGTTCTCATTCTTATGGATAGCTAAACAGCAGCTGTTTACCTGAGAATGGGGCTTTGAATTTCTAGCATGTATTTCTATTGAATAAATAAAATAAGAATTACTCACCCATTTTATCAAAAAGTAGCAAAATTAAATGTCTTTAGCTATCGCTATCTGTTTCATAGTTTTGCATTCTATCTTTAGCTATCGCTATCTGTTTTATAGTTTTGCATTCTACCTTTAGCTATCACTATCCGTTTCCTATATGCAGTCTGAAGTTTAAAAGTTTTGCCTACCAGAAAAAAACCAATTTTAAAACTAAGATTAAGACAAGCAACAGTGATTCCGCCCGTTAAAGTAACCGCTAGGCAGGGAGCCGTTAGGTGAAAAACTTAGGCATGTTGAAAGCTAGTTTTGTTTTCATTTTTGTTTTTTAATGAAGTTTCTAAGTAGACAAAAGCTCTAAAGCCCAGGACAACATATGATACTACCTCTTTTAAGTCTTTTCCTAAGCAAATAGTAAGATACGAAAATGTTAGTGTATTTGGGCATAATACATAGAATTTTTGGGCATACGGGAAATACCCCTTTTTGAACACTGTATTCTCGTCATTCCGCTTATCGTTTTACCATCTGAAAAAGAATGGAGTTGTCAAAAAAATTGAGCCATTTTTACCGCCCTGCTTGGCTAAGTTCACATGCTGTTGTTTCCTTGATCTTATCCGATTGCTTTCCTCCAATAACAACGCCACACGTACCCCACAAACCCACAGAGAATAAAACAAAATGCGTCCCACCTTGACCTTAAATAGAGCAACAATTCTTACACACTGATCCCATAAGCAGTTCCAAGTTTCAGGTAACAGAGAAGAAGATGAAGAACAGTGGAAACGGGAAGAGTCACAAAGGGAATGCGAGAGAGGATCAGGTGAAGAAGGACAGGAAATCAGGGTCGGGCATGAATGGATCGCCCAAGAAAGGTGGCCATGGCGGCAAGTTCACCTGGGCCGGTGATCTCGGCTACTCTACAGCCGAGATGGGTTTTCAGAAGGAAGTCATCGACGCCAAGGATCCAAACTTTGAAGACACAGTCGAGATCCCAAGCGCCTGATGATTTTCATGGTATTGATCCGTGATCTTGATGTTCACGTAGTTTTCAGTTTCTATGAATGAGATGTAAATAGATAAGGCCAAGGAAGGCGATGATCCTTTAGGATGTTTATGTAAAACTTTGAAACTATGTGGTTTTTATTGGGTTTATGCTAGCTTCTTGGTACCGGTGCTTGATCTGATCCTTGCTGTGAATGAATGCTCTGCATTTTTTTCTCTTTGGATCTGAAAAATGCTATGAAATTTGGTTGTTGTTTTCTATGTAGAGGTTGGTTCTAGAATAAAGGTGGTAAACAAGGCGGAGCAGACGTAAGCCCGTCTAGCTCAGTTGGTAGAGCGCAAGGCTCTTAACCTTGTGGTCGTGGGTTCGAGCCCCACGGTGGGCGTGTTAACCTTTTTGAAACTAGAATTTTCGAGGGCGATCCTTACAATGTGTTAACCTCTTTTTGGGTTTTCCTTTTATTGTTAGAAATGTTATGCAATTGAGTTGCGTCAGAAGGGTGTTTGGTGTTTTTGCTTATTGGTACATTTCCATGATCTGTATGCTTTTTTGCTTGTTAAATTTCAGTCATAAAAATAACTTATGTTTTGATGTTCAATCTGCGAGTAAAGGTTGTAAATCAGTTGATGCAGACATGAGCCCGTCTAGCTCAGTTGGTAGAGCGCAAGGCTCTTAACCTTGTGGTCGTGGGTTCGAGCCCCACGGTGGGCGTCTCTTTTGATTTGTTTTTTTTTTTTTGTTGCCATTTTAGGTAATCCTGATTTTGTGTTATTTTTCTTTGCTCCCTTTTGTTTGGTGCACTATATTTGAGGATTTTAATTTCTGCAAATGGATGATGTTTGGCGTTTATTTTAATTAGGGAGCATGAATCTGAACCCTGCCGCTCAATGGTAGAGGGTGCATTGTGATATAATGACTCCGTTCTGTGCTAATGGATGCTCGTTGGGTTTTCTTTTATTGTCAAGGACTAAGGAGCATGTCTGATGTAAAGATACAAATTATCTTAAACTAAATGTGGTAAGTCAGTTGTTGCAGATATAAGCCCGTCTAGCTCAGTTGGTAGAGCGCAAGGCTCTTAACCTTGTGGTCGTGGGTTCGAGCCCCACGGTGGGCGTTTTTTCATTTTTTTTTTGTCGTAGAATCAAGGTAATCGGTTTTCTGTCCGACCATTTACTAGATTGCTCTTACTGACCAACAAGATGAGTGGTCAGACCACAAGGATGATCCTTACAATAGGTGTACAGGACACTTTGAAACTTGCTTGCTTTGGTTTTCAAGAGTGCACTGAAACCTTGTGGCAGCAATGGATACGGCGGCTCCGACCGCGCTGAAACCTTTGATGGTTCTTACCGACTGTTCTACTCCTCTTTTCCTCTACCAAATCACTTCTGCTTTTTGGAGCGGAAGTTTCAAATTGGAACCTTTGATGGTTGGCTTCACTTGCGGCCGTCATGGGAGATGTCAGGCGGCGGCGGCTCAGTTTCTTGGCCAAAGTTGCAGAGGATACTAGAATGGATTGTGGTTTGCAGTTGCGTCGGGGTAATTTGGTTCAGGGTGTTCAGATTAGTGTGGCGGGAATACAATTCCGAGCCTAGTGCTTGCGAAGGAGATGATGGCAGCAGGGCTACCTGTAATAGGATCGGCCTGGGTTGGTGGAAAAGCCAAAGATCATAATCTGCATAGTGAGTTGCTAATCGCCCTTCACTACTAGAACATAGAACTTAATCCGCGATTTGGACTGAGAAAATCTAATAATTTTTTATCTCTCTGTCAAATTTTAACTATGGCTTCCTGGTAGGAATCGTTTCATTGATTCCAGTCCTCATCATTGGTTCTCTATTTGGGTGTATTTATGAATAAGTCTTTACATGCATGTTTGTTGGATTTGATTAGGCAAAAGGGAATAATCACACATATGACTATAATTGATTCCAGTCCTCATCATTGATTCCTTCTTGTTTTAAATCTTTTGGTGTATCATAGTGAGAGCGTTCGTCCAGTTTTCGAATAGTATTCGAGAGCCTCTGCAGCTTAACAAGCAACGTACTTGCTTATTCAAGATAGTTGTCCACGTACACTCATGTTCTTGCTATTGCCATTGCACCAATTTGGGGAGTTCTACTGGATTTAACTTCATGTTGAGAATCAAATTAAAAAATTAAAAAATAAAAAATTAAATAAATAAAAAAAAGAGGAAGAAGAAAGGAAGAACTGGATGAAGGATTCGTTTTGTGGGTGATTTGACTAAAATATCCTCAATAGTAATGGTGTGTTATAGAAGATTTAACGGCAATGACTAAAGTGAATAGCGGAATTAAACTGAGTGATTAAAGTGATATATTTGAAAAGTTAGTGACAAAAGTGTTAAATAGATCAAAGTTCAGTAACTATTTGTGATATTCTTTCTTTAGGAGATACAATTCATATTATTGGAAAACTGTGTTTTGGTCTCTTAGAGACTTTGGACTTAGGGTACACGAAAGCCCAATCAGCCCAAGTTCATGGCTTTGTTTTCCTTGCTCAAGAAGGGATGTCAATTTTTTTAACTAAAAAAAAAATTAGGAGTGTCAATTCACCTGGATAAGTCGTTTGTTGGTGTGGTCGCTATCGTGTCATTTCGACATTTTGTATTTGTATTTGAAACTAACTTTGATTGGATCCATTTAACTATATGGGTTGAAATTTGCAATTTGCAAATTGAAGATTATGATATAAGATGTGATAGATAATCCAAATATATATATATATATATATATATATATGTTAATTAAGCAAGAGTATAGATGTACTTCTTAAATAAAAAAGTATAATGAAAGACGTACTTTTAGAAATGTAAGAGATAAATTAGAATAAGTAATTCGTTTATACACATACTACTATTTTATCAAAATAACTAATACACGTAATTAGGGATGTAGCTCAAATGGTAGAGCACCCGCTTTGCAAGCGGGAGGTACAGGGTTCGATCCCCCAAATGGAAGGATCCAGCCATGTATCGACACCATTCATGCCACATTCCACTGCATGAGAGCTCCAAAATGCAGAGAGAGGAGCACTACGCCAAGAATTTATACAGGAATCAGGAATGAGCTTGCCCCAAATCCAATATAGCAAAGAAGGGAAACATGGCTCGAAGCTGAAAACATAATATTAGTTATATTCTGTCATATTTGTGTGCTTATGTATAAATATAGAGAAGCCCGTGCAAGACCCAAACAAAAAGCCTCTAACAAAACATAACCTACAAATTAAAAAAATTAAAAAAAATAATAGAATAATGAAAAAAATCATAAAAACGCTTAGTTACGGATTAGCAAAACCTTGGTTTAAGAACAGAACACCAATATATTTAAACACAAAAATAATTTTTTAAATCATTTTCAAGAAAACAATAGTTAGTATTTCGAGAGAAATGATTATTAAATAAGAATAATGATTATACCTCTAGGCTGGATTTATGATAAACCACTGATTCGATGAGTGTGACTTATACTTATTAGGGCTGGGCTAGGGTCGGGCTGGGCCTGAAATTTGGTAAAATCGAGACTGAGCCCGAAATAATAGGTCCGGGCCGGTTCGGTCTTTTTCAAAATTGGAAACCGACAGAAACTGATCTCAAACAGGCCAGTTCAGTCTTCGGGCTTTTCGGGCCTAAAATCCAGTTTCCCAGCTTTGCTGGCAAGTCCAATAATATGCAAAATATGCACAAAATTGGGTAAGAGGCAAGGTTTGAACCCCCAACCTCTTACACGAAAGCCTTGCTCCCAACCACTGGAGCACGAGACTCTCTCAATATATTATGTGCAATGTTTATATTTATCTCATCCTAGGTCATCCCAAAACCCTCTTTTTACTTTCTCCTCTCTCTTTCTTTTCTTCGACACTCTTCTTCTTCTTCTTCTTCTGCAATTCTTCTTCATATCTTCTTCTTTTTTTTTTCTTTTTTCTTCCTCCCCAATCCCCATTATGCAATTCTCTATTTACCATATATTCATCAAATCAACATTATTAGATCATCCTCACCGAAAACCCATATTCTTTCTTAAGTTCTTTCCTCTTCCTCGTCTTTCATCAATTAGATCATCCTCACCGAAGGGAATGATTTCCAGCGAAGCAGAGCAAAGAAAAGAAGTGGAAGACGATGAAGAAGAAGAAGAAGAAGAAGAAGGGCCTTAATTCAAATGACTATGGTTGTGATGATAGTGATTGTGCAGAGAAGACAGAGTAGCAGAGTGGGATAATGAAGAAGGTATGGGTTCCTCATTCGATTTTGGATTTGGGTTTGGTGATGGTGAGTGATTTAGCTTTGGAATTAATCAAAGTGGGTAGTGGCAATGACGTGTTAGACAAACTGGGTTTTAGATATTAGAATCAAAATCCAATCTTTTTTAGCCTTCCGGTCTTCTTCTCCGATCTGGGTATATGAAATATTATTTGTGTCTGTGTTGGATCTGGAAGTGACGCAGTTATGGTTTATGGGCTGCTGTTTCGGGTCGTCGGAGCATTTAGGTTTGCAAAAGGAGGGGAAAGGTTTAGGAGGAGGAGGAGCTGGCTTGAGAGGAGAGTGAGAGAGGCTGAGATGGAGGAGAAATTGGTCAGTCTAGGTCTTTTAGTCCCGAAAAATATCAACGCCTGAGCCCGACCTGATAAACTGTAATTCAGGTCAGGCTTTGCACCGAACCGATATTTTCCAACACAAAACCGAACCGAATCGGGCTTTTTTGATCTGTTCGGGTCAGGTTCTCGGGTCCAGACGCCCAGGCCTAATGCTTACTTATAATAAGTCTCTTCAACAACATTCTCTTCCTCTTCATCATGACACTCAAACGCCTCAAAAGCTTTCTCCATCTTTGTTAGTTTGTAGAGAATTAGAGATGTTGCACTAGTAGAAGAAGGTTTGAGAACGAGTGGTTTTGAAAAAAACAACAGGCAATTGTATGCGTACCGCTAGTTTTACAAAAAAAAAAAACAATGTGTTAAAATCAAATCTATCCATGCTAATATGAAAATTCATAATTATATTTGGTTAGTTTTAATTTCTTTAGCACTTTACATTTGCGTTAATCTTGCTTATCGTTTTACCGACTGAAAAAGTAATATTTTTTTAGAGCTGTCAAAGAATTGAGCCATTTTTACAGCCATACAATTTCAGTTTTCGGCCAAGAAGCTTTGTAACTTAAGATGAGACCATGAAAAGAGCAGGTAGCATCCCAATGGCTCTTAATAGATCAGATTATCCACAAGAGACAAATCAGAGTCCTAAATGCTTAACTGCAAACCCTAAATTACCCAACAAAACAACTTGCATTGATGAAAAGCCAAATGGGAGGAAAGCAAGCCAGCACAAAAAGGACAATATATCTATACTGTTATTAAGAGAAGAGACTTTGTTAACCAAAATTGAAAATTTTAATAGATTTAACCCTGAAAGATTAAAAAACTTTGACAATAAATTAAATCACAAGGGTATATAGGACAATTTTATGATTTTATTGTTGGGCTCGCAACTGCACATGAATTGAGAGTCAAGAAAATCAGAGTGATTGGGGATTCAAACCTAGTCATCAACGAATTAAAGGGAGATTTTGCAGTGAAAGAAGCAACCTTGGCACCCTATAGGACTTTGGCAGAAAAGCTAATCAAGAAGTTTGAGCAGATAACTCTTGAGCACATTCCCGGCAGCACTAACAGATATGCAGACGCTTTAGCAACCCTTGGTTCCAAGCTTTCATACACAAGGGAGCAACCCAACATCACTGTAATCCAAAACAACAAGCCATGTGTAGAAGCTATGATTTTCTCAAGCCCATCAAGTGAGAAAGATTGGCGGGAATCTGTCAAGGACGAGATGGCTTAGTTGGACAAAGAAGATAGACTCAGAACACTGGGAGACTATAGTTTGATATTTGGAGAGTTGTACAAGCGTCTTCCAGGAGGAGTATTAGCCCGCTGTGTAGATGAAAAAGAAGCTCAGAGGAAATTGCAAGAAGTACATGAGGCCACTTGTGGGGTTGAGTAGGTGGTCAGCTTATACCGGAGGTTGCAACGTAGAGGTTATTACTGGCCAGACATGAAGAAACAAGCAGCGGAGACGCAACTCTCATGTTCTAAGTGCTCCTTGACTTTGTCAGAGCAGGAAGGATTTACAGCAGCAATTACTGAAGATTGGAGGTCACCATACTTGGAATACCTCATAAGTAAAACACTGCCGGAAGATCGTAAGCATGCATATAAGGTCAAGAAGACGGTGAAAAGGTATTTTGTGGATGGGAGCACGCTGTATAGAAAGGGATTCAATGGTGAGCCATTAAGATGCCTTGGGACTACTGAATGTCAACAAGTTTTACAAGAAGTGCATGCTGGGGAATGTGGAGAGCATCAAGGAAGAAAGAAGCTTTACCGGCAGCTGTTAGACTTAGGATACTACTGGCCTAACATGTGTGAAGATGCCTATAACACGGTCAAGAAGTGTCATACATGCCAAGCACACGGAAACTTGAGTCACAAGCCACCAACGTTGTTACAAGACATGAAAACACCTTGGCCATTTCACACTTGGTGGTTGGACTTGGTAGGAACCATTCACCCACCTTCCGGGGGCTTCATATGGATTCTCACAGCAACTGAGTCTTTCACCAAATGGGTGGAGGCAGTTCCACTTCGTAAGGCCACGGGAGCTGCAATTTCAAACTTCATAAGGGAGAACATCGTTTGCAAATTGTTGATACCCAAATTTCCACAAGTTCAAATTTAACTAGTGACAGGCAAAGGGAACAAGTCATCGACCTCGTAACCTAATTAAGCCTTCAAGCAAGCCCATTTCACGTCAAAAGGAAGTTCTCTATTTAATAAGCAATACGAGATGCCTAAATACTCAAACGATTGACAGGTATTTCCAAAGGAGCCAGCACGCTTATTTACCATGCGATGCGTGTAGACCCAAGCTACGTTTGGGGCTTATACGGCGGGATGTGGTGTGGAAGGTAACGGATCATGCGAGGCCCATTATTATGATAAGGCCCGTCGATAATTTTGGACTTGGGAACCAAAACTCATGCTTTGAGGGCCGACATCTTAACATGGGCTAGTAGAGAGATGGAAGCAGGCCCAACAAGACTTAGAGCCCACTAGTGTCACTCCCCTACCCAAAGTCCATTACACCAGAGTCTGTAGCCCAAAAACTCGTTGGAGTCGTCTTCTCCAAATTAGGAACGCTGTTCCATCAAGCTGTTGCTTGGATTATTACTCCACCCTTTTCTGGTAAGAACCCCAAATCTATGCAAAAGCTTCCCAACTCGAAATCCTGCCTCAATTTCCAATAACTCGTAGATTTTTGTGATCACAATTTACAATAGCACAAATTAGGGGATTAGGATCTCTCAAAGATCACAGCAGCACAAAATCTGGGATCCCTATCATCGTCCTATACCTGTGCCACTGGTCTTCACCCTCATAGCCAAAGCAAGCTTTCACTCTTTTGATTTCATGGGGAAAACAAAAGCTGAAAGCTTTAGAATGATCCCACCAAAACTGAGAATACCCTTTCCAAACCTCTGGTTCTTGGCACAAATCATCCCCGTCTATCACCGCTATAAAAGGCGAGTTCATTGCCGTAGGAAACCAAGCCACAACAGCCCGGAAACATCAAGCAAGAGATCAAGCTTTATCTCTGAATCCCTAGCTATCAATTCTTCCCAACCAGCCTTAATCCAAAACCCAGAAATCATGTCACTGCTGGAATTCTTCCTCTCTGCTAAACTCTCATGCATCTAGCTCCCACACCATATCCACCTATAAGTTCTGTTTTTACGAAATCAAGTCTAATCGCTTCTGTTATCATCAAGCCAAATAGCTGCTGTTACATCTAACAGGTTACAACGAAGTTGTTCTCAGGTCAACCTTTGAACGATTTTGGGCCTAGTCTCGCACAACTAGGAGGGTCTTGCTGCAAAAATTCCAAATCACAAAGTCACCCTCACAATGGGGAAATTACTATTCACCCCATGTACTTTGGGTGCGTCGACAGTTTAGTCCATAACATTTTAATTTTAACAGATAACTCCCCAAACATTCAAATTTCACACAATTTGATCTAAAATGACCATTTTACCCCTCACTTCCTTTTTTTTTTTTTTTTTTTTTTCTTCTCTCTATCTTTTTGTTATTTTTTTTGCTTTTCTCTCGGCTCAGAACGAGTCAACGAGAGCTCTGCTCTCCCCTCTCTCTCTCTCTCTCTCTCTCTCAACTCACCTGAGCCTCCCTCGTCGTCCCGCCGCCAATCGGACCATTCCACCCTCCATTTCCATCAAATTTCATCAAATTAAGAGCCTTTAATGAAAACCCACCTCCAAACTCACCACCATTATCTAATCCCCGATCCGGGTCGGACTCCATTTCATCCATTAGATGAAACAAAGCCCACAACGAGGAGGAAGACCGACCCGGGTACCTAGAAGCCCGCTGCTTCTCAGCACGGTACCGCTTGCGGAGCTTCTCCATCTTATGACGGCACTGCAACACGGTCTTGGGCTGCGAGGATGGAGCCGCGGAAGCTGTGGAGGCTGCGACGTGGTCCTAGAAGATAAAGGAGAGCATGAGAGAGATGAGAGACAGATATCTGGCTTCTGCAAACAGAGAGAAAAGAGGATTGAGTTTGATTTGTTTGGTTTTGCAGGTAAGACTTGATATCGATTTCGATTTCGATTTATGAATTCATGGATGAATTATCAACTGAATTAGACTTGGAGCGAGAAGGGAAGTTGATGTTGGTTTGTTAAAAGTCGTTAGAGTTTGCTGTTTCTTGTTATTTAAGTTTCATCTAATAGTTTGTTAATAAACCCTATTTATTAGGGACTAGCAGATAGGGTCTTTGACTGTTTCTTTTCAATTAAGTTTCCACGTTCTAGGGCTTGTAAGACGTGGGTTGTTAGTGATTTGATTTGATCTTCTTGTAAGGCTATATTAGCCAAAAGTCTGCGTTGAATTGAATAAGAAAGCATTCTCTCAAAACTGTGTGTTTGCAATCTGTTACTGTGTTCTTAACATTTTGTATCAGAGCCCCATCACAGGGGCCTGACTGTGTGTGTGTGAGAGAAACAGTGAGTGTGTGTGTGGAAAGAAACCGCAGTTTCTTTCAAAGTAAGGGAGTTAAGAAGAATGGGAGAGAGCAGTTTCGTGCAGCCTGCTATCCCCAAATTTGATGGTCACTATGACCACTGGGCGATGTTGATGGAGAACTTCCTCCGATCTAAAGAATATTGGGGTCTTGTGGAGAATGGGATCTCAGCGGTAGCAGATGAAGCAGAGTCTACAGAAGCACAGCGCAAAGTGATCGAGGAGCAGAAACTGAAAGACTTAAAGGTGAAAAACTACCTTTTTCAAGCAATTGATCGCAGTATCATGGAGACTATCCTTAATAGGGATACTGCAAAGGCTATTTGAGATTCGATGAAGCTCAAATATCAAGGGTCAACCAAGGTGAAGCGTGCACAGCTGCAGGCCCTTCGAAGGGACTTCGAAACACTCCACATGAAGGAAGGAGAAAGTGTTGATGGCTATTTTGCTCGTACTCTCACTATAGCCAATAAAATGAAGGCTCATGGTGAGATGATGAGTCAAACTATCATCAATGAGAAAATTTTGAGGTCTATGACTTCAAAATTTGACTATGTGGTTTGTTCCATCGAAGAATCCAATGACATGGATACACTGACCATAGATGAGTTGCAAAGCAGCTTGTTTGTTCATGAGCAAAGGATGAATGGTCACATAGAGGAGGAACAAGCTCTAAAGGTCACGCATGAAGAGAGAGCAGGAAGAGGAAGGCGACGAGGAATGGTCAAAGGCAGAGGAAGAGGAAGAGGAAGGGGAAGGGGAAGACAACCCTTTAATAAAGCCATTATCGAGTGTTTCAAATGTCACAAGTTAGGGCACTTTCAATATGAGTGCCCTAATTGGGAGAAAGGGGCTAACTACGCTGAATTAGATAAAGAAGAAGAACTACTGCTAATGTCCTATGTGGAGCTTAATCAAGCCAAGAGGGAAGAGGTATGGTTTCTCAATTCCGGTTGTAGCAATCATATGAGTGGGAATAAGGAGTGGTTCTCCGAGTTGGATGAAGGTTTTAGACAGACTGTGAAACTTGGCAATAATTCTAGAATGGCAGTTGTGGGGAGAGGCAACGTTCGTTTGCAAGTAAATGGCCTTACTCAGGTAATCTCAGATGTCTATTATATTTCTGAGCTTAGGAATAATTTGTTGAGCGTAGGACAACTTCAAGAAAAGGGTGTAGCTACTTTAATTCAGCATGGGAAGTGTCGAGTTTTTCATCCTAGAAAGGGATTAATTATGCAAACAGAAATGAGTGCAAATAGAATGTTTGTTCTACGAGCTGCCATGGTCCCAAAGGCTCCTACATGTTTCCAGACTGTTACAGAGAATGAATCTCAACTATGGCACTGCCGATTTGGTCACTTGAGCTTCAAAGGCCTGAGGACGCTTTCGTATAAGAAGATGGTTAATGGATTGCCTTCACTCAAAACTGTGGCAAAGCTGTGCTCAGATTGCTTAACCGGTAAGCAACATAGAGACTTCATGCCAAAGAAAAGCTTATGGAGAGCATCACACAAGCTACAGCTTGTGCACGCAGACATATGCGGTCCAATTAAGCCTGCATCAAACAACAAGAAGAGGTACTTGTTAAGTTTTATCGATGATTTCAGTCGTAAAACTTGGATTTACTTTTTGCATGAAAAGTCAGAGGCATTTGCTATGTGTAAAAATTATAAAGCTTGTGTGGAGAAGGAAGTTGGTGCATATATTACATGTTTGAGAACTGATATGGGTGGAGAGTTCACCTCGAATGAGTTTGGTGATTATTGTAAAGCAAATGGCATAAGTAGGCAATTAACTGCAGCCTACACCCACTACTAAAAAAAATTGCAATTGCTTCGCTTTTTTACTTCGGCAACGGTTACCGTCGCAATTGAGACCTTATTGCTACGGAAAATGTTCCGTCGCAATTAAGTCTTATCATTTGCGACGGAAATTTTTTACCGTAGTAACTTTATAATGAATTGCTACGCTTTTTTCTCTTGCCGTCGCAAAACTTGCTTCTATTTCCCTCACAAACATCCCGATCTGCAGCCCTAAATAACCTCTCTCACCCAACGCTCTGTCTCTATCACACCCAAACTCTCTCTGTCTCTCTTCTTGCCCAAGCTCGCCCATGCCAAGCGCTCTCGCTCTCTATCTCTATCACGCCCAAACTCTCTCTGTGTCTCTCTTCTCACCCAAGCTCGCCCATGCCAAGCGTTCTCTCTCTCTCTCTCTCTCTCTCTTGCCCAAGCTCCGCAGCGCCTTGAACAAGACATAGTCGAGGTCCGAAAGAATCGTCAGAGAGAATAAGGTGATTTTTTCGAAACTCTAAAACCTAGATTTCTTTTAATCTGAAGTTCTGTTGTACCCGACCGATTATGCGATTTTTTATCGCCAGTTGTCTCTCATATGCTGATCGATTGTGTTGATCTTTCATTTAGTTTGGTATTGTGCGAATTTGATTTGATTTGGGTAGATTTCGTTTGGGTCTGTTTAGGGCTCAAGATCTAATTTTGATTCGGTTTTCTTTCTGGGTTTTCTAGCCAAAGGTCGATGAGATCTTTCCCCCTCCCTCAACTCCTCTTTCGCTCCAGTTCATTTTGCACTTGCTTCTTTATCAATTGGGTTACATTTTAATACACCACAGGTCATGGTTCTGAAGTTTCTTTTTAAAACTTAGAAGCATCTTTTAAGGCTAAAAATTAAGATCTTGACATGTTACACAGTTGTTTCAGCTGCGAATATAGATGCGTAGGTATAGTAATTATTTCTGTTTGTTACTTTTTCCAGTGATGGTTTTGTAGGAGCTTTCTTTTGTTTCCCTTAGTCCTCTCTCCCAACACCGTTTTTGTATTCTTATGTTTCTTGCTAATTTCTGCTTTTCATTTCCTGCACGAGTAGAAATTTCATTGCTTGGATAGAGAAAGGTACAGTCCATTTATATGTGTGACTTCTTGGAAAACAAGTATGAATGTATGAAATTGTGTACAAACAGTAAAGGGTACAGTCCATTCATATACATTCATATAAACAAGCATTGCATGAATTAACTCTATCGATTTCTTCAGTGCAATTTATTGGGAACTAAGCTGTGATTATTTTGAGTTCACAACAACATATCTTTGTATTTCATTTTATTAGGAGAAAAACAGTTCAGTTTGAATTTTAAATTCCTTTTGTGGTTCCCCAGTTTCAGATTTCATGTACTTTACAAGCTTGATAATTGATACCTGAAGTCACCAACTGATGTGTATGAGAAATTATGCTGATTTTGGGGTTTCACTGATTCTGAAATCAATTAGACACCTTACAAATGGTGAGTAATGTTCAATCATAATTAAGATGCAAGGATAAAGTGCTATTGTGAATTCTGGCAAGGATCAATTAGACTTTAGCTTGAAGCTGATAGACTTTTGGTATAGTATGTAAGCGTTGTTTGGTGTATGAATTTGGATTGCCATGATGAATAGAAGCTTGATGCCATTGAAATAGAACATATGATGTTCAAGTGCAACGTTTTATATAAGTTTGTCCAAGACCTTTACTTCTTTGTGACTGGAGGTGATGGTGAAAATGAACTCATTTAGCCACTGTACTTCAGGGATTCTTTGATGCAGATGCCCTTTTCTTGAGGTAAACAATTGGTAATTCTACGATCTAATGATACATATGAAACTGTAGTTCTTAATCATATGTATTTATTTCCCATCCTTACCTCTTCACTGTGTTGTTCAAGCTTGGTTTTTATTTGATTCTTTCTTCATTTTTTTTTCATACAATTTGTTGAAGCTTCATTTGTTCATTATCTATCTACTTAATTTTCCTCACTAACAAAATAAATGTGTTTGGTTCAAGGTCTCCTCACTGAGTTGGCTTATAATAAGATACTCTACAATCTGGATTTCAGAAATAATGCAATCACACAGTGGTCACATCTGAAGGTTAGATGCAGAAAATTGAAACTTTTCTTTGTATAATTTTGTTTCTTTATTTCATTTTACTATGGTTCTCTTTTATGTTCCAATGTTTCATTTATTGATCGATCTGAAGAACCTCAATCTGCATGCTCAAAAGCTTAAAACAGCAAAATAGGTATTAGCCAGTATCTTGCCTTTTCTCCTTTGTATAAAGAATTTGAAACAGAGTATGCACATGCTATTCTGCTTAGAATCATCAATTATGCTATAACCTGCAAGATTGGCAAAGTTCAAATAAATTAAGCGTGCATTGAAATACTCAAACAGGGTTCCATATATTACTTCGTCGTCCATTTCGACTTATTTATTTATGAAGTATGAAATGGTTTAAGGACAATTACTGTGTAGATCATAATATATATTATATCAATCCTCTAATGTCAGCTTTCAGCATATAAAATGGTCTTGATACTCCTACTTTAAATGACAGCGCATTCTTTTGCAATTGGTGAAGCCGAATCCCCGATAAAGGCAAATGATATTCATTAAGAAAAGGCTCCAGTTGCAGGTACATAATTTTTATGCTCAGGTATATTGGACGAATAATATATATACATGTGTTTTATCATAGCACTGTGTTAATATCTCTTAGGTTTCAATTCTCCAACTATGATCTGGATTTCAGTTGGTTTCAACTATGAGTGGTACACTGAAAAACTTCTTTTGACTGCCAAAAAGGTTGGACACGGATACTACATCAAAAGAAATTTTACCAATTCTCAAGACACTACTAATACTCTAACCAGGTTATTTTGGCGGCTGTAAGAAAACTGGATCTGCAGAGAAACATAAAGGTGTCACACTAAAATAACGTATTAAGCAATTTAATTGATTCAAAATCTATGACGCTTGCATGTCCAGAGAAACATAAAGGTGTCACAAAACTGGCAGACTATTGTCTTCATGAATTGATACTACCATTTATGAAAACAACAATAAAAAAAAATAAAAAATCTATCAATATAAGGGTGGTATATGCTACATATATTTTTCCATTACCTATATCACAAACAAGAATCAACTACATTAATATATGAAACATTATTTGCTCTCTTTTATTCATTTTGCAGAAAATCACCACTCTCAGTTTTGATGATGATGCTCCGCAAACCGAAGTCAAAATCTCTCTCTGACCAAATCCAAAACCATAGCTTCTATACACAAGAACAACAAGAATGAAGCTGCAAATACATCTGTCCAACACAACACCAGAACAGTGCTTCAACATATAACTACTAAGTTTTACTTGCATTTATTCATTGTAATGAAAAAATTCAGATAATCTGTACCTGACCGCAAATGGAAGTGGTAAGGTCTACTTGATCTCTGAAGGTGGTCTGGAGACAGCTACACCGGCATGAGATTGAGATTCAATTAGGACATGACTTCAATCTGTGTTACGACCAATTGAATCTCAATCTCATTGTGTTGTATCTTGCTTCAGACTACCTTTTAAAATCAGGTAGACCTTGCCCACTTCTCTTTGAGATCAGAATAAGTGTACAAACTAAGTTACAAAATCATTGATATTCTTATGTATACTACAGCCCCTTACTTTTCTAAACAAGTGACTGATAATCATAATCATATACCCCGCAGCAAAGTGCGGGCTAATATTGCTAGTTCAATGCTAAGTCAGGAATTGTTCTCTGTTGTTAACAGTTAAAAGCGTCTCTTAGAGTCCGGTTATAGGATGACATCTTCTGTTAACAATAGTAATTGACAATGTATGTGCAGAGCTTGCATGGAAAGGCAGCTTCATAATAAATATATTTTGTGCACAAACTGTAAAGGGTAGAAGAAACTGTTTCATATATTTTTCCCTTCTTAAAGGTAAAGTTGGTCTATATGAATGTATGAAATTTTGAATGAAATGTTGCCAGATTGAACTTCAAATTCTCTCATAAATGACAGGATAAAGTGTTGTCAACCGTTGATACCTTTATTTTCTATATATAATCTAATATTACCCTATTAAACCTTCTGTCTATCTGTACACAGGTAACGAGTGTTGGAATCAATACTGAATGGGGATTGTTGATGGCAAGTATATCTCTGAGGATACCTATAGAGAAACTCTTCTACAGGTTCTTGCATTTTTTCTAGAATGTTGTTCTTTAATTTTGGAAAATCACTTACAGCTGATTGCTATCTATTTGTGGTCTGAAAGTTATCTATACGACTAGAGCTCTACTCTAGTAATATTCATATTGTTATCTCTCTGCTACGTACAAGTGATTATGATGGATGTAGGTAGGCTTTTACTATTCTTCACAATTGCTTGCATCTGTTATTCTATGGTAAATTAAATATAAAGCCTAAGGTCTATGATTTTAGTGCAGACAAGGTTGACATCGAAACTAAAACCGAAAGCGAAGAAGGCATGGTTCCAACTTCCTATATTAACATTAGGTTTCTTGTGTTTTTTGTGCTGTGCTTAATCATGTTTTCTGTAATGGTTTGCAAGCTCATTTTCTTCACTGTTGCTTGAAGTAAATGATCTCTTACCATTCCTGTAAGAGTCTGATAGATTGTTCTTTGTTATGCAGATTTGTGTTCTTTCCAATTTCTGACCTGAAACTGTTGAGGATGCTAGCTAATGAAGGTCCTGCAGTGTTGTGTTCCTTGCAATCTCTGACCTGAAACTGTTGAGGAAGCTAGCAAATGAAGGCGTTACAGTGTTGGGGTCGCCTTGACTTGTCTTTGTTTTTTTTTTTTTTTTTGGATTTGTGATTTTTGGTTGGTGTAAGAATGATAGATATTGTATTTTGATATTTGTCAATTTATAATATTTGTGGAACATGGTACTTGCTTTGGTGTGCAATTTTTTTTTTTGGGTGTGCAATTCACCCTTTTTTTTTTTAAATGAAATATCTATTTGCGACGGCAAATTACCCGTCGCAAATAGTTTACCCTTTTTTTTCTTTTTTTTTTTAAAATGAAATATCTATTTGCGACGGCAAATTACCCGTCGCAAATAGTTTAGCCATTGCGACGGCAACAGTTTTCCGTCGCAAATACTTTTTGCAACGGCATTTTACCGTCGCAAATGGATTTTGTGACGCCACCTATTGCAACGCCAACATTTCCGTCGCAAAAGGCTCAATTTTCCGTCGCGAAAAGTTTTTTCCGTCGCAAAAGCCCAATTTGCCGTCGCAAAATAGGCGTCGCAAAAGCAATTCTTTTTAGTAGTGACCCCTCAGCAAAACGGAGTTGCTGAGAGGAAAAATAAGACAGTGATGAATATGGTACGTTGCATGCTTTCTGAAAAGCAAGTGCCTAAAGTTTTCTGGCCTGAAGCAGTGAGATGGAGTGTGCATGTTCTTAATCGATGTCCTACTTTAGTGGTAAAAGATGTAACTCTAGAGGAAGCTTGGAGTGGTGTAAAGCCTACGGTGGACTATTTCAGAATTTTTGGTTGTTTGGCTCACGTACATGTACCAAACCAGAAGAGGAGTAAATTGGATGATAAAAGCCTTAAGTGTGTATTGTTGGGAGTAAGCGATGAATCAAAAGCTTATAGACTGTTTGATCCGGTTTCAAGGAAGATTATTGTTAGCAGGGATGTGGTTTTTGAAGAAAATGAATGTTGGAACTGGGGCAGAAGCAAAGAAGAAGTGAGCTTAGATGTGTTAGAGTAGGGAGATAATGAAGCTGAAGGAAATGGAGGTGGGAATGAGAATGAAGAAGAAGCAGCAGTTGACGAAAATGAAGAAAATGGTACTGGTTCAAATGCAAGTGATTCAAATGGCATCAACTCGAGCTCAAGCTCAAGTGCAACAGGTTCACCTTCTAGTGAGGTACATGGAGAAGTTCTACAGAGTCCAGATGAAGGGAGGGTAAGAAGAGCTCCTCTCTGGATGCAAGACTATGAGACCGGTGAAGGCTTGTCAGAAGATGAAGGTCTGAATGCTATGATGATGCTCGCCGAGGATGATCCAATCACATTTGATGATCCTGTCAAGAGCAAGAAGTGGAGGGATGCAATGAATGCAGAGATTGAGTCGATTGAGAAAAACAAGACTTGGGAGCTAACTACTCTACCAGATTGAGTGAAGTCTATTAGAGTTAAATGGGTTTTTAAAACTAAGCTCAATGAGAGTGGAGAAATAGACAAGTACAAGGCGAGGCTTGTGGCTAAGGGGTATGCACAGCAGTATGGGGTTGATTACACAGAAGTTTTTTCTCCAGTTGCAAGGCTTGACACCATTCGATTGATACTTGCTCTAGCAGCTCAACAAAGCTGGGATGTCTTTCAGCTGGATGTAAAAAGCGCTTTCCTTCGTGGTGAGCTTAATGAAGAAGTTTTTGTGCAACAGCCTTAAGGATTCAAGAAGAAGGGTGAAGAAGACAAAGTATACAAGCTGAGAAAGGCATTATATGGGCTTAAACAAGCGCCCCGAGCGTGGTATAGCAAGATTGAAGCTTACTTTGTTAGAGAAGGCTTCGAAAGGTGCTACTGTGAACACACATTGTTCACAAAATCGAAGGAGGGAGGTAAGCTCTTAATTGTCAGTCTTTACGTTGATGATTTAATTTATACTAGCAATGATAGGAGTATGTGTGATGAATTTAAGAAGTCAATGATGTTGGAGTTTGATATGTCGGACTTGGGGAGGATGAGATATTTTCTCGGGGTTGAAGTGGTACAAAGTTCAGATGGAATTTTTGTGTGTCAAAGGAAATATGCTCGTGAAGTTTTGGCAAGATTTGGTATGGACAAGAGTAATTCAGTCATGAATCCAATAGTTCCAGGAACCAAGTTGTCGAAGGATGAGGCAGGGACTAAAGTTGATGCAACTTTGTTTAAGCAAGTTGTTGGCAGTCTCATGTACTTGACTGCAACCAGACCCGATTTGATGTATGGGGTAAGTCTTATTAGCAGATTTATGTCTTGTCCTACTGAGCTTCATTGGCTTGCAGCAAAGAGGATACTCAGGTACTTGAAAGGTACAACTGAGTTGGGGGTCTTTTACAAGAAAGGAGGATGCAAGGATCTCATAGCCTACACTGATAGCGATTTTGCCGGAGACTTGGATGATCGGAAAAGTACCTCAGGGTACGTATTTATGCTTGGTTCTGGGGCAGTGTCGTGGTCGTCCAAGAAACAACATGTGGTGACTTTGTCCACCACTGAGGCTGAATACATTGCCGCTGCCTCCTGTGCTTGTCAGTGTGTGTGGTTAAGGAGAGTGCTAGGGAAGCTTGGTCATGAGCAAGAAAAATGCACTCTGGTTTTGTGTGATAACAGCTCTACTATAAAGCTCTCCAAGAATCCTATCTTGCACGGTCGAAGCAAACATATTAATATACGCTTTCACTTTCTTCGTGATTTGGCAAGAGATGGAGTTGTGGAACTGAGTTATTGCAACACTCAAGAACAGATAGCTGATATAATGACGAAGCCCCTCAAATTGGAGTTATTTTTGAAGCTTCGTAGCTTGCTGGGAATCCGTGAATTTCCAAAGGTAAACTGAATGCTTTCTGCATACAGTTTAAGGGAGGGAATGTTGGTTTGTTAAAATTCGTTAGAGTTTGC
This sequence comes from Rosa lucieae, assembly GCA_024704745.1. Taxonomy (NCBI): domain Eukaryota; kingdom Viridiplantae; phylum Streptophyta; class Magnoliopsida; order Rosales; family Rosaceae; genus Rosa; species Rosa lucieae. The sequence goes on from CM045493.1 coordinate 4,997,577, forward strand.
TATTTCTTGTTATTTAAGTTTCATCTAATAGTTTGTTAATAAACCCTATTTATTAGGGACTAGCAGATAGGGTTTTTGACTGTTTCTTTTCAATTAAGTTTCCACGTTCTAGGGCTTGTAAAACGTGGGTTGTTAGTGATTTGATTTGATCTTCTTGTAAGGCTATATTAGCCAAAAGTCTGCGTTGAATTGAATAAGAAAGCATTCTCTCAAAACTGTGTGTTTGCAATCTGTTACTATGTTCTTAACAGTTGATTATGCAGAATTGGGGATTTGAGGGTTGGCCCGATGAATCCGGGTCAGGAAGAACAAGCACGAAGTTCAACAAGCAAAGAGAGGTCTTGGCTTAGTCCTAGCAGGAATTTCTCGATGGGTCGCCCAATCCTGTGGTTATGGAGAAAATGGTATATGCTGTTTTTGATTTCTTGCTCTATCTGTCTTAATTTGTGATTTTTTTTCCTCTGGGTTTAGTAATTTAGGGATTTTGAGATTGTTCGATCGTGGGTTGTTTTTGCATTTGATTTTGGTTGTGGGATTTAATTTTTGTGACTGGCTTTCAGTTGCTGAAGGAATGGGGGAAGTGAAAGGGGTAACATGTAGTGCGAGTTGGTGGTGTTGAAATTGTTGCAATATTATCTTATTTGGGTAGTGCTGAATGATGCATGCTATGTTAACTTGAAGGTGAACTGTGATTTTGATCTCAATGAATGTAGTTGAAACTGGAAGTACAGGGGAGTGCAGCAGAGACCAGGGAGAAAATGGGCGACTGAGATTCGTGACCCGCGTCGCGTGGTTCGGGTTTAGCTCGGGACGTTCCAGACGGAGGAGGCAGCCAGAGCTTATGACACAGAGGTGATCAAGTTCCGAGGAGAGAGAGCAGAGACGTCTTTTCTGAGCCGAGAGAGAGAGTGAGAGAGAGAAGCAAAAAAATAAAAAAGAGAGAGAAGAATTATAAAAAATAAAAAATAAAAATAAAAGGAAGTGAGGGGTAAAATTGTCATTTTGGACTAAATTGTGTGAAATTTGAATGTTTGGGGAGTTATCTGTTAATTAAAATGTTGGGGACTAAACTGTCGACACAGCCAAAGTACATGGTGTGAATAGTAATTTTCCCTAAATTTATTAAGTAAAAATATGTTAATTGATAACAGCGGTGAATATGCTCATTTACCTTAGGGGTGAACCTAAGAATTGTTCTTATATCTAATACCTAACATGATTGAGAACGTAAACACGATTGAAAAGCCACTAATCAAGCATTTCCAGCGATACAAATTTATTGTGGAACAATTTCAGTAATTTGAGGGGACGGTTTTTAATTAAAATTTGGTAAATCTTATCTCAATAACTAACAAACTCTAGTTGACTATACATATAGTTCAAATCCAGATAGGTCACTAACTATACTACAAACTCTGTGAGTGCAAACTATATATGCTCTACCTCATCCTCATGTACAAAGTACAAATCCTTTTTGTTTCTTTGGCTTCTAGATACAAGATCATAGTTTTCGCTTACACTGAAACATCAATTTTATGAATGACGAAATAATGCTGTGGTACAATTACAAATCAAGAAATATTATGTAACAAAATTCAGGGTTTAGGAACCAAGAAAATTGCAAAATACATATGCCGCCCCCAGAAAAAATAATAGCACACGGCGAGAATATGAGACAAAGCAACCAGGAAATATTTCCAAAAACTGTAGAATTAGAAGCCTACCAATCATAGATTTCATCATTTTCACAGTAGTAAGGTTTAGGAGAACAACAAGCTAAAGCCATCTATCATCTCTTATACTCCGTTTTGACGACAAATCGGACACGATTTAGGTAGCCACAGATCAATGCATTCCCGGTGATACGTATGCTTACACTTACGAAGTCTCGCACACTCATCTGGTTCCTCAAACTCTCCCAGGCAAATACTACACTCACCAACTTTCAGATGACTAAAAATTTCATAGTATCCACTCCAATCCTTCGGCCGTCGTGGCTGTCCAGCATTGTTACCAGCAGGTTGCTGCGGTGGAGCGGCTGGTAACTGGTGGCCTCCAGATTCGATATCAAGGTGAGCTTGACCTGTTTGGTGTCTCGTATCTACAATGATGGTCTGTATAATTTTGAAGCACACAAAAATTGGCCCGAGTAGTATGAAGGCGCACACAACAAATGGCCCGAGTATGAAGACACACAGAAGCTTTAAACAAGGATAGAGGACGTACTCTGGTTTTCTGACGCAGAGAACAATTAGTATGTATACTGTGAGTATAATAAATCCAAACTCACCATGATTTAATCCCTGATGCGAGGGTTGAGGAGCAGGGGCCAAAAACGATGTCATTTCAGAGAGACAGACTAACTGATCGATCAGAGGCCTATAGCAGCCAGAAGGATTTAAAGTTACCAAGGTGTAGGATTCTTGAAGGCAACAAATTTTTTCTCGTAAAATAATTTTACAGATTTGAGTGGATAAGAGTAATTTACACATATATAGCTAGTGCTATTTTGAAACGGAGGAGGAGATATACACGGAAAAGAAAAAACTTGTTTTTATCTGTTCATAACAATGTGATTATAATTGTTCAGTGGTTTATTATTACATATATGCAGGGTATAAAAAGGAAGGATTTTGATCAAAATTGAGTAAATGTAAAACAACAACATACCTGATCGACATATAACAAACCCTACTGGATGTATAGTTCAAATACATATAGGACATCATTTGAGATATACTACAAATACTAGAAGTCCAGCAAAACAGTACTTTCATTTTTTTCTTTCCCTTAAAACCCTTAACCCACCCCACACCCTTACATATGCTAGTGAGAATTAAATCTATGACTTTTACAATATTGGAGTTATAATTAACTAACAGGTCACAGCTCACCAAGTTTGAAATTTTTTTATCATTATTTATCAATTTAATACTATAAGAAGCACGTATCTACTTGTATATTTCGTGAAGAAAATCAAGCCGAGGATGTATTAGTAGATTTTGGAACTACTTCCTCAGATTTAGTTATTTGGTTGGATTTGGCTCTACCTATCATTCATAGTTTTTATTATCCGGACCAAATGAGTCTTCTTAATTTCCGTTTTTATTGATGTTGTCGACAGATTTGATACAGTTCCCCCTCTATATAATTTACTTCTTTCTATTTGAAGAGATACTCCTGTTTTCATCGAGGTTCACCAAAAAGAAAAGAGTACGTAGCTGTATCTTCCCCCATCTTCATAATCATTACACACTGGTATCGCATAACAGAGAAACAACGCATTAAAGTAGCCATGGTGAGGGGTTTGATGTTCTTGAAGGGGACAATGTTAATATATTGATGTATTTTTTAATTAATAGAGAATTAAGCGATATTATTTCATCTACAATAGCCGATTTGAGGTGACTAGCACCCACCCACAATCAAGAAAGAAAGGGGACCACCGGGAACCCGCCACCGTCCATCCCTCTATTTTATTTTACTAATAAAAATAAAAGAAAATACAAAAAAAAAGAGGGGACAAGAACTAAAACATCTCTAAGAAAAAAATGAAGCAAGGTACTCAAAAAGAGCACAGAGCTGAAACAATTACAAAATAATGAATAAAAGAAGCAGCAGCCTAAACGTGACACATAATAATATATCTAAAGATGCAAATGAGGCGTTTATACATAAATAAATAAATAAATAAATATATATATATATATATATATATAGCATTTACGGTGATATGCATGCTCACACTTGCGAAGCATCACGCACAGTCGCACTCATCATCTTCGTCTTCCTCAAACTTCTCCTGGCAAATACTACACTGATCACCAATACAGCTGCCAGTTCCATTAACAACTTCCATTCGATATTTGAAAGCTTCATAGCACTGGTTCCAATCCTGCCATGCTGTTTGTGCATCAACATTGACATTGTTACTCGGCTCCTGTGATGGTGGAGCTTCTGAACTTTCTGATCATAGCTGGCCGGATCCAATATCTTCCTCTGTTTCATGAGTGCTATTCTTGAAACAACTACATATTGAAATAAAACAACTGCGAATTATCATGAAACACAATGCAAACGGGGTGCATATTATACACAAACAATTAAGAATTGTACTCTCTGCCATCTTGGGTTTTTAAAATAAAATGGTGAGGATGTAACAGAGTGAATATGTACTAATCATGCAAGGGAGGAAGAAGAGGATCAGGAGCAAGAGGCGAAAGCCATGGCATAAGAGTTTGAGCGACAAGCTGGACGCTTTAGGTATGCAAGTATCCCTGGTTTTCTGAGTTACTATAAGTAAGCCTTTAGAGTATGTCCAACTCTTGAAGGGAAAGGAAAAGAGAAAAATAGGGAAAGAACTGAAGTTACACAAATTGAGGAGAAAAGAAAGAGCATATGAAGAGATCTATTGTACTCGAGAAAAAACCATCTATACCCAAAACCAGAAGATTAATGTGGCTGCCTTCATCAAATTGGGGTTTATTGGGTTACGTTTATCAATTCAAGAGGATTTTTCAAAGCCAGGGGAACAGAGAATGGGGTGAAGATCTTTCTGGTGTCAATTTGGTGGTTAATCCTGCAATGAATGATGATTTAATGATGCCATTCTCATTGGAAGAGGTGAAAGTTGCTGCCTACCAGATGGGAGCTCTAAAAGCTCCCGGGCCTGACGGTTTTCCTGGACTGTTTTATCATCGATACTGGAATATAGTAAATGAGATTGTTTGGGAGTCAGCAAAGGATTTTGGTGCTAGCAGAATCAGACTTGAGGCACTGAATAAGACCCACATTGCACTAATTCCGAAAACCCCAAATCCCGAAAGAACCTCACAGTTCCCACCTATAAGCCTTTGTAATAACTCCTACAAGATTTTGTACAAGCTCCTTGCTAATAGGCTTAAGACCTTTCTCCCACAAATCATCTCAACAAACCAGATGTTTTTGTACCGGACCGCCAAATCCAAGACAACATCATGTTAGCTCATGAGGCCTATCACTACTTAAGGTTGAAAAGAGAAGGGGGAAACCACGAGATGGGACTGAAACTAGACATGAACAAGGCCTATGACAGAGTAGAATGGGATTTCTTGGAGGTTGCCTTACTAAAGTTTGGTTTCTCTAGAAGTTGGGTGACACTAGTGATGGGTTGTGTCACTACTGTGTCCTTCTCAATAGTTCTAAGTGGGAGCCCCGGCTCTTTTTTCAAGCCCAGCAGAGGCCTTAGACAAGGCGATCCTCTCTCGCCCAATCTCTTTCTTATTGTGAGTGAGGTTCTGTCGATGAGATTGACAAAGGCAGTATCCACTGGCATAGTCAAAGGGATCAGACTTAGCAGAGGGTGTCCTATGGTCTCACACCTTTTTTTCGCCGATGACTCTCTTTTTTTCTTGAAAGCTACTCTTCCAAACTGTCTACAAATTGATGGCTTGCTCAAGGAATATTGCCTAGCTTGGGGCCAACTCATTAATCAAGAGAAGTCTAGCCTTTTCTTCTCTCCTAATAACCCAAGTCAGATGAGCAGGCTGATATGTGAATTATTAAATATTAATGTGGTTGACAATCCGGGGAAATATCTAGGGCTACCGACTCTCTGGGGGAGATCAAAAAAGGAAGCCCTTTGGTATATAAAGGAGAGAATCCACCAGAAAATTGATGGATGGAAGCAAGGAGCTTTGTCTATGGCTGGAAAGGAAGTTCTAATAAAGTCAATTGCTACTGAGATTCCAGCGTATCCTATGGCTTGTTTCAAGTTCCCTGCTTCATTATGCGCTGAGATCAACTCCCTACTTGGCAATTTCTGGTGGGGGTCCAATGATGCTGGAAATAAGATCCACTGGAAGAGTTGGGGCATTTGGGGCTCACAAAGGCGGAGGGCGGCATGGGTTTTAGGGACCTACAAGATTTCAACGTGGCCCTCATCGCAAAGCAGTGTTGGCGACTAATTCAAGATCCTAACTCTTTATGGGCTAGATTTGTGAAGGCTAGATACTTCCCAGACATAGACTTTAAATATGCAGTAAAGGGGTACAGAGCCTCATGGGGATGGTCAAGCTTGATTGAAGCTACGGACTTAATTTACAAGGGTCTACTTGGCAGGTTGACAATGGATTGTCAATTGATATCTGGAATGATAACTAGCTTCCACCCCCCGATACCGGACTGCTTGCCCACAATAATAATGCTGTTACCAACTTGCCTGCCCGAGTTTACTCCCTAATTGACTGGGAAACTCGCACTTGGTCACTTGGACCAATACTACATCTGTTGCAACCTAGTGAGGTGAGTCTAATCCAGACGATTCCCATTGAAAATGAATATGGGTGTGACAGACTAATATGGCCATGGAACAAAAATGGGGACTACACTGTAAAGTCTGGATATCATTGGCTTCACATCAAACAAAACAGGACTAAGCAAAGCACAAGTCACTCTTCTCATTTGGTGGATAGCAGTATGTGGAAGTTACTATGGAAATTGGATATCGTTCTAAAAATCAGAAACTTCTTTTGGAGAGCCATATCATGTGCTATCCCAACACTTCTTAATCTCTATAGAAGGAAGCTAGCCCCATCTTCTACTTGTCCTATATGTGGGAACTATGAGGAATCGATGGAACGCATTTTACTCCTTTGCCCTTGGGTAGATGTGATATGGTTTGGATCCCCATTAGGCATGAAAATTGATAAACTGGACTCCCTCTCCCCCAAATGTCTGTAAAATCAATTGTGATGCTAGATGGTCCGATAGCACAAATATTGAGGGTTTTGGAGTGATGATCAGAAACCATCTGGGGGAGGTAGTGGGAGGTTCATGCCGAACGGAAGCCTGTGGTTCTGTATTAGTGGCAGAGACAATAGCAATATTAGATGGTATTAATCTAGCTATCGATCAGAATTTGAGAAAAGTGATCGTGGAATATGATGCATTGGAAGTTATCAAGGATATTCAATCAAAAACAAAGAGTAGGAATTGTAGAAATCACCTCTTGATCGCTGAAATCAAGAGGAGGAGTAAATTCTTTTCTGAAATCAGATGGGAATGGATTCCCAGAGAAGCGAATTCAGTTGCTCATGCAGTGGCATCGCTTGCCTTAAGGATGGTGGGTCTTCTCAGATGGACATCCTTGCCACCACCCTCTTTGCTTCGTGTGCTGAAGACGGATGGCTTCCCCTGCCCTCCAATTGTCTCTAATTAGCTTTATTCACTCTCCCTTACTGGGTTTTGTCGGATTTTCTCTCTATTCCCCGTCTTGTATGTGACAGGTGGAGATGATAAATCCTTGTTAGCATGTGTTTGTATTTACGGGTTGAGGCCCCCCTTCTGGGCTCTCGTTGGAGCTGAACCCTTTCATGGATATTTCCGTTTCTCCACAAAAAAAAAAAACTGTGACGACATTTAACCAGATGTACATATTATTTGATAAACAAATTTGTGCGTCAAACAATTTTCATCTAAATTCTTAGTTGTACAGGGTCTAGGAATTTATTTTCGAATTCTTAATGACAATAGTTGATCGTACCACACTAATATTCCGATATCTTAATTTGGTAAAACCAAGAAATTTTCTGAAAAGTTTTTTTTTTTTTTTTCCCTTTTGTACATGGGTGGTTGTAGTTGGACCTCCAAATTTGTTGTATGGACCTCCATCATTTTTCAATAGTTATTAGACTTTATCAACCCATATAAAAAGACATATAAGGATCAAAAGAAAAAAAAACTCTTTTTACCTCCCACAACAAACTAACGACATTTTTCTTTTTACTTTCAAAGTATGTTCTCCCTTCAATCTCCCATACTTGGATGCGAGATAATACATTTGCAGAAATTTTTAAATTGTTATTGTTTTCTATTAAAGTCCCATGTTTTGAAGATGGAATTAGATAAGTTTGGCCTTTATACTTGTAATCAAAACTACTCCTTATTTGTTTCAACTTTTGGAAGGGGTAGATGAATGCAACAGTAACAAAAAATACTTGTAATTTCTCATCAGTTTGTTCTGCTGCTGCCCTTAACTTTTTCTTCAAAGCTTATATCTTCAATTCTCCATGGCTTACGACACCCCAAAATGTTGGATTGATTCATAGAACCGGGGGAACCAACATTAAAGAATCTAGCTTTTAGGAAAGGCTCTTCTTCGAGTTCGAGCGTTAATACCCGGAAGACTCACGAGCAGCGTTGTTAATACCTGAAACTTGACTTACTTGACCAGTCCAAATCTACAATTTGGTCAATTCATTATACTTCTTCTTCTCTTAGTTGAATTAATGGAGATAATAAAAAATATAAAAAATAGAACAAAAGTTTGTTGAAAAATAAAGTTAATTGTTTAAGAATATTTTGGTAAAATTAAGGAGGTGTACTTAGCTATTTAAGTATTTAAAAAAGTGAATTAGAGGTCCAATAAGTAGAAGATGTCCAAATAGCAAATTTGGAGGTCCAACTAGAACCCCCCTTTGTACATGGAGATATCTGATTAAAACATTATACAAGCTATCATTTGAAATCGATCTGTTTCAGTCGGCATGTCTCATTAGCTATCAGCCTATCATGTTAGATCACCATTGATGACTTTTGCAGCACGTCTCACAGCTCTAGCGACCCTCCAAACTTCATGTTGTACAAATTTCCATGACTCTGTTGTATTCAGTCTCTTTGCCTTTTCAATGGCATCATCTACGCCGGGTAACGATTTAGATCCGTAATCATCATTCCTTGAGGGCCCATAAATCTGCAAAAACATTACACTAATTGGCCCATTTTGTACTAATCACAATAAAAGATTGGCATTGAGGCTTAGGTACATCAGCTTATTATGAGATATATTGAGGATCAAAATCAAATGAGAACAGAGGAAATAACTTCTGTTGAAACCTTGCAAGAAACATACCAAATGCTTATACCATGACCTTCCGAATAGACCATCTTGATCTGTAAACGCACGCTCTGCCATCATTAGTCTGTCGTTGAGCTCTCTCACCTTGAAATGATCTTTCTTCCATATTGAAGGCCAACCTTCGTTTTGTTCTATTTCCTGTACAGTTATGCTTCCAATTTAGAACATTCGTGAAATTAAATGTCGATTAAGATTCATAGCAAACACAATTGATACCCTTCTCTGGTTGTTGATTATTGTGGCTGCTTTTTTGAGCTCCTCAATGGACTTGAACAGAGGAGTTAGGTTTATGTTCTTATCTGAGATCTCGACTTCCAAATCCTTCATGTATTTCTGTCAATCAAGGATTCAATATCATAGAACAACTCTGTTCAGGTTGACTGAATGTAACTAACACGTCTAATTATCTCGAAAGTACATACAGACATACAGTGGTTAACTGAAAGATAGTGTTGCCTTACCTGTAGCTCCAGCGCATAGGATGTATAATCAAAAGGCACAAACTCTGCATCTGCTAGCCAAAGAGCTATCAAACCCCATAAACTTGCCACTGGTTTCAACACAAACACAATCAGTTGGGACACTTGAATTTACGTTGTCATTGTAAGAGTGTAACTTTATAGTGCTTGGATGTTTTTTTTAGTGGAGTAAAAGAATTTCATTGGAGATTGAAGAAGGATAAAAGAATAAAGCAGACCTGCAACATGCCTATGAAAGAAAGGATCACCAAATTTTTCCATCCATACAAAGTCATCATACATGGAATGGTATACTGGGTATCCTGTAATTCAAAAATGATTTGTAAGCCATTTAAATCATAATGCTAAGTAGCGAAGTTAAGTATGCCATTCTTCCTATTTTTTCAGTGGCAATCATGGTTGAGACTTGAGAGCTTTAGCCACATCAAATGTGTTGTTACCTTTACCGAATGCCATGTCAGCTGACGGAATTCCAATATATTGAACAAAAGCTGCAAAATCAGATTCTCCACTACCCAACCTGCCAATCTTTGTATGAAAAATACAGCGTTTAAAATTACATTTCATGAAAAACGTCTTCCAACATTTATTATGTGTAGATAATGCAAGACTTGGATAGCTGATTGGTTGAACAGAAATGACATGAATTGCAATTTTTCTTAAACACAGCAATGAAGTTTTATAGAGTTCTGTGAAGCAATTTCTTACTGTAGGAGAACTGCTGGAACCAATCCATGCTTGGTAGAGAGTTTGTGAAGAGTTATCAGGATCTTTGACCTTCAAATTCAAATTTTGAATCACTGAGCTGGAGTGTAATAATAGTGTTAGGATATCTAGATATGCTTTTTTGCAATACCTGTTGAGTAGCTTGCTTAAGAAGTTCATCAAGCTGTGGAGTGGCAGAGGCCCAGAATCCTGGCGCATATACTGCACTGTCAACATTCAAGTAAGCAATAGCCCTCGAAGCTAGCATGTCTCTGTTTTCTTCTACCCATTCAGTTGATCCTATCTGTAAACCTTATTCAGTTTACAATCTCATAGAAACATACAAATAGAAATAGTGACAGAGGGAGAAAGGGAGACCAGGCCGTATTCTTCAGCATCCCAATTGCACAAGATAATTGTGCGTCGAGGTTTCCACCCTTTTTCCTGCAACTTCCCCAATCTTTGAGCAATCTGCATCACACATCAAAAGGAGCTTGTGCTGAGTTTGAACAGGAACTTGATGATGCTACAGAATTCAAGTCCAATATTACCTCTAGCAGTGCTGCAGTGCCACTATTTGGGTCAACAGCTCCAAATGTCCATGCATCCCGGTGATTACCTAGAATGACAAACCTGCATATATTCGGTAACTTACAATGGCATGGATTCTTTTCTTTCATTCATATTAGTACATTATGAAGACTACTTGTAGTGTCATTTTGTAGGCTGACATCCTAGCAGTAATAGATGCTGCTTATTCTCAAATGTTAGAACTGAACTTGCAAAAAACTCAAACTTACCTATCAGGTTCTTCTTCACCTTCTATGACACCTATCACATTCTCAATCTGTTCTATAACTTGCTTCCCCTAAAACCAACATCAGAATCAGTGCAAAGATAGAAACTTGCTGCACATTGAGTTCTACTTCAAGTCAAAAAGACAGTTATGATATCTTCATAAACATAAACATGTGCCTAAAAGTACACAGAACACATGAAAATGCTTCACCTGGTTTAATTGAGACTTACAGTGTAACTAAGATGTACAACCCCAGGCCCTGGACCAACCCTATAAGTTGGGGCATCCCCACTCCCCTGCCAATCATCATTCGCCACCTGTCCTCCAATGGCCCTCAAAATAGTCTCACCATCAGCACCAGAAATAGGCAGTGAAGGTATCAAAGTCAAATCCCCACCCTTCTCCACTTCCTCATCAGAAAGCCTCTCACACTCTTCACTACTCGCCCACCCCGGCGTAGTCGGGTCCCCTATCCCATTGTAAACCGTCCCCACCTGTACCCCACTCGGCGGCAGCCACTTCTCCTCCGGAAACCACCTCCCTCCGCCTCCTCCGCCGTAGTCCTTCCTATCCGTATACACCAAAGCGCCAACCGCCCCTTGCTCATAAGCAATCTGCACTATGCTCCCTCTATAAATCTCTCCATACCTGCGAAATTAGACAAGTTACAGTTGCTATTTTTCCGTGGTATGTTTTCTATTATAACCAAAACATAGAAACAAAATTTCCTCATACCTAGCCAACACGATTGTACCAGAAACGTTGACTCCCATTTTCTTCAGTGTCTCATAGTCCTCTACCCTCCCGTAGTTGACGTAAACCACGTGACCAGTGACATCCCCGGACTTGGCAAAAGCGTGGAAAGTGGGGAGGACCTCGGCTGCCACGTCAGCGTAAGGGTCGCCGGGGTAGGTTTCTTGTTGGAGGTCGAAAGTGATGGGTGGTGATGAAGGTGAAGGGGTTAGGGTTAGGGAGCGGGAGATGGGGTAAGTGAGGGCCACGTGGTAGGGGGTGATGCGGGATAGGAGATTGGAGGAGGTGAAGATGGAGAGGACGTAGGCGGCGGCGTCGGCGTTGGCGGGGGTTCCGGCGACGTGGGGGCGGCGCGTGAGGGTGTGGAGGTGGCGGGAGATGGAGGTGTTGGAGGAGAGGGAGTCGGAGATGAAGAGGGAGTGGTAGGAGGATTTTGGGGTCGGAGAAAAGAGGAGGAAGGTGAAGGAGGTGAGTATGGCTAGGAAAGCCGCGGTGGCTGTTTTGATGATCATTTGGGTCTCAACTTTTTGGATTAGGGAAGGATCGGAAGTACAAAAAGCTAAGCTTGACTGCCGGATTTCCCAATTTGGAAACCGACACTTTAAGACTCTGAAGCTTCTTGTTTTAGCTATGGCTGCCTCGTCAGTCTCTGTCAACTTAATTTGCCCGGTTTTTTTTTTTTTTTTTTTAAGGTTGACTGATCGATGACAATGGACGCGTGGTAATGCTTGAGATTTTACAGTGTTAATAGATATAACTAACAAAAGAGCCACGTTTGATTGCTTATTTACGTACTTGCCACTGCATCGCCCTCAGGCTTCATCCCTGATTTTGCCCAACTATAAGGTGGAAAGGTATCGGGTATACACTGCTCATATTTTGGTTCGTGGCTGTCGTGGAGTTGAGCTCTCTACCTACTGATTCGAGGGATGTTGGATGATGAATTGAGGCTTGCTTAACCTGACGGTGTAAACTTGTAACGTATAACTTGTTGATACAATAATTTGGAAGTGAGGGATGAAACCTATGGTAAGACCTGGTGCGATCTTATAAATTCAGAGAGTTATGATATGGAGATGATGGGTGTGTCTATTTAGAGACATGTGATGGTAGTTGCTTAGTGGGTTCCTATGCAGTGCGCGAACCCAGTATGCAGTGCGGCAGTGCGCGTCTATTCCGGGTGGGGGGAAGGCTTATGGCAAGTACGTAAATAAAAACGAAAGCATGGTTCTTATGTTGTGAGTTTGATGTATGTGTTAAGTGTTAACAATTTAAGACGCAGAGGATTGTGACCAAAAAAAAAAGTAAGACGCAGAGGATGGCCACGTGTCGTTCGATATTGCCACGCAGATTCCTACAAAGAGCTATTAAAACCACGATATATATTCACGTGGTAATGGAATCCGGCAAATGGGACAACTATGATGTCTCCGCTGCCAAACAGCAATGCATGATCCATGAAAAATGTGCAAACAAGGCAATCGACTAGCATACTAGCATTACGTCCAACCTCAAAGTTAACCATGCAATAAGTACACGTCCCACGAGTATTGGCTTCCATATAATCTATAATTTTCTGTTTCACCACCTCATCCCGGGGTTCATGCAAAATGATAATTCTGTCACATGATTCCACATCAATAAAATGATTAGGAGGCAGAGGAGAGCCGATCGAGCTTTGAAATAATTCAAGTATCTGATCGACAATAACACACTGCTTTCTACGCTCTTCTACTTATGCTACTCAGTCTTAATAAAGTCCACGATCATACGTATTGAAGAAGATTGCATAATTCTAGTATGATCCTTATTACAATACAAAGAAGGACGAATCGTGATAAACTTTTCACTTTGAGGGATATGAAAATTTTCATGAATATCTACACGTGTTCCCAAAGCATGACAGGTATGCTTGAAGAAGATAAATCGGATCTTTAGTACGTGTATCATCGCTTGGTGGATTCTCAGCACACATATCGGCAGAGCTGCATGATACACTATTACAGTATTACATGCAATTGAAGCACCATAAATAGTTGAACAATGACATAATTGTAGAATGAAGTGACAGCGAATGGCAGGTGATCAACAAAGGACCGCTTTTGTTCAACTGTATATATAGCTTGATTAATTACTGGGAAATCCTGGGTCCGCACCACCTTAATAGTTGTTGTTAAGGTGATTCCGAATATGTATATAGAACCTGCTACAATCTTATATGAATTCAGAAAGGCGGAGCCAGGAATTCTTGTAAGATCAAATATGGACATAACACATATCATCATAAAGTAATTGATGATTAGCTTAATATCAATCCTAGTTTAACATGGATACAAACAGTAAATCAATACTTGTAACTTAATGAAGCAGTGTATCTATTCATTAAGGTAAGTAATCCTATTCTTAGTCTGTAAGAAAGATTACAATGAAGTGTTACATTAGGAATCTAACTAGGAAACCTAAACCGATATGGATAGCTTTAATGGGAAGCTTCTTGAGGGTTAAGTCTCCTATATATACAGATGAATTGGTCCCTGATTACTACCGACGTTTTGCATATTGTTCTGTCCATTGAGAAGCAAGTTGGTAAGTAACAGAAGACTATATTCAGTGTTCGTGTTAGCAGCTGCATAAGATGGAATCCATGCCAGTGATTGCTGAAGGTAAGCCTTAATCCCTTTTATGATTGTGTGCATATGTTGTGAGCATGTATATGGTTATTTAACAATTGGTATCAGAGCATAGGCTCACAAGTATCAAAATCGTTTTAGGGTTTTGCAAAACAAACACAAAAAAAAAAAAAAAAAAAAAAAAAAAAAAAGGTTTTTGCTTTACGGATCAAGTAACTGGTCAGGTAACTGACCAAGTCACTGATCAGGACCATGTAACTGGTCATGTAACTGATCAAGGTAAGTTACTTAAGTCGATTGCTGCATCTGGTTAAATATCAAATTCATGCTTCCGCTGTGATTTTTAGCAGCAAATTGGGGAAAAAGCAAAAACAGGTTTTTCTGTGAAATTGATTTCGATTCATAGCATGATAATTGTGTTTTTTGATTGTGCTCAAGAACCATAGTTGCATTCCCGGCGTGCGTTAGGTTAGAGTAGATGGTGACCGGATGAAATTTACAATTTCTTGATTGTTCCGTGGTTTCTTGGAATCAAATCAATTTTGGTTATGCTTGAATATGCATGTTGAATTGATTGATGATATGGTATTGTATCTGTGATTGTGTAAAATTGCATGAAGAACAAAAAAATCTCCCAGATTTTGTTTACACATTATTAAAATTGACAGATACGAGAGCTTAATTTTCTTACAAGGATGAATCTGGGTAGAATATAAAGTTAAAAGCTCATGGGTTTTGTGGTTTTCCGTTGGCATAAGTGATTATGATGCACAAAGCATTCTTCATTCATGTTGGCAGAAAACAATGATCAGGTAACTGACCATGTAACTGGTCAGGTAACTGACCATGTAACTGGTCAGGTCACTGACCATGTAACTGGTCAGGTCACTGACCATGTAACTGGTCAGGTCACTGACCATGTAACTGGTAACTAATCAAGTATCTGATCGAGTGACAAAACTGAAATTGTGTTTTGTGTTTTAAAACTATGCTTTAGTTTTATCTTCCAAAGAAGTGGTCAAGTATGGTTTTAGAATACAAAACAGCAATATGCATGCTTGATGAAAATAAATTCGGATACTTAGAAATTTTTCTTCTGTCTAAAGATGTGGATAAATTTCTTTGGATAACTTGTTTTCATTGAACATGGCATATTGATAAAGAACTCCAGAATGTTATGCTTCTGCTCAAAAGTGTTGCTTAGCATTGTTTTTTGTTATGGACTGATATGAATGCAAGTATGGATTGTTTAGGTTTTCTGTATGTTCTTGTTTTGGTTGCTTAAAACTAAATAAAACGCAGAAAACTTAATGTTATTTTCTTTACAAATTAAGAACTCACATGATTTTTGTTTTGCTCCTTAGGTAACTCCTACATGAACTTGAACAGTGTCTTGATGTTAACTGGAACCAACTATAGAGCTTGGCTAGATTCTGTAGAGAACTATATGGGAATGCATGAGAATATAGACTATTGCTTTACTGAGGATAAGCCTATAGAGTTGAATGAAAAGAGCACCAAGAAAGAAACTGACCTTTACAAGAAGTGGCATAGATCCAATAGAATGGCTAAGAACCTCATTCGTACCTCTATGTCGAAGACTGTCAGGGGAAGTATAGAAGAGCCTGAGCTAGCATCAGATTTTCTGGAACTCATAGGTGCTAAGTTTAAAGAGAGTGAAAAGGCAGAAGCAGCTAGACTAACCAAGGAGTTTCATGATTTGAAGTACATGGGTTCAGGGGGAGTTAGAGAACATATTATGAAGATGATCAATATAAATGGCAGACTCAGGGAGCTATTGATGGGGGTTAGGGATGAGCAGGTGGTGCATTATGCACTACATTCCTTACCTAACAGTTTTAGTCATCTAAGAACCAGTTACAACTCTCAAAAGGGAAACTGGAATTTAGATGAACTTATATCCATCTGTGTTGATGAGGAATCTAGGATCAAGGAAGAAAAGGAACCTGCTACAACCATTAACCTCATTGAGAAGCCTAAAAGGAAAAAGCCCCAGAATAAGCTCAAGCCTATCAAAGCCATAACTAAGAGTTCAACAGCTGCAGTGGTCAAGGAAAACAGGCCATTTAGGTTCAAGTGCTACTTTTGCAAAAGAGTAGGACACATGAAAAAAGGACTGCACTGGCTATAAAAATTGGTTAGCCAAAAAGGGTAAGATTTTTTCTAATACAGTTTTTTCTTTAGAAATTAATCTTATAAATGTTGAACCACAGTCTTGGTGGATAGATTCAGGCTCACCTATTCATATTACTAATTCTTTGCAGGGATTCATAAGGAGCAGAATCCCAAAAAGTGATGAAGTGAACCTGTGTGTAGGCAATGGCATGAGAGTGGCAGTCAAGGCTATTGGAACCTTAAAGCTCGATTTAGGATTAGGAAAATTGTTAGTTTTGGACAATGTTTTTTATGTACCTTCCATGAGAAGGAATTTGGTTTCAGTTTCTCTTTTAGTAAAATCTGGTTGTAGACTTGTTATTGATAGTAATGGAATTCTTATTTCTAAAAATTCTGTTCAAATTGGTTCTGGTGTTATCTCGAATGATTATTTACAGTTAAGTTGTTCAATGGCTCAACAAGAAATTTTACTTGTTGAAGATAACACAAACAGTACTAGCACTTTAACAGGTGTTAAAAGAACCAAACTAAATGAAAAGTCTGCATTTTTATGGCATAGAAGACTCGGCCATGTTTCAAAAGAGAGACTGAAAATTTTGGTGAAAAACAACATCCTAAATGAACTTGATTTTTCTGATCTAACAGACTGTGTTGAATGCTTTAAGGGAAAAATAACTAATACTAGAAAGAAGACTGCATATAGAAGCCAAAATTTATTAGAACTCATACACACTGATATATGTGGACCATTTAGGCATCAAACTATCTGTGGGAATGTGTATTTTACACATTCATTGATGACTTTTCTAGATACAGTTATATTTATCTACTTTCAGAAAAGGCACAAGCATTGAAAGCCTTTCAAATCTTTAAGTCTGAGGTAGAAAATCAACTAGAAAAGAAAATCAAAACAGTAAGGTCAGATAGAGGGGGAGAGTTCTATGGAAAGTACACTGAATCCGGCCAACAAAAGGGTCCATTTGCCTTGTTTTTGCAAGACAATGGAATTAAAGCTCAATACACAACACCCTATAATCCACAACAGAATGGTGTTGCAGAGAGAAAGAATAGGACTCTTTTGAACATGGTTAGATGTATGATGTGTACAACTGGTTTGCCTAAATTTCTGTGGGGTGAGGCTTTAAAAACTGCAAATTATATTTGCAACAGGACACCTAGCAAAGCCATAGAAAATACTGCTTTTGAGCTTTGGTGTGGCAGGAAACCTAGTCTTCATCACTGTCATGTTTGGGGATGTCATGCAGAAGCTAGGATTTATAATCCAAGCTTGAATAAACTTGACCCCAAAACTGTTAGTTGCTATTTTATAGGTTATCCAGATAAATCTAAAGGCTATAAATTATATTCTGCTCATCATTCACCTAGAATTTTTGAAACACATCAAGTAAAGTTTCTAAGTGAAAAAGTTCACAATACAAACCTTGAGGATTTAACCTCAGATTTTGAGGAAATTGTGTCGGATGAGAATTTAAGTGTGGCATTGCCTTTAGAACAAGATGTAACTGATCATGTCACTGGTCACGTAACTGACCATGTCACTGACCAAGTAACTGTACCTGGTCGAGTGACTGGTCAAGTAACTGACCATGTCACTGACCAAGTAACTGTACATGGTCAAGTATCTGCCCATGTCACTGACCGAGTCACTGACCATGTAACTGTACCTGATCAAGTCACTGCCCATGTCACTGACCATGTCACTGATCAAGTAACTGTACCTGGTCAAGTCACTGCCCATGTCACTGACCATGTAACTGCCCAAGTAACTGTACCTGGTCGAGTAACTGACCACGTAACTGGTCAAGTAACTGAACCTCAAAATCATCCAGTAGCTCAACCTAGAAGATCACAGAGAGCAAGAAAACCAACTTATGGGGGGGAAGAGAGTGACTACATTGTTTATCTACAAGAAGCAGAAATTGAAATGGACTGTGCAGAGGACAATGATCCAACTACATTTAATCAGGCCATTGAAAGTAGTGAATCTCATCAGTGGCAGCTAGCAATGGAAGCAGAAATTGATTCCATGAGCCAAAATGCAGTTTGGGAATTAGTTGAACCTGACCCCAACCAGAAGCCTATAGGTTGTAAATGGGTTTTCAAAACCAAAAGAGATGCAAATGGCAATGTAGAGAGACATAAAGCAAGATTAGTTGCCAAAGGTTTTACACAGAAGGAGGGCATTGATTTTACTGAGACTTTTTCTCCAGTTTCTACAAAAGACTCGTTTAGGATAATCATGGCTTTAGTGACTCATTTTGATATGGAGCTGCACCAGATGGATGTTAAAACAGCTTTCTTGAATGGTGAACTAGATGAAGTGATTTATATGAGGCACCCAGAAGGTTTTGTGCAAGCTGGAAGTGAAAACTTAGTGTGTAAGTTAAGAAAATCAATTTATGGCCTAAAACAAGCTTCTAGACAGTGGTACAAGAAATTTGATTATGTGATTTCTACTTTTGGATTTACAGAAAATCTTGTTGATGAATGTGTTTATTTGAAGACAGTTGGGAACAATTTTATTTTTCTGGTACTCTATGTGGATGATATACTTTTGGCTAGCAGTAACATTAAATTGCTTAAAGATACTAAGAGTTTTCTGTCAAGGAATTTTGACATGAAAGACTTAGGAGAAGCATCCTATGTACTAGGTATTGAGATTAAAAGAGATAGGGCACAGAGACTACTTGGTTTGTCTCAACACAATTATATTACCAAAGTTTTAAAGAGGTTTGGTATGGAGAAGTGTGCAGCCGGAGAAGTTCCCATGTCCAAAGGAGATAAGTTAACCAAGAAGCAAAGTCCCAATAGTGATGTTGAAAAGGAAAATATGGAGTCAAAGCCTTATGCCAGACTTGTAGGAAGTCTCATGTATGCACAAGTCTGCACTAGGCCAGACTTGTCTTTTGCAGTAGCGATTTTGTCAAGATTCCAATCTAATCCAGGCCATGAACATTGGGTAGCTGGGAAGAAAGTGTTGAGATACCTGCAGAGAACTAAAAGCCACATGCTAGTTTATAGGCAAGTAGAGGATCTGAAACTCATTGGATTCTCAGACTCGGATTTTGCAGGGAATTATCCAGACTCCAAGAAGTCGACTTGTGGATATGTGTTCATGCTTGCAGGAGGCGCTATTGCTTGGAAAACCATGAAACAAACACTTGTTTCAACTTCTACCATGCAAGCCGAATTTATTGCAGTATATGAAACTGTGTGTGAAGGACTTTGGATTAGGAATTTTCTCATGCAGACCAAAGTATTGAGTCACATTGTGGCTGGAACACTTGTGATTTATTGTGACAATGAGGCTGCAGTTTTCTTTAGCAAGAACAGTAAAAGGTCAAATAATTCTAAACACATTGATCTAAAGTATTACAGTGTTAGAGAAAGAGTAAAGCATGGTGAAATAGCTGTTTTGAATATTGACACAAATTCACAGCTAGCAGATCCTTTCACCAAGGCCTTGTCAGTAGCAGCATTCCAGAAGCATACAACAAGCATTGGAGTTTTAGCTAATCTAGATGCTTAGGTTCAGTAGAGAGTTAGCGCAGTTGGAGCAATTTAAAATTTTAAGGTTCTTGAGTTTTTGTATTTTCAGTTGTGATATTTTTGACTTTTGTTTATCACAACTTATTTGTAATGACAGTTTTGATTATCAATAAAATTTTGAGGCATTTCCAGTTATGATTTTGCTGCAGCTTTATTGTTTTGTTTTGGAAATTATCATCTTGTTTTGAATATCATACTTGCTATCAGATGGCTTAAATCATGTATAGCATGATGTTGAGGTTAAAGCAATAATTTTAAGCCATCAGTGTTCAGAAAAATTGCTTGAGTTTCTGGTTTTAGAAACATAAAGTAGGACCTAATATATGTTTACTTGTTGATACACATTAACATATATTGTATCACTTCTGGTTTGACATATGTGGATTGCAGGAGCTTATGTTTGTGGTTTTGAAACTCTGCATTTTTGTTAAAATGTATACTGTTTCTTGCTCTGCATAAGTAACTGTGATCTGACCATGTTGGAATGGATTTTCGATTTGAGTTTGTTATCTGGCGCGCACTTCAGTAAGTTAAATAGGTTTTGATGTTCTCTGGTGCAAATCATCGAGCATGATATGTGTGAGTCCAAGGGGGAGATTGTAAGATCAAATATGGACATAACACATATCATCATAAAGTAATTGATGATTAGCTTAATATCAATCCTAGTTTAACATGGATACAAACAGTAAATCAATACTTGTAACTTAATGAAGCAGTGTATCTATTCATTAAGGTAAGTAATCCTATTCTTAGTCTGTAAGAAAGATTACAATGAAGTGTTACATTAGGAATCTAACTAGGAAACCTAAACCGATATGGATAGCTTTAATGGGAAGCTTCTTGAGGGTTAAGTCTCCTATATATACATATGAATTGGTCCCTGATTACTACCGACGTTTTGCATATTGTTCTGTCCATTGAGAAGCAAGTTGGTAAGTAACAGAAGACTATATTCAGTGTTCGTGTTAGCAGCTGCATAAGATGGAATCCATGCCAGTGATTGCTGAAGGTAAGCCTTAATCCCTTTTATGATTGTGTGCATATGTTGTGAGCATGTATATGGTTATTTAACAATTCTTACCAGGGAGGACGGAGTTTCAGGGTCTCGTCCTTGAGTAAAATTAGGGGTGGGTTCGGTTCGGTACCGGACATTCAAGACCAATACCATCTACCGTACCAAACACTCTTGGCACACAAAATAGGCTACCATTACCGGCCACAAAAGTCGGTATACCAACTTCTCGGTATCGGTTGGTATCGGTTGGTTGGGCCTCCAACCGAGTTTAAGATTGGGCCAGCTTTCAGCTATGGCCCAACTGAAATTGTAAAGGCTCAAACCTGTCAGAAATTTCCAAACAAAGGCCCAACCATAAGAAAATGAAAAATAAGCAAAAAAGTGAAAAACCTGTCATACATAACTTCAGTTCATCAATTCAGTTTATCTCATCAATCAATCATCACTTCATAGTTCATACAAATTATAATTCAATAATTCACAGTTCAATAATTCATCTCATCAATTCACAGTTCAATAATTAATCCCATCAATTCACAGTTCATCTCATCAATCATTCATCACTCAATGAAGAAGAATTTAGGTAGTTTCTGCAATTTCAATCAATGAACAAGAAAGCTGAAAGCTCAAGATGTAGGCTACAAGGGCAGCAAGGCAGTAGTTTGTGACTGTGTAGAGCTGGTATTGGTCATTGTTCCCGCCACTCCTTGATTAAAAGCATTCTCTGCAAAATAACAAAGAGGAGGTTAAAAACAATATCATGATTCATAAAATAAATAAGCAGAAAATATTTTCAATCATTGGGATCAGTTCCTGCATGTAGAGGACAACTAATGCATTTCCTAGTATGTGCCCACATTGAGCTTGTCCCATTCTTTTTACTGTCACACAACACTCTCTCATTGCAATGATTGCAAGTGCACCAACAAGTATCTATTTGGTCTGAGGTTGGGTGTTTACATCTAGTAAAATGAGCCCACAGAGGGCTCTTGTTAGCAGGCTCTTTTCTTTTCTGCCCAGCAGTAGCTGATCCATGAGGTTGTGAGTTGGACGGTTCAGATTCAACACCTGAACCAGAAGCACCTAAAGGTGGGAGTGTTTGACCTACGGGTGGTTGTCCTAAAGGGGAATGATCTAAAGCTGCAGTACTCGTCATATTAGGTGCAGAACTTATTGAAGGGCTAGAGCTACTAGCTTGACTGAGGTTAGCACTTTGAGTACCCATAGCTACAAAAAAGAAGAAGAAAGAAATGAAACAAACAAACATCTTAGTTCAGAAAACAGTTCACAAAAACATTAAACAGAAAACAGAAAACAATAACACAATAAAACCATACCCTAAACAGAAAACAGAAAACAATAACACAATAAAACCATACCCTAAACAGAAAACAGAAAACAATAACACAATAAAACAGTTCACAAAAACATTAAACACATCTTCTTAGTTCACAATTCTTACAAACAAAAATTCAGAAAGCTTATAACAATTGAAACTTCAAACCATTTTCATCATATAACATATAACATTTTCATTACCTAAACCTCTTGAAAATTAGTAATTACAGTAACAAACTCTCAAGTCAAATACAAGTGATGAACATTCATACAGTCACTAACTCACTTTGCATAATATGAATTATACCTTCAGTTGTGCAGTCACTTTGCTTCTTAGTCCTCGTCCTCCTGTTCCTGCAAGCACAAATTGGTAAAGAAACTAAGAAACGATGAAACCCAGATTAAATTGGTAAAGAAACTAAGAAACTAAGAAAGAGTCCCAACTCACAGGTTTAGAACTCACATATACAAGTAAACAATCAAGATTCCACTTCAAAGAGACTGATTCCACTTGAGATTAAGTGATTAACTGCAGCAAGATGCAAAAAAGTAAAACCATTATAATTTTGAGATTACTCAGTCTAGAATCGAAAGATTAACCAAAGAGAAAACTCAAATCTACCAAAAATTGATACGAGAGAGCAAACTCACCGGCCGTAGGCCATGAATCTCTGATTAGATACGAGATTTTCTGGATTTGAAGCTTTGAATCGAATCAAACTTCAAGCGGTCGATGCCTCGAATCGAATCGAACTTCAAGCCGTCGATGCCTCGAATCGAATCGAAGAGTTCTGGGTTTGAAGCTTTGAATTGAATCGAACTTCAAGCCGTCGATGCCTCGAATCGAATCGAAGAGTTCTAGGTTTAAAGCTTTGAATCGAATCGAACTTCAAGCCTTCGACGCCTCGAATGAAATCGAAGAGTTCTGTGTTTGAAATGAATCGAGAGGAGGAGAGGGTTTGAGTGATTGAGTATGAGAGAAACTGAGAAAGGGCTCGGTTCGAGCCTCAAGCCTTCGAGTCCTCGAGGAGTCGAGGGGCTGAGCGGCTGAGGAGTGAGTAGGGAATGGGAACTGGATTAGGTTCTGTACTCTCACAGTCTCACTTAGGGTTTGGAGTTTGGACAGTTCAAGTATAATCAACGGTTGTAATAAGATTTGAAATCAAAATATTAATGATAAACGGTTCAGATCGATAGGTATAAAATATATTTAAATAAATCAATAATATATATAATATACGGTACGGTACGGTATACCGTATTTATTTGAAAATCAGTACCAGTACCGTACCAATATCTGGAAATCGGTTCGGCACTACCGTACCAATATCTCGGTAACCAACATTGTTGGTTCGGGTGGTAATCGGTTGGTTGGTTTGGATCGGTATAATTGGCCAGCCCTAAGTAAAATCGAGTAATTGGGTCACTTCTTGCTGCATTACTGCATACTAGATATTAAATACAAATTTAAATTTTAAGAACAAAAAATCCATAGAAACACATCAACCTAGAAGCTTGGATTAATCATATATAAGATACAACCCTAGCCTATATTTATACTATATAAGTATGTCTTAAGGATATATAGTTATTAAAGACCTAATCCATTAAGGGTACAGTAAGAAATAACTTTGCGACCAAATAACTTAACTAGCATGTCTTTTTAGGAATATGAATAGGATTTAGCTTTTCTAAAGTGAGTATTGTGTGAAGTTACATAAATCTCATCATATCTCAATCCAATGATTACAGGAGTTGACACATTAGCTAGTACAAGAAAAACCTTCCTAAACTGTTTTAATGTTGCCGTTACTTGAGTTACGCTAACTTTTTTTTTTTTTTTTCATAACATCACAACGTCCTCTCATGAATTGGGAAGTTTTACGAACTAGGGATACAACTCCAAATGTTTTCCTCCTCTCTTCCTAGCCTCTCCCTCTTTCACCATCGGATTTTATAGGTTATTTCAATTTCAATTTGAAATATGGATATCCTTTTAGATTTCAAGTTAATTTTGTTTCTTCTCCACTTGTTCAATATCGTTGAGAATAGCGAAGGATCGAATTTCCCACTTATTCAGTATTAAAAGAGCAAGAGCTGAATAAGTGGCTCACCAAGGAATTTCCCACCTCTGTTCTTTGATTAATCATTGTTTTACTTGATCATCCCTAATTGTTTCTGGATTTTGAATTCCCATAATATTTTAGATTAACCATTGGTGAGTAAAGTATCATTACTCAAACCCATAAAATGTCCTCACCCACTTTAATTAACCTAGAGAAGAGTATAAATTGAGCACCTAATTTGATTTAGACATTTTCATAATCATGAAAGTTTTGTTTGAAGAACAAATGGATCGAAGAGAAAACAACAAGTGAAAAGTGAATAACACGTGAAAAATCTATAACTCTACACAATCTTCTAGAGAAGCCAGATCCTTTATGAATCCATTAGTGTCGTAGTCGAAAGTAACACAGGTTTACAAGCAATAATCCTAAAACAAAAATTCTAGAGTCCACCAAAGATAAATGAGAAAACTCTCAATTTGATTGACAATATGATAAAAGATAGGTTCTGCAGCCGTTTAAGGTTGCTTATATATGAGAAAAGAAACCCTAAGGCGACTAACAATGAATTCCTAAAGCCCACAGGTTAAAACAAAATAAATCCAAAACGAACTAGAAAACTGAAAATTCTGAAAAATAGTAAACCGCAGTTTTGAGACCCGAAACAATCCCGAAAGCCCCAAAAAGCCCACACGTTGTGGCAAAGCGACAAGTTTTGTTCCTGGCGTTGTTCCCTTTCCGAAAATGTATGGCAAACATGATTCAGACACCGAATGCCAAATTTTGCAGCAAATCAGGTTTGCCCTTTTTACAAGCAAGCTGTTCTTTGATCTTTGTCGTCATTCGTTCTACATCAATTAGGTATCCAAGTAATATATTAAATCACACAAAATACTATGCCCAAAATCAAGACTCCAAACTCCACAGACTTTAACACACTATGATTAATCCAAGATATGAGACAACACTCCACATACTCAACACGATCAACAAGCAGCAAAACTACTGCAAGTGGCCTAATGGTTCTTGCCTAGTTGGGTGTGCTCCTCAACCTAGGTTCGAATTCCGAAGCTGTCAAAGTAGTCAAGCATTGTGCTGCAATGTACAGTTGGAGCATTTCACATGCGCCTAATGAGGTTTATCTTGAGCTTAAAAAGTATTTGGCTTCCCCTTGACAAAAAAAAAA
This sequence comes from Rosa lucieae, assembly GCA_024704745.1. NCBI lineage: Eukaryota > Viridiplantae > Streptophyta > Magnoliopsida > Rosales > Rosaceae > Rosa > Rosa lucieae. The sequence goes on from CM045493.1 coordinate 5,023,153, forward strand.
AAAAAAAAAAAAAAAAAAGCAGCAGCTAAACACTTGACAACTTAAATTGGATAAGGTTGAGCAGAGGTGGCCAAGAGATATTCAGGCTAAACCCAAAAAGCCAAAAATATTCACACGTGGAACAACCTGCTTGCATCCCATGGTAAAGTAATCCTCTCCCTGCGTTAATTCTCTGTCACAACACTACAAGCCTATAAGGTGACATACACATACGTGTATGTAACCATTATTTTTCAACAAGTAATTATTTCAAACCCAATGAAGTAGCAACTCGTAGTGGCACTGTGGAAGTACTACACAACACTAGAAAATAGATCAACGTGGAGATTAGATTGTTACGTGACAGAAAACCTAGACCTTATTCTGGTTTCTTCCACCCCGTGTTCATATTTGGTTCCAGTACTTTTATATCACCAAAATTCTCCACAGAACACAAGCCCTTCAACGTGGTCAAGTATCTCTGTCTTCTTCTTCAAAGTGGGCCTAAAAACCATCCTCTCAGCTACACCAACTACTTCATTTTCATCACCCAGATCAATCCAACCAGGATCACATTCCAACAGTAATCAACTAGAAAGTTTCATAGTGGATCATGATTTTCACATCTCCGGAGATTCAATACTCTTGAATCATGAAGAACATCTCGTAATCAACCTAACAGCGCTGAATCCGTAGCCAATTATAAGGAAGTGGGTTATAACTGATATACAATATACTATATGTTTTAGGCAATCACAGAAGCAGCCCCATTATTGATACTCCGTGGAAGAATATATTCACAGACACAAACAGAAAGAGAGACACTTCACGGGCACCACCAAACAAACCCCAACAAAAAAGTGCAAACAACAACAATTTTAACCGATGATTATTTTTATTATAAGCTCACAAAAGCTCAACCTGTCCTCTCCTTTGGCTTAGATTGTTTGGTTCTACTCTCACATGTATAACATATTGAAGAAGAAAGCCACCCGTGACTGCTTTGATTCTCAATTTCCGAACCATCTCAGCATCACTTCACTTTCCACCTAAACCGAATCCACCAAAAAACTTGTATATAAACCAAACACCGAGTTGGACGAGTCATTTTCTATCATTATAGCTTGAAATTTCCAAGCTAATAACATACTCTTCTTCTCATTCTCTGTTCACTTACTTAAAATGCCAACATTATTCCAAAGCATTTTCTATGCTACTCTTCTTCTTCTTGTCCTAAACTCAACACAGACCTTATGTCACACCAAGGGAATTCGGCCGGGAAACTCCGCCGGAAAAGTACACCTGGCCAAGAACATGACCCGAGCCCAATTCTCGGAGCAACAATTCATGAAGTGGGTCAAGTTTGTTGGGAGACTCAAACACTCGGTTTATAAGAACGCGAAGAACAAGCTCTTCCCCTCTTACACACTCAATGTGGCTAAGAACCCTTCACAGGGAGACTTTACGAAAATTCAGGACGCCATTGATTCTCTTCCGTTCATCAATCTCGTCAGAGTCGTCATCAAGGTCCATGCAGGTGTCTACAAGTGAGTAATTCCGTGTCTTCTTCCTTGTGGGAGTTGGTGTTTGTCTCTGTCTTTTACTGTTAGAATTGCTCTGTTTTTCAACTCTTTCATCATCTGTTGCTCGACAAAAATTGTGCGATCTTTTGTTTCTTTCATTTAACCATGCAGTAATTGATCAAGTTGTGAAATGGTAAATTTTGTTTTGCAGGGAAAAGGTGAATATACCGCCATTGAAATCGTTTATAACCATAGAAGGAGCAGGGGCGGACAAGACAATAGTTCAATGGGGAGACACAGCTCAAACACCTTCAGGTCCAAAAAAACAACCGATGGGGACTTATAATTCTGCAACTTTTGCTGTGAATTCACCTTATTTCATTGCCAGGAACATTACTTTCAAGGTACGTAATGTGCTTTATGGACTCAACACTATCAATTAGTATTCGATCTCCGGTGTAACTGTGTGATTATGTGCAGAACACCACGCCGGTACCGGCTCCAGGAGCAATCGGAAAGCAGGCAGTGGCGTTTAGAATATCAGGAGATACAGCAGCCTTCTTAGGGTGTAGATTTTTGGGAGCACAGGACACATTGTACGATCATTTGGGAAGGCATTATTACAAAGATTGTTACATTGAAGGTTCTGTTGATTTCATCTTCGGAAATGGTCTCTCTCTGTTTGAGGTAATTTAATTCACTTTTCACCTTCTAATCAAGCATTATTTGTTTCAGTAGATTTTTAATCGTGTGGTGATCATCAATTCTATACATCGTATCTGTCACATAATTAAATGACAATGTTAAACATTGTATTCAATGAATTGTTGCTTGACATATAATCAAGTGTAGTTTTATAAAATAATACGGTCTAATTCTCGTATTTTAGACAGGAGCTAAATTCAAGCAACAGATCGTCGAACACACCACTAAAATTTATCGGATTCGAGCAAGCCATTGTGAATATTTATTTTGTTCTTTGACAATGAAGTGAAGTTAGGGCCATGCATATGCATAAGCATGTTCTTGATCGATTGGTGTCTTGTGTCGTGTCGTATTAATCCTAGTGTTCCAGATTCCAGTCTCGATCACAAGCTCTATCACTCACATGTAAGTGTGCGAATGTGGTGCAGGGATGTCACGTGCATGCAATAGCAACAAGCATAGGGGCATTAACGGCGCAAGGGAGGAGCAGTTTACTGGAGGAGACGGGGTTCTCGTTTGTCAACTGTAAGGTCACGGGTTCAGGAGCTCTCTATCTTGGAAGGGCTTGGGGACCTTTTTCTAGGGTAGTCTTTGCCTACACTTATATGGACAACATTATCACGCCCAAAGGCTGGTACAACTGGGGTGACCCTAATCGTGAAATGTACGCAACTCTCTCTCTCTCGGGAATCTTGTTATGCATTGTATGTGTTTATGCTCAAAACGACATTGCTTTAGAACTTCATATCAAACTTTTTGAATCTAGACTCTTAGAAGCATTTTATCGAGTACTTTATTTACAGCTAACTTTCACTTTACACTCTAAAAGTCAAAATTTACGTTTGCTCTCATATGAATTTCGAGCGTTCAAATTGATTTAGTTTTAAACATAAACACAATTTAGACACATAAGTAAGTGTAAAATTTTCTTTTTTAGAAATTATCGTCACTGCGGCTTAAAAGTGAAAATGGCCCATTTAGCCACATGAATCACCTATAGGCTCTCTACCCTTCCAATACAAGCATGCCGAGGCCACTTTAGGCCTTTTGAAAACAAAATGGGCGGTTCACAAAGACGACCTAAAACCATGTCTATATGTCATCTAGCACTTTCCCTCTGCAAAACCTACGTGTAGTGCACCACAGCACCACACATTCAAGAAGTGCATAGATATAAAAACCCTCTCTACCAACTCAAGCATTAACTCATTCATGCTAGCATATTATAAGCACAGCCACGCCAGCACCTACATATAAGCCTGGTGCTGCATATACAAGACACCTACCTACTCCTCCTCCTACATCACCCAGTTCTGGTTTTGCTTTGGCAGTTTCACTTTGGCCTTAGTGACCATGCGCATGAAGCTTTTGCAATGATGATATTGTTTGTTAATTTAGGTCTTTGTGTTTGTGCAGGACTGTGTTTTATGGGCAATACAAGTGCACAGGACCTGGGGCTCAGTATGCAGGGAGGGTATCGTGGTCTAGGGAACTCACTGATGAGGAAGCAAAGCCTTTTATTTCCCTTACCTTCATAGATGGGTCTGAGTGGCTCAAATTCTGATTTTCATCTACTAATGTATACATGATAACAGATTGTGATATATTGGCTGAAGCACTTCTTTACCTTCCCCAACTCACCAAAAAAAAAACATATATCTTTTCCAGAACAGATAATAGTAATTAGATAAAAAATGAATTTGAGACTGGACTTTGGAATGTGCTCAAGGAGAAATTTGGTCCCCAAACCCAAAACCATATTTAAAATCCATTATCGGCCCATTATAGAAGAACTGAAGAAGAATCCATCACGTAGGCTCAATCCAGGAGTCGAATCCGGGTCCAAAATTTGGAACCGAAGTGAGCCGGGTCCAAATTAATTCGGACTCACCAAAATTATTCCCTTTTGTTTGGAATAAAAGTCCTACAAAATTCAGTTCCAAACCCCATGAAAAAGTTTGAGACCTACAAAAACATCCTACAAATTTGAGGCCCGACCATTAGAAATATAAGACCTACTTCGTCCAATTTTCTTCGCATAATGAAGTTTCAAAAGCAGAAAATTCTACGGGACATATTATGTATTGATGTTTTATTTTACATGTTACATGACATTACTTTAATCATTGATATCATCATATGGCTCTAGTTTTTTAACATACTTCTTAAGCTCTAATTAGTGATTTATAATATTAAATATAAAATGATTAGTTAACTATTCTACAAAATGAAAGATGCTCCTTTTGATGAAGATTCATTGGTAGTTGGTGTTAGCTGATATGAATATGAAAGATTTTATGACGTATTTGAAATCTAATCATATGAAAGATAGTCTTCCTGATAAAACTTCATTAGATTTTCTTTGATTAACAATGAGACGTTTTTTATAATTAAACCCTCTCTCTCTTTTGCTATTTGCCCCTCTATTGTGTTTGTGTCATTTTAAAACCCAAAATTACCTCTCAACTCTTATAGAGAACAAATAAGCAAGATAAGAAGGCATGTGTGGTAACAAACTTGAAGAAAAAATTAGTGACTCAGTCTATACTGTATCCCGAGGACTGACTACCGAGACTACTCTATCAGCTACTGTACTTGGGTAAGAGAAACTAGAGAGAACCAAATTGTCACTAATCTCTAGGGCTCTGCAGCAGCCTGACCTACAGCTAAAGCATCACTTCTGAAAGCTCCCTTTCATGAAAACAAAGCTGGGCTTGGATTCTACCAAGAAAGAAAGAAAGTGGCTTGCTTTGCTTTGCTTCAATCTTCACAGTTCAGCCTTCCCATTGCCCATTGTGACAGGTCGTCCAAAGCATTACATCATTGGCTTATTATCTACCTCCTTTTTCTCTCAACACAGAATACAGAGTAACTTTATTTGGAAGCACTAGAATTGGCTATGGAATTGGAAATGCTAGAATACAGGTTACTACAACCAATTCTTTTGCTTCAATTTCTCATCCTCTGATGAATAGTGTGTGCAGGACTACTTTCCAATTTCATATATGGATTGGCTACGACAAAATTATTCAACTCACCGACGGAGTTCCTTTTGTACATGGCTAAAAAACACACAACTTGTTTGATTTTTTTATTTTTTTTTTTTGAAATAGGGTCAATACGGCTGCCCTCAAGCCTTGATCTTTAATGAAACCGTAGAATACATGAGGGGGGGGGACATTGTGCCTAAACCCCAAAATACAATAAGTATCGAGAAAACATCCCGAGATAATAACAGGAGTCTCTACTAAACATATATATATATATATATTTTAACAAACACCAATTAGCGAAGAATGCACTACTAGCAACTCTATTCGCTTTACAATTGTGGCGACACATCGGAAATATATTGCTCACGCGGAGCCATAATTTACTACTATTATCAGTTTTCCCACTATGTTGCCACCGAAAAAATAATCCGGTAGCACTCAGTTTCATCTTGCTACTGGAAGGTTGCGACCATTTGACGAACCAATGAACTCGCCGCCTAATCAGAGCAGACCAGGCGCATAAGCGCAATCCGGGACAAAGCTCACGTCGCCTTACCACTATAAGGTAGAGACTTATTGTCGGCATAAAACCACTTCTTACAAACAAATAACAATAAAATAAAACATAAAAAATAAAAACACAACCAAAATGGTCCATTGACCAAATTGGGTCACAAGGCAAAGCCCAGGCCCAGAAAGCCAAGGAAGCCAAGATCCAGCCCTCAAACCCAGCCCAAGTTTGCAGCTGCACCGTCAAACCACCACAACCGCCACTCCACCACCGGAGACGGGCCTCCACCACCGGCGCGTCGTCGCTGCCATCAGACAAACAGTCAAGGCCAACCTCCATCACCAACCAAGTCGTCGATCCAGACCGGAATTCCACTCCAAACAGAAGGCTAGCCCAGCCGCCACTCATCACCAACCCTCTAACTACTCATGGTGGCTTCGTGACCAAACCCACCGCGCCGACGTAGATGCGTCTCACTCCGATCCAACCCCACAACCACGAAGCCGACCCAGGTGCAGCGACCCCCTTCAACTGAGGAAGACGAGACAAGAAACTTCCCAACCCCGGCCACCAAGCATCAGGCCAACCGGAAATGACCCATTTGGCCGCACACTCCTTGCGCAGGCGAGGCCAGAAGCCAGCGCCAGCACCGAGGCACAGCCGGACCAGGCAAAAGACAAACCACGACATTCTCTCTAGGTTTGATTTTTCTTTTGTTCTTGTTAAATTTGACAATTGATAAATCTACTGTGAAAGTCGTTTTCAATAGTATATTTTCTCATTAGTACGAACATAACTCTGCAATCTAATGATCAAAATAGTTTGGATCTTCATTGAAGTATTTATTTTTCCTAAACTACAATCAAATTGTACCAGTAAGAATTGTATCATTGTTGTATCATGTGCTAGGATTTTAACCACATGAATGAACCGAGATTCAAGAGCAGACACACCCGAAATAACACCACAATAAATCAAAATAAACAAACAAAGATGAAAAACAGTTGACACAAGATTTAACGTGATTCGACAAATTTCAGGTCTATGTTCACCCAAGATATTTACTTTGTCACTATGAGAATATAGCTAGTACAAGATATATGAGTTAAATCTCATTACCCAAATCTCAAAGCCCCTGTACACACTCACTTAGAAAATACCCAAGAACACAATATCTCACATTATCACCTAAACGAATTTCCCTCTTAGCACATTTTTTTTCACTCTCATGCACGACCCAAAAGCTATTTCGATGCTTGCCAAATGCTTTCTTGATGCTTGTTGAATACATCAATCTTGGTGCACATATATAGGCATACCAAGAGCAATGGGTGGTAAGCTTCCCATCTTGTAAATAACGTGGAGCAACAAACAAAGACCAAGCTACCACCATCAATAGCCTACACCAATTAATACATTCATATACGCTTTTCATCTTGCCAATTTACTCACATATGCACCAAGTGAAATATGGAACAATGTTTTCAACATCAATCATGTCACTTCTCAAAAATAAGTGACACATTAATATTTGTGGGTCATTTCTTCTGTTTGTACGAGAATGTACGCCAATCTTAACATCATGCAACATATTCATTAAAAATCAAAATTATCTTTAACAAATTCAAATGCAACATTTATCTTGTTATCTAATTAATAATTAGAATCTCGTCTATCTTCTAGATCTTTATTGAAAAGGGCGAGGAACTGCGATGATTGGAAAAGTAAATGGAGATTGGAAATAGTCAACTCATTTCATTTCATAGTCCCTTTATATATGGAAGAAATTACAACGGAAATATTGATTACAATTATGATATTAAATACTGATTGATTTATCTTTTATGCTGATTGATTGGTAATCACTGATTCCTCGATTCCCTCTTCGTCAATTATTTTGACGAAGGCACATAATATGTTTTTCCTTTAACAGTTATATATATATATATATAATGACACGCCGACACAATTTGTTTGAATTTTTACAGTGAAAAGACATCACCTTTCATATGAGTTTCTACTTTTTCAAAATAGTCCTTTCTTCACTCAAAAAAGTGAAATCAGCCGTGAAAACAGTCCTCTCTGTTTCCTCTGATCTTTGCAAGGTTCTCAACCTTCCGTGCTCTGAAAAATATGGGAGAGAATAATATCAAACGGTTAATATAGAAAACATCTGCTTCATAGTCACAAGAAAGTGAAAAAAGTATTATCGGAGCCGTAACAAATCAAAGCAGGTAGGGTCATTTCCACATAATTCCCTTCACAGAATCAAACAAAACCTAATGAATTCTCCAAATCGCACAGAGAGGAAGAGCCTTTTGAGAGCGGGATGGTTCAAACTTCCCCTTTTTCTTCGTCTTCTCTTCTCCGTCCTTGTCAATATTCAATAATGATGGAACATTTTCTTCTTTCCTGGGATTTTACCCAAAGTATAGGACCAAATTGCTTCACATGTTCAAATAGTAAAATAATAGTAATATGGTCCCGTGGAATATATTGCCAGCATTGTCTTGTCAATGAGATTTCTCGGTTATAGGAACTCGAATAAGTGTAAATTTTATAAAGCGAGCGGAATTGGTATATGTCATACTACAAATATTTCTACAGTCAAAAATAAAGAAGATTGATCTAAACCCTCAATGATTGGTACATGTCATACTCGGACTACTTCTACGGTTATATAGTAGAAAAAAAAAGAGATTTGAAGGTGAAAAAACTGGAATATGGATAGACCAAATAATGATTGAGAAGAAGATAGACGAACAATGGAATTAAGAGCTAGCTTAAATGAAAGCTCATGATGATGAGATGGGATTTGACACTGCAGACCAAAAATAACAAGTTTTTTTTTTTTCATCATTTCTCAGAGAAAAGGCAAACCACTTTGCAATTCAATCATAATTTGACAATTGCTTCCATTGCATTCATATAATTAACATACACAACAACCTCATTAAGAACCTCATTGCCCTAGTACTAACTCAATTTCATCTACAAGCTTCTAAAATTTCTGCTATAAACCCTAATCTCTTTGCTAAGAGCTGAACAAGGTTAACTAGCTTGAACATTAAGACCTCCTCAGCAAGCTACTAAATCTGACGACCTATCAAGCTTCCCATCACACATTCTTGAAATTAATGGCTTCCTGCACTTGTGAACAAGACCTCTGCATCTTAACAACACCACTCAAACTGTTCCTTGACTCGAGCAACTCATTAAGCGAAAGCCTCTTCTTCGTCCCCGGCTCCGGCCTCTGTTTCGGAGCGCTGTGAGACCTCAACTTGGCCTTGAAAGACTGAGTGCTCGCCATGTAGTTCGGGTAGTTCCCAAATCCCCTGTAAAGTTGTCGGCGCAGACACTCTTGGCCGCGTCGCCGGGGCATTAGACCCGCACGAGTTCACAAATCTCGGCGTGCTCTGCGCCGTGGAGAACCTGCATTCCTCTCCGGTGAGCCCCCAGTCGGACTCTTGGAAGTTCCGGTGGTCGGGGATGGTCAACCTGGCCGGACAGCAACAGGGGAGCGGAGAAGACACTGCCTGCCTGGTAAAATTCGTCGCTTAGTTCAGAAATGGAAGTGTTGGTTCTGCGAGACCTGGATTTGGGCCTTCCTGTATCAACCTCAACAATCTTGGGAATTTCATCAATGGTGTTGAAACTGTTGTTGTTCTCCAAAGAACCAGAGAGCCTCCTGCTGTGGCTCGGAGCTGTGTGCTCGCTCCGACTCTCATCAAACCTCTCCTGCAAAATTTCATTAGCACTCACATTTGGTCAGACCAGCCAGATTCATTAAATGCAGTACTGATCAAATTGTTATGAAATCCGAGACCTTTTTTTTTTTTTTTTTGGTTATTTACCGTGGATTTTAGTACTAACTCAATTTCATCTACAAGCTTCTAAAATTTCTGCTATAAACCCTAATCTCTTTGCTAAGAGCTGAACAAGGTTAACTAGCTTGAACATTAAGACCTCCTCAGCAAGCTACTAAAATCTGACGACCTATCAAGCTTCCCCATCACAGCATTCTTGAAATTAATGGCTTCCTGCACTTGTGAACAAGACCTCTGCATCTTAACACCACTCAAACTGTTCCTTGACTCGAGCAACTCATTAAGCGAAAGCCTCTTCTTCGTCCCCGGCTCCGGCCTCTGTTTCGGAGCGCTGTGAGACCTCAACTTGGCCTTGAAAGACTGAGTGCTCGCCATGTAGTTCGGGTAGTTCCCAAATCCCCTGTAAAAGTTGTCGGCGCAGACACTCTTGGCCGGCGTCGCCGGGGCATTAGACCCGCACGAGTTCACAAATCTCGGCGTGCTCTGCGCCGTGGAGAACCTGCATTCCTCTCCGGTGAGCCCCCAGTCGGACTCTTGGAAGTTCCGGTGGTCGGGGATGGTCAACCTGGCCGGACAGCAACAGGGGAGCGGAGAAGACACTGCCTGGTAAAATTCGTCGCTTAGTTCAGAAATGGAAGTGTTGGTTCTGCGAGACCTGGATTTGGGCCTTCCTGTATCAACCTCAACAATCTTGGGAATTTCATCAATGGTGTTGAAACTGTTGTTGTTCTCCAAAGAACCAGAGAGCCTCCTGCTGTGGCTCGGAGCTGTGTGCTCGCTCCGACTCTCATCAAACCTCTCCTGCAAAATTTCATTAGCACTCACATTTGGTCAGACCAGCCAGATTCAATTAAATGCAGTACTGATCAAATTGTTATGAAATCCGAGACCTTTTTTTTTTTTTTTTGGTTATTTACCGTGGATTTTCGTGCGCGCATTTCGATTCTGTTGGCTTCAGTGATGTTAATGTTGAGGTTGAGGCCCCTGGATTTATGAGAACGAACAGTGGCCTGTGCTCTGACCAGAGCTTGCATACCGTGGAGTGTAGCAGTGGCTTGCTTCCTCACTAAATAGCCTCTCACTAATGCCTGTAACTTCACCAGTCCTTTCAGAGCTCTCAGGGCTTTTCTGGCCTGCATTCAATTCACAGTCCAAAAATGACCAAAACCCAAGACACAATCTTTTTTTCAGGTCAAGAGCAAGAAATTAAGTGCAGATTGAGCTAAAATTAAGGCAAAACCCACATGGCCACATACCAAGTATGCCCGGAAGCAAGTTTGGACCTTGACGGCTGCCCATCTCTCGCGGCCGCCGCCGAACATGGTGCCTCTGCCATTGCTAGTGAGGCGGACGACCGCCACGGCCGCCTGAGCCGCAGCAACTGCGGCATCAGCAGCGGCGGCCGTGGCGGCCGCAACTGCAATTGCGTGCTTGCTCTGTTCATTCTCTGTTTCATTGTAGAAGGACCTCAGCCAGGCCGCCTCGGACGGTGAAATGATCTTTTGTGATATTGGATTTTAGGCAAGTTTTCTTCTTTAAGCTCTGTTTCATTAGTAGTATGAGCAAGAGGAATAATACTAGCTCGTACGCAGAGAGAGGCGTGTCAAGCTCAACTCGATCCTTTCTGTAAATGCCCGGATCGAATTGCGGTATTCCGTTTAACTTATCGTATGAGAATTTAAATTCGAACACAATCGGTTAACTTAATGGATAACAATATAACAATAACGATCTTTTAGCTACGTTGATAAGGTTATGCCCACCATTTTTATGTTCAATTTTATGCAAATTCAAACATAACAAAGATCATGAGCCCAATACCTAATTTTCATTCATAATTTGACATCTTAATTCTAAGAGCATCATTAAGGAAAAGTAAGATAATACTAAAGTACCCCAAGTGGTATAAGTGTTGTGATAAGTGTTAGCTCAGTGGTTATAGCACCCACTACCTAATGACGAAGTCATGGGTTCGAGTCACCATGGGGGTAGGAGTGAAATACTTTGATCATCTTTCGTAAAAAAAATAAAATAAAAAAAAAGTGAGTCAATTAAAACATATTCCACTTCTTTGGTGAGACAAGTTTGAATTAAATGACACAGAATAAAATTACTCCAAACTCAAACCAACTATTTGTGTATTAAGGATCGGCGATCGAATCAACGATCAATCTCTTTCTCAATACCTCAAATATTATGGAATATTTCATTTCTATTTTTGAAAATGATGGTATTATTAGACTTCTATCATCATCACCATTGACTTTTGCCCTTCTCTTATTGAACTGAAATCAATTTCTCTCATGACCATGGCAATGAGTGAAATTTGACCTTACGGAGATATATTAATTTCGATCGCCAAATATATATTAATTTCTACATGGCTTTTTCGGTTAGCATTCAATAAAATGAATGAATGAACATCTGTTCAATATTCCGAAGCACCACAGAACACCCCATTCTTCTTCGTCGTATGTGGCAACTGCCATAGGCAATACCTTAATAGCTAATCGAGGCCATGCTTGTTGCAGCTAGCATATGATTCTAATTCAGAAACTAATCATCAAATCGAAATGCATGCATGCATGCATTTTTCACTGTTTGGTAAATCATTTGAGCCCTTTTTCATCTCACCGGTCTCATTTAGCTTTTACCCTTTTCCTGCAAAACTCTGAAGCACGTACGCCCCCCGCGGCAGCAGCTTCATCAAACTTAAAAGGTCCTCAATAACGTAATGTCCTTTTGCAGAGGTCTCCGGTCATTTCATCCTTCGTTTGTAAATTCAAACACTGAAAAGGGGCAAATGTAATTTCATCTCTATTGACTTTGAAAGGTGAAATCCACAATGAGGTACGACTCACGAAGATCTGTTGTATTTACGGAAATGTACAGGTCGCAGCGTTGACGAATCGGGGAGGCTTCCGTCATTTCGCGTACGAATAATAATATCTGCAAGTGGGTTGAAAATTCGGCTTCGGCCCATGGCCCTGGATTGGCATTTCATAAATGAAGCCCCCGTGAAACGATGACGTACTGCGGCCATTTACATGGATATAGGACGATTTTGTACACAGTCGAGTTTACTGTGAAAGAAAGGTCTAATTCTTACCCTGTATGTCACTCACAAATTGTATGAAGCTTTTGTTCTGCAACCAGTGAAAAATAAAAAAATAGCTAATCGAGGCCATGGTTGTTGCAGCTAGCATATGATTCTAATTCAGAAACTAATCATCAAATCGAAATGCATGCATGCATGCATTTTTCACTGTTTGGTAAATCATTTGAGCCCTTTTTCATCTCACCGGTCTCATTTAGCTTTTACCCTTTTCCTGCAAAACTCTGAAGCACGTACGCCCCCCGCGGCAGCAGCTTCATCAAACTTAAAAGGTCCTCAATAACGTAATGTCCTTTTGCAGAGGTCTCCGGTCATTTCATCCTTCGTTTGTAAATTCAAACACTGAAAAGGGGGCAAAATGTAATTTCATCTCTATTGACTTTGAAAGGTGAAATCCACAATGAGGTCACGACTCACGAAGATCTGTTGTATTTACGGAAATGTACAGGTCGCAGCGTTGACGAATCGGGGAGGCTTCCGTCATTTCGCGTACGAATAATAATATCTGCAAGTGGGTTGAAAATTCGGCTTCGGCCCATGGCCCTGGATTGGCATTTCATAAATGAAGCCCCCGTGAAACGATGACGTACTGCGGCCATTTACATGGATATAGGACGATTTTGTACACAGTCGAGTTTACTGTGAAAGAAAGGTCATAAATTCTTACCCTGTATGTCACTCACAAATTGTATGAAGCTTTTGTTCTGCAACCAGTGAAAAATAAAAAATAAAAAAAATTTACTGCTTGTGTGAATCGCATGTATCGGATTTATTTAACTAGATATATATTTCTGAGTCTTGACAAGTTCAGGAATCAGGACCAAATCCTTCTGAACACGGGAGCCATGCAACAAGTATCAAGATGATCACCAACATAAATTCATTAGCTTGATATGCATTACTCGTTCCACTCTTGTGGGTTTGAACCTCAAAATCTCATTTCCGAATGCTAATTATCGAGTCATACGTGCACACGACGTCTTGCATTTGCAAATGCAATTCATTTATGGCCCAGTACTAGCATTGGTGAAAGTCCATTATGATTCCGTATTTCTGTCCATGTATATGCATGTCATGTATCTATCTTTTTAGCTCAATTTTGTTAGAATCATTATGGACTTGTCACACATTAACATAAAGTAAATTGATAATTGTCTTAATGTCAAAACTAGTTGAATATGGACACAAACTATAAACCAATAATTGTAGCTTAATGAAAGAGTGTATCAATTCATTAAATTTAATAATCCAATTCTTAGTCTGCAAGAAAGACTAGAATGAAGTGTTACATTAAGGATCTAACTAAGAGATCTAATCCGATATGAACTGCTTTAATGGGAAGTTAAACCTCAAGTCATCTATATAAAATTATAAATAGATGAATTGGTCCATGTTGCTACCGCGTTTTATTGCATTAATTCTGTCAATTGAGAAGCAAGTTGGTAAGCAACAGAAGGCTATATTCTAATGATTGAGTTTTGCAGCTGCAGAAGATGGAATCCATGCCTGTGATTGCTGAAGGTAAGCTTTGGTACTTTTATGGTTGTTGTTGAGTTAATGTGTATATGATTGTGAGCATGAATATATGGTTTTACAATTGGTATTAGAGCATAAGCTCGAAAATATGAATTTAGTTTTGCTTGACATAAAAATCGTTTTAAGGTTTTGCAAAACAAACAAACAAAAATTTGCTTTACGGGTTAACAAGCCTCCAGCCTGTTAACAAGCTCTAGGCCAGTCACAGTAAGCGTATGCTCCAGGCCTAAACTCGACCAAAACCTCAAGAATAGGTGACCGTTGTATCACAACGGTTAGTTTTGATCAAGACGAAGGTCTAAGACTGGATTTGGAAATGTGCGAGATGTTTTCATCTCGAGAAGGGATTCAAAACCCCAATTGCTGTGAATCAAGAAGTCGATGGAGTTGATTGCTGCTTCTAGATATCGAACTCATGTTTCCGCTGAGAATTTTAGCAGCAAATTGGGGAAAAAGCAAAATCAGGTTTTTCTGTGAAAATTGGTTTCAATTCATAGCTTGATTATTAAGTTTTTGATTGTGCTCAAGAACCCTAGTTGCATTCCCGGCGTGCATTAGGCTAGAGTAGATGGTGATCGGATGAAACTTAAAACTTCTTGATTGTTCTGTGGTTTCTTGAAATCGAAACAACTTTGGTTGTGCTTAAATATGCATGATGAATTGATTGTTTATATGGTATTGCATCTGTGATCATGTGACAATGTATGAAGAATTAGAATCTCCCAAAAGCTTTACACGTTGTTGAAATTGACAGATGCAAGAGCTTAATTTTTTTATAAAGACAATATGATCTGGGTAGAATATAAAGTTAAAAGCTCATGAGTTTTGTAGTTTTCTGTTGGCATGATTGAACATGGTGCATAAAGCATCCTTCATTGATGTTGGCAGAAAGCATATGGTATAACAAAACTAAAATTGTGTCTTATGTTTTAAAACTATGCTTATGTTTATCTTCCAAAGATGTGGTCAAGTGTAGTTTTAGAATGCAAGACAGCAATATGCATGCTTAATGGAATTATATTTGGATACTTGAAAATTTTTCTTCTATCTAAATATGTGGATAAATTTCTTTGGATTTTATTTTTGTTAAGCATGGCATATTGATAAAGAACTCCATAATATTATGCTTCTGCTCAAAAGTGATGCTTAATATTGTTTTATGTGTGCACTGACATGAATGCAAGTATGGATTGTGTGCACTGACATGAATGCAAGTATGGATTGATTAAGTTTTCTGTATGATCTTGTATTGGATTGTTCTTGTTTTGGTTGCTTAAAGCTTAATAAAACACAGAAAACTTAAAGTTATTTTCTTTACAAATTGATAACTCACTTGAATTTTATTTTTTGCTCCATAGGTAACTCCTACATGAATTTGAACAGTGTCTTGATGCTAACTGGAACCAATTACAGAGTTTGGCTAGACTCTGTAGAGAACTACATGGGAATGCATGAAAACATAGACTATTACTTTACTGAGGATAAGCCTGCAGAGTTGACTGATAAGAGCACCAAGAAAGAAACTGACATTTGCAAGAAGTGGCATAGATCCAATAGAATGGCTAAGAACCACATCCGTAGCTCTATGTCTAAGACTATCAAAGGAAGTATAGAAGAGCCTGAGTTAGCATAAGATTTCTTGGAACTTATAGCTACTAAGTTTAAAGAAAGTGAGAAAGCTGAGGCAGGTAGGCTAACTAAGGAGTTTCATGACTTAAAGTACACGGGTTCAGGGGGAGTTAGAGAGCATATCATGAAGATGATCAATATAAATAGCAGACTCAGAGAGCTATTGATGGGGGTTAGGGATGAACAGGTGGTGCATTATGTACTGCATTCCCTGCCTAACAGTTTTAGTCATCTTAGGACCAGTTACAATACTCAAAAGGGTAACTGGACTCTAGAGGAGCTCATATCCATTTGTGTGGATGAGGAAGATAAGATTAATAAAGAGAAAGAGCCTGCCACAACCATCAATCTCATAAAGGATACTAAGAAGAAAAAGCCCCATAACAAGCTCAAGCCTACCAAAGCCATAACAAAGAGTTCAACACCTGCAGTGGCTAAAGAAAACAGGTCATTTAGGTTCAAGTGCTACTTTTGTAAGAAAGTAGGTCACATGAAAAAAGACTGCAATGGCTATAAGAATTGGTTAGCCAAAAAGGTAAGATATTTTCTAATTCAGTTTTTTCTTTAGAAATTAATCTTGTAAATGTTGAACCACAGTCTTGGTGGATAGATTCAGGCTCACCCATTTATATTACTAATTCTTTGCAATGATTCATAAGGAGGAGAATCCTAAAAAGTGATGAAGTGAACCTGTGTATGGGCAATGGCATGAGAGTGGCAGTCGAGGCTATTGACACCTTAAAGCTCGATTTAGGATTAGGAAAATTGTTAGTTTCGGACAATGTCTTTTATGTACCTTCCATGAGAAGGAATTTGGTTTCAGTTTCAGTTTTAGTTTTAGTCAAATCTAGTCGTAGACTTGTTATTGATAGTAATGGAATTCTTATTTCTAAAAATTATGTTCATTTTGGTTCTGGTGTTATTATGAATGATTATTTACAGCTCAATTGTTCAATGGCTAAACAAGAAAAACTGTAAATTATATTTGCAACAGGACACCTAGTAAAGCCATAGAAAAGACTACTCTTCAGTTTTGGTGTGGCAGGAAACCTAGTCTTCATCACTGCCATGTTTGGGGATTCCATGCAGAAGCTAGGATTTATAATCCAAGCTTGAATAAACTTGACTCCAAAACTGTTAGTTGCTATTTTATAGGTTATCCGGATAAATCTAAAGGCTATAAATTATATTTTGCTCATTATTGACATAGAATTTTTGAAACACATCAAGTAAAGTTTCTAAGTGAAAAAGTTCACAATACAAACTTTGAGAATTTAACCTCAGATTTTGAGAAAATTATGTCAGATGAGAATATAAGTGTAGCATCGCCTTTAGAACAAGAAGCATTAGTAACTGAAACTGTTATAGAAAATCAAGATGTACAAGATCAAGTGCCTGATCAGGAAATGCATCTTGATGATCATCAAGCTGAACCAGAAATTTTACCTAAACCAATCCCTAAAGCAGAACCTCAAAATCCTCAAGTAGCTCAACCTAATCTTGAAAATCCTCAGCCTAGAAGATCACAGAGAGCAAGAAAACCAACTTATGGGAGGGGGGAAGAGAGTGACTACATCGTTTATCTACAAGAAGCATAAATTGAAATGGACTGTGTAGAAGACAATGATCCAACTACATTTAATCAAGCTATTGAAAGTAGTGAATCTCATCAATGGCAGCTGGTAATGGAATCAGAAATTGATTCCATGAGCCAAAATGCAGTTTGGGAATTAGTTGAACCTGACCCCAAACAGAAGCCTATAGTTTGTAAATGGGTTTTCAAAACCAAAAGGAATGCTAATGGCAATGTAGAGAGACACAAGGTAAGGTTAGTTGCCAAAGGTTTCACACAGAAGGAGGGCATTGACTTTACTAACACTTTTTCTCCAATTTCTACATAAGACTCGTTTAGGATAATTATGCTTTAGTAGCTCATTTTGATATGCAGCTGCACCAGATGGATGTTAAAACAGCTTTTTTGAATGGTGAACTAGACGAAGTGATTTATATGAGGCAGCTATAAGGTTTTCTACAAGCTGGAAGTGAAAACTTAGTGTGCAAGCTAAGAAAATCAATTTATGGCCTAAAACAAGCTACTAGACAGTGGTACAAGAAATTTGATTATGTGATTTCTACTTTTGGATTTACATAAAACCTTTTTGATGAGTGTGTTTACTTGAAGACAGTTGGGAACAATTTTATTTTCCTAGTTCTCTATGTGGATGGTATACTTTTGGCTAGCAGTAACCTAAAACTGCTTAAAGATACCAAGAGCTTTCTGTCAAAGAATTTTGACATGAAAGACTTAGGAAAAGCATCCTATGTACCAGGTATTGAGATTAAAAGAGATAGGGCACAGAGACTACTTGGTTTGTCTCAACAGAATTAAGTTACCAAAATTTTAAAGAGATCTGGTATGGAAAAGTGTGCAGCTGGAGAAGTTCCCATGTCCAATGGAGATAAGCTAACCAAGAAGCAAAGTTCCAAAAGTGATAAATATGGAGTCAAAGCCTTATGCCAGACTTGTCGGAAGTCTCATGTATGCACAAGTCTGCACTAGGCTAGACTTGTCTTTTGCAGTAGGGATTTTATCAAGATTTCAGTCTAATACAGGCTAAGAGCATTGGGTAGCTAGGAAGAAAGCGTTGAGGTACCTGCAGAGAACGGAGCATTACATGCTAGTGTATAGGCAAGTGGAGCATCTGAAACTCATTGGATTTTCAGACTCTGATTTTGCAGGGAATTATTCAGACTCCGAGAAGTCAACTTGTAGATATGTATTCATGCTTGCAGGAGGTGCCATTGCTTGGAAGACCATGAAACAAACACTTGTTTCAACTTCCACCATGCAAGCTAAATTTATTGCAGTGTATGAGACTGTGTGTGAAGGACTTTGGATCAGAAATTTATGTATGCAGACCAAGGTGTTGAGTCACATTGTAGCTAGAACACTAGTGATTTATTGTGATAATGAAGCAGTTGTTTTCTTTAGCAAGAACAGTAAAATATCAAATCATTCTAAACACATTGATTTGAAGTATTATAGTGTTAGAGAAAGGGTAAAGCATGGTGAGATAGCTGTTTTGAGCATTGACACAAATTCACAGCTAGCAGATCCTTACACCAAGGCATTGTCAGTGGCTGTATTCCAAAAGCATACAGCAAGCATTGAAGTTTTGGCTAGCTTAGATGTTTAAATTAAGTGAGAGTTAGTCTAGTTGGAGCATTTTAAAATTTTGATGTTTTTGAGTTCTTGTGTCGTTAGTTGTGATCTTTAGTTTTGTTTATCACAACTTATTTGTAATGACAGTTTAAAGTTATCAATGAAATTTTGAGGTATTTTTCAGATTTTGGTTATTGCTGCAGCTTTTGTTGAAATTGTTTGGCTCCAGTTTTGTTGCAGCTGGTCAACAGTCTCTTTTCTTGCGCGGGCGTGCCAACACTGTCGGGTGTGGTCGTCGGGGGTGTCCCTTGACCTGACTTCTTTCAAGCGATTGTGGACGAGGAGAGCACCAACCTCGTCGCGGGATTCTTTGTGCCTCGTGGTGAGGACTTTGCTGAAGTTTCTTCTTGTTCACAAGTCGATACTCAATATTGCAGATTGAGCAGAGCGAAATGACAGGGAAGTATTGAGATCTTGCTAAAGCGTGACTTCAGCTTGGCTAGGTTGCTAGGGCGTTACCCTTGCTTGGCTGGTTCTGTAACCGTTGTGGTCGCGGCACTACCGTCGGCTCCCGAGGAGACTAGGACCGAAGTACATTGACAGAGGGTTTGGTGGCACTGAAATTTGGGTTCTGAGAAGACTAGGACTAGGAGTGTGGTCACTGGTAAGAGAAAGAGAAGGAGAGAAGTTGCTCTTAGAGAGGTTTGCTCTAGAGAGACTTAGATCATCTTAGAGATATATTGATGAGTGAATTGTCTGTTGTTGATTGTTGTTGTAGCCTCTATATATAGGCTACCAAGCCATAGTGGTTGGCCTGAAACAAATCATGATGGGTTAGGTTTGAGCACTTAAAACACTAATGGAATGTTAGGTTTAAGCACTTAAAACATTAATGGAATGTGTTAGGTTTAAATCATTTTCTGCTCCCTTATTCCTTCAATTATATCTCCACCAAGAATTCATATTTTGCCTTCGACTTCTTCATATTAAATGATCCACCATGAGTGTATATTACTGTGGTAAAATGTCAGAATTTATTTCCATGTGGTTGGGCCTGAAATGCTGCTGGACCTCTTACAGGTCCAGTTTTCCAGTTTTGCTTCTGCAGAAAATTGAACTGATTGTTTGAAGGCTTTCCGCTCAAAACAAGCTCTTGCACTCTTCATAAGAAAGGATTCTTAGAATGTCTAGAATGAATCTGGAAAGTTTCAACTAATTTGGAGTTCGGATGGTTAGTCTGCCACCCCTCATTTCTTGTTTAGCTCGCTTTCTCCTAGCCGAAATAGGAAAATATACTAAAGTTGACTTTTCATTTCCATGCTTCCATCATTTCATTGTCTTGCAGCTCGCATAATCTTCCATAATTCTGCAAGTAGGCTTTATTTAGCCTCTAAATAATATATTTCGAACTTGTCGACAATATATAGCTTGAGCCACTGATATTGGCTCAATTTCTCCAAGACACATGCCTTGTCAGGCCAAAATACTCATTTTGGGTCCAAATAGAAATGTTTGAAAATTTTCGATTTTTATACTTGCTATAAGATTACTTGAATCGTGTATAGCATGATGTTAAGGTTCAAGCAATAATTTTAAGCCATCAGTGTGTTCAATAAATTTGCTTGAGTTTCTGCTTTAAGAAACATTCAGGAGGACTTGGTATATGCCTTCTTGTTGATATACATTAGCATATATCGTATCACTTCTGGTTTGACTTATGTGGATTGTAGGAGCTTGTATTTGTGGTTTTGAAACTCTGCATTTTATTTAAGCTGTATACTGTTTCTTGCTCTACATAAGTAACTGTGATCTGACCATATTGGAATGGATTTCTGGTTTGATTTTGTTGTCTGGCGCGCACTACAGTAAGTTGAGTAGTTTATGACATTTTCTTGTGCAAATTATCAAGCTTAATATGTGTCAATCCAAGGGGGGGTTGTTAGAATCCTTATGGACTTGTCACACATTAACATAAAGTAAATTGATAATTAGCTTAATGTCAAAACTAGTTCAACATGGACACAAACTATAAACCAATAATTGTAGCTTAATGAAAGAGTGTATCAATTCATTAAGGTTAATAATCCGATTCTTAATCTGCAAGAAAGACTAGAACGAAGTGTTATATTAAGGATCTAGCTAGAAGACCTAATCCGATATGAACTGCTTTAATGGGAAGATTCTTGAGGTTTAAGGCACATATATAAATAAATGAATTGGTCCATGTTGCTACCACGTTTTATTGCATTAGTTTTGTCCATTAAGAAGCAAGTTGGTAAGCGACAGAAGGCTATATTCTAGTGATCGAGTTTTGCAACTGCAGAAGATGGAATCCATACCTGTGATTGCTGAAGTTAAGTTATGGTCCTTTTGTGATTGTTGTCGAGTTAATGTGTATATGATTGTGAGCATGAATATATGGTTTTACAAATTTGACGCTCCAGGTAGTACGTTCATCACCTGCATGTGGAAATACAATACATAAAGGACTACATCTGTACGAATATCATAGCTCATCAATCATTACATATATAAGGTACAGAATCTTTTTATACGTAGCTAGCGACTATATCTCTGATGCCACTGTTGGCTATAACATTTCAGAAGGTACTCCTATTTCTTCAGATGGAAGAAGCATTGTTCATGAAAGGAAACCAGATTAGAAATGTGAAAAACAAGCATGCTACCATCTTCTTTCGGGTAGTTTTGTCTGGACCGACTAGAAACGGCCCCTTCGGCCCAAAAGATACATTATCATTGATTTTGGGTTTCTTTTTCGACTCTGGGCCAGCAACGTAATCAATATAATGCAAACAGTGGTGACTTCTTGAACTGTAATTGTAAATTTATATCACTATATTCTGTTTAAATTTTTCACCAATAGTAATAACTGATATAACTCCTCCAATCTTCGTGATGCTCGGTGAAAAATCTAAGAGGAATATGACAATGTAAAGGAGTAGTTAATCATCCATGTCCGCTCAAAATTCTGGTCGAGGAAAAGGTAGAACTACATGTATGTAAAGATTGCGTGTATTGTACTTCTCTGGTACGTAGTAGTTACTTTAATGTTTGTCAGTCGATGAATTATTATGGGTGGTCCGAAAACGATGATAGATCTAACTCTAAAAATTTATATTTCCACTTCCATATACCTTCAAACATTAATCCAAATCAACCAAAAAGGACATGACCGTGTATTTTGGATATTTTGGATGATGATCTGCAAGTAGGACTTTTAATTTGTACATAGGCATATGCTCTAAGTCTATGTTGAGCAACACTAGGAGCGTAAGGACCCATGTGTCGACCCAAAAGGGGGTAGAAAATGATGGGTTTGGAAAATGAGAGGTAGATGGTGACACGTACATGCCATGTGTGGAGGAGTTGAGTACCTCCAGAGGGGGGACATCAGACATAAGACATGCCTAGCTATCTCCCATTAATTGGAGAAAACAATGCAAAAGCTCACTATCTTAACTAGCCTTCCTTGTAAGTAACCCTGTAAGTACGTAATACAATAATATCCCAAGTGCATGAAATCAATGTACCTATCTAGCTACTAGCTAAGCTCTTGTTGCTTCTAAGGTGGACAAAGGCTAGGCCTCTTCTACTTCATGGGCAAGAGCCAGTGGTTATGGGGTTGCAAAGGGATAGCCATTATGGCCGGAGTCCTCTGGGGCTACTTTGGTTCATATATATGTATATATATATGTCACAGATTCATAATTGGTATTTGTTGAGGATTCCATTTAGTACTATATATGAGAATGCATGCGAATGCCAGCAAGGAGAAGTAATCTTGTTTAGTTTAGGTAAGATTTAGATAAGGAGACAAGATGGGAAGAATGACGATTTATTATAAGGCTAGTTAGCTAGCTAGCTTTCAATGCCATGTGATCCCCCCAAGAACAAGATAATCTTATATGAACAACGCTCTCTTCATTTCATTATAACCTAGCTAGTTATATTAAGGCCTGTGATCACTATGTCGATCTCATCTGTATTTACCCTAGCTGCCCCAGAAGCTATAAATTAATATCTGTTAGAATGGATACGATCGAAGTACGTATATATTCTGAGATAGATCAGTACGTTCACTATTTGAGCGGGGTTAATATTGCTCTGGCTCCTTGCCAGAAGCATGTAACTATTGGAATGGGGTTATTACTTAATAATGCTTTGGCATTTTCGGCCAGTTTGAGACTGAAAACATGCAGTACTGATTTGACATTTTTTGGTAGGTCTGCTGCTGCATCGATCGAAATGTTTAAGTTTCCACCAGCATCTATTTGTAACAGTTATAGCTCATGATATGGATCACCACAGTGCGGAGGGCCGAACTCCTTCTTCATTTCGATGAACAATCTACGTACAGCTACAGAAGGACCACCATGATTGAGGAGGCCAGGGAGGCCATAACTAGCTTTATATATATCTTCTTTCATGTACACAGTGCAGGTGCAGGATAATGATAATGGACACGCCCAGATCAAGGTTCGAGCTAGTCTGGACCATGCTATGTACGCTAGGGTTACAGACTGCAGTTTCCAACCTTTTGCCCTAGCCTAGCTTGATGGGCACGAAGTAAAATTAGAGTGCCATCAGCCCATCACATGCAGGGTCCCCAAATGAGGGTAGGAAAGAATCCGAAAGATGCTCATCCTTTTCTTTTTGTTTTACAAGGTTTCATTCGTCGGAAATTATAAGTTCGAATCTTTCTCTTATTGTAGCTAGTAGCTGATATCAATTGTTTTTTTTATTTTTGGGTGAAAGCATGCGTAGGCCATGCACCATATTGGCCTTCCTGAAACATATAAGTACACAACTATTGTATATTATTCGAAAATTACACGACAATAAGTCGTCATAAATCAAAACTTATAACTTATTTCCACTTACAAATGAGAGAATTATAAATGATTGTGGACAATTACATAACTTATTGTGTGATCGATGGCTATAGGTATCACACACATATCATCAAGAAGTTGACCGGCCAGTACGTTATGCACTTATACTATGGCAATCCCATTCACGACAGCTTTGATGGCTTGCGTTTAATTTGACATTCACATGGAAAATCATGCGCTTAATTTTTGCTAATCTTTGGATTACATCAGTATCTAATTAAAGAACTAGATTATGATATATTGTGAATATTCTGCATATAACGTACTATTGAATATATAGTACTCCTAATATATATTTTACTCAGTCGCATATATGCGTACACTAAATCACTAATGCCCATGCATCTATTAGCTTAGTGGCGAATGAGGTTGACATTCACTTTGGTAAGCAAATCATCAGAATGGGTTGAATTATGTTTTAGCCAACAACAATGCGTTGACAATTGTAAATTAGAGGCCAACTACATGCGTATATATGCACCAACTAATTACTTATAAATGTTCATTGTTCATCTTCCACATAAACCTGAAACTCAAATTAATTTAGAAATGTTCATTTTAATAATAGATTACTCGTTCTTCATATTTGTCGAGTAGTAACTTTAGAAATCAAATGCATGAAACTGTCCATTTCTTAACTTAACTCCTACTGGAACTAGTTTTTCAATTAAGAGAATACTTAATTCTAAAGCTATCAAATTGGATATCAAATCCCTCGAATCTAGCATGTTAAGAAATATATCGAAAACGCCCAGCTAGAATCTGGCCTTTCTTAATTTAAATAAAAATGAATACTTGGATGAATATATATGTTAAATTCACCTCCCCTAATACCATGTTCGGAAGGCGACTAATTCTCAACTAATATATCAATGAGATATTGGAACATGCATCATGCATGTTTGTCTTTTAATATTCAAGTAGTATGGAGAGTATCATGCATGCAAGTCAGTATAGTTACACCGCTTGTATTAAGACAAAAATTAGACTTAATATAGATGAAAAGGGCAGTATTAATATCCGACACGACTCAAACTCCATGTAAATCTGTACATACGTAGTGAACTATGTTAAATTAGTATTCAATTTTTGTTTTCGTTAGTATATGCGTTGACTAAATTATTGGGTAACAATATGTCTATGTTTTTTTCGAAGATGCATCTCGACAACTTGTTCGTCTACTTGAACTGAAGATGATCATCTTCAATGTTTTTTTCGAAGATGCATCTCGACAACTTGTTCGTCTACTTGAACTGAAGATGATCATCTTCAATGTGTCATGACACGAATGGTAACCCGGTACGTGGGTGAATCTTGATCCTTTCTAGCCATTACGTACGAAAAGAAAATACTATTTACTAGGTTTATAGTCCTGGTGAAGTTTTGATAACAAACTCAAATTGACTGTCTATGAGGGCAGGGGATGACCCTTATCTTTTTCCTTCTTAATTTTGAAGCTTTGTACGTGAATGAAAGAACACGCAACTTGTCATCTTGATTTTATTGATGTAGAAAAAGTATAATGCCCATGTTGAACAAATCTGAGTAATAATAATTCAGACCCAAAAAAAAGAGAGTCTAAAGTATCTAATTAAATCTAGTAGTTGGGGGCTTGTTTTTAGAGAAATAATGCACACATATATTTGCAGAAACGATCCAGAATGCTGGAGATCGATGCAAAGCATGGCTAAACAAATAATTGTTTCAATGGATTTGACGGCATGGAACCCACAGATGTCGCTTGGTACAATAGCAACAAGTCTTAGCCTGGAAGTTACGGATGCAGATTTGGCATCAACAAGCTAGGGGAGATTGATAAAAAAATGACCGACCCAGTAGCTAGATAGCTGCGAGCAGATCAAATGTGACTTTTTTCTTTTTCATTTTTTGACCAAAGGCAATAATTAAAACCCACAAGCATGCACAAAAGAAAACAAAACCAAAGTAGTAACAGTAGTGATTAATTGAACGGACATGAAATGAAATGAAAGGGCTGATTTCCCCCTCGTGCAATTTCTGCACAAAAAGGTCGTGAATGTTTCATGCTTCTGAATACCAGACAACACACTCCGAGCTGCTCGCCATGGTGGTGCTGGTCTTTTCAGTTTTCAGTTTTTCTGAGCCTTTTGCATTATAGCCCTCGTTTGTTTGTTGGGGTACTTGATTAAACTCCATTTATCCATATCATAGGGACACAATTCAACCACCTGAATTCATTTGCATCCTTTACTTTTAGAGGCATGGGACTTACTGAGCCATATATATATATATATATATATATATATATGAGTGCGCGCGATAATGATCAGAAGAAATTATATATGTATATATATACACGTAGGGCTTGTCAAATATACAGTGGTTGATTTGGTAACTATAAGCTAACCTAGCTACTAGGCGACGAATTAATGCGAGTCCAATCACACATGAAATGCTGTAAAATGTGGTGTGCGCAGTTTGAAACTTTGAATGAAGCTTTGTCAAAGTTTGAATAATTAGGGTTTTGAGCGGTTACAGACGAAGCACTACGGAAAGCCAAGCTCATGATTGAGGCATCTATAAACAAACAGTGGGAAAATGTATCAGTACCCCTTCTTACGACTTTTATTCACTTTGGTAGGGAGGTGTACAGAGTGAATCATTGTACTAGGCATACGTGTTGTCGGCAATTAAATCGGTCCCCGAAAATCACTTTGGGCACATTGCAGGTAAAACTCCGTGAATAGAAGAGTACTTTTTTTCTTTTCGTCTTTGATGACAATACAAGAGTACTTGCACGGATGTTGAATAATAAAAATAGAAGAGTACTTGCACGGATGTTGTACATCCCATTTAAGTGGCGCTGTAAAAGGTGAAAGAAGAATCATCCAATCAACTATAAACTTATTTAACGTCAAATATATGTTCATATTTTGTGTATGAAAGGCAAAGATGCTTCAAAGACGATGAGTGTGTGCCAATTTCAAAGTTCCTGTGTATTGAATACGAAATAGAATAGTTCGGATCTGATCTCACCGTGTCCAAATACAATCGATTCATAAAACAGTAATAAATGTATTTCTATGTAATATTGTTAATCGCTCTTTTGTATTTTGAAATTTAAAATTAATTAGATTTCATATCTCTTACATTACATACCGCTTTTATTATAAATTTTATGTGGAAGGTGCGGTAGGTTTGATTTGGTTAGGGATCCCTACTCAAAAATATGGTTATTTTGTTTATAATAGTTAATGCATCGTGCAACTGGGGTTTTGTTTTAAACTTAAAAATCGGAGAAATATATAGTTCTTTCGTCTTATTATTCTTGATTAAACTCATTACGATAATTTATCTCATCTTAAGTAACCTACACATGAGTAACAATTTTTAGTTTATACCTTAAGTCCAAATTGAGAAATATATTTACAAGTGCGCTAGGATTTTACCGTAATTAACAATTGCTACTAATCCTGGGATGGAAGATAAGTTGATCTCTGGTCTGCTTACTCTTATGGGGAGTTAACCGCAAAGCAAGCTTTTCAGTCCCATTCTTTGCCATGGAGTAAACGTATATGGTCCAAATTTATTTTTCCTCGAATGTCCTTACTGACGTGGAAGGTGTTGCGAGGTAGAATTATTTATGATGATTTTTTACAAAGAAGGGGTACGGTTTCAATGGCTTCTCGTTATGATCTTTGTGGTGTTAATACTGAATCTATTAGCCATATTTTTCTTCAATGCTCACTTACTGCTGCCATATGGAACAACATATTTTCTTTATATTTGAACTTGGTTCAATTCCATTATCCATTTTGGAGGCTTCTGAGAAGGATCTCGCTATTGGACGTGCTCTCAGGTTAGAGAATTATGGTTGATTGACTTTACTACAAATTTATGGTTTGTTTGGCATGCTAGAAATAAGAGCAGGTTTGATGAAAAAAGCTTCACTGTTGCTGAGATTGGTAGGCTTATTTCTAGTCAGATTCGTGCTGCAAGTGGTTTGGCCAGTGGTAGCATGCTTAACACCATTAATGATATGCGTATTTTGAGGTGCAATGTAGACAACATCATGCTCCAATAGTCGTGGAGGTTAATTGGCGTCCTCCTATAATTGGGTGGGTCAAGATTAATACTAACGAAGCATGGAAGCATGAGATTGATAGGCAAGGGGGGCTATGGAGCAATTTTCAGGAATTCTAAGGGTGGTTTTCTTGGAGCTTTTGCTTATATTATTGTTATTCCTAGCTCCGTGGCGGCATTAGGTTATGGTGGTTATCAAGGCAATTGAACTATTTGGGTTTGTGATTGGAAGCATATTTAGTTAGAAGTTGATTATTTTCGTAATCATTCTCTTGTGCCTTGAAATCTTTGAGTTCAGTGGAATAATTGTATATTCAATATAGTTATGATGACATTTCAATCTCTTCATATCTTTAGGGAAGGAAATAGACTTGCAGATACTTTAGCAAACTACGATTTGTCTTCATCTGGAATGGTGTGATGGAATCCACCACCTTCATTTATCCTTTCGCACTGAGGAATGATCCGTTAGGTCTTCTCCGATTTTGTTTTTATTATCTAGCTAGAATTTCATTACGCTTGTATTTTGGATTTGGAGGTTTTGGTTTTGTTCCTCATATCCTTTTTTCCTTTAATGTCACGAAGCTAAACCTTCTCCGACTCATTACCCGAAAAAAGAAATAAGAGAAAGAAGATAATTAATCAAAGCATCAAGTTAATTAATTACCTGGAGAACGAAAAGGACATCAGACTGGAAATCAGAGCATGATTCTTGCTCCCACTTTTCCACCCATTCTTTTTCTAGTATCTAATCACATCAGAGCTATCATTATGATGGGACATCAAATCTGTAGCAGTAAGTTTTGCTTAAGCTAAGTAGGTAAAAATTCCTTCGGCCACTTTGAACTATATAATTAGCTCCTCCAGTCGAGACCAACCGGCCAGCTGGGTAATCCAGTGGTTTCTGGGACCAATCTGGAAGATAAGGTCAAACTTGCATTACCTCCCACTGGAATGGGACTCACTACTACGTGTCGAACTCTCATTGGAAGCTAATCGGATACTTTGGAAAGCCCAGCTTTGCTTGTCCACGTACCCAACATCCCCGATGAAGGAAAAGATCGAACATGTCCGAATCTTTGAGACATTTCCCAATTGCCCTAAACATTTCTTACAGAACTCCAGTGTACTGCTCTGTCTCGGTTAAAAATGTCACTCCATTTCAAGCTTTTATCAAAATCAAACTAATAATGCACGAACCGTGCCCCACTGTTTTTGATCGAAAGATGAAATAAAACTTTAAACATCCAAATCAAAATATTTCGAGCATCGAATGTATAAAAGTAAAGCGTCTAACTTTCTCTTAAAGTACCTAACTGAGTTTTGCCAAATAAAGAAAACACTCAATCAAGATGGAATTATGAGCTGTGAAATAAAACTTATGATTCTCAATATATATGAAATAAAGTTTCAATATAATTAGTCTAGAGTACGAGATAAAATTTCAACATTGAGTTTGGCGTTTCTAGCTTACATTGCTTTATCATACTCCTCACGCAATAATGCAATATAAACAAATCAAAACTCATTCTGTCTCAGTACGAGATAAAATTTTCAATAGAACTAGTGTAATGCTTAATTTGTCCCTGATTGTACTGGCACAATGCGGACAAATCGAAACGAAACCCATTCAATTATTACTCACGGAGTTATGGTGGCTTTAAACTTGATCGATCTTCCGTTAATATAATCTAATCTCTGAAAAGAATTGTGACGAAAGATCGAGAAATCTTATGTAGAAGAATAATAATGATAAAATTCACAATCATGCATGGTAAATTAAAGAAAACGAGAGGATGGAGAAATAATTTATATAAAAATAGCAAGTGGCAAAAATTACAGCTTGATATTTGTGGATTATCAGGAAGAAGAAGAAGGCACTGTAATGATAATCAATGGCTCCTCTTCTTCACCTTTGGAATCGCTACCAGTTGAAGGAGGAGGAGGTAGTATCACATCGCACCCGGTGCACGATAGCCCCTGGGCCCTTTTCGCCTGGAAATCCCAGTCCGTGGTCCCAACAACATACAACATCAGCCCGGCACAACAAATCTGGGCCGACAGCAACCCGATCCAGAGTCCATTGAACCCGACTCCGACCCAGAACCCGAGCCCAACCGCCACGGGCATCCCCACCAGATAGAACGCGCTGAGGTTCACGTTGGCTGCGGTAGTCGGACGCGCGCTTCCCCTGAGTACACCACACGCGACCGTCTGCGGGCAGTTGCCGAGCTCGCAGAGCCCTAGGATTGGAAGCGCGGCAGACGTCAGCCGTATGATCTCCGCGTCGTGGGTGAACATCCGGCCCCACAGCCCTGATCTCATCCCGGACGCGAAGGTGGTGGCGGAGAGGCCCATGAGGAAGGCCAGGAGAATGGCGACCACAGCGGATAGCCTGGCCCGGTTGGGCCGGTTCGCCCCGAGCTCGTTGCCGACCCGGGTGGACACGGCGAACCCGAGAGAGGACGGGAACACGTAGATCAACGACGTCGTTTGGATAAGCACTCCCATCGAGGCGACGGTTGCTTTGGGGTCCACCAGGAGGCCACACAAGACGATCATGATCTCGTACCACCACCATTCCAAGCAAACGGACACGCAGCTCGGCGCGGCCAGCCGGAGCAGCGGCTTCCAGCCGGTCAAGCACTCCCGGCTCGGCGCCGTCCACGTGGGCACGTGCAGCCTGGTCGCCCAGACGTATGCAACTAGGCAGAGCAGCACGAACAAGTTGGAGGCGGCGGAGGCGGCCGCGACGCCGGCGACGCCGAGGCGGAGCCTGGTGACGAGCAGGAGATTGACGGGGAAATGGAAGACGGCTCCGGCGAGGGAGGCGAGGGTTAGGGGGTGGGTGATGCCCTGGGCGCGGAGGTAAATGCGGATTGGGTGAATGAGGGAGTTGGTGAAAAGGTCAGGGAGGGAGAACATGAGATAGGTGTGAGCCATGTTAGTGATGTTGGGGTCCTGGCGAAGATACAAAAGAATGGTCGAGATATTGTACCACAGCAGCGAAATGGGGAGTGAGCAAACTACGAGGAAGATTACAGTGCGGTGGAGAGTGACTGACAGAAGCTTGGGACGTTGTGCTCCGAAGGCTTGGGAACACAGCGGCTCCATACCCAAGGCTAGGCCGGAGAGCACGGAGTAGCCTGTGATGTTGGCAAAGGCTATGGCCAGTGACCCCGAGGCGAGTTCTAAATCGCCCAGGCGGCCCAGGAACAGCATGGACAGGGCTGAGCGGGAGTAGAGAATGAGAGCTGTGATGAGTATGGGGAAGGCCAGTTTGAACAGGGACTTGGTCTCTTTGACTAAGTCTGTGATGCAAATTGGGGGGCTGCTCCTGCTCCTTGTCGACGACGATGGTGCCTGTTGTGGTTGCTTTACTACTAGCTTTGGCGGCTCATCTGACAAGAAGAAGAGGTCCAGAAAGAGATGACCTTGCTGTGGCTGTTGATGCACCTGCTCGGCTGCTTTCTGGGTCTTGGTGGAATTAACAGAAGGGTTTGGATTACACATGATCGATCGATCGATGCTGGTCAAGATTGTAATAACAATTAATGATCGATCATAAAGTGTGTTAATTTGGAGAATTGACCAGCAGCTCAAAATACTCTCTGTTTTTTTTCAGCTGGGAGCTGAGATACTCTCGTAGAGAGCCCTCCTCTAAATATTGTCTTCTAAGCCTATAGCTTCAAAGATGGATAGATGGGTTGTTTTTGCCGTAGATGGGAGGGATATACAAGTATTAATAGGAGATCAGTGCTTGTTGATGGTGGGGGCATTCCTGTCTTTTACTCTCTTTTATCTTTATGCTCTGTGTTTAAAATCTTTTAAATTAACCACAACCGATCGAGCTCCTAATTCCGTGAAGAAAAAATGTGGAAATATACGAGTGGTTTGGAATACGCAGACGTCAGAGATGTCAGATTACGCAGAGGATTCAATTTCCGATGACTGAAAATTTTGAAGAGAGGATTTTTTTCCGGTGATTTTTCTCTCAACGAAGCTCCATAGCTCTCATCATCACACCACTCTCGATCTGCTGTGTGTCTCTGTACTCTCTGCTTTCTGGCCTTACCTACGTAGATTTTTACAATGTACTTGTTGAAATGACATTTTATTCGAGCACCCTTTCTTAATCAAGGGCGCCCATGCAAAAGGAGAACCAACTTGTGTATACATACCTCATCACGTTCAAGTATAAGAAATTTTGGTACGTACATTACTTTTAGCTAGCTGGCATTTAATTAATCATATTATATCTCAAAATAAGATTATAGAATATAAACTTTCAACTTTGAGACAGTTTAAAAGCATGGACGCAGAATAACATTGGTTAGTCTACTTACCATTAGCGGTAGGGCATACGTAATGAACTCTTCATGCAGTCGCGCAGCCATCTTAGGATGGAGGGAGGGTGTTTTTAACACTTGAAATGCAGTTTGACAAGTCGTGTTTAGGTCATGTTTATTGATGCTTTCTCAAACATATATATATATATATATATATAGTATAATTAACGGACTGTTTTATCATCATTAGTATCGTTGCACTTATGTGAAATTCATACTCCCCATTTTATAATCTGCACTATTCATTTATCATTTTAGTAATTTAAATTTTGTCTTTTTATAAGAACTTCAATCAAAAAAGAAAATAATGATTATGCATTGTAAAATTTCACTCTCCATAATAAACTACACAATCGAAAAGGTTCTTCAATTATGTTCATTCCAAACATCTTTCATGTAGCAGTGCAACGAACTTGGGAATCGGAGAGGGTGTTTTGACGCCTCAAAACGCAATTCGACAAGCCATTTTCCGAGTTCATTAATTATGTCTCCTCAGTCCTCATACACAATCTAATTTACAAGTTGCATCGTGTTCAATCCTAATATCCTTATTCGCATTATTGCACATGATTAACTACCAGTCCATGGAGACGACTACTCTTAGATAGAAGTAGATTGAGATGAATTATTTTTGGTGAATGTTTCAACGAATTTTGCTCTCTCTTTTTATTTTATTTTTTAGAGTCTGAGGACCAGTCCTCCAAAATATTAAAAAGAAAGACAAGATTTTTAGTCTTAATCTCTTTCTCATTATTATAAGTCCTAGTCCTGACAGTTTCATTCACAAAATGCTTTAGAAAATAGACAATTCTATAGTCAATGAAAAATATATTATGTGAACTTATAAGTAGGCATTGGAAGAGACGTATCTAGTGAAGCTATGGTGCTAGGAGATTTCCGAACATTCCCTCGACTCTTTGAATGCATCCAGACGAGCGGAAAACTGAGCAAATCTCTGTGAGGTTTCATAGACCAATAGACTTACCCGCTGATTTTACAAAATGATCTCCCTTCTTAGCTTGTATATAGGAAACTACGTTATAACAATACAAATAGTCCACCTCCCGATTCAAATTTCTTTTAGTTTTCGACTCGGCATGTATATAATAGGAACCGCATAATTCGTAATCATTTTGGTTTTTGGGGATCAAATCATCGAAGTCATTAGATAATAATTGGAGTGGCTTGTGAGGTCACACTCAAGCTTGTCACTCGCACTTCGTTGAAGCTAAGCTTAAGATTTCAAAGCCTATATACTGCTACTTTCCTAGGCTTTTCTCTGGTGCAAACAAAATGGATGGAGAATTCGGTTTGGATCATAGTAAGTAGAGCTAGGGAGTAGCCGGAATGAGAGGAGCACCTGTTGTGGCCGGTGGCGGTGGGGCCCTTGTGGCCTTTTGGATGATCCGATTGGACGACTGGAGTTTTTGTAATGGACAGTAAGTTGGAGAAATAAGGTCAGGCCTCTACACGTCAGCTAAACCACTCCCTTCCCATTCTACTTTCAAAAATACTGTCGATCGACGTTTGCCCTCCCTCCAAAGTCTTATCCCACCTCAGTTTTCGTCACCTCTCCGCCTCTTGCTTGATGGATTCTTGAATGGGGGTGGTCCAAATGCCATCATCCGCGGAAGTGGGGTCGGACAACCTTCTGTTTATACGTTCCGCCCCACTTCTCGACAGGTTGACTCTATCAGATGACGTTTTTTTTTTAAATTAACAAGTTCAAGTCACCTTTTAATCTATTTTAATTCGATATATATGAATCGCTATAGGGTCAACTTTCTCATATTTTTCTACAAACCCATGATTTTTTTATCCTCCAGTAGGAGGAGCATGTAAATACATGTAGCCAATAAAATGTGACTATATTAAATTCTAAAGGAAAGAGGATAAGCACACAAACCGTCGATTCAATATCAAATGTTACAAAAAAAAAAGAGTAAATTGTTACAATTGTGTAGTTTTTTTTTTTTTTGATAAAAAACATAACCAAGACGTAATTACAAACAAGTGCCTCTGCAGACAAGATATCAAACACTCTCATGATCCTTGGTGTGGTAGGCGATTTTCCCTGATTTTTTCTCAAGTGAGATTGCCTTGAGTTTGCACAAGCATCAGCTATAAAGTTGGCTTCCCGGAATATATGTTTAAAAGTAATTGACTGGAGATTACAATTGTGAAGTTGCACCAACCACCAAATATACTCTTAATCTCTTGATGAAATATAGAACTCAGCACACCCTTAAAATCTTGAGGTATATTGGAAAGGCCTCACACAAGATATTAGGTGTGTAGCAAACCGGCCATTAACGAGAAAATGGCAAGATGGAGCTATATATCCTATGTATTAAGTTTACGTTTGAGAATTAAGAGACTATTCTTTTCACAGTGTACACATGCATGCAAATGCAAGATCTGAGTCGACGATAAAAGCAGAAAGTTCAATAGGTGTATGATGGACGGTGGAGTCGTCAGGACCTCGCTGGGTTTCCACGAACATATGGAAGGAAGGAGACAGCAGACAAACATTTATATGCCTTGAATCTTGGCATTTTTAATTTACTTGGGTTTTCTCAAAGCTGTTACCTCTGTTCTGTGCATGCAATGATCGATAAAGCCTGTCTCTCATATATCTCTGTCATTGTTGAGTTGAGTGTAATTGACTGTTATTGTCGGTTTCTTTGAGTTGCATATTGTTAATGCTTGCAAGAGAATAGAGATCGCCGTGTGTGTGTGTGTTTATATATATATATATATATATATATATATATGAAGATAGAAAGTGGAGGATAAATAGACAGATATAGATAGGTTAGATGGAAATGGTGGAAACATGAGAAATGAACAGTGGAGGTGGGGTGTAATGCTGGCGCTGGCTCATTCTGGGTGGCTCAGAATCAGCAGAGAAATTAAACTGAGAGATGAAGGTGGCTAGCTTGCAAGAGGATCGATCGAATACGGATAGCCAGCTTGTGGTGGCTTATAGTGGGGTTAACTGGTGAATATGACACACACATTTCTAACCCTTAAATGATCCAACTGACACTATTCTATTCTTGGATGCCTCTTTCTGTGTTCACCTATTTGGCTCACACTGCACCACTTCTTGTTTCAATAACGGGAGCCCGTGTTCCCCGCTCTACGCCCACCTTACAATTTCGTCCTAATAATCCTAACCCTGTTCTGCATAGTGGGCTCCTTTATATTTTTGGATCCATCCCAAATATATTAACTATTTATACAACGTATACTGGTTAATATTTTCAATATCTACTAAAGAACAGAAAAATATCAACTTTATTAGTTCACAAAGTCTTGGTTCTAAACGATATATTAACAGGACTCGCACCAGCTTATATATATTGGACGATATGGAACTTGGCATGGGTAATTTAGCTTGGAACATGATATCTCATTGCATGAGATTTAGGACTTACATAGTCTGTAAGAAATTTATGTATGTATGGCTAACACATAAAGTTGGCATCGATATCATGATCGAGTTGAGGAGAGATACATACCCGAAGTTGGCAAATTTTTGGTTGTTAGAGTTTCCTTTTTCTTAAAAGATATTAAATTGCTCAAACATAGTTGAGTATCTACATCAGTGGTGTATTAAATACATTTGTATAGTTTACAAAACAGAAGAAGCCCGATTTGTTTTGTAAACTAGAAGATGAAAAGTCATGAGCAGACGGAAAGGCAGAGGTGTTGAACAGAGACAGTAGAACCCTTTGCGGTAGAGAATATCTTCTTACTATTGGGTGGATTGTGAGTAGGTCCCGAGTCAGAGATGATAGTGGGGCATCTTTATTGGGCACTGATGGGCAGCTAGAT
This sequence comes from Rosa lucieae, assembly GCA_024704745.1. Classification (NCBI taxonomy): domain Eukaryota; kingdom Viridiplantae; phylum Streptophyta; class Magnoliopsida; order Rosales; family Rosaceae; genus Rosa; species Rosa lucieae. The sequence continues at coordinate 5,059,298 of CM045493.1, forward strand.
AAGCTCTAGGGTGTTCGCACAGCCACTTGATCGATCATGGAAGCACATGATGACCTGCTGCTAGCAGTTGGCTTGAAACTGAAATTTCTGGCTTTCAAAAGCTCGATCTGTATGTACGTATACTTGAAAGTGCTTATTGTTTAATTCTTTTGCTTGGTGATGACTCTCTGGTTCAGCCAAGGTTACTACTAACTGCTTGTTATCTCATTTCTTGAGCACAGTACTTCGAACGCCTTCAACATTAAAGAATGCTAGAACAGTAAACCTAAATAGTTCAGTGCAAAAATATATAAATTTCGACAAGATATTATATATTATTCGCATCTCACTCTCAAAACTACCATCTTATTTGGCTTTTGCTCGCTCAGTGTTCTATCCAATCGGAGATTTCTAAACTCCATCGTTTTCAATTTTGTAAGCTCATGACATGCCAAATTAAATATATTAACATGTGAGCTCGCTATTCATAATTTCCTTCCTTAATCAACAATATATTCCGATATATTTCCACATGGTTATTGAAAAATGTTTAGATATTTAATATGGTTGCATGTGTAGCCAAATTCCATTCATTGTTGGCTTATATAATAATTCAAGTACTACACTAATTTCTTTTCTTTTCCAATTCAACTGTTGTATAGGGTCCATTGTGCATTATTTCTGGCATAATTCAGTAGATAATGTTAATAAGTTTTGAATATTTTTATATTGACTTTTGTTTATGCTAGTTTTAAAGTGCATGCCAATAACATTTTGTGGTACTAGTAACTTTTCTTTTCATGGATTTATGATTTCAAAACTATATATCTCCCACCCAACAACCATGAAACCTTACAAGGAATGACACTTCTCTTTCTTCATACTATGATCATGAAAAGGCAAGACATAATGAAAAATAGTATAAAAAGAAAATTTGAACATCAACTATATGGGACGCGTGGCAACACCCTAATTTCGAATGAAGTTGCAGAGAAGCTATTCCATAAGTTTGCTGTTTCTTCATCTAAGATCTTTCGTGACCTCCTTTTGTGAAAAAGCTTCGCTCTCGATCCTCAGGATCACACTGATCTGCAAAAAGGCACAAGCAACCGCAGAGCAGAGCAAACTCTTTACTCGTTCCTTTCCACCTACACATGCTGATCTTTTTTACCAAAATATGCCATCTAGCTTACCTTTTTGTTTCTATATATTATCTAGCTATACGGCTATACCATTACAATGGGCAAGTTTAAATGCCTCGGACTATGACCAAAACAAGTAAAAGTAGGGTTTGGGTGTTCAGATCAGGTCGTCAAAGAAAAAGAACGGTGAATGGTGTTGGGTTTTAATCACAAAGGGTCTCGGTACAACTGCGTAAGAGTAACCCACTTATAAGTTATATTTTCTTTTGTTACTTTTCCAAAGTGGGATATTTTCTCTCCAACACGCCCCCTCACGTGCAACCTAGCTTCAAGTCTGCCCGTGAAATTAATTAACAATCTAATTCCCACATTGGAAATTGGGACACAAATCTCCGACAGACTTAACCAATATAACAATCTAAGGCCCACATCGGACACTTAGTAACAATCTAATAGGAATATTCTGATGGCAATATAAGGAACCCAAATTCAGGACCATGACAATTGGAGAAGCAATTAGAGAGAGACCCGCTTTGATACCTTGTTAAACAACGACAAGCATGGCTGGTGGCCAACTGTTGTACTGATATTGTCATAACTTAACCACCTATTAGGTGTTGAGTTTTAATCACAAAAGGCTTCGGTATAATTGGGTAAGAACCACCCACTTTTAAGTTATATTTTCTTTTGTTATTTTTCCAATGTAGGATTTTTCTTCTCCAACATGATCCACTAGTATTATAGTGGTTAGACAAAGTACTAGACTTGGAAAATTCAACTTGTCAGAAAATAAGCTAACGAGTATATCAAAATATATATGATCCTTTCCATTACATGCATGCACCCGGATTTATCGATAATATATATCAAATTAACGCAACGAATTTCATTAACTGTTACCAACTGATGTACTTTGCTGCCAGCCTTTGGTTCAACTGTATATATAGCAAAAAGGAGGAAACCTCACGTAAGATTGAATTGTATATAGGGAGAGTCTTCTATGCATGGTGTGAAGATACACGCACCGCTGAGATTGGACGGTTTTGAGTGATAAATAACGGATCCCACATATGAACAGTTGATATTGCTTAGTTAGTGTATGTAGACTTGCATCGTCGTATATAGAAGAATTTTCACCATATATAGATAAATGAAAGAAAGCAATCAAAAGGAAACAGAAAGAAGAAATTAAAATGGGCACGTGATATATGGAGGAATTGGGAAGGAGTTGGAGATGGGTCTTTATAAAAGCCAGCTACTTGTTTCACACGCACAGCTCATCTCCATGTCGATCTAAAATCACATCTTAGATTCCAAAGCTTAACTTGCAAAGCAAATAAAAGAAAGGAAAACCCTAAAATTGACGAATCGCGATCGTATTTTATATAGAATTATAGGGTTCGATCAGTTTCCTAGCTTGGAAACTTTGTGGATTCACACGCATGCCATATCCCACGTGGGACGCATTTCTGCACATGGCATGCAAGACCTTCTTGTCCAACTCCACCTAATTCCTCTACTCAGTCCTGGCAACCTAGCTAGGTTTATCTCAGCTTCTTCTGGCCTCAGGTTAACTGAGATTGGTCTTTAATCAATTTGCTTAAGTTCTCAGCGTGCTTGTTGGACTTGGACTACTACTGCATGCCTTTCTAACAATATAGTCAAGGGATTGAAAGGTCTCTAGACTCTAGCTAAAACTCCATTTTCTTGTGAAGGCCGGGGGGAAAGAAGCATACAACAACTCTCTTCCAAACTTATGTGCTAATAATCCCTTCGGGACCCCTCCAATACTGTTTTGGGTTGGACAACAACAGTACGTAAGAGAGTCATGTAGTGAGATTTTGGAGATTAACCATGTGGCACAATGGGCCCTAGCCATTTGGAAATTAGGGTTGGACAACCTCATGATGAGGAGAATATATTTCAGCAAGGCCATTGGGATGCGTGGGCTCACCAAACCCGTAAATAATCTTCTTATATATACGTGGTCATGGAAATTGAGTTGTTCAAGAGTTTATGTAACATAAAACTAGGGCTGCACACGGATTGGGTTGAATCGATTTTGACTCCAAACTGTCTCTATGCCAAAATAAGCAGTTTAGGTATTTTGGAAAACTAGTCATAAAAAAAAATAAGCTCAATTCGACCCAATCCAATCCAATCCAATTAAAGATGGTTTGGTTTGGTCGGTTAGGCTGTTTTTACTTATATAATATTAACATGCTATTTATGAAAAAATTGATAGTAAAAAGTCAATCTCAAGAATTAAAATTATGTTAAATTATCTAAATTTAAAATTCAATAATTAAAATCCAAAATATATAGTCCAAAACTAAAACCTAAATTAGATTCAAAGTGATTTACTTATTTAACGACTTAGCCATCAATACTAGCTTAATATGCATGATAGTATTAAAGGTCAAAGAATGAGACATTAGAGATGTGATATGAAAGGATCAAAAAAATTGTAGCGATTATATACTAAGGTTTTAGGCCTTGAATTCAATATGATAGTATATCATTTGAGAATAAAGTTATAACTGATGATTTAGAACTTACCTAGAACAAACCGGACAAATGAATATATATTTAGGGTAAATTTCGCAAACAGTACACCAAATAAAGGCCACTAATAATTCTTATACACAAAGTTTCAAACCAAACATTTCGGTACATGAAATATGAAACTCGACCCACTATCAGTACACGACGTCAATTTTTGACACCAAAATGTTCATTATGCCCTCAATTCTTTTTTTTTTAATAATTTTTTTTTCTGTTATTTTTTTTTCCTTCGTTTATAAATGACTCGAGTCATATGCGAGGTGAGGAAGGCGGCGTTGGAAGCAAGGGAGTGAGCCCCGAAGAAGGAAGAAGAAAGAGATAAATTTTTTTTTTCTGTTATGCGAGGTGAGGAAGGCGGCGATGGAAGCAAGGGAGTGAGCCCGGAAGAAGGAAGAAGAAAGAGATAAAACGAAGGAAAAAAAATAACAGAAAAAGAAAATATTATAAAAAAAAAAAGAAATGAGGGCATAATGAACATTTTGGTGTCAAAAATTGACGTCGTGTACTGATAGTGGGTCGAGTTTCAGATTTCGTGTACCGAAATGTTTGATTTGAAACTTTGTGTATAAAAATTATTAGTGGCCTTTACTTGGTGTACTGTTTGCGAAATTTTCCCATATATTTATTATGTGTGTGTGTATATATATAAAAACTTTTTCTCTTATATTTTATAAATACAGGTCGGTCCGGGTTCCGCGGTTTAAGTTCAAGAGAAACCAAACCAATCCAGTTCATAAATGGTTTGGTTCGATATTGAACCGATTTTCAATTTTTAAAGTTAAAAAACCTTAACCAAACCATATTTAGAGGAATTATTAGTATCACGTGGCACTGCCACGTGGTGGTGCAAGCCAATAATATCACTCGAATGTGATGGGGACCATGCAGGGGTGTAAAAAATAAATAAAAAATTAATTTAAGAGAGCAATCAGAAATCACTACGTGTCACATGGCCTAATAACATCACTCCGGATCACCACGTGTACTATGGTCCGGGACCATGTAATAATTTCCCCCATATTTATCGGTCAGTTTTGGTCTATTTGTACCATATTTTGCACACCACTAATATAAATTACTTCTTAGATTTGGTGATCGGACAAACCATGTGAACAATCCAGTTGTCCAACGAGGGACTTTTGCAATAAAGAGGGACCGTACATATTTAGATTGAAAGTTTTTATGCTATTCGAAGACTTATAATGAGATAATTTATGGCTTTTAATGGATTTGACTTTTTTTTTTTTGAAAAAGATAACCATTTGGAGAATTTGAAAAATTTTAAGTTATGAATTTTTTTTTTTAAAGGAAAGTTATGATTTTATATACTCAACATTGTATGATGAATTCTACAGAAAGTTTCGTATTATAAAGTAAATTGATGCAAAAGAGATATTAAAAAGTTTGGTATGTAGATTCCTTAATTGATGCGAGAATGAAGGGCGTGCAACAATCGAGCTAGAATTTTCAAACCCCAATTACCCAATTCCATTAGTATAGCAGATTGTTGTTGACCCCAGCAGTAGTCAATCAATTAAGGACAATGTTACGCATCTTAATCATTAATCAAACTTTAATTAATCACTTTGTTCGGATTGATTAATTTGGTCAACCTTAATCGAAACGGGTCAAATATAAATTAAGATATAGCTAGCTAGTCAATAACTACAATAATCACCAACTAAGAAAACAGATATAATCTGAGGTTTGACAAAAATGAAACAGGAATATCAAATTAAAGTGACTTTCTAAGCATGTAGGCGTTCCATCCACGATTTAACTAAAGAGCAGAAGAATGATGAGGGAATAGATTTGGTTCGATCTGGGGGGTCAAGTTTCTCGTAACACCAGCGATTATGGAGGGAGAATATTGGTTGGACAAAGTAAAACTTAGCCAGTCCAAATCAATCAACATTAAGTTTGTTGAATACATACCATCTTTAATCAATAATATCCTACCTGGAGGGCTAGAGGCCACTAGCTAAGCTACAACCTTCACCGGCTTTAGCTCGAACAATTAGGAAATTAATTAACCAAATTAGGTCAAATGAAAAACATGTTGTTTGTTTCACTTTTGTAGAGTGATTCACGGTTATAGCTGGTGAAAGTTGTTGAATTCAAAAAGAGATCATAAATACAAATTGAGCTAGCTGGACTACCTAGCTGTCTTTTTAGAAAATTATCTGTTCTATCGAAACCCTAGTTAAAGCATTACGCACATGACAATTCAAAATCCGAGAAGATTGTCTCCAAAGTTTTCTAGCTTCAGTGGTAGAACACTTCATCGTCCCGTTGATAGAAGGGCTCCAAGTCTTGCTGTCCCCTAGAACCTTAGCTAGATTACAATCAAAATCACCTGTGTGTGTATGCATGTACCCATTTTTACCCAAACACCATCAAAATTAGTTTACAGTACGCATCATAAACGCAGAAGACACCTTTAAGCTGAGTAACTCAGATTTAAGCATGCATAAGTTTCTATCATACAGAAGTCTGCATCACAGATCGAACAACCTCACTAGCAAGCTGCAAGAAATTGTCAAGCTACATTATTGATGATGTACAAGTACAGCACCTAAAGCTACTCCTAGCTATCTTTATCATACGGCCCATGTATATAAAAAGTTTATCAAGAACAGTGCCAAGACTACTATCTCTATCAGCACCACCAGAAGGCACGAAGTACTGTATATTATTAAGACTGATGAACAATGAAATAATTAAGTAAATGCAAAGATCTATTAATGATTGCTAAATCCCCAAAAGTGATGATTACGCCAATATGACATATCATGAGCGTGTGGTTTCAGATGAGTGATTAGTCCATCCAAGATTGATTGATCCACAATCTCGAGTGGAGAAATGATCATTGTGCAGTATCTAATGATCGTTGTCAAATGAATCCCCATAGATTAGAGAATTCTACTAGAGCCTTAACCTAATAACCTTCCAGGACCACTCAGGCCCGGCCCACAATGAATATGACACTTCGGCCCACAATGAATTTTATCATGTCCTCACTTTATACACACACACACCTGTGGTTCAAGTTCAAGTCTTTAAGATCAATGATAGTGTATAATTGATCATTACGGAGATTCTAATGGACCATAACAAATGATTCTAATCGAAATTATGGATAACATTTTGGACATGTCCTTGAAATTTCTATTTTTGTTTACATGAAAGGTGTATTGCATTTACTGATACCTTGTTTTAGTACATTCCGTTGATTGGCTATATCTGAGATGTTGATATGATTTTTACCGGCATTCGATATTTTTGTCTAAGTTTTGTTTTGCTAACACTTGATGTTGGCGATACTACCATTTTGTTGTCTTCACTTCTTTGATCTGAATCGAAACAAGATTGGTGATGAGATTAATAAACAACCACCCAGGCCCGGCCCATATAAGCATGCTACTTGGGGCCTAGTCCAGATTTCTGCATGTATGGTTAACTTAAACCCACAAAAACCCTTTGTTTTCCATCATCTCCATATAACTTAAACCCATAAAAAGCCCCTTTAACCTGAGAGCTGGGAATTTAGCTCAAGCTTCAGCAGAGCAGCCAACAATGGCACCTAAACAACCACCCAAGAGGAGGAGAATCGCTGAACCACCGCCTCAACCTCGCAGGTGATCACTAACCCCAACATGCCCTTTTATTCAATTTACAATTTTCCAATTTCAAATTTTGAGTCTTTGCAGTTTATGGTCCCGTGAAAACTGTGAAAGTTGGAATCTTTTCCTGTAAAATTTTCACTCAACGAGAGAGAGAGAGAGAGAGAGAGAGAGAGAGAGAGAGAGAGATTCTCTCCCCCTGATGACAATCCAGAACCAGCAGTGTCGTTTTCTTTGGATTCTGAATTGGGTTTTCGTAACACGACAATTTATTAACTGAAAAAAGGCATCGTCTTCTTCCCCAAAAGGCAAAACCGACCCTTTCCACAGTTTTCTTCGTAAACGACAAGTCGTTTCCTCACACGCACATGTATGGTTTTTGTTGATTGTAATGGATTTCTCTCATTAACTGGGCTTTTCTGTAACACCAGGAATGTGTCTGCACCCACTGAGAATCAAGTAACAGTAAGAACTGCTCATATCTCCGGAGTTTCAATATTACGAAACATTCTCTAAGGCCCCCAAATGTAGTCTCTCAGTTTTGACGTTGTGTAATTTATGTGTAGGTTCCAGCGGCTCAAATGAGTAGTGGAGTCGGATTGAGTAGTAGTATTCGGCAGGCTAGAGATTTTGCAGTAGCACAGGCACAACAGGATGGTGTCCTTGGAAACTACAAGATCTTTGATTCACCCTTTGGCAATTTTCTTGTTCCTGTAATTCCAACTGCCAAGGAACTAGCTGATGCTTAGTTTCCTATGTGTATCAGGAAATGTTATTACATTACATATGTGTAGAAGAGTGTGTAAGGAGTTTGATATTTCAATTACTCCGAAGTTTTGTATAACTTTTTTGACGGATAAAAATTGTGAATGAAAGATCCAAATGAATTGAAATGTGGGTGCGTTTTATCCAGTTTCAATTAAACAAAATAAGGGTGGAATATATTCATGAAGAAGCAAAATCAGATCATATATTCGATCAAGAATCGAATAAAAATGGAAGATGAAGGTGTCAAGTCCATCTGTCTTGGCCAGCAGCACACAACTTTTCCCCAAATCTGAGTTGACGGATTCAGCATTTGTTAGTTTTGGGTGTTGCAAAGATTGACAACTTCTGCATACTCCACCAACCAATCAGGTTCTGTAAGCAAAGACCTAACTTTGATCCTTCCAATAACATTCTGATCCATGAAGATAATAAGATGCCCATAAATGGAGGAAGCTTTGTCCGTGTCCCACTGGAATTGATTTCTCTTTATAACACTATGGTTATTTGGTTAGGCACGGTTTGTTTCTTATTCTGGACCACTTTTTGGGGTTCCCATCTGTCGATGGAAACTGAAATGAAATGGAAACATCCTATAAGCGACAAATACCGGTATGAAGCCGATGTGGCTGGTAATTGATGGCCGGAGATCGTCTACCGAGTTAGGGTAATATCAGATGTATCACATTATAATACATTTTATTACACATAACTAGATACAACTTCGACTATTAATGTTATAACGTTTATATGCACTCATTTTTTTTTTAGAATAAGAAACCTTTATTGATAATAATCCAAATTACATCATACGGAAATCACTGGTGGTGAACATGAATTCTCCACTCTCCTCCCTAAAACCTAAACCAGTTACGGATCTGTCATCATGAATGACCTCCATGAGCCGAAAGGGTCCAACCCCTAACCACCTATAACGCCCAACCTCTCGGGCTACAAGGAATCCCGAGTATCTTGATACCACCTCATGGACAATCGTTAGAAAAACCAACGCCCTCTTCCACACCGTGTCCCACAGATACCAGACCACGTGTAAGGATCGCTCGTCAACACACTGACCATAAGATAACACCGAAAGTAAACCAATTCGTCCCCAGGAATGACACATCCATGGCACCTCAAATTGACCCAACCCTAGCTCAACGGAGTAGGGACAAACTAATGACCAAGAAAACCTAACCAAAAACGTAACTTTAAACAAAAACAAAAATAAAAACATGAAACAACCCCACAACCGTCTTCCTTCTCCTCAGGTGGCCCACCGATAATCCACCTCCATAACACTACCCTGTCGAACTCGCAACGCCGGAAAGACGCAGTCCACACAACAAGCCACACTGACCTCAACTGTTGTCGGCCGAACCCAGAATTAAACCCATATCCCGACGAGTCCACACCGAGATCCTGTACGAAACACGTCTTGCCTTGCCACCCAACCCTGTCCCTCAGCTTGATCTACCTATCGACCCATCTCAGATAGATAGCCAGTGCCATACAATCCATGGCATACTATCGCCATGATCTGACCTCAGGCCACCTGCTCCAAGCCTGTGTCAAAAACCAACCACCCATCCTGCACGCCTGCGCTGCCTCCCAAGAAGAAATAAATGTCGTACACAACCCGGAAGGACGAAGCAGAATCCAGATACGGAGCCCCGAGCCCCCACGATCCGGTCCGGCAACACCCGTCACTTGTCGATGAGGCCGGAACCCACAGTCGACGCTGAGGCGCCGCCAGACAGGCAGCAAGCTTTTCTTTGCGATTTCCAAACCCTAAAAGTCTTCCCTGTAATCTCGGAGCTAAAACTCTCTTATAGCTTTTTAGCCCCGACCTGTTGAGCTATTGTCTTAATGTAGTTCATATGACAATTGATCTAATTTGCCGTTTATATGCACTCATGGTCTTTAATAAGCCCGGACATGAAGGGAGTCTAATGATTATGAAGCACTCCGCACACCTAATTACACATTATATCGGTATGATTGAGATGAGGCTACATAGACCACTTTAATAATTCACTTTTTGTCAACATGACTCATACATCTATTTATATAAATTAGAAATACGCGATGTTTGAGCAAATTTTATAAGCTTTTCGGATTTATATCCATTGAAGAAGACAAAAAAGAGATGAGATGTTTGAATGTTAATTACATTGTGTCAATATTACTACTGCAATCCGATCTACTTTTTGTAAACCAAAAGCTAAAGCACACACGATTCTTGTGCAAAATTTATATATTTTAAATTTTTATATCTATTAAAAGAGTAATGAAATAACTGAGCGCATAAGAAAAGGGACAAACACTTAATTGTCAACTCTTTTAGAACTTTTTAATCCTTACAAATCGATCAATGTGCAATTTTTTTTCAATTCCAATTGGCAAATGCTTAAATGATAAAGTAATCTAGCACACAATGTGGTCAGAAATAGTTTAACTGATTTGATTATGTATGTACATTTCAAGCATAGAGTCAAGAAACTTGTTCTCATAGTCGTAGTTTTGGTGAAGCCACTCTGTAGTGAATGGTTTCACATCCAACTCAAGCGCCACTTGCCCTCTTCTCTTCAATGATGATTAATTGCTGACTTGGATTATAGTCAATTTTGACAATATAATTGTGAATTTGATCATCAACTCAGATTTAACATTTTTTGCTAGAATAAACTTAGATTTAACTAGAGCTGTCAATTCCGACATGACCCGATAACACAACTCAAAACCCGCACGAAATAAAGCGGGTTGAAGCAGCACGATTAAAAAGAGGGTCGGTCGTGGGTCAACCCGCCATGGCCCATTTAATAAATGGGTCGGCCACGTGTCAACCTGCAAACACGAAGTGAACCTGTATAACCCAATTATGCTGTACTTCTTCTTAAAATTTTGGACGTTGGGAGTATTTGATCATATGATTAAATAATTTGAAATATTTTGCTTTATAATTATTGGAATTTTTTTTTTTAATCAAGAAGAAACTTCATTAATAATGAACTGGATACAATGAGTTTTGGCATCATCTCATACACAGAAATGACCATTGGACTTCACACTGGAACTCCAACATGACTGACTAACGGAGCCAAACAAGCCCCGACTCAACTACAGACTTAACTTGCACTACAATTAAAAGGCAAAGACAATAGGTACAGCAACACAACTTTGTCAACACTAACTATAATTATTGGATTTAATTATTTATGAATTATATATAATTATTTATATTTTTCGTCTTGGAGAGTTTTTAGCGAATTTAATTAATTTATGCATTTTTTTTATATTAAATGACTCGTATTGTTAACCTTTAAATGAATTATTTTGTCTAACACTATACGACCTATTTATTAAATGAATTAAGTGGGTTGGAAACTGGTAACCCATTTAATAAATATGTTGGGTTTTGATTTAAATTTTTGACACGATTATTAAATGGGTTGGGTTTGAATTTGTTTCTTGCGACACGACAAATACCTTGACCTGACATAAACTCAACCCAACACGACCCATTAACAACCTCAAATTTAACATGTACCATTGCAATTCTTTAAGGGCCCAACTATTTTAATCCCTAGACTTGAGGACAATTGACCACAGTCACCACACAAATTGGATGTTACATCATAAATATCTTTCTTCCTTGTTGTTTATTGGAGTATGAACTAATTTATATGTTTATCTGATACATAATCAACATCTTATAAATACTAAATCAAGATCAAATTAACAAGTACACAAATTGTAGATAGGATCAAATGTAATAAAAAGTCCTTAATCTACTGATTTATATGATTTATAATAATCTCGGATAAACTTACTATTATTTGATATGTATTCGATATCAAATACTTAATCGAAATCAGATTAACCAAGTTATTACCTAATCAAACACACATTTAGGATCACACACCAAGATGCAAACCTTTCCTTTCCTTTTTGGAAGCATTTATGTTTTTGGGTTGGAAGGCAAGAAAAAAAAATCCCAACTTTACACATGACTGGATGAGCCACCACCTCACACGTAAGCTTCCCTAAACCTGAAAACTCCAAAAATACCCAACACCTCCAATGGAATCATGTTCGTCCATATGAACACCCCCCTGACACTGATAGCCCCATTCTCGTAATTTCCCCTCTCCTCCAAAAATTAGATACCAAGAAGTTGAGCAAACTAAAAGATAAACCCAAAAGCACACACTTGCTTATATATTTACTCTCCAAATTCCGCAGCAAATTTTGCATTGGCGATTTTCCATTCGTGTCCCTAATCGATTCCGATCTGGGCTTCTTCTTCTTCTTCTTCTTACATTTGTTCAATTCCCAATTCAAAAGTCTTGATGCAATTACAAAAGCTCGAGTCTTGGCGTCAATTCGGATTCAGAACCCTCTGAAACCGATCAAGATTCGATCTTTTTGAGTCGAATTGGGAGATTTTGAGCTCAGTCGGCGGTGGTTATGGGGAAGGCGGTGGTGGGCGCGGCGGTGGTGTGCGCGGCGGTGACGTGTGCGGCGGCGGCGCTGCTGGTGCGGCGTCGTTTGAAGAGCTCGAGGAGGTGGGCCCGGGCGATGGCGATACTGAAGGAGTTTGAGGACAAGTGTGACACGCCGATTGGGAAGCTCCGGCAGGTCGCCGACGCCATGACGGTGGAGATGCACGCCGGGCTTGCGTCCGAGGGCGGCAGCAAGTTGAAGATGCTCATCAGCTATGTTGATAACCTCCCCACTGGGTATTCAAAACTCTATATCACCCGCCCTAGTTTTAGTTTTACTTCCTCTCTTTTCAGTTTTCTTGTTTCTTGGGGAATTGTGATTGCTTAAAAGTCACTGTTTTGTTTGAATTGGTGATTTTACTTGTTGGTTTTGTTAATTTATGTTAGGAGGGGGTAACGATATTGAGCTTGTTATGCTCTTTATTTCTTGAAATGGTATGTACAAGCAGATAAGAGTTGGGTTCCGTTTGTGTTGTGCTTGGTTTTCTTTTTATCGAAGTTAGTTTCATGATTCTGTATTGGGTCTACAATCTTTCTTTTCATCTTTACTGCTTTAGTTTTGACCCCCTATCACCTTTGCTCTTTCCATCTTTTTTGTGTGGTCATCTAGTTCTCCTTACTGTTTTACCGATTTGCCTCTGGATATTGGTCGTAGGATGCGAAATTCTTGCTTTTTCATGCAGGTTGCATATGAATTTGTTTTGGGAATAGTTTTTTTTTTTTTTTAATAGATCTAATTGTAGAGATGATGGCCAGCCTTTAGGAAAGGTGGTGGTAACGCCATAGAGTAATGAACTGGGAGTTCACTTCACAGGCTTGGAAAGTTTGCAAATTTGGACTTTATTGTTTACTTATTAGTTTTCATGTTTGGTATGTGCTTCTTGGTGTGTGGATGTGTTATGTCACGACTCTTGAGTCCGGTGTTCAGTGTGCTTCTAGTTTTCTACTGTATTTCAATTGGAAAAGCGGGGCAGCATTAAGTTGAGGGCCTATTGAAGGATTGTTAGAAATGATTGTGTAATTCATAATTTAGATACTAAATTCATAGAAATTGAAGTCTCATGCTGGGTAGACTATATTGATGCTCTCTGCTAGCTCATACACTAGCTGAATAGCTGATCTTGTTGAGCCCTATTGAGGGCCTATTGGAAGCATAGCTCAGTCCCCTTACTTTGGTCCTTAATTTTTCAGGGATGAGAAAGGTCTATTTTATGCATTAGACCTTGGTGGGACAAACTTCCGTGTCCTGCGTGTACAGCTTGGTGGGAAGGAAAAGCGTGTTATTAAACAAGAATTTGATGAAGTTTCAATTCCACCACATTTGATGACTGGGACATCAGAAGTTAGTATTTCTTTAAGCAATCTAACAAACTTGCCTAAAGTTGTTTGCACTTGAAACTAATTTGTCATGATTTGGTTTCAGGGATTATTTGATTTTATTGCTGAAGCACTAGCAAAATTTGTTGCTACTGAAGGAGAAGGTTTTCATCCTGCACCTGGTAGGCTAAGGGAGCTGGGTTTTACCTTCTCCTTTCCCGTATGGCAAACATCAATTGCTTCTGGGACCCTTATGAAGTGGACAAAAGGATTCAGTATTGAAGATGCGGCAAGTCTTCATTACTTTGACACTTCCTGCTGTATTGACTTTGCTACCTTTTGTCTTTAGTTAGTTATGTAGGTCATATTTGGGTTTTGCTTTGCTTTTCAGCTTTCTATGATTCCATCCATTATCTTACTAAGCATAAGCTCTACCTAAACATTCTTTTATTCATTGAATATCAAATCCATTTGAGAGAATATCAGAGTGTGTCCTCTTGTGACAATTTCCATTTGTTGATATGATGTAGGTTGACCAAGATGTGGTGGCGGAGCTCACCAAATCAGTGGAAAAAATTGGCCTGGATATGCGTGTTACAGCTTTGGTAAGTCCAATATGGTTTGTGATTTCAACAGCTCTGTTTTCCTGTTATGCTCCGAGGAGCTGATTTACACCTGGTTAATGTTTAATTGCTAAATCAATTTTCGAAAATCCTAACTTGCCAGGCTGATGCAGGTTAATGATACAATTGGGACATTAGCTGGAGGTAGGTACCACAATCCGGATGCGATTGCTGCTGTCATTCTGGGCACTGGAACAAATGCCGCTTATGTAGAACGCGCACATGCCATTCCAAAATGGCATGGTCTTCTACCTAAATCAGGAGAGATGGTTAGTATATGATATATTCTGCTGTCAAAATTAATGGAATTATGGTTGATTCACAATGTCATAATATCAATGGCCCCTAGCCTTCTGGAAAGGAATTTTTATGTTTGATGCCTGCTTCCATGGTTAATTTCTATCCATTTAGAACAGAGCAGTCAGAGCTAATCATTTCTTACTTTCATAAATAGGTAATCAACATGGAGTGGGGTAACTTTCGTTCATCACACCTTCCCCTAACAGAATATGATCAAGCCCTTGATGCTGAGAGTTTGAACCCTGGAGATCAAGTAACTACCAAGTTTTTTTTACATGATTTACTTATGGTAGATGGCTTGATCTAGATTTGACCAGGGATTTTATTTTGTTTTACAGATCTTTGAGAAGATTATTTCTGGGATGTATTTAGGAGAGATTGTGCGCAGAGTTTTGTTGAAGATGGCTGAAGAAGCTGCCTTTTTTGGTGATACTGTTCCACCCAAACTGAAAGTTCCTTTCATATTAAGGTATATGGCAATACTTTTGACTGATTGTTTGGCCTAGTATTTTGTGGCAGCGGCAACTTCTTTTAATATTTATTCAGCTTCAAGTATGGATAGGCTTTCTACATGTGTTTCATTGAACCCATTTGTAAGTGGAGTAAGTGTTAGCGAGTCTTTACATTGCTGTAAAATTTGCAGGACTCCTGACATGTCCGCAATGCATCACGACTCATCTCTGGATCTGAAAGTAGTTGGGACCAAACTCAAGGATATCCTAGAGGTATTTTCCTCCTACTCTTTGATGAAATCATCACTTCGCTATCTCGCCTCCTTATAATTTCTATTACCTTTCTCGCACTTTCTATTTTGGAAGGGTCTGTTAGCAAACTGAAAATAAGAAAAGGTTAAAATGGCTAAAAGGGCCATGTCTTTCATCGAATCACTTTTTCATAGAGTGCGCATGATAGGTCATGTTTTTGTTGTCTAGATGGTCATACTCACAGTTCTATAGATTCCTTTCTATCTTATAATTCCCAAGTCAATTTCAAGACAGCAGAATGAGTTTTGGTTTTTGATTTGTCAACAATTGTCAGATCTCCAATACATCACTGAAAGTGAGAAAGGCTGTTGTGGCGTTATGCGACATAGTTTCCACTCGTGGGGCCCGCCTCTCCGCTGCTGGGATCCTGGGAGTCCTTAAGAAGTTGGGTAGAGACACAGTAAAGGATGGAGAGAAGCACAAGTCAGTGGTAGCAATGGATGGTGGCTTGTTTGAGCATTACACTGAATTCCGCGTCTGCATGGAGAGTACTCTTTATGAGTTGTTGGGTGATGAAGTTGCTGAGCACATCTCGGTTGAGCACTCAAATGATGGGTCCGGAATTGGAGCTGCTCTCCTGGCAGCCTCTCACTCCCATTACCTTGGGGCAGAGGAGTCGTAAAATAGTTGAGACCAGGGTAGATGAATGAAGTGTGACATTCACAATTTTTGTATATTTTCGCCTTCCCCTTGCCTTTTCACAACTTGCTTCGGAACAGTTGGAGCTGCTCTGAGCTCCTATTCCGAAAGATGTTGCATCCAATCCTTAAGTTATGGTCCTTTGAGCTTGTAAGTCTCAAAGGATCATAATTGGCAGTTGGAGTTTTCAGTTGGCTAAAGCTAGTGTCACAGCCTGTTGTTTTGCTCCTTGCGTAGGCTTTGTGTTGGTATAAGTGTATACGATCAATTCTGCTGGATTACATAATAAAATGGGGGAATGTAAACTGAGTAGTTATCTTTTGCGGAATATTCTCTCTCGTTCTCTATTAATAAAACCGGGGTGTTTTATGGGCTATCAGAATCTTTTTTGGTTCCTTTTCCTTTGCTGTTGGAGATTCTATCGTGATGATTGTGCTTGTAGTAAAACGAAGAATGGAACTTCTATCATCTACAGTCTGAAATGGTCACCGTACGGTGCTCCTCTATTAAGGGATTTCAATATATATGTACGCAAATCATAAAACGCCTACAAGCATCTCATAGTAGCCTGCATGCACTATCTAGCATCTCATATACACGTCTTATTTTATTGGTGTCCACTTCTGGGAATTATCACACATTCGTTGCCAAACCATCTTGATCTTCCAAAACTCTCTCTCGCCTCGAGTTCTTGAGGAGAGGAGCAGCGGCATATTCAGTCTTTTCCCTGCGAACTGGAGGAGGACTAGTTCGAACCAAGATCTGCAGAACCTCTTTCATAGAAGGCCTATTAGTAGGAAGTGTCTCGGTGCACATGATGCCGAGTCTGAAAACAGCGCACATTTCATCCGAGTAACAGGGTTCTTTGACGTCCTGGTCCAGAACACTGTCGATAGGTTTGCCTTCTTGAGCATGACGCCACGCCCATTGGGCGAGAGAAGTGTTTTGATCACCTCCATTGGGTTCCTCACCAGTTGCCAACTCCAGCAGGACGACCCCGAAACTATATACATCGATCTTTTCATTCACTCTTCTGGTATGTGCATATTCTGCAATGAAATTGAGAAGATGAGTGAACTAATTTGCTCACAAATAACACATTTCTTTGGGAACTAACTTGAGCATTTTCGTGTATAGGTTATTACCTGGAGCCATGTAGCCAAAGGAACCAGCAACAGCTGACATTGTGGCAAGGTCTCCTTGCTTGACCAACATCTTGGCCAGACCGAAATCTGCTATTTTAGCGTTGAAATCAGAGTCCAATAAAATGTTACTTGATTTCACGTCTCGATGCACAACGGGTGGAACACAGTCATGATGCATATAGCAGAGGCCCTTAGCAGCTCCCACTGCAATCTGCAACCTCTTAGGCCAGTCCAGAACAACATGATGGACTGAACTTGAGAGGTTGGATGGCCTGTTTTTCTTGTGCAACCATCGATCTAGGCTTCGATTGTCTAAGTACTCATATACAAGAAGTTTCGAAGTCTCACTGGATATGTAGCACATTAGCTTCACTATGTTAGCATGTCGAATTGAGCTCAGTATCTTGACTTCTGCAAGAAACTCCTTTTCAAGCCTCTCCTCCATGATATTCTTGTTGGTCCAAATCCTCTTCGCAGCTACAACATCACCCGTACTATTCACAGGTACACGATAGACCCTCCCTGATCCACCAATTCCAATCACATTGCTTTCTGTCAACCCTGGCAAGATTTGTGAGATGGTGAAATTCAACCTCTGAAATGCAACTAGCTTCCAGTCTGCGTCTGATCCATCCTTCCTCCTCAAGCAACCTCTAACAAAGAAGATTAATAAGGACAAAACCAACACGAACAACACCGCGCTTAGACTTAAGATCAAAGCAAGAGATCGAATTGAAATCTTGCTGGACTTTGGCGATTGGGAGCATATATTGAGATTCACACCACTGGTTCTTGCACAAAGATCGGTATTGTTCAAGAAGCCTGTATCATATGCAGAGATTTCAAATGAAATTGGGATCTCGCCAGTGAGGAGATTTGAAGAGAAGTTGAGCTTGTTGAGTTTCAGATGGCCAAGTTGATTTGGAATTTGACCTGAAAACTGGTTTTCAGAAAGGTCCAACTCAGTAAGGACGGGCAAACCACCAAGTATCTCTGGAATTGATCCGGAGAGTTGATTGCTACGTAGATCAAGAGTGTTTAGTGACTTCCATGATACAATATCTGATGGAAGTGGGCCGCTAAGCTGATTCTGATGCAGGGTCAGAGTCGTCAAGCTCCGAAGAGTAGTTAATTCCTGAGGAATACTACCATTGAAGAGGTTGTTACCAGCATCAAAAACTTGCAGATTCTTACAGGAAGACACCCCTCTTGGAATCTGACCTGAAAACTTGTTATCTCTGATTTCCAGCCTTTGAAGATTATATGACATCTTCTCAGGAAGCTCACCCGTGAACGAATTGTTGCTCATCATCACATAACTCAAATTCAATGCATTCCACATACCACTAGGAATGTCCCCAGATAGCATGTTATCATAGACATTGACTACCAGCAGACTATCACAATTTCCAAGAGAGCTTGGTAGCTCCCCAGTGAGACTATTCTCATAAGCAACAACTGCCACAAGCTTACCATTTTTACACAAGCCGTCTGGCAGCTTTCCGGTAAGCCTATTCACCGAAACCTGGAAATCTTCAAGCAGCGAATGCTTTCCAAGCTCTGGAGGAATTGTTCCTGACAAGTTCATGTTGAACATTTTGAAAATCACAAGATTTGGCAGGCGGCCAATGCTCTCTGGAATCTCACCTGAAATACCATTGTAGAACAAACTCATATCTGTCAACTTGGTAAGGTTTCCGAAACCTTGTGGTATCGGCCCTGTGAGATTGTTCTCTGAGATGTCAATGATGCTCAAGTTGAGTGCTTCAACCACTTGAGGAATCTCCCCTGAAAGGCTGTTCTTGAACAGATATATACTGCTCAAATTCTTCAACAGAAACACACCGCTTGGTATATTCCCGCTCAACTTGTTCCGCGCCAAATCCAATACTTCAAGTGCTTCCAATTCTCCAATAGATTCTGGTATTTCCCCAATCAAATTTGCTTCGCGTATCTTCAATATCTTCATCTTTTTCAACTTGGTGAAATTAAAAGGCAGCTTCCATGGCGCCATTTTGGGAAGCCAAGAGAGCCAGAGTTGCTCAAGATTGGAGAGGTCACCTATTTCAGCAGGGACAGAGCCGTTGAGCTGGTTCATGTATATATCCAAAGTAGCCAGCTCCTGTAAGTTCCCAATAGACGCCGGAATGTCACCGGAGAAGTTGTTGCCAGCAAGGTTGAGGATCTTAATCTTAGGCAATCTGTAGATGTCTTTAGGAATTGTACCCACAAAGTAGTTTTGCGAGAGGTCTAGATACTCTAGCTTGGAGCAGTCGTAGAGAGACGAAGGAAAACCTCCCGGGAGGTAGTTATTACCAAGGTCAAGGTGTGTGAGGTTGTTGAGGTCACAAATGAAGGGTGGAACTTGAAGGTTGAGGTTTACGGTGTTGAGATTCAATCCGGTGACGGAGTTTCCGGTGCAGTTGATCTCAGGCCAGTCACAGTGGGAACTAGAGTTTGATGATGAAGTCCAATGACTGAAAGCTCGTGGAGGTAGCCAATATGACTTTAATTTAAGCAGGACTGATAATTCCTTGTCCTGAAGGGACTGAGAGTTTGCATGGATGAAGAAGATGAAGAAGGTGCGGAAAATGAGATAAGGTTTCGGGGTTAGTATTGTCATTTGGATACGGAGGTTTAATTGTTTCAGAGCTGTGTTAGAACCATGGGGGATGATGATTCAGAACAAAACAAGCTGTTTAGAAAATGATGTGATCCATTCGTTTTTGAGAGGTGGGATATTAAAGCAAACCAGTTGTGGAAATTTGGGGATGTTATAATAACATTATTGGAGGGTCATCATGTCAGTTGGCAATTTATTGGAAGACCTGGAAATATTGGTCAATGGAAATACGGACGCCATTTTAAGTTTTAACAACCGGCGGAAGATATGTGCCAATCAGCTAGCTAGCTGTTAAATTTTTTTTTTTTGCTCGATCTACAAGCAAGAAATAGTAATATAGATCTCAACTAGTTGACTTGATCTTATTGTATTGCTGCTTTCGAAAGAGGGACGAAAGAGGGACCAAAACCACGTGCGCTTTCTAAGTAATTTCCGGCAGGGAAATAGACGAGTGTACGTTATTCTATTAATTTCTGAGTTGGATATTTACCGGGTTAACATTCTACATTCTACTTCGTTAATGAGCGAGTTAAACATATTATTATGAGCGAGGTGTGAGTCACTCAATTTGAAACGTACGGGCATGTTGGGATCGGAAATGTAAGATTACATACTTGCTGACAAAACAAGTAACCTTAATTAAATGTATGGAAGACGGCATTTGAAGCTTCCCTGAAGGCGGCCAACCAACGAGCAGAATGTGAACAGAGAACGCCATCGTTGAACGAAGACCAGAGAAAGCAGTGTGTTTTGTGATTGAAGACTTTGACTCTAACAGCATAATCCGCTATTTTTCTTTCCAACCATTAATGATTCCACCCCAGTGGTCTAGAATAGAATTTCTAGCACGTAAAGATTGTCCAGTGATACTGACATGAAGAGGAAAAAAAAAAAAAAAAGTTTGGGTGGTTGTGTAGTAGCAAATGGCATTGGAAAAAAAGGGGATCTAGATGGGTGGTGGGTTTGGTATTTCTCCCAAGTCAAGACCAACCCATCCATTAAGCTAGGCGTGCTTGATTTTGGGGCTAGGCTAAATCTGAAATTGGGTATCAATATCATGTTTTTCTCACTTTGCTTTCTTCTGGAAGATGTACAAGTTCAATTGATGCCCAATTTAGACTTTTAGTGTTTTAAGAGAAGAAGATCAGTGAGCTTGACTAAACCACAAGGCAAAAATCACTCCCCCTTTGTTTTCCTTTTTGGTAGCTTTCTGAATGGTGCAGTTATGCATGTGACTTTTGTAATGCATATAATGTAGAAATTGGTTGGTAGGACGGGGATAGGAATTTGGCATGATTTCAACTTTGATTCATTTCGTCCGCTACAACATACAACGTTCTCATGAAAAAGTTTTGTTTTGGATGAACTCATGAAAGCATATGTGAAACTGTGAAAGGCAATGACATGCTGAAAATTGTTAAACCTTGTTATAGTCTATTGTTTTGCGTCTTGGCAAAGATGGGTACAGAATCACATGAAATAAAGTTAATTTTTTTATTTTATTTTTAATTTTTTTTTATACTATACCTTTTATTTTATATACACTAGTAATTTGAACAGTTACAAAAACAAGGGAACATAACTGGGGTTCAAGAAACATAATGCCCCAATGGTATTAAAAAGCCACTACTAAAACTCAGTAAAACATTCAATTCCAGAACATACAAAGGCAAAGGCATCATCGCATTTAGAAGCAGCAGTAATAACTAACAAATATATCACTACCCAAATTGATGAACATTCATACCAGCTCATATCAACTCTTACTTCTTTGTCGGTTCAGACTGTTGTTCAAGTGACACATTGTTGAGGCGCTCCAGAGCCACAATGAGCGCTTGGGTGCCCAAATTGCCCTCACCATGAGCCTTGAGTGACAAGTAAAGCTGCTGAGCCAGAGCCAACCCCGGCAGAGCGAGCCCCATGTTCTGGCACTCCTTCAAACAAATCCCCAAGTCCTTGACAAAGTGATTCACATAGAATCCCGGCTCGAAATCCCTCTTCAGAATCTTAGCTCCATGCAAATCCAACGACCTGGACCCGGCCGCCCCGACCGAGATTGCCTTCAAGAACAGGCCCACATCAAGCCCAGCCTTGTGGGCAAAAACCATGCCTTCTACCAGGCCCAACATTGTTGAACATATGATGGTCTGGTTCGCTAGCTTTGCAAACTGGCCCTTCCCGGGGGCACCCATGTAATTAACCTTACCCATGAGGGCAAAAAGGGGAATCAGCTTCCCCACGACTGCTTCGTCGCCGCCCGCCAGAATCGCTAAGGTCCCGTTTTTCGCGCCAACGTCTCCGCCGGTGACGGGCGCGTCGACCGAGGAGCAGGATTTGGCGGCGGCGGATTGGGAGATCTCGACGGCGAGGGAGGGCTCGGAGGTGGTCATGTCGACGAGGACGCCGCCGGGGCGGAGGCCGGAGAGAGCGCCGGAGGTGGGGTCGAGGAGGACGGAGCGGACGTCGGAGGGGTAGCCGACGATGGAGAAGACGACGTCGGATTGGGAGGCGACGGCGCGTGGGGAATCGGCGAGTTTGGCGCCCAAATCGAGAAGCGGCTGGGCCTTGGATAGGGTGCGGTTGAAGATGGTGAGAGTGTAGCCGGCTTTGAGGAGGTGGCCGCACATGGACCGGCCCATGACTCCGGTGCCGATCCAGCCCACGCGGGTGGTTGATGGGCTTATAGTGGGCTCGGTGGAGGAGGCGGCGGCCATGGTGCGGCGGAGGAGAGCGGTGAAGTGGGAGTGGAAGTGATGGGAGAGTTGGGGAAGGAGTGGAGGTGAAATGTGTTTGACTATTTTGAGGATCATTCTTTGTATTATCTCAATTTTTGTGATGGATTTTGGTGTTTTGTTTTTAAGAAGATCAACGGTCCATTTGCAATGTTGTGACACGTGTTTGAGATCAGCCGTCTATATTGAAGTGAGAGCATATATTTTTTTTAACATTTTACTAGCTTGGAAAAATAGCCTTGTTTTTCAAGTAGTTTATTTTGTTGGAGGAGTTTTCTTTTGCTGGAGTGCTTCAAATGTAATGAATGATTAAATTCAATGAAAAATTCGGGAGGATGGTCCCTTTATTTTTTTGTTGTTGTTGTTGTAGCCGAGTGCCTTTAGAAGACTCAAGACAGTAAATATACTGGTTTCTGAAGGCACTTGGCTACAATAAGTATTGAACCGGAGGCTATCACCCATGAAACCCTGCAATAGAAATGCCGGCAGCCATGGCGGGTTACAGTAACTGCAATCAGAGGGATTTTGGGAAGGGAAAGGAGAGAGGTGGTCTATATTTTTCAAAACAAGGGATCAACGTCACCAAACTTCTTGAGAGTATAGTTGGAGGCAAATCTAAAAGGTTTTGATTGATCTATACTCCATGTCTCCATCTAGTTTAGACTCTAGAATATGAACCACTGAACAATGACGATAATGCTCGAGTTCGACAGAATAAAAGTTGATTGTCTGAGACTAAACAATGTGCCATCCTTTAGTCGATATTGTGTGAAAGAACGGAAAATTGCATAGCATTTGCAGAATGCATTAAGCTTCACAAACTGAATGACTAAATGAGAAGACAACAGAACCACCTATCAGTGGCTAAAAGCATCCATAATCAAAGTGGCGATCGTATCATTCAATTTCAGTAATTTCTAGCCACAGGGTTCTTTCTCTGCAATCGTATCATTCAATTTATACCCTAAAATGCTACTAGTCTGGCTTCACTTACAGAGCCAACCAATTTAGAGCAGTAATTCGCACCTAGTTCTGGCAAATGTCCTGCTTACAAATGACCATTTAAAGCAATATCATGAATATGCAGCAGCCACCCATAACACAAGTGACAACATTTCAAAGCATTTAGCAAAGGTCACAAAATAAAGCACGTAATCTGCTATTCAAGAACTCATCTCAAACCTTGCATGGTCTTAGAAAGAAGCTGTGTTAGAATTTTACAAAGGTTTAATCTTTACATCTATTTCCACTTCAAAGTTTAATTAAATAAACCCATCAAACCAAAGGTCTAGCATTTAACATCTAACATTTTACAAAGCTTTGATCTTAGATATACAGAACAAAAGCTTTGATCTTTCATCTACGGAACAAGTTGAGCCAGACAAGTAAATGTTAGCAAAGTGGTTCTAATTTCTAAACAAAACTTTCAACTTAAATGTAGCTTTTCTTCCTCCCCTAAGCAAGCCAGCAGCAACATTCCATTAGTAAGATTAGTTAAGGATAAATAAAAGATGGAACACAAACAAAACATCTGGTTCAATCCAAAATTACCAATAAAAACCTCAAATTTCCCAACTTCTCCAAATCCCCCAGTTCAATTCCAACCCTACTAAATACAATTACTAACCTTTCTAATCAAAACCACCCAGATCACTTAAACTCACAATGCAACTTCCCCGAATCCCTCAGTTCAATTCCAACCCTCCTAATTACAATTACTTACTAACCTTTCTAATCAGCCCTCCACATATCACTTGAACTCAAAACTCGGCACCGGAGGCGCATCAAAACTCTCCAGAACCTTCGTCTCGCTTCCGCTGCCGGCCGCCTCAGCCTCTTTGCCTTTCCCAAACCACCCTCCTAACCACGAACCACCGGAGGAGCTTCCATCCGACCCAACCGCCTCCGGTCCAGGCAGACCGTGCATTCCAGCAACTATCGCCATCTCATTCTGTTTCTGCTCCATGACCTTGCTCATAATGATCCCGGCGCCTTCGATTAGGGCCAAAAACATCCCTCCCACGGCGGCGGACCTCGCCGTTGCGCCGAGCCCCTGCCGCATCTGGAGGAAGCCGCCGGTGGCCGCGCCGGAGATGATCGAGTTCCAGGGGTCCTCTTTTTGCCGAATGTTGACCAATGCGCAGTCGAAGGTGGAGAAGAGGCCGCCCCATACGGCGAATCCTCCGCCCACGCGCGGCGCGTTCATGCGGATGGCCTGGGACGCGCCGGAGAGACGCGCTCCCCTGGGCGAGTTGTAGATCCCTTTGAAGAAGTGGAACGCGCCTCCTCCGATGGCGCCCATCCCGAAGGCTCCGCCGGCGTCGTCGAGGATTCGGTCCGGGCACGGCTGCCGAGAAGTTTCTGGAGTTCCCATGGCGGTCAGGCTTTAAGGTTTTTTTTTTTTTTTTTTTTGAGAATCAGGGTTTAAGGTTTTCCTGGTTGAAGAGAGAGAGAAATAGGGTTTAAGAGGGGGAAGAGGAACTTGTGTTTGGACGGAAATAGCCTTACTTGTTGTAGAGGCTTTGTGCCGGTGCTTGGGAATTACGTAAAGGGTGTTTCGGTCATTTCATAATGATGCCTTCTTATCTCCAACGGCGCCGTTTTAGACCAGTCTGGACTACACACAGCTCAATCATCATCCTCCTCCTTGGCTCCTTTATTCTTCAGTAATTTTCACGAGGGGAGCAGCTTAGCGTTACTATGTGGTGCGGATAAGGTACCCAGGAATCAAAAGCCTTCTACTTTTTACATTTTCTGGTTAAAGTTTTGTTCTTTTTCGATTTAGATATCTGGTTTTGAAGTTGGGGGCTCTTAAGTTTTGTAGGGTGTTGTTTCTTGGTAGTTGCTACTACTCCAATGTATGCTACTAATTTGACAAAGGGCCAAGCATTTCCATTGGCTATCAGGGTTTGTTCAAAACCCAGAAGCTTTAAAGGGTTCCACAGCTCAAAGCCCAATCTTTACAGATTGGTGCTCACCCAAAACCCTCACTAAACCTTAGTTCCCCTTTGGTTGATTTTGCTACCGATTCTAGTTATAGGGTTGTAGGAAATGGAATTGTTGCAAAACCCAGAACTAATATGAGCGGATTCAGGGTTAGAAGTGCTACACAGAATTGGATGTTGGTAAGAGGTAGAGGTTTTTCGAATTGGTCTAGTCAGGGGGTAATGGAGAGGGTAGTAGTGTGGGAAGAAGTGGAAATAGACTGCCGTGGTTGGCAGCTAAGGAAGCAAAGAGGTTGGAGCAGCGAGCAACGGCTACAAAAATACCTCTTTCATCTTGGGGGGAGTCTGCTAAGAGGTTAGAGAAAGACAGCAATGCTGGTTCTTCTGGGGAAGAGGCCATGAGTTTGGCCAGGAGTAGAGGGGGAGACCGCCATAGTAAGTCCTCATGGGAAAATCAGCAAAAAGGGTAGAGGAAGAAGGAAAGCCGAAACTGAGCGTTCTTCTTGGGAGGTGTCTTCAGAAGGTTTTGTTGGGAATGGTGGTCCATCGGAAAAGAGGAGTGCAGAAAGAAGAATTGGAATGGTGAAGGATAGGCGAAGTGAGTATAGCGTGAGGGATAGAAGACAGGAAGAAGCCAACTCAGAAGGGAGTGGAGAGGAGGAAGAAATGGATGTTGGTGACGATCCAAGGTGGGATCAGATCAAGAATAAGTTTAGGAGAATGGAAGATGTCAAATCTGAGAAACCTGAGTATCGAAGGTGGGATAGGCAGGAAAATTGGGGCAGAAAGACATGGCAAGAGGCTAGTGAATCGTCGGTGCCTAGACTGGTTGGCCAAGGTGTTTATGGTGTTGGTCCAGTTTTGGCTGCTTTGTCTGCTGGAAGAAGAGAATTTTATACGTTGTATGTTCAAGAAGGGCTGGATTTGAGCAATAATAATAGGAAGAAGAAGGACAAGAAGGGATTTGAGAGA
The DNA here is from genome assembly GCA_024704745.1 of Rosa lucieae. NCBI lineage: Eukaryota > Viridiplantae > Streptophyta > Magnoliopsida > Rosales > Rosaceae > Rosa > Rosa lucieae. The sequence continues at coordinate 5,085,937 of CM045493.1, forward strand.
GTTTTGAGGATGGCTGAAAATTTTGGGGTGAACATAAAGGAATTGCGCAAGCATGATCTTAATATGGCCGCTGATAATCGACCCCATCAGGGTCTGCTTCTAGATGCCTCTCCATTGGAGATGGTTAAAATTAAGGAATTAGACCCTGTTTCAGTAGAGGAAGATAAGGGTTCTCTTTGGGTAGCTTTGGATGAGGTTACAGATCCTCAAAATTTGGGGGCAATCATCAGGTCCTCTTACTTCTTTGGAGCTGCAGGCGTGGTGTTATGCGCAAAGAATTCAGCCCCACTGAGTGGCGTTGTGAGCAAAGCAAGTGCAGGCTCACTTGAGTTAATGGAGTTGCGATATTGCAAGAACATGATGCAGTTTCTAACATCCTCAGCTGAAAATGGTTGGCGTGTTCTTGGTGGTTCTGTTTCTAGCAAAGCTATTCCTTTGAACGAGATAGTACCTAGTGAACCAACCATTCTTGTTCTGGGTAGTGAGGGCACTGGGTTGAGGCCTTTGGTGGAAAGATCATGCACTCAATTGATTAGAATCCCCGGGAATATTCCTGCAGATGTAGCTGCTACTGGTTTTGACGATAGCGAATCCGTGGAAGTGAATCATGGGTGCTCTTCTGAAGAGTTCCAGTCGTTTTTGGCTGTGGAGAGCTTAAATGTCAGTGTTGCAGCTGGTGTGCTTCTTCATCACTTAGTGGGAAACAATGAGAAAAGTGAAGTTCATGTGGTTGCTCAGCAGAATAACGGACTGGATTGAGATTCCACACCATTGATTTTGTTATACTAGATTAAGCTAGTGTATTTATAGGATGATTCCCATTTTACATCTCTCTGTTGTAATTTCTATTTGCATTTTTAGAGCTTTATCTAGAATTGGGATTTGGAGTAGGTTTACAGTTTTGATTTTCTTTTCAACTCTTCTCCGAAAACATTACCGTAAACAACTGTAATTTTGGTGTTAGTGTTAAGCGAAGTGGCGCACAAAATGAGATCATCAAATTGCCCGTATCTCAGTTCATAACTTCTTACTGCTTTATGCTTTCGAATCTTTGGATTAAATACACTAATGATACTAATCTTTTTGTTGGTACATCATCTTATCTTTTCTGTATCACATTTTCTGATACTTCACTGTGCTCTTATGCATTTGAGCACGTTTATAAAGATCAACCAGTTATCTTCTCTTTCACTTTCAATCTTTAATGGTCCTGGGTATAGATCATCAGTCATATCTCCTTTATTCTGTGAGCAAAACAATTTCTGCACTGGTGTCCTGTGTCTCTTGAGCTTGAAGTTCCACTGTTTTTGGGCCATTGATTGCTAACTGGCCAACAAGGAGATCGTGAATCCTAGCAGCGTAGGGAATATTGTGTCCCCATTCTGTTTAATTGTCATTAATTTCATTCTTATATTGGGATTAAGATTATTTTCCGTTATTCTTCAAGGATTTGTATATAAAGGTATAAGTTGCTTTCTCAATTGTTCTTCTTTCAGTTCCTAGCTAGCTCTCATTTTATAATGAGTTTCTCTGTCATAAAGAACCCCTGTGGCACAAGCAGTCGTCACCAAGCTATTCTGGACTGGACAGCAAGTCTTCCGGAGGATCTTGTGTTTACTATTCTGGATAACCTATTCGAACCCATTGACCATGTTCATTTGGCTGCAGTCTGCAAGCTTTGGCCTTCCCTTGCCAAATGCTACAATCGTTCAACACATCGCTGGCCTAAGCTACTCCCTCCCATGCTCATGTTCCCGATTAGTTTTAGTACTACTCCATGGGTACTTTATAGCCTATCTGAAGGAAAAATTTACGACAACATTAACATAAGATGTACAATGCCTGGTTTTGGTAGTCTCATGGCTAACAGATGCAATGGCTGTGGCCAGGGTTGGTTGGCCACAGTAGATGATCAGCTGGCTGGACTTCCTGTTCTAAAGCTCATAAACCCTTTCAGAAAAGAAAACATTCCTTTGAATCGCATCGGATGTCCCCTCGTCATGAGCTCTAAGCCAAATGAGTTCCCAAAGCTGATCTTGTATGGCGATCCCACACTAGAAGGGGAAAACATGCAGCTTTATGGTTGTAGCATTATACAATCAAGGTTCCAGTCTTCCTTTCACTAGAGAAGGGCAACGTTTTTGGACTTCGATAGAAACCTATGGACATTATTCGATTATGAGGTTGTGTTTTACGAAGGTAAAGTCTACGCAGTTGACAAGAATTTTGGAAGAATTGTGTCGTTTGATGTTAACAGCTGCAGTTCTGGTATGTCACGAAGGCCAAAGATACACAATACTAGTGGTATGTGCCCGAGTTCTCAATCATGTCTTGTGGAATCAACTAAAGGAGAGCTTTTGCACGTTCGAAGATTTTTAACATTACGGATAGAAAGGAATCAAGGGGCAATGCCTTTCACTCACACCTTCAAGGTTTACAAGTAGGTGTTCGATGACACCGGATCCATTGTGAAGCAGGTCGAGTTAAAAACCATTGGAGATGAGACTCTGTTATGTTTGTGACAGTCGATCAATGTCTGTTTTGGCCTCGAGTTTTTCTTGGTGCAAACCGAACTCCATATATTATACATTTATACAAGCGATTCGTTGACTGTGGATGAATACTCAAATTTTAATGGGAGAGATATGGGAATTTTCGATTTAAAGCAGGGATCCACTACTCCTATACAGTGTCACCCTCAGGATTTAATGTACCAACGGTATAAATCCAAGTGTCTCTCATTCTTTTAATTGTTCATTTTTTGAGGTAAAGTACATATCTAAAGAAAAGATGAGGAACTGCAGCTTTGAGTTGGAAGCTTCCATGGAAAGCATGTAGATGAGGATGAAATCATCACTGCGTACATTAATTCTTGCATATATAGGGTCTGAATAACAGCCTATTAGAACACCACTTTCGAAACTCCAAATTTTGGACACAGCCTAACCTAATATTGCTAGTTGATATAGTACTATCACACTGGCAACATAAATCAGCTGCTTGCATTTGCTATCATGTCACAATGTCCTTCACGACTTTGAGATCCGATGGGCAGAATTTCTTCTCTGTACTATGGGCAAAATACATGAAAAGAACACATTGATCAGTCCCTACGCAGCCTCAGTATATTTTAAACAATCAACCATAAATTGAGTCACAAAAAGCAAGCTCGATATCATAGATTGATTACGCATAATCCACCTATAATGACACATTGTCATCTGGATAAAAATGAACAATCAAGCAACATGACTCCAACAATCTCACAGATTATTTCAGATCATATTCATAAGTTATGTAACATCCCAACCCGAAATTAAAAAAAAAAAATCAGCATTTGAGGTGAATTGGAATTATGCTAACCACGATCTATCTCTTATACAATAACTACATTATCATCTAGATCTCAGCACCCTTTCTTTTTCGACCTATGAACTTAAAAACTAGCTCCTCTCTTGAAGAAGAAGATTAGAGATGATGTTAAAGAACCCTAGCACTGAGGAGTGATCGGAGGAGAGACAAGACTAATGAGAGAGAGAGTTACAAGTATGGGTTTTGGCGACGTATTAGTGAGAGAAGAGAGACGTTATTAAGTTTTCCTCAAGCGAGAGGAAACTTTCCCCCCTTTCTGTCTCCTCCCGCTCTAGAACTTCCCCTACCTCCTTTTCTTTCTCTCTTTTCCTTTTTGCCTCCCCGAAGACTCTCGACCTCTCCCTTCCTCTCTAGATTTGCCATGTGTCAACAAAAAAATAATAGCACGTGTAAGCTTAGAGACCTACATATATCTGTTATATGAAGATAGAATTCATTTAAATTTCTTCGAATACACATTGATAAAATGAATTTCTTCATTTAATCGAAATAACTAATTTATATTCGATTCTTTTATTCACTTCTCGAATCTATTGAGATAATAAGAAAATATTTATTCTATTTTCTTGTGGTCTCATATTCTTTGTTACGTGAGAAAGATATTCTTTGTTAATAATTTCTTATCACTAAACAATAATATAATATGCAAATAAAATTATTTATTTCTAAAATATCTCGGGTATTACAAGTTAACAAGACGTACATAAACCATGCATACAGCTTGGGGCAACTCAGGCACCCATATATAGATGCATTGTCTAAAAGCAGGTTCTAGTTACTGATTCCTTCATTTCAGTCCGAGGGGTTGCACGGTGTAGGCGACCGTCCAGGCTCCCAATTTCCTGTAGGACAATTCCAAGACAGGTGGGTACCAGATTCATTACAAACAACACAATCCATCATAACATCTCTGTACACACCACTGCTACAATTTTCAGACCGACACCTCCGACAAATCTTTACAAATCCCTCCTGCAGTGGTGCATCATCATGCACGATTAAGCCTTCAGGGTTCAGCAGCTCTTTGTAGTAATCTGGTTCTGGTACTGTAGGGCCATCCATAGACAAGTACTCACTGTGCATCAAAGCATGTTTTTGCAACCAATGATTATCCTTTAAGCTAGGATAATCTTGGGTGGTACATACTTCCTCCTCACAGACCTTACAAACCACACCATACCAAACAGGCTCCTCACTAGGAGGCGCCGCATACCTCCCATATCCCCTACTGTATGAACGCACCATGTAGATCCGAAGGAGCTCCGCCTCTGGGCGATATGGTATTACCTTGATGCCATACTCATGTCTACATGACATTGATTAATACATGTAGGAAGGTCAACCAAAACATCGCGGTGGCATGATGCATGTTGATGGGTGGGACGACAATCCTGCAAGTTAGAACCCTCTTGGATGCAACCCACAACACAACCACACAGCCCACAAACTAGTTGAAACCATTTTAACTTGTCAACAGGACCAGCTAGCGGAACCAAGTCGTAGATCTGACGGAGCTGGTACTCTGGTCATCTCGTGTCTTCATAACCTGGCAGCTCAGAAGTACTTTTGTCCTTTTGACGCTTCAATTTTTCAGCCATGACTTCACTACAAACATCCAAATAACTCTCCATTTTTTCCCATTTCTTTGGCTTTCGATCATATGAAGAAGGGGCATCAGTTGTAGATTTTCTTTTTTCTTTACCTCCATCACATTCTTCATCAATATTAATGACATCTACATCATCAACTTTATCATGAATCTTTACGTGAACACCCGTGTTTAGAAATCTATGCTCTAATTGACGCTCCTCATCAGAGTTTTGTGGAACTTGGCCAGATGCATAATGCATTTGACCTGTTGCAGTAGTGGTGTTGAATATTTCACCTAGAGTTTCATAGTGGGCCAAGCCTTTAATCCGAGATTTCTTCATCTTTGGCTTTTTCTACAAATCATAGAAATCACTAAAATTAGATACCAAACTATGTTGAAGTCAATTAATGAAAGGAACTACGGAAATCTATGGCTTGACATATAACAATACCTGAAGATAATTATCCCAAACATCTGGAGATGCAGTTACTGTGTTGGATACAGGATCCCACGCAAATCCTGTATGTTCTAATAAATATGAGAATTCACGATGTAAAATGCGTAGCCTATTAAATTTACCAGTGAGCTAGTCAAGAGCAAATTTTTTGCCTACTTGTGCAAATAATTCATCACCTATCTCTGCCCAAGTTTTTGCTTTGAAAGTAGATGCCTGCAATTCCCCTTTCTTCACACGTTCGTACAATATGTCTATAAATATTTCTTCCCTTTTGTTAGACTAGTCAGCTGTTTCCTTTTCATTATCATCATCAACATTCTTATTCTTGGCAGAGGCTATCTCCTTTTTTTTTTTAGGGGCCATCTACTAGAATGAAAGAGAGGAAAACAATATTTTAAAGGTATTACAAGTATTCGTTGGTTTTGGGTAACTATACATCTAGATTCTAGACTAAGTGTGGTAAGCTATAAGCTATAAAAAAAAATTAGAAAACCTTTTGTGGTATAAGTTAGGGAGGCAAATATTACCACTTATATATGCAAGCATCAGTTCAATCAATAACATAATATATATATATATATATATATATTCATGATTGCAGATTATGATCAAGCTTGACATGCATCAGTAAAACCCAACTTCATAATTTAAAGATCTTCATATAACAGACCAAACAAATACAAATAAAACCTACGGGATTCATGATTGCAAATTATGGTCAAGCTAAGCATCAGTATAACCCAACTTCACAATTTAAAGACCTTCATATAATAGACCAAACAAGTGCAAAGAAAACCAAACAGCAAGGGGGAAAAAAATTCGTACAACACAAGTCAAATTATAAGAACAAAGCATAACCAAATTGAATGGAGATCAACATTGTCAATCGATAAACCTTGAACCCTAAAACATATGTAGGTATTCCAAAACTTAAACCCTAAAACATATACTGCCAAATTTTTTTTTCTAGAAAGCAAACAGATTTGAATACAAAACTCAAAGAGATTTGTATAAGAGCTTCGATGATTACTTAAGAAATACATACCGTAGCAAGACGATGATAGCGTTAGCTCTTCTAGTTCAAATCGTTCTCTGTATGTATATAAAAAAAAAAATCGCAAGTAATGAATATAAAAGGATTTTTGATGAAGACCAAGGTCCGAAAATCAAAACCAGTAGGTGATGGAAGAAGAGAGCAAAGAGAGAAGATGGCGACTAGAGAGAGACCTGAGAAGAAGAGAGCGACGTGAGAATATGAAAGAAAGCACGTTCTTTTTTTCTTATTCTCTTTGTCTTGGAAAATATATTTATGTGTTTCCTGAAATATGAGAATGAAAAGGTGAAAACGTCTATTTGTCGTTTTCCTGTTTTACGAGTAAAATAAAAAATCATGTTCAATTTTTATTTTCTGCATTTTTAAAAACAGACCAACGAACGCATTTTCAAGCCATTTTCATTTTATAAAATGAAAAAGATGACTTGAAAACGTTACCGAACGCCACCTAATTATTTTTCTTTATTTGTTTTCCTCAGTGAAAGATGATGACAAGAAACTATTTGAGATTTCATAATTTTCAAATATCTATTGTACCGCAGCAGGCGCAATTGAGCCTTGGGATCGGATGGACTAATATGTGGAAAAAGCAGTAAGAGTTTTGCAAATTTGAGTATTCCAATGCGAACCTGTGTATATATTTAAACCTTTATATACTTGTGTAGGTGTCCAAAGAAGAACAAAGGATGGGGAACACTACTACCGCTGAGTTTGCTAAGGACATGCTTTATAAGCACTGTTCTGAATGTGAAAAAGAGAGACGGACGTCAACTTATAATTATGAGGGTATAATAGCTGGGTGGCCAACTGGAAGGGTAATGATTTAACAAATTTTTTTGTTTTTGTTTTCCTATACAGTTACATTGATACTTGTTCGATGGCTTCTTAGTTCAGTTTGGTTTTGTTTATTTAGTTACTTTTGCTGTATTAGCCGAGTTTTTCAGCTCTTTTAATTCTCTTTAGTGGGTTTGTTATATTTTGGGTTGTAGCTGTGAGTTGGGCTTGATGGCCGCCTTTGTTTTCTCTTTGTAGCTCCTGGTTTTTCCTTTGTGGCTCATGCCTTGCTTTGGTTTAATAGATGTTTTATATCAGTCCAAAGAAAATAAAAAAGTGCGTTAACACCTATTCTCTTGCAGGTTGGTCAAATGTATGAGTTCTGGGTCATCAAGAACAAACCTGGACATCAAAAAATTATTGTGGATGATTGCTCTACAGCGATATTTAAGAACGTTGCCACAGCGGGAAGTGGCAGCCAGCATGCAGCCTTTCATATGGCGACATATGGGGTCTTGAAGGATGAATTAGAAGGTGCCAACTGTTTTCTAGAGGCTATTTTCAGAGCTGGTGGCATTGATCCATCCACCGGAGGAAAATCAGAGGGTAAGCTTCATTGTCCAGGAGTTTTTTTTTTTTTCCTTTGATCATATCCATTCTGTCATTAATTCTAATTATTTGGTTTTTATGTTTCTTTAGTTGGTTGTCTCAAGGAGGGCACTTATGATGTAATGTTCTCTATGGATGACTTGGACACCTATTCGCACTGTTACACGACAGATTTTGATGAAGTTCTATTTCTATTTGTTCCGGGAAAGGAGCCTGTCACCGCTGATGAGATTAAAAAAGCTTGGTATGTTATTATTGTGTTTGCATTTTTATACATTGAATATCTCTTTATTTTAAATATGCTTATAAAGTTCACAATTTTTGCTTTTGAATTGTTTCAGGCCTACACTAAAAATTAGGGCCGCACATTGCATAGCTGTTACAAATTATTTTGCGTTCCATCACATTTTATTTGTAACCAAGTATGACAAAGAGAGAGCGGAGAAATACTTTTTAGGCGGAGATGAGCCGGATCTTGGGAAAGTTAATTCGCCTGACGAGTTTCTTGCAGCCCTCCATGAGGTGATAATAGGCGGAACAAAATGTCGTCTAAGCAGAAAGTCAAAGAGAACAATCGATTTGATCCGTCGGATGAAATAGATGGAAAAGAGAATGAGTGTGTGCTTTAAGCAGTGATACAGAGGCTTGGGTTGGGTTGTAATTGAGCTCTATGCTTTTACTTTGTTATTTTTGAATACTTCAAGAACTTTATTACTTTCAAGAAATTCAGCAGCTAATGCTTTTCCTTCTTTAATTAGTTAACCTTTCTGTTGATTATTCAAAAAGAAAAGTTGTTTTGATAGCTACTGTTGGAGCCAATAGCCATAAAATGGCACAGGATGCCTGCGTTTAGAAACGTAATACTTCTTCGGGCTAGAAAGAAAAGAAAAAGTAAATACCAAGTGCAAATGTTGGAACAGAATGTTGCAAAATCTACTCTTTTTGTCAAAAATGGATCCTTTCCAAGCTAAATTACTGGACTGAATTGTGTCTCCTTAGAATTCGCTAACTTTTCTCAAAAATAATAATAATAATAATATGTGTTTCATCAGTATAATTCCGTCTCATATCCTCAATTATACACATCCGAAGTGTTTCATCCTATATTCTCAAAAAAAATAATAATAATAATAATAATAATAATAATTTTTTCATCTCCATAGTTCCATCCCATGAAACTCCAAATTGTCATGCTCCACCCTCAATTTCTCGGTTGCCCTGAAAACAATCAACAAAGAAAAGGGCTTTTAGCAGCATTTAATTACAAAAGAAAACGTTAAATAGAAAAGAATAGGACCATGAGTACATCAGTGCACACATCAAATGCAAATAAAATTGAGAACGTGTTCCCTTGAATTATTGATTTATAACCAGACTCATACTAAACATAGTGAAACACATACTCACTTTCAACTAACCACCTAAAGTATATTCAACAGCTGAAACATGAGACAAAGTGGGAACAAGCATACCTTCAGATTGCCATATGAGCATTCTTATCCACTCACTCTTTTCAGCATCATTAAGAGACTTCAGTAGAGAAAATTCTTCGGGGTTACCACTCATCAATATGCGTACAACTTTGAAGACTTACAATTTGCTGAGGTTTGCTACTTTAGAAACCACTTCATGTACATCCTCTCATTTGAGTTGTGGGGAGACTTGAGCTGCCATAAACTCTTTCAAGGTGTTGGCCACATCACCAATTGCTTGTGCTAGTGGATCCTTTTTCTTTTTCTCATTTGGAGGATGTGATTCACAAGTCGAAGTTGCTGCATGTTTGGCATGTGAATTGGGAGTCACATCACTTTCATCTTCTTTGCTTCAAATTCCATAGTTTCTTCAGCATCTCCAACATCTTCTGCTCCTTCACCAGTAGCTCTATCCCTCCCACATAGCATAGCGATATCATCCCAATTTTCTATTGACTTGTTTTGATATCCTTTAGCATTAGGATGTGACTACAAAAATATAACAATGAATCATGCTTAAGAAACATATACAACAATAAGTTATTTAATCATGCTTAACAATGAATCATACCTCAACATAAGCATTCCAAATTTCCAGGTTTTTTGCAGTGATTGGAACCATCTTTTTCTCTTCATCCCAAACAAGCCCGCTTTGACTTTTGATGTCGGTGATAATAGCATAATGTCTCTTCCAAGCCTTGAGTCTATTCTTGACATTAAGTTTTGTGAGACCAAGTTGCCATGTAGCATTCAACTTATCCACTACTGCTTGATAAACTTGAGGTTTCCAGTCTCCATCAGCCTTGTGTCCTGCAATTAATCATAGCAATTACTACCAACTTCTTTTCTTTCACGTCTTCTCTCTCTGAGCTTAGCTCTCAATTTGTTAGAGTTAATGCATTTCTTGACTAAAAGGAAAACAAGGAATATTCTGAACAAAAATGAAAACAAAATCATATATTCTAATAGTGTAATTCTCATTCACTAAATATAAAACTCAATACAAATCATAGTATAATCATTACAAATGTATGATTCATATTCTGCACACAAAACATAATAAAAATTCAAGAATCTTGAGCTCTTCTAATAGCTTGATATTCTGCAAACATTTCCATAGCTAAAGCATCTCTAAATGTTGTCCACTCTCGAGTTACTTTGACTACTCTAATGTTCTCATCATCCACATCTTCATCTTCCACCTCAAGTGTATTTTCTAAGTCTCGGTCCACATCATCCAATAGTTGATCATTGGGCATTTCATCGCGAAGATAATTATGAATGATGCAGCAAGCATTAATAATCCTAACTTGTGTTTTCACATAAAAAAAACTAGCTGTGCGTAGTATTGCCCATTGCTTCTTCAATAATCCAAATGCTCTTTCAATTGTATTTCTTGCCGATGAATGCCGAAGATTGAATAGCTCCTTGTGATCCCTTGGGGTGTTTCCTCTCCACAAATTAAGATGATACCTAGTTCCACGATAAGGAGATAGAAACCCTGGTCCATTTGTGTATCCAGCATCCATAAGACAGTATTTATCTACAACAAAAATGTATTTACTATATAAAATCAAACATTAGACAAGAATACAACTAAAAGACTAAATTAGTGATTGAATGCCTACTTGATTGGATTTTTAAGCCATTGCGCCTAGTCAAAGCATCACGTAAAACTCTAGAATCTGCTGCAGATCCTTCCCAACCAGGTAATACATAGATGAACTTCATATTAGCATCACAAACACCTAAAACATTTGTACTAATGTCACCCTTCCTATTTCGATATCTTGGTTTATCTTCGGTAGGAACCATTAGATCAATAAATGTCCCATCAAGTGCTCCAAGTGCACCCTAACATGCATAATAAATATCATTAAACTTGTACTCTGAACTCAGATTTTGTCAGTAAAACATATATCATCAGATTATAATACCTGAAACCATCTCCACTTCTCAGAGTCTCGCTCATTGAGAACTAACTCATGTTGCTTTAAGTATAACTTCCCAAGCTTGACTACTGATCGCAAAACATGATGAAATTGCCTACTTATAGTTTCTCTTGAACGGGCATAGATAGCTTTGATAGTACTATTTTTCAGATTATGTCCTAGCATATGCAAAAATAAATCCACAACTTCTTTGATTGTGACATTCCTTGTAACCATCAATCCCCCTCTATCCCGTGAAAGTGCACAAAACTTCTCAAATGCAGCAGGTTTCATGCGTAACTGTTCAAAACAAGTAGACTCATGTTCTAAGACTCTCATCCAAAGCATCCTTCTATAAGTCTTTTCATCAACTTCACTTCTTGAAGGCTGTTTTCTCATATACCTTCTACGTCGCCTTTGAGCACCCATGACCAACATCAGGAATCCAATAACCAATACAACAATATGCATTAATTTTTTCTTATGTCATTTATACCTATTCCTTTCATTTTCACTTTGAACCACCAAGTCTCTCACATCATTATTCATAATGCTACAAGCAAACAAAAAATATAAATATATGAGCACTTAAAGCATGTATTAGAATATGTAACCTAAAAGATAGAACTGATCTATTATGTGATCAAACTATATATAAGTATAACTACAACAATAGACCAGCTAGCATATATTAAAAGTCCAAAAGAATACAAAAAAGGCTAACATACAAGCATATATTATTTGATCCATTGAACCAAGATCAATAATAACAAATGATTAGCATTCAGGACGATGCTTCCTGGAATCAACATGCATGCTTACTTTGATCACCTATTACTTTGATCACCTAATATCTTCTTCATTGTTACTGACATCAGTATTAAATTTAATCAGAAGCATGATATGTCAAGCAGTTAACAACCAAAAAAAGAACAAAAAGGTTGCAGAACCAAATAGCTGTACACATTGCATCAACCATATACATAATGTTAATACAAATACTGAAGAGGTCAAACTACAATGTAGAAAAACTTTAATGCAGAATAGAAACAATAAAAGGAGACCCATCAAAGAGAGGTCTAATATGAACCCAATGGCGCGCAGCTCTAAAACTAAAGACTAATCAAAACTAAACCACCCTACTTTTAGCTTTGAAAACCCAAGAAAAACAAAAGCACTAGAGATTCCTCCAATACAGAACACATAGATTTAACTTCTCATTTACTTTTCTCAGAATCAAGCAAATTACGAATCAAGCTCAAATATTCACCATTGAAATCGAGCAGCATATTGTTTAGCCCAGCTTTCATTATCACTATGGCTGATCAAATTAAGAGATGAACGATCAAATTAAGAGAAGAAAGAAAGACCACCTTCACCAAATCTCACACCAACCGAAGCCCAACCTCTGCGATTTGTTGAGATGACGAGAGGAGAGAAAGCGAGCTCCGCTAGTTCGAAAGCGAGAGAGAGAGAGAGAGAGATTTGAAATAACTAGGGTACCCTAGTTATTTAGAATCTCCGTATTTTGTTTAATGAAATCAGTGGGCTGATTTCATCAAATCCAAATCTTTGATGCAAAATTTGTACCAAACGGGCTGATTTGTATTTGGGACTTCCAAATCCAAATCCACATTGTTAAATCCCTATATCCAAACAGGCCCTTAGGCAATATTACATATACATTGACAATCGGAACATGGGGTACAGGATCCTAAATAATCATTGATTTGGTACTCCCGGCATCTGCATTCTTGACTTGTCTTTAGTACTCGGTCTTGGTTCCTCAATCATCAGATGTTGAGCGCAATGAATGATTGCGCTAATTTAGAGATCGTGGATGCACAGCAAATTGGCTAAATCTTGTGAACAGTATATCCAACTTCCAAACACCACTTGCTTGATTCCAACAAAGCTGCACAGCAAAAAATTTGAGAAAATAGAGGCTTTAGAAGCATTTCAATCCTAGCCGGCATCGAAGAAACAATAAGTAAAACAGGACAACAGTTGGCTGAAAGGAGAGAAGGACGCAAATCCTAGATGTCACTGCTTATGTAAATGTCTGACTATATTCCCACTTGTCCTTCACACATCAAAAAGTCTAATTATGTGAAGGAATCAACAATTAACAACTATTAGTCTCTGGAAATGCCCATTACTACGACATGACTATGTTTGCAGTAGGTTCAAAAGATCATGTCTTATACATATAGGTTTGCATTGTTGGAAAGAAGAAAGGTGAATAAAGAAACAGATAAGATATAGGGATTTAAGGAGCATACTCGGAGCTTATCTGAGTCAATGCATTTATCAGAACATCCAGTATCAGTGGCTCTTTAGTACCGATATCCACCCTGTCAATAACTATATCCCATAGGTGAGTAAGAACCATCTACGCTTCTGTCTGCAAGTGTATAAGAGAATCAGCATATAACTAACTATCAACATAAAGCCTGAAATTGTGAAGGATTATAACAGTTCCACAATTCAAGATGAGCTACATACCAAACACGTCCCAAGTTGTCTTGAATCTCAAGATCTCCAATATTGTAAAATGTGGTTGGTGTCACATTTGCTCCCTGAATGGGATCATAACTTGGTCGTTTATCCAAAGGGGATTGTGACAACTGCATCAGTAACAGTTCAGTGGGTGAGTCCATAAGGGTCAAAACTCAAAAACTCGCATTTTATTTTCCAAGCAAGAAGCTTGCTATAAAGTCATCAATGATATATGCACGCGTTACCAGCTACGAGAGATTTTTACTGAAATTTTAAAGATGGATTGAAATCTTACTTGCATATTCATGGAATTGCATCCACCCAAGCGTCCAATAATGTGCCACGATCGAATAGTCTGGACACAAGACATATCAACTAAATTACTTCATATCATGTTTTTTATTTTTTCAAAGGAAATTACTTCATATCATTCTTGGAGGGATGTATTATCAAGTTAACATAAGTTTCTTACATCCGAGAATCCGAGATTAAGGAAACATCTTGTTCCAAGGGAATGTTGTAGAACTCGAACCATATGTATGAATTTGAGAAACTTTTGGGCCTTAGGCCCACGATGGTGGTGCAGCCATCACAGTGAAAACCGATGGCCATACACAGAAAGGTTACGAGTCCCGCAGTTTTGAGTTTTAGTATTTTTTTTTAAACTCTCTGTCAAAAAACAGAAGTGAGAAATCGGAAGCAAAAAATGGATTTGCTTCCGGGAGGAAGTTCAAGCATGGTAAAGAAAACCGGGTTCAGGTCACTGAAGCTGGTGAACATAGAGATGGACCAAGTTCTGGGAGAGATGGACCAAGTTCTGGGAGACAAGCCCGTCGGAGTTGACTATGGCAGGCTTGATAATGGTCTCTCTTACTATGTTCGTTGCAATTCTAAGCCCAAAATTTGAGCAGCTCTTGCCCTTGCTGTTAAAGTCGGGTATGTAATGCTTTCTTTACTGCTTTTTGTTCATAATTCAAATTGAAATTTGGTTTCTTTATCTTGTATTGGGTGTGTTTATATGTTTCTTGATTGTTATTGCTTGGGTGAGTTGTGTGTTTATATGTTTCTTGATTGTTATTGCTTGGGTGAGTTGTGTTTATGTGCTTGAATTAGTGGTCTTTTCAGTTTTGGGGTTGGTTAATTTGGCATTAGTTTGAGTTTTCTTGGTAATGGGTATGTGGGGAAGTGTTATTTATGTGTTTTGGACTTTTGGTGTAGAATTATTCATAATGTGATTGACCCAGAAGAGAATTAAGTGTGGTTTTAATCATACATGCTAAAAGTGAGCAATGTATTGCTTAAGCAGAAAGAAAGATTCAAACTTTGTGTATGCCTGAATGTATTAAGGTTTTTGATATTATTGGGATCCTGGCAGGTCAGTTTTGGAAGAGGAGGAAGAACGAGGAGTTGCCCGCATTGTTGAGCATCTTGCTTTCAGTGCTACTCAGAATTACACGAATCATGATATAGTCAGATTTCTTGAAAGTATCGGGGCAGAATTTGGCGCTTGCCAGAATGCAGTGACATCGGCTGGTGACACTGTTTACGAGTTATTTGTACCCGTTGACAAGCTTGAACTCTTATCTGAGGCCATTTCTGTCTTGGCGGAATTCAGTTCTGAGGTATCAACCATTTTTACCTTGTTCAGTAACCCTCAGCAATTTTTACTTGCGTTTAATTACTGCGAGTGTGCAGATTCGTGTCTCAAAAGACGACGTGGAAAGAGAAAGAGGCGCGTTTATGGAAGAGTACAGAGGGAATCGAAACGCTATGGGAAGGATGCAGGATGCACATTGGCTTTTGATGATGGCTGGTTCAAAGGTACTGCTACTAAGAAACTAATTATAATCAACCACTTTGTCAGGAGATTTTTTAAATCCATCATTAGCCATCACTTGTAATGTTTGCATGTACTTATTCTGACTATACAATTAAGTATAAGATTTAGTTTCATGTAAACTTTAGTTTATCATGGCGCAATGCACCATGCACCATGCAACTTTGATAGAAGGTTGCAACATGGAACTAGTTTTTACAGAAGTTTTTGAACTTTGTCTAAACTTAAAAGGATGTTGCAAACCTAGTAATAGCTGAGTGAAGTTCTTTGAGTTCGCTATATTATGTGAGGATGACTATGATTTTTAGGTGAACGTTTTTGGTTTTTCTTTTACAATTTCTACCAAACTTATGTTATTCTTTTAACTCTATCTTGATTGCAGTATGCTGAGCGTTTACCTATTGGATCAGAAAAGGTAATTCGAACTGTTTCTCCTGAGACTGTGAAGCAATTTTATCAGAAGTGGTACCATTTTAGCAATATGGCAGTGATAGCTGTAGGAGATTTCCCTGATACTGAGGTCAGATGTCATTGACTTGTTAATTTTCTCATTTGAA
Organism: Rosa lucieae; assembly: GCA_024704745.1. NCBI lineage: Eukaryota > Viridiplantae > Streptophyta > Magnoliopsida > Rosales > Rosaceae > Rosa > Rosa lucieae. Next base: position 5,102,090 of record CM045493.1, read on the forward strand.
TAATAAGCATAGTCTGTAGTCAAGATGTCTTAACACATTCTCTTTCCATCTCAGACTGTAGTTGAGTCGATAAAGAATCAATTTGGGCATAAAAGTTCTGCACCTGAGCGTCCACTTATACCAACATATCAAGTTCCATCTCATGAAGAGCCACGTTATTCTTGTTTCATTGACTCTGAGGCAACTGGGGTTAATACAGGAATAAATCTTAATATCGTTTGTGTCAATTGAGGTTCACATTAGCAAAAAATGCAAGTAATAAATGTAGAACTTGTCTTTTTACATATTGAATTTGTCGTGTTGTAGTCTGCAGTGATTATTAGCTATAAGACTCCAGCTGTTGAGATGAATACAGTGAGGGACTATAGGGATTTACCGGCAGAATCAATGTTCCTTTATGCTCTAAACCAGAGGTTCTTTAAAATAGCTCGTAGAAAAGATCCACCCCTTCGTCTCATGCTCAACTTCCGCAGATGTTCTATTTAATCCCTTGAAGGCGTACATGATGACTTCATCTTGTAAAGAAAAGGGAACAATTCAGGCCCAAGAGTCGATCCTGATTGAGGTATGTTTTTCATCCACTATAATTACTATACTTGATTTTGTTCAATTTTAAACTAATTATTCTAACACCTAATGTTTCAGGTTGCCAGGGTACTGCTGCATGGGTTTTCAGAACGAGAAGTGTCTATAGTTCGAGCTTTACTGATGTCAGAGATTGAATCTGCATATTTGGAACGCAATCAATGCAGTCAACTAGCTTGTGAGATGAATATTTACAGGTATTTCCATATTTTAGTTCCTTATCTTTGATATTTAAGGACTTCTGGTATTGATTTTGAAAAGTTATTCACCATTATTTTTCTCTGGCAGCATTTTCTCCATAATGAACCTGTTACTGGGATTGAGTATGAGGCTCAACTCCAGAAGACTCTTCTACCTTGTGAGTCCTTGCATATCCAAAATGTGTTGATTTCGCAACTATATAACAATATATTGCTCTACTCATCAAAACTTTTATACTTGTAGATATAACAGCAGCAGAGATATCCAAATATGCTGAGAAGTTACAAACATCATGCAGCTGTGTTATTAAGACAATTGAACCACGAGCTTCTGCAATAGTAGAAGATCTGAAAAATGTTGTATCTAAAATCAGTGCTCTTGAGGAAGAAAGAATCATTTCTCCATGGGATGAAGAACATATTCCAGAAGAAATTGTTAGCACAAAACCTAATCCAGGGTAATGGTGGACCTTAACTTCTCAGCTTTGTTTTATCCTTTTTTTTTGTGTGCTTGTTATTCCTCTTCTAGTTCATGTAAGACTCACTTCTCTATTTAAATTTCCTGAGTTTGGTTGCGTCCTTCTTGATGTGTCTGTTCAGAGTTTGGAATCTTATATATTTTACACTGGTTATTAGCTTGTAATTTGTTTCATACTGTTTTTGCGAAAATTGTAGTCATGTATTCTTAGCTTCTTTGAATTATTGTTTCAGGAATATTGTGCAGCAATGTGAATATTCAAATATTGGAGCTACTGAATTGATTCTATCAAATGGCATGAGAGTTTGCTGTAAGAGTACAGACTTTCTTGATGATCAGGTACAACTCTTTGACAGCAATGCAATATCTGTGAGTTCAGAACTTATCCAAGGAAACACTGTCTATCTGTCCCTCAGTTCTTTGTACTTGAAGTTATGAACGCAAGACAATATTCATCATTGTAATGGATCTCTGATTTGTACTGGTAGGGTAAGAGAAAGAAAACTCTACTTGCAATGCATGAAATGAACAGTTATTAATGTTAAAACTAATCGATGAGGTGGATATGACAGGAAAACGAATGGTATCTTCTACAAGTCTTAAATGCGATGACCTCACAGGACTGCCATTCACTTTTCCTAGAACCATAATAAGGTATACTACAGTACAAACATACACACTGGAAGAACATATTGTATTCATATTGGTGGTTGAAGGTGTTTCAAATGTGAGACAGTTGCGATGCCTTAGAAAAAGAACCATTATGTAATAGTGGTTTAATTAAGCAGCATCCCAACTCTGTTTGAATGTTGTTGATTTCTATATTTATAAATGTAAGATATCCCTAGATTTCTTCACAGTATTACTTGAACATGTTATCGCATGTCTGAGTATTTACTACCATTTGGATTCAAACCCCTGCTAATTGGATGTGCTTGTAGAGAAGTGGTACGCAGCCCCATGGTGGAAGAACAATGCTCTGTCCAGCTTTGCTTTCCTGTGGAGCTGAATAATGGAACCATGGTGCGTGGGAAAATATGTGATGTTTCATGATATGGCCTTTGAGGAGTTTTACTGATGATTTCTTGCTGGGCAAAACTAGGGCTGGGCACGGGCCGGGTTCAACTAAAACTTTGCTGGGCCCGGAACCGGCCCGTTTTTTACGGTTCGGGCCCAAAACCCGCTTTGCAACGATCAGGGACCGACCCGGGACCGGCCCGTTCCATTTCGGGCCGGGCTTCCGGGTTTTCGGGCCCAAATGCATATTTTCTATATATTTTCAGATTTCAACATATTCCAAGTTCAAATACAAATTCCTTTTTATTTCCGTTTTATTTCCTTTTTCTGGGCTTTAAGCCTTTAATGCCTCCATAAACAGAAAAAAGAGAGGAAAAAAAAAAGAAGATCAGTAACTTGCTAATTCTCAAATAACTTAACAACGTAACAAATTAAAACAAGAACACCATGTTCATCTAGTAATCAACCAACAACATAACTAATCAAATCTGATCTTTACAACAAAAAAGAAAAATCAAATCAATTTATATTAATTGATCCAAGCAAAGGACCAGAAATCAGCCGAGTCATGGAGATCAAATTACGCAAATTGACGAATCCATCACTGACATCCTTCAACCCGACTTTTCCACGGAGGTAGAGCGGAGTAGCGGACTGCGCTTCCACGGCGGGCAGGAGAGGAAGAGCGGATCGTGGGATCCATGGAAGGGGATGATCTAGTTGGAGAGAGAAAGAGGTTCTGAAAATCTGAGCGGGCTAAAGCGAAAGGTAGGGGACGAGTGAAGACGGGGCGATGAGATCGGTGAGATGGTGGCCTTGAGGAAGGTTCTGGATTTCAAAGATGAGAAGTTTCAAGAAGAGAGAGAAATGGAGTTCTGGTAACCAAAAGGAAGAAGAAGAGAGAAATTGAGTTATGCGGCTGACAGAAAAGAGAAGAGAGGAGAGAGAGAGTAGGGTTAGGAATTAATATTAGAGAGAATGATTTGGTGTGGGGAGGTCTACAATATAAAAGTATGAGCCCTATTTTATAGCCAATAATATAGAGACACATGTCTCTTTTTATGTAAAACGGGCCTGACGGGCTTTTTAATTTCTGAAAGTGCAGGCCCGGGCCCGAACCGTATTTTGAAAGTTAAGGCCCGGCCCGAACCGTTTTGATAATATAAAAAAATGGGCCCGGACCGTACGGGTCGGGCCTTGACAGGCCGGTCCGGGTTTACGGGTTTTCGGGCTTAAATGCCCAGCCCTAGGCAAAACCCATCAAATGGCAGGTAGAAGATATTCACGTTGTTGGTTTCCTGAGCAAACTTCTTGAAACGAAAATAATGCAAGTTCTCCGGTTCTAGCATTAATTATATCCCGGAACTCCTGATCGTTTTTATTCTATTATTCATCTTCATCTTTGGTTCAACTCTTACCTCTATGCTGCAGATCTACACTTTGGGTATTTCGGTATTTCTTGGCGGTAATAAGCCTTCCAGAACTGCTAATGTTCGTGGAGATATAAGCATAAATTTTTCTTGTGATCCAGAAAATTTTCTTGGCGGTAAGAAGTTGAATTGCTTTTCACAGCGGCGAGTTGAATTTCAGGTGGAAGAGAGGAACTTACGGCTGACGGCGGTGGCGGAAGATGCGGCGGCAAAGAGTGGTCCGGCTATATAGTGGAGCTGACAGAGTGATGCTTTGGAACGAAGAGAAAGGAAAAGGAACCGGCGGTTGTGAGGTTCTACACTGACAGAAGAAGACATGTTTATAATTTTAAGAAAATAGTGTTATTATTATTTGAGAAGAAAGAAAATAGTTATAATTCAGAAATAAAAAAAAATAGTGACTCAATTTTTCTAAATGACAGGGAAGAGGACCGAAATATGTCACTGAAAGGCTCTGTTGAGACAAACATGGATCGTCATGAACATATGGGAGGTAGGATGGACACTTGATCATATTTAGTATGGATCGTACATGGACACTAGTTAGAATTGGTGACTCTCCTAGAATCAAGTTGGGCTCTGATCAATCTTCCGGATGCAATCACACTATGAGATAGTGAATATGTATTTCTTATAGTGATTGATAGATATATAGGTATACAAGAATTAAGAACCTCCCATAAAGATTTCTAATTCTTTATTGAATATGCATAGAGCTTTCGGCTTTCCTAAATCATGTTCTGTTATGGATAATTATTCCCTTGATGAAATAGGTATGCCTTCCTTATTGACTATGATTCCTAGTCAATCTTAAGATACTAGAGTAGAACTTACCATTTTATCTCGATTACCTTTTCGACAATGATTGTAAGAATCACCTTTTGAACAGCTTGATACACTTATCTTTCTTCAACTCTCTGAGCGAAATGCCGCACAAGGGGAGGAAAAGAAGGGAAAAAAAAGAAGTTTTCACAGACCCTGCACCGTATAACTGTGAGATCACCCAAGGTTGTCTTCCACATCCATGGGTCACGGACGAACAACTCATGAGCACAAGTCTCTCATAAAATCGATCAGAAAGAAATGCACAATTGCCACTGAGTAGTAATACATTTTAAAATTCATCTCATATGTGATTTATACAGTAATACACATCACAACCCGCAGTTTGGATTCTGCCTCCATTTAATGGCCTATGCTAGCTCGCTTTCTCCCTCCCAACTCAAACATCAATTGAAGCGAAGTTAATTAGGTTCTTAAATGAGATCATCAAAGTGCTGTCATCTCAGTTTCCTTCACTTTAGCTAGGAACAAAGCAGCTAAAACGCTCGAGGTCAATTTCTTGTTTGTTGAGGGGTACGGTTCAGTATTTCGCTATTGTTACTAACGAGAAAAACTGTCATTGTGGTTGATCAACAGTCTGATGAACCTGATTATGATTATAAGACTTATTGTCCTGCAACTTATCATCTCTGTAAAATCTATATGTTCCATCTTAACTGTGATCTTGGTATTTAAGTTGACGACATATTACATTGACCATGCATGATCACCAGAATCTCTTTTAAGTTTTAAGCCACTAGGACAATCACTGTCTGTTGTTTAGACTTTTCATACACGCAGGATTGTTATCCGTTTTATCTGTTTCACTTAATCTTGTACTTGCTCGAGTTGTTTCGAAAAGCTTGCCCTAGTGTCAAGTCGGAGAGATGGGCCCTAGTAAACTTGCTCTGCCTCCTTAGCTATGGCTTGTAGCTCTACTGGTAGCGAACATTTACTTCACACGTACACAGCGTTATTAAGGAAACTTACTAGCTAGCTAGCTGTTAATTTCTCCTCTTTAATCTGCATAGTACAGTTAATACTGAGACATGCATGGAAATCCCAGAAACTAACGGTCATCTATGCCCCAAGAATTTCAGGTACAAGTCAATATCAAAAAGACTAGTAGGTTAGCATTATACCCCATCTGTCCCAGAACAAAAAAGAATTGTTCCTTTGCTAATTATAAATCCATCCATCCAGAATGAGCTTGTGTCTTTTGCTAACATGGTCCAACGCTTTCAAAGCTGGCAAGACCATGTGAAATTTGATGTGATTGTGCTCAATCACAAGAAGAAGTTAATATTTATAGTAGGATGCGTGCTCTCTCTCATTTGCCTAATTCCTCTGTCTCCCACAGTTTTCGGTTCTGGTATATATGGTCTATTCCACATATGTCTTTCCATAATTTTATTTACACATCTCAAATTGTTTAATAACATCCTGTTGTAGGAGAATATGATTTGAGAGAAATTGTGTGTTGTATTATTGATAATAGGAGCCCTTTATATAGGGGATTACAAGGTACATACAAGGTAATAGAATATAACTAGGTAATCTAGAACCTTCTCCTATTACAACTCTATAAAATAAACCCTAGTTTGAAGAGGCACATTAGAATACAACATCCTTAAACACTCCCCCTTGTGCCGCTCAAACTTGGTGATGATGCTTTGATCGTTGCCTCACTAAAAACCTTGCCATGTTACAAAAACCCAGTGGGACAAAAATAACCATGGTTGAAGGACAAAAAGAGCACAACACGTCCTTTACTCTTCTAGATCGAACATGTAGACATCATGCCTCTCCCTGATTGCTACAATCATGAGAGTTCGGATAACTTTCTCAATCCGATGCTCTTCACATGTTTTTCGAAGGTGGATTTAGGTAACGACTTAGTAAATAAGTCCGCTACATTATCCTCAGATCGGATTTGATTTACTTCAATCTTTAGAAGTGATTGTTGTTGCTGATTGTAAAAAAAACTTAGGCGATATATGCTTGGTGTTGTCACCCTTGATGAAACCTAATTTCATTTGCTCAATACAAGCTGCATTATCTTCATAAATGCATGTAGGTTCATCTGTGGTAGACTTCAAACCACAAGTTCCTCGAATGTGTCTAATTACATACCTTAGCCATATACATTCACGTATGGCTTCATGTAGAGCAATAATCTCTGCATGATTCGAAGAGGTAACAACAAGGGTCTGCTTTGTAGACCTCCACGATATCGCAGTGCTTCCCATGGTAAAGACATAACCCATTTGGGAGCGACCTTTGTGAGGGTCAAAGAGATACTCTGCATCAACAAAATCCATCAAGACATCGCTGTCATTTTGATGGAGGGGAGGAGGAGTAGGACGCAGGCCACTTTGGGCAGTGGCGTCGACGGCTACATTAAGGAAATTGGCGTTTTGCCTTATGGGGTCCGATCCTAAACTTCTGTCATTTATTTTCTCTCTGTAAGGATAAAATAAGCCCATATCAATCTTACCTTTTAAGTATCGAAAGATTGTCTTTACACCAATCTAATGGCGGTGCGTTGGCGCGGAACTATGTCGAGCTAACAAGTTCACTGCGAATGAGATGTCCGGTCTTGTGCATTGAGCTAAGTACAATAATGCGCCTATTGCACTTAGGTAAGACACTTCTGCCTCTAACAATTCTTCGTCCTCATCCTTTGGACGAAACGGATCTTTTCCAGGCTCAAGACTACGACCAATCATGTGAGTACTCACAGGCTTTGCTTTATCCTCATTAAAGCGCCTTAGTAATTTCTGAGTATATGCTGACTGATTGATCATAATCCCATCACTATGGTGCTCGAGTTCTAATCCGAGACAAAACGGTGTTTTCCCAAGATCTTTTATCTCAAATTCGGATTTCAAGTACTTAGCAGTTTCCCTTAACTCATCTAGAGTTCTAATTAGGTTCATGTCATTGACATAAACTGCTACAATTGCAAATCTGGAACTTGTCCTTTTAATAAACATGCATGGGCATATTTCATTGTTGACATATCCCTTCCTAATCAAGTAGTCACTTAGACGGTTATACCACATCCGTCCGAATTGTTTCAATCCATATAGTGAGCGTTTCAATCTTATAGAAAACGCGCTCCGTGGTTTAGAGCCACTTGATTTGGGTAATTGAAGTCCATCTGGGACCTTCATATATATCTTTGAATCTAGATCCCCATAGAGATATGCTATAACCACATCCATAAGCTGCATGTCAAGTTTTTCGGAAACTACCAAACTGACAAGGTAGCAGAAGGTTATAACGTCCATTACGGGAGAATATGTCACCTCGTAATCAATCCAGGGCATTGTGAGAAACCTTGCGCCACAAGGCGGGTTTTGTACCTAACAACCTCATTTTTCTCATTACGCTTTCTAACAAAGACCCATTTATGGCCAACAGGCTTTATACTTGGGGGTGTCAGCGTTATAGGCCCAAATACCTGTCTCTTTGTTCGTGAATCCAATTCAGCTTGGATCGCATTTTTCCATTGAGACCAATCTGCTCTTCGTTGACATTCTTCAACAGAGCAAGATTCGATATCATCATGTTCTATGATTCTTTGAGCAATAGAATATGCAAATGCATCATCAAGGATAATAGAGTTTCTCTTCAACGTCTCATGTACACTAGTGTAATTTATGTAGATCTTTCTATTCTCTGGAATTGGTTCTGTCATCGGGGCGTCCCTCAATGATGTCTCTTGGACATAACCATAATCCGGAATATCTTCATGAGATGGATTATCTATATCGATGATTAATGGATCTTTTTGTGCCAAACTCACTTTCTTTCTTGGGCGAGAATCCATCGAACCTTTGGGTCTCCCTCGTTTTCTTGCAAGGAGGCTGGCCTTAGCCACAGTGTCATTTCCACTAGGGACGGCGGTGCCATATCCTCCACTTTTGGGAATATTAATCCTTGCAGGCACGTTTGCAGCAGGTATATGTGATCTCGTCACTTAAGCGATATCAGAAAACTCATCAGGCATATAATCTGCTACGTTCTGAAGATCGAGTATTCTCCACACTTCAATTTTGGACTGTGTGGTTCGGGGATCAAGATGAGTCAAAGTGGGGACAGACCACGACAATTCCTGTCATTCCTGTTGAACATTAGTGTTCTTATCTCCCCCTAACGACAAGAAGACTGTCTCATCAAAGTGACAATCCGCAAATCTAGCGGTAAAGAGATCTCCTGTCAAGGGTTCTAAATAACGGATGATCGTTGGAGAATCATATCCAACATAAATGCCTAATCGTCTTTGAGGTCCAATTTTGGTGCGTTGTGGCGGCGCTATTGGCACATAAACTACACACCCAAATATGCGTAAGTGTGAGACATCAGGCTCATATCTTGTAACCAGCTGGGACGCAGAAAAAGGTTTAGTGGCAGTAGGTCTCAGACGAATAAGCATGGCTGCATGTAATATTGCATAACCCCAAGCAGACATAGGGAGATTAGTGCGCATAACCAATGCTCTAGCAACCATTTGAAGTTTTTTAATAGCGGCTTCTGCTAGACTATTTTGGGTGTGAACATAAGGAACATGATGTTCAACCTCAATCCCAATGGATATGCAATAATCATCAAAAGTTTTTGATGTAAACTCCCCAGCATTGTCAAGACGTATTGACTTAATAGGATGATCAGGGTGGTGAGCCCGTAATTTAATGATTTGTGCTAGGAGTTTAGCAAATGCAACCTTTCTTGTAGACAAAAGCATGACGTGTGACCAGCGTGTCAATGCATCAACCAACACCATAAAATATCTAAATGGTCCGCACGATGGTTGAATAGGTCCACAAATATCACCTTGGATTCTTTGTAAGAATGGGATATTTTCTTTGGTGTCCTTTGCATAGGATGGTTTAGATCCTAATTTTGCTAAAGAGCAGGCTCTGCAAAACGAAAGATAAGCTTTAGAAGCAGAAAATTGGGTCAAGGAGGCAGTGTTGGCGTCAAAGCCAACTTTAGGCCGCATGGGGTAGCCGGCTTCGGCCAATGACGGCCGGTTTTGCATAGGAATGGCGCCATGTGGCCCCAGTGCCCTTCCTTGGACCGAATTTCGGGTTTGACTTCTTTTCATTTTGAAAAATGGATGTCCGTGTGAAGTCTTTAGTATGATGATATCACGAACTGGGTGTCCCAAACGGTCATGCCAAAACCTATATGTGTCAGAATCCCATAAGTCAGCACTCATGACATGGTTGGATTCAATAATTCGAATAGTGGTTTCATATAACCCACTAGAGCGACACATAAGTTTCTCTAATACTCGTTTATGTCCGTAGTCATTAGAGGTTATGCAAAGGAACTCTTGTTCATTCTCACAATGTGTTTCCACATGAAAACCATTGGCTCTTATATCTTTAAAACTCAATACGGTTCTTCGGGCCCTATGAGCATATAGAGCTTCAGTGACATTAATATTTGTGCCATTTGGCAACATAAATTGAGCTGGTCCTCGACCATGAATCAATTGTGATGGTCCTGCCATCGTAGTCACTGAAGATCAACTAGGCGTCATCCATAGGAATAATTACCTATGTAATATAGTATGTGTGGTGCCACTATCTACAAGGCATTCAAGCTCTCCAGGAAACATACTGAAAAATAATAAAGTTCGGAATTAAAATATGTCCAAGACATTCAATAATAAAACTATACTTTATTAATAAAAATAGCCAATGATTACATCAAAGTTTCTTAACCAAAGTCTAATCCAAAATAGAAATCAAACTTAGACAAATTGTAGTCACTCAATCCTTTTGGTAACTCTAATTAGGCATGACCAGGAAAGTAAGAAGAGATGTCGGTGGAGTAAAGCTCGCTTAAGTACCACTAATCTCTACTTAGTTTCCTATACATCATATTTAATTGGGTGAGCCTAGTGAGAAAGAGTTAAAACAAAATGTCATTTATTGACTAAGGCATAATTGCCATTACATAATACTTGGAAAGTAAAAGGACTATTCTAATCAAAGTCTGCGACATCCTTATGCACTTCATCTCCAGCTTTGAAGTCCTCTATGGTGAGATTGACATCTTCACCATCTTCTTCTTCGGCAAGATAGACTTCTTGCTCCTTCTGGTCCCTATACTCCTTGTAGCGTGCAGCCAGTTGATTGCTTTCTTTGCATTGCTTGAACCAATGCTCACTTGATCCACATCGATGACACATGTCATTGTGGTTGCCTCCCTTTAATTGAGGTGCACGTTGTGGACATCCCCTAGGGGGGTTGACGCCACCACCACGGCCGGCGGCGCCACGGCCACCTCTCCCACGTGTGGCCTTGCCACCACGTGTATCTGCTCCAAATTGGCGGTTTCCTTCCTTGTTAGGGCGGTTATATGAACCCACACGTCCATCATGTCCCTTATTCTTAGGGTTCTGCTCCTTGCACCCTCATTTGGATGCATTATAATTATTCACGAGTATGTTATCATGTTTCTCAGCTACAGACATAACATTGATAAGCTGATTAAACCTCGTGATCCGTCCAGCATTGCATTCGTTTCGATATTGCTTTGACACCAAGATTACTGAGACGGGGAAGGTGGAGAGAGTTTTCTCAATTAGCTCTTGCTCTGTGACAGGCTATCCATAAAACCTCAACATGGATTTGAGGCAAAAAGCTTCTGAATTATATTCAGCAACAGTTTTGAAGTCCGCAACACGCAGATTGCTCTATTATTGGACCTTCAAATCAGGGAGGAGGGAATCTTGGACATTGCCAAAACGCTCTTCTAGCGCTACCCATAATTCTCTTGCATCTCTGATTGACATGTACTCCAAACGAAGTGATTTATCCATTTGTCGTCGCATCAAGATGACTGCTCGAGCATGCTTAGTGGTTGTAGGCTCGAAAACGAGTTCCGGATTTGGTGGCCGGATTATGGGTAATTTTCCCAAAGAAGTGAGGTGGTTCTCAAAGTCGGTCACCCAGCTATGGTATTCCGAACCCGTTGAGTCAAGCATGGGAAAGTGTCTTGGTTCATTCGAAATCCTGAAAATAAGAAGAAGAAATAGATTAGTATCGAAGTAAAAACTTCCACGATCACTAATAATAAGATTTCCAAGCTATGCTTCCAAGAAATCAATTTCCAAGTTTATTTGGATTAGACCAAAACAATGATGTTTAATATGGTCAAAGATCGATGCTTTAGGACGCTCTTAGTCCTACGATCACGAACGCTCTTAGTTCGTATATAGCGTGAACCCCTACAATTCCGCTTATTAAATAATCGAACCCACGTTATAGAAAGGTGGGATGGAAGAGAAAAGAGGCTGCAAATCCCCGAATAAAATAAAGAAATTTAAAAGACAGGAAAGCAGGAACCTTAATCTTAAAGACTTACTTGTTGATTCGGGGCTTGAGAACACACACGTATTGATGCGGCGACAATATGGCAGCAACAAAATAGCAATATCAGTAGTAGGAAACTGCAGCAGCAGCAAGCAGCAACTACACACGGTGCGCAAGGGCAGCGCACGGTATGGCTAGCTAGGGCTAGGAACTTGCGGCAGTTTGTGGTTAGGGTTTGCTAGGGCTTGCGGCAGATTTTTGGTGAGGAGAGTTTTAGGGTTTTGGTTTTTAGGGCTAGGGTTAGGGCTCGTGCTGATAACGTATTGTAGGAGAATATGATTTGAGAGAAATTGTGTGTTGTATTATTGATAATATGAGCCATTTATATAGGGGATTACAAGGTAATAGAATCTAAATATAACTAGGAAATCTAGAACCTTGTCCTATTACAACTCTAGAAAATAAACCATAGTTTGAAGAGACACATTAGAATACAACATCCTTAAACACATCCTCCATTTTTGTAAAATTTCAAATTCCTTTTATAAGCTTCTTCTCAACTTAACAAGAAAAAAAGGTAATCTTCCAATTCTCATCTTCACCTACTCAACGGCAAGATGTTATAGAAGACCAAACTTTTCATAGCATGTCTTCGTATTCCTTTTGGGCCTCCTATGCCTATCCAAATACCTTCATCAACTTACAGTTTATGTCCTGTTAGCATTTTTCTTTTCTTCATCATCATATTGAGAAGGCATGTCACCCATAACCATTCTTTGCATCTTTGAAATGGCTATGGCTATGCCCTTCATAATCTGGTTCATCACTACCATCTCTCTTTAATTTGTGGGCGTATGCATGATGATTGTATTTGTATGTATCAATCCACTAGCTAATATGAGTCCAAATTTAGTTGGTGTTGTGTACTGGCCGGTGTGGTACAACAAGAAAGAAGAGAGAAGTCTTGAGGGAGTAGAGAGACAATAGATGGATGGAGGGAGAAGAGAGAGGCGGAGAAAGAAAGTGTGCGGGGTAGAGGCTGTAGAGAAGAAAGAGGAAGAGGTATGGGAGGGCAAAAGAGGAACAATTTGGGAAAAAAAATGGCAAAAAAGAATTGAACGTTGTGTATTAAGCAGTTAGAGATGTGTTAATAAAATTTATCTTCCAATTATAGATACTAGCAACGTGCCCGCGTTTTTCGCGGGTGATATTATAATGTTAATGGAAAATAGATCAACTAAAAAGAATAGATGTTATTTATTTTTTAGATGTTTGGCTAATTACACATTTACACTTTTATCTATTTATAATCTGTTAACTTAATTTGATAATTATGTTATCGAAGGGTATTACAGGTACTTCAAAATTTGGTGAAGCCTTTTGACACCAAAAGAGGGCATCCATTTATAGTAGTAAAGATATTAAAAGCTAAACCAGCCTATGACAACTCACTAATTAGTCAACAAAAATACCTAATTTGCACTAATATCCTTTCCAACCTTTTGTGATAATGGCCAGCACTAAAGAAGCTTGTATGGTCCACGATATAATCTATATCAGTTTCACGTGCTTGAAGTTAACTTCAAGCAGTAGCTGCTAGCCTGCTACTAGGGTTTTGTAAGCAGTTTCGTGTTTGTTCCTTTCAAATATCTAGACGTACTCGGGATAAAACTTTCTTCAAGCTTTACTTGTTACGTTACGAAACTGAATTTGGTGCAAGTTCAATAGTTTAGGACGACCACAACATAAGATGCTAGATAACAAGAGAGAATATTTACGCCAATTAAACAGAAGTATACGAAAGCTGCTATATAGTATGGTGGGTCATCTAGTCGAATTTACCCAGGAAGTACAAGTCGCCTGGGGTTTGATTGATGTGCTAAATAGGGTACTATTCATTTCAGAATTACAAACGTTGTCATACTCATATATTCAAGAACATGATATAAACCCCTGGACCGGATGTCGTCTCTGCAGGTGAAACCATGTGAACCACGACATGATCTCAGTTTGAATTTAGATCGCTGTCGTCATCAACAGCAAAACTTCTGAAAAGCTCTATCCATGATTGAATTTGATCCCAAAAGAAACGGAATATCCACAATCTTAATCTATAAAACTATCATTTCGTGGGTCCGAAATATGAATCCGAGTTGAGATAGAAAAAGTGGATTCGGTAGTTGTGAGAATTTATAATGTTTCATAAGAGCTTTCTAGTTTCTGGCATCTTTGATGTTTAGCCAAGTTGTTGTCATGACTCATGTTCTCGTAATGAGATAGTTTTGAATAAAAATCAATAGCGTACACGCGTCTTCTTGATTTAGAGCGAATAATTGGTCGAGAGATTCACCCTAGTGACTCTTATTTTGTCAAAACTGCAATAATGCACCACATCTCTTCTTCAACGGTTGAAGTTAAATGCCAGAATCTCATTCATCTAAAATTCTAAATTATTATCGTATCATTCTTGGAAAAACTAAAACTGAGTTTTTGAATTTTTAATTCAAGTTCATATTAGTTGTCATTTATGTGTACACATTTAACGTACACTGTGATGATATGATTCAAATTTTTCATCTTTTAAATTAATATTTAAATAGTCATCTCGTAAAGAATTAACGCAAACATAAATCTATTTATTTATATAATTACACAAAACAAATGAATAGTTGGTTATGAAAATGTTAACGTTTCACTAAAATTGTTCATTTATCTGATACAGTTGGATGCGTTAACGATCTTCTATTCAGATACTTTTATGTAGAAATTACATAAAAACAACGGTACGAATGCATGCAAAATAAGAAACAGTCTGGACACACAAGTTCATGGACCCAAGTTTCTTTGCGAGAAGCATTTCTCAAACTATTACTAGTATCTTAACTTTCTCCGCAAACAAACAAGACCCAGAGTGGGATTAGCCGAAACCAGAGTTTACCAAGATGACAGTGGTACCTACCATCCCAGATTCGGATCATAACCAAAGCATCTTCCTTTAGGGGGGGGAGAGGGCCTCGATCCCCAGCTCACCCTCCTCCCTATAAATAACCAAAATTCAATTTTTTCCCAACTGTATTTCTCTCTCCTACCTTAAAAAAACGAACTTTGCCAGCTCGAATCCCAAAAGCGAAATAGTAAGAAAGAAAATGTGATGCTTTAGATCATCACAGCCAATCAAAGCTCTCATATCTCTTCTTCCTCTTCCGAAATTTTATAAAAACTTACCCGCTCTGTCACACTGGCCTCTTCTCCCATTTCTCTCTCTCTCTGTTACGTTCAACGACGCCGTTTAACCCCAATCCGGCGAATGCGCGGTTGATTCAAAAACCCTTTTAGGGCCTTCTCTCGCCGCCTCGTCTTTGTCTCCGGGAACGAGAAATTGAGACCGAGACGGAGACAGGCCGCCGCGAGTTTTTTGAATCCAAAAGATTGAAACTTTTTTTGAATAATGTCGACGACATTGGATCCTCTCGATTCGCTCCTCTTCTCTCTCAGCCGAACTCTCTGTACTCCCCTCGCCGTTTTCATTCAGCTTCAGGTTTGTTACTCAGATCCAGTTCTTTTCATTTTCTACTCAAATTTTTATTCATTTGTTTAATGCGGGACGGGATTTGAATTCGGATTGTGGAGTTGGTGATTCCGAGGACTCGGATTTTTTTAAAATTTTTGGTTTTTTTTTTTTAATTTATGGCGGCAGTTTTTGGTCTTGATTTTCAATCGTTTCGGATGATTTAGCTTCTCATTTCTTGATTTTAGCTCTGAATTTTGATTTTTGGTGTGATTAGTTGCATAATAGAAGTCAAAGATTTGATTTTTGCATGTTTAGGTCACTGTTTAGATATAGTGTAAGAAAAGGTATCTAATTCCATTATTGGTGCTGCAGGGATGTCTAATTTGTTTGATTCTGGCTTTAGGGTGGGCTTGTGCAGCTTATGTCAGGTACTTGAAGTGTAGTCTCGTCGATTGGCACGGCCTGTATGGCTTCTTTAGTGTTACACTTGCATTTTGTGATTGATATTGAACATGTTTTTGTGCTTCTGTTTTTTCGTTCCAGGAATAGAGAGATTAGACGAATGAAGGATAGTACGAGGCGGGGAAATAGCTTTGCTTTCCTTTGCCAGGATATCATGGAACTCGAGCACTCAAGTCAGGCCAAGCTGCCGAGAGTATCTGTTGTTATGCCTTTGAAAGGATTTGGAGAACACAATTTACATAATTGGAGAAGTCAGGTGAGGGAACCATTTCTGTATCTTTGAAGGGATAGGTCTGTTCATTTATATTACAATTGCCATATCTGCTGTATCTAACAAGGATGCTAACTTGTCCTTGGTTTAGAAAAGTGTGTCTGTGTTCTCTTCTTAAGTGAAAGCTACAGAATGAGCTGAATCCAATTATAATGCTGGTGGCTACTGTGTGCATTTTGGGTTTAAATCCTAGTTTTAGTTAATTGAATTTGTTATTGTGTCTTCATTTTTTTTCTTTCTCAACTAGTAAAAGTGGCATGGTCTTAACTGCTGATTGTTTTTTTTTTATAAATGAACCCAGATCACATCTCTCTATGGCGGTCCTTTAGAATTTCTTTTTGTGGTGGAAAGTACAGAAGACCCTGCTTACCGTGCTGTATCTATGCTACTATCCGAGCTAAAGGTATATTTATGTCATTTTGAAATTATTTCTTTTTAAAATACTAAATCCTCTAATGATCAGAAAAGCAAAATATCTGAGACAATGCCATAACATTTGCTTGGATCAATTAGTTGCTTCTTCTGGATATTATTGAAACTGCTGATGTTCAAACTCAAACAATCTTCTTTAATATATTAACCTCCTTTACCTGTTTACCACGGTTCTGTTGCAGGATGAGGTTGAGGCTAAGATTGTTGTGGCCGGTCTTTCAACAACCTGCAGTCAGAAAATCCACAATCAATTGGTATGTTTCTACTGCAGAAACCTAAAGTATTATTTGCTATTATGCTTGTGCAGTGTCAAAGGTGTGATACAACTTACGTTTTCTGTTCCACCTGTGAATTGTTAGTCACTATTAGTTGCCTACGATGTCTAGACTAGATACTGGATCAGACTTATTGTGGTATAACTTTTCTTAGGGATTCATGTAAAATGCTAAGGAAAGTTTCATTTACATGTTATATGGAAATTTGGCTTCAGACTTATTGCCTGTTGTATTTAAACTAGGTTTCTTGTGCTTTATCATGTCAAATCATCAATTACTAGATAGTAATGTCCTTTTGTAGGTTGGAGTGGACAAAATGCACAAAGACAGCAAGTATGTACTATTTTTGGATGATGATGTTAGGCTCCACCCTGGATCAATCGGAGCCCTAACTACTGAGATGGAGAAAAATCCTGATGTATGATCCTTGTATGCTGATACAATATATATTAATCCATCTTCTAATTTTTTCTGGTTCATGTGGTTAATTAACTGTGGATTATTATATGGTGTTAATTCTGTTAAAATGGTGTGCAGATCTTCATTCAAACTGGATACCCTCTCGATTTGCCTTCAGGAAGTTTAGGGAGTTACTGCATTTATGAATATCATATGGTATGCTTACAAAAACAATAGTGGCATAAATTACTGCTTTGGGATGCTTAAAAATATATTAGGGTGCAGGAACATGTACCAGTCTGACTCATTGATATCTGGAATTTATGTTGTCAACAGCCTTGCTCAATGGGCTTTGCTACCGGTGGAAGGACATTCTTTCTGTGGGGAGGTTGCATGATGGCAAGTAGCTATCACCTTCTTTTTCTCTAGCTTGCAATAGATAAATTCGAGATATTAGCCTAACTTTTTGAGATTGTTTGCAGATGCATGCGGATGATTTTAGACTTGATCGCTATGGTGTGGTCTCAGGGCTTAGAGATGGTGGTTACTCCGATGATATGACTCTTGCAGCTATAGCTGGTATATTCTCATTGACATTTTCTGTTCAATCTCATTCAATAGACATAGCTGCATTGATCTTGGCGGATTATGGCCTTCCCAAAGGTCAGTATCATTTACATGCATTATTGCTGATGTTGACCATTTCCAGGGGCTCACAAGAGGCTCATCACATCACCTCCAGTTGCTGTCTTTCCTCATCCCCTTGCAAGTGATCTTAGTTTCTCAAGGTTTGTGATGCACAATTATTCAAATACCAAAAGTAACCAATTTGGTGCCTTAAAAACTTGGCTGAAGTAAATATTTTGACTTTTCATGTAGGTATTGGAATTACTTGAGGAAGCAGACATTTGTACTGGAATCATATTTAACAAAGGTTAATTGGATTATGAACCGGGCATTGTTTACTGTACACTGCTATCTCTCATGGGGTTTTGTAACACCATACTTGATGGCCATGATTCATGTCACAGCAGCCCTACGAATGTATATTAAGGAGTATTCAGTTGAGGAAACGACCTTCACTTTTGGTGGTGAGAACCCTACTTTTCCTTTTAGATAGGTGTTGTTTAGAGAATACATGTGGGGAAAGTCAGCATGGACGATACCATTTTGATTCCCAGCTTTAGCAACTGCATCTGCGGTTAATAGGGTGGTTAATTTGGACAGAGTACTGCAAATCAGGGTTTTAACAAAGTTCCTGATGTCCAAGAATTGCATCTTGTGTTTCACCTTTCATTAGTATCTCAATTACAACTGATAATGATAAATACATGCCTGGAGTTAGAAGTTTAAACTAGAAAAGATGTGCCACCCTTAATCTGAGTCTTTTTTTTTTTTCTTCGATGCACCATAATCATACTCCTGACTGCTGCAATCACCTTTGCCCAGGTTTGACACTGGTAGGCTGCCTAGCTGTATGCACTATCGTGGAACTTCTTTCAATGTGGAACTTGACAAGGATAGAAGTCCATCTATGCAACATGCTATCACCAGAGGCACCTAACCTCTCACTTGCTACATATAACTGGGGACTTGTAAGTATCCTTGTTCTCTGAAGAGACTCTGAATTTCATTACGGATATCCATATTTCTTGAAACTATCTTTGACTTCCATCTATAGGAAAGTGCACCATTTAACTCCAGTTATAGAGAAACTTTTATCAAAATTCACTATGTTGCTGATTTCCATCTGAAACAAATTTTCCCCCTTGGTAGACATGAATGGATTCTATTGACATTTGTGACTGAATGTAAATTCTTCAGTTTGGATATGGAGAGACTAAACATATAGCTAGAGGCCACCCTGTACCCTGCAAATTATACGTGGGAATGGGGATCAGAGGTTCTGAAGTAGGACCTCCTGCTTGTATACCATGTTAGATGACCACAACTCAATGGACCAAAAGGCCCAAATATGAAATAATGTACAAAGGAAGATTAGTTAGCTAAGTGTACTATTCCTAAATATCTTGGTGAAAGTTTTGTTTGGAAATATGAGCAGCAGATATTGGTAACTAGGACATCAGAAGTTTACAGTCATTTAGTTGGAGATGCTAATTAGTACTTTCTAATGTTAATGTACTGTTTCTCAAATGGCAGGTATTCATTGCACTTCTTGTAGATAACTTTTTATACCCCATCTCTGCCTTTCGTTCTCATTTTACTCAGTCTATCAATTGGTCGGGTATTCGATATCACCTAAAGAATGGGAAGATATTCAAGGTATGCTGACCAAGGCCTTTCTTCTAAACTATGACAAGTTAGTTTGTGTATTACATACGAAAAGGAAGAGTTTTTTTCTGACCTGCTCTGATGTATTTTTCCTGAAGATTGAACGAAGCAAGGATATGGGTCCAATTTACACGGATTTGGGAGGAAAGCATTTAGGGAAGAAAGGAGCTCCTCCAAAGTTGTCATTCCTCAGCTCATTGGCCAGAAGTTTGGCACAGTGGCATCAACCGAAGAAATATGATAGCTAAGAAATTTGTTCAGTTTAAGTGAAACATCTTGTGATCAGTTGCCCAGCTCTCAAGATCGAATGGGTGACGACGGTGTTGGAAGAAAAATTTGTTGGGGTTGGATTGGTTGGCAATTCAATTATTGGTTATTGGTTAGTGTTTTTAGGAAATTTTTGCTTCATTTTTTAAAATCCCATTCAAATCCATTTGATTCTTCAGCCTCAACCCACTATGTCTGGGTTGATTTGTAACTCATTCTCATCTCCTCCAGCCTCTTCTTTAGTTCTGTAACTTGTATTCTTATACAGAGATTCATATGATAGCTAGAGATTTGATTTCCATATGCTCTTGGTCCCAGTACATATCAGTTAACTCAAGCCTTTTACATTTAGTTCCCCCGTTACTGGTCCAGTTACCCCGTTTCCCTTGATTTGATCATCTGTGTTAAAATTGTAACTTGTAACGTTGTAAGTTCCGTAACAAGTAAATTTTATAATTTGTACGAGTAGCTTTCACAAGTTTTAATCAGAGATTGAATTGCAATTGCAAGAGGGTAGTTTTGGTGTGAGGTTTTCTAGTCTTTCATCTCCCCCAAACGGGAGGACTTCTGTACAACGTCATATTCAAGTAGGATTACGTTCGACTATCAGAGTGATCGCTAAAACACATGTTCATCCGGGGATTTCAGGAAAGAAACAGTTGGAAACCATATCTATAAGCAAACAGGTGATACAGGCAACACGGAAACCAACTAGAAAATGTTTGAATACAGAAAGAATGCCGGTGGCTAAAAGAGAAGTACATTCTCCCAATGATTTCACAAGCTAATGACTAATTAGTTACACTGGCTCCAGGCTCCAGATCTCCAATATAGAATTCGTGAACCATATCATAGACTAAGCTAGCATGCTGTGGCCTACAAAACATAAAGTGAAGATTAAGAAGATAATGTCAGCAACGTCATTGCCACAAGTTTGTTGATGCAATAAAATGTAACAGTGCGGGTGCTAGGTACTGACAGATCACAAGAAAAAGATATTCCACCCTCGCTGATCAGATCTATCTATGAAGATATAGATCAAATTATAGTTTAGCACTAAGAAAGAACAAATTAGAACACATTATGCACATTGATTTAAAACATTACTCTGGAGCTAAAACATGATTAAAGTGAGAGATGTGAAAATAGGGGTTCATTTACATCTATAAGTAGTGCTGTATCAATTGTCTTGGTTTCATTTCCAAACAGCCAGTTCAAAGCCTCAGATGAGGATTGAGAAAGTCACTATAAAACACTTTCATTCTTTCCAAATATGATTAGTTGACGCCAATCAAATGAGAGAAGACTCATTAATGCTATCCAGTCTTATCTAATATCAACACACACCCTATGGTTGGTGAATTGAGAAAACAGGCTTATTATTTTGCAATGAGTAATGGCAAGGAAAAGCATTTCAGCACAGAGATACTACTTACCCATAAAACCCAACAGTTGAATCATCCCCAGCGTGTGCGAGGATGGCATCACCACCCGGGTGTACCTCTACATATGGTGTAAGGTCATACACCTACAGTTATTGCAAAAACAATACTAGAGTGAAATGTAAAGCCCACAAAGGAAGAACAAGAGATCTCCAAAGAATCTAATGAATCATGATATTACCTTGTTTTTGATAATCACCCAACAATCTGTTCGTTTATTATGCAAAGAAACCTCAGCTTTAGAGTATATCTTGGCTGTCTGGCAATGGAAATAGCATAAACATTTGCTCAAACTTCATTTCTAGAAAACTGAAAAACATGATCATTTTTCTTTGCT
Organism: Rosa lucieae; assembly: GCA_024704745.1. Taxonomy (NCBI): domain Eukaryota; kingdom Viridiplantae; phylum Streptophyta; class Magnoliopsida; order Rosales; family Rosaceae; genus Rosa; species Rosa lucieae. The sequence continues at coordinate 5,123,644 of CM045493.1, forward strand.
GACAATTACAATTATACCTTGTCAGCTTTAGCATTTGACTTAACGTTTTTTGTATTCCCTGCAACCAAAAAGATTTCCTCTTTTATAATCCAAACTCAAAACTTGCTAACAAAGATTCAAACTTTTTGACATTACAACAACTCGAGTAAGATTGCTTTTGTTCTTTATGAGATGAAAAAGAAAAAGGAATAAGAAAATACCAGATGGGATCAGAACGAAAGCTCCTAAAAAGACACACAGAAGCAATGCCACCACAGCTAGAATCATATTTCCAAGCTGAGCTCCTTCAACTGATGAATCAGAACTATAAAACACACCCAACAAATCCCATCAAAATAACTCAGACATATGCATCAAAAACTTTAGCACAGATGAAATGAAGTCTACTATGATTTTGATCAACTGGGTGTCATTTAGTTTAACACAATGCATAGTCTAAACCATGGAAAAGAGAAATAAATCAAAAGGAAGATCTCTGCAGGCATTGAAGATAGGATAAGAACTACTTACAGAACACAAACTAATGCAAAGCCCGGAACTTCGATTTGAAATTGGAATCTATGTTGGTGTGTATGTGTAGAGAAAGAGACTGATTGAGAAAGCTGAAAGCTTTAGCTTGAGATTCAATTTGGAAGTCCCTGTATTTCTGCGGAGGTTCAGTGAGAGTTTGCAGTCATGTTAAACTCGACTCTGACTGTGAAGGTACGGATCCAATGGGCCTGGACTTCCAGTAAGAGACCCGGTTGAGGATCCAAATGTAAACATATGAATTTTTTTTTTTTTTTTTGTCAACTGAAGTTCATTCATGCCAAACGAAGGATACAAGAGGAAAAACAAAAGAAGACAAAACTAACTAAGAAAAGAACAACTATCTAAGGTTCAGTTGAGGTAACATCAGAAAGCAAAATAAGTTGCAAGGAGGGAGGCGGTTGAGAAACCCACGTGGGTGGGCACACCCTCCTGTATGTCAACGCAGCAACGTGATCCGCTGCAGCATTGGCTTTTCTGCTGGTCGATCCAAGACCAGCTGAGGCTGCTAAAAGAAGCAGCCAAAATTCAGATATCAGAGATGATAGGAGCCAGAGACCAATGAGAATGATGAGATGAGTGCGAAAGGGCGTGAATAAGATCTTGAGAGTCTGAAGTGATGATGATTTCGGTCAGAGAGAGATCATGAGCATGGAGTAAAGCCTCTCTACAAGCCAAGGCTTCCACAAGCAGTGGAGAAGAGGTATAAACATACTTGGCCGCATCGTGGAGGAGCAAACCAGAGGAGTCTCGAAAGAGAGCAGCAATTCCACCACAAAGTGATTCTAAGTGCCAGGAAGCATCTACATTTATCTTGATCATACCAGGGGAAGGTGGCTCCCAAAGTTGTAAGGACAATGATGAAGTGGTCCCATTGTCAAGGCGACTCAACTTGTGGTTAGCTTCAGAGAATTCGTAAGCTGCGGCAGTCGCCCACGAGACCACAACAAAGGATGAAAAATACAATCACAACGATGCTTCCATAGCTACCAGAGTAGGTAGGCCACCTTGGAAAATCTCGAGGAATTAAAAGGTTCAGATTACCAGTCTGTGATAAGTTGATGAATCCAAGCTGCTAAGGTAGAGATGTGAGTAGTAGGAACCCTATAGCTTAAGGAATGTAGGAACCATGCTTTTGTAGCTGTAGAGCACGTGAAGACAATATTTTCAATAGTCTCCGGTTATGAGTCACATAAAGGGCAGATGGGTGAAGTCGCAAGATGACACCGATGACGATTATCGTCGGTAGCTAATGCATTTGAGACGGCTCTCCATATGAAGTGCTTCACCTTGGGAGTCGCACAGAGACCCCAGATCCATTTCCAAATAGTAGAATCTACTTGGAAAGAGGTGTGAGGATGTATTGATTGAAGAGGGTTACTGGTGAGATGACAAAGGTGATATCTGGACTTGACAGAGTAGCATCCATTGGATATGTAAGGCCATACTTGTCGATCAACAGATGCATGGTGGGAGAGTGGAATGGCCATAATAGCAGTGGTTTCAGCTACCGTGATAGAGCTGCGTATCAATTGAAGATCCCACTGCCGGTTGATAGGATGTATAATGGAGGAAACTCTAAGATGTGGGTCCATATTGGGGGATGAGAGTCGATGATCTGGTAAAGTAGAAATCCATTTGTCACACCAGATAGAGACATCATAAAGTAGACACCACTGTGAATTGTGAAAATTGGAAGAGGAAATGAAAGCTAGTTGTAGAGGAAACCACTCTGAAAAATTAAGAGTGAATGGCGCAGGAATGGCTGCGGCTACTGCTTTGATCAAAATTCCTCTGCCTGCGTGATTGAGTAGAGATTTCTGCCAGCCTTGTATTTTTTGTTTGACTTGTTCCCTGACATAACTTAGGGCTGCGACCTTGGACGACCTCCCCCAAACATTTGGAAGCCCCAAGTATTTACCAGGATCGAGCACGTACGTGCGTCATATTGAGAATGTTATTGCAGTTCACCATTGTTGAAGCCGCAGTATTTGGACTATAAAAAAGTGAAGATTTGGCAAAGTTGATTGTTTGTCCTGAGGCTGTCCAGTATCCCAATAGAAGGGCGGAGAGAGCCATACAGTTATCTGTCGTTGCCTTGAAAAAGAAGAGAGAGTCATCGGCGAAGAAGAGATGACTAATTGCAGGGCCCCTGTTGTCTAGCCGTAAGGGATGTAGATGATTAGAAATACATGCTTTTGGAACCAAACGAGAGAGAACATCTGAGACAAAAAGGAATAGAAAAGGGGATACTGGATCACCTTGTTGAAGTCCTCTTGAAGGTTTGAAAGAGCAAGAGGGTTTCCCATTAACCACCACTGATAATGTAACAGAGCGAACACAGTTCATGAGCATATGAATTGTTTGCTCTTCGCTTTTGAAAAATCAGTAAAAAAAAATTTAAAAAAAATTAATTACAGATCTTGAGTTCTGTTAGTTTGAGAAGTGTTTTAAAATCATTATTAAAAATTTTTAATCAGTAAATAAAAATATACAATTTTGGAATGAAATCGTGCATTACTTATATATAAATCATGGTCTTGGAGAAATATTTTATTTATTTATTTATTGTTTTTTTAGAAAGTTATGGTCTAGTTTTCACGAGATTGGGGCATAAACTTTTATTAGTTTATAGTTTTGCACTTTTTATTATTCTTTTTCATCATGAGAATACTGTAAATAAAGATTTGTGTTTGACATTATAAATTACTAACTAAAACCATAGGATGACACTAAGGGTTAAAATGATGTCACGTAATATGAAATATCAATACATTAGGTGCCTTGGAGAATTTTTGGCTAAAACGTTACAATTACATCATTGTGAGAAATTACAGTAATTAACAAATAAAAAAAAGAGACATTTCCATAATTAACAATGTAACTACCTAGCTAGAGTTCTTATATTTTTGTTGACAAACGTGACTAATAAGCAGACAACGGGTGAACATAGCAAAAATCTTGTCTAGCATGTCGCACTACTCTAATTTCTCACCACAAAGTACGCAACAGATGGGATCATTGGAATAGTTCGTGCGCTTGCGACAAAGCCAACAACGACATTGTTCATTCGACACTAATCTGTGATCATCGCCCAGCAAGATGAAAAAAGTGAGCCGATGATGCGGGCTATTGCAGGCATGATGTCAAACAATCACAAAACAAGATATGAGATAGGGTGGTTTTAAGGCGACAGTGAGTCCCCGTTGAAGTCCGGCGAGCAACCTTGCTCTACGTCGATCGGAATGAAGTAGGAGCACTCCGACGACTATGAGATGGAGTAACACAAAGGCATAATCATAGAACCCAAGTTGATCATATGTTGCTAGAAGTGGCTTAAGAACTGCGGAAGCCATGGCCAATGGTTGTATTAGCTAGCTGCTAGCTTTCAAGTTTGAATTGCGGAAAGATGGAGGAGTACTGGTATTGCTTTCTATATATAGAACTGTTTCTGGTGGCTTTCTCCGGGTACCTCACACAGAATGCTATACCGTCCGGGTACCGATCGGCTCCTAGATCCTGTATCAAGGACACGACGTTAGAGGGATAAACCGTACCGGACAGTTTATACCTCTCCGATGCCTGAGTGAGAAACTAATAGTTGTGTAGAATAAATAGTGGATAAATGAGTTATTACCTGTCAAAAGGTGGTTGTGCTATAATCTTTATATTCCAGCGTGGGAAGGGAGTCTCCCATATCCTCGATGTGGGACACAGGTTCTTCTGATGCCATATCAGTCTTGTATTTGTAAAATAGATGGGCTGTGCTGGCCTTGCCCCGGGCCCTGGGTGCCCGGGGTGGCATCTTATGTGAAGCCTGCCATGGTGGGGTGTGAACCCGGCCCATGGCGTAGTACCTGGGAGTACTGATGGGGCTCAGGGGCTAGTGTTAAACCTAGTTGAGACTCCCTAGTATGTACAAGTCCCCCAAGTTCCCGTTCAAGATGTTTCTTGGGTGGGGACTTATTGCTTTTTAGTCTCAAGGTTTGGCACTAGTGTGCCTATAGGTAGTCCCCCAAGTTCCCTCAGAAGAGAATCTTGAGCGGGCGACGCTGTAGGTAAGCCGCTTGCTTGGGATAATGAAGTTGTCCCTTGGACTGGATGGGATGGAGAATTTGAGCCTCCGGTACCCTATGGGGTAAAGAGAGAGCTTGGCTCCGATACCCGATGGGGTAGAAAATTTGAGCCTCCGGTACCCAATGGGGTGGAGAGAGAGCTTGGCTCCGATATCCGGTGGGGTAGAAAATTTGAACCTTTGGTACCCAATGGGGTAGAGAGAGGGCTTGGCTCCGATACCCGATGGGGTAGAAAATTTGAACCTTCGGTACCCAATGGGGTAGAGAGAGGGCTTGGCTCTGATACCCGATGGGGTAGAAAATTTGAGCCTCCGGTACCCAATGGGGTGGAGAGAGAGCTTGGCTCCGATACCCAGTGGGGTAGAAAATTTGAACCTCTGGTACCTAATGGGGTAGAGAGAGGGCCTGGCTCCGATACCCGATGGGGTAGAAAATTTGAACCTTCGGTACCCAATGGGGTGGAGAGAGAGCTTGGCTCCGATACCCAGTGAGGTAGAAAATTTGAACCTCCGGTACCCAATGGGGTAGAGAGAGGGCCTGGCTCCGATACTCGATGGGGTAGAAAATTTGAGCATCTGGTACCCGATGGGGTAGGCGTTGCATGTCGGCCACGTGGGGCAGACTGGGTTGTGCAATAAATGCCCGTCCCTTGGACTGCCGAGGCTTCGAGAAATGGGAGAATACGTGGGACACGTGTAGTGATCCTACGGTTGAGGGCGTTTCGGTTTCGACGGTCCTGATGCATTGGAGATTGAATTTAAGAGGGAAACTGACTGTTTTCCCTCACTTTTCGCGAAAAAGAAGCTCGAAAGATTTGGAAGGTTTGCAGCGAAGAGAAAGGGAGAATCCAGAGAGAATTGTGAGTGCCTGTGGAGTGAGATCGATCGTCTACTGAAGAAAAGGTTAGATCTCTCTCTCTGCTTGTGGATTTTACCTGTTTACTCGCTAGGTCTGCCACTGTTACTGCCAAGGCAGTTTCTGTTTGTGTTTGTGTTGCTCTTGTCTGCCTAAATACAGAAACGAACAATGCCAGTGTCGTTGTCCTTTTGTTTAAGATTTTTGGGTTTGTTTCATTTTGTGGGTTTTGGGTTTTGGGTTGAATTTCTGGGCTTTGGATAGGCTAACCCTTGTGCTTCTGGTTCCAGATATAGCAAGATTTGAGGTCCCCGGTATCGTAGTTAGGATGGAATCAGAAGCCAGGGGTGGGGATACGGGATCGTCGTACCAGTCTTCTGCCAGGCAAGCTGAAGTGGATATCAACCGGTACTTAGGGCGGGTAGACCAACTAGCGGAGAACACGGGGTCCTCGACTGGGGTGTTCTCGGAGAGTAGTGAGGAGTCCGACGAGGGTGAGAGCGAGGGTGGATCCGCGGAGGCCCCGGTAGTCACAGTGGCCATTCCCGAGGGCATTCCGAAGCCGAGGTACACACTTGCGACGGGACAGTAGACATGTGACTGAAGTGGGGGATACCGGACGCAGTGGAGCTTAGACCTCTTAGGGATGGGGAGATGGCCGCGAATCCTGCCCCGGGGTGGTGGCGCTGCACGAGAATCAGCACCACCAAGGGTTATCGCTGCCCCTGCCCCGGTGCCTACAGTATCTGTTGCGGATGCTGAACCTGTCACCGGGGCAGCTGACCCCGAATGCCGTTCGCCAAATGTATAGTATGATGGCCATGTGGGACTTGTGCCAGCAAGGGTGGCCTTCCATAAATGAGTTCCGCGCGGTACACCGGGTACTGTACTCTAGGAAGCAGTCTTGTGCGGGTACGGTGACCTTTGCCGCTAGGGACTACGAGCCGCTAGTTATTGATATGCCTACCTCGATGAGCAAAAGGTGGAGGAACAAAGTGTTCCTAGCTGGGGGGAGGTGGCAGATAAAAAATAAGAAGTGGCAGCTGACCAGTACCTTCCAAGCTATCGGGGATCAGTCCTATGCGCTATCCGAAGTATAAAGGAAGAGGATAGCCCGGGTATATGCCGTGTGGTCAGAGAAAGAGAGGAGCTCTTATAGGTTCATCCGGCACTCTATACTTTATAGGCTAGGGTTAGGGTGGCTCCCCGGTAAGGGACTTATTATACTATACATTTGTAGTTTTTTTTTTGTGAATTTTTTTTTTTTTCGTCCTTTTTACTTTCGACTAACCTTTGAGCTGATTGCAGTGAAAGCCCCGAAGAGGAAACCCCGTAAAGGCAAGGAGGAGGACAGGATGGATGATGCCCAACTGATGGACATGCTGATGGGCCAGGGAGAAGATGCTCTGCACATCGATGTCGACCTAGGGTCGAAAGGCACGAGTCGGTCTATTGAAGAGACCCTTTTGGAGATCACCGATGAGGGATACGGTGAACCTGACCCCGACTCCCCTATGACCCACGCCGTGCAGCCCTCCATGGCCGATGTCATTACGATAGATGACACCGGAATGGGAAAAGTACCGGCCTCAGTGCCTATCTCCTCTCGTTCTACTGGGAGCGATAAGGCGTTACTCCCCGGTGAGAAGAAGAGATCCCACAGGTACCGACATCGAACCGATAAGGAGGTGACGTACACTGGCCGGGATGTCCAGGGTGCCGGTGCGAAGAGGCAGAAGAAAGATCACCCGGGATCAGGGCCATCGCCTTCTCTTGGCATGTTATCTCCCGCCGTTCCGGTAATCCCCAAGAAGCCCATCAAGCAGCTGCTGAGTGAATACGGGGTTGCCGATGAAAAGTTCGTGCGGTCCATGCTTGGGGATCTGAAGGATATTGACCTCGACCGGGTTCGAGCCAAAGATAATACTCCCCAGGAGAATCGCCGTCTCGCCCGAGAATCAATGATGCGGGTACGTCTTGTTTTATTTTTCTCTCTTACCTTTGTTGTTATGCGTTTTAATCGGTGTATCTGCAGGCACTCTTCAATGTGTACGCCATCGATGCCAGCGAGGAAGATACTCATCTGAAGAAGGAGGTTAGCAATCTCTCTGGGCAGGTGAAGTATCTTCATGGCGAGAAGGCCAAGCTGGAGAAGGAGCGGGACTCATTGAGGGCTGAGATGGCCGTCTCTAAGCAGCGGATTGCGGAGCTTGAGGGTGAGGTTGCTGAGGCGCGGGAGGAGGTAAAGAACGCCCGGGACTCCGAAAAAAGGCTGCAGAGTTTGCCGTCTCATGGAAGGAGAAGGCAGACCATCTGGAGGATCGCCTTCCCGCTGAGAGGCACGAGGCCGTGGAGGAGTACAAGTCCTCGGATGAGCTTATCTCCATGCTGGCTGCTACCCAAGATAAGGCTGTCATCATGAAGTTTAAAGAGTGTGTGGCAGCCGGGTACTTAGATGAAGCCAAATTCAGACGGGGTCTCCTGGAGAAAAGGAAGAAGGATCGGGAGGCGGTGGCCAAGTCCAGTGCCGGTGGGTCTCAGAGTACCGATGGTGATCGGTTGTGAAAATTACTATATATATATATATATATTTTTTTTGAACTATTGTCTAATTTGTCTGGTAGTCCAGGCTTTTTGTGAATGGGAACATCCTCGATTTGAATGGGAATTAGAAAGGAATTAAAATTTCTAGGATTTTCGTACCTTTGAGCATTTGTTTGCATCACTTATTACCGGAATAAAGTAACTGACAATAGCTATGTCCGGGAATGTCCGGGGCAGGTAAAAAAAAAATGCTAGAAATAGTCTGAATAATTCATTTTTCCATTGAAATACCACACGGTGGTTAAATACAGAATGAGTACCTGATGGGTAGCTTGCCATAGCTGTATGTCCAAAAAGCAAAAGCTAGGACAAGATGCTCCCGGAGCTACTTGTAATAGTACTGCAGGCGCTAGGTATTCCATGGATGCCTGGAAACGACCCCGTTCATATCCCGGATGAAAAATGTTGCGGGACCTACTTCTTCAATGATCTCGTAAGGCCCTGTCCAGGATGGATCCAGTCTCCGGGGCTCTGGGTAGACTTGCTTCATGACCCAGTGCCCCAATTTTAATGTCCGGGACTGTACCTTGGCATCGTAGTAACGAGCTATCCTCCGTTTGTTTGCCAAGTTATGCATATGTGCCACTTCTCTTCGTTCCTCGAGTAAATCAGCATCGAGGTGTAGGCCATCTGAGTTGGTACCCGCATCAAAGTATTCGATCCGGGGACTCTGGATTTGTGTTTCAATAGGGAGTACTGCTTCTGATCCAAAAGCCATGCAGAAAGGGGTCTCGCCCATGGCCTCCGTTGCCGTGGTTCTGATAGCCCACAACACTTCCGGGAGTTTAGGGGCCCAAAGACCCTTGGCTTCGTCGAGCTTTTTTTTCAGTATTTTCTTGATTATCTTGTTGACAGCTTCGACCTGACCGTTTTTCTGGGGGTGAGCCGGGGAAGCATAGAGGATCTTAGTGCCGAGGTTCTGTGTGTAAGCTCTCAGCTCATCATTGTCGAACTGGGTACCATTGTCCGTGACTATGGTATCCGGGACTCCAAACCTGCGGTAGATGTTCTTCCATATGAAGTTCTTGACTTTTTCCGTGGTGATGGCGACGAGAGGTTCTGCCTCTACCCACTTTGTTTGGTAGTCCACGGCAACAATGGCGTATTTGAACTGTCCCACTGCTGTGGGAAGTTTACCAATCAAGTCCAAACCCCACTGACAGAACGGCCATGGTGCAAGGAGGATGGAAAGGGCGATGGGCGGTGCTCGTGGGATATTTGCGTACATTTGGCATTTGTGGCAAGAACTGGATATAGTTTGAGCCAGGGCCGACATGGTTGGCCAGAAATATCCTGCCCTTAGGGTCTTGTGTGCAAGAGATCGAGCTCCGGCATGGTTACCACATACACCAGCGTGAATGTCCGTCATGATTTTGTGACCTTCCTCCGGTGTCACACACTTCAGGTTAGGAAAGCAATGTCCTATTCTGTAGAGTTTGCCATTCATGATCGTGTATCGAGCTGACCTTAGCTGCAGTCTTCTGGCCTCGACCTTATCATCCGGTGCTAGGCCATCTGCCATGTATTTCAAAATTGGGTCCATCCATGAAGCTGTGTGATCTACCGAAAATATTTCTGACACCGTTTTGGAAGTACTAGGTCCCGCGAGTATTTCGACTTCAGTGGTCCCATAGGTAGGGTTTGGAGAAGTTGATGCAAGCTTAGCAAGAGCGTCTGCCTTGTCGTTTTCTGCCCTTGGTATTTGGGTAAAAATGTAGGAGGTGAACCTCTGAACTAAAGCCCGGGCCAAGGCCTGGTAGGAGGACATGTGGGGCTCCTTTGCCTCGAAGTTACCGCTGACCTGGTTTACAACCAACTGGGAATCACTGAAGATATGGAGGTGTTGGACCCCTAGTTCCCGGGCGATCTGCAGACCGACTATGAGTGCCTCGTATTCTGCGGTATTATTGGATGCTTTGAAGGCAAATTTGAGGGCGTACTCGTAGACTTGCTCGTCCGGGCTAATTAGTAGGATGCCAGCTCCACTAGTTTTCTTGTTGGATGATCCGTCCACGTATAATCGCCAAGTGCTTGGCGGAGGTGGATCCGAGGCTAGCGGTTCAGGTGGTTCCTTGTTTGGGTCATGGGAAGGGATTGATTCGAAAATAAAATCGGCCGCTGCCTGGCCTTTGATAGTTGTCCGGGGCTGGTACCTGATATCGAATTCCCCAAGCTCGATGGCCCATTTAATTAACTTGCCCGATGTCTCTGGTTTCTGCAAAACCTGCCTCAATGGGTGATTAGTGAAAACGGTGATAGAATGTGCCTGGAAGTAATGTCTGAGCTTCCGGGCTGATACCAGGAGAGCCAGTGCTACTCTTTCAATGTCCGGGTACTTGGACTCTGCACCAATGTAACCTTTCCCAGCGTAGTACACTGGGTACTCGCAATCGGAGTCCTTCCTAATCAGGACTGAGCTCACAGCAGTTGCCGATGCTGCCAGATATACGTAGAGCATTTCTCCGGGAACAGGTTTGTAGAGTAGAGGTACCTGTGACAAGTACGACTTCAAGCCAAGGAAAGCAGCCTCGTGCTCCGCTGTCCAGGCTATCACCTCGACGTGTTGGGTTTTTAGCAGTTTGAAGAAAGGGGTACACTTGTCCGTCAGCCTGGAGATGAATCTTGACAGGGCGGCCACCTTGCCTATAAGAGATTGGACCTCGTTCCGGTGGTTGGGGATACCATGTCTATTATAGCCTGCACTTTTTATGGATTGGCCTCAATTCCCCTGTGGCTAATGATGTACCCGAGAAACTTTCCTGCCTCGACCCCGAAGATGCACTTCTGTGGGTTAAGCCGCATTCTGTTGAGCAATATGATGGTGAAGACGATTGACAAGTTGGCCACATGATCCTCTAGAGTTAAACTTTTTACCAGCATGTCGTCCACGTATACCTCCATGATAGTACCGATAACTTCCTCAAACATGGAGTTGACAAGTCGCTGATATGTGGCACCTGCATTCTTTAACCCAAAAGGCATGACCTGGTAGCAATAGAGACCTTTGTCTGTAGTGAAGGCAGTGTGCTCGTCCTCTGCCGGGTTCATTCGAATCTGGTTGTACCCGCTAAACGCATCCATGAAGCTGAGTAACCGGTACCCGGCGGTGGAGTCGATCAATTGATCAATTCGCGGGAGCGGGAAGCTATCTTTAGGGCATGCCCGATTGAGGTTTGTGTAGTCGACACACATGCGCCATGTTCCCGGAGATTTCTTTGGTACCTTTAGCACGTTGGCTAACCACCAGGGGTATGTTACTTCCCTGACAAAGTTGATGGAGATCAACTTCTTTACCTCAACCTGGATAGCCCGGTACTTATCGTGTGTGAAGGCCCTTCGCTTTTGTCGTACCGGTGTTGAGTAAGGAACGATACTAAGATTGTGCGTGGCTACTTCTGGCGGTATCCCGGGCATGTCCTCATAGGACCAAGCGAACGCGGATGTGTCAGAGCGGAGAAACGAGATTAATCCCTCCCTTACAACCGGAGACAGCCTTGTACCAATCCTAACAGTTCTGTCCGGGAACTGCTCTGATAGCACCACCTCTTCAATGTCTTCTACGGCACCGGGCCGTTCTTCGTCCAGGTCGGTATCGGCCCTGGGATCCTCGTATCTGTCCAACTAAGGGTTAGTAGCTACGTGCAACATTTCAGACTTTCCCTTACCGCGGGATACAGTTAGAGAATAGCATTTCCTTGCAGCCGCCTGATCACCCCGGATCGTAGCCGTGCCGGCCGGGGTCGGTACTTTCATCATCAACATGTGACTTGCTATGAAGGTTTTCAGGAGCCAAAGTGTCGGACGGCCCAGGATAGCATTATAGAACGAGACGCAGTCCACTATGATGAACTCTGTTTTGATGGTTGAACAATTTGGACTTTCACCTATCGTGATCGATAGGTAATCTGATCCGAGTGGTTGGACGATGTCTCCTGAAAAACTAATGAGGGGCTCATTATCCTGTGACAGTTTGGCTCGTCCTCTGTTCAAAGCTTTGTATGCATCGCGAAATAATACGCTAACCGAGGCCCTGGTGTCTACGAGCACCCTGGACATTATGTAGTGGTCCATCTGGAGTGTAATTAGGAAGGGATCATCATGGGGCATCCTCAGATTGGCTTCCTCCTCCTGCAGGAATGTCACCGATGTCCACTTGGTGCCACCGTTTTGCTGCGGGGCTTTGTGGAAGTTGAAAACTTCCGGACGGCCGAAACTAGAATTTCGTTTCTTCCCTTGGGCGGGCGACTCTTTCGGACCCCACCGTGGATCGTGAATATCTGGCCGTACACGTCGACCGCTCCTATCTCCTTAGCAGGTAGGTATCGTTGAAGCTTGCCCTCTGGATGAGGGACTCGATGGTATTTTTTAAAGCAACACACAGATTGGTATTGTGTCCGGCATCCTCGTGGTAAGTGCAGAATTTTCCGGTGTCCTGCTGGGTAAGTCTGCTCTTTGGGAACTTCCTTGGGGGTGGTCCCGGTATCTCATCCCTGTTTTCGTTCCAGACAGTCTCGTATGAAGCCTTCAGGATTGTGAATACCTCATACCGAGGTGGTGGTGGTGTCCTTGGGCCCTGCTGTGTCCTTGGCTCCCGGTTATGGTGGGTGTTCCCGTAACTGTTCGACCTGGACGGGGATTCTTTGCCTCTTTTGTTCGAGGTATGGGGTGACCTATCATGACTGTGGACCCACTCCCTTTTTCGTGGCTCATCCCTAATCGTCGAAGTCGGTGTGGAAAATCTTAGTTCTGGTCTGGGGGTGTCCCCGTATGTTTCGAATTCGGCCTGAGCGTGTCTGATGGCAGTGGCCATCAGTTCGTCGTAGCTAGCTGGAGGATTATGGTTGATCCCGTAGAGAAATTCTCCTCGCCTTAGGCCCCTCCTGAAAGCCAGCTCAGCTAGTTCCTTATTGAGGTCCCGGCACTTAGCGGTAGCCGCTTGCCACCGATTTACAAAAGAGTTCAGGGTTTCATCTTCTCCCTGCTGGACCTTCAGTAGGCCCTTCGGTGTGTGTATCCCATCAGTGCGTAAGATGAATCGAGCGACAAATTTGTCAGCCAACTCCTTAAAATTCCCTACAGAACCGACCGGCAGTTCGTAGAACCAACTTAAAGCCTCCCCTGACAGGGTTTCCTGGAACATGTTACAACACACTTCGTCCGTATATCCCTTGGCGTTTGTTTGCGATCGGAAAGCCTGTAAATGTTGGTAGGGATCTCCAACTCCCGTATAGTTAATTTTCAGTGGTTTCGATGTATTCGCTCGAATGGCTCCCCTAACCTGTTGGGTGAAAGGCCCCGGGCGGTCCTCGTAACTGTTCATAGCTCTCCAGGTGTCCCTATTTTCTGTGGCCTGTACCCTTGCCTGCAGGGCATGCAAGGAGTTGCTCATTTGCACGAGTAATGCCGTGTTTGCGTCGGGTACCGGTGTGATACCGTGAACTGGCTGTGGTAACGGTGGTGGTGGTAGATGCCTCAAGCTTTCCGGGAATAAGTCTACCGGTACCTGGATTAACCTCTGGCTGCCCCCCTTAGGAGGTGCTGGTGCGGTGTTGGTGTTTCCTGTTATCGGGGCAGCGTTCAAGTCTGCTAACTGGGATGCTCTAGCCAGGGCCTGAGTAAGTGCCTCGTTTTGCTGGTGCCTCCTGTCTAGTGCACGGGCCAGCGCCGTGTTTTCATCTTCCAAATCCTGCATTCTCTATTGCGTGAGGCGGTTTGTTTCCCTATCGGTACTCCTTTGTTCCCGATCGATCCTGGACTGCTCCCTGAAGGCTGCGATCTCAGCTCGCATAGACTCTAACTCCGAAATCGGAGTCATCTAATCCGGGACTATCGGGTCCAAGGATCCGAGGCTATGGATTTCCTCCGGAACAGTTGGCGCCTCTGCTGACGAAGTTCCCGGGGAGAACATAAGTGCCCGGGCGACACTTCTCCCCGCTCCTGTCACTTCTGGCTCACTCATATCCGGTACGACCCCTATCTGGCGCGCCAATGTTTCTGGTGGCTTTCTCCGGGTACCTCACACAGAATGCTATACCGTCCGGGTACCGATCGGCTCCTAGATCCTGTATCAAGGACACGACGTTAGAGGGATAAACCGTACCGGACGGTTTATACCTCTCCGATGCCTGAGTGAGAAACTAATAGTTGTGTAGAATAAATAGTGGATAAATGAGTTATTACCTGTCAAAAGGTGGTTGTGCTATAATCTTTATATTCCAGCGTGGGAAGGGAGTCTCTCCTATCCTCGATGTGGGACACAGGTTCTTCTGATGCCATATCAGTCTTGTATTTGTAAAATAGATGGGCTGTGCTGGCCTTGCCCCGGGCCCTGGGTGCCCGGGGTGGCATCTTATGTGAAGCCTGCCATGGTGGGGTGTGAACCCGGCCCATGGCGTAGTACCTGGGAGTACCGATGGGGCTCAGGGGCTAGTGCTAAACCTAGTTGAGACTCCCTAGTATGTACAAGAACCAAGAAGCCAAGCTGATTAATCCGGATGAGCAAAGGAAAAGGAAAAGATGAAGCCTAAGTTTATTAGGAATGGTTAACCGGCCTGCGAATTGAAGGAAACTAATCCACATTGGTATTGTAGTTTGTTGAAAACCATTTCTGATCTTTGGCAATAAAAGGGCCTTTACAATTACTGTACCTTATTATAGTAAAAAGTTAAATGCTAGCTAACACTATATAGAGAAGTGAGAACCCATGCATACATGAACTAGAAGCTACTTGCACTATAACTATTGGTATTGTTTCTTTGTTATATACAAGAACACGTTTTCTAATCCTTAATTTGACGAAGATGAAATCCAGTTCCACTACAAAGAAGTAAAATAAAATTTAGTAAAAATCCAAATCGAATGAAGTTTGAACTTGATGAAAAATATGAAGAAAAAAAAGAAGAAAAAAAAAACCATCATTTGGACTAGTTCGTAACTTTGTATATCTCAATTAGCAACTACACATAGAGTTCCCTTTGTGAACAATCTTTGATATTTTGACGACAAAGCGGACAACGGG
The DNA here is from genome assembly GCA_024704745.1 of Rosa lucieae. Taxonomy (NCBI): domain Eukaryota; kingdom Viridiplantae; phylum Streptophyta; class Magnoliopsida; order Rosales; family Rosaceae; genus Rosa; species Rosa lucieae. Next base: position 5,138,725 of record CM045493.1, read on the forward strand.
TAGATTCATTCAAACACGTATGGAGGCATATATGGTGAAATGTGTGTCCACATTTATCTAGCAATGCGCACACGTCTTTTTCCTTGTAGTCCATCAAGCAAATAGAACACTCACGGCTGCAAAACCCGATTTCTTCATCCATATGATAACTGAAAATCACATAGCCCTTAGGCCTCTTGGCACCGATTCTCACCAGAAAAAAACTCGCATTATTCTGTAGATGTTGCATCACTGTGATCATCTTATTCCCTGAACAGTACAGGCTGACCATGAGTATTAAGTCATATACCAGAAGTAACGCAGGGAACCCAAACGCAATGCGGAGGACTGTTATGATGGAATTAGTTTCAATGGAATGATCATGATCAAAGGGATTAATGGAAAGAAGAACAATGGTGTATATTATCAAGACATCTAGTATCATGAGTATACAGATGACTATAGCTAGGGCGGGGGGAAGTTCATGTTTAATTCTTAAGACGCCGAGGACTATTAAAAGGAGAAATAAAATAGAAACCAGGAGAGCCATGACAGGGTAGCTAGCTTTCAAGTTTCAAAGTTATGGACTAGCCTTCTTATCCATTGATTTATTAGAGGGAGCAAAGGTAATATACTAATACTCTGAAGCCTGGTCGAGTAATCCCATCGAGCCAGGAAAATCAGAGTGTAAGGAGAGTACAAGCGTATTCTAATAATTAATCCAGTTCCAATAAAGAGAAGTAAAAGATGTAAAACTAATTAGAACTAGATATGAGCAATATTTCGTAAGCTGATATATGTGAGATGTTTTGAGTCCAAATAGTGTCACATATAAATACATAAAACCTATAATTGAAAATTGGTTTTATGATAATGATATGTTTTGAATTTGAAATTCAAATTGTATGGTTATTTGGATCAATCCAATCAGACAAAAAATATAGCAGTTACATGATAGTTCCTTGATGGAAGGAACTGCCTCATTTGCCTTGTCTATATAAGGAGATTGAACAACCTACATTGATCCATGCAAGAACACTACACACACTCAAATAATTGTCTCATCTAACAATTGAGATAAAAAGTGGATCTTGGAGAAGCATCAATGGACAGTGGCACTCCATCATGTTAGTATCACATGCTCTTATAAATTTTGCTTTAAATTTGCACTTATTCTACTGCAGATTATCCTTATCATTTATTATTCGTGTTGCTGTTTAATAACCAGAGGCGGAGCCACGTTGGGGCACGGTGGGTCCTGTGCCCCAGTAAGATTTAATATAAAATCTTTCTAGTTTGATATTACCATTGATAGTTGGTTTGCTGTAGTGGCTAAAGGCTTTTTGCATGTGGATGTGGTCCTAGGTTCGAGTATCACTAGCAACAATGTACTTTTTTTTTTTTCAAACATTAATATTATTCTTTCTTCTCAACAAAAAAACATTAAAACTATTCTCTCTTATGATTTTAAATTCATAGATAAATTATACTTCCATTATGAAAAATTGTCTCAAATCTAAAAACTATAAGTTTGATTAATAAAATATGTAATTTAAAAAATATATATTGATATTTTCATAATATTATTAAATTTTTTTTTTATTAAAATTTTGATATATTTAAATTTTTTTTTTTTTTAACTTTAAAGTGCCCCACTAATCTTAAAGTTCTGGCTCCGCCACTGTTAATAATAATCTTGTATTTGACATAGTCATTATCTTACATATGAGATTATTGTGTTATAGGGTTGCAATGTTTTACGCATCTTAACTTAGGATCAGAATACTATATCAATCTTACATTTGTCATAGTCATGTAAATCTGCAGACATTAGGATAGATACACTGTTGCAGTCCTAAACCAGGATGCGACTACTACAGTACTCCTAATATGCCAATTATAATATATATGAGTTTTTATGTGCTTATACTGAGATATTTCTGTTTGAGCCCAAAAGTAATTTTGGCAAAATCCTTTAGTGGGTCTGAGCCAGCGGGCCGATACCTGCGGCCCGTAAATAAGGCTACATGGGTTTGGTTTGTAGTTTTGCTCATCCCGTGTTCCATAAGGGATATCATCCTTAATTGCGTGGAGATACGAGTGCTCGTGAAGGCGCGAAGATATATTTGCAATTAATACGTGCGCATCCTATTGCGCGCATCCAGCGATTACATCTAGGATTCTAAGAGGCAAGTAATTCTTGCCTACATTCTAGCGGCGACAGAGGAGGATAATTATTAATTATCGCTTACGATAATATCAAAACTATTAAGAGTTTTGATTTGATTCAAGGCCAATAACTGTGGCCTAAAATATAGCATTCCAGTCATATTAGGAAAGTGAATCTATAGTAGCCTATATATAGAGGCTAAAGATGATACGAAAGGGGCCTCTCTCGAATCAATCAATCCCAGCGATTACAAAGCCTCCCCGGAGCAAACCCTCAACCTCGTTGAAACCCGGTGACCGCCCGCCAGTCCTAGTCTCCTCGCGAGCCGACTGTCAGCCTCATCAGATCAAACCGGCGACCGTACTTCCAGTCCCAGTCTCCCCAGGAGCCGACTGCGAGCACAACCGCCACTGTTACTTCCAGCGAAGCAAGGGTAACGACCTCGCAACCTAGCGAAGCTAAAGTCACGCTTTAGCAAACCCGTGCTTCTCTCAACTTCCCAGTGATTGCTCTGCTTAGTCTACAACACTAAGTATCGATTTGGTGAACGCAAAGAGATCACAACTAAAGCCCTTACCCGCGTAAGGCAAAGAAGTCCTTTTCCGAAAGGCAGGAAAAGAACCCTGTGACGAGGTTGGTGCTCTTCTCGTCCACAGCGCTTGAAGAAGAAGTCAGGTCACGGGACTACCCCAACGACTGCACCCCGCGGTGCTGGCACGCCTGCGCAACCACTCGCCCAAAAGAGACTGTTTGCACACCAGCTGGTTTTGGAGCCAAACAATTTCATTGCAGTCAGTTTGTGTAACCTCTAACAAAGGACACAATGGAAATCAATATGAAAAGGGATTCTACCAAATCCAAATGAAATGAAGTTTGAACAAGATTTGGGTCAAAGTTAATGACATGAATAATGCTAGTAATTAGTTAAATCATTACTATTGTGTTACAAGTACTCGCGGCTACCAGCTCGGGTACGTTCTTTATAATTTTATACAATATGTAATACTTTGATGACAATGTGGACGAGAAGGGGAGGCCATATATAGCTAGCTAAACACTTACGGAGCATACATGATAAAATGTGTGTTGACATTTATCTAGCAACGCGCGAAAGCAAATAGCACCGAGTTAAGGACACTAGCAACTTTATTTACACTGCATGACTGTAAATTTAAGATTGATCTCATTGCAAAAGTTATGGAACCCGTTAAAGAATTGACTAAGCTGATCGACGAAGAATTTACTCGGAAAACTCAAACAAATTAAAGCCAAAGAACTGAAGAGCCCCTCCACCAATTTTGCAGAGAAAAGAAAAGAGCCACATTGTTTCTTAGGGACGTACATCATTTTTCTTGAATTTAATGTCACAAAAAGGCACACATGTCGTGGTGACACTCGTGGCATGCCATGACATATTAAAACATATCAAATTTTGTCAAATGTTCTTTCTTTTTATTTTGAGAAGAGAAAAAAAATTCATTAATCTAAAGGATTACAACGATGGGGATGACTCCATAAAATCATAACTACTCCAATTAGAGAAAAGAACCTACTCATATTCCTAATGTAGAACCGCCGGTTACAAATACCATGAGCCAATACGGACTCAACTCTAACCACATGAATCCCCATTTCTTCTGGCCTACAAACAATCAACTTTTCTTCTGTTCCAATGACGGAATTTTATGTTTTCCATCTGTTTTTTTTTTTTTTTTCTTCTTTTTCTTCTCATGTCTGTACTTTTGGGGTTTGGCTTTTGTCCTCCCTTCTCTTTTTTGTATTTTGCTTTATTATTAATAAAAAATAAATAAGGGGACGGGCGGTGGGCTCCCAGAGTGTGGTAGACTCTTCACCTTCGGGTTTGAGGGTGGGACTTGTTCCCTAAATCGTCTACTTCCGAGGAGCTAATATCGCCTCATCCCTTATTTAATTACAAAAAAAAAACTTTTTTTAAGAGTCCTGATACATTCTTATAGTCAACCTCAAGAAGAGACTAACTCCCTTCCACACCATATACCAAAACCATGAGTATATGTGCAAGGGAATCTCCCCATTACATTGACAACAAGAAATTAATGGCACGTTGACTTACTTGGAATGGAAAATAATCATGAATCGGAGACAAGTGGAATGAGAGAAGAAAGGAATCGGTATTGATTCCGGATGAATGATTCCTAAACCCATCTCCCCCCTTCGTAATCGAATTCCTGAGTATTCAGGAACCGATTCCTGATAAATAGGTGGGATCTACACCAATTCCGATTCCTTCATGTGTTAGTAAACACATAAATTCTTTTACCTGGAATCATTCCGATTCCTTTATGTGTTAGTAAACACATGGGTGTTTTTATTCCGTAATATTCCATTACATTCCATTCAATTCCAAGTAAGTAAACATGCCCTAAATATCAAAATTAAAACAACTAGTTTATAAAGATGACACCATAACAATGGCACAACCACTAGAACTAACCACCAAAACCATCGCTGAAAGGAGAAATGACCTATTAAACTAAGCAAAAATAGGAAAAAAAAAACCCCTAATAAAACAAAGTAATAGGCTATGATGAACCAAAACCAGTGAACCACTTCCATCTTTCACGCCGTTGACGACAAACCGTCATCAGTCTATCGGAGCTCACCCCATCGAAGACACCAAGCTTTGTCGTCTTCCACACAATTCTAGAACTGATAGAACTAATTAAAACTCTCTACATAATTTGAGTTGCTTATTGAACGAGAAGGGATTTCATATATGAAACATCTACATAATCAGTGTTACAAAGAGTGAAGAAAAGAAAAGATTTCATTTAGGAGGTACTGGTAGCTACATCAATTTCCTATTCTTTTGTACAATTTTTGGTACTTTGACGACAAAGTGGACATCGGGTGGAGATTGCTAAACACTTGTGAAGGCATAGGTGATGAAATGTGTGTTCACAATTATCTAGCAAAGCGCACTTTTCTTCTTTCTTGAGCTCCATCAAGCAAATAGCACACTCGCCGTTGCAAAACCCCATTTCCATGTCCATTTGATAACTCAAAATCACATAACCTTCGGGCCTCTTGGCGCCGATTTTGATCAAAAGAAATGTCGCTTTGCTGTACAACTCTTGCAACAGTCTGATCATCTTCCTCGAACAATATGGGCCGATGATGAATATTAAGTTAGATACAGAGAGTAATGTTGAGAAACAAAGTCCAATGTAGATGACTGTTATGATCGTCGACGAATGGAAGGAATCAAGCAAAATGATGTGGAGTATTAAAACAACTAATATCATGAGTATATTGGCGACTATATCTATGGCGGGGGCGAGTGCAGGCTTGGCGACTCTGATTTCATCTTCGAAACAAATTATGAACAAGAGAACCATTAGAATGAGAACTACAGACACAAAATAGTTCTCATGAGAAGACTGAGATATTACCGAAGCCATGACAGAGAGCAGTAGCTTTGAAGTTTCGATTAATGGAGTCACTGGGATTGTTTTAGTTTATAGAGGAACAAGGGACTCTGTAAATATAGTAATACTCGGAAAGACCTGATTAATCCCATTGAGCAGAGGAAAAAAGAAAGAAAAAGGAAAGTCACTTGTTCCCTAAGATGAAAAGGAAACATTACAAATTATTAATGTTCAAATATAAATTTATTGTGCCTAGACGTCCTTCAACAAAATGACGTCTTAGAGAACTATGGATAAAAAACATTAAAAAAAATCATTCGGGTAAAAATTAGTGACATGAACTTAGTTACTAGTACCGCAGGATATACCAAGACTTGCTTATGCTTTGACACTACTAAGTACCACAAAATATTGACACGAGTGTTGTAAGCAAATTGTAAGCTCCAAAACTCAAAAATTAAATTTATCGTGCCACGTGACTGTTCCGACTCTTCAATAACAAGGCGCCACCTTACATATGAGACTCACTATCAAATAAACATGCTCACGTAATTAACATGTCGGCCTACTACTATTTGATAGTTGATTGAGCACTACGTGGCAAGATAACACATTGATCATTAGGATTTTGAAGTAAAACGAAAGGCTGTATATCTTTAGAATTAGCGGCCTCGGCCTAACCGACATGATTCCAAGAAGAGCATTACATCTAGGGCCATAAAGCTGAGATCATATATATCAGGTTGAAAATCCTATACTGAATAATTTGCGTTCACACTTCACAGTTCAAAAACCGCTTAGCAAACTTCAACCTTGCTTTGTTCTGTGCTCTACTTATTACCAACCATCATAGACAGTCTGTCACACCCTAAGTTTTCCTCCCTCCACCGAAAGCCACATTATTTTGTAGCGAAGGAATAGAATAAAGTTGCCAAATTCAAAAGAATCTATCTCCCTACAAAGCTAGCTTCAACTTTTCCCAACTTCGATCTCCAAAGACAAAGGCAAACAGTTTCCTTCCCAACAAAGAAAGCTACAATAGCAATGGGTTGCTTCAGTTCTTCCAGTTCCAAATCCAAATCCAAATTTAAATCCACCACCAACACATCTCAGTATGATCAAACCGCTGCTCAGCCTCTGCAATACCAAGAACCTCCCAACAAAAACGTCCAGCAACAAATCCTCCTACAAATCCCAGGATGCAGAGTTCACCTCATGGAAGAAGGAGAAGCCCTAGAGCTCGCCGTCGGCGAGTTCATTCTCGAGAACATCTTCGACGAGAATATATCTCTAGCCACCGTTATCAAAGTCGGTGAAGAACTCCAATGGCCATTAACGAAAGACGAGCCGGTTGTGAAGATAGATGATTTGCACTACCTCTTCTCCTTGCCGATGAGAGATGGTGATCCTCTGAGCTACGGTGTGACCTTTCCGGAGCAGTATGCAAGTCACTTGGGATTTCTGGACTCCTTTTTGAAGGAGCATTCGTGCTTTACGATCACTTCCAATAGTAGCGCTACGAAGAATGTGAAGGGAGTTGATTGGAAGGAGTATGCTCCGAGGATTGATGACTATAATAATGTGTTGGCCAAGGCAATTGCAGGAGGAACTGGTCAGATTGTCAGAGGAATCTTCATGTGTAGCAATGCTTATGCTAATCAGGTCTGTTTTAAACTTTTAATTTGGCCTTAGAGCTCTACAAGTATCATATATAGTATGAGAAACTAGCTTATAGTACTAATCTATTAACATTACATATCAATTGAAGGTGGAGAAAGGTATGAGATGAAGAAACACTTGCTCTTTAGTCAATTTGGTGTCCTGTGTTTACAATTTAGCTAATGTGGTCATGTTTATCTTCGTTCACCTTTAGCGAATTTGGTGGGTACATGCATGGATAGAGTCTTAATGTTTTACCTCTATAGCTAATTCTGTCCCTGCGTTTGTACCTTTTAAATCAATTTCGTTCTTTTATTCACTGGGACTTCACTCCGAAATGGAGCTAAATATAGGACCAAATTGGCCAAATGGGTAAAACACAGAACAGAAACCAGAAACCTATGTAATCTTAATAATGATAAACACCATCTGGGCTAATTTCTTGTAAACAGCTCCATAAAGGAGGGGAAACGACATTGGCTCGTCCAGTTGAGGAGAAAAGATATGGGAAACAAGAAAGTCATAGCAAAAATTCTAATGCCACAAACAAGAGTGGAATGAACAGAAGCTTGAAACGGTGAAGTCCCAAACTGAACACAATTTACTTGGAACATCTTGTGAGCATGATTGAGCAGGGTTTTAAGCTTTCTCCTGTTGCTATTTTCAGTGTGAGAAGGTTGTCAAAAATGACATCAAATTTGAGCAAATCTATGCTTGATGGGGTTGGTCTTGTGACCGGATCAGTGATGAAACCTGTGGTTAAATCCCAAGCAGGGAAGGCATTCCTAAACATGGTTCCAGGACAAGTCCTCTTGGCTTCACTTGATGCTATCAGTAAGTACACAGATTCATAATAAGTTCCTCTACAGAGAAAAGTATCATATAACAATTCACATGTTAAAATGTACCATACTCAAATGTGCAGACAAGATTTTAGATGCTGCTGAAGTTGCCGAAAAACAAGCCCTTTCGGCTACCTCTGCTGCAACAACTAGAATGGTCAGCAACAGGTAATTTTGATCACCATTTTTACAAAAAAGGACAAATTACTGTTTGACATCAAATTAGCACATTATTTGGTGCGCAAATTTGGTGACTCCAGCGAATGTACAACAAACTGCTGTTTTTCTTATTTAAGTGTTATTTCTGATGGATTCTTGTTCTGATATGTGGCTTGAATTGCTACTGTTGAGCACTAGGTATGGGGAAAGTGCAGGGGAAGCAACTGAGCACGCATTTGCAACGGCAGGGCATTGTGCCAACACTGCTTGGAACATCTTCAAAATACGAAAGGCCATCAATCCAGCATCATCTGTCAAAACAGGAGTACTCAATGCTGCAAAAAATAAAAACAAAAGTTCTTAAAAAGCCAACAGCGATTAGTATCATTTGATGGAGATTGCTAACAATGCCTGAATATCCATCTCTTAAATATTCATGATCTTTAGTCTTCTCAAACACCATGTAGAAGCAAAGATAAATCTTCATGAAATGTAAACTCTAGCCACTTGTATTGGGTGTCACGTTGTGTGGATTTCAAGTTCAAACGTTCTTCTTTGTCTCTTCCTACTTTTGGCAGGATGTTATATATGAATCAGATTAGCCAACTAATGGTGTATTGTACGTATAGCATGGTCTGGGCATTTGACTCGTTTATCTGTGCAGAACCAATGAAAATGCCTCACTATAACACACAGTATAATGAAATTGGCATTGGTTTTAGTATGATCTTTGCATTTAATTCATTCATGTGCCTAAACCTAAAACCTATAACACCAAGAATGTCCTTATAAACATGGAAGGTTTTACATGGTCGTGTGCTTGCTGATGACTTTTTGCAAAAAAGAGGTGTATCTATGGCTTCAAGATGCGGTATTTGTTGCAAAGGTTCAGAGTATGTGGACCATATTTTTCTTAAGGACTAAATACTGTTTAGTCATTGAGCTTTTAACCATAAAACACTTCAGTCTCTGACCTTCTAATTTCATATGTTTAGTCCTTATACTTCAAAATTTCAAACCAATAGGTCCTTGCCGTCTAAAAGTTGCAGCGAAATGTCTATTATGCCCTCAGTTCTTTTTTTGAATTAATTAATTATTTTATTTTATTTGGAAAATTAATTTTTTTTCCCTTTCTTTCTTTCTGTTTATTTTTTTCTATTTTTTTTTTCCCTTTCTTTCTTTCTATTTGAAAAAAAAAAAAAAAAAGATAAATAAAAAAAAGAGAAAGGAATAAATTTAGGGAAAAAAAATGCAAACAGTACCTGACCTTTGGCCCATTAGTAACTTAGGTACCTGACAAAAAAAAAAATCACTTTGGTACCTCAAGTTCAAACCACGACCCAACATTAGTATCTGGACCATTAACTCCGCTTAACTCCGTTAAGGAGACTGCCAGCTGTCATATTTTAAAGGGTATTTTTATCTATTTGTATCTTAATTAATTAATTTTTTCTTTAAGCATTTTTTCCTCTGTCTCTCTCTCTCTCTTTCTCTCTCTCCTTTCTTATCTTCTTCTTTCCTCTCTCCAGATCAACCTGCAAATTCTTCATGCAACAGTGAGAATGGATAAGGCGGTGGTGGACTCTCTTCCAGCTCCACAAAATAACTCACTTCTCCACTACCACTCCTATTTCCACTATACCCAAACGGGCCAAACCCGTACCCGGAATTACTTATATTCCCATTTCCATGACCCGACTGCGTCGCTAACCCCGTCGAATTACCATACAACTCCTTATCACTCCGATTCAGACCCACAACCCACTTCTGGCTCCACCACCCATGCGCCGTCGACGCCTCCGGCGATGAAAAGCTCTCCATCTCAAAACCCATCTCCGGCGATGAAATCACCCCCATCACCCCGTCAACTTCATCCTCAGTCTTCACGGAAGCCGTTGCCCCCATCCCCGATGATGACGTGGACGACGTCGACGCTATCACCAGCCGACGCTTCTTGTCCCCCAAACCCTCCGCGAGTCTCCGGTCCTTCTCCAGCATCATACGTGGTAAATTCTCGGGATCCTCAGTGACTCTCTGAAGAAACGCCATCATCTGCTACAGTTTTCTCTCCGTCGCCTCTAATCTCTTGCTCATATTCTCCACCTCTTCCTCTAAGCTCCTCTGCTCCTGCTTCAGCCTCGCTATCTCCATCACTATTTCTTCGTCGTCAAGCTCCTCCAACTTCCCATACGTCGTCGTAGTGTTGAGCACCGTCGTGAGAGTCCTCCACCGCCTTATCCATTCTCACCGTTGGGGGAAGAATTTGCAGGTTGATCTGGAGAGAGGGAAGAAGAAGATAAGAAAGGAGAGGGAGAGAGAGAGAGAGAGAGAGAGAGAGAGAGAGAGAGAGAGAGAGAGAGAGAGAGAGAGAGAGAGAGGAAAAAATGGTTAAAGAAAAAAAAAATTAAGATATAAATAGTCGACGAAAATACCCTTTAAAATATGACAGCTGGCAATCTCCTTAACGGAGTTAAGCAGAGTTAACGGTCCAGATACTAATGTTGGATCGTGGTTCGAACTTGAGGTACCAAAGTGATTTTTTTTTTTGTCAAGTACCAAAGTTACTAATGGGCCAAAGGTTAGGTACTGTTTGCATTTTTTTTTCCCATAAATTTAAAAAAAAAAAAAAAAACTGAGGGCATAATAGACATTTCGCCGCAATTTTTAGACGGCAAGGACCTATTGGTTTGAAATTTTGAAGTACGGGGACTAAACGTGTGAAATTAGTAGGTCAGGGACTGAAGTGTTTTATGGTCAAAATCTCAAGGACTAAACAATATTTAGTTCTTTTCTTAATTGCTCATTTGCCTTTTCAATTTGGAGATTCATGGGATTAAGGTTTGAATTGGCCGGGTACTCTTCCTAACTCATTAATTGAAGTCTTGCAATTTGGTCTTCAGGGACGTAGTGCTCAATTAAGAGAATTTATGGATTGTTTTACCACAGTATTATGGTTCATTTGGCAAGCAAGGGATAAGGTGAGGTTTGATGGGGTGACAATTCATGTATCAATGATTTGCCATCTAATTACAGGACATATAAAAGCAGCAAGTCGACTTGCAAAAGGCTCTATCAACAACTTAATTCAAGATCTATGAGTGGTGAAAGCTTTTGGTCCACAATGTAATCCTTGTCCTTTTCCAAGGATAACTGGGGTTATTTGGCATCCTCCTTCTCCTGGGTGGGTTAAGATAAACTCAGATGGTGCGTGGAAAAGTGACTTTGGTGTTGGTGGCTATGGAGCTATCTTTCGTGATTATAGAGGAAATTTTCTTGGTGCTTTTTTCTTCAAATTTAGATATTCCTAGTTCCATTGCGGCGGAAGTGATGACAGTGATTAAAGTTATTGATTTAGCTTGGGTTCGGGAATGGAAGCATATATGGCTAAAGGTAGATTCTTCTCTTGTCCTTGATTTCCTATGCTCTCTCCATTTGGTTCCATGGCAATTAAGGGTTCAGTGGCAAAATTGTTTGCACCGTATTTCGATCATGCATTTTCGCTCGTCTCACATTTTTCGGGAAGGTAATAAAGTTGCAGATTTGTTGGCAGACTATGGTACTACTTCCACAGCATTGGTTTGGTGGATTTGACTCCTCCATTCATACTATTATCATGTAACAGTTATCGTTTAGGTCTTCCATAGTATCGCATTCGCTAGTTTGTTTCTTGTGTGTTTGATATTTACTAGAGAGAATTTGGCTTAGTCCGCCTCTTCTTGTACCTCTTTTAACTTCTTTAAATAAATTTTGAGGCGTTAAGGAGGTTCATTGCCTCTCTTAACCCTCTATTCAGCCAAAAAAAAAAACCATCATAAGACATCACGGGAGATGCCCTAGTAGGCTAATATTGTACATTAAACTTGAGAGCATTATTGTTCGACATATTGTTAGGGGGAGGCAACACTCTTATTAATTCTACATTAAACATGGCTTGACCTCATCCTTGATCTCGAAAGATATCAAATGATATCGTTTTTTTTCTTGGCAATACATCGTATTTGTACTTGACTCGTAAATTGATAACAACTGTATTAATATTGTATACAATTTCTGAAAAATTATTCTATACACCACAGATACAAGTGAATCAACAGATTTCATGAATTAGGTTTTTCAATGTTTATGAAATTTGTGTTCCTAGTGTTGGAACTTTCTTTTATGGGTTTTTGTCCATTTACACCATTTTTAGAGATTTTTTTCCCACTTACCCCACTAAGTTTTTTTAATTCCCTCATACACAAAACACTCTAAGAATGTCTTCCCTAATACCCCATTAAGATTTTTTTTTTTGTTTTTATTATTTTGTTAATACCATTTTACCCTCACCTTTGTTACTTAGAGAGAGAGAGAATGGAAGAGAGAGAGAAACCATAGGGGGCTTCGCTGGAGCTCGGTCACCGGCAGCCGAATTCTCCGGTCACTGGCCGCCGAATTCCTGTCATCCGCCGCCGGATTCCGATCACCGGCTGCCACCCACCGGACTTTTCTAAAAACCTCTATTGCCCCCAATAGACGTCTATTGTCGCCCAATAGAGGGGCAATAGAGGTCTATTGCCCCCCAATAGACGTCTATTGCCCCGATAGTTTATTACCCCCCAATAGACTACTATCAGCCATGTATTTCCCCCTAATAGACGACCATCAGCCATGTAGTGCCCCCCAATAGACGCATATTGCCCCCTAATAGAGGGGCAATAGACGTCTATTGCCCCCTAATAAACGTCTATTGCCTCCCAATAGACTACTATCAGCTATGTAATGCCCCCCAATAGATGACTATCAGCCATGTATTGCCCCCCAATAGACGTCTATTGCCCCCCAATAGGATTTTCAGTTGCTAGAATGAGAACTAATCTCCCTAAATTTAGACAAATAAAACTTTGATTATTGAAAAAAAAAAGGAAATTACATCAATTCAAAACGTCTATTGCCCTCCAATAGAGGGGTAATAGATGTCTATTAGAGGGCAATAGACATTCAAAACTTCTTTTTTCTTTCCTTCTGTCCCGTTACTTAAAAAAAAAAAAAAAAACTGGAAATTGATTTGGGCACCCCAATCAATAGTCAGACCAAAACCACCGGATCGAATCACCTTCGGAGCTCGACGCCGACCTCTCTCACCTCTCCGAACCTCCAGTCCTCGTCAGAGTAGCCACCGACTTCGTTCGCCACATCCACCTCGTCGCGCCGAATCATACTGCTCCAGCACTGAAGCTCGATGTCGATTTCTTCCGACTTGAAGCTTGACGTCGCCGGCCGGCACGTTTTACTGGTACAGCGAGTCACTTGACCTCAATACGAAGCTCGACAGAGAGAGAGAGAGGGATGCCGGAGTCGTCTGGGGAGACAGAGAGTCGCCGGAATCGTCTGGGGAGAGAGAAAGAGACGCCAGAGTCTTCTGGAGAGAGAAAGAGACGCCAGAGTCTTCTGGAGCGAGGGAGAGAGACGCCGGAGTCGTCTGGAGCGAGGGAGAGAGACGCCGGAGTCGTCTGGGGAGACATAGAGTCGCCGGAGTCGTCTGGGGAGACAGAGAGCTCAGAGAAGAGAGGAAAGAGAGTGGCAATGCTGTAATTTATTAATTAGACTTAGGGTAAAATGATCATTTAACGTTAAATTGTGTAGGTGGGAACAAAAATATGTTGTTGGGGTAAATGAGCTAATCTTTTTTTATTTTGATGTTTTTAGTCAAGGACCCTTCTTTTATTTCCTAGTACCATACGACAGCAAGTACGAAACCTACGTATCTAACGATGTCATGTCGGCAGCTACAGAGAGCCAGAGTCCAATACACACGACACGAGTCACACGACAACCCTTTTTTAGTTAAGTTCCCAGTTTCACTGTCCCAGCCGCCAAATCAGAAACCAACCCTTTTCCGGCGAAAACTAACGAACAGAAAAACAGAACCAGTACTCTCTCTCTCTCTAATGGAAGACGACGAGGATACGCGTCAGCTGAGCATATACAGAGCCGCCAGAACCATAAAGCGCAGGGACAACACCCTCTACAACGCCCTCAGATCCATCTACGACGACTCTGTCTTCGTCGGCGAGATCTTCCAGCTCTGGCCCGACCTCCCTCTCCTCGCCAACCTTCGATGTGGCCTCTGGTACTCCCGAACGTTCCACGCCACGTGTTACTTCAAGTCCACCGACGGCCACAACAACAACTGGTCCTTCAACACGTCCCGGCTCAACCTCCACGTCGCTCAGCTCGCAGGTACATTGTTGCTCTGTATTTGGTGGATTTGGGTTTGGTTTTTGGGTTTTGGATGTGTTTCGGTTCTGATTTGGTGGTGAATTGGGTGCATGGGTAGGACAGAAGGGCGGGTGTTTTATTGTGGATGCAACTAGGAGAGGGAAGCGGTTTCCGGACAGCATGTCGAAGACGATTCCGATTTGGACTTGCGTTTTGAACCGTTCGATTCAAAACCATCGAGAAAGAATGCGGCATAGTGCTCTGGTTAATGATGGGCTGAGTTTAGAAAACCACAAGGTTCAGACTTCATCAAATTTACAAGTTTTGTTCTAATTGAGTTTGGGTCTACGTCTTTGAGCAATTTGGTTTGAACTTGCCCAAGTTGTGTGGTTATCAAAGACTAATGATCATGACTTTCATACTTCTTTGTGCTGTTTGTAAGTGGAAAGTTTACATTGATCTATGTTGTTTTTAGCAAAATTCAAAACTTGCACTAGTTTGAATGAGTTGTGATCGATTGGGTGAATCTGCTCTACATCTTTGATAAAATAGAGATAAGTTTATGTTGATTCACCATTGTTGTCTAAGTTATATGGTTGTCAAGATTGTGACTTTTTGTACCCTCTTTTTTAATCTGCTCTGTATCTTTGATAAAATAGATATAAGTTTTTGTTGATTCACCATTGTTGTCTAAGTTATATGGTTGTCAAGATTGTGACTTTATGTACCCTCTTTTTTTTCCCCCCTGTTTAGGAGTCAAGTACTTGTGATGAATATTATGGAGATGCAAGACAGATGCCTATTGATTGGGATTGTTCCTTGCATCTTCCGCTTTGGGTGTCTGGAACAGAGAGAGCTTCTATCGAGAAGCGATTGGAAGAATGGACTCAACAGTTGGATGCAAGTGGAGCTGATATTAGCTCTCTTGCTTCTTGTTTAAAAAAGCCTTTACGCCCTCTATGGATATCACAGAAAACTGTCATTTGGTTGAATGAAGTTCCAGATCATGAGTCCTGGGATTTCACACCTATCATTCTTGTTTCTGCCTCATCCCCGAGCGGTGTTGTGCAACACAGGATTAGTTCAGAATTTAGCTGGAATTATATACCAGGAGCTGGTGATGATGAAGAAAGTTGGGCGAGGGGTTTAACACCTATTCTTTTCTGGAATTGTGCCTATGATATTATAAATGCAGGTCCTGAAATGTGTAATCAGATGGTGGCTGATATAGTTGAGAAGGATAGAGTGTATCGTGCTCGAAGGGGACAGGATGCTCCTCAGGTCACTGTTAAAGCTCCAAATCTGTTACCAAGCTCGGATCATCGGTTGAGGGACAATGATGAGTCACAATTAGCTGTGGATCTTGCAAACTTTAATATCGATCGTAATTCTTCTGATGAAGATTGTGTTATATCTTGGCTTGGTTTGACTAACCTTGCTGTAGGCACATCTCAGAACGGTATGCTGCCTTATGAACTCATCTTGTTTGTAAGCATCCAAAATCGAACAACACAGATTCATACAACTAAACCCTTCACTTCAGACATTCTTGTCATATGTTCATATATCAACTCCTTCACTCTTCTGTTTCTAATTTCCATCCAGCTTTATCCAAGTATCTTTCCATTCACTTTTCTTTTTTTAGTTCTACATGCATCTTACTGACCCTTTGGTTTACCTTGTTTGTGTAGCCGGAGTATCTAAAGTTGACTGCATATTAAATTGTGATAAGGAGTCTATCTCTGCTGATCCTAACGCATATTTACATCTTCATATGGTGGTGGGTCTATAAAAATAATAGTACAGCCTTCTCTTATTTTAATTGGTCAATGTGTATTTATTCCACTAACTCTCAATTTCTTGGCAGACATCAAAGTTTGATCGCTTCTCCTTGTTAAATAATCTCCCTTCTGCAGTAAACTTTGCAAAGTTGAACCTCAGCCAAGGGAAGACACTTCTAATTTGTTGCGATAATGGTAAAAACTTCACCACGATTGCCTAGTATTTTGAATTGCATTTCTAGTGGGCCATCAAGGAATTATTGTATGGTAATATGTTCTATTATTCTATGCTTCTAGGGGAAGATATCAGTGTATGCATCTGTCTGGCAATCTTGACAGCACTATTTGATGAAGAAGGTACACCTGATATTTTTATTTGCTTCCATTTGCTCTTTGTGCTCTGTGTGCATATACATATATGATATGTCGTCATGATTCCTTGTAAGTTAGGAAGCAGTAGCACTTAACTGCAATGCCAATTATGCATATTTCATTCCTTTTAATCTTTTATACATCTCTCTTTCTGGTAGCTTACAATCATGGACTCGTGCATACTGTTTAAGGTGTAGGGACCATTAGTTCAAATGTTATGTTTCTATCTTGCTATCCCACAATCTTCTTTTGTTTGAATAGGAACCTTCGATGGTGGAAACTTCTTCAGTGACACATGCATTACCAAGTTAGAAATGCGGAGAAGACTCATTACTATCTGCAAATATGTAGTAAATGCCAGGCCATCAAGAGGGAATCTGAAGCAGGTTTTTAACTTTCTTAGTAGTGGAAGAGCTGGTTTGACAAACATGCCTACGTAGGCCTTCACTTTTGCAAGAATGCTAACTCTCAGGATTAGCTACTCAAATACATTACAAAAGTTTTTTGCTGAAATTATGCAAGGTACAGGCTCTCTTGGCTATGGCAAAGCAATTATGCTCATTGATGCCATTCTGTTGTAACATCAGTGTGAGGGAGAAAACTGAGGCATGGAATTTGTATAAAACGAGCAAGCATTCCTTGTAACGAAGGAAAGGAACTTGAACAATAAACAAGCTTTGTGGCATCATTTTTCACAAATTTGATTGGGCCTGCCGATCTAAGGCTGTAGTACAATAGTATGAGATTCACATCTCTGAACCTTTCTTTGCTCGTCTACAATTGGAAAACAGAGAGGGAAGAAGCACTTAACCTACCTCTACCAAACAAGGCGGGGGCTCCCTAGCCCACCCTTGGCCCATTAATCATATAGCTGTACTTTACAAACTTTAATTGAGGAATAGTATTATCTTCTTCTTCTTTGTTAGAAAGAATATTAGCATATTATGGATCTATCAAGATGAACAAATAGAAGAAAAAGCAGTGTCAAATTCTTTGTTTATATTTGATGTGATCAAAAGGCTTCACTTTCGCTTCGAAAGTGAGAATAATGGAGCCTCTATATCCCCTTTCTTGATGTGCCCTCGTCATGATTGCATTTTTCTTTTTATTTCTGTGTCGTCATATTCATGATGCCTCTATCAATCACTGTGAGTTCGTGGACATATTTTGAAGTCCTATTCTTTTGCCAACTTTTTCTTTACTAAAATATCTCGACAAAGAAAAACTTGCGGACTCAGATTAAAGAGCGTAGGACCAATCTCTTTTCTTAACCCACTTTTAGGTTAACCTATAAATTTCATGTTCCTGGCGTATTGTGAAATTTTGCTGTCAGTAATTGGTTGTTTGTTGTTAGTGATTGATCTAGTTCTGATTAGGACTGACGTTCATGCTTGATATTAGTTAGAATATTTCATGCATGTAGTCCCCAAAAAAAGTAAGACAGCATTCGCATCAACTTTGATCTTTTATTTTTCGTTGAAAGAATTATGTTTGCAAAAAATTAACTCTAGTAGAAATGTGTTCCTCGTGTATAGATAGTAGAAATGTACGTGTTCCCCGTGTATGGAAAGTAGAGGTGTAGTACGTTTACCACACGGATTACAGTCCTCCGAATATTTAGAGCGACTGACCCATCAACAAGGAAGCTTCTTGCCATCACCATCTCTTGTATCAATCAATAACATCAGATTATTGACTTTTACGTTGGGTGACTATCCCAATGATGGCTTTCCGAAATGGGGAAGTTCCTTCTATTGTACCTGAGGTATGGTCAATTGGACAGTTTGGTTTAGTCTTCAAAAGAGGACAATTTGATACCTGAACTTAGGCTTCGTTTGATCTTTTGGTACTACAGTTAGTTTTTCAGTTAAATGCAAGTATAAAATTAATTATTATAATCTAGTTATAAAAATAAAATAAAAACTCTTCGTAAGTGGAAGATTATGAGTTCGACTCACAAAATACTAGTTGTAGCATTTGAGTTGTTTATTTGATAAAAAAAAAAAAAAAAGTTTTGTGAGTTGATGACCATGAACATGAATTAAATTTGAGTTATATCGAAGATAACATAATTGAATTTTATATTTAAAGTTTAGTCGTCGTGATTTGAATAGCCACGAAACTAATCCATTGAAAGTAGTCTCGTGGGTATTCAAATCACAACGACTATATTTCTTAAACATAAAAGTTGATTATTTCATTTTTAACATAACCCAAAAGCAGTAATTTATAACCATGAAATGATAAAGAACAATCATCAACCCACAAAACTTATTTTTTTAATCTTGTTTTTATACATATATTCCAAATGTCAATTTTATCCTTACATTTAACTGAATTAAAAATCAACATAAATACCAAAATGTCAAACGGAACCTAAGTTCAGGTATCAAATTGTCCTCTTTTGAAGATTAAGTGTCCAATTGGCCATACCTCAGGTGCTGTAGAAGGAATTTAGCTTCTGAAACTGGATTTGTAGGAGTATCAAAAACTTGGATATTTAGTATACAACTAGGATCGACCAAATGTTTTCTTTTATTCGACATATTACTTTTGGCAAACATCGATATTTAAACAATAACCCAATATATGAATAGTTTTAATCGTTAGATTATAGGTTGGAATGAGGGTGTTCTCACTTTTTTATCACTAAAACTCCCTATATATGTAGACATTTATAGATCAACAGATACATACATATCATTTGCCTTACTTAATTAGCAGCCTCTACATACAAAAGCATATTATTTCTTGTTTCTTAAACCAAAGCCATCAAGAAGCAGAAGCAGAACCTGGTTTTGTACCAAACTGCTTGGAAAAAGTCACGTGGTATAAATTCATATTAAGACTGCCAATGTCTATACGATGAACTTTTAACGAACCCACTAATAGTACTAATATACATTACATAAAAACTGGAAATCGCAAGGCAGGTACGACTGTGACTTCCCTGTGTTTCACTTTTATTAGCTCAGAGCCCTCGGACATTCTCATTAGGGTTTGCCTAAAAAGCAGGGAATAATCAATACTTTGCTCATTAATTATAATATAAAAGTACTTAAACCCTTATTAATTGCGGAAGGTCTACTAGCTTAGTAGATTAAGTGATTAACCATTCTTAAACTTCAATTAGGGCACATGGTTCTTATGCTTTTAACAAAAAACGTCTTGCTATATACATATTATTAACCATATTGAAAGCAAAAGGTTGGCACATGAGCTTTTGTGGGATTCATTGTTTTGACCCATTTATTGAAATATGAGCTTTTAAAATTTGATATGGATATATTCAATTCTTTTAGTGGTTAAGGACCATCACCATCTGTAATGTAATGTAGGATTAACTGGGTCATTGTGGGAGGTGGGGGCAAGAAAAGTGGAGGTATCCATTGTCTCACGAATATGATTGTTTACTTATTCCACTAATTGAGCTTAGTATTAGTTAAGCCTACTTAAGTCTACATCATTTATATTGTTATTATAGCCATTCGCCCTATGCTTGGTTTGCGCCGAGAAACCCGGGACCGTCGATCTATGCAAGTATGCAACGTAGAGCTTGATGAGAAATTTTTCGTTCTTTTATGCCAAGTATAATGCATCTCGTTAAAAACTTGAGTTTGGTTTCAATGCATCTCGTTAAAAACTTGAGTTTGGTTTCAATACTGTAACTTGTAGTTAGGGCAAAGCACTTGCCTGCTATAAACTCTAGAACTTCTCGTATTCGACATAGCTAGGAAATCTTAGTTAATGAGAACCCCGGCCCATATTCACATATTGAGTTCGAGTTATTCGAAATTTTTGGAACATCTTCGGGGAACCACAAATTAGGCAAGCATTTTAGGCTTTAACCTGCTAGCTAATCTTAGAGAAGAAGCAAGCCCCTCCTGCTTTTAATTCTTTGTTAATCTATTTTAGTGAAACTAAATTAGGGCAACATGATTATGTTGCATTTGCACGTACGTAAGTGTGCTGTTTGCGGTTGAACATTATACAGAAAGGGATAATTTTTTTAAGAGATCAACCAAATGCCAATCTGGGAAGATCATTTTTTATTTTTCTGCTCGATTCTTAATTATTGGAAAGCTTGTTAAGGTTATAAGATTCTTCCTTTTCCCTAGCTACGAAGAATCAGATCTCACATTCCTATATGAAATTGATTCTTCTGTGCAAATATAAACTTCTTTGTTTGTTCACAGAATATAAAACTGATTCATGTACATGATACATAAGTACATTTGATTACGCAGGAGAAGTCCTGCAATTTTTAAGTAAATATGATCCAATTAAGGATCAAGAATTAATGTAAAATATTAGTAAGATCAAGACTTTGCAAAATGCAGACTCTGTCAAGTTGATCATGTTGAAGAAGATATATGGAACATCAGAACGATCGTTGCTTTTGCTTTGCTCTGATCCATATATTGCATCAACCACTCCATCATCACTTTTTTTTTTCCTTTTTTCTTTTTGGTGAAATGAACAGTCATACTTTTTCATGAGATATAAGTAGGTTGGACCGTTGGACATATAAAGATGGATGTTGTGTGTCAGTTTCTTTTGTATTCTTTTTAGTTGTTTAGTTTTTACATTTTATCTTGAGAACATCTTAATGCAATTGCTACACAAATCGCTTCAAGGCATCGCAATTAATTATGAATTTGGAGTTCACATCTTTTATTATTGCAACAGTTTCATAATTTGTATTAACGAATTATCACCGAATTCAAAGTGTGAAACTGTTTAAATCAATAATTTTTTCTAATGTACTCTTTAACAGTGAGTTATATATTATGTATTGTTTGAAATAAACCCGTGCACTTAAAAAAGTAAGTAAAAAGATAATGAACTTGATGAAAAAGTGAACTACATTAACCACTAGACTTGCACATTTTTGTACTAGGACCCGACCATTAGAATAATGTTTTATTATCTAACGTGTTTCACGTTAATTAACCAGCTAGACAATGCGATTAATAAGCTACAAAGATAACAAATTGGATGAATTACTTTCCAGTACAACTAGTGGTTTAGTTCGGAGAAAAAGGTGAAAATGTTCCATGTTGAGTATAATGCTTTCTCATATAATTCCTAAAATGGTATAAGGACAAGAAATGGTGGGGCATGGACTGCAGGGAGATCTGAAATATATCTCATACAATTATAGGAAACAAACACATTAATTAGTTGGCTATGATCTAAGCGTGTATGGGACTATCTCTGATAATCTTAGCTAGTGTAATTGACATACAATGAAGTATTTATATCTAGCCACATTGAATTATTATATTTCATATGTCTTTACTTAACTAACATATATATCTTGGACTTAAAGAGGAAGCCAAACCATTTACAAGTCATCATACAATTAAAGTCGATCGATTGATTTCTAGCTAAACTAAGTATAAAGATAGTTTGCTTTCGAGACTGAAGCCATATATGTTTTAGTATTAATGTTAAGTTTGCTTACAAATTATATAGACTTTAATGGGTGTGCACCAAAACTATAGATCAAATAACGATATGGTGGAATGACATGATATGTACAGCTAGGGGAAGATAATAGAGGGGGAAAAGAAAAGAAAATGAAAGTTCCCCCTTTTTTCTAACCCATATCATTAATTATTCTATCTATCAATTTGTTCTTTTCTTATAATTCTTTTACATTATTTATAGTTGTAAATCATTGAATAATACATTCTTATTGGAAATATTATGGTTGCATTACTTGAAAAAAAAAAAAGGGTCCTTGCCCAAAAGCACCAAAATGAGCAAAACTTTTCCCACTTACCCCAGCAACAGTTTTTCATACCCACTAACCCAATTTTAAATAAAATAACTATTTTGCCCATAACTTAATTAAAGAATTACAAGCTTCTGCCACTTTTTCCTCTCTCTCTCTCCATCTCCACCTCCGGTCTCTCTCTCTCTCTTTCTCTCTCCCTCCCTCTCCCTCCGGTATCCACCTCCGGCACAACATCGATCGCAGATAAAGTTGAGATACCCGCTGAAACCAAAACTCTTGTGAGTCAAAATTGAAGGTATGAGGCTTCATTCTCTCTCTCAATTTGCTTCTCTTCCGTTTCGATTTTCGAAATAAAGTAGAATTGAACCAGAGGTGAGTACGATTTTCAGCTCTGTTAGGTCTAAGGTTTTGCTCATTTCTTCGAATTTCAGTCGGTTAGGGTTTTCACTTCTCAGGATGGAGGAGGAGATAGCATCGGAGTTGGGAGAATCGGAGTTGAAGCAGAGAAATGTGAGAGAAGCGTGGAAGGAGCTGGACGACCACTTTGACTCGACCCGGAGAGGGCTCTGGACCAGGTTCCAGGAGCTCCAGGCCCGCGAGGAGGGAATCGGAGTCCGTGAGAAGCTGTTGGAGGTGAAAGAGCTGAGATTCGAAGCTCAAGCCAAGGGATTGAATGAAGTTGAGAAGCGGGCCAAAGAAGGTAAGAGTCAGTTGGAGTCTCTTAGGGTTTTGATTGAAAAACATGAAGAAGAGCTTGGTGTTAAAGAAAAGAAGCTTTCGGAGGTTGGGGAAAAGGAGAGGGACTATGATTTGATTCAGAACCGTGTGAAAGAGAGGGTTAAGAGACTGAAGAAGTATAACCGTGCGATTGAGTTGAAAAAGGGGCAACTTGGTTCGATTCTGAAATCGATGATGGATTTGAGTTATGGTTTTCGATGTATGATGAGAAAGATCTTCAAAGCCTTCTTGCTGTTGTTCATAAGCCCGAACAAGCATCTCAATCAAGTAGGGCCCTTGGTATCAAAGATAAAGCACCTGGTAAGGCCTTTTTATGAAAAAAAAAAAAAGATTCTATTGGGGCAATAGACGTTTTGAATTGATGTAATCTCCTTGTTTTTTTCCTATAATCAAAGTTTTATTTGTCTAAATTTAAAGAGATTAGTTCTCATTCTAGCAACTGAAAGTCTTATTGGGGGATAGTAGATGTCTATTGGGGGGCAATACATGGCTGATAGACGTCTACTGGGGGGCAATAGACGTCTATTGGGGGGCAATACATGGCTGATAGTCGTCTATTGGGAGGGCAATACATGGTTAATAGACGTCTATTGGGAGGCAATACATGGTTGATAGTCGTCTATTGCCCCTTTATTGGGGGGTAATAGACGTCTATTGGGGGGCAATACATGGCTGATAGTCGTCTATTGGGGGGCAATACATGGCTGATAGTCGTCTATTAGGGGGGCAATAGACGTCTATTGGGGGCAAAAAGACTTTCAGGTGGGTGGTAGCCGGTGATCGGAATCCGGCAGCCGGCGGCCGGTGATCGGATTCCGGCGAAAATTGGCCGGATTCGGAGACCGGATTCCGGCGAAGTTGGCCGGAATCCGGCGGCCGGTGACCGGAATCCGGCTGCCGGTGATCGGACTCCGGCGAAGTCCCCTATGGTTTCTCTCTCTTCCATTCTCTCTCTCTCTCTCTCTCTAAGTAACAACGGTGAGGGTAAAATGGTATTAAAAAAATAATAAAAACAAAAAAAAAATCTTAATGGGGTATTAGGGAAGACCTCCTTAGAGTGTTTTTGGTAAGAGGGAATTAAAAAAACTTAGTGGGGTAAGTGGGAAAAAAATCTCTAAAAATGGTGTAAATGAACAAAAACGTTGTTGAAAATCAAAACTCTTGTTATGCGTGGGAGTCAGGGAGATGATCGATAAGTACATGAAAACGGTAGGTGAATATGACTCCACCATTCTTTCGATATATTAGTCCAGTTCTTAATTACATATATGTGTTAGTTACCATACATTACTCCTCAGTGAGTATAGCCATGTTGATATGACTTGGAAAAGTCACAGTTTGCAGGCTGCTGTTTTGAACTTTTCAGGTTTTCTTTTCAATTCTATAGAACTTTAATAATCTTTTGTTACGAAAAAGATTTGTACAAGGAGATCATGCATATGTGACTTTACAATGTACCCATAGACATCGATCGCGAGCTCGAGCTAGCTAGTTTGGTCAAATTGGGTCGTCCATCTTTCCATTCGTATAATACTTTCCCCTAAAGCAATGAGAGCTCATGTTTAGTTGTTTACAATGAATAGACGATTAAAAATGACTAACAAAAGGAGGTCAATAAACAATAAAGTGAATAAACGACATGCGTGCAGAGCAAAAGTTGCATATATGGCGCAACACAAAGACAGATGCAAGCTGATTGGCCAATAGTAGTACTGCCCTAGTGGTCATAGTCAACTTAATTTGTTTACCACACACACTTTATATGTTAATCCAAAAATGGGTTACCCTTGGTCTCATGCTATTGAAAGTTACAGCCATGCCACCACCATGACACTCCAATATATAATTGTAGCTTCATAGAAACCACTACCCTACAATCCTACATCACTTTGCTTCTTGCTATATATAAAAATCCATACTTCATCTTATTTCTTTGAGCAAGCAGAAACGCGCTAATAAAATTTATGCGTCAACTTCTTCTTCTTCTTCTTCTTCCTTTTCAAATTATCTAGACGGGCCAGTACTAGCTAGCATAATTTGCACAGTGTGTTTGAGAAGCAAAATGGGTTCTCCGGAGAAGAATGAGAACCATGAGAAAGAAGAGAAGAAGTCCGCAGATTCAGTATTCAAAATTTTTAGATATGCTGATTGGGTTGATGTTGTGCTAATGGTTTTTGGAACCATCGGAGCTATCGGAGATGGCATGTCTACTAACTGTTTGCTGCTCTTTGCCAGCCGTCTTCTGAACAACTTGGGGTACGGTCAGAATCAGACCCAACAGAATAATAATCATGGCAATTGGATGGACGAGGTTGAAAAGGTACGGTCATCAGTCTTACGTAGTCAAACACTATCACTCATCACTAGCTCTCAGTGTTTTCTTGGTTTTCTGCTTTCCATTTTACTCAACTAACTCATGTCTCACATTTTCCATCTTTTCACTGTGTTTTGGTGAACAGTGCAGTTTATACTTTGTATACTTGGGATTAGCAGTAATGCTGGTGGCTTTTTTGGGTAATTTCAAACCCTTCTTTCTTTTTCATTGGCTATTTGCTTTCCGATTTGGGGGATTGATCGGATCGATGCAGGGCAAAATTAAAGAACAAAACCCAGTTCACTGTGTTCCTAATACGCTGACAGCATCGATCTGTCAACAAAGTTAGGTCTAATAAGTATATACTAAAAAGGAGGGGGAAACGAAAAAGAAAAAATTAAAGCTCTCTGTGGGGGAACCCTAAAACTGATAAAGCCCTAATCCTCTAAAATATATGGGCGAAAATTGATATCCTTAAGAGCCCTGGGTTGGAATCATAATTAAGTACTATGAAATACTTATTAAATAAGATCGATCCAGATCCCATAATTGACTGTTTTAATGGTTGCAGAAGGCTATTGTTGGAGCAAAACCAGTGAGAGGCAGGTGCTGAAGATTCGTTACAAGTACTTGGAAGCTGTTCTTAGACAAGAAGTTGGGTTTTTCGATTCACAAGAAGCAACTACTTCGGAGGTGATCAACAGTATATCAAAAGATACTTCTCATTTACAGGAAGTTCTGAGTGAAAAGGTAACTCAACTTATTTTGGTAGTATTATTCAATCAAACCAAGGTATGGGGTAACTATTCAATTTAATTTTCTTTTCTATTTTGATCAAGTAAAAATGTTCACTCAATTATTTTTATGAGCAAATTCATGAGACATTGTATTGAAATTTCCACTATCTCAAGGCCGGTGTTCTAGTTTTTGGGCGTTTTAATGTAAACATACAAATCAGGCCACATGTAATGCAATTCAATAATTGAATTCGTTCCTATATATACTTCTCTTCAATTTAAGGGTATAGGTGCCGAGAAAAACTTGTTAATTTCTGCAGTTTTGAATGGAAATATATAATTTAGATTTTTGTGGTTAATTTTGTTTTCATTTTTCATGTTTTATTAGGTGCCGATATTTTTTATGCACTCGTCAGTGTTCGTCTCCGGGCTTGCTTTCTCCACCTTCTTGTCTTGGAGACTATCCTTAGTAGCATTTCCAACACTTCTTCTCCTGATCATACCCGGAATGATCTATGGGAAATATCTTCTTTATTTGTCTAAACAGTCATACAAAGAGTATGGAAAAGCAAACACCATTGTAGAGCAAGCTCTGAGCTCCATCAAAACCGTCTATTCGTTCACGGCTGAGAGGACAATTTTGGAGAGGTACTCAGCAGTATTGGAGAGAACAAGAAGGCTGGGGATCAAGCAAGGGATTGCAAAAGGTCTTGCTGTAGGAAGCACAGGGCTGTCTTTTGCAATATGGGCATTTCTGGCTTGGTATGGAAGCCATTTGGTGATGTATAGAGGTGAAAGTGGTGGCAGGATCTATGCTGCTGGCATCTCCTTCGTACTGAGTGGACTGTATGTGCTTCCTCATCTCACACTTTGCCTCTTAATTAGTTCATCCAATATGTCATAATTTGATTTATGCTACTATATCATGTTTTTTCCCAACTAGAAGAACATAGTTCTGTCTTTTGTTTTTGGTATTTACTTTCAGATGGTCGGTTGCTTAGAAGTGATCGAAGTGATTGTTATGTGGGAAAAATGTGCTAATTAAGAACAAAATTAACTACAGCAAAGGAGAAAATATGGTAGACAAAAATTAAAAATTGACAAAATTATTTTGAAAAGTCACCACTACTACTACTTTTAACCTTTATTTTAATGGTCAGCATAAGCCTTTCTTCACCTTTATTGGCACCTGACAATTTGATATTGCTCACTCACAGCAAATAATTTCATTTATCATATCCAGCAATCACCATTTATTTTCTGGTAAAGATGAAATGGTAAAAATGTACTAATCATGAACAGTGTTTATGTGTAGATGCATGTCCATTTTCACGACAAGTTTTGTAAACCCTACTTTCAGTGCACAAAAAATTATTACTTTTAGTTTAAGGTATTGGTAATTTTAGTTTAACACATGATATCAGTATTTTCATGCAAGACTAATTGATACTTTCACTGCAAGGCTAGCATTTTCATGATTTTAAGCTAGGACTTCTGTAGATTATATATTAAAAGTTCATACAGTATTCAATTCTCTAATTGATTGATGTGAACATATATGTATGATATTTAGCAATTAATATCTGCTGAACTAATGTAATACAGATCCTTGGGAATGGCACTTCCAGATTTGAGGCACTTTACAGAAGCTTCCATTGCTGCATCACGCATATTCGATAGGATTGACCGAAAACCATTGATTGATGGTGAAGACATAAAAGGACTTGTCTTGGACAACATTAGAGGCGAAGTAGAATTCATAGATGTCAGATTCACATACCCTTCTCGTCCGGATTCCATTGTCCTCAAAGACTTCAATCTCAAAGTTGAAGCAGGGAAGACAATTGCACTTGTTGGTGCCAGCGGAAGTGGCAAATCCACAGCAATTGCATTGGTGCAACGCTTTTATGATGCAGATGGGGGAGTTGTTCGAATTGATGGTGTTGATATAAAGACACTTCAATTGAAGTGGATAAGATCGCAAATGGGACTTGTTAGTCAAGAACATGCTTTGTTTGGTACATCAATAAAGGAAAATATCATGTTTGGGAAACTTGATGCCAATATGGATGAAGTCACAGCTGCTGCTATGGCTGCCAATGCTCACAATTTCATAAGGCAGCTTCCTGAAGGGTATGAGACCAAGGTAAATACATATTTAAAAGGGTATTACTTATAAACGATGATGTCTTCATGACAATATATTAGTAATATTACTAGTACGTTAGAAACAAATGAGGTACCCTACAGTTGAAGAAGTACTCTACTTTTTAACATATAGCTGGTGGTATTTGACAGATTGGAGAGCGAGGAGCACTTTTATCGGGGGGACAAAAGCAGCGGATAGCCATTGCTAGAGCAATTATCAAGAATCCTATAATTCTCTTACTTGATGAAGCAACAAGTGCTCTTGACTCAGAGTCAGAGACACTGGTCCAAAATGCTCTTGACCAAGCCTCCATGGGAAGAACCACATTGGTAACTATTGTAACAATGCAAACAGATATGCCTTGTTTTTTTGAGAAACAGATATGCCTTGGTTAATACTTCATTACTTATGAACATTATCTCACAATCTTTTTATGAACATGATCAGGTGGTAGCTCACAAGCTTTCTACAGTTCGAAATGCAGACCTCATTGCGGTGGTCAGTGGGGGTTGCATCATCGAAATAGGCTCACACAACGACCTCATCAACCGTCAAAATGGGCAGTATGCAAAGCTAGCAAAGATGCAGAGACAGTTCAGCACCTTTGACAATGTAGACCAAGACCAAAATTCAGATACGCGCTTGTCTTCGGTTGCAAGAAGCAGTGCTGGCAGGTTAAGCACCGCAAGATCAAGCCCTGCTATGTTTGCAAAATCACCACTAGCTATTGAGACCCCAGAATCTGTAGTGTCTCATCCCCCAACCTCCTTCTACCGCCTTCTCTCTTTAAACTCCCCTGAATGGAAGCAAGGCCTAATTGGAAGCCTCTCAGCGATAGCCTTTGGCTCAGTCCAACCTATCTATGCCCTCACCGTGGGTGGTATGATATCAGCTTTCTTTGTGCAAAGCCATGAGGAAATGCGTGCACGAATTCGAACATATTCATTGATTTTCTCTGCACTTTCCTTAATCTCCATGACATTGAATCTTTTGCAACATTATAATTTTGCTTATATGGGTGAGCAGCTCACGAAAAGAATCCGATTGAAAATGCTCCAAAAGATCTTGACCTTTGAGACAGCTTGGTTTGATGAGGAGCACAACACAAGTGGGGTATTGTGTTCAAGATTGAGCAATGAGGCTTCCATGGTGAAGTCCCTTGTGGCAGACAGGGTCTCTTTATTAGTCCAAACCACTTCAGCCGTCACAATTGCTATGATGTTGGGACTAATAGTTGCTTGGAAGCTAGCACTTGTTATGATTGCGGTCCAACCACTCGCGATTCTTTGCTTCTACACCAAGAAAGTGTTGCTCTCTAGCCTTTCAGCCAATTTTGTCAAGGCGCAAAACCATAGCACCCAAATTGCAGTTGAAGCAGTTTATAACCATAGAATTGTAACTTCATTTGCAAGTGTAGGGAAAGTGCTCCAAATATTCGACAAAGCTCAGGAGGCACCAAGAAAAGAGGCAAGGAAGAAGTCATGGCTGGCTGGCATTGGAATGGGGTCAGCTCAGTGCCTAACATTTATGTCATGGGCATTGGACTTTTGGTATGGTGGTAAACTAGTCGAAAATGGACAAATATCAGCTGGGGATGTGTTCAAAACATTTTTCATATTGGTTAGTACTGGTAAGGTTATAGCAGAAGCTGGGAGCATGACTTCTGATTTAGCCAAGGGTGCTACTGCAGTTGCATCTGTGTTTGACATTCTTGACAGGCACTCACTGATTCCAGGGTCACAGAATGTAAGTAACAAATAATTACTACTGGAATTAATTAATTAGCATTGTTTTTCAGTTTGTTAATTAGGTTGATATGTTTCATTTTCAGGTTGGGGATGATGATAGTACTAGTGGAATCAAGTTAGAAAAAGTAACAGGGAGGATAGATATGAAGAAAGTTGACTTTGCATACCCAAGCAGGCCGGAGACCCTAGTGTTGCGCCAATTTAGCTTGGAGGTCAAGACAGGCACAAGCATTGGACTAGTTGGGAAAAGTGGGTGTGGTAAATCAACTGTGATTGGACTGATACAAAGGTTTTATGATGTTGAGAGGGGGTCAGTGAAGGTAGATGGAGTTGATATAAGGGAGCTAGATGTTCAATGGTATAGGAAGCACACTGGCCTTGTTAGCCAAGAGCCGGTGATATATTCAGGCACCATCCGCGACAACATCATGTTCGGAAAGCTTGATGCTTCGGAAAATGAAGTCGTAGAGGCTGCCAGAGCTGCTAATGCTCACGAATTCATCTCGTAAGTATATGTCTCTACTTATGTATGTGTTCATATAGTGCTTATGTTTAAACCTACGTTATTTTGGGGTGCAGAGCCTTGAAAGACGGCTATGAGACAGAATGTGGTGAAAGAGGAGTGCAGCTCTCAGGAGGGCAGAAGCAAAGAATAGCAATAGCAAGAGCAATACTTAGGAACCCTATAATACTATTGCTAGATGAGGCAACAAGCGCTCTTGATGTGCAATCGGAGCACCTTGTGCAGGAAGCATTGGACCGAATCATGGTTGGAAGGACCACAATTGTGATAGCACATCGACTTAACACCATAAAAAACCTTGAGATGATTGCAGTTGTCGAAGATGGGAAGGTTGTAGAGAAAGGCACTTATGCTCAGCTCAAGCACAAGCGTGGTGCCTTCTTCGACCTTGCTAGCTGTCAAACTTAATTTGGTACGCGTAAACAAAATATATGCTGTATAATGGTGTATGTATGCTGTTGGTGTGAACTGTTGAGCTCAAATGGACAAACTTGTTTATTGAAAATAGTTCTTATATATTCATTTTCTCTGCTACAGCAGCATACATGATTTCTGGACACCATAGTAAGGTAGCCTTATTTATTTCAGAAACAAAAGACCAACACAAGCAAGACAACTAGTACAGATAGACCACTTATTGGTTGAACTTGAACTCTAGAACTGCAGCCACTGCATCATTATGCTTTACTTGCGCTGAGGGGTCTCAAGGATCAAGTTGCCTGAGCATCTGAAAAAACCACAACAAAACATATAAAAGCATGAGTGATGCGTTTACTAATAGAAAGAGAAAAGGTCTGCATTTGCTGCTGTGTCGTAAATTAGAGGGAGAGAAGAGAGAGACCTGAAAGTAGGGTCCAAGATTCTCTTTGAGCTTATCATGCTCATTTTTTACTTGAAAAAACTGAGTCCAAAATCTGCTCACATGCATCAACTGACAAGTTGATTATAATTGCCTATAATAACTAACTAATAGGTAAACAGAATAACGTTTTCAATGTTCTATATTTTTCAACCGATAAAAAGACGAGTTAGATGAGTAGTGCTCTACTTTACCTCTCCATTTCTCCATCTTTCAGAAGTGCCCTCAGTTTGTTTATTTCACTCCACACCTTGGCAGCACCAACGCTGTGAATAACAATGACAAAAATGAACAAAATTAATGAGATAGCCTATGGTACTGTAATGTTTATCATACACTCATTTTACATCTATTTGAAAAAAAAATTTACAATTATTTGAATCAAAATTACAATATTGAGAGCAAAATTATCATATTCATTTACAATATTTACATATAATTAACAAAAATTACAACATTGACAACAAATTTGTTCAAAAACTTGTAATAAGGTCGTAGATGGTGTAATTACCATTATTATAACTAAGATTACACAAAATAGGACTCAACATTACCACTCTAACAACAAATTTATTATTACATTTATAAATATGTTTATGAGATACGGATATGTATTATAGGAGTTTCCAAAATTAATAAGTTAATAACTCAAGCAGTTAAAAAAAAAAAAAAACGGAATGAATAAATTCCTACCTGGAGCTGCTACCTTTGAGCTGATGGAGATATTGATCTATCTGTGGGAGATCATAGGGTGGTGTTTGGCTGTGACAACATAAACATTAGCCATCATAATTTTTTATCTAATGGGAAAATACATTAGGAAAATAATTAAGAGATTAATGTTGTACTGGTAGTAGTACTCACAGAGCATGCTCCACAGTAGCTATCAGTTTGGTAGAGTCCCTGAAAAACATGGTCATCACCTCCTCAGCAAAGTGAGGATTCTCTTCTTCCAACTCTTCGAGTTGGACAAAGTGCTTGTCAAGCATTCCCTGCAGAGTGAACAAATTAATCAATTCATGATTTTCACAGATGTGTTACTAATACTGAAATGAATTCCATCGGAATTGCTAATGAAAAGAAATAAACCTCATCAAAGAAAGACTGCCTCAAGGTGGAAATTTGATTGCGCAAGCTGTTGCTGTCTGCCATTGTTGCTAGCTCACAAAACAAATACTAGTGATGAACCACAGTGGTGATGAAGCTAGGCCAAGAACATCATATTTATATCATGAAAACTAGCTAGGATAGAACAATGCATTTATTCATTTTGGAAAAGTCCAGATTACAGAATCCAAAGAGCAGAAATTGCATGTTAGGTGACAAAGTGAGTATGCAAATCATGTGAAAAAAAAAGCAATGCAGCAAGTTATGGCATGCAATTCTGCCGAGATTCGGAAAAATAGAGTATGCTTAGAACAGTCACGTGCACGCGCGTGAGTGACTCTTAACCATTGATGTGTGCTGCTAATTATTCACGCATAGCTGTTAACCATTGGTGTGTGTTGCTAATCATTCACGCGCCATACACGGTACTTAGTATTCACATTATTTCTTTATGTTTTTGTATGTGTTTGGTAGATTGTGAAATAAATGCATTGAGATTTTCTTAAAACTTTCTCGTTTTTTTTTAAATTGATATAGATTCGGGAGTAAAGTTAATAATAGAATTGTTGAAAATTTGGATTTGCCATACTAAATTAACAATTTCAAACCGTTTATGCATCACTTAAGACTTAACCAATATTATTCACTTATTTCTATGGGCATTCAAAATTTAGACCAATCCGCCATATCAATCAACCAATTTGGCAAAATTTCAATGAATTTGCTGGATTTGATTCCAATTGTAGATCCATAATCTACACATAACAATTCCCTTGATATGTGACACAATATTGTAGTTGCTTACATTGGTGGCTTGGTGCCCTATACACATCAAATGAACTTGAACAGAAGACATGGTTATACATAGCTTCCTAGGACACTTGGTCCGGGAATGAACTTGAACACAAAACACGTAGTTCTGGGCCTTGACATACGTATAGCAAGAAATGTACATAAGAAAAACAAAATTAGTATAATTTGAAGCACATCTAGAAGAATTCCATTAGTCCCTTCAGCCCTTTGACTTTTTGATGCAAAGCAAAGTAACATTTTCTTGAAAAACAAATAATTACTAGGATACAACATCCATTGTAGTGAAACTGAACTTAGGAAGGCACACACACTACTGAAGCTACCACGGTCCAAAGTGCTGACTTCAGAAAGATTCCACCAGATATCTGCATTCCCTGTCGCATTTCAGAACATAAGTGTTGGAAAAATAAAGGGAAAAATAAAATCTTTCTTGCAACCCTGCTTTACTTTCTTCTCTATACTTCATCCTCAAGCAAATATTATCAACCAATTTACTGTTTGCTTAGAAATCTCTTACTCTTTTCTCGACCAAGCCAACTAAAAATGAGGATTGATCTAGTGTTTCATAGTAACAAACTGGTTTCCAGTTGTTACAGCTGGAAGAGATTGATCGAGTCAGCTCTGTAGTCTGTACATGTCAGATAACGGTAGCTGAAGGCTGAAGGTGGACTACTGATTCTGATCAAATCATTTGGCAGTAAATCTTCCTGCCTCACCTCTGAATTTCAAAAGGTGTGAGAATAGAACTGGATTTTGGCTGACGTTTTCTTTTCGTTTTGAGATCAACAACTATAATGGATATGTTGTCGGAACTATTTCTTCCATATGCAATTTCGGTCAGATGATCAGCAACAGCTTGTGCTGCAGAAATATCATCAGTACTAGAAGACATGGACCTTCGCCGCCTTCTTAAAATATGTCTAGCCACCTCCCCAACCTCTTCATTAGTCATTACATCCCACAGTCCATCACTTGCCAAAATCAAACACTCATCCTCATCAGTCCTGGCTGTGAATGTAATCTCAGGAACTGGAATTATCCAAGGCCTTAGATATCGATCACCTGAAACATAACTAACATTAATGATCCTCCATTTAAGCTTAAATGTGATGGAAAAACTTATCCAAAAGAATATTAGAATACTAGTAACCTCTGTGATATTAGCATATCAACTACGCTCAGCAAGAGAATTAAACAACAGGCAGTTACTTGCACATCGATTCAGTACTTAAAAGAACAATAATGTACCAACTCTGACACCCTGCCTATAAGTTGTACATGCAGTTATTAAGTCCTGCAATAAATAGAATTGACAAGAAAGTTTCGCCTTCCTAATGTTCTGGGAAAGTTTAGGATCACACATATATGACATTCTCTAGAAATTTCAAATAATTTTGGCTCTAAAACATTGAGCGCATTCAATCATTTATCTTAACCCCAACCACTTTCCGAATGAACAACAAGACTGTTTTGCATGGTTATCACAAACAATACGGGCATTTTGTATAATCCATACAGTAAGAGCATATTAAAGTAGTTTCCCTACTTGGTAATTATGGGAATAAAAGCAAAATTAAGTAGAGAAATAGAGATGAAAACCTATAGCTCTCGACATGGCAAGAACTCCAAGCACCCTTGCGCCATTCCAGTTTATGACTTTCCCTCCCTCTCCTTCAATTCTCTTGAGTTCGTCTTCTCTATCAGGCTGTAAAATCAACAAGGAACAGAATGTCGTTAATGTTGAAAAGATGGTGACAATGATATTAGGAAGTGTTTAACTTTTGAACTGTTTGTCATGCATGTTATAGACAAGTTGAATGTTCACGACCCTGATAAGAAGGATCCATTCTTTTTCTTTTATCATTCAAAACATTTCCATAACCATTGTAAACACAAGTACTGCTTTGGTTTCTACTGACCTCCAAGTATATAATTCTATTCAATTAATTGCTGCAAATAGAAGCAACAGTATATAAACTCAATGCCTTATGAACGATCAAATAAAGCAACAAGATAAGAACGACACATTTCTGTTCACACCTATGAAAAACTACAAAGAACGTAAGAGTATCTACTCTGACCTTCTGATCAACAGTTAATGGGATTGTTTCTGTCCCTCGGCAAAGAACTGCCCTAGAGTCACCACAGTTCGATGTGATGATCTGACAACCAGATAGGACAACTACAACTGCAGTTGATCCAACCATCTCAGGTGCAACTGCCTCTGTGAGGACCTCACTGTCAGCCTTCTCGAACCCAACTAAGAAAGTAGTCTCCCACCTCCTTTGCCATTCACAGCCATCAACCGTCTCCCGATCCCACTCTTGTGCTATGACTTCATGCATTCGCTCAGCACAATATTTAGCCACCTATGTATCACAGGTACACTTTAGAGTGAATTTAATACTTTTGACACACAATAAATCATGATCTGCATGTCATTTACTTCATTATATGACAGAATGATGAAGATGGTAGCTCACAGAAATATCCAGCAAGTAAATATTTAACCAGCAGTAAATTTGGACATGTATAATCAACTAAAGGAGAGTTACCATGTCTGTAAAATAACATTCTCACCATAACTCTTGGACACAAGGAAACAACTTCCAACCATTACAAAGTCATCCTTCCTATCAAAAACTACTAAGAAGGTCTACTCTTTCCTTATTATTTAGTAATATTTACAGCAAACAAACCTCTGAAATTAAATTAAATTTACGTATAAAATTGAAGCAGTTGAGACATTAGAGAAGCCACACAATCATGATCAGGCACAAGAAAATTTCAGATAGGGACCCAAAAACCCACCGTCCCTTCATTTATAAATTTAAAAGAAACCACAACAGCACAAACAAGGAAGGTCCCACTCCGATTTTTCTTTCCAACAATTATGGAACTCCATGATCCTGATTCGTCCTCATCAGACAACAAGACACTAGCGCCCCACGAGCAACCAAAATCAATAATACGATTTTTTTTCTTTTCTCTAAAACAATCAAACTATTTAGAAAAAAAAAAGTCAAAAACCAATCAGAGTCATGGATTATATATCATTATTTGTATGAATAATCACCCATTATTCAATAACAGGAACACTAAGTTATCCAAAAATAAAAAACTCTTGCCTACCAACCATTTAGTCTAAGCGCATAAGTCTGAGGTTTCGAGATATTAGTCTGTTAATATTATATTTTGGAGTATTAAAACTTCAGAACTGGACAGATTTTGGGTTTGCAGCAAGGTTTCAAATTTCTCCGAAAATACCGAAATTTCCATCAAAATTTCTGTAATTTGGAACTACCAAAACGAAATTCATATGTTATATCATTTCCGTCAGAAGTTTCCCGAAATTTTCAAAATTTTCCGTACATTTCAACAAAATTCTTAATTTCTGAAATATCTACACACACAAAATATATTTAAAAATTCACACCAAAATTTCTCCAAGATTTCTGTGAAATTTTTATGCCACTAACAACGAAGTTTTTTATTCATATCTATACTATTATTAAAAGAAGAGGCTTTGTTAGCCAAAGTATGTGTGAAAAGACAATAAAATCATTAAACCTTATATTAGTTTTAGATAATTTTTAATAATTGAGTGGTAATATGGTAAATAACAAAATTAAAAATTCTATTAAAAATAAAATAAATAATTTTCAGTGTCTGCAATAACCACCCACAATTTCAGATAACTTCCTACTTTTTTTTTCCCAAATAACTTTTTTTTTTTTTCTCAATCTAATAATTATAAAAATTTTACACATGCAGAGCATGTGAGCAGAAAACTAGTTTTCATAGAGAAAATATGAAATTTTGATTTTTTTTTTCCAATCAAGTTGAATACAACAAAAAACCTTTTTGTTTTTATCGCTACCAAAATCATTTTCAAAATTCATATACTTGGGAGCAGTATTGTATGATACTAAATGGAAGAAATTCAGTCATATGGATCGAACTACATCATAGTAACACTTATTCTTAATATTTTATATTGCTTTTATTGTACTTGTTCATTTTCATTCACGAGATTTTGGGATTACGTCTCCCCCCTCTACTGAAATTAAAACTTTATCTGAAATTTTCTTAAATTTAAAGTACCAAAATCGAAACTGAACCCGAAATTTAAAACCTTAATTTGCCCTAATAAGTTACTCTAACGCCATCAAATTCCGAGATAGAAAATTTTAAGACTCGGACCACGGGCCACCGCAGTATCATAATTAATTCATAATTCACAGTGCACCATAAATGATGCGCCTGTGACGACAAGACAACGCATACCCGTGACGTTAGCATCCACTCTTAACGCGACACGTGTCCACTCCGAAAACGAAACCCGCCTTAAAGCATAAAATCCATAAAGGACGGCCACTCTTTGCTGACCACGTGTCGTCCTCTCTTGAAAAGCAAACATACCTCCGACTTAAATATTCATAATTCCACACTACTGTTACTGTTACTCTAATATTTTTATTCTTTTCCTATCGTCTAAGAAAATCTTTAAAAAATTAAAAAAAATAATAATTAATCTTACGCGCGCCTAATAGTTCCACTTAATTATCTCAAAAATAAATAAATAAATAAATAAATAATAAATTTCAAAATTAGCACTGCAGTACCTGACTGCCGCCATGGCCGTCGTAGACGCCGAAGAAATGGACGGGGGAGATCTCGGAGGAGGTTCTCGAACCGGGAGCCGTACAACCTCCCACGTGATCGCACGTGCGAGCCATAAACCCGGGAATAACAGCCACCGCGTCCTCCATCTCTCTCCTCCTCCCAATCACCGAAGTGAACCCCCACGTCACTCCCTTGTTGTTCCTCCCAACGCACTTCGGCCTAACCACCGCCGCCGGGGGTCTTATCTCCTCCCCGGAAGGGGGCAGAAACGCCGGAATCTCGCCGGAGCTGCTGGTGGTGGTCCTGGAGAACTCGCCGGAGCTGCTGGTGGGGCTTCTGGAGTCGTCGGCGGTGAGTATGGAGGAGAGGCTGGTGGAGCTGGCGGAGGCGAGTTCGAGGTCGGCGGCGAGTGAGTCGACTCGGTCGAGTTGGGGATCGGGGTCTGTGGATTCCATGTGAGATAGAGGAAAAGAAGGGAGAACAGGAAGCGGGGATGGGGATAAAATAAGAGAGGGAAAGGGGGTTGGGTTTTGGGAAGAGAGAGAGAGAGAGCCTGCCAGGGCGACACGTGTGATGGGGATACAAAGTTGGATGACACACGCTTTCTTATAGCGAGAAAAAAAGGAGGGCATTGATGATTGTAGTCGTACTCATTTGCTTTTCGCTGCACCGCTACGTGTCCTTCTTTCTGATAGCCTTGCCACGCTGGAGAGGTTTTGCTTCCGTGGTCGTATGATATCCCTGCACCCGCGGTGTAAGTCGGTCTATTTGGTATTGATTTGTTTAGTCAGATTCATCGAATGACGCGGAAGGTGACTATTGGGGGAGTTTTAGGTAGGCGCGATGGAGGGGATTTTGGCCGCTCTATCCATGGAATCTAATGTACGCTTGAGGTGGACCCCAGCGATGGACCTCTATCGAGCTAGGTGGTACGCTGGCAGGAAATGGGCCCGATCCATTAGGTAGATTTTGACCTTTTTACGAAAAAGTGTTGGCTAAATAGGTGACACATCTACTGTTAAATAGCCCTGTTTGTGTTTATATCGTGGCATTTCGTGTTCATGACTAGGTGCAGTCTTTTTAGATGTGTCATCGATATATCGGATGTTGTTACATTAGTTTGAATTCGAATCCGTCCAAGGATTTTAGTTTCGATTCAAACATATTGGTAACCTGTCACCGGAGCAGACCAAGGTGAATGATGACTTTTCTTTCTAAGTGAGAAAGAATAAGAGGGTAAAAAAGTTTCAAATATATATATATAAATAATTAATTGGGTATTAAGAAATAATCTTTTAGAGTGTTTTGGGTATATGGGGTTAAACAATTGTTAGTGGAGCAAGTGGACAATTTTTAAGCTAAAATTAGGTAAATAATCATTTCCCCTATTATAAAAAGCTAAATTGATTTACAATTTATTAGACTATCAGATCATTAGTCGCGAAAACGAGGTTAAATCAAACCATAATAATTTGCAAATATGATGTAAATTGATTAATCAAAGATGTGATACTTACAGCTTACAAGCATTACTAGATGAGAGGATTATTCATTTGATTATGTATGTTGGCAAAGCTAGCTTAACCTTGATATGTTTAATTGCATTCATTAGGCAGCGCCACGTTTTAGGCTCTTTGCGAGTTCAAGTACTTCATCAATTATAATGAATTGAATGAGAGGTATTACAAGGGAGTGGTTGTCAATCTTAATATCTCGTTTAGAAAGAACCATCACTAATAAACTATGCATGGACTAGAGTAGTTCTTTAAGTTTTCTATAGTGTAGCCTTTTCTAAAGCACTTAGCTTCTACTCTTTATACCCAAAATGATGGTACATGATGAGGCCACTTTCTATATGCATTAGCCACATTTGGCCTAGTAGCATTGGTTAGAAAAAGTTAGGGATTAGAAGTCTATAACGACATTTATGTTTGAGCCCAAAAGTATTTTTGGCAAGATCTTTTGGTGGATTCAAGCTAGCGGGCCAATATCGGTGGCCCAAAAATAAGCCTATTTGGGTTCGGGGTATAGCTTCACTCATTCCGTGATCCATAAGGAAAACGAAACCTTATTGGGATCGAGTAGCAGAGATTGAATAGGAAACTTCAATTAATAATCCTTCTAAGGCAAGGAGCAGTCGAAACCCTAGGTGTATAAATACGGGGTCAAGCAGCAAAGTTATGGACCTCTCTCGAATCAATCAATCAATCCCAGCGATTACAAAGCCTCCCCGGAGCAAACCTTCAACCCTGTTGAAACCCGGCGACCGTACTCTCAGTTCTAGTCTCTCCGAGCCGACTGTCAGTGCTACTGCCACAAATACTAGCAGCGAAGCAAGGGTAATGTCCTCGCAACCCAGCGAAGCTAAAGATACACTTTAGCAAACCCCGTGCTTTCTCAGAACTTCCCAGTGATTGCTCTGCTCAACCTACAACATTGAGTATCAATTTGGTGACCGAAGAGATCACACCCAAAGTCCTTATCCGAAAGGCATAAGTCCTTTCCCGAAAGGCTAGAGAAGAACCTTGTGGCGAGGTTGGTGCTCTGCTCGTCCACAACGCTTGAAGAAGAAGTCAGGTCAAGGGACTACCCCGATGACTGCACCCCTCGGTGCTGGCACGCCTGCGCAATCACACGCTCAAAAGAGACAGTTTACACACCAACTGGTTTTGGAGCCAAACATTTTGGCACTCCCAGTGAGACCTGCAATAGTGTCTCTTCATGAACGTAGCCATTGGGAAACCTAGCGAAAACCCTTACCAAAAGGTTTACGCTAACTGCTCAAAGCATAAGACCTCCAGTTACAGACCGCATTTATGCGCGGCCTGTCGTGGTCTTTCTGAAGAACAAGTGACCCAGAGGTTCTTTCATCAGTACCAATCATCCAACATGTCAACTGAACGAGAAGAGAATCACCTGACTGTTACTGAGGATCAGAGTGTCAATACTAATCAGGCCAGCGAGCCTGTTATCCCCACCACTGTCACCACTACCGAGGGGAGTGGAGAAAGAGAGGCTTTCGTTCCGAAGAATATTCCAGAGGGAGCGACCTCTGAGGTAAGGTTCGCAATCATCATGGAGAATATCGAAAATCATCGCAAGAAGATAGCTGCTGATTTCGAAAGAGAAACCGCAAGGACAGATAAGCTCATATGCGAACTGGATCAGCGAATTACTCGACATGCAGAGGATACTAGACAACAGATCGCACAGTCTAAGAATGCGGTAAGGGGTCATGCCACTAGTATTGCTAGCAAGCAGAATCAGTGTCAAAAAGAGATCATGGAAGCTATTGGGAACCAAACCAAGCAGACCGCATCAGACATGGCAGGTCTTCTCAAGGATGGCGGTAACCTAGCAACTGAGGTGGCCATGCAAAGAGCAGAATTGGACCAAGCGAGAGAAGTGTTGAACAAGGCTTTAGGGGATCCTAATGCCATCCTTAGCTCTCTTGGCCAGCCATCCAGTTTGGGCAAGTACGTACCGCCAAATCAGCGAGAGAAGACTAGCAGTAATACTGCTTTTCCCTCAGCTACTGTTGCTACTACACTGCTGAAGAATAAAGAGCAAGCGCTGGTTATCGGAGGTAGCAAGGAAAAGACTACCTCGTCAAGTGGACAGGCTACCAGACAGAAGCATCAAGCCTCGAAAGTTGCAGGAACCTCACCCAACTCCGCTACGTTCGTTTAATACGACAGCGACGGGGCAGAAAATATATACCAGGAACTGCGAGGAAGTTATTACGGGATCGACCATGCCGGCACCCCGATCAAGATAACAGCCTTGTCAAAGGAAACACTTACGCCAGCAGTGACTCTTCAGCAGCAGGCTACTACCCGCTTTGTACACGTCGGTGAAGGACCAGCGACTGTGAATCAAACAGTACCTATGCAGGCTACTCGCTCGATTGTGGCGACGCCACCTCCTCCTCCGGGTCCAGAATATGTAAAACGTGATGAGGTAGAGGAGATGATCAGGTTGGCTAGGGCCCAGCCGGATGGGGTCTATGAGGGACCTTTCCCACCACATATCATGCTCGCGCCTTTTCCCATGGGCTATAAGAATATCATATTTTCTACGTTTTCAGGGGAAGACACTGAGGATGCGGCAACACATCTGGCCAGGTTTAGGGTACAATGCGGCCAATACCAGAACGATGACATTCTCAAATGCAGGACCTTTGGCACTTCTCTGTCAGGCGCTGCCTTCAGATGGTTTTCCAAGCTTCGACCAGGAACAGTGGCGGATTGGCCTGCAATGGAATTGCTTTTCCGGGAAACTTTCGGAACTATCGAGCCTGAGGTAGACTTGGCTTCTCTCATCCAAATGGCCCAGCAGCCTACAAAATCAGCAGTGGCCTACCTCCAGCGCTTTCAAATCCAGAATGCCAAGCTGAACGTCATCCTCCATGAGAAGGAGTTAGTCAAGTTGGCGGTCAAGGGTTTGGAACCACGTCAACGAAAGAAGCAGCATGGCAGCATGATTCAGTCGATAGGAGAACTCATCACAGAAGTAGGCAGTTTCGAGCATCTCCTCAGAGAAACAGATGCAAGGAAGAATGCATCTAGGGGAACTTACTTGCCAAGAAAACATCGTACCGTAGCGGCCCTAAGCTACCAGCCGGCTACGTATGACCCTTACTACCATCATAACAATGAAGAGGTGGTCCAGGATGGCGAAGAGGAAGAGGAGAATGATGTCGCTGCCTACGAGCTAACTGGGAAGAAGAATCTATCCTTGAAGCAACTGAAAATTTCCAAGGAACCTGTCAAACTCAAATCGGTGGCTTTCACCAAACCTGAATTCGCGACGTACACATATGATGCCAACAAAGCGCACGAGATTCTAGACGAAATGATCGCCGCGAAGATGGTGAAGACTGATTTTGGACCTTTTCCTCGACCAGAACAGCTGAAGGGGAAGAAATATTGCAAGTTCCATAATTTGTGGAACCATAATACCGCAGACTGTGTGAAACTCAAAGATCAAATTCAGGTATGGCTTAGTAACGGCAGTTTGCAGGTGGAAGCTCCGGTCACGACGGCAGCGCTAGTAGACCTAAACCCCTTTCCTGATACTGGGATCAATATGGTGGATGTGAACTGAACCAAGCAGAAGCAAAGGAAACCGACCTTGGATTTGAGCTCAAAAGAGCAAGGTGGAAAGTCCGCCGCGGACGAAACACCCGCGAAGGATAAAGCTAAATCAATCAGTCAAACCTCGCCCGTGGTCCTGTGCTCCCGATGCAAAGAAGAATGCGGCATTCAAGTATCGCACGAAGAGGTCGAGCAAACATTTCGCTTTGGCTCTCTACCGCCCATCAAGTGGGCTTCGTCATCACGGAGCTATCAGCCTTCTAGTCCACGAAAGAGAGAGAAAATGGAGTCACCGCCATCCCCAAAGGACTCCAATTTGTTCAGGAAGCTGAGAGCGGCCGCAGCTGATCAGAAACATGAAGAGAAGCTCACGAACAAGGGCAAAGACGTACTGACCAAGCCTTACATCCCACCGGCGCCAACCGCCACCATCAAGGAAGGAAAATAGTACACCAGGGAGAAGGGGAAGGCAGTGGAAATAAGCACTTCCAAGAAGAGGAAATTGCAGCGCAGGTTTGGGGAAGCCAAGCGCGCGCTAGAGGCTCTGGATCAGGGCCTGATTAAGCCTTCACAATTGGTCAAGTCACCTGAACAGTATCAGAAAGAAATGGAAGCACTAGCTGCTAAACCATTAATAACTCCCCGCAGCTTTGGCAAACAGGCGAGTCCGCTGACAGGGGAATCTAAGCCCAGTGTTTTTTTACAGGATTACTAAGGAGCGGACGCCGCCGATTGCACGAAAGGAAAGCTCGCCAACTCGGCGGCCACACGTCAGGCACAGGTTATTTCGCAAAAAGCCGGAAGCCAAAGCTTCAGTCTTTGCGAGAATGGGGGGCAAGGACAGGACTACTGATACCTTACAGTGGAGACCCACGAAAGTCCAAAGTATAGTCGTTGCTGCCCCAGATGAGAGCGTGAAACCGGAAACTCCTGAGCAGGCTTCTGAGGTACGAGAACTCGAGCAATGCGAGGTGAAGGGCCTCACGGAAGGATCGCTGGTGGACTGTTTGGCTAAGCAGTTCCAGACCGATACCACCGTCGAGGAACCTAAGCTTAACTTGGAAGATGACATGGAGGAGACAGATATGACTGACGCCTCTTGCAATATGGTCTATGTGCTCCCCGCGAGGTATGCATTACCAGTCGCTGCTCAGGACTGTGTGGAAGCCAAAGAAGAGAATGCGCAGCCGTTGCAGGTCACATCAGTGGCCGCGACACCTGTGGAAGAGGCTGTCCCTCATGAAACGGAGGAGGCTCCAAACAAAGGACCATTCATGAACTTCTCCAAGCCAACGCTAGCTATGGTCCAACACATGAGACCACTATACATCACGACAAAGGTTAGCGGTACCAAAGTTAGCAAAATCATGATTGATACCGGACCCGCTGTTAATGTCGTCACTACCAGGACCATGCACTTGCTCGGGATCAAGAGGGAGAAGATCCAGTCTACATCCCTTACGCTCAAGAATTTCGCGGGAACTGTGACAAAGACCTTAGGATTGCTGTTCTTACGCATTAAGGTTGGCCCAGCAGAAGGGGTTTATGCTTTCTTTGTAATAGATTGCTATGCGACCTACAGTGCTATTTTGGGCAGAGACTGGATCCACAGGAGTTATTGCGTACCATCAACGCTTCATCAGGAGCTGGTTATGTGGAACAGAGAGACAAACACAGCTGAGGTGATCAAAGCGGATCCTCGTCCGTTCCCAGTCTCCGCGAACTATGTAGATGCCAGGTACTATTTGGAGCCTATTACTCCATTACAAGTTAGTGGCATCGATG
Organism: Rosa lucieae; assembly: GCA_024704745.1. Classification (NCBI taxonomy): domain Eukaryota; kingdom Viridiplantae; phylum Streptophyta; class Magnoliopsida; order Rosales; family Rosaceae; genus Rosa; species Rosa lucieae. The sequence continues at coordinate 5,183,530 of CM045493.1, forward strand.
ATAAGGGCCGCCCCACAGGGGTGACAGCCTCTAAATTGGCACAGTGGGGGCTTACGCTCGCAAAAGAAGGCTTAGAGAGGCCTGGCCACGCTGTACCCAAACCCTTGATTGATTAATGGATTACGACCTCTCAGAAGAGGGGATAGAGGCCTTCCACTCGATATACGAACGACTGTCATCATACTTGGTGGAAAATGAGGCTTATGATCGAATCGCGACCTTGGAGGTCGTCAATGAAGAGCTCTCTGATCAAGAGCAAGAGGACGAGATAGACATTCAGCTTGCTCTGGCAGCGCTGGAGGATACACCTCCTAAGGTCAGAGACCCTACTGAAAAGGTTAATCTGGGAACAGTAGACGAGCTTATGGAAGTGGCTATCAGTGCTTACCTAGAGTCTAGCGAGAAGTAGAGGCTTACTGCTTTATTACTGGAGTTTAAAGATTGCTTCGCGGAGAAGTATGAAGACATGCCCGGCCTGTCACCGGACTTAGTTTGTCATCAATTGCCAACAATCCCGGACAAGAGGCCTGTGAAGCAAGAACTGCGAAGAATGAATTCAGAGACCCAAGTTCTCGTCAAGGAAGATGTCGAAAAAATGCATAAATCAGGCCTTATCAAAGTTGCCAAATATAATCAGTGGCTATCTAATATAGTGCCCGTTCGGAAAAAGAATGGCAAGATGAGGGTCTGCGTTTATTACAGAGACCTGAACCTTGCTACACCTAAAGACGTTTACCCCATGCCGGTCGCGGATATGTTAGTAGACGCCGTAGCAGGGCATGAATTGCTATCCTTCATGGATGGTACTGCAGGATTTCACCAAATTCCGGTCGCTGAAGAGGACTGACATAAAACCGCATTCCGGTGCCCCGGGTTCGCGGATGTTTTTGAATATGTGGTCATGCCTTTTGGACTGAAGAATGCTGGTGCAACATATCAGAGAGCCATGAACCTAATCTTCCATGATATCTTGGGGAAGATTCTAGAGGTTTACATCGACGACGTCGTTGTGAAATCTAGGAAAAGAGGGGACCACATCGCATATCTCAGAAAGGTGTTCGAGCGAATGCGACGACACAAGCTCAAGATGAATCCCACCAAATACGTTTTTGGGGTTCAGGCGGGAGATTTCCTGGGATTCATTGTCCATCAGCGAGGAATTGAGGTCCCTGAAGATAAGGCGAACGCAGTCATCCACGCGTCTCCCCCGCGAACGAAGAAGGAATTGCAGCCTTTGCTGGGTAAGATCAATTTCTGGAGACGCTTCATCTCTAACTTTGCAGGTAAAATCCAGCCGTTCTCGCCATTACTGAAGTTGCAGGGACAGAATGAGTTTGTATGGGAGCCTAAGCATCAAGAGGCTTTCGACAGGATTAAAAATTACCTAGCGAGCCCGCCAGTGCTAGTTCCGCCGAGGGCCAGATTTCCATTAAAGTTATATATATCAGCGGCTGAAGCCTCCATTGGTAGTTTACTCGCTCAGGATGATGAAGGGGGTATTGAGCACGCTATTTTCTACCTCAGCCGGACACTGACAGATTGCGAGACGAGATACACCCCTATGGAGAAGCTGTGTCTTACTCTGTACTTCTTAGCGTGCAAGCTGCGACACTACATGTTATCCTTTACTACCTGCATCATCGCTCAAACTGACCTGGTCAAATACATGTTGTCGCGACCTATTCTGAGAGGCCGCATTGGCAAATGGGTACTAGCTCTTTCTGAATTTTCGCTACAGTATGTACCACAGAAAGCTGTAAAGGGACAGGCCATCGCGGACTTTTTGGCACATCATCCTATGTTGGAGATCCCTGCAATGAAGGAGTTAGAGATAGCAACCGCGACTACAACTCGACCAGATTTGGCGTGCATTCCTGAGTATGCAGTATGGTATCAAGCAACAGTCTCCTTGCAGCCCTGGGTATTATTTTTTTATGGCTCAAGAACGGAAACATTAGAGGGGGCAGGGATTGTTCTGGAAAATCCAGCGGGCGATCGTTTCTCTTACTCTTTCCAGTTGGAATTTAAATGCACGAACAATCAGGCAGAATATGAAGCCCTTATTATCGGGCTAGAAGTCTTACTAGAATTGGGCGTTAGGGACGTTCTGATCCCGGTGATTCTCAACTAGTGATAAATCAGCTTCAAGAAAAGTATAAATGTGTAAGTTGGTTACTTGTACCATATTTTAATTGCGCAATTGAGCTTCTGGATCAATTCAATGACGCTGATTTGGAATACATCCCTCGCGAGCGCAATTTCACAGCCAATGAGCTCGCTCAACTGGCCACAGGCATTACATTGAAATATGGGGTTCGCGAGCGTATTCTAAAAGTCGAGCGTCACACACTACCTTCATGGCTCGCACGGCCTGATCCGCCCGACGATCTAGTGGTCGCGGTGCTAGAACCTATTGATGTGGATTGGCGCATCCCGCTGATCGATTACCTCAAGCAGCCAAGCCCCACCGCCTATAGGAAGATCCGTTTTCTTGCCTTAAACTACTTCCTCAGGGGTGATGAGCTGCGACAGCGTGGGGAAGATGGCATAGACTTTCGGTGTGTCTATGGCCTCGAAGCAAAGCGATTAATGCGTCAAGCGCACACAGGGATATGTGGAGCTCATCAAGCGGGACCTAAGATGCGGTGGCTTATTCGGAGACATGGCTATTATTGGCCCAGCATTTTAAAGGATTGCATTGCATTCTCCAAAGGATGTGAAGACTGTCAAGCACATGGTCCAGTCCAACATGTCCCTAACATTCCCATGCAACCTATAATTAAGCCCTGGCCTGTGCGAGGCTGGGCATTGGACTTGATTGGAATGATTCACCCCCATTCTTCTCTCCAACATAAGTTCATCATCGTGGCTACTGACTTCTTCACCAAGTGGGTTGAAGCTGAACCTTTGAAGGAGGCCTCTAGCACCACCATTCGCCAGTTCATTTTTCGTAACATTCTCTGCAGGTTTGGTATCCTCGAGGTGCTCGTTTTAGACCGGGGGGCAGTGTTCATGGGAGGACCGGTCGAGCAACTTGTAAACAATTTCGACATCCAGTTTATCCACAGCACTCCATATTATGCTCAGTCCAACGGTCAAGCGGAAGCCAGCAACAAGATTATTATTACCTTATTAAAGAAGATGCTGGTAGAAAACCCTCGACAGTGGCACGATACTTTGTATGAGACTCTCTGGGCTTATCATACGTCCAAGAGGACTCCCACCGCTACGACACCATATGCACTTATGTTTGGTCATGATGCGGTCTTACCCTTGGAGATCAACGTTCATTCCTTACGCGTACAAGAGCAGCATCACTTGATCGGTGAAGATTACGTCCAAGCGATGTGGCAAGAACATGAAGATTTGAGTGAGCAGCGCTTAGCAGCTTTAGATAATTTGGTCATGGAGAAACAGCATATCGCCCGCGCCTATGATAAGAGGACGCGTGGTCGTAGTTACAAAGAATGAGACCTTGTTTGGAAAGCTGTCTTACCCTTTGGAGAGAAATTAACCGGTCGCGGTAAGTGGACTCCGCGATAGGAGGGACCCTTTGTCGTTCACCGTATCCTGGAACGTGGGGCTTTTCACCTCAAAGACGTGGATGGCGACCTCCATCGCAACCCCATCAACGAGAGTTTTTTGAAGAAATACTACCCTAGTGTTTGGGAGTTCGAGAATCCACCTGATCGACCTTCTGACCAGCCAGGGGGGCAACCATAATCTTCATCGGTTTGCAACCCCTCAAGACATGTATTCAGGCCTTTTTCTTGTGGCCTTCGACCCATGTATTTGCTTCATCGACCCATGTATTCAGGCCTACACATGAGGCCATATGTCATGTACAAACAGAATCAGATTTATACAAATTTATTCATACTTTATTATCCTTGACATTTTATTGTGTTAAGAATGTACATGAAAGCCTATACATGAGGCTTTATTATTATGGGCGACCAATTTTTGCAATTTTTTGCATTATGCTCAAAGAAACATTCATTCATAAAGTGGCTTTGCGGCCAAAGGCATACAAAAACAGATCGACACGGTTACACTTGCAATTATAAGGCCAAATGTGGCTTTGAAGATCGTAGGAAACACAAATATTAAAAAGTGGCTGGATCTGGTTGCGGCAAGAGAATCTGGGCAGTACCGCTGGCACTCTTCCTCTCTTCACCCAGATCTTCCTCCGATCTGAGTCGCAGCTGCTATCGTCTGCACCGGAGGAAGAGGGAAGGGAATAATCCATCATACCCCTTCCAGGTGACTATCCTCCTGGTTGGAGATGGTATCTAGAGCGAGCGCGACTCACAACCACATCTACCTCCAGGGGAAAAACATAAGCCTCGTAGTCAGGCCCCGGAGGTAGACGACGGAAGAAGAACAGTCGTCCTCAAAGTGGCCTTCCGCCTCTTCGCCTCCTGCTCCACGAGGACAATCGGAGGAGACGGACTCCTCAGAATATGGTTCTGCCGCGTTAAGAGCGTGGCATGTTCTTCGGTTTAACTGAGACTGGCGAGTTCATCCAGATTCCCAAAAACCAAATACATGCCACTGGACCTGAGTTAGGCCAGGAGGCCTACCCAGGTCTTGAGATTAAGCCATGAGGCCTATGAATTTGTGACTAAGGGTGAGATCATAGGGAGAAGATTTTAGAAACTGAAGGAAAAGCAGTAAGGCTCGCGAGGCTATCTCTGGAAAAGACATGGTTGCTTGGCTCCATACTCTCCCCAAGTACAGGTATTTATAGCTCCTGTGGCAGTAATCTCAACCGCGTGATGGACGGTTGAAGTACTTTCAACGCCATCAATGAGAGTATCAATGGAATTGAATGCTAGAATCTCAGAAATGAAGGAAGTTGAAAAGGCGTGGGAAGCGGGGCAGACTTCAAGGAGATAACAGCCCAATTTAGGAATTATCTTTTCGACGGTTTCGATGTCAATAAAGAGGTGGTAAACTATGGAAATTTAAAGTGATATTTGGGCCAAACAAAGTGGGCTAAATATCCGACTTGTTAATTATAATATTGTTCATATGAAACAAAAAGGGCCTAACATAAGGGGCCTAAAGTTTTCAGCCCGCATGGGTCAGGCGAAGTAAATGTTTATGCAGACGATAACTAGCATCGGCAGCAGCTCGTTCCGCTTGTCTGGCCGCTTCGCTTGCCTGAGCTTGGTTTTGAGACATCGCTTCGAAGGCCGCTAGGGGTTGCTCTAACAAGGGTTCCTCATGTTCAAGTTGTGCCGTCACCGCGGTCAATTGGGCTTGAAGCTCTTAGATTTGGGTCCGAAGGTGATTCTGCGTAATCCGCAAGTCTCTAACAAGGACAGCCCTATCTCCCAGGAAGTCACGAGAAGCATCTGTCTGTTGCGCGAGGCCCCGATAGTGGGCCTGAGCTTGCCTGGCTTGTGCAGTTGCGGCTGCTCTTTCATTAATCCGCTCAGGAAGGTTTTGTAGCAGCTCGTATATCTCGGTAAACTCAACCTCAGTGATGGTCCGCTCGCGGTGGAGAACCATCAAGTATTCCTGAGCTCTGGCAGACGCGCCCAACAATAAGATATAGGGGCTCAGAAGACGTTGTAGCCCATCCCTCGCTTCATCTATAACCCCGGGTGGGGCCACTTCGAGCACGCGAACAAGCCTTTCCAGTCTGGAAGGAGGCTCAGGCGGTGGACTTGGAACAGCAGCAGCATGGGCCTCTTGAGGCTTTATAACAGGGACCGCCTCTGGCTCGGGTTCGACATTCACCCCTTCTCCCACTTCAAGAGCATGGGGGGCAAGCTCCTGAATCACCATGTCTTCACCAACTGGTTCAGTAGGATCAGCGACAAGTGCCTCCGCAACGATAGCTGCTACCTCGACAAGACCAGGACTCTGTGGTTGGGAAGAACTTATTAGAGTGCACAGAGAATAAAATAAGGACTAAGGCATTATACTCAGGAGAGAGCGTACCTCTGCGGCCGGAGGCTCATGCAGGATTGCTATCTGTGCAGGCTCTTGGGCTGCTTCATCGGGAATTAGATCAAGCGCTATTTGCGCTAAGGGTTGTGCGGCGATCGGTTCCTCAGGCGGTGCATCTAAAGGCGCTATTCCTTTTTCTAATTCGGGTGAACTGTCGTCTATGACCTGCACCTGAATTGAGGCCAAGTGCGCATCGCTCGCGTTGCTGGCAGGAGGTGGAAGATTACCAGGATCCATAGGCGCTTGAGTTTGCGAGGCAGATGTTCCTTCACCAGCGGCCGAAGAGCCTTCCCCAGCTTGTCCAGAGGACCGGCAACGAACCTGTGAGCAAAGACAGTTATAGGAATTGGGCTAAAAGACTAATAAACTCTACTGTGGGCTTTCCGTTTCTTACCAGTCGATCAGCGATTGGTTCATCCTCTTCCCATAGGTCAGTGCGAGAGTCCGAGTGGCTACGCTTGCGAGTCAAAGCAGCGGCGACCTGCTAGAATCAAAGGACCAGACTTAGCTCACAGAGAAGTCATGATCTTAAGAATAGAGGGTTCGTACGGTTTGCGGATTATCGTCGTCAGAGGAAGAATATTCAACTTCGGGCTCTGCAATCACCATCTTCTGCTTTCCAGACTGACCAGCGGCTGGGGAAGCACAGATTGTGCGGTTGCCAGAAAGTGGCACATTTCCCTGATACAGCAAAGGATGAGTGAAAAGAAAGTAGTGAAGGAAGATACAGAAGCTAGGACTAGGATACTTACTTCTAGAGTGGGTTGCGGATTACGATACCAGCCTGAGCTCGGTGAGGGGCTCGCGCCGGTTGTGTTGCTGGAAGAGGCTGGGATCGCGTAGCTTCCTCGAAGAAGCGGGCGAGCATGTCAACGTCGGCAGGATAGGGGCTTTTCAGTTCGCCAAAGATATATGCAAAGAGTTCGTCATCCCGCTGAGTCCAGCAATTGACCGAGACCTCCTCCCACCATTCTTCGTATCCTTCCTCAGCCCCGTCCACGACATTAATAACTTGAGCCCAGTCAGGAAGATCAACCAGCGCGAGCATACTTTGTGCCGGCACAGGCCCGGTAGGGGGCCCGAATCTACGCCAAGAAGTGTTGTAGTTCCAGGCGTCGTACAAAGGAAATGGCACCAGTTGGACGAGGCCGAATTGGCGAGCAAAGTGGTTAGGAGCATAGAGCTCGTAACTAAGTTCTTCGACAGCGATCCTGATATCTGAACAAGAGATCGCGCGACGAAAAGCCAAGCGCGCCATCACTGTAGAGAGGAGCGCCGGGAAGGATGCCGTTTTCAAGTAAAGGTGGGAATCTTCTACCCAATATTATGTCACAATATGGAATCTAATTCAGGAGGTACAGATAGGTAAAGCATTCGGAGTAAGGAGGGGAGGAGTACCTTTCCTCACGGCTGAACCATTGACCCAAGAGTTGGTTGGCCGGCGGAAGCAACGGCATATCATCGCGGCGGAAGATGGAAAGTAAGTTTGGATCTAGAAGTCCAAGATCCAGAAGGGGCCGGACATGCTAGTCTCGAAGGGATGCATCGTGGCTTGGTATAACATACGATAAAGGGCTCCTAGCACCGGCTACCCGAGCCCGACATTGCGGCCGTTGTAGAGGGTCGTTGCTAGAAGAGTCCAAGTACCAGTGGGCTTGCAGGAGGAAGTGCAAAAGATAAATTTACAGAGCCAGTACTCCAGGAAAGCGATTCCGCCGGTCGCGTTGTGCTCCCAGCTGTAATATGCCAACCATCATGGGTAGGAGCCACTGTGGGCGCTGCGACTGTGTTGGGCCATGGTCGATGTGAAGTTCACAAAATCGAATTGACCATGCAAATAGGGTTCGCCATCAATGGGCAAGCCGGTGATGGCAAGAATATCCAACAGGGTAATACTCATTTGACCAAATCTAAAGTCAAAAGTATTGGTGGCGGTATTCCAGAAACAAAGAAAGGCAGCGAGCGGCGAACAATTCCCGCCGCGTGGAAGATGGAAACATAGATCGATAGTGTGTGTGATACCTGCTGTATTCCAGCGAACCAGATCTCGCGCCCGCATTTGGCTATACCATGAAATCTCTTTTGAACTGATGGAGGACGGCCAATGACCTATTTTGGCTCAATGGTTCTGGGCACCCCAGCTACTGAAATCTCCAAGAGTCCTTCGGAGGACTGGAATGGGCCGCCGGACGGGTAGGCCGTAGAGAGCGATAGCGTCTTTTGGCGCTGGCCCCAGTCCGGTTTGGTGGTCGGAGAATCGAAGGAGTAAGGGCCGATGGATAGAGGTTTGCAGATGAATGCGGGTACCGATGTTGGTTCCCCAAGTATGGGCAACTTTTTCGTGCAACTCTTCCTCTTGATTGATGACTATTTTCTTCGGGGGAGCAATTTTTGGGTTTCTGCGAAGGGGATGACGGAGGAAATGGGTTTTTCTGGGTTTAGGAGACTGAGTGGGTTTCTGATGTGACAGGTCTTATGCGGCTGGGGGTTTAAATAAGGAATTTTGTGAGGGAAACGATACGACAAAAGGCGTTTTGCAAACGAAAGGACGCGACCTTCATTAATGACATTGTTTCAAGCGACCGGCGCGTCGTTTTAGTCCCCTTCAATCAGTTACATCTTCGTCGGCCTTATTTCGGGGCCTGGGGGGCAATGTTTGAGCCCAAAAGTATTTTTGGCAAGATCCTTTGGTGGATTCAAGCCAGCGGGCCGGACCAATATCGGTGGCCCAAAAATAAGCCTACTTGGGTTTGTGGTATATCTTCACTCATTCCGTGATCCATAAGGAAAACGAAACCTTATTGGGATCAAGTAGCAGAGATTAAATAGGAAACTTCAATTAATAATCATTCTAAGGCAAGGAGCAGTCGAAACCCTAGGTGTATAAATACGGGGTTAAGCGGCAAAGTTAAGGACCTCTCTCGAATCAATCAATCCCAGCGATTACAAAGTCTCCCCGGAGCAAAAATTCAACCCTGTTGAAACCCGGCGACCGTACTCTCAGTTCTAGTCTCTCCAAGCCGACTGTCAGTGCTACTGCCATAGATACTAGCAGCGAAGCAAGGGTAACGCCCTCGCAACCCAGCGAAGCTAAAGATACGCTTTAGCAAATCCCGTGCTTTCTCAGAACTTCCCAGTGATTGCTCTGCTCAACGTACAACGTTGAGTATCGATTTGGTGACCGAAGATATCACACCTAAAGTCCTTATCCGTAAGGCAAAAGTCATTTCCCGAAAGGCTAGAGAAGAACCCTGTGGCGAGGTTGGTACTCTCCTCGTCCACAACGCTTGAAGAAGAAGTCAGGTCAATGGACTACCCCGACGACTGCACCCCTCGGTGCTGGCACGCCAGCGCAATCACACGCTCAAAAGAGACAGTTTGCACACCAACTGATTTTGGAGCCAAACAATTTATATACTGTATTGATGTGCTAAAGTAGCATTTGTTATATTGATCGAAATGCAATAATGTTACCCCTAGTTTTGTAACTCATATTCATGACCCTTATATAATCTAGCCAGTAACACTAACTACATGTCGAATACGAGCTAACGCACTATTTAAATGCATTACACTACTAGAAAAAGGGCCTAAGGGGACTAATAATATGTGTGCCTTTTGATACCTATAGGGACAAATATGTGTCCCCATTGAGCTATAGAGACATATATCATATGTGTGCCTATTGCTAGTGTTCCTATTGCTAAATGGCACACATATCTCAAGTTCAAGTGTCCCCATATAAACCCCATGTATTCTAACTTCATCCAAATACATATTGAATGATATATACTTGTATTGTTCATGAATACAAAAACATATTCTACTGGGTCATTGTATACAACCTTTTACATAAATCCGAATACCTATTATTTCAATTGGGCATCCAAGAGCAATATACAAAACTGGTGTTCTCCCAAACCATAATAATTACATGATTAGTTCATCTCCGCTCTAACCCAAGCTAGTATTGCTATATCTACTATGGCAGAAGCCATTACCCAAAATATATATAGTTCATCTCCAATATGTCAATAAAATGACCCAAAATATACAAATTTTGAGATGAATCATAGATACCAGCAATATGCTTCAAAACAAACTTCCTACAGTTTCCATCCTAGTGTCTAAGTAAAGTCACATACCCTTCCATTGGAGTTGATTGCATTTCTTGGATCGATTGAGGTTGCTTCTCTGCGATATCAGAAAGTGCTGCTATTAGCTTCTTAATGGTATCAGGTCCAGCACTTATTATACTGTGCAAGGGATTGCTAATATGAGTTTCAATGCTATTCAATTGAGTTTGGACAGCTTGCAATTGCTCATCCTTTTTGGTTGCTTCCTTTGTCAACCTCGTGTTCTCAGCAAGTGAGGCTTCAAGTTCAAACTGAAGTGATGCTACATCGCAAGAAACTGCTGGCTTTGTAGTTTGTATTCCAGGAACATCAACCCACTCTACTTCTAGTCCATACCCTCGAACTGCATTATATGTCTCAGCAGATAAAACAACTCTAGTTTCTGGATCAGCTTCAGGATTCTCCATTAAATGATGGCTTAATGCCCATCCTACTACCTTTTCTGAACCTGCAACACATGAGATAATACATAAACTATCACATGAGAAAATACATAAACTATCAAAGATAGCAAAAACAAGACAAAACCAAATGATGCTTGATATATAAGAAGTACAACATACTTTCATTTGTAAGTGTTTGGTCCTTGATGCTTAGCGTATCAAGTCCTTCACATTCCATCCCACACCGACCCAGAACCTAGAAATGAAATATTGCACCTTGATTATCAACTTTAAAGTTTGGCAGCTGTAACCATAAACCTCTATATAAGTAAGAGAACTGAAGAGGCCTGAATTATGACTATTTAAATTGTATTTCTGAACTCAGCTGTCAAAACATTTTTTTTTTTTTTTGGGGACAGAGGCTATCAGTTGTTCTATTCAAGTCAACTTTTATATAACCCTTATTACCACTAATTTAAAAAAAAAAAAAAAAAAAGTGTTTGACACTTGATTTGTATAGCGTGCAAGTAATATGCAAGGTAGTTTTGGGATGAAGCAAATCGAGGGGCCCATAGGGTTACCATTAGTTATTCTAGCCCAAACACCTTCCACATGTATATAGACCATACACAGCAGTAATGCCCCAGAATGCACACAAGACTAGGTTTCAAATATTAGCAGAAGAATTATTCGAGCCAACTCCCCAAAAAACCGAACTACTTCACATTACACAATCCCCACATATATGATTCAGGAAAAAGTGTTGTCAAACCGAAAGAAACTCACAGTGCGCAAGTGGTTCAAATTTCCCTTCATTTTGAGGGTTTCGGCATCACGATCCAATTGCTGTTTCCATGGGACAAGAAGTCCCTCATCCTGCAATGGTTAATGAACTTTAATAACATATTAAGAAAATAACCAGTGAATGGAAGGAAAAAGAAAATTCTGTCCATAGAGAATCCACTATACAAACCTGTGGCATATGAATGGTTACTTTATTAGGAAAAAGTTTCGTCAGAAGTTCTGTTGCCTTGGGGACTTCCTTCCCTCTTTCATGCAGTCTTCCAAAACTATCCTGCAATCAAGAACACGAAACGGGAACTACGCCGGTGCAAAAATACTCATTCTTTATCCATAATACTGAAAATGAGGCAACACAAGAAAAAGGGCACCTTTTAGCTGCAATGGTTTTCAGTAAGAATGATTGTGCAACACCCTCACTGTCATAGCTCTAATTTGTAGTCCAAGGGACATCCACTCTTGAGAAGCCTGAGACCTTGAATCAACTATAGAGAAAGTTGCCAATCAACCCACAAATCTACAACTTACAGAAAAGCAGAACTTTCAAACAATTTCCACAGTGGCATAAGTGGAAGAAATTTCAAGATAACAATTAAAAGCATTACTGAATATGAATCATTGAATCTAATCAAATCAGAAACATGAATGAGAAAAGAAACCAGCTCAACAACTGAAATGCCTTTCAAACTTCGGACGGAGAAACTTGTTGACAACCTAATAATCTAAATCATAAATCACATTACCATAGCTTTATTCAACATTCAAATTTCATTGTACTGAACTCACATTTCAAATTCACAATAGTATTGAAATACACAAATATCCTTCCAAAACAATTTTCAAACTTCAGAGGGAACAACGTATGAATTGACAATTGATAATAGAACCCAAATTTCGAGCTAAAATAAGTATTCCACTCAGATTACAAGTCCAATTATAAATGAACAAGGGAGCTCTTACATTCAGTGCACAAAGTCAAAGAAACATTGATAAAATTAAATATAGAGTTGGTGGGCACAAATAAGAGATATCAAAATTTAGAAGAACTGAAGCAAAATTTTGCTCTGAAATGTCCCAAACTCTCAAATTTAATTAGTAATTTTCATCAATAACTGAAACCCAATAAACCCATTAAACATGAGAATTAATTTTTCTAGTTTCAAACTGACAGTATCATTGAGGAATGAGAAACACCTTTGAAGGCATAGAAGAAGAGGCCAGGGAAGTGAGGCTTGGTGCTCTTTGCATACCCACGAACAAATTGGTTTCACTGTAGTTTGGAACGGGATCGATTCCGGAGACTCAGATAACCTGGGAACTTGATAGAATACTAAAAACAAGGACACATGTTGCTGGTTGCGATGAGTAAAGCATTGATTATTGATTAAGAAGAACAATTTGGGTGGAGGGAGAAGAATGAGAGCGAAATAGATCTGGGTAAAAATGAGAGAGAAATTGAGGGAACAGATGTCTGTGTCGGCGCCAAAGGTTGAGAAGAAGTGGAGAGAGGTCGGGTCGCAACGCAAACGGCACAATATACGCTTCCTTTTCTCTGTCTTTTGATTAATACACAGCGGAAGGGGAGAGAGACTGAGATAAAATGGGTATTTCGATGCGTATGCGGTATTTTTATCATATAGGGACACTTCTTCTGTCCCTATTCACAGAGTAGAGAGAATGTGGAGATTAAAATTACATATTTGCAATGTGTATGTGGTATTTTTATCAAATGGGAACACTTCATGTGTCCCTTTTCTAACAAAAGGCACACATATCTTCTTATGTGCCTATTCCTCACTTAAAGGCACACATCTTTCATTTGTCCCTATTTTATGTGTGCCCATAGCCCCTTTTTCTAGTAGTGTTAGCCCATTAATTTTTCTTTATTTTTTTTTTGGGTTAGTTCGAATAAGTTAAACACTAAAGTTCTTCTCACTTTTTTTTTTTTTAATCATTTTTTGCAATTACAAAGACTCCTCAAAGGAACTCGAGCAGAGATACCTAATTACATACAAATCAAACGTTATACACGTATTCGCAAAAGTTTGAACTCGGGACGTTTGAACCCATTATTTTCACTAACTTGGGCCATTTTTGTAGGTTCACATTGGTCATTAGGGTTGTAGCCCAATTAAGCTTTCCTTAATCCAAGCAAACCATGTTTGGAGATATAATGAAGAGGCCCATTGGGTGTTTCTGAGGCTTTGATCACTAACCAAGAACTACCCAACTGAGCCAGCTCAGAGCCTCAGAATAGTTATCGGGCCGGATTATAGAGCTAGCCTAGTCTGACTCAGTCTAATAATATATTGCATGTGCTACAGTTATCATCGAAAAGTTAAAAGAGGGTGTGAATTATGAAAGCACTATGCTTTAGACCTTGACTACTTTTTAATTAGATTCATAGATGTCCAATTCATACTAGTCCTCCTCTAGAGAAACGAAATAGTTGAAACAGAACCCCCCAAGTTGATCTGATCTATTCGTGTGGTTGACTTCTCCTATGGCATGAGGTGTTAAATATATATACGTAAGAGCCTTTACAGCTCTCATTCGCGTGTGTATATAAAAACTAGGTTCTGGCCTTCGATTTCTCTACAGAAAGCGTATCAACATTAAACTTTCAAGCTCTCTCTCTCTCTCTCTCTCTCTCTCTCTCCACACACACACAACTCTCCCATGGCTAGTTTATCCAGAAACACATTTGTATCAGAGGCATACGCAATCGATCTGTGCTTTGATTTGGACGACGCGCTGACGCTGCCGGGGAATACAACCGGTTACCTGACTAATTCAAGAACGTCATTGGAGAGTGATAGTACTAGTGATGGTTTGGTAGCCAACCTGCCGACGGTTGCCGCAGTTGAAGGTGTCATTTGCTCGGTTTGTGTCGAAGGTTTTCGAGCAGAAGAAGAAGGAGGTGGTAGAGGTCAGCAAGTCCCTTGTGGCCATGTGTATCACGAAACTTGCATAGCAAAGTGGCTTTCACATTCCAATTCGTGCCCTCTCTGCCGCTCCACCATCTTCGATCCTCATCAGTAAATGTTAACCGTAATCCAATCCATCTGTGTACGTAGATTGTATCATATTAAGGATCATATATTCGCTTCTACTCAATCCTTGCTTCAAGCTTGTTTGATTCATATTACCATTTTTTCATTGAATAATGCAATAATCTTATCTTGTACTGTATATTTGACAATGAGTACTACGTGTAGACTATATGACAATGGCAAATACTTAGGTGGGGGTTTCCCCACCACGTGGCCTTACGGCCACCCAATCAGAACTGTCGAAATTTTCCATCTCTGCCGAAAATGCCCCTGCTTCCTAAAGTGAAATACCCAAAACACCCTCCCTGCTGGAGGGTGATTCGCCCTCCCCACCACGTGTTCCTACGGGTGCCCCACACAAGATCTTCTCTATGACAATAATCGAAGTCAAGGTCAAGGTCAAACATCTGAGTCAACAAACTCAGCTAGTCTTACACTTGCCAGATGTCCAAAGGTGATTGGTGACCAAGAAATGGATGTTAGAGAAATTGATTAAGTCTAACAGAAGGTTGTTAAGCAAGTAGTTACGGTTATCTCTATATAAAGCAATGTAATGAAAGCTCTGTAATGGATTCCAGTACAACTCTTAATGAGAAATACCATCATCTTCTTCCTCTAGCTTTCTGCTCTCAATTTCTCTCTCCCAAATCCCTAGATCTTTGATTTCAGCACTACGTTGGAATTTACTAGGTCAACTTTGTCCTCGAGTTAATAATATCAAGTTTAGCCATGTCACAGCTAATTAGCTACTAGCTAGTAGATTAGTATTATTTGTTCGTGTTAGGAGGCAACCGGTGGCTAGTCCTCAAATTTTAAACATCACATTCAAGCGGTGTTGCATGGTGTCTTCACCCTAGCTAGCTAAATTATAGAAAAATAGATTAAATCAAAGTCAGATTTGTTCCCCAATTGGCATCCACCCTTGATTAGCTACTTGACCAAGCCATCGATATCTCCAGCTGCCCTAGTGCAAGATTCAAAACTATATTAGCCAACTTGGGTGATTACAACATTCACTGAAAAATCATAAAATCTAGCTAATTGTGGCACAGCAACTGTATAATAATCTTCATAAGTTAAAGTGCCAATTTGCATTGTTCAAGGCCGCAGAAGATTTGTACACTCTTCCTGCAGTCGTAAAAATCTGATCGAGTCAAATGATCTTGCAGCCAAGCTAGCTAGCATAAACAAACTTTTCAAACGGAAATTCGTTATTTATTCTACAGTCTGCAATTTCTTGCAAGAATAATACGTTTAGATCTACTACATAATGAGGCCACTTTCTATATGCATTAGTCACATTTGGCCTAGTAGCATTGGTTAGAAAAAAAAAGTGATTAGAAGTCTATAAACACATTTCTATACTATATCAATCAATCAATGTGTGAAAGTATCATTTGTTATATTAAAATGCAATAGTGTTACCCCTAGTTTTGTAACCCATATACATGACCTTTGAATACATGCAAATCTAGCCAGTAAAAATAATCATATGTTGAATATGAGCTAACACACTATTTAAATGCATTAGTCCATTAATTTTTCTTTATTCTTTTTGGGTTATTTTGATATAAGTTATACGCTAAAGTTTTTCTCACATTTTTTTTCTTCTTCTCATTTTGTGCAATTACAAACACTCTGCAAAAGAATTCAACCATAGATACCTAATTACATACAAATCAAATGTTATACAGTATGTTTGTAAAGTTTAAATTCAGGATGTTTGAGTTTACAATTAAGCTTATATTTGCTCATTATTTTCACCAATTTGGGCCATTTTTGTAGTTTCATATTGGTCATTACGGTTGTAGCCCAATTAAGCTTTCCTTAATCCAAGCAAAACATGTTTGGAGATATAACGAAGAGACCCATTGTTGGTGACCTATTACCAGTTGGTAAATTATAATTTTATTATTTTTTTTGAATCAAACCTCGCAAATGTGAGGTAAAAGATTTATTAAAAATAAAGAGAAATACAAGTAAATATCCTACACTCCCCATATGTAAAGTACTACGAAAGAGGAAATACAGACAACCTCCTGCCTTCCAAAATAAAAAAACTCATCTAAAACGAAAATTAGGGAGACCCAACTTATCTCTTAAACAAAATTGATTAATGAAGCTTGGAGATGAATCAAACCAAGTAAAGCCCGTACCTGAAGCCCCAAAATTGGCCAAAGCATCAGCCACCTGGTTTCCTTCACAAAAAATATGTGAACAACGAAATTGCATCATTGAAATGCGATGCACACAATTTTTCCATGCCACCTGTAATTGCCAAGGTACTATATGAGGAGAGCGGAGAAAATTCAGAATTTGGGACGAGTCAACTTCAAGCCAAATATGCTTCCAATCACGAACCCATGCAAGCTCGATTGCCTTGATCACTGCCATAACCTCCGCAACAATGGAACTAGGAATGTCAAGGGATGATGAAAAAGCACCGACAACCTCCCCATGGAAATCACGAAAAACCCCACCATAACTTGACCGATCCTCCCCTCGCTTCCAAGCACCATCCGTGTTAACTTTGAACCAACCAATAATGGGTGGATGCCAATTCACCTCGTAAACTTTCGGGGCACAACACGGCCTACAAGTAGCACCAAACCTCTTCAAGACACAAAGCTCTTGTATGTTGTTCAACATATGTCCAGTAGCTATGCGACTAGAAGCATAAACATGGCCAATAATTAACCTGCAAGCCAGAGCAACATCTGGAGTAATGCCATCATATCTCACCTTATTCATTGTTTGCCAAATAAACCAAAGAGAGGCACAGAAACAAACAACCCATAATTCTCTCAATTGGGGGCTGTGACCAACCATTAAACCCAATGGAAATAGCTCATGTAATGAATTAGGAATGCAACCCAACTCAAATTTGTCCAACATATAAGACCATCCATATGTGCAGTGAAGAAAGACATGCTCTTTGGACTACGTCTGTTGTCGACATAATACACACATTGAACACAAAGAGACACCATGTTGTTGTAAAAAGTCTTCAGTTAGCACCCTTCCCCTCAGTACCTTCCAAACTAAAATTGACATACGAGGTGCCACATATTTACACCAAAACAATCGACCCCAATCCACTGTAGGCAGAGAAGGCCTTACAAAATGAAAAGCCTCTCTTGCCGTGAGTGTGCCAGAATAAGAGGGTGACCAAATTAACTTGTCTTCTTCATGTGGATTAATTGCAATTGGAATACTGGTAATAATATCACAAAGACCCAAAAAATGCAATTGGAGAAGATAAGGGAGATCCCATTGGCCATCATAAATATAATTCTAACATTGTAAAGGTCATGATCGAGTTCGATTCTGACTGACATATGTAAGGGGTGGGGTGGGGCAAAGGGTTTTTTATTTATTTTTATTTTTATTTTTTTAATAATAATAATGAAGAGACCCATTGGGTGTTTCTGAGGCTTTATCACTAGCAAAGAACGACCCAACTGATCTAGCTCGGAATAGTTATCGGGCCGGATTATAGTGCTAGCCTGGCGTGACTCAGTCTCTAATATTATAAAGCATGTGGTACAGTTATATTGGGAGCCATTCGAATGAGGAATACTAAACGATTTTTAATTTGGTTGAAAAATTACATAAATGATTTATACATGAATATCTAAACATCTAACGTTTGATTTGCGGAAATGTTATCAAAAAATGAGTCTCACAAAAAATTCCTCAACTAATTCTCATTTTAGTGGTCTTCATTAAAAATTTAAAATGACTTCCAATTATATAATATTGCATCGAAAAGTTAAAAGAGAGTATGAAAGCACAATGCTTTAGACCTTGACTAATTTTTAATTAGATTCATAGATGACTAGATGTCCAATTCAAACTAGTGGCGTCCTCCTCCTGTATAGAAATGAAATAGTTGAAATAGAACCCCAAGTTGATCTGATGCATGTATTCGTGTGGTTGACTCCTCCTATGTAAATGGGGTGTTGAATATATATACGTAGGAGCCTTTACAGCTCTCACTCGTGTGTGTATATAAACTGGGTTCTGCCTTCGATTTCTCTACAGAAAGCGTATCAACATCAAACTCTCTCTCTCTCTCTCTCTCTCATGGCTAGTTTATCCAGAAACACATTTGTATCAGAGGCATACGCAATCGATCTGTGCTTTGATTTGGACGACGCGCTGGCGCTGCCGGAGAATACAGCCGGTTACCAGACTAGTTCAAGAACGTCGTCGGAGAGTTATTCTACTAGTGATGCTTTGGTAGCAAACCTGCTGACGGTTGCTACAGTTGAAGGTGCCATTTGCTCTGTCTGTGTGGAAGGTTTTCAGGCAGAAGAAGAAGGAGCTATAGGTGATAGAGGTAAGCGGGTTCCTTGTGGCCATGTCTATCACGAAACTTGCATAGCAAAGTGGCTTTCACACTCCAAATCTTGCCCTCTCTGCCGCTCCACCATCTTCGATCCTCATCAGTAAATGTTAACCGTAATCCAATCGAGAATAGTATCCCTAAACAAGTTCTGTGTACGTAGATTGTAATCATATTCTTAATATGAATCATATTCGATTCTACACAATCCTTGCTGCTTCAAGATTATTTGATTCATATTATATATATATATATATCATTTTTTCATTGAATAATGAATAATCTTATCTTGTACTGTATATATATTTGGCAATGAGTACTACTACTGCTGCAGGTTGGGATTTACTATGTCAACTTTGTGATCTTTGAGTTGATAATATCAAGTTTAGACATGTCACAGCCAAATAGCCAATTAGCTACTAGTAGATTAATATTATCTGTTAGCATTAGGAGGCAGGCGGTGGCTCATGCAGCTCGTAGAGGCTCAAGTCTAATCCACAAATATTAATTAAACCTCACATTCATGCGGTGTTGCATGGTGTCCTCACCTTGCTAGATAAATATTATAGCAAAATACATAAAATCAAAGCGATTTGTTCCCCGATTGGCATCCACCTTGATTAGCTAGTTGACCAAGCCATCGATATCTCCAGGTCCCCTAGGCCCTAGTGCATTATTCAAAGAATCTCATAGCCAACTTGGGTGATAACAACATTCACTCAAAAATAATTAAAAAAAGCTAGAGTGTGTGACGGCAACTGTATAATAATCTTCCCCAGTCAAATGCCGATTTGCCTTGTTCAGGCCGCAGAAGATATTTACACTTTTCCTGCAATTGTGAATCTCTGAACGAGTCAAATGATCTTGCAGCTAAGCTAGCACAAACAAACATTTCAAACGGAAATTGGTTATGTGTTATAAAATCCTGCAATTTCTTGCAAGAATAAACATGTTTTGTAGGCTAGGTTTTGTGACCTGAATTGTCTACTTCGATTTCCTATGCTTTAAATCTGTGTGAAAGAAATTCAAGGACTAGCCAACGGTTTGAATAAAAAAAGGAGAAGAAAAAAAGGACTATAGCCAATGGTGTTGAGAGTTGAAACCCACAGATATTTTCACATCGGACATATTTTAATTAGGTCAACTTTAAATAATTAGTACTCCATCCTAGGTGTCATGTCATGTTACCTACACACATTAGCTATTTGTCAAATCATGCCATGTAATTTTTGAGTAAAAAGACTATCTTATCCTTCCAAAATCTAATGGCTCAAAATTATTTTGGTTTTCATCTAAAAATAAAATATATTATTTTAGTTTTCTTTTTCTTTTTCTTTTTTTCGTTATATATATATATATGTTTGTGAATATCTATATATATATATATATATATAATTCGTCAAAAGAAATTTATATACAAATATGTGTTTGTGTGTATAAATAAACACAAAGAACTATTTGTTTATCCCCTATATCATTGTCCTTCAAAGAACTATGACCATCTTTGATGGAAATAGAAGCAAAAGGAAAACGTAACAATAGAACGCAGCTGTTAGTAAACCATGTGGAATCTTTTATATTGATCGTCATATACACAATGACACACTCTTGTATCCAATAATTTCCTGACGATTAGCGAAATGAAACCTATAATTCAATATCAATTACAGACTGAATTTCCATTACATACTGAATTTCCACATAATCAACAAAAAAACAAATTAGCAAAATCAAATCACATCGTGTTGATATAGAACCATCTTCGAAGTATTAAATCAAAATACAACGATTAAATACCAATTCAGATAATTACCGGGGGTTCTTCCTCGAGAAGGCGATAGAATGTATCAAGATCGATCGACATGTCCTCGCAGTCGAAATCCTAGGAGGCAAATCCACCGGCGGCACTCCAATTAGAACTCTTCTCTGCCATCAACATAATTCCATAAACTCAAACACCAACCTAGGTCTCCTCCTCCGCCGCCGCGCTGTCGTAAAGCCCTAGTCCAATCAAACCATGACGAATTGGAAACGGCGACTCAGATCGCGGTGATTGCAATCTAGAGAGAGAGAGAGAGAGAGAGAGAGAGATTTTGGCAAGGTCGAGTCCGATGGATAATGGTTCAGACGAGCTTGGGTAATGGGAGGGGTAGAGAGAGAGAGAGCTGTCAGTGGCAGTCTTTGTAATTATTTATATTTTTAGTGTCAGGTTGTAAAGAGATGACCTTAATTATCATCGGGACATTTGTGGTGTCTGAATTATATGGGTAGCGGCACTACTTCTATAGCGTTTCCATTATGTTTCATCATTTGTTATTCTCCTATGTACTAAGCAATTCTTGGACTAAATGTTCTTTCAATTCTAAATGACTTTAAATGGGTTGTCTTCGGGACGTTAAAGAAAGCGAGTCTCCGGACTTAAAATGGGTTGTCCTCGGGACGTTAAACAACAAATATCCAGACTTTAAATGGGTGTCTTCGGACGTTAAACGGTGAGTCCCCAGACTTTAAATAAGTTGTCCTTGAAAAGTGAACTGGAGGGCCCCCACCGCACTGAGAGGGTTTTCTTTAAAATAGAGAGATCATGTTATGGAGAAATTTCGTGTTGCGGTGGAGAATTTTATAAAAATATTGTGTTACGGTGGAAATTGTGGTTGGATCACGCCGTGGCAGAAAATTTTCTTCTCAGGAGAGACCTTTAAGGCAATTGGTGTCAAGAATATAGGTGGCATGACTAGGAAGATTTGTTCTTTCTCCGCTCGAGTTCTCACGAAAAAAGAAAAAATGGGGCATTGTGGGAGTAAAAGTTTTCGAGAATGATTTTTAGGCACAGTAAGGGAAAATGCCGCTAAGGAAGGAATGTCGAGTTGGGCAAAACACAACATCCTCGAGGGTGGGATTCCCTCGAGGTGGGTCTAGCTGAGGTGAGACACAATCCCCTCAAGGAGGATGGGATTCCCTCGGGGTGGATTTAGTTGGAGCGGAACACAATCCCCTCAAGGAGGAGAGGATTCCCTCGAGGTGGATTTAGTTGAGGCGGAACACAATCACCTCAAGGAGAAGAGGATTCCCTTGAGGTGGGTTTGGTTCAGGCGAGATACAATTTCGTCGAGGTGGATATGGGTACAGCTGAATCGGTCAACGGATCTGTTCAGCTTATCCAAAGTCTCAAGTACTCGGAAGCACTTTCCCACGATGCCAAAGGAGTGACGTTGTGGATCCACTCATGCATGACTTGCGGATCAAGCTTGCCACTACGCGCACTAGTCGAAATATCCAGTCAAGCTCGCCTATAAATATTTGGATAATTAAACTTTCGAGGTAAGTAATCACTTCCAAAATACACCCATCACACCTTAAACTCTTACTAAGTTAAGCATCGAAGTACCTTTTGCAGGTATTCTCTTTTTGAAGCTGAGAGCGCCAAGCTCAAAACCCAACTCCAAGGATCGTCACCCAGTTCCTACAACTCGAAGCCCCCACTCCCGCTCCAGTCAGAAGAAGTATGTGAGGAGACTTTCCGTGAATTTGTTTCGCACCAACAGAGGCTGGTGGAACCAGACCTCATGTTGGAAAGATTCAAAAGCGATAGCAGCGAGTCTATGTGTTACTGCATTACAAGTACGAGGAGCATGAACAAGCTTTTCTCCTAGGATACTCTTCATTAGCACCCCAATGTCATCCAACAGAGCCCCATTGGCATCAAGCTCTTGGTCTGCACTGCTAAGCAACTAAATTGCTTCCAAGCAGTCACTTTCAATGGTGACATTTTGCAAATTCAAAGACTTAGCCAAGTCCATGGGTGACGGACGAACGACTCATGAACAAAAGTCTCATAAAATTAGAAAGAAATGCACAATTGCCAATGAATGATAAGCAAAAATAGTAATCACATTTTTGGATTCATCTCATATGTGATTTATACAGTAACGATATAAATCCAAGTTTTTCTCATTCATTTCATTTAATTGTTCATTTTTTAGGTAAGTACATATCTAAAGAAAAGATGAGGAACTGCGGCGTAGGTTGGAAGCTTCCATGGAAAGCACGAAGATGATCGAGGATGAAATCATCACCGCGTACATTAATTCTTGCATATGTAGGGTCTGAATAACAACCTATTAGAACACCACTTTCGAAACTCCACATTTTGGACACAGCCTAATCCAATATTGCTAGTTGATATAGTATTATCACACCGGCAACAGAAATCAGCTGCTTGCATTTGCTATCATGTGACAATGTCCTTCACAACATTGAGATTCGATGGGCAGACTTTCTTCTCTGCACTATGGGCAAAATACATGAACTATAAATTGAGTAAAAAAAAAAAAAAAAACAAGCTCGATATCATAGATTGATTACACATAATCCACCCATAATGACACATTGTCATCTGGATAAAAATGAACAATCAAGCAACATGACTCCAACAATCTCACAAATTATAGCAAATCATATTTCATAAAAGGAAATGGATTAAAAAGGATAAAATAACATGGAAGACAAATCAATTTTCATAATTATGGGGCACAATTGCATAAGTAATTTGTGACTTAACACCGTACCCAAATATCTCCTCAAGGAGATTACTCTTCATCCATATTGGCCTTGAGGGGATTTCTTCTCACACAATTCCACTTTAGGGAATTACTTATTCCTCACCCAAATTTGCTTTGAGGGGATAGCTCCTCACACAGATTTCCTTTGAGGAAGGAGATTACTTCTCACCTATATTGCTCGTGAGGGGATTTCTCCTCAAGACGTGGTCAGTGACATGTGTATAACAGTGATGTGGTTAGTGACATGTGATTGACAGGGACTTGGCAAGTGACTTGAGACAGTTACATGGTCAGTGACTTAAGACAATTACATGGTCAGTGACTTGAGGTTAACAGTGACTTGACCAGTAACCTCACTAAATAGGGACTTGGCTTGAACAATGACTTCACTGGCTAAGGATTAACAATGACATGGCCAGTAACTTGGCCAGTAACATAGCCAATGACTTGAAGTTAATAGTGACATTACCAGTTACTTGAGGTTATGTGACATGGCCAGGGATTGACAGTGACATGTTTATAACTGTGACATCGCCAGTAACTTGGCAAGTGATATGTGACTGACAGTGAGTGATCAACATTGAACATGACTGGTGACCTAACCAGTGACTTATGGAGTTCAGCTATATTCAACCATTCATTGTATCGGAACATGCCAAGAGAGAATACAAGATCCGAAAAAAGAATAAGGCATGAGAACTCAAACACTATATTGACAATAGTTCTAATAAGTAATAACCACAATATCGCCCCACAACGGAAATCACCACACATCAATCTCATAAAATATAATAAATAACCTCCACAACAACACAACCACAATTTAAACACGAACAAAGTTACTGTTTTAAAGAGAAATATAAAAAAACTCCCGAATGAGTCAGAACAACATTAAGGCGTCTAGGTAAAGGCCGATGCTCAGGGGGAATGTTGTACCATGTTTTTCTGCCCATTATAATTGCATTCTTTTTTTTTTGGGATCTGATGTCGTTTCAATGACATCCTTAAAAAACTTGAGATCAGAAGGAAGTCTCCAAGGCTGTTTCCCATCCTTTCCAATACCCATTTCTCGAGTTGCAACCACAACAACTTGGTAAGTCCTCTGTGGATTCAGCTGGATGTTGTCATTGCCATTTTCATTTGCGGTCACTACTTCATCAGCCATTGTTGAATACAAAGAATGACACAAGCTCAAAGTAGCAACTTCAAACGAGGACTGCACAGCCAATTGTTATGGAAGTGGGGTAAAGCCTACGATAGTAAGATAAATGTCTAAATACAAGTACACATGTGGTTGGGTGATCAAGACAAAGAATAAGATTAGTGAATCGAAGTATTAATCGGAAAACCCAATGTTATCATTATATTTATGCACCAACTCAAGTCATTTGCATGCTGGACATAATCAATAACAGATACAAAGTTAATATTATGTGCTACTTGCTTAAACGTAACAGATATGCAGATATGTAAAACTTAACATGGCATACCTTTGTAATTCTCCAGAACTTTGCTTCTTAACCGGTGACTTTCCATTGGCATTTTCAGCAATCTCCCTCTGCTTTTCCTTCACTTTAAATAGTTCAATCATTATTCCTATGGTACAACATCAAAATAACCATATACAGCTCATAAAATAGTTACATATTCGAGATCTTGCAAGTTAATATGATAAGATAGCAACCCAGCAAAGCTTCAAACTTGCTCTAAAAACCAATACAACAACCTTGAAATATGAATAATTGTAACAATTAGATAAGAAAACCTCAAATTCGTGATTCAGGGGAACAAAGTTGATACATAAGAATCAAAATATTGGGATAAGTATGCACCTAAACACATATGAATCAATAGAGATTATCAGTCAATTCAAGTATGAATTACACGTCACCAACATAATAATTAACAACAACAACAACCAAAAAACAAGTGCGTTTAAGAAGCAAACCTTGACAAAGTTTCGAGAGTCTTGGTAGATCCCCTGGATGAAGTGAACACATCATCAATACCAGCAAATTGAAACACCTTCTTGGGAACCCTAGCCACCATAATACCTAAACCACGAGGAGCAGGCACCATCCCCACGATAACAGAGCCACACTTTCCGGTGACCTTGCAATGCATGGTGTGGAGCTTTCCGATCTTGTAACCCCTCCTCACAGGAATCACCCATAGCTTAGCCACAATAATGGCTCCACGAATAGCAGTAGCAACCTCCTTGCTGCACTTGACGCCGAGTCCGACGTGGCTTTTGCTGTCGCCGACGAAGACAAAGACCTTGAAGCCTCCGATTCAGTGGCCAAAGCCTCCACGCTCGCCAGTGGCGCCGCCTCCTCTTTCATCCATAAAGTCGAGGAAGACGCCGGCTTGAATTGAACAGACGTAGTCGTTTGCCTAGCAGGATGGACTTGATGCCTCTCGAACCTTCCAGCTCCGCCATTGCTCACAGCGGCCGCTGCCGTTATCGTCAATGAAGATCTCAACGACGAAGAAGCCATCAATTTATGAGCTCCGTGAACGAACAGAAAATCCAGATGCAGAGAATTTGAGAGAGAGAGAGAGAGTTTTCGGTAAGGGTTGAGAGTCTGAATGAATAGGGGTTCAGACAGGCTTGGTTAACGGGAGGGAGAAAGAGACACTACACCAAAAACGTTAACACACAACACTTTTTGCACAACGAAAAAAAAAATGTGTTGTGTGATGAAGAAAAGTGAATCACACAACACGTTTAGTAAACTTACGTTGTATAAGGTGGTTAAAATTCTGAAGTTTTTGTTTAGAATGTTATTGCACAACGGATACAAGAATAATCTGTTGTGTGAATGAAAAAAAAAACAGAGGCAGATTTCCCTCTTAGCCTAACTCAAATTTGGCTCCAAATTGGTATTCCAAAGGACAACAGAATAGTTATATCTGTTGTATGAGTGTAGCTTGCAAAACATCATACAACAGTTTTTTACTTTGTGTTGTCCAAGTAATGAAGATATATACTGGGAAAATTTCAATGCATCCAAAATGTCATTCATTCCCCCCAAAATGAACAAACTTTGATCGAAATGTAGGTTACATATATGTACTCCTACAACGTAATTTCTTATTTGTGTTGTCTGAATGAGAGATACCTATCCCTAGCGCCAAAACTGGTACTGTGATTGCACATAGGCGGGAACTATCCCTCCTTGCTCCCTCAGCTCAAATTTAAACTGTGTATAATCAGACAACATAACTTCATATATGTGTTGTCTGATTCATGAATACAAAATTTAAAAAAAAAAAAAAACCAAACCCCCGCGCCTTGATAGCTATTATCTCCCACTTGCACAAAATAACAAAGGACCTTTTCTTCGAGCCTCTCTCCTCAAAACATCATCTCCTCTCGCATTTTACTGTCCCTTTTCCTAGATTGCTCCTCTCCCTATTGTCTCCGCAATCCCTTCCTCCATCTACATCATGATCTTCGCCTACACACATCACCGCTGAGATTAGGGTTCTATTATCTCGATTCTCGATTCAGCCATCACTCAATTCCATTTGTGAAGAAATAGGGTTCTGCGTATTAGGAACTGGGAAGAAGGAGGAGGTTCTTCAATCCGCTGAAGATTAGGGTTCTTCGATCTCTAGGTTTACAACGTAAATTTGGGGATTTGGGGGTTTCACAACTACTCGATTTGGGGTTTTTACGGCTTTTCATCCTCTTTTCCATTCGATCCCCAAAACTCTTATTCGCTCTCCGGTCTCTCCCTACCAAGCCACCACGCCTCTGCATCACTCGTCCACGCCTTCATCGCAGCTCCCCCGAACCACCGCAGCTCTCCCCAAGCCACCGCAGCTCCAGTGCTTTATCTCGGCGGCTTCAGACTCGCTTTGTAATGCTCACCGCCTTGAATCTCTAACTCTGTAAGTCCCTCTATTCCCTTGAATTGGAAGTTTGAATTGGTATTTTGAATCTTTGATTAGTGGGTAGTTGGGTAATGACCGTAATGGGTACTTCACTCTATAATGGGTAATGGGTATTTCACTCTGTAAGTCCCTCTTCAGTTCTTCGTTCTTCACTTCTTCATATCTGCTAATGCTCTGCAGCTCTGCTTATAAAGATGTGATCTTTATATGAAGGTTGTTTTGATTCGTGCTTCAAAAGAGCAAACGATTTATGACTTGCAATAAACGACACACAACGAAGAAGAAGATAACCAAATCCCAAGACTCTGTAATTTGCTCACTCTCACTCTCACTTTCTGACTCCAATAGAAGCTCTGGGATTTCCGTCTCTGAATACTCACACCATTTCGTGCTCTAGTTTTCAGAAACGAAAACCCACCAAATTACCATATGAAACAAACCATTGTTCAAGCTCTTCTTCAATACCGAAATGACCCTCTTACAGAACCACCATTTTATAAGTAAATTCTCAACCTTTGTCATGTTCTGGTTACTGGGTTTCTCTTCTTATTTAAGTTTTCTTGTCTATTTTCTAACTTGGGTCGTTTCCAATTCAGAGTAGGAGTGCTACAAGAATGCAAGCTGACAATGAAGATTTCGAGTTGAAGCAAATGAGAGATATGGCTGCTACCAAAAAAAGATGGGATGCTCTGGTATGCTATGAAACTGAGAGTGAAAGAGAGAGACTTCCTCTTTTACTTTACAGATTGTAATGATTTATGTTGAATTTAGATATATTAATGTGAATATTTGGAGTTTTAACTGTTTGATATAGATTAGGGACAGAAAGATTAAACCTTTAACACCAACGGAAGCTGGGTATGCAATTCAACTATCTAACAAAACCCTTCTTGATGTTAATTTGTCCCTCTATAGAACACAAAAAGGTAGACACAGCTTAATATTGTTTCCTTTCTATATTTGTTTTTGTGACTATGCTTAAATTTTCTCAAGTGTGTTGTAGGCATGGGTCAAAGGCTCAACCTGGATTCCAATATTTGATGTTGGTGACAAATTCGATGTTGGAACTCTTTATAAAAAGATTATGGGATTCACTATGGGTATTGTGCTATCTTGTCTCTCTTAACTATGATCTAGTTTTACATTACTGCTATGCTTTATGCTTTTGATTTCGGGACAATTTTTGTGGCTCCCTAATGAATAGTTGAAATAATATCTTTACAATATGTTATGGGTGAAGGTAGTATTCCCTTGGTTAATCAAATGGCTTCTGACTTGAAACTTATCATTGCTTCTTATTTTTGGTTGTTTTACTCCACAATGTTAAATTCTTTTTTTAGCTTTTGTGTAGGGGGTTGGTGGAGTGGTGTGCCTACATTGGCGTATAACAAGTATGTCAGTTTTGGAGTCACTTCAATGAGTTCAATCTGTGCCATGGCTTTCTTGCTTTTCATCTTGATGTTGTTAGTACTGCACGAGTTAAGTTCATTGATTACATAGATTCAGAAGGGTATGAAATAGAAATAGAACATTGCAATGGATAGAACTTTTAATTGTTGCTTCACATGTGCATGGTTGTTCGGTTATCTTGTTAAATGGAAGTGTTCTTTTCTCCATCTCTATTGTTTATTTTAAGGGGCAATTTGTTGGCATATGTTTTCAGCAAAAATCAAGTGATAGAATAACTTGCACATAATTATCAGTGCGATCAATTCTTATTATTTCTGGCATGCTTACATGGGTGAAGCCTCTACAAGTTTTACCAGCCTTTTTACAGGATACCAACATGGTACTGCAACCTGTTAAAGGCTTCCTAAGCCAACTGAGTTGGCGATGAGTTCTTGTGCACTTATTTTATAAATTCATCAGCATTTGATTTGGCCTTGTAGTTTTAAAGCATCTTTCTTTGTTTTTATCATATTGAAAAGTAAAGAAAGAAAGTCCTTGTAGAACTCTGCTATGTTTCTTGTTGTTTATACTTTGATTTAATCACGGCCTTATGGCTGCGAGTTTTACCTGTCAGTTGCTTAAGTTTTTCATTTGTGAAATTTAGTTTGGAGTCGGTTCAGTTGTGTTACTTTTTCCATCGCTAAATTTTACCCTATTATTTCCTGATGATTGAAGTAAGGAATTGTTTAACTGAACCTTGCTTAATTCTTCTACTTTACTTGTTTGTCTAAAGATTGTAAACCCTGTATGGCTCTAGCTTTTGGAAAATCTAGAAATTACATGCATCTGTTTCGTCTTCAATCTGGTATTTCTCGAGTTTTTAAGAGGCATTGACGTTTGGTTAATCCAAGTTTGTGCCTTAATCAGTTTCTAGGCTCACAAGTATCCTTTTCAGATATCTAGGTGTATGGGGAAAGGAAATAGGCTCACTTTATTTAGGCTGTTAGGAATTCATTTTGTAAGTGGTGCGGTTTGGTTAAATAATAAAAATGATCTTATTTTTGTAACTGGCTTTCTTCATGTGATGAATTATTGTATTTGCATATTCATTGGTTTTCCTCAACAGCCAGTTGTCAAAGGTTGATCATAAATTTCCAAAGCATACCAATCTTATCGTTGCATGCCAGAAGGGATTGAGGTGCCCTATCTATTCACCTTTTTGTAGTATCATTTGTCTGGTTATGAAAATGATCTACCAAGTAAGATTGTGGCAGCCAATTAAATATAACTATTGTATTATGAGGCATTTGGAATTTCTGCTTTGACATAACTGTATTTTAGTTTTCATACAATTAATGCTATCCAGTGATTTGATTGCATACATAGTATATATGGTTATTACATTGTTATTCCTATTTAATTATGACTCAAAAACTTTCTAGGAAGTCCAAATAGAACTAAGCAATACACTGAGAAAGGCTTTTAGCAAACAGTTATGTTATTCAAACATAATGAAGATCATGTGGTCATTTTCTCATTTATATTCTTGCCTACAAAGTAATTATCTAAATTGGTAGAAAGTTGAGCACTGGATTTTCTCATTTATATTCTTGCCCACAAAGTAATCTACGCTGTATATTGCTCACCAATTTCATTACTGTCACATTTTATTGGTAGATCTATAGCTGCTTGTGAGGTGCTGTACAATGCTGGCTACAGAAACCCCTTCTGGGTTCAGGGGGTCTAGAGACTGCTGAAGAAGAGGTAATTATGGTTGTATTGTAATTTTGATGTTGTTTTGTGACTACCATTTCCATATTTCTATTCTCTTTGGGTATTTCGCTGTGAACCACTGAAAACGTCTTATGTGGGAGCAGGATCTTGTCAGAGAAGCTATTTTTATACTTGCTAGATTTTTCTGGAGATATCCAATGTTGTGCATAGTATTAGCTGTGCTATTAACTAATCACTTTGAAAGAACATAGAATGTAACATTTTAGTTTAGAGTTGCATAACTGAATATTGTTGCTTTGTCTGAATTATAGGTTTTGTACTTCATATGGTATTGCTGGTAGAAGTGAGAAGGGGAGCAGGGGTAGAAGCTTGGGGAGCTTCGGAAAGATGATGAAGTGTCTTTGCTCGAGAGAGAAGTTAAGAGCACCACATATGATTTGGTATTTTCAGATGTGGAATGAGTGGGCTAAGTTTGTCGTCAATACATATATATAGGAGCTATTAGAATGATTTTTTGCATTTTAATGTATAGATGATTGAGAAATAAGTTCTTTATTGTACATTTGATTCTCTAATGTATGAATTGGAATACTTCAATAGATGAATTGGATTCAAATTTCTATCCAATATTGATCAGTACCATTATTTAGGTAATAATGGAGTATTAATTTTGTCCAATTCTGATCACACAATGATCAAGTAACAATCATACCACACTAATACTCTACAAACTGTTGTGTGAGGAGTAACGATACAACAGAATTAATTAAACTCTGTTGTCGTAAAAGTTAATCGCACAACAGAACCAATTGAACTCTGTTGTCCTAAAGTTAATCACACAACAGATATAGTCCAAGAACTGAAGTTTGAAGATCAATCAGACAACAGACAAAATAAAAAAATGTTG
Source organism: Rosa lucieae (assembly GCA_024704745.1). Lineage (NCBI taxonomy): Eukaryota > Viridiplantae > Streptophyta > Magnoliopsida > Rosales > Rosaceae > Rosa > Rosa lucieae. The sequence continues at coordinate 5,214,704 of CM045493.1, forward strand.
TCTGACACGCTTACATACAACAGCTTAAAACTGGCACTGTTGTCTGAAGATAGCGCCTCAACTGCTGTGCAGTTGCGCTTGGCATCTGCCGAGCCATCTGCCGAGCTATCACACAACAGTTATAACACATACCTGTTGTCTGTGTGTTTATCACACAACTGTGTTCCACCGTTGTCTGATTTTTCATCAGACAACGGCTCACTCTACAACGGTGGGACTCCAAATCCCACATCGGTTTTCTGCCGTTGTCTGATAAGATTTTTGGTGTAGTGAGAGCTGCCAGTGGCATTTTTTGTAATTAAGTTTAAATCTAGTGGCAGTTTGTAAAGGGGTGACCTTAATTATCATGAGGACATTTGTGTTACCTGAATTATAATAAGACACTTCAAAATGACCTCTTTTGTCATTGACTTATATATATATATATAATTATATTATATATGTATATATATAATTCGTACATAAATTTATATATGTATATTCGATGTAGAATTAATATGGTATATATATATATATATATTAATGTGATAATTCTAACCCACAAAATTTTAAAAAAAAAATTGATTAAAAAAAAGTCAAATTTAAAATTGATTCCACAAAAATGGAAAGAAAATATAGTAATATCTTAATTATAACCCATCAAATTTGGTAAATTGAAGTAATATTCAACTCTTTTAATAAATGAATTTAATAAAATTAATGGAAGATTAGTTTACCTTACACTAACAAGTTAATTAGAAAAGTCAAAAATTAAATTGGATCCACAAAAATGGAAAGAAAATGTATTGAAATCGTAATTAAAACCTATGAAATCTGGTAATTGAAGAGGTAAGAAAATATCATTAACAAATTGAATTGATAAAATTCTAGATTCCATCATTTCAAAATTTCTCGATAATTTAATGCTGTCGCATCCAAACGCAACATTAGGAAGTGTTCCTTAAAGGTCAAGTGAGACTTCATTAATACAACTGTTCGTTTATTTTTACATGAAAAAACAATCATAATGTTAGTAATACTATGTAGAAATTCAATGAACAATAGGTGTATAACACAACAATAATCAAAGAAAAAGTGCAATTAAGGAAGGTGTAAAATAGAAGTCATCGTCCACATTAACATTAAAGTTAGCTAACATATCTTATACTAAAAAATAAGTAATAAGTAGCTAATAATGAGCCAGTAAAGTTTATTGGGGACTTTTCCCTAATGACATATTTACACTGAAATAGAAATTATCATCCACACTGAAATTTAAAGTCAGCTAACATGTCTTACAGTAACAAATAAGTACTAAGTATCCAATGACAAGCCAGTAGAGGTCACTGGAGACCTTTACCTAATGGCATATTCACACTTAAATAGAAGCCATCAAATACTGAAACTGAAAGAACTAACATGTCTTGCACGAACAAGTAAGTATTAAGTAGCCAATGATGAGCTAGTAGAGTTCACTAGAGACCTTTACCTAATGGCATATTCACACTTAAATAGAAGCCATCATCTACTGAAACTGAAAAAGCTAACATGTCTTGCACGAACAAGTAAGTATTAAGTAGCAAATGATGAGCTGGTCAAGTTTACTGAGGATCTTTTTTTTTTTCCTCCTTTCTGCCGGTTCAAGTTGCAGACCAGTAAGGTGGCCGATTCATTTATTTGTAGGCCGGTTATGGGGAAAGTTTTTTCGGTTCCCGGATTTTGGGAACAAGGCGCTGTTGGTGGTGAAGTATGGCTGTTGGAGGCGGAGGGGAAGGCCTTGAACCAGGCAGAGGAACTTCTGTCACTTCCAGAGGCCGGCTCAGTGTTTTTCTGGCCGGTTCTGGTGGTGGCGCCGCCGGTTCTGGACTTCTGGAGTTTAGAGCTTCAAGGTGGGCGGCGGTGGTTTCTGGAATTTGAAGGCTACGAATTTACGGTTTCAAGGTTAGAGCTTCGTGCTGATAACGTGTTTTAGAGAAACGAGAATTGAGAGAAAATTGTTGTGTATTCCCATTGATAATAGAGGTCTCTTTATATAGAGGATTACAATGCATAGAATCTGAATTGTACAAGGAAAGATAATCATACAATGAATGGATATCTCTAAGATATTCCCCGAGATTATCTCTAATTAAAACTCTATTACCACTAGGTTAAGTAACCTAGCGTTTAGGCCAGACACAATTTAGATTTACTCAAACAAATCTGATATTTTATATTTTCATGTTTCATATGTACATATATAAAGTTATTTGGTATATGAATGTATGATAGAGTTTTCGATCTTTCTCAACAAAATAAGAAAATTTTGAGCAATATTAATATTGCTCGAAGTTCTCTAACACACTAAGGCTTCGTTTGAGATTGCTTTGCTTTAAAAAAAAATCAGCTTTTGTTCCAAATTTTAAATTTTATTCTGTTTGGTAAATAAATAAAAAGCAACTTTAATTGAAAGTTATAGGTCAGTGAGAGCAGATTTTAGAAGCAAACCAGATGTTGTTTTTAGAAGCCGTTGTGGATCAAAACACGAAATTGTTTTAATTCACAGCTGATTATTTTCACAACACAGCAACAATAATTTTTTTTTTTTTTTTTTTTTTAAGTCACAGCAATATCAAACTAGTCATAAATCATAGGACTTAAGGGGTTAGGCCCAAAAGAATGAATGCCATTGGAACCGAACGAAGATAACTGACTGAACGAAAACTGGGCCAAGTGACCCATGTGGTAGATTCGACATGAACTCATGAAGACGGAGTTGGTGGCATATTTGTTCATTTCTGACGGCGTGTTGAAAAACAGAAAAAGTGAAGAGCTATATATACTCCATTCTCCATCACCAATTTCTTGTACAGAAAAACCAACTATTCCTGGTAGCTCAATTCATCTCAAAATGGATAACGGAATCAAGAACGGTGCTGAAGCCATAACAGTCTCGGCTCTCAATTGTATTGATCTCTCAACCACAGATACTCACCAATCCGTCTCTCTACTCAAACAGGTTCATAAAAGTTCCGAACTTTCATGTTTCATTCTATCTGCCTTGTAAAGAAAGTTAATCTAATTCCGGGTTTTTAGGCCTGTTTGGATTGCGGTTTCTTCTACGTGGTAAATCATGGAATAACCGAGCAATTCATGGACGAGGTGTTTTCACAGAGCAGGAGGATGTTCAGTTTACCGTTGAGTGAAAAAATGAAGCTTTTGAGGAACAAGAAGCACAGGGGATATACCCCTCTTCTTGATGAGCATCTGGACCATGAAAACCAAGTTCATGGTTGGTTCTTTATATTTATATCACTTACAAAAACTCTCATACCTCTGCTAGTTTGTGTTTTCTGGGTCTTTGTTCTTGTTCTGAAATAAAAGTTGGTTCTTGATTAGTAGGAGATTACAAGGAGGGGTATTACATAGGAGATGAGGTAGCTGAAGACGACCCAAAAGCGGAAAAGCCATTTTATGGTCCTAATGTTTGGCCTGCACCAGGTAATCGACAAGTAGAGTTAGAAATGTTGCCAATGTGCTGTTTCATTTAATGCGACTTGCTTTTGTGTTTTGGGTCTTTGAACATGTAGAAGTATGTTATTGATCACCTTTTTGTTGTCCTGGAAGATATCTTGCCTGGGTGGAGGGAGACTATGGAAGAATTTCATAGACAAGCCTTGTAAGTTGTACATTCTTTACTAGGCATATGCTTCATAGGATGGATAAGGGTATACAAGCTTGTGATACAGTGTTTCTCCAGTGTGAGAAGTCTGATTAAATTTCATGTCTGCAAGCCGACTTTGCAATTTTGTTTGAAACTTTCTGAGATCATTCGAATCAGTATTTCGTTTAGATTACTACTTCCTAGAATGATTGATATATGCTGGTTTCAAAAGTAGAGGTTATGAGCTGTTTTGGTGTACATTGTTTCAGAGAGGTGGCTAAAGTAGTTGCTAGGCTCATAGCCCTTGCTCTTGACCTTGATGTTCATTTCTTTGATAAGCAAGAAATGCTTGGTGAGGCTATTGCGACGTTGCGCTTACTACACTATGAAGGTCTGTTGGAACCTTTGGAATCTTATGAAGTATCTTCAAGTTCACTTATCTAAGAAACTGTTCTTCTTTTCTTCTTATATATAGGAAAAATATCTGATCCATCAAATGGAATTTTCGGAGCCGGAGCGCATTCTGACTTCGGTCTCATTACCCTTTGGCAACTGATGATGTCTTAGGGCTCCAAGTAAGAAGGCTGATCTGAGATTTAGCTATACTTCTATTAAAGACTGGCATAACCGATAACTTTGCATCATTGAATCTGTTATTTCAATATCAATATTTCATTGCAGATATGCAAGGATAAGGATGCCAAACCTCAGTTGTGGGAATACGTAGCTCCGGTTAAAGGGTTAGTTATTCAACCAATGATTGGAGATTGATAAAAACCAGAGTAGTTTAAGTCTGGTTAATTCAGATGTGCTACGGTTATATGCCCATTAATTACCACTTTTAACACTTTCTTAATTGCACTCCTTTAGCTGGTGATATATTGTGAAGCTTCTCTGTATAAAAGAGTGAAAATAACAGATAATGCAAAAACACCATTTTGATTCAGATGGGTGACATTGTTTCTCTCTCTTTTTCTCTTTGCAGAGCATTTATAGTGAATCTTGGTGACATGCTGGAACGCTGGAGTAACTGTATTTTCAAGTACTGTACATGTTTCTTAGTTGTAACTATAGTCCACAGTGCATTCATGTGCTCCTAGAAAATGAATGCTAGCAATTTCAGCCGCTGTGCAATTCGTTTGGCTCATATTTGCTTTCTCCTTTTGGAATTCATGTATTCAACTATTGTGTGACACTTGTTCCTGCTTTCAGGTCCACATTGCATAGAGTTGTAGGGAACGGTCGAGAGAGATACTCTGTATGACCCTCTTTTTTTTTTTTCTCCTTTTCTTTCACTTTAACTGTATTAACTTTCAGAATCATTTACATGAGGTTGCCTGCAATGTCAATGGTTTTATCTGTATCTGAATTCTGCTTTGGCTCGATTCCTCGACTTTATGTTTGGATATGGGCTTTATTTATCCACTGCTTTCGACTCTAATGGAGATATATCTGATTTTTCTTCTTTTCTTTGGCAGATTGCATACTTTATAGAACCTAGTCATGATTGTCTTGTCGAGTGCTTACCTTCCTGCAAGTCAGAAAATAACCCTCCCAAGTGAGTGTTCATTCTTGCACAATTATAGTTACTTCAGCAACCGAGTTAGCTGAACTGTGAATCTGCATTTGTCTACTTTGCCAGGTTTCCTCCAATCTTGTGTCAAACTTACCTGAGCCAGCGCTATAGTGATACTCATGCTGATCTGACTACCTACGGAGAAAATAAAAACTAAGTATGCAACTCGTCTGCAATTGAAGATGAATCTCCTTTCTAAGATAGCTAACATAATTTTTCAGATAGGCACAAGTGTTGTACTTGACAATGTTAATCAGTATTCAAGATTCCTTTGTAGATTCATAAAGTGCTCCGCTTTGGTATTCTTCCAGTCGAAGATTGTTATATGTTCTGCAACTTCAGGAAACAATAAAGGAAATTAGCTGTTGCATTCTTTTCATGTATACTAAAATGAAAAGGAGGTTACTATATGAAAAACAATAATGACCCTTTACCTCTTTTAGTGAGATCCATCGTTAATTGGAATCTCCTCTTTATCACTTTTGCTTTACAATAATGCTGGGAAGTGGAAAAAGTCGATGATTGATAAAGAATGAGGGATGAGATTGTGGGAGAACCAGCACCAGCACCACCTTTGCTTCAAAAGAATGGTTGTGGAACCTTGTTATGAATCTCAGAATTACTGAACTAGTTAAATGGAGTCAATTTTATTCCTCTCTAAATTCAATACGATGTTCTGGATTGGTATCGTCCCACTTTTATAGAGATGTGCTTCAGGAAACAATTATATCCAAAATGACATACGCTGTTGCAGACTCTAATCTGAATTGGTCTCTGATGGGGGGTGTGATGAGCAAACATCCGGGTCAAAATAGAATTTGTTGAAAACATGACAAACAGCCGCAATGAGAAAATTCATTAATAAAAACTGGTCCATCAGATCCATCATCCCCATCTTTATTTGATATATAAAGAAATTGAATACAAGCAACGTCTTTCAATAATTTTACAAACACCATCTTCACCAAGTGACATAGCACAGCATCACTCAGAAGACAACTTTTTCAGCATGCTTGATAATAAGCTTTCTGGGTGGCAGACTGTTTACCGGTAGCTTCTGTAGAGAGGACTATACATGCAACTCTCAGCATACTTCACAAGATTTTCTGGACGAGGGAGTCGTGTAGCAATACCTACAGAAGCAAATATAAGGTGAAAATTAAAAATGAATGGAAGTACTAATTCTTTTTGTCAGGTTATCTACTGAATATGATTTAAACTCACCAAGTTCATATGCCTTGGCAGCTACATTAGCAGCTATTTCAGCTGAAATCTTTCTGATTTTAGAGAATGGTGGATAAATAAGTCCTTTATCGAAATTCTCCTTTGAAACTTGTCCCGCCAGGGCCTCAGCTGTTTATGGGAGATGCACCAAAAAGTTGGAATTAATGAAAACTGTAAGCATCTTATTCTAGAGCTTTTATGAAAGATTTCATCATTCCGAACATGCTGTCTACTTACAAGCTGCTAGAAGCATATCATCATGCACCCGAATTGCTCCAGAGATGACCAAACCAAGACCAAATCCGGGGAAAATGTAAGCATTGTTGGACTGAATCAACAAGGAAAGCAGAATCAACCCATGTTTTCAAATTCGGTCATTATAATACAGGATCACATGAGTGTTAGTATGTAATTTACCTGGCCAGGAATATAAACTTTGCCGTCATATTCAAAAGGATCGAAAGGACTTCCACTAGCAAAAATTGCACGACCCTAGGAAATGAAAGAAGGACAAGAAACATGGCAAAGAATTAAGTTTCGTTTACTAAATGGAATTTCTCATTCAAAGAAAATCCTCAATGAATTAATTGTTATACCTTAGTCCAAGTATAAGCTTCTTCAGCTGTACATTCTGACTGTGATGTTGGGTTGGAAAGAGCCAAAATGAGAGGTTTCTGCATCATTCCTATCTAAATGTCAATAAAACAGGCACACAAAAAGTTGTACAGAATTATAGATAGGCAGGAATTGGGGCAAGGAAGGAAGGAGAGCACCTCATTGAAGGAAGCTAGTGCCTCAATCACTTCTTTTGTGAATGTTTTTCCAATACCAGATGTTCCAATAAGAACTGTTGGTTTAATTGCCTGATGGAGTATGGCAAGAATTATCAAAATAATCTTCAAATTCAAAAAAAGAAACATATATGATCATATGGTTCATACCTTGACAGCATCAATGAGATCCTTAACGGGTTCATGCTCATGAGCCCAAGGCTTCTTAAAATTTTGAAGAGATTCTTTACGAGAGCTAACAATTAGGCCCTGAAAGATAATTCATGAGCTTTGTAAAGTGTGATAGGAAGAAAACTTTAAAAGAGAGTGAAAAGCAGAATCTTGCTTGAACAGTTACCACACCTTTGAATCAACAAGCCAGATCTTTTTGCGCGTCTCTTCCACAGGAACATTTGTCTACAAGAGAAAAACAATACTGAATAAATGAAGATCGTTGATCAATTATGAGAAGTCTTTTACATCTCAGTTTGTACAAATTTCTTTTACCTTTTTTGAGATCTCAAGAGCTATTAGCTCTGCTATACCTGTCCCAGCCTACAATGAAGCAACAAAAGTAGGATAAGAATTATATTTCATGGTTGCAGTTGCCTACTTCTACTTGGTTGACATAAAAAGCCATCATATGAGATAGTGAAGAAAAAAATTGATGAAAAAAAGTCTTACTTCCCCAGCACCGAGGAACAAAAACTTGTGCTCAGACAGGGTACCACCTATCAACTTTAGTGCCGCCACAACTCCAGCAAGAACTACAGCAGCAGTCCCCTGACACAAAGAAACAATAGTTTACGAGTTAAAGACCTAATGTACAAGCCCTAAATAGTTCCATTCTCAATATAATTTTTGCACCTGTATGTCATCATTGAAGACGAGATGAGTATTTCGATATTTTGCCAGCAGCTCAAAGGCATTGTGGTTAGCGAAATCTTCAAACTGCACATATCAGTTTAAGGCATAGACAACATCAGAACTACATGTACAAATTCATACTCCAGAAATCATGTCACTATATAATGGAACATATAACTATTGAGATAAATGGTGGTCTAAAGGGTTGCTGTAAGTTCAATTCCTCTTTTGTTGAGCTTTATAGTGTAAATACAGCAAATATTAATAATATGTGTATATATATATTCACTTTTTTTTTTAACTCTTTTTCAGTTGGCACAAAACTGCTTTATTGTCAAACACATTTATAAGAAGCAAACATATATCTCTACTTATTCATAAAAGCTTACATAACTTGCAGAAACTTAACACACCTTTAGTTCTGCTGACCTTATTATCATAACTATACAACTAACTGAACTTTGCAAGTTGTCAGTACCCTTTATTCTCCTTATTCTAGCTGTTGATATTGGTATTTGTGCAGCTATATTTGGTGTCTGCACTTGAGGTGCTTGTACCGTGTTTCCCACCAGATCATTCCTCACATAGTCGGTATCATCTTCTTCAGAGTTCATTGCAGCAATCACAATATCCATATGTGCCCTTAATCGGTATCTAACCAACTCCCTTTGTGATACCAATGTGTAACGCTGCCTTGTACTTGGTGAATCATTGCAGCGAAAAAGTTGCTTGAGTCAACAGATATTGCAACCTCATAAGCTCCCTGATTTAGAGGTTGCGCCCCATTAGACATAAGACGAAATCCTCCCCAACTATCAACACTTTCAGTAGGATGCATCTAAATTCAAAAAACTGAAAGTCTTGATAGTTGGGGAGGATTTCGTCTTGGACCTAATGGGGTGCGACCTCTAAATCAGGGAGCTTATGAGGTTGCAATATCAGCTGACCAAGCAACAGTACAAGGTAGCATTACACCTTGGCATCTCAAAGGGAGTTGGTTAGATACCGTTTAATAAGGGCTCATATGGATATTGTGATTGCTGCAATGAACTTAGAAGAAGATGATACTGACTATAACTATGCGATGAATATTGTGGTGGGAAACACGGTACAAGCACCTCAAGTGCAGACACCAACAATGGCTGCATCAACTATACCTGCACCAATACCAATATCAGCAGCTGGAATTAATAATGGAGCCAATCTACCAAACCTATTCCTCTGTGCTGAGTCGATAGATTCAACAAACTACCCACGCTTGAATGAAACTCCAGCTATACTACACCCTTTTATCTTAATACTATAGAACCTTGAGTAGAAATCATTAGTGAAATGGTAAAGCAGAATAAAGGGTACTGACAACTTGTTTTGAACGTACTAAGTTCTGTTAGTTGTACAATTATGATAATCAGGTCAGTACGTACTAAAGATGTGTCAAGTTTCTGCAAGCTCTGTAAGCTTTTAGGAATAAGTAGAGATATATGTTTGCTTCTTATATATGTGTTTGACAATAAAGAAGTTTCATGACAAACGAAAAGAGTTAAAAGAAAACTATACACACACACACACACACACACACACATATTAGTAATATCTGCTGTATTTACACTATACTGCTCAACAAAAGTGGAATTAAACTTACAGTAGCCCTTTAGATAACACAACCTGTACAACTACTTTTTCGCCATAGTTCTGCTTCACAGCACCCATGAACTCATGTAAAAGCTCAGCATATTCCTGCAAGTGATGTTAAAACTCTCTCATCATGATTCAGGTAAATAATATGATGTGTAGATTATGCACCTAGCATGATCAAGAAGCTACAAAACCTTTCCAGTTGCTCTCTTTTGTCTGAGCCCAATGTAGAACTCATCCTTCAGCAACTGCTCATTATTTGTCCCAACATCAATGGTTATAGGCAAACACTGCAGAAGAAAGGGCAAGGAAATTTTGTTCACAACTTACAGATAACAGTGGACTCATGGTTTTGAAGCAAGCCTATTGTGTAACGGTAAAAAAAAGATGTATATTAATTAGCACATTGGAAAAGGCCTACTGCTGAGGGACGAACTCCTCCAAGAGCCGTGTACAAAGCCAACTTCCCCACAGGAATTCCCATGCCCTGAAACATGTCCAACAATGCCATGTGAGGGCAAGTAACTTTCCATCTCATGGTCTTTTGACCAAAGATATATGCTTATAATTTGAAGATTATGATCCCGAACACCTTACCTGACAACCAAGGTCACCAAGTCCCAATATACGCTCACCATCAGTGACAACAATAACTTGAATAGTCCTTTCAGGCCAGTTCTTCAATACCTCGAGAATTCTACCTCTGCAAGTCGAAGGATTTTCATGTGATCAGAACTTTATCTTGTGAAAACTGAAAAATCACAGGTGAAAATTGTACATCCAGTCATACTTCTCTTTCAGACTTATGTAAAGACCCTGAGGGCGTCTGAAAATGCTTCCATATTTCTGGCAAGCCTCACCAACAGTTGGAGTATATACAATCGGGAGCAATTCCTCGACATTATCAATGAGAAGTTTGTAGAACAGCCTCTCATTCCTCTCCTGTTAACCAAAACAAATAGAATAATCCTCTGCACCCTTGTTCCAGCATAAAGCAAACTGCCTTCACGATACTTGTAACACACTACAAAGTAAGAAGATACTTGTAAAAGAATAACTACCTGGAGTTCGGTCAGTGCCATATATTTTTGCAGTGGCACTTGGTATTGTCTGATATTGTGCATCAGCTTCTTCTCCTGGTTAATTTGGGAAAACAAAGAGAAACAGCAAGATGTCAACATTTACCTAAACTTCAAAGAATGTTATCAAAGAAAAAACCCCAAAAGCTTAATTTAGAAAACGAGCTAAGAATGTCATACAAGCTAACATGCCATGCTAAAACAACCCAAAATCTTAATCAGGAATAGTAATGAAACCTGAAGTTGTTGAGTGGAAGTAGCCGGAGGCAGAAGACCGCGCAAGTAATGAGCATCCCTCTCTTTCTCGGTAAATGCTAGCCCTTTGTTGTATTGAGGATCTCTCAGCAGAGAGTACCCACTTCAAAATCCCAGAAACTAATCAGTTACTGATATCAAAGAAAGTACCTTTTTTGTACATGATCCACAACAAAGTTCATAGAAAGGGAAAACTGAATAAAGGTATCAATTATCATACATAACAGCGATAGAGAATCAGAATCAATGTCATGCAGCCTGAAACTTTTGCATATTTCCGAAAACAGAAAGAAGGTAAAACAACAAAAAAATCAAAATCTGAACTTTTCAGATACCAAAAGGGGAGAATCAGAATCCGATATCAGAACTACTTCCTCATAGTACTAACTCCATGAATGATCATATACAGAACAATACTTAGATGCTCTAGATTGAATTCAGATTAAAAAATAAAAAATAAAACAAACCATGATCAAGTTCTAGTGATTTCTCACCTGGCTACAGAGAAAGTCCAGGGAGTGACGAGTTGGTCCTCGGTGGCAGCATCCTCACCGTAGACGTCCTCAACGCCGCCACCGACGGCGGCTGTGGGGTCCAGGTCAAGCACAGAAACACCATCCCTCACCTCCTTGAGTGCGCTCTCCATTCTCACCGACTCAACTCGCTCTTTTCTCTGACCAGACAGCGATCGTTTGAGTTCAAAGCTACTGGTTACAGATGATGCAGGGGAGCTCTGGCTCTAATAAGAGAACAACTCAACGACACATGCACACCGCATCAAAACAAAGTTCTATCCCATTTTATTATTTAAAGTCAAATGGGAAGGTAGCCAATGCTGGTGAAGATAGAAAGGTGCAGTCTTTTTCGATTTAACTGGTCTTCTTTTCTATAATAATCCAGGAAAAAAGAAGAGACCAGAAAAAGGAGCTTTTTTGTGCACTATATATATAAATATCTAGGGAGGTGGTCACGTATGTCATGACTGATTTTATGGTTGAGTGGGGTGTACAATGTTTGAGACTTGGGAGTGAGAGAGACGTTCGTCGAGAATTGTATGATGTTCCGGCACTATTTACACAATGAGCCAATCTACCGACTTATATTTTCCGAAATTTAATATACTGGAGTAGTAGAACACCCGATTATTGCGCAAAATTATTGGAAAGTGGAAGTAAGACTAAGACAGAGTCACAGACTAACAAAGACATGGGTTTTTGTCTGTGTTCGGCTGAAGAGAGAAGGGGAAGTAGTATACTTATTGATGTTGGATAATGAGATAATACACGGTGCTGTCGGTTAATCATGCAAGGAGAATCATATGCATTATATAATAATTGAAAATTATGTAAGAATCCGAAAATTTATTATTGAAATGTCAGAACCAAAATGATTCAATATAAAGAAGATAACTACGAACTTCTCCACTTTTTTTGGCTGAGAGCACAGTATTCTGAGCTTTTGTCCAAGTGACCAGAAATCAAGAAAGTCAAGCTTTTGTTTGGGTGTCTTGGTTTGAGTATGGTCCCAAAGCATATAAGCATACTCAGACAATCAGACCCCAAGAAGCATCATTGTATGAGTCATGGAAGATCCACAAGTGTTGGTGTTATACACGTGTACGTATGGCTCACTTGGGGCATGGAGTCGCAAACATTTCTGGTCATTTTCTCTCGAAATATTTCATGCTGGGTCGTTTTCATTTTGGCCAAAAACAGAGACGTGCACTAGCTTTTCATTGACCTATATACATTATAATCTACACATTACATAGAAACATTACAGTATCTAATATTACATACAACATTCCTTGATTAAAATCAAGATATCTGTTTCATTGAACTACATAATGTCCTTCAAAACGGAGGGTAAGATCCTGAAAACCTTTTCACCAGGTTTCAAACTCCGGTCCTCATGAAGCTGGCATAGAGCTGCACCTGCAACTTTCCAAACAAAGCCACATTTCCGGACATCTTGTGCCCCAGTTTCAGTCCTCACACTCCTGGCATAGTCATAACAAACATGATAAATAGCGAGTGCGTCGTTATATATTTGTTGTCTGTCCCTTTTACTTTCCTCAAACTCCTCAGCCTCGTATAGGATCTAAGATGCATGGAAAGTGCAGTTACAAATCTTGGATGCCATTCATTATTAAGAAGCATGAAAGTGATGAAATATACTCTAAGTACCTCTTTATACTCTCTTATGACGATACTGGCTGCCTGATTCTTGCTCTCTTTGTCTTCATATCCCATGGCAGAGGTCATCTTCTTCCGGTACTCTTTGTATCGTTTCTCCCATTCTTTCAAGCGGTCCTCAGGAACGTCGTCTTCAAAAAGAGGAAGTTTCCGAATTTCTGCACAGAGGAAGAACGTGCTAAAACTGTTGTTTTATTAATGGAAAGGGACTTAAGAACAAGCCAACAATAAAGAACTTGTATCACCTTTAAGATTGTCTTCTGTTTCATATTCCTCCACCTTATCATAAATGGATCCCAAAATGGAACTTGAATGGTAGGATTCTTGGTTTTTCTTCTCCATGAAATGTGGGAACTCTCGCACCTTCAATTCTTTTGGAACTACAACCTGTTACACAGAAGGTAAGCTTCGTATCATAGCACAGCCAGTCACTTGAAAGCACACTAAAATCATCAGGCAAGGATCACACAATGCTTGAACGTCAAATATAACTGACCTCAAAACCTTTTTTTGGTGCATCGAGAGCTTCATAGTAAATATCAATCAATCGCAATATCTTATCCTTCAGTTTGTTTTTCACATCAATACTCGTATCTCCTAGAGTCAAAAATTTATCCATCAAAGCCATCCAGTTTTGAGCTGCCTCATACAATGCGAAGCTGAAATAGCAGAATTTGCAACACAGGAATGAAGAATTATCAAACATTAGGATCTTCATAAAAAATCTTGTACTAAGAATAAGACAAGAATAACCGTAAAGTGAGAACTATATAGCAGAGTAGGATAGAAAGTTAGAAACCAATCAAACTGATTTGTAGAACTTGTATATAATTTTTTTATTCAACCTGATTTATATAAATAGTGGTCATTATTTATAGCAAAAAATCAATAAAACTGAGGTTCAACAAATTACTTGAAACATAATGGTCACCAACTTTTAGAGTAGGTAAAATTAATGTTTCATATGCAGTACGTACTCCTTACTAATCTCTTTACTAATATGATCAATGAATGATGCTTTGTCTCATGTAATTAAAATGATATCAAAAGGTTAAAAGGTTCTATATAAGATTAAATTCTTAAAAGATTGACCAAATAATAGCCACAACACAGTGGGATCCTAATTGAAACTAAGAATTTGAATGTAGTACCAACTAAAAGATTAAAAATACAAAGCATACCTTGGTTCAAACCTAGTCTTCAAGAATAGTTTGATGAGCTCATCTTCTAGATCATCCTTTGAAAGCTCGGTTGGTCTTTTACCATGAACTTTTTGGGCAGATGACTTTCCAATCCAGGGTTCACTTGGTTTAAACGATTTTAATAGCTGAGGTACTTCCAATAATGAGTGTTAAATATTAAAAGCAAACCAGATATCATCAAGAGTGTGGAGAAGAGGTAAGAGCAATACAAGCCACTTAAATCAATTCCAATGAAAATTAGAAAAGAATCCAGAGGATGGACTGTCTAATGATTCAAACTTTTCAAATCCCATATTTTATTTCTTAGATGGAATGAATAATATAAGATCAGTTAACAAAGCATGGAGTATTGATCAAAGAAAAAAGAAAAACAACATGGTAGTTAAGTGGTATGGAAAACAAAACTATTTGCAATTACATGCGGATCTATTAAAGTATTTCTAAAGTGAGTCTGCATGCTGAATTCAAAACAAAATGAGCATGACTTATGTAATTGCCAACCTGAGGGTTTCTTGAGATCCAGTATAGATCACCATCAAAATCTCCACCAGCCATTTCATCAGCAATGGAACGTGGACCTTTACTAGAGAAGAATATACCGTACTTGGCCTTGCCAACAACAGATTCTAGTTCCTCGACATATCTGGCCTTTAGGACATGAATATCACCGAAGTGTAAACCAGGATTCCGGTACACTAGAAAATCTCCCGACAGTAGTTGTCCATTTTCTCTACATAATCATTGACAAGAAGAATGTACAACACTAAATATTATGCAGAATTCTGGCATAGGATATCAAGAAAACAAGAATGTACAACAAAAACATGGATATAATGATATAATTGAAGGAAGCAAACACAGTTTTCTAGAACAGCTCTACTGGAACAATTAGAAAAATCCTAAATGTAAACGTACTAGCTAGAACAATTAGTCAATACAACCTAAAATGTATCAGAATTTTTGCTTTAGCAGTATCCCATCAAAAATAAAGAAAAAGAAATACAATGCATTAGTAAGAAAATGATATTCCAAAGCTTACTAACAAAAGCATATCGCACATCTATACATCATTAACATTAATTCCAGAGACCGTATTTCATGGCTAATGGTAGGGCATGGACCAGAAAAGTAAGGACAATGTGTTGCTATAAAACAAAAAAACATTAAGAAGTAGAACCAAAGGAATCAATTAAATCTAGCTATAGTGTAACAGATATTAAACATATTTATCAAATTCAGGAACACACTTTATATAACAGAGGAGGAACATGCCAGAAATCATACATACAGGATAATGCAAACTTCATCTTTTTCAAGTTTTCCTGTTGGGTCAGCTGTCCCCATCAAATAGTATGATTCAGGAATACAAATTTTCCCTTTTTTGAGATTGATCTTTTCCATGTTCACAAGGGTTGAAAGACGATATTGCACATATGGTTCTTCAAGAGGAATACCACAGGAGATCATTTTCGCAACAGTACGGTTGTCATCGATCTCGCCATATCTAAGGGCAACTGCAAATACAGACAGTAATGGAACCAATCAAAGAACTAGCCATGCTGGACAAAATACAGGTGGAACATATAAGAAATAAGACAACGCTACTTAACCAATGAAAAGAAACAGAAAAAATTGGCGACCAATTTGACCCCAAACAGAAGAAAAGGAATGGGAAAAAGTTTCTTTACCTCTGAATGCTGCGCGTGGATTGCTAAAAACATCACGAGTCTCTTCTAAAGCTTTCATAAGTAACTCGATGAAGTATTTTTTTGGCACCCCTCCATGGTACAAAAGTGCAATTAAGTTCCTCGACAAATACGTTCTCTTATTAAGTTTACTGCAAGATCAAAAGTTTAAGGTGAAATTTATGCCTTAAATAATAGATAATAGAAACAGGTAATGCTCGCCCTGTATCTGAAATTCTCATTCACAACGAACATCATTGAGAGGAGCAAAACTGCCATCATAAAATTTTAGCATAACTATTCTAATTACTATTGTGATCTAAATCTTCCATAAGCATTAGAAGATTCTCATGTCAAATATAATTGGTTCACTTTTGATAAATGGAGTGTGCGTGACAAGTCTGTCACTCTAATACACTCGAACATCACTGATTATTGTTGGATTCCCACCTTCATATTATTATTGTCTATATGATTATATCATAATCGTCAACCTAGTCTAGATGATAGCTGAAACATTCAGTAGTTCCTTATGTTCAGCAGCTGTAGGTTTATTTCTTCACCATAACAGTTTAATTCTTTTACCTATTTAATCTCTTCTCTAAGAGATAAATGTATATCACCTATTTTACCTGGAATCAGAGTAGAGATCCTTCTCAGTCTCTTAAGAATTTTGTTTTTCCTTTCCTCCCTCTTGCTTTTAATAAATAAAACTATATTCCAAAATGTTGGAAATTTACCAGAAAGCATTACTCGAAGAAGCTCATACTCATATATAATCACATATCAATTTTTGGTTAACTTATAAAACTCTCTCCTTTTCTTACTCTGTTTTATTTTTAACCTCAAAAGAATCTCACAAGTCACAACACATGAGAAACTGTGTCCAAGATATGCCAATAATTACCAAGTTGATACAAAGCAAGTGATTTCACTGCAGGGAGCAAAAGCAATGAAATTATTGTAGGATGGATCTACCTTGTTCCTACTATCTCCAGTGAATTCACTGTTTGAGGATCTGACAATTTTGGATCTGGCTCAACTTTAACCATTGATGATCGAATCCTCAAAGTTTTTGGTGGAAGCTGCAAATTTTGATATAGAAATTCAAGCACTCCATCAATCATAAACCTTTTAGATTGTATTACTTCAGATAAATTAGAAGAATGCATTGCTGCCAGTGGTCAAATTGATCCTTTCCAAGAAGGCATTTTCAGACATGAAACCCAATAATTTTTTGTTTTCACTTGTACTAAGTTCATACTAGCTTGTCTGGTCCTTGTTAGCATACAGAAACTCCTTCAGTGGACATGTTACATATATGTATACATCTCTTTGGAAAAATGAAAACTGATCAACTTAAAATGAAGTAATGAACGTTCCAAGGGTCCATTTAAGTGAAAATTTTAAAATGAGGGATTTGGATAAAAAGAAAACTCCAGTTACCTATATGAACTGACTTTAATGTATAAATTTCGTTATTCATAACTCATGAGCAATGACCACTCTCAGAATTATTAGAAAAACAAGAGGGAAGTGTAAAATAAAGTAAATACCTTTTTCAGTAATTTAAGTTACATATTTCACTTACAAAAACAAAAGTTTTATATGGATTTTATTAGAATAAGAAGTTGAATTATTTAGTTGTTTCTTTTTTACTTTCTTTTGATTACTTTCTGTTTATTTTATTTTTAATTAAAATGATATGAATAACTTCCAGTTGAGCACATAGAGAGAGTTAACAGCTCCCCCTATCTCCATCTCTCGCAAGCACTCATTCATTATTAACTGATACAGAAAGACAAACAGACCATACTCTGCTCATAACAGTATAATAGAACAATGTGGTGAATATTAGAATATGTAATGATATGGCATGCAGCCAAGTTGGCTCCAATAAGAAGTAATTTTTAAGAAAATGGCAGAAAACATACCTCTTTATTGACAAGAAAAGTTCCTTTGATAGCACGGCCTTCGTAAAAAAGTCGGAACTGCATGAGCAAAGGCTACAGGGTGGAGGGAAAAAAAACAAAGATGAAATGAGAATCCATTGCAAGCCCACAACTTAAAAGAGAACAGAAATTGCAACACTACATCCGCATACCAGTTCCCTAGTTCTAGTGCCTGGCTGTTTCCATTCCAGAATTTTGTCCTCAAGTTCATCATCAGGATCATCAAGTCCCTAAAGCATGAATCAAAGATAAGTCATGCACATAAAAGAAGAGGAGAAATATGGAGCTGTGTCCATAAATTCAGATTGGCTCAACCACTGAGACAAGTGCAAAGATAAGAAAAGGTTCATTCAATTCCAGGAGACAGAATCCATTGCGCCTAGCACATTCCAGATTGGCTCAACTATTGAGACAGAGTGCAAATATATAAAGAAAAGCATACTTGCAGAAGGCACAGAGTGATGGGGCATAAAAATGACTCTTGCATGTTATACATGTTGCCCTTGCACACCGAGTTTTTTTCAGCTGTGTGACAAACTACCCTGTCATACCAAGTGACCAGGTGAACTACCCTGTCTTATATTCTTCTTCTGTATCCATATTCATGGTTATAAGATTTCTATATCTACATATATATGGAAATACAGCACAAGGAAAACCTACTAGTTTCAAATATTATCCACACATTGAAAACTAAATCTTCTGCAATACTTATTTTAAAAGCTCTATCATAAGTCAAACTGCAGTAGTAGACGGTAATTCAACTATGATCTTAGTATGTACTATTATTATTGCTTCAAATAATATACATAAACTTAAGAGTTGACTAAAATAGAATCAGAAACCTCGATGTGTTCACTATTGATCTGCTCTCCTTTGCGTGCTATCTCAGGACAAAGTAAAGCCAGATCCTCAGATATAAATCCTGTGCCATCAGTATGTATGCGAGGTTTTCCATCTACATAGATGGGATTACCAGACTCATCCTGCAATTTAGGAAAAACAAAAACAAAAAGGAAGAAAAATAACTCTGCTTTTAAAATTGAAAAGAAACAAATTCGAAGAAAAGGAAATATAAGGACCATGGAAAAAAAATTAGGAAAGGCGAGAAAGTTCATGGAAAAATGGTTATAAGGATCGTACGCGACAGTCTATGTCTTTGATGAATTCCACCTTGACATGTGACCAATTTACTTCTAAAGTAACTGTCTTGGACAAAATGAGAGATAACCTGAATCTCCGACACAGATGGGACTTTAGAACCAGAAAATAAAATTGACTGTATACAGCTCGGGAAAGAAGTTTGCTACAAATAATTAGATACCTATCCATGTAGCTGGCCAAACTAGGCCGAGTGTGTGCATGCGTGAAAAGAGATCTTCCTTCATGCATCGTTTTGCCAGATAACTTATAGCCTATACCCCTGTCTATCACTGCATCAGAGCTCCCACGAACGAAGTAACATTTCACAGGTGATGAAGTTGGGTCTTTCCACATATTCTTTCCTTTGTTACCAGCACGGAACACTGATTCATAACCATGATAAGAAAGAATTAGAGAAATGATAACAAGTTCTGCTAGGATTCTTAACAACACAATACTACCAATCCAAATACTCGGGTTTAAATGACAATAAGAAGTGTCGACACATAGAATCCCAATTCTGCTATATAGCTAATATGGACGACGTACGCATACATGCAATATATATGTGTCTACCTGATGATTGTATCAGGAAAAGAATAAAACATTATGAATTAGCAATGTATTCTATTTTTTTACTCAAACAAGCATTGCACTAAGTTAGAATGTGGTCATTAAAAATATGAACTCAATCAAGAAAGCTACATAGAAGAATAATTTCAAAAATGGTTAGGGAAGAAACTTTTCAAGAACTGGAAATACAAAATTCAACATATGAAGGCTTGAAAAGCATACCAAAGAAAGCGTATCGCCGCAAACCAACAAGAATGCCTTCTCGCATTAACTTGCTATATGTACCACTGGAACATTCCCCTGGGGTAAATTTCACCTCCAAAACATTGTCATCTCCTAACTGTTTCTGCAGGAGAGTTCTTGGTTTCTCTAGGAAGGGACCCTGAGTTTATTATAAAACAAAAGATAAAAATAAAAAATAAAAAAAAGATGTTACTCATCCGATGTCTGCAAAATGAAATGTCAATAATGGTAGCAGCAACACGATGATCATTAACCGAAATAAAAGCAGAGAATCAGATGGAAATTGCTTACTTTCATAGTATATATGTTTAAAGTGCCTCGGGTTTGACAAGTAAAAAAAAAAAAAAAAAAACATGATTTCCAGAAAAGAATTTCAGACGGTTAATTATACAACGCCATAGGAGCTTTAGCCTTGGAACTTTAGACTTCCTGTTTAAACATTGGAAATTAGATCCAAAAAGTTGGCACTTAAAACCTCCTACAAAAACCAATGAGAATATCACATCCCATCCAACGCTTTCAGAAAAGCCATAGGTATTACAAACCCTGATTGACTTTTAAGCAATGACTACCTGCATTACAGCTTCTCTCTGAAATATAAGAATCTTTCTCCTCCTGTGTATGCATATGCAAGTATGGAAACACATTTGTATGCGATTAAACAAGCTAAGGGTAGAGAAGAAAACCTTGAACCTGTAACTCCCATCCACCGAAACATAACAATAGTACTGGTGTGTTCTTTGAGAATCCCAATCAGAATACTATAATAAACCCAAAACATGAAAGAGTCAGATACAGTAAGGGATACTAGGGCGGCTTATGCAGCTGTTAGAGAAGACTAACAATGATTCTTTAGAAGGGGAATAGAAAGAAGCTGACAATTAATGGATTAAAATTTTTCTTTAGAATCTCAAGACTTTGAAAACTGTGTGACACATTAACATCAGTATTTTTATCCCTGAACTACTTGAGAAGTGTAAAACCTGATGAGGCAAGGTTTTGACCAGAGTGGTCCAAAATCATTTTATTATCTTATGCAAGGTTATTTGTGAAGAGTTACGAGGAAAACCATCTCTCTTCCTTTTTACCAAAATATGGCATCCAATATACTTTGTGGGACTTGTATAACAACGAACAAGTAGAGCAGGATCGGTTAAAATCACTTGGTGCAGATTATGAAGAGTAAGGCATTAATATGCAAAAGAGCAAGAATGAGAGAGTGATAATCACCAATGGTCGGTCAGCCTTGCCAACATTGTTTTCACCCAAAGCATGCCAAACTGTGGTCTCGAACTTTACCATTGGCAAACTTTTCCAGCTCCTGATAGCCTCCGCTTCTATTACATCTTTTAACTTCGTTCTGAGAATAAATAAATGAGTCAAGACAGCAGGGATACATTTTAATCAAGATGAGCTTCAAAACAAAATAAACAACAAAAGGAAAGGGAAAAAACATAAAGAAAAATACTTTGTCATACCCTCCAGCATAACTCAAAATCAGAAATTGCTTTCTGAAATCGAGTTCTCCCAGAGCTTCTAAGTGTGCTGGTCCATGGTCTCCAGGATGGTAAAGAACCGGGGAGTGAGTGACAGTCTCACCTGTATCAACACGCACTCAGACTTTCACGGAGACAATTGGTTTAAGGTAACATAAAACACCATTGATCAAAACGCAAAGCATTGAAAAAAGTATTGAAAGTCTGATCTTGAAAGCTCTGATAAAGTTGAACAGGAGTAACAGGAGAGACAGATAGGGTTTGAAAAGGAGAAATACAAATACCTGTAGAAAAATAAGGAGAGGAATCAGACTTACATATATGTAGACAGAAATGGTTTTAAGATAACATAACCTTTAGAGCTATCATAACTTTGTACAGGAATACTAGAAGGAGCAGATAAGATTTGATAAGGAAACATCAAAGAAAGTTATCATAAAGTTGTACAGAAATGAGTTCATGACCAACATAGAACATTATTTATCAGTGAAAAATATGAAATAAAGTACTGCAAGTCTGACCTCGGAACCACTCATAGAGTTGTCTAAGAGTATTAAAAGGAGCAGATAGGATTTGATAGAGAGAAGGGAAGGAATAGGGAGATTGTCCATTGCACATTGTCCCCGGGGATGGGTTGGGAGTCTCATCTGCACCAAACAAACACTCAAACTCATCAAATTCCTTCAATTTCATAATAAGACTCTGTTGATCACTAAAAGCATCAATGAGAATAAAAGTCTAACCCTGAGGCTGAGAACTGGAATAAAATGATGCATCAGTAATAGTAGGAGAGGAATGGCTCTGATAAGAAGAAGTCGGGGAAGCTTGAGAAGGAGAAGCTGAAGAATAGAGTGGCTGTCGATTAACAGGAGAACCACACTGGATTGTCTCACCTGCAACAAATCTCTCACTCGTATTAACACAATCGGCTTCATTTAGGAATTTCATGAAACAGCAGTTGATCAAATTGAAAAACCCTATAACTAAATATAGCCGTTGAGAAACAGAGGAACAGAGTCCATTCTCCCCAGACTGGTCTACAACTGCAAGTCTGCACACTACCACACCCTCAAAACTCAAATTGAGACAGGGGACAGAAATTGCTTCCAAGTTTACAAGGTAAAGCAGGGAACCAAAAAACAGTAAAAATCCAGACCTTGAAAATGATCAGGCCGTGGAGGACTAGTAAATGAAGAAGAAGAAGAAGAAGAAGCAGAGGGACTCTGAGGGGTCCAAACTGTTCTTGAAGAAGACGAAGAAGATTCATTTTCTAGTTCCTTGATCATGAAAGAGATGAATCCATTGAGGGTTCTGATGGGAGTTTTGCTGTTGTAAATTTGGTTTAGCACGTAGAGGGCGTCTTGCTCGGTCAGCAATGCAAGCTTTCTTCTGATGCCGTCGTTCGGCTGTGGTTGGTTTTTAAGGTCGCATATTCGATCCAGCGATTGCTGCACCGAGTCAAGTAGCTGCACGCCGGACATGGCTGCTTCTTGGTTGAAGGACACTGCTGCTCTGGGTTGATTGTGGTGGTGAGAAACTTAAAAGCCGCAAGAAGTAAAGTGGTGAGAAACTTAAAAGCCCCAAGAAGTATAGTGGTGGCTGTTGTTGAGGTTTCCCGCTCTTCCAAGGTTTGTAAATATAGCAGCGTTTCCGCGACATTATTCGAGTCCATCACCATTCCTTCTCCGAGAAGGAACCATGGTGCTGTGTGCTCGGAAAGCTTTCTTTTTCTAAAGATAGAATCTTGACTCGGATTGATGTGTTTAAAACAAGTCTACCTTGTAATTTAAAAATAAAATAAAAAAATTTGAAAAAAAAAAAATTATTGATCGGGAGAGCTTCTAAAGGAGGACTAGTTGACTCGTCGAAAAACAAGGAGGACTAGTTGATGATTTTTTTTGTGAGACCCACTTTTCGACCACAATTCCACAAATGAACCATTATGGTTAGATATTTATGTGTAGATCATTTATGTAATTTTTCAACCAAATTGAAAATCATTAAGGCATTTATAATCATGATTTATCAATTATGAATATGAAAATGACAAGGAACTTTCCAAAAAAGACATTATTCGAGCCCACAATTGTTCCTCCTCAGAGAACGAACTTTCCAATGGTGTTGTGTGCTTGGGAAGCTTTCTTTTTCTAAAGATGGAATCTTGACTCAGATTTTCTAAGTTGACTCATGCTTTTGAAGTAAGTCTACCATTTAATTGTAATAATAATATTTATTGATCGAGTGTTTACACTAGGTTTATCAACCTCTATTTCGTCAAATCATAACTGTTGGAGAGAGACTCCTGATAATTATTAGCAATCTTCTAATTATCAACATCTTTATCTGAAGAGGTTAGAGGAAGCATGTTAGAAGTACCTCTCATATGTGATAACTCCACACAACAATTTAGGAGTTTGGGTTAGAATTGGCCAGTGGTATATACATATCGAAACAAAGAGAGAGATATGAAAGATAAAGGACTTTAATTGGCTTCATGGATCAGTTAGGACTCTTCAGCAAAGACGTGGTGTAGTGCTAATTAACTAATTGATCAATGTTGATTAATCATGTATAATATTATAAGACGTTGGAAGGTTGATGCATGATAATTGACAGGCCACTTGTCACATGAGAACCACACTTCTATTTGTTGAAGTATTCCAATGCATCAATTAAACCAGGGCGTCAATTGGATTGAAGTAAAGGCAGCTGCATGGAAGAAGGACTCAACCACTTCAGACTCTATATAAAGATGCAATCGACAGATCAAGAGACACACACATCTTCAGTCAAAACTCCATCATAGGTTTCCTTTTATTTTTCTTAGCTCCAGATTAATTTCATTGTCTTTTCAATTCTTTAGTTGTTGGCTCTACTAGTTCAAGTCATTTCCCTTCGTTTTTCTTGTAATATAGTATCGATATTTCAATTGTTTCATTTGTTATTTTTTGATAATAGTTGATAATTTTATTATTCAAGCCATTTATTATTTTCTTTTTCTGCTCTTTACTTTATCGCTATTTACTTTCCTGCGATTTACTTTATTGCTTTTTACCTTTCTGCACTTAATCTAGAGTTTACTTCCTTGCTCTTTTACTATCATGTTTATGCTTTTGCATTAGGGGTAGTTTAACGTAATTGTTCAGTTACTAATCACTATTTGCTTCACCCATTAAACAACTTGAAAGTCCTTGTCTCCAAGGCATCAAACCCTCAGTCGAGATTGTTCCTTCCTCGGCTTTCATTCGCTCGACGAAGTCAGAACACGCGCACTACATCTACAATTGCACACTTGGCCTTCTGGCCGTGTGCTGGCATGCTCCGCATTCTATTCATTGAGAAGGACATTTGTTCCTTGATCCCTCGGCTGTATAGGCCGAGGTGAAAATCAGAGGCAACATCGGGAGAGCTTTTAATGGGGACTAGTTTAAGATTTTTTTGTGAGACCCACTTTTCGATCACATTTCTGCAAATCAACCATTAGATGTTTAGATTTTCATGTGCAGATCATTTATGCAATTTTTCAACCAAATTGAAAATCATTAAGGTACTCATAATCATGGTTTATCAATTATGAACATGAAAATGACAAAGAACTTTCCAAAAAAGACATTATTCGAGTCCATCACCGCTCCTTCTTGGAGAAGGAACTTTCCAATGGTGTTGTGTGCTTGGGAAGCTAACTTTTTCTAAAGATGGAATCTTGTCTCATATTTTCTAAGTTGACTCATGCTTTTGAAGTCTACTGTGTAATTGTAAAAATAAAAACAAACAGAAGTATTTATTGATCAGGAGAGCTTCTAATGGGGACTAGTTTAAGATTTTTTTGTGAGTCCCACTTTTTGATCAGATTTTCGCAAATCAACCATTAGATGTTTAGATATTCATGTGTAAATCATTTATGCAATTTTTTAACCAAATTGAAAATCATTAAGACATTCATAATCATGATTTATTAATTATGAACATGAAAATGACAAGGAACTTTTCAAAAAAGACATTATTCGAGTCCATCACAGTTCCTTCTCGGAGAACAAACTTTCCAATGGTGTTGTGTGCTCGGGAAGCTTTCTTTTTCTAAAGACGGAATTTTGAGTCGTTGACTCATGCTTTTGAAGCAAGTCTACTGTGTAATTATAAAAATAAAAACAAATAAAAGTATTTATTGATCAGGAGAGCTTTTTTTTTTCTTTTTTTTTTTAAGAAGCGGAAAAAGAGCTAACTCAGCGCTCTTACCCGAATTTATTGATAAAGAAACAAAAGGTACATAGCAAGGGTCCCTATGCCAATACCTTGCCATAAGAAAATACAAGCTAAACAAGTACAACTAAATGTAACAATTACTAGTACAGAGGAAAAACAATTGAAGAAAACAATTACAATAGATAAAGGAAAAACTAATCAACTACCTAAAACGGTAGTTAGTGCCTGATGTCAAATCACGTCTGTAGAGACCTGTAACAAAAGAAGGGACTTTAATGTACCAAATAGAACCCATATTGGTGGCTCCAAAGTCAGCCAATGCATTTCCTTCCCTGTAGATGTGACTTACTTTAAATTGCATGAGTTGCACACATTGCATGCAATTAGCCCATGCCACCCTTAACTTCCAAGGAACCAACTGAGGTGCCTTGAAGTAGTGGAGTACTAGAGCAGAGTCTGTTTCTAGCCAAAGCTTCTGTCAGCCCCTTTTTTAGGCCACCCTTATAGCTTCCATAACCGCCGAAAGTTCAGCCTCAATTGCACTGGAAACAATAATTCTATGTGCAAAAGCACCCCTGAACAAGCCCTCTGAATCCCTGAATACTTCACCAAAATCTGCTGCTTGAGGTCCTTTGAAAGAACCATCAGTATTAACTTTTAACCAATCCCCTGAAGGAGGACGCCAGTTAACTTGGATAAACCTTGGAGCTGTTAACCTCAAAGGCGAAAGACCAAGTAAATTAAAAATTGGCAGCGCTCCAGCTGAGGTTGTGAAGTGAGAGAAGTAGAGGGAAGCAGAATCTTTTAGAGAAAGTAGAAAGAAATGCTTGAAAAGGTTTAGTTGAAAAGAACCACCATCATACCTTAGCTTGTTTCTTTTTGTCCATAAACACCATATTGCATTACAGAAGGCAAATATCCATAGCTTTCTTACTGCTGACGTTAAACTCTCAATTAAAGTTGCAGATAATAATGCATGGATCGATGTTGGAGCTTGAATATTGATCCGAAACAAATGAAAAACCCAGACCCAAAACTCATTGACCAATCTGCAGCTGAGGAAGATGTGCTCAATTTTTTTTTTTTTTTTTTTTTTTTTTTTTTTACAAATATCTGAACGTAGAATTGTATGGTATATATGACAATATATTCCAACGTTAAGTGCATACAACCTACAGCTGACTTGACAGATCAAACTAAAATCATTAGACAAGAATAATACGGGACTACAGAAAACATTCTGAAAATATAAGATAGGGATGAGGGGTGGCTATTCTCAAAATGTCAGTAATCCCAGCTGAGCTAACATGAAAATGAAGAAAAAAAAAAGTCGGCAGAAAACCACTAGAAAGTAATTATTAATACTAAAACCAACCGGATAAGTTCTATAAAAGCTCACCAAGAGGCAGCTCAAATGGAAAATGAAGCTTGGAATGGCTGCAAATTGATTTATAGTGGATCGAGAACACATGAAAGTTAAAATTTATATCCGAGTAACCCCGCCCTGAATCCTCAAGAGCATTTCTGACAGAGGGAAGGAAGTCTTGTATGAACCCCAGCTCAAGCTTGAAAATTCGGCATCATGGCTTGTGAAGCTTGAAGCCAAACACTCTTGGAACATAGCTCTGTGATGGCTTCTGTGGCTTCAGGTGCCCGTACGTCATCAAGAACAGGTGAGGAAATGTACTTCCGAAATAGGCTCCGTCAATGTCTTGATACTTCGATCGAGGGTAGTAGATATCTTCACACTTGGGGCAGTATATTTTTACAGTGCTTGACCGTGGGATGTCTGATTGGCCAACTGGGAGGCAGGGTTGTCCACAGCAGTACACTCTTGGACATCTCCCGAAATCATAGTTTTTGTATTTGTCTAGCATGGCAGCCATGCCCTTGCTGGTCAAAATATATCGTACATGAATCAGACCATAGAGCATCTCCGCTGCTGATTCAATCAATTCATTTTGTTCTTCCGTAAACATATCACCATGTGAAGACTCAACATCCAAGATCAAATCAAGTGCATAATCATAATACGGAACTTGGCTGCTTAGCCCACAAAGGTTGAAATCATCTTGTATATAATCATCATCAACTTCACAAAAAAACTCATTTCCTCTCAAATTGCAAAACCATGATATCCAAGATGTGTCATCCCCATCTGAACCACTAACATCTGACTCTTCACTATCTGTTTCAGATTCCTCATCAGAGCAATTGGTTTTGGATAGAGAAGCAGAGGCAGAGCGAGAGTCTCTACGATGATCAGATATCAAACCCTTACCCCCCATGATAAGAGGCTTATTACTGCTGCCATCCTTGCCGTTGATTGCAGCCCTAGAAGTCGACGGCGACGATCGCTCCAGCTGCTTGTCCAAGGCGTCGTTGATCCGCTTCCGATCAACCGCCCCCACCTCCGACATCTTCGACCCACCCGACCCTCGCTCTCTATACATCTCTTCCTTCTTCTTCTTCTTCTTCTTCTTCTCCGATTCCCCCTAATACTCTCACCCCAACATGCCTCGAATCGAAACCCCACAGGAAATTAAGCGAAATGGGAAATCACAAAGCCCTAGGGCAAAGGGAAGACGCAGGGCTAGGGCTTTCTCGGTTTTGGATCGCTAGCTCATATTGGCGGGTTTGGTTCAGCTACTCTAGGAGAGAGAGAGAGAGAGAACTCAATGTTCTCTGTACCATTATGACAAAATTCACACCTGGAACATAGGGAATTACCCTCTACGTTGCAAACCAAAATCTGAAAGGAGTTTCCCATGCATCACTTTCCATGTAATTATGCTCTTGCGCGGTTGAATGGCTTTGTGCCAAATCAGTTTACACCAATCCAAACAAGGAGGAAAAGAAGAGAGATATGAATAAGCCTCATTGGCAGTTAACAGCCCGGAAGAAGCATGTGCCCAAACAGCAATATCATCTGCATCTGAAGTTGGCATATGGGTTTGCAAAACCTGCATAGCAACATCTAGGAACAAAACTTGCATTTGGGAGGGTAAAGACCAAGTCTGGTCAACAATATAATCACTCACCTTTTCATTAAGAAAGTCCACTACTTCATTATTTATATTCAGGGTTTCTACAATAGGAGGGCCAAGCCAATTATCAGACCAGAAGAGAACACTCTTACCATTACCCACAACCCACTGCACACCAGAATAAAAAGACCTCCAAAGTTTCTTCAAACCAAGCCACACTGAAGATCTCTGATAGCACTTTTTGACCTGTAATGAAGAATTGAAAAATCGAGTTAGGAGGAAATTTGCAGATGTGGAAGAGACTTGAACAATGTCCCAACATCGTTTGAATAGAAGAGATTTATTAAGAGTAAATAAGTTCTTCAACCCCAATCCTCCGATGTCAGTAGGCATACAACAAAGCTTCCAAGCAATCAACAGAGTACCCCTCTTCAAGGGGTCCCCAGACCAGAAAAAATTTCTAGTCTAAGCTTGAACTTTCTTTAGCAGAGAGGTAGGTCATTCATAGACTTAAAAACTATAAGTGAGAAGACTTTGCACGACTGAATTAATTAATTGGAGTCTAGAAGCTTGAGACAACTGTAATCCTTTCCAAGAAGAAAGTTTGCAACGTACCTTGTCAGCTAGCGCCCGAAAATAGCAAGGTTTTGGGAATCCTTGAAAAATTGGCACACCCAAGTAATTGAAAGGTAGAGAACTTTCTCTGATGCCCAAAGTACGTTTGATAATTGAAACGCTAAAAGCAAGATATAATTTAACCCTAGAAATGTCATCGTTAGTATATAATAAGTAGGGATCGTTCTATTCTGGGGATTGAGGGTACACCTATCATTGTAAAACAATTAAAGAATTAAAATAAAAAAAAAGTATAATATTTACAAAAAAATATATACAAGTCACGAAAATAAGGGGGGTTTTAGGTTTTAGGATTCCGAAAATTAAAATAAGTAAAATTAAAATACAAAAACACATGTATACAAGTGGAACGCAAGAACAAAGATCAAAACCCATTCCAAACATCAATTTCGATTTAAACCCTACAATTGTTCTTCCAAGTCATGAGAAAAAAGTTGATCATGTAAAACATTTGAAGCAAATGATTTTCCATATTTTACTTTCCTTTACTAATTAATCTAAGTGAAAGCACATAGATCAATCATATCAAACATGCAATCAAAGTCTAGAAAGCTAGCAAATCAAGACATGTTCAACGCAAAACACATAGAGAAAGGTTATCAACTTAAGTGCACAACCTAGTATGAATAAGTTCATCTATTTGCAATCCTTTTCAGTTGAATTCGATTTTTGTCCAAAACCTTTACTACTTTTGATTCAAGTTCACAAAACTATTAGGTGAATCATTAACTTAAATCTAGCATCAATTATATGCAAACCCTAAAAGTTTTGAACCAATTAGAACAAACATATAAAAGATATCAATCAATTAAATTCAATTGAACAATCTCACAAAAGCAACTTAGAATCACAAGTATAGGAATCAAAAACTTTATTTAATCATGGAAATTGGGCTTTAACTTTGCCCTAAACGTTATATGTTAACTAGAACAAAATCATACGAATTCAAGCAAGGAAAACCGAAAGAGGTTACAAGGAAAAAGGTTGAATTACACCGTGAATGGAGATGGTGATGAAGAACTTGAACGATGAACTATTGAATCTTGAAAGCAAGCTTCAAAACTCACGTCTTCAAGGTGGATTATGAAGGGATGTTCACGGCTTCTTCTTCCTTCTTCCTCCCTTGCTTGAGATCGCAGAAGATGAACTAGAGAATGGAGAGAGTTTTCACGTTATGGAGTATTTTCTGAATTCAAGGGTGTGTTATAACGTCAAAGAAGGGGAGTATATATAGGGGACGTTGGCCTTAGTCTCCAAGCTTCATGAATCTTCTTTTATTTTTCCAAAGAATTATTTTGTAATTCCACATAGCTTTAACCAATCATGTAGCGCCATGTGAGCCCTTGTGTGTCATCCAACCAATCAAAACTCTCCAAAAATAAGTCTAAATCTCTTAGAATATATTATTGCCAAAATTATATAAAGATTTTCTGATTTTCTTCATCAATTTTCGGCAACAATATCTTTAGAGAAAATAGGGAACGTATCTAGACTTGTTTTGAACCTTTTCTTGTTGTCCACACTTCTTCTTTCCTTAAAACTCTCCCAAGAAAATCTCCAAATGTCACTTTTAATATATTGCTTGATTTTCACGTTGCTTTCTTGAATCCATCTTGGTGTTTCACGGCAAAACCCTCCAAACATGTCTCTTTGCATCACAAACCCTAAAATCCAATGGGCTTTTATCCATTTTGCCGAAAATCCAAGTTAACCTAGAGAGTTCTTGGGCCATCTTGCGTCATTTTCAAGCCATGTTGTCTCCAACTTCATTTCCTTCATTATTTTGATCAAGTTTCTTGGTTGGCTCCGGAATCTTGCTTGATACACTTTCCTCTTTTGAATAGGGTTTCCTGGTTGGAACAGGAAAGCTTCATTTCTTCATTTCTGCTCATTTGTGCAGCCCTTTGCCTCTTGTCTTAACTCCTCTCAACGTTGGCCAGCTCCTCTTTCCTTTCATGAGTTCATTTCCACTTGTTTGCTCCAAGGACCTGAAAATAGAAACTTTCCAAAAATGAAAAATAGAAACTTCCTAAAAGTAAGAAATGGACACTTTCCTAAACTAAAATGGAAACTTGCTAAAAACAGAAAAAAGAAACTTTCCTAAACTAAAATGATTCATTTAAGGAAATAACTAAGTAAATACGAGGAAATAACCGTTAAAACGTAGCATAAAAATGCTCCTATCAATAATATTTCTTCTTTGAATTTTATATTTCCCCAGAAAAATGGAGGACTTTTGCCTATTCATTAAAGCCTTCATACCTCGAGATGTACTCTGCATAAAAACCATTATGTCATCAGTAAATAGAACATGAGGTGGAGGTGACAACTTTTTGGGAGCTGTAATGCAAGAGAATTTCTTCTTTGAAACAAGACGGCTCAAACCCCTACTAAACACTTCTTCAGCAAGGCAGAATAATAATGGTGATAAAGGGTCACCTTGCCTAACACCACGCGAGCATTCAAAAAATCCGCAAGCTTGCCCGTTCACCTTTACAGATAGCCTTGCAGACTTGAGTATTGCATGAATCCAGTCAATAAACACTGAGCTGAAGCCAAAAGCTTTAAGAACTCTTAACAAGAATCCCCAATCCAAAGTATCAATTGCCTTGGATATATCAAATTTAATAGCTATATTACCCCAACGACTTTCTCTATCCAATAGATTAATGCACTCTGAAGTGAGGATTATTGGATCGACAATAGTTCGGCCTTTAACAAAGCCGCTTTGATTTGGAGAGATTATTCTTGAAACTATCTGCCCAAGCCTGTCTACAAGTATTTTAGTAATGACTTTGAAGACAAATCTGAAACTACCTCTGCCTCTTCCTTTTTTGGAATGAGAATAATCGTGCTTGAATTAAAATTGGGAAGAATAAAATTATTCTCAAAGAAGCTGCAAACTGCCCCAACTACATCAGTAGCCACTGTTTCCCAACAGGCTTGGAAAAAATCACCGCTAAAGCCATCTGGGCCTGGGGCACTAAATCCATCCAAGCTCATGACTGCACCTCGGATTTCGTCCGTAGAGGGAAGCAAAGTAAGAGCTAAATTTTCCTCCTCTGTGACCAATGCGGGTATAACCGGCTCAACCAGACCAGTGTCAATAAGATCATTATCTCTAGTAAACAGAGAACTGAAATGATTTACTACATGCGTGGCAATCTGGTCATAAGTATTAAGGACCTGTGTACCCTCTCTAAGAGATGCCATTGAGTTACGAATTCGCTGAACTTTCACCATGTTATGCAAGAAAGAAGTATTTCTATCTCCCTCAGCTAACCAACGAACTCTTAATTTACTTCTAAGAAAAGTCTCTTGCACTGATAACGCCATTTGATAAGCAACATTGGCCTCATCCTCTTGCTTGAAACACTCAACAAAAGGTCCCAGCATATCAATTTCACTTTGAACCCTGTCAAAATCTGCTTTCGCATTTAACATATTGTTGTGGACATCTCCAAATACTGATTTGTTCCAATGTTTCAACATAAATTTGAGAGCTCGTAGTTTAGATGAAAGAACAAACATAGGACATCCATAATACGCTAAACTTGTCCAAAAATCATGCACAAGAGGCCTGAAATCTTTATGTTTTAGCCACATGATCTGATATCTGAATGGAGCCCTATATGACTGTTAAATCCATCTACAGGTGACCATAATGGGGTAGTGATCAGAACTGGCACGAGTAAGGGTGCGACATTCAAAGTTTGTCCAGGCATCAAACCACTTCTCGTTGGCGAAGGCTCTATCCAACCGTACTTTAGTTCTACGATTTTTCCATGTATAAAAAACCCCTTTATATCAATGTTAAGCAGCTCACAATCACTGCACATTTGCTGGAAGTCTCGGCAAGAAACTGTATTGGGAATATTACCTCCCTGCTTTTCATGAGCTCCAAGAACACAGTTAAAATCACCACGTACCAGCCAAGGTTTATTTGAAGTGGACAAGTGAATGGTCAGAAGATCACTCCATAATATATGACGACCCACAATCGTAGTCTTTGCATATACCATTGTGATCAAACAAGAGATACCATCAAGTTGCCAGGAGATCGTAATTTGCTGATCCGTGGAAGAAAAAATACTTGGCTTGAGACTCCTATGGCACAAAAACCACATATTGGGGTCTTGTTCACCCCTATTATTAGTAGCAAATAAACAGAGATTCATAGAAGGCCAGAAAGCAACTGGAATTACTGAAGATAAGACAAAAGGTTCTGAAATACATATTAACATCGGCTTATTTGTCAGTACCAATTTCCTCAAAGCCCATTATGTGTCCTCGTTTGCAAGGCCACGGGCATTCCAAAAGATAACATTCATCAATAATGCTTATACTTTGCCCCTTTTTGTAGGGCAGCACGAACTGGCATTGGTTTACAAAGCAAAGGTTTGCTTTTTTGTTTGATTTCGTGCTTCTGAAGCTTCTTAGTCTTTTTAGAAAGAACGGGCGTAAATTCACCTTCTTCTTTCTCAGTCTCAGGATGCAGGCACTCCTCAGTTTCTTTACAATTATCAGCCGTAGCTTTATATGGTGGAGAGGAGCTGTCACTGCAGACTACATTCTCCTTCTGCAGTGGGTGAATTTTTTGGAACCCAGGAGGAACACTCATGGATGAAGAAGACATGCTAGGCTCTGTTTGTTGGAACTTGTCAGTTGGTTGGAGAGGTTCAGCTCGGATTATAGCAATCTCAGATGAATCCCGGTTAATACAATTGGGAGCTACGTTTCATCAAGTATGGTAAATGCAGAAAAGTTTTTCTTCAATTTCTTCAAGTCATATGCTACTGTCGATCCTCTTTCTTTTGACATGGAAGCTGATGAACCCAAAGGCGACATTCTAGAAGATTATGAAATTGGTACCAAGTTCCGAGACAAGATCATTCTGCATGCTACATTGCTTTTTGTACCCTTGTCTACATTTTCAGAGAAGGATGAAGGTGATTATGGTGATGATGATATCGATACTGATAATGATAAAGAATGTGCTCGTTGCTTAAAGTGGTAGATAAAAAAAAAAGTCATAGAGGCTTGCTTCTGTTGTTGGCATGCTAATTCTTGACAAAGTCCAAGCTATTTGCCGTTTGATTTTTGGTGTAGTTTATAATCTCAAGAGCTGTTTTTACTCTTGTTACATTTTGTTGGGTAATACTAAGTGATGTCCTTATTTTTTTGGATGGTTCTAGTTGGACCTCTAAATTTGCTATTTAGACCTCTCCTACTTAAATTGCTAAGTACACCTCCTTAATTTTACTAAAATATCCTTAAACAATTAAATTTATTCTTCAGCAATCTTTTGTTCTATTTTATGTCACTATTGCATTCATCTATTCCTTTCTAACGTTGAAATAAATAAGTAGTTTTTCTTGGTACAAGTATAAAGGCCAAACTTATTTAATTCCATCTTCAGAATTTCAATCATGTGCATAAATCTATTCATGAATTATGGTGGTATCTTTGGTTTAAGGTTCTTAGTACAAGATTTTAATCTTCCACCATTCTTGCTCCTTTCTCACAATACTTTTACTACTCATTGACCAAAAATAACAAATTAATAAGTTCTCCAGAGTGCTTCAAATTCATGGTTATGTTTCTTTAAACTCAAGTTTCCACCCTTCATTAACAATTTGTTGTGTAAGAGGGAGCAATTTCAAACTTGACTGAACACATGATTGACCATTTTCTGTATCAAATGATCTTATCTACTCAAAACATTTGGAGCATAAGTTTCTCTAAAATCTGAAAAATTCTTAGCCATATCTCATACTGAGGCTCAATCAAGATGATTTGACTTTCGATTAGTGCATCTTCACTTCTTCCGTAGTGTTTAACGTAGAATGCTATCTTAGGGTTACAATAATTTGAATGCTATTTTAGGGTTTAACGTTAAAGAAGATGAGCAATCAAGTTAAATGTTTATGAAAACACGGGACTTTACTCGAAAACAATAAAAATTTAAAACTTTCTACAAAGGTATCTCTTGCATCCAAGGATGAGAGATTGAAGAGAGAATATACTTTGAAAATATAAAGAAAAACGTCGTCAGTTTATCAGGGGATGTAAGAAGAGTATTTTTTTATTTTATTTTTTCTCTTTCTGTATGTGTCCTTATCTGTCTTTTCATATGAGTTGACAAAATCCAAAAACTATTTGAAAAAAAAAGATAAATGTCCAAATAATAAATTTGGAGGTCCAACTAGAACCACCCCTTTTTTTATTTAAAAAAAAAAAAAACGAGAACTTGTTGACGATTTGTGAGACTCACTTTTCAATCACATTTTCGCAAATTAATTATTAGATGTTTAGATATTTATGTGTATACCATTTATGCAATTTTTCAACCAAATTAAAAATTATTAGGGATTCATAATCATGATTTATCAATTATGAACATGAAAAAAAAGAACTTAAAAATACATTATTCGAGTTCATCACAGTTCCTTCTTGGAGAACGAACTTTCCAATGGTGTTGTGCTTGGATGCTTTCTTTTTCTAAAGATATATGGAATCCTTGAGTCGAGATTTTCTGACTCAAGATTTCCTAAGTGAACTCATGTTTTTGAAGCAAGTTTACTGTGTAATTATAAAAATAAAAATAAAGGGTATTTATTGATCTTCCCTTAATATTAAGTCTAGTTCTTCTCACTAATTCAATTTGTAGAAAAACAAAATAAAATGTTATTTAGGTTCATGCAAGTCTCGGATGATCCATGCTTCTGTCAAATTGGAAATGCGGTGAAGACCCAATTCATGAACGAGCAGCCACATTTCCCTAATCTCAAGAAGGCAATCTGTATCACCGATGATAACCAGGCAGCTATTGTGGACGTCCCTTCCCCAGGTGGAAGAAATGTTTTTGACCGAAATGTCAGAAGTTTGGAGAACATTGCGCAAATTCTATCAGGTTGTTTATGGCATATTGGGGGGGGCTAAGGATGAAATAAACCGGTTAAATGAGTTCATATCTTTTGTACGTCACTACAAATGTTGGCTGAGTAGATATCCTCCACAACGTCAATTGTTGGAGCTCTTTGTTCTTTGTCATCCAATTTTCTGGAAAGAGGCGCAGAGTTAACCTTTCAACAATCTGGGCCGCATAGTAGCTGAGCACAAACATTATGGTCTGTGTTTGGGTTCGAACGCTCAATTTGATAAACACGTCCAACATTCATCAATTGAAGGCTAGCGAGTCACCGTGGCTAGAGATCTTGTTCTTTCAGATGTTTATAATTACCATAACTCTAGTTACCGCAAGGTTGACCTTCCTCTGTTCTGTTCCAATGCAATGGAGCATTACTGGGACCGTGCCCGGATCCATAATTTGGCACAGCTAGACAGAAAGGGAGTGATTCGTCGATTGTGTCACGAGCTAAAAGGACTAAAAGATACTCTGTTCAACGGCTATGCAAATGCGATTATTGCCGGTAGATATAATCATTCGGTCTTTTCTCCTGACCACATTTTAACCAAAGATACCTGAGTGTTGTGAAGCATTTCCAACACCTGGTGTCCCATACAACCACACCAAGTCATATGTGTGATCAAAGGACAATAGCAGCCGTGGTTTACTTGTTTAAGCAATGCGAACGGATCTCTCGTATTATGTGTGTTTTGTTTGGATATCAAGGATATTTAGATATTTTGTTTGATCTCTCGTATTTACATCTTGTTGGGAGTTCGGAGATCAATGATATTTAATTTGACATGCTTGACTCTAAGGTAGCAGGGTTCTCAAACTAGCTAGCTAGGCCTGTTAGACGACTATATACTAATTGTTAGCCTATTGTGTGGTCATGTGGAATTATCAGCAACTAAATGCATTCTTTGTTGCTACAAACAAACAAAAAAGTCTCGGATGATCCATGATGCTTTTTTTTTCTTTTGATGAAACGGGATGAAGAGGAGATTCCTAGCATCCCAGAATATATTAAAGAAGAGAAAAAGAGTACAAGGGAGGGGACATATCGATCAAGCCAAGAACTCCCTAAAAAAGATACCAACTATTGAAAACGAAATTTCGGATGACCCAAACGGTCCTCATTACAAAGCGAAGCAATGAAAGGGGGATCCATGATGCCTCCCCCGTTCAAATACTCTTTACCAAAAAAAAAAAAAGACCACATATGAAGAAATTCGAGTTTTTTTTTTTTTTTTTAGTTCGGCCTCAAAGCTCATAGCATATAAGCATATTCAGACCCAAAAGTGGCTTCATATTATGAGTTATGGAATATCCACAAGTGTTAATGACCAGTTAATACCTACTAGTGTTGGTTTTAGTTTGTTTGATACATATAGCTTACTTGGAGGACAAGCGGCCGGATAATAGTTGACTCATGTCCTTAAAGCAAATGCACCTATGACACCTCTTAACGTTCTAAACCTAGGGGCGGGCAGAAACCGAACCGGAGGGCCAAAATCGGCCGAACCGACCCGGAAAACCGGCTTGGGGACCGAACCGGATGAAACAAGTCGGAAAAAATCACTTCACCGCACCGGACCGGGTTCATGTTGTGAATCGACCGGAAAAAACCGGACCGCCCGCATATTTAATAATTATTTAAATAAATATTATTTTATTTGAATTAATATTATTTTTAAATGGTTGTCGAATTGTTATTGGTTGAAATCAGGGAGTATGTGAAACCTGATGCACCTGATTACTGTCAATGAGAGAACTTGGAAGTTGGAACTTTGATTTATGTTTGTGCTGCATGTTAGCTATTTGGTTTGGAAACAGATTGTTAGACTGTTGAAACTTTGATTTAGTTTTGGAAATTGCTTTTTGGTTTGAAATGTTGAACAATTGGAGCAAATTGTTGATGTTTGATAGTTGATCTGCAGGTTTGACAATGTTAATGTTATTTGTCTAGTTGAGAACTTGAGATGTTGATGTCATGAACAGGTTATTTGAAATGTTCATTACTTGATTTGGTGAACAGATTATGAGTAATTTATTTTGTTGATATTTTGATAATAATGGTTACTCATTTTAGGACAGCTAAATTTGTCGACTTTGGTCGAAGATATGCGAAAAAATAGAAAGTCGAACACAACCGAAACCGATTCGCACCGCACCGCAAAACAGTGTAACCGAAGTAAGCGGTGTAGGTTTTAAAAATGCGATTGCAGTTTTAAATATAGCACAACTGAATGAAACGGTTTGGTTGCGGTTTTGGCTTAACACCAAACCGCGCCCACCCCT
Source organism: Rosa lucieae (assembly GCA_024704745.1). NCBI lineage: Eukaryota > Viridiplantae > Streptophyta > Magnoliopsida > Rosales > Rosaceae > Rosa > Rosa lucieae. The sequence continues at coordinate 5,253,258 of CM045493.1, forward strand.
AGCTAAATCATGCAAAATCTCATATTTGTTCGAAGTGTCGTGTTTGTTGATCAACCATTAGTAAAGTAGGATTTTTAAATGTGTTCCGATTAACAGAATACTGAAATCCTCTCATAATTTTTTTTATAATGACCTTTCAAAAAAAAAAATGTAAATTCATTTTAAAAATCCGTACTTCGTTTATGGATTTTAATTCAGTTTGGTCCTTTTTCTTATAAGAAATCATTTTGGTTTCAACACTAGTGTTTTCTTACGAGATGATCACCATCAATGCGGAAGCCTGCGAAGACCTTTACATATATACATAAAATGTTACACCGTATACCACATTTCCTCGACCATAATCAAGTAAATGACGGTAGTAATTACAAAATCTCCTTCAAAACAGAGGATACTATCGTACAACACCTTTCATTCGTGTTCTTGGCGTGAAGCTGGCACAGAGCTTTACCTGCAACTCTCCATGCAAAGGAACACGCCTTCACACTTCCTATCCTCCTCGCATGGTCATAACACACATGATATATAGCTTGTGCCTCGTTATATATCTCATCGATTGGCCTTCTACTCTCCTCAAAGTCATTAGCCTCGTAAAGAATCTACAGATGAAGGTAAGGCAGTTAGCAAAACAGAAGCAAACTACAATCTTCTCATAATTAAGAAGCATAGAATGTAGAAATGTCAAAAATTTGCCTTTTTATATTTCCTTATGACCACATCGGCAGACTGATTTTTGCTCTGTTTATCAGCATCGTCCATAGCAGAGGCCATCTCACTCCTGTACTGTCGGTGTAGTTCCTCCCATTTGTCCAAGCAGGCATCAGGGACTTCATTAACATCAAAAGCAGGAAGTTTCTCGACTTCTGCATACGGATATGGAGGAAGATCAGCATGTTAAAACTCTCTGCATCTTTTAATGGACAAGAACTTTGACAACCAACTCAACTATTGCGTGTATCACCTTTGAGAGAACGGTCTTCTGTTTGATCCTCATCCACCCTGTTATAAATTAATCCCAGAATGGAAGTTGAAGGGTAAGAATTGTTCTTTCCCATGTAATGGGGGAAACATGGGGCCTTCAATTCTTTTGGGACTACAACCTGTTGCATAGAAGGTAAACCTAGTTTCAACTCAGAGCAAATCACTCCAAAGCACATCGAAGACTCTAAATAATTAAAACCTAGCTATTAATTTCCATTTCCAATTCTTGAACTTAAAGATAGCTGACCTTTACACCTTTCTTCGGTGCATCTAGAGCTGTGTAGTATAAGTTAATTAGTTGCAGTATCTTCATCTTCATATTATTCTTTTCGTCAATGTCACTCTCTCCCAACGTCAAGAAACGATCCATCCAGGCTAGCCAATTATCAGCTGCCTCACTCATAGCGAAACTGAAACAGCAGAAATTGTTTTGTGAATCAAATCATAACTCATAATGGATTCACATTTGTAAGACAAATTTGCAACCAGAAGAAACAGTGAACTATAGCCAGAGACTCTCAGTAACGACAAGAGAGAGAGATCCACAATCCAATACAATATCAAGCACAATGTACACCATTCAATTTGATTTGTCATATGTTGTAATTGTAAACTAATTTTTTTTTTTTTTTGGTTTGGCCTGATTTATGGGCTTAGTAATAACAATTTATATCAGCAACCTTGTCAAGTTGAGGTTTAACAACTTACGTGGTCGCCAGCGTTTAGGAGTTAATAAGAAAATCATTGTTTGAAGTTCCTCTTTTCCAATATGAACAATGCTTCATCACATCCCACTCAAAGCAATATCATAAGGTTTTATTTAGACTACAAAGTAGTAATATTCAGCAAATAATAAGCCTCTCCCCTGTAGGAACCTAATGAAAACTAGAATGTTAAGGTAATACAACCCAAATGATTATAAATACATAGTCAGCTGCATACCTTGGTTCAAACCTCGTTGTCAAGAATGATCTAAACAGAAGATCTTCTAGATCTTCAGGCGAATAGTCAGATGGACTCCTACTGGGAACTTTTTGGGTTGGTATTGAAGCTTCAATCCAAGGTTCACTTGGTTTGTACCACTCCAATAGCTGAAGTAATACCCAATATTATGTGTCAAATATAAAAACAGATGAAGAACAAAATTTGCAATTTCATAGATTGGCTAAGCATTTCTGGAGTATCTATGCATGTTGAGCTTTTAAAAAACCAATTATGCTTCATGTTAATGCCAACCTGAGGGTTTCTTGAGACCCAGTATAGATCACCATCAAAATCTCCACCACCCATTTCATCAGCAATGGAACGTGGACCTTTGCAAGAGAAGAATATACCGTATTTGGCATTTCCAACAAAAGATTCTAACTCCTTCACATAGGTCGCCTTTAGAACATGAATATCCCCAAAGTGTAAACCCGGATATCTGTAGACTAGTACCTTCCCTGACAGTTGTCCATCCTTCCTACATCAGACCAAAACAGAGCCCCTCACAGAATCAGAAAAAAAAAATGTTGTTGACACTATGATGATGAAAACTGACCTACAACCAATAAAGCAAACACACAACATAGAAAATATTACAATAAAAGATTGCTTCAAATACAATTTGATAACTCTACATCTGTAAGAATAGGTCTCGTCGCATGGATAATCAAAATAACTTATTTCTTCTATCATACTACATGTAACTCAAGAAACCGTTATTTGTTCTGATCAAGAAAAAAAAACACACACACACACACAGAGCTACTGTAGAGCTATTCATTAAAATACATATGTGAAGATAACCAAAGGAATATCTCAATTTTATCTAGCTATAGCATAATAGATATCAGATATGGTCTCGAATTCTGGAATGGGTTTCATAATTCATATAACAGGGTAGGGAGCCAGAAAATGTTACATACAGGATAACACAGACTTCATCTTTTTTTAAAGTCCCTGTTGGATCAGCTGTCCCCATCAAATTATAGGAATCAGGAATATAAAGTTTCCCTTTTCTAAGACTGTTGTTTTCCTCTTTCATTAGGACTGAGAGACGATACCGCAAGTATGATTCTTCTAGAGGTATTCCAAATGAGATCATCAATTTCCCCAAGAAATTGTCATCAATCTCACCATACTTCTCAGCAACTGTGAAACAAATTATGGAAATAAATAAATCAATAATAAGTGAAAAGGAAGAATTGGAAATTGCTAGAATGTTTAACTGAGAACAGATATCAAAGAAAGAAATTGTCTGTCAATTTGACCCCAAGCAATCCAAAACATAAGGGCAAAAAAAAGTGATGGAAATCTATCAGCTCTAACTTCTAAGTACTATAAGATCACCACCTTTGAGTGCTGCACGTGTCTTGCAGAAAACACCATGAGCATCTTCCAAAGCTTGGTTAAGTATCTGCATGAAAAATTCTTCCGGTACCCCTCCATGCATTAGAAGTGCAATTAAAATCCTCGATAAGTGCGTATTCCTAGGAGGAGTGCTGGAAAAAGAAAAATATAAGTTTCTGTTGATGTATAAAATTATTTCTCCTTTTCTTATCTTGTTAAATATATAAGGTTGTAACACTTCATTGTTCAACAAGTGAAAGATGTAAACTAATTTCGAACATGTGTTCGACATATGCTAATGACCAACTATTCATATCAACTGCATGGAGCAAAAAGTAATGAGTTATGCAAAGATAACGACGAAATCCTGATATACCTTGTGCCAACTATTTCCAATGAGTTTATGTCAGCATTCATGAAGATATCCCAACTGCATAGCAGACCAACTACATTGGCTTTATTCTTTATTGACTACTCTGCCTTTAGTTATTGTACTCTATTGACTTCTCTGTCATTTGCTGTTGTAATAGTTAGAATAGTTACTATAACTCCTATCCTCCCAACTGTAATTGTAGGCCTGAACATACTATAAATCCTCCTAACTGGAGATGAATATACATAACTGATATTACCATTTGACATGGTATCAGAGCATATACAATCCTAGGAAATATTTAGAAGGTATTTCTGATATGCACTTGCAGCAGCTTCTGTAATCTCAGAGTTGCTGGGCCTTACCTTACCTACAAAGCTTCTGTAATCTCAGAGCTTATTGCCTTACCTCACCTGCAAACTCTGTAATCCCAGAATTTGTTGCCTTACCTTCTGCAAGCTTCTGAAATCTCAGAGCTTGTTGTTCCAGCTGATTACCTTAGCTTTTCCATCAATTCCCGACCCAATCCGACAAACTATCCCAAAATCAATCTTCCGCTGCTACCGTACCTGTTATTGTGAAAAACAATGGTCAATGATGATGACATCAATGTTTCAACAAAGGTGATTCATCTGCAACTCAGCTTCCACAAATTGTCACAGTACAAAGTGACAATTCCAATTCCTCTCATATTGGCATGAAACTTGACGATACCAATTATTCACTCTGGTCACAAGTTGTGGAGATGCATGTTGCTGGGCGAGAAAAGTTTGGATATTTGACTGGTGAAATCCCACAACCTTCACCAAAAGATCCAACCTACAACAAATGGAGGGCTGACAATGCTCTAGTCAAAGGCTGGCTGATCAATTCAATGTCTTCCACTTTGATGGGCAACTTCATTCGTCTTCCTACAGCTAAGGCGGTTTGGGATGCTGTTGCTAAAACCTACTATGATGGCTCAGATATGTCTCAAGTTTATGAGTTGACTTGCAAGGCCTTCCAAATGCGTCAAAATGGGAGACCAATCACTGCCTACTACTCTGATCTTCAAGGTATTTGGCAAGAGTTAGATCACCGTTGTCCAAGTAACATGGAATGTGCTGCTGATGCTGCTACTTGGAAGAAACAAACTGAGAATCAACGTGTGTACGTGTTCTTGGCTGGTCTAGATCCTGAACTCGATAAAGTTCGCAGTGATGTGTTGCGAATGGATCCTTTCCCTGATGTTGAAGTTTCCTTTGCTCATGTTCGACGTGAAGCTCAACGTCAAGTTACAATGATGAATGTCTCTGAAGTTCATGAGGGCTCTGCGATGGTGTTCGGAACTCAGCGAAATGGTGTTGCTCGACCTTCCTTTTCCTCAAATGGTTCCAGTTCGAAGAACACTAAAACAAGAGAGTGTTCTTACTGTGGTGACAAAGGCCATATCCGAGAGACTTGTTTCAAGTTAATCGGCTTCCCAGATTGGTACTTGGAGCAAAAGGAGCAGCAATCTCAAAAGAAGGATAAAGAAAAGGGAAGAAAGGGAAAGGCATTGCAGATTGCCTCGCAACCATCCTTGGTGTTAAAGGTAGATCAACCTTCTACCAACAATTCTTCATCGACATCTTTGGCTGACTCAGGTAACTTAGGTCATGCTTTAAATATTTCTGCTTCTACTTGTGATAGTGCTTGGATAATTGACTCAGGTGCAACAGATCATATGACTTTTGATTCCGGTCAGTTTCATACACATACTCATCCTTCCAAGCACAGTGTCGCAAATGCCAATGGTATTCCTTCCCCTGTTATAGGGGCAGGTTCTATCCCATTAACATCTTCATTATCCCTCTCATCTGTGTTACATGTTCCTGCTCTTTCCAATAATCTACTGTCAATTAGTCATATCACCAAAACCTTAAAATGTTCCGTAACATTCTTTCCCACTCATTGCATCTTCCAGGATCTCCTCAGCAAGGAAACGATTGGTCGTGGTGAGGAAAGAGAGGGTCTGTACTACTTGGTCTTATCGGAAGCAAGTGAGACGTCGGTGAGCCAAGCACATCAAGCAAGTGCAGATGTTTTGAGCACAGAGGAGCAAATTTGGCTATGGCATAGACGTTTAGGTCATCCATCCTTTATTTATCTTAAGCACTTATTTCCATCGTTATTTTCCAAAATTAATGTGTCCAAGTTTCATTGTGAGACTTGCATATTGGCTAAGAGTCATCGTGTTCATTTTCCCCCTAGCTCTAGTCGAAGTGATGTACCTTTTGCACTCATACACTCCGATGTCTGGGGTCCATCTAAAATACCTACCTCATCTGGCATGCGGTGGTTTGTTTCGTTTATCGATGATTCCACTCGTGTGTCATGGGTATATCTTCTTAGGAATAAAAGTGATGTGTGTTCTATCTTCCCTATATTTCATACTATGATTCGAACACAATTCAATGCTCAAATTCAGGTGGTGCGTTCTGACAATGGGGGAGAATATCTTAATCATGACATGAACACATATTTTCAATCTCATGGTATTCTCCACCAAACTTCTTGTCCACACTCCCCTCAACAAAATGGCATAGCTGAACGTAAAAATCGACATCTCTTAGAAATGGCTCGATCTTTACTCCTTACAATGCAGATGCCTAAATTTTTTTGGGGTGATGCTCTTCTTTCGGCTGTCTATTTGATTAATAGACTCCCTTCTAGTGTGCTTGATTTTCAAACTCCTCTCCAGGTTCTTTCCAGTCACTATTCCTTACCATCAATGCTTAAAATTCCTCCTCGCATTTTTGGGTGTGTTGCTTATGTTCATATCTATAAACATCAGCGAGACAAACTTGATCCTTGTGCCCTTAAATGTGTCTTTCTGGGCTATTCTCCTAGCCAAAAGGGATATAAATGTTATCATCCTCCCACCAGAAAATCTTATGTTACTATGAATGTTACCTTTAGAGAAGATATCGGGTATTTCACTACTCCTTCTCTTCAGGGGGAGTCCATAAACATGGAAGAGAAGTCTTATGATTTTGATATTATAACGATGGAGCCAACAGCACCAGCTCGGGAAGAGAATGTGTTAAAGGTGTACAAGAGAAGGAAAAACAAAGTTAGGAAGAATGATGAAGAAGTTCAAGTAGCTACACCTCTCTCTGATTTACCACCACACCACTCGGCTTCCGACACTGAGGTCAATCCTGAGGTACACTCTCATCCTTCTTATTCTGACATACCTATAGTTGAGTCTAATCATGATACAGTGTATAATTTGAATGACTTGTTTGATCCTACACATCCATCAATTGAAAAGGAAAATCAGAGGTACCATCTTCCTCCTCGGAAAAACCGAGGGCAACCTCCTGATCGCTTAGGATTTTCCAAAGAAGATAATGTCAAATACCCAATTGCAAATTCTGTGTCGTCTCATAGATTATCTAAGTCATATAAGTCTTTTGCACTTCAATTATCCACTATATCTATTCCAAGTAAGTTGCAGGAAGCGCTTGCTGATCCAAAGTGGACCAAAGCCATGATTGAAGAGATGGAAGCACTCAATAAAAATTCCACTTGGGAGTTGGTGGATCTACCTAAAGGGAAGAAGACCGTAGGTTGCAGGTGGATATTTACGGTAAAGCATAACACTGATGGCTCAATTGAGAGATACAAAGCTAGATTAGTAGCTAAAGGATACACTCAAACTTATGGTCTAGACTACCAAGAGACTTTTGCACCAGTTGCTAAGATCAATACCATTCGAGTTCTCTTATCTCTAGCTGCCAATATGGATTGGCCATTACATCAATTTGATGTGAAAAATGCCTTCCTGCATGGAGACTTAGAAGAAGAAGTGTATATGGATCTTCCTCCTGGGTTTACCACAGATTCCGACATTGGAAAGGTGTGTAGACTTAGGAAGTCCTTATATGGTCTCAAACAATCCCCAAGAGCATGGTTTGGAAGGTTCAGTAAGTCTATGAGGAAATTCGGGTACAAGCAAAGTAATTCTGATCACACGTTGTTTCTAAAGCATAAGAAAGGTAGGGTGACAGCCTTAATTATTTATGTGGATGACATGGTGGTTACAGGTAACGATGGAGAAGAAATGAAACTACTCCAGAATTACTTAGCCCAAGAGTTTGAAATGAAAGACCTTGGGGGTCTAAGATATTTTTTGGGAATTGAGGTAGCTAGATCCAAGCATGGCATCTTCTTATCTCAAAGAAAGTATGCTTTAGATTTACTAACTGAAACTGGAATGCTTGCTTGCAAACCAGCAGATACTCCTATTGAACAAAATCACAAATTAGGAGAGTATCTTGATCAGATCCCTACTAATAAAGAAAGATATCAAAGGTTGGTAGGAAAATTGATCTACTTATCACACACACGACCTGACATTGCATATGCAGTGAGTGTGGTAAGTCAGTTCATGCACTCACCGAGTGAGGATCATATGGATGCTGTTGTTCGAATTCTCAAATACTTGAAGTCAGCCCCGGGTAAAGGGTTGATGTTCTCTAAGCATGGCCAACTCGAAATTAAAGGCTATACTGATGCAGATTGGGCTGGTTCTAAATCAGATAGAAGATCCACTTCTGGATATTTCACTTTTGTTGGTGGAAATTTAGTCACCTGGCGTAGCAAGAAACAAAAAGTTGTTGCTAGATCAAGTGCCGAAGCTGAATTCAGAGGCATGTCCCATGGTGTTTGTGAAATGCTTTGGTTGAGAAATTTGTTGAGAGATTTGGGTTTCAAACCTAAGAAGTCCATGAGTTTACACTGTGATAACAAATCAGCTATTTGTATCTCTCACAATCCTGTTCAACATGATCGGACTAAACATGTTGAAGTGGATAGACATTTTATCAAGGAGAAACTAGAGGGAGGAATTATTGACTTCCCATTTGTGAAAAGTGAGGATCAATTGGCAGATATCTTGACAAAGGCTGTGTCAAGTAAAAGCTTCCATTCATGCCTTAACAAGTTGGGTATTCGAGATATTTATGCACCAACTTGAGGGGGAGTGTCAGCATTCATGAAGATATCCCAACTGCATAGCAGACCAACTACATTGGCTTTATTCTTTATTGACTACTCTGCCTTTAGTTATTGTACTCTATTGACTTCTCTGTCATTTGCTGTTGTAATAGTTAGAATAGTTACTATAACTCCTATCCTCCCAACTGTAATTGTAGGCCTGAACATACTATAAATCCTCCTAACTGGAGATGAATATACATAACTGATATTACCATTTGACAGTTTATTGTTTGATTATTGGAAATTGTTGGATCTGTCTTAACTTTGAGCATGGATGGTCGAATCTGGATTGTGTTCGGATGGAGCTGCAAAATTTGATACAAAAGTTGAAAATGGTGTACGATTAATGCTAAAAGAAGAAAATGAAGAAGCGACTAGTACTAAGAAATATTCCCTAAGTTTTGCATTGTCATCAAGCCTACTCTGATAGATAGTATTACTTCAATTTACTTTAGCAATGAAACCACAATCTAAAAAAATTATTAAAAGAAAAAGTTAAAAGGAGAAACGGTATGTGGAGCGTTACCTCCACCAGGTAAAGTCGTTTCAAAAGAAAATGACAGGTTCCATACCTTTTTATTGACAAGAAACGTTCCTTTAGAAGCACTGCCATTGTGAAAAAGTCGGCACTGTATGAGCAAAGGCTACAAGAGGGGAGTGAAAACAAAAGAAAAAAGGATATGAGAATATATTGCAAGCCAATAAATGAACTCGTGAAGCTGAACAAGTCATGAAAAGAGAACAACAACAACAGTTCTAAATTTGCATACCGGTTCTTCTGTTCTAAGAACTGGCCTTTTCTTTCCCATATCATTATCCTCAAGTTCATCAGGATCAGGAAGTCCCTAAAGCATAAATCATACGATAAGCTATGCAGAGAGAAGAGTAGAAGACATTTGCATCTTTACAGAAGATAAGAAGACAACATGAAGCTGTAAGCATTATATTCAGACTGGAGTTAACCATAGAGACAGAGAGGAGAGAAAAAAAAAATATCCAGTCAATTGCAGGAAACTATGAAGCAGGGAAGAGAAAATTTAATTGCATAAAGCAAAAAGTAATACTTATAGGGCATAACATGACTTGCACATTATATGACTGTCTCACATAACAAGTTTTTGGCTGTGTGACAGCAGATCCATACAGTAACATTTCTGCTTGATTTTTATTAAAATACATATGTAGTATCAATAACATTGGGTCCCAGAGGCAATATCAAAAGAAGTATTATAGCAACCGATCTTTCCCTGACCCATTTTTATATTTCTAAAATGCAGTGTTCAAAACCCAAAATAGAAGTATTAACCTTCTAATATCAAATATAATCCTACAAACTCAGGATTGACTCATTTGCAAGCACTCATTTTAAAACATCCATCTTGATAAGTCAGATGCCACCAACGTTGAAGATAATTAAACTATGATCTTAGTAAATATAGTTATTAGTTAACAACAAACATAAAAACTAACTAAAACTTAGAATTACAAACCTTCATGTGTTCATCACTTATACATTGTCCTTTGGCTTCTATCTTTGGACAAATTAAAGCCAAATCCTCGGATATGAATCCAGTTCCATCTGTATGTATAAGTGGTTTTTCATCTCTATGGATACGATTACCAGATTCATCCTGCAGTTCACAAGAAAGGAAAATAGATTAAGAATAAACTGCATTTAAGATTGAAAAGCGAACCGAAGAAAAGGAAGGTAAGAGAGTTCACGAAATACAGTTAAGGATCATACGAGACAGTATTCTTCACCGATGATTTCAACCTTGACAACTGACCAATCTACTTTTAAGCTCGTTGTCTTGGACAAAATGAGTGAGAACCTGGATCCCCAACAAGGATGGTACTTTAGAATCATAAAGGAAAAAAAAAATGCTTCTAAACAGCGTTTGGAAATAAATGTTCATGCTACAAAAGTTACATACCTAACCATGTAGTTATCAATACTAGCCAGAGTATGTGCATGCATGAAAAGACATCTGGCTTCATACATCGTTCTGTCAGATAATATATAACTGACACCTTTGTCTATGGCTGCATCAGAGGTCACTCGAACAAAGTAACACTTCACAGGTGATGAAGTTGGGTTTTTTTTCTTCTCCTCATTACCACCATCTTTGAACACTGATTCATTACCATATGAAGACAGAAAGATGATAATCAATGCTGATAGGATTCTCTACAATTCAATACTAAGAACACAACAAGTTCAAGGATTGATATATAGGTTTAAAAACTTCACCAAGGAAAAATGGTCTGAAAATTTGAATATATGAAAAGTGTTTTGGGCATAGAAGTATGGAGAGAAAATCCTTAAAACCCTTAAGATTGATATTATGGCTGATTGCTATTATAGACCGGTGCAGACACATACACGACATGACATGGAAAGAATAAAATATTATGACATAACAATCAGTTATTTGTTTACCCAAACATGTGTTATATCAAACATTGTTTCATAGGAAAGTATGGGTTAAGTCCTCCATTACAATTTTTTGTATTAAAATCTTGAATTGTTTATTTTCACAGATTCAGTTCTTTGAAAATAGCGAGTTATCCTTTTTATTTGCTGGCTTTAAGGTTCATGCCTATTTAAACATTTCTGCTCCTTTCCCTATCAGGTATGACTAGTTTAAGGTGTAGTGCCTTTAATGCTTAGTGTTTAGCCAAAACCCCACAACCTATACCCAAGCTATGAACCAGTGATTCCAAAGGACCTAACCCGTGAAATCAAAATATTCAGAATCTCAACTAAAGAAATGCGCACGAAGGACCTCAAATGACCTATTATTTCATATGAGGTAAATATATTTTATGAAAATAATAAAAAAATGATACAGAAGAGAATATCTCAAAAGTGGTGTGGGAAGTAAAACATCTCAAAAACTGGAGGTTCAACTTCACCATGTGAAGGCATTAAAAACGTACCAAAGAAACGATATCGCCGCAAACCAACAAGAATCCCTTCTCTTGCAACCTTCATATACATAGAATAATTATGATGGCAGGCAATACTTTGACCTCTCTGCACCTCTTCTTTGGCAAACTTCACCATTAAAACATTGTCATCTCCTAATTTTTTCTGTAGGAGCGTTCTTCTTATTTTATATAAATATGGGCCCTGGATTAAAGGTCAAGAAAACACTTATAAAACATCTGCAAGCAGTCAACAATGATGACAGCACCATGAAATTATTACTGAAAAGGAAATGAACGCATAGAATTCAGTGGAAATTGCTCATTTTATACTATCAAGTGCCCTATGTTGCTGAGCTGCTTAAGACATAAACAAGTAATACAAATATATCAACTTCCACAAAAGAACTGCAGATGGTAATTACACATGGCCAGAGGGATCTTTTACCTTAGATAGAATGGGAATTACAACAAGCAAGTTCCAGTTTGCCACTATTAAATTCACCTCTTACATGTATCAAAATGAATAATGCCATTCGTGAAGAGTTTACTTTATGGGTAAGATTCAAACTTGAAACCTCCACAATATCTAATGGAATACCTGGATCCCACCTGATTCCTTCTGTATATCAATCGTCTTACTGATAGCACATTTCATGATATAATATCTACATTACTGCTTCTCTTAGTAAGCTATCAACTTCCGCTCCTCTTGTGTATGCATATGCAAACATGTAAACACAAGCATTAAACTTATAACAGAGAGGGAAACAGATAAACCTTAAATATGTAACTCCCATCCACGTTGACGTAACAATGATAGACGTGTGTGCGTCCAGAATCCCAATCAAAATTCTACAATACATCAAAAATATAAAAAGGTCATCAGGCAGATATTATAATGGATACGAAGGTAGTCTTGTGCTTTTATTAAAGAACTTAACAATGATTCCTTAAAATTGAAAGAGAAAGAAGCTAACATCTATGGGGTAAATTATGAAGGTAACAATTAATATTTTAACCTCTGAAGTAACTGATTAAAGTTTAAAACTAATCAATAAGATTTGCATCTTAAAACTAAATGGTTAGTTAAAAATTAGCTGAGCAATGGCTCAAATGATCAGTTTGATGCAAGGACATAGCCAATGGCTTTCCAATGTACTTATATCCAATGCACTTGTATATGATGTTAATAATTTTTACATCTTCTTGAAAAAATTCATAATGGCTGTGTATACCTAAATAACAATATTCTTGCATAAGAGTTGTATACAGATTAGGGTAATCAATAACAACAGTTGAGCAAGAATCAGAGAATCTATATTACCAATCGACGGTCTTCGAGGCTGATGCATTTTCGACCTAGATACTCCCAAATTTTGCTCTCAAACATTACCATTGGCAAATATTTCCAATCCCTAATGTCCTCTGCCGCTATAAGATCTCTCAACTTCGTTCTAACAAATAAAAGCAAAATGACCACCCAAAAGCAGGTAAACAATTTAACCAAGACTAGCTGCCAAATAAGCAAAGGAAAACACAAAGGAAAAAATGTTCCTTACCCTCCAGCATAACTTAAAATCAGAAATTGTTTACGGAATTCTAGTTCACCCAGAGCTACTAAGTGTGCTTCTCCATGATCTCCAGGTTTGTCTATAGCTGAGGACCCAGTGATACCCTCACCTGCAGCAGAGCACACACACACTAAGCCAGCAAGTACTTTAATATAACATTATAATCATAATAACTACCAACCACAATGAAATGCTTGAAACTGAGAGAGTGAAAGCATGACGAACCTTGAAACCTTTCATGAAGTTGTACAGGAACAACATCAGCAGACATTCTCTGATAAGGAGAAATGCAGAAGGCTTTTGATGGAGAACAAGAGGCATATGGTGATTGTCCTTGAACAGGTGTCTGATCAGCAAATACCCCACCTGCACCAAAAGCTTTCATTATAAAACACCGCCCACCCCAACAAAAAGCATGAAACTGAGAAAATGGAAGCACGATGGACCTTGAACCCTCTCATCAAGTTGTAGAGGAGCAGTCAGTCTTTGATAAGAAGTGCTTGCGGCTTTCAATGGAGAACCAGAGTAAGGTGATTGTCCAATAACAGGTGACCGGTCATTAAATGCCTCAACTACACCAAAACTTAAACAGTCATAAGCTGATCAGAATCAAATGAATCAAATAGTGTGTGAAATATGACCGACCTTGAAACCTCTCATCAAGCTGTACAGGAGTAGACAATCTTTGATAAGAAGAAGTGACTGCAGATTTTAATGGAGAAACAGAGGAACAAGGCAATTGTCCAACAGCTGACCGGGCACTAAATGCCTCACCTGAACCAAAGCTCTAACATAGTCACAAAACACAGCTGACCAAAATGAAATGAATCAAATTGAGAAAGTGAAGTATGACGAACCATGAAACCGCTCATCAGCTTGTGCAGGAGTAGACAATCTTTCATAAGAACCAGTGGCTTTTAATGGAGAACCAGAGGAACAAGGTAATTGTTGAACAAGTGACCTGTCAGTAAATGCGTCACCTGCACCAAAGTTTTAACATTATCAAAAAACACAGTTAACCACAAAGCAATGCATGAAACTGAGAAAATGAGAGCATGACAGACCTTGAAACTTCTTATCAAGTTGTATAGGAGCAACCAACGCAGATGGTCTTTGACACGAACAAGTGCGTGCCACTTTCAATGGAGAACCAGAGGAATAATAAGGTGATTGTCCATTATTGATGTTTCCTGGTTGCTCTAGAACAGTAAATGCCTCCCCTGCACCAAAAAGCTTTAACATGGTCATATAACAGCGGTGACCACAACAAAATGAATCAACTTGAGACTACCTTGAAACGTATCATCAAGTTGTACAGGAGGAGACAATCTTTGGTAAGAAGTAGTGCCTGCAGCTTTTGATGGAGAAGCAGAGGAATAAGGTGGTTGTCCAACAGATGACCAATGACTAAATGCATCACCTGCACCAAAAGCTTTAACACAGTCAGATAACACCGCTGACCACAACAAAATGAATCAACTTGAGAAAGTGAAAGTGGACCTTGAAATCTCTCATCCAGTTGTACAGGAGCAGACAGTCTTTGATAAGAAGAAGTGTCTGCGGCTTTCAAAGGAGAACCAGAGGAATAAGGTGATTGACCAATAACAGGTGACAGCTGATTAAATGCCTCGCCTGCACCAAAAGATCTATCCATATAACAGCGGTCACCACAGCCAAATGAATCAAACTTGAGAAAGTGAAAGAAATGACGAACCTCGAGACCTCTCATCAACCTGTGCATGAGCAGACAATCTTTGATAAGAACAAGTCCCCGCGGCTTTGGATGGAGAACCAGAGCAATAAGGTAATTGCCCAACAACAGGTGACCTGTCACTAACTGCCTCACCTGCACCAAAAGCTCTTAACATATATAACCACAAAACACACATATAAACCACAATGCAATGCAATGCAATGCATCAAAATTTCGAAAACGAAAGCATGACACCATCCCACACACAAAAAGCTTCAACCTTTAACTCAGCCATATCATCAAACACATGGTAGGCACCAAAAAGCTTCAACCTTTACATTCAAATTGCTTTCTGCATTACCTGGAGGGCTGAAGTGAAGTCTCTGAGGAGTGAGTGAAGTAGCACCAGGGCTTTGAACGTGAGCGGAACGCACCGTTTTGGACGGCGACGGAGAAGCAGAGCTACATTGCCCGATCATCCACTTGATGTAACGGCCGAGGGTGGTTCTGATGCTTTTGCTGGTGGAGATTTTCTTCAGGGTCTCCATTGCCGCCTCCTCGCTCTGAGCCGCGAGCTGCCTTATGGCGTCAGCGTCCGGCCAAGGTTGCTTTTTGTCCTCACAGATTTGCCGGAGCAATACCTCCACTTTCTGAGGTAGACGCGGCACCTCTTCTTGCTCATCCCAACTCTGCTTCATCATCAAGTTTCGATTCTGATCGGAATTTTGCGCGATTCCCGGTGGTTCGAAGGGCTTGACGGAGTGGTGTGTCAGTGAGATTATATGGTTTCAGTGAGAGAAAGATGTTCCTTTGTAAGTAAGGAAAAAATATTGTAGTCAAGGACAACGGAGTACTACTGGCACCCATGATTGTTTTTTACTAGACTAGGCTAGATTAGTGACCAAAGGTCTTAATTAATGCTCCTTTTCAACACTAAAATGAGTACTTGCTTTCCATACCAAAGCCTCCATTGATGACAAGGCTCTCATCTTTTTCTGTTGTGTAATCACATCAATATTGATGAGAATCTTTGTAGATAGTATCAAGTTGGATCAAAACTTTAAGTGGCTATAGACGACAGACTTTGTTTAAACTGAAACTAGAATTATTGAACCAGGGGTGCCTTTTGGCGTCTTGCACTTCTTTTTCTTTTCTTCATTTCTATTCTTCCCCTTTTTTGATAATAATATTGCTTTGCATGTACTCAGAATCTCACTTCACTGTTGGACTTCTTTTCCTTTTTCTTCGACGCCGTTGACTTTTTTCCTTCTTTTGGCAGGATTATCCCTTGATTTCTGCGTAGTGAATTCTCACCATTGTTACATTGTTAGCATGAAGGCTTGGTTTGTGACCAATATTTAATCATGAAATCAAGGTTTTAAGTTTCTCCAAAGCTGCCGAAATTTCCGTTGAAATTTCCATAAATTTAAAGTAACGAAACGAAATTCATATGCTATATCATTTCCGTCAGGAGTTTTCCGAAATTTTCCGTACATTTCGGCGAAATTTTTAATTTCTGAAATATCTACGCACAAAAAATATATTAAAAAATTCACACCAAAATTTTGTCCGTCCGAAATTTCTGTGAAATTCGTTTGTCACTGAAAAAATATGAAATTTTGATTTTATTTTTTTTCCAATCAAGTTGAAATTGGATACAACAAAACTCTCTTTG
Organism: Rosa lucieae; assembly: GCA_024704745.1. NCBI lineage: Eukaryota > Viridiplantae > Streptophyta > Magnoliopsida > Rosales > Rosaceae > Rosa > Rosa lucieae. The sequence continues at coordinate 5,269,838 of CM045493.1, forward strand.
CTTTATCTACTACCAAAGTACTCATGCTCTAAATCTCCAACCACATCATGATTCTATTTGCAATCGTGAGGCGAATTATGGAAATGACTGGGGAGTGGCAAATCATGGCACTACAACCAATATAGTAGTGATGATCATACTACTTATCCTGGTACAAATCGTGAATACAATTCAAGAGCTAGCGATGCACAAGGAAGACACGATAGCCATTTGTCTCTAAATAAGTTTGATCGAATCACTTTCTTCTAGTCTTGACTAAATGGACATAGGAACTCAATATAGTGAAGTGAGTTCTACGTCAGAAAGTACTTATGGAATTGGATCAAGCTCACAAGATGGAAGCACATATGGCCTTTTTTATCATTTTTCGTCCCAAATGTCGTATGCTTCATACAATGAAACACCTTATTGGGTAATTCCACAATATTCGATATATGGATTGCATGTGGGAAGAGATCAACACACATACATTACCCATGTGATGAAGTACCAAAATCATTTCCAAAATTCATGTACTTGAGAGCAGTATGCCAGTATTGTATGATACTAAATGGGAGCAGTTCAACCACATGGATCGAACCACATCGTAGTAGCTCTTATTACTAATACTTTATATTGCTTTTGTTGTACTTGTTCATTTTCATTCACGGAGTTTTGGTATTACGTCCCCCCCCCCCGGTTGTATTTTTCTAATTATTAGTGAAAAATGCATGATGGCCAAGTCTCCCACAATCCCACTAGGTTTCAACCATAAAAAAAAAAAAAAAAAAAGCAAATCACATTCACATTGTCAATATACATAACATTTATAATTACATATAGATAAAAACACTAGTTTAGCTATTTACTACAGTTTTAGTTAATTACTCGTCTATATTAAATATCACAATTATATTATTTATGTATAATTTTAGAGAGGTTATATTGTAAATAGATTTATTATAGGTTAGTTTAGTCTATATAAAAGTTTCATTCAAAAATATCGTTTTATAAATGCAATTAATGTGATTTCTTTATTTTTAACCGAAATTTCCACCAAAATTGAAACTTTCTCTGAAATTTCCTTAAATTTGAAGTACCGAAATCGAAACCGAAACCGGAATTTGAAACCTTGGATGAAATGTGATAAAAATAGACCGCCAACTTGGATATGGTAACCTTAAAATCGTCATAGAGTTACTAAATCAAATGTAAGGGCATCTCCAACCAACCCCCTTAGTCATAATCTATAGTCATTTCAAAATTTGACACATCTAGTATTATTACTATTCATTCATATTTTGAATCTGCAACTCCCTTTAGTCAAAAGTTATAGCCATTTCAAAATTTTAATCATTTTAGACAATCATTTAACTACAATATGAGTTTATAGGGAGCCCTTCTAATGAGGACTACTAAAATGAGAACTAGTTTAAGACTTTCTAATCAACGATTTAGGAGACCCACTTTTCAATTACATTACGGCAAATCAACCGTTAGATGTTTATGTATGCATGAGTAGAATACTTCTGAAAATTTTATTCCAAATTGTTAATAGTTAAGGTACCGAACTAGATCAAATCAATGAACGAATCAAATCTGTCAAACATGAAATGTTCATGTTTATAACTGATAAATCATAATATGAATGCTTTAACAATTTTTGATTTGATTGAAATATTGCATAAATGATCTACACATAAATATCTAAACATCTAAATGTTTATTTGCGAAAATGTGATCGAAAAGTGAGTCTAACAAAAAAATCATCAATTAGTCCTCATTTTAGTGGTCCTCATTAGAAGGGCTTTCTAAATTTATATATCATATATAACTACTATATATAATATATCATCATAATAAAATATTTTTCGAATTTTTCATAAATTTTTCTTTTATTTTTTCTTATTATTTTCGTTTAAAAAATCTTTTACTTTATTATATTTACCCATTACACTTTTCTAGCCTTCAAATTAGAAATTAAGTAATTTATATTTATTTTTTTTACTTTCTATACCAATTAATCTAGGCTCTCCATTTTGAATTGAATCAATGTAGAGTGAATCTTGGCCACTTGTTTTTTGACCGTTGGAAGCCCACAACGGCTCCTGCACTAGCTAAGCCCAATGTCGGCCACATTTATGGCGCATCTCCAGCGCGTGTGAAGATTTGGACTGTTATTTTGTCGCGTAGCACGATAGTTGAAGTCTTCTCCACCTGGCCTATAATAGCTCGCGTCTCCTTTTGTGTAGCTGCCATCTGGGACCCATCACTTGTCTCACAAGCCAATATGGCTTTCATCCCTCATTTCTTAGTCAAAATAACTCAAGTTTCTTAGTCAAAATAACTCAAGTTTTGACTCTACAATTCTTTGGGTTGGACCAGCTAAAAAATAGCTAGGGTAATCATTTTGGCTTTTGACTAAAGGGTTGGAGTTGCTTTAATAATAACTAAATAAGTTTACTGTCTTAACGGAGTCCCAGTTAAGTTCATCAACCTGTGCATGAGCAGACAATCTTTGACAAGAACAAGTCCCCGCGGCTTTGGATGGAGAACCAGAGCAATAAGGTAATTGCCCAACAACAGGTGACCTGTCACTAACTGCCTCACCTGCACCAAAAGCTCTTAACATATATAACCACAAAACACACATATAAACCACAATGCAATGCATCAAAATTTCGAAACGAAAGCATGACACCATCCCACACACAAAAAGCTTCAACCTTTAACTCAGCCATATCATCAAACACATGGTAGGCACCAAAAAGCTTCAACCTTTACATTCAAATTGCTTTCTGCATTACCTGGAGGGCTGAAGTGAAGTCTCTGAGGAGTGAGTGAAGTAGCACCAGGGCTTTGAACGTGAGCGGAACGCACCGTTTTGGACGGCGACGGAGAAGCAGAGCTACATTCCCGGATCATCCACTTTATATAACCGCCGAGGGTTCTGATGCTTTTGCTGGTGGAGATTTTCTTCAGGGTCTCCATTGCCGACTCCTCGCTCTGAGTCGCGAGCTGCCTTGTGGCGTCAGCGTCCGGCCAAGGTTGCTTTTTGTCCTCACAGATTTGCCGGAGCAATACCTCCACTTTCTGAGGTAGACGCGGCACCTCTTCTTGTTCATCCCAACTCTGCTTCATCATCAAGTTTCGATTCTGATCGGAATTTTGCGCGATTCCTGGTGGTTCGAAGGGCTTGATGGAGTGGTGTGTCAGTGAGATTATATGGTTTCAGTGAGAGAAAGATGTTCCTTTGTTAGTAAGGAAAAATTATTGTAGTCAAGGACAATGGAGTACTACTGGTACCCATGATTGTTTTTTACTAGACTAGGCTAGATTAGTGACCAAAGGTCTTAATTAATGCTCCTTTTCAACACTAAAATGAGTACTTGCTTTCCATACCAAAGCCTCCATTGATGACAAGGCTCTAATCTTTTTCTTTTGTGTAATCACATCAATATTGATGAGAATCTTTGTAGATAGTATCAAGTTGGATCAAAACTTTAAGTGGCTATAGACGACAGACTTTGTTTAAACTGAAACTAGAATTATTGAACCAGGGTGCCTTTTGGCGTCTTACACTTCTTTTTCTTTTCTTCATTTCTATTCTTCCCCTTTTTTGATAATAATATTGCTTTGCATGTACTCAGAATCTCACTTCACTGTTGGACTTCTTTTCCTTTCTCTTCGTTGTCGTTGACTTTTTTTTTCCTCCTTTTGGCTGGATTATCCCTTGATTACTGCGTAGTGAATTCTCACCATTGTTACATTGTTAGCATGAAGGCTTGGTTTGTGACCAATATTTAATCATGAAATTAAGGTTTTAAGTTTCTCCGAAGCTGCCGAAATTTTCGTTGAAATTTCCATAAATTTGAAGTAACGAAACGAAATTCATATGCTATATCATTTCCGTTAGGAGTTTTCTGAAATTTTCCTTACATTTCTGCAAAATTCTTAATTTCCGAAATATCTACACACAAAAAATATATTAAAAAATTCACACCAAAATGTTGTCCGTCCGAAATTTCAGAGAAATTTCTGTGAAATTCGTTTGTCACTAAAAAAATATGAAATTTTGATTTTTTTTTTTTCCAATCAAGTTGAAATTGGATACAACAAAACCCTCTTTGCTTTATCTGATACTAAAGTACGCATGCTCTAAGTCTCCAACCATATCATGATTCTATTTGCAATCGTGAGACAAATTATGGAAATAACAGGGGGAGTGGCAAATCATGACACTACAACCAATATAGTAGTGATGATCATACTACTTATCCTGGTGCAAATCGTGAATACAATTCAAGAGCTAGGGATGCACAAGGAAGACACGATAGCCATTTGTCTCTAAATGAGTTTGATCGAATCACTTTCTTCTAGTCTTGACTCAATGGACATAGGAACTCAATATAGTGAAATGAGTTCTACGTCAGAAAGTACTTATGGAATTGGATCAAGCTCACAAGATGGAAGCACATATGGCCTTTTTTATCATTCTTCGTGCCAATGCCGTATGCTTCATACAATGAAACACCTTATTGGATAATTCCACAATATTCGATATATGGATTGCATGTGGGAAGAGATCAACACACATACATTACCCATGTGATGAAGTACCAAAATCATTTCCAAAATTCATGTACTTGAGAGCAGTATGCCAGTATTGTATGATACTAAATGAGAGCAGTTCAACCACATGGATCGAACCACATCGTAGTAGCTCTTATTACTAATACTTTATATTGTTTTTGTTGTACTTGTTCATGTTCATTCACGGGGTTTTGGTATTACGTCCCCCCCCCGGTTGTATTTTTCTAATTATTAATGAAAAATGCGTGATGGCCAAGTCTCCCACAATCCCACTAGGTTTCAGCCATAAAAAAAATAAAATAAAATAAGTAAATCACATTCACATTGTCAATATACAGAACATTTATAATTACATATAGATAAAAACACTAGTTTAGCAATTTACTACAGTTTTAGTTAATTACTCGTCTATATTAAATATCACAATTATATTATTTATGTATAATTTTAGAGAGGTTATATTGTAAATAGATTTATTATAGGTTAGTTTAGTCTATATAAAAGTTTCATTCAAAAATATCGTTTTATAAATGCAATTAATGTGATTTCTTTATTTTTAACCGAAATTTCCACCAAAATTGAAACTTTCTCTGAAATTTCCTTAAATTTGAAGTACCGAAATCGAAACCGAAACCGGAATTTGAAACCTTGGATGAAATGTGATAAAAATAGACCGCCAACTTGGATATGGTAACCTTAAAATCGTCATAGAGTTACTAAATCAAATGTAAGGGCATCTCCAACCAACCCCCTTAGTCATAATCTATAGTCATTTCAAAATTTGACACATCTAGTATTATTACTATTCATTCATATTTTGAATCTGCAACTCCCTTTAGTCAAAAGTTATAGCCATTTCAAAATTTTAATCATTTTAGACAATCATTTAACTGCAATATGAGTTTATAGGGAGCCCTTCTAATGAGGACTACTAAAATGAGAACTAGTTTAAGACTTTCTAATCAACGATTTAGGAGACCCACTTTTCGATTACACTACGGCAAATCAACCGTTAGATGTTTATGTATGCATGAGTAGAACACTTCTGAAAATTTTATTCCAAATTGTTAATAGTTAAGGTACCGAACTAGATCAAATCAATGAACGAATCAAATCTGTCAAACATGAAATGTTCATGTTTATAACTGATAAATCATAATATGAATGCTTTAACGATTTTTGATTTGATTGAAATATTGCATAAATGATCTACACATAAATATCTAAACATCTAAATGTTTATTTGCGAAAATGTGATCGAAAAGTGAGTCTAACAAAAAAATCATCAATTAGTCCTCATTTTAGTGGTCCTCATTAGAAGGGCTTTCTAAATTTATATCATATATAACTACTATATAATATATCGTCATAATAAAATATTTTTCTAATTTTTCATAAATTTTTCTTTTATTTTTTCTTATTATTTTCGTTTAAAAAATCTTTTACTTTATTATATTTACCCATTACACTTTTCTAGCCTTCAAATTAGAAATTAAGTAATTTATATTTATTTTTTTTACTTTCTATACCAATTAATCTAGGCTCTCCATTTTGAATTGAATCAATGTAGAGTGAATCTTGGCCACTTGTTTTTTGACCGTTGGAAGCCCACAACGGCTCCTGCACTAGCTAAGCCCAATGTCGGCCACATTTATGGCGCATCTCCACCGCATGTGAAGATTTGGACTGTTATTTTGTCGCGTAGCACGATAGTTGAAGTCTTCTCCACCTGGCCTATAATAGCTCGCGTCTCCTTTTGTGTAGTTGCCATCTGGGACCCATCACTTGTCTCACAAGCCAATATGGCTTTCATCCCTCATTTCTTAGTCTAAATGACTCAAGTTTTGACTCTACAATTCTTTGGGTTGGACCAGCTAAAAAATAGCTAGGGTAATCATTTTGGCTTTTGACTAAAGGGTTGGAGTTGCTCTAATAATAACTAAATAAGTTTACTGTCTTAACGGAGTCCCAGTTAAGTTCACCATCTTAATACTACGAGTAAAGCAAAATTATGTACATTCTTTTTTTATAGAAGAAAATTAAAAACTACAATGAAAAACCATGGAGACAACCTCCACCTATATGATCCAAGTGAAACACTGGGGACATAGTAACAAGGAGACAAGAAAATCAAACTGCAAGAAGAGTTCTGTCGTGGCCAAGACTCGCCAACTTGTCAGCTATAAGATTCACTTCCCGAAAAATATGCATGAATTGAACAAATTGGAATTGGCTAGCTAAGAGCTTAATATCCCGAACAAGTAGCTTAATTCTCCAAGTTGTTGTAGTTCTGTTAAGAATACTATCAATAAGAACTTTACAGTATCCCTCCACCCATATGTGAGAAAAATGATTGAGGAGAGCAGAACTAAGGCCAGCACAAAGAGCAATTGCCTTTGCTACCAAAACACATGTCTGACCAATCTTCTTGGAAGCAACAAGTAAAGGATTACCATCTTCATTTCTAATCACAAAATCAATAGAAGCCACACCATTTCTTAGAGCCATCAAAATTCAGTTTAACCATTAAGGAATCAAGAGATTACCATTTAATATGAAAGGATTTTGAAAATTTCTTTTTAAGAACATGAGGATTAGCCTAATAGTAACTATTCAAAACAAACAGCCCCATAAAAAGTTTAATGAGGGGAAGTAACTAGCAGCCGAAAAACCAACTTGTTCTTAGAATTCCAAATATACCAAGTAATGAACAAAATATGAGGTATGATATCAAGGAAAATATCAGATATTTGAAACAAATACTGAAGCCAATCTATAAAACTATCATGCTAGTTTAAAGGAGTAAATGAATGAGTAAGATGCCAAACTTGTGAGGCAAAGGAATAGATCTGAAAAATATGATCAATAGTTTCAACTTGAGAATGACAGAAGGGACAGTTAGGAGAAATATTATTATTATAAACAAACAGTTTATCTCGAGTTCTAAGACGATTTCTAATAAGAATCTAACTTAATATCTTTATTATAGGAGGAATCTTTAGCTTCCAAATTTTGGATAATGAGGAGGCTCTAGAATGAGAAGGAATATTATGAGCTTGAAGCCAAGTTGCACTCTTAATAGTTAACTTACCAGAGCTCGAGGATAAGGTTGCTGACAAAAGGACGAAAAGTAAACCTTAGTCATTTGGGCTACCTTCCATTTATTATTATGAGCAGTAATTTTTTGAACAATATCCTTAAGTGACAGATAAGGAAGAGCATTTGTGTTACGTAAAATTATCAATAAAATCAGCATTAGTTAAAGATCAATTTAAAGAATTCCTATATTGTTCATGAATTATAATATATAAAGAAAAGGGTAAAACTCAATTAAAGACCAGAAATAAATACCTTAACCATTACCTACAATCCATCTCATATCATCTAGTAAGAGCTCTCTTGAATCCAAAGTATCTTTCCAAGTAAAAGGGACTGATTACACGCATTTTTATGCGCATAATTAAGTTCTAAACACAATAATTAAGCTAATCCCCAGAGTAATTATTATGTAATTAATCAATTTTTATTTATATTGTAGTAAATAAGCGAAGTTGTGGATTTCGGAAGAACTTATGTGAAATTAGAGCAAAATGGGGTTCCAACAAAAGGACGAAAAGTCAACCTTAGTCAACATCAACGAGAAAGTGGAACCCGATAACCCGAAAATAGTGTGTGCAATTATATCTTGATGGGAAGAAGATTACGAAGAAAGAAAAAAAAAAACAAAATAATAATAAAAAGGTATATATAGAAAGAAGTTATAGTTAAGTTTTGTTTTAAGTAAACTTTAGTTTAATTATGTGGGAGCTGCATGCACTTGCCATGCATCATCAGCCACCATTTTCTTTCTTTCTTCACCGCACCAATCAGGTTCTGACACCTCATCCGTCACTGAATTTCATTTGCTCTCACGGCAACCACACATGATTAAACCCATCACTGTTCTCTCTCTTACCGACACCGAGACCCTTAGAGCATCTCCAACAGTATAAATTGTTTTTTAGTTAAATTTAGCTAAAGTTGTGAAATATAGCTATTGATTTAGCAATGTTGCTCCAGCAATGGTAGCTATTTGTAAATAATAACTATATTTTATCAAATCATAAACTGACACGTGGACAAAAAAGAGAGAGAAATATAACTTTTGCTTTAGCTATGTAGGATACTCTAGCTAAATATAGCTAACCATTTTAGCTATAGTTAAATTTAACTTACCTATAGCTAGTCTGTTGGAGCTGAATTTTGCATTAGAAATAGTTATATATAGCTAAAAATTGAGTTTAGCTACTCTGTTGGATATGCCCTTAGAGACCCCATTATAAAAACCCTATTATTCTCACTCTACAGAGGATAGCCGCACACCAGCACACGTCCACAGTCCACACTTCCATCTTTCCCATTATCTCGTCCACTACCCACATCACCTCACACTCTCTCCTTTTCCCTTCTTCATTTTTAATTTCATATTTTTGGGATTGGACACTCAAGGCTTCAAGGGATTCATCAAGAGCACATCTTATTTCAGGTAGTTGGGTGAAGAAATTCTTAATTTATACTAGCCCATAGCTAGGAGTGACCAAGCTAACTCTCCCCTCTTTTCCTTATTATCTAGTTCATAATTTTTGTGTACTTTTGTTGATGAATTCTTATATGGGTAGTGAGTAGTTTAAATTGGGAGTTAGGGTTGCAAAGCTCTAACTCATCTTGTATAAATATTGATACTTTACTTTTAATAAATCCAATTTCCATCGTATATGCTTTAAATATGAATTTATTAGTTCTTAGAAGCAAGTTTCTAAGCCTTGTCAACCTTAAAATTATGTTATGGGCAATTGTGATGAATAGATTGATAAATTGACAACTTATTAGTCTTATTATCTAGGATTTAAGTGTGGTGACCATTAGCTAGCTTAATTGTAGCTAAACCTGCTTGGGTCTCTATCATCCTACACTCTAGGCCTCTAATTTTAGATATTGCGGCCTTGACCGGCGTAATGCCTAAATTAGAGAGTTGATTGTGGCCCTACCTAGCATAATCAATACACCGAAATGATAATTGGTTTAGTAGCCTTGACCGGTACTAAATACGGGAATTAACAATATAGGAAATGCATACATTTGTGAAATTGGCTTCGATATTTGCAAGAGAGTTAGTGTGAATCACCCAACACTCCCATGTTCCCATTAATTTGAAATCCGAATTTAATTTCTTCCTTGATAATTAGTTGTTTGCTTTTATTTTAGTTTGCATTTAATTTAGTTAATTCCCAATTCAAAACTCCCTAACAAAATTCTACCTTCCATTGTGCATAACTCATTTGGGCTACAAGTTAGTGGCTTTAATTAGGCTTAATGTGAGCTAAGCCGAGCATTGCCGAGGCTTGGTGTCTTGTGAATATTATTTTACTTTTTTTTATTTTTATTTTTCATTGCAAGCTTTTAAGTTATTCTAACGTCAATTATCTCGGATAGGTCCAACACCTAATCCCAGAGGTAGGATAACTAAGGTCAAAATATTTCCCTTACTTGAAGTGTGAAAATCATACACAACCGTTGTTCTGAATAACTACTTTAAGTTTTTTTTTTTCAATTTGGTTGAGTGATCTCATTGAGCACTAGACCAAAAGACCAAACAAAAAAAAATCAAAAATGGTGAACTTATTCTAGAGAAGTCATTGGAGGCTTCGCGGGACTCCGGTTGCTGAAATTCGATTTTATCGGGCGATCAGTCTTCGGATTCCCCTAACCAGAGTCCGGGGTCCGGTTTTATTGCCTCCCGATAATACCCAATAAACTTTTATTGCCCCCCAATAAAAATTTATTAGGTTTTATTAGTAATAATAAAAATCTCCGGCAACCTCCAAATCAGTGACCGAATTCCGGCGTCTGGTTTTATTGGCTCCCGATAAAAATTATTGGCTTATATTGGGGGGTAATAAAAGTCTCCGGTGACCTCTCGGGTGACCTATAAGATCTCCGACGATCTCTTTGGGGACCTCTGACAACTTTCGGCTGGTCAGTCTGGTGACTAGTGACCGGATTACGACGAAGTCTCTAATGACTTTTTAATTATTTGAAGGGCAAACTCGTTTTTTTACCTTTGAATTGGGTAAGTGTTACCGTTAAATTGGGTAAGTGGGCACATAAATCTTTTAAGTGGAGTAAGTGCACATTTCTTGAGACAAATTTGGGCATTTGGTCAAGAGCCCTTATACCAAAAAATCGCACTGCAAGCGTTGGTTCGATGCGAAATATCGATTTTCGATTTCAAAACGTCCACCCCTACTTGCCTTTTATACCAAAGCCTCCATTGATGGGCCTCATCTTTTTTTCTTTTCTTTTTTTCCTTCTCTTTTCTTTTGTCTAATAACATCAACTTTTATGAGAATCATTTAGAGATATAGATAGTGTCAAATAAAATCAAAACTTTACCGACTAGGCGACAAAGTGCTTTTGGCATTTTGCACTTCTTTTTCTTTATTTCATGGTAGGAAAGTCCGGTCGGCAACACAGTGAAAAAATTGTATTAATTGCTCTTTGTAAGTGTCATCTTTCCACTATGTCACTCCTATTGTAAAGCAAATGATGTTGTCAATGATGCAGCCATTGCTAATTAGTGCATTTTAAAATATATAGGTTTAGCATAGTGAAAAAATTGTATTAATTGCTCTTTGTAAGTGTCATCTTTCCACTATGTCACTCCTATTGTATAGCAAATGATGTTGTCAATGATGCAGCCATTGCTAATTAGTGTACTTTAAAATATATAGGTTTAGCATAGTGTCCTCTTAGTATCTTGAGACATTCACTATAATCTATAGTTTAGGCACATGTCCTCCCTCGGTATTCTACACTTTCATTAATCAAGGTTTGAGATCAGCCTAATTGCAGTTTTTTGTTTATAAAAACAATAATATGGATTCAGTGTTGACTTCTGTTCTTCTTTTCTTGTCGAGCTGACTTTTGTTATTTTAGCTGGATTTTGTTCTGTGCCTTTTTTTTTTTTTTTACTTGGAGAAGTCGGTTTGGTAACCGCCCTCATAAACCAATCAAACCATCATACTTTTTAGAGTTTCAACTATGACGAAGGGAAAGAAATAAAATCCAGGTTGAGCCCATTGAAATGACGGAGGTTGATCTTGGGTACTGCAAAAACATTAGAAACGACTACACATGGCAAGGGAAAGAGGTATGTGGCAAATACAACCCCAAAGCATGATTAAAAATTTAGGATAATCACATAAATTGCAAACAAGTGGGGAACAAGAATAACTGTAGCATTATCAAACCCAGAAGTCCAGAACCCAAACTCCCGAAGACAATGATCAATAACAATCAGCCACCAAGACCACAGAAACAGAGTTGAAGGAAACTTGAAGTGGCAATCAACGCGCATAGTAGGTGAAGGCAGAATGGCAGATGGCATTTGGAAACGGTCAAAACGGAGAGTAAGGGAAGGGATGGGGATAAGGCAAAAAGAGTTAATTAAGACCATGCAAACGATATGTCAGACAAAATAAGTTTAGTCTTAACAGTAGAGTGGAGAGGACTCAGGAGAGCCAGGTAGCTAAGTTTTGCAGTCTAACGAAGTTCATTTCGGTCTACACAGACACACAGTAGTGAACGCCCAATGGGAAAAGGCTATGTCTTGGGTTGGAAATGGGAAATTCATACATATATTAGTATTACACATAAATACATACGACATACTTCTACAATAGTCACGTACGTCTCATTTTCATTACAAGAGCTCCTTCAAAACAGAAGGGGCAATGTTTAACCACTTCTCATCCTTTTTCCTAGCGTGAAGCTCGCACAGAGCTTTACCTGCAACTCTCCATGCAAAGGAACATTTTTTCACATCTCTTTTATCCATAGCATGGTCATAACATACATGATATATAGCGTGTGCCTCGTCCAGTATTTCATCCATCGGCCTTGAACTGTGCTCAAAGTCATCAGCCTTATACAGCTTCTACAAATGAAAAGCAGTAAGCAAACATGATCGGCATGAACTATTAGTAGTCTCAAACTGCAATGTTTCAACCATCACCTTTTTATACTTTCTTATGACAATGGCAGCCTCATCTCCATCCTCATCCATGGCCGAGCTCATTTCAGTCCTGTACCGTCCATAACGTTTCTTCCATTTGGCCAAGCAGAGTTCGGGGACTTGATTAATATCAAAAATAGGAAGTTTCTTGATTTCTGAAGGATACAGAGGGAAATCAGCACGTTAAAAAGTTTAAACAAATCATGTTTTATCTTATTTTTTACGTTGATGACAGGCTAATACTAGAGTACGCTTCTTCTATCACCTTTGAGAAGAATTATTTTTGCTTGACATTTATCAACTTCATCATAAATTTCTCCCAAAATCGAAGATGAAATGTAAGTTTCTTCTTCTTTTTTCTTGTCCATGTAATGAGGGAAAAGTGACACCTTCAAATCTTTTGGAACTTCAACCTGTAGATAAAAGACAAAACCCAGTTTTAAGACGCAACCAATCACTTTGTAAAGAAGAAAAAAGAAGATTAAGGATCATGCAAAGCAGCCTAAAAATATAAAAACTACCATTCATTTCCCTTTCTAATGCTTGAACTTACCTTTACACCTTTCTTCGCTGCATCTAGAGCGATGTAGTATATATCAACCAACCTCAGTATCTTGTCCATTACGTCCTTCTTCTCATTACTATCTCCCAAAGTCAAGAACCAATCTATCCAAGCTAGCCAGTTATTAGCTGCCTCACTCATAGCAAAACTGAAACAGCAGAAATTTTGTTCAATGGATTTATATCTGTAAGACAAAATTGATACTCTAATAACACAGGAATGAACAGTGCACGTTAACCCTGAACTATAGCCAGATAATGATAACTCGTACTCTCAGTATCCACAAAAAAAAAAGACATAGAGATCCACCATATATTCTGCACCATACGAAGCAGGGTAGATTTACCATATATTCTGCACCATACGAAGCAGGATAGATTACTTTCAATTCATTTATGTAACTTCTAAACAAAATTTTTAAATTAGCCCGGTTTATATGCATAGTAATTACACCAGTAAACCTGTTAACTTGATGTTCAACAAATTACTTGAAATTAATGGTCACCAGCTCTTAGAATAAATAAAAGGAATCACCATTTGAAGTTTCTTTTTGTCAATATGCACATTGCTCCATCGCATGTTAACTAGAAAGGGTATATCAAAAGGTTTTAAAGATACTAAAAGATTGAGCAAAAATAAGCTACAACACTTTAAGAACCTAATTAGAACCAGAGCAATATAACCCAAATAATTGTGAATAGATAGTTTATTTGCCTACCTTGGTTGAAACCTATTTTTCAAGAACAATCTAAACATATCAGCTTCAAGATCTTCAGTGGAAAGCTCAGTTGGTCTATTACTGGCAACCTTTTGAGTTGGTATTGATCCTTCGTTCCAAGGTTCACTTGGTTTCCAATAGCTGAAATAATTCCAATAATATGTGATTAAATATAAAAACTATATTGGATAACATCACTGATATAATGAGAACTACCCTTTCTGGTGAACTACCAGAGAAAGAAATAGACAAGATATGAAACCATCTAAAAGCTAACCTTACAAAGTTACAAACCACTCAAACTAATGTCTACAAAGATTTAGACAGAGTATGGGTTTCTCCAACAACCCAATCTTTTCAAATACCTTCATTATTTTCTTAACATAAAATTATTTGATAGTAAGAACATTATTAAAATGTGGAGTAACAGAAAACAAATGATAATGATTTAGTATGAAAACATAAACTGCAATCCTATGCATAAATTGGCCAAGTATTTCTGGAGTCTATGCATGTTGAACTTTCATAATAGTGATAACTAACAATGCTTAGGTTAATGTCAACCTGAGGGTTTCTTGAGACCCAGTAAAGATCACCATCAAAATCTCCACCACCAATTTCATCAGCAACATTACGTGGTCCCTTGCAAGAGAAGAATATAGCATATCTGGCATCTCCCACAGTGGATTCTAACTCCTTCACATAGGTGGCCTTCAAAACTTTAATATCCCCAAAGTGTAAACCAGGATACCGGTACACAAGTACCTTCCCCGACATTTGTCCGTCCTTACTACATATATCAGTAGGCCAAAAGAGGTCGTGACAGGATCAGTGAACGTTATTTCTGACACTACTCCATATAGAAGAGGAAAAACAACATGCGATTGCGATTGCCGATTATCAAGACAGCAAAAATGTAACAAAAGCAATTTTGATATGCAAAAAAAGAGAGCAGATACAATCATTTGCTAGAAACAATTAGTTGACAATTAAAAGAACATAAAAGAAATAGTTCCACAAAGCAAGGATCTAACAAGAACTATACTATTAGAGATGAATAAGCCAAGGCTGTTACAGAATAGACCAACGTTAACGTTGTATAATAAGCTAACACATTCCCTGACATGTAACATGGATCAAGTTGAGAGAGAGAGAGAGAGAGGGGGAAATGTTAACACTGAGGATTGAGGATTTCAAACTCATGACTTCCTACAAACCAAGGATATGATACCTGATGTGTCCATAATTTCATATATTTTCAGGCCAACAATGCATTTCACGCTAACACTTGTGACATGGATCAAGAATTAGGTCTGTCAGTTTTCAAAATTGTTCTGATAAACTTTAAGCAGGAACGTTGCAAAGTACTGGGTCTCATTGAAAGATAACTGAATCAATCTATTTCTTCTATCACACAACATGTAACTTAAGAAATTTTATAGCTAATGGCACATCCAATCAAAAGTAAAAAGACAAATGTAAAGTACAGCCAAAGGAATATCTCAATCTAATCTATCTATATTGCAACAGATATCATTTAACATGGGGAGGGAAAACACAACAGAAATTATACATACAGGATGACGCAGACTTCATCTCTTTCCAGAATCCCTGTTGGATCAGCTGTCCCCATCAACACATAAGAGTCAGGAATATGAAGTCTCCCTTTTCTAAGACCAGCGCTTTCCTGCACACGCATTAAGTGTGACAGACGATATTGCAAATATGATTCTTCTAGAGGAATACCAAGTCTGATCATTGTTGCTCCCAAGAAATTGTCATCAATCTCACCATACTTCTCAGCAACTGTAGGCACAAAATCCACAAAAAATGTGGAACATAAAAAATACGAAATTGCTACAATGTTATTTAACCAAAACAAGAAATTAGCTGCCAATCTGATCCATAACTGTTCAAAAGGAAAGAAAAAAGAGATGAAAATATATCAGCTCTAACTTCTAAGCACTCTCAGATCAACCACCTTTGAGCGCTGCACGTGTCTTCCCGATAACACGATGAGCATCTTCTAAAGCATTGTCAAGTATCTTCATAAAGAAGTCTTTCGGTACACCTCCATGCACTAGAAGTGCAATTATAATCCTTGACAAATAAGCTTTCCTAGGAGGAGCACTGGAAGATGATGAAAAACTGAAGTTAAAAGAATCTTATAACTTAATCTGATAAACAACAACAAAAATGTAACTGAACTGTATGATATTCTTATTCATGACTAATTAGTATTACCAAAGTCACCATCAAGAGTCAAGACAGGTGATAAAGTAATCTGGGGTTCACATCCAAAACCAATTGGCAATGGATGGAGTGGCCCAAACCCTTATAAACCCATAAGAGGCAAGGTCCCATTTTTCCCATGTGGGATGACATATATTCCCAACACGCCCCCGCACGTGTGGCGAATTTTCAAGCCAAACACGTGGACAACTTTGGGTGACGTGGAACCCGTGTGGCCGTTAGGCATGCACACATGGGTAACCCGCTTGGATACCATGATAAAGTAATCCGGGGTTCACATCCAAAACCAATTGGCAATGGATGAAGTGGCCCAAACCCTTATAAACCCACAAGAGGCAAGGTCCCATTTTTCCCATGTGGGATGACATATATTCTCAACAAGCAAGCAAAATTCATACCATAAAATTTGAGTATACTTCATATGGAATAATTTAAGTATACACAATACCACAAATTTTCCAACGCTGATGGTAATTTATGAGCAAAAATATTTAAAAATATCCTATTGCCACAAGCTATAGACAATCAAATATCAATTATTTTGTTCAATTGTTAACCCTGAAAGCATTTCAAGATTCAACACTTGAAATCTGTGATTGAGAGAATGTATCCAATATATGCTAAAGTTGATACAGGAGAAACAGGAGAACTTCAAGTCCATAGCAGGTAACAAAAGGAATGAAATTTCATGCAAATAAAAGTGTGAGATGATGGATGTACCTTGTGCAAACTATTTCCAAAGAATTGATGGTTTCATTATCTGAAATCTTAGGGTCCTTCTCAACTTTACGCATTGACGGTCGAATCTGCAGTGTTTTCGGGGGAAGCTGCAAATTTTGATATAGAAGAAAATTATTTACAATGCAAAAGAGTTCGAGAATAAAGAAATGGCTAGTAACCAGAACAAGGACTATTCCCTAAAATTGCACCGCTATCAAGCATGAACATGCTAGGTTGTATTAGGTCAATTTACTTCAGTAATGAAGCCAGAATTGAATTAAAAGTGGAGTGTTACCTCCACCAGAACTATACAGAAAAAAGAATGTTTCAACTGAGACAATTTGATTAACAGTAAGCTTCTTTTCATTGTACAGACAAGTTCATGTCTGTAATTTTCTATCTCCAGATGCCCTGACAAAGGTCAGACTGATCCCCTTCAATAAGAGCATTCTGTAATCGGTACTAATTAAACCCAACAGAAAATGTTTCTGGACAACAGTTAAGATTGTATTCAGTTCAGAATTGGTATCTTGCCATGTGCATGCAAAAACTCCTTTAGTGAACAATTCGGAGACGAATCCTTTGGCTTAAACTAAAAAAAATGAAATGATGATTTCCTTGAGTCTCATTTGTATGGAATGATGTGAAAGTTGGAATTTGAATATGAGTTTTCAGTGTAAGTACCTTATTATGAACTTTGAAAAACACTAATTTCTTCAGTTAATAAAATTCAGAGAGCTGTGTTAATAATGATTTTTAAATAATCGAGAGTGTTATTTCAAATTCCTCCTTTCTCAGTTTAGTTAAAACTATACACTGTATGATTTCATTATGAAACAAAATTATTTCTTAAGTTCAATTTAGCAGTATGCTTAGAAAATCAATTCCGAATCTCCTTTGAAATCCTTCCACATGAACCTGTTATTATTTTATTCAATTATTGTCTCTGGTTTTCTTTCTATCAAAAAGAAATCATTGATACATAAATGAAGAACAATAACAGCTCCTTTCTACCCTCTCTCTTTTTTTTTTTTTTGGAAGCGAGATAAGGGAGTAATCTGTCCCCTTACTCGAAATTTTATTGAATGAAAGAGAAAAAATACAAAAGAGAAAGAGGGACTAGGCCAAAATCTTTCTAAAAAAAAAACTAAACTTGCCGAAAGAAGGGAAGCCTAGAAAGATCACGGCGAAATCGTTCTGAAGCAAAATCAGGTACCTCAGACCACCAGTGCTTTGAAACATGAGTTGCTCCTTTCTACCCTCTCACACTCACACAGAGACAAACAGACAAATGCATACTGTATTCATAACAGTACAAAAATCAATGTAGTGGATATAGGAAATTTGCTGCAATGACAAATCATAAAACCAACATGAAAAGTAATTTATAAGATGTCCTTCCATAAGAAAATGATTGATTGCATACCCGCTTATTGACAAGCAAAGTTCCTTTATAAGCATTGCCTTCGTGAAATAGGCGGCACTGTATGAGCAATGGCTACAAGATGAGGATGAAAACAAAAGAAAGGGAAGTGAGAATATATTGGAATCCCACAAACGAACTCATGCAGGTCAACAGTCTCAAAACGAGAATTGAAATTGCAATAATGCAAACACATACCGGTTCTTGAGTTCGGAGATCTGATTTTTTCATTTCAATCTCAAGTTCATCAGGATCCGGAAGTCCCTGAATCACAAATCAAAGGATAAGCATGTCCAGAGAGGAACAGAAGACATTTTCATCTTTAGATTCCGAAAAAACAGAAGATAACAACGGCATTTTTGGATCAGGAAAAACAACATAAGAAGATGACATGGAGTTGTAAGTCACAAATTCAGATTAGCTCCACCACCAAGACATAGGAAAAAAAAAATAGTCCAGTTCCGGGGAACTTTGAAGCAAAAGTAAAAATTCATACTAGTGGAAGGCACAAAAGCCAATCATACATATTAGTCTTGCATACCAAGATTCCAAGTAGTCTAACAGCATACTATTTAGCTGTACCCATTCTCAAATTATTAAGAGGCCCGTTTTTAAAACAGAAAATGACAGTATATTGCGAGAACCTTATAATTTCAAAGACTACCACATAACTGAAGATTTAGTTTCTCGGAAGAAATCATTTTGAAATATCTATCTTGATAAGTCAAATGCCACTAATATTGAGGACTGTTCAACTATGATCATAGTAGATTTTTATTGTCATTTATCGCTATGCTTCATATAGTAAACATAAACTATAAATTAGAATTAGGACCTCCATGTGTTCCCCACTCATAAACTTTCTTTTGGCTTCTATCTTTGGACAAAGTAAAGCCAAATCCTCAGATATGAATCCAGTTCCATCTGTATGTAGAAGAGGTTTTCCATCTTCATTATAAACACAGTTACCAGATTCATCCTGCATTTCAAATAAGAACAAACCGCATTTCAAATGGAAAAAACAACCAAAGAAAGTAAACATAAGCATCAATGCAAGAAGTTTCATTTGAAAAAATAGTTCAAGGACCATACGCAACAGTTGACATCAACAATTTCTTCAACTTTCACAAGTGACCAATCTACTTCCAAGGTAGTTGTCTTAGAAAAAATGAGTGGCAACCTGATTCCCCAACAAACTTCAGAACCATAGGAAACAAGATTTATACAGAAGCTGGAAAGAAATTTTTGTGCCATAAAAGTAGATACCTAGCCATGACCTTGTCCACACTTGGCAGAGTATGTCCACACTTGGCAGAGTATCAACATGCATAATTAGACGTCTTCCTTCATGAATTGTTCTGTTAGATAACCAATAACCTACATCCCTGTCTATTGCTGCATCAGAGCTCACACGAACAAAATAACATTTTACGGGTGATGACGTGGGACTTCTGATTTTCTCTCTTTTACCACCATCTTTAAAACCTGATTCATAACCATTGAAGGTAGACAGAAAAGAACGATAATCAATCTTACTATGATTCTCAACAACTCAATACTAAAAAGTAAACACAGATTTTCAAGGATCAAAAAGTAGGTTAAAACCTCAAGACGGAAAAAATAGCATTAAAAGCCGTTTACGAATAATTATGTTTTACTATCCAACTATAAGTATGCGGAGCATTCAAGGATAGGTAATCCTCAAAAAATTATCTAATCAACAAAACAAGACAATCAGTATGCAAATTCATATCTGAATGTGTGTTTTGCTGATAGGAGAAGAATGAAGAGAACAAAAAATATCCTCAAAAACCTAAGGATTGTTAATCTTGGTTGATCGGTGGTTGCAGTTATGGACCAAAGAAACGATAGGGGCAGTTAAAACATCTCAAAAAGTGGAAATTGAAATTCAACATGTGAAGGCTTTGAAAGCGTACCAAAGAAACGATAGCGCCGCAAGCCAACAAAAATCCCTTGTCTCTCAACCTTCATATACGTAGAATAGTCATTATCATAAGAAGTCCTAGAACCTGTCTGAGTCCCTTCTTCATCAAACTTCACAATCAAAACATTGTCATCTTGACACAGTTTCTGTAGGAGAGTTCTTCTTTCATTTTGTAGATAGGGGCCCTGAAAAAAAATCAAATGAAATGACAATGAATTTCTTCTACAACTGAGCAATCAACTATAGCAACAGCAACACGAATACAACAGAAAGAAAATAAATGCATGTATTCAGTGTAAACTGAGGAGAAGTCTTAGAGTAAAACAAGTAAGATATAAAACTATGTCTTCCGCGACAGAATTGCAGACAACTAAGTATCCAGACAAGATTTCCCCTTGAAAAAGGAGAAAAAGGAAAGCATTGTAACTTTATACATGTAACAGGCAGTTTCCAGGTTGCCACAACTAAACTCGTTTAATGTGCATTGAAATGAACAATGCCACTCACGTAATTAAATCCAAAAGTTACAAGTTTTCTAATTACTTTTGGTGAATAAGTTTCGAACTTGAAACAAGGCCTAACCCGAATACTCAATCTCATTGATTCTTTCAGTAAATGCATGGTGTTACTGATACCACATTTCATGATTGGTATAATTACCTACATTACCGCTTCTCTAAGCTACTTATCAAAGTTTGCTCCTTGTCTGTATGATTAAGCATATACTGTGGTGGGTAGACATACAAACCTTGAATGTGTAACTCCCATCTCTGGTAACATGGCACTCATAGAAATGTGTGCGTCTGCCATCCCAATCGAAATTCTACAATGCAAGAAAACCATAAAAGGGACATCAAGCAGATAATGGATACAAGGTCAGCTTATGCTTGTATTATAGGTGCTAAAAATGAAGCTTAAGACGAAAGAGAAAGAGGGAAAACTATGTAAGTAATCATCAAAAGTTTAACCTAAGGAGTAACTCTGGCCAAGTTTAGAACTACTTCATACAATCTGAGTCTTACAAGGATAAAACTATTTAGCAGAAGAGTTTGAAAATGTGTAAGCTGTAGCTGAAATGATCTGTTTGATGCAAAGATATTCCATAACTAACTACCAGGGATCTTTTCTAAAAAATTTAAAATTAAAAAGAATGGAAATGCTTGATTTCATATGGAAGCGGATTCCTTTAATTACATACTCTTTCATGGGACACTTTCGGTCTTTCATAAGACTTGAATAATAAGCAGAGCAGAAAAGCAGTCAAAATCACTGAGTGTTTTATAGAACTAATTTACAAATGAGCAAGATTGAGAGAGTGATAATCACCAACTGTCGGTCTCCATTGCTGATATATTTATGTCCGAAGAGTAGCCAAACTTTGGACTCAAACTCTGCCATTGGCAAATCTTTCAAATGCTTAATATCCTCTGCGACTATAACAGTCTTTAACTTTTCCCTGACAAATCATGTAATCAAGATGAGCAACAAAACCAAATAGGCAAAGGAAAACATAAGGCAAAAAACACTTCCATACTCTCTAATGTAGCTCAAGATCAGAAATTGTTTTCTGAATTCAAGAGTACCAAGAGCTGCCAAGTGTGCTTGTCCATGGCCTCCATATTTCTCTAGATCTGGCGACTTGGTTACAACCTCACCTGCACCACCAACTCAAATATAGCCCGAAACGACTTCAATACAAACATGAAACACCATTCACCACAGATTAATGAAATGCATGAAGTAAACAAGTAGAATATGACCTTGAAACCTATGATCAAGTTGCACTGGAGCAATGTTACAAGCCAGCGATATTGTTGGATACGAGAAAGAGCTGATGGCTTTACAACCAGAAGAATATGGTGATGGTCCATACCGTCCATTAATCACAGGCTGCTCGGTCCGATCACTGAGTGCCTGACCTGCAACTAGACATAGAGGCTACATATAGTTTCGAATATGATCAGACCACCAATGGACACCACAATGAGAAGCAAGCATCATCAACTACCTGCGGAGCTGTACTGAAGTTGAGAACAAGGTGGCGTAACTGGACAAGCAGAGGGGCTTTGATCATAATAAGCGCAGACAGCTGTCGGAGGAGGAGGAGAAGCAGGGAGGTTACGGATCAAGTGCTTGATGAAACCGCCGAGAGTTATGATATCTTGTTTGTTGAAGACTTTAACCAGGACCTCATGTGCACGTTCCTGGCTGATAGAGGCCAGCTCCCGCCGGACCCCGGCGTCCGGCCATGGTAGCTTTTTCTCAGTACAGATTCTACGGAGCAACCCCTCCACCGGCGGAGGTAATCTCACTTCTTCCATAGAGTTCAGTTGCTGTTCTTTCCTTTTTAGTGAGGCTTTTACTGTTTTAGTGCCGAAAGCAAAATATGGCTACGAAATCTTCAGAGGGTAATGATTAATAAATGGTGAATGGCGTGTTGTGTAAGCTTCGTCACTTTAGAGTAGGAGTAGAGTTGATTGATTGGGATTATATTGATAGGTTGGTACACTGTGAAGTGTGAAACATGCAATCATTGATAACTTCGTCATTCTTTATGGTGCTTTTCCAGTTTTCCAGGGTTGGGTCAGCATTGCACCGTGCACCGTGCACCGTGATCATTTCCCCATAAAAGAGGGCCGTGACCACTAATTCAATTTTAGCCTAAAAATTATTCACTTACTTCACTAAAAGTTTTTTAATCTCATTTACCCAATCTAACAGTGTTTGACAGTATTGCCCTCATTTTAATTAACAAATTACACTCATATCTCTCTCTACTCCCCCTCATCGATGTCTCTCTCTCTCTCTCTCTCTCTCTCTCTAAGCCACCATGCCCAACACTCCACCATCGATGACGGCCTCCACCGCCGCCGCTCTGTCCCACCGTCGGACCACCAGAGGATGACGCCATCCAACTCCACGATCCCAACCCCTCTAGGCTTTGCTGGTTTTGTTCGTCAGATGTCCGGGAAGCTCTCCACGCTGGAATTGGGTTTGGGCTTCGTTTGCAGGTCTCAGACAACGTCAAAAATATGGTCTATTGGGGCAATAGACAGATTATTGCCCCCCAATAATTTCTTAACTGTGGTTAATTAATCACTGAAATTAGAGTTTTGAAAGTCTTATGTTGTTTTGAGTTTATCAAAATACAATAATCTGTCAATGATAGAAACTGGTGATTTTTGGGGTGGTTTATTGGGAGGCAATAGACAGATTATTACCCTGCAATAATGTATTAACTGTGGTTCATTTATTACAGGTCATTTCAACAAAATGCTGCTATATTCATTAACCAAAATAATTAGGTTTATTGGGGGGTCATAATATGATTATTGGGGGGTAATAAAATCATACCCCGGAATCCGGTCACCAGTCCGGCAGTCGGATTCTGGATTCCGGTGAATGGTTGTCGGATTCCGGTCACCGGTCGCCGGAGACCGCGGTCGGCCACTGGTCACCGGTCGCCGGAGACCGCGGTCGGCCACTGGTCACCGGAGCACAGCAAGGTGGATGATGACTTCTCTCTCTAAGTGAGAAAGAAGGAGAGGGCAAAAAAGTCCTAAAAATAAATAAAAATAATAAAAAAAGAATTAATTGGGTATTAGGGAAATAATCTCTTAAAGTGTTTTGGGTAAATAGGGTTAAAAAAACTGTTAGTGGAGCAAGTGGGCAATTTTTAAGCTGAAATTGGTAAATGATCATTTCCCCATAAAAGAAACACCCCAGACGGGGTTACGTTTTTTCCGTCTACGTGCACGTGCTTGTTACAAAGCGAAACTCTCGTCCTCTCCTGTTTGCAGCCATAGCCATAAAGAAGTGTTGGTTTGGTGGCTATCCCTCATTGGTAGAGATATTTTGCATGGCATGAATGCATGATATTAATTGTTTGTGCATTTAAGGTGACAACTTGTGCATGAAAAATTGGTGCATGATCAAGTGCATACATTGGGTATAAATGCATAGTCAAGTTGATGCATTGAGAAGAAATGCATAGTTAAATTCATGTTTTAACCTTTTTAGTCTTCTTAGGGAGTTAATGTGGGAGATTGGGTGGTTGATTCATGTATGGGCATTGATGAAATGAGTCTAGAGACTTCTATCAATGGTATAAATAGATGAAACTTGTGTGGAGGCAAGTAAGGAAAGGAAAAGAGCAACTCTAAGAGTCTTCGTGTATAGAAGCAAAGTGAGTTGTGTTCAACAGTGTGAATAGCTCTTGGGGTAGAGTGATCTTTTAGGTTGAGAGAGTGTGTACAAGGGGTATCATATTGGATACAAGGGCTTGGGTTGGGCATAAACTTGAGCAGTGTAATCTTGTACTTGTGTAATTCTCTTATTAATGAAGGTGAAACTCTCCGAGGACGTAGGCAAGGATATTGGCCGAACCTCGTTAAATCTTGTTGTCTTCTTGGCTTGGTTGTTTCTTCTTTCTATCTTTATTTCTAGTACTTGCGTGGTGCAGTGATTAAATTCCCTAACAAGAAGAAAATGCATAGATCTATCCAAAGTCAAACAGGTTGAAAGAAAACCTTCAAAAACATCAAAGGGGGGATTACAATTTACAACCTCGTTTATCAATGATTTATTCTGACTCTCATGAGCAGGACCGATTGAAGTGGTTGATGATGATGTAACAATCTAGCTAACAGGTGGACTAACACTTATGTAGGTAATCGTTGGTTTAAGTGCAGTTACTCATATTAAGGTGATGTTTGTTTCCTAAGATTGTCATACCCTGCCTTAATTTCTATAATTGTCCCGGACTCCTCAAGCTGGGCTTATGCTTTACAGTGTCCTGACTCATGTTTGGTGCTGGAGGGACTAATAACACTAACACGAAGACCCAGACTCCATCAACACCACAGACTTGCAATACCATCAACATCATCAGCAATTTCTCTCAGACTTCTCAGATCAAAGCCATACCCAATTTCTCTTCCAGTCAAGCCAAGGTGCCTGCAGTTCTTCCCAGACAAATTCAACTTCCAGAATCGAAATCCTTCACCCAAATCCAAAATTATGCAATTCCAACCAATACCCATCTAAGCAAACAACAAAACATCCAATACTCAATTCTCAAAATACGATCTTTCATTGATTCATTACCTTTGCAACCATCTGATTCCCAATCATTCAGTTTGGTTTCTTCTCAGCTTTCAATTTGCATAAGCTTGCCGGCGAACTCCGACCCAATCATTCTACGATTTGCTATTTCCAATGCTCACGGTGGAGGAGATGCTCATGTTTTCCGACCCGCTCTTCACATCCGATCAAGATTCACTTTCAAATTTCGGCGAAGTCTGAACTTTCTACCTCTGAAAATTGAGCCTCGCGTCATGGATTTGGTCGGTTTGGGAGATGAGAGATAATTTTAAAGCGGAGGTCTTGGAATCATTTGTGATTTTGTTTCTTGTGTTTTAGATTCTTTCAATGTAATAGATGGGGCGGGGTTGAATTGCAGGTTGAGAATGATGTGAGAACGACAAACAGAATGGAAGAGTAGATCGAGTGAGAGTGACTTCCACAATCCCATGGTTTTTGGTGTGTTTGTGGTAGAAGGTGTTGGAGGTGGCTTTAGGACTGTGGAGTCTCATTAAAAAGAGTCCTCCTTGCATCAAACTGGGATTAGACTAGATAAGGATGTCCAATCCCGTGTAATAAACACCACCTAAGAGTGTTATAAGGACATGAGAAGAACGGTATTTGAAGATTCAGTTTTTTAAAGGGCCTCAACTCCACTTTAAAGTTCTTCTACGATGACGAAGAAAAACCACCCTTGGATAGGATAGCATCAATCCTCTGTTTGTTTCCAAAACTTGATTTTGGTAAGAGTGTCGAGAGAGACTTACGTGGGGCAGCCGCACCACGTGGATGTAGGGCAGACTAATCAACTCCCAGCAGGAGGTCTTTTGGGTATTGCACTTTTAAAAAGCATGGGCAGTTTCGAAACAAGGAAAAAAATTCTAATATCTGATTGGCTTGTCCTATATCCACGTGGTGGGAAAGCCCCTACCTAAGAATTTTTCCAAAGTGTCAGGGTGACATGGTTTATTGAGAAATGATTTGAGTATCAGGGTGACATGGCTTATTTGGTAAGAGAGATTCTTCCATAGGGCACCCGCACCACGTGGCTTTAGGGCTAACTAATAAGGACTTAGCAGAGGGATATTTTGAATATTTCATTTTAATAAGCAAGGACAGTTTCGAAAAAGAGATAAAATTTTTTGATTTTTTATTAGAGGGCCGCACCACCCCATGGTGCGGGAGCCCCTATGCAAGAATTTCTCATTTGGTAAACATTCATTTTTTCCATGACGGCAGAAGCAACATTACTGCTAACGGAGCCGTTCTGTGCGAGGTCTCTATGGCACATTATCAGAAAATCTTGGTCTATATCTTTTTTCCAAAGAGAGAAAGCAAAGCAAAAGCTTTTCTAGTCTTGTCTAATCTAATCACATGGTTGTGGGGCCTACTTACTGACTTGGTTATTGACCTCTGAAGAGAAGCAGCAAAACACGATTCAAAAATCGATCAGGCCTGTTTTCCGCCCAAATATAAACATTGTCGCATTTGGCTTTGGAAGACGACCAATTTGGGCACACACTTGTAGGGGGCGTCCACCGGCCACAGGATTCAAACCGTGAAAATCATAGACAACCGTTGCTCTGAACAAGCACTTTCTGTTTTCTAAATTTGGTTGACTGATCTGATCGAGCACCGGACCAGCGAAAATGGCCAACTTATTCTCCATTTGATTCAATTGCAGTTGAATCTCTCGCACTTGATATTAGGATCTTCAAATCTCTCTCCCTCACCCTCCGTTGGACAATGTATGAACCTTTGGTGCGGTTTCCGTACACCGTCTGTTCAAGTTATTAGTTCCTCAAAAGCATGTGAAACTGCTTATGTTGTCATAATAAGGTTCTATATAACAGTTCAAAAGGAGTGATAATGACAAGTTATGAACCTTTGTAGCTGGTAGTGACGAATATGCACATGTATTTCACACTTACAAGTCACATAAGCAATTCCTGACCAAATTCAAAACAACAATATAATGAAAGAATCGGCGGTCGCTAAGTATACATCTGCAAGGCAGATGCAAGTTTTGGACGTACAAGGCAGTGCCTCACTCGTTGTTAGGATGAAAGAGGCTGGCTCCTTGTCTATTAATTGCAACAACACACCAACACTTTCTGTGCACATCCTCGACAAAAAATGGAGATAAAACAAATTAATATATACCTTCACCCAATGATTCTTTACTTCTCATAATTAAATGCATCATTCGAGGCATATTCTATGCTTTGTCGAACTTTGAAGGTTTTTTTGTTGCAGCAGTTTCTCACATGGAGCAACTCTGAATCATGGTAAGTTGGTGTTAGCAAGTCCCATCGACTCTGCAACTTCTCTAGCGGAAAAGTCATCTGCTTGTGCCTGCACAAAGGTACACATTCAGAATAGCTATGTATATTATACACATTGTATAGGCTGAATACTGGCTTTTCATACAAATTGCGAAGATATCCATACCTGAAGGCGATGCAGCAAATACATCAAGAACAGATGCACAAATACCTGCGGATGGCTTATTAAACTTATTTTGTGATAATTCACTCCACAAAGTTTGTCTGATTAATTAAACTCTTCAAACAAGTATTCAACTGTTTTACCATGTAGAATAGCAAGATAATCCGAGCAGTTGGATACCGCCAGAGAAATTTTGTGGCCCGGACAGCTCCTGAATCTAATAGTTTTGCTGCCTTCTGCAACTGCATCAGACAAGGGGAAACTTAGAGTTGAGCACAACAAAGGGTGACGATGATAGTGAATTATAGGTTAGGTTACCTGCATGGTTGCCCCAACCATATGGCGGTGATACAAGGGAAGAGGCCTGCAGAAATTAGTTTTAGTTACTTTCTGAAGATTTTATAACTACATGGAGATAAAGCCACATAACAGATGCAAGAAACTTGGATGGTATACGAATGCACCCAAGTCAAGATGTCCGGATATATGAGGGCTAATTATAAAGTAAACATGTGCTCCTTGTTAATTAAAGTTATGGAGAGTAGGAACTAGATGAAGAAAGTCAAATTAAATGGCATTCCCATCATGTGTGAGGCATTATTTTTGGAGCATTGTAAAATGAAGGCTACACACCGATGTTCTCTTATCTATTAGCCTAAGTGTCCAAGGGCTTAGGAAAGGTAGTAAGATTTGGTGATGATAGCTAAAGCACAGTCTCAATCTTGTCAAGGAGAGGGTTGCACACTGGTAAAAGATGGGCAGCTTTGCTTGTTCTTTGTTGTATCAAATAAGAAAGGAGGGGCAGCTCTAAGCATAAGGCATTACAAGGATTAAAGTAATGGTTATCACAAAAACCAAAATAAAAACATACTCAAGTGCCTTCATTTCAGTGTCTTCTTCCCAGGATGCTGATGCCCGGCGGGAAACTCTACTTCTTTCTGCCTCTACCTGTGCTTCCTGGAGACGCTTCAATTCCTTCTCCAATTGGAACTCTGCAGCAGCTTTTTCACTGGCCATGGTTTCTAATTGTGTTTGCTTGTAGTACTGAATAATACATGGAATAAACTACTTATCAAAACGGCTTGATATGTAACTGGCAATGTAAATTTTGTATTTCTGAGTTGAGACTTGAGATTACCAGTAAATCAGTTAGTTCACGGTAGCGTTTCTCTAGTTCCATGTGTTCCTGCAAAATTGCAAATATAACCAAGAATTAACATATGACTAAGTACCAGAATTCATTATAGGATGAAGATGCATATGGTGAAGATAACTACAGAGAGAGAGAGAGAGAGAGGGTTGGTCAGAAGAAGGTTAAGAAAATGCAAACAGCCAACAGTTTACATGGCACTGTAATGCTGAATCAAAAATAGACAGTGTGTAGCCGATGCTAGCAACTGAACAACGCTTTATTTTGTCTAAATTATCTACCAGTATTATAACACATTAATTTAGATTTAACTGATCAAGACCCATAATTAAGGCTTGTGAACATATTGAAATAAGAGAACGGGAAAACAAAAACAACAGAGATCATATGATGTATGCAGCCACCTATATAGAGCTGGAAGTTTGGTCTTCTCCATATTTACCACCAAAAAATAAAAGTCTGAGACCATGATTTCCCACCCAAAACCGAGAAAATCATAAAAAAAATATCCTGTCGGAACTTTGAGTTCTGTCACTTCGACAATTGCTCAAAAATCATAAATTAGGGGTGGGAAGATTTTGGTGAGAATCTAAGAACGTGCTATTTTAGCCGGAAAAAAAATGTGTTCACAGTTTTGGGTGAAAAATCAAAGGTTTGAACAATTTTTTGTCTTTGAGATAAAAGTTCCTGGATCGATTCCAGCGGATCTAGGACCAGAGGAAATAAAGATCAACTATATTTTACAGGCTTAGGATGTTATAAATTCTACTCGACACCTAACATGGATTGAATAGAAGGTTGCACCCCTGTCAAAAATAGAAATGATATCAAATTTGTGATAGGTTGGTATTGAAAAACTGAGCTTTAGAATCAGATTACCTGACGTGAGTAGTGCTCAGCATCCCTCTTCATGGCAGCCATTTCAACTCTCATTTTTTGAACTTCAGCCTAAAATTTTAGCAAGTGTTAGAACTCAGAAAGCAAGTAGATCAAAGAAGCAAAGAAATTCAGGACTCAAAGATACAAATGAAGCATAGCACCGGTATTATGCAAGAAACAAAGGACACTTACCTCCAAGGAAGAAAGCTTGCCCTCTGCATCCCTCTGACCTTGGCGTGCACGTTCCACTTCTTCCTGCCACACCTGCATCATAGTATACAGCTGTAAGTACAATTATACTATGGTGATGAGACCAGGGGTCAAATGTAAAACTGAGTCGAGGAATACCTGAATCATTTGATTCGCCTCTTCTGGTGGCTTCTTTTGCCCGCGCCGAGCACGAGCTTCCATATCTTGCAGCTCTTGGTTTAAGTTGGCACACTCAACCTGATACCACATAGTTCTAATTATAAAAGAAGCTTAAGACAGTATTGTTTCTGCAATTCAACAGAAATTGTGGTAAAAATAATGTAAATGTCTCTTCTACCTCAAGCAATGCCATCTTCTGCTCAAGTTCTGATGCCTTTGCAGTCCTCTCATCAGCTATTCTCTAAATGAGAAGCCCTTAAAATATTCAGTAAACTATGCTCAAACTCAAAATTGTGAAAAATCATTTAAAGAAAAAAAAAAAAAAAAGTGGGAGACACTCCTCAGTAGACAGACGTAGCTTCTGAGGTGGGTATTCAAAGTAAAAATCACCAAGTAAGTAAAGCTCGACAACGGAAAAAAAAAGAGTGGTACGAAACCAAAAGATCTTACACATTTGAGATAAATATATATATGCACTTGCTTGTTATCGAAGCCTAAGAATTCAGTAGTCTTAAATATCCACAGAGATAAGAAAGAACAGAAAACTGCTCTCTTTAATGAAAATGCTGCTACTTGAGGCAATCAGTTATAAATTTGGAAAGGGCTACTTCACCTGAGTCCTTGCGAGGGCTGTGGATGCCTCAAGGGCTCTATGTTCCAATTCTACTTCCCTTTCCATAGCAGCCTGTTTTACCATAAAATGATCAGCACCAGCACAAGAAAACAACCAGAAAAAAGAGATAATTATTAATTATTAATTGTACAAATTGTTCTGGGTGCAAACCATTTTGGTAGCATTGTGTGCAGCACGCTCTTCTTCAGCTCTCCGTTCTACAGAAGCCAACTCCTCCCGTACAGCCTGAAGAATACAGTCTCACTATTTCAGAATCTAATGATAAAAACAGTATAAGCTACGAATCCAAATACATGCAAGGAAGCATCATAAAATCTAACCTGCATCATTCTTGTCTCCGTCAGTTCCCGATTTCTCATTATAGATTCCATGTTTGCCTGATTAAAAATACAAATAATAAACCAACTATTACCAAATCATCAACAAGACAAAAATTCAAGTTTAGAGCATCCATAATTGCATTGAGTGCTATAAAGAGTAGATAAAGGAGTAGAATGAAAAAAGAAAAAGAAAAAATGACAAGGTGCTTCACATGAACCAGCCCCAAGTATTCCTAAAGTCTACGTGCCACTGACAGTTGCAGTGGCAGGGAGGGGAGAGAGTGAAAGTAAAAGGAAGACTGTGCATGAATAATGATATTAGGTTAGTGTAACGAACCTGCAGCGAAGCCAGATTTCCTTCAGATATAGCAGCCTGTTTCTTAAGTGCATCCATGGAACTGACAAGTGCCTCGATTTCAGAATTTTTTGCTGCCAAGGCCTCAACCATATTTGACTCTATTCTTGTCACCTCGCTTTTGGATGCTGACAAATCTTTTTGTAGCTGCTTTATGCGAGCCTCATATGACTTGCCAGCTCCCTCTATCAAAACGGGCAATCCATGTGATATCAATAGCTGTATATCATGTTCATTCATGTTTAAGTTCACATAATACCTGAACTAGAAACTGGAAAGTATCTCACCTCTGACACAAGAAGCTCCTCTAGCTGTGCATTCTCAGATTTGTATTCTTGAAGACGGGATGAAAGTCCAGCACAAACCTAACCATGGAAAGCAAAGGATTAACAAAGCAACTAAAGAGAAGACTTTCAACTTAATCAGTAAGAATTTCTCGAGGGTCAGAAAACCTCATGTCTAAAATATCAATTTAAGGTGACCTTTATTAGAGACTACTGAAAGAAAGTGGCATTCCTACTTCATTGAATTGAAACTTACAAAAGTAGCAAAGATAAGCATGTATTAGTAGAGCTTACCCTCGCTAACCTTGCTTCTTTAGACTGACCAGTGGAAACAGCCGTTTTAAGCAATCCTTGAGCCTGCACACCAACTAAAGAAACTAGTCAATAATAGCCTAAATGGTAAGGTAACAAGATTCAAATCCAAAAATAATGAAGTACATGAATGTTCTCCCCATAATAAATAACTTACCTCCTCAAGTTGATCCTGTTCCGGTACTTTTGAGGGAGAGCTACCAGCTTTATGCTCAAGTTGCTTACTTCTCTCAAGGACTGGTTCCTCGTTGCCATCAGCAACTTCCGACTGATTTTTTCTGTTACTGGGGACATCAGTAGCTATAGACTGTGATCTCTCTTGGACAAGGGTTGGAGGAACATCTGCATCTTTGGATCTTTTATCTTGGCCAACATCAACCGACTGAACTTGATTATTTTCATCCACAACCTCAACTTCTTTGACAATTAACGGCAAAGGATGTTCTTCCCGACCAACTGCGGCATTCTCATTCACAAGCTCACCATTTGAAGTTGATGTGGCAGATTCCCTATCAGTAAGAATTGGTGAAGCTTCCAGTTGACCAGCATCCGTTTCACTGACTCCAATTCCTGGTGTCTCTGTTATAGGAATGCTAGGTGTGGAGTCTTTCTCAAGATCCTGTTGCTGCTCGTTAATTGTTTGGATCACAGGATTTTCAGAGGGCGTCCCACCATTGTCATTTAAATGAACATCACTAGCTTTTTCAGGTGTGGAATCTACTTGTGGAGTTAGTATATTAATCTGTGCATGTGCAGAATCACTTGTTTCTAGAGACTCTGTTTTGTTATGAGAACTTGTTTCTGAAGTTTCATTTGTTGACTGTCTCTTCTGAGCCTGAAAATACCATATGTGAGACAATAGTTGAAAGATATCTATGTTTCTGTGTGAACAAGCTATCTAATTAAGTAAAATGGTAATACCTTGGTCTTCTTCTTTGCCCGCTTGGCTTGAGGTCCTTGCCCATTAGAAGCTTCTTATAAGGAAGACACAAACAACAGTTAGCAACGGATGATGGTCTTCAAGTTAACAGACAGACATAAGTTGATAAAGTAACTGCTAAAGGATGAATCTTCTAGGGGAGACCATCAAGGCTCTGGAGTTCATCTTAACAGTACAATGTCGATAACAGATGAGAAGGCACCAGCTAGTTTGGTGGGTAAAGTCACTTAAAGCCATCCCCATTCCCAAGGACGTAGGAAAGGGCTGGGGCCTTTTATAAGGATTTAAAGAGCCGTTATCTAACACATATGTGCAATGATTCGAATGAAGCAAAAAAAAATGTATATAAAAGATGCTAAAACAAATCAAAGTTAATACCTAGTGCTTGGGCAGCCAACTGCTCATCTGACAACTCATTGACAACAAGCTTTGCCCTTCGATCAACAACTTCAAACAAATCTGAGGCCAAAGAAAGCATCATAATGTACAGAATTCTTATCTGAGGACTGATAAAGAGGATGAATAATCATGAGTAGTAGAATCTGGTGGTGCAGGTATTAGAATTATGATTGTTATATAACTTATTTTCTTTTGTGATTTGAGTTTTTTGGTAAGTGGAAAGCAGTAGTGCAGCCTCGTTGGAATATCGCCATAATAGAACACGTCCTAAAACCAAATTTCTCTAGCTCATTTCACGAAATTTGTGAATTGTACAAAAGCACTGGCAACTACTAATTATATAGCTACACTGAGATTCCAACTCTTGCTAATGTCTCATACGAACTCCAAAGACTATTCTTCCGAATCATCAACTCTACTAATCTTGTTCCTTCATTGAACACTAATTCCACCAGTATTGCATTCAAAACCAAGCTAACCAACCTAACCCGATCATCCTATTACAAGATCATTAATCCCAAACATCATCACACATTGCATCATCCACAAAATTCCGGAGCATTTCAAGCACAATAATCAAATCTGAACACATTTCAAATCCGAGCGGCAACCAAATCAAATCAAACAGCAACAAAACAAACAGATAGGATTTGAAAAACAGTAGAAAATATATCGAACCTTCAGCAGCTTTGAGCCACGAAGCCATTAGAGGCGAACCGAATTCGGATCTGCGACGACGACGACGGTGGCCTAGCGACCGACGAATGGAGCTTCCATTCTCTAATGCGCGGGATCAGAAAACGACGGCGTTTGAAGTCCGATTTAGCTCCGAATTGAGTCCGGCGATTTCACCACAGGTGTGAAGGAGGTGAAGGGGAGTTCGTTAGTTGGGGGAAGGTTTGGGCGTTAACGAGTAAAACTGAAGAAAAACGGAGAGAGAGAGAGATGGTTGTTGGTGTTCATGACCCGCGTATCTGTACCCCGGGGAATTTTGTTTGCCACGTGGTAAAGATGTAGGGACAATTCTTTGGGCTGGATTAATTGGGTCTTGGCCCAAGTTTTGCATATGATCAGAAACATATACATGGAGTTCAAAGCCAGTCCCATGTTCAGACCAAAGGGCAGAGGCCCAAGTGTAGAGGTTTTTTTTTTTTCTTCAGAAACTCTAAGGATATTGAATGGAAATTTTTTTTTCTTTAGGCTGGTTTTAGTTGGATCTCCAAATTTAATATGGGCGAGGCTATTTCCACCCTACCAAATGCTTTGTTCACCCTACAATTAAACTTTTACCCTGAAACTTCCAATTTCACCCTCAAATAATTTAGAAAATAAAAAATATATCACTATTGAAAATGTAAAACTGGAAAGAAAAAATAAAAAGAAAATAAAAAAACACCATCGTGGTGCAACCCCATGCCTTTTAGTTTTTTTTTTTGTACTTTTTCGCTTTTTTCCCTCTTCTCTATCTTATCCCTTCATCAGCTACTGTGACGTAGAATTAAATACGAGTGACATCAAGTATAACAAAATAATACTAACCACCAATTCTTTTCACTTGCTACTATAGCTTGAAAATTTCATCTAACTAATTGTTTGGTAGACTAGCGATGAAGAAGCTGAGATGATAATTTTTTTTTTACCATCAATAATTAAGTAAAAATAATAATTAATTATCATTTAATATATAAGTAAATTCAAAACAATTTGATATAAAATTTCGTTAAACTAAATTCATTCAATATTGTGATATAGTCATTACTCGATCTTCTAACCCAAAACCCTTGAAATCCTTCTTTTAGCAAATTCAAATGGATTCCAGCAACATATCAAGATCGAGAACCAACTCTCTGATTAATTTTGATGGAGGAGAGACCTACTTATAAGAGAGCAATATCATATGATTTTAATTCATTATTTTTCTCGTGGTTAAAGATACAGATGAAAAATAGAGTAACAGATTGTTGTATCACATGTTCAAAGGTGTTTTGGTAAAGATAAGGAGGTTTACTTAGCTTTTCAAGTATTCTAAAAAGTAAATTAGAGGTGTACTAAGTATGAGAGGTCCAAATAGCAAATTTGGAGGTCCAACTAGAACCACCCTAATTGAGATGTCTGTTGGGTAAAATTTTATTTATCCATAAAATTGTCCTTAACTACAATTATTTTTTCTGTTAATAATTGTACTTGAGGACAATTTTGGAATTTTAAAGGAAAAATTTGATTGTAGGGTGAACAAAGCATTCAGTAGGGTGGAAATAGTTGCACCCATTTGTTAGTTATATAGAAAATTACATAATAGCACATGACCAAAGATGTAAACACAGAAAACCCACTTTCAATAAGATTTATACAAATAAGGACATGAAATCAGGCCCAAAAGTTAAATAATGCAAGTCTCACTCCTAATTTGAATGAAAAATGACCAAAATGTTCAGTTTGATGAAATATTTATGTGTATGCCACTGACCCAATAACAACCCCCTAAAACAAAAACTCATTACTACTTTGACTGAACCTCTTGCTCACACAGCGTCTTCACCTCCGCCTCCGGGAACGTCTTGCACTCCATCAGATGCTCGATCTGACGTCCAGATCCCCGTGAGACGACATCGTTTCACCTCCTCGTCCCGCGCTTTTTCCTCATATCTCAAACCACCGCCAATTCCGAGTAGATCTGACGGTTGTGCAGCGATGCTCATGCCGGCGGACGAAGATCTAAGCGTTGCATGCATATTGGGAGAGTAAAACGAGTTGTTTTGAGGTTGGGTCGAGTCTCGACCCCTCTATCATACTCTGTGAGATGGCCAGTTCTACGACCTCATTGAGCCTTTTTCTGGGTAGAAGACAACGCTCCTGATACTAATTACCTTTTCATGGGTGATTATGTAGATCAATCACTTTCTCTCTTTCCCCTTTCCTCTTTAATCTTTATCTCTCTCATTCTTTTTATTTTTGCATTTTCTTTATGTTTTTTGTGAGTTTTTTTTCAATCTGATTGAATGAATGAGGATTTGGATTTATCTTGCTGAGAAATTAGATTGAGGCTACAGATTATGGATTTAGGAAATTTGTGTTGCGTGTTGTTCTTGTTATGTGAATGAATTACATGCGTAGAATTATGTGTGATCGTTTGATCTTTTCGGTTTCGAGTAATGGAAGCTAGCTTTATTATGATCTTGATCTTTAAGCTTAGTTTTGGAAATGAATAATGATCGAATTTTTTCTGTGATGTTTTGAAATTTGACGGAATAGCTTAGTGGATAGAAGTCTTGTGATGAGCTTTGATGTGTTGTGTTCTTCATCTCTGTTGATGTGCTAACATTGTGTTAAGTTTGTGGAACATATGTGTTATAATTCAAATGCATCGTTATGAAATTTTACGTTTGCTGCTTATGTGTGTCTAAGACTAATATATTGACTACACAATGCAGATCGTGGGTATTATTGTAGCAGGATTGGACTAGTGTTGTAGCAGGATTAGGCGATGACGAGTGCAGTAGCAACACACATAAAAAAAATAACATAAAAGGATTATTAAAAAAAAAAATGTAACATAAGGGGATTAGAAGTCAAAAGAAACAATTAAGGGTAAAAAAGTAAAGGGAAAATTCTCATAAACCCCAAATCTACCAATATACTTCCCATACACTCCACCAACTTATTTTTCTTCCCACTCACACAAATCTTTTCACTTTTTCCACTACTATCCAAAATATCCCATCCTATTCATCCCACTTTTACTCCTCTCTTTTTATTTTATTTTTTGACAAAGCATGGTGGGCCCATCTTGAATTTATTTGTCTAGATATAATTGCAGCTAAAATTGCATCCTCTATTCGACGGTAAACAGTAAAACTTTACTATTCATAATTTCGATCGTTGACAGACTTAAATTGGTTGCTATCTGTAAAAATACTAGCAAAGAACTGCAAAAAGAGAGAGAAAAATTGAGAAAATTGAACAAATATAGAGAAAGTCTTAACAGAGAAACTCTCAACTATTGGGATATCATCTATACACTTCAAACCAGAATTTATAGAATAGAACAAGATATTGATAATCTCTTATATGTTCTGGAAGATGAACAAAAACTCTTGATTATTTGAGCATTGGTTAGATCCGCAAATCACTGGTATCAGAGCTTGTAAAATAGCTCAAAGGGGAATCCCTCCTAATGAGGACAATGTCAGAATTGCTATTAGAGAAAAGGGCTAAATACAAATTACTACCCTGTGGTTTAGGTCCAAAATCAATTCAGTCCCTAAACTTCTAATTTCATCAAAAACACCCCTGCACTTTCAATTTTGATCTAATAGGTCCAATTTGTTAGTTTTCCGACAATTGAGTTATTTAACTTGTTAATGTGGCTCATATATGGCCTATGTTTTATGATGTGGTGTCGAGGTGGTCTGCATAATCAATTTAGGAGTGAGTCCTACTATTAAAAATAAATAATTTTTCAACAAATAATCCAACTATAACTTGAACCCATAACAGAATATTAACGAATTGGACCTATTAGATCAAAATTGAAAGTGCAGGGGTGTTTTTGATGAAATTAGAAGTCCAGGGACTGAATTGATTTTGGAACTAAACCACAGGGTACTAACTAGTATTTAGCCCTAGAGAAAATAAATTCTCTATTAAATTCCTCTGATGAGAAATTGTTTGGACCTGATTTTAGGAAACTCCCAGGTGTGTTGACTTGAGGGTTGATCAGAGAATCATTGAGTTGTTCGACCGGAATAAAAGTAGTGTTCGGCTATTCGGCCGAGATTAGAGGTTTTCAAAATGTATGGTTGAGATGAATGCATCGATAGAGCTTGGGGATTTTGGGTCATATGACCCAAAATATAAATCTCATGGACATAGTGGTGGACGATCCGAGTTCATATGAGCAACTATACAAATGGGCTGCAAGGCAAAGTAGGAGTGGTTCGGCCAAGCCCAAGTAATAATTCAGCCGAGAAGTCATTCAAGGAAGGAATCCTCAAAAGGAAAAAGTTCGAATCAATTATGGATTTCGATTGTGAAGTTTGGATTTTATGAGACAAATCAATCCTAGAAGGAAGGAGAATCCTACTTCAATTCCACGTCTTGGAGGACAAGTTAGCTAGGGTTTTTGACTTGTATATATAGCACATTGTAAATCATTGTAAAAGGTCCTGCACCACACAAGCAAATCAATATACAACTTTTACTCTCAAACTTTTCTCTTAGGTACTTTGCCTTCTATTCAACTTTCATAACTTGTTTTTATTTTTAGTTTCTTACTTTTATTTCAGTTGTTACATTCAAGCACTTTACTTTCTTGTTCTTTATTTTATATGTACTTTACTTTTCGCACTTAGGAGTAGTTCGTAACATAGAATTATCATCCATTGATCTCTTTCGGCCAGTCCGGATTGGATTGATGCGATTCGCCATTCACACACATATCATCTCACAACATTTTGACAACCGAATCCACTTCACCTTCGTCATTACCGTGATTTGCGAGTACCTTCACCCAATAAATCTTTCGCTTGTCACCCGAACCTTTGAGTTTACTCAAGAAGTGAGTGTGATAGAAGATCCCGGTCAGGATTGACGCCTAACCAAAGTCCTTGCAACAGAGGCATCAGAACCTAACGGCCGAGAGGGTTCCTTCCTCGGCCTACAATCATTTGAAAGAAGTCAGATCACGCACCATTCAAATCATAAACCTCGCTTGGCTGTTCGGCCGTGAGTTGGCACGCCGGCGCAATTTCAGAAGGACACTTCAACCACAAGTCCCTTGGCCCTCACTTGGCCGAGACGATTTTGAGGCAAACAGAAATATCAGAGGCTGTTACTAGAATTATCTAGATGTGAAACTCATCTAGAAAAATTACCTGCTATAATCCACCAATTGGAAAGATTGGAAAACAAAATGAATTATATCAAAGAACTTCCAAAAACGGAAGAAGAAAAGCTAACAGTCGTTAGTAGAAAAATCAATGAACAACAGAAAACGCTGGATTCTATGAAAACTATACTGAAGGACAAGAAAGTGCCTACAGTAAAAACAAAGAAAGCTAATAGATTCAAACCATTAGAAAAACCTGACAAGAATCTTGTTCCAAACATGATTTTTTTGGAACCATCCACTAGTGAGACTAGTATCCGGTATGAAAACCCGGAAAAAAGAGATATTAAGATGTTAAGCATCTTCGGGAAAAAGAAAGGAGTACAACTCCTAAATGCTGAAGAATTCGAATTCAAAAAAATCGAACAAGAGGTAAAAAAACTCCTCATTTCTAAAATTAGATTTTAAACAAATCTACAAAAGGGGAACGTTTGATCTAATGGATAACCATTATTTTAAACCACTGGAAATTACAACCCCTGCTACAGCAGGAGGAGAGACTGATCTTCTAATGATCACTCCTTCAGAAGTTGCCAGAGCTCAAGCAAAAAAATACCAATTCATGCATATTGGAGCAGTCCAAGTAGGCATAAATCTGCTTGCTCGTGAAGGCATAGACTGTTCGGTTCTATGTGTTCTACAAGACAATAGATTAACAGACTTCCGAGCAAGTCTGTTGGGAACTCTTGAAGCATCTCTATGTGATCAAGTAGCATATTTCAACTGCTTCCCAAATTTCACAACCAACTTGAAACATGCAGCTCACTGTCTACAACTGAGAGTCAAGACAGATGGCATATCAATGAAAGAAGATATGCAAGAACTCGCAATAGTATCCAGAATATACTATAAATTGATAAGCACTACAATAACCCCCAAGACAAGAATAACAAATATTTCAGGTCTTACTACTGGCTTCCTCACCAATCAGAAGAACCATTCACAACAGATTCATAAAGTTACTTGGAATGAAGTGACTTTTCCTCATGAATGGAAATTATCAGGTCCAAAAAAGCCACTGGAAAGAGCGAAAGCAAAAATTTATGAAAGTAGAAAGACTGGAGAAATCAGTCTCAATTTTGACAATCAAAGAAAAAGTGATGTCTGTCCTGACAACCTCAGGATAAATAAAAATCTTCTCAGAAGAAGCTATAGCACTAGAGAAGCTAGTGTTAGGGGTACTGTCAGGACCCACCCCGGAATTACCCTCCTAACTCCAAGATGGACCTGCAGGGCCCACTTTTCTGAAAAATTCGACAGAACTTCCCCTAAAAGTGGACAACCCTAAACCTGCTGAAAACACTTCTAAGTATAATAAAATTTAATGCTTGAAGCCACCCTGCTTCCTAGCAACAATCCGCAAATTTCCAAGTATAAACACCGTACTACACAAACATAACCACTCATATATATACAACCCAGCGAAACAAATCTTTCAACTTCTTCCAATATTATACAACTCCCATACACTCATAATTATACAAATGTATAAATCCATCACTCCAAGATAAACAGAGCAATCTATAGAACACAATTTACATATGATACATAAAGTAGGTTAATAAATAACCTACTGAGGATAGATGGCAAAGGTGGTGCTAGCCACCACTCCTAAGCCGGTCAGCAACGCTGCGATCTGGGCAATTGAAACCAAAGGGCACAGGGGAAAGTACATAAAAACGTTAGCGTGAGTGGACAAAATAAATAAGCATAACGGAATAAGAGTTTATACTTTCCCATAGATTTAAATTTATAAAATCTCAATGCATGCAACGTTTATAAAACGTATTTCTTCAAACTCAAAAACTCGTGGAAAACATACCAGCCCCGCTGGTTAAGAGAAATCGGACTAGCCCAGCTAGTCAAGTAACGATAAAATATAGGGAAGAAATTTCACCATACGAAAGAAAGGAGCCTCCCAGGCTCAGGTCAGAGTGTCCCACACTCTGGAGCATCCCATGCTCTGCTCTTACTCGCCCATAAACACATAGTAAGTAGGGAGGAGTACTAGTAGACTAGCTAGCAATAAATATGACGACCCAGGTATGGTGGGTTAAAAGACCATTCAAATCCAATAAATCTATAAGGCTTCCCCATGTCCCACGAGTCGAGAAAACATGGGAACAATTCCCAACCGTACCCAGAAATTCTAGTAAAACGTCGTATAAATCAACCGCGTGTTCCATACGCTAAGAAATTAATTAGATTATCAGTAAGGCATTCCCAATGCCAAAATAGAAAGTCGATAATCTCTTAAAAATCTCAAATCGACGAATATAAATATAATATAAATAGTATAAATCCGGAAATCACATCGAAAACAATTCGTCGAAATTCCACATCAATTATAAATTCGAAGCCGAGCATAACAACTTAATAACCGAAATTCACAACCGGTATAAATCATAAATGCTTCATGAAAATCATTATTGAAAGCAAATCCACAAGTTAATTAAATAGAGCATACTTTAATAAAATAAATGCATGCATCACTTATTTGAAAACAAAAGTCCACTCACAGTGTACGGCTAAGCCTGCCGTCGATTTGAACCTTCCTCGAGGAAATCCTCCTCACGTCCTGTACAATATAACGTTCGTAAACCCATAATTACTGGATGGATAACTAAATTACGATAAATAAAAACCAAACCCTAACATTAATTTTATTCGCCCAAAACCTCCCAATCTTCTTCACTAATGTCATTCCCTTAATGCATGGTCTTTAGGGCCAAATTAAGGAAATCCGATGGATGGATTCCTCGTAATTCAATTAACAATTTCCACCTTTGAATAACATCAAAATCCATACTCATTCCATCTCCAATTCTAACCCAAAGCTGCAATTAAGAAACTAAATGTATAATTGACTAATTATCTCAACAACAGAAGTTAAAGACCGGCCAAACACTGTCTCACGCGCCACCAACAGTGGAGGCGCGTGGCACCCACACGCCGGTACCAAC
Source organism: Rosa lucieae (assembly GCA_024704745.1). Taxonomy (NCBI): domain Eukaryota; kingdom Viridiplantae; phylum Streptophyta; class Magnoliopsida; order Rosales; family Rosaceae; genus Rosa; species Rosa lucieae. Next base: position 5,312,106 of record CM045493.1, read on the forward strand.
CTCCACCACCGGCTACCAAATTCCATGTACAGCAACAACTCAACCCACCGATTAATTTCCTCAACTACAACACATCCAAATTTTACCTGGAAATGGTCGAATCCGGCCGGTGAAGATAACCTAGAAATTCAAGAACCCTAGGTTGTCGATTCGGCCTCTACACAGCAAATTGGAAAGCAAGACCTTAGGGGAAATGATCTTCGTCGAAAACCAAGCCTTCGACGCCGGTTTGGTGACCGGAGATCGCCGGAAATCGGCAAAAGTCGCAAACTACTACAGTCACCTTCCCAGCTCAAAATCGAGCTCCTCCGGCCAAATCTCCACAAAATACCACCACAGATACGACAAGGGGGAGGAGACGAGCTTGGGGATAGCCGGATTTCGTCGTGGGTCGGCCGGAGGGGGAAGAAATAGAAGGGAGAAAATCGGGTCAAGGAAGGAGAAGAGAGTTACCGGGGGCTAGGTAGAATTTCCGAAAATGGAAATCTACCAACAGTAACTTCCATATATATATATATATATAAATTACCCTGAACAGTAACTTCTACATTTTTGGCCATAACTCTCACATACTAAGTCCAATTTTTACGCACCACATATGCACGCGCTCGGTTTAAAGTCCTCTACAACTTTCATGAAGAACATTTTCTCAAATTTTGACCCGAACAAAAAGTCAACTTTTAGGGCCACTAAAATATCGATAAAAAGTAAAAGTTGGAAGTATTCGACAATTACCGTCCAAACAATGAGTAAATCGTTAATTCTAGGTTCGGGACGTAACAGATACAAAACCCACTGTCGAAGAACCAATATCTGAAGAAGAATTAGAAGCTGATCTAAATATACCAGTCAATATGTTCAGAGCAGAAAGGCTCTATAAACTCTATGAAGAAGCAGAATCTTGCGAAAATCCTGAACGATTAGAAAAACTAATCGAAGAAATGAAGGATTTCAAAATCAGAAAGACGAGAAAACTCTTTCCTTACCAAGATATTGAAATGGAAGAAGGAGAAAGCTCCAGAACTTTCATTAGCAGAGAAAAAGGGAAAATAAAACTCCCAGCTCAGAAAGCCCCCACGGGTAAAAAAGGGGAAGAAATTCCCAAAGATTTGTCCCAGAAGACAATATGCCTAGAGTTCCAATCACGAACTATGGCATCTGGCTAAATCTAGACAAGAGTCTAGATAAAAGAAAAACTATTGACCAATGGGTAGATAGCCTGATGATGGCTTCTGCACTTACCCTTGGAAAATTTGAAGCACCAGATTTGCAGGTGTACTATGAAACTACTCTTACTGGAGTAGAAAAAAAGTATTACCTATCTTTCAAAGAAACTGCCAGAGGAAGAGCTGGCTAGAAGAAATTAAAAATTAAAAATCTCCGTATGATTTCGCAGTACCCCTGTATGATCAATTCTGTAGAGATCTCTCAAATATGAGTGAAAAGGCTAAAGAAACGGCCAAATCAAATATCTATGCTCTCAAAATCTGTGACATGAGATATTTTGAAGAATACTTGAATGAATTTCAAGAATATTACTGTACAATTGGTGAACTAGAGAATACTGATCTACTTAATCTGTTGCACATAAAGCTCCCTGAACCATGGAGAACAGCTGTGAGAGAAAGCATAGCTGAAAAACTAATTGAAAGATTTTCAGTTGGAGGAATTGCCGACAGAATCCGGCAATTACTAAAACAACAATGCAAAGTCAATCTTAGAGTTAAGATGGCCAAGAAACAACTCAGAGGAGTTGAGAATTTCTGTTATGGAATACTGAATATGCCAACCAATTGGGGATGTCATGAATCCAAGTTCCACAAGAAAAAGAAAGAAAAATATTACTCCAAAAAATTCAAAAATCAGATGAAAGATTGGAAATTCAAGAAAAGTTCCAATTACAAGAAACATCATGATGAAGATACAAAAAAGAAATTCTTCAAGAAAAAGAAGAATACTCATCAGCATAAACAACCAAGCAAAAAAGCTTATAGATGTTGGTTATGCAAAGCTGAAGGGCACTATGCCAATGAATGCCCGAAAAAGGGTAAAAGATCTACTAAAGCTCTCTTTGAAGAATATGAGCAGATAGTAGAATCAGCAAATATAAAAGGCTACGAAATAGCTTATTCTGAAAATGAAGAAGACGACAGGTTAGTTTACTCTGCCCGGTCTGAAGAAGAAGATTCATCCAAATCTGAATCAGATTCTGAAGTAGAGAACTTCGAATCAAGACAGATGAATGTCCTTAAAATCAAAAACTGGGAAGAAAGCAAGATAGAATCTTTAATGTCTTCTTATCAGGTAAACCTGGTACATTCGTTTGTGATTACTGCCTATGTCACGAAAAGAATGGTCTCCCTATGTTTTGTGAAGAGTCTAAAAAGACTTATCGCAAAGAATGCTTCATAGCTGAAGCAAGAAGAAATACCAAGAATGGCCTTCTCAGCCAATTGGTAGAACAAGAATATGAAGAATATTTCTCTGAACAAAAAGAGAAAGAAGTAGAAACTTTGTTCCAAGAAATCATGGAACCATCTTCCTCAAAAATAAAGGAAGAAATCATTGATGAAGAAAAAATCGATGAAAATAAAAATTTTGAACTGGTTGAACCACCAGAAATTCTTCCAGAAGAATGTAAACCATTCATTCCAAATGAACAAGCTCAGAAAAATGAGCTTCAACAATCAAAAGTCGTCTCTACTAGTAGATACAGCAACTACATAGAGATTGGGCTAAAATTCCCTGATCACAAAAATTATCATCTACATGCCTTTGTAGATAATGGATCAGGATTTACTGTTGCAAAGAGATTTGCAATTCCAGAAGAACTCTGGAAAGAAGAAAAGAAAAGAACTACTACTGGTGTTACATTTGATGGAAGCCATCTCACCATGAATAAGGTAGCAAAAAATGTTCATATCACCATTGGTGGAGGAACATTTATCATCCAGAATGTTTGGCAACCTGAAGTCCAAGGAACAGATTTCTTGTTGGGAAATGATTTTATCCTCCAACAGAGATTGATCCAGGATGTAGAAGCGATAGGCTTCAGAAACGGCGCACGGGTGTTCTAGGCATATCGACTTACACAAGCAAAAAGTGTAGTAGGTCCTGGTTTTATTACTCAGTATCAGAGATCGCAACAGAATAGTGGTGAATTTACCCCCTACAAACCCAAATTCGAGCCTATACTCCAAATCAAGCAACAAGAAGAATTACTTGTTGAATAATCTTCTGAAGAAGAAGAAGAAGAAACTAGTGAAGATGAAGAAGCTAGTTTCATCCATGAGCATAACCTCAAGCAAGCTCCCTCAATATTCCAAAGAAAGATGGACAACATCTTCAAGCAGTTGCGGAGTTCTGCGTCGTCTACATAGATGACATTCTAGTCTTCTCCAAAAACAGAGAAGAACACATGAAACACCTCCACGAGGTTGTAAAGCTGATAGTTCAGCATGGAATTATCCTAGGTGAAAAGAAAATCTTCTTTATCCTTGATGAAGTTGATTTCTTAGGAATAAACATCAAGAATGGAGTGATAAAACTCCAACCTCATATTCTTAAGAAGATTTGGAAATTCCCAGATAGAATTCCTGATGCTAAGAGTCTAAAGAGATTCCTTGGTGTCATAAATTATGGAAGAGATTTCATTCCCAAAATTTCAAGGTTAACAACAATGTTATCTCCCAAAACAAGTTCCAAAAGAAAATGGACCTTCACAGAAGATGATGAGAAAATTGTGGCGCAGATAAAAAACCTCTGCAAGAACCTCCCTCCTCTGCAACAACCAGAAGAGAATGATGAAATTATCCTCCAGACAGATGCGAGTGATAATTATTGGTCCGGTGTAGTCCTGGCAAAGACGCCTGGAACTAACATCGAAAAAATTTACAAATTTTGTAGTGGCAAGTTCAGCCCTGCAGAGCTAAATTATCCCACAGGGGAAAAGGAAATTTTGGCTGTCAAGAAAACGATTTTAAGTTCTCCAGCTTTTCTTGGAAAAACCTTTACTGTCCGCACCGATTGTGCTAGAGTAAAGAATTTCAAAAACTTCAAACTTGATAAAGCCGCTGATAGAGGAAGATTAGCAAACTGACAATTATTTCTTAACCAATATGATTATAATGTTGAATTAATTGCAGGAAACAAGAATTATCTTCCAGACGCATTGACCAGAGAAATGGCAATGTTCAGCCAAAGAGAAGACGACGAAGGCCGTAATCCCAGAAGCAGAAGAACTGGGAAAGAACATGAACCTGAAGAGGATCCCAAAGAAAAAATCCTCAAAAGATTTCTGCTAAGTCCAAAAGGACTAGCCACAACTGATCAATCCCAGGGTAAAGGATTGGCTAGCCCGTCTCAAACGGCAGACGGTAAAGGCTCATCAAGACCGTTGATGGCTGCTGCTTTGCCAAAAAGCAGACCAACTCCAACTGGAGTTATAAATGTTTTTAATTATGAATTGAGAACTTTTGATACTCCTGTGTTCAGAACTAGCAGGAGACTAGCTTATCACCAGAAGGCAATCCTGGATAATCTTCTGTTTGCCTTTCAAGAAAGAAGCAATGGTCTAATGTTCCCAGCTCTCTTTGCATTAGCTGAAGAACTCTACGAAAACGGAAGACCACAGTGTGAAGAAAGTCATACACAGCAAAGTGCTGTAAGAAAAGAAAAAATTCACTTCCTGGAAAGTCCTGAAAGTGCTAGGATCCCGATCATGGCACTCAATGAGTCAGACTGGCATGAATTCCATAATCTAATAGGAAGTCATAATTCTGAAAACCGAGTTCCTCCAACTCTCTTTATCATTGCAGGACCTTATGTTGGGAGATACTTAGTCAATGTTCAGAGTGAACATCCTCAAGAACACAAGCTCTGGCTTGTTGAAAGTGGTTTTGTCTATAATCTGTGGACTAAAACAAATGATGATCTAAAAGGTTTACTGCCTATCATTGTCAACACAGTCAAAAACATTAGAAAAAATGACTGTATGCTTCGTCTGAAGTTCAGATCCACTCCTCCAGAATGGATCCAGAAGGCAAACGGTGAGGTTGAGTATATTTCTCCATATCATTATGTGAGAATTATTCAAAAGAAATATCTGCAGCCTGCCTGTGTAGGATACAATGGCCAGCCAAACTCAAGTATCCCCTGGATGAAGGCCATGACCCTAGAATACATCAAGAAGATCATCTCTGAAGATATCAACAATACCTTCCTGGCAGCAGGAGAAAAAACTATTATCACTGCTTACGATCATCCTGACGTATTCAGCAGTGACCTATTCTTATCTCTCACCAGAAAATAGGTAGATTCGACACTGGCATGGTTACAGTGGATGGAAAGGCTTGAAACAGACAACCACTACCAGATGTATGTTGATACAGATGTCGAAGATAATGCAACAACTGCAAGAATGGCCCAGGCAGATAACGACTCGTTTGTCCTTGGTCATAATTCAGAAACAGACGAGAACATGTAAAGCAGCAATGTAGAAAGCACCGAAAGGACTTTTGGAAATTTCCCAAAAGATGCTTTTGCTTTTCAAAAAGCAGGTGAAAAACATTTCACCTAAAGGAATCTACTTTTCCACCGTCCGACCTCCACCAGCAGGAGCACTCAGGAAAGCAGGAAATCACGAAGTCGTCCTGTACATTTTGTTGTTTTCAATTGTATTTTGAGTTCCGCTCCCTATATAAGGAGCTTTAGCTTCTCTTAGAAGGCATTCGAAGAGAAAGAGATTAGTTAGAAATATTCGATATTAGAAAATTGAGCAGAAGAGTCTTCTCTCAAGTAGTAGCAGCAGTGTGCTTCCCTTCCTGTCTAAGTGTGAAGTAGTGTGCTTTCATTACAAGTAAGTATCTGTTCTCATTCTTATGGAGAGCTAAACAGCCTTTTGCTGTTTACCTGAGAATGAGGCTCTGAATACCTCTTTAGTCTGTAATTATGTTTAAATAAATCATTCCAGATTGCTCATCCATCTTGTCTTTATATTTTTAATGTTTGATGTTTAAAATGTGTATATATGTCTCTGCCTTGACTCCTATACTATTTTTAAGGTCTAAATTTTTGTTTTTCCCAAAGAAAAATTGCCTCAGCTTAAGATAGAAACAAGCAGCAGTGATTCCGCATGTTAAAGTAACCTCTAGGCAGGGAGCCGCTAGGTGAAAAACTTGGATATGTTGAAGGCTAGATTTGTTTTTGTTAAGAGTTTGAACAAGATTTCCTAAGAAAAAGCAAAGGTTGGACCTAAAAGTCAGTATAGGACATATTAGACACTAGTTTAGAAAAGACTACCCTTATAGGTCTTTTTCCCAAAAGAGTTGTGTAATTGGGCACAATACAAACTTGTTGGTGCAAGTGGGCAAAAAACTTGTGAATTATGGGTAAACAGGAATTAACCCAAAAGTAAATTAACTCATGACATGTGACAAGTGAAGAGCAGATTGTCCTTATTTGTAAAATTTGATCCTTATAAAGGGATTAGAAGTTAAAAGAAGTAGTTAAGGGTAAAAAAATAAATTAACTCATGACATGTGGCAAGTGGAGAGCACATTGTCCTTATTTGTAAGATTTAGTCCTTATATGTTTAATTCAATCTTTAGATGATGTATTTGTTGAGTCATATGGAAATTAACCCGTACGCTTCCGTCTCTGGGTTTCTCCTCAGGGGTGGAGATAGATTTGATCTCGAATTGACAAAGGATTGTTTCGATCTAGGAGTGAGGTGGGGTTGGTCGGCTTCTGATCGGTTGACGACCTTGCGTACAAGCTCAAGGATCGGAGTCGATCTTGGACAGCATTTGAACGGAGTTCTTGTAATTTTGGACTCACGTTGGGTGCGCCTGGTGGTGGATAGGCATGGGTTCACCATGGGAAGCTGGAAGGGTCGGCCGCCAGAGGGCTTGGCGACGGCGGTAGGCGGGCAGCGGGAGAGTGGTGCTCTAGCCACTGTTTGGATTTGGGCCTCTAGGTTTGGACTATGAGGGCTTAATCTCTTATGGGCCCATTTGAGTAGGTCTGATTCTTTGCATAATTTGACCAAGTTGGAGGGTGCCTTAACACCCTTATTTATTACTTAGAGCTTTGGGCTGGCCTGGCCCGAGAGTTTGACCTACTTAGGCGAAGTTGGGCCTTTATGGTTTGTCAAGTGCCAGTCATAATTCTGATCATGGTTCTACGGAATTGGTAATTATCTCGAGTTGGACTGGAGAAAGCGGCTTATGGAAAAGGAATTGACTCCTATTTGTTTGCTGGGAAGTAGCTTTCTGTTCTTACCACAATTGCATGCCTTGCAAATGGAGGGCTAGAAGATGATTTTTCCTCATAAGACACGGAGTTGATCTTTATCTATGGGTTCGCTTTATAAAGCATGCTCAATTTGACTTGTAATGAGTTTACATTGCTTTGATAGGAGCTTGGTTGGTACCTCACCATTTTTTCTGTCTTTAAGTGTATGTTGGACTCTTGCTTTTTGGCTGGTCATCTAATGCAATGAACCTTTTTAAAAAAAAAATAATATATATATATATATAAATATATTTAATATCCAATGTGAAATGTTGGTACGTTATAATTCAAACATTATAAAGGTCATAGGTTCAATTCTCACTGACATATGTAAGGATAGGGTGGGCTAAGGGTTTAAAAAAAAATTAAGATTTAATCAATATGAGAACCGAAGTTTTTTTTTTAGAACCATTCATATTGAAAAAAAAAACTATTATTTGGATTCACCAATTTTTTTTTTATACTTGTCTACTTATTTGGCCTCTCCAAGAATCAATTTTTGTTCTGCCGCTGGATGAAAATGCATCAAAGATGTATGTAATTTCAATCCCTTACAAAATCCTTCGTGGCTGAATTGATAGAAATTAAAAAAAAAAAAAGGAACAACAAATTGTTAATTAAAGATACATATAGTCAATGGTGTTTTGGTAAAATGAAGGAGATATACTTAGATTTTAAGTATTCAAAAAAGTGAATTAGAGATTTAATGAATATGAGAAATCAAAATATTAAATTTGGAGGTTTAACTAGAATCACTATTTTCTAAAACTATTAGAGATACTCTTTAGTCTTAACAGACAATTTTGAATAAAAAAATGCTCTCTTCTCTGACTCTTGCAAGAGAGGCTTTTCCACAGCGGTTGGTTTCGACTGGTGGGGGCTCTGTTCCTTTAACAGGGAATGGGGTGCTTTCTCCTTTCTCTCGTCTAATTTGAGGTGGCGGGGGAGGGCTTATTCGTCGGTATCCCCTAAACGTAGGCTTTTGCCTTTTTCTCATTGCTATAGCTGTTGGATGTGATAGCAGTGATAGGCGTGTGGCCGATCAGATCTGGGATCAGAGGTGTTTTGGAATGAGGGCAGGGATCGTCTCGCCCTGCAATGGTGGCTGGTTTGGTAGCAAAGACGACTAGTTTGGTATTCAACCATCGTATGGGGATTTACCATTTGATGGATGTGATGGAGATCTAGGGGTTGATTTAGGGCTAGTTGGGCCTGAGATTAGAAACTCTCGTGTTGGTATGATTACTCTCTCGTCTAGCACAACCGGTTTTAGTAGAAGTGGGATACTGGATTAAGCGATGCTAGCAGCTTAAATTTGCTCGAGGACGACTTTCTCAACTCAACTTTTTGCCGGGATCATGGGTTGCTTCTGCTTTGGTGGTGGTAAAGGTGGCACGGCCACCGGCGGCACCTCTGACTACGATAGAGGCAGTGCAAGTGGTGGCGGTGACAGAGATGGTGCTCCTAGGGCGAACTAGAGCTCTTGTTGGGGCTAGACTTAATTGGGCTTGGGTCTGTTGTGCTAGGGTTTCTCTATTTTGGGTCTTGGTAGTGTGGGCCTGGTCTGACTGGTTTCATAGAACTGTTAGTTCTTTATTTTTTAAGATAGGTTTGAGTTCACATCTTCTCTCACGAAAAGATGATGGGCTTTATTTTTTCTTTTTTTCGAGGAAAGAGATCGTAAAAATCTAGTAACTCTGAGGGACATTTTATCCAAGCTTCAGAGTAGTAGGTGTTTGTTAGAATAAAAGTGCATGAGCTTTCTAAAAGGTGGGTGTATTAGGGGTATGTTGGGTTCCTATTATGTGTTAGAGTAGGGTCTTAGGGTGCTCTAAGGAATGATTATTTATGTCGACCGCTTAGGGGTGTATTATTTTTGTACTGCTTGCTGAATCTATATAATGGGCTGAGCTCTTTTCATAAAAAAAAAAAAAAGGATCACCCTTTTCTTTATTACTTTTGTGGTTAATAATTCGACAGGAAGCTAAATCAACACATTTGTTATTTAATGAAAAGAAAAACAAATGGTCGTAATACCAAAATTCCGTTGAGAAGAAACAACATATCAAACTAAATCAAAAGAGATCAATATTGTTTAAATAGGAAAAGTTCACATTTCCTTTCAAAATGGACAAAAACCCTTGGGGTTACATTTCTCCTAACAATTATCAACAAACCGCCTTATATGTACGTGATGTACCAATAATACTTTTATTGAAACTGAAGGGGTCGATCGGTTCTTCTTCATCAGTTGATCTTGACAGCTGAGATAGAAACTTGTGTCGAACTACACTAGCCAACTTAGAGCATCTTCAACAGTAAAAATTGTTTTTTAGTTAAATCTAGTTAAAGTTGTGAAATATAGCTATTGATTCAGCAATGTTGCTCCAGTAATAGTAGCTATTTGTAAATAATAACTATATTTTACCAAATCGTAAACTGACATGTTGACAAAAGAAGAGAGAGAAATATAACTTTTGCTTGGACAATTCTTAGGTTCACCCCTAGGGTGAACTAGCATATTCACCCTCATTGTCGATTAACATACTTTTACTTAATAAATTTATAATCCAACTATTTATGTTGTATAACGTAATACAAAGATTAGCTCTGTAAAAAATCAATCAAATTGAAGACCTTTTAGTTATTCATTTCTATGAAATACATGGACGGTTCATCATAATATATAGTAACAAGTGTTGTTAGAACCATTCATTTGTTTGGTTCAATTAGATAATTAAACGATTTCTGATTCGATTGATTTTTTACTAATATGATATTTAAATGCTAATTTAAGATATGGACGGTTGGCAGGGGCGGGACCATGTTAATGGATGCAAGCGTCCAGACCCCCCCCCCCCCCCCCCCAGATATTTCTGCAGATTCAATTTCATAGAGTAAAAAGTTGCTAATCAAATTGGATATGAACATATTCAATTAACTAGACCCCCCCCCTCGGTCCTCGGTCCACTCACAATACAATACAGTGAGATGCATTTAAATGAGAAAAGGAAAGAGTTAACTTAACAAATCAATAATATTTTAACTTAAAAACATCTCTAATCTTATTCAAAAAAAATTCTCTAATTAATAGATTTTTTTAAGTAAAAATAATAAGACTTTTAAACTCTCCATATTATGTTTATGTTCCGACCCCCCCCCCCCCCTCCCCCCCAAGTTACGAATCCTAGTTCCGCCCCTGACCGTTGGATTATAAATTTATTAAGTAAAACTATGTTAGTTAACAATGGGGGTGAATATGCTAGTCCCTAGGGGTGAACTTAAGAATTGTTCCTTTTCCTTTAGCTATGTAGGATTCTCTAGCTAAATATAGCTAGCCATTTTAACTAAAGCTATTAATTTAGCTATAGTTAGTCTGTTGGAGTTGAATTTTATTTTAAAAATAGTTATATATAGCTAAAAATTGAATTTTGCTAGTCTGTTGGAGATGCCTTTATGGGTTGCAACCACCCGTCGTGGTTTGAGTTTTGAAGGATGCATTGATTTAGTGGTTGGTTACTTCCGAAAGACTTCACCGCCAAAATCGACCCAAGCAAAAAAAAAAATCACCTCGCACATAAAAGCATACATGTTAACATTGACATTATATTCGCTTTCACTAAATTGAACACTCAAAATTTGGAATCGAACCAAAAACTTATGATGTTTTGTAATTTGGAAAAACAAATGAAAAGAAAACTTTACTGATTGAATGATAAGTCATGTACAATTCAATATTAGTCGAATAAAAATTGAAAACTGAAAGAGAAAGTTGTGCTTGATAATTAATTTTGAGTCGAAATCAAACCGTCCATATCAAGCAATCATGCATGGCACGCCTCTACAAGTCTGGCATGCATGCCAATTGGCTCTACAGATTTCCAGAAGTTCATAATCATTATATAACAAAATGAAAATAAAAATAAAAGTAGTCAATCAAGAATAGAATTCTTAATATCCTTATGATGAATAGATGATCACTCTATGTAGATAGTTTGTTTGCAAATAATGCAAGATGAGCTTGAATTCATGAAGTTTTATCAGAAATGCAATTGATGCATTCAAGGGCGGAGAGAGACTACTAAGATCGAGAGGCGCCTCATTAGTGCTTGAGGGAGACTCTTCAAGAATCATGCAACACAACATCACAATCTCTCACAGTCTCACCTACTCTTTATAATTCTTAGTCATTTTCTTTGCTTCTTTAATTTTTATTTACCACCTTTTTTTAACCCCTCTAGATCTATAAAACCCGCAATGATTATAAGTAATAAGCTCCCGTCTGTATATAACTTGGATTCTTGGAATCAGATTCATTTCGTTTTTTTTTTTTCTTTTTTTCTTTTTCTCTTCGTTTCTGGTTTCTTATCATTCAACGAATTCGATTTCTCTGTTTAAGTTTTAAATGGTGCTGGATTTGTTCAGTTAGTCATGTTCATCAACAGCTACCTGTATATAGGGTTTTGATTTCACAGTCAATTAATTGCAGAGTTACTTCATTCTATATTGGTAAAGGTGTGCTTTCTGGTTTTTATTTTCTGGAAGTCAAAATATGAAATACAGGAACGGTGAGATGAACACTTCAGCTTCCACCTCACAATCTTAAATATAGTTGAAATGAAAGGCAAAGAAGAATTGTAATAAAAAAAGGCAGAGACGAATAAATGCGAAGGAAAAGAAAGTTTAGGACCCTGACCAGAATGATTTTTTCTTCTTTTTTTGTGCAAGACAATTCATGATATTTTATTTTCATATCACACGATGATCATTATATTTGAAAAGTGCATGTTGTGGTTCTATAATTCCATTGCGCTGTTCAAATAAACTAAAGTATATATACACATGTACATATACGTACTAAATGTATATGTATACACCTACATTTTAATTAGTGTTAATTATTTCTGTTTCTATCGAAAATAATTTCAATATTTTTCTTCATGCATGTAAACAAATGGATCGCGCGATGTCTACTCTTTTACCAAAAAATTAAGGAGATATCTAATTGTACACACTTTGCGTTAATTACAACGTGCTCCAAGTTGTAAGTTAGGCCTATTATTAGTTCATAAGCATGAAAACGCAACATCACTAGCTCAAGACAAAATTGTTGCCAATCAGTTTATTGATATTACAAGACAAACCATGTTTGATTAACATATATAACAGAGTAACAGACTCTCTTGCTTAACTTGTTTACGAACCCACAAAAAGAAAATAACAAGAGGACTGTAGTTAACCAAATTTTAATCGATCTGTCCAATGTTGGCCACCATATAGATGAAAAAGGCCCTTATATATAACTTATAAGTGAAAATTTTGTGGCGCCCTTTATGCAATGGTAGTGACCCTTCAACAACGCAATGGAAAAATGGACCAGAACCACTAGTGTCACTTTCAAAACAACACTACACAGACAAAACCCTAAACCCTAATAAATCCAAAGCTCCTACTCACCAAACTCGAAAGGCAATACATTAAAATTCCGCCCCCCATATCAAGCCATGCCAAACACAACGCTCCCTTTAAAGTCCCTTTAACCCATGCAATTAGTCGCAGTAGGTACAATATTGGTTTAGCTTTATGAAAAGACGAGAGGTCGCCTTTTCCTTTTTCTCTTTCACCATGCAAAGTTACAGACACCACAAGACATAAAGTGATTGATAGGAACAAATTTACTTGCTAACACGTTGCCAAAATACAAAAATTAATCACACTTATTGCTCAATTCAAGAGCCTCGGTTTCAGGTTAAATTCATCTAATTCATAAATTAACGCCATATTAGTAAAGGAAAATTTTATCCGTGTGTAAGACATTATTGTATCCGCCAGTTTTTTTTTTTTTTTTGTAGTTAAACTTTCTTCTTGCAACATGTATATTGAATTCACCGTTAAGTAAATAACTGAAATTCACATACATGTTCTTCTGAAAAAAGGAAACATTACAAAAGATACATATATCTGGCACATACAAAAATTCCTTGCGTGTGTGAGTACTCTTATGTGCAAATCATAAAAGCGAAAATAAATTAAACATGCAATCAAAGCAGGTGCGTGAAGCCCTAGCTGCTTGATCATCCCATGGAATATTAGATTTAAGACTCAACCCAGGTGGTAAGTTTTTCAAGGTCGATCTCATCGACTTCGCAAAGCACGGTATGGTGATTCAAGAGCAGATGTCCTTTTCTGCAACTTGAGGTCTTTATAGAACTTCTTAATAAATTCCTCAGCTTCCTTGTCTACCTGGCTATCTCCCTCTTCCTTCATCGGAAACGGCGAGTCCGTTATCCTCAGCTGCCTCACCATCGGGCTCTTCCCGAACCCTGGCAGCGTCACCATTGGCGACGCCTCCGCCACCATCTCATTGTTCAGCATCTCAAGAACCCTCTGCACCGCAGCCGCGGTGCTCACATCATCGTATTGATACGCGGCGGCTGTGGCAGAAGTATTTTTCGCAAAGTATCCGTGGTGGTGGTGGTGGTGCTTGTTGCGCTTGTGGTGGAAAAGGAAAGGGTTGTGGGTGGCGGGGCTGTTGCTGCAGCTGAACTCATATTCACGGGGGGTGACGAACGAAACGGCGTCGTTCGAGCGGCAGCTGAAGGCGGAGTTGGAGGAGTGGTGGAGCATGATGAGGTTGTTTGCGATGGCTTTACTGGCTAGCTTGCCGCGCTTGAGCATCAAATGGAGGTCGACTAATAACTTGCTTTTCGTCAAGCCCTTTCGCAACATGAAAAACACTATCCGTACTAGGTTCCATAGCTTCTTGGCCACCACAGGCGGGCTTGGTTCCACTTCCATTTTTTAGAGAGAGAGAGAGAGAGAGAGAGTTTTGTTTTGTAGAGAGAGGGGGAGGGGAGGGGAGGGGAGGGGTAGAGAGAGAAGATTAATTAGAGGGGTTTTTGTTGGTACGAGCTTGTGAGGGGAGGGGGGAGAGGTATATAAAGGCCTTTGAAATAATTATTTTATTAATAACGTTTAATTCTCAAATTATGTAATGGTGGAGACACGTTCCAGTCTCTACTATAGCGCGTGGATACAATTTTGTCAGAAGAGATTCAATGCAAGAGGAAGTTGTTTCTCACGCGTTGTGTGTGACGAAGGTGATTAGGGTTCCTAAGTGATAGGAATTCGGAGGGTTTGTGAATTATAATTTAGGTTTGAATTTTTCTTTTGGTAGTGGTTTGTATAATGGAGGGATATGAAGGATTACTAGAAGGTCCCTAGAGGAGAGCCAAATTACCTAAGGATGCCATCACATTCAATGATTAAAGATATTTGGGAAGGTCCCAAATGTCAAATAAAGAGTTTTGCTCTACATGTACTTGCAATCTCTTTTACCCTTCTTGGAAGGGTAACTACATCATACAATGTGATCAAAAATGGAGTTGGAAAGGAGAAGATGAAAGTAGGGATGATTGGGAAAACAAAATTTATTTCCAAATAGTGATTATACTTAAATTAATTTTTGTTGCTCCATAGTCTCAAAAAATATTTTAATCGATCTTAGCCAAACGTTATTAAACTGCTCATAACTAGCTAGAAAACCGTTGAGTTGTTAGAGACTGAGACTAGACAAATAGGCTAGTATTAATGTAGTTATTTATATAACGAATTAAAGCAATGTAAATGATCAAGGGTTACTCTATCCCCATCAGTCAAGGCTCTAGTTGATACAAGAATGTATAAATCATAGTAGAATCCAGCTGAAACAAATCGAGCTATATGAATTATAATACTATATTACATATATGTATGAAGACCGAACGAAGAAAAAAAGATATCATCTGAATTTCGATTGGTAGTAAGAATAGGAGAAGGATAATCGTTTATTTTTAAAAATCAATGTTTTTGATGCAAAAAATTCGGGTAGAAATGAGATAAAATGATAAATCTATGTCTATTTTATACTTATATACGCAACCAAATCCATCCCGACACAAACTATTTCAAAATGAATACTTAAATTTGAGTGAAAAAAATAAATGAATATAGAGAGGTGGCTACAAGTTGGGCACAATAGAGAGGCTGGGTGGCTAGCAGTAGCAGATCGAAACTCAATGAAATTAGCCAATTAGACCCGGGTGGGATATCGATCCAAAGCTTGCTGTTATTGTTTCGTATAGTCCCCCTGGTGTTCAATCAACTTGACGATTTTCTTCAAATCATTTTCACACGTTAATTTGCACGTAGTTCTCTTTCATTCATCTCAAGAAGTCCAATCAAAATTTAATTCTTGAGTTTATGTACGAAGACAATTAAAGTTGTAGGGTTTAGCATAAAACTAATTCAGTGCCATAATTAGCATGCATAAAATCAGGTAACGCGATTTTTCGAACACCGAGTAATACCACTGATATTAAAAAGGAATATTTTGTCCATGCTCACAAATTGTGTCAAAGATAATTACATTTAAAAAACTACTTGCGTTATGTGTGTTATAAAGTAGAGAGAATAGTATGGAGGAAGTAGAAGTATATCATTCAGTCTCATTAGCCTCCTTTAAATAGAGGTAGGGTTTACATCAAAGTACACAACTAATTAGTATTTATGTGGACAGCCATATAGATAATAATATTTACAACACTCCCCCTTGAATGTCCACTAATGAATGATGGTATTTGACGCGCTTATTGTTGTCTCGTTAAAAACCTTGCCAGGTAACAAAAACCCAATGGGACAAAAATAACCCTGGTCGAAGGACAAAAAGAACACAACGCGCATATGTCCTAGGTAGCATGCTTCTGGATGCTCCCCCTGATGAGAATCTCCCCTTGATTGTTGCAAGCCTCATTTATGTATGCAATAAGCTACATATACCATGTATAGTGGTTTGATGTGTCTATCACTAAAGTGAGACCATGTGTGCTTTGCATATGGGGGCTCATCACAAATTTTCATACCTACAAAGTTTAAGCAATACCAACAAAACTAGACGATTTTCAATAAGCCTTACCTCATATGATAAGGTTAGAAAACAATATCATATGCTTAAAATCATACACAAAGTAATAGCTAAACAATATAAAGAAATTGACACATTTAACTTTGTATAGTTTAAAACATTGAAAAATCATCATGGTATACCTAGCCATACATATCAATATCTTTGCGTATTGATATGTCTCATATAAGCTCTTCAAGAGCTCTAAGTAATTCATAACTTTGTGAAAGTTAGAATATGTTGCAACATTATAATAATAATTCGAATTCGATAGTAGTCTCATCATATTACTCATTAAGGCATTAGATCTCGTTGACTAGAACGAAATGAGTACATATGAGCTAGCTTTAGACTCTTTGATTCCATCAGTGAGCTTCAGGCTCTTTCAACCTTTCATGGACTTGCATTTGAATCATTCATGTATTTGAATCCCTTGAGGATTTGATAAACAATACGCTTATAATGACACTTTACTTTTGAGATTTTGCTTTTAGCAATGTGTCTTTAAGATCTTCATAATATACAATGATAATGTGCTATAAATCTCTCGTCAATATAACAGCTATATGTAATACTGTACTTATAGAAAATTGTCATTCGTATAGGGAAAGATATTCATAATCTCATGTCTCTATAAATAGACATTGTGTCATAGTGATTTATCTTCACTTTTGATAATTACCCTTGTGTACCATATAGGGTTAAAGGTCCAAGTATTTCATCATGTTTCAAATTCATTGGAATTGCCTATTTCCAATCTGGCCAATAATTATATCAAATTTTGTATGAGAACGTGATTCAATGTCATCATAGCCCTTGATAATTTTGGTAGCTACCATAGATAATATCAATTATCGATGATCATCCATTTTGTGATCCCACTATTCTCATATGCATGCATTAACTATCCATATAGCTTATTAATATTGGGTACTCATTCCTCTTCTGGGGCTTTCATCCTTTCTCAATAGACTTGTATCTCTTACATGGCAGTCATATCGCATGGATGAACTTATTTAGAGAATGTGGATCTTTTACTCATAACCTCATCTAGAGCGTTAGAGTGATATAGGACTTTATGACCTCTACTTCACAATAGTTACAACTTTGGAACCTATAGATATGTCACGCTTCAGGTTACTTGACCTAGTGGTAATAAGGTTTAATTAGAAGAATCTAGAGATTATCTTTCCTTGTATGATTCTAACTCTATGCATTGTAATTCTCTATATAAAGAGGCCCCTATTATCAATGAGAATACACAGCGATTATCTCTCAATTTCTGATTCCCTAAAACACGTTATCAGGACGAAGCTCTAACCCTGAAAACCCTAATTTCGTAAAACTCAAAATCCGGCAACCACCACCCCACATATCGAAACTCTAGGTTATAGCCTGCAAGACAATAATTAATTATTTTTTTACGTCAAGGAATTATGATGGGTATATATATATATACTTTTTCTCTCGTACCCAAATGAATGACTAAATTGTTTGCAAGACAATAATTAATCATAGTAATGACGTCCTCAGGACTAACAGTGCTATAAAGCCAATACTTTATATATTGAATAATATAAATCCATTAATTTGTTGTAAATCAAATTGAAAAACATCACCCAGTGGCCTTTCGTTATGAAAAATTTGGCATATAAAGAAAGGAAACATATAGGCCATTATCAAGGTTTAGCAAAAGAAGCATGCAGCAGATGAATTCAAACTATAAGATTAAGAAGCAA
Organism: Rosa lucieae; assembly: GCA_024704745.1. NCBI lineage: Eukaryota > Viridiplantae > Streptophyta > Magnoliopsida > Rosales > Rosaceae > Rosa > Rosa lucieae. Next base: position 5,330,079 of record CM045493.1, read on the forward strand.
CAGAGTAGTCAAAGTAAATAAATGGAGACCACCCATTCCGTCACAAGTCCCAAACCAAGACCACCATGAATCTTTAACAAACCGATTAATATTGGTAAATTTGGCGCATCGATATGAAAACAGATTCAAAAAAGAAACGATGCAAGTGGTATGTGCAATAGAAATACGCGATCATGTCAAGAACAAAATTGGGAGATTAACTTTCACATCGCACAGTGAATGAAGATATTAAACTCATAGATCAAAGTTAAGGTCAAAAGCAACAAGGCTGCACCAAAAACTTTAAGATCATCATGGAGTCTAAAAAAAATAGAGCAAGCGTGCTGATAACGTGTTATAAAGTAGAGAGAATATGGAGAGAGAATAGTAGGGAGGAAGTAGAAGTATATCATTCAGTCTCATTAGCCTCCTTTAAATAGAGGTAGGGTTTACATCAAAGTACACAACTAATGAGTATTTATGTGGACAGCCATATAGATAATAATATTTACAACAATGTGATATATTTAACGGAAATTTATAAGTAAATTGACATTTATATTAGATCTTTACCCAATTAGCTAATCATTAAATTATAAAGAAACAAGGTTATTACTATAAAGTTATGTTGATGTTAAAGGTAAAATCTTCAAATATGGACCTAAAAACGTACACTTGGGAATAAACTGGTGTCAGCTTCATAATAAGAAATTATCTAACCATTTAAGCTCGCTAGTTGATATGAAATTATAATTTGAATCGTTTAGTTCATATTTTGATCCCCTTTCATAGATCACTTCTGCTATTAATTGTCAACAAATTAAGTTGTTCAATTTACTTTTAATTTACTTGATCATACTGAATTTGGGTTGTCTACTCTTTTTTTATTAAAATATTAATGAAAGACCGATCGATCTAAAAGATCGACGAATAACTCAAATTATATGTGATATGTTATAAATTGATAGTTAGCTTCCCATTATAGTGCTAATCGGTTCATAATTACTCTTATATGTGAGTTACGATCATAAAATTGATTAAGGATTATTTTTTTCTTGTTCTTTTGTGTGACAGGATTGGAGCCTTGGAGGAGTTTCTCGAGGGCACTACAATTAATAGACTCAATAGTCATGTGGAAATCCTGCTTGCTCCAGCTAAGAAGTAACAGCCCTCCCATGGAGAGAGCGATGCATGGAGTGAGAGTGACCCAGCCAGCCAAGCCTGACAAGGTTGACAGGCTTCAATGAGTGCACCTACTCTGAACACGTGGCCATCTTCTGAATCTTCCACCGAACACCCTTACATTCGAAAACCAACCTTCGAGTGTCCTGTACCCAATTCTGTTAAAGACGCAACAGACCCGGCGGGTGTTGAGAATATATACATTCTATATGGGAAAAATGAGACTTTACTTATAGGTTTATAAGAGTTTAGACCACTCCATCCATTGTCAATTTATTTTGGATGTGAATCTCAGATTACTTTATCATAGTATCAGAGCAAGGTTATCCACGTGTGCATGCCTAACGGCCACACGGACTTCACGTCACCTAAAAGTTATTCACGTGCATGGCTTGAAAATACGCCACACGTACGAGGCATGTTGAGAATATATACATCCCACATGAGAAAAATAGGACATTGCGTATAAGTTTATAAGGGTTTGAGTCACTCAATCTATTATCAATTAATTTTATATGTGAACCCATATTACTTTATCAGCGGAGAACTCTAACCCCATTAATTATGTTCTTAGTTTATTCCACCGTCTTGTTCTTCCTTCTCCTCTAAGGACATCGAAGGACATTGGGTCAATAAATTAGATCTTTAACGCAACACGAAGTAGCTAACCCATTAGAATATTGATGTTTTAATGCTTCAAGGTGGAAATGCTTGAGAAAACTTTGTCAACTTGATCAAGAAAAGCACAAATGGTGCCATTGCTTTTTCTTCATTTCAACCCCACACGTACGAGTGCTTTTCCTTTTACCAACTCCACCTACCGTGCTCACTAGGAAATGCAGTTGTGCAACAATACCTTTGATTTGCGTGTGGGTGTTACATATGATTATTTTGTTGATGGAGGAGACTAAGAATAATCGTATCAACTCATACACGATTGTTAATTATTAATCTACAAGATTATTATCGATCATTGTTTAGTAATCGTATGGGTGTCAATAAATGTAATGTTGATAATCAATTTGTATTTTCTTTTGCGTGAACGATGTATGGCAATAGCTATTTTGATAACTATATGTTTGTTAAAAAAAAAAGTTAGATTGTTAATTAATTATTAATAGTCTGTGATTTACATATTAGTAAGCTAAGTGCCCACATATGATCGATTCATGTTTTATTCAAGAGTGTTGTTAGTAAAGATGTGCGATTGTTCTATAAATCTATAGTTTATGTTCAAATGTTAGATTCGTTAAAAAAATGATATGATTTCCCAATCCTGTTAGATGTAGAAGACCCATGTTAAAATGTAAGAAAGAGATGTAGCTTAGCCAGTAATTATGCTAAAGGACTCTTACGGTAAAGAAATCACGATCAAACAAGGAAAATGTGGTCTATGTGGGTAATTTTCAGGGAAACTTTACACTGTGTATGTTTAGCGTGATTTAGTTAGTTGTGTCCATCTCAGCGTGTTCTAGTACTGCATGCATACTCTGGGCACGTGTCAGCCGGGCTCTTAGAACTGAAAGCGCCGGCGATTCAGGCAATTATTGACTTGTGAAAATGATTGAAGCTTGATTAGGAAAAATCAGGTGCTTTCCGGAAGCCACATATATACCACTTTGTGTTAAGGCGAATGAGGTGGTGAGTGATCGATCTTCCATTATGAGTTTTCTTACTTGTCAATCATGTATGCACTCAGTTCTAGAACGTTAGGAAAGGACGCTGAAAAATCTCCGCGGCAGCTTTATGGTTGGGCCATATGATATGAATTAACTTGGCTTTCATCGACATCAAACTTCTAAACCAATCAGTAGGAGCTAGTTAGCCAGAATGGAATCCGAAGGCGCGGGGACCTGATGCCATCAGTCAACTACTACCTTAATGACTTGCCTCTGCTACTGCTCTCCCTAATTTGAAGGCTTTTGATTTTTCTCATGCTTGATCTGATCATCATGCATGCATATACAGTATTTCGTTTTGAAATGTGTTCTGTTCACGGTGGGTTTGGACAAACTTGGGGACTGGTCAATCCGTCAATGTCATATTCATCATGTATTGCCCTCAAAGCACATCTATAGTTTTAATGTTTTTCTTTTTTTAAATTTATAAATTATGAATATAATATTTATATCTCGCTACTTATTTGAAAATATTTCTCTAAAGTTACATATGAGAATAATAGGAAGTCATCCACAGATGATGATATAGGGGAAAAATATATGCAAATAAGTAGTTATCAAATATTTTTTTTGGTGGTGTTTTTTTTATTCTGTATAATAATAATTTATTTTTTTTAGTAATCAAGCCATGAGAAACATACCAGAGTCTAACAGAATTTACATAAGTAATCATGAGACGAACCGGGTAACCTATCTAAGCCAAAACTAAACTTATTAGAATCTAAAGGGACGCTTGCTGTTCAGCAAGCCTAAAGCTAAACTAAGCAAGAATAATATTCCTCTCTAAGAAAAATATATTCATCTAATCTAATCTACCAATCACGCAAATGTGATACAAATATTAACTAGAAACATCTTAGAAAAGCCTATAGAAATTACCCTACCCCAAAAGGCTTAACTCCAAAATGTCTAAAAGCCTGGATAACTTAAGAAAGCACTAGTCCCTCCCCCTTAGGGTTGGAACCAACACCATTTTCAGCCTTCTCATTAGCCAACAACCTCAGCAACAGGTTGCTCCTCGGACTCTTCTTGAAGATCTGCAGCCCCTCAGGCCCATTTGCCGCCTATGCCCCACAGAAAGTAGCCTCAAGCCCATCCACCTATGGCCCATAAGCTCTTTCCGGCTAGGTCAAACCAGCGGGAAACCTTAGTTTTTCCGGAAGTGCTTCTTGCTCGCAACTTGCCACCGCACTCATCACCAGCACTGCTAAATTAGTCTCAGCTAATCCTAGCCCCAGCCCAGCCACCGCCGATGCTACAGTGATCTATTTCGACCCTTTTGTCACCGTCACATATCTCTGGAAACTTGCATCAACACAGCCCGCGCGACTCCACCACCGGCCTTTCCAGCCACCCAGATCTGACCCTAAACTTAATCAATCGACGCAGCCCCATTACTCAGAGCCCGAGTGCCTCGAAAGCTTCAAGCGCCGACACTAACATCGCAACTCGGACATGATCCGCTAGACCATGTCCAAAAACACCACCCTCAACGGAGAATCGCCTCAACCGGAGCCTTTAAGAACCTTGATTTTGATCCCAGTGCTGTTGCATAAGAGACTATGGTTTCTCCACGCCCAAACCGCCGCCATCTCGCCTCTGCATGGTCTGGAAAGCACAAGACTCACCGCTGCCATCATGAAATAGGAATTTCGCTTTACTGGGTCGCTCCGCAGGTTCTGGGTGGTGTTAGTCACACACCCCACTTCTCTATTCACACACCCTCTTTATTTTTCTATTACTTTAATTCAATTTAAAAAAAAAAAAATTATTCTAACTACCCTCCCTTGCAATTATCTTTCATTTTTTTCTTTTATTAATTCTATTTGACAAGTCAATTGTCCCAAAATCCTAAACCCTTATTTTCCCGCAGACACATAGGACTTTATGACTCTTTTCAATTCCGTCTTTTCTTTTCCATCAAAAATTTATCTAGCATAGTCATTCTATCTCTCTAATGTGATGTTTTGACGTTCAGTCATGGCAGAACAAGCAAATTTAGTCCTATCTTTGGAGAAAATGTTACATCTGATTTGCAATGGAGACATGAAATGGACTATAATCTTATTTATTTGTAACTTTTTATATTTGCAAGATTGCTACAGTTTTACTTGTAAACTCGTTATAAGTCAATTTTGAGCCCACTTCGGAAAGCGAACCCATAGACAAAGAACAACTTCGTGTCTTCTAGGGCAAAATCATTAATTAGCATCCCCATTAGCCAGGCGCGCAATTGCGGTACCAACAGAGAGCCACTTCCTAGCAAACAAATAAGAGCCAACCCTTATCCATAAGCCGCTTTCTCTAGCCAAACTCGAGATAATTACAAATTCCACTAGAATCATGATCTGAATTAGACTGGCACTTTGTGACTGTAAACATGCCCAACCGCCCAAGTAGGTCATTCTCGGGTCAGCCCAGCCCAGCCCACTAAGTAACATATAAGGATGGCAAGACACCCTCCCACATGGCCCAATTCTTTGAAGAATCAAACCAACCCACAGGGGCCCAAAAGATGCCTCCAGAAAGCCCAAGCCCAGAGTCAGAGGCCCAAGCCCAAATGTGGTGCTGAAGCATCTCGCCCCACCGGAGACTACCGCACTGTCGAGCTATCCGGTGGATGCCCACCCCAGGCTGCCATCACCGCCATTACTCAACCTTTGATGAAGCCGCTGCAACCAACGATGCAGCCGACCACCAAAACTGCAAGGTACCACAACGCAGCCAACCAAATTTCAAAGGTTGAGTCCAATCACCGACCAATGCACTGCCCAAACACACTGACGCCGATCGATTAGCACCCGGACCTGATTCCACCACCCCTCACGAAATGGAAAAGGAAATCTCGACCCAGCAGACCACGTCGCACTCTCTGACAAAAGACTCGACGGTCGACGTCGCCAGGCCGCGATGAAATCCAATTGGAAAGGCGGCGCCGCTCTAGACTCGAAACCTAGGGTTTCGCTCCTTTTTTCTTGATTTCTTGTAATTATGATAAGGGAGGATAGTTATGGTAATTTGTAAAAAGATAAAAAAAAATTGAATTAAAGTAATCGAAAAGTAAATTGGGTGTGTGAATAGAGAAAAATGGTGTGTGAATAACACCACCATTTAAAAAAATTATTTTGTCAGTATTTTTTTATTTACCGTAATAACCTTCAAATATTAAAAATTATTTAAAATTATTTAAAATTAATATATGGTGTGAGAGGTTTTCATGTTTTTTTAGGCTCAGTTTGACTAATAAAATGAGTTTTCTTAATAATAGTACAGATTAGTACAATTATGAATTAACTGAAATATTGACCTAAGTTAATTTTGTAAATACCAGATAGAACAAAATGATTAAGAAAACTGCTTTGCAATTGTAATATGAACTTTCAAGTCAACACCAAGATTGCTAACGCAGTGTAAACCTCTCCATTAGGAAACTTCACTGCGTGGCTTTTAACGTAGCCAACACGAGAAAATCAATCCACTATGAATCAACTGAGTTTACAGTATTCACGTAGTGTTGTTCACAACAATCACTTTCACTTAGCAAATAGCTAACTTGTTTTGCAACTGTTCTAACTCCTAACTCAATTATCACCCTATTCAAACGAGTCAATCTTCCATTCTTCCTTGCACTCAACGTCTCACTGATCTTGAGAACGAACTATGCTAGTGACAAAGTATGCAAGGAAAAGAAACATATAACATGTAAAGAGAGTTTTTTAGAAAATGATTTTAGTGAACATATGCAGCACTAATACGACAAGTTTTGATGCACAAAAAACTCTACATGATAAAATCAGTTCCGAAACCTTTAATAGAGGAGCAAGACTCCCCCTCAATCAAATCTCTTTTTCATATCAGTCAAGATAAACAAAGAAAGCTTTTAAAACGGATTTCGATAAACACTTAATACTTTCTAACTGTTTGCAAATCCAATCTCTATTTGATTTGCATTTCAAAAACCTTTTAATGCAGATAAGTATCTCAAATCAACTTAACCGATATACAAATCAATTTAAATCATATAAAATGATATGAGATGAATCCCACCTTTAACCCAAGATCAGTGATAGTGATTCTCCTTGATTTTCTCTTCATGTTTTCCACGTCTCTTTATTTGCCTTGAACCACCGGAAAAGTTAGAGAAGTCTTCTCCAAGTCCTTTGCAACCTCCGATCTCCTAGTACCATTGGGAAAATGTATTTAATAGTAATAGCCCAATATACTTACAAATGTAGTCTAACCGCCACCTTAATTCACCGGCTGTCTGCCATCGCATCCGCCATGTTGCTTGCTTATATGTTAACGTGGAAGCGTGCAATTGTCCTTGGTTTCCAATATAGTATTACTGCTATCTCTCGTTTGCTCCTTTTTCCGGAAAGAAAATAAAAGGGTTTGAGGGCGGTAGGAAAGTGTGATTTGATATAATTTTCTTAGTTCAAGATTAATTAATTTGAGTAAGCACATCAAATTGGTCTCCATTTGATTGGGTCAGACAAGCATGACTAATTCATAATTATTTTGTACTCCAATAATTAATAAATATCTAGCATTCAGGAAAAAAACAAAGTTGGGGTTTACATCAGTGGGGCAATGAATGCTTACTACTATTAATATATCCATTTGGGTGCTTCACTTTTCGCCTTTGTTTCAATTGGAATTGCAGAACAAGCAGTATTTTATTCAAATAGAGCCCTTTATGTGGGGACTTGGGAATTATTTATTTTTGTTTTTGGTCTGAAGAGACTTGGGAATTAGGATTGGCTTGGAATGCTTTTTGGGTTTCCACGAGAATACCTTATTGTGTGGGAAAATCAGCTGACCTAACATAAAGGGTCTCATACTAATAATAATGTCTTTGCAACATACCATCTAAAAAATAAAAATTAAACAAGAAAAAGAGTTATGATAAGCACTTAATAAAGTACTCGCAATTAAACACTCAATAATTGTATACAATTATTTTCTAAGAAATTGGATTAGCGGTATTGAGTCAAAGTATCTATGAGTCACTCAACTGATTGTAAGCATTAATATTTTAATATTTGATATAGTTTTTTAACTTTTACTTATGTACGTGCATCATGTCATTTACGATTTTAATGCAAGTCATTCACATATATTTAATTTATAAATGTAAGAATTAAAAACATAAATAGAGATAAACTTGACAACCAGATAGATCAACAACATTATCAAGACGGCAAGGACACACTCTCATATAATTCATTGAGAAATTAGCGGCTTTTCAAAACATATGGAAAACGAAAAAACAGACAAAAGACGACATGAAATTGATTAAGAAAACAAGTTGGTCCAAAGGAACGACCATGCTAGCTAGCTAGGGCATACACAACGAGCCCTACAAAGAGCCACCAATTTCTTTGCATCTACATGCACCTACCTCGAGGATTTTTCCTTCACCATTAATTACACAAAGAAACTAGGCTCATTATTGTTATTATTATATTTCCTTAAAGTGCATATTAGAATATTAGATATTTGAGTCTCTGGCCAGAATTATTGGTGGTCCGGCGAAAAATGACTTACATAATTACATTTAGGACTATAATTTCATTCAAGCTGTGTGTCGTTGTTTTCCAAAGTCGTCTCTCTCTTGGCAAACCCTAGCTCTCACTCATAATGGTGACCATCGTCGTTGAACAGCTCTCTCATCGACGACGTCGTTGTAACTTGTAAGTGCATTCCTTTCTCTATACTGTCTTAAACAGTTGCCATGTGGCGGATTCATGATGGTGTTTGACGGATTCATGCGTGGCCTCATAAGGCGTTGCAAATCACATATCTGCAGACATCATAGCTAGGGTGTCACTGAATATGTAGCTGTATGGAAGAAGTATTACATATACTCCATTAGCACAGCGTAGAGAATTACTCATTATCAATATATTGGTAGCTAGTTCAACCACACAAAAACTCTCACCCAAATTTTCATGAATCCATCTTCAATATGCGATTACAAGAATCATAACTCATGGCCATCTGTCATTTAGTCCAGTAATCGGTAAAGATCGATATCTCTAGCAAACGAAATATTGGTATAGATTTTAAATTTGAATTTTCGATCTCTATGGCTTGATAAAAAATATATAAAGCATAATTGATCATAGAATTAAGAAGAGCAATTTCATATCTACATTTTAATTATTCTACATACCAGCTAAACAAACAGAGCCGGCCCTGAGGCAGCCCGCAGCCGCCTCAGGCTACCACTCTCAGACGGGCCTCCGCCAAGTTTTTTATTTTTAATTTTACATATATTCGTTTATGATTATATAATTTTTTTTCGCGTATGTATCTGCTATAATGCGGCCACGCTAGCACAATGGTAATATAGATGTGCTGTTGTTTGCAGCATCAAGTTTCAAAACACAGTGACCTTTTTTTTGTCTTAATTAGTTTCTTTGCAATGAAACTTTTTTGTTCCTTATTTTTCCAGCTTCTATGGAAAGAATATTTTGAACTTGAATATTAATGTACTTGCCCTTTATTTTTCATTGGTTTCTTTTGTAGTTAAATATATTATGTTCTTTTTTATTTTTTCAACTTCTAAGTGGAAAATTATTTTGGAATTGAACACTTTTTTTTTCCCTTGCATTAACATTAATGTAAGGGCCACATTTAAATTATTTGCCTCAGACCATCAAAATGTCAGGACCGGCCCTGTAAACAAATGTGACAAAATTGTGGCAAATAAACCTCTACTCTTTCATCTAGTAAATAAAACTTTTTATCAAATGAATATATAAGAATATAAATCGCGGAGATGATAAAGTTTGCTTTTATTATTGTTAAAATAAATAATTTAAAGGTATAAGTATTCACACACTGTATGAGAACAATATATTCTTGATCGCAGAGAATATATTGATCGTCACTGGCTTTTTGATAAAACGTTCTTTTCGGATGCTTATTGTAATTAGGGGTTTAGACTCATAGCACGTTTACTTACTTGGAATGGAAAATAATCATAAATCGGAGACAAGTGGAATGGGAGAAGAAAGGAATCGGTATTGATTCCGGAGGAATGATTCCTAAACTCATCTCCTCACTTCGTAATCGAATTCCTGAGTATTCAGGAATCGATTCCTGATAAAGAGGTGGGACCTACATCCATTTCGATTCCTTCATGTGTTAGTAAACGCATGAATTCTTTTACCTGGAATCATTCCGATTCCTTTATGTATTAGTAAACGCAGGAATGTTTTTACTCCGTAACCATTCTCTTTCCTTTCAAGTAAGTAAACATGCCCTCAATGTCTCCCCTTTGTATTCAAGAGTTTCATTAATCAAAGCTTAAGGGCAGCCACATCAGCTGTTTATTTAAAAAAAGAAAAGAAAAGAAAAGTCATTTTCATAAGAATTTACCTAACTATTTTAAAAACAAACAAAAAAATTTACCTAACATCATTATCAAAAGAAGTCTTGTTAAAATTTACTTATTAACGCGTCATCCCTCAAGAAAAAAAAGAAGAAGAAGTCTGGTACATAAGCCGACAAGTATTATGAACAATTCACTTAAAAACAAAAATTAAAGAGTGTAGAGATTGACTTTTAGGTTTTGTGAAAGGGAGTGTTAGAAAGTATTATGACAAAAAAAAAAAAAAAAATCCCTCAAGTAATGTAGATATTTTCTCCAATAAAAAAAAAGTAATGTAGATATAAAGAAAATAATGTAGGAAAAATCGGAATTTCGAATGAGTTTTGGGCTTTTGTTTGGGTTTCAGGTGGAACCTATTCATAGCATTAGAAATCCAAGGCCCGCCCAAAATTCTTCGGTCTCGGGCTTTGAGGTTTTTGGGCCACGTGTACAAGTCTACGTGGCAATGAGCCACAGGAGACAAATGGCCGTCTGTTACTCCGAGCAAAGCGGTTTGCGATCGTTTTAAGTGTTTAACAAAGGCGGCATCGGCATCACGTCATTCACGACGCCACATCTTCCATCTTCCCAATTTTACCCTCCCTACTCCACCATATTTTTATATAACCCATACTCTCAAAGAGTCCGGTCGGCGGGGCAGTTTCGGAACCACGCACCAAAAATTAACCGCTCTCTCATATTTTCCAAAAGAAGCAGCCATGAAAAACGACGCAGAAAATTCCAACTGCAGGCAAAGGGATCCTCAGCTTTACGTTACTCATAAAAAGGTACAGTCTTTTACTCATAGTTTCATATTTTGATCTCCCTTTATTTTTTCTTCTTGAAATTTCGAATTATGATGGAAATAATTGTTCAAAGTTAATTCGATCGTTATTGCTAGGAAGAAGAGACAATCAAAAATTCTGAGCTTTGAATTTGTAAGTACAATTGGTTTTTGTTAATCTTATGAATTTTATGAGTTTGACTTTGATTTGGACTTGGTTGACAACTAAGTACAGGGTGATCTAATTTTTCTTGCTCTGTGAAGTCTTATGTAAAATTAGAATGATAGGGAAATTAATGAGTAGTTTGTGATGATGAGATCTAGTTCTAATATGTTATGGAGAAATAGGAAAGTACTCAAATAGTTAGAAGAATTTGGTTTTTGAATTTTTCTGGTTGCAGACAACTATTCTCTGTATTTTTTTTGTCTCAAATTTTGAGGTTTATCTGTTTATGTGAGTAATATAGACCGTTTCTTTATCCTTGTGATAAATTCATGGAGAATTGATAAGAAACGTTTATTATATTTTGAAGGAGTTACAGGGCAGAGTTAAATGAATTCTCAGTCTAATGGCCGCAGCCAGAGACCCAAAGGGAAGAGGGTAAAGCTGGCCATTCAGATTGTGTCGGTTTTGGCTGTTTGCTTGTGGTTGTTATACCAAGCAAAGCAGTCTCGTGATAAGGACTACAGTGGAAGTGTACAGAACGAGGTTATTGAAAAACATGGTTCTGGTATTTTGGGGCGTAAAGCGAATGCAGGTGGTTCAATTCTTGTGGGAGAAAGCCTAAACGATGAAGATCGGGCTGGTGGAGTTGATGTATTGGATGGAAATGTTGAAGAGAAGCACAAAGTAAATGATGATGGAGATCTTGGGAGACCTGAAGGGAAAGAAAGTGAAAACAAAGTGGAATCGATATACAAAGAACTGAACAATACTGATGATAATTCTGATATTGAACTCAAAGCTAATAGTGAGGCAGTGGGACTGGACGAGAATTCATTGCAAGAAGGAAACTCCCAAGTAGGGTATGAAGATAAACAGGTGACAATGTCTGATCAGGACGGTGAGAAAGATGTGAAGAATACTAGTCACCATGAAGTTGGAGAGGATGAGGAGCAAATATCTCATGTTAATCGTGTTGAGCAAGGACATGAAAGGGATACACAGAAAGAGTCGGAGACAAAGGACCTCAGTTCTGACAACGAGTTTCTAGTTCAGCCTACCGAAAGGAAGAATGATTCTCTTCAGGATCACAATTCAATGGTAAATGGTGTCCGTGGCTTTGATGATGAGAATGGTGTTCCTGTGGATGGTAACGATATCATAGAATCAAGAGTGACTGAATCACGTGGTGATGGTGAAATTAGTTCACATGAAGAAATGTATTCAACTTCAAACAGTCAAAGTGAAAACAGTGAAAGCACTCAAAGTGAAGAAGTTGTTGTTAGAGGAGATAATGCTGATTTTGAAGCCAGAAGCAAAATCTCGGTACAAGATTCAGGTTCTAAGGCAGAAACAAACTCTGAAGTCTGAAGCTAGTGTTCAGGTATATACCTCAAGGATCAATAATGTGACTGGAACTATACAGGGAGGCACTTCAGTTCCAGATCTCTAAGTGAAACAGGAGAATGTCCCATACATTACAACATTATAATGTTATCCACGAGATGATGAAAAAGTTCAAAGATGGAAAGTGAGTTGAAGTAGTAAACTTTTCTTTATCTTGAATGATTTTGTATAGTCAAATTTCAAATATATTGTTATGCAGGTTGTTGACATACGTTGTATTTGCTTAGATAATGAAAAGGGGCAGTCCTAATAGTACCAGTTCTGAGTGCTATTACATACACAAATGAGAGTTTGGTTTTCAGTAGGAAGAGGAAATAGTTCAGATCTGTTATCATGTTCAATTAATTCTACCATTAGTTCTGCAATTAAATCATTTGTTCAAACCACTTCTGTATCTTTTAAAGATGAAACCTGCATATTGGTTTCCACACCTCTAATTTGATCTGTTCCATCGTCATAATGCTGCATGTTTGCCAGAAAACTTACGTCTTCGGTCTCCTCATCCAAGTATTCAACATCATAAGTTGTTCTCTGTTTTCCCACCAAAGTGTGATGTTCATACTGAATTGTCTCTGCTATCATCATCATACAAAAAGCATCATCATCAAGATGAAATCCTTCTACGCTATAAAGTACAGAAAACTGTTGCTGTAGTTTTAACTCTGACTAGATTAGTACCAAGTAGTTTAGGTAGCATGTGGGTTGGATGCCTTGGAGTACGATTATTTTCATTCAATAATTTGTAACCATTTGATCCCCCACCCTAATAAGTAACAAATTCTTCCTCGGACATGAGCATCTTCAATGTGTATCACATGGAAGTTGAGGAAATGTAGCTCGACATCTTATGATGATGAAGATATCGCATTGTAAATGTGTTAAACATATATATGACATGATGTTCTGCCCAAATCTGTGTTTGTGTCACTGTTCCATCACTTTCCAAATATCTGTTACGTACCTAGCTTATACAACCATACAAATTCCTGTGGTGTAGATATTTTGCGCAGGACTAATTTAGAGTTGTGTTGTTTGCAAGAGATAGAAGTCTTCACCCTCTTGAAGCCATTGTGGGCTTCACTTCAGTGTTCGGAAAATAAAAACACCTGCAAACTATAGAAAATTAGAAATATCTAGGGTAAATATATACATTTGGCCAGAAGTCCAGAACATAAAATTCTTGCCTTCTGTTTCCTTGTCCAGTGAACAAAATTAATGGTGCTAATTTTGAAGCCAGAAGCAAAATCTCGATAGAAGACTTAAAACCTAAGACAAAAGCAAGCTCTGAAACTAGTGTATTTGATTAGATTAAGGAATGTTCTGATACGAGTGCTGAAATTTGGTAAGGCATATCAGACAGCAGAATATTATGCCCATTTTATAATATTACGACCATTAGAGTGTTGACTTTATGTGCGTGATGGTCTGGTTTATAACTTAATTTATGAGTTGATAATGGTGTTCTCGGTCCCCAGACTATGTTAAAGTTATCAACTTATCAAAATCTTTAAGCATCCTTCCCCGTATAGGACCATCGATCTTACAATATTTCACAGCTAGATTGTAAACGTATTTAGTTCATCATCACATTCCTAATCTTGCGAAGCTAATCCAAAACCGTAACATCTTATATGGTTTATCACGAGTCACATGACTGACACGAGTTAATCTACACTACATCAATATGCTACTACATTAAAAAGACTAGTTTGATTCAAATGTAGAATAGCTTCATACATATAGTGGTAGTCTTGTTTATTGTTTACTTTTATATCAAACTAAGTCTATTTGATATATCGATACATTTATGTACGTTAGAAGTTTCTTTATCACAGTTGCAGTGTAACTTAATAATGTAACATTTTATTCTTTGTAATAAAGTAATATGAGGTTCACATCTAAAACTAATTGGCAGTTGATGAAGTGACTCATACCCTTATAAACCAATAAGCAAATTCTTAATTTTTTTCATGTAGGATCTATATTCTCAAGTCGCCCCTGCATGTGTAGCGAATTTTCAAGTCATATACGTGGACAATTTATATTGGGTGGCGTGGACTCGTGGAGCCCATGTAGTCGCGAGGCATGCACACGTGGGATAACCGCTCTGATACCATTAGAGAGTTGATAAACATCTGTGTATTCTTCTCATTAAGAGGTAAGGTTTATATACACAAAAGATAACTACATCACATCCAGGGGCAGATTCAGGGGGGTAGAGTCTAGGCAACTGCCTAACCTCGAAAATTAAGAAAAGCTTTGGAAGTCTCTTTGGTCTTAGGGTTCTAGGTTCTACAGAATTCTTTTATGAAGGAAAGGGCAAGAGGTTTGGGGACGATACCCTGCACGTCCTTTTGGTTTCTTCTCGCCAATAAGGATGCCGCCTGGTAGTTTGAAATCTTTAATTAGGGATAAGAGTCATAACTAGATCTAAATACAATTAAGGGTTATTATCACAAATGATACATGAACTTATCCTCTATTTTATCGATGGTACCTGAACTTCAATTTTGATCACAACAAGTACCCGAACTTTTCGACTTCATTTTAAATGGTACCTAAGGCCACCTTCAGTCACTATTCCGGCAAAAAAAGCCAAATCTAAAATAAATAAAAAATAAAAAAAATTCAAGTTCAAGGCAAGTCTATTACCAAAAAATCATCACTATATATGATCGCAACCCTTAGAATCATTAGAAATCATCACTATGATCACCTCACATGCTGTTTTTAGTCGGAATATTGAGCGGAGGTGGCTCTAGGTACCATTTAAATTGAAATCGAAAAGTTCGGGTACTGGTTGTGATCAAAATTGAAGTTCAGGTACCATCGATAAGATTGAGGTATAATTCAGGTACCATTTGTGATAATAACCGTACAATTAAATATAAATTACACTATAAACTTTTCACACCCTATGGGTGTGGAGAAGTGGGTGGTCACCCGTTTAGAAGTGGGTAGCTAGTTTTTCAAAATAATAAATTTTCTTATTAATTATTTATTTAAGTTTTGATTTTTTTATTCCTGACAATTAGAAAGATATATAAAGTTATTTAATATTGGGTTAATTACAATTTACCCCCATGAGGTTTGGGGGTGTCATCATTTCACCCCCTCAACTTTTAATTTTGACTTTTTACCCCCTAAACTTTCCAATTTCAATCAGTCGTGTCCAATTTCTTCTATTCCATCCAAATTGGACGTTCATTCTGACCATTGAGGGCTAAAATGGTCATTTCAACATAAAAAAAAATAAAAAAATAAAATAAAATAAATTATTATTATTATTTTATTTTTTTTTTTTTTTTTTTTTTTTTTCTGTTTCTTCGTTTTTTTTTTTTATCTTCAACCTATACACCACAAGTTATAATAGGTTTATAAAAACAAAAAAAATACTCTAAGTCGTTGAAAGTCGCTCGTTGGTCTACGAAATTTGTGATATATCTCCGATAAAATGAAGAATTTTAGGATATATCCCCAATAAAGTGAAGAAATATTTGTAAAAAATAATTTTACACTTTATCTGTAAATAAATATCTGTATATCCCCAATAAAGTGAAGAAATATCTGTATATCCCAATAAAGTGAAGAAATATCTGTGTAAAATCATTTTTTACAGATATTTATTTACAGATAAAGTGTAAAATTATTTTTTACAGATATTTCTTCACTTTATTAGGGATATATCCTAATTCTTCACTTTATCGGAGATATATCACAAATATCGTAGACCAACGAGCGTCTTTCAACCACCTAGAGTTTTTTGTTTTTGTTTTTATAAACCTATTATAAGTTTATAACTTGTGGTGTATAGGTTGAAGACAAAAAAAAAAAAAAACGAGGAAACTGAAAGAAAAAAAAAACTAAAAAACAGAAAAAAAAAAAAAAAAAAAACTTATATATATTTTTTAATTTTTTTAATTTTTTTATGTTGAAATGACCATTTTAGCCCTCAATGGTCAGACTTAACGTCCAATTTGGACGGAATAGGAGAAATTGGACACGGCTGATTGAAATTGGAAAGTTTAGGGGGTAAAAAGTCAAAATTAAAAGTAGAAGGAGTGAAATGATGACACCCCCAAACCTCATGAGGGTAAACTGTAATTAACCATTTAATATTTTAGGGGTATACAAGTAAAAGAATTCAGTTATGGTGAGCAAACCCACTTCTCTTAAATATAGTATAGACTTGTCAAAGATATAATATAGCACATGTGACATCACCATCATTATTCTAAACTAGGTTTAGAGAATTGTGTATTTTTTTAAATATTTTTTGTTTAAACTATTTTCTTCTTAAGATACATAATATTTAGGATATGTAATTTGTTATAATATTTATACTTTTATAAACTACATACTATACTTCTCTCTTTGCCCCTTGATAATTTTTCTTTTTCATAATTTTGCTTTAGTAAGTGATATCTATTAATTTGTGCTCCAATTTTCATGTATGTAATTGCTACATATTTAAGAGATTATAACTCCTCGTTTTAACTGATCGACTCTCATCTATTCTCATGTCTTATCAGATCACACCAAAAGTATTGCAAGTTTGGGCAATAATTCTCATACCAAATACATACTCGCAGGTTTGGCAGGAGCATGGATCATGGTGAGGAAATGCAATGTTTCTGTTTGAACCCAAAATAACATTTTTTCCCGATAAGGGGGACTCGAGAGAAACCGGGCCAATATCTGTGGCCCAAGCTATATATTTTCGACAAGTTCGGAATATATTGTTTAGAGGCTAAGTAAAGCCTACTTGAAGACCAAGTGATCTTAAGACAAATCGTGATCTTATCGGTTTACTATTAATAATCAAGATTTTTGATAATTAATAATGGTTTACTTGGTTACGAAGATGGAGCATATGGAAGATCTTTGCATTAAAGATGGCTTCATGGTTGTATTTGACTAGGATTCATGGTTGTCTTGGTTACGTGCATGTCATGGCCTTAATCAAAGAAGGAAGGTGGATCATCCCTTGATTCTCCTTAATTGCATGAAAGGGGCCAATACATGGCAGAAGATAATTAAGAAAGGAATAGTTGATGCGGTCATGTAAGCAATCAAAGGTTGCCCATGCAATTTAGGTGGATGTGGAACTATTTGCTGCCAATATTGTATGCAAGGAAATTGGTGCTGAATGCTTGCTCGCGAATATCAAGGAATATATATATATGTCTACAAGTTAAGCTGCATGGCTAAGATTATGTGGGGCTACACACATATATATACATAATTAAAGACTATTGCGTGAAGATACGAGTGCTCGCGAGAGATATATTTGCAGTTAATGCATATCCTACAGTCCGCGCGGGACCAAGAGGAAGATTACGTCCAGGATTCCAGAAGGTAATTAATCTTGCCTAGAAGATTGCTATGACAGAGTCAAACTCTTATCGCTTACGATAGCTATCAAAACTATTAAGAGTTTTGATTGATTCAAGGCCAATAACTGTGGCCTAAAATATAGTATTTCATTCCTATTTAGAAAGTGAATATGCAGCAGCCCTATATATAGAGGCTAAAGACGATATAGAAAGAGACCTCTCTCAAATCAATCAATCCCAGTGATTACCAAGCCTCCCCGGAGCAAACCTTCAACCTCGTTGAAACTCGGTGACTGCGCGCCAGTCCTAGTCTCTCCAAGAGCCGACTGTCAGCCTCACCAGATCAACCCGACGACCGTGCTTCCAGTCCCAGTCTCCTACCGAGCCGACTGCCAGTATATGCCACCGATACAACCAAAGCAAGGGTAACGCCCTCGCAACCCAAAGCTAAAATACGCTTTAGTAGGCTCTAAGACTTTGTTTCTGCTCATAAATTGAGTGTCTTTAACCGAAGAGAAAACCAAAAGTCTTGTAAGGCAAAAGATTTTCCGAAAGGCAAGAGAAAACCCTGTGAAAGTTGGTCTCTCCTCTCCACAGCGCAGAAGACATCAGGTCAAGGGACTACCCCGACACTGCACCCTCTACCCCGTGCAATCACTCGCCAAAAGAGACTGTGACAACAAAAGGTGGACCAAAATCACATTAATGGATTAGAAAGACTGTTATAAGATTTTTGTTTAGTCAATCTATCAAAGAATTAATAATTTTTGAAAAGTCATGGATTGGTTTTATGCTAAATGTGTGACACAGCTGTAAGGTTATTACTGCTGATGGATGCCTAAAAAGAAATTTAATTTTTTTTTTAAAAAAATTAATTTTCACAAATCATATACTAAAGCCCCTAGAGCTTTACTTTCATAGCATTTTACTGCAGTTTATGCATGACATTCCCTTAATTTACACCTATTGCAGATCCTTTTTCCCTATAGTGCCTTATGAGTTGACCTTTTTGCAAAGAATAAACCGCAATACAAGGGCTGCACTGTATGCATTAAGAAGACGATTCCTTTTATAGATTTCTGTGGTTTCAGGATAGCTGCTTTAGTTTTCCAAATTTCAAAAAGGTAATAAACCAGGCTCTTCTCAAATTTTCTCGCAGATTGATATAGAATTTGGAATTTTACATTGTAATTGAGTAGATTTGCAAACAGAAGCTAAACACTAGGACCCAGAAAATACAAAGATAAAAGATTGTCTACCTTTGGAATGTAGATTCCTGGTTGGGTCTTCATTTCATTGGGCAACACCATGATCTCAGATCTAGCCATAAAAGACCTCTACTTTTTTAACCTCCACTCCCAGCATCAGTTTCTCGGAACCGCAATATAGCCTGTGAAACACCATGATCTCAGGGATTTTAGAAGTACCAGATGAATTTTTTTTGGAAAGCATGAACAAATAAGAAAATTGGATGTGAATTTTTGGACTCACCTATTGGATCCACTTCACAAGGGATTTTAATTGCATCAGATGTAGCAAGATCTTGATTAGCAGGTGAAATTGCTGAAATTATACTGTTGGGCTGCATAAAATGTTGAACAGATAAGATGATTAAACATAGTAACAACTTCAGGGGAAAAAAGAGAATTATAAAAAATAAAGAATAAAAAAAAATAAAAACAAAGAAGAAGAAGAAAGCATATCAAAATTTCAATGGACTTTACCTTCTCAATGTAGGAGCGAACCATATTTTCAATGTCCTGCATAATACTATCGAGCTGACCCTCTACATTTACCAAGACAGATTGTTAAGAGTCATATTACAATACTGGATATGTATTTATGTTCTACCATTCCTTTTTCCATCCATAGCCCTTGAACTTCTTTACACTTTTCCACAGGCAGATACAACGATAAAGAAATACATGTAAACAATGAGAGCCTTGATACTTACCAACAAAAACTTTTGTAAGCCCAGGAAGATCAACAAGTGTCAAGTTGACAACTGCCAGGAATTAAACATAAATTTGTTATGTCAGTAGGAGAGAAGAAGAAAATGTGGTAATCACAATATGCTACTAATCTCACAATCCGTGACTAGGATGCCAACTTTTCAGAAAGATTGGCAGACATAAACCAAGGCACTCCACAACAACCCATGTTAGATATGTCACAGACTCACAGTTCCCAACTTCTCAATTGACCAGAAAATCTCTCATTTGTAAACTAACAATATCAACCACTAACAAGCAAAGGTTAAGATAATTAGAATTCCTCAATGGGCTTCACTCAAGCTGAAACAAGTTACAATTAAGTAATTGACCAAGTAGCATTATTCATTAATCATTATATCTAACCAAATTTAAAGTAGAATCAAGACTGCATCACAACAAACTTAGAAGTAGAAGCAGCAAAATAAATGAAATTAAATTTCCATATTCAACGAATACCAATTACCAAGTAGCATTATTCATTAGAATACGAAGCCCAGTTTAAATCTAACCAGATTAAACGAAGCATTATTCATTAACAATCTGCATATTCATTATATCTAACTAGATTAAACGAATACGAAGCCCATATTATACAACTTTCTTCTCTTCAATAGAATCGATACGAAACCCTGATTATACAAGTTTCTTTTCTTCAATAGAATCAATACGAAGCCCAGATTATCAATATGAGTGTAGAGGACAATACCAATTCGAATTCCAAATTTCCAATTCATTTCAATTTTCAAATTCAAATTTCCCAGATTGAGAAGAACAAGTACTTACAGTGAGAGACTGAGGGAGATCCCATCAAGGAGGGAGGGAGGGAGGAGAGAGAGAGAGAGAGAGAGAGAGAGAGAGAGAGAGAGAGAGAGAGAGAGAGAGAGAGAGAGAGAGAGAGAGTGTGGCGCGGTTGCGTGGTACACAGAGAGCGATGAAGGAGAGGCGGAGAGTGACTATCATGATTGCCCAACCGCCCAGCGCCTACCGCAGAGTTTCGATCTCCCAATCGAAAACTTAGACCTGAGCTGCTAAAAAACTAGCAGAAAATTATGAATATCAAAAGCCCAAAAAGAGAATTGGAATAGCAAAGCGATGCATGTTCATCTCCAATCTAAAAGGAACCCTACAAAATTAAAATCTGATGCCCCAATTTGGTATGCAGATGAGGGAGAGATGACAGAGAAATTTACCCACTGCAATTGCTGGAGGATAGGCTTTTGCTTCCACATCAACTGGTGTTTTCGGCCATGTGGGTAAAGATCAAGAGGGAGATTTCATGAGAGAGATGGCGAGCTGTAAGCATTGGCCGTTTGAGAGGAGAGAGGTTTTGTTTTCAATGGAACCTTTATGTCCTTTAAAAGAAAAAGTGGGAAGTTTAAGTTTCGGCAAAAAAAATGAGCGGGCAAACACAGTTTGAGGTGTATATAGATCATCCCCATTTACGGCGCGCAACTAATGCACGCAGTAAATACGTCATCCTCATTTACGGCACGCAATTAAAGAATGCCGTAAATATCTCTACATAATACTACATTTACGGCGTGCTATCAACGCAAGCCGTAAATAACTCAAGACAGAAACTCATTTACGGCGCGCTTTTAAAGCACGCCATAAATAGCTCTATGTAATACTACATTTACGGCACGCTTTAAATGCACGCCGTAAATGACCAATTTTTACGGCACACATGTATGCACGCCGTAAATTTTAGGCGGTAAAAGCCCAGATTTCTTGTAGTGTTGCTACATATTTAAGAGATTATAACTCCTCGTTTTAACTGATCGACTCTCATCTATTCTCATGTCTTATCAGATCACACCAAAAGTATTGCAAGTTTGGGCAATAATTCTCATACCAAATACATACTCGCAGGTTTGGCAGGAGCATGGATCATGGTGAGGAAATGCAATGTTTCTGTTTGAACCCAAAATAACATTTTTTCCCGATAAGGGGGACTCGAGAGAAACCGGGCCAATATCTGTGGCCCAAGCTATATATTTTCGACAAGTTCGGAATATATTGTTTAGAGGCTAAGTAAAGCCTACTTGAAGACCAAGTGATCTTAAGACAAATCGTGATCTTATCGGTTTACTATTAATAATCAAGATTTTTGATAATTAATAATGGTTTACTTGGTTACGAAGATGGAGCATATGGAAGATCTTTGCATTAAAGATGGCTTCATGGTTGTATTTGACTAGGATTCATGGTTGTCTTGGTTACGTGCATGTCATGGCCTTAATCAAAGAAGGAAGGTGGATCATCCCTTGATTCTCCTTAATTGCATGAAAGGGGCCAATACATGGCAGAAGATAATTAAGAAAGGAATAGTTGATGCGGGTCATGTAAGCAATCAAAGGTTGCCCATGCAATTTAGGTGGATGTGGAACTATTTGCTGCCAATATATGTATGCAAGGAAATATGGTGCTGAATGCTTGCTCGCGAATATCAAGGAATATATATATATGTCTACAAGTTAAGCTGCATGGCTAAGATTATGTGGGGCTACACACATATATATACATAATTAAAGACTATTGCGTGAAGATACGAGTGCTCGCGAAGAGATATATTTGCAGTTAATGCATATCCTACAGTCCGCGCGGGACCAAGAGGAAGATTACGTCCAGGATTCCAGAAGGTAATTAATCTTGCCTAGAAGATTGCTATGACAGAGTCAAACTCTTATCGCTTACGATAGCTATCAAAACTATTAAGAGTTTTGATTTGATTCAAGGCCAATAACTGTGGCCTAAAATATAGTATTTCATTCCTATTTAGAAAGTGAATATGCAGCAGCCTATATATAGAGGCTAAAGACGATATAGAAAGAGACCTCTCTCAAATCAATCAATCCCAGTGATTACCAAGCCTCCCCGGAGCAAACCTTCAACCTCGTTGAAACTCGGTGACTGCGCGCCAGTCCTAGTCTCTCCAAGAGCCGACTGTCAGCCTCACCAGATCAACCCGACGACCGTGCTTCCAGTCCCAGTCTCCTACCGAGCCGACTGCCAGTACTACTGCCACCGATACAACCAGCGAAGCAAGGGTAACGCCCTCGCAACCCAGCGAAGCTAAAGATACGCTTTAGTAAACCCCGTGCTTTCTCAAGACTTCCCAGTGATTGCTCTGCTCAACCTACAATGTTGAGTGTCGATTTTGGTGACCGAAGAGATCACACCAAAAGTCCTTATCCGTAAGGCAAAATTCATTTTCCGAAAGGCAAGAGAAGAACCCTGTGACGAAGTTGGTGCTCTCCTCGTCCACAGCGCTTGAAGAAGAAGTCAGGTCAAGGGACTACCCCGACGACTGCACCCCGCGGTGCTGGCACGCCCGTGCAATCACTCGCTCAAAAGAGACTGTTTGCACACCAATTGGTTTTGGAGCCAAACAGTTTCACATTCCTAATGGATTAAAGAAAGACTGTTGTATAAGTAGGTTTCTTGTTGTAGTCATGATCTATTCTAAATCGAGATATTGTGAATAATTTTTGTGTTTAATGGAAGTCATGGATTGTGTTTTATGCTTAAAGTGTTGAATTTTGATTCACCAGCTGTAACGGTTAGTGTGACTGCTGGATGGATGCCTAAAAAGAAATTTAATTTTTTTTTAAAAAAATTAATTTTATGGGGTCACCAATTATACATATACTAAAGCCCCTAGAGCTATCAGCTATCACTGTTCATAGCACTGTTTGACTGCACAGACGGTTTTGCCCCTTTTGTTCCCTTAATTTACAACCTGCCATTGCAGATCTGTCTTTTTCCGCTATAGAATTTGGCCTTATGAGTTGACCTTTTTGAAAGTGCAATTAGAACCGCAATACATTACGGGCTGCCACTGTGAGTGCGGGTTAAGAAGACGATCTCGACTTGGTTTTGATAGAGGTTTGCTGTGGTTTTCATGCGATAGAAGGGACTGCTTTAGCTTTTCCGAATCTTCGATCTGTCGATAAAAGGTAATCATTAATCATCTGCTCTTCCGTTTTCAAATCTTATCTCGCAGATTTGATATAGAATTTGGAATTTTAATTGTTTGAATTGATGTGAGATTTGCAAATAATTGACCCGATAATTGATTGTTTGTAGATTTGATATAGGATTGGTGTTTTGTTATTGGATCATAGCGTTACCATCGATCTGCCCATAAAAGGTGATCCTCGGTGACTTTCTCTTCCTTCGTAATCTGGTCTGCGAATCATTGATTATTGATTCGTTGTTTATCTTTGATGGTCGGGTTGGACTGAAAGTGATACTACAAGCTGTCAATTTAAGTTTTGATGAATTTAGAGATTAGAGGAGATAAATTGTTATATGTCTTTGTTGAAATTGTGATACAAGTTTTGTATTGCTTTTGTATATATCTAGAAGGAATTTGTCAACCCTTGAAGCTTAAAAATTTGTTGTATTGCTGTTTCCTCTAAGAAATTGGGTAAGGAGCTTCTCCTCCTTGCTCTTGCTTCTAGCTTTGTAATGAAAGCCAAGTACTGAGACTGTTTCTATTGCATGTGACAAGAATATTGGCTAGAGCTTTCCGTTAGTGTGCATCCAACTTCAAAAATCTCTGTCATTTTGTGGGTGAGGCCAGATTCTCTTTGCCACCCAATTCAGCTGTGAATTGACAAACTTTTTGAAGTGGCAAATACTTTATCTTCATTGAACATTTTGATTGTCTTGCTTTTCCTGCATTGTGTTCACAAGCCCAGTATGGAAGAACTTTGCTTACACTTTGTTAATTAAAACCATGTTTGTCTTATGCGTAGATTAATTAAACTACCCAAAACTTCTCTCTTATTCTCTTTTATTTTTATTATTATTATTTTTTTTTTGCTTTCTGCTTTTTTGATGTCTAAATATAAGGATGGCACCGAAAAACTTCTCCCCTTCAGCTCTGTTGTTTTGATAGCAGCACATTTGATTGGATTTCCCCTTTTAATCTACAATGACAGCACCGATTCATTCTTTTTTGTTTACTTCACAAAATACTTTTGATTTCGTTGTGAACGTAAAAGACACCATACCCCAATTGTATTACAAAATAGCAAAGGCTGTAGCTAATCAACCTCTTTTGTGCAGGTTTAAAACAGAACACCAGCTAAAGTGTTGAAGCTCTAGAGTTTAAACTCAAGGGTAAGGCATAACTAAAGGTCGCCACATGAATCCAATTGAATCTGGTAATTCTCTCCTGTAATTTTCACGTGATATTCAGAGGCTTTTCATCTTTGTTCCATAGAAGTACAAAAAATGTTACACAGGGAAACAACAATACGCAGAAAAGACCTGTTTCCATTCGATTCATTTCAACTTCCACTAAGCTACGCTCTCTTTGATTACGTTTTCAGGTATTTTGACCAATTTCAATTCTATCACTTATCAAGAACAATCCACAGAGGTAGGCCTGGCAACAGGCGGGTATAGTGCGGGTACGGGTCGGGTTTTTAACGGGCCGACCCGATAAAAACCCGTTAAGTTAACGGGTTTGCGGGTTTTCCGTTGGAACCCGTTAACAATTTTTTTTTTAATTATTATTTTTTATTTAAAAAAAAATTTAATTTAAAAAAAAAAAAAATTAAATTGGAAAAGTCGAATTCTCGGTCTACTCGATTGTTCTTCATTACATGCTGATTGCAAAATTGCAGAATATGCTTGCAGTTTCAGAAAGCTTGAGCCTTTCAATTACAGAATACTATCACATCTATACCTCTTTTTACTCCCTTTACAAAAACCAGAGTGAGGAACTTATGATGACTCTGAAATGAAATTTTTCAATACAAGTATGCAAACCCAACACCAGCAATCCCCAAACAAAGTGCCAAAGCTACAATCCAAGTCTCACAGCCACAGCATTCCTGATATTCTTGTTCTGCAAATTGTGAATGCAGCTTCGAAATGATCAGCCATGCCATAAAAATGATCTACCAAAGGCCAGACATGCATTAACGTATAGATTTGTCAGAAAAGGACAAAGATAGTTGTTTCATCCAAAGGCCATAAACCAATTCACCTACAACTTTAAAGGACCAAAGGCCAGACACAGACATGCATTAAAGCAATATATATACTTGTTTCATCCATTACGAAAGCAACAACTTTCCCAGAAAAGGACAAAGATAGTTGTGGATGTCAATGCTGATCACCCCCACAACACTCACACAAAACAAAACACGTAGTACGACTCTGTTTCTCTATCTGAAATTCAACCCTTGCTTAGTCAAGAAATATCAGATTACGAGTGGCTTTCCAGTTCTGAAGAACAAAACAATATTGGGTTTCCCAAATCTTCAGTCATAGGTATGTGTTGCTTTGTTTTGTGTAAGAACAGCTTTTTTTGGTAACCATATGAGCATGAAGGCTGTTATATTCCTTTTTAATGGTTTTGAAGGAGTTTTTAGCTGTTTTATAACTACTTATGAGGTATAAAATTGAAGCTTTCATATCTAAATACCTAAACCCTAAACAAGAATTCAATTGTTGTAATGTTTAATCAACCTAATTAGATATACTCATTATCTCCCTTGTTTCTACCTGAAATGCCTATTTGAAGATCTGTTCTGTTTTTCTAGCTATTGACAAATCTATATGGTATTGTCCAGGATAGATTGCCTGAAACTCTCCATGCATTAACCAAAAAAAAACTATGCATTAACCAAAAAAAAACTATAAACACAGTCCTTCATTTTCTTTAACGGAAACTTTCATTACAGCAACTCTTAGAACCCAGTTGAGATTTAGCAGAGCACTCTGAGAACCCAAAGACGGAGACTGTCTTTCATTACAGCAAAAACCCATAACCGAAATCATAGTATTGATCGAACCCAGTTGAGATTTGTATGAGAAAACCAAAACCCATGTTGCAAAATGTGCCAAAAGGGACATAAATAGGGTCTCAAAGATTCAGAAACGCGTAGAGAAAAGAAGAAGAAGAAAAAACTGACCTTTATTGGGTATTGTGAGATTCTTCTTTGCTTTCAGAGATCGTGCAAGCAACTGTATCTAGTTTTGTTTGCTTTGCTTTGCTTTCAGGTCCGGTTCTGGCGTTGTCTAGCAGAAAGCTTTCTGGGTTATCTCTGGCGTCTGTTACAGGAAAAAGACTGTTCATATTACCAAATCCAGAAAGAAGCAAACCCAGATCACCATTTACATAGATACAAAGACTGCAAGGAATCAAAGAAAACCCAAAGCAAAAGACAGATCCATGCAATACCTTGACAAATTGGGCGCGCAGAGAGAGATGAGAGATATATATATATAGAGAGAGAGAGAGAGAGAGTTGGGATTTGGGTGACGGAAATGAATGGGAGGTTGCTGTGCTCAGATTGGGTTGAGTTCCAGAGAGAGAGAGTTGCGTTCTGGTGAATGACGGAAAGGGTCGAAGACTCGAAGTAGGTTTGTTTGGAAGTAAACGGGTTCCATGGGTTCCAGTGGGTTTTGCACGCAAGGCCCGTTAATTTACGGGCTTTTTGCGTGCGGGCTTTTTTAGCACGAATTTAATAAATGGACGGGTTCGTGCGGGCTTTTACAGTGCGGATTTCGGGCGGGTTTACGGGTCACGGGCTCAGATGCCAGGCCTACACAGAGGGATAGACTGTCTGCTTTCCTTTGCACAAAGGTAGTTGTTTCTCTGCTGATCTGCTTTTTAACCTGTAAGTTGTTAGTTGTTTCTTTTTGTAATTTCTGTTTGTCAATTTGTGATTAATTTCTGTTTCTGTTTTAAATTGCATTGAAATGAAGAGTTTAGCTGTTTCAAATACTATAGAAACTGATAGATTTCATAGATTTCAAATTGTTTCAAACTTCTTCCTATCTACCTATCATTCTTATAAATTTCTACTCATTAAATTTGCAGATCATATATTATCAAGAATATGAATTATACTGTTCACAATATGTTTTCTATGTTTTATTTGTTACTAAACTTTATACTTTCAGTATTTTGCTTTCTACACAGATGATATAAATTTCAATGTTCTACATTTGTTTAGATTTTTAAATTACAATATTCAATTCCTGAATCATATCTTATCAAAAACCTCACGAATGTCCATCTATTAAGTTTGATACTATGATCAGCCTTAAGTTCGTGTCAAAAGTTGAGGTCAATCTGGAACAACAAATAAACAGGCTATTGTCAATCATATAGATTATTCACCTTCGCAGATATCAAACTGTATTTCTGCACTCTTCGATCTTCAGCCAAACTGTTGGCTGAGAAGGGAAATCCAATCTCTTATGCAGGTTAGTAGTCCTTGCATGAATTTTCTCTATCACTGACATGATGCATGTTTTGCCATCATTCATTTTTCATATTTCACTATAAATGAGTCTCCATGATTTGCTTTCACTATTTTTATACAGAAACATGTAAGCCATTATGATGGAATTCAATTCTATTAAAATACCTGAATGACATTAACAAGTAGTGTAGCACCTAAATATCAGAACCTTATAATATTATTTTCAGCCTGCTTTCAAAACCTCATCACATCAACAAGTTTTGGATTATACAATGATCAAGAAAGATCGCAGTCCTTTTCCGCTGTTTCCCAGAGTTTTGGCTCAACTTTGTTGCAAGTATATAATCAACTGAAATGCAATAATTTGAATCTGTCTTTTACAATAGCAAAGGCGGAAAACTTATTCAACTGATTTCACTTTGATACTCCAATTCTAAGTCACCTATGATGACCTGGAAATCGAAGTAAGAGACTGGCACAAGCAGAAACTCTGTAAGAAATTCAATAAGTTTGCGAGGAAGTTCAAGCAAAGTTCAATTGCCAGTCCTGTTTACCTGCACTGAAAATTGTATTCTGTATTCGGGCATCTGCTCTTTCAATTTCAGTTACATATCAACTATATTCACTTTCAATTTCAATTAGCACTCTTGTTCATCACACATAACAACTTCTCATGTATACAATTACTTTCCTAAACAATTCATTAACAATCCTAACTCCCGCACCAAAGCGCGGGCGTCAATTTCTAGGACCCACAATTTACTTACTATTTTGTTGTCACTCCAGCAAAAGAGACCAACAACAATTTTAATATCTAAAACGTGTCTAGTGATCAACCAACAACAATTTTAATATCTAAAACGTGTCTATTAATCATCCGCACTAATCAATGGTACGATCCAATTCACACCATTCAAAATGGTGGGGTAAGCCCACTTTTGTGGTATTGATATATGCATGCTCGGCCTCTTAGAAGAGATATCCTTGAACCAAGCTTCACTTGTTAGCTCTCAAATGGAACCTACTACCCAAATGGCTCATGACCAGCAACAACCAAAATGGGAAGGCGAGGCAAGGGCAGAGCTAATAGGCCCTAAAGCAGAACAAGTGTGGCCTTTGTTGGAGGACTTCTTCGGCCTACACAAGTGGTTCCCAACCCTAACCACTTGCCTTCCTGTAAAAGGCGTATCCGGTCAACCAGGGTGCGTGCGCTATTGCGCCGGATTCAAAACTCCGGTTGATCATGAAAGCAACCAGCCGGAGCATCTGAACTGGACTAAGCAGGAGCTACTGTCCATAGACCCAAGCCAGCTGACGTTTAGCTATTCCATTGTAGACGGGAATGTCGGGTTCAACTCGTACATTTCGACTGTGAGAGTGGTACCGAAGGAAGATGGATGCAGCATTGAGTGGAAGTATGAGGTTGAGCCAGTGGAGGGGTGGACACTGAAGGATCTGGACGTGTTTATAGGCACTGGTTTGCAAGTCATGGCTAGCAGAATGGAAGCTAGCCTCTCCAAACTCCAAGTTTGAGCTTTTAGTATATATATGCACGACTTTTTCTGTTAAGGTGTTAATTAATTGTTTGGTGTGATCAGTAATGTTGTTAAATGGTTTTCTTTATGAGAGTGAATATTAAATGTGATCTAGTATACCTGGTATTTGATCGATATCCATCAACTATGTAAAACCCCTGCATGATTTCTGTTGCCAATTCCCTTAAAGGATTGAATTAATTATTTAAGGTCAACTCCCTAACAAGCGTTCCGTCAATCATACCCGAAATCCAGAAACTGAGAATCCATTGGCCACAGTTGTATGCATTCTGTGATATTTACCTGCAGATAAAGACATACGAAGGGTTGCGCGCAACTCTTGCAAGTGCATTTTTTTTTCTTTTTCTTTTGGGGTTTGAAAATTAATATGTGCCTGCGAACTGTTCTTTGTTGTTGGGCAGAGAAATGACTACATTTTTGCAACTCCGAATCGGGCTTTTTCAATATAGATGAGCGATCGTGCAACCTCTCGTTATGTGTAGCTGGGTAGGGAAGAGGTCGTGTATGAGCAGTCGAATCTAATTCAAGTCTATTTTGTTATGTAGAGGGTGAGTTTATTTAGGCAGCAAGTCTTTTCTACACCCTCTAATGCGTTAATGTGTGTAGAGGACCAATTTCAGCTGGTACCATATGCATGAATGTGGCTAGGTCGTTTGACAACATTAAGAAATATCTACTCAATCCTCGGTTATTTTAGATCGAGGAGGACGCATGCGGACAGGACGATTCCTTGCAAAGTATTGATGAACCTCATAAAAGATCACCGTACGTTTTGGACGATTCTTCGACTCCCATCTGAAACGTGGACGCAAGAGTACGTTGCTGCCTACTCTGCACTGACACCACATGAAATGAGGGCTTTGTCGCATTATATGTGTGATTGCAATCACTTGGAGTAGGATGATGTTAAGCCATTCGAGGAGTAGGCCGGGAACCAAATTAAAACCTAACTGAACCAAACACCAACACCTTCGACTCTCTGTTCGGGGCTAATCATGTCACGAGGGAATGAGGGATTGTTTCTTATTTAGGAAGACAACGCGCGTTCTTCTCATATCACACATCCGAAACAAGTAAGATACCTGCTTTTTTGGTACTATCAGATTGAATTTAATTGATTAGCCATATATGACAAGAAACTAATAAATTAAGTTTCTATTTGTAAGGCACGTATTTCCACTACAAGAATATTGTTTATTCATAGCTCAAATTAATAGCGTTTTTCCCTTAAGTGCTATTATTTGTCATTTTAAGACCAAAAAAAAAAAAAAACAATGTTGAAACGCTATACTTTCACTGGAAAAGTTACCGCCAATACAAAAGTGAAGGCGGGATTAAAAATTTTGGTTTCGCGGTTTGGCTTAGCTTATCGAATGAATAAAAAAACAGGGGGAGTTTATTAGAGAATTTTCACTGCAGTTCTTCTCTATCCGCTGCCGTCATCACCATTCTCTCTCCTCCTCCTCATCCTCTCACTCCTCTTCATCATCGCCGCTGCTGTCATAGTCATTCTCTTCAATTCTTGTGAGGTCACCAGAAAAAGTGAGTTTATATGTTTTGCTCTTCTAAGCTTCATGTTCTGGTGGTTTTCTTTTACAAGTGAGATTGGGTATTTGGACTGATTTTAATCTATTTGGGTTTTTGTTTCCCTTGATTTCTTTGATGGGTTTTTCCGTCTCTTGAAGATTGGGTGCTTTGATTTCGTGTCTGTACTGGTTTATGAAAGTTATTTGTTAATTGTTTTTGCAGATCTGATTGAGCAAGGTGATTTGAGGGGACTCTCTGCTCTTTCTCAAACTAGACAGCAGAGCTGCTTGTTGATGCTTCTTAATTATCCGGACGACCAATATCTCCAACTGTCTTTGGAATTTTCTTCGAGGTTCATTTCCTTTCATTTCGTTTGGTCATGATCGATTTCTGTTCGAACAGCTTTCTCTTGCTTATTTTTGACTTTTGCTTATTCTGTGTGTTGGTATGTCCTCACTGATTTATTGCTTAATTTTAGTGGAACGTTCACTACTATTTAAATCGTTTACAGGAGTTACATTGTGGTTGCTTGTTCAAATGTTTTTTACAGCAGGAGATTAACCATGCTAGCGCTGGTGGGTTGTGAGCTGAGCTTGTAAGCAACAGAGGTACTTCTCAACTCTCAAAACTCCAGATAATACAAAGTGAAAAAGAATGTTTATTTTACTTGTAACTAAACCTCTTTTTTATTTTTATTTTTATTGTTATTTTTAAGATAGAATCAAATAAGTACAGGAGGAGGATGGAGCAAGGGATCTATATACTCGTGAAATTGTTAAGGGACACTTCCTATAAAGCCCTTCCTATCAATAGTAGATCTATGTTTTTATTTCTTGTTTTTTGTTAATTTCAGTTGTAATTGGTTAATATTCATGATACTTTTACAGAGTGGTGAGCTGCAATGTAAGAGAGCTAAGGGCAATTGTCCGCCCTTTTCATCTTGAATCCACCCTTGGATGTATATGAGATTATTATAATAGATAGTGATTCTCACCAGTAGTAATCAGGTCTATGGCCATAATTAGATTTAATTTCATGGCTATCATGGCTCTATTAGGGACCGACTGCAGTGGGTATTGGCTTTTAGCCACAACTAAATTGTCCCGTCTGTCCGACGTTGGATACCTTCAAATTGAAAGATCTTTCTATTGCATTCTGGATAACTAGATCATTATGTGTACTTTGGCACATTACATACAAAAGAGTGGGATCGCATGTGGACCTACTCCTTACATGCTCATTGAATATTGTTAAACTTAGGAGTTTGGGTTTTACCATCAGATAACTGTTCTGGATCAACTTAGAGATGACTGTGCTTCAATTAGGTACCGAAGCTACAACTTCAATGGTTGTGCTTTTGTGTGAGTATGTGTGCGTTCATAGCTATTTGACTATCTTTCTACTGTCTCAGTACATTTTCCGAGCTTGGATCTGGTATGTGTGTGTTCATAGCTATTTGAGTAACTTTCTCTTCTATCATATTCCTATTTTGTTGTTCACACACCCCTTGAATGTTTTCTCAGTTAGACCATTTTTTGTTCTTTCTTTCTTTCTTTCTTTCTATAATGCTACTTCTTTCTTAGTCTGATATATGTTCACACACCTCATAATTTCTTAACACTTTAGATTTATTATTTGTTACTTAATTAAATCTCAACATTGCTTCTAGGATGTTCAAGGACAATAGGTTCGTGTGGCAGAGCTAGTTTGAAATTGTTTTCTCAACACAAGTGGTAAGTGTCCCCCCCCCTCTCTCTTGAGAACATCCTGTTGTCTCAGTTGTTTCCAGATTCTATACATGCATGATAAATATGTTTATAGATTTTAATTTATGCATGTACCTCAGATGCTATATGTAATTCCACAATGAATAGTTTGCTTAACTTTCATAAATTGCTTGTTCAAATTTTATGCACTTCCATAACTCATAAATAGTTGTTTGAATTTTAGAATTTGCTTGCCTACGAATTACATGAATATATGATGCTGGATAAAGGTTGGGTGCATCTTCACAGGTAAAAACTATTGTACTTGGATAATATAGAATCTGAAAACTTGAATTATATAGAACAACAGTTTTTTGTTTTTTTGTTTTTCTGTTCTATTTGATCATAGAGCTGATCCCGAGTATGAGAAAGGAGCATGGAATTTTGTGAAAACAGTAGTGTGAACTCCAAATCAAAGAAAGGGTGCAAGTTGTTGGATGTTAGTGGATCGGGACAAATAGTTGCTGAAGGACGTTGGTCCTCAAGTGATCCAAATAAGCTTGTTCATTTTGTTCCCTTCGGTCCTAATGCTATGAGAGTTTGGGTAGATACACTGAAAGTCCCAATTGCATCTCTTTGGAGGCCATCATCTGAGCTGGAAATTATTGAAGATGTTATTAGTACTACAGTAGCATGGCCAGCAGACAAAGTGGTTATGTTTTAGAGCTCCGGTATGCATTTAAACTCCTATATATGATTATATTTTTTCCCAAATAATTTGTTAACATTGACAAAATTTCTCTAGCTACTTGGTTCTCAGTAAGTTGTTGTAGGAAACTAAGTTAATGAATAATGCTTACTTGTTTGATTGCCTTTGCTTTTTATTTCTTATTTTGTGACAGTTCAAAGATGCTAAGAGAGCTATATATGAAGGTTAGAAGCTAGTAATGGACTAATGTGGTCATGAATGCTAGGAGCTGCGCACAAGTACTTTTTGATTGAGACATTGTAGTACCTATTTATCTTTTCCTTAGATTAGTTATGCAAATTGATCAACTGCTAGTTTTGGAGATAATTTTATTGAATTGTATTTGAAATTCATATATGAAGTTTGAGTATTGATGAGATGATTGACATTTATTTTTGTATTTTCTTCATGCTTTATATGAAATTTTGTACCAGCCAGCATAAAATTAATGTCCAGACAATGACAATGTTTCTTAAATGCAATGAAATAGGATATGTAAATGCGTTATGAATTTTCATTTGATAGCACTAGATAACTGCTACAGAAAACTGAACAATAGCGTTTACTATCACCAAAAGAGGTCAATTGATAGCACTTGAGAAATGCTGTGGAAACCAAGACAATAGCATTTGTTAAATGCTATGATAGGCCAAACAACAACGCTTAGAAAATGCTATTATTAACTCAACTGTAGCATTTTTCAAACGCTATTAGAGGTCAAGCAATAGCGCTTCAAAAACGCTATCAATATCAAACTTATTATAGCGTTTCTAAAAACGCTATGACTGACCCTGTACCTATTATAGCTAGGGCAGACATAGCGTTTACTAAAACGCTATTGAATCCTACCATAGCGTTTTTCGAACGCTATAGATGAAAATCTATGGTGTAGTGTTCCGACATCAGGATTTTTTTGTTTAATTATAATATTTCAATAATTGAGATGATAATTAATGTTGTTTTAAACTTTATATGTTCTTCATCAGACAAGAGCATCGAGATGTTAAAATATTTTACATGCATGAACTAACTTTGGAGGCAATTAATCTGCTAGCTCAATATCTCACGATGAAGACATACAAATAGCTAGCACTTTAAATTACGTGTGAAGCATATCTCCATCTCACAAGATTTTCTGCCCTAAGTTTGCTGTGTATATCTCTACCATCACATTCTTTAATTATCAGTCTTGTCAAGCTAGCTTCGATCTACGTCCATGTAACTTCCTATAGTAGAATATGTAGCAGTGTAATTCAATGATCGTAACAGTTCATTCTTTAGATTCCTTTACTATCTCGGACGTACATAAATGTATATAGTTATAATACATACATACGTACGCTAGGGGCTAGCCTCTTCTATATATGTGCGCACTCATAGAAGAGTTATATCCTTGAACCAAAACTTCAATTGTTAGCTTTCTAATATGGAACATACTACCCAAATATTGTCTCATGACCAGCGACAACCGAAATGGGAAGGCAAGGCTACTGCAGAGCTACGAGGTCCAAAAGCAGAACAAGTGTGGCCTTTGCTGGAGGACTTCTTCGGCCTTCATAAGTGGTTCCCAACCCTCCCCACTTGCCTTCCTGTGCAAGGCGTATCCGGGCAGCCAGGCTGTGTGCGCTACTGCGCCGGAATTAAGACTCCGGTTGATCGCGAAAGCGACCGGCTAGAGCATGTGAACTGGTCTAAGCAGCAGCTACTGTCCATAGACCCAAGCCAGCTGAACTATAGCTATTCCATTATAGATGGGAATATTGGGTTCAACTCGTACATTGCAACCATACGAGTGTTGCCCAAGGAAGATGGGTGCAGCATTGTGTGGAAGTATGAGGTTGAGCCAATTGAGGGGTGGACACTGATGGATCTTGACATGCTTATCGGCCCTGGTTTGCAACTTATGCCTTATGGCCAGAAAAATGGAAGCTAGCCTTGATCAGTATAAAGTTTGAGCTCTGTTTCCGTAGGGGACTTTTGGCTCTTTTCATTGTGTGTTTACTTTGGTAATAACTTATTTTGACATATATGCTTTATTTACCTTGTGTTTTTTAATATAATGTATGAATGTATGATAGGCGTAAAAGTAATGAATGATGCGGTCTATTTCTATGTCGATTTGCATATCGATCAAAACATGGTAGAAAATTATAGAGGATTCAACTTATTTGTGGACCGGAATTCAAAGCTCATAAAGTAAGTTATTCTATTACAATAATAATTCGTTTAGGTAGTCCAAATTGAACCATGTCTAAAATGTAACATCTTACTTCACTAAGTCCGACAACTAATTTATAAAAGAAATTGCTCAACTTTTTTTAGTTCCTTCTTTTTTTCAAAAAAAATAATTTTAAATTTTATTACCGTTGAGGTATTTATCTCAAAATTTGATTTCGTATTTTCCAAAAGACAAAAAAAAAAAAAAAACGAAAAAAGAAAAAAAAGGAGGATCGTTGAGAGTGTGCGACTTCGGGCGTGATTTGAAATGTGAGAGATCACACACGTGCCGCTCTGATTTGAAACCCAAAAAACCAAAAACCCCTCTTCTCTGTGTGTCTCTGAGAGAGAGAGAGAGATTCACCAAACCCAGAGAAGCATGGAAGCCATACTCCGAGACTCCGTTCACCACAGCCTTCGCGATTTCCTCCACCGCAACGCCATTTTCCTCTGCGAGCGTCTCTGCGCCGAGTTCCCCTCCGAGGTTCCTCCCTTCTCCTCCTTCTCCTTCTCCTTCTCCGCCTCCTCTATTCCACTCCCCCCTTTGTTTAATCACACAGAAAACCCTAGCAAAAACGCAGCAAGATGGAAATATTCGAAATTGATTCGGTTTAGTTTTTCAGTGTTGACCGGACCAGAGGCACTCGCGCTCTTTGTTTTCCTCGATGCTTGGTGGCTCTGGTTGGGTTACTGAGGAATTTAGTGTTTCTAATTGAGACCTAGGGTTTGATCGCTTTACATTTTTTTTTTTTTTTTTTGGACTTTGTTTTCACAGCGCTCAAGTTCTTTGTTTCCTTTTCGAAAATGTTCAATTGAAGAATAGTTACTTGTAGTTTTGTTGTTAGCTTTCAATTTTGGACTCTTATTGCTAATTTGAAATGAATCGTCAAGTTGTGGGTGGCTTGCATAATGAGGTTTTTTTAGTGTGATTTTTTCAGAGTGGACTATTTTTGCTGGCATTCGTTACTAGGGTGATGTGATGTGCTTTTATATGTATTTGAGTGGATACATGCTTGTTCTTTAATTTTGAACTGTTTATTAGGAGAAAGGGTCTTTGTTATTTGACGAAATTGTGCTTGTCAAATGTTCTGTATGATAGGATGGGTATTTTGCTTGCTGATTGTTTATGGAGACACTGACGACGTGTTGTTTTGCAGACAAATTTGCAATTGTTAGCTGGATGTTACTTGCATAGTAATCAAGCTTATGCCGCATACCACATTTTAAAGGGTAAGAGATATCATGCTACATACTCTACGAGGATACTTTTAACATTCTAAGTTCCTTTCTATTTTTCTTCTTTTAATATTGAGGTTTTGTAGGTCCAAATTTATTTGCTATCATCATACTATTTCTTATCTTCTTTCTGTTGATTTTTGTGAAGGAACACAAGTGGCTCAATCACGCTACTTGTTTGCTATGTCATGCTATCAGATGAATCTTCTGAATGAGGCAGAAGCAGCATTATGCCCCCCTAATGAGCCTAGTGCAGAGGTACTTGAAGCTGTATATCTTGGCAAGCTGTATTGACGAGTGATTGAAATGAGTGACACATAACCCTTTTGAGATATTGACCGAAAGAAATACCCCTTCAGGCATTATGTATTTAGGTTTTGGTATTGCAATTTTCGTTAGGATCTTCAGTTGTTACCTTGTTCATATGTTCTCGTTATTTCTTAATGCAGGTTCCAAATGGCGCAGCAGGTCATTACCTTCTTGGGCTTATTTATAGGTCTGTCTTCTTATGAATCAAACTTTTAGGGGATATAGATATATTACCTTTGCCAAAGACACTTACTTTATAATCTTTTTCAAAAGGAGTTATTACGATACTGGCTTAGAACTACTTTGCAAAAGACCTGTTTATTAGTTTTCATCTGAATGAGATGTCAGGCAAAAGGGTATTCCTATAAAGGATGTATTGACATCATGTTATTGATATAGGAGGCCTCCTTTCTATTATACACACACACATACATGTGAGAAGTAAACAATACTTGTAGTGTTGTTGATCCTCCCAGAGATATCAATTGGTGTTCAGGCTTGTATTTTGTTTCTTCTATTATTGTTGGCCAAATATCTGTGTGTCTGGAAATTCTTCAGATTGTCAAAAGTATCCTTTACTAGGATGCTCTCTCGGGATAGTTGGTTTTTCTGTGTTAGACCAATCTGCATCTGGTACCAGATATGTCCCCTTTAGCTTAGCCAAAGCCTCGTATTGACTTAGTGCTTGAATGCATGCCAAACAGCTTGGTGTCCTACTGTTCCTCAAGTTTCATGACGTATATTATATTTTCTATATTTCATAGTTATTCTGTATTACACTGTTGATAATGGCCATTTGCTGTTCTTTGAAGCGTGATGTATATGCATGCCCCTGATATTATCTCTTATTGATGGTTTTATTCTAGGTATACTGATAGAAGGAAAAGTGCCATCCATCACTTTAAACAGGCTTTGACTATAGACCCTTCAATGTGGGCTGCGTATGAAGAGCTGTGCGTGCTAGGTTTGTAAAAATTCTCACAAGTAATTTTTCTTATTAGTGCACATACTTTCCTATATCATTGGGAAGGCCTTATGTTTTAGACCTGACGTATCTAAATTCTAGGTTCTGCTGAAGAAGCAGCTGTGGTTTTTGGGGAAGCTGCTGCTCTCTCCATACAAAAACAGTACCTACATCATGGATTAGCTTCTCAAAGTTTACTCACCGTCAATGATGATTGCAATTTAGTTTCTGGAAGGAACTTTAGCTTTGAAGATGTTAGTCCAAGACAATTGAAACTAATGCAAGGCAGTAATACAAGAGATAGTTCTGGAAATTCTCATGTTATTTTAGGAGGAGTTTCTGGTCAGCCTACAAACGGCAGTTCTAACATATCTTTCTATAACACTCCTTCACCAATGCCTATGCAGGTATATATAAAGTTTTTTCTTCATTTATTTTCTGCAGTCTTCTCACATATTGCTGCATCTATTTTCTTTGACACTTCACTCAATATTACTCTCGAGTAAAAGTTTCAGATATATTGTTTTTTTTCTGGCTTGTTATAGGCAGGCAACCACTTAAAATAAGAAACTGAATATTTCGTTATTACTCATAAGTTTTGTCTCTTCATTGTACATAGACAGTTTGATGAAGGATGGGTTGGGAATACTCCCGCAAATGGATATGCAATAGACTTTAGGGTTTGGCAAGTGGTTTTTAGGCATAAAATGGAGGAAACTTAGTTGCTGAAATTCTAAAGGCCAGTTTGAGGTTAGCTTCAAGGGTTATTTGGGGGATGTAGGTCATCAGCCAATACTCAGGGTTTAGAAAGGATTGGAAGGAAGGGTAGGAGAGTGCAGTTCCCATCAAATTCCATTATCAATGTGCATTGCCCATGTTAAAATTTATGAAGGAATGAATCTTGTCTTATAGGATTCAAATTTTTTAAAAACTCATACAAAGCCTAAAAGCAAAGACACCATCAAAAATGTAAAAGTACACAGGACTTTCGAAGTTTCATTCTGAGGGCTTCTGCCATAAATATAATGCTTTATCTCTAAAACTGAGGACTCCATCCTCAACAATTGACCATCGAGTATAAGACTATATTTATAAATGAAAATGCAGTAAACTCAGCATTCCATTCTTTTTGGCGGCATCCTTTTGCATTGGCTTACCAATGCTGGTAGAACATCATAAAGGATT
This sequence comes from Rosa lucieae, assembly GCA_024704745.1. NCBI lineage: Eukaryota > Viridiplantae > Streptophyta > Magnoliopsida > Rosales > Rosaceae > Rosa > Rosa lucieae. The sequence goes on from CM045493.1 coordinate 5,369,663, forward strand.
ATAGAAGAGACTTAAATGCCATCCGATGTTTCTGTGTGTACCAAAAGTGAAAAAGACTGAACTAAGTCATTTCAATGTTGCATCCTCATTGCTCTTAGTTTCCCTGTTTGCAGTTGTCAGGTATCGCTCCACCGCCGGTTTGTAGAAATGCCCTGCCAAATGGCCTAAACCTCAGCTCTGGTACTGATAGCTCTCCTAGGTCAACTATGAGCTCTACCGTTCAAGGTGGGAGAAGAAAGTTTGTTGATGAAGGAAAACTTCGAAAGGTAGCTAACAATGAGTCAGCTATTCGATTGGTATGAAGAATCATATTCTTTGCTTCCATCTTTTTTTTTTTGCTAAATAAGTCAACTATTCAAGTGTATGTAAGGTAGCAATATAGTTTAAATTGCATCTCTATAATCATGTTTCTATTTCCTGAACTTTTCTTTGTGGACTAATTTGTATTTATGAACCAAACATGGAAAATTTATTGTGAGTCACTGCTGATGATTTGAGCTGTTGGTTTTTTCTATAAAAGGAAATTTGTGACGCCTGTTATCATGATATCCTGTCGTTAAAGTTCTCTACTGGCTCTTTTGGTTTAAGTGGGGCTGGTTTTGGAGTTTGACCTATGAAACCATTATGTCAATTTTTCTTTGCTTTTTTGCGCCAAGTCATTTTCTACACTTTATGCTTTTCTTGTTTTCTTGCTTCATGCGGCTTAAACAGAGGTCATTTTTCTTGTTGGTGATGTTGCTTTCTGCTAAGCTTCATTGCAATTATTTGTTCACATTGTCACGTTGATTCCGTTAGATTTTGAGATCAATGACTATTTGTCTTCTTTTCAGATTTCTAGTAGATTATCTTTTGATTCTGGCAACCGAAGGAGCAATAGACTTGCTGCTGAAGCAGGGGCTAACACCAATGCAAGTGCGTCCATGGCAGCTGGAAATGGAACTACCAATACATCTAAAATTGGAAGTTCTAAGTTGGGCTCTGTAGCACGCTCCTTGACAAGTCGGAAGGGTCAGCCATGGGCCAATGAAAACCTTGATGAAGGTATCGCAATGTCTCATTTCTCACTTAATTGGCGAAAGTGAACTATATTAGCATATGGATATGAGCAGGGACAAAAGCCCTTTCTTAACCATTGTACTTATTCCTTCTTTCTATTTTTAGAGAAACAACTGAAGTTCTGTATACTTAAAGTAATTGTATTCTAGAAAGATTTGCCTCCAATAAAATGCTTTTTAACCTAATTATGAGTCTGAGTTGGGACTTTGGAAACTGGCCATGTTAGTATTGTTTTTTCTTCATTAGATAAGTTCTTAGAACGAGATAAGTTCAAGTAAGTTTCCAGGCTAATTCAACTTCTGGTCTCTTGTTCTATCTAATAGCTTTTCTGCTAATAGTGGTGAAATCTAACTTGGGTCTTATCTAGGCATACGGAATGAGACATTCGATGATTCCCGTTCAAATACAGCAGCTATCTCTGGTTTTACTCCCACTAGTGATACCAGATATCTTGAACAAGATGGAGCAACATTGTCAATTGGTGGGGGTATTATGCATGCTTCAAAAGTTATTAGCGGTGCGTCAGAAATTTTGAGCCTTTTGAGAACTCTTGGGGAAGGTTATAGGCTTTCATGCATGTACAGGTGCCAGGTACTATTTGGCTATCACAAAATAAACTGAGTATAATATTCTCATTTCCTAGGTTTAGGTTCGATTGTTTAATATAGTCTCTCTTGCACAGGATGCACTGGATGTCTATCTGAAACTTCCATACAAGCATTACAATACAGGCTGGGTACTCTGCCAGGTAGTTCCTGCCGTTCAAAGTTCTGGGATGGATTTCTATATCATCTCCTACTGTGACAACCTTGTACAGATGCATTGAATGTACTTATATCAAGCATAGGATTCCATCTACCCCATTTTCTGCTGTTAGTCGTCCATGTTTTAGTGATATCATTGAATGTACTTATGTCAAGCATAGGATTCCATCAACCACATTTTCTGTTGTTTGTATGATATCTACTTGTCCGTAGAACCTCCTTCTTCCCCTTGTCAGATGTATATTTCCTCTTTTCGACAATTTGGCTAATTTTAATATCATCATAAAAATTATAGATGATGCTGAATAAATTTGGAGTTGATGTATTCTCTCTTCTCTATTCTTCCTTATAGTTATTTAATATACTTATTTCACAATACATTTTAATACCTGCATATATTTTGGCATTCTTCAATTGCAGGTTGGAAAAGCTTATTTTGAATTGCTAGATTATTTTGAAGCTGATAGGCCTTCAGTCTGGCTCGACAGGCATCACCTTACAGTTTAGAAGGAATGGATGTATATTCTACAGTTCTTTATGTGAGTTCCCACTGATGTACATGAAGCTCTTTAAATGCTGTTTTCTGCAGTTTCCCACACAGTCGTTCTGAATGAAGCTTGTTGCTTAGCTTATCCTTATGCTGTTTAGATTTTTGTCTATACTTTAATGTTTACAGATGTTTGCTTTTAGTCCACACACCCTGTTTTCCCCCCTCTCAAATAGCTTTCTCAATCTTTACTCATGAGTTTGTTAGTTACAGCTTGTATCTGTACAACCAGGTGACTAATGTTTAGTTGTTTTACTGAATATATTCGAAATTTTTGCAGCTTTTGAACGAAGATATGAAGTTAAGTTACCTGGCACAAGAGCTCATATCAACTGATCGCTTAGCTCCTCAGTCTTGGTAGATATATCTAGCTCTCACACAACATTCAAATCTCAATTCTGTTTTAAACTTATCGATCATTTAGCTTTTGAGACCAAATTTTATTTTTGACCTATTTATTCATGGTAGCTTCTGCGGGTAACTTTTGCAAATAATGACTCATGCTTTAGCTTTTGAAGACTGACATTTTTTTCCTCTCTGTCTACAATTTTTCACTGGGGCATTATATACCTTCAATATTTCCTTGACTTCGCTAATCTGGGCATTAACATATCCAAATAAAAAATTAATTTGGTTGCAATCTCATGCATGGTCTTAATGTTCACTTTGTGCATTAATAAAATACTTCTTTTTGTTAATCTACATCTAAATCTTCACATAGGATACTTCTGTTTGGAGTAATGTATATCATGTACCTGCCTGCTTGTTGGATGGATGGATTGAGGAAGGCTCATATCACTGTTTCTCATTTGAGTTGCAAGTTATTTGGTTGTTCTCCAGAGCACATGATTGCGCTTTTGACTAAATGTTGTTTTTTACTTACTCAATTTGTTGTATTCAATTGTCTTTGAACATTGGAAAGGATGCATTTTCTCCAATTGAGGATCATAGTCCATAAATATTCAAGTTTTTTTTTTTTCTTCCCTGAACTTATGTGCAAAGTTATGATTTGTTCCTCACATCTTCTTGTTGACTGGGTTTTAGGTGTGCAATGGGAAATTGCTATAGCTTGCAGAAAGATCATGAAACTGCTCTGAAGAATTTCCAGCGAGCTGTTCAACTTAATTCAAAATTCACATATGCGCATACCCTTTGTGGTCATGAGTATGAGACGCAGCCTTTTCTTCCTTTCAATATCTAACATATGAAAATGAAATTCTCCTAGAGTCTTATTTTGTGATCTGATGGTATGACCTTGTACTAGATATGTAGCCCTGGATGATTTTGAGAATGGAATAAAGAGCTATCAGAGTGCACTTCGGCTTGATGCAAGGCATTATAACTCCTGGTTTGGGCTTGGAATGATTTATTTTCGGCAAGAGAAGTTTGAGTTTGCAGAGCATCACTTCCGGACAGCTAACCAAATAAATCCATGTTCTTCTGTTATTGCGTCTAATCTTGGCACAGCATTGCATGCTTTACAGGTTCCATTGGCCATATCAATGTTAAAATTACCTCTTCTGAAAGTTTAACTTTTATCTACTTACTAATTAATTTTTTTGCTGTTATTGTGTTTGTATATGGCAGAGAAGTGATGAAGCTTTGGCGATTATGGAGAAGGCTATTAGAGCAGATGAGAAGAATCCTGTTCCCATGTATCAAAAGGCTAATATATTAATGAGCTTAGAAAAGTTTGATGAAGCTTTAGCAGTCTTGGAGCAGCTTAATGAATATTCTCCTCGTGAAAGTAGTGTGCATGCTTTGATGGGTAGGATTTATAAGCGGCGAAACATGCATGACAAAGCAATGCTTCATTTTGGCATTGCATTGGATTTGAAACCATCTACAACTGATGTCACTGCCATTAAGGTGATTGCATTATTTGTCTGCCTTACTGCATTTTCAGTTATAGTTAGTACCACATTACCTGCAACATTCAGAATTTCACACACAGAATTTTGCTTCTCTGCTCATCCTTTCTCATCTCTTGATTCTGAACAGGCTGCCATTGAGAGGTTACTTGTACCGGATGATATAGAAGACAACCTGTAGATCTACTTATTCTGGATTTGCAGTAAAAGATAACGTGGTGTAAATTATCCGGCTTAAAAAAAGTGGCCGTGAGAGGTGGTCTGCTTGTGCTTTCGATTGCTTACGAATGACTTGGATCATGAAGCTCAAGCCCCCGCTGTTTCCCTGTCAGACCAGGCACAACTTCCAGTCTGTAGATTGTAAAAAGTGACCTCAGTTTTGTAGGTGATTCACATACCAAAAGGATATGATGTGACAGCAGTAGTTATAGCTCCCATATGCTTACGGCTAGTTGTATCATGACGTTAATGAGAAACTGCTTGTATCTTTTACTTTGAAATAGTTCTAAAATCATAATTTGCTTTGTTCTTTGACTAAAAGTGTTAAAAAATTCTTTAGACCCTCCCCCATAAATCGGTAGTGTCAGTGAGAAATGCATGCTATGGTCGTCACTTTCTTAAAAATACTCGCACTCTTCAGCTTCAACCTTTGAGCGTTCACAACTTCACTGCTTTTCTCCACCCAAACCTTCGCCATTACTCAAAAAGCAAAGTGAAACTTCCAGATAAGAATGGAACGAAGATGTTCCACCAAAATTGGTCATTTTGATAAGTGACCAATTTTTAGCCTTCAAGATGACTTTTGACCTACATTTAAGAAATATATTTGTAAGGTAAAATGACTCAAATACCCTCCAGTTGATTGATACACTCTGGGGCTCTGAAATTATATTATATATTCTCACGAAAATAGAATTTTCTTGTAGGTTGAGGAGTTCCAGATCTTTGTGATAACCCTAACCGGGAAGATCATCACGTACTCTTGAGGTTGCAAGAAGCTGTGGTGTTTCGATGTCTGGAATTGTGGAGGTTTTGTGGTGGATGGTGAAGAAATGCGGAAGCTTGGTGGACACGTGATCTAACTGGTTACAAGTGCTTCCATGTGTTGAATTCTGCTATATTATTGTTTAGTAGCTATGCTGAGAATTCTGCTTAATTTCCTTATGCACTGTGATCGGCTCCCCTCGCTTTGTATTTCCACTCAAGGACCTGTGAACAAATTTACTCAAGTTCTTGTATCTGAAAATTTTCATTGGAACAAAGTTGGCCTAATCATTGAGAGACTAAAATTGGTTGGAAGTCTTGGTACGTGGCCGTGTGCGCTATTCTGTATAAACCTAGACAAAACTATAGATGACAACCAGAAGAAAGTATTGCAGTTTGCAGGTTATTGAGTATAAAATATTAAAATTATATACGGTCAATACTCAACAGCAAAGTACTACTTAGAGAAAACAAAACTACTTTTTAGATTTTACTGCTGCACGAAACACATTTTTCACTGATGAACTCAAACTGAAGGAGCGTGAGCGCTATTTGGAAGACCATCCCAAATGTTGAGCAAGTCTTCACTTACTGATGCTAACATTTGGCCATTTTCATCCCAGCACAGAGAGAGAACATGCAGGGTACTTGTCCCTTTCCAGTCGTCTAAGAATCACTCCTGTATCGCTATCAAGTAGGAAGACATGGTTTGCTACTACTGCAGCAAGCAGCCTAACTGAACGAGGTTGGAATCTTATCTGTGGAACTCCACTAATCTCTTCTTATCCCTTAAAATCCAGATAGACAATCTGGAAAACAAACAGGCCAAGGGATAACTACTATGTGAACCAACATGCTTTTCCTTTACATCAAACACTGTTTAGTAAATCATTCTCATACCTCGAGTGGTTTGACAGGTTGTTGGATGTTCCAGTAGAATATTTTTGAGCCTCTGTCTATACTGCAAAGAAGGTTGGGGCTGGTTGGGTGGAGATCCAATGAGAGAACAGCAATTTTGTGTGTTAGGGTTGTAATAAGGCCATAAGGGACGTTGTCGCAGGCTTCACAATAACAAGGTTTGTTTAACAGTAAAAAGCTAATACACTGTTGACTAGGAGAAGAAGAGAACATGCTACAAACCCGATTAACATCCGCTGGTTTCACGGTTTCATATGTAGAAGATGATGCAATACAAGTAGGAGGAATTATTAGGTGGTCCTGGACCACCATGTCATATGCTGACATGGTGGTCCACCACGTTTAAAAAAATTTCTAAACGGCATTGAAACGGAGCCGTTAAACGTATTTAAGAATCGTATGAATTTAGCAGTTGTACAAATGTCTTCCAGCTATTGGTTGTGACCACCATGTCAACAATTCTAAACGGCATTGAAACGGAGAGGAAATAGAGCCGTTAAACGTATTTGAGAATCGTATGAATTTAGTAGTTGTACACATGTCTTCTGGCTATTAGTTGGGACCAGCATGACACGTGGTGGTCCAGGACCACCTAATAATTCCTCTACAAGCAGGACCGTAGCATACTTCTGTTATCTGAGTTGAATGCCTCAGTGAGTACCTTGAAGTAAGGGTCCTTGTAGACCATAACAAAGCCTGCATGTAACAATCAAGACATCCATATTCAAATCAATTATTAATTATTTCACTGCCAAATCCTGCATCAACCATTCTGTATCGAATCCTGGTATCTAAGAGTTCCTAAAACTCTTAATACATTATCGAACCCTGTCCAAATGTGACCAAAGATCTACTATCAGGGGAAAGACTGACTTTTGTTGCTTCTTGATCAGAGCATTTTATGTGACGTTTTTAATGCTATTATCGAACCCTGTCCAAATGTGGCCAAAGATCTACTATCAGGGGAAAGACTGACTTTTGTTGCTTCTTGATCAGAGCATTTTATGTGACGTTTTTAATGCTATTCTCTCTAGACGTCAAATTCGTCATCTCTCAACCCTAAATTAAAATCGCAAACCTCCCCCTTTTCTCTCCAAAGTTTCGGCCTCCTCTCCTTAAGTCAAGAAGCCGTGCTCCTCCTCTTCCATAACTGCCATCCTCAAGCAGTAGACATTACTTTGAAACTCCTCTTGCGTTCTTGAAGACTTTAAAAGTGTAACCATGAGTCCATGACCTCCCTCTTCAAATTTACAGTTTTCTTCTCTTGTAATTCAAAGCATGTTTTTGTTTTGTTATTTTGGATTCGTAATTTTGTGAGATTAAAGTTTAGTAGTTGAAGGTTGCTTTTTGAACCCTAATCATGTTATGACGTTTTGGTTTTTAATTCATAGTTTTCGAACTCTACATTTCGGACACTATGAGTACTGATGAAGCTAAGATCATTGAGAATTAGCTCGATCAATGATGGTAATTAGTGACCTGCTTAAGCCAAGAGGCCCAAGATCAATGGTAGTTATAATTCCTTAAAAAAAAGTGTTTTATATTTGTTCAACTTTAGGTTAATTGGATGGTGAGATACTGGAGGATATTTAAATACCTTTTTAATTTACAGATATCGGTAATTAACTTGTCGAAAAACAAAATAAAAAAGGATTTTTACACTACCTTTTTGCATTATAATGCGTCATGCATGAAAAATTTACCGTCTTCAAGTCTTGGTTTCTTAAAAACGCTTCTCCGATTCATTTTGACAAAAAAAAAAAGAAATTAATGTATAAAATCATGGGTTTGAGATGATTAAGTAGATCATATCTATTTGATTTAAAGTTTCTACTAAAGTAAACGTTCACTAATTTTGTTTGTTGTATGTGTTTTATTTTTGTTCAGCATACATTAGATTAATTGGATGGTGAGATACTAGAAGATATTAAAATACTTTTTTTGATATACCGTAGCGATAAGTAAACATGTTAAAAAAAAAAAAGAAGGATTTTTACACTAACTTTTTACATAATAATGCATAAGACATGAATAACTATAGTCTTCAAATCTTATTCTTGAAAATGCTTTTACAATTCATTGTGGCACAAAACTAAAAGATGAAAAAAATCATAGGTATCGGATGATTATGTGGATCAAGTATATTTGGTTTAAGATTGCTACTAAAGCAAAGGTTCACTAATTTCGTTTGTTGTAAGTGATACATATCGAACAATGATAGTGTCACGCCCCAAATCCTATGTCGGTGGATTTTAAGCATCTAATGTCGAATCTGAGGTGGGAGCGATAAAAATAACATAACATTGAAAGAATTTTCAGAAAATCGTCAAAATAAAACATTTGAAATAATAAAAATCTATACAAAGAAAAATAACGCCTATGGCTCTAATCTTTTGTAATTTTTTTGAGTCTCGCAAGCATAAGCAACTTCGTTTCACTTATTCTTCTCGAAAATCGGTTCACACTTGAACAAAATTTTAAGGGCTGAGCTTACGCTTAGTACGACCAGATCTCTTTTAAGTTATTCTCATCTACACGTCAATTAAGTTATCAAACAATTCTGTTAAAAAAATTAAATAATAGAATGGATGCATGTCAAATAAGCTCCACTTAATTACCCGTTAGTCCATATATCAAAACAATAGAGTCTACAAGTCTTATGCAGTATATTTTACCAACAAGGGGTGACTCTAGATGTTTTGAATATATGGTCTAACACCTGTAACAATTCAATTCACATTTCTTTTTTACTAGTCATCTTGCTTAATCTTGATTACCAAAATCACAGCTCTATTAGCCCACTTAAAATTTGGCCTGTACGAGTTAAGCTCAAGTATACAAAAAATTCATTTCCCTTAATCCATCTGGATATCAATATCGATCATTCCAAGCTACTTTTACATTGTATGTGCACGTTTCTCAATGCTGATGTATAATGAATGACATCACAATCATGTTATTTAGACATAACACATGTTTTTATAGAAAGCAATAACATTCAAGATTTAATTCAACAAATAGTAAACAAGTCACCGATTTTTAATTATAATTCTATTTAACATTTTAACAGAAAAGGTTCCAAGTTTCAACTTCAACGCTGCTCAAAGTTAATAACACTACGACTCGCATTTTGAAATTTTTATCCTTCTCGACAATACGAATGGCCTCCCAAATACGATTGTAAATCGAGCCTCCTAATACGAGCCTTCAAGAAATAAGAAATAATTGTTTGATCTAAATCAAACCTAGCCTCTATGGATAGGAAGAGGGCATCAAGAAGAATCCGTAACTTTTTGTGGATCCTAAACTAGATTTGCAAATCAAAAGTTATATCGGCTGAAGTTTTGGAAAGAGACAATATAGAGAGAGAAACTCTCTCGAAAAAATGTACCAACAACATACTTCTTCCACTTGTCAAGCAAACATCAACCAAGCTCCTCCACTCGCCATGTGTCCATAAGTCAACTGAGTGATGACATCATCAACATTCCCATGGATGACCTCAGCATCAGCTGCCCTCCACGTTAGCATTCTATTTTTTTCATATGAAACTTTAAAAATTCACAAAAAATGATCTGGCAATCCAAAAGGTTCACCAAAAAATATTACAAACTTGTGGCAACCTATAATTTTCAATACTAATCTCGAAAATAAGATTCAAGCAACTTCAAAATTCGAATTCTCATAATTGGTGTTATATATTATCATATAATATTCAATTAAAAAAAATCATGGTTTTCATATAATTATGTGAATCATGTATATTTTGTTTAAAATTGTTATTTGTTGTAAACATGGTTAGTAATATATGAGATGTATATAGTACGCGAAACATATATACATGTATTATTCGGGCACTTTATCAATTAGTTCGTTGAAAAGTTTGACAAATTTAAAATTTAATTAGTTTTTAATTTTAATATATTACTTTATATTCATTTTTGTTCAATAATATGTGTAAAATATGGTAAAAAAAAAACTTTAAAAATCATGTATAGTACATGCATGAATAATAAGTATGAGAAATTTAATGAATTCCTTTAAAAAATACGAAGCACGGAAGTTTTTTTTTTTTTTAATGTAAGTATGTGTTATAGTCGTATACAATACAAAAAATTACTAACTATGATTGTAAGTGTTTTATTTTTCTTCAAAATTATGAAATTGAATGGTGAGATGTTGGAGGATATTAAAATATGCTTTTTGATATACCAATAACGTTAAGCAAAAAATGTAAAATAAAGAAATGATTTTTACACTACCATCTTGAAATCCCAAATAAAAAACTCGAATTATGGTAGAACCCATAATAAAAACCAAAGTTGCAAATTTGCTCAACTGATGAGGAATGAAAAATAACAGCATAGAATATATTACTGATGCGGCTTTATATAATTGATGATTAGTACCTCATTTCATTTATATATTTTTTTGATTCAAAGTGAAATTATTCATTAAAGACTTCATGGTGTACAGTGGTCCAATAACATGAATCATTCCTAACCGCAACAAAGCATAACAATATTGATTGTACCACCTTCAATGCCGAACCATGGGAGTTCCCTTAAATGTCGTGACTATAGTCTACCCCAACTTACTCATGAAACTCTAAGACAGGACTGCGTATCCAAACTTATAAATTGAAGACTCTAAAGTTTGAGAACTAGATAACCACTTTTATGTTGAGCCACTAGATCTCACGCATGGTCCAAATTGAGTTATTTTCTCAGTCATCACTAAAGCTGAAATTATAATAACATAAAAGTGTATATTTGTTTTTAGCTGTCAGATTCACTAGTCTATCACAATCCCTTAAATATTGTTCTTTAGATGAGCTAGACTGCAGCTATGGTTAGGGCATGATCGGTTGATTAGGTTTAGAATTTAGTAGCTGGGTCATGCCACACTTATTCATGACAGGTTCAAAATATGTAAATTTCAAATAAAAATTCGATCTAAAAATTAATCGTATTAGATTTTTAAATCATCTCGAACAATGATAGTTATATTTGTTTTCATGAAAAGTATTCAATGTAAAAAATCAAGATTTTGGATGATTATGTGGATCATATATATTTATTTTAAGATTGCTACTAAAGTAAAGATTCACTTGCTTCATTTGTTGTAAGTGTTTAAATTTTGTTCGACATCAGGTTAATTGGATGGTGAGATATTGGAGGATATTAAAATATTTTTTGGGTATTCATTCCTATTTAGCTTTGTAGACTTTGCAAAGAAAGCATTAGACCACCGGGGGCCAAAAAGATCGATTAGACATTGATGTGAAGAGAAAAATAGAAGAATAAAGTATCATTCCTTCACTCACAGTGTAACGTCCCGAACCTAAATTTACCGGTTTACTAGTCATTTGGACGGTAAACAGCCTTTACTTTCACTTTTACTTTCGGTTTAGTACTTTTAGTGGCCCTAAAAGTTGATTTTTTTGTTCGGGTCAAAATTTGAGGAAAGGTTCTTCATGGAAGTTGTAGAGGACGTTAAACCGAGCGCGTGCATATGTGGTGCGTAAAAATCGGACTTAGTATGCGAAAGTTATGGCCAAAAATGTGAAGTTACTGTTCATGGTAACTTTTGATAAAAATGGAAAGTTACCCGGGTAGGTTTCCATTTCCGGAAACCACCCCAGCTCTTTCTCTCTCCTCTCCCCCGAGCTCTCTCTTCTCCGGTTCGGTCTCCTCCTCACCCCCTCCGATTTCCGGCGATTCCGGCCACCACAGGGCGTGCCACCGGTCACCAGAGGAGCGCCTCCTCCCTCCGAGCACCCAGCAGCCTTGGTTTTCCACGATTTGGCCGGAAAACCACGGATCGAAGCCTAAACCACTCCGGCTGCAGTTTGGGACTTTTGCCGATTCCCGGCGATTCCGGCCACCTCCGGTCCCCATTTCGTCGTCGAAGGTTTGGTTTTTATCACTGATCATTTCCCCTATGGTCTTGTAACGCGATTTGAAGTGTAGTGGCCGGATCGAATTAGGGTTCTTGAAATTTTCTGGGTTTGTGTTCTTGGATTGATTTCGACTGTTTCTAGTTGTTATTTGGGAATGTTGTAGTTGAGAAGTTGAATCAGTGTGTTGAGTAGGTGCTGCTGCCAAAGTTTGGTGGCCATCGGAGCTGGTGGTGGTGGCGGCGGTGCCGCCACTGTGGGCGGCGGTAGCGGCGGCTAGGGAAGCTTTTTAATTTCATTTTCTGGCTAGTTAAATTCTATAATTATCATAGAGCATATATGTGAAGTTTGGTGAATTTTGGAGGAGTTTGGAATTGTTTGTGAATTTTCGAAGTTTGGAGTTTTGTGGGGGAATTGTGGGAAATCCGGCCGTCGGATTTCCCTCGTCTTCAATATGAATATGTAAATTGAGGAATTGGAATTGTGGAAGAGATTTGGGGTGAATTTGAGAAGTATTAGAGATAGAGATTTTCAGGTTTCGTTTAGGTTCGTAATTATTTTATCGGATTGCTGTTTACAGAAATTTAATTGTGTACAGGGCAATGTTGCGAGCTACGGCTAGATAAAGGAACTCGTTTGTGTGGTCGCCCAATAGTACAGTGAGTGGACTTTTATTTTTCAAAGAATGATGCATGCATTTATTTAATAAGTTCCGAGATTATAAGTTATTTATCAATTTACTTTCTCGAGCATATGGTCATTTCGGAAACGGTTTTGGTTAATTGATTTACTTGAAGATTTTATGGCGTGCGGGGTCACGTCATTGGATTACGCTTGTCTTCTCTTATTTATTTATTTCCGATATGATTTCCGGATTTATACTATTTATATTTAATTTATATTCGGTAAATTGAGATTTTTATGAGATTCAAGGAAATTAATCTTTATATTTATTTATATTCCTTTTATTTTGAAGATGAGATTACCTTGGCGTGTGGGACACGTCATGGAAATTCTTTTACGAGTTGGGGAAGTTTTATGGATTTACTTGGCTTTCGGATTTTCTTTGCCATACTTTGGGTGACTTATCATTGCTAGCATTGATCTTCCGCCTTTGTGGCGAGGTGATGGGATCACCGAAGCCCTCCGCCTTTGTGGCGCTGGTTACTGTCTCTGTGACAGTAATTCTGAAGCCCAGTATCCTATCGCTACACTTAGTGGCGTAAGGGTATATTACGGGAGTAATGGGAGTACTTTAGCCTGGGAGGCTATCACCCGAGCCTGGGAGGCTTACTCGTATGGTATCGTCTTCCCCTACTCTTTATATTATTTTCGACTAGCGGGGCTAGTCCGATTTATTTTAGCCAGCGGGGCTGGTTCTATTTCGTTGAGTATCGGAGTTTCCACCTTTTCTTTTATTCGATTGTGACTAGCGGGGCTAGTCGGCTTTCATGAGTGGAACTCCTCTTGTTTTATTTTCATTAATCCTTGCATGCATCGGGAATTTTTTTTAAGAAATAAATGTGGGAAAGTATAAAATCCATTTGGTTTAAATTTGTTTATTTTTGTCCACTCACACTAACGTTTTTATATACTTTTCCCCTGGGCCCTTCGGTTTCAAATGCCCAGTTTGCAGGCGTTATTAGTTGAGGTCGGGCGTACGTGGTTCGAGGCATAGTTGACGAATAGCTTCCGCACTTCTTTGTTTGGCTCTGATATATTGTGGGTTACTGTTTTGGGTAGTCCACTTTAGGGGTGACTCGACCAGTTCTCGGTAGAGTTATCACTAAGGTGGGCCCCGCAGGGCCACCTCGGATTTCAGAGTGAAATTCGGGGCGGGTCCTGTCAGTTGGTATCAGAGCGTTAGGTTGTCAGATTCTGTAGACTTGTTTCTATTCTGTTACCTTATATGCTTGGTGTTGCCCAGTACCTCTCGAGTGATGGCCCGACTGCAGCGGTTCCCCATCGTGTACTCTTCGGTGCTGTGGTATTCATCAAGTGTGTAAGGTACAAAGTTAGTTGGTTCTCTTCTGGTGCTATGCCTCTTGTATGCCGACCTCCTAGGGTTTTCTTTGCGTATTCGATTGGTTAATTACCTTGCGCCTATCCCCGGTGATGGTAGAGTAAAACTACTCTACAGTTTCGAGTTGTGCTACGAAATGTGATTTGAGGAAAATGTTATTGTTGTCTTTTCCTCGATGTCAACAATTTTGTTGGGGCTTGGATTAGGGTGCGGAAACCAGAGTTCGAGTTTGCGTTTGAGTGTCTGTGATGAGTGACAATATTTTTTTTTGGGTTGTTACGTGGCGGGACCACTTTCTGATCCGTGTGTTGTGTGGTTTGATACAAGATATTGGACGAGTGCTATTTGTTCTCCATCATGGATACCCTGGTGAATGGTGTTTTGTCGTCCTAGAAAACTGGTTGTGGTTTGAGTTTAATACGTGTAGAGGATTGCTTTGGAGGAATTGAGTAGTCTTACTATTTTGGTGCCATTACTGGTGGTAATAGTTAAGTTATTGAGATATTTGTTCTGACGATGAAACGAGTTTCGAAAGATGTGTTACATGACGTGATCGGCTATGTAAGTGACATTTGGGGACGTGTATAGTTGTTACTTGTCCGTGTTAATTTCGAGGACGAAATTGTTATAAGGAGGGGAGATTGTAACGTCCCGAACCTAAATTTACCGGTTTACTAGTCATTTGGACGGTAAACAGCCTTTACTTTCACTTTTACTTTCGGTTTAGTACTTTTAGTGGCCCTAAAAGTTGATTTTTTTGTTCGGGTCAAAATTTGAGGAAAGGTTCTTCATGGAAGTTGTAGAGGACGTTAAACCGAGCGCGTGCATATGTGGTGCGTAAAAATCGGACTTAGTATGCGAAAGTTATGGCCAAAAATGTGAAGTTACTGTTCATGGTAACTTTTGATAAAAATGGAAAGTTACCCGGGTAGGTTTCCATTTCCGGAAACCACCCCAGCTCTTTCTCTCTCCTCTCCCCCGAGCTCTCTCTTCTCCGGTTCGGTCTCCTCCTCACCCCCTCCGATTTCCGGCGATTCCGGCCACCACAGGGCGTGCCACCGGTCACCAGAGGAGCGCCTCCTCCCTCCGAGCACCTCAGCAGCCTTGGTTTTCCACGATTTGGCCGGAAAACCACGGATCGAAGCCTAAACCACTCCGGCTGCAGTTTGGGACTTTTGCCGATTCCCGGTGATTCCGGCCACCTCCGGTCCCCATTTCGTCGTCGAAGGTTTGGTTTTTATCACTGATCATTTCCCCTATGGTCTTGTAACGCGATTTGAAGTGTAGTGGCCGGATCGAATTAGGGTTCTTGAAATTTTCTGGGTTTGTGTTCTTGGATTGATTTCGACTGTTTCTAGTTGTTATTTGGGAATGTTGTAGTTGAGAAGTTGAATCAGTGTGTTGAGTAGGTGCTGCTGCCAAAGTTTGGTGGCCATCGGAGCTGGTGGTGGTGGCGGCGGTGCCGCCACTGTGGGCGGCGGTAGCGGCGGCTAGGGAAGCTTTTTAATTTCATTTTCTGGCTAGTTAAATTCTATAATTATCATAGAGCATATATGTGAAGTTTGGTGAATTTTGGAGGAGTTTGGAATTGTTTGTGAATTTTCGAAGTTTGGAGTTTTGTGGGGGAATTGTGGGAAATCCGGCCGTCGGATTTCCCTCGTCTTCAATATGAATATGTAAATTGAGGAATTGGAATTGTGGAAGAGATTTGGGGTGAATTTGAGAAGTATTAGAGATAGAGATTTTCAGGTTTCGTTTAGGTTCGTAATTATTTTATCGGATTGCTGTTTACAGAAATTTAATTGTGTACAGGGCAATGTTGCGAGCTACGGCTAGATAAAGGAACTCGTTTGTGTGGTCGCCCAATAGTACAGTGAGTGGACTTTTATTTTTCAAAGAATGATGCATGCATTTATTTAATAAGTTCCGAGATTATAAGTTATTTATCAATTTACTTTCTCGAGCATATGGTCATTTCGGAAACGGTTTTGGTTAATTGATTTACTTGAAGATTTTATGGCGTGCGGGGTCACGTCATTGGATTACGCTTGTCTTCTCTTATTTATTTATTTCCGATATGATTTCCGGATTTATACTATTTATATTTAATTTATATTCGGTAAATTGAGATTTTTATGAGATTCAAGGAAATTAATCTTTATATTTATTTATATTCCTTTTATTTTGAAGATGAGATTACTTGGCGTGTGGGACACGTCATGGAAATTCTTTTACGAGTTGGGGAAGTTTTATGGATTTACTTGGCTTTCGGATTTTCTTTGCCATACTTTGGGTGACTTATCATTGCTAGCATTGATCTTCCGCCTTTGTGGCGAGGTGATGGGATCACCGAAGCCCTCCGCCTTTGTGGCGCTGGTTACTGTCTCTGTGACAGTAATTCTGAAGCCCAGTATCCTATCGCTACACTTAGTGGCGTAAGGGTATATTACGGGAGTAATGGGAGTACTTTAGCCTGGGAGGCTATCACCCGAGCCTGGGAGGCTTACTCGTATGGTTATCGTCTTCCCCTACTCTTTATATTATTTTCGACTAGCGGGGCTAGTCCGATTTATTTTAGCCAGCGGGGCTGGTTCTATTTCGTTGAGTATCGGAGTTTCCACCTTTTCTTTTATTCGATTGTGACTAGCGGGGCTAGTCGGCTTTCATGAGTGGAACTCCTCTTGTTTTATTTTCATTAATCCTTGCATGCATCGGGAATTTTTTTTAAGAAATAAATGTGGGAAAGTATAAAATCCATTTGGTTTAAATTTGTTTATTTTTGTCCACTCACACTAACGTTTTTATATACTTTTCCCCTGGGCCCTTCGGTTTCAAATGCCCAGTTTGCAGGCGTTATTAGTTGAGGTCGGGCGTACGTGGTTCGAGGCATAGTTGACGAATAGCTTCCGCACTTCTTTGTTTGGCTCTGATCTATTGTGGGTTACTGTTTTGGGTAGTCCACTTTAGGGGTGACTCGACCAGTTCTCGGTAGAGTTATCACTAAGGTGGGCCCCGCAGGGCCACCTCGGATTTCAGAGTGAAATTCGGGGCGGGTCCTGTCACACAGTGTGTCTAAAATTTCGATTTCCACAAATTTTAGACATCAACTTTCTACATGTCTTTAGTTGCAGCAAAGCAAGAACACTATGATGCCTGTTGCAATTTATTCCCTATACAAATGACACAAGAATCACAGAAAAACTAAGTAAAATCAAATCTTAAACCCAAATTAGAAACAGGAAGACAAAATTAGAATTATGGTACCCATAATAGAAATTCAAGTTGCAAATTTTCTGTAGCGGTGAGGAATGAAAAATAATAGTGTGGAAAAAATAGTTGAAAATCAATACTCTACTTTATCTTGTTTCATTTATATGTTTTTTTTATTCAAATTAATATTGTTAATTAAAGACTCGATTTTGTAAAATCATCCAAAAATACAAACCACCATTAACAACAACTACGCGTGCCAATCATGTCAAGTGTGAAGCGTGAAACGTGAAGCAAACTTCCTCACAAATGCTATTGCGAAAGCTGGCCACCACAAAGCTAGCTCAATGCTCTTCCTCTTTCTGCTAGTCATGCACTCATGCTTACCTATTTGATTCTCTTAGCGCTGGATGTGTTAGAAGATTCTGTTTGTAATTTTAATACTTCATTACAAAAAAAAAAAACATAACAATCATAAAAAAAAAAACTCGTACATGATGCATCCATGGAGTTCCAACTAGACAAAGGACTTTTAACTTCAGCCACTGGATCTCACGCATGGTCCGGATTGAGATAAACTCTCACTTTGATCCGGGGGCGGTGGGGTCCAGGTTAACCCGGGATTAAAGGATATAAAAATAACAACAGAGGCCGAAAAACGCATCCTCTTACCATTTTCCTCTATGGACGACCAGGCCCAACCACCACCGCCGAATCACGATGATCCGACGGCCGAGAACGACGGCGATCCTTCCTCCACCGTCCTCGATCTCACCAGCTTCCAACTCCACGACCTCCACTCGGTCGAGTTACCGCCGAGTCTCACCGAGTTAGACCTCACCGCCAACCGCCTCTCCTCCGTGGACACTCGCATTGGAACCCTCTCCAACCTCACCAAGCTCTCCTTCCGCCAGAACCTCATCGACGACGCCGCCGTCCAACCGATCTCCGCCTGGACCGCCCTCTCCGGCCTCGAGGTTCCTCCTCAATCAAATTCAACACAATTTTTTTTTTTTTTTGGTGCGTGGAATCAAATTGAATGTGAATATGAATTTGATTGTGCAGGAGTTGGTGCTGAGGGATAATAAGCTGAACAAAATACCTGATGTGAGCATCTTCAAGAAGCTTCTGGTCTTCGACGTCTCTTTCAATGAGATTACATCGTTGCAGGGGCTTTCCAAGGTCTCCAGCACCCTCAAGGAGCTCTATGTCTCCAAAAATGAAGTTACTAAGATTGAGGAGATTGATCATCTGCATCAGCTTCAAATTCTTGAGCTAGGTTCAAACCGGTTAAGGGTTAGTTCTCCTTAGAGCATTTGAAATTGTTTACATTGTCAATATTGGTAGTGTAGTATCGATATTATAATGATTGTACGCTGAAATGAAATACTTTATATGAGAATTTTTGGAGTAAAGGGGAATAATGAGTGAGTGTGGTGCAAATTCAGGTGATGCAGAGTCTCGAAAATATGACAAAGTTAGAAGAGCTATGGCTGGGACGGAATCGTATAAAGGTAGTTAATTTATGTGGGCTGAAATGCATTAAGAAGATTAGCTTGCAAAGCAATCGGTTAACTTCTATGACTGGATTTGAGGTACGTGGTTCGGTCAACCTTTCCTTGTAAGACACTTTGTTAGACGCATTTTTGGTTAGATATATTAAACTCCCCTTATTCCTTTTCCAGGAATGTGTTGCGCTTGAGGAACTGTACTTGAGCCATAATGGGATTTCCAAAATGGAAGGCCTCTCAACCTTGGTTAACCTGCGTGTGTTGGATGTATCTAATAACAAGCTAACATCAGTGAATGATATCGAACACCTAACAATGTATGCATTCTCCTCTTAGTCACTCTTGGCTTGATACTGTCTCGTCCTTTGTTGTCGATTCTACCTACTAATGAGAACCTTGTGTATAGGTTAGAAGACCTGTGGCTTAATGACAACCAGATAGAGTCAATTGAAGGCGTTGCTGAGGCTGTTGTTGGTTCGAGAGAGAAGCTGGCTACTATCTATCTCGAACATAATCCATGTGTATGATTATCTTCCAGATCTTTAATAGTTCTATTACTCAGTTCCTCCAAAATACTTTAGTTGCCAGTTGAAGAAAATAAAAAACTTTATATTGTTAAACTGTAAACTTATATTAATCAAAATGTTAAGTGCTACCTGAGAGTTTATGTGCCAAGGTTTGGCTGATGAAGTAACCAAATAAAACTTCTATGGTGGTCAAAGATAGTAGTTACAGCAGCATTACAATAGTTTGCTAAAGGCTGATGTTTGGTTATGAGATAAAAAGGGTAAAATATTGGCTGTGAGAATTTGTGGGCATGACAATGTGATAGCTTTTACGGTTTCATATGCAATAGTAGCATTGGAGGCCAGATGATCATACATCTATGAATGGGTATAGTGTAGAAGTTTGAAAAAGTCTGTAGTACACGTATACTATTATTTTTTTCCTAATATATATTATATATCCTGCATCTTCCTTTTTTCATATATTTTGAAGAATTTCGAAAGTATGTTGGCAAATGTGGTATGTTGGCAAATGTGGTTTGTATGCTTTTAACATTTTGATCATGCATCTCCTATTTCAGGCAAAAAATCCAAACTATTCCGCTGCATTGAAAAAAACCTTCCCGAACATACAGCAGATTGATTCTAATATATTTGCTTAAAAGTTATGGTGGCTTCAGTTTTGTCAACATGATTTCTACGAAGGCACTGGAAATCTATTGCTGCAATACAGGTGCCTTTCATGACTCCTTATAACATTCGCCAATATCAGAGTAGTCAATATCTCTTCAACAAGTGATATTATTTGTAATGTTGTGTTCTCATGGATGATATTTGCAGGCCAATGTCCAGGATTCTTGCTTCACATGGCTAATTCAACGGATGGCCGGTGCCAAGAGGATATGCTCTATAAAGTAGTTGCTAGAGTTTATAATGTTGACTGAATTTTCATGTTATTTAGACCACCTCCTTGTCTTACGATACTCCTTTTCCTTTCTGACTAATTCTAAGAGGTGAAGTTGAGACTTTAGATTTTCGTATATGACTTTCTGAATGTATTATCTTGCAATTATGAGATCTCGAATTTTCAACTTATGAATGTATCAAAGCTTTTACTTCTTCCCTTGGGATGTGAAGAATTTGCATTACAGCTGATTCGCCTAATAGACCTGTTGAATGAAAATTTCTCATGCATGCATCAAGCTATAAGATGCACTTTTCTTTACCAGGCAGAGTATCAAGTGGAACAACCTTGATCAAATTTATTGTCATAACAGTACTGTACAATGGATTAAACACTGGGTGAGCGAAACCAACTGGAGCCATTTCACGATTAAAAGTACGAACATATATCGTTCACAATAAAAGGAATCACTCTCATCATTATACATCCAGAGAAATAACACGACAGTACGTTAAAGACTTGATTGAGTTTCTAAGCAACAAAACAAACAACACAGGCTAATACAGATCGACTTCCAAACAAGCCAATTGGCACCTGCTTAGCGACCCCCCCTTTCAAACCCAATACGACTTCTTCCGGAACCCACATCAGAGCTATCTCGCATTGAAGACCCAGCAGTTGCTTTCATTGTCCCCCCTCTGCCAACTTTTTCCATGGCCTTCTTACCCTTCTTTACCTCTGTCAAAAACTGATCGAGACCAAATGGATCAGCTTCTTCAGCATCCTTCTCAAATTCAACTGGTCCATCTCTCCGACCACCAGCCTTCTCAGATGCTCCTGAGAATCCTTTGTCAGGTTTAAAGCGATCAGTCTTCATAATCTTATCCAATTGCTCATCAGCCCCTCCATACACCTCAGCATCGGTATCCTTCTTCGGCCTGTATAAAGTGGACAAGGTAGGCTGAGCAGTGAACAAGCCCTTGTCATAAACATTGTACTGGTCATCAGTAGCAAACCCAGAGTCCATTCCCTTCTCCTGGTTGAACAGCCTCTGGTCATACATAACCTCTCCCCCTCTTCCTGCTCCTGCAGAAGCCATGCCAAGGGCGACTTTCTCACTTATATCACGATCCCTATCTCTTGTAATTTTACTCTTCTTTCCCATTGCAGCATCTTTGGCTTCCAACCTTCTCTCCCTTTCCCTCTCTCGGCGTCGCTCCTCACGGATCTTCTCCCGCTGCAACCTCTGTTCTTTCTCCTCTCTTGTCTCCTTCGGGTAATCCATCTCCTTTTCCCTTGGACGCTCATAATCCCCTCTTCTATCAGTATCCATGCCCGCTCTCTCAGAAGGCATTGCAAAGGAAGCTGGGGGTGCAGCTCCTGTTCTCTCAGAACGAGCTTTTTGAGCTAAAGCCCGCAGCTCCTGCTCTTTCCTATCCTTCTCCTTCTGCATCATCTCCCTCTGAACTTTAGATCTCAATTCAACTGCATCCCTAGCCTTCTGCTCTGCTACATACAAAGACTCGGAAAGCTTTGCAAAATTATCATTAATCTGAACATCTTGGAGGCCCCTCCCATCAGCAGCCAGACGTTTGTCCAATGGGATTGTATACCCTTTTGGGTTCTTCCAGTTTGAAATGCAAGGCGGAATCTTCCAATCCTGCTGATCTTTCACAGACACCGGCCGAGGAGGGGAATGCAGGACTGGCACAGGTGGGGACCCGGAAGCCCTTGGAACACGCTTATGCTTGAACTTGGGAGGCTCAAGTGGGTCAACAGGCATCTCCACCATCCTAATAATCCTCTCCTTGGCACCAGAATTAAAAGCCAACGACTTCTGAGATGGCTTATACTTGATAAACTTTGAATCGGACGACTGTGTGGCTACATTCTTCGGCTGCGCAGCGCTCAATCTCACATTCACAATCTTCTCAAGCGCAGCTTTTGTCTCTGCTGTCGTCTCCTCAATCTCCTTCTGCAACTCCTCATCCTCCTCCTCACTCATCGCATCTTCCTCATTCTTCAAAATCTTCGGCACAATATCCTTATGCTGGGAATACACAATCTTCCTCGAATTCTCATTCTGCTTAACAATAGCATCATACGAAATGTTCCCCCTCGAATCAACAGTCACCGGAAGAACCTTACTCCCGGGCTTGGCCGACTTGTCCCTGCCCATGCCAAGCGGGTACTGAGCAATATGAATCTCTGGGAACGCACCGCCATCCCCAAAGTCCTCTACCTTCCTCGGAACAAAACCCTGACGCTTCTGATACGGAGGCACAGGCTTGGGCTTCACCACAGCTGCCTTTTCGGCCTCGGCAGCTGCACTGAACCGCTGCTTGAACCACGGATCGTTCGAGTGGTCATAATAAGTAGCGGCGGTTGATTTCGCTGGCGGAAGTAGCTCCTTCAGAGCCGCCATGGTGATTAAGCTATTCAAACAAAAGCGACCGAATTCAGAGATGCCCAATCAGCTTGAATTCAAATCAATAACAACTAATAAACCCCGATTCGAATATAATATCAAACAAACAACCACCAAATTGAAGCGAAACAAAAAACCCTAACTTTAGATCAGGAGAGAAAGAAAAAATTGGTTTACTTGTTAACATAAATTGAAGAAGAGATGAAAAGTAACGGAGACGGCGAATCGAATACTGACCTTACGGCGGCGAGAGATTTTCCGGGCGGCGGGTTTAATTAGTGCGGTAATATTTGAGGATCAAAGGGGGAAACTCAGAGAAGGAGGAGGAAAAAGTCGACGGATAAACGCTTCTGTTTGTTTATATAGATGGATAGAAATTTTTAGAATTTTCTTTAATTAGTATATACATCGGCCTGATCCATTACGTACTTGGGCCGGTTCTTGTTGGATCACCAATGTTGTTTGGGCCTAGGGCATACCAGTACGAGTAAGAGCAACTCCAACAGCTTCCTCATATTTTGAAATTTCTCTATTTTAGAAAAAAATAAGTCTATTTTGCTTCAATAGATTCTCTATAACTATCCTCATTTTAGAGATAGTGAGTAAAGAGAAAACAAAATTCCCTAAATTTACAGCAATATCTAAAATTTTAAGAAAGAATTATGGAGATTTTAGAGGTTGCTGTAAAATAAGAAATCTGTTAGAATTGGGGAAGAAAAATTGCTTAAAGTTTTGACTTTTGCTTCCTTATAATACAAAAATAATACATAAGTTGTTGAAGTTGCTCTAAGCCTTCAATCAGGCGACCTAACATGTGCTATAAACTCAGTATTAGTAAAACATGATTTTTACGAGCTGTTTCAAGTGATAGACTACAAAATTTTCAAGCAGATTTTTTCTAATGATTTTCCAGTTTCCTACTTTAGGAAATCGTAAAAAATAAATGGCTCAATATTTCGGAGTTCTTTTAGTTGTGCGATTTGAGGGTGTGAGGACTTTGTGAGAAATTATAGATACGATTTTGGTAAAAAAAAAAAATAAATCGAGTGTTATAGTCCACAATTTTAAATAAAAATCATATTTCATACAATTTTCTTTTAAGAATTGAAAGAGAAGTTTTAAATACACACTCTTAATTATTTAATACGCACTCATTACTCAATACACCTACAATTTAATTTGTTATTTAATATGTTACTAAATACACAACCCAAATTACCTAAAATGTCCTTAAACTAAGAAACCATGAAATACACTGTTATTTAATGACATTAAGGCTACTATTTAATTTGATTAGTATAAATAATTGACCATATTAATTACTTGTGTTAATTATTGAAAAATCCATAAGGATTCATTATTGTTCCCTTTAAATAGATTCTTAGAAATATGTTTTGTATTATTTGAGTTCTCATTCACTAGACACAGAAACACCTTATTGATCAAGTATAAAATTTTGAGTCGAACAATCAACCAAAACTGTATCAAAAGTTTCTCCACATTGGCGAAACTACGAAGTTGTCATTGGATGGTCAAATAAATTAACAATTACAAAGTTTTATGCATGTGATGTTTTATACTAAATAACAAATTCACTAATCATAACTTTTAGGAAAAAAAATGAACTAAAAAGTGGGAGTAAAGCGATATGTTTTAAAAACACTTAATGCCATTGATTTTGAAATTCTAAATTATATGGTCTCTCACCCCATTTCAGTACAATTTATTTAAGAAAAATTTAAATTAGATGGTTTATAACTTTATTCTTGTTTTAAATGAGGATGTCATTTATAGAAGTTCATTGTGTTTATAATTATAGAATAATATATGAAAGATATGATTATTATTATTTTTCTTCTAATACATAGATGTCTATTTTAGTCATTTAATCTAACTATAAAGTCTTATTTAAAATATAAAATAATAGAGATATGTATTAAGTATTTAAAAAAATTCAAACTGAAAAAGTTGCAAAATTCGTTCCTACAAGGTTGGGAAGCATAAGACATCAAACAAAAAACTTTAAAAACTTACAAATGAAGAATCATTTGATGCTGACAATAATGTTCACTTGGTTAGTTATTGACTGAGAATATCTTGCTCAACCACATCTTAGATGTAAATCTAATGGTGAAAATAATTATATTTAAGTTGAGTTATTTTATTTTTCACAATTAAATTTATATCTAACGATAATTAAACATAATTTGCACAGTCAATTACTGGTCCGCTGAACACCCTTGTGGATACTGAATAGTCATCGCAAAGTCTAGGGTTACTTGGGCTTCCATATTAGGCCCCCTCACACTCAACATTCTAGTATTTGGCTTAGTTGGGACAAACCCTCCTGACCTCGTCGTACCACATCACGCCACGTGACATGCCTGCGTAGTGCGAGACCAATCACGAGCCTTGCTCCCGCCTCGCTATCTATAACAAACAGCCACGCATAAAAACACGAGGACAATTCCGTGATTTCAAAAAAATCTCAGGGCCAGTTTCGACCACTTCCCCTAACACCAACTTCTCTCTGTGTGTCTAGTTGAGCAAAGTCTTCTCCCCCCACTCCAAAGTCAGTCTCGCCCTACAAAACCCTCTCAGACCTCAGTCTTCTCTGAAATTCTCTCTCTCTGTGAAAAGCTCGGAAGCTCGTTCCGGTCGTCAATGGAGGGCTCCGAGACCTCCAACGGTACAACCTTGAGGAATGCTTTCGGTAATGTCCTCTCCTTCTTCATCCTCATCCTGATCGGCGTTCTCGCTTTTTCGATCCGTCTCTTCTCTGTAAGCCTTTATGATCTTCAATTTTTTCTAGATCTTATCGTTCATTACTAATTAAATTCAATGTTACTGGTATCGCTGCCATGCATCAATAGCACAAACTCTATTCGCTCTCGTTTTCATGTAATTGTAGATTGTTAAACGTTTGAATCGTAGTGTTTAGCGGTTTTGTGATTCGTTTTGACTTAGCTTTGTGAAATGGAGATTTAGAATTGTGATTTATCAGTGGTTTTACTGGTAATGCTGACCGTGTTGTTGTTTTGTGGAAATTAATCTGCAGGTCATAAAGTACGAGAGTGTTATTCACGAGTTTGATCCTTATTTCAATTACAGAGTCACTCAGGTTGGTTTCGTTTTCTCATTTGACATCGGTTTCGCATCAAGTGACCTTTTATTGAATTAGGTCTGCTTGAAAGCTAGGAAGTTATTATCATATAGTGTATCGATTTATCTTATTATATTGCAGTGATGCTAAGCTATATAGAAGATGACAGTCTTGTTTGTTGGTTTCAGTTTCTGACCAAGAATGGAATATATGATTTTTGGAACTGGTTTGATGATCGAACCTGGTAATTTCTTCTACTTGCTATGGTGTCAAACTCCATATTTCAAGCTGGATTACATAATCCAGCAATATAAAAGCTAATGCATGTTTTATATTATATTTAAGGTATCCTCTTGGTCGTGTGATTGGTGGAACTGTTTACCCTGGATTGACCTTGACAGCAGGAACCCTATGGTGGTGAGTATTACATTTATATAGAGCTCTTTTTCTTTATGGATTGAGTTTGATATGAATTCTACACAGCCCAAAAGGAGAATAGGAAAGACAAAAAAACTGTAGTCCTATGTTAGTAAAGTTTGATATGTTTGCTCTCTTGTATCAGGTTGTTGAATTCATTAAATATTCCTCTTTCTGTGGAAACTATTTGTGTATTTACTGCTCCTATATTCTCTGCTTTCACATCCTGGGCAGCTTACCTTCTGACTCGGGTTTGTATTCAGACCTTAGTTATTTCTTAGAAGTTAGTTATTTCATCCAATTTGTGGATTTGATATTCAATTACCATTTTTCAGGAAGTTAAGGGCGCTGGTGCTGGACTAACAGCTGCAGCTCTTATTGCAATGGTAAATTATACGCTGTTTTCTGTAAAAAAAAAATTTGTTTAATGTATTTATTTAGTGCTGAGTGCCACCGATTTGAAAATGGTGTCAATGCAACATATTTGCAGCATTAACCGGTAACTATTTCTTGGGATCATGTATAACCATGTCTATCATGTCAAGATTCACTTCACCTGGCTAGAAAGACTATTGGATTTTTAATCTAATAGAACGTGCAGCTTTTGTCCCAATCCTCACTTGTGCTCTGCTCAGCCATAATTTGAAAATCTAAAAAATTTCTCAATGTAAAATTTGCAGTCACAACTGGGACAAGTTTACATAGGGTTCTAGCCAATTTTGTAAAGTTTTGCATAGAGCTCTTGTAGATTCTCAGTGAATGTGTCAAATATGCATTGTGTATAGTATGCTTTCTCATCTGGTTGGAACAATAGTTGACATAGAATTCTTGCTGTTACTTCTGTATGGATATGTTGTACTGTATGACTGAAATTATGCTGTACAACATATGGAAACGATATACACTTGTTTCATTGTGCCCTTTTATGTTTTTGTTTGCAGGTCCCATCATATATTTCTCGGTCTGTAGCTGGAAGCTATGACAATGAAGCTGTGGCTATTTTTGCTTTGGTCTTCACCTTCTATCTCTATATAAAGGTTAGCTTTTGCAAAGACAACTTTCTTTGTTTTTTGGGGGTATCTTTAACATCTAAAAAAGCTTTTGTTTTGAAAGACTAATTTTATTTTTTGACTGTTGAGTAGTTTCACCATTTAATTTGTATCCCATGGATATGTGGATAGCACAGAATAAATGAATTTTTCTATAACATGCTTGAATTTCTTCCGACTAAATTATGCT
Organism: Rosa lucieae; assembly: GCA_024704745.1. Classification (NCBI taxonomy): domain Eukaryota; kingdom Viridiplantae; phylum Streptophyta; class Magnoliopsida; order Rosales; family Rosaceae; genus Rosa; species Rosa lucieae. The sequence goes on from CM045493.1 coordinate 5,397,043, forward strand.
TTATGTGCAGACACTGAATACAGGATCCCTCTTTTATGCAACTCTTAATGCCCTAGCATACTTTTACATGGTAAATTTTTTTTTAAAGTTGTTTGTTCCTTTGTAAGCTTAATCTATTTCCCGTCGCATTCAATTTCCTCCGCATTTTGTTTCAATGTATCAGGTTTGCTCTTGGGGAGGCTACACATTTATTATCAATCTTATTCCAATGCATGTGCTTATGTGCATTGTGACTGGTCGATACTCATCACGACTGTACATTGCATATGCTCCTCTTGTAAGTATAATTGCTTATGAAGCTTTTTGCGTGATTGAAAACAAAAAACAAAAGATGCAGTTAACCTTGAAAGTATGGAATTCATACTTTTTTTTTCCTTTTCTTTTTTTTGAAAAAATATAGAATTCATACTTACATTCTTGAGATTTGAAAGCTAATAAAACTATTCCCAACATAGGTTTAATTTTGAGCAAGAAGTAAGATTACATAGGAGAACTGAAGGAAGCACCATTATTTTAATACTCTCTATTGACATTCTTGCTTCCTGTTGAACTCATAACTTTTGCAATGCAGGTTGTCTTGGGCACATTATTAGCTGCTTTGGTGCCTGTTGTCGGATTTAATGCAGTCATGACATCGGAACATTTTGCATCCTTCTTGGTGAGTGTTTACCAACTTTTCATTTTTGATACTGGAGCTTGTCTTGACCATTGATCGACTAATTACTAAAAAAGTGTAAAATAGAAACTTGATAGTGAAGTCAATATGTGTTTAATTATGGAAATTAGTTAGGACTACCTTCAAAGCTAACATTAGAAGTGAGTTGAACAATCATTGCCCTTTTTCTTCATTTGGTGTAGAAAGAAGATTCCTTGTACTGTACATCATATGCATTTGATTATCTCATGTACTAATGTTGCTATTGTTGATTTGATAACATATATTCTTCTGCAGGTTTTTATTATTATACACGTGGTCGCATTTGTGCACTATATCAAAGGGGTTCTTTCTCCTAAAATGTTCAAAGTTGCTGTGACACTTGTTCTATCTATTGGCGTGTAAGCTTGACTTGTTCTGTATTTAAACCTGTTCTAGCTCTCATGGTTGAACACAGAATTGATACCCATGCCTCACATGTTACTTATTTTCAGGATAGTATGCTGTGCTGTGATAGCAGTACTGGTAGCTTTGGTAGCTTCAAGCCCGACGAAGGGGTGGAGTGGGCGAAGTCTAAGTCTACTTGATCCGTAAGTTCATAATTCACTATTTATGTGGCTTTCTTCTTTGCTAACTTGTGGTCTTATGGATGAACTCGCATGATTGTAGTCAGACATTTCATTATGGTATAATATTTTGCTTTGGTCTACTTCTGTGATTCCGTGGGCCTAATCTGGCCCAGGAAATAAATCCTGAATTTGAATACCTAGTGATTTGGGGAATGAGATGATAGTATCATATTTACTAAACTTTAATGGACTCTCATGGAAAAGTAAGTGGTCTTACTACTAACAATCGGTGTCAAATCACTTCGTATTACTGTTTTGTTTTAACCACCGTCTCTATTTCTCTATCTCCTTGTCCCCATTGTTCTTCTAACTTTGGGATGCTAGAAACTGTTATATTTTGTAACTTGAGATAATTCATGTTATTGTGCTTAGGCGTAAACTTCTTGAATCTATTTGTTTACATGTACAAACTTTTTTCTTTTCAGAACCTATGCAAGCAAGTACATACCAATTATTGCTAGCGTTAGTGAGCATCAACCTCCTACTTGGCCCTCATACTTTATGGACATTAATGTGTTGGCATTCTTAGTTCCAGCTGGCATAATTGTAAGATTCCAATCTTCAAACTGTGTTTTTCTTTTTAATTTCTTAGTTATTATATTTATCCTTTTATTTCCCAAGTTACTTTAGTTTTCTTTTTTGTACAGTTTCCTATGTTTTCCACGTTCTAACTGCGGTTTTAATGGTTCATATCTGTTGTTAGGCATGCTTTTCACCCTTATCGGATGCGAGCTCTTTTGTCATCCTTTATATTGTAACATCAGTTTATTTCTCTGGAGTTATGGTAAGAACTTCTGTGGGTAATTTGAAATAGTGAAGTGTAATTTGTTTTTCTTCTAGCTTTCATGCTAATCCATGTGAAATAATAATTTTTGGTAATATTACAGGTGCGTCTTATGTTGGTACTTGCTCCAGCAGCATGCATTACCTCTGGAATTGCTCTTTCTGAAGCTTTTGAAGTTTTTACACGATCAATTAAGTTTCAGTTACCTGGTTTACAAGGAATTTCACCAGTTAAGGTAAGCATGCATTCTTTATGTTATTGGTTGATATTAGTTCAACTTTGCTTCATATAGACTAGCCTTAAATTTTTTCTTTTGGACATTAAGGCAGAGGAGACCAGTTCTGATAGCACTGTGCCAGTGAATGAAGTGCCTAAGACCGATAAAAGTGGAGAGACATTAAAGGAGAGACCCTCAAGAAAGAACAGGAAGAAGGAAAAAGAACCTGTAGAAAAGCCTTCTATCAAAGCTCGAATTGAAAAGAAGCTTCTGGTTTTACCTCTTGAGGGATCAGTTCTTGCTATTTTTCTGCTTGTGCTGCTGGGTGCCTTCTATGTGGTATAGTAATTTTCTTTATTCGTTATTTATATGTTATCAGATAAGTTCTGATTCTGATATTCATAAAGTTCTGTCGGCACCAGTACGTTTTTTCAAATTTCTTTGGTAATAATATGTTATGGTGTTTGAACTTGTACATCCTTCTTACCTTTAATTTCATACATTTATTATTTTCAAATTATAGTTTCAATGGTGTATAATATTATCAAGTGGAGGACCTGTATAAAAGTGAAGAAAATATCTAAAACAGAAGCCCTTTATATCCAAATGAACTTATGATTTTCTTATAGAAGCAACTTTTTATTTTCCTTTTGGATCTCCTCTGATGAATTTTGACTTACAAGAAGGCCTGTGATGATGAGTTATTGTTTGTTTTGTAGGTTCATTGTGTCTGGGCAGCAGCAGAAGCGTATTCGGCCCCATCCATTGTTCTAACATCTCATTCACATGATGGTCTCCATGTTTTTGATGATTTTAGAGAGGCTTATGCATGGCTAAGCCACAATACTGAGGTGGATGATAAAGTGAGTTTCTCGCCATGAATTCTTTTCCCTAGTATGATTAGTATCTCATTTTGATTTTTAACAGACTGGGATCTGCTAATAATTCAAGCCTACTCACCATTCTGAACCTCATTTATTTATCGAGGGAGAATAGGAATATAACTAAATGTATCCCTTTCTTTTTCAAATGAACCAATATTTATTCTTTCTATTTTCCCTTTGCAGGTTGCATCTTGGTGGGATTATGGGTACCAAACCACTGCCATGGCTAACCGCACTGTCATCGTTGACAATAATACCTGGAACAACACTCATATTGCAACAGTCGGTACTGCCATGTCTTCTCCAGAAAAGCCTGCTTGGGAAATTTTCAACTCGTTGGATGTAAAATATGTCCTCGTTGTATTTGGAGGTTGGCTTCTTTTTCCATGCTGAAATCTTACAAAGAAAGTGGAACTTTAGTCTGATGTATGAATTTACTTATCAGGTCTTGTTGGCTACCCCAGTGATGATATTAATAAATTCCTGTGGATGGTCCGTATCGGAGGTGGTGTATTTCCTCATATCAAGGAACCCGATTACTTAGTGAGTTATTCCCTTAACTGGTGTCCTTTATTTCCCCTTTTCTGGGGTAATTGAATGGCTGTGGATTAATTTTATTTCATATAATTCTTCAGTTTTTTGGGAAGACTTTCAGTTAATAGTGTTTTCAATATTGAGTCATTAACCATGTTTTTATCTTGTCTTTCCTCCACAAGAGAGATGGTCAGTATCGGATTGACAATCAGGCCACCCCCACCATGCTAAATTGTCTCATGTACAAGCTCTCTTATTACAGGTCTGTATAATGCCTAAATTTTTTTCTTTATTTCTGGAGTTTTATTTGTTCCCGCCGTTGGTAATATATTGCATCTCGTCTTCTTACTGCAGGTTTGTGGACACGGATGGTAAAGGCTTTGATAGGGTGAGGCGAACAGAAATTGGAAAGAAGTATTTCAAACTTACCCATTTTGAAGAGGTCAGATTGTCTAAACCTTTAGTTTGATGCTAGGTGCTGAACATATCTCATATAAAATATTTTCCAATATATTTAAGTAATACAAGAATCAATTAGCTTGATAAAAGAAAAGACAACAATAATAGATTAGATTCACCTGTTTCTCTTTCATTGAATCCGTTTTGTTTCGGTGTGAAATGTTTCTTGATGAGCTTGAATAAAGCGAGCCCGCAGTTTCTCCTTACCTTTATTATTTAAGCTTCTAATCAAGTGTTGGATTTTGATCTATTTAGGTATTTACAACTCACCATTGGATGGTTCGGATATACAAACTAAAACCGCCAAAGAACCGTATCCGAGGAAAGACTAAAAAATCAAAATCGGTACATTTCATCATCGTTGTTCTCAGTATTCTGTTTGGCCATTGTTATTGTTTCGATCATTATTTGCTGTGATAGGAAAATATTAATGCTTGCTGTCTTGGCAGAAATCAACCTCAACGATTAGCGGAAAAAGAAGTGGGACTAAAAAGAATCCGTGGAACTGAAAGTCATTTATTTCTAGCTCATATTATCTGTAACTTCATATGTATACAAAAAGCGAGGGCCTCTAGAGGCTGAGAAAGCATAGTGGCTTTTCTTAACGAAATTCAAATGACAAAAAATTTTGCGACGCTTTAGAGGATTTTTTTCTTGTACTCATTTAGAGCATAATCTTTTACAGTGTTAATTGGAAAGGACTGCAAAAAACCAGCTCGTCTGCGGCGAGTTTGTTATGTATCAAAAAAAACCTTGGTAGTTCAAATGAAAGCATCTTTTTGACTTCAGTCATATTAAAAACTCTTAGAGTATAATGGTGTATTTTTCCAAATAATGCAAAGTAATCTTGGCATGATGCTTACTGTTTACCTATAAACGCAACGTTCCAAACCCTTTCAAAAAACCAAAAAAAAAAAACGCCACGTACCACTGATCAGTCTGATCTATTTATCTGCAAGGTAAAATTAGTTCTTCAAAACCTGAGACATAGGGAACTTGATTCAATTCTTTTCCAGTTCCTTACGGATCTCAAAAAATTAAAATTTGCCGACGAAATTTTTTTTCGCCATATTTGTACTAATGATTAAATTAATAATCCGGTTGGAGTATTTTCGTTTCATCTTCAAAATATGGCGATAACCATATGTAACATGACCTGCTTGATTATGGGGTTATAAAATGAGGTTCGCAATTTGGTTGACTGAAATGCTACTACCATGCTCCAATTGTTCTCGGAAAATTTCCCTGTTTTTTATGTACATGTTCAAAGTACAACAAATTGCGCAAGAATGCAGTCCGATCAGTTTTCTGTGCCGGAAAGTGCCACCGACAATAATTGGATTCAATGTAGAAGAAAGCTGAATGACCTCACCACATTCCGTCAAGTGCATTATTATGAACACAACAGAACAAAGAATAGTAGTAAATACTCGCCGACCCTTGAAGATTACAAATTCCAAGCCATATTGAATCCTCTGCATTAAGAAGGAAGTCCACTGCTCCCCTGAACTTCCTTACTAACTAAGCTCTGAACAAGCAGCATATGTTATCTGTGGTCAATAAATACACTATACATGTGAATACTATGCCTCCAATTGAACAGCTCTTCTGACAAAACACGATCATCTCCAGAGCTGTTGAGGGTGATGTCGTACCGAAATGACCCTAGTTGCTGCTGAAACCATGCATTCAGTTGTTGTCATTCATCACCACAGTTGTTACAGCTTTTTAGGCAAATTGTAAGTCTTCTTCAGAAACTTGGCTGCAGTCTCATCATTCCTATGACATAAGACACGTAGAAGTGTATTTGGGTCATTGGAATTCCACTCATCGGAAGTTGGAGGCAATGGCAGGTGGGACTTCGCAGAAGAGCCATAGCTCTCCAGAGTCGTGCGCTTGAACTTTTCAATAAGGCTATCAGTCTCAGTACGGTAGAGAGGAAGGATGTCCTTAACAGTGGTTGACAACTTAGCTATTAAATCAGCTGGTAATCCATCCCCGTTTGACCAGAACAAATCAGTCAGAAATTTAAAATCCTCCTCTATTATGTTAGAATCTCTCACTGTGAAACTGCGGGAAGGGCCTCCAGCTAGCAAAACCAACAAGAACCCGTCAAAAGAAGCTTTCATGACATCCGTAATAAGACGCGTTCTAACTCTGTTGTGAACTGTTGACGAGATAATCTCCAAAAATTGCTCAAGTTCCTGAAGAAAAGGCTCAATTCTACATGAGGGAGCATCCACATTATACAAGCCATCCCAAAGAACATGACTTAGTTCATGGAAAACAACCTTGTAAGCTGTTGCCTCACAAAGTTGTTGGATCCCTTCTAAACAAGCAGGTGCTGAGAGCTCAAACATTTTGCCCATCCCATTCGCAAAATCTCCCTTTTGAGTGGATTCCAAGTTCCCAAGATGAGCAACAATCCTCTTCTCAAAAACTCCCAACTCCATTCGAATATGCTGCAGAGTATTAATGCGAACACAAAGTTGCGGAATCCCAAACGAACCATCCCCATTTGTACTTCCAACCTGAGATTTCCTCCTCTGGTTTATATGTGACCTTTCCTTCTTCTTGAATACACCATGAAATTTTGATCCCGCTGAACATCTAGTCAAAGCAGGCATAGTGGGAATGAAGGTAATTCGGGTTCCTGCACAGATCACAAGAGAAGTGGTCATTATAATGGAGATTGAAAACTTCGAATTCAATGCACGAGAGCAAGCTTTGAAAATAAGATCTATACCACAGCCAGTCTTGGCTTTCGATACATAGTATTGAAGACATCTATCAAGACCAGTCTTCAATTCTGGAATCAAGACAGGATGCATTGGTATAGGCAACATAAAGAATGCTTCCAATGTTTCATCTACAATGCGTAAAACTTCAATGGAAGAAGGAGCAAAGCATTCTTTGTTCGCTTGTGGATTCCAGACCTGCAGAATAAAGTTCACAACATCAGATCCAGGAAGCGTGTAATAGTCTCAAGTTGGGCAACTGAAACTTGACTAAACCATCACAGTGGGACACAGTGCACCAGAGGAAACTTCAGCACAGTTTCTTCTTGTTGTTGGTCGAGACAGAAAATTCATACCTCTTGTTGCAGATTTCTGTCAACCCATTCCTTCAGCCTGTCCAATCTTGTCCTTATCCAAGCCTTCGCAAGCTCAGCCATTACAGCTTCAGCCTCATAAGGAGGCATCTCCTGTATGATGGATTTCCCGCCATCCTCACTATCTACTGAATCTTCGACAGCAATCTGCACAAGATCTTTCTCCAATTTGTCAGCAGCTTTTAGTACTTGTACAGTATCAGGAGTCAACTCACTGATACCATCCACAAATTGCTTGAGCTCGTCTCCATAGCAAGAATGCAGCGTAGCCATAGCAACACCCGTTGCAAAAGGGTGCCATCTCTTCAACACTGGACCAAATATATCTTTCTCACTAAAGGCCAATTCGCTAACTTCTGTTGCAAGGACGGACAAGGTAGGAATACGATTCTTTTGGCTCTTTGATAGGCGCTTGTTGGAGCCCACTTTTTCCAGTTTCTGCCATAAGAAATTATACAGAATGTTGAGCAATATATTTTAGAGCAAAGAAGGAAAGACAAGGAAGCTTGGTAATATAATTCCAAGCATAATACACATTACAGCATTTAGTATAATTGCTGCAGAAATATGAGAACTTGCCTGAGCAAAAGCGGTGCGTATTGATGATCTTATGTAGGTGTCAACCCTGTCATGTGCCACATCAACTTCTTTTCTCTTCCTACGATATTCGTGAGAGATATCCTCTACTAGTACTTTTGCTGATAATACCCCCAGGGAGACAATGTTTTGCATCGACTCAATATTGCCAGTGTTGAAAACATTACGGTAGGCAAGAAGCCTTCTCTCAGTCCAACCCAGTATTGCATTCAATGTTGAACTTACGATCTTCAAATAAGATGGATCTTTTGTGGCATTGGCATCTTGCTGAACTTCCGCCAAGAGGTTATTGGCTGCAAACAGCAGGTCATTATCCACTTGGCCAGTTGTAACATATCGATGAAATAAAACCCATGCGAAACACAGATTATGCAGAATTTGGTTTATTCCAAGGACTACCCAGGTCTTCTTCATGACTTCTAAAACCTCATCAAGCTCTTCAATAATAGAAGTTTCTTCATTCAGGTCAAAACACGATTCCAGGAGCTTTTGGTAGAGCCTGAGATTCAACGGAAACCCATCTGCCCAGTGGCATGTGTCGGAAACAGTACCATCAAACGATCTGCAGGCAAGCGACATAACAAGACTGCGGAGAACTTGCATTGTCTCGGTGTTCTTTCCAGTTTCCATGGGTTTCTCCAAGGCCCCACGTATAATCTTCCGGAGCTGTTGAGGAGCGGTGTCTTTTCTATCCGACGGCATATGAGGATACACCAGGAGTCCCACTTCAAGAACCTTCAAATTCCTCCTCTGCCAAGCTTCATACTCCTGCTGATTCGCAAAATCTAACGACCTGAAATGCTGTAACAGCTCCAGAGGCAAAACCATGCTCTCTATCTTTCGTCCGAGCTGATACAAACACAGAAATGAATCCCAAACACATCAAACAGTCTGGATTACAATAACACATAGAGCTAAAACCATGCATTTCAACAACCTAATTCACATTCCCACATCCCAGTTAACACAATCCAAGCATTACTAAGAAATACGACAAACTTCATCAGAAATGCCGAAAATTTTACAGTAGCTAAAAAGAAGTGAATAGTTATGAAATAACAAATTTTACTAAAGTTTCTGATTCCTCAAACACTAAACATAAAAAAAAACAGTTATCAATACAACAGTGTCAGATTTTTGATTCACAATTCGATTTTCCTTGATTTATTTCCTTGTAAATCTATAAAATATTAGAGTAACTATCACAAATATTGAAAATCAAGAAATCACTACTGACCTGACCAGCAGCAACTCTGAGAAGGGCTCTCCTGATTCGGGTATCGGTCTGCTCCGAAACCCTCATCTGGACCCGCATGAGCTCAAAAACCGACCCGGACCGTTTACTACTCCCACCGAGCCTCTTAGACGACGCCGTTTGCTGCAAACCCAGAGCCTTCTTCGCCGATGACGTCAGCGACCTCTGAAGTGACGACAGCGAGGAAGAAGAAGAAGAAGAAGAAGAAGACTGGGAATTCCGGTCGGTGATCTTCTCCGACTGCGGGGTGTAGGTGAGCGGTTTCGGGCCGGAGCTCCGGCAGGCTCCGACTAGGATCTCGTAGACGGTTTCTCGGAGGTCCGAGTCGGAGAGATGCGGGCCCAAGTCCCCAAACGGGTTGGGCAGGTCTTCCACCGGGTAAACGGGCATCACGACGCGTTCTGGTTCGGGTTCGGGTTCGGGTTGTGGAATTGGAATAGGGACTCTGCTGTGTCGTCTGGAACCACCAAAGGAGCCGAAAACTCTGTCTCTGATAATCTGGGCCATTCTGGGAAACAAAAAAGGAAGAGACTTCGGGTCAGTGGGGACAGCTTTTTGGTTTTGGGTGGTGGGTTATTCTTGCTTGACTTTGAAGGAAGCCATGATTGTGATGATCAAGTTTTTGGAGTGTGATATGTCAGGAAAAGGCACTGAATTTGAGAAAGCCCCACTTTGTTTGTTTGATGGGATTGCAATTTGGGGGAAGATGGGATTTTGGATTTTGGATTTTGGAGGAGACAAGAAAATTAGGACTCTTTTGAAATTTAAAAAAAAAAAGGAAGAAGAATGAATAGAATAGAATGTGTAACAGTCATCAGGGGAGTTAGATATGGGTATTTAATGTCAAACTCGTCACCATGTCCAGGAAAGACCATGTCTATGTCTTTGTTTCTGATAGTAGCTTACTGAGTCCGAGTCTTGGAATTAAAGATGAACGGGTCTCTTTGTCACCATCATACTATTACACCTTTCATCTTCATCTAAATCTGCTTGATCTGATTTTTTGCAGTGAATTCTAGAGGTTGAAGTTTAAGAAAGAATGAGAAAATGGATTTGTTTATGTAGTAGGCTGAGCCCACAGAACCGAATATTGGGGGGGAACATAGACACTTGGCAGTACCATGTTGTTTCCTGGATTTAGTTCCAAATCAGACTATCAGTTTCCACTTCCAGCTTCCCAGGTTGTGCTAGTTTTGTCCTTATGAGCTTAAAACAAGTCTGGTAATTGTCTAATGATTCTTATCCATGACCAGAATATGGAGTACATCAGGAAAGAAAATCTGGGTTCTAAATGGAAATCTGAAAAACTGAAGTGAATATCTGCTTTAAATGTTGGAGAGGTTAGGTATAGTTCAGCCAAAAAAGGTTAAATGCTTTAATGTAACTTTTTCCATATGTATTCACATCTCAATTCCAACCTCACCTATATTTCAACCAAAGAAAATGAAATGTAACCCACCAAGGAATTTTCTATATAAATTTCCAACTTTTCAACCTCATGGATTGACACCTCTTTATTCCTTTTATTTTCTGTTAGCTCAGCATCTGTTGTCACAACTCACAAGCATGAAGCATTGCTTTATATCTACCCAAATTGAGGTACAAAGAACTAGAGGAAATATTAGCATATTGTTATTTTCTCTCTAGTAAATTATTATTCTATTATTAAGACCACCATCAGAAGCTAGAGAACCCTATGGGACACAAGGCCTGCATTAGTAGCATTTGGCTGAATATGTAAATAGTAGTTTGAGCACCTCTTCCATTTGGCACCCTTTTTCATTTTCAAGTCAGTAAGCTTTCCTTTCGTATTGTTTGGATTACTCTTCACCTAACAGAAACATTGTTGGATTTGTATGATTGTATTTATGCCATTGTTTATGTAGATGTTGTTATCACCTTTTGCAATTGCCCTTGGACAATTGAGACCACTGCTTACGCGTTAACCCAGTCAATTAGATAGATTCATACCCAGCAAATGGTACTAGGAAATGGTCAAAAGTCTTGAATCTAAGAATCATATTGGTAAAGGTGAAAATACTGAAACTTTGTTAGGCAACTTCTAAATTTATAATAACATAAACGTGATTATTCAGTTTGCGTATAGGTCACGTAATATTCGTAATAAAACTATAATAATTGTCTTCACAGGATCATGAACATACCTTAGCTTGATTACTTATTTTTGTTATTGTGTTCACTATTTAGCGACATGTAGTTTGAGTGAGACTTTTATAACAGAGAAATTATAATTCAAATTCAAAGCGAGAACTATGAAAGCTGCTACTAAGGGTAACTAAGCTCAAGCTTTGTGACGCCATAGACTTCTTGTACTCCAGCGGCTGCGCTACCGCTGAGACCTCCACTAGGCTCGTGCTCCAATGCTTTCAAGGCAACAATGTTACTACGCAAGTAAGGAGATTGTCACATGGACCTTCACTAGTTTAATCCCACCAAGGCGTTTGACCTTCCTCCATAATTGGATCTTGCAGCTATATGCCAAATTTGGGGAACTTGGTCACGCACAGAACCTGGCCCATTGATAAAATGTGTAAGAAACATGCTTACTCTTGGAAGTTGGAAACCATGCTTTCTGCCTATTCAAAATCTGGGACTGTTGAGGAGTTGGGGGCAATCTTTGATCGAATGCGTTCTCGAGATTTGGTCTTTTACAATACGGTGATTGTGGGTACGGCTGCAAATGGGTGTTGGAGCAAGGCGTTTGAAGCTTTTGTGAAAATTCAAGAAGGGCTTTTGAGCCTTCACTCCTCAGAGAGTATACGTTCGTTAGTTACGTTACAAGTTTGCCCCAAGTTATTGATGGATTCTAGGCTGGGGAAGAAAATTCATGGTAGAGTTGTTGGTAAGTTCGGAGAGAATTAATGTTTCTCTTTGGAATGCATTGATCGATATGTATGCCAAGTATGATAACATTCATGTGTCTCAATGGTTGATTGACGCATTGGTTAACAAGAATATTATGTTGTCATAGAACATGATGATTTCGGGGTATCTTAAAATTGGGCAGCCTGAGAATGCATTGATCTGTTTCGTGAAATGCAATTATTCGGGTTGAAGCATGTCCAGGTTGTGCTGTCACATGTTCTCAGAGCTTACTTCCAATGTGGATGTATAGTTGAAGCAAGGAACACATTTGATGAAATTAAAGGGAAGGATAAGACTTGTTGGACAACAATGACAGTAGGTTATGCACAGAATGGTCAGTAAGAGGATGCTTTGGCATTGTTGAGTGACATGTTATCGGGAAAATCTCAGATCATCATCTCTGTATCATGGCCAGGTTGTTCATATGGGGAATTGATGATAATTCGCTCGTGTCTACTGCTCTCTTTGACATGTATACAAAATGTGGACCTGCTGCGGATGCTTGGATGGTTTTCAAAACGATGCCCTCTCAGGGTGTGGTTAATTTCTTGGAATGCTAGCTATGACTACCGGTTATGCACAAAATGGGCAAGATGTAGAGGCCTTGGACTTCTATGAGGACATGCTAAAAGAAATTAGAACTTAGAACTACAAAAATAAATAATCTTATGCAAAGGCTTCACATAGCTAGAATGCAAAAGAAACAAATTAAGATTAATAAAACTCCTCTATGTCTCGCACCCAAACAAACCAACACTGCATGAGATTCTCATGCACACTGCATGAGATTCTCATGCATCTCAGCAAATTAAATCTTTGCGAAACTACCAAAATTTTCTTAATTTCACCTTAAAAGATATTTTTTTTATCAAATAAATAACTCAAATACAACAACTAGTCTATTGTGAGTCGAACTCACGACCTCCCACTTACAAAAGAGAGACTTATGTCACTAGACCAAACGGTACTGCACTCACCTTAAATATTTGAATGATAATGAGAAAAATTGAAACTAATTTTTGAATCCTAATATTTCAATTGGTTGGCGTGATAGTGTCAGAACTTGGCAATTTTCTTTTTTCTTTCTTTCCACATTTTCAAAGAAGTATGGTCTGTAGGAAATGCCGAAATGGTCTCCGGATATTCTCTTCTTTCACTTACCTAAGAGCATCAGCAATGGGGACTTAAATTTGGGTCCAAAGTCCAAAGTGTAGGAACTGAGCTGTAGTGGGTCGGAAAAAATTGGACCTATATGTGCCGGAGACCCAAATTTAAGAGTAAATCTGATCCAGTCTTGGACCCAAAAAAAATTAGACCCAAATTTGTGAGACCCACCATGTTGCGTTGATGATGCATGTAAGGACATGCAAGTGGGAATGGATCAGAAAAGGAGTGGGTCCCGCAATTTAAAAAAACCAACGGCTCTTTGGTTTTGGAATCAAAGGTCATGATTGAATTAAATAATTCAATCTAACGGTCAGAAAATAATTGAATAAAAATTTGACCCAAATTTGAGTCTAAAAATATGAGTCCAAAAATAAGTCCCACACCACTGCACACCTAATAAAAGTAAGTTTTGTTGTATACTATTCAGATTGACCCAAATAACTATTCCAGCTTATTTGGACCCAAATTTGAGTCTAAAAAATGAGTCTCCACTGCTGATGCTCTAATGACATTGTGAAGTGCCAGACCTAGATTCCCTAGTTTCATGTACCAACCTTTGGCGCCAATCAGATTGCCCAAACACAGCAGCGAAGTCTCAGTCAACAGAACAAGAGAACAACACAGTACTGCATCACAAGTCAATAGTGGGAGACAACTCGTCCTCTCTCACCCCCAACTTCCATAGCAGCTAGGCCTTGGTAGTCTTTTTCCAGAAGCTGAAAACACAAATCAAAACACATGAATGATCATGTTCAAATCCCCATAAACAATTTTTCTTCTCTCCAACTTCCACCAATATGAGATCAATGAAAAACTTTTCGCTGTATCCAATTTTCGTCTGTATCCATAAAAGCCTAGAATCAAAAATTGCAGTAGACCTTCTTCTACTAAACAACCTGTTACACATTTCTGGTCCCAATTAAATGGGGTAGTTTAGAATATAAATGTCACATGCATATACTTTGCCTGGATGGATAGAAACCCAAATTATGATGACCTAAAAATGAAGAAATGAACAGAAACAAAAAATTGGTGTGGTTTTAAAGGGTCTTGATTTTTCTTGCTAGCCTTGAAAACATTCACCAGAATTGTGCAGTTTATTGGCAAACTTGACATATAGCTTTTGCTAGCTAGTAGGTGACCTGCTACCTATATATGGTCCCAAATTAATTAAGCGGGTAAGTTTATACTTTATATTGACATACTGTAATTGCTCATTCATATACATGCATTTGTTGAAGTGGATGAAAGTGGAAGATGATTCGATATAACTGACCTACTTATTTTGTTAATTGTTAGACAGTAAAAATCAAAGTTAATTATGAGAAGTTATGTTCTTCGCCAGCGTCTGTGTAGTACTCCATATGTTAAGACCAACTCCTCACCAAACTAATCTCTTCTGCAAATCCAGTACCAGCAACCCAAAGAGTCTTGCAAACAAGTATGTATCCCAGCCTAATTTAGCTAGATGCAATCTGTTGGGGTCCTAACCACGTGTCACACACTAGCAGAATGGGATAGAATGTTTTGGTCCTGTATAATTGTAACTGATCTCCATGCTGGGCATGAATGAAATGATCTGAAGTTTATTATTTCTCTTCTCTCTCTGTTTTACCTATTTTTGCTGTTCTGGTTCTATCACCATACAACTCGCATTTCCAGAATCCCCAAGTTACACTCCAAATCAAACCCTCAATCTTTCACGTACTGCTTGCTTGCCTTGTGCCCTCTTCTCTCTTTCATACATTCACGTACTTCAAAACACCAATCAATGGCCACCACGATGCTCAACAAATGCAAACTACCCTCATTTCCTGTGTTTATACTATTCACCTCTGTTTTCCTCTGATTTTGCACCACCTCGATCAGTTAGCACCACCCTCCATTTGAGCAAAGCTCCGTCGCCTAGTTGCGCACTCGGGCAGAGAACATTTGAGTCTTCACCGAGTGTTGATGATCAAGGACCTTCTGGTAATGTTATATACTAATTAACCTAACCTTTGTTCAGCATGTATTAAGATATTCATATTAGTTCATGAAACTGATAATATTATTTGGGCTACAGGATGCATGCTTGGTCCATGCCATAAATGTTGTGGCGGGTGCATTCCGATTCTAACTAGGAAATTCTGTGTAGATAGATGATGAGAAGCAACCAGGAGGATTACCCTAGCTTCTCTCCCAAGGTTGCTCCCATCAAACTTGATCCTTAATTGAAATAATGAAATGATTTTGTTTTGCAAGTCATTTTTTCTGGTTTAATTGGGTTTGTATAGTCGTTTGTGTCACCAATGTTTACGCTTGCTAGCTTGTGTTAGCAATGTGTTTGTAAATGAAATTTGGTTGTTCATTTCTTTCGGAAACGGTATGGAGCTCATTGTGTTTGGCATAAACTTCAAGACTGTAATAGTGCTGTGATATTTGATTACCTCTGTCCATTTATTAGAGTCACGATCATCTACTTAATTATACCCACAATTATATTGTTGAGGAGATGTGAATTCTCCAAGGGAAGGAATAAGATTACAAGACATAAAATTGAGTAATATACTAGTACAAAAAGTTAATCACACAACGGAACACAAATCATCTGTTGTGTGTTGAAGTCAGTTTTATTATACAACAGTGCTGGTTATATTCTGTTGTGTGAATGCCAATAAAGTGATAACTTTTTTTATTGAAATTACATTGCACAACAGAATTAAGCATGGTCCGTCGTCTGAGCCTTAAAAATTTAGCGGCAAATTTCCCTCCACTTCGGAGGTTTGGTTGGATTTTGAAAAGCTAAAATTTGGGCTATTAGGACAACGGGTTTTATTATTGCCGTTGTGTGATTGAAAAACTAAGCACCAAAGTTGAAGGATGCTTGCTTGAATGTCTTCACCGAGATAGGGCTAGTGCAAGCTACTATAATCGTACAACAGATTTAAGATTTTCTGTTGTGTGAACATGCAACTGGGCGGCAACATTTTAACCAAAAATGCTGAAGGCGCTATGTTTCCCTCCATGATTTTACATTTTAATTTTTAGTGATGCACTCAGACGACAGTGAGAGATATTTCTGTTGTGTGAATAACTTACGAGAATTTTTAGCTAGGTTTTGATTCCCACATTGTGTCCAAAAGAAAGAAATAACAAAAAAAAACATAGGCCTCTCTCGATTGCATATCCCTTACAACTGCACATCGATTGTATATCCCTCTCTCGACTGCATATCCCTTACGAAATTTAGGCCAAAATCTGCCAAGTAGGCATCTGGCTTGCTGCTATCGTGCTTTGCTGCTGCCGGTCCCGACTCTCACTCCCCGTTCGGATCCATTTTGGTTCCGCCTTCCAGAGTTCCAGGCTTCAGCCACTGAGCTACCTCCCCTTTCAGTCTGCCTGAGCCACCTCCTCTGCCACCGAGTCACCTTCATTGCAAGTCTATATCTCTGATCTCTGCGACTCCTTCAAGGCTTCAATCCCTAAATCTTAGGTAAACATCGATTACCCAGTACCCATGCTGATGATGTTTGATAATTGGGAATGGGTTGTCCAGATTTGTGAATCATGATGTTTGGTGTTTAGGGTGTATTACTGCTAATTGCAATATCCCCAGTGTGTATTGCTCGTAATTGCACTTATTGGAGTTTAATTTTGCTTCAGCCGCAGCTCATGTTTTTACCCTCGCTCGCTGACTCGCTCTACTCATGCAACCGACCACTCCCATTTGACTACCAGGTGCTTCTCCTCTCTTCCTCTATCGCTCTCTTTTGCTCTTCTTATTCTTATTGTTCATTTTCGAGTTGTTTGGTCTTCTTTCGTGAATACCCAGAAACCATCTTGCCGAAATTAGCACGAAATAGAAGTTAAAATTAGATCTTGATTTTCTCGGGGGTGGGAATAGTTTACTGCTCTGTTACTAATGGCTATAGAAGTTTCCTGGGGGATCAAACCCCAGTTCAGGAGCTCATAAATCTGTTTGGGATTTTTAAGGGTTTTTTTTTTTTAAAGAAAATTTGAATTCGGGAGTCGCAATGCTGGATCCGCGTCAAGCTCTTTTGTTGTGTTTTACAACTTGGGGTTGAGAAATTTTGAGCAAAAGTTGAATGCTTTGCTTTAGGTTTGCTCAGAAGATGTGGGAATAATGGAAAAAGGAGGAAAGTTTTCAATTTCTGATTATAGATTCTCTAGGAATGAGGATGAAAGAAATGTTTGTTGACTTGCTTCTCCTTTTGTTGGCTTCCATCGTATTTAATTTGATAGGACACTGATTTTTGCTGTGGGTCTTAGAACATTTTCTTGAATTTTATGGTCTTGTTGAACTACTTACCTCAGTGGCTATTAGTCTTCAGAGCTCACGGTAGAAAATTGATAAGAAAAAGAAATTAGACTTTCAGAAGTGAAATGAAGAAAGTCTATGTAGTTCTTTGTTTTAGAGAACTAGGTGGTTGATAAAAGAAAAAATAAAAATGAACTCTAATCTGTACTATGCTATAGCCAATAGAAAAGCAAAATGTTTTATTCTCATTTGGGATGTGATTATTCTATGATCATCATGTGAAGAGGCCTCCCTGATTTGGGGTTGTTTTTTTTGCTTTTCTGGGTGTTCTATGTTGAAGATACTTGGGCATTTTACTCAGCCTTCGGTCTCTTACTCAGATCCAAATATATATATATATATATATATATATATATATATATATATAACAAAGTTAACTTTCAAACCGAGGCCTTTTAACATGTGACGCCTAAGGCAACAGCCTTGCTTGCCTTTTAACATGTGAATTTTGATTTGTTTTTTTAATACAAATGAAATTTGCTTGAGTAATTTGGGTTTCTGCTGTTGATTAAAAATGAAATGTGCTTGAGTAATTTGAGTCTAGGAACAAGCTAAGGTAGTAGGTTTAAATTATCAGGAGGAGTTTGTGGTTGTGTTAATGATGGAGAAGGTTAGTTGATTCTGCTGCAATCGATCTGAAGAAGCAAAGTTTGTGAAATTTAATTATATGGCGAGAATCGTTAGTACTCATCACTACCTTTCATGATTCATGCATCCCCATGTCCTTGAAATTTCGTTCATAGTCCCTGAGCCTCAACAATATATCTCTTTTATATATTGCATTGTATAGCATTAATTAACCTCTAATAGTAGAATTTATGGTCAACAACTCATATATTTGCTGCATATAGATGGCAACTCATCATAAACATCAGCACTACTCAATTTTCAGGTTTTTTTGTTTCTTTCTTTTTTTGGCTTATAATACTTAAATATTCATATACAAGAACGATGCAGCAGTACTGTTTCATTTATTCAAATTTGGTTTTTCGTGACACAAATTGATCTCATTCCTGCTCAAATTACACGCGCTGACGAATGATTAATTTTTTTTTTGGTGCAGATGATGATTATGGGTGTGTAGCTTTGGTGGTGGGAGTACTAGGTAATTGAACTTTCGATCCATCTCTGAAATGGCTGTTGGTTGTATATTGGGAGCTAGCTAGTTGCCTGCTACTTTGAGAACAACAGAACACTGTCCTGTTTGCAGCGTCAACAACACCATCAATTCTCATATGGGTATTTCTTTTTCTTATTTTTTTTTACTACTCTTGTTTTTTTTTACTGTCTGATTATATCTTATACATGAGTCACTGTCTGTCAAAGATTAATGCAATGCCTTTCTCAACAACAATAGTGGAGTAGATTATGTACATTTGCTGACATGCATTTTATGATTTCAGTGATTGGAGCTCATTGTGTACATTTGCTGACATTTATATATGCCTGTCCTTTAGTTGAATTGGTATATATGTATGAATTGGTAGATATATAGATGCTTTCATTAATTGGAAAAGCATGTCATCCTTTAACAAAGGATCTTAATTATATATTAGAGATAAATTTAAATGGTTGCTTTAGACTTTTTTTTTTTTTTATGACAAATGGTTGCTTTTGATTTCCAACCAATAATGTCATAGCAAGCTAGGTCTGATGCATTATGTACATCTGCTGGAGCAGATCACCTTTCATTTTGCTTTATTAGAAGTGATCATCTTTAGTATAATATAATATGGTACAAGAATATAGTTTTCACTCCCATACCATTATCAATCTTTAGCAATTTCTCATTTTGATATCATCAGAATATACTCTATAAAGAGACTTCACACTTGCGCATACTTCTCTTTGTGGCTTGTGATATCATCAGAATATACTCTATAAAGAGACTTCCCTTTATGGCTTTTGTTATTGAATTGCTGCATTTATGGTTTTGGGATTACTCTATGATGACAACATGGTACTTGCAGATCATATTATTTTTGGTTGCTTTCTTTTGATATATTTATGTTACTTGCAGATAGTGATATTTTTCTTGCTTGCTTCTAACAACATGGTACTTGCAGAATGGGTTTCCATTGTTGATAGGTAAGTTACAGTCATACAAGTTTGAATAATGCAATGTTGAGTACAATGGCTATTTCTTGAAACCTAATAGTGTGTGCATCTATTATGTTTTAGTGCAATATCTATGTATAATGCACACAAGGGTAGGAAAGGCCGAAGTTCACCTATATGGAAAAATTTGTCGGTATGTATGTTTTTCCTATAGAGGATTCTGGAAACAAATTTGTATTAGGTTCCATGATTATTAATTTTGAATTCTTTTGTTTTCGCTATGTTGGATTAACTGCTTTTAGGGTATTTCTCCTCAACCGAACAACAAGGAGTCCAGCTACTTTGTCATGCGATACATGAGAGACATCATTGAGGATAAAGACTTTTCATTTGTTAACAAGGTACAATAAAGCTTGTTTATTCTATTTGTGTTCCAATGAGCTTTTTATGGTAATTTTGACATGGGTTACTTGAATTCTTTTTAGTGGGAGAGAAGAAGCAGCCTTGTTTATACCCAAGTGGATATCGATGAGATAAGGAATGAGTGGGCTAGGTTTGTGGTTAATAGATATGTGTAGGAGCCATCACTAGCTGATGTTTTTGGAAAGCATGATGAAATTTTGCTTGTGCTGATAGATATCACATGAAACAATTATCAGCTTTTGATTCATTCATGCATCGGTCTAGCTAGACTAGGAATGCTTTCTTTATTTGTCTAGTAGTTTAATTATCTAGTTAGATGTTTGGTTGTACTTAATTGACAAATGCAACTATATAGTTACGCTAATTATATGGATCAATGTGGCTTTATATGTACTGTTCATTTGGTAATATATGTATTGTTTTTGTGGTAATATATATGCTGCATTGTTTCTGGAAAATTGGTCCAAGCTAGCTAGCTAGGTAATGAATGAACAAACAACAGTTCACAAGAAGTTGTGAGAAGCAAGCTCAGACAACACAACCTCAAATAATCACACAACTGGTTTATAATGTTCACACAACAGTTGATAAAAAGAATATGTTGTCTGAGAGAACCTCATACAATTTGTTAAAGCAATCCAAGTTGTCCAAGGTTAAGTCATACAACACAAGACAAAACCAGGTGTTGTATGATGATAAAAGAGTTCAAAATTGAGGCTTCTCCTACAACAGTCACTGGTTTGTACCCAATTTGATTACAATATTCACACGACGGATAACCAAATATAGTTGTTGTGTGAACTAACAACCAACAACAAAAGAAAACAAAATTTTGTTGTGTGAGATTCATAACACACAATAGAAATAAAATGATCACTGTTGTCTGAGTAATCAACAGACAAGGGAGATAATTTTACTTCAGTTGTGTGTTACTTACCTCAGACAACAAATATTAAGTTATATCCGTTGTCTGTTATTAGTCTCAGACAACAAATAATGAGTTATATCTGTTGTCTGCTATTAGTCTCAGACAACAAAGAATGAGTTATATCCGTTGTGTGTTATGAATCTCAGACAACAAAGAATGAGTTATATCTGTTGTGTGTTATGAATCTCAGACAACGGTAAATTTCCTTTTCTGTTGTCTGACTGTGTCGCGGTATCCCCGCACATGCCATGCCAGGCACATGCCTAAGTAGAATTCACACAACGGAAACTAGTATATATTCTGTTGAGCAAAGTACTATCACACAACGGTGAAATCACCGTTGTCTGATGTTTCAATCACACAACACTCACTTAGACCATGGTGAGCTTGGTCATCACACAACACAAATCTACCGTTGTCTGATGAACTTTTTGTAGTAGTAATGCACAAGCAATGGATACTTTCGATCATCAATACTTTGAAATCTCTTTGAATGGGATACTATTAGTGTTGGACCTTACATAACACTTCCAAACATGTACACCACATGTGGAAGAAGGAATAAAGATGTGGCAAACATGAGGCCTCTCATGAAGGACAAGAATTTTAGAAATTTGATGCTTATACGTGGATTGAGATTGATAACAAGGTCCTCAAATGTGTGTCAGAAGATAGAACTCATCCAGAAACAGAAAAAAATTGTGAATAACTGAACACAATGAGTTCAAAACTCCAGGAAGCTGGGTTTACACCTAATACAAAACTCGTTTTTCATAATATTGGGGAGAGGGAGAAATTTGAGTCCATCTGTTAGTACGGTGAAAAACTCGCTCTCGCTTTTGGGTTAACGAAAAGACCTCATGGAGGGTTTCCCACAAGAATCAAAAAGAACATTCTGGTTTGCGGTGATTGCCATCAGTTTATGAAGCTTGTGTCTCAAGTTAATGGACGGCCTATCATCCATAGAGATTCGAAAAGATTTCATCATTTCACCAGCGGCAATTGCTACTGCAAGGACTACTGGTAAGAAAAGACGCGGCAGAATGGAGAGCAACTTTCAACAATGTGATTTATTTAAGAAGACACAGGACAGGAAGAGCATTCTGAATTTTCTTAGGAATGCATGGCTCTAGAGTATGGATCTGTACAAAGCACCCAAAGAAAGAGAGGACAATAGCCCGCAACCTGAAATTGTTTGTGGCCCAAATAAGGTTATTGTGACCCAAAATTGTGTTGGCAAGCCCCAGGCCTATGATACTGGGCTCAAACAGCTCAACTCAATAGAAGAGAATATCATAAACCATTAGGAGTTGTACTATTTCTCTTCGAAGAAAAATTGTCTTTTAATTTTTATATGTTCACAGGAAATGTGGCTATGCTAATCAAATTACAAACAAAAATAATCACCAATAAATTAAATCAAACAGAAAGAAAATAAAATGCAAATTATCAAGACGTCATAATCTACCCCTATAAATATATTTCTCGCTGCAATTTAAGTTCTTTTGTGTTAAGAAAACGAACAATGTCATGTCATCATACAACATGTATGTACAAGATTGATAGTTTCAAACACGATTTCTTTCAAAAAAAATTTTGTTTTCCGTCTTAGGGTGCAACTTCACAGGAATGATTTGATAATTAATAGATTGCAATCGCAATCAAACACCAATAATCTTGGAATTGGAAAGGCGACTTCTGTATGAGTTGGTGGAGGAGTTCGATCACACGTGGGGTTGAATAGAAATAGGATATCCCACGTGCAATTGTCATAAAATCTTAAGGACCCTACGGTGCTCCTCACCGTAAGGGCAAAGCACCGCCCCACTTTTCACTGCCACGGCGTAACGGTGACCAGAGTCAAAGTAACTGGTTTCTTCACCCTATAAAGATAGATGTGACTCCATTGATATACAATAATAGGTCGGCAGAATAATTTTGGTACACGTTGTCTCTTTCTACTCATTGTCTTCGTACATCTATAATCTATGTCAGTGGTACTAATGCCTTTCTTTTTTTGTCCTTGATGAACAGTAATTTGGAGTCTCAAAGTTTGATGGTCAAGTTCGGCTTCAAATCTTCTGTCTCTGAAACCCTGTCTCTCTCCCTGTCCCTCCTATAGTAACCTGACATCTGGCAATCAAGTTGACAGCTTTTTAACTCTGTTAAGTAACCTTCCGTTTATTCTTGTAGTCTCCGTCAGTTCATCTTATGCTCCAGAAGTCTACTTTCCCTTTTGTTGTCTAATATCTAGTCATCGACTCTTGCAATTACTTTATTTTGTTTTAAACTAGTTTTCTGGGTTGTATCTAAGCTAGGAAGGGGCTCAAGTGCTTAAATCCTTGGCCAAGTTTGAAGACTCACCGCCTAAAGATATTTGAAAAACATTTTGATTGATTCTTCTGGTATTTGGGTTGATTAATTAATTCAATTGGTTGCAAACAAAACAAAAATAACAATGGATCTTTTATGTTCTTGAGTTCTTCCATTTCACCTATCTGGGTATTAACTATGATTGGATTTGAGGGATCAATTTTACCTCTCATGTATTTGCTTCAATTAGGTACGTCTAGGATTTGAATTTTGCATTTGGTGCTTTGGTTTGATAGATTTGGATGTTAAAATGTGATGATCCGGAGCTAGTTCTTCTGATTTATTTGGATGCTTAATTCGGAGTGAGAAGTTAATCATGATTCTAGTCTCCACAAAATAGAGCTTCAATCTGTTAAAAAGAAAGTTATGGACTAATTTCATGGCTTGTCCCAGTAATGGTAATGAAGTAGAAAAAGATGGTGGACTGGTGGTGGGTCTCTGGGCAGAGATATATGGATGAATAATTTAGAAAAGAGCCTATGCTTTTCTGGGTTTATCATTTTGTTCTTTCTCAGGTAAGAGTAAATGGCGTTAAATGCTGTCAAGTTAGTGTCCAGGTGTCGAATTTTCAGAGGGAGACAGGGTAAGGGACAGGGTTTTGGGGACAGAAGATTTGAAGCCGTCAAGTTCATGATGAATGATTTGTCATGACTCAGAAGAATGTTTATTAATCATAGTAAATAATTTGAGTTAGTTAAAAGTGTAATGATTTTACAGTATTTCAATAATAATAGCCGCAGCTAAATGTCTAAATAGAGTCAACCAGATATATTAAAATTAAATTAGAGGAGTGAAATTCACACTCTCAGTATTCACACACTATGTTTTCTTTTTCAGTAACTTAAATTTTTATCTTTAGCAACTTAATTTTGTCTTTTTATAAGAATTTTAATGAAAAAGATAAAAAAAAATAAGTGTAAATTGTAAATTAACTTAAACAAGGAGTGTGGATTTCACTCCCTCTCCTTAAATTATTGAACACGTACCATACTTTCATAAACCAAGGCTACAAAACTTAAACTAAGGGTAAAAACCATATTAAGCAGCCTTGAAAGAGCCTCAACATACGAAAAAAGAACCAAAAGAACAAAAGAAAATCAAATTGAGAGCATCCACTCTTGAAATATTACCAAGAACAAAAGGCGCAACCAAATAGAGTCAACCATATAGATTAAAAATAATTCAACTTGTACTATTAATTAAACATCTATCATATCCTCCTAAGCTAAGGTCACATACCAGATTAAGAAGCACTAAGATAGCCTCAACATACCAAAAAATAATCAAGAATGTAAGAACAAGAAAACGAAATCAAATTGGGAGCCACCATTATGTAAAGATTGGAGCAAGGTAAATCCAAATACAAAAGGTAAATTTAAAAATAAAAGGCACAGTCGAATACAGACAACCAAGTAAATTAAAAATAATTAAAATTACAGTATCGATTAAACGTGTATCAGACTCTCCTAAAACAAATTTTCAAAACTATTACAGATTTATTGCATGCATGAATGTAAAACTTTACTATGAATCGTGAAACTTCGTTATAATAAGGCAAATTAAAAAGGAATCATTCGATGATTCGAATGATCATTGTCATTGTGGTACGTCTAGCAATACTGTAGATGTAGAAGATGTAGGGCATGCATTCGATTAGTTCCACTCACATTTACTTCTTCTTTTGGTTCGACTTGCAACTTTCATCAAAATAAACTTTTGCTATTGATGATGATTTGCCAGGGCCTCTACCACCAATAGCCAAACAAATGTTTTGTTATGGTATCCATCATTTCTCTGTTAGAAAACTAAGATTAGATTTTGTTGTCGATCTCTTTGGAATCTTGATGACCTTTCAGATAAAACGAGAACAATATATAGAGAGATTTTCCACATTTTATAAATCCTCCACCAAACAAATTGGCTTTTTTAAAGCAAAAATATGACTTGTTCTATAGGCTATACCATGCATTTAATTATCAAAAAGCTAGGAATGCATATATCCTTGTCGTTCATTTAGTATTTGTCTCCCATCATTGCCTACTAATTCCTGAGGTGGTACAAATAGAACTCCAAAAAGTCGACCAAAAGATTCAAAGTGAGAGTAAGTATACTGTATACATAAATGTGGGAGGCCAAAAAGTAGACTGTGAGAGGTGCTTTTCTACAGATTATTGGGTTCTTCAAAATTCTACTAATGTTGTGTGTCATTTTCCTTTAATCCAAAGTTCCAAACATATAAAAGAGAATTTCACAGATAGTTACTCAACTATGATTCATTCGATGTTTTGATCACTTAACTTTCAAATATATCACTTTGGTCACTCAACTACTACTCTGTCAATCACTTTAATCACCCAAGAAGCATTTTATCTCACTTTAATCACTTTTCTCAATTATTATAATATAGATTTATCAATTTTTCATAATTGGTTGGACGAAAATATCATTAATATTGTGGCAAATAATTTTTTTTTAATGAAAAAAAATTAACGAAGTGACTAAAGTGATTGAAAGAGTAATAGTTGAGTGACCAAAGTGATATATTTAAAATGTGAGTGACCAAAGTGTCGAATAGGTAAAAATTGAGTGACCATTTGTGATATTCTCCCAACATATAAATATAAAATAGTGTATGGTGGACAGTCATGAAGTCACCCATGACTGCTACTAAATGCAAATATAGTACTCTCATAATGGGGCACGATCAATGGCAGATTGTGAACTTATCTTGTAGATTTTAGTTGAAATGTAAATGTCGTTTTATATTATTCGTATTGTGTGACGATTTTGCGAGTCTATGCAATTCGTGTAGTTCTTTCAAAACCAACTTCATAAAACTAGTGAGACTTAGAAAATATATATATATATATATATATTTTTTGACATAAGAAAATATATCTATTTAACAAAGTACGATGTCATCATCAGACAGTCTGGTGCATAATGTATGTAAAACAGTAAAACTTCACTTTCCAATTGTTGGGCAAGTATTGTATAAATAAAAATTACTATCTAACAAAAGATGCAAGTAAAGACTAGGGTTAAGTCTGCACAAGTAATGACTATCAAAAGAAAAGAAGTCCATTATTAGTGAACTAATCAACCCAAATTATTAAGCACCAAAGCCCAGGAATGATTCCCTAGGGGGCCCAATACCTATGAAAGATAAAGAGTGTGGAGGTCCTGGAGGAAGCAGCACCAGAAAAGGAAAAGGAACAGGAGGAGTACTGTACTACTGTAATTGTTTGTTTGTGAGCTTTATCACAATATCACCCCATTGCCTTGGTGAAGAAGCCAAAGCCATTATCCTATCCCTACCTGGCCAGGCCTGCATTTACTTTGTTGTGTTTTCCCTTTCCCTGACAGCTGTCTTAGCTAAGCTGCAAATCTTGAAAGTTGCGAAAACGAATAATTGAATAAACGTCGAGATGAGAAAGACGACCCCATCAGCCTTTTGACCTTTTCCCTCGGTTATTTGACTATTGCACAGGGACCATGCATATCCATCACTACCATCTTTTACTATCTTTCTTACTGTCTCCGTCCGACAGCTGAATGGAATGGAGTCCGTCGGCGTTGACTGATCCTCACCTCGTTTCGGCGGAGAGATGTGCTGGTTCAGCGACCAGTGGACTAGTGCCGACTGCCGACTGCGCGCCGACAGTCGCTGTAGATAGGTCTGTTACCCACTGTCGACTGTCGACTACTGTCTACTTAATCTATCTATTATCACCGTCCACACACGCCTCCAACGCCGACGCCGGTGTGGTCTCAACTCGTTGATTGCTTCAACGCCAATAAGACCAAGTGCTGCACTGCAATATTAGATTATTAGGCGCTCTCACATGTATATGTTTATTTGCTGGGGTCAATCGTACGCATACATTATATATATACATGTACTGTTTTGATTGTTTATCAAATTAATTTTAATAAATTTCTAGTGTGTTAAGCAAGGGCATTCCTTCAAATTAATATAGACCTAATTTCTTGCTAATTAATTAAGTTTTCAAGACCATGCACACCACCATAGTCTTGTTCGATCTCATGAAGAATTATTTAAACATGGTCGTCTTAATTTGACTATATACTATAGATTTTGTCCCAAAAGATAAGAAGAAGAAGAAGGAATATATAGAGGAAACCCTCATGTTTTGTAATGTGCATGAAATTAAGCCCGCCTATTTTTATAAAAATAAAAACCTTCAATTTACTATTGTCAATGCATGATGGAGTTTTTTTTTTCTTTCTTTTTTTGTATATCTTTACGTTAGGGTTAGGGTTGCTTGATCTATCTTAATTCGAATTATTCATTGTTCAACCCTTTATTGATTATTTATTAGCTAGGGTAAATTGAAAAAACCGATTGTGAATTTTTCTTACCGTTTTGTCAAAGCAAATAGAGCAGTCAGTCGTGCATTTACTAATTGGTGCATGTTAGAATATATAGACTTTGTGGACACTCCTGGTATTATTTCGGGATATTCTTTTGATGCTTATTGTAATCTGGGATTCAACTGTATATCCCCACATGTATGTTACAGTTTCATTAATCAAGACTTGAAGGCAACCGCACCAGCTTCCTTTCAAAAAAATAAAAATAAATTAACTTGAGTTTCTAAGTTTTTATCTCTCTCGATTTGTTCATACGTGTTGGATTCTTGATCACTTGTACTACTCAAATATATTGATGAAAATGTGCCTCTATCATTGTACGAAATTGCTTTTTAGAACCAAGCGGTAGCTAGTTGGGTTTGGTTGTACTTCTTTGTCGATATGATTGCCACTCCTATTTATATCTTTTTAACATGTTGATCACTTGCTAATAGAAGACAGTTTCTGATGGCCACTTGTCAACGCTGTGCCACTTCTGAACTAATGATAAAAAAAACCAAACTAAACCAAACTAGTAAACCTCTAATCATGATCAGTTGGTAATTTGGCAAGGGGATCTTTAAAAATAAATAAATAACTACTCTAGACAATTATTATCCTATTCAATATATGATGACGGGTTAATAAAAGTGTATATAGAATTATACAGAGATGATTTTAGTAGTGCTCTCCTAGTGATCAATTATACCCGATTATTATTATTAAATTGGATCAAACTGTAAAACCAAAATGATGCGATTCAAAACGGATCGAGGCTGTGGAGATCTCGAATGGGATCTGCCTCTGCTTTGGTCTGAGATCGTTTTGTGGCCGTCTGCCTGGTGTAGGGGCTGGTTATGGCGTGACAAGGCAATGGAGCGGCGAAGGGATTTGGCGCAACAGGGTTTTGTTGCGAGGCGGCGGAGTGGTGGCGACGGGGCTCACTGGAGATGGGAATGGTTGCCTGCTGCGCTTGGTTCTGGCTGTGGGAGGTGGTGTTTGGGCCTGGCTTTTGGGCTTGGGTCTCTTTGGTGGTCTTTGGTTTTTGGTTGCTTTGTTTTTCGTTGGTTGCTTTTAGTTGTTGTCTTGGTGAAAATAAGTCCCTCCTCTTGTGAGCGAGGGTTTGGGGTTGGGTGTTTCTGGGCAGTGTCGATGCCATTGTTTTGGTGTCATGGTCGGTTTGCTGTGTCTTGGTCTGGTCTTTTGTTGGTGCTTCTTGGTTATCAAAGTGATGGTGAATCACCCTTGTACGTGGCCTGACGGTTTTGGGTTGCGGTGTCCGAACGGGTGAAAACAGTTCATCTTAATGTTGGTGGTTGGGTTGTATCGGTACAGGTTTGGTTGGTACTCATTGTAGCTCGCAGGTAGGAGCGTAAAATTGGGTTAGGGGTTGAGCATTTTTGGCTCATGGAAGTCACTGATGTTGACGGTCCCATAACTATGGATCTATTACTATGTAATCTATTTGGTTATTAATGGATTTTATCTTTAAAAAAAAACGATTCAGATTAGATATAAATTTCTCTAGTCTAAAAGTTGTTATCGAAGTTGTTTCGGTCCATATTCCATAAATACTACAGTGGACCATACAATTTGTGAAAAAGACACCATATATATGCATGGATAACAAGAGTCCAACCAAGGCATAGGGTCAATTATTTTGTTAACGCTCTCTTTTAAACATTATCTGCGTACCTCTATCTGCAAAAGCTTTCTTTGATTGGCTTGTTCGTTTTGATTGGATAAGTGAGAAGAAGGATCTATGAAAATATGACAACAAAGAGGTCAGAGGTGTTAATTATATCGTTAATATCTGATCGTGCATTAGAACCAAAAGATAAGAATCCTAAGATGCCACTCGAGTATTCTTAATGTCTCTCTTTTTGCTTCTTTTGTAGTCTTATGAATGTCGTGATCATACCATACAAATTTAACCAGAGCGTTTCATTTGCCAGAAGCCCCATCGACAAAGCTTAGTGGCCTTGATCATCATACCGATTCATCACTAGGGAACTACTATCGCAATACAATCTTTCAATGTCTACTAGAAAAGGCAACCGCGCGATGCCGCGGGAATTAGATTTGTTAGTTGTTAACAATTTTTTATGTAGTGTTTGGTCGTTAAACAATTTTTTTTGTAATTCTGATAAAAAATGTAATAGATTATAGTTACATAAGTTTGAGAAGTACAATTTTAGAAACAAAGTTTCTATAGTGCAAGTTTTAATAAGCTGTTTGAACAGATTACACATTTGCGAGAACTACAATTACAGAAATATGATTAATGAAACTCTTCCATTTTTAAGATTTTAAAAAAAATCTACTTTAGGTATCATTTGTAGAAATTTATAAATACAAAACAGAATTGTTCTCTAAAAAAAAAAAAAATTTAAAATGAAAAGATATGGCAAAATTGAAAGAAAAAAAAGAAGAAGACAGATTGTAATTTTAGTTAAACATTGAGGGCAAAACCGTCATTCCACTGTTACATGAACAGTGCTGAACAGTAGATCAGCTTTAGAAATCTACTTTAGGTATCATTTGTAGAAATTTATAAATACAAAACAGAATTGTTCTCTCACAAAATAAAATAAAATAAAATAAATTTTTTTAAAAAATGAAAAGATATGGCAAAATTGAAAAAATAAAAAATAAAAAAAAGACAGATTGTAATTTTAGTTAAACATTGGGGGCAAAACCGTCATTCCACTGTTACATGAACAGTGCTGAACAGTAGATCAGCTTTAGAAATCTACTTTAGGTATCATTTGTAGAAATTTATAAGTACAAAACAGAATTGTTCTCTCACAAAAAAAAAATAATAATAAATTTTTTTTTTTTAAATGAAAAGATATGGCAAAATTGAAAAAAAAAAAAAAAAGACATATTGTAATTTTAGTTAAACATTAGGGGCAAAACCGTCATTCCACTGTTACATGAACATTGATGAACAGTGGATCCCACTTTAGTATTATGTATAATAACTATAAAATTTGTCCGCGCTTTGCCGCGGGACTTACTATTATTACAAATAAAACCCCTTGTATAGACAAATAACTGCATTTAGGGGTGTATAACAGTATAACAATTATCAATATCTGTTGTTTTAAGTGACCTAACAACTAACAATAATCAAATAAAGTTTTCAGTTTCAAACAAATCTTTCATATGTTCATTTAACACTTTATACAATAGCCCCGAAGCTCATTTGTATACTGATCTGAAAGGTCATCACCTTAGCTTTGCAGAGTGGAAATTCCATGCCTCCAGCCATGGAGTATTTGAAGAACGTTTGAAGCTTATATATGAAGTTTCCCTCCTCAACTTCCTCAGTTGTCCAAGAACTCAGCACTTCTGCTAGCAGCTGAAAAAAAAAATGAAAAAAAAAGAAAGAAAGAGGAGTCCTTTAGTAACAATCTTCTATTCATTAATGATGCAGCATATCTTAAAAATAATTTCATATTTAATCAGGTATGCTTTTACCTTGTAGCGTGAGAAGTTATCAATGCAACCAAGACCTGGAATCACAGATAATTGTGAAGCACATGATTTCCAGCATATATAACTGCTGCACATTAGATAAATGAACTTTTGTCATCGTCTATTCTTTGGCTAGCTAAGGAAGACGCTGTTGAGAGAAGAATCCCAAAGAAAACATATATCCAAAAGGTGAAAAGCCTGCAAAAGTAATGGTACAACAGAAAACAACAATTACAGTATTAAATAACAGTCAAGTCTTGCTAAGTAATTCTTACTTGAAGTTTCAGAATAGAAATGCAAAAAGAAGGTAAAATCACTAAAATGTAGTCGTTTGATGTTGCAGTCGCCCTGATACCTTGAACATGCTCATCAGTAAGTTTATTTTTGATAATGTAATTATCTTCTTGTTGGAATTTTCTTTTTACAATGTAGATTGCCAGAAAATGGTTCTGCAACATAAGTATGCTTCTTAGTCAATTTATTCACTGGTTTACCATCTTTAGTACCAATAGTACCAAATCTAAAAACCTGAAGTAAAAAAATAAGCAATGTGTTTAGGAAAAAAAAAAATTACTTGAATATGTGTGTGCACGTGTTCCATGGATCAACCAAGGAAAGAGAGGTGATTGGGCATACCTGAACAAACTCTGATAGAATCAAATCTTCCCATTGCTTGTTAACATGTCATGGAGGATGAAGCAATATGAGAATCTAGATGAAGTGCAAGCCGATCAAGTTTGGCACACTGAAAAACATACGGGGAAATATATCATGAATTTCTACATAGTAGGGATGCAGGGACCAATATATTGAAGAAGCTAAGGTATTCATAAAGACACTGCATAAATCATGCAATTGCCAATAGCGAATGCAATTCGGCAACAGTATCAAGTCCCCTGCTTGGTAATCAATTACTACTTTGGTGTTGTTCAAATACCCACTTTAAATTCAGCTATCTGTATAGAAAAGCCTACTTGCTAATTCATAAAAGTACATTCTTAGTTCGACAGAACAAATTCATAGAAAACACATGACAAATCAGTGTTTGGCCTTTTCTTTTACTTTTCACATTAATCTCATTTCAACAATTAATAGTAAAGAGATTATTCATATGCCAAATAGGAACCGTTGTATGAGAAGTTTAAAAGTAAAACCTGATGGTGAAATTTCACTCATCACGTGTGTATGTATATATAATTATATACGTATATGTGTACATATTTTCATATATAAAACAAACCATAAGAAGTGTTCTCTGAAATAACTCAAATGGCCAAACAAAACAGCAATCAAAGTCACATAGAAATGACAAAGCTAGCCTCTTTATGATTGTTATGAACATTAACGAAAGCAAGAAAGATGGGCAAGTAGCAGATTAAAGAAGAGAGAACAAAAAGGTAAAAGCAAATCACAAACCTGCAACCTCACAACCTATAATCCGAGAACCGAACTAATAGCTATCTAGTTGTCCTTCACCTCAAACAAAAGATGCAAACTTTATCAAAAACTGAACTCAAACCAAAAATATAAAATAAAATAATTCATAAACCTTACCAAATTTTGATCAAGATCGATCTTGATGACAAAGTTGAAGGTTATCCTGTCAGCAGATTATAAATTAGTTTTCACCCAATCATCCAACGACCACAACTTTAAAAAAAACCCAGAATAATCGAGTCCAGAAGAACTTGAATCAAGAAAATATTCAGATCAACCTCTTCTTTCATCTATCCTATCTCTTCCTTTCAAAAACCAATGAAACGGAAATTTCTGTTTGTGAGTGAAAATAGAAGAGTCGCTAGCTTTTTAAAATACCCAGAAATTACCTGAATAAACTAAACGAAGACGGTTCAAAGCAAGTACCTGAATCTCTCTATCTCTTCTACAAAGCAAAAAACACACACCCGATCTCTCTATCTCTCTATCACCGCCGATCTCTCTATCTCCCTCTTGATCGCGCTTTTTCTTATCTGTAGATTTGGATCAGTAGACGTTTGGAAGTTATGGAACTTCTGGAAGGGTCGGGTCAGTGGAGGCTAAAAAGTAAAAACAGAGATAATATCTAGAGCTGTAGCTTAAGAAAAAAAGGGAGGGCAAAGTCGTCATTTTACTGTTCACTCATGAACAGTTGAATGAACAGGGATGAACAGTCAAGGACATTCGGCTTTAGATTATAGTATAATTAAAATAATAGGGTGAAACTAACACCTTCGTGTTTACAAATCACACCCCGTTTTTTCTTTTGGCATGCACAGGTTAATTGTAAGAACACAAAGGGGACGGGACGTGGTTTGCATAAAAATTTGGTGCCAATTTCACTTTCCTTTGAAATGTATCATAGTATAAATATTCAACTAGAGATACAAAAATCACGATATAATTCATTACAAAACAACAAGAATATCATACAAATAAACAGAGACTATCATACTAACCTTTTGAAGCCATTTAAATAGAACAAAGCAAAGCATTTCTGCTAGCCAATATAGAGCTAGAGTATGAATTGCTTCTGTAACATTGCGAGATTATGTAGATACTTATCTGAAGGTAGTTCGCATCTACTCCGCAGGGAGAACTAGGGTTGGAAAAAACAAAAGGGTTTTCATCCCCTGTCTTGCAGCGCCCTTGCTCCGACGATGGCTTCCAGCCTCGTTGGTGTACAATGGGTGTAGCCGGACGGGTTCGCGTTTGGTTGGTGGCGGGTGGTGGTTGGAGTTCGAGGTTGCAACATCAGTTTTTCTCTCTGTCACACGGTTTCGATGGTGGAGTGGGGCTACGTTGTTGGCGGAAAACGACGTAGTCGATATGGCATGGGTTCCAATAATTGGAGTCGAATACAACGTTGTTTTGTGCTTGGTGGTGGGCTGAAACGCGATTGATGGAGACTGTGGCGGTTTCCTGAAAGCTTGAGTCGACTTTGAGGGATTGGAAAGCTGTTCACGGCAGCCTTTTCTTTTGCACTAGTATGTTTTTATTTTTTTAGTTTTTGATTAGTCTAATAAGTCATTCCTCAATTGAGCGACGGTTTGGTTGTCTTGGTTTCGTGGTTGTGCTATTGTTATGGTGTCATCTCCAAGGACTAGTTGCTTTAATTTTGATGTTTTCTTGTTGTCAATGTAATGGGGGAGGTGGCTCTGCACGTATACTGGTGGTTTTAGTATATGGTGTTGGAGGGAGTTGGTTTCTTCTTGAGGTTGGTTGTAAGGATGTATCAGAACTCTTGAGATAAGTTGATTGTTTGTAGCTTAGAAGAAAGGCCGATTTATGTGGCTAGAGTTGAGCCCCTATCGGTCATGGTATCTGTAACTGCTGGTTCTACAATAGGGGTATGAGTAAGTTCTCTTCTCTATTTGGAGTAGTTGGAATTTTACGAAATCAATCCCATCGTTACAATCTCTTGGATTAATGAATCTTCTTCTTTTCTTTAAAAAAAAAAAAAAATACAGGTGTATCAGAGCCCTGTAATAACAATCAGTCGAGATGCTCAGCATTCAAGTATTACAGTACATTTTTACTTGCTCTACAGGCTATGAAAATTGTTGTACTAAGTTGGACTAGTGATTTTTTTTTTTTTTAAGGGGTTTGGAACCCAGCCTAACTGAGAGACTCAGCTCTATGTCTGATTATTATAAAAGAAGAATGATTGTACGTCGAGGGGGACATATAACCTTCATCTCGAGTACTAGTACAAGAATCCTCATAAAGTACATCATGGATAATCACGGTAGCCTCATCTAGCTAATAATCATCTAAATAAGATAAACTAGCAACTTAGCAAGATATGCCAATATATGGGTAACACCATTTGCTTCACAATAAATAGATTATACTTTAATAGAAGAGATAGTTCTCATATAACCTTTACAATCTTCCAAAATACAACCTAACTCAGAACATGCAATCTTTCATCTCACTTAGGAGAGCGGTAACTACTGTTGCACAATCAGTCTCAATATCAACATTATTCACTCATGAGGCAAGTAGCTTCTTGCTAGCTCTAATATTGTCTATATATGCAAAACTAATTGATTTGCACCCAACCCTAATTAGTTGGAGAGCTTTCAATTAATTTTCTGTAGCTCTGAGTGCGTGGAGAAATAGGTATCAGTCACCGTTGCAAAATGACTAATACGTACATTAATTTTCTAAAATTCAAATATGTAAAGAAAACTAAATACATAACCAATTAATCAAATACAAATACTACTTAATTTCTCATTGGATAACATTAATGTTCATCTTCTAAACCCAATTTTTTTTTTTTTTGCCTCCTCATCATTAATTCATTATTCAAGTCACAAAACCATTAGGATTAACTCCATCAAAATCATTGCAATACCCTTTGTGAACACCAAAAGTAAAAAAAAAATTAAAAAAAGAAATCAATCTCTTCTTATTGCTCATGATTGTTAACTCACTGATTTTTTGATGTGGATTGAAATAAACGAACATTGAAACTAAAAGGAAAAATGGAAATAAATCAAATTATGATTTTATCAGGAAA
The DNA here is from genome assembly GCA_024704745.1 of Rosa lucieae. NCBI lineage: Eukaryota > Viridiplantae > Streptophyta > Magnoliopsida > Rosales > Rosaceae > Rosa > Rosa lucieae. The sequence continues at coordinate 5,432,683 of CM045493.1, forward strand.
ATTTAATATATTTTAGTTTCTTTTATTGATATAAATTAAATAAGAGATTTTCTGCAAAAAAAAAAAATCTTTTTTAATTGTGTATGTCATATAAGGATATTTCTGGAAAGATAAATGAGTTAGATAAGTAAATTTAATAATTGAAATTAAAATATAAGGTGTAATGAGCAAGTAGGATGAATAAAAAAAATGATATGGTAGCAATAACCGCACTCTAATGAGAATTGCTAATCCAACCGTGTTAAGGTACTTGTTCTGTCTGAAATAATAATTTAGTTGTCAAGGCATGATATAATAATTGAGTGAAGTTAATGACATGATATAATAAGGTAGAATTGGTTATCTAAGTAAGCATAATGAAGACCTGCGATTATTGAAATAATGAGCCTATGACCGGCCTCCTGGTTGCTAATAAACTTGCCAAGAATTGATCGACCTATCAGAACTGCTGCAAATGGGAATTAAGCTCTACCGCCTCTACGGGATGGGTCTATCCGTCTATGTAGCCTTTCGTTAAGCCCTAACACAATTATTTGCATCCATTATAAGTGTAGGCATGGAGTATGTAGTCCATTATAGGAATTTTTTTTTTGTCAAACAAAATATAATTCATTAAAAGCAAAAAATACTACACTTATATAACAAAAAATCTAATATTACAGATTTAAAACAAAAGACAAACAAGTCCATATCAAAGAAAGACTCCAAATTAAGGTCCAAACCCGAAACCACCCAAACATAAACCTAACAAGGAGGAGGGCACATTAGTGTCGTATGTAGCATCGCAAAGGAAGTTGCACCAAGTTGCATGATTTGACGAGAAGAAGAGCTAATAGAGGCGCAATGTTGATTCCAAAACACCCAAGTAACTATAATACATAAACAAAATGACAAATTTCACTTTGCCACCCTGTGGTTTGCACTCGATATCATGTTAGTATCTCTCCTTTCAATTACATCAACAACACTCTCGAGGTCTCAATTTCGATCAGCCGTGCCCAAAATTTCGCCAACCTTTTAAATCCGGTGTTATGTGATGAGCTGGCTCTAACAAACCCAACGAGTGGGCCCACATGAAGGGTAAAGTCGTCAATTCACACCCATACCTCCACTGTTGGTTGGTTTAATTCCATAATCAGTTGTTGCAGAGCTATAGACTGAAAAGCCTTCATTTACCAATCCTGACCTGCCGCAAGCTGAAAGAACGCCTACTATGGTCATATCCGGTTTGATTCCAAGCTGAAGCATCTTATTATACAAAACAATGGCTTCCTCACCCCTTCCATATAATCCATACCGTGATATCATTGAACTCCAAGGGATTGCATCCTTACAAAAAGAGTCATCCTCAAAGACTCGCCTTGCACCTTCCTGATAGCGAACCCATGAATTTGTTTCCCACCCGTTAAACCAGCATCTGAAATACAAGCTGGGAGAACACTTACAAGTGATACTCTATTGGGTTCTATCCCATCTTCCACCTGCATCTTCCAGAAAAGAATCAACTCTTCATCAGACGCTCCATTCTGCACATAACTATAGACCATCATCGTCTAAGCATATACATTTCTACGCTTCATGCGCTCAAACACCCGTCTCCCCAAATCAACACTACCACTCCTACAATACATATCAACCAAACAACACTCAAGATGAACATCCAAACCCAAATTCAAATCCAATCCATACTTCACAATATAACAATGAAGCTCCCTCCCATAACCCAATTTCCCAACATCCTCACCTCAACACAAACCCAACAGAATCAAAACAGTAAACCCGTCAGCCTTGAACCCACTCATCATCATAGACTTAGCAGTTTCCAACATCCCATTATCAAACCCACAATCACTACTACTCCCTCACCCCGCTATCAATTCCAAGACCCCACATTTCTCTCCGGCATTTCATCAAACACCTTCCTACATTCCCCAAAACCCTCACATTTACAAATACATAGACATAAAGGAATTCGCAACAACCATATCCGTAACAAACCCAGATCTCACACTCTTCCCATGAAACCCCATTTCCCGAGCACCAAGTCCCCAACCTCGCTGGAAACTTTTGCCATTGTCGAAAATGTATACTCATCCAGCAATGCGTTACAACAACGAAACATTTCTACAAGCAACCTGAAAGCTTCACTGTAAACGCAAGTTTTGACATACCCATTAATCATTGAGTTCCAAAGATACACATTCTTGGGCTCAATTGAGTCGAAGACGAGTTTGGACTTGGTTGGGTGGTTAAATAGAGCGTAAGCGGAGATGCGCTTGGTGGCAATGAAAGGGTTTTGTTAGAGGCCATGAGTGAGGACTCGAGCGCGGGCTTGTTGAGCGAGTAGAAGAGAGCGTGGTGTGATTGAGAGCTGAAGGTTTGTAGTAGGGCTGTCACTGGTCAGTTTGAATCGGTTATAGTATTACCAACTTCAAAATCAAATATTTCGGTTTCAAAATTGAGCTACCAATTACCAACCAAAATTTTTGGTTTTTAATCATAACTACTAAATTCGGTATTTCAGTTTTCGGTATTACCAATTTTAGAACAATTAATTCTTTGTAATTAAAATTAGAACGAACAAAACTAGGTTCTTCAATTTTATACTCGTAAACTTTGTACTCATCTCCTAATTATAACTTTCTTTTGTATATATGACATCAAGTTTGAGTCACTTTCAATAAAACTAGGTTACTTAAAATACATGTACTATTAATGTAGTATATGTAGTAATGTTCATACTATTATGAAAAATTTTATGTTTATTTATTAATATACATGTATGTGTATTGAAAACCATAATATATAAAGCTAATTTTTAGATAATCGGTAGATTCGGTATTTACCAAAACCAAACCAACTTTTTCGGTAATTTTTTATTTCGGTTACAAAAAAGTCGGTTTACCAAACTTAAAACATCGGTTGGTATTCGGTCGGTTTGGTAATTACCGAACCAAGTGGCAGCCCTAGGACTTTGTAGGCTAGTGGAGCGCAGTGTCACAAGTGTAATATCGCAAGGTTTTGATTTTGTTTAGACATTAATTAGGGTAATTGAGGGGAGGCTGATGGAAACCATTAGGGGCACATTAGGAATTTACCCCTTCATGTGGGCCCACTTGTTGGGTTTGTCAGAATTAGCTCATCACTTAACGTCGGATTTGGAAGGCTAACAAAATTTTGGGCACGGCTGATCGAAATTAAGACCTCGGGGGTGTTGCTGATGAAATTGAAAGATGAGGGACTAACATGATGCCAATTGCCAAGTGTAAACTACATGGTGGTAAAGTGAAATTTAACAACAAAACTCAAATCATCTCTGCAACTGGGATCATCTTCTACCAGCAATAGAACTAGATAAAAATAATAATAATAATAAATAAAAAAGAGAGAAAAATATGGGATCCTCAAAGGGATTGAAAAGACAGCTACCCAAAGGATAAACAAACCCTTGATGCACCACCGGATTCAGACTGATGTGCACTAGTGAGAAAACACCACTTATAGTAGAACTCTAAGGAGGAAATTTACAAATTATGGCAGAAGGCGTGGGAATAGAATTGTCGGGAATAACGGAGCACAAGGATGATTGATCTGAGGAAAAAATGAAAACTAGATCTAGATTTTGGGGTGAAATTGTGAAAAGTGATAAAGTAATATGGGGTTCACATCCAAAATCAATTGGCAATAAATGGAGGGGCTGCCCATAAGCAAAGTTATTTTTTTCCATTGTGGGAGTTATATTTATACACATTCTCAACACGCCCCTGCACGTGTGGCGATTTCTCAAGCCATACATATGGACAAGTTATATTGGGTGACGGTGAGCACATGTGGCCATCGTTGAGACCAAACATGTGGGTAATCCACGTTCTGATACCATGAAAAAGTAATCTGGGGTTCACACCCAAAACCAATTGGCAATTAATAAAGTGGCCCAAACCCTTATAAATTCATAAGCAAAGTTATATTTTTTCAATGTTAATTGGAGTTATATTTATACACATTCTCGACAAAAAGAAACCAACAATGACTCAAACAATTGCAAACAGGAAATAAATCAACTTAAAGCGAAAATAGAGTCAATATGTCTTTGATCTAAGTCGAAACCCAGACATAAGTGATTATGAAGGACAAGAGGAGCCACCAACTCTCAACTTGGAGGAACAAAACCAGAGCACAGAGATTTTCTCTGGAATCTCTCAATATATTACGAATTTCAGACATGATGTATGGACGCCTTTAGGGTTTGGTGAGCGATAAGCCTATGTTTATGCTTGTAAATTGTAATACGATATCACCATCTATCTTAGCTTTAATCAATTAACCACATTAAATGCATAGAGCCGATAGAGGTCAAACGAACAAAGCTTGAGGCGAGCTTCAACAAGAAAGCCGACCTCAAGCTTAACTTGATATGTCTCGTGATGAAATATGAATTGTTATATATAACTCACGAGTCACGACCTTCTTAGAGAGCTCAAGTTTCTGTTATAAATCGACTACGCTAGAACAAACTAAAAAGGAGATGAAATCAATAGACACAAGCTGTATGGGACCCGTCGACCCGATTTGCTACTCTGAAGATATGGTACTACGAGATGGTATTAATTTCAATTATTAGATGAGGATCGAGGAGCATAGCTAGCTCGAGGGAGAGATTCAAAAATCAATCAATTAGGTCATCCTGTGTTGATCGATTAACGCCAAAATGGTTGGCTAGGGAAGATAGGAAGAGTTTCGTAAATCTTTGGCATTGTTGTCTCGTCTTACCTGGTTATGACTTATGAGAGGCCCCTACATATTATTCTGGCCGATCGATCAGTCATTGTAGTACAAGACTTCTCCTTATTAAGAGAATGGCATGGGATCCATATATCCAAACATATCATTTAAATAGAAGGGACCAGTCACCTTTTATCGAACCATATGGAACCTTTTATGGTGTCGCAGGGAATATTGTACCATCAAATCACACCAACCACCTTCCAAAGCTTATTAGCCAGCTAGTTAGCAACAAATGAATCTGATCGACTTATTAAAACAGCAAACAAATTAATAAACGAGAAGGTCAGAAGAGCATATATAATTTCACGTCCATATATGTAGAACAGTAGAAGTATAGATCTGATTTTCCTCTTTCCATGTGTTCTCAGCAAGTGTTTGTCACTTGCTGTGGATACATCATGTATTTGAGCTAGGCAGCTAGCCACAGCAAATCCATATAATACCTTGCTTAGATATTTTCATTTTCTTCTACGACAAGAAACTTTTGATTTGTAAGCAACAATTACAACGACAAGCTTCTTGCACAAACATTTCTCAAAACACATCAAAGTTTAGTGCATGCATGAAGAACTTGTAGCACAATTAAGCCACATTTTCGGCATTTCGCTCCGGTTAAGACACTGAAAATCAGTTAATACATCGACAGTGAAATTGGCTTCAAGAAACTTCAACCACAAACAACAGCATGTACATCCATACGTATATACAACATATGTAATTACCCACTAACATGGCTGAACCGTAAAACCCTACAAATTGCTGAAAATGATCTCTCTGGAACAATAATAATAAAATTAAAACACATGCATTCTGCTGTATCAGGGCCTTAATTTCCATACACGATTATCATTTTTTATCATCTTCATACTGAATTAAGGAACCAAACTGGTCCTGGTCAATTTATTTGAGCGGATACAAAGGTTTAGGGTTTCATATGTAGAAATAGAAGCATGTGCCACGGTATCTTATAGTTAATTAAATAATTATCAACTTCAATTATTTGCTAAAAATTCTGGTTCCATTTGTTCCAAAAAAAAAAAAGAGGAACCCTGGTTCCAATGTGAATCACGATAATCAATATTTAACAATGCAATGGACCAGTGGTATCTTCATGATTGATTCAGATCTATGTAGGATGCTCGCATAATAAACTACTAATCAGGAATGATTAGTTCATTGATTAATTGACTTGGGATGACCAAGACTATCGATCAAAACCTAGGTTAAATTATTTATTAAACAGTATATTCTATTGACTTAGTTTGCATGGAAGTTAGCATTGCATGCTAATGTGTTTGTTTTTGGAGATTCTATATATTGACTTACCATGCATGGAAATTAGCATCCAGATTAATTATTGACCTAATTATATAAGCTTGGTGAGTGCATGATAGTAGAAAAACCCAAACTGGTTATACCAAAAATTTCTAAAAATTAATTTAATTAGAACTAGCTACGAGTCTGCAACATTCCTTGGAAGATTAAATACAAAGTTAAAGTATATAATCAAGGTAAAAAAATGAAAAATTAATAGAGGTATGAAAGCACAGCATATGCTTAAGTTGGGAAACGCGATCAATTCCTTAGATAATAACAGGTCAACTTGAGAGTTAAAGTTGCAGGTGTGACAGATTACTACAGCCCACCGCCGATTCAATTTATAATTCTGATGCCTATTGTTGAATGCTTCATCTTCTCCCAGCAAATGACTAATTAATCTCTGTTGCTCACCTAGGGAAAAATACCCTACACATTTTGCCTAAGTTTTGTCTTTCATCGATCTCCTTTTGTATTAAGCTAATATCGAATATTAATCGAAACATATAGGTTCACTCTTACTCAAACTCCAAATTAGAAAACATGTAGTGAAGAGGTTGTGAGTTGGCTTAGGTTTCCATTTTAAGGTAGCTCATAAAAGAAGAAACTTAATTCTAAATATTAATTGAGAAATTATTAAATTTTAGTTGTACGTCACAATGTATATAAATATCTTAGGGTCCTTGACTCAAAGACTCAAAACACTATGATAGGCAAATATCATCTGATTTACCTCAGTAGGAAAATTTTATTCCCACTAATCCAATTTAAAAGAAAATGACGACATTACCCTCGATCCAATTAAAAAACTACCAGATAGCGCACCCCCTCGATTCCCACCCCCTCTTGTTCAACCCCGCGCTCTTCCTCTCCCCGGACTTCGATTCTGAGGCCTACATCTCTGACCTCCGAACCTTCATCCCCTTCGATATCCTCCGATCTGAGCTCCAGTCCTATCTGGCCTCCCTCAACCACGAGTTCATCGACTTCATCAACCGCGACTTCGTCAACCTCAGCACCAAGCTCGTCGTCGATGTCGACTCCGCCGTGGTGCTTCTACGGGCCCCACTCCTGGAGCTGAAGGAGAAGATCGAGCAGTTCAGAGGCTCCGTGTAGGGCTCGCTTGTGGCCTTGACGAATGGATTGAAGCATAGATCGGAGGTCGCTGAGGCTAGGGAGATCTTGGAGCTTCTGCTCGATACGTTTCACGTCGTCTCCGAGTCGTTGAACGAGCTGGAATCAGCGTCCTTCAGTTTTTTTTTAGAAAGTGCAGAAAGAAAGAAAATTGGAGCATGAAAAGGCTTAAATATTGTTTGGGTAAAATGCAGAAGGCCGAAAATGAAAGAAAAGTGAAAAAAATAAATTTTTTTTTTTTTAATGAAAGCTGTATTTGTCTAATTTTAAAAGGAAAAATTTCAGAAATAGTACATGAAATTTGACCCACTATTAATTTGTGTACATGAAGTTCTAAAATATAAACTTTGGTACATCAAATTGCAAACCCGACTCGGTATATGTACACGACGTCATTGACGTCATTAGTTTGAGGGGTAAAACGGTCTCTCTCTCTCTCTCTCTCTCTCTTCACTTCGTTGGTTTTGCGTCTTAAATCCCAAACCCTTCTGCTCATGGCCACCACCACTGCCTTGTCTCCACTATCAAATGTATTCGAAGGCAGGTCTACAACATCACCACCCACCTCAATCCCCTCCATGACCACATTGTAATGCGCACTTTTGGCCACCAATGGAGTCATGTTCAGCTTCAATTTTGTCTCCACAACTTCCCCAATTGTGAAAATGCCACCCCTATTCACATTGTCCAAACAATGCGCAAACTGCTTCTTCACCTTCCCAGCTGCAACCAGCTACGAAATCATGGACTAATTCACTTACCCGAAACCAAGAATCCCATCAAGCGCCTGAGACGACTTCCCTAGCTGCCCTGACTGCTTAGCTCCACACCTAAAAACTATGCTCTTATTCGTCACCGAAGTCTGATGACTCCCACTAAGGCACTAACCTTATCAAACTCAATCACATCCTTCACAAATTACCTTGCAGTCGAGCTCCCACTCCCATAGACCACATTAACTCTGGTTTACAACCCGGCAACTAACCATCGTATTGCGAAGTGCAAAAGTCCTGATCACAAGTGATGGATTGGGAAGTGGAAGAGTCCTTTGGATCATACAATGTGAGCTTGACTTAAATGTTGCTTTTCTTAGGGCAATTGGCGCACTCAATGAAATTGACCCACAAAATGTCGCTACCGATGTCGACTTGCACGTAGTAGTCCTGCGACAGGGATCCGATTCGGAGCTTGGCGAAGTAGAGACCGGTCTAGGAAGGGTGGTTGTAGCCGCCCAACTCCAGATCCACAGCTGATGAAGAAACAGATAGGAGGTTCTGCCCGTGGCGCCGAGAGTCGTGGGCTTTTAACTCACTAAGTGACCACTGCATGCGGCGGCCCTGGAACTTGTGACTCGCCAGGAAGACCAAGTTGTCAGAAACATGTAGAATCAAAGAGAGAAGTAGAAGAAATCCGAAAAGAACCGATCTTGATGTTGGTCCAGGATCCATATACAGAACCCTGATGGAATTCGATGCCAAGATTCGATTTTGAAGGGTGGATTGAAGCTTTTGGGGGAATAGAAAGATGGGTTTTTTTTTTTTTTTTTTGAAAAGTTGAGGGTGGTAAGATCTGTTTGGGATTGGAGTATAGGACCCAGAAGCAAGAAGGAGACTTTTCTTGATTTTGGGAGAAAAACCCAGATGGGAAACAATACCTAACTTGGATTGGAGAAGATATTGGGGGAAAGTTTGAGACCAAATAGGGGTGTGTTGAGGAAGAGGCGTGGTAGGGACAGGTGGTGAGGTTGGGGGTGGAGGCGTCGACAGCAGTGGTAGTGGTTATGAACATAAGGGCTTGGGATTTAAGACGCAAAACCAACGAAGTGAAGAGAGAGAGAGAGAGACCGTTTTACCCCTCAAAATATGACACGTGTCACACAAACTAACGACGTCATTGACGTCGTGTACATATACTGGGTCGGGTTTGCAATTTTATGTACCAAAGTTTATATTTTAGAACTTCAAGTACAAAAATTAATAGTGGGCCAAACTTCAGGTACTATTTCTGAAATTTTCCCATTTTAAAAAGATTAGTTCTCATTTCAGAGACTGAAAGTTCTATTGGAGGGCAATAAACCTTTCCGGCGACTTATAAAATCTCCGATGACCTCTTTGGGGACCTTTGGCGAGGTTTTCAGAAAAGTCAAGTGGGCGGCGGCCGATGACCAAATTTCGGTGAAGTTGGCCGGAATCCGGCAGCCGATGACCTAATTCCTGTGACTGGTGACTGGATTTCAGCGAAAGTTGGCCGGAATCTTGCTGTTGTTGACCGGATTCCGGCGAAGTTTCCTACAATTTCTCTCTCTCTCTCTTAGTAACAAATGGGTGAGAGTAAAATAGTCTAAAAAAAAAAACTTAATGAGGTATTAGGGAAGACTTACTTAGAGTGTCTCTAAAAAGGAATTAAAAAAACTTAATAGGGTAAGTGGAAAAAAAAACCCTTAGAAATTGAGTAAATAGACAAAAACTCTATCTTATATATAACTTCAAACAACCACGAGATTATAAATAAAATTATAGTTACAGGCTTGCTCACATAAGCGATAATTTTAAGAGACTGTGAGGGACAAATGCATCTCAATCACATGTATTAAATATAAAAACAGAAATTATAACAATTTGAAACTGTTCATTTATGTGAATCGGAATCTCATTATTCACTGTGCATTTATCATGCTTGACATGTGATAATGTTTGGGGGTAGGTTTCAAGACCTCAGTTATTAAAAATTTAAGAGGAAAACGGACCAACAAGTCTCGTACTCGATCACTCGAGCTAAATGAAGATGACCCCATCTCTTCTTTTCGATCGACCAAGAACACTAGGGATGTATTACCCGGCTAAATGACTGATCTGTCATAGGTCACGTCCAGTTTGACATGGTACCCGATTGATGATGAGGACTGAAAACAACGACATTTTCCAGCCACGTAAATTATAACAATACTAATACAGTAATACCTTGATATATATTATAAATATCCCTCTGCAAAACCCTAGTGTACAATAATGGCAGACCCCAGGTTAATAGAAATCCCAGTTCAGAAGACAAAACCCGGTGATGAAAGAAGTGGGTCCCTAATATTTGCTTAGCTTTCAAGCCTTTCAACATCTACCAGCTGTGCATGCAGATAGATTGTTAGCAATGGCGGGGTCGTCGTGGGTGATTTGACTTGAAATTTTAATCAAACAGAATAACAGATGGAGGAGCCAGCCCTGCACACGCAGTTAAAAAACCACAGATGGATGGCTACAAGAGGGTTTAGGGTTTCTCTGTCTAAATCTTTATCATTGAACGAAAAGCTTCTGTTTGTAATCAACTTCACCAAGTGACCAAACCCATCATCTCCTTTTGGCATGCAGTTATATATACATATATGGTCAAAAATGTTTTGACCACGTCATTTCTTCTTCTTCGCACCAAAAAGTTTAATAAAAGGTTACAAATATTTGTCACCTTGGAATCTTGGATCAAAGTCCGATTCTAGTTGCTTCATTCCTGTTATTATGCATAAAATCAATTTTATTACAGATGCGTTCCATATTCAATTCATTTGGAAGTGTTTTGATCCTCTTATCATCAAACTTTGGCTTCATTAACACATGTTTTCTTTTGCGGTTACTTTTTTCTTCTTCTTTTTCTATTGGTCATGATGCTAAAAAACAACTAACATGATTTTGAGCTTATAACTAGGAAATATGCTCGTGTATCCATGTGCTAGGAAATCCAAGGGTTTCAATATATTCGGCGATTGACATATTCCAATCTTCTAATTATTTCTTTAAACAATGCATGCACTTTCAGGTTTTAAATTTTTTTTTTGGTCATTTGTTAGCTAATTCCCGGTTTTGGGGGTGGTTGATAACTTGATAGAAAGGTTTATACTATATATGCATACTATAATTATATAAAATGGAATCAAAAGATGTTGTGTGACCACTGTGACATATCTGGTTTTGTAAGGTAAAATATCTGCCGATTAATCAATTCGGAATTTATAAAAAGAATCAGACACAAAAAGTCTTATTGTGTCATCAATTATCATAAAAGAAGCCGTAACACATAATTAAGAAATGTCAAAACGTTTTGCCCAAGAGATGTGATTGTTCATGCAAGCGAACTTCTTTGTTTTGAACTATCTTGCTAAGAGGACCATTACTATCCTAAAAGTAGGGAAAATTTCACAAATGTTTACTCAACTATGACTCATTCGACACTTTGGTCACTGAAGTTTCAAATATATCACTTTGGTCACCCAACTATTACATTGTCAATCACTTAAGTCACTTTGTTAATTTTTTTCATTAAAAAAAAATAAAAAATACTCTTTGGGTGATTTAAGTGATTGACAATGTAATAGTTGAGTGACCAAAGTGTCGAATGAGTCATAATTGAGTGATCATTTGTGGAATTCTCTCCAAAAAGTATGATAAATTCTTTTGGGGTCATTTCCCCGTCAACTGAAGTACAGCAACACAACTCAATTGTTGTACCCTAATTTATGATCATAGCCATTAACTAGAACTTGCTAAAGTATAAAGGTCACATTAATACCAACAACTATCTTCAGCTTCAATTGAAGAAGTAGATAAAAAGTACAGAAAAAATAAATAAATAAATCCTAACAACCCTCAGCCCCTATTAGGTGTAGGTCTTATATGTAGCCGTATTTTACAGTCCAGCTTATCCGTATTTCTTAAATTGCAGGGTAAACTCATATCTGCATCTAATAAATTTAGTGATTCTCTGTGATCCTTTGAGACCCTGTTATAGTAAGAAAGAAATTGCAGGTTTTTTTTTTTTTTTGGTATTAGAAATTGCAGGCTTTTGAATAATAATTTGCGTATACAAACATTGACTCATTCTGTATATGTATAGTACTACACTTGTCAGAAACATAAGGACTCATGCATAATTGCATGATAGCTCTAACACAATTGTCAGAGGAGTAAGTCTCTCTAAATACATATAGGGGCAACTTATTGATGAAATATTTATCGATTGTATTTGCTAGCATTTGAGTGAAATAATACACAGATTTATATGATATATACGATTAAGTCGATCTGACTTATGTTTGTAATTTGTAATGTGCAAGTATCACATTCTAATTGATATTAAACATTTACACATGGCTGAAGACAAGTAGCCAATAATGTAACTAACGAAATCTAATTAGGGGTTTTATTCAAAGATTTGAGCATACTCTCATTTAACAACGAATATATGTTTGTACTGACTCCTAGCTACTTGCCTAATTAAACTACAACCGGATGGTATCATACTTCTGTCAAATCTGTACCTTGATTGAAAAATATGAAGTCTAGCACCACATGTGAATTATCTCTGACTTATAATAGGCACCATCTTAATCAGCTCAATCAATCTCACCAAGTGAATCCCAAATCCAAACAACACATCAGATTTTGAGAACCAGTTTAAGAGACCTCTGTTACTAGTTCGGAATATTATGAGTTTTTTCAACTGATACACAGTTCAACAGTGAAGACGAAGAGACCGTTCCGAACATGAAACATGAAGGATGAATTATAATCCAGACTTCAAACTAATTTATTGTATTCATTACAGTACAGTACATTACAAGAAGGTGAGATTTTCAACAAAGAACTGGGATGTTGCATGTGTGGGGACCATTTGCGATCAAGACAATAGAAATTAACTTAGAAAATCAAGATCACACTCGAACACTAGTAAAATAGTAGAGAGGGAGGAACTGTATATATTAGAACCAAAAATTCATATTAGCAAAGAACTTGGCTTTAACTAATTTTAAAAAAAACAAAAAAAAAAGGACACACGTGGCACATCTACCAAGCAGAGCGGGTGAAGGTCAGGCGACGACATTAATGTTGCCACAACAGGTCCTCAACACATAAGGCTGGCTCCGGTGCCATTATCATATCGTAATTCCTAATATACCCATACTCTTCTCCAAAATAACCATTTTGCCACCACGGCTGCGGAGGGTACAGCCACCCCTCCACCGAGTCCTCGAACACGAACTCCGACTCGGCCGACTCGTAGCTCGTCCCCAGGCTCGGCAGCTCCACTATCTCCCCCAGCTCCTCCGGCGTTCCGGCGTCGGCCATTGACGACGACGATGACGATTGCGACAATGTAGATGACGGCGGCGGCCGCGGCGGCGGGGTTGGTGATGGGTCCATGGAGGCGGCTTTGGCGGCGGCGGCTTGGATGTCTCGGGGCGAGTTGGAGTCGGGTCGGGGCAATGACCCGGATAAGGCGGGGAAGTTGAGGATGGCGGAGTCGCCTTTGATGGTCAAGGCGGCGACGTCGTGGGCACGCGCCGCCATTTCGGGGGTGGAGAAGGTGCCGAGCCAGATCCGATTCTTCTTCCTGGGCTCGCGGATTTCGGATACCCATTTGCCCCACGCCCGCATTCGGACCCCTCTGTAGACCGGGTGCTTGCTGCTGCTCTCCCTGGCCCGTTTGCTGCTGACCCGCTTCTCGTCGTTCGGGTTGGAGTCTCCGGGTGACGGGTTATTCTGACCCGGGGAGCGCGGAGTGGCGGAGGAGGAGAATGAAGACGAGTTGAAGCTGGTCGACTCGGTGGTGGTGGTGGTCTCCGAGTGGCTCGGGTCAGTGGTCATTGCTCAAAAGATTTGAAACTTACTGACCTTATTTCTTTGTACTACTGTATATATAGATGCTAAAAGATAGATTAAAGCTTTAAGAATGAAGAAGCTTAGAGATTAGTTCTCTACAGTTCTCTCTCTCTCTTTTTTCTTTACTATAAACGGAAATGTATTGTAACTCTGGTTCAAGAAAGAGAAAAGAATTGGGTGATGGACTGATGGAGGCGTGTTAGAACTTAGAACAGTGGTGACTGAGACAAGGAGCAGAGAATCCGAGAGAGGGGAATATAGAGTTGGAGAGAGTGCAGTGTTGTTTGCGTGTGCGAGTGAGCAAAAGTATTTGACTAGAGAATGGAGGAACCCAAAAGGCTTTGAAAGCAGAAAGGAAGAGGAGGGGGGGGGTTTTATTAGAGAGGCACACAGAGATGGAGAGAGAGAGAGGAGATCAACGACTGAAGCTTTTTCAAGGAAAAAACGTGGGCTTTCGCTTTGGTTTCTCACAGTGAACCCAAGCCATCGCTATCTTTTATGACATTAGCAATTTTAATTTCTTTCTCTAAAGGAAGATGGGTTTTTTGTTAAGTGGATGCTGTAATTTCTGGATCAATATTAATGTTGTTATTAATATTAATAGGCAATATTGGAGAGGGGGAGAAGATCGAGGTACGGAGAGAAACCAATGGGACTGTGTCACTGTGAAGATGGCGATGTACATTGTACTCTCTACAGAACACAGCTGGCTATGGTATGGTACAGCGTACGAAGGCATCTGGGACAATTAGGATTACGGATTACCGCAGTAGCATGAAAGAGGACGATGTAATGTACCACCCAATCTTCACTGGCTTAATAATTCTTTCTTTTAATTTTCACCCCCTTCCTCACAATAATAACTCTGTAACCAACCAAAATTACAGAATTATTCAATCAGTAAAATTGATAAATGATTGTGTGCATCTTATATATGGTAGATTTCCATTTCAAAAAAAAAAATATATATATATATATATATATATATGGTAGATTCGGTGTATTGTTTCACTCGGTTTTCATTACGTATATATTACGCAATTTAATAGGTTACAGTTGACGGATGTAGGGTTGAGAACTGATAACGCATTGGACCGCACCAAACTACACTGTCGACTTTAGGTTTAGCGGTTTGTTTGGCTTTTAGCTACCGATGATGTGATAGTTATCACTGACTCTCTCCAATCTCTCTCGTGTGAAAATTGATCATAGTCGATGGGGTGATTGGGCAGCGACTGATCAAGACAGCGAGGAGGTTCTAGATTAAAATATGTAAATCCTCACTGGAATTAAATGCACCAACACCATTCCAAATTTCGAGAATCGATCTTTGCCGATTCAGTGGTCAGCTACAGTCGAAATCCTTAACGGTTGATCAGTCATAATTATTTTATTTTAAGAGGCTTTACTTTCAGTGGTATTTTAAACTTTTCCAACAAAACTGGCTAAATTATTCATTTTTTTTTGAAAAGAAATTATTCATTTTTTTAAAGCATTGGAATTATTTACTCTGTTTCAAAAGGAAAAAAAAAACGTTTATTTTTCTTTTCATTCCAATAGTTAATGCATGTTAATTATTGAAAATTATTCTATGCACCGACGGTGCAAATGACTAACACTTATTTTTTTTTAGTAAAAGAATGATCTTTATTAATGAGGGATTAGCCTAAGTTATAATCTCGAGCTAGTATATCTAGGATACATTCAGGAGGAGTATCTCTCCATACATGTCTATCACTCTCATCAAAAGCTAGACTAGCCAAACGGTGAGCCACGCCATTATAAGTTCTAGGAGCAAAACAAACTTTTAGTTCCGGTTTGGCCTTAAGCATAGCATGAATATCAACCATTATTGCTGCATATGCCAGTAGATCAAATATGGGATTTTTGAGGTCCAGAGTGGCCTCCAAACAGTCTGTTTCAATAACAACCAGTTGCCTTGGAAAGGTGCACAACAGTTTTAGTCCTTCGTTAATTGCCAGCAACTCAACTTGTTTAGCACTCTCCACATGTTGAACTGGTAACGTAAATGTAGCTTCAAAATTTCCTTGCGTATCGCGCAGGATTCCACCAAGTCCTCATTTGGTTTGATTTAGAACAAAACTACCATCCACATTGAGCTTCCAGTTACCTTGAATATCCAGTTGCCACTTGTTTTTCCGGTTTGTTATTTTGGCCGGTTGGTTGGATTGTCTTGCTTTTATGAACTCTTCAAGCCATGAAAATGCAGCAAACAATATCTCATTCTGTGATTGAGAAATACCTTGCCAGAACATGCTGTTCTGATTTTTCCATATTGCCCAAAGACTCATGAGCAGCTTGTCAAACACATCATGTTGCAGCGTTGTTGCCATGTCGAGCATCCAATATTTGAAGTCCATATTTGGTGCAATATGCTGCTGGAGATTAAAAGGTGGTGCATAGTGAATATTGTGAGTTGTAGGACACTTACAAAAGATGTGCGTTCTATCCTCAAACTTGGCAGGGCAGAGAAGGCAGCTAGTATCACCAGTGATCTGGACTTGATCTGAAGAAGAGACTCCTTTGTGGGCAACAAATTGTTACAAGTACGTCAGGCATTGATCTGGACTGTACCTGGAACTTTTGATTTCCAGATTCGCTCCCATAAAGGTCTGAAAGGATCTCCTTGTGATGTGAATGACCCAACACTTATAAGATAATTTCAACCCTTGATATTTGTAATTAATATTTTTATTAAAAATCTAAGAATGTATTTAATACAATCTAACCATTCATTTATATCGGTGCAATAAATCCCTGCCCCGTTAATTATTAGCTTTTCATGTAAATATTCATTGAGAAATCACTCTCTCCAATATGTTTTTAGTATTTCAATAAGAAACTTTCACCCTATAAATTAAAGTCGACTATAGTTCACTACTTTTGTCAAATCTTCTGATGCATATTAGTTTGATGGTAAAAAGTAAGTGTCTCTCTATTCTAAAATTAAATTAAATGAGCGATTTAAACCCAATTACTTTTCCGCTAAAGAAGAAAGCCTCATTCCCCACAATCCCACATAAATTGCCATAACCAATCTGTCCAATCCTAAGATTCCTACTAGCTAGATCTATCTTTGTTGCTGGTAGCCAGGTACAGATTACAGAGACTTCTACAGTTTCATTGTGCCCTTCTAGTCAGATCATTGTCCTTGTACATGTTTGATACTTCTTTTCATCTTGTTCACCAAGACAAATGGCTGTCTTCAATTAGGGTTACCAGACTTCATAATTGAGATCATGCGCTTACATTATTTTTTTGGTTCCAACAACTCAGCAAATGGAGGTATTGATTCCATTAACTTCCCAATCAGGGATACAATTATATAATCTAGTAATCAAATCAGTTCTTCCCCCAAAAAAAGATTTAATATTCTGCAGATCATTTCCGGTTTAATTTTATATATACTTCTGATCCAGGAAGGAGTAGGAGTACTTAGAAAATGAAATCAATAATCGGACAAAAAGTGCCTTTATTACAGGTATATTGGACCATTGGAGTCCCATAAGGAATCCATGAATAATTATTTACGATCTTGATCGATTCTTTGTAGAATCGCTGTAAATCTGTATGTAATTAAGATTTAATTTAATTAGGATATTATGTAATTATGAAAAAATTGTTTCCTACTAGAGTTAAACTATTTATTTGTACTTGTATATATACCCTCATTGTAAGATGAATAGTATTATCGAATTAACCCTGAATTGAAGTATTTTTTTCTACTTTGTATCAGAGTCAGGTTCAATCCTTTGAACTTGTGCTGCATCCTTTGAATCCTGAATCCCAAAGAACACCACAAACCGCTGCGTACCACCACCGTTGAAATCAAACCATCCTGAATTTCGAACCACCATCACCGTACCTTTTTTTTTTCGGACAAAAGGAAAAAAAAAACTCTTCTTTTTCCAAAACATTCATATCCATCTTGAAACCTATGAAAATCCAATCATGCGAAAATCATGAATTCCTCAATAATGCAATCAGAGAAACAGGCTATGGGGCATTTGATAACTACCAAATTTTCTGTTATGGCTCAACGCAAACAGGGTCCTCCTCCAGGCTTCTTAGGACCTTCTCCACACCGTCCTCTAGGTAAACCAAATCCATATGCACACAAAAGGTGCATTATCTGTGGGGAATTAGGTCATAGTAAGGAGTGGTGCTATGAAGTGATTGGTTACCCTGATTGGTGGGACTTCACCAAGAAACCGCGAAAGAATCTAGGCAAGGCCGCTGTTGCTACTAAAGAGGAAATTTACCTAGACAATGCCTTTTCTAATGTAGCGCAGTCAGGTATGAAGGGTAAGGTTACTTTTAATAGTACATGGATAATTGATACAGGTGCATCTAACCATATGACCAATGACCCAAGTCTTGTGAAAAACCTTAGACGTTCCCCTCAAGCCGTTGTCTCTACTGCTGATGGTACTCCAACTCCAGTCACCGGAGAAGGTTCTATTGCTTTATCTGATACTTTAACCCTTGAATATGTCTTGGTTGGTCCATCACTAGCTTATAATCTCCTGTCTGTTGGTCAAGTTATTTTAGCTCTTGCATGTATTGTGACCTTCTATCCGTCTTTCTGTGTGTTTTAGGACATTCTGACTCGACGGATTCTTGGTTATGGTGTTAGAAGGGGGAAATTATACTATCTGGATCTGACAGAGACTGGAAAGAAACAGAAGCAACTTTTGGGACAGGCTAATCAGATTAACGGGGTAGAGAATGTGAAAGAAGCCGTATGGTTATGGCATTGCCGTTTAGGTCATCTATCCTTTCGTTATCTTAAGAAGCTGCAACCTCAATTGTTTTTAGTTGTTAGTGATTTGGATTTCCACTGTGACATCTGTGAACTGGCCAAGAGTCACTGTATTTCATATTCACCAAGTCTTAATAAAAGTCATGTTCCTTTTATGAAGATTCACTCTGATGTCTGGGGTCCTGCGAAAATTCATTCTCTTTCTGGAGCTCGGTATCTTGTAACGTTTATTGATGATTGCACTCGCATGACATGGGTGTCATTACTGAAGAATAAGAGTGATGTATTTGGAATGTTTACCAAATTTCACAAAATGGTGGCCACTCAGTATCAACAATCCATCAGAGTGTTTCAGTCTGACAATGGTGGAGAGTTTGTGAATGGCCCTATGATTGAGTTTTGCCGGTCACATGGAATTCGTCATCAAACTCCAATTCTTATACTCCTCAACAGAATGGTTTAGCAGAACGGAAGAACATGCAGTTGATGGAAGTTGTTCGTGCTTCCTTGTTTGGCATGAATGTACCTCGGTCCTATTGGGGAGAAGCAGTAAAATCAACAGCATATCTTATCAACCGTACTCCTTCATGGGTGATTGAGTTTCAGAATCCTCATCAGAAGCTTCATACACTTTTGACCATCCCTTCTATGCCTAATTTGGAGCCCCGAGTGTTTGGGTGCACAACCTATGTTCATATTCCCAAGCCTCAACGCAGCAAGCTTGATCCCCATGCCCGTAAGTGTATCTTTGTTGGATATGCTCACTTCCAGAAGGGTTATCGATGTTATTATCCCCTTACTGGCACTATACATGTCTCTCTTGATGTTGCTTTTCGTGAATCCGAGCCTTATTACTCAGGGGGAGTTTCTCAGTCTTCCCTTCAGGGGGAGAGAGGTTGTGAAGAGAATCCTCGTTCTATTATTGATTTTGATGTCTTTGAAGACTTGAAAAATTTAGAGGATCGATTTGAGAGTAGAAATTCAGAAACAGAAAATGCAGTTGCCGAACAGAGCATTGTGAATTTCGAAACAGACAATGCGACTGCCGAACGAAGTGTTGCGAATTCTGAAACAGAAAATGCTACTGCCGAACAGAGTGTTGTGAATTCCGAAACAGAAAATGTAACTGCCGAACAGAGTGTTGTGAGTTCCGAGACAGAAGACACGACTTTTCTAGATAGCTTGAATCAAAATCAAGACGTATCTGAAGCTCACACACAAGATATTCCCCCTTTTGCATCGCGAACTGAAGATCCCAGTCAGAATGATCCTCCTCAGGTACCTCTAAACTTTAATGAATCTTCTGGGTTAGAAAGTGTTGAACCTATGAAATCACAAAGGGTTACCAAGAGAATTCCTAAGAAACAATATGAACCAGATATCAAAGCCAAAGCTAAATACCCTATAGCTAATTTTATGTCTAACCATAGGATTTCTGGGTCACATGCACTTGTTGTTGATCAATTATCTACTGTATCTATTCCTAGTAACGTGCAGGAAGCATTGACGGATCCAAAATGGACAAAGGCGATGAATGAAGAATTGGAAGCTCTTCAAAAGAATGCAACATGGGAGCTAGTACCTATGTCGGTTGGAAAGAAGACTGTAGGATGTTGTTGGGTATTTATTGTGAAGCTTAATGCAGATGGAACTGTTAATAGATACAAGGCGAGGTTGGTTGCCAAAGGATATACATAACGCTATGGGATTGATTATGAGGAGACTTTTGCACCTGTGGCAAAGATTAATACTGTCCGGATTCTAATCTCACTTGCAGCAAACAAAGATTGGCCCTTGCACCAGTTTGATGTGAAGAATGCGTTTCTTAATGGGAATTTGGACGAAGAAGTGTACATGGATGTGCCCCCAGGTGTTAAGAATTACCCAAGTGACGTTGGCAAGGTATGTAAATTGAAGAAGTCTTTGTATGGCCTGAAGCAGTCTCCAAGAGCTTGGTTTGGAAGATTTTCAAAGTCCATGAAAGCTTTTGGGTTATGTATGTTGATGACATGATTGTTATAGGGGATGATCCGAAAGAGATGAATGAATTGCAAAAGTATCTGTCAAAGGAGTTTGAAATGAAGGATCTGGGACAACTGAAGTATTTTCTGGGTATTGATGTTGCAAGGCCTAAGAAGGGGATTTTGCTTTCACAAAGGAAGTATGTCCTTGATTTACTTGCTGAAACAGGGATGCTGGACTGCAGACCAATGTAGACACCCATTGAGATGAATCACAGACTTGCTATTTATCCTGATCAAGTTCTAACTGATAAAGGAGGTATCAACATCTTGTAGGAAGGTTGATTTATCTTTCACATACTAGACCTGATATTGCTTATGCTGTGAGTGTTGTTAGTCAATTTATGCATTGTCCTAGTGAAGAGCATATGGATGCAGTCTTTCGTATTTTGAAGTACTTGAAGATGGCGCCAGGTAAAGTGTTACTGTTTCAGAAAAAATATGAATTGGAAGTTGTTGGGTACACAGATGCAGATTGGGCTGGTGATAAAACTGACAGACGTTCTACATCTGGGTACTTCACTTTTGTTGGAGGGAACCTTGTCTCTTGGAGTAGCAAAAAGCAGAAAGTTATTGCCAGATCAAGTGCAGAAGCTGAGTTACGAGGTATGGCACACAGATTCTGTGAAATGTTTTGGATTCGTAATGTCTTGAAAGATCTGGGTTACAAGCTTAAAATGCCTATGGGTTTGCATTGTGATAATACAGCTGCCATTGAGATTGCACATAATCTTGTTCATCATTATAGGACAAAACATGTGGAGGTTGACCGTCATTTTATTAAAGAAAATCTTGACAGAAAGATTATTCGCTTTCCATTTGTAAACTCAGAGGAGCAATTAGCTGATGTTCTTACTAAAGGAGTGTGCAGAAAGGTATTTGACAACTCAGTTGACAAGTTGGGCATGATAGACATCTATGCACCAACTTGAGGGGGAGTGTAGAATCGCTGTAAATCTGTATGTAATTAGGATTTTATTTAATTAGGATATCCTGTAATTATGGAAAGATTGTTTCCTATTAGAGTTGGACTACTCCTTTGTACTTGTATATATACCGTCATTGTAGGATGAATAGTATTATAGAATTAACCCTGAATTGAAGTATTATTTTCTACTTTCTTTACTACATTATATCAGGAATTGCTGCTAGTCTTCTAATCATTTTTTTTCTTCAGCTAAACTGGCAATTATCTCGTCTTACATCAACTTTGTGATATCGTTGCAGTAAAAACTACGGTTCTTGATTGAGGTTTATGTTCAAATTGTGCAATCGAGTTGACAATTGACCGTTCATGTCTACCTATATACCAACTATTAAACTATAGAAGGTCTTCATTATCAGTTTTCAATGAAAAACGTGCTGATATATTCTACAAAACAAGTTCATGCATCAATTTCCTTAAAAGAATTTTGAACCATTTGTGACGTTGCTAATTTTCTGGTTCATTTTACTTGTTTTGAAGGTGTTGAGATATATAACAGGACGAACCTTTGTTCATCGTAATAAATTTGATTTTGTGGTCCTTCTCTAAAGACAAGTACAGATAGAGACTCTTCATTTCCTCATAACTACATGCATGCGCAAAGGATTGTACTTTCTGCATAAGTAAATACACAATGAGGAACGCCATAGCAACTTTCTTTAGCCAACCTTCTTCGACATTTTCTCCCATTTAGGTATGGTAATTTAATAATACAAACACTTGTTTTCAAGATAATCCTTTAACGATCTTCTATATAAAACGTCCATCGAATCATGGTTCTAATTTAGTTAATGTTATAACAAAAGCAATAAGTAACATGGGTGCGTGAGAGCCAAGGAAGCGGAGCTAGATTTTTTCGAGTAATTCTGTAGGTCAACTTTTCTCTCTACTAGGGTTTTTCTCTAGTGGCAAAACTGATCGAGTTTGGGCTGCCATGGCGGAGGGGGAAGCGGAGGCTAATCCAGCACAGACTGAGGCGGCTATGGTGAATCTAATTGAGGTAGCGAAGCGATCCATGATCCTTTATTTTATGTTTATGAACATCTGCTATCTCCAAAGCGCATGGTGATATCGTCGTTCTCGGCGGCGAGCCTTGGTGTTTGGAGATTGAAAGAACACGTTTTGATCCGACAGGAGGAGGGAAGAAATTTCTTTTTCCAGTTTAAGGAGCATGAGGCAAAGACCCATGTCCTCAATGGAGGCCCTTGGTTTTATAACAATTCAATGTTGTTGGTGGCAGATTATGATGGTGTTTGTGCTGTGGAGGAGGTATTGCTGCGCTACCTTGAGGTTTGGGTGGCGGTGACAGGGCTTCGTATTGCTATGCATAATGAATGAGTCCTAACCCTACTTGGAAACTATTTGGGGCAATTTGTACGATATGATCAAGCGGCGATGGTGAGGAAGGATCAGATTTAGAGGATCCGGGTGATCCATGATGTATGACGTCAGATATAAGCTCGGCGCAAGTACAACTTTTCGCCGGAGGTGGCAGTGGCTTTGGAGTTTAGGTACGAAAAGTGCCATGGGATCTACAAGAGGTGCAGGTTCTTCTTCCATGGACAGGATGGCTGTGACAAAGGACTTGAAGGGACGACAACGGCTCTGGTGGCTGTGTCGGACCGAAATGGCCTGGAATCGGGCGTTGAGTTGGCGCCCAGTCCACAGGCTTATGTGGAGGTGGTGGCGGGGCTAGAGATGCTCCCTACGGGGCCGGTGGAGCTGGGCTTGATGTCAGAGATGGATGAAGATATGGTGGTGGTGGATGGACCTACGTCGAATACTGCAGCAAGTGTTGTTGTGACTACTCCAGAAAAACCGGCGGGAAACCCTAATTTTGAATCAGGGTTGACTACAGGTTTGACTGGGTTGCACAGCTTTGGGCTGGACGACATCTCTAATGTGGGTATGGGCTCTGCTGGGTCTTCTTCTGGGATTGGGGCTAAAAGAGGCCTAATGGTAGATTTGGGTGTGAGAAAAAAGATCTTCAAGCCTAGTTTGGCATTTATACCACTGGAATTCCAACTTGGTGAGTTGGTGGAGGTTTTGATTTCGATGGGGCCAGATCCAAAGAAGAAGAGGGGTCGTCCGTATGATCGTCAAGAAGGCAAAAGGTAAAAATGCAGGTGTGGATTTAATCTCCAACTTGAATGAGAAGGAGCTGTTTATTGCTTAGCTGTTTTGTTTTGAGGTTAAGCCTGTGCGAGGGTAAGTAAGTTTCTATGAGTCTTCTATGACGTTTCTAGTTTCTGTTTTGTACCACAACTGCGTGATTGGTAAGGGATGGCTAGTTGAATGATTTCTTTCCGTAGGAGGCAAAGCTTTGTCATTCTTGGATAGGCTTGCTTAATTGTGAGCTTCCTAATCATTTTAATTAGTTTGTTTTAGCTTGGATACGTTTTCTTGAATTTTCTAGCCGGAATTCTTATGTAATTTTTGAAAGCTATGGCCTATTGACTGTTAACAATCAACTTCTATTTTTTTTTTTTTAAAAAGGGTGTACTTGTTAATTTTTTTTGTTAAAATTGATCTTAAAAAAATATCTAAAAGCAAAGAGTTCGGATTATTGAATCATACAATACGTGATTATCGAACAATAGTATGAGAACAATTATAGAGAAAAGTTTGTTACCTTTATGGACTCTTGTCTCTACTACAAAAAATATAAAACGAAGCCCTCAAATTTTTTTTTTTGAAATAATATCATGTTGATATATTAATACTCAAGCTAGAAATAGCCATTACATATCCTCCCTCTACCATCTATGGGTAGATAAAGAGTTTGTGGTAAGAACCACAGTGATACATAGATTAGGTCAATCATTTGATTGTACCTATTCTCACTTATTCAATAAATCCTATAAACTATGTTACCAAAGACAAGTAAATAGGCATAGTTCAAAAGAAAAATAAACTAAATTTTCTCCTTGCCCTTAACACTAGGACTAGGAAGCTTACCAGGGCATATTACACTAAGCACTTCTTTAGCAACCTTTTTAGTCTTGGAGAAGTTCTTGTTTTTCGAAAACAATGGTCTTCCCCTCTTCTTCTTCTTATCCACTTTGACCAGCTGCATAGCTTCCTTTGGGATAATTCCTTCTTTAAGAACTAGGACACCCCCGGAGCTTCAATCAAACCTAGGGATTTGGCAGAGATCTTGGTGTTAAATTCTGGGACTTTCAGCTTCTTTGGTAGCATAGATGAACTGGAAACCGCATCACCTTCACCAAAGAGAATCTTCAGTTTTTTTGTGGACATGTATTGCAATGTAGGTCTGCCCCTCTTGGCTGCAGATTGTTCAGCGTCTACTGGAACCAAGGCTAAGGTATTTGTTCTATTCAGCAGACCTCAGGTTTTCGCTCCTCATCACAATAGGACGACGATGTTTGTGCATAGTAGGGGTACAGGGTACTAAACAAGCTCCGAGCAATAGGTGGCAGTATAGGTGTCTACTCCTTGAAAACAAAAGTACCATTTTGAAAATGGAGATCAGAGAAGCCTGGGAATTGGGAGGTCAGAGAAGCTTGTTCATCAGCATTAGCCTGCACCACTGGTGCATCACCAATAAGGCATACTCCCTGTTCATGGAAAATAAGATTGTACACCCTGCATTTGCCATGTAAGTTCTCAAAGAAAAATGTTATTTCTTTCACTACAGCAGAGATGATTTTGAGCATACGTTTCAGAAAGAGGGATTGAGATATAGCATGCGCAACATGAGCCCTAATATGGCCTGTGTTATCAAACAATTTTTTATCAAAGCCCTAATATGGTTTTTTGCTCTTCTAGGGCTAGCGGAATACTTGTAATTTTGACCCAAAAGAAGTGCAGGCTCATGAGGAGAGCAAGCGGATCTTTCAAGCCATCAAATTGTTGTAGCAGGTAGGGGCACGGCTAAAGTACCATGGCCCTCCTCGTATTACTTTGTTTTGGTCTCTTTTATGATCAAAAGTGAAGATATAACGGCCTTGTGTTCTGTCCGCACCTTGAAGCCTCCTTGAAGGACCCAAATACGTCTGAAATGATGTTGAAGATCTGGGGTTCCGAATTGTTTCTTCGTCAGAGGTTTGGCCAGAAGAAAAGCTGGAGAGTTAGGCCTGTTTCCTGTGCCATTCAGATGGGAGATGTCAATGACATTAGAGCCCGCTAGGGCAAGGGAGGGAGCAAAACTTTCCGTAATGTCATCAGTGGATGCCATGCTTTGTGGTGGTAGAGGTTGCACAGCGGTGAAGGAGAGGCTAGGGTTTGAGTTTTTTCTTGGAAGCGGCTACTGTAGTCACTACTAGGGAATTACAAGAAAGGTTTTAGTAAAAGTTTAGTAGCCCTAAAAAACTTTACTAAATCTTAAACTTCCACAATTACCCTTACCAAACTAATTTGAAAAAATAAATACAAGACTTATTAGTGTAAGAAGAAGAAAAAAGACATAAACAAACAATTAGAGAGATAATTGCAGAAGAGAGACATGAGAGGAGTATGATATATAACCGCATACATCCCACGACTGTTGTTTCTTCGTGAGCATGGGCTTACGTAAAAGACTAGTGTAATATAATTCCAATCTATTTTGGCTAGCTCCCACATAATTTGTTCCCCATGCCATCAAGAAATTTAAGGTCCAAGATTTCCCAATGAGCCTCTCGTGATGATTTGTCTCATCAAATGGTGCATTAACCCAAGTTCTTTATGACATGCAATTCTATTCATAAACAATAAATTGTTAATTATGCCATACATTGTAGGGGTGGGCAGAAATCGAACCAGATCTCCAAAACCGGCCCGAAAAATCAGCTCGGGGACAAAACTGGATGAAACAAGCCTGAACAAATGACTTAACCGGACCGACTGGAGTTTTCCTATTCGGGATCGGGTTCAGCTTCTGAACATATCAGAAATAAACGAACCGGTCCGGATAATTAATATTTATTTAAATTAATATTATTTTTAAATGGTTGTTGAATTGTTATTAGTGGAAATCAGGTTCCATACACTCCTTGATGCACTGGATTACTATTAATGAGAGAAAATCCTAGCTGCCTCTCATCTGGGTCATTTCAATTTTGATTCCTCTCTCTTCAGTCTTCAGCCGCTCTCGACTCATCTATCAATCTCTCATCCCTTTCTCTCTAGATGCCGACGAAGGACGCCGACTCTTCTCTCTAGATGGAATCGGTACGTACACTTCGGGCTCTTGATTTTGATTTCGAATTTGAATTTGATATTGACTTTGATAAGTTCAAATATGTAGGTTGGGACTTGGGAGAGTTAATCGAAGTGCGAATTTGATTTTGATATTCTACAACAACTGTTTCGATTTTGATTTTAGTTAGGAGAGTTAAATTGTTTCGATTTACCCTTGTGAGTTGTGATATAGTTGTTTCTAGGGTTAATTACATATAAGTGCATATTTCAATGTTTTTTTTACCATAAGGTCACTAATTATTTTTTTTCCCTCATAAGGCCACTAGATTAAAAAATGTGTTAAATTTTGGATGTAAAAAACTAACATATTTACATAAATGCCACTAGAGTAAAAAGTCAACAATCATCCTCTCTCTCTTCTCCGACGAGGTCTCTGGCCAACTCCGGCGGGTCTCCGGCCAACCCCGGTGAGTCTTCGGCAGACCTCTGGCGACCACAAAAACTACTGTCACTAACATCGAAAGCTACTGTCGCTGACAACAAAAGCTACGCTGGTGAAATTCCCTGCAACCTCCAGTGAGGTAGCAAAAACTACTGTCATTAGCAACAAAAGCTACTGGCAACTTCCGACGAGGTAACAAAAGCTACTATCATCAGCAACCAAAGCTACTGTTACCAAAAAAACTTTTCTCCCCAAAACCATAATCTACTATCCCCACTAACAAAACCTACTGTTATCAACACCAAAAACTATTCTAACCCAACAACAAATGCTACTCTCACAAATACCAGAAAACTACTCTCACTAGCACCTAAAGATACTCTCACAAACACCAAAAGTTACTGTCACCAACAACAAAAGCTACTATCACCAACACCAGCGAGCTACTCTAGTAACAAAAGCTACTTTGACCATCAACAAAAGCTACTATCACCAACACAATAAGCTACTGTCACCAGTAAGAAAAAACTACTATCACTAATACTAAAAGCTATTCTCAAATACTTGCAATGCTCAAACAGAAGCTACGGTTAATGTGTTAAAAAAATACTACTCCACTATAACAAAAGCTATTGTTAATGTGTTAAAAAACTACTCCACTATAACATAAGCTACTGTTAATGTTTCGAGTCTTGATACATTATATACGTAAAGTCTAGCAATTCCACACAACGAAACCAAAAGAAATCAAAACATACAAACTAACAAAACCATCCCCCCATCATACAAGAGCACAACTCTTTTTCTCTCCCCTGCAAAATATCACAACAGATGAATTCAAACAAATCCAAACCCATTCATTCCAATAAATCACAATCAAATCAAACCAAACTAAACAACGTCTAATTTTTTTCCGATAACAAAAATAAAGCTAGAAACGGGAAATACAAAATGAAAATCAAGCACCGAAAAACGTGAATAGAAAGAGGGAGCAAAGGGTCAACTGATTGAGAAGAAGATTGGATTTAGATCTGGGAGCAATTTGCAGCTTCTGCTACTTCCATGGTGTTCCAGATGTTCTTAACCACTCCATTTTCACCCTGCTAGGATTCAACGGAGCCGAGGCTTGGAGATGACGGAGCCGAGCTTATCATGACTCAATTTCGACGCCCTCCGCTGGCCGCCACCGGTTAAATTCTTCGATTAAGACGAAATATTAGATTCTGGTTCGATGGAGAGCAACTCAGGTTCTTCATCTTCTTCTGCAACCACCATTAGTTTTCGATCGGAGCTTTGGGGCCGCCGCTGAGGAGTTTGGAGGTTTGACGATCGGAGCTTTACTCCTGAATCGATGACGGCGTTTTCACGCAGGGCGGTTCTGTACTGCGGAGCCGAACGAGTTTGTGTCGGAGGAAGGGTTTGCTGGAGAGAGAGAGAGAGAGATATGTAATTCTATAAAGCGATCTAATTGATTTCGTTTGGTGAAAGGGCAATATGGTCAGATATGAAATATTTTGAAGAAGCAAGTGGCCTTATGTGTACAAGAACATATAGGTGGCCTTATCACAAATTAAAGTTTCAAATTGACACTTGTGTGTAATTTTCTATTGTTTCTATTTGAGGGATTGCAACGGGTTGGATATATTGTTTCATTATTATGATAAACGACTTGGAATTTCAAAGGGATTGAGATTTTAATTTGTGACTATTTGTATTGGGATTTCTGCTTGTTTTTATTTCTGTTCGATTATTGTATTGCCAGTTGTTCTGCTATTTCTGCTTGTTGTTTGTTTACTTGCTCTGTTAGAATGTAATCAATGTATGCTTGACTCAAGTACAACAAATGATTTTAGTCATTTTTGGATAGCTAAATCTGTGGAATTTGGTTGAAGATATGAGGAAAAAAGAAAGCTGAACACAACCGAAACCGATCCGCACCGCATCGAAAAACTGTGTAACTGAAGTAAGCGGTGTAACTTTTTAAAATACGGTTACGGTTTTGAATATAGGACAACTGAATGAAGCGGTGCGGTTGCGGTTTTGTCCTAATTCCGATCCGCATTGCACCGCGCCCACCCATTTGAGCTCTTTAAACTTCAAACAAGTCTGCAAGATGTTCAATTTTGCTTCCACTCCATTTTCTGCGATTGATAAATTTTTATCTTACCTACTTTTTTTTTTTTTTTTTTTTTTTTTTTTTTTTTTTTGTGATACGATATCTTACCTATTGATTGGGGTCCCTAGAGGTCTGATGCATGCATGGTTTGGAAAGCCTGAAAATAATGTATCACATTTCTAGCATATTAACGGGGTCCTACTCCTATCCATTGGACAGTGCATGTCTCTACCAATCAATCAAGGGCCAGAACCATGGTGCCTAGCTTTCGAGGTCAAATTTAGTTTGATTAATACAAGGAAATCTAGAGCTCTCCATGTGTCTTGTAATGTATCAAAAGCCAACATTATGAGTTGGTGAGGAATTTCACTTGTCTTAAATTAATTAATAAATTAGGTACGTTTTTCATGCATATGCATATGTAGTAACGAGAGTATGTCAAGATTTGCTTAATGTATAATTTTTTTAATTTTTTCTTTTTCATATACTGTCAATCAATTTTGGATTGTCGGAACTTGAAAATACTATTCAATTAGAAATTGATAAAAAAAAAAAAACCTTAAGCCGGCCTCAAAGCTTCTATAGTCGCTCGAACTCCAATAGTGTTGACTGAGTATGATGGTGTGACACCAATTGAAAATATCCATCTGAACCTGCTAATATTATTGGTTACATATCACTCAATCCCTCCTACTTGTGAGAAAAAAGAAACTATCATGGATATTGCTACAGTGCTACTGTGGGTGGCCATCCCCTTGAACTAGATGAAAAACTCTTTAACAACACAGGGGAGATTAGGTTAGGGTTAGCCATGACATCCTCAAACCAATTTTTTTGGAAAAACGGCTGAGAATTGATGTTAGGTTGAAGAAGTGATTCACTATCACTTTGATAACCTCTTTGGACGATGTGAGGATTGCTTGTTGGTCTTCCATCCTACAAGTTTGTTTATTGTTGCTGGAAAAAATAAAAACAAGTCTTTGGTGCAAACTCATGTATCAAAAATTGATTTTCTGAATAGGAATTTTTTGGTTGATGACAAGCCATTTATTTTTAAATCCTCTATTCCAACCGCTGTTGCTGTATCACCTTTTGTGAATCTGTAAGACACAGGGGTCCGTAAGTTCAAAAGATCTATTGTGCTTCGTGAGCCTGAAGAAAGACAAGATGATGGTTTACCTATTGTACCTGTTGAAGAACAGATGCCCAACAAGAGAGGTAGACACATTCCTACTCCTTCACTTCAGAATGTGCAAACCCAGTTCTGATTGATGAAAACGAGGGACATATGGCTCAACCAAAGAAACTCAAGATGCTTGAATTCACCACCAAATTTACTGTCAAATCTTTGGGACTTCAGGAAATACCAGTAGGTAAGAAGAAAATAGGGCGTCCTCTTGAAGCTTGAAATAAAAATCCCTTAAAGACCAAGAATGACAAAGAAACTGCTCCTCCATTGAGTCTCACCTATTCACTAAGTTCCTCTAGCCCTATAGATAAGGGCAAGGGGAAAGAGATTAAGTAATTTGTAAGTTTGGTTTTGGCTTGCACACTAAATTTTGTATATGTTTTACACTAAATATTTGAACCCCCTGAAGCACCACAATTGTGTGCATTAGCAAAGGGGGGTTCAAATCAAAAGTATTTTGAGTAAGCCTAGTTTAAGTTTAGTTTTAGCAAGCTCTTTGAATAATTGAGCAAGATTTGTAACAGTGAATGGTACCGGGTGTCCTTATGAACCGTTTATATGTGCCGTTTTGGCATTTCTTCAATGTGATATATTTGAACTAAAAAATAAACAAAAAAAATCAATTTTGGATTGTCACGCTATCAATCATCACTCTAATTATATTTGTACTTACATAAGCATTTACCTTAGCATAATTAGCTACAATAAGCCACGCTTATACTGCCGTCAGTGGCACCAACATCTGTCAAGGGTGTGGCCTACAGAAACACTACCAAACAAGCTATCACCTGAGCTCCGGCTCAGCCCGAGATCACAGCTGATGCACCGCCATGCGGCGCGTCAAGATCACCTCGCTGAAACATCAGAAGCTCGGAACTTAAGCACATCAGTCCCACATAAAAAACAAGGAAGAGATCAGTCTCTCCCTCACCTATAAAAGATCCACTCCTCTCTTTTCATTAACTGCGAATTTATTACTTACCTAACGTTATTCTGTCAACATAAATATATTGACTGACTTAGGCATCAGAGTAGAGAAGACCGCCAACCGCGGTGTCCCTCTGACGCTCTTTGTATATTACTTGACAGGTAGCGATAGCACTGCAACCTCCTCAGTAGAGGTCCAGGCTTGAACCAGCGTTCACAAGATTTGGCTACCGCTGAATCTCATACATTAACAATATTAAGCTCACTTCTTAAAATAAAAAAAAAATAAAAAACCATATTCAGTGTATTACGGCAAATATTCATAATATTTTGGCCATTGAAAGTAAATTTTTTTTTTCACAAATTGATAAAAATTGTAAAACAATCTCAACAACATTTTTTATTGACCCTTTTGGTTCTTGGACTTTGAAAAATTGTAAACAAAAATTGAATTGAGATTTAGGAGACTTGTCAATTCTAGTATTCTAGAATTGTTTATAGATTATGTTACGGGGGTGGGAAGATATTGGTGAAAAGACAAGAATATGTCATTTGATAAAAAAATCGTGTATTATAATCCACAATTTTTATTTTTATTTTTTTTCCTTTGAAGAAAGTTTCAGGTTTGGTCTCTACATGGTTGGGATGAGATACCCAATCTTTTATTGTGGTTAACCTTGACTACATTGATCCTTTTAGTTTCCCTTGCAAGAAAATTGTTAGCCAATATCAAGTTTGGCTAACAATGAAGTAGATATTTATGCAATATATCCAATATCAAGGAAACTTTATACCATACAAAAGAATTAGATTTTGTGGAAATACATACCGCGACTTTCTTTCCCTTCTCTCTCGCTCTTCTAGGGTTAGGGTTTTGAGTTTTTTGAGTTGTGCGGCATCCCGCTTCATGGCTGCGGCTATTGCTTCAGACGGTCAGGCTAGCGACCAAATTGTCGCTCAGAGAGGGTGAGGAACCGGTGGACTTGGGAAACCTTAGGGTTCTAGGGAAGGAGTTTCTTGCTCGTCGCTTCTACTTGGTAGGGAAACTCAACACTCTTAGGGCGGTGGTTTTGGATTCATTCCGGAGTGCGGTGCGGTCAATGTGGCGACTGATGGGGACCGTGGAGGTCCAACCATGGGGTGATCGGTTTCTGTTCATGTTCACTTATGAACGTGATGTTGCGTGGGTGAAGAATGGTGGCCCGTGGGGATTTCATCGTGCTATGATTCTGCTGAATGATTATGATGGCTTCTCGGAGATTGCTGAGGTGAAGCTTGATTTTGTTTGGATCTGGGTTGTGCTTCACGGTCTTCCACAGGGTATCTTGATGGAACCCACTGTCTGGCTAGTGGGAGGAACGATCGGAAAGGTTTTGGAGGTGGATCGTTTGGCTCTTCGGCATGGCGTTGCTTGGGTCTGGATTACTCTGGCCATCAATGACCCAGTGCGTTTGGATCATAGAGTTAGGGTTTCGCCCACCGACGTCCTGACTTTGCGGTTTCAGTATGAGCTGCTTTTGGGGAGTTGCAAGTTGTATGCTTCCTTGAATCATGGAGGACAGAGGTGTCCAAGGGAGGATGATTCGGAGACCGACACTGTGGTGGAGGAGGGTTCGCAACAGGTACCGGGGCTAGCTCTCCCAGCCCTCGTGTTTAGGGCTAATACCCAGCCTTTTCCTTCCTTGCTTTTGACCTTCAAGGTTCCTAATTTACTAAAGAAGAAACAAGTGCAGATTCGATCTTTTCCGAAGTTGGAATGTTCGCCTGGGACTGAAGGCACTTCTATTCCTATCCCAATGGTAGGGATGCGCCGTCCTAGGGAGGAGGAGGACGCGGATGACGATAAAAGAGCTAAACATAGTTTAGCTCTGGGTCCAGCCACTCTGCAACTGGAAAACCTAGGTCTGGAATTCTCTTCTGAAGGTTTGGTGGAGGTGAAGGTGACGTCGCCTCCCAAGGTTTACAAGAAGAAGAGCACGCCTCGAGGACATAGAAACAAGGTTAAGTTGGAGGTGTCTGTGTGTGGTGGCTCTAGGTCCATGGTATCCTTTGAGGATGGTCCTGGCAGTGTGCATGGTAGGATTGAGGGAGCGGCAACTTTGCTTGCTTCCCAGGCCGATTAGGAGATGTTCCCCTATGTCTACTAGGGTGTGATGGGGCTTGTTTGATTGGGCGGCATACACTAGAAGAGTCTTAGGCGTGAACTGAATCAAGGAGGTGTCACACATTGAAAGCTGTAGGGTTCTTGTTCTTTAGTTTTTCTTGCTTTTGCTGGTAGTTCTTTGTTTTTGAACTTTAGTTTTTTGGAGTTCCTTTTGGTTTTTGAGTTCGTTGATGAGCTTGCATTGTAATATGAAGTGTGTTTGTACCCTTCATGCTTGACCGAGTGAGGTGGTTATAATTTTCATCAATGGATTAGTCTTTTGTTGCCCTAAAAAAAAAGGAAAAAAAGAGGAAACTTTATTACCTTATAAAAATAAAAATAAAAATAAAAATAAAGGAAACTTTGTGATCTTAGAGCATCTTTAGCAGACTCTCTATTTTGGCTCCTTAGCTATTTTGGAGAGCACGTTTAGCTTTTGATATATTTTAGCAGCTGCACCAGACTCCTAAGTGGCTCTCCATTATATCTTTTAGCTATCTCGCTCCTAAATATAGAGAGCGAGATGAGGCTCTCTATAATTTAATACATTCCTTTTGAGTTATTTTATGTAATTGATAAATACATTTAAACTATTTAATCTTCACTTAAAAAATAATATAAATTTAAAACTAGCTAAAATAGAGAGCACTGATACAGACGTATTTCTAAAGTGGCTAGCCAAAATAACTTTTTAGCTACTTTGGTTAAAATTTGACTCAAAAATGGCTAGCATTACTTAAGATGCTCTTATATTTCATGAAAATGAAAACTGATATTTTCAAGAGAAAAACTAATAAAGCGTCAAGAAACTAGAAAGTTAGGCTTGTGTTTCTTATTTTGTCAAAAAAGAAGTTTATAAATTTTCGAGAAACTTAAAACAAAATAATGTTGCAAAGCCATTTGGAGCCCATAAAACTTAATGGGTCATCATTAACATAAGGAAGGCTGTAAGGATATGTGATCGAATTGAATAGCACGTTTGAGGAGTTGCTGTGCAGAGAGCAGAACCCAAACTGCATTTGATCCATTAATATGTGGAGCCAGCTGATCATTTTTCTTTTTTTCTTCTTTGAATTTAACCATAATAAATATGAATATTCTCATTGCTCTCTATAAATATACTGGTCTATCTCCTTCACATGCAGTTCATGTGTCACCCATGCTTGAAAGAGTTAATGGATTCTCGATCTTGGTTTTAGAATTGGCCTGCAAGCTCTATAGTTTATGTCATTTGATTCATATAATATTGAGTTGTGGTTTTGTAAAACCAACACCGTGAAACTCATAGGTTTAAATTTGGTTGGCATAAGTAGATAGTTGGAGTGAGGATAATTAAGAAGAAGAAACATATCATTTGAATCATCTTACCGTTAGTACATTACACTTAATTACTATCAACCGCTTCTGATTTTTGGTTTCTTATTTTTGGTCTCTCTCTTTATATTTACTTTGTTCCACATAATGAACATATGGTTTGGGCTGTTGCAACAAGTAGTTGTGCCACCGTTATAACAATATGTGTAGGTACAAGTATTGGCATTCCTATACAAAACGGGAAGGTATCGTTGGGGTTAATGAGTTTAATATCTTTTATTTATTTGAAGATATTTTTCTGTGTGTAAAAGTGTGTAATTGATTTCCTAAATATTTTAAGATTGGGTGGGTATCTTGTATTAAAAATTCTTTTCCTAATTAAAGTCTAATTAGGGTAGAATCTTGGGGCATTGAGCAGCTGCGTTGGTCAATTATATATTGCAGAAATATACACAGTCAGAGGATCACTTAGAATGCAAGAATATTGATAGTGTCTTGCAAGTTTGCTTGAGTTTGAGTATTCACAAAGAGTCAATACACTTGGTCTATGTATAAGTGTTATTGATCATGTTTTCATATGCATAAAAACTCTCTTGAGATCAGTGGAGAGACTGTGAAGAAAGAAGAGTAAGATCGTGTGATCGTTCAAGTGAAGGAATTCAAGAAGATAGACAAACTTTGTGTTAGCTTTTGTCTAAACATTATAGCCGAGTGAGTGCTATTCAAGTTTGTAAAAAAAATATCATTTTTAATAAGGATTCTTATTTTGAGCTCTCAAGAGTAAGAGTCCAGCAGTGTTTTTAATCTCATATTTGAGGTTTTTACTGCGTGACCAAAATCTGTGTTCAGTTTGCTATTTTGGTTTCTGCTGCCCAGTAAGGATTGATCCGTGCACTGCAATCCTCATTTTCCAGAAAAATACATTCTGTCCTTGTATTTTCAATATGTAATGGTAAGAAAATGGACTGTGTTCCTCCAATTTTCCAGAAAAACACATTCTGTCATTGTATTTTCAATATATAATGGTAAGAAGATGGACTGTGTTCCTCACAGTAGAATAATTCAAGTTCAAATTTTTACATAGCACGATTTCGCTGCCATTGATTCAACAGCAAATGAATTAAAGCAAAGTAAAAAGGAAATGGTAAAGCAAACGATTCTCTGGCTTTAACTAGGCATTGATCAATTCAAAGCTTTTCCCTTTCCGAGCTCCACAAGCAGAGTTAAAATAGACTCGCACATTTCAGAGGCATCGGCCTCACTAGCATTCTTTTTCCTCGAAGAATAAACCATCCATGCATGGTCAAGCTTCCGATCTGGCTTGACTACAACTGAACCTGGAACTTCAGCATCACGGCATGTCACTAATCCATCACTTTTCTCCCCATACCTAAGTTGTAGGTGGAGTGCACACACCGCCATTGCTGCAGATAAAGGAATCACTACAGGCATCTGCCGACTTGCTTGAACAATGTTGTCCGATTCTTCATTGCCAAATTTTGGAAGGGGAAGCCATGGAAGTTCTGCATGAGCTATATGAGTCATTGTGGCAAGGACACCAGGGGCAATGCTAGCCTCAGAATGGAAGGAAATGAGAGGAATTTGCTCAGCAGGAAGCTTGTACTTCATGATGAACTCCTTCCTTTTGTCATATGTAAGATCCTCCAGTGCCCGTATGTCACCCTACAATACATATATGAAGTGTTACTGGTTATATTCTGTCCACCCGTTTCCTAACTATAATTAACACAAAAGAAACAAGAGTAGCACATATACTTCAAATGTTTGAGGACTGAAGCCAGCCAACTTTACCCTAACTGAATGTACAAACTGCAGAAGGGCTAACTAGGTGTTGATTGCTTATACTGAATCTGTAAAGCAGGGTATAGGCTATTGAAAATGAAACCTATAAGAAGCGTAGGCAGTGGCTTGAGAAACAATAAACACAAAGTACCAAAATTTCCTTTCTTAAGCCCTTGTGAGGCTGATATGAAGGAGTTTCATGATCTCTGAAAACCCATTATAAGCATAACTACACACAGGAGTTCCAGACGTGGTTCATAAAAATTGAAGCTTCTTGTATGATAGCATCACCGATGATGGTCTCTAGACACACAACTTGTAATTTCTACGTGCTAGGTTCATGCACAAAGAAATCAACTACCTCATGACCTTGTTTAGTAAATGGTTAAATGCATAGTAAAAGGTAACCCTTACCTTGATTAGCTTGCATATCAAAAACTCCATTATCCTGCGGGTTTCTTTGTCAGCAACCTGGCCTTCACGAAGAATATCAGAAGCTAAAGGAGTGCCACCATATGGACACTGTACCAGTGCTAAACCAGCAACTTTGTCTTTCAAATCATTCCAGTAGATTGACAATGCAGCTGCAGCATCAACACCACCCTTGCTGTGCCCTAGCAGCATCACATGCTTTCCGGATCCCCAGTAAAGCTCCTCGATATATTGCTTCAGCTCCCACGCATTGTGCTCAACAGATACCTTTGCACAAGAGAAAGGAAAGCAAAAAAAGATAATATTTTCAGTTTTTCACAAGGTCCATCCATGTAGAAGAAAAGATAATTGAGAAGGTAAATATGCAATCATTAGTGATCTTAAAAACATTCAGTAATTAGTCAATACGTCAATCTCATTTTACAATGAATACTGTAATCATTCATTACCTCGCTGTGAATTTTTGCAATATGGCATGCTAGACCCATCTTTGAAAAGAATCTCTTAGTTCCAACAAAATACAATGGACTGTGATTGCTAAAGAGTCCTGAAATATCAAAGTTCCTGTAACTATAGGCACCCACACACTAAATGTAGATTGAACAAATGGGAAGAACAAAGTCACAACTCACAAGTGGGAAAAAGAAAGAAAAGAAAATCTTCTTATACCCGGAACTAGTAGATAAACAAACGAGTTGGGCAGTTCGTGCTTTCCCTTCCTAAAGTATTATGGATGACATAAGTACAATATATAAACATATCAATCCACTAGCGAACTGGATACCGGATGAGACTAAACAGAGAAGACTATAATATATAACAAGATCAAACACATTTCATTAACAAATCTTCTACTACCTTATTCCGGCAAGCAATTCCAAGAATCTTTCTGTACCATCATTTACAGAAGGCATGCTAGGAATGCGCTGCAACCATCCAATATCATCAGATGAACCTCGCAATGTTCTCTGTACACGAGATGTGATGCTACAAATGTAAAAACGAAACTTTAAACTTATTAAGACCTAAAACAATGAAGAAAGATATGTAAAGGTAACAAATTAGATACACCAAGTAAATCGAAATCCAGCCTGAAATATAAACAAAAAGAAGCCATTCATAGACTCTATGGCATATGAATCCATCAGTTGATAACAAAAATCTACTTAATTACCTACGAACTCGCAGATGAGCACTTCTAGCATATAAGAAAGAACTTCTCCAACAAGACATTGCCAACCTCCAAGCAAACTGTAAACCATACAATGGCAGCATCAACCTACATCAAGTGGAAGCAACAACAAGTTAACAATGACGATAACTAGAATGAGACTTAAGAAATGCAAACAACTACAGTTAGTCATTCGTGATGGTAGATTCTAGTACTTAAAAAGGGAAGGAGGTGCAATCAGTTCACTTGAAAGTAGATGGATCATGATGTTTTCTCATAAAAACTAGGTTAATTGCCGGACTTCAATTTCTACTGCATTAGAAAAAATTTTAAACGTTAATATTTGCATAAACCTAATTGGATAGAGTGGTATTACCCTTTACAAATGAATGGAATAGCCACATGACTGGAGTTGGTTTCTACAATCTCAGATCTCATATCTACAAGGAATTCATCCCTAGAGCCTGAGACTCTTCTTTCACAGATTTCACGGTCCCGATCAGAAATATAAGGTTTTGAAGACGATGAAGAACCTTCAGAAAATGATTTACAAATGCCATGTCTCAATGATTTTAAATGCTGTCCAGCAGAAAAGTTCACCAAATTCTCCAAGTATCTATCAGCTTCTCTGAGGGCAAGATCCTCTGCAATAACATCAGACATGATTGAATGAGAATAATGTGGAAAAGTGTCCAACTGAACTGAAATAGCTTGGACATTACAGACAGTTGTAAAAAGATACAAAACACTTGAATATCAGAGGCATTGTGTGACATGACATAGATAAATCAGTAAGTGAGAAAGCTCACCTACAAATTGAATACATCGATGACCAATATAACTGGCCAATATCAATAGACGGTCAAAAATGTCATCCATTGATGAGAAGAACCCCAGACTATGAATGACTAGATTCGTGTTGATCACGGTATCATTATAGGCCTGATACAAGGACATACATTGGATCTTTATACACAAGTTCTGAATGAAACTAGAATATATGTGTCTGAAATCCTAATCCATAGATGCATAACAATCAGCTCATGAATATTAAGCTGCTGCTGAACTTAGATATAAACATGATAATTAATGTTCAAGCATGGCATCAATAATGCACAATCTCAAATAGGAAAGTCTTAAGAGTACTCACTGTTAAAGGCATTTCAGATATTTCATTTTCAATATATACATCACCCATTAATTCTTCGAATCCTGAATTATGCAACAAACAAAACAATCAAGGCTGATATTAGACGAGTGCAAACAACTCAAAAAGAATGAAACTTTGACAGAATTAGAACAGAACCGTGAACACCCAGAGATGAGTAAGTAAATCATATGAATGCAACCCGTCATCATTGAAACAAAATGTAACCATTATATCAGACAGAGCAACTTACAAATGAAACAGAGACAAATCTGCTGGATCCCAGAAACAGGTTTTTGTACAGAAGGCAATTCTTAATTTATAGAGGGAAGAAGAAGGTTTAGATTTTCAAAGTTGAAAGCTCTGAAAAAGTGTGAGCTATAAATAAATGAATGAGAGAGAGACAAAGGTTGGTGTATATTTTGGGAACAGCGCGCACCAACCGAATGAAAAGTGGTCAATGGAATGAAATGGTGCAATCAATCCATGATCGTTATCCAATTTCGGCTTTAGAAAAAGAGCTCTGACCCATACCATACCATACCACAAGTTTCATTCTTTTCAAGCTGTAACAGATTTTGAAAGGTTTTAACCGTCACCAACTGTGAAAACCAGATTTTGAACCAACGAGACTGGGGTGTTCTATAGTACCATTATAAACACTATTTAAAATTTTAATGCATTCGAGTGAGACTGTTGCGTTTGAGTAACTTAATTAGGAGGCAAGATTACGGGCTTCAAAACTATACGTGGTGGATTTGTAGGGTGGGGGGCCCACGCGATTAGACGTCAATGTCACTGCAGCAGTAAGGAACAAGGTGTGGAAGCAGCACGAATTAACACGTGGCGTGTTGGAGCGGAGGGACGAGTTTTATCGTTCTTGCTGGAAGCCTGCAAGGAAATCCAATTAACTGTTACTTTTGTCCGACCACGCTTTGGTTCTCAGAAAGTTTAACAGTG
The DNA here is from genome assembly GCA_024704745.1 of Rosa lucieae. NCBI lineage: Eukaryota > Viridiplantae > Streptophyta > Magnoliopsida > Rosales > Rosaceae > Rosa > Rosa lucieae. Next base: position 5,473,138 of record CM045493.1, read on the forward strand.
CTCTCTCTAGTATTGAAATTTCGAATTCATGCTATTACACTAGTTCAATGTAAGAACCCCCCAACTTCATCGGTGGCACAGAAAGGGAATAGGGGTTCTATGAACAATACACCAAAGATTTCAAATTCACACAATGTACTCCGAGCGTCATTTTTGTACAAAACTTTGATTCGGGTGTTGTTTTTAGTCTAACACTGATTGATTAGAAGTACTACAATTTACAAGGTGAAAATATAGCAGTTACAGTTATTTTCGTAGGCTGGCTAGCACACAACTTAAACCACTTCATAGGGAAAAGGAGGAGAAGAGAGAGAGAGAGAGAGAGAGAGAGAGAGAGAAGGCCTCATTTCCACCTATGCTGCTCTTGATGTTTCACAATGCACATTCGAAACTTCCGCAACCTTACTTGGGCTTGATCTGAAAAACTCTATTGTACCAAATTGAATGAAGTGTCATGTGGAAGAGATCATACTTGAGGGGTTTAGGATGCCACAGAAAATGTTTCTGAGCTTTCTTGACTGCTAGTTGCATCTGAAGGTACCTCTCATCCGGTATGGAAAGTAGTATGTCTTTCAAGTTTGGAATGTCTTTCTCTGCAAGGATTAAAGAGAACGCCCCCCAATTCAATACCTCGAAAAATGGCGGCACAAAGTTGTCGGATATGATCACCGGAATGCACTCATAGAATATTGCTTCAACCACTCGGGGACTGTTGACCTCGTAACCTTTGGGGCAGATACAATATTTGCTGCTCTTCATATGCTCGATGTAGTTCATTTTGCTTGCAACTCCAGAAGGCATTGGACCAAAGATTTCCATGTCTGGGTCCTTGTCCTTCCAGTACTTCAGCAATATTGGACGGAGATAGCCATGCATATTTCCAGCATAGAAGGCAAGAACCTGCCTCTCGGAAGCAGGTTTGCCTCCAAGATCTCTAAGAGGATTTCTTGCGGAACGAACATATGTTTCTGGGAGAGAGACATCCCTTCCTATTTTAAAGCCTTGAGTAACATCAGCATTGCAGAGGGCTTTGATGGAACGTTCCATATGGTGCCTAGTTTCATATGGAGCCTACAAAAGTCAATCTATCATGTTAAAAGTACATAAATGCACACTTATCTAGGAAGAAAATACGTTCGTTCCGAGATGAACAGAGCACAGTTATATAGAGAAAACATATGATTCTGCGCGCACCAATTTGAACAGATTCATTTGGCATTAAGTCATTAATCTCTCAGCCATTTGTGGAATCTCATTCTAGTATCTTATCATATTTATATCTATATTATTCATCCAGGCCAAAGCAAGAAAGTGGAAAGATGCATAGAGAGCATACCCAGTCATGGCAGGCAACAAGAAAATGATCTGCTCCACCAGTTCTGTTCCAGTAAGGATACTTTGCTGCAATTGTTTCAGAATACGCTTTCAAATATTGGCGTAGGTTTGTCCGGTTGTGAGAGTTGCGAACATACAAAGTGAACTCTAGCATCCTTGAACTGAATGGCATATACAACAGATGAGCCTTTCGTGGATCCTTCACAACAAAACGCTTATGTCCCTCCATCAGTTTCATGAACCATCCTTCAGAAGCATATAATCCCTTTAGTATTGGTTGATGAAAGATGGGTTTGTTTCCCTCCTTGTAGATATAGACTTTCAATGTGCGTTCCATAAGTTCATAACTCCTGAGAATGCAGGAAAATGTCAGTAAAAAGAGTTTCTTGTAACCGAGAAAAGGCATCAGTTTCTTCAAAGTGGAAAATAAAACTTCAATTTTGGGTAGAACTTACTTAAACCGTACTTCTAATTCCACTTACCTTTTAAACATTGAAACATTGCGGAAGAGAGGGGCATAAAGTTCTCGATCATTTTTGACCATGGGAGGATGCTGGATCTGTGCCTTCACAGCTAGAATATCCTGGTCACGCACAGAGGACCACCGTGGTCTCTGCAATCAAATACAAGATTAGGATCCCCTACATAAACTTCAGCATTGAGAGTACGATTAGATTAGCAACAGCAAAAGTTTGCTATATTTATACCAATGCACGTGGCTTAGCATGGTGCCGCACCAGTGTAAGGTTCATCTCATGTATTGATGTTATTGATTTTGGCGGCATGTTGCACTTCATCATCTTCTTCCCAGGACTTGTCATTGTCAAAGAACCATTTTTTATAGTCACAACATCACTTTCCAGGGAAGCAGAACCAACAGAAGAGCTTGCATTGAACACCAAGTAACTTACATTGGTCCGGTTTATGAATGAAGCTGTTGCGGGCAAAATGAGTTGAGGAGATGGAAATATAGTTTTGACGCCCTCAGAATTCTTTGCTGCCTCAGTTGTATTTTCTTCCAGAGTATTCTCTGCAGAAACTTCATCTTTTGATAACACAGTTGGCTCTGGGAAGTCATCGCTAGCTTCATCGGCCTTAACTAGATTAGAACCATTTTCTTCATTGCTAATGCTGACCATGGCTAGACTTGCAACAATATCTACACCATTCCCAGATGAAGAATTTTCATCTACATTTCTATCTACAGCATGTTCAAAAGCATTATCTATCCCTTTCTCTTCCAATACTGAATCAATTTCCTTAAATCCTTCCTCTTCATTTGGTTCACTTTCACGCACAATTTCTCCTCCAAGACTAGAGTTATCAGCATACCTCTCCACCCCACCAAATCTAGGAGCATCGATCAAATCCGAAGAATTAACTGTAAGAGGATTGCGAACCATCATAGACTTGGCAGAAGAATGGATTGCGAGGGAGCTACCTGTGACATGATCCAGAACCTGACTTTGAGGCAATAGAGACCGGAGAGCATTTTCATACGGAAGCAACAGCCACTGAAACAATAAATAAGTAACAGCTACTACCCCAAGAACTAAAAGCCGCCTCTGGGTTTCTATATGCAATAGCTTCAGAAATTGAAAAGAGCAGTCCATACCGGGCACTAATCCTTGCAATCCCTATAATGCAGAAACTACCAAATCATCTTAGGAATATATAACTTGTTTCCCAAGCCCAGCATAAGATCCTGGAGCAATAAAATTACAGAGTCACGAAAATAGGTGGGTATTATATACAATCATAGGCATTTTAAACAACCCAGAATCACATTCGGAACAACGAATACAGAAGCATTAGTATTGGAACTAGTAGACATGTAAATGAACAGAACTTTAGTAGCATCCCATTAGATACTGAAATGTGTCCTGAATTGAACTAATAGTGAAAACAGAAACAAAGAGAGTTCAAAGAATTAGCATTTCCTGATCAGAAACAACTGCAGACAACACAAATTGAAAGCTGGCTTATCAGAGCCTTTAATTCTTTGATAGTTTCCCTAATCTTACTACTAATCTGCTTATTTTGATATCTATGAACACAAAAAAATGTCTCTGATACCTATCTATATATATGAATTTATACAATCAGAGCTGCTTAATCTAAAGTGTAAAACACTCAAAAGCTTTAGCTAGAAGTAATTACCATGAAAGATTAAGAACTGACCTGAGGCTGATCTTCCTTGGTTGTTCTTTTAAGCCAAACAGAACCCAGAAAAGAAGAAGAGTGAGTTGAGCTCAGTTCAGTTCAAGGCGTGCAAAGTGACAAAGAACACAAGTTTCCGTTTGGCTTTGAAAACTGGAATTAAGTACGTTTTAATGAGCGCCATTATTGATAGGGAAAAGCATTCATTATTTTCCGCTGACATTATTTGTTTTTGTTAGGGCTCTGTGCCTTTGCAAGTTGCCAACATAGGGATGCTTCCAGCTTTACCTATTATAGCATTCACTGAGGAGGACTAACCCCCTACGCTTTTGCCATTAGTCATTACTCCAATTACATGACTGCCACTGATTGTGCACTGCTGACCGACATTTTGGACAACAGGATCATCTATACTTTTACACTCGAAATTACATTAACCACCAAATTTATAACCCATCATACATACAAATTTACAGACAAATTGAGCTGACCAGAAAACCCAAAACTCTATTTCTTTATCTGAAGAATTCTATTGTACCAAACTGAATGAAGTATCATATGAAACAAGTCATACTTGACAGGTTTCTTGTGCCAAAAGAAATGCTGTTGCACCATCTTTACTTCCGATTTCATCATCAGGTACTTCTCATCCGGGATAGAAAGCAGAATGTTTCTCAAGTTAGGGATATGCTTTTCTTGTATAAAAACCGAAAATGCCTCCCAGTTGAATACCTCGAAGAAAGGAGGCACATAGTTATCTGATATGATGACTGGCACACACTCATGGAATATGGCCTCAACTATTCGAGGCGTATGTACCTCATAACCCCTGGCACAGATGCAGTACTTGCTGCTCTTCATATATTCTCTGTAAAGTCTTTTGCTTTCAATATCTCGTGGCATTGGGCCAAAGATTTTCATGTCTGGCTCTTTGTTTTCCCAGTAGTGTAGCAGAATTGGTCGGAGATAGCCGTGCATGCCCCCGGCAAAGAAGGCCAAAATAGATCTTTCTGAAGCAGGTTTTCCTCCAAGATCTGCCAGAGGATCCTCCACGGAACGTATATATGTAACAGGTAGACTGGTGTCCTTGCCAATTTTGAAGTCCTAGCAACATTGGCATTGCAAAGAGATCTGATACAACTCCCCATGTTCTTGCTTGTGATCTTGGGGGCCTGAATTTCCATAGTAGAAGCTGTATTAGATTAAGGCTTAAGGTAGGGGATATTATAATGAAAGAGTATGTTGCACTTCAAAAAAAAATTTTAGTTTCCATTATCCCTCCCCTTGAAAAGGCAACAGAGAAGCTTTCTCAGTCGGGGATTGTATGAACCTCTATGATCATTACAACTAAAACTAACCCAACAGAACTCTACTTGGTCAATCGTCTACCTAGTTGTAAAGCATAATTAGGAAGCACAGATGATGGACCAAGAGTTGGTCTGCACTAATGCATGATGCCTCAGGTGCTGAGTAGTGAGTTATAGCCTTATAGGGCCTCATCTTTCTGACAAGACTAAAGACTTGTGCAATATTATCACAAGATTCAAGCTTTGGTGATTTTAGAACTACAAAATGGAAATTAGATTGATGAATCAGCAACTTACCCAGTCATGGCAAGCAACAAGAAAATGATCTGCTCCTCCTGTTCTGTTCCAAAATGGATACTTTTTTGCAATTACTCCAACATAGCGCTTCAAATACTTTTCTAGACCCTGCTTACCAGTGCCATTAAGTTTCAACCTCAACATATGCGAATCAAAGGGTAAATAGAACAAATGAGCTTTTCTGGGGTCCCTCACAGAAAATCTTTTATTTCCCTCGATTAGTTTCATAAACCATCCTTCTGAGGCATAAATCCCCCGCATCAAAGGCTGATGGAATATGGGCTTTTCACCTTCCGAATAAACATAAACTTTGAGCTTCCGCTCCATCAAGTCATAACTCCTGCAATAGAATATGTATAAATGCTATAGATTACTTGATCCCCTACATTTCAAACTGAGACAAACAAGCATATATTCAAAATCACAATTCTATATCTATCTATATAGTGGGTGCTCATGCAATGGCCAAAAATCACGAAGAAAATCGTTAAATATTAATATGAAGCTTCAATGATGAGCAGATGAAAGTACCAAAATCAAAACCACAGAGATAGTTTAAGCAATTGACAGGCCAGCAGGAAAATGCAAAACAGTTCATAAATGCTTACACCTTGCGGATAGTTCAACTTATTGAAACAAAACAAGTTTACCTTATAAATTTGGAAAGATTTCGGAAAATAGATGCACTGAGCCTGGGATTGTCCCTTATGATAGGAGCATTCTCAAGCTCCAGTTTTACAGATTGAAGTTCACGATCACGTGTGGAATACCGCCGTGGGTTCTACTGCCAATAAAAGTACAGTGAGAATTCAGAAAACTCATTCCTTGTTGCTCAAATTGGAACCTCAAATTTAACATACCATAGAACTAGAAGAAATGGGGGTTCGAAGCAATAACAAATTCATCTGGGATATTGATGTTGGTCGTGGATTCCACTTCCTTAGTGTTGAAATACTAGTCATTGACGAATTATCATGCAAGGTGACTGAAACAGATTGCAATGGCTCAGTCTTCTTATCCTCCACTTGAATATCAGTAGTTTGTTCGAAGTTACCCTTTGAAACTGCATTTATGTTTCCCGGACTATTTCTGGCGGCTCCTTGAGATACAACTGACACAATCCCAGCTTCGTTTTGAAATTCACTCGCTGAGCTTGTTTTAGAGTCATTGTCTAACTTGTAACTCTCACCTATTCTACTGTCCCTCGGTACAGAATCATGTCTAAAATCTATTGTCTTTTCCCACTACATATATCATCTTCACTTGTATTGATTCCCACCGGAAAACTCTTCTCAACAGTTACATTACTTGCGTCTTTCTCCAACTCAAACTCCTCCAACTCTAAACCACCAGTATTATTAACCACTATCCCCACTACACCAACAACATCAAACTTCCCAGACTCCAAATCATTTGAACCAGTAACATTACCCAACAATGTGACCACTGAAGCTGAACCAGTCTCAGCAGGTGAAAGGTAAAATCTTTTACCATAAGGAAGCTCAAAACATTGATTCACAACTACAATAACAACCGCCACACCGATTATCAACACCAGTCTCCGGATTTCAAAGTTGCATAGTCTCTGGGTTAGAGCAGCAACACCCATTCTTGTATGTACAATTCAAACAGCTGAAAAAAAAAATCAAGACTTTACATCATTATTCCCCATTACATCTCCTAAATCTTAACCCATTTGCCAGACAAGGAATTAAACTTAGCCAAATAAGAAAATCAAATAAAGAACTACTAGAGAGAGTACCTTGAAATGGGTTTTGGGTGAGCCCAGAAGAGACCTCTTTAGGCTTTGGTCAACTTTGGGTTCTGCTCTTATCAATCTTAAACGCTCCGGCAATGAAAGTAGAAGCAGTATGGACTGAGATTTAACCCCTAATGTTGCTCAGTATTACATTTCAACCATTCACATGTAGTGGGGGTCCAAACGACGTCGTCTCCTGGGGCATCCCTTAGCTTCTTCTAGCTTCGCGCTTGGCCGTTGAGGCTTAAACCTCTCTACCTGAGAATTTCCCAGCAAAAACCTCAAACTTGGAATCTCAACTATCAGAGCGGCGTCGTTTCAAGCATGATTATAGTGTTCTAAAGCTCCAAGCTTTAAGTTCTGGGCGCTTCAATTTTGGAGTACGGCAACAGCGAAATGGCGCTAAATTTGCCGACTTCGTGCCCCATTTTCGCGCCACCGGTGAACCCGAACCGGCCCACAACCCGCTCCAGACCCGCCCGCCCACGGAGGTCCGATTCGCGAGGTGGAACAACGCCAACGCCGAGAAATTCAACCAGCGCCGCCGCGCCCAGCAAGAAATCGAGGACGACGTCCGCCGCAAGCGCCGTTTCGAATCCGCCACCAGAATCGCCACCGTCGCCGCCGACGAATCCTCCTCCTCCGACGCCGAACCAACATTCAAATCCATAGGCACGCCTTCGTCTCCCTCAAGCCCTTCAATTCCCGGCAGAAAATCCAAGTACTCCAAGAACCCTAACCCTAGCTCGCACCCGGCGTTTCGCCGCGTCATCAGACCCACGAAGCTCTCGAGTATCGCCAGAGAGAAGCCGGAAATCGACCGGAAAGCTAACATCTCCGTCGGCGACGACGGGCTTTCGTACGTCATCGACGGCGCGCCGTTTGAGTTCAAGTACAGCTACACCGAGACCCCGAAGCAGAAGCCCATTAAGCTCCGGGAGCCGCCCTACGCGCCGTTCGGCCCCACCACGATGGGCCGGCCGTGGACGGGTCGGGCCCCATTGCCTCCGAGCAAGAAGAAACTGAAGGAGTTCGATTCGTTCCAGCTACCGCCGCCGCATAAGAAAGGGGTTAAGCCGGTGCAGTCGCCGGGTCCGTATTTACCCGGGTCGGGTCCCAAGTATGTCAAGTCCAGGGAGGAGATATTGGGTGAGCCGTTGACCGATCAGGAAGTCAAAGACTTGGTTAATAGCTGTGTTAAGACCAGAAGGCAGCTCAATATGGGTACATACTTGTTTTCCTTTCCACTCTAGGAATTGTGAGATTTTGGATCAAGTAGTTCAAATGCAGAGTTACGAGTTTTACTAGAGTCGAAAATTGACTGTTGTTTGTAGGTAGAGATGGATTGACACACAACATGCTGGATAATATTCATGCTCATTGGAAGCGGCGGAGAGTGTGCAAGATAAAATGTAAAGGGGTGTGTACAGTCGACATGGAAAATGTGTGCCAGCAATTAGAGGTTAGTTAGCTCTTCCGAATTTGTATTTCGTGTTTAGTTAAAGATACGGCGTTTTAGGACTAGGTTGTGAAGATATGGCATGAGTTCACAGTAGTCTGTGTCATCATCTTTATATAATTTTACCATCTATGCATTTCAGTTGTTTCTAGGTTGTTTTGGTTTTTGTTGCTTCAAGTTCCTTATTGTTGGAGCATATAATGTGACAGGAAAGAACTGGAGGGAAAATCATTTATAGAAGAGGTGGGGTGATTTTTCTTTTCCGGGGGAGAAACTACAACTATAAAACTCGGCCGCGGTTTCCTCTCATGCTTTGGAGACCTATCACTCCTGTGTATCCTAGATTGATTCAGAGGGCTCCTGAGGGACTAACAGTTGAAGAAGCAACTGAAATGCGCAAGAAGGGGAGGAATCTGATACCAATACGCAAGCTAGGTACAACAATTATGCCTAATTTGTTAGACATAATGTTTGGAATGAGGATGAGAATGTTTCAATTTTGTCTGTTCGGAAACTGATAATGACCAGTTTGTTTTTGACAGGAAAAAATGGAGTATACTCTGACCTGGTAGACAATGTCAGAGAGGCCTTTGAAGAGTGTGAACTAGTGCGAATAGATTGTCAAGGGATGAATGGGAGTGACTACCGTAAAATAGGTGCTAAACTAAAGGTATGCTAATTTAGTTTCAGTTGTTTTAGGTCATGAATCTTATCATGATTTTCATAATGAAGCATGTAAAGCAAATTTTTGTAACTCTTTAAATGCAGGATCTTGTCCCTTGTGTGCTAATTTCCTTTGAACGCGAGAACATTCTTGTGTGGAGAGGACGGGAATGGAAGTCTTCTTTCCTACATCCAGAGAGTAATCTTAAGGAAGTCAAAGAATCTGATGTTGATGATTCACCTTCTATTGCACCTTCCTTGGAAGGTGAAGAAGCATCGACGTTATGTGCTTTTACAGCTTCAGTCAATGACGAAAATCCTCAAATGTTCGACACTAGTATCACCTCTTCAAGTTCTGAAGTTGTGGGTGCTGAGGGAAATGGGGATCCATCCCCTTCACCATATATTGAGCCATGTGCCACAATTGATACAGTTTCCACTGTGGGAGGCACTTATGAAACTGTAACCATCTCAGACATCAAAGGCTTTAGAAATGATGAAGCAGAATTGGAGAGGAAGGCCTATAGCAGTTCAACCATACCACAGGATACCAGGTATGCTCATGATGAGGCAGAAACGATTTCCATCTCAGACATCAAGGGCTTTAGAAATGATGAAGCAGAATTGGAAATGAAGGCCTATAGCAGTTCAACCTTACCGCAGGATGCTGATGATGAGGCCGAAACAATTTCCAGTACATCTGGAACTGAAAACATAGTGGATAGTACATGCCATACTGATGAAGCATCAGCAACTACATCAGTGGGGACCGGGACCATGCCAGTGACTGTTGAAAGCACTGAAACGAAGTTGGATTCCCTCATGGTTGCCCCTGGTAGTAATGAGACTCCACAAGATGCTTTATAGACTCGCAAAATCTCAATGAGCAGGCAAGGTTGAGTGCAGCCTGTAAAGAGAAGGTGCTATCACTCTTGAACGAAGCTGTTGGGAGTGGGAGTGCACTTATTTTAGACGATTCGTCGTTGGATGCTGACATCATATATCAGAGGGCAGTTGCTCTCGCCAAGTCTGCTCCACCTGGGCCAGTGTTTAAGCATCGACCTAGGAGAGTTGCAGCTCAAATGAGTAAGAAGCTAGTAGTAAGAAAACAGAAGCAAGAAGCCACTGAGTTGGAAGTGAAAGAGATAACAGTTTATGCGAAGAAGGGAAGTGAGAAGAAGGATTCCAAAGTTCACAGAACAAAAACAAGAGATTTTGGTGAACCTCTTGATAGCATTGTACCACAGGGAAGCCTGAGAGTTGATGAACTTGCTAAGCTATTAGCCTGATATGCATCTTAGCACTCTGTCGATGTATTTTTGCATATGCAATGGTGTATAGAATTTTTGGTGATGCATTCTACCTCATAATCTTACATGCCTTCGCTTATTTCGCCTCCATTTCACATTTCAATTGCCGCTAAGAAGCCTGTTGGTCCTCAACTTCACAACAATTTCATTTGATGCATACATGTTGAGTGAGTGAGTATTCTTTAGGTACGTACACTGGTCCTTGGAATTCAAAATGCTATTCCTTTGGTCTTTTAATTCTTTTTCTTCTTTCTTTTGCCTCGATTGGGAAGAATACTAATGTTAACACAGATAGCTAGGTGTCACGTCATTGATCCCAATTAGGCAAAGTATTCTTCTAAAGACGAAATGGAATAAGAGGGTGATATTAGAACACATCCATTTGGATATCGTCCATTAGGATAAGCATATCCAAATTTTCCTTCGGTCTTTTAATTCTTTTTCTTCTTTCTTTTGCTTGATTGGGAAGAATACTAATGTAACACAGATAGCTAGGTGTCACGTCATTGATCCCAATTAGGCAAAGCATTCTTCTAAAGACGAAATGGGATAAGAGGGTAATATCAGAACACATCCATTTGGATATTGTCCATTAGGATAAGGATATCCAAGTTTTTAAGGAAAGGATTTGACTAATTCGGTTGAACATCAAATCTGTTCCCAACTGGCAACTTCTTATCCTATATTAACCAACTCTTACGGAAAGTCAAGGTGTTCATAGCCAAGGACAAAGTTCTGTTTTACAAAATTCATTTAGGATTTTTTTATTTTTTTATGACAATTCATTTAGGAATTGATTTCTCAAATATTGTCTACTTCAAATAAAATAAAATAAAAATCACTACTAAAAATAGTCAGATACTCAGATGTGATATAAAATTGACCCCAAGGCTTAATAGGAGGTGAGGCGGATTAAGTCACGCACTGGTATTCACACATGACATATTCCACGTCTGTTGAAACTAATTCTTGATTATTTATAAAACTAAAACTGAATTCAGAAATCAACTGTGACCAAGAAATCTGCACTGCACAATGTCTTTGTGCTAGAGATTCTAAACTACTGCTCCTGACTTCCCACTGGGTTCAACTTGCTCCCCATCTCCTACTATTCCTTTCCAATACCAGTGTTTCTGAAAGAGAAGATATATTTCTTCTATCGGGACCTGCTTTGTTTCTGGCAGGAGGAAGAAAATGAAGCTACTCATGATGACTATCAAGCCTGCAAACAACAGAAAAATCCCGTATCGAAGATGGCATAGCGACGCGAGGAAGCACTGTGCTATCAAAGCTGTGAAGAGGAGGTTGACACACACCACAATACTCTGTCCTGCTGATCTTGTTTCCAAGGGGAATAGCTCACTTGGAACTAGCCATCCCAGAGGACCCCAAGACCTTCCATAAGCCAAAACAAATACGCAAAGAACAATCACAAGGAAGATTCCAATTCCTTTTGGAAGGACTTCTCCTTGTCCAAACTTCAGTGCTAGAGTAATCGCCAAAGCAACCTGCGGTGTATTGAACAATCTAGTGAGTATGTAGTACAAATTAGGGAAGAAAAATGAGCTTGATTAGAACCGAGTTTACCAAGCAGCATATCATTTCGGTGCCAGCTTCTAAGAAGAAAGCTCTTCTGCCAAACTTATCGACCCAACGCATTGAAATAAGTGCTGCAATAACAAGCGCTCCGCTGGTAAAGATAGATGAGTACAGAGATGCCCCTGAGCCAAAACCCAAGCTCTGAAATATGACGGGGGCATAGAAGAGGATAGAGTTCATGCCAGTGAGCTGTTGGAATGCTGGGATTCCCAATGCCCCAATCACCAACTGGGGACGATTTTTTCGTGTAAGTAGATTCCTGAACGGGTGCTTAATGGCTCGAGCTGCATTGCTGGCATCAACCAGGTCAGCAAACTCTGCATCAACTTTTGTTGTACCTCTCACTTTCTCCAGTATCCTTCTTCCTTCTTCTAATCTGCCTTGTTCTACAAGACTGTTTGGGGTCTCAGGAAGAAAGAGACCCCCAACAAACATAAGAGTTGCCGGCACTGCAGCTAAACCAAGCGACAGTCTCCAACCCCATGGATGAATCTTCTCAGTAAAGTAATTGATCAAGTTGGCTATCAAAATCCCCAAGCAGGTGGTCAGCTGGAAAAGTTGGTTAATTGCACCTCGAATTTTTGCAGGAGCCATTTCTGAGAGGTACAACGGAACTGCCTGGATTATAAATAGATCAACAAAGAAAAGCTGTCAGTGAATTCATCAGAAATATGGTGTCAACTCTTTTTTGGTGAAATGCATTAGTTTAGGCTCACTTGATTTCCGAATCCAATGCCAACACCGAGAAATATTCGTCCCAAGATCAACATTAATATGTTTTTAGCAGAAGCATTGAGGACCGCTCCTAAGAAGAAGCTGATTGATCCAACAATGATGCTGGCTTTCCTGCCTTTGCTTCGGGTAACATAGGAAGCTCCAAATGTTGATATGAGGCCAGCAAAGTACAAAGAGGATGTGAAGAGTGTCAGGATCTGGTTATCGTATTTACAGTAATCTGTCTCATTGAGGCGTAATTGTTTCCTTCTATAGATTTTAGGGAAGAATTCCTTCAAGAAATCATCCATGGAAGTCACTCCACCTGAAATTTAGCATACCAAGTGAAATTACTGTAGTGATTTTGCAATCAAATGTAACTTTTCAACTGTAATGGACAGATGGTATACATTGATTGCTTATCCAAATTTAGAGGAAGTTTTATTTCTGTGGCTTTTACCTCTTTTGTGGATAAGTAAATCACAAAACAGATATGATCAATTGTTAGGTAAGGCAGCACATCACTGATGATATGTTTCAATTATTTGGAAAATGATAATAATGAAATTCAAAAGAAAAAAGGAAAGAAAACGTTACCCATTAATTTCTCTGAACAAATGCAGAATCATTAAAGAATAAAGATTATACCTTAAAAACATCAAATTTTGTATGGCAACAAAGAAAACTTCCTTTTTCTCTACATATTTCCATGAACACATTTCTTCAACCTCTCAATGTTCTGTTTAATCTAAGAGGCAATGGCAATGGCAAGAATGAACATATATCATATTGGTTTTGAACTTAAAAGGCCAATGAAAAAAGAGAAAAACTTTCTGGAGAAAATCTCAGTCTGACAAACATGGTCACAAGATTTGCTGATATCAGTGAATTAAAGATGCCCAGAACACAGTGTATGAAACACAAAAAAGGAGAATCTGATCAATCTTTGATGCCACAAATTGTAAAGCAATGAAATGAAGACTGACCTGAAACACCAAGATCATAGCCAAAGAGAGAGCCTCCAAGAGCTGCAATAATGCAAGTAAAGATGAAATACCAAGTAATTCTATGCTCATAGTGTTGAGCCCTCTCATGTACAACTTCTGCTCCTCCAAACCCTCCTGCCATTCTCTCCTCTTCACTCTCTTTCTCTCTCTAAAATCTCCCTCTCTCTCTCTAATATCAGAACTTAAACTTACAGAAGGGAATGAGGAGGTATGGAAGAGTACAAAGTTTGGAGCAACTTATAAGGAGCTGATTGGTCAACCCAATGATGTCAGACCCAAGAAAAACAGCTCAGTATTTTAAAAACTGTAGTTTTTTTATAGATGAGAACAACAAATCACAATAAAGTCCTTTCTTATCTGTATCGTTTATCTTTTCCTATTTCTACACAAAAACCAAAAAACAAGTTGAAAATTAAGAGAAGGACATGCATGGACTAGCTCTATCTTAATAAAATAAATAGTATAATTGGTCTTGAATATTATTTTACGAGGAATCTTCAAAGTATTCAACTCTAGTGATGTCGTTTTTCCTCCAGACAAATCATATGGAGTCATGAACCTGATCATTGACCCAAAGCCCTTGTAACGTTGAAACTTGCAAGTACAAATGTAATTGTCCTTTAAAAAAAATTAAGGTCATTTTTTTCCAAAGTAAATTAGGTAAGATAAATGATGAAATATAAATTAAAAATAAAACAAAAAGGTAAAAGTGTATCCAAAATACATCTTATTATCCATGATCTACATCATTTAAGATGTGAGAAGATTTGCTTAGCTAAATGAATATCGGACAATTATCCAATATCTAATTTGAATATGGATAAGGAGATGATGAACCAATTTCAAAAAAGAAGAACAGAGAGGAGATGATGAATATGATCAGAACTCTTATGAATGTTCAATATGACCATAACTCCTGATTTTGTTTGAATCTTAATCAACTATATACGAATCAAGACTGTTAATCAGTTTATCTAATCGTCCCTCAAATAATATAAAACCAGATATCAAAAGCTAATGTGTATTTTATAGATACGTTAAAACGTTCCATGACACTCGTTAAATGAAATGCATGATTATTCAGCAAATAACAAGATCATAGATTTTTCTTTTTTTTTGAAACAAAGCAGCAACTAAGAACTACATTAATTGCACACGTAGTTACTTTAGAGCAAAGTAACTAATTGATGGAGAGTTTAGGAATTGGAATCGGCCAAAATGGGAGGACAAACGTAACGTTGACATAGAAATCCATCATGTCTAAGGGATGTTCCGCAAAAGACTCCAACTTTCTTGCACCAAGTTTTGCATGACAATACCAAGACATTGGACATTTATATGCAAGATATTCTCATTATTTGAGTGGAAACCTAGCACGATTTAATTTGGCGACCAAATGATCTTAGCAAGTGAAGAATATATCGTCGTAATCGCTGATTTTGTATATCAAACTCCACGAGTGAATTAGGCGGAGGTGACTGTAGCACATTATCTTGAATAGCCAATAAGAGTAACCCAAACTCAAACCCCCCCCCCCCCCCCCCCAAAAAAAAAAAAAGAGAGGATCATATCTTACGCCACCGTGTCTTGTTCAATTTACCTCCTTCAACTCTTGGTCATCTAGTCTATTCTACTCCCAAATCCACACGGCTGCCTACCAGATCACAACCTTATTATTTTGCTGGCCTGCAGACGATCTTGCCATAGTTCTAGAGTCACAAAGTCAGAATTAGGATTGTAAATATATAAATCACCATCAAAATTAAAATGAGATCGTATGCCAGCGGCCCCTCACAGACATAACCACAAGCAGTATTCGAAACCCATTCGAAAGAGGGGGCAATGTACGAGAAATCAAATCATACATAAATGATAGAAGCCTCGAACGTTCGGAAAATGCTATGGGGTGTTCGAAAATGGTTGAAGTAGTTGAATAGGAGGATCACTATGACTATAGCCCTTGGTAAATTTACCAAAGACGAAAATGATTTATTTGATATTATGGATGACTGGTTACGGAGGGACCGTTTCGTTTTTGTAGGTTGGTCTGGCCTATTGCTCTTTCCTTGTGCCTATTTCGCTTTAGGGGGTTGGTTCACAGGAATGGATCCAACTCGAAAGTAAATGGAGTCTCTCCCCAAATTTCTACCCGACCAATGCAACTTTCCATTCCAAGCCCTGCCTCACTTTTTCTTGGTCTTCCTGGCTAAAGCTTAGTTCTAACTAAAGAAAACGATGTGATGAAGAGAGTTTTAATTCTTAATTCTCGTCAGTACAGTTGCCTACACCTTATACACACCATGCTAATACTCGATCCACAATTCTAGGGATCATTATGGTAATACAACTCAAACTCTCAATTTAGGATATCAGAATAGCTACAATCTTAATCTAGGATATTACAATTACTCAATTTCTAATTACACTGGATTCTTTCCCTCAATACTCCCCCTTTCGTCCGAAACTAGGTGGGAGTTGCATGTAGACATCTTCATAGAGTGATTCAGGAAAGCATTGTTGACATCTAATTGATGTAGATGCACCTTGTAGAGCTGCAAGGCTTAACAGAACGCGAACTGTAGTTAGCTTAGCAACTGGTGCGAATGTTTCTTTGTAATCAACACCCTCAACTTGACTAAACCCTTTAGCGACGAGTCATGCCTTATATCTCTCAACCGTGCCATCAGGATTGTACTTTATTTTGTACACCCATTTACACCCAATAGATTTCTTGTGAGCAGGGAGAGGTACCAAACTCCATGTTCGATTTTCTGTAAGGGCGTTTATCTCATTCTGCATGGCCTCTCGCCATTTTGGCTCTTGAACAGCCTGTGAAAAAGAATTAGGTTCTCGCTGCATAGTAAGCTTGACAATGAAGGCGTTGTGAGCAGGGGAAAGCTTATCATTAGCAAGGACAGTGGAGAGAGAATGAATGGTACCTGAGGAAGGAATCTCAACCTCGTTCGAAGAAGACGACGGGATAGTATGTGAGGGAAGAGCCGCCTCAATATGAAAGTCCTGCAACTTGGTTGAAGGCTTGGTGGGACGAGAAGATCGTCGTGGAGGTGGTGGTGAGGAATGTAAATGTGGGGCTTGTGTACTGTCTGGTGGTAGAGATGTGGACATATTTTGGGGAATAAGATCTGGTAATATATCAATGACATGATCTTGTGTAGAAGATGTGGCCGAGTGACTCAAGTCAGCGGAAGATAAGGAGTTGTGATGAGGATTAGGTGAGAGATTTTGGGGTGATAATATCAAGGATTAATTTCAGTTTACCCCCCTGAGGTTTGGGGGTGTCATCATTTCACCCCCTCTACTTTCAATTTTGAATTTTTACCCCCTAAACTTTCAAATTTCAATCAGCTACTATTCCATCTAAATTGGACGTTAAGTTTGACCCTTGAGGGCTAAAATGGTCATTTCAACATAAAAAAATAATAAAAATAAATTTTTTCTTTCTGTTTTTATTTATTTATTTATTTTTTTTATGTTTCTTCGGTTATTTTTTATTATTATTATTTTTTAATTTTGTCTTCAACCTATACACCACAAGTTATAATATGTTTATAAAAACAAAAAAATACTCTAGGTGGTTGAAAGCCGCTCGCTGGTCTACGATATTTGTGATATATGTCCGATAAAGTGAAGAATTTTAGGATATATCCCCAATAAAGTGAAGAAATATTTGTAAAAAATAATTTTACACTTTATCTGTAAATAAATATTTGTATATCCCCAATAAAGTGAAGAATATCTGTGTAAAATCATTTTTGGTCTACAATATTTGTGATATATTTTCAATAAATTGAAGAATTTTAGGATATATCCCCAATAAAGTGAAGAAATATCTGTAAAAAATGATTTTATACTTTATCTGTAAATATCTGTATATCCCCAATAAAGTGAAGAAATATCTGTGTAAAATCATTTTTTACATACATTTATTTACAGATAAAGTGTAAAATAATTTTTTACAGATATTTCTTCACTTTATTGGGGATGTATCCTAAATTCTTCACTTTATCGGAGATATGTCATAAATATCGTAGACCAGTGAGCAGCTTTCAACCACCTAGAGTATTTTTTTTATTTTTATAAACCTATTATAACTTGTGGTGTATAGGTTGAAGACAAAATAAAAATAAAATAAAAAAAATAAAAAAACGAAGAAAAAAAAACTAAGAAACAGAAGAAAAAAAAACTAAAAAATAAAGAAAAAAAATTTATGTTGAAATGACCGTTTTAGCCCTCAAGGGTCAAACTTAACGTCCAATTTGGACGGAATAGTAGAAATTTGACACGGCTGATTGAAATTGAAAAGTTTAGGGGGTAAAAATTCAAAATTGAAAGTAAATGGGGTGAAATGATGACACCCCCAAACTGTGGTGATTGACTCGAACAAGAAAAGACCCCAGAGTGTGATGGAGAGAGATTTGAGGGATTATTATGGATAGGATTTGAAGGAGAAAATCGTGGAGGATTGTTTTGAAAAGAAAAGTCATCTTCAAAGAAAATCACGTCTCTTGATACAAGAGTTTTCTTACTCACCAAGTTGTAAACTTTGTACCCCTTTTGCCCATATGGGTATCCGATGAATATACACTCAGTGGACCTAGGATCAAATTTGGTAGGACGAAGAGGATGAGTTGACACAAAACACCGACATCCAAAAACTCGTAAATGTGAATAGGTTGGCACTTTGTGAAAAAGTTTTTCAAAGGGTGATTTGCCTTGAAGAAGTGGTGTTGGTGTTCTATTAATTAAATAGGCAGCAGTAAATATAGCTTCCACCCAAAAAGGCTTAGGTAAATTTGCTTGAAAAAGCAGCGCTCGAGCCATATTCAGCAAGTGTCTATGTTTACGCTCAACAATGCCATTTTGTTGTGGCGTGTTGATGCAACTAGTTTGATGTAAAATGCCCTTGGATGAGTAAAATTCTGTGAGTTTAAACTCTGGCCCATTGTCACTCCTAATTGTTTGGCTCCAAAACCAGCTGGTGTGCAAACAGTCTCTTTTGAGCGTGTGATTGCGCAGGTGTGCCAGCACCGCGGGGTGCAGTCATTGGGGTAGTCCCTTGACCTGACTTCTTCTTCAAGCGCTGTGGACGAGGAGAGCACCAACCTCATCACAGGGTTCTTTTCTTGCCTTTTGGGAAAGGACTTTTGCCTTACGGATAAGGACTTTGGTTGTGATCTCTTTGGTCAACAAAATCGATACTCAACGTTGTAGGTTGAGCAGAGCAATCACTGGGAAGTTCTGAGAAAGCACGGGGTTTGCTAAAGAGTATCTTTAGCTTCGCTGGGTTGCGAGGGCGTTACCCTTGCTTCGCTGGGTGTATCGGTGGCAGTAGTACTGGCAGTCGACTCGCGAGGAGACTAGGACTGGAAGTACGGTCGCCGGGTTGATTTGGTGAGGCTGACAGTCGGCTCGCGAGGAGACTAGGACTGGCGGGCGGTCACCGGGTTTCAACGAGGTTGAAGGTTTGCTCCGAGGAGGCTTTGTAATCGCTGGGATTGATTGATCAGAGAGAGGTCCTTGATTTCGCCGCTTAACCCTGTATTTATACCCTAGGGTTTTGACTGCTCCTTGCCTTAGAAGGATTCTTAATTGAAGTTTCCTGTTTAATCTATACTACTCGATTTCAATAAGGTTTCGTCTCCTTATGAAACACGGAATGGGCGAAGCTATAACCCAAACCCGAGTGGTTTTATTTTTGGGCCGCAGGTATCGGCCCGTTGGCTCGAACCCACTAAAGGATTTTGCCAAAATTGCTTTTGGGCTCAAACATTGCCCCCCAGGCCCCGAAATCGGGCCCGCTAGAATGTAACTGATTGAAGGGGACTAGAAAGACGTGCCGGTCGCTTGAAACGATGTCATTAATGAAGGTTGCGTCCTTTCATTTGTGAAATGCTTTCTGTCGCATCGTTTCCCTCACAAAATCCTTTATTTAAACTCACAGCCGCAACCTTGTCACATCAGAAACCCTTCCAGTCTCTTAAACCCAAAAAAGACTCATTTCTGCCAACATCTCCTCTGCAAATAACCCAGAAATGGCTCCCCCCAAGAAAATCATCATCGACCAGGAAGAAGAGTTAAACGAAAAGGCTGGTCGGACTTGGGGCATCAACATTGGCGCTCGCATTCATCTTGAAACCTCTATTCATCGACCCCTACTCCTTCGCTTTTCCGATCATCAAACCGGACTGGGTCCAGCGCCGCAAGGTGTTATCCCAGACGATGATATCGCTCTCCACGACCTTCCTATTCGCCGACCCATTCCAGTCCGTCGAAGGACTCCTGGAGATTTTAGCGGTTGGGGTGCCCAAAACCATCGAGCCAAGATAGGGAATTGGCCATCCTCCATTAGTGTACAGGAGACTTCCTGGTATCGCGAGACACGGGCACGAGATCTAGCTCACTGGAATGCAGCAGGCATCACCCACACTATTGACCTGTGTTTCCATCTTCCTCGCGGTGGTAATCGCTCGCCGCTCGCTGCTTTCCTCTGTTTCTGGAATACCGCCACCAACACATTTGACTTTTGATTTGGTCAAATGAGCGTCACTCTGTTGGATATCCTCGCCATCACTGGCCTGCCCATCGACGGCGAGCCTTATGTGCATGGCCAATTTGACTCTGTCAATTTCACCTCGACCATGGCCCAGCACGGTCGCAGCGCTCACAGTGGCTCTTACCCGGGATGGTTGACGTATTACAGCCGGGAACACAACGCGACTGGCGGAATTGCTTTTCTTGAGTATTGGCTGTGTAAGTTCATATTCTGCACCTCTTCCTGTAAGCCCACTGGCACTTGGACCTTCTTAGCAACGGCCCTCTACAATGGCCGCAACGTAGGGCTCGGACAACCGGTACTGGGGGCCCTCTATCGCATGCTATACCAAGCGACAATGCATCCATTTGAGACCAACATATCCGGCCCTTTCTGGATTTTGGACTTTTGGATCCAGACGTACTTTCAATTCTTCCGTCGCGAGGATATCCCGCTACTTCCACCGGCCGATCAACTCTTAGGTCGATGGTTTTGCCGCGAGGACAAGTACTCGTCTCCTCCTTATTCTGAGTGCTTTTCTTATCTTTATTTGCTGGATGAGATGCCGTACTGTGACATAATTCTGAGCTGAAGATTCCCATCTTTGCTCGAATATGATTTTCTTCCTGGCGATCCTCGCTATCCCAACCGCGCTCGCCTGGCTTTTCGCCTCTCGATCTCCTGTTCAGACATCAGGATCGCCGCCGAAGAACTCAGCTACGAGCTCTATGCTCCCAATCACTTTGCCCGCCAGTTCGGCCTTGTCCAATTGGTACCATTCCCTCTGTACGATGCCTGGAATTACAACACTTCTTGGCGCAGATTCGGGCCCCCCTCAGGGCCCCCGCCGGCACAGAGCATGCTCGCGCTAGTTGATCTCCCTGATTGGGCCCAGACCATCGACGCTGTAGACGGAACTGAAGAAGGATATGAGATTTGGTGGGCAGAGGTCTCCGTCAATTGCTGGACCCAACCAGACGACGAACTCTTTGCAACCCTCTTCGGCGAGCTGAGGAATCCTTATCCTGCCGATATTGACATGCTCGCTCACTTCTCTGAAGACACTACCAGGCCCCGGCCTCTTCAAGTGGTCCGACCGGCGCGAGCTCCTTGCCCGGCCCAGGCTGGCATCGTAATTCGTGAACCTCCTCCAGAAGTAAGTACCGTAACTTTACCCTCTGCAAGTTCCTTCATTGTTCACCTTTTTACCCATACTTCTTTGTACTAGGGGAGTGCGCCGCGCCCTGGCCGTCACACAACCAGTGCTTCCCCGGCCGCCGGACAACCCGAAAAACAGAAAGCAGTGCTCGCTGAACCTGCAGCCGAAGACTCTTCTTCTTCTGATGACGACGATCCACAAACTGTAAGAAATCCTCTATCCTCAGGATCATGTTCTGTGGGCAAAGTCCTAACTTCTTGATTTTGACAGGTCGCAGCTGCTCTAGCTCGCAAGCGCAGTCGCTCGGACCCTCGCGCTGACCCCTGGGCAGGAGATGAACCACTGGCTGATCGATTGGTAAGAAGCAAAAAGCTCATACTAAGAATTATCCACACCTTCGCCCAAACTTCCATAACCTTTTCCTTCGCAGGTTCGTCGCCGGCCATCTGGACACGCTGGGGAGGGTTCTTCAGCTGCTAGTCAAGGAGCAACTGCTTCACAAACTCCAGCGCCTGTGGGCCCTGAAAACCTTCCACCTCCTATCAGCACCGTTGGCGATTCGGCCTCAATTCCTATGCAGATCATAGAGGACAGTTCACCCGAGCCGGAAGAGAATGCACCCCTGCCAGATGCACCGCCCGAGGAGCCGATCGCTGTACAACCCCCGGCAGACATATCGCTCAATCCTGATTCCGCCGAGGCAGTTGAAGAACCTGCAACAATACCAACCATGGACGAGCCTCCAGATGCACAGGTAACCCCCATTCCAAAGTCCATGCCTCATCTCTTGATTGTCTCTGTATATCCTGATAAACTTTCCTCAACTGTAGAGTAACGTCCCTGCTGAGGAGGTCGCTGTCGCTGATCCTGCTGAGCCCGCTGGCGAAGGCATGGTGGCCCAAGAACCTGCCCCCCAGGTTCTAGAAGTAGGAGCTAAGATAAATGCAACACCGGAACCAGGCGCGGCCCCCATCGTCGAGCCTCAAGAAGTCCCTGCCGCGGCCGCTGTTGATGCTAACGCTATTGCTAATGTTCCTCCTCCCGAGCCCCCTAACAGGCTGGAAAGGCTTATTCTCGTACTCGAAGTGGCTCCTCTAGGAGTCATAGACGAAGTGAGGGACGGACTGCAGCGGCTTCTGGGTCCGGATATTTTACTGCCGGGCGCGCCTGCTAGAGCTCAGGAATATTTGATGGTGCTTCGCCGCGAGCGCACTATCACTGAAGCTGAATTTGTTGAGATATACGAACTTCTACAAAACCTCCCGGCATGGATTAATGAGAGAACGATCGGGACCGTGCAGGTTAGGCAGGTTTAGGCTCACTATCGCGGCCTTGCGCAACAAGCAGAGGCATCTCGAGACTCCTTAGGCGATCGAGCTATTCGCGTCAGGGACCTACTGATCTCGCAGAACCACCTTCGGACCCACATTCAAGACCTCCAAGCCCAACTGATCGAAGCAAAGGCCCAGTTGGTGGTGGTGACGGCCCAACTTGAGCAAGAGGAACCTCAGATAGAACAGCCCTCAGCAGCCTTCGAAGCGATGTCTCAGAACTTGGCTCAAGCACGCGAAGCAGCCCGACAAGCAGAGCGAGCTGCTGCCGACGCTAGCTTTCGTCTAGATGAACTTTTGCTTCGCTTGACCCATGCGGGTCGGAAACTTTAGGCCCCTTATTTTAGGCCCATTTTGCTTTGTATGAATAACATTAATATTTAATATTTAGCCCGCTTTGCCCAGCCCAAATATCATTTAAACTCTGATAATTAATGAAAAGCAAAACCGTTGAAAAGATAACCCCAATTTGGGCGGTTATCTCCTTGGAGACTGCCCTGCTTCCCACGCGTTTTCAATATCTTCCATTTCCAAGATTATCGCATTTAACTGCATTGATTCTCTTATTGATGGCGCTGAAAGTACCCCAACAGCTTATCGCGCGGTGCAAGGTTGGCCCTATAAATACCGATTTCCAGAGAACAGCAATAACCAAACCAACATGTCTTTCCCAAAGATAACCTCGCAAGACCTGTTGCTCTTTCTTCAGTTTCTAAAATCTTCCCTCCATGATTTCACCCTTAGCCACAAATTCTTAGGCTTCATGGCTTAATCTCAAGACCTGGGTAGGCCTCATGGCCTAATCTCAGGTCCGGCGGCATGTCTTTGGTTTCTGAAAATCTGGATGAACTTGCCAGTCTCAGTTAAACAGAAGAACATGCCGCGCTCCTAACGCGGCAGAACCACATTCTGAGGAGTCCAACTCTTCAGACTGTCCGCGAGGAGCATGGGGAAGAAGGGCGGAAGGCCACTTTGAGGTCTACTGTTCTTCCTCCGCGGTCTACCTCCGGGGCCTGGGTACGAGGTTTCTGTTTTTCCCCAGGAGGTAGATGTGGTTGTGAGTCGCGCTCGCTCCGGACCCCAACTCCTGCCCGGAGGAAAGGCTCAAGGAAGGGGTATGAAGGATTATTCCCTTCCCTCTTCCTCCGGTACCGATGACAGCAGCGACGACTTAGATCGGAGGAGGATCTGAGTGAAGAGAGGAAGAATGCTCTGAGGTAGCGCCCAGATCCTTCTCCCCGCAACCAGATCCAGTCATTTTCAAACTTTACGCTCCTGCCACAGCCACCTTTGGCCTTGTAATTGCATGTGAAATTGTATTGCTTTATTCTGTTGTATGCTTCTGGCCGCAAAGCCACTTTATGAATGAAATTCTTGCTTCAAACAGAAATCTGCAAAAAATTTGTTAGTCTAAAAAAAAGCCTCTTGTATTGGCTCTTATATATATTCTTCATACATTTTCCCAAGATATGCAATTTAAAAAGTTGAAAGTAACTTGGATGATGAGTACAGTAAACATAATAAAAGCCTCATGTATAGGCTTTTGCATGATAAAGCCTCTTGGCTCAACTAGATATGGAGTTGCCCCCCAATGTTCATCGGGGAAGCATATACGAGAATCATAGGCCACAAAGAAAAGGCCGAATGATTATATAGAAATGATGCGAGCCGATGAAGATTAAGGTTGCCCCCCAGCTTGGGCAAGAACAGGATCAGGTGGATCGTCGAACTCCCAAACACTTGGGTAATATTTCTTCAAGAAACGGCCATTAATGGGGTTACGATTGATGTCACCATCGACATCTCTGAGGTGAAAAGCCCCGCGCTCCAAGATCCGGTGGATAACAAAGGGTCCCTCCCATCACGGCGTCCATTTACCGCGACCGGTTAATTTTTCGCCCAGGGGTAAAATGGCCTTCCAGACGAGGTCGCCCTCTTTGTAACTACGACCACGCATCCTCTTATCATAGGCGCGGGCGATACGCTGTTTTTCCATCACCAAACTGTCTAAAGCCGCCAAGCGTTGCTCGCTTAAATCTTCGTGCTCTTGCCACATTGCTTGAACGTAATCCTCACCAATCAAATGATGCTGTTCTTGCATGCGTAGAGAATGAACGTTAATTTCTAATGGTAAGACAGCGTCATGACCGAACATAAGTGCGTACGGCGTTGTGGCGGTGGGATTTCGTTTAGAAGTGCGATAGGCCCAAAGTGTCTCATACAAAGTGTCATGCCATTGTCGAGGGTTCTCTACCAACATCTTCTTTAGTAAGGTGATGATTGTCTTGTTGCTAGCTTCCGCTTGACCATTAGATTGAGCATAATACGGAGTGCTATGTATGAATTGAATGACAAAATCACTGACCAGCTCCTCGACCGGGCCTCCCATGAACGCTGCCCCCTGTCCGAAACCAACACCTCAGGGATGCCAAACCTGCAGAGAATGTTACGGAAAATAAACTGGCGAATGGTGGCGCTGGAAGCCTCTTTCAAAGGCTCTGCTTCAACCCATTTAGTGAAGTAGTCAGTGGCGACGATGATAAACTTGTGCTGAAGAGAAGAATGAGGATGGATCATCCCAATCAAGTCCAGTGCCCAGCCTTGCGCAGGCCAAGGCTTAATAATAGGCTGTATAGGAATGTTAGGAACATGCTGGACTGGACCATGCGCTTGACAGTCCTCACAACCTCTGGCAAATGCGATACAATCCTTCAAGATGCTGGGCCAATAATAACCATGACGTCGCAGAAGCCAGCGTATCTTAGGTCTCGCTTGATGGGCTCCACATATCCCCGTGTGCGCTTCACGCATCAATCGTTAGCTTCGCGACCATAGACACACCGAAAGTCTATACCATCTTCCCCACGTCATCGCAATTCATCGCCTCGAAGGAAGTAGTTTAATGCGAGGAAACGAATCTTCCTATCAGCTTTGGGGTCTGGTTGTTTGAGGTACTCAATCAGCGGGATTCGCCAATCCACATCAATAGGTTCGAGCACCGCGACTACTGGATCATCTGGTGGATCAGGTCGGGCAAGCCACGAAGGTAATGTGCGACGCTCAACTTTCAAAATGCGCTCGCGCACTCCATACTTCAATGTGATGCCTGTGGCCAACTGAGCGAGCTCATTAGCTGCAAAGTTACTCTCGCGTGGTATATATTCTAGATCGACATCGGTAAATTGGTCCAGAAGCTCGATGGCGCGATTCAGATATGGTACGAGAAACCAACTCGCACAGCGATATTTTTCCTGGAGCTGGTTTATAACGAGCTGAGAATCGCCGCGAATTTGAACGTCCCGTACGCCCATTTCCAGTAAGACTTCGAGTCCAATGATAAGAGCTTCATATTCAGCCTGATTATTAGTACATTGGAATTCTAACTGGAATGAATAAGAGAAGCGGTCACCGGCTGGGTCTTCCAAAACAATCCCTGCACCGGCCAGTGTGTCAGTTCTTGAGCCATCAAAGAATAATACCCAAGGCTGCAGAGAGACCGTAGCTTGGTACCAAATCGCGTACTCAGGGATGCACGCCAAATCTGGTCGAGTTGTAGTGGTGGAGGCTATCTCTAACTCCTTCAATGCGGGTATCTCTAACGTAGGATGATGTGCGAGAAAGTCTGCGATGGCCTGCCCTTTGACAGCTTTCTGTGGTACATATTGGAGCGAAAACTCTGAGAGAGCCAATACCCATTTGCTAATGCGACCTCTCAAAATAGGTCGCGACAACATGTATTTGACCAGGTCGGTTTGAGCGATGATGCAAGTGGTAAAGGATAGCATGTAGTGTCGCAACTTGCACGCTGAAAAATACAGAGTTAGGCACAGCTTCTCCATAGGGGTGTACCTTGTCTCGCAGTCTGTCAATGTGCGGCTGAGATAAAATATAGCATGCTCGACACCTCCCTCATCGTCCTGAGCGAGCAGGCTGCCAATGGAGGCCTCAGCTGCTGAAATGTATAACTTCAATGGGACTCCGGCTCTGGGTGGAACCAGGGCTGGCGGGCTCGCCAAGTAGGTCTTGATACTGTCGAAAGCCTCTTGATGTTTGGGCTCCCACACAAACTCATTCTGCCCTTGTAACCTCAGCAAGGGCGAGAACGGTTGGATTTTGCCTGCAGAGTTAGAGATAAAACGTCTTAGGAAATTGATCTTACCCAACAAACACTGTAATTCCTTTTTTGTCCGCGGGGGAGACGCGTTAATGACTGCGCTCTCCTTGTCTTCGGGGACCTCAATTCCTTGCTGATGAACTATGAACCCCAGAAAGTCTCCTGCCTGGACCCCAAACACACATTTGGCCAGGTTCATCTTGAGTCTATGTCTTCGCATGCGCTCGAATACTTTCCTGAGATCCGTGATATGGTCCCCCTTTTTCTGAGACTTGACGACTACGTCATCGATGTACACCTCTAAAACCTTTCCCAGTATGTCGTGGAAGATCAAGTTCATGGCTCTCTGATACGTCGCACCAGCATTCTTCAGGCCAAACGGCATGACCACATATTCAAAAACTCCCGCGAAGCCAGGGCAGCGGAAAGCGGTCTTGTGTCTGTCTTCTTCAGCGACCGGAATCTGGTGATATCCTGCAGTGCCATCCATGAAGGACAACAACTCATGTCCTGTCACAGCATCTACCAACATATCCGCGACCGGCGTGGGGTAAACATCCTTAGGTGTAGCGAGATTCAAGTCTCTATAATCAACGCAGACTCTCATCTTGCCATTCTTTTTCCGGACAGGTACTATATTAGATAGCCACTGATTATACTTGGCGACCCTTATAATACCCGACTTGTGCATTTTTTCTACCTCCTCCTTTACAAGAATCTGGGTCTCCGAATTCATTCGTCGAGGTTCCTGCTTGACGGGCCTCTTGTCAGGAAGAGTTGGTAGTTGATGACACACCAAATCTGGTGACAGGCCGGGCATGTCTTCATATTTCTCCGCAAAGCAATCTTTAAACTCTAGTAGCAATGCAGTGAGCCTCTGTTTCTCTCTAGGCTCTAAGTAAGCGCTGATAGTTATCTCCATAGGCTCGCTCGCTGTGCCCAGATTGACCTTCTCCGTAGGGTCTCTAACTTTAGGAGGTGTATCGTCCAGCACTGCCGGGGCAAGTTGAATGCTGACTTCATCTTCGTCCTCCGGGTCAGAAAGTTCTTCATTAACGACCTCTAAGGTCGCGATGCGATCGTAAGCCTCTTTTTCCACCTTGTATGATGACAGCCGTTCATGTATCGAGTGGAAGGCCTCTATCCCCTCCTCCGAGAGGTCGTAATCCATTAATCAGTTAAAGGTTTGGGCACAGCGTGGCCAGGCCTTTCCAAGCCTTCTTTTGCGAGCGTGAGCCCCCACTGTGCCAATTCAGAGGCCGTCACCCCTGTGGGGCGGCCCTTATCATCGATGCCACTAACCTGTAACGGAGTGATAGGCTCCAAATAATATCTGGCATCTACATAATTTGCGGAGACCGGGAATGGACGGGGATCTGCCTTGATCACCTCCGCCTTATCTGTGTCCCTATTCCACATAACCAGCTCTTGATGAAGTGTCGAGGGTACACAGTAGCTCCTGTGGATCCAGTCTCTGCCCAAAATGGCACTGTAGGCCGCATAGCAATCCGTCACGAAGAAGGCATAAACCCCCTCTGCTGGTCCGACCTTAATACGCAAGAACAATAATCCTAAGGTTTTTGTTACAGTGCCCGCGAAATTTTGAGTGCAAGAGACGTGGACTGGATTTTCTCTCGCTTGATCCCAAGCAAGTGCATGGTCCTGGTAGTGACGACATTAACAGCAGTGCCGGTGTCAATCATGATTTTGCTAACTTTGATACCACCGATGTCTGCCGTAATGTATAGCGGTCGCATGTGCTAGACCATAGCTGGCGTTGGCTTGGAGAAGTTCATGAGTGATCCCTTGTTTGGAACCCCTTCTAGTTCCTGCGAGACCCTATCTTCTACAGGTGTCGCAGCTGCTGAAGTGACCTGCAATGGTTGTACACTCTCTTCTTCTGCCCCCACGCAATCCTGAGCAGCGACTGGCAATGCATATTTCGCGGGGAGTACATAAACCATGTTGCAAGAAACGTCAGCTGTCTCAGTCCTCTCCATGTCACCGTCCAACTCGAGCTTGGGCTCCTCGACTGGGATATCAGTTTGAAATTGCTTAACCAAACGATCTACCAACGACCCTTCCGTGAGGCCTTTTACCTCGCAATGTTCAAGCTCTTGTGACTCGAGTTCCTGCTCCACAATAACCGGCTTAGGGTTTTCCGGTTCCATGCGCTCCTCTAAGGCGGGGATGACCACACTTTGGATTTTCTTGGGTCGCCACTGCAAGGTGTCGCTAGTCCTGTCCTTGCCCCCCAGCCTATCAAAGACTGAGCTTTGACCACTGGTACCTCACGGAATAGCCAGCGCCTGACATGAGGATGCCGAGTTGGCTAGTTCTCCATCCGAGTAAGAGGTGGTGAGTGCTCCTTAGTAATCCTGCAAAACACACTGGGCTTTGAAGTCCCCGTTAGCGAATCTATTTGTTTGTTAAACCCACGAGGGGGTCTCAATGGTTTAGCGGCCAGCGCTTCCATCTCTTTCTGGTATTGCTCGGGCGACTTGACTAGCTGGGAAGGCTTGATCAGGCCCTGATCTAAAGCCTCTAGAGCGCGCTTGGCTTCCCTAAACCTGCGCTGTAACTTCCTTTTCCTGGACGAGCTAATCTCCACTGCCTTGCTCTTTTCCCTGGTGTACCATCTGCCCTCTTTGATAGGGTTAGCTGAAGCAGGTGGTATATAGGGTTTGGTCAGAATATCTGTGCAGTCGCTCTTGGTCTTTTCTTGCTTTGGATCGCCTGCGGCTGCCTTTAGCTTCAGGAATAAGTTGGAATCTCTGGGGGATGGTGGTGATGCCGTTTTCTCCCGTTCTTTTGGGCTGGAAGGCTGATAGTTCCGCGACGACGAGGCCCACTTGATTGGTGATAGGGAGCCAAAGTGAAATGTCTGCTCGACTTCTTCGTGCGGTATTTGGATACCGCATTCATCTTTGCATCGCGAGCACAGAATCACGGGTGAGGCCTGGTTGGTTGACCCAATTCTATCCTTGGCTGGCGCTTCATCCGCGATGGACCTATCACTCTGCTTGCTCGGAACCAGATCCAGAGTTGGTTTCCGTCGCTGCTGTTTGTTCCAATCCACATTGACCATATTGATTCCGATGTCAGGGAAGGGATCCACGTCAACTAGTGCCGCCGCTGTGACTGGAGCCTCTACCTGCAAACTACCGTTATTAAGCCATACCTGAATCTGGTCTTTGAGCTTTACACAGTCCGCGGTATTGTGGTTCCACAGATTATGGAACTTGCAGTACTTCTTTCCCTTCAACTGCTCTGGTCGCGGAAAAGGCCCAAAATCAGTCTTCACCATCTTCGCAGCGATCATCTCGTCGAGGATCTCGTGAGCTTTATTGGCATCATAAGTATATGTCGCGAACTCCGGTTTGGTGAAGGCCATCGATTTGAGCTTAACAGGCTCCTTGGAAATCTTCAACTGCTTCAAGGACGGGTTCTTCTTCCCGGTTAGCTCATAGGCTGCTATATCATTATCCTCGTCCTCTTCATCGTCCTGGATCGCTTCTCCAGTGTTGTGATGGTAATAAGGGTCGTAAGTGGCCGGCTGGTAGCTCAGGGCCGCTACAGTATGGTGTTTACCTGGCACGTACGTCCCTCTGGAAGCATTCTTCCTCGCATCTGTTTCTCTGAGGAGATGTTCGAAACTGCCCACCTCCGTGATGAGTTCTCCCATCGACTGAATCATGCTGCCGTGTTGCTTCTTTCGTTGTCGGGGCTCCAAACCTTTGACCGCCAACTTGACTAACTCCTTCTCAGGCAGGATGACATTTAGTTTGGCTTTCTGGATTTGAAAGCGCTGAAGATAAGCGACTGCCGATTCTGTAGGCTGTTGGGCCATCTGAGTGAGAGAAGCTAGGTCTACTTCAGGTTCAATAGTTCCAAATATCTCATGGAAAAGTAGTTCCATCGCCGGCCAATCCGCCACTGTCCCTGGTCTGAGTTTAGAAAACCATCTGAAGGCAGCGCCCGACAGAGAAGTGCCAAAGATCCTGCACTTGAGGACGTCATCATTCTGGTATTGGCCACATTGTACCCTAAACCTGGCTAGATGTGTTGCCGCATCTTCAGTGTCTTCCCCTGAAAAAGTAGAGAAAATAATGATCTTATAACCTCGGGGGAAAGGTGCGAGCATGATGTGTGGCGGGAAAGGTCCCTCATAAACCCCATTCGGCTGGGCTCTAGTGTTTGCCAATCTGATCATCTCCTCTACCTCATCACATCTCACATAGTCTAGGCCCGGAGGCGGAGGAGGTGCCACCGCGGCTTGGTGAGTAGCTTGCCCAGGGGCTGCCTGGTTCACCATTGCTGATCCTTCCCCGACATGCACAATGCGGGTCGTAGCTTGTTGCTGGAGAGTTACTGCAGGCGTAACCTCTTCCTTTGACAGAGCCGTTATCTTGATCGGGGCGCCGGTCTGGTCGAGCGCATAATAACTCCCCGGCAGCTCTTGATATACCATCTCTGCCCCGTCGCTGTCGTACTGGACGAAAGTCACAGGTTCCGACGCAGTTCCTGCGCCCTTCGCGACTTGGTGTTTTTTGGTGGCGTGTCCGCTTGATGAAGCAGTCTTTTCTTTGCTGCCACTAATAACCAAGGCTTGTTCTTTGTTTTTCGACGGAGCAGTAGCGACAGTAGCTGAGGAAGAAACAGCATTCTGGTTAGTCTTTTCGCGCTGATTTGGCGGCACGTACTTGCCTGAACCGGATGGCTGGCCAAGAGAGCCAAGGATAGCGTTAGGATCCCCTAAGGCTTTGTTCAGTACATCTCTCGCTTGGTTCAATTCTGCTCTCTGCATGGCCACCTCAGTTGCCAGGTTGGCCCCGTCCTTGCGAAGATCTGCTATATTCGATGCGGTCTGCTTGGTGTGATCCGCTATAGCGTCCAAAATTGCCTTATGACGCTGATCATGCCCGCTAGCGATACCTGCACCGTGTGCCTTCACAGCACTTTCTGATTGTGCGATCTGCTGCTGGGTACTCTCTGTATGTATAGTCATCCGCTGCTCAATTTCACGGAGAAGCTTTTCCGATTTTGCGGTTTCTCTAGCAAAATCAGCGTCCATCTTCTTGCGATGGTTCTCGATATTCTCCATGATGATAGCAAACTGGACCTCAGCGCTCGCTCCTTCCGGGATAGGCTTCGGAACAAAAGCCTCTTCTACTCCACTTTCCACTGCAGTGTTGACAGTGGCGGGGATAACAGGCTCGCTGGCCTGATTAATATTGACGCTCTGACCCTCAGTAGCGGTCGAGCGATTCTCATATTGTCCCGTTGACATACCGGGTGATTGGGGCTGATGAGAAAATCGTTGCGTCACTTGTTCTTCAGAAAGACCACGACAGTCCGCGCGAGAATGCGGTCTGTAACTGGAGGTCTTATGTTTTGAGCAGTTAGCGTAGCCTTTTTGATAAGGGTTATCGCTAGACTTCCCAATGGTTGCGTTCGCAAAGAAACACTATTGCGGTCCCACTGGGCGTGCCAAAATGTTTGGCTCCAAAACCAGCTAGTGTGCAAACAGTCTCTTTTGAGCATGTGATTGCGCAGGCGTGCCAGCACCGCGGGGTGCAGTCGTTGGGGTAGTCCCTTGACCTGACTTCTTCTTCAAGCGCTGTGGATGAGGAGAGCACCAACCTCATCACAGGGTTCTTTTCTTGCCTTTTGGGAAAGGACTTTTGCCTTACGGATATGGACTTTGGTTGTGATCTCTTTGGTCACCAAAATTGATACTCAAAGTTGTAGGTTGAGCAGAGCAATCACTGGGAAGTTCTGAGAAAGCACGGGGTTTGCTAAAGAGTATCTTTAGCTTCGCTGGGTTGCGAGGGCGTTACCCTTGCTTCGCTGGGTGTATCGGTGGCAGTAGTACTGGCAGTCGACTCGCGAGGAGACTGGGACTGGAAGTACGGTCGCCGGGTTGATTTGGTGAGACTGACAGTCGGCTCGCGAGGAGACTAGGACTGGCGGGCGGTCACCGGGTTTCAACAAGGTTGAAGGTTTGCTCCGAGGAGGCTTTGTAATCGCTGGGATTGATTGATCAGAGAGAGGTCCTTGATTTCGCCGCTTAACCCTGTATTTATACCCTAGGGTTTTGACTGCTCCTTGCCTTAGAAGGATTCTTAATTGAAGTTTCCTGTTTAATCTCTACTACTCGATTTCAATAAGGTTTCGTCTCCTTATGAAACACGGAATGGGCGAAGCTATAACCCAAACCCGAGTGGTTTTATTTTTGGGCCGTAGGTATCGGCCCGTTGGCTCGAACCCACTAAAGGATTTTGCCAAAATTGCTTTTGGGCTCAAACACTAGTGACCTTGACTCTTTTCCCAAATTGATTTTCGGCTAAGTGAACAAAGTGTACAAGGAGAGTGCGTGTTTCTGACTTATGTTTCATTAGATAAACCCATGTGCTTCTTGAGTGATCGTCAACAATAGTTAAAAAGTATTGTGCACCATAAAATGTTTGGACAAGATAGCCACTCCAGATATCAACATGTATGAGATCAAAACAAGATTCACTCAATGTAGCACTTAGGCCACGTTTGGTTCATGGAAAGGAAGCATCAGGAAAGGAAACTTGTTCCTTTCCTGCGTTTGGGATGCAAAAGGAAAGGAAATCGTTTCTTGAAGGAAGGGAAAATAAGGGGGAAAATGGTTCCTTCCAAATCTCAAAGGAATTACTTTCCCCCTTGTTTCCTTGCATTTATTACTCACAACATATTATTTTATTATATTATTTACAAACTTTTTAACAACTTTCCTGATAACTTTCCTTACGTTACCAAACATAGGAATGGAAAGTTGTTGGGAAATTTTATTTCCCTTCCTATGGGAAAGACAAAGGAATTACTTTCCTTTCTGTGAACCAAACGAGGCCTAAATGGAAAAGGCTGTCTGGTCAGTTTGGCCAAAGGACAGACAGAACAGGTACTTGCATCGCAAGTTTTATTTGCAAGAAAATGAAACAATGGAAATACTTTGCTTGAGGGGTGCCCTAGTCTTTGGTGCCATAAGTTTTGAGGTTTGGTGCGCACCACATTGCATGTTCCTTTCTGTGGTAGATTGAGGCAGTAAAGTCCTTCACCCTCAGTTCCCGTCCCAACCGTCTTCCCTGATCGTAGGTCTTGTATGAAACAAACTTGTCTAAGAAAAATGGTGATATAAAAGGAATCAAATGCAAGTTTGCTGATAGATATGAGATTTAGGTAAAACAATGGAACATAAAGAACATTATGGAGGATGAAATGTTGAGAAAAAACAATTGTCCCAATGTGAGTAACATGAGCAGATTTTCCATCAGGTAGTTTTACAAGACGATTATGAACAGGTTTGAGTGATGTAAGAAAATGAGGATGGAAAACGATATGATCACTTGCACCACTATCTAGTATCCATGTTGGTTCATTACTGACTCGAGAAACACTGAAACTTTTACCTGAAAGCTCCTCATAATTGGGAACGTTACGAACAAGATTGACTGCGGATGTGTTAGGCTTGTTCAAGGCTCCTAGCAGCTGATTATATTCGTCTTGGTTGCAACAGTCTTAAATTTTCTTAGAAGGCTAAGCATTTGATTACACTCCTCTTGTGAAAAGGGAAAGGTTGTCATCCCTTCTTTGTTGTCATTGGAAGAGGCTGCATGGTTGGCCCTTCCAATGGTTCGGGGTTTCTCTGTGAAGCAGAGGTTGAATCCTTGTTCTGCTCTATCTTCAAAACGTCGTCTCCTGCCATTGAGGGATTGATTTTGGTTTTATTGTTTTTAGATTATGCCTCAGAGTCGGTGCTCTGATACCATAAAGAAAACGATGTGATGAAGAAAGTTTTAATTTGTAATTCTCGTCAGTACTGTTGCCTACACCTTATACACACCATGCTAATACTCGATCCACAATTCTAGGGATCATTATGGTAATACAACTCAAATTCTCAATTTAGGATATCAGAATAGCTACAATCCTAATCTAGGATATTACAATTACTCGGTTTCTAATTACACGGGATTCTTTCCCTCAATACTAACTCTCTCCATTTGGCCGTTTCAGAAGAGAAGATATCCATGACCAAATCTGCAAATGAAGTTCGCACAACACTCCACCTATAATCGGCATTAACTTGGATATTGCTTGAATAAATACTACTGGTATTAGTAGTAGTACTCAAGGTTTCAAATTACGGTTTCGCTTTTGATTTCGGTATTTCAAATTTAAGGAAATTTCGGAGAAAGTTTCAATTTCGGTGGAAATTTCTGTTAAAAAAATAAATAAATCAAATTAATTACATTTATAAAATGATATTTTTGAATGAAATTTTTACATAGACTAAACTAACCTATAATAAACCTATTTACAATGTAACATCTCTAAAATTATACATTTATAATAGAATTATGATATTTTATATGGACGAGTAATTAACTAGTACTGTAGTAGGTTGCTAAACTCCTAAACTAGTGTTTTTATCTATGTGTATTGATAATGTGTTGTATATTGATAATGTAAATATGATTTACTTTTTTTAATAATTAGAAAATTACAAAGGGGTGGGGCAGGGTGGGGCAGGGCGGGGCACGTAAAATCAAAACTCCGTGAATGAAAATGAACAAGTACAACAAAAGGAATATAAAAGCTACTATGATGTGGTTCGATCTAGCTGGTTGAACTGCTTTCATTTAGTATCATACAATACTGCTCCCAAGTACATGAATTTTGGAAATGATTTTCGTACTTCATCACATGGTTATTGTATGTGTACGTGTTGTTCCCTTTCCACATGCAATCCATATATCAGATATTGTGGAATTACCTAATATGATATTACAGTGTATGAAGCATACAATATTTGAGACGAAGCAAAAAGAAAATCATGTTATGGTTGGAGCATTCAACTTTGTAGGAGATAAAAACAAAAAGGTTTTTTGTTGTATTCAACTTGATTGCAAAGAAAAAAAAATCATAATTTCATATTTTCTCTATAAAAGTATGAAGTAAAAATTCATTGTAGGTGACATAAAAATTTAGCAGAAATTTTAGAGAAATTGCAGAAATTTTAGAGAAATTTCGGACAAAATTTCGGTGTGAATTTTTAAATATATATTGTGTGTGTAGATATTTCAAAAATTAAGAATTTCGTGGAAATGTACGGAAAATTTCTGGAAACTTTTGACGGAAATGATATAGCATATGAATTTCGTTTCAGTATTTCAAAATTACGGAAATTTCGGCAGTTTCGGAGAAATTTAAAACTTTGGTAGTACCAAGGTTTCAAATTTCGGTTTTGGTTTCGATTTCGGTACTTCAAATTTAAGGAAATTTCGGAAAAAGTTTCGATTTCGGTGGAAATTTCGATTAAAAATAAAGAAAATCACATTAATTGCATATATAAAATGATATTTTTGAATGAAACTATTATATATATATATATATTTTTTGAAGAATATCATGTCGATATATTAATAAATCTCATGCCAGAAAGGACCATTACATATCCTCCCTCTACCAAACCACGTGGTGTGGTGTGTTGGTCGAGCTGCCTAGTCTGGAACCCCCAGGTCTAGAGTTCAAATCCCAGCTCCATCCCGTGGCCAGCAGATTTGAGGGATCTGGGTTAGTTAAAACACCCAATGGTTCGTGCGTCTGCGGTGCAGTGATTAGTCTGGCTATGCTGGGATACACTGTATGGGTGTGTGTGTTGGTTCTATTGTCGTCTTCCACTCAAAAAAAAAAAAAAAAATAATCCTCCCTCTACCATCTCTGGGTAGAAAAAGAGTTTGTGGTAGTAGCACAGTGATATATAGATTAGGTCCAATCATTTGACGGTTCCACGCTTATAAAGAGAGCCTATAAACTATTAACTACTACATAGTAAATAGGCCGAGTAAACTAGACTCGATGACACTTACTAAAAAAAACTAGAAGCATACCTCCCTAGGGAATTATAGGAATTAAACTGCAAAAACTATGTAAAACCCTAGTAGCCCAAAAATAGCCCCAAAAAGCCCAACTCCAAGCCCAACAAAGACTGGCCTGACATGGCTCAGCCCTCGTCCCTCACCTAGCAGCAGCACAATACCGGAAACTAGATTTACGCCGCCCGACCACGCTGTACACGACCAGTGTTACTCCGATCAACGTCGCCCCTGCGCCTCCCAAACCACGAGCTACACGGAGTTACGTCAACCCAAGCCTCCACGACCCGCAGCATCCCAAACTCGCCCCACCGCGAATCCAATCCACCTTGACCCGCAGTCATTGATCTCATCCCACCATGATCTTGCTTCGCCACAATCCGGCATCCCACGCACATAACCACTACGCACACAGACTGAGCACCAGAGACCACTACCAAGACCACCATGCCAAGACTAGGAGCACAGAGCCTTTTGGAGAAACTTTTCAAGCAATAACATCAACACCCCATCCTGCAGCCAACCGCAAAACATCAGCGAGGCCCGGAGGCCAACACCAACGTCGGGGCGCTGCCAGACGAGATCGATTTTGAGAGAGCGGGAGAGCCGACTTTAGGGTTTCTCTGGAATTGAGAGATAGATCATGGAGAATACCAATTAATTAAGTTATGGGATATCACTTTGTGTGAATGAAACTTTTATATAGACTAAACTAAACTATAATAAACTTATTTACAATATAACTTATTCTCTAAAATTATACATAAATAATAGAATTGCTATATTTAATATAGACGAGTAATTAACTAAAACTGTAGTAAGTTGCTAAACTAGTGTTTTTATCTATATGTAATTATAAGTGTTTTGTATATTGACAATGTGAATGTGATTTACTCTTTTTTATTTTTTTATTTTTTATGGCTGGAACCCAGTGAGAAGCTTGGCCATCACGCCTTTTTCACTAATAATTAGAAAAATACAACGGGGGGAATGTAATACTAAAACCTTGTGAATGAAAATGCAAGTACAACAAAAGCAATATAAAGTATTAGTAATAAGTGCTACAACGATGTAGTTTGATCCATGTGGTTGAATTGCTCCCATTTAGTTTCATACAATACTGACATACTGCTCCCAAGTACATAAATTTTAGAAATGATTTTGGTACTTTATCACATAGGTAATGTATGTGTGTTGATCTCTTCCCACATGCAATCCATATATCGAATATTGTGGAATTACCCAATATGGTGTTTCATTGTATGAAGCATACAACATTTGGGACGAAGAATGATAAAAAAAAACCATATGTGCTTCCACCTTGTGAGCTTGATCCAATTTCGTAAGTGCTTTATGAGGTAGAACTCATTTCATGATGAGGATGAGGATAATGAGAATGAAATGAGTTAGGGTTATCACTATATTGAGAACGAAATATAATAGTTGAGTGACCAAAGTGATATATTTGAAACTTCAGTGACTAAAGTGTCGAGTAAGTCATAATTGAGTGACCATTTGTGAAATTTTTTCAAAAAATAAATTAAAATTTCATATTTTGTCAATGACAAAAGAATTTCAAAGAAATTTCAGACAAAATTTTGGTGTGAATTTTTTAATATATTTTTCGACAGAAATTTCAGCAGTTTCGGAGAAACTTAAAACCTTGGATAGTACTAGTATTAGTGCTGGTACTGCTCGAATAGGTACAGTAGAAATCATAAAGTTGTGTACTGATCTGTAAGCTCGAGCCTAGAGGGGTGAGAGCGAGGAAGAGCAACATGACCAAGTCATTGTGAATCCCTAGCACAACTGGTTCATCCTGCGGCCGTGGTCTAGTCGCTGGAATAGGCGCGCATTATGAAACTCAGAGACAAAGTACTTGCTACTTCGGACACCTAAAAAATTACAGATCCGATGAGCATTCTCCATACGAGGGGCCCCGGTCATGGTCATCAATAACACATACGAAGCGGCCAACAAAATGAGGACTAGAAATGACTCAAGTGAGAGCGAACCAAGCCTTACAACCACGTACACTAGCTTGCATTGAACAGCATAAATGCAAGGAAGTCGACAAACAATTTCGACCAATATATTGTATTGATCCAACTGTACAATACTAGTACTATTACGTACCAGTAACACTTGGTGTTAATAATGACTTCCTACTGCAACACCTCTTACTGCTTCTGATCCTTTTTCTCTTATATATACTAGCAACATCATCATCGATCAAAGTGCTTATAAAAAAAAAAAAAAATCATCGATCAATATGTCTTGTGGCCAAAACTGAACTTGATTACTTGGAAATATCTACATTAATTCACCAAGTAACTGCTAGCTAGACACAAAGAACCTGTATCATCATCCTAGCTATATTATACAAGAGTACGTGATCCCAGATTCTTCGTTCATATATATATATATATATATATATATATATATACACGAAAATGTTCTGAAGAGGACGTCCGCAACCCAGAAAAAGTGCGGACGTCGCTCCTCCGGCCTCGATCGAACGGCGACGGCGTGGCGCGGCTTGCCGGAGGGACGCCGGGGGTCGTGTGGAGGGGTATGCGGTGCGGTGGAGTCGCCGGCGACGGTTCTGCGGTGCTGCACAGAACCTGCAACTGCAGGTGAGGTGGCTGCCCAGAAACCGGCAAGCCCGACCTCCTCCGACCTCGAACGCCGCCCAGAAGAGGTCTGGGACTCCTCCGGCCAGCCCCGCGCCGCCGTCGTCGCCTGGAGCCCTCCTGCTGCATCGACGTCCGCACTTTAGCGAAGTGCGGACGTCCGCTTCAGAACCCGCCTGTATATATATATATATATATATATATATATATATAGATGCGCTTCCCTTGCAGATCGTTACCTATGCATGCATGATTTTGTAGCATCGAAAATAAGAGCTCGGGTCTCACGGCGCGGATGAGCATCTTACTGAAAATAGAAAAGAGAGCACGAGTCTCAAGTACAGAGGAACATGATATTTATTTATGAGCTAAATTCGGTAAAAATATATAATATTTTAGCAAATCTGTTGAAAATGACATTTCTATAATTTGTTCAAGGTTTGTAAGAAAACTTTATGACTCCACCAAAATGTCGGTGTAATATATATTTTATTTTTAAACATCTGTAAATTGTTATCTGTTAATAAAATAAAAATATATCGTTACAAAAAAAATAAATGTATGATATGTTAACATTTTTCGTACATATCATATTTTATATAATAATTGTCACTTGAGAACTTATGGTACCACTTTGCGAAGAAGTGGTACCATCGATGAAATGGAAATTATTCTATGTACCGACGGTGTAAGTGACCCAACCCTTATAAAATAATCTCAACCCTTGATATTTATTATCAACTTTATTTTTAATAAAAAAAAAGTGTATTTAATGCAATCTAACCATTCATTTATGTTGGTGCAAGTGCACGATGGTGCTCTGAATAATCTCTATCGATGAAAACGATATTATTGATTGGTGTCAACAATTAATTACAATTGACACTCTAAGAGTTAAATTTTGCCCTGTTTTTACCTGTTAAATTAATTATCACTTGAGAACTTATGATACCACTTTGCGAAGAAGTGGTACCATCGATGAAAATGATATTATTGATTGGTGTCAACAATTAATTACAATTGACATTCTAAGAATTAAATTTTACCATGTTTTTGCCTGTTAAATTTTTGTCTTTTTTTAGTGTTTTTTGCATGATATTCACGTGCGCCAAAAAATAAACCCGAAAAATTGAGAGAGAGAAAAAAAAAAAAAAAAAAGTGAAAGAGGTGGTTTTGGTACCAAATTGAACAAGTCGTTTCTCTCTCTCTCTCTTCCTTCACTGCTCTCTGTAGAAACCACTAAACCAGCTTGATTGGGGTTTCCATCATCTCTCTTCTTCGCATTCAGGTCTCTCTTTCTCTTTCCTTATTTGTGTTCCTTATCAATACTCTTGCAAAGTTTTCAGCTTTGTTGTTTAAATCTGTAGCTAATTGTTACAAGTTTATTTTTTTATTTTTTTATTTTTTTGTGAAATTTGG
Source organism: Rosa lucieae (assembly GCA_024704745.1). Lineage (NCBI taxonomy): Eukaryota > Viridiplantae > Streptophyta > Magnoliopsida > Rosales > Rosaceae > Rosa > Rosa lucieae. The sequence goes on from CM045493.1 coordinate 5,513,865, forward strand.
GAATTCTATTCATTAAGATCTAATCACAGTAACTGGCTGATTATCCCATCTTATCTGACTCCATGTTCAATCTACTGAATTTTATGTTAAAGTTCCAGTCTTTCAATTTGGTGGGTATTTGTTCGATCGTCTTTGTATTCTGTTTTAAAGAGCAGGCATAATATGATAATGACCAGATCTGGGTTTCTCCCCTAAATTGGGTCTTATGCTACTTATGGTTTTTATTTCCCATAATGATTAGTTTTAGCTCATATTAGCCGTACGTAGTTTGTTAAAGTAAGTTGCTTGGAGTATATATTGTATTTTTTTTTTTTTTGTCTCCTGGGACAAGAAATAATGGAAAATGTAATGTTTGCAGTCTTGGTTTTCGCACTTTATGCACGAAAATGTAAAATTGCGAATGTAATTAATCGCGCAAGTTTGTGTAAATTGTTGTTTATGTACTGGTTTAGTTTGTGTTCTGAAGGCATGTCTTGCTTTATTTGTGGCAAAAAGATCTCCTGAGTTTTTCGTCAGTTATGTGATTATATATAGTTCTGAAATGACTGCAATCACCATCTGCCGGAGCTGGGTGGAAAATGTTAGACTAGGATCTCTGTAACAGCTCTTGTTTCATATAGTATCAATAAGTTCTGTTTACTGGCTTCAGTCTGCTCTGAAGCTTGGACTTTATTGTCGGGCTAATGATCTAATCAGAAGCAGAGATAAAAGCCACTGTCTGATCTTTGTCTTTGTTATGTATGGGAAGTGGAGTAGTGCTGATGCTCTCAACATTACTATTACTGGAATCCTGTAATGAGATTGCCTTTTCTGCAGGAATCACTATTTAGAACCATTGCTTTGGTGTCAATACTGTGAAGTATAGCCTGCATAGAGTACAGGACAGAAGAGAAATCTTCAAATAATTTTTCAGAAAAAATGGAGGATGAGAGTGGACTTGAGCTTAGCTTGGGTCTATCTTGTGGTGGGGGATCTTCTGTGAAGTCCAAGGGTAAAAATGGTGCCTCCTCAAATACTAGAGCGGAAGAAGGTGATAGAGACAACAAACTAGCAGATGATTTTAAAGACTTTCTTCATGGAGGGGCTCAGAAGCAAGAGTCAAGTAGTAGCTCTCAAAGAAGTGATTCAGTGAAACCTAAGGAAAACTTCTTTAATGACCTCTCCAAGGCCAATGGTGATGCAGACACATCAATGAACTTGAATGGGAGAGGAGTCTGGGCTGCAAAGAATAACAAGTCTGATGAAATAGAGGAAAGACAAACAGATGCTGGTAATAAACGCAAGACTTTGTTTGAAGAGATGAACCAACAGAAGAAGCATGAGAGAGAAGCTCATTACACTGATATGCATGACAAGACAAGAGCATCCCATATTTCCATAACAGAGGATGGCTCTACTGCTGAAAATGAAGACGTGGCAGATTCTGAAGTAGAGGGCTCAGCCTCAAGGCTGATATCCCAGCATGACGATGGCTCTAAACGATTTGTTGGATCTGGTGACTCTTCTGATGCTCAAAAAGAGCTTCGCAGGTTTGCTGATTCAAGTAATGTGGATCCAAATGGGCAGAAGAGGTTTAATATTTCATCAGAAAATGATTACAAGGTTGGGAACATGACGTATGGCAGTCCATTTTCTGTGCAATCAGTAAACATGATGAATATGCCCTACTCTCTCCCGAAGGATTCTAACCCTGTTGGTCCACCCAGCACATCAGGCCATCTGATTCCTGGAATGATGCAGGTGATGCCTATTGCAAATAGTGAACGGTCAGGGACTCAACCCATGAATCCTGGAAACTTGCCAGTTATGTTTGGCTATTCACCTGTCCAGCTTCCAATATTGGATAAGGATAATTCTTGGGGTCCCCATACTCAGCAGTTTCACTATGCTGGCAGAAATCCACCAAACCCAGGTAACTGTGGACTGAAAATTTTAGGTGTCCTGTATACATAATGTATAGGTACCCAGTACCCAGGAGCATTCCTCTGTCCTTGACAATTGCTTTCACTTTTCAGTGGTGATGGTTGAAAAGTAATTTATTATGCTTCTTGTATTGATGTAGCTGTGATGCAAGTAATTTCACATAATACATCTGACGCTGCACAGTATGATGGGAGATTAGAACGGGCAAAAGGTGATGGAAAACAGCATGTCACTGAAGAGGGCTCCTCTTCTCAAGCAGAAGAAGACATGAAAGTAAGCAGCACAAACCCAAGGACAAAAGATGCACCTGATCGCTCAATGGCAGAGGATTTCTCTCATGATTTTTCAGCTATAAAACCAGGAATTGCTGCGGACATAAAATTTGGGGGATCTGGTTCCCGCCCAAATCTACCATGGGTTTCTACCAAAGGTCCAGGCCCCAATGGTAGGACGATTTCTGGTGTCACTTACAGATACAGCGCAAACCAAATCAAAATAGTTTGTGCTTGCCACGGTTCCCACATGTCCCCTGATGATTTTGTTCGGCATGCAAGTGAAGAGCCTTCTAATCCAGAAAGCGGCACAGGTTTGGCGACAGTCCCAAATGGCAATCCTGCTGCCTCTGCTCAGAGCTGATTCTGGGCTTGTGTGCAGTTTGTTTACGCTTAACCAGACTAATAAATTACACTTGGCCAGGAAAACCTGGCAACGGTTTTTTATGCTCATCTCTTTACTTCTGTAGTGATAACCTTCTTCTATCAATCTATTGTGATAGTAAGGCCTTACATTTCAGTTCCATTCTAGTAGTTCTTGAGCAAGGTGTCATTACTTTCCACATAAATTGCTTCTGAATTTCAAAATGATCTTGCAAGAAATCATGAACTCTCTGGATTCAAGCGGTATGCAACTGTCAGTGTATCTAGTATATAATCTTATGGTACCACCAACTTGTGTATTTCCTGCAAAGATTGTCGATTATCAAGTGGTTTTTATTGAATATTGTTACCAAGTGCATTGGATGTGTTCTTGTGTAGTATAGAGCAGGCCTTGAATAATGCCACAAATGGAGAATCTCATTGTCAAAATATAAGAAGCTTAAAGAATATGGTTGTGGTTTGGGTTTGGGGGGTTCATTTTCATTATCTTATTCTTTAGTCTCTGTACTATCTGCCATGCTGCTGTCATTTAACTCTTGTATTTTCCTACTGCCTCATCATCCTCCATGTGCAGTCCTTGAAACGCTTGCAGATTTGTTATATATGATACAGCTTCACTTTCCCAAATGGGTAATGTAAAAAACCTGAATCTTGACAGAATATATGAGGCACCTCATCTTCGAACCAAAAATAAAATATGAAAACATCTTAGAGTTTGCTTTTCCCTTAGAAAAGTTGGGTCAGTTCCATTGAACACTAATGAGACGGTAACCCAATTCTCAACTCAATGGAAGTGCTTATCAAATTCAGGGTTGGTTATATGTACTTTTCAGGTCTGAATATTACTGGTTGGAGCCAAGTTAATTTTATGGCTAAAATGCTGTCCTGTGCAATGAGATCACCTAAACCAAATCCCTCAATCCAACTCGATCATCTTGACTTTCTTAGCTGTATTTGCTAATGCATGCAGCATGCACCATACGCTACCTATAATTTTGACTTTCATTTGCCACTAAAAATCTTAATAATCTCTGTAAATTCGGTCAAATCACAATGTTGGGAAGACGAGCTAATCCAACACCAGACTCAACCCGGAACACATTGGGGACAAACATTACCTGTGAAAAGCTCTAACGAAGTTTTCTACCTCTAAAACCACGTTTCAACTTCATTACTTTAATGGTTTCTTAATGAATGATTGAAATTTTAAATCACTATGATGTCATGTTGTTGCATGTGATACTAATAATATATGGCAGGAACATTAAGCAAGCAATGCCTATTAGCCTACCATAAGAAGCCATACATTGTCTACATGCAATTAATCCTTCTCCCCACCTTATCGTCACTTCTCAAGTATCTATATTAACGTATAGACACTGAATTTATATAAAATTGATTTAATCAAATGAGGACACACCAGAAGCTGCCTAAGAAGAAACCAAGAAAACTGATCGTAAGTCAACAATCAGATTGATATATATATAATACCCTTTCAGGAAGAATAGACATTAAAACAAACCCATTAGCCCTTTTCCCTATACTTCAAATTTTTTAAGAGCACATATAGGCATGAATATGTGCTGAAAAACCTTTTGTGCTTACAGAATGCTTGGGAAGGATGATTAGAATCTTAGGTCAGTTTCAAGATTATTTCTTTCCAATGTTTCGTTCGAGCTTGATTGTTTTGCTTCTCTTTATTTCTGTGCCATTCATGGATGCTGAAGCACAATCTGTAGGCGGTTATGATTCTGAAACAGATCAATCTAATTTTCAACCAAGTGTTGCTGTGGTTATAGGTATTTTAGCCGTCATGTTTGCTCTGACTTTTGTTCTCTTAGTGTATGCCAAGTTCTGCCATAGAAGAGTTTCTGTTCATGGCAACCATCACTTGGAAGGGGGGCGTATCGGCACAAGCTCTCGGTTTTCTGGTATTGATAAGACAGTGATTGAGGCACTTCCCTTTTTCAGATTCTCTAATCTTAAAGGGTCAAAGGAAGGGCTAGAATGTGCAGTCTGCCTATCAAAATTTGAAGACATCGAAGTCCTCAGATTGCTTCCCAAGTGCAAGCATGCTTTCCACATTGATTGCATCGATCACTGGCTTGAGAAGCACTCCAGCTGTCCTCTATGCAGGCACAAGGTCAGTTCTGAGGACCTCACGTTCATTGCATACTCCAACAGTATGAGAGTCTTGTGGGATAGCCAATCAGAGCGGCGAGAAGACTCAAACATTGAGCTCTTTGTTCAGAGAGAGGAAGACCACCGCGGCTCTTCAAGGTTCAGTGTGGGAAGTAGCTTTCGGAAAATGGAAAAGGGCGTTGATACAGGAGAGGAACTGTTGATCCAAGAAGAAGCTGGGATTCTCAAGGAGGAGGAGGAGGATGACAAGGTCCTGCACAAACACAAGCACAAAATTGTTGTGTCTGATTTTGTGTTCCAGAACAGATGGAGTAATCTGAGTTCCTCGGACCTCATTTTCTTGAACTCGGAGATGCTTAATACAATGTCAAGCAGTAGATTCTCCACATCAGCTCGTTTAAACAATGAGCAGTTTTCGCCGAGGGAAGCGTCGACAGGAAATGATGAGATTATGAAGATTAGGGAGGAGATGGAGATGAAGAGATTGTTCGAAAACAAAGTCAGCAGCACAATGAACAAAAACAGTACTACTTTAGCAGCTTCAACCCTACCAACTCATGCCTCGAGTTCTATGAATCAAGGTGAGAAGAGATCAATGTCAGAAATCACTGCTCTTTCGAGATTTGGAAACTGGGGTATCAAGAACAGAACCAAAGAGCCTTCATTGCTTGGTAACAATGTGAAAGAGGAAAGAATGAGGCGGCTTTGGTTGCCGATTGCCAGAAGAACAGTCCAATGGTTTGCCAATAGAGAGCAAAGGTCTGAACAGCCTCAACATTCTTCAAATGTGTAATTGCTACATCATACATGTTCTGTTTATGGAAGCAATCATTAGTTCATAGATTTTAGGTACTAGCTAGTTTTGTTTATAACTTCAGAGGGGGAACAGGCACACCCTCAAACACTGTTTGTTTTAATCTATGGATTCCTTGGTCACAAACTGTTTTTTTATACATTGCGTGATTGCAGACTTGCAGTATCATTCTCATCAAACTTTCAAATATGCTTTGCTTTAGCTTCCTTGCCAAGAAAGGAACTTCATTAATTAGGCAACAAGAAATTGATTGCCACTTTGGTCTCCATGAAATAAATCATGCTAATTCATTTTATTCTAGAAATGACTTTGATTATCAAATATCTTAATCCCTTCGAAAGCATCGAACTAATACGAAAACGGAATCGAGGTTATCGTCAGTCTGTAGTTGTTTTCTGGTGAAATTCAGAATCCCTGAAAGTTTGTTATTTCTTTTATAAGTCAGCCATGATTGTAAATATAATACGATGAGCCTCAAACAAGATTCTAAACCTGTCTAAATCGCTGGTGCAAGAGTTGTAATATATATTTTTATCACTGCAAGGCTGTATATTATTGTATGAAAAATTGACGCAAGAGCTGAGCCTGCTTTGTTTGTCTTCAAGGAAACCACCTATGAATCATCTTTACATGTTTTATGTTAAACAAGTTCTAGTTTTTTTGTCTTTACGAGTTGTCTGCTCGATGCCTCATAATTATGTATATATGTTTGGTTTTATTATTATAATTCATAAGCTAGTCTTAAAGATATAATTAACTCTAGTGGACTCAATCTATGAGCCCTGTGTCAAGTTTAATTAACTTATCAGTACATTGATCTTGTTCAATTAATTAAACCTAACACCAGCTTTGGCCTTGTTTACCAACCCTCGAGCCACGGAAACACCGTCAAAAATCAAATACCTCCGTCCTCCTCCTCTTTCTTTTTGACTCTCAAACCCTTATATGATCCAAAAAGCCCCCCGGCACACAGCTAGAAGTGGGCAAAGTGGCAAGGTCCCCTCTTTAAGGTCTAAAAACTGCAACGGCCACTCGATGAAACAACATTTGTCAATAATGTAACGGCCGTAATGTTATCTTCACCATTGGCACTTCATGTAGTTGAAGACTCTTGCTGTATAGTCTTCGACTATAACTAGCTCAGACATGATGCTCTATAGTCTATACTCATCATCTCGGAGGAGAAGAAGATCGCTATTCGGAGTTTTGGATGTAAATAGACTACCAGTTGGTAAAGAAAGCCCAATTTTACAAAACTGAAATTTTTGCTCGGAAATCAGAAACAAACTACTTTTGAATAAACGATATAAGAATTCAATGCTGCTATTACACAAGCAACGTGAAATCTATGACTGCATTGAAGGATCTTCATTTATTTACACATATATGTATTTACAGAAGGGGGACTTGCATCCAAAAAAAGGAAAAGAAAAAATAAATAAAGAAAAGAAATCTATTCACTGACCTCAACAATGGCTAATTAGAAGCGGAGCCTGTGAAATATCACATGTAAATCAAGTCAAGTATAATGGGACCGTGGTTCTCATTGTTCAGCAAAACCATGAGTCAATCTCACAGCAGAAAAGAGATGTCCCACCTCGATATTGTTTACTAAGGTTGAAAATCCTGTACATTTTCATCCTTCTACCAGTCATCAAACCATTCCGGAATGTCAAGTTCCTCTTCATTGTGTGACGGAGAACCTTGAGGAGCACTATACTCATCTGAGTGACTTTCCAAATGTTGAGCTATGCGAGAGGTGATCTCCTGAGGAACTGGAAAACTAGAGTCTCTAATCCCTTTCCAATCAATACCATCGAACCAGGGATGACTTTTAACAGAATCACAACCTTGGCTTCCTAGTCTGGTGTTTTCATCAACCTCAAGTAACTGAACACATTATTAATTAGGAGTAAGAACGTGAACGATATTATATATATATATATATATATATATAGGAGAGATGACCCAAAGATTTCTGCAATACCTTGGTAATGAGATCAACAACTGCAGGGCTGAAAGTTTGAGGAAGATTAAGCTGTCCCTTCGCAATCTTTGCAAAGATATCAAGCTCACTTTCTCTCCATGACCCAAAAGGCAATTCACCTTGTAACATGAAATATATCAAGACTCCCAATGCCCACCTGAAATATCCAAACAAATTTGCTTCTAGCTTCTTGTTCTAAAAATTTTCCCATAAATCTTAATCAACAAAACTATTTACAGTTAATAGCAACAATATATTATCAACTTGCAAACGAGTCAAACACTAATTTTTTGAGTTTATGAATATGCCCTCTGTAAATCTTCCCAATTTCCCTGCTGACTATACAAACTCATCTGAATGTATTTACTTTCCGCACAATACTTCTCATATTTTCCTTTCAAGCCTTTATGCATCACTTTATGGAATACTTAAGTTCTAGGATAAACATGGCATGCATCATCCAAGTTACATAATTACCAGTCAGCTGGGAAACCATGGCCTATTCCCTGAACTACCTCTGGAGCTAAAAAGTCTGCCATTCCACAAATTGTATATGTTCTTTGGCCAGACAACTTTTTCCCAAATCTGAAGTCTACAATCTACAATAAAGGAAAAAAGTGGTAGTTAAGGATAATCTCATCCAATTCTCTCCATCAATCTCCAGCTTTAGTCCAGATACTATCAACAAATTTAGACTAAAAAGCAGTACACCTACCTGTAAATGTCCCTTGTGGTCCAACATTAATGCATCAGGAGACAAGCCTCTGTAGAGAACGTCATTCTGAAATTCAAAAGTAAAACAGAAAAGGACAAAGATGCAGAAGAGAGATGTTACGAGCAAAATCAAGAGTTAAAGAAAAACAGTGGAGGAAATAAGCTACTTGCAGACAGCAGACCTTGTGGAGATCCTCCAAAGCAGTAATTAGAGAGGCTGTACAAAATTGGGCAGACGGTTCATCAAGGGGCGTGCGAAGTATCGAGGCCAATGGACAAGCAATGCATGTATTGAGCAGTATTGCAGCATGTGTCTGATCAACACAAGTGGATAGAACCTGTGGCACACAAGCTGCAGGGCTTATGCTCTTGATTAGATCCTTCTCTTTTAATACTTGTGCTTCCTTTCCAAGCTTTCTGACCTTCTTCTTTGAAAACCTTTTCAAACTAAGCAAATTTTCTGATAGGCAATCAATGTCAACAAGACGTATATTCATCAGTTTACGCACTGCTCATAGAGAAATAAACTCATCTGAAAACTATTGCATCTAATTCAGTGTAGAATATGCAATCAACTTTCTTTCTCTTTTTCTAACCAAAAACAACTTTGTTTCTCTTTAACAAAGGGCATAGAAACTGCATGGCCAAGTAAAAAAAGGCACAGAAACTGTTCACTAAATAAATGGCATGGTAATGATCTCCCCCACCCGAAAGAAGGAAAAAGAAATCCCAGTTTAACATGAACCACTTCCATCAAGTAGGTAGAAGACCAAGTAACAAAAAAATGAGATTAAAAAAAGAAAACCAACCTGGATCTCTTAAAAGAACAAGCCCAATCTCACTGCAGTCAGTAGAATACAGACACTTTCTCCACTCCTGAACAAGAAAGACATAACGTCCATTTAGATGATATGAGAATCCAAGTACAAATTTACTTTTGGAAATATGACCGCAAGTGGACACTGTATACCATACCATATCAGCAAGCTGAACTTTAGTAAGAGCAGAGATATCAATACTTTTAACAGATTCCATTAAAGTTTCCGATGATTGATCCCTTGATCTGTACAACAAGGGATAGAAGATTCCATCAATGAATAGTACCAGAGCTAAGCTACAGTCTTGAGTTATCAAATACAACAAGAAGGATTATAGTTGAAAATTGATTTGTCATCAAAGAGCTCCAAAGTTAACCACGGAGTTCAAAATAAAAGTTTGATCTAAAACTTATGAACTGAGACTTTCTGAGAATACAACATACTTCTGATCATCCTGAGTAAGCTTTGTCATTGGGCCAATGACTGAATCGAATTTTTCCTTCGTCAAAACAGCACAAACAACATCCCCCACAGCAACTGCATCAAACAAATCAATATGTTCCCCGAGAAGTGTCCATTCACCAAAGTAGCTTCCCTCTGTCTTCTCCACTATGATCTCTTTACCGCTCTGAGGATTATCACCTTGTTTTTGATTGTCAGACATGAGACTGCAGACAACTGGATTGCTAACTGAACTTGCGTCAACTGTAATCCTCACTTTTCCCTTCTGGATAATGTACAATGCCAATAGGCCTTCATTCTGCAAATACACGATAAGTATCTGTAAGATAAGGACAACAGAGTAAATGGATATCCTCAACGAAGCAAAGCATACCTCATTGACAATTGTTTGCCCATCTGAGAATGAAACCTCAGAAAGAGAATCAGCAATATGGCTGAGCTGTAATATTGTCAACCTGGATAAAAGATCCACTGATCGAAGCAACTTTAAATATGACAAATTAGAAAACTCTGACATTAGAATTCCACGAAAGTCTTCTCTTCTTAAAGCCCAGAGAGTTCCAGTGGTGACAGCACGAACGGATGCCTGGAGTGGTTTGTTATACCTGCAGTATGATAGGGTGAATTACAAAGATTAAGACAAGCCAAAATCCAATCCATCAAGCTATTGTGTCCCATTTTCTCAGGCACCATAACTAAAAAGATGAAACATAAAAGAGACAAAAGCACACGTAGGAGTGTGAAACCTTAAACTCCCAGACCTGTTCATTTCTACATCACGTGTGTAAAACATATTGTAAATTTACAGAAGCTGTGATAGTTTTCAGCTTATGCATTAACAGATTAAAGAAAAATAGGAATAATTGACTCACATTAGTGCTAGTTCTCCAAAGGATGACAGTTTGTCAGCTGTATATCGTTGCAAAACCCTCGGAACCTCTCCGTTCTTTTCTTCCTGTCACAATTGTATCCAGTCAGCACAAATTGTTGGACGTCATGAATTAAATATCCAAATGAAGCACAGTCAGAAGAAGATATATTTGAAACCTGGGTTGCCGACACCTCAAATTCTCCACTGCCAACAACATAAAAGCAGTCACCTTCACCACCCTACAAAATATAGTAACTGTTAGAATTACTAATTTCACACTAGAGTTAACCTTTGAACTTCCTCATCCAATCTACTAGTAGCAAAAGCTATGTTTTGGCAATGAGCAATCTAAGGATCACCAAGTTGAAAATCAAATTTCTTTAAAACAGGGGGTTACCTTTGTCCTATATCACACATGTAATAATTATGCTTGGCTTATATAAGGTTCCTGCTTATAAGAACCAGTATGAGAATGTTTTTAAAATTTCATTTTCTACAGTTTATATGCATTTACTATTCCTGATGTTGTTGAAGCATTCCAAGAAAATTGAACTACATTCAAATTGATTGTGTATTATTAATCCTTTCCAAATTGTTGGTTTCACTAGTCCGTATGTTCCCCTAATCCATATGCCAAAAACAACGAATTTCGTATGAGAGCAGAAAAATACATAAGGGTATTACACTATACATAAGAAACCTAACCTGTCTAACAACAATGTCTCCAGGCTGGACCTCAACCCTTTGCATGCAATCCAATAAAACATGACACTGAGAGTCGGTAAGTTTTCTGAAGAGGAAATGATCATGTAAAGCTCGCTCAATTTGTGCCTGACAGAAACCATGCTTCAAATAAGAACTCATGACTAGAGAAATTTGCCATTTCTTTTCTATCATACAAATCTATGATGAAGAGAAAGCAAGAAGGATAAGAAATTGAGTAGTACTTCTTCCTCCCAGGTTTTTCTGTGGGCTGGAGGCGGAGGAACCCAAACTTGCCCGTTTTCTAGAGAATTTTCAATCACACGAAGACGTGCCTTTGACAAATCATGTTTTATGCGAGGGTTCCTTGAGTTCCAGCTAATGGTTGAAGGAGATTCTGATCCTGTAACCTCTACAACTTGAGGAACAGGTGGCCGTAAAACAGAACCAGGATGTACTGATTGACCAACAGCAGTCTATGGGAATAAGATATTATCAGTTTTCTAACTTTGACAATAAATATGAAAAAAACATCATATCTGGACAGTCCCCTTACAGCAGTTAGCCCATCTACATGCACCACGATCACTGTAATATCATCTGTACGGGTTTCATACTGCAGCCAGAGTTTATAAGATTCGGCAACAATTGCAGCACAAGCATCACGTGGATCTTTATATTTTGCAACCTATAAAATATAGTAGCAGGTAAGAAAACTAAAAGGAAAAGACGGGGGATCTTACGGGAATAAATAGAGAAGTGAAATGGTAAAAAATTATAATGATTAGTAAAATAACTCTGTGCGAGGATGGAATACTTGTTAAGAGAAAAATGTTAAAAACTATTGTAACTTATAAACCCAAAAAGCCAGTCACCTCACAGTTTATGAGAGGGGGGTAAAACAGTTATGTGGAAGATTGTAATAGTGTTTAGATCAAACGCCTATTATTATATTTTTGCATTATCTGACCTATTGTTGATAAGTCTGTTTGAAGCTGACCATCATCTTAACAAGTTCTTTCATATAGCATTTAATCAGAGGTGAGTTAAAAATTGAGTAATGTGATGAAGCAGCACAGCTCTAGTTTTTTATTAATACTCTAAGCAGCTGATATAACAGGTTTGCAATAGCAAACCTACACCTCAGAAGTGACTGTCAGTAAACGTACTCTAGGATCAGCCGCCATGGATACAGAAAATATAGCGTACACAAAAATTTAGAAACTCTGAACCTATCCTCAATTTTTGTTTATTGTGATTCTTGAATTCAGTACATCTTGCATGATAATAACTTCTAAATCCCAAATATCAAAGGTTCAGCGCATACGCATATTATTGATGACTATTTTTCAATTTGTGTTGAACACAGATATACCTAACAACTCCTATACCGAACAACTGCTATATCCAACAACAAAGTAGAAAACAACTGAACATAAGATTTGGCCATAAACTTATAAATATCCAATGGATCAAACACGTATAACTGTCACAGATTCTACACTTGATTTGCAAGAAAGCGAGAGCAAGATACCTTACCATATCAACCACGGTTTGGCTAGAAATAAACTCAAACACTCCATCACTAGCAAGGACGAAGAAAGGATGATTCTGTGTAAGCTCCAGAACCACAATTTCAGGGTTGGCAACAACTCCAATTGACTCAGCAATCGAATCACCAATACTCCTGAACAGAATACGGGATGCTTTGCATTTAGCTGGGATTTTACGCTAGATAACGGCGCACAATAGAAGATGTTATCGAAGTTACTGGATTCGACACGTGGCAAAAGATCATGAGCGATCACATGAAAAAAAAAAAAAAAAAAAAAAAAAAAGGGAAAGTCGGTGTGAAAGCCTCTTTGATTCCACAGCTCCAAACCGCCAAAACCCCCTTCTCAAAAACCCAGTCTCTTCTCCCCCTTCTCAAGAAACCAGACTCTCGAAACCCCTCGTTCCCAATCGCTAAACCGCTCGTGCTTCTCTTCTCTTCTTCTCGCTGCAATTGTCGCCCCAATCGCTGAACCATGCCATCGCCGCCTCAACAGGTTTTTTGTTTCGTTGTTAAATTGAATCGTTGTTGGATCAGGATCTTGATTTTTTTTCTCTGAATTAGGTTTGGATTGGGATTTCTGGTTAACCAGGGTGCTCTTTATCCCTTCGATGAGGAATGCTTCATTTGCCGTGCTCGGAAAACCACCACATGCATGGTGATTGTTACATCTTCGGTTGGGAGGTCCAGCTTTCAGAGAAAGGCCTTGACCAGTCGCATTGTCCTTTGTGCCGACAACAGATTGGCTTCGGACGCTCTCACTGCTTCATCCATAAAGAGAGCGGGCTCATACCGGCGGTGACCATACCTTCAAATCCTCCGCCTCCACCGGCGGTTCCTCGCCACGTGTTCCCTCCCCCAGCGGTTCCTCCCCCTCCCCCTCCCCGTCTTCCCCGCCGCGCTCTCGGTATCCCGCGGCCGCCGGCGTCCCCGACGCCCGCCAATGTCGAGAACCGCATCCGGCGGTCGCGGGCATCGTGGCGCCAATACGTGGCCGAGCAGCACTACCGGAGGGTATGGTTTGTGACGATGGCTTTTGCCCCTGACCCGGGCTATCAGGCCCTCAGCAAAGGCTTGGACATTATACAACAGGTCAATTTCCGGTTATTATTATTATTTTGGATCAAATCACTTAGGAATTTTTGTTATAGTATGCTCCTTTGTCATGAATTTGCAGCCATCTGAAGCCGAAGCCGGGCATCAGGAGTCTTTGGAGAAACGTATTGCTGAAGAATGGATGCCTTCTTCACGGAACATGACATATATGGTAATTAGTTCTTTGCTCCTTTTAAGTAGAAATTAGTGGATACTTACCAATAGACGATAGACGGTATAGTATGTGTACACCAGGATGAAGAATGCATCAAATTAATACGTACAATTGCTATTCAATATAAAAATATAAAGTATTGACTGAGAAATTCAATATGGTGTGGTATATGCAGTGGTTACAGTGCACTAAATTCTAGAGCCTGCTGAAGATAGCTGTGATTAGCAGGATATTATATGCAACATCACATTGTTACTGATAAAAATCGTAAAATATATGGATAAAGCTTTCCTTCTTAAGCTCATATGTCATACAACCGTACAAGTGTGTTCTTGTTACTTACCTAATATTTTCTGTATTTTGAACTGTATAATCTAATGCCCAGTTTCATTAATTATCTTCATAGCTTGCGCAGTTCAAGCAGAAGGTTTCTATGCTTGATAACTCTGGGAAGCCAGTCCTTGCATCAACTGACAGTTCAAACCCCTGGTGCGCCCTGCTAGAAGAAGTGGTCAGTAAAGCTTACAGAACACTTGGTAAGCCTGAGATTTGTCCTGCTTCAACAGATGCTCACTATTTCCAGCTACAAGGCTTGCCAGCAATTGGATTCTCTCCTATGGCCAACACTCATTTTCTGCTCCATGACCATAACGAGGTGAATAGCCAAGTTGGTTTTATTGTTTTTCACTTTTTTGTATATACATCCTTTGGTTGTTTTTGCTCATGCATCAAAAATTTATGTTGCATTGTTCAGAATCCAATTTACTCTCTGTCCATCCAGTAACTTGAAAGTATATCTTGCAGGTCGTGGCTGTTGGAAGATTCCAAAATGGTGGTGCATTCAATGTTATTCCAGATTCTGCTGAACAAAGGGTTGAAGAGGTACGCTTTTATCCTGGCTGCTGAATTTGAGGATATTCTGTGCTGATATTTTTCTTGTTATGAAGTGTGTGCATTCTTTAAGTAGGTTTCTTGGATAATAAGTATGACACTTGTATCAATGTCATGGAATGTCTCTTCTTATCTCATGAAGAAAGTTCTCTCGGTTACAGTAGCATTACACTCAGTATGGTTCTAGTACTCATTCCTAGAAGCCTTAGGCATCATACCTAGAAGAGGTGCTATGGGTTGTTAGAATTTTATCTGCTTTGTTCTCTCATCCTTTTTTAGATCTTTCCACATTTCTGATTTTAGTAGCAGTTGATTGTTGAAATTTTCATTGTAATGAAATACAATTTTTTTGATGAGTTTTACTTGTATCTCAGGTTGAACATGTGGTAAGGGAAGAGAAGTTGAGGGAAGCATATGAGCTTATTGAGATATATTGCGAACTTATTGCAGCACGATTGCCAATGTTTGAGTCGCAGAAGTATGTTAATCCCTTCAGTCTTGAATTTTACTTTGCATTTTGATGTCATGTGCATACTTTTAGATTTGAATTGGCTTCATCGCATTGAATAGCTTGGTTACTGTACCAAGATGGAGAACCGATACAGGAAGATGGAACTGGTCTAGTGGGCTTTGCAGTCGGATTAATGACACAAGTGTTATGTAGCTTCATATTTTTCTATTCAAGTCTTAAGGGCACATTGTAGGAGTACTTACTTTAGCATGAAATTCTCCAATATATTCATAACTTGGTCATAAAGTTACCAGTATGACTTATTATCTGTTACTTATTGTGTGGAGTTTGGAGCCTAATCTTGTCTATGTTTATTTCTTAGAGGGATAAGTTATTGTTTTATTACTTTTGACATTTCATTGCTCTGTTATATCTTTAAAAGAGCTTGATTCGTGTTGGTTTGTTTTATTTTCTTTACAGGAACTGCCTAATTGATCTGGAGGAAGCAGTATCAAGTGTAATTTTTGCATCTCCTAGATGTGCGGACGTACCAGAACTCATGGATATCCACAAGCATTTCACAGCAAAATATGGAAAGGAGTTCGTCTCTGCAGCTGTTGAACTGCGCCCAGATAGTGGTGTAAGCCGCATGGTATGTTTCTATACCTAGTATTATTATTTTGGATGATCTCTGCCAACAGATTTGTTGTACTGATTATAATTTCTGTTTTCTTGTCAGGTAATAGAAAAATTATCCACCAAATCACCTGATGTCAAATGGGATCCCGAGGCATTTGAAGAGAAGCCTGCTGAGGACCTGCTGGTAAGAATGGTTCAGCTCTTGATGATTTATTCATTGTTTGATATTGCATAGATGACATAAAACTATGGCTTCCTGTTTGTCTTGCATTTGTTTAGGATGTGCCAGTTGATTAATATAATTTTTACTTTTCTGCAGAACGGACCAAATACTTTTGGCATGGCTTCTGCTGCACCATCACCTACTCATGATGTCAGGGGACCTACTAATGTCCAAGTTCCTCCTAATAGTAGCATGGCCAATAAAGCTCATGTGGAAGCTCCCCCTGGTCCGCTTCCACCTGATAAGCCTCCTAATGCTGAAGTTCCACGCAGAAATTATGAGTTTCAGGATGGACCCGTGAACTCTAATGAGCAGATTGCAAGATCATCACCTCGCTTGGAGGATTCTGCTTCTACAAATGTTTCTGCCAACAAAGCAACCACATCTACCACATTTCATCCAGAAACGATATCCTCAGGTATATAAATTGTCACATAAAGATTGTAGTTACTGAATTCAATTGTTTTAGGGTTGTATTTTGAATCTCTTATAGTGATACTTAATTGGTCTTTTTCAACTTTTCATACAGGAAGTGATCGAATGGAAATGCATGGGGATGATAATTCTTCGGGCAGGCAGAACTGGAATATGCAATTTAAGGGTACTGCCTCTGCAGCACAGGCAGCTGCTGAATGAGCAGAACGAGCAGGCATCAAACTGAGAAAATTCATTAATTTCGAGATATAAGATCTGAAAAGAAATCTAGCAGGACTTCCTCATCCCCATCTAATTCAAGCTTTGGTAGCGATCGTCACAAAAATTTCTGAAGTGTTTCTGGTTGGGATTCTTTTGTTAGTGATGTAAACATCCATCAAGTACAATTGGAATGAATTCTGGGGGAAATGCTCCTCTGGTTTTTGATGATTCTGGTACTACAAGGGACAAGAATGTTTAGCTTTGTTTCTGATTTCCCCTTCAGTTTAGCTTTTGACCATAATGAGCTTGTTCCTACTTTCTAGGCATTGTGGATGGAGAGTGCTTTAAGAGCTTCTGTTTTTGTGTTGTTTAACACCACTGGCTGCTTTTGAGCTCTGTCCTCTTGCTTGACTTTTGTCGGAAGAATATAAGGGAACTTGGGACATTTCTTTTGACAAGAATCTGTACAATCTATTTCTGAGGTAGAAGTGCAAGTATCTTTTATAATTTGCTGTGTTTGTGGTACATTCTTTTGATTTGTTTCTTTCCTATGCCTTTATAATGAAAATCAATGAATAAAATGTTTTCAGCCCATAATTTTTTTTTGAATTTCCTATGCTTGTTTGCTTTTCATTCCTCTGTTTCTGTTAAATGCTAAATTTCTCAATTTTCCATAGAAGGAACCACCTTCACGACCTTTTAAGTTGGAGTCGCCACCCCAAATCAAAACCCCTAGAAGAAACGAACCGAAGACCTCAATTTGGGGTTCAAAAGATCTAACGATCAAAGGTTGCAGCCGGGCTGCACGGGTAGACGACATACCCTCCAAGCTCGGAATTGAGACAAATTAATAATTTTGCATGTTGACCGCCAATAAAGAGTCTATGATCACCAAATATTCATTAATTTTGTCTTGGATGTATTTTTCAAATTTCTAGTGTTTTTCGTTGTTTTCCATTTAATTATAGTTTTGGAGTTAATATTTCATTCATTGCTCCCTTTTATTTAATTGGTGAGCCATACATTTTTTTATTTTTACATTAATTTAGTTCAACCTCCGATTGCTCAAGTTCCACGCAGAAATTATGAGTATCATGATGGACCTATGAATTCTAATGAGCAGAATGCAAGATCATCACCTCGCTTGGAGGATTCTGCATCTACAAATGTTTCTGCCAACAAAGCAACCACATCTGCCAAATTTCATCCAGAAACGACATCTTCAGGTACATCAATTTGTCACATAAAGATTGTGGTTATTGAATTAAACTGTTTTGTGGTTGTATTTTGAATTTCTCTTCTATTGATACTTAATTGCACATTTTCATATAGAAACCAGAAGCAGTCGAATGGAAATGCATTTATTTCCGGGGGACTTCCTCCCCATCTAATTCTAGTGTTGGTAGCGATCATCAGGAAGACGTTTTGAAAGAGGATGATCATATTGATTACTTTGCAGATTCTGGTTCAGACGATGATAATTACAAGGGGCAAGAATCAAGTTTGTTTTTTTCTTCTCCTGCTAGAAATTCATTTCCTTCAGCTAGTTTAGATCCTTGGAGTTTTGAGCAAAAGAGAGATGAGGTACCATTCAAGTCCGTTTCACCATTACGTTCTTCATCAGTGCAGCACTCCCTTCCCATCTTTTCTGAAGGTTTGACAGGTTCTACAGTCCCTTCGGAACCAAATGACTTCGTGCCTGTTACTTTTGATGCTTCAGATGGCCCAAGTTCAGACAGTGAGGAGGAGTTGGACACGTCTATGCTTGTCCTGAGCAAAGATTCTAAATTTTCTCATGAGAAGACTGTTCAATCCATAAATTCGGGAAAAAGCCAGAGTGCAAGCCACAGGTCATTAGCATCTTCATCCTCTGATGAGGTACATCCCGAGAGAACCCAGGGAATTGAATATAGTGTTATTCTCCCATAAAAGGTTTGATGATGATGAATTGCCCGGTAGTGAACCATCTCCAAGGCTGAAAAAATCTGGATTAGATACGAGTGCCAAGGATGATTTACCTTAAACAGTGAAAGACAGTGAGGAATGTAGTTGTGTAAGTGATACTGAGTTACTGACAATGAGTTGTTGGCGTTTGGGGTATTGAAAGGTGGCCTTAGGAACAAGGGTTATAGGCAATTAGGCATCCACCATATAATCGGAATCCATCAGGCAATGCTTTTTTGGGCCAACAAATTACTCAAGATACTCCAACAGTCAGGACTCAGGACTTCCGATGTTTCTCTTAAATCTATTGAAGAGCTATATAGCCGGAAAGGGAGCACTAGGCTAAATAAGGAACAAATTAAGCACTAAAACCCCAGTCACATATGTCACTCCTGAATCCTGATGATGATTCTTCAGAGGATGAACTCTCACATGAAACTCTAAGCAGTAGTCGCCAAGACCTGTACAATCAGAAATCGGTCTCTCGAGTAGTACATGATGATTCTTCAGAGGATGAACTCTCACATGAAACTCTTAGCAATAGTCGCCAAGACCTGTCCCATCATAAATCGGTATCCCGAGGAAAGAGAAGCTCAACGTCTGCATTTTTCTTTAATTCAGAGGAGAGTGAGGCTGAGGAAGATCTTCCTAGAAAGATTTCCACCACCATTGCTCGTCCAAGTCAAAAATTTTCTAGAAGGACACAACCCTCTTCTTCAAATTCTGTTAGAACTTAGAAGTTCTAGCTTAAGGACTACAGTTGTTCCTGATGCACCAAGGACTTCAGACTATGGAAAATCCTCTTCAAGAAGTTCCAACGACACTGAAACTCTACCAGAGCCCTCAGGAAGTCAGGATTGGCAGAGACCTATAGAACAAACAAGTTCTTATTCAATTCCAGAATCCAAGAAGACTAGGACATCAGTCAATGGAAATTCCTCCTCAAGAAGTTCTTATGCCACTGAAACTCTACCAAGTGCCTCATCGTAGACCAAGAGCTCAGAACGTTTGGCAAGTCAGGAGTGGCGTAGACCAGTAGAACAAGCAGCACCTAAACCAAGACCAGAATCTAAGAGGACCTCACGTGTAGGGACTTAAAAGTCATTTGCAAGGGAGGAATCATCCAATACCCCTCCAATGATTGTAAGATCATAGAGAACTGAAGCTACTGAAACTTCAAAGTCCTCGGGTTCAAAGTCATTTGGAAGAGAACAATCATCTAATCCTCCGAAGATTGAAAGATCAGAAAGCAGCGAAAGTTCAATGTCCTCGGGTTTTAAGTCATTTGCGAGAGATCAATCGTCCAATCTTCCTGCAAAGGTTGTAAGATCAGAGAGATCTGAACCTTCAAAGTTCTCTCCTCCAAAGTCATTTACAAGGGACCAAACATCATTCAATCCTCCTCCAAAGATTGTAAGATCAGAAAGCACTGAAACTCCGAAGTCCTCTTCTTCAGTGGGGAAGGCTTCTCATGTCCACCCGAAGCTTCCGGACTCTGATGACTTGTTTGCCAATTTTACAGCCCTCAAGCAGAATCGGCAATAGACCAATTTATTTGCACATACCAATATACGACTTTTGTTTAAGTAAAAATGAAATTGAAGAGTGTTGTAGTATATATGATTCACATGTACAACATGAGTCATAGTATAAATGTCTATATCATGTATACAATAGGTACTTGAGTGTATAATGTAGGTATTGTGACTTGTGTGACAAGCTTTTGGCCAAAGGGCAACAAGCATGGCAATTATCATCATCACAGCCACCATGTGGAGCTGCAGCCCTCAATCAACCAAGAGAAGATTGTTATCATTTTGAGTTTCTCTTAGAGCATTCACACTAGGTTTGTATTTCTATATAAACCCTCCATTGTGAGATGAATAAACATATTACTCTCTCCTCTCTCTCTGTTATTTTGTGCTTGTCCTCAAACACGTTATCAGCACGAAATTGCTCTAGAATTAGGATCGAAATTGGAAAGAGTAGAGGTAGTTCATAATTCGATCGAAGTCATTTTTTCAAACCTACAAAAAAACTCCAAAACCTAGCACATATCAAAGACCTTGATCCAAGAAGCCCAGAATCGGTTTCAGAACCGCCAGAACAGGCCGGAAACAGCCTGAACCGGCCACCTGAAAAATTGAACCGCTGCCGAACCGCTGTCGAGACCTGCCGAAGTCCTGCAGAGTGCTGCCGAGGACCTGCCGAGCATCTACCGAGAGCTCCTGCCGAGTCCTGCCGAAGCATCTGCCTAGACCTGCCGAAGCACCTGCCGAGGGCCTGCGCAGCACCTGCCGAGGGCCTGCGCAGCAGCTGCCGAGCATCCTGCCTAGCAGCTGCCGAGCTGCTGTTGAGCAGCTGTCGACAGATCTGTCGAGCGATTTTTCCGGCGACTTTCGGACAACTTTCAGGCGACTTTTCCGGCAACTTTCCGGCGACTTTCGGACAACTTCCGACAACTTTTCTGGCGACTTTTCGGACAACTTTTCGGACGACTTTCGGGACACTTTTCCGACGACTTTCGGGACACTTTTTCGACAACTTTCCGGCGACTTTCGGGACAATTTTTCGACAACTTTTCGGACATTTCCGACAACACTATTTCAAGGTATTATTTACTAAAAGTTCCCGTTTTTGAGTTTTTACTCCTTTTTCCTCTCTTTCTTTTTCTCGGGAACTTGTGGTAAAAAGGCGAAATTATAGAAATTCACGCTAAACGAACTAAGAGCGTTCGTAATCTATGAACTAAGAGTGTTCATAATGTTCGGACTAAGAGCGTCCGCAAGCATCTATTTATGAATTAAAAGCGGAATCGTGGGGATTCACGCTAAACGAACTAAGAGCGTTCGTAATCTATGAACTAAGAGTGTTCATAATGTTCGGACTAAGAGCATCCGCAAACATCATTGTTTTGGTCTAATCCAAATATTATTGGAAATAAATTTCTTGGTAGCATAGCTCGGAAATCTTATTATTTTAGCTTTCGTGGAAGTTTAAACTCCGAAACTAATATATTCTCTCTTCTTATTTTTCAGGATGTCGAATGAACCTAGACTCGATTTTCCAATGCTTGACTCAACAGGCTCGGAATACCATGGCTGGGTAACCGATGATGAGAACCATCTCACTGCAAAAGGGATATTGCCCATAATCCAGGCACCTGACCAGGGCCTTGTGTTCCAACGAACACCCACAAAGCATGCTCAAGCAATAATCTTGATGCGACGCCACATGGATAAATCTCTAAGATTAGAGTACATGTCGATCAAAGATGCAAGAGATTTATGGGTAGCGCTAGAAGAGCGCTTTGGAAATATCCAAGATTCCCTCCTGCCTGACTTGAAGGTTCAGTGGAACAACATACGCTTCTCCGACTTCAAGTCTGTTGCTGAGTACAACTCAGAAGCTCTTCGCCTCAAAGCCATGTTGAGGTTCTGTGCAAAGCCTCTCACAGAAGAGGAGCTAATTGAGAAGACTCTCTCCACCATTCCCGTCTCAGCAATTGTGATATCAAAGCAATATCGCACCGAAGTTAATGCTGGACGAATTACAAGGTTTAATGAGCTTATTAATATTTTGTCGGTAGCTGAAAAGCACGACAACATACTTGTAAAGAATTATAATTCAAAGCCCATTGGAACCAAGAGCGTTCGTGAGGCGAATTATAATGCACCCAAAAGAGGGTGCATGGAGCGGTACCCTAACAATATGGGTCCATATAACTGCCCCAATAAAAAAGGAAACCGCAACTTTAGAGCGGACACACGTGGTGGCAATTCCACACGTGGGAGAGGTGGATACAGTAACAATATGGGCCGTGGAGGTCACACCATGAGACGTGGTAGTAGCAGAAACCCTCCTAGGGAATATCCACAACGTGGACAACCTACACCTCAAATAAAGGGAGGTAACCACAATGACATGTGTCATCGGTGTGGATCAATTGAGCATTGGTTCAAGCAATGCCATGCAAGTACCCAACTAGTTGCAAGCTACAAGGGGTATATGCAATTGAGAGAGCAAGAAACCAATCATGCTGAAGATGAAAATATCAATCTTGCTGAAAATAAAGATGGTGAAGATAACACTCTCACCACTAAGGACTTCAAAGCTCCAAATAAAGAGCACGAGGATGCCGCAGACTTTGATTAGAATAGTCCTTTTCTATTTTCCAATAAACGGCAAATGTGCCTTAGTCAATAAATGACGATTGTATTGACTCTTTCTCATGTGGTGTACCCAAATGAAGTATGATGTCTAGGAAAGTAATTGAGATCAGGGTATTTAAGCGAGCCTCGCTCCACCAACATCTCTCTACTTCCCTGGTCATATTTCATTGGAATTACCAAACGGATTGAGCAATTACAATTTGTATAAGTTTGATTGTATTTTGGAATAGACTTTGGAAACTTTGATGTAATCAATGTCTATTTTCCATATTAATAAAGTGTCGCATTATTATTCAATGTCATGGACATGTGTTAATTTCCGAACTTTATTACTTGAAAGATATAAAAGCCAATGGTTTTCATGTGAAAACACATTGTAAGAATGGACAAGAGTTCCTTTGCATCGCCTCTAATGACTACGGACATAAACGAGTATTAGAGAAACTTATGTGTCGCTCTAGTGGGTTGCATACAACCACTATTCGAGTCATTGAATCAAACCATGTCATAAGAGATGACTTATGGGATTCTGACACATATAGGCTTTGGCAAGACCGTTTGGGATATCCAGGTCATGATATGATGTTCCATATATTAAAGACTTCACGGACATCAATTCCTCAAAACGAAAGAAGTACGAACCAAAGATTGGTCCAAAGAGTTACTTCGTTTTGCAAAGCTTGCTTTTTAGCAAAAGATAGGATCGAGATCATCCTATGCAAAGGACACTAAATAAAATACCATTCTTGCAAAGAATCCAAGGTGATATTTGTGGACTTATTCAACCAACTTGCGGACGTTTAAATAACTCATGATGTTGGTTGACATGCAAATACACTGATCACGTGTTGTGCCATTATCCACCTGTAAAAGCTACGTATGCTATACTCCTAGCACAAATCATATGACAAAGGGTTCACCCCCTAGATTCATCCTGCAGTCAAATAGATTTGACTATGCTAGAGAGTTTACATCGAAGACTTTCGATGGTTATTGCAAAGGGACTGATGTTAGACATCACATTCCCATATACACCCCCAAAAGGTCTCGCGGACATAACTACGATGGTAGTTCAGACATTGGTGATGCGCACCAAACTTCTTATATCCGCTTGGGGTGATGCAATATCACATACAACTATGCTAATTTCTCTACGACCTACCGCCACTCAATGTATATCTGCGTTACAGCTAGTGACTGGGTACAAATATTTTGTACTTACGCACATTCGAGTGAGCCATTTATATGCCAATTGCGCTGCCACAACGCCTATGGTAGGTCCTTACAAATAAGTGAGCAACTTAGTTGGATTTGAGACTCCAACAATCGTCCGCCACTTAATGCCCTTGCAAGGCGATCTCTTTCCCGTTTGATTTACGGATGTCACTTTGATGAGACAGTCTTCCGATCGTTAGGGGGAGATAAGAACTCGAATGTTCAGCAGGAACGACAGGAATTGTAGTGGTCTGTCCCCACTATGTCTCATCTCGATCCCTATTAAAAGTGACGAGATCACACACATTTGCTGCAAAAATGCCTGCAAGGAAGGACGTCCCTATAAGAGGACGTAGCACCACCCTACATAGAGGTAGGCAAGGCACCAACGCCATAGAAAGTGGCACTCTGGTGTTACAGGCCATGGCCCCAGCTAAGATGCGTGGGAAGCCTGTGGATTCGAAGGATACTTTGGCACAATCCTTGGATCATCGACACTCAAACATCCGTCTTATGAGTATCTTCCGGATTATGGTTATCGTTGGGGGACGCCTCAACGTCAAAACCTATTTCTGAGAATATAGAGCTCTATGAAAATTACACTAGTGTACATAAGACGTGGAATAGAAACTCCATCATAATTGATGATGTATTTGCGCATTTTGATGCACATGAGTTTGTTGAGATCGATGATTTCGAACCACGCTCCGTTGAAGCATGAATACCAACGTAGAGAAATTTGGCCTAAATGGAAAGATGCGATCCAGGTTAAGTAAGATTCTCTAACGAAGAGGAAGGTCTTTGAGCCAGTGATGCCAACACCTCCTTACATAAAACCTATTGAATAATGGGTCTTCGTTAGAAAGTGTGTTGAGAAAAAGAGATAGTAATCTCGCCTTATGGCACAAGGCTTCTCACAAAAACACCCTGGTATTGACTACGAAGAGACATATTCTCTCGTAATGGATGTCATTACACTCCACTACCCTGTCAGTTTGGTAGTTTCCAAATAACTGAACATGCAGCTTATAAAAAGTGGTCACTATGTATCTATGTGGGGATCTAGATACAGAATATACATGAAAGTTCATAGTGAAACTTTGGTTACCCAAATCAAGTGGCTCTAGACCACGGAGCGCGTTTGCAATAGAGTTGAAACGCTCACTAAATGTGACTACTTGATTGGGAAGGGATATGCCCGCACGTTTCCATAACAAGTTTCGGATTCTATCGCGGTTGTCATGCTGGACATGATCTTCATTAGAAGCCCTTAAAGAGTTAAGGGAAACCGCTGAACACTTGAAATCCGAGTTTGAGATAAAGGATTTTGGGGGAACACGATTATGCCTCAGTTTGGAACTTGAGCATCGTGTTGATAGATGCTTAGGCATTTTGACAAAGGTCAAACCTTCAAGCACCCCATAATCATTCATAGTCTTGATCCTAAAAAGGATCCTCTCCGTTTGAAGGATGATTGGACGAAGATGTGCTAGAGGCAGAAGTGCGAATAAGCGCATTATTGTACTTAGCTCAATGCACAAGACTGGAGATCTCATTTTAAACATAAACTTGTTAGCTAAAGGTATAGCTCTGCGCCAACGCGACACCATTGGATTGGTGTAAAAGATATCTTTCGGTACTTGAAATGTACGATCGATATGGGCTTATTCTATCCCTACAAAGAGATGATGGAATCAGACCCATCACACACTAGAAACGCCGCCAAACGCTGGCCTGCGTTTTCTATCTCTACCCTAAAAATGACATAAGTGTTTTTGGAAGGTTTTGCTGATATTGGGTATCTATTGACCCATACAAAGGCCTCCCCATAATGGTGAAGTGTTCACCATGGGTAAAGACGGCGATATCTTGAAGGTCTACAGAATAGACCTTAGTCGCTATATCTTCGAACATTGCAGAGATTATTGCTCTTCACGAAGTAGTTCGTGAATGTATATGGACTGGATCCATAGTTACGCATGTTCGAACAATTGTGGTTTGAAGTCTACCACAGATGAGCCTATAAGCATTTAAGATAATGCTGCTTATTTTGAAACAAATGAAGCAAGGCTGCATGGAAAGCGACAACATCAAGCATAAAATCAGCAATAACAGACTCTCCTCAAAAATCAATAAGATGGGGAGATGTCTACATATATGGTCTCGAAACATGAATAGTGTGTTGTGCTCTTTTTCCTTTTCGACCGAGATTATTTACTCGACAAGGTTTTAATGAGGCAACGAGAGAAGCACCACGTTTGGGAGACACAAAGGAGATGTTGAAATCAGGGGGATTATCCAGAAGTATACCCATTTGACCATCGTGTACTCTTTTTGTCCTTCGTCCAGGGTTATTTTGTCCCATTGGGTTTTGTTACCTGGCAAGGTTTTAACGAGGCACATCTTTAGCATGGTCGCCCCACTTATACTACATCCTGAAGATGTTTTGATTCAACATATATGCTTTTGCTCATCTTTTCCCTTCGACCACGAGTTTTTCCCACTGGGTTTTCCGGGCAAGGTTTTGTTGCAGCAACTCTATTTGCATCCCTCTCGTAGACATATTATCTACTTATGAGGCTGATAAGAAGACTCCACTTATCTCCGAAGCTGTGATATTACTATTCCACACTCATGCGCGTTGTGCTCTTTTTCTCCTTCGACCAAGGTTGTTTTGTCCCACAGGGTTTTATTACTTGGCAAGGTTTTTAACGAGGCAATTTCGAAGCGCACGACCTAGACAATACTGTTGACATGAAATATCCAAGGGGGAGTGTTGTAGTATATATGAT
Organism: Rosa lucieae; assembly: GCA_024704745.1. Lineage (NCBI taxonomy): Eukaryota > Viridiplantae > Streptophyta > Magnoliopsida > Rosales > Rosaceae > Rosa > Rosa lucieae. The sequence continues at coordinate 5,540,739 of CM045493.1, forward strand.
TCACATGTACAACATGAGTCATAGTATAAATGTCTATATCATGTATACAATAGGTACTTGAGTGTATAATGTAGGTATTGTGACTTGTGTGACAAGCTTTATGCCAAAGGGCAACAAGCATGGAAATTATCATCATCACAGCCACCATGTGGAGCTGCAGCCCTCAATCAACCAAGAGAAGATTGTTATCATTTTGAGTTTCTCTTAGAGCATTCACACTAGGTTTGTATTTCTATATAAACCCTCCATTGTGAGATGAATAAACATATTACTCTCTCCTCTCTCTCTGTTATTTTGTGCTTGTCCTCAAACAAAGAGAGAATTGTGTTGTATTATTGATAATAGAAGTCTTTTATATAGGGAGTTACAGAGTATATGAAAAGTAATAGAACCCGAACATAACTAGGAAATCCATAACCTTCTCCTATTACAACTCTACGACTAAAAACCCTAGTTTGAAGAGGCACACATGATGTCGACATCCTTCAACACTCCCCCTTGTGCCGCTCAAACTTGGTGATGACGCTTTGATCGTTGCCTCACTAAAAACCTTGTCAGGTAACAAAAACCCTGTGGGATAAAAATAACCCTGGTCGAAGGGTAAAAAGAGCACAACACTTCCTTCACTCTTCGAGATTGAACATGTAGACATCATACCTCCCCCTGATGGGAGTTCGGATAACTTTCTTAATCTGATGCTCTTCACATGTTTCTCAAAGTTGGATTTAGATAACGACTTAGTAAATAAGTCCGCTACATTATCCTCAAATCGGATTTGATTCACTTCAATATTTAGAAGCGCTTGTTGTTGCTGATTGTAAAAGAACTTAGGCGATATATGCTTGGTGTTGTCGCCCTTAATGAAACTTAATTTCATTTGCTCAATACAAGCTGCATTATCTTCATAAATTCATGTAGGTTCATCTGTGGTAGACTTCAAACCACAAGTTCATATGTCTAATTACAGACCTTAGCCATATGCATTCTCGCACGGCTTCATGTAGAGCAATAATCTCTGCATGGTTTGAGGAAGTAGCAACAAGGGTCTGCTTTGTAGACTTCCAAGATATCGCAGTGCTTCCCATGGTAAAGACATAACCCGTTTGGGAGCAACCTTTGTGAGGGTCAGAAAGATACCCTGCATCAGCAAAACCCATCAAGACATCGTTGTCATTTTGATAGAGGGAGGAGGACGTGACCACCATGGATGGCGTCACCGGTGTCACCGGCGTCAACATCACGGAAGATGCCATTTTGCCTTGTGGGGTCCGATCCCACACTCCCGTTATTTCTTTTTTCTCTGTAGGGATAAAACAAGCCCATATCAATCGTACCTTTCAAGTATCGAAAGATTGTCTTTATAACAATCTAATGGCGGCGTGTTGGCGCAGAGCTATGTCGAGCTAACAAGTTTACTACGAACGATATGTCTAGTCTTGTGCATTGAACTAAGTACAATAATGCGCCTATTGCACTTAGAAAGGACACTTCAGCCTCTAATAAGTCTTCGTCCTCATCCCTTGGACGAAATGAATCTTTTTCGGGCTCAAGACTACGACCGATCATGGGAGTACTCACAGGCTTTGTTTTATCTTCATTAAAGCGCCTTAGTAATTTTTGAATATACGCTGACTGATGGATCATAATCCCATCACTACGGTGCTCGAGTTCTAGTCTGAGATAAAACTTTGTTTTCCCAAGATCTTTCATCTCAAATTCGGATTTCAAGTATTTAGCAGTTTCCTTTAACTCATCTAAAGTTCCAATTAGGTTCATGTCATCGACATAAACTGCTACAATTGCAAATTCAGAACTTGTCCTTTTTATGAACACGCATGGGCATAATTCACTATTGACATATCCCTTCCCAATCAAGTAGTCACTTAGACAGTTATACCACATCCGTCCAGATTGTTTTAATCCATAGAGTGAGCGTCTCAATCTTATTGAAAACGCGCTCCGTGGTTTAGAGCCACTTGATTTGGGTAATTGAAGTCTATCTGGAACCTTCATATATATCTCTGAATCTAGAGCCCCATAGAGATATGCTGTAACTACATCCATAAGCTGCGCGTGTCAAGTTTTTCGGAAACTACCAAACTGACAAGATAGTGGAACGTTATAACGTCCATAACTGGAAAATATGTCTCCTCGTAGTCGATTCCAGGGCGTTGTGAGAAACCTTGCGCCACAAGGCGGGCTTTGTATCTGACAACCTCATTTTTCTCATTACGCTTTCTAACAAAGACCCATTTATGACCAACATGCTTTATACTGGGGGTGTCAGCGTTATAGGCCTAAATACCTGTCTCTTTGTTAGTGAATCCAATTCAATATGGATTGCATCTTTCCATTAAGGCCACTCTGCTCTTCGTTGACATTCTTCAACGGAGCGAGGTTTGATATCATCATGTTCTATAATTCCTTGAGCAATATAATATGCAAACACATCATCAAGGATAATAGAATCTCGATTCAACGTCTCATGTACGCTAGTGTAATTCATAGAGATCTCCCTATTCTCTGGAATTAGTTCTAACATTGGAGCGTCCCCCAATGATGTCTCTTGGACATAACCATAATCCGGAATATCTTCATGAGACGAGTTATTTATGTCGATGATTAATGGATCTTTTTGTGCCAAACTTGCTTTCTTTCTCGGGTGAGAATCCATCGAACTTTTGGGCCTCCCACGTTTCCTTGCTGGGAGCCCGGCCTGAGCCACATTGCCATCACCATTAGTGGTGGCGGCGCCATGTCCATGATTTTTAGGGACATCAATCCTTGCTGGCACGTTTGCAGCAGGTTTATGTGATATTGTCACTTTAGTGATATCAGAAAATGGGTTAGGCATAGAGTCTGCTACGTTCTGAAGATCGAGAATTCTCCGCACTTCAATTTCGGACTGTGCGGTTCGGGGATCAAGATGAGACAAAGTGGGGACAGACCACGACAATTCATGTCGTTCATGTTGAACATTATTGTTCTTATATCCCCCTAATGACTGGAATACTGTCTCATCAAAGTGACATCCGCAAATCTAGCCGTAAATAGATCGCCTGTCAAGGGTTCTAAGTAGCAGATAATGGTTGGAGAATCATATCTAACATAAATGCCTAATTATCTTTGAGGACCCATTTTGGTGCGCTGTGGCGGCGCAATTGGCACATAAACTGCACACCCAAATATGAGTAAGTGTGTGACATTAGGCTCATATCCAGTAACCATATGGGACACAGAAAAAGGTTGAGTGGCAGTAGGCCTTAGACGAATGTGCACAGCTGCATGCAAGCAATATTGCATAGCCCCAAGCAGAAACAGGGAGATTGGTGCGCATAACCAATGCTCTAGCAACCATTTGAAGTCTTTTAATGGCAGCTTCTGCGAGACCATTTTTGGTGTGTACGTGAGGAACAGAGTGTTCAACCTCAATCTCAATGGACATGCAATAGTCATCAAACGTTTTTGATGTAAACTCTCCAGCATTGTCAAGACGAATTGATTTAATGGGATCGATGATCAGGGTGGTAAGCCCTTAATTTAATGATTTTTACTAGGAGTTTAGCAAATGCAACATTTCTTGTGGACAAGAGCATGACATGTGACCAGCGTGTCGATGCATCAACCAACACCATAAAATATCTAAATGGTCCGCAAGTTGGTTGAATAGGTCAACAAATATCACCTTGGATTCTTTGCAAGAATGGAATATTTTCCTTAGTGTCCTTTGCATAGAATGGTCTCGATCCTAATTTTGCTAAAGAGCAGGCTTTGCAAAATGAAATATGGGCTTTAGAATCAACTTGGAGGAATCCGGTTGAGCCACGAAGTCACAATTGACTTTAGAAGTAGAAAAATAAACTAAGGAGGCATTGGTGGCGTCAATACCACTTTTGGGCAGCAGGGGGTAGGCGGTGCTAGCCCTACCTTGGACCGAATTTCGGTTCTGACTTCTTTTAGTTTTGAAAAATAGATGTCCGTGTGAAGTCTTTAATATACGGATCATCATATCACGACCTGGGTGTCCCAAACGGTCATGCCAAATCCTATATGTGTCAGAATCCCATAAGTCATCTCTCATGACATGGTTGGATTCAATAATTATAATAGTGGTTGCATACAATCCACTAGAGCGACACATAAGTTTCTCTAATACTCGTTTATGTCCGTAGTCATTAGAGGTGATGCAAAGAAACTCTTGTCCATTCTCACAATGTGTTTCCACATGGAAACCATTGGCTCTTATATCTTTAAAACTCAATAGGGTTCTTCCAGCCCTAGGAGCATATAGAGCTTTGGTGACATTAATACTTGTGCCATTTGGCAATATAAATTGAGCTGGTCCTTGACCATGAATCAATTGTGATGGTCCAGCCATCGTAGTCATTGAGATCGACTAGGCGTCATCCATAGAAATAGTTGCCTATGTCGCAATTTAGTATGTGTGGTGCCACTATCAACAAGCACTATGCCAATAATAGCTTCAGACGACAGATGATATCTGTCGTCTGATATGCAAATTATCTGTAGTCTATCCAGCTGTCATCTCTTATGGCATCAGACGACAGATATCCACTGTCGTCTGTTCTCACTCAGACTACAGAAGTTTCGTAAGGCTCTGTCGTCTGAACAACCCAACTTTGAAGGATTTGGAACTTTCTGTAGTTATTAATCACATACAACGACATATTAATGTTGTTGAAATGAGGTACAAACTACAGTTTTAATAAAACCTATGTCGTCTGAAAACAAATAAGAACACATATATATGTTGTCTGAAGTTACCAAAATAAAGACTTGTTTGACAATCTATCGTTTGAATGCATTTTTAACGACATTTAATTGTTGTTTGTAAATCACTTATAATTGGGTAAATTATGCTCATCTGTCGTCTAAATAGTTGTAAGACTTTATTTTTATGTCGTCTGTTTTGTATTCCAACCACAGTTTTAAGTTTTTATGTTGTCTGATAGAAAATAAAACTTCGCATTTCTGTTGTTTGATAATCAATTGAACTTCAGTTTTATGTTGTCTGATAGAAAATATGCTCATCTGTCGTCTAAATAGTTGTAAGACTTTATTTTTATGTCGTCTGTTTTGTATTCCAACCACAGTTTTAAGTTTTTATGTCGTCTGATAGAAAATAAAACTTCGCATTTCTGTTGTTTGATAATCAATTGAACTTCAGTTTTATGTTGTCTGATAGAAAATAAAACTTCGCGTTTCTGTACAGTAGTCATCAAAAAGGCAGATTAATTATAAGATCAATTCCTCATTGCATAAATTAACCCACCAAAGTACATTTCCAAAGTACATTTCCATCAGTAGCATAAATTGGATATCAGTACGCACTACAGTAAAGAATAACCCTACATCTCCAATCAATATTCAACATTGTGGGTGACAGTTGTAGGAGGGCTCCCTGTTACTCCTGACCCTGATAACCTAACCTCCAGGCCATTTTCTGGTAAGACCTGCAATTGTTACATCAAACGAAGGCGATGAACTTAGACCAATTTATTCAATACTGAAAGGCCTCTCATGCATCAAAGTGTAAGTTAAGTACCTTGACAATAGGTTTTTGCACCAAAGTGGACTGGGAAGCAATTGCAGTCATATAAAGGGTTACATGTATTTGTTGAGTCCCGAAGCTGCAAAATGCAAACTTCATTGGTTATCTGATGGACAATATATTTTCTACAACCAACCTAGTCATTACACATTATTTCTACAAGACTTAGAACACTCACTTGATGAACTGCTTCCTCAGTGAACGGGAACCAGTACCGCATTCCCACATAGACATTCACCGGCATGTCCTTTGATTCCAAAGCCATTTTCAGTGCATTTGCCTGTATATCACGTAGTAAAAAACTTTTTACCACAAAAATTCATGAACAGAACAGACTCAGCCGCATTATATCTACCTGCTCATCTGTCATCTTACACAAGGGTGAACCACCTCCTATAGAAGCATACCCTTCCTTGTTTAACATCAACCCCTGCAAACTATAATTAATTAATTTAACTACATCAATATGGTCCTCACACAAAAGCACTATTATAAAAACTAAAGACAAATAAACAAACAATAGGTTCTAATAACTTTTACATTTCCAACAATTGCATTCGAAATAGATAACAAATGTAAACTTCAATATAACAGCAAAATCAAAATGTATAAACAAAAACCAAAGGAGGAATCCAATGCATGCCAATTCTACAAGTCTATTTCAGGGGGAAAAAATGAAGGTAAGAAAATAAAGACCATGTAATCTGAAAACAGAAACTTGACTATTGTAGCAGCAATTGTTCCACAATCCACTATTTAAAGTCGTATTCATTCATGTTGTGCAAGACACCAGTCTAGGAGTTTGTCTTTCCAAATCCACAAACATTAACTTCTTTAGTGAATAATACAACAGTTCTTTTAGAAAAATTTGATGTTGGAAAAATTTGCGAGTAATTCTTTACCAAACTCTGGATCCGGGCAGGCTCTGAGAACTCATACTTGTCATCAGGCTGCAAGAAGAAAAATATAAGATGGCCATCCAGACATAGTGTTGAAAAAAAGAATTGAACACACATTCATTGGCCAACAAACAACACAGGCACATGCAAAATGAACAAATGTCATGAAATAAGAAATGAAGGAGGTAAGGTGCCCTTAAATATAGTTTGATCTGCATCCCACGGCTAATGATATTTTCTGGATCAGTTTCTACCCTAATCACATAAGAGCTACTGCTCAAGACAGTCATCCAGACTAGAAGCTCAACCATGAGTAGATAGTTTTTACAAGGCATAAGACTAAAAAAAGTGTGAAACCAAAACTGCACCTGCTTGTCAGCAACAAGAAAAGCAGAATAGAACCCAACACCAAATTGACCAATCAAACCGTTGTCTGCACCAAGATCCTTATTTTCCAAACAAGATATAAGCACAAAGATCAGATTCAAAAGCATCAATAAACAAAAACAAGATTCAGTAGACTGCAAAACAATGCATTATGAGAGAGACCTTCAGAGCCGTCTGAGCAATGGTACCAAGGCAGTCAATGAGTTCCTCCTTCGTCATCCCAATACCAGTATCCCTAAAATTCAGACACCAACATGTCAATCATCTCCACTAATCCATCAAGGAACAAAACAGACTTAACAATCAACTCAAACAATTATCATACAACCCTAAATGAGAAAAAATACGAACAAAAAGAAAAAAGAAACCAAATCTGCAAAACGAGCCCGAGTTTTTAGATCTAGGGTTGGTTCTTTTTTTCTTTCAGCTAAGGAAAGGGCTCTCTTTAATCGTTCCGACCTATGGCTATTAGTTGGTAAAAGTTAGATTTCTCACATTACACATATTACACTACTTTAGACAAAACAAAATATAAAGTAACAATTCATAAGGTTGCTAAAAGAGTCAGAAATGATCCTCACTTGAGTGTAACTATTGCACAGTATATCCCAGCAAGATGGTGCACTCAACCCTGCCAATATATAGCACTGGATCTGAAATGGTTGGCCATGCCCTCTTTGGATAACAGAATGCAAAATAGCAACATGAATTTTGCAATGAGTCAATTGCTCTAGCTGCTTCTTGAAAAGAACAAAATAACACAGATCCTGATTTCACTACAAAGATAATCTGAAAGCTATACTAGTGCATATTTCAATGAATATCAAAACAATAAATTAATAGATGGACTTGGAAACTGGGTCGCACGACCTTGTTTTTGATAAAGTATGCTAAGCTGCTTCTCGCGCTCCATTATTCTATATTCCAAGAGAACCAAATGTGAGAAAAAATACCAGCACCTAGCACCAATTTTGCAAATCTCAGAATAAATTACATTATTTGGAATGGACTTGATAGAGCATGTGTAGATAACACATAACTGTTACAAAGCCATAGTTCAGTCATATAAAGCAGGTGCACAGAGTATGTAAAACTGATTAGCTAAATTGTTCAAGTAAAACAGAAACAAGGAGAGGCAACCATGTAAGATTTAAGTTTCCCGTGTAATATAGTAATTCATTACCAGGGCAACTTAATCTTACTTTCCTATAATTGCACCAAATTTAGCAACTATAGGGATAGCGCAGAAGGTACACAACTGGATTAGTATGCAAATTAACATAGTATTTGTCTAATACAGGGAGACTAGATGAACAAATTTTGTAGCCTGCACATGAATGGTATGGAGATGACATGACATATTGTAAACAAAATAAGATTAACATTTTCAAAGGGATGAAGCAAAAGAATAACAAGCTGATATTCTTTTAGGATCATTTTTTTTTTCAGATACTGTAGGAAATGACTCATGAAGTTTACAATTTTATGCATCAACAAGAAACAATAATAAAAACTTATATAAAATAAGAATACAATAAATGGACAGAAAATATATTTATAACTCGTCCAAGTCCACATGGCAATCGAAGTTGGGACATACCTGCAAAGAGCAGTATGACAGCACAAAGCATGAGAGAGCAAGAGAACAAGTAGACCCAAACCTGGATGAACCAAGCATGCCAAAGTAATTGCAGCAAGTGCTGTAAGCATTAGTGGATTAGCTCTTACAACCCTTACCACCTGTTCATAAAAGAGTCGTGTCAAAGTTCATGAGTCAGCATTTCAACCTTTTTCAAGAACTGAAGGAAACAAAAAGGGGAACTAATAGTCAAAGGTTGGTATAATCTTTTAAAATTGGAAGTGCACAAAATCACCAAACACAGCGATATAAAGACATTCAAACACAGTTTCTAATAGCTACATGTGCGAGACACCAGTTCATAAAAATGCTTGAGCTGGTAATGATGATATTGTACTACAAGATAAAGTTTACCTTCCATGAACAGAAAATAGAGGCTATATTCACAAACCATTGAGAAGTTTTTCCCCCAAATTGAAACCTGCAAAAAAATAATTCCTATCATTCCATTATTGGCACTAGTAAACACGTAATCTTTTATCCAATTTTGTATAAAGAGCAATAAAGCAAGCTTACTGACCTTTTCTTGATGAAAATATGTAGCAGAGCAGCCCCATAAAAGTCCTTGTTGTGGAGCTACTTGATTCTGATTACTCATTTGAGGGAAATTGTACTGTGGGGGAGCAGTAGATGAAGGACTTGTACTGAACCAAAAAAGAACAAAGGTAAAACAAGTATTTGAGCTATCAATATATCTATCATTATTGGATACAATTTCAAAACTGGCAAAACAGATGCCAAATATCAAAACTTCAAAAGTCCAATAGTTTCTGGCAAAAAGAAATCGAACCCAGACAGGACCAATACAAGAGTACAACTCAATTGAAAATTCTCAAATTTGAAATCACTCAAATCAGTAAGACAATAATAGGAAGACAGTAAGCAAATATTCATACAACTCTTCTCAGTTACCAATCATTCATTATTCATAGTATCATACACAAGAACTGAATACCCAGAAAGGCAGCAACTTACCAAGCTTGAAGAATTCGAAATCGAACCAGAAATCGAACCAAACTTGAGGACGTCTATGCTTTGCTGCAAATTGAACACATGAAATTGAAAACCCAGAAAGCAAGAGACCGATTGATTGAAGAATGAAGCTTGAAGAGTGAAAAAAATAAACCGAGAAACCCAGACTTGAAGATTGAAGACTTACCAAACTTACTTTACCCAAACTTCTATACCCAAAACTTCCATACCCAAACTTGCTTTGCCGGAATCGCAGGAGGATGAGAGTGTGTGTGAGCTTGAGAGGGTGAAAGGGATTGAGGGTGGATTGAGGGACTGAGGTTCATGAGAGTGAGATCGAGCGTGCGAGGGAGAGATTGGCTGAGAGTCAGAGGCGGCAAAACGAGCCCGAGTTTTTAGATTTAGGGTTGGTTCTTTTTTTCTTTCAGCTAAGGGAAAGGTCCTAGCAAAAGGAGCCCGAGTTTTTCTTTTTTAGCTAAGGGAGGGATCGAATACTTTAGATTAGCAAATTAGCTGTCAGTTTCCCGTTTACTCAGACTACATATGAATGTAGTCCTAATTTTCCACTTGTTTCCATTTACTCACACGACATATGAGTGTTGTCCTAAATTTCCACTTTTTCATGCAAATTTATCAATTCTTTCAGACGACAGATATCTGTCGTCTTAATTTTCTAACTTACTAAAAAGTGAAATAGTATGGATTCTCATGCTATTCAGACTACATAATTAATTTATATGTCGTCTAAAGAAGTTTAAAAGATTCAGACGACAGAAAACAAAAATTCTGTCGTCTGAAATGTGTCGTCTGAAGGCATTATTGGCATAGTGAAGAAATTCCAACTCTCCAGGAAACATAGTGAAAAATAATAAAATTCGAAATTAAAATATGTGCACGACATTGAATAATAATAAGATACTTTATTGACAAAAATAGCCAATGATTACATCAAAGTTTCCAAAGTCTAATCCAAAATAAAAATCAAATTGAGACACATTGTAATCACTCTATCCGTTTGGTAACTCCAATCAAATATGACTAGGAAAGTAGAGAGAGATGTTGGTGGAGCGAGGCTCTCTTAAGTACCACTAATCTCAATTACTTTCCTAGACATCATATTTCATTTGATGCGCCACATGAGAAAGAGTTAATACAATTGTCATTTATTGACTAAAGAAAATTGCCATTACAAAATTCTTGGAAAATAAAAGGACTATTCTAATCAAAGTCTGCAGCATCCTGGTGCACTTCATCTTCAGCTTTGAAGTCCTCTATGGTGAGGTGGACATCTTCACCATCTTCTTCTTCTGCAAGGTAAACTTCTTGCTCCCTCAGGTCCCTGTATGCCCTGTATCTTGCAGCTAGTTGCTCGCTTGTCTTGTAGTGCTTGAACCAATGCTCACTTAATCCACATCGATGACACACATCATTGTGGTTACCTCCCTTCAATTGAGGTGCATGTTGTGGGCGTTCCCTAGGAGGGTTGGTGCCACCACCACGACCCATGGCGCCACCACCACGGCCATGGATACCACGACCCCCTCTCCCACGTGTGGCATTGCCACCAAGTGTATCAACACCAAACTTGCAGTTTCCTTCCTGGTTAGGGCGGTTATATGGACCCATACGTCCCGCATGTCCCTTATTCTTAGGGTTCCGCTCCTTGCACCCTCCTTTGGGTGCATTATAATTCGCCTCATGAACGCTCTTAGTTCCAATGGGGCTTGAATTATAATTCTTCACGAGTATGTTATCATGTTTCTCAGCTACAGATATGATATTGATAAGTTGATGAAACCTCGTGATCCGTCCAACATTGACCTCAATACGATATTGCTTTGATACCACAATGGCTGAAACGGGGAAGGTGGAGAGAGTTTTCTCAATTAGCTCTTGCTCTGTGACAGGTTGTCCATAAAATCTCAACATGGATTGTAAGCGAAGAGCTTCTGAATTATATTCAGCAACAGACTTGAAGTCAGCGAAGCGCAGATTGTTCCATTGAACCTTCAAGTCAGGGAGGAGGGAATCTTGGACATTTCCAAAACGTTCTTCTAGCGCTACCCATAGCTCTCTTGCATCCTTGATCGACATATACTCCAATCTGAGTGCTTTGTCCATATGACGTCGCATCAAGATAACTGCTTGAGCATGCTTTGTAGGTGTTTGGATGAACACAAGATCTGGGTTAGGTGCCTGGATTATGGGTAATATTCCCTTTGAAGTGAGGTGGTTCTCAACATCGGTTACCCAGCTATGGTAATCAGAGCCTGTTGAGTCAAGCATGGGAAAGTCGAGTCTAGGTTCATTCGACATCCTGAAAATAAGAAGAGAAGATATATTAGTTTCGGAGCTAAACTTCCACGAAAACTAAAATAATAAGATTTCCGAGCTATGCTACCAAGAAATCAATTTCCAAGAATCTTTGGATTAGACCAAACAATGATGTTTTAATATGGTCACAATTTGATGCTTTTGGACGCTCTTAGTCCGAATATCATGAACACTCTTAGTTCATTGATTACGAATGCTCTTAGTTCGTTTATTATGAACACTCTTAGTTCATTGGTTACGAACGCTCTTAGTTCGTTAAGCGTGAATCCCCACAATTCCGCTTATTAAATACTCAAAACCATGTTCATATATTTCAAAATTCTGCAGCAAATAAAGGAATTTAAAATACAAGAAAGCAGCAACTTTAATCACAAAAACTTACGTGATTGTTCGGGGCTTGAGAACTCCCGCGTGTTGATGCAGGCGTGTTAGGGCAGAAGTAACAATGAGGGGCAGCAAACGACGGCAGCAAATGGCAGCAGCAGTGATTGGTGGTAGTAGCAAGTGATCGGTGGCAGTAGCAAGTAGCAGCGGCAGCAGGGTGCGGCATGCAGCGGGCAGGAAGCAGCGTGCGTGGGTGGGCAGGTTGCAGGGGGCAGCAGCGGCGCGGTGGTAGGGAGGCTAGGGTGTGCGGCAGGAAGGCTGCGGTGCTTGCGGCTAGGGTTGAAGGCTGCGACAGTTTTAGGGTTTTTTTTTTTTTTTTCTTAGGTTAAGGTTAAAGCTCGTGCTGATAACGTGTTTAAGTAAAAATGAAATTCCAGAGATAATTGTGTTGTATTATTGATAATATGAGCCATTTATATAGGGAGTTACAGAGTACATGAAATGTAATAGAATCCGAACACAACTAGGAAATCTAGAACTTTCTCCTATTACAACTCTACGGCTAAAAACCCTAATTTGAAGAGGCACACATGATGTCGACATCCTTTAACAACTTTTAAAATTTTTTTTTTAATGCGAGTATCATATTCTTTCATTTACTTGAATTTTTGTCCAATGTCAAGTACAAAGTCAGTGTGCGAGTCCCGCTTCTTTTCTACTTTTGTGCATGTGCATTGTGCATAAGATGATTGTTAAATAGTTCTGTAACAAAGGTATTCTATCTTTTACTATAGTGTTAAATGTTATATTTTGTGAGTTGTGTCGCTTGGTTTTGCATGAGTAACTGTTCTACTACTGCTCTCTTGTCTAATGAATTGGTATCTAGAAGTTGAGTGGATGAGTCGTAGGACAGTTGTGAATCTGGGATTATAGAAGATAAGATGTCCATTATAAGCCAGCCATTAATTAATTGATGCCTCAATAATGAAATTGGAGTGGATGACTAGTTCACTAGTGAATCTGTAATCATAGAATATGTACAGTATAAGTTTTACCCAACCAAGTAATACTGTAACAGTAATAAACAAGGTTATGATGGCAAGCTTGTAACCCAAAAGAACACGTTAAACAAGGAAGCCAGTTGAGATATCAACTGTGATGATCCTTATAGTATATATAATCCCAGAGTCTTGAAATTGAATTGTCTTGAATCCCAGGTAGCTGATAGCATAGCATGGCCAGTTTGAGCCATGTAATCACGGTTGGATGCACCGTCAACGGTTCTTCCCCTTCCCCCCCCCCCCCCCCCCGGTTGTACAAGAATCATCGTGTTGGTTTGACATCTAAGCCTAGGAGGTCTGTATTGACTTAGGACTATCAAAATAATCATGATAGTGTTTGAACCTAAATTTGGCAAGGCCTACGTTAAGCCGGGTCCCACATGAAGCAGGCCCGGGTCATAGTGAGCCGTGATATAATAAATATTCAGCCGACTTCACCTCAGCCGAGATTCGGTTCACATGAGTCGATTTATGGTTTACTTGTGGCTGAGAAAGTCCTATCTAATACCCGTTTCAATTGGTTTGGGACACTGATGGCAGGACATTATGAGCAGATAAAAGCTACTAAATGTCAAATTCTACTTTCGGAGACATTGCAGCACTAATTGTGGCCGTTACAAAAATAAGCATTGAAGAGTCATGATGGTTTGTTACAACAATAATCATTGGAGAGTCATGATGGTTGATTGCCAGTTATGCACATCAAAGGAATTTTATTCATAGAATCCAATTTGTAATCAATCCATGACAGTCTCAACAATTAAAGCGAGACTGTATTTGTTTTATTTATTTTGTACTATAAAACGGGCCGTAGACATCTTTGTTAAAGGTCCATGACCAAAAACACAACAGCTCAATACAAATTCAACATTCTCAAATTCTCTATTTCATCTCTACACTCTATCAATTTACACTTCGTAAATCATTTTACTTACTGGTATTGTTCCTGTCTTTCTTGCACTTTACAAGTTTACATTCTTGTAAATTTATTTTGTCATTCTTTATATTTCTTGCTCATTATTTTTCCTGCACTTGATTTCTTTGCATCTACTTTCCTGCTTTTACTTTTTCACAAATCATATTAAATAAAAAATCATATAAACAAGTTTTTAGGGTTCATGAATTTCTTTGTCCGTACTCGTATTGAATCAAGGCATCAGGGTAACACCTTATACTTTGAGTTTGTTTTTACCGTGACTTGTGAGTATATGCATCCTATAGATTTATCAGTTATCATTCGCTCTTTCACATTCACTCACCGAATTGCACAATACGAACACTCCGGCTAGCAAATCCGAATCGTGAAAAGTCCTTGCATCCAAGGCAGAGAGACCCCCGCAGCCGAGATCGATCATTCCTCGGCCCACAGTCGACTGATTAGAAGTCAGATCAGCGCAAACTCTGTAACCTAGATCAAAACCTCGCTTAGCCCCTCGGCTGCGAGTTGGCACGCCCACGCACACGTTACCAAGCAAGAAGGACACGTGTGAGCCAAGAAGACCTCGGCCGAGTGACACGTGGCCGAGACGATTTTTGAGCGAACAGATAGCAATACTACTCATGTGGCTTTCTTTGTTACTTGGTTTTATATAACTCCCCGACTCCCATTAAAATGTTTCTTTGTGTGTTACCATTATATATTCAGTATCCTTGTGCATTGCACAAGAAAGCAAGTGATTGGCAATAAACCAAGTGTATTAGTGTATTACTGGGTGAGGAGTTATATGAGGTGCTTGGATTTGGAAGATCTTTGTGTATTTAAGAATAATTATGATAATAACAACAACTAAAGTAGACCTGTCATTGATGTGCAACAGTATATACAGAAGATTTGGTGTGTTCCCAAGAGAATCAAATGCCCTCAAGGAAATAAGAATTGCTACTGCAAGTCGCCCAAGTTAAGCACTTATTCAAAATGAGTGTACTATATATTTAGAACTAAACTAAACTTGGGTTTAATTAATTAGCATTTTCTTGTTCAGGGCTATCATCGGTACTGCACCTGATGTCTCACGTCAGTCCTTGAGGATCGAGGTTGTAGTTCTATCCTAGCATGGATTTGTAGAATGACCTTACTCTCTCCAAACTTTTTGTAACCAAAAAAAAGAAAGAAAGAAACATGGACCTCTCCACTTACAAATTGAGTATGTTTCGCCTCTTCCTCGGAGAAAGCCACTTGGCATTCCTACCAATTCCAAACTTATTCCTACGTGACCCGATCAATTGATCAGACACTCGCCATCTATTTTCATTGTTCAACTCTTTGATAACACGAAAAAAACCATTGTTCAACAGCTCCTGTTGCAACTGCTACTGCTGTTTTCTTGATCTACCTAATTGGTCGAGGAAGCTTTTATGACAGTATGCCTTACCGAGTGTTTTACCTGTTTACATGGGCGTATTCACGTTTGGCATATGCCTGCTCTGATCGAGATCTTTGGAGATGATTGTCATTTCCTTCTTTATTGGAGAGAGGCCCTTAGGTTTTGAAAAAATTTGCTTACTTGGCCTTTTTGATGATTGCATTATACATCCAGAATATCCCTAAGAAGACATGATCCCAAGCGGATACATGGCCTATTCTACCCCAATCTGGCTAAGGAAGAATTACGAGGCGTAAAACAAACGTTGATTCGCGTTGAGCATACTATCAATGATATAAAACAGAACCTATAAACCATTTACTTACTCTTCTTTCATCCTATGATAAGCTATTAATCCAATATTCTTATAATTTGCAGTGACAGGCAATTGCAGCCAAGTTCAGCAAAAGAGAGCCAACCGCAGACAGCTCAAAAGAGCTAATGTAAAATTGTTAGTTCAAACCACATATGCAACATATTTTTGTTCAGACCAACTATTTTTATAACCAACATATAAAAAAGGGAGAATTTCACAAATAGTCACTCAATTATGACTCATTCGACACTTTGGTCACTCAATTTTCAAATATATCACTTTAGTCACTTAACTATTACTCTGTCAATCACTTTAGTTATCGACACTAGTACAAAAAGTTAATCACACAACACTAATCACACAACACTAATCACACAACGGAACACAAATCATCTGTTGTGTGTTGAAGTCAGTTTTGTTATACAACGGTGCTAGTTATATTCTGTTGTGTGAATGCTAACAAAGTGATAACTTTTTTATCGGAACTACATTGCACAACGGAATTAAGCATGGTCCGTCATCTGAGTCTTAAAAACTTTAGCGGCAGATTTCCCTCCACTTTGGAGTTTTGGTTGGATCTTGAAAAACTAAAATTTCGGCTACTAAGACAACGGGTTTTACTATTGCCGTTGTGTGATTGAAAAACTAAGCACCAAAGTTGAAGGATGCTTGCTTGAATGTCTTCACCTAGATAGGCCTAGTGCAAGCTATTGTAATTGTACAACAGATTTAAGATTTTCTGTTGTGTGAACATGCAACTGGGCGGCAACATTTTAACCAAAAATGCTGAAGGCGCCATGTTTCCCTCCATGATTTCACATTTTAATTTTTAGTGATGCACTCAGACGACAGTGAGAGAGAGATTTCTGTTGTGGGAATAACTTTGAAATTTTTTGACTAGGTTTAAACAAAAGAAAACAAAGCCTTCCACTTAGTCTTCACTCGACACTCTCTCGACACAAAAGGAAATCTCAGTCCTCTCTCACAAACCCTAAATCCCAGTCCTCTCTCACACTCCTCCTCTACCTTTCTTCGCTGATATACCAATCCAAATCCCTATATCTCCTCCTCCTTGCTCTCAGATCTCCTCCTCCTCACCTTCAAACTATGGTCAATTGAAGAGATGCAGAAGACTAACAGACTCTTCAAGCTCCCTGTCACGAAACTCTAACAGGCTAACATCTCCATGGCCGCCAACCGCCTTGCCGTATCTTCTCTGCCGCAGCGAAGAAGGACCATGTCCGCTCTCGAAGCCCGAATCTCCCTCGTTGCCGCTCTCGCCACCCAAGCCTCCTCCGTCTCCTAGTAACATAAATGTTCAAATCCCTTTCCCATAATCTAAAATTTTCCTTGATTTTTAGGTTTAATTGGTTCCGATTTGGTTTTAACATTTGGTGTTTTCTTTCTTATTGTTGCAGTTTTACTCCATTTGGCCACCAAGACAGCCAAGTACATCTTCTCCAAGCAGTTCGAGGCTCGAACTCTCGAGGAAGCTCTCATCTCAGTATTGTTTTGGGTTGGTTGTTTCTGATTCTAGTTTGAAATGCTGATTCTGGTGGAGGCCAAAGATTGCTTCCAGATTTATCTGGGTATGATAAATTGTTTTTTTTTAGCTTAAATGATAATATTGAGAATAACTTATTTTAATCTTTTATCAAATGCAGATTACAATATGGGTTAGCAGTATATCGTTTGATACATATGCTGATATTGCATCTAAGGGCACAACTGATGTAAGCATTGTCATTTTGTTTTAGTATATCTCTTTCTGCATCTATTTGTTTGTTGTTGGTATGCTTCTGTTTGTGCTTGAGAAAGCTATTGTTTTCTTCAAATGGGTCTAATTATTTGAATGTTTGTTACTGTAAATCCAGGTTGCATTTGTTCACTCATTTAAAAGAATTACGTTGATTTAGACCAAGTGTTTAGGGGCCAATTAATGATAGGCAGATTTTAATTCTATAAATAAGTTAATATGGTATAGTGAAACTGCTAGATTGGATTATTTACCTATACATATATAAGAAGTTTGGTCTGGGTCTTATTTTGCATGTTTTGGGAATTTTGGAATTGCATGCATGTAATTGTTGTAATTAGAACAAGCCTTCATAGTAATGGAACTCTACTGAGAGTTAGTTGCAGTTTTATATATGCATTTTCAGTTTTCACTAGGTCGGTTTAATGTTTGAAATTGCTTGGTTTTTGGGTTGAAGGTGCTGTTGAGAGAAGGAAGAATATGAATTTGGTTGTTCATATAGCTCGGCACCTTGAGCTCAGAGATTATATCCATTCTGCTGTCTCAGGACTTCTTCCTTTTATAAAAAAGGTGAGTCCTTCGGGAACAAATTCCTTTGCTTTTTTTTTTTTTGTAATATATTGTCTTTTGTAATGAGATGTGCTGTGCTGAGTTCCGTTTTCTGTGACGAGAAGGTCTAAGCCGCCAACAAGCTTGTTCGAAATTTCGAAATTGGAGATTGAAGGGTTGCAGACCGAATTTTGTTTGGTCGAAGAAATAATTTCAGATCTGGATATCTACGGTTATAGATCTATCCCAGGTCGCTAATCCAATCTTCATGTATAAAACTTCCCTTGCATTTTTTTTCTTTACTTTATTTTCTCTAGATGAATAGGGAACTGAGAGAAATATCTTTGATTATCATTGTTTTGACAGATTGAAAATGAGTATGGACCCATGGAATACGAAATTGGTGCACCAGGTAAAGCCTACACTGACTGGACAGCTCAAATGGTTGTGGGATTAAACACTAGTTTCCCCTGGATCCTGTGCAAACAAGATGATGCCCCTGTCCTGTTGTAAGTCCGTCTGACTTTTATCTTTCTTAATCTTTTACTTGTCATGTTCTGGAATCCATTTGTGGATGGCGTTCATGTTATCTTCTGTCTTCTTAGTGGGGTTGCTACTCAATGGTGTGTCTTCTTAGAGATCGTCATGGTAGACATGAATAATGATTCTTCTTTGCACATGGTTGCTCTTTACACACACACACACACACACACTCTCTCTCTCTCTCTCTCTTTTCTGTTGGTCATATTGTCATTACTTATTTATCTTTTCATGGAGGTTTTGTTTTGTAATGATTGAATGATGGCCAGGTCTTTTTGTTTAATTATGTGCTTGGATTTGTAGTGCTGTAGGTATACATTACTAAAGCCTTTTCTCATATTAGAGATCTGGAGATGCATTCGATTTGTATTGTCACCTGATTTGAGAGTCATGTTTGTGGTTAAATTTGTCAGCTATTAAGAACATGTTTTGTCATTTGCCTCAGTGTGGCTTGTTATCTTGGTTCTTTATTTATTTTTTGTTTCATAATGATTTGTTTGTCTCAACAGATTAACGCTTGATATGGCTTCTATTGTGACCACTTCTCTCCAAACAAGGCTTATAAACCAAAGCTGTGGACTGAAGCCTAGATTGGATGGTAAGTTATTGAGGCTTGTGACCTATAATGCGAATCAGTTCGTGTACTAGTAGTAGAACCTACTCGATCGTAAGACTTTGGTTGATAAATGGCTCATAGATTTATCGGCTTTGCAGTCGGCTTTGTGTTGAATAGCTTGGTCGGTGTATCAAGATGGGGAGCCGATAGAGGAAGATAGAAATGGTGTTGTTGGCTTTGCAGTCGGATCAATGACATGAGTGCTATGTAGCTTCATCAAGTCTTAAGTGCACAATTTTAGCATGAAATTCTCCGATAAATTCATAAGTTAGTCATAAAGTTACCAGTATGACTTATTATCTGGTCCTAATTAGGGTATGGAGTTTGGAGCCTAATCTTGTCTTTGTTTATTTCTTAATGGGATAAGTTATTGTTTTACTATTTTTGATATTTCATTGCTCTGTTATATCTTCAAAAGAGCTTGATTCATGTTGGTTTGTTTAATGTTCTTTATAGAAACTGCCCAATTGATCTGAAGGAAGCAGTATCAAGTGTAATTTTTGCATCTCCTAGATGTGTGGACGTACCAGAACTCATGGATATTCGCAAACACTTCACAGCAAAATATGGAAAGGAGTTCGTCTCTATAGCTGTTGAACTACGGCCGGATAGTGGTGTAAGCCGCATGGTACGTTTCTATACCTTGTATAATTTTTTTTGGATAATCTTAATATGGACTCTGTCAAAAGTCAACAGATTTGTTGTTATTGATTATATTTTCTGTTTTCTTGTCAGTTAATAGAGAAATTATCTACCAAATCACCTGATGGCCCTACCAAGATGAAAATTTTGGCTGCAATTGCAGAGGAACATAATATCAAATGGGATCCCGAGACATTTGAAGAGAAGCCTCCTGAGGACCTGCTGGTAAAAATGGTTCAGCTCTTATTCATTTATTCATTGCTTGATATAGATGACATAAAACTATAGCTTCGTGTTTGTCTTATGTACACTTTATTTGTTTTGGACATGCCATTTGATTAATATA
Organism: Rosa lucieae; assembly: GCA_024704745.1. NCBI lineage: Eukaryota > Viridiplantae > Streptophyta > Magnoliopsida > Rosales > Rosaceae > Rosa > Rosa lucieae. Next base: position 5,561,055 of record CM045493.1, read on the forward strand.
GTTTTTACTTTTCTGCATAACGGACCAAATACATTTGGAATGGCCAGTATGGATTCTGCTCCACCTCCACCTACTCATGATGTCAGGGGACCTCCTAATGTCCAAGTTCCGCCTAATAGCATGGCCAGTAAAGCTCATGTCCACCTGATCAACCTCCAATTGCTCAAGTTCCACGCAGAAATTATGAGTATCACGATGGACCTATGAATTCTAATGAGCAGAATGCAAGATCATCTCGTCACTTGGATGATTCTGCTTCTACAAATGTTTCTGCCAACAAAGCAACCACATCTGCCAAATTTCATCCAGAAACGACATCTTCAGGTACATCAATTTGTCACATAAAGATTGTGGTTATTGAATTCAACTGTTTTGTGGTTGTATTTTGAATTTCTCATCTATTGAATTCAACTGTTTTGTGCCATTTGATATAGAAACCAGAAGCAGTCGAATGGAATGCATGTAATATTTCCTGGGGATAAAAGTTCTTTGGGCAGGCAGAATTGGAATATGCAATTTAAGGATGCTGCATCTGCTGCAATATGTGCTAACTCGTGAAGCTTCACAATAAGCTTGGAGGTGATGCAAATGAGAATATATATAGTGCACAGAATGCTTGATAAAATGGCACAAGAAGATTTTGTTGAAGCGAAAAGATATTATATCAGCTTTTGATTCATGTGTAGCTAGCTAGGAATGCTTTCTTGTTTGGTACATTACCTAGTCACTTGAATGTATGGATGTTTGAAAAATGGTAATGGAATGATATGGATTTGAGTACTTTTTATGTGGTAATTACTGTCCAATATTTAGTCTTACAACACAATGCAAATCAATGTGTTGTCTGACGACTGTAAAAGAGTTCATAATTGAGGCTTTTCCTACAACAGTCACTGGTTTGTAACCCAATTTGATTACAACATTCACACCACAGCTAACCAAATAGAGTAGTTGTGTGAACTAACAACCAACAACAAAAGAAAACAAAGTTCTGTTGTGTGAGATTCATAACACACAACAGAAATGAAATCATCTCCGTTGTTTGAGTAATCAACAAACAAGGGAGATAATTTCACTTCAGTTGTGTGTTATTAATCTCAGACAACAAAGAATGAGTAATATCTGTTGTGTGTTACATATCTCAGACAACAAAGAATGAGTAATATCTGTTGTGTGTTATGAATCTCAGACAACAAAGAATGATTTATATCTGTTGTGTGTTATGAATCTCACACAACAGTGAATTCTTTTTTCTGTTGTCTGAATGTACCGACACATCCCCGCACATGCCATGCCTGCGCAGAATTTACACAATGGAAACTGATATTTTGTTGAGCAAACTATTGTCACACAACAGTGAAATCACCGTTGTCTGATTTTTCAATCACACAACACTCGTTTAGACCACGGTTAGTTTGGTCATCACACAACAGAAAATCACCGTCGTCTGATGACCTTTTTGTAGTAGTGCGAATGGGCATTTTGTCCCACTTTAATCACTTCTCCTATCCATTCCAATTCAAATTTATCAGTTTTTCACAATTGATTGATCGAAAATATCCTTGATATTGTAGAAAATAATTTTTTTTAATGAAAAAAAATTAATGAAGTAACTAAAGTGAATAACATAGTTAAAGTTGAGTGATCAAAGTGATATATTTAAAAAGTGAGTAACCAAAGTGTCGAACAGGTAAAAGTTGAGTGATCATTTGTGATATTCTCCCTATAAAAAAACAAAAGTTGTTTGAATAGCCATTTTTTGAAAAATGTAAATATACAAATACCGGCTTTTACATGGAACATGGATTTTTGAAATGGAAAATGATTTGTGGCCTCAATGAGGCATAAGATTTGTGGCCTCAATCTTAAGTGTCATGTCATGTCACCTACACACATCACCTATTTGTCAAATTATGTCATGTAACTCTTGAGAAAAATATCATCTTATCATTCCAAAATCTAATGACTCTAAGTTATTTTGGCTTCATTTTTTTTTTCATTTTTTCTTTTCATTACACTCATACTTAGATTTAAATAACAATTTTTTTCTCCAATCATGAATAGAAAAATTTCATGTAATTCAGTCAATAGATTTGCACATACATTCGATCTTAATAGATTTGCATAACACATATATATATATATATATATATATGAATTCAATTTTTGCTGGGTTCTTGTAAATTTTGAAAATATAATGTGAAAAATACATATTCAAATTATTATATATATTCATTTGTTCATTTTTGCTCTTGTAGTTAGGTTTAAACCTTATATTTGAGTTTATTATTTTTTGTTTGTTTTTTCCCATTAATTAATAGTTTTGGTCGAGGAGCCGCAATGGTTCGTCTCTACCCGAACCCTAATCCCCAAAGCTTTGCTTTCAAGCAATGGAGGCCGGTGTTGGCCTTCTCTCTAAGCCATCTGTTGATGGCCCTCAAACGCCAGTCTTGTGCAACGATCAACCAATTTGACCCTACAACCATTATCACCACTTCTATGGCTCGTTAGAATGGCTTCGATGATGAAAGTGAGAATGATATGTGGTCTGATTCCTTCGGACTGAGAGCAGGGTGGAGGCGTGAAGGGTAGTGGCGGTTGCGGCCATGCCGCACTCGACTCAAAATGATCCCGGTCATGGGCGATAATTCATGGTGTAGTCGCCTATGGCGAGACCTGGTATTGGCGGCGGTGAATCGCGTGGATTGTCTGCCAGCCTCGGCGGGCTTCACCTGGAGAAAAAATGGTGAATCAATCATGGAAGAATCAGAATTCCGGCTTGGTGCTGGGCTTGAAGTGGACCGCCGGTGTTGCAGGCCAGGGAGGGCTCAACGGCTCACTGCCGGTTGTGGATGGGCGCGGTAGAAACTTCCACTACCTTATAACTGCAGTTGGGGTCATCTAGTCTCAAGGAGCGGCGACGGAGCAATCTGGTTACTCCATTCCTGTACGTGCGACGGCGAAGGAGAAGGTGGCAGCGCCATTGATCGTAACTAGCACAAAAACGAGCGAGCCCAGTTTGGGTTGGGTGCCCAAATCAATTTGGAGGCCTAATTGTATTAGGCTGTCCAATTTCTTTTGGGTGCCCAAACAAAATTGGGTGCAAAAACTGAATTCTGATTTGAAGATCAAAGTTGTGGGATCTGGTTCTATGGGGTTTCGAATTTGGGATCCAAAAGGCTGGACCAAGCTAAACCTCCTAGCTCTAACTTGGATGGCAAGGAGATATTTTAGTTTTTTGTTGAACTATGCCTATATACCAATGAATTAAAAAAACGCGCCTTGAGGGGCGCCTGAGGCCTGAAAAGCGAAAATCAGCACCTAAATTGAGTCAGCTTCGATAAGAAGGCGACGAGGCTCCTGAGGCGGTGAGCAAGGCGTAAAAAACTACGGTTGAGGCGTCGTAGGCGTACGCGCAGCGTGTGTTTTTTTTTTGGGTCTTTTCTGAAACGACGTCGTTTTGGGTACTGAGGTCGCCAGCCTACATCATTCGCCTCCCCTTCTCTGTTTCGCACTCCCAAAGCTGATCGATCCAAACCTCATAGAACCCATTATCTTTCTCAACGATTTGGCTGTCAAGGAGACCAAGGAGTTCGAGTTGCAGACTTCGGAGTTCGATTTGGATTTTGGAGTTCGATTTCGGGTTCGATTTGGATTTTGGAGTTCGATTTTGGGTTCGATTTGGATTTTGGAGTTCGATTGGCAGACTTGGAGTTCGATTTGCAGACTTGGAGAGGAACAATAAGAACAACAACAACACCCACATCAACTGTAGCAAACCAATTCCGGGGTAAATTCTTTTTCAAAACTCTGTTTGATTTTGAATTATGGGTCATTGAGATAAACTCTGTTTTGTAGATGATCAATTCTGGGTTTTCATTTCATATTGTCTTTTCGGTTATTTTTGTGACGATTATCTTTTGCATTTGTCCCAGTTTGTTTTATATTGTTCTGGGAATTGTTTTGGGTGTTAGTTATCACCTGCATGTCATGTCATCTCTCTTGCTTCTGGTGGTTTTACCTTTGTGGCACACTGCTGTTATAGGTTTGTGTATGAATGCGAATCAACAACTTTGAAAATGAAATTTAAAATTCATCTTGAACAACATAAGCGTTTGTTCCTCTCTTATGATGCTGTTTAGGATGGCGAGTAGTCACTTTCACTTGAAGCATACCTATATGTGCTTCATAGTTCATCTGTCAATATGACATACAGTAAAATAGCATTGTTCATAAGCCATAAGCTACAATTTCATTCCAATTGTAGACTTCATTAACATTATATATAGCAACCAAATTCGTATCACATTCTGATTGATTCATGTCTTCTATGAATTGGCTGACATGTAATTCTCTCTGCCTTGCAATGCTCAAAATTTTATAGCTTTATTTTATATGTGAGCCTCTTTGGCATTTGACGACTCTATGAATTGACATAATATCTTCAATGCACTTTCATTGCTCCCATACAATGAGTACAGTTAAAAAGGTTGAACATTCCCAGGAAATGTTCTTAGTTTGCACTCCGTTAGATGGATGCCACTCCTTTCACAATTGTATCTCTTTATTTCAGGATGATGTATGCTTCTTAAATAGTCAGTTTGGATCTAATGTTGGCCTATTCCTTATTCTTTAGGCATCTTTTATGTGGTTCTGCCTGATGGTTTGGTTCTTCTAGCTAGAGTTAAACTTTGTTTGCCTAGTTCCCTGCTGGAGCTGGTTTGATTCTTCTAGCTGGATTTTTTTTTGCCTAGTTCCAAGCATGAAGTAGATTTCAACATTTGTTCTTGATCTTTGGTGTTTGAACTTTAAATCCTTGATTTCATTTTATGTTGGTAATTTTGTTGAATCATATGCTTCTAGTACTTCATTTATTGTGAGTGAATGACAATTAGTAATGTTCTTTTGGTTAAATCATAATGTGGTATGTATAAGAGTAGAAATTACATGAATATAGGTGATTAATACGTAAGGCTTACGCCTTATGCGCCTTATGCCTCAAGGCTGCAAGGCTCTCCCGAAAACGCCTCAGGTACGCCTTCAGCGTTTTAAAACATTGCTATATACTGTGTTCTAGATTTTTCATAGTTATAGGCTTACTTTCATTTGTGAGCACTGATTGTCTAATGAGTGGTGCTAGCATGCCACGTCCTAGACTTGCCCATAGATGGCAAGGGAAGGCAAGGGAATGTATGTATCCGAAAGTTGTTTGGATCAAAAATAGATGATAATTAATGGTTGCTACAAACATAAAAAAATTTCTTACCTCTTAATTTAGACATACCTACTTTCCTAAATCAATTTATTAATGCTATTTTTTCATATGAAATTAATCAATGTTTGGAAAGAAAAGTTAATGCCTATTTCTTGACACCTAATTCAATATATTAATGCTATTTGGAAAGAAAAATTATAGGAAAGAATTTACTTAAATTAAGAAAAATATTGGTCAAAGAATTTGTAGACATATCTCTTAAATTAATACATAATTAATAGCTTATCTTTTTTTTCATTACCTAATTAAATTTATTATTGTAATTGATTCACCCTCTAACATCTAAACGGAAGTATAAAAGGGTAAAGTTGGTGTTGCAATAGTATGATGTGGCAAGATATATTATGTGGAATTGAAAAGAAAATTTGTATTTGCTTACAGAACATGACACCTAGGATTTGAGGCCACAAATCTTAGGCCTCATTAAAGCTCTATATCATTGCCCTTTTGAAATATACTGGTTTAAACACTAGCTTTTTAAATATGTAAATAGAACGTTTAACTGCAGAAAATAATAGGGGTGGGCGCGGGTCGGGTCGGACCGGTTTTGGGCTGAAACCGCATCCGACCAGTATTATTCGGGGGGTTGAATATTAGGACTGGAAACTGAATGTTAATGGACTGGGCCGAAAAATTAGGGTGACCTGAACTTTCAAGTCGGCCCGGTTCGGTTTCAGTTGATATGCGTCGTTGCTCATCGTCAGTCATCATCGTTGGTAGGCGGCGTTGTGCAGAATTGTAGATCGAAGGTTGAAGGGTCGTGCTCGGGGTTGTGCAGATCGAAGGCTTCGGTAGGCGGCGTTGGTAGGCTGAGGATCGAGCTCGGAGTTGTGCAAATCAAAGGTGTTGGTCGGCGACGTGGTAGTTGTTGGTCGGCGGTTGTGAGAGACTGAGAGAGTGGTTGGTCGAGAGAGATGAGAGGCCGAGATAGATGAGAGAAGAAATGAGAGGCTGAGTTAGAGTCGGGGAGAGAAATCAGGTAAGGTCAAGTTCACATGAAACCAATCAGAAACCAATCAGAAGTTGACACCTATTAAAAATAATGAAAATTAATATTTTATATAAATTTGACCGGTTCGGTTTATTTCTATCGGTTCAGAGTGAGAACCCGGTTCCGGCTCGGTTCAATCTGGTCCTGTCCAGTTTGATGCATTTTTCTTCACTGTTTTTTCCGGCACTGTTCGGCCCGTTTTCTGCTCCCGATTCGGTTTCTGCCCACCCCTAGAAAATAACCAAACCTACAGCAGCGCGTTGGGTACTTCACCAAGGCCAAAACAGAACATCAGATCATATTAACATACGATCTCCGTTCAATTGTAACATTTTACTGTTTCATTTATTTTTTTCATTCAATAGATTACACAGATTCAATAAGCTGACAACACGATAAAGAGATTGCAAATTAAATCATACAACGTAGCACAACACAATGAAGAGATTTCAAATTAAATCATATAACGTAGCACTGTTTCATTCATTTTACTGTTATTTGAAAGACTTGAATAACAAGGAAGTATTACACTAGACTTTTACACACAAGAGCCTCCTCAAATAACAATCGCAGAGGTAATTAATGGTAATTAAAACAAAATAATAACTATTCGAGGATGTCACTGAGTGGATTCATCTTCCTTAGGGTCTTGTTGTTTTTGATCGATGAGTGAAGGTAGGCTCTCCAAATAGATACCAACGCTACCAAAGTAACCATCGCAAGTATTACCAATTGATAGATTCCAGAATGTTCCATCATCAAAATTGTACATAACTAACGATGAATTATCAAACACCATCAAATCATAAGTTTCTGTCCAAAAACCAGAATGTGATAACCTGTGAAATGGGATGGAGACCTGCATTTTAGTCCAAGACTCCCTCACTCCGTATTCCTTCATGACCCAAAACTCATTATATGTTACTTCATTACTCTTTGGTGATTGTGGTGTTATACATAGCCAATTTCTGAACGCCACTAGTAGAATTGAACTAGTAGTGGCGTTGGGAGGTAGTGCAATTTCTCTAACCTCCTCTTCAGCTAAAAGGAAAGACATAATCACCAACGACTTATCTGCAACCTTATTCACCAGCCAATGAACACCACCGTTCACCAGGATCCCATCATAAGCTAAAAGGTTGTAAGGAAATAAGGGGTAAATCTGTCGCCAAGAATCAGTCTGCAATGTATAGACACAAAAACCAGTTCCATGATAATAATCCCGCACGTGAATTACCTTGTATTCATTAGTGGAGTAATCAAATCCAAGTCCATATAAGTGGAAAGGATAGGGCCTCACTGGTTCTGATCTCTGTATTGGTGCCTTTCTTAGTGTCTTCGATTCCCTGGTTACAGGGTTAATCAAACTGACACTGAGGCACCGTTCAGAAACAAGGGACAAGAACAAGCCATAGCAGGAACAATGGACAAAGGGAATCCAACCCAGTCCACCTGTTGGAACATGATTGTAAACAAAGTCGAGCTCAGTGGGTGCTGCTACTAAACCATCAACATTAACGTTATGATTCTCATTGAGAAAGTGGTCAAGATTCAAAGAGTATAGCCGATTTGGCGGGCCACGAATAGTAAAAAGGAGGCGCCGTCTTTTGAAGAAGACATCAGAGATTAGAGACCGCCATGGCTTTGATACACACTTGAAACGGCACAAGGGCTTCACTGGTAACCTTGAAAGAATCTCATATATGATCTCGGGTGGAAGGTCGACGTTTTGGCCACGGTCTTCCATCTTCACAAAAATCTCTTAATGGTCCAAATTCGATAAAAGCTTGGGGGGATTTATGGTATTATATATAAGTATATATATCCAAGTAAGAAAAGGATTCCAATTCGTGCATGGTGTCTGGAAATTCTAGTGGCATTAGGAATTAGGAGCGTCTTTTACTTGTTACAAGCTCAAACATCAAAATCAATTATTTCTCTTTTTCCTTGGTAAAACACTAAAACACAGTGTGAATTTGGGTGCTTGGTGATTCACCCTTTTTTAGTTTTTTAATTTAACAAGAAACAAACACCACCAAACCAAGCACGTCGGAGCATTTAGGTGAAAATGAATCTTACAATAACTTTACCCTTTTACCTGGATCGATTGCTTCTGATGGAGCTCCGCTTCCATCAATTAGAGGCTGTGGTTGTGTTTCTTCAATTTGTTGCCTCACCACTGTTTACACTATACAGTGTAATAAATCTGATATGGACCAAAATTGTATTACATTGCATATATCAGTCTATATACAAGTACAAAGTCTACAAATAAGGAGAGTGATTAGGGCGAAGATTGTATGTGTGAGGAGCAAGTAATATTATTCTAGGATTTGTATCCTAATAGGACCGTACAATAATACAGTGTGCGCTGTTCGGCTGCTTTTCAAATTTCCTTTGCTTATATTCATCTCCCTAATTTCTCGAGACCAATATAGAGAAAATCAAATTGCATCATATCTGTGGAAATTAAGGGCTACACGGTGTAGACCCTTCTATCAAGCCATAATATAGGGATGGCAAACGGGCCGGTCGGATCTATTCGTGCTTTATGCCGTATTTGGGCCGGCCCATTTATCATCGTGCCGTTGCTTGGGCTCATCCATTTATTTGAACATTAAGCCCCGGCCAACCCAATTCGGGTCATTCCAAAATTAGCCACGATTTTAAAATATTAATTGGAGTATTTCTTTTTTATTATTTGAAATTCGAAATTGATTTCATACATTTAACTACTTAGACAAATAAAAAAGGGAGAATAAAACTCTAAAACACTTTTCCTAATAGTTTCCAAAAATTTTAAATATACAACCCTAACTACTTAATACACATCTGTTTTAGGGAAACGATATTTGAGAGAGAATTGCTGTGTGTTCTCATTGATAATAGGGGTCTCTTTATATAGAGGATTACAATGCATAGAATCTAAATTGTACAAGGAAAGGTAGTCATACAATGAATGGATATCTCTAAGATATTCTCTGAAATTCTCTCTAATTAAAAACTCTATTACCACTTGGTCAAGTAACCTAGAGTTTGGGCCAGACACACAATTAGGGGTTTACTTGAACACTCCCCCTTGTGTTGCCCAAACGTGGTGCTCCTCTCGTTGCCTCATTAAAAACCTTGCCGAGTAACAAAAACCCTGTGGGACAAAAATAAGCTCGATCGAAGGGGAAAAAGAGCACAACACACCATTCACTTTTCGAGACCATACATGTAGACATCTCCCCCTGATGTCTGCATCTCCCCCTGATGACAACGGTCATGGGAGGTCGGATAACTTCCGCAAATGATGCTACCAACATGTTTCTCGAAAGTGGAATTTAGGCAATGACTTAGTAAGCAAGTCTGCCATACTGTCCTCAGATCAAACCTAGTTCACTTTGATCTTGAGGAGAGTTTGTTGTTGCTGATTGTACTTGGTGTTGTCGCTTTTGATGTAGCCTTTGCTTCATTTGTTCAAAGCAAGCAGCATTATCCTAAATGCTCGTAGGCTCATATGTGGTAGACTTCAAAGCACAATTGTTCGAACATGCGTAATTATGGATCCAATCCATATACATTCACGAACCACTTCGTGAAGAACAATGATCACTGCATTGTTCGAAGATATAGCGACTAGGGTCTATTATGTAGACCTCCAACATATCACGGCCTTTACCCATGGTGAACACTTAACCAGTTTGGGAATAACCTTTGTGTGGGTCAGAGAGATACCCAATATCAGCAAAACCTTCCAAAACGCTTATTATTTTGGGATGGGGATAGTGGACGCAGGCCAATGTTGGCAGCGTTCCTGGTGTGTGATGGGTCCGAATCCATCGTCTCTCTGTAGGGATAGAATAAGCCCATATTAATCGTACATCTCAAGTACTGAAAGATATCTTTTTCCACCAATCCAATGGCGTCACGTTAGCGCACAACTATACCTAGCTAACAAGTTCACAACATATGAGATGTCCTGTCTTGTGCATGGAGCTAAGTACAATAATGTGCATATTGTACTCAAGTAAGGCACTCCTGCCTCTAGCACATCTTCGTCGTCATCCTTTAGACGAAGAGGATCCTTTTTAGGATCAAGACTACGAATGATCATGGGGTGCTTGAAGGCTTGACCTTGTCAAAATGCCTAAGCATGTATCAAACACGATGCTCAAGTTCCAAACTGAGATATAATCGTGTTCTCCCAAAATCCTTCATCTCAAACTCGGATTTCAAGTTTTCAGCAGTTTCCCTTAACTCTTTAAGGGCTTCCAATGAAGATCATGTCCAACATGAACCGTGATAGAAACTGAAACTTATTATGGAAACACGTGGGCATATCCCTTCCCAATCAAGTAGTCATCTTAGTAAGCATTTCAACCTTATTGCAAACGCGCTCCGTGGTCTGGAGCCACTTGACTTGGGTAAATGAAGTTCACCATGAACCTTCATGTACATTCCGTATCTAGATCCCCATAGAGATATGTAGTGACCACATTTGTAAGTTGCATGTTCAGTTATTCAGAAACTACCAAACTGATAGGGTAGTGGAGTGCAATGACATCCATTACGAGAGAATATGTCTCATCGTAGTCGATTCCAGGCCGTTTATTAAGAAGCCTTGCGCCATAAGGGGAGATTACCATATCTTTTTCTCACTATGCTTTCTAACGAAGACCCATTAGTCAACAGGTTTTATGTTAGGAGGTGTTGGCATCACTGGCTCAAAAACCTTCCTCTTCGTTACAGAATCCAACTTAACCTAGATCGCATCTTTCCATTTAGGCCAAATTTCTCTACGTTAGCATTCATTCATCAACGGAGCATGGTTCGATATCATTGGACTCAAACAAACTCATGCACAATGAAATGTGCAACTACATCATCAATTATGATGAAGTTTCTATCTCACGTCTCATGTACACTAGTGTAAGTTTCATAAAGCTCTATATTCTCAAGAATAGGTTCTGATGTTGAGGCGTCCCCCAACGATAACCATAACCCAGAAGATTCTCATGAGACTGATTTTGAGTCTTGATGATCAAAGGATTGAAATGTGCCAAAGTATCCTTCGAACCCACGGGCCTCCCACGCATCTTAGCTGGGGCCATGGCCTGTAACACCAGAGTGCCACTCTATTTGGCGTTGGCGCCATGCCTACCTCCATGTAGGGTGGCGCTACGTCCTCTCGTAGGGACGTCCATCCTTGCAGGCATGTTTGCAGCATATTTGTGTGATCTCATCATTTTTATGGGGATCGAGATGAGACATAGTGGGGACAGGCCACTACAATTCCTATCGTTCCTGCTGAACATTCGTGTTCTTGTCTCCCCCTAACGACGGAAAGACTGTCTCATCAAAGTGACATAAGCAAATCTAGCGGTAAGGAGATAGCCTAGCAAGGGCATTAAGTGGCCGACGATTGTTGGAATCTCAAATCCAATGTAGTTGCCGATTCGTCTGTAAGGACCCATCATAGGGCACTGTGGTGGCACAATTGTCACATAAATGGCACACTCAAATATGGGTAAGTACGATACTTGTACCCACCCAGTCACTAGCTGTAACGCAAAGGTAGATTGAGTAGCGGTGGGTCGTAGATGAATTAGCATAGCTGCATGCAATATTGCATCACCCCAAGCGGATACAAGGAGATTAGTGTGAATTACCAATGTCCGGACTACCATCGTAGTCGTTTCCGTGAGACCATTTGGGTGTGTACATGAGGATATGATGTCCAACATCATTCCCTAATGCAATAACCATCGAAAGGCTTCGATGTAAACTCTCTAGCATCGTCAAGTCCAATTGACGGAATAGGATGATCCGGGGAGTGAGCTCGTTGTTGTATGATATGTGGTAGAGTGAGCCCGTTGTTGTATAATATGTGCTAGGAGTGTAGCATAAGCAGCATTACAAGTGCACAATGGCACAACACGTGACCAGCGTGTTTGCGTGTCAACCAACATAATGAGATATTTAAACGTCCGCAAGTTGGTTGAATCAGTCCATAGAATCCCCATGGATTCTATATAAGAACATCATGAGTATTTTCATATCCTTTACATAGGATGGTCTTAGTCCTAATTTTCCTACGGAACGGGCTTTGTAAAACTAGCGAGGGGCTTTAAAAGCAACCAATGAGAATTTTGGTTAGGCTTGAGCGTCTGAAACGCTATTTGAAGCAAGTTGGTGATTGCAGCATCACCTAGGGCGCCATCACCATGATGGACGCCATCCATGGCTTCATGGATAGGGACTGTGCCAGCCCTAGGCAGGTGGTGGATGGAGGCGATGCCCTAGGCAACAACATCGGTCACACTTAGTCCAGGAACCAACTTTTGATTCATGCTTCATTTCGCTCAGAGAAAAGATGTCCATGTGAAGTCTTTAGTAGACGGATCATCATATCATGACCAGGATGATCTATCCTGTCGTGACAAAGCCAATATATGTCTAAATCCAAGAGATAACTTCGTTGGATTTAATAGCTCGAATAGTGACATAGAGTCCACTAGAGAGACACACAGACTTATCTAAGATTGCGCCTTTGTTTGCAATCATTAGAGGTATTGCAAAGGAACTCATTTTCGTTCTCTACATGCGTTTTTGCATGGAATCCGTTGGCTATTTATAGGTGCTATTTGCCCCAGGAGCGTAGAGAGTTTCTGTGACAGTAGTCAAGGTGCCATTTGGCAAGGTGAACTTGGGCTATTCCATGTCCTTGAATTAATACTGATGACCCAGCCATCGTAGTCACAAAATAATATGCTCATAATCAAAATTGAGTCATAATGAAAAGAACTCAAAATTTTATTCATAAGCCAACGGAGTTACATCATTGTCTCTTTAACCAAAGAAAATCTAATCCAAAATGCTAGCTAATGCAAAACAATGGTAGTCGTCTAACTTCTTTCGGTAATTCCAAAATAAATTGGACCAGGTGAGTAAAGAGATGTCGGTGGAGCAAAACTCGCTTAAGTACCACTAATCTCATAACCTTCCTAGACATCACACTTACTTTGGGTGAGCCTACTTTGAAGAAAGACTAAACCATTGGCATTTACTACAAAGTATATGACAATTGCCTATTATATCTCTTGGAAAAATAAAGACTTAAACAGAATTGGGGATCTATTGATCCCAGCCAAATTTGTAGTCTTTAACCCTTCACTTTAGATCATCTTCTTGTTCCACATAGTTAGCTTCTCTTGCTTCACAATATGCTTTGTAGGCGGTGACAATTTCTCCACGAGCTCTACAAATGTGTGCCTAATGACCGGATACTCCACATCGAGAACAAACATCTCTTTGCTCAGACTCCATTGATTGAGGCGCTTTGAAAGCGTCATTTAGATGGCTCTTAGTGTTGGTGGTGCCACTAACATGGCCAGAGGCGTTGCCTCCCTCTCTCTTTCCATGTTGACCTCTTCGGTCCCAAGTAGAGTGATTATATGGACCAGAATGTCCAGAAGTATCCCTAAGATTAGGGTTTCGCTCTTGGAGCCTTCTCTTAGGGGCACGACTATAATTGGATTTCGGAATATGCTCTATTTCCACGGATCTTGAATTATAGTTCTTTACAAGGATGTTGTCATGCTTTTCAGCGACATTCATAGCTCCAATGAGCTCATGAAACCTTGTGATCCGTCCTGCAATAACATCAATTCGATAGTTCTTAGCAACCATCAATGCAGAGATGAGGAAGGTAGAGAGAATCTTCTCAATCAACATCGCATTTGTGATATCTTTACCACAGAATTCCATTAAGGATTTAATGTGAAGTGCTTCTGAGTTGTAGTCAAGAATTGACTTGAAATCATAGAAGCGGAGGCTATGTCATCTCACTTCTAGGTCAGGAAGCAGGAAGTCACGAACGTTGCCAAATCTTTCTTCGAGTGAGACCCACAGCTTTCTGGGGTCTTCTTCATTCATATACTAGTACTGGAACGAATCATCCATATGACGAGTCATTAGGATGATGGCTTTCGCCTTATTTGCCTCTAAGGCTGCTCTATTTGCTTCAAAAGCTTGAGCTTGCTCAACAGTTAACACATCCTGGCTAAGTTCGAGAATCGTATCCAGGATTCCATTTGCCTTGAGATGCTGGCGGACATCACGAACCCACCTGTGATATCCAGAGCCAGTTGTTCCCAATGGAGCAAAGTCCAATTTATTCAGGTTACTCATCCTGAAAGAGAACAAGAAATTAGGGTTAGTTTCGGAGCGTAAAGGGCTACCACGAAAACATATAAAATTTCTGAGAGTAGTCGCTTCCAAGAAATTAGGAATTTCCGAGCTTAGTCACTTCCAAGAAATTTGATTCCAAGAGGGGTTGGATTAGATTGAAACAATGATGTAAGTGGTCGATCATAAATTCTCTACAAACTCTAAGTTTGGAGATCTCAACAACCTCTAAGCTTGGAGTGAGCATAAACCCCCACAGTTCTACTTAATTTGATCTCCCCTATGATGAAGAAAGTGGGGTAGAAGAAGAGAGGTTGCAAGTCCCTGAAAAAGAGGAGAAATTGAATTTAAAAACTCTAAAAACGGGAACGTTTAGTAAAAAATACCTCGAAATAGGTCGCCGGAAAATTTGACAGGAAAAAAGCCCTGAAAAAAGTGGTCGGAAAATGGCGGAAGTAGCTGGAAAACTGGCCGAAAAAGTCTCTGAAGGTCGTTGAGTGGCTGTTGACAGCTGACTGGGTTGACTGCTGACATGGCAGTGGGGTCCGGCTGCTGACGTGGTCATGGGTCCAGTGCTGACGTGGCAGTGGGGTCAATGGGTAGCTGCTTGGGCTGACTCCTCCTTTTTTTTTCTTTTTCTTTTCTGCAGGAACTTTTGGTTGCCGGTTCAGTAACTTCTAGACTAGTTTTTGGTCCTTTTCTTCCGGTTCCTGAATCTTCAGGTTGAGAGGTATCTGCTGACAAAATTTGGTTGAAATTGGATGTCCAGAAGATGGTAAACCGGTGGAATATTTGTTGCGGGTTGTATCGAGCTTCCGGTGGCTAGTTCAGTAGGTTTCCAGCTGGTTCTTGGGGTGGCGCCGCAGGTTCTAGACTCCTGGGATCGAGTCCTTCAAGGTGTGATGTGGAGACAGAAAAGGCTTCAAGGTTTTGTATTCGGATTCAAGGTTTTTAGCTTCTTGAATCAGGGTTTGGCTATTTGTTTCAGGGTTAGGGCTTCGTGCTGATAACGTGTTTTTGGGAAACGATATTTGAGAGAGAATTGTTGTGTGTTCTCATTGATAATAGGGGCCTCTTTATATAGAGGATTACAATGCATAGAATCTGAATTGTACAAGGAAAGGTAATCATATAATGAATGGATATCTCTAAGATATTCTCCGAGATTATCTCTAATTAAAAACCGTATTACCACTAGGTCAAGTAACCTAGAGTTTGGGTCAGACACACAATTAGGAATTTACTTGAACAACATCCATATTATTTAATATTTCAAATCAAATAAAATCAGAGAGAATATGATCCCAAAGTTGCCGCACCTAAACCCTAGCTCTATCTCAAACCACTTCGAGCCGCTACAAGCCATTCTTCTACCTTGCTTCTAATTCCATGCAACTACCCAATCTCTCATTCCCACCTTATCATGTCTTCCATAGACTATATATAAGACTTCACTTCGTGTTCCAATACTGGACCATTCCGACAATTCCATCCAACAATCGTTCTTCAAAATGTGTCTATATATACTGATATGGTTAGTGTCTTACAGGTGACCTCATTGTCTTTCAATACCATACCCTTGATGCCTCACTGTAGGTCGCACCTTGGCCTCTCCTTTGTGTTTCACTCTTTGTGCTTTATCTATCGACTGTTGTGCAGACTCAAATGGATGAGAAGCTTACCCAAATCGGTTTGCTTAAGTAACATCTACAATCGCAGTAGATAACACTCTCAGATGGCTCAACTTATGATTCATTTAACTGCAGATTTAAAAATAAACAAAATAATGAATAGCTTGTAAGA
Organism: Rosa lucieae; assembly: GCA_024704745.1. Lineage (NCBI taxonomy): Eukaryota > Viridiplantae > Streptophyta > Magnoliopsida > Rosales > Rosaceae > Rosa > Rosa lucieae. The sequence continues at coordinate 5,577,296 of CM045493.1, forward strand.
ATTTGATGAAGAGAAAATATTTGGCTTCATTCATTCACGTATCAAAGATATGTACAGATTACAAGAGAGAGAGAGAAACCTACTCTACAAGGAAGCTATCTCTACAATTAAGGAGAAAATAAGGCAGTAGATAACCATGATAAACTACTTTCCTATTATACATGATACACAATATTTACTTCCTAACGCCCCCCCCCCCCCCCCCCCCCCCCCCCCCCTCAAGTGGGAGAGTGGATACAATGGACTCCCAACTTGCGAATCATAGGGATGAAAACTTCTCTTCCCAATGCTTTAGTAAGAACCTCAGCTAACTGATGTGAGGAATTGACAGACTTTATCACAAAAAACCATCTTGAATTTTATCTCTGATGAAGTGACGATTCATTTCAATGTGCCTTGTTCTTTCATGGAAAACAGGATTAGCAGTAATATGCAACGCTGCCTTATTAACACAATATAGTAGTGCAGGTTTTGGATGTAACACACAATAGCCTGAGGTAGATCTTCTAGTAATTGGGCGCCCAATCGAAATCACAATAAGCACACAACCTAAAAATCATTTTCTGAAGAAAAAAATAACCCTGACCAGGTGCATTAATCTTTAGATATTGCACAACATAAGGGGCACTTTCCATATGACATTTTCTAGGTTCATGCATGAACCTACTCAAAACATGAATTGGATAGGTAATATCAGGTCTTAAAACCGCAAGATAGATCAACCTCCCAACCAGCCTCCTATCTCAAGATGGATCCTAGCCTTGAGTAAATCACTTTTAAAATTTCAATCCATGCTCCATGGGAGTATCAATTGGAACTGCACCTAACAATCCTGCATCTTTAATAATCGCTAGAGCATATTTTCGCTGGGAAATAAAAATCCCGTGTGCAGGAGATACTTCAATGCCAAGGAAATATTTCAAGTCCCCAAGATCTTTAATATGAAAGTGACTGCGAAGAAACTTTTTTAGTGTATGTACATACCTCCACTATTATGGAGGATTTGCTATGTCACCAAGCATATATAACACCCTCTTTGGGGGGCCCATAAGCCATGGTGGGACCCAACCGCGATGTGCATCCTGTAGCCCGATATCCAAGCTATGCCACGGTAGTCAGAAATGCTCAAGAGCTTGCTGAGAAGCCAACTTCCCAACCATGACAATATGCCTTTCACAACATGCTTTGAAGACTATAAGAAGAACTTCTTGTCCCACATTGAAGAAAATGTAAAGGAGAGTGACTCCCTTCCTTATAAAATGGGCCACTCCTCCCACTTAGAGATCATCCCATTACAACATCTCTTGTAATCATGTTGGGCCGCAAGGCCCAAACACATATAGTGCAATATTCAAGTGGATGTAGTCTCCCGCTAAGGTGGGAGATGAACCACTATACATCGTGTCTTCTCTTTCTCTCTTTCTTTTCTAACGTTAATTAGAGCCTTTGGTTTCTAACATTAACATTGGCGCCGTCTATGGAAATCCGATACAAAAGGCTCCATCACTTACCATGCGTTAAGTCAACTTAACGAAACTTTTTTATTTTTTTTCTTTGAGTTGTAATTTGGTCGCTCACTGGATACAAATTTTCTTTGATCATCACTCAATGTTTTCAAATTATGATCAACTCCCTTCCTTCGTTACATCAAGTATCACACTGGGCGGTAAAACAAAGGGTTTTTTGCACCAACAGTGTCTGGAGACTTGGGTGACTGACAATATGATACCCGAACTTACAAAGTTATCAAAGTAATACCAGACTCAATTTTTCTTATCAATGTAGTACCCGCGGCCATTTTCCGTCAAGGAGCCGTTAACTTTACCACGTGTGATGCACGCGAGTCGCAAAATGAGGACAAAAAGACTGATTTACCCTTTATTTGACATTTTACTTATTATTAATAATATATACCTATTTACTCTTCTTTTCTTTTTTTATCCTCTTCACCTCTCGTCTTTTTCCTCTGCACTCTCGCCCAGTCCCCCTCCCTTCAACTTCCTCTCTTCAACTTTTTCTTTTGATTTGACCAAGAGTTTTAGTGACGCACAAATGGATCAAACAAGTAAGACCCTTTTCTTTCCTCCTCTCTTTCCCAATTTCTGCTTTCAGCTCTTCAATTCTGACCCAAGACAAGTTGAAGAAAATCGCCGCCTACAAGGTCGTCGAGTCCAGCATGATCTTCGATCTCAACTCCGGCTCCACCGTCAAACACACCGTGGATCGCTTGGGCGAGCTTTTACAACCGGGAAAAGTTCACAACATCATCATAATTTCTGAAAACACCCACCAACAAGTCATCTCTCTTAGAATTTCATTATCCAACCTCGATGACTACCTGATCCTTGATCCTGCTATCGACGGTGCCAACGAGGTGGATCCCCACCTCAACCTAATCAAAGGCCGCTGCGGGTTAGAAATTCATGCTGGGTTCAAGAACATGAACGAATCAAGGATTGCTGACATTTTCTTTTTTTGCTTTTTAGCCGGGTTTAAGAACATAAATATGATGAATTTCTGGGTTCAAGTGTTGCAATCTAGTTGTTTTCTTGTCTTTGAATCTCGAATGTTTGTTTTTGTGTCTAATCTTGATGTTGGAGGTGTCTAGCCTTGATAATTTGGATGATAGCCTGAAAGGGGAAGGTTTTGGAATTGAAGGAAGAGTTGGACTCTGAATTTGTTAGTGTCCTCAAGTCCTTGGGGTTGGATGTGGAGATAAGATCAAAATAATCAATTGAGCAAACTTTGCCCTCAGAAGTCAAGGCCAAGATTGAAGTCAAGACCAGATTTTTTTCTGCTGGGTTCATGAACATGAATGAATCAACATTGTTGTGATTCTTTTTTTGCTGGGTTCAAGAACATGAAGATGAAGAATTGTTGGGTTCAAGTGTTACCAACATGAATCTGCTGATGTGGTAGCCTTTAATGGAATTATAGCAGATATGTTGATCAAATTTACTTGATTTTGTTGTTAGAGTTTGTACTGTTGATCAAATTTTCTTCTTTTTTTGTTCTTTAAGTTTGTGTCAATTGATTGGAACTCTAGAGAGAGAAAGATGGCATCGTAATGGTTTGCTAGGTTTAAGAAGATGAACTTGAATGGGTTCAAGAACATCAACGTTTGTTGGGATTCGTTTTGTTTTTTTTTTGTTTTGGTTGCTTTTTTGCTGCATTTAAGATGATGAACATGGTTGATCAAAAAAAAAAAGAAAAAAAAAAAGATGATGAACATGGAGTTTCGGGAGGAAAGGGAAAAACCAATTATTTTTAATTTTGAATTTATTTATTTAGGGTTTGATGGAGTGAAAAAGTCTTTTTTGCCCTCATTTTGCGACTCACGTGCGTCACACGTGGTCAAGATTAATGGCGACGTGACGGAAATCGACCGCAGGTACTACGTTGATAAGAAAAATTGAGTCTGGGTATTACTTTGATAACTTTGTAAGTTCGGGTATCATATTGTCAGTCACTCAAGTTTTCAGACACTGTTGGTGCAAAAAACCCTAAAACAAAATATCCCATCTTTAGCGGAAAAAGCACACCCAATTTGGCCTCGTTTGGTTCACGGAAAGGAAAGTAATTCCTTTGTCTTTCCCATGGGAAGGGAAATGAAATTTCCCAACAACTTTCCATTCCTATGTTTGATAACGTAAGGAAAGTTATCAGGAAAGTTGTTAAAAAGTTTGTAAATAATATAATAAAATAATATGTTGTGAGTAATAAATGCAAGGAAAGAAGGGGGGAAAGTGATTCCTTTGAGATTTGGAAGGAATCACTTTCCTCCTTATTTTCCCTTCCTTCAGGAAACTATTTCCTTTCATTTTGCATCCCAAACACAGGAAAGGAACAAGTTTCATTTCCTGATGTTTCCTTTCCGTGAACCAAACGTGGCCAAAAGGGTACTTGACGGTAACATAGAAAAAAACAATTTTTGAGTGCCTAATTACTTTGGACACCTAGGAAAATACTTTTCACACCCAACTTCTTTTTGTTTTTGCACCTAGCTTTCTTCTATGGTGCATTCAGCATCCAAAAAAGGTCCGACTACACACACCAGCCTTCCGTCAAACACGAACCTTGAGGCACCAAGCCACCAACAGTGCTCGTCAAGTGTCAACTCTCAGTGCAAGCTCTTCTTGACGGAGCTTCTCGTCACTATTCTTAACAGAGCTCCTCAGACACATTTGTCGTGAATCACTGCCAGCATCAAATATTTCTCATTACTCTAGGTGAGGAGCTCATCCGCCCAGTGCAAGCTTCAACTTTGATAAAATTTCTTAGCGCGCGGAAACTTGTGCCTAAAGTCTTGGAGGTAAAAAAAAAAAAAAGGACACCCAGAAGCTATGCTTTGGCTGCTCTTCAATCAGCAATAACACTTACCGCCCTAATTGAAGTCAACGCTAACAAGAAATGCAGCTTGTCGCACCGCCACCAAAAATTGAAACTTTGCTTCTTACCTCCCACCGCCAAGGTTGATCTGACAATACTCAGCTCCAAGCGCCATTTACCCAATGTTGATCACCACTACTCAACCTCCTTGGCAGCAACTTAAGCCATTTGCCAAGTTAAGTCAACGACAACTTTCGCCCTTCACTCAGCGTCATGTTCCACAAGCCAAGTAGCCAACTGGCCACCCTTGCAATCCTTGCGGCAAGTACCATCCGGCAAGCACCAAGCACTGATCAGAGGCCCGTCGGACACCAACCTCACAAGCAATAGAGCTTCATTAGCAACCGCCAAGAAGCCCATTCTCGATCGCTTGCGTCAAGCCAGTAGCAACACCAAGCCGCCAAACTCTAAGTTGCACACCGCCAAGTTTCAATTGTGGCGGAACTTCGACAGAGCTTCAACTGTAGAGGAGTTTCAATCTTCTTGGCGGATACGCTTGACAGTTGACGGAGCTTCATTTGTGACGGAACTTCGATCTTCTTGACGGAACTTATTGGCAGATATTCTTGGCGGAGCTTCAACCTTCTTGACAGAGCTTCATGGCGGAGCGTTGGCGTCCACTATTCTTCACGGAAGTCCCTAAACCTCAATCTCACAAGCTCATCTATGACGAGCTCCAGGCAAACCTGTAATCAGAGTAAAAGAATCACCTCCCTTCTCGACCTCGTGATGTGACAAAGTCAGAATGTGTTAAGCCTTCTTAACGTGACGGAGTCAGTCTCCTCTTAACCTCCTTGACTATCAGCTTCATCCTCTTCAATCATCACGCACCGCCAAAGTCTTTAATGCACCGCCAGGCTTGCAATTAAAAACTAGACTAGCGGCCCGTCAAGCTTTAATCAACGTAGCGGCCAGTTTGGTTTGGGGATTTAATCAGCATGATCCCATCTCCTCCAAAAAGAGCCCCTTCTTGGAACCTTGCCCTTGGCTCGCTACTCTCAGGCTCTTCTCTGAACCCCATGAGTTTTCAACCTCAACCTGGCACTTGCGCTGCTGACGGGGCACACTTTAAGGCTTCTGCATAACAAGAAGATAAGCTTTCAAAATTCAAATCTTTGCTCTTCGTTGTGCAAACCGCAGCATCCCATATACTGATATACATGCCTAGTATAATTATCTAAAACATGTTCACAATTGTCATAGCTGCTATCCTACCTACTACATGTCATGTTTTCCTCGTCACATGACTGCTACGCTCCAATACAGCGACACATATTATATACTTGTTGCCTGTACATGCCTACAACACACATCCTTCTAGCTGCTTTAATACTCGTGCATTTTCAAGACCCATTGCATAAATCAATGTATATGGTCATCATATTCAATACCACGTGTACCCCAATGCATAATCATCTTAGTCCATATAATTGTATGTAGGCAGCTACTTTGCCACGCAAATTAATTAGCTCATTGACACACAAACACACATAGCTGTCCATAATGCATGTGTAGCTCCATTAGCTTAATCTTGCAACTATATGAATAGGCATCTGTACGTTTGTCTAGACAACGTCCCTTATGTCAAAAGCATATGCTTAAAACTTTATGATAATATATGCCTTGATCCATTTTCTCAAAAGCATGCACAAACTTTGTGATATGTATGCAGCAATACCGAGCCTTGGTATACATGTGACTAGAACTTATGTTAGAGATTTGCATTTACACTTGCCTAAACAATATATCTAGGTTATATCATGGGCACCGACAATCTAGCTATATAGCTATACATTACAAGTGGTCAGCTCCCCGCAAAGTTTCATGTACATACTTAATCGGTACAATCTCGTTTGCTCCACCATTAATTCATTATCAAAGTTGGCACTTACTAGCATGCCTCAATTAGTCTGCTGCACGAAGCAACTGGGCTTCCAATTCATATGGTAGTCATGAGCATGTTAATATGGTCAGCCATTGTCTAGGTGACTCATACAAAAAGTACGTTAAATTACCATTAATATAAGTCACATTGCACCCCTTGAATCCACTCATGCTTTAACACAATTGCACTTTGTGACACATTCATGCTGTGATCATATATGGAATTTAAGCCTTTACATCCACACATGCTTACAAAGTCTACGTAGGTATATATCAATTAATTTCATTACCTATTTGAAATTCAAATTGGAGGCACATAGTGAACATGTTTCTCTCTTCATATATTGCTACATATACACATGTTGTACGGCTAGTGACTGACTAATATATAGGTCATGCCAATCAAAACATGTTATATAGTTTGATGCATTATAAATTGTATAGCACCGTACCACTTAAACGTGCACAGTATCAATGCATTATTGACTTGATGCATATACTCTCGCAAGCGTACGAATAGTGTCAAGATAGAGAAATATTATGCCCAAAGTTATCGTACCACGGAGATTAGTGGCTAACCCACAATCCTTGGGTAGTAGAGTCACTAAGCAAATAAAAGAAAAATAAATAAAAATGCTACTCTAAGGCACCAAGCCTTAGCAATACTCGGCTTTAGTTTTCACCAAAGCCTAATCAAAACTAAGGGCCTAGTGGTGGTTATTTACAAGGAGTCGGAGTTCAATATTTTGAGAGTTGATTTTAAAAAGTAATAAAATGTAAAGCAACTAATAAAAATGCAAAAAAATTAATAAAAGCGTAAACAATATAAATGGGAATGTCGGGTGTTAGGGAGGTTCCTTCACCCAAATTTTATGTGTCAGAAGCTAATATAATGTAGATGCAAATCTCCTACTTTGGCGGTAGTCGTATCCAAGGCGGTTCAAGGCTCAAGGACCGAAATTCCCTTTCATGGTATTCCTACTCCGGTTCAAGAGTCATAAGAACTCACTTGACATAAATTAGAGTCAGTTCAAGGGTCTCTAATTCACATCAAGAAGCCTAGAGATCGAGGAATTAGATTACTAAGCGACCCGCCTGCACAATCACGCAACAGGTGTAAATCACCATACTTATCACCCTTCGAATACGAAATTGAAGGTTTCTAGCTTAGGAATTAGAGGGGGTCAAGCCTCTAACTCCGTCCTAGACATGCTCAAAATACACACCCTAGAGTTGACTAGGCTCCTAGACATGCATTTCAACCCAACAATAATTGATATAAGCATCCATCATATGAAAATTCCATCATTACATTAAATTAAACATCTTTTACACAAAATTTGGGTTAGGGCACACAACCCTAACCCCAACAAGAAAATTACTCACAACCCATAATTATGAACATTAAAGATACAAAAATCAAAGAGAAAAGATTATAGATGTGTACGAGAAGACAAAGGTAGCCACAATTAGCTAGGAAGCTAATATGACTTCCATTGAATTACAACTCCCACAAATACTTAAATCTTGAATCTTGTAGAGGAGAAACCTTTGATGAATCCTTGAAGTTTTTGGGTGAGTAAATCCTCTGAATGCCCAAAAGAAAAGTAAAGAAATAAGAAAAATGGAAGGGTGGAGAGTAGAGGGCAGCAGCCCTCCCCCTTTGAAAATGGTGAGTGCGGCGCTGTTGGTTGTCTTCTCGAGAATTAGGTCGTGGAATATATATATATATATATATATATGTCGAAGAGTAGGCCTCATCATGGGCCGGGCTAGGGCCAGCCCTACCCTAAATTTTAGGGCTTAGGGCCGGGCCGGGCCGGGCTTTGACCAAGTCAACAAAACTTAGGGCCGGGCCGGGCCGGGCCGAGGCTTCAAAATGCAGGCCCTTACCCGCCCTTAAGGCCCATTCAACAAGGGCCGAAAGGGCCGGGCCGGGCCACCCTTTCCGAATAGGGTCGGGCCGGGCTTTTGTTTAACTCACATCAAACCAAATTTCACTAAGTATAACTGTAAAAGGAAAAAAAAAATGAAACTAAATACTTGAGATTTCAGAAACTGAGTGGTTGAGTTGATTAAAAATAATTACAACATATACTGATATACTCACATTCTCAGTGAACAAGTCCTCTAATTGAAATTAAAATTGTACAGCCACTGAGGCACTAAGCCACTGACTCACTGAGGGTACAAAAAGTGAAGCAGTGTTTGATACAAAAACTGATGAACTGATCAAGTCTTCATCAATTCACAAAAAGTTGTTATCTTTGATACAAAAACTGAAGGATGTCTTGATTTAACACTAGCAAACTTTCCTTCATCTCTTACTGATATCCATATTCATGGCAACCAAGCAAAAAACCTGCACAAAACCAAATAGATAATTTAGCTACTGGACATATATTTCATTTCAGCAACATAATACAAATACAACTAAATAAATATCTTACTTTAGTTCGGTAACATATATATATAGACTTCAACCCAACTGGACAGTTTGATAACAATTAACACACAAGGATAACATCATAACAAGATTACCAGACAATGTATAATTTCATGTTTATTTTGCAGCAGTCACACCTTTCAAACCAAAAGCATTTTAACACAAACAAAACATACCACATCCAAAAAAAAAAACAAAGAAAACACACCAGATCCAAAAAACAGTCACACACCTCTTCCTCAATCTCCAATTGACTCGACGCCTTCCGTGTTTGAATTAGCACGTTCAAGTGCAATCATCCATTCCGGTCTTGCTAGTTTTGCATTTTGTTCCTCTTCAGCTCGGAGCTCATCTTGCTCTTTGTCTTGCTGCCTTGCTTCTGCCAGCTTCCAATCTTTCAAGCAAATCAATGCTTGAATTGTGTCCGGGTTCAGACTTGCTCTCTTCTCTGATACAACCCTTCCACCGGCACTAAAAGCTGCCTCAGATGCTACTGTTGAAGCTGGAATCGATAGCAGGTCACGAGCTATCAAAGAAAGCACTGGATAGACTTCTTCATGAGATCTCCACCAACCTAAAAGATTAAATTCAAATCCATCAGCAACTTCAAGTGTAGGCATATCAATATAATATTGTAACTCAGAACTAGAAGAGGTGGAAGTACAAGTTGCTGTTTTAGCTTTTTTTAAGACCTCTTCAGCAAAGTCCTCATCTTCATCATTAGGTAAAACAATAGTATCAGCAGAAGATGCAGGTAAATTAGAGCTTATACTAGAAGTTGGAACTGCAGGCACTATATTATCCTTGTACACTTCGTGCAATTCAAACAATTGATGCTTTATACTAGAGATAGAACTTTCAATTTCCCAATCTTCAACACCCATACTTTTCATCCATTGGCTAATTGCAAAAAACTTATATCTAGGATCCAAAGCAGCAGCCAGACAAAATACGGTAGGAAATCGTTTCCAATACTTAGCAAATTTAGACTTCATGGCCACCAAAGCAGCAGCAATTACAGAATATTTAGCATATTTATTAAAAGCTGCATTGATACTTACTAAGCAAGGAATAACATGACATGATGTCGGATAATACACACCACACAAGGTTTTTGTTGAAGAATCAAAAATTTTTAAAAAGCGACACACAATTGAAGCAACTAACCAATCTTCATCAGTGGGAAGTGCTAAAGTGGAATGGCGATTAGATTGGTTTAGTTTTTGAACATATCGATTCAAAACAAATTTATACCTTTCAGCTATTTGCAGCAAATCATAGGTGGAATTCCACCTATGAGGAACATCATTATCGATATTCCTCTTTGGCATATTCAAATCTTGACAACAATTAACCCACAACTCATGCCTCTTAATTGAGCTATTCATGCTACGAACTATATTTGTGATTTTTTCAACTGATGGAGATAATAACTGCAGACCATCTTGAACAATCAAATTCAAAATATGAGCACTACAACGCACATGAAACAACTTTTTAAACACAGAATTAAGCATGAGAAAATCAGGCAGTATTTCAACAACAACGTCATTATTTGTCGCATTATCTAAAGATATTGAGAATATTTTCCTATGAATGCGCCAAGAAATCAGTTCCTCATATATGTGACTAGCAAGTGACTCACCGGTGTGTGGGAACTCTATCATTTTAAAAGTAATGATTCTTTTATTCAAATTCCATTTTTTATCAATAAAATGAGCAGTTAAAGACATATATCCCATCTTTTGACGCGATGACCAGCAATCAGAAGTTAAACAAATTTTCCCTTCAAAAGTTTCAAAAGTTTTGAGCAATTCATTTCTTCCTGCAACAAAGAGCTTCATCACATCTCTTTTGCAGGTAGAAGCTGATAATCCCACAAACTGAGGTGCAAAACCTCTTTGAATCATTCCCTTAAAATCATGTTTGTCTACAAATGTAAACGGTTGTTCAGCCCTAATGACATAATCGACAACTTCCTTTCTAGCACAATCTTTATTATAAGACCAGTTTAATACATTCCCACTAGAATCTGAACCTAATTGCATTTGAGTCCTAATATCAAGCGATTGACTGCTTATATGACCCTCCCAATGCCTACGTAAATGGCTAGTTCCATTCTTTCCTCCACGTACCAATAACTGAGCGCAAACACTACATTTAGCATATTGCACAGCAACATTATCATCAACTATTTCAACCTTTTCATAAAAACTCCAAACAGAATCTTTTTTTTCTATTTGTTTTTTAGGCAATGGAGGTTTTGAAGGAGTTTGTAAGGCTGTTTCAGACTGAGGTGTTGGGTTTGGGCCTATGGAAGCAGCAACCATGGGACTAGTTACTGAGTCAGACATTTCCTCCATCACACTCGGGAGAATTAATCTAACAAAACACAGTGCACCACCAACAATACAACAAGCACATACACTAAACTACTAGGACAAAGGTTCAGAGTTTACTTGACGTCATATGTATCGAAATACAAGAGCCACTGCTCACTAAACAGAACACATCTCCTTCTCCTTGCAAGTCTGTTACTGCTCCCAGGTCTTCCACTGTTATAACACACAGAAGAGAAATTCCGTAAAGATGGTGGAATTGTAATCAAGGGAAAAATATGTTTTTGAAAATAATGGAAACTCTTACAAGTAGTTAAGAACTGAATGCTAAATATGTGTTTATGTCTGGAAGAAAGAAAGAATGTACACTACTCCACTACTTATAGTTATAAAGGCTAGACATATTACTGTTTTTAACGGTAACTTAAAATTTTGGGAATCTGTGAACAACGATATAAAGTCTCTATTGTCTATATAAACAAACCCACTGTCACTACACAGCCAACAACACTCACCAGATTAGTCATAGTGTCATACACAGTTACCATTGCCGCATCTTCATGAAAGTTGAGAATCATCTTCTTCCTTCTCTCTCTCAACCCAACCAGAAAACCAAAAAACCACAAACATCAATCAATAATTCTAATTTCAACCGTAACTATGTAAAAACAGTAGTACCAGATCTTAAGTGTTGGCTGTGAGGCTAAGAGAGAAAGGGAGAGAAAGGGAGAGAGATCCAAACCCGAATTATTGGCTGTGTTGACCAGCCGTCCACTCTCCTCGCAGATCAAGACCTCGCCGACAGAGGACGGAGTCGTCCACCACGCCTGGCAGATCGAGACGGCAAAGGGTTCGGACTGTGTTGACCGAGAACGCAGCTGTTAACTCTCCCACACAGATCGAGACGTCGTCAACCAAGCACTCGCTGATAGAAGATGGAGCCGTCCACCACACGTCGCAGATCGAGAAGGAGAAGTCCACCACACGTCGCAGATCGAGACGGAGCTGTCCACCACACGTCGCAGATCGAGACGGAGCCGTCCACCCACGTCGCAGATCGAGACGGAGAAGTCCACCACACGTCGCAGATAGAGACGAAGAAGTCCACGATCGAGATGGAGCCGGCCACCAAGCCCTCCCCGACCGTCTGATTGACTCATTAGGAATCGGAGGCTGTGGACCTGTGGTGGTGATTTTACAGGAGGCGGAGGTGTGTGGGTTGGACGTCTGAAGGAAGAGAGGTTTTGACTTTTGAGTCTGTGAGAGAGTGAGAGAGAGGCGGAAACGAGTCTGAAGACGCCATCGAACTGATCGAAGTATTTTCTAGGTTTTCCTCGAGTTGGACTTAATGGTTGGGCACTTGGGCTTCATATCTTTGGGCCTCAGCCGGACATCAACTTAAAAGACCCATAGATGGCATAGAATATGACAGATTCAATACAAGTTCTAATGCTCTATAGTCTATACTTCTATAGTTACATATACACATAATAAAAATTATAACAAAAATATAATTTTAAATTTTAGGGCCGGGCTTTTAGGGTCGGGCCGGGCCTAGCCCTAAAGGGCTCAATCGGGCCGGGCCGTAGGGTAGGGCCGGGTTTCATTTGTATGACCCATACCCTACCCTATTTTAAAAAGGGTCGGGCCGACCCGCCCTAATGGAAGGGCCGGGCGGGCTTTGGGCGGGCTTTGGGCCCAAGGGCCATATGATGAGGCCTATCGAAGAGAGAGGAGAGTATAATTATAATGGGTGGGCCAAAGCAAGAAGGTTGGATAGCTGTGCACGTGTCAAGGCTGCAATGGTTGATTTTGAAGAAGGAAAACTCTCACGTGCTATATGTGTGAACAAAGAGGCAGAGAGTGAAAGCAAGTATAATTGGCTACACATGCATGGCTGCACCAATTTTTGATTCATTAGGTTAATTAATCACTTGATTAATTAAGCAATTAATCACTTGATTAATTAAGCAATTAATCACTTAATTAATTAACCTAATTAATTAAGATGCATTACTTTTGCCGGCTTTACAATTCTTTTCGTTTCTTCTCGCTCTTCTCCATGCATTTCTACACATAGTATTAGAAGCAATTGAATCCTGCTCCTTTGATGACATTGACTACGGTTGACCCGTGTCGGCTATTTTGTCATTTTGTCAGAAACTCCAATTTATTCTAAATTTGCACTGTTTTCTCTCGATTTCCGCAATTTCGCTTATTTCCTATACAATAAATAAAAATTGATCAATTACATAATAATTGACTTGAGGATTGACTAATTTCTAGTGTTTTAGATACAACTACATGCATAAAAATGCATGTAATCAATTACCATTGCCTCCGGTCAACGTACATATCAAGTATTTTAATAAGTGACAACCAAATAGTCACCCTCAAGTATAAGAGGTACAAGTAATAGTATAGGGATTTAAAAAATATTGTCGAACCCACGAGGATTGGATTCCTTTAACTAGCTAGGGTGTGAACCTAAGGAGAGCTATAATATGCAAATGTACAATCACAAACCTAAATTCATAAGGAAATCTAGGCTCATGGTGAGTATGTGCAAGATGGAGTAGTGATTTGATTTTGATTTTTGAAGAAAGTTTTGAATTGAAAACAACTAGATGCTCAAATGTAAACTAAATTACTCTAAACTAAACTAGTGATCAAATGGATGAAAGTTAGGATTTAGATTGTCTACCACTAACCTCCCTTGCAAGTATTGAGGCATTTCAATATGAATAATGCTAAATTAATTAACCAATTTCTCTCCTTGCATCCTCCTCGGGTATGACAAGGGACATGCTCCTTTTGTGATATCAAGCAACCCCTCTCGGGTGTAGTACTTAACGACTTAAGTACTCATGCATTTCAATCCGGTTAGGTATCTAGTGCATTACCCTAAGTGCATAAAGTTTGGAGATGAAGAAATCATGCAAACCAACTAAGCTTATCTCTAAGTGATTGTAATTCACAACCCCTACATGCACACCTAGTGTGCTTTCATGCTTTAACATTCAAAGGTTACCAATCTCTAAACATTATATCATGACATAGCAAACACACATACTCAAAGTGGTAAAGTCTAAGCATATGTATTCAACTCTTGAACTAGCATGTAGGCATGTTAAACAAAATTGCATAACATCATATTATAGCATCAATCCATACAAGATTGGCTAGGGCTTTCAACCCTAGCACCAACAAAGTAACTACTCACTCATATTCATACAAATTAATACCAAATCTAAAATATATCAAGGAAAATTAAGGAGTTTAAGGAAAGAGTGAACTAGTTGAATCTTGACAAATTGATGACTAGCTCCTCCATGGTTTTTCTCCTTCAATGCTCTTAGATCCTCCTTGATGGTGGAATGAATGGATTATGAACTTGTTGATATTGATGATGAATGGAATGGTGATGAAGATATGATGCTTCTTTGGCTAATTTTGAGTGGTAATTAATGATGGAGTTTATGGTGGTGGAAGATGGTAGTTGTGGTTGTGGTGATGGAGGAGATGGAGTAGTAAGGAGAGTATGGATATTATGGATTTGGATTTTGGGAGGTGGAGATGGAGGTTTTGTTGTGGAGATAGAGAGAAAAAAGATGTAATGGGATGGAATGGGTGATGCCTTAAGAGTGTGATGAATGGATGCTTATCTAAAGAAGAGAGAGAGGAGTAAAATGATGAATGGAAGCAAAAGGAGCAGCTCAAGTATTGTAAGAAGCATGGAGGTGAAGTATGAGAGTGGTAATAGAACCTAAAAACAAAGGAAAATGGTATGGAAGAGATGGAGTAAAAAGAGAAAAGTAATGATGAGCTATGAGAGTGTAGAGTAGAAAAAGATGACTTAGGAGAAGACAGGAGCAGCTAGCTCTCTTTATTGTGCATGGGAATCATGAAATTGAAGAGTGTTGGGGTCGTTTTTGGTCACCAAAGTCAATGATAAAGATGGAGAGAACAATATGCACCATGCTTATTATCCAAATGATAATATGATGGATTAATTTTGTCTTAATCTTGTAGGATTCTTCTAGAACTCTCCTTGAGAATTGCAGCAACATAACCCTTCCAAAAATGCACAACAAATCCGTCCAAAATGGATTTTCGGCCAAGTTACCCTTATTCGATCAACTACGATTCATTTTCAGCTTTCGAAGCTTCATTCAATTGAATCTTCATCGAGACTTCGGAATTGGCCTTTGACTTCTTCATAGGTAAAATTTCAGAGCTTAGTTCACAGTATTTTGGCCTGAAATGCTGCCAGAATCCGTACAAGTCCAGTTTTGCCGTTTTCATCTTTTAGTCAGAAACTTGGACCAATCTTTTGAAGGCCTTCCACTCTGAACTAACTCTTGAACTCTTCATAAGAAATGATTCTTAGGATGTGCAGAATGGATCTGGAAAGTTTCAACTCATTTGAAGTTCGTTTGTTCAGGTTGCCGATCCTCCTTCCTTGTCTAGCTTGCTTTCTCCTAGCCGGAGTAAGAAAATGTGCTAAAGTTGACTTTTTAGTTCATTTCCATACTTCTCCATCATTTCCTAGCATGATAAGGAAAATATAATAAATATATATAAATAAACACCAAGGTTAAGCAAAAATACAAGATTAGGGGAATAATGGAATTGGATTAGTCAACATTAAATTGGACTTTAGAACAAGTAATTTTCATGTTTTATGGCACAAATATGTATATGAATTATGATTCAACAATAAGTTTTATAAACTTACATGCTAATTGTCTACTTTTTCTTGAGGTTCGATTATCTCTCGGCAACTTCCTCAAAATGGAATCAATACCTTGATGGTCGGTTAATACATTCCAAAGTCTCATGATCGGATCTCAATTCTTTACAACATATTAAAACCTCATCCAATCGGCTCCAGATAAGTCTCTATCATACACTCTTTCAACTAGAGCTATTTGTCATGTCAATGCCATGCTTTATATGTTTCAAATAAATTTTAAAGCATGCCACCAATATGTATCAATTTTAGTAGCACACCTACTATGCTTACATACTATTGCCATGCCTTAACTTGTCTCCATGACCTTTAAGCATGTATACAAATTTGCAAAATAGTATTAGCAACTTTATTACAAGTACTTGCTATACACATGCCATGCTTAAATCAAGTTAATGTGACACTCACTTAAGAAAATTATGTCATGCTTCATACTATAAAGTTTTATATGGACACCCATCACACTTGCAACTATCCAATATGCATGTCACATGGCCATAAGATTCATATATTATTACTTGCTATACTTATTTGTCATTGTTCATACAATTACAAACTTTACATATACTCTATATGCAAACATATTGTCTAGCCTCCGGGCACCATACTTTGTCAAACTCTCCCCACGGGAAAGAGACCTAAACAGGTCTACACTCCACGATTCTATGGTCTACGACCAACCGCCAAGCGGTAAGGCAAAGCCTTATAATGACAATGACCGCTACGCGGCATTGCAGTCAAAATTTTCTCCTCTGGGAAAGAGTAAAGGGACCGGTTAACACAGCCCATGGCAGCCATTGATCCAGTAGTCAACCCCCGATGCTTGGGTATCAAAAGATTAGGTTCGCTACCTAACGCGCAGCTCCCCTCATCAAACAATTTTCCAACCATACGGAGGTCTATAGCCAGGAGTGGGAGACTCCTCAGAGGGCCTAGCAGGGGCCCACCTGAAAGGGTAAAAGCGTTCGCTCCAACAAAATCCTAAGAGGACAACGCACTCGCACTAATTATGCTCGATATACGGCACAAAGCTATGCTTTAGTATCAACCCCGCAAGAAAACCCTCCTTGACTGAGGACTTCGGGGACTTGTGCATACAACCCAGCTTAATTAGCAACAGTTACGCTCATGTCTCAGGGCATCACCTTCGAGCTACACACTCACGTCTTCCCGGCATTCCCAAGCTTTACACTTGTGTCTCCTCGGCGTAGTACACATTAATGGAACATTGAATTTTTCTACCATTTGTCGTTTGCAACAATCGAATTCTTTTCACATTCCATTAATACGAGCGAAAACCAACTAACACAAACATTTGCATATTCATTGTTCATGAGTTATAAACACTTGCCTTCACAGCATTCATGCAACTTACACCTCACGAGCGTAACCCCGTCAACTCGACCTCGTTAGTTTTCTTGCGCGCATCATGCATGCATCATATGCAATTCATATACTTATTATTGATATGTTCACACAACCATATGCGTTCTCGAGTTTATACGTCATAATCGATCATACTCGGCGCCATTCACATATATACATCATAATGTATCATGCACCTCGTACATTCGTATATGCCAATACATATCAATGCAACTCACGTCCGTTACCCAAAACAACAAGCATTCTCCATACGCATGTTCTTATATTTGTTTTACAAGTTGAAGAGTCCATTCTTGCTTACGGAGTTCAGGGACTTGTAAGGGCTCGGCACCGCCCAGACGTCACTTATGCTTGATGACATCATGTGTTAACGTTAGAGATCTGAGGGGGTCTCTAGTTAGCTTAAGAGAAAGAGAGAGAGAGACACACACACACACGAGAAGTATAGTGGTTCGTCTACCACCAAGGCGGGAGACTACGTCCATATGAATGTTGTACTAGTGTGTTGAGCCATGCGGCCCAAGTGGATTACATGAGTGTAATGGAGTGATGTTTAAGTGGGAGGAGGCATTCCTTTTATAGGTGAAGGAAGCCATCTCCTTTACATTTTCTTAGATGTGGGATGTAGAAATCACTATTTTAGTCTAGAAAGCAAGTTTGTGAAGGCAACTTTGCAAGGCCTGGAAGGCGGCTTCCCGGCGACGAATTTTCCACTTCCGGATATCGTAGCGTAGCTTGAACATAGAGCTACGGGATGCATGTCTCGGTTGGGTCTCACCATGGCTTGTGGGTGTCCCAAATAGGGTGTTACTTATACTTGGTGATGTAGCAAAGTAGCTTGCTAGTAAAGGTATCTACAAGTCCCCGAAGTCCCCGAGTAAAAGGAGCTTCTTGGTTGGGGAGTTATAATCATGAAGTCATCAAGCATAAGTAATCAGGCGGCAGGGCGCCCTTACAAGTCCCCAAACTCCGTAAGCAAGAAGGGACTCGTTAACCTGCACAACAAAGACAAAAACACACATATGTAGAATGCTCGTTGCATTGGGCAACAAATGTGAGTTGCGTTGATATGCGTTGGCATATACGAATGTAGGAGGAGCGTAATACATGTTGATGTATACATGTGAATGGTGTCGAGTACGATCGGTTATGACGTAGAAACTCGAGAACGCATATGGTTGTGTGAGCAAACGAGTTGCATATGATAAATGCATGATGCGCGCAAGGAAACGAACGAGGTCAAGTTTGACGAGGTTACGCTTGGTGTAAGTTGCATGAGTGCCATGAAGGCAAGCGTTTGTAATTCGTGAATGATGAATAGACGAACGCTTGTGTTTGTTTGGTTATCGCTCGTATTAATGGAACGCGAAAAGAATTCCATTTGTCGCAATCGGTAAACGACAAATGGTAGAAAAATTCAATGTTCCATTAACGTGTAGTGTGTCGAGGAGACATGAGTGTAAAGCTTGGGAATGCCAGAAGGAAAAAGCGTGAAAGCTCGGGGGTGTTGGGAAGGCATAAGCGGAAAATTCGGGGTTGCCGGGAAGGCGTGAGCGAAAAGCTCGGCGGTGCCGGGAAGGCATGAGCAGAAGCTCGCGAGTGGGAAGCTCGGGGTTGCAGCGAAGGCTTGAGAGGAAGCTCGAGGGTTGCCGGGAAGGCATGAGAGGAAGCTCAAGGGTTGCCGGGAAGGCATGAGAGGGAAGCTCAAGGGTTGCAGGGAAGGAGTGAGCGGGAAGTTCATGGGTTGCTGGGGAGGCATGAGCGGAGAGCTCGTGAAAGGGAAGCTCGGGGGTTGCAGGGATGGCATGAGCGTAAAGCTCGGGGTTGCAGCGAAGGCGTGAGCGGAAGCTCTTGAGCGGGAAGCACCAGGGTTGCCGAGAAGGCATGAGCGGGAAGCTCGTGGGTTGCCGGGGAGGCATGAGCGGAGAGCTCGTGAGCGGGAAGCTCAGGGGTGCCTGGAAGGCATGAGTGTAAAGCTCGGGGGTTGCCGGGAAGGCATGAGCGTAAAGCTCGGGGGTGAGCGGAAGCTCGGGGTTGCCGGGAAGGCACGAGCGGAAAGCTCGGGTTGCAGCGAAGGTGTGAGCGGAAAGCTCGTGGATGCCGTGAAGGCCTGAGCGATAAGATCGGGGTTGCAGCGAAGGAGTGAGCGGAAGCTCAGGGTGCCGTGAAGGCGTGAGCGCGAAGCTCGGGGGTGTCGTGAAGGAGTGAGCGTAAAGCTCGTGAGCGGGAAGATCGGGGGTTCCAAGAAGGCATGAGAGGGAAGCTCGTGAGCTGAAGCTCAGGAGTGCCACGAAGGCATGAGCGGGAAGCTCGTGAGCTGAAGCTCGGGAGTGTCGCGAAGGCATGAGCACAGAAGCTCGAGAGTGCCTCGAAGGCATGAGAGCGGAAGCTCAGGGGTTCCACGAAGGCATAAGCGCGGGGCTTGTGAGCTGAGGCTCGGGGTGCCGCGAAGGCGTGAGAGGTAAGCTCGAGGTGCCGCGAAGGTATGAGCGGGTACGCTCGTGAGCGAAAGCTCTGGGTGCCGCTAAGGCGTGAGCGTGAAAGCTCGGCAGTGTCACTGAGGCGTGAGCGTTAGAGCTCGTGAGCGGGAAGCTCGAATGTGATTCCCTGAGGCTTAAACGTAAACGTTGCTAATTATGTTGGGCTATATGTATAAGTCCCCGAAGTCCCCAGTGAATGAGGGTTTTCTTACGGGATTGATACTAAAGCGTGGTTTTGTGCCGTATAATGAGCATAATTAGTGCAAGTGCGTCGTCCATCTAAGATTGGTTGAAGCGAACGCTTTTGCCCTTTCGGGTGGGCTCCTGCTAGGCCCTCCGAGGAGTCCCCCACTCCTGGCTATAGACCTCCGTATGGTCAGAAAATTGTTCGATGAGGGGAGCTGCGTTTATGCAGTGGGTGTTAGGTAGCGAACCTAATCTTTGATACCCAAGCATCGGGGGTTAACTGCCAGATCAATGGCTACTGTGGGCTGCGTTAACCGGTCCCTTTACTCTTTCCCGGAGGAGAAAAGCTTGATTATAACGTCGCGTAGCGGTCATTATCATTATGAGGCGTTACCTTACCGCATGGCGGTCGGTCATAGACCATAGACTCGCGGAGTCTTAGACCCATTTAGGTCTCTTTCTCGTGGGGAGGGTTTGACAAAATATGGTGGCCAAGAGGCTAGACAAGATATTTGCATATAGTGTACAAATGTATGAACAACAAATAAGCATGGCATATGTGTACAGCATGTACGAGTAGCATAGTGCAAGCATGCTTAAGGGTCATGAAGACATTTGAAGTATTACACTAGGATGTGTGCAAAGTAGGTGTGCTACTAAAACATATAACATGTGTTATAAGTATGATTAGTTAATCATGGAAGCATGTAAATGCATATCAAGTGTGATATATTATAAGCATGCTTAAAGTAGTGAAAACATGTAATGGCTCTAATTGCCAGAGCGTAAAATATAAGATAATGTTACTTATCTTATGCCGATTTGGAGAAAATTGGAGTTGGAATTGATGTAAGTACCCAAATCATGTTGGAGTTGTCCAAGCATGACGCTCCCTTGCTTTGGTTAGCCAGCGGAGGGTGGCCAGCGGTGGGTGGCCAGCGATGGATGACCAGCGGAGGCTGCCCAGCGGTGGATGGCCAGCGGAGGTTGGCTAGCAGAGGATGTCTAGCGGTGGATGTCCAGCGGAGGTTGGCTGGCGGAGGTTGTCCGACTGAGGATGTCCAGCGGAGGTTGTTCGACGGAGGATGTCCAGCGGAGGTGGATGGCTAGCTGAGGTTGTCCACTGAAAGTGGATAGCTAGCGGAGGTTGGCTAGCAGAGGATGTCCAGCGTGGACATCCCGCGGAGGTTGTCCGGCGGAGGATGTCCATTGAAGGTGGATGGCTAGGCTGAGGTTGTCCACTGGAAGTGGATGGCTAGTAGAGGATGTCCAGCGGAGGTGGATGTCCAGTGATGGATGGCCAGAGGAGGATGTCCATCGGTGGACGTCCAGCGGAGGTTGTCCGGCGGAGGTGGATGGCCAGCGGAGGTTGGCTGGCGGAGGATGTCCGGCGGAGGTGGATGGCTAGCTGAGGTTGTCCACTGGAAGTGGATAGCTAGAGAAGGTTGGCTAGCAAAGGATGTCCAACGGTGGACGTCCAGCGGAGGTGTCTAGCAGAGGATGTCCAGCGGAAGTGGATGCTAGAGGAGGATGTCCAGTGAAGGTTGGCTGGAGGAGGATGTCCAGCGGAGGTGGATGGCTAGCTGAGGATGTCCAGCGGAGGTTGTCTAGCCGAGGATGTCCAGCTGTGGAGGATGTCCAGTGGTGGATGGCTAGCAGAAGGTGTCCAGCGGTGGATGGCCAGCGGAGGCTGTCTAGCCGTGGATGTCCAGCCGTAGATGGCTAGCGGAAGCTGCCCAGCGGTGGATGTCCAGTCGTGGCCAGAGATGGATGGCCAATGGTGTAGCGTTGACCAACTTTGAGTTGGCGTTGACCGAACTCAAGTTTTGAGTGGGTGTTGCGTTGACTTCATTTTGACTTGAAACCTTGCAACTTTGTAAGCACTGGGAAAAAAAAAATTTGTTACCGCCAAGGATGGATAGCGACGGATGTAAGGCTTGATTGAGAATACAAGGTAAGGAAGGCCGAGTGCTTCTAGCGCCAATGTTAACGTTAGAGATCCGAGGGGGTCTCTAGTTAGCTTTAGAGGAAGAGAGAGAGACACACACACACACACGAGAAGTCAGAAATACTCAAGAGCTTGCCGGGAAGCCAACTTCCCAACCATGACAATATGCCTTCGCAACATACTTTGAAGACTAGAAGAAGGACTTCTTGTCCCACATTGAAGAAAATGTAAAGGAGAGTGGCTCCCTTCCTTATAAAAGGGGTCACTCCTCCCACTTAGAGATCATCCCATACACATATAGTGCAATATTCAAGTGGGCGTAGTCTCCCGCTAAGGCGGGAGACGAACCACTATACATCTTGTCTTCTCTTTCTCTCTTTCTTTTCTAACGTTAATTAGAGTCTTCGGTTTCTAACATTAACAATGTAGAAATACAAGCAGAGTCATTCCTAGTAATTAGAATGTCATCAACATATATCAAAAGAGCATTAAAAGACTTGCCTTGTTTTCTTGTGAACAAAGAATAGTCTACTTTGGATTGAACATAGCTGGTTGATTGAATGACAACTGAAAACTTGGCGAACCATTGACAAGATGCTTGCTTTAGTCCGTACAAAGATTTGTAAATGTGACAAACCAAGTGTTCCTCCCCCTATCGTTGAAGACCTGGAGGAGTGCTCATAGACTACGCAACCATTCTGTTTCAGAATCAGCGAAGAAGACCAGCCAGACTTCAGCTGCTTCTCCACCTTACTATAGTCATGCCTCTCTTCTAACTTTCTTTCTCTTCACCATCCTCGTCTTCCTATTACCATAGTTGTTTTTTTTCTGGTCTGTTGCATAGTTCCGGGGTGTATAATAACGTAGATCATGTCCCTTTGTTGTGTAAATCCTCTTTAATCAGTCTTCACACAGTAGCCAGATTACAAGATTCATACCTCCCTCAGCTCATTGTAAATCCTCTTACCATCTAGCACTAGGAAGTGTAAATTATACATTCTATTCTGTTTTTTATATAGATACAGGTATACTACATATTTTTAGTCACCTCAAAATGCTCTCTTTACTGTATTGTCTGATATCAGTCTGTAACTCGTAAATACCATAGTTTTTGGTCAGCCAATGGCAATTCATTCAAAATTTCCCTGCATGAATAAACATAGAAAGAAACAGGTGCAGCCTCTGCCATGAGCAGACGCTATGATCTGCTAATGGCAATTCAGGAAACTTCCCTGCAACTCCATGCTTCCTTAGCATTTGATTACTGTCCGAGTGAGTTGCTGTTAGACCATTTCACAATTTGGTAATGTATAGTTTCAAACCCACCATGGAATTTCTCAAACTAAATGCCGTTTACAAGGACGGTGCCTGATCAAATGTTGTTTACAAGGACAATGACTAATCAGAAAAGAAATGACAGACGTATGATTCAACCTATCAAATTCCAAATTCCATAATAACCTTGCAGCAGCCACTGAGTGAGACTTGCTTTCATTTCTGCGGCAGTCAATCTGTAAGCCAGAAAGCCCACACACAATGGTTCTGAGAAGCCGGACGGAAAAGATTCAGATTCTAAACTCCTCAAACGAATAATTCCCGCAACGTCCTCAAAAGGGCAAGAAGGTTCACCCAAGTCACCGAATAGACTAGCAATTATAATATCCGACTGCTTGTAATTACTGTGCCCAAAGTTTCCAAACACATGATACTCACCACCACCAACCTCCACAAGGCAACAAGTGGTGAAGAAGGATCCAGGACTCGTTCCACTTCGATCAATAGTGTCCACTGGAATACCGGAAGAAATGACAGCTCTCATAAACCTTTGAAGAACATCTACGTCGACCTCATAAAAATTCTCACTGCTATCAGGGGCATAGATGATGGTAATGTTAAATCTGTCTTCTCTTTCCTCCCACATATGAGTATATCCACTTGGAATAAGATTTACGTTCAATGGTCCAATTGATGAAAGAATTGACGCAATGAACTGCGGGAGTCGAAAGCCTTCCAAGGTCGGGGCTTCGCCAGGGAAGAATTGATCTCGAGCGGCGAGGGAGTGCCTTCCAGGGATGTTTCGAAGGCGGTTCCATAGGTCATTCATGGCTTGATTCACAAGCTGTTCAATACAATACAGGAGTTCATCACCGTCTTCTTTTGTTCGTTGAAATTCATCTAGCAGTGGATCAAAGCATGTGAAATTATCCAACAGAAAAGCGAAAATGTCATGGAGTATGCCGATCCAAATCCGTGCAACTATCACAGTAGGCCGAGGGTGGATATGATCAGCAAGACGATTGGAATAGTGTGTCAAGCGATGATCGATTGTCAAGGGAGATGTGAACAGGTGATCACGTAGTTTTAACTTCATACTATCTAATGAAATATTGGAAGCAAGAGGCCCGTGTGACTGATGTGTGATTGGGGCGTGGTACATTTGAGGCGTCATGACACCAGTCATTTCATCTATGAACTTTATTAAAGATAGAGAGCTTGAAATGCCAACAAAGAGCGAAACATTCTCAAAGGGGTTCCCACGATCGAAGAAAAAGGCTCTTGTAAGATCGGACTCTGTATAGTAGTAGTGAGGAAGACTTCCAAGGACATCATAGGTACCATCTTCTCGCTGATTAAGTCTACATGTTGGGAACAAAGATCCACGACCCCTACTAGTACCAATTCCACCGTCAATTATACCCATTGGAATATTGGCAGCATTGAGAGCAGAAATACACTTCATAACAGCCTCTGAGTCGACCACAGATTGATTTCTATTACGCCCAAAGTTGTGAGAGAGAGAGGGATCAGGAGCGTAGATCATGACTTTGAAGTGCACGTCATTCAAAGTGTCTTGGCTAAGCCATAAACGTCTGATTGATGAAAGAATATCAGAAATTAAACGTGGAACTTCAAATCCTGCCAAGGTAGGGGCTAGGTGATAGTCGCAGCGGTTCAAAAAAAAAACCTCACCAAGGTGGTTCCAGAAGTCGTTCATAGCTTGATTCACAAGTTGAGTGAGACAGTGGTTAATTTGAGCGTCGATTACTGCATCTGTTCCATTAAATTGAAAGCGCACTGGAGGGTAATTGCATAAATGAGTGGTGAGAAAATGCAATATCTGGTCAGCAATCCAGTCAATGCGAATCGTAGCAATTATGGCGCCAGGCCAGACTGGTGGCCAGACTGGTGGCCAGACTGGTGAACTCATTGATAGATGGAAATCGATTTCAACTGCTAGGGACGTATCCAGGATGGGTTAGGGTCATTTTAACTAAGAAAAATCCATCAATTTCAAGGGTACCAACGCCAGCTTTGTTGCCTGCGACAGATCTAAGAGAAAGAGAGAGACAGATTAGATTATAAGAGATAAATTTGAGAGAGAGAGAGAGATAGAGAGAGAGAACCATGTTGTTCGGAGAGAGAGAGGAGCGAGATCTGCAGCTCTGGGGTTCTCGGCGGCTTAGGGATTGTTTGGAGGTGCAGAAGCTTTAGAAAGTGAGTTGAAGTGAGTGGTATTTGGAAGGCCGGCTTGGGTTTTATATGGGGGGAGGGTACTGATGCCCTAGATAACAAAATGGGGCTTCAGTTGTTGTAAATTCAGTGCCCTAGATAACAAAATGGGGCTTCAGTTGTTGTAAATTTGTAATTCCTACCCCGATTTTTTCACCTTTTTTTTTTTTGCCACAAGTTTTTCACTACAATTGAGACAAAATGATAAAATAAAATATATAAAAAATTATAACAAAAACTACAATTGTGACAAAATGATAAAATAAAAAATAATATATTTAAATAAATTATGAAATTCTTCAGCATGGGTTCCGATTTCCACTCCGAGTCCAAAATATATAGCATTAGATGCATCTAGTGAGACAAAGTAACTTATATATAGCTATGTCGTGATTCGAGTGACTAGAGAGAAGGTAGTATACAAAGAATTTGTGGAAAGAAGGTAATGACTTGGGATATTGGAATTTCCATAGAGTTATCGAAAAGACTTCACACAAATATCTGTGTGAAACAAAATGTTTTTGGAATTGATGTGCTGTGTATAAATATATTTATTGAAGTTTAAATAGTTAAGTTGTTTTTATTTTATTTTAAATAAGATTCACATAGATTTTTTCTGTATCAAATCTAATTCATACGGAAGTCTTTGTGAATGTTTGACACAAATAAAATAATTTTTAAAATATAAATAAATTTTAACACGGACGTTTATGTGTAACCATAATTCATACGGATAACTGTGTGAATTTCACACGGAAATAAGTGTGAATTTTCACGGTCCCAATTTTAGTTTTCATTTCACACGAAAAATTGTGTGCATATAGTTTTGCACACAAATATCTGTGTGTTTACATTGTTTTACACACAAAATCTTCTCCGTGTGAATATTTGTGTGAACCAAATCTGTGTGTGATGGAGGGTTTTTCTACTAGTGGGTTAGGCTAATTTTAACAAGGAAAAATCCATCAACTTCAAGAATCTGAGAGGAAATTGTTCATACCTGGAGTTGAACCAAACCTGTTCAAAGAACACAAAGGGCAATGGAGGTGCTTCTAGGCCAACAGAGGGCTGAATCTCTTCACTACTAGCTTCTTGTAGGCCTACCTATTCACTGCTACGGTGTGTTGAGATTTGTCATGGAAAGTGGTGCAAAGGGATGCAAGGTGATTGCGAGAGAGGTGGAGTGGAGGACTCACGGCGGCAGGAGTGGTACTGCATTTTCTTTTTGGATGGTTCTAGTTAGACCTTCAAATTTGTTATTTAGACCTCTTATACTTAGTACACCTCTAATTTACTTTTTATAATACTTGAAAATTTAAGTAGATCTCTTTATTTTTACCAAAACACCCTTGAACATGAGATACAATAATTTGTTACTCTTACTTTTTATCTCTATCTTCAACCATGAAAAGAAGAATGAATTAAAATCACATGATATTGCTCTCTTATGAGTATGTCTCTCCTCCACCAAAATTAATCAAATGGTTGGTTCTTGATCTTGATATGTTGCTAAAATCATTTTGAATTTGCTAAAAGAATGATTTAAAGGGTTTTGGGTTGGAAGATTGAGTAATAACTATATCATAGTATTCAATTAATTTAGTTTAAGAAAATTCCAAATTAGATTGTTTTTTAATTAACTTTTGAATTAAATGATGGGTCATATATAGTTGTTGAAGGATATCGACATAATGTGTGCCTCTACAAACTAGGGTTTAGAGTTGTAATAGGAATGTGTTCTAGGTATTCAATTGTAATCAGATTCTATTACCTTTTTGGGTACCTTGTAACTCCCTATTTAAAGGGCTCCTATTATCAATGATAACACACAATTCTATTCTCCTACAACACGTTATCAGCACGAGTTCTAACCCTAACCCAAAAGAAAAAAAAAACCTAAAAACTCTCCTTGCCCACAAGACCCTAACTGCAGCCCAGCCTCCTGTCGAACCAGCACAGCCCTCCGCATAGCTCCTCCCTTGATCTGCACACTAGCCGGCCGAACCAGTTGCACCCACCTGCACCAGCCCGATCACACTCGGCCTCGCCTCCCTCCAACCCGCACTGCACACAGCTCCAGCCACCGCACCAGCCCCCCTTGCAGATCCCAGCACGCCCCTGCCGCTCACCCTGCACCTCCGCGCTGCACACAAGCCTGCAGCCCACTGCCGCAAGCCTCCTGCCGACCTGCTGCCGCAGCCTCCAGCCCACTGCGCCTTCTCTACAGTGCGCAGCCACAGCCCAGTCCACGCTGCACCTGCACAGTCCGCCACACCAGCCCAGCATCCCATACCTCCGATTTGCAGTGTCGACTCCGGCACTAGCACCTTCTATCTGCAGAACAGAGGAGGAAGAACAGAGGAAGACCAGAAGAAAGAAAAGAAAGGAAGACCGAAGAAAAGAAAAGAAAAAAAAGAAGGGCTGGGCCAAAAAAGAAAAAAAGGAGGAAGGGAGAAGGGCAGCCCACCAACTGCCAATTTCCAACCAAATTACAACAATTCTAATTTAGCTACACGCCTGCATCAACACGCGCGTGTATAAAGAATCGTAAAGCAAAACTTCAAATTATCAAGTAAGTTTTTACGATTAAAGTTCCTGCTTTCGTGTATTTAAATTCCTTTTATTTTCTGCATAATATTGGAATATATGTTGCCAAATGATTTTGAGTATTTAACAAAGCGGAATGGTGGGGATTCAGGCTTAACGAACTAAGAGTGTTCGTATGAACTAAGAGTGTTCATAATTAAACGAACTAAGAGTGTTCGTGTGAACTAAGAGCGTTCACAATGCTTGGACTAAGAGCGTCCGTAATCATCAAATTGTGACCATATTAAAACATCATTGTTTGGTCTAATCCAAAAGAGATTCTTGGAAATTGATTTCTTGGTAGCATAGCTCGGAAATCTTATTGTTTTAGTTTTCGTGGAAGTTTAACTCCGAAACTAATATATCTTCTCTTCTTATTTTCAGGATGTCGAATGAACCTAGACTCGACTTTCCCATGCTTGACTCAACAGGCTCGGATTACCACAGTTGGGTAACCGATGTTGAGAACCATCTCACTTCCAAGGGAATATTACCCATAATCCAGGCACTTAACCCGGATCTTATGTTCAACCGAACATCTACAAAGCATGCTCAAGCAGTTATCTTGATGCGACGCCATATGGACAAGGCACTCAGATTGGAGTATATGTCGATCAAGGATGCAAGAGAGCTATGGGTAGCGCTAGGAGAGTGCTTTGGCAATGTCCAAGATTCCCTCCTCCCTGACTTGAATGTTCAATGGAACAACCTGCGCTTTGCTGATTTCAAGTCTGTTGCTGAATATAATTCAGAAGCTCTTCGCATACAGTCCATGTTGAGGTTTTGTGGACAACCTGTCACAGAGCAAGAGCTAATTGAGAAAACTCTCTCCACCTTCCTCGTTTCAGCCATTGTGGTATCAAAGCAATACCGTACTGAAGTCAATGCTGGACGGATCACGAGGTTTCATCAGCTTATCAATGTTATGTCTGTGGCTAAGAAACATGATAACATACTCATGAAGAACTATAATTCAAGGCCCATTGGAACTAAGAGCGTTCATGAGGCGAATTATAATGCACCCAGAGGAGGGCGCAAGGAGCGGAACCCTAATAAGGGATATGAGGGACGTATGAGTCCATATAACAGCCCTAACAAGGAAGGAAACCGCAAGTTTGGTGAGGATACAAGTGGTGGTAATGCCACACGTGGGAGAGGTGGTTGTGGTATCCCTGGTCGTGGTGGTGGCACCAACCCTCCTAGGGAACGCCCACAACGTGCACAACGTGCACCTCAATTAAAGGGAGGCAACCACAATGATAAGTGTCATCGATGTGGATCAATTGAGCATTGGTTCAAGCAATGCAAGGCAAGTGAGGAACTAGCTGCAAGATACAGGGCATATAGGGACCTGAGAGAGCAAGAAGCGTACCTTGCAGAAGAAGAAGAAGATGGTGGAGATGTCAATCTCACCATAGAGGACTTCAAAGCTGAAGATGAAGTGCACATGGATGCAACAGACTTTGATTAGATTAGTCCTTTTTATTTTTCCAAGAACTTTTGTAATGGCAATTTGCCTTAGTCAATAAATGACAATTGTCTTAAACTCTTTCTTATGTGGCGGACCTAATAAAATGTGATGTCTAGGAAAGTCATTGAGATTATTGGTACTTAAGAGAGCCTCGCTCCACCAACATCTCTCTCTACTTTCCTGGTCATATTTGATTGGAGTTACCAAACGGATAGAGTGACTACAATGTGTCTTACTTTGATTTTATTTTGGATTAGACTTTGGAAACTTTGATGTAATCATTGGCTATTAATAAAGTGTCAATTCTTTTACTTAATGTCTTGGACATACCTTAATTCGAACTTTATTATATAAGAGCCAATGGTTTTCATGTGGAAACACATTATGAGAATGGACAGATTTCCTTTGCATCACCTCTAATGACTACAGACATAAACGAGTATTAGAGAAACTTATGTGTCGCTCTAGTGGGTTGTACGCAACCACTATTTGAGTTATTGAATCCAACTATGTCATGAGAGACGACTTATGGGATTTTGGCACATATAGGCTTTGACATGATGATCCGTGTATTAAAGACTTTACACAGACATCCATTTTCAGAACGAAGAAAAGTAAGAACCAAGAATTGGTTCGAAGAGCTGCACATGCACCTCATGGCGCCATGATTGTGCAAAGACAGGCCATACATGGCCGGTGCCGCCTACCCCCTGCGGCAAATACATGGCATTGACGCCATAAACTCCTCTCTCTACTTCTCAAGTCTATTGTGACATTATGGCTTAACCAAAACCTTCATTGGTTGATTATAAAGCCCATGTTTCATTCTGTAAAGCCTGTTATTTAGGATTGAGACCATCCTATGCAAAGGAGATTGAGGAAATAATTTCATTCTTACAAAGAATCTAAGGGAATTCTATGGATTTGATCAACCAACTTGCGGACCATATAGATGTTTTATGGTGTTGGTTGATATGCAAACACGCTGGTCACGTGTTGTGCCATTATCCACTCGTAATGCTGCTTATACTACACTCCTAGCACATAACATATGGCTACAGGCTCACTACCCAGATCATCTCATTAAGTCAATTTGACTTGATAATGCTAGAGAGTTTACATTGACAGTTTTCGATGACTATTGCATTTCATTGGGTATTGATATCAAGCATCATATTCTCATGTACACACCCAATTGGTCTTGCGGAAAAGCCACCCTTAAACGACTACGATGGTAGCCCGGATATTGGTAATGCGCACCAATATTTCCTCTTGGGTTATGCAATATCGCATGCAGTTATGCTAATTCGTCTAAGACTCATAGCAGCCACTCAACTTTTATTTGCGTTACAGCTAGTGACTGGGTTCGAGTATAAATATCTCGTATTTATGCATATTTGAGTGTGCGGTTCATGTGCCAATTGCGCTGCCACAGCTCATCAACATGAGTCATTGCAACGAATGCATATATATATTTGTTGGACATGAGTCTCCAACTATAAATCCGCTATGTAGAACCCTTGACAGGCGATCTCTATTTCGCTAGATTTGCGAATTGTCACTTTGATGAGACAGTCTTCCCGTCGTTAGGGGGAGATTAGAACGACAATGTTCAACAGGAACGACAGGAATTGTCGTGGTCTGTCCCCACTATGTCTCATCTTGATCCCCTAAAAGTGACGAGATCACATATACCTGCTGCAAACATGCTTGCAAGGATTGATGTCCCCACAAGAGGACATGGTGCCACCCAGAGAAGATGGGTACTGCACCACTACCATGGATGGTAGTATGGTGACGCCACAAAGGTAGCATAATGACGTCATAGGCCATGGGTTCCGCTAGAGAGAGTAGGAGACCCATAGGTTCGATGGATTCTTGCCCTAAGAAGAAAGCGAGTTTGGCACAACTTGATCCATTGGTCATTGATACTCATAATCCGTCTCATGAGAATATTTTGGATTGTGGTTATGTCTGAGAGACATCGTTGGGGGACGCCTCAATGTTAGAACCAATTCCTGAAAATATAGAGATCTCTACGAACTACACTAGTGTACATGAAGACGTGGAATTATTGAGACCAATGACATCGAACCTTACTCCGTTGAAGAATGCCAACGTAGAGAAAATTGGCCTAAATGGAAAGATGTGATCCATGTTGAATTGGATTCACTAACGAAGAGGAAGGATTTCGTGCCTGAGATGCCAACACATCCTAACATAAAACCTATTGATATTAATAGGTCTTCGTTAGATAGCGTGATGAGAAAAAGATATGGTAATCTCGCCTTATGGCGCAAGGTTTCTCACAACGCCCTGGAATCGACTACGAGAAGACATATTCTCTCGTAATGGATGTCATTGCACTCCACTACCTTGTCAGTTTGGTAGTTTCCAAATAACTGAACATGCAACTTACGAATGTGGTCACTACATATCTCTATGGGATCTAAATACGGAATATAATGAAGGTTCTTGTGGACTTCATTTACCCAAGTCAAGTGGCTCTAGACCACGGAGCGCATTTGCAACGAGGTTGAAATGCTCACTAAAATGACTACTTGATTGGGAAGGGATATGATGAACTATGCCCACGCGTTTGCATGACAAGTTTCGGATTTGCAATTGTCTCGGTTTATGTTGATAAACATAATTGGAACCCTTGAAAGTTAAGGGAAACCGCTGAACACCTGAAATCCGAGTTTGAGAGGAATGACCTTGGGAAAACACGGTTCTGTCTAGATTCAGAACTTGTATACCGTGTCAAGAGACATTTTGATAAAGTCAAAAATGCACTCCCATGGTCGTCTGTAGTCTTGGCCCTAAAAGGGATCCGTTTCGTCCCAAGGATGATGACGAAGACGTGTTAATAACGGAAGTGCTTACTTATGTACAATAGGCGCATTATTGTATTTAGCACAATACAAGATTGGACACCTCAATTATTATGAACTTGTTGGCTAGATATAGCCCCGCGCCAACGCAACGCCATTAGATTGGTATAAAGACAATCTTTCGATATTTGAGAGGTACGATTGATATGGGCTTATTCTATCCCTAAAGAGAAAAGAGATGACGAAAGTGTGGGATCAGACCCCACAAGGCAGAATGCCACCTTCCGTGCTCCTCCTCCCCTCCATCTAAATGACAACAAGCACTTCTAAATACTGAAGTGAACCAAATCCGATAAGAGGATAATGTAGCGGACTTATTTACTAAGTCGTTACCAAAATCCACCTTCGAGAAACATGTGAAGAGCATCGGATTGAGAAAGTTATCCGAACTCCCATGATTGTAGCAATCAGGGGG
This sequence comes from Rosa lucieae, assembly GCA_024704745.1. NCBI lineage: Eukaryota > Viridiplantae > Streptophyta > Magnoliopsida > Rosales > Rosaceae > Rosa > Rosa lucieae. Next base: position 5,609,983 of record CM045493.1, read on the forward strand.
AGATATTGACATCAGGGGGAGGCATGATGTCTACATGTTCGATCTAGAAGAGTGAAGGACATGTTGTGCTCTTTTTGTCCTTCGACCAGGGTTATTTTTGTCCCACAGGGTTTTTGTTACCTGGCAAGGTTTTTAACGAGGCAACAATTAAAGCGTCATCACCAAGTTTGAGCAGCACAAGGGGGAGTGTTGAAGGATATCGACATAATGTGTGCCTCTACAAACTAAGGTTTAGAGTTGTAATAGGAATGTGTTCTAGGTATTCAATTGTAATCAGATTCTATTACCTTTTTGGGTACCTTGTAACTCCCTATTTAAAGGGCTCCTATTATCAATGATAACACACAATTCTATTCTCCTACAACAAATTATTATTTTTACTTAATTGTTTTAGATAAATTATAAAACTATATGGCAATATAAGGAAATTCCGGAAAAAGAAAAAAACAATTAAATTGAATGTTATATTTGAGGAGGTAAGAAGAGTAAAATTTTTTTTTCATTTTTCTCACTTTGTCCTTATTTATCTTTTCATATGATTTGACAAAGAGTTGTGCTACAGATCCCAAAAAGTATTACAAAATTTTAATACCAAATGAGGTGGCATATGCTATGTCATCAGCTTTTGTTTAGAAAACTAGTCAGGTGGATTTTCCATATTTTGATAATTATGTTATTTAGACTATTTACCAGCAAGGATACATGAATATGATTCATGTCTCATATCATTCATTGGAAATATAGGAAAAGGGATGTGAATCAAAACCCAATTAATAAAAAATCACGATGGACAAGAGGAAGAACTTAAACATGCAGGGTTTAATACATTTTAATGGTGGGGATTTGCAACAGAAAATTTCACAGAGAGAGAGAGAGAGAGAGAGAGAGAGAGAGAGAGAGCAGCTTTTGCTTATGTCATGTTATGGGTGAATGAACTGAACCTCCAACAAGAGCAAAAAGGGATCAAGTTTGGAGATTAATTGGTATGGTGAGGGTGGAGCTGTGGAGGCGATTCCCATAAAATGATAAGAGATTAAATTTAATTTTTTGTTTAGGCTGAATATAATATAATAAAAAATGAATAAATTTCACCTCATCAATATATTTTTAAGGCAAAATGCTAACATGGTGCATGCCATATCATTTGGGATCTAAATTTTATATAAAAATTTGGGATCTCTAGCATTTTTCTTTAACAAAATCTATTAATAATTGAAAAAAATTAGAGGTCCAAATAACAAATTTGAAAAGCCAAATAGAACCGCATTTTTTTCTCTCGGAATTATCTGAGAATGGAAGGATGCGTGATATGGACGAGCGTGAATTCACAATCAAGCGTCTCCTTTTTTCCAATCACGCATCTCCTTATCATGGATTGGTGACAAGTGTGCAAATCCTACGAATCTTGATCCTAAAATTGTACTATGGCTAGCTGTCAATTGTAACCGTTGCAGAAAAGCAACGTTGCATGATCATGTTATGGGCTTCCTAGTCTGGGCCTAGAGAGGAAATTATAATATAAACTAAAAGGGGTATGAATAGTAGATTGTCTATTTTGTCCTTCCATGTTTAACATAATTACACAGTCCACCTGTTGATCTGCTGAGCCGCCACCTAATTATGGACCTCGCGTCTTCGTTTATTTGCTGTGCAGAAAAAAAATCGAGGCTGTCTAGAAACAGCTAGAGATATAGAGACAGAGAGGTTATTTGCTTCGCAGAGAGAGGGTAGATAATTCTTGTAGAAACTGGGTAAAAAAGAATGGGTTTCTTCATGGAGGTTTTTACAGTACTAAGCCACCAAGCTATACTATTTTATTACGGTTTTCTGGTATACATGGAGCTCGAGAAAATGGAGTGTGAAATTCATCAAGTTTTAAGCAAAATCATTCTGTCATGCCGTATGTACATGCCACTGGCCAATACTAGTGTTAGAATAACCTGTGACAGTGTGAATTTTAAATCCAGAAATGATTTAGGCCAATATTGGCCACAGATCAGAGAGTGTACAATCAATAATATTTTTGTCCATGAGTTGTAGATTGATTTATTTGTACCACACGTTCCAGTCAACTCTTGCTTATATGTGATCCCGCAGACATATACCAATTTCCTTGAAGAAAAAGAAGAAATAGACATTGCAGCCTGGTTTTTGTTTCAGTGGGGATCCCATCATTACAACTCATGCAAGCAAGTTAATGCTGTTGAAATCAAATACATACCATCCAGAATAATACATACTAGCAAGGTATGATCTCAGTCAATTAGTTTAGATGCTCAATTTAACGTTCATTGTTGCCCTCATCATTGAAATTGGTTTTTGGTTCAAACTTTTTGCTTTTGTTGATGCTGACAAGAACAACAATTGGAATTACCACAAAAGGCTAATGAAACTGATCAAGGTTGGTGGAATAGTTATCTATGATAACACACTTTGGGGAGGGACTGTTAGTGTGAGTCATCGTTGCCTATTAGGAATAGGCTACAAGGGAATATATTGTTGTAAATACTTACCTTGTATTGTAATCTGTTTATATACACCACAGAATGGGTGTAATAGAATATCAGAAAATTATTTTCTCAATCGTGTCTTATTTGACTTGGTATCAGAGCAAAGATCCGGAGAGGACTTTGTCTCTTCTTTCAGTTTTTTCTCAATCCAAGGAAAAACTATTGGGTTAAAAGCCACTTCTTTGGTCTGGCTTTGAAACGACGTCGTTTTAGACGTCCTCTTCATCTTGTTTGTTCGCTCGACGCCGTCTTCAGCAAGGGCCTTCGCTCGCTCGACTGCGCCTTCAGCAACAGATCGCCCAGACCTTCAGTCCAGACCTGCTCGTCTTGTGTCCGGCAACAGATCGCCCCGCTTCCGAATCCCATCAGTCCGGCGTCGCCCCGCTTCCGGCCTCGTCTTCGTCTGTCTCCGACATCAGTCCAGACCGCCCAGACTTCCGGCCTCGTCTTCGTCTGTCTCCTACATCAGATCGGTCTTCGTCCTCTGTTGTTTCCTCAGATCGCCGAAACCCATCAGTCCGGCGTCGCCCTCTTCCGGTTGTCCCTCTCCCTCTGTCAGAACCTGCTGAACTCGGTAACCGGGTCAACTCAGTAACCCGGTCCACTCGGTAACCCATTCAACTCGGTAACTCGACCAACTCGGTAACTCGGTCAACTCCAACAGTTTTCAAAAAAAAAAAAAAAAAAAAAAAAAAAAAAAAAAACAAATATATATATATCGCTGCAATTGTTGGAATATCCTCTTTTTCCGCTGCATACTTTGTGATTTTTACTACTGAATTGTTGTGATGGGTGGTGATCAAAGTGAAGGTCAGGGTTCTAAGACCACTGAGGTTCAGAAAGTTGAGGTCTCTGTTAAGAGCTCAGAAGGTGGTTCTTTTGGTGGTACCAAACTCACTGGTACCAATTTCCGAACATGGAAGAAGATTATGTCCGTTTATCTTCGCGGGATACACAAGATGGGACATGTGACAGGGACAATCAAGGTTCCTAGTGAAGATGATATAGAAGCCTATGCTAAGTGGGAAGATGATGATGGGTTAGTAATGTCTATTTTATTTAGAGCCATGACTGATGATGTGCTACAGATGGTAGAGGAATGTGCAACTGCTGAGGCAATATGGAAGACATTAGGAGATCTCTATACAAATGAGTCTGATTTTATACAGGTTCATGAACTCATGTGCAAAGCTGCAGGAATGCAACAGAATGGGCAACCAGTGTCAGTGTTTTTCACCAAGCTGAAGAATGTATGGGCTGAAATTGATCAGAAGCGTCCCTGCAAGATCAAGAATCAGGAAGATCTTGTGTGGTACCAGAAGGAGAAGGAGCTAGAAAGGGTTCATGTCTTCCTGAGAGGGCTTGATGAGAAGCATAGCAGTGCCAAGGGAGAATTGCTCAGAATGACAGACTCTCCTAGTTTGAACACAGCTTTTACATACATCCGCAAGGATGAGTCTCAGCAGGAAAGTGTCAAACATGCACAGGTTGAAGTATCTAGCCTAGCCATTCAGGCCAAGTCACCTGCACCTTTCCTTCAGCAACAGAGTTCAGCCCCACTTCATCAGCAAGGTTTCCCGCAAGGCTTCTCCAACCGTCATCGTCCTCAATGCTCTTATTGCAACGATCTTGGGCATGTTCGGGAGACTTGTTGGAAGTTGAACCCACATCTTAAACCTAAAAAACAAGGTTATCGCCTTAAGGGGAAAGCAGTTGCGGTTCACTTGGTCCAAGAACCAGATTTCTACGGAGTGGCTGGCCAAGATCATCATACAGCAGGTGGAGCTACCCCTACAGCCTCTATAGCTGGTCGAGGTAAAATTGGTATGGCTTTACAGATTTCTAACTTTGTTGGTTCTGATACATGGATTATTGATTCGGGTGCCTCTGATCATATGACTTATGATAAATCATATTTTACTGAATTGTCTTCCCCATCAGTGTCCTATGTAACCAATGCCAATGGTGAGGCTTTTCCTGTGTTAGGGTCAGGGTCAGTGCGTCTTACTCCTACCTTAGAACTTCATAATGTGTTATATGTGCCTGACTTATCTCATCACTTGATATCTGTCCCACAATTGAACACTGAGTCTAAATGCTCTGTAACCTTTTATCCTATGTATGTGATTTTTCAGGATCTTCTCACCAGGGAGATAGTCGGTCGGGGGTATCTGAGGGGCCGGTTGTTCCATCTGGATCAGACATACGCAGGAGAGAAACCAGGAGCACCGTTCCGAGCCGCTTTGACTTCGACTTCTGATAAGCTAAGTGAGATTTGGTTGTGGCATCGCCGTTTAGGGCATCCATCTTTTAGTCTTATGAAGAAAACCATGCCTACTCTGTTTATTGGTGTGGATGAGTCAGTTTTACATTGTGAAACATGTGTCTTGGCCAAGAGTCATCGTGCTACTTATTCTCCTAGTATTTCTAATAAAAGTGTTATTCCTTTTGAGTTGATTCATTCTGATGTTTGGGGACCTTCTCGAGAGCCTACTGTCTCGGGTATGCGATATTTTGTGTTGTTTATTGATGATTGTACAAGACTGTCATGGGTTGCTCTTCTTAAAACCAAAGATGAAGTCTTCCCTGCTTTTCAAACCTTTCGTAATCTTGTTCAGACACAATATCATAGCACCATTAAAGTCCTTCGTTCTGACAATGGGGGGGGAGTATGTTAATCATGTGTTCCAAGAGTTTTTTCAAAACCATGGGATTGTTCACCAAACCACGTGTCCACAAACACCAGAACAGAATGGAGTGTCCGAACGGAAAAACCGTCATTTACTTGATATGGCTCGTGCCCTTCTTTTTAGTGCTCATATGCCTAAGTATCTTTGGGGCGATGCTATACATGCTTCCTCTCATCTTATCAATCGTCTTCCATCTAGTGTCCTTCAGGGCAAAATTCCATTTGAGGTTCTCGCCTCTCATGTCTCCTTACCATCTTTTCACAATCTTCCAGCTCGTGTTTTTGGTTGTGTTGCCTTTGTCCATGTACCAAAAAATCAGAGGTCTAAGTTGGATGCCCGGGCCCTTAAGTGTGTGTTTGTTGGCTACGGAGGTCATCAGAAGGGGTACAAGTGTTATCATCCACCCACCAGAAAGTATTATGTCACTATGGATGTTACTTTCTTTGAAGACATGAGTTATTTCTCCTCTTCAGATACAGCTCTTCAGGGGGAGAATTCATATTTTGAAGAGCTATATCATGGAGAGGGGGAGGAATCAGAGGGAGAAGGAGAAGGCACACAGCCAGGAGGTATTTTGACGGATCCAGTTGAAACTATTAGCTTGCCTCCTCCAGCAGCAGAAGCACCAGTTCCCATCACTCAGAATGAGGTTGAAGACACAATTGCCCCTCCTGCCATCGCTTCTACCCCTGACCCACAACTTCCTGGTACTGAAGATCATCCATTTGAGGTATGTCCATCCACTGATACTAATAGTAGTGAGTCTAATGGTGAGAAATATGTGTTACCACATAGGACCACTCGAGGTCAATCAGCCAAAAGATATGAACCTACTCTTACTGCCAAATCAACATATCCAGTAGCCAACTATATGTCCACTAGGAGGTTGTCTAAGTCATATGCATCATTTGTGAATCAAATATCTGCTGTATCAGTACCTAACAAAGTGCAGGATGCATTGGGGGATCCAAAGTGGAGGAAGGCTATGGATGAAGAGATGGAGGCGTTGCAGAAGAACAGTACTTGGCAACTTGTGCCTCCACCACAAGGCAAGAAGGCTGTAGGCTGTCGTTGGGTGTTTACCGTGAAGCATAATGCAGATGGATCAGTGAGTCGATACAAAGCACGTCTTGTAGCAAAGGGATTTACTCAGACATATGGTATAGACTATGATGAAACTTTTGCTCCTGTTGCCAAGATGAATACTATTCGGGTTCTGCTCTCATTCGCTGCTACTTTAAACTGGCCACTCCGACAATTTGATGTCAAGAATGCATTTCTTCATGGAGAGTTAGCCGAGGAAGTATACATGAGCCTCCCACCAGGGTATGTAGTTGCTTCTCCTGGTGAGTTTGTATGCAAATTGAGAAAGTCTCTGTATGGTCTCAAACAGTCACCTCGTGCTTGGTTTGGAAGATTTTCACAGTTCATGCGGAAGGTTGGTTACAGGCAGAGCAACTCAGACCATACCTTGTTCCTCAAGCATCAACAGGGGAAGGTAACAGCTCTAATTATCTATGTGGATGATATGGTAATCACTGGTAATGACACTGTTGAGATGGATAGACTGCAGAGACAGCTAGCTTCTGAGTTTGAGATGAAGGACTTGGGTGAGCTTAAGTACTTCTTAGGAATTGAGGTAGCCAGGGGGAGAGAAGGAATCTACCTGTGCCAGAGGAAGTATGTTCTTGATTTGTTGACAGAGACAGGTTTATTAGATTGCAGACCTATTGATACTCCCATTGAGCAGAACCATGGTTTAGCTGAGTATCCAGATCAGGTACCAACTGACCGAGCTCGCTATCAGAGGTTAGTTGGGCGCTTGATTTATTTGGCTCATACCAGACCTGACGTTGCGTATGCAGTGAGCGTGGTGAGTCAGTTCATGCATAATCCGAGTGAGAGTCACATGGATGCTGTTATGCGAATTCTGAAGTACTTGAAGTCAGCTCCAGGTAGGGGAGTACTATTTTCTAAACACAACAACATTCTTGAGGTTTGTGGCTTCACAGATGCAGATTGGGCTGGAAATATCACAGATAGGAGGTCGACATCAGGTTACTTTACCTTTGTGGGAGGTAATTTGGTTACATGGAAGAGTAAGAAACAGAAAGTTGTGGCACGTTCTAGTGCTGAGGCGGAGTATAGAGGTATGGCTCACGGAGTGTGTGAATTGTTGTGGCTGAGAAATCTGTTACGTGATCTAGGTTTCATACTCAAAAATCCCATGCAGTTGTATTGTGACAACAAGGCAGCTATTGACATATCACAGAATCCAGTACAGCATGATCGTACTAAGCATGTGGAGGTTGATCGTCACTTTATAAAGGAGAAGCTAGATGCCAAAATCATTAGCTTTCCTTTTGTTTATAAAGGAGAAGCTAGATGCCAAAATCATTAGCTTTCCTTTTGTTCCAACTGAAGAGCAACTTGCAGATGTACTTACCAAAGGAGTTTCCAGAAAGGCGTTTTATGACTCACTAAGCAAGTTGGGCATGGTTGATGTATATGCGCCAACTTGAGGGGGAGTGTTAGTGTGAGTCATCGTTGCCTATTAGGAATAGGCTACAAGGGAATATATTGTTGTAAATGCTTACCTTGTATTGTAATCTGTTTATATACACCACAGAATGGGTGTAATAGAATATCAGAAAATTATTTTCTCAATCGTCTCTTATTTGACTGGGACAGTTGCTTTACCTGAAGAAGATGTTCCTGAGACCAAAAGGGAATGGAGGCTATATATGTGCAATTGAGTTCAACAAATTGTTTCTACTGACCCTCGTGTTGAAATATCTCAAGTTCCATTGGGTGATGGGATGACAATTTGTAGGCACATTTGCTAAGAATGAGAAACAATATATATGTACTCAACTATATTAGTTCGATCTTGAATAATATGTGTTTTTTTCTTTGGCTGAATTAAAAATAATTAATGTATGAAGATTAAGTTAATTGAATGATCTTAGATCTTGCAGTCCACTTATGTGATTCGATCCTTCTTTACAAGTAAGGTATAGGGTTTGATACTTTGATCTGTTCTTTTATTTGGCTTACATGATTCATTATTCTACTTCATTGTTGATCCGATGAGCTAGTCTTGCTAGGTTGGGTTTGTGAATCTGTCTAAAATAGATGAAAGCTCAACCACTTTACCTAACTAACCAAGTAATAATAGTAATAATAAAGGTTAAAATGAAAAGCTTGTGACCCAAACAATAGGAAAATTAAGATGTTGAAGCTGCAGTATCTATTTCACAGGTTCCTTTAGTATATATTGAGAAATTCAATCCCAGAGTTTCAAATCAGACGACATTCTGGGTACATCTCTCTATTTCCATATGCTTTTGTGGGTTTCTTTGTTTGTTGTTAATTCCCATACTTGCTTCTAAGTTCTAACTCGCGTTCCATTGTTTTTTTTTTTTCAAGTGTTTTTACCATTATTCAGAATTCTTGTGCACTGAAAAGCAATGGAAAACACTAGAAATCAAGTGAGTACCAAGAATCCAACTCTGTTGCAGAGTGAGGAGTTACATGAGGTAAAGTCCACATATGGTCTGCTAGATTGGATTTCAAATACATTGAATTTAAGTATTAAATTGGACTTCTCATCATGTGGCACAGTATATACTGAAGACTGGCGTCTACCCAAGAGAACCAAATCCTCTCAAGGAACTGAGGATTGCTACTGCAAATCACCCTATGCAAGTATCCACATTTCTGACTGCTTTACCAAACTGATGGTGCGGTAAAATTAAGTTATGGTCTAATTAGGATTGTATTGTTATTTGTTCAGGGCTTTCATGGGTTCTGCACCTGATGCAGGTCAGTTAATGGCTATGCTCTTGAAACTAGTGAATCCCAAAAATACAATTGAAATCGGTGTTTTTACCGGATACTCTCTTCTCCTCACTGCTCTCACGATTCCTGATTATGGCAAGGTTAGAAATATTTATACCGGAATATAATTGTTGCCATACTCCCAATCTGGTTAGGGAATATTACAACTGATATATAACTTTTTGTCATGCATCAATGCAGATTACAGCCATAGACATAAACCGGAAAGCATATGAAATAGGCTTTCCAATCATCAAAAAAGCCGGTGTAGAGCACAAAATTGACTTCATTGAGTCCCCAGCTCTGCCTATTCTTGACAAACTTTTGGAAAATGTATACATATAAGACGTTGAATTCATTTTGTTCTTATCAAAATTTCAAGCGCTTGAAATTGGTTCTTGTGCTTCATGTTGTGGCCTGCAGCCAGAGAAGGAAGGGAGTTTCGACTTTGCTTTTGTTGATGCGGACAAGAATAACTACTGGAACTACCACAAGAGGCTAATGAAGCTGGTTAAGATTGGTGGGATGGTTATCTATGATAACACACTTTGGGGAGGGTCAGTTGCTCTGCGTGAAGAAGATGTTCCAGAGGCCAAAAGGGAATGGAGGCAATATGCAATCGAGTTTAACAAATTTATTTCGGTTGACCCTCGTGTCGAAATGTCCCAAGTTCCTTTGGGTGATGGAATCACAATTTGCAGGCGCGTTTGCTAAATTTGTCATGCTAAATATTTGTGAGTAAATAAACATCGATCGCTTTATTCTTGTGGAGGTTTATAGCTATTAGCTCGCTTCAGTAGTTGAGCACTTACCCTCACATCAAAGGCGTTAACGAATAACTAGTGAAGAGTGTATCTATTGTCTATGTCTTCTGTTATTTGAGATTGTAATAACTTCCCCTAGTTTTCTTATTGAAACTTTCTATTCAATGTTGAATAAGTAATTGATATGTATTTCAAGTTTCTTCTTCTTCAATATCCGGTAAAGGCTAATGGGAATTGATTTAGATTGGTGGGATAGTTATTTATCAATACAGTAATTAAATATCACAACCTCACAACCACTCCCTATAATCGGTAAAAAAGAATTATTGGATGCTCAGAATGCCAAGGGAATCAACTCTATAGACAATCCCAGAGTGCATTAGGATTCAGAGAAATTGCATCTTTTTAGAAGGAGGATTAGGATAATCAAGTTATACCTGGCTAGTAGATTTCTCATATAAGGCATAAAGGGCTGGTGGAATTGTGAGGGAAAAGAAAAAGAAAGGAAAAGATGACATTTCCTATATTTGGTACCCAATGGAAGTCGGCTTCCTTTGATGGAGAGTACTCAAAGTTTCAAACAATGGATTGAGGTGGCTTCTGGGCTGTTTGAACGAGAGTAATTTATCATTTAGGTCTCTGGTATGAAAGGAATCAAGTACTTCCACTTTTATAGCCTTCACAGATTACCACATCCAGAGTTTACATGTTCAAAACTAACAAATCTATTTCCATATTCATCCCATAAAGGATTTCTGGGTTGGTAAGTCTCTGCATTTCTTCACTTTTCTTTAATAGCATAATCTTTGCCAAGATATATACACAGTTCCATACATCCATAGCGCATCTGCAGAGTGATTTTTAGGATCTTTTTTCTCATATTATTGTTTTTTCTCTTGCCTATAAACAAGCACTACATCGAGTGTTTAACGCCAGAGTGTTTTTCATGATGCTACTCTTTATACTTCTATATTGCTCGGAGATAGATGCATCTCTCATGATTACAGTTTAAGCTAGTTCTACTGATAAAGAACATTCTGTGAGAAAAAGGTTTATAAACAGAGTACTATTACTTTTTGCAGCATAATATTATGATATAAGAACGGTCGGTTTGATTGTGATAAAAGGATAATGGAGCAGACAGGAAGCAAGAAGTTTCTACCTAATCCAATCTTGTTGCAAGATGAGGTCCTGCTCCCCTTATTTATTTGAATATATATTTATCTCATTCAAATATCTGCCCTATCAACTTTAGATGGTTTAGACAAAAAAAAAAAACTTTAGATGGTAGGATAATGGCCTTAACATGGTGGTAATGGGTGATGGAGAACTAGGATTTTTTGGTGAGGTAGCCTAAGAAACGGATTCAAATTTGCTTATCATTTTTATTTTGTAGTGATATCACCACCCAATTAAAACTTGTCACGTCATGTAAAATTAATTTAATATTTAAAATTTATGTTTTTAATAGAACATCATGATTAACTATAATTATGTTTTATAACACATGACAGTTTTATATTGAGTGGTGGTATCACCAACAAAGTATTGGTGGTGAGCAAATTTGAATCCCTGAGAAACGGGTATACCACGTAGAAAAGCAGCCAGGGTGCGACTAACTAATTGATTCGAGGATGTTAACATTTTTTTACTTGTATTAATTGCAGTATATACTAGAAACTAGTGTGTACCCACAAGAGCCAACGCCAGTGGCGTAGCCAAAAATTTCTCTTAGGATGGTCAAACTTTATTAACTAACAAATTATATTCATTTCTAGTCGTCCTCTAAAAATAACACAATCTTTTGCCCAATATATATATATATATATATATATATTAGTATAATTAAGAAAATTTAGGTGTAATATTTCTTGTACTAATGCTGAAATTGAAAGATCCTAAAATCATGTTGAATAAATTTTGGGTTTTAAGATGAATGATAAATATAGAAAAACTTATGTGTTACTTCAATTAGCATATTAACAAAGAATCGTAAATATGCGCATATGGGCATATATCGATCAATAGGGTAAGAAAACCTTGAAAAGATTTGTATTAATTAGATATATGTAGTGTATTAATAGTGTAAAATATTATTTCATTCCATTAAAGTTCAAGGATAATTAAAACTAATTAAGATAAATTTGTATTGAATTTTAAAAATTGAGACTAATTAAGGATTTTTCAAAAATTGAGAAGAGTCGATTTTATTTCATTTCATTAAGATTCATAGATCATTAACACTAATTCAGGATTTTCTAAAAATTGAGAAGGGTCAATTGACCCTTCTCGCCTTAGGCTAGCTATGCCCTTGGCCAGCGCCACTCAAGGAGCTGAGGGAAGCCACTGCAAGACTCCCCACATAATTATCTATAATTATTACAGTTTTTATTGTTTTTACATGCGGTTTTATTTTATTTTTGGCTGAATAGAGGGATAAGAGAGGCACTAAACCTCCTTAACACATCAAAATTTATTTAAAGACTAGTAAGAATCACAAATTAACACAAGTGAAAATTGTGAAGTGCTTCTTGGGGTACTTCACCTGATGCAGGTCAGTTAATGGCAATGTTCTTGAAACTTGTGAATGCAAAAGACTATTGAAGTCTGAGTCTTTATTGGCTATTCTCTTCTCCTTACTGTTAGAAGTTACGTTATTCTAGTGCTATAAATCTATCTCAGCATAAGCACATGTAAACAATGATTTCTATATAAATATGTGTAGGAGTGCAGTAGTGATCGTAATTAGCATTTAGGATTTGAAACATCATATATATCCTATGTATGCATATTGTATAAACTGTATGATATGTAAACCAATATAAATGAAATTAATCACCGTGCATAATTAGATTGTGTATTTAGGATTGGGACTGAAGATACTACATAATCATCTATCTGCAGAATATAAACATAACAAACTTACATGACGCACTTGAGTTTTCTATCTTAGTCTTCTCATGATTTCACCTCCCAGCATTCTCTTAGTGATGGGGCTAATTGATGAGAATAATTCGTGCATCAGAAGGGACCAAAATATTTGATATATATAGCATCGCATTGTCAGTTTCTTCCATCAAGAAACTGACAATGCACCGCAACTGCTTTTAAAAAAAACCAAATAAACTCTCATAACTGTATTTATGAATTTCAAAATTCTAACAGATGTGATAAGTTGAGCCAGAATGATTTTCTTAAGTCCTTAACTTACACTTGACTTTTGAATTCAAAATTAAATCATATATCTCTACTACTATAATTGAAGGCCCTCTTTTAGTGTCAAAGGGTTTCACCAAATTTTGAAGTGTCTATAATACTCTTAATAACATAATTATCAAATTAAGTTAATAAAATATAAATAAATAAAAGAGTAAATTAAAAAAAATGGCCAAGCCACCACTACTCTATGCCTAAAAAATAAATAACCACTATTTAGTCAATCTATTTTCCATTAACATCATAATATCGCGGGCACGTTGCTAGTGAATATAAACGTAGGTTCTATACTTCTATACAATGTTGGGTGAGTTTTCTCACAGTTACTGCTCTCACAATTCCTTATGATGGCAAGGTTTGTATCACTATACATATATATAAGCTAGCACTTCGGTCATTTCATAATTATTGATCAGAAAATTAACTTGTTACCAATTGATTCAATACTGCAGATTATGGCCATTGATAGTGATCGTAAAACATATGAAATAGCTAGGCCTCCCAATCATTCAAAAAGCCGGATCGTACGTAGAACACAAAATCGACTGCAATGAATCCCCAGCTCTACCATTTCTTGATACTCTCTTGGGAGAAGTAAGCATAAATATATATATAGTACTCAAAATTTAATGTTGATCTTTATTTACCATTATACTGCATGCCAAAGAATGTGGGTGATTTCGACTTTGCCTTTGTTGATGCTGACAAAGGTAACTTTTGGAATTACCACGAGAGGTTGATAAAGCTGGTGAAGATTGGTGGCATTGTTATGATAACACATTGTGGGGAGGAGCAGTAGTCAGCCTGAAGAAACTATTCTGGAGATCAAAAGAGCGCTGAGGCAGTTTATACTTTATACTTGAGTTCAACAAATCGGTGTCAGCTGATCATATATGTAGACGCATTTGAGTTGTGATCTTCTGCTATATATGATGAGTCAATAAGTGGGAGATTAATGTGCTAAGCTGTTTTATCCAAGCACAAAAGGCCCAAAACAAGAAAAATTATGGAGATGCAGGGGATCGAACCCTGTACCTCCCGCATGCAAAGCGGGCGCTCTACCATTTGAGCTACATCCCCATTTGGTATTCGAGTGTCACAAACCTCAATATATTATGAAACGGCTGTGCCCTGTGACATTTTCTGACTTTCTGTTAAGAAATGGGCTGTGACCATAATACACCAAACTTGGGGGGCTTGAGGGAATCTCAATTTCCACTCCACTGTGATAGTTCCACATTTACTCACTTTCAAAATTAATACTTTATTATTTTTTAAGAGTGTAAAATGACAAACCAGAAGTGATGCTACAAATAATAACTCCAAACTCTGCCTGCCTTTAGTGCTTGCTCGGTGTTGAGAGGAGACTCATGACATTGGCTCCAATAGACTCTTCTCTCTCATTTACACACACCCACGAGTGAGCAGAGACTCATTTTCTCTGCAATTTGAGAGCCACCGAGTTGAAAAGTCGGAGAATTTCACCTGCATTGTTCGTAAAAACCCTAAAGGTAACACCTTTCATCTCAAAACCCAACCTTTTGACGATCAGGGGTTTAGGGTTCTACCCAGACTCTCTGGTCAAGCTCACCCTACAGCTGTGTTGCATGTGTTTATGTATATATATTGTTTCTCTCTTTGTTTACCTGTTAGGGTTTTAGCGTAGTTGGTTGATGATCAAAATTGGAAATTTCTGGGTTTAAAGTTTTGATCTTTTTGGAGGGGTTTTGTTTCTGAAGAGTTTGTTGTGCTTGGATGGGGTTTTTGTTACTGGGTTGACTCTCAAATAGGTGCTTTTTGATGTGTTTTACAGAAAGAAAGGATTTTTACATCTTTATGTGTTATGCATGTCTTTTGTGTGTATTATTTCTTCGTTTTCTTTTATTCTTCATGTGTTTTTTTTTTTTTTGACTGAGAGTACAGTTGTTTGAAGATCAAAAGTGGAAATTTATGTTTGAAAGTTTGGTTAAAAAAATTGGTGGAGGGGTTTCATGTTGTGAAGTGGGGATTGTTTGAAGTGTATTTACAGAAGAGGATGTGGAGATTCAATTTCTTTATATTTAACTTGTATACTGTGATTTTCGGAGATTACACTTTATTTTGTATCGTGTAGTCTTGAGGAGAAGCTTCTTTATGCTTTGGTCGTTTTCTCTACATTCTTATTGAACAATGTGCTGCTTTGTTGGGGAGTTTTTAAAAGTTATTCCTGTTTTGCTTTCCATTTGTATCTCTGCAATCCATTCGCGCATTTTGGCTGGTAATTTGTTTACTAAACTGATATTATGTGCATTGTTCATCTTCTTGTGCTGTAGACAGATACTGAATCCAATGGGAGCGTCACCAGATGCCAACGGAGATATAGGTATGAGTAGCAAGGGAAAGGGCTTTTCCAATGGGGATATTGAGGACATGGATATTGATGACATGGATTTTGAGGATGATGAAGTTGATGATTCGACTAGCATTCATGATCTGGGAGAAGTGTTTCTCAAGGATTTCTGTAAGGAGGCATCAGTGTCATTCTTCAAGGAGTATGGCCTTCTCAGTCACCAGATAAACTCATACAATGACTTCGTTAAAAATGGCATACAAAGGGTCTTTGATTCTTTCGGTGAGATTGTAGTTGAGCCTGGGTATGACCCATCGAAGAAGGGAGATGCTGAGTGGCGATTTGCATCTGTCAAATTTGGGAAGGTCACCCTTAACCGACCCTGTTTTTGGGGAGGTTCTGACAATGATAAGGAGTATAATATGTTACCCAGACATGCCAGGCTTCAGAACATGACATACTCAGCCAGGATGAAAGTCAATATTACGGTCCAGGTAGATAAGTTTAACAACTAGTTTCATTAAATGCATGATGGAATTTTACTTGATCTTATCAGATTAGGTGATTTCTGCAGTTTTTCCTTGTGCTATAGATGGTCTAATTATGTAGCCAGGGTACTTAGTTTTAATTTACATATGCATTTGGCATAATGTTATTTGACATGTATTGAGAACAGTATAGAAAAAGTTATAGGCCACTATGTCCTAGTTTGATTTATGATATGCTTGTGTATGCTCACACACATAAATAATATTGTCTATGATGGGGTGTCATTTTCCGCATAATAATCTGAAAAGATTTGTTTATATTTTAGAACTTAATAGTATGGATATCTCTGTTGTACCAGGTATATACTCAAAATCTTGTCAAAAGTGACAAGTTTAAAACTGGAAGAGAGCAATATCTGGACAAGCAGACTGTGAGTACTGATAGCAGGGACATCATAATTGGTCGGGTACCTGTAATGGTGAAGTCTGACTTGTGTTGGATGAAGGAAGTCGAGAAAGGTGACTGTGAGTTTGACCAGGGAGGCTACTTTATAATCAAGGGTGCAGAGAAGGTGAGCTCAGAACTACTTTGATCTCTTTCCTGTGTATAACTCCTATTTTAATTGCAAAATCAGTTTTTTTTTTTTCGCTTGATAATCTGGGTGTACAATGTGAGATTTATTGCTTTCTAGTTTTTCACTTGTTCCTGGTTATCGGATCTGTTGAAAATATTCAGCCTTGGGCTCTAAGGTTTAATTTCTTCTTATGCATGATTTGGTGACATCTGTGGAATGTGTATTGCAGACGTTTATCGCTCAAGAACAGAGCTGTTTGAAGAGACTTCTGATTACAAATAATCAGGGTCTCACAGTAGCATATAGGTCAGAGGTCAAGCGGCATAGGCTCATAATTAGATTATCCGGGATTTCGAAACTTGAAAATGTTGAAGGAGTGGAGAAAGTCCTGTCAGTATACTTTATGTCAACAGAAATCCCCGTTTGGATTTGGTTTTTCGCCCTTGGGGTTAGTTCAGACAAAGAAGTTATCGATCTCATTGATTATGGCAAAGAAGATGCAAGCATTTCAAACATACTGTTTGCCTCAATTCGTGATGCTGATGAGAGAAAAGATGACTTTCGTAGGGGGAAGAATTCTTTGAGGTTTGTTGAATTAGCGATAAAGAATACGACGTTTCCACCTGGGGAAAGCATTGAGGACTGCATTAGCATGTATCTGTTTCCTAATCTGAGAGGCATGAAGCAGAAGGCTCGGTTTCTAGGGTATATGGTGAAGTGTCTTTTACAGACTTTCAGTGGCCGCAGGAAATGCGATAATAGGGATGACTTTAGAAACAAGAGATTGGAGTTAGCAGGTGAGCTTCTAGAACGAGAGCTGAAGGCACATATTTCACATGCACGGAGGCGCATGGCAAAGGCTCTGCAGAGAGATCTATGTGGTGATCGTGTTGTCCGCCCGGTGGAGCACTATCTAGATGCATCTATAGTTACCAGTGGTGTTTCCAGAGCATTCTCTACTGGAGCATGGTGTCATCCTTTCAAGAGGATGGAGAGGATATCAGGTGTGGTCGCAAATGTTGGGCGAGCAAATCCACTGCAGACAATGATTGATATGAGGAAGACACGCCAGCAAGTTCAATACACTGGCAAGGCTGGAGATGCCAGATATCCGTAAGTACCTTTTAACTTGCTGCAGCTGGAATGAAGCTTTCTCCTGTATTTTGTTGCTGTTTTGTTATTGAAAAGCTTGCTGTAAGAATAGATTTGAAAGTTACTGTAATTTGGAATGAAGTCTGCTACCGTTATATCTTGTCATTCTGTTATTGAAGTGCATGCTCTGAGAATGGATGTGAAAGTGACTGCTATTTATAATAGGGATGGAGTCAGCTAGTAAAGGGTTATATCCTTTTTCTTTTGATGTTTGTCTGGGCTTGCAAAAGAAATTGATTTTGGTTTCATCGGTTTATTGAGCTGCCATTTCTATATTGTGAACAAAATTGTATTTTGTTGTTTTGGTTGTGGCTAGGAATCTAAATATAAACCACCTAAGCTATCTTCATATTTTAGTCTTGGCTGTTTTAATTTTTAGTAATTTAGTTCTTTTTTTTTTTTTCCTCTTTAGATATTTTGTACTTTGTAATTGTGGTTAATAGAAGCTTGTCGATGCAGGCATCCTTCTCACTGGGGTAAGGTTTGCTTTCTCTCAACCCCAGATGGTGAGAACTGTGGACTCGTAAAAAATTTGGCTACCACTGCTCTTGTAAGTACAAACATATTGGAGCCCATATTGCGCAAATTGTTCCGATGTGGCATGGAGGAGTTGGTAGATGATACTTCTACTTCACTGGATGGGAAGCATAAAGTTTTTCTGAATGGTGACTGGGTTGGCGTTTGTGTAGATTCCCATGGTTTTGTCACGAAACTAAGGACATTGCGACGCGGGAAAATGTTGCCACACGAGGTTTTTCTCTTGTTCAGATTTTACATTGTTGTGGTTTTGGTACAATTGCCATGACTTGATTGCACTCCAGTTTAGGCAGATTAATTGGATAGTGATGTATAAAAAATGACTTCTGATTTTACTGGCTTAGGGACATGGCTTTAGGGGCATACGTTTTCCTCTTTTCCTAAAAGCTTTTCTCTTTTCTCTTTTCCTCTACATTCAAGAGTATATACATCATAAGTTGTATGATTTGATTCTCAAGAAGCTATCAAATGACAAATGTGTTTTGAGTACTGGGGGTAATCTATTCCTACCTTTTTGATACTCCTATAATTTGACCAGGGATTAATGATCTCATGAATCTTGCTTTTGTGTGATTATCTATCTTTTTAAGTATTGCACAAAGTTTTGATTCACCTGCTATTTGAACAATGATTTTTCTTTGCTAATAAGTAAGTTGCATGTGTATTAAAGAAGGATGTTTCAGTCTTTTTGAAAAATAAAGCATTGGTAATGATATTGTTATAGGTGGAAATCAAAAGAGATGAACGCCAAGGAGAAGTGCGCATATTTTCTGATGCTGGAAGGATTCTACGTCCGCTCTTGGTAGTCCAGAATTTGAAGAAGATTAGAGCAGCAAAAGGAGAAAAACTTACCTTCAAAGATTTTCTTGACAAGGGAATAATTGAGCTCATTGGCCCGGAAGAAGAAGAGGATTGCTGTACAGCATGGGCCATTAAGTATCTGTTTATGGAAGAACAGGGAAACTCAGTTGTCAAGTACACACACTGTGAGCTGGACATGTCGTTTTTGTTGGGTTTAAGCTGTGGTATCATTCCCTTTGCAAATCATGATCATGCAAGGAGGGTGCTGTACCAGTCTCAGAAGCACTCTCAGCAGGCCATTGGTTTTTCTACTACAAATCCTAACCTCAGAGTGGATACTTTGTCTCACAACTTACACTACCCCCAGAGGCCGCTCTTTCGTACAATGATATCTGATTCCCTTGGAAAACCAGGATACCCGGTGGGACATAACGGTATCATGCCAAAGCCTGAGTACTTCAATGGCCAGAATGCAATTGTTGCAGTCAACGTGCACCTCGGATATAACCAAGAAGATTCAATAGTAATGAACCGGGCATCACTAGAACGTGGTATGTTCCGATCTGAGCACATAAGGAGTTACAAAGCTGAAGTTGAAAACAAGCTCTCATTGGAAAAAAGACGAAAACCAGATGAGTGTGTAAATTTTGGCAAAATCCAGAGTAAATTTGGACGTGTTGACAGCCTTGATGATGATGGATTCCCCTGCGTTGGTGCAAATCTGCAGAATGGGGATATTATTATTGGGAGGTGCAGTGAATCTGGTACTGATCATAGCATCAAATTGAAGCATACTGAAAGGGGAACGGTGCAGAAGGTTGTGCTTTCCTCTAATGATGATGGCAAGAATTTTGCTGTTGTATCGTTAAGACAGGTATGTTTACCATAATTATAATTATATACTTTAATACGTGCATGAACATTTGTTTGGATGCCTCCACATCCTCAAACGCATTTCAAGGTTGTGTATTTTGGGTACATCCTATTTATATGTGTGGAAGATGTCAGCAAAATGCCTGCACATCTGCTGGCGGTCTGCAAAAATTCCAACATCGAATAATATGTATTAGGGCATGCCTATTGCTTTCCCTATTTACTTTAAGGACTAAGTGCCATCAACTAATAACATTTTGTAATTTTTTTGTTTTAGGTTCGTTCTCCTTCTCTTGGAGACAAGTTCTCAAGCATGCATGGGCAAAAGGGTGTCCTAGGTTTTTTGGAGTCTCAAGAGAATTTCCCTTTCACAATACAAGGGATAGTTCCAGATATTGTAATTAATCCACATGCGTTTCCTTCAAGACAAACTCCCGGTCAACTCCTAGAGGCTGCTTTAGGGAAGGGGATTGCCTGTGGTGGTTCAAAGAGATACGCGACCCCTTTCTCTACTCTCTCTGTTGATGACATCACAGACCAGCTTCATAGGTAACTATGTCATTCTATTCATATGACTTGTATGCTACCTCTACTTTATTTACGTTTGACTTTACCAAAGGGGTCTGAATACTCTGAACTACATCTGACTCCAAGACTACAACTCTATTAGGAAGTATAGTTCAGAGTATTCAGGGTTCTTGCATTTGTCACTGGGTTACAGTAAACTGAAAAATTTACTTGGGTTTGAGAGTAGTTGAGTTGAGCCATATATTATATGCTGTGATAAGACATTTGTTAGATCTATAGGCAATGTTGCTGAGGGCTTACATGTTTGCCACTATAAAAGAGAGTACGGTTCCCCTCTCCCCAAATTTCTTATAAAACTAGTAAAATGAATCTTAAAATTCTTCTGTACTGTGTTTTTATTGACTATGTTTGTATGTTTGTGTTGTGAAACCTTGTGTAGTTTTGGCTCTCCCATTTTCAGTTATCCATTCCTTTTCAAATGGGATTTACATGGCTACCTACTAGATTGCTTTTGTGTTAAAAAAAAAAAACCATTTAGTTATTGAACCGCCCCTTTAAATGGGTAGAGTGATTCATGTAAAATTTGCCATCTTTGACAGAGCTGGATTTTCAAGATGGGGAAATGAGAGAGTATACAATGGTCGAACTGGTGAAATGGTTCGCCAACTGATATTCATGGGCCCAACATTCTATCAACGTCTGATTCACATGTCTGAAGACAAAGTAAAGTTTAGGAACACTGGGCCAGTTCACCCTCTCACCCGGCAGCCAGTGGCAGACAGGAAGCGATTTGGTGGGATCAAATTTGGTGAGATGGAGCGCGACTGTCTTATAGCCCATGGAGCATCAGCAAACTTGCATGAACGCCTCTTCACTCTCAGTGACTCCTCCCTGATGAACGTTTGCCAGAAATGCCAGAATGCAGCCAATGTGATAGAGCGGAAAGTGACTGGTGGCCGCAAAATCAGGGGTCCCTATTGCCGGGTCTGCGACTCTGCTGATGACATTGTGAGGGTGAACGTGCCATATGGGGCCAAGCTATTGTGCCAGGAGCTATTCAGCATGGGCATCAGTCTCAAGTTTGAAACCAGGCTCTGTTGAGTACTGAGCATCAGCACTACTTTTGGGAGCAATATAACTCCAGTATATGTCTCTAACTATATGACTTTCATTTACTCCCCAGTAGGTTTCAAACATTCAAGTTCCAGATGTTTAATCCTTGGTTCCTAATTCTCTCTTTTAACTGAGGGTTGTAATATCTATGATCTATCTAGTCTCGGTTACTAAAATTTTAAGGTCCTTCGACTCTCATGACTGATTTGAAATTGTTGAGAAGTGGAAGGGCACTGGCAAAGACTGGTGATCCATATCATATCATATAGCAGGTCTCTCTCATCTTTTCAACTTATATATATATATATATATATATATATATATATGTATATGTATATATGCACTGTTCATGACAAATTGACAATGAACAAGCACTGTGATATTGTTAGTTATATATCATAATGCGGGAAAATACCGAAATACCTCGACCTCCCAACTCATATTCTTTTCAACGTGCGTGTTCATGACAGTGATAATTATCATTAATAGCCTCCAAACCCGTTCCACCCCCGACATTCCCTCGAAAACGTCACCGTTACTATCAGTTACTTTAGTCAGAAGGAAAAAAAAAAAAAAAAATAACACCACAAGGTTTGGGGGTCCTCAGTAGTCGGGGGAATCGTGTTTCTTCCCAATTCTTCTTCTTCTTCTTCTTTTCCCATCTGAATTTAATAAATTTATTTGCTCATATCTGATTAGACTCGCCGTTTGATCACCACCATCTTCTTCCTTTCGGGTACTCTCTTACTTCATCCCACTATCATACTCGGCAATGTTAAATTGTACATATTCATAATTCATCAAGATCCAAACTGCAATTATATGTTCTTTTTTGCTTTTAATTAGTAAAACCAAGAATGTTGCTTTCAGATTGATGAAATACATGTTTGATTATCTCTGTTCATGTAAATTCACTATGCTTGTGAATCTCAAAATCCTAGACTGTTCAGCCTTCATGATACTCATCAATTACTTTTCTTCTAAAAACTAAAACTTTGAGATTTTTGTATTTGACCTTGAATTATTTATATATTGCCTTATTGCAAAATAGGATTCATGTCTGATACATCTAGTCTCTCCTAAACTACTGGGTATAAAGAATTGCTTGGATTGCTGCTTCCTCTTTGCAGAAGTCTATCGTACGTGAAGCATTTTGAGAGAAATGGACTCCAGAGGGGTTAAGTTCACAAAGGGACTGTTGCAAAGTGATGAACTATCTCAGGTATATCGATCTCACTAACTAAACTCTGCGATGTTTTCTTTCTGTGGTTGAGATTGTAATAGTTGATGTTTACCAATGTGTACGGCAGTACATCTTGGAGACTAGTGTGTATCCTCGTGAACCAGCGCCTCTCAAGGAGCTAAGGGATGCCACTGCCAGTCATCCTCGGTAATCATCCTGCTTACCTTAGTGCATGCATTTTGATTTGACTGAGTCACGTTTATGCTAGGGTAGCCTGCATTGTTAGTTTCATTAAGGTTCTTCTTCATAACCAAAGCTTTCGATCACTTGGCAGATACCATTAAAGTCTGAATTCTCTAAAGCATGTACTTGAAATTTGTATTGGCAAGGATTATTAGCTTGTTATTTTTCAGGGCTGGGATGTCTACTGCACCAGATGGAGGTCAGCTACTAGCCATGCTGTTGAAGCTAGTAGATGCAAAGAAGACTATTGAAATTGGGGTTTTCACGGGATACTCTCTTCTCCTCACTGCGCTTACAATTCCCGAGGATGGCAAGGTCAGTTATAATTTTTTCAATCTGCTGTGTTGTCATGCTAGTCTTAAAAAAGACTATGTCAATGGTTAGCTTCTCTGACACTATTTCTGAATACCTTGCAGATTGTAGCCATTGATATAGATAGTGAGACATATGAACAAGTAGGGTTGCCAATCATAAAGAAAGCAGGTGTTGAGCACAAAATTGATTTCATTGAATCCGAGGCTGTACCAGTTCTTGATAAGCTATTAGAAAATGTAAGTATAAATTTCAAACCATAGCTGCAAAAACCATTATTGTGAACTAGGCCCTAAACTGATGTTGTTTTACAATGGCCTACGTCAAGAAGTGAACCGGAAATTTTTTTCAGTTTGAATGAACATAAGATATTATCCCTCACAGTCTCTGCATTCTCATCACATATATAATCTCAAGTTTAACATGGCTTACAGCACCTTTTTACTTTCTAATGTGTTGTGAGGGTGGAGATTATTGCAGCCTGAAAATGAAGGCAGTTTTGACTTTGCCTACGTGGATGCCGACAAGGTTAACAATTGGAATTACCACGAGAGACTAGTGAAGCTGTTGAAGGTGGGTGGCTTAGTTGTCTATGACAACACACTCGTCAGAGGATCAGTCGCATTGCCTGATGAGCTAGTTCCAGAGCTGAGGAAACAGCGCAGACAGCTAGCCATTGAGCATAACAAGACACTTGCAGCCGATCCACGTATTCAAATCTCTCATGCTTCTGTGGGTGATGGGATGATGATTTGTCGCCGAATCATGTAACTTTAGCTTCACTGTTGAAATCTTATGTAGCTTGCTGTTGCATAAATAACACTTCGTGAGTTCACATGCTTCCTTTGCTTGTGTGACTTAAACTGTAACTTTTCTGATCGTGAAGTTGTATTGTAGTACTCCATTGCTGTAAAACGTTATATCTTTAGTGGGCTTCGTGAAGATGTATCAAAAATGACCATAAATTTTGCTCAAGTTTCGTACTCAAGCTTAGAGAAGTCATAAATATGATCAAATGAGTTGTAAGGTTAAAACTTTAACTTTTCTGATCATGAATTTGCAATGAAGTACTTCATTCCTGTAAAAGGTTACATCTACAAGTGTGATTTGGCTCAAGAAATCTCATGTGTTTAGCATGCTTCCTTTGCTTGTGAGAATAGTAATGAAGTAATATCATGTCTCAGAATCTCAATACTCCTCATTGAAAACGGCAAGGCAAACAATGTCATACATTCCTACCAACATGGAATATTTGTCAATATTGGTAAAGTGGGTCGAGAAATCCTCAGACTCGTCGAAAAAGTACAATCGTAATAGAGGATTGGAATTCAACCACTCGGTCGCTGCAACTTCAAGGCTCTTCGTTTTCAGGTACTCTCTCTCTCACTCTCACAATGGAATTTAGTATTATGGGAGATGATGAGGCTGTATATGCATAAACTGCAATTTTCTAAAGTTTTAGTCTTTTAGATCGGGAAGACATGAAAGATTGCCAAGATTGTAACTTTGGGCTCAGTAGTAAAGAATTGGGAGACTTCTTGGGATGAGAATGGGGTCTGATTTTCTATGTTCCTCTAAAGCTATACAATTCTTGATTATTTGTTGGATGAGTAAATTGTTTTTCAATTATCAGCAATATTTCCCGAGAGAAATGGAGCACAAAAAAAAAAAAGGTATCGAAGGGAATATTGCAGAGTGATGACTTGTATCAGGTACCTTATGTTTTCATTCTCTCAACTATTGCTATGTTTTTCGGTGTCTAGATTGTTGACAGTCACGTTGTTGTTCAACAATGTGGTAGAATATCTTGGAGACTAGTGTGTATCGATCCGTGTGAACCGGAGCCTCTCAAGGAGCTGAGAGATGCCACTGCCAGCCACCCCAAGTACAATTTTTTTCAATCCGCTATGTTGTCATGCTAGTCTAAAATAGGACTATGTCGAAAGCTAGTCAATGGTTAGCTGCTGACATATTTCTGAATACCTTGCAGATTGCAGCCATAGATATAGATCGTGAGACATATGAACAAGTAGGATTACCAATCATAAAGAAAGCTGGTGTTGAGCACAAAATTGACTTCATTGAATCTGAGGCTGTACCAGCTCTTGATAAGCTATTAGAAAATGTAAGTATAGAACATTTCAAACCATAGCTGCAAAAAACCATTATTGTGAACTAGGCCTAAACTGATGTTGTTTACATTGGCCTACATAAAGAAGTGAACCAGATATACTAAACTTTTCGGTTTGAATGAACATAAGATAATATCCCTCACAGTCTGCATTCTCATCACATAATCTCAAGTTTAACATGGCTTACAGCATCTTTTTACTTTCAAATGTGTTATGGGGGTGGAGATTATTGCAGCCTGAAAATGAAGGCAGTTTTGACTTTGCCTACGTGGATGCCGACAAGGTTAACAATTGGAATTACCACGAGAGACTAGTGAAGCTGTTGAAGGTGGGTGGCTTAGTTGTTTATGAACACACTCTGCAGAGGATCAGTAGCATTGCCTGATGAGGTAGTTCCAGAGGTGAGAAGACAAAGCAGACAGGTAGCCATTGAGCATAACAAGACACTTGCAGCCGATCCTCGTATCCAAATCTCGCATGCTTCTGTGGGTGATGGGATGATGATTTGTCGCCGAATCATATAAATTTGGCTTCATTGTTGAAATCTTTACTTATGTAAAAACCTATGTATACAAAATAACACTTC
This sequence comes from Rosa lucieae, assembly GCA_024704745.1. Taxonomy (NCBI): domain Eukaryota; kingdom Viridiplantae; phylum Streptophyta; class Magnoliopsida; order Rosales; family Rosaceae; genus Rosa; species Rosa lucieae. The sequence goes on from CM045493.1 coordinate 5,635,855, forward strand.
ACAATTGACCTTTGCTTGTGAGATTTGTACAACTTTTGTGAGCGTGAAGTTGTAGTTGACTACTCCATTGCTGTAAAATGTTATATCTAAAGTGTGCCTTATGGAAGATGCATCCGTTTCCTTTTGTATTATCTACTCCATCCGAAATTGTTGAGAAGTGGGAGGGCACTGGCAAAGACTGGTGATCCATATCATATCATATAGCAGGTCTCTCTTTTCAACTAACATTCTGTCCATGAAAATGAACAAGCACTATGATAAATAACGACGCCTTGTCTGTTAGTTACTCTAGTCAAAGAGCGGCAATGTGAAAGTGTCGTTCTCAGCAGACGGTTTGCGGCGGTCCACAATAATTGGGGGAGTCGTGTTTCTTCCCAACTCTTCTTCTTCTTTTTTTCTAGGATGAAAACATGAGCATGTCAAAATCACAAGATTACAAGCCTGCACAAGAGGACAAGTAACAACACAGTACTCGCTGCAGTAGACAATATTATTGGAGACAACTCGTGCTCTCTCGCGTACCCAATTGTTCAATAGACAGAGCTTGTTGCTACATTGCAGACTTAGAAGACCAAGCATAACCACATATTGAACTGCACATCTTGACATCTCAGTTAACGTTCACATGTGATCTTAATGTCTAATAGCAGCTAGGCTTGCTCTCACTTGTAGTATAAATATGTGTTCTCTTTTGTGATCATCAGCGACTTCAATTAAGCAATTAAATTTCTCTTCAATTTGCTCATTTCTGATTAGACTCGCCGTTTGATCTCCACCATCTTCTTCGTTTCCGGTACTCTCTTACTTCAATCCAAACTGCAATGTTAAATTGTACCTATTCATAATTCATGAACATCCAAACTGCATTTATACTTGTTTATTGTTTAATGAGTAGAGTCCAGAATGTCATTATATCAGGGAATAATGTCAAGACAATTGCTTTCAGATTGATGAGATTATCTATTTGATTTTCTCTGTTCATGTAAATTTACTATGCTTGTGAATCCTAGAGATTGTTCAGCCTTCAAGATCTTCATTAACTACTTAAGATGGTAGTTTGCTTCTAAAACCTTTGAGATTTTTGGGTAGTGGTATGTTCTTAATGCCAAGACTTGTTTGACCTTGAATATGACTTGCAATTCTGTCTGCCTTTGTGTAAAATTGGGTTTATGTCTAATCCATCAAGTTTCTTGTTCATTACCGGGTGTAAACAATTGGTTGTTTTAATGTTCCTAGCTAGCTCTTTGCAGACTATAAAGAACTCTATTGTGAAGGGTTTCAAGAAATGGAATCAAGAGGGATTAAGATCTCAAAGGGCGTGTTGCAGAGTGATGAATTATCTCAAGTACTATATCAATCTAATGAGCTTCAGCTATGTTTTCTTTATTTGGTTGAATTTCTAAACATTGGTCTTTAACAATGTGGCAGTACATCTTGGAGACTAGTGTGTATCCACGTGAACCAGCGCCTCTCAAGGAGCTAAGGGATGCCACTGCCAACCACCCTCGGTAATCAGCCTTCTTAGCTTAGTGCATTTCATTTTGACGACCAAGTCACAATATTTATACAAAGCTAGCCTGCATCTTAAGTTTCATTGAGCTAAAACATTCACTTGGCATACAGTTTAGTGTTGGTGTGTGATGACTGATAGATAATTTTCTTATCACATTGTATCGGAGAGGATTATTAGCTTTGTTAATTTTCAGTGCTGGATTGGCTACTGCACCAGATGCAGCTCAGTTACTAGCCATGCTGTTGAGGCTCATAGATGCAAAGAAGACAATTGAAATTGGTGTTTTCACGGGATATTCTCTTCTCCTCACTGCGCTTACAATTCCTGAGGATGGCAAGGTCAGTTTATAAGTTTTCAATCTGCCTCATTGTCATGGTAGTCTAAAAAAGGACCGTGTCGAAAACTAGTCAATGGTGATCTTACATGGATCTGACACTATTTATGGTTCTGAATACCTTGTTGCAGATTGTAGCCATAGATATAAATCGTGAGACATATGATCAAATAGGCTTGCCGATCATAAAGAAAGCTGGTGTTGAGCACAAAATTGACTTCATTGAATCTGAGGCTGTTCCAGTTCTTGATAAGCTATTGGAACATGTAAGTAGCAAACTAGCAAAGTATAGTGCAATGGTTTTAAACCTTAGTTCTTAAAACCGTAGTGGTTAAATTGCAAAATCCTTAGGAACTGGTGCATTTCATTACTGAACTTTGTGGAACATATTTTATCTATCCATCCCATTCTACATTCTCCACCATATCATCTCAAGTTTTAACATGGCAGCTTATAGCAACTTATTTGCTTCTCGTGGGTGGACGTACTGGTGATTATTGCAGCCTGAAAATGAAGGCAGTTTCGACTTTGCCTATGTGGATGCCGACAAGGTTAACAATTGGAATTACCACGAGAGACTACTGAAGCTGTTGAAGGTGGGTGGCTTAGTTGTCTATGACAACACACTCTGCAGAGGATCAGTCGCGTTGCCTGATGAGTTAGTTCCAGAGCCGAGGAAACAGCGCAGACAGCTAGCCATTGAGCATAACAAGACACTTGCAGCCGATCCACGTATCCAAATATCTCATGCTTCTGTGGGTGATGGGATCATGATTTGTCACAGAATCATATAACTTTAGCTTCACTGTTGAAATCTTATGTAGCTAGCTTGCTCTTGCATAAATAAGACTTCACAAGTTCACATGCCTTTGCTTGTGTGACTAAAACTGTAACTTTTCTGATCGTGAAGTTGTAATATTGTAGTACTCCATTGCTGTAAAACGTTATATCTATAGTGTGCTTTATCAAGATGTATCAAAAATGACCATAAATTTCGCTCAAGTTTCATACTCCAGCTTAGACAAGTCATAAATATGATCAAATGAGTTGTGAGATTAAAACTTTTAACTTTCTGATCATGAATTTGTAATGAAGTACTACATTCCTGTAAAAGGTTACATCTATATATAGGTGTGATTATAGTGTGATTTGGCTTAATACATCTCATGTGTGTAGCTTGATCTATATAAAAGGAACATTTAGCATGCTTCCTTTGCTTGTGAGAATAGTAATGAAGTAATATCATGTCTCAGAATTCTCAATACTAATATGAAAACGGCAAGGCAAACAATGTCATACACTCCTACCAACAAGGAATATTTGTCGATATTGGTAAAGGTTGGTGGGTCGAGAAATCCTCAGACTCGTTGAAAACGTAAGGTTTGTACTTTGTAATAGAGGATTGGAATTCAACCACTCGGTCACTGCAAATTCAGGCTCTTCGTTTTCAGATACTTTCTCTTTATTCAGTATTTAGAAACATGATGAGACTGTATATGCATGAACTGCAATTTTCTAAAGTTTTTAGTCCTTTAGATCGGGAAAACATGAAAGATTGCCAAGATTGTAACTTTAGGCTCAGTAGTACAGAGAGGGAGACTTCTTCAGATGAGAATGGGGTCTGATTTTCTATGTTCCTCTAAAGCTATACAGTTCTTGATTAATTATTTGTTGGATGTGTAAATTGGTTTTGATCAGCACCTAGCTAGTCAATTTCATCGTGCAGGATTATTCGATTGCATCAATGATTTTAACTTTGTTATTGCATCCGATCCTCGTATCCAAATCTCGCATGTGGTTCTGTACGTGGCTGATGGGATGATGATTTGTTGCCGAATCATATAACTTTGGCTTCACTGTCGAAATCATCTTATATATGTTAAGCTATACGTACAGAATAACACTTCACAATCAACCTTTGCTTGTGAGATTTGTACTACTTTTGTGAACGTGTAGTTGACTACTCCCTTGCTGTGAAATGCTATAAAAGTGGGTTTTATGGAAGATGCATCCGATTCCTTTTGTTACTACTTTGCTCAGTTGATAATAGCATTAATATGACCGAAAGTTTGCTTAAATTTCAAACAACAGCTACCTTTGCTTTTTTTTTTTGAAAGAAGGCAAAGCGCCAATATATTGATCAAAAGCCAGAATGACCCTTACATATCCTTCCGCTGCCATCTATAGACATATAAGAAGATGTGTTAGTACCCACAGTGGCACACAGAATTAGGTCACTCATTTGACATTAAGTACATCGAGATAGCGTGAATCTTCCATCGGTACTATTCCGGAAGATTCGCTAAAGGCACAAAAAGTGCGTAGGTCCCTAAGAAATTAGGGAATTATTAATAGTAAAACATTACTAACCTAGGGTTCCTTTAACAAAGGAAATACTAGAAAGAAAAGACTAACTAATTAAAGCCCAACTGGCCCAAAGAAACAACAGAACCCTAGGTCCAACAACTGGCCCAGCCCAGTTCCACCCCCACCTCCCTGTGCTGAGAATGACGCACGCAAGCCGCGAAACAGCCACCGCCGCCACGTCATGCCGTAACCATATCGTCGCCGCCCCATCATGCAGCAACCAAATCATCTCCGCCTCGTCACGCAGCAACCATATTGCCGCTGTCTCGCTTCAAGGAGCACCGCCAACCCACGCCGAACCACCTAGAGAACACCAGCAAAGCCAGAAACACCAGATCCGATTCAAGGATGCCCGCGCCCCAACAAACGCCAAACTGCACCCTTTGGTGATGCTGCGCTTCCGCCGCCCCTTGGACCGGAACCCACGCCTGCCCAAGCCACAGAGAGGTTTCAAACTGTTGGGGCTCTGACCCAATATGCAACTTACCTTTTTACTGTTTTTCATTTGTCGTTCATTTGTTATGAGTCAGCAATAGCTGGATCCTTATCTGAAAATGGACAGCTGTCCATTTTCTTTTCCTTCAAGTTTCTAGCTATATGTACTGGGCTGAGGCTCTTCTGAAAATATCGATGAATACAACAACCTACTTTCATTTCCTTTGCAATTACTCTTTTTCTTATTTTTCCTATCACTTTGGGGTCTAGACCCATATTATCTGGTATCAGAGCTTCACGCTCATGGGACCGTCGCGCAAGGGTGGCACCAATCCTCAGTCGTCGAAGGAACTTTCGGCTGCTGAGATGGATTATTTGGCACAACAAGCGGTGGCCGAGGCTCAACTTCAGGCGGTGCGCGACTCGGTTGATGAAATTCGGGCCGCTCAAGCTTCGATCCGCTCTGAAAATGCTGAGATTCATGCTCAGAATGCAGAATTCCGCTCTCAGCTACTTGAAGAGCTTCGAGCTCTCAGACCCCGCTCTGACTCTATTCCAGTCTCTCCGAACCCGCTGCCTCCCAGCTCTCTCCCAGCCTTTGATCTGGCAAATTTGAGGGTTTCATCCTCAGAACCAATTTATCCTCACGGGTTGGGAGTCTTAAGCATCACTTCAACGGAAGTCTCTTCAGGTATACTCGTTCCTTCAGCGGAAATCTCTTCAGCTTATAATCCACAATTTGTTCATGGCTTACCTACATCATCTATGCACTATGTCCATGGAAACTCTGTATTTGGGGGTCCCTTACAGCAAGGGCAGTCTAGTCACTCTTCAGCTGTACCTCCATGGCAACTATCCTCGAGCACATCCAACTATCAGGAGCAGAATTTTAGGCCTACGTTACCGTTCGCTGTGAATCATTACCTTACATCACAGATGTCTACTCAGTCCATTCCATCTTATGCACCACCAACATACTCCACAATTCCATCTTCTTATACGCGCTTCCAGCAACCACAGCTCTACCAAGCACCACAACCACAGTACCCTTACTGTCAAAATCAATTTCACGGGGGTCCCTTGCCGCAAGGACCTCAATTTCAAGGTCAGGCTGAGATGGATCCTAATCTTCCAACTATGAGACAAATGAGGTTGGAGTTTCAAACATTTGGTGATGGTGATCCATTACAATGGCTTAATAAGGCGGAGCAATATTTTGAGTTGTACCAAATTCCGGAGGACAAAAAAGTTTCCATTGCAGCTATGCATCTTACTGATGAGGCAGCTGATGTTTGGCACCTGTTTAGACACCAATATCCTGGAAATTGGCGTGGCTTTGCTGATCTCTTAATGCGGGAATTTGGTTCCCATAACCAAGCTGATTATCAATCTGCCTTAATTAAACTGAATCAAATTGGGTCAGTGAGTGAGTTTAAATCGCAGTTTAACAAGTATGCAAGAAGAGCTCCAGGTTTTTCAGATGACATTTTGCTCGCCTGTTTCTTGGGAGGACTCAAGGAAGACATTCAGGTTGATGTGAGAGCCATGAGACCAACTTCTTTGTACCAGGCTTATGAGTTGGCTATGATATTTGAAGAAAGACATGCTGGTCATAGAATTACGAGGTCCTTTTCACAAAGATCTCAACTCTCAAACCCTACTGCTGCACATAGAATTCCAGTTTTACCTCATTCTACATCAAGGGCTGCCCATACATCAACATTGAGGCCTCCTCCCTCTCAACCCGTGCGATCTAATTTGCAAGCTAGTAGTAGCTCAGACAGAAAATGGACTCAAAATGATTACCATGAAAGAAGAGCTAAGGGACTTTGTTTTTTTTGTGATGAACCTTATAAGGGAGGCCATGTATGTAAACGAACACCTGGTCAAGGACGAGCATTGTTGATTGAAGGCATCCCTGAGGAAGAAATAGTTGATTTCCATCCGGACCCTACTGAAAGTGATTCCAATGAAATACGCGGAGACGGTTCGAATGAGGAGACAGCCACCTTACATGTGATCAACTGTGTTGATAACCCAATGACTATGCAACTCAAGGGGAATTTTAACAAAAAAGAAGTCCATGTTCTCATTGATGGGGGGGCTACTCATTCATTTATCCACCCAAGTTTGTTGCAAGAAGGTAATATCACGGTTGATTATAGTAGTTCTTTGCAGGTTGTGGTTGCTTATGGCTCAAAGGTACAATCAGCCGGGAAATTACAAATTCAGTTACAATTACAAGACACTCTGGTAGACACTGAAGTGTTTGTTCTTCCTGTTAATGGTTGTGAAATTTTGTTGGGTGCTTCTTGGTTGAGAACCTTGGGTGATATAATCTGGAATTTTGAAAAAATGTCAATGAGATTCACCTTACTTGGGAAATCATACCTTCTACAGGGTATTATAGCTGGTGAACTGTCAATGGTGAGTTCTGCAACTATGACCAGATTGTTAAAGCAAGAAAAGGAGGCTATGTTTATTGAACTATTAGCCATTTCAGCTACTGATAACCTAAGGTTGAAGGATGTTCACCCCGCTGTGGTTTCTTTAATTGATGACTTTGCTACACTTTTTGAAAATCCAACCGGATTACCTCCTCATCGATTACATGATCACAGAATAGAGTTACTTCCAGGTTCTATTCCTGTTAGTGTAAGGCCTTATCGATATCCACAGTTTCAAAAAAATGAGGTGGAAAAAATATGTGCGGAACTTCTAGCAGGAAGAGAGATACAACCAAGTACTAGTCCTTTCTCTTCTCCAGTAATTTTGGTTAAAAAGAAGGATGGCAGCAACAGGATGTGTGTTGATTATAGGTCTCTCAATGCAGTAACAGTCAAGGATAAGTTCCCCATACCAATTGTGGATGAGTTATTAGATGAACTGCATGGTTCAGTGTACTTCAGTAAATTGGATTTGAGGTCAGGGTACCATCAGATACGAATGCATCCGGCTGATGTCCACAAAACGGCTTTTCGGACTCACCAAGGGCACTACAAGTTCCTTGTGATGCCGTTTGGTCTCAGCAATGCTCCCTCCACTTTTCAATCCTTGATGAACGATATATTCAAGGAACACTTGCGGAAATTTGTCCTCGTGTTTTTTGATGACATTCTTATTTACAGTAAATCCATTGAAGAGCATCTGAAACATTTAACTATGGTTTTTTCCATATTGCAGAAACATCAGTTAAAGGTTAAGATGAGCAAGTGTACATTTGGAGCTACAAGTGTGGAATACCTTGGGCATGTGATTTCAGCAAAAGGGGTGGCAGTTGATCCAAAAAAAATTGAAGCAATCAAGAATTGGAAGAGACCTATGACTCTAAAGGGATTACGTGGTTTCTTAGGCATGGCTGGGTATTACAGAAAGTACGTGAAGAATTTCGGAATCATTGCACAGGCTTTGACAAACATGCTCAAGAAGGACAATTTTGTTTGGACCTCTGAGGCTGAAAAGTCTTTTGAAGAGCTTAAGGTAGCTTTATGTTCAACACCGGTGTTAGCTTTACCCGATTTCACAAAAAAATTTGATGTTGAGTGTGATGCTTCAGGCCTTGGGATTGGAGCAGTTCTTTCTCAAGATGGTCACCCCATAGCATATCTCAGTAAAGCTCTAGCTCCCAAGCATTTGGCATTGAGTGTTTATGATAGAAGTTTTCTATGGCCTGGAATCAAAAGGCAAGTAAAGAAATTTGTTTCTGAATGTTTAATTTGTCAGCAAGTTCACTATGAGACGATTTCACCTCCCGGATTGCTGCAACCTAACCCGATTCCCGTTGGTTTTTGGACTGATATTTCGATGGACTTCATTGATGGCCTTCCTCACAGTGCAGGTAAGACTTCCATTATGGTAGTTGTTGATAGACTTACTAAATATGCACATTTTGTTGCTCTCAAGCACCCTTATACTGCTAGAAGTGTGGCTGAATTATTTGTTCAAGAGGTTTTTAGACTTCATGGAATGCCTGATAGTATTATCAGTGATAGAGACCCCATATTTCTGAGTGCATTTTGGAAAAATTTCTTTGAGCTACAAGGTTCCAAGTTATGTATGAGCACTGCATACCATCCCCAAACGGATGGTCAAACTGAATGTTTAAATAGGGTCCTGGAACAGTATTTAAGGTGTGTGATTTTGGAGGAACAAGGTCAGTGGACAGAAATGTTGCCTTGGGCTGAGTGGTGGTACAATACCTCCTACCACTCAGCTATTAAGATGTCTCCTTATCAAGCTCTATATGGGGTTCCTCCTCCTCAGGTACAAACATATGTTCCAGGTAGTACTGCTGTACATCAAGTGGATCTGCTATTGAGAAATAGGGATGAACTATTGTCCAAACTCAAGTTTAACATGGAACAAGCCCAAGCAAGGATGAAGGTATACTATGACAAACATCACACTGAGAGGGAGTTTGACATTGGTGATTGGGTGTTCCTAAAGTTGCAACCCTATAAGCAAAAGTCAGTGCAAGTCAGAAAATCCCACAAACTCGCTCCAAAGTACTTTGGCCCTTATCAGGTGATTGACAAAATTGGCAAAGTTGCATACAAATTGCTGTTACCTGCAACTGCAAAGGTGCATCCTGTATTTCATGTGTCACTTCTAAAGAAGAAATTGGGAAGTTCAGTAGTTCCATCTCCAACTTTACCTCCTAGCTTTGATACCAACAAGAGTAACTGGGTTCCAGCAAAGATATTACAGAGGAGTTTGTTCAAGAAGGGTAACAATCCTGAGGTAAGATGGTTAGTTCAATGGAAAAATGGTTCTGAGGATGATGCTACATGGGAGAGTGCAGATGAATTTCAATTACGTTTTCCTGATTTTCAAGGGTAGCTGGTGATGGTTTCTATCCAGGGAGGTGGGATGTTGGGGCTCTGACCCAATATGCAACTTACCTTTTTACTGTTTTTCATTTGTCGTTCATTTGTTATGAGTCAGCAATAGCTGGATCCTTATCTGAAAATGGACAGCTGTCCATTTTCTTTTCCTTCAAGTTTCTAGCTATATGTACTGGGCTGAGGCTCTTCTGAAAATATTGATGAATACAACAACCTACTTTCATTTCCTTTGCAATTACTCTTTTTCTTATTTTTCCTATCACTTTGGGGTCTAGACCCATATTACAAACCAGAAACAGAGCCGGATCCATTGTCAAACTTTGAGCCACTGCAGATCCGAGAAGCTAGAGAACTATAAGTCACCGTCACCCATCCGGCAGCCTCACAACGACGTCGAGGCAAGCCCCATACAGACGAGGAGCGCCGTCGGACGGGAGGAGCTCTGCTAAACTTCGACCAAAGCTAAGCGCGTGCGGCGCGTTCTGCACACCCTGTAGGTAGCTTTCTTAGTTTATCTGTAAGCTACCTTTGCTTATAGCTACCTTTGCTTAAATGTAGAGTTGTAATAAATAAGTCGTTGCAATTTAATACGGATCCGATTTCTCTAAATTTAACTTTATGCATTTTGTTTTATTAGTGTTTTGCCGAGTTGATGATCGCATCAAAATGACCAAAAGTTTGTCTAAATTTCAAACACCAGTTACCTTTGCTTAAATGTAAAAGTTGTAATAAAGTAACTGCTGTAATTTTATGCAAATCTAACTCCTCTAAATGTAATTTTATGCGTTACCTTTTATCAAAATGACCATAAATTTCAAACACCAGTTATCTTTACTTAAATGTAAAGTTGTAATAAAGTAATTACTCTGACTTTTTTTATATAAAAAAAATTTAGAATAATTACGCTGATTCTTCTAGTATGAGTTACAACAGTGACGGTCACGTGATCCCTGTCCTCTATATAAAACGGCATTGCAAATGACGTCGTGCATTCATCCCAACAAGGAAAATCTGTCAATAGTCCCGAGAAATCCTCCTCGGACTCGTCCAAACCTAACGTTGTAAGTTGTAACATAGGATCGGAATTCAACCGCTCGATCGCTGCAATCTCAAGGCGCAGAGTCGTGGTTTAGTCAACTAGCTGCTCGGTCAAACTCGAATCCCATCGTCTTCTTCGTTTTCAGGTACTCTCTCTTTCTCTCACTCATAATGGAAGTCGTCACTCTCAAAAGACGATGAAACTACACATGCATGAAGGTTCAGACTGCAGTTTTTGAAAGTTTTAGTCTTTTATATAGCGAAATCATGAAAGATTACCAAGATTGTAACTTAAGCATTATTTGAATGTATGAATGAGAATGGGGTTTGATTTTCTCTGTTCATAGAATTGTTTGAACGATTATCACAAACAGTACTTCGAAATCTTCACTTAGGCGTCTGTTGTTAGTTCTTGATTATACGTTGGATGTGTAAAGTGTTTGGATCAGCAATATATTCTGAGAGAAATGGAGCAGAACAAGAAAAAGGTATCGAAGGGACTATTGCAGAGTGATGACTTGTATCAGGTATCATATGTCGATCTTCATTCTCTCAACTATTGCTTTGTTTTTCAGTGTCTAGATTGTTCACATTCACACTGTTATTCAACTATGTGGCAGTATATCTTGGAGACTAGCGTGTATCCGCGTGAACCGGAGCCTCTCAAGGAGCTGAGAGAGGCCACTGCCAGCCACCCCGAGTAATTATATAACCCTTTTTATGTTACTGTGTATAATATTTTGATTCAGGTAATTTCACAATTAAGTAAATAGTTGTGGTTCATATAGTTTTCTTGTTTACTATGTGATAGCCTAGCCTAGCTAGATAGCCCGCATCTGAAATTTCATGACGACTATTGATAATCAAGCCAAAATGAAAACTATCTAGCATTGCTTTATTGAAATGTGTCGAGGATCAGGAACACTAGCTTGGTATTTTTCAGGGCTGGGATGGCTACTGCACCAGATGCAGGTCAGTTAATGACCATGCTATTGAAGTTAGTAGATGCAAAGAAGACGATTGAAGTAGGAGTTTTTACCGGATACTCTCTTCTCCTCACTGCTCTTACAACTCCTGAGGATGGCAAGGTCTGTTACTAGTTATTATCTGATATATCCTGTAATGCTAAGCTAAAAAAGAATACCTTACCTTACATGCAGATTGTCGCCATAGATGTAGATCGTGAGCCATATGATCAAATAGGATTTCCAATCATAAAGAAAGCTGGTGTTGAGCACAAAATTGACCTCATTGAATCTGAGGCCCTGCCAGTTCTTGATAAGCTATTGGAACAAGTAAGTATCACGCATTTTTTAAAACTCCAACTGGTTAAACTGCAAAAACCATGATTGTGACATTGTCTTTCTCATGGTTTGTGGATGGATTGCAGCATGAAAATGAAGGAAGTTTTGACTTTGCTTTTGTCGATGCGGACAAGGTTAACTACTGGAATTACCATGAGAGACTAATGAAACTGCTGAAGGTGGGAGGTATAGCTGTGTATGATAACACTCTTTGGGGAGGGACAGTTGTAATGTCTGTTGAGTCGACTCCGGAATGGAAGAAACCAAGCAGACAGTCTATTATGGAGCTCAATAAGTTGCTCGCTGCTGATACTCGTGTCCAAATTTCGCATGCTGCTTTGGGTGATGGGATCACAGTTTGTAGGCGACTGTACTGATTTCTTCCTGAAAGTGATCGAAAACCTACATGTAAAGCTTGATGTAGTATTTTGACTATTTTCACATGCTTTCGATTTTCAAGTTTTTCTGAAGCCAAAATTTTAATGAAATACCCAAATATATTTTGCTGGTTTATTTGAGAAAAGGTTATTAAACACAAATTGGTACAGAAAAGGTTAGGCATGCATGTTCCTAATTACAGACTTGATCCTCTAACAATCACCTTAATGGCGTAATGACTTTTACCTAGAAGTAAAACTGTAACTTTTCTGATCGTGAAGTTGTACGTAATGTAGTACACCATTGCTGTGATTTATGGAAGATGCATAAAAAATGACCTTAAATTTTGCTTAAATTTTAAAGGTTCCTTGATCAAAAGCACCAAAATGAATCAAAATTATCCCACTTACCCCAGCAACAAATTTTTATTCCCACTTACCCAATTTAAAGTAAATTGACTTTTCTACCCTCCACCTAATTAACAAACAACATCATTGTCATCTCTCATCATTTCTGCAGATCGAGCTCTCTCTCTCTCTCTCTCTCCTCCAAAATCCGGTTCCGGACTCCGACGTTCAGCATCAAAGTTCGAAGTGGCGCGGCCGACTAGGAACCACAGGGCAGTCTCAACATTGGCGGCGGCGCCAAGCAGCAGGTCTCGGCTTCGTTCGTGAACTCCTTCCGAGTCACCGCCGTCGCCGACCACCTGCTAGTCCACGTCCAGTCTGCAGTTGTGCGCCGAGTTTTTGCTGCTAGTTCAGAGCTTGATCGATAGGGTTTCGAAGAACCTGCACAGGAGTTTCGATTTGGAGAGCACAGAGAAGGAGAAAGCGAAGAGTGGGCAGAGCTACTGGATTATTCAAGAAAGGAGTTGAGAGATGGCGGTGGTGAATTGGAGAGCTATGTTAGGGTTTTGGATAGAGTATTGGAATTGGACTGCAACCGGCGGTGGGAGCGGTCTTCTGGAGTGCGGGAGGCGAACTCGCTTTCGGTCCCGGTCTGCAACCGGCGAAGAACAAGACAAGGTGCCCAATATTTTTTTCTGTTTTTGGTTAACTTTGGGCAGACGCAGGCTAAAAAATCTGAATGGAGGCTCATAAACTTTGGGCTTGCAAGGTCACTGCTCCAACCTAGAAGTAATGAACAAAAAAGGCTCACAAACTTTTGCCTTTGAATTTTTTTTTTTAACAATGCATTTTTGGTTTCAGTGGGTTTGTACGGGTAATAATAATTTTTTTTATTAAGGGCAGAAGGCGCAGAAAGAAAGAAAAAAGAAAAAAAAAGTGTCTATTGGAGGGCAATAGATCTATATTGAAGGGCAATAAATGTTTTGAATTGATGTATTCTCATCGTTTTTTGTCTTAATCAAAGTTTTATTTGTTTAATTTTACGGAGATTAGTTCTCATTCCAGTGACTGCAATGTCTATTAGGGGGCAATAGACGTCTATTGGGGGGCAATAGACATCTATTGGGGGGCAATACATGGCTGATAGTCATCTATTGGGAGGGCAATACATGGTTAATAGACGTCTATTGGGAGGCAATACATGGTTGATAGTCGTCTATTGCCCCTTTATTGGAGGGCAATAGACGTCTATTGGGGGGCAATACATGGCTGATAGTCGTCTATTGGGGGGCAATAGACGTCTATTAGGGGGTAATAGACGTCTATTAGGGGGCAAAAAAACTTTCCGGTGGGTGGTAGCCGGTGATCGGAATCCGGCGGCCGGTGACCGGATTCCGGCGAAAATTGGCCGGATTCCGGTGACCGCTCACCGGATTCCGGCGAAGTTGGCGGGAATCCGGAGGCCGGTGACGGGAATACGGCTGCCGGTGATCGGACTCCGGCGAAGTCCCCTATGGTTTCTCTCTCTTCCATTCTCTCTCTCTCTCTCTCTCTTTAAGTAACAAAGGTGAGGGTAAAATGGTATTAAAAAAATAATAAAAACAAAAAAAAAATCTTAATGGGGTATTAGGGAAGACCTCCTTAGAGTGTTTTGGGTAAGAGAGAATTAAAAAAACTTAGTGGGGTAAGTGGGAAAAAAATCTCTAAAAATGGTGTAAATGGACAAAACACCAGCTTAGACAAGTCATAAATATGATCAAATGAGTACTGTGGACGGCAGTGAAAGGAAAGTCGTACACCGATACCAACAAGGAGGTGTTGTATGACAGTGAAATATGTGTCGGTAGTGGTTGGTGCTCAAAGAATCTTCGACTCGTCGAAAACGTATAGATGTGACGTTGACTCTCTGCGATCCCATTCAAGCATCTTCTTCCAACTGGTACATTCTCTCTCTCACTTCCATAATCGAATCCATTACTTCTGAATTCTGATTGATGATGAAGCTGCATATTTGGATGAAGAATCAGACTGCAATTTTTTTTCTTTTTCTTTTTCTTTTTCTTTTTTTTTTAACCCAAGATTGTAACTTTCTGATTAATTCGTAGTAAGGAAAGTGAGAGAGTTGGCCGGGATCAAAATGAGTTATATGTAGTAGTCCTATTTTCTCTGTTCATTGAATTATACAGGTTATAGTTGGTTATTATTGTTTAGGAGTCTGTTCTTCATTCCAATGAGTTTTTGATCTTGAAGTTCACTTGCAATGATGATGTTGTTTTGAATTAACCGCTAATATCTGTTTCGCAGATTATCAGAATTTTATTGTGAATATTGTCTGAGAGAAATGGAGCACAACACGGAAAAGGTATCAAAGGGACTATTGCAGAATGATGAATTGTATCAGGTACAGTGTCTCATACTCTCAAGTTTTGCTATGATATTTTTGTTTATATTGTTCACATTAACATTGTTGTTTAATATGACAGTATATCTTGGAGACTAGTGTGTATCCACGTGAACCGGAGCATCTCAAGGAGCTTAGGGATGCCACTGCCAGCCACCCCAGGTAATCACCGCGCTTATCATTTTGATTACAGTGTTGTTACACATTACCTGATTACATTTTTCGCCACCAATGAGCTAAATAGCTATGGTACAAAGAGCTGATACTGTTGTAACTAAATGATAGCCTAGCTAGGTAACCCGCATCTCGAATTCATCAAGACTCTTGATACCATATTGGCAACTCTTGAGCATCACTTGATCAAATTGTATCGAGGAAGATTACTAGCTTGGTATGTTTCAGGGCTGAGATGGCTACTGCACCAGATGCAGGCCAGTTGATGACCATGCTGTTGGGGCTAGTAGATGCAAAGAAGACGATTGAAGTTGGAGTTTTTACTGGATACTCTCTTCTCCTCACTGCTCTTGCAATTCCTGAGGATGGCAAGGTCTGTTACTATTTAATTAGTACCTGAGGCATCCTATAATGCTAAGCTAAAAAGAAAACCTTATTGCAGATTGTAGCCATAGATGTAAACCGTGAGCCATATGATCAAATAGGATTTCCAATCATAAAGAAAGCTGGTGTTGAGCACAAAATTGACCTCATTGAATCTGAGGCGCTGCCAGTTCTTGATAAGCTATTGGAACAAGTAAGTATCACGAATTTTTTTAAAACTCCGAATGGTTAAACTGCAAAAACCATGATTGTGACATTGTCCTTCTCATGGTTTGTGGATGGCTTGCAGCATGAAAATGAAGGAAGTTTTGACTTTGCTTTTGTCGATGCTGACAAGGTTAACTATTGGCATTACCATGAGAGACTAATGAAGCTGCTGAAGGTGGGAGGTATAGCTGTGTATGATAACACTCTTTGGGGAGGGTCAGTTGTAATGCCTATTGAGTCGACTCCAGAACACATGAAACCAGGCAGACAGTATACTATAGAGCTCAACAAGTTACTTGCTGCTGATACTCGTGTCCAAATTTCGCACGCTTCTTTGGGTGATGGGATCACAGTTTGTAGGCGACTATACTGATTTCTTCCTGAAAGTGAAAACCTAATTGTGGAGATTGATGTAACATTTCACATGCTTTGAGTTTTAAGTTGTCTGAAGCCAAAATTTTAATGAAATAATATATTGCTGGTGTGATTGCTGCTTTTTTGAGCAAAGGTTATTAAACACAAATTGGTACAGAAAAGGTTAGCCTTGTCCCTAATTGAAGAACTGGTCCTCTGAGAATCACCTTAATGGCAGAATAATTTGAATAAAAACCTGGGAATTTAAGCAAGATACCTAGAAGTAAATCAGCTTCTCATTCATGTAGGATTTGGAACATGAAATGGAACAAATTCGTTACAAATGAAAGTAATTGCCCCCAGTTTGTCATCTCAACCTCTAAGGACATACCAAAACCAACATACAACATATGGGGGAAAATGTGTTGATTCTAATAATAATCATGCAATGCGGTATGCCTAACCCTATCTTGCAAACAACATACAACCTCAAAATGGCAATCATCAGCCAGTTAACAGATGACCTACTATAACTGTATATTCTAAACCAATCTTCATGAAATTCTAGGTCGTAGTCTTGCTAACTTTCTTTGCAAATGTCTCAGCAACCAGAAAAGGGAAAGCAATTGTTGCATCACAGTGCACCTGGTTCAACCGAGAAAAAGGAAGGAAAATAAATCAGAATAGACAATGATAAGACTCAAGCATGCAAGGTATAGGATAAAAAGAATTGAAGGGTGGGTGAATATGTATTATTATGAAGCAAGCAACCAAAGCTAAAAGGCAATGTGCAAACCTAGGACATGGCTAAAACTAAACACACCTTAACAGTTTTGGCAGAACCCCGTATTTTCCCCCAGGAGACAGCCTCATCAGGACGAGCTCCAGAATCACTACCATCATACTCCTGTGCAGTGTTAATAAACACAGCATAATCAGCACCATTGCGCATCATATTAGCATTGCAAATGTGATGTTTGGGCAGGCCTCCTCCGAGGATGATCATTCCAGTCTTCCTCAGACCTGCATGAACAGCTTCACCATTCATGGCCCTAATATCTGTTCAAAGGGCAAGCTGTTTTGTGAGTTGAGTTTCTCAAGCTACTAACCATCAGCTGGAGAAACAATGTGACAAGCAACATACCTTGCACTATGTCAACAACCAGACCTGGGCTGCGGAAAGAATGGAAGTACAACATGTCTCCCAATGAGCCATCTGTTATGGATGGACAGTAAACTGGGACATTGTTCTGGAACACATCCAAAAGAAAAATAATCAGTTCTTACTGCACAGACAACCCCTATAACGGTGAGATGAAGCCCTTACAACTGAAACCAGTGGACTGGCCGCAACATAACCATTGCCATTCAAACAACTCATCTGATTACAATGCCACAAAACTATGCGTCTATGAATGTGATTATCCAAGCAGATTTAGATTTTAAGCCAATCAAACAATACCAGCATATAGAGCTAAAGATAAAGTGCTTGAATTGGTTGAAACTTGCCTTGTATGCCCAGTAAAGATACGATCTTTCATCATTTATTTCCTTCCCCAAGCGTGCAATCAATTTAGATGGCGTCCACAGCACATTCTGCTAAAACAAAAATATTCAATCACAACCCAAACCACTAAACCCAACCCCCCACCCCAACAAAAACCACATTTTAAAAAATAAAAATAAAAAGACAAGGGCACATGCCTGTTCATTCTGTTCCTTCAACATCTGATCGAAAATCGGTAAGATCCAATCCTCAAATTTGCAATAGTTATCATTAGGAACCAGTAAATTACCGATACGATTCAATCCCTTGGACCTCAAATACGCCCCTGCTAGAGCGAAATCACCCTTATAAGTCGGCGCAAGGCATTTGATAAGATCCTCCTCAATGCCACCAGCAGTTGTGACCACCACATCCACCGCATGGTGCTCCACCAAGTACCTGAACACATCTCTAAGCCCAGACGAAACCAAATTCGAAGTGAACCCCAAAAACACTTTACACTTGACAGACTCCCTAAACTTCCCATCCCTCTCCTCCTCACCGCAATCCTCAGCTACAGCCTCATCTGCCAGCCTCCAATCTAGCTACACAGTCCCACCAGTCCAATCACAACGACATTACCGTAAAACAGTCAAATTGACAGGGGCATTTCGGGGAGAGAAAATTTTACCATTTGGTTGACGACTTCGATGGCTTCTCCGAGATTGGTGGCTTGGAAACCAGTAGTGATCATCGAACCGAAGAGGCGAGAGTAATCGAGTCCCTCGTTGAAATCGTAGCCTTTGATTTCGCTGCATTTGCCTTGCAAATTCTCTGATTCTTTGAACACTGTGGAGTGCACGCTTGCGATTTTACCGTCTTCCATTGCTTTTCGCTAGGGTTTTGGAAGTAGAATCTCTGAAATTATGAGCAAGAAATCCAAAGCAGCAAGTAAAGGAATCGTCTTTAACAAGTTGAATTGCTTTTCACAGCGGCGAGTTGAATTTCAGGTGGAAGAGAGAAACTTACGGCTGACGGCGGCGGCTGAAGATGCGGCGGCAAAGAGTGGTCCGGCTATATAGAGGAGCTGACAGAGTGACGCCTTGGAACGAAGAGCAAGGAAAAGGAACCGGCGGTTGTGAGGTTCTACACTGAAAGAAGAAGAAATGTTTATAATTTTAAGAAAATAGTTTTTTTTATTATTATTATTATTTGAGAAGAAAGAAAATAGTTATAATTCAGAAATTTAAAAATAAAAAAATAAATAGTGATTTGAGTTTGTAATGCTTAAGCCATTGTTCTTGTTTTTGGGTTTTTTTAGGCCTCCATCTTACTAAAAAATAAAAAAAATAGTGACTCAATTTTTCTAAATGACAGGGAAGAGGGCAAAATATGGCATTTGAAATACTCTATTGAGACAATGATGGATTGTCATGAACGTATAGGAGGTATGATGGACAGTTGGTCAGATCTAGTATGGCTCTTACATGGACGGCAGTTGGAATCGGCGGCTCTTCTAGAATCAAGTTGGCATCTAATTAATCTTATGAATGCAATCACATTGTGAGATATTAAATTTGTATAAGATAGAGCAAGGCTCGAGTCCCTTTATATAGGCATACAAGAATTTAAGAACCTCCTATAAAGATTCCTAATTCTATATTGAATATGCAAAGAGCTTTCCTAAACTATGTCTTGTTAGGGATAATTGTTCCCTTAATGAAATAGGTATGTCATCCTTATTAACTATCATTTCCGGTCAATCTTTAAGATATTAGAGTTCCTTTATTGGTGGTAGTTACGCGTCTGCTCTAAGTAGGAGGCGAGTTCCTTTCTTGGTCAAATTGGTCGCTAGCTGCCTCTTAGTGGTAGGGTGAAACTAAGTGTCACTGGATGTATTTTTCAATGGCAACGTGATGGAGAAAGCTGTGTGTATAGAAATTATGATATGCTTAATCGAGTTACATTCGAGTTATCTTTCTGTTGTGTGATCGCTGTGTCAAAGCAAATAGAGTCGCCAGTAAACCGCTCTTTGCTAGTTGGTGCCTAATTGAATACAATTGTTTAGTAGAGACTCATAATAGTATTTCAACATATTCACGTATTGTAATCAAGGGTTTTAGCTCAATGTCCCCCCGTTGTATTTGATAATTTCATGCAAGGCAACTGCACCGCCTTTTATTAAAAAAATATATATGTAAAAAAAATAGAGTAAAACTTACCATGTTATCTCGATTACATTTTCCACAATGATTGTAAGAATCACCTTCTGAACAGCTTATTACACAATCTTCCTTCAACTCTCTGAGTGAAATGCCACACAAAGGGGAAAAATAAAATAAAAAAATTCATAGACCCCGCACCGTAAGAAATGTGAGATCACCCAAGGTTGTCTTCCACATCGATGGGTCACGGACGGAATGACTCATGAACACAAGTCTCTCATAAAATCGATCATAAAGAAATGCACAATTGCCAGTGAATGATAAGCAAAAATAGTAATCTCATTTTTGAATTCATCTCATATGTGATTTATACAGTAACGATAAAAATTCAAGTTTCTCTCATTCTTTTAATTGTTCATTTTTACTGCAGCGCGAGTTGGAAGCTTCCATGGAAAGCGTGTAGAGAGGATGAAATCATCACTGCGTAAAATTCTTGCATATATAGGGTCTGAATAACAACTTATTAATACACCACTTCCGAAACTCCAAATTTTGAACACAGCCTAACCTAATAGCTACTTGATATTGTACCATGCATCACACTGGCAACATAAATCAGCTGCTTGCATTTGCTATCATGTCACAATGTCCTTCACAACTTTGAGATTCGATGGGCAGACTTTCTTCTCTGTGCTATGGGTAAAATACATGAAAAGATCGAACACATTGATCAATCCCTATGCCTCCTCTGTATATTTTAAACAATCAATCATAAATTGATCGAGTCACAAAAAGCAAGCTCGATATCATATACTGATTACGCATAATCCACCTATAATGATACATTGTCATCCGAATAAAAATAAACAATCAAGCAACATGACTCTAACAATCTCATAGATTATTTCAAATCATATTCATAAGTTATGGACCATCCCAACCCGAATTAATAAAAAATAATCAGCATTTGAGGTGAACTGGAATTATGCTTACCACGATCTATCTCTTATACAATAACTACATTATCATCTAGATCTCAGCACCCTTTCTTTTTCTACCTATGAACTTAAAAACTAGCTCCTCTCTTGAAGAAGAAGATTAGAGATGATGTTAAAGAACCCTCGCAATGAGGAGTGATTGGAGGAGAGACAAGACTAATGAGAGATAGAGTTGCAAGTATGGGTTTGGCGACGTATCAGTGAGAGAAGAGAGACATTATTGAGTTTTCCCGCAGCGAGAGGAAGCTTTTCCTCCTCTCTGTCTCCCCTCGCTCTAGAACTTCCCCTACCCCCTTTTCTTTCTCTCTTTTTCTTTTTGCCTCCCCGAAGACTCTCGACCTTTCCCTTCCTCTCTAGATTTGCTATGTGTCAACAAGAAAATAATAGTACGTGTAGGCTTAGAGACCTACATATATCTGTTATATGAAGATAGAATTCATTTAAATTTCTTCGAATACACATTGATAAAATCAATAGTAGTGAATTTCTTCATTTAATCGAAATAACTAATTTATATTCGATTCTTTTATTCACATCTCGAATCTATTGAAATAATAAGAAAATATTTATTCTATTTTCTTGTGGTCTCATAATCTTTCTTATGCGAGAAAGATATTATTTGCTAATAATTTCTTATCACTAAACAATAATATAATATGCAAATAAAATTAATTTTAGAATCTTGGGTATTACAAGTTAATGAGACACATTAAATTTAGGGTTTAGACCATGCATACAACTTGGGGCAACTCAGGCACCCATATATAGATGCATTGTCTAAAAGCAGGTTCTAGTTACTGATTCCTTCATTTCAGTCCGAGCGGTTGCACGGTGTAGGCGGCCGTCCAGGCTCCCAATTTCCTGTCGGACAATTCCAAGACAGTGGGTACCAAATTCATTACAAACATCACAATACATCATAAAAGATCTGTAGTCACCGCTGCTACAATTTTCAGACCAACACCTCCGACAAATCTTTACAAATCCCTCCTGCAGTGGTGCATCATCATGCATGATAAGGCCTTCAGGGTTCAGCAGCTCTTTGTAGTAATCTGGTTCTGGTACTGTAGGGCCATCCATAGACAAGTACTCACTGTGCATCAAAGCATGTTTTTGCAACCAATGATTATCCTTCAAGCTAGGATAATCTTGGGTGGTACATACTTCCTCCTCACAGACCTTACAAACCACACCATACCAAACAGGCTCCTCACTAGGAGGCGCCGTAGACCTCCCATATCCCCTACTGTATGAACGCACCATGTAGATCCGAAGGAGCTCCGCCTCTGGGCGATATGGTATTAGTCTTGGTGCCATACTCGTGTCTACATGACATTGATTAATACCTGTAGGAAGGTCAAGCAAAACATCGCGGTGGCATGATGCATGTTGATGGGTGGCACGACAATCCTGCAAGTTAGAACCCTCTTGGATGCAACCCACAACACAACCACACAGCCCACAAACCAACTGAAACCATTTTAACTTGTCAACAGGACCAGCGAGCGGAATCACCAAGTCGTAGATCTGACAGAGCTGGTACTCTGGCCATCTCGTGTCTTCATAACCTGACAGCTCAGAAGTAATTATGTCTTCATCATACTTATCTTCCTCCGAGAAATTCTTGTTTCCGGTCAGAGATTGGGATTCTTCTTCCTTCGTTTTTTGGGGGATCTCAGTCATCATTGCTGATCTATATGTGTTCTATATGTATGCTATTCTAGGTCGAAAGCTGATCGAGTTTTTTGTTGGTCTCTATACTGCTGCGCCTTATGCCCTTTTATATACGTGGGACTCCAAACCCTAGTCCTATTGGGAACTCTAAACCCTAGTCCTATTAATCATAGGAAACTTAATTCCACAGGTCTACCAATCCCAACAGAGAATCGGACAAGTAATGATTACACTTTCTATGTCCTGGGTGGAATCCTCTTCCACCGACTCAACAATTGTCTTTGGTCATAATCATAATAAAATTAGAAAACATAAATAAGGAAAGTACATACTGTACATTTCTCAAATTCTTTCAGTTGTTCATTTCTAGGACACTTTTATCCTATATATATAAATAAAACACTTGGTAAAGGAACAAAAGAAGTAATAGCAAAAAGAAAAAAAGAAAAAAAAGAAAAACCAAGGGGGCGTTCCGAGAATCGAACTCGGGACCTCTCGCACCCAAAGCGAGAATCATACCACTAGACCAAACGCCCAGTGATAATGGTTTGATTGGCTTTTATAATATTATAGGCATTATCGTTATATTCTTGTTAATTATCTAGGGTTTTGTATTTAATCGCAGTCGCGACCTATATAACGTCTTCCCAACTCGTAAACCCGGAGCCTCCACTACCCCCTCTCTCTCTGCGAAACCCTCTGCAGAAGTAAGTCTTCTTCTTCACCATTTCTAGGGTTTCGATTCAGATTTCCTTCTCCACTGTAACAAATCAAACTCTCTGATTCTAGTCTTGTGTTTATCTAATAATCCATTTGTATCGGTTGAAACAGCTTTTGCTAGGTTCCAATGGCCACCGTTCCAGGGCAGCTGATCTGGGAGATCGTCAAGAAGAACAACTCCTTCTTGGTCAAGCAGTTCGGCCGGAGCCACGCCGGCGTCCGCTTCAGCAAGGAGCCTAACAACCTCTGCAACCTCTACTCCTACAAGCACTCCGGTAATTTCACTCCCCCTGAGAAAATAACAAACCCTAGGATTGATTTGGTGTGATAATAATAAACCCTAGAAATATGTGATTTTGTTGTGATTCGATTCGGATTGAATGGTGATTAGGTTTGGCGAACAAGAAGACTGTGAGTATTCAGCCCGGAGGCAAAGACCAGTCGGTGGTGCTCGCCACCACTAAGACCAGGAAGCAGAACAAGCCGGCCAGTCTGGTTCACAAGTCTGTCATGAGGAAGGAGTTTCCTCGCATGGCCAAGGCTGTTACCAATCAGGTACCGAATACTCGATTTTATGATTCACTGCTCTGTTGATGCATATTTGTTGTTGTCTAGAATGAAATGAACGCTAATAATAACAATGCCGAATGTGATGCGTTTAGTTTTCTAATCTACACATACTTTAGGATTTGCGACTGTTTTGCACCTTACTAGCAGTGATGAGCAGCTAACATATAAGAAGACCTCACTTTGTGTGAGGTTTTCAATGAAATTGATTTGTTACGCTTGGCTTCTGAGCAGGCATCGAATTTTAATGATTACGATGTAAGGGATGAAATTGTTGCTCATAATGGCTGGTATGTCTTGTATACTGGGGCATTTTGCTGCTCTTATAGTTTGTTGGCCGGCTTCCTGAATTTTAGAGCAGCTGTTGTGATTAATTTTGTGTGTGCATTAGGTGGATAGGTTGGCTTCAGTTTGTGACCTTTTAGTATTTTTGTAGTTAGTTTGTAACTCCTTAGTAGCAGTGATGAGCAGCTAACATATAAGAAGGTCTCACTTTGTGTGAGATTTTCAATGAAATTGATTTGTTACGCTTGGCTTCTGAGCACTCTAGCTTCAGTTAATTTGTTCTAGGGTTTTGGATGTTCAAACGTTCTGAGCACTCAGAGTTGGCACGAGTTATGATGGTGTTTTCTATGGTTGGGAATCATGCCTCAACTTTTTCTTTTTTCTACCTAGTTGTTTTTGTAGCTGCATTTGCATTTTGTCTTAAACATACTTATTAGCAGTGATGAGCAGCTAACATGTAAGAAAATCTCACTTTGTGTTGGATCTTCGATGCAATTGAATTGTTACGCTTGGCTTCTGAGCACATGTTGTCCTAAATACATACTTCTGTGCCTGTTTTGTTGAGTGAGTGAAAATGGACGTTATGTATGTGTATTCACTGCGACTTTTCAATCTCTTAGATTGTCTTAAGCAGCTTTTGGTCTGTGAAGGTTGCATGAAAATGAACTTTTGATTAAAGTGTGAATGGAATGTGATGTGACCGAAATGTGAACCAATTGCATTTCTGTCTATGGCAATAAATTTTATACTTGTCTTCATGCAAGCACTTACAGAATGTTATATTTTAATTGTTCCAGGTGGTTGATAACTTTTACCGGCCAGATTTGAAGAAAGCAGCCCTTGCTAGGCTCAGTGTGGTTTACAGGAGTCTCAAGGTGTCAAAATCTGGTGCCAAGAAGAGGAATAGGCAGGCTGTTAGAATGTACGGAAGGCAGTGAAATATTGAGGAAATGTGTCGTGCAGTCTTTATTCAGAGTCTTGAGTTTCCATGTCTCGGGTTCGAAGAGACATGAATGTGCAAACTTATTTTGCTGAATATTTTGCTAAACCTGAACAAGTAGTTCTCAGATATGTTGCAATTTGGTTTTTGGAGACCTGCAGACAGTTTTTGTAGTGGTTGATGCGTGATTTGTTTCATTGTTGACCAAAAGCTTTTATGATCTTTTATTTTCAGAAGGATACTGTTGATTTTAACCTTATTTTGACTGCATGTCTGATGAAAGAATGAACTTAACCCCCACGAAGTTGCATGCATAGACTCCCAAAAATCCACGTGACTGTAGGAGACGGTTGCTCCTATTATTGAGTTGGTTCAGAACACAAATTGAAAAGAGAAACTGATGTCGATGATACCTAAATCCAAGTTATAATCGAACCCATTTTCAGTTCCACCCAAGTTTGATACTAGAACTGGCGAGTTTTACTCTTCAGTAGGTGCAGCTACATTTGTCACGAGTTCTATGGCTGGTAGTTGGTAAATGGTAAATGAAAGACAAAAGGCCTAAAGAAACAAAGCGGGAAATCAGCCTTGTAAGCACTTTGGTTTATATGATTAACGGGTTACATCATAATCGAAACATAGAGAGATCCCAACTTCTTAATGCCAAATGGGGAAGTGGATGGAGATTTCCTAAGTGCAGCCGGAAATAATTTTGGGGTTGGGAATGGCCATTTTGCCTTATCAGGGTTTAGGGTTCCTAAATCCCTGTCAGTGTTTCAGTAACGAGATCACCACTCCATTGCCATCCCTAGTCCAAACCTACTGATTTTTATGGATTGGGCCTCAAACAAAAGCCCGTGCTGGCCCAAGACATGACGTGCGATACGCGTGAGAGGTGAGACGTCAGAGTTTGTCTTCACCAGCATATGCTATAAATATCCGTAAATCCCCAATTGCCTCCATTTCTAACAGTCTACTTTTCCCGCTCTCGTTTCCCGCTCCCCAAAACCCTAACCCGAACAACCAACCAATGGGCCAGAAGAAAGCGCCCGCCGCCGACGACACTCTCGAGCCTAAGAAGCGCCGCCGCGTCGGCTTCTCCAGCGTCGGTCAGTCCCTCAATTTTCAATTTCAGACCTATTTCCCCCCTTAATTTCTTGAACCACTTTTGTGAATTCCGCTCGTTAATTTTGTCTCATCCGTTGCTGTTTCTTTTGTTTCGAAGCTAATTTCTTGATTTCTTTTGTTTGTTTTCATGGATTCGGGAGCAGATGCTGGAGTGGAGGCCAAAGATTGCATCAAGATTTACCTGGGTATGATAATCTGATTCAATTTTGTTGATGCTACTGTCCTTTTTCGCTGATTTGGTTTTATGTTACTATTTTGTCCTTGAACAATTGCTTAATGGGCTGTTTGGTACTTGGTAATTACAGTGGTTAGTTAGTCAAATCCAGTTCAGTTGATAAGTATTAGTGGTAATAATGTCTGAAATTTGCTGGTCCCTTTGTGGTCTTTGGGTTGGACTAATATCCGAGATCCGAGAGATTTATATGGAACACTCTCCGAATAGATGCTATTGTTTTGCTTTATACATGTGGTTCAAAATGATGAGTTCTTGTTGTGATAGTAAACTAATATTTGTATGGTTTTTGTATCCTCGTTGATTAATAATTACAAATTACCTTCTCAATCTGAAAGGGTTGGGATCTGGTCAATGAATGTGAATGATTTGTGAGTTGCGTTTCTGATTTTCTTGATATAATCCTTGGGGCTTATTCTGGAAAGAAACTTGAGTTTCCACTTGGCTATGGTGTTAACAAATCACGAATTATAAATGAATAACCTGTGCTGGGAGTTTCCTAATGACTATATATGATATTGTTTTTAATTCTATGCTGTTAGTCTTATCTATTCTCAAGTTCCTCTAACTCATGTCTTATTTCTTTGTCCATAGTTTCTAGCAAAGAAGAGGTGGGCGCTCCAAACAGTTTTTGTTTAGATCCAGTTGACTTGAATAACTTTTTTGAGGAAGATGGGAAGATATATGGTTACAAAGGATTGAAGGTAATTCTTATCCATTATTGTCAGTTGAAGTTTGTGTCGCTGCAACTAATCAATCTATATTGATTTTTTAGCTTGAATGATATGATTGAGAATAACTTCTTTTAATCTTTTATTGAATGCAGATTACCATATGGGTTAGCAGTATATCGTTTGATGCATATGCTGATATTGCATTTGAGAGCACAGCTGATGTAAGTACTGTCATTTTTTTGTACTCTTATCTCTTTCTGCATCTATCTGTTTGCTATTGGTATGCTTCTATTTGTGCTTGTCAAGTATGTTGTACTGATTGTGTTAAATGTTATCAGGGAGGCAAAGGGATCACAGATTTGAAATCAGCTCTTGAGGTATACATTGATTACCATTTTTTATCACCAGTTCAGTTTACTATGTTGTTAGTTCTAATGATACTTGGTAGTGTTCTCCAGAAAGTTTTTGGTGAGACCCTTGTTGACAGTCAAGAAGAGTTCCTTCAAACCTTCTCAACTCAGAGAAATTTCATTAGGTAATGGATTGTGGATTCGTATATTCAGATCAAATATAAGTTTATACTTTATAGTCATGATTTTCAGTTTTTTGTTATATACTTATCTCCATGAATTTCACCTTTGAAATGTTTGCAGATCCATTATCTCAAATGGGGAGGTGTTGCAGCACAAGGCTTCATCTACTTCTGATGTGGAGGTGTTTTTTTATTGCCAAACTTGTCTCTGTCATAGATAAAAAGCAGAAGTTTGTCTTGCATTTGTTAACAGCATTATGTTCAGGTTATTCGCATGGTTGTGGGCAAGACAGCTGCTGGACCCCTCTACAGTCGCTTGATTCCTCTTGTTTTTCTTCTTGTTGATGGTAATTTATCTATCTAATTAACAGTTCCTGTTTTCTTTTTGTTTGGTGGGGGTTGCTTCAGTGGCAGAATGTCACTTTAAGGTTTAACTGGTGTTGTTTTCTGAATCAGGTGCCAGTCCAATTGATGTTTTGGATCCAAGTTGGGAGTTGTATCTCCTGGTCGAGAAGAAAACAGATGAGCAAGGGGACATCTACAATATATTGCTCGGCTTTACAGCTCTGTATCGTTTTTATCATTATCCTGACAGTTCTCGGTTGCGACTTAGCCAGGTTTGCTCCTTGCCAATATCAGTTACTTGTTATGCATGCTATATTTGCTTAGCCATTTTTCATGACACCTCTTTTTTATGGCAGATCCTGGTATTGCCTCCTTACCAGCATAAGGGTTATGGACGGTACATTCTAGAGGTTCTCAATCATGTTGCAGTATCTGAAGACATCTATGACTTCACAGTAGAAGAACCATTGGACTACTTTCAACATGTACGCACTTGTGTTGATGTACTACGCCTTCAGAAATTAGATTCTGTTCGCAATGCAGTCAATTTGGCTGTTTCAAATCTGACACGAGGAAAACTGTCAAAGAAAACGAGCATCCCTCGACTGATGCCAACCACAAGAGTCATTGAGGATGTGAGGAAAAGCTTGAAAATCAACAAGAAACAATTTCTTCAATGTTGGGAGGTTTTCATCTATCTTGGCCTCGATCCAGTGGACAAGTACATGGAGGATTTTGTGAGCATTGTTTCTAATCGCATGAAGGAAGATCTCATCGGAAAAGAATCTGGGACTGGTGGAAAGCAAGTAATTGAAGTTCCAAGTGAATACATACCAGAGATGTCATTTGTTATGTTCAAGTCCAATGCTGGTGAAGCTACTAGTACTGTTCAGGTAGATGAAAATCAACCAAATCAGGAGGAGCAACTCCAGCAGCTAGTTGATGAGAGAGTGAATGAGATCAAATCAATAGCAGAGAAAGTATCTCAGCATCGCACAAGCATTGTCGAGTCATCTTAATTGAGTCCGATTTTCGGTGCTCTTGCATGTGATACCTTAATGCAATCTGTAGGGTTAGAGTGGTTGGGACTTGGTAGGTTGCCGGATACAGAGGCTTGCGTTGTAATTGAGCTCTATGCTTTTACTTCGTTATTTTTGAATACTTTAAGAACTCTATTACTTTCAAGAAATTCAGCAGCTAATGCCTTTCCTTTAATTAATTAACCTTTCTGTTGTTTTTTTTAAAAGAAGAGTTGTTTTGATAGCTACTGTTGGAGCCAAGAGCCATAAAATGGCACAGGATGCTTGCGTTTACAAATATATTGCTTCTTCGGGCAAGAAAGAGGAGAAAAAGTAAATACTAAGTGCAAGTGTTGGAACAGAAACTTGCAAAATCTACTCCTTTCCAAGATTGTGTCTCCTTAGAGTTCGCTAACTTTTCTCTTAAGCAATATTACTTATACATTAACAATCGGAACATGGGGTACAAGATCCTAAATAATCATTGATTTGGTACTCCCAGCATCTGCATTCTTGACTTGTCTTTAGTACTTGGTCTTGGTTCCTCAATCATCAGATGTTGAGCGCAATGAATGATTGCGCTAATTTAGAGATCGTGGATGCACAGCAAATTGGCTAAATCTTGTGAACAGTATAACCAACTTCCTCTGATGTCATGTTCTCCTTCCAGTGTTCAAATTCAGTTCCACCAAACACCACTTGCTTGATTCCAACAAAGCTGCACAGAAAAAAATTTGAGAAAATAGAGGCCTTAGAAGCATTTCAATCCTAGCCGGCATCAAAGAAACAATAAGTAAAACAGGACAACAGTTGGCTGAAAGGAGAGAAGAACACAAATCCTAGATGTCACTGCTTATGTAAATGTCTGACTATATTCCCACTTGTCCTTCACACATCAAAAAGTCTAACTATTAGTCTCGGGAAATGCTTATTACTACGACATGACTATGTTTGCAGTAGATTCAAAAGACCATGTCTTATGCATATGGGTTTGCATTGTTGGAAAGAAGAAAGGTGAATAAAGAAACAGAGAAGATATAGGGATTTAAGGAGCATACTCGGAGCTTATCTGAGTCAATGCATTAATCAGAACATCCAGTATCAGTGGCTCTTTAGTACCGATATCCACCCTGTCAATAAATATATCCAATAGGTGAGTAAGAACCGTCTACGCTTCTGTCTTCAATTGTATAAGAGAATCAGCATATAACTAACTATCAACATAAAGCCTGAAATTGTGAAGGATTATAACAGTTCCACAATTCAAGATGAGCTACATACCAAACACGTCCCAAGTTGTCTTGAATCTCAAGATCTCCAATATTGTAAAATGTAGTTGGTGTCACATTTGCTCCCTGAATGGGATCATAACTTGGTCGTTTATCCAAAGGGGTTTGTGACAACTGCATCAGTAACAGTTCAGTGGGTGAGTCCATAGGGGTCAAAACTCAAAAACTCGCATTTTATTTTCCAGGCAAGAAGCTTGCTATAAAGTCATCAATGATATATGCATGGGTTACCAGCTACGAGAGATTTTTACTGAAATTCTAAAGATGGATTGAAATCTTACTTGCATATTCATGGAATTGCATCCACCCAAGCGTCCAATAATGTGCCACGATCGAATAGTCTGGGCACAAGCCATATCAACTAAATTACTTCATATCATTTTTTTTTGAAAGGAAATTACTTCATATCATTCACAGAGGGATGTATTATCAAGTTAAGATAAGTTTCTTACATCCGAGATTAAGAAACATCTTGTTCCAATGGAATGTTGTAGAACTCGAACCATATGTATGAATTTGAGAAACCAAAGCTGGTAGAGCAGAAGCCAAGAGCCAAGAAAAAGTTAAAAAAAGAGATGCAATGATGATCTTCATTGTTATAGCTGTGATTGAACACACAAGACTAACATCTTGACAAAACAATACATGACCAATCGAAATTAGTTGGTAGAGGTTAGTTCTAGGCATGAGAAAGTGTGTTCTTATTGAATTTATAACATATTGCACAAAAGGCATAGCAATAGATAAGGTGACACACACACACAAGGACATGTACAGTTTTCAAACTCACCTAGAAGAGAAAGCTCATATTGATTCTTTTAAAACAAACTTCTGAAGAGCCATTATGTCATTTGCTTATGTTAAAAATCACAGTAGGTACAAGCTAGAAAATGGACTAAAACTCAGAAGAACAAATTGCTTTCTGCTCCTACATCATCTGAACTTACTCATTGAATACTACTCTCATGGGTTCCCCTGACCCCGATTTTGTATGCAATATTTTGTTCCTTTTCTTCCTCAACCTCTCCTCCATCTGCAATCATGTCAAACCCTTTCAAACTCACACATAAAAACCCTTCAAAACTCAAAACCAAAACAGTAAAAGAGACAATCTAAAACCACCATTCCCAACTAAGCAAGCTCAATCTTGCAGAGAAAGGGCTCACCTTGGACCTAGCCTTTTGTGGGTCATCAAGACAAGCACCCATTATTTCAGCAAACTCAGGGTCTCGATCAAACTCCTTCCCTTCTCCTCTCCCCACAAACCCACTCCGACCCGAAAACCCATCTTCACCTTCATCACCAAAGCCTCCATCTTCTCCTCCACTCCCTTTCTGGGTCCCCAACTTTAGACCCCGACCCGCTTTAGCCACCAATACACTCGTCTTGGGCTGACCATAACAGCTCCGAAATGGACCTCCGACGGCCCAAAACGGTGGCGAGCAGTGTTTCTGGCGGGAAAACAAGGATAAGGGAATGCTCGGACTTTGCAGAAAAGGCGCGCAGCTGTGTAAGACAGCCATGGTTTTAGCAAAAAGGTTCAGTCTTTAGCCAAAAAACAGAAGAAGAAAGCTTCAGTCTTGTAATGACACCGGAGACCCGGAAAAGGCCCAAGCTTTTTGAAGCAGAGATGACCCAAGTTTACAACTTTTGGGCTCAGGCCCATGATGGTGCAGCCACCACAGTGAAAACTGATGGCTATACACACAGAAAGGCACCGTAGTTTTGAGTTTTAATATTTTAAGTTGTGTGTCAAAAAAGAAGAAGTGAGAAATCGGAAGCAAAAAAACAGAGAGTGATGGATTTATTTCCGGGAGGGAGTTCAAACATGGTAAAGAAAACCGGGTTCAGGTCACTGAAGCTGGTGAACATAGAGATGGACCAAGTTCTGGGAGACAAGCCCGTCGGAGTTGACTATGGCAGGCTTGATAATGGTCTCTCTTACTATGTTCGTTGCAATTCTAAGCCCAAAATGAGAGCAGCTCTTGCCCTTGCTGTTAAAGTCGGGTATGTAATGCTTTCTTTACTGCTTTTTGTTCATAATTCAAATTGATATTTGGTTTCGTTATCTTGTATTGGGTGTGTTTATCTGTTTCTTGATTGGTGTTGCTTGGGTGAGTTGTGTTTTTGTGCTTGAAGTAGTGGTCTTTTCACTTTTGGGGTTGGTTAATTTGGCATTGGTTTAAGTTTTCTTGGTAATGGGTATGTGGGGAAGTTTTTTGGTTATGTGTTTTGGTGTAGAATTATTGATAATGTGATTGACACAGAAGAGAATTAAATGTGGTTTTAATCACACATTCTAAAAGTGAGCAATGTATTGCTTGAACAGAAAGAAAGATTCAAACTTTATGTATGCCTGAATGTATTAAGGTTTTTGATATTATTGGGATCATGGCAGGTCAGTTTTGGAAGAGGAGGAAGAACGAGGAGTTGCCCACATTGTTGAGCATCTTGCTTTCAGTGCTACCCAGAAGTACACAAATCATGATATAGTCAGATTTCTTGAAAGTATTGGGGCAGAATTTGGCGCTTGCCAGAATGCAGTGACATCGGCTGATGACACTGTTTATGAGTTATTTGTTCCTGTTGACAAGCATGAACTATTATCTGAGGCCATTTCTGTCTTGGCGGAATTCAGTTCTGAGGTATCAACTATTTTTACCTTGTTCAGTAACCCTCAGCAATTTTTACTTGCGTTTAATTACTGGGACTATGCAGATTCGTGTCTCAAAAGACGATGTGGAAAGAGAAAGAGGCGCTGTTATGGAAGAGTACAGAGGGAATCGAAACGCTACGGGAAGGATGCAGGATGCGCATTGGCTTTTAATGATGGCTGGTTCAAAGGTACTGCCTAAGAAATAATTATAATCAACCACTTTGTCAGGAGATTTTTAATTCCGTCATTAGCCATCACTTGTAATGTTTGCATGTACTTCTACAACATTCTGATTATACAATTAAGTATAAGATCTAGTATCATGTAACTTTAGTTTATCATGGCGCAATGCACCGTGCAACTTGGAACTAGTTCTTGCTGACATTTTTGAACTTGTCTAAACTTAAAAGGATGTTGCAAACCTAGTAATAGCTGAAGTGAAGTTCTTTAAGTTTGCTATATTATGTGAGGATGACTATGATTTTAGGTGAACTTTTTTAGTTTTTGTTTTACAATTTCTACCAAACTTATGTTATTCTTTTAACTCTATCTTGATTGCAGTATGCTGAGCGTTTACCTATTGGATTAGAAAAGGTAATTCGAACTGTTTCTCCTGAGACTGTGAAGCAATTTTATCAGAAGTGGTACCATTTAAGCAATATGGCAGTGATAGCTGTAGGAGATTTCCCGGATACTGAGGTCAGATGTTGTTGAATTGTTACTTTTCTCATTTGAATAATAAGTCCAGTCTGTAGTCAAGATGTCTTAACACATTCTCTTTCCATCTCAGAGTGTAGTTGAGTTGATAAAGAATCAATTTGGGGATAAAAGTTCTGCACCTGAGCGTCCACTTATACCAACATATCAAGTTCCATCTCATGAAGAGCCACGTTATTCTTGTTTCATTGAATCTGAGGCAACTGGGGTTAGTACAGGAATACATCTTAATATTGTTTGTGTCAATTGATGTTCACATTAGTGAAAAATGCAAGCAATATATGCAGAACTTGTCTTTTTACATATTGAATTAGTCTTGTTGTAGTCTGCAGTGATTATTAGCTATAAGACTCCAGCTGTTGAGCTGAATACAGTGAGGGACTATAGGGATTTACTGGCAGAATCAATGTTCCTTTATGCTCTAAACCAGAGGTTCTTTAAAATAGCTCGTAGAAAAGATCCACCCTTTTTCTCATGCTCAAGTTCCGCAGATGTTCTAGTTAATCCCTTGAAGGCTTATATGATGACCTCATCTTGTAAAGAAAAGGGAACAATTCAGGCCCTAGAGTCGATGCTGATTGAGGTATGTTTTTCATCCATTACAAGAACTCTACTTGATTTTGTTCAATTTTAAACTAATTATTTTAACACCTAATGTTTCAGGTTGCCAGGGTACGGCTACATGGGTTTTCAGAACGGGAAGTGTCTATAGTTCGAGCTTTACTGATGTCAGAGATTGAATCTGCATATTTGGAACGCGATCAAATGCAGTCAACTAGCTTGCGAGATGAATATTTACAGGTATTTCCAAATTGTAGTTTCTTATCTTTCATATTTAAGGACTTCTGTATTGATTTTGAAAAGTTATTCAACTTAATTTTTCTCTGGCAGCATTTTCTCCGTAATGAACCTGTTATTGGGATTGAGTATGAGGCTCAACTCCAGAAGACCCTTCTACCTTGTGAGTCCTTGCATATTCAAATGTATTGATATCGCAACTATATGACAATATATTGCTCTACTCATCAAAACTTTTATCTTTGTAGATTTAACAGCAGCAGAGATATCCAAATATGCTGAGAAGTTACAAACATCTTGCAGCTGTGTCATTAAGACAATTGAACCACGAGCTTCTGCAATAGTAGAAGATTTGAAAAATGTTGTCTCTAAAATCAGTGCTCTTGAGGAAGAAAGAATCATTTCTCCATGGGATGAAGAACATATTCCAGAAGAAATTGTTAGCACAAAGCCTAATCCAGGGTAATGTTGGAGCTTTACTTCTCAGCTTTGTGTTTTCCTTTTTTTTTTGTGCTTTTTATTGCTCTTCTAGTTCGCGTGAGACTCACTTCTCTGTTTAAAGTTCCTGATTGCGTCCTTCTTGATACATCTGTTCAGAGTTTGGAATCTTATATACTCTACACTAGTTATTAGCTTGTAATGTCTTTCATACTGTTTTGCAAATATTGCAGTCATGTATTCTTAGCCTCTTTCAATTATTGTTTCAGGAATATTGTGCAGCAATGTGAATATTCAAATATTGGAGCTACTGAATTGATTCTATCGAATGGCATGAGAGTTTGCTATAAGAGTACAGACTTTCTTGATGATCAGGTACAACTCTTTGACAGCAATGCAATATCTGTAGTTCAGAACTTATCCAAGGAAACACTGTCTATCTGTCACTCAATTCTTTGTACTTGAAGTTATGAACGCAAGACAATATTCATCATTGTAATGGATCTCTAATTTGTACTGCTAGGGTAAGAGAAAGAAAACTCTACTTGCAATGCATGAAATGAACAGTTATTAATGTTAAAACTAATTGATGAGGTGGATATGACAGGAAAACAAATGGTATCCTCTATAGGTCTTAAACTTTTAATATAGGGGACAGGGTTTATAGCTAGGAAATACAAACCATTGTTCAGCGTTTAGTTCTGCTTTGCAAATTCTTTTTTGAAAGTTTCCGGTGATGCTGCAATTTATGCCAACTTCAATTGATTAACAACTTTAATGCTTGTCTCTATGGCATTTCAATAATGAGATTGGTAAGAGGTAGGTTAAAAGAAGTTCTTTTATCTAATACTTCCCCTTCCAATCATTTGGAGATAAATTTTCCATATGATAATGGCATTCTGTTCTATGGGAGCACTAAAGATCTGAAAGTTGTGTAATATGTGAAGTAACTTTATGCATAGGCTTACAGTCTTATCAGTACTTTGTTTCTGTAGGTCATCTTTACAGGGTTCTCATATGGGGGTTTATCCGAACTTGTTGAAAGTGAGTACTTTTCTTGCTCGATGGGGCCGACTATTGCAGGAGAAATTGGGGTATATGGTTATAGACCTTCAGTTCTGATGGATATGCTTGCGGGTAA
This sequence comes from Rosa lucieae, assembly GCA_024704745.1. Taxonomy (NCBI): domain Eukaryota; kingdom Viridiplantae; phylum Streptophyta; class Magnoliopsida; order Rosales; family Rosaceae; genus Rosa; species Rosa lucieae. The sequence continues at coordinate 5,671,739 of CM045493.1, forward strand.
GAGGTCCGAAGTCAGCACAAAGCTTGGAGCATACACGAGAACCTTTGCTGGTGATTGTTCACCCTCAGACTTAGAAACGGCCTTGCAGGTATGCTGCATGATTTTTGATTTTCTCCTGGCATGCACATAAGGAGTAGGAGATAATGATCACATTATTGCAGTAGATTGTAGAATAAAATAAAATAAAAAAATTAAGAAAATTCATACATAGAGGTATCTTCACTGCTGGAGCTTGTGTTTCCTTTATTTTCATTTCCCTCCGAGGTTATCTGAAGCTGCAAAGGCTTAGTAATATTTGTTCTGGCAGCTTGTGTATCAACTATTTACCACAAACGTAACACCAGGAGAAGAAGATGTCAAAATAGTGATGCAAATGGCAGAAGAAATGGTCCGTAATCAAGACAGGGATCCTTATACTGCATTTGCAAATCGTGTGAAGGAGCTGAACTATGGAAACTCCTATTTCTTTAGGGTATGATGTGCCCACAATATATTGATTATAGTTTTTGTTACATGTCGCGTGCTGTAGTTTTAACTTTGGGTTAATTTGTACATTTTGCAGCCTACCAGAATAAGTGATCTTCAGAAAGTTGATCCAATGAAAGCTTGTGAATATTTCAACAAATGTTTCAAGGATCCATCAACCTTCTCTATGGTCATTGTTGGGAATATTGATCCTTCTATAGCACTTCCTTTAATATTACAGTATTTGGTAAGTTTTGTTTCGTTTCTATTCTACCGATGCCTGGACTTTATATGTGTTAACAGGTATGGATTTTCTGTGCAGGGCGGAATACCAAAGCCTTCTGAACCTCTCATGCAATATAACCGCGATGACCTCACAGGACTGCCATTCACTTTTCCTAGAACCATAATAAGGTACACGATAGTACAAACACACACACTGGAAGAACATTTTGTATTCATATTGGTGGTTAAATGTGTTTGAAATGTGAGACAGTAGCGATGCCTTATAAAAAGAACCATTATCTAATAGTGGTTTAATTAAGCGGCATCCCAACTCTTTTTGAATGTTGTTGATTTCTATACTGATCTGAAATGTAAGATATCCCTAGATTTCTTCACAGTATTACTTGAACATGTTATTGCATGTCTGAGTATTTACTACCATTTGGATTCAAACCCCTGCTAACTGGATGTGCTTGTAGAGAAGTGGTGCGCAGCCCTATGGTGGAAGAACAATGTTCTGTCCAGCTTTGCTTTCCTGTGGAGCTGAATAATGGAACCATGGTGCGTGGCTCTCTTTTTCTATAGCATTAGAAAACATGTGATGTTTCATGAAATGGCCTTTGAGGAGTTCAATTTTACTGATGATTTCTTGCTGGGCAAAACCCATCAAATGGCAGGTAGAAGATATTCACGTTGTTGGTTTCCTGAGCAAACTTCTTGAAACGAAAATAATGCAAGTTCTCCGGTTCAAGCATGGACAGGTTTAAATATGACCTTGAACTCCTGATAGTTTTTATTCTATTATTCATCTTCATCTTTGGTTCAACTCTTACCTCTATGCTGCAGATCTACACTGTGGGTGTTTCAGTATTTCTTGGCGGTAATAAGCCTTCCAGAACTGCTAATGTTCGTGGAGATATAAGCATAAATTTTTCTTGTGATCCAGAAATTTCATCAAAGCTGGTTTGTGACTTTGTTGCTGTACATGTTCGTATTTTTAGTTTTTTAAATGAATGGTCAGTCATCTAGCTGTTCAATGCCATTTAACAGGTCGACCTTACTTTGGATGAAATATTGCGTCTTCAAGAGGAAGGGCCTTCGGCTGAGGATGTCTCAACCATCCTTGAAATTGAGCAACGAGCCCATGAAAATGGGATTCAGGTGATTTCTTGTTACAATAGGGTCCATATGTTGTTAAGAAAGTATTCGATTCTAAATTGTAGGATACTAAATATTTCAACTAGGTTGTTATTGACAATGACCTACTATATGAAGTTTCCTGAACGGGAGATATGAATGTAATAAGATATGATTATATCCTCGGAATTCTCTTGCTGATATGCCCATGCTCTTTCAGGAAAATTACTACTGGCTGGAGAGGATTTTACACAGCTACCAGTCAAGGATTTACTCTGGCGATGTTGGCACTTGTTTTGAGGTTGGTCGGTGTAACCATGCTTGTGTGCACTACATTGTTAAGCTCAGTTAGAGTTCCAGCTAAAAGTTCTAAGTGAGGTCTTAAGGTAGAATTGGTTGGGGAAACAATTCAAAATGATTAACTGTCATCATGTCTTTGTTGCAGACTCAAGAGGAAGGTCGGTTAAAAGTTAGACAATCTCTGACCCCAAGAACGGCGCAGTTATCATTACAAAGCATACTACCTTATCCTTGCAAAAAACAGTACACTGTAGTAATCTTAATGCCCCGTACTTCTCGGTGTAAGTTACTAGATTCAATCTTTCGATCTACGACCAGTTTTGGTAGAGATGCTAAGGTGAGTAACTCTTGTCAAATTTGTTCTTGGATTAATTTTCTCAAATTACTTCTAAACTGCTGTATAACAAATTAGTTTTGCTGGTTCTGGCAGATTTTAGCCGCGGTTGCTGGTCTCGCAGTTTTGGGTCTTAGCTTGTGGAGACGTTCACGAAGTGCGCGCTAAAATCCTAGGTGACATTTACATAGCAGAGATCTAGATACAACGGAAGTGTGAAGGTTCCTGTTAGAAATTAGGAAGGTACTTCTTCTCATCTCAAAACTGTAGAGGAGGTCCATAGTAGCATGAATTTCTGTAGAACCAGAATTGATACAGGAGGGTAAGATGGAAAAATTACACCATTTATTTGGCCCCCGTTGGAGGCTTGTAACATGGAGCATTTTATTTTCTTTGTAGCTCCATGAGATGTATTGTCTCTTCAGTAATATAATTGGGAACAGAAATTTTGGGACAAGGGTAGGCCTTTAATTTTGCAACAATGGCTGGAACATTTTAATCCAAACAGATTATATGTAGTGTCACATTGCTTTGCCAAGAAAAGAGGGGAAGATGGATTAGTTATTATATAAAACTGAGAAGGAAACTGCTAACATCTTGTTCAAATAATAAGCCTACCAGAAGGAAAATGTTTCCTGTAGAGAGAAAAAATAAAAAAGATAATTTAATTTGTATCCCTTAATTTCTTTTGGAGAAGAAATCAACTATGCATGTTATGACAATGGGATGCTAATTTGTATCCCTTAAGTCTAGCAGTAGGTCGGACCAATTTGGATGCTATGACAATGGGATTGTGTCCTGTGAAACCTATGAAGGAAGTATACAAAAAAAGGCCGGGAAGGCCAAAGGGGGCAAAGAATAAGGCAAGGGAGCTTAAGGTCGTGCATGCTTCCCCTATGAAAAAGTCACCGGCAAAAAAGGTCAAGACTCCTAGGAAAGAGGAGAAATTGGTGAATGGTTTACCGGAATTCACCGTGGTGGAAGCAGTTCATGGTTCCGACCCATCAAAGGGTAAGGAGCCAATAGTTGTTTGATAGGTTGATCCTAGTTCCTATTGTCTATGCTAGTAGGGATACCTCTATGAGTCTTGTGGAAGTACTTAGTTGTTAGCGTACCACAATTGCGTGCTCGGCGTGTGTGACTAGGTAGAATAGATTGCCTGCAAGGCGAGGTGTTTGTATTTGGTATAGGCTACTCAGAGCATAAGTGTCTTATTGGAGTAGTCTTGTACTATTTCTTAATCTATGAACAGAGCATACTATTGGTATGTCTCAATTTGATCAAAAAAAAAAAACTATGCATGTTATGAAATTAATCTCAAAAGAAACGAGTACAATGTTCTAATTACATGAAAGTGTTAGGTTGGCTAAATGATGGGTCATCTGACTCGATTGGTCTTTTAATGGATGATGGATATACCGGATCGTACTTCACTTTTTAAAAAAATTAATGATTTTCCCAATTTTCTGACTTTAAAAAATCACAAAAGAAAACAGGGTCGAGATTTTTGAACTTCTTTAATTCTAAAATTGCTTTAAAATCATGATTTAAGGGCGAAAATACTTTTATTAAAAAATAAAAATAAGTGATTTTGACAAAAAAAAATCGTGTGTTATACGTATTAGTTTTGAGTGAAATTTTCGAATAAAAAAAATAAATTTAACAGTAAATTCCGATGGGAATTGAAAAGCATAACGTATACGTAGGTGAGAGAAATTACGAGATAGTGAGAGAGAAAATGAGAAATACAAGGAAACGGCGTCGTATTCTAACTACTCCAAAACACACGACGCGTCGTACGAGTAGACAACGCGGGTCGTATGGACCCCTATAAAAGGTGTACAAAACTAGGGTTTAGCGTCTCTTGTTATATTGCTCTCGCTTCCGCCTCTCTCTCATTCTGCGCATCGCTTCAAGGTTCCCTCCCTCTCTCTCTCATCTTATCTATTCAAAGCTTAACATGAAACCCTAATCTTAACGCATGAAATGGTTCTCAAAGATCTAATCTTTTAAGGGTATGGCCATATAGTTATTGAGTTATGGATGGTGTGTTTGGCAGGTAGGGTTGAAGAAGAGGAGAGTGTGAAAATGGTTGAGAAGACTAAGGGACGAAAGGAGGAGGTCGTCACCAGGGAGTTCACCATCAACCTCCACAAGCGCCTCCATGGCTGGTAAATCCCTATTCTGGGTTCTTCATTTGCTTCCATGCTTTTACTGCTTGTATTGATTTTTACTGGCGTCGTATCTGTTTTGTGATGTTTGATTGGAATTTGGATTCGTGTGGTTCTGGGTTTTTGAAAGATGGTGGCTTTTGTTTGAAATCAGTGTTGATTTGTGGTTTATCTGTTGGATCTTATTTGCATCAGTTCATATGTGATATCTCTGTGTATGCTATTTAGATATTCAACGAGGAGGATGTTGTTGTGTCTAGTGAGAAAAAGTATAAAAAAGATGTGATAGTCATGTAGTTGAGAATTGTAGATTTACTGTTGTGGTGGATGAGGGTGATTGACAGTGGTGTAGATGGAGATGGTTTGTGGGATTTTTATGTGGAACTAGTGTAAAACTATGGGGCCGGGCCCAATTTGTTGCGCTGGTGCTAATTGATGAAGGCGGAGTCTTATTGTGTTAGTCCCTGGCATGGAAATTTGTGTGTTCTTGCCTTCATTGTTGCTCTTCTTCACTAGCTACTGCAACTACATCTATCAATCCACAGTTTATTTACAATGTTATTGCTGTCTTTTTTCACGATTGTTTGTACAAATTCTTGAGGTGTTCTTATGTTTGTTTTGGAATTACCAGCATTTAATGTAGTCACTGAACTGTATTGCCGATTCCAGTCTATAATATCAGTGGCAGAAATTAATATTCTTTTCTTGTACTGTCGTGAATAACAGCACATTCAAGAAGAAGGCTCCTAATGCCATCAAGGAGATCAGGAAGTTTGCCCAGAAGGCAATGGGAACAATTGATGTCAGGGTGGATGTGAAGCTGAACAAGCAAATCTGGAGCAGAGGAATCAGGAGTGTCCCAAGAAGAATCAGGGTTCGCATTGCTCGCAAGAGGAATGATGATGAAGATGCAAAGGAAGAGCTATACTCCCTTGTGACTGTTGCAGAGATCCCAGCTGAAGGACTGAAGGGCTTGGGCACCAAGGTCATTGAAGAGGATGATTAGTTTATTACTGTCTGTTTCAAGTAAGCTACTCGGTAGGCGGACTGGAATTATATTAAGCTTTTTGGCAAAACCTTCAGGGTGTTATGAGAACAAAAGACTTGATTTTGTTGTTTCAGTAGTTTGGAGTATTTTGTTTGCCTTAATATTCATGATGAGTATGTACTTTTGATTTTAAGTGGTGTTTTTTTTTGGTTATTTCTCTCTCTGGCCTATGTTTTTCTTGACTCTTAAAAGGAGTTGTGCTACATCGAGTCAGGTGGCTTATCTATTCAAGCATTTGATTATCTCTTCACCATTAGATTTTTTGTAGGATTTAAAAGGGTAAATACAAAACTAATTCGCCTCAACTTGAGTCAGCTGCTCAAGCAATATCTTATGTAACTGTTGTACGAACGGTTTAATTTAATCAAATGAACTTGATGATCATGATCAATAGTTCAATACGTTGATACAGCCACAGGAAACTCCACTTTCAGCACTCTTTGAAACCTATGAAAATGCCAGAAACAAAACCAATCTTCATTTGGGGAATCCATTCCCCCTTGGCACCTGAGCTGATCCTTGACCGAGCTGCAATAGTGATCTGGTAAACTGGGTCTATTTGCGAATCTGTCTGTTGTTGCCTGATTACACGAGTTACAATTACAACCGTAAAATTCACGCCTGGATCAATCTTTCTCAGAAAAATGTGGAGAACTCTAAATGAAAACTGCAGGTTGAACAGCACTAGTCAACTGTCAGTCTCGGGCTCTCGGCATAATCCTTCCCTTCAGACCTGCATACAATTGGATCTCCTTACCCACATACCTGGCTGTTGATGAACTGTGCTCTTACGATGCTACAAACAGCTAGCAGATCTGCTAAAACTTTACTAGTCAAGTATCTCACTTTAAAAGAGACCATCAACATCATGCTATATATTTTTCTGTACAGTGAATAATTACATTACAACTGAGGTTTTGCTTTGAGTGGCATAAATATATTGACGTTGATCAAAGAACAAAGGAGATGGGGTAAATAAATGTTCAGTTAAAAATAGCCATTAAATTCAACATTGATGCGGATCCCTGAGCAAAACAATCTCAATGTGAATGCCGCAACTGAATCGCTCGTTCTGAATCTGTACTGCACATATGCAATCAAACTGCTTCATGTTCCATCTGGCCTTTGTCTTCAGTTATGAGAAAAAAAAAGTTAGATATTATATTTCAGAAACGTCTAATTAATTAAACCAAAAAAAAAAAAAATAGTTAAGAATACACAGTGATTCTCTAGTACAAAACAGTAATACAGAAAGTATTGCAACTTAGGGGAACAATCTATGGCGCACGCCCTTCTCCCCGAGGCATCTTCTTTGAAACAGAATCTTCCACATCCTTTAGCTGGTAATAATGCGGAGCTATTTCCACCAACCACTCTGGTTTTAGTTCTGAAACCTGTCTGATATATTCCTTAGTGGTGAGGACCAACTCATGATACAAAACCCATCTCGGAAGCACTTGTGCCATCCCTGAACTGGGGTGTATATGGACAGTCTGTGGATTTTTCACTGTTCTATAAGCTCCATTCTTTTCCAACCTAGCAGAATGAGGGAAGTAACCAGAAGTGATTGCCTTCTTTATAGCCTCTAAATCTACAGGGTTCGAGGTGAGCTCAATCTCAACTCTCTCCAAGAGCCGCTCAAGCTGATCACGGATATCTCTTGCTCTTTTCATGCTCCTAACTTGTATATAATTTTCGTAACACCATTGTGTCGAATAATTTGTCTCTTTCCATGTATTGTAAACATTTAGCAATGCAATATGATCTCCCACATTGCCAACGTGAAAATTTTGCTTTGCATTGTCAGCATAGACTTGTTTGTCCTTCGGACGATAGAAGATGGAATTACCAGTGGAGAGCATGGCAGCAATAGAAAGTACCTCCTCTGAGCACTTGTATTTGTCTGAAGCAACGATCGCCTTTGACAACATCGGATCCACAGGAAACTCAGCCATCTGTCTACCAATCTTGGTAAGCTCACCAACACTATTTAGTGCCCCTAGTGCAAACAACAGTTCTAAGGCTTTTATCAGTGCTTCAGCAGGTGGAGGATCCATAAAATCAAAGTGCAGCAAGTCATTGATCCCAAGGCTCTTCAAAGTAAGAACAACATTAGCAAGATTAGTTCGTTGTATTTCTGGTATTGTGGTATCATCCAACTCATTTTTAAAATTGTCCTCAGTATATAACCTATAGCACTTACCAGGGCCAGTTCGACCAGACCTACCCGCCCTCTGAATTGCTGACGCCTTTGAGATGGGAGTGACTTGCAATGATTCCATCCCACTCCTCGGATTGTAGGACTTCATCTTGCAATATCCAGGGTCAATGACATATTTGATCCCATCGATAGTCAGAGAAGTTTCAGCAATGTTTGTGGCAAGGACAACTTTCCTAGCCCCTTCAGGAGTAGGCTCGAAAATCTTGGCCTGCAGCTCACTAGGCAAGTTTGCATATATGGGACAGATAATCAGCTCAGCAATTTTTGTCCCTAGACCCCTTGTCCTGTGCTTCAATATTTCGTTCATGGTTTCAATTTCTTCTTGTCCAGTAAGGAACACCAATATATCTCCAGGGGGTTCTGTCACGTGGATTTGAAGTGTACTGACAATTGCTGCATCCAAGTAATCAGCTTCTGGTGCTTTTGTGTAGAAGACATCAACATCATGAAGCTTTCCTGGGACTATAAAAATTGGAGCTGAATCAAAATAAGCACTGAATTTCTCAGCATCAAGAGTAGCACTAGATATAAGGAGTTTCAGGTCAGGTCTAAACCGGGCAATGTCCTTCACCAATCCGAATAGAATATCAGTCGAGAGAGTTCTCTCGTGTGCCTCGTCCACCATCAGCACACTATAGCTTGCTAAATCTGGCTCAACAAGGAACTCCCTCAACAACATGCCATCTGTCATGTACTTCACAACAGTCTTCTCAGAGGTGCAATCCTCGAAACGAATAGAGTAACCTACCTCATGCCCAAGCTTGACACCCATTTCTTGAGAAACCCTGGCAGCAACACTCATTGCTGCAACGCGCCGCGGCTGTGTGCACCCAATCTTCTTCCCACCCTTTGTGTACCCTGCCTCATGCAGAAACTGTGGTATCTGTGTAGTTTTGCCTGAACCGGTTTGGCCAACAATAATAACAATTTGATGTTCTTTGACATCTTTGAGAAACTCTTGGCGCATTTTGTACATAGGTAATGCTCTTCTCTCCTCCTGGAGCTTCTCCATGGCTGTTTTTGCTGTCAATTCAAATAACTGATTACTCATTATTTCCATATCATCATCATCATCAAAATTATCATCTCTCTTAATCCCTGACCCCATTGACCCCTTGACAAACTCAACCATTTCTGTTTCAAACACAAACTCATACTCATCACCTTCTCTCCTTTTATTCTTTGAACCGAAACTAATCCTTGCCTTTCCAATTTGGTGATCCTCCCAAGCTACCTGCTCTGCATGTGCACCAACCTTCTTCACTTCTCCATCCTTGTATCTCTGCGACGCCACAGAATATCTCTTCTTCTGATTAACACCACTCTCCATATCATCATAGGCTTCTGGAATCCGGTAGACTTCGACATCATCATCCACAGCTTCATACTTGTTCACAACATTGCATATGTCCTCCATATATTTGTTTCTGCTTTTCTCTGCTTGAGTTAGCTTTTCATGTTTGAATAACTTCTTCTCATCTTCTATCTTGGCTCTAATCCCCTCCAATATTTGTTTCTCCCTTTTCTTCATATACCCTTCCCTCGAAAGTGTTCGCAAGCGTTCAATGTCATGATCAGCATTCCTCGACGATCTTCTCCGATTAGGGTTTGGCTCTGTCAGTTTTCTTGTGGCTGCTTTGTCCTTGTCCTTTAAATTCCTCTCCAGTTGCTCCCTCGCTCTCTGATCTTCCTCTTCCTCATCTTCAGGGCAAGTTCGTCTTTTCACCCTTCTCTCTTCTTGCTCTGGTTCTTGTTTTTCTTCATCATCGTCCACAAGATCATACCTTTTACGACGGAAAACCCTAGGTTTTTTTATGTTTTGGTCAAGAACAGATGCTTTATGAGGAACTTTGGCGAAGATTTCTTGGGCGAACGACGCCGTTTCGGTGGTGGAGGACCAACCAGATTCGACTAGCATCTCGACCACGCTGGCCGGCGAGGTTGCTTGTTTTGTAACAGCGATGATGTGCTGAACAATTATGGGTTGAGAATATCCGAGCAGGGTCATCACCTTGTCTGAGACCCACGTCTTCAGATTGCTCTCGCTCTCCATTGAAAAATTAAATCTCAAAGACTTGAAACTTCTTGGCCTTACGGCCAATAGAGCCACATATTTTGGTTTATATATAGATCTATTCCATAATGGACTAGGAATCCAGGATTGTTAAGGACCCAAATGTTTTAGGTATACTAAACCAATATGTTATTGAATAAAAAAAAAATTACAAAATACTTAAAATAGTAAGCAAAATGAAACCCTAAACACTACTACACTAGACATAACAAACTACAATTGACCTCTAGTGACTACGAAGAGCACTGTCATGAAAAGAGACATAAAAAAACAAGGGGATGATGCAAAATCCAGTCTGATTTTGATATAAAAAGCATCATCTATTTGTTTTAATTAATTATCGAAACCAAGATATAAGGACACTCATGAACTATGAGAACAGTTCATTAAACCACTTTAGGTGAGATCCAAAGCGACTCAAAACTGTCCGAATTGTTTAGAGAATCAAGTTTTGTTATGGTTCCGTCCTCTAAATTGAAGATACATATCTCACATGCTTTACCACCATACTCATTAGGTACTGCACATGTGTAGTATATGGAGTTTGGCTTGCACATAGGAAAGTTTGAAGCTAAAACAGACACCGAATGACTATCACCTACGAATAGAGCGTCATCTCCAATATTTGTTTCCTCAATCAGCTCGAAATCATTGTCTTGGAACACAAATTTGTGAACCCTAAAAGGTTGTAGTAGCTTGCAGAGTTATTTCCAGACCTTCCCAGGTAGAAAATCTTCGAACAAGCAATAGGTCTCCCTTAGTTGTCTCCACAAGATAATTCTTCTCACAACGATATGTTTCCAAAGAAGTACAAGATCTAACACTATGATCCATTACATATACATCATGAAGATATGGATGTCAGATCTGATCACCTTAATAGTGTCTACTTGTGCTTCATCTCTAACTGCGTAAACGATTTTTTCATAAAATAGAGCTTTAAAAAACCTGGGGTACCCTTAAAGTATCTGTAATTCCAATCTTTTTGTCCTCCTTTCATGAAAATCAACGGCACGTGGTCATTGATGAAGAATGCTACAACCGAATAATTTTTTAGATGCAAAGTGGGATCGGCAGTCAAGAGAATCCTCGTAATTACCAGAGTCCTCAAGTCCAAGCTATAATCTAGGTAGCTAAAGAAGAGACTGAGATCAATCGGAGGGAGGTGAATAGCCTCTGGTCCATTGGCATTATTTCTATACGGGTTGAGATTGTGGAGAGTTATATTCCAAGATTTGTCTACTGTGAACAACCAACCATGGCTAGAGCCACAACACTTCTCACCATAAGGCACTGGTAACCGAATATTGCTGTAGAGTGTTCGATCAGAAACGCCATAGAGGCCATATTTTATTTTCTCTTGGGATTTGATAGGGATCATAAGCATGGGAGGTGCCTTAGACCAGCGCTGCATTGTTTGGTTATAATCCTTTGCCACAAAACGCCATTCCTTACAAACGGCAGCAAAACGAACGTGATCAATTTGTTCCAAAGAATAAGAAACACAATGTCATTAGGAAGACTTGCCCAGTCTAAATTTGATAGGTGATTAATACTAGTACTACTGCTGCCACTGAAGGTAGGAGCATCCACATTGTAAGTCCTACCATATTTTCTTGAAGTTATTATTGAGGCTACAATTTTGGTGCCAGTGTGATCCGAATTAGCACCACTGGTTCGTCTTTTAACCAGTCTCATGATATCTTCCTGTTCCCCCTTTTGTATTGTCGTTAACATACAATTACCTTTTGTATAGTAGTAACCAAAGAGTACTAATCACACTTTTGTCACTTTTGAAATGGTCAATGTTCAAACTGACTATCCATGAACAATTTTGACGAGGGATACATTCTGTTCATATTGTGGCCTAGCTATAAGGATGAAGCAGTAGTTTTTAAACGGAAATTAGCTTGAAGATTTAATGTAGATGATGTGGATAAGTCATGACTTTTTCATGACTACCGTGGAATATTCAATTTGCTTAAAATTCGACATCTTTGAGCCTTATGCACTGAACATTCATTCATTATTCTTAAAGCAGTCATCTAAAATGTAAAAAATAGAATTGTTTATTAACGCGTCGATTCATAAAGATAAATCGGCTTTTATATAAGAAAGACTAGCTAGCTTGATGGCTTGATGCAGTAGTAGACTACTGCACCATGAACCTTCCACTACATGGAGATGATCTTTGGTGCATATAGAGTTAGTCTACACAGTAACAGCGCATTAATACACGGAAGGGGATCCCGACCCTTTGAATGATGTTAGCATTATGTTACGCTGCAAGGACCTCGCTTCTGTTTGTGCCCTGCTCACCAAGAAACTGACGAAAATTGGTAAACTGATCATTCAAAGGGTATGAATTGAACTCCATGACATTAATGCACAATGACACGCACACACACAGCCACATAGGGTCTTTATCAGATAGAGACGTTTTCTTCACTATGAATTGGCTGCCAATGCAACTATCGTGAATCACTGACCAGTCATAAGCAAACAGTTAAAGAGTATTCTTATTATGAATATTTCACTTGCACAACCGAAACATTTTACGTGCAGAAAAAAAATATGTAGACTCATTCAACATTTCAGAACACTACCTAAATCCATGATTGGTGCATACATTACTGTTAATATATAGCAACATTATCTGGGTCTTCTTTCTCCTCTGATCTTATTTGCATTTTATTACAAGGTAGTTTGTGGCAGTTAGATAGATAAGAATGTGCCTAATGACCAAAGCCACCCAGAAGAAAATGATCACCAGGAGGAGTTTTGAATCCGAAGTCCATAAGGAACTCGCACTACTAGAATTTTGTCTATAGGACACCCTCCATTAAGGGTGTCCATTGTTTGTAAAGGGCACCAATTAATTGATTAGCCACCATGCAGCCACCAATTCAATGTCAGTCCCCTTTGCTGCCGTTTCCATTGAGACTTAGGACACCCATTCTAGGAATGGTGTCCTCTTTCTACTTTAGCAGTACTGGGTCCCGCACTGCCTACTCTGACCAACCTGATTACTGATGATTGGTCATTGCCACCAATCATTCGGTGTGAAATGAACCCAAGCAAAAGAAAAAAAAAATTGAAAAATGAAAATGCCAATTATCTCACCCCAAAATTTTATCCTCTTTTATCATTCAACTACCAGTATTACACCAATAAATAAATTATTTAACCTCATAAAAATTGATAGTAAATATTTCTATTGCATCAGTGAGAAATTACATAGCCTGCTTTATCATATTTACAAACTTAAAAAAATAGAACACCATGTCTATACATAATTTACGGCCCCTCCCACCAAGGTTTGATCAGTATCACAATGTTTGCCGTTATGATTTCTAGTACCTGCCAAAGAGTAAGTGCAATGAATACATAGGGTTGATGTATCCTAGTCAAATTCTTATTGTTAATCAATAACCAACCAAATGAAAATAGAACACCATGATCAGTAAAGTTACCATTTTTGATCCCAGGCCAAAGGTATCAATACTCCATCTAACTGCATCTGAGAAAAACCTACAAATAGAACAATCAAGTAGAAGATCAAAACAACACCAAATAAGTGATTGACTTCTACGCATCAATCACTCAATTATCTGAAGCATATATTGACACAGTTACATTTGCAATGTATTTAGTTGATGTGCTGCATATATAACATGGACATGAAGAGCTTGGGTTTCATAATTGTGCTATTATGGCTCATTTTGGCATCAAAAGAAATAAAGAAACAAATATAAGTTGATGTGAAGTATCACAGTATTATCAATGAGAAGCCATATAATTAGTTTATGAATTTTAACTAGTGGGAGTCCCGAGTTATTAATTATAGGCAAAAATTCACATAGAAACATGATACCAAGCACTGTCTAGCTAAACACAGAGCATAATGGAGCAAGAAGAATTTATGGGTATCAATTCGAAGGACAGAAGTGAGCTTAGAATGAACCAGAATATATAGAGCACAAGTGGTGATGCTCACAGAAGCAAAAGAAATTAGGATACAATTGATGATGATAACCCAGATTTACTTGTAGGAATACCTGAAAATAAAAAAAAAAACAGTAAGCACAAGAATATAGTAAAGAATAAATAACATAAAATAGTTGAATATATAAATGATGTCTACAAATGTATTCATATACAATTATACATCATCACTGTTTTGCAAAAATCTAAAGTTATACAGATATGTAAATTCAACTTACTGCACCACCTAGTCCAGAAATAGAAACCTAAAGCAACTTAATTACAAGCCTAAACCTACCGGAAGTAAATATATCTAGTCACAAATTTGATGTTTATTTCAATGTATCTAGTCGATCAAGATTTTTTTTTTTTTTGCATGATATTGTTGCCTCAATATCTTGAGTAGGTTAATTCGTAGAACATTTTATAAAAAAAGGACAGATAACTTGATTAGCTGACAGAGAGAGAGATGCATATTAGAGAGTATAAAGATCAATGAGAGGAATAGGAATTGGAATGAACTTGTCTTCATAACAGCCAAACGCTCTTTTTATCGCACAAGACCTCTTGCTTGATTCTGTGTTTTTTCAACTTCTCAGATAAGTTTTAAATGTAGCTGAAAACATATGAAAATTTTACTTCATTCACTAGGTATATTTACGATTACAATCTACAATGGTGATTGTTAGGCATAAGCAAACAAAGAAACAGTCAACAGCCATCAAATGGCATGGAGACAACTTATTACGTACCTAATAACAAGAATGGGTTTAGGGATAGTACCACATAAAATGTATTCATGTTACAAGAAAAACTTAAATACAAGATTGTTTCGTCACTTATGGGATCTATGTACACCACAGAACCCAAGCACAAAGAAATTCTGTATTTTATAACAGCCAACGCACCTTACGAAAAATAATGAGAGCTTGCACCAACCAAGGAACTGATTCAAAGTCTCCACAGCTGCATCACCACAATCTTCCTAAATCACCATACACCTGCAGCTTCAAAGATGTACAGCTAGAATCTTAAAGACAAGGATTTATTCATTAAACTGGTTACTTAACAAATTCTTTCTTAAAAATAGCATATGTGTTGATAGTACATATGGCTAGACCTTGTTATGAGCCAATTAATCAAACTCATTGGGAACAAGGGCAACCCTCCACTGGGAGCATGACCTAGACTCCACCTTCTCAACAATGACTGAACACTTGAGCATTTGAAATAGCTCAAGTTCGACTAGCATTTGAAATAGCTCAACAACTAAACACTAAGCTATTAAATTCAAAAACTTTACCATGAGAAACATCAAATCTGAATTCATTGCAATTTTATTACAAATTAAATTGGCTTAGAACAAGGCTTTGCATAGGTCAACTAAAATAAGATTCTACAATTATGCTCATCCATATTCCAATACATCTAACTCTATAACCCATTATTAATTCAGAAATCCTACTGCAGCAAAACAGAGACTAAAGTAAGTGTTGGATTCAAAGCACATGCTTCTAGCAAGGGGAAAAAAAAACTTAATTGCACCTTGTTCTACATGAAAATTATTATTTCTGGGATTTTGTTTTTTATCAAGAGAACATTCTCAGATTCACCCAAATGAACATGAAAGACCCTAAAACACCCATAAAACCCAATAGCCATGATCCCGTACTGAAATCCAAGTTTCCACCAGCCAGAAAGAAACAACCCTAAAATCCAAAACATATTTTACCTACAACAAGATTCAGAGTAAAGAAAGGTGGAACCTTTTGCAGAACACGATCGACAGCTGTTGAAGTCAGCAAACCATTGGTGATGGCGCGTTGGCTAATTTCCCGTCCTATGGCCATGTGGGTTTTGTAGATCGGCTCACCCTAGATTCATTAGTATCGGTCGTGTCGCAGGTCACCGGAGTTAGAGAAATGGCAATGAAGAAGAAAGAGAGAGCAAGAGAGTTTGAGTTTTTTCATTGTTTGTTTATCTGCCGAGAGAGTCTCCCTGAGAAAGAGAAAGAGAGAGTGAGAGAGAGAGAGAGTGTTTGAGAATTTGTTGCAATTGGTATATTTAATTCTCTATGGCCAAAAAAATAATAATACTAAATAAGGGGGGATAGAAAGTGATCAGCTATATTATTATTTTATTATTTAGTTTATTAATAAACATATTAACCACTGATCATCAGTGACAAATCCAATTTTTTGCCACCAACATATGCTATTAGTGGATCACAAAAGTTAGAAGAACCGTTTGCTTATCAGTGGCCATCTATCGGTGCCCTTTGGCCATATTTCTAGTAGTGTCGCTAGCTGTTAACGTAATTGATACCTTCATATCCAGACCACAAGGAGCAATGGTACTGATCCAGCTGAGCCGAACTGGATGAACTGGGAAGACTTGAAACTTCCTGATGAGATAGTGGAATACTGAAACTGTTACTTTCACTAATGCTGCCAAAATCAGAAACTTCCATAGGTCTTGAATCAGAATTATTGCACGGTTTGCACCAGGGTTCAAAAGTTTGCTTTGGTTGATCAAAACTACGCACCAAACTTATGTTCGCTGCATATGGTAATGTGCCACCTAAACAAGATGAAGTCTCGGGGTGATGTAGGACGAGAATGGACCCAGTTTAGCCGAAAAATCATAAAAGTAAAGAAGCGGTGTAGAATCAAGAAGAGTGATTGGAAAATAGGTAACTCACGCGTAATCAGGTTACTAGCCGCTGGAATATTCAAGAAGATTTGGTTTTGGACTTTTCGGGTTTCTCGTGCGAAAAGTCAGGTTTTGATTTTGAATCAGATTTGACTAACTTTTGGCCAGAATGTCCGTTTGAAACGCATGATACCTTTCCGGAATGGGAACGACGAGATCTTCAAGACTCACTTTAGTGAGCCCTATCAGATTTAGGCCAAAATGTATCATCTTAATAATCCGATTCGTGATTTAATATTTTTAGACTAGTTTTACATTATTTTTATTTTAGGTTTTCTAGTTTATTTTGGATTTGTTTTGTTTTAATCCGTGGGCTTTAGGGTTTCATTGTTAGTCGCCCTAGGGTTTCTTTTCCCATATATAAGCAACCTTAAACGGCTGCAGAACTATCTTTTATCATATTATCAATCAAAATTGAGAGTTTTCTCTTTTATCTCTGGTGGACTCCAGAATCTTTGTTTTAGGTTTATTGCTTGTAAACCTAGGGTTACTTCCGCCCGCGTCAGTTGGTATCAGAGCGGGTTTCGCCCGCTTCTTAGCAGACGACGATCCAAGGGAGAAGTTCACTACCATCAACCTCAACGATGCTGGTCGTAGAGTATCTATCAAAGAAAGTTTCGTTTAAGAGGAACATACCAAGGGATTTTCCCTAGGACAACCTCATCAATCCAAAAAAAAAAAAAAAAAGAGGAAAAAAAAGAAAGAAAGAAGAAACATGGAACATTGGATATTCACAACGCTGGATTACGACGACTTCCGAACTACATGTGTCATCAAATACAAGGTATGCTCTGTAATAATTGACAGTGGTCTACGAGAGAATTTTGTAGCAAGCAAAATTGTGGATTATTTTCAATTGCCGACAGTGAAACTGAGTGATCCATACTGGATTCCATTTGGAGAGGATGAATATGCACAAGTAACAGAGGTTTGTAAAGTTCCTGTCTCTATGGGAAAATTTTATAAAGAAGAGATTACTTGTCATGTGATTGACATGGATGACACTAATGTGCTTTTTGGAAGGCCATGGCATGAAAGCGTCAAAGGTGGTTATTGCAAAGATGACACATATTTATTTAGGTGGGAGTCACACAAAATTAAAATCAAGCCTGGAAGGAAGAACATCAAGAATGATCCTCCTAAGGTTTTCAAGAAGAAGTTAGAGTCCAAGTTTTCTTTGCCGGTTGAGATTAATAGTTTAATTGAAGAAAAGCCAGAAGAATTTCTAATGGAAGAACCTCCACAAGAATTCATGGATGAAGACCAAGAAGAGGTTAAAGATGAAATTGCTCATGAAGACATGGTTATTTGTACTGATGAAGTCTTGGAGCCTAAAATAAATCATTCAGAGCCAGATGTTATTCAAGAGTACAACCTTGAGAGCTTTGAAGAATCTACTAAGGTTGCCTATAACAGACTCATCTATGGTGTTGGGTTCATGATTGTGTCATCAGAATATGCAGAAGATCCAGCCAATAATCCACATGTCCAATTGTCTAATTTTTTCTCAGGTCTTTTGTCTACCTATTCTTGTCCTTTATTCAAGAGGAACTCGAGGGCGAGTTCTTTCATAGTGGAGGAGAATGATGTAGGACGAGAATGGACCCAGTTTAGCCGAAAAACCATAAAAGTAAAGAAGCGGTGTAGAATCAAGAAGCGTGATTGGAAAATAGGTAACTCACGCGTAATCAGGTTACTAGCCGCTGGAATATTCAAGAAGATTTGGTTTTGGACTTTTCGGGTTTCTCGTGCGAAAAGTCAGGTTTTGATTTTGAATCAGATTTGACTAACTTTTGGCCAGAATGTCCGTTTGAAACGCATGATACCTTTCCGGAATGGGAACGACGAGATCTTCAAGACTCACTTTAGTGAGCCCTATCAGATTTAGGCCAAAATGTATCATCTTAATAATCCGATTCGTGATTTAATATTTTTAGACTAGTTTTACATTATTTTTATTTTAGGTTTTCTAGTTTATTTTGGATTTGTTTTGTTTTAATCCGTGGGCTTTTAGGGTTTCATTGTTAGTCGCCCTAGGGTTTCTTTTCCCATATATAAGCAACCTTAAACGGCTGCAGAACTATCTTTTATCATATTATCAATCAAAATTGAGAGTTTTCTCTTTTATCTCTGGTGGACTCCAGAATCTTTGTTTTAGGTTTATTGCTTGTAAACCTAGGGTTACTTCCGCCCACGTCAGGATACAAATTTATGTCGTAGTTTTTGAATTCCATTAGTTCGCAAAAGTGTTTAACAATCATCATCTGAGGGTGGGAAAAATTTGGTGAGAAAATAAGAATATGTAGTTTTAGTAAAAAATTGTGTGTAGTCACAGTTTTAAATAGAAAACCTGGTCTTAATTAAAAAAAATGCAGTAAGTTACTGGATCTAGTTTTCTTTCTCTGGTCTTAATTAAAAAAAATGCAGTAGTCAGAAACTCCCAGATTTTGTTTTCTTTCTCTGGTTAATTGGTATAGTACTACCGCACTCCGTTTATATACGGGATTCTAAACCTAATCCTATTACCATTGGGAATCCAATAGGTTTGTGCCAAGTCCAAAAGGGAATAGGAACAGTAATTACAGTTTCCTTGTCTAAGTGATAACTTGTTTCGTTGAATTTTTTTGAAAATCTTGTTTCTCTAAAACTGCAGTCGTTGACTGTTGGATCAATGAAAATGATTGAAATAGAACTAGAAGAGGAGAAACCAACGACCAAAGTATGAAACAAACCTTTTAGAAATCTATTTTAACGTTCTTGGTATAAATTAGATATTCCAGCGAGAACTAAAACAAAGTTCAAATCCAAGCTTACAGCTAGCATGTTCATCTATGAAGTGCTAGACAGAAAAGAAAAGAAAAAAAAAGAAGTACTTGATCTTTAAACTAATCGATTTCATCAAGTAAAATCCACACCTGCAGCACCTAATCAAATGAAGATTTGTATTTTCTATTAACACCTCATATAACGAGTGTATTCATGATTTCATGCATGCTAATCACTAGTGGGCAACTCTAATCCTGTACATGAATAATATAGAAAGTTACAACAGAATGAGAAGATACACCATGGCTCCAGATTGTGAAATGAACTGGAAATTAGCCGAGTCCATTAAACAACGGCATGATCCAAATAGCAGGTGGGATGTTTCTGTGCCAAGGATTTAGAGAATAATGTTGCGTAATGCTTCCATCCTCTAAATTGAAGATGCCCATATCACTTGGTCCATTAGAGATGGTTTCATCCTTTAGTTTGATTAAGCTGAAGATGTCATCCATATCAATTGATCCATCATCAACTAATCGCACTTCTCCAAGTTCTATCAAGTCATCCGTGTAGTATATGGAATTTGGTTGGCACCCAGGAAAGTTTGAAGCCAAAACACACATCGAGTGATTGTCACCAACAAACAAAGCCTCATCTCCAATACTCTTTAACTCAACCTGCTCCACAATGGATTCGTCCCTCTCATCAAACACCACCTTGTAAACCTTGAAGCTTTCGGTCCAGAACTCATTATGCTCATAATGGAAATAGTAATGTCGTGGTACATCCTTCTGTTTCAAAAATCTTCGAACATGCAACAAGTCTCCTTTAGTTGTTTCCACAAGATACCCCTTATGCGCATGACATGAAAACCGATATCGTCCATGTGCAAGTAAACTTTCTTCTACTGGCTTGCTATTAACATCAAAAGATTTAATCCGTCCCCATTGTCCGACCGCATAGACTTTTCTTTTATAAAAGATAGCATCAGTAAAGAAGGAGTAGACCTCAAGGTAAGTCCAGATTGTTTGTCCTCCTTTTATGAAAGCGATCCTTGAAACCCTATCATAAACTGCCACAACCACATAATTGTCTGGATTCGCAATTGGATCAGCGGATAAGATAACCTTTGGGGAGAAAACCATGAACCAATGACTCTCGGCATTGAAATACAATGGAGGTAGACGAATGGGCGTCACTTCTCTTTTGAACACGTTCACTAGAGTTGTACTGAGTTGATGTTCGCCTAGTAGATCTACTGCGACCAACCAACCAGGAGCATTGCTCGAGCCACAACACCTCTTAGTGGTATTACAAGCTTGTGGTAACTCAAAGTTGTTGTAGACTTTTTGCTCAGAGATGCTGTATAGTTTTCGCTTTCCTTGGGATTCTGAAGGGATCATAAGCATGGGATGCACCTTAAAACAACGCTGGGTTGTGTGGTTATAGTCTGCTGCGAGAGCATGCCATTCCTTGCAAACGGCAGCAAAACGAACATGGTCAGTTGGTTCCAACAACTTATCCAGAATCTCTGAGAGAATGACATGAGGAAGACTAGACCAGTCTGCCAATAGTTGTTTGCGGAAGGTAGCAGCCATGTTCCTACAACATGACAGATGGAGCCCCGTCAATTAGGAAAACAGAATGCAAAGAAACAAATAACAGGGGAATTGAAAGGCAATTAAAATCCCAAAAGAAAAGGATATCAGAATCTCACAAGGAGGAGGATTGAATTTAGTATGAAGGACGTAAATGCATCAAAGATCACATATCCAAGATGCCTTTCAAAATCCATAAAATAAGCCCTGATACTACTGACCATATGTATAAACAAACAAATTCATAGAAAATGAATTGAGCAGATAACCAAAATAGTACCAGTCTATGTTTTTAATCGAACCACACGAGACTATACTCCTAGACAGGCGGGCGAATTGAGAAATCAAACCAAAAATCAATATCCAAACAAATTTACAATCGCATTACATCCTTGAGAAATCAAATTTACATCTAACAACATGTCATCATGTCATGGAGGCCAAAATTGGTGGAAACCTAAAATCGTCACAATCTCACAGAATAAGAAATTAAATACGCGCTTCTTCTTCTTCTTCTGGGTAATCGGAGATTTGGTCTCCTATGATGCTCTCTCCATCCCTTTTTCCAACATTCACTTCCAGTCCGGTCGGTGTTCGTTCTATATGGATTCCATGTTTTGGGCTGTTTTTGGGTCCCCAGCCCAATGACACAGTGGGCCTGTTTCTTGTGGACTAAATATTTTCTGCATTTACTTTTTTTTTTTTTTTTTTTTTTTTAAATTTATCGAAATCACGCGGTTCCTTAAACAGGTGAGACTAATCCGTGTCGGGATCATGTCAGAACGTTTCCTGCCCCTGGCCACCAAGAATAGATTGAGATTTAACTTCAATCAACGTCGGTGGGATTCAAACCCAAGTGTAAGGGGTTCCACACTTGGAGCCTCTTACCAACTCAACCACCTGTGGTGGTTATTTTCCGTATTTATTTATTACACTTTTACTTTTGTGCAATTCTGACATTTTCAAGCTCAAAAGTCGGGTGATCCATCATTTATTTCCTACATTTTTATGTTTGTGGAATCAAAGAGAAAAATTTAAACTATTGAAAGAAAAATAATTTTTTAAAAAAGTTTTTGCATTGTCTCACTCACCCGCTCTATGTCACAAACATTTGACTATAAAAGTACAAGTTTAAAGATGTCTAGTTTTTCAACCAAAAGAATAATGTCTAGTTTCGGAGAACAACTAACATTATTCTTTTGGTTGGAACAACTACACATCTTTAAATCTAAAGTACCGAACTTATCATTACTTAATAATCTATGATTTTGTTAGAGCATTTTAGCATATACTTTAGTGCTTAACTCTTCCACTATCTATTTTGGAGAGTATGTTTAGTTAAAATTTAACACACAACTCTGCTAGGGTTTGGAAACGTAGCCGTTAGGCTGGAGTCTCGATTTATTCTCTTCTACTCTTGCTGATGGGAAAACATGCATGTAGACCTAAGCCTACTTCTATTCCGGTTGGGATCAAAGTCGGAGGTCGGATTTCATTTGCCATTGGATGGGTCTGTGCGCACTCTGGTGCTTTGCCCAGTTTTTCTGGGCTTGAGGTCTGGTTCCATGGGATTGCGGGAGATGGTCGTTGCTTGGATCGGTGGTGATTGGCGAATGGGATCGATTTTGGTGTTGTCATTGAGTGTTTCTGGTGGCGGTGGTCTGTGGCACTGCGCTGGGTGCGTGGTGCATTCCTGACTAGTGGCAAGGTTGCGGTGGTGTGTGAAAGATTGGTGATAGTCTATTGGGTTAAGGGGCTGGCCTGTGTGTACCTGGGCCTAGATCCATTGGACTAGGCTTGGGCTCAAGTTTTTCTCTTTTATTTAGTTTTTATTAAAATTTCTCCTCTTTTGGGGGAGAAATTTGTAGGTTCTCAATTTTGAAAAAAAATTTGGTGACATGAGTTTTTGTCATAGCTAGTGTAGGGTAGTTGAATGAGCTTCATTATTCAACTAAAAAAGTTGACTTGTTTAAGTAACGACTCTTTTTCACAACTCTACTGTAATAAATTGTTACATGTAATTTCGCTGATTTATAAATGAGTTGACATATTACTAAAAAAACCTAAAACTAAAATTTGACTAGGCAATAGCTAGTATTGTTAAAGATGCTCTAATGAATTATTCATTAAAATTAAGAACAAGATTGTTAATTCAGTTTTGAAAACGTCTTTTTTGTTTATAAACTCATCTTTTATTCTTTTCTCAGAAACTCAACATGAGAAAAATTGAGGATAGGCCGGGTCTAGATCCCCTTCTCTATTAGTGATGGTGTGATAGCAAATGTTTATGAATTCAGTCTGCCGGTATTGCTGTATCGAGGAATTCCTTAATTCCTTCTCGAGAGTGTAAGCCAACATTGACAGATCAAATGAGTTAACTAAACAAAAAAGCTCTTGTTCAAAATGAGTATCTATGTTGCTGTTGAGGGGGAGAAAGGGTTTATTGGAGTAGGAGACACAGCAGTGGAAGCAACCAGCCTTAAGGTATTGGGTGATTCTGAGGGGCTTTGAGAGGCAAGTGATGGTGAATAAAATGAGTTTTTGGGGATGAGAATATCTAAAATACGATCCTTGTTTGGGAATAGAAGATTCCATTTTGACATGTTTAACTAGGCAAGGAACAAAATGAAATAACAGTACGAATAAAGAGGTAAGAAAAGGATTTCACCTCCCGCTTACATGAAGAAAGAAAAATGAGACACATTTTGTACACCAAACACCTAATAACATGAGCCTTGAGTTCCCTCATGATCAAAATCCCCTGGTCCAATCATCTTGCTCTCTTCTAGCTCCCAGCATGTTCTACCATGGGACTTGTTCCAAGTGAAAAATACACCTCCACAGCTTTATTTGCTAAACAAACAAAAGGGCATTAAAATTTATCTGAAAGAGAACTGAACTTGATCTGAACTATATTGGGTTGTTTACTACAACTTCAACTGTACTGTACGTACTTTAAAACACTAGAGCTTTGTATATACTAATGAAAACACTGTGCTCATTATGTATGTCTACTGCAAACACTGTGCTCATCAAGTGCAAAAAAAGGGCTACTTGTCTCGAGGCACTGGTATGGTGTTTAAAATTTGACATGTAAGGACAATGAAAGTACTGATATGGCAAAAAGAACTGACGTTGTTCAACATCACGAACAGTCGCACTGAGGAACCGTGAATTTGGCCTAAATATTCTTGTTTTAGGTTGTTGAAGATAAGCATGAACACCTTCCTTCTCAGCTTGGCTCTGCAAGTCTGCTTCTTCTCTCATAAGAATCGCAGCTATTCTGTTCTCTGTCTCAAGATCCATCTGACCCTGGTAAGCTACTTCCTGTCAAAAGAAAAAAGGAGAAAAGAATTTTGATCAAATAGTTAAAAGTACTTTTCCTATATAACAAATGTTCAAAGGAGGGAGAAAAAGAAGAAAGAAACAAGACATAAGACACACCAACCAGCTCAGACTACAACATCAGAGTCAATTTAACAAGCCTTTCATAATATAGCCAAGGATCAAAGCATTTTTGGTAACAATAAATCTTTTCAGATTTTGCATCAGACTTTTTATCTAAACAGCTAGAAACAGAATAATTGGGACAGACTGAAAAGAAGTATATAAACACCAGCTTAGGATAATAACCAAATAAATGAAACAAGAAATACATGATCAACAAGGTTATCCAGACTGCTAATATTACCCAAGAAGGGTAACAGCAAACATTCCATCTTAAAGTTATAGAGTCTGATTTGTATTTTCCGTTGTTAGGAAGCACAAGCAAAACTGAGGACGTAATGTGAAACTACTTGACTAACAGGAGGGCATGGCACCATAAACTTTGTAGCCTTTTCGTGGAAAGCCCTCCACTGCATAAATACCACAGTATTAGTGATTCCAATTAATGTTTTGTATTTACCAAGCTATAAACTTATTTGAAACTCAGCCCACATATCACCTATACCATAATAACTAACACAGATTTTCTGAAGGCAAATCAAGCACTTCTAGCAGAATAAGCTACGGTTTGGCAGAGGCCAAATAAAGAAGCAAAAGAAAGCTTCCATCTCGAACTATGTGATCTGCCACTGTAGACTAGTCTATTTCGAAAAGTCATCTCTATGATCCAAACTTAAGACATGGACATAAGAAATTACCATATTTAATCCCAGTAGCTACTATACTCTACTGGCTTCGCGAGCTTTCTTTTCTAGTCTTCAACCTGATTTAAAAAGTTTCCCATTAGTGCACAAGAGCAATATAACACTACTATTAATTGATCAAATTAAAAACTACTAAGCATCATCTTAATCCAAAACTCGATACAGCAAGCACATATGAATGAACAGATCCACACATACAAAACATAAAAGCATATGAATCATGCAGAACCACGCAACCAAATTCCCTCGGATATGTTTCAAAGTGACAGAAGTTTGATTGAGAACCAAACAAAAACCAATCAGAATCACAGAATTTCATAAATCAAACAGAAACAATCTTATAAAAAAATTAAAAAATAAAAAAGAAAGAGAGAGAGAGAGAGAGAGAGAGAGAGAGAGAGAGAGAGAGAGAACAAAAAAGAACAATTTCGAACAATCTCAAAATTACAATGGGACTTGTTCCAAGTGAGAATACACCATCACCACAGGTATACCTGATTTGAAGCTCATTTTAGCGAGTGAAGAGAAAACCCTTTTACCTTATTATCACATCTCTCATTGCCAAATCCCTGCTTTAGTCCCCATCAAACACTCTACTATAGTCTACTGTCTGAAGGTGAACCACAAATTGGAGTAACATACTTCAATCCACACAAATCAGACATCATCATATGAAAAAGGCAGGTAAAGATGAAAGACATCAACAAAAAGATAAATTGTTTTATTGTCTATTTGCAGCAAATCTACACTCCGTCTGTTCTGAGTTCTCTACAATATCACTTACAGGCTTTGAGCAAAATGAACAAATGTCCGACTGTTCTGAATTCTCTACAATATCACTTACAGCTTGAGCAAAACAAACAAATGTGAAGCAATAAGGTAAAGCTGCTGCTTTCCTTACCATTACACTTAAAAGCCACACTTTCTATCTGTGGTGAGTTATCTACACTACCACTTCCAACACAGCAAATAGAAGTAAAGCAAAATCACAAGGCGGCTGCATGCATTTATCTCATCTTAGATTTGCCTGACTTCATCTTCTCCAATAATGTCTAGCTCTGCCTTGCTCTTCTCCTTTGCTTCCTCAACAAGCTGCTTTTCCTTCTGTTCTGTAAGGCAGCAATCACAGATATGCACATATGCCTCGGTGTCAGTTTTATCCATCCCACTGCACTTCAAGTGCTCATAGGCCTCACACAAGTTGCATTGCAAGAATCTTTCTCCATCATCTTTAGACGTGCCACACTTGCACTCCACCTTTTTACCAGAGCCTTTGCAACATGGTTCAGTTCCCTTCATAAGGTAATTGTATTTTAACATGGTGTCTACACACAACTTCACCATTGAATATTCACTGCCGACTTCGGGGTATTGTAGAACAACAGTTTCATATACAAAAATTGCATCACGGTGAACATCAAGGGGCTCAGTTGTTAGGAGAGGAAGAGTCTCCAGTCCATACTCCATCACATTTGAGATTGGATTCTCCTTGCAAGCTACAATTTGGTGCTTCCCACACTTCAGATTCTTCATTGTTGAAATTGCATAGTCCAGTAGCTCACTTGGACTCACTTCGGAGCTAGCTGCCTCACTGAGGTCCTCCCTTGTTATAGGGCCTCTCTTATCCAGTATATTGATCAGTACAGTTATCGCCTCCTTTATTTGGTCCCTAGTCCAACTTTTGCGGGGTATACTAGCAATGGTATGTGCCTCTTTTGCCATCATTGATTTGGCAGGATAAGTCAGCACGAACGCAAGCAAGTCACTTAAAGTCTTGAATGGGGAAGGACTGAGACTTTCGTAACATTCAAGTACTCTCTCTAGACGATGAACTAGAGCATATTGGTCCTCCACCTTGTGAAACACTTCAACAACCTGATAAATGTCAAGGTTACGGAGATAAGCTAGGGCAACCTCATACTTCACTTCATCTACTCCATATCTCCCTCTCCAAAATTTGTATCCCCACCTATTGAACCAGGATCTTCCGTGAGCCACCCCACAGAGCAAGCGAAGATCAACATTCCCTTTCTTGGCAACATCCTCCAACGTAACATCTCTGCAGATCATGCAATCAATTACTTTAAATTCCGCACCAATACAAGTTATTTTTGCAACAACATTAATATGAATATGAAAAATTCATTACCTTATTTCAAGATTTTTACATAGACAGTCCCATATGTCCATGAGGTTACTGCCAGACATCACACCAGAAGAACTTCTTTGAATCCAAAGCAAATGGGCATAGGCATTCATGTGTATCACCACATACAGCAAGGAATTTCCTTGTGGGTTAACAAAAACACTTTCATTAAGGCATTCATTCCACACTTCCTCAACTGGAACTAACATATGGAACTGTTTCTTTGAAACATGAATGCTTTCGCAGTCTGCAAGTTCAAACCCAACATATAACCAAACATGAAAATCATAACAGGCTAGGATATAGCAGCAGCCTAAAACAAAGAACCTGCCAAACCACAAATCAGAGCATGCCAGCAATTCAGAATGCATTATTTTTGGTAATTGGATTTAAAGGTACAGTCTTTCAATCTGTTAGCACGAGTCTATCTATGTATCTCCCTCACGTCTCTATCCTTGTTGTCTAATCTGTTCATGTAGATAATTATAGTTTGTTGAAGATACTAGATGCTAGTATAGTCAACTCTAATATCTAGTATAGTTATCTCTAATCTTTCTTACCCCTGTGAACGTGTACATCATTGTCAAGAAAGTAATGCATTACTGAATTTGAATAGGGGCTTTAATTTGGTCTCAGAAAATTGTTAATCAAGAAACACACACATTTTTGAAACCACCCAAAAATAAACAAAGACGCCTAAGGTAACAGATTCAGCAACACTAGACTAAATCAAAGGAACCATATATATCAGAAAAGGCAAGCCACCAATTCAAAACTCAATTTTGATGGAAATGAGGGTTAAAGATACAGTCTTTCACACTTTTTTGGCATAATATCATGATGGTGTTTCCAAGATTACAACTTTACCTGCAATTCTGCAGTGTTTGCAAGACGGGTCTGGCCAAGCTCCTTCGTCATCTTCAATGGTGAAAAGTGGTATCGTCGCACCCCCAATTGCTAGTTCCGTCAGCCATGTCTTCATGCCTCGAATCGCATAGTCTGTCACGGCCGCGTTCTTGTTGAGGAAGACAACAATCTTCTGCCCAAACCCTCGTGCAACAAGGTCGCCTCTGAAAGTATATACCACATTGTCAAGAAAGCTAGAAACTTTGATGGTGTGAAGTAGAAAATAGGGGAATAGGGATTTTGCTTGCTCATGTCACTTGTACACGTGGAACGTGGTACTCCGGGACTACCTAATAATTCCCCCTCAGAAAGTTTTCAGAATTGGATTTTGGAACTCTGCTATAAGTTGGCGTATTTATAGTAGTTTTCTACAGGTTAACCCAAATTGTTATTACCATCACTCCGTAATTTTTTATTACAGTAGTTTTTATTATAAAGACACCATCAAATTTGGGTTACCTTTTGTATCTTTTTTTTTTTTTTTTTTTCTGAAACGCCAGGTATATCTTTTTAAATAAAAACTTTGGTTTGTGTTTGGCTTCTTCTTTTTTTGGTAATAAAATAGGATTTGGCACCCGTTGGAGTTGCTCTTAGAGTGAAACACTGACTGTGGATGTGAGTTACGGTCTTACGGATAGATAGAGCTAGCCACGGGCCCATAGCTGAGCTCAGGATCGAGCGGGTCCAAATTACGTTATCCATAGACCGGGATCGAAGGAAACCCGGACTGAAATTTTTTGGGCCACTTTTTAGAGTTTTCAAACCCAAATAGACCTAAAAAAAAAAAAAGATCAAAGCAAGTAGTAGAAGCCACCATAGTCGCCGAGCCACCACTGTCGAGGCTCTAAACCCATCTCGGCTCTTCAGCTTCTAGGTGAGCTACTTTCTATTGAATCTAAATTTGAAGCCTCCTCCTATCAGTGGTTTGCAACTCTTTCTTCTTCTTCCTCTTCAGCTTACAAAGACGCCCGACAACTCTTGAGCTTGAAATACACTCTTCCGAAACCGACCCTTCTCTCTGATTGGCTCCTTGAACAAAACCTATATATATGTTTTCGGGCGTTTTCTACAAATAATCTTTGGTTCGAACTCTCCCTCCAGGTCCTCGACCTCTCGCTACCTTGTCCCGTTGCCTCTCCAGCTTTGCCATCTCTAATCGAAGCTCATCATCTCAGACTCTTAATGACTCATTGATGCTGAAGAGGGATGAATTGGAATTTGGTTGAGAATCGGGAAGAGTAGATTGGGAGGCTTAAGAGGGATGAAATGATGAACTGGGAAATCTGGAAATTGGGATTTTAGGGTTATTTTTATTTTTTTTCAAGTTTGATACAGAATGAGGTATAGTTAGACTCTCATATTTGTGTCACGCCCCGGACCCCATGTCGGTGCATTTTAAGCACCAAACGCCAAATGCGAGGTGTGAGGGTTACAAATCAGAATGTATATAAACCTCCTCCTTCTATGCTCTTCATTCTAGGCTCCCAATGAAGATAAACATCTTCCTTCTATGCTCTTATTTTTTTTTTCTTTTAAGTATGATTCAGAATGAGTATAGTTTGACTCTCATATTTGTGTCACGCACCGGATCCGATATTGGTGAATCTCAAGCACCTAAGGCTGAACTCGAGGTATGAGATTACAAAGTAGAATGTAAATAAACCTCTTCCTTCTATACTGTTCATTCTAGGCTCGTCCAATGCCTTTCCGACTCGACGAACTCTTAGGGCTTGTCCGGTAACGTTTTTAAAAATGATTTTTCAAAAACCGATTTTGAAAATAAAAATGAGAAAACAAGATTGGATTTTTGAGATCCGAAAATGTGTCCGGTAGCTTATTCCGAAAACAATTTTCAAAAATGAGAGAAGATTGCGACTAGAGATGAGAGAGAGACCTGAGAAGAAGATAGCGACGTGAGAATATGGAAGAAGAGAGCACATTCTTTTTTTTCTTTGTTTTGGAAAATATATCTCCGTGTTTTCTAAAATATGAGAATGAAAAGGTGAAAACGTCTATTTGTCGTTTTCCTGTTTTACGTGTAAAATAAAAAATTATTTTCAAAAATTATTTTTTGCATTTTTGAAAACAGACCAACGAACGCATTTTCAAGCCATTTTCATTTTATAAAATGAAAAAGATGACTTGAAAATGTTACCGAACGCCACCTTAGTATTTCTCTGCAAATATATTAGAGATGGGTGGGTAATCAAAATCACATACTAAGTTAGTAGATCATGTAATATACCAGCAAAGTCATGTTATTTTACACACATTAGAAAGTAGTATGTCGTATACACATCAATTCATAGCAATTCATCACATCGCATCCCTTATTATAAGTTGTCCTTCAATTTAGTGACCACCATAGGTACCCTAATAGCCTTCTCTAGCCATATACCACCATGTGACACATCCTTACTTCGGCATAACCAATCAAGAAGTTCTAATATTCCATGACTAATCAAACAATGGATCCAACACATAATATTTATAAATTCCACATATTTCACAAATAGACATGCTTCACGTTAAAATAAAGAGATATTTCGTAAATAGCTAAAGTCATGTTTTTCCACCATTTCTATACCAAATAGAATATTTAGACATATTACACAAACCCACTCACCTCGACAATACGAATCGCCTCCCAAAATACCGATTGAAAATTGAAAATCCTAAAACGAGCCTTTTAGAAATCATTGTTCAATCTAACTCAAACCTGCATGGATAGAAAGAGGGCATCAAGACGAATCCGTAGCTTTTCGTGGATCATAAATCAGAGTTATGGATAAAAAGTTATGATCCGCTGAAATTTTTTAGAGAGAGAAAGTGATTTCAGAAATTATATGAAAATGGTGGCTGAGTTTCTATTAATTTATAGGGAGAAGGACGAATTGAAATAGGCCATCTGTCCTTCTCTTAATAAACCACTAAGAAATTGTGACACTTGTCAAGCCTCCATCACTTTTCTTTCTTCCATTTTTGGAGAAACTGGAGCCGAAAATGAACAATGTTGTGATTAGGGCTGTCATTTCTGACACGACACAACACGACCCGATAACACGACTAGAAACCCGCACGAAATAAAGCGGGTTGAACCTGCACGATTAAAAAGTGGGTCAGCCGTGGTTAACCTGCCATGACCCATTTAATAAATGGATTGGTCATGGGTCAACCAGCTAACACGAAGTGAACCAGTATAACCCAATTATGCTATACTTGTTCTTGAAATTTTGGACGTTGGGAGTATTTGATAATAGAATTAAACAATTTGAAATATTTTGCTTTATAATTATTGGAGTTAATTATTTATGAATTATATATAATTATTTATATTCTTCGTCTTATGAGTTTTTAGCGAATTTAATGAATTTAAACATTTTTTTAGTTAAATGGGTCGCATTGTTAACCTTTAAATGAGTCATTTTGTTTAACACTACACAACCTATTTAATTAAATAGCAAACTACATTTAATTATTTTCTATTTATTAAATGGGTTAAGCGGGTTGGAAACGGATAACCCGTTTAATAAATAGGTTGGGTTTTGGTTTAAATTTTTGACACGATTATTAAATAGGTTGGGTTTGGGTTTGGGTTTGTCTCTTGCAACACGATAAATACCTTGACCCAATACGAATCCAACCCGACACGACCCATTAACAACCCTAGTTGTGATCACATGTCTGTCTAGTAGAGGAAAATTCATTGGCACGAGTGTTTTTATCAAACGGTAGTTGACAGACAAAATATTCGTCAGGAAAAAGTGTTATTTATTCTAAGAACTCTGTTAAATTTCGTTTGTAAACGTGAGACCTTTATCGATGAAAATTCATTTATACAAGTGTTTTAGTTTTATTTTTATTTTTAGGACCTTGAAACTTTCATCGAAAATAGTATTGTTGGTTTTTTTTAAAGCTTTACGAGTTTTTTGACTGTCTAACTGTGTTTTTTAGTCTAAAACCTTTGCCAGTATTCCTCACTACAAATTTCTCTTATTATATCTTTGGCCACAAATTGGTCTTCTTGTTTATCTCTGCACCGTGACAAGGTGCATTTTGAAGGTGATTGTATACAGCTGGTTTAAGCAGTAACTTCACAAGAAGAAGATTATTGAAGTTATGGTGAAGATATGATTTATTGAAGATACGTACGGCGAAGATGTGTTTATTGAATATATGGTTTACTTGCAATTTACGTCTGTGCTTGTGGTGCATGTGGTGAATCCTCTACTATTGCAAAGCAAGCATGGTGCTGCTGCTGCAGCATGGTGCTGCTGCTGCAGCATGGTACAATCAGTCCTTTTTCATGAATCAAGTCTAAAGCATGAGTCTTATTGTTAGGGCCCATACTTTCTTCTATTGTAATCAGTTTAGCTAGTGTGTGTGTACACTCATTCTTATAAAGGTTTAAAACAATTAAATACAGAGAAGAATGCACCATCAATTTATGTATTATTTTCTACATGGTCTTATTGTTTGGGTTTGGATGGTTATCTCTTCTTCAAGCTATAGATGGTTGAAGAAATTCTACAGCTTACATCATTGAGGATGTCAGAATTCTTCTTCGACTAGTTACTCAAGATTGAAGGGGAGGGGGAGAGAGGGGGAGGGAGGGAGAGACCTACGTACGCGTACTTACGCTTAACTCTACTTACGATTAACTGAAAGCTAGCATACTGGAAAAGACGGTGTAATCCAAATTGCCGGCACCATTTGCCCCTCCACAAACTTGTGAGGATAATAATGGTGTGTAATGGTTTTATTACTTCCATCCTCTAAATTAAAGATGCCTATGTCTTCTAATCTTTGTCCTTCCACAACAAGATCATTCGTGTAGTATATAGAATTTGGCCGACACCCGGGAAACTTTGAAGCCAAAACACATACCGATTGATTGTTGCCCACGAAAATAGCCTCATCCCCAATGTCATTTACCTCAGCTAGCTGTGCAATGGATTCAACCCACTTGAAAACCTTGAACCTCAGCATTTTCCGCCGCTTGAAGATGTTGGTTCAGCTTCTTCCAACAATCTCTCAACAACCAGTAAATCCCCCTTTGTTGATGTTACGAAATATGTTGGAATTAGAAGATGGGATAGAGTACAATGTTCAAGCCATGCCACATGTTGCAGATGTAAACTACTGTAATATATGTCAACGCTGCTATCAACGCAG
The DNA here is from genome assembly GCA_024704745.1 of Rosa lucieae. Classification (NCBI taxonomy): domain Eukaryota; kingdom Viridiplantae; phylum Streptophyta; class Magnoliopsida; order Rosales; family Rosaceae; genus Rosa; species Rosa lucieae. The sequence goes on from CM045493.1 coordinate 5,705,152, forward strand.
TCTGATACAAGCTCGTGCCCTGGGATATCTCTTCCAAAACCACGAACTGAGAACACTCGCCCTTCATAATATGTTGCAGCACTGCACCACGTATGCATGGGACTCCAAAGTTTTTGTCCTCCTCTGATGAAGTCTAGAACCGCATATGACTAGAACCACATAATTGTTCCGATCCAAAGTGGGATCAGCAGGCAAGGTTATCTTCACGACTTGCTTTACACTAAATAAGCTGTCTTGGATTGGAGGGAGAAGGATAATATCTTTTGCGTTTCTGAAAGGATTCATGAGAGTTATTGCTAGACTAGCATAATAATCTGAGCCTCTGAGGACTTATTTAGATACCGATACTTAGCCATCCATCCATAACCACAATAGATCCTATCATCACGAGGCACTGGCAACTTCATATTTCTGTAGATTTTTCTTTCAGACAAGCTGTAAAGCATGGTCATTGGGTCATCGGAGCCATGAGATTGGGTAGGGATCCATAGCATGGGAGGGAGGACCTTAAACCAGGGCTGCGTTTCACAATTATACTGTTTTGCAAGAGATTGCCATTCCTTACAGACGACAGCAATACAGACGACAGCAAAACGAGCATGGTCAATGGGTTCTAACAACTTATCCAGAATAAGAAGCACAATATCTGGAGGAAGACTTGCGAAATCTATATTGCAACTCGTACCATATTCTTGTCTTGTAGTTATCCTCAAGGCTTTGATTTCCTTGCCAATGTGCTCCAAAGTCTTTCGTCGTTTGACCCATGTGATCTCTTCCTGTTCCTCTTCGTCTTCATGTAAATTCGTTAACTTTCGTTTCGTTGTGTACTTTTGTATGGCTGCTGTGTCCTGCTCCCACTCTCTTTGAACCCGTCCGCAGGGCAAGTTCAACTACATCATCAGCCGGGCAAGTTCAGCTTCTACTTCAGGGAAAATTCGTCTTTTAACCTGCCTAGCTTGCAGATATTCCTCTTCTTGTTCATCTTCTTCATTCGTCAACATGTCCAACTTCTTTCTGTAACGCTTCTTGATGAACTTTCAACGATGTTATGGACAGAACTGCATCTACGGATCGTAGGCAGGTTCATAATCCCCATTATCGAATCTTAATTTCTATGATCACATCTTTATAATATATCAATTAACTCAATTCTACTTGGTGTAGAATTCCTAAACCGAGTTAGGAAACTACTAAACCAGATCAGGAAAGTCTAATTTAGACCCAGTCTGTTCTTTCTGGATTCGGTTGTTTAATTGTTCATCATACCCAAAAAATGGCTGTTTTGGTTTCTGGGATGCTATTGGAATTTTGATTTCGTTTTTTGTTGATGTTCTAAATGAGTAAATTCTATATTGCAAATATTATTGATTGGTACTTGGTCTCCCAGATCAACAGATAGGTTTCCCAAACGGGTAAGGAACAAGATTTTCTTGTTGAGTACTTCGTTAGCAAGTCTTTCATGCAATGTATAATCACGGCTATACTTCGTTGTAGAATTCATAAAGGAGGTAACAACTAGAAACTTCAGCACACAGCGGTCAGGTGAAGCTTTGAAAAAAAATCTTTTGCTGGCTACTACCAAAACAGAGCTCACCCTCGAGACCTATGCAGTTCTCAGAAAACGTCCACTTGCAGTGTGCTGTGTCAAACAGAGGGCAAGATCCTGGAGCTTTGGACCAAAGACATTGCCTTCTCTTCTTCATACTCTTTCACACCGTGTAAAATCTGAAAACAGGAGAACATAAAAATACTATAAACTATTGAAAAGTGTGTTTTTATTCATCTATATAATTAAGAATACACAAGAATTCATAATAATTGCAATAGATCAATACATTATATAGACTTCATACTACATTGCCACTAGACGTTTTCTTGAAGGTCAAAGCAGCATCGACATCCTCTAGTTGGTAATAATGTGGAGCTATTTCCAGCAACCACTCGGGCTTCAACTCTGTTACCTGTCTCATGTATTCCTTGGATGTAAGCACCAGTTCATGGTATAAAACCCATGTCGGAAACTCCTGTGACAAGCCTGAGCTGGGGTGTATGGAGGCAGCCTGTTGATGTTTGACTATTTTATAAGATCCATTCTTTCGCAGCCTTGCACAATGAGGGAAGAAACCTGATGTAATGGCCTTCTTTATAGACTCTAAATCGTCAAGATTTGAGGTTAGCTCGATCTCGACCCTCTCCAAGAGTCTCTTAAGTTGATCCCTGATATCTCTTGCTCTTTTCATGCTCCTAGCATTTATATAGTTTTCATAACACCATTGACTTGAGTAGTTTGTTTCGGTCCATGTATTGTAAACATTAAGCAAGGCAATCTGATCTCCTGTGTCCCCAGTGTGAAAAGTCCGTCTTGCATTGTCAGCATAGACTTGTTTGTCCTTTGGACGATAAAAGATTGAATTACCGACAGAAAGCATGGCAGCAATAGAAATGATCTCGTTTGAGCAATTGTACCTGTCAGAAGCAACTACCATCTTAGATAGCATTGGATCAAGTGGAAACTCTGCCATCCGCCTACCAACTTTAGTCAACTCTCCCATTTTATTCAATGCAGATAAAGCAAATAACAGTTCGAGGGCTTTTAGTAATGCTTCCGATGGTGGAGGATCCATAAAATCAAAATGTATCAAGTCATGGATACCAAGGCTCTTAAGCCTAAGAACAACATTTGCCAGGTTAGCCCTTAGTATTTCAGGTATTGTGGTATCATCTAATTCATGAATATAACTGTCAACAGTATATAACCGAAAACACTTACCAGGGCCTGTTCGACCAGATCGACCTGCCCTCTGCCTTGCTGATGCCTTTGAGATGGGAGTGACTTGCAATGACTCCATCCCAGTCCTTGGATTATAGGACATCATCTTGCAATAGCCACAGTCGATGACATATTTGATCCCATCAATAGTCAGAGAAGTTTCAGCTATGTTTGTGGCAAGGACAACCTTTCTAGCCCCTTCAGGTGTGGGCTCAAAAATTTTTGCTTGCTGCTCAGTAGGCAGGTTTGCATATATGGGACAGATAATCAGCTCTGATATCTTTCTCCCGAGACCACTTGTCCTGTAATTTAATGTTTCGCTTGCTGTTTCTATATCTTCTTGACCCGTGAGGAAGACCAATATGTCTCCAGGTGGTTCCCTGACATGGATTTGAATTGCAGCAGCAATTGCAGCATCTAAGTAATCAGCTTCTGGTGCTTTTGTGTGGTATATATCGACAGGAAACCGCCTCCCTGGAATGTTGAAAATTGGGGCACAATCAAAATAATTACTGAACTTCACAGCATCAAGTGTTGCACTCGAGATAAGCAGCTTAAAACCGGGTCGAAATCGAGCAATATCCTTTACTAATGCAAATAGAATATCAGTAGAGAGTGTTCTCTCATGGGCCTCATCCACCATCAGCACACTATAGCTTGCCAAATCTGGTTCAGCAAGAAATTCACGCAATAACATTCCATCAGTCATATATTTCAAAACGGTCTTTTCAGACGTGCAATCCTCAAAACGAATAGAATAACCTACCTCATGTCCAAGCTTGACACCCATTTCTTGAGAAACCCTGGCAGCAACACTCATAGCAGCAACTCGCCGTGGCTGTGTGCACCCAATCTTTCCATGCCTTGTATATCCTGCCTCATGTAAATACTGGGGAATCTGTGTAGTTTTGCCAGATCCAGTTTCGCCAACAATAACAAGAACCTGATGATCTTTAACAGCTTGAAGCAACTCATCATGAAATGAGAAGATGGGTAAAGTTTTCCTCTCCTCCTGGAACATCTTCAAGGTTTTTTCCCTTGACTCAAGTAATTTTGTGGACTGCAGTTGCTTATCATCCTCAAACTTGTCATATTTATCATCCTCGATCACCAACCCCCTGACGAACTCAATCTGGTCTTCATATACAAAATCATACTCATCAGATACCCTTTTTTTGTTTTTTGAACCAAATTCCAATGTTGCTTTTCCAAGTTGCTGATCTTCCCAAGATTTATGTTGTCCAAACGAGTTCATTTTATCCCCAGAACTGTCGTCCTTGTAGCGCTGCAAAGCCACAGAAAATCTCTTCTGTTGAGTAACACCGCGCTCCTCATCATCATAGGCATCTGGCATCCTGTACTCAGTGACATTTTCAGCCTCATCTAGACCTAATGGTTTTCTCATAAGCTCCAATATTTGCTTCTTGTAACTTAATTCCCGGTTTTCTGCTTCAGTGAGCTTCACACCTTCAAATAAGTAACGTTCATCTTCTACATCATCCCTCATTTCATCCATTTTCTTTCTCTGTCTTTCCTTTAGATATTCTTGTCTTGAAGCTCTTCTTAAACCTTCAACATCACCACTGGTTTTTCGAACAGCCTCCTCTTCCCCTTTTCGTCTTAAGTTTTTCATTGTCAGTTTTCGTGTGGCTGCTGCGTCCCTCTTCCATATACTTTGCTCCAATTTCTCCCTTTCTCTTTGATCACGCAATCTCTCTTCTTCTGACTCTGAACCATCCTCATGATCATCTTTATCTGGCAAGTTCCGCCTTTTAACACGTTCTGCAATAACCTCATCATCATCTCCATCTTTCTGACCCAATGCCCTCTTCCTGAATCTTTTCTTATTGAAATCCACTGTTACAGACACAGAATGAGAAACAACCTCAACAGAACATCTCTCTGCATCACCATCATCATCTGAATCCAACAGAACATAGGTCCGCTGCATAATCCTCACCGGCATTGCACCTCCCCTCTCTTGTTTCCCACATTGCTTCAAACCAGATGTTTCACCACACACTCTTGCAAAGATATCTGCAGCAAATGCCCCTGTTTCAGTCGATGACGCAAATCCAAATTCGACAAGCTTGTCCACCAAACCAGCCTGGGAGTTTGCTTTTTTAGTTAATCCAATAACATACTGAACAACTACCGGATTAGAGTATCCGAGCAATGCTATTAACTTATCAGACACCCATGTCTTCAGGTTGCTCTCACACCCCATTAAAAATCCAATCTTGACAAGATTGCAGGACTCAGATTCACAAAACAAGAAAAACAAACAAACTATAAGCAATTGACAGCTTTTGTACAAGTCCTATTCCACAATGGGTTAGGAAACTTAACCAAATTAATAAAATCAAAACCCAAAACAAACAGATTTTCAGTCAGTTATTGAGATTGTAACCCTAACAAATTCAAATTGGGATTGAAGCCAAGAACCCAATAGAGAAAGTGTGATTTGGAATTACCCTTGAAGTTTTTGCAGAGGTGTTGTCACCTTCCTGATTCTCCAGCTTCGTTATGCGTCTTTGCAAGAATTTGATGGTGGCGCCTTTGATTTCTAGGGTTAGGGATTTCTGTGTTTCAGCTTATATGCTGTCGTTTTGATGTGGCCCAATTTTTAGCGTGTGGCGGTTTGTTTTTTCACGGCGGCAATTCCAGCTTGGCGGCTGGTTGAGTGTTTGGGCCGAACTGCATTCTAATTGGGCCAAACTGTTTAGGTGGACTTTTCAATTTTCATTGTTCTTTCCTTCCCCTTTTTTTTCCTTCTCTTTACCCTAAACATTTCACAAGGCTATTGACATGATTGTTAACTTGTTATTCCTTTTTTCTTTTTTCATCATTGCATGCCTAAAACTAAAAGTTGGTAAGCAATTTTTTTACCAAAATAAAAAGAAAAAAGAAAATGATATAACCTCACATGTAAATAACTCCATTATAAAAAAAGATCCAGTGTCACTCAAAGAAAATGGTGTATGCATGATCATACTAATTATATGAAGATGATTTATATTATACATTGTATAGTTACATACACATTTTACCGGCTTTTCATATTCTCATTTCATATTGATTCTTTAATATTATTGAGTTTATATGCAATATATTTGAAATATTTGTGAGAACTAAAGTCCGCATTCTTCTATTTTTCTTGTTAAGTACTCATCTAAAATTTTATCATCCATGACAAGTCAAGTCATCGTAGAAGTTCATTAGGGCTCTGTTAGAACGTGTGATCATAACCAACTAGTATAAATGACTCAGTTTTCTTTTCAACTTAATTGATTCTCGATCTATTTCCTTGTAAAAGTACCTTCTCTCTCATGGTTTATACAGAGATTGAGATTAGGATTTTCATTGTAATCACATGGTTATTGTTCTTCTTTTGTAATTGTTCTAACTCATATAAGTGACTTGTATTAGTTAACTTTTCTTTTAAGTTTGATTCTCGATCTATTTCCTTGTAATACTACCTCCTCTCTCATGGTTTATACAGAAATTAAGATTAGGGTTTCCATTGTAATCACTCTGTGAGTCTTCTTCTTTTGTAGTTCTGCTAACTCATATAATAGATTTCTCAAGGCTTCTGTTATGAATCTATAATATGATTTTGCATACCACATCAATAACACGTCATTCGAAAGAAAAACTCATTAGAGCAATACCAGCAATCACCAAAATAAATGACAAAAACACTAATAAATGGATGAAAGAAAAACTCATTAGAGCTACACGTACTTGGCAATCATCGAAATAATTGACAGAAACACTAATAAATGGACAAGCTTGATCAGTACGTAGCGTTCACAACTTCACAACAAATTAAGTTTAGTGTATTGATCCAAGATGAGTCAAATATACTACAAGCAAAGGAACGTTCCTTCAGAACTTCACAAGCCCCAATATTTGCTTCTTGATACCTAACTCCCGGTGTTCTGCTTCAGTACGTGAGCTTAAATAAGTAGTCTTCATCTTCTATATCATCCCTGATTTCATCCAGTTTCTTTTGCACTCTTTTCTTTAGATATTGTTGTCTCGAAGCTCTTCTTAAACCTTCAATATCAGCACTGGTTTTTCGAACAGCCTCCTCTTCCTCCTTTCGTCTCAAGTTTTTCTTTGCTACTTTCCGCGTGGCTGCTGCGTCCCTTTTCGTTATATTTTGCTCCAATTGCTCTCTCTCTTTGATCACGCAGTCTTTCTTCTTCTGACCCTGAACCATTCTCACGATCACCTTTATCCAGCGAGTTCCGCCTTTTAACACGTTTCTTTTCCGCCTGCTCAATCACCCCATCATCATCATTTCCATCTTTCTCATCCAATATTGCCCTCTTCCTGAATCGTTTCTTTATCTGGCATTGCTTTAAACCAGATGTTTTACCACACACTCTTGCAAAGATTCTTCAGCAAATGCACCTGTTCCGGTAGATGAGGACGTTAAGCTTGTCTACCACACTGGCCGGCGAGTTTGCTTTTTTAGTTAGTTCAATAACCTACTCAACAACTACGGGCATAGAGTATCCAAGTAATGCCATTAACTTATCAGAAACCCATGTCTTTCAGGTTGCTCTCGCTCCCCATTGAAGATTCAATCTCGAAAAGATTACAGAAATCAGATTGGCAAAAGAAGAAGAGAAAAAAACTACAAATAGGCAGTTGATAGCTTCCGTATAAGCCATATTTCACAATGGATTAGGATTCACACACAGAGTAGGAAACTAAGCCAATTATGGATTCTTCACCAGAGATAATAAAACACCAAATACTGCATAGAGAACTTCAAGATTAGTTCTTGGGTTGTCAAAACATGAATAAAAGATTAAAGCTTTGAAGCATGGAGCTTGAAACGATTATGTCACTTGTATGTTTTGGAATTACCCTTGAAGATTTTGCAGAGGTGTCACCTTGGTTCTATGTTTAGGGATTTCTGTGTTTTAGGTGCTACTCTTCGTTTGGCTGCAGCCCTATATTTAGTGTTTGGCTGGCGGCGGTGTAGTGTGCTATCAGGGCCTTGATTTCTCTTCTTTGGGCAACACTGGTCAAAATTGAATTGAAGTAGAAAAGAAAGAGTATTTGAAATAAACCCAAAAACAAAAGATGATTTAACAAATCAACTGATTCCATTGGAAGGTACAGACAGTAATTGTTTCATAGAACTGAACGTATATGGTGACAGATTGGTAATCACAAGGACAAGTGTCCTCGAGGAAAATTATAATCATGAGCAGAGAAACCATTTAAATTGAGATTTGCTATCTGTTACATACTACATGCCGAGTGCAGAGCAACTACAGAGGTTCAATGGAAGGTGACCATTTCCCTCCGTAGTGATAGCACGTCCATCTTTGCTTCTATTTCCTGCACCAGATCCAAAATCAAAGTCTACTACATCTGTGCTATCTACCCCGTATGAATGTCAAAGATCACCAAAACGACGTTCATCTGGCTTTGTAAGAATACATATAGCCTCGAAGTTTTCTTATCTCTTCTGATGACTCCATTAGCAGATGATCCACATATAGACAGAGTCCAGCTCCACTGCAATTTCAATGTACATATGCATTCATGAATAAATATAAAAGAAATTGGATGGACAACTTGAGGATGTGAACGACATTTTAACACACCTTATAGGTCCAAACGGCAGCCAGATTACATCCCAGCGGAATCTTGGCAATCTACAAAAGTATTGTGCTTGTTTAGAACAAGTAGGTGCCTCAAATATACACTCTTCAGAACAGTGGGAACTAGGGAAGTGTATGAGCAAATCAAGAAGGCAACAGAATGAATATGAAAATGGAAGACAATACTGCATATGTAGCCATGTTACAACACAAACAGCTTGATCGGAAATTGAATTGCACCATAAGTTCAGTTTCAAAAAAGACAAATGGATTTAGAGCCTCTGTCCCAGGTAACAAATTAATGGTAAGTGAGGAAATGAAATTTCACATGTATGTATTGTCAGTGAAATTTTCATTGCATCTGATAGCTGAAGTTTCTAAGTTGTGTTGATTTGTCTAAGAGACTGGTTTTTGTGAGAAAAAGAAGAAAAAACTACAAATACCGGTTATAGAATTGAACGAAAATCAACACATGTTGCAACTACGTGGTTGAGAAGTAAACATACCTGAACATGTAATACAGCCAGAAAACTGCGAGTACGATGCCAGTAAGGAATGAGTACCAAATCCATCGCCGGTGATGCTTTGAATCATGAACTAATCCTATTATTGCTGATGAACATGCTACCACAGCTAGCCAATCTGCGAGTTTTTATTAGCTAACTTGTTAAATATCTCATCCCAATTAATAGTGTAACTAGAAAAACCATCATCCAAACATAGCAATATAATGGTAAGCATACTTTCAGCAACATTGAATAATTACGGAAAGGTGTTATAGAATATAAATTGAGACCATTGGCCACATATACATATTGCCTGTTCCTACGAAACTAGTCGACAGACAATCTTAACCGAATACATCTCAAAAACAGACCAGTGAAGGAACCGGATAAAGAGAATCTCAAAGGGGCAAACAATTCGCAATATATGAATACAAAAGCGGGTTCAGCACTTTAATTGTAAGGCTATACATGACTCTACTATCAACTGATGATAAGTATAGGGAAAACAAAACACCTGCAGATATAATTATCCATGAGTGCACCTCCTCCATGAAGTAAGCATGATAACGCTGTCAATAAACAACAAAAGATAACAGTCACGAAAAAAAAAAAACCACACTACCAAATTCAACAAACGAAGAAAAAAGATTCATCCTTCATCAAATTTAAGAAATTTCTACATGCCCAAAGTGTCAGAGGTTCGAATTCCATAGACAACACAATATAACCTGTCCACCCACAGCTAAATTTCCCTACTTAATTATTAACTGAAGATACCACGCATTCACTACTTGTATAAAACCACATTTGAAAAAATAAAAATCGATCCCAGTTTTGAAATAGAAATACGCATACCAGTTCCCATGGATACGAAACCTGCTGAAAGATTGAGTACATAAGAAACGCAGCGAAGCAGAAGAGAAGTGATGCAAAAAAAACCTACCAAACAAAAAAAGAATCAGTTAGAAATTAGTTCATAGTTGCAATACACAAGTAATCAAGTAAATATTTGTTGATTGGAGAGAATTAAACATATTATACCCTCCAGAAACGACTTTGTTGAGCTTGGTTCCTTTCGAAGGATCGAACCAATTCCTCTTGTTCTGAAAAATCAAAGAAACGAAAACCCATTTAGAATTGGGTGAGCAGGAAATGATGGATAGAAGAAGTGAGAGAGATGGTAAGGTACCTTGGGAGTCCATGGGAGCCGGGTCGTCCCGAGTAGGAAGAGAGAGGTCATCGTCCTCAGACTTTCTGAATGTTCTGGCCAGCTTCTTCATCCCTAACAAGATCTCTCTTAGTTGTCCGGTCTGTTCTCTCGGTACAAGGGACAGAAGCAAACTCGTTCCACAGCCCGCAAGTGTGGGGCTTATACTCTAATGTATTTATCTGTCTATTATTATTATTCTGTTTTTTTTTTTTTGAAATGATCTGTCTATTATTATTTTTTTTAAAAAGTATTTATGCTTCATCAAAATATAAATTACTCGGAACAGTTTTTAATGTAGAAAATTTATAAACTGTTCCATTGAGCACTGTTCAAAATATCCATTTATGCCTCAAATTTCATAAATCACTATTCATTGAGCACTATGCTGTTCAAAATATCTACATCCAGATGGAGTTTAGTGGGAAGAATTTGTAAATGAGTAGTTATGTTTTTTTTTTTAATTGCTTTATCAGTATTTCATTATTTAGTATGATAACCTTCAAATCATCAAATGTTAAAAATTATGACATCAATGTTCAAATTATATGCACAAAGAGAGAGAATCCTCTATTTCCGTTCCCAGTAAAAAAATTGAAATTTTCATTCGCTAGGGTTCATTTTATTTTATTTTTTCGATCGCATAGGGTACATTCGCTAGGTCTTAATTAATGTTTCAAAATATAGATGAAGAAGTATTGGGAGAAATATGCGAGCTTCTTAAGCCGATCATGTATACAGTAGACGACTGTATCATTCAAGAAGGTGAACCACTTGAGAAAATGCTATTCATCACGCGAAGGCACAGTTTGGTCTTACACGACTGGTTCTAATACTGCTAATGGGGGAAGTGCAACTAAGGTTTCAGCAATAGTTACTTGTCTTCAACGAGGTGACTTATGCGGAGAAGAACTTTTAGATTGGGCTTCCATAAGAGGTGCCCCTTTGTATGAGTTTCCCATCTCCACCGCAGTTGTCAAGGCGCAGACCAAAGTTGAAGGGTTTGCTATAAGGGCCAACTCGATCCTGGCGCCATTTTCCTAACACGGAGCTCCGTCGAAATTGGGCACCTTTTTACATACAAGCAATGTGGCGCATACATCAAGGCATCAAGCAAGGGTGGCTTCCTCGTCCAACTGATCGGATGGTACTTGGCTGCCCATGGCTCGATCAGCAGCCTTGCCTAACAAAGTTAATTCGTGACGAAACATGTCTCATGCTTCAAATCCTACTGCCAGTAATTCTATGCCCATGAGACATCGTGTTTGCTCAGACTGCTCTCTTGGTTCCCTATGATTTTTGTTTTCCAGAAGTACTGTTCAAGACGGTTTCGCGTTGGGCTTCTCCTCCAATAGTGATCTTTGTTAAAAGTAGTAAAATACTCTATCTTTTCATTATGGGTTTTTTGCACCAACAGTGTCTGGACACTCAGGTGACTGACAATATGATACCCGAACTTACAAAGTTATCAAAATGATACCCAGACTCAATTTTTCGTATCAACCTCGTACCTGCTGTCAATTTCCGTCACGTTTCCGTCAATTTTGACACATGCGTAGCACGTGACTCGTTAAATGAGGCTAAAAAGTCTGATTTGCCCTCAATTTCTTTTTCTTTATTTTATTATTATTATTATTATTATTATTTTTTTTTTTTTTAAGAATACTCAATTCCTTAAATTCTCTCTCTCTTTAATTTTCTCTCTCTTTAAGGTAACCAGTTTTGAATTCGAGGAGGATCCATTTCTTCGAAGAGCACTTCTCTCAACTCCAGTGATTTGTCTTCTACCCACCCACTTCTTCAATTTCGGTTAATTATGCTAGTAGAAGTGATCAAAGCTATGGGAAATGACCAAAATAGACTAAATCACCGACGTGCTCAGTAGCCACACACGGTGGCCAAACCTGCAAAAAATCCCAATTTCTCTAAATCTCAACCAAACTGAAATTCAAGTGCAGAAGCATGTAGAGCTCGACAAGTAGACCGATTTTGATATCTCAATTGAAATCGAAGGTCGCCGGAAAAGGAAGAAAACCCACCGTGAAATCCCTACACCATCTCTCCTTCGATTCTCACTCATGCTTCGTTGTTGGGACAATCCGACACCACAAGGACGTCCACGATGTCAAGAGGAAGCTACGGCCACCGGTTGAAGGTCTCGAAACGGCCGGAATCTGGAAAGCTCGCCGGAAATCCATGAAGCTTCTCCCCTTCGATTCTCCTTCCTCACTTCACGACTTGACAAACGAGGTCGGTAGTTGCCTCACCATTCCCTAAAAGACCCGAAGCCGGCGTCATGGGTTCAAAAAAGATAACCTCTTTCCCCTCCTCGCCGCAGTTCAACCTCGACTTGCCGGAACTCATGTTCGTCCCTGGCCCAGTTCCGGTCTTCTCAGCCCCAGTTTTGGGCGTCCGAGACCAACCCGACCACCGCTGCGGCAACCCGATCCACCGCTGCAGCAACCCAACGCGATCCACACTCGCAGTCAGCGAGTCGACAAAGAAAACACAAAAAACCTCTCCCCACCGATTGGGATTTTTTTTTTTTTTGGAGAATCACCGATTGGTATCTTTGGTTAATAAACAAAGTAAAAAAAAATTCAGTTTTTATTTTTAATTTTGAATTTATTCATTTAGGATTTAATAGAGGGGAAAAGACTTTTTTGCCCTCAAAATTGACGGAAATGTGACGGAAATTGACAGCAGGTACGACGTTGATACGAAAAATTGAGTCTGGGTATCATTTTGATAACTTTGTAAGTTCGGGTATCATATTGTCAGTCACCTGAGTGTCCAGACACTGTTGGTGCAAAAAACCCTTTCATTATTTTTGCGTTGGTTGATTCGTTGTTCATTTCATATTTCTGAATTTTACATCTAAAATTATTTGGGCGCTGTATTGGAGTTTTAGTTTGATCACATATGCTCTTATATTATTCAATTTATGTAAACTAGTGTTTCATCAATTGTTGACGTGACGAGTCCACTTAGACCAATCTTTAGTCTTTTTTTTTATTTTTATCAGGTAGTTAGCTGATCCAGGACAGCTGTACCGACATTGCGGCGAAAGCCAGACAAAGCTAGACTAATCCACTGCACCGCAGATGCACGAACCCAAAGGATCCCTCAAATCTGCTGGCTACGGGATGGAGCTGAGATTCGAACGTTAGACCTGGGGGTTCCAGACTAGGCCGTTCGACCAACATACCACACCATGTGGTTCCAATCTTTAGTCTTGATGATGTAAAATAATGTGTTTCTTGGGTGATATATATCCAAACTAGTTTTAAGTGAGCTCGTCATGTCAATAATTTATGATTAAATTGATAGATTAAATAAGAGTCGGCTATGCTTGATAAAATTGGAGAGTACGAGGCATGTGCGATCAAATTAGAAATTGAGAGACATAAACGATTTTGTGCGTAAAATTTAAGGAGGTAAAATGAATTTGATGGGGTTAACAGGTTGACTATAATGAGGACTCTATGAAAACGTTTAAATCAACGATTAGATAAATTATTGTAGAGCACTCATCCAATAGTTGACTTAAAAGCTAGAGTCCTCAAAGAGTAATTTTTTTAAGTTCTCACGAGACATTCTTCCAAACTTAACATTCATTCTTATGATATAAAGTTAGAACGTGCATATGTTGGATTAATGCAAATACAGATAATAATCGAGGGTATGTTGGACTATAATATAAAAAAAAACCGCCAAAAGATGTAAAATTCTATTAACATCAGGATAATTACACTAGATACAAGTGCGAGAGGCCGAGAGCCAATGTTTGACCCATGCATAACCTAAGATAAAAGCCAGGAGACGAACAACTTTTTGTGTCCGACAGTATACGATCGAACCGTTAAATCAAAATTCGATGGAGATTTTACAATGCCTCCAACATTAGGCTCCTATGACATCATTACCCACCACGTACCCTGCAAAATTATATAAATAATATCATGCCCCCGATATTGTATCTAAATCACTATGAAGAGTTAAAGACACAGTCAACCGATTTTCGCCCTAACTCGGAAGTTGCAATGTTAATCCACTGATTTTCCAGACTTATTGCAGTACAGGATGGCCTCTTTTAGATATTCATCGCGTACATCTGGACTCATTGCAGAATTGGGAGAAGTCGGTACGCGTTGTGGTGAATGCACAAGCCTTGTAGTTCTTCTCTTGGTTGAGCCAGCATCATGTGGCGCCTTCCCTCCTTGTTTCTGTTCTTTTGCTGCAGGTGGCCTTAAATCTGAATCATCTAACATCCTTGGCTTGACGCATGTCCAAAAATGCTTGAAAATCTTCGTAAGACTTCCACGATTAGGCTTTGCCAAAGTGAGAGAACGTTGCAAAAAGCCGTGATTTGGAACTGGTTGGTGAGATAGTGCTCCAGAAGAAGAATAAGAATAGCTATTTGATAATAACGAAAAGGTAATAACAGTATTAGTAGTAGTCGTACCAGAAGTAGAGGTAGTTTTGTTTCTCAAGGCTTCAGTGGGTTCGTATACCCCGCAATCCCATGCACTATCAAACGTCAACTTTATATCGCCCATGATCACCAGTATTATTTCACCCTTCAGATTTAACTTTTTACTTCTCTATCAGGGAGGGAACCAATGTGTTTGTTCATACATATATGCGCAAGCTCCAGAGTACTAGGTTAAGTCTAATTATTTGATGCTGTTCCAAAATCTGGTAAGAAATCGAACAGTAATCAGTTACTTTATACTAATTGGAGATTTAGCAGCAATCTTGACAATTCATATGGAGTTTACCATGTCCCTTGAGCTTTTCATGGTTGGGATGTTGCTTGGAAACAGAATCTACTTCCATGGATTGATTAGCATGTGATTTTGTTTCCTTTCAGAGCTTCAATGCCTCCAATTTTAGGAATGATTATGATATGCATCCAATTACAATTATTAAAGATTGAATATCAATAATTAGTGTGAAATCTTTTCATAAAAGACCTCATGTTTATTTCTTTTCTTCAATAAGATAGACTAGTATATCTCAAATCCTTGTGGGAAAGTTCGATCTTAAATAACGTGCATCTGATGTGGTAAATCGAGTGCCGTTGGATCTTTGGTGATGTACCGGGACAGAATCTATTGAAGTAGAACTTGGGAGAATATAAAATCATTCCTCAATTTTTCAAGATTTTTTTTTTTTTTGGGAGAAGAAGGAAAGAATTGCATTTATAAGCAATTGAGATAGGTCACAGGTACAACAGGTATTAGTACATGAGCACAATGTTAATCCTCTACCCAAAAATTGAAAAGCAGGAAACAAAAGCGCGAACCTAGCTAAATATGCGTTGCCTGAAAACATTTCCTATGAGGTAATATGTACATATAGCTGTAGAGAAGAAGCAAGATAAAAATGATGATTGCAATTGTGCGCATATAATCACTCCTAACATCAACAGGTTAGCTGAAATTATTTATACCAAGTCAGCTTTACATGTAAAAAAATGCACATAAAAATGGTTTTACATGAATAGAACCTTTACTACCGATACTAATCATCCTATCACTTCATAGTTCATCATGAAAGTTCCCTTTCATTGAAGTGGATTTCGTTTTTTGGTCTGCTGTTGAGGTAGATTTCGGTTGCTTTTCCAGGAGGTACCTGGCGGCCAGTGATGCATGGAATGCAGCTCCATAAGGAAGCACGTCTTCGTTTACTCTGAAATATGGTGAATGCATTGGTTTGAACTGTCCTTGAGTGTCATTCTTCATACCAAGAAAGAAGAAGTACCCTGGAATTACTTCTTGATAGAATGAGAAGTCTTCCGCCCCCATCAGTGGTTGCTTCTCAAATACATTCTGAGGGCCCACCAAATCGACTGCAACTTTCCGGAAGTACTCATGCAAATCTTTGTCATTTACAGTTGCAGGGTAAAAGGGCCGTGCAATTTCATTGAATAAGACGGTTGCATTGCACCTCTGAACACTGGCTTGTCTAGTAATAACCTGCAACTCGATTTTATAGAATAACATTTATGAGGAACATTTCGTAACGAGAAAAATACCAGCACAGAATAATCTCAAGTTCAGCAGCCAGGATGTTTGATAAAAGCGTACCTCTTCGATTCTTTGTTTAAGTTGGATAAAGCTGTCCTTTGAAAATGCCCTGAAAGTACCACCAATTGTAACAGAATCTGGAATAACATTAAATGCACCACCTCCGTGGAATTTTCCAACAGTCACAACCTGCAAGATATGCTTTCATGTAACCAGATGGATACAGAGTAAATAGCGCTCTGCTGGCAAAGAGGGGCCTAAGAAGCATGTGAATAACTGTTGACATATAGCACGCTTTAAGGTTTAGGGTGGTGGGAAAGTGAATTGCTTTTCATTGCTTTCTATATTGGAAAAAGGAACTTGATCTGGGTAGAACTTTTACTTCAGAGATGAAATTAAAAATTTGGAAAGTCTAGAAAAGATCACATAGATTCTTCATGACACGACAGCATCCTAAGGACAATTATCTAAATGGGATGCTGGTTTCACAGGCAGACATGAAAAAACGTAAAGGGATCAACTGATCAAGGTTTCACATGCTACTTGCTAAGTGAAACAAGATGTTGCAGACTTACAATAACACACATGGAACTACACATAAAGGTATTTGAATCAAGCTGCAATTGGAGGGGAACAGAGACATGACAATGGCCTTACGAGAATAGAGAGAAAGGGAGAGCAAACCTGTGAATCCAAGGGGTCGGCTTCACGTGAAACAAGATGTTGCAGACTAACAATAACATTGGAAGCAGCCAAAATTGGGTCTATTGTGTGCTGTGGAATTGCAGCATGACCTCCCTTCCCACTTATTACGGCTTCAAAAAATCCACTCGCAGCCAAAATAGGGCCAGGCCTGGTGGCCACTGAACCAATGGGGTGGTCAGCAGCGACATGTAACCCAAAGATGGCACTGACATGCTCCACTGCACCTTCATCAATCATTTTCTTTGCTCCTGCGCCTCCTTCCTCAGCTGGTTGGAAAACAAGAACAACAGTCCCCTATATGAAAACAAGAAACAACTGAGAGAACTTTCTTTGGGAGATAAGAACATACACTCCAGGACATTGATACGAGTATCCAAGAAGCCTACTTAGAGAATGCTCACACTTTGTAATCTATGGATGAAGCCAGAATACTAACTCTTATGACTGGCCACATCAGAATGAAGTTCCAGTATGGACTCTAAAAGCTGTTAATTTCACTATGAGAGGCCATTTCCTCTCGCTCTTTCTCTTTTATATTAGTTAAAGGTTATTCACAGTCATGTGGATGACATACCCAGTCGGTGTACTTTTGGTAGACAGCTAGACCAGGATCTCAATGTAGACAGAGTCTCCAACCAAGAATTTTAACAGACACAAGGCCTGATAATCTCCATAAACTCACCTGCATGCTGATATACTGGAATTTTCCAGACCAGGCCATTTATATTGTAAGGATTTATATTTTAGCCCGGAGGTTCTCTAAAAGACTTTAAAGACAACACTTTCAAACCTATAATTGCTATATATAATTACAAAAAGTCCATATGACATGAAATTAGCTGATCACAATGAAACTAATCTTACAAACACAATCCATAAATTCATTTGAATTCAAGCCCGCAAAAAGAGACCTGTAATTTGTGGCGATACTCTTGAAGTATAGTTGCAGCTCCAAGAAGCATGGCAACATGAGCATCATGTCCACATCCATGCATCTTCCCTGGAATTTTACTCTTGTGCTCCCACTCCACACTCTCCTGCAACAGTAAACATTATTCCCATCTAGCTGAACCTCGAACCAATAGTAGCTAACAAAATTAGAACTGTTCAAGACACTGACCAATTGACAATAGCAAGCAACAGTAAATAGAAAAAAGAAAAAGAAAAAAGATGGTCAAAAAGCTTCAAACTTGTACTAAACCTGCATAGCCAAAGCATCCATGTCTGCTCTGATTGCAACAAAGGGCGGACCACCGGTCCCAACAAGGCCAACAACGCCGGTTTCAGCCAAAGGGTATCTGTAAGGGATGCCCAGCCGGTCAAGTTCAGCTCTGATAAGCTTACTGGTTTCAAATTCCTCATAACAAAGCTCTGGGTTTTCATGGATTTTCCTTCTGATACTCACCATACGATCGAAAAGCTCGTTTCTTTTAGCATGTTCAAGAAACAAGACTGGGATTTGAGCCAGCTCCACTTCTGGGCTCGAAGATTGGTTTGAGGAAATGGGCAGTGGCGTAATCATACAGAGTATGAAAATCAAAGAAACCCATTTGGGGAAATCCATTGATGTTTAGAATGAATGATTGAATTTCAAGATTGGAGGGGTTGAATATTTACGTCAGAATCAGAATCAGAATCAGAATCAGAATGGGACGGGGGACTCTGAGACGAAAGGAAGCGGGTGGTGGTGACCATGGGACAGGCCAATATTGCACGTGTTCTACTTCCAGAAAACGACTGTCGTTTCGTAGAGAGCATAAGTGGAATCAGAGGAAAAGTGGAATCCATCCCAATGTTTTTCATCAGTTGAATGAAAATTTCATTTTTTTTCTCTAAATTTAGATTATTAAGAAAATAAATCATATAATTGTATACAATACTTGAATACGAAAACAGAAAATTAAGATCTATGTATGGTCGTAGCTAGTACGAAGCCAATATGACGAGCCGGTGTTAGCTAGAGTTGAAATTGTCGACCCCTACATGCAAGATCAGATACAAAGAAACAGAAGAAAAGAAAAGAGAGAACTATATTCTACATTATATGTATAACTCATGGCAGAATCAAAGTTATTGCATCAACAGAACCCAAGTTATACATAACTTATGGCAGAATTAGAGTTTACGTTCTGATTAAAGCTCCCTCCACAATCTACAATTTAACAAATTGCTGTTAATATTTTGAATACCATAAAAGCATCCTCACTACCCTAGCTAGGTGCATCCTCGCTCTAAATGGCTGGTTTCCAATAAAAGCAGCCGTACCGTTTAGGCATTGGGGGACACCGCGGAATTTTTTGGAAGGGCAAACTTTTCTATGGAGTGTATACGTAGTGTTCTCTTTACAAAAGTAACGACTCATCATCACAGGACGGCTGAGACCGGAGGTGCGACAATTAATTTCCAACCCCGCAGAGCTGACAAACCATTGCGTATCCCTTTGGAGGAACATAACCCGGTGGATAGACTTTTGGAAGAACATCACCTGCTTCCGCTTCCGCTTCAAGAATATTAGAGATAGGTGTGTTGTGAGGGAGTGCTCTCACACTGGGGTTACCCTTCTGACCAAAGGTGCATTTATCTTCAAACTCAGCCACTAGTTCGGATTCAGAGCCTGCAGGCATGATGAGAGGGCGCTTTCTAGGGCTATCACCCTTGTCACCACAGAGATCACCCACTAGTTTACATTCAACGTTGCGAGGGGTGCTGCATGTGGTCATCCTTCTCGTCAACAACACCTGGTAATTTCCATCATTTAGAACCCAAAATATATATATATATATATATATATATCTCAGAGTGGTGATGATGACTAAAACAGAAGATGAGTAGCATGACCACAGGGATGGATCGAATATTTAACAAATTGTCGTTAATATTTTGAATTCCATAAAAGCATCCTCTCTACCCTAGGTGTATCCTCGCTCTAAAAGGTTGGTTTTCGATTACTAATTCCTTCATCTCTAATCATTTCCACCTTTCTACTGCCAATAAAAGCACCATACCGTTCAGGCATTCGGCTAAGTCCTTTTCTTGAAGGGCAATCCAGAGAAAAGTGTATGCCTTCCACATGACAAAAGCAACAAGTCATAAAAACAGGACCGTTGAAACCGGAGAGACAATTTACAACCCCGCAGACCCGACAAACCATTTTGTATCCCTCTGGAAGAACATCACCCGGTTCAGATTTAGGAGTATCAGAGACAAGAGTGTTGTGTGGGCTGTGGTTACTCTTATGACCGGAGGTGCTATTATCTTAGAATTCACCCACTAGTTTACATTCAGAGCTAAGTGTGTTGTGATGAAGCTTTCTAGGGCTGTGTTCATCCTTCTTATTTTCTAAATTGCCAAGAACGTACACCTGGTTTCACATCACTTAAAAAAATCAGGGTGGCCGTTAATGATGACATGAACAAAATATGAACAGAGCCAAGACATTGAACAAGAACAAAAAAATCTTGGGTTACACACACATATAGAGCTAGTTGCATATCAATGCAAAGATATTTATGAACTGATGGACTTGGCTATGCATCATCAAGCCAAAATAACTTAGCTCGCTGGATATCAAGTATGTATTACCTTCAAAAACCAATTTAAGTGATCCAAGATTAATTTGGTAACCTATGAGACAGATACTATATATGCAAAACCTCAACTAAGAAGTTGACCATCGATCTAGAGGCTCAAACTTAAATCCATGTATATATATATAGATAGAAATATCAGACCTTGAGCCAAGTACACAAAATCTCGGCGACTAAGTACCACCACAGGGTAATGAAGAATGAACATTTAGGTATACTGCTGAGCCTCGGCAATTAAATATAGGCATTTTATCTTTTATTTTTCATCTCATTCAAACACTGCAAATAGAAAAGGCATGCATGCAGTACTGGAAGCTAGAATTATTCCTTTGAGAATTACACCCGATCAATAATAAAGAAAAACATTCAGCAATTTCATATCAAATAAGATTACGAACTAATTAACTACCGGAAATCCTACCACATAGATCAATAATAAAAAATCTCCCTCTCTGAAATTTCATACAAGATCTCTAGGTGTAAGAATCACAACAAGCTTCTTTAGGGATTTTTAACTTAACAGCACAGGGAGGAGTTCCACATTAAATATTAAACAGGTACACTGAAACAAAAATCAGAAGCAAATATATACCAGCGGCAAATGGAGTCTCGTTGTGGATCTGATCTTCTTGTGAGAGATCCGATGATGATCCTGGTACCCTACTCATGGCGGAAAGTTGGGGATTAGGGTTCGGTGAGGGGTGAGCGTAAATTGATAGATAGTCTCATTCTTAATAACCTCTACGACGCCGTTTCCACGTCCACATTGACAAGACGCACTCTCGGCCGTTGATCGTTTTCTATGTTGAGGATTAGGGTTTTAGGTCTCAAATATTCTTTTCAGCCATTGGAATAGGGTTTGAAGCCTATAGAGGCTCGACTTGGCTTTAACATCTTTAAAGTTCCCTAGCTCAACTCAATTGGGTTTGATAAAATTTTATCAAACCCAATTGAGTTGAGCTAGGGAACTAGTTCATACCAGTACTACTGATTCATGTCGAACTGTATGATGAAGAAGAAAATAGATCGAAACAGGTTCAGTGACCTACCGCAGGAAGTTACTTATGAAATTCTTGACTACCTTGATATTCAAGACCTTGCTCGAGCCAGCACCTTGTTGAAAGAATTTAACACGTTATGCACATTGCTTCCAAGGATGTGTGTGTTAATTCACGAAAAATCGGAGACAATCCGAACAAAAGAGAGAAGTTTTTTGAATTTCTGAGAAGTTACTCTGAGAAACTGTTCCAAGAAAAAAGTTTGGGTTGTATTGAGCTTCGGTGGAGTTTTACAAAGAGCTATGCAGCTAGAGAAAGACGCCACTTGGAGACCTGGCTGAAAGCTGCTACTGCAAGTGATAATATCAAAGAGATATATATTTACCTCTCCACCAATATTGGCTGGCTCCGCAGACCCTTTTAAGTTGCCGCCTCGTGTCTTCCAACAAGGCCGAACCTCATGTCATCAATTTTTCCCCCACTAGTACTAATTTCTATGTCCTCCGATTCTTGAACCTTAGTAGTGTTCAAGTTGTGGAAGAAGACTTGTTTCAGAAGTGGCTCTCTGAATCGTGCAGAAACCTACAAGAATTGGTTCTCGAAGATGTCGTTGGGGTGAAAAATCTTTGCATTGTGTGTCCATCTCTTCAAAAGTTGAAAGTAGAGGGTAATAGATTCGAGAATATTACTTTTGTATCCGAGAGCCTGAAGACACTGAAGTTATATATAAGTTGGAATACTAAGAATTAATGGAACTAAATCATTAAGGATTTTGGCTCCAAATCTAAATTATATGGTAATGGAAGGAGACCTTGCTGACAATTATTACCTGGACAACTTCAAGTTTTTGCAAGTTGCTTCACTTTATTTTCAAACTTTTCCCTGGTGTATGTTCGATGAAAAGAAACCCAAAGAGGTAACTGGTCGAAGTATTCATAAGATTCTTGAATGTGTAAGTGAGGCCAAAACTCTACGTGTACCTGAAAGGTTGCTTGAGGTAATTCAGAACTGATTATTACTACTCATTCGATTTCATGTCCCTTAATTAACTAATTAACTCATAATTTATTGGAATTTTACGAATGTTAATGCAGATTCTTGACGATAATAAGAAGCTGCAACTTGTTGGTGTATAGGACTTGTTTTTAGATGTCAGAATTGCAAATTCCCAAACAATGGCCTCATACCTTGGAAGATTTCCCAATTTACAATTTCTTTCAATTAGATCGTTTTTGGAGAAAAGTCTTATTGATATAGAAGTAAGTTTCATCAGGTTCACAGCTGTATTCTTTAGTATGCTAATTATATATCATGATTCCATTGTTCTAACCAATTTCTTTTCATCTTATATGTTGACAGTCAGAAGGTTGGAGGAGAACTCTAGATACTCAGAAAAGTACTTGAAATCCCAAGAGCTGGATTTTTTTCATCAAATAAAGACTTTGCACATAGGTCTTCATAAACGAGATATGATGAAATTGGGATCATTCGTCAAATATTTACTCAAGTGTGCAGCAGTATTAGATGAAATAACCATCTACTATTCGCTAGGGAGTTCATAGATGATCAGCAGCACTGCTCAACAAGGCTTATTCTGGAACCTACTTCATACATGTTCATTAGAGAAAGTTATCATTATCGGATGAAAAAAATATAGTTTCCTCACATATATTCTGCATCGATATATGTCCATTCGAGATATTTATCATTATCGGATGAAAAAAATAGTTGGTTTCCTCACACTATTATACATCAACCCCAAATGCGGTCTTTAATTAATTTGTTCTACTTTTAGGATATTTTTTCTTAATTGATTTGGTGACCAACATAATAAGTAAGATAATCTGATTATGGTGATTCAATTCCGTAAATATGAGCACTAGAGAATTTGTGCTGATTGCAAGTGACAATTACCGCATCAAAGTAAACGGCTTCTGGTGAGTTGTGAAAAACGGAGCTCGCTGAATCAAAAATTCAAAATAGTCACTAAACTCTTCAGGTGTTGGACCAACACTGATTGTGTTACAAGCTATCAGAAGAGCCTTGATCTCCTCCACCACGTAACCTTCTTCTCCCCAACACTGTTCAGTATTATTAGAGAAGCCACCTCTGAGCTGTTAACCTCTACCATCAGTGAGTTCTGTAGCTGGGGCCTGAGGGGAAATAACCATTTGCTTGTTGAGCAGAGGCTCCCCTGAGCTCCCCCTTGTTATCCTCTGCTCAACCCCTTCTTTGCTCTATTGGAATTTCTCTGGACATATTAACTTTATTGTTTAGTGAGTGATAATTTTAGTAGTCTGCATGCTTGTGTTTTCTAATTGTTATTGAGGATAGCCCCATCCGTTTTAAGTTTGTACATACCTGCCTGCAACAAATTAGCATTATATCATTTGCTTATGCTAAGCATCAGAGAAAGTACATGCTCCTACATCATCTGAACTTACTGTTAGAAAACCACAGGCTTACAAGTTCAGCTGGATGATCTCACACACTATTAACATCAATGAATTGCCTTTAAATAGCCACTGGAAATACAGGGAATTCAAAAGTGCAAAACCACGTCTCAACAACCCTGAGATTGTGGTGAACCAGCTAAAGACTCGGTCTAACCAGAAACAAACCCAACAACCTTGACTGACTCTCTAACTCTCCTAAAACATAGGAGTTTATTTGACTGAACAAAACAAACCTTGACTAACAAGAACTTCTAACTACTTCAAACATATCTCAACAATCCTTCCCCTAAACTGAAACTGCTGAGAGCAGTTCAGTTTATTTCCTTTTTGGCCACGACTCCAAGCATTTTCCGAAGCCTTTCAAATGCTTCTAGCTTCAGAGGTTTTGTAAATATGTCTGCGAGCTGCTTGCTACTCCCACAAAATTCAAGTTTCACAACACCATCCTTTGTAAGATCTCGAATGAAATGAAATCTCACATTGATGTGTTTGCTCCTACCATGAAACACAGGATTCTTGGCTAATTTAATTGTAGACGTATTGTCACAAAATAAAGTAACACACTTACAAGTTACAATGATCATAGCCAAGATTATTAAGAACTCTCTGCATCCATACACACTGACAAGCACAAGCAGCAGCAGCAACATACTCCGCTTCCGTAGTCGACAATGTTACAATAGGCTGTTTTCGTGAAGACCAAGATACTGCCCCAGCATTCAACATGAACACGAAACTAGTTGTACTTCGAGAATCATCAACATTGCCAACATAATCACTATCACAATATCCCACCAAATCATCAAGCACTTCTCTTCTATAGTATACTCCCATATCAACAGTTCCTCTGAGATAACGTAGAACCCTTTTAGCTGCTGCCCAATGTGCTTCTCTTGGATGAGCCATAAACCGACTGATGAGACAAACTACATACATAAGATCTGGTCTAGTAACGGTCAGATACATAAGGCCGCCAACAAGTTGCTTATACCGCGTTCCATCTACCTCAGCTCCGGCTCCTTCTTTTGTCAATTTTGAACCAGGCACATTTGGATTCCTCACTGGATTACTCTCTGTCATTCTGAATCTGTCGAGCACTTCCTTAGCATATTTACTCTGACACAAATGTATCCCTCCTGCTCCTTGCTTAACTTCAACTCCCAGAAATTATTTCATTTCTCCCAAATCCGTCATTTCAACTTATGCATCACCGACTTCTTAAAATTCTCAATCATAACACAATCATTTCTAGTAAAAATAAGATCGTCAACATAAAGACTTACGATCAAAATTTTACCTTTTTTCAACTTTCACAAATAGTGTGTGCTCATAGCTGCATTTCTCGAAGCCTGACTCAGCAAAGTATCCTTCAATCTTGCTATACCATGCCCTTGGTGCCTATCGTAAGCCATAAAGTGCCTTTTTGAGCTTATAAACTTTGTTTTCCTCACCTTCTTTTATGTAACCAAGAGGCTGATCCACATAAACATCTTCACTTAACTCACCATGCAAGAAGGCGCTTTTAACATCAAGCTGAAACACGATCCATCCTCTTTGAGCTGCCAATGCTAGCACCATTCTGATTGTGTCCCAACGAGCCACTGGAGCAAACACCTAACTGAAATCTATCCCGTGCTCTTGTGCATAGCCCTTTGCCACCAACCGTGCTTTACACTTTTCAAACTTCCCATTCTCATCAAGCTTTGTTTTATATACCCATTTCACACCAATCTTCTTTGCTCCCATAGGTAAGTTCACTAGCTCCCACATTTTGTTTTTCACTATGGCTGCAATTTCCACATCCATTGCTTTTCTCCATTTAAGACTCAATGCAGCCTCTTCATAATTTGAAGGATCCTCATTAGAAACAAACATAGCAAAGTTCTGTAAATCTTCTTCTTCAGACAAACCTTCCCTGCTTTCATAGTCTCTCATCCATGTTGGAAGCCTTGTAACTCTTCTTTCTTCAGCTGCTTCTTCTGGTGAACTTTCACGAGTGTTGCTGCTATTAGAACTTGCTTCACTACTGTCGGCTTCAACTTCATTTTGCTCTTCATCTGCTTCACTATCACCTTCATCTTCTGCTGCACTTTCTTGCTCTTCATTCTCCCCCCAAGTAAGCATTTCCAGATCAGTTTCTTTTTCACTCCAATCCCAACAGCTGCCTTCATCAAACACGACATCTCTACTGGTCACTACCTTCTTTGCAATAGGATCAAAGAGTCTATAAGCCTTAGACTCTTCACTAACACCGAGCAAAATGGCTTTGAAACTTTTGTCTTCAAGTTTTGTTCTCTTGATATCCGAGACATGCACATGGCCCATGCATCCGAACACTCTGAAATAATCAACATTGGGCTTCACACCACTCCAGCTCTCTTCCGGTGTCTTGTTCTTCACAGCTACTGTAGGACATCTGTTAAGAACATGGACTGTCTATCTCACAGCTTCCAACCAAAAAGACTTTGGTATCTGCTTCTCTGTAAGTAAGCATCGTACCATATTCATTATAGTACGATTCTTACGCTCTGCTACTCCATTTTGCTGGGGTGTGTACGCTGCTGTAAGTTGTCTTTTGATGCCATGAGTAGTACAAAACTCGTTGAAATCTTTTGAGGTGAACTCACCACCTCTATCTGTTCTCAAGCAATAAATATACAATCCTATCTCCTTTTCAACAAAGTTTTTAAACACTTTAAACATCGCAAAGGCCTCATTCTTTTCAACAAGAAAATACACCCATATCCTCCTACTATAGTCATCAATAAAACTTAACATGTACCTCTTTCTACTGTTTGAAGCTGGAGTTATGGGACCACACAAATCAGCATGAAAAAGCTGAAGCCTCTTCGAAGCTCTCCATTTGCTTTTCTTAGGTATGGCATCTCTGTGTTGTTTTCCCAACCATGCAGCTTGTACATACTTTGTTTGTAGGTTTAAGTTGAGGCAGTCCCTTCACTAAATTCTTGTGTTGCAAGGTACAGAGATTCTTATGACTTAAGTGGCCATACCTTTGATGTCATAGCTCAGTGATGTCCTTTGTGGTAGTGTTGAGACAATTTGATTGTTGGGCAGCTACATGTGCAAGCACCACAAACATACGATTTGTTGTCATCTCTGTCTGCATGATAAGACCCCTTGTCTTGTGATAGACTTTGCAAACTCCATCTTGAATTAGAATAGCTAGGCCTTTCTCTTGCAATTGACCTATGCTGAGCAGATTATTTTTCAATTCAGGAATATAATAGACGTCAGACACTACCTGTTTGACATCTCCAACTTGCAGCCTGACACAGCCCTTGCCCATCACAGCCATTCTCATGTTGTTTCCAAGCTTCACAGAGTGCCTGTAATCTTCATCGAATTCAGTGAACCATTGTTTGTTCCCTGTCATATGATTGCTGCAGCCTGAATCAAGGAACCACACCCTTTCTCTACTTGATTTGTTCTCTTCCACAAAAGCCAGTAGAAGTAGTTCTTCCTCCTCATCTATCTCGGCATAATTGGCAGCCTTTTCCCACTTTGGACACTCATACTGAAAGTGCCCCAACTGATGGCACTTAAAACACTCAATGGTTGCTCTAGTAAGACCTCTATCTCTGCCTCTGCCTCTCATAACTCCACTGCCTCTAAAGCCTCCTCATGCTCTCCCTCGTCCTCCTGTTCTGTCTTCATATGACACCTTCAATGCTTGCTCATCTCTTCCAGCCTTTCTGAATTTTTGCTCATGTTCAAGCAAGGAATTTGCAATTGATCAATAGTGAGACGATCAATATCCTTTGACTCTTCGATTGAGCACACGATGTAGTTGAATCTTTTTGTGAGTGTACGTAGAATCTTCTCAATAATCTTTATATCTGGCATGTCTTCTCCACAGTTTCTCATAGCATTAGCTACAACCATCACTCTGCCAAAGTAGTCGGTTACTGATTCTCCGAGCTTCATCTCCAGTAATTCAAAATCTCTGCGAAGAATTTGGAGTTGAGCCCTTTAAACCCTTTCAATACCTTGATATTTGATCTTCATCAAGTCCCACAGTTGCTTGGCAGTTTCTTTCTGAGTAATGGTCTTCATAATGGACTTGTTGATGGACTGTAGAAGATAGTTCTTAGCCTTTAAGTCTTTCAATCGCTGTTCTTCTAGAGTTTTGGTTTGACTGGCTGTCAACACTGCTATAGAGGAAGGCTCTGTGTATCCTGGATCTATGATGCTCCAATATTCTTTTGATCTTAGGAGGTTCTCCATGAGCATACTCCAGTAATCATAGTCACCGTCAAACTTGGGAATGCTTAGCAAATTCTGTCCATCATTGGCCATCTTCTCGGAGTTGTCTTATTCACAAACGCTCTCTCTGTTTTCACTTTCACACTCTTCTTCTCACACACACATACACACAATGTTTAATCTCTCTCACACTCAGGCCCCTTTCGGGCTCTGATACCACAATGTTAGAAAACCACAGGCTTACAAGTTCAGCTGAATGATCTCACACATTATTAACATCAATGAACTGACTTTAAATAGCCACTGGAAATATAGGGAATTCAAAAGTGCAAAACCACGTCTCAACAACCCTAAGATTGTGGTGAACCAGCTAAAGACTCGGCCTAACTAGAAACAAACCCAACAACCTTGACTGACTCTCTAACTCTCCTAAAACATAGGAGTTTATTTGACTGAACAAAACAAACCTTGACTAACAAGAACTTCTAACTACTTCAAACATATCTCAACACTTACTTGTTGAATGCCACTTTCATGCCTGAACCAGATTTTGTGTGCAATATCTTGTTCCTATCCTTCCTCTTCCATCGGCAATTACGTCAAACCCTTTAAAGTTTAAATCCAAACATCTCACAATTATATTAGAAAACACAAGCACCAATACTGTAGGAACAGACTACTAAAATTATCACTCCCTAAACAAGAAAGTTAATATGTCCAGAGAAATTCCAATAGAGCAAAGAAGGGGTTACCTTGGACTAGGCCTGGGCACGGGCCGAGCCCGGTACGTAATTTGCAAGGCCCGGGACCGAGCCCGAATTTTTCGGGTCGGGCTCAAATTTTGTTTTTAAGTTTTAGGGACCGGAAAGGCCTGGACCGAAAAAAATCGGGCCAGTCCTCGGGTTTTTTCGGGCCCAAAAGGCTAAAAGAAAAAAACAACAAAAAAAACAAAAGATCTGTTGATCTGAGAACAGATCTTGCTCCAAACCGTTCCTCCGCCCTCCAAAGCCACCTATCTACCACCATTCAAAGTCTGGGTTTATGGAATCAAGCTCAAACTTTGATCCTCTTGCTCAGGCTCGGACTTCGTTATCAAATCAAGCTCAGAATATGTTATCCAATCAAACTACCAGACCTTGCACAACTCAGATTCGTCCTCCGATCAGTATAGCTACAGTTGATCTACAATTGATCTGATGGGGAAGGAGGACTAGGGAGAGAAGGGAAAATAAAAGACAGTGGAGGCGTTTGGGGAGAAGAAGAAGAAAGAAGGAAAAAAGGGAAAAAAAGAGGGGAGGGAAGAACAAGAAGAAACGGGAAAAGAAAGAGGAAAGAAGAGAAAAGAGAGAAGAAGAGGGAGTCCAGAAAGAAGAAGAAGAGAGAAGAATGAAAGAAGAAAGAGAAAAGAGAGAAGAAGAGGGAGTCCAGAAAGAAGAAGAGAGAAGAATAAAAAAAACTAAAAGAATGAAAGAAGAAAGAGTAAAGAGAGAAGACGAGAGAGTCAAAAAGAAGAAGAGAGAAGAATAAAAAATTAAAAGAATGAAAGAAGAAAGAGACAAGAGAGAAGATGAGAGAGTCCGGAAAGTAAAAGAGAGAAGGATAAAAAACTAAAAAAATATGAGTAATAATACATAAGTTCGGGCCTTCGGGCTTTTTTTCTTTTGACTTTTAAGGACCGGGCCCGGACCGTTTATATTGCTTTCGGGCCGGGCCTTGCAAAAATTGTAAAATTATTTTTTAAAGCCCGGACCGTTTGGGCCGGTCCCGGGCCGGTTCCGGGCCTATTTTCGGGTTTTCGGGCTAAATGCCCAGCCCTACCTTGGACCTAGCCTTTTGTGTGTCATCAAGATAAGCACCTCTATCCCTGAGTTTACAGGATCTCGATCAAATTCCTTTCCTTCTCTCCTCTACAAACCCACTTCTACTTGAACATCCATCATGAGCTGATCATCTTCATCACTATCATAACCAACTTCTCCTTCTCTCTCTTTAGATCGATTCACATGCATTATCTAGTCTATTGGTTGATTCTGGGTCTTCAACTCTATACCCCAACCAGCTTTTTGCGCTGACCACGCTCTGAAATGAAACTCCAAAGACCCAAAATGGAGGGGAGCAGTTTGCATGGCTGGAAAGTAATGATAAGGGCTGCGACTTTGAAGAAAAGGTGAGCACTGAGCAGGTGTGTCGTATCACCCTGTGTTGCCTATACCCGGCGGGTACGTTTCAGAAAAAAAGTATTGAAGATTCCTGGCAAAGAGTGGGGTTGTCAAGCCAGCGTTGTAACCAACAGAATGAACTAGATGATAATACCCGCTGAGTAATACCCACCCAATAATAGGTAGTGGGTAATACCC
This sequence comes from Rosa lucieae, assembly GCA_024704745.1. Lineage (NCBI taxonomy): Eukaryota > Viridiplantae > Streptophyta > Magnoliopsida > Rosales > Rosaceae > Rosa > Rosa lucieae. The sequence goes on from CM045493.1 coordinate 5,735,621, forward strand.
ATCAAATAATTCGTGGATATGAGTATTTACCCAACCCATTTCTAAACGGGTAAACCTATACCCACCCATTTACCCTTTTTGAATATGGGCAGGGTTTTTTTTATATATAAATTTAAGGCCTTTAGCCTATTAAAGGCTGGGTTTTTTTTTTTATAAAAAAAAAATACTCACTATTTAAGCACCCCCATTCCCCATATGGGGATATTTTCAAATAGTCGATTGAGTATTTCAAATAGTCGCTTTTGAATTGTCTTTTCACAATTATACAATGATCCAAAGGCCGGATCCTCACGGATCGCCTTTTGAACCATTTTTTCACAATTATACGATGATCCAATAGTCGGATCCTCATCTGAGACCACACAAAGTCATCAGAACACTTCTACGATTAATATATCAAATCTACAAGTCGATCGGACAGCCTGATCGTCACGGATATCAAAACTCATTTACTCCAATATATCGAAACTACATTTCGTAACAATTGAGACTGGGTGGGAAAGAGAAATACTTTGTATAGGTTTTCTGTTTTTGTTTTTTTTTTAGAATAAGAAAATTATAAAAATGTCTCATATGTTGGTTGAAAAATAATAGTTCTCAATTAAAAAAACCCGCATGGGTTATGGGAAACCCCGCCCCCGCCCCCGCCCCCGTTTGCCCATTCCTAGGTGGAACTGGATTTGGGTATTTAGGTGTGGTTTACAATTTTATATGGGTATTTGGGTAAAATTTGGGTACCCACGGGTATACCCATACCCAACCCATTTTTATACGGATATTTTATAATTACCCAATACCCATACCCATACCCTTAAACTAATACCCAAAAGGAAAAATTATCCGCGGATACCCGTACCGTGGGTTTTAATGCCATCCCTAGAATGAACTGCTTCCAAAACCAAGCCTCAGGGATTTTTTAGGCTTCCACTATATCGTCTTTCACCCTGTGAATCTACACATGATGATACCAATATGATTTGTAAAGCAAGCAACTTCTCAGCAGATGCATAGCTTGCCTACTCATTCTAGGAAAACAGGATTTTGTGATCGAACCAAGTCAAAAAGCAGCTTTAGCTACCATTTTCAGTAAGGTAAGTCTTCAGAGAACTAATGGTGTAACTCATCTGCTCCCGAGAAGCTGAGGCTTGCACAGTGCCCCCAATTACCTCTACCTCATGATTGCACAATACGCAAATGGCTGCAGTTCTTGTGGTCTTGAAATCCATGTGCCCCAGCAGGTGTGAGGCCCTAGATCTAGATGACTCTGGTGTCTCGATAGACTGAACCACAATTCATAAATAGACCTATAAATGGAATCTGTACAACCGCAATATAACAGTGATCAGTTTAAATTCTCGGAGGCATGGACCTGGGCCATTGTCTCATCAGCCAGCCAAACAGACCATCCAAAGGAAACCAAGAAGGCTTTTTCCTGCCCTGACGATTCAAAACGACCCAAGCATAAAAAGTTACATTCTGCCAGATTACATACTGTATATGTTCTACGAGTTTCCTATAATTTTGAAATCACAAAAATGTCAATGAGCTCATTAGTTTACTAAACTAGCAAATTGAACTTCAATCTTTTGGTGTTTCGGTTTCAATTATACAACTTGTTTTCGGCATCCGAACAACTAGTAACTACAATGAATGGTAGACAGACGATACCGTTAATTATGAATTAGATGGTTGAGAAAGTTACTGGCCTTGAGAGCCCTAACATGGCAGTCGGCGCTATGTGTGAGTGTGGCAAATGTAGTGTGGAGGAAGAATTTTAGTCCGTTGAGTTGACGAGAGGATACAAACTAAAAATGGAGGGAATGATTTCAGGGTAAAAGTATTCATGCGTTTACAAACACAAAAAGAAATCGGAATGGTTTTAAGGTAAAAGTATTCATACGTTTATTAACACGTACATAAAGGAATTGGAATAGTTTCTTGATAAAAGTATTTATGTTTTTACTAACACATAAATGAATCGAAATGGGTGTCGGTCTCACCTCCTTGTCAGGAATCGATTCCTGAATACTCATGAATTTGATTACGAAGCGGAGAGATGGGTTTAGGAACCAAAGCCTCCGGAATCAAGACCAATTCATTTCTTCTCCCAATCCAGTTGTCTCTGATTAATGATTTTTTTTTTTCCATTCCAAGTGGTATTAGCTCAGTGGTTATAGCACCCACTACCTAGGATCCAAGTCCTGGGTTCGAGTCACTATGGAGGTAGGAGTGAAATCTTTTGATCATCTTTTAAAATATATATTTTTAAAAAAAAAGAGTAAACGTACCATAAATGCTCACATGAATAGTCCAAGTGGTGCCACGTGTACGGGCCTTACTCTTCAAAATAGAAGAGGTGTTTTTAGTAGAAAGTAGATTATGTACTCCCTAGGGTTGGGCAAAGAACCCAAAAAATCAAACTGAGCAGATTTAGTCTGGTATTTTTTTTATCAAAAATCTTTATTTATGCCCTAGCAGATCTTAATCAATGAGTCTCGATCAGTTCATTTTTCGAGCCATCATCAAAATCTTCGCTTAACTTACCAAATCAGTTGTTTGATCATATTTAGTCTTTTTTTTTATCAAGAATTTATGTTTCAACCTGCATCAATAAATCTCGGGTCGGTTCTCCGGCCTCGTCATTAAAATCTTTGTTTGACCGAAAGGCCCAAACAATACATGTTCAATTAAAAAAAAAAAACTTACATATGTATCATATTTTTGGGTTGCTCAAAATTTATAAAAAATTTCAAAGTTCATTTTGGAATTGACACAAAGTTGCTCACATAAGGCCATAAGGGGCAGTTTTTTATGGCTGAAAATAATCAAACAGTTTTAAGTTGTTATAATTTTAGGCTTTAACTTTGTGTGTGTGTGAGATCCATTTAACCCTAACAGTCTCTTAAAATTGTATCTTAGTGGAGCTAAGATTTTTTTGAGGGGAATGAAAATTCATATATTCTCACAATATTACATATACCAGAGCCTAAGCTCCTGAGTGCCGAAACACATTAAACATTGCTCTTGCCTCTTCAGCCTGACTGGAAAATTTGTCCCTCACAAATAACGTTCATTCTAAAATTGCCATGCACACTTATTAAAATGAATATTAACTCGGCTAACTAAATCTTGACCTAGTTGAAGTTACATGATCTTACCAATTGAACTAGTACATCTGCCTAAGACCGTAATCGGTGTACATCTAATTAATAATTAATATACATAACAATGATCGAAAAATCAAATACTATGAATTTCATAATGTTCAACGTAGTCCTTCATCCAACTTCAAAATATGATACATTGACTTAAAAAGTTGAAATTTACAACAAGGCGAGAGAATATGACTGCCACAAATAACTCTCTTATTTATTAACACTAGTATTTCTCCACACATGCTCTGCATGTGCAATTTTTTTTTTTTTCAGAAAATAAAAAAGAAAACGATTATTGCAGACAAAAGTTATAAGTGGGGGTTATAGATTCTTTTTTTTTTTTTTAATAAAAATATAATTTGTGAATGTCACAATTGTCTTTGTGATTTAATTAATTTTCAAATTTTTTTAATTTTCAAGAGTTATTTTTGTCAAAATTAAAAAATTTTGACTAACAAATCATCTTCTCTTAATACTACTAGTCGCTAAGGGAGAGAGGGATACATGGTCAAAAACGACATTTCAACCCCATGAATGGCAGCCTGCAATTTTAAGAAAAAATAAGGACAAAAACGACTTTTCTGGCAGCCTGATATTCTCCTTAAACAGTTCTACCCCCTCTTGTGAACAGTATAACAGTAAACCCATGTTTAATATCTATACTATTATTAAGAGAAGAGGTGTTGTTAGTCAAAACTGATTTTTTTTACCTTTATAACCCTCAAATATTAAAATATCATGGATTACATTTTAACATCAGGGATAAAAATGTAAAAAGTAAAAAAAATAATTATTTATTTTTTTTAAAAGAAAATAATTATTTCAAACTCTCCACTCTCAGAATTATAACTCTCCACTACTCTCACACCCATCGGGTGTGTGGACATTTTCTAGTATAGTATAATTAGAATCTATACGTCTCGAATAAAATCAGAGGCAACAATTGATACTCCTTCCATATGGACTCTACTAAAATTTCGTTGACACGGCAAATTTGGACGACCTTACGACGTCGTCTCGGCCTAAGACGCACTCAGCCGTCCACTACATCCTGATTGGTCCCCACACACCCCATGACGCAGCCACGTGGAAATTCATTACCCCAATCAAACAATTTAGAGAGAGAAAAGAAAAGAAACGCAGAAAAAGGCAGAAGCAGCTTCCCTTCTCCTTCTTCCAACCCAAACACGGCTAAGAAATCCCCCAATTTCCCCTCAAAATTAATCCGAAGCGGCGAAAGCCCAATTCAATTCAGAGGTCTCTATCTCTTCTTCTCTCTCAAAGTCCTAACCGATCCCTCTTCCTCAACGTTGAGGCGTAAATTCCCAGGTACGGTTATGCATACGCCCAATCACGCATCACCTGTTGTTGTTGTTGTTGATTTCAATCTTTATTGCGGGATCTTGATTCGGCGGAATTGATTTCCGGATTAGGGTTTTTGCGCCCCGTTGACGCGTTTTTTTTTTTTTTTTTTTTTTCTTTTGTGCAGGAGATTGAGAGGGGTCGATAATCGAAGGGGAGCAACCATGTTTACCAGGCTTTTTGGGAAACCGAAAACGGAATCCAGTGCCCTAACCACCTTAGACAAGTTAAATGAGGTATGGTGATCATCATCACTCGTCTCTTCTTTGTAATTCGAACAGTTTTGTGGTTTCTTTTATTGATTTGGCTTTTCTTTTGAGTTTATTGATGCAATTGGATTGTTGATGCAATCGGATTATGGAATGAAGTGAACTATTGCCGGTTTTTGTAACGAATGCTATTCGTAGTTAGGTGTGAAGATAGCAGCTATTATGATGAACTTTTGTTTTTAATTGGATTTGTTTACGGCGGTTATTTGTTTCTGTTTAGAAGTTGCTGATTGGTCGAAACGAATCGTGATTGTGTGGTTTGTACTCGTGCAGACGCTTGAAATGCTTGAGAAAAAGGAGAAAGTACTACAGAAGAAGGCTGCTGCTGAAGTTGAAAGGGCCAAGGAGTTCACCAGAGCAAAGAATAAACGATGTATGGATGCTACGTAATCTTCTTTTTCATTTTTTTTTTTAATATGGGTGGTTATCTTGAATCACTTTTCTAAGTAATTTTTTAGTCTTTCCAGACGGAGGGACTTATATACACTATGCACATCCTATTCGGTATAATAGTTTTACTTTCTACACCTAGCTTTGAGGACATTAATATCTCTGCTGTAACATAGCCATTTTGTGGCAGTGTTATGCTTATTCATGCTACAACATCTTGTTCGCTTTTACTGATTTTTAGTGTTGTCTAAATTCTAAAAATTGTTTCTTCTGTTATAAACCATATTTTCTTACGGTAATCTGAGTAACGAACTTTTGCCGGAGGTCTTTTTTAGTTTTAACACTATTTTTCACCTCTAAAATAGTTTTTGAGCACTGGAGACTATCTTGTGATGTTAATGTTGTATTCAGTGCTGAAATTTATGAAATTCAACATTCTAATTCTAGATTTTAGGTTGGTCAAATATGAATACTGATACTAGAACCTTTCTAGATTTTGTCTGCAAGGTTTAAGATCCGGAAGAAGGGCCATAGACTTTGATTTGGAGTCAAACTACTCTGTAACTTCTCAATTTCTAGCTGTCTTTGACTGGTACATTTAACCTTTTTCTTTTTGCAGCTGCTATACAATGTTTGAAGAGGAAGAAGCTGTACGAACAGCAAATAGAGCAGCTTGGAAACTTCCAACTCCGAATCCATGATCAGGTGATGTTGGAAATTGGAACTACAATTTCTTATGCTCTCAGTTATCTTTCGAAGAATTTATATTATCTGGACTTTTTGTTTTCGATTGATGGAGTTTTGCTGTATTAACATAGGATGTGTATTGATTTTGCAGATGATAATGCTAGAAGGTGCAAAAGCCACTACTGAAACTGTAGATGCCTTGAGAACTGGAGCAGCTGCCATGAAGGCAATGCAGAAAGCAACGTATGTAGCTTTTTTTTTTTTTTTGCCATATTTTGCACATACAAGGTTCGGCTCTGATAATATGCTGAACTTTTCACTTTCTAATCTACTCCAAATTCTTATATTCAACAACAAGACCTAATGTGTGATCTGCATTACATAGATCTGAACATAAAAATAGTTTTATTGCAAACCTAACTCTTACATATATAATGGAAGAACAAAAAGCCTCTAATCACACTAATCTCTGTGTTTGGATAACATTGTTGTTCCTGGCTTTGCTAATCAAGATTTACTCCTTCACCTGGTTAGGATGGAAAACAAAACATGATTTGAGAATTATAGGTTTTACTGACATACAAAAATGGGTTACTTATATACAGGAACATAGATGATGTGGACAAGACCATGGATGAGATTAATGAGCAGACCGAGAACATGAAACAGATCCAGGAAGCTTTGTCAACTCCAATTGGTTCAGCTGCTGATTTTGATGAGGTTTGTATTATCTTAATGCCTTTCTTTATCTATGAAGGATCTGGCCTTTTTAGGACATATTGTTTTGTTTTTGTTGTATGTATTCGATATGTAGACCTACAGAAGTTGAGACCATTTTTGCTGTTGCAGGATGAATTGGAAGCAGAACTTGAAGAGCTGGAAGGTGCTGAGTTGGAAGAACAACTTCTTCAGCCTGCAACTACAGCTCCTGCAGCTCCAGTGCATGTCCCAGAAGGAAGGCAACCAACACGTCCTGTTCCCCAGAAGCGCACTGCCGAAGAAGATGAACTGGCTGCTTTGCAGGCTGAGATGGCTCTATAAGCAGCAGGTCCCTTTCTCAGTTTTATTATGAACTTTCCACGTCATCGATGTATTATTAAGATTTTCACATTTATGCAGTTCATCTTCTTTTGTATTGAGTTAAAGAGTTGATTTTGTTTGTTTCTGCAGGTGTGTTCTGCAGAATGGGACCGAACAAGTCTATGTAAAGAATTGGTCTGATTTTATGATGGAGTTGTCTGCTCCTCTCGTGCGCATCCATATTGCTTTGTGGCTTCATTATTAAACAGATTGTATATAAAGGTGGGCATAAATTCAAACCGTGTCCCCTTTGCAACTTGTATTCTGAGTTTCCGAATTTTCTTCCTTTTTCTTCTTACCTTTTTCAACTTTTCTCTTGGAACATATGTTCAATGTTCTGTCAAGCATTAAAGAATAGCTATTTTGTGATATTACCAAGTCGATATTTCTAAATGATCTTTGAATTCTAGTTCTATATCAAGAAGACTGCTATCTTGCAGTTTCCCTTTGGACTTGACTATTAAGTCTTGGTCTTTTGAGTTGGTGACCAGATGACCCAAGTCAATAATGAGGAAAAAGACGCTTACAATAGATCATCACCTTGAGGTGGTGAAGTAACAGGCTTTCAATTCTAAGTAGTTGATGACATCCCCACTACAGAGCAAGTCATTAACTTTCCATTGTTGAACGGTTGAACCTAAACTCTTTCTGAAGGAAGTCCCCATCTTAAGAGCATCTTGCATTGTTGAACCTAAACTCTTTCTAGATAGAAGTTCTCATCTTGTCTCTTTCTTTACGTCTTCATTCAAGGATCATCTGGTTTTTGTTTTCGGAAACCAGTATGACGATCGTGAAGATAATTACATGGTCAATTTGAAATACATAGACCACATTCGGCTAGTTAATCAAGAAGGCGTCGGTTCTAGCATTGAACGTTTGAAACGTAATCCTCGATGCTCAGGTGCAAGAAGAAAACAGCACATAGTTCCGTAGTTCGTAGTTGAAGTACAGCTACAAACACGTTTTTTGGTTAGTTGGGAAGAGGATGCCCACACGTTATTAGTATGGTTATTTTTTTGGCGAAATTGATATGCAAGTGCATTATGCAGAAATGAATAAATTATCCTTTAATTTAAAAAGAATGGGAATTGATAAAATGGTAATAACAAATCAACAAGAATTAGACATGGCTAGCAACAGCAAGCCTAGCAGCCTAGCTAGCATGAATGAACAATCTTCTATAATTTGATTCTCCAAAAGAAGCTCCATCAGTGAATGATATAGGTGAGCACCAGAGCAAATGCCATTAGGGCATATGCAATTCCTTGATCAACTGCTACCCCTGCAAAGCATAAGTACAAAATCGATATCAAACACACAATCCATGTTTCTGTTTTCTAGCTAGCTCTTAGTGACTGACAGACGACTAACAGATCATGTAATCAGAGAAAACGAAAGAGAAAGAGAACGAACCATCACTCGTGGGGGCGGGAGCTGGTGCGAGGCTCTGAGCATTGATGGAAGGTAGTAGAAGAGAAATGATGACTGCAGAGAGAATCGCCATGACAAAAAAGTGAAGTCTCAGCATCTCCATTCTTGATTCTATATGACACAATGGGGAAACGGGTTTTCGACTTTTCGCTTTCTTCTTTGACACAATGTCTCTACGAAGATGTGGATGGGTGCAACTCTATATACCTCTCAAATTCATAAGGAGAAAGACTCGAGGAGGAAGACAAGGGACGCACTGGCTTATAATTAGGGCTAAATTAATGCTAATTAACATGGAAACTCTACAACCAATGGTGTTGATGGGTGCCACGTTTACGGCCGAGATCAACTGCACGTTAAAACTCCAGGTATTGTCGAGCTGTTTAAGCTGGACCTCGACAAATGAAACCGTATCCCTCACATGGATCAATCCTGGTTCCTAGTTGTAAATGAATGATATGACTCCAGGTCTCCAGTCGTACATATTCTCTATTATTTTGAATTTTAAAGTTTAAAAAAAATGATTGAGCCGTTGGCATGGTGTAAATAAATTAATAGACACAGAGAATAAAGCTGACACAAATCCCATATCCAACAGCTAAAAGTTGGAATAAACAGAACTCTTCATAATAGATGGTTCTAAACTTTTGAATTCCTGTAAAATGACACAAATATAATAGAATATGTTCAAATCCATCTGTAAACCAACAGTTCAGGATTCCTACTAAGCATTCAAATATGCGCCTTTCTTACATGAACGATTTATAAGCCTGACCGATACAGCAGCATTCAAGATTTCAAGTGCAAACTCGGAATTGTACTACGAACATCAGTAGAAATTCTGCTCGACTATTATGTCAACATCCTAAGAAAGCATAAGCCATGCTACATAATCCATAAGATTGGCTCTCTCAGCTTCTAATCACCAACTGAGCTCAGTGGAACTGGTGACATCTCCAGATAGTCAAAGTCTTCTGTTATTCCAACCTGCATTCAAAATTAGAAAGCAATGTCTCAGAGGAAAGAGAGAAAACGGGAAACTAGATGAAGAGATTCAATTGGGGCATGTGCTTTCAGTTGACAATACAAATGAGAATCATGTTTTTTAAGTTTGGTTTACCTCCTTGTACATGTTTTCAAGCTGCTCTTTGGCTGACTGGAAGTTATTTGAGCACCACTGACGCACAGTGAAAATATTGTCTGCAAAGTTATAAAACCATTGTTAGTAAAGACTTTAGAATACCTACTAGAGTCCAAAGTCTCTGGATTAAAATCTGTGACCCAAAGTGTATGTCAAGGTCATACCTGTCCATCGATTAGCTGCTGCATGGGCAACTTCAATTGCATTTTCTGCCAAACAAAATTATAACATGGTCAGTAACTCCCAGTAGCTGTGTCACCGAAAGTAGTTAGATGTTAAGAGAGCGACTCTCTATGACTCTAATATCGTTGAAGGAATCAAAAGCAATCCTTACTCATTGCTTCCAAGGCAGCTGGATCATTATCTGCATACTGCCCCATCTCTTCCTGAAAATTACAACAGACTCCAGTCACAACGTTGATCAAATTATTCATATTATTACTCAATGCATCACAAAGTTCAGAAAAGACTCCAACCTTCAGCTTATTGTACTTCAGCTCAATCTCTTTTAGCTCCGCTAAGGCCTCCTCTCGTTCATCCTGTAAAAAACTTGAGATTCATATCCATGATAGCCACACAAAACAACTCTTACAATGTAAATTATAGTTCAAGCTTTTGAAAAGATACAGCTTAAAACAACTCACAGATTCCTCTCGTCCCTTCTTCAGCGCATTACACTGATCAACAAGGTCTACATGCCGCTTCTTACTGCTCTGCAGATCAGATTCAAGTCTGCTATACACAGTCCTTAGCTGCCCAAAAACACAACACATCAGCCTAAATATATTAGTACAAATTAAGCACAATCCTACCCTATATTATTAAGATTGAAACCCAAGCTTGATCACCTGATTCCCAGCAGAGCTAGGGAGACTCCAAAAGTAGACCTGAAACATTAAAACCACATACATTACAAAACGCCGAGATGAACAAAAGAAGCATAATGTACAATTTCTTCAACCAAACAAGCCCTGCAAATCCGCGCGGCATGCAAGAAAGAATCCCTCAATTCGAAACTGTATCCATAAAAGCATCTACTCACAGAGGTTCCAATCTTGTCTTTGAAAACGAGGTCATCATCCACCAAGCTTTGGATCACATCTTTCACAGACTGAGAAATAACACCTTTCTTCGGGCCCGACTTCTCAAGCTCCTTCAGCTAAAACCATCAACAGCAACACATAGTTACGCCATGAGATCTAAAAACAAATTTTCAAAACAAACACAACTGAAATCACAAAAGAATCGTAAACTTCGAGTCTTCGAGGAAAATAAAACTCACAAGAAAGAAATCCTGAGAATCGTAGAAGATCTGGAGCATCTTCTCACGCTTCTCCTCCAACGAAAGTCCTCTTTTCTTCGACTGAACGAACAGCAATCAAAATTCGTGACCAGAAATTTCAGAAAAAAGCTAAGATATTCAAAATTCTTAGTTTCTATTTGAGAAAATAGCTAAATTTCATATGGAATTAGGAATCAAACAGATTCGTGTTGTTTGGGGCATTTTCTCAGTAACCTAATGAGCGAAATCAGGTACGAAACTGAGAGATCTGAGCCTAGTGATTAAGAAAGAATAGTACGGCGGAATCGAAATTAAAGGAGAATTAGGTTTTACCATTGAAGCGAGCTGGATCTAGAAGACGACTCACGGCTTGTATCTCCCCAATTCTGAAATGAAGGGTCTGGAGACTGGCGGGAAATATTTATATCTGTTTCCAAAGTGGCCGCGTTTTTGCGAAAATTACTGCGATGCCCTTGTGCACTAGCGCATCTGCTTCATTGAACCGATACCGCCTGCTTTGCTAACGACATGCCGTTGTCGTCTCACTTAATCTCAAGTTGTTGAAGGAAGTCGATATCATATGTGCCTCTTCAAATCCTAATTTGGTTTTAGAGTTGTAATAAGAGAAGGTTCTAGATTTCCTAATTATGTTTGGATTCTATTACATTTTGTGTACTCTATAAATCCCTATATATAGGGCTTCTATTATCAATAATACTACGACAGTTCTCTCATCAAATCATATTTTCCTACAATACGTTATCCGCACGAGCCCTAACTCTAAAAGTCAAAACCCAAAAACAAAAACCAGAAAAAAAAATTTTCTCACCAAATCTGTCGCAAGCCCTAGCGCTGCAGCCCTATGCTTGCTGCCCCCGCAGCTCCAACTAGCCCCTGCGCACCACCTGCTAGCGTCTGCTCTCCTGCAATCTGCCCTCCGCGCTCACCATCTGCCCCGCAGCAACCCGTGCGCTTGCCTTCCGCAACCGACCTGCTGCCTTGCTGCTGCCCGGCATCGCTGCTGTCTTGCAAACCCACTGCCACTGCAGTCCCTACTGCCCCGCGTATCCGACACTGCTACAAGCTCTGCCCCATCACGCCTGCATCAACACGCGCATGACTCAAGCCCCAAATCATCAAGTAAGATTTAAAGATTAAAGTTCCTGCTTTCTTGTCTTTTAAATTTCTTTATTTGCTGCAGGATTTGTATAATACGAACATGGATTCAATTATTTAATAAGCTGAATTATGGGGATTCACGCTAAACGAACTAAGAGCGTTCATAATCAATGAACTAAGAGTGTTCATAATAAACAAACGAAGAGCGTTCGTAATCAATGAACTAAGAGTGTTCATAATATTAGGACTAAGAGCGTCTGCAAGCATCAAATTGTGACCATATTAAAACATCAATGTTTCGGTCTAATCCAAATATTCTTGGAAATCGATTTCTTGGTAGCATAGCTCGGAAATCTTATTGTTATTAGTTTTCGTGGAAGTTTAACTCTGAAACTAATTCGTTCTTGTTTCACCCTTTTTCAGGATGTCAAACTCGAACATACTCGATTTTGTTCCATTGGATTATGCAGGCAAAAGATACCTAATGTGGGCTCAGGATGTTGAGCTCCACCTTATTGCCCGTGACTTATTACATACAATCCAAGAGCTTTGTCATAAAGAAACTACGCCAGACCCCTAAACTGAGATCGACAATTCTAGGGTACTTGCCCTAATGATGACTCACATGGATAGGGACCTCAGGTTTGAGTTCATAAATGAGGATAGCACTATAAAGCTATGGCAAGCGCTTCGTGAAAGTTATGGCAACGTTCATGACTCTATCCCTCCGAATTTAGAAGCAGAATGAAATGATCTTCGCTTCTCTGACTTTGATACAGTCATACAATTTTATTCGGAAACTCTTCGCATCACAGGAATGATACGCTTCTGTGGCAAGACGATCACAGAAGAACATTTGATTGAGAAAACCCTCAATACCTTCCCTATTTATGCTATGAGGTCCTGTGATTTTCGGACTCATATAAATGCAAGACGGATCACAAGCTTTCAACATCTTATTGAAGCTATGGAAATTGCTGAAAGGCAAGGCAACGAGCTTGTGAGAAGAGAAATTGATAGGCTTTGAGATAGCTATCCAGAGCATCGTCCCATGGCTAGAGAAAGTTGCCATAGACGTCATGATCCATATGATCGAAATGCTCATGAAGGTAATCGCCAAAGGCAACAATCAGGCGACAGTAGGAGCCGTGATTTTGAGGGAAAAAGGGTTGGAAACCATGGAGCCAGCATTGGCCATGGTCATAATTTTCCAACGCCTCAGGTCCTAGGGACCATGCATATTGGGCAATGCGCCTCAATCAAGGGAGAATCCTCTTCATGGTATCTATTTCTGATATGGAACGTCTGATCAATGGGCCTGAGTTTGCAATGTACCTAAGAAGGTAGCCACCTCATGGTGATTAAGACATCGAGTCAAAGAAGACTTTAAATCTGGCAATGAAGACAAAATGCCGCAGAATTCTTTAGTATAGTCTTTTATTTTTTCAAGAATTATGTAATGGCAATTCTGCCTTAATCAATAAAAGATATTTTGTATCAACTCTCTCTCACTAGGCTCAACCAATTAAGTATGATGTCTAGGAAACTAGTTGAGATTAGTGTACTTAAGAGAGGCTCGCTCCACCGACATCTCTTCTTACTTTCCTGGTCATGTTTAATTGGAGTTACCAAAAGGATTGAGTGACTATAATTTATCTTAGTTTGATTTTGGATTAGATTTTTGGTTACGAAACTTTGATGTAATCATTGGCTATTAATAAAGTGTCTATTCTTTTACTTAATGTCTTGGACATATACCTTAATTCGAACTTTATTTGAAAGATATAAAAGCCAATGGTTTTTATGTGGAAACACATTGTGAGAATGAACAAGAGTTCCTTTGCATCACCTCTAATGACTACAGACACAAACGAGTATTAGAGAAACTTATGTGTCACTCTAGTGGGTTGTATGCAACCACTATTCGAGTAATTGAATCCAACTATGTCATAAGAGATGACTTATGGGATTGTGACACATATAGGCTTTGGCACGACCGTTTGGGACACCCAGGTCATGATATGATGATTCATGATACTAAACACTTCACACGGACATCTCTTCTTCAGAACGAATAGAAGTGAGAATCAAAAGTCGATTCAAAGAGAGCATTGCACCGCCACCGCGCTTTGGGGCGCCGCTGCCATGCACCACCCGCAGGCCAACGCCTGCGCCGTGCTCCCCCTGTGGCAAAATCATGGCTTTGATGCCATGTATGGAGACTTAGCTCCTCTCTCTACTTCTCAAAGTAAATTATGACATTGTGGCTCAACCAAAACCTTCATTGGTTGATTATAACGCCAATCTTTCGTTCTGTAAAGACTGTTTTTTTTTTAGGATCAAGACCATCCTATGCAAAGGACACTAAAAAAATAATTTCATTCTTACATAGAATCCAAGGGGATTTTGTGGATCGATTCAACCAACTTGCGGACTGCTTAGATGTTTTATGGTTTTGGTTAATGTGCGGACACGCTGGTCACGTGTCACGCTATCATCCACTCGTAATGCTGCTTATGATGAACTCCTAGCCCAGAACATATGGCTACGGGCTCACTACCCAGATCATCCTATTCAGTTAATTTGACTTGATAATGCTAGAGAGTTTACGTCGAAAATTTCCATGACTATTGCATATCATTGGGTATTGATATCAAGTATCATATTCCCATGTGCACACCCAATTGGTTTGGCAGAAAAGCCACCATTAAAAGATTACGATGGTAGCCCGGACTTTGGTAATGCGCACCAATATTTCCGCTTGGGTTATGCAATATCGCATGCAGCTATGCTAATTCGTCTATGACTCATAGCAGCCACTCAACTTTTATTTGTGTTACAGCTAGTGACTGGGTTCGAGTCTAATATCTCGTACTTATGCATATTTGAGTGTGCGGTTTATGTGCCAATTGCGCTTCCATAGCGCATCAACATGAGTCATTACAACGAATGCATATATATATATATATATATATATATATTTGTGTTGGACATAAGTCTCCAACTATAAATCCGCTATGTAGAACCCTTGACAGACGATCTCTTTTTTGCTAGATTTGCGAATTGTCACTTTTATGAGACAGTTTTCCCGTCGTTAGGGGGAGATTAGAACGTCAATGTTCAACAGGAACGACATGAATTGTCGTGGTCTGTCCCTACTATGTCTCATCTTAATCCCCTAAAAGTGACGAGATCACATATACCTGCTGCAAACATGTCTGCAAGGATTGATGTCCCCACGTGAGGACATGGTGCCACCCAGAGGAGATGGGTACGGCACCACTACCATGGATGGTGGTATGGTGACGCCACAAAAGGTGGTATAATTGCGTCATATGCCATGGGTTCCGCTAGAGAGCGTAGGAGACCCATAGGTTCGATGCATTCTCACCCTAGGAAGAGAGTGAGTTTGGCACAACTTGATCCATTGATCATTGATACTCAAAATACGTCTCATGATCGAGAATATTCTAGATTGTGGTTATGTCCAAGAGAAATCGTTGGAGGACGCCTCAATGTTAGAACCAACTCTTGAGAATATAAAGATCTCTATGAATTACACTAGTGTACATGAAGACGTGGAATTATTGAGACCAATGACATCAAACCTTACTCCGTTGAAGAATGCCAACGTAGAGAAAATTGTCCTAAATGGAAAGATGCGATCCAGGTTGAATTGGATTCACTAATAAAGAGGAATGATTTCGGGCTTGAGATGCCAGCACCTCCTAACATAAAACCTGTTGACATTAATAGGTCTTCGTTAGATAGCATGATGAGAAAAAAAGATGATAATCTCGCCTTATAGCGCAAGGCTTCTTACAAAAAACCATGGAATCGACTACGAGAAGACATATTCTCTCGTAATGGATGTCATTAATGTACTCCACTACCTTGTTAGTTTGGTAGTTTCCAAATAATTAAACATGCAGCTTATGAATGTGATCACTACGTATCTCTGTGGGGATCTAGATATGGAATATAATGAAGGGTCTTGTGTACTTCATTTACCCAAATCAAGTGGCTCTTGGCCAAGGAGCGCGTTTGCAATGAGGGTGAAACGCTCACTAAGGTGACTACTTGATTAGGAAGGGATATGATGAACTATGCCCTTGTGTTTTTATGACAAGTTCTAGATTTGCAATTGTCACGGTTAATGTTGATAAACATAGTTGGAACCCTTGAGAGTTAAGGGAAACCGTTGAACACTTGAAATCCGAGTTTGAGATGAAGGACCTTGGGAGAACACGGTTTTTTTCTAGATTTAGAACTTGTATACCATGTCAATAAATGCTTTGCATTTTGATAAAGTCAAAGATGCACTCCCATGGTTGTCCGTAGTCTCTATCCTAAGAGGGATACGTTTCAGGGATGATGATGAAGACATGTTAATTGGCATAAATGTCTTACCTAAGTGCAATAGGCGCATTATTGTACTTAACACAATACAAGACCGGACACCTCAATTGTTATGAACTTGTTGGGTAGATGTAGCCATGCGCCAACGCAACGCCATTGGACTGGTATAAAGACAATATTTAGTTACTTAAAAATGTACGATAAATATGGGCTTGTTCTATCCCTGCAGAGAGAAAAGAATGACATAAGAATGAGAATGGATCTCATTAGCCCAAGTGGCACCGTCCAAGACGCCATGATCGGCAAAGCCGCCGATCACCCATCCTCCTCCCTTACATCAAAACGATGATGATGTTTTGATGGATTTTGCTGATATAGGTATCTCTCTGACCCTCATAAAGGTCGCTCATAAAAGGATTATATCTTTACCATGGGAAGCACTGCGATATCTTGGAGGTCTATAAAGCAGACCCTTGTTGCTACTTCCTCAAATCATGCAGAGATTATTGCTCTACATGAAGTCGTGTGAGAATGCATATGGCTAAGGTCTGTAATTAGACATATTTGAGGAACTTGTGGTTTGAATTCTACTACAGATGAACCTACATGCATTTATGAAGATAATGCAGCTTGTATTGAGCAAATGAAATTAGGTTTCATGAAGGGCGACAACACAAAGCATATATCGCCTAAGTTCTTTTACAATCAGCAACAACAAGCACTTCTAAATATTGAAGTGAATCAAATCCGATATGAGGATAATGTACCGGACTTATTTACTAAGTCGTTACCTAAATCCACCTTCGAGAAACATGTGTAGAGCATCGGATTGAGAAAGTTATCCAAACTCCCATGATTGTAGCAATCAAGGGGAGATCGATATTGAGATCAAGGGGAGGTATGATGTCTACATGTTCGATCTCGAATAGTGAAGGAAGTGTTGTGCTCTTTTTGTCCTTCGACCAAGCTTATTTTTGTCCCACATGGTTTTTGTTATCTGGCAAGGTTTTTAGTGAGGCAACGATCAAAGCGTCATCACCAAGTTTGAGCGGCACAAGGGGGAGTGTTGAAGGAAGTCGAAATCATGTGTGCCTCTTCAAACTAGGGTTTAGTCTTAGAGTTGTAATAGAAGAAGGTTCTAGATTTTCTAATTATGTTCGGATTCTATTACCTTTTGTGTACTCTGTAAATCCCTATATATAGGGCTCCTATTATCAATAATACTACGACAGTTCTCCCATCAATTCTCTCTGCAAATCATATTTTCCTACAATACAAGAATTTTTTTACGGTTACATTAATTTAGCAATAGATCAGTTAGACTATATTTGATACAGAGGTAGATTGACTCTATAAATAAGTAGACTAACTTGATTTATCTCAAATTAGTTTACCCCCCTATATCAAGTTAGTCTCTACCTCTGTATGAAATTAGTTTACTTAATGTATATGTAACTTTTGTACCGTAGGCGAATTTATTATAGATTCCGATTAGGAGGACCTGAGAGCTTATTATGTTGGGTGGTATAACGTTGTTCATGTAATGAGACTATTATGATAAGACAGACGTGGACTAAAGACTCTCGAAATCAATACCGGGGGTAGAATAATGGTTTTGACGTCAAGTTCTCATCCAACGGCCAATGTTCATTTCAAAGATGGCCCTCTTCATTTACAGTATTGATCATCCACAAAACTATGCAAACAAAACCTCTTTTCAGTACTAACAAACCAAGGAATGGAAAAATGGAATGTCACAAAAGTCCATAGATAAAGCTGCCAGCTCTAGATGCTAATAGTTTCTAGCAAGTAGCTAGGTTCAATATATATAATAAGCTTGGATAAGTTCAGAAGACAAATTTCTCTTCTTCTGGTTCATACTACCGTGTAATTTGACCTTTCATTATAAAAATTTGGATCACAATTATTATAAAGGTTTTAGGAATTCAGCTCCACCTACTTTGCTCTTTAGACTTGTCTTTGCCTCCCTTGATTTCTTTTCCTTGTCGGCTTAAGAATCGTTTTTTCATGCTAAATCAAAGAAACTAGTCACTATTTCTGCAGTGTTCAACTTATTAATAATGCACCTACCAACTCTAATGGTCTTGCAGCACTTATATATGACCAAGTTGCTCCCCTAGTTTTGATATTGATGGTTCCCACATATACCATGCAAATTATCCATGTGAAATAGAATAATGGCTTGTGCAAGTTTTGCAGTAGGTAGCAATCTAATCTGATATAGGTCTTCAGTATCAGATTCTTAGGCTCAAAGACATGGACAGAGAAATGAAAATGTCAACTGCTGCCTTCCTCCTCCTGTATCTGATGATCTCTGCAAGTTCAGTTCACGCGCAGCGCCGAATAGGTTAGCATTTAATTCCTGACAAACTAAATACTATTGTTCTTGTTCTTGCTTGTTGAAAGCAATCAGCTGCTTTGTCAAGTGGTTGATTGTGATCTTAGCCTTTTGCTACTGCTTCAATGAAACAGTGATGTTCTTTTGCATAAAAGACAATTAGAAACAAATTTCAGCTCATTCTTTAGTTTCTAATACTTATTTGATTCTTTATGTTCTTGTTTAGCCTTCATAAGCATTGATTGTGGAGCTCCCTCAAAGCTGTATGAAGACCCGGATACCAACATAACTTACTCACCAGATGACAATTTCATAGACACAGGGATAAGCCAGAACATCTCATCCGAATATATGTATCCTAACAATCCAAACTTGCCATTACCTGCCTCGGACCTTAGGAGTTTTCCTCATGGAAACAAAAACTGCTACACTTTAAAACCTGAAGCTGGGAAAGGTAGTTTGAACCTAATCCGAGCTTCTTTCTTGTATGGAAACTACGATGGAAAAGACCAGCTACCGGAGTTTGATCTCTATCTTGATGTCAACTTCTGGTCTGTGGTGACATTTGGAAATGCTTCTGATATTGTCATAAAGGAGATTGTTGGTTTTGCACAATCTGATGTCATAAATGTTTGTCTTCTAAACAAAGGTTTAGGAACTCCTTTCATTTCGGCATTGGAACTTAGACCGCTTAACAGCTCAAATTATGGGACTGCGTTTGGGACTAATGCATCATTAGTACTCTTTCAAAGACTAGACATTGGATCAAGCAATGGAACAGGTAGGTATGCAGAAGATGTTTATGACCGCGTTTGGTCTAATTACATCTCTCCTTATTGGGATTCAGTGAGCACTTCTTCACCAATTACTACTGATGGAGATGGATATAGAGTACCTTATGAAGTAATCAAGACTGCAGCCAGGCCTCGGAATGGAAGTGAACCTCTGGAGCTGTATTGGAACACAACTGACTCGAATGCTCAGTTTTATGTTTTTATGTACTTTTCTGAAGTGGAGCATCTTGAGAAAAACCAGTCAAGAAAGTTGAACATATCTTGGAATGGTGCTCCATTGTTTGAACAATTTGTGCCTCGTTACTTATATGCAGACATTTTATCTAATTCAAAATCTTTGGTGGGAAAAGAGCACCAGATTTCTATATCTAAAGCAGAAAACTCGACCCTTCCACCGATTCTCAATGCAGTTGAGATTTACCAAGTCATGCAGCTGGTTGAATCACCAACTTCTAGTGAAGATGGTATGTCTTCTTTTGTTAAAATTCATAACTAAGTTCAATGCTGTATCTTCTTACTTTTGAAGAATATCCTTCACATTGGTCTTGTTTGATTTTATGCTCTTAATAAATGCAGTTGATGCTATTATGAATGTCAAAACCACATATCAAATTAAAAAAACCTGGGCTGGTGATCCCTGTGCACCTAAGAATTTCTCTTGGGAAGGTCTTAAATGCAACTACACCATTTCAGTTCCTCGGATTATTTCCCTGTGAGTCCTGGTAAACTAGTAGTAATGCAATCTTTCTTCTTTCTGTAATGTATTTCTTCTAAGCATAGTTCCTTTTATTGTGATTAGGAACTTGACCTCAAGCAATTTGAGTGGGATTATAGTTGCTTCCATTTCCAAGCTTTCATCACTGGAGTCCTTGTAAGTGTTATTTATTTACAAGTCTATAAATTAAAGACTCAGCAGTATACGTACTAAATTAAAGTACTTTGTCCCAGGGACTTGTCAAACAATAACTTAACCGGACCAGTGCCTGCATTTCTGGAAGAACTGAAATCTCTCAAGACCCTGTAAGTGTCATATGATTACATGATGAAATACTCATAGTTGTGCCAGGTTTATTTCACTAATAATTGAAATGCAGGAATTTGAAAGGGAATCAATTGTCTGGTTTTGTTCCAAATGCACTTAAGAAAAGATCAGATGCTGGATTACTTGTACTAAGGTACACCTTCTCATCTCAAACTGAGAAAACTTTCTTCTTGTTTATGCAATGAAGTGGTTTATGTTCTTCAGCATGTGATTAAAGAACAGAGGAAGAAATGGGTATAATATGTTTGAATTAGATGATTCCTTTACATTACAATGCCTAGATTTATACATGTGTTTTAGAATAAGAGATTTAAGAGAGATTGATGAGAGAATTGTGTATTCAATATTGAGAATATAGGAGCCCTATATATAGGGTTTACAAAGTACATGTTCTAATGTTACAAGGAAAACTATTCCGAATAGGACTAGGAATTCTAGAACATTTTCTCCTATTACAATCATGGAACTAATCCTAGTTTGAATAGGCACACATAAGCCAATTTCCTTCAACACTCCCCCTTGTGCCGCTCAAACTTAGTGGTGACGCTTTATCCGTTGCCTCGTTAAAAACCTTGCTCGAGTGAAAAACCCTATGGGACAAAAATAAGCTCGAGGAGGAGAAAAAGAGTACTACACGTCCTTCACTCTTCGAGATTGAACATGTAGACATCATAACTCCCCATGATGTCGATATCTCCCCCTGATTGCTACAATCGTGGGAGTTCGGATAATTTGCTCAATCCGATGCTCTTCACATGTTTCTCGAAGGTGGATTTTGGTAACAACTTAGTGAATAAATCTGCTACATTATCTTCTGATCGGATTTGATTCACTTCAATCTTTAAAAG
The DNA here is from genome assembly GCA_024704745.1 of Rosa lucieae. Classification (NCBI taxonomy): domain Eukaryota; kingdom Viridiplantae; phylum Streptophyta; class Magnoliopsida; order Rosales; family Rosaceae; genus Rosa; species Rosa lucieae. The sequence goes on from CM045493.1 coordinate 5,756,939, forward strand.
TGATTGTTGTTGCTGATTATAAAAGAATTTAGGCAATATATGCTTGGTGTTGTCATCCTTGATGAAACCTAGCTTCATTTTCTCAATACAAGCCGCATTATCCTCATAAACGCATATAGGTTCATTCGTGGTAAAGTTCAAACCACAACTTGCTCGAATATGTCTAACTACATACCCTAACCATATGCATTCACTCACAGCTTCATGTAGAGTGGTACGTCTAAAGATGCACAACTTAAACCTAGCATGCACTCAAATATCATCGCTGGTAATATAGTGATCAAGCAAGGGTCATTACCCGCTGAAGATTGTTCCTAAACTACTAACAAAATGTCACAAACTACTCTAAACTATGATACTGAACATTTAACAAAAATAAATTATTTAACTGAACTATATTAGATTAGACATAATTTTCTGTAAATTTTACAGGATACTAAAGACATATTGAATAACACACATACAAAACTTCAGAACAATCGGAGTTGATTTGATATATAAAATAATTCACATAAAACTAAACACAATAAGATAACAAAGCAGAAACAGATTTTATAACTTAAACTATTGATAGAAACAAAGCTAAGGACTCATTCTCCACCACCAAACACACTCAATCATATCAAAGCTCAGTTATGGAATCTTAATTCTCAATTGAATTTACCCGAAGTTAACTCACAAGCTCGAATTAACCCATTACCCTTTCTTAGTTCCCCTTTAAGTGAATACAATTAGCTCACCACTTAATCTATTCCCGATTATGCAACCTAAGACACAAGCTCACTAAGTTTAACATATCAAAATCATTAAGCAATAAAAGGGTTTGGATGAATCTAGGGTCACAAGTACATTGTAGGCTTGCTAAACCTAGGGTTTGAGTCACATGTAATTCAAGAAAACATTTTGCTACTCAATTGGAATGAACACACGACATATACGAATCTAGTGTTACTCCTAGCATTAGAACTCTAACCTATTCATTTAGTTGTGCACCTAAACAAACAAGCAAAGATTCATCTTGTAGACTCAGTGAAACAAACACTCAATTGATAATATAGAAAACCAAAAACTGAATTGTCTTCAATATGAATTGAAACATGTTTGGGGCTTTGAAATTGCCCCTAGCTACAAAAGTATTTAGCTAGACATAGTCATGAAGAAAACAAAATCTAGAAGAAAAGAAAAGAAAAAGGAAGGGATGGCGGCTGGATGATGGTAAAAGATGTCGTTCTTTCTTTCTCTTGTGCGGCCCCCCGACGTCTAAACTGACGTCCCTCTTTTTTATTGCTTTGATTATGAGATTTTCACTTCTTTTGTTCTTTAAGATTCTTAATAATTTTCACCCATAAAAATATGTCATATATCTCTAATAAATAGAAATATTCAGTTAATACTCGTCGTTGGGCTTCTAAAAGGAATTCGAGCCTCAAATCATGGATTTCCGTCAAAGTGTCAGGTTCTCGGACTGCTCGACCTTGCTGTACTAAATCAGCCATAACTTCTTGTAGAAAAATGATATGAACAAACCGTTAAAAGTCCAAGAAACTAGATATCCAAGGCTTTTCAAGCATGTAAAGTTCGCTGTTTGGTTGCTCTCAGTTTCATGTCAAAGTTGACTGATCTGCACAGGCAGATTTACTGATTTAGCTTCCTTTCTTCTACTTTGCTCCATAACACCTACAAAATATAAAAATAAAGTAAATGACTCAAATAAATGGAAAACTAGCTAAGAAAACATGAAGAAATCAATACAAAATCATGTACATTTATGAGCTTATCATAGAGCAATAATCTTTGCATGATTTGAGGAAGTAGCAACAAGGGTCTGCTTTATAGACTTCCAAGATATGCAGTGCTTCCCATGGTAAAGACATAACCCATTTGGGAACGACCTTTGTGAGGGTCAGAGAGGTACCCTGCATCAGCAAAACCCATCAAAACATCATTGTCGTTTTGATGAAGGGAAGTAGGGGGATGCCGGCCACCATGGACGGTGGCGGCGTCGACGGCGACAACATGGTCGGCGGCGTTTTGCCTCTTAGGGTCCTATCCCAAATTTCCATCATTCCTTTTCTCTTTGTAGGGATAAAATAGGCTCATATCAATCGTACCTCTTAAGTATCGAAAGATTGTCTTTACACCAATCCCAAATTTCCATCATTCCTTTTCTTTCTGTAGGGATAAAATAGGCCCATATCAATCGTACCTCTTAAGTATCGAAAGATTGTCTTTACACCAATCCAATGGTGGCGTGTTGGTGCAGAGCTATGTCGAGCTAACAAGTTCACTGCAAATGAGATGTCCAGTCTTGTATATTGAGCTAAGTACAATAATGCGCCTATTACACTAAGATAGGGCACTTCGGCCTCTAATAATTCTTCGTCCTCATCCTTTGGACGAAACAGATCTTTTTCGGGCTTAAGACTACGGCCAATCATGGGAGTACTCACAGGCTTTGCTTTATCTTCATTAAAGCGCCTTAGAATTTTCTGAGTATATGCAGACTGATGGATCAAAATCCCATCACTACGGTGCTCGAGTTTTAAACTGAGACAAAACCGTGTTTTCCCAAGATCTTTCATCTCAAATTCTGATTTCAAGTATTTAGCAGTTTCCTTTAACTCATCTAGAGTTCCAATTAGGTTCATGTCATCGACATAAACTGCTACGATTGCAAATTCGGAACTTGTTCTTTTAATGAACACGCATGGGCATATTTCATTGTTAATATATCCCTTCCCAATCAAGTAGTCACTTAGACGGTTATACCACATCCGTCCGAATTGTTTTAATCCATATAGTGAGCATTTTAATCTTATTGAAAACGCGCTCCATGGTTTATAGCCACTTGATTTGGGTAATTGAAGTCCATCTGGAACCTTCATATATATATATATCTCTGAATCTAGATCCCCATAGAAATATGTTGTAACCACATCCATAAGCTGCATGTCAAGTTTTTCAGAAACTACCAAATTGACAAGGTAGTGGAACGTTATAATGTCCATTACGGGATAGTACGTCTCCTTGTAGTCTATTCCAGGGCATTGAGAGAATGCTTGCGCCACGAGGTGGGCTTTATATCTAACCACCTCATTTTTCTCACTACGCTTTCTAACAAAGACTCATTTATGGCCAACAGGTTTTACATATGGGGGTGTATGCGTTATAGGCCCAAATACCTGTCTCTTTGCTAGTGAATCTAATTCTGCCTGGATCGCATCTTTCCATTTAGGCCAATACGCTCTTCGTTAACATTCTTCGACTGAGCGAGGTTTGATATCATCATATTCTATGATTCCTTTTGCAACATGATATGCAAATGCATCATTAATAACAATAGATTTTCTATCCATCATCTCATGTACACTAGTGTAATTCATGGAGATCTCCCTATTCTCTGGAATTGGTTCTGACATTGGAGTGTGCCCCAATGATGTCTCTTGGACATAACCATAATCTGAAATATTCTCATGAGATGGATTATATACATCGATGATTAATAGATTATTTTGTGCCAAACTCGCTTTATTTCTTAGGCGAGAATCCATCGAACCTATGGGCCTCCTGCGCTTCCTGGCGGGAGCCGTGGGCCTAGCCACAACGACACCGAGGGAGGGGACGTTGGCGCCATTCTCAGGTACTCTTGAGGTGGCGTCATGTCCTCTAGTTTTAGGAACATCAATCCTTGCAGACACGTTTGCAGCAGGTATGTGTGATCTCGTCACTTTAGCGATATCAGAAAACACATCAAGCATCGATCCTGCTATGTTCTGAAGATCGAGAATTCTTCGTACTTCAATTTCGGATTGTGCGGTTCGGGGATCAAGATGAGACAGAGTGGGGACAGACTACGACAATTCTTGTCATTCTTGTTGAACATTTATGTTCTTATCTCTCCCTAACGACGGGAAGACTGTCTCACCAAAGTGACAATCAGTAAATCTAGCGATAAAGAGATCACCTGTCAAGGGTTCTAAGTAGCAGACAATGGTTGGAGAATCATATCCAACATAAATGCCTAATCGTCTTTGAGGACCCATTTTGGTGCGCTGTGGCGGCGCAATTGGCACATAAACTGCACTCTCAAATATGCATAAGTGCGAGATATTAGACTTGCACCCAATCACTAGCTGTAACTAAATAAAGGTTGAGTGGCTATGGATCGTAGACGAATTTGCATAGCTGCATGCGATATTGCATAGCCCCAAGCGGAAATATTGGTCCTCATTACCAAATGTCCGGGCTACCATTGTAGTTGTTTAATGGTGGCTTTTCCGTGAGACCTTTGGGGTGTGTACATGGGAATATGATGCCTAATATCAGTCCCCAATGATATGCAATAGTCATCTAAAATTTTCGATGTAGACTTTCTAGCATTATCAAGTTGAATTGACTGAATGAGATGATCCAGGTAGTGAACCCGTAGCCATATGATCTAGGCGAGGAGTTTATCATAAGCAGCATAACGAGTGGACGATAGCGTGACACATGACCAGCGTGCCCGCATATCAACCAACACCATAAAATATCTAAGCAGTCCGCAAGTTGGTTGAATCAATCCACAGAATCCCTTGGATTATATGTAAGAATGGAATTATTTCCTTAGTATCCTTTGCATAGGATGGTCTCGATCCTAATTTTGCTAAAGAGTAGGCTTTGCAGAATGAATGATGAGCTTTAGAAACAACCAATGAGGATTTTGGTTGAGTCATGAAGTCATAATGGACTTTAGAAGTAGGAATTGGAGTCAGAGGAGCATAGGTGGCATCAAAGCCACCCTTGGGCCGCAGGGGGGTTGTGGTCCCGGCCTGTGAAGATCGGTTTTGGGGGGGGGGGGAATGGAGCCATGAATGGATGTCCGTGTGAAGTCTTTAATATACGGATCATCATATCACGACCTGAATGTCCCAAACGGTCATGCCAAAGCTTATATTGTCAGAATCCCATAAATCATCTCTCATAACATGATTGAATTCAATTATTCAAATAGTGGTTGCATACAACCCACTAGATCAACACATAAGTCTCTCTAAGACTCTTTTATGTCCGTAGTCATTAGAGGTGATGCAAAGGAACTCTTGTCCATTCTCACAATGTGTTTCCACATGAAAACCATTGACTCTTATATCTTTGAAGCTCAATAGGGTTCTTCCTGCCCTAGGAGCATAAAGAGGTTCGGTGACATTTAAAGTTGTGTCATTTAGCAACATAAATTGGGCTGATCCTCTACCATGAATCAATTGAGATGATCCAGCTATCGTAGTCACGGAAGATCGAGTAGGCGTCATCCATAGGAATAGTTGCCTATTTCGAAGGATGGTATGTGTAGTTGCACTATCCACGAGGCATTCTAGCACTCCTGGAAACATATTGAAAAATAATAAAGTTTGAAATTAAAATATGTCCAAGATATTGAATAAATCGAGACTTTATTAATAATAGCCAATGATTACATCAAAGTTTCATGACCATAATCTAATCCAAAATAAAAATCAAACTTTAGACAAATTGTAGTCACTCAATCCGTTGGGTAACTCCAATTAAATATGACCAGGTAAGTAGGAAGAGATGTCGGTGGAGCGAGACTCACTTAAGTACCACTAATCTCAAACTAGTTTCCTAGACATCATACTCAATTGGATGAGCTTGGTGAGAAAAAGTGAATCCAATAAGTCATTTTATTGATTAAGGCATAATTGCCATTACATAATTCTTGGCAATATAAAAGGCTATACTAATAAAATGTGCGGTATTTTGTCTATCACGAGATTTAAAGTCTTCCATAGCTCGATATCTTGATCACCATTGATCAGGTACTCCTTAAAATACCATGAAGAAGATGCTTTCTTGATTGAGATGTATTGACGCAATACATATGGTCCGTAGGACCAATGGCGTTGGAATAGTGCTACCATGGCCAAAGTGGTGCCATGATGTCCAACCTTATACCCTCAACATCATGACTTCTATGGTCATGTTAGGGTTTACTCAATCAATTTGTTCTTTTGTGATTTTCCACAATCATGCATCAATGACCTGATGCGGAGAGCTTCCGAACAATATTTCATAACTCTTTCAAAGTTTTGAGAAGTGGATATTGTGCTTCTAAGTTCGGAAAATCGTGAACGTTACTAAAATGTTTACGAGGTGCAACCCAAAGGTTCTTAGCAGTATCCTCATTCATGTACTCAAACTGGAGGGCCCTCTCCATGTGGCGCTTCATCAGGGTAAATGTCCTGGAATTATCTATCTCAGTTTGAGAGCCTTGAGTAGTTCCTTTAGAACAAGACTCCTAGATTGTAGGCAATAAATAAAGGGCAATTAGGTGGAGCTCAACATTATGAGCCCACATGAAAATATCCCGTGCCCGTAGAATCCAATGGAGTAAAATCGAGCTCATTCAAGTCTGACATCCTGGAAAGGAAAGCAAGAACATATTTAGTTTCGGAGTCAATGCTTCCGCGAAAACTAATATAAGGTTTTTGAGCCTTAATACTACCAAGTAATCGATTTCCAAGAATATTTGGATTAGACCGAAACAATGATGTTTATATGGTCATAAATCGATGCTTACAGACACTCTTAGTCCGAAGTCTTTACGAACGCTTTTAGTTCGTTAATAGCGTGAATCCCCACGATTTCGCTTTTCAAAGAATCGAACCCACGTGATAAGAAAGGTGAGATGTAGAAGAAGGGAGGTTGCAAGTCCCCGAGGAAAAAGAAGAAGAAATTTAAACTTCAAAAGCAGGAACTTTAATTTTAAAACTTACTTGTTGAAATTAGGAGTAGATTTGCTTCTGAACAGCTCCCACTTCGATTGGTGTACAGGTCTCAAAATAACTCCAATAGGGCTGAAATTTGAAGGTCAGATAGAAGGGATAGAGACGAATAACTTTGATGGAGGAATAATTTTGATAAGAGGTTCCAAACTGGACTTTTAGGGGCTTGAAAACAGACTGATATGCACAAGGACGAGAGGAGAAAGTAGGAGGAGAAGGATGCAACAGGCGTGGCGATGCTGTAGGGGCAGCCGACGTGAGGCAATGCTGCAGGAAGGCAGCGATGGTGAGTTTTGACGGTGGTGGAGCAGCTAGCGTGGGCTAGGTGCTTGCGGTAGTTAAGAAGATTTTCAGGTTTTTGGTTTTTGGTTTTTGTGGTTAGGGCTCGTGCTGATAACGTGTTTTAGAATAAGAGATTTGAGAGAGATTGATTAGAGAATTATGTATTCAATATTGAGAATAGGAGCCCTATATATAGGGATTACAAAGTACATGTTCTAATGTTACAAGGAAAACTATTCCGAATAAGACTAGGAATTCTAAAACATTCTCTCATATTACAATCATGGAACTAATCCTAGTTTGAATAGGCACACATAAGTCAATTTCCTTCAGCAACCTGGACTATATTCTATCTAAGGTAAGAACTAAATGCTTGATTTACAGAATATATGGAATTGAAAGCATATACAATAAATTGATAACAATCAGTAAGTCAATACTCTTTGATTTAGGATCAGACATTGATTCATAGAGTGATTGACGTGTTGATCAATACAATGAACCTGGACTATCTTTCTTGGTTATCAGTGCTATATCTAAACGTCATTTTCTTCATTTCAGTGTGGATAGTCAAAATGTTTGTGGCTCAAATTCATGCAAAAAAAAGAAGAAAATTGTTGCTCCGATAGTTGGATCATTATTATCAGCACTAGTAGTCCTTATAGTTCTCATACTTGTCTGGAAGCTGAGAACAAAAAAGAACTCAGGTACTTAATTTGTTTACTTATCTGTTACTTCTGAACTGTAATGTTACCATGTTTTAATCGAACTAAACAAAACTTTACATGATTGGCATACAATGCATGAACAAGAACCTTCCTAATTAATTTTAACTCACATTTCATTCTGTACTGCTTGAGCTGTAGAAGGAGTAGAAACCTTTAAGAAAGAAGGAATTCCTATTGCATCAAAGAAGTGCCAGTTTAGTTATGATGAGGTTATAGAAATCACCAAAAATTTCAACACTGAAATCGGAAAAGGAGGATTCGGGGCTGTGTACCATGGCTACTTGAAAGATGGCACCCAAGTTGCAGTCAAAATGCTTTCTCCATCATCAACTCAAGGACCGAGGGAGTTCCAAACTGAGGTTTGTCAGTTAGGATTCCGAGAAAAATCAGTGCAAGGAAAATGCTGGACTAATTGGTTTTGGATTTGATGAATTACATTTCCGTTGCAGGCTGAGCTCCTGATGAGAATCCATCACAGAAATTTGGCATCATTTATTGGATACTGTGATGATGCTGATAACCTGGCTCTTATATATGAGTACATGGCTAATGGGAACCTTAAAGATTATCTCTCAGGTAACTAATCCATGCTACATTAGGCCTAGCTAGGCTAAATTCAAATAGTGAACATCAGAAAACAACTTACTGTCACAATATTTATGGTTGCAGTTAAAAGCTCAGGTATGACTTGGGAATTGAGACTTCACATCGCCATAGATGCTGCACAAGGTTAGTGATCCTAGTCAAAATTCTATTCATTAATTTTAATTATTCCCCTTCCATTTACACAGATTGTGAAATTTTGGTCACAGGGCTAGAGTACTTACACCATGGATGCAAGCCACCTATTGTACACAGAGATGTGAAGACTGCCAACATTCTCTTAAGTGAAAACCTGGAAGCTAAGATAGCAGATTTTGGTCTTTCTAAGGTTTTTTCCAATGATAATGAAACCGACGTGGAAACCACAGTTATGGGCACAGCAGGTTATTTAGACCCAGAGTATGTCTCAGATTTCTCATTTCATTAGCATTTTGTTTATGTGGATATGATATAATGCTGAAGTGTTACTTACGCTCTCCAGGTACTACAGTTCTCAGAAGTTGAATGAAAAAAGCGACGTGTATAGTTTCGGGGTAGTACTATTGGAACTGATCACAGGCCAACCTGCAGTCATAAGAAGCGATGAACGAATCCACATTGTGCAGTGGGTGAGTCCTGAACTCCAGAAAGGGGATATAGCAAGTGTTGTTGATAAAAGAATGGAAGGAGATTTCGATGTGAATTCAGTTTGGAAAGCTTTCGAAATAGCAATGACATGCACAACTAGAACCTCTCAACAAAGAGCCACCATGGGTTTTGTGTTATCAGAGCTAAAACAGTGTTTGGAAATGGAGTTGTCGAGGAATCGAGAAAGAAATTCTGGATTGACTGAAGAAAGTAGAGACAGATTTGCAGCAGCATATAGTAGTTCACCATATAATAGTTCCATGTATACAGATTCTACAAATGCTGATTCCATGACTGGGCCATTTGCTAGGTAATCTATAGACCTATTGATTTTGGAACGAAAAAGTTGGATATAAAGGTAAAGAGATATTTGAAAAAACACACATATATTTTTTTTGGGCAATGATATAGGGCCTCAATGAGGCCTAAGATTTGTGGCCTTAATCCTAGGTGTCAAGCCATGTCACCTATGTACCTCACTAATTTGTCAAATCATGTCATGTCATTCTTGAATAAAAAGACTATTTTATCCTTTCAAAATCTAATAGCTCTAAATTATTTTAGCTTTATTCTAGAAAATATACATTATTTTATTTTTTTCTTTTTTTATTATATATATAATTCGTCTAAAAAAAAATTATATTTATATATTTTTGTGAATATATATATATATATATATCATCTATAATTCGTCAAAATATATTTATATATGTTGTTAAATATATAACTGCTCTAAATTATTTTGACTTTCTTCTAAAAAAAATATTGTTTGGTTTTTTTTCCTTTCTTTCTTTTTCATTATTTTGGATTTTTTTTTCATTATACATATTAAAAAAAAAGTATGGGTGTGTGTGTGTGTGTATATATATATATAATTCGTCCAAAAAATTTATATATTTTCGATGGAGAATTAATGTGGTGTGTATATATAAATATATATTAATATCATAATTATAATCCATGAAATCTGGTAAATTGAAGTAATTTTTAAATCTTTTAATAAATAAATTTAATAAAATTAATGGAAGATTAGTTACCTTACATTAACAAGTTAATTTGAAAAGTCAAAAATTAAATTGGATTCACAAAAATGGAAAGAAAATGTATTTAAATCGTAATTTTAACTCATAAAAAATCTTGTGATTGAAAACCTAGATATCTAAATTGATTGGGAAGTTGATATCTGAAAAGAAATTGCTTAATATGGAATACAATATATTGCACATGAGGAAATTAATTTTTGAAAGTATACTTGTTTTGTTGATCCCAAATTTTTCAATAGACAATAATGATTTTTAAATGTGAATGATAGCTTCTATTGTAGTGTAAATATGTCATTAGAAAAAAGTTTCCAGTGAACTCTACTTGTTCATTATTAGCTAGTTAGTACTTTTTTGTTCGTATAAGACATGTTAGTACTTAGCTGACTTTCAATTTCAATGTGAATGATATATGACTTCAATTTTAGTGTGAATATGTTATTAGGGAAAGATTCCCCGTTGAACTTTACTATTGGCGACTTAGTACTTGTTCGTGCAAGACACACTAGCTTATTTTAAGTTTCAATGGATGATGGCTTCTATTTTAGTGTGAATATGCCATTTGGGAAAGGTCTCCAGCAAACTTTACTAGCTCATTATTAGCTACTTAGTACTTATTGTTCGTGTAAGACATGCTAGCTAACTTTAAATTTCAGTATGGATGATGACTTTTATTTTAGTGTAATTATGTCATTAGGAAAAGGTCCCCAGTGAACTTTACTAGCTCATTATTGGCTACTTAGTACTTATTTGTTACTGTAAGACAATGTGGATGATGACTTCTATTTTAGTGTAATTATGCCATTAGAAAAAGATACTCAGTAAACTTGACCAGCTCATCATTGGCTACTTAATACTTACTTGTTCGTGCAAGACATGTTAGCTCTTTCAGTTTCAGTAGATGATGACTTCTATTTAAGTGTGAATATGCCATTAGGTAAAGGTCTCCAGTGAACTCTACTATCTCATCATTGGCTACTTAATACTTACTTGTTCGTGCAAGACATGTTAGTTTTTTCAGTTTCAATAGATGATGGCTTCTATTTAAGTGTGAATATGTCATTAGGTAAAGGTCTCCAGTGAACTTTCCTAGCTCTTCATTGGCTACTTAGTACTTATTTGTTATTGTAAGACATATTAGCTGACTTTAAATTTCAGTGTGGATGATGATTTCTATTTCAGTGTAAATATGCCATTAGGGAAAAGTCCCCAGTAAACTTTACTGGCTCATTATTGGCTACTTATTACTTATTTGTTCGTGTAAGACATGTTAGCTGACTTTAATGTTAATGTGGACGATGACTTTTATTTTACATCTTCTGTAATTGCACTTTTTCTTTGATTATTGCTGTGTTATACACCTATTGTTTATTGAATTTCTACATAGTATTAATAACATTATGATTTTTTTTTCATGTAAAAATAAACGAACAGTTGTATGAATGAAGTCTCACTTGACCTTTAAGGAGCACTTCCTAATGTTGTGTTTGGATGAGACAATATGAAATTATCGAGAAATTTTGAAATGATGGAATCTAGAATTTTATCAATTCAATTTATTAATGATCTTTTCTTACCTCTTCAATTACCAGATTTCATAGATTTTAATTATGATTTCAATACATTTTCTTTCCATTTTTGTGGATCCAATTTAATTTTTGACTTTTCTAATTAACTTGTTAGTGTAAGGTAAATTAATCTTCCATTAATGTTATTAAATTCATTTATTAAAAGAGTTGAATATTACTTCAATTTATCAAATTTGATGGGTTATAATTAAGATATTAGTATTTTTTTTTTTCCATTTTTGTGGAATCAATTTTAAATTTGACTTTTTTTAATCAATTTTTTTTTAAAATTTTGTGGGTTACAACTATGACATTAATATATATATATATATATATATATATTTATACCATATAATTCTACATCGAATATACATATAAATTTCTGTACGAATTATATATATACATATATAATATAATTATATATATACATATATATAATTAATATAATTACATATATACATATATAATATAATTTTATATATATACATATATAATATAATTATATATATATATATATATACAGATCCTATCCAGAGCGAGGCATCGCTTTGAAATTTCAGAGCGAGGTTAGGGTTTAGGGTCACTTTTCGGTCGCATATCCACATCTCAACCGTTCAGTTTCTAGGTACTAATGTATAGATCATCTCTGCAAAATTTCAACGAAATTGATGGTCTTTAAGGTATCTAACTCGCTTAAACCAATGGACGAACTGAATCTGTCCAACATGAACCGTACTAGCTTTAAGGCAGTTATCAATGCCTTAACGACCATCAATTTGGCTGAAATTTTGTAGAGATGATCTATACATTAGTACCTAGAAACTGAACGGTTGAGATGTGGATATGCGACCGAAAAGTGACCCTAAACCCTAACATCGCTCTGAAATTTCAAAGCGATGCCTCGCTCTGGATAGGATCTGTATATATATATATGTTTGTGAATATATATATACAGGGCCCTTCTAGTGAGGGATCCCCTTTTTTTGGTCTTTTATAGGGATAGGCATTATACCAACTTTTCGATCATATTTTCACATCTTAACCGTTCAGTTTTTAGGTCCTAATGTATAGATCACTTCTGCAAATTTTCAGCCAATTTTATGATCGTTAAGGTATCCAAAACTGCAATTTACCATTATAAACACGAACGGTTCCGGTTCGACAGATTCGGTCCGTTCGTGTAAATTGCAGTTTTGGATGCCTTAAAGATCACCAATTTGGCTGAAAATTTGTAGAAGTGATCTATACATTAGGACCTAAAAAATGAACGGTTAAGATGTGAAAATATGATCTAAAAGTTGGTCTAATGCCTATCCCTATAAAAGACCAAAAAAAGGGATCCCTTAGTGGAAGCCCTCTATATATATATATATATATATATATTTATACACACAAACACATTTGTATATAATTTTTTTTTGACGAATTATATATATATATATTCACAAACATATATATATAATTATAGGACAAAATACTGTTTGCTCCCTATACTTATAGGGTATCGACGTTTCAGTCCCTCACGTTTCAATTTCACCTGGATAGTCCCTAAACTCTCTAATTTCACACAAAAGGTCCCTGCCGTCAATTTTCTATCCAAAATTCCGTTTTCTTGCTGACGTGGCACTTTTTTTACACTAAAATGACTATTATACCCTCACCTTCTCTTTTTTTATTTATTTATTTTTTTGTTTTCTCTTTTTTTGTTTTTTCTTTTCACGTCTTCTTCTTCAGCTCTCTCTCTCTCTCTCCCCTTCTACCTCCAAAGAAGTAGCTGCAGCAGCAGCCCAAGAGGAGGAGCTGCAAACCCCAACTGAGCCCGCCGCAATTGTTAAAGAACCAAGCCCGCCGCAATTTCCAAAACGCCATCGCCGCTCGCCAAGAAGCCTTTCTCACCTTCTGCTTCCCGATCCAGGCCCGAAAAAGCACCTTGCTTTGTTCTCTAGAGTGGTGCTCTGTTCTTATTCTAGGATAGAACATTAGAGGGGAGGAGGCTGGAGCAAACCCGAGCAAGAACAGGTCGAGCGCCGTCGTATTGAAAAGGCCATTCGAAATTGTCGGGGTCCAATGCATCGGCACCTTCGTACCCCAAATCGCCCAACAGTGAGCACAGTGTGGCTATGCTCATTCCTAGGCCTGCCACTCGGTCGGTTCGAATAGGTTATGGGCATTACCAACTTCAAAACCAAAGCTTTCGGTTTTGAAATTGACTTACCAATTACCAACCAAAACTTTCGGTTATTAATTATTTTTACCAAATTCGGTATTTCGGTTTTCGGTATTACCAAACTTTACAACAAATATATTTTCAAAATATAAATTAGAATCAAACAATACGACTTTACCGAAACTGAATAACACTCTTATATCTAGAGTCTCATAACTAACATACACAAAAGATATTGTCCTTAAATACATAGTTAGAGATCTTTGTGCAACTCTACTTTCCAAAATACAAAAGGATCAGCTTCTGCTGCTGAAATGAGGATACTAAGTTCTTTCTAAATATGAGCATCCCTGGTTCTTTCTGATATAAACAAAAGCTACCTCCAAGATACAAAAATGCTAATTTAGTCTTCTATATAGAGTTAAAAATGCTAATTTATGCTAATTTCCTACGTTGATTGGATTTGATGATTAAATATTTTAAACATACAGTTAAAAATTTGATCATTTTCGTCCTCATTTCGACTTCAATCCATATGATCACTAACAATAGTCGTTTTTGTCCATATAGTTATTAATTAGAGTTCTTAAAGGGTAACCACACTGAAACAAGATTTTGAGTTGCAACTTTTCACATTGGTAGATGGAGCTCGTCTGTATGAGCCTGTGGTTTCAAAGGGCACAAAAATCGGATTTGAGAAAGAATTATTAAGGCCAAATTTGCGAAAAGGATATTTTGGTAAATGACTATAAAAGAAGATTGACTGCATTGACTGAGACCGAAACAATGACAAACGAGACCGATTATTTCATATCATGTCTATTACTATGCTATGAATACGTGGATGAAGTCAGATTTACCATCAGACTTTTTTTATTTATCAGCTCGCACGAAATGTTTATATGTCTACTAGTGTTGTCTACCATATTCATCGGTTATGTAGAAATGTATACCTATCAAAACCAACAAGTGAAAAAATCAATACATTGGATAACCGACTGGTGGATATAAAGAATGGGATAAGATACACCTATGGTAAAAATATAAGCCGATTTCATCTTCGTATTAACCTCGATCCACATGGTCAATTGTAATGGCGTTATTACCTTTACAACTAAAATACCAGTAGTCAATCTATCACAAATCCTACCAAGGACAAGGTTCACCCCTACCCTCTCATGGGATCAATATACGTTTACTTGGGTAGAAAATTTGGGGGAGAAAAATCATTGCAGTTTTGTTTACCCTTAGAAACACAGTAACTTAAAATGATATAAACGTCCAAACAAATTAAAAATATAAATAAAATGTATATGATTTAATTTCAATTAACTAAAAAATTAAAAATCTTATTAAGAAATGTAGTTTATTAAAATTAAAACTGACAAATTAAATAAATCATATGATAGCAAAATATCACAAAACAGATTACAATCTTTCATTATAAAACTAAATACATACTTTGTCAAATTAAATATATCTTCCAAATCAATGTATCATATTCATACATATTATACATATTAAAATAAATGACTACATAATTATATATATATATATATATATATATAACCCTAGCATTTCGGTAAATTCGGTATTTACCAAAACCAAACCAACTTTTTCGGTATTTTTCGATTTCGGTTACCAAGATTCGGTTTACCAAACCTCAAATATTCGGTCGGTATTCGGTCAGTTCGGTATTTACCAAACCAAATGGCAGCCATACTCATTCCCGATCAGAATCTCTCTTCTTCAGATCTTGATGGTTTTCAAATTTCAAATTGGAAGGTGAATTAATTTGGTGGAATCTGAGGTCTATACCTCAATGAAGCAGTCGTGGAAAAAGAGACGAAGCAACTAAGCCGAGGCGTTCCTGTGCTGCCTGTAAATCCATGCCATCTTCGACCTCACGATCCCCTCGGCCTGAGGACACGTGTTCCGGTAGAAGTCGTACTTGAGATTCTGCGACATCAAGTCCGTCGTCTTCTCGGAGAAGAAATCGTCTAGGCCGCCGTCGTCAGAAGCGAGAGAAACAAAATCAACGAGCGGTTTATCGGAGGAAGAGAGAGAGGGCTTCATGTTCGATTCGCCGGTTCTCAGATTTTTCAAGGAGATTTGCAGAGAGATGATCACCGCCACGGCGAAGACCAGCAACGCTTTCGTCTCGAACAGCATCTTCGTCTTCTTCAACAGCGCCGGCGAGCTCGTGAGGTCTGCAACGGCGTCGTTCTGGTTTGTAAAGGAGAGCCAGAGAGAGAGTGTGGGGGTGGGAGTGTGTGTGGGTTTGAAGCCTGAATGGTTGGGGTTTGCAGCTCCGCCTCTTGGGCTGCTGCTGCAGCTACTTCTTTGGAGAGAGAGAGAGAGAGAGAGCTGAAGAAGAAGACGTGAAAAGAAAAAACAAAAAAAGAGAAAACAAATAAATAAATTAATAAAAAAAGAGAAGGTGAGGGTATAATAGTCATTTCAGTGTAAAAAAAGTGCCACGTCAGCAAGAAAACGGAATTTTGGACAGAAAATTGACGGCAGGGACATTTTGTGTGAAATTAGAGAGTTTAGGGACTATCCAGGTGAAATTGAAACGTGAGGGACTGAAACGTCGATACCCTATAAGTATAGGGAGTAAACAGTATTTTGTCCATAATTATATATATAACGAAAAAAAGAAAAAGAAAAACTAAAACAATATATTTTATTTTTAGATGAAAACCAAAATAATTTAGAGCCATTAGATTTTGGAAGGATAAGATAGTCTTTTTACTCAAGAATTACACGGCATGATTTGGCAAATAGGTGATGTGTGTAGGTGACATGACATGACACCTAGGATTGAGGCCACAATTCTTAGGCCTCATTGAGGCCACAAATCATTTTCCATTTTTTTATCAATCTACATCCAATCCACGTAGGCAACTTTCTTTTTAAAGTGCTGATGTATAATTAATATTTTTTTTGTATTTTTCTATATGTCTGATTTACTCTTGGGCAATTTTTGTTTTTTTAAGATGTTGAGCAACATTCCTTGTAGAGTGTTGATGTATAATTATAGCATATGACGTTATGGCTTAAATCGTGCATGCATTGAGTTCAAACTTTCATTGAGGATATATATACATATACATATATATATATATATACACACACACATATATATATATATAAGTGTTTTTATTGGGACCTCCAAATCTGCTCACTTGACCTCACTTTATTATGAATTATTAAATTACATATATAATCTCATATAAAATTACTAATAAGGACAATACTTATCCCCAAAAAAATATTTTATTTACTTTCTTTAGACTTTTCAATTCACTAATATTAGATTGCATTCTTTATTATTTTCCTTATCTATTTTCATTTTTCAATTTCACTTCATACTCATTAAAGCATTTAAATATATTTAATAAGAATTAAAACTAGGGATTAAGATCATGTGACATAAAAATTTTCTATAATCATACATGTTGAACGCATATTGATGAGGGAGAACAAAAGAAATCCTATTATGACCTAAATCTAAGTTTATCCATTATATTTGAAAAAAAAAACAATAAAATAAAAAGAAAAACTAAAAAAATAATTGAATAATTAATCATGAGGTAAAGAAAATAGAGAAAAAAAATAAACATTAAGAATAAAATAATTACTCTTCATTTTTTTTGCACATCGCAAAAAGAAAAAAAAAGTTAAAAAAAAAAAAACCATTCTTGTTGATTAGAAATTAATTCTTGAACCCAATACCTTGTGTTTGATATTTTTTTATTGCATAAGAGATTTATGTTGTCTGATTAAGGAATGGACATGTAATTAAGATCTATAGAGTAATTAAATAATTGAAATAGGTCATTTAATTTATTTTAAAGATAATAATTTGTTTGCGAATTATATGAGTGAGGTTTAGTGAATAAATTTAGTATTTAAAATTTATTAGAAGCTGTAAAAAGCATAGGAGGTCCAGTGAGTAAATTTGGAGGTTCTAATAGAAAAACTCTATATATGTAGATCGGGCCTCTATAGCGGACGTCCGCACTTTCGCTAAGGTGCGGACGACGACGCAGCAGGCTGTTCCAGGCAGCGACGGCGGCATGGAGCTTGCCGGACGGAGGCCAGAGGCTTCCCAGAGGAGTCTGGGCAGCGATTGAGATCGGAGGAGGTCAGGGTTGCAGGTTTCTGGGCATCGACCCGACCTGCAACTGCAACGGGACATGCAGCGCTGCAACCTCATTGCCGGCGACTCCACCCGACTGCAGACCGGTCAGTCCGGCATGCCCCGCCGCTCCATAACCTGGACCTTGTGAATAAACATATATAACCTGGACCTTGTTATTCATGAGATTTAGTTTTTCAAATATTTTCTTTTATCATCATTGTACTTTGAATTTTCTTATGGTAAAGTATCTTGTTCTAGGTATATATCTTGTTCTTATGGTAAAGTATCTTGTTCTAGGTAAAGTACCTTGTTCTAGGTATATATATATTTAAGGTAAAAGATACTGAGCTTTATTAAATTAAATAGGAGGGAGAAGCTCCTTTTGTACAAGGTCTGTGATGCAATATATCAGGCCCGTGATTCACCCAGTTGTTACATTGTTGAGATTCAAAGGCTAAATTAGCTAACCTATGTGCAACCTTGTTGCATGTTCTGGGAGCAAAAGACACCTTGACTTATGGCATACGTCTTAAGGTGTTCCGGATGTCTTCAACTAAAATTGCCAATACGGTTTGAATAGCAAGAAGCTCTACCTGCAACTCTGAACTAGCATACTGAACAGCAGATTGAAAAGCAGCAACTACAACTCCATTAGAGTTTTTAAGAACCACCCCCCCCCCCCAAAAAAAAATTCCACCTCGTGTTAATTGAGAGATGAAGGCTCCATCGACGTTGAGTTTGAGGTCGTGCCCAGAAGCAGGCCTCCATACCTGGGTACTTCGGTGGCTAGGTGTATTGTCATACCTCGAACAAGATATATACTTTTCTTTTCTTTGAACTTTTCCTTTTGCATATTGTCATATTAATTTGAAGTTGTTCATTCTCAATTGTTACCTAATAGATAGGTATATGCACATAGGGATAAGTTAGAAATTTTCAACCTAAGAAATATGGTCAACTAACAATTATATAATACCTAAGAAAGAGATTGATGTGAAAAATGATTCGAGTAAGTAGGTTGAAGTGAAAATTCCTAGAAGGAAAATGATTTGTGGCCTCAATGAGGCCTAAGATTTGTGGCCTCAATCTTAGGTGTCATGCCATATCATCTACACAAATCACCTATTTGTCAAATCATGCCATGTCATTATTGAGAAAAATACCATCTTATCCTTAAAAAATCTAATGACTCTAAATTATTTTGGCTTTCTTCTAAAAAAAAAAAAAATTTGGCTTTCTTTCATTTTTTTTTCATTACACTCATGCTTAGATTTAAACAACAATTTTTTTTTCTTCAATCAAGAGTAGAAAAAATTTCATATAACTCAGTTAATAGATTTGCACGTATATTCGATTAATAGATTTGTATAACACATGTATATGAATTCAACCTTTGTTAGGTTCCTGCAAATTTTGAAAATATAAGGTGAAAAATACATATTCATATGATTGTATTTATTCTTTTGTTCATTGTTTTCTCTTTATGTAGCTAGGGTTTAAACGTTAAATCTGAATTTATTATTTTTTGTTTGTCTTTCCCTTATATTTAGATTGCAGATGTTAATTAATGGCTGCTAACGTGTAATTTTTTCGTACCTTTTAATTTAGACATAAGTATTTCTCAAATTCAATTAACTAATGCTATATTTTTGTGGATGAAATTAATCAATATTTTCTTGACACATAATTCAATATATTAATGCCATTTGGGAAGAAAAATTAAAGGAAATAATTTAATTAAATGAAGAAAAATATTAATCAAAGAATCTGTAGACATATCTCTTAAATTAATATATAATTAATAGCTGATATTTTTTTTGTCACCTAATTAAATTCATTAATGTAATTGATTCACCCCCTAATTAACATCTAAAAGGAAATGTAAAAGGGTAAAGTTGGTGTTGAAATAGTATGATGTGGCAAGATATATTATATGAAATTGAAAATAAATTTTTATTTACTTATATGGCATAACACCTAGGATTTGAGGCCACAAATCTTAGGCCTCATTGAGGCCCTATATCATTGCCCTTCCTAGAAGTGAGGTTAACTAAACAAACGCGTCTAATCTTTACGTTGTAATAAAAAATAAAATAAAAACCTATGAGCTAGGTTAAAAACTTAAACCTCTATCTCTGAATCGGGTTGCAAGCAAATGGATGGAAAACAAAAATACAAAATCTCAAAATCTATACACTAGGTTAAAATACTATTAGCTAGGTTAAAAACTAAAACCTTTACATTTAAGTCAAATTACAAGTAAATGGATGGAAAACAGAAATAGAAAACACAAAATCTACCTTTAAAATAGAAAGTTTAAATTTCACATTCATTTAAATCTATAAAATCTTTGAATTCAAAAAAATAAATGTAAAAGAAAATATCCACAATTCTAGCAATAATGATGAGTAGAAGAAAAACTGCTGGAATAATGGGACCAATAAAAATTCTATAATTAATGTATTTAAAGAGGACGTTAATTTTGCTAGTTGACTATTATTTGTCATATATAATATGTGTATTTTTTTTTTTTAAAAGGAAAGACAATATTTTATTCTAGTTGGCAATAATTGAGTGTAGATTGAAAGAAAAAAATAATATGTGGATTTTTTCCATTAAATTTTCTAGGAATTGAGTTTATAATGAATTTCCCCATTTTGGAACATAAGTTTCGAGTTACAGACATTATTTTGGCTCCTTGCTACATAAGTCATAAGTCAGATTCATTTTGAGTTTTGCATACCGGTATTTGTAAATTCCTTATAGGCTTCATAGGGCAAACTAGTATAAGATTCTTCACACGTACGCAGGCCAAACTCAGCATCAGCATTAATGTGTATTGTTTTCCGTTTCTTATAAACCAATAAATGATTGTTCACATATGACGTCGGATTAGTAAAGCTCTAATCGAAGTCACTTTTTTTCAACAATCTCCACATTGGCATGATTTAAGCCATTCTCTAATTCTTATGTCCATATTCATACCAAACTCTTAAACTTTAGAATGTTCAGCATTACACACATATCCGACTAGTGACATTCCCCCTACCTAGAAGGCTAACGGCTATGGGACGGATTTTTGCCATATGCCCGGCCTTACCATTAGCCTATTATTGGGCTTGGTTATACTCCTGGTAACTAAATATATAACTCTGATGGGATTAGTAAGACTTAGGGGTGTAAATGAGCTAAGTCGGAGCGAATACTAAGGTGATTATGTTCTGCTCATTTGTTTTTTATCGAGCTCAAGCCGGGCTAAAGCTTGAATTTTCTTTTTCGTGTTCAAGCTCGGCTCGGCTTGAATATTTTTCTTAAGCCCGAGTTAGGCTCTGCTCGGCTTGATTTATTGGACGAGCTCGAGCTTGAATAGGCTCGGCTTGGTTCATTTGATTTTAAATTTAAAAAATAAAAAAGATAGAAAGAAAATTTAAAATAATAATCTAAATTTGATGTCTAACCATCATACAAATACCTTTTATTGTCTAGAATAAATTCAAAATGATGAATCCAACTCAAAATTGCACTTAAAGTAATTAAATAAGAATGGGGCCTTCAACATATTGATTCAAAGGTGGTTATTTGTATCTTCAGATTTCCTTCCATGCAAACTCCCAGCGAATCTTCACCATCTATAAAAACAAATATATATATATATATATATATATATTAATAACTTTAAAAAAGCTTGTTCCATATGATTTTATGAAAGTAAGAATCGAACAATCTTCAGTGTGTGTATTATATAAAAGAATAAAAGAAACAAGATTGTTAATCTTGCAATAAGTTATGTACATAAAAACCTTATGGCTGCCCGATCTCACAAGTATTGTTAATCTTGCTAGGGTTTGATTTAATTATTGCACAAGTATTGTTATTTATTATAATATATTTTATTTAAATTTTTAGATTCTCTTTAAATTGAAAAGGAATTTAATAAAAAGAATTGAAAAATTGAGATTAGAAAAATTATATTTATACCATAATCATTAGTCGAGCTTTAACAAACGAGCCGAGTTTTAACAAGCTCGAGCTACTCATGGAAAATACGAGCTAGACGAGCCGAATATCCTTGCTCAAGCTCGGCTCGTTTTTTTGTCGAGTTTAATATTGAGCTCAAGCTTGACTCATTTATCTTACGAGCACGTGCCGAACGAGTTAAAATCGAGCCGAATACGAGTCGAACACGAGCTGTATCGAGCCTACTTACAGCCCTAGTACGTAATCTAAGCCACTCTTGCAACATGGGATGGTTTTCGAATAAATCCCTAAATAGTCTCAATTGTATCATGATTTTCGGACATGTCTTATCTATTAGTCTGCATAAAGAAATATACATCGTGATCATGCCTGCACTGACCTGAAAAATATTCACTATTTTTTATGAACTGCTGAAGGCTCGGTTACTCCCCAGACTTGACTGTTGCACTTGGCCACAAGATTCAAATAGGGTTGCTAATTGAAATCATGTCCTTTATATGATCTAGACTTTTAACCTCCTTTCTATATGAATCAAATTGGTCAAGAAGCTATATATAGTAGATTCAAACTATCACGAAATTTCTAGGAAGCAGAGAACAGGTTGAACAAAGGTAAAATATAATGGAGTTCACACAAGCCACTTAGTGAATCAAATTAAATACTCTATTGTAAGCAATTAAGCTGCAAGCTCTATTTGTCACTTCCAGCCAGAAGAAGGGAGGGCATTTATTTTTGTCTAACCTTTTCTAATACGGTCTACCATTTTCCCCAATAATAATAGTAACCAAAGACTAACCACACTTTTGTCACTTTTGAAATGGTCAATGTTCAAAGTGACTATCCATGAACAATTTTGACTAGGGATACTTTCTGTTCATATTGTTGTCTAGCTATAAGGACGAAGCTGTGGTTTTTACATTGGAAATTAGTGGATGATGTGGATAAATCATGACTACCGTGGAATATTCAATTTGTTTAAAATTCGACATATTTGAGCTTTATGCACTGAACATTCATTTATTATTTTTAAAGCAGTCATCTAGAATGTGAAAAATAGAATTATTTATTAACGCATCGATTCATAAAGATAAATCGGCTTTATATAAGATAGACTAGCTAGCTTGATGGCTGATGCAGCAGTAGACTACTGCACCATGAACCTTCCACTACACGGACATGATCTTTGGTGCATATAGAGTTAGTCTACACAGTATGTATCAACGCATTAATACACGGAAGGGGATCCCGACCCTTTGAATGATGTTAGCATTATGTTGTTACGCTGCAAGGACCTCGCTTCTGTTTGTGCCCTGCTCACCAAGAAACTGACGAAAACTGGTAAACTGATCATTCAAAGGGTATGAATTGAACTCCATTACATTAATGCACAACGACACAAACACACATAGGGTCTTTATCAGATGGAGACGTTTTCTTTACTATGAATTGGCTGCCAATGCAACTATCGTGAACCACTGACCAGTCATAAGCAAACAGTTAAAGAGTATTGATTCTTATTATGAATATTTCACTTGCACAACCGAAACATTTTACGTGCAGAAAAAAAAATGTAGACTAATTCAACATTTCAGAACACTACCTAAATCCATGATTGGTGCATACATTACCGTTAATAGCAACATTATCTGGGTCTTCTTTCTCCTCTGATCTTATTTGCATTTTATTACAAGATAGTTTGTGGCAGTTTGATAGATAGGAATGTGCCTAATGACCAAAGCCACCCAGAAGAAACTGATCAGCAGGAGGAGTTTCGAATCCGAAGTCCATAAGGAACTCGCTGTTAACGTAATTAATACCTTCATGTCCA
The DNA here is from genome assembly GCA_024704745.1 of Rosa lucieae. NCBI lineage: Eukaryota > Viridiplantae > Streptophyta > Magnoliopsida > Rosales > Rosaceae > Rosa > Rosa lucieae. The sequence continues at coordinate 5,780,689 of CM045493.1, forward strand.
GACCACAAGGAGCAATGGTACTGATCCAGCTGAGCCAAACTGGATGAACTGGGAAGCCTTGAAACTTCCTGATGAGATAGTGGAATACTGAAACTGTTACTTTCACTAGTGCTGCCAAAATCAGAAACTTCCATAGGCTTTGAATCAGAATGATTGCACCAGGGTTCAAAAGTTTGCTTTGGTTGATCAAAACTATGCACCAAACTTATGTTCGCTGCATATGGTAATGTGCCACCTAAACAAGATGAAGTCTTGGGGCCATGAGGGGTTTCGATTTTGAGAGGAACTGGAGCTGAAAACTGATCAGCAATGTTGTGATCACATGTCTGTCTAGTAGCCACAATGTTTTTTCTTGCAGCAACCGCCAGCAGCTTTTTCTTCAACTTTGTGTTCCAATAGTTTTTCACATCATTATCTGTTCGTCCTGGCAGTTGAGAAGCTATGACAGACCACCTAATCCCAAAACACAGAGAAACATAAATGATCAACTCTTGTGACGGACCTTCACAAATCACAAACACTAGAAAAGAAAGTGGCAGTACTGGTAGTAGTTCTAGTCTTTACCGTGTTAACTTAGGTATTGAAAGCCTTTACAACCGTAGGATTGGGAGTCAACCGAAGACTAAAACCAATCAAACTGCTGGAAATGCGTTCAACACCCAAGTAGAACAACATTATAGCAAAATCTGTAGTACTGGTACCATATATAAGTGCCATAGTCATTCACTTGCCTGCTTCCAATGCTTCTAAAGAGAGTGCAGATAACATTGTCTTCTTCCTCCGTGAAAGTACCACGCTTGATGTCTGGCCTAAGATAGTTCAGCCATCTCAAACGACAACTCTTACCGCAACGATTCAGGCCTTAAAAAAAAAACGTTAAACTAATCAACCACCGTGAAGATGGGATTTGATAAAAATGAATGCCCAAAGCAAGAGAAAGATAACAATTAAGCACCTGCTTTGGTTGGTAGACTAATCCAATTGCCAGTGGGGCCATGTTCGTGGAGGTAGTTCTTGAGGGTGGCATCTTCTTCGGGAGACCATGGTCCTCTTTTCACTTTAGATTTGTCACAGCATGGAGCTCTTCCCATGGCTAACACCGTCACACATACAGAGACTGTTTGAAAAGCAGAAGCATGAAGAAGACAAACTAGCTGGGCTAGACTTCTACTTGAGAAGTTGATAAGATAGATAAAAAGTAAACTATATAGAGCTTTAGAAATATTGACTTGTCTAACTTGGTTATATACAATTCATTCTTACATTAAAAAATATTCCATTATGTAGTGTTTTTCTAAGAGAGACTCGTCAAATTCAGTGTTGGTGTTTGAGGAAGCACACAGATCTCATGCTTTTGTTGTGAAGTGGAACTAGTAGCTAATGCCAATTGACAATGGCATATGAGGGGAATCTTGGATCGATGGACTTAAAGTTTAGGGTAGAATGCTTCTTCTAGAGCTAGTAAATTTAGTACCCAATAGTTTTTTTAATTCCGTTAGTTCGCAAAAGTGTTTAACAATCATCATCTGAGGGCGGGAAAAATTTGGTGAAAAAAAGAAATATATATATATATACACACACACACGGTTTTAGTTAAAAATTGGGGATAAGCTATGTACCGTAATGTTAATCATATACTCATTTTATATTTACTTGAACAAAAAATTACAATTTATATAGATCAAAATTACAACTTTGAGAACAAAGTTATCATATTCATTTATACTACTCGCATATAATTGAAATAAAATTACAACATCGACAACAAATTTGTTCAAAAACTTGTAACAAGGTCATAGGTGGTGTATTACCATTATTAGAACTAAGATTAGGACTCACGGTACCACTTTGAGAACAAATTTGTTGTCACATTTGTAAATGATATAAACCCAATTTTCTAAAGTGGCATGGTATTGGGAAAAACCCATGCGTTTAAGGAAAACTGAAATTGGAAGAGAATTGAGTCGTGCTTTCTTTAATAATAGGGGCCTCTTTATATAGAGGATTACAAGACATAGAATCAGAGTTGTACAAGGAAAGATAATCGTACAATTAATCGGATATCTCTGAATATCTCCGAGAATATCTCTAATTCTTAACCCTATTACAACTAGGTCAAGTAACCTAGAGTTTGGGCCAGACACATATTCTGGATTTACTTGAACACTCCCCCTTTTGTCGCCCAAACATGGTCCTTCTCTCGTTGCCTCATTAAAAAACCTTGCCAAGTAATAAAAACTCAGTGGGACAAAAATAACCTCGGTCGAAGGGGAAAAAGAGCACAACACACCCTTCACTTTTCAAGACCATACATGTAGACATCTCCCCCTGATGTCTACATCTCCCCCTGATGACAACGGTCATGGGAGTTCGGATAACTTCCGCAAACAATGCTACCAACATGTTTCTCAAAAGTGGAATTTAGGCAATGACTTAGTGAGCAAGTCTGCCATAATGTCCTCAAATAGAATCTAGTTCACTTTGATCTTGAGGAGAGTTTGTTATTGCTGATTATGCTTAGTGTTACCGCTCTTGATGTAGCATTTGCTTCATTTGATCATAACAAGTAGGCTTATCCTATATGCTCATAGGCTCATTTGTGGTAGACTTCAAACCACAATTGTTCGAACATGCATAATTATGGATCCAATCCATATACATTCACGAACCTCTTCGTGAAGAGCAATAATCTCTGCATTGTTCAAAGATATAGCGACTAGGGTCTGTTTTGTAGACCTCCAAGATATCACGGTTTTTACCCATTGTGAACACTTAACCAGTTTGGGAATCACCTTTGTGTGGGTCAGAGAGATACCCAACATCAGCAAAACCTTCCAAAACACATGTCGTTTTGGGATGAGGATAGTGGACGCAGACCACTGTTAGCGGCGTTCCTGGTGTGTGATGGGTCTGAATCTATCATCTCTCTATAGGGATAGAACAAGCTCATATCAATCATACATCTCAAGTATCGAAAGATATCTTTTACACCAATCCAATGGTGTCGCGTTGGCACATAACTATACCTTAGCTAACAAGTTCACTGCAAATGAGATGCATGTCTGGTCTTGTGCATTGAGCTAAGTACAATAATGCACATATTGTACTTAAGTAAGGCACAAGTGCCTCTAGCACATCTTCATCATCATCTTTTGGACGAAGAGTAGGCCTCATCAAAAATCCCGCGGATCAAGTGGGCCAATGGAGGCCCGCCGACCTGGAGGGCCAAAAGCCCTGCCCGGCCTGTAAAAGCCCGTAAAACTATTATATATATATATATATATATGTTGATGTGCTCATATTTTCTTAATTCTTCTATTTCTGTGCCTCTTTCTCTTGGTATATATGTTTAGTTCTCCTTATTTATGGTTCATTTACTTTAGTTTAGTGTCTTTGTATGTGTGTTTCAAAGAAAGAAGAAAAGAAGCTAAGCTGAGCTAACTAACACCATAACTGTTGTGCAGAACACCTAACTTCGCTGAATTATTGGGAACTGCTATGATGGAATTAGAAGCTATACGTATGCACGGAAAGCCCCATGTGTCTAGTTTCTGAGGAATTTTACGGTTTGCAATTCTGACTTTTCTAGATGGAGTTATGGCAATTTAAGTGAAGGCAGTTCATCTTGGACTGGAATCTGCAACATCTTTTACAAGTTCATGTCTAGAACCTAACTTTGCTCAATTACTGGGAACTGCTTGGATGGAATTAGGAGCTGTACCCTATATTCACGGAAAGCCTTATGTGTCTAGTTTCTGAGGAATGTTACTGTTTGCAATTCCAACTTTTCTAGAAGGAGTTATGGCAATTTAAGTGAAGGCAGTTCAGCTTGGACGGGAATCTGCAACATCTTTTACAAGTTCATGTCTAAAACCTAACTTCGCTGAATTACTGGGAACTGCTCGGATGGAATTAGGAGTTGTACCCTATATGCATGGAAAGCCCCATGTGTCTAGTTTCTAAAGAATTTTACGGTTTGCGATTCCGACTTTTCTAGGAGTTATGGCAATTTAAGTGAAGATGACGAAGATGATCATTTTCATGATCAAGACTACGAACGATCATGGGGGTGCTTGAAGGTTTGACCTTGTCAAAATGCCTAAACATCTATCAACACGATGCTCAAGTTCCAAACTGATACATAATCGTGTTCTCCCAAAATCCTCATCTCAAACTCGGATTTCAAGTGTTCAACGGTTTCCCTTAACTCTTTAAGGGCTTCCAATGAAGATCATGTCCAACATGAACCGCGATAGAATCCGAAACTTGTTATGGAAATGCGCGGGCATATCTCTTCCCAATCAAGTAGTCACTTTAGTAAGCGTTTCAACCTTGTTGTAAACGTGCTTTGTGGTCTAGAGCCACTTGAATTGGGTAAATGAAGTTCATCATGAACCTTCATGCATGTATATTCCTTATCTAGATCTCTATAGAGATACGTAGTGACCACATTCGTAAGCTGCATGTTCAGTTATTCGGAAACTAACAAATTGACAAGGTAGTGGAGTGCAATGACATCCATTACTAGAGAATATGTCTCATCATAGTCGATTCCAGAGCGTTTTGTGAGAAGCCTTGCACCATAAGGCGAGATTACTATATCTTTTTCTCAACACGCTTTCTAACGAAGACCCATTAGTCAATAGGTTTTATGTTAGGAAGTGTTGGCATTACCGGCTAAAAAATCTTCCTCTTCGTTAGAGAATCCATCTTAACCTGGATCGTATTCCATTTATGCCAAATTTCTCTACGTTGGCATTTATTCATCAACGGAGCGTGGTTCGATATCATCAGATTCAACAAACTCATGCGCAACTACATCATCAATTATGATGGAGTTTCTATCCTACGTCTCATGTACACTAGTGTAATTTTCATAGAGCTCTATATTCTCAGGAATAGGTTCTGACGTTGAGGCGTCCCCCAACGATAACCATAATCCGGAAGATTCTCATGAGACTGATTTTGAGTCTTGATGAACTAAAGATTGTGTAGGTACAACTTTTGTACCTGTCGTATTGGCATTCCCATACAAAGAGCCCCTTTACTGATCTCAGAAAAATAGGTAAATGCATTTGCATAAGCATAGGGACAGTTTATTGTGGAGTCCGATTCTGAAAAGTAGGTTTTGATTTTATGAATTTACGTTTTTAATGGTGTTCTGATTGTTAAATTCATAGTATTGATGTCCTAGGGTTTGTTAGGCTGTCCCTATTCCTATTTGCCTTTTTCCTTAAGATTTGTGGAGTTCCTTTAAGGGAAGTTTCTTTCCTAATTAATGTGTATTAGGGTAACATCTTTTAAGAGGATGTTTTGGCCGTCAGTTGCATACATATTGAGGATCATACACGGGAAAACATAGAGATTCTAGAACGCAAGAATTTTTGATAGAGTCTTGCTTGTTAGTGTGGTTTTGAACGTGAGTCTTCATAAAAGAGTCATGCATGCACTTGGTCCATGAATAAGTGTCATTGATTGTGTTCTCATATACATATAACTCTCTTGAGATCAGTAGAGAGACGGTGAAGAAAGAAGAGCGAGATTTGAAGATTGTTCAAGTGAAGGAGTTCAAGAACGAAGACAAACTTTGTATTAGATTTTGTGTGAATCTTATAGCCGAGCTAGTGCTATTCAAAGTTTGTAAAAGAACATATCCTTTTCAATATGATGATCTTTATTTTGGGTTCTCAAGAGTAAGAGCCCCACAGTGTTTTTAATCTCATACTTGAGGTTTTCACTGCGTAACCAAAACCCGGTGTTCTATTTTTCATTTTGGTTTCTGCTGCCCAGTGAGGATTGATCCGTGCACTACAATCCCCATTCTCCAGAAAATCATATTCTGTCCTTTTATTTTCACTTGGCATCAGAGAGGGTTCTAAAGTTTCTTTAGTTGATCTGTGGTCAAGCATGGAACGTGAACGTGACAGGGCCTCTAGTTCTATAAATTGCCCACCTTTGTTTGACGGTGAAGACTATTCACAATGGAAGATTATGATGAGAGCGTTTCTCTACTCTCAAGATGAAAACATGTGGAATGTTGTTGAGAATGGATGGGAACACCCAACCAAGTCCGAGGAGTCAAAGAAAGTGGAAGAGTCATCTGCAAGAATTCTTAAACCTAGAAAGGAATGGACAGAAGAGGAAGTTAGTAACAGAAATTGTGATTTTAAGGCTAGAAATTCAATATTCACAGCCTTGTCCAAAAATGAGAGAATGAGAATTAGCCATTGTGACACTGCCAAAGAAGCTTGGGATTTGCTTCAAGTCACGTATGAAGGAAACAAGAAGGTTAGAGGTCAGAAACTTCAAAGACTTGTATTAGAATTTGAAAACATGACCATGGAGGAAGATGAATCGGTTGATGACTTTCATGCTCGACTTCTCAATGTTACTAGCCAATGCCGCAGCCTTGATGATCCATTTGAGGAGCACCGAATTGTCAAGAAGTTTCTCAGAGATCTTCCCTCAAAATTCCAAGCCAAGCAGATTGCCATTGAGGAAGCTCAAGACCTTGACACTTACACTTTGGATGAACTGGTAGGGAATCTCAAAACTTTTGAGATGCGACTCAAGCCTGAAAAGAGGGTAAAAAGTGTTGCATTCTCTTCTATAACAAAGAAAGAAGCTATTGATGATTCTGTTGATTTAGCCTTGCTAACTAAAGAATTTAAGAATTTTTTGAAAAAAAAAAATTCTTCAGGGAATACTTCAAAAAAAATTTCTAGTTCAAGCAGGGATCAAATGTCTGAAAATCGTTTTGACAAAAATCCAAAGTTTACTAAATTCCCTCAAAAGAAAAATTTTCCTGAAAAACCAAAATATTTTGAGTGTGGTGGAATTGGACATCTTGCTGCCGACTGTGGCAATAAGAGGTACAATTTGCGTGGTAACAAGGCATTAAAATCTACTTGGAGTGACAGTGATGATAGCACTCAATCCGATCGTGAAGAGGTAAATCTTGCTCCTACTTCCTCTTTTAATTCTGAATTGTCTGATGTTTCTGATTTAGAAGATGGCACGTTTGATGAAGAAACAAATGAAAAATGCAAACAATTGTACAATGCCTCAAGAATTGTTCTTAAGAAAAATAATAAACTCAAAGAAGAAATTGAATTCTTAAGGAGTGAGAAAGAAAAACTTGCGCAAAACTTTGAATTATCTTTGAAAGATTTGGAAGATGAATGAACTGACCTTGTTGATAAGATAAAAGTTTTGCAGGGAAAGTCCAAGTCTCAAGACTGGAACAAGGAGCATGAGGAGCTTATTAACAAAATAAAGGTTTTGTAGGTGGAAATAAATGCTCAATCCTCTTTAAATGTATTTCTCTAACCCTTGAGAATGAAAAATTGCAGGAAGAATTATTGAGGGTCAAGGAGAGCTTTAACAAATTCTCTATAGGGTCTGAAAAAGTCTCTAAGATGATGGGAATTGGCAAAGCCTATGGTAATAAGGAAGGATTAGGATATAATGGTGAGTCGTGCAAACCTTTGATTTTTGTAAAAAGTGTGGAAGGTGAGAGCTCATCAAGCAATTCACAAAGCTCTAGTGACAAACCATCTGGCTCCAAGTTAGTTGAACGAACAGAACCTCATAGAGTCATTCATTCACACCAGAAAAATCTTTCGGTAAGTTCTGACAAGCACACCAATGTGCATCAGCCTAGGTATGTTCCCAACCCCAAAAATTTCATTCCTACTTGTCATTATTGTGGAAAATTAGGACATATACGTCCTAGGTGCAACATGCTTCGTAGGGTCACTCAAAATCAGAGAAGAACATTGAGATTTAACTCACCTGCCTCGCTACAAGCTGAGTTGAAAGAAGGTCTGAACCTGATAGCCAGGATTGCAAAGCTGGCTTCAATCCCCGTGGATCTGGAAACGAAAACAAAACAGACTTGGGTTAAGAAAGGACCCAAATGCTTCTCAACTAAGATTGATAATTTTGACATATCTTCTGAATGTATTGATGCAACGTGTTTGCTTTCATCTTACAGTTCCAACAATGAGTTTGAACATGTGGAAGCCACTTGTCTTGTGGCCTTGACTGCACTTGCAGATAAGAAAAGTGATGTTTGCACTACTAGAATAATGCTAATAGACATCATGTCTTTTAAATCAGTTAAGATTTCAACTGATGTAAATTATTTTTATAACATCGGTTCTAAAAAATCTGATTTCTATCATATAATGGACATCGTTTCTTATACTTGACTGATGTCTATACTTTTCATCCAAAATTAAAAAAAAACGCGGAAATGTACTAAGTCTAAAATTAAGTAAGCGGGAGCCAAAATTTCACTCCCTCCCAACACTTAGTCAGATTTCCACGACTCCCCACAGAGACACCGCGACACAGAGACACAGCGACACCGCCCCGTCCAGTAACCGACGTCCTCTTTCGCCTTCTCCTGCTCCGACCGCTCGATCTCCTCCTCCTTGTCCGCCTCCTTCTCTCTCATCTCTCTTCTGAAATCCAGTGAATCTCCCAATTGCTGAGATCGAGAAGCCGAAGCCGGAGCTGCAGTCGCCGTCTTTCCTTTCTCTTTCCATGGGCCTCCCCTTCTCAGCCCCTCTCTTCGACCGTCGAGGCGGCGACGACCATCGCTCTCATCGACTGTAACTCAGTAAGAAGTTGTCTGGGTTTGACTTTCTAGGTTTTCAATCGATCTCTCTCATGAACATCTCCATGAATTTCTGGGTTTTCAGACAGCCTCGAACTTTGGGATGCTCTCTTCCTCAAGCAGCAAAGCTGAAAAGTTTCTACATATTCGATTTCTGATTCTTCAAAGTCTGTGTCTTGGGTATGTTCTCAATCTCTTTTTAATTGGTTTCTGTTTTGGACTCCTACTTTTTACTCATAGATTCATATTTTCAGTTGTGATTTGCTTTGTTGGGTGAGGTAAGGTGTGAAATTGGATATTGCTTAGACCTATAGTAGGGGAAGAGATAGGTCAGAGTTTTGTTAGCTGGTGAGTTTTGTTTGGATGGTATTGTAGTTACTGTTAGCTGTTAGCTGGTGAGTTTTGTTTCTGTCAACAGTTCTGCAAATTTCAGTTTTTTGTTGTTGTTGTGTACGTCTGTATCATCTTTATATCTCTACTATTGGTTCTGAGATGCTCAAATGGTGAATTACTGTCTGCCACAGAATCTTGAATTACAAAGGTTATTATGGTTAATTTAGTATCTAATGGTTAATTTGGTTCAATTACAAAGGCTGTTTATTACAATTGGAAAATTTGTAATGCATACTGCAACTTCAAAGTTTTGATTTGTTCTCTTTAGTGTAGTTGACGATGGTTGATGATTAGTTTTCCCGACTTTATGGGAAATCAAGTTTCATGTGCCCATGTGAATTCAGTGCCTATAATAATGCCTTTTCTACTAAAGCAAGATAAAAGTTTATAAGTTCCAGGTTTTCTTAAATACTTTACTCTTACTACTATATTTTTTCTTAATTGTCTGCTTAGGTAATTTTGTCACATTAGCTGCTATCCTTTGCAGCCTTAATCTACTCAGAATCCGTGTGTGTATTTGCCCATTTTTGGTTTAGTTAAGGTTCTTATGGTTACTGCTTATTTTCTCAGGTTCATTGAAGGAAAATTCGGCATTAAAAGAAGGGTCTAAGGGTAGCAGCTCTGATCACATTGCAGCACATACATTTACATTTCGCGAATTGGCAACTGCAACAAAGAATTTTAGAGCAGATTGTTTTGTGGGTGAAGGAGGTTTTGGTCAAGTATATAGAGGGCACCTGGAGAGTTCTAATCAGGTTCTTCCAAACCTTTACCATTTCATCTGAATGAAAATTACAGTTTTTATGACTCATTTCCTGTGTTCAACAGGTGGTTTAAATGTTTAACAACCTCACCTTAAGATTTTTTTTTCTTCTCATTTTATGTTGTTAGTTTTAGAAATTAGAGTTCTAAACAGTTTTGGGGCTCACTTTAAACATTTATAAATATTTGTTCAGTATATGTTTTGTACTGCCATATAAATATCTGTTCAGTATATGTTTTGTACTGCCATATTAGAACACGCAGATATAATTGATTTCTCTCTCTCTCTCTCTCTCTACAGACACACACACACACACACGCACACACACTTATCAATGCCCCTGTTTCTTGGTCTTTGTTTGTATCATGTGTTTTTCATCTGCTTACTCTTTGCTAATTTGCCTCTTATCTCTGTTTGTATGAAACATCAAAACAAAGTTTATGCTTATGCTTCAACTTTTACATTAAGCATATTGCTGGACCATCTTCCTTTAATTACAATGGTTTGCTATTGGTTTCTGAAATTAGTATGTTTCTATTCAGTGAGTGAACTGGCTGTATACGCTGATTATTCTTCAAAAAGAAAAAAAAAATATAAACCTGCTGCTGGCACATCCACTGTGGATGTGGATGTGGATGTGGATGTTGGAAACTAAACAAAGGGTATTATCCTTTTAAGTACACCAGCACAAGTTCAATCCTTTGTTTAAACAAGTGCATAAACTTGAGACATGCATTTGGGTGCTTTGTTCAGGTTGCCCTATTATTCTTCCACGGGAGAGTGAGCCTGTGCTGTTGGGTGTTGCCATTCTTGGTGCTGTAGCTGCAAGGAAATATTTTTGTTTGCATGATGCCATCAAGGCCCTGAATGCTTTGGGGAAGGTATGTTTTTTCAAACGTTGCTTTAGTACTTCTAATTGTTTTCTTTCACTCTATTGGCACACAAATTGGAACCTCCTACTAGTTTGCAAGCTAGAACTTCCATCTCACTTTGAGGAGGAATGCATGTAATGCTTGTGTTTGTTCTGTTCTGTTTCTCCTCTTTACCTTATTCAAACTACCAAACTTGTTTTTTTTTTCATTGTACTCGTAGAGCAAACTTTAAACACCTATTTTTACCTTGCATTATCAATGTGATTCAGGTGCGGGTTTGGTCAAGAAAAAAGGCATCAAAGGATTATTTGTACAAAGTAGAAGTAAGGAGCCATTCCTTGTTGATGCTTGTATAAGTCAGGTTAGTTATCATTTATCTCTCCCTACTTTCTCATTTACTTTTGCATGGTTTTCAGGAATTATGATGAATTCTTGATTTCCAGTATGCTGTTTGTTGTTTGATGTCTTGTCTTCAACAATTCTCATTTTTTTTTTAAATTTTAGCAATGGATAAATCTTGGATTAACGAAGATAGGGATACTTTAAAGTATGAATTGGGTGTTGAAAACTTCTTGCTTTTTGCTGAAGAGAATGCTAATAACCCTAAGAAAATTCGATGTCCTTGCTCAAAATGTGTAAAGAGAAGTCGATTAAAGTCATTAGGGGACATTTGTATGCTTATGGCTTTAGTTTGAGCTACACAAACTGGATGTGGCATGGAGAACCTACTTTGTCCTCTTGTGCTAGTGCACCTAGTCCTTTAGGTGTACCTCAAAACTCTCATTTTGGTTATGAAACCATTGATATGTGTCAAGCAGCCTTTAATGAAGGTGATTATGATGAGGAGTCCTATGAGTTCAATAAGTTTGTTGAGGAAGCAGAAAGACCATTATTTGAGGATAGTGAACACACCAAGTTAGATGCATTGGTGCAACTTCACAATTTGAAAGCTAGGTTTGGTTTGAGTGATACTTGTTTTTCTGAGTTACTTGCCACTGTTGGGTCTTTGCTTCCAAAAGATAATGTACTACCTCAAACTTTATATGAGGCCAAAAAAAACCTCACCAATTTGGGGCTGCAATATGAGAAAATACATGCATGTCCGAACGACTGCATATTGTATAGGAAAGAGTTCTCTGATGAAACCACTTGCCCCAAGTGTGGTGTGTCTCATTGGAAGTTAAAGAAAGATAAAACTGTTAAAGTGGGGCAAGCAGCCAAGGTGTTGTGGTATTTTCCTATAATTCCCATATTTAAGCGCATGTTTAAATCTTCTACAATTGCTGAAATGCTTACTTGGCATGATGACAAGCGACCTAAAGATGGATTCATGCGCGATCCAGCTGATTCTCCAGCTTGGAAGTTGGTTGATTATAAGTGGCCGGAATTTGCTAATGAATCAAGAAATCTTAGGTTGGCATTGTCAGCAGATAGTATTAATCCATAGCTCTATGAGTAGTAGATATAGTTGTTGGCCCGACATATTGGTGACTTATAATCTTCCTCCATGGTTATGCATGAAGAGGAAGTTTATGATGTTATCTTTATTAATTTCTGGTCCGAAACAGCCGTGAAATGACATAGATATCTACTTAGAGCCATTGATTGATGATCTAAGAACTTTATGGGATGGTGTTAATGATGTGTATGATGCACATACGAAAGAGTACTTCACTCTTAGAGCAGTTTTGTTGTGGACCATTAATGACTTCCCTGCATATGGGAATTTATCAGGGTGCACCACTAAAGGATACAAAGCATGTCCAATATGTGGTGACAAAACGTCTGCCATACATTTGCCCCACAGTAGGAAGATGTCTTATGGCAACCACTGTAAGTATTTGCCTCGCCATCATCCTTACCGTAGGCAGAAGAAAGCATTTAATAATGAGCAAGAATTTGAAGTTGCACTGACACCACAATCTGGAGAGGAAGTGTTCAAGAGAGTTGAGCATATTAATTATGAGTTCGGGAAGGGAAAAAAGAAGAAAAACTTGGCTGCAGAAGCTACTTGTCCTTGTTGGAAGAAAAGATCAATATTTTTTGACTTGGAGTATTGGAAATCTCTTCATGTTCGCCATTGTCTTGATGTAATGCACATTGAGAAGAATATTTGCGAGAGTTTGATTGGTACATTGTTAAACATGCCTTCTAAAACAAAAGATAATGTTGCTGCTCGCTTAGATATGCTTCAAATGGGTGTTAGACATGATTTGGGTCCGAAAATTAGGGAGAAAAGAACATATTTACATGCTGCCCAGTATAATTTGTCGAGGGCAAAGAAGATGAAAATGTGCAGTTCTCTGTTGTTCATAAAGGTTCCTGATGGTCATTCATCAAATATTAAAAATTTGGTGTCCATGGATGATTTGAAGTTATATGGTTTGAAGTCTCACGATTGCCACACGTTGATGCAGCAATTGCTTCCAGTTGCCATTCGTTCCGTGCTTCCCAAACATGTTAGAATTTCTATAATGAGGCTATGCTTCTTCTTTAATGCTTTGTGCACTAAAGTGGTTGATGTATCAAAGTTGGATAAGCTTCAATCTGATTTGGTGTTAACTTTGTGTGGTTTAGAAAAGATATTCCCTCCCTCATTTTTCGATATAATGGTACATCTCACAGTGCACCTAGTTAGAGAAGTCCGATTATGTGGCCCCGTATTTTATAGATGGATGTATCCTTTTGAGCGTTTCATGAAAGTATTGAAGGGGTATGTTCGCAATCGGTTTCATCCTGATAGCTGAGAGTTATCTTGGTGAAGAATCTATCGAGTTTTGCTCAGAGTTTTTACAAGAATGTAGTGCAATTGGAGTTCCTAAGGGACCATGTAAGCTCTCTGGCCCACTTTCTGGTGCGAAATTGAAGTCATTGTCTGAAGAAGAGAGAGACCTGGCACATCTTCATGTGCTGTCCAATAACGCTGAAGTGGATCCATATAAGACGTAAGTACTTTCAGCTGTAGCAATTTGTCTCACTTCAACATTGAAAATATATGGATATTTTCTGATTCTTTACTTATTTTATTTTGTTTGTAGAGCACACAAGAAGATTGTCAAGCAGCTTTATGTAGGAAAAAAGAAGAGTAAAAAGTGGCTATTGGATGATCATAATCGGACCTTTGCTGAATGGTTTCAATCCAAGGTACTATAGTCTTGAAAGATGCCTAATTTTATTAGTGTCGAATGAAATTTTTTGGTAATGGTTACATGAAATGGCTATTGTGTATGTAGGTGTCGGCTGAAATTAAGGAAAGGCCTAAGGGTGTTTCACAAACATTGAGGTGGTTGGCTGGAAAACCAAGTTTTACAGTGTTTACTTATGAAGGGTATCGATATAATGGAGTGAAATACTTCACAAAGCAGCGGGACAATGCTAGAGTTGTCCAAAATAGTGGTGTGACTTTAGTGGCAAAGACCATGCAAGTTTCGAGTGTCAAGGATAAAAATCCGGTTGAGAGTGATATGACATTTTATGGGGTTATTGAACAGATTTGGGAGCTCGATTATCATGACTTCAAAGCTCCTTTGTTTTTATGTCGATGGGCAAATAATGAAAAAGGAATTAAACAAGATGAGTTTGGCTTTACACTGGTCAACCTTAATCGGCAGGGCCATAAGAAAGACAAGTTTACGTCTGCTGGTCAAGTGAAACAAGTTTTTTATGTGGAAGATCCTCTTGATGCCAAGTGGTCAATTGTACTGACGACCCCAAATAGAGATTATCGTGATTGTTTATATGAAGATGATCTAGGGGACACCTCCATGGAACATCAACCATTTTGTGCGGAAATACCTTTGCCTTGTGATGAAGATGAGAATGAGGCTGATGCAACTTATACGAGAGAGAATGTTGAGGAGTTATGGGTGAACCAATTCACCACTCTAAGAGAATAATAGTGGCTAGTATTTGTATTGTAATTGGAGTTAAACATATTTTTATTGCTGTTTTATAAGAATTTGGATTCATATAATTAAGTGCATTTATATGTGATAGTTTTTGCTGAAATTCCTTTACTATTTACTGATATAATTAACATCTTATTGTTTTAATATCTTTTGGTGGGTAATAACGTTCAAATTGTGCTTTGTGAACAGATTGTAGGACGGAATGGTTTCCAAGAAGAGAAAGGCTAATAGTGAGAAAAAATCAAAGAATGAAGCTGATCGAACCACTAGTGAACCTGATATTGATGAGGTGCATGATGGGAAAAGAGAATCTGCATCAGCTGACACAATTACAAGCACTGAATCAAGTAAAATAAGAGGGAAGCGAAGTGTTGTGCAAATCTATAAGGTACTGATCAAGAAAGCGTTGGGGAAAAAATTTAAAGTGGCGTACAATGACACTGGTAATCCAAGTGGATGACAACGGCCCACTCTACAGTCATACATAGGAATGCTAGTGCGGAAAATGGTGCCCATTAACATAGAAAGCTAGCCAGAAGTCGACCGTGATGAGAAAGACAAACTTTGGATCGACGTTCAGGTAATGTTTTGTTTTTTCCTTTGATATATGAAAGATATAACAGATTCTATGCCACATTAGTTTTTGGACTGGTACATGTTCATTTAGTGAAACGAAGATGAAAATTTCTTGCTTTCATGTCAATTTTGGTGCTTTCTTGTTTGTATATGTGGGTTTTGACGCGGGTATCTATTTGTTTTCTTGAATTTGATTCATATTTGTTTAAAGTTGGGGTATCTGAACAATGGTGGTGGCTTTCACTTGAGTTTATTGGAATTCAGAGGAAATTTAGTGAAATTCATTGATGCATGTTTTAATTTATTTGTACTTAATCTTTTTCTGTCTATTTTTATTTATTCGGTTTCAAAATTGGGTTGGTTTTGCGGTTATACCTCTTGTATTACTTGCAAGATATGGTTATTCTCTTACTATGAAAGCAGTTTCTAGACTTCTTCCTTTTCTTTAATGAGTCCCATAACATTACTTTAGATAATAGCAGCTGGGTTTTGTCTCTCAGTAGATCTTCTGATTTGGGAAATGAATTCTTTAATCTTTTCCTTTGTCTTAAAATCAATATACGTGATATGTTTACAGAGAAATACAAGGGAAGGGAATGAAATATTCAATCAAATGGAATTTGATGCTTTAAGCACAAACCCATTTGAGGTTGCAAAATTAAGACCAGCTTAAGTACATTATTAAACAGCTTACCTCAGACAACTATTACTAGATTTGTATTAATATTTTCCTGTGCAATTACTGAACAGCTATTGTACATTATTATTTTAATCTTTCATCTAATGAAACTCATTTGTTTATGCATAGGATACATTCAAAGTGGCCCCTGAAAGTAAGAAAATGGTGTTGGCATCTGCTGGGACTAAATGGAGACAGTTTAAGACCAACTTAACAAATAAACATGTGCTGCCTTACTTGGGAAAGAGGAAGAAATTGAGACAGCCTCTGAAGGGGTATGAATTCGTTGGGTTATTGCCATGGAGAGAATTTGTAAAACAAAGGAGTACAGAACAATGGATGGTATGATGAGTTTATATGTATAAGGCTCTCATTTGTACATTATATATTGGAGTTACTTTTCTGATTTCAAGTAGTTGACTGTAATAGAAGCTTACTTTCTGGTATAATGATTAATAGTCTTTGTTTTTATGTAGAAACTTCATCATGAACAAAGTCAGCGAGTGAAGAAGAGAAAATATCATCACAAATTATCAAGAAAGGGTTATATTGGACTAGAGGAGGAATTGGTAAGTTATAATCCGTTCTTGTCTCTGATTTTTTGCAAATAAATGAAATTTGTCATGTTTCAATTGTACATTGCATTTACTACTACTTTTCTGGTATGCACAGAGAGAGACTTGGCCTGAAGGAGAGGTAATTGATCGTGCAGTGTTATGGAAGAAAGCTCGTGTACCTAAAAATGGGAAGATAGATGAGGAGGTGACACCAAGAGCATCAAAAATTGTAAGTAGCACAGAAACTGAAAGTTTTGAATCTATATAGCTATTTCATTCATGTTCATTGCCGGTAACTGAGCATTGCTTTTCTTATGATACTTGTGACACTTGTTATGGATATTGATCGTATCAGGATGAATTGCTAGAGAAGAAGAGTAAGGGTGAGCTAGACATTTCAGGAAGTGATGATGTATTGACTCAAGCACTAGAAACTCCTGAACACCTGGGTAGGGTGAGGGGTGTTGGAGGTTTTGTCAATCCAACCACATACTTTAATCTTCCGAAGCAGAGAAGGGTCACAATTACTAAAGCAGAATTATTGGCCTGTGATAGAGAACGAGATAGGGAGTTGCAAGAGACAAAGAAATTGCTTTATGAACAACAAGCAAAGACAGAAGAGCTCTTTAATAAAAGGCTTGCTGAATTACCAGCACGTTTCTCAGAAAAGACACCCTATGCACCTCCTATGAATGTCGCTGTTTTTGAAAACAATCAGCTGACACCAATATCAGATAAAGGCAGTTTCCATGATGCAGCAAAAAAGAACTCATTTGATCTTAATGATAATGTGAAACTAAATATGGACGACTGCGATATTATTTCTCCCCCTACTGATATGGTATCTCTATTATTCCAATTTCCAATCCTAATAATCATGCTTCTTGTTATTGTGTATAATATATTTATTTTTGCTACTTTGTGCATTTGGTACTTTTTTGTAGGGTAACATATGTGAGTTAGCAGTGGATACCATCAGCAACATAGTTGCTTTTGGTACCGTATTCGATGACAAGGATATGACAATGACAATACATGGAGTTCCATTGAAGGAGGGATGTCTTAGGGTATCGGTGGATGGTGATATTCAAGGTGACGCACGACTTCCTTTTCCTGTATTAGGTGAGATGGAATTGGTTCGTGAAGCTATTGGAAGTCACATAGCTTGGCTTGAGGAGCTTGTTATTCGGAAACATCCATCAAAGGTATGGACTTATAGTTTGGTGCATAATGTATGATTAATTGGTTTCATATTGCGACTATGATTAAGTATTATAGTAGAGAATGCTAAATGATGATGTGATATAATTTACTGTCTAATAGAACAAGAAGAAGAAGAAGTGTCCTATTGTGAAATCATTGTTCGATAAAGCTGAGCTACACCCTTTTGTGCCCAAGCGCTGCAAGTTATTGTACAAACATGCCAAAACTATAATGGAAGAGACTAATGAGTCAATAAGCACAGTGTTGGATGATAAAGTCTTTGTCGTGCCAAAAGAACTCTACATCTTAACTGAGAATGTGACTAATCTCTTAGAAATGAAGTGGATTGGCCAAGGAGTGATAGCAGCATACATGGCGTAAGCATCTTGTTAATACAATCATAAATTTTATTTTTATGTGCCAAGTTTCTTAAATTTAATTCAACTATTTTGACACAGGAACCTACATGAAATTATTAGTCAAAGGGATGAGTTGGATACATTCGCTTTTATTGATCCAGCAGCCACATATAAATGTGAAAGACCAGGATTTCATCCCTACTTCGTGGACAGGTTGAAAGAGGAGAAGGCTGACCGTATATTTTTTATGCCATATAATCCGGGGTAAGTATTATATTTGATCATGATGCCTTTTGGTGCTCAGTTGCATATATATATATATATATATATATATATATATTTTTTTTTTTTTTTTTTTTCTTGGTTGATTGCATCATGTGGGCTACATTAATCATGTAGGGAACATTGGATATTGACAATTATTTGGGAGGATGAAATCTACATGTTGGACTCTTTGCCTAAACCAGTCCATTACCAATCATGGGAGAACATAGTGATAAAGTAAGCACTATTCTGATTTTTTATTTGTATTTTTCTCTAACCAAGTAACAATATATATGCTGGATAATGACAGTTTGGTGGTGTGCAGTGCGGTTAAAGCTTTCAATGCTGAAACGGGTAGGGTTAACAAAGTGCCCAAGGTGAAATTACTTCTGGTAAGTAATGATATATGTGGTTGATTATCAAATTCAATAATGCATTTCTAATTCAATAATCCTAATATATAGGGCGTACCTAAACAACCGGGTGGAGTTGAGTGTGGCTATTATGTGATGCGATATATGAAAGATATTATAAATGATAACACTCTTTCATTTTCAACTAAGGTAAATGCATATATTATAGTTTGACAAGCAGTTTAATTTAAATAGCTTCAATGATTATGACTTATGTTGTGCTATACATTTCTAGTGGGCGGCAAAGAGTCGGAACTCATATACCCAAGAGCAACTTGATAAGGTGCGCATTGAAGCAGCTGACTACTTGCAGACTTTGCTATAGCTAGATCTTGACAAGCAATATGATTTTGAGTAAGGCTAGATTTTGCTGACCATTTTGTAGTAGATATATGTAGTGATATCAGGATGAATTGTGAACAAATTATGCTACATGTAGTTATTGCAGTAGTGGTATCTTCTACACTAACCTTAAAGTATGTTAGGGTTTATTGTGCAAAACTTTTGAAACTACCTCAAGCTCTAATTTTGTATAGAAATTAATACAATTCCCTAATATTTAAAATACATTTGAATTTCATGTTATTGTGGATTAGCTTTCTAGTACCAAATACAGCAGCAAAAGGGATATATATATATATAACAGCAGTCAAGAAATGAAAAAAACATCAGTTACTGATGAAGAACTGATGTCAGAAACAGAAAATACATCGGTTTGGAAACAAAAATCGATGTCTAGCATTATTATGAACATCGATATATAAACAAAAACGATGTCTAATATAAACATGGACATCGAGATATAAACAAAAACCGATGTCTAGCATTACTATGGACATCGATATATAAACAAAAACGATGTGTAGTATAGATATGGACATCGAGATATAAACAAAAACCGATGTCTAGGATTACTATAAACATCGATATATAAACCAAAACTGATGTCTAGATTACTATGGACATCGATATATAAACAAAAATCGATGTCTATCATTACTATGGACATCGATATATAAACAAAAAACGATGTCTAATATACACATGGACATCGAGATATAAACAAAAACCGATGTCTAGCATTACTATGGACATCGATATATAAACAAAACCGATGTCTAACATAAATATGGACATCAGTTCAAACTATACTACATAATGTAGATTGAATATCTAGTGAAATATTATGTACCAAACACACGAAAAGCTTATGAACCACAAGCAAAAAATAATGGGAATCGATGTGTAAAATATTATCAGACATCGTTTCTAAATCAGAAACGATGTTAAAATGGATAATTGTGTTGTTAGACCTATATTTCATTAAGCATCTAATGCCAAAATATGAAGGTTTGACAATAGCTAAACACACCAAAATGGTGATCACATTACGTTTTTACATCGGTTCTGAACCTTAAACCGATGTCTGGTCGCAAACTAGACATCAGTTGTGAACCGATGTCTTAGTTTTGGCGATCTTTAACATCACCCACTAAGACATCGGATTTTTTTTTTAACATCAGTTGTGAACTGATGTCTATGAACTTTATCCTAGTAGTGTTGGTATGTTGATAGCGATTGCTCAAGACACATGACCGGTGAAAAGAGTTGGTTTGTGTCCTTTTCCAGTGAGTTTACAAGTGGATCAGTCACTTTTGGAGATGGAAAAAAGCCAACGGTAATGGGTAAGGGAACCGTAAATGCTCTAGGTATTCATAATCTCCAAAATGTCTTGTTTGTTGAAGGACTTCATGCAAATCTCATAAGTGTTAGTCAATTAGCTGATGATTATGAAGATGTAAATTTCAATAAAGCAAGATGTATTGTTACTGATAATAATGGCAAAAATATTATGGGTGGTTTGCGCTCTAAAGATAATTGTTATCATGTACGTGCTAACAAATCTGTTGAAGTACATACACGTTTGAAAGCCAAGACTTCAGATGATGTTCTTGAACTCTGGCATAGGCGTTTGGGGCATGTAAATTTTCAAGACTTGCTGAAACTTTCACACAAGGAAAGTGTAAGAGGTATGCCTTCTCTGAGTGCTAAGCCAGATAAGATGTGTGATGGTTGCAAGGCAGGTAAGCAAACTCGTGCCTCACATGGAGCAATCAATTCATCCACTACAACTCATCCACTGGAACTTATGCACATGGACCTTGTTGGACCTTCACAAACCGAAAGCATGGGTGGTAAGAAATATATTTTGGTTGTAGTTGATGACTTCTCACGTTTTACTTAGGTAAATTTCCTTAGAGAGAAGAGTGATACATTTGAAAGCTTTAAGGGATTGTGCAAAAGAATAACAAATGAAAAACATTCTACAAACTTGTGCATCATTAGAGTTAGGACTGACAATGGAACTAAATTTAAGAATGCTTTGTTTGCTAATTTTTTCCTTGAGCATGGAATTGCACATGAGTTTTCAGCTCCAATTACCCCACAACAAAATGGTGTAGTTGAAAGAAAGAACAGGGTATTGCTAGATATGGGAAGTGTGATGCTACATTCAGCTGGACTTACTCCAAACCTTCTGGGTCCGAGCATTCCTCTGCCGCCGCCAACCTTTCCGATTCCGCTGCCTCTGAGCCGGTCCCAGTCTCTTCCTCGCCTGCGCCTCCGTTACATGGACGCTCGCACTACCAGAAAAAAGGTCTTTTACGGCCCACAATGTGCGCCGTAAATGACATTTTACGGCCTACAAATGCAGGCCGTAAATGGGCATGCCGTAAAAGACAACTTTCATTTACGGCGCACATTATGTGCGCTGTAAATAAGTCTCAATATGTGTCGTAAATGAGTCAAAAGTGGGCCGTAACAGAGAGGTGCATTTACGATACACTTACCATGAACGACGTAAATGAGTTACATGTGTGCCATAAAAGAGGGTTACATTTACTGCACACATACCATGCACGCCGTAAATGATGTTTGAAAAAATAATAATAATAAAAACAAAAAATTTACAATTTATTTGTTATTTCATGATTCTATATTTTTGTTAGTTAATAAACTTCATTTATATAGTCATTGTACATCATATAAAATTTGCTTGCAAGTAAAGAAGAATCCATTTCCTACACTACTTTACATTCATTTCTTTCACCTACTCTATCTACAAGATTGTAACTCATTGTCACAGGACTCACAACCCTAGTGCCTTACCAAGTTGCAGTCCTACAAATAAAAAATGACGAAGCAGAATAGAAAACAGAGGCAAGAACCAATCATCCCTTCCATTAGTGTAAACACATGGTCATCAGTATCTTCCCCAAGTGATTCTGCAAGAATTCCCTTCAATAGGAAAACAGAGGCAACCGTGAGAGCTTTAATCTTGATTTCCAATGCTTAAGGCCTCAAAATATAACAATATAGATGACTTGAATTACTGGGTCTTTCCAATTGTAAGCTAGAGTTTTGTGCTCAATGTCTAACACTTATTTTCTCATTCAATAAAACAGATGACTGAAATCACTAGGGTTTGTCACAACTAAGCAAAGAATGTATGTATCGAAAAACAAAAACCAAATTATGAAATATGAAAGCATGAGTCCATCAGTGTACCTTGCTTATACAAAAATTGATCCTCTGATTAAATGTATCTATTGGAACCCCAACTGCAGCTGCAAGATCTTTGGAGGTCCAGCTGAAAGTAGGCAATATCAATAAAGAGAAAAATTAATGAACCAAAAACGATATACTAAGATATTCCTCCCATTTACCTTTTCTGATCTTGAAATTGCATTATAATTGCTGCATGAAGAGGAGCAACCATGAACTGCATTTCTCTATCTTCAAATTGCAATTCCAACTGAGACAGCATTAACCATCAATATATAGTGTCAATCTCATATTATCGGTAGTGATTCATGAAAAATAGAACAGCTAATGTGCTCTCTCAACCTTAAGACTCAGGAATCCAAGAAGATATGTCAAACTATAAGAATGTAAATAAATAATTATAGTAGACTTCTAGTAATACGAGAGCAAGCCCCAAAAGTAATAACACCTGTAGGAAAATATATATATATATATATATATTTTTTCAAAGCTACCTGTATGAGATGGCTGAGCTATGGTTGCTTTAATATTGGTGTTGGTCCTCTTAGAACCAATCAAATCATTGAGCATAATTTCACATTTCTGCATGCTGTTCTCTCCAAAATGTATCTGAAGAATGATTTCACCAAAATGAACATTAAGGTAGACAGTTATAAAGAAATAAATTCAAACTGTCTCACCCAAGTGATAACATATTGGTTGGAACCCACAGCAAGTCCATATCTAGTGCATATTGCTCATTTGCTTGTGGAATAACCTGGCAAAATAAAAGCAAACACCAAATCAAATTCAAATTCACCCCAACCATAAACGAGCATAAATGTTAGAACCACAATGCCAAATCATGGAACAAGCCTCACCTCTCTAAAAAACAGGACAAAAGTCACGGAGAGGATTATAACAACATACTAATTGAAAAGCTTGTCCAAATATATATAAAGAGCCTGCAGATAGCAAATTGAAACAATTCTCAACTAGAATACTCAAATTGCGTCTTCAAATATTTCATAACCAATTTAACTTTTGCACAATCAAATAACAAAGCAAGTGAAAAGCAGATAGAATGCAATTGATCAAAGTACTTACATCCATATCTAGTCATCGATTTCGGAGGCAAATGCTACCCTAGAAGCAATTCAGCCACCGCTTGTATTCCCAGTAATCCACTTTCAGATAGATAAACAATTAAAACAAAACCAGACCCATTTTAGCTATTTAAATCAGTAATCCAAGTCCTCCACAGAATATCATTAAAGGGCGTCACTTTATGACCTCCCACATTGACCCTATGCACAACGTGAAGAGCTTGCTTAGCCAACCAATTGAAACCCACAACTTTCCCATCACTCACATACATTGCAGTATTAGCAACAAGGTTCGTAGGTGCAGAACGACCTCAATCGCATTCACAAACGCAAAGCTTGAATTTTTATCAACAACAAATCGAATTACAAGCTTTTCAGTACTGACCCAAATCAAGTACTCCCTAACCATTGGACCTAATACACCCTCAAATCCAAAGTTACTGACTTTCAGAACCACAAACCCATTGACCAAGACATGAAACTGAGCACTATTCCAATCAAAATTACAAGAATTGAAGCTCTGGAAATGGAGTCGTACCATGTGGGTGCCCAGGTCGCGGATCTGGAACTCATATTAGGACGGCCACTGGAAAACCTTAGCGGTTTGGTAAATTTGGGGGGAATTGGGATTGGGGTTTTGGTTTCGGAGTGAAATTGAGCGAGCTGAAGTGGACAAGTCGGCAACGAAGCGGCGGCCATCGTCGAAGGTGGAGTCCACGGTGGAGCTGCAGTCGAAGACGTAGTTGTCCACGGGAGAGAAGGCGGAGAGGGCGAGGGAGAGGTGGAAGATCGAAAATTCGAAGGTGGAAGATCCAATGATTACATGGGTAGGTGATTTTGGGTGTTTGCGATAATGGATAGAGAGGGAGGACGAGAGAACTTTGGGAGAATTTTTTTTTTCTTTT
This sequence comes from Rosa lucieae, assembly GCA_024704745.1. Taxonomy (NCBI): domain Eukaryota; kingdom Viridiplantae; phylum Streptophyta; class Magnoliopsida; order Rosales; family Rosaceae; genus Rosa; species Rosa lucieae. The sequence continues at coordinate 5,804,853 of CM045493.1, forward strand.
GAGGCGAGGGCGAATCTACTGGTTTTCATAGCAAACTTCCAATAAAGAGGGAAATTAGAATTTGAGCCAAAAATAATAGCGGGCTCTTCAAATTTTTTGGCATTTACGACGCACATAAAAAAAGCAAAAACATCAAATTGGAAAGTCTTTTACGGCGCACATGAAAAACATGCCGTAAAAGATCAATAAGAGAAGTCTTTTACGGCACACATTATATGTGCGCCGTAAATATAATATGACATTTACCGCACACACGAAATGCACGCCTTAAAAGATCAGAAAGAGAAGTCTTTTACAGCGCACATAAAAACACGCCGTAAAAGACAGTCTTTTACGGCGTGCATGGCATGCACGCCGTAATTTGCGCGTCGTAAAAGACAAGTTTTCTGGTAGTGTCGGTCAGCCCTTCCTCGCCTGCTCCGCCTTCCAAGCGTCCTCGTTTTTCCGGCCGCTCTACTCCTTCCACCTCCCGGTCGACTAAGCCTCCTCAACCACGTAAGGATTCTCGCTTTGTGACTCACACTCAACAAGTTGATTATGAAACCTATACATGTTTTCGACCGGTGGTTTATGAAAAGAGATTCAATATCGATGATTTGGGTACTTTATTTGCCGAAACTGTGCATGCTTTTCATTGGGAACATGTGTTGGATCTGTTGCCTACTCCTAACCTTACTATGGTTAGAGAGTTCTATGCCTGTTGTTCTCCAAATATGCCAATGCAGGTTGATTTGCTTAATGCTGCTACTCTGATTGGATGTAATGTGGATATTCGCGGTGTCTCCATCCCTTTCACCCCCACCACCATCCGTGACACATTGGGTCTCCGTGCCCCTGTTTCAGAGATGCCTAAGATTGATCAGGAGCTTGCTGCCTTGTCCATTGATATTGTTGTGGCTGCTCTGTATGAGGATCGTCCCGATGCAACTCCTGTGGAGCTTTCAGCTGGTGCTCTTACTGAGTTCTGTCGCTTATTGGGGTATTTGGTTCGTGCTCTGCTCTATCCTTCTACTTAAAGCAGCAAGATTACCCTGGAGGAAGCTCGTCTCATCTATGTTCTCAATGCCAAGGGTCCCTATCTACCTCCTGAACACTACATGTATACCGCTATCCGGAAAGCTGCTGTTGAGGGTCGTCGTCACAAAAAGGCCGCCTTAGTTTTCCCCTATGTGATCACTGCTGTTTGCACAGCTAAGGGTGTTGTTTCTGCAGAATCAGATGAAATGGCTCCTCCCTTGAAGGTTTTCTCTCGGAGTTCTCTTCTTCGCAGCACCAGCCAATGCAAGACCAAGGGTCTTTCTGTTGACACCACCTCTATTTCCTGCACCTTGCTTGATCATTTCACTGTGGTGAATCGCAAGTTGGACCAGCTTCACTCTGATGTGGGTGCCCTTTTTCAGCTCGTAGCTCACCTTGAAGGGGAGCTTCACTATATTTGCGACACTATTGCAACTTCTTCGTGAGCTTTGGCATACCTATCCAAAAAGGGGGAGAAGAAGTTTTTGACTTAGATGGTTTAGCCTTATTTTGCTTTAGATGGTTTAGGCTAATGTGGTTGTGTGCTCTATGTAATGCTTTAAGCTAGTAATTGACTTTGAACTTATGCTTCAATGGATTTCTTAAATTGCCAGTTTATGTTTATTACTATCATGATTGGTTCACAAAGTGGGTGTGGTTAAGTGTTTCAGGTTTGATGACTTCTTCGTGTGATTTTTCTCAAGTACTTGTTGAGGGGGAGTTTCATGTGATAGAATAGTTTTGTATAGGAATGCCAAAGGGGGAGATTGTACGTACAACTTTTGTACATGTCGTATTGGTATTCCCATACAAAGAGCCCCTTTACTGATCTCAGGAAAACAGGTAAATGCATTTGCATAAGCATGGGGACAGTTTATTGTGGAGTCCGATTCTGGAAAGTAGGTTTTGATTTTATGAATTTACGTTTTTAATGGTCTTCTGATTGTTAAATTCATAGTATTGATGTCCTAGGGTTTGTTAGGCCGTCCCTATTCCTATTTGCCTTTTTCCTTAAGATTTGTGGAGTTACTTTAAGGGAAGTTTCTTTCCTAATTAATCTGTATTAGGGTAACATCTTTTAAGAGGATGTTGTGGTTGTCAGTTGCATACATATTGAGGATCATACACGGGAAAACATAGAGATTCTAGAAAGCAAGAATTTTTGATAGAGTCTTGCTTGTTAGTGTGGTTTTGAACGTGAGTCTTCACAAAAGAGTCATGCACTTGGTCCATGAATAAGTGTCATTGATGTTGTTCTCATATGCATATAACTCTCTTGAGATCAGTAGAGAGACAGTGAAGAAAGAAGAGCGAGATTTGAAGATTGTTCAAGTGAAGGAGTTCAAGAACGAAGACAAACTTTGTATTAGATTTTGTGTGAATCTTATAGTCGAGCTAGTGCTATTCAAAGTTTGTAAAAGAACATATCCTTTTCAATATGATGATCTTTATTTTCGGTTCTCAAGAGTAAGAGCCCCGCAGTGTTTTTAATCTCATACTTGAGGTTTTCACTGCGTAACCAAAACCTGGTGTTCTATTTTTCATTTTGGTTTCTGCTGCCCAGTGAGGATTGATCCGTGCAATGCAATCCCCATCTTCCAGAAAATCATATTCTGTCCTTGTATTTTCATATCGGAATGTGTCAAAGTATCATTCAAACCCACGGGCCTCCCATGCATCCTAGCTAGGGCCATGGCATATAACGCCAAAGTGCCATTCTCTTTGGTGTTGGCGCCATGCCTACCTCCCTGTTGGGTGGCGCTAGGTCCTCTCGTAGGAACGTCCATCCTTGTAGGCATGTTTGCAGCATATTTGTGTGATCTCGTCACTTTTACTGGGATCGAGATGAGACATAGTGGGGGACAGGTCAAGACAATTCATGTCGTTCCTACTGAACATCAGTGTTCTTATCTTCCCCTAATGACGGGAAGACTGTCTCATCAAAGTGACAACCCGCAAATCTAGCGGTAAGGAGATCGCTTTGCAAGGGTATTAAGTGGCGGACGATTGTTGGAGTCTCAAATCCAATGTGGTTGCCCATTCGTCTGTAAAGACCCATCATACAGCGTTATGGTGGTGCAATTGACACATAAATGGCTCACTCAAATATGCGTAAGTACGATACTTGTACCTAGTCACTAGCTGTAATGCCGAGGTAGATTGAGTGGCGGTAGGTCGTAGACGAATTAGCATAGCTGCATATGATATTGCATCACCCCAAGCGGATATAAGGAGATTAGTGTGCATTACCAATGTCCTGACTACCATCGTAGTCGTTTTCGCGAGACCATTTGGGTCTGTTCATGAGAATATGATGTTCAACATCAGTCCCATTGCAATATCCATCGAAAGTCTTCGATGTAAACTCTCTAGCATCGTCAAGTCCAATTGACGAAATATGATGATCCGGGGAGTGAGTCCGTTGTCATATGATGTTTGCTAGGAGAGCAAAATCACCGCCGTAACGCCGTTGGAGTAGGCGCTGCAGGTCTTGAGAATCCGAGAGGAGATCCAATTCCAACTAGGTCAGGCGGTCTCCGCCCCATTTCCTTTCGGATCCGAATCTTCGTCTGTTTCAGGCGAGAGAGCGGACCTGGCATAATCAATGAATTTAAGGAGGGGGTCTTCTTCTTATGGCTGCGGATTGCAGTCTGGCAAGTCGATTGAGTTCATTTCCACCAAGTTCATAGTAACCCTGACGAGAAAAGGAACCAGACGCTGGTGGTCCGCCGTCATTTTGTCGCCGGAAACGAAAATTTCGGTCGGGTCTTCTTCCGAGTCGTTGGGTCTCGAGAATGGGTCGAGGGTCTTAATGCTTCTCTGTTTTGGGGTGTTGGTATTAGGTCAATGGCCTACGCGTAAATATTTTATAAAATTGAGCATTTTGGTCATTTTTTATTAAAATTAGGAGTCAAACTTGCATCATTTTGCTTTTGGGCATGAGTCAAATTTCGGTCGGGTCGAAAATAAATCTAATAACTTACTAAATTTGTATAAATTTTTTTGAAAATAGGTTTTCTGTATTTACATAATTTAGTAAGTTATTAGATTTAGTTTTGACAGAGGTAAACGGAAATGATCAATTATACAATTTCTAATAGAGAATGAAATCGGATGTGTATTTCAATCATAATGGGATTTTTCATTAAGTTGTCAGTTTGTCACTGATATAAGCCAAGATATTACAATCATAAAAATCTGATGGGAACACGATGAAAAGAACAGTATGAGATTTCAAGCAAGCGTTCAATTGGGCCTGGGCCGGGGCGTGGCCCATTCTACCCGAAGGATGAGATTGTCATAACCATACCCATTGAGTTTGTCTATGGCTCTTTGGCCGTGTTCCTTGTTGAGAAATTCAACAAAACCAAATCCTCTGCTAACTTGGGTGTCTCTCTCAAGAACAGCATGAGCACAGCTTATGGCACCAAAAGGACTGAAAAGTTCATGCAAATCGGGGTCCCGGGTATCCTCCAAAAGGTTGCTCACCCGAACTGAATTTTCATCATTCCTCAGAGCCCTCTTCACTCCTTCTCTCAAACCCGGAGGAACGTATGTACCAATCTTACTAGTTGTGGCTGCCTCGGATGAGCTAATATCTTTGGAACTCGGCGGGACAAGATCTTTGTATGGGCACTGTGCAATCCAGTGGTCACCTTTCTTACCACAAGTCCTACAAACCTTGAGAGTAGTATTGCCTCCTCCATTACCACTAGTACTCTTTGGTAGTTCTTGTGCCTTGTTGGCTCCAAGAGCCTTGGGGCATTCGAGCATGATCTCCTCTTTGGAAACCGCTGTCAGATTGGCACCGGCGTCTTCTTTGACGGCACCACCAAATTTTGGCCAGGAGCGCCGCTTGATGCAGCTAAAAGGAAGCGCATAATTTAACCCTATAAATATCATTAGTAGCATAAGCAAGTAGAGATCGATCTAATCCGGGGATTGAGGGTACACCTGTCAATGTAGGACAATTAAACAATTAATAAAGACACAAAGTATATTATTTACAAAAATAAAATAAAGTATATACATAATTATGAAATTAAGGGGGGATTTAGGTTTTGGTTTTCGGAAATAAACTAAGTAAAGAAAACAAAGAAAACTAAAAACATAATTACACGAATGGAATGAGAGAACAAAGATCAAAACCGAAACTATGATCAAATTCGATTAAACCCTAATATTGTTCATCTAAGTCATGAGAAAGGAGTTGATCATGTGAAATATTCGAAAGCAAATAATTTCCCATTTTTTACTTTTCAATGCTAATTAACCTAAGTGAAAGCACAAAGATTAATCCTATCAAACATGTAATCAAGCCCTAGAAAGCTAGTCAATCAAGACATGTTTAACGCATGAAACACATAGAAAGGCTATCAACTCAAGTGTGCAACTTAGTATGAAAAAGTCCACCTAATTGCAATCCTCTTTAATTAAATTCCGTTTTTGTCCAAAACCTTTACTACTTCGATTCAAGTTACACAAAACAAAAAGTTGATTTCATGTTCTTAAATCTAGCACCATTCATATCAAAACCCTAAGTGTTTCGAACCACATAAGATTAAAATACAAAAGATATCTATAAAGCAAATTTAATTAAACAAACTCACATAAGCAACTCTCGAATTACAATAATAGAATCGAAATTCTCATTTAATCATAAAAATTCCAGAAATAATAACTTTGTTCAATCATGAATGTCAACTAAAACAAAACCAACGAAATTCAAACAAAGGTTACAAAGTAGAGGTCGAATTACACCGTGGATGGAAGATGAGAATGGATGATTTTCGTTGGGATCCTTGAAGCTTGAAAGCAAGTCTTCAATGGTGGATGGTGGAGGAATAGGTCACGGCTCCTTCTTCTCCCTTCGGCCTTGCTTGAATTCCGTGGCTTGCTTTAGAGGATGGAGAGAAGATGGGAGAAGCTCACGGCAACAATGTGTATTTTCTGAATTTTTCTAAAGGTGTGGAACCTCTCTCAACGTCAAAGAGGTGGGTATATATAGGAGCATGGCTAGGGTTCACAAAGCAATCAGAAATTTCCACATAGCTTCCACCAATGAGAATTCTCCAAGTAAGCTTTGTGATGTAGTCCAACCAATCATAGAATGCCAAGTAGGCCTTGTGACGTGTTCCAACCAATCAAAATTCTCTAAAATACCTCACTAATATTTAATTGCCGAATTTCCTTAAAATTATTTTGATTTTCTTCATGAATTTCGGCTAACATTCCTTTAGGGAATTTAGGGATGCACCTAGACACGTTTTGAGCTTTTCCTTGGTGCACACATATTTTCCTTCCATAAATATCTCCCTTGAATCTCTCTTGGCGTCATCTCCTTGATTATTTCTGATTTTCACGTTGGCAATCACACCAAATTATTCCTCCAACAATATTTCTTTCCATAAAAGTCTCCCAAGAAAATCTCTCCTTGAAATCCTCAATCAATCATCTTTAATTCCCACGTTGTCACCTTCTTGCCATGTCATCTTCATGAAGCTTCTCTTCCCATTTATGAACTCAATTCAGCTTATTTATTCCAAAGACCTGAAAATAGAAGCTTTCTAAAATAAGAAATGGAAACTTTCCTAAACTAAAATGGGAAACTTTCTAAAAATGAAAAATAGAAACTACAAAATGGAAACTTTCTACAATTAGGAACTTTCCCAATCAAAGAATGGAAACTTTCCTAAACAGAGTTTTATTAAGGAAATAACGCAGAAAATATAGGGAAATAACAGTTAAAACGTCGCATTAAAATGCTCCTATCACCGCTCCACTGCCGCCTTACTCATGAGGTGAGATTTGGTCCAGGTGGTGGTGGTGATCTTGACCTTCTGACCCTTTTCATTGAATTTGTATTCAATCACCTTCTCCATCCCCTTCTCTTCGGGGCCAATCACCTGCTTTGGCTGCAAAAGGAGGACATCCAACTCCTCCTGTCCGTCCTCCTCATCGATATCTGCCCACCGGGGCTTGGCCGGTTGGGTAGCATTACCCGATCCTGGTCTCATTGTTTGGCTGTTTCTGTCTCAACTAGTTTCTCACAAACTCCCAGATTTTGTTTTCTTTCTCTGTTTAATTGGTATTGTACTACTGCACTTCTTTTATATACGGGATTCTAAACCTAATCCTATTACCATTGGGAAGCCAATAGGTAAACTAAGTCCAAAAGGGAATCGGAAAAGTAATTACAGTTTCCTTAACTTGTTTCTCTAAAACTGCAGTCCTTGCCTGTTGGATCAACGAAAATGATTGAAATAGAACTAGAAGAGGAGAAACCAACGACCAAAGTAAGAAACAAACCTTTTAGAAGTCTATTATTTTAACATTCTTGGTATAAATTAGATACTCCAGCTAGAACTAAAACAAAGTTCAAAATCCAAGCTTACTGCTAGCATGTTCATCTCTGAAGTGCCAGACAAAAAAAAAAAGTAGTCTGAAACCTACCTAACTTGGCCTTTAAACTAATCGATTTCATCAAGTAAAATCCACACCCATGCAGCACCTGATCAAATGAAGTTTTGCATTTTCTATTAACACCTCACATAATGAGTGTATTCATACGTGGGCAACTCTAATCTTGTACGTGAATTAGAAAGTTACAACAGAACGAGAAGATACACCATGGCTCCAGATTGTGAAATGAACTGGAAATTAGCCGAGTCCATTAAACAACGGCATGATCCAGATAGCAGGTGGAATGTTCCTGTGCCAAGGATTTAGAGAATAATGTCGTGTACTCGTGTAATGCTTCCATCCTCTAAATTGAAGATGCCCATATCATGAAGGCCAAAATTGGTGGAAACCTAAAATCGTCACAATCTCACAGAATAAGAAATTAAATACGCGCTTCTTCTTCTTCTTCTGGGTAATCGGAGATCTGGCCTTCTATATATGATGCTCTCTCCGTCCCTTCTTCTCTATCAGTACTTAATCTATGATTTTGTTAGAGCATTTTAGCATATTCTTTAGCGCTTAACTCCTCAATTATTTTGGAGAGTATGTTTAGTTAAAATTTAACACATTGCTCTGCTAGGGTTTGGATACGTAGTCGTTAGGCTGGAGTCTCGATTTATTCTCTTCTACTCTTGCTGATGGGAAAACAGACATGTAGACCTAAGCCTACTTCTCTTCTGGTTGGGATCAAAGTCAGAGGTCAGATTTCATCTGCCATTGGATGGGTCTGTGCGCACTCTGGTGCTTTGCCCAGTTTTTCTGGGCTTGAGGTTTGGTTCCATGGGATTGAGGGAGATGGTCGTTGCTTGGATCAGTGGGGATTGGTGAATGGGATCGATTTTGGCATTGTCATTGAGTGTTTCTGGTGGCGGTGGTCTGTGGCACTGCGCTGGGTGCGTGGTGCATTCTTGACTAGTGGCAAGGTTGCGGTGGTGTGTGAAAGATTGGTGATAGTCTATTGGGTTAAGGGGCTGACCTGTGTGTACTTGGGCCTAGATCCATTGGATTGGGCTTGGGCTCAAGTTTTTCTATTATATTTAGTTTTTGTTAAAATTTCTCCTCTTTTGGGGGAGAAATTTGTAGGCTCTCAATTTTGAAAATTTTTTTGGTGACATGAGTTTTTGTCATAGCTAGTGTAAGGTAGTTGAATGAGCTTCATTATTCAGCTAAAAAAGTTGACTTGTTTAAGTAACGACTCTTTTTGACAATTCTACTGTAATAAATTGTTACATGTAATTTCGCTGATTTATAAATGAGTTGACACATTACTAAAAAAAAATCCCCTGGTCCAATCATCTTGCTCTCTTCTCCTAGCATATTCTACCATGGGACTTGTTCCAAGTGAAAAATACACCTCTACAGCTTTATTTGCTAAACAAACAAAAGGGCATAAAAATTTATCTGAAAGAGAACTGAACTTGATCTGAACTATCAGAACAGTAGCACTGAGGAACCGTGAATATGACCTAAATCTTGTTTTAGGTTGTTAAAGATAAGCATGAACACCTTCCTTATCAGCTTGGCGCTGCAAATCTACTTCTTCTCTCTTAAGAATCACAGCTATTCTGTTCTCTGTCTCAAGATCCATCTTACCACTTCCTATCAAAAGAAAAAGGGGAAATGATCATTTACCCACTTACCTAAACACTCTAAGAGATTATTTCCCTATTACCCAATTAAGTTTTTTTATATTCTTTATTTATTTATTTTTGGGACAATTTTGCATCATCTTTCTTTGTCACTTAGAGAGAGAAGTGATAGTAGATCTTGCCGGACTCCGGTGACAGGAATCCCGAATCCGGCTACCTGACCGATGACCGGATTCCGGCGTCTGATTTTATTACCCCCCAATAATACTCAGTAATCATATTATTGCCCCCCAATAAACATATTATTGCTCCTCAATAACAAGTTTATTAGGGATTAATAATTAGTGAAAAATGAATATGTTTTCAATTTTGAATGTTTTAGTCGGTTTATCCAAATAAATAATCTTATTATTGCCCCCCAATAAAAACATTACTGTCCCTTAAAAATATGATTATTGCCACCCAATAATGTGATTATTGCCCCAGTATAAACATTATTGCCCCTCGATTAAGCATGCAAATACCAACAAAAAGCAAACCTCGTTGATCCAAACACTAACACCGCTTCAAATTTATTCCAAATTTATTCACAGACCATCCAGTAAACCCTCATCATAATCCACTTCAAAAAACTTAGAGCTAGAAGCCAAAATAAAAAATCAACTCTTCTTCGTCTTCCTCACATCGCATTCTCTCAAACTCCCACAGAGAGAATGCATCATCCCACAGAGAGAATCCATTCTCTCATCCATGATGCAATAGATTTTTTCTTTCTTTCTTTTTGGGCTATCTGCCCTCATTTCACCCAAAAAAATGAAGACCAATAATGGGGAGGCTCAATAGTTATGCATCGTGGTAGGTTCCAACGTTCATCACTTTTCTCAGTTTAACTCTTAGTCTTTGCTACCTCACTGCCTCGTCGATTCCTAAATCTCTTCATCATTAAGCTTTCAGTAAAAACAAAACCAGTTCCTTTATCAGCACCTCTCTTATCAGAACTGGCTCCAGACAGAGTCAACGACAACTTGCTCCGACTTGGACTTGGCCGAGTTGCTAAACCGAGTTAGGACGGCATGCCGAGCACATCGACGCCGAGCAAAAAACTAATGACCGGAAATTTCCGATCCAGAATTCAAGATTCGTAGACATGGAGAGAAAGAGAGAGAGAGAGAGAGAGAGAACTCGGTTCAAGACGTCGAGCATAGCGACGGAGGTCGGACCAGTTTTTCGATTTGTTTTTGGCGAGGAGCCTGATCTCCATCGCCGCTTGCTTCTGCTATTCAATCAAACCAGACTCTAGGACGTCGATTTTCGAAGCTGACGGTGGTCGCTGAGTTGACTCAGTCGGGAAGGGAAAGAGAGAGAAATTGGTGAGGGGAAGGAGAGAGAGAATAGATCGAAGAGGGGAGGGGAGAGAGAGAGAGAGAGTCTGAGAGAGATATGAATGTAATTTATTAATTAAAGTGAGGGCAATACTGTCAATATATGTTAGATTGGGTAAATGGGAGTAAAAAACTCTTACTAGAGTAAGTGGACAATTTTTAGGCTAAAATCTAAAAATTGGGTAAGTGGTCACGGTCCAAAGAAAAAAGGAGAAAAGAATTTTGATCAAATAGTTAAAAGTACCTTTCCAGTATAACAAATGTTGTCAAACTTACCTGATCCAAAAAAAAAAAAACTTCAGGACCTTCTAAATGAAGAGAACCATTTAAAGAAACATAGGAGGGAGAAAAAGAAGAAAGAAACAAGACACAAGACACACCAACCAGCTCAGACCACAACATCAGAGTCAATTTAACAAGCCTTTCACAATATAGCCAAGGACCAAAGCATTTTTGGTAACAATAAATTTTTTCAGATTTTGCATCAGACTTTTATTTTGCATCAGACTTTTTATCTAAACGGCTAGAAACAGAATAATTGGGACAGACTAAAAACAAGTATATAAACATCAGCTTAGGATAATAACCAAATAAATGAAACAAGAAATACATGATCAACAAGGTTATCCAGATTGCTAATATTACCCAAGAACAGTAACATCAAACATTCCATCTTAAAGATATCGAGTCTGATTTGTATTTTCAGTTGTTTGGAAGGACAAGCAAAACTGAGGACGTAAGGTGAAACTACTCTACTAACAGGAGGGCATGGCACCATAAACTTTGTAGACTTTTTCGTGGAAAGCCCTCCACTGCATAAATACCACAGTATTAGTTATTCCAATTAATGTTCTGTATTTAGTATTTACTAAGCTGTAAACTTATTTGAAACTCAGCCTACATATCACCTATACCATAATATCTAACACAGATTTTCTGAAGAAAAATCAAGCACTTTTAGTAGAATAAACTAAGGTTTGGCAGAGGCTAAAATGCTAAATAAAGAAACAAAAGAAAGCTTCCATCTCGAACTGTGTGAACTGCCACTGTAGACTAGTCAATTTCGAATAGTCATCTCTATGATCCAAACTTAAGACATAGACATAAGAAATTAATAGAGCAAGCACATATGAATGAACAGATCCACACATCAAAACATAAAAGCATCTGAATCATGCAGAACCACGCAACCAAATTCCCTCGGATATGTTTCAAAGTTACAGAAGTTTGATTGAGAACCAAACAAAAACCAATCAGAATCACAGAATTTCATAAATCAAACAGAAACAATCTCAAAAAAAAAAAAAAAAAAACAGAGAGATAGAACAAAACAGTACAATTTCGAACAATCTCAAAATTACCATGGGACTTGTTCCAATTGAGAATACACCATCACCACAGGTATACCTGATTTGAAGCTCATTTTAGCGAGTGAAGAGAAAACCCTTTTACCTAATTATCACATCTCTCATTGCCAAATCCCTGCTTTAGTCCCCATCAAACACTCTACTATAGTCTACTGTCTGAAGGTGAACTACAACTTGGAGTAACATGTTAGTGTGAGTCATCGTTCCCTATTAGGAATAGACTATACGGGAATATATTGTTGTAATTACTTACCTTATGTATGTTGTGTAGTACGGTTGTACACAATAGGCGTAGTACGTTGTAGTACGATTGTAATCTGTTTATATACACCACAGAATGAGTGTAATCATATCATCAGAATTTTTATTCTCTCAATAGTATCTTATTTGAGTTGGTATCAGAGCGAAGATCCGAAAGGACTTTGTCTCCTTATTTCTTTTTCCTAGACCGATCTTCGTCTCCTCCGAGACCGATCTTCGTCAATTATACACCAAGACCGGCAGCCTTCAATTCAGACTGCCTTCTCTTTCAATCCAATCCAGTTCTTCAGACTGCCGTCAACCTGCGCCGTTCAACCCCGACCAATCGGTTTCCAGATCGCCCGCGTCGCTCTGCCGCGTTTTTCGGTCCACATCAGCGTCGCTCAAGCTCGGGTCCAGATCGATCGATTCCTGCCCAGATCGCTCAAGCTTGGGACGACGATTCCAGCTCAGATCGCTCAAGCTCGGATCCAGATCGATCGATTCCAGCCCAATCTCGGTGAGTCAACTCGATTCCTGCCCAGATCGATCGATTCCAGCCCAGATTGCTCAAGCTTGGGACGATTCCAGATCGATCTCAGTCAACTCGGTGAGTCAACCCGCCTCAACTCGGTCAACTCAGTGAGTCAACCCGCCTCAACTCGGTGAGTCAACCGGGTCAACCCAACCCGGTCCACCTCAACAGGTTTCAAAAAAAAAAAAAAAAAAAAATCTGTTATTATTATTTCTTATTATTTCCGCTGCATACGTTGGGATTTGTGTTTCTTTTGCTATTGTACCATGGGTGGTGATGACAGTCAAAGTTCTAAGGCCAATGAGGTCCAGAAGGTTGAGGTCTCTGTCAAGAGCTCAGAAGGTGGTTCTTTCGGGGGTACCAAACTCACTGGTACCAATTTCCGAACATGGAAGAAGATTATGTCAGTTTATCTCCGTGGAATACACAAGATGGGGCATGTGACTGGAACAATCAAGGCTCCTAGTGCAGATGATGTGGAGGCCTATGCTAAGTGGGAAGATGATGATGGCTTTGTAATGTCCATTCTATTTCGAGCCATGATAGATGATGTGCTACAGATGGTGGAAGAATGTGAAACTGCTGAGGCAATCTGGAAGACATTGGGGGATTTGTATACCAATGAGTCTGATTTTATACAGGTTCATGAATTGATGTGTAAAGCTGCTAGTATGCAACAGAATGGGCAACCAGTAGCTGTGTATTTCACCAAGTTAAAGAATGTATGGGCTGAAATTGATCAGAAGCGTCCTTGCAAGATTAAGAATCAAGAAGATCTTGTGTGGTACCAGAAAGAGAAGGAGCTAGAAAGGGTCCATGTATTTCTGAGAGGGCTTGATGAGAAGCATAGCAGTGCCAAGGGAGAATTGCTTAGAATGACAGACCCTCCTAGCTTGAACACAGCGTTTACTTACATCCGTAAGGATGAGTCTCAACAGGAGAGTGTCAAACATGCACAGATTGAAGTATCTAGCTTAGCCATTCAGGCCAAGCCACCGGCACCTTTCCTTCAGCAGCAGAGTTCAGCCCCATTTCATCCTCAAGTTCACCACAAGGTTTCACCAATCGCCCTCGTCCTCAATGTTCTTTTGCAACGACCTTGGGCATGTTCGGGAGACTTGTTGGAAGTTGAACCCACACCTTAAACCTAAAAAGCAGGGTTATCGTCCTAAGGCGAAAGCAGCTGCTGTTCAATTGGTTCAAGAACCGGATTTCTATGGAGTGGCTGGCCAAGATCATCATACAGCAGGTGGAGCTACCCCCACAGCCTCTATAGCTGGTCGAGGTAAAATTGGTATAGCTTTACAGATTTCTAACTTTGTTGGTTCTGATACATGGATTATTGATTCTGGTGCCTCCGATCATATGACTTATGATAAATCATATTTTACTGAATTGTCTTCCCCATCAGTGTCCTATGTAACCAATGCCAATGGTGAGGCTTTTCCTGTGTTAGGGTCAGGGTCAGTGCGTCTTACTCCCACTTTGGAACTTCATAATGTGTTATATGTGCCTGACTTATCTCATCACTTGATATCTGTCCCACAATTGAACACTGAGTCTAAATGCTCTGTAACCTTTTATCCTATGTATGTGATTTTTCAGGATCTTCTCACCAGGGAGATAATTGGTCGGGGGTATCTGAGGGGCAGGTTGTTCCACCTGGATCAGACATACGCAAGGAGAAACCAGGAGCACAGTCCCGCGCTGCTTTGACTTCGAGTTCTGATAAGCTAAGTGAAATTTGGTTGTGGCATCGCCGTTTAGGGCATCCCTCTTTTAGTCTTATGAGAAAAACCATGCCGACTTTGTTTATTGTTGTGGATGAGTCTATTTTACATTGTGAAACATGTGTTTTGGCCAAGAGTCATCGTGCTACTTATTCTCCTAGCATTTCTAATAAAAGTGTTGTTCCTTTTGAGTTGATTCATTCTGATGTTTGGGGGCCATCTAGAGAACCCACTGTGTCGGGTATGAGATACTTTGTTTTGTTTATTGATGATTGTACGAGATTGTCATGGGTTGCTCTGCTAAAAAACAAAGATGAAGTTTTTCCAGCTTTTCAAACTTTTCGCACTCTTGTTCAAACACAATACCATAGCACCATTAAAGTCCTTCGTTCTGACAATGAGGGGGAATATGTTAATCATGTTTTCCAAGAGTTTTTTACAACCAATGGGATTGTCCACCAAACTACATGTCCACAAACACCAGAACAAAATGGAGTGTCTGAACGGAAAAACCGTCATTTACTCAATATGGCTCGTGCCATTCTCTTTAGTGCTCATATGCCCAAATATCTCTGGGGCGATGCTGTACAGGCTTCCTCCCATCTTATCAATCGTCTTCCATCTAGCGTTCTTCAGGGAAAAATTCCATTTGAGGTTCTTGCAGCTCATGTCTCCTTACCTTCCTTTCATAATCTTCCAGCTCGTGTCTTTGGTTGTGTTGCCTTTGTCCATGTTCCTAAAAACCAGAGGTCTAAGTTGGATGCCAGGGCACTTAAGTGTGTCTTTGTTGGCTATGGAGGGAATCAGAAGGGATACAAGTGCTATCATCCACCTACCCGGAAGTACTATGTCACTATGGACGTTACCTTCTTTGAAGACATGAGTTATTTTTCCTCTTCAGATACAGCTCTTCAGGGGGAGAATTCATATTTTGAAGAGCTGTATCATGGAGAGGGGGAGGAAACAGAAGGAGGAGAGGAAGAAGTCACATAGGCAGGAGGTATTTTGACGGACCCAGCTGAGACCATCAGCTCGCCACCTCTTGAAGCAGTAGCTCCAAGAGTCCAGGCACCAGTTTCTATGGCTGAAAATGAAGTTGAAGACACAACTGTCCCTCCTGCCATCACTTCTACCCCTGACCCGCAGCTCCCTGGTACGGAAGATCATTCATTTGAGGTATGTCCACCCACTAGTACTAGTAGTAGTGAGTCTAGTGTTGAGCAATATGTGTTACCAAATAGGACCACTCGAGGTCAATCAGTCAAAAAATATGAACCTACTCTTACTGCCAAATCAAAATACCCAGTAGCTAATTATATGTCCACTAGGAGATTGTCTAAGTCATATGAATCATTTGTGAATCAAATATCTGCTGTATCAGTACCTAACAAAGTGCAGGATGCGTTGGGAAATCCAAAGTGGAGGAAGGCAATGGAGGAAGAGATGGAGGCGTTGCAGAAGAACAATACTTGGCAACTTGTGCCTCCACCACAAGGCAAGAAAGCTGTAGGTTGTCGTTGGGTGTTTACTGTGAAGCATAATGCAGATGGATCAGTGAATCGGTACAAAGCACGCCTTGTAGCAAAGGGGTTTACTCAGACATATGGTATAGACTATGATGAAACATTTGCCCCTGTTGCCAAGATGAACACTATTCGGGTTCTGCTCTCATTTGCTGCTAGTTTAAACTGGCCACTCCGACAGTTTGATGTCAAGAATGCATTTCTTCATGGAGAGTTAGTCGAGGAAGTGTACATGAGCCTTCCACCTGGGTATGTAGTTGCTTCTCCTGGTGATTTTGTCTGTAGATTGAGAAAATCTCTGTATGGTCTCAAACAGTCACCACGTGCTTGGTTTGGAAGATTTTCACAGTTTATGCGAAAGGTTGGTTACAGGCAGAGCAACTCAGATCACACATTGTTCCTCAAACACCAACAAGGGAAGGTAACAGCTCTAATTATTTATGTGGATGATATGGTAATCACTGGTGATGATACTGTTGAGATGGATAGACTGCAGAGACAGCTAGCCTCTGAGTTTGAGATGAAGGACTTGGGTGAGCTTAAGTACTTCTTAGGAATTGAGGTAGCCAGGGGGAGAGAAGGAATCTATCTGTGCCAGAGGAAGTATGTTCTTGATTTGTGACAGAGACAGGATTGTTGGATTGCAGACCTATTGACACTCCCATTGAGCAGAATCATTGTTTAGCCGAGTATCCAGATCAGGTACCTACTGATCGAGCTCGCTATCAGAGGTTAGTTGGGCGCTTGATTTATTTGGCTCATACTAGACCAGATGTTGCATATGCAGTGAGTGTGGTAAGTCAGTTCATGCATAATCCGAGTGAGAGTCACATGGATGCGGTTATGCGGATTCTGAAGTACTTGAAGTCAGCTCCAGGAAGGGGAGTACTGTTTTCTAAACATAACAACCTTCTTGAGGTTTGTGGCTTCACAGATGCAGATTGGGCTGGAAATATCACAGACAGGAGGTCGACATCAGGTTACTTTACCTTTGTGGGAGGTAATCTGGTTACATGGAAGAGTAAGAAACAGAAAGTTGTGGCACGTTCTAGTGCTGAGGCCGAGTATAGAGGTATGGCTCACGGAGTGTGTGAATTGTTGTGGCTGAGAAATCTGTTACGTGATCTGGGTTTCAAACTCAAAAATTCCATGCAGTTGTATTGTGATAACAAGGCAGCTATTGACATATCACAGAATCCAGTACAGCATGATCGTACTAAACATGTGGAGGTTGATCGTCACTTTATAAAGGAGAAACTAGATGCCAAAATTATTAGCTTTCCTTTTGTTCCATCTGAAGAGCAACTTGCAGATGTACTTACCAAAGGAGTTTCCAGAAAGGCGTTTTATGACTCACTTAGCAAGTTGGGCATGGTTGATGTATATGCGCCAACTTGAGGGGGAGTGTTAGTGTGAGTCATCGTTCCCTATTAGGAATAGACTATACGGGAATATATTGTTGTAATTACTTACCTTATGTATGTTGTGTAGTACGGTTGTACACAATAGGCGTAGTACGTTGTAGTACGATTGTAATCTGTTTATATACACCACAGAATGGGTGTAATCATATCATCAGAATTTTTATTCTCTCAATAGTATCTTATTTGAGTTAACATACTTCAATCCACACAAATCAGACATCATCATATCACAAAGGCAGGTAAAGATGAAAGACATCAATAAAATCAATTGTTTTATTGTCTATTTGCCGCAAATCTACACTCCGTCTATTCTGAGTTCTCTACAATATCACTTGAGGCTTTGAGAATAACGAACATATGCCTAACTGTTCTGAATTCTCTACAATATCACTTACAGCTTGAGCAAAACAAACAAATGTGAAGCAATAAGGTAAAGCTGCTGCCTTCCTTACCATTACACTTAAAAGCCACACTTTCTATCTGTGGTGGGTTATATACACTACCACTTCCAACACAGCAAATAGAAGTAAAGCAAAATCACAAGGCAGCTGCATGAATTTATCTCATCTTAGATTTGCCTGACTTCATCTTCTCCAATAATGTCTAGCTCTGCCTTACTCTTCTCCTTTGTTTCAGCAACAAGCTGCTTTTCCTTCTGTTCTGTAATGCAGCAATCACAGATATGCACATATGCCTCAGTGTCAGTTTTATCCATCCCACTGCACTTCAAGTGCTCATAGACCTCGCACATGATGCATTGCAAGAATCTTTACACGTGCCACACTTGCACTTCATATTTTTACCAGAGCCTTTGCAACATGGTTTTGTTCCCTTCATAAGGTAATTGTACTTTAACATGGTGTCTACACACAACTTCACCATTGAATATTCACTGCCGACTTTGGGGTATTGTAGAACAACAGTTTCATATACAAAAATTGCATCATCGTAATAATCAATGGCCTCAGTTGTTATGAGAGGAACAGTCTAGTCTATACTCCATCAGATTTGAGATTGGATTCTCCTAACAAGCCACAATTTGGTGCAGCACACACTTCAGATTCTTCATTGTTGAAATTGCATATTCCAGTAGCTCACCTGGACTTACTTTGGAGCTAGCTGCCTCAATGAGGTCTTCCCCGCTTACAAGGCCTCTCTTATCCAGTATACTGATCAGTACCTTTAACGCCTCCCTTATTTGCTCCCTTTGCGGGGTATACTGGCAATGGTATGTGCCTCTTTTGCCATCCTTGATTTGGCAGGATAAGTCAGAATGAACGCAAGCAAGTCACTTAAAGTCTTGAATGGGAAACGATTGAGACCTCGGTAACATTCAAGTACTCCCTCTAGACGATGAACTAGAGCATATTGGTCCTCCAGCTTGTTGCAACCTGATAAATGTTAAGGTTACGGAGATAAGCTAGGGAAATCTCATACTTCACTTCATCTACTCCATAACTCCCTCTCCAAAATTTGTATCCCCACCTATCGAACCAGGATCTTCCGTGAGCCACCCCACAAAGCAAGCGAAGATCAACATTCCCTTTCTTGGAAACATCCTCCAAGGTAACATCCCTGCAAATCATGCAATCAACTACTTTAAATTCAGCACCAATACAAGTTATTTTTACAACAACATTAATATGAATATGAAGAATTCAATACCTTATTTCGAGATTCTGACATAAACAGTCCCATATATCCATCAAGTTACTGCCAGACATCACACCAGAAGAACTTCTTTAAATCCAAAGTAAACGGGCATAGGCATTCATGTGTATTACCACATACAGCAAGGAATTTCCTTGTGGATTATCCAAAACACTTTCATTAAGGCATTCATTCCACTCTTCCTCAACTGGAACTAACCTATGAAACCATTTCTTTGAAACATGAATGCTTTCGCAGTCTGCAAGTTCAAACCCAACAAATAACCAAACATGAAAATCATAATAGGCTAGGTTATAGCAGCAGCCTAAAACAAAAGAACCTGCCAAACCACAAATCAGAGCAAACAAGCCAGCAATTCAAAATGCATTATTTTTGGTGATTGGATTTAAAGGTACAGTCTTTCAATCTGTTAGCACGAGTCTATCTCTGTATCTCCCTCACGTCTCTATCAATCTGTTTATGTAGATAATTATAGTTTGTTGTAGATACTAGATGCTAGTATAGTTAACTCTAAATCTCTAGTATAGTTATCTCTTATCTCTTAAAAGTTTCATTGCAATCAAGTATAATTGTGCCAACAGACTATTATATATTCTTTCACATTAATTGGATACATGAGTAAGGCTTAGTTTGGGCTGTTTGGTAAACCATTCTGAGAGTAGCTTTTGGCCGAAGCACTTCTCTAAACCGCAGAAATCAGGAAGCTACAATTTGTAGCTTTTAGTTTCCGCTTTTGCGGGAATCAAGTTTGGATGCAGAGGCTTCAATGAAAATTAATGAACTACCTCAACTGTCCTCTTGCTTTTCTGAAATTTACATTAGAAAGTCCTTTATTCCCATGAGGAGCTTCAACATTGTTCCGTTCTCTCTGTCTCACCGATTCTTCTATCTCACTGAAAAGGGTCAATTTTGTTCGAGATTTGACATGGATTCTAATGACTCCATATCTCAATCTGATCCCAAAGCTTTAGTCTTTTCTTGAATCACCATGTCATCACGGACACACCCCTCATCCCCCAAATCCAAGTTTCAAGCAACGATAAACAAGATGAGCCAGATGGTGATTATTCTAGTTCAGGGGGCGGATTTAGATAGAAAGGTGGTTGGGCAATGCGTTTAATTCTATGTATTTGCAATTGTTATTTGACAATTTCTCTTTTGAAGTTTTGGTGTTTATTGGAATTTTTGAAGAATTACCTGCATAGGTTCTTCAATGCGTTCTTCTCTGCCCATCTCTTTTTCCTTTCACTTTTGTTGGGTATACTATTATCTCTCAAAAATTGTCATTCTCATTAGTGTGATTGCTCTCAAATCAGTTTCATGTTTATGTCTATTACTTCTGAAAAGCTTGTATGGCTATTGACTGACCATTGCAAACTGGGGATGGCAAATGGCTCTTAGAGCTCTGTGTGTTTTCCAATTGCTTGTATAATTTCTGTCATTATCAATTTGTCCCTATTTATTTTAATAAAGATGGGTTGAGAATTAACTATTATGAGTTTGTCCTCATATTCTGTTCTAACATAGAGAAATCCCATATTTCTTGAGTTCTTGGTATTTATATTGTATAATATATTCTGTCATAATCAGTTACACAGTTGGGTCTCAGGTTTTTGGTGTGTTTAGTAAGGTACATGTATGTTCAAGGTGTAGATGAAAGGAAATCTAGAAGAGTAAATGAAGAAGGATAGAGACGATAGGAGAGAAACAAGTTAAAAGGAGATTTCATGTCTCCAAGCTTTTTCTTTTGTTTTGATAAAACTTATTTGGCTACTGTACTGCAAGCCTGCAATTGGATACATGAGTAAGTTTCCAAGCCTTTCACAGTTTTACACAATCTTTCTTTCTCGTGTGAAGGTGTTCATCATCGTCAAGAAAGTAATGCATTACTGAATTTGAATAGGGGCTTTGGTCTCAGAAAATTGTAGATCAACAAACACACACATTTTTGAAACCACCCAAAAATAAACAAAGACGCCTAAGGTAACAGATACAGCAACACTAGACTAAATCAAAGGAACCCATATCAGAAAAGGCAAGCCACCAATTCAAAACTCAATTTTGATGGAAATGAGGGTTAAAGGTACGGTCTATCACAATTTCTTGGCATAATATCATGATGGTGTTTCCAAGATTACAACTTTATCTGCAATTCTGCAGTGTTTGCAAGACGGTTCTGGCCAAGCTCCTTCCTCATCGTCAATGGTGAAAAGTGGTATCTTCGCACCCCCAATTGCTAGTTCCGTCAGCCATGTCTTCATGCCTCGAATCGCATAGTCTGTAACGACCGCGTTCTTGTTGAGGAAGACAACAATCTTCTGCCCAAACCCTCGTGCAAGAAGGTCGCCTCTGAAAGTATACCACATTGTCAAGAAAGCTAGAAACTTTGATGGTGCGAATTAGAAAATGGGGTAATAGGGATTTTGCTTGCTCAGAAAGTTTTCAGAATTGGATTCTGGGACTCTGCTATAAGCTGGCGTATTTATAGTCTTCTACAGAGTTGACCCAAATTATTACCATCACTCCGTAATTTTTTTATTACACTTGTTTTTATTATAAAGACACCATTAAAATTGGGCGAAAAACCACACCGGGTATATCCTTTAAATAAAATTATGTTTTTTTTTTTTTTGGTAATAAAATGGGATTTGGCACCTGTTGTTAGAGTTGCTCTTAAGCCACACGTCTGGATCACAGAAAGTAAGCATCAAGAAATGAAACTTGTTCCTTTCTATTACATTATTTACAAACTTTTTAACAACTTTTCTTAAGTTACCAAACATCGGAATGGAAAATTGTTGGGAAATTTCATTTCTCTTCCAATCTTCCAATGAGAAAGACAAATGAATTAATTTCATTTCCGTAAACCAAACAAGACTTTAGAGTGAAAAACTAACTGTGGATGTGAGTTACGGATAGAGATGGCCACGGGCCGGACCTATATATAAATTAGCTAAGCCTGGGACCGAACAAGCCCAAATTATGTTATCCATAGTCCAAGATAGAAGGAAACCCAGACTGAAATTTTTCAAGCCTGGTTTTTGAGTTTTCAGACCCAAACAGGCCTAAAAACAAAAACAAACAAAAAAACAAATCGATGCAAGTTGAAGAAGCTAGCCATGATCACTGAGCCACCACTGTCGAAGCTCTAAACCCATCTCGGCTCTTCAGCTTCTAGGTGAGCTACTTTCCATTGAATATGAATTTGAAGCCTCCTCCTATCAATGGTTTGCAACTCTTTCTTCTTCTTCTTCCTCTTCAACTTACAAAGACGCCCTACAACTCTTGAGCTTTAAATACTCTCTTTTGAAACTGACCCTTCTCTCTGATTGGCTCCTTGAACAAAACCTATATCTGTTTTTGGCCATTTTCTCCAAACAATCTCCTATTCAAACTCTCCCTCCAAGTCCTCTCCCTCTAACTAAGCAAGATTATCGGCCCGAACAATTCCTTGTCCCGCTGCCTTTCCAGCTTTGCCATCACTAATTGAAGCCCATCATGTAACGTCCTGTATCATAATGTACCCGTTTACTAGTCATCTGGACGGTAAACGACAACTACTTTCACTTTTTACTTTGTTTCGATACTTTTAGTGGCCCTAAAAGTTGACTTTTTGTTCGGGTCTAAATTTGAAAAAATTTCCTTCATGAAAGTTATAGAAGACATTAAACTAAGCACGTGCATATGTGGTACATAAAAATCGGAGCTAGTATGCGAAAGATATAAGCGAAATATAAAAGTTACTGTTGATGATAATTTGGTATAAATTTGAATTTTTACTGTGGGAGCTCGGTAACTCCCATTTTTTCTCTCTCTCCTCCTCCCCGCGTCTCTTCTCCCTCTTCTGAAACTCTCACCCTCTCCGGCCTTTCTTCACCGTCCGACCACCAAAATGCGAGCTACCGACCCCCACAGACGCGTCTCCTCCCCTTGAAGCCTGCGACGGTGGCTTGTGACGATTTGGCCGGAAAATGGATAACTAACACCGAGAAGCTTACGGTTACTGTAGCAAAAGTGGTCAACGCCGTTTTCTCTCGATTCCGGCCACCTCCAGCCACAAATTCAAGTCCATTAGAAGCACCCTGAGCTAGTCTTCATGCTCTCCAAACCTTTTGCAACGATTTGAAGCGTGGAGGAAGAAAGCATAATTGGAAAATTTCACTGTACAATTGGGTTGCTTAATTGTTCGGCTACTTAGAGGTATTTCCTCACCTTGCCACAGTTGAGAAAGTTATTAGAAATGTTAGTTGATATTGTACATGAATTTTTGTGGCCATCAGAAGTGGTGACTGGCGGCGCATGGGCGTGGCCACGCCCACATGCCGTCACTATGGAGCCCACGCGACGCCACTGTGGGTGGCATGTAGAGGAGCGTAAAGTTGGTTTCTGGTTTCGATTTTTGGCTAGTTAAATTCTATAATTATTGCAAAGGTTGAATAAGTGATTTTGGTGAATTTTGGAGAAGTTTGATATAGATTGTGAATTTCTGAAGTTTGGAGTTTCAGATATCGATTTGTGAGAATTCGACCTTCGGATTTCCCTTATTTCCGATATGGAATGCTTTAATCGACGGATTGTTATTAGTAGTGAAGTTTGGCTTGGATCCGGAAAGAAATGGAGTTGTTGATTCACGTGGGGTTTTCGGGATTCATTATACAATCGTACTTATTTATCGGATTGTTGTTTATGGAATACAATTGTGTACATGACGAGGTACTGACTCATGACTCGACGAGGATCCTTATGCTTGGATAACACGTTAGCCGTATACTGTGAGTGGACTTTTGTTTCTAAATAATGATGCATGCAATTGTTTTTCCCAAAATAAGTATTTATTTATTTAATTATCATATTATTATAATTTACTTTCTGGAAATTGATATTGTAGATACCTCTACTAGCATGACTAGTTTGCTATCTCACCAAGCATAAGTAACACCCTCTTTGGGACACCCACAAGCCATGGTGAGGCCCAACCGAGACATGCATCTTGTAGCCCTATGTTCAAGCTACGTTACGGTATCCGGAAGTCGCAAATCCGTCGCCGGGAAGCCACCTTTCAGGCCTTGCAAAGTTGCCTTCACAAACATGTTTTCTAGACTAGAATAGTGATTTCTATATCCCACATCTAAGAAAATGTAAAGGAGATGGCTTCCTTCACCTATAAAAGGAATGCCTCCTCCCACAACTAAGAGGATCCCATTACATCTTTTGTAATCTTGTTAGGCCGTAAGGCTCGATACACTAATACACATTCAAGTTGACGTAGTTTCCCGCTAAGGCGGGAGACGAACCACTATACATCTCGTGTCACTCTCTCTCTCTAAAGCTAACTAGGGATCCCATGGATCACTAACGTTAACAGATATGGATTTATCTCAATTTTGATTTGGAGAATGGATTAGTGATTTAAATTATTGTTTTTAAATTATCGAGCATGTCAATTAACATATCGATTGGAATTTCAATCGAAGTTTGTTATGATCGATTTTGAATTTGTGATTTATATTGAATTTCGACGAAGTATTTTCCGAGGTGATTTTCAGAATTATTTATATTTTCATTTGTCGATTCTGAGATTTTTGAAAGGTTTTCGAAAATGGGATTTTCGAGAGAATTTTACTCATCTATTATTCCTCGCCTATTTATTTATGAATTTGAAAATATTTTGGCGTGCGGGGCCACGTCGTTGGAATATGTATTTTCACGTGAGATATTGGAGAAGCCTTATTGATTTTCGATTTTTGTATGATTTTAACCCACCATACCTGGGTCGTCATATTTATTGCTAGCTAGCCTATTAGTACTCCTCCTCGCTTACTATGTGTTTGCGGGTGAGTTGAGCAGAGCATGGGATGCTCAAGAGTGTGGGATACTCCGACCCGAGCCTGGGAGGCTCCCTTACTAGTATGATGATAACTTCTTCCCCATACTCTACTACTACTTGACTAGCGGGGCTAGTCATATTTTAGTTTAACCAGTGGGGCTGGTCTTATTTTCTTGAGTATCGAAGTTTCAATCACTTTACTTGGTTGTTTGTGACTAACGGGGCTAGTCGGTTTTCTTGAGCTGAACATCAGTAGGTTTGTATTCCTTAATTATTACATGGATCGGTTTTTAATGAAATAAATGTGGGAATGAATAAACTCCTTTTGTTTCACAATTACTTATTTTTGTCCACTCACGCTAACGTTTTTTCTATCTACTTTCCCCTGGGCCCTTCATTTTCAAATGTCCAGTCTGCAGAGTAGCTGGTTCGGCATAGTAGGTTTCGGGGGATAGCATCTACGGCTAATCGTTGAACGTACTTGTATTATGAATTCTTTCTCTTTTAGATTGCTCTGATAACCTGTGGGACAAATGTTGTAAACTTTGGGAGTTGCACTTGTGTATTTGGTTTATGATGTATGGTTCGGTTCAGTTGTAAATGGAGGAGTTGTTGTGATTTGGGGAGCAGGCCGGTTCTAGAAGAATAAGGATGCTTTATTAGAAGTGTGAATGTGTTTTTACAGGTTTTGGGTAGTCCATTTTAGGGGTGAGTCTGCTGAATTTTTGGTAGAGTTACTCCTAAAGTGGGCCCCACAGGGCCACTTCGGATTTCAGGGTGAAATTCGGGGCGGTCACATCATCTCTGACTCTCAATGACTCATTGATGCTGAAGATGGATGAAATGGAATTTGGTTGAGAATCGGGGAGAGTAGATTAGGAGGCTCAGAGGGATGAACTGATGAACTGGGAAATATGGGAATTGGGATTTTAGGGGTTTTTTTTTCTTCTTTAAGTCAGAATGAGGTATAGTTTGACTAGTCTTTATGCCACACCTCAGACCCTGTGTTGATCGATTTCAAACACCTAATGCCGAATGCGAGGTGTGAGTGTTACAAATTAGAATGTTATATAACATCTTCCTTCTATGCTCTTCATTCTACGCTTCTAATGAAGATAAACCTCTTCCTTCTATGCTCTCTTTTTTTTTTTTTTTTTTTTAAGTTTGATTCAAAATGAGGTATAGTTTGACTCTCATATTTGTGTCACACCTCGAACCCGGTATCGGTAGATTTCAAGCACCTAATACCAAATTCGAGGTGTGAGGTTAAAAAGCAAAATGTAAATAAACCTCTTCCTTCTATACTCTTCATTCTACGCTAGTCCAGTGCCTTGTCGACTTGACAAACTCTTAGTATTTCTCTGCAAAATATATTAGAGATGGGTGAGTGAGCAAAATCATGCACTCAGTGAGTAGATCAAGTAATATGCTAGTAAATCCATGACATTTTTCAGACATTAGAAAGTAGTATGTCGTATACACATCAATTCATAGCAATTCATCACATCGCATCATCCCTACTTATATGTTGTCCTTCAATTTAGTGACCACCACAGGCACCCTAATGGCCTTCTCTAGCCCTATACCACCGTGTGACACATCCTTACCTCGGCATAGCCAATCAAGAAGTTTCTATGTTCCATGACTAGTCAACCAATGGATCCAGCACATCATATGTATAAATTCCACATATTTCTATAAATAGACATGCTTCACTTGAAAATAACAAGCCTTTTAGAAATCATCATTTGATCTAACTCAAACCTCCATAGATAGAAAGAGAGCATCAAGATGAATCCCCGTAGCCTTTCGTGGATCATGAATCAGAATTACGGATAAAAAGTTATGATCAACTGAAGTTTTAGAGAGAGAGAGTGAGTGATTTCGGAAATGATATGAAAATGGTGGTTGAGTTCCTATTTATACGGAGAATGACCAATTGAAGTAGGTCATTTGTCTATCTCTTAATAAACCTCCGAGAAGTTTGTAACACTTGTCAAGCCTCCATCACTTTTCTTTCTTCCAATTGACACTTGCCCTATGGCTAATAATCTAAGAACAACATGGATTCAAATTTGCTCACCACCAATAGTTAGACACATAAAAATAATTAAACTAAATGTTAAAGGAAAAACGCATTATGTGCCTTCGTCAAAGCAACTGACGAAGAGGGAATCAAGGGATTGCAATTACAACACAATCAGCATTTAGTACCATTATTGTAATTGATATTTCCGTTGTAATTCTATCCTTATATAAAGGGATTCTGAAATGAAATGAGTAGTCCAATTCCCATTTACTTTACACGTTATCAGCACGAGTCTCTAGCCCTAGTTTCGAGAAGAAGAAGAAAAACTTTTCTCTTCTGCCGCCACCCCAAACAATTTTTTTTTCTTCCTTATGCCGCCAACCCAACCCAC
This sequence comes from Rosa lucieae, assembly GCA_024704745.1. Taxonomy (NCBI): domain Eukaryota; kingdom Viridiplantae; phylum Streptophyta; class Magnoliopsida; order Rosales; family Rosaceae; genus Rosa; species Rosa lucieae. The sequence goes on from CM045493.1 coordinate 5,832,040, forward strand.
CTGCACCGGTGCTGCTACCTCGCCTGCATCCTAGCCCCACACACTTTCCAACCCAACCATGCGCACTGCTACATCTGCCATATTGCGCGCGTCCTCAGCCAAGAGAAATTTGCTCTCCTCACCCAACTAATTGATCTGCCCACCCGCGTCTTGCAGCAGATCCACACCTGTTCTGCCCTTCCCAGCGCTCCTGCCCACCCGCGTCTTGCGTCTTGCAACAGATCCACACCTGTTCTGCCCTTCCCAGCGCTCCTGCCCACCCGCGTCTTGCGTCTTGCAACAGATCCACACCTGTTCTGCCCTTCCCAGTGCGCCTGCCCACCCGCATCTTACGTCTTGCAGCAGATCCACACCTGTTTGGCCCTTCCCAGCGCGCCTGCCCACCCGCGTCTTGCGTCTTGTGTCTTGCAGCAGATCCACCTCCTGCTCTGCACCGCCAACTCGACTCCAACCCTACACCACCGGAGCACGCACGGCCCAGCAAGCACCATACCCGTCCCGGAGAAGACTTAATCAAACCCAACCTCAGCACGGCAAATCCGACCAAGTCCCGGTGCCCCAGGCCTCTTGGTCGGCGCTTCCTTGATTAGCCGGCCTCCATCACCACACCCACCAGAAGGCCAGATTGATAGCACCATCTCGCCCAGAAAGAACAGCGAACCAGAAGGAAGAAGAAGACGCAAAGAAGAGAGAGAGAAAAAAAAAAGGTGACCCGACCCAAAAAAAAGAACAAGGCCTTGCAGCCCGCTGCTTCAAAGAGAGAGGAAGCGACCCAGTTTTTCTCATGCCCAAAATCATCGCTACGCACGCCTGCATCAACATGCTTGTGCGCTAGGATCGTTTTGTTTTCTCGAAACCAAGTTTTTTATTTTTATTTTACATATATTTTTGGCTGCGTTGTTTATTTTCCACTCTTCATATATCTTGTTAAATGTGTTATATATATTCGTGGAATCTAAAGCATGTGAATTTTATTTATGTTTATTATTTTTAAGCATGCCTTATATTTTATTGTTTATGTTTTTACTATAAAATTTTGAGCATGTTTCGTGAATTTTATATATCTTTATATTATGCTATTGTTTATATTTTATTTTGAGCATGCCATATATATTTTGTTATATATTATTTATAAAATTTTGAGTATGTTTTATTTCATTTACGCTTATATAATTACCCTATGCATGCCTTTATATTATAATTGTTTTATTTAGAATGCTACATATAAATTGTGTTTTGTCATGATAATGAAAATTCATGAGCATTATAAATACATACTTATCGTGATAAAGCATTTTCACGTAGCATCGAAGAAGAAAAAATGTGTCCAGTACAAATCTTGGTCTTGAAATCTAATTCATATTCTTGGAAAATAATTCACGTGGATGTCTTTATGACAGTGTAATTTATATATCTTCCCTCTTGTTTATGTAGATGGCTCATCCAACTTGACCTTAATTTGACATTTTGGACTCAAAATGACTTGAGTACCACCGTTGAGTTTCCGATGTGAAAACTGCCTTTGTGGTAAAAGACTACACTGCCACCATCAAAACTCCCATGCGACCCCAAAGACGATAGACCGTCTGACAAGGTGAAAGCAAGTGCCTTGATGTTTCTAAGGCGACATATTGATCCTAGCCTACGCTGGGAGTATCTTCAGTTAAAGACACCCAAAGAACTGTGGGATGCCCTTAAGGGACGTTTTGGGAACATTCATGACACTTTGCTCCTATAACTGACCGTTCAGTGGAACGAAATCCGCTTGCTTGACTACAAAAGGATCAATGACTTCAACAAGGACATGTTGCACCTAAAAGCACGTCTCAATTTTTGTGGAAAAGAACTCACAGAAGATGATATGATCAAGAAGACTCTTTCCACTTTTCCTACTTCAGCACTTATACTAGCAAACCAGTAGAGGCTGGAGTATGACAACAAAATAATCACAACCTTCAACAAACTGATCAACTTACTGCAAGTGGCTGAGAGGCATAATGAGGTCTTTTTGAACAACAATGTCAGGCCCGTTGGGACAAAGAAAATTTCCGAGGCTAATTATGGCAAAGTGAAAGGTGGAAAGAATCTCAATGCAAAGGGGGTTGGTTGTGCTAATCCCTACCCACGTGGCAATAATGCACCACGTGGAAAGGGACGTGGGGATCATGGTATGGCCGTGGAGGCCCTCCCAATGTATGGTGCAGAGATGATGGTGCTAGCCCTAGTGGTCATGGAAACAAGGTGCAAAAGACACCTAAGAACCCTTCAGTCAAAAAGGAAATAGTTGGCAATGAACCATGTTATAGGTATGGAGTCATTGGGCATTAGACAAGAACTGCCAAGCAAGCAACAGAGTAGCAGCCACTTACAAGAGGTATAGAGAGTCTGAAGAACAAGAGGCTCATTAAATGGAAGAAGGAGGCCATGACCTAGACATCAACCTCACAATTGCAGACTTTAATGGCAACAAGGAACTTGCTCAGTCAATGGATGCTCCAGATTTTGACTGATCTGCTTTGTTTATTTTATTTTCCAAAGACATTTGTGAAGGCGTAATGCCTCATTTTTAATTAGACTATTGCTTGGTCTTAAAGTTTATTTAAATAATGGTTTGATGAATTAGATTTTTAAACAAGACCTTGATTTAATTATCATTGGCTTATTAATAAATTTCAAATTTTATTCTGAAGCATTGAATTTATTCGATTTTATTTACTAAACATATTTACATGGTTCAAAATAGCAGTATAAAGATGTAAAGCAATACATCTAGGAAAAAAAATAGAATGAAAATATTATCATTCTACCTAAAATAGAAATACTCTAAAGAATATGAGATATATCTTTCAAATTAATTCATCATACCTCCTATTTACTTGTAGGAATGAATTGAGGAGAACTTGAGTGCTTAGTTGATAGTGGGACTACCCACACCATATTAAGAAATAGGCAATTATTCATTGAATTAATAACCTATAATTCCTCTGTGACTATGATGATTGGATCATCACAAGTAATAAAAGGGCGAGGAACTGCCAAATTTTTGTTGCCTAATGGCACAATGTTTAAAGTCACAAACGCTCTGTATGCACCAAGAGCTAATCGAACCTTGTTAAGTTTCAAAGATATTCGTGTCAACGGTTGTCATGTAGAAACACATTGTGAGAATGGAACAGAATATCTTTATATTACCTCTAATGAATGTGGAATGAAACGCATTTTAGAGAAACTAATGAGTCAATCTAGTGGACTGTACCTCACTATTATTCAGTTCATTGAATCTTATGTTGTCACCAACAATGAAATGTGGGACACTGACTTATACAAGCTTTGGCATGACCGCCTAGGGCACCCTAGTCGTGACATGATGATCCGTATTTTAAAGAATTCACACGGATATCCCTTCTTTCGAGTGAAAAATAAAATGGGAGAAAAATCTGCCACAATGAAAGGTGTTGGTCCTAGTACTGGTCAAATGCAGCCGTTGCCTTCTGAAGTACCAGAAGCACTACCTCCCTCCTATTATGCCTCATTGACTATTTCAAAGGCACATAACTCGTTTTGCAAAGCTTGCTCTTTGCAAAAACAGGATCAAGACCTTCCTATGCTAAAGACACAAAACAAAACATTCCATTCTTACAAAGGATACAATGAGATATCTGTGGACTTATCCATCCAGAATACGGACCATTCAAGTACTTCATGGTTCTAGTGGATGCTTAGACACGCTTGTCACATGTCGCGTTATTGTCCATAAGAAATGCTACATTTGTAAAACTCCTAGCATAGATTATATGTTTAAGGGCTCACCACCTTGATCACCCTATCAAGTCTATAAGGCTTGATAACGCTAGAGAGTTTACATCAAAAGCATTTGATGATTATTGCATGTCTATTGGGACCAATGTAGAGCATTCTGTACCCTATGTGCATACACAAAATGGTATCGCATAAGCCACAATCAAAAGGTTACAGATGGTGACTAGGGCACTGGTTATGCGCACCAACATGCCTATATATGCATAGGGTTATGCAATATTGCACGCTGCTTTACTTATTCGTTTTAGACCCACTGCTAGCCAACCATTTCTGCGTACTAGTTGGTAACTGGATATGAGCCTGACATTTCACACTTACGCATATTTGACTGCGCAGTATATGTGCCTATTGCGCCCCTATGATTTACACGCAATTTACGTGTGTTTCTAGCCCTAATTACCTTGAAATTAGCGAATAGTCAAGCATTATTTCATGGTATTACTTTATTTTCTTCATTTGTATGAAATTATGGTCAAGAGAGGAAAAATGTGAAAGACGCAGCAAATTCGAGCAAAAAGTCAACTCCGACTAAAGGACCAAGAGTCAACTAGTTGACCATCGGGTCAACCAAGTCAACTTGGCCCAACAGTAAGAAGTCCGGGCCCAAGACCAAAGAAGCACACAAGTGAAGACCCAAGCCCATTTGTATTTAAATTACAAATTATAAACTGATATAATGACAATAAAAATTAGTGGATCACACACCTCACACACATCACACATGTGGATGGAGATATTTATTTGTGTTCATACTAGGCACACACTCACTTACACTTTTACCCTCCGGTTTTCTTTTTATTTTCCAAAATATTTTCTAAACTTCTAATTCTATACATTTTTATTAGGTTGTTTTAGTCTTTTCATTTTACCCTTTTTCTACTTGTTTTTGAGCCCTTGGATCTAGGGTACAAGTCTAATCTTGACCCTTGAACTCAATAGGGTATTTAAGCACCTTTACACACACATTTCACAAGCTTAAGACCCATTTTTCAGCACCCTAGGCCTTTTGGCCGAATTGGGGACTTCTCTCTCTTCTCACCTCTTCTTCTCTTCTTCATCCCCCATTCTTCACATGTAAGCTTGCACAAGGAGGAGGCACACATATTTCCGGTATCTAGGCCACCATCTCTACACCATGGCTTCATAAGGGTAGCAAGAGAAGCCATAAAGTTATGGCAATAGCTAGTGACAAGCTTTGCCTTAAATTTCATGGATTTCTCCTCTCTTTCCCTCTTCTTTCTCTCTCTTATTTCTTGCTTATAGTGTTGTTTGACGTGTATTGATATATACTTGTGTGTGACCTCTCATGGTTTTAGGGTTTTGAAACCCAAGTTTAGTTTTGTATGGTTTTGTTGAGGAATTAATAAAATTGATATTTATTCATATGATTTGTGTACTCTTGCTTTAATTTCTTCACTCTAGATGTATGGTTTAGGTTTTCCCCTCCTTAATCTATGTTTGGTGTGTTGGAATTGGAATATTAAATTGGGGAATTTACATTTCAATTTAGATTATGGCATGAGTATGGTGGAATTTGCCCATTGCATATCTCTATTTCCATTTGGATTTCTTAGATTGTGGTTCTCCAATCACCCAATTTTGAGTATTATTACCCTTGATTGTCGGAATAGTATTCAGAATTGTTGGGTAGGGTAATTGTTATCACAAGTACTCTTTTCGACCTTATTAGTTGTGGTGATGCTTGCTAGAGTGTATTACAATCGATTGTCGAAACATAAAGCATTTAGTTTTGAGCACTTGTGGCCCTAACAAGGCATAAGGTTTGAGACTAGTATAGGGTAGCAAAAAACTAAGTATTCTTTCTGCTTCTTGTTTTTGCTTAGGGTTTGACTACTATTTTATGACAATCAATTTAGCTTTCTTTTCGACCTCTTAATGCTAAATGGAAATCCGACAAAACATTTGAAGCATCATTTGAATTAATCATCATCATTCCATATGATTTTAGATTTGTGTGGAGAACCTTGAATTCCATGGTGACCCTTGATGCGATGCATCCCATCCTTCTATCTATCTTATTTTTATGTCGTAATTTGTTAGTTTATTTATCATTTATGAAAATCCAAAAAAACATTGTGACTTTCTCACTACCATTCATTTGTAAATCCATGTGGGCGTGAGCATTACAAGCACTTTTGTGTGTTTCACGGCCCTATCTAGGCCTTGCTTGGTGCAAGGCCGTCTATGTGACTTTGTGTGATGCAAAGTTATGCTTGAATGAGGCTCGGTGCCTTGTTTAGCATTTTTTCTATTTTTATTTGTTTGTGCAAGTGATTTTCGGTGACCTAGAACCATAGGATTCTTAGCTAGCTCGTAACCCCAGAGGTACGATAAACCGGGACATAAATACTTCCCATCTTTGATAACCGTGTTGATTGTTACGCGATAGGCAAATGATAAATGCTCAAATCACCCTACGGCGCACCAAAATGGGTCCTCAGAGACGATTAGGTATTTATGTTGGATACGAATCTCCAACAATTATCCTCTATTTTGGAACCCTTGACAGGCGACCTCTTTACCGTTAGATTTGCGGATTGTCACTTTGATGAGACAATCTTCCTGTCGTTAGGGCGAGATAGGAAAAAGGATTTTCCAAATGAACGACATGAATTATCGTGGTTTGTCCCCACTCTGTCTCATTTTGATCCCCGCACTTCACAATGTGAAAGTGAAGTGAAATGACTAATCGATCTTCAGAACATAGTAGATTTGATGCCTAATGCGTTTACTGATATCGCAAAAGTGACTAGATCACATATACTGGCTGCAAATATGCCTGCAAGGTTAGAAGTCCCCAACAAGGGGCACGATGCCCAAGATAGAGGCACTGTAACCACACTTAGTGGAGGTGTGGTTAAGGCCGTGGCTCTCCAAAGGAAGAGGGGGAGACCACTTGGTTCGACTGACACTCACCCAAAGAAGAAGAGGGCGAGTAAGACACAAACGATCCATTAATCTTCAATGTAGAGAATATCTGTCATGAGATTATCTCTAATTTTAGTTATGTGCATGAATCAATACTGGGGACACTCCGATGTTTGAAATGATTCCAAAGAACAAAGAAATATCAATGGACTATGAGAGTACGTATGAGTTGATGGAAAGATCTTCCATACACATTGATGATGTATTTGCATACACTGTTGCTCAAGAAATCATAAAGCATGATGATATCGAACCACGCTCTGTTGTAGAATGTCAACAAAGAGCAGATTGGCCTAAATGGAAAGAAGCAATTCAGGCAGAATTAGATTCTGGCAAAAAGACAGGAATTTGGTCCAGTTGCGCTAACCCCACCAAGTGTAAAGCCTGTAGGACATAAATGGGTCTTTGTCAAAAAGTGTAATGAGAAGAATGAAGTCCTGAGGTACAAGGCTCGCCTTGTGGAGTAAGGTTTCTCACAACGCCCTGAACTTGACAACAAGGAGACATACTCTCACGTAATGGACGTTATAACGTTCCGCTTCTTAGTTAGCTTGGTAGTTTCCAAAGAACTGGAAATGCAGCTCATGAATGTGGTTATTGCATATCTCTATGGGGATCTTGATTCATATTTTCACATCTTAACCGTTCAGTTTTTAGATTCTAATGTATAGATCATCTCTACAAAATTTCAGCCAATTTGATGGTCGTTAAGGCATCCAAAACTGGAATTTACACGAACGAACTGAATCTACCGAACCGGAACCGTTCGTGTTTATAATGGTAAATTGCAATTTTGGATGCCTTAACGATCACCAAATTGGCTGAAAATTTGCATGAGCGAACTATATATTAGAACCTAAAAAATGAACGGTTAAGATGTGAAAATATGATCGGAAAGTTGGGAAAAACTGGAAATCCTCACCTTTTGCTTAGGTGCAGATATCCGAACCCAAGAAGGGCTGTATATATATATATATATATATATATGAAAGTGTCTGATGGCCTTACATTACCCAAATCAAGTGACTCTAAACCACGAAGTGCGTTTGCAATTAGGTTGAAACACTCACTTTATGGATTGAAACAGTCCGAGCAAATGTGGTATACTCGTCTAAGTGACTACTTGATTGTGAAAGGATATAAGAACGATGAATTATGCCCATGCGCAAGGTTCTAAAAATCGCTAGGCGCTAGTCGGGCAGTGGGTAGGGGACTAGCGGTTAGGCAGGCGCCTAGGCGGTTTTAATTTTTATTTTTTATTTTTATTTTTACATAAATAAGAATATAAAATAATTAAGATACTCAAAAATCAATACTGTAAACCAATATTTTATAATTTTAGAAATGTAATGATCAAAGAGTAGTATATAGGCCTGTAATGATCAAGTTCCAACATATAAAAGACAAACAATACCGTGGATAAATGATATTTAATCACTACCCCACACATCGCAATTCCAAACCATGTCATCATTCATCATCGCACAATTAAGTGAATTCACACTCCAGTGCAGTTCCCAGTTCCTATCCTTCAGGTCCATCATCCTCCATCAACACCACAGACTCGGTCCTTCCATTCACCAATGTCGGTGTCCCTTCACCACTTGAAAGTGCTTTCAACCTACTCTCCATCTCCTTCCCCCATAGCCTCTGCGTCGAATTCGAGCTCCCGATTCTCTGGTTGGAGCTGTGGAACCTCTCCTACTCTAATACCATATCAGAATCCACACAGTTCTGATTTGAGTGGCCTTCATATCACGAACTAAAGATAAGGCTGAAGACTTATTCTAAGACTCTGCCACAGGTCAGTTAGATCCTTAAAGATTCAAACTTTAAGTTTCTTTGCAATTGAAATTTTGGCCTGAAACTTAATTGAAATAAAAATTTGTATTAAAGTTTGGTTTTTTGGCTCATTCTCGATTTTGGGTGTTCTAGATCTGCAATCTTTCAAGGAACGGGGCTCATTCCGTCTAGCCTACCCAGGCAACTAGGCCAATTAGTTACCCGCCCAAAACCCAGGTCGACTACCTCACCGATTTGGTGTTAGTCGCGGCAGACACCCACCTCCTAAAGCCTAAGCGCCGCCTAGGGGGCCGCCCAGGCCGAGTTTTAGAACACTGCCCATGCGTATTCATAAATAAAACAAGTTCTGGATTTGCAATTGTAGCCATATATGTCGATGATATGAACATAATAGGTACCCTTAATGAAATAAGAGAAACTATGAGCTACTTGAAATCCAAATTTGAGTTTAAGGATCTTGGGAAAACTCGATTCTGTCTAGGCCTTGACCTTGAACACCGAGTTTGTGGAATACTAATCTACCAGTCTGCCTATGTCCAAAAGATGCTCAGGCGATTTAACATGGACAAAGCGCATCCTGCTAGCACTCCCATGATCGGTCGAAGTTTGGATGCAAAAAAAGATCCATTTAGTCCAAAGGAAGATGACGAAGAGGTGTTATGAGCTAAAATTTCCCCACCCAAGTACAATAGGCGCATTATTGTACTTAGCCCAATGCACTCGACTAGACATTGCATTCTCAGTGAACTTGTTAGCTAGATTTAGCTCAGTGCAAACGCAGCGTCACTGGAATTGTATCAAGAACATTTTCCAATACCTAAAAGGAACCATTGACTTAGGACCATTCTTTCCCTATAGAGATACAAGAGGGACCGCAGATGGAACTGCAATTCCTAAAGGAAATGTTGATGGCGAAAGCGCCATTCACTACACTGAAACCCCAAATAATGTTTAGGTTGGCTTTACTGATGTTGGGTACCTCTCTAACCCACATAAAGGTCATTCCCAAACTAGTTATGTATTTGCCATTGGGAACACGACGATATCTTGGAGATCAACCAAGCAAGCCCTTGTGGCTACCTTCTTGAACCACTCAGAGATCATTGCTCTACATGAGGCAGTTCGTGAGTGTATATGGTTAAGAGCTATCATTACACATATTTAAGGGACTAGTGGCTTGAGTTCTACCACTAAAGAGCATACTTGCATTTATGAAGATAATGCAGCTTGTATCGAACAAATGAAGCTATGTTATATCAAGGGTGATAATACAAAACACATATTGCCAAAGTTTTTCTACAATCAGCAACAACAGGCTCTCCTTAAGATTCAAGTTAATCAAGTAAGGTCTGAGGAGAATGTGGCAGATTTGTTCACCAAATCATTGCCTATGGCCATATTTGAGAGACATGTGAAAAACATAGGAATACGAAGACTTTCCAAGCTCCCTTGACTAATGTAAGGATCAGGGGAAGTCTAACACACACATGTCATCATCAAATGTACGTAATAGGTGTGTTGTGCTCTTTTCCTTCGACCAAGGTGTATTTTTTGTCCCACAGGGTTTTTATTGTTACTTAGCAAGGTTTTTAGTGAGGCAACAATTCATGCACCATTTCGTCTCTGTCTTGGCACAAGGAGGAGTGTTAAAGGAAAAACGCATTTTGTGCTTTCGTCAAAGCAACTGACGAAGAAGGAATCAAGGAATTGTAATCACAGCTCAATCAGCATTTAGTATCATTATTGTAATTTATATTTTCATTGTAATTCTATCTCTATATAAAGGGACTTATTTACTTTTACACTAAATAAATTTTATAATAAAGAGAGATATACATAAAATTTTAAATTAAAATATCTTTCTCTCTCCTCATTAGAGCATCTTTAGCAGACTCTCTATTTTAGCTCCTTAGCTATTTTAGAGAACATGTTTAGCTTTTTATCAATTTTAGCAGCTGCACCAGACTCCTAAGTGGCTCTCCATTATAACTTTTAGCTATCTTGTTCCTAAATATAGAGAGCGAGATAAGGCTCTCTATAATTTAAAACATTCCTTTTGAGTTATTTTATATAAATTATAAATACATTTAAACTATTTAATCTTCATTTAAAAAGTAATATAAATTCAAAATTAGCTAAAATAGAGAGCATTGATACAGACGTATTTCTAAAGTGGCTAGCTAAAATGACTTTTTAGTTATTTTGGTTAAAATTTGACTCAAAAATGGCTAGCATTGCTAAAGATGCTCTTAGGTCGTCATCTTCCTTCACCTAAATACTGAAATCTATTTCAAAAAAGAGAAAAAAAATAAAAACACTCCAAAATCTAGTAAAAGAAGGAAACCCAAAAAACTAAAATTACTTTTTGGTGCTATGATCGTCAAACTTCTCTTGGTTTGATTCTTTGATTTTCTTTTTCCAGTTGGAATCTCTGCTGCACCATGAGGGTTTGGATTTGCCAATTTGGTTGAGAATAGAGGATTCTTTGATTAAACCCAATCCTAAACTTGCCAATTCGAGGATTCAAATTAATCAAATCGAGAAGGATTTTGGGTCTAATATGAGCTGCAGCAGAAGAAGAGGAGAGGGTCCATTTTGGTCAAAGAAGAGGAATAATTGAATATAAGAGAGAGAGTTTAAATTCTTTCTTATTGTTTTTCTCTTTAGGGTCCTTAACCCAGAGCACCAAAAGTGACTAAAATTATCTTACTTACTCCAGCAACAAATTTTTATTTCCACTTACCCAGTTTAAAATAAAATGATAATTTTTACCCTTGACTTAATTAGTTAATTACATGTGCCCCTCTCTCTGTCTCTCACTTTCTCTCTCTCCTCTCTCTCAACCTCCATTCTCCGATCTACTATTTCTCTCTCTCTCTCTCCCCCCGCCATCCCCCATACCTCAATCTCACTTCATTTCACCCTCTGATCTTCGATGCCGATCCAACTCTCAATTCTTCAACTAGATTTCCATTATATCTGAACAACCAAGAGCTGCAGAAAGTATCGCCTGGTAGTCGGCGATGTCGAAGCCGGCGGAGACAACTAGTTCCAAGGCAGGAGGGGGGCAAGCATCTCCCGGTGATCGACGACGATGATTTTGGGTCATGAAAGTCGATGTCGCAACCAGTCCTTCCTCTCCGGCAACCCCGACACCGCAATGAAAGTCAAGGCTTGTCGAAGAAGCCTGTGAAAAGCATGGCTTTTTTCTCGTCGTGAATCACGGCGTTAAAGACAATCTCATAGCAACGGCGTCTTTGGTTTGCCCTTCTCTGAAAAACAGAGGGCTTAGTGGAAAGCCGGCGAGCACCAAACTACAAGTCCCACTCATACTAACGTCGCCTCCCCAAGGATTGCTCAAGTTAAGACAATCATTATCCATAAATATATAAAATATATTGTATCCAACTTTTTCATGCTTGTTAAATCACGTGGAGTCCACTGTTTATTGCTTGCTTCTTTTTCGGAAAGGTGGTAGTTATGATTCCATGATAAAATAATCATAATAATGGAGGCATGCATGTATATTAGTTTCATCGGCCAATCATATGCGGTGGTTAGAGCAAGTGCACCCGTAGTCAAGAAAAGGCAAAGTCGAGAAGTCAAGAATTCGACCGGTCAAGCTACTATTCACTGCCACTGGACCTGGGTTTGCACCCGTTTTTTTTCTTGCCCGGTCAACACTGTTCACCATTTTACTGTTCATGTACTGTTCACCCAAAACACTGTTCACAGGCATTTTCCACTGTTTACATTCACTGTTCATTTTACTGTTCATACGTTTTTAAATTTTTTTTTTTTTTTATAATGACTATTTATGGATAATTAATGTCATAGAGACAAATTCAATTACCAGATAGGTCTCAATCATTTGCCCCTAAATGCATAAAGCTTAGAGTTTAGGTAACCGAGCAAGCAAACTAATCCTATCTCTAGGTGATTTTAGCTCACTACACTCACATGCACACATGGTGTGCTTTCATGCTCCCTTTTTGCCTAAAGGTAATCAATCTCTAGGAAAAACTCCATGTCATGGCAAACACATAACTCAAATTGATTAGGTCTAAGTAATGCATTCAACTATTGACTTAGCATGTGAGAATGACAACATGAATTTGCATCAATTTATAAACAAAAGCATCAATACAAGCAAGTTTGGCTAGGGATTTCAACCCTAGCCCCAACTAGTTCACTACTCACACATAGCTAGATACACAAGCTTCAACATTCTATTAAACATTAAATACATAAAGAGATAGAGAGTAAAGGGTGACTATTGATGATGCCAGAAGAGGTGGTGGAGATAGGCCTCCGAGAACATGATGTGGTGGTAGTCACCTCCTTCTCCTTACTCCAAGCTCTTGATATTGGTAAAAATAGTGAAATTTGGGATCTCTAAGATGAGTTGTGGTGTTGAGTGGTGGAGGAAATAGAGGTTGTAGTGGAGGAAAATGGAGGTTTTAGAGGTGGAGATGGTGGTTTTAGTGGTGGAAATGATGGTCTCTTCTTTAAAGAGAAAATGGATCTTGGATAGGATGAAAATGATTGAATGGAGTCAAGAATTCTGAATAATTGGTCTTTGGCATCTCTTTGATCAGCTATGTATGTCCTCTTTGGTCCCAAAGTGTGCAAGAGATGCTCTTACACCATTGTCCCCCAAATGGTCCCAAATTGGCAAGGTAACAAAAGGACAAGGTGTAGGGAGATATTTGAATTTCAAGTGATGGGATATTCTCACAACCATGGTCCTCCTTTGCTGGAGAAAAGACCCTCCATGAGTGGCGGCTAGCAGGAAAAGTTTGCCGGAAAAGTCGATTTGCAATTTTCTTCCAATCTCCGTGTCTTCTTCCCGTAGCTTCAAATCTCCGCATTTCAAGCCTCAAATAGTCATTTTATTCTCAATGCAAGGTTTCCTACAAATAAAAGGAAATGGATTAAAAAGGGTAAAATATCATGGAAGACAAATCAATTTTCATAATTATGGGGCACAATTGCATAAGTAATTTGTGACTCAACAGTCTCAAAAAAAAACAAAAAAAAACTTAATGGGGTATTAGCTAGGGAAGACTTCCTTAGAGTGTTTTGGGTAAGGAATAATTAAAGAAACATAATGGGGTAAGTGAGAAAAAAATCCCTAAAAATGGGGTAAATGGACAAAATCTCTTCTCTTTATAATTTAATTTAATTTAGGTTTTAGGGTTTAGGGACCCTAAACCATAAATCAATCACTTCAATTTCGAATGGTCAGAACACCTTGCAAGATCAGGGCTCTATTGCTAATCATATTGTGGAGCATTATAAGTATATGTTCTCCAAGGATCCGGGGGTTATTAATACAGGAATAGTTGAAAGAACTATTCCCAAGTTGGTTTCGGTTGAGGAGAATGACTTCCTGATATCTATCCCGACTGATGATGAGATTGTCTCAGTGGTTCAAGCTATGGATGGGAGTAGCTCCCCTGGCCCTGATGGTTTTGGGGGTGTCTTCTTCAAATCTTTTTGGTCTGTGGTTTCATCAGATGTCATACTTACAGTCCGTAGTTTCTTTGAAATGCGTTTCATACCCCCTCACTTTAATTCCAATCTTCTAATTTTAATTCCGAAAGTTCTGGAGGTCGAGGAAGTTACTGACTTTAGGCCAAGTGCTTTGGCTAATTTTGCGTTTAAAATTATCACTAAGCTGTTGGCTACTTGTCTGGGACCAATAGCTTCAAGGATTGTTTCTTCAAAACAGAGTGCTTTCATAAAAGGTAGGGCAATAGCTGATCCTATTATTCTTACTTCTGAGTGCATAAATCTCCTTGATCATAATTGCAAGTCTGGTAACATTGCAATTAAGTTTGATATTGCTAAGGCTTTCGACACTATTGATTGGCAATTTCTTCTTCGAGTGCTTGCGGCTTTCGGGTTTGATTCTGTATTTGTGCAATGGGTTCACCGCATCCTCGAGTCTGCACATCTTTCTATTTCTGTTAATGGACAGTCATGTGGGTTCTTCACTTGCTCTGGGGGTGTGCGCCAAGGGGATCCTTTATCTCCAATTTTATTCTGCCTTGCGGAAGAAGTGTTAAGTCGAGGTCTTTCTCTTCTTGTTGCCCAAAAGCAGATTGACTGCATTGTAGCTCCTGAATGTTGCTCTCCACCCACACATGTCCTATTTGCGGAGGATGTTATGATCTTTATGCAGGCTAATTCTAAAGGCCTCCGTGCTTTAACTCACTTTATGGAAGAATACGCTATCAATTCGGGCCAAAAAATCAACAAGGGCAAGTCTCTTCTCTTCCTTGGAAAGTTTGTCGTCCCAAGATTGTCTAGAATTAATAACCTTTTGGGTGTTCAGCTGGGGACGTTTCCACTTACTTATTTGGGTGTCCCGATCTTCCAAAGGTGTCCAAAGAGTGCTTTCTTAAGGCCAATAGCTGATAAAGTCCGGTGCAAGTTAAGTTCCTGGAAGGGTAAGCTTCTTTCTCAAGCTGTAAGGCTACAACTTATCGATTCGGTAATTCATAGCCTCCTTATTCATAGCTTCCAAGTCTATTCTTGGCCTAGCTCCCTCCTCAAGCAAGTACAAGGGTGGATTCGAAATTTTTTCTGGAGTGGTGACCCTTTAAAGAAAGGGGCAGCTTTGGTTTCTTGGGATAATGTTTGTTTGCCTAACGAGTGTGGGGGTTTAAACCTTAAGAAGCTACGGGTCTTGAATCAGGCTTTGCTTTTGAAACGAGGTTGGGATGTTGTAGCCAAAGTTTCACCCTCTGCCATTTTCCTTCATGATAGGTTTCTTATGGTTGGTCTCAAACCTTGTTCATACTACAAGAAGTCATCGGTGTAGCTAGGACTTAAAAAGGTGTGTCATTTGCTTCTTTCTAAACTACGGTGGATTGTAGGGGATGGCAATACAATAAGGCTGTGGCCGGATAATTGGATGGGTACTGTTTTGGGTGAAGCCTTTAATATTAATCTTCCCACTTTACGACAGTTAAACAAGATTAGTGAATTCATTCTGATGGGTAAGTGGGATTTTCCAGACATATTTGGCCAGGTTTTCCCGGATGTGGCTGCTGCACTTTCTTCTATTACTCTGCCTCTTGAGCCTATGGGTGACCAAATTGTTTGGTCAAATTCTTCATCTGGGACTTTGACATCTAAGGGAGCTTATGAAGCTATGGCTCCTAATCCTCCTCAACTTGGTTGGGGCTTTGTAATCTGGCATCCATCGATACAACCACGTAAGAGTATTTGTTCTTGGAAAGTCCTTCATCAAAAAATATTGACGGATGAGATGCTCCAACGTTGGGGTTTGTCTCTTTGCTCTCAGTGTAGCCTTTGTGGCTCCGCATGCGAAACTTGGTCTCATTTATTTTGGACATGCACGGCTGCTTCACAATTATGGGAATGGTGTTTCAGCATGTTTCGACTCCCGCTCCATGCTCAGGTTACTTTGCATGATTGTTTCTCTACTACTTTGGTTTCATCTCTTAATAAGTCTTCAAAATTACTTTGGCATATTGTTGCTTGCAACATGATTTGGTGTTTATGGTATGTGAGAAACCGCTTGAGGCATAATGGGGTGCAAGGTTGAAGAATTTCTTTCTAGTCTCGTTGAAGGAGTCTGCCGGATTAGCCTTCGCTCCTTCCTCATCCTCCTCAACCGTTCCAATGTTTGAAATTCTAAGGCTTTCCCAACTTAGGCCAGCTGCTCCTAAATATATTTATGTTCGTTGGCAACCACCTTTACATCATTGGATTAAAATAAACACGGATGGTTCTTTTCGGGATCCCGAGCATGCAGGCTTTGTAGGAATTGTTCGTGATCCGGAAGGTCAGTTTGTTTATGCTTTTGCATCACGGGTCAGGGTTCTAAGCGCCCTAGATGCAGAGGTACTTGCTTTTCTTGAAGCGATTCGTGTGGCTAGACTCCGGGAATGGCTTTCTCTATGGGTTGAAACGGACTCTGCAATGGTGGTTAGGTATTTTGCCTCCCCAACTTTAGTTCCTTGGAGGCTGCGTACGTTGTGGAATAATGGTATGGTGATGGCTCGGCAGTTGCGTTTACGAGTAACTCATATTTTCCATGAGGGTAATGATCCAGTGGATGTGCTCGCTAACTATAGAGCTTCGAATGATGGATGCCATGTTTGGGAGGTGTTACCTCAGTTCTTGGTCCCTGCATTTGGGCGAGACTTTGTGTCCTTGCCTACTTATAGGTTCAGATAAGTTGGGTTCTTTGGTTGTTGCTAGAGGTGGTGCATGGGTTGGTTGGCTGTCCGTTTATAGAACTTTCTGGAGTGTTCATTTCATTGTGTGTAGTGTTCCTTTCTTTGTTTATAGTGCTGGGAGAGGGTTTGCTCTCTGATCCACTTGTATTTTTCTTTCTATTAATAATATTTGGAGGAAGGCCACTTTGGTCCGCGCCGAACCCGGTGGACTAGACCGGTTCTCCGGGTTTTCAAAAGCAAGATTAAATTTTGGTGTTTTTTTTTTTTCAAAAGCCCGGCCCGAACCCGGTGGACTAGACCGGTTCTCCGGGTTTTCGGTTTAAAATGCCCAGGCCTAATTGATATAAATATGAAATTACATTAATAGTTCCATTGGGATGAAGAGCTACCATTACATTTTTTTTTTTTTTACTTTGTCAAGGGGAACCCAAAGGCTTCCTAGGCCCAAGATAAAACCCCTTCGGCGCATGTGAACTGCTCCAACTGTGCATTGCAGCACATTGTCTGGCCACTTTGACAGCTTCGGGATTCGAACCTAGGTTGGGGAGCACACCCAACTAGACAAAATCACTAGGCCACTTGCAGTGATTAGCTACCATTACATAATAGACATAAAATTTTACAATGGTAGGGATCGCTTACTATAGCGGCGATGATGGTGATAATAAACACAATAATTAACAAAAGGGGGAGGGGAATCATACTCCACAGTCCACTCTGCTCTTAACTTCTTATATACACAGCAAAATGGCAATTTCTTTTCTTTCCTTGCCAATCTAAACTCCGAGTTCTACTACCTTGTCCGAAACGATCCAAAAAGACAGATTCTACTCTTCATCCATTAATATATACACATAATCTTGATATCTTCAGATTGACTTTGCTTCCGAAATCAAATTCCACCTCTCCGATTCAGAAACTATTCACAAGCAGACAAACTATTGACTGCACTCCTTTTATATACTCCCAACCTAATCCTATTACCATTGGGAAGCCAATAGGTAAACGAAGTCCAAAAGGGAATAGGAAAAGTAATTACAGTTTCATTGTCCAAGTGACAACTTGTTTCGTTGAAAGTTTTTCAAATCTTGTTTCACTAAAACTGCAGTCCTTGCCTGTTGGATCAACGAAAATGATTGAAATAGAATTAGAAGAGGAGAAACCAACGACCAAAGTATGAAACAAACCTTTTAGAAATCTATTTTAACATTCTTGGTATAAATTAGATACTCCAGCGAGAACTAAAACAAAGTTCAAAAGCCAAGCTTACTGCTAGCATGTTCATCTATGAAGTGCCCTTTAAACTAATCGATTCCATCGAGTAAAATCCACACCTGCAACACCTAATCAAATGAAGTTTTGTATTTTCTATTGACACCTCATATAACGAGTGTATTCATGCATGCTAATCACTAGTGAGCAACTCCAATCTTGTACATGAATAATATAGAAAGTTACGACAGAATGAGAAGATACTCTATGGCTCCAGATTGTGAAATGAACTAGAAATTAGCCGAGTCCATTAAACAATGGCATGATCCAGATAGCAGGTGGAATGTTCCTGTGCCAAGGATTTAGAGAATAATGTTGTGTAATGCTTCCATCCTCTAAATTGAAGATGCCCATATCACTTGGTCCATTAGAGATGGTTTCATCCTCTAGCTTATTGACTAAACTGAAGATGTCGTCCATATCAATTGATCCATCATCAACTAATCGCACTTCTCCAAGTTCGATCAAATCATCCGTGTAGTATATAGAATTTGGTTGACACCCAGGAAAGTTTGAAGCCAAAACACACATCGAATGATTGTCACCGACAAACAAAGCCTCATCTCCAATACTCTTTAACTCAACATGCTCCACAATGGATTCGTCCCTCTCATCAAACACCACCTTGTAAACCTTGAAGCTCTCGGTCCAGAACTCATTATCCTCATAATGGAAATAGTGATCTCGTGGTACATCCTTCTGTTTCAAAAATCTTCGAACATGTAACAAGTCTCCTTTGGTTGTTTCCACAAGTCTCCTTAGGCGCATAACATGAAAACGGATATCCTCCATGTGTAAGTAAATTTTCTTGTACTGGCTTTGCTATTAACATCAAACAGGTAATCCGTCCCCATTGTCCGACCGCATAGACTTTTCTTTTATAAAATATAGCATCAGTAAAGAAGGAGCGGACCTCAAGGTAAGTCCAGATTGTTTGTCCTCCTTTTATGAAAGCAAACCTTGAAACTCTATCATAAACTGCCACAGCCACATAATTGTCAGGATTCGCAATCGGATCAGCGGATAAGATAACCTTTGGGGAGAAAACCCTGAACCAATGACTCTGGGCATTGAAATCCAACGGAGGTAGACGAATGGGCGTCACATCTCTTTTGAACACGTTCACAAGTGTTGTACTGAGTTGATGTTCGCCTAGTTGATCTACTGCGACCAACCAACCTGGAGCATTACTCGAGCCACAACACCTCTTAGTGCTGTTACAAGCTTGTGGTAACTCAAAGTTGTTGTAGACCTTTTGCTCAGAGATGCTGTATAGTTTTCGCTTTCCTTGGGATTCTGAAGGGATCATAAGCATGGGATGCACCTTAAAACAACGCTGGGTTGTGTGGTTATAGTGGATCTGTTGCGAGAGCATGCCATTCCTTGCAAACGGCAGCAAAACAAACATGGTCAGTTGGTTCCAACAACTCATCCAGAATCTCTGAGAGAATGACTTGAGGAAGACTAGACCACTCTGCCAATTGGTATTTACGGAGGTAGCAGCCATGTTCCTACAACATGACAGAGCCTCGTTAATTACCAAAACAGAACCCAAAGAAACAAATAACAAGGGTAGAAATAACAGGGGAATTGAAAGCAATCGAAATCCCATAAGAAAAGGATTTCAGAATCTCACGAAAAGTAGGATTAGTAACTAGAAGTTCATACTGAACCAAAAAGAGGACGTAAATGCATCAAAGATACAAAAGGTGGCGTCCTTATTTCTTCTTCTGTGTTAAAATAAGCCTGATACTGACCAAATAAACAAACAAATTCATAGAAAATGAATAAGCAGATAACCAAAATAGTACTCCTAGACAGGCAGGCGAATTGTATTATAAGGACCTTTTGGCAACAGCTCGAGCCTCTATTATCGACTGCCATGGATGTTTTGTCCGTCCGTTTTTCCAACATTCCCTTTCGGTAGGGGTTCTCTATAGATTCCATGCATTTGTCCTTCACGGTCCCTTAAAAACTATCCCTAAGGTAAGCAAGCCTAATAGTAATACTTCATTATCGACTGCCATGGATGTTTTCTTTGTTAATTCGTTATTGTTGCGTCCTTATTGTTAATTCGTTATTCAATTCACAAAATTATTAGTGTTAACTTCATCAAAATCTTTATAATACCTTTATAAACACCGAAAGTAAAATATTTAAAACACGAAGAAGAAGAAAATCTTTTTTTCATTGCTCATAGTAGCACTTTTATTTTAATAGAGATTGAAATAAACGAACATTGAAACTGAATGGAAAAAATAAAAAAATGGAAGTAAATCAAATTATGATTTTATTAGGAAACTTTAATATATTTTAGGACGTCAGTTTAATTGATATAAATTAAATGAGAAATTTTCGTTAAACAAATTTTTTTGTTAATTTGATATGTTATATGATGGAGGATATTCTTGTAAGAGAAATGAGTTAGATAAGTAAATCTAATAATTGAAATTAAAATGTAGTATGTAATGAGCAAGTAGGGTAAACAAAGAAAATAATAGGGTGGCAATAGCCTCACTCCTTTTTTTTTATAATGTAATGTCATTAAATAACAAGAAAATGACATCCATGACGATACATTTCTCTATAAATGATGACAAATGAAGTCAGAAGTTGTAATTAATGTTCTGTTTGTGGTTTTTCCACCTATGACCACATTTACAATTATCTAAACCAACTTTAAGATGTGACCATGATTGATGTAAAAGAGATCATTTTTGTTATATTTATAATTCTGTTCAAGGAAATCTCTATTCTGTGTTTGCCCAAACTCTAGGTTACTTGACCTAGTGGTAATAAGGTTACATTAGAAGGATCTAGATTCCTATTTAATGTACGATTACTTTCCTTGTATGATTCGGATTTTATGCATTGTAATCCTCTATATAAATAGACCCCTATTATCAATGAGAATATACATCAAATTCCTCTCAATTACCGTTTCCCTAAAACACGTTATTAACACGAGCCCTAACACAAGCTATAAGCCTAAAATCGGATTAGTCTCGCCTGTGCTACTACTGCCCCCACAGTCCCCGCGTCACAACTCAACGCTAACCCTACCAAGTTAGCCTCGCTGCCCCTGCAGCACTTGCAAGCCCCGCTTACCTCCTGTCCTCGCTCCCGCAAGACCTGTTTGCCTTATACCTTAGCGCGCATTTGCTTTTCCTGCGAAAGCTCGCCTCCTCGCCCGACCCCCACGACTCCGCACCCTGCGACACGGCGACACTCCCGCGACACCGCGACACTTCCGCGAGATATCAGACTAGTACCCTCGCGCGCGCTAGCTTCTCCCGCTAACGCTCGCCTGCCCTCGCGACTCTGCATCCTCGCGGTTCAGCATCCTCGCGGCCCTGCATTCTCCCTGCTCTGCATTCTCGCAACACCGCGACCCTGCGACACAGCGACACATCCGCGACACGCCAACAACCCAGCGACACGCCCGCGACATGCCCGCGACACCGCGACCCCGCAACCACGCGACCATCTCTCTAGTCTGTTCGCCTAGGACTAAAGCTCGCTCTGCAATCCTAAGAGGTAAACTTTTCTAAAAGTTCCCTTTTTTTGAAGTTTTCATTCTTTTCTTCTTTTCTCGGGGACTTCCAACATCCCTTCTTCTACCCCCCCCCCCCCTTTCTTCTTCATAGGGGAGACCAAAAGCCAAACTGTGGGGATTCGTGCTCACTCCAAGCTTAGAGCTTGTAGAGTCCTCCAAACTTAGAGTTTGTTGAGAAGAAAACGATCGACCACATACATTGTTGTTTCGATCTAATCCAAAACCCCTCTTGGAATCAGATTTTCTTGGAAGCGACTACGCTCAGAAATTCTTATTGTTTTCGTGGTAGCCTTTTCGCTCCGAAACTAACCCTAATTTCTTGTTCTCTTTCAGGATGAGTAACTTGAACAAATTGGACTTTGCTCCATTAGGAACAACTGGCTCTGGATATCACACGTAGGTTTGTGATATCCGCCAGCATCTCAAGGTCGATGGAATCCTGGATACGATTCTCGAGCCTAGCCAGGACGTGCTAACTGTTAAGCAAGCTCAAGCTTTGGAAGCAAATAGAGCAGCCTTAGAGGCAAATAAGGCGGAAGGTTTCATGAGCCTATTGGAGCTATGAATGTTGCTGAAAAGCATGACAACATCCTTATGAAGAACTATAATTCGAGATCCGTGGAAACAGAGCATATTCTGAAATTCAATTATAGTCGCACCCCTAAGAGAGGGCGCCAAGAGCGAAACCCTAATAGTAGGGATACTTCTGGACATTCTGGTCCATATAATTGCTATACTTGGGAAGGTAACCGCCAAAATAGGCGAACACGGAACCGAAGAGATCAACGTGGAAAGAGATAGGGAGGCAACGCCTCTGGCCATGTTGGTGGTGCCACCAACACTAAGAGCCATCTAAATGTCGCTTTCAAAGCGCCTCAATCAATGGAGTCTGACCAAAGAGATGCATGTTCTCAATGTGGAGTATCCGATCATTGGGCACACGTTTGTAGAGCTCGTGAAGAAATTGTCACCGCCTACAAAGCATATTGTGAAGCAAGAGAAGCTCACTATGTGGAACAAGAAGATCAAGAAGATGATCTAGAGTGAAGGGTTGAAGACTACAAATCTGGCTGTGATTAATAGATCACCAATTCTGTTTAAGTCTTTATTTTTCCAAGAGATGTAATTATCAATTGCCATATACTTTGTCGTAAATGCCATTTTGCATTAGCTAGCATTTGGATTAGATTGTCCTAATGGTTAAGAGACAATGATGTACTCCGTTGGCTCATGAATACAATTTCGAGTTCCTTATGACTCTATTTTTCCTGAGCATATTACTTTTGTGACTATGATGGCTGGGCCATCAGTATTAATTCAAGGACATGGAATAGCCCAAGTTCCACTTGCCAAATGGCACCTTAATTACTGTCACAGAAACTCTCTACGCTCCTAGGGCAAATCGCACCCTATGAATAGCCAACGGATTCCATGCGAAAACGCATGTAGAGAACGGAAATGAGTTCCTTTGCAATACCTCTAACGATTGCGAACAAAGGCGTATCTTAGAGAAGTTTATGTGTTTCTCTAATGGACTCTATGTCACTATTTGAGATATTAAATCCAATGAAGCTATGAGAGTAGATCTCTTAGATTTAGACACATATTGATTTTGTCACGACAGGATAGGTCATCCTAGTCATGATATGATGATCCGTCTACTAAAAACTTCACACGGACATCCTTTCTTTCGAGCGAAATGAAGCATGAATCAAAGGTTGATTCCTGGACTAAGTGAGACCGCCGCCGCTGCCTCCTGAGCCTTCTTCGTCCACCACCAGCCTAGGGATGGCATAGTCCTTATCTATGACGCCATGGATGGCGCCCAAAGTGATGCTACAATCACCAACTTTGCTTCAAATAGCGTTCCAGATGCTCAGGCACAACCAAATCCTCATTGGTTGCATCTAAAGCCTCTCGCTCGTTTTACAAAGCCGGTTCCTTAGGGAAATTAGGACTGAGACTGTCCTATGCAAAGGATATGAAAATACTCATTCTATTCTTACGTAGAATCCATGAGGATTCTGTGGACGGATTCAACCAACCTGCGGATGTTTAAATATCTCGTGATGTTGGTTGACACGCAAACACGTTGGTCACGTGTTGTGCCATTGTCCACTTGTAATGCTGCTTATGCTACACTCCTGCCACATATCATACAACAACGGGCTCACACCCGGATCACCCAATTCCGTCAATTGGACTTGACGATGCTAGAGAGTTTACATCGAAGACTTTCGATGGTTATTGCATTAGGACTGATGTCACGCCCCTGATTTATAACATAGATAAAAATCGATATACAATCCTATAATTATACATGCGTGATCGTTCAGTCATCAATATCAAATACCTGAAACTTTTTCCCTTTAAACTACCTAAATACTGATGCACTGAACCCACTATGTCAATATTGACCCGCTCCACAGAGTCATATATTACATAAGCTTACGAATTAAATTTTCAACAACAAAATAAAACGTAATTGCTCCTCAGAGCTTACTACAACGGAAGTCCAAATAACGGTAAAGTCACAAAATTTGCTTCCTACCGTTTAGCTGCAAGTATTCAACCCCAACTTCAGCCACTATTATCCTGACCTGCAGGATTAACCCCTACACCGTTTGAATGGTGCACCGGGTTATCACACAACAAACCCGGTAAGGTTTTGCAAGCCCGTATAAGTAACTCAAAACAACTCACACCTAAATCACGGGATGAACCCCGCACGTTTCAACTGAGAAACCAATCACATCTTATTCTCTTAAAGCACGAAATAAAGGAGAACAACTCACACTTTAATTTCCTTCAAAATTGAAATAAAAGAAAGCAACTTAAACCTTAGTTTCTTTCAAATCGAAACATAGAAAACAACTCACTTTTTGATTTCTATCAATCGTACCATAGAAAGCAACTCACACTTGAATTCTATCAATCGTACCAAATCGTTAATAAGGAAAACAACTTGCACCTTGTCCCCTTAAAAACCGTTAATAAGGAAGCAACTCATACCCTGTTCCCTAAAAACATGTAATGTCATGAGTTATCAATAACCAATTCCTGTTACCCCATGAATTACCTATATGGCAGACAGACTAGAGCTCTAACTGAAACGTAACCACTCGTCCGGCCAAAGACGTGATTACCTGATATTCTGCCCAAGGTCATAGACCTTCGTTCCTCGGGCCGCACAGACCCTTGGAGCAAATCATTAAGCAGTCGCACTGGACTCAAAATCATTACACAAATCTCAACGCTTTTGAAAACAATCGAAATCAACATTTCCATAATCATTGTTTTCCGAAAAGCCACAAAACAATAAAAAGCATCATTTCATGCATATTGTTTTCATATACAAATCTCAATGCTTTTCAAAACAAATCGAATCAACAATTCCAAATCATTTGTTTTCCAAAAGCCACAATCCAAAACAATAAAACGCATCATTCATGCCTATTGTTTTCCTCAACCCACAAACTACCAAAACATATATATTTCACGTAAATATATATATACGTAGTCATCCGCTCAGAAATGCCTACTAATACCAACTATAGTTTGCAGTTACTAAATAACTCTCAAAACAAAGGTATTCCATTCATTAATGAACCTTGTGAGATTACTCACCACAAAACTCCCGCTGCGTCTTCAACCAAGAACAAAGCAGCCAATCCCCAACACAACCGTCCAAAATACCTCGTCAAGTACCTAATCACATACGATTTTCACTCAGTAACAATTCACAACCGATTTAAGTCCGAAACCCCTGTTTTGAACTAAAATTCCCCAAACTGGCGCCAATTGAGGCAAAACCACATCCGAGACCTCCCAAAGTCTCCGGAATACGTCCACGATCGATATGACCAAACCACAAGTTGATCGAACACTCGAATCCTCACGGATCGAATAAATCAACCGGTATGAAATCGTAAAAAACATAACAATTTCATACGAACTCCAAAATATGCGTATTATATATCAAAACGCTCGTATCGATGAGTAGAAAACATATAATACCGGAAACAGCCCTATACATGGCCGGAACGCCGCCACAGGCTGTGGCGCACCTCTGCCGGCCAAAACATAATATTTCATAAAACTCCCAACATCACAGTTCTTCATCTATGCATCCTTGTGAACTTTCATAACTAGCTCGAAGTCAGAAAACAAGCATAAAGGGTCGAAAACTACCTCACAAGCCGTGAACAGTAATCCAATCTGAGTTGAACCAAGTTTTACGTGAATCGATCCAAACAACCACCAAGGATTGATCAAGGAGGCTGCTCTGAGCTCCCCAAGCTCAACTTGAAGCCCCACCGACATCGGAGATCGGAGAACCGATCGGGTCCTAAAACACTCAACTGCGCTGCCTTGGAACGCCGCCGTGGAGGAGAATCGGCGCTAGAGGACACCAGAGGGACGACCAGACGGAGGAGACGATCATATCTGGAAAGTTTCGTCGCCGAACACCGCCGCAGTTCTCCGGAAAAGCCGGGTTGGGTCGGCCGGGTCCGGGTTGGGTCAGTCGGATTATTTCGTTTCTGAACGTGCAGCCGAGAGAGGAGAGAGGAAGAGAATTGGGCTTCCGGAAAGGGAAATAATGAAAATAGTAAGTTTCCCACTTGGGAAACTTCTATTTATACCAAAATGGAAATTCCTTCCAATGACCATAACTTTCTCATACGAACCCCGATTCTCGTGTTCCACATGTCCACGAACTCGTATCGACGTACTCCACAACTTTCGTGAAGGAAGTTTTCCGAGAATCCCAAAATATAAAAAGTCAAACTTCACACGACCCCCTAAACTGTGAAATTCGAATAATTATACGTACGAAAACCATTCCACCTCACATACAACTTACGAATAAAGCACAATACCAAATATTCGTACAATTGGTCCATTATTAACTACCAAAATTAAATAACGAAAATTCAGGTCATCACAACTGATGTTGGACATCATATTCCCATGAACACACCCAAATGGTCTCGCGAAAACGACTACGATAGTAGTCTGGTCATTGGTAATGCACACCAATCTCCTTATATCCGCTTGGGGTGATGCAATATCGCATGCAGCTATGCTAGTTCGTCTACGACCCACCGCCACTCAATTTACCTCTGCGTTACAGCTACTGACTAGGTACAAGTATCGTACTTACGCATATTTGAGTGAGCCATTTATGTGCCAATTACGCCGCCACAGCGCCCTATGATAGGTCCTTACATTTAATGGGCAACTCAGTTGGATTTGAGACTCCAACAATCGTCCGCCACTTCATGCCCTTGCATGGCGATCTCCTTACCGCAAATCTCCTTACCGCTAGATTTGCGGATGCCACTATTGATGAGACAGTTTTCCCATCATTAGGGGGAGATAAGAACACAGATGTTCAGCAGGAATGACAGGAATTGTCGTAGTCTGTCCCCACTATGTCTCATCTCGACCCCTGTTAAAGTGACGAGATCACACAAATAAGCCTCAAATATGCCTGCAAGGAAGGACGTCCCTACGAGAGGACGTAGCGCCACCATACATGGAGGTAGGCATGGCGCTAACGCCAAAGAGTGTGGCACTCTGGCGTTACAGGTCATGGCCCTAGCTATGATGCATGGGAGGCCCGTGTGTTCGAATGATATTTTGGCATATTCCAATCCTTTGATCATCAAGACTCAAAATCCGTTTCATGAGAATCTTCCGGGTTATGGTTATCGTTGGGGGACGCCTCAACGTCAGAACCTATTCCTGAGAATATAGAGCTCTATGAAAATTACACTAGTGTACATGAGACGTGGGATAGAAACTCCATCATAATTGATGACGTAGTTGCGCATTTCGTCGCACATGAGTTTGTTGAGTCTGATGATATCGAACCACGCTCCGTTGATAAATGAATGCAAACGTAGAGAGATTTGGCCTAAATGGAAATATACGATCCAGGTTAATATGGATTCTCTAACGAAGAGGAAGGTTTTCGAGCAGGTGATGCCAACACCTCTTATTATAAAACCTGTTGACTAAATGGGTCTTCGTTAGAAAGCGTGATGAGAAAAAGATATGGCAATCTCGCCTTATGGCGCAAGGCTTCTCACAAAACGTCTTGGAATCGACTATGATGAGACATATTCTCTCGTAATGGATGTCATTGTACTCCACTACCCTGTCAGTTTGGTAGTTTCCGAATAACTGATTATGCAGCTTACAAATGTGGTCAATACGTATCTCTATAGGGATCTAGATATGAAATATACATGAAGGTTCACGGTGAACTTCATTTACCCAAGTCAAGTGGCTCTAGACCACAGAGCGCGTTTTACAAAGAGGTTGAAACACTCACTAAAGTGACTACTTGATTGGGAAGGGATATGCCCGCGCGTTTCTATAACAAGTTTCGGATTATATCGCGGTTCATGTTGGACATGATCTTCATTGGAAACCCTTCAAGAGTTAAGGGAAACCGCTGAACACTTGAAATCCGAGTTTGAGATGAAGGATTTTGGAGAACACGATTATGTCTCGATTTGGAACTTGAGCACCGTGTTGATAGATGCTTAGGCATTTTGACAAGGTCAAGCCTTCAAGCACCCCAATGATCGTCCGTAGTCTTGATCCTGAAAAGGATCTTCTTCGTCCAAAGGATGATGGAGAAGATATGCTAGAGGCAAAAGTGCCCCACTTATGTACAATAGGCGCATTATTGTACTTAGCTCAATGCACAAGACCGGATATCTCATTTGCCATGAACTTGTTAGCTAAGGTATAGCTCTGCGCCAATGCAATGCCATTGGATTGGTGTAAAAGATATCTTTCGATACTAGATGTACAACTGATATGGGCATGCTTTATCCCTATAGAGAGATGATGGATTCGGACCCATCACACACCAGGAACGTCGCCAACACTGGCCTGCATCCGCTATCCCCATCCCAAAACAACATGTGTTTTGGAAGGTTTTGCTGATATTGGGTATCTCTCTGACCCATACAAAGGTCATTCTCAAACTGGTTAAGTGTTCACCATGGGAAAAGACCATGATATCTTGGAGGTCTACAGAACAGACCCTAGTCGCTATATCTTCGAACAATGCAGAGATTATTGCTCTTCAAAAGTGGTTAGTGAATATATATGGATTTGATCCATAATTACGCATGTTCGAACAATTGTGGTTTGAAGTCTACCACAGATGAGCCTACAAGCATTTATGAGGATAATGCTGCTTGTTTTAAACAAATGAAGCAAGGCTACATCAAAAGCGACAACACCAAGCATAATCAGCAACAACAGACTCTCCTCAAGATCAAAGTGAACTATGTTCGATCTTAGGACAGTGTGGCAGACTTGCTCACTAAGTCATTGCTTAAATTCCACTTTCGAGAAACATGTTGGTAGTATCATTTGCGGATGTTATCCGAACTCCAATTACCGCAGTCATTAGGGGGAGATGCAGACATCAGGATGAGATGTCTACATGTATAGTCTCAAAACGTGAAGGGTGTGTTGTGCTCTTTTTCCTCTTCGACCGAGGTTATTTTTATCCCACTCGGTTTTTGTTACTCGGCAAGGTTTTTAACAAGGCAACAAGAGAAGCACCGCGTTTGGGCAACACTAGGGGGAGTGTTCAAGGAAATCTCTATTCTGTGTTTGGCCCAAACTCTAGGTTACTTGACCTAGTGATAATAGGGTTACATTAGAAAGATCTAGATTCCTATTTAATGTACGATTACTTTCCTTGTATGATTCGGATTCTATGCATTGTAATCCTCTATATAAAGAGGCCCCTATTATCAATGAGAATACACATCAAATTCCTCTCAATTACCGTTTCCCTAAAACAAGTTCAATTTTTTTTTTCCAAAGCAAAATATAAAAATAAAATCGTTTTTAAAGATTGAATTGAGATGTTTGAGGTATGACACTACGGGGATTATTTGTATATGCCATTTTGACTTTGGAATTAAATGAAATCTCTAATACTTTGTAAAAAAATAATAATAATGATAACAAAAACAAGGGAAATTCTAGTGTAGTGGTGGGTATCTCATACCCAAATTTACAAAAGTGAGGACAAATTTTGTTGTCAAAGTTGTAATTTGAGTCCTACTTTGTGTAATCTTAGTTCTAATAACGGTAATTACACCTCTTACGACATTTTACAAGTTTTTGAACAAATTCGTTGTCAATGTTGTAATCTTAGTTCTAATAATGGTAATTACACCTCTTACGACATTTTTACAAGCTTTTGAACAAATTCGTTGCCAATGTTGTAATTTTTGTTTAACTATATGTAAATAGTGTAAATGAATGTGGTAACTTTTGTTCTCAATGTTGTAATTTTGGTTCAAATACTTGTAAATTTTTATTCAAATAGTTATAAATTAGGGTATGTCATACCCACCAGTACACTAGTTTGTCTCCAACAACAAAATGAACAAAGTAATAATTTATTTTTATTTTTTTTTAAATAACAAACTACTAAATTTTGAGCTTTTGAATTTTTTTTTTTTTTTGATAGAAAAAATGTAGCAGGGAGTGTCACATCTCCGAGCTGGGAGGGATTAAGTTAAAGCTCTCCCCATGGAGTTCTTTACACATGCAGATCATCAAACGCATGACCTCATTGAGAAGCTTGCTAACATTCGACCAAGCATGGTGGACCTAACCCCACCCACTAGACCATACCCACATTCTAATCCTTGACAATACCCACAAAACAATGGGAAGCCTATTATTTACAATTGGAGTTCGAAGTTCTATTATTTTTAATCCCATCAGTCCATCACTGGTCATATCTAACAATCTAGAGCCAAATTATGAAGGCTTTAGCTCATTTTATGGCATGCATGTGATATATATATATATATATATATATATATATATTACCTTCTAATCACACACATATCGTACAATTATGTCTAGCCCTAACAATAAACAAATCCTCCATTGCAATATTTAGTCCATTCAGTCAGCATCATACTCATGTTGATGAGTATATAAACCACATATATAATACTTGTTTAAGTCTCTAAGATAAATCAGACACTAGAATATATTGAATTTGTGCAGCCAAAAGTTTGGCTTTTGAAACCATCGGCGCACGATGGAGACTTCCACCCACCCAAACCCCAATTCGTATTAGTTTAGTAGCTTTCTTGGGTTGACGGCAACCTCAAGGTGCTGGGAAATCACACTACAAACTTACCATATTTTCATGGTCGTCGTCTTGCTTTGGTTCGTCATTGACAACTACAGACAGCTCCACGAGACTATAATTAATCTAAACTCACCTTGTCTGCTTTCAATTATGGACCTACACCAGTCCAAAGATAGAATTTAGACTTTAGTGGAGGAATTCAGTAATTTACAACGGAGGTCAAGTGTGCAAATGGATTAACTGGTAAAGGTAATTTTCTCAAAGATGTGGACAGAATATGTTTGGAGGCTGTAGAATTTGATTCACTAAACACTCTAGGGTTTCGTAGTTTGAAAGTTTAGAAATATGAAATGTTTTGCAGTCTTTTTTTAAATTTATGTATTATAAGATAAAATTTAATTTTTATTAGCATAATTTTAAATATCTATTTTAATCTTTAAATATCTATTGTAAAGACAAACATACAAAAAGATTAATACAAACAGCATACAAAATGTCTCAAAGAAAATTAAACAACAATAACTGAATCTATAAACTTATTAGGATAGAACCGAATCCAAATGCGCACAATTCTTTCACAAAGCTACGAGGAAAAAGCGTCAAGATATATACGGCACTAACCAAACGTTTCTATTGGGTCGAAGAAAAGGTTGATGTATGATTTAAGATCATGGATACATCACTGTGGATCTCGCATAGATTTCAATACAATAATATATGAATATATGATAATCAGTTCTCACTGTCCCTAACTTTTTGTCATTTGGGTAAAAAGACTTGAATGGTAGCCCCGATTATGGTGTGGCCATGTAACCGATATAAATCTACAATAATGGCTACCTGGAGTTTTCAATGCCCAAAATTTGGATATTCTTCATGGGGTGCTCTGGTAATTCTCGTTTGGCATATCCCAGAATAATGAGGAATTCAGCAGCAGAAGAATTCATTGAGCCTCAAATTCTGCAAACAAAACGACAGACGAAAATTGGAGCTTTAGAGCCCCCAAAGAGAACGTGGCAAACATGCACATAGAAAGAGGACACTACTTCATGTGATGCGGCACTTAGCTTATGACTCATAGACAGACAACGACACTTGGAAATTGAATCACTAGAATTTTATTCTGCTCTTCTAGTCTTCTTGGTCTGTCGGCAACAAAAATTGCTTCTTTAATCTGGCCATTGGAAAAGAAGTTTAGTCTCTGCGTGCAATTGCATAGAGCTGCAGTAAAACCCCAGATTGCTTCCTATGAAACCGTAAGATCCGGTCCCAAAAACAAAGGTCGTATCGTATAAAAAAAATATAATAAAGGTCGTATAGTGCGCTAAAAGACTGAAACACTCGAGACATGACCGCTTTTGTGCCCTACCTATCATCGAAAAGTTCAAAAACGTTCGCCTATTAATATTTTGGGAGTATTGAAGTTCAGAATAAGTTTACCCGTTCAGTCATCCAATTAGTAACTATTTATTATTTTTTAATATTTATTTTCATTTTCTAAGTTACGGATACAGTTTTTAAACTAACCTGAATCTGTGCTCATGACTCAAAGAGTGAGAATAAATATCCAAAACAGTAAATAATAAGTGATCCGGTAACCGTGAGAATAAATATCCAAAACAGTAAATAATAAGTGATCCAGTAACCGAACCGATGGACTTGCTTTTACATGTGACACCATATTCGAACGGTTCAAATCTCCAAAGCTGTAACACCCCGTAAACAGTTTCATCGAGCTGTAGAAGGCTAGACAAACACATCAGAATCGGCATTATCTAGTTCTATTATGGCGACTTTAATGAATACTTCCAATAAACCAAACTGAGTACACTGAATCATAATGAGCAATTATGTATGTCCAAATTAGAAGCATGAAAACAAGTATATCTACACCCATCATGATATTGACCAAGCTGTTTGCTTTATCAGTAATGATCAACTGTTCAACTGTGGAAAGCAAGCCTAGAATAACAAGCAGTTTTTCAGATGCAACACCCCGACCCTGCATATATTATATACTAATATGAGGTCAACACAGAAGGAAATGTACAGAAGGAAATACCAAACTTAGAGATATTGCGTGCTACAAGGGTTGAATGAAAGCAAGTATGCAATACAATTATAGCTCCCCCCTTCGTCAGTGATGCAATTTCTTCTTGCCCCTTATTTCCATCCCACGTAATTAGTACCATTAATTTCCATCCATATATGTCAAAAGATGGTAACTTTCTCAACCAAACCCTGTCAAATATGTGAGGCTTATCAATGTGATACTTAAATCTCAGCTACCCCAAATTGATGAGGAAACAGAGAAAGAAACCAACTTTGGCCCTAGAAATTACTCATTTCCTAAAGTGGCAACACTGTAAAAACCATGATCGTAAATCAAAACCAAATGAAATGAAGCACAGAAGAGGGTAAACAAGAAAGAAACCAACTTTGGCCTAGAAATTACTCGTTTCCCAAACTGGCAACACTGTAAAAACTATGATCGTCAATCGAAACCAAATGAAATGAAGCACAGAAGGGGCTAAACAACATTTCCCAAACCGGCAACACTGTAAAAACTATGATCGTCAATCGAAACCAAATGAAATGAAGCACAGAAAAAGGTAAACAAGAAGATTGATCATTGATATAAATATGAAATTACATTAATAGTTCCATTGGGATGAAGAGCTACCATTACATAATAGACATAAAAATTTTACAATGGCAGGGATCAGTAAGCGAGCAATAACGGCTATGATGATGATGATGATAAACACAATAATTAACAAAAGGGGAGGGGAATCATACTCCACAGTCCACTCTGCTCTTAACTTCTTATATACACAGCAAAATGGCAATTTCTTTTCTTTCCTTGCCAATCTAAACTCCGAGTTCTACTACCTTGTCCGAAACGATCCAAAAAGACAGATTCTACTCTTCATCCATTAATATATATACACATAATCTTGATATCTTCAGACTGACTTTGCTTCCGAAATCAAATTCCACCTCTCCGATTGAGAAACTATTCACAAAATGAGAAAGATTAGAAGCAAAATAGGGATAATTAGAGGCCACCAAATGAACCCACAATAGAATCATCATAAAGAGTAAAATCCTTGTCACCAACAACCCACATGAGCCGCCACTTGGCTCATTCCGCCACTTGGCTCATTCTCAATTCACCAGCTCAGAAACCCATCCAACATCCGGAGCACCGGAAGCATGTGGCTCGGTCGGGTCGACCCGCTCCAGAGAATTCTCCTCCCTCAACCTCTCGAACATCTTGGCCCTCAAGTCCCTCCCAGACTCCACCCTCTCCATCGGCGGCTCCTCCTCGCAACCCTCGTCACAGAAATCCAGAAACCCAATTGCAGAGCGGGTCGGAATCCGGGTCGGAGTCGACGGCAGGCTACAGAACCCGGGACGGAGCATCGACCCGCGTGGAGAAACGAACCCGGGCGACCCGACTTGAACATTCCATGAAGTGGGCAGAGACTTGACCTTCCCCAGCTGCAAGTTCCTCAGCGACGCCACCATTTCATTAATCGAGCTCGAACCCAGAGACCGGCTCACCGACCTGGTCATCGGAGACACCGGTGGCGAATCTTCCGGCGAAATCGACGGCGGCGACGACATAAACGGCATGCCTTTGCCAAACGACGCCGCCTCCATGGCCTGCCTCAGCGGCGACCCGTCGTACGACTCGGCCGAGGTTGACCCTCGGGGACTCTGCTGGGGCAAAACCCTAAGCTGCTCCGGCGTGTGAGCAAAGAAGCACACTCTCCTCTTGCAGCTAGTACCATCTTTACAGGGCTGAGTCCGATAACGCGCAGGGTGGAGCCAGCACTCGAAAACGCCGTGAGCGAACTCGCAGGAGTCTCCCTTTTTGCAGTGGCCCTTTCGGAAATCGGGGCAGGCGGAACCCGAATAGTGGTACTTCCTCGGGTCGCGGCGGCGGGCCTTCTCGCCCGGGTGGGCGAAGGGGCAGTCGGTCCAGTCATGGGACCTCCCACGTGCGCAGCGACGAACCTTGAACTCAAACATCCGAAAATGGTCGCAGGAGTAGGCGTCCACCGGAGAGTCCGAGTCCATACCAGAAATCTCGGAGTCGGAGTCCGGGTCCGGGTCGGAAGCCTCGTTGGAAGGCAAGTAGCGCTGGAGAGTGGCGAGAGCCTCGTTGAGGTGGTAGGGGCTGTTGGCATTGGTGACGTCAGAGTTGACGGAGACGCCGCTCAGGGGGTAGGGGGAGTACATCTCGGCCGTTGGATCGTCGAGGGTGAGCCACGGGGGGACGTGGATGGTCGGATTCGATCGGTGAGGTTCGCCGATCATCATTTTTTTTTTTTTTCTTTCCTTTTTTTCCCTCTGGTGGTGGGTTTGATTTGGACGGTTGTGTTTAGGGGAACAACAGAGAGAGAGAGGCTTGGTTTATAAACTGCTTCGAGACTGGGGAGTTAACCACGGTTGAGTTAAAAACTAACCGTGGTTGGGTTATTGGATTCTAGGAGCTCTGTTTACCGCAGCGGTCAAAAACTAAACGTATGGCAAGGGCTTGGGTCACGCTGCTTTGGGACAGATGGAGTTCCCGTTCTATACGTGTGGATCGTTCGGAGTTTGAGGACGGTCAAAAGGCTCAACGTGGAGGGATGTGATTGGTTTGTGGGATGAGTGAAATGAACGTACTGTGTGTTGATCATGGGTTTGGACTTTAGTTCAGCCTTTGGTATTCCAAAGGCGGTGGAGCGGGTAGTACGTGGAATAGGGAAATTTTTTTTTTTTGGGTTTTTTTTTTTTAATGAAACAAACCAAACAAAAGTAGAAAAATCCAGAAAATTCATAATAAACGAGAAACTTCTGGATATATTAGGGTTTGTTCATTACCTCTATTTGCCTAATAAAAACAATCCCTAATGGATTTTGTTCGTTACGTTTCCACGAACAAAATCCATTAGGGATTGTTTTTATTAGGCAAATAGATCATGAGATTATCCCTGATTCAAGTTTTTTGTGCTGAAATAAAGGGACAAGAAAAATATACTAATGTTGGGGCATGGAGTCAGGGACTCCCCTTCTCCATTTAGTTGAAAATTTTTTATTATCAGAATTTAACTATGGTTTAAGACTTTAAGTCAACTCTAAGTGAAGTTAACATCAACGTCTTGAGAGATAATCAGGGTCATGCTACTCTAGGTTCTACCCACTACACTAATATTGGACAGATGCAGATCCTAATATTTGGTTTGTAGTGGTCTAAGAGTTGAAATGGCTTAAGGGCACAGAACAAAGATTTCATATTCCTGACCTTGAAATGTTTGTGTGACTTGGTGTAAATTTCAATAAAGAAATTTGTAGCCAATTTCAAATTCGGTAATCTAATAATTAGAAATATAAATAAAAATGAATTTACTACCAAATATTTCGTAAGTTCGATAAATTTGTGTTTAATCTACATTATACTTGAAAAAGAATACGTTGATGTGGAAAAAAATAGTTAAAACTTCTCTCTACTCAATCTCTGCATTCTACTTTTCTTTCATCAATGTATCTATTTTTAGAGTGTAACAAATAAGTATACAGTATATTTAACTCAATTAATAACCGCCAAAACATTATAATTTTAAATTTGAGAGATATTTAGAGATCTTTATCAGTACTAAAGTACCAAGAACTCCCAAGGTAAAATCGATTTTCATGTTCATTGTGTAGTGGACGATTGGTTTGTTGCTTTCATCAATACTATCGTTACTCGGGAAGTCAAGGAATCCCGATCCATATCCCACCCTCGCTGTCCTCCCCGTAAACGTCGAAGCCATGAAAAGGATGTTTCCCTAAACGCAGAGGCAGGGCCACATTCTTTACTGCTCTTGAGCAATAATTTAGCTCAAAATCCACGAACTGCTCTACAATATCGGGGATTAAATCAGGTGATTTAACCAAAAATGGGGTATGCATGTGTTCCCCTAATTGCATCCAAGCATCAGGAGCCACAATTTCTCAGTCATTGAAATAATGAAGCAGCATGTGTGGCTGAGACTTTGATGTTTATCCACTTCGGGGGAGGCACGAGAGATCGCATTGGCTTACCGGATACCCCTTTTGGCATGCAACTAAAGTCGACCAGCCCTAATACTATTTAGCTTTGATGGATATTTTTAGGAACAAGATCACCGACTGCATGCTCTCCCCGAAAGAATAAATACGATGGGACTTTAATTGTCAAAAGAGGAATAAAGAAAAAGAACAAGAAATGATAGCACTGTAATACTTTGATTTTTAGTACTGAAAAACTCTCCACACACTACATTTGCTTTTATATATATGGAGAATAAGTATAACATAGATCGAAAAATAAAATTTACATGCGAATAAAAAAAGATGATCATAATAAGACAAAAATCACAACGTGCTTGTGCACTAAATTAGAATCAAGTCGAATAAAAATAAGATGTAATTGATGCAAATGACGTTCATAAATTTAGTATATGAAATAGCTATGTACAAGAAATGAAATTGAGTGATTCCTATTAGACATTTATTCCCCGTACCATCAAAGAATTCGTACTAATATTAGTTGTCTGGAGAGAATATAGATATGCGAAAGTGAAAACCATTAGAAACCCTTATTTTCTATGAGATGGTCACATCAACGATCTAATTTGGTTTGATCGAATAATATGAAATGATTATAGATTGAGGCTGGGGTCAAACGTGGAGGTTGATGAAGAAGATGATAAGATCAATGACCTAGGCAAGGCATGTGCAAATGTGCTGCAATGGAAGCAAGCTAGCTTAAACTAGGATGAGTGTGGTCAAGGGCAAGCATATAATTACAAGAAAAGGAAAGCTCTTCAGGTCGGCACAGTTATCAATGCAGTATTAAAACATAATTAACATCACATAATTACCATAGAAGCTTTTGAAGTATGTCGACCCCTTTTGGTTACGTACAATTGGAGGTTCCGTTCTTCTATCTAGGGCTAACCAAAGCTTTTGAAGGCTTTATTATAGGTCCTTCTATTTCGAGAGTTCTAGTTGGGGGTTATGCCCTTTATGTTAACTACTTACCGACTAAGTAAAGCAACATTGGGTATTAAGATCGAGCTGGACTCGGGCTTTTAAGGCCAATTCCAGCTGTGGAGTAGCCCTTAGGATAAATTTTAGCCCTTGATAATTACTATTTATATAAATAGTAAGGGCTATAATTTTAATCATCTCCAATTCTTATGGTTATAAGTTTAAATGTCATGTTATTTTTATTCTTTCCAAATATATAAGGAGGTGATATATGAGAAGCAAGTAGCAAATATGGGAATGATTGAATGAAAAGGTAACAAAAAAAAATGAGAGATGGTGAAATATGAAAATAAGATGATATGGGTATTTATAGAAATTTGTATTTTTCAAAAGTGTCGTTACATTTTAAAAATGAAAAAAAAAAACCAATATACATTTTGAAACAGTTAGCTGATATCATCAAATTGAATATTTTAATCGATATCAGTCGTTGATCTCTATATTTTATCTCATATTATTTATTTGGATCAACAATGTGAAGCCCGCAAAAAAATAGCTCATGGGCTATACAAAGGGTCATCTTTAGCCCAGCCTTAGGCTCTATAATCCCTCAAATGGCTTTTTTGGTTTAGCTTAATTTGTGGAAATCTTCATTTTTTCGGCTATATCCATCGCTGGAGATGGCCTAGTTATTCACATTGTACGCTGCGAGATTGTTAAACTTTTAAAAATCTCGATAGTCCCTTAAAAGTTAAAACTAGCTAGCTAGGACTAGTTGTCTTTTAATAAGTTAGATTACAACCTTACGAAATTTAGTTTTTCCATAAAATGTATCAATAGCATCTGAATATTAGTAATTTGATTTTTAATTCTTACCCAAATAACTCGACCTTACGTAATTACATAATAATTAAAAACTAATTTTGTAATAAATCGTTTATAAAGGTATGAATCTAGTTTAGTAGATTATTAAAGCTAAATGAGAGGATACATCTTGTGATCTTGATGAACTTATGAAAAAAGAACCCTAGCTAGGAACTTATAATATGGAGGAAAATGAAAAGTGGTCGATAATAGAAGTGTCTTTATAATAGACTAGAGAAGCAGCAAATCCTAGCAAAAATGGATAAGATTGCTAGGGTAGGAAGACTAGAGCTAATATTTTATTGGTCTTGACTGACGGCGTCACGTGAAGTGTTGACGGCGATTTAGGGGGGGGGTATGAGGTGGGACACATGTCCTAAGATAGGGCACTCCTACCCCTTACGCGTCCCGACAAAACACAACTCAGCTCCCGGTACGAGAAATATCCTTTGCTCGAATGCGATGTCTGCACGGAAACGTCCCCACGCGTCCCGGTATTCTGCCTTCATTACGTGACCACCGTACACGTGTCATTGTCCTTTTCCACTCTACTCTGGAGAAACGACAAGCCCTGTCCCACAAACGACTGCCACGAACACCTCTCCAGCACGTGGCGACATCTCCGTGCTTGATGTCTCTCGAGATTCGCGTGCTTTTTACACTTCTTTTTTTGGTTTGTTACCAATTTGACCGCCTTGATATTATCCAGGAGGAACGATCCGCTGCAACTCAGCAGCAGACGGAATAAATATGGTTTATGTTCATCGATCAGTAACTGACCAACGAAATACGAATGTAGCGATGAAAACACTACACTCCTCGACATCAGAAAATCGGTGATCACAAGGTTGAAGATCCCACTTCCAATGATTATGTGTTTTGAACCGTAGATGTAAGATTTGCCACACCTTAAGAAATAATTGTTTCCGTTCCTGGTAGATTATGATATGTATGAAGGACCATTACCACGTGAGGTAGGGAAAGTAACCCTAATAGCTACCAGTTACCTTACACTATTGTGCGTCACGTACCCTGTACTGGGACTCAGAATTGTTTACTTGCCTTACAAACAAGGTACATATAGTAAAATACCAACCACCACGTGATCACTCGTCACGACTCACGAGTAGTCAATCGAGCAAGATCGATACTTACCGTCTTTAGCCACCACGTACAAAGTTACAAATTAAGACTATAAATTGTATAGTGAAATTTTATAAATTTTCCAAGTATTGAAATATGATTTATTATTTTATTAGATATTAGTCAGTGATTTATGTATTATAGTTTAAAGATCGAACAGTATATTTCAAAAAAAAAAAAAATATCGAACAGTTTAAATTTATTAAAGTGAAATCTTTCACAAAGATCAGATGTGAAAGTGCAAAATTAACACCCTGATTTGTTTATCTTGTTTTGTTACATTTGTTGTAATTTTTTATGAGACTATGATGATACAATATTTTTCGTAGAGGATAATTACTTTATAAATTAGCTAGTGAGTTATCATAGATTTATTAAATTCTTAGCAATAAGTTAAAGACGATGACGTTAAACTTCGTCTAGTAGTAATAAAAGATGATAAAGTTAATTAGTGCTTTTAGAGTTAATTAGTGTAAGATATAGAGTTTATGTCCTTCTGATGTCACTCACTCACTCCGGACAAATTAAGAAAGAAAAGATAACTTTGTTCAAAACTTGAAAGCGACTCATTTTATGGAACTACATTATTTTGAGACACCATGTGTCCTCAGTTGATCTTAAACAATAACAAGAAAAAGATATGATCTGCTCACTTGCTAGCTCCATTCAGAATTAAGAATCTACTCTTATTCCCTCTGGGGCGCATCAATAAGAAATGACGCTTGTGCAACATCCATTTTTTATTTTTTTTTTCAAAAGAAGAACTTCATTAAATAATGAAACAATTACAATGGGTTATGGGACCATGAATATCTCACACTAGACTTCACACTGAAAGTTTATACTGACACACTGATGGAGCCAATGAGGCCCCGACTCTAAACAAATAAAATGTTGACTAACTTTCAAAGCCTCCTTTGCTAACCGATGAGCAACATTGTTGCCTTCCCGCTTTACAAAGTGACCGCTACAAACATGAAATAACTGAACTAAAGACTTAACTTCCTCAATAATATGACCCTCAACACTCAAATCATCTTGACGCTCTTTAAAATTACCCAAATCATATTCTTTCCACGATGCACCTTCAAAATTGCCCAACTTTCCATCACCAAGAAGCTTGAGTGACAGCTCTTTGCCATCATAACTTGGATTTTGATTTTTAGGTTAATATAAACTTACTTTGAATTGGTAGAGCACAATAGAATACCTTGCTTGTTGATCTTTCGAACATGAACATAGACAAGTGGTATGCAGAAGCACCTTGCTAGCTCCAATTCCCGCCGTCTCAAAATGATGTTCATAAAAAAATATTCTCCTATTCAGATCAATGTTCAAAAAACCTAGCTCAACAAATTCACCAAGCCATGCAGCAATCACGTTAGTCTAATTGCTACATACAATTTCAAATACATGCGTTAATTTCTATAATTCAATTATCTTGCATCATGGTTTATAGCATATACCTGAATTAACTAAGCTAGCAACCAACCCTCTACGGCATCATTCGAGGCAGTCATCTTCAACAAAGGCTTCAACCTCTTTTCGGCACGACATTCAAGGTTGGTGATGGAAAGCTTGCAATTTTGAAGGTGCGTCGGGGAAATAATATGACATGGGCAATTTTGAAGGTGTGTCAAGACCTTCAATGGCGTGATCTTCTGCTATTTTTCTTCGTCTTTTATTTCTTTTTAGTTTTTGTTTATTTTGATTCTTCAAATTTTATTTTATTTTTTCTTTTAATGAAGAAAAGTTTAATTTTATATTAGAAATATGTAATGTCATGTCATTTACCACATGACCTTATTGTATGTTGACATAATTCAAATAATAAATCCGAACCATTGAATATTTTAAAATCTAATGGCTCACAAGGTGTGTCAAAATTTGTGTAAAAAGAAGTGTCCTTTGATCCAGACCCTATATAATATCTAACTTACATATATGACATATACAAAAAATCTAATGTTGTGTAAATGCGTAAGTTATAAGTAACATTTTTCTCTCGTCAATGACTTCAGAATTTAGTACATGGCTTACATGCATGTTTAGTAAAATTGAACAAAATTATCTCACTTACCCTATCAACAAATTTTTATTTCCACTAACCCAATTTAACACTAAATGACGATTTTGGGCTCCAAAAAAATTAAAAGTTACATATTGCCACTCTCTATAGCTCTCTCATCTCTCTTCCCTCTCTGGAAAATCACACTTCTTCTTCTCCTTCTTTTTCTTCTTCTTCTTCTTCTCTCTCTCTCTCTCTCTCTCTCTCTCTCTCTCTCTCTCCACAACTTGCGGGCTCCCACCAGCTTGGTCGCCGGAATAGCCTCCGGTTACGCAGTCCCCTCTTTCTCCTTTATCCTATCTAAAACGATGTCGTCTCTCCGCGTCTACCTAGATCTGACCTCCCAGGTCTACCCAAAACTCGACCACCTGTCATAAACTCCACCCTGTGCGTTCTCTTCTTCACGCTCTACTCCATCCTGAGAAAACAGCCGAGCAATTCGAAGGTCTACATATCGCGAGTTTTGGCCGAAGGCGGATACAAGAAGAGTAGGCGAGTAGCCATTTCAATCTAGAGAGGTTGATTCCTTCTTCTGATTGGCTCAAAGTGGTGAAGAAATTGGATTCAAAATGCATCAGGAATTTTATGAAGGAACACATGCACAAAGTAAGAGCAACTCCAACTACTTACCTATCATTTATGTATTATAGGGAAGCAAAAATCAAAACGTTAGCCTTTTTT
This sequence comes from Rosa lucieae, assembly GCA_024704745.1. Lineage (NCBI taxonomy): Eukaryota > Viridiplantae > Streptophyta > Magnoliopsida > Rosales > Rosaceae > Rosa > Rosa lucieae. The sequence goes on from CM045493.1 coordinate 5,874,573, forward strand.
TCTTCCCCAAGTCCAACATATTCCCTATTTTACATAAATCTCTAAAATCTCCATAATTCTTTCTTAAATTTTAGAGATTGCTGTAAATTTAGGGAATTTTCTTTTCTCTTTCCATTTTATCTCTAAAATATGATAGTTTTAGGGAATCTGTTTGAGTAAAATATGCTTATTTTTCCCTAAAATATGAAAAAAATCAAAATATGGGGAAGCTGTTTAAGTTGCTCTAATAAGACAAACTGGTACTCTCTCTATTTTTGAGAGAGAGTATTGTATGGTGGAGACGTTTGGGTTTTGGTTGGCAGCTTTTCTGAGGGGGTTAATGGTTTGGGAATATTTTAGGGTAAGAAAGAGGAAAAACTAAGTATAGTTGTTGTTAATGAGATGGTCCAGAAGATAGATATGCCAAGTTGAGGTCATGGACTTAATAGTTCTCTAGATTTGTACAGGGTAAACTAATCTTTTTATTTCTCAGTTTATTTTGTATTACATTATAAGATATACTCTATTGCAATTCTAATGAAATCACTTCTTTTTTTTTTCAATATGTTTTGAGTTGCTAAAATTTTTAAAATCAAGAACAATCATAATTTTCATTGATTATTGACTCTCAATAAAACTTTTGTTAGGAGGCAATAAAAGGCTATTGGGGGGCAATAAAGGTCTGTTAAAAGTTTATTGGGGGCCAATAGACGTTTTGAATTGATGTAATCTTTTTTTTTTTTCTTTTATTAAAATTTTATTTGTCAAAATTTAGGGAGATTAGTTCCCATTCCGACGACTGAAAGCTATTGGGGGCAATAGACGTTTTGAATTGATGTAATCTCCTCTTTTTTTTCTTTAATCAAAGTTTTATTTGTCTAAATTTATAGAGATTAGTTCTCATTTCGGCGACTGAAAGTTCTATTAGAGGGCAATAAATGTTTTGAATTGATTAGTCTCCTTGTGTTTTTTTCTTTAATCAATGTTATTTGTCCAAATTTATGGAGATTAATTCCCATTCCGGCAATTGAAAGTTCTATTGGAGGGCAATAGATGACTATTGGGGGGCAATAGAGGTTTATTAGGAGAGCAATAAACTTTTCCGGTGACTTATGAGATATCCGACAACCTTTTTGGGGATATCCGGCGAGGTTTTTAAAGAAGTCTGGTAGTGGTGGCCGGTGACTGGAATTCGGCTGTCGGTGGCCGGATTTCGACGGCCAGTGACAAACTCCTGCGAAGTCTCCTATGGTCTCTCTCTCTCTCTCTCTACGTAACAAATGGGTGAGGGTAAAATAGTCTAAAAAAAAATTGGGTATTAGAGAAGACTTTATTAGAATCTTCATGGGTATGGGGGAATTTAAAAAAACTTAATGGTATAAGTGGAAAAAAAAATCTCTAGAACTAGGGTAAATGGACCAAAAACCCTAAAATTTATGTCACGTTATGTTGTCAAATAATTTATCGAATCTAGTACGGGCTCCCAACACTATGTGTGTGAATATTATTTTATTTCTTTTTTAAATAGGGAGTGGGAATTTTTTTTATAAGAGTGGGTAGTTTTTCATGGAATTTGGTAGTTTATTTAAGTACTAGACGGGCTCCCAACACTATGTGTTTGAATATTATTTTATTTCTTTTTTAAATAGGAAGTGAGAATTTTTTTTAGGGTTTTTGTCCATTTACCCCTATTTTAGAGATTTTTTTCCCACTTATCTCATTAAGTTTTTTTAATTCTCCCTTATCCAAAACACTCTAAAGAGCTCTTCCCTAATACCCAATTATGTTTTTTTTTTTTTTTTTTGAGACTATTTTACCCTTTATCCCTTTGTTAAATGGAGAGAGAGAGAGAGAGAGAGAGAGAGAGAGTGCGTGGAAGAGAGAGAGAAGCCATTGGAGACTTCTCCGGAATCCGGTCACCGGTGACTGGAATGCCGCCACCCACCAGACTTCTCTAAAAATCTCATAGGTCGCGGGAAAAGTTTATTGCCCCAAATAGACATCTATTGCCCCTCAATAGACCTCTGTTGGCCCAAATAAAGGGGCAATAGAGGTTCATGAAACCTCACCGGAAGTCTCCGAAGAGGTTATCGGAAATCTCATATGGGGCCGAAGAGGTTTATTGCCTCCTGAATAAACATGTATTGCCCCTCAATAGACGTCTATTGCACCACAATAGAACTTTTGGTAGCTGGAATGAGAATTAATCTCCGTAAAGTTAGACAAATAAACCTTTGATTAAAGAAACAAATAAGGACATTACATCAATTCAAAACGTTTATTGCCCCCCAATAGAAGTCTATTGCTCCCTAATAAAACTCTTTGTTTTTTTCCTTTTAGGTTTCTATGAGTTCTCTCCTCATTTTACCCAAAAAAAAAAAGGGTAAAAGATAGAGATGACTTGATCCACATATAACCTAGCCGGCACTGCAGTAGCTAAACAACCAAACCAAACCATTTAGCAATCAAACTATTAACATGGAAATTCACTAAGCCGCACACAAACTCCACTCGCCCTCTGTTTTGGTGATTTTGGGCAAAGGTTCGGCCCCTAAAAGCTAGTAGGCATGTGTATCATACTCGCGCGAATATGGAAGTGAAAGCGGCAACAAGACAAAAGCCTTTGATGACTACCAAAACAAAGTCCTTGTCTTCTTCCACGCAACCTGAGAGAAAGAATAAGAAGTCGGCGTCAGCGCTGGCAGAGAGAGGGAGGAGACAGAGAGAGAAGAAATTGGCGTCCTTGCACAGAGAGAGAGAGAGAGAGATGGATCCTCGGGTCGTCGTCGACGGCGTCCTTGCAGAGAAAGAGATCGGTGATGAGAGAGCATCTTCCTTACAGAGAGAGATCAGTGATCAGAGAGAGAGTTGTCGACGGCATCCTTACAGAGAGAGAGAGTCATCGACATCGTCCTAGGAGAGAGAGATCGATGATGTGAGAGAGGGAGATGACGAGAGAGATAGAGTGGCGAAATGTAATTTTTAATTTTTTGGAGCCCAAAATCGTCATTTAGCTATTAAGTTGGGTTAGTGGGAACAAAATTCTCTTGGTGGTGTAAGTGGACTATTTTTAGTCTATTTTGGTGCTATGGGTCAATGACCCGTTTTTTTATAAGAATAGATAGTTTTTCATGGAATTTAGTAGTTTTTTTAAGTACTTATATGTTTCTCGCTCTCACCATTTTTTTTCTTTTTTTTGTTTATTTTGTAATTTGACTATATTACTCCTATCTTTTTTCTTTTCTATTTTGAATAAAGTGCTGGTGCGGCTGCCCTCCAGCCTTGATTAATGAAACTACCGAATACAATGGGGGACATTAAGCTTAAATCCCTGATTACAATAAGCAACTAGAGTATTTCCTTAAATAATATCAGAAATATCTACATAAGACATGTATTCTAATAAGCACCAACTTATAAATAGTGCACTATTGGCTACTCCATTTGCTTTGACATATCAGTGACATAACAGAAATATAACTCGATGGGGACCCGATTACAACGGAGCATAATTACTATAATCTCAGCTTTCCTACTATGTTGCCGCCAGATGATATATCCGACGACACTTAGCTTCACCCTGCTACTAAGCGGAAGCAACCATTTGATGAAGCAAACTCGCAGTCTACCTAGAGCAGACAAGGCACTTTGAGTGCATACACAGGCACATAGCCCGACTAGTCCTACACAACTATTGTAGGAGCTTATTTCTCACAAAAAGCGAAAACATACTAAATAGCAAAGTTTTTTAATATTTTATTATTTTAGGGTCATTTTGGACATTTTTTCTATTTTAACTAACAAAATCTCTTCTCTTAATAATAACTAGTCTTGCTCACATATGCTATGCATATGTAAAAACAATTTTTTTAAAAAAATTTCTTTTTGTAATATTTATGTCTTGGTAATGGTTGAAGTTAAATAAATATGAGGAGTTATCTACAAATGAGGCCATGAGGGCAATGACAAGTTATTTGCATAGTAGGATAGTAGGAAGTTATCCAAGTACAAAATGGCTTAGTGAGAACATATTTTTTTTCTTTTAACTGTTTATCAGTATTTTATTATTTACTATAATACCCTTCAAATATTTTAAATTAATTAAAAATAATATATGATATGGCCATATGGGGTCTTTGTGTCTTTTCACGTCCACTTTAGTTAACAAAGTGAGTTATCTTAATAATAGTATAGATATAGATTAATATAGATAATAAAATTGGAGTATATATCAATAATTAATTATATACTAGTCTATAATCACATGCTCTGCATGTGTAAGAAAAATTTTAATTGTAAAAAAAAAAAAGTAATGTGCAAAAGAAAATAGATTTAGTGGGTACTTATTGCAGAGAGAAAATAGTGGGAGAGGTTGTGGGATAATTTCTTTTCAATTTTCTTAATAAAATCTATTTTATAATTGTCCTATTTACCCTTGTGATTTAATTTGTTGTCAAAGTTTTTTAATCTTTCAGGGTTAAATCTGTCAAAATTTTCAGTTTTGGCTAACAAAGCCTCTTCTCTTAATAATAGTTTAGATAAAGAGATAGTTTAATACTTGGGAGCGGATTCTCTCGTGAGTATTTTTAAGCTACCTAAACTTTTCATCACAAACCGCCACTTGTTCAAAAATACATCTAGCGGCTCGTATTTTTTACTGTACTAATTCTATCTGTTGTAGCTTAATTAGTTAATTGACTTAATTCTACGGTTAAAATAAGACGAAACCTTCTTTCTTCTTCTTCTGCAGGTTTCTCTCTCTCGCTCTTCCAACACAAATTTGAAGCTTTATGTGCTACTAAATTTTACTGCAAATACACAACCCAAATTACCAAGTCATGCTTTGGGATCGAGATTCATAATTTGTCGCTGGGTGTTTCATTAATTCTCGAAGATTGACGGAATCAGCCATACCCATCAATCAATTTGGCCTTAATTCAATAATCGAATGATCGCAAGTGAAAAAAAAAGGACATATCAACCTAACTTACCATGTTGCTGGTCGATGAAACCAGAGCCAAGTCATGAAATGTCTTCTCTGCAATTTCGGGTTGTGAATTGTGATATCAGAGAAGGAAAGAATAAAAGCAAGGGGAAAAGGAACAGAAACGAGAGATCGGTAGAGAGTGAAGAAGTCTGTGCAAACAAGAGAGACCAACTTTTAGTAATTCTCCATGCTAAACCTTTGCAAATGGATGTTACAAACAGAAAATTTCTTCCATGCAATTTTGTTTGTGAGAGTGAAGAACAGAAGGAAAAGAAGAACATAAGAGAGAGACATGAAAGAACCAAAGTGGCTGTAAATGAAAAGAAGAATTGTTGACCATTAGATTTGAGAAAGCCACGTGTCTTCATCCGCTGCTTGATACTTTGCCTGGTGGTGATGGTGTGTGGTCATTAATTCATTATTCAGGGGTAGGCTTTTAAAATCATCCCAAGTCTATCAAAGATCATAAGGTGGAGTTTTGAAGTGACTGAAAAGAAAGCATGCATGCGAATAATGATGGATTGTGTACGGGTCAAGATTAAAGGGAAGGGTTTGCTCTAATCTCTATCTGGAGTTGCCCAATACTTTTGGATTTTTGTTAGTGGTTCTAATTAACACCTTCGGGTGATGTTATATATATCAGTAGGCTTTTCCACTAATGGAGCTGCTGTCAACGTTGATCGGATACAGAAGATCTTGACCTATTCAACCGAAAATGAAAGAAAGCTGGAAACTACACCTAGCTAGCTGATTCAATTCCTAGTCGACATGAATGATATGGTCCATATTCTTTGATACTGGTTTAGTTCTTAGGAAAATAAACAGTGGAAAGGTATGGTTACTACAAAAAACAAACACAAGTAAACAAAAGGCCATAGTCAATTTTTACCTAAATCCTAGTATGCATGCTTTTCATCAATCAAATCCTAAACCCTAAATCCAAATTCGACCCTAACACTACTACCCTATGTGGACCAAGTTAGGCAAATTGCAAATTCTAAGCAAGTTCATCCGTTGAGATTGATCGGTGAAGACTATTCACTATTTTTTTGCCTTGTATTTCCACTATTGAGCTTGACCAGTCATATACTGTTCACAAAATGTCACGACTAGTCAAGTTTTTAGTCTAATTCTAGACTAAAAACTTGACTAGTCGTGACATTTTGTGAACAGTATATGGCTGGTCAAGCTCAATGGTGGAAATACAAGGCAAAAAAACAGTGAATAGTCTTCACCGATTAAGCTCAACGGGTCGACTTGCTCAATAAGGTGAGCGAGGACTGTGGACAAAAATTTTTTAAGTTATTTTCTGTCTGTCAATAAACTATAAAAAATGAGACTTGATTCTCCTTTTATTAATTTTATAAAAAAGAAATTGGAAAAGTTAGTATCGCACGCAGTGCCAAATTAGGAAAATTAAGGAATCCTTTCAGAATAATAAGCAATATAATTTGTTGAATAGTACATATGCAATCAGATTAAAGTGGGATGGGATGTGAAGGTTAAAATCATCTTTTTGGAAAATAGAATATAAACTTGGCACCCTGTTCTGCTAAATCCTGTGTTAATTAATTAACCAAGGACTTTATTAGCTCCCCCAGACGATAGCAAAAACTGATGTGACCAGACAACAACCTCCTGCTGCTCAGTGCTAATGCTGGGTTCACATCAAGTGATCAAACACAGCATTTTATATATCATGCAAATATATAGCCGCCCTCTGCAATATATTAAATAAACAATAAAGGAGGAACCAACAGTTGGGATAATTAACTTCGAGTGCTTTTGATCCTTTGCTGAGACGACTCATTGGTCCCATTGCGATATTAGTGCACGGAAAATAGGCCCTTTCTTTATTATCTATTTTGCTCATTTTTTGTTGACTGTTTTTTTTTTTTTTCGGATATGAATTTAATATACTCGGGTGTTGACCGGTTTAAGTCTTAATTAAATTCTCATTTGTGCTAGTTCCAAGCAGCGGCAACAGATAAGTGAGCATAGGATTTTGTTAGGATTTTCATTCCAAGTGGAGGACGAGAACTACTCCCGCTCGTTGTTCTTGGCCCTAATTTGCTCGAACAAGTAGTACGTTTTTTTGTTATCAAATAAATTAATAGCACTTTTAATAATTTTTTTTAATATGCAAAATCTTGTAATTAAACCTTCTTAATTAAATTTTGATAAAAAAACAAACCTTCTTAATTAAATAGAAATCAATGAATTTGGAAAAAGAAAAAGATAAAAAGAATAGTGTCAGAGTTGGGGACTTGGGGTAACTTGTGAAACTCATTGATGTGAATTGGTTTCTATCATGTCGATCTGCTCAGGCGTATGCGCATCATTCAATACCCAAACACGTTATTGTTGTGGACTCTCATGAATGAAGTAGCTAGCTCAGCTAGGTACAGCATGAGGTTCATCCTTGTTTCTAACCCAAGCTTTAATGCTCCGCACCAGATTTCAACTATGAGTGTAAATATGATTGATGCTTTCTAAAAGAGCTAGGTAATAACAGTATTGACCAAAAAAAAAATTCTCTATTCATAAAGCCAAGTATGATTCACTGTTCATATTTGGTCAAATTTTTGAACTTCCGATTTGAAGAATACCCAACAAACCATCTGGTTTTTTTTTTTTAATAGCCATGTAGCCTCTCTTTGTTGCATTACTTTTAGTGTCTATTTTGAAATTCACAAATTGTCTATGACCAATTTTCCTGCCCAACAAACCATCATACACTGATACACCAAAGAAATTTTGTTGCTAGGGTCATTATTTTGTTAATTTTGAACAAATTTCAAAGAAAAAAAATCACCAAAAGAAATAGAGATGACACAAAAACAAATTCGGTTGGTTTGTTTATATGTTTATTTCACTAAGAGAAAAAAAAATGCACGCAGTAGGATTATATCAAGCAAAACTTTTTATCAAAATTAACAAATCCAATTGTGAGTGTATAAAGTGTAATAAAATTATATCGAACACATGTAAACCATAAAAAAGACGGTTTGCACGTGCTAGTCCCTCCGCACGTGCATTGCAAAATTAAATTTATAATGAAGGTTAGTAAATTTAAATAAAACTCAGGAAATTTAGGATTTCAACCACTGACCAGTTCAGCCTATGGTCTCTGAAGTATATTAAATTCATGAAAGTTCTTCCTCTTGAGTTATGCAGTGCCAAATAGATATAGAACATTGGGGAGAGCTTCTAATGAAGATCACTACAATGAGGACTTCATAAGGACTTTCTTGTAAAACTCACTTTTCGATTACATTTCTGTAAATCAACCGTTAGATGTTTAAATATTCATGTGTAGATTATTTATGCAATTATTCAACCAAATTAAAAATCGTTAAGACATTCATAATCATATAAATTCTTCTATACACCGATGATGTAAGTGACTTAGCACTTATAGTGGTAGAAATTCATAATCATTTATGCAATTTTTCAGCCTTTGATATTTATAGTCAATTTTTTTTAATCACAAAAAAATGTATTTAATGTTATCCAGCCGTCCATTCATGTTTTGTAAGTGCATGTCAGTATTCTTAATCCTCCCTCTCATATCTTGATTTATAATTTATGGACATGAACACTTCATGTTTGATAGATTTGATTAGACATGAACAATTCAGGTTTAATAAATTTAGTTCGTCCATTAATCTGCTCTATCTTTGAAGGTCAATTAATCATGGTCCCCAAGTAGAGACATTTGTTCGTGGTGGAGGGCCTGGAGGGAGACTGCTCTCAAATTAGGGACATGGATATGAAACTGACAAAACTAGTCACGTACACTGGTGATAATCTGATACATATAGGAAGAAAGAGGATTAATTTCAACCGCTAGATGTCACTGTTATATAACGTATATTATATACAATCTTCTGGGAAAGGAGTTTAAGTTCAATCGGGGATGAAAAAGACAATTGATATAGGTTATATATGAATATATATATTCAATTATTCATCAATGATCGATGACTTCAATTCGGACCGATGCAAGAATACACGAAGTGTTAATCAATCACGAAAAGACTTGATGTTATGTTTGTCCTTGAATTTCTAGCAAAAATATCGATAACGTGTCTTAACTTACTCTTGAGTGAACGTATGAACTTGAAGCCACTCGAATCTAAACATAATTTGCTGCACTCCTTGTGTTGATTTTATGATTAATTGTGTTATAAAGGTTTTGAATCAAAACATATCATACTGATAAATACAAAGTTCATTGAAATCAACAATTTCACTCGATGATTCATATATTATACCTCTCTTATACTTTCTCGAATCCTCTCTCGTTTTTTTTATTTATTTCTTTTTTTCCGATTCCTTATTAATGATTTCAATACATGATTTTCTTTGCGGATGCATATAATGCACGAAGATGTAAGTGAATCCAATATAAAAAAGTTACAAAAGACAATTAAATTTTTTCATTTGTTCAAGATTCGATTACATAATAAAAGAATTTATGTACATACGACGGGGTGCAGATGGTGGTGACGTGGGTTAGACTGATCTTGGCCGGAAGGTGACATATGACGGGGTAATGGGAGGTGCAGGTTGATTGGCCCAAATCTAAATGATGGGCCTGGAGCGTGGACTACCCTATTGAGCCGCGAATTGTTGGACTGGGGTTATGCCCTAATCCATTGTTTGGGCTATGATTTAGGCCATCGGCCTAACTCTATGTTTTTAGTTTGGTCTAATTAGAATAATTTTTCTTGCGTTAGGAGCCTAGATATCTAGTGTCTCCGGCGTAGTTCCAATAGAGGATTCTCGCTACCTCTACTTATTTATTGTATAATGAGCAGGTCTATTTCTATGTACCACTGTGAGTACTACTACTATTTTATTGTCTGCTAATATTTTTAAATGGCAGCAGAAATCCTGACTTGTGATGAATATATTATTTCACTTCCGGGGCTTGACTAAAAAAATATATATATATATATGTATTTGAAGTACTCGTAGATATGTATTTGAACTCCGATAAAAATGAGGAGAGATTAAACTCATCATTGGGCCCGCAATCATGCAAAGAGATCACACCAAGATAAGGTTTACAAACACCTAATTTTATAGTATAAAATTATAAATGTATATAATGGAACTGAACGCAGCTTTAACAATGAGGATTATAGAAATCAACTATCTTTTGGAGTTGCGTTCTTTCTAATTTCTAAAGCTTAGATCAATAAAAGTATAAACTTCGTAGAAATCTCACCTACCTACAAAATTATAAACTTTGTAGAGATCTCACCTAAACTAGATTTGATGTTCATCTTTTGCCTAACCAATTTGCCCAAACAACAAACAATTACTTTTTGCCCGCTAATTACATTCGAAACTGGGTAGCAAAGTACTATAAAAAATATTATAAAGAAAAGGCGCACTGTAAAAATACCACTACCGACCTAGATTTGAGTCATAGATTGATCCTACCAAAAAGGTTAATTATTGTTAGTGGGCAGAATGTATAATAGCTGCCTAAAGCAGATCAAAGAAATATTTTTGGTTCAATTGATTCGGACCAGGCCCAGTTTCAATACATTACTCATTAGTTTACGGGGAGCTCTATAACGCACTCAAAATTTTGATCCAACCTAAACCCTAAACCACCTAATTTCACCCTGAATTTACTGATGTGATTTGAGAAGAAAAATTGTTACACCAAAATACCAAATACTGTTTTAGGAAAAAGGGATGCAAAGAATAGCAGAGAGAATTGAGAGAATGAGTTGTGCTTTATAGATGATTACAAGCATAGAATCAAAATCTTACAAGGAAACATAATCGTACAATGATTTGGATGTCTACGAAGATATCTCTGAGAATATCTGTAAGACTAACCCTATTACAACTCAGACAAGTAACTAGAGTTTGGGCCAGATACACAATTCAGATATACTTGAACACTCCCTCTTATGTCGCCCAAACGCGGTGCTCCTGTCATTGCCTGGTCAAAAACCCTGCCCAGTAACAAAAACCCAGAGGGACAAAAATAACCTCATTCGAAGAAGAAAAATAGTACAATACACTCGTTACGTTTTGAGACCATACATGTAGACATCTCCCCTTGATATCTGCATCTCCCCCTGATGACTACGGTAATGGGAGTTCGGATAACTTCCGCAAATGATGCTACCAACATGTTACTCGAAAGTGAAATTGGGCAATGAACAAGTCTGCCACATTGTCCGTAGATCGAACCTAGTTCACTTTTATCTTGAAGAGAGTCTGTTGTTGCTGATTATACTTGGTGTTGTCGCCTTTGATGCAGCCTTGCTTCATTGATTCAATACAAGCAACATTATTCTAATAAATGCTCGTAGGCTCATCTATGGTAGACTTTAAATCACAATTGCTTCGAACATGCATAATTATGGATCCAATCCATATACATTCATGAACCGCTTCATGAAGTGCAACAATCTCTACATGGTTTGAAGATATAGCGACTAGGGTCTGTTTTATAGACCTCCAAGATATCGCGGTTTTACCTATGGTGAACACATAACCAGTTTGAGAACGACCTTTGTGTGGGTCAGAGAGGTATCCAGCATCAACAAAACCTTCTAAAATACTAATATTGTTTTGGGATGGGGATAGAGGACGCATGCTAGTATTGGCGTTCCTGGTGTGTTATGGGTCTGAATCCATCATCTTTCTGTAGGTATAGAGTATACTCATATCAATCGTATATCTCAAGTATCTAAAGATATATTTTACACCAGTCCAATGGTGTCGCATTGGCACAGAGTTATATCTAGCTAACAAGTTCACTGTAAATGAGAAGTCTGATTTTGTGCATTGAGCTAAGTACAATAATGCGCTTATTGTACTTAAGTGAGACACTTCTGCCTCTAGCACATCTTCATCATCATCCTTCGGACGAAGAGGATCCTTTTTAGAATAAAAACTACAAACGATCATGGACGTGCTTGAAGGCTTGACCTTGTCAAAATGTCCAATCATTCATCAACACTATGCCCAAGTTCCAAACTGAGACATAATCATGTTCTCCCAAGATACTTCATCTCAAAGTCGGATTTCAAATGTACAACGGTTTCCCTTAACTCTTTAAGGATTTCCAATGAAGATCATGTTACTAACATGAACCGCTATAGAATCCGGAATTTGTTATAGGAATGCGAGGGCAACATATCCCCTCCCAATCAAGTAGTCACTTTAGTGAGCGTTTCAACCTCATTGCAAATGTGCTCTGTGGTCTAGAGCAACTTGACTTGGGTAAATGAAGTTCACCATGAACTTTCATGTATATTATGTATCTAGATCCCCATTGAGATACGTAGTGACCACATTCGTAAGTTGCATGTTCAGTTATTTGAAAACTACTAAACTGACAAGGTAGTGGAGCGCAAAGACATCCATTACTAGAGAATATGTCGCATCGTAGTCGATTCCAGGGCATTTTATGGGAAGCCTTGCTCCATAAGGCGAGATTACCATATCTTTTTCTCATCACTCTCTCTAACGAAGACCCATTAGTCAGCATGTCTTATGTTAAGAGGTGTTGACATTACTGGCTTGAAAAACCTTCCTCTTTGTTAGTGATCCAACTTAACCTGGATCGCATATTTCCATTTAGACCAATTTTCTCTACGTTGGCATTTATTCATTAACGGAGTGTGGTTCGATATCGTCGGACTCAACAAACTCATGAGCAATGAAAAACGTGAATACATTATCAAACATGATGAAGTTTTTATCCCACGTCTCATGTACACTAGTGTAATTTTCAAAGAGCTCTATATTCTCAGGATTAGGTTATGACGTTGAGGCATCCCCCAATAATAACCATATTTTGAAACTTTCTCATGAGACATGATTTGAGTGTCGATGATCAAATGATTGAGTTGTGCTAAAGTATTCTTCGAACCCACCGCCTTCTGAGCACCTTTGCTGGGGCCCTGGCTTGTAACGCCAGAGTTCCACTCTTTATGGCAGTGGTGCCATGCCTACTTCCGTGTAGGGTAACGCTACGTCCTTTCATAATGACGTCCATCCTTGCAGGCATGTTTGCAACAGATATGTATGATCTCGTCACTTTAGAGGGGTTCGAGATGAAACATAGTGGGGACAGGCAACAACAATTCTTGTCGTTCTTGTTGAACATCCTCGTTCTTATATTCCCCTAACGACGGGAAGACTGTCTCATCAAAGTGACAATTCGCAAGACATGTGATAAAGAGTTCGCCTAGCAAAGGTATTAGGTGGCGGATGATGGTCGGAGTCTCATAGCCAACGTGTTTGCCCATTCGTTTGTGAGGACCTATCGTAGTGTGCTGTAGCGGTGCAATAGGCACATAAATGGTTCACTCAAATGTGCGTAAGTACGAGATACTTGTACCCAATCACTAGTTGTAATGCAGAGATAGATTGACTGGCTGTGGGTCATAGATGAACTAGCATAGTTGCATGCGATATTGCATAACCCCAAGCGGATATAAGAATATTGGTGCACATTACCAATGTCCAAGCTACCATCGTAGTTGTTTCCACAAGACCATTTGAGTGTGTACATAGGAATATGATGTCCAACATCAGTCCTGGTGATATGCAATAATCATGGAAAGTCTTTGATGTAAACTCTAGCATTGTCAAGTCCGATTGATTGAATGAGATGATATGGGGAGTGAGCCCGTTACCATATGATATGTGCTAAGAGTGTAGTATAAGTAACATTACAAGTGGACAATGGCACAACATGTGACCAGCGTGTTTGTGTGTCAACCAACATCATGAAATATTTAAACCTTCGCAAGTTAGTTGATTCAGTCTACAGAGTCGCCTTAGATTCTATGTAAGAACAGAAGGAGTATTATTGTATCATTTGCATAGGACGGTCCTAGTAGTAATTTCCATAAGGAACAAGCTTTGTAGAATGAGTGAGAGGCCTTAGAAGCAACCAATGAGGATTTTGGTTGGGCCTAAGCGTCTGAAACGCTATTTGAAGCAAAGTTGGGGATTGCAGCATCACCTGTGGTGCCATCACCATGATGGACGCCATCCATGGTGTCATGGATATGGACTACACTAGCCCTAGGCAGGAGGTGGATGGTAGCGGAGCTAGAGGCAGCGACAACGGTCACACTTGGTCTAGGAATCAACATTTGATTCATGCTTCATTTCGCTTGAAAGAATAGATGTCAGTGTGAAGTTTTTAGTAGATGGATCATAATAGGATGACATATCTTGTCATGGCAAAGTCAATATGTGTCTAAATCCAAAAGCTCTTCTCTCATAACTTTATTGGATTTAATAGCTCGATAGTGGTGGCATAATAATTCACTAGAGGGACACATAAGTTTCTCTAAGATGCACATTTATTTGCAATCATTAGAGAAAATGCAAAGGAACTCATTTTCGTTCTTTACATGCTTTTTCGCATGGAATCTGTTGGCTCGAATGGTTCAATAGGGTTCGCCTTAAGAGCGTAGATAGTTTTTGTGACGGTAATCAAGGAGCCATTTGGCAAGCGGAATTTGGGCCATTCCATATCTTTGAACTAATTCTGATGGCTCAGCCATCGTAGTCATAAAATAATATGCTCAAAATCAAAATTGAGTCATAATGAAAAGAACTCAAAATTTTATTCATAAGCTAATGGAGTACATCATTGTTTCTTAACCATTTAGAGAATCTAGTGCAAATACTAGCTAATGCAAAACAATGGTAGTCGTTTGACTTCGTTTGGTAACTCCAAAATAAATATAACCAAGTGAGTAGAGAGATGTCGGTGGAGCAAAACTCGCTTAAGTACCACTTATCTCAAAACCTTTCTGGACATCATACACTTTGTGTTAATGCTTGGATCCGTTGGGGATCTAATTAACGATAAGTAAAGAGAGAGAGAGAACGACACAAGATGTATAGTGGTTCGCCTCCGCATGAGCGGGAGACTACATCCACTTGAATGTTTAACTATGTGTGTTGAGCCTTGCGGCCTAACAAGATTACAAAGTGTGTAATGGAGTTGAGATGGAATGAATGGTGTTTAAGTGGGAGGAGAGTTCCTTTTATAGGTGAAGGAAGCCATCTCCTTTACATGGTTTTCGATGTGGGACAAGTAACAACTATTCTAGTATAGAAATGCCTAGTGTGGAGGCAACTTGGCAAGGCCGGAAAGGTGGCTTCCCGGCGACGGATTTGCGACTTCCGGATACCGTAGCGTAGCTTGAACATAGGGCTACAAGATGTAAGTAGCGGTTGGGCCTCACCATGGCTTGTGGGTGTCCCAAAGAGAGTGTTACTTATGCTTGGTGAGATAGCAAATACTCCATACTGTTGGAGGTATGTACAAGTCCCCGAAGTCCCCAAGTAAGAGGAGCTTCTTGGTTGGGGAGTTATACACATGATGTCACCAAGCATAAGTAACCGGGCGGTACGGAGCCCCTACAAGTCCCCGAACTCCGTAAGCAAGAAGGGACTCGTTAACCTGCACAACAAAGATAAAAAACAGGCATACGTAGAATGCTCGTTGCATTGGGCAACAAATGTGAGTTGTATGGGTATGTGTTGGCATATACGAATGTATGAGGTGCGTGATACATGGTCGTGTGAGCATATGGATTGCATATGATAAATGTGTTACGCGCGCAAGGAGACGAACGAGGTCGAGTTTGACGGGGTTACGCTCGTGAGATGTAAGTTGCATGAGTGCCGCGAAGGTAAGCGTTTGTAATTCGTGAGTGTTGAATGCTTGAACGCTTGTGTTAGTTTGGTTGTCGTTCGTATTAATGGAACGTGAAAAGAATTCGATTTGTCACAAGCGACAAATGGTAGAAGAATTCAATGTTCCATTAACGTGTGGTGTGTCGAGTAGACATGAGTGTAAAGCTCGAGGATTTCCGGGCAGGCATGAGCGAAACACTCGGGATTGCCGGGAAGGCATGAGCGGGAAGCTCGGGGGTGCCGGGAAGGCATGAGCGGAAGCTCGGGGGTGCCGGGAAGGCATGAGCGGGAAGCTCGTGGGTGCCGGGAAGGCATGAGCGGGAGCTCGGGGGTGCCGGGAAGGCATGAGCGGAAGCTCGGGGGTGCCGGGAAGGCATGAGCGGAAGCTCGAGGGTTGCCGGGAAGGCATGAGCGGAAGCTCGTGGGTTGCCTGGAAGGCATGAGCGGGAGCTCGAGGGTGCCGGGAAGGCATGAGCGGAAGCTCGAGGGTTGCCGGGAAGGCATGAGCGGAAGCTCGTGGGTTGCCGGGAAGGCATGAGCGGAAGCTCGTGGGTTGCCGGGAAGGCATGAGCAGGAGCTCGAGGGTGCCGGGAAGGCATGAGCGGAAGCTCGTGGGTTGCCGGGAAGGCATGAGCGGGAGCTCGAGGGTGCCGGGAAGGCATGAGCGAAAGCTCGAGGGTTGCCGGGAAGGCATGAGCGGGAGCTCGTGGGTTGCCAGGAAGGCATGAGCGGGAGCTCGAGGGTGCCGGGAAGGCATGAGCGGGAAGCTCGTGGGTTGCCGGGAAGGCATGAGCGGGAAGCTCGTGGGTTGCCGGGAAGGCATGAGCTGGAAGCTCGTGAGCGGAAGCTCAAGGGTGCCGCGAAGGCGTGAGCGGGAAGCTCATGAGCGGAAGCTCGGGGGTGCCGGGAAGGCATGAGCGGAAAAGCCGGGCGGGGCCGCTGGGGGGCGAGCGCGAAAAGCTCGGCGGTGCCGCTGGGGCACGAGCGCAAAAGCCGGGTGGGGCCGCTGGGGCACGTGCGCGGAAGCCTGGCGGGGCCGTTGAGGCACGTGTGCGGACGCGGAAGCCTGTCGTTGTCATGAGGCATTAACGGGTAGCTCGATGGTGATGCCCTGGGGCATGAGCGTGGCCGTTGCTAATTATGCTGGGCTGTATGTACAAGTCCCCGAAGTCCCCAGTCAAGGAGGGTGTTCTTGCGGGTTGATACCAAAGCGTAGCTTTGTGCCGTATATCAAGCATAATTAGTGCGAGTGCGTCGTCCATCTAGAATTGGTTGGAGCGAACGCTTTTGCCCTTTCGGGTGGGCCCCTGCTAGGCCCTGCGAGGAGTCCCCCACTCCTGGCTATAGACCTCCGGATGGTCGGAAAATTGTTTGATGAGGGGAGCTGCGCGGAGCAGAAGGTGTTGGGTAGCGAGCCCAATCTTTGGTACCCAAGCGTCGGGGTTAACTGCCGGATCAATGGCTGCCGTAGGCTGTGTTAACTAGTCCCTTGCTGTTTTCTCGAAGGAGAAACTTGACTGCAATGCCGCGTAGCGGTCATTGTCATTATGAGGCGTTGCCTTACCGCCTGGCGGTTGGTTGAAAAATGATAAACACATAGAGCAAGTAATAAAATTTTGTTTGAGTGTCCCATACTTATTTAATTTTGCAATAAAAATAGAAGCATGGCATATGTGTATAGCACGTACTCGTAATGTGGATGGTAATATCATTTTTGCATTTTTGTAGATATGCTAATGGATCATTGAGATCGGTATGTGAAGCATGGCATATCTAGTATGTGAGATCTAGAAAGTGTTGCTAAATCTACGAAATGTTGTAGGCATGCTCAAAACTTATGAAAGCATGGCATGTCAATAACTCAAATTAAAAGAGCGTAAGATAAAGACTTATCTGGAGCCGACCGGACGAGGTTTTAATTGAGGTATCCGATCATAAGACTTTATTTGGAATGCCTCAATCGACCATCGAGGTATTGGTTCCATTGTGAGGAAGTTTCCGAGAGGGATAATCGAACCTTAAGACCAGGTAAACAATTAGCATGTAAGTTTGTGAAACTATTAAATGCTTGATATGTGCATTGACCAGGGGGCAATGGTAATGTACCAATACTGTGCACTAAGTGGCATGGTGCTATACAATTCATAATGCATCACACTATATACCATGCTTTGACTGGCATGGCCTATTAGTCAATCACCTAGCCGCATAACACGTGTATATGTAGCAATACATGAAGAGAGAAGCGTGTTGACTATGTACCTCTAATTTGCATTTCAAAAATAGGTAATGAAATTAATTGACATATACATACTTAGACTTTGTAAGCATGTGTGGTCACAAAGTGCAATTGTGTCAAAGCATGAGGGAATACACTGTCGGTTGAATGCTAGCTCATAGACCATATTATTGGTCACAAGTTGTTTAAATTAATTTAGATTCTTGGCAGTTGTCAATGGTAATAGACTTACATCAAGTACTTTGTAGAGTCTAGTAGTGAGCTAGAGATAATGATTGAAACAATACATGAATATTATTAAGCAATATTAAATAACCATGTGACGTTGATGGAGACAACACTCAACTTCAATGATATAGTAGGTCATGTAAAGGAATTATGGATGTGTGTTGTACGTGTATGCCTTGTCAGGTTTTGATAAGAGGCATGGGCTTAGCAGCCCTTGTGCATGACGTTGTTTATATATCATGTATGTGGCACTATATTAGAGTACACCAAACCATGTGTGTTTTAAAACATGACAAGTGCGTCTGCACAGAAGTATAGAGTAGCTATCATCTTGCCAATTATGATAGCTAGTGAGCGATATGGGTGTATATGGCATGCTCTGACTTTATATGACGGGCAGTATAGGTTGGAGGGAAACTTATCTCATTGTCTGGAGGCTGTGTGCAGTTTATGGCATGTTCGAGTACTTTGAGTTTCTCAGTGCCCGGCAATCAGTTCTATACTCGGATTGCCAATGATCAATGGGTGCCCAGAGATGAAGATAGCTCAGTTCTCAGGTGCGAATTTTGGTTCTGCAGATTTTGCTGAGTTCGGGGATAACCGTCGGGGAGTGATGGAGTTTGCCCAGAGGGATGCCAGCGGAGGAGGGTGAGGGAAGATGCTTCAGAAAATAGGTTGTCTGCATCAATAACGTGGGTGTAGAGAGCATCGTTGGGTGCCCAAAGAAAATTTGGCTGGTTGAGCAGATGTTGGTTAGCGGCACAGCGGAGCTCGAGTTCGGCGGAGCTGGAGTGCAGCGGACCTGGAGATCGGCGGAGGATCCGAGTTCGGCGGTGTTGGAGTGCAGCGGACCTGGAGCTCGGCGGAGGCTCCGAGTTCGGCGGTGCTTTGCACGACTGCACAAAGGTGGGGGCTTGGAGATCAGCGGAGTTTTGGTGTCCGGAGGACGCTTTAGGTAGCTGCGGTGGCCAGCGGAGGAAGTTTGGCGGAGCGGAGCTTCGCTGGCGGTGGTGCTCTAGCGGAGGCAGTTGGGCGGTGGTGACTCCGAGGAGGATGTTTGGCGGTGGTGGCTCTGCAGAGGATGTTGGGCGGTGATGGCCGGAGGTGAGTTGCTGGCTGATGTTTGGCGTTCACCTGGAGTTTGGCGGAGACCACGGAGCTCCGAGTTCAGCGGAGGATAGCGCTGGTGTCGGCGGAGGATAGCGCTGGTGTCCGCGGAGCCTGACGGAGACCACGAGCTCGGTCGAAGGTGGACGGAGCGGAGGTTCCGAGCCGGCGTTCAGCGGAGCGGAGTCTGAGCTTGAGTCCGGCGGAGATGCAAGTTGGGCGGCATTTCGAACACAGCGGAGGGGAGAAGAAGAGTTTGGCGGAGGTGGTTGGGTGCCCAGAGAAGTTTGGCGGCAATTTTTCAAATTTTTTTTTTTGCAGTCAGCGTTGACTTTTGTGAGTTGGGCGTTGACCGACTCCGCCGGGCGTTGACCAACCCCGCCGGGCGTTGACCGACTCAGCCAGGCGTTGACCAACCCCGCCGGGCGTTGACCAACCCCGCTAGGCGTTGACCGTCCATGTTGGGCGTTGACCGGCCCCAATTTGATGTTAAATGAGCGTCGACTCGACATTTTCGGGTCAAAGTTCGTGGTAGGTGACGAAGCCTTTGTGTTGGCTTCCCACAGACGGCGCCAATGTTAATGCTTGGATCCGTTGGGGATCTAATTAACGATAAGTAAAGAGAGAGAGAGAACGACACAAGATGTATAGTGGTTCGCCTCCGCATGAGCGGGAGACTATATCCACTTGAATGTTTAACTATGTGTGTTGATCCTTGCGGCCTAACAAGATTACAAAGTGTGTAATGGAGTTGAGATGGAATGAATGGTGTTTAAGTGGGAGGAGAGTTCCTTTTATAGGTGAAGGAAGCCATCTCCTTTACATGGTTTTCGATGTGGGACAAGTAACAACTATTCTAGTATAGAAATGGCTAGTGTGGAGGCAACTTGGCAAGGCCGGAAAGGTGGCTTCCCGGCGACGGATTTGCGACTTCCGGATACCGTAGCGTAGCTTGAACATAAGGCTACAAGATGTAAGTAGCGGTTGGGCCTCACCATGGCTTGTGGGTGTCCCAAAGAGAGTGTTACTTATGCTTGGTGAGATAGCAAATACTCCATACTGTTGGAGGTATGTACACTTTGGATGAGCCTAGTTGAAGAAAAACTAAACCAATGACATTTTGTACAAAACATATGGCAATTGCCTGTTACATCTCTTGAAAAAATAAAGACTTAAACAGAATTAGTGACCTATCGATCCCAACCAGATTTGAAGTCTTCAATCCTTCACTCTAGATCACCTTCTTGATCTTCTTGTTCCACATAGTGAGCTTCTCTTTCTTTACAATATGCTTTGTAGGCTGTGACAATATCTTCAGAAGTTTTACAAAAGTGTGCCCAATGACCGGATGCTCCACATCGAGAACATACATCTCTATCTCCATTGATTGAGGCACTTTCAAAGAGTCATTTAGATGGCTTTTAGTGTTGGTGGCACCACCAACATGGCCAGAGGCGTTGCCTCCCTATCTTTTTCCACGTTTACCTCTTCAGTTCTGTGCAATGTTCTAAAAAAGGCCGCCCAGGCCGCATAGGCTCTGGGCGGCAGCAGACTGAGGCGAGTAATGGAAAATCGGAAGCCTTAGGCGGCCGCCTGAGCGGTCTAGGCAGCTGGGCGGTTTCCTCCTTTTTTTTTTTCCTTTCCTAAACCTAAACTCGATATCGACGAAACTTAAACCCATTTGAAGAATTTCTGAGGTGAGCAGCGGGGTAAACACAAGCGGAGCAGCGAGACTTCTGGAGATGGAAGCGTCGGCGTCCGCATCTAAAATAGAGAGTGTGGGTCATGTTGCAGCGCTTGCCAAAGCTACTAGTTCCTTTTCCCTATTCAGATTTCAACAACACAGTTACAAATCTATGTATGTTTATGATTAAGCTAGAAATTGTGTGTGTGAGAGAGAGAGAGAGAGAGAGAGAGAGAGAGTTACCATTTCGTTGTTTGGCTGCGGCAGAAACCCAAAATCTCGAGGTGTGTGTGTGTGGGAAAACTGACTGGGATAGTTATTTGGCTACGGCAGAAACCCAAAATATGGAGGGGGGGTGTGTGGGGGGGGGGAAAACTGACGGAGAAGAAGAAGCATTTGTTTATATAGATTAGGGTTTCCCTTAGAATTTTGAGTTAAATAGACAAAATTGGCCCTTAGAAGAGTTCATAACAACGACCAGGTATCTAGCTCAAACAATGCCAACTTGATTATTGGGCTACGGAGAAACAAAAAGATCATCAACTAAAAGACCCATAATTAGAGGTCTGCTAGTGCTAGTTAATGGTCTATTATTAGGATTCTTTTAATGGCCCATAATTTAGAATTCTTTTAAAATTTAAATATTTTAGGACCAATTTTATTACTCTTTTGAGTCTTAAATATGTTTATATATTTTTAATTATATAAATAAAAGCTATAAAAATAAAATTAAAATTAAAAAATACAAAACCGCCTAGGCACCTGCCTAGGCTCTCCTCCCCAGCCCACCGCTCGACTAGCGCCTAGCGATTTTTCGAACCTTGGTTCTGTGTTCGCCTATTTTAGCGGTTACCTTCCTCATTAGAGCGAGAATATGGACCAAAACGTCCAGAAATGTCCCTAGATTAAGGGTTTCGCTCATGGCGCCCTCCCTTAGGGGCACGACTATAATTAGACTCAAGAATATGCTTTGTTCCCATGAGCCTCGAATTATAGTTCTTCACAAAGATGTTGTTATGCTTTCAGCAACATTCATAGCTCCAATGAGCTCATGAAACCTTGTGATTCATCCTGCAGTAACATCGATTCGAAAGTTCTTAGTAACCATCAAAGCAGAGATGAGGAAGGTAGAGAGAGTCTTCTCAATCAACATCGCATCTGTGATATCTTTTCCACAGAATTCCATCAAGGATTTTATGCAAAGTTCTTCCGAGTTATAGTTAAGAACTGTCTTGAAATCACAGAAGTAGAGATCATGCCATCTCACTTCTAGGTCAGGAGGCAGGGAGTCACGAACGTTGCCAAAGCATTCTTCGAGTGAGACCCACAGCCTTCTGGGGTCTTCTTCATTCATATACTCATACTAGAGCGAATCATCCATATGTCGATTCATTCAGATGATGGATTTCGCCTTATTTGGCTCCAAGGCTGCTCTATTTGCTTCCAGAGCTTAAGCTTATTCAATAGTTAGCACGTCTTGGCTAGGCTCAAGAATTGTATCCAGGATTTCTTGGGCCTTGAGATGCTGGCGGATATCACAAACCTACTTGTGATATACAGAGCCAGTTTTTTCAATGGAGCAAAGTCCAGTCTGTTCAGATTACTCATCCTGAAAGAGAACAAGAAAAAAGGTTAGTTTCGGAGCAAAAATGCTACCACGAAAAAGATAAAAATTTCTGACCGTAGTCGTTCCTAAGAAATTCGATTCTAAGAGATATTGGATTAGATCGAAATAATGATGTAAGTGGTCGATCGTGTCTTCTCAACAAACTCTAAGTTTAAAGGTCTTAACAAGCTCCAAGCTTGGAGTTAGCACGAACCCCCACAGTTCGGCTTAGGTCTCCCCATGAAAAAGAAGGGGGGGGGGGAGTAGAAGAATGAAGGTTGCAAGTCTCCGAAGAAAAGAAAAGAATTGAAATCTTAAAGAAAAGTACAAAAAACTTTAATGAAAAATTACCTAGAAAATGACAAACGGAGGTTGTTGGAACTTTTGGCCGGAAGTTGGTCGTAAATAGGTGCTTCTGGCCAATAGTGGCTGAAATTTGCCGGAATTGTTCTAAATAGCTTCCGTCTGGTTTTCTGCTTGCGGTTCAGTAATTGAGGAGGCTGGTTTGGTAACTTTTAGACCTATTCTTGAGGTTCTACTTCCGGTTCCTGAATCCTGGGATCGAAGCGCTGCTGCTGAATAAATTTGGTGGCAATCAGAGGTCAGGAAGTAAGTGAACCGGTGAGGAATCAAATTCTATTTCTGGTGCCTGTTCGGTACTTTCTTGCCAGTTCTGGGGATTCTGCTGCTTGTTCTAGACTTCTGGGATCAAGATCTTTAAGGTGTGCGGCGGAGGTAGAAAATGTTTCAAGGTTTTGTATTCGGATTTCGGTTTTGGCTATTTGTTTCAGGGTTTATCTATTTGTTTCTGGGTTGGGGCTTCGTGCTGATAACGTGTTTTAGGAAAAAGGGATACAGAGAACAACAGAGAGAATTGGGAGAATAAGTTGTGCTTTCATTGATAATAGAAGCCTTTTTATATAAAGGATTAAAAGCATAGAATCAGAGTTTTGCAAGGAAGTATAATCGTACAATGATTTGGATATCTACGAAGATATCTTCGAGAATATCTGTAAGGCTAACCCTATTACAACTCAGACAAATAACTAGAGTTTGGCCTAAACACATAATTCAGATATACTTGAACAAATACAATATTGTGGAATTTTGTGACCAATTTTAAGAAAATTATCTACATGCATGTTAGTTTTCTAGAACACATACTAAAGAGATAGTTGTTACCTTAGCACTCGTATAGTTGCCAAAACACTTACCGCCATGGGGATCTTGATGAGAAGAGAAGAATCGCCTTAAATGACTTTTATCGAACTATAAGAACCCTACTATTCCTACATCCTTCACCCCAACGTTTAACAGTGCTTTTTACTTCTTTGCTTTGAGTCTTTTTCTTTGTTTCCCTCAACACATACCGAAGAATTAATTGTTGCCTTAACACTCATGTAGTTAACAAAATAATCATTGCCATTTTGACAAAAAATAAAAGAATCTACTTCAACTAACAAACATAAATCAATATGTTAACACAAACTAAACACAAATGTAACTCAACTAGTCCTTTGCTTGTAGAATTGAAGCATAACCGATTCAATAGACCATGTAATGGTTTTCTCATATTATGATCCTTGATAACAAAATCGGCTTAAGTGGTCAATATAAAAGGATGAAGACAAAGAAATTTCTCAACCAATTAAAGTTATTATGTTCTTTTATCTAACTTTCTAATGAAATGTGATTTCTTTAACTAGGCAGTAGCTAGGCACACTCAATATGAGTTGACCTGTAAATGGACCGGATTTGAGCAGATCGACCTAAATCCAAATCCGTTTGCTAATAAAAAAATGGATTAATTTCAGTTTACCCCCCCTGAGGTTTGGGGGTGTCATCATTTCACCCCCCGACTCTCAATTTCACTTTTTGACTCCCTAAGCTTTTCAATTTTTGTCTTCCTTTGCCAATCTCTGATGCTCCATCCAATTTGGACGTTAAATCCGAACGTTGAGGGCTAAAATGGTCATTTATGACCGAATAATTATACAAAATATATAATAAAGCCTTGAAAGAGATGAGGTTCTAACCCCCAACCTCTTTCACAACAGCCCAACTCCCCACAGCTGGAGCAGGAGTTGTCCTTAATATATTACCTACAACTTCATATTTATGATAATATATTGAGTATAAATATGAAGTTTGTAGGTAATATATTAAGGACAGCTCTTGCTCCAGCGGTGGGGAGTTGGGCTATTGTGAAAGAGGTTGGGGGTTTGAACCTTACCTCTTTTCCAAGATTTATTATATATTTTGTATAATTATTCGGCCTCGCCTAAAAGAATTATAAATATGAAGTTTGTAGGTAATATATTGAGGACAGCTCTTGCTCCAGCGGTGGGGAGTTGGGCTATAGTGAAAGAGGTTGGGGGTTCGAACCTCACCTCTGTCAAGGCTTTATTATATATTTTGTATAATTATTTGGTCATAAAATGACCATTTTAGCCCTCAACGTTTGGATTTAACATCCAAATTGGACGGAGCATCAGAGATTGGGCACGGAAGACAAAAATTGAAAAGTTTAGGAGGTAAAAAAGTGAAATTGAGAGTCAGGAGGGGTGGGGGTGGGTGAAATGATGACACCCCCAAACCTCAGGGGGTAAACTGAAATTAATCATAAAAAAATTCATTCCGAACCTGCTCTGTTAACCCTGCGGATCGTTAATAGCTTGATCCAAATCTATATTCTCCAGATTGAGGGATACCCGATCAACTAATCCGATCGGTTTATAATTTTAAATATTTTTAAATTTTAAATAGTAATAATTGTTGTAGAGAAACTGAATTTGAGAGGAATTTGCTGTGTATTCTCCTTGATAATAGGGGTCTCTTTATATAGAGGATTACAATGCATAGAATCTCAATCATACAAGGAAAGTAATAGTACATTGAATAGGAATCTAGATCCTTATAATTTAACCCTATTACCACTAGATCAAGTAACCTAGAGTTTGAGCCAAACATAAATTAAGGTTTACTTGAACACTCCCCTTGTGTTGCCCAAATGCGGTGCTTCTCTCGTTGCCTCGTTAAAAACCTTGCCGAGTAACAAAAACCCAGTGGGACAAAAATAACCTCGGTCGAAGGGGAAAAAGAGCATAACACATCCTTCACGATTCGAGACTGTACATACATGTACATTTGCAAGCATAATTAGCTATAATGGGCCATGCTCACTGTACCGCCAAAGGTACTAATTCCAACCAAAGGAATGACATGCGGACACACCGCCAGGCGGGCTACAGCCTCGGCGTCGGACCGCCTCCAGATCGCCACCGACGCGCCGCCACGCGCCGCGCCAAGTTAGCATCAGAAGCTTCTGAAACTAAGAACTGAAGCATATCAGTCCCACATCGAAAACAAAGACAAGATCAGTCTCTTCCTCACCTATAAAAGGTTCTCTCCTCTCTCCTCATTAATTACGCATTCAATACTTACCTACTGTTACTTTGTCAACATAAATACATTGACTAACTTAGGCATCGGAGAGTTGAAGACCGCCCAGCGCGGTCTCCCTCTGACGCCCGTTGTATTTTACTTGACAGGTAACGGGAATCGCAACATTAATACAAGTACCGATCCGCCCACCGGATCAGCGTTAACTAAGGTTTGGCTACCGCTAGACTTTTAGACATTAACATTGGCGCCGTCTGTGGGAATCCTTGAACTAAAGGTCATCCCGCTACAATCACCATGACTAACGACAGCGGGGAAAACGCTGAAGAGCAGGCGGAGCTCCCCGCCATTCCCCAGCCCTCCGACCCCGCGATTGGCGTTAACCGCGCACTATTCACAACCCCGGCCAATCCCGGTGGTGAGGCAAACCCAGGCAGCAGCCGCCCGTCAGGCCAGGATCTCGTCACCATGTACGAGATAGCACTGGCGGATCTTCATAAGGCAAACAGGGAGCGGGAGGAGGAGCGTAGAGAGAAGGCCGAAGCCCAAAAACAGGTGACTGCGCTCATGACACGTTTTGAGGAACTAAAAAACACTTTGGCGGCCACCGACCGCCCGGCACAGAGCGAGCAGTCACGCAGCACCAGGCGTAGTCGACCCAGCGCCGGCACGGCAGCGCCAGGGCCAGTCATACAAATGCACGTACCGCTGAACCCACCGGGGTTGTCAGGAATGGGACCACCGCCCATACCCCAACTAATGTTAGAACATACGGCGGAATCCCTTCCGCACGCCAACAGCTTGAATGTCAGGGCAAGGACTGAGGGTGATCCGCCCATACCTAGGCGCAAGCCAACTCGGCGGGGGAGTCAGGCCGATTCCGCCGGCGATACAACCGCCCAGTTATTGGAAAGGATGCACCAACTGGAGCAGAGGTTAATCCGGGCGGAGACGGGCGTCCCGACATCAACTCGGAACCCGCTGTTCACTTCCAGACCCGGCCCCTTTTCCGCCGCGATCCTACAGGCCGTCAGGCCAACATATGCAAAGACCCCAAAAATGTCGCCATATGGCGGAATGACCGATCCCTTTGTCCACATGGACACCTTCAAGAAGGTCACCAACAACAAGGGATTCGACGACGCCACCTTGTGCCATCTGTTCAGCGAAACATTGGACGGCGAGGCGATGAACTGGTTTTTTGAATGTCCGCCAGGATCGGTTGGCTCATTCCATGCACTGTCGCATGCTTTCCTCTCCCGCTTCATCCTATTGTCCGCCGGACATCACAACACAAGTCAGCTGTTCAGCGTCAAACAGGGGGAGGACGAGTCACTGAAGGCCTTTGTCACAAGATGGCGAGCGGCAGCATCTCAGTGCCGCGACCTGGACAAAACTATGGCGTCGGCAGCCTTCAGGAAGGGACTCCTCAAGGGACCGTTCCTCTATCACCTCAATTACAACCATCCCAATGCAACGTACGACCACGTCATGAGTGAGGCGGTCATTCACGCCCAGGCGGAATTCATCACATATGGAGAAACACCACCACCAGCAACGCCAGCAAAATCAGCACAACCATCTTCCAATCACCAGGAAGCCGCTGATAAACCCCCCTCAGCTCCGCCAGTTGACAAGAAAAGAGAGTGGCAGCAGGGCGGCCACCAAACCAAGCGGCAGAAGGGACAGCATTTTTATAGGGAAACCGCCCAACTCATGGGGACAACAACAACAAGCAGACGGAGTCCTCACAGCGGTATGCAGTTTTCACGGTCCTAACGGCCTCATATGAAGATATCTATAATCAGTGCAAGGATCAGATCCCACCGCCACCCCCTCCAAAGTACCCAAAAACGGGCAAACCCAGGAACACCGGCAAGTGGTGCAAATACCACGCGGACAGCGGCCACAATACAAACAGCTGCAACGCCCTCAAAACAGCCATTGAGACTTTATACCGTGACGGCAAGTTGGAGCAATTCAAGGTACGCCAACCACCGCCAGTGATTGCCAACGTAGAAACCTTGGGCCGCATCAACACCATCGATGGCGGTGCTCCAATCACCAGCATGTCTCACAGGGCAAGAAAGCGCTATGCACGCGCTAACCACCCAAAGGAGGTTTGCAACATCCGCTATGAAAGATCCGCCAAACTCCCGAAGTCAGGATGGGAACCTATCACCTTTTCAGAGGAGGAGGAGCGCGGAGTACGTTTACCCCATGACGACCCATTCTTAGTCGATGCCATTCTTGGCAAATTCTCGGTGGGGAGAATCTTGGTAGATAGCGGATCCGCTGTCAACGTCATCTTCAGCGGCTGCTACGACCACCTCAAGCGGAACAAGAAACTACTCCAGGATCATGAGCCACTGCTCAGCTTCTCCGGAGACATCACACAACCACTAGGGTCGGATTACATGCGACTAGTTATTGGCACTAGTCCCTGTATGGCGGAGGTGCATACGGAATTCATTATCGTCGACTGTCCCAGTTCGTACAACGCCATCATTGGTCGACCAGCGCTTAATAAGCTCAAGTGCATCATTGCCGGATACATGCTTCTCATGAAGTTCCCCACGCCCAATGGCACAGGCTGTGTGAGGGGAAGCCAACAGCTGGCACGAGAATGCTATTCAACATCTGTAGCGCGGTCAACGCGCCGCCATGAAATCCTGACAGTGGGTAATGACCCACCACCACCGAATATCTTTGAGGATCCTAGAGATGAAGAGAAGAAATATGTAATGAAGGAGCCGGTCAACCCGGACACGTCACTGAAGGCCGTCTGCATCTCAGACGAGCATCCTGAGAGGACAGTCCGCATAGGCTCCCAGCTAGACCCAGAAGTGGAGGCAGAACTCACTCAGTTCTTACGTGACAACGCCACCGTCTTTGCATGGTCCTATGCAGACATGCCTGGCATCTCCACTGAAATAATCACCCATAAACTG
This sequence comes from Rosa lucieae, assembly GCA_024704745.1. NCBI lineage: Eukaryota > Viridiplantae > Streptophyta > Magnoliopsida > Rosales > Rosaceae > Rosa > Rosa lucieae. The sequence goes on from CM045493.1 coordinate 5,903,463, forward strand.
ACCATCAAACCTTCTTTCTATCCTATCAAGCAGAAGCGGAGGGCCTTTGATGAGGAAAAATACCGGGCAATCGGACAGGAGGTCGCCAAACTACGGGACATTGGATTCATCCGCCAGGTCATCTACCCCCAGTGGATCTCAAATCTGGTAATGGTGAAGAAGCCCAGCGGCAAGTGGCGGATGTGCGTCGACTTCAAAAATCTAAACAAGGCATGCCCAAAGGATAGTTTCCCGCTACCTCGTATCGATCAGCTGGTCGATGCAACCGCCGGACACGAACTCCTCAGCATGATGGATGCCTTCTCTGGATACAATCAGATCAAAATGCACCCCAGCGACCAAGAATGCACCACCTTCACCACCGACAAAGGCCTGTACTGCTACAATGTCATGCCTTTTGGTCTGAAGAACGCCGGGGCAACTTATCAGCGGTTGATGAATGCAATGTTCGCTGAGCATCTGGGAAAAATCATCGAGGTCTATGTGGACGACATGCTTGTCAAGAGCATAAAGGCCAGCGGACATGTGGCAAACCTCAGGATCATAGTAACCATCCTCCTGGCCTATGGTATGCGCCTCAACCCAGAAAAATGTTTCTTTGCAGTCACCGCTAGCAAATTTCTGGGTTACATCGTCAGCGAGCGAGGTATCGAGGCTAACCCAGACAAGGTACAGGCCATCCTTGACCTGTCGGACCCGAAGTATAAGGTAGACGTCCAGTGTCTCCAGGGCAAGTTAACCGCCCTTTCTCGATTCATCTCCCGACTTACTGACAAGTGCGCCCCATTCTTCAAACTCCTCAAAACAACTCACAAGAAGGTCATTGACTGGAACCCAGATGTCAGGCGGCGTTCCAAGGTCTAAAGGAATATTTGGCGGCAGTCCCTCTCCTTTCTGTCCCTGTCCAAGGAGAGACACTATTCATATATCTGGCGGTCTCGGCAACGGCAATAAGTTGCGCCATTGTTCGGCGGGAGGGTCAGGATGAACTCCCAGTATTCTACGCCGGCAGAGGTATGAACGGAGCAGAAACAAGGTATCCACCGTTGGAACAGCTGGCGCTTGCACTTATCGTTGCCGCCAGACGCCTTCGGCAGTATTTCCAGGCCCACACGATCCATGTGTTGACCAATCAACCGCTGAGACAGGTGATGCAGAACCCTGAACACTCAGGGCGACTCAGTAAGTGGGCGATTGAGCTCAGCGAATTTGACATCGAGTACAAGCCAAGAACCGCCATGAAGGGCCAGGCAGTAGCAGACTTCATCGCTGAACTTACTGAGCGTCAGCCAGAACCCGATACTCAAGCACAACCCGGAACAGAAATGGTAACCGGTACAGGGGTACTTACCCCACAGTCAGGTTGGGACCTACATGTGGACGGCTCCGCCTGCGCCAAGGCCAGCGGCGCCGGAGTCATCTTAACCGGACCCGGGGGACTGAACGCAGAATATGCGTTGAAATTCAACTTCAAAGCTTCAAACAATATGGCGGAGTACGAGGCGCTCATCGCCGGCCTACTCCTCGCCATTGACTCAGGAGCTGACAGCGTCAACATATTCAGCGACTCCCAACTAGTCGTCAACCAGGTCAACGACAGCTTCCAAGCCAAGGACCAGCAGCTAGCGGCGTATCTGGGGTACGTCAAAACATTGCTAAAAAAGTTCAAGTTTCACACAATCACACAAATCCCCAGGGAAAAGAACGCTAAGGCTGATTCCCTGGCGAGACTGGCAACCGCCCAACCACATCAGAGTCCGCGGACACAAGGGTGGAGTATCTTGACAAACCAAGTATCACAAAGACTCTGGCGGAAATCTTCAACATTCAGGTCAACCCCAGCTGGATGGACGAGATCATCGCATACAAGCGCAGCGGAACATTGCCAGAAGATAAGGTCCAGGCAAGGCAGCTCCAACGAAGAGCAACCCGCTACAACATCCAGCACGGCAAGCTCTACCGCCAGGGATTCAGCCATCCTAATCTCCGCTGTCTAACCCCAGAGGAGGGAAGGGTTGTCCTAACTGAAATCCATGGCGGGGAATGTGGAAACCACTCGGGCGCCAGGTCCCTGACCAACCGCACAATGCGACAAGGCTACTTCTGGCCTACACTTGGCGATGACGCCCGGCGGATTTCGAGGTCTTGCCACAAATGCCAACAGTTTGCAGATCTCCCACACGCGCCAGCGGAACCACTATCAATCATCGTGGGCCCATGGATTCATTCCACGTGGGGCCTTGACCTGATGGGAAAGTTCCAAACCGCCAAGGGTCAGTTCAAATACATCATTGTTGCCATTGATTATAACAGCAAATGGATAGAGGCAGAGCCATTAACGGCAATAACAACCGCCAAGGTAATTCACTTCCTTTGGAAGAATATCTATTGCCGCTATGGTGTCCCCCGCACAATCATCACAGACAACGGCACACAGTTTAACAATGACGAGCTCATCACCTTCACCACCAACTTAGGCACCAAGTTGAGGTTTGCATCTGTCGCCCATCCCCAGACCAACGGCCAGGTCGAAGCGGCAAACAAGATAATCAAAAAGTTGTTAAAAAAGAAGCTCGACGACGCCAAGGGTTTATGGGCGGAGAAACTCCCAGAAGTCCTGTGGGCCATCCGAACAACTCCAACCTCCGCCACCGGAGAAACTCCTTTTTGTATGATGTTCGGCACAGAGGCTGTCTTACCCATTGAAGTTACCCAACCTACCGCTAGAGTCGAAGGCTACTGCCCAGAGACCAACAGCGCCGGCGTCAATTTGGACAGGGACCTCCTAGAAGAAAGAAGACTCGAGGCCCATTTACACAATCTGCAAAACAAGCAACGGGTATCACGTTTTTACAACGCCAGGGTCAGAGCCCGGAATCTCCAATTGGGGGACTTGGTCATGAAGGAAGTTATTCCGCCACCAACAAAACTCCGCCCAACATGGGAGGGCCCGTACAAAATCGTGGAAGTCGTTAGCCCAGGCACCTTCTACTTAATGGACAAGGACGGCGTCACGTCGGCCCGCCCTTGGAATACTGAACACCTTCGGTATTATTACAAATAGTCAAACCGCTACCCATGCGCATCTTGACTTAGCTAAATCTTTTGCTCAAATGTTTAGCTAAGGGAAGCTACCCAACGGGTACTACCCCACTTTTGTACGCTGATCAGTCAGCCACCAATGAAACGAGGAATTATTCAAACCATTGTTCCCAAGTCTAGCACTGAGGGCAACTGGCAACGCCAGCGATCGTCAGCGGACCAAGTCCGCTACGTAGTGCACTTGGACCAATCTTAATTCCTTTAATGTTCCATTGATCGACAAAAGAGAAACATAGCTCAAAACGCTACACACACATTGTACCAAACCAAGTCAGAAATTTACTTTATTCCACAAGTCTTTACAAGCAAAGATACCCCAGCGGTTACACAAAAAAAAAAAAAAAAAAAAAAAACAAACTTTAGTGGAATTCTCAGTCAGCGGTTGGCGTCGGCCTCGGCAGCTTCAGCGATTGGCGGCACGACCGATCGGCTCGCTTGATCAGACCCTCGGGCGGTCGGACTGGGGGTTTCTATGGTGCCGTCGGCCCGGGTGTGTGCCTCCAGAAATCCGGCACGTGACACCTCCGACGGGGTCTGCTGGGGAGTTTGCTGCGACCCTTCCGGCGGATGTGGGCCACTTTCCCCGCTGCCCGAGTGAGTACCTACGGCTGGGGCAGGCACGACCTCTGTCTCCGCACGGACACTATCGACCGGCGGCACGTCAGGCTGCGACGCCTTTACAAAGTCAATGGCACCCTTCCGCTTCAACATATCTATATTGGCCCGGGCCCCAGACTTCGCCGCTTCGGTCAGTGTCTTCTTAAACTCCGCTGACTGCTTGAATGATTCAACAGCAGCGGCCGCAGCGGTGCTCCCCTCAGCTTTCAGACGGGTAACCTCTCCCCCCAGCCGCTTCAGCTCGGCCATCCTTTCGGCGGACTCCCGCTGCACTATAATAAGCTTCTTGTCCTTGGCGGCTATCTTCTCCTTCAGCAGCCCAACCTCCTGCTCCAACTTGGAGACATCTTCATTCCTCTCCAGATCCCGTCGAATAGCCGCATTAAGCTTGCCGCGGGCGTCCGCATAATCACACTCCGCCTTGGCTAGTCCCCGCTCGAGCTCCGCCAGTCTCTCCTTGGACTCCGCCAGCTCCCTCTGGAGATCTCCGATTTCTCCCTTGAGCTCCTCCTCAACCCGGGGCTGCTTGGACGCCGCCAAGAACATATCGTGTAACCCCGCCGATATTTGACCAAACGCCGAGCTGTAGGGCGATTGGTCAATTGCCGTCGGGCGCGATATGCCCGCCAGACCCCCGAATCCCAGCCGCTCGCACAGATGAAAGAGGAACTCCCGCTCCCCTTCTGTCATGAATGGCGCGTACTCGGCAAAGGAGTCCAGATCGCTGACGGCGGGCGCCTCACCCTCCACCGCCACCGTTTTTGCAGGAGCCGGCCGGGCCTTCTTCTGTCGGCGGGCACCAACCACCTCCACCTCCTCTCCCTCTTCCTATCCCGAGACTCAACCGTCCGGCGCTTTTTCTCTAGCGCCCTCTGGCCCCCAGCGGCGGCCCTCGTCGCCCTGACTGGCGGTTCCTCCCTCGTCACAATGACTTCTCCCGCCGGCTGAACCACCTGAGAACCACGCCTCTGGGCAGGCATCCGCTCCTTCTGAGGCCCGGACGCAGCACTTCCCCTCTGCTCCCCGCCGGCCGTCTGGGTCCCCGCTTGCACCACAGGCAGACCATCTTCACCAAGGTGGGACTGATGCGGCATCGCCATCACCACCGGAACCTCGGACTGGCTCAATGCCAACGTCTCCGGGTTCACTACAGTCTGCTGGGCCGCCAGCCCCTCGGCGTACATGGCCTCCAAAAAATTTTCTATCTCCGCCCGATCCATGGCTTCTCAAACGCGTCGCGACTTGATTTGTTGCCCGGCGGAGTTTCTAAAAAAAAAAAGAGGAAAGCCAGCCACCAGTCAGACACAATTCAATTATAAAACGAAACGACAGGGTAGAATCCTCACCAATAGAGCGTGTTAGTCGCAGGTCGACCAATAACTCCCAACCAGTCAGCAAGCGGAAATCAAGCAGGTTTCGGTTCCGCCAGCAACCTCTGATCCTCGCCACCCGGCACTCTTCTGCACGCGTCAGCGTATACCGAAGTCCCGCTGCACAAGAAAAACACGTCGTAAGAATACAAGTTCAAGCATGTAAGCACGCCAAACATTTTCAGCGGACACCGGCCACCAACCTCGAATAGGTTGAAACTCGGACTTAATCCTAAATGACGGCCCTTCCTCGTTAGACCTAGCGTGGTACTCCCAACCGTCGGTAGCGACGCAAAAGGTCCCCCGCCAATAGGACATGGAGTCCCTCAGATTCTCGATCAGCTTGGGCGCTCCCTGCCGGCGACTCAAATTTACTTGCCCGTGGCAACCTTGGCGCTTCACATATACTAACTCGTAGAAATGGAGCACTTCCGCCACGGTAGGCCCCTCGCACCCCGACAAGCGCCACAAGGAGTTCATCGCCAACATCAACCGCCACATGTTTGGACAGATCTGACCGAAGGCAAGGCCAAACTCACAAACAAGGATTTGAAGATTGGGCACCAGCGGAAGTGTCACCCCTTGGCGGAATATGGCCTCGTGCACGGCCGCACACCCCGTCGGGAGAATCGACGCCTTCTCGTCAGCCGTCGGTGGTCGCAGCTTCACCGACCCCGGCAAGCGGAACGCCTGCTTCAGTCGAGCGACAGCAGCACCGCTCATCCCCCCTCCCGCCTCGTCAACGGCTGTCCCATCCGGGAGGAACCACGCTGACTCAACATTTTGCTCCGCTGTTTCCCCCTCCCCAGCGGAGCCGCTGGCAGCACTGTTACTCGCCAAACGCTCGTCGCGCCTGGCTTTGGCGGCAGCGGCCTCGCCAGCCTTGGAACTCTCCGGACGCGAACCCCGACCCATAACTACTTCCCAGGGGATGGTCTGTAGCGGTTCGACGTCTAGCGCTTCTGGCAGTGAGGTTCCTGCAGGGGCAGACGGACGCAACGAATCAATAAAAACCCCATCCGCCGCGCTGAGCGACACGTCAGACCCGGAATCCTCACTGCTCGAAATCTCTATAACGCTAGCCATCCCAAAACCCTAAAACCCACATCAGTTAGCACAAACATAGATCTAGCCTATTCTCGCATCAGTTATAGCCAAAATAATCAAGAACAAAACCCAGAAAACCCCAAAGTGTAAACAAACACTCAACCCAGACTCGACTATCCAAATCCTAAAACCAATGAACGCATTGGCCAACCATCATTCAAACCCCCACAAAAAACCCCCATCTCACACCTCAGAGCACACCCAGAAAAGCAAACACTACAAAACCCAGAAACTAGCAGAAACAAATAGCAGAAGACAGAGATCCGAATACCAACCTCAGTGGTGCAATCTCCGGCACGATGGTGCACAGGTACGACCGACGTCTCTGGGAGTGGTATATCCAAACTTCGGTAGGCTCCTTCTCCGGTTTCGAACAAACGATGGCTAAGCTTTCAAAATTTTCACGAAGTGTCGAATCCCCCAGAGTTTCCCCCCTTTTTATATAGGCCCCAACGCGTCCTCGACCGTCCGCTCCATACCGACATCCCTTGTTAGCCGTACACGTGTCGTACATCTCCACTCACTCTCCGGATTGCCCGAAGCGTCATCTCGGTTACAAAACCCACAGTTACTATCATTAAAGGCTAGAAGACGGACAGGCCTGGAGACAAGCCTACGCACGCTAACCCGCTATAGATTCGACACGTGTTAACCACCGTAGGGACAACTTCGTAAGTATCGCCAGCGGAACTTCTCCCTTGTTATTTTTCAAGCGGCGAAGTCTCCGCTGAGCGAAACCTCGCCAGCGGAACTTCTCCCTTGTTATTTTTTTTAAGCGGCGAAGTCTCCGCTGAGCGAAACCTCGCCAGCGGAACTTCTCCCCTGTCATTTTCCAAGCGGCGAAGTCTCCGCTGAGCGAAACCTCGCCAGCGGAACTTCTCCCTTGTCATCCTCCAAGCGACGAAGTCTCCGCTGAGCGAAACCTCGCCAGCGGAACTTCTCCCTTGTTATTTTTCAAGCGGCGAAGTCTCCGCTGAGCGAAACCTCGCCAGCGGAACTTCTCCCTTGTTATTTTTTTTAAGCGGCGAAGTCTCCGCTGAGCGAAACCTCGCCAGCGGAACTTCTCCCCTGTCATTTTCCAAGCGACGAAATCTCCGCTGAGCGAAACCTCGCCAGCGGAACTTCTCCCTTGTCATCCTCCAAGCGACGAAGTCTCCGCTGAGCGAAACCTCGCCAGCGGAACTTCTCCCTTATCATCCTCCAAGCGACGAAGTCTCCGCTGAGCGAAACCTCGCCAGCGGAACTTCTCCCTTGTTATTTTTCAAGCGGCGAAGTCTCCGCTGAGCGAAACCTCGCCAGCGGAACTTCTCCCTTGTTATTTTTTTTTCCAAGCGGCGAAGTCTCCGCTGAGCGAAACCTCGCCAGCGGAACTTCTCCCCTGTCATTTTCCAAGCGACGAAATCTCCGCTGAGCGAAACCTCGCCAGCGGAACTTCTCCCTTGTTATCCTCCCTTGCCATCCTGCAAGCGCGATGTCTGTCGCTACACACCTCTGGCGGAACCCCTTTTTTCATCTTGCAAAAATAACCGCCAGGCACGTCTATCGGACGCTGCTTCCTGCTGCATCCAGCGGGGGGATGTCCGCCAAACGGAAAATCCCGAGGCTACGCCTCACTGACAACGACCGCTACGCGGCGTTACCGTCAGACCGTCCCTACGGGACACGGGGACTAGTCACAGTCTACGACTGCCCTGATCAGGCAATTTGACCCCCGTCATTTGGGTGCTAAGACATTGGGCTCGCTACCCAACACCCTCTGCTCCGTGCAGCTCCCCCTCATCAAACAAATCAACGACCATCCGGAGGTCTATCTTCGCCGGGGAGTGGGGGACTCCCTGGGGGGCCCAGCAGGGGCCCACCCGAAAGGGTATAAAGCGTTTGCTCAGTAAAACCAACGGTTGACAACGCACTGACGCTAATTATGCTCTTGCAAGTCTAGCGGAGGAAAACGCTTCAAAACCGCCGAACAACTCCCCAACCAAGATTGCCCTCCTTGACTGGGGACTTGGGGGACTTGTACATACATGTACATTTGCAAGCATAATTAGCTATAATGGGCCATGCTCACTGTACCGCCAAAGGTACTAATTCCAACCAAAGGAATGACATGCGGACACACCGCCAGGCGGGCTACAGCCTCGGCGTCGGACCGCCTCCAGATCGCCACCGACGCGCCGCCACGCGCCGCGCCAAGTTAGCATCAGAAGCTTCTGAAACTAAGAACTGAAGCATATCAGTCCCACATCGAAAACAAAGACAAGATCAGTCTCTTCCTCACCTATAAAAGGTTCTCTCCTCTCTCCTCATTAATTACGCATTCAATACTTACCTACTGTTACTTTGTCAACATAAATACATTGACTAACTTAGGCATCGGAGAGTTGAAGACCGCCCAGCGCGGTCTCCCTCTGACGCCCGTTGTATTTTACTTGACAGGTAACGGGAATCGCAACATTAATACAAGTACCGATCCGCCCACCGGATCAGCGTTAACTAAGGTTTGGCTACCGCTAGACTTTTAGACATTAACAGAGACGAACATGTAGACATCTCCCCCTGATGTCTGCCCCTCCCCTTGATGACTCCGATCATAGGAGTTCAGATAATTTCCGCAAGCCAATTCTTGCCACATGTTTCTCGAATGTGGATTTAGGCAATGACTTAGTAAACAAGTCTGTCACATTGTCCTTAGATCGAACCGGGTTCACTTTGATCTTGAAGAGCTTTTGTTGTTGCTGATTGTAGAATAATTTAGGCGATATGTGCTTGGTGTTATCGCCTTTGATGTAGCCTTGCTTCATTTGTTCAATGCAAGCAGCATTATCCTCATAAATGCTTGTTGGCTCATCTGTGGTAGACTTCAGACCACAATTGCTTCGAACATGCGTAACTATGGACCTAAGCCATATACATTCATGAACTGTTTCGTGAAGAGCAATAATCTCTCCATGATTCAAAGAGGTAGCGATTAAGGTTTGCTTTGTAGACCTCCAAGATATCACAGTCTTTTCCATGGTGAAAATATAACCAGTTTGGGAGTCACCTTTGTGTGGGTCAGAGAGGTACCCAACATCAGCAAAACCTTCCAAAACACTTATATAGTTTTGGGATGGGGACAGGGAACGCGGTCCACCATATGTGGTGTCCTTGACACTAGATGGGTCCGAATCCATCTTCTCTCTGTATGGATAGAACAAGCCCATATCAATCATACCACTTAGGTATCGAAAGATATCTCTAACACCAGTCCAATGGCGTCGTGTTGGCGCAGAGCTATATCTAGCTAGCAAGTTCACATCGAATGAGATATTCGGTCTTGTGCATTGGGCTAAGTACAATAATGCGCCGATTGCACTTATTTAACAAGTGATTTTTTTTTTTTGAACACAATATATAAACAAAAACAAATATTCACATATTTAACAAGTGATTTTTCAATCCCCGGCAACGGCGCCAAAAATTGATGCCCTCTGAGCAAGCGCATAATTTAACCCTGAAAATGTCATTGTTAGTAGATGGTAAATAGGGATCGTTCTAACCGGGGATTGAGGGTACACCTGTCAATGTAGGACAATTAAACAATTAATAAAGACACAAAGTATATTATTTACAAAAATAAAATAAAGTATATACATAATTACGAAATTAAGGGGGGATTCAAGTTTTGGTTTTCGGAAATAAACTAAGTAAAGAAAACAAAGAAAACTAAAAACATAATTACACGAATGGAATGAGAGAACAAAGATCAAAACCGAAACTATGATCAAATTCGATTAAACCCTAATATTGTTCATCTAAGTCATGAGAAAGGAGTTGATCATGTGAAATATTTGAAAGCAAATAATTTCCCATTTTTTACTTTTCAATGCTAATTAACCTAAGTGAAAGCACAAAGATTAATCCTATCAAACATGTAATCAAGCCCTAGAAAGCTAGTAAATCATGACATGTTTAACGCATGAAACACATAGAAAGGCTATCAACTCAAGTGTGCAACTTAGTATGAAAAAGTCCACCTAATTGCAATCCTCTTTAATTAAATTCGGTTTTTGTCCAAAACCTTTACTACTTCGATTCAAGTTACACAAAACAAAAAGTCGATTTCATGTTCTTAAATCTAGCACCATTCATATCAAAACCCTAAGTGTTTCGAACCACATAAGATTAAAATACAAAAGATATCTATAAAGCAAATTTAATTAAACAAACTCACATAAGCAACTCTCGAATTACAATAATAGAATCTGAAAATTTCATTCAATCATATAAAATTTCAGAATTGAAAATTTTGTTCAAACATAAACGTCAACTAGTACATAACCAACGAATTCAAAACAAGGTTTACAAAGGAGAGGTCGAATTACACCGTGGGTGGAAGATGAAGATGGATGATTAACGTTGTGGTATCTTGAAACTCGAAAGCAAGCTTCAAGGATGGGGATGGATGGTGGTGCTCACGGCTTCTTCTTCTTCCTTTGGTCTTGCTTGAACCCATGGAGATGACTAGAGGATGGAGAGAGGAAGAGAAAAGCTCACGGCTACAATATAATTTTTCTGAATTTTTCTAAGGTGTGTGGAACCATTCTCAACGTCAAAGAGGTGGGTATATATAAGAGCACGGCTAGGGTTCACAAAGCAATCAGAATTTTCCAGATAGCTTCAACCAATGATAATTCGCCAAGTAAGCTTTGTGATGTGGTCCAACCAATCATAGAATGCCAAGTAAGCCTTGTGATGTGTTCACACCAATCAAAATTCTCTAAAATACCTCCCTAATATTTAATTGCCGAATTTCCTTGAAATTGTTCTGATTTTCTTCATGAATTTCGGCCAAGAATATCTTAGGAGAGAGAAGTTACCGAAATATCATGAATAAATGCTGATTTACTTCACCAATTTCAGCCAAAATGAATTAGAGAAAGTAGGGAACGAACCTAGCCTTGTTTTGAAACTTTATCCTTCCGTAAAATGCTCCCATGATTTATTTCCAAGATTATCTCTTCCCTTTTCACGTTGACAACATAATTACTCTCCAACAAAATCTCTTTTCCCTCAAAACTCTCCCTTTGATTTCCTCCACCCATTATATTTTCTGATTTTCCACGTCATTTCCTTGTTTCTCACTTGGCATATCACGGCAAACACACAAAATTATTCCTCTAACAATATTTCCTTCCATAAAAGTCTCCCAAGAAAATCTTTCCTTGAAATCCTCAATCAATCATCTTTAATTCCCACGTTGTCACCTTCTTGTCATGTCATCTTCATGAGGCTTCTCTTCCCATTTATGAACTCAATTCAGCTTATTTATTCCAAAGACCTGAAAATAGAAGCTTTCTAAAATAAGAAATGGAAACTTTCCTAAACTAAAATGGGAAACTTTCTAAAAATGAAAAATAGAAACTACAAAACGGAAACTTTCTACAATTAGGAACTTTCCCAATCAAAGAATGGAAACTTTCCTAAACAGAGTTTTATTAAGGAAATAACGCAGAAAATATAGGGAAATAACAGTTAAAACGTCACATTAAAATGCTCCTATCAATTGGGCACTTCTGCCTCTAACACTTTTTCATCGTCATCTTTGGATGGAATGGATCATTCTTTGGATCAACACTACGGACGACCATTAGGGTGCTTGAAGGCTTAACCTTGTCAGTGTTGAAACGCCTAAGCATCTTTTGGGTATAAGCAGATTAATGAATTAGGATACCATCTCTACGGTGCTCAAGTTCTAAACCGAGGCAAAACCGTGTTTTCCAAAGATCTTTAATCTCAAACTCGGATTTCAAGTGTTCAGCGATTTCCCTTAACTCTTTAAGGGTGCCAATTATGTTCATGTCATTGACATAAATAGCTACTATTGCAAATCCAGAACTTGTCCTTTTTATGAACACACATGGTCATAGTTCATTGTTGACATATCGATTTCCAATCAAGTAATCACTTAGACGGTTATACCACATCCGTCTTGATTGTTTCAATCCATATAGTGAGCGTTTCAATCTAATTGCAAAAGTGCTCTGTGGTTTGGAGCCACTTGATTTGGGTAGTTAAATTTCATATGGAACTTTCATGTATATTTCCGTATCTAGATCCCCATATAGATACGCTATAACCACATCTATAAGCTGCATGTTCAGTTTTTCGGAAACTACCAAACTGACAAGGTAGCGGAATGTTATGACGTCTATTACGGGAGAATAGGTCTTCTCGTAGTCGATTCCAGGGTGTTGTGAGAAGCCTTGTGCTACAAGGCGAGCTTTGTACCTTACAATCTCGTTTTTCTCATTACGCTTTCTAACGAATACCCAATTGTGACCAACTGGTTTGGTGTTGGGCGGTATTGGTACAACATTGCCAAATACCTTTCTTTTCGCTAGAGAATCAAGTTCTGTCTGGATCGTATCTTTCCATTTTGGCTAGTTAGTTCTACATTGGCATCCATCAACGGAGCGTGGTTCAATGTCATCGGTCTCGATAATCTCATGCGCCACTGAATACGCGAATACATCATCAATGATGATGGAGTTTCTTTCCCATGTTCCATGTACACTAGTGTAATTAACAGAGATCTCTACGTTCTCAGGGATAGGTTCTGACATTGAGGCGTCCCCCAATGATGTCTCTTAGACATAACCATAATCTGAAATATTCTCATGGGTCGACTGATTTTGAGTATCGATGATCAAAGGATTTGTTTGTGCCTCATTCGTTCTCTTTCTAAGGCTAGTATCCTTTGAACCAATCGGTCTACTGCGCTTCCTTGCGGGACCTGCAGCCATAGACGCCACATCATTGCCATTCTGGGCAATGGTGCCATCTCCTGGTGTCACAGGAGTGGCGTTATGTCCATTATTTGGGACATCAATCCTTGCATGCAAGTTTGCAGCAGGTATGTGTGATCTCATCACTTTGGCAACATCAGAAAATGCATCAGGTAGAGTGTCTGCTATGTTCTGGAGCTCGATTATTCTTTGCACTTCAAGTTCGGACTGTGTGGTACGGGGATAGAGATGAGACATAGTAGGGACAGACCACGACAATTCCTGTTGTTCATGTTGAACATATGTGTTCTTATCTCCCCCTAACGATGGGAAGACTGTCTCATCAAAGTGACAATCAGCAAATCTAGCGGTAAAGAGATCACAGTGGAAGATGCTTAGAGATTCATATCCAACGTATATGCCCATTCGTCATTGTGGACCCATCTTAGTACGCTGTGGCGGCGTAATAGGCACATAAATGGTACACCCAAAAATGCGTAACTGCGATATATCAGGCTCATATCCAGTCAGTAGCTGTAATGCAGAGTAAGATGGGGACCATTTTAGGTCGTAGACGAATTAGCGTCGCTGCATGCAATATTGCATATCCCCAAGCAGAAACAGGGAGATTGGTGAGCATAACCAATGTCCGTGCTATCATCTGTAGTCGTTTGATAGCAGCTTCTGCGAGACCATTTTGGGTATGAACATAGGGAATTGGATGCTTTACATTAATCCCCAGTGACATGCAATAGTCATCGAAAGTTTTCGATGTAAACTCCCCAGCATTATCAAGTCAAATCGACTTAATAGGATGATCTGGGTAGTGAGCCTATAGACGGATAATCTGGGCGAGGAATTTAGCATAAGAAGTATTTCCAGTGGACAACAGCGCAACATGTGACCAGCGTGTCGACGCATCAACCAATACCATAAAGTATTTAAAAGGTCTGCATGATGGTTGAATTAGTCCACATATATCCCCTTGGATTCTCTGTAAGAACGGAATGAGTATTTTAGGATCCTTTGTGTAGGACGGTCTAGGTCCTAATTTCCCAAAGGAACAGGCTTTGCAAAATGAGCGAGTGGTCTTAGAAGCAACTAATGAGGATTTTGGTTGCGCCTGAGCGTCCGTAGCGCTATTAGAAGAAAAATGTGTGACTACATCTCCCATCATGGCATTAGAGCCATGGAAATTGGTGTGTGTGGTGTCATGGCCATGAGCAGAGGCAACCATAGTGTCATGCTCATGGTTGGCGCCATTGATGGCGTAATTACATGGGACTTGGGCAGCCCTATGGCTCCCCAAGATGGCTGCAGCGCCAGAAGCTGCAATTGTTGTGGTCTTGCTAAGTCTAGGAATCAATTTTGGATTCTTGCTTCTTCTCACTCTGAAACATGGATGTTCGTGTGAAGTTTTTAGTATACGGAGCATCATGTCATGACCAGGGTGTCCTAGTCGGTCATGCTAAAGCCAATATGTGTCTGAATCCAAGAGATCTTCTCTTATGACATTATTAGATTTAATTGGTCGAATTGTAGTGACATAAAGTCCACTAGATTGATACATAAGCTTCTCTAACATGAGCTTTCTTCCGCAATCATTAGAGGTAATGCAAAGAAACTCTTTTCCATTCACATTATGCATTTCCGCATGGAATCCGTTAGTTCTTATATCTTTAAAGCTCAATAAGGTTCGATTTTCCTTAAGAGTGTAGAGAACTTCAGTGACTCTAATCAAGGTGCCATTTGGCAATAGGAATTGGGCAATTCCATGTCCCTGAACTAAACCTGATGGCCCAGCCATCGTAGTCACAGAGGAATATGTTGGCAACATCTCTAAGAATAATTGCCTATGTCATAGAATGGTGTGCGTAATCGCACTATCCGCAAGACATTGTAGTTCATCCATTCCAAAAAGAAAAGCGCATAATTAAAAAGGAGTCATAAAGAAAAGCGCTCAACTTTTATTAATAAGCCAAATGGAATTACATCATCGTTTCTTTAACAAAAAAGAATCTAATCCAATAAACTAGCTAATGCAAAACAATGGTAGTCGTCTAACTCCTTTTGGTAATTTCAATGCAAATGTAACCAGGTGAGTAGAGAGATGTCGGTGGGCTCGCTTAAGTACCACTTATCTCAAAACTTTCCTAGACATCACATTTACATTGAGTGCGGCTCTTTGAAGAAAGACTAATACCATTGGCATCTACTATAATAATATGGCAATTGCCTACATCTCTTGGAAAATAAAAAGACTTAATCAAAATCACCAGTTTTTGGGTCTTAATCCTTGTAGTCTTCCACCCTTAGATCGAGATCGCCATCTTGATCTTCTTGTTTCATGTAATTTGCCTCCCTTGCTTCACGATACATCTTGTATGCTTTTGCAACGTTCTGGGATGCTTTACACGCCCTTGCCCAATGTCCAGGTAGTCCACATCTGAGATAAGCATCATTATGTCAGGTTCCCTTGATCGAGGCACTTTGGGAGCGCTATGAAGATGGTTATTACTTTGGTGGCGTCACCACCATAACCGGAGGCTTGGCCTCTCTCTCTCTTCACATGTTTACCTCCACAGTTCCATGCACGCCTATGTTGGCTGTTTCCTTCCTCTTTAGGGCGAGAATATGGACCAGAACGTCCAGGATTATCCCTACTCTTAGGGTTTCGCTCCTTGCGTCCTCCCTTGGAGGCGTGACTATAATTAGACTCCTGATTTGAATTGTTTCCCACGGGTCTAGAGTTATAGTTCTTCACAAGTATGTTGTCATGCTTTTCAGCTATGTTCATGGCACCAATTAGCTCATGAAATCTTGTGATGGGTCTAGCATTGACATCAATCCGATAGTTCTTAGCTATCATCAATGTAGAGATGGGGAAGGTGGAGAGAGTCTCCTCGATCAACATCGTATCAGTGATTTTCTGTCCACAGAATTCCATCATAGACTCAATACGAAGTGCTTCAGAATTGTAGTCAATTACAGACTTGACATCAGAGAAGTGGAGGCTATGCCATCTCACTTCTAAGTCTGGAACCACGGAATCATGGACGTTGCCAAAACACTGCTCGAGTTCTACCCATAGTTTTCTTGGGTCTTCCTCATTGAGGTACTCATTTTGGAGCGCGTCATTCATGTGCCTTCTCATGAGAATGATGGCTTTAGCTTCATTCGCCTCTCTCTTAGCTCTATTTGCTTCAAAAGCAGCAGCTTGTTGAGGAGTAAGCACGTCCTGACTTGGCTCTTAGATCGTACTCAGGATCCCATCAGCCTTAAGATGCTGGCGCACATCATGGACACACTTGTGGTATCCTATGCCTGTTGTCTCTAGTGGAGCAAAGCTCAACTTGTTCAAGTTACTCATCCTGAAAAACAACAAGAAAATAGGGTTAGTTTCTAAGCGAAAAAGGGCTACCATGAAACACTATAAAATTTATGAGCGTAGTCGCTTCCAAGAAAATCTGATTCCAAGAGGGGTTTTGGAGTATATCGAAACAACGATGTATGTGGTCGATCGTTTTCTTCTCAAGAAACTCTAAGTTTGGAGGACTCTACAAGCTCCAAGCTTTTAGTGAGCACGGACCCCCATAGTTTGGCTTTTTGGTCTCTCATATGAAGAAGAAAGGGGGTAGAAGAAGGGATGTTGGAAGTCCCCGATAAAAAGAAGAGAAAAGTAATAAAAACTTCAAAACGGGAACATTTAGAAAAGTTTACCTTGAAAAATTGCCGGAAATCTTGACCGGAAAAGTTGGCAGGAAAAATGTCACCGGAAAAGTGGCCGGAAAGTGGCTGGAAAAAGGTTGACTGGCGTTGACCGCATGTGCTGACGTGGCGCTCTAATGCTGACATGGCAGGCTGACTGGATGCTGACGCAGGGCTAACGTCAATGGGCTTCAGGGTCTAGGGTTATTCTTTCCTTTTGGGCCGAAGCTTTGGACTGCTGGGCTGGGTTAATTGAGGTAGGCAGCGGTTCGGCGGTGCAGTCTCTTCAGGAGGTCAGTTCGGCAGTTTCCAGGCTGGTTCTGGTGATGGTTTTTCTGGTTCCCGAAATCTGGGGACGAGGTGCAGCTACTGACAAAAGATGGCAAACCGGGCAGGAGATCTCGGATTCTTCTTGGGACGCCGGTTTGGTCTCTTCCGGTGGCCAGTTTAGGTCGATTCCCGCCGGTTTTGGGGGCAACGCAGCCAGTTCTTGGCTCCTGGAGGTGAAAACTTCAAGGTGGGCGGCGGTGGTTCTTGGGATTTGAAGGCTACGAATATATGGTTTCAGGGTTAGGGCTTCGTGCTGATAATGTGTTGTAGAGAAACTGAATTTGAGAGGAATTTGCTGTGTATTCTCATTGATAATAGGGGCCTCTTTATATAGAGGATTACAATGCATAGAATCTCAATCATACAAAGAAAGTAATCGTACATTGAATAGGAATCTAGATCCTTCTAATTTAACCTTATTACCACTAGAGCAAGTAACCTAGAGTTTATTACCACTAGAGCAAGTAACCTAGAGTTTGGGCCAAACACAAATTAGGGTTTACTTGAACAATAATAAATTTATATCATGATACCTTATAAAATTAAAAAAATATATTAAAACAACATGAAGAGTATCACTGAAAGTAGAATTATATTATCAAAATATAACCTGATAAATTAAGAGAGAGACATTAGGAGATGTGTATGAAATTAATTGTGTTTCTACAACTTTCTTAGCTTTTTGGTAAACTAAACAAAGCCTTTATAAATAATGCTTATTGGGTGATGGATTGATGAACTCTGTTTACGAAGACCGTCCCTTAGGTTTTGCAAAAACTTTGTATTAGATATTCTTAATATTTATATTTATATTTAAAAAATAATAATAATGTATTAATAAAAAATAATATTTTATTACTATGAAAACGGACCCGGATCGACCTAAATCCGTATTTGATCAATTCAATAAACAGTTAACGGATTCGGATCATTAACGGAGGAATGGATCAAAATTTTCAATCCAAACCGGTCCAATAGCCACGAATCTGGATCAAAATCCGGTTCATTTACAGGTCTAAATATAAGTATATAATTGCATCCTATATTTTTTAGAGAAATTCAAGAGGTTGATCTTTATCATTTTACTGGCATGGGATTGGGATTAATGATGAATATATGAACTGACGGAAATGAAACCAACCATACACATTGATCAAAGGAAAGAGTACCCTAAGTAAAACTATTTCTTATTTCCCTTAACGGGCGAGTCATGAATATATACACAAACTAAAGGACACACATCTTGAGGGCTGATGTCACGATGGCTTCCTCATTTGTTTTATTCATGGGGTGCAAATTAAACCCTGAAAATAAGGCTCTGTTTGGGATTGCTTCGGTTTAATTTTTTTTTTTAAATTCTAGATTTTATTATGTTTGGTAAATAAATAAAAAACAGTTTTTATTGAAAATTATAGGTCATTGGCAGTAGATTTTAGAAACAACCCAAATGTTGTTTTTAGAAGCTGCTTTGAATCAAAACACATTTTGAAGTCATTCTGTGTACTGACAGCACTTTGAAAGTACTATTTATCAAATACGAAACTGTTTTAATTCAGAGCTGATTATTCTCACAACACAACAGTAACAGTTTTTTTTTTTTTTTAATCACAACAATTTTAAATTAGCCTTGAAAAAGTCCATATAAATCATATATAGTATGTGGTGTAAGTTGACCTTCTTTTCTTTATGGACTTTACTTCGCTAATTAACAGCCCTGGTTAGCGAGTGCTGACTTCAGCCACAAACTGATCGACACGTGTCCATTCCAGAAAAAAAAAAAAAACTAGATCGACACAGCCACAAACGGATCAGCACAGTTCCAGTTAACCCAGAAACCCCTTTTCCTTCCAAATTGGGTTTCCTTCTGCATGCATTCTTCAGTAAAATTCATAGGGATTTGAAGCGATGGGTATTGGTTTCGAATATGAGTACTGGATTTCTTCAGTACTCATAGGAATTCGACGACGGGTACTAGATTTCAATAAGTTTTGTTCGGTTTACGGTACGATTCGACTCTAAACTCGACGAAGATGGAACAAGAAGCAGCGGCTCAATGATTCAGGTGGGGCGCTCAGAAGGGTCGAATTCGAATAGCCCATACAGGTCAGACCCAGCTTACTCGGATGTCGTGAGGTTGTGACCTGCGTCAAGAAGCTTCTTTGCCGGCGAATGCTGGTTGGGATCAAAGACGAGCCCTTTTTCTTGGGGTCTGCATTGACAAAAGGGGTATTCAAGACTCGATGGAGTATCGGAGCACTCGCTAAGGAATTCGCCCTTTGATGGACCAGCGATGCCGTGGTCTGATTCTGATGATTGGCTCTTGTCGTATTTGTTGCTGGGTTGCTCCATTGAAGAACAAAGTAGTCTACTTTCAGTGTAGAATTCTATTTTTGTTCTGTGATTGTTTGAATTTGTCTTTGCAATTTGTGTAACAATGCTGAGTTGAAATTTGACTTCTTGTTTATCTTGGGGTTTTGGTTGTTATACTCAGTAGGAATGTTGCTGTAATCTGCTTAGTTTTTCAAGTGTGTGGATGTTCAATTTTACTGAGCAATTGAATTGGCATGCTCTTGTTCGAACTTGTTTAATTGTGATGGTTCAATTTTGTTTTGCAATATCTGTATCACTGCATGAATTACTGGCAGCAAGTTCATGATTTGAGTGATATAAGCAAAATTATATACCACCTATGTTGCTCTGTGGAACATTAATATGGTCATGATGTGATATATGCAATGGTACAGTTTTATATACCACCTACTAGAGTTCTTTCCAACCATGAAAAGAGCTAAGATATAGATACAAGCACCATAAGATCAGGTTTGCAGATATCAGATGAAAAACACAAGTACCACAGCAGACTTTTACAAGCCAAAAGGTTAAATATAAATGTCTAGATTTATATAGCAGTGATCATAAGCTTTGTGGCCTCTTTCTTTGTAAAGTCTGCTGCAGTTCCTCTTTCTTTGCTCCCACCACTTTGTCCACAATCTTCCTATTTCAGAAACATGAAGGTCGGCCATACACCAACGGCCATATATATGGGTAGCAAGATTAGGAATAACAATGAAAATCTGTCAAAAAAAAAAAAAAAACAGATCAGGACATTGAGATTAACCAAGTACAACAACAATTTGCAGAGCCTTTGACCAGTACTGGTAGTGCATACACTGGTAGTGCTTACACAATCAGCTGAATTTTACAACTTTAAATTCTTGAGCAGCTACTCCAGGCATAAGTTTCAAAATACACATTTCTATGAAAAGTAATAAGAATATCATATGAACTGGGTATTAAGCCACAACTTTGAACAAAAAATATGGCCATAAGTTACAAACCTCTATAAGTTCCTGTTATATATGTTCCACGTAGAAAAGGGTCCCAACTGACTTTCATCTTTTCTTACAAATAGCCATTGCAAAGAAAGTAAAATGAGGAGTTTAGTAGGTTTATTCAGATTTCATTCAATTCCAACAATCTTATTTTGGTAATTAACAGACAAGACATATCTACAAAAACCTCATAGACCTATAGCACAAGACACAAGCCTCACTTTGCAATAGCAACATATTCATCATAATGTAAGGGATTAATCCCTAAAAGCACCGGTAACCAATGTCAAAAGAAACAGAGCAGGACATGAGTGTTTGGCTCCAAAATCAGTTGGTATGCAAACCGTCTCTTTTGAGCATGTGATTGCGTAGGCATGCCAGCACCGTAGGGTGCAGTCGTCGGGGTAGTCCCTTGACCTGACTTCTTCTTCAAGCGCTGTGGACGAGGAGAGCACCAACCTCGCCATAAGGTTCTTCTCTAGCCTTTCGGGAAAGGACTTTTGCCTTACGGATAAGGACTTTGGGTGTGATCTCTTCGGTCACCAAATCGATACTCAACGTTGTAGGTTGAGCAGAGCAATCACTGGGAAGTTCTGAGAAAGCACGGGATTTGCTAAAGCGTATCTTTAGCTTCGCTGGGTTGTGAGGGCGTTACCCTTGCTTCGTTGGTAGTATCTGTGGTAGTAGCACTGACAGTCGGCTTGGAGAGACTGGGACTGAGAGTACGGTCGCCGGGTTTCAACAGGGTTGAAGGTTTGCTCCAGGGAGGCTTTGTAATCGCTAGGATTGATTGATTGTAGAGACTTTCTTTCTGTATCATCTTTAGCCTCTATATATAGGCTGCTTGTAGATTCACTTTCTAAATAGGAATGAAATACTATATTTTAGGCCACAGTTATTGGCCTTGAATCAAATCAAAACTCTCAATAGTTTTGATATTATCGTAGGCGATAAGAGATTGACTCTGTCATAGCAATCTTCTAGGCAAGATTAATTACCTTCTGGAGTCCTGGATGTAATCTTCCTCTTGGTCGCGCGCGGACTGTAGGATATGCATTAACTGCAAATATATCTCTTCGCGAGCACTCGTATGTTCATGCAATAGTCTTTAATTATGTATATATATGTGTATCCCCACATAATCTTAGCCATGCAGCTTAACTTGTAGACATATATTCCTTGTCACTTGTGCCATGCTTCACGTGTCCACCATATCCCCTCCTTAATTAAATCATGCATGAGCCACCACATCATATATATCATATACATACATATATGTTCCATCATCAAGCATGATTGCATGGAAGTATATACTGTACGTGCATGCCATTAATTGCATGGGCAGCCATAATTATTGATTGTGAAGGCTAGTGAAGGGTAATTGTATCCTTCCTTAATTGATCAACCCAATCTACTCGCTTGCACAGTACTCGGCAATCAAGCAAACAAATCACCATTAATTATCAAATATCTTGATAATTAATAATAAATCAAAGAATATTCAGATCTGCTCCAAGATTGCTTGGCCTCCAAATAGGCTTTACTTAGCCTCTAAACAATATTTTCAGAACTTGTCGAAAATAAATAGCTTGGGTCACAGATATTGGCCCGGTTTTCTTCGAGTCCCCCTTGTCAGGAAAAAATGTTATTTTGGGTTCAAACAATGAGATTAATCAACTGGTTTGTTTCAAAATAGACTACTAAGCTCTTTATCAAAACAGGACATGAGATACTTCCACTAACCTTCATCAAAACATGCCCCTTGTCAACTTGAGGTTCCATCCAAATCCCCCTGGGTCATATCACCCTGAACATGCATGCTTATTATCAGTATAGTAATACTCATAACATCAGCAGATCAAACAAGTTACTTGAACTCCTCAATCAAGATAATCACTTACTAGAGTCAAAACATCAGCAAATTGAACATCATGTTCACTATTCGGTTGTGTTTCTGAACTGGCACCTATGCTTTCAAATTCCTATAAATGTATTGAAAACAGATGTAATTCATCAATCGGAAAGGAAAAGGGATTTCTGGGTTGGGATATTTTTGACATTAATTGAAACTATGTCGATCTTTTTTTTTTTCTTTTCTTTTTCTGAAATGGACACGTGTCGATCATTTTATGGCTGAAGTCAGCACTCGCTAACCAGCCCTGGTTAGAGAAGTAAAGTCCTTTCTTTATTATAAGAATTACTACTGTTACAGGCCGGTACTATAAAATCATCGTTTTAATGGCTTCCTGGAATTTTGTTGAATTTAGAGAAAGAAAAAATAATACATATTAGTCAGCCATGACTAGACTCCTTGTCAGTAGGTCCAGAGATAATTTTATTAGATATGATATCCACGTACGCCTGACTCATATATGCATGCCCTTTAGACTCAAAAATTGATTTACAATCTTCCTAATTTCGTAATCTGGGCTGCAGCCCTTATCGATCGGTTTCCCTATTAGTTGTATTTGAGCGTTTCAATCGTTTGTGATTTGGATAAAATAATTATGGAAACAGAGTAGTTTTTCAGTTGAGGACTCCTTTGCTTCCTTATTTTCATGCAAGGACTTTTATCGAACTATAAGAACCCTACTTTGCCTACCTTTCTTCACCACAGCGTTTAATATTGCTTTCTCCTCTTTGCTTTGAGTCTGTTTCTTGGTTGAATATTTGGAGACAAGGATGACTATCCTCATTGAGCAACCAGATCTTAATGGTATGCATGGTTCAATAAGCTTTATTGTTCATCTACGTAGTTCTTCTGCATTCTGATCTTAATATCACATTTCTGATTACAGTGCCGCAATTGGAGGTCAAGAAGGTTTTGGACTCTGAGAACAATGAAGAAATGTGTGAATTGGTATTGGATGGTGGGTTTGTGATGCCAAAAGACATAGCCGACAACGATGGATGTGTGAAGCCAGAAGTTCTTGAGTCAAATGATGAGTTCATTGCCCCCGACATCAATGCATTTGGCCAGACATTCAGGTCTGGATTGTGCTGCTTCCTTTGTTTCGATCATGTTCGTTTTCATTAAGTTTTCGAATTGAAGTCTGATGTAATAAATATGCAAACGCATTGTTGTAGGGATTATAATGCAGAAAGTGAGAGGCAGAAAAGTGTGGAGGAATTCTATAGGTTGAACCACATTCATCAGACATATGATTTTGTGAAGAGGATGAGGGAGGAGTATAGGAAGATGGATAGAGTGGAAATGAGCATTTGGGAATGCTGTGAGCTCCTTAATGAGGTTGTGGATGAAAGTGATCCTGACTTGGATGAACCGCAAATCGAGCATCTGCTGCAGACAGCTGAAGCAATTAGGAAAGACTATCCTAATGAAGATTGGCTGCATTTGACTGCTCTTATTCATGGTATATACCCTTTCAAAATGCATATATGCATTTGACGTTTTCAATTAGATAAGTGATTGATTAACTTACTCAATGTGGCATGTGTGTTTTCAGATCTTGGAAAAGTGCTTCTTCTTCCTAGCTTTGGAGGGCTTCCTCAATGGGCTGTTGTTGGTGAGTTTTGTGTTGTGGACATAGAAATGTGATGGCCCTTTTCTCTCTCCTTTTGAGCTCTTTCAATTGACAAGGTCAATTTTTATGTTGCAGGAGACACACATCCTCTTGGTTGTGCTTTTGATGAATCCATTGTTCACCACAAGGTACGTATGAACAAGTCTCAAAGCTAGGCTTGGCTAGATTGAATGCATCTCAAAAGTGAATACAATCAATTAAGTAAAACTAAATTTGTCTGTTCTTGTAGTATTTCGAGGGCAATCCAGATCATCACAACCCTTCCTATAACACTAAGCACGGAATTTACTCTGAAGGCTGTGGACTAGAAAATGTCATGATTTCTTGGGGACACGATGACTACATGTACTTGGTATGCATTCACACAGTTCTGAATCAGGACTAATATATACATATACTTGTCATAACTCTAGCTTGTTGAGCTAATTAACTTGCATATTGAATGTGTAGGTGGCCAAGGAAAATGGAACAACTTTGCCTGAAGCTGGATTATTTGTTATCCGTTATCACTCCTTTTATCGTAAGCACTGTCCTCAAAATCTTTTCGAAGAATGCAGATAGTTGAGTACTTGAATCTGATATTCAAGCGGAATTTCTAATCCATTATATATATATATATATATATATATATATATTTCAGCTCTTCACAAGTCAGGGGCATATAAACATTTAATGAACAAGGAGGATAAAGAGAACTTGAAGTGGCTTAACATATTCAAGTAAGCTTTCTTCCCAATTCACTTGACTTGTTTACATTTTCCATGTTGTAGTTTTAGATCTCTCATGTGTTATATTTTGCAGCAAATATGATCTCTACAGCAAGAGCAAGGTTCGAGTTGATGTCGAAAAAGTCAAGCCCTACTATTTATCTCTTATTGACAAGGTGAGTTCTCTTCAGCAGTTCTACAATAGGATCAGAGCACTTTTGTATCTGTATATTCATGTTCTAAAGTGGATATATGTGTGAACTTTATTGCAGTATTTCCCAGCAAAGCTGAGATGGTGAGCCATACTAGCTAGGGAGAGTACAACTCTTTGCTCTCATTCATAATGTACAAACATTGTTTACAGAAGAAGAGACGTTGTGCTCCCTCCACTGCAGAGATTTATTTACAAGATTGATCTATGTATTTCAAGAAATGTATTCTTGCGCTTATACGCGCACTGCGGAAATACCCAATTAATTCCACAGATAAATAAAATAAGTTTATTCTTGCATCATTTCTACAGCAGCAATTCATTTCCTTTGCACATTTCTTTTACTCTTGACCCTCATCATATTTTCCTCTAGCTCTTGGTCGATTCTTGCAATTGTCGTATAAGTTAAACGAGTTCGAAAACTAATACAGTAGCTGTTGGCTCTTCTTATTAGGAAAGATATATTCCCATTTGTATAAGACAACACTAAAGCCAACATTATAAGACGAAGTAACTATTAAGTGACTAATCTTTAAAAAAAAAAAAAAAAAAAAAAAAAAACTATTAAATGACTAATCACGTATCAAACAAGCAGAAAGTTCTTGATGAACCTAACAGGCTTGCACTGCCTAATTCACTATGCTTATAATAATGTAGCTTATGAAGTTTTGATAGCATTATATATTTATATATAGCAAAGAAAACAAGAAAGAAGGTAACAAAAAAAAGAGGTAGCTTCTCATGGCGGTGAATGTGACTGATTATATTGGTATATATATAAACTACCAAAGATTCATATGAATTGGTCCAACAATTCCATCGGGTGACATATACCTAGAATTGGGATAAACTAAGATAAGCTTCTAGTGACATCGAAATGACATATTCTGTTCTTTCTAATTGTGTTCTTTCTAATTGTAGCAAAGAGACTCTGTCTTTGCACCTGGATTGATTACAGCGTTGAATTGGAAGAACAAGAGCATTTGTAGGTAACAAACCTCAAAAAGCTTCCAAAGGGAATTTGGCACGTGCCATGCACACGTGCTAGTCTGGATGTTCATCATCAACTCTTCGTCTTCTTCCTGTGCTTCTCTGTCACAACCACAACGCAACGCCAGACACCATAAACAATCCCTTCTCTGTTTACCATTTTCATTCATATAGTCAAATTTCCCAATACAGGTCCTGGCTTTTTGGGTTTTCACATCATTCTCAATTCAGTGTTTGGTTAAAGTTCCAAACTTTGATCCAAAATCCAGCTCAATCCAATCTCTGTAGCCCAGAAATAGGGTTTTACATTCCCCCAATTTGATTCCCAAATCAATTTCCTTTCTGGGTTTGTCTCTGTGATGAGTTTGAAGTCTTCAAGATGGTTCCTTTTGCCTCAGTTCTCCACCACCCTTTCATTCTCATCCTCTTCACCCTTTTCACCATAAACCCTACTCTCTCCACTGATTTGGGCAATGAATTCTCAATCCTTAGCTTCGATTCCGATGACTTTCGTGGAGACTACGCGCCTCCATCGCCACCGCCGAGTCCGCCGGAGCCTCAGCCGCCCTCACTCTCCTGCAGTGAGGGTCTCAATGCAACTGGGTCTTTCGACACCATTTGTGAGCTCAATTCAAGCTTGAGTCTTGAAAATGATGTGTATATACATGGAAATGGGAGCTTTTATATCCTCCCTGGTGTTAATGTGAGCTGCCCACGTTTGGGGTGCTCCATTGTGGTTAATATTAGTGGAGGTTTTAGTTTAGGTAGCAATTCAGTGATTATTGCCGGGTTAGTTTCGGTTAATGCTTCCAATGTTAGCTTGTTTACTGGTTCAGTGATTAATGTGACCGGGATGGCGGGGGCGCCGCCTCCAATGACTAGTGGCACACCAGGGGGTGAGCAGGGTGCTGGTGGAGGTCATGGTGGGAGAGGAGCTAGTTGTGTCACAGATAACAAGAAACTTCCGGATGATATTTGGGGTGGGGATCCATATGCTTGGTCATCGTTGGAGGAGCCGAAAAGTTATGGGAGTAAGGGTGGGAGTACCAGTAAGGAAGTGAAGTATGGTGGGGAAGGAGGTGGAAGGATTTGGTTGGAGACGAGAAACTCGATTGTTGTTGGGGGGAGTGTTTTGGCTGATGGTGGTGATGGTGGTATCAAGGGTGGAGGAGGGTCAGGAGGCAGCATATACATCAAAGGTCTTAGAATGTAAGTAATTTACCTGATGTTTCGTTGTTTGTTTAAGTTGAAATAATGACTCACAAATGCTTATGTATAATGGTATGCTCATTTGTAGATTTAGATGCTATAGGTTTGTCATGTTTGATTGATTGTTGCTCTTGTGTGTTACAAGTGTTCTTATTATTATTCTCAATCCATGTCTGCATAGAACAGATGAATTATTATGTTCTCTACGTATTGCTAGTACAGGCTTTTGCGAACTTAAAGTAATATAAGGGTGGGAAACAACTATAAAAAATTTAATTCGTGGTCAAGAAAGGGATTAGGAAGAAGAAGAGTCTTATTACATGGTGACTAAATGCTGAGTCACTGGTGGATTTTGCTTTAAATTCCACCTGGTGGGGGAAGGTTGACTTTGTTAGGTTTAAGTTAAATGTGGACAGTTGGTAAATCATAGTTCAACACTTAATACATAGTGTCCAAGAAAGCTTCACAACCACAATTATTTTTCTGTGAAGAGCAGGACTGGAAGTGGCATGATAAGTGCAATTGGGGGTAATGGATTTGCTGGAGGTGGAGGTGGAAGAATTTCTATCAATGTTTTCAGCAGGCGTGATGAACCAGAAATCTTTAGTCATGGTAAGACTCAGATTTTTATTTGAAGCTAATTTGTCAGAGGAACTGTGTGCTTAAAATTTCTTTTACGCAATATGCGGAGGAAGAACTTATATTTGAAATAACCACCAAAACTGCCTTGCTTTTGCATATTCCTGCTGGTATATTACTTATGTCCGGCTTCTTCCTGCAGGGGGAAGGAGTTTAGGCTGTCCTGAAAATGCAGGTGCTGCAGGGACATATTATGATGCTGTCCCTCGAAGGCTTATAGTCAGTAATCATAACTTGTCCACACGGACTGACACGCTTCTGTTGGAGTTTCCTAAACTGCCCCTCTGGACAAATGTTGATATACAAGATCATGCCAAGGCTCTGGTTCCTCTGTTTTGGAGCCGTGTTCAGGTCATTGAAGAACTAACATCTTTTGCTCTGTCGTCTTGCTGAACATGAATTAATATGCATTGCCTCTCTAGTTGATGTTGGTTTCCGTTAAGACAAAAATGCTTCTTTTGGCAGATGATATTCCAATCCTGCATACTTTATTGGCCTTATCATGTCTTATATTTGAAGTTTTTCTTTTTAATTTTGTTAATGCTTTGATTTGTTTATTTTTGTCATTTTCATTTCTGTTGAAAACATATGTTACAGAAGTGGTGGGGTTTAACTTTTAAGGAAACTCATAGTTTAATTGTACTTTTAAAAGAAATTAGTTAAGGATTAGATAGAGCACCTACCTGTTGCTGGTGGATTGATTGCCCAATGGTAGACTGAAATTAAGAGACATCTCTAAGAGATTAACTGCATTTAATAGAGGATTGTAACATTCGTTTAACACATAATGACTCCAACGTTTTTTCGTTGAATACTCTAGCACATGCATGGGGCCGCTTCTTTCTTTCACGTTGAATTTTTTAGGCTTTGTTCATCGGGACTCTTGTTAAGTAGTGCATATATATTGTATTTTAGTTTGTCATACTCTTCTGTAAAAATTTCAAGAGGTATCAAAGGAATACAAACCCAAGCCCATGAATTATCTCTCAATTTATGTAATAATAATCTTGAGATGAATCCTGTTAGTCATCATGGTATTTCTGTTATTATATTGAAATATTAATCCATCTTACAGGTTAGAGGTCAAATTCGTTTATCATGTGGTGCAGTTTTGAGTTTTGGTCTTCAACATTTTGCTTCATCGGAGTTTGAGTTAATGGCAGAAGAGCTTGTAATGAGTGATTCTATCGTCAAGGCAAGTCAGACTTTTCATTCATTTTTTTCTTTTCTTATTCTAATCTTTAATGTAGTATTCCAGTGTTTTCCCCCTTGTAGTGTCACTACTATTTTTGATTCTACTTGATGTAAGATGTTCATTACTGTCTTGTCCTTTACATTCAGATATTTGGGGCTCTTCGAATGTCTGTGAAAATGCACTTGATGTGGAATTCCAAAATGCTTATAGAGGGTGGTGTTGATGCACTTGTGGCAACATCCTTGCTTGAAGCAACCAATTTAATGGTTCTCAGGGTACATTATAACAGAACCTTGATTTTGACTAACCTATTGTGTGTTTATATTGTTTAAATTATAAATTTGTGCTTTGTATTTGGTTGTCAGGAGTCCTCTGTGATACATTCTACTGCGAATTTGGGAGTTCATGGACAGGGTTTCATGAATTTGACTGGGCCAGGAGATGTTATTGAAGCAAAACACCTGGTTCTGTCTCTATTTTTTAGTATCAATGTAAGCTACAGATTCATTATGTAGATCCTATTGGTTCTCCTTGTTGGGAATATGAAAACTATTTTTTGGTTACTTGATTTTTAAAGTATAAATTCCATTACTTATATATGCATATTCTCATTCACCCGTACTCTGTAGATTTTTAAAGCGTACTGTTGATTTGTTCACTAATCATCACTCCGCTTGCAGTGTTGCTATGCATTTACATACTGAATGTCTGTTTCTCATTTGAAGGTTGGACCTGGATCTTTTCTGCGAGGGCCTTTGGATCGCAGCAGTAGTAACTTTACGTAAGTTATATATCCATAGTTCTTAGTACTGCTATTTTTTTTCCTTATTTTTGATGAACTTGATATCCATTTTTGGAAATGGTAGGACACCCCAACTCAACTGTGAGCTCCCAAATTGCCCTGTGGAATTACTTCATCCACCTGAAGATTGTAACATGAACTCTACATTGACCTTCACTCTTCAGGTCTCCCATTGATACAGATTGAGAACTAAGTACTTATCTTGGTCAATTTGGTAAAACTTTTGTAATGGTTAAATGAATTACACCTTCTGTGTCTGATGAGTGGTTGGCTTGGATTGCTGCTCCAGATTTGTCGAGTTGAATATGTTATTGTTGAAGGCATTATAACTGGATCTGTTATACATTTTCACTGGGTGAGAGATGTAGTTGTACACTCTTCTGGGGTAATTACTGCATCTGGTCTGGGTATGCCTTCTGTCTATTATCGCTTTGAACTGTTTTGACTAAATTGAGGACCTGAATTTTTGGATTTGAAGTGACAAATGAAATTTCTTATTCTTTGAAAGATATAGTCCCACAATGTCATAATTTTATAGAAGGTTCAAGTTTCAGATTTTGACTTATAATATGCATTCTTAGATCTAATGAGTCTTGATTTTGAATGTGTAGGTTGCACTGGTGGGCTGGGTAGAGGAAGATTTTTTGTAAATGGTCTTGGCAGCGGTGGCGGGCATGGAGGCAAAGGTGGAGATGGGTTTTACGATGGAAATTTTATTGAAGGTGGTGTTTCCTATGGAAATGCTGATTTACCTTGTGAGCTTGGTAGTGGTAGTGGAAATGATAGTCTAGCTGGTGCAACAGCAGGTGGTGGTATTATTGGTAAGATTTAAATTGTTCTTTGCAACTTTATGTGGAATTTAGATAACTCTTACGCAATGATAAAGGTCTTGGAGGCTTGATTATATAGACAAATGCGATTGTATAACTTTAATTCATTCATTTCTTTTTCATACTTCATTCTCTGTATGGGTTTTTTTTATGCTGGGAGGCTCATTTATTGAACCTAAGCAGGATTTATAGGAACAAGATATTTAAGACCCAAGCAGAACGCAGTATCAGTCACGGATCAGATGTTTAAATATAAACTTTTTATTTGAAGGACATTAATAACCCAATAAAATAAAATGTTATTTTGTTTCTGTTTCTTTTCCTGATGTATAGTTTTTATATATTTTTTTTGAACAGTACTGGGTTCATTGGAGCGCTCATTGTCTAGTTTCACTCTTGCGGGCTCTCTTAGAGCTGATGGAGAAACCTTTGGAGAAAATTTTGGGGAGAAAAGTTGGTCAGACCATTTCAAATATAGGTCCTGGCGGTGGATCCGGTGGAACCGTTCTTTTGTTTGTTCAGACATTAGCACTCGGTGATTCTTCTACAATCTCAACTGTTGGTGGGCATGGTAGTCCTAGTGGTGGCGGTGGAGGAGGTGGTGGGAGGATTCACTTCCATTGGTCGGACATACCAGTTGGGGATGCATATCTACCCATAGCAAGCGTGCGAGGAAACATTAATACTGGGTTTGTATCTGGAAATTGTTATTTCTTTTCCCAGTTTCAATATATTTCCCTTTGCAGCTTTAACTTCTATCAAGTAACTATAATGAATAATTAAGTATGATTATTTGCACAGTTAATGATAGGTGTGTTGGAATACTTCATAGGAAATTGTTTATATTTATTTATTTATTTATTTTTGATCTGATAATTACTTGGTTTTACCTAAACATCGTTGAAGTAATAATTTTGGTGCTTCTGTTCCTCCCAATTCTGGCTTAAGGGCTGCTCCTCCCCCTTAGGAAGGACGGAGTGTGAGTTTTTATTCTTTCTCTGGTAGATATATCTGTACTCTGTTTAGTTCCAGAGAAGAAGGAAAAAAAAAAATTGATCAATGAGTCTTGTGTAAGAGGTTAAACTCTTTAAAAAATTGGAGAAGGCAAGTCAAATGAGGTCAAATGAAGCTCCAAAATGTGTTTAGTACTATTGATGAACATGATCTGTTATGGGGTGTGGGCTTCAGGATTAACTCCTTGCTCCCTTTACGAAATGAGGCAAGGGAAAGATGTGAATATTAAACTTGTCATATTTTCCCCCTAATATTTTTATAAAGCTGATTTTTGCTTCTGATTGGATGTTCTTCTTAGAAGCCAACATATCTGCTAAACTACTTAATTAAACAAGCAAATAGCAGGTGATAAATCGTTTTTCACTTAAAATTTGCAATCAAATTAGCTGCCAACCAAATTTTTAACTTTCGTTTTACTGAATGCGTTTCAAAAATAAAGTTTTTCCTTAGAATACATTTCTGGTATTGCGAGATAATCACTTTTAAACCCTCTTTCTCCTCTTGTTGATGGCAGGGGAGGATTCGGTAGAGGAAATGGGCGTGCTGGACAAAATGGGACTATCACTGGAAGGGCCTGTCCCAGAGGGTTATATGGTATCTTTTGTGAGGTAGTATACAATTCATACGACTACGTCTGGTTAATATATTGTATTGCTGGTGTTGAAAATTCCACTTGATTTTACACTGGTTTAATTCTTTTATGTTAGTGATACATATCCTCGATCTTTAAATAATTTGATTTACTAGGGGTATATATGATAGGTCAGCAAATTATTGGTTCATATTAACTTCATATGCGTATTGAGCTCCGCGATTGTAGGATTGAGGATGCCTTTAGGGCTTGCATTTTCTTTTAGTTATTCACCTTTATGTTTACTATTTGAGCAAACTGCACTGCAGGAATGCCCTCTTGGCACCTTTAAGAATGTCAGTGGCTCTGCTAGAGCCCTTTGTCATGCTTGTCCTTCTTTTCAGCTTCCGCATCGTGCCATATATGTTACCGTTCGAGGTATTCCTGAACTTTTTTCTAGTCACTAATTTATGCAGAATTTTTCATGCTTGCGGCATTTCACATCGTTTCTCATTACTTCGCTTTACCCAGGTCTTTATGGATAGTTTGCTGGTTTTTATGGATATTGGTTATTTAGACTTGTGTTGCATGATATTAGTCCTGTACATTTTTTTTTTTTTTGAAAAGAAACAGCTTTTTATTGAAAAAGTGAAAATCAAGTTACAAGGAGTCCGCTTTAAAGATCTAAAGAGGGCAGCTAGGGCTATAGGCTTAGCATCTCGTCTAATAATACTAATCAAAGCTTAGGGGCTTATACTACAGCTGCTTGCCAGTTCAGAATAATGGAAGAAAGATTATAATCCTTAAATTCCTTAGAAATAGAAGCCCATAAGGATGCCCAGAACTTGACTCTCTCCCACAGGTCTTCCCTCTCCACCCCTCCATAGTTTTCAAATAGTCTTTTTATTTCTTTCCATCCAGACCACCCAAACTACAGCTAGCACCCCACAACCCCAAAGGGTTCTGGCCTTTTTCCCTGTACCAAAAGCTATAGGGTTTTCTCTTAGCAAGTCACTTCTCTCTAATGGAATTGTCCAGTCCACTCTTGCCTCCCTAAATAACTTTTCCATAAGAAATTAGCCACTTCACAATGCACAAAGACATGATCAGCACTTTCCTCTTGAACTTTGCATAAAATGCACCAGTGAGGAGAAAAACAACTTCCCGGTCTTCTCCTTTGAAGAACATCACATGTATTCGTCTTCCCCAGTACCACAAGCCATCCCAAAATCTTCACTTTAGTAGGGACCTTGATGTTCCAAGTAAACTTTGCAGGAGCAAAAATTGGATCTGATCCACCACTAGTTAAGAAGCTATGGAAAGATTTTATTGAAGTTTCATTTTAGGTGCTGTAAATTTTATTGAAGTTTCATTTTAGGTGGACCAGCTCTTTAACGTCATTCAACTTTTATCAGGTGGTGTTACTGAGACTCCATGTCCATACAAGTGCGTTTCTGACAGATATCACATGCCAAACTGTTATACAGCAGTTGAAGAATTGGTATACACTTTCGGTGGACCATGGTTGTTCTGTCTTATTCTGTTAGGTCTCCTCGTCCTCTTAGCTCTTGTGCTCAGTGTTGCACGAATGAAATATGTTACTGCAGACGAATTACCGGCTGCTGTACCTGCTCGACGGGGCTCCCGTATAGATCATTCTTTCCCTTTCCTTGAATCGTTAAATGAGGTTCACTTCCATTTTCTTCCTTGGGCTACTTCTGTTTTCGTTACCTGAATAAGGTTCACAAAAACCAAAGTAGAGTGTTCTGCTCTTTATATTGCATTCAGTATAATATAATTATGTTGTCATTCAGGTTTTGGAAACAAATAGAAATGAGGAATCTCAGAGTCATGTGCATAGGATGTATTTCATGGGGCCAAATACATTCAGTGAACCTTGGCATCTACCTCATTCCCCTCCAGAACAAATAACAGAGATAGTGTATGATTTCTTTCCCTTTTGGTATATGATGAATTTAGTAGTTGGGTCCCCACTTGCAAAATAATGCTGTTCGTCAAGCCTATGTTCAGTTATGCAAGTGTATTCAATCATTGGTCATAGTTATTAACTGAAGTTTCATTAACTTTGCAATTGTATAAGTGGTTAAGTACTTCATTACTTGGCAGATATGAGGATGCATTCAATCGGTTTGTGGATGAGATTAATGGTTTAGCTGCTTATCAGTGGTGGGAAGGATCAGTCTACAGCATTCTTTCTATTCTTGCCTATCCACTTGCTTGGTGTTGGCTACAGAGTCGACGGAAACAGAAATTACAACAACTTCGTGAATTTGTTCGATCAGAATATGATCATTCTTGCTTGCGTTCTTGTCGTTCCCGTGCACTATATGAAGGGATTAAGGTTGATCTCTAAAATAATCCTTTGTTTGAAGTGTTTCCGTACACACATTCGTTGGACTCATAATGTTTTAAGATGTTAAGAACCGCGAACAATTTTTGTCTGCTACAGAACTTGCCTATATTTACATTAGTCTTGTACTCTTATGAAATACAAGATAATCAATTGTTTGATCTTCAGTTTATGCTACTGTTCTCTTGCTA
This sequence comes from Rosa lucieae, assembly GCA_024704745.1. NCBI lineage: Eukaryota > Viridiplantae > Streptophyta > Magnoliopsida > Rosales > Rosaceae > Rosa > Rosa lucieae. Next base: position 5,938,072 of record CM045493.1, read on the forward strand.
CCAATTTCTGATTTCCCTAAGAGGCATTGTTTGGTTTGATTCAAGAGTTTAGTATGTTCATTTACAATTTTGTATTGCAGGTGGCTGCAACTACGGATTTGATGCTTGCATATGTGGACTTTTTCCTAGGTGGAGATGAGAAAAGAGCTGGCCTTCCTCCCCGTCTTCATCAGAGATTTCCAATGTCTATAATTTTTGGAGGAGATGGAAGTTACATGGCTCCTTTCTCTCTTCAGAGTGATAACATTCTTACTAGCCTCATGAGTCAGGTTTGTTATCTATTCTTGTTTAGGGTTATGTGAAGTTCAGCTCTATTGGTATTTAAATGAACAGACTTCTGATTATTATATTTTGATCTTTTTTCAGTCTGTTCCACCTACCATCTGGTATCGACTTGTAGCCGGTCTAAATGCTCAGTTGCGCTTAGTCCGGCATGGACACTTAAAAATGACTTTTAGTCATGTTACTAACTGGCTTGAAACACATGCAAAACCTACTCTTGGTGCATTTGGCATACATGTTGATCTTGCCTGGTTTCAGCCTACAGCGTCTGGATATTGCCACTTCGGAATCGTGGTTTATGCTATGGAAGTTGAAAGTCTGCCATCTGAATTGGACGGTCAAGGTGCATTCTTTCTACCAGAGCATCAATCACGGTAAGGATCTGCTTAAAATTATATCTGTAGTGAGTTAGTTTCCTTGAGCCTTATCCTCATGTTTCTTCCACCACATTAATTTGTTGCAGCATGCCAAGAAATCATTGGGAAAACCAAATTGAACATTTGAGACTCATTGACCTTTGGATATCTCAAAAGAAGTTTTCTGGAGGGATTTTACACACCAAAGGCTTGAGGACGTTAAAAGAGAAGAAGGCCATATGTTATCCCTTCTCTTTTATACTTTATAATGCTAAACCCATTGGCCATCAGGTTGAGAGTCTTTAGCTATTCCTTGTTATGATATTTGGTTGAAGTTTTTAGATACTATTCTAACTCTCACTTGCACTCTTTCTTCTTTCGTCTCAGGATCTTGTTGGTTTGGTCATTTCTATTTTACTCTTGGGAGACTTTAGCTTAGTTTTGCTCACTTTGCTCCAGCTGTATTCTATTTCACTCTTAAGTTTATTCTTAGTCTTGTTCATTCTTCCTCTCGGTCTACTATTCCCCTTCCCGGCTGGAATCAGCGCTTTGTTTAGTCACGGGGCTAGACGTTCAGCAGGTCTTGCCCGTTTATATGCTTTGTGGAATCTCACATCCTTGATCAATGTTGTAAGTTGTTCAAAACCTTTTGGCTTAGTTAGCATGTAAAGAAAGTACATACACTAGAAGGTAACATTATTTGATGTTGCTGATTCCTGACATTCGTCTCTGGTGACAGGTAGTTGCTTTTATATGTGGATTGATTCATTATACGACTCACTCAAATAAAAAGCATTCCAATTTTCAGTCCTGGACTTTTAGCATGTAAGTTTTTTGCTCAAGGGCAGCAACTTCAGCAGTACCCTGTAATTTTGATCGCAGCAACTTCAAATCTCACTGATGAAAAATTCTTGTCTGCAGGGATGAAAGTGAGTGGTGGGTGCTTCCTTGTGGTCTAGTACTGTGCAAAGTTGTCCAATCACGACTTATTGATTGCCTCGTGGCAAACCAGGAGATTCAGGATCACTCACTGTACAGCAATGACCCTGAACTGTTCTGGCAGTCGTGATTCATGATCAGATGCTGCTTCGACCGTGAAGAGCCCTGATTTTTTTTTTTTTAAATTTTGTTCTACCATAAATTTTGGTATATATTCAGTCCCTTGTAGGAGCTCCTTTTTTTGATCTAGGTCACATTGCCTTTTTTGGGCAGTACAACTATAACCTGCGACACAGTTTTCTGACTTTTCTCAATCTATATGGCAATTTGCATTGTAGTTTGCCTCCTCTTTCTTATACAGTACCAACAGTCTGGCTGTTATGTTCGTTACCCTCTTTGACATTTCCATTACTTTTCCATTGGTTGATTGGAATTGGCATTCCCTGGCTATTGACATTTCCATTACAAGCCTGACATTTTGAAAATAAGCGAAAAGTTCTCGACACCAATCAATCCTCAGAAGTCTGAATTCTTGACATCTTTGATTACGAAACGTTCACAGCAAAGCTGAGTTTATACTCCTTTCCGACGACCAGTCGGTGGAGATGGCTTCCACGGAATCACAAAACCACCGGAGTCTTTTTTTTAATTTCCGGGCATTGTCAGCATTATCAGTCTAACACTCCACCCATTATTTTAGTTCCACCATATAAACAAGTAGTAATAAACAAAGTCCGCTCCAACTTCCATGCCTACTTTACAAGCTCTTCCAAACCAAATTACAAACACAAACTTGGCTTTGCTTTGTGTCAAGAAAATTCCAGTCCAAATGTAAAAAGTACACTCGGCATTTTGAAGCTCAACACAAAAGTTATATAACTTACAAGTAAGATTCTCACGTCTTGGCTGACGTGTCAGCAGCACAGTGGCCGGAGGTTGGCCAGGTGGAGACGGAATCTTCCCAATATATGGTTAATGTTTCTCATTTGGCAGGAAGAATCTGATGACACACATAAGAAATTAAGAAGAAGCCAATCAAAAACAGAACTTTGTATTGGGCTCGAAAAACCGACCACATTAAAATGGTGACAGTGATATTACCAATAGTATTAATAATAATATTTGCCATAATTCCTGCCACTTTTCCCATTTCCCTAAACTACATTTTGTCTCTTCTCTGTTTCTGAGCACAGAGAGAGAGAGAGAGCCATGGGTCAGCAGAGCTTGGCAACTCCACTTGTGTCTGATAACAACAACAAGAGCTGGAACAGGAATACTAGAGCGCTGTGGATTCTGCTTGCTTTTACAGCAATCATTTGTAAATTTTGTTTCTTTAATTTCCCTCTCAATTTTCACCTTTCTGATTTTGGTTGTGTGTTTGGGTTGATCCTTGTAATGGGTTTGCATGATCAATTGAGATTCAATTTGACTGCAATTGTATGGAAACTGTGAGAACCCAGTTTTCTTTTTTACTGTTCTGGTTCTCAAGTGTTTTGACTTTCTTCAGTGTGGTCTATGTGTGCATGTTGGCATTAGAATCTTTAAAAATGAATTGGCTTGTGTGTTGGGTTTTTGGATTGGTTTGATTTTGTGTATGAAATGGTAGTGAAGTTTTGATCTTGACTGCCCTTATTGGGTTTTGTTCATGTTTGTAGTTGTGGGGCTTATTTTTGGTGGCAACGGCAACACAAATGGCTGGGTAGTACTGAGAGAATCAGATAAGGGGATTGGAGCAAATGAATCTGACATTGTTGAGTCAGAGCACGGTGTTGTTGCTGCTGACGATGCCAGGTGTTCCAAAATCGGTGCATCGATTCTTAGGCAGGGTGGGCATGCTGTTGATGCTTCAGTGGCAACAGCATTGTGCCTTGGCGTTGTTAATCCGATGGCAAGTGGAATAGGAGGTGGGGGGTTTATGGTTGTCAGATCTTCAGCAACCTCGAAAACCCAAGCTTTCGATATGAGGGAAACTGCTCCTTCAGCTGCTTCACAGGTTCAAAAACCCTCTTCTTCTTCTTCTTTTTTTTCAGCTAACATACTCAGTTGATCGGAAATGATTTGTCAGTTGGTCATTATACTAGAATTGTAGCATAAGATGATGATTTTCACAGTAATGGTCTCCTGTATGTTAATGGAACTGTATTTGTGGATAAACAGAATATGTATGAAAGCAATCCTGAAGCCAAGTTATATGGTGCATTGTCAATGGGGGTTCCTGGTGAGATTGCTGGTCTACATGAAGCATGGTTACAACATGGGCGAATGGCGTGGAGGACTTTATTTCAGCCTGCAATAAAGCTCGCTAAAGAGGGATTTGAAGTTGCTCCTTATCTTGGAGGACATATACGTTCATGTGAAGAAATGATTATAAAAGACCCTGGCTTAAGGCAAGTGTTTGCCCCAAACGGGAAGGTGTTAAAAGCAGGTGATAAGTGTTATAATGTGGAACTTGGCAATAGCTTAGAGGCAATTGCAGAACTGGGGCCACAAGCCTTCTACAACGGTAGTCTTGGTGAAAAAATTGTAAAAGATGTGAGAGAGGCTGGTGGGATTTTGACAATGGAGGATTTGAGGAATTACAAAGTGAATGTTACGGATGCCATGACTGCAAATGTGTTGGGATATACTATATCAGGAATGCCACCTCCTTCAGCTGGAACTTTGGGCCTTTCTATGGTGGGTGCTATCTTTTCCTATTTCCTTGTTTACCATTCTGTTCTGTAGCTTTATTGATGTCACCTTGACCATGTGAACTGTTTACACTTCGGTAAAAACAGATTCTGAACATCTTCAACAGCTACGGAAATTCAGATGCAGCAAACGGAGATCTTGGTCTGCATCGTCTGATTGAAGCATTGAAACACATGTTTGCAATCCGAATGAACTTGGGTGATCCTGCTTTTGTAGATACCCATGAATATGCATCTGACATGCTTTCTCCATCCTTTGCTAAGGAAATTCAGCAGAAGATATTTGACAACACAACTTTCCCACCAGAGTACTATTCATACAGGCATGATCACCCAACATTTTATAGTCTAAATTAGAGCTTCCTTTCTCGACATAAATTTTTGACCTCTAAGTCATTATTCTAAAAGCTATTCAGCTCATAACTTAACAGGTGGAGTCAGCTCAGAGATCACGGAACAAGTCATTTCTGCATAGTAGATGCAGACAGAAATGCGGTATCAATGACAACCACTGTAAACTATCCTTTTGGAGGTGGAGTACTCTCTCCTTCAACTGGAATTGTGCTCAACAATGAGATGGGTGACTTCTCAATTCCCACTGACATATCGCCAGACCATCTCCCTCCTGCTCCGTCAAATTTCATTGAACCAATCAAAAGACCTTTATCTTCCATGACTCCTATAATAGTCACAAAGGTATAAGAAAATACTGCTTATGTACTTGAGGTGTTATCGAGAAAAGCTTAGTGCCAATTTGACAAGCAACATTGTTGGTCGTTGCAGGATAATCAATTGGTTGGTGTGCTCGGAGGTAGTGGTGGTTTGAACATTATCCCAGCTGTAACTCAGGTGTTTATCAATTATTTCATATTGGGGATGGAACCTTTAGCCGCAGTTCAAAGTCCAAGGGTCTACCACAGGGTAATTGTTTAACTTGTTTTAATTCTTTGTCATGATACACATTAAGGACTCTCACCTCTATATTTGTTTGCTGATTCTTTCTCTTCGATAATGCAGCTAATACCAAACATAGTGTCCTATGAAAACTGGACTGTAATCGATGGAGATCATATCGAGCTTTCAGACGAAAGAAAGCTCTTCTTGCAGGAGCGGGGTCATGAATTGCAGGCTAAAGCCGGGGGAGCCATCACTCAGCTCATTGTTCAAAGACTTGGAAACCCTATTCAGATGGGCAGGAAATGTGGTAGAAGTTCAAATGAAAACGTTTTCCATGGTATACTCACTGCTGTAAGTGACCCCAGAAAAGATGGAAGGCCTGCAGCTGTATGATAATTTTGCAAATTGTTTATAGATTAAAATGTATGTTGTTGAGGGATAGGTCTTGGTTAGAATCGGGTGTTGCTAGTGTAAATATCAATTGGGAAATCTGAATATGTTCAGGGGACTTGGGTATGTTTACCAAGACTTATTTCATTAACTCTTTAGCAGGCATGATCTTTCTTACATGGTTTGTGGTCGGGTCAATGAGGTGTGGCACTCTTTTCCCTTACTAATGTCAATTAAGAAATGGTAAAACAATATGGATTCAATATGAGAATTTCTTGATCAATTAATATATAGGGCATATATCGATCTGATTGCTTTTTAACTTAGGTTTGAATCTAGCTAATTGGAAAAGAGAAAAAAAAAAGGGAAAGTAATTCGATCATCTTAATATACATATAGCTTCAACCAACACATTCAACATGCAAATATATATGAGAAAGAAAATAAAGAATATTACTAAAACAATTTGCTAGGTTTTTCTGTTTTCACATCGATCCTATGACGACAAAGCGGACACGAATCTTCTTTCACCTTATCAATGCAGTCACGGTGGTACGTGTGCTTACATTTCTTAAGCATCGCGCACTCTTCGTCTTCCTCAAACTCTCCCAAACAAATAACACAATCTCCGCTGTGAAATCCAACAGCTTCCACATCCTTTCGGTGATGAAAAATTTCGTAAGAATCAACCCTTTGGGCCTTCTGCTGCTTCTGTTGCTGCACTGTTTGTGGTGATTGTGGTGGAGTTGTTGGTATCGTGCCGGTTTCAATATCATGGATTTCTTCATCAACTCCAAGACACATCTTCATCTTCTTGTAGATGCAGGTAACGGCTCGACATGGAAGACAGAGAAGGACTGCGACCACCACTACAAAAACCAGATAGGGGTGAAACGGATGCATGACACTAACACTGTGACGTACAACTTAATCAAGATTTTAAGCTCGAGATGGAATAGAGAGAATGACTGAGTTACTAATAAATATAGTTTCTAAATATTGCATAGTTAGGGTTTAGGAATCCACGTCCTCATGGGATTTGGATTCTGACATATGCTAATTTTAAGTGAGTCAATATAATTTTTCAAAGGTTAACAAAAACATACTTCTATTGCTAAAAGGATATAGGGAACTTGGTAGTTGGTACTGCATAAATATTAAAAACAAAAAAAAAAAAAAACGGAAACATCTGGGAATATTAGTACCGACATGTTTAAAAGATTTGTGAATGGAAATTAATATAGCTACAGTGAAAAGCATAGAAAATTGACCAATATATAAGTACATCTTTAACAGAAAACGATACATTGATCTGAATGCTAGAGTACCATGAAGATAAGAAAACAATACATCGATCTGAATGCTAGAGTACCATGAAGAAAGAAAACAATACACAACATGCATGCTAGCTAGAGTACGTTGTCTATTTTTCGATGCATGTCTTTGGTACTCTTTTTCCTTTGGTCGTCGTATGCCGCTGTATAATGTTAATCAAGAAATGGTAAAACACTAGTGGATCATCCAATATGAGAATTAATTAATCAATTAATATATAAGGCAAAATGGCGTAGAGATCGATCTGATTGCTGCTTAACATCTGTTGGAATCAAGTTGGAAAGGAGGAAAAAAGGAAGTAGTTGATCATCTTGATATACATATAACTTCTATCAACACATGCATTCAACATGCAAATACAGAAGGAAAGTAATAAAGAATATTACAAAAAAATTAGCTAGGGTTTTTCTATTTTCACATCGATACTATGACAACAAACCGGACACGAGTCTTCACCTTATCAATGCAGTCACGGTGGTACGTGTGCTTACATTTCTTAAGCATAGCGCATTCGTCATCTTCCTCAAACTCTCCCAAACAAATAACACACTGTCTGCTGTGAAATCCAACTGCTTCCACATCCTTTCGGTGATGAAAAATTTCATAAGATTCAATCCTTTCGGCCTTCTGCTGCTTCTGTTGCTGCACTGCTGGTCTTGGTTGTGGTGAAGTTGTTGTTGGTAGCGTGCCGGTTTCAATATCATGGATTTCTTCATCAACTCCAAGACACGTCTTCATCTTCTTGAAACAATATGAGACCGCTTTACAAAAGAAGTATGGAGGATAGTAAAATGGAGCCATAATAAAGGCTCCGGGAAAGCATATGATGCAAGAAGGTAACAACGTGACCGCCACTGCAAAAACCAGATAGAGGAAAAACGGATGAATGACACTAACACTTTGACGTACAACTTAATCAAGATTAGGTACGTAATTCTTTCAGCTCGAGATGGAATAGAGAGATGATTAAAATCTTTCTACCTATATACGTAGCAAATGACGAGTTTCTTATGGGATTTGGATTCTGATATATGCTCATTTTAAGCAAGTCAATATAATTTTCAAAGGTTAACAAAAACATGATTCTGTTGCTAAAAAGATATGGGGAACTTGGTACCACATAAATATTTCAAAAATAAAAAAATTGAAGCGAAAACATCTGGAAATATTATAACCGACTTATATTTAAAAGATTGGTGAAGGGAAATTAAATAGCTGGGTGAGATGCATAGAAAATTAATCGATATTTAAATATATCTTTAGCACCATAAAGATAGAAAACCATCGATCTGAATGGCACAACATGCATGTATTAGTTCCCTAGCTAGAATACGCGTGCGGGTCGTCTATTTTTCGATGCATGTCTTTGATGCTACGACAAATCGGACATGAATTTTCTTTCACCTTATCGATGCATTTACGGTGAAACGTGTGCTTGCAGTTATGAAGCATCGCACACTTGATGTTATCTCAGGTTTTTTTTATCATTAATTAAGGTTTGAGGGCAGCTACACTATCTTCATTTAAAAAAAATTAATAATAATAATAAATAAAAATAAAGCATCCCCACACTTGTCTTTTTCCTCAACTCTGCCAAGTAAATAACAGTCTTCGTTGTGAAATCCAATTTTCTCGTCCCTTCGATAACTAAAAATCTCATAACATTCTGCCCTTCCCTTATCCATTCCATGATTTTGTGGTGGCAGTGGAATCGTCGTGCGTAGGTTGCCGGGTTCCAGATCATCAAACGTACTGATTTGCTTGGTGACAAGCCATCATCTTCTTGATGTTAACCACATAGCTATAGTTTGACAGCTTGACTAATTAGTTGTATTTCAGCTAATTAGGGTTTATTGTCAGTTTTAGCTAATTAAGCTTGCTGACACGTGTTTGTTATCTCTTTCAGTATCTAGCTACTATATAAACCATGTACTAAAAGATTATGTTCAATACAGTTAGAGAGCTTCCTCTCTTTTCTCTCTATTTGCTTCGTCTTCAAGCTTAGACCTGCAAGCTTTCACTTGAAACAAGATTCGACGGCTTTACAAAATTGAAAGGGAAAACCCACATTTATGAAGATGAGAAACAATGCTACAAAGCTCCCTACTATTGGTAAATTCGCGAGTTTGATAACACACCACTAGCTATGACATGCAACTTACAATAGGGAGAACCGGAGAAAGACTGATCGAGCTACTAGCTAGATTATGATTAACTGATGTTAATACGAGATTGAATCGTGATTCCTGAATAATAAGGAAATCAAAGAAAGAGAAGGAAAGTGGGTCTAATTATCAAAATACTCCTCTTTCCCCCAGAAATAACTAAAAAGAAAAAAGGGAAGTTCTAATTGATGAATAGTTCGTGCTCAGTCTCCTGAAGTCCTGCTGATCGACTATAGACCTAACATAGCTAGGGATCCTCATGGGATTTGAAGTCTGGTGGATGCTATTAAAAAGTCAACATCTACATGCGACTAGGAAAGTTTTGATGGCAGTTCCTGAAATATCATTCTTCCATAAACTTCAGAGAATCACTTCATGCATCTGCAACAGTATGGCACCTGCTTAACTTTACGAGCTGAATCCATTCTTCTTCTATACTTGTATCTTTGATACTTTGACGACAAAGAGGACACGAATTTTCTTTACCTTATCAATGCATACACGGTCATAAGTGTGCTTACAGTTACTAAGCATTGCGCACTCATCTTCTTCCTTAAACTCTACCAAGCAAATGACGCACGCTCCATCGTGGAACCCAATTTTCTCATTCCTTCGATAGCTAAAAATTTTGTAACCTCCTACCCATCCCTGTGAGTCTGCTTCTGGTGCAATAAAAATAGAAGCAGTCACCTGCTCTTCGAGACTGGTTATAGGTCGTGCTGTTGGTTGTGGTGATGTGAAATTGTTGCTGGTAGGCTGGCGGGTTCAAGATGACAAGATCATCGGTTTGATTTGGTCGTATGCAGGCCTTCATCTTCTTAAAACAATGTGTGAACAGATTCATGACACACCACTAGCTATGGTCGACGTACAGGTTTGAGAGAAAGAAAGAAACAGCAAGGAATTAGCTTTATGGCTGTATTAGGTATTGATGTGTATATTTATAGATCGAATCATAATTCCTGAGTAGACAAGGTAATCAAAGAGAGGAAAATGGATAGCGGGTTCTTTATTAGAAACTCCTGACAATCCCTGGCTAGTTAGGAATCCTTATGGAATTTGATATCCGATGCCCACTGTTGAAAAGTCAACAATCCTTGCAGGGTAAGAGATGAACGTTGGCTAGAAGAACAACGAAGCCCGCCAACGAAATCTAAATCGGAGGTAGATTAGCAGCGATCTGAAAAATAAAGTCTAGGCAGAGCTCCCGGGAAGAGAGCGTGCGTTGTTTTTGTTTTTGATACCTTATGTTACAGGGTATCATCTTAACGATCATCTAAAAAAAAAAAAGGGTATCATCTTAACGTTGTCATTGTGAGGACATTATTTTTTTAACATATTACTTAGGTTTTAATTAGTTGTTGTTAATTTATTATTATCAACATTAAATTTCTAAGACTAAAAACTAAATACAATTCATACGGGACCATAGCTTTCTAAAAAAAAAAAAAGAATCTCTAAGACAATGAAATCTATCAAGATATGTGGATTATATATAACCAACGATTTTTTTATCAAAATTACATATTTTTATTTTTTTCTATTAAAATTTTGAACCTAAAATCATAATTTTTAAGCAATATTTGATCGGAAAGTAATTCATCATCTTGATATACATATAACTTCAATCAACTCATTCAACATGAAAATATGAGAAAGAAAATAAAGAATATTAATTACAAAACTAGGCTAGGGTTTTTCTATTTTCACATCGATACTATGACGACAAAGCGGACACGAATCTTCTTTCACCTTATCAATGCAGTCACGGTGGAACGTGTGCTTACATTTTTTAAGCATCGCGCACTCGTCGTCTTCTTCAAACTCTCCCAGACAAATAACACACTCTCCGCTGTGAAATCCAACAGCTTCCACATCCTTTCGGTAACAAAAAATTTCATAAGATTCAACCCTTTGGGCCTTCTGCTGCTTCTGTTGCTGCAATATTGCTCGTGGTGGTTGTGGTAGAGTTGTTGGTGGCGTGCCGGTTTCAATATCATGGATTTCTTCATCAACTCCAAGACACATCTTCATCTTCTTGAAACAATATGAGACGGCTTTACAAAAGAAGTATGGGGGATAGTAAAATGGAGCCATAATTATGGAACAGGTGCAGATAAAGGCTCGGGATAGCAAATGATGAAAGCAGGTGACAACGTGACCACCGCTGCTAAAACCATATACAAGGGGACAAACGGATGCATGACACTAACACTGTGATGTACTACTTAATCAAGATTAGGTAATTCTTTAAGCTCGAGATGGAATAGAAAGAATGACTAAGCTCTTGCTAGCTATATACGTTGCAAATGATCGAATAAATACAGTTTCTAAATACTACATAGTTAGGGTTTCGGAATCCACGTCCTCATGGGATTTGGATTCTGACACGTGCTAATTTTCAGTAAGTCAATATAATTTTTCAGGGGTTTCCAAAAATATAGTTCTGTTGCTAAAAAGATGTGGGGACCTTGGTACTGCATAAATATTTTAAAAAGAAAAAAAAAACATATAACTAAAAACATCTGAAAAAATATTTTTTTAATAAAAAATAATGTATTACGCGATATTAATTTTTTAGAGGCAAACAATGTAGGGCACAAGTCTCACCCTCGATCTTGAAAGAGAGGGCTTTACCAAACTCTGACAACCCACCGCCCGTTCCCTTATTTTTATTTATTAATAACATCTGGAAATATTAGAACCAACTTATGTTTAAAAGATCGGTGAATAGAAATTAACATAGCTGCGCATGCAGTTACAACTTACAAGCATGGAAAATTTATTGATATATATCTTTAGCACCATAAAGAAAAAGAGAAAAACAATACATCAATCTGAATGGCACAACCAGAGTATTACCTATGGTATGTATCAGTTCCCTAGTCGTTGTCCATTTTTCGATGCGTGTTTTTGATACTTTGACGACAAACCAGAGTATTACCAGACATGAATTTTCTTCCACCTTATCGATGCATTCACGGTGATCGCACAGTCGATCATCTTCTTGCTAATTTTAAGCAAGTCAATAAAATAATTTTTCAAAGGTTAACAAAGTGAACCTTTTTTTCAATTACGAAATCGAATGGGAAAACTGAATTTAATTTTCCAATGGATCTATGGTTATATATACTATATAGACAATTTAATAAGAAGCAAATTATTCCCTTCCCCGAAAGCAGAATGGTAGGGAAACCTAGGATGAAGGAATGGTTTATTTGGAGAATGAAGAAATGCACAGATTTAAAGCGCGTAGGACAACCATAGAAGAGCTCAGGAACTACCATTTCAAGCATACTAAAACTTAATAAGGCATGAAACGATAAAAGGGCTATAACATAGAATCTATCTGGTTTTTCCACTTTCAAACTGAAAAACTTGGTTGGAGCTGCTAATCCAGATTTCAAAATACTAGGAGATTAAAATCTATAGTAATCCCGCTAATGACTAAAAAGGGGTTTATTACAAATGATTTTTAATCTCAAAAGTTGTCCACTAATGCACAGTTTTAGCGTTCTACTGTGACAAGTGACTATTGAGAAGAACCATTCATGGGGGTACGACAAAGCGGACAATGGGCGCCCGTAGCTTGCCACTGTTTAATGTAGAATAGCTGTAAATCTTATGTAATTATGATTCTTATTTATTTAGGTTATCATGTAATTATAGGAATGATTGTTTCCTATTAGGGTTAGACTACTCCTCTTGTCCTTGTATATATACCCCTTTGTGGGATGAATAGTATTATTATTGAAAACCCTAAAATCAAAGTATTTTTTTCTACTTGGTATCAGAGCAGGTTCAATCCTTTGAACTTGCCTGCATCATTTGAATCCTAAATCCTGAATCCTGAATCCCAAAGCACACCACAAACCGCTGCGTACCACCACCATTAAAATTAAGCCATCCCTGAATTTTTTGAAACCCTAGAAAAACCAAACCTGAAAAAAAAAAAAAAAAAACCCCAAATTCCTCAATGGCCGGACCTGCAATTGAAGGCGAACAGTCAAATCCCGAGCGTTCGGTACCTACCGAATCTTCTGTTATGGCCGTTCAACGCCGACCAGGTCCCCCTCCAGGCTTCTCAGGTCCTTCTCCACGCCGTCCTCATGACAAACCAAACCCATACGCAAACAAAAAATGTGTTGTCTGTGGGGAAGTAGGTCATACCAAGGAGCGGTGCTATGAAGTGATTGGCTACCCTGATTGGTGGGACTTCACCAGGAAACCGCGAAAGAATCCGGGCAAGGCGGCTATTGTTACTACAGAGGAAGAGCATCTCGACAATGCCTCCGCTAATGTAGCGCAGTCAGGTATGAAGGGTAAGGCTACTTTGAATAATACATGGATAATTGATACAGGTGCATCTGATCATATGACCAATGACCCTAGTCTTGTGAAAAACCTTAGACGTTCCTCTCAAAATATTGTCTCTACTGCTGATGGTACTCCAACTCCGGTCACCGGAGAAGGTTCTATTGTTGTATCTGATACCTTAACCCTTGAATCTGTCCTAGTTGTTCCCTCACTAGCTTATAATCTCCTATCTGTTGGTCAGATTATTTTAGCACTTGCATGTATTGTGACCTTCTATCCATCTTTTTGTGTGTTTCAGGACATTCTGACTCGGTGGATTATTGGTTATGGTGTTAGAAGGGGAAAATTATACTACCTGGATCTGACAGAGACTGGAGACAACCAGAAGCATCTTTTGGGGCAAGCTAATCAGATTAATGGGGTAGAGAATGCAAAGGAAGCAGTATGGTTATGGCATCGCCGTTTAGGTCATCTATCTTTTAGTTATCTTAAGAAGCTGCAACCTCATTTGTTTTCGGTTGTCAGTGATTTGGATTTCCATTGTGACATTTGTGAACTGGCCAAAAGCCACCGTATTTCATATTCACCAAGTCTTCATAAAAGTCCTGTTCCTTTTATGAAAATTCACTCTGATGTCTGGGGTCCTGCAAAGATTCCTTCTCTTTCTGGAGCTCGGTATTTTGTAACGTTTATTGATGATTGCACTCGCATGACATGGGTGTCATTACTGAAGAATAAGAGTGATGTATTTGGAATGTTTATCGAATTTCACAAAATGGTGGCAACTCAGTATCAACAATCCATCAGAGTGTTTCATTCTGACAATGGTGGAGAGTTTGTGAATGGCCCTATGATTGAGTTTTGCCGGTCACATGGAATTCGTCATCAAACCTCCAATTCTTATACTCCTCAACAGAATGGGTTAGCAGAACGGAAGAACAGGCAGTTGATGGAAGTTGTTCGTGCTTCCTTATTTGGCATGAATGTACCTCGGTCCTATTGGGGAGAAGCAGTAAAATCTGCAGCATATCTTATCAACCGTACTCCTTCACAGGTGATTGAGTTTCAGAATCCTCATCAGAAGCTCCATACATTTTTGACCATCCCTTCTATGCCTAATTTGGAGCCCCGGGTGTTTGGGTGCACAGCCTATGTTCATATTCCCAAGCCTCAACGCAACAAGCTTGATCCCCGTGCCCGTAAGTGTATCTTTGTTGGTTATGCTGACTTCCAGAAGGGTTATCGATGTTATGATCCCCTTACTGGCACTTTACATGTCTCTCTTGATGTTGCTTTTCGTGAATCCGAGCCTTATTACTCAGGGGGAGCTTCTCAGTCTTCCCTTCAGGGGGAGAGAGGTTGTGAAGGGAATCCTCGTTCTATTATTGATTTTGATGTCTTTGAAGACTTGGAAAATTTGGAGGATACATTTGAGGGTAGAAATTTGGAGACAGAAAATGCAGTTGCCGAACAGAGCATTGTGAATTCCGAAATAGACAATGCGACTGCCGAACGAAGTGTTGCGAATTCCGAAACAGAAAATGCGACTGCCGAACAGAGTGTTGTGAATTCCGAAACAGAAAATGTAACTGCCGAACAGAGTGTTGTGAATTCCGAGACAGAAGAGACGACTTTTCTGGATAGTTTGAATCAAAATCAAGACGTATCTGAAGCTCACACACAAGATATTTCCCCTTCTGCATCACCAACTGAAGATCTCGGTCAGAATGATCCTCCTCAGGTACCCCTAAACTTTAATGAATCTTCTGGGTTAGAAAGTGTCGAACCTAGGAAATCACAAAGGGTTACCAAGGGAATTCCTAAGAAACAATATGAACCAGATATCAAAGCCAAAGCTAAATACCCTATAGCTAATTTTATGTCTAACCATAGGATTTCTGGGTCACATGCACTTGTTATTGATCAATTATCTACTGTATCTATTCCTAGTAACGTGCAGGATGCATTGACGGATCCAAAATGGACAAAGGCGATGAATGAAGAATTGGAAGCTCTTCAAAAGAATGCAACATGGGAACTAGTACCTATGCCGGTTGGAAAGAAGACTGTAGGGTGTCGTTGGGTATTTACTGTGAAGCTTAATGCAGATGGAACTATTAATAGATACAAGGCGAGGTTGGTTGCCAAAGGATACACACAACGTTATGGGATTGATTATGAGGAGACTTTTGCACCTGTGGCAAAGATCAATACTGTTCGGATTCTAATCTCACTTGCAGCAAACAAAGATTGGCCCTTACACCAGTTTGATGTGAAGAATGCGTTTCTTAATGGGAATTTGGAAGAAGAAGTGTACATGGATGTGCCCCCAGGTGTTAAGAATTACCCAAGTGAAGTTGGCAAGGTGTGTAAATTGAAGAAGTCTTTGTATGGCCTGAAGCAATCTCCAAGAGCCTGGTTTGGGAGATTTTCAAAGTCCATGAGAGCCTTTGGGTACAGACAGAGCAATTCTGACCATACCTTGTTTATCAAGCGCAAGAATGGTAAATTACAGCTCTTATTGTGTATGTTGATGACATGATTGTTACAGGGGATGATCCGAAAGAGATGAATGAGTTACAAAAGTATCTGTCAAAGGAGTTTGAAATGAAGGATCTGGGGCAACTGAAGTATTTTCTGGGTATTGAAGTTGCGAGGTCTAAGAAGGGAATTTCACTGTCACAGAGGAAGTATGTTCTTGACTTACTTACTGAAACGGGGATGCTGGACTGCAGTCCAATTGAGACACCCATTGAGATGAATCACAGACTTGCCATTTATCCTGATCAAATTCCAACTGATAAAGGAAGGTATCAACGTCTTGTAGGAAGGTTGATTTATCTTTCACATACTAGACCTGATATTGCTTATGCTGTGAGTGTTGTCAGTCAGTTTATGCATTGTCCTAGTGAAGAACATATGGATGCAGTTTTTCGATTTTGAGGTATTTGAAGATGGCGCCAGGTAAAGGATTACTGTTTGAGAAAAAGGATGAATTGGAAGTTGAGGGATACACAGATGCAGATTGGGCTGGTGATAAAACTGACAGGCGTTCTACATCTGGGTACTTCACTTTTGTAGGAGGGAACCTTGTCACTTGGCGTAGCAAGAAACAGAAAGTTGTGGCCAGATCAAGTGCAGAAGCTGAATTTCGAGGTATGGCACATGAAGTCTGTGAAATGTTCTGGATTCGTAATGTCCTGAAAGATCTAGGTTACAAGCTTAGACAACCTATGGATTTGCATTGTGATAATAAAGCTGCAATTGAGATTGCACATAATCCAGTTCAGCATGATAGGACAAAGCATGTGGAGATTGACCGTTATTTTATTACAGAAAATCTTGACAGAAAGGTTATTCGTTTTCCATTTGTAAACTCAGAAGAGCAGTTAGCTGATGTTCTTACTAAAGGAGTGTCCAGGAAGATATTCGACAGCTCAGTTGACAAGTTGGGCATGATAGATATCTATGCACCAACTTGAGGGGGAGTGTAGAATAGCTGTAAATCTTATGTAATTATGATTCTTATTTATTTAGGTTATCATGTAATTATAGGAATGATTGTTTCCTATTAGGGTTAGACTACTCCTCTTGTCCTTGTATATATACCCCTTTGTGAGATGAATAGTATTATTATTGAAAACGCTAAAATCAAAGTATTCTTTTCTACTTTTAATTCATCCATGGTGATACATGTGATTGCACTTCGGAAGCATCTCACACTGGTCTTCTTCCACAAACTCCTGATGACAAATAACGCAGCACTTACCCATGATTAATCCATAACTGAAACAAGTACTTGCTGAGGCAGCGGCCGTAGAAGATGAGTGGTTGTTGGTAACAGTGGCGGCCGTTGCGGTGGCTGCGGCAGGGCAGTAGTTATTGATGGTACTGAGCCCCGTTCGATGTCTTCTTCTCTTCGGCGCTTTTTATAATCGCAGAGCGCGCAGATGCAACAGCATACTGGTAGGGAAGTTACTACTTACTATGAAGACAAATGCAAAGCCGCAGAATATGTTTATTTGGGTATCACTCAAAGCCATGGCCGATGTACTTGTCTTTGGGTTTGTGTGAGTGAGAGACCTATACATTGGATGGTGGTACATGAAGAAGATGATCGAAAATTTGAAACCTAGAGAAATCTGGATTCTTGAAGGGTTATTATTGCTGTACCGTGGGATTTCAAGTCCTCATCGGATTTGTGCCGCATTTACTTGGTGAGAAACAATAGTCACTCCTAATCCTCTCCAATCTTGAATTTACTAACCTTACGGACAACGAATTGATTCCGCATATGAACCAGGGGTGGATTTCATACCATAGGAATTAAAAACTACAGATGCTGGCTAAGCTTCAGTAAGTGCGCAAAATACAAGGCTGTAGATTCATGCATGACTGCTACGATAAGAGTCCCCTAGTACAAAATGTCTAATATATAGAAAGACCAAAATGCTGTCATGCGATCAAATAAACCACCATATTTTATGACCGCCTTCAATTCTCTTTCCAGTTATTGTACAACAGAACAGGGAACATGAGTGAATGTATGCCTGGCTGCCAAGAAGTTCGATACAACCCTAGGCAGTCTAGCACTTAATTTGGCATCTTTTCAATAGGTCTTGTCCATCAGCTGTATCGGTGCCAGGATGTTAGTCTTGCTTGTCTCGACGATACACCCATTCATGACCATTTCCTCCAGCATGAAATGCGCTTTCTCCAAATGGAACATGATGTCTAGTTCACACTGCAAATTCGAGTGAGAAGAGAAACACAATCACTCTATTGAAGCCATAAGTGTGGAGCACTAAAAAGAAACAAAAAATGCAAATGAACTCATAAGTGAGAAGCAAACAAACTTACCACATTGCCGAAATGGCGGTCCATAGTTTCAACTAACAGATGTATGAATTCCAAGATTGCAAGCTCATTCTGCAATGTACATAATGTTAAGAAAACACTGGGAAACTAGAGGATAGGTTTTGATATGAGATAAAAACACAGAGCTTTCAATAAAATTTTGCTCATATAAGAAGAGCTTTGGATCAAGTTCTTCTTCACCCCTCTCTATCTCCCTGTCCATTGCGAAGGGCATGCTAAATCCACTCAAATTCTAGGACGATTCCCATATCCAACACCCCCCCCCTCCTCGTCTTTTCAATCCCTAGCAAATTTAGTTTTACTGATCTGTATGATCAAGTCATACTTGATCTCTTTGTAAACAAAAGCTTATCAAAATGAAAGCATCATCTGATCGTAAAGGAAAGAAAGTAACTTAAGTGACGGAAAAGCAACTTACTTCATCATTGTCTACTCCAACCAGGAAAAACAGTGAAGCATAGCGTCTGTAGACAATTTTGTAATTCCGGTGCTCGACAAATGAACACTGTTCCACACAAGAAGGAACCAAAATCAGCAACAATAAACAGGCATATGATTATATGCACCTAATGATAAAAAACCAAACAAGAACAAAGAAAAGGCATGATTGCGTTTTACATACTCATGATGCTCAACTTCAAATCTCTAAACAAACCCAGAATATTGCCACGGATATGTAATGCAAAGAAACAACCGGAGGTAAGAATCACACAAACCAATGCAAATAGTGAACTCCCACATATGAAAAGACCCTAAAAGAGCTAGTGACAATTGACATTAACAACAATACAGCATAGTGCAGATCATGGATCATGTAGCAACTGTTTAACATTCATAAAGTTGTAGACTTTGGCCGCAATTTAACATCTGAACAGAATTGCAAACTTTCGATCCCAACCCCACTGTTCGCTAATGAAACCAGAACTGAACAACTGGGTATTTGGGAGTTTCAGATGCAGAGCTAAATAGAGGAAAATCAGACCAGATTTGGAATCAAATTTTGAATCTTTGAGATGATATAATATACAGGGCAGAGCAATTTATGAAAGAAAATTGATTGAGAGAGACCTGTTGCTCGTTGCGGGCGAGGCATTTGCGGACGATTTCAGCTTCAAGAGCTCGCCTTTCTTCGAGGGTGAGATATTCGTAGTATTGGGCCAGACGGGTCTGCCCTTGTTTGTTCACCATCAATATGAATCTGATCCCCATTCTTCTTCTTCTTCTTCTCTCTCTCCCCTCTCCTCTGCTCTTCTCTTCTCTTTTGTTTTTGTTTTGTTTCTGCAGAAAACTCAACCTCCCTGACCCGAAGAGAACAGGTCTAGTACTTATATTTTCCTTTAGAAAATAAAAATTAATTTGAAACTTCACCCACCAAAATTCGTTGATACAATTATTATTATTATTTTTGGTTTTTTTTTTTTATGGTTTTGTTGATCAAGTTTCGTATGCTTTTATTTTCGTGACTGACGAAATTTTTTGATACGTTTGTCAATGTAATTTTATCGGTAAAAGTTTGAAATTGTGAGACGAGTTTTTTGTTTATTATTTTGAGACTATTATATTGAATGGAAGCCTCATTGTACACTCTTAGGCAACTAGAATCACACTAAACTAAAAGGAAGGAGGTTCTCTCTCTCCTCTCGAAAACCCTAAGGCCTATGCCGTTCAATTTCTCGACCTCGTCCGGCGGCGCCCGGCTGTTGGGATAGCCTCTGGCCTCCCGCCGTCATGGGGTTGCTGCTGGAGAGGAGAACTACTGCCTATGATGACTTCGTCGGAGGAGGAATGAGCTCTGGTTTTTTTAGTTTGGTTCGGCTGGGATGGTTTGATGGTGGTGATCGGACTGTACGGGCGAGTATTACGATCCCTACTGATGGGTTTCCTGGATCGCAGACGTCAGGGATCTCGATCGATGGCGGTGGGGTTTTGGGCAGATTGGATCGGGGATTTGTTTGGTCCGCAGTGATGTAGGTCGTGGCGGCGAAGCTTGGGAGACGTGGTGCTGCAGGTCGTGGCAGCAACATGGATCAGGAGGTCATGGCTGCGATGTGGATCAGGCGACGAGGGTCGAACGGATCTTGCCGGACGGTGCAGTGCGGCGGGGATGGGTGGAGCTGGGTGACTGGCCCGAACCGGTTGATGGGCCGGGGCGAATTTCCTTGAAGACTACCATGTTGGGCTGCAAATTGTTGGGCTATGTTTCTGCCCTAGTTCAATGTTTAGTTGGGCTAGGGTTTGGGGCCTAGGCCCAATCCTATGTTTTTTAGTTGGGTCTTTCTAAATGTACCCATCAAAATTCTAAATGTACCCAGCTAATTATTTATATCCCACAATATTTAATTAAACCTAGTTAAATTTTCCATAATACCCTCGTTCTACAAAATAATGTCACAAAAAACATACCCAGCAACATCTTCTTTCCTTTCTCTTTTCATCGGTTAGAAATCCAGATTTATACATGTTCTGGTAGAAATGGGTAACTGGAGCAATTCTACGATGCTAATTGCTTGCAAACATATTTACTTGAGTTTTTGGTTGTACTGACTTTCAATTAAAGCAAAAGAATTTCTTTCAAGAGTTAACAAAAGTGCGAATCAATTGTTCAACACTGCACTTGTTTCACTCCTATTTAATAAGCCTTCATCTCATGAAATTGATTTGTCATTTTGTTGTTGTCTCTGTATCCAAAATCAACAAGATTCCAGTATGCAGAGAGAAGAAGAAACTAATCAAGAGTACTTCTACTCCCAGAAAAATAACAATTAATTTTTATTTTTTATTTTTTAACGGTGATGACAAGAATGAGACTAAGCTAATTAAATAAAGGTAGGCTAGGCTACCGACCTTTTAATTATGGAACTTGATCATTGAGAAACCAAACTGTGAAATTGCACAGGAAATCAAACAAAACTCCTTGAAAAGTAGGCTGCTTGCCCTATCATGTTCATACTACAAAGAAAACTAACACTAGCTGCTTATATAAATAAATTCGATCGTCTATATCAGGAAACCCCAACAGAAGCACATAGAAAGATATTTGCAATTAAACGTCTCATAGGCAAAACAACCTTGAATTGCGAACGACTTGATGTTGTGCTGGGTGTAAGATGTTGGAAAAATCTGGGTAAATGTTAAGAGATGGGGGCATAATGGGAAAATTAGTAGAATTTATTTATATATTTTTAATTTAAATAAGTTGCTGGGTGTACTTAGATTTCTGCTTGGTACATTTAGAAACACCCTTTTTAGTTTTATCTAAATTACAATAATTCCTTGTATTAGGAACCTAAGCACCGATGTGCACTCTATGTCTCTTTAGCGTCTCTGGAGTAGTACCGAATGAGGATATCCGCTATCTCTACGTATTTGATTGTACAATGAGTAGGACTATATGTACGTACCACTTGTGGGTACTACCACTAGCTTCTTGTCTGTCTAGAAATGACAGCGGAAGGGTATGTAACGGCCTATTCGGGCTTATGTTGAATATATTATCTCGCCCCCGTGGCATTACAACTCAAAAAAAAAAAAAATTTGTACACTCTTAGGCATTATATCGATATTATCATCTGGATGTCCCTAGTAATTCCAAATGACCTCGGTACTATTATGAATATTCAACAACTTATATTTTTTATGTTGTTGTGTCTCTTTTATGATATGAAATTTTATTTTTTCCACACACAATCCCAACATATATATGTTGTCATTGCATTCTCAAAAATAAAAATATATTGTTGTCGCCGTTTTGGGAGAGGCCGGAAGCTGGTTGGTTATCATATTTATTTGTTATCTTACAACTTGATTGATAACATATTGTCAAACAATGAGAGGACACAGAAGATGTATACTTGGTTGGGAGCATAGAAATCACATTATTTTCCAAAACTAGCAGCCAGATCTTATTAGCCTGACAACAAAAATACAAAATCTCTTACAAATTTGTGAAAGCTTACTAGCTTCAGCTGTAAAACACTCTATCCCACATCCACCCGAATTCGAGCCTCCTCTCATAACAAAACAGTTGCTTATGCATTTTGATTCTAACAACATAGAAGTAGACAATTGCACCAAAATAAAGGGATTGCCAATCTAAGGAGCCGTATATGTAGTACTGATGTCAATTACAGGTATAACTGATTTCCTTGTTCCCCAAGTTGTTATCTGAACAATGTTCCTGATGAACTTCTTCATCTCTCTTGTCCTCAATGACATCTTTAGTACTCAGGAAACTTGGTTGGTGTGTGGAAGATAGGAGCCGAGCCCACATTCGGTCTGTTATCACAACCTGGTGCTGCTCCTCGGTTATTCTCTGCAAATCAACCACCCAACAATAACTTAGTGACAATTATTTATCAAAAAGTAAAGTGTCATTTTAGGCCTGAGGCAGTACTCACATGAAAGGGTATATAAGAGTGTCTCCCATTGACAGGACCTACTATAAATCCTGTGTAGCCTGCCATTGCTCCATGTACAGCACTTTGAGCAAGAAGTGTGCAGTACACATTATCAGAACCGTTGCTTGGAATAGCTCGGATCATGTACGTAGGATCTGCAAACAATGAAGTGCAAGGCTTGATTGATTGTTCCAGTCTTTCTTACCTTTTCACAGTTTTATGGATAAGCAAAAATTTGTGAACTAACCTATATATTTGAGGTTTATCACCATTTTACTTTTTTTCGAGAAGTGATCCTGAAAAAGACCAAAAGTAGTGTTAGTGGAACTGAGTTTACTAACTTAAAATGGATGAGAAGTTAGCATGTGACATCAGATTCCTAACCTTGATCTTCTGGGAAATCCATAGGCCAACATCTTGGAGGAGCTTGTTTCCTGAAGCATCCTGTTTGTCCATAGAGCTTATGCTTTCAGATAGAAGCTCCTGGCCAGCACCTTCAGCAATGACTATAACCATGTGACCATTTTCTTTGAGTCGTTTCTCTATGTATTCAAACAGTCCACCAGGACCCTCAAGATAAAAGGGTGATTCTGGAATCAAGCAACAGTCTACATCTCGGCTTGCAAGCGTTGCATACATAGCAATAAACCCTGCATCACAGATTCCAGATTAAATCGAATAGAAGGGATGGCGCAGTCTGCAAAGTACATCATATGGAAATATAATGTCGTACTTCTCATAACAAAACATGCAGTTCCCAGACATTAAAAGTTTATCAAGGATTTTGAAAATTCAGGATGTCATGAGAAAGCAGGAACTTACCACTATACCGACCCATCACCTTCACAACACCAATACAATTCTCAAAGCTTTCAGATTCAACATGTGCTGCATTAATTGCACGTTGAGCCTCCTCAACGGCAGAGTCAAAGCCAAAGGATTTGTCAATCACCTGTATCAACAATAGACAACAGTTAACAAAAGATTGTGTTCATTTGTGACACAACAACGGGAAAAAATCAACAACAGGTGGCTATAGGCTAACCGAAGAAATGTACCGGAATGTCATTATCAATGGTTTTGGGGATTCCAGCAACTACTACTTTGAGACCACGTCTTTTAATTTCCTGCATGATGAGTAAATCACAAGGTTCATAATGTTATAGAAATAAATTTGCAGAAGCAAATGGCATCTGCCTCTTAGTGGTTTAAAGATACCACCTTGGCCAAGAGAAAAGAAAGCTTGAAAAGATCTGAAGTTAATATGAAATATCAAAGAAAAGTGTACAGTAATTCTCATGATATTGAGAGTTGAATTCTTATAAAGTTATGTTACCTCATATATTACAGATGCTCCCTTCTGGGTTCCATCTCCTCCAATTATGTAAACCTGTAACAAGTTCACGCAGTGGTAAGGGAAACTAGATCACAAGAAATGCATACAAAAAATTTAGATCCATGAATAGCAGTATCTAATTTGGAAATAAGGACCTGATTGATTCCTCGATCTTTAATGCTATCAACTATCTTTGATTTGTCATGGCCACCCCTTGATGTCCCAAGGATGGTTCCACCGCGTTTGTGGATATCATTCACACTCTTTGGAGTCAAAGGAATTATGTTTCGAGAATAGAAACCCTTGTATCCTCCCTACAAATTCATTAGCCAGTAATGATGCCATTAAGTCAGATAATATACAGAACCAATTGATACTTGATTCAAATCTTCAAATCTCATATTTCAGACTAATTTGGGAAATGAAACAGTGCAGTAATCACTTACTACTATCCCTGAAACTTTCTTTACACCATACATATGGTGCAAACCACATACGATCTCCCTAATCACAGTGTTGAGTCCAGGGCATAGACCCCCACAAGTCACGATACACGCATGAACATCCTCAGCCTCAAAATACACCTGAACAACAAGAAGCAACAGAGTCATTGACAGCACACACTACCTAGTCAATTCAACTATATGCATAAAACAATCGAAAACGTACTCTTTGACGTGGTCCAGCACGCCGAAAATGAATGCCCCTTGGACTATTCTTGTGACCAATAATCTGCACATGCACGAGAGAGGAGAAACAATACTTAGACATACTCTCAACTATCACAAAATAAAGAGGGACCGAGATTAGATCAATGAAAAAAAAAAATCAATAACAGCAGCAATAGGCTTACCTTTTGGGCAACAGTATCATCCATATTAACAAAGTACTGCCTGCAATATCAAACAAACACCCATATTCTATAAACAGGCCAATTCTGGATGCCACAGATATTAGATATACCCATAATGAACATGACAAGAACTTACTTGACTACAGAGTAAGCAGGATTGTCTTGCAATGGATTTGTGTAAGTCTACAAAAGTCCATGAAAAAAACAACCCATTACCACAATTCACAATTAGAAACAATAAACCACACACAAGTAATTTGGCGGGAATTCAGTATCACGCAAACAACAGCTACAAGAGAAAGAGGAGGAAAGGAACGACGACGTACCGGAAGATTGGGAATGTAATCAGAGAAATGCGGCACGTCTTCAAGAACGTAGCCATTGTCCCCCTCCACAATCTTAGCCTTACGATCCATGACAACACCAGACGACCCGACTTTATGACCCGACCCGGAAAAACACGTAAACGAGTTCCTAGAAACAGAGCTTGAATCCGAACCTGGAGACTTCAGAGAAATGATGGCAGACGAAGAAGAGTAGAGAGAGTCCATTGGGTAGCAGCAGCAGCAGATACAGACGACGAGTAGTTTGAAGTCGTATTGGGAACCATGGTTCAAATTTATAGGACAAAGAACAAAGAACAGGGGCTGCTTTGAAAAAACAATACCGGTGGCTCAAGGTTTTGAGTTTTTGACTGCAGAAAAAGGTGAGCGTGACGCTTCTTCAGAGATGCTTGGGGAAGAAACCAAACCCCAGTTTGGAAATTTATAGTATTCTAGAAACTTTAACGGCTGGAAATGAAGTAGTAGACGTGGGAGATAAGTAAATTTAAGTTTTATATGAAAATGGAAATATAATAAAGGTTGACCAATGATATTTTGGGGGGGGCGGAAAATAAATATTTTACAGGGTGGTCAATCCGGGTTTGCCTGGAAAACATTGACGTGGATCGGTGGGTTTGGATTACGTGGGCTGCAGCTGAAAAGTGCTTTCCACAGAAGCACGTAGGTTTCACACTTGCATGATTTCACAGGAATTGTGAGGGAAAGTGATTGTTATGGTTGGGGAGAAAAGCACAAATAGAAGGCGGGTTTCATGGAGGCCGGGAAGGGACAAGTCAGGGTCTTACGCTTAATATGTGGACGTGGAATCTAATTCAGATGATTCTTGTCCAAAGCTAATTATGAGTGATTGATGGATGGATTAGTCGGTAATCATTCACATGTGTTTAGGCTCTATTGATAGTTTGATATGACAATAAACTGATTTGTTTTCTTATGGTGTTGCGAGAGACCGAACTTTTGATCTAGTCTAATTTGAATATGCTTTCTAATGCGGAATATTTTTGTTCTATATTTTCATATGGTGTTGAACTGTTGATCATAAATCATTTTACTGTCGATCTCTACGAATTAAAATTTTTCTGATTTCTATCATGTAATTAAATGGTCTCAACCATTCATCCACAAGATTATTTTTGGTAGCACTAGCCAAGTCAAAATTGTTTAACTACTTAATTACTATCAACATCAAAATTGTTTAACTACTTAATTACTATCAACATCAAAATTGTTTAACTACTTAATTACTATCAACATGCTTACATTTTTTTCTTCAAAATATTTATTTTAAGAATTCATCTACAGTGTATTAATATATTATATATCAAGTAAGTTGGTTCGATATAATGCATATTAGTAAACTATCTTGGCATGGTCTTAAATTAGTATATGGCGTGACTCATGAGGGCAGCTGCACGCCCTTTTATTCAAAAAAAAAAATTAGTATATGACTAAGAGCTGCAGTCTACTCCTATATCGAATTGCGTTACCTTTGATATACCGATTTTCCTTATTATATGAACAATAGTTCCCGATTTTAGCAGTACAAGTAAGAAGCCATAAGAATTCCACCTCTTAGACGCATAGAAGATGCTTTCGGAGTTATGGTTCTTCATTCTGTCAAAATGTTCTGTCAAAGAGTTGAATATAATGATATTCTCTTTTTTCGTCCTAAAATAATTGACAATGGAAATAGATGACAAATGCATGATCAAATCAAAGGTTTCACCATCTTATAATAGAGTCTATTATATTCGTGCAGGAGTTGTATATTGACCTACGGAATAACAGAAGAAGGAATTGTTAGAAAATATGGACTTAACATTATCTGATTTACATCAAGAATAAAACCAATTGATTTATCTTTACATAAATAACAAGAAGTATATAATCATAACTCTAATTCTGGTTATCTATTGAGGAGTATGTCTCTTGATAGAAGTAGGAAGCTCATTAGTAATTAACCTGTATTACATCAAGTGTTGGTGATAAATTCTAAGTCTCCTATCTCGATAAACATGAAGCAGTGTTGGACTCCTTATGGGATGAGTCTAACTCGTTTGTTTTGGCCAATATAAATAGGGAGCAAGTCCCTGTATTCATCACTGTGTATTGCATATTGTTCAGCCCCATTCTGAAGCTTTTGGTGTTGACATACAGAAGACTTTCTTCTCCAGTTCTGCTGCTGCTATTAATTATTGTTTCCAGTTGTTCAAGATGTCTAACCTTGGTCAAGTTGTTTCTGCAGGGATCCAGAACGTCAATGATGCAGGTGGAGTCCTAGTTCTACTAGGAAAGCTATTATGCAGTTTCTGTGTGGATATTGTGTAGCTGGTTTAATTGATATTGCATATATGTGTTGTATGATGTGATCTTGTTTTGATGTGTTGGTTGTTGCATCATGTAGAATTAACAGGAATTCTAAATATATGTATTAATTCACATGGTTACAATACAGATAGGATAATCTTCCATCAATTTTGGAGTTGAGCTGATGACCAGTGAATCCACTGTAGTTGTCTTCATGAGCCGCAATGCATATGTCAATGATCTTATTTGACAAGTGGTCATCTTCATAATATGGCTGCTCAATAAACTCATCAAGAGCCATCCACTGGGAGAAAGAAAAAAAAAACTAATTATAGCTAGACCAAGCAAAATCATTAGCAGAAAACAAAAGCAAAATCATTATCAGAAAATAAGTGAATAAATGGGACTCAATCTAATACCTTTGCAGATTGGATTTCCTTCTCATCAATTATGATCTCAGATGACAAAGGCTTAAGCATGCACACAAACAGCAAGTCCGACTGCTCAAATGCAACCTTGTGTGCATGTCTTCCAAGTTGAACAGGAGAAGGAAATATGAAATAAGCAAATAGAAGAAGATCGAGTTAGGGATTATGTCGGGCTCATATTGATACATGCTTCGTTAAGGTCTTAGATATGTATGAGAGAAGAGAAGTCTTACCTGAAAGCTACCATTTTAAGGAAAGTTGTCTCAATCTGCAGCAGTGATGAAGAGAAATGAGTGACTATGAATCAAGCAAATGATAACAAAGATAAAGTCAATACTACTATAGAGAATGATGAATATAATTTTTACCCCAGTTTCTTCTTTCACTTCTCTTATAGCACCAGAGAATATATCTTCAGACTGGGTAAAAAAGATAGCATCATTGTTAGTCTTAAGAAGTATTGAGGAACTTATGTTGAAACATAGTGATCAAATTCTAGAACATATTTTACCTTGTTGATATAACCAGTTGGTAATTTCCACACACCAGAGCAGCTACAAGGACACTTCTCTTTTACCACAAGAACCTATTAATGATAATGAAATTCCATATATTAGACCAAAATTTTGGACTTCTCACTTCTGAATGGTCCTTGTTGAGGTCAAAAGATTTCTTAGTGATTAATGATCATTTTTATATGTACCTCTCTTTTGTCATTGATCACAAAAGCTCCAATACCAATATGATGTGAAGGGCTATCGGGAAGCATGCAAGGCTCACTTGGAATCCAGTATGTTAGCATAACATATCCTGGTTGAGCATGGTGAAAGTTGAAACCCTCCTAAATACAGAACATGTGGTGATTAACAATTTTTTATGTTCAGTTCTGGTTTGAAAAGAAACATTTGCAATGATCGTAACAGATAATCAGACGAGGATTATCGAATTGTTACCTGAATTGCAATTGGGACAAGATCAGCTTGCTCTTTTAGTATTTTGAGCCATACCCCCTTTTTCCCCTGCTTTGCACATTTAACAGTTAATTTAGTTACATATATGGTTTATGATCAGACTTTTATGTAGGATAAAGTTGCAACTTTTCAGTGGAATCAACAATCTTTGATATTGTTATATAATGGCCAGGTTTATAGGTATATTCATATTAGCATTGTATAGTGTCTCATTCACATCAATTAGACCTTCATTTTCCAGTTGGACAGAGAAGCCTGAACAGCAGATGCAAAAGCATTTGCACTCATGGGTAAGCTCTCTGGATTAATTATGACTCCACCATATTCGTCGTTCCATCCGTCAAGTAACTCTGGCATCATCACGCTTGGTGAAGATTTGTTGGGAGATAAAACATGAATTGCTGTTTTCTTAAAGCTGGCTTCAAGAATTGGAGGGCACAAAAACTTGAGTTTGGCAGTAGTGGAGGTTTCTGTAAGAATTTGTTTCCGCAGAAAACCTGAAATAGCAGAACACAAAGTCTATTGGCAACCATTTGTTAGGTAGCAACTAGAAATATGATACTTGGATGAGAAGTAAGAACTTACCATTTGGCAACCCCCATTTGAAAGAGCAATAATCTTGGGTCAAGGAAATAGAAATCATTGCCACTGCCATAGTTTCGTGGTTTTTGAAACACATTAGGACAGAACCATGCTCCTATTTGTATATAGGTAGCCATTGCAATAGGAGGATGCAAATTGATGTTCAGGGGAAAAAAAGAAGGTGAATATTATTTTTAGAGAATAATGGCATCTGCAGGACAAGTAGGACGAAATAGATGGCAGTTCTAATTTATTCAGAAACTACATTAAGGGATAGCATAATTTGTTCTCTTTTTTGTTTTGTTTTGCTGCAAAAAATGCATTGTGCATTTAGTTCTGTTATCCAAAGGCCTTGTTTTCTTTACCTATCAATTGCTTGTTAAATATGAACTATGAACAAAGAGGTACCACATAAAGGGACAGAATTGAAACAAAGACTTCCACTAGTACTACTTACCCATCTGTCCATGAAAAGAAAAAAAGAACGATAATATTCCCTTCCATTATATTTCAAGCAATAAGCATTCTATGATCACTATTGGAATATTAAGCATTTGGATTTCCATGCATAATATGTCATACCTTTATTGATTAAGAGTCTTTGACATATCAAGAGTGTTATTCATTCATGTTCATGTTCATGTTCATGTTCATCTTCAAGCTTTAGAACTAAATTTGATCTGAATTTGGTTCCAAGTTGGCAAGATTCCATAGAATTATATACTGTATCTTGCAACAGAAAAAGAAGGGAGTGGCATGGTCAATATCCAAATAGAATATTTAAACAGGAATCAATGTCTCAATTCACTAGTTAAAAGGATTTATTCAAATTCTTGGATGCTGCTTACTTAAGGTTGCTGAAATTGAGTTGTTAAAAAGGGGGACCAAGATTACAAGCTCGGTTTCCAATACCCTATGCATGAGTCGCTGGTTTTAGGACATTGACTACAAGTTTGCATGTGTTCCTGGCCGTCTAGTCTAGTCTAGTCCATGGTTTAGAGACCAAACTAACTAGAAGAATTCTTCTATTCTTGAACCGAGTCAAATATGGGAATTGGTATAGTTGTAAACTTGTAATAAAGGCCAATTCTTAGGTGCGGGTAGCCGCACCACGTGTACGGTGCGGCTGCCCAATCAAATCTCAGAAATTTTTGTTTTTGTTCCGAAATTATCCCTGATTTTTAAATGTGAAATACCCAAAATACCCCCCTGTTAGGGGAATGATTGGTCTGCCGCACCACGTGGCGGTGCGGCTGCCCCACGCAAGAATCACTCTGTAATAAAATACCTTAATGTGACATCCACCTCAGGCTTTTTCTCATGTCTTACACTTTAAATTTATTCCTACCGGTAGACAAGAAAATAAAGCAATTAAGGATCAGACCCATCAGTAAATAGTTTTGCTGAAGAATTGGGGTGATAGGACTTCTGACACGTTTATTTACTTAGAAAATTAGAAAGGAAATGAAGGGAATGATGAACCCGGTGTATGTGATTTCCTGCGTAACTAACATATATATATATGTATGAGAATGATTCCAATGTATGAGATTCTTGTGTTTACTGAGTATATGGCTCAATTTGGATGGCAGGAAATCATGGTATGAAATGAGAATTAATTTCATTTTTCATTTAGAGGTGCCGTTTGATTATAATTAGAGATTGGAAAGAAAATGAATAATGAGATTTGACTGGAATTGACTCCCTCATAAAGCTTGAATAGAATTACCTAGTCAAAGGTCGTATTGTAATTTCATTTCTCATTGTCAAAGGCAAAATCACATAAATTATCCCTCTAAAAAATTTATACTCTCCCCGGAATATTCTTTTTAAGTTGATGTCATATTTCTACTCTAATTAGTAAAAGGAGTGTTATCGAAAATTATAATTTTGTATTTCATTCTTATGAATGACCAAACACTACAATAAGAATAGACAATTTAATTTCTAGTAATGTTCCAAACATCCACATAAAAATACCAAAACCTATTCCAATTCTATAAAAGCAAACAAAAATTTTGGTGCGGTGAAGTGATTTTACAGTTTTTACAGACAGTTTTTTTTTTTTAAATTCTTATGTAAAATTTAAACCTAAAAATCTTTGAAGCTTTGTTATACAAGAAAACTACAACAAAACAAATTCTCGACCCGGTTGAGGTTGAGGAAAACCCAAACGACGAAAATTACACAAAGTGCTGAGTTGGCACCACCGTGTCCGTCCATCTACACATTCAGTCAGTCTCTTCTCCTCAATCCAACGGGCCACATTTCTTCCTCTAGAAAATTCCACACGTGTCTTACCTTCTCCTCCGCCTCAGATCACGATCACAATCACAGTCGCAAAGCGACGACTCTCCTCCACTCTGGTTCCATTTCAGTCGTCACAGCCCCCGATTTCTCTGCCGCTATCGGCGTCGCCGCCATGTACAAGACCGCCGCCTCACGCCTCAGGGCTCTCAAGGTCAGTAACTTGGCTCCTTTCCCCAAAACTATCTGAGATTCTTAAGCAACGGTCACTGATCGGCCGGCGATTGTATAATAACCGTCTCCGTTTTCATGATTCACTGTGGTTTTTAGTAATGCGGAAACTTAATAGTTGTTTTGATGCTTAGAAATTGAAGAATAAGAAGAAAGAGTAAAGTTGAACTTGAATTTTGAGCTTAGGTCAGGTTATGGTTACTGTGATATTGGAAAGTGGTAGGTATGGTGGTGATGTGATAGAATGTGACCTTGTTATGCTTGGATTTTTTGGATAATTCAGGGCCGGACAGGCATTAGGGGAGTGGCTAGATTTTCAACATTGGGTGAAGTTTCAAGTCCGGCTGCCGCTGCCACGAAGCCTTCTTGGTCTCCTTTGGGTGGTTTGTTTGGTTGGCTGACCGGAGGACGGTCCAGGTCTATGCCTCCACTGGATTTCCCACTTGAAGGTGTTAAGTTCCCACCTGCATTACCGGATTATGTTCAACCGGAGAAGCCCAAGATTACGACCCTGCCCAATGGTGTCAAAATAGCCTCTGTGAAGTCAGAGGTCTGAACGGGAGTCTAATATTGTCGTTCGACTGATTTCCGTGGAAAAGGGGGATTTAGAAATTAAGCTGATCATTGTTGTTTGATGGTTGTTGACTAGGTACCTACAGCTTCCATAGGTTTATATGTTAATTGTGGTTCAGTCTATGAGACAGCAGAGTCATCTGGAACATCACACCTGCTGGAGCGTATGGCTTTCAAGAGCACGAGAAACCGCAGTCATTTGCGTATTGTGCGGGAGGTGGAGGCGATTGGTGGCAATGTGCAAGCATCAGCTTCTCGGGAGCAGATGAGTTACACCATTACTTCTCTGAAGACTTATGTTCCTGAAATGGTAGAGCTGCTTCTTGACTCAGTTCGGAATCCTGTTTTCCTTGAGTGGGAAGTGAATGAGGAGGTAAGTTTTCACAATCCTTCTGTCCTGTTTGTTGTTTGAGAATTTTGCCATGCTTTTTAGCTGATATTGGTATCATCATCTGCAGCTTCTCCGGGTGAAAGATGATATTAATGAAGCCTCCAAAAACCCTGAAGCCCTTGTTTTGGAAGCAGTTCACTCTGTTGGTTACAAGGGTGGATTGGCGAATCCACTCTTAGCCCAAGAATCTTCAATTAGTAGACTAGATAGTGAAATTTTGGAGGAATTCGTTGCCGTAAGTTTAATAGTTACTTTGTCCAACTTTAGCTTTGTTGTGCTAGTTAGTTGTTGCATAGTCAATCATTCTCAATTTGAATGGATTTTTTTCAGGAAAATTATACTGCTCCTAGGATGGTGCTGACCGCTTATGGTGTTGAACATGAGGAACTTCTAAAAATTGCAGAACCACTTTTGTCTGATCTCCCCAGTGTCCCTCTTGCTGAGGAGCCAGCATCTATGTATACTGGAGGTGACTACCGTTGTCAAGCTGAATCAGGGGTGTGTATCACATATGTCTGATCTAATATATCTATCCCCCTTTCTTGTTCATCCATTAACTTATAAATTTGATTTTCCTTGCGGGACAGGATACTCATTTTGCTCTTGCATTTGAACTTCCTGGTGGATGGCTTAGGATGAAGGATGCAATGATTTTGAATGTTCTTCAGGTCTATATCATGCATCTCTTTAGTGTATTTCTAAGTGTTCCATCTTAGTTGGTAGTTATATGTACATTAACAATTTTGTTTTACACCCTTTGATGGGAGAGAAAGTTATGAAGCAATAATGTAGCTAGCTTTTTGTAGATGCTAATGGGAGGAGGTGAATCCTTTTCAACCGGCGGACCTGGAAAAGGGATGAACTCGCGATTATGTAAGTAGTAGAAAACACAAACAAACATTTCATGTTTCATACACAACACGGACATTAGCTTTGAGCGGAATTGTTTATTCATATGTAGTGCATAGATACTTTATTGTCTCTCTCCTCTCTTCATTCAACCCGTGTGGATCCCTAACTTTCCCAACCTTCCGCCTTCAAAGTTATTACACTGCACTGAATTAGTGGATCCCATTACTTTATATATCAGTGACACCATTCATTTGGAAATGAACTGCCCATGTTTTTTCCTCCTTTTTTTTTTTTTGGATTAAATAACCTCGGCATCTGAATACAAGTGCTGTTGTAATGAGCAGATATTCGTGTGTTGGCTCAAAATCCCGAGGTTAAGTCAATGTCAGCAATCAATAGCATCTACAACAATAGTGCTTTATTTGGCATCCAAGCTTCCACTGTAAGCAACTACTGAATATCATGCGTTAGTGTTAGTTGTCTGGAACTGTTAGTTGCCATATCTTGAACTTGTGTGGTCTTTTTTATGATTATCAGTCCCTTTGTCTTGTTCAAAGTATCCAAACTTAAATTATATGTTTTATGCATGCTATAGTGATTAGTGATAAAGTGATATTGGCAATATCTGTGGATTTCAGAGTTCAGATTATGTGACAGAAGCCATTGATATAGCAGCAGATGAGCTTATTGCACTTGCAACACCTGGAGAAGGTTATCTTGGTTATTTATTTATTTATTATTTTTTAATATTCTTAATCACCTTGCTGTACTTTGGAATTGAAAACCTGTCACTGACATGTTCTTTTCTCTCCTCCACAGTTGACCTGGTACAGCTAGATCGTGCTAAACAGTCAACGAAGTCTTCCATTCTTATGAATTTGGAATCTAGAGTATGTAAACAATTACTGCAATTTCTTAATAATAATACCCATATTTTATTTATTCTTGTAGGATCTGTATATATAGGCATCTGGATTTTCTCTAAATGTTATTTTGTTACTTTTCATTATGATTCTGTAGATGATTGTTGTAGACGATATTGGGAGACAAATCCTGACGTACAATGAATGGTATGGCCTCTCTCATGACTGTTTACTATCTTTTCTCTTTTTATCTGTTGATGGAGAAAGAAAAAGAATCTTGTGGGTTTTTGCTCTATCAGATGAACAAAGCTTAATACTTTGCTAATGAGAACCTTTCTTGTTAGTTGTTTTCTCCAATGAAAATGAATTGTCAGATTACCTTTTGCATGCATATCGTGCTACTTCTTTTTTCATTACCAATACTGTATGATTGGTATTAGGTGCAAAACCTGCATTTATTTCATAAATCGAGTTGTTCTGGCCTTTACTGAAGAAGAGTACTCACCATTAGTTAGTATCCCTCTCCCTCTCTTACATACAGAGACATTTTTAGAGGAACTCCTCGGTGTGTCAAAAGTCAAAACCAGTTCCTGCCTACCTGTTTGCATTTTCGCATAAACCACCTGAAATGAGTATGTTTCTGGTATATTAATATTATTAACTCTACTTGTTCGTTAGGAAATTTGAGCAGCTCATGAAGGCTGTAGATGAGGTTTCTTTGGAGGATATTACTTCAACTGCTCAAAAGCTTTTATCGACCCCTCTTACAATGGCATCATATGGAGATGGTAATTTCCCAAAAATTTCCTGCTCATGGGATATTCTGTTTATGTTTCATCTATTGATTTTGGGAACTAACTTTGTTCTTTCGCAATCCTATTCTGCAGTCACTAAAGTCCCACGCTATGATTCAGTCAGCCAAAGATTTTCCCTCTCAAAGTAAAAACAAAGTCAGCAAAGAAGACCACTAGAAAGAAATTGCTTTCATTTACTGAACTGGGTATTTGCCTACTGTCTTTTTAGTGTTGGCGAATAAGTGTTTATTTAAGCATCCTACAGAAAAATTATGATAGATCTCTGTTTGAGTTTGTAAGCACTGAAGCAAAATCCATGTTACTGTTATTAGTAATACTTTTGTGATTGGATTTGCTAGTTTACTGCATAGATATATGATCAAAGAAATGTCACAGATCAGTGATATCTTGGGCCGTATTTTTCCCTTACTTAGTTCTTTAGGCCAACAGTGAGTATGTCTTTGGGTGAGTCCATATTCCTCTGTTATTGAGTAGTGTATCGACAAGTCAAAAGTCAAAAGTCAAAACACACATTGGTGAAGAAATAGAAGTAGATAAACCTAACATCAGCCTTGCTCCCGAATATTAGGAGTCGTACCAACTTAAAATGGCAAAACTTGCACGTACTCTTTCATTCAAATATACTATACTGTAGAGAGAATAAGATTTAGGGCAATTCTCTGAGAAGGTTTTCGTATTTTTGAATTCACAGTAATCGGACATTATGTCTCACCGTTTCCTTATAAGATTACCAGAGCGATGAAATGATCTCTCACTAGTCTCTAGGGCATAAAAGCAAAAAATAGTAAAATTCTCTGTCCAACTGCGAAAAAAAGGAAAACAAAAAAGAAAAAGAAAAGAGAAAAACAAAATTATATTCTTCTCTTTGTCTCCTGTTCTCTCACTTTGTACTTTTAAGAAAATCATTATGTGAGCAATGGGTATTCCATTTATGTCGACCATCCAGTGGCACTCGCAGCAACCACCACCCATTGGCATCTACATTTTCTTATTGGTAATGACAAATGTGCAAACATGCACAAACACCATTATGATAATAAACTCATTCATGAATGTTTTTTTAATTAAAGTACGTCGTTCGCTTTCCAAACAACATAATTGTGGTGCTAACGTAACGTAGTCTTACATCTCAGGCTCAGCCATGGGAATAGTCTCCTTTTGCATTCCATAGCAACAACTTACAACCTACATGCATGTTAACAAGTATGTGTTTCGAACATTTTATCTCGTCGTCGTCTTCGAATTTCAAAATCTCGTGCCCGGCCTAATGCAAGCATGCAGAATGCTTATGGTCTTTCGAACATTTTCTGACCGCCTGGGTTAGAAATGGCACGTGCTCAAATAACAATTTAGGTGAAGCAATTTCGTTTGGTCTCGGACATCATGACGTTTTAGAAGTCCTTGTCCTTCTGATATAATGTTGAGTAACTTTTTCTAGCATATATAACCTAATTAATTCCTCTACAGCTTCAAAAGTGCATGCTGATCAGTGCATGCAGTATCATATCATAGCTGCTTTTGTTGAATATCTCAACATACAACATAGGTGATAGGTAAAGTATGGTTGGGTACTTGGGTTTCAATTTAAAATGCAAATTGGAAGGTTTGTTAGTTCCAGAATTTTTCTTTCATTGGTTGATTAATTTTTAATTAGTTTCTTGACATGTACGACGTATTATTCTAACTACTTGTTACAAATATTCCCATACATGTGTTTACTCAAATCCATAAAGACGGAGTATTTTCCTAGTAAAGATGTGCCTAACTAATGCACTTACCTTGCAAGTTCTTCAAGTTCTTGGAATATTTGATAATTCTGCATTGCATTGGCCCTTATTCTCTCATTACATAATTAGTAGCTAATATTCCATCCCTCGTTTTTTCCCCTTGTCTCATTCAAGAAAGGACATGGTATTTCTAATCTCAAATTAAATACATTTTTGGATATATTTACTCATGGGTCATGGCACATGCAAAGTATCAATGGAGCATAATAAAGAACTGTTAATTAGTCAGAAATAAACTTATCAGATGGTCCGATCCGGACAATCTGATTCTTCATTCCCTCGCGACACAAGGAGAGAAACAATCCTAGCTTTAGTGTTTTGGATCTAATGGATATTTACTCCTTCACTTTTATCCAGAATGTGTTTTACACATTGCAGTCATTGTTGAAGGAGCCCCGATCCCAAAGTAAAGAAAAGTAATACTTTACTTTGTGCCCTAACATACATGTTGTGATACAGTTAATATAAGTAACAAGTTGGGGTAAATTTATTAAAATTATTCAATCATGTGAATTAACATATCAACATAAGACGATTTAGATTACGATTATGAATTTGCATTTCTTTTAACCTAAAAAAAAATAAAGAGAAATGATACTCAAAAGTAACCAAAAGTGACATAAGGTTTTGGCCGGATTAGGTTTTCAGACACTCAATGCGCATTCTAATCCATGTGTCATGATTTATTTATCTAAATATCAAAGTGAATAACGTGAATTAACATCTCAACAGATACACTTTAGATTACAATCTTAAATATCGCATTTATTTCACACCTCAAAAAAGAAGAAAGAATGGCATAAAAGGGAAATCAGACAAATGAGCAATCATGGACGTCTATCTGTTGTGTAAACAGCATGTTGGACCATCCATCATTTTAATTTTGACTGCTTGAATGGATGTTATAAACGTGAAGGCTCACCATCATCTGATGTAATATCAAGACACTTTCGATAGCAAAGATTTCCAAAGGCCAATTAAGGGTCATGCGCCCCACATAAAGGTAGCTCCTTCTTCTATCATATAGGAGAATAGAAGAGGCTGCACAATTGGTATGAGTATCCAGTACTTGAGATATCTCCTCTAAATAGAAATAACACAAGCTGGAAATTAAAAAAGGGATACAAAATATATAGTACATGTAAAAAATGATGATTTCTTTTGGGATGAGGTAATTTATAAATTGGGGGTGCTTCTGCCTCAAGTCTGCTAGGTTTCTTTTTAATATGATTTTGCATAAGGTTTTTAATTAGAAGGGGTGGTGGTGGTCCATCAAGTACACTGCTCATTTGCCTTGCATATCAAGCAATCTTCTATCTAATCTCTCTCCCTCTTTCTCTCTCTGAGTCTCTCTCTGCAACATTCATGGCAAAAGCATCATCATCACCACTCCATCTCAAAACCCATGTGAGCACCTATTATCTTTTCTTCTCTAATATATATATATTTTTTTCACAATCT
Source organism: Rosa lucieae (assembly GCA_024704745.1). Classification (NCBI taxonomy): domain Eukaryota; kingdom Viridiplantae; phylum Streptophyta; class Magnoliopsida; order Rosales; family Rosaceae; genus Rosa; species Rosa lucieae. Next base: position 5,976,759 of record CM045493.1, read on the forward strand.
TTTTCTGCCTTGAAGGAAAAATTTGGCTGTATTATGCATCTTTGTAAATCTGATATACAATAAAACTCTGAGAGCTAGCACTGTAAATTCCTGATTTCGTCTCTATTACTCAAAGTCTTACTGTCCATGTGTAAAATAATAAGTTGAAGTATATATGTCTGTCTTGTTTTGCATGGGGTCCTAAGAATTTTTGTGTGAGTAATTTATATATCAGCTTTATTGACATTCACCTTTTACCATGAAAATACCGCAACCATAAAATATTAGGATAAATACTTCCAATAAATTGATATAAATAAAAGAAAACTATTAGCTTATTAGCTAGCTAGAATGGCAAAGATATGAGATGGGGTTAGTTTGCTTTTGTATTAGTAACAGCTGTGAAGGCCGTTTCATGCCTTTTGCTTTTGTAGTCAAGGCTCAAACAAAGGTGTGTGTGTGAGAGAGGCCTTGATGAGCTGAGCTGAGCTAGCTTTATTTTCCCAAACTAAAACCAACTTGGCATGGTTTCCTTTCTTTCTTTCTTTATGTCCTGTTGTTTCTGTTTGGGTTTCTCTCTTTCTCTCTCTATAGCTCTCTCTCTCACACACACAAATCTAGCTGCTGTGCTTAACCGCCTAGCTTATTAGGCTAGCTTCTTAGATTAGCAAAGCTAGCTGCTGGCTTAAAGGTACAAGGGTTTGAGGGCAACTTTTCCCTCTTTTTCTCTCAGCCCCTTCAGTTAAAGTAGAGATTGGACAAGGATTTCTGGTGTTTTCCATATGTTAAAGCAGAAGAAGAATCAGGTTTATAGCTCAACCTCACTCTCTTTCATAGTTTCTTCTTTCCCAATTCTGTCACCTCACCCTTCTTCTTGTTCTCCTCCTTCTTTCTCCTCTTGCGAACTTCATGTTTATCTTTTGGGTTTTGAAATCTTTCGTTACAAATGAATCTTCAGAATTATTGGGTGTCTGCATAATCTTTTTTCCTATAAAGATTATGTTTTCTTCATTAGCTTGAAGAAGCTGTTGTTATGAATACCACCCGAAAATTCTATCTGATTTGTTCATGTTTTCTATCTTCCATCAAGTCTGTGAATTAAGTAGTACCTGTACATATCCATGGATTTCTTTCTTTCTCATCGTTGCCCTTTATTAATAAGAACGTATTTCATGATAGATCTCAATCATATTTATATGTATATATGATTTCTTTTTAATTAGCAAGAGAGCAAAGAGCTGGTGGGATATGAGAAGCAGGCTCTTAATTATACAAGGATGATCACAATTTCGTACAAGACGGTTACAAGTTGATGAGTTTTCGAGAAAGAAGATAGCAGCATCTTAATCATATATTTCTTCACACAAGGTTGAAATAATGAACAAGAGTAATATCAGAAGCTCTGATCTCATTGATGCCAAGCTTGAAGAACACCAGATGTGTGGATCGAAGCAGTGCCCCGGTTGTGGACACAAACTTGAAGGAAAGCCGGTATGTACGGATCAAAAATCAATCAATCCGATGATATTCTTGTTTGCTTCCAAATAAAGACTTTTTGTTGGCATATGGAATATGATTCTTTGTAATTGATAGTAATTATTTTCTATCTCAAGTTAATTTTGATATTAATTTATGTAAATTAAAAGGGTACTTCATCTTCATCTTTTTCTTTTTACCTTTAATTTCTTTGTTCAAGCTAGCTAAGCTAGCTCTTTTTCGCTTTCAATATAATTATTAACAAGAAATGGAATTAAATGGTGTCTGCAGGACTGGTTAGGTCTACCAGCAGGAGTGAAATTTGACCCAACAGACCAAGAACTGATTGAACACCTTGAAGCAAAGGTAGAAGCCAAAGACACAAAGTCTCACCCTTTGATTGATGAGTTCATTCCTACCATTGAAGGAGAAGATGGCATTTGTTACACCCATCCTGAAAAACTTCCTGGTCATCATCTACTCTCTCTCTCTCTCTCTCTATATATATATATATATATATATACATATTGAAATTAATTTTATGGATTAATTTCAAGTTTTGTTGGTTATGACTTTGAACATCTCTCAGTTTTGCACAACAACATATGAGTTAATATTCATACCTAATTGGTCAACCTAACTTTGACTTTGGGCATGCAATACTTCATTTCTTGCAGGAGTGACTAGAGATGGGTTGAGCAGGCACTTCTTCCACAGACCCTCCAAGGCTTACACAACCGGGACAAGAAAGAGGCGAAAAATCCAAACAGAATGTGACCACTTGCAAGCCGGCGGGGAGACACGGTGGCACAAGACCGGCAAAACCAGGCCGGTGATGGTGAATGGCAAGCAAAAAGGGTGCAAGAAAATCCTGGTCCTCTACACAAACTTTGGGAAGAATCGAAAACCAGAGAAGACGAACTGGGTGATGCACCAGTACCATCTGGGCCAGCACGAGGAGGAGAAGGAAGGGGAGCTTGTAGTTTCGAAGATATTCTATCAGACGCAGCCGAGACAATGCAACTGGTCGTCCGAGAGAACAAGTGCTGCAAGTGCAAGTTTAACTGGTGAAGGAAGTAGTGATTTGAGAAGAGATAGTGGTGGTAGTGGGAGTTGTACTTCTTCTAAGGAAATAATAGTATCCCATAATACTCATCTTCGGGATCAGCATGATCAAATGTCCGCAGCAGCAGCAGCTCAAGTTAATGTCATTGCTCAGCCATTAACAAGTTACAATTCCATAGATATGCATCAGTTGAAGTCCGACCATTTCAGCTTTGTCCCATTCAGAAAAAGCTTCGATGAGGTAGTTTACCATTATTCTTTTTCATCATATATTTCATCGTGCATTAAGATTAATTAATTGTTTAATTTCTACATTCATCTTATTAAACATCTATTTAGCCATATATATACATATCCCGATCTAGGGCAGATATTAACATTGCTTTCTTAGCTAGAATGGGATCAATGTTGCTTTATTAACATTGCGGATCCATTTGTTAACCCTCTTCTATCCCCATCTGGACACCAGTATTAACATTGCTTGCATTTGCAGCATGACTACAGATATCATGGACCTCGCTCTTGATAATTACTTTCAGTTAGCAATAACTAGTTTTTACTTGCCAACTTAAAATGGTACCAAGCATTTGATTGAAGTTAGATCAATGTTCAAGCTTTCTAAACTAGAAGAGTGGAAATGAATAGTGGTTGATCAAGAATAGACTTGGTAACGAATCTTCTTAATATGTCCATTTGCAGGTGGGCATAGGAGAGGCTTCAACGGCAAGGGAACCCAGCATTGCATCTGGCACGTGCGAAGAGCTGCGTGAGAGACCACAGCTTCATCATGTGGCACATGATCAACTGCTACATCATCACCAACATCAACAACAAGTACACCATGAGCAACAGCAACATCAGCATGGCCAATCACATCATCAACAACAAATAGCAACGGCGGCCAGCTTTCACATCAGTCGGCCTTCACACCCCATTTCCACAATCATCTCTCCGCCTCCTCTTCATCACACCGGCACCTCCATCATTCTCGATCAGGATGCGTACCATGTCTCCCGATCAATAATGCTCCAAAACGAACATTTCCAGGTACCATTACTCACCCTAGCTAGTAGTTCTGTCGCAAGGGATTTTTTAGTGCATAAGCTGATAATACTAACATGGTGTGGCACTCTCAAATATTGTTCGTTTCTGAACAAAGCTTAATACTCAAGTAGAAACCTCAAGGGTAGAACTTATCGCCACCTGTTTTATACCAATACATTGTCTTCTCATTTTGATCCTCATATGCAGTAAGTTTTAGTGCTTACTGCAAACTTGTAATATTTTTTTACCCTTTTAATAAATTTTTTTCTCTTTTTTTGAGAATTCATCAACCAAAAAAAAAATTATATGTACAAAATATAATACACTATTCACACGGTCTATTATATGTACAAAATATTGTTTCGCCAAAGTATCATATAACAAAATGAATAAATGAACCCCATTTTTTTTTTTTTTTGAAAGGAATGAACCCCATTTTTAACGGTACTTGATCACATTGCCTATGTAAAGGTTTTGTGGCTCGAGAGATGAAGGGTGAAACTCCATTGTGTCTATACCATGTTGTACATGTGTCAAAACTCATCTGGTTATGTTGCTTTTTTTGTCTGCTAAATTGCAAACATTAAACTATTTTACCTTTAAATCCTTGAAGACAATATCATCAAAGTTACTTGATTAATTAGCTGGGTATTTATTAATTTTGGTGGTTAATTTGTCTTTTCAATGCATGCATAAATAGCAGCAGCAACAACAACAGCAGCAGCAACAACAACATCATAAACAGATGGGAGGGAGGTCAGCATCTGGCTTGGAGGAGCTCATAATGGCCTGCACTTCATCGAGTAATGTCAAAGAAGTGAGTAGTTTATATGAACTTTTTGACTCTGAATTTCATGAGCTCTAGTTTGTCATAATACCATTAGCTAATTACAAAAGATAGAAAGAAAAAGTGAGTTTGCCAAGGATTAGAAAGGAGCAAAAGCAAGAAAATCATCCAATTTCTTTATTACTACTAATTTAAATTAAAGACAGAAGCTAGCCAAAACCCTTTTCTGCCCTTTTCTCTTTATCCTTTTAATTAAATTTTATATGTTTTCATGTATATAATTGGATGGTTTCACAATCCTCTCGTAAAAGAGCAAAAGGAAAAAAGGAAGGTAGAGACACTTAGCATCATATCTAGGCTCTGGTCTAAGGCTAAGCTACAGAATATAATCTTTCTTGTTACCTGACTGTAAAGCCGTAATTATGCCTTTTGAATAATTTCAAACCAAAGTTGAGAACACAATTAAAGCTACTATGCATGTGAACTTTATTACCACTATTTTCCTTTACTATTAGTGCTAAAATCTTGAATGAACTCAAGTACAAACTCTTTTTCACTGTTAGAAAACAAAGGTACAGATTTATTTAGTAGAAAAACTAGTTAATGATATGCAAACCCTAACTAGCTAATATTGGTGGTCGATCCTAATCAGGGCACGCTTGCAATATATGTCTTGTTGCAGGAGTCATCATCCATGGCAAACCCTCAAGAGGCAGAGTGGATGAAGTACTCTTCATTCTGGCCTGACCCTGACAACCCAGATCATCATGGATAGGCGCGAGAGCAAAAGCAAAAAGAAAAACGCAATAGAGAATAAAAACAAAGACAACATCATCATCAACATGAATAGTATTTTGAAGCCACAACCCTCTGGATCAAGTTGCTTTCACATTCAATCGTGAGGCCAGGAGACCATAACCAGGCATTGATGGACCATATATGGTTTGCTAGCTCTTTTGCTTTCTTTTTCTCTCTATCTATATTCTCTTGGCTCTCAACTGAATTGAACTAACTAAGCAACGGTCCATGTTTTGGGAAAGAAAGAGAGAAAAGAGAACAAAAGGGGAAAAAAGAAAAAGAAGGTTCAAAGAAAAGGCTGCTTCTCTCTTCTGACAAGTACATAGAAGGAGAGAACCAAAGACCCAAAGCAAAGCAAATCCAGTCCTAGCTTCCTGCATGAAAATCATCACCATTATCATTACACCATATATATCATCTTTATATAAGCTAGCCTATTCTTATTATTATTTTATTATTTCATTATGTTTGTATAATGCTCCTTTCTTGTTCTTTACAGAGGAAATACCAAAGAGTTTGCGCCAATTGCAACATAGACATTGTTAATTGTACTTTGGTTAGTCACTTTGTTACTTAAATATGAATTGGGGTTTCATATTGTTTCCCTTTATAGAAATCAAAATGTGTTAATTAATACAGTAATGTTCATTCCCCAGAGTGCTTTACTTTTTGTTCACTTCTTTAAACATTATAGTCTGGAAAAAATCAGAAAATAAAAAAGAGAAAAAGACATATAAAATCGAAATGGATTTTTCATCTTGTACCGTCATATATATATATATATATATATACAGGCCTTCTCCACTGCGGACGTCCGCAGTTTTTCATTGGTGCGGATTTCCAGTTTTGACCCACTTTCCGATCATATTTTCACATCTTAACCGTTCAGTTTTTAGGTCCTAATGTATAGATCACCTCTGCAAAATTTCAGCCAAATTGGTGGTCGTTAAGGCATCCAAAACTGCAATTTACAACAATGTACACGAACGGTTCCGGTTCGGCAGATTCGGTCCGTTCGTGTAAATTGCAGTTTTGGATGCCTTAACGATCACCAATTTGGATGAAATTTTGTAGAGATGATCTATACATTAAGACCTAAAAACTGAACGGTTAAGATGTGAAAATGTGATCGGAAAGTGGGGAAAAAATGGAAATCCGCACCTTTTTTCTTAGGTGCGGATATCCGCACCTGAGAATGATTCTATATATATATATATATGACACACACAAATATATATATATATATATATATATATATATATATGACACACACACAAATGGGAAACAACATAATGTGATTGTTTTGGATCTTAAAGCAGCTATAAGCGTATTGATGCCCTAGCTATATATCTAGGCACTGGTTTAAACAGTACTTTAGAACCACGTGTATGGATAAGTTAAAGCAGAATTAACTTTCTTCTTCATTTTTCCGTTTTTTCTATTTTTTTTCCTTCTGCTTCGTTTTCATTTCCATTAATTTGATGTTTCCGTTGCAACTGTTATATCAAATCACTCACATTAAGCAAGGGAGTATGTATGCAGGTATTACTGATTTTCCGGTATCGTATTTTCTGCATGCATGCATGCCTAGCCTTCCACGGTTGCAGAAAAGATCGATTCTTTGCCCTAAAATGAAAAAGGAAGTCTGCTTTTCCATAGTTAAGGTGCTCGATCGATCTAGTAGAATTGATTTGAGGTCTTCTGCCCTCATTCATTACGTATACTAAAATATAATTAGTGTCACTTCATGAAAAGCGAGAAATGAAATATCTCCGCGCATATGGAACAAGTTACTATTTATGAAAAACTTGATATCAGTTTCGAAGTAGTGCATGGCTTTTATGCTCTTAAAGGTCGTTTATGGAACGTTATCAGCCACTTAAAAGGAAGTGATAGTGGAATTCAGCTAGATTAACTAGCATCTTAGTACGTATATGATAATATATATATATATATATATATATATATATATATATATCTCCCTTCTTTTGTTACTTGAAACCCTACCTTCTTTTACTTGAAACCTTCTTTTCTGCTTTATTCTATTCCAGATTCGAGCTTTTGGGCAGAGTAAAGATGTGCTTATCTCTATTGCCATGAGAGAGAGAGTAACGTGCATGCTATTTATATAAATCTATGGGACGTGCATGAAATGAAGGTAAGTGAAACCCATCATGGAGGGTATAGCTAGGGCTCTGCAGCTTCATCGTAGTTTCTCAAGGGAATAAAGAGGGAACCGAACCAAGAATGAAAGGACAAGAATAAACTTTAAGTTTCAAAATGACCAGCATCTCCTGCATTATCGTATGTATTCCATTACGTACGTGCATGTGCTGAAGCAGTTAAGCATATCTTCTTGAATACAAATTTTGTAAAATTCTTTGCATATCGATCCCCTCCTAGAGTTTATCAAGTTATACATGCAGGATAACATGTATACTCCTGCGAATATAACTCCCGTCGTATTCGTACATTCGATGACCTTGTTATACTAGCTGGTTTTATGTGCTCTGATACTACTACTACTACTACTACATATATATAACCCAGATACTATATCTGTAACCGGAATATTAGTATCTATGAACGATAGGAGTTGCAAGCTAGTGTAAGCCAAACATAGTTGCGGCTGAGAGAATCGAAATATTATATATGGTGACATGGTGTACGTAGATGCTTGATTTTGCCATATATGTTGGCTACTTGTTAAAATAAACAAAAGGAGGAAGATCCTAATGAAACAGAGAGACAAAGTGTCTCTATCCACAAACAAGTATGCAATAGAAAATGAAATAAAGGAATGCCATGTCCTGTATCAACCAAACCTAGCTAGCTCTTATCAAAAAAAAAAAAAAAAACCAAACCTAGCTAGCTATATACATAAAAAGGTGATATTCAATTCTTTCGCTTTATGGAGGATTTTGGATGCTTTCATCTTTTTGAGAATGTTGTTAATACTAACTAGTAGAGAGCAGAGAGGGCATACTTGTTGAGTTTGCAGAGAGTTGGTCCCAAAAAGAAGTTGCAGGAAGAATTGTGGTTAGTGCGAGGACGAATATAACAACATGCATGCATAGCCTAAAGCCAAACCTAACCTTTTCTGGATTCTTCCACAAACCAAACCCTACCCTGCTGCAGCTTTCGCTTTGCTTTTATTTAGTTCAACCTCTTTTCATTTTTGATTTTCATCAACTCTATAGCACTCATTTCTGTCCTAAACTCTGCTTGTAGTTAATTAATTAGATACTTGTAGATTGCACTTGCTGATTGACTAGGTATTTATAGCTAGTTAGTTTCTCTTGCAAAGGTAGCTAGGGAACAAAATATATGAACAAAAACTGAAGGAGTAGTCTTAACAATCCCTTCCTTTCTATGCAATTTCACCTCAATCTTCTCTCTGTAGAACAAATGAAAGTATTGGCCGGGTATTTACGATACTATCATTTTTCTTCATAAATATCCTCACATAATACATGATCGCACTACTACATAAAGGTCATCAGACGACGGTGGATTTGTGTTGTGTGATGACCAAGCTCACCGTGGTCTAAGTGAGTGTTGTGTGATTGAAACATCAGACAACGGTGATTTCACCGTTGTGTGATAGTACTTTGCTCAACAGAATACTAGTTTCCGTTGTGTGAATTCTGCGCAGACATGTGCCTGGCATGGCATGCGCGGGGATGCCGCGGCACAGTCAGACAACAGAAAAGGAAATTTGCAGTTGTCTGAGATTCATAACACACAACAGATATAACTCATTCTTTGTTGTTTGAGATTCATAACACACAACGGATATAACTCATTCTTTGTTGTCTGAGACTAATAACACATAACGGATATAACTCATTTTTTGTTGTCTGAGACTAATAACAGACAACGGATATAACTTAATATTTGTTGTCTGAGTAAGTAACACACAACTGAAGTAAAATTATCTCCCTTGTCTGTTGATTACTCAGACAACAGTGATCATTTTATTTCTGTTGTGTGTTATGAATCTCACACAACAGAATTTTGTTTTCTTTTGTTGTTGGTTGTTAGTTCACACAACAACTATATTTGGTTATCTGTTGTGTGAATATTGTAATCAAATTGGGTACCAACCAGTGACTGTTGTAGGAGAAGCCTCAATTTTGAACTCTTTTATCATCATACAACACATGGTTTTGTACTGTGTTGTATGACTGAATATTAGATAGTAATTAACACATAAACAGTACTCTAATCCATATCATTCAATCACCATTTTTCAAACATCCATACATTCAAGATAGATAATGTCCCAAACAAGAAATCATTCCTAACTACCTATACATGAAACAAAAGCTGATATAATATCTTTTCGCTTCAACGAAGTTTCCTTTTGAAGAAGAACAAGGGCAGTCACAAGAGACTTGACATTTGGCCACTCATGAGGTTCATACTGCAAACACCATGACGCTAACCGCACCAGCTCAATTCTTGGGATCACTAGTCTAAGATTGGGAGCTTCTTTCAGCTGTTACAGATGAAGAATAATAAGCAGCAACCATGAAAACTGCAATGTAAACAAGAATAGCAGTCATCGGAGAAGTTGCTCTTCTTTCCATTTTGGAGGGAGAGAATTAGTCTGAGGTTGCAGTCCTGTAATGGCTCAGCAAAGTGGCAAAAGAAAGAGCTACGACGACATTGTCTTTTTGACTGCAACAGAAAAGACCAATAGTTAACCGCACAGTTAACACATTTATTAAAAATGTATTTGGAACAAGGCAGAATTGTTGAGAAATTATATAACTAGAAGGACAGCAGAATGAAAAAGCAGGTCACAACACATATCACGAGTAAACTGGTAACTTTCGAGTTGTGTTAGGCTTCACCCTACTCCATAGTTAGCTTCATGGTTGATGTTTGGGTTGGGCTAATTTTCATATACCATAAACGTGATCCAACAAAACCCCGCAAAACATGACCTGTTGCAAGGTCTAGTTTAAGTGGACCCCGACACTAAATATGAAGCTTATAATGCAGGGCACTACCTGACAATAGCATACAATGTCATAAAGGTTCTGCAGTCCGGAGTTTTCATAGAAGACCATTGAACTCTGCTCAAAGGAAGGTCATACATATACATTACGCAGTGTTTTAGGAATTATAAATGAAAAGGTGCAAATGGTAGAAATAGCACCTGCCTAGGCATGTCAGCAGGTCTAAAGTAAAGCAGGCATTGAGAAGGGAGTCCATCTCGACCAGCACGACCACTTTCCTGCAGCAAAGAAGGTTACAAAACGGATAAAGTTCAAAAAGTATGTAAGCTTAGCTAGAACGGTAGAAAACCTGGTAGTATGTTTCCATTGATTTACTCAAGCTGTGATGGATGACGAACCTGACTACAAGCAATAGCCAAAATATTAGATAATTAAAAACAAAACTGTCAGGAATATCCTGTGAGGGACTTTCCAGGTTATATAAAAGTATTCAGACAGTTTATTACAGTATGTAGAGTGTATATAAATGGACAATATTCTAGCCAATTAGGGTCCTAATAGGAATTATGGCGACAATTATACTGTTAAAAGTATCAAGTCCTGACATACTCTCAAAGTAGCAAAGTATACTTAGAGACAAACTCAAACACATGGTGGACGATGTCGAATACTAACCATCAGGTTTGTTGATTCCCATACCAAATGCTACCTGGAATGCATATGTAACCTTGGGTTAAGAAAGATAAATTTCCAAAGAAAGATAACTTTCTGTAAGATAAGGGTCAGTCCAAGCAAACATACAATGCCAACGATGACATGTAGTTTGCTCTTGCTCCACCTTTTCATCAATAAAAAGGGATCGACAAATTAAAACAACATAGAGTACGCACTACCGCACAATAATGCATGATCTGATTATTCGACAGCAGTCACAGCACTCAATAGAATTAGATAACTTCAAGAAAAGTCAGAGGTATCTAAACTTCCAAGAAGATTATACTAGTTCCTAAGAATAGACATCAAAGGGTGATAATTGCGTTTAAATAGGTTGCCTTGAACAATCAGAGCTGGGCATACAATTACTGCCAAGAACTTCTGTCAAATAGTAATCAAAATTGTAACCGTTTTATAAAAAATCAAAACTTAGATTAACAAGTTTAAACTTAACTATAAAATCATTGGCATAGAAACCTGACCCTAAAGAATTCAAAAAGGCTTCCACTAGAAATGAATAAAAAGGTAAAACGTACCTTCGACTGAAATTGAAACATAAAGGCAGAAACACCTTAACTTAAACACAAGCAAATCCTAAAGGATTAAAGAACATTTAAAAAGCTAGTTAACAACCAACCCATCTCAGCTGCACACTCACCATCTCACGGACACCGTTTCATCAACTAATTGAACAATGAGAACCAAACAACAAATAACCCAAACCAAAAGAATTCCATAGTAAAATCGGAAAAAGATATAACAAAGTAAAATTCCAATTACAAAGTCACTCACAGTAGCAGGAAAGTCCAACATTAAGATGGAAAACTAACTCAATTATTTGAAAGGTAACCTCACATTTGGAACAACATGCTATTGATAAAGAATGAACAACAAGAACATAAAATCAAGAACAGAAACACAAATTCAGAAAATAGAAGCCACTCACCTAAAGCAAGACAACCGAAACTCAGTTTCAGTTTCAAGAGCAGAAAAATCAGACTCTCATTCCCATTCGTTCCTCCTCCTCCTTCTTCTTCTAAAACTCAATCGAAACTCATACAATTCTATAGCTTCACTGTCCTCTAATCTAGAAATACCCAATCGCAGCCTTTGAGAAAACCCCAAACTCTCAAATTCTCTCTTCTCAATCCCTCTCTGTCTCCTCCTTTCTACTTCTCATTCTTCTTTCTTTTTCAACTAGTCGCTTTCCCCTCCCCTCTCTTTTCTTTCTTCTTCCTCTTTTCATCTCCCTCTTCTCTCTTTCCTTTTCCAGTTCTCTTCCTCTTCTTTTTGGTTTCCATCCCCCACCCCCATCGTCAGCAACCAAAACCCACTCCTTCCTCTCTCTTAACCATTACATAAATAAATAAAAAGTAACAATAGATAAAAACAAATATCATATATATATATATATATAACAGAAAATTAGCAGGGCAAATACTAGATTAGCTACACCAACAGACTACCCAGCTAGACAACCCTACTGGGAAAAGATGCAATTTGTTTGCACCGGATATTGCAACTCCAAAATCTATAGTACAATACCAAATTAGTGTGTGAATGTGCATGTGGATGTGTGGGAGAGAGAGCAAGAGAGATAACCTGGAGATACAGCACCAAGCCCAGGCTCATTTGCTGATATATTAGTCAAGTTGAACTGCCAGTTTCCCTAACAAAAATGATTAAATAGATAAAAAGCAGCATGTTCAGTGCATTCATCGATCAAAAACTTTGGTATGCAAATTTGTGTATCTCAACATAACTGTTCTAACTCAGTCTTACTAGCAGTCTAGCTCATCGAATCCATATTGAAACCAACATGTTTAGCATTCCGTAATTTAAAACGCAACAACTCCATAACAGAACCAAAATAAGATACAAGATGGGTCCGAATTTACCTTGTTGCCTTGGGTGTGGAAGACTCCTCCAATTTCAACAAAACTTGAGTGTTGAGATTCTTCACTAGGGTGTCCAAGTTCTTAAACTGTGATGAGTAATTACTGCCCTCATTTTCTTGCACATAATCACCAACACTGCAAAATTGTTTAAAGAAAAAACCCAAAACCCAATTAACAACCAAGAATTCAAAGACTACCCAATTCCAAAACAAACACAGAATCAAAGCAAAAACCTACTTAAATTCACAGTGAACGTTCTGAGAAGCCCCATCAGCCAAAGCATCTACACTTAATGTTCCATCAATCACAAGACACTTCACCTAAACCTTCTTCGAACCCTTTTCTGAGTTCAAATACACGAACGCGTACTCGTTCTCGAACTCTTTCCATTTCTCAATACCCACTTCCTCTACAAAACCCCCCAAATACACAATTTATTTAGGGTTTGGGGTTTTTAGGACAGAGCAGGGTTTAGTACAATTCAAAAGGGTGAGTGACGTACCTGGCCGTTAGATTCAGTAGGGTGATCGGCGAAGCCAAGAATGAGAGTGAAAGGAAGAGGGAAGAAGAAAAGCTGGGAAGCAATGCCTGTAGACAACGAGGGTCTTCTATTTCAAGATAGGACCCAAATGACACAGCTTTTGGAGTACCGGAACACCAAGTCACTGAGCTAGAGGTACCAATCGAGGCGGAGAAAAACAGAAACTATCTAGGACGAGGCTCAGGCTGTTGAGGATGGTGACGGCGTGGGAGAAGTGGCTGAGAGGATGAGAATAAGGAGCGGAGTACAAAGCTTGAAATTGAATCCATTCGCCGGAAAAGGGTTCGAAAGAGAGATGGGTTTTTTGTCCTGCTTTGTTTGGAATTTTCAATCTATGAAGAAGAGGACTGAGATCGAGATGGGTTTGTAAGAGAGATGGGTTTCTAGGTTTAAGAGGCTGAGATTTCATTTAGGGTCAAGAGAGAGTTGAGCGTCGAGCTTCAAGTGTCGAGAGGAAGGCTTTCTTCTTCTTCCTTTCTTTTGGACACGATGGCAATTAAACCTAGCTAAAAGTTTTCAAAGTTATTCACACAACACAAACCTTACTAACTGTCATCTAAGTGCAGCACTAAAAATCAAAATGTGAAATTATGGAGGGAAATATGGCGCCTACATCATTTTGGCTCAAAATGTTGCCGCTCAGTTCCAAGTTCACACAACAGAAAATCTTAAATCTGTTGTACAATTTCTATAGCTTGCACTAGGCCTATCTAGGGGAAGATATTCAAGCAAGCTTCCTCAAACTTTGATGCTTAGTTTTTCAATCACACAACGGAAATAGTAAAACCCGTTGTCCTAGTAGCCCAAATTTCAGTGTTTCAAGAGCCAACCAAGACTCGAAAGTGGAGGGAAATCTGTCGCTAAAGTTTTTAAGACTCAGACGACAGACATTACTTCATTTCCGTTGTGCCATGTAGTTCTGATAAAAAAGTTATCACTTAGTTGACATTTACACAACAGAATATAAATAAAACCGTTGTATGATAGAGCTTACTTAAACACACAACAGATGATTTCTATTCCGTTGTGTGATTAGTGTTGTGTGATTAAGTTTTTGTAGTAGTGTCGATGTAAGTTTAATATACCGAATAATTCACTACTACAAAAATCGAAACACACAACACTCATCACACAACAGAACAAAAATCTGCTGTTGTGTGTTAACACAATCTCTATCATACAACGGTACAAATCTGTTTCCGTTGTGTGAATGTAAGCAAATTGAAAACTTTTTTTTAGGAAGATATTGCACAACTGATTTAAGAATTTTCTGTTGTGTAAATGTAAGATGTAGAATGGAGGGAAATGAGCACATAATTCCCTCCCAGAACGAGCTCACCAAAATAGAATTTGAACTATACACACAACAGTTTTGTGCTTTCTATTGTATAATGAAATATTGTATGAAGTTTGAGAAAACATACTAGGTACACCTACTGCAAGATGCCCAAATTTGTACAACAGATAGTCATAGTTCTGTTGTCTGAGCATGGAAGCAAGGTGGATAGTGCGGCAAAATTTCAATTTGACGAAATCTATATAGGCATAGGCGGCAAATTTTCCCTCCCAGCTAACTTTGTCATCATACACTCACACAACGGTCCTTTTTTTATCTGTTGTTGGAGAAACTTGAAACAAATCGAAGCCTCCCCACCAAGCAACTTAATTGAAACCAATAGTCCCATTTACTCCCACCAAACCCGATAGCCACTTACACATTCCGAAACAGTAACCCATTTACTTCGTGACTTGATGCATATGCTATTCGCAAGCGTACGAATCGTTGTCAAGTAAGGGAAATATTAAAACATTGATTATCGTACCTCGGGGATTAGGTGTTGGACCTAACCGAGGTAATTGGCGCTAGAGTGACTCAAAAGCATACAATGAAAAAGTAAAAATAAAAATAAAATAAAGATAAAGTAAAATAAAATATTCACAAGGCACCAAGCCTCGGCAATGCTCGGCTTAGCTCACACTAAGCCTAATCAAAGCCACTAATTTGTAGCCCAAATGAGTTATGCACAACGGAAGGTAGAATTTTGTTTGGGAGTTTTTAATTGGGAATTAACTAAATTAAATGCAAACTAAAGTAAAAGCAAACAACTAATTATCAAGCAAGAAATTAAATTTGGATTTTCAAATTAATGGGAATATGGGAGTGTCGGGTGATTCACACTAACTATCTTGCAAATATCGGTGCCAATTTCACAAATGCATGCATTTCCTATATGTGTTAAGTCCCGTACTTAGTACCGGTCAAGGCTACTAAACCAATTATCCTTTCGGTGTATCGATTATGCCGGTTAGGGCCACAATCAACTCTCTAATTTAGGCATTACGCCGGTTAAGGCCGCAATATCTAAAATTAGAGGCCTAGAGTGCAAGATAATAGAGACCCAAGCAAGCTTAGCTACAATTAAGCTAGCTAATGGTTACCACACTTAAATCCTAGATGCAACAAGACCAATAAGTTGTCAATTTATCAATCTACTCATCACAATTGCCCACAACATAATTTCAAGGGGTGACAAAGCCTAGAAACATGCTTCTAAGGACCAATAAATTCGGATTTAAAGCATACACAATGGAAATTGCATTTATTAAAATTAAAGCATCAATATTTATACAAGATGAGTTAGGGCTTCACAACCCTAACTCCCAAAATTAAACTACTCACAACCCATACAAGAATTCATCAACAAAAGTATACAAAAATTATGAAATAGATAATAAGGAAGAGAGGGGAGAGTGAGCTTGGTCACTTCTAGCTATGAGCTAGTATGAATCAAGCAATTTCTTCACCCAACTACCCAAATTAAGGTGTGGTACTCTTGATGATAATTCCCTTGAGGCCTTGAGTGTCCAATCCCAAAAGATGAAATTAAAAAAAAAAAAATGAAGAAGGGAAGAGGAGAGAGTGTGAGATGATGGGTGAGTGAAAATGGTAAGAGATTTAAAAAAATGGTGGAGAAAGAGAGATGGAGATGGTGGGTTCGGCTGATTTGGAGAAGAAGGAAGAGAGGATTTTTTTTTGGGATATGGGGTGTGCGGCTGCAAGGGAGAAAAATAATATGGGGGAGAGTTCGGTGTGCAGCTGCCCTACCTTTTCTTTTGAGAAGAGAGAAGCTATATTAATATGTGTGTGTGGTCTCCCCTGCCGTTTTTTTTGTCACCTAGAGGAATAGATGGTTGTGGCTAAGATTTGATTGAGGAAGACCACGTGGCAAGCTGCAATTTGTTAGAGTAATTGCTCAATTCTCATTGTTGAGCACGTGATGGATCATGGAGGATGGCAGACTTTGATTGATTAATCAAATGTTTGATTAACTAATCAAATCATTGATTAACTAAAAGCAATTTTCTTTTTCTTCTTTTCTATTATTTTTCTTCTTTTCTATTTTTTCTTTCCTCCTTTTTCTTCTTTTCTTCCAGTTTCTTCTCTTCATCTTTCTTCGTTCTTCTCTTCTTCCTCAATGCACTTCCACACATTATCAGAGATGGTTTGATTCCGCTCCCTTGATGGTATTGACTACGGTTGATCCGCGTTGACTTTTTCGTCCTTTTGTCAGAAACTCCAATTTGCTCCAAATTAGCACCATTTTCTCTTGTTTCCGCAATTCCGCTTATTTTCTACAAAGTAAATAAAAATGGATTAATTACATATTAATTAACATGAGGATTAGTTTAATTCTAGTGTTTTAGATATAATTACACGCATATAAATGAGTATAATCACTT
This sequence comes from Rosa lucieae, assembly GCA_024704745.1. Classification (NCBI taxonomy): domain Eukaryota; kingdom Viridiplantae; phylum Streptophyta; class Magnoliopsida; order Rosales; family Rosaceae; genus Rosa; species Rosa lucieae. The sequence goes on from CM045493.1 coordinate 5,993,769, forward strand.
CGTCAGTTCCTCCAGTCAATACACATATGCCTATTGAATGTGTCGAAACCTCCGTCCTCACAATACCTATTGCCTCTCTCTCTTCTCACAAAACGTGAAACCCTCTCTTCTCTATAACAGATTTACTCTCTCCTCCGTTCTCCATCCTAGTCTTCTGGCAAACTCCTCTGCAAAATTGAAATTGGTTTGTTTGTAATTGCGAGTTTCTCTTAGATTTAGGGTTCTTAGGGTTACATTCTCTTAGATTGTTCATCTTCCTCTTCAGCTACAGGGGAGATAAGAGTGCCCCAGATCCACTTTCTCTCTCCTCCTCGCCTTCAAACTAGGGTCAATTGAAGAGATATTGAAGATGAAGGTGTCCGAGACGGCGGAGGCGAACGTGTTGTGCTACCCCGACGAGGCGGCGCTATGCTGGGTTAATTTGTAAATGTATAAATATTTGCAGATTGAGGTCTACGATACGACACCACTGTCTGTAGAATCTAAAAGAGCAGTAGAGAAAGCATGAAACCCTTATCAACTCTATTGACAAGGCCCTTATTCTTCGATTTGTTTGATGGAGGAGGAGGAAGGACTTGTCACGGTGGCATCATCCTCCGCCCCAAAAAGGTATTATTTTCTTTCAATTGGTAAAAAGCTGACTTTTTTCTTTGAATTTTACAACAACGAAGACGAAGTTGTAGCTAGGCACAGATCGAGCTGGAATCCATGGGCGAGGTGGCGGAAACCTTATGAGAGCACCGAATCTCGACCGCAGCTCCCGTCGTCCTCATGATTGTTGTCGCTTTTCTTTTCGTCTCTGGTGGCTTGCTTTCCTGTTAGTTATCATACCGCTATGGCGGGTCCACTTGATCGACGGGTCATGAAGAAGACCAAAACCAATGTCCTCTGAGAGGTAAGTTTGCTTCTTCCCCTTCCACTTTCTCTGAAGATCAAACTCGACAACTGAGAGAGATCTTGCTAAGGATGAATAGGGGAGGAACTGTCATTCGGCCTGATGGGTTCGGACCCCCCCACACACACACACACACACTTGTCTATATGTATAATATTAAAAAAATCAATTAAAACCTCTTTGTACAATATAGTGGACCCCTCCTCCTTCATTCTCTCTCTCTCCACTCCCATGTGACAAGTAAGAAAGGAAAAATTCAATCAAAAGTAAAACTTATATCTTTACTTAATTAATTAAATCAATAGGCAAATTTATAGGTAAACCTTCTATTTCTCAAAAAAAAAAAAAAAACGGTTTGATTGATAATAAGTAAGATTAAATTTAATCAAAAATGAAAAAAAAAGTAACATAATAAATTAACATAAATCTTTAATGAGGTTAAATATCTAAGGTATAAATATAATAACATCTAACAAGTCAAAAAAATGTGTGATTTAAATATATAATCTCATTGTGATTTTATTGTTACAGGTATAAATTTTAATTTTTTTTCTTATTTCTACTTTTGTTCTTTTAATTGATGATCAATTTATTTCCTGTATGTACTTTTGTTCCTTTGATCAATGATAGATTGAATTTACTAGTTGTTTACTGCAAATTTAGGATTTAGGGTTTGGAGTAGAATTTTTTTTTTTTTGGACCCCCCCCCAAGATTTAAATCCTGTTCCGCCACTGAGGATGAAGAAGCTAGCCAGAACATTCAGAAAGTCTGAGGACGATAAGCTTTCTCTTCCTACTCATGGACGTCCCGACTCCCATAGACTCCCAAGGTCATCATCTCTCTCACTTCTTCTGTCCGTAATTTCCTGCTCACCCAATTCTAAATTTGTTTTTGTTTCTTCGATTTTCCAGAACAAGAGGAACTAGTTCGATCGTTCGAAAGGGACCAAGCTCAACAAAGTCGTTTCTTGAACTGGTTTGCATCACTTATTTTCTGCTTCACTGCGTTTCGTATGTACTCAATCTTTCAACAGGTTTCTTATCCTTGGGAATTGGTATGAGTATCTCCATCTCAAAACTGGGATCAATTTCTATTATTACAAATGTGGTGCATGTGTGGATCATTCTTGACATTATTTATAGTATTTGTTTTCGTGATTATTATTAGGAGATATTAGTACTAGGAGCATCTAGCTCTCTACTGTCTCTGTTTATGTTTCATTTAATTGGAATGGTGGTTGAAAACCTACTTTATTAGGACCGCTAGGACATATTTCTATGTGTTTAATGATTATGGAATACAGCATGAACCTATATGTAACTCCTCATAATTAACTGCACATCTGCACCTAGATGTTTTCCTTGGCCCGTAATAGGATATAGCTCATAACTGAGTCAGGAGGGGATTTCTTAGTGGGATCAAAGGGTCTTTGAGTTAGGAGGGAATGTTTGATGGATAGGGAATGGTTCCGTCTGTGTATTGTGGTTTATATTGAGACATGGGAAAGACATGTCTTTTGAGAATGCAGAGGTCCCAATTGGAGTTCTAAAGCACTATATTATCTGCACCCTGCCTAGGGGTCAGTTGGTGAAGAGATCAAGTGCTTTAATATTTAGGCTATTGATGATTGTAGACACTTGTCGTATACTGCATCTGAACTGTATTGATAGACAAAAATATGATGTCTATAAACCAAAACAACTTCAAGAAATGACTGGGCGCTCTTTTCCTTTTTCCTCTTAGGAAGAAAACTTCTAGACAATTTAAACATTGTTTTTCATTAATTGGCTTCAACAGTTCACAGGATTGTTGATCAATTTATAATCTTTTAAGTTTCCTTTTGACTAGCAATGCTCAGTTGCTCAGATCATATTACAAAAGGCCATTAGACTAACTTGCTAGTTAAATAATAATGGCAACTGTCCAGCAATTTCATACCATTAAAGTTTTCCAGACTCGTCGCTAAAATACAGCATCAATATAAAATAAAATTTGAATTACTTTATTGCAATGTTGTTCTTTAGAGAAAACACACTAGGAGAGGCTATTCTATGGGGAATTGGAACTGCATTGGGAGAGCTTCTCTATTTTTCATATCAAGAGCTGGTAACTACCAAACAAACAAAATAAGTACTTACGGTCACCAAATGTATTGCCATTAAGATATGTATTATTGTAGCAAACAGTTTCTTTCTAGACGGGAACAGCCTGTTGAAAAGCTTCGCCCAGTCAATTTTTTCTTTTTCTTTTGAACTCTTATCTTCATCTTTGTTTCTCAAGTATATATATAGAATTATAAAAAATTGCACTTACGGATGGAGTGATTAATCTTGGTTGAACAAGTAACTAGTTATTACAATTGTTGTACATATATTTTAGCAAGTCTTTTATCATTTTGGCTCTTCAACACCTCAATACATTTATGCCGATCTGCATCATCCTAACCTATGAAGTTTTGCAGCTCGTACAGCAGGGAGTGAATTGGAAGTAATGAAAGAATTGGATTCTTCTTCAACTAAAGATGGTGGAGTTGTAGCTAATCACGTGAACCGGATCAAACTATGGCTTCTATCACATTCACAGTATCTGAACTTTTTAACGATATTAGTTCTTACTTTGGTAAGGTTTCTTCTTGCTCTTATAGGAAAACTTTTATAATATGTGTTATGTCATTTCCCAAAACATGGCTATGGAGATATATTTTATATACTTTTTTTTCCCTTTAAAAGCTGGTTTCAAAGTTAGCTTAATCATACTCATGATTTTACAAATTTCTGTTAATATATGCTCTTTCTAACTCCATTTTTCATTGCAGTATATATTTTTATTACTTTATCCTCAATATTTTCAATCCTCCTAGTTCTTGTCAGATATAATTTCAAGTACCCAACCCTCTATTTGACCTTGCTGGTATAATATGTGGACAATTTGGTATTCCATTTTGGACATTCTTTATCTCAACAATGATTGGAAAGGCATTTATCAAGACTCACATACAGGTATGTTAACCTGTAAGATATTTTTCAAAATTTGAGAACTTATTACTATCTGCTCATTGAATATTCATGGTTGCATTTATGCACTACAGTTGCTATGTTTAATTATGTGGTGCTAGATATAATTTTTCATAACATCATGCCAGCAACAGTGGTACTGTGACTTGATCACTATCATCATATATGTGTCTTTTGTAGTCAAAATATGTTTTAATTTCTTGAACATCAACGTGGGTTAGAGATGAATCTCCATACAAGTTAGTTCGAGTGTATGCTATAAAATATAAATGAGTAGGGTCTGCAATGTAAATTACATGATTTGAATTGCTGAAAGAGTAACTGCACTGGAAGAACTGCTTCCACAATCTGTAGAGGTAATAATTTGCCTATGCCAGATCATGCATGCTGTCTTCAATCTGATTTGTTACGCATTTCCTTGTCGATGGTTTGTTTTCTTTTATTATGTCGTACTGCTGCCTTCAGTCTGAATATTTTGAATTTATAACTAAGTTACTGACTTGGGCAGCTGAGTCTGCATATATATAAACATAATTAGAGTTTGGTATGTAATCATTGACATATTAATCAAGTCTATTGATAAGATCAAGTGTGAGCTATATATACAGAATCACTGATTTTGTGCATGTGTATCTCAGAGAGGATGCAAAAACATTAAAAAATGAGGTTTTCAAGTGTCTAGGATCACGTTGGTATTGTAATGGATCATCTATCTGCCAAAAGTTAAAAACGGGACATAACATTATTTGTTTGTGCTTCCACCATTTTTTTTTTTATGCAGAAATATGATGCTGACCCAGCAACAAAGGCAGCTGCTGCAACTGTCCTTGGCATCCAAGTTAGGTGTGAATTCAGGTCTTCTATGTAGGAGATGAATCTTTAGTGGCAAGTATGAGAGAACTTTAGCAGCAAATATTTTTCTCTTGTGACGATTTGATTGTATCATCTTTTGCTATCTTTCAATGTAATTAGCTAGAGTGCAGCAGCCATCAAGCTAGTTCGAATGCTTTCTATTTTGGTTTTATGGTATGAATGGATGCATGAATGCTACATCTTTTGGTACATTAGATGGTTGAATTAGAGTTTCAATGCCTAAATCTTATATTGTGCATTATTTTTGTGAAAATATTTCAGGTAAAGAACCGAAAATAATCAAACAACAGTCAATTACATTATGTTGTATGAATACGCATATATCGTTAATCACACAACAAATCAATTTTAATCACACAACGGTACCTAGAAAATTTCGTTGTCTCATTAATACTCACAGAACAGAATAAATAGGTATTAGTTGTCCAATGTTAAATCACACAACGGTCCATATAAAATTTTGCTGTCTCATTAGAACTCACACAACAGTTGCCATATTTTTCTGTTGTATGATAAGTTAACCAACGACAGCATGGTATTACTTTTGTTGTCTGAGTGTCATTTTTCTGTTGTGTGAGAAGTTAACCAACAACGGTCCCTACTTACTTCTGTTGTCTGACCACCATCGAAACAACAATTGAATGCGCTGCATCCAATTTCTGGCATTGGCATCCGCAGAATCGGTGCAACGGTTATAACTGAAGCGTTGTGTCTATGATATTCACACAACGGTGTTTCATCGTTGTGTGAGTGTGCTCATCACACAACACCGAGATAGACGACAGACATGGTCCAAATCACACAACAGATTTCCACCATTGTGTGATGCAGTTTTTGTAGTAATGATTACTTAAATGTTGTAAATATTAACGTGGCTATTCATGTAATAGCAATTAATGTAGCGTGATATACGCCAATTAAGATTGATTGGTGATTAACAGAATAGAATTAGCGATTGATTGATAAGTGATTGATATAATCGTTAAATAGTTACCTTTTGTAAACCTGAGGTACTCCTATATAAACCTCATTGTGAGATGAATAGAATCATTCCATTTCTCATACTTCATTCTTTGTGTCTAAACTCTCCCTCTCTCAAATTCTTTTACTATCATTTTAGAGCACGTTATCAGCACGACAAGCTCTAGGATTCAGATTGCGAGTTGCGGAGAAGAGGCGAATAACTCCTGAGTTATTGGATTGGCTGAGAAGACAACCTTCTCAGTTCTGCACATATAAACTGAAGATTCATCTGTTCTTCATCAAGTATTTTTCTTTCCAAAATCTAATTTCATATTCATGCTTATTGAGCCTAATGATTGAATGATGCATGAACCCCCAAATTTACTTTATTAATTTATTTGGTTGATACATATATATCTGTCGTATATATTTGTTCATGTTTTTGGATTTGATTGACATATATCATGACACATTGACATGTATGATTCCTATTTAATATTACTACAATGCCAGAAGCATTTACCCAATTTATTACCTATATGAAATGTCAGAAGCATTAATGGGATTTGAACCCATTTCCTTAGGTACATAACCGCTGTATTAATTTATTTACGTTATGATTTAATAATATATATTGAATTTAATTATGTTATAATTGTGAATATTAAATGAGGCTGAGTCAGAAGCTCAAATCAAGCCCAAAGTCACAACAACAAATCCGAGCCAGAAGCTCAAGCCCAAGTTGCAAGACCAGAACAGAAGGTCACCACATGTTGCCATGACAAAAGTTATAAATCTTCTCAAACTAGGCTCGTCAGTTGGATGCGATGTCTATGCAAGGTTCAGATGAGGCTGTGTACTTAAGTGAGCCTCGCTCCACCTAAACCTCATCTTTCCTTACCTGGTCGTATTCAATTGGAGTTACCGAAAGGGTTGAGTAATAACTTTTCATTCCTTGGCAGACCAGTTTGAGCCCAGCAGGCCCACTCTCCCTCAGCAGGACCTAGCAGCCCAACAGGTCTCACACACCATTTGACTTACGCATGAAAACCCGAGTCACAAGCCCGCAGACTAAGCTCGATAGGCTTCACTATCAAGCCCACTCTTTCCTTCGTCCAGCAGAATCAAAAATAAAAGGAAAAATGATTTCATATTGTAAATAGATTCACCACATCTAATGTGTAATTAATTGCCAGAAGCATTTATTCACATAATTGTGTGATAATTAATCTGTTATATTACTAGCATGCAAATGATGCAATTAATATCTCAATTGATTTGTGATTTTTATTTATCCAAATTTGTGAGATTGTTTCAATTTGCTCAATTCAATATTATTGTGTTACTTGTCTAAATTTTCACTCTAGAATATATGTGTAGAAAATGCAGGTACCTAATGAACTAGAAGTTCTAAATGAACCAGTAGTTCATACATAAATCGAACTTGTAGTTTCGATCATGCCATTTAAGAAACTTGAAGTTTCCTTCATAAATTCACCACACATGATAAAACTAGTAGATTTTACATGTCTAATCTGATTTTTCATACCATGTTATAGAACCTGAAGTTCTCATTACTTGCTTATGGACGATATTATCCAAAGCACTAATATTATTTGTTCCTTTCCTATAAGAAATGTCAAATTTTAACATGTTTTTTGTTGCTTTGGAGGTTTCCGGAAGAAACTATCTAAAGTGGACTCAAGATGTGAAATTCATCTGACTACAAAGAAGATGAGATCAACAATCGATACTGACAATGTCATCACTGAGGCTTTTAAGGCGAGTTCCATAATGTTCATAAAGAAACATATGGAGAAAGCACTCCAAGTTGAGTATCCGATGAAGAGGATCCACAGACTCTTTGGGTCGCTCTGGAAGAGTACTTTAACCACCAAATGACCATTTTCTTGCCTGAAGCAAGACATGATTAGCAAGATATTGAACAAGCCCATCTGCCCAAAAGAATACAAGGAGAGGCACTTTACTAATTCTTAGAATTGATCACTATCTTGTTGCTCACTGAAAGAACAACAACCTCTTGTTGAGGAATGATCATGCCAAGCCCATCGGTACCTAAGCAACACTTTTGTTTGAAGCAAATGATGTTACTCATCGCAAACCTAATCGCAAAAGGAGAAATTGTGGTCGTGGAAGGAAAAAAAAAAGTCCTATCTTTCGAGACAAGGAAAGAGAGGTGGGCCAATAAATAGCCCATATAACCACCCCAAAACATGGCCCAATGTTATAGTGCCCCTGCCCAACAAGCCAAAGTGGAAAAGAACACTGGTTCGGCCCGCTGCCACCAAAATCAACATGATCTTTATTATTAATGTGGAGGAATTGACTGCTGGTCCCACACCTATTGTGCGATAGCCGAAACAGTAAATGAGTATTACACCAGTCGCGGAACTCGAAATACCAACTTTATTGAATGGTCATTTTCTATCGATTCCACACTAGAGATCATGGATTTTCAGCCATTACTGAACATACCGAGGATTAGAACTCGAAGACATGGGTATAATTGGCCCCTTGTGCCATATCTATTTCATCTTAATGAATGAAACATCTTCGGATTTTGGTGATTTATGTTTTCAATTATTTTGGATTATAGAAATGTGGTTATGTTCAAATATATTTAATTCAATAAACTCATTTATACATGTGATCCATTGAATTAAATTTATGAATAGGCATGTCTTGTGGGGAAGTTTGTCTGGTTAAAAGTGCTATTACGCACACCATACTCCCAGATCGGAGATATTTTTCAAACTTATGTCTATTCATACCTCTGTGCCAACTGTATCACGCCAATCCAACCTGATAGAGGGTTATGGAAAAACCCACTGTATGTTGTCCAATGGTACTGAACCTACCATTAATGAGGCCTTATAATCTCCACGTTCCAGAAGAATGTTATTGAGTATTAAGAATATTCGAACCAACAGTTATCACGTTGAAACCACTTAGAAAAATGAGTGTAATATCTTTACATAACCTCCAAGTGTGTGGCCAGAAGTGCACATTGGAGAAAATTGAAATCTGTTAGCCAGAAACTAACTAATTCAAGCAACTACTTACTATGGCATGACCGTTTGGGACACCCAGACCAAAGTATGATGCACCGTATCCTCAACTCATCCAAGGTGCATCCCCTTCTGAATAAGGGTCTTGTATATAATGACATACTATGCCATTCTCGTTAAGAATATTTAATACTAGACCGTCATATGCAAAGACTAGTACATACACCACCATTTTTCTGCACAGAATGCAAGGAAATTTGTGGACATATATATCCAACCACCATGTGGACTAGTTAAATATTAATGGTTTTGGTTGATGTATCGACAAAGTGATCACATGTTACACTATTGTCCACAAGAAAATGCTGCTTTTGCTAAACTCTCACCCAGATCATGAAATTGAGGGTTCACCACTCGGATTATCCCACAAAGTCTATAAGACTTGATAATGCCGGAGAGTTTACATCGAAGTCTTTTGATGATTATTGCATATCCTTTGGGGTTGATGTTGAACATATAGTTCCCTATATTCACACCCAAGATGATCTCGCAAATAGAATCTTGGTAATGCGCACCAAGCTTCTAATTTCTGCATGGGGCTATGCAATCTTGCATGCAGCTATGTTGGTCTTGTTGAGGCCCACTGTTACCAACCTTACTTCGTGTTGCAGCTGGTGACTGGGTACGAACCTGGTGTTTCGTACTTAAGCGCATTTGGGCATGCAGTCCTCGTGCCAATTGTGCCGTCACAACGTACAAAATTGGGTCCTCAACAAAGGATGGGTATACATGTCGATTATGAGTCCATCCATTATGTGCTCTTTAGATCCCTTGACACGTGATCTCTTTACCGCTTAATTTGCGGATTGTCACTTTGATGAGATAGTCTTCCCGCCGTGAGGGGGAGATAAGAACGTCACCGTTCCTGATGAACGACGTGAATTAACATGGAATGTCCCCACAATGTCTCATCTTGATCCCCAAATAGTGAAGTGCGGACAATTCTAGATCTATAAAGTATAAGAATACAATATGCCAGACACTTTCTCTGATCTAGCAAAAGTGACGAGATCATATATACCTGCTGCAAATGTGCCTGCAATGATAGAAGTCCCTGTAGGATGTGTAGTCCCAGATGGACAAGGTACGACCATGGAGGCTAACCAGTCATATGTCCCTGCCCAGAAGCGAGGTAGACCATTAGGTTCGAAGGATTCTTATCCCCAGAAGAGGGTAAACTTGGCATAAACGAATCCTCTTGACATCGCTATCTCAAACCGATTCATCTCATGAGATAAATTCGGATTATGGGTACGTCCTAGAAGAGACCATGTTGGGGGACGCTCCAACATTTGAACCCATTCCCGAGAATAGAGAAATCTCGGTAAATTTAGTGAGATTTGAAATTAGATTGAGATTATCATCGATGATATATTAGTATTTGCGGTGGCCACCGAAATTATAATAAGAGATGACCTCGAACCTTGCTTTGTTGATCAATATCAATGAAGAGACGACTAGCCAAAAAGGAAATAAGAAATCCAGGTAAAATTAGATTCCTTGACAAAGAGAAAGGTGTTTTAGACATGTTGTTCCTACACCTCCCCATGTTAAACCTGTAGGATTTAAATGGATATTTGTAAGGAAGCGTAATGAGAAAAATGAGATTGTGATACACAAGGCTCGTCTAGTGGCGCAAGAATTTTCTCAACGCCCTGTGATTGATTACGAGGAGGCGTATTCTCCTGTAATGGACGTCATAACGTTCCGCTACCTTATCAGTTTGGTAGTTTCCGAAAAACTGAATATGCAGCTTATGAATGTGTATGAATGTGGTCACAGCTTATCTCTATAGGGATCACGATATAGAGATATACATAAAAGTTCCTGAAGGACTTAATATACCCGATGCAAATAGTTCTAGACCACGGAACACGCTCTTCATTAGTTTTGAGGCATTCACTTATGGATTGAAACAATCCAGACGGAGGTGGTATAACAGTCTAAGTGAATATTTAATCGGGATGGGATATCTGAATAATAAACTATGCCTATGCGTGTTTATTAAGGAAACAAGTTCCTAGTTTGGAATTGTGGAGGTCTATGTCAATGACATGAATTTGATTGATACTTCTTAAGAGATCAAGGAAACCGCAAAGTACTTGAAGTTGAAATTTGAGATGAAAGGCCTTAGGAGAACAAATTATTGTCTCGACCTGGAGCCCGAGCACAGTGCAGATGAAATTTTGGTCCATCAATCAAATTACATCCAGAAGATGTTAAGATGCTTTAATGAGGATAAAACCAAGCACACACATGGTCGTCTGAAGTCTAGAGAAACTATATCGTCCTGCAGATGATAACGAAGAGATATTGGTGTCAGAAGTCCCATATCTAAGTGCAATACACACATTATTGTACTTGGCTCAATGCCCTAGATAGGACATCTCATTCTATGTGAACTTGTCAGCTAGATATAGCTCTGCGCCAACACACCGCCACTGGAATGGCATAAAAGACATTTTTCGCTAGCTTAGAGGTACATTGGATATAGGCTTATTCTATCCCTATGCATCAAGGAATGGATCAAACCCCTTGATCCTCAGAATGATGCTTGCCTTGTTGGATATGCTGATATAGACTATCTATCAGACCTGCACAAGGCACGTTCCCAAACTGTTTATGTCTTTACCATTGAGAATACTGCAATTTCTTGGAGGTCTACGAAATAGACACTTGTTGCTACCTCTTCGAATCATGCTGAGATACTAGCTCTTCACGAAGCAGTATGTGAATGTACATAGCTAAAAGCCGTTACAAAGCATGTTCGAAGCACATGTGGACTGCATTCCACCATTGATGAACCAACCATTATCTACGAGGATAATGCTGCTTACATAGAGCAGATAAAGACAAGTTTCATCAAAGGAAAACAACACCAAACATATTGTACCGAAGTTCTCCTTCAATTAGCAACAACAGGAGCATCAGAAGATTGAAGTTAAGCAGATTTGATTTGAAGACAATCATGCAGACCTCTTCACCAAGTCACTACCAAAGTCTACATTCCAGAAGCATGTCCAAGGTATTGGTCTACGTAAACTATCTGAATTACCTAACATGTAATTTTCAGGGGGAGTATCCTGAAGCATACTCATTTGACCATCGTGTACTCTTTTTGTCTTTCGTCCAGGGTTATTTTGTCCCACTGGGTTTTGTTACTTGGCAAGGTTTTGACGAGGCACATCTTTAGCATGGTCAGCCTACTTACTGCATCCAGAAGATGCTTTGATTTGACATATATGCATTTGCTCATCTTTTCCCTTCGACCACGGGTTTCTCCCACTGGGTTTATCGGGCAAGGTTTTGGTGTAGCAACTCTAATGCATCCCTCTCATAGACATACTACCTACTTATGGTGCTAATAAGAAGACTCCACCTATCTCTAAAGCTGTGATACTGCTAATCCACACTCAAGCGCGTTGTGCTCTTTTTCTCCTTCGACAAAGGTTGTTTTTTCCCACTTGGTAAGGTTTTTGACAAGGCAACTTAGAAGCGCATAGCAGGGGCAACACTATTGACATGGAATATCCAAGGGGGAGTGTTGTAAATATTAATGAGGCTATTCATGTAATAGCAATTAGTGTTGCGTTATATACGCCAATTAAGATTGATTGGTGATTAACAGAATATAATTAGCGATTGATTGATTGTAATCAGACGAGTGATTGATGTAATCGTTAACTAGTTACCTTTTGTAAACTTGAGGTACTCCTATATAAACCTTATTGTGAGATGAATAGAATCACTCCATTTCTCATACTTCATTCTTTGTGTCTAAACTCTCCTTCTCTCAAATTCTTTTACTATCGTTTTACAACAAATATATGTATATAAGTGTGGTGGTTGTCCTTAAAAGTCGTTGTAGTTGGGTGAGCATATATATCGTGCCTTCATGTACTAGAGATTAAGAATAAGAATTTTTTTTTTTTGACAAATAAAATAATTTATTAATTAAAAAAAATAGTACGTAGGGGGGGACATGAAACCAAGACCCCTTAGAAAAGAAAAAACAGCTAACGCAAAAGGCAACAAAACATAAGAAAGAGATCAAGATATTAACTACTTTCGTAATAGAAAATCAACGGTGCAAATATTAGGTTAAAGTGTGACATAGTGCACACTGAAGACATACATTTTTGTACTGATATGCTATGCTACACAAGTCCGGCCCCATATTTCTTGCCCGAATGAACTTGCAAAAGGAGCTTTCTTTAAAGGCCATCAGTTTAAAGCCACAAAGAAGATGGTTTTTATAAAATTTGTCTAATTGGGCAAAGTAACTGTTCAATTGGATAATTGAAATATACACATATTGTTGAAGAATGTTGTATTCTAGTGTGCCTCTTTAAACTAGGGTTTAGTTCTAGAGTTATAATAGGAGAATGTTCTAGATTTCCTAATTGTATTCAGATTCTATTACCTTGTATGTACTCTGTAAATCCTTATATAAATGGCTCATATTATCAATAATAGAACATACAATTTCTCTCACAATTTCTCGAATCATATTTTCCTACAACACGTTATCAGCATGAGCCCTAGCCCTAGCCCTTAAAAAAAAAAATCCCTAAAACTCTTCTCACCAAATCTGCCACAAGCCCCAGCCATGCAGCCCTGTGCCTGCTACCCCCACAGCTCCTATGCTCCCCTGCACTCGCTGCTCCTTGCGTGCGCGCCCTGCATCTACTACCCCCGCAGCCCTACACTCGCCCACTGCCTCCTCAACCACCACACATAGCTAGCCCACGCTAGCGTCTACCCCTGCAATCCTCAGCCCTATAGCCTGCCCCTGCGCATGCCTGCATGACCCTGCAACAGCCAGCCTACCAGCGCGCCTCTGCGCCAACCAGCCCAACTCTCACCCCCGCGCTGCGCGCCCGTGTGCTCATTGTTGCCTACTGCCTTGCAGCACCAGCAGCCTACCACCGCAGCTCTCGCATTCAGCTAGCCACGCCTACCTCACACATCCCCGCAGCCTATTTTCCAACACGCGTGTTCTCAAGCCTCGAATCAACAAGTTTTTAAGATTAAAGTTCCTGCTTTCTTGTCTTTTAAATTTCTTTATTTTATTCAGGGATAATGTTTTAAAACGCTGAGGCGTACCTGAGGAGTTTTCGGGAGAGCCTCACCAAGGCGTAAGCCTTACTATATAAAAGGTTTATGCATATGTTTATATATATAGCACACTAATAATAGAGAAAATACTTATTCGTTATCATTAATGAAAGGTTTGTGATGATTAATTGGTTATTATTGATTGAGAATGGTGATATAATTATATAATTAGTTATATTTATGAGATATATAGTTGTATACGAGTAGGAGATAAAAACTAGAATATATAGCTGTACAAGATAAAGAAGAAAACTAAAACTTTTAAACTGTGGATTCAATTTGAAGAATAGTCCTTATCATCGGAAGATAAAGATAAGGACTTTGGTTTAACAGAACTCATAATAATTCATAATAAACCAGGATTCATTTTATGAAGGAGAGACCTATGCTCCATCTTGCTTCTTGCTGCTTCTCATTATGTTCCCATATATCCTTATACGTTAGTTTCAAGACCCGAGCTTTCCTCTCCCATCTGTTCATCACCACAGTTTATACCCCAAGTCGTGAAACCCACCAGAAGTTGTTTTCTTAGAACAACTCAAGACCATGAGTTTTGAAGTCAAGGAACAGAAGTTTGACAAAGAGAAGCTTGACAAACAGAAGTATAATAGCAGCTATGGGCCATTTTCATGAAACATCAGAGTTTAAGGTAACAGTTCTTGGGAATTCTAACAAAGAGAAGCTGTAAATCATAGTTGATTACTTGGATATCCCTGACCAATATTCACAACAAAATCATTTCTCATCTGGTCTGGACTCGGTTGAGAAATTGGGACAATTTGAAGATACAAAAAGTCTATGAGAAATTGAAAAAAAAAAAAAAAAAAAGTTTTCTAGGCGTTTGCTTTTCACGCCTTTTGCGCCTTCTACGCCTTGAGCAATGCTTTTGGCGCCTCGTCGCCTCAGCAGCGAAACACACTCATTTTAATGGACGCCTAGCGCCTTTCACGCCTCAAGGCACGCCTCAAGCGCACCTTTTAAAACATTGTCGGGGATTGCAATCTTCCCTTTTTCCTTCATCCCACATTTCTATAACGTGGGTTCGATTATTTAATAAGCGGAATTGTGGGGATTCACGCTATATACGAACTAAGAGCGTTCGTGATCGTAGGATTAAGAGCGTCCTCAAGCATCGATCTTTGACCATATTAAACATCATTGTTTTGGTCTAATCCAAATAAACTTGGAAATTGATTTTTTGGTAGCATAGCTCGGAAATCTTATTATTAGTGATCATGGAAGCTTTTACTCTGATACTAATCTATTTCTTCTTTTTATTTTCAGGATGTCGAATGAACCAAGACTCGACTTTCCCATGCTTGACTCAACGGGTTTGGAATACCATAGCTGGGTGACCGACGTTGAGAACCACCTCACTTCTTTGGGAATATTACCCATAATCCGGCCACCAAACCCGGATCTTGTTTTCTAGCCTACAGCCACTAAGCATGCTCGAGCAATCATCCTGATGCGACAGCATGCTCGAGCAATCATCCTGATGCGACGACACATGGATAAATCACTTCGTTTGGAGTACATGTCAATCAGAGATGCAAGAGAATTATGGGTAGCGCTAGAAGAACATTTTGGCAATGTCCAAGATTCCCTCCTCTTTGATTTGAAGGTCCAATGGAGTAATCTGCATGTTGCGGACTTCAAAACTGTTACTGAATATTAGGGCTGGGCATTTAAGCTCGAAAACCCGTAAACCTAAACAGGGCTGTCAAGGCCCGACCAGTACTGTCCGGGCCTATTTTTTTTTAATCAAAACAGTTCGGGCCGGGCCTAGACTTTCAGAAATTAAAAAGCTCGCTAGGCCCGTATTAGTTAGTAAGAGACATATGTCTCTATCTGATTGGCCATAATAGAAGGGCTTAAAACCTTTTTCCTACACTTCACCTCATTAGATCCAAATCTTCAGCTCCTCAAGGGTGACTCAATTCACTCCACAAATTTCATCCCTCTATCTCTCTCGTTCAACCTAACATTCTAAGCTTCTGGGCATAATCTTTTTTGTTTTGTCTGAGCTTCTGGGCATAATCAATTCATGCAAAATTGAATTGATTATGGTTGGGCATGTTAGTTTACACTTTTGTTCCTCTCACTTCTATTGTGAGATCTTCTTCAATTCTTCTTCTTGCAAATGAGATCGCGAGATCTTCTTCTTCATCACCAAAATCCTCACTTTTTCTTCCTCACCCGGATCTTCTTCAATTCTTCTTCTTTATCATCAGCCAAATCCTCGTTCTCTCTCCCTCACTCAGATCTTCTTGAGTTCGTCTTCTTCATCACTGAAATCCTCACTCTCTCTCCATCACCCAGATCTTCTTCAGTTCTTTATCTTTTTGGGTTCATCACCCAAATCCTCACTCCCTGTCCCTAGACTAGCACCGCTACACCTTCCACCACATCTGCAGCGTCTAATCCACCGCCAGAATTCGATGCTTTCAGTCTTCAGTTTCACTTTCAATTTGGGCCTGTAAACCCGAAAGCCCGGCCCAAATGAAATGGGCCGATCCCTGTTGAGTGCAAAATGGGTTTTAGGCCCGAAAGTTAAAAAAAGGACTGGGCCCAGGCCCAGCAAATTTTTAGTTGAACCCGACCCGTGCCCAGCTCTACTGAACATAATTCAGAAGCTCTTCGCCTCAAATCCATGTTGAGGTTTTGTGAACAGCCTGTCACGGAGCAAGAGCTAATTGAGAAAACTCTCTCCACCTTCCCCGTCTAAGCAATCTTGGTATCAAAGCAATATCGAAACGAATGCAATGCTAAACGGATCACGAGGTTTAACAAGCTTATCCATGTTATGTCAATCGCTGAGAAACATGATAACATACTAGTGAAGAATTATAATTCAAGGCCTGTTGGAACTAAGAACGTTCATGAGGCAAATTATAATGCACCCAAAGGAGGGCGCAAGGAGCAGAACCTGAAGAATAAGGGATATGATGGACGTATTGGCCCATATAACCACCCTAATAAGGAAGGTAACCGCCAACTGGAGCGGGTACACATGATGGCAACGCCACACGTAGGAGAGGTGGTCGTGGTGGTGGCGCCATAGGCAG
This sequence comes from Rosa lucieae, assembly GCA_024704745.1. NCBI lineage: Eukaryota > Viridiplantae > Streptophyta > Magnoliopsida > Rosales > Rosaceae > Rosa > Rosa lucieae. Next base: position 6,010,790 of record CM045493.1, read on the forward strand.
TGGTGGTGGCGCCAACCCTCCTAGGGAATGTGCACAACGTGCACCTCAAATAAAGGGAGGCAACCACAATGACGTGTGTCATCAATGTGGATCAAGTGAGCATTGGTTCAAGCAGCACAAAGCAAGCGAGCAACTTGCCGCAAGATACAAGGCGTATAAGGACCTGAGGGAGCAAGAAGTATATCTTGCAGAAGAAGAAGAATATGGTGAAGACATCAATCACACCATAAAGGACTTCAAAGTTGGAGATGAAGTGCACAAGGATGTCGCATATTTTGATTAGATCAGTCATTTTTATTTTCCAGGTATTATGTAATGGCAATCATGCCTTAGTCAATAAATGACATTTTGTATTAACTCTTTCTCTCTAGGCTCACCCAATTAATTGTGATGTCTAGGAAATGTTTGAACTGAGAGAACGGTTTTAAAAGAGAGCTTTGCTCCACCAAAATCGCACCTTACCTTACCTGGTCACAACTAAATTGGAGTTACCGAATGGATTGAGTGACTACAATTTGATTTTTATTTTTTGGATTAGAATTTGGTTAAGAAACATTGATGTAATCATTGGCTAGTTTTATTAATAAAGTATCGTTTTATTATTTAATGTCTTGGACATATTTTAATTCTGAACTTTATTATTTTCAGTATGTTTCCCGGAGAGCTAGAATGCCTCGTGGATAGTGCAACCACACATACTATTCTTCGAAATAGGCAACTTTTTCTATGGATGACGCCTACTCGATTTTCTGTGACTACAATGGTTGGATCATCTAAATTGATTCATGGTAGAGGACCAGCCCAATTTATGTTGCCAAATGGCACAAATATTAATGTCACTGAAGCTTTATATGCTCCTAGGGCCGGAAGGACCCTATTGAGTTTTTAAGATATTAAAGCCAATGGTTTTCATGTGGAAACACATTGTGAGAATGGACAAGAGTTCCTTTGCATCACCTCTAATGACTACGAACATAAACGAGTATTAGAGAAACTTATGTGTCGCTCTAGTGGGTTGTATGCAACCACTATCCGAATCATTGAATCCAACCATGTTATGAGAGATGACTTATGGGATTCTGACACATATAGGCTTTGGCATGAACATTTAGGACACCCAGGTCGTGATATGATGGTCCGTATACTAAAGACTTCACACGGACATCTATTTTTCAAAACGAAAAGAAGTCAAAACTGAAATTTTATCCAAGGAAGGGCACTGACGCCACATGGAGTCATTCCTCTGCAAAACCGGTCGTCATTGGCCGGAACCGCCTTCCCCCTGCTGCCCAAGGTTGGCTTTGACGCCAAAACTGCCTCCTTGACCCCATTTTTTGCTTTTAAAGCTTATCTCTCGTTTTGCAAAACCTGCTCTTTAGCAAAATTAGGATCTAAACCATCTTATGCAAAAGACACTAAAGAAAATATCTCATTCTTACGAAGAATCCAAGGTGATATCTGTGGACCTATTCAACCATCGTGCGGACCATTTAGATATTGTATGGTGTTGGTTGATGCATCGACACGCTGGTCACATGTCATTTATTTGTCCACAAGAAATGCTGCATTTGCTAAACTCTTAGCACAAATTATTAAATTAAGGGCTCACCACCCTGATCACCCTATTAAGTCAATACGTCTTGACAATGTTAGAGAGTTTACATCAAAAACTTTTGATGATTATTGCATATCCATCGGGATTGAGGTTGAACATCATGTTCCTCATGTTCACACCCAAAATGGCGTCATAGAAGCCGCCATTAAAAGACTTCAAATGGTTGCTAGAGCATTGGTTATGCGCACCAATCTCCCAATTTCTGCTTGGGGTTATGTAATATTGTATGCAGCCTTGCTTATTCGTCTGAGACCTACTGCCACTCAACCTTTTTCTGCGTTCCAGCTGGTTACTGGATATGAGCTTGATGTCTCACACTTATGCATATTTGGGTGTACAGTTTATGTGCCACTAGCGCCGCCACAGTGCACCAAAATGGGACTTTAAAGACGATTAGGCATTTATGTTAGATATGATTCTCCAACGATCATCAGCTATTTAGAACCCTTGACAGGCAATCTCCTTACCGCTAGATTTGCGGATTATCACTTTGATGAGACAGTCTTCCCGTCGTTAAGGGGAGATAAGAACACTAATGTTCAAAAGGAATGACAAGAATTGTCGTAGTCTATCCCCATTTTGTCTCATCTTGATCCCCGAACCGCACAGTCCGAAATTGAAGTGCGGAAAATACTCGATCTTCATAACATAGTAGATTCGATGCCTGATGCATTTTCTGATATCGCTAAAGTGACGAGATCACATATACCTGCTCCAAAAGTGCCTGCAAGGATTGATATCCCCAAAAGTGGAGAATATGACACCATATCTAGGGGAGTTAAACATGGCGCTGCCATCCCTAATGGAGTTGGCATTGTGGCTAAGGACAACCTCCCTGCAAGAAAACGAGGGAGGCCCAAAGGTTCGATGGATTCTCGCCCAAGAAAGAAAGAGAGTTTGGCACAAAAAGATCCATTAATCATAGATATAGATAATCCGCCTCATGAATATATTGCGGATTATGGTTATGTCCAAGAGACATCATTGGGGGACACTCCAATGACAGAACCAATTCCAGAGAATAGAGAGATCTCCATGAATTACACTAGTGTACATGAGACGTTGAAGAGAAATTCTATTATCCTTGATGATACGTTTGCATATTCTATTGCTCAAGGAATCATAGAGCATGATGATATCGAACCATGCTCTGTTGAAGAATATCAACGAAGAGACGATTAACCTAAATGGAAAGATGTGATCCAGGCTAAATTGGATTCACTAACAAAGAGACAGGTATTTGGGTCTATAACGCTAACACCCCTAAGTATAAAGCCTGTTGGCCATAAATGGGTCTTAATTAGAAAGCGTAATAAGAAAAATGAGGTTGTTAGATACAAACCCGGCCTTGTGGAGTAAGGTTTCTCACAACGCCCTGGAATCGATTACGAGGAGACTTATTTTCCATAATGGACGTTATAACGTTCCGCTACCTTGTCAGTTTGGTAGTTTCCAAAAAACTTGACATGCAGCTTATGGATGTGGTTACAGCATATCTCTGTGGGGATCTAGATTCAGAGATATATATGAAGGTTCCAGATGGACTTCAATTACCCAAATCAAGTGGCTCTAAACCACGGAGGGTGTTTTCCATAAGATTGAAACGCTTACTATATGGATTGAAACAATCCGAACGGATGTGGTATAACCGTCTAAGTGACTACTTGATTGGGAAAGGATATGTAAACAATGAAATATGCCTATGTGTGTTTATTAAAAGGAGAAGTTCTGGATTTGCAATTGTAGCAGTTTATGTCGATGACATGAATCTAATTGGAACTCTAGATGAGTTAAGAGAAACTACTAAATACTTGAAATCCGAATTTGAGATGAAAACCATATCTAAGGGAGATAGACATGGCGCTGACGTCCCTAATGGAGTTGGCATTGTGGCTAAGGACAACCTCCTTGCAAGAAAACGAGGGAGGCCCAAAGGTTCGATGGATTCTCGCCCAACAAAGAAAGAGAGTTTGGCACAAAAAGATCTATTAATCATCGATATAGATAATCCGTCTCACGAAGATATTGCGGATTATGGTTATGTCCAAGAGACATCATTGGGGGACACTCCGATGACAGAACCAATTCCAGAGAATCGAGAGATCTCTATGAATTACACTAGTGTACATGAGACGTTGAAGTGAAATTCTATTATCCTTGATGATACGTTTGCATATTCTATTGCTCAAGGAATCATATAACATGATGATATTAAACCTCGCTCTGTTGAAGAATGTCAACGAAGAGCGGATTAACCTAAATGGAAAGGTGCGATCCAGGCTAAATTGGATTCACTAACAAAGAGATAGGTATTTGGGCCTATAACGCTGACACCCCTAAGTATAAAGCCTGTTGGCCATAAATGGGTCTTCATTAGAAAGCGTAATAAGAAAAATGAGGTTGTTAGATACAAACCCGTCCTTGTGGAGCAAGGTTTCTCACAACGCCCTGGAATCGATTACGAGGAGACTTATTCTTCCGTAATAGACGTTATAACGTTCCGCTACCTTGTCAGTTTGGTAGTTTCCGAAAAACTTGACCTGCAGCTTATGGATGTGGTTACAGCATATCTCTATGGGGATCTAGATTCAGACATATATATGAAGGTTCCAGATGGACTTCAATTACCCAAATCAAGTGGCTCTAAACCACGGAGCGTGTTTTCCATAAGATTGAAACGCTCACTATATGGATTGAAACAATCCGAACGGATGTGGTATAACCGTCTAAGTGACTACCTGATTGGGAAAGGATATGTAAACAACGAAATATGCCCATGCGTGTTTATTAAAAGGACAAGTTCTGGATTTGCAATTGTAGCAGTTTATGTCGATGACATGAATCTAATTGGAACTCTAGATGAGTTAAGAGAAACTACTAAATACTTGAAATCCGAATTTGAGATGAGAACCATATCTATGGGAGATAGACATGGCGCTGCTGTCCCTAATGGAGTTGGCATTGTGGCTAAGGACAACCTCCCTGCAAGAAAACGAGGGAGGCCCAAAGGTTCGATGGATTCTCGCCCAACAAAGAAAGGGAGTTTGGCACAAAAAGATCCATTAATCATCGATATAGATAATCCGTCTCATGAAGATATTGTGGATTATAGTTGTGTCCAAGAAACATCATTGGGGGACACTCCGATGACAGAACCAATTCCAGAGAATCAAGAGATCTCCATGAATTACACTAGTGTACATGAGACGTTGAAGAGAAATTCAATTATCCTTGATGATATGTTTGCATATTCTATTGCTCAAGGAATCATAGAACATGATGATATCGAACCTCGCTCTGTTGAAGAATATCAACGAAGAGCGGATTAACCTAAATGGAAAGATACGATCCAGGCTAAATTGGATTCACTAACAAAGAGACAGGTATTTGGGCCTATAACGCTGACACCCCTAAGTATAAAGTCTGTTGGCCATAAATGGGTCTTCATTAGAAAGCGTAATAAGAAAAATGAGGTTGTTAGATACAAACCCGGCCTTGTGGCGCAAGGTTTCTCACAAGGCCCTGGAATCGATTACGAGGAGACTTATTCTTCAGTAATGGACGTTATAACGTTCCGCTACCTTGTCAGTTTGGTAGTTTCCGAAAAACTTGACATGCAGCTTATGGATGTGGTTACAGCATATCTCTGTGGGGATCTAGATTCAGACATATATATGAAGGTTCCAGATGGACTTCAATTACCCAAATCAAGTGGCTCTAAACCACGGAGCGTGTTTTCCATAAGATTGAAACGCTCACTATATGGATTGAAATAATCCGAACGGATGTGGTATAACCGTCTAAGTGACTACTTGATTGGGAAAAGATATGTAAACAACGAAATATGCCCATGCGTGTTTATTAAAAAGACAAGTTCTGGATTTGCAATTGTAGTAGTTTATGTCGATGACATGAATCTAATTGGAACTCTAGATGAGTTAAGAGAAACTACTAAATACTTGAAATCCGAATTTGAGATGAAAACCATATCTAGGGGAGATAGACATGGCGCTACCGTCCCTAATGGAGTTGGCATTGTGGCTAAGGACAACCTCCCTGCAAGAAAACGAGGGAGACCCAAAGGTTCGATGGATTCTCGCCCATGAAAGAAAGAGAGTTTGGCACAAAAAGATCCATTAATCATCGATATAGATAATCCGTCTCATGAAGATATTGCGGATTATGGTTATGTCCAAGAGACATCATTGGGGGACACTCCGATGACAGAACCAATTCCAGAGAATCGAGAGATCTCCATGAATTACACTAGTGTACAAGAGACGTTAAAGAGAAATTCTATTATCCTTGATGATACGTTTGCATATTCTATTGCTCAAGGAATCATAGAACATGATGATATCGAACCGCGCTCTGTTGAAGCATGTCAACAAAGAGCGGATTAACCTAAATGGAAAGATGCGATCCAGGCTAAATTGGATTCACTAACAAAGAGACAGGTATTTAGGCCTATAACGCTGACACCCCTAAGTATAAAACCTGTTGGCCATAAATGGGTCTTCATTAGAAAGCGTAATAAGAAAAATGAGGTTGTTAGATACAAACCCGGCCTTGTGGCGCAAGGTGTCTCACAACGCCCTGGAATCGATTACGAGGAGACTTATTCTTCCGTAATGGACGTTATAACGTTCCGCTACCTTGTCAGTTTGGTAGTTTCTGAAAAACTTGACATGCAGCTTATGGATGTGGTTGCAGCATATCTCTATGGGGATCTAAATTCAGACATATATATGAAGGTTCCAGATGGACTTCAATTACCCAAATCAAGTGGCTCTAAACCACGTAGCGTGTTTTCCATAAGATTGAAACGCTCACTATATGGATTGAAACAATCCGAACGGATGTGGTTTAACCGTCTAAGTGGCTACTTGATTGGGAAAGGATATGTAAACAACGAAATATGCCCATGCGTGTTTATTAAAAGGACAAGTTCTGGATTTGCAATTGTAGCAGTTTATGTTGATGACATGAATCTAATTAGAACTCTAGATGAGTTAAGAGAAACTACTAAATACTTGAAATCCGAATTTGAGATGAAAACCATATCTAGGGGAGACACGGTTTAGTCTCGGATTAGAAATCGAGCACCGTAGTGATGGGATTATGATCCATCAGTCAGCGTACGCTCAGAAATTACTAAGGCACTTTAACAAATATAAAGCAAAGTCTGTGAGTACTCCCATGATTGGCAGAAGTCTTGAGCCCGAAAAAGATCCATTTCGTCGAAAGGATCAGGAAGAAGAGTTGTTAGAGGCAAAAGTGCCCTACGTAAGTGCAATAGGCGCATTATTATACTTAGCTCAATGCACAAGACCGGACATCTCTCTCGCAGTGAACTTGTTAGCTCGACATAGTTCCGTGCCACCACGCCGCCATTGGATTGGTGTAAAGACAATCTTTCGATACTTAAAATGTATGATTGATATGGGCCTATTTTATCCCTACAGAGAAAAGAAAAATGACGGAAGTTTGGAATCGGACCCCATAAGACAAAACGCCAATTTTCGTGATATAGCTGCCGGCGCCACTGCCCATAGTAGCTGGCGTCCTACTCCTCCTCCCCTCCATCAAAATGATAGTGATGTTTTGATGGGATTTGCTGATGCAGGGTATCTCTCTGACCCTCACAAATGTCGCTCCCAAATGGGTTATGTCTTTACCATGGGAAGCACTGCAATATCTTAGAGGTCTACAAAACAGACCCTTGTTGCTACTTCCTTGAATCATGCGGAGATTATTGCTCTACATGAAGCCGTGCATGAATGCATATGGTTAAAGTCTATAATTAGACACATCTGAGGAACTTGTAGTTTGAAGTCTACCACAGATGAACCTACATGCATTTATGAAGATAATGCAACTTGTATTGAGCAAATGAAATTAGGTTTCATCAAGGGCGACAACACCAAGCATATATTGCCTAAGTTCTTTTACAATCAGCAACAATAATAACTTCTAAATATTGAAGTAAATCAAATCCGATCACAGGATAATGTAGCAGACTTATTTACTAAGTCGTTACCTAAATCCACCTTCGAGAAACATGTGAAGAGCATCGGATTGAGAAAGTTATCCGAACTCCCATGATTGTAGTAATCAGGGGGGATGTCGACATCAGGGAGATGATGATGTCTACATGTTTGATCTCGAAGAATGAAGGACGTGTTGTGCTCTTTTTGTCATCCGACCAAGGTTATTTTTGTCCCACTGAGTTTTTGTTACCTGACAAGGTTTTTAGTGAGTCAACGATCAAAGCGTCGTCACCAAGTTTGAACGGCACAAGGGGGAGTGTTGAATGATGTTGTATTCTAGTGTGCCTCTTCAAAATAGGGTTTAGTTCTAGAGTTATAATAGGAGAAGGTTCTTCTAATTATATTCAGATTTTATTACCTTATATGTAATCTGTAAATCCCTATATAAATGGCTCCTATTATCAATAATAGAACACACAATTTCTCTCACAATTCTCTCAAATCATATTTTCCTACAACATATACCATATATTATTGATGTTTAAAAGTGAAAACTATGTATTAATATTTGTCCAGATATATTATTAGAACATTATTTATCCTTAAGGATAGGGTTAGATAAGAATGAGATAATGACACTATGAACTACCACATTAGGACCGTACGATATATAAAATGGTTTGTCACCATCCATCGTAGTCATCAGACTCGTCATAACATACAGAAAAAGCTAGAAAAGGGTCGAAGATCTCATGTCATTTAGTAAAGCAACGCAAGCAGGGAAGAGATTTACTATGATTGTAAATTTGAAACTAGAATAGAAAGAAATTGTCTCAACCTAAAGATGTGGGACATGAAACTACTATATCGACCCAAACCCAAATACTGGCTTTTAGATGGTCAGTCCACTATTGAATAGAAACCTGCTTAGAATTTGAAGCAGAGGAACCACATCCAACCACATCAATGAAACTACCAAGGTTAAGCAAAATGATTGAAATCCCGCAAATTACATAGTGCGATTGGTACAAACTAGGAGATTGACAAGCAAAATGACAACGGGAAAGGAGAAAATTGACATACTGTTATGTACAAAACTGCAATTACATTCCTCAGCCATTGACAGAGTGTTTGTTATACACAACCTTGACAAACGCCGCCGCTTTCATTTTTTTTCTTTTTTCTTTTCCTTAGTTTCTTCATTTACCTTCTCTCTCATGAACATGAAGATACCGAAAACCTTGGAACTTCATAAAACTTCCAAAATTGTTTCCCTCTTCTGTACAAACAAACAACTCGGGCCACTTCTTCTATGAGGGGGCTCAGCAAGCGCGTGGCTCTGGAACTGGCAGCCGCCTTGTGACTGGTCCACCGGAAACTTTCAAGGACGCAAAAAGGCAGGACAAGCGCGCTATCATGGGGCTGGATTTCACAATCTTAGGTACCATTGCCAACTGCTTACGAGCAGTATTGTCATAACTGCCATGATAGCCTTCGAGATCATCTTTTGTAATAAGAACTGCATCTCCTGAGGGAGAGCATGCAGTGGTAGCTCTACAACATCTGCTGTATTCTTGAACAGCCTGCTTATTTGTTAAGATGTAAGCAAAAGCAGAAAATGGTGAGCAAGGGTTGGGCGGGAATCGAATCTAAAGAATTCAGTTGCTGGCACTGATCAAAACATCTAACGCAAGGATGTTGCAGATTTAAACAAAATGCTTAAAATCAAGCAAAACATACCTTCCACTGTGAGGGGGCAAGCAGCACACGAGGCCTTCTGGATCGCACATACTCCAGGGCAGCAGACGGGGTCATATTCTTGTATTCCACCTACAGGGAGCAAATGAACTCAATCCTATGATGTCCAAATGGTCGTGAAAGGTTGTGAGCAATAACTCTTCAGCTAATAAAAGAAGCCGAATTTGAAAGCAATAGTTACCAAATAGCAAAGCACAATAGTAGTGCTCCTTCCCCGACCTGCTTTGCAGTGAACATAAGTAGTTCTACCACATGATGCGTTCTCTGTATATAAAGAAACAAGGTTCCAAATTAAAATAACAATTAAACCAACCTAGCTAAGTGATTACAAATTAGAAGATAAGGGTGGAATAAAATCACTCACTGTGAATGAACTCCACAGCCCTGCTGATATCTTCAAATGAAGGTGCAAAGAGATAATCACGTGTGGGGATTACTACATGCTCAATTCCATGGGCCTGAAACTCATCAAACATCTCAAAAGGATGAGAGCAGAATCTAAACAGGGATAAACTTTAAAGACTTGAATGCAGTATTGTTGTTTGATCGCTAAAAAAAATAAAAAAAACAAAATACAAAATCATTTTGTTCTGAAGTTTTAATCCCTGCATTCTCTGTTGGAGGAAAAAAAAAAAAAGTAAGACGCCAAATTTTATCTCTCAATATTTTCTTTTGAGAAAAATTAGATGCTTTGAATAAGTCATTTATCTCATCCAAACACAAAAGGAGAAGAAACTGCATAGCTAACATGCTAGTACTAGCTATCAATAGAAGTCACGCACATGATACAGGGAGGAAGGAACCAAAGTTTCATAAGATTCGTTGAGCGTGATAACACCGCCAACACCAAGTCGCTTCAGCTGGGGAACATCTTTGGGGAATGGAACCGCGCCAAGGAGCACAAACTGAAAGAACAAACACAACTCATCCATTAAACACGATAAAATTAGCAAAAACATGTCTCCAATCCAAGTTTACACCGAGATACAACACTGCAGAATGAAGTTGACCAGCTGTATATATCTCATTACACACACACACACACACTTGGTCTACTGACGAATTTGATCACAATGGTTCAACCAAAAATTATACAATAGCAAAACACAATTATCTATCATTCAAGAGACCTAAAGAAAATAGAGAACTCAAAAATCCCTAAATACCAAAATCATATATCTTCCTAGACATCAACTATCTAAAGATCTGTCTTCCTCATTGGAAAATTATCAAAAAAAATCTGCTTCAAAATCAGCTTATATGAGCAATCAAATTCATACCAAGAAATATTAATTCAAAAAAAAAATAAAAAAATTCCAACAACACAAAAAAGAAACCAGCTTTCCTTTCTCACAAAAAGAAACAAAGTGGGAAAAAGTCAAAGATGAAAACCTGGTCAACTTCATCCCACCATCTGAACTCAGCTTCCATCTTATTCCGAAGCACATTATACAAAAGGGTCGGGTAAAACAGGATCCGAGCCCCGGCTCCGACCAGGGCTCTCTTCGCTTCGTCAACCCTCACAATCTGCCTCCCTTCGCTCCGATCCAACTCCGGCTCATCCAATTGCTCGATCCTCATCTCCCAACAAAACCCTAATCCACCAAAAATCCAATCTTTAGTTCTTTACCCAACAAACCACAATTTCCCCCAAAAAAAAATTCCCCAAATCACAAAAAGATACGAACTTTACGATCGAGCTGCCGAATTGAATGAACCGCCAAATTGGGTACCGATCGGGCAAGAGCTCTGAGGTTGGAGAAAAGGAAATTGGGAATATTCGAGAGGTGATTTTCTAAATTTGGGGACACTCAGAGAGAGAGAGAGAGAGAGAGAGAGTGGTATAGTGTAACTTAGATGCCAAGGAATTTTGGGATTTTTAATAATATGCCAAAAGAATTTTAGGTAACTGAAACGTAATTATAACAGTCAATGTGGGAAATTGGATTTTGGGGGAGGTTTAATTAGGGATGTAATTAACGTTATCTAATACGTGTTGGAAGGTGATAGGTGGATTAGATTTTGCTAATTATGAGTCAAAAGTCTCAAAGTGATTTAAGGGTTCTTTAGTAAAAGCTTTCAAAAAGCTAGGATACAGCATGACCAAGAAAATCTATTTAATAAATACTCAAATGTGAAAAAGCACAACCCAGAAAATTAAAAAAATAATTTCAAAAAAAAAAAGATAGATAAGTGTGTTTGGCTTGACTAATGACTATTCCTCTTCATCTGCCAAAGAAAGAAAAATTTTCTTGACTATTTTTGTGTGCTGAGATTAGAATGATGGGTGTGGAGTGTGAAGTTTGTTTGAGGTAACATATAGGATTTTAGGGTATGCACTTCCAAAATAGGCAGTGAGAGGAAGCTTCAAAAATAGAAGAAGAAGGAGAAGGGTAGCTTTAGCTCACGGTTTGGTACAGCTTCTTGTTTTTGAATTCCTCAAAAGATTCAAACAGTATAAACTGTTGGTTTCAAAAATGACCTAAAAGAGGTCTCACATGGATTCCTGTACCTTGAACTAGAACTAGCAATTCAAAAATAGGAAAAATTCACCAACGGTGTCTGGACACTTTGGTGACTTTTAGAATGATACATGAACTCTGAATGTTACCAATGTGATACCTAGACTTTACTTTTCGTATTATCATCGTACCTCTGGTGAACTTTCGTCACGTCTCCGTCAACTGTGAGCACGTGTGACTCACGTGAGCCTAAAAATGAGGGCAAAAAAGATATTCTGCCCTTAGTTTGTTTTAGGAAAAAATTCACCAATGGTGTCTGGACACTTAAGGGACTTTCAGAATGATACCTGAACTTACAAAACTATCAATGTTATACCTGGACTCATTTTTTTGTATCAACGTCGTACCTACGACCAATTTCCATCACTGAGCCGTTAAATTTTGCACGTGAGTAACTTAATGAAGACAAAAGGACCGATTTACCCTCAAAAGTTTTTTTTTTTCCCTTTTATTTCTTTCTTTCTCTCTTCTTCTTCTTTTTTGGTTTCTTCTTCCCCTGATTTAAATCATCTTGCTCGTCCGATTCTCACCGCCGCTGTGTCTCAATCCACCTTCATGCACCGCAGATGTTTATGGTTCCCCCCACTTCAAATCCTACAACAAATTGAAATTGCACTGAGGCTTCACCGCTCAATCCGAGTTCATCCCCCCCCCCCCGCCGCCGCCGACGACTTAGCCACCACCACTCTCGTTCTCTCCTCTGACCCCCTTTTATACACCATTGATCAGAAACTCAGACCCTGCCAGCCCTCCACTCTCAAATCACAGCTTCAATCCCACCATGCCATCCTCTCCGTCGTTCCCGACATGCCACACCATCCTCACCTGCAACTTCATCAGTCTAGCAGACAACTTCGGCCTCTAGCCAAACTTCGATCAGAAGCAATTGTAGGCAGCCAAAGATTAACAACTTTGGCCTCTACACCATCCTTACCTACAGAAAATTCGAGCTGTTCTGATTCACCAGCTCCGCCACTCCGCTGCTACCCACCATTGCGCCTCGCCGATTAGCAGACAAAGAACTCGGAGCCTCCACCATCGAGAAATGGAGGCTCGCGTTCTGCGTGTCCTGCGCGGCGGATATCGACACCGTCAGAGAAGAAGTTGTCTGAACATAAATTGAGTTCGTGTTCCATGGCAGCAGCTCGTCGATTGTGGCCTTGGCTTTCTTGATGATCCAATCGACGGCCTTGCTGGGCCGGTCGTATCCGAGCCGGTCTTGCACGTCGTAGAATTGAATGGCGGTGTGGGCGGCAAGCTGGACGAGGTGGTCCCTGGGGCCTTTGGCGGTGTAGACCTTGCTGTGGCGGTCCTTCCGGTCGGTGGCCCTTAGAATGTGGCCTCGAGCCTCCACGATTTCGCTGGCGATGGAGGAAGAAGCAGTCCTTATACCCAAACCCAATCGAGAAGCAGCGGAGGACGACGTCATTGCGTGGTGGTGGAGGTTGTTGTGGCTCTCCCCCATTTTTCTTCCTGCATATTCCATGATGGGTTCTCCGAAAGCGGTGGTGTTGGCAAGGAGAGAAGGAGATAATAAAGAAACCGAAAAAGAAGAAGAAGAAGAATAAAGAAAGAAAGAAAGAAAAGAAAAGGAAAAAAAAAAAACTTTTGAGGGTAAATCAGCCTTTTTGTCTTTATTAAGTGACTCACGTGCATCGCACGTGCAAAATTTAACTGCTCTGTGACCGAAATTGGTCGTAGGTACAACGTTGATATGAAAAAATGAGTCTAGGTATCACATTGATAACTTTGTAAGTTCATGTATCATTCTGAATGTCCCTTAAGTGTCCAGACACTGTTGGTGAATTTTTCTCGAGGGTAAATCGGACTTTTTGTCTTCATTAAGTGACTCACGTGCATTCCATGTGCAAAATTTAACGGGTCTGTAACGGAAATTGGTCGTAGGTATGACGTTGATATGAAAAAATGAGTTCATGTATCACATTGATAACTTTGTAAGTTCATGTATCATTCTGAAAGTTCCCTAAGTGTCCAGACACCGTTAGTGAATTTTTCCCATTCAAAAATTGAACCCAGAAGAAGAAAAGTGAAGGATGATATCACTTTTGTTCCTAGAATCAACCTGTACCTTGAAAATAAATCAGGTTGGTCTTTGAATTGTTATCATCAACCAAATGCGGTCTCTATATTCTAACTCTATAGTCAATTTCACCTCTATATTTTAACTCTATAGTCAATTTCGCCTATACATTTGATATTTACGTGCATAGTTTAGTACTTGGCACAAGGTCGGAAAATATCAAACACCTCTATATTTTAACTCTTTAGTCAATTCGCCTATACATTTGATATTTACGTGCATAGTTTAGTACTTGGCACAAGGTCGGAAAATATCAAACACTATTATAAATCAGGAGTAGAAGTGTAATCACATATGTCATGTGAACGTAGTGATGCCTTTTGAGTGAGGAGGACCAAGTGGTGGAGTGGAAAATGCAGCATTTGGCATTTGCGTTTGTTGTGGATGACAGTGACAAATATGTAGTTGTTGATGATTCTGGTATTGATGTGCTTCCCATTGAACTTAATCCTCTTGGACTTAATTGGTTAGATGAATATATTATTGGCACCAGTTGTCTGATGTTCCCTATCTTCAAGAACTTGGTTTAACTACTAGCACTGCCTTATTGATTGAGTGATTGGACGGGTTGCCGGGGTCACTGAAAACAGTATCAGTTCACTCATTATTTCATTCACATTTTGACCAGTTCACCTCTACAGGCCTAGCAAGGTTACAAGACCAGTCCCATTGGGCCACCATCTTCTCGGGTCATGAAAGTTTAATCAAATTCTTAAGCCCAAATCTTTCCAAACCCTCGATCTCCTCCAATGAAAAGATCACATGATCTATGGCTATCCAATTGATGCAATAGTATGTTCCAGTCCATAAATGTACTTCATGGATATGGATATAGGGGAACACAGAAGGAACTGACATTAAATTTTCCTTTAGAATAGCTCACCAACCAAGCAGAAGCAGTAGCACATGAAATACAGGTGGCTTGTTGGGAATTATTCTGAACTGTTCATGTACATTAACTGTCTAAAACAGAGAAAACTGCATAGGACCCTCTATTACATTATTTACTGTCAATCAAATTTAAGTTCTTTACCTAATATACAACTGCTTCTTGGATCCTGCATTGTGATTTTCTCTTTGCTAATTTGAGGAAAATGGTGTCGGTGAAATTCTTGTGGTCAAGCTTTTAAACCACAGCTACTTTTCAGGGCTTCCACTTCTAGTGTGGGCAATTGGGTAGTTCAATCTCTTTCTTCTTCTTCTTTCCTTCTTTTTTTTTTTTGTGATTTAGTGAATGAGATGATGACTTGCCATGGGAGCTAGCTGCCACCCATTGTAGCATGCGGTTGCTTTTTGATTGATATTCTCATCATGAATCTCTCTTTTGTCCCAAGGATGCACTCTGTACCAAACCCTCCCCACATCACCGCTGTAGCCCAAACACTACATGTTACTATTCCCTGTAGTAGAAGCTGTACATTTCCTCATTAGCAACATCATAATCATGTTATTTAGCTCCATTCTGCATTATTGTAACAAATGCTAATTATGAAATAGGTTTAGTCCTAATCTACTTTCTGAGGCTAAAATTGTGATTAGTTAGAATTAGGGCTGCCACTTGGTTTGGTAATTACCAAACCGACCGAATACCGACCGATATTTTAAGTTTGGTAAACCGACTTTTTGGTAATTGAGACCGATAAAACCAAAATCGAAAATTACCAAAAAAGTTGGTTTGGTTTTGGTAAATACCGAATCTACCAATTATCTAAATATTAGCTTTATATACTATGGTTTTCAATACACATACATATGTATATTAAGAAATAAACATAAAATTTTTCATAATAGTATGAACATTACTACATATACTACATTAATAGTACATGTATTTTAAGTAACCTAGTCAAAGATGGTTAAATAACCTAGTTTTATTGAAAATGACTCAAACTTGATGTCATATATACAAAAGAAAGCTATAATTAGGAGATGAGTACTAAGTTTACGACTATAAAATTGAAGAACCTAGTTTTGTTAGTTCTAATTTTAATTATAAATTATTAGTTGTTCTAAAGTTGATAATACCGAAAACCGAAATATCGAATTTGGTAGTTATGATTAAAAACCGAAAATTTTGGTTGGTAATTGGTAGCTCAATTTTGAAACCGAAAGCTTTGATTTTGAAGTTGGTAATACCTATAACCGATTCGAACCGACCGAGTGACAGCCCTAGTTAGAATTGAGAGGATCACAACCACTGTCTTCACTAATTCCCTTATTCATTATTCTGTCTAGCTGCTAGTAATTGGTACATGCTTTAACAGCTTAACTTCTACCCATTCCAAAACCAAGCAAATAATTCCTAGCTTTGTTATGGATCAGCTAGGAATTAATGAAGTTCATTAAATAATAAGGTCTGGCTATTAATGTCATGAACAGAAGCAGATGCGGCTTAGTATAAGTTGGGATAAAATCTGCTGTCCCTAATACCCTATGCCAAACCTATCCCTATGCATTCATTGGTCCACAAAGATTAAGAAAATATTTTCTTAATCTTTTGTTCCATATTTTATTCTTTGTGGACCAATGAATGCATGGAGACTGGTTTGGCACAGTGTTTTTGGGGACAGCAGATTTCATCCCGTATAAGTTGGTCTTAACATTAATTGGTTTCTATACCCTTTTCATACTTGAGATATACTGCTATCCCTTTTTAAGAGAATCCAGATAGAGTCTTTTCCTTTCAAACATTGAAGTACAAATTTCTGGTTAGGTGCCTATTTATATAGTGACCTCCTACTTCATGGGATTAAGGGATCTAATAAGCATGGTAGATATTTCATAGGTTAAGCCTAATCACAATACTCATCTGAAATGACTAGGATGTAGCGATAGACTGATTGTTACTGAGTCATTATCCAAAAGAGTTCCTTTTATTCTTCTCATTCATCTTTCTCCTAGTTATTAGTCAATGGGAACTAAAGCATACTATTATGCAAGTTCATAACCACTAATCTACATGGTAGATATTTCATAAGGGGCTTAAATCACAATACTCATCTGAAATGACTACGATGTAGCGATAGACTGATTGTTACTGAGTCATTATCCAAAAGAGTTCCTTTTATTCTTCTCATTCATCTTTCTCCTAGTTATTAATCATTGGGAACTAAAGCATACTATTACGCAAGTTCATAACCACTAATCTACATTGTTTATGTGTTGGTGAGGATATATTAACTCTGAAGAATACTTCACCACTCACAAGTCAACAAAACTACAGGAAAAAGTGAATATCCAAAAAAGAAAAACATAAACAAAGAAGTGAAAGTGAAACCAAACACCATTCAATACCAAATAACCCCACAAGTTTGTCTCTTCAATACCTCAATCATATTTGGACAGCTTCACAAATCACAAGTAAAACCCATCAAGCAAGCATTGTAGTGTTTTTTTCTCTACTGAGAAAATGAAGTGCTGGCTTCTGGCTTTTATGCTTCTACATATAATCCCCATAGAAGCTGGATTTGGTGTTGGTGGTGGTGTTGGAGTCAATGTTGGCCCTGTTGGCGTTGGTGGTGGTGGCAGTGTTTGGATTGGTGGAGGCATCAATGGCCAAAATCCCCCATCTGGGTCTTCCTCCTCAGACCTTGGCAGAGCGTACACTGCTCTCCAAGCATGGAAATCAGCAATCTCTGATGACCCAACCAAGGTTTTGGACACTTGGGTTGGCCCAGATGTGTGTTCTTACAAAGGAGTCTTCTGTGCAGATTCTGAGGATGGCCAAACTATTGTGGCTGGAATAGATCTCAACCATGCCAATCTCAAAGGCATTCTTGTCAAAGAGCTCTCCTTTCTGACTGAAATGTCCCTGATCCATCTCAACAGCAACAGACTTTCAGGCACAATTCCTGACACTTTCACAGACCTCAACTCTCTCCAAGAGCTTGACCTCAGTAACAACCAATTCTCAGGCCCCTTCCCCACCACCACATTATACATTCCCAACCTGATTTACCTTGACCTCAGATTCAACAACTTCACTGGTTCAATTCCTGATGAGCTCTTCAACAAAAACCTAGATGCAATTTTTCTCAACAACAACCAATTTGAAGGTGAGCTGCCTCAGAGTTTGGGGAATGCACAAGCTTCTGTCATCAATTTAGCTAATAACAAGTTCAGTGGCAACTTCCCAAGTAACTTTGGGTTCATTGGCACCAAATTGAAGGAGATTTTGTTCCTCAATAATCAACTAACTGGTTGCATCCCTGAGGGAGTTGGCCTTTTCTCTGAGATCCAAGTCTTTGATGTGAGCTTCAACTCTCTGATGGGCCATTTGCCAGACACAATCTCTTGCCTCCAAGAAATTGAAGTACTCAACTTGGCACACAACAAGCTCTCTGGGGTTTTGCCAGACCTTGTTTGCTCTCTGAAAAGCCTGGTCAATCTGACTGTTGCTTATAATTTCTTTTCTGGGTTCAGCCAGGAATGTGCCAAATTGTATTACAGGAATGTGGGGTTTGATTTCTCATTGAATTGCATTCCTGGGAAGAACATGCAGAGACCTCAGCCTCAGTGTTCTTTGATTCCTGGAGGTGGTTTAAATTGTCTGAGAATTCCTGGTGCAAAGCCTCTTGTTTGTGGCTCAGTCCTACCAAGCTCATCATCATCATCATCATCTCCATGAAAATTTGCAATCAGTCATTGTACAAGAGGTTGGTGAGTGGTTGTTTATGTATTAATTATCATTCAGAGCTTCTCTTAATTTAGTTTCTTTGTTAACTCCTACCTGAATCTGGAAAAGAAGTTTTCCAGGAAATGTTTTGATGATTAGCAATAGAAGAATTATTAGTAGAATTAAACAAATATAAAAATTGGTTTCACTGCTTGGCTTGTGACATCTATGTGGGAATATTTTACTATGGTCTTGATAAAAAGGTTTATCTTTTTGTGTCACGTGAACCCAGAAAAGCTTGATTTGCCACTTCCCAATTCACAAGAGCTCTAGGGCTCTAGGCCTTAATGGCTTTCATCTTTATCAATCTAGCCAAAATAGATAAATATCAAAGAGGTTTTGGAAGCTCCATGTTTCTGATGTGAAATTAGTTCAAATGGAATTGTAGTCTGAATCAAGGTACTGAAAAGAATGTAGCAGAGACAGTGTTATAATACAAGGTTTCCCCAAATGGCAACCAAAATCAAATATTATCATGGTGGCCATGATGAGCATAATGAAGAAAAGAGTACAACAATGCTACAGTTATATTACACAGTTATATTACACAAAAATTTATGCAATATAATACATTGGGTTTGGAAGTTTAAAGGATCGTCGGGCAACTGCAAACCCCGACAAGTCACTCCATTGATCTCCCGAGCTCCCATGAAGTCGATAACCTTCGGTTATCAGTTCTGCCCTCTTCTTGGATTTGTATTCAGTCGCGAGTGTTCCTTTATCTGAAGGTCCCCTGTAATAATGATTAACTAAAAGCTTGGTAATCCTTATAATCAGGCTAGTTATCCTACTGTTCTACCGAAGCATAATGATTTGCTTGAGGAGAAAAAGGCTTAGCTGATGTTACCTCAGTAGCAGCCTCTCCCAGTCACTGTAACCTGAATATAGGAGGTTTTTCACAGTGGCATTTCTCTGAAATTCGCTCCGCCCAGTCAACAGGAAAATCTTGAAACCCAACCGTTGGAGCCCCTTGTACAGATTCAAACTTGCTAGGATAGCAGGGGCCTCAGCCAAATCCACCCACTCATCAAAAGCTTCTTCATCGAATGTCACTGATCTGTAACAACATAGTCCTAGTCAATTTCATTGTACAGGAAAAAAAAAAAACACATTTAAAATCGTTGATGCAATTCAAATAATCCTGCATACAATGGCAGAGCCACGTTGTAGGTATAGCGGTTATAACCCAACTCAAAATTATTCATATGTTTTATATAGTACATGTGGTTATCTTTACACAAAACCACAGTTGGCTAAGTTGGTGTATGCTTAACCTCTTTATGACAAGTTCGAGCCCCCACTTGCCCATTTTCTTCTGTTTTCTGACTCGATTTCTGTTTTTCTTCACACATTTTCTTCTCCATTTCTTCTTTGCTTACAATATTTTCTTCTCTTGTTTCTATTGTTCTTTCCCCTATTTTTTTCTCCCTTCCTTCTTCTTGGTTACTATTTTCTTTCATTGTTTGGTAAATTTTCTACAAGTGTTTCTTTATAGAATTTTTATAAATTTCTTGTTTAATTCTTAGTGTCTTAAAATTTTTAGAATTATAAAAATAAAAAAAATTATAAGCAACCTTAGATTAGCCCACCCCATTTTTATATCCTGGATCCACCACTGCCTGCATAGCTTAGGAAACCAGGCAATTTACTCTCTAATAGCATAATTTCTTCTATATGAGTCTTTCTTCATTCATTATTTTCCTACAAGGCTAAGATGCTATACTCATAGTTTCTTCCCAATTGGCCCTTCATCATTTATATGCTACAAAAGTACAAAGTTGTCCTCAATGCATGCTTTATAACACCAACACATGTGAGACATTTTGCTTTTTTCTTTTTTATACCGAGAAACTTCTAATTCCGCTCAGAAGCCGGTCCCTCTTATCGAACCTAACAATCTGACCTAACAATCTTTACGAGATTGAAAACCCTAATAAAAGTATAGGTACGGCATTTTCGACCCAATGATAAGCAACCTATAGACCCTCAACATTCTCTACAAACCCCTTTATTGAGTTTCTTTTTTTCTCCCAATATTTATTCCATTATTATCATTCTAAAATTCTAATGCACTTGAGCATATATCATGATCACAATACTTAATGTGTCCTATGCGTTCCAATTGGCAACCTCCCATTGGTCCATCCCAACTACAATGACCAACCAAATCACATGCCTACTTCCTACCTACCAAAACACGACAAACAAATCCCAAACCTACATTCATGATTAACCACCAATCATACAAACTCATGAGTCACAACAAAAAAAAAAAAAAAAAAAAGTCATCAAATCGGACGGTCAAAAACCAATCAAGGCTTACCCGAACCCATGGGCCTCATAGTACGGCAAGTTGGACAGCAGAGTCTCATCGATATCGAACACCCAGGCGTCCTTGCCGTCGCCGCCGAGCTTCACCGCCTGACCGAACGCCAGCGAGAAATTAGCAACGGCCGCCGAGTCGGAGGCGTAGCGGGAGCCGGTCATGTAGTCCTGGACGAATCCGACGCACCTGGAGGGAATGCTGTCCCAGGTTCCGGCGTCGTTGGTCTCGACGGAGAACCTCCAGCTGTCGCAGAAGAGGTTGTCGTCAGCGCGGAGCTTGCGGTCCTCGGAGGCGTGTCTGTTCGGCGGGATTTGGAGGATGGTGTGGGACAGGGAGGCGGGGATGGTGACGAGGACGATGAGGAGGAGGAGAAGGACGGAGGAGGAGGAGGCCATTATTGACGGAAAACCCAGAAAGGTCTTTTCTGCAGCTAAAAGAGCTTTCTGGTTTTTCGGTCTTTTCAGAGATTTGAGAATCAAGGCAGAGATAGGTCTTTTGAAGGGAGGGAGAGGAAAGAACTGTTAACGAAAAGGTGTTTGTTTCGTTTTTATGTTGCCAAGACCAGAGTCAATTTTGGCTGTAAAAAAAGTATTTGTGGTAAATAATTTTAACTTCCTAACAAAAATAGTTTAAATAACAGAATGGATGACATAATTATTGGAGTTATCTTTATTTTTTTTTGGTAATGGGGAATCATTTAAGCTGCCCCAAAGCAAGCCCAAATGACTGAAAATGGAACCGCAACATAAAGTCTGATGGACAATCTCAATCAAACTAGAGAGATTATTCAGAGCACTGCCGTGCACTTGCACCAACATAAATGAATGGTTAGATTGCATTAAATATACTTTTTGTTTATTAAAAATAAAGTTGATAATAAATATCAAGGGTTAAGATTATTTTATAAGGGTTGGGTCACTTACACCGTCGATGCATAGAATAATTTCCAATCAAACTAATAATAAAAGGAAAATTAATTTCCACCTATGCTCAAATAAAGAGCTAGTATAAGGAATTAAACCTTAAAAAACTAAAAACTAGAACAGAGGCCCAATACAATACAGAAACCCTAGTCATTGTAATCCCTGCGCCGTCAACTGCAAGTTGCCGTTGAAATACCTCTGGAAGCAGAAAAGCCTCGAGTACTGTACTGATTGTCTGATGCCAATTGAATCCCATAACACAGATCATGTGAAACCCAACATCCAAGGGGAGAAGATCCCTCATAACAAAATCATTCCCTCCACCACAGAGACACATGTCAAGAAAGAACCAGGGCTGCATAGATGGAACCGAGAACCAGCATGTAGAACAAGAACGATGGAGAATGGGGGGGTGGAAAACTCATGCGTGAGCACCCATACTCGCCGAGGTAAGTGACTTGCACTTTAGAGTCGCAGCCATACGAATTGTCTTGGAGGTTTAAGGTAAAGAGAGATGTCATGTTAGGAGGTCGAGTGATCTTAGATCTGGAAACATATGAGAACAGTTGGCAATGTGAAAAAAGAAAAATAAAATTTGAGGAACAAGGTCCTCCTGATCTGGACATAACCAGGAATTCACCACAAAGGGTACAAAATATCACCACAAGACCACAAGGGTGAGAAAGGATATGAAAAAGCTTGGAAAATGGAGATGGAAGGAACCTATGCTGAAGCCTTAATAATAGACCCGCCCCCAACTATGAAGTCGTCTATCTAGATCTGGATGGATCAAAATCTGGGCAAGAGAGAAGGGGGAAGGGCAAGTAGTTCTCAAATCTGTTTTCTCTCTCTAAAACCTAGAGAGAGAAGATCTCAAATGTCTGGGGGGTCTGCAAGCTTTTTCAAAATATATCAATTATTGGAGTTGTCAAACCAAAGAAAAAACTTGGATAATCAAAATGGGTTCCTCAAATTTAGCTTGTTAAAAGAAGGCTTTCAATGACACATACCTCGTACCAATTAAGGATATTGGTGCAGTTATTCCTTTTTTCAGAGTCTTTGTTGTTGTTGATCCAAGTTGTTATTATCTGAAATTTTGGCTATATCATATT
Organism: Rosa lucieae; assembly: GCA_024704745.1. Classification (NCBI taxonomy): domain Eukaryota; kingdom Viridiplantae; phylum Streptophyta; class Magnoliopsida; order Rosales; family Rosaceae; genus Rosa; species Rosa lucieae. The sequence continues at coordinate 6,033,812 of CM045493.1, forward strand.
CATGAGACTAACAACAACAAGATTAAAATCTTTCTCTTCCTCTAAGAGAGGAGAAGACTAAACCTAATAACTTTCTACAATTTAACCCTTTAATCAAATGTAAGCAAGAGCGTCGAGAACGAAAACAGGAAGAAACCCTAGCCGTCTTTGCACTCATCCGGCGGTTCTCATCCTCGGCGTCGTCATTGGCCTCGTTGGTGCATGTGGGTGCCGTCAGACTGGTCTGATTGTCCGTCCATCGAGGACTGGTCAGAGGTGAGATTGTTCGGCTCTCAATCAAAGTGGATCCGATCTGGATCGCTGGGATTTGAGAGAAGTGGCTGAGGAGATCGCGTCTGATGGCGAGCGGTTGTCTGGTGCTGTTTGGCAGAGTCAGCGGATGAAGCTGTTGTCGCTGGGCTGGCCGGATGTCACTGGTTTGGGAGCAAGGTAGGGATCGTGCGCAGTCAATAGCAGAGGGACGATGGATAACCTGCTCTGGGTTGGATCTATGGGTGATCCTAGATCTGATTTAGGTAGAAAGATGGCCAGAAGTCTAGGTTGGGAGGCTGGTGGAGTGCATTTGATGGCGGCGACCCGAAATAGGTGGAGGTGCGACGAAGGTGCCAGGATATCGATGGTGGCTAAAACAGTATTGGGCCGAGCTTGTCATGTTGGCTCTGATCCTCTAGCTACATGGGCTTAGGCTTGGGCTCAGTTTTTGGGCCCTGCCATAGGTCTAAGTTTATTTTATGTTTTAGTTTATTTATGTTAGCTAGTTATATGTCGCTTTATGCGAGCAATAAATCCCTATATTAGTTGTGTAGGACTAATTGGGTTTTGTGCCTATGTATGCACTCTACGTGCCTTGTCTGCTCTAGGTCGACGGCGAGTTATTTGCTTCGTCAAATGGGCGCTGCCACCTAGTGGCAGGGTGAGACTAAGTGTCATCAGATTTCTTTTTTGGCGGCAACATAGGAGGAAAGCTGTGCTAAAGCTGGTAATTATGCTATGTTGTAATCGGGTTACATATCGAGTTATCTTTCCACTATGTCACTGCTATGTTAAAGCAAATGGAGTAGCTAATGGTGCACTTTTCGCTAGTTAGTGCTTCTTAGAATACATGTCTTATGTAGAGATTTCTGATATTATTTCAGGACATACTCTAGATGCTTATTGTAATCAGAGGTTTAGGCTTAATGTCCCCCCTTGTATTCGACAGTTTCATTAATCGAGGCTTGAGGGCAGCCGCACCAGCCCTTTATTAAATAAATAAAATAAATAAAAAATAAAAAAATAAAAAAAAACTAAATGGGGTGTGCTTAATGTTTCTCATTCACAACGGATATATAGTACTTGATAGGATTGCTAATTAATAGATAAGAAATAACATTTTTTTTCCTTAATGATTTTTTTAAGCTAGAAATAAGATTTAATTCTCTTTGTGTGACAACACTAGCAAATAAAATTAAGAAATGAGTCCCAACTTGGTTGACAATCTAATTAAATTCTATTTTCGGTTAAATATGCCTCACATGTGTGTGTGTGTGTGTCTATATATATAGGTGGACGGAGACCGGACGTCAATCTTGACCTTTCTTCTTGCCGATGGACTCGCCGGATACCAGTATGCAGTCGACCTTGATCAGGCTTGAAGTTTCAAGTGAGGTTGTTGGACATAACCTTCGACCTCGATCTCCTTGGTCTTCATCTTCATGGTGAAGCCATCTGGGATGCCTTCGGTCTCTGTCCGGCAAGATTCGCGACGCCATCGGCTGGTGATCGCTGCAGAAGCATCGACGTCCACACTTTTACGGCAATGTGGACGTCCGCCTCAAATGTTCTATGTATGTGTGTGCGTGTGTGTGTGTGTATATTTGACAACAAGCAAAAAGGATCAAGGTGAGGCAACATGATAATCTGGACAATGGTGCTTGCCACATATAAAACTAAAATTTAGTAAATTTTTTCTATGACGTTGAATTGATTTAGTTTGGCTTATTTATCTTTACTTAACCTATAATCAGTCCCTTTTTTGGTACATTAAAAAAATGCAATATATATCGATAAATTTTTCACTAATGTGAATGAATTGTATGTTGTTTCATGATTTGTGAGTTCCTTGTACAAAAGAAGGAAATTGCTGTATTACAATGTGTTTACAAACCCCAAAACTGCCAGCAGATGGGAGACCAAAGAACAGGGATATACATCCAATAACAGAGAAAATCTTCAAGATTTGTGGAAAAAAAAAATTCAGGATGAAAGAATGTGGAGAAAGATATACGTACATATTTTCTGCTCAAACCAACAATGCCTCAAATTAGCAAAAACTAATTGGTTGTCACAGCAGCAGATAGAATACATATTAGCAATAAAATTAATCCAAGGGTACGTTTGAACCAGTTTCTAGGACAAGAAATTCTGTTCATCATGGCAAAGCTCCTTCCTAAGTTTATGTGAGAAGAGTTGGCAAGCATCCATGCTAAGATCAATGGCGGCAGAAAGTGCTACAAATAGAGCAGCATCAGCCATACATGTTACATGTTGCACTCCTACTTGCACCATCGGCTTGCTCACCTTTCCTTCCCCCTCGACGCTCGATCCCATCACAAACCCTTTAACCGGAGACCTCGAGTAATTCAAACCCGAGTCTCTCAATAGTCGACTGTCGATGCAAAACTCTCCGCCCCTTTTGACACTCAATGTAGCTTCGGCAATGGTAATGCTGCTACTAGGGCCATTGTCAGTGACAAGCTCAAACTTGTAGCCCAAGCCATCGACAGGGCCTCTCTCGCGCCAAGCCTCCAGACGACCCCATGGCTTCCAGTTGTTCACAGAAAAGCCATGTGGTCTGAGGATTAGCCAAGCACCCGGGTTTGACCTAGAGACCCGGTCGGACCCCGGGGACGGTACAAAGGGTGTGATCATGGAGGCAGCCGCCACAGGTGAGCCGGATAGATCATGAATTGTTATCATCCAACCCTTTCTTTCCCTTCCAGGCCTTTCTCTTTCACCTGAAAAGGTTCTCCTCCATCCTCTATTATTCTTGCTGGTGAAATCTGGTGGCAGAGATCTGATTTCAACACAAGATCATATTAGTTAATTCAGTTGTGTGATCATATGATTAATTAGTACCGAATATACAAATTAATATGAGAATGTAGTTGTCAAATTGGATTATATTCCAACAACAGAACATGTAGAACTGAGACCAAATATCTGCACATGGGAAGGAATCCCCAACTATATCTAATGGGGCTGTTTTGAGGTTGACATTTTCTGTTTGACCAAGTTTAGATATGCAACTAGAATGTCTCCATTAAATTGTTTTAAGTGTTTGTATTTTCAAAAGCCACTTTCTGAATTATTCACTTTATTACGACGATTATACAGAATCGAAGAAAAGCGCTCCGAACATAATATACTTTTCACTAAATTAAACGGCTAAGGATATCGGGATATATCATAACCTGAAGTACAATAAAACCATCTCTGGAGTACAATAGAACTATCGACATATCAAAAACACGTATCCTACTCCAGAAATTCAGTTACTCTGATCTTGTAACGCTGATTTGGCCACGACCCATGAAGGATAAAAACTAATTGTCCTCATTATCATGAAAGCAACACATGAAGATGCTCTAATCAAGCATGAAGAAACGTAAAAATCTAAAATGAACCAACTTGGCATGTGGTTTTTTTGGACCCCAGGTAGATAAAGACACTGACACATCCCACTCCAAAATTGCTTAACCAAAAAACCCAAATCGTGAAGAAACCCCCAATTTTCTCATTCACTCACACAAAAAGTAATTTCACCCAAAAAAAAAAAGTAACTCTTTTCCCTAACTATCTTGGCCCACGGTAGCAAAAAGACATAATTAACGACTAAAGTGCGCCATTAAAGTAAAGATTAATATAGTGAACTCACCGGAATCTGGAATTACGGTCGGCACTGAACTTGCAGCTAAAAACAGGCTGGCGTATATCCCGCCCCTGAATCTGAAAAACCACCGGACTACACTCCGGTTCGCCACCGAACTGAAAAACAAACCGGGGATCCGGTTCAGCCCGGACCGTCATGTGCAGCCTGGCGGAGGAGGGCTTGTCGCTATGACTCCCGAGCTTCATCCACCCGTTGTGGATCACTCGCGGGCTGGACTTGGCCGCGTCGAGATCAATGCTGAGGTTGACCCGGCCCAGCAACTTCCCGCTGGTGACTCCACATGTCCTGCCCATCCGCCCCGTGTATACAGACACACGGAGCGTGATGGGCTTTCCCGACAACCGCCTCAGCGCAGTCGGGTCCAGGTTGAACCCATGCGCTGAGGTAAACGAGTCGGGAGGGGAGTCGTTAGTAGAGCTGGAGAGACTGAGAAGGGCAGTTTGGGGAGGAAAGTTCTTGATCCTCAGCTCGCAGAAACAGGGAGTGGTGGAGGAGTGAACTCCGGAACCTGCCGGCTTGGTGGCGTGTGGAAGCTTCAGGGCTAAAGAGTCGACCATGACCTGAACAAAGGGACACGGATCCATGAAATCAACGTTTAAATTCCTTCGATACTAATGTACGTCTCTGTGTCTGGTTCGTTCTGAGAGAGAGATAGAGAGAGACGGAGGAGAGTGGAGACAGGTTTTAGGTTATGGGTGTTGACATGGTACCAAGTAAGGATGATTATATGGGGGTGTTTGATGGAGGTGAAATGGATGATGATGAGTTGGTTTTGCATGTTACCGGTTTTAACGTTTCACTTTCTGGAAAGGCTTGGATGGTGGGATTGGAGGGTAGCTGGAGGTGAGTGGTTTTCTTTAATCACTTTTACTGTAGTATTTGGATGTGGATGGATTCGGGGAATCCTGTAGGACTTTGTGTTGGATACCATTTTAGTTGCATTCAAGTCTTAATTGGGAATTTTCAAATTAATTGTGGGTAATAAAAAAAAAACCTAGTCATTGCCATCTGGTCTTTTCTGATGACTTCTTGCATGAAGTAGGGAATGAACACTTTACTAGTTTCCTCATGGATCCGTGAAAGGTTTAGTGGAGTAGTTTGTCATCTTCTTCGAGGCATCAAAGTTCATATGTCTTACCGAGTTAATTTAATTAATTATCCCTTTAGGTTAATTAAGGGGGAAAGATTGTATAATGTATTGCATAGGCGACAATGTGACATCTTCCAAAGGCCAATGACCTCATAAGCGCATACTGTACCTCATCGGTTTAATAGTATTTTCTTCTATAGTGATAAGTAAATGAGGTCTCTAGTTGAAGTCACGTACTTATTATTCAAAATCAAAACCAAAAAAAAAAAAAAAAGCAAAATATTCACTAGTCTTACTCCCCCTTGCTCAATAGTCATCCATTGTTATAATCAATTTTATGAGGTGTCATTTGTGCTCACGTACAATTTTGTATGTGTCTTGTTGAAACCTTAGTGAAATATAATATACTATAACATCGTTTCAAAAAATAAAATAAATTATTATCAATAAATAACATAGAACTATACTGTACATCGATACATAATGTTAGTAATATATCGCTATACGCATTGTCACATGTTGAAACATACCATCTCTTGTGTCAAAGGATTGAAGATTTAGTTCTACATCACAATACACTCTCACTTACATGCAAAATGGTATTTATAATTGCAAAAAATTTTCCTTTTTTTACACTAATTACTTAGAGGGGAAATTATTACATGGTCCTGAACTATAGTACAAGTGGTGATCCGGAATGATATTATTGGCTCATGTAACTCGTAGTGATTTCTGATTGGTCTCTTAAATTAATTTTTCTTTTCTTTTTTCACCTCCTGTATGGACCCCATCACATTCTAGTGATATTATTGGTTGGGACCACCACATGGCAGTGCCACGTGGTACTCCAGGACCACCTAATAATTTCCCTTACTTAGAGCAACTCCAACAGCTTCCCTATAATTTATGTATAATAAGGAAGCAAAAGTCAAAATTTTGCATCTTTTTCTTCTATCTCCAACTCCAACAGATTCCCTATTTTACAGTAATCTCTAAAATCTTCATATTCTTCCTTAAAATTTTAGAGATTGCTGTAAATATAGAGAATTTGGTTTTCTCTTTCCTCACTTTTCTTAAAATAGGGATAGTTATAGAAAATCTGTTAGAGCAAAAAAGACTCATTTTTTCCTAAAGTAGAGAAAAATAAAAAAGGTGGATCTATTCGGACCTCCCAATTTACTATTTGGACCTCTCTTCATTTTTTTTGCCACTGAACTTCCTGATTTACCCATATTTTTTCTATTTACACCTCTGTTATATATGCGATGTTCCAGTAATAAAAGAAAAAAAAAAAATTTTGCACCTCCAAACTCCAATTAGCTTTTATGATCAACTGAGAGCACACAAAAAAAAAAAAAAATTCTTCTAAGATTAATGATTTCTCTGTTTTTCGAGTTTTTCTATTAGAACCTCCAAATTTACTCACTTGACCTCTATGCTTTTTACACCTCCTATCAAATTTTTAAATACTAAATTTACTCATTAAACCTCACTAAAGTTCCTCAAATAACCTCACTCATATAATTTACAAACAAACTAAGATCTTTATAATAAAAAAACTTAGTCATTTCAATTATTTAATTACTCTATAAATCTTAATTACATCTCCATTCCTTAATCAGACAACAAAATATCTTATCCAATAAAAAAAAATCAAACACAAGGTATTGAGTTTTAAAAATTAATAAAAATAAAATAACATGAACTATTATGTGATTTTTTTTTATTTACTCTTTCTTTTTTAGCTGTGCAAAAAAAAAAACAGAAAAATCATTATTACTTAATGTTTCTCTATTTTATGTACCTCATGATTAATTATTTAAATATTTATTTATTTATTTTTATTTGCTAGCTCTATTTTTTTTTCTTCTTTTTGCAAATATAATGGATAGATTTATATTTACTTCATAATACAATTTATTTTGTTCTCCCTGACCAATATGCTTTCAATATGCATATCATACATTTTTATCTTAATTATAGTTTTATTTCTTATTAAATATATATGAATGCTTTAATGAGTATGTAGTGAAATTGAAAAATGAAAATAGATAGGAAAAATAATAAAGAATGCAATATAATATTATTGAATTGGAAAGTCTAGAGAATAAATATAACAATTTTTTGGGTATAATTATTGTCCTTAATAGTCATTTTATAGTAGGTTATATATGTCATTTAATAATTCATAATAGAGTGAGGTCAAGTGAGCAGATTTGGAGGTCCCAATAGAAACTCTCTTTTGGTAATTATGATCAACTAATTTGAACTCTCAATTTCAAACCTCATTTTGTGTTCTTCAAACAATTTGGCATTAGTTGATGCAGTTGAAGTTGGATTTCCATTGGAGAAATTTAAAGAACCTTATAATTCTTGATTGCCCAACTAGGTTTGATGAATCTTGGTCGATCCTTTTTGGGTTGAGAGAAAAGTCAATGAAAGTAAGTCTTGACCCTGTTTTTGTTTTCTAATTTCAAAGATATATTGACATTGAAATTGCATCAATTTAAATTCAAAGATTTCAAATATCATCTAATCTATAATTTATAGAATCTAATAATAAACTTGAGATGAAACAATGAAGACGTCTCAAGCTCCTGGAGCCAGTGACAACCAATTAGGAGATGGGTACAAGAAGAGAGAGAGGGTATGAGAAGAAAGACATGAAGGAATAGTGAGGAAGAGGGAAATGAGAATAGAGAGAGGACTACAATAGAGAGTTGGAGAGAAAGAGAGATGTCTGCTGCTTAGATCATATGATGCATGTTTTTCTTTTTCTGTTTTCCAGTTTTAATCAAACCATGTTTCTTCCTCTTCTTAATTTTTGATTAGATGGTGATTTCAAATAAATAAGATGGAGTAGTTATTTCAAATTTTCAAAGTTTGAATTTTAACTTTCTAAATTTTGTGGATAAGGATAGAATTGGAGAGAGAACTGCAAGATGTAAGAGGGGAGTTGCAGCTCCCACGATGTAGATGCATGTTTTTTTTTTATATACATATATTTGTAAATGGGTAAAATTGGTTTTAAAATTGTGCAAAAAATGAAGGAGGTCCAAATAGCAAATTAGGAGGTCTGAATAGAACTACACAAATCAAAATATGGGAAAACTGTTAGAGTTGCTCTTACTCAATAAATGGAATATCCATGAGAATCGATTTATACCAATAATACGGGTTTAGATTCGTTGGAAACCTTATCTAAACTCTTGGAATAATTGATACCTCGAGTAAACTCTCAAAGTTGGCAATGACTAAAAGTCTCAAAGTCAAAAACCGTAAGTGACGTAATTTGTGATCGCAAGCAAAAAGGGTGAAAAGGACAAATCAGGAAAGAAATATGGAAGAGGAGAGCCCACGGTGGGGCCACGACAGCTGGGTGAAGGCTGTCACCACATTGTCATTCAAAGCCTACCTGGATTTTTAAACACAAAATGCCACCGGTAATTGACGTGCCATATGTGGCACCATCTAATCAAACAGTTCCTGACGCCGTTAACAATCTTTTATGATTTTTTTTCCTTTCAATAAATTAGTCAAGTTTCTTAATTTCTTTATTTTTTGCCTAATAAATTTTGTTAAATTCGATGCTTTATGAGTTTGTGGTGCATAGGTGTGCAGTTGTATGCACGGAGCTTATTCTTCCTTTTCGGCGAGGTATTATTAATAGCTTTCAATTTGTATTTAAATTGTCTTAATTGATGGCTTAAATTCACGATAATGTATAAAAAAACATAACTTTATGTTATTGATTCCAGAAGTCGCTATCTTAATATTGTCAAACGTTTATGATTAGACTTGAATTCATGACCATTAAAAATTTACATGTAGGTTACAATTGTTGTGTTTGTTGCAGGGACGCATTGCGGTTTCCACATTAGCAAAGAAATGCACAACCTAATAGAAATTGTAGTAGTTTGGTGTGATAAACGGAATGTGTTTTTAACTTTATTAAAATCCATTATAAATGATGATGGGATTGAGAATGTTTCTGGTTGGATTGGTGGGACTTTAATATAAAATGCTAAATGGTCAAGGTGCATGAATATATGGCCAAATTGAATTAATTTCTAAATCAAATGTCATATGCAATGTCTATTTTTTCTTATTGTTTTCTGTTTTGGAATGTTTTTATCTATGATCTTCCAATTTGTCATTTGTGGTGGAGGTAATTACTAATTAAATTTCTTAAATGATTTTGTTTTCATGTAAAAACTAATTAATTCTTGAATCCATACATGCATGCAGGGCCGGGAGCAAACAGGTAGGTGGTAGTGGTACCACCCTTGCCTAGTCTAATTGGCAATCTCATTTTCGGAGCATGATGTTTGTTTCATTGCTACGCTACCAAATGTTTCACTACCCAAAAGCTAGTCCAGCCAACTCTCTCATCATGCCAAATGTTTATACTAAACAAATCACATAATAATCAAATAATCAATCGTTGATTTTCCAAAAGTATAGCAACAGTACTAAACCTCCGTCAAGAAACTCGAGAGTCGTGGCCTCTCCATGCGAAGCATTCCTACACTATTGCAGAAATAACTAACTAGTGATTGACGGATTTAAAAATTTATGCAGATTTGTTAAGGGCCGTGACCACTTACCTAATTTTAGCTTAAAAATTTTCCACTTACTCCACTAAGAGTTTTTTAACCTCATTTACCTAATCTAACAATGTTTGACAGTATTGCCCTCATACTCTCTCTCTCTCTCTCTCTCTCTCTCACTGCTTCATACTCATATCCCAACCCTAAATTGCCCTACCTCTCTCTATAATTCCTCCATTTCTGGTGGCCTCCAAGACCGCTGACGAGTCTTGCATCTCCAAGATCGAGGCGACTACTGCGTTCGGTTTTGGATCACAGTGCAGAAGACGTAGAACGGTGGAGGTTAGTATACACACAGGGCATTCCGTCGGAGCCGATCTGGACATAGGCGACACCAGTTTTGTTCGTTAGAGGTCCGGGAAGCTCCGAAGCTCCGAAGCTCCACGCTCCAAGTTCGGGTCTGGGCTTCGCTGGCAAGGCTCGGACAACGTCACTCTGTTGGACGCCGTCGTTTTTTTTTTTTTTTTTGGTAAATTTGGCAGAAGGCTTATAAGGAAAGAAGAATGAAGAAAAAAAAGTTTTATTGAGTAGTTATACATGTCTATTGCGGGCAATAATATGATTACGGGGTATTATTAGGGGGCAATAAAATCAGACGCCGGAATCCGGTCACCAGTCTTGTAGCCGGATTCTGGATTCCGGTGACCGGTTGCAGGATTTCGGTGATCGGTCGCAGGATTCCGGTCACCGGAGTCCGGCAAGGTCTCCGGTCACTTCTTTCTCTAAGTAACAAAGAAGGAGAGGGCAAAAATGTCCCAAAAATAAATAAAAAAGAATAAAAAAATACTTAATTGGGTATTAAGGAAATGATCTATTAGAGTGTTTGGGTAAGTAGGTAATCAATTAGAGTGTTTGGGTAAGTGGGGTTAATTAACCCCAAAAATGATCATTTCCCCTATTTGTTATTATGAATATTCATACTCTGATAGAAAACATCATAAATTAAGTTTTCTTATGGACTTATGAGAAATTTGGCAGATAATTACATACACTTATTCCATTAAAAACGTCCCCGATTTGTGATCGGTATATCTCTATCGTTGGTCAAGACTCAAGACTCTTCTCTATTATTGTTTAGTGTTAACAGATACAATATCCAGTAGGGCATGAACGATCATACAATCGATCTTTTTAATTGGTATGTGACATGTAAAGTCAATCAGTGCTTATTTGTTAACGTTATGAAAGGGCATAGACAAATTTTATGGACCCAGCTGGTTGTAGTTTTGTCCTAAGACAAATTTTGTGGAACCCAAAAGACACGAAAAAGAAATTTTGTTTGCCTTTGGTCCTTAATTTTCTGGGTAAGGTGTAGTGTCTCTCACAAACCCTCATTAAACTCGATGATCAAGTGCTTCATAGTTCATATTAGGGTTACTAATTTGACATGGTCGTCGTCTTTCCAAATAAGCTAGCTAGGGTTTCCAATCAAGCAATGCCAGCATGGTGTTGAAGAAGTTGGCTGAGACATATTAGACAGGTCATTTGGGTGTGTGTTGAAAGTGAAAAATTCTGATTAGGAATTTGACCCAACAATTAATGCTGACTGGAGTGGAAGCTGAACCGGGGACAATCGAGAGGTTTCTATTCGTCGTTGATTTGATGTTGATGAAGCGGAGACTCCTCTTGGCTTCTTAACTCGTCACCACTCTGTGATTTCTCTCCAATCTGTAACCTTTCTCCGTCGCCTCCCTTTGTAGTCTCCCTACGTAAGATCCCTTGGTAGCCTCCCTATGCGAGCTCCCTCCGCGACCTCCCTTCGTAGCTTCTCTCCGTAGTCTCTCTCCGCTCCGTCACCCCTCTATATAATCTCCCTTCGTAATCTCCCTACGCAATCTCCCTTAGTTTCTTGGCTTTAACGAGGAAGTGGAAACTCCTCTTCGCCGTCGGTGTGAGAAAGGAGGGGAGGGGGGTACCTGCAAAAGACCCTCTGATGCCTAAGTCAGTATTTTCCTGAGTCGAGTACAGAAATCTCAACTAGAGCTCGATGCCTTACCTGATCGCTTTGTCCCTATTTATAGGTGACTTATGGCTTGGGTTGTAAGTAAACTTGCACGACAAGTTACTAATAACTTGGGCGGCAAGTCATCATTAAGGCCGTACTTACTTCTGCAATAACCGCTACTTATTGGCGGCCATGATTACCACACTGAATGTCACATTAATCGTCACATTTACGGCTACAATAATAATCACATTTACTGTCGTCATTACTTCCTTTTGATTGCCTTGATTGCATGGTCAAATTAATTGACCACCCCCACAATGTCCCCAAATTTTCTCCTTGGGAATTTTTTCCAAGAGAAAATTTCCAAAGCTCAAATTTCTTTATGGGCTCCACATCTTTATATTTCTCTTTGGGCACCCATCTTTGAATTTCATATAGGCCTTCCTCGTGTTGAAAATGTAAATGCCCGTATAAGAAGATCCTCGTTCCTTATTTAGAGTCGGCATCTTTTCTCGTCGACAACGCCGATGCTAACGTGCCCAAATCAAGACTCAAATATGCCTTTGTCTTGCCGCCATTCTAGTGTCGGGTCTTCGCATCGCGGACTCATCTGCTTGTGGTGTCTCCGGTGCCTCGCCCACATCGCCGAAGTCTAGTTTCTAGTCTCGCTTGCCCTCGGTGCCCCCGCTGAGCTGCCTAGTTCCTAAGTTGTGCCCCCAACGCAACTCAAACCAGACTCCAAGCCTGAGGTACCCTGCTGCGAAACTCTTCCTCTTTTCCCTTCTTAGTCACCTAACATTCTAAAACGTCTGCCTCGACGTCATGACATCTCCTTCACAATGACGACAATGTCGATGTCAGCATAGGTGTCGATGACGTCTTCTTTAATGTCTACAGCGTCAACCTCAACGGTGGTGACTTTTCCTCAATAACCTCGACGTCGGTGACGTCTTTCTTAGTAACTACGATGCCAACCTCGACGTCGATGATGTCGCTCTCAATAACCTCGGTGCTAACCTCCACTTCGGTGACTTTTTTCTCAATAACCTCGACATAGCGCCAACCTTGACGTCGGTGACGTCTTTCTCAGTAACTACGATGCTAGCCTAGACGTTGATGATGTCGTTCTCAATAACCTTGGCCCTAACCTTCACATTGGTGTTAACCTCGACGTCGGTGAGGTTTTTCTTAATAACCTCGGCGTTGGTACCAACCTCGACGTCGGTGACTTCTTTCTCAATAAACTTGGTGCTAACCTCGACATCGGTGCCAACCTCGACATCTTTATCAATAACCCCAGCGTCGACCTCTACATCAGTGACGCCTTTCTTAATAACCTCGGCTCCAACCTCAACGTCGGTGACATCTCAGTGTTGACCTCTACATTGGCGTCTCTTTGTCGGCCCTTGGCGTCAACCTCGAAGTCAGCGTAGGCATTTTTCTCAATAACCTCACCACAATGCCAACCTCGACGTCGATGTCAACCTCGAAGTCGGTGCTCGACGGTGCCGACCTCGACGAGGGTGCAAATCTCGACATCGTCAACATAGGCATCCTCGCAATAACCTCATAATCGACCCCGACATCTGCCTAGATGATGCCGACGACGGCCACAATGACCGTCACCAGCGTTTCCATGGCTTGGATGTGTATTCCATTCCCCTATTTTCCCCCTTGAGTTTCTTGTCTGTGCTCGCAGACGCTCAGACAGAAAAACAAAACAAAGGTAGAATATTTGAGGCACGGAGCCTTTCAAACAAAAATGTTATATTTGAGGATTTGAAACCAAACCGTATTGGAGGGTCTGCCCTCTGTGCATTGCTTCTTTACATCTTTTGGGTTAGGATTGCCCCCATTTCTCCGTGCATAACCTCCACATCCTGCAAGTTTAAAATCCATCATGTCATCCCACCCCCGCCTGCAGCGAGGGTGTGACCCATCATCCCACCCCCGCCTAGAGCGAGGGTGTGGTCCATCATCCCACCCCCGCCTGTAGCGAGGGTATGGTCCATCATCCCACTCCCACCTACAACGAGGGTGAGGCACGCCATCCCACCCCCGCCAGCGGCGAGGGATGAGGCAGCCATCCCACCCTCGTCTGTGGCGAGGGTGTAGTCCATCATCCCACCCCCACCTGCAGCGAGGGTGAGGCACGCCATCCTACCCCTGCCTGCAGAGAGGGTGTGGTCCATCATCCCACCCCCGCCTGCAGCAAGGGTGAGGTTCAGAAGGTCGCACCAGTTTTATCGAACAATAGTTTAGTCATTCTCGCCACAGGCTTCCATTGCATTTCAAGATCAATTGTAAACAAAAATCATAGGAGTAACTGGGTTGGTGGCCATTTGTTACTTTGAATGGAGACTTACCGGCGTCCCCTTCGATTTCAGCTGCTAACCCCAGAGGACTGGCTCAATTACACTCATCGATCACTTTCCTCAGCACGTGCTTCCTTCGAGCCCTCAAGGATTGGACAGTACTGGTTCCTCCAGTTATTCATCCAATCAGTGTGCTGCTTGCCCCCTCGACGTGAGGTTTGTTTAAGCTTGTGTTGGTGGCACAGCCAGCGCCCGCGTTTGTTACTTTTGTCACTGCCAGGCCTCAGTGACAGAAATGTGATGTCTTGAGGTGCAGCTCCCACCATCACTTTTTAGGGAAAAGTGTTTCCCACAAACGGCGCCACTTGTTGGAGGTGAAAAATTCCGATTAGGAATTTGACCCAACAATTAATGTGGATTAGAGCGGAAGCTGAATCGGGGACAATCGAGAAGTTTCTATTTGTCGTTGACTTGATGTTGAGGAAGTGAAGACTCCTCTTGGCTTCGTAACTCGTCACCGCTTGTGATTTCTCTCGCCACTTCGTAACCTTTCTCCATCGCTTCCCTCTGTAGTCCCCCTACGTAAGCTCCCTTCGTAGCCTCCCTATGTGAGCTCTCTCCGCGACCTTCCTTCGTAGCTTCTCTCAGTAGTCTTTCTCTGCTTCGTCACCCTTCTATATAATCTCTCTACGTAACCTCCCTACGCAATCTCCCTTCGTTTCTTGGCTTTAACGAGGAAGCAGAGACTCCTCTTCGCCATCGGTGTGAGAAAGGAGGGGGGGGGTACCTGCAAAAGACCCTCCAATGCCTAAGTCAGTATTTTCCTGAGTCGAGTTCAGAAATCTCAACTAGAGTTTGATGTCATACCTGATCGCTTTGTCCCTATTTATAGGTGACTTACATCTTGGGTTGCAAGTAAACTTGCACGGCAAGTTACTACTAACTTACTAATAACTTGGGCGGCCAGTCATCATTAAGGCCGTACTTACTCCTACAATAACCGCTACTTATTGGCGGCCATGATTACCACACTGAATGTCACATTAATCGTTGCATTTACAGCTACAATAATAATCACATTTACTGTCGTCATTACTTCCCTTTAATTGCCTTGATTACATGGTCAAATTAATTGACCACCCCCACAGCGTGTATACATTATCTCCTTCCTCCATAGTGAGCTATCTTCTGGTCAGATTGGGTATGGTATTAGTCCACCAACCTTAGCTAGCTAGCTAATTAATAAGCTAGCTCTAGTATATATGAATATATGATATCATGTACAAATCATTGGTAGGGTATTTTATTTCAAAATAAACGAAAATTATGGGCAGTTATATAACTAGGGATAATTTAGGACCCCTGTAGGCCAAAACCCAAATGATCATGATCAGTTTAGTGCAGGATAGAGCAATGAAATTGAATATAAATGATACATGCTATACTCCCCCTCATATCCACCGGTACCCATGGATTCTACTATACTGGATTGGAATGGGGTATGAAATTGTTACCTTGGTGTGTATGGAGAAAGAGACTTTTAGCCAGCCTCTTATTTTGAGTCAGTGCAATCCGATCAAAATCATTATGTTCGTACCTATCTCATCTCTATTCATGTTAAAGACTGCATTGAGCGAGGCTACAATTTAAGGACACAATTGATCTATAAAACATGAACCAAAAATGAAAATGAACCAAACCACGTGCTAGGATGAACAAATAAGATTTTAAAGGGATTAATAAAGACAGCATTGAGGCTACATATTTTAAACTATTGTTAGAGCAAGTCCACCCGTTGTTAAGAAATGTCAAGGGGGTCGACCAGTCAAGAAACTGTTCATTGCCACTGGATATTGGTTTCCACCCATTCTGTTTCTTAACCAGTCAGATTTACTGTTCATTGAAAAAAAAATTATTGGAAAATTGAAATAGATTTGATATAAATAGATGGTAATAATGGAGATTTATGGATAATTAATGTCGGAATTGTGATTGCTTTAGGTTTTCTGAAATGGAACGACGCTAGGAAGAGAACTTGTCGCTTCGCCACGATGTGTGGGGTTTTTTGGGCTATGTTTCTCCTTTGTTCGACCATATTGGAAATAACAAAATTTGGAATATGAGAGCTATAGGAAGAGAAGGAAGAACAAAATTGGGTTACTATAAAAGATAATTTTTTTGGTGTGAGATGTAAAATAATTGGTAGTGTTATAAACTAGAGAATATGAGAGAGATAGAATAGACAAACAAAATGTAGGAGGAGGTAGAAGTGTGTATTTCATTCTCATTAGACCCCTTTATATAGGAGTAATGTTTACATTATAAGGACATAACTAATGAATATTTACAGTGGACAACCACATTTATATAATATTTCTAACACTCCCCCTTGAATGTCCACCACTAAATGATATGGTGTTGGACGCGCTTAATGTTGCCTAGTCAAAAACTTTGCCAGATAACAAAAACTCAGTGGGACAAAAACAACCTGGTCGAAGGAGAAAAAGAGTACAACACGCATATGTCCTAGGTAACATAATTTTGAATACTCCCCCTGATTGTTGCAAGCTTCAATCATGTATATAATAAAATACATGCACCATGTATATTAGATATGGTGTGTCGATCACATAGGTGAGACTATGTGTGCTTTGCATAAAGGGGACTCATCATGAATTGCAATTCCTGCAAAAGTTAGGGCATTACCAATAAAACTATGATGTTCTTAATGAATCTTACCTGACATGATAAGAGTAGAACCATTTTCATTTGCTCAAATTATAGATAAAGATATTAGTTAAAGAATAACAATATAAATGAACAACAATTGACACATTTACCTTTATCCAAGCATTGAAATTTAGGTATGACATACTTAGCTATAAATATCAATTTGTGTAATTGATAATTTCATATAGGCTCAATATGAGCTCTAGATAAATTCATAACTTCGCGAAAGTTAGAATATGTTGCAACATTATGAGTATGATTCGAATTCGATTTCTTAGTCTTGTCATAGTACTCATTGAGGCAATAAGTCACTTTGACTATAATTGTATGAGTATGTATGAGCTTTAGACTTTTGATTCCATGAGTGAGCTTTAAGCTAATTCATTCATGGACTTGCCTTTGGCAATATGAATCGGTCAAGGATTTGATTAAGCAATATGCTTATAATGACACATAGGATTTGGGGATTTGCTTTTAGCAATTTTCCTTTAAGATCTTCATATTAGCCAAGACAACATGCCATAAGTCTCTCGTCAATATAACACTGTACTTATAGAAAAGTTGTCGCTTGGAGAAGAATGATAAGCCCATGTCTCTATAAAGAGACTTGTGTCATAGTGATTTCAATTCACTTTAGTTCACCCTTTGTAATTTTTAGGGTAGATAAAGTCCAAGTATATTATCACGTTTACAATATTTAAATTCATTGGAATTGCCTCTTTCCAATTTGGCCAATAGTATAATTTGTCAATACAATGAAACGTGGTAATATACAGCCCTTGATGATATTTAGTAGCTACAACAGATGAGATATCATCAATGATCATCAATTAAAGATCTATCACACATTCAAAATATATGCATGCATTAGCTATAATAAGCTTTGTTGATATCAGGTACGCATGCCTCTTTTAGCATTTGTTGTCTCTCAAGAACAACTTAATTCAAGAATGTGGGTCTTTGTATAACCTCATGCAGGGCTTGTATAATCTTCCCTTA
Organism: Rosa lucieae; assembly: GCA_024704745.1. NCBI lineage: Eukaryota > Viridiplantae > Streptophyta > Magnoliopsida > Rosales > Rosaceae > Rosa > Rosa lucieae. The sequence goes on from CM045493.1 coordinate 6,051,435, forward strand.
TAGGGAGCTTGAAACATTGGACTTGGTGGTTATATTTCACATAAATCCACGCCGTTATAATAGTGTTTCCTCCCCCTAATGGTTGGAAGACTATCTAATTTGACCATTCGCAAAATATGCGTGCAAAAAATTAGATTTATGATATCCATTAGGGATAGCACGCCCAAACCAAATTTTAGGTAAAAAAGATAACGAATTGAGATTTTTTCTCAAAATTAAAATGAGACATGGTGGATAGATATTACACACCAATGTATGTCATTTTTCATAAACGATATTGCTCCCCCTAATGGCGGGAGAATTGTCCCATTATAGTGACAACTCGCAACTATGCGATAAATTATAATGCCCTTATTAGGAACGTATGCAGCTGTTGTTGTATTATACAACAATGTAAAGTATATATGTAGATGAATCTACATGACATAGTAGATAAAATAATGACGCATTGGTCATGCCAAAATATTTTTATTTGGCTCAATGAAAATTTTAATTCATGATATAGTATACAGTAGTATACTCATAGTTGATTAATACAACATAAAGTCGGTGGAAATTTCATCACCAATATATGCAGTGGTATTCCATATATGTAACATAATATGAGCTCAGTTGGAGTCGGCCATCAATCAAGATCTGCAGCTCTTGAGATGATTGTTACCTTAGCTTTTGGAAGCATCAATTGTGAAAAATTATCAACAATTGCAATGGATCATGTCCATAGTTGCATTATATGCATGCAAGATAACTATGTTTGTCATTATATTTATCATGAACATTCATGGTTCAAATTGAATTTATTAATGAACAAGTGGTTCATATTATTGTTTGACACTGAAAACAAATGTCAAAATTATATACTCAAATTTGAGTATGGGACAGTTGTCCATATGTGTATAAGCATATACTCCAATAATAATAGATTTAGGGATCATAGCCCTCATACTCAAACCATTTAGTTTGAGTCTTCACAATTAAAAGCATGTTCTAAAAGTGGAGTGAACATAGGTTCACATGTACTCATAAAGAGAAGTGACAAAGGTCCTGACATATTTGGAGATCAAGAAATAAGAGGTTTCGATCTATTTGATTGTCTAACAATCAGTGGAGGAATTTTAAGTCCACATGTAATTGGATCAAGAAACATGTAGTTTCGATCTCATTATAAAGTGACAATTTTATATTAAATTATCAGATAAGATAATAAGAGGAAATTAAATTGAAGTTGTCAAACTCATGAAAATACATACCTCGATTCTGTTGAAAATATAATTGATATTGTTGATATCAATTGGTGAGTAACAGAATATTCCAAAATAGAGATAGTTACATTTAGAGTCAATAATTGAAACATGCATTAATATATCATTATAACAAAATAATCAATAAAATTGTTGTAGTGTAATACCGGAGAATGGTAATAAAATTGATAATAAAATGAGTTATTAATAACAATAACTACAAGATAATGGCAATTAAAAATATTATCATGATAATTGTAACTCTTGCAACAAATTCTCATGACAAATTCGGTTATGAAAGAATTGTAATAAATGTAATTTAAACATAATAAATGTGATTAAACAGATAAAGATAAGAAAATGTAATTACGTTTAATCGGTCTCAGAACATAGGCTTAAAATGACTAAACAAAATAAATAAAGACAAAAAAAACGCCTAAACATAGGCTTAAAATTTATCGGTGTCAAGAAAACCGCCGCTGATCATGTAATCAATATGTTTTCCATTGTCCACAAAAAAATCAGAGACTTTGAGCTTGTTATCTTCACTGACAGATTCTCCACATAATTTTAGTTGGGAGGTAATCATATGTTTAGCGGAATTGAAAATCAGTGACAGATTTAAAGTTCTGAAGGCGCAAAATGCATCCATTCATATCGCGCTCCAGATAGAACAATGGTTTTCTGGTGAGCAAATCGATCAGCCAATGCTTGCTAAATCTCAAGTGGATCTTTCACCGTAAGGTAATCATCTTTTATGATCTAATCAAGATGATAACGCAAGAAAATCATAGGCTTGGCGGGATCTTGCACAGATGACTTATTGTCAACTTTGATGGCCTTTCCAAGGTTTTTAGCCATAAGGTGAATTTCAACATCAAATAGTTCTTGCCATAAATTTTAAGAGGATCAAAGTCCAATTTTGTTAGATGCGTCATCTTTCTACAAAGAGAAAAGATGAGATATATCAGGATCCATAATTATTAGAACAATATGTTCTATGAAAAATTCATATACGAAACACAGGTTTTGAAGAGTTCATAAATATGAACAATGGATCCCATATGGAACACACAAGAAAAACATTCGTGTGGTGTCTATAGAACCATAGGTTCTAAGACTACTCGGTCAGAGGACTCGAGTCTTGAGCAATGGAACATATAGTTCTCATTGTCGTATATGAAATATAAATTTTCAACAATTATATTATATAAAAGATACATACAAATATATGTAAATGATCGCATAAAGAAAATTCATATTCATCTAGGAGAGAAAGAAGAAAAACTCATGGATCATTAGCCTTGGTCATAAGCAACTATGTTGCACCATAAGGCTTGCGGATCATCATGGAGTTCAAAGAAGAAGAAGAAAAGAAGAAAAATAAGAGCAAATTCGTGCTGATAACGTGTTATAAACTAGAAAATATGAGAGAGATAGAATAGACAAACAAAATGTAGGAGGAGGTAGAAGTGTGCATTTCATTCTCATTAGACCCCTTTATATAGGAGTAATGTTTACATCATAAGGACATAACTAATGAATATTTACAGTGGACAACCACATTTATATAATATTTATAACATGTAGGTATTTATAGAGAAATTTTTAGAATTTTTAAGAATGGTTTTTTTTTGTTACCGTTTGTTAACGTTACAAATATATATATACATATTAATTGCCTAGCCGTCAGATCTGCTCATACTATTCAATCTAACATTCCATATCATTTGACCATATCTAGGCTGATGTGGCAACTGGCCAAGTTGGTTCAGGCTTTTAGTCATGAGCTTGCCCTTTCTCTTCGACTGGGTCAAGAAAGTTCATACTATGGCTGGTTAAGAAGCAATCGGTGGAAGCTCCATTTTGCTTCTCCATGGTCACCACCTCACCAAATCTAGGTGGAGGCTGGTCAAGAAGCAACCGGTGGAAATGTTGTTATCATATATAGTTCTTGTCCACGGTATGACAAATATTTTTTTACCAAAACTTACAAGGTATTAGAATAAGCCTTGTTGAACGGTGCTCGCGATCTAAGAATTTGATATTACTAACAATGTCCGATGGCTCAGGAAACTTATAAGATGAATAGTGGATGGTTACTTTTTCCAATGCCGATGCATTCTTAAGCAAGTATTTGACTAATCACAGTTTGATGATATCTTTTCTGGGAAGATCTCCCTCCGAAGTCTTTATTTGATGAACAAAATCCAGTTTCTTGGATTCCCAGTAACTTTTAGTGATCAACTTCCTCAACTGTCAAAAAACATGTACATTCACATGCAAAAAGAAAAAGAAAGTTTTCAGAGAAGATGAAATAAAATGATGCTTACCTATGAAGTTGAAATATATATAATTAAATTAATACTATGAAGTTGAAATATATGGAGGATTTAACGATATATACTAATTAGCTCTTTTGTGTCGATTAATTTGGGGTGATGTTAATTTCTAGTAATGAGTTGTTGTACTTAAACGTGCATGTCTAACTTTGAGAGTCACTTGAGTTGCCCTTTTAGAAGTAAAAAACGAGTTCCTAAATACTGATACCGGCTAGTCTAATTTGATCTCTAAAAATTGCGGAAGGCAGTTAATATTTTACACAAAATCCCACGTAGCTACAAATATTAAGTTATTGTTACAACACAACACAAACCATATAACAAAATTAATTTTTTTTTTTTAGAAACTAAAGGTTTTACTTCTTTCTGTACGCAGTATGAAAATATGTTGTAACACAAATCATAAGGTTCCGGAAGTACTAATGCACATTGATCGAAAATTTTCTTTTGTCTGATATCTCAGGAAACTGTTGAGTGGAGAAGTGCACGATTATTTCCTCCAATGCTAGTGCATTAGACATTAATATTTGACGAATTTCGGTTTGATGCCTCTAAAAACTTTATTAATTTGATTAACAAATTCCAGGTGCTCGGAGTTGGCCGATTCCCAGTAACTTTGAGTGCTCAACTTTCTCAATTGTCAATGAACATATCATGCACGCAAGAAGAAAAACAAAGGGTGGTCAGAAAAATGCAATGAAATGATAATAGGATAATATTGCATGCCGGTGAAATTCACTATGAAATAGGGTTGTGAAACTTACCCTACTACCTGCATTTACTTTCTTTCTCCTTAACATGATTTTTGTCCGCGCCACAGTGGATGAATTCATCTCACCATCAAGATATATATGATCTGATGGACAGATATTTCATACTGGGAAATCTTCGGAGGTAGGAGGCCTTTTTTGGTTGTGCTGCACCGTTAGTATGTACATTCAAGTTTTGTACAGTACCCAGTTTCAGATTCCATTCCTTAACAACCTGCAACATGAAACATATTAATCAGTAGGGACTGAACTGTAGTACAAAACACAAGAAATACACACACACACACACACATATATATGTAGTTGCTAGGCATATGCGCGTGTGTGCGCGTGTGCCTGAAGAAAATTTTCGTCTACATATAGAGTTCCGGCCTTGCTGCTTATCAGTATTTGGACAATTCTAATAAGTTCCTCTTCGTTGTTGATAAGCCATTCAAAATAAAGTCTAGCAAATATTTCAGAAACTTGAAGTTATCCAGGTAATAATTTTAAGCAATATAACTCCTTCTAGCTAGCGCCAAAAAATTTAGATTTGGAGCAAAAATCCTTATAGTTTTGTTGCCAAAATGGAGGCATATATTATTATGTCGGATAGGGTCTTGGCTTCAAAATTAATACTGTCGAAAGCACCACTTATTGACAACCTTTGAGAGATGGGCAAGCAATGCCAAGACTTTTCACCCTAACATCCTGTACAAACAAGTCTTCCAACTTTTTAAACGATTCGGAGATCGAGTCACTTGGCAAACAAATCTTCTGGCTCAACTAGAACACCAGTAAGCTCTTAACGCGGAGGTTTGATGTCAAAGTGCGTAGTACTAATGTGGGGAAACTCTTTTTGTCCATTTAGTCGATCGAAGCTTTTTCAAAGATTGGCAATGTATGTACGTACGTTGGTACACATGCACTAGGCCAGAGTCTAGAGATAGGTCGACTGTACGTCTAGAATCGAGATGTTGAAGATGGAAATATCAATCTCTCTGACATTATCAGTTGCAATTGCTTTACTAATCCATCTATCCAGGAGCACATTTTCTACATATTTATCACTTCTTCTTTCTGAAAAAAACTTCCACTGAAGATTAACATATAACGCAAACTCTTTTCTTCAAACACTTTCTCACATGCAGTACGTGACTGTTGAGAAATTCAAAGAACTTTTCTCTTTTGTTTGCTTCTGAATTAACACACATCCTTGGAAGCAATGCGCTGTTAAATTCTTTCGACAAGGTGCTGGCTTGAGCAAGGTCTTGAATGTCAAGGTAACCTAGTATTATTTCACAAGAAACTTCCTGCCGTAGGTCACTAAACCTGTTTCGATATATTTTCTTCATCACACTGTTCGACATGGCTCAATACTCCTACCTAGGCTTCAAGATCAACAAGTTCAGATAATAATAATAATACAATTGATTTTAGGGTTTAAGCTAGCTCTTCGAATTTAACACAATTAGGTAATCCAAGTTCCATTTGAGAAACAAGAACCAAGTTCAGGCCCATCTCGGCCCAACCCAAACCCATCGATTCACACGTGTGAGGATCAAGAAACGTGCACGTTAACTAAGCATTAGAGAAGCTTCTGGTTTCTTAATTCCCAAGTTGTGGTGTGTTCACAATTTCAGAGCGCGAGAGATCTGAGCTCGCTGGGTTATCACTCACTGAAAATCAGTTTCTGAATTCTGGGTTTGCAATGTCTTCTCCTGCTGAGTAATACCCTTGTTTCCATTTTGGTTCTCTCAGATTCATTGATTTCTTGTTTCCTGTTGTTCGTTTCTGTCCTTGGGGTTTTGTAGGCTTTTATATAATGCCAGTTTATTGAAATCTGAATGTTGAATTCTGGGTTTGCTTTGTTTTAGACTTTTAGTTATTCATTTGCATCAATTGGTATCCTGTTCTTGAATTTAGTTGAGTTTCTGTGAAGCTGGACTGATCCTAGTACATTAGGAATAGGGTCTTTTTAGTTTTTTTTTTTTGGATTAACTCTAGGGTTTTGTGGAAATTGTAGAACTGGGAATTAGGAAAAAAAACCCAACTCTTGTTTGGTTTATTTATATTCACTCTATGAGCCTTAGAATTTGTTTTACTTGGGAAGCATGTTAAAGAAAATAAATCAAATTTGGACCTTAACCTTTTCTTGTTGTTTGGCTTCGGATGAAGTTAGATTAGCAACAGTGCCTCTAGTGTTTTATTGAAAGTGTAGTATTATGATTCCATGTAATTTTGTCTCCATGTGCTAATGGCTTTACTATTGTTATCTTATGCACCAGTTCTTGTTTTCGCTAAGATAGAATTGTTGTAATCGCTTCTTTTGGTCGTTCAACGAGTTGTTAATTGCTTGTTTCAGATTCTATCAGTCACTCCCACCCATAAGCAAGGCTTACGGGACCATCTGTGTGGTGGCAACTGCGGCCTTTCAATTGGGACTTTATGATCCTCGAACTATTGCATTATTATATGGACCAGTATTTTCACAGTTCCAGGTATGGGTTTCATATTTAAGATTTTGTGTTTAGTGGTGACAAAGAACACTCCTTTAACTTCACCATTTGTAGGTGTGGAGGTTGATTACAAATTTCTTTTTCCTTGGGAAGTTCTCTGTCAACTTTGGAATTCGCCTTTTAATGATGTAAGTATCTGTATGATCCCTGATCAGATGATTTATAAATAGATCTTCATCACTTCTGATACAAAACTGCTAATGATTGACAGAGCAAGATATGGAGTTCAACTTGAAAAGGGACCATTTGAACGGCGTACTGCTGATTTCTTGTGGATGATGATATTTGGAGCCCTGACATTATTGGTGTGTGAGTTGTATTCATTTTTTTTTTTTAAAGGATTTACTGCCGTGTGTAGAAATTAAACTGGATCTCATTTGAAACTGAAAGGATTGTGCGTGGTGTTTACTTTTAATCCTGAAATATTCATATTCTTGTTCTTATTTTGTCTAAATATGGTATTGGCTTGCTAGGATTTAGTATTGTTGAAATATATACCATCTTGATTTCTCTTGTTTTGACCTCTTGTGCTTGTCTTGAAATTTTAGGTTTTATCAGCCATCCCACTGTTTTGGTCTCCATTCTTGGGGGTATCTCTTGTGTTCATGCTTGTTTATGTCTGGAGTAGAGAATATCCGAATGCTAATATCAACTTATATGGCCTCGTGCAACTTAAGGTATGAACAGTTGTATACATTCCCATGTTCTATTGGGTGTTCTATTTTGTTATGTATCTGCAGCTGCATATTTTAATGTCTGTGTGTTCATTGTCATTAATATTGTGATTGCAGGCATTTTATTTCCCCTGGGCGATGCTTGCTTTGGACGTCATATTTGGTTCACCAATTTGGCCAGATCTGCTGGGAATCATTGCTGGACATCTGTACCACTTCTTGACCGTGTTGCATCCATTGGCAGGTGGAAAGAACATATTGAAGACTCCAAGATGGGTGTATCCTTACTTCTTTATTTATTTTCTGAAGTGATATTTACACAATCCATTCGTAGCATATCATTTGGTTGAACTTAGTTTCTCTCCCTGCTTCTCCGTTGCATACAACCTGTAGCTCATTGCTGTCCAGTTTTGTTTGGATCCATTTTAGTTACCTAAGAAAGATGTAGCTCATCTATCATCATAATGCTCTTCTTTTGTAGTGTTAGTCCATTCAATTTAATGCTTTTGCCCTTCGTGTTTCAATAGAAAACTAGTGCCTCGTTACATCTACCATATGGTAGTGATTGATTTCCCACTGTATCAATAAATCACCTGCTTTTCCCTATAGCTTTTCTTGACTGTTACTGCACAGACATAAAATAGTTGCAAGATGGAGGATAGGTGCTCCTCCACCAACAAGCCGATCCCAACCTGCTGCTGCTGCCGCTGCCGCTGCCGGTACGGGTACGGGTGTGGCTTTCAGAGGGAGGTCTTATCGACTTAATGATTAATTGTGGTCTGTCAAAGAGCTGAGAGTCTGAGACACCCCAATCATTTCAACATTCTCAGAATCTTTGCTGAAGGCAAAACTAACAAGCAGAAAGGATGCAATTTGGTGATAGGGCTCTAACTGTTGCATATGTAGCAAAACTTTGTTTTTCCCCCATTGAGGTTTCATTTTCATAACTCGTTAAACTTGTGAAGAGAAAGGAATTGCTTTCGACATAGCTTGAGTTACTCAGAAGACAGAACAGATATTGAATGAATGCCGATGGTATAGAGGAAATTATAATGTCAATGTCATTCATTCTAATGCATTGTCTGTTCGAATTTTAATAGACAGCTTCTTTCCCCGGTTCTTGTGATAATTTGCTTTGGTAAGGTTATGCTAAAAATTGGGTTCCTTGTCTTAGAGGGATCAAACATCCATCTTACTAATTGATGTAACAGATGATATGATAATCGATTACCAACATTAATTTCTACAAGAAAAATCCAGTTGCGGTTCAACATCATATGAGTTTCGTTCACTACTTCAATCAACCCTTCTAACAGTGCTGCTACATTTTTCACAGCACCTAATTTTCCTTTTGCGTTTTTGGGTTTCGTATCTGAATTTGAGAAGTAGTGAGACAGGAAGGACTGCTCTCAGATTATGGTGGGATGTGGATTTGGAGAGGAAGGAAGAAAGTGCCATGAAGTAAGGTTAAAGATAAATAGTAATTTGTCAACGGAAGCAGAGGAAAGTTCGTGAAAAAGAGCAAAGACCAAGGGTAAAATGACACATGGTAGAGTAAAAGATGAAAGTTGAGAGAGAAATTAGAGGTGAACCATCAGATGAGATCCAATGTTTCTTAGCCTTAAAAGCTTTCTCTCCCCACATTTCTCTCCTTTCCCTATTTATAATTTCCTTGTCAAACTAACCACCACTGACCAAGCCACAACATTAACTCCAAAATACCATTCAAGGAAGACCCTCCTTCACTTCCATAACAATATATTATCCAATGTTATAGGCATAGCCTATAAACAACAAAGAAGAAGCGAGAAAGTGAACAACATCAGAGACACAGAATAACCAGAGAAGGAAAAATGTCGTGGCAGACTTATGTAGATGAACACTTGATGTGTGACATTGATGGCAATGGCCAGCATCTTGCTGCCGCCGCCATTGTTGGTCATGATGGCAGCCCCTGGGCCAAGAGTGCTAACTTCCCTCAGGTCCAACCCCACTATTAGTAGTACTCCATCATCCATCTTTATCCATTTGCATTTGAATGCTTGACTTCATCTGAATGTTTTATGTTAGCGGAATCATGTCAAGGCTGTGGTTTACAATGTGATCCTTAATCTGACAATGTACCATGATATGATCTTATTTGGTGTTAAGTGTGTTGCATTGTGTTTGCGGCATTGAGTTTGACAAATAAAAATTGCATGTCCTAATTGTGGATTTTGGTTCATTACTTACAATATCTGCAGTTTAAGCCTGAGGAGATCACTGCTATCATGAAAGATTTCGATGAACCTGGAACCCTTGCTCCGACTGGCTTGCACCTCGGGGGTGTAAAGTACATGGTAATCCAGGGAGAGCCCGGTGCTGTTATCCGTGGGAAAAAGGTGATCATCTCATCTCTTTATACTTAATCCTGTCAATGAGATCATCTACTTGCTTAGTTATCAATGTGCTATCATAGGAAAACCAACTCATATATGCTAAATGCATGCATTGTCGTCTAGTAGTCATGGTACAGTAGTACTTACACCAAAGACTGCAAGCCCTTCAAATGCCCTCCAAACCTTTATTTTCCCAATCTTTCTAGGTTAACCATATATGTGAGTATCAGTTAAGGCGTGTATGAATGTAGAACAAGTTTGCTATAGTAGAAATGGATTGCAATGACAAATCAAGAGCCTTGGAAAATTGATGATCTCTAACTTACATCATATCTACTATAAAATCAATCTCTCATGTGTTTTAGGTTGAATTTTACAGGTTATTAAATATAGACTAAGATACCCTTAATTTGTAATTGATTCTTCAGGGCTCTGGAGGCATCACTATAAAGAAAACTGGACAAGCACTAGTATTCGGAGTCTATGAAGAACCAGTGACTCCAGGACAGTGCAACATGGTTGTTGAGAGGTTGGGAGATTACCTTGCTGATCAAGGCCTCTAGGGTGCTTATCTATCATCAAAAGTTTACGTTTTGAACTTTGCTGTTTTTATTTTTACTTATTTTTTTGGGGGTTTCGGTTCCAAGTTTGCATATCCTTCATCCATTAGCCTGCAATTGGTGGTGAAGACATTGTTGCAAGCAATAACCATGCGAGAAGGACTAAAAGCAGTTATTTGATCAATTGCATAAACTTGATATTTTCATGATATAATTTGTATCCTATATTCCCTATTAATTTCTCTTGTAGCTTTTCTCTATGGTACATTATTTCATTGGAACAATCTTAAAGAATCTTTGTCTGGCAAAAGTTGGCCAGCACATGTTTGAATATCTAGGTGGTGTGGTTTGTGATTTGTGGAATTTTTATTTCTTTTTCATGTAAGTATGGAAATGATGAATAGAATAAACTAGCTATATATATACAAATGAAAAGCATCTTAATCTGCTCTTTATATTCTGTCCTTGGCCATCATTGATGCACCTGTTGCATACATTGCTTGTAATTAGCACCTTGTGGTTTTCCAAAGAATAAATCCTCACATTTTTGTGTTGGATGCTTAAAGCGATATCAATTTATAGGTAATGCACACTCGTGTTAAACAGTCTAATATATTATGTCATCAAATTTAAACCAAAGACGAATTAGTTGATGAATGGTTCAGCTGGCACAGAGAAGATTTGCCATTATTCTTATGCTCATGGAGGACCTCAGATAGTGCAAGTTGATGTCCTCACATATCATAGGGAATATCCAGTCAAGCATTCTTTGGGAAAGTGATGGGGCAGAAAATCAACAATCTAAAATTGCATTAGATTTACATTTACAGAAAGAAACATGTACTGTGAGTGAGATAGATATTCTCTCAGAGACTTAGCTTTCCAAAAAGTTAATCTATTTTATTAAAGCTTTGTTATTATTGGAAAGAACAAGCATCATGATTTTATTATAGAGGAGCCATGAGCCTGTTTGAGAAAGGGGTTTGATCATTTGACAACTAGCTACCTTTCTTGTGATTGCGTAGGACTGGCTGAGGATAAGATGCTCAAATGAGCTGGTGTATTTGCCAGTCTATTCCATATTTCCATTCTGCTTTCAGCATTATATTATTTATAACCCCTCTTAGTCTCTTCCCACACTGTTAATTAAAGTAACAATCAATGAAATTTCACCTTATGATCAAGTCATCAACAGCTTAAAGCAAACCAAAGGGCACAGTAAAAGAATATTTGTCCATATCAATTAAGAACTGTAAACTCAAAGATCAATGCAGAGAACCAACCTTACTGTTCTAGAGGGTTGGGAAAACCTGCATCATATTGACTGATATAACTTCACAAAATCAAAAACAAGGTAGGAATGTGTTCCAACCATGATTGTATCTCATGTTTTTGAGTATGTTGTCACACAATAAACAACCTATCACATTCTCAATCCTTGACTAAAACAAAAAATCAAAAACTTATCTTTTCCGATAATATAATCAAAATGATACATTACTTATATTTTATGTGTTGATATTATGTGCTACCGTCGTATATTCTAGTCGAATCTTTTATGACAATTTGGAGTTGTTAGACTATCTACTAAATCAGATGGGACTGGAATTTCATGTTGAGGTCATTTTTCATTTACTTTTACAAAGGGGTAAAAATCACAAATGAAAAAAGTTTGTTTGTTTGTTTTTATTTATTTATTTTAATAAGGAAAATATGGATCAATAGGATCTGTCATCATTCTTCAATATATAAAGTGTGTGCGGTGCGTTGTCTCAACGCTGAAATTCACTAGAAGAAGAAGACTAGAGGCGCTTGAGCAGAACCCAAAAGCTTGAGACTTTCTCCCCCACAGCTCCGATCAAACCCCAGAAATCTCAAGATGTCGTGGCAAACTTACGTCGATGACCACCTGATGTGCGAAATCGAAGGCAACCACCTCTCCGCCGCCGCCATCATCGGCCAAGACGGCAGCGTTTGGGCCCAGAGCGCCACCTTCCCTCAGGTTCGACCCTTTTGCTCAAAGCTTTGATCTTTATGTCCAATTTGAAGTTTGATTGACCCAATAGATTAGCCCCCTTTTTTGGTGATTTGGGTTTTTGTTGAATCAAATCTTGGGATGAATATGAAGTGTTTGATTGTTGGTTTTTTTTGGGTTGTTGTTGTTTGGGTGTAGTTGAAGCCTGAAGAAGTTACTGGCATTGTGAATGACTTTAATGAACCTGGAACACTTGCTCCAACTGGGTTGTATCTTGGAGGCACTAAGTACATGGTGATCCAAGGAGAGCCTGGAGCTGTCATTAGAGGGAAGAAGGTAGCTGAATCTGATTCATTCTTGTTTCAAAACCCAATTCATGGTTTTGCATTGTGATCCAATTTGTGCTTATGTGTTTTGACCCAGTTCATGGTTTTGATATGAGTTTTGGTGACTTTGATTTCAGGGCCCTGGAGGTGTTACTGTGAAGAAGACTACTCTGGCATTGCTCATTGGGATCTATGATGAGCCAATGACTCCCGGACAATGCAACATGATTGTGGAGAGGCTTGGCGATTATCTGGTTGAGCAGGGTCTCTAGACACCTTGGTATGTCTTGATTGTTTGGTGTGGTTGCAGTGAAAGCAAAACTACATGTACTAGTTGTGGTGGTGAGTGGAAACACATTTGGTGCTTGAGAAATGATGATTATGCTCTTTGTCTTATTATCTGTGTACTACTTTGATGGATGGTATTGTAAGATTTTAAAGTGAGGTACTTGTTACCACTGGATTTCAGCAGATGGATGTGGCAAATTGATTTGCATAAATTTATAAATACTTTTACTTCAGATTTGTGCGATTAATAGTTGGGTGCTCGCTTTCAGTTTTTGTCAAATCTTCTTTAACATGGATAAACGAAAACCCCCTGATCATCATATATTGAAGCATACAACAGATCATAGCTACTTGTACATTCTTCCTTGCATAAATGTATGGTGCTTGAAATCTGCACTGGTGAAATTTCAAAGTTCATGCCATGGTTCCTTAGAGATGATTGAAGCAATATGGACTTTGAAGATTTCTTTTATTAGAATGGGGACTTCGAAGATGGTTAGGATGGTTCTCGGGGTTTCAGTAAGGTGACGGTGGTGGGATTTTTTTTTTTTTGATGGTGGTGGTGGGAGTTAGTTGATGTAGATTAGACTAATTCCTCTTGTAGGCTTACGGTTGGGGGAATCTCAATTTCAAGGTACTTGGATTGTTAAATAGATCTTATCAAAACAGAAGAGGGGCCTTCTAATACATTGACATATCAATTCATGCTTTGCATTTCAGTAATTTTCAATCGTAACCTACATATACTGCAGAATTTATCTCACAAATACAAACATACTCATACAGTGGTGATCAACAAATTTGTGATCACTCACCAGTAAAAATTGAAAGTAAGTTTTGGTTTATCATCTACAGTTGATTTTGAATCTAATGACCGGCAATTACAAATCTCTTGGTCAGTATGTGCAGAGGAGAACATACTTTCAGTTCTCCTCGATTGAAATGTGAAGTTTCTTAATGTTTTTCACCATCCCTTCTCAACTCTCCCTCCGACCTTGAAGTTCCGGAGGTGCTTCTTCTGTCTAACCAATTGATTATGTCTGAAAACACAATCTCAGTATTCTCAATTAGTTCTCCATAGAGCAGACCATGCCACATATTCGGGTACAACTTCAGTGACTTGTCAGAACTCGAGGCCACCTCATAGAGCTGTTTGCTAACTGATGTGTCGGTAACTTTATCATCTTCGCCATGGAGAACTAGGAACGGCAATGTGATCTCTTGAAGCCTCTGTTCAATATCCGTGCTGACCCTCAAAAGTTCGTAGCCGGTTTTCAGACGAGGTCGGCCTTTGTAGAAGTAAGGGTTTTCTCTCGTCTGTTTCCTAACCTCGGGTACTTTAAAAGCAACATCGATGATATCATTTGTGGGGATTATTTTCCAAGTTGGGATAACCCTGCAGAGTTTTTTCAAAAGACTGATCACAATAGGAGATGGCCTCATATCATCTGCAATCTTACACATGGGTGCAACTAAGACCGCACCATCCCAATATTGTGGCTTTCTCCTATGAACAAGCAGAGCCACTGCTCCTCCCATTGACTCCCCCAACAGATACCTCATTTTTCCTTTGTTCTCTTTGCTCTCACATATGTTTGTGAAGTGGTTGGTGCAGTCGTCAACAACACGATCAAAACTCTTGACATAGCCCTTAAGGCCTGACGATCTTCCATGGCCTTCATAATCTATCCCGTATATGGCAAACCCTGCTTTGGCTAGTCTGGTTGCGGTACTGCTCATGGTGATGCTACACTCCATGCCATATCCATGGCAGATGAAGATCAAGGCTTCGGGAGGTTTGTTATTGTCCGGAAGCCATTTGCATGTGAAAAGCTTCATTCCTCTAGAGTTTAAGATGTACTCCTCTTCGTATTTGACATTCCCCATATCACTGGCCATGATATTAAAAAGAAGCAAAGAACCTGGTGCTAACCCAATTGAGATGTGAATTTCCACTTGATCTCTCTCTTACTTCTAATTGTTTTGCAAGTGAAGTGAATGAGGTCTCTGCCTTCCTTTATGCCCTATTTACAGGGAAATGAGGTCTTCTGAGATCCTTAAACAGGAGTGGTGATCAAGTATTTCCACCTCGGGTTTGGACAATGTAGCGGTTTCCTATTTGGATTTGGAATACCAGTCCAACTTGGATATGGAGTCCTACTTGGATTATATTTAGTACGTTCTACTCCGTCTAGGTCGGGAGCCCTCTCTCTATAAGAAGGCAAAGGCCACCCCTCTTCTTTGTTTTTTCTCATCAAGATTCAATGGGTCGACACAGAAGAAGAAGATCGGAGTCCTCCGACAGCGATGAGAGCCATGCCCGTCACCACCGCAAGAAGAGGAGGCTGTCTGCGGAGGAGGAGGATCGAATGATTGCCGAGTACTTGGCCAAGAAGGCAGAGAAGAAGGCTTTAAAATTAGAGAAGAAGAAGAAAACCGAGACATTTGTGTGGAGAAAGAAGATAGAGCGTGATGTTTGCCAAGGCCGTGTGCCCCTTGACGACTCCTACTTTGCAGTTAAAGATGAGGAAGAAAGGAGGGCCGAGATCGCAAAGGTCAAGCAAAGAAGGGAAGAAAGGGCACGTCAAAGAGCACAACGTGAGGAGGAAATGGAGCTGCTAGCAAGAGAACGTGCCCGAGCTGAGTTCCAAGATTGGGAGAAGAAAGAAGAAGAGTTTAACTATGAGCAAAGCAGAATCAAATCGGAGAAAAGATTGCGAGAAGGGCGTTTCAAGCCGATTGATCATCTAGTTCTAATGTCTAAGCATCTGAATGGCAACTCCGAATCGGATGAGGACTTTGATCACATGGGGATGGATTTGAAAGAGCCTTACATGCATGCGTTCAAGGGCTTGGCAGTGGAGGGATTGGAACAGCTTCGGGACGACATCCAAATGAATCTTGATCATTGTAACAGTGCAATGCCAGAGCATGTAGAGTTTTGGGAGGCACTTCTGGTGGTTTGTGACTCGGAGCTAGTCGAGGCTCAGAGAAAAGATGCAGTGGATCAAGCTAGGGTTCGTGGAGAGGAACCTCCGGCTGAACGAAAAGGCTTGCACTCTAGTGTTGAAGCAGACGTCAAGGCTGTTCTAGATCAATATTGTACTCTTAGTGAACTGAATTTATTACAACGCCAAACGGAGGAGAAGGTGAGGGGAGAAGACAAACTAACTGAATTTTGGGAGGCTATTCATTCGCGGCTCCCTGTATTAAAGGCCAAAGCATATTTGAAAGAGCAGTATGCTAAGATTTTGCACAAGTATCTGCAACGACTCGAACAAGAGGTGGTGGATGGTGAAGACAGCTCTGATATAGTCCATGGTTCACGAGCTGAACCCATGGAAGAGGAGGACAGGGAATATGAGACAGGCTCATTTTCGCCACAAGTGTTTCATGGAGATGAAAAGGAGCCAGTGATTGACGCCGAAGAGGACAGGGCTATGCTCGAAAGGAAGCGCATGGCTGTGGTAGAAAGACAACAAAGACGAATTCAAGCAGCTACCTCAACAGCGAAGCCACGTCCACAAGAAGTTGACTTGGAGATAAAGCAAGTGGCAATGAGAGCCATGGGAGAAATGAGGGAAGGAGATGTGGTGTTCGGCTCCGGTTCTGAAGTGAACATTAAACCATCAGAGCTCGCATACAACTCATTGAATGACAAGTACCGGCCTAGAAAGCCGAAGTACTACAACCGATTTCACACAGGATTTGAATGGAACAAGTACAACCAGACTCACTATGATCATGATAATCCACCTCCAAAGGTGGTGCTGGGATATAAGTTCAACATATTCTATCCTGACCTTATTGACAGGACAAAGACTCCGAGTTTTTATATCGAGAAGGATGAGGGTGTAGATAACAAGAACAATGACACTTGCATTATAAGGTTTAGTGCAGGGCCCCCTTATGAGGACATTGCATTCCGGATAGTTAACAGGGATTGGGAAGTCTCTCAAAAGAAGGGGTATAAGAGCACATTTGAGCGCGGCATTTTGCAACTTTACTTCAACTTCAAACGTTACCGCTACCGCAGGTGATCCACAATGTGGCTGGTTTTCCGTCGTCCTTCGGAAACCTACATGAACTGGCACACCATTCCTTAGATGTTTCCTTTAATCTAACTAGCCTTACTGCACGCGCTAACGCGCGTGCGGAAGTGCGGTGCTCACGTGTGAGTTAAATTTCTATTTTATTTATCATGATTATTTCATATTGTCCATGTTTGCTTCAGTAATTTGCTTTGAAACAATATATCAATAGCCGATACTAATTAGTTTGCCCCAAAATGAATGCACAAAACCATATCAAAGCCAACCAATTTGTAATGGTATGCCGATTCTCATCAACCAAAAGAAAACAACAGCAGTTTGCCATAACATTAACCTCAAATCACCTCAATTTCTTAGCAACCAAAACAGGAAGCATAAAACGTTTTGCTGCAAATATTCACACCTGCTACACTACACTACACATTCATCCAGTCCTACTACCAATTCAAAGGCTTAACATTTCGTCCCATTATCTAAACTCATTCGAATATGACGCTCTATACTCATTAGCCACATTCTTACTACTATACATACAAAGTCCCGTTGCCAATTCATAATCTCAACGTTCAACCTCAAACTATCTCTCAGTTTCTTCGCTACCAAAACAGAAAGGCTTTAAACTTTTCACCTTAAATAGCTACACATTCATCAAGTCCTGCTTACAAAAGCAAAGCAATTGAAAATTCAGAGTCTCACAGAGGCTAGCAGGTCCAATCCCTGAATATCAAACACACAAAAGTATATTAAGTCAAGACATTTCCAGAAGGCAGATTGTCAACTGCACTGACTATTGTGGTACAAATAAAGGAAAGATTATAAACAGCTAATGCCTTTTACCCTCTTCTTCTTCTTTTTTCTATGGTGGAAGTGATGAAGCTCACAGCAATATTGCAGCTTGGGTGATGAAGACCTTGCTGAGTATACTTGCATACTTTCAATTTTGATGTTCAGAACTTAAGAAGAGTCGAGTATCAAGCAGGAAAAATATGCAGTTTTTAAAGTTAAATTTACAGAGCCTTAACTCATTCTTTAAAGCTTTGATTAAGGTGTGGTTTCTTTTCTTTAAAACATTAGAATGTCTATTTTCAGTACCTAGAAGTTTTGCACAAATTAGAGCTTTAGAAAGTTGCATTAAAGAATAAGAAATAAGTACACAGCAGCAGTTTTGCAGAAAAACCTGGAACTATAATTGAACTTTAAAAATTCATAACTAATTGTAGAAAATTCGTTTTCAGGTGATTCCAACTCTGGGAGTTTCTTTTGGATGTCTGCTACAATTATTTAGAAGGCCACAAAGTCAGATTCTACACAGATTTGTACAGTTTTTAACTTAAAGGTGACTGGGTCAGAAAACTGCAGTATTTGAAATTGTCAAGTAAAAACTGTATTGGTTTAACAACTCACCTCTATGTTTTTTTTTTTTAATGTCTTAGCTGAGTTATTATATAAAGAGTTAGTTTCTAGAGTGTTGAACTAATGAAATCTACTTTTCTTTCCTCACCCTCTGAGAGTGTTGAAAAAGCTTGGTTCTCTGAGCTACTTCAATATGCACAACCTCCAGATTCACATTAAATGATTGCCAAAACCTAAAGCATAGGCTACACAACAAAACCAAATTCCACACATGAACAACTGAATCAAATAAGTTTCAATTAACAAAAGAAAAACGCAACAAAAACTTTCACTGCACAAATTAAATTCCAATCGATTAGAAGAAACTAAATAAACAACTATACAAATCATAAAATTTCAATCCATGTGCATTTCCTGAGCACAAAATTAAACAAAATAGATAAGAAAGTGTTGTTGATAAGAATGAGATACCATACAGTCTAAATGACTTGAAACAAAAACGTAAAGTATAATTATTCTTAGTTCCAAACTAAAGTTTTAATTCCTCTATGCAAGAAGTCAATTGGATGCCTTCAGAACCTAATCTATACATCAATTAATGTAATTACAAAATAGATGTAGCCAATTAAAGTGAACATATCAATTCATTTGGTATCAGAGCTGCATATGTATGTGTATACTTCCAGACTTCAATATAGCGAGGAAATAAAGACCACATGGTTATCTTGTTCTCTCTAGTTAATAACCTTATGGCAGACAAAAGCAAAAACCCTCAACAATCACATATTGGTCGAATTATTGGTAACACAGGCATAACCTTTTTCCTTACCTTCAGTTTCTTCTCTGACCTTTCTGCAATTCCCACTATTTCAGAATATAATTAGCTTCCTCTGCTCGATTTCAAAATAAGAAGACTCTATCTCCCTCTCTCTTCTCTTAGCTACAGGCATGCTGCAACTCTGTCTCCCTCTCTCTGCCTCTCTTTCACACAGTCTAGTATTATATTGTGAAGAGTGAACTGTTCAAATTAGAACCACAAATTGAGTCAAAATAAGAAAAAGGGGAAAACCCAGATCAAGTCAGAGCAAACCCTTCACTTTGAAAGCGATCATATTATTCCCCATGATCAATCATTTTCTTTGTCCACCAAAAACTAAGAACAAATATTACAAATCGCATGCAACCAAAAAAAAAAAAAAAAGGAAAAAAAAAATCTTTCCCTTAAACTCATCAAATTGCATAAACGAAACCTATGACAAATCTTCTTCCTTTGTTCTTTGTATCTTCTTCCTTCCATTTAGCCATTTAGGTAATCCTTTTGTACTTTTCAACTATATAATAATAAGCAGACGTGAAGGAAAACCCAGCACACTTGCAATATGAGTTTGATTTCAAGTGAGAGAACACAGACAAAATCTCTATCACCCACAAAACCGCAGTCATACGCACTACCCAAAATTGCATGCACCGAAATACAAAATCCAATCAATCGCACCCAAAATTCAAAACCAAAATGTCAGACCAATCGACCAAATAAGAAGCTTACCTGAACCTCAATATATCAAAAATATCTGATTGCTCAATCGGATCCTCCGATTTGATCAAATGGATGCTCAATCAGATATTCTGATTTGACCAATTACGCACGCATTGGTCTGGGTTTGTTTTGGATTCTTTGTTTTTGATCTGAAAAGCTTGCCGATTGGTGTTTGGTGCTTGCGGTTTTGGATTCTGGTTGCTTCTCTTCTTTCTTCTGAACTTTCCCTTCTCTCCCAGTCTCCCTCACTCTCTGTCGTCTCCTTCCTTTCTACTTGCATGCAAACCACCTGTCTCCTTTCTGTTTCTCTGTAAATCATGGGCACAAACAGGGGCAAAATCGGAAGTTCGAAAGTTTCCCCAAGATGAACAGTAAACGGCTGCTCGCTTTATTAATAGAGATAGACAGTGTAGCGAACATGCTTTTTTTATTGAATAACATTGTAAGGTGCAGATCACCATCAAACACAGAATTTAAATAATCCTTGATGCCATACTATTTTGTTTAAAAGCTCGGAACAAATTCTCGTCTGTCGCGTAACATAAAACTTGCAGCCCAAAAGATAAACTCCTTTTTCCTCATAATTTTAGTTCTTCCTAGCACTCTGCTGCAATCTGCAGTCCGAATTGGTTAGTTAGGTTCTTCAAAATTTTTAAAATTGTAGATTGTAGCTAACGAAACTCCACTGGTGATTTGAATATCAACCATAAGACCCTGCATGCCATCCCACCTTCAGAAGATCTAACACTAATATACAAAACAGGGGGAGCAGATTGATCTAATACAGCAGTTACATTCTTTTTCATGTATCTGACTGAAAAACTTCCAAAACCAACAATTACACACCACCACTCCCTGCAATACATGAATCACTACAGTACAAAGATCACCAGTTTCCGTGGCAAAATACCTTCTGCTTCTCAGCCATGGTCAACTAATAAAAAGAAATGATATGAAAGTCATAAGAAAGCAAGTGAAAATCCATGCTGGAACTCCCTTCATCGTGGCAGAGGAGGAAGTGGAAGATATTGCCGTTGTATTACTACTAGCTATAGTTTTGTTGCTCCTGTATTCAAAGTTCCAAACCAAGAAAGACAAACTTGGTAAGTATAGAGTTAACATTGATATTGATAAACGAAAATTGGAACTAGGTTTGTAGGATATGTAAAACTCACCCTGCGGTCATATAGATGCAGCTGTCATAGCCTGCACGAATGAAAATCAGGTTTTGGTTACTCCTTTCAAATGAGATTCACAAGCATAAAGTACTTAAAAAAGTGTGATATAAAAGAAGACATTGGATCGTTGTAGACATACTTGGGTTCTTATCGACTTTAATCCCTGACCCTCCAAAACTGCAAGCAATATCTGTAGCCCCATTTTGCTGGTAATAAACGTTGAAAGCGTAAGATGCATGAGACACTGTATTATCAGGCTCAAAACAAGGCTGGCTAGGCTGAATCGGTGTACAGTCCACATTCCCAGAACCACAAGCCCAGTCTAAAGCATTCTGCAAGTCCGCTTCAGAAGCTTTACTTGAAGCAATGCACCAAGTTGTTGTTCCATTTGAACTGGTAACATTAGCATCTGTGTTCATATCCACAGCATTTTTTCCGGTGAAATCCAGGTTGTAGACGCTTGTCTGGTCAGGATAAAATAGCCCCCAATTCCTCTCAGATTCCAACCCAGGCTTCCTATTTTCATTGAACAAAGAGAAGAGGTAGCTATCCACCTTCTGTCCAGGTTTCGCAGGTGTGCCAGTATTGTTAATGACATGGCGAATCAGATTTGTATTGTAAGTTTGGGCATTGTCAGGAGTTGCAGCTGTCTCTTTTGGTGATCCTTTCGACGGCCAGCCTGTCTCAGTGACCATAATATTGATTGTTCTGAAATTCAGAGCCATCAGTGCATAATATATAGCATCAATCTGAGCATCAAACATGTTAGTGTACAGCAAACCGGTGTTTGGATCAATAACTTCTGAGGATGCCTGAAATAGAGCGTAGTCAAGAGTGACATTGCTTGGGGAATCTCTGTAAGCATAGTATGGATATATATCAATCATGAAGGGGGACTGGTTTTCGGCAAGAAATTCCAACATGGGCTTCAGGAAAGATGCATAGCTGCTACTAAACGCCCCTGCAGAGGGAGGGAATGATCTAGACAGAACACCGAGGGAATGTGTACTTGATACTTTAATCTTCTTACTAAGACCAGCTTTCTTCAGTGCTGTGAGGACATTTCTCATGGCAGGTACTACAAGGGCAGAGACATTACCGGTGGTCTCAGTTACTTCAGCTCCAACTGTTATGTATGTGATCTTTGTAGCCGGATAGTAAGGCATAATGCTGTTCTTAAGCCAGGTATCTGCATTAGTTTGGAACTGAGAAAATGGCAACAAGTCTGAATTTGGAACCCCAATCATAAGTTCAACACCAGTGTTTGCAAAGGCCTTGAGGACCTGTATGTTAGAGTCATAAATCCGAACATATTTGATGTTGTGAAGCTGCACAAGCTGAGCAGCTTTGTCAGGTGTAGGAAGGTCATCAGCATTTCTTCCATAGCAAATTCCCACAATGCTTCCTTGGCAAAGATCTGTAACAACATTCAGATGATTCAGGAAATGAGTATTCAATGAACTCTGAAGACATGGGTTAACAAAGGACTGATTAAGAAGGGCTAAATATAGAAACACGAAAAAGATTTAGGACCAAAACACTAAAACCATATGTAGTGTCTAGTTCCTAATAGTCATACCCATTGTTAAACAATTTCAACAGTTACTACTCAGAACAAAGGTTTCCCTTCAATAGTTAAATCCATCTTCTACTATGATTACATGAATGGCAAGCTAGCCGGCAAAGAACCCTATCTCAAACCCTATCAACTACCCACTCACTTTAGCTTATAAGGTAAAAAACACAGTATAGTACATCAAATTGAAGATTAGCCATATTCCCCACAGCAAACAATTATCAATGACTGTTCTTTTCATATCATTCTTACAAAATGTATAATGCCAAACTGGACAGGGTCTCGAAAACTCCACTCCATTATTGAATTGTAGCTGTCCGTCAAAGGCATAATCAGAAACCCCACTAAGGCACCAACTTGCAAAAATACAAATACAGGCATTGCAGAACACTTCAAAAGAATATATAGATAAAGTTCCAAACTAAACCTACCAGTTGACCAAAAATCCAAAATATACCCAGAAAAGTTTAAAGTCCTAAATACATTAGTATTTGATAACTGAACTAAGCTCTCATTAAAAAAAATGACCCCTGGAGCTAAAAGCAAGCTAAGCACCTAAGCCTATATTCCTTCCACCAAAATACCAATCATTACTCAGAAAAAAAAAAATGAACTTGAAAACTTTAAACTGCTAGACTCTTCTAGGATCCAAGGCAACGTCTTTAAGAAGAAAAGGTGAAAACTACAGAAACCCAATAGGCCAATAATGCAGCTAAAGTGGAAACTTGGAAGAAAACCCCACCGACATTTTCTATTTCATGTGTGGATTTGCACATGTTCATCAGATACCGCTACACTAGAACAAACAAAGATTCAAAGAAGGCAAAAATTCAGCTGAGACATTAACCCCCATTACAAACAGAACAGAAAGAAAGTAAATTCAAAGAGATTAAAGAAGAACAAGAAGAACCCAGAAAGAGAAACAAACCCAAAAGTAGAAGCAGCTGTGAGAGGGCAAAGACAAGCCTGAACCCACTAGCCATTGCTCTCTTTCTCAAACTTCTTCAACCCACAAAAATCAAGCAAAGTCCTCAACTTTCTTGCTCGTCCTACTTCTGAGATGGCAAAGTCTTCAACTTTCTTGCTCCTCCTAGACACCAACGGCTCTATTCTCTTTTAAGCTCAGAGCTCGAGAGTGAAAAGCACACTTGCTATAAGCTTCGTGGAGTTCAATCTTGAGCAGTACAGTCTTTAGTGCTTGTGTCAGGGACACAGGACCGGACTTGGTGCCATGATTATGAAATTTGGTTTAATCAATGGCCTCGGTTCCGGAACCTTTTCGGATGTCTGCTCTGCGGGTTCCCCACATATTTATATGTCTAAACTCTACTGGGTGATACTTAGCTACACTCCACCTGAACGGTTCTATTCCCAGGACTGGTTTGGGTTTAAATATTCAATTTTTTCCTGCAGGGTTACACAAATCTTTGTTTCTTGCTTTTGGGATTTTTGGTCTCCTTTGCCTGGCTTTTTGTTTAGTGGAATGACCAAAAATATAGGGTAAATGTAGCTAGATTTACTTTTGGTACATCCAAGAATGTTTATTATATTGAAGAAAAAACATTACGAAATGAAGACTAGTCAATAGAAATTACGAAAGGGAGATATTTCTAGTGGGCTGCAATGATATGTGACACACTGACACGTACGATTTTTTGAAATGTGATAATGTCATATTGACGTAATTTTTAATGTATGTATATGAGTATTTGAAAGCATAATTAGATATAATGAGCCACGCTCATGATACCGCCAGCGATATCAACTACAGCCAACTGTGTGACATACGGAAACGCAGTCAAGCAGGCTACCGCCTGAGCTCCGGCTCACCCCCAGATCACCGCTGAAGCGCGGTCATGCACCGCGCCAAGATAGCATCAGAAGCTCCAGAAGCTGGAAACTGAAGCACATCAGTTCCACATTGAAAACATAGAAGAGCTCAGCCTCTTCCTCACCTATAAAGGGTTCTCTCCTCTCTCTTCATTAATTACGCATTCACTACTTACCTACTGTTATTCTGTCAACATAAATACATTGACTAACTTAGGCATCGGAGAAGAGAAGACCGCCCAACACGGTCTTCTTCTGACGCCGCTTTGTATTTCACTTGACAGATAGCAGAAGCTCTGAGAACATTGCAAGTAGCGGTCCTCCTATCAGACCAACGTTAACAAAGATTTGGGCGATAGCTCAATCTTAAACATTAACATTGGTGCCGTCTGTGGGAACCCTTGAACAAAAGGCCATCCCACCACAACAATCACCATGACTAATGGTAGAGGGGGAAACGCTGAGGAGCAGGTGGATCAATCTGCCAACCCCGCGGCTAACATTAACCCAACGGTTAACGTTAACCGAGCACTATTCAGCATTCCGGTCAACCTTAGCGTGGAACCCCAGGGCTCATCCCAGGTCTCGTTTACCCAAACTGCAGCAGAGGCACGACTGGGCAGCAGTCGCCCACTTGGCCAGGATCTCGCTGCTATGTATGAGCTGGTAATGGTGGACCTCCACAAGGCAAATAGGGAGCGCGAACAAGAGCACAGAGAGAAGGTCGAGGCCCAAAAGCAGGTGGCCACGCTGATTTCAAAATTCGACGAATTGAAAAAGGCGCTGGAGGCAAACGCTAACCCAGCGCAGAGCGAGCAATCGCGGAGCTCCAGACGTAGTCGACCCAATACCAGCTGATTGGTACCCGTACCAATCATACAGATGCAGGTACCGCCGAATCCACCAGAACTATTGGGAATGGGTTCACCTCCCCTAACTCGCCTAATGATGGAACATGAAGCAGAGTCACAACTGCACACCAACTGCTCGGTGGCAAGGGCTAGGACTGAGGGCAATCCACCTGTCCCCAGGAGGGAGTTGGTTTAGCAGAATTTTCAAGCAGGGCCCACTGGCGACACAACCATCCTAATCCTATAGAGGATGCGGCAATTAGAGCAAAGGCTAATCAGGGTAGAGGCAGGCGCCCCAACGCCAATCCCAAATCATCTCTTTGCGTTTAGACCATGACCATTCACCGCCAGGATCTTGCAAGCCGTCAGACCAGCATATGCAAAGACACCAAAGATGTCACATTACAACGGCATGACCGACCCCTTCATCCACATGGACACCTTCAAAAAAGTCACTAACAACAAGGATTTGATGACGCCACACTCTGCCACTTGTTCAGCAAAACATTGGATAGTGAGGCGATGAGTTGGTTCTTTGAGTGCCCACTAGGATCCATCGACTCATTCCATGCACTATCAAATGCTTTCCTCTCTCGGTTCATCCTGCTAGCCGCCAGACATCACAACACAAGTCAGTTGTTCAACGTCAAACAGGGCACCGAGGAAACATTGAAGGCATTTGTCACCAGATGGCGAGCAGCAGCATCTCAGTGCCGCGATCTTGACAAAACAATGGTCTTGGCAGCTTTAAGCAAGGACTCCTTAAAGGGCCATTTCTCTACCACCTCAATTACAATCACCAAAATGCCACGTATGATCACGTCATGGGCGAGGCAGTCATCCATGCACAGAAAGAATTCATCACATATGGGGAAACCCCACCATCGTCGCCAACACCGGCAAAGTCCGCTCAACCCTCCTCCAGCCATCAGGAGATCGCTAACAAAACCTCTGCTACGCCGCCAACTGATAAGAAGATAGAGTGGTAATAGGGTAACTACCAGAGCAAGCTACAGAGGGACCAGCACTACAACAAGGGCAACCGCTCATTCCACAGGGATAACAGTAACAAATAGACGAAATCCTCTCAACGGTATGCAGTGTTTACAGTCCTTACAGCCTGTATAAGGAGATATACGACCAGTGCAAGGACTAGATTCCACCACCACCCCCAAGAAAATACCCAAGGGTGGGGAAGCCCAAGAACACCGGCAAGTGGTGCAAATACCACGAGGACATCGGTCACAACACCAACAACTGCAATGCTCTCAAAACGTGATGGTAAGATGGAACAATTCAAGGTGCGCCAACCGCACCTGTGGTCTCCAACATCGAACCCATGCGCCGAATCAACACCATCGACGGTGGTGCCCCAATCACCAACATGTCTCATATGGCAAAAAAGTGTTATGCACGCGCTAACCACCCCAAAGAGGTTTGCAACATCTGCTATGAGAGATCCTCTAAACTCCCAAGATCCTGTTGGGAACCCATCACCTTATCGGATGAGGAGAAGCGCGGAGTACATTTGCCCCACGACAATCCATTTTTGATCGATGCCATACTCAACAAATGGTCAGTGGAAATGGTCCTTGTTGACAGCAGATCCGCTGTCAATGTCATCTTCAATGGCTGCTACAACCAACTCTAGCGGAACAGAAAATTACTCCAAGATCATGAGCCGCTGCTCAGCTTCTCCAATGACGTCACACAACTACTCGGTTCTGACTACATGAGACTGGTTATCGGCGCTAGTCCATGTACAGCGGAGATACATACAGAGTTCATTGTTGTCGATTACTTTAGTTAATATAATGCCATAATCGGTCGACAGGTACCCAACAAGCTCAAATGCATCATAGCCGAATAAATGCTTCTCATGAAGTTCCCCACATCCAATAGGACGGGATGTGTGAAATGAGGTTAGCAGCTGGCACGAGAGTGCTACTCAACGATAGTGGCACGGTTGACGCGCCGCCATGAGATCTTAAGGGTAGGAAACAGAGCAGCGTCGGAAAGTATTTCGAGAAGCCTAGGGACGACGAGGAGAAGTATGTCAAAAAGGAGCCTATCAATGCAGAAACATCCTTGAGGGTTATCGGCATCTCCGACGAACACCTTAAGCGGACAGTCCGCATCGGCGCTCAACTAGCCCCAAAGATAGCGGCTGAACTCACCTAGTTTCTACGTGACAACGCCGCCGTCTTTGCATGGTCCTAGCCAGATATGCCAGGCATCTCCCCTGAGATTATCACACATAAGTTTAGCATAAAACCGTCTTTCTATCTTGTCAAGCAGCGGCGAAGGGCCTTCGATGAAGAGAGATATCGTGCAATAGGGGAAGAGGTCTCCAAACTTCAAAGCATTGGGTTCATCCGCCAAGTTAATTACCCTTAGTGGATTTCCAACTTGGTCATGGTCAAGAAGCCAAGAGGAAAGTGGTGGATGTGTGTCGATTTCAAGGGTCTTAACAACGCATGCCCAAAGGATAGCTTCCCGCTACCCCGCATTGATCAACTGGTCGATGCAACCGCTGGACACGAGTTGCTCAGCATGATGGACGCCTTTTCCGGCTATAATCAGATAAAGATGCACCCCGGCGACCAAGAATGCACCACCTTCACCACTGACAAGGGTCTATACTACTACAATGTCATACATTTCGGTTTGAAAAACGTCGGTGCAACTTATTAGCGGTTGATAAATGCCATGTTCGCGGAGCATCTTGACAATATAATAGAGGTATACGTGGATGACATGTTAGTCAAAAGCACCAAGGCTAGCGGACACGTGGCAAACCTCAGAATCATATTCGCCATTCTTTTGGCTTATGGCATGCGCCTCAACCCAGAAAAATGTTTCTTTGGCATCACCGCCAGAAAATTTCTGGGCTACATTGTTAGTAAACTAGGCATAGAGGCTAATCCTGACAAGGTGCAACCCATCCTCAACATGAAGGCTCCGGAATGGAAGGTGCACATTCATAGCCTCTAGGGCAAACTCACTGCCTTCTCTCGGTTCATCTCCAGACTCACTGACAGGTGTCTCCCATTTTTCAAGGTTTTGAAGAGGACCCACAAGAAGGTAATTGACTGGACACCAGATTGTGAGGCGGCATTCCAGAGCTTGAAGGAATACTTGGCATCAGTCCCACTTCTTTCCATTCCTGTACCAAGGGAGGTACTGTACATCTACTTGGCAGTATCCCCATCAGTGGTAAGTTACACCATTGTACGACTAGAGGGCCAAGAGGAGCTCCCCGTATTCTACGCCGGCAGGGGCATGAATGGGGTAGAGACAAGATATACCCCCCTAGAGCAACTCGCTCTCGCACTCATTGTCTCCGCTAATACTTTTAGGCCCACACCATTCTTGTCTTAACAAACCAACCGCTGAAGCAGGTAATGTAAAACCCTGAGCACTCTGGGCGCCTCAGCAAGATAGAGCTCAGCAAGTTCGACATTGACTACAGGCCAAGGACAGCCATGAAGGCCAGGCAGTGGCAGATTTCATCGATGAGCTCACCGAGCTTCAGGATGAACCCAACCTAGGGCACAAGAGGCCAACACAGAAATGGTAACTGCTGAGGAGCCAGCCCCCTAGCAACAGTCAGACTGGAACCTCCACGTAGACGGCTCCGCATGCGCCAAGGCCTACTGCGCCAGAGTCATCTTGAAGGGACCAAGGGGACTAAACGTGGAATATGGGTTAAAATTCAATTTCAAAGCCTTAAACAACATGGCGGAGTATGAAGCACTCATTACTGGCTTACTCCTTGCCATCAACTCAGGAGCTGACAACGTCAACATATTTATTTACTCTCAACTAGTCGTTAACCAGGTCAACGACAGCTTCCAGGCCAAGGACTAGCAGTTAGCGGCATACTTGGGGTACGTCAAAACACTACTAAAAAAAATTCAAATTTCACACCATCACACAGATTCTCAAGGAAAAGAACGCCAAGGCTAACTCATTGGCAAGACTAGCAACCGCCCAACCACACCAAAGTCCAGCGGACACAAGGGTGGAATGCCTTAACAAGCCAAGCATCACCAAGGGTGGAAATCTTCAATATTGAGGTCAATCCCTACTGGATGGATGAAATCATAGAGTACAAGAGCAATGGAACATTGCCTACTAACAAGATCGAAGCAAGGCAACCAGCTATAACATCCAGAATGGCAAGCTTTACCGCCAAGGGTTCACCCATCCCAACCTCCGGTGTCTGACCCTAGAGGAGGGAAAGGTCGTTCTTGCCATGATACAAGCTAGGGAATGTGGAAGCCACTCGAGCGCCAGGTCTCTAGCCAATCGCACAATGAGACAGTGCTACTTTTGGCCCACGCGCAGCGACGATGCCAGGAAGGTCTCCAGGTCCTGCCACAAGTGTCAACAATAAGCTGACCTTCCCCATGCCCTGGCGGAGCCCCTGTCGATCATCATTGACCCATGGATCCACTCCATGTGAGGCTTGGACTTGCTTGGGAAATTCCCAACCGCCAAGGGCCAGTTCAAGTATATCATTGTCACCATCGACTACAACAGTAAGTGGATTGAGGCGGAACCGCTAACAGAAATAACTACCGCCAAGGTAACTCACTTCCTCTGGAAGAACATCTACTGCGGCTACGGCGTCCCCCACATAATTATCACAGACAACGACACACAATTCAACAACAAGGAACTCATATCTTTCACCGCTAATCACCAAGATGAGTTTTGCATCTGTTGCTCACCCCCAAACCAACGGCCAAGTCAAAGCAGCAAACAAGATAATCAAGAAGCTGCTAAAAAAGAAGCTCGACGACTCCAAGGGTTTATGGGCGGAGAAACTCCCGGAAGTACTATGGGCCATCAGGACTACCCCAACTTCTGCCACTGGTTAAACACCATTCTGCATGATGTTCGGAACTGAGGTTGTCCTACCTATTGAGGTCACTCAACCTACCGCTAGGGTCAAGGGCTATGGCTCTAAGACCAAAGGCAAAGGTATCAGCCTCGACAAACACCACCTCGAGGAGAAACAGCACAATGCCCATTTGCACAACCTGCAAAACAAGCAACGGGTAACACGTTTCTACAACGCCAGAGTCAAAGCCCGGAACCACCAACTGGAGGACTGAGTAATGAAGAAAGTCATTCCACCGCTAACGGCACTCCGTCCAAATTGGGAAGGACCATACAAAATAGTAGAAGTCGTTAGCCCCGGCACCTTCTACTTAATGGACAAGGATGGCGTCACAACGACCCACCCTTGGAATACTGAACACCTTCGGTATTACTACAAATAGTCATGCCGCTACCCAAGAGCATCTTGACTTAGCTAAATTTTTGTTCAATATTTAGCTAAGGGAAGCTACCCAACGGGTACAACCCCGCTTTTGTAAACGCTGATCTGTCAGCTATCAATGAAATGAGGAATTATTCAAACCATTGTCTCCAAGTCCAAGTACAAGAGTTAACTAGCAACGACAACAATATTCGGCGGACCACGTCCGCTACATCGTGCACTTGGAACAATTTTAATTCCTTTAATGTTTCGTTGAGTGGCAAAAGCATTAGTTAAAACTCTGGCGAAAAAACAACATTCAAATAGCAATCATCGAAAAAAAAATCCCACACTTAGAAAATTTCAAAGGCAAATACTTCATATATTTAGGGTCGGGACTCCCCGTCCAAAAGTATTGTCAAAATTACAAAAAAAATCCTTAGCATCACTAAGGTAAACAGGCCTTAGCGGCGGAGCATTCATCACTAATTCTCGGGAGCAGCGGCGACCTCTTCATTGTCCACCGGCGGCTGTTGGGCACCCATACGGCTAGTCTGATCAGATCCAAGAGCGGTGGGGCTCAGCGTCATCATGGTGCCATCCGCTCGGGTGTGGGCGGCCAAAAAGTCAGCACGGGAGACTTCGGATTGGGTAGGAATTAGAGTCCGCTGAGAATCGTCCGCCAGACGCTCACTACTCTCTCCACTACCTGAGCGGGCACCCTCTGCTTGTGTAGGAACCACACTACTTGTAGGCTCCCGCTAATCAGATGACCCAGCGGGTTGGGACGCTTTCACCTAGTCGATGGCGCCCTTCTGCTTCAGCATGTCCAAATTGGCGGCAACACCAGCCTTCGCCGCCTCCATCATGGCTCACTTATACTCCGTAGATTGTTTAAATACCTCCACGAAGGCAGCCTCAGAGCAGTTCTTCTCAGCTTCCAGCCGGGAAACCTCGCCCTCCAACCTTTTCACCTCTGCAGATTTGGCGACAGACTCTCGCTGAAGAATCTCAACTTTCTTAGCCTTTGCCGCCACTTGATCCTTTAGCAGAGCTATGTCCTGCTCTAGTTTGGAGACGTGGTCGTTCTGCTCGAGGTCCCGCTCAATGGCGACATTCAGCTTGCTGCGGGCATCCATAGTGTCGCACTCTGCCTTGGTCAGGCGCCACTCAACATCCACTAGCTTATCTTTGGTCTCCTACAGCTCCCTCTTGAGACCTTCGATTTCCTCCTTCAGTTGCCGTTAAACTTGAGGTTGGCGTGACACCGCCAAGAACAACTCATAGAGCCCTACTAACAGATGCCCGAAGGCCAACTGAAAGCCGACTATTGGACGGCCGTCAGATGCACTGTCCCATCAAGCCTGCCGAACCCAAGCCTTTCACAAAGGTGGAACAGGAACTCCAGCTCAGAGTCAGTCAGAAACTCTGCATAGGACTTGAATGAGTCTAGACCGCTCGCCTGCACCTCCCTGACAGCAGCCACTGTCACCTTCTGTGGGGCATGTTTTGCCCTCTTCTGCTAACTGTCCCCGATGGTCTCCACGTCGTCTTCCTCATCTTCTTCATCGGCGTCGTTCTGTCGCTGCTTCTTCTGCAAAACCTCCAGTGTGGCACCGGCGACAGGCCTCGAGGACACCTGCGGCTCTAAGACAGCAACGGTAACGGGTTCCCTCTCCGCTACCACTCGGTCCCTCTAGGTCCATGGTGGGTGGCGGGTGCTCTCTCCCTCACCTTCTCGGGAGCGGCCTGTACCCTGCTCCCTCCGGCATCCTCGCGATCTCCGCCAGTACCCGCTTGAACCACGGGCGAACCATCGGCCCTTCTGGAGGCGGCTCAAGTTCACTTGCCCGCTGCAACCTTAGCGCTTCACATACACCAACTCATAGAAGTGAAGTACTTCTGCCACGGTAGGCCCTTCACAGCCCGACATGCGCCAGAGGGAGTTCAACGCCATCAGTAACAGCCACATGTTGGGGCAAACTTGCCCAAAGGAGAGGCCAAACTCGCACACCAGGATCTGGAGATTAGGGAGTAGCGGAAATGTGACACCTTGGTAGAAGATGGCCTCGTGAACGGAAGCATGCCCAGTCGGCAGAATGGAAGCCTTCTCATCAGCGGTTGGAAAGCGCAACTTCACCACTCCGGGCAAGCGGAACACCCGCTTCAGACGGTTGACAGTGGCCACAGTCATCAGGCCCCCTGCCTCATCAGACCCGGAATCCTCACTGCTTGAGATCTCTACAACGCTAGCCATCACAAACCCTAAAACCCAGGTCAGTTAGTTCCAAAACCGATCTAAACTATCCATATGTCAGATTTTAGCCAAGAACATCAAGAACAACCAAACCCAGAAAACCCAGAAAGTGCCAAAATAAGAACACAACGCATACATATCCAAAACACAGATTCGACAGCCTTGCTAATCCATAAACCCCAACCCCCTGTCAAACAATTGCACCCATCCCCAGAACCCATTCTAGACCCTCAAACACACCGGGGGATAAGAGAACTCACTCCAAATACCAAAAACAGAAACTAGCAGAAACAAACAAACAAAAAAAAACCAAATAAAGCAGGGACGAGATTCAGATTACCAACCTCAAAGATGGGAAATCTGGTGCGCTTAAGGGTGCTCGTCTCCGCTTCAAGAGGTCTTCGCCCTCCAAAGATCGATAACTTCACGGAATTGCAGAATCTTCTCGGCTCTCATAAACAAAGCTTGAACACGACGTCTTAGAGTTTGAAGTGAAGAAGATGTCAAAACCACTATGGTTTCCCTCTCTTTTATGTCAACATCAAACCAATCCAGGCCGTCCGCTGAAAAACGATGTCACACTATAGCCTTACACGTGCCCCACGATTGCACTTACTCTCTGGATTAACCGAGGCGTCGCCTTGGTTACAAAATCGACGCCTTGGTTACAAAATCAATAATTACTCGCATTAATGGCGAAGACGCTGGCGTGCTGCGAGGACGTTATACCACACGCTATCCCAATACATGTTGGCCACGTGTCGGACTCCGTCAGACGAAGCGTCTAGCCGAAGTAACCATCAAGGGTCACCAATCCTCGAAAGTCTCCGCTCAGCACCACACCGCTAGCGGAACTTCTCAATTCATCTTGCAAGAGGAAGTTTCCGCTAAGCGCCACACTGCTAGCGGAACTTCTCCCTTCGTCTTGCAAGCAGTCTCCGCTAAGCGCCACATCGCTAGCAGAACTTCTCTTTTCATCTCGCAAGCAGTCTCTGCTAAGCTCCACACCGCTAACGGAACTTCTCTCCATCTTGCAAACGGTCTCCGCTAAGCCGCAAACCACTAGTGAAACCTCACCCTCCATCTTACAGGCAAGGAAATTTCTGTTGAGTGTAACACCGCTCACTAGGCTACCACCAAGCAGGTCCCCGCGACACCGCTTGCCGCTTACTATCAGCGGAGGGATTTCCGCCAACGACAATTCTCTAGGCAATGCCTCGTCCTGACGACGACAGCCACACGGCGTTTCAGTCAGGTTACATCCCTCCAGGACACGGGGACACGTCAACAGTCTACGACGGCCCTGATCAAGCACGTTGACCCCCACCACTAGGGTACCAAAGATTGGGCTCGCTACCCAACACCCTCTGCTCAGTGCAGCCCCCCCCAACAAACAATATACCGACCAAACAGAGGTCTATCTTAGTAGGGGAGTGGGGGACTCGTTGGGGGGGCCTAGCAGGGGCCCACCCGAAAGGGTACAAAGCGTTTGCTCAGTAAGTCCATGGTTGACAACGCACTGACACTAATTATGCTTTTGCAAGTCTTGCGGAAGTAACGCTTCGATCCACTAGGCAACTCCCCAACCAAGATTGCCCTCCTTGACTGGGGACTTGGGAGACTTGTACTTACATGAGCATTTGCAAGCATAATTAGCTATAATGAGTCACGCTCATGATACCGCCAGCGGTACCAACTACCGCCAACTGTGTGACCTACAGAAACACAACCAAGCAGGCTACTGCCTGAGCCCCGGCTCACCCCCAGATCACCGCTAACGCGCCGCGCCAAGATAACATCAGAAGCTGGGAACTGAAGCACATCAGTCCCACATCAAAAACATGGAAGAGCTCAGCCTCTTCCCCACCTATAAAAGGTTCTCTCATCTCTCCTCATTAATTACGCATTCACTACTTACCTATTGTTATTCTGTCAACATAAATACATTAACTAACTTAGGCATAGGAGAAGAGAAGACCGCCCAACGCGGTCTCCCTCTGACACCGCTTTGTATTTCACTTGACTGGTAGCGGAAGCTCTAAGAACATTGCAAGTAGCGGTCCGCCCATCAGATCAGTGTTAACAAAGATTTGGGCCACCGCTCAATCTTAAACACATTTAAAAAATTTGTGAATGTCAAAATTTAACAAAATTTTAAATATTTCATATATTATCCACAAAAATATAAATGGAGACTCTTAACTTTTAGACTGTGGATACACCAAGTACGCATCTTCTTGGCCAAAGAAGGACATTTTTTTTGGCGTCAATTACCTTTTCTATATTTGGTGTTGGTAAAACAGAAGTGGGCCGTTTTATTGGTGGGCATAATGGGCCTCAGTTAGCGAAACCAGATTTTCGAAGATTAATATGAATTACTAGTTTCTTCCATTAAATCCCTAAATTTTTATCAGAGGTGAACATTTTCTCTTTGATCATGGATTCCTTCAACTTGTGAATCTTGTGTTACATATACCAATAACTAGCCTTTAGTATTCAGCCGAAATTCCTTTTACTTCTGAATATATGAGACTTTTTTTTTTTTCCTCATCTGAATAAAAACATTCAGTTAACAAAAGAAAGGTTCAAGATGAACAGAAAAGGAGGCTTAGGTTTAGGGTTTATTGCTAAATGTGCGTGCATTTATGTATGTATCAAAGAAGATTTCTTTTCTACATCAACTATTTGATGCATCTACCTGTAGGAAAACAAAAGGATGGCTTAAATTAAACCAGCAGAAAAGATAAAAATTTGGCCACCGTAGTTTGAGATGTTTTGTTCTTCGACTTGTTGATCTTGTATGAGTCATGTCACAATCACTTGAAGAAAGTCGAAACAGATTCAGTAACTTACCCCAGGAAGTTAGTGTTGAAATACTTGGTTACCTTGATATTCAAGACATTGTTCGAGCCAGCACCTTGTCGAAAGAATTTCTTAAGTTGTGCGCATTGGTTTCAACATTTCGTGTTAATTGATCAGTAAACATACATTGCCGCCGTAGAGATCAGTTCCTTAAAGTTTCAGAATCGATACTCTCAGTCTATGATAGGACGCCGCGGGTTTGTAGACAAAAGTTATTTGAGCCACATTGAGCTTAGTTCGGAGTAAGGTGACTGGGGAGAAAAACGTCACTTGGAGAGATGGCTTGATGCAGCAGTTGCCAGTGATAATGTCAGAGAGTTATATATTGACATCTCTAAACGCTATGCAAAGTTTATAAACTACCAACCTGTATCCTTTCTGGTGCCGTCTCGTGTCTTCGAACATGTATCCTTGGAAAAGCTTACACTAACGACAGAGTACTTAGAAGGCCCCTGCACAGATTGGTGCAGAGATTGGGATAGGTCCATTCATATCGATTTACAGCACCCCACCCCCCCCCCCCCCCCCACCAGTGGAACTAAGTTCAATGGCCTCCGCGTCTTAACCCTTCATGATGTTCAAGTTATAGAAGAGGACTTGTTTGCGAAGTGACTATCAGAATCGTGCACAAACTCACAAGAACTGGTTCTTCACTGTATTCGTGGGCTAATAAGTCTTAGCCTTGCCTCTCCATCTCTTCAAAAGTTGAACATTAGTGGTCTGTCGTACTAAAGTATTAGTGTTGAAGCCGAGAACCTCAAGATATTGAGTTTATGTAGCTCCAGATCAGTAAGGATTTTGGCTCCAAATCTAATTTCTTTGATGCTGGAAGGAGAAGTCGCTGCATATTATCACCTGGATAACTCCAAGTTTCTGCAATTTGCTGCTGTGTACTTTCTTTCAGAACAAGCTTTAGTTGTTGGAAGGAAAGAGCAACAAAGTAATTTTGGTGAAAATACTCTTAAAGCTTCTTCAATGTGTCA
The DNA here is from genome assembly GCA_024704745.1 of Rosa lucieae. Classification (NCBI taxonomy): domain Eukaryota; kingdom Viridiplantae; phylum Streptophyta; class Magnoliopsida; order Rosales; family Rosaceae; genus Rosa; species Rosa lucieae. Next base: position 6,088,235 of record CM045493.1, read on the forward strand.
GCGAGGCCAAAACTCTGTGTGTAGGTGAAAGGTTGCTTCAGGTATATATATGTCAATATCTTACGTCTTTCAATTAATCATGCACCATCCTGTGCTTTTAACTGGTAACTGGTAACTTTTGCGCGCAGGTTCTTGACAATGGTGAGTTGCGACTCGGTGATGTACAAGACTTGTTTGTCCATGCCAGCCCTGCAAAGCTCCCTACCTTTAGCTACCACGGCAGATTTCCCAATTTAAACTTCCTCTCAATCAGATCATATTCCGAGGGACTCTCTCATGTTAATGTAAGTTTCAACACCTGCATCTGAATTAATTTCTCTCTATTCTGTAGTGAATGTAACCACTAACCAGCAAGCATCATTTTCTATTCAGTATTTTGTTATTTATTCAAGTTTCCCTAGTTTGATACCACTCGAGTATTACCATCATTTTCATATGTATATGTTACAGTTGAGAAGATTGGAGGAGGCCCCTAGATACTCGAAAAAGTACTAGGAATCCCAAAACATTGATTTTATTCATCAAATAAAGGCTGTGCATATAGAGCTTCACAAAGAAGATATGATCCCATTATCATTACTAGTAATATATGCTCAAGAATGCAGCAGCATTGGACAAAATAATCATCTACTACTCGCCTCGAAGGCTTCCTCAGCCGTTGGAGATTGTTAGGTTGATAGGTAAGGAGTACTCATAGAGGCTTATTCTGGAATGTTGTGACGGAATGGATGAGACTTGGACACATGCGGCATTGGTAGTGGAATATATCAGGAGTTCAGGAAAACTCAACAGGGCTTGTTCTGAAGCTTATCTTTGGGCTAACCGAGGAACGATTATCGAATAGCTGAGACTAGGTGTTGCAGAAGGCTGCGTAAGTTTGGAAAGATTCAAATATCTAAATGTAGCCTAAATGCTAAATTTGTTGTAGTTTTTGGATTTGTTTGCTTAATTTATCTTCGCATCATTGGACTTGAATATCAGTCTGTACTCAATTACTGGGTGCAGAACTAACACGCTTTAATTTCCAGAATAGTTTTCTTCAGGTAAGTGATTAAACAAAAAAATATTAGATCTACTCTTTGAGCTGAACAGAAACATATACAGGTAAAACAACATTGAAGATCAGTATTATATTCCATCAAATCCCTCAATTAACATTGAATAGGTCTCAGGATGAAGCTTGTAACCCATATTTTCGATGACGGTTACCATCTCAGAGCATCTATTGATATGACCCCTCGTAAGTAAACCTTCAAGAAGAACTTTCCAGGCTACTTCATCGTAGTTATACGCGCAACAAAGAATTCTGCAGAAAACAGAATTTGCCTTCTCACTATTCTCTTCTTCAAAAAGTCCACATACAAGCAATTTGCACGACTCCAATGCTGGTAAATAACCAAGCTGAATCATAGCGTCCACCAGAATAGCTGCTTCTCCATACACCTTCAACTCGCAGTAACATTTAAGAAGAGAGTTACAAATATCCTCACTAGGAGAAATGCTGGTATCTCTCATATGAGCATACAACTTACGGGCTACTTCCAAGTTCCTAACTTTGCAAAGTGCTACTATAAGCTCACCGTAAGTTTTCACATTCGGTGCACAACCATGTTCATTCATCTTCTCCAGGAGCTCTAAAGCAATTTCAAAATCCACTGTCTTCCACATATCAGCTGATGGGACACTTGAAACCATATGAAGTCCTACTACATTATTGTCAGTCTGCAGCAACTTTTCATTTGACAGGTGTTTGATGAGCAAGTAATAGATGCGATGACAAGGGTTGCAATGAGCATCAAACATGCGCTTAAAGACATCAAATGCAGAATCTATTAATCCCAAACGAAGATATGCCTCAATTAAAAATGCGTATGTCAATGAATCTGCAGAAATTCCTTCTTCATCCATCTTAGTCATTACCTTCTCTGCTTCTTTTATATTATCTATGCTGCAATATGCATGAACAAATGTACCGTACATAACTGCATCAGGTCGGTAACCAAGAGAAACAAATTCATTCAAAAACCTCTGAGCATGGTTGAAATCCCCTTCTTTCAGCACATGGTTAATTAGAACGTTACAAGTGTGGACTGTAGGCTTCACACCACTACTTAGCATCTGTTCCACCACTGATAATGCTTCCTTTGTTTTTCCCTCTTTGCACAGCCCACCTAGGAAGGCACAGTAAGTATACGAGTTTGGGAAACAACCCTCAGCAAGCATTCTATTAAATAAAGTGCGAGCATCATCGATTTTCCCAAGCTTGCAGTAACCATCAAGTAAAGCCGTAAATATCACTTCATTAGACTTGATGCCTTTGTCCTTGAGAGAATCAAAGAGGGCTTGAGCTTCTTTTAATCTCCCCAACTTACAGAGACTGTCGATGATGACACTGTAAGTCCACCGGTCAGGAACTAAACCACTATGTTTCATCAAACTAAGCAACCTATAAGCACTATCTACATGACCTGCTTTACACTGCCCATTGATCAACGAATTATATGTAATCTGGTCTGGTGAGAGCTTCCGTTCAAGCATCCTATCAAGAAGCGCCATTGCCTGGTGCACATTATTCCTTTTACAAAAGCCATGAATCAATTCAGTAAACGTGCGAGCATTTGGACGACACTTAGTAGATTCCATCAAACCCAGAATCCCAAACGCAGCCTCAACCGCTCCCTCCTTGCAATACCCATCAATCAATGCATTGTACGTGACAACATCCGGAACCAACCCTTTCCCCGACATCAGGTCTAGAACCTTCCTAGCATACTGAAGCTTATTTTCGTCACACAGGCTAGTAATGAGCACATTATAAGTATTTACACTAGGCTCACAACCCTTCTCTTTCATCTCCTTAAACAAACTCATCCCTTCCAATCTCCTCCCCCCTCTACACAATGCATGAATAAGAACATTATATGTTGGCGCATCTGGTAAACACTCATCCTTCTCCATATTAGAGTACAACTCAAAGGCCTCGTTACTCCTGCCAGCCTCACAGAGCCCGTGTATCAATACATTATACGAAACCACATCTCTTGCACAACCCTTGTTGGGGATCACCTTAAAAGTCCTGTAAGCACTATCCACATCCTTATTCCTACAATGCCCCACTATCAAAGAATTGTAAGTGTTCGTATTCGGCTTGAAACCCGCCTCAACGATCTTACTAACATAGACACCAGCCTCAACTACATTGCCTAATCTACAATAAGCATTCACCATGATATTATATATATGCAAATCAGGGGAGATTTTATCCTCCAACATTTCCAAATACAACATTTTCAAATCTTCAATCCCTAAAAACTTGGAAATTGAAAATAAAAGAGAATCATAACACCTGAGGGTGATCTTGAACCCGAATTCGTGCTTGAACCGGCGCAACCGGTCCAGCACGAACCGGGCGTCGGCGTTAGAAATTGAAGCCTTAATCATCGAAATGCGGACCCTCTCGGCGGGGCCGGAGAAGCCGTTGCGGAGGAGGAGGGCGAGGAGGGAGGAGTGGGAGTGGACGTTGTGGTGGAATTTGGGGTTGTGGGCGAGCCAGGTGAAGAAGTGGAGGGCGGTTCGGGGGTGGACCGGGTTGAGGGAGAAGAGGGAGGAGACGTGGGAGGGGGATATGGAGGGGATAAGGGATTTGAGGGAGGGGTGTTTTTGCCAGTTTGGGCGGGAGAGGATGGCGAAGAGCTGGGAAGGGAGGTTGTCCGGCGGTGGTGGAGAGGAGGAGGAGGAGGAGGAGGAGAAGAAGAACAAGAGTTGGTGCTTGAATGGGGTGATCGTGGCCGTCGGTTTTCTAATCATCAAGGCGGTGGCGGCGTGGCGCGACGGACATTTGACGGTGGGGATGGAAGAGGAGGGCTGAGTTTCTGGGCAAGTGGACAAGTTTTTTTATTGGGGTTTAGGGTTTAAGGGTTTTTTTTTTTTTTTTTGGGTTTAGGGTTTAAGGGCCCTTTTGGGCTTAAACCAACTTTATGACATGAGAATAAGACCAAAATTGCCCAGATGCCTTTTTTAGTTACCAATGCTATATATGTAGGTTCAGATGCATATTATTCGGTAATTGTGGATTTTTAATAAAACATTTAGTAATAGATTACATTTGAAATGATGTGAGAAGTTTTAAATACACACCCCTAATTACTTAAAATACACTCCATACTTAATACACCACCCATTTAATTTCTCGTTCTAATAATTTACTCAATACACAACTCAAAGTACATAAAATACCCTTAATCTCAAAAATGATGAAATATCCTACTTTTTGACTATATTAAGGTTACTATTTAATATGATTAGTATATTCTAGTATATTGACATTTTGTAAATGACCATATTGATTACTTGTGTTAGTTATTGAGAAATCCATAAAGATTTATTATTGTTCCCTTTAAATAGATGCATATAAATAGGCTTTGTGTTATTTGAGCTCTCATTCACCAAACACCATGTTAATCAAGTATAAAATTATGAGTTGAACATTCAACCAAAACTATACAAGTAGTTTCTCCATAGTGGCGGAACTAAATAGTTGTCATTAGAGGAGTCAAACAAATTAACAAATACAAAGTTTTTTCACATGTGATGTTTTATATTAGAAAATAAATTGATTAATCATAACTCTTAGAACAAAAAAAAAGAAATTAACTAAAAAATGGGAGTAAAGCAATATGTTTTAAAAATATTTAATGCCATTGATTTTGAAATTCTAAATATTATGGTCTCTAACCTCATCTAATTACAATTTATTTAAGGAAAAATTAAATTAGATAGTTTCTAACTTTATTATTGTATTAAATTGGGAGGCCATGTATAGAAATTTGTTGTGTTTCTCTAACTATTTATACATAAATAGAATAATATAAGGATAATATGACTTTTTTTTTTTCTTCTTCTAATGCATAGATGTCTGTTTTGGTCATTTAACTTACTTACAAAATCTAATTTGAAATATAAAATAATAGGAATGTGTATTTAAAATTTCTCTTTTACAAATGACTTTGAGACGCAATAAATTTCACAAATATCTCATTTTACCTATCAAAGCATAATATCATTAATCGAATAACAAACATGATTAATAAAATATTTCCTAGCCACAATAATTATCTTTCTATTTAAGAATCTGACAGAACAAGTACCTAAGAATGTGAAGCTTCTTTTTTCTTTTGAAAAGAACAATTGAAAGTTTACAAGACTTAGAATGTATACAAAAGGTTAATTATGAGGCACTCTCAAACTTTAGGGTTTGAGCAGAGAGCGACGGCGGCACTCTTCTGAGGATCCGCAGATGTGGCGATGAAGGTGTTGATTGCGTCTTTGATTGTGTTCTTGTTCAGCATTGGTAGGTGTGGCGTAGATCTAAGTTGGGATTCGTCTCTGATCTCGGATTTGCTATGCTGCGTTTGGTCCAACAGGCTTGGTGCGATGGGGTTGGATTCTGATCGCATGTTGTGGCGATGGGGTAGGCCACTTGAGTTCGGTGCGACAAGGTTGATGACGAAGGTTGGGATGTCCATCGTGGGGAGGTTTCTTGGCTATTGTTGTCGACACCTTGATCGGGGATTGGCAGTTGAGAAGCGAGGGGAGCAAGCACGGTGGGGCGCTGGGTTTCAGAGCAGATGCACGGCGGCGGTGCAATCTGGGATGGAGGCACGACAAAGCGTGCTGATTCCAGGCTTGCGGCGATCGAAGGTGCAGCACAGGGCAGCGACTGTATCGAGTTTTCGCATCGGAGTTTGCCTTGACTGGGTGCCCATATCAGTCTTTTGGGTGCCCAGAATAAGGTCATGGGCTTGGGGGCTTGGCTAGTATTGGGTCCAAAACAGAGTCCAATGGTTGGGCTTGAGTTCTCCACAGTTTTGGATTTGGGACCCAGGAGGGGTTTTGGATGCTTGCTTGCTCATATGTGTTCTGCTAATTATTTCAGGTGTGTCGTGCTTACGTGCAGGCAGATTGCTTATTAATGTGTTCTATACAAGATCTTTGTATAATCACGCTGTGAGTACCACAATTGCGTGTCTGGCGAGCAGTGTTAATTGTGCTGGGACGAACATAGTTTTGAGTCATCTACCGATCTCTAGCATGCCCGAATTACAGATTCTGCTGGTTTGGTCTCCAAATCTCGAGGTCGTGGCAATGGTCTCATTGTTGGTCATTTATCTTGAGAAGGCTGAGAATTTATCCTCAGTTTTCTGTTAGTTTCTTTTTAAGTGATTCAGAGCAATATTTTATTATACATGAACTTCCTGCTGGTGTAGTACACCTTCTGGTTTGTTCTAGCTTAGCTCTAGCTTCAAGCCGTCTGTGGCTTGTGTATGCTCCCAAGGTTTTTTGGGATGTCATTCTAAACGATTATAATCATTAAAAGTTTTAATGAATTCACTTTTCAAAAAAAAAAAAAAAGTACCTAAGAATGCAAGAGAGGGATGCTCTACTAGTACTAGTCAATTAAATTGTACCCAGCTGTGCACTACTGTTATTGAATTTAAATCCAATAGTGGAGGATAATAAGCATTCTTAGTGCCTTATTATTTTCTACTCTGAGATCTAATTCTAACTACACCTCAGTCAACACGAGTGAATACGGAATTAACTAACCATCTGAACAGGACTATATTTGAGTCTACGGCAGACTGTCCAATACATTGCATCGTGGAGAGAGATTTGGTCTTCCTCTTGGGACTACGTGGTTGGTAAATACAATACCAAAAAAAACTCAAGCAACAAAGTACGACGTATACTACGATTTGTCACTATTAGATTTCTCATAGGGGATCATATGGGTATACACCATAGATCGGGAGACAGTAGAATTTCCGAACACAAAAGCATGGCCAAACATCTTACAAAGTTCTCTGCTTTTTTGGTCACAAGTCTTGCCAGATCTTTTACTAAAATGATTAAAAGACACCAAGAGCGCATGTAAAGATCATCAAAATTCAAAAGATTTTTATGACACCTAATTAGTCTATATCATTCATGTTGCCTGAATACAAATCCTCCTGACCATAAGTGAATTCCAGAAAAAGACGATCAGAGCATCATAATTTGTAAAATACAACAGAAACTGAATAGCTAAACATGTGTATCATATACCTAACAAACCAATTTTCTCTACTTGCCGCCACCATTTGACGCGAGTCCGTCCCATTGTTTTGTATCTTATCTTTGTTTTAGTAGTTAATCAATGAATGATACATGAGCTACTTTTAAAGCCACAAACCAACAACACTTTAAAATTAGGAAGTGGCTAGTAAACCCCGTCTATACAACACAAGGATGTCTTTTGCCTTTTTTGCTTATGGTCCTCATTGCCATCTTTTCTTTCCCTTCTTCTTTTCTTGGGTCCCTGGCATTAGATTATAACAAATCAATTAGCAACTTCTGGTCTTTTGCCTACTGACCCGAAGTATAATCACGAAGAAATAAGTACAAAAAGGAAGCTAAAGTATATACCTGAGCACTGAGAGACTTAAGGGGGTCCTTATCTTTCTTGAATTTTTTCTTGAATCCACGGCGACCAGGGTTGTTGTTACCCATTGCAGCTCTCACAAGCTTAACTCTTGCTGGCTTCTTAGTTGTTGCATCCAACAGATAATCAGGCACAACTCGCAGGTGAGGAGCAGGGGGCTTCTTGCTCAAAACCTTGTCATGTTTCAACAGATCTGCACAAAAAAAAAAAATAATAATAATAATAATAATAATAATAATGCGCATGTCTTGCAACTTGAAATGATACAGCAAGTATAATTTAAGACTCAAATACATCCAACCACACAAGTTTGGTACCTAGATCCTTTTGGTTGGCTTCAAAATGAGCCTTCAACCTGAACAGATAGAAGCAGATCATTAGAAAACTAAAACTACAAATACTGTAGTATAGAGGTAATGCAGAGAAACCAAAGATTGAAACCTGAAATTGAATTCATATTGATAAAGAAAAGCAATGATTGTCGATCGATACTCACTTTTCAGAATTGAGAATTTCATTCCTCAAATCCTGAGCTCGGGATTCTCTTACGGCAAGTTTTGTCACACTCTTTGAGACATCCTGCATAATTCACATTTTAGCATTAATGACCGTCCACCCTATCTTTCTATCTTTCAATGCAATGTCAGAATTAGGAATCACAAATATGCAACTTAAAAAAGGTGATTAAGAAAATTAAAACATAGCCACAGAATCAGAACAATCACCTCAGCTCTATATCTTAAAGACTCCACTGCATTCTTGGTCAGTAAAGTAAATGGAACAAGTTTATTTGAATCATTTTCTTCATCATCACCCAAAAAGGACTTTATCTCTTCAAAAACTTTCATCTCATCTGGAGAAACCTGTAACAAAAAGCTAAAATTATCAAAATCTTATGCAAGATAAGAACATGATCATTTCTGTCATTATTTAAACCTCCCGGGGTAACAGTTAATTTGTTAAGGCATTAAGTAACTTGAATAGTTCACATAGGATGCATGGGGTTATGCGGAGTAGATGTGAAATTCAGACTATTGATTCCAATTATGTAACTATTCTGTGGAAAGATCAACCACCGTTCTACTAGGTGTTATTCCTTACAAAACAACAAAAGGTCCTTAAATTGTCAACCAACTCACAAGAGACACAGAAGCACCAGTACTATATGCTCTTCCAGTACGACCGATACGATGAACATATCCTTCAACACTTAGAGGCATATCAAAATTCAGGACCTGCAAAAAAGAAAAGAGCAGATATTGTTAATGGCATATCAGATGGTAATTTACTAAGTTTTCTTTTTCAGAAAACAAGAAACAGATAAATAAATCTACAATAGGAAGTACTCAATCTACATCAAAAGTGAGCAAACAGTCCAGCAAAAACAAAAACAACCCAAAACAAAGTCAAGTGGCTACTCAAGAAACAATCATCAGCTCATGAAACAGTAGCAGCCCCAATCAATATGAATAAACGGTATAATTTCATCTGGGGGGAGGTATGATATATTTGTGGTTTCGCGGTAGAACCCCATTCCAACAATTGTTGCCAAACCGGCAAAAAGAAGCAGTTTCTCTTGTCGCAGTTAAATTAGGTTCACATATAGGTAGCTAACATGATTGGGAAAACAAACTCAAGCCTTTGTAATTAAAATAAATAAATAAAAAATAACAAATAAGACTGAAGTCTGCAACTCGTGGCTCTGAAATAGTGAATGATAAAAAGAACACAAAAAATTTCAAATTTTAAACAAGTAAAATGCAATGCGTATTTCGGGCCATTGTAATTTACCAGGATCTATGGTTAGGAGATATACTTGCATTGTTACAGAAATTCAGCAATTCTATACATGGTAATGAATACACTGAATACACTAAACGGTAAAACCCACACATTACTAATAAGTGAATCTAATTATAGCAACAGCAAAGCAAACTCTAAAACTGCAATTTACATGAACGAACTGAATCTGTCGAACCGGAACCGTTCATATTTATAATGGTAAATTGCAGTTTTGAATGCCTTAAGGATCATCAATTTGGCTGAAAATTTGTAGAGATGATCTATACATTAGGACCTAAAAACTGAATGGTTAAGATGTAAAAATATGATCGAAAAGTAGGTAAAAACTGAAAAAAAAATTCTGCGGACGTCCGCAGTGAAGAAGCTCTGTGTATATATATATATATGTATGTATGTATACACACACACACACACATATAGATCCTATCCAGAGCGAGGTTAGAGTTTAGGGTCACTTTTCGGTCGCATTTCCACATCTCGACCGTTCAGTTTTTAGCTACTAATGTATAGATAATCTCTGCAAAATTTCAACCAAATTGATGATCGTTAAGGCATTGATAGCTGTCTTAAAGCTAGTACGGTTTAGGTTGGACAGATTCAGTTTGTCCACTGGTTTAAGTGAGTTAGATACCTTAAAGATCATCAATTTGGATGAAATTTTGCATAGATGATCTAAACGAGACTAAACCCTACCTGAACGGTCAAGATGTGGATATGAGACCAAAAAGTGACCCTAAACCCTAAACCCTGAAATTTCAAAGCGAGGCCTCGCTCTGGATAAAATCTGTATGTATATATATATATATATATATATTTATTATTATTATTATTATTTTTAGGTTAAGCATGAGGAGCTTTTCTTGAAAAAAAAACTAATACATAGAGACCCAAAAGCCTCTCAAAGAGAACCAGCAACCAACAATAAGGTCCAAACAAAAAACAAAACAAACAAACAACAATCACCAACAAAGCATGCATTGTATACGTTGAAGCATCACCTAGTGCAATAATATGTTGAAATATTGCAATTTATGTGTTAGTTGTTATTTTTATTTTTGGTGGGATCACATTTTGATATAGTTATTTAATTGTAATTTTTTTTTTGTAAAACATGCATTTGTGGAAGTGTAGTCTACAAACGACTTCACGCATAAGCTACAATAATATGTAATGAATTGCATAAACAATTTCTAATACTTCAACTATTGAAGCTTATCTTTGAAAATTATGTATAAGGCACAGGTTGCATAATCCAACAGTAGAAAAGGTAATTAATTCTAATGTTACTAAGTAGTATAATTGTTCCCCCCGCTTTTTTTTTTTTTTTTTTTTTTTGAATAATGGAGTTTGGAACCCAGTCAAGCTGGGAGGCTCAACCTTAGACCCATATCATTATTATTATTATTTTGACACCCAGGGGGACGTAATACCTATACCCCGAGCATGCCTAGTTGTGTTACACATGTACTCTACGAGGATATCCTGTAAGAAATCAGGAGCCTCATCTAAAGAAAAATCCATTACAAGATCTAAACCAGCAAAGTGAGTCAATCTATTTGCTATACTATTTGCTTCTCGATAAATGTGTCGAACTCGAACAAAATTTTGCATGTATCCTCTACAATCATCAAGAATCCGACTAACCTCAGAGTTGTCCCCCTGCTCTAAAAATGACATTAATTGTCTCATGCTCAACATCAACGAGAGATTATTCAGTTTCTTCCAACATTTCAATATGAATTACGCATATCGTGCACCATATTTACTATGAATAATTACTTCGATTCAAAATTTCAAATAAGTAAACAGAAAGTGGAAATAGTGCCATTGCAACTCAACATGAATCTCAATTGATCAAATAAAACTTGATCAGGCGAATTCAAACAACTGGTAGCATCCAATACATGCATGAACCAAAGACCATGTTCATATGTTTGAGAATTCAAAGGTTCATTCATGTTCACATTCATATTCCTCCGGCTTCCAAGGGCCTATAAGGTTTTAGTAGACTCGTCCACACTTAATCAGATCTCATCTCAACACTATGATCAACGATCTGATTCACTAGAAAAAGGTAGCAGCATCATGAAAAAGGTCGCAGCACCATAAAACAATAGAACCGCACACACTAGATCGAACCGAAATAAACAAAAATTGCATTATTGCAACGGAAACAAATATTTCTATATAATTTTCGCGGTCTCCACCGTTTGAATTTCTCTCTTTCTACTTCCACTCCAGACTTAATCAAACCCTCATCTCCCAAAAATCGAAAACCCAATTTCACTGAAAACCCAATCAGGGAAAAAGTCCAAAGGATGAAGACGAAGACGCCATTGAATCTGAAGAAGCAGCTCAAGCTCTCTGTTCCTGCTCAAGAAACCAACATCACCTCATTCTTGTAAGTCCAAAGATTTCATCTTTCATATAATTTTTCCCCAAATTTCTATTCTTGGATACCAGAAAGGGATATTTAAAGAAAGAAATTAAAGAAAAAAAAATGGTATCTTGGATCTTTGATTGGTATCTGGGATAGATAGTCCTGTTCTGGGTTAGGGTTTTATATGGAAATTTCATAATTGGGGGGACTTGATGAATTTGATTGCCCAAGACTATTAATTAGATCTTTAATTTGTTGGTTTTAAGTGGAAAGTTTGGGTCTTGTTTAGGTTTGTGGGTTTATGAAAGTGTTCTGCTTTACTGCCTTGAATTTCAGGACTGCCAGCGGCACATTTCATGATGGGGGTTTGCTTCTGAACCAGAAAGGGTTGCGGCTTATCTCCGAAGAAAAGGAGGTCCGAGTAAGTTTGATTTGATTACCATAACAAGAATTGGCTTTGGGATTGATATATGTGGTTTTCATTTTTGTACGATGTTTTAGAGTTCTGTTGTTAATAACCAATTGGCAATCATGTGAATCTGATCCTAACTGCATATTAGTTTTGCCGCGAATTGGGTTTAGTGGTTGAGTTCCCAATTGGTCGTTGATATATCTGTCTAACCATATATGGGTGAGGACTTAGAAGTGATGGAATTTGGAGGTCTTTGTGGTTTCGGAGAACTTTGGTGGTGAGGGAAAGATGCCATGGCTAAGTAGTGCTTAACTGTGTTAAGCTCTGCATTTTTGAAGCCTGACGAGTACCCTTTAGCCTTTAGGAAGTCAATGGAAACTTGCCGCCCCATTTGACGCTTTAGTGTTCTTGGGTGCATAAGTCTGTTGTTATGCCACAAACATTTGGGGATTGGTCTCATATTTCTTAGTTAGAGGCTTGACTTCTTGTGTCTTCTTTTGCATGCATCATGAAGACATGCCTAGTGTTCTCACTTTTTCATCTATATGCACAGAAATCTCCTTACTATGTTGTCTATATCCTCATATGATTTTCTTTTCATTACTTTTTTTGTTTATTTGAACAGCCTTCTGATAGCAAGGAACTCAATGTTGAATTTTCCTTGGAAGATCTCGAGACTATCAAAGTGATTGGAAAGGGAAGTGGTGGTGTAGTTCAACTTGTTCGCCATAAATGGGTTGGAAAACTATTTGCCTTGAAGGTCAGTATTCTAGAAAACACAACTTTGTTCTTACCTTCGTGTCCTTGGCTTTTCTGTGTTCTGTCAACTTTCGGTTTCATATAGCTTTGTCTCATGTGAAAAAGAAAAGAAAGTTCATCTTAACCATAAGGCCTATGTGCAACTAATCATAGTTCTAAATGATTTAGGGAAAGGTCATATCATATATACATTTTCTTAACAGTACAATAATGTGGTAGTTAAGATGCAACTTATAGAATTTCCTAATCAAAATCTACCCTTCCAGAACAGATCATTAAATTCTTTTGTAGCATATGGTGCAGAATATAGATACTTCTTAGTTATGGCTCTATGGGCTGTTAGAATTCTAATCTTCGTTATCTACTAAGTTCTCTCATCCTCCTATCCTTACATTCACATCCTTTTCTTACCTTACCTATACCTATGGTTCTTCTTTTCTCATAAGACCTTTATGCTCATTGTTCCGGGAGTAAGATAAATGTATCACTAGAAATTCTTTCTTTTTTATGTTTTACAGGTTATTCAGATGAACATACAAGAGGAAATTCGTAAACAGATTGTGCAGGAGCTAAAAATAAACCAAGCAGCACAATGTCCACATGTGGTAGTTTGCCACCACTCCTTTTATCACAATGGAGCAATTTCTCTTGTGTTAGAATACATGGATCGTGGATCTCTTGCAGATGTGATCAGACAAGTTAAGACAATTCTTGAACCATATCTTGCAGTCGTTTGTAAACAGGTATATGAGTATATCACTTCTCAATTGAATGTCAAGACTAAAATCATTTGCAACAGTTCAAAAAATTCATCTTCCCCCCCTTGGCTATAAATCTATACTTATGAATCAGGTTTTACAAGGTCTTGTCTACTTGCACAATGAAAGGCATGTAATACATAGAGACATAAAACCATCCAATCTGCTAGTAAACCACAAGGGGGAGGTCAAGATTACTGATTTTGGTGTGAGTGCTTCACTTGCTAGCTCCATGGGTCAGAGGGACACATTTGTTGGTACTTACAATTATATGTCGGTATGTAATGATCCTTTTCATTTTCGCTTCCTTTCACTGCTAGCTCCCAAGCTTAAAATTAGAGTCTTTCTGTTCAAGCTTGGCACATACCAGAGATACAATGCAGAATTTGAGTTACTAAACAATGTGATTGATTTCTTTCAGCCAGAGAGAATTAAAGGGGGTACTTATGACTACAGCAGTGATATTTGGAGTTTAGGCATGGTGATACTTGAGTGTGCTATTGGACGGTTTCCTTACATGCAATCTGAAGATGAACAAAGCTGGCCAAGCTTTTATGAGCTTTTGGAGGCAATTGTTGGAAGTCCACCACCTACTGCTCCATCGGATCAGTTCTCTCCCGAGTTCTGTTCTTTTGTGTCTGCCTGGTAATCACATGTTCATGCATTCTTCACCTCTGAAATATCCAATTCACAGCAATGTGACATTTTCTATTTCCCTTTGCAGCATACAGAAAGACCCTCAACACAGATCATCATCTTTGGATCTTTTGGTTAGTCAGCTAGTGTTCTATTTTTGTTAATGTTTTAATATTTAGCAATTGCTTTCTTTTTTCAGTTGAAATTTGATATGAAATTCATTTCTTCTTTCAGAGTCACCCATTCATCAAAAAGTTTGAAGACAAGGACATTGATCTTGAGATTCTGGTGGGTAGCTTGGAATCCCCTGTAAATTTTCCCAGATAGATCATCCTGTAGTATACTTTTGAGGGAAGAAAAAAAATGCAGGTATTACTACTGCTGCATTGTAATAGTTACTGCCGTGTGGTTTTTTCACTTTTACAAAGTTACAGCTTCTCCATGCACTGGCTGTATCAAAACCTTATATATACCTAGTGTTTTCCATTTTTGATGTCAAAGAAATGAGTTGCTCTTTTATTTGCCATATTTAAGTACCCTTTTTGGACTTTTTTTTGGAAGAATATAATGGCCGACGTTATATGGATGTGGTTGGAGGAATAAGTGAGACACCGAGGCTGGTGTGATGGGGTCAAGCCAGCAGAGGTGGGTTATCTGTGGGCATTATACTATAGGCATTTATACACTAAGGTTTGGACTTTGAGAGGTCCAAGTCTTACAGATATGGGATAAGATTACAAAGAGTGAATCTTTGTGAGGGTAAGGTTTACAGTAGGCAGAAGACGAAGATGAAGCAGCAAGCATGTGGTGGCAGTTTGAGTACCCATCAAGACCTAATATAAACGCTACTCCAATCCAATCATCATGACCTGTGCCTTTGCCTTAGTCAACCTCCTTATCTTCATTCCCTTCCTCGGTTCCTTCCTTTCCAACCCTACTCTTCAAAATAATTAAATGGATTATTTCGTTATCAAACCAACCCTGATACATTTCAGCCACTAATTTTATGAGCTGATGTGGGCTAATGCTTAATACTAAGGGACATCATTTCTAATATTTCTCATTGCATTAAGCTTTCGTTCAATTTTTCAAACATTTTTAAATGTGATTAGGACTATCTTTCCTATTGTGGTGACAATGGCCAAGATCTAATCACTGAAATAATGATGGCATGAAAATAGAGGTTATCTTCGAAAATTTTTATAAACATTGAACATGAATTTTCTTTAAACCTCAACCGTTAAATTCAAGAATGAGACACATGAAGAGTACCGTAAAAATATCGCAATTATCTCCACCTTTCACTTAGATATAACATATATGTAAAGTTAGGTGTGTAAAAAGAACTTCAATGGTCAAGAGGACAAAGGGAGGTTACACAAACACAATGTACGTAGGTCAGCCAGTATCGTCTTAATCAATGCTCCTTACACGAACTGTTCGATTAATAAGATTTATAGAAGTATAATTTATTAACGGTTGGATTGCATATACATAAATGATAAATTTATGCTCCAAAGCACTATTAAACATCCGGATTATCCTCACATAATCAAAGATCAAAGAGGACAAAGAAGGAAGCAACACAAACACAATGCAGGCCAGCAAGCATTGTCCCAACCTAGTGGGGGAAACAATGTTATGCATAGTAAAACTTTGTGTCAAAGACAAACATGAAATTGTAGACAATCTCAGAGCCACTTTGGACTATACCCCATTAACCAAAAACCCTTTTGGAAAACCCTTTTTCTTTATTAATTTACATTTGATGCCTTAAAACATGGGAATATGCTAATCTGTCATGTCTTTATGAGGCAAAAGTTCCCCTAAGATGGTGACCCCAGTTTGAGAAGAAGAATGGAGAGAGACGGTGACTCAGATATGGATGCCTTCAAATTTAGACCTTATCCTCATTTCTTGTTCTATGGGAAAGCAAATAAATTTAGACCATAAGGACGTGATAAGTGATAATGACAAATTCTGGGATAAAGCGTTGTTATAGAAATTTATTTATTAAAATGATAACGGAATAGTCAGTGTTATCCATTGGTTCATTATTAAACGGAAACTCCACCAAGTGTTTTTATCCTATTCCCATCAGGCATATATATATATATATATATTGCTCCCTCGGAAACAACCTAAATCGGAAACCATAATATTCTAGCTCCGGACTTCTTCAACACCAAGTCTAAGATCTTCTGCTACTTGTTCTTGTTCTTCATCTTCTTCATGGGTCTTCAAGAAGCTAAGGTTGGTGGTGATCAAAATAGGAAAGAAAGCGAGATTGGTTATCAGGGTTTTGAAGATAACTGGGTTATAAAGGAAGACTACCCTGAAGATATTTGTGATTCAAGATCCATGGACTCCATGGAATCGTCTTCGTCTTCATTTTCATCAGATTTGGTCGAGGATGTATCTTCTTCTTCTTCTTCTTCATCTTCAAATGGACCTCTTTATGAATTATCTGAGCTCATGATTCATCTTCCTATAAGGTAAACAATAACCTAGCTATATACATATATGCAATATGTTTCTCTCTTCATTTCCTATATATTCATCACTGTTCTTTTCTTTTCTTCTTTGTTCTAAATTTATTGGGTTTTGCTTTATGCAGGAGAGGTTTATCGAAGTATTATCAAGGAAAGTCGCAATCTTTCACATCTCTGGGAGGTGTGAAGAGCTTAGAGGATCTTGCAAAGAAGGTGGCAGCACCCTATAGAAGGAAAATGAAGCCATGCAAGAGCTATGGAGGTGGTTTAGATCATGGTCACAAATCTTTTAGTACAAGTCCGAAAGCCATTATCTCAAAGAAAGCTATTTCAAAGGGTTCTTTCTTATATTCCGTAAGTAGTAATACCAAGAGGAAATAATGCTTTCCTAGACAGAAGCATTTCTTGCATGGAATCTGTATTAGGGAGTTGGTTTTTCAGTCTGGGCTTTTTGTTTGCCTGGGATAGTTATTGTTCATCAGGAACATTTTGAGGATTTACAATTTTTAAATTGTTATGGCGGGTCATTTGTACATAGTGAAATTCCATCACCTTTCTGATTAGCTTTGTTGATGTATGGGTACGGTAGGAATACCTACATTATTTCTTAATAGAAGTTTCTGACTTTACCTTTGTTCTTAAACCTGGATTCAGTCAGGAACTAAAAGAGTCGCGAAAACTCTTTCTTAGTTTCTTATTTATTTGATTGACAAAGAAAAACAACAAAATCTACAAGGAGTCTCGTCTAACACAACCTAAATCTAAAACACCATGATGGAGATCTGTTCCAGCTAACAATTGTAGTGGAACATCCGAGATTTGCAAGAGTCCGCCGAGAAGTTACACGATTCGGGTGGTGAATTTTGCTTCTCACCAAAACTCTTTGTAGTTTCTGGTGGCCTATATTATCACAATTCTTCAAGAAAAGAAAAGAAAACCAAAAAACAAAAAACTGAACTTGACCAACTACCTTGATCTGTTTCGAGACAAGAACCCAAATCAGAGCTGCTTTAGTTTTAGGGAGTTGTGTGAAACACTTTGTATTTATCACGACATTTTAAGTGTTGGTTCTAATTGAACCACAAAATTGCTCTTTTCTGTGAAATTTTTTTTTTTTTTGCAATGACGCCTAAAACTGTATGGCAGAGAAACTTTAAGACAGTACTTAGTAGATTGAACAAAATTTATAGCTGAAGAACTGTGCTACATTCCATCAAAATAGTCATTCATTGACATCGGGATATGGTTTTTACAGTGCAAAATGGGTAAAATAGTTCAAAATCCCTATGTTTAAGTAGGCTGTAGAATTATATCATACGCCATCATATCTTTGGTGATTTAACTGTCAGACTGGGTGAACACATCACATCTTGTACACGGCTTCAATTCCGAGAAGATGAAAGCATTTCCTCATGACTACGCCTGTTGCTTCACAAAGCAAGAGTCTACTCGTTTCCTCTGCCGACCCAATAACCTGCCAAGTTTACAATGTACCATAGTTAAATAAGATTTCTCCGATTGTCAATTGGAATAGAAGAGTCCAAGTTTACAATGTACCATCAGGCAACTAAATGGATGATAGATACCTGGCAATTGGAATAGAACTTTCCGCTGTAGATTTCTGATAGATTATAGAGGTATTCACATAAAACACTTGGCAACAGATTCGTGCAAGCCTCCTCCACAGTCTAGAAAGTGAAAGCAAGAAGTGTCAAGGTTAGAACCAAGCATACCACAGCAGCAACCAACAAAGATGAGAGAAAGGTCATCAAGGCAGCAATGAGTTCCATTTATGTTATGTCCTTACCTCAGAAAACTTTAATAAGTGAAGCGCCAATTCACGCTCACCCGCCTGACCCAACACAATTTCCCCCGTCTGTATCAAAAAGAAAGAAATTGAAATCAGACCTTTGCAGTAAGGAGGTTTCAAATTTGCCTCTGTGTCAAGTGTTCCGAATACATAAATAGAGACAAGTGTAAACACCTACATGTATAGGACACGTACGTGGGTACATAGGCCTCTCATATGTATATAGCAATACAGGAGTGCAGGACTAACAAAATAGATCAACAGACATTGATAACAAGGTGACATATTGCAGTTGGACTTACTTTTTTCAATTCGTCAATGTCTTTGCCAGATTTTCTTATGATTGAACAGATCCGAGCATGCATGTATAGCAAGTAAACAGCAGTGTTTCCCTGCTCAAATAGTTTTGGACCAGTGGGACAAATATAGCATTAGCGTGACAAATATATGGAAAGTTCATTAGAATAAATTGCAAACAGTCTTCAAAGTCAAATTTGACTAAGAAATTCGAGGCAGTTAGAATTTCAAATATTAGTATACAATCAGAAAGCCAAAAAGCCAGGTGCTCAACTAGCTTATGAACTTTATGATTTATTTGAAATCTCCCATATTAATTTCCATTTGGAAGATGGCTAATTCAACACCAAATTAGCTATCTTCCAAATTAGCTAATTCAACAGTAAAAATGCTATTTAAGAAGAATTATACAAACCCTTCCAATAATTCAGTAGATGTTAACGCACCTTATCATTTAGCATTTGATTGAAATCAAAAGTGTAATTGGTCAATCTGTTGTTCTTCAGATCAGCATACCTGTCAAAACATATTATCAGAAAAGATGCAAGACCAAATCAAGCATTGAAAATAGAAAATAAATACATACACAGGAGCTCGTAGTATACTGACTAAAAATCAATAGAATCAGCACAAAAACCCAAGCTCATTTTTTCTCCAACATATTTTGTAATATCAAAGCAAAGATTAGATTAAATGAGAGTAGAAATTCTCCAGACTATCTGGAACAGAAATATTATTTGAAAGGGCATTTACAAAGTTGTATTCAAGTATCTAAGTCAATATCCTATTTTAATAACATATGCAGGACTAAGTCGGCATATACATCCTTCCAAGTTGCTTTTGACAAAGAGCTTTTAAAAATTTCTAAGGTCCTCAAGCAACACTACATAAAGTAGGATATCCATTCACATTTAAGGGTTCCAAAAACCTCTGGCCGTAGTTACAATTCATGCTCTTGCTAAAATAACAGGGCAATATTCATTAGGACGAGAAATTAACTATTACTGCATCAAAATGATATAAAAGTTCAGACAGCTTACTTCACAGCGCCATAACCAACAGCTACTGCAGTTTGCTCAAGCTCCTCTTCAGTCCAGTCTTCACTCTTACCTGATTATGATTAAAGAAATACTTACCACTATCAGAAGTTTGAAAGCTAGGTTAAGTATTTTCCGATCATGATAAATGAGAGAAAACAACTTCCACATGATATAACTGCATAAGTGAGATTTATGCAAATACATGCTAAAATGAGATATGTTTGCAAATATGAAGATGCAGAGAGAGCTAGGTAGGTCCTTCAATGTCATACCACGCTCGACAAGACTTGTTTTGCTTCGGCTCTTGGCTTCATCAAGTAAATCAACCAATCGAACCACATCAGAAGAGCGAGTCCGGAATCGTTTGCCATCTTCTCCAAGAACAAGACCAAAACCAACATGGCTAACTTTAGGGTACGAGCCATCAACTGGAAGCCAACCTGCGAGTGTAGCTGCCTGAAACAGAAAACCAAAGTTATGTTCAACCACATAACAACAATGGAATATCCCATACCGTAGAAGGTAGGAGGAACATAAACTTAATTGCAGTTCAACTTTTCAAGGATTATTGACCACAGCGAAAAATCAGGGTCTGTTGAGACATGTTATGGCTTTTGATGTATACCTTGAAAAACATATTAAAGTGTTGTTGCTGGCCAACATCAGTAACATATATGATCCATTCAGCTTTCTCCTCATTAAGTCGATACCTGTATATTCCAAGCAGCATTGTCAGTAAGGATGACAGCATGACTAGGCAGATCAGACAGAACAATAGTGATGCAATATGACTGACTGGCTAACCAAGTTAACTGCTCTCATACATATAATCCAAAATTTCATTGAATATCAAAATTTAATATTTGACGAACCAAAGAGCTGCCAAATCAGTGGAAGCATAATTATAACTGCCATTGCTCTTCACAACAATAAGGGGGATGTTAAAACCCTCAAGATGGATTACACGAGCACCCTCGCTTTCCACAATCAGTCCTTGGTCAGTCAACTTCTCTAAAACCGCTGGAATATATGGGTTATAAAAGCTTTCTCCCTGCCAGAAACAAAAAATATGCATATGACTTCAGTGTAAACAAGACAGTTCAGTATATTACATAACAACAGAGAAGAATCTTTGTGCATTTCCAACTTTAATGCATTAGATGTGATTCCATTATTTGTTGTTTTTTTGTAGTCATAAAAGTGAATTTCAAGTATACCATTATATTATAAGTATCCAGAAATGTACTCAAATAAACATTGCATATGCACAGTTATGAATTACCTTCTTGTCAAAGTTACGAAACCATATTGCCTATGCACACCTATAGTTTGCATAGAAGCTATAGTTTATCTTCTTATCAAAGTTACTTCAAACTCCAAACAACCCCTACCCTTCCCGCTCAAACAACCAGAATAAGCTTTTAATAACTATTCCCATCACTAATCAGAATCTATGCAATATCTCATCTTCATTGTCTTGCAAGATTATATACCAGCGATACATCAACCTCTTGTGATCATACAGTAATACTTACAGCCTAAAGGAGAAAGAATTTCATTAATTGCACCTAGGCAGAACCAAGAGTACATATTATTGAACCATAAGAGAAGGCATGCAAAAGATAAATTACGTATTTAAATTAGGTACATCCCACCTAATTTCAATGCAAAATTTGCTTCTTACGGAAAAAGAAAAAACTAATTCAAAAGCTACACGTCAAAGTAAATTGTAAAGTCAGAAATCTGAAACAAACCTTTTCCTCTAAATGAGTTCCAAGCCGTTCATAGACCATTTGAAACTCTCTACGGCTGACTTCACAGATTTGAAGCCATGCCTCACAGTACTTGGGAGTCCCGCCCTGCAAATAGAATTGCATCAGATACTTTCTAACCTTATGGACAAAGACATCAACCTCATGATAAAAGAGATTAGATGACTCACCTGAAGGGATACCACTGCAGCTTGTGCTCTCTCCTTGAAGGCCGGATCCTCATCAAATCTCTTTTTTGATTGCTTATAGAATTCCTAACAAAATGGCACTCAATTATAGTCAGTACCGATCACTTCATTTTATTTTCTTATTCATCTTGGCTAGGAAAATGTGGTAATAACAATATTACATAAAAAAGCACAGTAACATCATAGAATATTCATCCATTAAAGTTTAATCCCACTTAATCACCAAATAATATCACACATCACTGCTCATTTAACCAAGGCTCCATCCAAATATTTCTCAAGTTCATTATTTGAGGCTCAACTCCCCAACTAATAAAATGAAGAGAAGTTACATTCATTTTGGGAATAAAGGCATAATAGGATCTTGGTAGCATTAACTTGATCCAATAGTTAGTCTAAATGCAGAATAAGAGATGTGATTTAATGACAAAAGAACTAAGAAAATACTTTACTCACCTGAAGATCACCGATTTCCATTTATTTACATCATCCACGTTTGGAAACTTTTCGAAAAGGTATTGAATCAACATGCCAAACTGCAATAACCATAGAAGGTTGTTGAAAAACATATGTTGTTATATGATAATAATAATAATAATAATAGTAACAAACAAAAAGAAAATATGTTCTTTATAAAGGAACCATGACGAGATATAGAAAAGACCTACCCAATGGCTTCCCTCCTAATACATCCTGTACTTCCAATGTCAGAAGGTTGCAAAGATCACACAAATGAAAGGCATATTCCACCAGCAAAGAGTATGTAATATGCATATTTGGTTGCAGGTATGTATATAAGCCTATACATGTACACATAAGGCATGTATAACATCATAGACGGCTTGCAAAACTGACTGAATAGTTATAGTTCATCATGAATTGTCTGGATTATCTTTGCTAATGAAACAGATACATGACATAGCCGTCAGCTCAAAGGAAACAAGCTCTCAGGAATAACACCATGGTTTATTTACTGAGTTTAAGGATGCCATACAATGATCAGTTCCCTAAAAAAAAACTGTCATTTTCCATACCAATACACATGTTATCACTTATCAAAAACTACATTTACCTGTGTTCCCCAGTCACCAACATGATTACGCCGAAGAACTTCAACTTTGGAAAACTCAAGCATCCGGGCTAGGGTGTCCCCGATAATTGTAGATCGCAAATGGCCAACATGCATCTCCTTGGCAATATTAGGTGAGGAAAAGTCTACAACAGCCCGTCTGACCTGGAGGTGTGGTGCCCATGTTTCGATCCCATCAATAAGCATCTTTTGTAAGCTCTGAAGAAACAACATTTTCACAGTTACAATTAAAATTATGGAGTACAAGTTTCCACATCAACATAAATGAATAATTGTATAAGGTCAGATGATCTTTAACAATACCTTAGCCATCCAATTCTTTGACAACACAATGTTAACAAACCCAGGCCCTGCTACCGTGCATGACTCTATTATTTCTGATTTAGGAAGATTTCCCATGATGGCCTACAGAAATTAAAAGAAGCCATGATCACCCAACATAAAACTATTCAAACTGAGAGAAGTAAAGGTGAATGTGAATACCTGTCCAACAGAATTAGGATTCTTGAATTCAGTTCCCTTTCCCTTAATCTTAGACCATATGTCCATGGCATTGTTACTGCACCAAAGAAAAAACATGTTAACATAACATCTCAACAATAAATTTGTACGACGCACGAATCAAACAGAAACCATCTTCAAAATTCACAGCTTAACCCTATCACACACCATTGATAGTCTCCGAATTTCCCAGCCGAAGGAACAACCACCGGCTCCACATTCAGCTCATCAGGCACCACTGCCCTAATCGAAACTTCAAACAGCTGCCCTAACTGCCGCTTCAAACTCGCCACATTCTCTCCTCCCTGAGACACAAAAATCAAAATCCACCTTCAAATACACACAAACACAACTCGCAAACTCTAATTTCAAAATGCAGAATCCAAAATATAAACTCACAGCTGCCATGGTTGACACCGAGCGCGCCTTAGTTGCAGTGATAAGCTTCTTGGATGACGCCTTCAACAATTCTGTCTAGTTTCACAATGACTACATCAAATTACAACTACAGCTATGAATATTCCTATACTGATTCGTATAAACCCTAACAAACAACCACTAAAGCACTACGAAATTCTCAGTATCCAAGCATAGTAGAAAAGCACGCGTATGAAACAAGCAAGCAGTAATGAGATAGAGAGAGAGAGAGAGAGAGAGTTGAGAGGTTACCGGCGGCGGGGAGGTAGGGGAGAGAGAGACGAGTGAGAGAGAGAAACGGCGAAGGTGAAATCGGCGGCGGGAGTATGAGGTTTATGGAGGACCCTAACATTGCTCTTATTTTCTCCCTTCAATTTCTTTATTTATTCTCTATTTATTTTTATTTGTTTTTCTTTCCTTTTTGGCCTTTTCCGGTTTTCTTTTTTTTTTTGCTGCTTGGAGAAACCTTAACCGTCTTTTTGGGTGGGCACTGGTCAAGCTTGGCCAATGAGACGTCTCCATGTCAGCAAACAGAGGACAAGGGTCCCACATGCTGTGAACGGGCTGAGAAGTTGAATTTGGACTTGGGGTGCACGGCAAGCCCAATCAGCCCAAGTCCGCAGTTTTGTTTTATTTGCTTAAAGTAGGGATGTCAACCTTTTAAAACTTAAAAAAAAAAAAAAAAAAACGAATGAACTTCAATTGACTCAATTCTCGTGAGTGTGTTGTTTGTTGGTGCGGTCGATTTCGTGTTTGTACTTGAATTCTAGCTCTGATTGGATCCATTTAATTATATGGGGTGAAATTTATAGATTGAAGATTACAATATGATAATTACAACATGGAACAGATATGATAGATAATCCAAAATAAAAAATTATGTTAATTATGTATCCCATGCATGATAAATGTTTAATAAAACACGTATTTTTTTGTAATGTAAAAGATAAATTAGAATATGTCATTTGGATATATGTATACAATTTATTTTGATAAAAAAACTATTATACGTATAGCTAGTTATTCACTGTCTTGATGAGTTTTTAATTGGACGGATCTATCTTGGTATTGACACTACTCTTGTCACATCTCCACTGCACGAAGCTCCAAAAATGTGGATGTAGGATCACTGTGCCAAGAAAACATGGAGGAATGATCCCTGCTCTGGGAATGATGACACTCTGAATCTCAATAAGATTCTAGATGAGCTTGCCCCGAGTCCTATGAAGCAAAGATAGGAAAGCAGGGTTCGAAGCTGAAACATAATATTAGTAATATTTTGTCATATTTGTATGCTTATGTATAAACATAGATACTAGTAATATGGGCGCTTGTTTAAGACATAAACATAAAAGCCTTTGACAAAACAACATAACTAATTGTTCTTTTAAAAGAACAATGAAAAAAAAAATCATAAAAAGGGCTAATTATGGATAAACGAATTAATTTTTCAGCGGAACACCAATCTATCTAAATACAAATAACTTTTTACATCATTTTCAAGAAAACAATAGTTACAATTATCTCAAGAGAAATGATGATTAAATAAGGATATTGATTATACCTCCAAGCTGGATTTCTGGTAAATCATTGATTCGATGAATGTGAGTTATCCTTATTATCATACTTTTCAATCGCATCATCATCTTCCTCTTCATCACGACACTCAGATGCCTCGAAAGTTTTCTCCATCTCTTTTAGTTTGTAGAGAATTGGAGATGTTTTGCACGAATTAGAAGACTAATGAGGTTGTTTTTATAGGTAGACGGGAAGGTTCGAGAACGAGTGGTTTTAACAAAAACAACAAATAATTGTGGGCGTACCGCCTGTTTCAAAAAACAGTGGGAATTAAATAAATAGTGTTAAAGATAAGCGGGATGACGAGAATACACAGTGTTCAAAAAATTCAATCTGTCCAGTATAAGAATATAATTAGAAAGTTTTAATTTTTTGAACGGGTTAATGCTCATACACCCTGATTCTATCAAAATACCTTCCAAAAACCCCAACAAATTATTTTTATTCCTCTTCACCCAGACTCATGTCCCTTTCTTTCTTATCTACCCAACTTATCTATTTTTCCTACCATCAGTACCCTTCTGTTGATTCTTAGCCTAAGGTTTATAATATGTTTAATATTTTTGTTACACTTGATGAAACGTGGTGGGCCAATTCTTAAAGTTATTTGTTTAAATAGAAATGTGATGGAATTCATCCTCTATTTCAAAGGTAAATAGTACGCAGTACTATTCATAATTTCGATTGTTGACAGACTTGAGTTAATTGCTATCTGCAAAAATACGAGTAAAGAATTGCTAGAGGAAAAAGAAAAATTAAGAAAATTGAAAGCCTATAGAGAAAGTCTTAATAGAGAATCTCCTAATTACTGGGATATCATCTATAGACTTCAAAGCAGAATCTATAGAGTAGAACAAGATATTGATAATCTCTTATATGTTCTAGAAGAGGAATAAAAACCTCTTGATTATTTGAGCATTGGTTAGATCCGCACATCACTGGTATCAGAGCTTGTAAAATAGCTCAAAGGGGAATCCCTCCTTAATGGGGACAATGTCAGAATTGCTATTAGGGAAAATAAATTCTCTATTAAATTCCTCTGATGAGAAATATCAGAGGCTGTTACTAGAATTATCTAGATGTCAAACTCATCTAGAAAAATTACCTACTATAATCCACCAATTGGAAAAATTGGAAAAAAAAATGGATTATATCAAAGAACTTCCAAAAACGGAAGAAGAAAAGCTAACAGTCGTTAGTAGAAAAATCAATGAACAGCAAAAAACGCTGGATTCTATGAAAACTATACTGAAGGACAAAAAAGTGCCTACAGTAAAAAAAAAAAAAAAAAGCTAATGGATTCAAACCATTAGAAAAAACATATAAGAATCTTGTTCCAAACATGATTTTTCTGGAACCATCTACTAGTCAGACTAGTATCTGGTATGAAAATCTGGAAAAAAGAGATGTAAAGATGCTAAGCATCTTTGGAAAAAAGAAAGGAGTACAGCTCCTAAATGCTGAAGTATTCGAATTCAACGAAATCGAACAGGAGGTAAAAAACTCCTCAATTCCAAAATTAGATTTTAAACAAATCTACAAGAGGGGAAAGTTTGATCTAATGGATAGCTATTATTTTAAACTACTGGAAATTACAACCCCTGCTACAGCAGGAGGAGAAACTGATCTTCTACTTATCACTCCTTCGGAAGTTGCCTGAGCACAAGTGAAAAAATATCAATTTATGCATATTGGAGCAGTCCAAGTAGGCATAAATATGCTTGCTCGTGAAGGCATAGACTGTTCAGTCCTATGTGTTCTACAGGACAACAGATTAACAGACTTCCAAGCTAGTCTGTTGGGAACACTTGAAGCGCCATTATGAGATCAAGTAGCATATTTCAATTGCTTCTCAAATTTCACAACCAGCTTGAAAGATGCAGCTCACTGTCTACGACTGAGAGTCAAGACAGATGGCATATCAATGAAAGAAGATATGCAAGAACTCGCAATAGTATACATAATATACTATAAATTGATGAGCACTAGGGCTGGATTCGGTTGAATACCGAGCATGATTTTCATCAACCGGCTACCGACTGATCAGAGGTCGGTTTCCCAAAATTGCAACCGAAACCGAACCGCCGGCGTCAGTTACCGACGGATCGGTATACCGGAATTTCGGCTCGAGATCAGTATACCGAAGGAGAGCCGAATCTGGAATCGGATGATGAAAAAGAGAATCTGATACAGTCCTTTTCTTCTAGATTTGCATGTAAAGATTCAAAATTTATGGACCCGATGGGTGTTTTGTAAAGATTAGAAATTCACAGGACCCAATCTGTGTTCTATGGAGGAACAACTGAAGATTTTGACTTCTTGGATTTTGGGAATTGGGGATTTTATAGTTTCAAATCCAAAACCAGCAGTAGAAGAAGAGGAGAGGAGGAAAAAACGAAGAAAGAAACCTCATAGAAGTCAGCTATTTCAACATGTAACTTGATAAATCCAAGTCCCAGAACAAAGAAGACGAAGAGAGAAGGAGGAGGGCAATCTGCATTCTGTAATTGCATTTGATGAAAGGAGGAGGAAGAAAGAAGATACCGAAAGAAGAGAAACATTGATTAAAGGCCTTTTGTTTTAAGTCGATAGTAAGAGCTAGGACCACATAAATATAAAGTTTGTATAAATATTAGTAAAAGCTGAGTGTGCTCCAGTGGTTGGGGGCAGTGGGTCAGTGTAAGAGGTCTAAGGTTCGAACTTACCTCTTACCAAAGTTTATTAATTTTTGTATATATATCGGTAGTATGTATATACGGTCGGTACGGTATACCGACGGTATGCATATATCCATACCGTAGCCGAGCCGAAGAGGCAGCTTCGGTACGGCTCAGCCGAGCCGAATTCTCGGTAGCCGATATTTCGGCCCATAACGGTTCGGGCCGGTTCGAAATCCGGTTGGTTCGGCCCGTTCGGCCCAAATTGCCAGCCCTAATGAGCACTACAGTAGCCCCCAAGACCAGAATAACAAATATTCCAGGTCTTACTACTGGATTCCTCACCAATCAGAAGAACCATTCACAACAGATTCATAAAGTTACTTGGAATGAAGTGACTTTTCCTCTTGAATGGAAATTATCTGGTCCAAAAAAACTACCAGAGATAGCGAAAGCAAAAATTTATGAAAGTAGAAAGACTGGAGAAATCAGTCTCAATTTTGACAATCACATAATAAGTGATGTCTGTCCTGAAAACCTCAGGGTAAACAGGAATCTTCTCAGAAGAAGCTATAGCACTATAGAAGCTAGTGTTAGTGGTACAAAACCCACTATTGAAGAACCTATATCTGAAGAAGAATTGGAAGCTGATCTAAATAGACCAGTACATATGTTCAGGGCAGAAAGGCTCCATGAACTCTATGAAGAAGCAGAATCTTGTGAAAATCCTAACCGATTAGAAAAACTAATCGAAGAAATGAAAGAATTCAAAATCAGAAAGACGAGAAAAGTCTTTCCATATCAAGATATTGAAATGGAAGAAGGAGAAAGCTCCAGAACTTTCATTAGCAGAGAAAAAGGGAAAACAAAACTCCCATTTCAGAAAGCCCCTACGGGTAAAAAAGGGGAAAGAAATTCCCAAAGATTTGTCCCAGAGGACAATCTGCCTAGAGTTCCAATCACGAACTATTAGGGGTGGGCAAAAATGACCGAAAGACCGGAAGGGACCGATCCGGACCGGCCGGTTCGGTCCGGGTTTTAGAAGGAAAATAAGTGTTTTCGGGCTGGTTCGGTCCCTATAATCAGTGTGGCGGTCCGGTCCCGGTTCTTGAAAATAAGTGTGTTCGGGCCGGTTCGGTTCCTAAGTGTCCTTGGCGGTCCGGGTTCGGTTCTTGACTAGAGGTGACTGCGTGGACCGGAAAACCCGAGCTTATGTACGTGTCATACAATTATAGGTTTGTTTTCGAAGTATATTGTGTTAGTATGGACACCATCACATGTGATTAGTTAATAGACCTAAAATCTAAAACCCGTAGTCAATCTTCCTCAGCTCTCGCAGACTCCGCCAGTCCGCCTCCAACTCTCTCGGTTCTCTCGACTCTCTCCCGAATCGATCTTCCTCAACCTTCAGTCAGTCAGCCGGTCAGCCCCTCTGTTCCTCACAATCGGTCTTCCTCAGCCCTCAGCCCTCACCTCTAGAGAAAGACGATACGATTGAAGATTCAATTTCGATTTCGATCCGATTGAAGATTGAGAAATCGATTTCGATTTCGATTTCGATCCGATTGAGAAATTGATTTCGATCCGATTGAAGATTCAATCTCTGTGGGCGCTGCTTCAATCATCATTTCAGGTCTTCTTCTTCTTAGTTTTTCACTGTATATTTTTTTTGGGTTTCTAGCATTACCAGTTGTTATGCAACTATTTTATGTCTTGTTGTTATGTTATGCTGTGTTTGGTTTTTGGAGTATTGATTGAAGATTTGGGCTAATGAAATTATTGAACTCTTGGATTGATTTAAGGAATTACTTTAGGTGTATCGATTGATGTTTACGAGATTCATTTATTGTTTTAGGATACTCTGCACCTGTGGCTTGGCAAATTAGATTACTTACCGGAGCTATGCAGAATCTGCACCGTCTTGTATCTCGTCTTTCCTCGGGTCTGTGAGAAGCTTGCAGCTCAGTTGCACCACCAAGTTGAGAATAAGAGAGCTGAGGTCGAACCCAAGAAGGTAGCTTTATCATCTGGGTTTTGTTCTATTGGCTTTGTTTGAGGCGTTGAGTAATGGCTTGTGGAATTTGATTGTGGGTGTTTGTTTGTTTGTTTGTTTTTTTTTTTTTTTGGAGGTAGATCTCGGAGTATCAGATTATTGAGATTACGGAGAATGTTTGTAATCTGAAGAAGGCGGAGGTGGATTGGATTTTGCTGATTGACATAGTTGAACAAGGAGATAAGTTGCAAGGTAAGAATTGTGCTTCATTGCTTTGGATCTTGTGGACTGAAAGTTTAGAGATTGTGTTTTTGTCAACAGAAATATACTGAGTAAGAGACATTGTTTGATATGAGCTGAATTTTGGTGGTTGGTATGAGATTTTGGAATCGAAGTTTGGGTTATATGTACAAGTCGGGGTTTGAGTTGTGGTTGGTTTGGTTTCGATCCCATAAAGCTGTGTGTTGGTTTGGTTGTATAATTTGTGATTGCATATTAGCTTCTCTTAGCTTTGGAAACTACACTCAACGTTTGGTTTCAGATATTTCATTGGCTTTTGTTTTGTGACATAGCGTCTTGTTTATTTCTTTGACAAGTGAAATGAAAGAGATTGAAACAATAAAGGCCAGTGAAAAGACGAGAAAAGACCAATATGTATTGAAATGTAAAGTGTTTAGCAAGTGTATTAATCTCATAACCATTATTTAATCATGCAGTTTGTATTTTCTGGACATTTTACAGACTTGAATACTAGATGGCAACCTCATCGGATTTATTGCCACCAAGAAAAGCTAAAGGTATATCAATTTATTGCCTTGCTGCCTTTTTTTGGTTTTTGTTTCTATGATGTTGCAATGGTGCAAAGTATAAATGTATAACTATATAATGTATAAATGTGTAATACAATGTCTTTTTAAACTGAAATGTGTAGGGAAAAAAATTTGAAGACGGAGGACTGGAGGAGCAGCTGCATGGCAGCATGGAACTGATGGAAGTTTGGTTGTTCACTTGTTGTCTTGTCGAACATGTGTTGTTGAACTTGCTGTGTAACTATGTTGATTGAAATCATTGAATGACTATTATTTGCAAGATGGATTTATTTGCAGCCTTGCTGCTAGTGCAGATTGCACTTTGCAGAATGGTTTATTGATTTTATTTTTTGCGCTTCAGCCTTGTTGCTAGTTCATATAATCATATTACATTACTCTTTATACTCTCTAAACAGAAGCAGGTCAAGCAGCAAAAATGCAGCAGTGCTGCAAAGATTGACTGGAACCGGAAACCCGAAAACGGGCCGGTTTTGTCACGATCCGGGTTTATCCCGGTCCCTGTTATCTGCAACTACGGTCCCTGCCCGAATTAAGACTGCCGGTCCCGGTCCCGGTCCCGGTTCCTGTAAAACAATTACAGGTCCGGGTTTAGGCCGGTCCCCATTCTCTGCATCTGCAAGTCCGGTCCGGGTTTAGCTTTGCCGGTTCCAGTCTCGATCCCTGTAAAAACAGTGCCGGTCTGGGACCGTGCCCAGCCCTACGAACTATGGCATCTGGCTAAATCTAGATAAGAGTCTAGACAAAAGAAAAACCATTGACCAATGGGTAGACAGCCTGATGATGGCTTCTGCACTTACCCTTGGAAAATTTGAAGCACCAGATTTGCAGGTATACTATGAAACTACTCTTACTAGAGTAGCAAAAAAGTATTACCTATCTTTCAAAGAAACTGCCAGAGGAAGAGACTGGCTAGAAGAAATCAAAAATTCAAAATCTCCGTATGATTTTGCAGTACTCCTGTATGATCAGTTCTGTGGAGATCTCTCAAATTTGAGTGAAAAAGCCAAAGAAACGGCAAAATCAAATTTCTATGCTCTCAAAATCTGTGACATGAGATATTTTGAAGAATAATTGAATGAATTTCAAGAATATTACTGTACAATTAGTGAACTAGAGAATACTGATCTAGTCAACCTATTGCACAGGAAACTCCCTGAACCATGGAGAACAGCTGTGCGAGAAAGCATAGCCGAAAAGCCAATTGAAAGATTTTCAGTTTGAGGAATTGCCGACAGAATTCGGCAATTATTAAAAGAGCAATGCAAAACCAATCTTAGAGCTAAGATGGCCAAGAAACAACTCAATTAAGTATAATGTATTTGAGAGAGATTGATGAGAGAATGTGTTCTTATTATTGAGAATAGGAGCCCTATATATAGGGATTACAAAGTGCAGTTCTAATGTTACAAGGAATACCAATCCGTGTAGGATTGGGAAATCTAGAACCTTCTCTCCTATTCCTATTCCTAGTTTGATAAGGCACACTAAACTTGATTTTCCTTCAACACTCCCCCTTGTGCCGCTCAAACTTGGTGGTGACGCTTCATCCGTTGCCTCGTTAAAAACCTTGCCAGGTAACAAAAACCCTGTGGGACAAAAATAATCCTGGTCGAAGGACAAAAAGAGCACAACACGTCCTTCACTCTTCGAGATCGAACATGTAACATCATAACTCCCCCTGATGTCGATATCTCCCCCTGATTGCTACAATCGTGGGAGTTCGGATAACTTTCTCAATCCGATGCTCTTCACATGTTTCTCGAAGGTGGATTTAGGTAACGACTTAGTGAATAAGTCCGCTACATTATCCTCTGATCGGATTTGATTCACTTCAATCTTTAGAAGTGATTGTTGTTGCTGATTATAAAGAACTTAGGCGATATATGCTTGGTGTTGTCGCCCTTGATGAAACCTAACTTCATTTGTTCAATACAAGCTGCATTATCCTCATAAATGCATGGTAGGTTCATCTGTGGTAGACTTCAAACCACAACTTCCTTGAATGTGTCGAATTACAACCAGACCTTAGCCATACATTCACGTACAGCTTCATGTAGAGCAATAATCTCTGCATGATTTGAGGAAGTAGCAACAAGGGTCTGTTTCGTAGACCTCCAAGATATCGCAGTGCTTCCCATGGTAAAGACATAACCTGTTTGGGAGCGACCTTTGTGAGGGTCAGAGAGGTACCCTGCATCAGCAAAACCCATCAAGACATCATTGTCGTTTTGATGGAGGGAGATAGGAGGACGCCGGCCACCATGAGCGGGCGGCGGCGGGCGGCAACATGGCCGCGGCCATTCCATGGACGGGGGCGTTTTGCCTTTTGGGGTCCGATCCCAATTTTCCGTCATTCCTTTTCTCTGTAGGGATAGAATAGGCCCATATCAATCGTACCTCTTAGGTATCGAAAGATGGTCTTTACACCAATCCAATGGCGGCGTGTTGGCGCAGAGCTATGTCGAGCTAACAAGTTCACTGCGAATGAGATATCCGGTCTTGTGCATTGAGCTAAGTACAATAATGCGCCTATTGCACTTAAATAGGGCACTTCGGCCTCTAATGCTTCTTCGTCCTCATCCTTTGGACGAAACGGATCTTTTCCGGGCTCAAGACTACGGCCGATCATGGGAGTACTCGCAGGCTTTGCTTTATCTTCATTAAAGCGCCTTAGAATTTTCTGAGTATATGCAGACTGATGGATCAAAATCCCATCACTACGGTGCTCGAGTTCTAAACCGAGACAAAACCGTGTTTTCCCAAGATCTTTCATCTCAAATTCGGATTTCAAGTAATTAGCAGTTTCCTTTAACTCATCTAGAGTTCCAATTAGGTTCATGTCATCGACATAAACTGCTACGATTGCAAATCCGGAACTTGTTCTTTTAATGAACACGCATGGGCATATTTCATTGTTAATATATCCCTTCCCAATCAAGTAGTCACTTAGACGGTTATACCACATCCGTCCAGATTGTTTTAATCCATATAGTGAGCGTTTTAATCTTATTGAAAACGCGCTCCGTGGTTTAGAGCCACTTGATTTGGGTAATTGAAGTCCATCTGGAACCTTCATATATATCTCTGAATCTAGATCCCCATAGAGATATGCTGTAACCACATCCATAAGCTGCATGTCAAGTTTTTCGGAAACTACCAAACTGACAAGGTAGCGGAACGTTATAACGTCCATTACGGGAGAATATGTCTCCTCGTAGTCGATTCCAGGGCGTTGTGAGAAACCTTGCGCCACAAGGCGGGCTTTATATCTTACCACCTCATTTTTCTCATTACGCTTTCTAACAAAGACCCATTTATGGCCAACAGGCTTTACACTTGGGGGTGTCTGCGTTACAGGCCCAAATACCTGTCTCTTTGTTAGTGAATCCAATTCAACCTGTGGATCGCATCTTTCCATTTAGGCCAATCTGCTCTTCGTTGACATTCTTCAACAGAGCGAGGTTCGATATCATCATATTCTATAATCCCTTTCGCAATATGATATGCAAATGCATCATCAATCGCCATAGAATTTCTATCCATCATCTCATGTACACTAGTGTAATTTATGGAGATCTCTCTATTCTCTGGAGTTGGTTCTGACATTGGAGCGTCCCCCAATGATGTCTCTTGGACATAACCATAATCCGGAATATTCTCATGAGATGGATTATTTATATCGATGATTAATGGATTATTCTTGCCAAACTCGCTTTCTTTCTTGGGCGAGAATCCATCGAACCTATGGGCCTCCCGCGCTTCCTGGCAGGAGCCGGGGCCTAGCCATAACGTCACCATCATTGAGAGATGGGACGTTGGCGCCATGCTCATTCTTCTTGAGTTGGCGTCATGTCCTCTACTTTTAGGGACATCAATCCTTGCAGGCACGTTTGCAGCAGGTATGTGTGATCTCGTCACTTTAGCGATATCAGAAAACGCATCAGGCATCGATTCTGCTACGTTCTGAAGATCGAGAATTCTCCGCACTTCAATTTCGGACTGTGCGGTTCGGGGATCAAGATGAGACAGAGTGGGGACAGACCACGACAATTCCGGTCGTTCCTGTTGAACATTGATGTTCTTATCTCCCCCTAACGATGGGAAGACTGTCTCATCGAAGTGACAATCCGCAAATCTTGCGGTAAAGAGATCGCCTGTCAAGGGTTCTATGTAGCGGATAATCGTTGGAGAATCATAACCAACGTAAACGCCTAATCGTCGTTGAGGACCCATTTTGGTGCGCTGTGGAGGGCAATTGGCACATAAACTGCGCACCCAAATATGCGTAAGTGTGAGACATTGGGCTCATACCCAGTCACCATCTGGGACGCAGAAAAGGGTTGAGTGGCAGTAGGCCTCAGACGAATAAGCACAGCTGCATGCAATATTGCATAGCCCCAAGCAGAAATAGGGAGATTGGTGCGCATTACCAATGCCCTAGCGACCATTTGTAGTCGTTTAATGGCGGCTTCTGCGAGACCATTTTGGGTGTGAACATGAGGAACAGGATGTTCAACATCAATCCCAATGGACATGCAATAATCATCAAAAGTCTTTGATGTAAACTCTCCAGCATTGTCTAATCTTATAGACTTAATAGGATGATCAGGGTGGTGAGCCCTTAACTTAATTATTTGTGCTAGGAGTTTAGCAAATGCAGCGTTCCTTGTGGACAATAACATGACATGTGACCAGCGTGTCGATGCATCAACCAATACCATAAAATATCGAAATGGTCCGCATGATGGTTGAATAGGTCCACAAATATCACCTTGGATTCTTTGCAAGAATGGTATATTTTCTTTGGTGTCCTTTGCATAGGATGGTCTCGATCCTAACTTTGCTAAAGAGCAGGCTTTGCAGAACGAATAATGGGCTTTAGAAATAACCAATGAGGATTTTGGTTGAGCCATGAAGTCACATTTGACTTTAGAAGCAGAAATTGGAGTCAGGGGAGCAGAGGTGGTCAAAGCCACCCTGGAGCCGCAGGGGGATGGCGGCGCCGGCTAGTGGTGGCCGGACTTGAAGGGGGAAGGCGCCGTGAGGCGCAGGTGCTCCTCCTTGATCCAAATTTCGAGTTTTACTTCCTTTCGTTCTGAAAAAGGGATGTCCGTGTGAAGTCTTTAATATACGATCATCATGTCACGACCTGGGTGTCCCAAACGGTCGTGCCAAAGCCTATATGTGTCGGAATCCCATAAATCATCTCTCATGACATGGTTGGATTCAATGACTCGAATAGTGGTTGCATACAACCCACTAGAGCGACACATAAGTTTCTCTAAGACTCGTTTATGTCCGTAGTCATTAGAGGTGATGCAAAGGAACTCTTGTCCATTCTCACAATGTGTTTCCATATGAAAACCATTGGCTCTTATATCTTTGAAGCTCAATAGGGTTCTTCCTGCCATAGGAGCATAAAGAGCTTCGATGACATTCAAAGTAGTGCCATTAGGCAACATAAATTGAGCTGGTCCTCGACCATGAATCAATTGAGATGGTCCAGCCATCGTAGTCACAGAAGATCGAGTAGGCGCCATCCATAGGAATAGCTGCCTGTTTCGAAGGATGGTATGTGTAGTGGCACTATCCACGAGGCATTCGAGCTCTCCGGGAAACATACTGGAAAATAATAAAGTTCGAATTTAGAATATGTCCAAGACATTTGAATAAAATAAGTCGACACTTTATTAATGATAGCCAATGATTACATCAAAATTTCTTGACTAAAATCTAATCCAATATAAATCAAATAGCGAATCGTAGTCACTTAATCCGTTCGGTAATTTCAATTTGGTTGTGACCAGGTAAGGTAAGGCGATTTTGGTGGAGCGTTGCTCACTTTTTAAAACCGTTCTCTCATCAAACCTTGCCTAGACATCAAGTACTCTTGAGTACGCCTAGAGGGAAAAAGTTAATACAATAAGTCATTTTATTGATTTAAGGCATAATTGCCATTACATAATTCTTGGAAAAGTAAAGGACTATACTAATCAAAATCTGCAGCATCCTTGTGCAATTCTTTGTCAGATTTGAAGTCCGCTATGGTGAGATTGACGTCGGCATCATCACCATCTTCTTCTATATTTTCGGCAAAATTGGCTTCATGCTCTCTGACGTCTCTAAATGCCTTGTAATGCGCAGCCAATTGTTTGCTTGCGTTGCATTGCTCACTAGATCCACATCGATGACACATGTCATTGTGATTTCCTCCCTTTAATTGAGGTGCATTGTTTGCACTTGGGTGGCGTCCCCCATAGAAGTTGGCGCCATTCCCACGGCCCTGGGTGGTTCCTCCATGTCCTGGAGCCCCACGGCCTCCTCTCCCACGTTGCCATGTATTGCCACGTGATCGTCCTTCATTCTGACGAGTACCTTCCTTTGTAGGGCGGTTATATGGACCAGAACGTCCGTTGTGTATTCTTAGGGTTCCGCTCCTTGCGCCCTCCTTTGGGTGCATTATTATAATTCGCCTCATGAACGCTCTTAGTTCCGATAGGCCTTGAATTATAATTCTTCACTAGGATATTATCATGCTTTTCAGCTACAGACATAATAGTAATGAGCTGATGAAATCTCGTGATCCGTCTAGTATCGAATTCCGTTCGATATTGCTTTGAGAGCAAAATTGCTGAGACGGGGAAGGTGGAGAGAGTTTTCTCAATTAGTTCTTGCTCTGTGACGGGTTGTCCACAGAACCCCAACA
This sequence comes from Rosa lucieae, assembly GCA_024704745.1. Lineage (NCBI taxonomy): Eukaryota > Viridiplantae > Streptophyta > Magnoliopsida > Rosales > Rosaceae > Rosa > Rosa lucieae. The sequence continues at coordinate 6,125,834 of CM045493.1, forward strand.
TGGTTTTGAGGCGTAGAACTTCTGAATTATATTCAGCTACAACTTGAAGTCGGCGAATCGTAGATTGCCCCATTGAACTTTCAAGTCAGGGAGGAGGGTATCCTTGATATTACCAAATCGCTCTTCTAGCGCGACCCATAATTCTCTAGCATCCTTGATTGCCATGTACTCCAGTCGGAGTGATTTATCCATGTGGCGCCTCATCAAGATGAGGGCGGTGGCATTGTTCGTAGCCGTACGCTCAAATATGAGAGTAGGATTAGGAGCTTGAATTAAGGGTAGGATCCCTTTTGAAGTGAGATGGTGCTCAACATCCGTGGCCCAACTATGAATTCCGAGCCAGTTGAGGTAAGTGCAGGAAAGTCAAGTTTCGACCGACATCCTGAAATAAGAAGAAGAAATATATTAGTTTCAGAGTTTAAAACTTCCACGACAACTAAATATTAAGATTTCCGAGCTATGCTACCAAGAAATCGATTTCCAAGAAAATTGGATTAGACCGAAACAATGATGTTTATAAGTTCATAAATCGATGCTTGCGGACGCTCTTAGTCCGAAGTCTTACGAACGCTCTTAGTTCGTTAATTGCGTGAATCCCCACGATTCCGCATTGAATCGAACCCACGTTCTATGAAAGGTGGGATGAAGAAGAAGGGAGGTTTTTAAGTCCCCGAGAAAAAGAAAGAATTTCAAATTAGGAACTTTAAAACTTACTCTTTTGGGTACTTACTTGTTGGTTTTGGATCACGCGCGTGTCGATGCAGGCGTGATGGAGCGAAGTAATCTAAGTAGAGGCGTGCAGCGGATGCGGGGCAGCAGGGGCTGCGGTGGTGATGGTAGTTAAGGGTTTTAGTTTGCTGCCGAAGGATGCAGGAGGAGGCAGGGCCGAGAGGGCTGCAGGCAGCTGCAGGCTAGCAGCTTGATGCAATGCTGCAGGTGCACGGGCACGCAAGCAGGCAGCTGCGGACGCAGGGGCGCGCAGGCAGGGCAGGCAGCAGGGCTGCAGGCGCACGAGCGCGCAGGTAGGCAGACAAGCGCAGGGGCGCGTAGCGCGGGGCAGATGTGGCGGGGGCTCGGGCTGCAGCAAAGGCTCGGCTAGCTCGGGCTAGGGGCTGCTTTGTGAATGAGTTTTGGTTTTCTGTTTTTGTGGTTAGAGTCGTGCTGATAACGTGTTTAAGTATAATGTATTTGAGAGAGATTGATGAGAGAGATGTGTTCTTATTATTGAGAATAGGAGCCCTATATATAGGGATTACAAAGTGCTAGTTCTAATGTTACAAGGAATACCAATCCGTGTAGGATTGGGAAATCTAGAACCTTCTCTCCTATTCCTATTCCTAGTTTGATAAGGCACACTAAACTTGATTTTCCTTCAACAGCTAGCTATATTTAGCTAGAGAATCCTACATAGCTAAAGCAAAAGTTATATTTCTCTCTCATCTTTTGTCCACATGTCAGTTTACGATTCGATGAAATATAATATATCACTTACAAATAGCTATCATTGATGGAGTAACATTGTTAAATCAATAGCTATAATTCACAAGTTTAGCTAAATTTAACTAAAAAATAAATTCTACTGTTGGAGATGCTCTTACGTATAAGGATATTTCTTATCTACTCTGATACTGTTATTGTATGTAATACTGTTCTGGCCTGAGCTTCTTCACGATGAATTGAGATGATCTTTACTCAGAAAAACAAAAGTTGTTATTTTTATTTCCAATGGGATGATTTTTGTGATTAATAAGATCTTTTTTTTTTTAATTTTAATGAAAAAATTTTGCCGACGAAAAATAGTCGGCTACATCTGTTTGTGTCTTGACCACGATTCCAGACTCTAGTGAACTGAAGACTAAATACTAAAGACTGGAGACAGCTCTGTAAGCAAAGGCCATCATCTTTAGGAATAGTTATATTCCATATAGATTAATCCTGCTCTGAAATTCTTCAACTTCAACATATATTTTGTTCGCCAAAATTTTACGATCTTCACCAAAATCGCACCCAAAAACAGAGAATCTTGAAATAAATGGCAGAGTCTGCTCAAAACCCAGGTAATGAATTTCTTCATATCCCACTCAACACTTTGCTCTGGACCTGTAGTAGTTGCAACTAATACAAACTACTATATATATATTGATGAAGTATGAATCTTTGTTATTCGTGTGCAAAGTGTTGAGATTGTGAATTGCACTGTTTCAGTGACGCAGCAGCAGAAAATCATTGTAACCAACAAACATGGTGAAAAGCTTGTGGGCTTGTTACATGACACTGGTTCTGGGGATATTGTAATCTTATGCCATGGCTTTACATCCACCAAGGTTGCTCTTTTCTTCACTTTTTAAATTAAGTTCGAGCTTGATTAGGATAAAGGTTTAATCTTTTAGTTATTTCTCTAGTATATGACTATATGTTTATATTCTATCATGGAATTTTGATTTTTGGACATATTATGTGATTTTTAGGTCTGCTATGTAGACAACATTGATGAAATTCTACATTAATAGATTGGTGATTATCATGGGCATATATTTAAAGTTGAGTTGGCTTCATTTTGGGTAATGTTGACAGCATATATCTCTTGATTTCCAGGACGACCCTATTATGGTGAACCTCGCTGTTGCATTGGAAAGTGAAGGAATTAGTTCGTTTCGTTTTGATTTTTCTGGAAATGGGTAAGTGCTAGAGAATTGTAAACTCTTGAATTTAACTGGTACTGTGAAGAAACTAAGTTGTGTTTACTGAACTCTTGAACCTTTTAGTTGTAAGTGTGGCCCCATATTTAGTTGGCAATCTTCTTATGAAGAACAGTCTTGGTGAATTCAGATTTCCAGGTTACAGTGATGTTGATTTGGCTGTGTTAATTTGGGTTTGTAGGGAAAGTGAAGGCATCTTTGAGTATGGTAACTATCGGAAAGAAGCTGATGACTTACATGTTGTAGTTGAACACTTCTCAGGGACAAGCCGTGTAGCAAGTGTAATTTTGGGGCACAGCAAAGGTGTGTTGGTCGTTTCCCATTATCAGTATGTGAAATTTTACTATTAGAAATAGAGGAAAGCACTCTATTGTAAATTGTCATTCATGCAAATTTGGGATAAGACTCATTTTAGTGTCTGGAAAATATGTTAACTTTAAGTCTTTATGGTCTTAGCTGCTTAGTTATCACCAAAGCTATTGTTGATAGATCTAGCTGTTGATGTTGGCGGTAAGACCATATAAAAGCACAGTATTTCTGTAGCATGTGATAAAAATTTTGCTGAAAAATGTTACTACAGGAGGTGATGTGGTGCTGCTGTATGCTTCTAAGTATCATGACATTCGTACTGTTGTCAATGTTTCTGGACGTTATGATCTGAAGAAAGGCATTGGAGAACGCTTGGGGAAAGACTTTATGGAAATGATCAAGAAGGAAGGCTTCCTTGATATCAAGAATAACACAGGTAATTTGTTATTCTTTGTGTCTTGTGTTTCCAAACATTCATATCTGAGACCAGAGATGGAATGGATAAATATATTGATATAAACCTTTCAGTTATTGTGGTTTGTCTTGAGTTACTTTCTGGACGCTAAAAGCATCCACAATGCTAAGCATGTCCAAGGTCCGAGAATATTGACTAAGAATTCATCTGTTCCTTAAGCATATTGCTGTGATCACTTGTCAACGAATGCTGATGAGCCAGCTTACCTGTTTTTATCCCTTTGCACTTATATTATCTCTGAGTAAAAGGTTTAGCAATACTATTGATAATTTGAACCATAATAGACAAAAGACTCTCTCATCCACACACACACACACACACGCGCGCACACGCGCGCAGACAAACACACACACACAAAGGAGCAATGTGTATGGTGGCATTTCACACATTTAATGGATTCTCTCCTTGTAGGAGGTGTTGCTTACCGTGTGACTGAAGAAAGTCTGATGGATCGCCTAAGTACTGATATGCATGAATCATGCCTTCAGATTGGCAAAGAATTCCAGTAAGAAAATTGTAATTAATTCTGTCTTCTTTTATTGTTGTCTTCGTGAATTTCTGCATGACCAAGTTTATTCGTGATTCTGTATGTACAGGGTGTTGACGGTCCATGGATCTGATGATGAGGTCATCCCTGTGGACGATGCAGTGGAGTTTTCCAAGATAATACCTAACCACAAATTACATATTGTAAGGGGAGCTAACCATAACTACACCTCACATCAAGCCGAGTTGGCTTCAGTTGTGGTGGACTACATAAAGACAGCTCTGCAGCAGGACGAGCCAACTTCCAACTAGGTACCCTATGCCAATCTGAATATAAATTCCTGAAGTTGTACCTATTGATGATTAGGTGCCTGGGGGTTCCATGAACTTGATGTAGTTGGATGCGCACATATATGCTTTGCCATAAGTATGTGCTTACTAACAAAACCTGTATCTTATCATGGTGATTCTGAGAAAATTCAACGGTTCAACTGTTACCTGCTGTAATCCAACACTTCTCTAGGAAAACCATTTAGCAAGTGCAATTGCCGGGCACAGTAAAGGTGTGTTGGTTGTTTACTATTGTCAATATTGAAATTTACTGTAATCTGGTAAGGAAGGTTTATTGCAAATAATCATTCATGAGACTTTGGATATGTTAGTAGATCTCTTATTACAGTGTGACCCATAAGTCCAGTTCAGGTTAAAATGATCTAAGCAGCTTAGCTCCTAGTCAGTAAGTAATGATTGTTCAATAACTATTGATGAAAATGGTATATTGCTTCTTACATTGCTACAAAACAGTGAAATCTTACTGCAGGAGGCCATTGCTCCTCTATGCTTCTAAGTATCATGACATCCCTCTGCTGTTGTCAATGTTTCTGGACGCTGTGATCTGAAAAGAGGCATTACATTTGCGGAAAGACTGCGAATAATCAAGAAAGATGGATTCATTGATGTACATTGTAAAACAGTCAACTAGCTGAGTCTTATTTATGCACTGAATTCCAAAATTTGTGTGTGAGGCCAGAGAGAGCATGGATAAACTTGTAGATATGAAATCTTTCGACACTCGTATTCATTTACTGAATCGATACACACAAGCAATGTGTATGCAGGCAATTCACACAATGTATGATATGCTTGTAGGGACTGCTACTTATCGTGTGACAGAGGAAAGTTTAATGGATAGCGTAAGTACTGATATGCATGAATCATGCCTTAAGATTGACAAAGAATGCCGGTAAGCAGACTGTAAGTCTTTTTTCATTTCTTGCATCTTCTGCATGACCGATTAGTTTATTGGTGATTCTGTACAGAACTGGGTGTTGACAGTCCATGGATCTTCTGATGAGACCATCCCGTTTGAAGATGCATTAGAGTTTTAAAAGATAATACCAAATCACAATTTACATATTCTACAAGGAGCGAATCATTGTTAGTTTTTTACACCTCACATCAAGCTGAATTAGGCAATTAGCATCGATCAGTAGTTGTGGACTATATAGAGGCAGCTCTGCATCAGAAGACATAGCTTAGCTGCCATGATTTTGATAACTGAGTGATACCAATTATTCTGGGCCAAGCAAACATGCCCTTAACCTGTCCTTTTCTTCACTAATTATGGGCAAATCCCCGATTATTGATAATTGAAACGAGTGAATAATGTTGAGTGTACCATCTTTTCGTGTACGACTGAATTAATGATCCAACGAAAACTTATTTAATTAAGATATGGTATGTAATATTTCTTGGATTAATCTGTGCATGCTTCTCATGTAGTAGTCAATTAACAATCTGGATCTGAATCCCTCATCTCTACTAGTCCAATTTGTATGAAAAACTCAAGCTCATACATTTGGCAATAATTTTAGGGTCTTTCTAAATGTACCTAGCAAATTTCTATGTAGACCCAGCAAGTTTTTTACGCTCAATAAAAAAATAAAATTTATAATTGTACTCAGCAGCTGTTCCAACAATACCCTTAGCAAATATCACAGAGCAAAACTTGGATTATCTCCGCATCAAGAGGTTGGGCTCCAATCGGTGGAGGTCAAAGCGATGCCCGAACCGGAAAGGAAGGATCTTGGAGGGAGTGGTGGAGGCTGGGGCTTTGTCGACCTCGAGGGACTCAACTCTAGCTTGAATATCAAACACGAGTTCATACCCCCATCAGGGGCGTAGCTAGGATTTGACAATGGGGTGGGTTAAATTTATTCGCCCAAAATTTTTTTTTTTGTGACCTGCATGATATCAATGAATCTCATCAACCGATTCAACCCATTCCCAATTATCAATGAATCTCAGGCAGACTGAAACTCTGAAAAGGGGGGTGGCTCGGTGGCTGGAGCCTGGAACTCTGGAAGGTGGAATCAAAATTGATCTGAAGTTCTGAACGGGGAGACGAGGAGAGTGAGAGTACGTAGGAGGTGGCTAGGTGGACTAGAACTCTGAGATTGGAGGTGGCTCCCGGCTCCGTGGCTCGCAGCGATTGGAGCCTTGGAGGTGGCTCCGTGGCTGGAGCCTGGAAGCTGGAACTCTGGAAGAGTGGAAGGCGGAACTGATCTGAAGTTCTGAACGGGGAGACGGGGTTGGTGTTTGAGAGTCGGGACTGACTGGTCTTGGGACTGACTGACCGACAGCAGCAACCCAACAACTCTTCGAAGCATTAGTATTTTTTTATTTTTTTTTTTATTTGGGCTATACCCATACTTGACGCATTTTGGGCGAAATTCTCCCTCGGGTGAGTGGCTACGCCCATGACCCCCATAACCCATAACCAAGCTCTTATAACAAGAAAAAAAATTGTTCTTCGCTATATCCTAACAGAAATACCCATCCTTGATTCCACTCCTGCACACCACTCACTGCTTTGATGTTAGCCAACCGAGCCCGAGCCTCTGAAAGTCCTCTTGGAACTGCATCTCCTTGGTACAACGGTGGACTTCTTCTACTCGAGTCAGACCAGGTGAAAGGGAGGAGAAGAAAAGAAAACTTGCTGTGAATCAAGAGAGAGTCAGACCGGTTGGAAGGGAGGAGTCTCGAAAGAAAATTGTTCCAATTGCTTGTTGCAGCTGGACTTTTCCACCTTGTCTCCCATTACTTTTCCTTCCCTTTCTTTTCTCTCACCCACCGTTTCCTTGTATCCCATTACTTCTTCCCTTTCCCTTTCTTTTCAGCTTTTTATCTTTGTTTTCTACGCCTATAACTTATATATAAGCGGTCTGGTACTCACTTGGGTACCAAAGTCAGCTGTGAAGATCGAGAAGCAAAGACTGGTAATTTCCATTTCCCTTCTTGCTGCTCTCAAATTCTTTAACTTCCTTTGTTGCTGATCGCTTAACCAAGTTTACTCTTCACAAAAATCGCAGTGCAAAACGAATCTTGGAATAACATGGCAGAGGCTGCACAGATGCTAGGTAAGAAATTTCATTATCTCACTCATATTTTAGCAATTTGACACAGTACATGCTTATATGTGTGTGTGTTTTGTATTTTTCATCAAAATAAGAAATCTGAAAGACTGAAACCCTGAACTATTTTATCTGTGTGGCTAGATCACTCTCACAAAGTTAGCAATTGTTTTGAGAAAATTAGTTAATGGTGGTTGCTTTCACTGTTTCAGTGAGCCAGAAGCAGAAAATGATTGTAACCAACAATCATGGTGAAAAGCTTGTCGGCTTATTACATGAAACCGGTTCAAGGGAGATTGTGATCTTGTGCCATGGAGCCCGAGCCTCCAAGGTTGGGTTTTGTGATTGTTTTTATGTCTTTCTAGAGCTTAATTTGTACAGACTGAGTAGGAATTGATAAGCAGATGACTTGAGTTGTTTTCGCTAATGAAACTTGACTTTACTATAGAGTGACTATGTAGACAACATTGATGCGAACCACCTAATTCATTCAGTCTGGGTAAACTTTTACAGCTTATGTCTCTTGATTTTCCAGGACCACTTTATTATAGAGAACCTTGCTGTTGCATTGGAAAAGGAAGGAATTAGTTCCTTCCGTTTTGATTTCGCTGGAAATGGGTACGGCAGTAGTAATTGTTTTATTTTAACTTCTTGAACTTCAGAGGTTTTTGTGATAACTCAGTTGTGTGGACCTAACTAATCAATCTCATAGTTCTTGTAATGTCTTGGGAAATTCCAATCTATGCCTTACAATGTTGCTGATTGAGTTGTGTTCTTTTGGTTTCAGAGAAAGTGAAGGCGCCTTTCAGTTTGGTCACATGAGGAGAGAAGCTGATGACTTGCATGCTGTAATCCAACACTTCTCTGGATCAAACCATGTAGTTAGTGCACTTTTCGGGCACAGTAAAGGTGCGTAATTTTCTTTGATACTTGATAGATCCATAACTGCTGATATTGGACGAAAGATAATACCGTATTGCTATACTTCAGGAGGCGGTGATGTGCTCCTGTATGCTTCAAAGTATCATGACATTCCTACGGTTGTCGAAGCTTCTGCACGCTATGACCAAAAGAAAGGCATTGAAGGACGCCTGGGGAAAGACTTTATGGAGAAGATCAAAAAGGAAGGATTCGTTGATATTGGTAATATGTTATCCATAGTTTATGTGTGGCAGACAAAGAGGTTTAGAAAGTGTACTAAATAGTTGTGATCTGTGAGTCAAAATTTGTAGCTAAAAGATAAATGCAAAAGACTACATGCTTTCAGTAGGGGAAGAGTGAATTTCACACAGTTGGTCAATGCTATGCTTGCAGGAAGTCCTAAATTTCGGGTGACTGAGGAAAGCTTGATGGACCGCCTAAGCACCGATATGTGTGAATCGTGCCTCAAGATTGACAAAGATTGCCGGTAAGCAAACTGAAATAAACTGTTTCTAAATTGTTCATATGTTTCCTTTTCTCTTTTATTTTTCATGTCTTGCATCTTCTGCATGACTAAGTTTATTGGGGATTCTGTTATACAGGGTGCTAATAGTCCATGGATCTGCTGATGAGATCACTCCTGTTGAAGATGCATTTGAGTTTGCCAAGATCATACCTAACCACAAAATACATATTATAGAAGGAGCTGATCATTGTTACAGATCGCATGAGGCCGAGTTAGACACAGTTGTTGTGGACTTCATAAAAGCAGCTCTGCAGCAGGACAAGGCTTCTTCCAACTAGCTAGGTACTGTATGCCAGTCAATCAGCATGTTTCCTGTGTCATACAATTGATGATTATTCTTATCTTGTGAGGCTGAGTTCTTCTTCGAATCTATTTTCCATCAAAGATGTTGAGTTTTTTGTCTTTCCATGATCTGGTGCATGAAATAATAGTGAAGATCTTCATGATCCAAATTCCAAACATCGTTGCCCCATGAATCGATGAAGTGGTTTCCTCATAATGTTATCATCAATCAACTCAAATTTGAGGAATTTGTCTTTGAGCTGCATTAGTCAAGTCAAAATGTTGCAGTTCACTCTGCATTTTTACCACAAAAATAACCAAATTCAATCAAGAACATGGTCTGTAACAAGGAAAGCATTCACATTAAGTTGATTCCAAGAATCAAGGTGAACAAGTAAAAAGATGTGAAAATGTCTCAGTCTACCTGGACTCGATTTTGTTAATGCTTGATATAGAAGGCAATCAACAGATATAAGACACAGTGACATTGATAATAGATTGACAGATTATCAAGGAGTCATGAGATTCTGAATAATTACAGGCTAAGTAAAAGATTAAAAAAGTAGACTACGATTAGGATGATACCAATGACTAAGATGATATCTTGTAACATGAAACGACAGAAACATCAGTACATAATGTATACTCTAATATTTTCACCAACATGCAACATTACATCAAACTCACTCCGCTATTTCATCGAAACTCAGTTTGTGCAGGTGTCACGTTTTCGATATGTGATTCTCGAAGTCCTAGCAACTCCGACAATTTACGTCAACACTCAAATAACGCGATTCTTCCACGTATCTCATCTGGGTCGACGAGTAGAATGTGCAGACTTCATTGCGCACGCCATTGTTCTATCCACAAGAGGAGGTATTCATCGATGAGCTTCCTTTTCCTTTCCAATCATGATGACTTCTCCATGGTTTGTCGACCATTTCCTTGCATGCAAATATCAAGAACAGCTAAGAAGTTTCCTAAATGCAGTCGGCAACTTGGCATATGACTAAGCGCCACTCATTTAAAGACTCCCATATACAAAATCAACACTACCACTTGCGTGTCAGACATATTCGGATTATAAAAGCGTCGTGACATTGTTAGAGTTTGGCTTACACAGTTTTGTCGACTATTGTTGGGACTTACCTCGACATTCATAACTGCCGACGACCTTCGTTGGCCGACCTGGTGCTGTGCCAGAGAAATAAGATACTTGGTGACCTCAATTATGGTTAAACTTTTAGAGGAATTACACTCTCTGTTGTGTGTGCAAATCAATGTTGTACATGTATAGGGATCGTCTTATAAACTACATGCATTTATGAAACCATTTTCTTTTAACATTTTCCTAGCTCAGTTGCAGCAGAGGTAATGGCGGTTATTAAGGCAATTGAGCTTGCTTGGGTGAGAGATTGGAATTATGTTTGGTTAGAGGTGGATTCTCAAATTGTGCTTGACCTTCTTCATTCTCCCATGTTAGCTCCTTGGCAGCTTCGTGTGCAGTGGAAAAATTGTCTGCGCCGGATTTCAATGATGCGCTTTCGCTCCTCTCATATTTATCGGGAAGGAAATCAAGTAGCTGATGCCCTTGCAGGTTTTGGCACATCATCTTCTGGTATGACTTGGTGGGACACGCCCCCGGATTTTGTTCATTCATTTTATAATAGAGATAAGTCTGGACTTCCTAATTTTCGTTTTCGATAGTTTGGGTTGCACTTTTTGTATGAGAGGTTTTGGTGTTTGTACCCCTCTCCTTTTTATCTTCTTCAATAAATAACCTCGTTCTTACGAGGGTTACACCAAAAAAAAAAAAAAAATTCTCAATTTATTCATTTTTCTTGAGATTTGTTAAGAATTTAAGATTGATCGAAATATGTTCTCAGCTTAACAATTAACAATACGAAGCTAACTATTTGTTTTGTTATTGTTTATGTCTCCAAAAAAAAAAAATTAGAAAAATTTGATGGGAAACTCTCGCCGATGAATCAAAGGTGTTTTTCTTAATATGTTAAATTTTTATGAACGACTTCTGTTAAGTCAATAGAGGTGTTTTCTTTCTTTTGTGAAAGGATTTCATTGATGGATCATTTTTTAACAAAAGTTGTTTTTAGTTCAGGCACTTAGTGTGCTTTGTTCTATTCTAGTTCGTTCCTAAATAAAGCGAAATATTAAGTGGTATTATCATATGTATAAAGATATTTCCTATCTGCTTTGAAATAGCTGTGGAATAATATGTAATGTTGTTCTGGCCTGAGCTTCTTCATGATGAATTGAGATGATCTTTACTCTTTTTTTTTTTTTTTTTTGGTCAAATAAATTCTTTCATTAGATGAAACCCATATTACAAAGGTAATACAGAAAAGTAGGAGTCCTAGGCCCGAAGACCCAATAGACAACCCATAACCTAAACTAGAACTAACTGACAAGCCGAGGCCCAAAAGCCCAAAATACCAGAAAACCTAGATCTAAAACCAAAGTCTTCGCTGCAACACAGGCTGGCCGCCGTGAGTGCCACCATGGCCAGATGAGCTCCGACAGAAGCTTGACTTCCAGAGGCCAAATAACTCTCCACCATCATTCTCCACACTGAAATTGCATGCACAGGAAGAAACAAGAAAAACATAGAACTCAGTAAAGGTAGTCGTGGAGGTGGAGACCACCATGCATCACAACACCACTGGTCCGGCAATGTCCACACACTGCGGTGGCTTGCCGGTACTGCTGCAATCATCAGGTGTGAAGTTAAGTGAACAGATCCCTGTCGAGACTCCAAGGGTTGGAAGTGAAGATGGGGTTGTGGAAAAAGAGAAAAGTCGGATGAAGATGAGAGGGTGAGGTGTCTGAGATGGAGGAGGATGGGAGGTTTAAGAATAGATCTGGAAATCTGATGAGAAATTGGGCAAGCACAAGGAGAGATAAAATGGAAAAGAGACATGAAAAGATTACAAACTGAGACCAAAGCTCAAAGAAAACCTCACCACAAAAGGGTGGAGACGCACCACTGAGGGCGGAGAGACTGGAGGGAGCGAGTTGAGAGAGAGAGAGACCACCCCCAACTCTCAAGCCGACGATCTAGATCCAGAGGGATCAAGATCTGGGCAAGAGAGAAGGGGGAGGGGTGATGGTGTTTTCAGATCTGTTTTCTCTCTCTAGATGTTAGAGAGAGAGGCTCTGCGTTTTGAGACTGAGATGATCTTTACTCTGAAAAACAAAAGTTGTTATTTTTATTTCCAATGGGTTGATTTTTGTGATTAATAATTAACTGTTGTAGAGAAACTGAATTTGAGAGGAATTTGCTGTGTATTCTCATTGATAATAGGGGCCTCTATATATAGAGGATTACAATGCATAGAATCTCAATCATACAAGGAAAGTAATTCTACATTGATTAGGATTCTAGATCATTCTAATTAAATCCTATTACCACTAGGTCAAGTAACCTAGAGTTTGGGCTAAACACAAATTAGGTTTTCCTTCAACACTCCCCCTTGTGTTGCCCAAACGAGGTGCTTCTCTCGTTGCCTCATTAAAAACCTTGCCGAGTAACAAAAACCCAGTGGGACAAAAATAACCTCGGTCGAAGGGGAAAAGAGCACAACACACCCTTCACGATTCGAGACGAACATGTAGACATCTCCCCCTGATGTCTGCACCTCCCCCTGATGACTACGATCATGGGAGTTCAGATAATTTCCGCAAGCCAATTCTTGCCACATGTTTCTCGAACGTGGTATTGGGCAATGACTTAGTAAACAAGTCTGCCTCACTGTCCTCAGATCGAACCTAGTTCACTTTGATCTCGAGGAGTGTCTGTTGTTGCTGATTATGCTTGGTGTTGTCGCTTTTGATGTAGCCTTGCCTCATTTGTTCAAAACAAGTAGCATTATCCTAAATGCTCGTAGGCTCATCTGTGGTAGACTTCAAACCACAACTGCTCGAACATGCGTAATTATGGATCCAATCCATATACATTCACGAACCACTTCGTGAAGAGCAATGATCTCTGCATTGTTCGAAGATATAGCGACTAAGGTCTAACATGTAGACCTCCAAGATGTCACGGTCTTTTCCCATGGTGAACACTTAACTGGATTGGGAATGACCATTGTGTGGGTAAGACAGATACCCAACATCAGCAAAACCTTCCAAAACACATGTCGTTTTGGAATGGGGATAGAGAACGCAGGCCAGCGTTGGCGGCGTTTCTGGTGTGTGATGGGTCCGAATCCATCATCTCTTCGTAGGGATAGAACAAGCCCATATCAATCGTACATCTCAAGTATCGAAAGATATCTTTTACACCAATCCAATGGCGTCGCGTTGGCGCAGAGCTATATCTTAGCTAACAAGTTCACAACATATGAGATGTCCGGTCTTGTGCATTGAGATAAGTACAATAATGCGCCTATTGTACTAAGTAAGGCACTTTTGCCTCTAGCACATCTTCGTCATCATCCTTTCGACGAAGAGGATCCTTTTCAGGATCAAGACTACGGACGATCATGGGGGTGCTTGAAGGCTTGACCTTGTCAAAATGCCTAAGCATCTATCGACACGATGCTCAAGTTCCAAACCGAGACATAATCGTGTTCTCCCAAAATCCTTCATCTCAAACTCGGATTTCAAGTGTTCAGCGGTTTCCCTTAACTCTTTAAAGGCTTCTAATGAAGATCATGTCCAACATGAACCGCGATAGAATCCGAAACTTGTTATAGAAACGCGTGGGCATATCCCTTCCCAATCAAGTAGTCACTTTAGTGAGCGTTTCAACCTCTTTGTAAACGCTCTCCATGGTCTAGAGCCACTTGACTTGGGTAAATGAAGTTCACCATGAACCTTCATGTATATTCCGTATCTAGATCCCTATAGAGATACGTAGTGACCACATTTGTAAGCTGCATGTTCAGTTATTCGGAAACTACCAAACTGACAGGGTAGTGGAGTGCAATGACATCCATTACGAGAGGATATGTCTCATCGTAGTCGATTCCAGGGCGTTTTGTGAGAAGCCTTGCACCATAAGGCGAGATTACCATCCCTTTTTCTCATCACACTTTCTAACGAAGACCCATTAGTCAACAGGTTTTATGTTAGGAGGTGTTGGCATCTCTAGCTCGAAAACCTTCCTCTTCGTTAGAGAATCCATCTTAACCTGGATCGCATCTTTCCATTTAGGCCAAAAACTCTCTACATTGGCATTCATTCATCAATGGAGCATGGTTCGATATCATCGGACTCAGCAAACTCATGCGCAACAAAATGCGTAACTACATCATCAATTATGATGGAGTTTCTATCCCACGTCTCATGTACACTAGTGTAAGTTTCATAGAGCTCTATATTCTCAGGAATAGGGTTTGACGTTGAGGCATCCCCCAACGATAACCATAACCCGGAAGATACTCATGAGATGGATTTTGAGTCTTGATGATTAAAGGATTGGAATGTGCCAAAGTATCCTTCGAACCCACGGGCCTCCCACGCATCCTAGCTGGGGCCATGGCCTGTAAGGCCAGAGTGCCACTCTCTTTGGCATTGGCGCCATGCCTACCTCCGTGTAGGGTGGCGCTTACGTCCTCTCGTAGGGACGTCCTTCCTTGCAGGCATGTTTGCAGCATAATTGTGTGATCTCGTCACTTTAATAGGGATCAAGATGAGACATAGTGGGGACAGACTATGACAATTCCTGTCGTTCCTGTTGAACATCCTTGTTCTTATCTCCCCCTAACGACGGGAAGACTGTCTCATCAAAGTGACATCCTCAAATATAGCAGTAAGGAGATCGCCTAGCAAGGGCATTTAAGTGGCGGACGATTGTTGGAAGCGCAAATCCAACGTAGTTGCCCATTTGTCTGTAAGGACCCATCATAGAGCGCTGTGGCGGCGCAATTGGCACATAAATGGCTCACTCAAATGTGCGTAAGTACAAAATACGTGTACCCAGTCACTAGTTGTAACGCATAGGGTCATTGAGTGGCGGTAGGTCGTAGACGAATTAGCAAGGCTGCATGCGATATTGCATCACCCCAAGCGGATGTAAGAAGATTGGTGCGCATTACCAATGTTCGGACTACCATCGTAGTCGTTTCCGAGAGACCAATTGGGTGTGTACATGGGAATGTGATGTCCAACATCAAACCCATTGCAATATCCATCGAAAGTCTTTCGATGTAAACTCTCTAGCATAGTCAAATCCAATTGACTGAATAGGATGATTCGGGGAGTGAGCCCGTTGTCACATGATATGTGCTAGGAGTGTAGCATAAGTAGCATTTATAGGTGGACAATGGCACAACACGTGACCGGCGTGTTTGCGTGTCAACCAACATCATGAAATATTTAAGCGTCCGCAAGTTGGTTGAATCAATCCACAAAATCCCTATGGATTCTTTGTAAGAACAGAATGAGTATTGTCATATCCTTTGCATAGGACGGTCTCAGTCCTAATTTCCCTAAGGAACGGGCTTTGTAAAACGAGCGAGAGGCCTTAGAAGCAACCAATGAGGATTTTGGTTAGGCCTAAGCGTCTGTAGCGCTATTAGAAGCAAAATGTGTGACTACATCTCCCATCATGGCGTGGGAGCCATGGAAATAGCATGTATGGCGTCATGGCCACAAGGAGGAACAACCATGGCGTTATGCCCATGGTTCATCGATCTTGCTTCATTTTGCTCAAAAGAAATGATGTCCATGTGAAGTCTTTTGTAGACGGATCATCATATCATGACTAGGATGATCTATCCTGTCGTGACAAAGCCAATATGTGTCTAAATCCAAGAGTCTTCTCTCATAACTTTATTGGATTTAATAGCTCGAATAGTGACATAAAGTCCACTAGAGAGACACATAAACGTCTCTAAGATGCGTCTTTGTTCGCAATCATTAGAGGTAATGCAAAGGAACTCATTTCCGTTCTCTACATGCATTTTCGCATGGAATTCGTTGGCTATTCATAGGGTACTATTTGCCCTAAGAGCGTAGAGAGTTTCTGTGACAACTGTAATCAAGGTGCCATTTGGCAAGTGGAACTTGGGCTATTCCATGTCCTTAAATTAATACTGATGGTCTAGCCATCGTAGTCACAAAGTCATATGCTCAGAATCAAAATTGAGTCATAATGAAAAGAACTCGAAATTTTATTCATAAGCCAACGAAATACATCATTGTTTCTATGATCAAAGAAAATCTAATCCAATAAAAAGGAATATGGCAATCGCCTACATCTCTTGGAAAATAAAAAGACTTAATCAAAATCGCCAGTTTCTGGGTCTTGATCCTTGTAGTCTTCCACCCTTAGATCTAGATCACCATCTTGATCATCTTGTGCCATGTAATTTGCTTCCCTTGCTTCACGATACGTCTTGTATGCGTTTGCAACATTCTGGGGTGCGGTACATGTTTTGGCCCAATGTTCAGTTGATCCACATCGAAAACAAACATCATTATGGTCAGGCTCCCTTGATCGAGGCGCCATTGGGGCGCGATTTGAACGACCTATCCTTTTGGTGGCGTTACCACCATGGTCGGAGGCTCCGCCTCTCTCTCTCTTCACACGTTGACCTCCACGGTTCCGTGCACGCCTCTCTTGGCGATTTCCTTCCTCTTTAGGGCGAATATATGGACCAGAACGTCCAGAATAGTCCCTATCCTTAGGGTTTCGCTCCTTGCGTCCTCCATTGGGGGCGCGACTATAGTTAGACTCCGGAATAGGCTTAGTTCCCACGGGTCTAGCATTATAGTTCTTCACAAGGATATTATCGTGCTTTTCAGCTACGTTCATGGCGCCAATGAGCTCATGAAACCTTGTGATACGTCCTGCATTTACATCAATCCGATAATTCTTTGAAATCATCAGTGCAGAGACGGGGAAGGTAGAGAGAGTCTTCTCGATCAACATCGTATCAGTTATGGCTTGGCCACAATACTCCATCAGAGACTTGATACGAAGAGCTTCCGAGTTATAATCAAGCACAGACTTGAAATCACAAAAGCGGAGGCTATGCCATCGCACTTCTAAATCAGGAAGCAGGGAGTCACGAACGTTGCCAAATCGCTGCTCAAGTTCTACCCATAGCTTTCTTGGGTCTTCCTCATTGAGGTATTCATTTTGGAGCGCGTCATTCATGTGCCTTGTCATGAGAATTATGGCCTTAGCTTGTTTTGCTTCAAAAGCAGTAGCTTGCTCGATTGAGAGCACGTTCTGACCAGGTCTTGGATGGTTTCCAGAATTCCATCAGCCTTAAGATGTTGGCGCACATCTCGGACCCACCTATGGTATCCTGCGCCAGTTGTCTCGAGTGGGACAAAGCTCAACTTGTTCAGGTAACTCATCCTGAAAAACAACACAAGATTAGGGTTAGTTTCGGAGCGAAAAAGGCTACCACGAAAAACTATTAAATTTCTGAGCGTAGTCGCTTCCAAGAAATTAGGAATTTTCTGAGCGTAGTCGCTTCCAAGAAAATCCGATTCCAAGAGGGGTTTTGGATTAGATCGAAATAACGATGTATGTGGTCGATCGTTTTCTTCTCAACAAACTCTAAGTTTGGAGGACTCTACAAGCTCTAAGCTTGGAGTGAGCACGAACCCCCACAGTTCGGCTATTGGTCTCCCCTATGAAGAAGAAAGGGGGGTAGAAGAATGGATATTGGAAGTCCCCGAGAAAAGAAGAAGAAATTGAAAAACTTCACAAAAACGGGAACTTTTAGAAAAAACTACCTTAAAAGATGGTCGGAAAAATTGTCGCCGGAAGTCACTGTAGCGGCCGGAAGTACTGTAGCTGCCGGAGTTACTGTAACTGGCCGGAAAAAGTAGCTGGAAAGATGTCGGAAAGTGACCGGAAAAATCGCCGAAAGTGGCCGGAAAAGTCGCCGGAAGTTGGTCGGAAAAGTCGCTGGAAAGTGGCCGGAAAATGTTGACCGGCATTGACCGGTCGTTGACCGGAGGGTTGACCGGGTGCTGACGTGGCAGAGCAGTGCTAACGTGGTAGGGCTGACTGGGCACTGACGTGGCGGGTAGTTGCGGCTTGGCGGCTTGGAGGCTCGGCTTCTTCACTTGGGCTTCGCTGGGCCTGCTGGCGGGCTTGGGCTGCAGGTTCGCTTGGGCTGCATGCGGGCTTGGGCTTCGCAGGTTCTTCCTCTCTTTTTTTCTTTCTTCTTTCTGCCGGTTCAGCGGCTCCGGTGGTTCAGGCGGCCGGTTCACGGGGTTCTAGGCCGGTTCCGATCATGATTTTTTTGTCTCCGGTGATTTGAGGTGTTGCTGCAGCTGCTGGTGAATTTTGGTGCCAGTTGACAGGGAGGAAGGCTCCGAACCGGGGAAAGAGGGTATGGGTATTTCCGGGGGGCCGGTTCGGATATTTCCCGGCCGGTTCTGGGGTCTTCGTCGCCGGTTCTGGGCTCCTGGGGGTGAGAGCTTCAAGGTGGTCGGCGGTGGTTTCTGGGATTTGAAGGCTACGAATTTAGGGCTTCAGGGTTAGGGCTTCGTGCTGATAACGTGTTGTAGAGAAACTGAATTTGAGAGGAATTTGCTGTGTATTCTCATTGATAATAGGGGCCTCTATATATAGAGGATTACAATGCATAGAATCTCAATCATACAAGGAAAGTAATTCTACATTGATTAGGATTCTAGATCCTTCTAATTAAATCATATTACCACTAGGTCAAGTAACCTAGAGTTTGGGCTAAACACAAATTAAGTTTTCCTTCAACATTAACATCTTTTTTTTTATAATTTTTATGAAAAAATTTTGCCGACGAATAATAGTTGGCTACGTCTGTTTGTCTCTTGACCACGATTCCAGACTCCAGTGAACTGAAGACTAAAGACTGGAGACAGCTCTGTCAGCAAAGGCCATTATCTTTAGGAGTAGATTAATCCTGCTCTGAAATTCTTCAACTTCCACATAGATTTTGTTCGCCAAAACTTTACGATCTTCACCAAAATCGCACCCAAAAAAGAGAATCTTGAAATAAATGGCAGAGTCTGCTCAAAACCCAGGTAATGAATTTCTTCATATCCCACTCATATATCATATACTCCTTCTTTGTGTTGCTCTGGACCTGTGGTAGTTGCAACAAATACAAACTACTATATATATATTGATGAAGTATGAATCTTTGTTATTTGTGTGCGTAGTGTTGAGATTGTGAATTGCACTGTTTCAGTGGCCCAGCAACAGAAAATCATTGTAACCAACAAACATGGTGAAAAGCTTGTGGGCTTATTACATGACACTGGTTCTGGGGATATTGTAATCTTATGCCATGGTTTTACATCCACCAAGGTTTGCCTTTTCTTCAATTTTTAAATTAAGTTCCAGCTTGATTAGGATAAAGGTTTAATCTATTAGTTATTTCTCTAGTTTATGACTATATGTTTATAATCTATCATGGAATTTTGATTTTTGGACATATTATGTGATTTTTAGGTCTGCTCTGTAGACAACATTAATGAAATTCTACATTAATAGATTGATGATTAGCATGGGCATATAGATAAGAAAACTTTAAAGTTGAGTTGGCTTCATTTTGGGTAATGTTGACAGCATATATCTCTTGATTTCCAGGACGACCCTATTATGGTGAACCTCGCTGTTGCATTGGAAAGTGAAGGAATTAGTTCGTTTCGTTTTGATTTTTCTGGAAATGGGTAAGTGCTAGAAAATTGTAAACTCTTGAATTTAACTGGTACTGTGAAGAAACTAAGTTGTGTTTACGGAACTCTTGAACCTTTTAGTTGTAAGTGTGGCCCCATATTTAGTTGGCAATCTTGTTATGAAGAACAGTCTTGGTGAATTCAGATTTCCAGGTTACAGTGATGTTGATTTGGCTGTGTTAATTTGGGTTTGTAGGGAAAGTGAAGGCATCTTTGAGTATGGTAACTATCGGAAAGAAGCTGATGACTTACATGCTGTAGTTGAACACTTCTCAGGGACAAGCCGTGTAGCAAGTGTAATTTTGGGGCACAGCAAAGGTGTGTTGGTGGTTTCCCATTATCAGTATGTGAAATTTTACTATTAGAAATAGAGGAAAGCACTCTATTGTAAATTGTCATTCATGCAAATTTGGAATAAGACTCATTTTAGTGTCTGGAAAATATGTTAACTTTAGGTCTATATGGTCTTAGCAGCTTAGTTGTCACCAAAGTTATGGTTGATAGATCTATAGCTGTTGATATTGGGTGTAAAACCATATAAAAGCGCAGCATTTCTGTAGCATGTGATAAAAACATTGCTGGAAAATGCTACTACAGGAGGTGATGTGGTGCTTCTGTATGCTTCTAAGTATCATGACATTCGTACGGTTGTCAATGTTTCTGGACGTTATGATCTGAAGAAAGGCATTGGAGAACGCTTGGGGAAAGACTTTATGGAAATGATCAAGAAGGAAGGCTTCCTTGATATCAAGAATAACACAGGTAATTTGTAATTCTTTATGTCTTGTGTTTCCAGACATTCATATCTGGGACCAGAGATGGAATGGGTATATATTGATATAAACCTTTCAGTTATTGTGATTTGTCTTCAGTTACTTTCTGAACACTAAAAGCATCCACAATGCTAAGCATGTCCAAGGTCCCAGATTATTGCCTAAGAATTCATCTGTTCCTTAAGCACGTTACTGTGATCACTTGTCAACAAATGATGACAATCCAGCTTGCCTGATGTTATCCCTTTGTATTTATAATTATCAAGGTTTAGCAATACTATTGATTATTAGAGTTATGATTTAAAGTCAAAATTTGAACCATAATAGACAGAAGACTCTCATCCACGCACACAAGCACACACACACAAAACGAGCAATGTGTATGGTGGCATTTCACACATTTAATGGATTCTCTGCTTGTAGGAGGTGTTGCTTACCGTGTGACTGAAGAAAGTCTGATGGATCGCCTAAGTACTGATATGCAAGAATCATGCCTTCAGATTGGCAAAGAATGCCAGTAAGAAAATTGTAATTAATCCCATCTTCTTTGATTGTTTTGTCTTAAATTTCTGCATGACCAAAGTTTATTGGTGACTCATGTACAGGGTGTTGACAGTCCATGGATCTGATGATGAGTTCATCCCTGTGGACGATGCTGTGGAGTTTTCCAAGATAATAACTAACCATAAATTACATATTGTGCGAGGAGCTAATCACTGTTACACCTCGCATCAAGCTGAGTTAGCTTCAGTTGTGGTGGACTACATAAAGACCGCTCTGCAGCAGGACAAGACTACTTCCAACTAGGTACTCTATGCCAATCAGAATATCAATTCCTGAAGTTGTACCTGTTGATGATTAGGTGCCTGGGGATTCTATGAACTTGATGTAGCTGGATACATACAATTATGTTTTGCCATAAGTCAGTGCTTATTAATAAAACCCTCATCTTATCATGGTGACTTGAGAGAAACTTTTACAGTCTGACTGTTACACTTCTCTCTGTCAAAGTTATTTCAGTTTCTTTGCCATGATCTTTGCATGCAAATATTCGAGAACTAACAATGCAAACCAGTAAGTTAACTGAACAGTTGTTCAGTGAAGGTCGTTACTTTATTGTGAAACTTTATTCTGTCCTCATGCAAAATCATTTTGTGATACTGACTGCTTGATTAGATTTTCACTTGAAAAGGGTATGAGGTCCTAACTTCATTATGATCTACAATGCTGTATACCATTGGCCACTGGCCAGCAGAAAAGAGCCTAGCTTCCTGGCATAACTTGCCACCACTCTATTATCGTAACTGTTGCAGCTGCATCTTCTGCTTGGTAATTGCCTTCCACATCATGGTACTCACACTGGTGTGTTTCGTTTGTTGTTACAAGTACAAGAAGACATTTCGACATATTCTTCCTGGGCCACATTTATTCATCATGGTACTGCTCCGACGACTCTCTCTCTCCCCAGACGACTCCGACATCTCTCTCTCTTCCCAAACGACTCCAGTGACTCTTTCTCTCCCCAGAGTCCCAGACGACTCCAGCGTCTCTCTCCCTCGCTCCACACTACTCCGGCGTCCCTCTCTCTCTTTCCGTCAAGCTTCCTCGAGCTTCGTATCGAGGTCAAGTGACTCGTTGTACTAGTAAAACGTGTCGGCCGGCGACGTCGAGCTTCGATGCCGGAGCAGTACGATTCGGCGCGACGAGGTGGATGTGGCGAGCGAAGTCGGTGGCTACTCCGACGAGAACTGGAGGTGAGAGAGGTCGGCGGCGAGCTCCGGAGGTGATTCGATCCGGTGGTTTTGGTCGACCATTGATTGGGGTGCCCAAATCAATTTCTAGCTTTTTTTTTTTTTTAAGTAACGGGACAGAAGGAAAGAAAAAAGAAGTTTTGAATGTCTATTGCCCCCTAATAGACGTCTATTACCCCTCTATTGGAGGACAATAGACGTTTTGAATTGATGTAATCTCGTTTTTTTTCTTCCTGTAATCAAAGTTTTATTTGTCTAAATTGAAGGAGATTCGTTCTCATTATGGCAACTGAAAGTCCTATTGGGGGGCAATAGACGAGGACAATAGATGTCTATTGGGGGCAAAAAAACTTTCCGGTGAGATTTTCAGCAAATTTCGGTGGGCTGCAGCCGGTGACCGGAATCCAGCGACCTTTGACCGGAATCCGGCGAAAGTTGATCAGGCTCCGGCGAAGTCTCCCATGGTTTCTCTCTCTTCCATTTTCTCTCTTTCTCTCTCTCTAAGTATCAAACGGGTGAGGGTAAAATGGTATTAAAAAAAATTAAAAAACAAAAAAAATAAATCTTAATAGGGTATTAGGGAACACCTCCTTAGAGTGTTTTGGGTAAGAGAGAATTAAAAAAAAAATTTAATGGGGTAAGTGGGGAAAAAAAATCTCTAAAAATGATGTAAATGGACAAAACTCTATCATTAATGACTAAGAAGAGCTCTGTGAACTTAAATGCAGACTGGCAGAGCATAAAAGCAACAAAGCTGTAGGTATTTCCACCGCCTTGCCCTTCAGGACTACTTTTATGGCACGTTTACTTACTTGGAATGGAAAATAATCATGAATCAGAGACAAGTGGAATGAGAGAAGAAAGGAATCGGTATTGATTCCGGAGGAATGATTCCTAAACCCATCTCCCCCCTTCGTAATCGAATTCCTGAGTATTCAGGAATCGATTCCTGATAAATAGGTGGGACCTACACCAATTCCGATTCTTTCATGTGTTAGTAAACACATGAATTCTTTTACCTTGAATCATTCCGATTCCTTTATGTGTTAGTAAACATAGGGGTGTTTTTACTCCATAATCATTCAATTCCATTCCAAGTAAGTAAACGTGTCCTTAGAGTATATGCAGCGGTAGGCGATGTGAATACCAAAAAGGCCGCCCTTTTGGTCAACTTGAGCAAAAAATCCAATGCAACGGGTTGAAATAGTCTAAGGCAAGTTGGTGAGACCCACCTGCCCAACCAATTCAAGAGGTAACTCTTACCTTCTCAATTGCCCGACATGAAAAGGGGGACCACACCATATTTGTAAAAAAAAATTGCTAAATAATGGTATCAAGTCATCATCTTATCCAAAGATAATTCAAAATCTTATCAAAATAGATTTTATATTTAAAAGTATACTTTGCCTATTATTATTGCCTTCAACTGTGCATAACAAACATGAAGACAAAGACAATTCATGTGAATAATATCAGCCTTTATACATTTTCAGCCTATAGGCAGTGCCTACTGCTGCATATGCTCTTTGCGTTGTAATCACTGCTGTCAAAGTTCCCTTTTAGGAGTCGTGTGACCGAGGGAAGTTTGATGGATCGCGTTAGTGCTGATATGCATGAAGATTGACAAAGAATGCCGGTAAGTAAACTGTATTTGGTTGTGTCTTTTTTCATTTCATGCATCTTCTGCATGACCAATTAGTTTATTGGTGATTTCGGTACATAACAGGGTGTTGACAGTCCATGGATCTTCTGACAAGACCATCCCGCTTGAAGATGTATTAAAGTTTTCGAACATAATACCTAATCACAATTTACATATTCTACAAGGAGCAAATGATTGGTAGTTTAAGAACCAAAAAAATGATTGTTAGTTTGTTACACCTCACATTAAGCTGAATTAGGCAATTAGCATCGATCAGTAGACAGTAGTTGTGGACTACATAAAGGCAGCTCTGCATGAGAAGACATAGCTTAGCCGCCATGATTTTGATAACCGAGTGATACCAATTATTCTGGGCAAACATGTCCTTAACCTGTCCTTTTCTTCACTAATTATGAGCAAATCCCCGATTATTGATAATTGAAGCGAGTGAATAATGTTAGTGTACCATCTTTTCATGTACGACTTAATTAACGATCGAATGTAAAGTTACTTAATTAAGATGTGGTATGTAACATTTCTTAGATTAATCTGTGCATGCTTCTCATGTAATAGTCAATTAACAATCTGGATCTGAATCCCTCATCTCTACTAGTCTAATTTGTATGAAAAATCAAGCTCATGCATTTGGGAATAATTTAAGGGAAAACATCACAGAAATCGCTTTTAACGATGAGGGACAAGCATAACCAAGTCGTACATGAACTTGATTTTTCCCTTATCTCTCAAGCATAACCAAGGAAGTTAAAGAACTTGGTTATGCTTGTCCCACGTGTTGTGAAAAATAATTATCTTACTCGATTATTATGTCAGCAGCTGCCTGTAACTTATATATAAGCGGTCCTGTACTAACTTGGGTACCAAAGTCAGCTGTGAAGATCGAGAAGCAGAGACTGGTAATTTCCATTTCCCTTCTTGCTGCTCTCAAATTCTTTAACTTCATTTGGTGCTGATCGCTTAACCAAGATTACTCTTCACAAAAATCGCAGTGCAAAACGAATTTTGGAATAACATGGCAGAGGCTGCACAGATGCTAGGTAAGAAATTTCATTATCTCACTCATAGTTTAGCAATTTGACATAGTACATGCTTATATGTGTGTGTGTGTGTGTGTGTTTTGTATTTTTCATCAAAATAAGAAATCTGAAAGACTGAAACTCTGAACTATTTTATCTGTGTGGCTAGATCACTCTCACCAAGTTAGCAATTGTTTTGAGAAAATTAGTTAATGGTGGTTGCTTTCACTGTTTCAGTGAGCCAGAAGCAGAAAATGATTGTAACCAACAATCATGGTGAAAAGCTTGTCGGCTTATTACATGAAACCGGTTCAAGGGAGATTGTGATCTTGTGCCATCCAGCCGGAGCCTCCAAGGTTGGGTTTTGTGATTGTTTTTATGTCTTTCTAGAGCTTAATATTTACAGATTGAGTAGGAATTGATGAGCAGATGACTTGAGTTATTTTCGCTAATATTTCGCTAAATGAAACTTGACATTACTTTAGAGTTGACAATGTAAGGGGGTGTATTCAATTAAGAGTCTACAAGATTTTTTTGTATTTTAGAAGTCTATGGGTATTCAACTGAGATTTTAAACAGTCCTTTAAAATCTTGATGTATTCAATTAAGATTTAAAATTATCCATTCAAATATGCTGATATTCAAAAGTATATGGATTTTTAAGGATTTCATTAAATGATGGATTTTGAAGGATTTTATAGTGCTTTTTATACATATCAAAACTCAAAAACAATCCAACCACTTCTCAAAAGATTTTGATGGATTCTTTCTGACTCAAAAAATAAAGAACCTCTTCACCCAAAAAATAAAATAAATAAAAAGCAGATCTCAACAGGTGACACTCATCCATTTTGTCTTAAACCTATTTTTCCACTGTCTTCCTTAGCCTCTGCTCTCATCCAATAATTTTTTATTTTATTTTTATCACTATAGCTCTAGAAGCCTTAATCCTTCTAGCTAATGAAGCTCACTTTCAATGGTATTATTAAGATGATACATACACACATGATTCTTTTGTAAATTAGATATGAAATAAATTATGTCATTAGTTTACTACTTTATTTTTTGTGTAACATTTTGGCTCGTTAGTTTTCTCTTATTGTTCATATATCATTATACACAACATAAAAGAATGGTAGATTGCCATACTTTCTTGTCATTGATATAGCATTATAGTTGGATCCATACATCCATTGCTTAATTAAAGAAGAAGAAGAAGAAAATTAACCTACCAAAAACATCATAAGGATTTGTAAAATCTAAACAAATACTAGTAAATCAATCCATTAAAATCAATCAGAGTCCATATAGAATTTAAACGATCTGTGGATTAAGTAAATCCATGGATTATAAAAACTCAAACAAAGTCTTTTAAAATCTGAATTGAATACACCCCCCCCAGACATCATTGATGCAAACCACCAAATTCATTCAGTCATCATTGATGCAAACCACCTAATTCATTCAGTCTGGGTAAACCTTTACAGCATATGTCTCTTGATTTTCCAGGACCACTTTATTATAGAGAACCTTGCTGTTGCATTGGAAAAGCAAGGAATTAGTTCCTTCCGTTTTGATTTCGCTGGAAATGGGTAAGGCAGTAGTATTTGTTTTATTTCAACTTCTTGAACTTCAGAGGTTTTTGTGATAATTCAGTTGTGTGGACCTAACTAATCAATCTCACAGTTCTTGTAATGTCTTGGGAAATTCCGATCTATGCCTTACAATGTTGCTGATTGAGTTGTGTTCTTTTGGTTTCAGAGAAAGTGAAGGCGCCTTTCAGCTTGGTCACTTGAGGAGAGAAGCTGATGACTTGCATGCTGTAATCCAACACTTCTCTGGATCAAACCATGTAGTTAATGCAATTTTCGGGCACAGTAAAGGTGCGTAATTTTCTTTGATACTTGATAGATCCATAACTGCTGATATTGGGTGAAACAATATTGAGAATACCGTATTGCTGCACAATGTTACTTCAGGAGGCGCTGATGTGCTCCTGTATGCTTCAAAGTATCATGACATTCCTACGGTTGTCGAAGCTTCTGCACGCTATGACCTAAAGAAAGGCATTGAAAAACATCATGGGAAAGACTTTATGGAGAAGATCAAAAAGGAAGGATTCATTGATATTGGTAATATGCTATCCATAGTTTATGTGTGGCAGACAAAGAGGTTTAGAAATAGTACAACTTATAGTTGTGATCTGTGAGTCAAAATTTGTAGCTAAAAGATAAATGCAAAAGACTACAAGCTTTCAGTAGGGGAAGAGTGAATTTCACACAGTTGGTCAATGCTATGCTTGCAGGAAGTCGTAAATTTCGGGTGACTGAGGAAAGCTTGATGGACATCCTAAGCACTGATATGCGTGAATCGTGCCTCAAGATTGACAAAGATTGCCGGTAAGCGAACTGAAATAAACTGTTTCTAGATTGTTCATATGTTTCCTTCTCTCTTTTATTTTTCATTTCTTGCATCTTCTGCATGACTAAATTTATTGGGGATTCTGTTATACAGGGTGCTAATAGTCCATGGATCTGCTGATGAGATCACTCCTGTTGAAGATGCATTTGAGTTTGCTAAGATCATACCTAACCACAAAATACATATTATAGAAGGAGCTGATCATTGTTACAAATCGCATCAAGCCGAGTTACACACAGTTGTTGTGGACTTCATAAAAGCAGCTGTGCAGCAGGACAAGGCTTCTTCCAACTAGCTAGGTACTCTATGCCAGTCAATCAGCATTCAAATTAATGTTGTGCATGTTTCCTGTGTCATAAGATTGATGATTGTTCTTTTCTTCTGAGGCTGAGTTCTTCTTCGAATCTATTTTCCATCATAAGATGTCGAGTTTTTTGTCTTTCCATGATCTGGTGCATGAAATAATAGTGAAGATCTTCATTATCCAAATTCCAAACATCATTGCCCCATGAATCGATGAAGTGGTTTCCTCATAATGTTATCATCAATCAACTCAAATTTGAGAAATTTGTCTTATGAGCTGCATTAGTCAAGTCAAAATGTTGCAGTTCACTCTGCATTTTTACTACAAAAATAACCAAATTCAATCAAGAACATGGTATGTAAGAAGGAAAATGTAAGAAGGAAAGTATTCACATTAAGTTGATTCCAAGAATCAAGGTGAACAAGTAAAAAGATGTGAAAATGTCTCAGTCTACCTGGACTCGATTTTGTGAATACATCGCTTGATATAGAAGGCAATCAACAGATATAAGACACAGTGACATTGATAATAGATTGACAGATTGTCAAGGAGCGATGAGCAACAGATTCTGAATAATTTCAGGCTAAGTAACAGATTAAAAAAGTAGATTATTAGGATGATACCAATAACTAAGATGATATCTTGTAACATGAAACGACAGAAACATCAATACATCATGTATACTCTAGAATTTTCACCAATTAACATGCAACATTACATCAGACTCACTCTGCTATTTCATCGAAACTCAGTTTGTGCAAGTGTCACGTTTTCGATATGTGATTCTCTAAGTCCTAGCAACTCCGACAATTTACGTCGATCAACACTCAAATAACGCGATTCTTCCATATATCTCATCTGGGTCGACGAGTAGAATGTGCAAACTTCATTGCGCACGCCATTGTTCTATCCACAAGATGGAGGTATCCATCGATGAGCTGCCTTTTCCTTTCCAATCATGATGACCTCTCCATGGTTTGTCAGACTGTTGAGAATATATACATCCCACATGGGAAAAATGAGACATTGCCTATGGGTTTATAAGGGTTTGGGCCACTTCATCCATTGCCAATTGGTTTTGGATGTGAACCCCAAATTACTTTATCATGGTATCAGAGCCAGGTTACCCACGTGTGCATGTCTAACGGCCACACATGCTGCACGTCACCCAAAGTTGTCCACGTGTATGGCTTGAAAATTCGCCACACGTGCGGTACATCCCACATGAGAAAAATGGGACTTTGCCTATGGGTTTATAATGGTTTGGGCCACTCCATCCATTCCTTCGGCCGGGAATCAGATTCCAGAGAGCTTTGCTTTATTTTAGTCAAGAACCTTCACCAAATAGCAGCAGCCCAATCATCTCGTTGAAAAATGGCAGAGGCGGCCCAGAACCCAGGTAAGATTTTTCCATCACACGTGTCTGTATATTAAGAAGCTGATTCAGGAACATTAACTTGTGTAAGAATCTTAGCCTATCAGATTTTCGATTTAGTTGTTGACTAGTTTTCAACTTTGTACGAAATTTAATGGTTGCTTTTGTGAATTGGACTGTTTTAGTGAGCCAGCCAGAGAAAGTAGTAATAACTAACAAACATGGTGAAAAGCTTGCGGGATTATTGCATGAAACCGGTTCTAAAGAGCTTGTGATCTTGTGCCATGGAGCTCGATCCCACAAGGTTGGTTATTGTAGATTTATGAATTGCTTTCTTTTTTATTTATATACTTTTGTTGATTTTTGGAGTTTGTCTGTAATTTGTTGGCAACATTCATGAAACATCTGATAAATTGGTACAATTTGAAGTATGGGAAAGTTTTCATAGCCTGTGTGTCTTGATTTGCAGGGAGATAATGTTATGACTAAACTTGCCCTTGCATTGGAAAAGGAAGGAATTAGTATTTTCCGTTTCGATTTTGCTGGAAATGGGTTAGTCTGTGGTAAAGGATTTTGAAGTTCTTAGATTTAACAGGATTTTTGAATAATTTGTTTGGCACCTCTTTAACATCGTAGTTATAGGCTTGGCTTGGTGTTTAATATGTTCTTATTTTGGTTGTGGTATTTTGGATTTCAGAGAAAGTGAAGGCACCTTTCAGTTTGGTCAATACTGGAGAGAGGTTGATGACTTGCATGCTGTAGTCCAACACTTCTCTGGGACAAACCATACAGTAATTGCAATTCTTGGCCACAGTAAAGGTGCGTTGGTTCTTGCAGACTATCAATGTGTGAAATCACTGTAATTAGATAGAGGGAAAACAAGTTCAGTTTAAATGACATTCATGAAACTCGTTAATGTGTTGGCATCTTACTTGAGTGTGCACCATAAGTTGACTTTGTATCAACCAGATCTTAGCAGCTCAGCTTCTGGCAATTTGTTACCGTTTTGATATTGGATAAATCTGTATTGAAAATATTATTAGTGCAGGAGGGGATGAGGTGCTTCTGTATGCTTCTAAGTATGGTGACGTTCGCACGGTTGTCAATGTTTCTGGACGTTATGATCTGAATGGAGGCCTTGAGCTACGGTTAGGGAAAAACTTTATGGAAAGGATCAAGAAGCAAGGATACTTGGATATTAAGGACAAGACAGGTACTGATAAAAGGCCGAGAGGGGCATGGACATATCATCATTCAGCTCTTATGGCATTTTCTCTCCTCAGTTTCTTGACATTGGCTTGGTTGCTATGCTTGTAGGAACTTTCGATTGTCGTGTGACGGAGGAAAGTTTGCTGGACCGCATGAATACTAAAATGCATGAATCATGCCTTAAGATTGCCAAAGATTGCCGGTAAGCAAACTGTTATTAATTCTCTCTTCTTCTGTTTTCCTTACCTTTTTCTTATTTATTTTTTTGGATTTTTCTTATGCATGACCAAGGATATTGGTGATTCTGTATGTGCAGTGTTTTGACAATCCATGGAACTGATGACGACGTGATCCCCGTTGGAGATGCACTGGAGTTTGCCAAGATAATACCTAACCACAAGTTACATGTTATACAAGGAGCTGATCATTATTACAGCGATCACCAAGCTGAGTTAGCGTCAACTATTTTGGAATTCCTTAAGGCAGCTTTCCAAGAGGACAAGACTACTTCCAACTAGATACCGTAGGCCAAACAGTATATAAGTTCCACAAGGTTTATGGCCTTGCATTGTTTGTAGAAAATTTGATGATATCAGATTGTCAGACAATATGGAGTCGTGCTTTTCCCTTGTATCGTGCTTAATAACAGAATCCTCTTATTATCAATGGGGCTACCTTAAAATTTTGTGACGACAAATACCTCATATGCGAAGGGATTGCAAGTTAAATTCTGCATTTCTGCAGCATCAAACACCAAATATAATGAAAAACATTATTAAAGTTGATTTTCTTTTCTCCATTGCCTCTAATTTATAGCATTGTCTTGTTATAGTGAATAAAAAAGAAGTAGCTCGAAGAGCTGTCTATATTAGAGCGCCTAATTTGCCTGATGACTGATGGGCCAATTGAAGTTGAATCTTTATTAATGCGTTTTCCTTCAAAAGCACAAAAGAGAAAGAAACATCAAACATATTTTGGCAGCATAAACTGGCTAACTACCAGTAATGTGGCACAAATCATTCTATTTACAATCAACTTACAATGAAAACTGCACTGCCAACATCTTGTTTTCTTCGGCAATATGAAGCTCTTTATCTTCTTTACAGGCATCTACAATCTTCACCTCTGAAGTATCAATAGTTGAATTGCTGGATAGATAGTAGCTGATATACCTCATTGCTGGCTAAATAAATGCTTGGACCTCTGTGATTATTTTGAGGAGTTTACGAAATATCAAGAACCATTCTTTTGTGCCAACTCGTGCATTCCCTCAGCTATGTAGAACTACTCATGTTCTTTGCAAACACCAGCAATGTCATCTCTGAATTAACAATCAGCTGGTGGAATACTCAACTGGTTCAACAACCTCATGTTCATCACAGTTATCCTCATTGCCACTATCATATACTTCAAGATATGCTTCTTCCCCTTCGTCCTGGTTCAAGATAAATCAGAAGCAACTTAGTATATCAATTCAATCTACATGACCTGTTCAGATTATAACATCTATGAAATCTGTAGAAACCACAAAACTAGAGAAGTAGAAATTATAAAGAGGTAACAGAAAACAATCTGTTTCCTACTTAATCCAAGACTAAAATAGCATCCTTCACATGATGGTAGACACTGAATTAGAATTACTGCAGACCAGAAATAGTAGTGCATACTGGCGATCTAACACGTCATTTTTACATAAGAGGCACGTTGTACTAACTCATAGTGGGATAGAAGGGTCATGTACCTCTTCACTGTCACTGGAGAAAAGAGAATCATCTAATGTTGAACGCAAGGTTCTTCCATCATCAACCATCCTCTCATTTTCCATTTCCTCCTGAATAGCAGGAAAAAAAAAAATAGATTACAAGTAATGAAACTACATAATTACCAATTTACCATATACCAATTTCTATGAAGCAATGCATTACTTACTAGTTCAGATTTCAACAACTCAATTCTCTCCTGTAAATCTGAGAGATGATGCTTCAATCCCTGCAAAAGATATGAAATGTATAAGAATTAAATAATAGTAATTTCTTATGAAGAAATATCAACCGCAACTATTTAGTTATAAGGTTACCTCGCGTCTCTGTAGTTCAATTGACCGAGCTAATGCCTGTCTTCTTGTCAATAGATTCCTAGGCCTTAATGGAAGAGGACATTGATAGTTCTTCCCACGATATACAATAATTGCATACCCTTTGGTAGTTTTATCTAGAGATACTAGCAGCCCGCCACTCTCTGCTTCCAAGGAGATTGCTATATGCTTGACTTGCTGAAAACTTTTTCCTCTCACTATTATCTTCACCAACTCTCTATGTTTCCAGTGCAAGTGCATGTTCTCTATGGTACCAGAGTAAACCTCTCGCCTCCCTGAAACAGAAATCACTCAGCATATGGCTCACCCCTAAAAATTCATCAAAATTGAAAGCACAGCTGTGGAAGTAGTTCTTACCTAAAAGTAGGAAGGGTTTCATACTGAGACCAATCTTACGAAACAAGAACCTGTCCTCATCCGTTAGGATTTCCAGATCATCCGGCAGATCTGCTGGGTCCAACTTTTCCTGCACTTTTGCTAAAGCCTTCTCAGCCTTTTTGAGCTTCCCTTTTGCCTAGGACCATCCATGGTTAAAAATATGTCACAATTTGTAAAATTCTTAAAGAAGATGTCCTTTAGTGTACAATACTTGACATATTGAACTTTTGACTTACAAAAGCCAGTTTCTTCTCGAGGTGTCTGACTAGCGATGCACCTTTAACCAAAGTTGAATCTATCGTCATTTTATTGACATCTTCAATCGTCAGCTGGTTTTTCCAGCGAGTGGTCGCTGCCATGGTCTCGGCAAGGGTTCCAGCAACCAGTTGGCCATTAGAAGCTTTTGATCTTGACTCAATGTAGTCAGAGGTCATTTGTCGTGCTTGTTCCTCCTCATCTTGTTGGAGATCTCTCAATTTTCTCCTCTCTTTCAGTACTCCAGTAACAACAGATGGCAAGAAGTCATTGCCCCTGTAAAAGATGATATAATCTTTGTTTCTAGAGAGAAGTGTACCCCCAGTCAATTTCTGCACATGTAAAATGTAACAGTCATTAGGAACAACAAAGGGTAGATAGGATTAGAACAGCTGCTAGAATAGGAAGATAGGTCAACAGTCTCCAAATGTTGGAAAGAAGGAATCAAAAGTACCACCCAATGACCCAATATATGTGTTTGTGTATTTTGTAAGTATTCTTCATATCCAAGAAGTAGCAATTAGATAAGGTTTCACCTTGAGTTCCTCTGCCATTCTTTCATTACGTGTATTCTGTACTCCGCGTTTGATGGCTATCTTTGCAATAGCACATTTCTCCCACAGCTTCACCATAGCCGTAGCCAGACCTTGCAGTTCTTTACTCCTTCCTGTGACAATTATTACATGCAAAATGCTAAAAAAAGAAGAAATATTTGATTAATGAATTTAGAACCATATCATTAGGTCTTACATACCTAGAGCAAAGTGTGGAGGTGCAGCTCTAGCAAGCCTACGGAATTTTGTCATGTCCTTGTCTCTCAGACCACGTCTTACCCCATAAGGGAGAAGTCTAAAGGGTGTTTGATATCCAGGAAACACGGCAGGAAGTAAGTCAGCATCCACAGGCAATGGCTCACGGCCTATCCAATCCTTAAACCGTGGACCCAACTCATCTAACAAATGGTTTAGATCGCTCAACTCCATGAGTTCTTTTTTAGATAAATCTTTCAAATACTTTGGAGAATTTGGGCTGAAAAGTTCTGCAGTACTAGCCACATCCTTCAGTCCTACATTCTGTGTGCCATCACTCGTGACGTTATCCTCCGAGTCTTGTAACATATGTGAACCGGTCTGGCTCTGTTTGGTATATGACTTTACACAGGGAAGATTGTATGATATTCCCCTGTATAACACTACTGAACTGCCTGATCTCCATATAACCAAACCTCCAGTTTTACTCTGGCACAGAATAGAAGATAACCCTAAATAAGTTACCAGGACACTCAATTCTTGAACAACTTATTAACAATATACAACATAGCTATTATCAACATCATTATTGCATCTCCAATTCAAAAGAATACACACAATACTAGTCAGCTGAGACTAAAATAATCAGAACGATTCAATTGATATAGATGAAAGAGAGTAAGATATATAACAATGTACAGACACCAACCTCTAAAATGCCATGAGTTCTTTTCATGTTAAGTGAGAGTGGCTCCTCAAACTTCAACTTGACCACTTCATCCACCTTCCACTTCTCATGTATAGCATCCACCAAACCCTGTGTGATACCGGCAGCTCCGACCTTAGTCCTTTCCAGCATCCTCAAAGAAACATTCCTTAGCCTCTTCAACTCATGCTCCGGAAGGGATGCCTCAGCCGAAAGCGTATTACTCCACTTCTTTCTTGTCTTACCACCTTCCCCGTTACCCAATTCACCTTCTCTCTCCCAAGGCAACCGAGTAGAAGCTCGAGAATCACGACCAGAAGACACAAAAGGTTCCACATTTTCATCATTTTCACTATCCCCAGATAGAATTTCATCCACAGCAGCCCCAATTAAGCCTTGTGAAATCACCATCTCCTCCTTTTTTGAAACACCAACTGAAATTCCATCAATCTGTCCCTCCAATTTGCCATTTCTATGTTCAAAGCTTTTCGAAATTATTATCTTTTCCTCTTTTGAAACCCCATCAATTGCTCTCTCCAATTTCCCATTTCTATCAACTTCTTCTTCCTCTTTCTGTTTCGAAAACCCAACTGAAACTTCATCAATTTCCCTATCCAATTTACCACTACCATCAAATTCTTGCCTAAAGTTTTTAGCTTTACTGTAACCATTAGTAGAATCAATGCCACCATGTTCAACCACGGGTTCATAAGTTCCAGGCTGATAATCAATCTGGGGATTAATGGAATCAACCTGGGGCTTAATGGGTGTGCTTCTATGAGCCCAAGGAGCATACTTTACAGAATTTGGCAAAGAAAAGCTCACTTCTTGAATAACTGGTTTAGACACTCTAACCTCTGATTCCTGACTTTCTCTTTCTTCTTCTTCTTCTTCTAATTCCTCCTGCTTCTGCCATGGAAATTTGTCTCTTGGGGAACCCACTTTCATGGACCATTTGTCCTGAATTTGCTGATAGAAGCTTGGCTTTGGCTTCCTCTTCTTGTTTGTACTAGCAACTTTGATTCTTTGGGGTTGCTGCTGCTGAGTCTCAATTTGAACAGTCTTGCATGAAACTCTGAACCTGTGAGCTCTGCATGTTCTGGAAGAGTGAAGAAAGCACTGAGGAGCATTGAAGCTAAAAGAAGAGGAACAAGTACTAGTTGGGGACACTGACGATAGAGAAAGCGCCATTATGGCATGGCAGTGAGCCCTTGAGTTCTATATAGTAGACCAGAAGAAATGATTTGATTTTGGGTCTAAGCTCATAGTTGGTGGGCTTGGAGCTATACCTGAGGCCCAGTTGAGCCGCGAATCTTGGAACTTCAGAGGGCACAGGCTCTTCACCCTTCAGCCGGGCTCCTCCGCCCATATTTATAACCCAACCCACTTTCTGTTTTCGCCTCAAGTTAGTAGGGGCACTTTACTCTCTAGACAAGTTTGTTTTTTTTTTTTTTATGAAAATCTTGCTCAATGCCTAATTCTTGCTCACTCTATTTGTACAGCTCGAAATCAACTTATTTTCAGAAATCATCTTTATTTTGCTGCTGATGTTGCCTTTGGAGAGGCTAAGGCGTTTCAATTGTATCTTAAGGCCAATTCCACAATACTGACCCTTAAACCTTCTTCTTCTGCCTCTATTAAATGGAGGCCTCCCGACGTCCTTGAAGCTCAATTTTGATGGTTTTGTTCTCCCTCTCAATCGAGCAGCTAGTGGCTTTGTGGTTCGTAATTTTGATGGTCATTCTCTGCTTGCTCTCAGTAAAAATCTTCGCCATATGGACATCCTTGTAGCTATAAGGTTTAGGGTAATTAATTTCCTTCTATGCTACATGAGGTATGGCCAATTGGATATTTTGGTATCTAGTCTTCAAGATAGGACAATTTGATACCTGAACTCAGGTTTCGTTTGACAGTTTGATACTTCTGTTAATTTTTTCAGTTAAATGTAAGGATAAAATTGACATTTAGAATATATATATATATATATAGGGGTCGTCTTGGGTACCTTGATGTATGTCATACCCTTTTTTTTTTTTTTTACTTTTAGTAAATTAATATAGTGGAAACCTACTGAACTGGTCAACAGGTTACCCAATTAAATATCGACATGTGTCATTTTTAAAAATAAAATTTACCATATTAACAACACACTCTTTCTTGATATATAATATTGTTAAAAATCATGTAACAAGTATTGTCAAAATAATAAATTACATATAGTTGAACTGCAATTACGACTTATGACAACAGTTGTTGTGGTTCTTGTAATTGAGTGGTCAAAAATGTAAATATCATATTTGGACAACTTTTATCAAATTTAGAACCTTGATTATCAAGTGGAGAAGCTCCTTACAATACTGAGTTTTTACATATCTTTTGGTCTAATTTTAATTTTACCATGTTCACAACACAAATGTTGTCGGAATTGTAAAATGGTTGGTAATCTTGTAAATGATATAGTTTTTGAAGTAATTACTACAATCAGAACAAAAGTTACCGCTTTTACACCAATAGTTGCGAGTTATGGTAAAATATGTAGTCATTGAGTAATTATTCAATTAATGATAAAAATATAACGATTTACCCCTTTGACAACAAATTTGTTGTTGCACTTGTTAAATTGTCCATAAATTAGTACATTAGTTTAGGTTGAGTAATTATTATTAATAGGACAAAAGTTACCGCTTTTACATCAATTTTTGTGATTGGGGTAAAATGCGTAGCCATTGTAGTAATCATTTCATTAATGATAAAAACATAAAGATTTACCACTCTGACAACAAATTTGTTGTCATACTTGTTAAATTGTCCATAAATTAGTACATTAGTTTAGGTGGAGTAATTACTATAATTTGAACAAAACTTTTCATTTTTTTGTCAATTGTTGGAATTTGTGGTAAATTACGTCGATTAAGAGTAATTACTAATTCGACGATGGACATTACACAATATATTACTTTCATTACGCAAGGGAGAACTTTATTACACAAATGAGGACGGGTAAAGCTATGGACATTAACATTTCTCATACATGTTCTATTTTATATAATATTTACCACTCTGAGGACTCATGTAACCACTTTGAGGACACATGTGGTAATTAGAAAAAAAAATCCTCATTAAAGTAAATAAGGTCTTCGTTAGAGTAAAGCAGGTTCTCATTTGAGTAATTAAGTCCTAAAAGTGGTAATTGTAATAGGTTCTCATTAGAGTAAAGTAAATTCTCATTTGAGTAAATAAGTCCTAAAGTAGGTTCTCATTTGACTACATTTAAAACAAATATTATTTATTTTTACACTAATTGTTGTGGTTGTCATAAAATGCATGTAAAAAGAATTATATTTGGTTAAGGAAACTACTAATGATATAATTAATTGGTAATAAAGACTACTTAACTAATACTAATTTTACAAACTTAGGTTAGAAGGTTTTGTTTTTAATAAGGAAAAAACATAATTTTCAATTGTGTAATTGTCCATTAATAACAAGCATTAATCAAACATTAATTCACTAATAATAAAATTAATTAGTAATATAGACTATTTAACTAATAATAATTCGGTGAACTTAGGATAGAAGGATCTTTTAATTTTTTTTGAAAAAGGAAAAATCATAATTGTCAATTGTCAATTGATAATTAAATATTAATTGTTTTTATTGTTTTCAATTCAATTAGTAGTTTGTGTTAATATTTTTGCTTATTGGAAATGAGTAGCATAATTAGAAAGGCTAAGGGCTAAACAAGTTATCAATTTGTTAAATATTTTGAACCATTGGATATATTACTAATCCAATGGTCTAAAATATTTAACAAAAGAGGGTATGGCAAACACCAAGGTACCCAAGAATTCTCCTATATGTATATATATATATATATATATATATAAAATAAAATAAAAACATGAGTTTTGTGGGTTGATGACCATCAGCCTTGGGTCTTCATCATTTTTTAGATCATTTGGGAGAAAATGAACATGAATGAATGCTTTTGGGTTATGTTAAAGATGATATAATTGAATTTTATGTTTAGAAAATTTAGTCGTCCTGATTTGAACGCTCAAGAGACTACTTTAAGTGGATTAGACATAGTTCGGTGGAGTAGTTTGGTAGGTGTTCAAATCACGATTACTATATTTATTAAACATAAAGTTCGATTATTTCAGCTTCAAAATAACCCATAAGTATTAATTCATATCTATAAAATGATGAAGAACGGTCATCAACCCACAAAACTCATGTTTTTTATTTTGTTTTTGTACATATATTCTAAATGTCAATTTACCCTTACATTCAATTGAAAAGTTAACAAAATTACCAAAGTGTCAAACGGAGTATAAGTTTAGGTATCATATTATCCTCTTTTGAAGACTATGTACTAAAATGTCCAATTAGTCATACCTCAAGTACCATAGAAAGAATTTATCCTAAGATTTATATAATAATAATAATAATAATAATAATAATAAATTCTAGAATAAATTGAATTATGTACCATTTTGCTGAGGAAAACTATTGGTTTCAGCCTTTCACTTGTTAATTGGTATGGAGCCTTGTTTTGTTATTTTATGTTGATGAGATAGGATTTTATATTATTTGTAGGGCAGCTGCACAAAGCTAAGGGGGGCATGTCATCATGTGACTTGAGGATTATCTCATACAAATCAATGACATGCTTTTTTTCACTTTCCAAGATCTTAATGATTCACAGTGTGTGTGAATGTCTAGATCTTGTCTAGCAAAAATCAACGAAGACAGGATAGAACACATAAGTTGACGGAGGCCCTTTTTATGTCTCCTAGTTGCCTGCAAGCTGCATTTGAGTAGGACAAGAAAATTCTACAGTGTAAGAGTTAATAAAATAATAAGGGATTTTTCATATATGTTTATGGATATACTTGGCTAATCTCGCCTTTAATTAATTTCTATGAGTACCATTATGTTGTTAACTATTATTCTTTGTTGCTTCTTTTGCTACAACACCATTAGCTTAGCTAGCCAGCAACTAGTAGCTAAATGGAAATGGTACAAAGTTGTTTGCGGGCGAGCTGCTGGTTGTAGTCGACGACGGAGCTAGCTACCTATCATTATTTGACGGCGGCTAATACTTGACTGAAGTCTGAGTCTTCTCTGTGGTGGTCGGTGTATGTTGGGCTAGCTAGTGGTTAGTTTCTGTTGTTGTTTGGGTTACGATTTGGGTTTAATGTTTTTGTTTTTCTCTTGTACCTTTATGATTAGTTTAATATAATGCGTTATTCTTAATAAAAAACAAATAGTATACCAATTCATGCCATCGATCATCCTTAAACTTTAAACTTCACATTCTACAAAAAGCGGAGGAAAACCTAGCCGAGTTGCGAGACTTATGCCCTGTCCGATGGTGCGCCGTAGCGGCGTTGTCGTCAGACGGGCTCGAGGGGACCTGGTGTCCATAGCAGAGTGGTCCAGTCGGAGCTAGGGCTGCGGGGGGGGACGGCGGTATTGCCCAAGACGGTTGGTGGATCTAGCTGATGGGTTTGAGTCGGGGATGGTGTCAAACTAACATTAAGGTAATGTCAAAATGCAAAATAATTGCATTCAAACATATAATCAAGACCAAATGCTTTCCAAGCGAGACTTTTACTCGCTAGGCAATTCAATAGTTCTTTTAGCTATTTCGTTGTAACTTAAATTGATATTTGATGAAATGTCTATAAAAGTCTAAAATAAAGAAACTACTCAAAAATACAAGTTACTACTCAAAAAGTTAACGAGTATTCACGTTATTACACTAGTAAAACATGGTAAGGGTCAAGTTTTGCATTCATGTTGTTGCGATAGAGATGTTAACCGAACACAAATCATTTTCTCTGATGACCAATGACTTTTCCGCAAGCCAGATAATTGCTTCCCTGGACTAAAGAGGAAACTTGTGCCATTTTTTCTCCTTTGTCTTTTGCGAGAACGTGCAAATCTTTAAGGACGGTGTCCCTATTTCCGAAAACGGTACTTTCCGTCTTGACAGTATCTTACTCCGCTCAAGTGCTAAGCGAACTAATCCAATAGCGCTTTTCTTCTGTTTAATAAGCACAGCAAAAGTGCTTTTCTCCTAATTCTCCTGTCTGGAAAATGCAACAGTAAGAGAAACACATTCATTAGTTTAAGCAGGAAGCAAGGAATTGGTTGCTGAGTCAAAATTCTATGGTGGCTGCTTCCGTTTCGGCTTCTGCTTCTGCTGAGTGCTGCATGCGACTTCCATTGTCTCCTTCATCGCCTGCAGGCTGCAATGAGCTTGTTGGAAACATTCTTTGCGCTTTATTCCCAGAATCCAGCACTATGTCTTTGGAAACCCTAATTGGCTGCCCTCCTCTAAACAGATCAGAAACTTAGAGCTGTAGCTTCAATTATATCAGTGAGAAAAAAAGTGAGGCTATTTCATCCTCTACTAATAAAACAAAGTGGCAAACCCAGACAACGTAATCACTGTTCGTTCATCTAATCACGTGATGAGCTACTATAAGAGGATGATTGAGTAGTGTATATAGAGTGGTCCTATGGTGATTGATTAGGTTGGTATATGTAGGGTTGAAATATATAAGGATGCACTGTCTTTTCCATGGTCTTGTAGTGAAGAAGAGCAGAAATTTCCTTTCTTATGCTAATCAACTTTCTGCATCATTCGCAAGTCACAACTAGATGTTAAAATGGGTTCCAGTCCAACCTCTATTATATGCATGCTACACATGACAGGAATCTAAACATTGTACTCAGGAACATGGGTGCTGGCCAGCCAACTTCATATCCACAATCGACGACAATCTTCATTATTTATTTTTTATGAAATACGACAGTCTTCATTATTAGAACTATAGAGATTAAAAAAACAAAAACAAAAAACGAAAAAGAATTATAGAGATTGAATCCATGTCTATAGGTAAATCAAGATTCAAGATCGAGGTAAATGGAGTGGTTTATGAGATGTCGTTAGATCTTATTAAATGAGATGTAATCGCTTAAATTAAAACCTAATTAAAATAGATCCTGAGAACA
Source organism: Rosa lucieae (assembly GCA_024704745.1). Lineage (NCBI taxonomy): Eukaryota > Viridiplantae > Streptophyta > Magnoliopsida > Rosales > Rosaceae > Rosa > Rosa lucieae. Next base: position 6,167,319 of record CM045493.1, read on the forward strand.
AATTAAAGAATTTTTTTATATTTTTTTATGCAGATTAACGACGCTTTGTATAAAAGAAATCAAAGCATGGTACCCGCTAGTTCTCATTTACAAAAAACCTGTGCTATCTCCATGAACTACCCCATAATTTAATTAGTTCGTGTTGGATGGTGTGACAATTAAGATAGAGATCGATTACAGATTTAAGAAATGCCGTGTTCTTTGTAATGAGTCTACTAATTATGTCTAGTTTCATATTATATACACTGCTAATATATAAGTTCATGAAGACTGGTGTTTAATTTTCTTGACCCAAAGGTATCTACAAAAGAGAGAAGCCAAACAAGAGTGGTGCATTGAGATTCCTGGTAAATTAACTTATATTATATTATTCATACATATAAACAATCTGCATGCTAAATTAAATTAATACACTATCTACTAATTAAGTACTAACTTAATAGAATTCTAAATGAACATTTCGATAAATTCTTAGCTCTCTACAATACATGCTTGGTAGGATTAAATATATTCTTTAATCTGAAAAATTCTTTGCCCAGGGGAAAGTATTCTCTTGGGATCGAATAGTGCTTTCCTCTTCTGGAAGGTTTTCCATTTGGAGCCAAAATGATTCATCCAATCTTGCTGTGTTTTGTGGTCGGGAAGATACTGCTTAACAGCAATACCAGCTCTAACACAAAACCCTAATATCTCTTTATTTTGCTCATCAAATGCCTTCCATTCATCAAACCCAGTTGCATGCAAAAATCCTACGGTGTAAAACACATCTTCTTCCGGTACAACGGCCGACATCCTCTCATTCCACCTGCATTTCAATTAAAATCAAAAGATTGATTATTTTATTCAAATAAGTCAATTTTACCAATTATTACCTAGATCATCAATGTCAGTAAATGTAGTTCAAAATGTTTTAGTTTAATTATTATTGTTAATGGTGAAAAGACAAAAAATTTTACTTGCTCCTGTTCATGGGGTAAACTAGGACAGGTCCGGTGGTAATATTTCTCTTCAGAACAATGTCTTTGAACACACCAAGATCAAAGTCCGTGATGCGACTTTTTGGAATAAAGAGATTAAGCCACGGATGAGGGACATCCCATAGTCCTTCTGACTGAAGCTTTAGCTCTCCGCTTCGAACTCTATTCAGAAATTCGACATACGACGCATCATTTTCAAACTTAAATCCAGGAAGATAGTTCAATCCTTTCAATAGATTTTGGAGCTCCTGCAAAAGAAAAAATTGTTTTAATTATTAGATCCATTTTGTCCTTTTTTATTTGTTCAGTAATTAAAGTTAAAACGGCTTATGTAATTTAGCCACAATTACTATAACGGTACAATATATGTTTTACCTTATCCGCAGTGGTTTCAGTGTGATGGTCATAATATTTGACCACTTCGAGGCAGTATATGATCCCATGTTTGTTTACTTTGGAAATAATTCTGTTGTGAGAGGATTGAGGAAAAAATGAGGAAGCCCTCCAATTATCCGGGGGACCCTGGTTAATTAGTATTGAGCCTTCCAAATAATCAAGGGCATTGCTTTGTTGTCGCCCATTGATTGAGATTAAACGTTCTTGGTCTCTGGAAAACGCAGAGAAGTCACTGTAAAGCATTCGCACCCACTTGACCTACAAGACCAAAATATATTCACCAAATTTAGTGGAAAGTGACATATAACAAAAACTTTAATCAGTCGTGTAGATTAATGATCATGTAGTTTATGTTAGGACAAACTCCCATAAGTTTAAAGGACCAAATTTAAAATGGGTCGACGTTAATGGGGTCCGACCCAAGAAAAGAAGAAAAGTCAGGCAAGAAAGGAAAAGGAGAAGAGTCCTTGTGTGATGGCTGTGATGTTCACGTTTAAGTGACATAGATTAAGTCATTTTTAAACTTTTAAAAAAAAAAAAAAAGTTAAAAAAGATCCAGTTACTTTTATATTGAGTTTGTGACTTTGAACATAACAAACTTGTCACGGCATTAGTTTACTTAATTAACTATGTTTAACTGTTTAAGTATGAACAATTAATATACTCACAAAGACAAAGGTCCAAGTCAATTTATCTATGCCTAGTCCTAATGCCTGCGCAGAATATTTATATATGTAGTCATACATATAAATATACGTACCCTTTTTGGTGCTGGCTCTAGTGCAATTCTGGCTCTGGATATAACCCCAAACTGACCTAGCCCTCCAAGAACCCCATAGAAAAGCTCTGCGTTGTTGTTTGGGGAGCAAGTCACAAAATCCCCTTCTCCTGAAAGAAACACAAAACCCTAGTTAATAACAAACCCAAAAAACAGAGTGCATGCAAAAATAATTGGAAACCAGTGCTGGGAATATAAAGTATTCCAGCCAACATAATCAATTAGGATGATAATAATAACCCACTTGTTAATTAATCACAATTTATTATTGATTAATTAACAATTTTGGAGGGACTAGTTCGTACTGGGGTTATGATCATGATCAGCAGGTATGAATCAATAATCCTAAGATTTCCCCCCTAACGTGTGGGACCCAGTGGAACCAGCTTCAAACAAAAACTAGTAAATGCGTTGGAAAACAATTGGTTTTGATTATTTATGCTCGTCAACAACTATTTTGTATCTTTACAAACAAGCTTGTCATCACACTAATCCCCCAGATCAGCCAAAATAATATTTCAGAGAGTTTCTAATGTGCACAATGATTAGTACTAATCGAAATTAACACAGAGCTAGAGCTAGATCATACCAGTGACAACATCCATTTCGTAGACATTACTGATCTGAGGGCCGAACCGAAACGTCTGTCCGCCGATTCCGGCGTTCGACAGCGTCCCTCCTACGGTCAAGTAAAGGTAGTCCGTCCACGTCACCGGTGAAAGTCCATGTTCTAATGTGGCATGCAGAACATCGACCCAGAGCTGCTCGCCTCCGACGTCCGCGTAGTAAAGCTTCACTTCGTCTTTGTTGGTGGTTGAAACTACTTCGATTCCGGAGGAGCCGTGTTGTGGTCGGTGGTTTCGCAGGGACGACATTTCGACCACGACCCCATTGCGAGCCATGGCCTGTCCCCGTGTCGAGTGACCCTGGCCTTTCGCTGCCACGCCAAACGGCACGGAAACATTGTTGGCGAACTTGATGAGGGACGAAATGTCGTTTATGGAAGAAGGGTAGAGAACGGCGGCTGGGTTTTCGCTGTGGATGTGGCCGTAATCAGTGGAAGCTAATCTAATGGCTTCGGGGTCGTCGCGGAGGCGGTATCCAATGGTGGGGATCAGGCGGCTCATGATGAATAAGGCTATGAAGTATGTTGGGAAAGAAGAAGAATTCTTGGCCATTGAAAATGAGAAAGTGAGGCAAAGAAGGAATGGGTAGGTAGGTAGGAGATAAAAGGATGAAGAGAGGTATATATAGGGAAATAAAGCTGCATGAGAACGAGGGTAAAAATCTTGTATTGGCAGAGAACGAAATCTTTGGCGTTTAAAAATGTGTATGGCATTGTGTGGGGAACGACGTCGTAAGCTCAACACGTATTGGTTTTCCAAGATACGCAAAGGACAGGCCTTGGATTCATCATTCTTTCTTTTCTTTCCCTTCTCTCTTTTTCTTTCTGATGCAAACGTCATGAACTACTCGTGCAATCTTTGTAAATTTGTATGCGTTTTTGAATCAAAAACCATGTGATCGTCACGAAGATTCTCAGAAATCCACAGAATGGTTACCCCAGCTAGCTTAGCTCCATTCAATCTAAGCGGGCCATTTTGGAGGGGTCGGATTAATTTGAGCCGTTTGATTGCAATTCTCTAGGTCAATGATACGTCAAGTTGGGTCAATCTATATTTTGTGTCTAAATTCTTATTCAAAGGTCTTTATTTTCTAATTGTTTAAAGATGGATGGAGGATATGCATGGTCAAAAATTTGGTAATCATGAAAAGGATCTTAAAGATTCGTTTGGATTTTGAGGTTCATGGAATGAATTTTGTACAACAAAAAATGTGGGCGACAGGAATCAGAGATTTTTCTTCAATCAGAGATTTGTTGTGTGAATCTACAACTACAACACATGGGTTAAAGTCACTGGGGATATAATTACAAGCTCGTTGTTTTTCCATATGTCACTTCGAATTGCCATTTTGTTTCAATAGCGTAAGTACATGTTCTCAGCAAATAAGAGGATAAAATGGAAAGCAAATTCAGAACAATTCTACTCTTTACAGGAAATAGATTCAGTTTACCAACCATGCATTATGACCTTCAGTGTACATACTGATAATCACTCAAGCACCTAAGATTTGGTTCACATTCTAAGTAACAGAGTCAAACATATTCTGCGTCAGTTAGAAAATACAAGCAAATACCTCTTAATTTGAGACATTTCATTGATATTTTGAAATTTTCAATATAAAAAAAAAAATGAGGATAGTTTTAGAATAGGTGAATCAAGAATTTCGTTGAGTGATTAAGAACCAAGTCGAATCTACTATTCTCGACGGAAATCCATTAGATGGCCACATAGGTGAATCAAAAGAGTTGGTAGTTTTAGAATAGTTTCTAAGTACTCCAACTCTCCAAGTTGTGTTTACACAATAGAGTATTTAGTGTGCAGGCTGGTCCATATATTAGTATTTATTGCTGGTAAACTGTTAGAAGAATTGTCTCAAAAAGACTAATATCAAAGGTGGTGACATTTCGACGAGCAAAACGAGATAATATGTGTGGGATTCAACTTTCAACCTCTCGTCTTAAAGTACTCCTCAAAAAAAAAAAATATATATATATATATATTATAAAAAAAAAAAAGAGCCTCTCGTCTTAGAAAAAGAGAAAGAAAAAAGAAATGGACCCACAAAATATTTACCTCTACATGTTTACGAGTAAGCTTAAGAGATGAAGTTCACAAATGGAACATCAGTGTCTAATAAACAAGTTTTGAGTACATTGCATGCATTTATAAAAATATAGCAAGAAAACAACATCATGCCATGCACACGCGAGCATCTGTCAGTATTAATTCTGGTGGAATTTTGGCGCTGCCTGTTTAGTTGTTTGATGGCGTACAATTAAGTTTATCATATTGATGCTTCATTGCAACAGAAAACACACGTATTATTTAGAAGAGAAAGAACAGTCTAGTAGTGATTTATTAATTATGTTCTATTTTGTACTTATAGGGTTGCTTTTTAGTCAGGTTGTACTTATAGCCAGAGATATTTCCAGGTCCTAAGCAAAGGTCGATTATAATTAACAAATATGTATGCCCCCATAACCCATTAATCAACAGATAGACAAATCTTTGACCTAAAGATCTCCCAAGTACAAAAATATATTCTATGTTAGCATATAATTCACCAAGAAGAAATTGTATGTACTGTTATATATTATCCTATTATTAAGAAATTGCACGTACTATAATATACCCTATTAAGAATGTAATCTTGACCCATGCATGTGCACCATGCTTAATTTGATTCTTAACCTAAAATGATCCCTAATGAAGCTACATGCATGCATAATGTTATTAATCAAATCACCACTAAATAGAAAATATATAGTAGATATTATGTTTTATTAGGAGATATATAGTGTGTGTATAAGTTGATAGGTTGTCAAGTTAATTAGCTTACTGTAGTGAAAATAAGATATTAAAATCATGAAAACAACTATATAAGCTGTCATGCATATACCCTTGCTCATGCCCAAACAGTGATAGTTAGGTCTTATACCTAACAAAAAGGGATGGGAAAAAATGGCAGAAAAGGTTGGTTGTATTATTTGAGTTTATATTCTTTTTGATTTGGATCCTAGATCGATCAGGCTAATTAAAATACATTATTGCAGAAGTATATATTTACTAAACCCTAGCTAGAAGGCAAACGCACACTAGCTATTTAAATCTAATGGTGACTTTGGAAACAATCTTAATCATTGCAGAAGTATAAAACAAATGGAAGCAGGTGAATACATATAGACCGAGTACTTTAGTGTCTACATGTATACATATGTAAAACTTGAAAACTTTCCTCCTTTCAGATCGATAAACACGCCCATCAAGAAATACATACAATTGATCACGATTTTATTTGGGGTAAGTAGTTCTAGCCCCGTGAAGACTGCTAACTCGGGGCGTTGTGATTGTCAAAAGAAGTAACACGTTTTTTTTTTTCTATGATAAAAGTGACATATCTTATTGTAAGGATTCTGGTTGATTGCGTTGTAGGACTATAGTTGCTTGAACTTGCCTGGAATTAACGTAGCATGCATTTTCCCGAATCTCATTGATTGAATTGCCAAATCCTATTGATTGAACTTTGATGGTTATGTTGGGGACAGTATATGAAATCTCAGTAATAGGTCTACCTGTTGCATTATAATTAAGTAGTATCAGAGCCAAATAAAAATCAACTGTGATTAGGTCAATCAGTGGGGATTAGTATTTGAAAGCTCAAGTACGATTTTCGTGGCCGCCAAACTGTTGTATATGTTACACTATTACAATGGAGAATACGTGGTTGTGTAATAGTATTGATATTGTCATCGCTTAAAAACAAAATAGACGTATGAAATTTTATTCTAAAAGACCTTAATACATGAGGATTAAATTGCGCACCTATATTTTTTGTCTTTTTTTCCTTCTTAATGTAAGTTTCTCTTTCTAGATATTTAATTTGTATCCAGCCACACAACCCAAAACTGCTCCATAGTTAGGCAAAAATCTTGAATTAGGGCAGATCTTGAATTAGGTAGGATCTTGACTTGACCGCAATGATCTTGAGCTTGAGCCTAATTCCCTTCAGTCCTAAATCTTCTGGATCCTCTGTAGGTCTTGGATATATATTACAGTATTCAGCGTTTATATTAGTAGTTGGCGTACGTATAGCATTGTACAAGCGTCATGCATGACTTTTGGATTGAACATTGAGCAAAATCTAAATCACTGTCGAGCAGCTTGATATACATGGAAGTTGATCCATCAACGAAGGTCAAATATAAACCTTGCACTACTGTAATGGCCCTGACGAAGTAGCTAGCTATGTTTGGTGACAACTATATTTCACCAAATACATATAACATTAATTAATGTATTCGATTCATACTTGTCCAGCTAGATATGAATCTGGACTATACGAAGTTTGTCAAATTGTGGACTTTGAAGGGATCTCTTCTCAAGATTTAGGGTATCTCTTTTAACAACGAAATGGCAATGCAGTATCCATTGAGTTTCTGGATGTCATCCGTACACTTCTTCATCAGCTGGCACAGAGAGAGAGAGAGAGAGAGAGAGAGAGAGGGTTTTGCAGACAAAGATGAACATGACCCTCGTGGGGGGGGGACTAATCTAAGATCTCGAAATCTTTATAGGGATCCAGGTCAAATAGAACAACAAGATCACGTGGTCCAATTTAAAGAAACAAACAAATAGCATTATATCCATATAGCTATGCTAGCTATCAAGCTCTCATGTACTGCGATCATCATCATATCTCCCTATGCATATATGTATATATGAAGGTCGACCTGGATGCGCTGTAACTGTGATGCATAATAGAAACTACAAAACTCTCGTTGTTTTGTTGTGCAACTCGATCCAAGTGATTTGTATGTGTGGTGAAGCTAGACTGAAGCTAATCTCATGGAGTTGAGAATGAATTGAACTGTTATACATCTATAGTACAAACTACAAAGTTCTCGTTGTTTCATTGTGTAACTCGATACAGATCATTTGTACGTGTGGTCCAGATTGTGAAGTTAATCTCACGGAGTTGAGAATGAATCGATGGTTAAGGTTCAAAGATTAGCAATGCAACTCTTTGGCAAATTTAGGGAGTGCCAATATTATTAAGTCAGTTGTCTGGAACAAGTTCATAAATGGTTCGATCAAAACAAAAATAATGGGGCAAACCAATAATTAATGCCTCAACCATTAAGTTTATACATTTCGCAATAGAAAAAAAAGAAAAATTCATAAATTCATTGATTATCACAATGATCTCGTGGAATTAAGAAAAAGAAGATGATTTAGTTTGTGCACACATGCGTATCTATGGCATTATGCACTTTGGTGTGTATAGTTTGACAAAAGGAACCCATATCGATCATGAGCAAATTGCAGGCTTCACTATGATAGCTCCAGTCCTTTGATACGTACTGTCTGTATTATGGAGGTCCTTTAGGAAACAGTGATAATTGAGAGGGGGGCCACGAAGGAGAAGGTATATTCTTCAAGATGGACCCCATATCCTTTTCGGGATTCTCTGTTGGATGGAAGCCATAAATGGTAATAGGGTTTATTACGACGTACAGTCACCTAAAGGCTCATATTACCCGTGATGTCTGTGGTTAAGTTTGAGAACCCTGGCTACAGCCCACAGACTACATTAATTATATCTCCGTACAAAATCTCTGCGTGAGATTTTTTTACGGGAGGTTATTTTTCTTTTTCATAATGTGATTGAATCGGTGCGTACGTAGTACCAAATATCTTGTTCAACTTGTGATGAGAGAAACAAACATAAAATTTATGTGTGTGTGTGTATATATATATACTATATATGAGTTTGAGAAAATTCTCCAACCGGTGCAGCGGTGCTTATATGCTGGATTTCTATAATATCGATTGATCCCCACCAGTCCAAGCGTAACAGGATTTTTCTTTTAATATGAAATACTATGCGGTTATATATGGTATATGGTTTAAAGTTTAGCTCATAGGTTTAGGGTTTTACTAAAACGTACTTAATAACTAAATTGCTATGCAACTCGATCTACATCTTAAAATTTGGATAAATATCAAACAATTTGTCGGATATGACACTAAAAAATTCCAGCGTGTTGATATATTTGTTTTGGGAGATTATCTAACTAGGGTCGTGGTAAACAAAATACTCTTTGATACTCCATGAGAGCAGGAGTAAAACAATTTGATCATCTTTTTAGAGAAAAAGAAAAAGAAAATACTTTATTTGGAGGGTACGTTGATGAATCATTATTTTTCAACTAATATATTTATGGTGAAATTTTCTTGCAATTCAAAGCATGCATGCATATCAATCGACAATCAAGATCTATTATATCTCTGTGTAGTCAATTTCTAACTATATCTATCGGAGATCAAGCAATATATCAACCTAGCTAGCTAGGTACCACATAATGGTCCAAAGAGTCAGAGAGAGAGAGAGAGTTGTTTCTATCAAGTCGATGGTACTAAGATACTGTCATATCTTAGTATGTCCCCCTGGCATCTAGGATTCCTTCTCTCTCACATGTTCATGTCATATATGCCATATTATTTCTCTCCTTCGATCCATCTCACCTATCTGCAGGTTCTATTAATCTCGTGTCTTGTCGATGGACTGAGATTTTTTCACTGATCAATCGAGTTAGCCACTTGTGATCGTGTATATTCTGTCTATCTCATTTTTCTGTTCTTTTGTGTGGACTTTTTAGGTCAGACATGTTTATCCTGTTAACATTGTGTGCGACCAAAGCAATCGATCAGAAAGTGATCAACAATTGGAGAGATGTGTATGACTAATTAGATGAATATACAATATAGTACATGCATAAAACTTCTACAGAAGAGAACCTCTACCATACACCACATTATCGCACATATACTTCATGTTTTTTTGGTGACTAATATAAATCTGCTTTATTCAGCTAATCTAATTGCAAGAGAATGTAGAAAACGATTATAATTTGATGTATAAGTCGCATTATTCTTGTGATTATCAAACAAGAGATTTTTAAAATAGACCATATGTACTCTAGTTTGGGAAGCATGTATGGTACTGCTTCTTCATATATAAAACAGTATACAGGGGTAACTTCTCGAAATATTTTCTATTCACATAGAATAAGTAAGAAAATACATGTATCGGTCTTCCTAACACACACACACACACACGTTTGTGTATCAGTGGTGTTCACTAGGTCAATTGCTAACCAAATAAATTGTGTTGAATCACTATTGGTTGTAAATTCAATGGTGGAAAACAAAATAACTTAACTTAATAATAATTCTTTGCACCATTGAATTTACATGCAAGGTGGTTGAACACAATTTATTTGGTCAGCAACTGACCGAGTGAACATTATATATACATTTTCATGTTCTGCCAATTTAACCACACAAATTGTCAAACGAGTATGAACTAAATAGTTTTCATCAAAAGATCTACCGCATTAATATTAATGTGATAGTCTATTTAGCGTTTACAGTACAACAATTCAGAATTCTTTGTAAAACGATGTGAAATGACTGAAATCACATTGATTAGGTTATTGATTGTACATATTAATATTACAATTACCAACTTGCCAAAAAAGACTCCCAAATTAGGCTCTATCTATTTCCAAAATGAATTCACATGCTCAAGTAGCTAGTACATATATAAATAGAATGATTTTGAAACAGATTCTGATTACCCCGGCCCTTTTCTTCAATTGTATATTAAGGTCGGACAAATGACAATATTAACTGTAATTAGGGTTTTGAGAGTACGTTGAAGCCAATGAGAGTTGGGTAAGAATTAGAATAAGGTGGGACTTGTCATACCCATTCCAATTTGCATGGGTATTTTATTAATTTGCCTGGTGGGAATTTATGTTATATTGACCAGTCCTAATCCTTTTTGAGCTAGAGAGAAGTTTCTAGCAGACAAGAAGGTTGCGATATTAATAAGCAATCAATTATAATTCAAAGTTTTTGAAGGCTATTTGATGTGTCTAGACTCTGACTCTATTTACTTGGTCTTAATTAACCATCATCCCAAGCAATAGAAGCTTCTTCTTCTCTCCCAGCTGGTCTTTGCAGATAGTGCCAATTTTGAAGATAATCCCATCAGCCAAGACCAAGAAATTTCAAACGTCCAAGCTCCATATGTTACCTTTGGTCCTCCTTGTTGTGTCTGGGATCGAATCTAATCCATTTTTGGCAGCATATGGTAATTTGAAATATATAGTTGTGCGAATTGGATATTCTTTAGAATTAATGAGCACGACAGATCTTAGTCACAATGATTTCATCAAATCTGTAAAATCATTCTTTAAACGAAAGTTCACCTAAGTGATGTAGATAGTAATAAACAGAGACTATTTCTAAAATTAAATTTAGCAATTTTTACAATCAGAATGTTTGCTTTAAATCCTTGAACAAATTTTATATATAATGTTTGCTCATTAACTATGAACATTGATCACAAGTTTCTAACTAGAATAATGCTAGGTGAACCATTTTTTGGATACTGCCTGCATCCCACTTTATGTGGCAACTGATGTGGCTTCATAGTTGGAAGTAGATGTAAGACTCCTCACAGCAACCTCATTAATCCAAAAGAACGGCATTTATATAGACTAGTAAACTGTAAACATCATCGATATACCAACAATTGAAACAAAATCTTATTGCTTATGGAAGCAAAATCTATTTTTGTTGTAATGATGAAAGACCAACGATTCTCAGATGCTGCAATATTTCAAATGCAAGATTTGCTCAGATCGATTGGAAGTTACATGCATGATTTCAAAACATCAAACATTATCTGAGGAAATCTACCTTTGTTGGTCAAAGTGATTAAGCATTGATTTTGTCCCTTGAAAGACCAAAGATTCTCAGATGCTGCAATATTTCAAATGCAGGATCTGCTCAAATCGATTGGAAGTTACATGCATGACTTCAAAAACATCAAATAATGGAACGATATGTAAGGAAATCTACCCTTGTTGTTGGTCAAAATAATTAAGCGTGTTGATTCATTCAAATTCGATCTCAGAGTAAGTACTAATTAAATCAAAGAAATTCCAGGTTATGTTCGACTAGTTCACTATCAAGGTTGAAGGGGATGGTTTGTGAGCTGAACTTGTGGTGTTAATGGCCGCACCATTTTCTTTGATTAAAGAGTGTTCAAACTTCACTATTTCACTCTTGCAAGGAAAAAAGAAGAAAAACAAAGCTTCACTTATTTACTATACTTAAAAGAGAATGAAGATGATTAATAAGTTAGAACATGCATGCACTAGGGGGGTCTGCCGGCTGAAGTACTCTGAACCAGGCTGTGATACTAGACTTAATAAGATAGTTAATGACCATATATGGTTGAGAGAAAGTGACAACAGAACGCGCAAATCCAACCTTTAACTTAATAGTGATTCATTAATCATCCACAAAAATACAAACTAGCTAGTCTCCTTCTCATGATCAATGTGGTGTCCAAATCATGGCAAGTGATCTTCCACTGTTAAACTCAGATATGCGTTCTTGTTCTTGTTATTCATTCTTTTAATGATTCATGGACTATATTCGTATGCTATTTTGGAATTCTAAAATCCATGATTACTTTTTTCTTTGTGATTAATCATTTTTCTTCAATAAAAATCCCAAAGGCAATATAGTACAAGCATAGAAACCCTAGTTAGGGCATATGTGGATTAAATAGTGTAACATAAATATTACTTTCATTATCCCATATTACAAGATCGATACACTTGTACATATGTTATCATTATGTGAATTTCAAATTTCTTTTTATTAACCAAAAAAAAAAAAAAGCGGGTGTCATATAGCTAGCTTATCAAACTATTGCTACCATTTATTAAAATTTGCACAAATAACTAAACGGTTACAGTCAGAGAGCATGCACAGCTAACCCAATATCTACTCCAACTTTACACTAGCTAAATTACTAGCCATTGAAAACCTTTGTCCCGGGGCTAATATCTTGTTTGGATCATACTTAACCTTCATTTTCTGGAAACTTTGCAATTTTGATCCAAAATGGTCTATCCAATCTTGCTGTATTTCATAATGGGGAAGGTACTGCTTAATCATAATACCAGCATCATTACAAAATTGTAATATTTCTGCATTGACTTCATCAAATCGCTGCCACTCTGTGAGTCCACTTGAATGCAAAAGCGCCACAACATAGAACACATTTTCCTCTGGTATAACTGCAGACATCTTATCGTCCCACCTGAAAAATTACAAATAAAACAAATATTTTGTTACAATAGGAAGATAGAAAGAAGAAGATAAATGCTTTACCCTAGATCTGACCGAAGATAAATGCTTTGTCACTAGAGCTAGAAGCCACCACATAGAATATACACTCACTTGTTTCGGTTCATGGGGTAAATGATGACAAGTCCCGCCGGAACCTTTTCTTTCAGAAGAATGCCTTTGAAAACACCAGAATCAAAGTCTGCAATTCGTGATTTTGGTACGAAAAGATTTAGCCATGGATGAGCAATATCCCACAGACCAAGTTGGCGGAGCATTTCCTCTTCGGTATGCACTCTGTTCAGAAAATCTATGTAGGATACATCTTGCTGGTATATAAATCCGGGAACGTAGCTTAACCCATTGAGCAATAATCCGACCGTCTACACAAGAAAAATATATTAATTTCAATATATCAAGCAAACGATTATGTTATGCTCTCTAACTTAAACATTTGTACTATGGAATTGGGCAATATAATAGAGAAGTTATATATATATATATATATATATATATATATATTGCCCTAAAAATCAGTATCCCCAAAGTGTCTATTCCACAGACACACCTATTCCTCTTGAAGTTTCTCATGCATTCTTAATTTCTTATATACCTCAAGTCTCAAACTTCATCTACATATCATGAAGATAAGACCTCATTCAAAGTTATTCATTTATATAAATTTTGTTAGTTCTAATATGTCCTGTAAGTGTTATGTGCAACAACTTTAAAAACTGTAATTTCCGAAACATTAGATTATTATATATGTGAAAATACAAAATAAATCTCAGGACAACTCTGCATAAACCTAATCGAAGTGAAAACAAGATAACCAATAAAATTATAATCAGAGCAAAATATAGAGATCAAAAATACAATTGACCAGGCAAAATAAAGAAGAAGATAAATATAGGTGATGACAGTGGGAAACAGAGACCACAAACATGAATATCATCACTATCACCTTTTCTATGGTATTATGAGCTGTATCATCATAATATTTGGCTAGTTCTATGGTGTAAAGGATGCCGTATTTGTTTAGTAGAGAAGTTATTCTCGGTTGATCAGATACTGGATAGAAGGAAAAATCTACAGGACCCTGCTGCATTAGAACAAAACCTTCTACATAATCAAAGCCATTATTTCCCTTAATTCCATTGGTTGAGATCAAATGTTCTTGGTCTTTTGAAAATGCAGAGAAGTCGTTGTAAAATAGGCGTATCCATTTAGCCTGCCAAAAGCAAATTCACCATGCACACTTCAATAATCAGCATTAGCTAAATTGAAATCCTATTTTGAAAATAATAATAACAAAAGCATGCAAAGACGTATTACCCTTTTGGGAGCTGACCGTAGGGCAATTCTTGCTCTGGTTATAATGCCTACTTGGCCTAAACCTCCAAGAGCCGAATAGAATAGCTCAGATGTCTGGTTTGAGGAGCAAGTTATTAAATCCCCTTTCCCTGTATAAAAAGAAAAAAAAAAAAATGTCACATACATATGCATATATATAACTGTAGTGTAATCTCCTGAATATGCATATATTTAGATAAATTTTGGAAGTTAATGGGTGGTGAAATATTCAACACAATTGTTCAGGTATGTTTTATTTGTAGTTATTTCATTGAATACTAATGAATATGCAAGGCTTGCAAGGCAATGAGGTGGATTAGGAATTTCAATTAAAAGTTGAATGAGAAAAACATTAAATACATTTCACAAAGAAAGTAAGTCCTAAAAACGGAAAAAGCAAGGGTGCCAATCTTAGCTTCCAATAAATTCAAAATGATTCAGTGAGATAACTTTACCAGTTACGACATCCAGTTCATACACATTGGTGATCTGAGGACCAAAACGGAACGTTTGACCGCTAATGCCGGCGTTGCTGAGCGTCCCACCAACGCTGAGGTAGAGGTAGTCCGTCCACGAAACCGGCGAAAGGCCACGATCAAGTGTTGCACGCAACAAATCGATCCATAGCTGCTCACCACCAACATCAGCATATGAACCCAAAGAAGTGTTCTCCGAGACCACAATTCTCGACCCCATATTGCTCAGAGTTGTCATGTTTATGACAATGCCGCCCTGGGTCAAGGCCTGTCCGCGGACGGAATGGCCCTGGCCTCTAGCGGCTATGCCGAAAGGTGTAGAGCCATTGTTGGCGAATTGCAATAACGTTGCTATGTCGTTTGTTGAGTTTGGATAGAGAACTGCGGCTGCGAATTGTTGGACAATATGGCCATAATCTGTAGATGTGGAATTGATGGACCGGCTGTCATTCTGAAGCTTCGACGCAATGTCGTCCGGTAGTCCGAGTTGGCCGGTAATGGCGGCGGAGAACATCAAAAACCCTAGGAGGAGAGGAGCCATGAGTAGGGTGAAGAAGTCAGCCATTTTTGTAAGAGATAGGTGAGTGAAATAAGAGGGGGAGAGAGAGGTGGTATTTATATAGACAGCTAATTAAATTTAGGGTTCATGGCGTTAGCTAACGTTGTTTAGTGGCCGGCCAACTTGGTATGCTTTTCCAAATGTACGCAAGGAGAAGGAGTACTAATTCAAATAAGTAACTTGCATAGTAGCTAGCTTTTTCGAAGTTACGTCAAGGGGTAAGAGCCTAAAAGTAGTACTAGATATTGTTTCTCTTCCAAATGGTCGGTTTGTATAGCTAAGCAGCGTAAGTTAATTACTTTGAATAGGTACTCACACACTGCTAAATGTGTATTATAGTATGATAAAACATTGTTTTACAAGCCAATTTGACGACGACTTGTATAACACACATTCATGGGAGATCTTCACTTCAAAACACTTGCTGAATCTTCTTTGATTCAGTGGGCTTGATCACAAAACCACTACGATGAGTACGATCCTTCAACATTCTCAAAGCAGCCTCAGGAAATCAAATACTTTTATACATGTTGTCAACCTAAAAGCAACCTCAAGAAATCAAATACTTTTATACAGTTGTCAACCCACCTAAAATAAGGGCTATTGTTAGATTTGGTTATTTGAGGACTACAACTCTAATGTCCCCTCTAAGCGATAGCTTCAATAGTTCACTGAAAGCCTTACCTTCGGGTTTGAGAACCAATTTAGAGTCGAAACAAGACTCCGGTGTGGAACGAGTTTAGAGTTAAACATGATTGAGCCGGATCCTCTTCCGTCACTCATAGTTTGATATAGCTTATCCTTTGTAAAAAAAATACTCAACTTTATAAGTTAAATAGCAAATTGTGTATGATAAAATTAAATAAAACAACTTATTTAAAAAGTCACACCATTAACTTGCTGCTCATAAAAGTTGATAAAAAAACAGCTTTCATAAGCTAAAAGTCAAAGCTGCTTATGGCCTAGGCTAAGCTATCCCAAATTAGACCTATATCAAAGCTTCGGTGAAACTTCATAAACCTACACTCATCTGATGTAGTATGGAATAGTTGGAAGATTGACGTATGAAATGAAATCAATTTGTAACACAAAAATTTGCATATGTTAATGGTTCTCCATTTGCTAGACTCATGGAAAGTAGAAGATTACAGGCAGACGCAGTCTGCAACACAAGGATAAACTATGTGATATTGAAGTCACTGCTAGCTGAAGTGACACACAAACAGAGTAACTGGCACGCAAAATTGCCCCTATGCAACACAAATTATAGATCCTGAAAAACTAAAAAAATATACTGTTCTTGCAACCAAGATACAACACTCTTGAGAGGGGCAAAAATCTCACTGGCCGGAGGAGTGTTGGAATGTCAGGCAGCTCTTTACTTCGAGAGCACACTGAAACTGGTTAAAACTCACACCAACAGGAAGAAGATACCATGCTCCAACTTATTTGTGTGCCATGAATACCATTTAAACAGCTGGAACCTTTCTGCCATCTTCAATAAAGAAAATTGCAGACTCTGGGACCTGGAGAAAGGAGGAGAAGATATGATCTTAATTTTATTTTGGCCAAACAAACTAAGCACATCTTCCAACTTAAGAAAAGATCTAATTTTGCTACACAAGTTGAATCCAAACACATAAACATAGCTAGAAATAACAGAGGGAGGAGGGAGGAACAATCAGATAAAGAACATCTTATCTTTGAGTGTATGTTCTTTTTCTTGGTCTGATAGTAGTTCATGTTCAATTCAGAACAATCACAGTCCAGAATATATCTCTACAGCCAAGAACTTTACAGTTTAATCTGAATGATAACTTAAGCATTATGCATACTCAATCCAACCAGCCTTGTATTGTTTTTTTTTTTTTTTTTTTTTTTTTGAAGTCAGAATGAAAATGCAAAAAGGAAAAGAGGTATGGAGAAAAACATAGATTTCAGAAAATCAGGCCAAACCTAGAGCACGGTAATTGGTTAAAGCATGGTTTTGGCCTTCTCCACCATGGGAGATATACATTAGTACATAAACAGAACAAAGCATGCAACAATAATCTTGATATGCTGACAGTTTATAGAGAAATCATTACTAACAGTTCCGAATAAGGGTGCTACCTCATGGAACCAGGCGTAGAAAATAGAAACCAAAGACAAAAGTTGAAAATGATAGCACCAGCAAAAGTTCAATACGCCGCAAAACTAAATTTTGGCCACTGTTTATATATTGTCATGTTCTACTTTCTTAACTTGTTATTAAGATTGTATAGTTAATGAGCCACATATGAGGCTTTGAAGATCCTACTGAAATCATAGAACTATACTAGCATCCTCATTCACTCGCTTGGACTACATAATACTCTGCTTTAGCCTAAATTCTTGTACAAAAATCCAAAGAGAATAACTTTCTTGGGGAAATTAAGGAACTTCTGCTGTTTAAATAAAAGGACAGTATGTGTAGTAGCTTACATCAGGCCAGGTGTCGGTAATGAACTCCACAATGTCATAAAATATATCCCCTTGAACATCAATTTGGTCCTTCTCGGTTGGCCCCTGAGGGAAAAATAATACCAAAATGTAAGGACATAGAGCTAAGCATATTTCAAAATCACTTCTTAAACTATAGTCACCTTGACAACAGAAGCTCCTGTAGCAAATTTCTTCCCTAACTTCTTTGAAGCATCACTAAGTTTGACACCTGAAATGTTACCAAATATACTAGTTATGGATTGTTTCAGCAAAAGACTCTGAAAACAGAAAAACAAAGGATTTAAACCAGTAGATTGCTCACCAAAAAGCTCCAGTCCTTTGACAGTTGTGATACATTTTCGCTTATTGCGTGTAACCTTTTCAATAATAACCTCCAGCTTCTCCTATAGAACAAAAAGAAACATCAGCAAAATTCAATCATCGCAATCTAAAAGTTCTCACCACAAATGCTGCTTGTAACTACTTCACCCTGCAAATCTTCTTTTTCACTTATGGCATCGAATAAAGTGTGATAAAAATCACCTTTTTCTTGACCTTCCCACCCGGCAGACGCTTGACCTCTTCTTTGGGCGCTGAAGTTCCACCACCAGCAATCGAAAAAGTATTATTACATTCTCAATTCACACACCGCAAAACAAAATAAAATTCATAGATGCTTAAATACTTGTTCACTACACATACAGAGATATACATATCCATACTAACACATACAGTATAAATACATATACATCTATACATACGTATAGTTATACCTGAAGAAGCGGTAGCTCCGTCGCCACTTCCGAAGGAGATACCGGTGGCGTTCAACTGATCGGCTACTCTATCAGCTTCCTTCGCAGTAGCATCTTTCACAATAATAACCAATATATTCCATTAAACACCAAAAATTAGAGGCGATTAAAATCAAATTAGTGAGATTAGGGTTTGAGAGATGAAGTATGAACCTCTGACGAGATCGGGGTAAAGCTCCGGGGCGTTTTGGACCAACCAGGGCTTGCATTTCTCGAAATCGGGTCCGAATTCACAGTACTCGGCCGGTAAACTGCAGACCGCGCAGTACAGGACGCGAACCGGTTGGGGTTTTCCCGCCATCAGAGCTCGACCTCAAGCCCCCTTTCTTCTTCTCTTTCTTCCTGGCTCGCCCTCTCTCCCTCTCTCTCTCTCTCTCTCTCTGTGTTTGGGAAAGTTAAAACGCTGCGTTTCGACTACGCAATCCCTGGATTGAAGACGGTGATGCAGGTTTTCGATGACGATGGGTTATATGTGTTACTCTGAAGTTGCAGGCCCAAATTAGATGCAAGATAAGGCCCAAAAAGAGCCCATTTGATTTTTTTTTAATTATTGTTATTTATTCTTAAGATAAAAAAAAGGAAGGAAAATAAATTTGAAAAAAAAAAAAACTATATTAACTAACCACAGTTCATTATTCAACTTTGGCAGAAACAAACACCATGCTGCTGTAGATTATAACACACAATTTTTAGCAAAAATCACAAGTTCTTATTTTCTCTTTAAAAGATTTTCACTCTTAAATGAGGATTTTTAAACACTTCTCAAATTGATATAATTAAAATCACAATTTTGTTTAAAAATTTAAAAATAATAAAAATTATAAAATAATATATTCATTCGAGGTTCTGTTGTTTCCTCAATTAGAACATGTCCTAAAAATAATACTCTGTGAATAGTGAGATTAATTTTTTTAATAGTATAGGGAGAATCTCAAAAATATAAAAAGATTCAAAATTTTAGCAATATTTTTTCATTGATAACCTTCTTGGAGTGTATTATTGCCCTTGACCCAAATTTGTACTTTAGGATTTGTGTACACGGACAAAAATTCTAGACTAATTACTCTATTAAGTTGAGATGTTTTGTTTTCCAACCTTACATGTAAATCTAAGGGTTATTGAGTATAAATTCTTTGGTCAGCAACTGACCAGGTGAACACCACTTTACTCCATTTGAAGTATTCAAATTTTTTTTTTTCTGTAAAGTCTCCCAAGGAAACTTGTTTTTGCTTCATCAGAATTAAGAAGCATTGGAAACCCTACCGTAGAAATTGGGGATTTCAAAGGCAACAAATATGCGTTATGCAAATCCATTTAAATTTTATATGCCAACAAATCTCCAACAAAATCTGATGTTGTACGTTGAAAGGACTTTAATTGCCTCCATATTTAGCACCCTATTTAAACCCTAGTATTGCAGATTTCAGTGTTCTCTGTCTCTGCTAATCATGGATAGGGAGAGTTCACCATCACCTCTAAATCAAGCTTGTGCTTCTTGCAAGCACCAGAGAAAGAAATGTGACTCCAACTGTGAATTGGCTCCATACTTTCCGGCGAACAAGTACCATGAGTTTCAGAACGCTCACAAACTTTTTGGCGTGAGCAACATACTGAAGATCATAGCCTCTATTGAACCACATAAAAGAAAAGCTGCTGCTGAATCCATACTCTTTGAAGGGAACGCTTGGAAGAGTGATCCTGTGCATGGTTGCCTCGGTGTGATCAAAGATCTGACAGCCCAGATGTCGTTTCACGAAAAACAACTCAGTGTTGTGAATCAACACCTAGCATTTCATAAGGAGCAGCAAAAGAAAAAGCAAGAACAAGATCAATCTGATTTTCTCAATGATGAGCTTCCTGATCTAGTAAGACCCTGACTTCACCTTTGTTTTGTCGTCACAATTTCTCTACAGAAAAATATTTTACATAAAATATTAATTTTAGATTGCAGAAATGCAAACTGTTCGTAGTACTAATTTATTAGTATTTTGTGAGTAATATGCAGCCCGATGAACTAATGGAAGACATGAAAATTTTTGAACATGGACACAATTACTGGTCAAATTTGGTCGGAGCAGACGGGGAGAAGCCCTTTGACATGGAGCACACAGAAGCATTTGATCATGAGGAAGTAAATCCCCTTGCATATTTCAATGGACAAGCTGGAGAATGCAGGTTTGAATTATGAAACTGAAAATATTTCTGAGCGATCACATAATTAAGTGTCACATGAATTGTAGATTGATGCCATAATTTGAGAAATCTATGCCATAGTTAATTTCCCATTTTACAATATACTTATGGAGATGAGGCCTCCCAATCCATTTTGAATTAATGATAAAAGAAAAAAAAAACAATTAATCTTCTCTGATAGCATGGTTTGGATTAATGTTCTCTCATGAATTAATAATAATGTGCAGTACTGCTGCCCCAAAGGCCGAACAATGCTTGGAGTTTGTGAAGAAAGAAAAAACTGAAGATGAGGCCATACCGTCCACAACACACAAGAGAGACGCACATTAAGAATGAATTTCAGTTGATTGAGTTGACTGTCACAGATTCAGCTGATTGAGTTACTTGAAAATAATGTTTGTTCTTGCATTCTTGCGCATGACCCTAATTATTGCCTTCAGATTTTTAAGTCTCAAATCAAGACTTAATTGGAACCCATTTTTAATAGATTATTATTATTTTTTTTTTTTTATTTTTTTTGACTTTGTCAAGGGGAACCTAAAGGCTTCCTAGGCTCAAGATAAACCCATTCGACGCATGTGAAATGCTCCAACTGTGCATTGCAGCACAGTGCCTGGCCACTTTAACAGCTTCGGGGTTCTAACCTAGATTGGGGAGCACACCCAACTAGGCAAGAACCACTAGGCCACTTGCAGTGGTTCATTTTTAATAGATTATGATCCACCTAAAAACCACAAATGAGAAAGGAAAGGTTTAGCTGTCTTGCATGCCTATAGATCAATCTTGGAAAATAATCAATTCTATTATTAAAAGCACAAAAAATTAAGAACATACAATCTGGAGCGGCCGTTTTGAGCTGGGCCTGGGCAATGATTTTTTTTTTCATTTTTTAAGAGAAACAGAATCAAGATCTATTAATATAACGATACTTGGGAGTTAGAAGAATTCAAAAATCCCTCATATTACATCTCAATGACCAAAAAACTGCCAATAGTAGAGCTAACAAAAATAAAACAACCAAACTAAAAAATGTAAAAAGCAAAAAGTAATAAAATCCTACACCTATCCAACCCTAAATCAAAGCCACTGACTTGACAAGCATTGATGCCTAAGCCTCATGGTGTACATCGTCACTCATCAACCAGCAAACAGCTACATTGAGGGCAGAACGTGATGTGGATAATTATTCAAAGCAAAAGAAAACAAACTGGGCTCTGCCACCCCCCCAAAAACCACCACAGGCCCGCTCCAAAAGAAAATGAAGGAAATGGAAGGCCCACTGTTACAGACCCAGCCCAAAACCCTAGTTTGAAACTAGGGTTTCCCGTCAAGAAACCCGGAGACAGATCGGCCGACTCCGACACCTCCACCAAAGCTTGGCCAGTATCAATCGCCATTACCAACCCAGCCCACCGAGTTGTCGTCATCCTCCCCTCTCCCCTAGATCGGCTTGTAGTAAATTGTCAGAAGAGCAGCGACCAGTCACTAATCCGATGGCCGACCATTGTCCCCCTCTCCCCCACCATCACCTTGGTCTCAATGGAAAGAAGCTCTGCCCCCAACCTGGATTCACTCAAACGCGATCAACAACAAAAGTCGGAAGCCGCCTTCCTTGGGACAACACCAATCTCTGACACATAACTTTTACCCTTACCTTTAGGTTGTCACAATATATGCATGTGCTTCAGCTTATCCTGACATATGGCTCAACCAATGGCGGATCCAGGATTGAAATCTTGGGCGGGCTAGGATTTCGTAAGCTACTCTAATCATGAACTCAAGCTTTTGCCATTCACTTTGTGTTCCAGTTCGTAGTTTGAATTCATAGTGTCATTCACAATTAAACAAACAAACATAAAGAAGCCTCCTGTTTGAAGCACAAAGTTCATTAGCACAACACTTTAATTAAACCCAAACTTGATTACTCATTAGCACAACAATTGCTAAGTTTATACTTTAATTAAACCCACTAACCTTGATAAGTATTGAAATCAATTAAACCCATAACAATTGCACAACAGAAAGAAGAAAACTGAATGAACTGATCGACCTTCAGACCTTGATAAGTTTTGAAATCAATTAAACCCACTGACCTTGATAATGATAAGTATTGAAATCAAATAATCAATTAAACCCACAATAATTACATAGCAGAAAGAAGATTAGAAGAACCACATCAGTGCATCACATTTAACCTACATCAATTAAACCCACACAACAATTACATAGCAGAAAGAAGATTAGAAGAACCACATCAGTGCATCACATTTAACCTACATCAATTAAATAATAAATTGCAGAAATGAGACTCACATCAGTGCATCACATTTAACCCACATCAATTAAACAATACATTGCAGATTTGTAGAACAAGGAGAGTAGGAGACGGAGACTCGGAAAGCAGGCTGCATACCAGATAAGACTTGATGTCGGACTCTCTGACTCTCTGAGAGAAGTGGAGAAGGGAGAGCCGCATGCGGCACTGGTGGAGGAGGAGAGAGTGAGATTGTGAGAGACGATTCTCCAGTTCAAAACTTCGAATAGCTCAATAGCCCTCACTCCCCCATAGTCGATGAGTGGAAGCATGAACCAGAATTTGCTTGAATCAAGAGGTTGAAGAGGAAATTAAGAAATGCACGCTTATCTGGAATGATTTTTTGATGAGATTGTGGCTTGGGAGAATCCGAGAATGGGAGATGAGTCATTCCTTCAGGAAATTGAGGCTGGATATCTGAAATTGACGGAGACATTCTTCAAACTGTCGGGAGTGGGGAGTTACTTCGGCTGGGCTGGGCTGGGCTTCTGGAGTCTGGACTATGGACAATACCCACTTAAAAGAAAAAAAAAAGTATACATCTAGTCTGTGAATAGATCCGCTAGTGGGCTCGACAATAGTGGCCTTGTAGTAATTCTGTTACTAGTTGATTGGGTTTACTATAAATACCTTGCCCTAATTACATTGTAATCAAGATGGTTAATTACATCACATATATACAAAAAGTTTCTACTTTTCTCTCTCGGTTTCTCTCAATTTCTTCAAGCTTGGTCTAGAGCTTTCAACCACCACCTAGCTGTGCACCCGGATCCACACCCTCAACCGCCTACCGCCGCGATCGGAGCCTTGAAAACCATCTCAAACCTGGTCGAGCCATGTCGTTATCGTCTCGCCACCGTTGCCTGGTCTGGGGACCACAAGGTCGCCGCCGCCACCACGAGAACCCTAGGTTCGGCTCTCAAGGTCGCTCCGTAAACCACGGAGGCCTCCAACTCTATCGATGGGCCTGGGCAATGATTTTGGTTTTTGAGTTAACGCCAAATTTGAAATACCAAAATCCAATTCAAGGACAAGGATAAAAATAACCAACGTACATATGATATCTTCAGAGCGTGCAATATATAGTCACCCAAAGAGAAGCCGAGTACAAAAAATGAAGCTTGGATCCTACATCCACAATTTTAAAATATCAGAAGCTCTTAGATTCATCGGTCATATAAAAGGTAGAACCTGTAAAAAATCGAGAAAATCAAGTACGTTATTGATCAAGAAAGGCAACAAGAAATACCAAATTCATGATTTCCTTAATGTGACGAACACAAGTACGTTACATTGTAAGAGAAGATAGAAAAAAACTAAATTGTAGGTTAAGATCGATAGAAGAAACTTTATACTGCAATTAGTAGGATCAACTCCTATAAATGGCAGAAGGTAGTTCACCATATATATACGTTGTGGCTTTGGCTTCCACTTCATTCACCAGCAAACCAAAAGATCTTCCAAGTTCCTAGAGTAACGAGAGAGATAGAACATAAATTTGGGTGTAGCTATGGCTAGAACTGTTTTGAGGATGGTAATTTGGGTGAGCATGCTTATGCTTGTTCTAGCTCGATATGAACTTGTTGACGACACAGTGTATCCCAAAGATGAAGCATTTGATCTTCTATTCTCCAATAATGATGAGGCCTCATCATCATCAACGGTTAATTTCAATACCAGTGATAATTATCCGGTGGTTCCAAACATAAACAAGGGCGCAGCACCATATTGTTTTGTTAGGTGTTTTTCCGACTGTGTACCTCATCTACTGACATTTCGAGACTGTTATGATCCCTACGTTGTGAAATGCCAGATAGACAGTCCTCCAGCAGCTCTGCTAGATTGACGTTTCAGTAAATTAGCAGGGATTATTGCTGTCTGTTGCTGCACATTAAGATAAGAAAGGAAGGAAATAATCTTCATCTATTGCAATCTGTTTGGGTTGGTATATGCTGCCTTAAGGGACGAGTTAAAAATTCTTGCATTTGCAGAAAAATGAAAAAAAAAAAAGAAAAAAAAAGGAAGAAGAATTATTCATTATTGTATATTTCCCTACCTTTGTAATAATTCCAATAAAAAGTTAATGGTAAGAAACTAAGAAAAGAACTGGTCTTTTTCATTCCTTATTTCTTTTTTCTTGTTTTGCATAAGAAAGTACAGATCTTTTTTTTTTTTTTTTGGAAACATAAGAACAGATCCTAGTACTTGTTGAGAATGTGATAAAATATAACTCTTGTTGAAGGAAAACCTAATTTGTGTTTAGCCCAAACTCTAGGTTACTTGACCTAGTGGTAATAGGATTTAATTAGAAGGATCTAGAATCCTAATCAATGTAGAATTACTTTCCTTGTATGATTGAGATTCTATGTATTGTAATCCTCTATATAAAGAGGCCCATATTATCAATGAGAATACACAGCAAATTCCTCTCAAATTCAGTTTTTCTACAACACGTTATCAGCACGAGCCCTAACCTTGAAACCCTAAATTCGTAGCCTTCAAATCCTAGAAACCTCAGCCGCCCAACTTGAAGATCTCAACTCCAGGAGTTCGAAACCTGCGGCCCCATCCCCAGAACCGGCCGGCAAACCACCGAACCGGCCACCGGAAGAAGCCAAAGTTCCCCTGCCCGGTTCAAAGCCTTCCTCACCACCTCCTGCAGCCATACTGGTCTCCCTGCAGCACCTCCATCCCAGAAACCCGGAACCGGAAAATCCTCCACCGGAACCGGCCTAGAATCATCCGAACCGGCCACCAGAAAAGTTTGATACCGAACCGGCAGAAAGAAAGAAAAAAAAAAAGGAGAAGCATAGCCGCAGCCCAAGCCGAGCCCAAGCCGCTGCCTGAGGCCCAGCAGCCTGAAGCCCAATAACAAGATCCTGCTGATGTCATCCTTGAGTCATCCACATCCACGTCAGCAAGCCACGCAGGCATCCAGTCAGCAGCCACGTCAGCAGGCCGGTCAACCACAGTCAACGCCGGTCAACCACCGCCGGCGACTTTTCTAGCTGACTTCCGGCCACTTTTCCGGCGACTTTCCGGTCAGCTACAGTAACTTCCGGCGATGACTTTTCCAACCACCTTTTAAGGTAATTTTTCTAAAAGTTCCCGTTTTTGTGAAGTTTTTCAATTTCTTCTTCTTTTCTCGGAGACTTCCAAAATCCCTTCTCCTACCCCCCTTTCTCTACATAGGGGAGACCAAAAGCCGAACTGTGGGGGTTCGTGCTCACTCCAAGCTTGGAGCTTGTAGAGTCCTCCAAACTTAGAGTTTGTTGAGAAGAAAACGATCGACCACATACATCGTTGTTTCGATCTAATCCAAAACCCCTCTTGGAATCGGATTTTCTTCGAAGTGACTACGCTCAGAAAATTCCTAATTTCTTGGAAGCGACTACGCTCAGAAATTTAATAGTTTTTCGTGGTAGCCTTTTCGCTCCGAAACTAACCCTAATCTTGTGTTGTTTTTCAGGATGAGTTACCTGAACAAGTTGAGCTTTGTTCCACTCGAGACAACTGGCGTAGGATACCATAGGTGGGTCCGAGATGTGCGCCAACATCTTAAGGCTGATGGAATTCTGGAAACCATCCAAGAGCCTAGTCAGAACGTGCTCTCCATTGAGCAAGCTACTGCTTTTGAAGCAAAACAAGCTAAAGCCATAATTCTCATGACAAGGCACATGAATGACGCGCTCCAAAATGAATACCTCAATGAGGAAGACCCAAGAAAGCTATGGGTAGAACTTGAGCAGCGATTTGGCAACGTTCGTGACTCCCTGCTTCCTGATTTAGAAGTGCGATGGCATAGCCTCCGCTTTTGTGATTTCAAGTCTGTGCTTGATTATAACTCGGAAGCTCTTCGTATCAAGTCTCTGATGGAGTATTGTGGCCAAGCCATAACTGATACGATGTTGATCGAGAAGACTCTCTCTACCTTCCCCGTCTCTGCACTGATGATTTCAAAGAATTATCGGATTGATGTAAATGCAGGACGTATCACAAGGTTTCATGAGCTCATTGGCGCCATGAACGTAGCTGAAAAGCATGATAATATCCTTGTGAAGAACTATAATGCTAGACCCGTGGGAACTAAGCCTATTCCGGAGTCTAACTATAGTCGCGCCCCCAATGGAGGACGCAAGGAGCGAAACCCTAAGGATAGGGACAATTCTGGACGTTCTGGTCCATATGTTCGCCCTAAAGAGGAAGGAAATCGCCAAGAGAGGCGTGCACGGAACCGTGGAGGTCAACGTGTGAAGAGAGAGAGAGACGGAGCCTCCGACCATGGTGGTAACGCCACCAAGAGGATAGGTCGTCCAAATCACGCCCCAATGGCGCCTGATCAAGGGAGCCTGACCATAATGATGTTTGTTTTCGATGTGGATCAACTGAACATTGGGCCAAAACATGTACCGCACCCCAGAATGTTGCAAACGCATACAAGACGTATCGTGACGCAAGGGAAGCAAATTACATGGCACAAGAAGATCAAGATGGTGATCTAGATCTAAGGGTGGAAGACTACAAGGATTAAGACCCAGAAATTGGCTATTTTGATTAAGTCTTTTTATTTTCCAAGAGATGTAGGCGATTGCCATATTACTTTTTATTGGATTAGATTTTCTTTGATCATAGAAACAATGATGTATTCCGTTGGCTTATGAATAAAATTTCGAGTTCTTTTCATTATGACTCCATTTTGATTCTGAGCATATGACTTTGTGACTACGATGGATAGACCATCGGTATTAATTCAAGGACATGGAATAGCCCAAGTTCCACTTGTCAAATGGCACCTTGATTACAGTTGTCACATAAACTCTCTACGCTCTTAGGGCAAATAGTACCCTATGAATAGCCAACGAATTCCATGCGAAAATGCATGTAGAGAACGGAAATGAGTTCCTTTGCATTACCTCTAATGATTGCGAACAAAGACGCATCTTAGAGACGTTTATGTGTCTTTCTAGTGGACTTTACGTCACTATTCGAGCTATTAAATCCAATAAAGTTTTGAGAGAAGATCTCTTGGATTTAGACACATATTGGCTTTGTCACGACAGGATAGGTCATCCTAGTCATGATATGATGATCCGTCTACAAAAAGACTTCACACGGACATCTTTTCTCTCGAGCGAAACGAAGCATGAATCAAAAGTTGATTCTTAGACTAAGTGTGACCGACGTTGCTGCCTAGGGTACCGTCTCCGTCCACCACCAGCCTAGGGCTGGCGTAGTCCCTATCCATGACTCCATGGATGGCGTCCATCATGGTGATGGCGCCCTAGGTGATGCTGCAATCACCGACTTGCTTCAAAATAGTGTTTCAGACGCTCAGGCCTAACCAAAATTCTCATTGGTTGCTTCTAAAGCCTCTCGCTCGTTTTACTAAGCCTGGTCCTTAGGGAAATTAGGACTGAGACCGTCCTATGCAAAGGATATGACATTACTCATTCTGTTCTTACAAAGAATCCGTAGGGATTTTGTGGATTGATTCAACCAACTTGCAGACGCTTAAATATTTTATGATGTTGGTTGACACGCAAACACGCTGGTCACGTGTTGTGCCATTGTCCACATATAAATGCTGCTTATGCTACACTCCTAGCACACATCATATGACAATGGGCTCACTCCCCAAATCATCATATTCCGTCAATTGGATTTGACTATGCTAGTGAGTTTACATCGAAGACTTTTGATGGATATTGCAATGGGCTTGATGTTGGACATCATATTCCCATGAGCACACCCAATTGGTCTCGCGGAAACGACTACGATGGTAATCCGAACATTGGTAATGCGCACCAATCTTCTTACATCCGCTTGGGGTGATGTAATATCGCATGCAGCTATGCTAATTCGTCTACGACCTACCGCCACTCAATGTACCTCTGCGTTACAGCTAGTGACTGGGTACACGTCTTTTGTACTTACGCACATTTGAGTGAGCCATTTATGTGCCAATTATGCAGCCACAGCGCTCTATGATGGGTCCTTACAAGACGAATGGGCAACTACGTTGGATTTGAGCTTCCAACAATCGTCCGCCACTTAGATGCCCTTGCTAGGCGATCTCCTTACCGCTAGATTTGCGAATGTCACTTTGATGAGACAGTCTTCCCTTCGTTAGGGGGAGATAAGAACACGAATGTTCAACAGGAATGACAGGAATTGTCGTAGTCTGTCCCCACTATGTCTCATCTTGATCCCTATTAAAGTGACGAGATCACACAAATATGCTGCAAACATGACTGCAAGGAAGGACGTCCCTACGAGAGGACGTAAGCGCCACCCTACACGAAGGTAGGCATGGCGCCAATGCCAAAGAGAGTGGCACTCTGGCGTTACAGGCCATGGCCCCAGCTAGGATGCGTGGGAGGCCTGTGGGTTCGAAGGATACTTTGGCACATTCCAATCCTTTAATCATCAAGACTCAAAATCCGTCTCATGAGTATCTTCCGGGTTATGGTTATCGTTGGGGGACGCCTCAACGTCAAAACCTATTCCTGAGAATATAGAGCTCTATGAAACTTACACTAGTGTACATGAGACGTGGGATAGAAACTCCATCATAATTGATGATGTAGTTACGCATGAGTTTGCTGAGTCCGATGATATCGAACCACGCTCCGTTGATGAATGAATGCCAACGTAGAGAGTTTTTTGCCTAAATGGAAAGATTCGATCCAGGTTAAGATGATTCTCTAACGAAGAGGAAGGTTTTCGAGCTAGAGATGTCAACACCTCCTAACATAAAACTTGTTGACTAATGGGTCTTCGTTAGAAAGCGTAGTGAGAAAAAGAGATGGTAATCTCGCCTTATGGCACAAGGCTTCTCACAAAACTCCCTGGAATCGACTACGATGAGACATATTCTCTCGTAATGGATGTCATTGCACTCCACTACCCTGTCAGTTTGGTAGTTTCCGAATAACTGAACATGCAGCTTACAAATGTGGTCACTACGTATCTCCATAGGGATCTAGATAAGGAACATACATGAAGGTTCATGGCGAACTTCATTTACCCAAGTCAAGTGGCTCTAGACCATGGAGCGCGTTTACAAAGATGTTGAAACGCTCACTAAAGTGACTACTTGATTGGGAAGGGATATGCCCACGCGTTTCTATAACAAGTTTCAGATTCTATCGCGGTTCATGTTGGACATGATCTTCATTAGAAGCCCTTAAAGAGTTAAGGGAAACCGCTGAACACTTGAAATCTGAGTTTGAGATGAAGGATTTTGGGAGAATACGATTATGTCTCGGTTTGGAACTTGAGCATCGTGTCGATAGATGCTTAGGCATTTTGACAAGGTCAAGCCTTCAAGCACCCCCATGATCGTCCGTAGTCTTGATCCTGAAAAGGATCCTCTTCGTCCAAAGGATGATGACGAAGATGTGCTAGAGGCAAAAGTGCCTTACTTAGTACAATATGCGCATTATTGTACTTATCTCAATGCACAAGACCGGACATCTCATATGTTGTGAACTTGTTAGCTAGATATAGCTCTGCGCCAACGCGACGCCATTGGATTGGTGTAAAAGATATCTTTCGATATTTGAGATGTACAATTGATATGGGCTTGTTCTATCCCTACGAAGAGATGATGGATTCGGACCCATCACACACCAGAAACGCCGCCAACGCTGGCCTGCGTTCTCTATCCCCATTCCAAAACGACATATGTTTTGGAAGGTTTTGCTGATGTTGGGTATCTGTCTGACCCACACAATGGTCATTCCCAATCCGGTTAAGTGTTCACCATGGGAAAAGACCATGACATCTTGGAGGTCTAAATAATAGACCCTAGTCGCTATATCTTCGAACAATGCAGAGATCATTGCTCTTCACGAAGTGGTTCGTGAATGTATATGGATTGGATTCATAATTACGCATGTTCGAACAATTGTGGTTTGAAGTCTACCACAGATGAGCCTACGAGCATTTAGGATAATGCTACTTGTTTTGAACAAATGAGGCAAGGCTACATCAAAAGCGACAACACCAAGCATAATCAGCAACAACAGACATTCCTCGAGATCAAAGTGAACTAGGTTCGATCTGAGGACAGTGAGGCAGACTTGTTTACTAAGTCATTGCCCAATACCACGTTCGAGAAACATGTGGCAAGAATTGGCTTGCAGAAATTATCTGAACTCCCATGATCGTAGTCATCAGGGGGAGGTGCAGACATCAGGGGGAGATGTTTACATATTCGTCTCGAATCGTGAAGGGTGTGTTGTGCTCTTTTTCCCCTTCGACCGAGGTTATTTTTGTCCCACTGGGTTTTTGTTACTCGGCAAGGTTTTTAACGAGGCAACCAGAGAAGCACCGCGTTTGGGCAACACAAGGGGGAGTGTTGAAGGAAAACCTAATTTGTGTTTAGCCCAAACTCTAGGTTAATTGACCTAGTGATAATAGGATTTAATTAGAAGGATCTAGAATCCTAATCAATGTAGAATTACTTTCCTTGTATGATTGAGATTCTATGCATTGTAATCCTCTATATAAAGAGGCCCCTATTATCAATGAGAATACACAGCAAATTCCTCTCAAATTCAGTTTCTCTACAACAACTCTCAATTTTTTTTTTTTTTAGAATAAATGTCAACTCCATTAATAATAAGAAAGATTACAAAAGACAAATGTAGAAATTACATCATAAATGAAAATTACGAAAATAAAACATTGAACATAAAACCTAGCAAAGATACGATTGGATGCAAAAATGCATCTGACGATGCATTGGGTGTAAACCGTGCTATGTGAAAAGTTACTAATAGTATGATCGACCATAAAGGGCAATCTTCTATCAAAGCAACCGGTGGTATGACTGACCAAGCAGAGTCCTCGTACATCTTACGTCGAAAAGAGAACAAACTTCCACCTAAGTTATCAAAAGTGTGACCGACCACTAAAGGGCAATCTTCTAACAATATAACTGGTGATGTGACCATCCAAACATTTTCCACTTAAAAAGTACGCCAAACAAAGATCAATGTTTCACCAAAGTGACCTATGAAACAAAAAGATGAAAACCAAATAAAAATCAAACTCAAAGCCCATATCCAGGCCCAATACCAAGTCCAAACCTAGACCCGACCTGTGATCCAGATCCAGACCCAAATCTGGATCCGACCCTGATCCCAAATCAAGATCTTCAAACCAGTCTGCACCATGCCGTCGCGCGGCTTCTTTAGCCCAGAAAAGCTTCCCACCATCGGCTTAACATCCGGTGATCTATCGCCCTTTGCACGCCGCCAGATGCAACCCATATTAGCCTTCCAGACGCAAATTCAGGTCACCGGACACAACCACGACCAGGGGCGAGGTTCCCTGCCTCCATTGCTGGCTGACAACCCCTTGACCTGCTCACCATCGCACGCGTCCACCATACTACCCCTATCCACCACCAGAATCGAAAATCTATTCCACCATCCGATCCTCCAATGGCTTCAAGAATCACAGTAATAACTCTGTTGGAGGGAAGAGAAACGAGGCAAACAACCTTCGCCGCTACACCATATCCCCACCACGCCACCAGAGTCACCCAAGTCCTCCATATTCATGGAGGAAATTTCAGAAGCAAAACCGCGAGGGTGGCTGCTCTCATTCCTAGCAGAGCGCTAGGTATTTTTGATACTTCTCGTGATAGTGAAAACTAGCTACGGTCATCCTTCGATTGTCTCAAATTGAAAAAATATAACTTTGCTTATGAGTTTATAATGATTTGGGTCACTCCATCAATTGTCAATTGGTTTTAGATGTGAACCCCAAATTACTTTATACGTACGTACTTCAGAGTATCATGGATTCATGGTACTCTATTCTCATTGATCTCAGGCATCGAAGGGCTCAGCTCTTTTAATATTTTTGGATTCTGATACATCACAAGCTTACAAGTTCATGACCAAACCATTCAGTCATTCCCAAATAAAATGTTTATAATAAAGAACTCAGTAAATTTCTAAGACATATCTTGCGAAATAATTATCGATACTTAAGGATAGAAGCAAACTTAAAGCGTACCGCGTACAGATCAATGTACTTTCAAGAACTACACTTCCCTTTACCTTGTTTACCAGGAAGCATGAACATTAATTTGGGTTTGCAAGTAACACAGCTTGCACTTTGTTTTGGTGTATGCCTATGGTATCAAAACACAAATCATAGTGCAAATTGCCCAAAAAGCTCATGCTAGTTGAATAAGGTTTAAGATGATGAATTACATTTTACAAATAAAATTCCTATATTAAAGAACCGCATGGCAATCGGATTTGAACATCTTTATCGGTCTTTTCACCAGCCATCCGATGTACAAAATGACCGAATCTCATTTATCCAAACACTAGAGACTAGAACCTGTCAATATTCAAAATGAAGCCTAATCCATAATCCACAATTTAAATCATCATAAAGCCCTTAAAATCATCCTCCATCAGAATGGAATATTCAATGAAGAACATGCAATTAATTGAGAAATCAACGTTATGTTATGTCATTCCTTTCAAAAAAAAAAAAAAACGTTATGTTATGTCATCATCGATCAACAATTGATCAAGAAAAGCAATATAGAAAATAATCAAATTGAGAGAAAAAAATTATTGGTTTCCTTAATGTGAAAAAAGGAAAAATAATTCGTAGGAGAAAATAGAAAACAGTTATATATAGGATAAGGTAGAATAATCAACAATCCATCCAGTAATTAGTAAGATTACTTCCTTAAAATGGACAAAGGGTCATCGTATAAATTGAGGTTCCATATATCTTCCTCTTCATTCACCAACGAACTAAGAGATCTCCAAAGAGTACTAAGAGAGAAGTTAAGGGTGCGCTGGCAGCTATGGGTAAAGTTGTGTTGAGGATGGTAAACTTGGTGAGCATGCTTGTGCTTGTTCTAGCTCGATATCAACTTGTTGACGATGATGATGCCTTTTATCATGTATTATCCAACAATAATGGTGAGGCCTCATTATCGTCACCGGTTCATTCCAACCCCAATGATATCAGGGTGGTTCCGAACTGGGGTTATAGAAATTCACAATATTGTCTCACCAAGTGTGTTTACGAATGCTTGGTTACTTTCTGGGAGTTCGATTGTTAACCAAAATGCTTTTTTAACTGCAAGATGACACCACTGCCGCCCCCTAGTCCTCCCGCAGCTCCTCTGCTAGATTAAATATGTTACTGGAGGCGACTGGATTGTTGTCTTTAGCTTGCATGCAAATAAGAAAACTACCAGAAAATAATGTCCTACATATTTTCCTACCTGTTTCGGGTTGGTTTGTAACATGTTAATAGTGATGATGTGTTGGGAATTATGTAATAATTTCGACTGGAAATTAATAGTAAGAACTACGTACCCAATTTCTTTTTATTCCTTTTACGTACTGTTTAGTTATATTCTTATGATTTCTCTGAAGTTCTTTTTAGCAAACCATATAGCCGCCCACCCAGAGAAATAGAGAATATTAAAAGCTAGCTACCTGCAAATTGCTACTAATCAAGAGAAAATTTTCCTACTTAGTGGACAACCGAAAAATAAAATGTAAACTTAAGAAAATGGCTGTAAATCTTTATAAAACTTCTCTGCAGCATATCTGAGATACTAATTTGAACACTTCTGAAGAAATTGAATCACTAATTTTGCAAGGTACATGGAGCTCTGGAGTTTGGACAGTTCGATTGCCTGCGATATGAAAGAGCGCACAAATTTAAAGTGCCTAGAATTGCAGA
This sequence comes from Rosa lucieae, assembly GCA_024704745.1. Classification (NCBI taxonomy): domain Eukaryota; kingdom Viridiplantae; phylum Streptophyta; class Magnoliopsida; order Rosales; family Rosaceae; genus Rosa; species Rosa lucieae. The sequence goes on from CM045493.1 coordinate 6,202,217, forward strand.
GAAAGGTTATAATTGATAAATTTATGATGATGAAATACATTTCCACTAGAAAGGGAAGCAAGTACTACCACTTATGCCCTAAAGTTGAGAGCATTGTTCTTGACTCTCCAAGCGGCCAAGTCTACTAGGAATAATTTGTTATGGCTTCGTAGTTGACGTGGGATAACAAAATACCTGCACTTGAAGTTGTGTTTCATAAGGAAAATTTCTAAATTAAATATCTTGGAACATACAAGATATGCAGGTAGTCCTCATGTTGGGGTCAAGGTCGGTAAATTTGGGAGGACTGAGGCAAATAATTACAATGTGATCTCATATGAAACTAATCGTTATCATTAATATAATTTTTTTATTTATTTTTAAAGTAAGTGTGGGTGTGTGTAATTCCTTATCTAGACTTTTATTTTTTTTGGAATCAATTGATAAAAGATTAAAGAAAAAAAGAAAAGAAATGTATAAAAGAATTTGATTTAATTTGTTGTTTGGACTTTGGAGGATTGTTGTTATCTACTTAGGGCATTTCCAACAGACTAGCTATTTCAACAAAAAGTTATAAATTTGGCTAATTTGAGATAGTTTAGCACTCCAGCAGAATAGCTATATGAAAGTCAAATTTGGCTTTTGCTAAAATCTCTAGCTAAATTTAGCTAGGGAGGAGAGAGAAAATAACAAAAAGCTAACACACTCCACGTTCAATTTTTTTAGTTTAGCTAACACTGCTGGAGGAAAAGCTATAAATTTACTACCTAAATTTAACTTTTAGATGATTTAGCTAAAAAAATAGCTTTTACTATTGGAGATGCTCTAAAGTTCAAAGGAATCAAAGAAAAAAAGAAAAGAAATGTATAAAAGAATTTGATTTAATTTGTTGTTTGGACTTTGGAGGATGGTTGTTATCTACTTAAGTTCAAAGGAATCAACAAAAGAAGTAGGTTTGCAGGATATTTTGTTTTTTATTCTAGATTTTGAAATAAAGAGTACATACCAATAGTATGCCCCTGGTTCATAGATAAGAATAGTACAAAATCGACTACTCTGTTTCAACAATCATAGCTCAGAGTAGTCTATTTTAACAAAAGAATCTCGCTCTGTAGGCAATCTATTTTATCTAATCTCACACACCGAGCACGCAATTGTGGTACGGTGACACTAAGTACTTCCACATGGGCTCATAGAGACGCTCTCACTAACATGGACATTTATTCTAAAAAAGCCAACTAGGCAATTATAAAGATTCTAGGCCCAAACTCTGGCTCAGAAACAAACTTCATGCCTTTAGGCCCAGTTAGAGGCCCAAACCCATTTATGGCAAACCCTAGTTGCCAAATTGGTTGCCACCACACTAGATGTCGCCTCCGGCATACCAGCTCTAGCCGGCCAAGCAGCAACTGCTTCAAAAGGGCCCAACTGATACTGAATGACTCAGGCCCAAACCACAAGACCCGATCCCAAGCAAATAGGCTGACCCAAGAAAAACCCTAACGCCAACCTGCCATTGTCGTCACCAAAGCCTCTAGTGGCCGACCGTGACCAACACCTTGCTTGACCATAAAACAAGGAACCCAATAAGTTTGATGTAAAAATAAAACAAAAGGTAAACAAGGAACCCAATAAGTTTTGAACCTTGGCATTTCTAAAATCATACTAAGCACTAACCACTAGACCACAAAAACATATCTCAAACCGTGCGAGGCCCACCGGAGACCGGTGGCGATCTGAGACGCCTGCCTAGCTTGGTTGGTGTCCTCATTCTCATTCTCAATTTTATTGACTCATTAATCAATAAACTATATATACACAAATTTGAGGCTTCCTAATTTACGTTTAAATTTGTTGTGTCAGGATCCACCCCGGAATTACCCTCCTAACTCCAAGATGGACATGCGGGGCCCACTTTTTAGAAAAATTCGACAGAACTTCCCCTAAAAGTGGACAACCCAAAACCTGCTTAAAACACTTCTAAGTAATATAAATTTCTATGCTTGAAGCCACCCTGCTTCCTAGCAACAAACATCAAATTCCAAATATAAACATCGTACTACACAAACATATCCACTTATATAAATTACAACCCAGTAAACCAAATCTTTCAACTTCCTCCAATATTATACAACTCCCATACACTCATAATTATACAAATGTATAAATCCAACCTTTTAAGGTAATCAGAGCAATCTATAGAACACACGAGAAATCTGATACATAAAGTAGGTTAATAAATAACCTACTGAGGATAGATGGCAAAGGTGGTGCTAGCCTCCACTCCTAAGCCGGTCAGCAACGCTGCGATCTGGGCAATTGAAACCAAAGGGCGCAGGGGGAAAGTACATAAAAACGTTGGCGTGAGTGAACAAAATAAATAAGCATAAAGGAAGAACAATTTATACTTTCCCACAGATTTACATTTATAAAAATTCGATGCATGCAACGTTTATAAAACGTACTTCTTTAAATTCAAAAACTCATGAAAAACATACCAGCCCCGCTGGTTGAAAGAAATCGGACTAGCCCCGCTAGTCAGTAACGATAAAATATGGGGAAGAAATTTCACCATATGAAAGAAAGGAGCCTCTCAGGCTCGGGTCGGAGTGTCCCACACTCTGGAGCATCTCATGCTCTGCTCTTACTCACTCACAAACACATAGTAAGCAGGGAGGAGTACTAATAGGCTAGCTAGCAATAAAATATAGCGACCCAAGTATGGTGGGTAAAAACTATTAAAATCCAATAAATCCTTAAGGCTTCCCCATGTCCCACGAATAAAGAAAACACGGGTACGATTCCCAACCGTACCCAGAAATTCTAGTAAAGTCGTATAAATTAACAGCATATCCCACACGCTAAAGGAATAAGTAGATTGTCAATGAGGCATTCCCAATGCCAAAATCGAAAATCGATAAATAACATGAAGATTTACTCCATCGAAACTCATTTCGAAAATAAAATCTCAAATCGACGAATATAAATAGTATAAATCCGGAAATTACATCGGAAATAATAATTCGTCGAATAGGATTATAAATCATAACCAACTTCGTAAACAAATCACTATTGAAAGTAATTATATGGAATAAAGCGAAATCGATCTTCGAAAATAAATCATACGCTCGAAATGTATTATGTCAATTAAATAGAGCATACAGTAATAAATAAATGCATGCATCATTCATTTGAAAACAAAAGTCCACTCACAGTGTATGGCTAAGCCTGCCGTCGATCCGAACCCTCCTCGAGGGAATCCTCCTCACGTCCTGTACAATATAACGTTCGTAAACCCATAATTACATGATGGAAACTAAATTACGATAAGTAAAACCAAACCCTAACATTATCTTTATATGCCCAAAACATCCCAATCTTCTTCACTAATGTCAATCCCTTAATATATGGGCTTTAGGGCCGAATCAAGGAAATCCGATGGATGGATTCCTCGTAATTTAATCAACAAATTCCACCTTTGAACAACATCAAAATCCATACTCACTCCATCTCCAATTCTATCCCAAATCTGCAATTATGAAACTAAATGTATAATTGACTAATTACCTCAACAACAGAAGTCAAAGTCCGGCCAAATACAGTCTCACGCTCCACCAACAGTGGCGGCGCGTGGCACCCACTCGCCGGTACCAACCTCCACCACCGGCTATCAAATTCCACGTATAGCAACAACTCAACCCACTGATTAATTTTCTCAACTACAACACATCCAAATTTTACCTGGAAATGGTCGAATTCGGCCGGTGAAGATAACCTAGAAATTCAAGAACCCTAGGTTGTCGATTCGGCCCCTACACAGCGAATTGGAAAGCAAGACCTTAGGGGAAATGATCTCCGTCGAAAACCGAGCCTTCGACGCCGGTTTGGTGACCGGAGATGGCCGGAATCGCCGGAAATCGACAATAATGGCGAACTGCTACAGTAACCTTCCCCGCTCAAAATCGAGCTCCTCCGGCCAAATCTCCACCAAATACCTCCACAGATGTGACAAGGGGAAGGAGACGAGCTTGGGGATAGCCGGATTTCGTTGTGGGTCGGCCGGAGGGGGAAGAAATCGAAGGGAGAAAAATCGGACCGAAAGGGAGGAAAGGTCGGGGGAAGGAGAAGAGAGAGTTATCGGGGCTGGGTAGAATTTCCGAAAATGGAAATCTACCAACAGTAACTTCCATATATATATATATATATATATATAAATTACCATGAACAGTAACTTCTACATTTTTGGCCATAACTCTCACATACTAACCCCGATTTTTACGTACCACATATGCACGCGCTCGGTTTAACGTCCCCTACAACTTTCATGAAGAACATTTTCTCAAATTTTGACCCGAACAAAAAGTCAACTTTTAGGGCCACTAAAATATCGATAAAAAGTAAAAATTGAAAGTATTCGACAATTACCGTCCAAATAGTGAGTAAATCGTTAATTATAGGTTCGGGACATAACATGTTGTCCAGCATTGACATAAACTAAAGGTTAGAGAATCCGATTCAACAGATTTTAATATAAAGATTTTCAATTTCGACTTTTGAGTGATGCCAAAATCAAATTTGGAATCTGCAATGCCAAAATTTGAAAGTTATGACTGTACATTTAAACGAAGGAGAAAACACTATGTCCTAAACCGTGCAATACTCTCGTCAGTCTCATGAGGTCCAATACAAAAAGCTTGAATTTACATCCACAATTTTAAAATATCACAATTCCTACGGAAGAATGATCAACAGTTGATTCAAGAAAAGGTAACATAGAACAGATTATATTGTAGGAGAAGATAGAGAAAAATTAAATTGTAGGAGAAGATAGACAAAAATTAAATTGTATCTCTTAAGATAAAATACAATTAATAGGATCAATTATATTCCTTAAAATGGCACACGGGTCATAGTATAAATTCTGGCTTTAGCTTCCACTTCATGCTCCGGTATAAGCTAAGATATCGATCATCCAAAGTACCACGAGAAATACAAAACAAGTCTGTAAGAAAATAAGGGTGTATAGGCAGTTATGGGTGCAATTGTTTTGAGGATGGTGATTTTGGTGAGCATGCTGCATGCTTATGCTTGTTCTAGCTCGATATCAACTCGCTGATGAAGACGCCGTTTATCCAGAAAATGAAGCATATGACCGTGTTTTCTTCAACAATGGTGAGGCCTCATCATCATCACTGGTTAATTCCGATACTAATTACAAGAAGGACGTGGTTCTTCCAAACGATATGTCAGGTGCGACACCAAAATGTTTAGCCAAGTGTGCAATCCATTGCATACCTCATATCTTCGAATACAAGAAGTGTTTTCAAGAATGCGTTGTGGACTGCGAGGTGGAAAATATGCCTCCATTGCCTCCACTACCTCCTATGCTAGATTAATGTTCTGGTTAATTACTGAAGATTGCAGTCTATTGCTGCAAATAAGAATAAATTTATGGAAATAGAGTCCTGTACGTTTATTTTGCCACCCTCTTCGGGTTGGTATCTTGCGTTAGGTTTTTCAGAGATTTTTTTTTTTTTTAAATAAGGAAAGACTAAAAGAGACTAGATACAGTCTCCTCTATAACAAGTGAACAACCAGACCCAATGAAGATAAAATTAAAAGCAGCACTGGCGCTTGGAGGCAGATCACGATCTGAAGACTGTATCCCATCGGGCTTTTAGTGAAATACTTGTGTGCGTGTTGTAATAATTTCAATCAAGAGTTACAACTATAAACAGATCATCCAATCCTAGTGGTAGGGTGAGACTAAGTGTCGTCGGATTTATTTTTCGGCGGCAACATAGGAGGAAAGCTGTGCTAAAGCAGGCATTTATGCTATGTTGTAATCGGGTTACATATCGAATTATCTTTCCGCTATGTCACTGCTATATGAAAGCAAATGGAGTAGCTATTTGTGCACTCTTTGCTAGTTGGTGCTTGTTAGAATATAAGTCTACTATAGAGATTTCTGATATTATTTCAGAAAATATTCTAGATGCTTATTGTAATCAGGGGTTTAGGCTCAGTCCCCCCCCCTTGTATTCGATAGTTTCATTAATCAAGGCTTGAGGGCAGCCGCACCAGCCATTTATTAAAAAAAAATCAATATCTTCATTTTAAATGATAAAGGAAAGAATCAATCAAGAGATTCAATCCCACCAAATCATACAATAGAATCAGTCAGATAGCAGTAAATATGTATTGTAGCTAGAGTTTAGCCAACGATAGAGGATCTAGACTATAGTTAATCTATATATATCTTGTACAACAGTTCTTTGCTAATCAAGAAAGTTAACTCTTCTTCTTAAATTTCGTTTATGGTATCAGAGCAATAAGCTCTTGGTGACCTAACATCCTATACCAAACAACCATGTCAGGCGGTGAAGATTTGAAACCCAAAAAAGGTAGTTCAGAATCGGGTTCAGCAAGAACACCATAAGCATGGGAAAACCCCAATCATCCTCTATACCTCCATCACTCGGATAAGCCTGGTGCAATACTTGTATCACAATCCATGGAGGAGAACAATTACACTGCTTGGATCCAGTCCATGAGCATGGCCCTAACCATAAAAAATAAGAAAGGATTTGTAGATGGATCAATTCCAAGGCCAACCAACAGAGTTGAAGAAGCATTGCAGTGGCAGCGCTGCGTCACCTTGGTCAAAACTTGGCTGCTGGGTTCGATGTCTAAAGAGATCTCTGGAAGTGTAATTCATTGCAAGACTGCCAGGGATATGTGGCTGGAGTTGCAGGAGCGATTCTCTCATACAAACACTGTGCAGTTGTTCAATATTAAGTATGCAATTCACGACACTGAACAAAGTAATGGAACGGTGACCTCCTACTTCACCAAACTCAAAAGCCTTTGGGACGAGAGGGATGCGATTGTGAAATTCCAGCTTGTAGTGTGAGGCAGCCCAAGAGATCAAGGCATATATGGAAAACCAGAAGACTATGAATTTTCTCATGGGGCTTAATGAGAGCTATGCTGCCATTCGAAGTACCATCGTAGCAATTGATCCATTGTCATTAGTGAATAAAGCCTATTCAATGGTTTACGACATGAAAAACAAGCTAAAGTGTCAAATGGAAAGGCTCCAGCTCAACCAGAGGGCATTGTCTTCGCTGTGAAGAAAGGGGGGCGCAGTTTCAATTCAGGTGAAGGTGGATTGAAGTGTGAGAAATGTCACAAGGATAATCACAACACCGAAAATTGTAGAGCACATTTAAAGTGCACTTACTGTGGTTACAAGCGCCACACATATGAGACTTATAGGAGTAAAAAGCTGTGGAAGAACAAGGACGATCAAAGGGAATTCATGTTGCCACATTGAGTGACAAAGGAGGAGACACAATTAACTTTCCTTTCTCATAACAAGAATGTCGAGAGCTGGTAGAATTGTTGAGCAAGAACAAGGCAGCCAAGACTGCTACAGCCAATCAAGTTGGTAACATTCCCAATTATGAAGAACTTTCAGGTAAAGCCTTATGTTTTTATTAAAATGGCAAAACAAATGTTTGGATCCTGGATAGTGGTGCTAGTGATCATATAGTATGTAATCTTGCTCTTCTCACCTCCTTAACAATCGCCCATAATCGTTTTGTAAGGTTACCAGATGGTAACACGACCCAAGTTAGCCATATTGGCACAGTAGTCTTCTCTTCTCAATTTGTTCTTTATAATGTTCTCTGTGTGTCACTTTTCTACCTGAATTTGATATCTGTTAGTAAGTTGGCCTTTGATTCCTTTTATATCACCATATTTCTTAAACAGCTTTGTGTCATACAAGACCTACGATCGGGGAAGATGATTGGGATGAGAACTGAGAGAGAGGGACTCTACTGCCTCAACCAAGCACAGAAAGGAACATGCAATTTTGTTCGTAGCCGTACATCACATCCTTGGCATCAGCATCTTGGTCACCCTTCTAGCAAAGTTACTTTATTATTTCCATTTTCTGCAAATAAAGCTTGTAATCTGAGCACTTGCTCCATTTGTCCTTTAGCCAAACAAACCAGAAAGTCTTTTCCATTGAATACAATAACAAGTGAGTCTCCTTTCAAATTGATTCATGTTGACATATGGGGTGGTTACCATGTCCCTTCATTAACTGGTGCACAATATTTTCTCACTATTGTTGATGATCACACTAGGTGCACTTGGATTTACGTGATGAAACATAAGTCGGATACACGAAAACTCCTAGTTAATTTCATTCATTTAGTTGAGAATCAATTTGATATGCGGGTTAAGGTTGTGCGCAGTGATAATGGACCTGAATTTAAGCTTGAAAGTTTTTATTCTTCGAAAGGGATAACTCACCAAACCAGTTGCGTCAACATACCCCAACAAAATGGTGTCGTTGAACGCAAACATTGGCATTTGCTTAATATTGCTAGAGCTTTACTTTTCCAAGCCCATTTGCCAAAACCTTTTTGGGGGAATGCTATACTCACAGCTGCTTATCTCATCAATAGGACTCCTACACCACTTCTTGAAGGCAAAACACATTTTGAGAAACTGTTCCATAAAGCCCCGAGTTACAATCACTTGCGAGTTTTTGGTTGCTTGTGTTTCGCATCCACTTACCCTTACAAACCTACAAAGTTTGACCCTCGGGCTACAAAGTGCATCTTCTTAGGTTATCCTAATGGTCAAAAGGGTTATAGGGTTTATGACTTAGAAGAACATACGGTCTTTGTGTCGAGAGATGTGGTGTTCTTTGAGGACACATTTCCTTTCAAGCCCAATTCAGAGCCCAAAACTCAACCCCAAAAGTCCATCTTATAGTCATCCCCAATCTCGCACTCCTTTGATACAGACTTAACAGTTTTCACTCCATCAAACTCTAGAGTTTCACAACTTGCGGATGTCACACTCTCACCAACTCCTCCTTCTCCTTCACCAACTTCTCCTCCTTCTAAACTCCTTGAGAATCCAACTGAGATTGCTACACCAACACCAATTACAAATTCATCCCAACCACCTGCTACTACTGAACAGCCCACCACGGTGGCTATGCCACCTCCACCTCCACGCAGATCATCACGCCTTACCAAGGCACCAATATTTTTGCAGGACTTTCATATTGAGGCAGCCCTACCCTCAAGGCCCGCACCACCGTCTTCACCGAACAGAGGTACTGAACATTCTCTCTCACATGTGTTATGGTATGATCGCCTTTCTCCTAAACACAGAGCTTTCACCACTACTCTAACCATCCAGAAAGAACCTACCTCTTTCTCACAGGCTGTCCAGGTTCCAGAATGGCGTGAGGCCATGCACCAAGAAATCCAAGCCTTATAAGCCAATCATACTTGGACTTTAGTGTCTCTGCCTCCCAACACGCATCCCATTGGGTGTAAATGAAATAGTTGAAAGATACAAAGCACGGCTCGTTGCTAAAGGGTATAGCTAGGTTGAAGTGTTGACTACAGAGAGACCTTTGCACCAGTCGCCAGGCTAACAACAGTTCGTGTTCTTCTTAGCCTTGCAGACTTACAAGATTGACATCTACACCAATTGGACGTCAGCAATGCATTCTTGAATGGAGATCTTTCTGAAGAAGTCTATATGAAACTTCCTCCTAGGTTCGGACGAAAGGGGGAGAATAGGGTATGTAAGTTGCACAAGTCCCTTAACGGCTTGAAAAAAGCCTCCCGGCAGTGGTTCATCAAGTTGTCAACTGCACTCAAGTCAACAGGTTCCCATCAATCCTGGTCCGACTACTCATTGTTCGTTCGAACATATTCAGGAAGGTTTACTGCATTGTTGGTGTATGTGGATGATATTATTTTGGTAGGGAATAGCTTGAAAGACATCACTGACACTAAAGAGTTTCTCTCGAGTCAATTCAAGCTAAGGGATATGGGGCAGCTTAAATACTTTTTGGGTATAGAGGTAGCCAGGTCAACACAAGGAATTGCACTTTGCCAAAGGAAATACGCTCTAGAGATTCTTGAAGACACAGGCTTCCTTGGTGCAAAGCCATCAAGATTCCCAGTTGAGGAAAATTTGTTACTCACACAAATGGATGGTGCTTTACTTGAAGATCCATCGCAATACCAGAGGGTCATGGGTCGATTGATATACTTAACAATTACCAGGCCAGACCTTGTCTACATTGTCCATATACTGAGTCAATTTATGGATAAGCCTAGGCAACCCCATCTTGAGGCAGCACACAAAGTGTTGTGCTACATAAAACAAGCGCATGGTCAAAGAATCCTCTTACCTGCTAATGGAACACTAGAGTTGCGAGTGTTTTGAGATGCATACTGGGCTAGCTGCAAGGACACGAGAAGATCTCTAACTAGATATTGCATTTATCTTGGATATGCACCTATTTCCTGGAAAACAAAGAAATAGAGCACGGTTGCATGTTCAAGTGCAGAAACGAAATACAGCTTTATGGCCACAACGTGTTGCGAGGTGACCTGGTTGCGCAATATATTAAGAGACCTGAATGTAAGTAAAACATAACTAGTTAAACTCTTTTGCGATAATCAGGCTGCTATACACATAGCATCGAACCCAGTTTTCAATGAGCCCACAAAACACATTGAGATTAACTGTCATGTTGTGCGTGAAAAGATGCAAAGAGGAGTGGTTAGACCAGCACATGTTCGAACTAAGGATCAACCTGCAGACTTGTTCACAAAGCCTTTGAGTTCAACGCAGTTCGAAACCTTACTTGCAAGTTGAGTGTCATTAACATACACTCCAACTTGAGGGGGAGTGATAAAGGAAAGAATCAATCAACAGATTCAATCCCACCAAATCAAACAATAGAATCAGTGAGATAGCAGTAAATATGTATTGTAGCTAGAGTTTAGCCAACGATAGAGGATCTAGACTATAGTTAATCTGTATATATCTTGTACAATAGTTCTTTGCTAATCAAGAAAGTTAATTCTTCTTCTCAAATTTCGTTCAGTAAAAAAAAAAAATCAATATATGCAGATCAAAACTTCTATTATACATGCATGTATGTCATATACACATAATTTGATGGTGTGTAAGTATTGTAGAGGCTTTCTACTTTTTATTGCAGGGGCTCACACACGTTAGGCCAGGGCCGGTCCTAAGTTTTTCAAGGCCCTGGGCGAAAAATATATATACATCAATAAAATGAAATGAAAAAAAATAAGTCTTTAATAATTGAGATCTTTAAAGAAAAGCCAAACATCAGTCTACTAAACTTTGAATGTAAATACTTGAGCATAGAACAATAAAACGTGGAATCAACTTATTTGCTCCTTTTTGTTTTTCCTTTTCTGCTTGAGATCGACTTGGAACTCCAACTTCCAATTGCACCTAATATTGAAAATTGAAAATGAATTAGCAATCAACAGAACCCAGAAATCAAGTAACCCAAAATTAAAATTAAAAAACACCTAATACGTATTTTGATTTGTACCTCAGCCTACATTGATGGAAACCCGAAGAATTCGTATGAACACCATAGAAGAACATAAGCATAGAGAGGAGAAAGAGTGGTGATGATAAATGATGAGAAGAAATTGAAGGATTGAACCACCATTGAAACCAATTTAAAGAGAATTTGCTTGATTTCAAGGTTTAGGAAAGAGTAAGAGACGCTGGAATAATGGCATCGTGCGTGCAATTGGAAAAAGAAAGAATAAAATATACTGGAATAATTGCGTCTAGAAATCTGCAATTTTTTTTTTAACATACATGGTTCCTTAAATCTCAAACAAATATTTCCCCCCTTCTTTCTTTGCATTTATTACTTACAACATATTATTTTATTACATTATTTTCAAATTTTTTAACAATTTTCCTTACGTTACCTAATATTGGAATGGAAAGCATAGGAAAGACAAAGGAATTATTTTCCTTTCCGTTAACTAAACGAGACCTTAAATCATGCGTATATGACATAGACGCATATATAGTAGAAATTTTATAAGCTGATTTAAAACATTAACTTAGATCAATCTAAATTTATTTTGCACGCTATGTCACCATATATAGTAGAAGTTTTGTATGCCGATTTGAAATATTGACCAAGACATTTGTTGTAATGTTTTGTGCGTCTTAATTGCTTTTCGGCTTCATCATGTCCTGACATCCACTTTTTTTTGTTATAGTACTATAGAAGACATCAACATTTATATGTAGGGTCTAAGAGTTAGGATGCGATACAATAGCACCATAGAAATTTCATTTGGTGTCTTTAAAATGTATTGGATTAGAAATTCCACTCCAAAAAAAAGTTGGAAGGAAGATTTGTATTTCGATTTCTAAGTTCCAAAGTTTCAACCTCCCATTACAAGTAAAGGAGTTCTTTATTGAAAAAAAAAATTTGGATATAAAAATCTTGATCGAGGAAAATATAAATTCTTCAACAAACAACCCATAAAATGATAAAATAGATTATGGGAGAGTTGACATACATGACAATAATTAATGACACAACAATAAATTAGAAGTCTCAAAGGCCTTGTTTGTTTCCCGGAAAATGGGCCTTGGGAAAGGAAAGTGTTTCCTTTCCTGTGTTTGGGACAGCCATTGGAAGGGAAACACTTTCCCAAATGAAGGGAAAAAGTGGAGGAAATCCATTCCCTCCCCCCACCTCCGGATTCACTTTCCCATGGGAAAGGAAATTGATTCCTTTCCTTTCCCACCAACCAAACATAGCCAAAATGTTATGCCTTAAGAAAAGACCAGTAACTGCCATTTAAATAATTAATTTGGTTGAAAGACCTTATGTCAAGTCTCAACTATGGTTATTGCCTAGTTGGATGTGCTCCCCAATCTAGGTTCGAACTCTGAAGCTGTCAAAGTGGCTAGACACTGTGCTGCAATGCATAGTTGAAAAATTTCACATGCGCCGAAGGGGTTTATCTTGAGCCTAGAAAGCCTTTGGATTCCTCTTAACATAGTCTAAAAAAAAGTCTTAACTATGGTTTTCTTTACTACAAGTCTACAGTGCTGCACATTTTTTTTTTGGCGGGATCAGTGTTGCACTTCGGACAACATCAATGGCCAATTTCTGAGCAGAAATTGTATTATACAGCAAAAGTTGTGCGCTTTGCCATGCACAAAGATATATATTGTTTTTATACGAAAATGTTCACATGGTCAGTTGTTGATCAAGAAAATAATGCTCAATCATCCTTACATGTAAATCTAATGGTAGAGAGAATTATTATTCAGTTGAGGTGTTTTGTTTTTCACCCTTGAATATAAATCTAAGGATTATTGAGCATAAATTATTTAGTCAATAAGTGACTGAGTGAACACTGTATTTTTATATTAGTTTCATGCGCTTCAAACAAAAATTTCAGTTTAGGGTGGCTTCCCCTTCAATGTAATTAAAAAACAAAATTATTCTCGGAGAAACATTGAATGTGTATGATTGCATTATCCAACGAACCCTCGATCGACATTATGGGAAAATTTGGTCTACAGTTTAGATGATGAAGTCCATCACCTTTCATATTGATCTCTGGGCTCACCAATGAACACCAAATTACCAATGCTACAATGCATAGCTCTAGATCTTCAGACTTAGATTACCAAAACACTATCAAACATAGAAACCTCCTCAAATTTTTTAAATGGTTCACAAAACAAAAGAAATAAAATTCACACTAAAAAAAAAAAAAAAAAACAGAGAGATTAATTTAGTTTCTCTGGAGCATTTCTGCTGTAACGCAAAAGCGAGTCGAGCCTCTGTAACTTGAGCTGCTGCTTGAACCGGTTAATAAAGTCGTCAGCTTTCGCGTCAACTTCTTCATCATCTCCAAACGACATCGTTTTCTCCACCCCCCTTCGCTGCCGGACACCTCCCTCGTTTTCTTCGAATCCTCTCTCGCTGGCGGACTTCTTTATCACCTTTTCGGGTCGGATTTCCGAACCTTCATGACCCCTGTCCGACTTGCTCCGATGAACCATATGGTCTCGCGTCGGCTTCGGCTTCGGGTTCGGGTTTGGGTTATGGGCATCGGTCGGATGAAGATCTTCAGCTTCCGGGTCGGATCTGTAGAGAGAGGAGAAATCCATTGACTTGAGACGGGCCAGGAGCGAGGGCGTCCGGACTATTCCGGTCGGGTTTTCCGGTGTTGGGTGTTCTGTTACGTGTTCGGGTTCCGGGTCGGGTTGTTGGAAGTCGTACTGGGAAAAGTTGATGGACCTGAGCCGCTCCATGAGTGACGGAGTCCGGACAAATCCGGTCGGGTTGTCCGGTGCTGGGTATTCCGTTACGTGTTCGGGTTCCGGGTAGTGATGTTGGAAGTTGTAGTGGGAAAAGTTGATGGACCTGAGCCGCTCCATGAGTGACGGAGTCCGGACAAATCCGGTCGGGTTGTCCGGTGCTGGGTATTCCGTTACGTGTTCGGGTTCCGGGTAGTGATGTTGGAAGTTGTAGTGGGAAAAGTTGATGGACCTGAGCCGCTCCATGAGTGACGGAGTCCGGACTAATCCGGTCGGGTTGTCCGGTGCTGGGTATTCCGTTACGTGTTCGGGTTCCGGGTAGTGATGTTGGAAGTTGTAGTGGGAAAAGTTGATGGACCTGAGCCGCTCCATGAGTGACGGAGTCCGGACTAATCCGGTCGGGTTTTCCGTTACGTGATGGGGTTCCGGGTGATCGGGTTGGAAGTTGTAGTGGGAGAAGTCGAACGACCTGACACGTTGCAGGAGCGAGGGCGGTCTACCGAACTGGTCGTGTTGGGGTTGTTGCTGAGGTGTTTTGCAGAAGCGGTGGGAGATGACGAGGGTGCCGATGGCGAGGTTGAGGAAGATGAAGAGGGAGGTGGGTGTGAGCCAGCTGAGCATGAAAGCCAACATAGCTGCCATGGTTTGGTCGCTCGCTCTCCTTTTGCTTTTGCTTTTGCTTATGCTTATGTGACCAGTGTTGTTGCAGATAGAGAAAAAAGGTTGTTGAAAATGGAGGGACTTTCTATATGATTCGGCGTTTACAAAGGGAGGACGTTAAGTAGCTATTGATGTTGTGACGTTTCTTCGTTGGCTATACAATACGAGAACATGAAAAGGATAAAAGGACCAGTTAGCACCCGGCACGGGTTTTTCCATATCAAATATTGACATTGATGTATCACCTTTAACCTTCGGTTATATTTTCATTGGTGATGAAAAGATCAGTAACGACAAGAGAAAGGGGATCATATACCCACATTCTGAAAGGAACAATCTTATTATATTACAATTCCATCCTGATCGATCGAAATTGAAATTTGCATGAGTGGACTACCCTAATATATCAGTACGAATGTAAATCCAAGCCAATGCTCATGCATAGAGAAAACGTATTTGCTCCCTATCCACAAAATACGACACTATTTTTGTAATCATAATCAACAAAGTTGTTTTCTCAACACTAATTGGTAGGATAAAAAATCGGGGAAATGATCATTTATCCAATTTCAGCTTAAAAATTGTCTACTTGCTCCACCAATTGTTTTTTAACCCTATTTATCCAAAACACTCTAAGAGATTATTTCTCTAATACCCAATTAATTCTTTTTTTATTCTTTTTATTTATTTTTGAGACTTTTTTGCCCTCTCCTTCTTTCTCACTTAGAGAGAGAAGTCATCCTCCACCTTGCTGTGCTCCGGTGACCAATAGCCGGCCTCGGTCTCCAGCGACTGGTGACCGAACTCCGGCGACAGATGACCGAAATCCGACAATCGGTCACTAGAATCAGGCAACCGATGACCGGAATTGGGAATCTGGCTACCGGACTGGTGACCGGATTACGGCGTCTGAATTTATTAATACCCAGTAACTATATTATTGCCCTCCAGTAATCATATTATTGCCCCCCAATACTCATATTATTGCCTCCCAAAATCATATTATTGCTGTCAAGTGAATTGTATAAACTCCCAAAACCAAAATGAATACACTACAGGCACAATTAATCAATTTATATGCATATTATTGCCCCCCAATACTTATATTATTGCCTCCCAATAATCATATTATTGCCCCGCAATAGACATGTATAACTACTCAATAAAACTTTTTTTTTTTCATTCTTCTTTCTTCTTTCCTTATAATCTTTCTGCCAAATTTACCAAAAAAAAAAAAAGAACATGAGAGAATTTCACAGAAGAAGAAGAAGAAGAAGAGAGAGATAGTTTGCAATGGCGAATGAGAAGTCGCTTAGGAAAATTGCAGAGGCATTCAAGGAGCTGGAGGCAGCCGTGAAATGGGAGACCGGCGAAGTGGAGGTTGCGCCGATCTCGCAGGAGTGTTCTCTTGTCTCGTCGCTGTTTCAAGACAGGCACAGAGCTGGAGGCGACGATGGGCATGGCACGGATGCTGGCGACCTGAGGCTGGAGGAATCGAACGTAGCGGTGCGCCGCCACGAGCATGGTGACGGTGTCCATCTTCTTCTCCCACGGCAGCAGCTTTTGCAGTCGTTCGGTGCCATCTGAGCCGAGAGAGAGAGAGAGAGAGAGTCTGTGGTCAACATATCGTCGGCCGGAGGTGGGAGGGAGGGAGGGAGAGATCAATGAGGGGGGAGGAGAGAGAAAATAGATCGAAGAGAGAGTCTGAGATAGAGGGAGTATGAGAGAGAGATGTAATTTATTAATTAAAATAGGGGCAAAACTGTCAATGAATGTTGGATTTGGTAAATGGAGATGAAAAACTCTTAGTTGAGTAAGTGAACAATTTTTAGCCTAAAATCGGGTAAGTGGTCACAGCCCCTTAACATAATTGTTTCAGCAAAGATATTTGAGCTGTTTTCTATACATTTTATCACTTTGGTAAAAATATAAATTAGTTTGATCACTTTAAAGTTGCAAGATATCAGATTTGTATCACTGTATCAATTCCAAAGAATACTATTCACAGTCTTCACCAAACATGTGAAATCATTACATAAGACCAAAGTCACTAGAATACAATGAAATAAATCTCTGAAACTTAACTAGCTTTGACTTATTATCAAAATGTAATCGAATAATGTGCAAGACTTTTGCAAGCTAGTTAGAAACATAGAAACGAAACTGAGATTTGTCCGGAAGCTAAGCTGGCTGCTAAGTTAAGCAATGGACATTTTTGTATTATTAGTACGGACTGGGCAAGGCAGCACGCCATGACTATGCATAGACAGTAATAACAGCATCGTGTATTGTCTAATGTCTAGCTAACAAAATTGGACGGCAGATCGATCAGTACTACTTATTCAATTCTAACCTGATTTTCGACGTTAAATTTAGAGTTTAGGGTTCAAAAATAACTACAATCATTTATAATAATTTCATGTTCGGTTGGATGCATGTGCTTATGTATTGGTAAATTATAAAGTTGACCTAATTTATTTATGTAATACTAGTTCAATGTACAGGAGAGGAACTAAGATTTGTAATTTGAGGGGACCGAAACATATTTAAACAAAAACAAAACAAATAAACTTCACAACATTTTTATTTAGACTTATTCAATTATAGCAAGCAATCTCTTTATAAAAGTTATTCTTCAACCCCTAATATGATTGATGAAACTTCAAATCTAAAATATTAACCATAAACCCTAACAAGTTTAACAATGTTAAGGGACGGTAAATTCCAAAAAAAAAAAAAAATCCTTATTTACAATTGAATCCCAATAAATGAATTCTTATGAATTTTAGTAAACAATAAATGAGAGGTAAATGCTCTTACCTCTCTTTTTGACCGAAGTAATAATAATAAGAGGTCAATGCTTGTCGGTGAGCTCTGATATGTTAGTAAGTTATAATTCCAAATTTTTTTTTTTCAAAAGAATAATTCTAACATTATAAAAGTCATGGGTTCGATTCTCACTACTGGTGGGCCGGGTAAGCTAAGGTTGTTTATTTTTTTTTTTTAAAGGTCAATGCTTTAAGGTTAGGGAAAATGGCCAAACAGTGTTCTACTTTTTTGTCATTTTAAACTTTTGTACCTAGGCTTCATCAAAAAGCCCGCGGATCAAGTGGGCCGATGGAGGCCCGCCGGCCCTGAGGGTTAAAAGCCCGGCCAGGCCCTTTAAAAAGCCCGCCTTGGTGGATAGTGGGCCGGTCCGCAGAAACCCTGCCCAGCCCGTAGGCCCGGCCCGTAAAAGCCCGTAAAATATTATATATATATATCTGTGTGTGTATGTAGATATGTGTGTGTTTATAAATATATGTGTGTGTGTGTGTGTGTAGATATGTGTGTGTTTATAAATATATATATATATATAGACACATATAGATATATATTTGTGTGTATGTTTATATATATGTGTGTGTGTGTGTGTTTTATAAATATATAAAACACACACACACACATCTAGATATATATTTGTGTGTGTGTTATATATATGTGTGTGTGTGTGTGTGTGTGTGTGTTTATAAACATATATATGGAAGGTTGTAGAATCAGTGAGAAAAATGGCTATTGACCTTCGGTCGTAATAAACTGATCCAACGTTTTTTCCATTTTCTTTGAATTTATAGGGGTTGCTCTTTGGAGTGTATGATATATAAATATAGGTTTATAAGAGTAACTACGTTTGACCTAGTTGATCGAATTCGAAACGAGAACCAAATTGGCTGGATTTTCTACAACCACCATAAAACATTACAATCTCTCCATCGAGCGGTTGGTTTCTCCGAATTCATTTTCCACTTCATGGTTGCTTTAGAATGAACCTAAACAATTTAAATGCAATGTATAAGTCATACAACTTTAGGAATAAAATTGGTATAGACCAATGTGTTCGTAATTAAAAATATTTTTTTTTATCTAATGTCCACGCACATCCATTGATGGAATATATACAAACGTGATGTGAAAAATAAGCACGTTTCGCGGTTGCCACAGCATCGGTCAACCAATAAAACATATAAGTGACTACGGTTGACCAATCCTATCGGATTTGAAAATATGGTGAAATTGGCTAAATTTTTTACCACACTCATAATTTATTATAATAAACTCATTCAATGGTCGGTTTTTCCATTTTCTTTGAATTGATAGGGGTTGCTCTTTGGAGTGTATGATATATAAATAGAGGTTTATAAGAGTAACTACGTTTGACCTAGTTGATTGAATTCGAAACGAGAACCAAATTGGCTGGATTTTCTACAACCACCATAAAACATTACAATCTCTCCATCAAGCGGTTAGTTTCTCCGAATTCATTTTCCACTTCATGGTTGCTTTAGAATGAACCTAAACAATTTAAATGCAATGTATAAGTCATATAACTTTAGGAATAAAATTAGTATAGTCCAATGTGTTCGTAATTAAATTTTTTTTTTTATCTTATGTCCACGCACATCCATCGATGGAATATATACAAACGTGATGTAAAAAAATAAGCACGTTTCGCGGTTGCCACGCCATCGGTCAACCAATAAAACATATAAGTGACTACGGTTGACCAATCCGATCGGATTCGAAAATATGGTGAAATTGGCTAAATTTTTTACCACTCATAATTTATTGTAATAAACTCATCCAACGGTCGGTTTTCAGAATTGCTATATGTAGCTCTTTGGAGTGTATGATGTAATATAGATTTATAAAAAATTAGTGTCTTTAAAAATAAAATTAGTATCTATATATAAATTTTTTTTTTTTGGTACAATATATTATATAGATCTGTTATCTTTGGTTGTATTTGATCATTATCCATTGAATTTCCAAAGCTTGATTAAAAAAAAAAATACTTGTGTCTTTAAATATTTATTTATAAATAAAGCCCGCAAGGCCAAGCCCGGCCCTGCCCGAAAAAGCCCGCAAGGCCCTCTTTATATGGACAGGCTTGGATCCTTTGATTTTTAATAAAGCCCGGCCCGTTGACGACCCCTATTTGGCTATGTTTGGTAGGGCTGGGCTTTTCAGAAAAGCTGGCTTATGCTTATTTCTGAGAATAAGTGGCTGAAAAGCAAAGCTGCTGAGTGTTTGGTAAACTGGTTTTTAATGAGAGCTGTCAGTGGCAGAAGCAGTGGCAAAGTGTTTGGTAAATCAAATTGGCTTGTGCTTTTTGTTTGTGGAATGACCAAATTGGACATGAGAGATTATTTTGCCTTAATTGTATACAAAACAATGTTGTTCAAATGCTCTTGTTATTATTTTTAATCTTTATTATGTCCTTATTAGTTTTTGTTAACTTTCAATTTTTATAAATCATGGTGACTATATGATTAATATTGGACAATTTTAAAAATAACTTATACAAATATATTAGTAAAACTAATAACAATTGGTTTATGGTTCGCATCAAGTAACCACAAAAAATATCATAACATATTCAAATGTTCATGTTATTACGCGCCTACGTATTCTTCAGCTATTATAGCAAATTTATGAAGTTGTGGGATTTTAGAAAATCATTTAGAGGAAAAGAAATTACTATGGTGCATGTAATCCTAGCCATCCATAATTCCACAGATTCATCACAACCGTCAGATATTAAGTAGAAGAGGCATATATAACTGCTGGACCACGTTAGAACTATCAGGAGACGTGAGAGAGAACCAGAGTTCTCTGACCCGAACTGCAACCCGCGACCCGATCACGTGACCCGACCGGAAATCGCTCCTCCGGCCACCTCTCCTCAGCGGACCACCGGAAATAGCCTCGTATCTCCGTCGCCTACGTCCATGCTGTCTCGGATCTTACATGCATCAACGGTGAACGGAGAATCAACGACTGGAAGCTCCGAGACTTCTTCGGCGATTTCTGCGAGTTTCGGCGACTCCGGCCACCTTCTGGGCTACATTTGGTATGAAATCTCATCTCCTCATCATACTCTGCAAGCCTGTACAATTAGATTTTGAATTTGATCGAGTTTTGACAATTTTGTTTCTAGGTTCCTCTCGGCTTAGATGCCGTCACTGACGCCGGCGACTTCCTCGGCCTTTTTGGGCTTCGTTTCTTGCTCGGCTGCACCTACAGGCCAACAACCAAGAAGCTGGTTGAGTTGCTGGCGTGAAGATCATCCGTTCGTCACCATTCCAGTCTCGGCAGTGAGTTCTTGGAACTGAGTTTGGGTAAATTGGGGTCGATTTATGGTTTAAACGGCGTCTGTGATCAGAGGGAGATCGAGAGACTGATGCAGCATCAAGATATCAATCGAGCGACTTCCTCATCAGGATGCGTTCTGTAGTAAAGAGAGGATGAAGAAAAGCTGGCTTCCCGATCTGAAATTGGGGGAGGATGTGGGTTCAGGTCATGATGTGATGGTGTTTGGCTCGATTGCTCTGTGCTTGAGGTTTTCGTCATGAGAGGCTGAGGCGGCGTCAGAGGGAGAGGGAGGCGGCGTCTGTGATGAGAGCCCGACGGTGTCAAAGGGAGAGTGGAGATGGGATAGAGATGAAAATGCTGTGCGGCCTCTGATCTCATCTCAAAGGCTTGATGGCAATCCGTAATTGCCTCTCTTAAGGGAGGATAGAATCTGTCATTTTGAAACATTCATTTAGCTACAGTAAGTACCGCTACAGTAGCTGCTGGCTTCTGGCTTCTGAAAGCTGGGGTCAGGCAGCTTCTCCTTTTCGCGAGAAGCTGCAGTGGCTTTTCTAATAAGCTGAGCATAAGTCAGCTAACCAAACGCATAGTCCTCTTGTGCTTATAAGCAGGGGAGCTAAAAAGCCCCCCCAAACATAGCCTTTGTACCTCAGCTTCCAAAACTATCAGATTGGTATCTAAGGTTCTCACCCGACCCAATTTTAGTATCTGGATCTGTTAGCTTCGCTACGAAGGCTGCCAGCTGGCATGTTTTGACCATAAAATGACCAATTTACCCTTTATTTATTTATTTATTTTTTCTTTTTCCCTGCTGTTTCTTCGTCTACTATCTCTAGTCTGTTCTTTTTGAACTTTGGATCGATTTTCAGGGTGCAAAACACTTCTTGCAAGCTCGTTTATTCTCTCTCCACCCATTTCTCCATTTAGGGCATAATGTGTTGCTAATCTGAGCCTATTGAGAAATCGATTCTGATCCATTCCTATCAATGTTGCGATTAAGAGCTTTCCAGCCGACGAATGACAAGATCGTCAAGATTCAGTTGCATCCCACGCATCCATGGCTTGTCATCGCCGATGCCTCTGATCACGTCTCTGTTTGGAATTGGGAACATCGCTAGGTGCACAATCTCGCCCTTTCTCTCTTCTATCCTCCTCTTCTTTTTGTTCCTTTATTCAACTCTAGTTGGATTCTCAGGTGATTTTCAAAGGGTCAATGCAATCAAACCTTGAATGTTTCCTCCATGGTACAACCCTAGTGCTCAACCCCAGTTCTTGCCCAAGTTTCATGTTTTTATAATCTTCCCCTGCTTTTCTGAGTTTGGTTTCAATTGTGTATATTATTATTGGATTGATCCATATTTTGATGTTTAAATATGGTGATTAGGTTGTTGTTGCAGTCTGAGATTAGGAACCTTAATCGGCTATGGCACCTGTGGGAGAGAGAAAAGGTTTAGTATTTCACATTGAGATTAGGAACCTTAAACGACTATTGCACCCAGTCAGTTTGGGTGTGAAGAAGAAGAAGAATAAGGTAGGAAGGAAAGAAGGAAAAAAAAGGAATAAAAGAACGAGTTGGGCAGTCTTGCTATCTGATAACTGTTCGTGGATTGGACTTGCTTTACTTCTTGTTTTTGAAATCCTTGAGAAAGAAAAATTCGACAACAGTTGGGAATCAGAGGCGACTATCTGTGAATTTCACACCAATTTTGGGTGTGAAAATTCACTAGTTTTTCAGAGCTTCCTAGACTTTAGGTTTGGTTCATATGGACTTTGTTGCTATGAACCATGAGGTGGGCAATTGGTGGGTTGTTTGATAAACCAATACTTCAAGCTTCAGTTTCAATAAAGAGACCAGATTTAAAAGTGAGAGGTTGTGGGTTATATGTAATATCAGAGAACGATGCTGCAGAATTTGTTCAAAATTTAATAAACCAGACTACTATTTGACACATGGATTTCAATTTTGATCGACATTGTGAGAAAATTTTTGTGTTCTTGTTTTCTTATAATCTGATGATTGATATAATGATGAAAATTGAAATTGATCTTTGTTTGTTTTGGTATTGAAACAGAGAGAATTGGGGAATATGAAAATTGGAACCATTTTTTTTTTCTTTAATGTGGGAGTAAATGATGAGATTTCTTTGTTCTTGCATTTGTATATGATGAACAAGGAGAGAGAGAGAGAGAGAGAGTTCTTGCATATGTATACGATGAACAAGGAGGGAGTGAGAGAGAGAGAGAGAGAACGAAGGCTGAATAGACGAGATTGCCTTTGCACATTTGAATTTTGGATGAGCTAACGGCTCCTTAAAATTGGGTCGGGGTGAGAACCTCATATACCAATTTGATAGTTTCAAAAGCTGAGGTATGAATGAGAATGGCAAAAAAGTGTGACACTGTTTGGGCCATTTTCCCTTAAGGTTATAATTTAGTATCATATTTATTACTGTGCAACCTGGGGTTCCGATTTGCTAAGACATATTATTATATTAACTTACATATATCCAGCTTTCAAAAAAACTTACATATATACATAATTAATGTATGGTGCGGCTATTTCCACCCTACTAAACACTCTGTTCACCCTATAATGAAATTTTTTTCTTTAAAATCCCAAAATTGTTTTTAGCAACAATTATTAACGGAAAAATAATGAAAATGAGAAATAAATTTTATCAATAAATAAAACTTTACCCAACAGACATCTATTTTATCATCTCAGCTTTCTGTACACAAAAAAAAAAAAAATCATCTCATCTTCTTCATCACTAGCCTACCAAGCAATTAGTTAGACAAAATTTTCACGTTATAGCAACAAGTGAAAAGAATTGTTGGTTAGTATTATTTTGTTCTACTTCGTGTGATTCTACGTCACAGTAACTGATGAAGGGAGAAGAATAGAGAAGAGGAAAAGAACTGAAAGAGTAAAAATAAAGTAGAAGACGTAGGATTGTAGCATGATGGTGTGTTTTTTTTTTGGACAAAATACTGTTTACTCTCTATACTTATAGGGTCTCAACGTTTCAGTCCCTGACGTTTCAATTTCACCTAAAAAGTCCTTGAACTTTCCAATTTCACCTAAAAAGTCCATGCCGTCAATTTTCCGTTAAAAAGTCTGTTATCTTGCTGACGTGACACTATTTCAACAATAAAAAGACTATTTTACCCTTACTGACCCAAAAAAAAAATTTACTTTACTCTTTTTTCTCTGTAGGAAAAAAAAAGAGTAGGCAAAAAAAAAAGAGAACAAATTAAAAAAATTGAGAAAAAAGAGTTAAAAAAAGAAAAAAAAAAAAGAGTATTTTTTTTTGGGGGTCAATAAGGGTAAAATAGTCATTTATTGTTGAAATAGTGCCACGTCAGCAAGATAACAGATTTTTTAACCGAAAATTGACGGCAGGACTTTTTAGATGAAATTGGAAAGTTCAGGGACTTTTTAGGTGAAATTGAAACGTCAGGGACTGAAACGTCGAGACCCTATAAGTATAGGGAGTAAACAGTATTTTGTTTTTCTTTTCCAGTTTCACATTTTCAATGGTGATTTTTTTTTTATTTGAATTATTTGAGGGTGAAATTGGAAATTTCAAGATAAAGATATAATTGTAGGGTGAACAAAGCGTTTAGTGGGGTAGGAATAGCCTCACCCTTAATGTATTAATTAGTTGTTATGTTCAATATATTGATCGGGGGTCTGAAACCCTACAGACCCGTTAGTGGTTCCGCTCCTAAATGTATTATAGTAAAAACAAAAAATAAAGTTTTTCTACGGTCGTTGGATTTGATGTGTTGTGGACTTGTGGTTCCAAACCTGATTAATATATCTTTGTAATTGCGGATATGAAAAATTTGGGCTCCCTTCATGACTCATGATGCTTATGCATGTCTATTTTGAATGAAGTCTTTTCTTCTTTTTCATGATCAGTGTTGTTAGTGCGTTTGTGTGTTAATATATAACATGAACATGCAAGTTGCGTCGCAAGTCCCAACTTTAAATCATTGCACGATTTGCAGATAATTGTTACTCTCGCACAGAACAAAAGCTCTATGACCCATACATGCGACAAATACAAAAACTAGAGGATTCTTTCACTGTTCTTTTGTCTATAAAGAAAGCACAGAATATAGGGTTTTGAAGTAGTTTTGATTCAGCAGAACTTCATCGGTTACTTCCACCCAGAAACTTTAATCATTTACGCTCAGAAAATAGAGTAAAAGAGCCACCACATAATATAAATATTAGGCCGATTTTCACAAAGCAAAGACCCAGTAAATAAAAAGAGATATTAAGCATGTGCTCGAATCTACAGAAAGAAAGAAAGACCAAGACCAGCTGCGTCAAGACTCAAGACTCAAGAGTCAAGGTCTTTATTTTCGCATCTATTTTAGCTTTAATGTTTCTGCAGGTTCACACTTGCTAGGAGCATGTGCGGATTAAATTGATAAGTCACTGACAATCTTTGCACTGTGGATGGAGGCTGGACCAGTGCAATTATATGAATGTGAATGTGAATATATAGGGCCCCGAGGCCAGTCGTACCCAGTTGGGGTCAGTGGGTCCCGTGACCCAATGAGTGTTTTTTTTTTTTTTTTTTTTTTTTTTAATACTTAGCCAACGTACATATGTACGCTGGTCTGAGTAGTTACCATTTGGTAGGCCAAGCCGGTGGGTTCTGTTTTAGTCAGCAACAATTTGGTCGAGTTTTTAGTTGGTTTTTGTCGTTTTTTTTTTGTTTGGGTCTGAATATTTTATATGTAATACATATTATTCCTTTGCATATTAAGTTATTAACACTTAGTTCTACTTTTGAGTTAATTTTCAAAAAAGTTAATGTAGTTGTAAAAATTTAATATAGTTATTAGTTTATTGCTTTAGATAATTTACAACAAATCACTTTGATTTTTTTATTATTTTTTTATTATAAAATATTGATATTTTATAAGTGACAAATTTAAAGTTAAATCCTAACTCCGCCACTGGTCGTACCTGTTTATGGTCAAGAGTAAACATTTTTCCATTTTTCATTTTCCTAGCTAGCCCTGCTAGTATATTGGGATCATTAATTTCATGGACCAGAAGAAACCCTAATCTTTATGTTCATGGACAGGTACATATTGTGAATATGGGAGCCTCTGTACTAGCTCTTGGATTTATGGTCGAGTGTGAACGTACACTTTCTAATTTATCCCTAGCTACCCACTTTCTCAGAGAAGTTTGGGAGCCACATCCATAATGAAATTTGGAAAACCATGTGGTACTCTTTCACGAAAATGTAATACCAACGGCATCAAATTAATACTCCTTTTCCTATCTTAGAATTATTTTTATTTTGTAGCAAACGTTCTTCGCGGATATTCTGCATTTATTATTTTGGTAGTTGGGTAGTGATTGTTCAAGGAACCCACCTACAATGAGAGGCATGACAAAATTCTGAATTTGTCTACTAAATAGTCTAAATTTATATCTAAATGACATAAGTTCTATTAAGTCGCTAACATTTTTGGTACAATGAGGGCCAAAGGCCCAAACAAAAAGATAAAAACTAATTAATAGAACTAGCAGTCATTCTAGGACTGATAACTCCAATTATGTCATCTAGAATAATATCAATCACGCAGGCTAGACGTCTTTGAAGAGTGCAAATTTAAGGTGAAATTGAGACACTAGCCTTTGCAAGGGCGTCAATAACCATGTTCTTTCTCTGAATACTCCCTCATGTTGAAACTGTATAGACAAGAAATGTTGAAACAAATATTGGCAATTTCTAAGCAAAGTTTCCAAAGCACACAGGTCAATGTCATCTTGCTGGATTAGTTGAAGAAGCACAGGAGAATCAGACTCCAAAACCAATTTAGTGATTCACCATAATGACGCAAGTTTTATTACATGGTGCAGATAAGTCGTCATTGACGATGGAGGCTGGACCAGCACAATTATATGAATATGGACCCCTGGGCCAGTAGTATCTGTTGCGTTATTTATGATCGAGTGTGAATATTTTTCCATTCTCGTAGCTAACCCCCCCCCCCCCCCCCCCCCCCCCAATTGGTATCATTTTAATGGACTAGAAGAAACCCTAATCAAGTTATCATCATCTTCATGGACAACTACATATTGTGAATATGGGAGCAGCTGCCTCTGTACTACCTTTAGGATTTATGTATTGAGTGTAAACGTACACTTCGTATTTTAATGTAACCCTAGCTAGCTGCCCACTTTCTCAGAGAAGTAGTTAGGGAGCCTCATCCATAATGAAATTTGGAAAAGCATGGTTCTCTTTCACCAAAATGTAATACTAGCTGTATCAACTAATCTTTTTCCTATCTTCGAATTATTTTTATTTTTTAGCAGGCGTTCTTGCCTGTATTGTTCATTTATTATTTGGGTAGTGATTTTTCTGAGAAACCCATGCACCTACAATGAGAAATAAGATAAAATCTTGAATTTGTTTACTAAATTCAGATTTAAATGACGTACATGCTATTACGTCACCAACATTTTTGGTACAATGGGGGCCAATGGCCCAAGAAAAAGACAAAAACCATCTAATAGAACTAGCAATTTCTAGGACTAGAAACTCCATTTATGTCATCTAGAAGAATATCAATCACAAAAGGATGGAGGTCTTTGAAGAGTGCAAAATCTTAGGTGAATTTGAGACACTAGCCTTGACAAGGGCGTGAACAACTATGTTCTTTTCCCCAAGGATATGCTGAAACTGCATGGAAGAGAAATGTTGAAACAAGTTTTGGCAATTTCTAAGCAAAGTTCCAAAAGGGTGATGGTTAATGTCATCTCGCTTAATTAGTTGAAAAAGCATAGAAGAATCAGACTCCACAATCAATTTATGACACGTTTACTTACTTGGAATGTAAAATTATCATAAATCGGAGACAACTGAAATGAGAGAAAAAAAAGAATCGGTATTGATTCCAGAGGAGTTGATTCATAAACTCATCTCCCCCATTCGTAATCAAATTCCTGAGTATTCAGGAATCGATTCCTTATAAAGAGGTGAGACCTACACCCATTCTGATTCCTTCATGTGTTAGTAAACCGAGAAATACTTTTACCCGGAAGCATTCTGATTCCTTTATGTGTTAGTAAACGCAGGAATAAATTTATTTAGTAATCATTCCCTCCCATTCTAAACAAGTAAATATGCCCTTAATAATTGAGTATTAAGGGCGAGGTTTAAACCCAAATATAAACCCCAAGGCCCTCAGCCTGCAGCACTTCTCCAAACCCAATGCACCAAGATACCAACTCAACCTGCATGGTCTAAGACAGGTTGAAATTTTTATAAAAAGATAAAATATTCTTTTTAATATATTTTCCCTACTCAATGACTAATTTATTCTTTTTAAATAAGAATATAAACAAATATATTTAAATACAATATTATGCCTTAGTCATATTGATTAATTGTTCTTATTTCCTTTTATGAAGGCATAGAAAGAGATTTCGGATGCTCTCAAGTTATGAAGGATGGAGAAAAAATGTCTTGCTGACAGTGCCACCACACATACGATCCTTCGCGATCGGGTTTATTTCTCCACTTTAACACCTTCTAGGACAATCATCTCTCATAGATGAATTATGTAGCGAATGTGGATCTTTTTACTTATAATCTCATATAGAGCATTATAGGGCTTGTATAATCTTCCCTGTTTTGGGAGTTTAAAACTTTAGACCTGGTGGATACAATCCACACAAATTCACGCCGTTATTCAAATGACAGTAGTCTTTCCTCTCCCTAATGGCGGGAAGACTGTCTTATTATAACCATGCTCAAAAGATGCATTCAAAAATCTATCACTTTCTTTGGAGTGAAGGTGTTCATTGGCTGGTGGCGAACCCAAACCAAGTTTTAGGTCAAAAATGTTTTGTCCATTAGCATCAACCATATTGATTTATTATTGTATCACTAAGACATCATTTCCGAATGGCGTACTTACACCCTCTGTATGTGTAGCCATATTAGGAGCTGTGATATTGTTTAATGACATTCTCTTCAGGAGAACCATGTCAATTGGATACATTTGCATCCCACAAATCAAATGGAGTCTACATTGTTTGTATTAATATGGTTGGTCTCAAGGACTTTAACCCAAGCAGATGCATTTGCATTTAGCATATAATTTTGTCAACTTTCTTTTATGAATTCACTAGTTTTGATATTTCTAGAAGTAAAAATGAGACGGTGGATAAATATCTCACACCAATTCATATCGTTCTTCAAGAATAATCTTTCTCCCCCTCAGGGTAGGAGGATTGTCTCATTAAAATGACAACTCGCAAATATGCGGTAAATAAAAAATTTGTTTGTATATAAGTTTAGCAGTCATAAAAAATTGTAAGTGATTCCATGCAACATGGTAGACAAAACATGATGTAACCGGTCAAGCTAAATAGTGTATTTGGTTCAAGGAACTTCAGGTTCATGACATCATATGCCTTAGTTTACTGTAGAAAATTCGATATAGTATATATCTGATGGCATAAAGTCTTCTCCAACCATATAGGAGGTAATTAATGCAACAAGATTTCAAATTTGGTAACATAATAGTAGCTCATTCGGAGCCATAGATCAAGTTCTGCAACTCTTGATATGGGTGTTACCTTAGCTTCAGTAAATATTAATTGTGGAATACTGATAATTGGAATGGACCAACTTCATTTTGAATTGCTGGCCAAAATGATATATTCCGAATTTCAAGTTGAAGACTATAATCCATAATAATAGAGTAACTTCATCATGTGGAGAACCTCAAGTTCTGTGTCACGTATAAATGATGTAGTCATAAAGAGGAAGGACTTTAGGCCCTCATATAATTGGAGATCCAAGAAACTTGAGGTTTCAATTTTTTGAATTTATAACAACCTCTTAAGGAACATCAGGTTCCTAGATAATCGGATTAAGAAACATTTAGTTTCAATGGGAACTCAAGAGGTTACAATAAATCTATGGAGTAGCACAATAGTGCTTTCAAGTTGCTTATTGTAAGCAAAAGACATCAGAGATGTGTGATGATCTCAATGTTCTTATTAGTCAATGAAATTTAATTTGACTAGTGCCATTTTGAAAATGGCTAGATAAACATCCACCATATAGTGTACCATAGGTGACACACGCCCAATTTTTAATTTCCTCACATGTGTGGCTGTTAGGGTAGGATTTACCTTGACTCCGGATTTCTCTCTTGCCACGATCCACTTCTGGTGGCATTTCATGGTGTAGCCATGTCAATTGGCTTTCTTGCTATACAATGATATCCATGAGATGGGGAGATTATACATCTCCGGTAATAATGAAGGCATAGCATGCAAAGAGACAATAATGTGTGCTCTTCTGGAGCCATCAATCAGATATGTAAGATCTGAGATGATTGTTTCTATTATCTTCATGACCATAACTTAGAAATGAGGGACTTTATATTGTCATCTAGTGAGTATGATCATTGAGGAACTTCAAGTCCTCATGTAATTAAGGATCAAGGAACTACAGGTTTTGATCTCTTTTAATTACAAAATCCACGATCACAAATTTGGGGTATACTCATACTCATTCGTCATAAACCAACGGTTAAATATCTGCTTACTTTTAAATTGGTGTCAAAATAATCCCCTCAAAGCTTCAGGTTTGAGGTTAACCCAGATTAAAACGTTATGATAAATTGTCTATATATTCACTAAAAACTTATGGCTCGAGTCTGCACAATTAGAACTTCAAGTTCTAAGGTAGAATGCTTTAAGCAAGCATAAAGAAGAATGTATCAATCGACATATGAAAATTTACTCGAAACTTCTAGTTCAAGTTGACATAAAGTCAAATCAACTACGAATGAATTATATGCGTAATCGAAGCTTCAGGTTCTAATTTATTTCTATGAACTCCAAGTTCTAAGATTTAGTAATTTGAACTTCGGGTTCAAATAAATTTGGCGCTCAAAACTTCAGGCTCGAGGTGACTATAGTGAAGCTTCAAGTTCACTTTTAACTAATTTATATTTTATACTCGAAGCTTCGGGTTCGAGTTTTTACTGTTAGAACTTCGGGTTCTATCATGGTACTTTGAACTTTGGTTCAAATAATGTACACTCGAAATTTAGAGGTTCGAGATATCAGACTGCTGGTCTGTAAAAAAATTACTTTAATGAAAGAAAAGAAATTAATAGAATGCGAGCAAATAAATAAAATAATAATGGAAACTTCTGGTTCCATTAATGAAGAGAATACACAGAACTTCACTTCAGGTCTGGTTCATGATAATTTGCTATCTCTCTTCAAATTGCACAAGAACGTAATATTGTCTTCTGGACAAATTCTCTTTATATAAAAAAAATGTATAGTCAAGAGGCTTCTGGCATTGACTTGGTGTCCATCCTCGAACTACAGCTTCTGGAGGTGGTTTGAACCCCATTATCGAAAAAAATTAAAGGAACTTCAGGCCCTCTTATAATTGGGGATTAAGATGAGTTTATATATTCGATTGTATAGCTCTGAGGATCTTCTGGCCTTCGTAATTGTATAAACTCTGAAGAGCTTCATGTCACAATTTTCAATTTACATTTCATGACCCTAGAGGAACTTCAGGTCCCCATATGATCAGGGATCAAGCAACATGCGATTTTGATCATTGTATAATTCTGAGGAACTTCTGGCCCTCGTTAAGCTTTGAAAAATGTTCATGTCACAATTTTGATTGTGTAACTCTCGAGGAACTTCAGGCCCTCTGTAATTGAATCAAGAGACTTCAGGTCTCGATTGTTTTTATTACAAAATAAGATGGTATGATCAAGCAATAAATAAATGGTTAAAATAAAAATATACCTTGATAAGTTAAGCTCACCCGTACCGGGATTGTAGACCAAAGGAAAACTAGTCCACTATTTCTGGAATAATCAATTGTTTTGATACATAACCAAACAAATTTATTCCTCACCGAAGTCTGCAACAGTTATCAACTGTGTGTTCTATCAACTAATTTGGTTAATAACTCCGTTGTGTACGACTTAGCCTTGCATATGTAAAAAGATAATCAGTAACAAAGCATATATGAATTAAACAATTGAATATGACTCCGGTCCATACAACCGATTACCAACAGAAAGAGGAGAAGGATCATGATAACCCATTCAACGTCTCTTTCAGATTGTCTAGCAACATTATTAAATCTCAAACCATAAGGAAAAAGAATAAATATGATAATGTTTATAGGAGACATATCAGACTTGAAAACAAAACAGAAGAAAATAAATGTCCTTGTGCTAGAGATAATATCACATATTTATACGACTATAACCACAATATATATATAAGAAATAAACATATGTATATAAGTATAAGAAGCAAGAATCGATGGCACCCTTATGATTATAAGATTGATTAAGGGCAAAGTGAGGTGCGATTCCTATATCTCAAAAATGGAATATAGTCAAAGCAAACGCATAGCATATATAAGGAATAGTGCTCGTGGCATTGAGTATCGGCTATATACATATGTTGCCGAATTATCTTTATAAAAACTGATATAAATGACATAGGTCATAAATAAACTCATAGATCATAAGTTATAGTTAATATCAACAACGTTGCACCATAAACTCATGGATCGTCATAGAGTTTAAAAAAAAAAAAATAGCAGAGCGTGCTGATAACGTGTTATAAAATATTGACTTACTTTGTATAGAGTAGGGAATGTATAAAGAGAGATGAAGGGAAAAATCGAGAATGTGGATCTTACTTTCTTAAAACTCTATGATGATCTACGAGTTTATAGTGCAACGTTGTTGCTCTTAACTATAACTCATGATCTATGAGTTTATTTATAATCTATATCAATTATGCATATTAGGGTTTATGGAGATATACGGCATCATATCAATGTTCGTTAATTACTCAATGGCACGGGAACTGTCCCTTGTAGATGTTATGCGATTGCTTTCACTAAAATCCATTATGAGATACTGATATATAGAAATCGTAGCCCACAATCTTATAATCAATTATGTATGCCGTCTTGTTGCAGTACACTACCTTTATAGTTATCACTTTATCAAGTTGTTTATTGGGGTTTTGTTTATTTTATTTTATTTTCATTCTTCATCTGCCATGTGCTTCTGCAATCCATGGTTTTTCCTCCCTATGGGCTATTGCGTATTGGGTATTGAGTCTTTCTGGTTGCTAACTATGGGCCATGATCTCTAACTGTTCTTTGTTTCTATATATATATATATATATATATATATATATATACAGTCCGGCTACACTAAGGACGTCCTTAGTTTTTCTTAGGTACGGATTTCCGGTTTTCACCCACTTTCCGATCAAATTTTCACATCTTAACCGTTCAGTTTTTAGGTCCTAATGTATAGATCACCTCTCCAAAATTCAGCCAAATTGGTGATCATTAAGGCATCCAAAACTGCAAATTACAACAATGTAAACGAACGGTTCCGGTTCGACAGATTCGGTTCGTTCGTGTAAATTGCAGTTTTGGACGCCTTAACGATCACCAAATTGGCTGAAATTTTGCAGAGGTGATCCATACATTAGGACCTAAAAACTGAACGGTTAAGATGTGAAAATGTGATCGGAAAGTGAGTGAAAACAGTAAATCCGTTCCATAAGAAAAACTAAGGACATCCTTACCTAAGAAAAATCCTATATATATATATATATATATATATAGTTTAATATGGTTGTTTTGTTACTACTTGGTTGTTTTGTTTTATGGGCCCTTGGTCATCTCTCTTTTCACCCGGTCATTGTTTTCTTTCAACTGGTCATCCTCATTGTTGCATAATTTATTCATTTCTTGATTGAGCTTCATATAATCCTTGTCCCAGTGCGTCCTTGCTTTCTATTTTGTGATGCACGAAGACACTGCAGTTGCACACCTAATAGCTAACACGTTCCTTTATACATATATATATATATATATATATATATATGAGGTATATGTTGTTAACATAATGGATATATTTTTTACTGTTTCATTCCTTATCGCATATCTGATATTTATTTAATTAAATTTATCTTATATGTTTTATCAATCAAGCATACTTAATATTCATAATACAAGTGAACCTGAAGTTTCACTACTGCTATTCGAGCCAGAAGTTTCGAGTACATATCCGTTTGAACCCGAAGTTCAAAAAATACGGAATTTTAGAACCTGAAGTTCTAATCATAAGAACACGAACCTGAAGCTTCGTGCATATAATTGCGATCCAATGTTCACTTTATTTTTTAGAACCTGAAGTTTTGATATTGATTATTTATTTGTTAAGAACCTGTGGTTCTAACACTATATATGGATCCTAATATACCTCATCTTCATTGTGGCAGGAAGATGATGAATTTGGCAAAATTGGATTTTGTCGCCCTTGACATCTCTGACAAGAACTACCTGTCTTGGGCCCTTGATGCCGAGATTCATCTTGAAGCCCAAAACCTTGGGCCTACAATCAAGGAAGGAAACTCAGCGCCCCCGCAGAATAAAGCTAAGGCAATGATTTTTCTGCGCCACCATCTCCATCAGGGATTGAAGGACGAGTACTTAACTATCAAAGACCCACTTGAGATATGGACAGGTTTGGCAGATAGGTTCGCTCACCAAAAAACTGTTGTGCTCCTTAGAGCACGTTATGAATGGACGCATCTGCGCCTTCAAGATTACAGTTCTGTGATAGATTATAATTCTGCCATGTTCAGGATCACCTCCCAAATGAATCTTTGTGGAGAAACTGTAACTCAGGCCATGATGCTTGAAAAGACCTTCTCCACTTTTCATGCCTCAAATATGGTCTTACAGTAGCAATACAGAGAAAGCGGATTCACCAAATATTCTGATCTCATCTCTTGTCTTCTGGTGGCTAAGCAAAACAATGAGCTCTTAATGAAGAACCATCAGTCTCGCCCTACAGGATCACAACCATTCCCTGAAGTGAATGCTACTTTTACTAGTGGTTATGGCAATAGACGTGGTGGAAGGCATGGCAAAGCCCGTAACCGTGGTCATAGATGTGGTCAGGGTTGACAAAATGGTCAACCTCTTGGGGGCTACAACCAGTAGTTAGGCCCAAGGAACAATGCCAAAATTACTAAAGGAAATGGTCAGATGATCAAACCTCATAAAAATGAAGACAGTGTTTGTCTTAGATGTGGTGGTAAAGGCCATTTGGCTCGCACCTGTCGTGCAGAACACCATTTGGTGGCCCTCTACAAAGCTTCCTTGAAAAAGAAACATGTGGAGACAAACTACATTGACCACTCTGACCCTTGGGATTCATCTAATCCTATAGACATTACTCCGCTCGATGTCTCAGATTTTTTTGCGAACAATGGAAGCAATTTTGATGATATGACCAGTGGTGGAATTCTTGATGACTACAAGTTGTCAGCCTATGTTTAGGCATTTTTCCATTATGTATTTCTTGCATTAGTCATTTTTCCCTTTTGTTTTTAGTCTCTAGACATTGCTCAATATTTGCAGTTACAAGACCAGACATTGCTCAATATTTTAGTCTGGTCTTGTAACTGCAAATATTGAGCAATGTCTAGAGACTAAAAACAAAAGGGAAAAATGACTAATGCAAGAAATACATAATGGAAAAATGCCTAAACATAGGCTGACAACTTGTAGTCATCAAGAATTCCACCACTGGTCATATCATCAAAATTGCTTCCATTGTTCGCAAAAAAATCTGAGACATCGAGCGGAGTAATGTCTATAGGCTTAGATGAATCCCAAGGGTCAGAGTGGTCAATGTAGTTTGTCTCCACATGTTTCTTTTTCAAGGAAGCTTTGTAGAAGGCCACCAAATGGTCTTCTGCACGACAGGTGCGAGCCCAATGACCTTTACCACCACATCTAAGACAAACACTGTCTTCATTTTTATGAGGTTTGATCATCTGACCATTTCCTTTAGTAATCTTGGCATTGTTCCTTGGGCCCAACTGCTGGTTGTAGCCCCCACGAGCTTGACTATTTTTTCGACCCTAACCACATCTATGACCACGGTTACGGGCTTTGCCATGCCTTCCACCACGTCTATTGCCATAAGCATTAGTAAAAGTAGCATTCACTTCAGGGAATGGTTGTGATCCTGTAGGGCGAGACTGATGGTTCTTCATTAAGAGCTCATTGTTTTGCTCAGCCACCAGAAGACAAGAGATGAGATCAGAATATTTGGTGAATCCTCTTTCTCTATATTGCTACTGTAAGACCATATTTGAAGCATGAAAAGTGGAGACGGTCTTTTCAAGCATCATGGCCTGAGTTACAGTTTCTCCACAAAGATTCATTTGGGAGGTGATCCTGAACATGGCAGAATTATAATCTATCACAGAACTGTAATCTTGAAAGCGCAGATGCGTCCATTCATAATGTGCTCTAGGGAGCACAACAGTTTTTTGGTGAGCGAACCTATCTACCAAACCTGTCCATAGCTCAAGTGGGTCTTTGACAGTTAAGTTGTTACACCCCATATCTGATATACCCTTGTTATTTAGTTGCATGGAATTCCTTATGGTTACCGTTTGCGGTTATAATTTTAACGTTTAGGGGGGTAGTTAAAAATTGACTTTTTATGAGTTAAAAATTTGAGAAAATTTTCTTCTAGAGAGTTGTAGAGGACGTTAAACCGAGCGCGTGCATATGTGGTACGTAAAAATCGGAGTTCGTATGCAAAAGTTATGAGTGAATTACAAAAATTACTGTTCATGGTAAATTTTAGATATATTGGGAAAGTTACCCGGGTAGGTTTCCAAATCCGGAAACCCACCCCTCTTTCTCTCTCCTCTCCCCCGACTCTCCCCCTTTCTCCTTCGGGTTTTTCTTCCTCCCTCCGATTCCCCACTTTCCGGCCACCATCCGGCGTGCAACCGGTCACCACAGGGGCGCCTCAACCCGCTTGTGATACCAGTGACCTGGGTTTGAGGAGTTTTGGCCGGAAAAGCTCGATTTCACGCCGGGAAGGTAAGGTTGCAGTTTTGGGGATTTTGCCGATTTCCGGCCATACCGGCCACCTCCGGCTACCATATTCACATCGAAGGTTCGGTTTTTGCAGGAGATCATTTTGCCTAAGGTCTTGCTTCTCAATTTGCAGTGTAGAGCTGGAATTGATCGAACCCGATTCTAGGGTTCTTGAGCTTTTCTGGAAAATTTTCACCGGTTCGATCCGGCCACTTAGAGGTAAAATTGATCAATGTTGTAGTTGAGAAGTTGATTGGGTCTGTTGAGATGATGTTGTTGCCGGAATTTGGTGGTCATCGGAGAAAGTCGCCGCTGGCGCGTGGTCCCCACGTGCCGCCACTGTAGGTAGCGCGTGGAGGCGGTATAGCAGGGTTTTAGATGTCGTTTTAATTCCCTATACCAGTTAATGATTGTAGAATGTAATGTGTGAAGTTTGGTTGACATCGGAGGAATTTCGGATTGAGTTTAAATTGTTTAATTAACGGTTTACGTGAATTCAAACGC
Source organism: Rosa lucieae (assembly GCA_024704745.1). Taxonomy (NCBI): domain Eukaryota; kingdom Viridiplantae; phylum Streptophyta; class Magnoliopsida; order Rosales; family Rosaceae; genus Rosa; species Rosa lucieae. Next base: position 6,239,659 of record CM045493.1, read on the forward strand.
CGGAATTATTTCGAATTCACTCGAGAATTAATTTATCGGTGAATGAATATTGATGGAGTTAGGGATGGACGTTGTAGAGTGTTGAGAAGTCGATTTTTAGGAAGGGGGATTATTTTGAATTTCCAATTATGAGTATCGTAAAGTCAAAGTTCCGTCCTGTGAATTATATTTATGATTGTTATTCGTACAGGACGAGAGGAGTCTCCATACGAGGAGAATCACGAGCGACGTCAGGATTGACCGCATATTGTGAGTGGACCTTTGATTTTAATTGATGCATGCAAATTAAATTCCGCATGTTTTAAGATATTGAATTATCAACTTAATTGTCGAGCATTTTATTATAGTTTGGAGTACGGAATGATTTATTGGTTGGACTCTTTGAATTAAGTTTCGTTATGCTCGATTTGAGGATTTTGATTTATGCGGACCAATTCATACTATTTATTTATATTTTTATTTTTATTTTTTATTTTTATATTCGACGATTTGAGATTATAATGAGATTTCGATGAAGCAAGATTTTATACTTATTTATACCCTATTTGTATTTGAACCTGAGATGAGCTTGGCGTGCGGGGCCACGTCTTTATACATTCGGATTATTATTTTGTGAAATAAGTGGGGAAATTATACAGTTTTTCTTGGCTTTCGACTATCTTTTTCACCATACGCGGGTCATGTGCTTAGGTCTCCTCCTCACTTACTTTGTGTTTGTGGGTGGCAGTGAGGTAGCTTTCTCCTCCTCACGTGGGTGGTAGTCGAGGTGATATTCTCCTCCTCGCACAATCTATGTGCGAATGGTAGTTGAGGTTATTAGTTCTCCTCCTCGCACAATCTATGTGTGAATGGCAGTCGAGGGTAGGTAGAGCCTGAGGGGCTCCATTCCCGTATGGTGAACCCATTTCCCCTATGTTCTTTGGTTGTTGTTCTTGACTAGCGAGGCTAGTCGGTCCTTTCTTATTTATTGCATGCATCGGGAGTTTTATGGAAATAAATGTGGAAAAGTATAAAACCCTTTTTCTTTCAATTATTTATTTTTGTCCACTCACGCTAACGTTTTTATATACTTTTCCCTGGGCCCTTCGGTTTCAAATGCCCAGATTGCAGTACTGTTGCTCGGTGTACGAGAGTGAGCCATAGTGACCACACCTGCTTCCGCCATCACTTTCTGTAGGTTACCTGGTTAACCTATTGTATTCCCTTACTATTTACATTCCTAGAATGCTCTGATTACTAAGGGATGTGTGACCCAACTTGATGTATTATATTTGAGGTCTATGACCTAAATTTGGTGATTGTAGTAAATTGTATCTTTCGGAGTTTATGTTTGATGTGGATAGCTTTGAGTTGAATTGTTTAAATTTGGGAGCAGGGTGGCTCCAGGAGTTGTGGTTGGTTGTTTAGAAGTGAATTTTGTTTGCCGCAGGTTTTTGGGTTAACCATTTTTAGGGGAGGTTATGCCGAAATTTTTGGTAAATCTCCTCTAAAGATGGGTCCCGCAGGGCCACTTCGGATTCCAGGGTGGAATTCGGGGCGGGTCCTGTCAGTTGGTATCAGAGCAAGGTTTCTAGATTCTGTAGACTTCCTTACTTCCTTGCTACTTTATATGCTTAATGACGCCTGGTACCTCCCGAGTGATGGCCTGACCGCGGCGGATCCCCATCGTGTGCTCTTCGGTACTAGTGTGTTATTATGCATGTAAAGTAGATTCCTTGTTGTGCTGATCCTTGAACTTCTTAAATACTTTTCTTCAGGTACTATGGCTCGAAATCGCCGAGCACGTGAGAGAACTCCGGTTGGGGAAGATGAGCCGTTACCTAGGGGATTTGCGGATTCCTTTGGACAGTTCTTTCGGCAGATTGCCGCAGCACTCCCCGGGTCACGTACTGACTATACTGTAGAGCGTGCTAAGAGGCATGGGGCTCAGACTTTTACTTCTGCTGCCTCACCTGTTGAGGCTCAGCGGTGGATTGACAGGATGGAGATGGTTTTCTCCCAGATGGACCTTCTAGAGGATAGGAAAGTGAATTTGGCTGTACAGTTTCTTGAGGATACCGCCTGGCATTGGTGGATTGATGTTGCAAATGACCATTCGAATGTTGGCCCCATGACCTGGGATATGTTCAAGACCCACTTCTATGGACGGTACTTTAGTGATGCCCACCTTAATCGGATGCAAGACCAGTTCTTGAGCTTAGTGAAGAGAGATGATCAGTCAGTGTTGGAGTTTGAGCAGGAGTTTCTCTCCTTAGCTCACCATGTGCCGGATTTGGTTCGCACCGAGCAAAGCAAGATTCGTAGATTTGTTTTGGGACTTGGAGGCAAGTTCAAGGACAAGATGTTAGGCACACCGTATCGGAGCTTTGCTGAGGCAGTATCTTATGCCATGGACATTGAGTCTGACTCACCTGCTGGATTTCACCCTAGGGATCCTGGTGGCCCTAGCCAGGGTCCATCTAAGAGGGCTACTTCCACATCTGGTTCGGGTTCTTCAGTTGGTAGTGGGAAGAACAGTGGTTCCAGTTCGAGGACCCGTACTAGGTTCAGGGTACGTGACAGGAGATTCTCTCGGGGTCAGTCTAGTGGACGACAGTTTGGACAGTTTGAGAGGTCCAGGAGTTATCATGGTGGTTCGAGTGGGGCTTCTGCTAGCCAGCCAGCCCAGTTTGGACAGTATCAGACAGCAGGATGTTTTATTTGTGGTCAGCAGGATCACTTCAGGAGGGACTGTCCCCTTGCGACTCAGGGAGCTAGATCTACCCCCACTCAGACTGTTGGTCAGTCCTCTGCTGGTGGTTCTACTAGCAGCGCCCGCACCAGGTCGGTAGGCCGAGCTAGTTCTCAGCAGGGCAGGGCTCAGCGAGGTCGTCCTGTGACACATGCTAGACTGCACGCCATGACCCAGCAGGAGGGCCGGGATTCACCGAAAGTTATCGTTGGTACGTTGTTTATCTTTCATCAACCTGCTTTAACCTTAATTGATCCTGGTGCGACACACTCCTTTATGTCCATTAGATTTGCATGTTTTGCAAATGTGCCATCATCACTCCTTATTGGTGAGTGGTATGTTTCCTTACCTGCGGGAAGAGCACTTAAGATAGAGTGGATTTTTAATGGTTGTGGTGTAATGGTTGATGGTTTTTGTCTAGAGGCCAATCTAATTCCTCTAGACCTTGTGGAGTTTGATGTAATTTTGGGGATGGACTTTTTGGAGACACATGGTGCATTGGTTGATTGGTTTCGTAAAGAAGTAGTGTTTCGAAGTCCAGGAAAACCGGAAATCACCTTCCGTGGTGAGAGAAACATTCTTTCCTCTTGCCTGATTTCGGCCATTACAGCTGAAAAGCTTATGAATAAAGGTTGTCAGGCTTATTTAGCACACATTGTGGATACAAAGAGGGCGGTGTTGAACATTGAGGATATTCCTGTGGTTAGGAAATTCCCGGATGTGTTTCCTGATGAACTACCTGGTTTACCTCCAGAAAGGGAAATAGATTTTACTATTGAGTTGCTTCTTGGTACTGCACCTATATTTCAGGCACCTTATAGAATGGCCCCAGCTGAGTTAAAAGAGTTGAAGACCCAGTTACAGGAGTTGTTGGTTAAAGGTTTCATCCGGCCAAGTGTGTCCCCTTGGGGTGCTCCGGTGCTTTTTGTTAAGAAGAAGGATGGCACTTTGAGGTTGTGTATTGATTATAGAAAATTGAATAAGGTCACAGTGAAAAACAAGTATCCATTACCACGAATTGATGACTTATTCGATCAATTGCAGGGTGCCAAAGTCTTCTCTAAGATTGATTTGAGGACAGGTTATCACCAGCTCCGGATAAGAGAGTCCGATGTACCCAAGACAGCATTCCGATCACGCTATGGTCACTACGAATTTGTGGTGATGCCTTTTGGATTAACCAATGCACCTGCAGCCTTTATGGATCTCATGAATCGAGTATTCCGTCCATACTTGGACCGTTTTGTGATCGTATTCATTGATGACATTCTGGTTTACTCCAAGAGTGATGAGCTTCATATTAAGCATTTGAGGCTAGTACTTCGGACTTTGAGGGAGGCTAGATTATATGCTAAGTTGAGTAAGTGTGAATTCTGGCTTAACAGCATAGGATTCTTGGGTCATGTGGTATCAGCTGAAGGTATTAGTGTGGATCCTCAAAAGGTGGAAGCGGTTTTGAATTGGGGAAGACCCACCACAGTGACGGAGATTCGTAGTTTCTTGGGTTTAGCCGGTTATTATCGGCGGTTCGTGCAGGATTTCTCTAAGCTTGCAGCCCCCCTCACTAAATTGACCAGGAAAGGTGCTAAATTTGTTTGGTCGGATGAGTGTGAGCAAAGTTTCCAAGAACTCAAAAGACGTTTAACTTGTGCCCCAGTTTTAGTATTGCCTGATGATAGCGGGGAGTATGTGATTTACAGTGATGCCTCAAGACAAGGTTTAGGTTGTGTGTTGATGCAGCATGGGAATGTGATTGCTTACGCATCTAGACAGTTGAAACCTCACGAAATGAACTACCCAACTCATGACCTTGAACTTGCTGCTGTAGTTTTGGCACTTAAGCTATGGAGACACTACCTTTATGGAGCACGATGCCAGATTTTTATGGATCACAAAAGTCTCCAGTATCTACTTAATCAAAGGGACTTAAATTTGAGGCAAAGGAGGTGGTTAGAGTTGATTAAGGACTATGATTGCACTATCGAGTACCATCCAGGAAGGGCTAATGTGGTAGCTGATGCACTTAGCCAAAAGCCCTCTAGCTCTTTAGCCCATTTAAAGACAGTTCGAGTCCCTTTACTTTATGAATTGCGATCTACAGGAGTTAATTTGGCGATTGAAGAAGGGTCTGCAACATTGTTAGCTAGCTTCCATGTGAGGCCGAATCTCATTGATAAGGTGCGGGAGGCACAAGATGAAGATGAATATTTAAGACAAGTAAGAGAAGCAGTGAGTGATGGCATTAGAACAGACTTTATTCTTAGAGGAGATGGAGCCTTAATGTTTGAGAATAGAATATGTGTACCTAATCTTCCTCATATTAAACGAGAAATTTTGGATGAGGCTCATAGTTCTGCTTACGCTATGCATCCTGGTGGGACAAAAATGTATCGAACTTTAAAACCATATTATTGGTGGTGGAATATGAAAAGGGAGATTGCAAAGTATGTGAGTAGGTGCTTGATATGCCAACAGGTAAAAGCAGAAAGACAGAAACCTTCAGGATTGCTACAACCGTTGCCTATTCCGGAGTGGAAGTGGGAGCACATCACCATGGATTTTGTTTCAGGTCTTCCACGAACTCGCGATGGTCATGATAGTATATGGGTGATTGTGGATCGACTCACCAAGTCTGCTCACTTCTTACCTGTTAACAAGACTTATGGGATGAACAAGCTGGCGGAACTTTATGTAAATGAAATCGTGAAACTTCATGGACCACCCGTTTCCATTGTCTCTGATCGAGATCCTCGTTTCACCTCAAAATTTTGGAAGAGTCTACATGAGGCTTTAGGTACTGGATTAAGTTTTAGCACGGCATTTCATCCACAGACTGATGGGCAATCTGAGAGGACTATTCAAACTTTGGAAGACATGTTGAGATCCTGTGTTATGCAATTCAAAGGAAGTTGGGATAGTCATCTGGCATTGATTGAGTTTGCTTACAATAATAGTTATCATTCCAGTATTGACATGGCTCCTTACGAAGCTCTCTATGGAAGACAATGTCGTACTCCCTTATGTTGGAATGAAGTGGGAGAAAGGAAGCTCATAGGTCCAGAGATTGTACGGATTACCACTGAAAAAGTTAAGTTGATCAAGGAGAAACTCAGGACAGCTCAAAGTAGACAAAAGAGTTATGCGGATAACCGCAGGAAAGACTTGGAATTCCAAGAAGGTGATTGGGTGTTCTTGAAATTGTCCCCTTGGAAGGGTGTTGTAAGATTTGGAAAGCGAGGAAAGCTTAGTCCCCGATTTATTGGACCTTTTATGATTAAAGATCGAGTTGGCCCAGTTGCATACAGATTGATTCTACCTCCGAGGTTATCAAAGATTCATGATGTCTTCCACGTGTCCCTACTCCGCAAGTATATGGCTGATCCCTCTCATGTCTTGGAAGAACAGCCCATTCGTTTGAAGGAGGACCTTACTTATGAGGAGAAACCGATCCAGATACTCGACAGAAGAGAGCAGGTCCTTAGAAACAAGATGATACCTTTAGTTAAGGTATTGTGGAGTAATCATTTGGTAGAAGAGGCCGCTTGGGAACCGGAAGATTTAATGAGACGACAGTACCCCCATCTGTTCTGACAGGTACGTAAATTTCGAGGGAGAAATTTTTTTAAGGGGGGGTGAATTGTTACACCCCATATCTGATATACCCTTGTTATTTAGTTGCATGGAATTCCTTATGGTTACCGTTTGCGGTTATAATTTTAACGTTTAGGGGGGTAGTTAAAAATTGACTTTTTATGAGTTAAAAATTTGAGAAAATTTTCTTCTAGAGAGTTGTAGAGGACGTTAAACCGAGCGCGTGCATATGTGGTACGTAAAAATCGGAGTTCGTATGCAAAAGTTATGAGTGAATTACAAAAATTACTGTTCATGGTAAATTTTAGATATATTGGGAAAGTTACCCGGGTAGGTTTCCAAATCCGGAAACCCACCCCTCTTTCTCTCTCCTCTCCCCCGACTCTCCCCCTTTCTCCTTCGGGTTTTTCTTCCTCCCTCCGATTCCCCACTTTCCGGCCACCATCCGGCGTGCAACCGGTCACCACAGGGGCGCCTCAACCCGCTTGTGATACCAGTGACCTGGGTTTGAGGAGTTTTGGCCGGAAAAGCTCGATTTCACGCCGGGAAGGTAAGGTTGCAGTTTTGGGGATTTTGCCGATTTCCGGCCATACCGGCCACCTCCGGCTACCATATTCACATCGAAGGTTCGGTTTTTGCAGGAGATCATTTTGCCTAAGGTCTTGCTTCTCAATTTGCAGTGTAGAGCTGGAATCGATCGAACCCGATTCTAGGGTTCTTGAGCTTTTCTGGAAAATTTTCACCGGTTCGATCCGGCCACTTAGAGGTAAAATTGATCAATGTTGTAGTTGAGAAGTTGATTGGGTCTATTGAGATGATGTTGTTGCCGGAATTTGGTGGTCATCGGAGAAAGTCGCCGCCGGCGCGTGGTCCCCACGTGCCGCCACTGTAGGTAGCGCGTGGAGGCGCGTATAGCAGGGTTTTAGATGTCGTTTTAATTCCCTATACCAGTTAATGATTGTAGAATGTAATGTGTGAAGTTTGGTTGACATCGGAGGAATTTCATATTGAGTTTAAATTGTTTAATTAACGGTTTACGTGAATTCAAACGCCGGAATTATTTCGAATTCACTCGAGAATTAATTTATCGGTGAATGAATATTGATGGAGTTAGGGATGGACGTTGTAGAGTGTTGAGAAGTCGATTTTTAGGAAGGGGGATTATTTTGAATTTCCAATTATGAGTATCGTAAAGTCAAAGTTCCGTCCTGTGAATTATATTTATGATTGTTATTCGTACAGGACGAGAGGAGTCTCCATACGAGGAGAATCACGAGCGACGTCAGGATTGACCGCATATTGTGAGTGGACCTTTGATTTTAATTGATGCATGCAAATTAAATTCCGCATGTTTCACTACAACAAAATTGCTTATTTATAGCACTTGATAATAGCGTTTTTTAAGCAAGTGCTATAGATTGTATATAGCTTATTCTTTGATAGCATTTGTAAATTTTTAAACGCTATTAAAAATTTGAGCGGGAGTAGTAAGCGGGTAATGAAAAACATAAGCGGGCTTAATTTTAGGTTAGTGACACTTTAAACGAAAAGCAACAACTAAGACCCCAAAAACGAGCCGCTCTCTCTCGGTGGCGCTGTTTCTCTCTTCTCTCTCGGTGGCTGCTGTCTCTCTTCATCCCCACCGCTCTCTCTCTCTCTCCTCTTCTCTCTTCGTTTCTTCATAAGGTATGAAACATGAAAGGAACTCATCAATCTTCTCTCTTCATTCCCATCAAGCTCCGAAATCGATCTCTTCAATTTGAAAATTTCTTTTGAGTTTAATTTTGGAATGATATCTGGGTATTGGTTTAATTTTTTGTTTTTCTGTTTTCTCAAACCAGGAAAGCTTTGCAAAGGATTAAATTTCACTTTCAAGGTAACGGTTTAAACATATACTTGATTCTATTTTCTACAAACCAGGGAAGACATCGTTTTTCAGTTCTATTCTTACTTGTTGCTTACATTGCCGACAAACCAATATATTTCAATCTCTTGTTGCTTGTCACCTTTCTCTGACAGACCATTGATTTTTTTTTTTTTTTGGGTAATTGCAAGTTTGTATTTTTTATTTGGTTCTTCAATCTATTTTCTTTACTCTTGATTGTGTCTGAAAGATTCAATTTGGCTTGTTTCAGCTTAAGATTCAATTAGCCTTGGGCATGTGCTGTTGTTTGTTGGGCTACTATTTTCCTTCACTAATCTGCATTTGTTCAGGTTAAGAATGATAAATTGATGGTTAGAGTAATATAATTTATGGTAGTTTGTGTTAATTTATATGATAAGAGTCTAAGTATTTGGTTGTTGAGAATTATGATGAAAGGAAGAGTGAAAAAGAAAGTGAAATTTTTGGGGTGGTGTTGCTTTGGGTGTTGAAAATTGATGTTAGTTCCATATCAGTTGAGCACATGAGAATAGTGAAATTACAAATTGTTCTGTTATCGTTCTGTTTTGATATGTATTGAGCGTACTGAACTGATGGACTGTGGTGTCCTTGCTCGATCTGTTGGATTTGTTTTAGGTTCAATTTTCCCAATCAATTAGCTGGTGACTGATTTTAATACCTTAACTATACTAAACTCATGTCTCTTGAACTAGTTAAGTGGTTACTAGAGGACCTGGTTTGGCAGCTTGTGGATGAGTCAATTGGTTGAGCAGCTTGAGTTCATATGTCATGAAATTGGAAGAAATGGCATGATTTAACATAGAGAGAGTTTATATCTAAATTACATTGGTCTCATTGAAATCAGAGAGCATTTTTGTTTCTTTAACTTAAGTGGTTTTTGTCATTGCCATTGTGATTGTTATTGTGTTTTTCTGCATTCAAATTCCTAATGCATGTATTGTGGCAGCTTATTTTTGTTTCTTTTGTGCTGGCATATATGAAGTTTATTATGTATTTTATTCATTAATATCTGTTATGAAGTAAATTATGTACTTTATTGATCGATTAGAATTAGTTTGTTTGGTTCAATTTTAGACATTGCTTGCATAAGTGTTGCAATCTGTGCATAAATTTCAGGAAAATACTTCTCTGTCATGTGGAAATTTCAGGATAAACAATCTGTGCATAAATTTTTTCCTGCAATTTGAGATAGCTAGAAATTCATTCCTTTTGGGCATTCTGTTCAGATAGAAGTGTAAGTGTATGAAACTTTGTTTCTATGCACTAAATTCCATTGAGTTTCAAGTTGCTTTTGTAATCTACCACTGGGTGTTGTTACGGTTCTTTAGAATTGAGCAGACTTCATAAATAAAAGAAGAAAATATCATAACTGGGCATAAGTGAATTATTTTGATCTCATTCTTAGAAAAGTGGCAAACTAGGTCCGGTAAGATTAAATTGAGGATTCACCAAGCTGAACTGTACGTAAAATGATGTCCATGATGTCTATGAAGCTCAGTTGATTTCTCTTGGTGTCACTACAGTTATACTCCCATTGGCTTTGCTTAAAGAAGTGGCTACATTCTAAGTTCTGTCCTTTTGGTTATTAGGAACAAAAAGCCACCATTTACCATTCTAATTGCAATTGCCGTTCCAAGCTTATATTTTGTTTCATGATCATTAAATCTTCAAATGGATCAAATATGTGAAAGTAAAGCACTGAATTAGACTTCCATTAATGGAAGTCTACCCTAGAATACTTCCAGTCAAGTCGAGAGATAGACAAAGGATGATAGCTAGAGTGTAACAGTTTATGTGAGAGCAAGAAATCATGAGAATTTATTATAGCTGCATTGATTCTAATGTCTCATATCATGAGACAAGAAGATCGAGACTTGTTCGATAAGAAAAATCAGAGGAAGATATTAGTTTAAAATGAACCCTGGCTAGTTGCCTTCCCCTATATTAGCCGCATTTGAGTGCTTTAAATCTATTGCCAAACCATGCATCGTATCCATATCTCATAACATTTTTCCAGAACTGAAAACAAACTAGAGCTCTTTTTATTTTTTTTTCTAGCCGTGGCTCTGGAGACAATATTCTATTTATTTGTAGTTCTGATGATCCAACTCTTTATAAATGAAGGGTCGAAATATCTATCGATAAGCTCTGATTTGACTACCTCCAGCAGTACCTATTTTCTTATGCCTGATTTGAGTTCCTGCAGAAAGTACTTTATCTACACTTTTAGTTGTCTCATAGTAACAATACAGGACCAAACTCCAGTAATATATACATAATGTATTTGCTTGTAACACTAAGGGGCCTATATTTGTTCTGGACTTCTGGTTGATGTAGACTCTTTGCTTTCCCAAAGTGACTTGTATGAATAATATGTACTCCATGATGAATAATTAATGGACAATGTGGCTTAAAGTATCCACGTATGATGTGAATGTATGATTGGATGCTTAGTTCTTCAGTGTGCTTGCATTTATCATAGAGTGGTGGCAAAAACAAATAACAAAGTATGTGCATTTTAGAGAGGTATATATAGGTAAACCCTTAAGTTCCAGTGCCATAGAGCTATTAGAAAATGACCCCCAACTAATCGTCATCAACTTGTCCTCAGTCTTATTTACTGTCTCACTTTTGCGCTCTTGCAAATGGTAGAAAGTTTCTTTCTAACCAATGATCATTTCTTTGAAGCTGAAGAAGAAGAAATCTCAGGTTGGTAATTTGGTTTCATACAACTTTTATGGGAAATGGGTACGTTAAGGGGTAATAACTTTAATGGGTTAATTTTATTTAGGCTTATTAGGCCATATGAACAATGCTGAGCTGAAATATTTGGAACATTTTGTTGCAGATGAGGTGCTCGTTAATAGTCCCATGAGAACCAAAACAAGCCTCTCCTTCCAAGTTCTTCCAAGTACAAGGTTTTTCAACTTTCTAACTCTGAAAAGTATTTTTGAAATTTTCTTTTTACCAAGTATGAATATGCTAGCTAGGAGTTTAATTGAATTCGTCTGTCTCTTTGTTAGTTGGTTAAGTAGTTAATATTACCATACTGTTTCTGACTTTCTTCTGTGAACAGCTGTTATTGCTTTAATGTATTTCTCTGTGGATCTAACCATAGTGTTTCTAGATTCAATGTTTCTGAATCGATTTTTCATTGTATCAACCATTTGGGGTAGCATTTTCGTTCTTTCTCATTCAAGTGTGAACAGAAATTCACCAACTGTAATTAAGCAAGATGGAGTTGGTGGGTGGGAGTACTGAGAAGTTGTTTGTTTTTCCTTTTGCTCTCCGTATTGGTATTTGGTCTTACTGTAATATCATTAGGGCAGCTCGATCTCATTGTTCTCTGAAGTTCATGACTCAGAAAACCTGGCATTTGGATTAGATGTGAAAGAGTGACTCAAATGAGTTGCAGATGGCAGGTATGATGCGAGATTTGCTTTGATGGATTGGTTTGTTTTTATTTTTGAGGTCCAAACCAAACCAAATTGAACCGTTATGTTATGAACTTATGATAAGTCTGGTCTCTGGTTCTAAAATAACAAAGTAAATGCATTTGAAAGAATTTGGTAAACCTTTAAGTTCTCGAACCAGAGAGCTATTAGAAAATGACCTTCAAGTTTTGGGTAAATCGTCGTCAACATGTCTCTCAGTCTTATGTACCATCTCAACTTCTCTAATCATGATTTTTGTCTTCTGTTTTGTAGCAGTCCAATATTGGTGAAGATGATGACCTCCCTCAATTCAATAGCAATGTAGTAAATTAGTTATTATGTTTTTGCAGTTTGTTAAATTTTAGTAAGTAGTCCATAATGGACCTAGACACAACTTGTTGGTTGGACTAGTTTTTGAATTTCTTGTATGCTACAAATTAATTATGTATCATTTTGAACTATTAAATGAATTATTTTGTTTATGGCTGTCAATTTTCAGTTGAACACAAACGTTTAGATGATATCATTGAAATGCTATAATAAGTGTACAGAGACAATTGACAAAACGCTATAAATGTTATGGAAAACTAATAGCATTTTAAAAACGCTATGGAAAATACTTTTATAGCAATTTGGAAATGCTATGAATAATAAACTAATAGCATTTTAAAAACGCTACGGAAAATACTTTTATAGCAATTCGGAAATGCTATGAAAAACTAATCAATAGCATTTTTTAAACGCTATGCTTACAGACTTATAGATAGCGTTTCTGGGAAACGCTATCTAAAGCAACCGACCTACCATAGCGGGGGCTGTCATAGCGTTTTCTATAACGCTATGACATGATACGATAGCGTTTTTTGGCCGCTATAGATGATTGTTTGTGGTGTAGTGTTTTAAGATATTGAATTATCAACTTAATTGTCGAGCATTTTATTATAGTTTGGAGTACGGAATGATTTATTGGTTGGACTCTTTGAATTAAGTTTCGTTATGCTCGATTTGAGGATTTTGATTTATGCGGACCAATTCATACTATTTATTTATATTTATATTTTTATTTTTTATTTTTATATTCGACGATTTGAGATTATAATGAGATTTCGATGAAGCAAGATTTTATACTTATTTATACCCTATTTGTATTTGAACCTGAGATGAGCTTGGCGTGCGGGGCCACATCTTTATACATTCGGATTATTATTTTGTGAAATAAGTGGGGAAATTATACAGTTTTTCTTGGCTTTCGACTATCTTTTTCACCATACGCGGGTCATGTGCTTAGGTCTCCTCCTCACTTACTTTGTGTTTGTGGGTGGCAGTGAGGTAGCTTTCTCCTCCTCACGTGGGTGGTAGTCGAGGTGATATTCTCCTCCTCGCACAATCTATGTGCGAATGGTAGTTGAGGTTATTAGTTCTCCTCCTCGCACAATCTATGTGTGAATGGCAGTCGAGGGTAGGTAGAGCCTGAGGGGCTCCATTCCCGTATGGTGAACCCATTTCCCCTATGTTCTTTGGTTGTTGTTCTTGACTAGCGAGGCTAGTCGGTCCTTTCTTATTTATTGCATGCATCGGGAGTTTTATGGAAATAAATGTGGAAAAGTATAAAACCCTTTTTCTTTCAATTATTTATTTTTGTCCACTCACGCTAACGTTTTTATATACTTTTCCCTGGGCCCTTCGGTTTCAAATGCCCAGATTGCAGTACTGTTGCTCGGTGTACGAGAGTGAGCCATAGTGACCACACCTGCTTCCGCCATCACTTTCTGTAGTTACCTGGTTAACCTATTGTATTCCCTTACTATTTACATTCCTAGAATGCTCTGATTACTAAGGGATGTGTGACCCAACTTGATGTATTATATTTGAGGTCTATGACCTAAATTTGGTGATTGTAGTAAATTGTATCTTTCGGAGTTTATGTTTGATGTGGATAGCTTTGAGTTGAATTGTTTAAATTTGGGAGCAGGGTGGCTCCAGGAGTTGTGGTTGGTTGTTTAGAAGTGAATTTTGTTTGCCGCAGGTTTTTGGGTTAACCATTTTTAGGGGAGGTTATGCCGAAATTTTTGGTAAATCTCCTCTAAAGATGGGTCCCGCAGGGCCACTTCGGATTCCAGGGTGGAATTCGGGGCGGGTCCTGTCAGTTGGTATCAGAGCCAGGTTTCTAGATTCTGTAGACTTCCTTACTTCCTTGCTACTTTATATGCTTAATGACGCCTGGTACCTCCCGAGTGATGGCCTGACCGCGGCGGATGAAGAATGAAAATAAAATAAAATAAACAAAACCCCAATAAACAACTTGATAAAGTGATAACTATAAAGGTAGTGTACTGCAACAAGACGGCATACATAATTGATTATAAGATTGTGGGCTACGATTCCTATATATCAGTATCTCATAATGGATTTTAGTGAAAGCAATCGCATAACATCTACAAGGGACAGTTCCCGTGCCATTGAGTAATTAACGAACATTGATATGATGCCGTATATCTCCATAAACCCTAATATGCATAATTGATATAGATTATAAATAAACTCATAGATCATGAGTTATAGTTAAGAGCAACAACGTTGCACTATAAACTCGTAGATCATCATAGAGTTTTAAGAAAGTAAGATCCACATTCTCGATTTTTCCCTTCATCTCTCTTTATACATTCCCTACTCTATACAAAGTAAGTCAATATTTTATAACACGTTATCAGCACGCTCTGCTATTTTTTTTTTTAAACTCTATGACGATCCATGAGTTTATGGTGCAACGTTGTTGATATTAACTATAACTTATGATCTATGAGTTTATTTATGACCTATGTCATTTATATCAGTTTTTATAAAGATAATTCGGCAACATATGTATATAGCCGATACTCAATGCCACGAGTACTATTCCTTATATATGCTATGCGTTTGCTTTGACTATATTCCATTTTTGAGATATAGGAATCGCACCTCACTTTGCCCTTAATCAATCTTATAATCATAAGGGTGCCATCGATTCTTGCTTCTTATACTTATATACATATGTTTATTTCTTATATATATATTGTGGTTATAGTCGTATAAATATGTGATATTATCTCTAGCACAAGGACATTTATTTTCTTCTGTTTTGTTTTCAAGTCTGATATGTCTCCTATAAACATTATCATATTTATTCTTTTTCCTTATGGTTTGAGATTTAATAATGTTGCTAGACAATCTGAAAGAGACGTTGAATGGGTTATCATGATCCTTCTCCTCTTTCTGTTGGTAATCGGTTGTATGGACCGGAGTCATATTCAATTGTTTAATTCATATATGCTTTGTTACTGATTATCTTTTTACATATGCAAGGCTAAGTCGTACACAACGGAGTTATTAACCAAATTAGTTGATAGAACACACAGTTGATAACTGTTGCAGACTTCGGTGAGGAATAAATTTGTTTGGTTATGTATCAAAACAATTGATTATTCCAGAAATAGTGGACTAGTTTTCCTTTGGTCTACAATCCCGGTACGGGTGAGCTTAACTTATCAAGGTATATTTTTATTTTAACCATTTATTTATTGCTTGATCATACCATCTTATTTTGTAATAAAAACAATCGAGACCTGAAGTCTCTTGATTCAATTACAGAGGGCCTGAAGTTCCTCGAGAGTTACACAATCAAAATTGTGACATGAACATTTTTCAAAGCTTAACGAGGGCCAGAAGTTCCTCAGAATTATACAATGATCAAAATCGCATGTTGCTTGATCCCTGATCATATGGGGACCTGAAGTTCCTCTAGGGTCATGAAATGTAAATTGAAAATTGTGACATGAAGCTCTTCAGAGTTTATACAATTACGAAGGCCAGAAGATCCTCAGAGCTATACAATCGAATATATAAACTCATCTTAATCCCCAATTATAAGAGGGCCTGAAGTTCCTTTAATTTTTTTCGATAATGGGGTTCAAACCACCTCCAGAAGCTGTAGTTCGAGGATGGACACCAAGTCAATGCCAGAAGCCTCTTGACTATACATTTTTTTTATATAAAGAGAATTTGTCCAGAAGACAATATTACGTTGTTGTGCAATTTGAAGAGAGATAGCAAATTATCATGAACCAGACCTGAAGTTCTGTGTATTCTCTTCATTAATGGAACCAGAAGTTTCCATTATTATTTTATTTATTTGCTCGCATTCTATTAATTTCTTTTCTTTCATTAAAGAAATGTTTTACGGACCAGCAGTCTGATATCTCGAACCTCTAAATTTCGAGTGTACATTATTTGAACCAAAGTTCAAAGTACCATGATAGAACCCGAAGTTCTAACAGTAAAAACTCGAACCCGAAGCTTCGAGTATAAAATATAAATTAGTTAAAAGTGAACTTGAAGCTTCACTATAGTCACCTCGAGCCTGAAGTTTTGAGCGCCAAATTTATTTGAACCCGAAGTTCAAATTACGAAATCTTAGAACTTGGAGTTCATAGAAATAAATTCGAACCTGAAGCTTCGATTACACATATAATTCATTCGTAGTTGATTTGACTTTATGTCAACTTGAACTAGAAGTTTCGAGTAAATTTTCATTTGTCGATTGATACATTCTTCTTTATGCTTGCTTAAAGCATTCCACCTTAGAACTTGAAGTTCTAATTGTGCAGACTCGAGCCATAAGTTTTTAGTGAATATATAGACAATTTATCATAACGTTTTAATCTGGGTTAACCTCAAACCTGAAGCTTTGAGGGGATTATTTTGACACCAATTTAAAAGTAAGCAGATATTTAACCGTTGGTTTATGACGAATGAGTATGAGTATACCCCAAATTTGTGATCGTGGATTTTGTAATTAATAGAGATCAAAACCTGTAGTTCCTTGATCCTTAATTACATGAGGACTTGAAGTTCCTCAATGATCATACTCACTAGATGACAATATAAAGTCCCTCATTTCTAAGTTATGGTCATGAAGATAATAGAAACAATCATCTCAGATCTTACATATCTGATTGATGGCTCCAGAAGAGCACACATTATTGTCTCTTTGCATGCTATGCCTCCAATATTACCAGAGATGTATAATCTCCCCACCTCATGGATCTCATTGTATAGCAAGAAAACCAATTGACATGGCTACACCATGAAATGCCACCAGAAGTGCATTGTGGCAAGAGAGAAATCAGGAGTCAAGGTAAATCCTACCCTAACAGCCACACATGTGAGGAAATTAAAAATTGGGCGTGTGTCACCTATGGTACACTATATGGTGGATGTTTATCAAACCATTTTCAAAATGGCACTAGTCAAATTAAATTTCATTGACTAATAAGAACATTGAGATCATCACACATCTCTGATGTCTTTTGCTTACAATAAGCAACTTGAAAGCACTATTGTGCTACTCCATAGATTTATTGTAACCTCTTGAGTTCCTATTGAAACTAAATGTTTCTTAATCCGATTATCTAGGAACCTGATGTTCCTTAAGAGGTTGTTATAAATTCAAAAAATTGAAACCTCAAGTTTCTTGGATCTCCAATTATATGAGGGCCTGAAGTCTCTCCTCTTTATGACTACGTCATTTATACGTGACACAGAACTTGAGGTTCTCCACATGATGAAGTTACTCTATTATTATGGATTATAGTCTTCAACTTGAAATTCGGACTATATCATTTTGGCTAGCAGTTCAAAATGAAGTTGGTCCATTCCAATTATCAGTATTCCACAATTAATATTTACTGAAGCTAAGGTAACACCCATATCAAGAGTTGCAGAACTTGATCTATGGCTCCGAATGAGCAACTATTATGTTACCAAATTTGAAATCATGTTGCATTAATTACCTCCTATATGGTTGGAGAAGACTTTATGCCATCAGATATATACTATATCGAATTTTCTACAGTAAACTAAGGCATATGATGTCATGAACCTAAAGTTCCTTGAACCAAATACACTATTTGGCTTGACCGGTTACATCATGTTTTGTCTACCATGTTGCATGGAATCACTTACAAGTTTTGATGACTGCTAACCTTATATACAAGCAAATTATTTATTTACAGCATATTTGCGAGTTATCACTTTAATGAGACAATCCTCCTACCCTGAGGGGGAGAAAGATTGTTCTTGAAGAACGATATGAATTGGTGTGAGTTATTTATCCACAGTCTCATTTTGACTTTTAGAAATATCAAAACTAGTGAATTCATAAAAGAAAGTTGACAAAATTATATGCTAAATGTAAATGCATCTGCTTGGGTTAAAGTCTTTGAGACCAACCATATTAATACAAACAATGTAGACTCCATTTGATTTGTGGGATGCAAATGTATCCAATTGACATGGTTCTCCTGAAGAGAATGTCATTAAACAATATCACAGCTCCTAATATGGCTACACATACAGAGGGTGTAAGTACGCCATTCGGAAATGATGTCTTAGTGATACAATAATAAATCAATATGGTTGATGCTAATGGACAAAACATTTTTGATCTAAAACTTGGTTTGGGTTCGCCACCAGCCAATGAACATCTTCACTCCGAAGAAAGTGATAGATTTTTGAATGCATCTTTTGAGCATGGTTATAATAAGACAGTCTTCCCGCCAGTAGTGGGAGGAAAGACTACTGTTATTTGAATAACGGCGTGAATTTGTGTCGATTGTATCCACCAGGTCTAAAGTTTTAAACTCCCAAAACAGGGAAGATTATACAAGCCCTATAATGCTCTATATGAGATTATAAGTAAAAAGATCTACATTCGCTACATAATTCATCTATGAGAGATGATTGTCCTAGAAGCGACAATGTATTGCCCAGAAGTGGCATGGGTACCCAATATCAATAAGCTTATTATAGCTAATGCATGCATATAACTATATAAGAATGTGTGGGATCTATGATTGTTGATCATCGATGATAATTTACATTTGGTAGCTACCAAAAATCTTTAAGGGCTATATGAATGTCATACCACGTTTCACCATGAATGTCGACAAAGTATATTATTGGCCAAATTGGAAAGAGGCAATTCTAATGAAATTGAATATTTGAAACGTGATGAAATACTTGAACCTTTAACCCTACATGGTACAAAAGGGTATTTATCAAAAGTGAAGATAAATCACAATGACACAATGTCTGTTTATAGAGACATGAGATTATGAATATCTTCCCTTATATGAATGACAATTTTCTATAAGTACAGTGTTACATATAGCTGTTATATTGACGAGAGATTTATGACACTTTGTCATCGTATATTGTGAAGACACATTGCTAAGCAAAATCTAAAAAGCAAAGTGTCATAATAAGTGTATTTCTTATCAAATCCTTAAGGGATTCAAATACATGAATGATTCAAATGCAAGTCCACGAAAGGTTGAAAGAGCCTAAGCTCACTCATGGAATCAAAGAGTCTAAAGCTAGCTCATATGTACTTATTTCGTTCTAGTCAACGAGATCTAAATTGCCTTAATAAGTACTATGACGAGACTACTATCAAATTCGTATTATGATTATAATGTTGCAACATATTCTAACTTTCGCAAAGTTATGAATTATTTAGAGCTCTTGAAGAGCTTATATGAGATATATCAATACACAAAGATATTGATGTGTATGGCTAGGCATGCCATAATGATTTTCAATGTTTTAAGCTATACAAAGTTAAATGTGTCAATTTCTTTATATTGTTTAGCTATTACTTAGTGAATGAATTTGAGCAAATGAGATTGTTTCTAAACTTATTATATGAGGTAAAACTTATTGAAAATCGTCTAGCTTTGTTGGTATTGCTTAAACTTTGCAGGTATGAAAATTTGTAATGAGCCCCTATATGCAAAGCACACATGGTCTCACTTCAGTGATAGACACATCAAAACACTATACATGGTACATGTAACTTATCGCATACATAATTAAGGCTTGCAACAATCAGGGGAAGATTCTCATCAGAGGGAGCATCCAGAAGCATGCTACTTAGGACATATGCGTGTTGTGCTCTTTTTGTCCTTCGATCAGGGTTATTTTTGTCCCACTGGGTTTTTGTTACCTGGCAAGGTTTTTAACGAGGCAACAATAAGCGCGTCCAATATTATCATTCATTAGTGGACATCCAAGGGGGAGTGTTGTAAATATTATTATCTATATGGTTGTCTACGTAAATACTCATTAGTTGTGTACTTTGATGTAAACTCTATCTCTATTTAAAGGAGCTAATGAGACTGAATGAGAATACTTTTACTTCCTCCCAACTATTCTCTCTCTATCTTCTCTCTACTTTATAACATACATTACTTAATCAAGGTTATCCAAGCCCAATAAGCCCCTCTACCACCGGGCTCTAAATAAAAGAACCTTAAGTCCCAACTAGATCAGATCCATCAATTTTTATTTCGACAACTAGGCCCATTTAGATTTACCGTAATCAAAACAAATCTTCTCGAACGATTCACCCGTCTTCAACCTCCAAATCCCGCTTTTTCTTCTTCTCTCACCGCCATGGCTCCTCCCAAAATCTTACTCTGCGGCGACGTCTCCGGCAACCTCAAGCAGCTCTTCAAACGAGTCGTCTCGGTCTCTCTCTCTCTCTCTCTCTCTTCCTCTTTTCGCATTTGATTCAACTCTTTATTTCGTAATTTGACACTGTGATTAACTCGTTCTAGGTCAACAAATCGGCCGGTCCCTTCGACGCGTTGTTCTGCGTCGGCCAGTTCTTTCCCGACTCGGCAGACCAGCTTGAAGAGTTCACCGGTTACATGGAAGGCCGGGCCGAGATTCCTCTCCCGACCTACTTCATCGGCGACTATGGCGTCGGCGCCACTAAGTTTCTATTGGCGGCAACCAAGGACTCGGGGAACCAAGGCTTCAAAATGGACGGCTTGAAGGTTTGCAACAATCTCTACTGGCTGAAAGGCAGTGGCAAATTCACCTTCCACGGTAAAAAAAAAAATTAGTTACTCTCAGGCACATTGTTCTCTTTAAGTTACTGATTCAGCAGTGAAAATTGAAAACTGAGGTTAAATAGATTTCGGTAGTTTTCTTCAGTTTTGGTTTATCAGTAGTATTGAGCTAAGCTGAGTGTAATGTTCAAAGTTTTTAGCTTAGGTTTACTATTATTTGCTTAGAAGCGGATTAGTTGTTGATCGGTTCGACTAGGAATCACTTCAATTCTAATTTAGGGATTGTAGCATATATGTTGTTATGCCACACTATGTCATTTCTGCTTATAACTGAATGATGCACTCATATGTAGGGTTATCGGTGGTGTATTTGTCTGGTCTGCAATCTTCTGATAGTCAACAGTTTGGGACTTACAGTCAGGATGATGTTGATGCATTGCGAGCAATTGCTGAAGATCCTGGGATCGTTGACTTGTTCCTAACATATCCTTGCTTTGTTATAAGTTAATTTTTACATATTGGAGAGAAAAAGAAGTTGTTATTTTTTTTTTGTACTGCCTGGACTGTTTTTGTGATTTCCTTGACTGATCATTACTAACAAATGGCCAAGTGGGATTACAAATAAAGCAGGTACATCTGATGTTCCTCCTAGAGCCTCTGAGCCTTTTGGCACTGACTCTACTGTGGCAGAGTTAGCAGCCGAGATCAAACCACGGTACGTTATTTTGGAGATTATTGCATCATGTACTCTATATAATGGCCTGCATGGCAAACATAATAAGTTTAGTTTTCACATTGATCCTCTGATTCTGATCAAAGTTTGTCTTCTGTGTTAGCTATCATGTTGCAGGCACAAAAGGCATGTTCTATGCACGTGAGCCTTACTCCAATGTCGATGCTGTGCATGTCACCCGCTTCATAGGTCTTGCTCCAGTTGGAAACAAAGACAAGCAGGTTTATATTCTGAGCACAATTTCAAATAACATTGATCAGTATGTGTTAATAGTTATATTTTTTATATGGCATTTTATAACACACTGGATTTCCATTTCTCAGAAATTTCTTCATGCGCTTTCTCCTACTCCAGCATCTACTATGTCTGCTCTTGAAATTAAGACAAAATCGCCAAACACTACCTTGTCTCCATACATGTATATCGAGGGAACAGCTAATGCGAAAGAAGGTGCAAAGAGGTCTAGTGATAGTGTTTCTGATTCTGATTCACAGTACTGGAGATATGATGTCTCCCAAAAAAGGCAGAAACATGGAGCTGGAGATGGTAATAGGCTGTGCTTTAAGTTTGTATCCTCTGGTTCTTGTCCACGAGGGGAAACTTGCAACTTTCAACATGACATGGATGCAAGAGAACAATCTTTGAGAGGTGTTTGCTTCGATTTTATGAACAAAGGAAAGTGTGAAAGGGGTACTGATTGCAAATTTAAGCACAGCTTACAGGATGAAGGTGAAAGCAATTCTCACAAAAGACGCACTGGAAATGCTACCAGGTTGGTGTTTTGAGTGTCACCCCTCTGTTTTATTTTTTTGGTTTATGCTTACTGGGAAGGCTAGTGAGAGGGCTTCAAGCTGGTGTTTTTTATTGTAACACTAAGTACATGATTCTGCGCTATGTTTTTGATTATCTATCCTGCTAGTGAGTTACAGGTCGACAGAGTGCTGGTTTTGTTTGTCAAGCTCCAAAATAGAGTCTCATCTATTTATCAGCTTAGGGGAGCATTACTACTGTGCACTTGCTAAAGGCCCACTTGTTGAAGACCACGTATTGCTAATCCCTATTGGGCATTCACCCAATACCCTTTCTCTACCCTCCGAATGTGAGATGGAGCTTGGTAAATTCCAGGATAGTCTTAAAAAGTTTTATAAGAAACAAGACAAGGAAGTAGTTTTCTTTGAGTGGGCTTCAAAACGTTCAACTCATGCCAATCTTCAGGTAAGGATCTATGTTGCAAATGTTTATAAAGTAGTTTTCTGCATTGATCAGTTACAGTATTGTTCTTTTGTGTAGGTCGTTCCTATTCCGTCAGCCAAAGCAGCTAGTGTTCAAAATTTATTTCATTTAGCTGCTGACAGGTTCAAATTCAAATTTATGACCACAAAATGTAAGATTCAAGTGTGTGTCAATATTTCTATTTCTATATAACTATAAGAGTTCTGTTTCCCGTAAAAGTAGTTTTCTCAAGTATAAGCATGAGCCCTTGAGGAGCAAATATTAGTAAGCTTCTACTGTATCTTTAACTGGTGTTTCACTTTATTGCAGTCAGTAACAGTTCTGATGGGAGAAAATCGTTGAGGACCCAGTTCGATAGAAATTTTAGCTTCTTCTATGCTGAGCTCCCTGATGGTACAGTCCTATCACATTTAATTGAGGAGAGCGAGAATTTCCTACCCCAATTTGGACGTGAGGTAAGCTCATAAGTTGTACTTATCCTTCTTTTTCTCCCAGTTTCAATTATTAGAATTAAAATGATATAGAACCCACTATCCTCTGTGTCCTCAGTTCCAGATGCATTTCCTGATATATGATTTCTACACATGCTACTTGTGCAATTCCATCATTTGGAAATTAGCTCATAAGTTCAGTTTATAGTTCAGATTTGAACATTCTTGACAGAAATGAAGGTTGAAACCCATGGCAAATGAAATATGTTGCAGGTTATGGCAGGTTTATTGAACAAGGCTAACAGGGCTGATTGGAGGAGGTGTACAGATAGCAAAGAAGAGGAAACGAAGATGGTAGAAAAATTCAAGAGTATATTCGAAGAATTTGATCCAAATAACTAACTAAATTTTGTCCGAAAACAAAGTAAACACCAAGAGCCTTGAACTAATGACCCTAATGTGATTTCAAATGTACTTTGCGATTTCACTGTCTACTGGTGAGGTTCACCAACCTCCTTAGTATTCATATTTGTATTAATTTTGAGAACCAAAGCAAAAGTTGCTCAATCTATGTCATTGTTCTGTCACTTTCATAGTGGCGATGTTAAATTTGTAGCTGTAAGGTGGATACCAACTAACCCCAGATGGTCTTTTTAAAGATTTCTTCATTTTTTTTTTTTTTTTTGTGGATTATTGTATGTTGAATGATGCAAGCAAAAAAGGGCTGCGGCCGCCATGTGTAGGATTGTGTTCAAGAATCAAATTGAAGATCATATATAATTTGATTATTTGCTCATCATCTTAGCCAATTTTTACTTCATTCAAATTCTGATTTCCAGAGTTTCGGCAATGACCAAATGGTCAGCAGTCGTGATCACTGATCAATGTTTAAAATATATATTTTTTTGATCAAATAAGAACTTCATTAATAATGAAACTGCTTACAACGAGTCTCTTACTCAGAAATAGCGTCTAGACTTCACACTGGAAATCTATTGTGACTGACTCTAAACTGGAAATCTATTGTGACTGACTCTAAACTGGAAATCTATTATGACTGACTCTAAACTTGCACTACAACTGTATGACAGATAAAAGCGCAGAAGCAATGAATCTTTGACATCTCACCTCTTGTCCAGCCAGTAAGAACTCTAAACTAGACAACTTACTTGTGTCGACACTAAACTCACCCACCAGAGTCCTCCTTACCAGCGTTTGATCGACCAAGCCAACACTCATTATGACCTAAACCCGACCAAAAAGGTTGCCAAACAATCAGACCTGGGACTAAAAAACTCAACACCATCACCACCCTCTTGTCAACACCATCCATCCACCACTGCTCCAAATCGCCATCGCCTTCGACCTGATGTCAGACAAGAAGGACCCACTAGAAGGCCAAGGATGATTGTCTATAGCCAGACATTTTCGCCACCGCTGCTGACCCAACTCCAGAACAGGAATGATCTCTCGACCGGCGAAGAGAAGATTGTCTATACCAAAAAATGCAGTGCCACCCAACAGCTAAAACTAAAAAAAACTTACAAAAGGCTTATTGATGAAAACCAAATAAAGAAACCAAACACCAAAAACTCTCAGCAGGCCGCCACACCCACCACCGCCTGCATTGGAGCCTCGCCTACATCAGGCCACCATCTACTGCAGACCATCGCTTGCAATAGACCGCCCCAGCATCTGAACTCCCCAACCTGCATCATATCACCCTCGCCTGCATCGATTTCCCACCTGCCGACGATCACCTCTGCAGCGCCCTGCCAACCCGATTGTCCCAAAGCCCAGCTATTCCAGCCACCCTATCCCATCCAGATCCGGGGGCAATACTCACAACCCCAATCCAAGACAACTTGATCCCCAAACCCCAACCCCGACCCAAAAGGTTTCGAGCGACGACCACTGGGCCGGCGCTACACCATGAAGAGGACAGAACCCCAGAACCGCAAATCGACGCCGTAGCAGCAACCACGCTAAACCTCCATCTCATCCCTCCAGACCACCTGTCCCCATCCATCCCTTGCCAAGCACTGCTGACTAACCGGCCATCCCACATACTCGACCTAAATTCCGATCTGAACCGCTCGGGTGCGAGTGGTTCGATCTCAACAACGGCCCAATCTCGGCTACCGCTATCCTCACCCACAGAGAAAAACATCACCACGAAGGCCAGATCCCGTCCGGTTGCACGCGCCACCCGCCGAAGAGGCCAGAAGCCCGCACCGACGAGGGTGTGCCGCCGGACGAGTAAAAGTTTTTTTTTTTTTTAACGGGGAAACCCTAGGTCTAGAGAGAAAACCAAAAGGTAAAAAGATACGAAGTTGAATGAAGTTTCTAGAGCAACGTTTAAAATATTGGTCATGACATAATTATTTAAGGATATATTGATTATATAGAGATATATCCACAAAGAAAAATTTTACAGTACATTAATTATTATTGTACCAATTAGCACTCGATTAATCGGTCCATTGCCCGATTAGCACCCTGAATAATCAGCTAAATGAGTTCTAGTCTTTTGTAGCTAGTTATGCACTCTATTTAAACCAGCAGTTGTGCTTCCCTCACCTTAAGAACGCGATCAGTATTACCGAGGATAACCAGGTGGTTACTGTCGATATCTAATCCCCAGGTGAGCTTTTAAGAATAAAAGTGAATTTGTGTTTTTAAAAGTTTTCTATTTTCCCATATATGTATTTCCCTCACCTTGAGAATGCAATCGGTATTACTGAGAATAACCAAGTGGTTGTTGTCGACATCCCATCCCCAGGTGAGCTTTTAAGAATAAAAATGAATTTGTGTTTTTAAAATTTTTCAATTTTCCTATATTTACATTTTTTTAAGGTCAAAAAAATGTTTTGTGACGGAAATATCAAGGGTTTGAGAAACATTGCACAAATTCAAATTGCTTGTTTGTGGACTCGTACCAAACACTGTAGGGAGTTTTTGTCTTCTGCTCCTAAGCGGCCTAGGTTGTTGAAGAAATTAAGCACCGCATCCTCGTTCTAGAAAATTGGATGAAAAAGCACAAATAACTCTAATAATTCATGTTTTCCAAGATATCTCATCAACTAAAGATCGTAGCTAGCTACGAAAGATAAGAACTCATTTAGCCGATTATTGGGGGCGCTAATCGGGCAATGGACTGGCTAAAAAATAACTCCAATAATTCACATTTTCCAGGATATCTCATCAGCCAGAAATCGTAGCTAGCTACGAAAGAGAAGAACTCATTTAGTCGAGCTACGATCTCTAGCTGATGAGATATTCTGGAAAACGTGAATTATTAGAGTTATTTGTGCTTTCTCATCCAATTTTCTGAAACGAGGACGCGAAGCTTACCTTCTTCAACAACCTAAGCCGCTTAAGAGCAGAAGACAAAAATTCCCCACAGTGTTTGGGTACAAACAAGCTATCAGAATTTGTGCAATGTTTCTCAAACTCTTGATATTTCTATCAAAAACATATATTTGACCCAAAAAAAAAAAGATTGTAAATATAGGAAAATCAAAAACTTTAAAAAACACAAATTCATTTTTATTCTTAAAAGCTCACCTTGGGATGTCGACAACAGGCACTTGGTTATCCTCGATAATACCGATCGCGTTCTTAAAGTCAGGGAAAAGAGTGTGTCGACAACAAACACTTGGGATGTCAGGGATGTTGACTGCTGGTTGATGTATTGGGTTTTCACAGCCTTGACAACTTGACAGAAAAGAGTGAACGCTCCTCTCCAGCACTATTGGTTTGGTGAGTTTTAAATGTATTGCACCAGTCGTCGAACTCAACGTATAACCCTGGAAAAACAAGTTGCACACTAGGGTCTTACCAAAGGCACTTCACAAGTCACAAAGAAAACTCTGATCTATAAAGGGCCTTCATCGCCAATTGAGCTTGGTCTATATTATGAAACTATCTCAGTGTCCCTATAATTTGAAACCCCTCAGCAGCTTTATAGATAAGATATCTCAACCGCCACTATTGAATTTGAATGACTTTATATCATAAATCTTTGTCTGTTCGCATAACTCAGGTTGAGCTCTAAAAATAGAATGATCTAATTCTTATTCAATACTTGTGACGGAGATATTTGAGCGGCGGGGGTTGTTAGATTTAGGTTTTGCTGGGGGAGTTATTCATTTGGGGCTCGGGGGTTTTGATTTAAGTTTCACAAAGTAGGTTTTGGTACTACAGTGTCGTTTATTACAACAAGATTGAAGGTCTGGCCCAGAAGCCCAAGAGTTCTATCCAATCGCTTTCGGATATGTCGATCCATTTTTGAAAGTTGAGACAGAAAGATATTCGGTCAATTGAGAAAGATGTTCGGGGAAGTGGATATGTATTTCCAAAACCATGTAGTTTGGGGTACTAGGCCGGTAGATTGAGAATGAGAATTGACTAGGGCTTGGGCTACAAATAAAAAAGTCCAAAGATGATTTCCACTTAATTTTAGATGGGGCAAGAGAAGCTTGAATGTATTTCTAGAGTAAATAATTTATAAGATTTAAATCCTTGAAATCCTTGATCTCCACATTATTGTTATAGCTTGCTAACAAACAGCTTGTCACTTGTTAATTGCACTCGTGATCTATGTTTTGCTTAAAACTGGGGTCAAAATCTTACTATAACACCTAATTTTATTGAAATTTTCTCAACACCAATAATCTTACAACTGATAGAACATGATTTTTAAGACAAGTTCCAAGTGACGATTCGCAAAATTGTCAAATGTTATATTTTTTCATAACGACTTTGAGTCCCTTACCGAACCACAAACATTCATGTTTCCGAGCATTGAACGTGGAAAGTTGCTTCACCGACACAGACACTTCCCATGAGTTGACATTTGCTCAGTCATGACTCGTTAAGTCATTCCGACACAATGACATTTTTTTTTTTTTACTTGGAACTCAACAGACTTGAAAATTTCCTCCACCCAACACCTTAGAAAGAGCGACACTCCTGTAATACCCCAGAAATTCATTCCTAATTTCTAATGATTTTTGAAAAATTATTAAGTTGATTGTTAGGATGATTTCGTGGTTCGAGGGTGGAGCAAAAGTGTTTCGGACGAATAATTACTTGAAAAAGTTTTATTTCGAGGGGCCAAAAGGTTGACTTTTTATTCGTTGAGTTTCTCCCAAAACTTTCTTCATGAAAGTTGTAGAGCATGTCGATACGAGTTCGTGGATCTGAGGAACGTGAAAATCGGAGTTTGTATGAAGAAGTTATAGTCAGCGGAAGTTTTTACTATTTTGGGAAATTCCTATAAATAGAAAAATTCTGAAAATAAATTCATTTTTTCCATTTCAGAAAGTTTCCAAAATTCGAAAACCCTATTCTCTCTCGTCGCGGGACCCTACTTGATTTGGTTTTCCGATGATATCTTTGTCGTCCGGCCACCATTGGCCGCGCCACCAATCCTATTCAAATTGGCTTTTCCTTCTTTGTCGTTCTGTGGTGGTGGTACACGACGATTAGCGTGCAGGACGACACAGTAAGGCAGAAACTATGGTGGCTGCGCAATTTTGGAGCTACCTCGATTCTTCCGTTTCCGGCCACCTCAAGCTCCATTTCTTGAGGGGTTTTCAAGCCCATGAGACGGTGATAATTTCTCCTTAAACCTCTTGCACCAATTTGCAGCGAGGAAAGAGAATCGAACGGATTGGGATTTTATGGTTTCACCAAGTTCTTGACATTTCGGGTAAATTCCGGTTAAATGACTTAGATTCTGACTTTGTGCTAGTTGTGAAAGTTATTGTACATGTTGAGACGAATATTTTGGGATAGTTTCATGACCCAATTTGGGGGTTGCCAGTGGTGCGTGGAGCCCACGCTCAGCCACTGTCGGCGGCGTGTGGCGGAGTGTCCAGCCAGTTTTTGGGGTTCTGTTTTCATGTTTGTCATTTACTCATCGATACAAGCAGTTGATATATTATGGGGTCATGTTGTGACCATTTGAAGCATGTTAGATTTAACATAGTTTCGGTTTTCTCGGTTTGCAGTCCGTGAGGATCCGACCGTTGGATCGTTTTATAATTTTAAGAAATTGATCCTAAAAGTGTTCCGAAGACCTTGAGAGGTCTCGGGGATTTTTGTCTCGATTGACAAAATCTTCGATTTTTGGTTCAAATGCTCGGTTCGAACCGTAACCGCTTTCGTTTTAATTGTGTACTAAGTTGAGATCTTATTTTACTTAGGTGATTGACGGAATGTGTTCTGTACTTAGGTGATTGATGGAGTGTGTTCTGTACTCTATCTCTGCTGTAAGAGAAGAGGCAACAAGATTTAGAGGTAAGTAAATCTCACGAGATTCATTTATGAACGGAGTTACTTTATCGGAATTATTTGATAAATTGTGAAATCGTTTTACAAAATAAATATTTTTTTAAAAAATTATATGAATTTGTTTGTCTACGGTTCATGGGTAAGTTAAAAATGAAGTTTTATTATAAACATTATTTTTCACGGGTTTTGTATTGGTGAACTATAGTTGGTATTAGTAGCATTGCTGAGCGGATGACTACGTATATATATATATATATATATATATTTACGTGAATTATATATATTGGTGCAGTTGTGAAATGAGGTGGAACTAGTATGTGTTGTGATTTGATTTTCTAAGGAAATAAATGAGTTAGGATGGAAATAATTATATTATTGACTTTTCTCATTTGATAGTTTTATGTGTCAATTTATACTAGTGGTTTAAGGGTGAAAACAATATTTTGAAATTGATTTCTATATTATTTTTGGAGATTGGAGTTGAGATTCGAAAAACAATATTTTGTTGCAGTCAATTATATTGTTTTGAAGAACATTTGATTTGGTGTAACATTTTTGAGTCTTCAGTGACTTTTTAAATGTTTTGGTCTACAGATCGAGGGTCACATTAGTGATTGAGGGCGGGTTATCCGAACCATGTCCTTGGCTGGGATATGATAGGTGTACAAAGTGTGATGTTTTTAGTATGTATTTTCCCTCATTTGGCTAAGTTATTCTCTTAAAATTACTAACTCTAACATAGTTTCTGTTTTTAGATACTTCAAGGTTAGAAATGGAGAAAAGAAGCATAAATGAGCGTAAATGAGGATAAGTCATTTTAGAAACTTCCACTTTTATTTTAGGAAATCTTTCTTATTTTGTTTTAAGGAACTTTCTTGCTTTGAACTTTCCTATTTGAGACTTTCCTGTTTTAAAGAGAGAATTTAGGAGTCCATCCCAATAAGGACTCTTGAGAGGTGACGCAAAGACTTGAAGGAGAATAAGACTTTTTGCCTTGCAAAGAAGAAGGGAATAACGCACAAAAAAAGGAGGAATTCAATGAGTTTTATTCACATAATTTTCCTTATATATTTCGTGGAGATAATTTTTTGAAGACAAAGCAAAAGCTTTCATAGATAGATAGCTCAAGTGAGCGTTTTACAGTCATAGAGTAAAGCATCAATAATGCTTGCAAGTGGTTGGTGCAACCATACAGAAGCCTGAACATCTTCAAAACCTATTGCAGCTAAGCGGTGAGCAACTGCATTACAATTCCTAGGGACATGCTCAATTCGAATCCCCAACAGTTTAGTCCAAACCAGCTTTACATCATCAATGAGTCCCCCGTTTGCTAGTAAACTATGATCCAGACTATGGATTTCAGCAATAGCTTCTAGACAATCACTTTGCACTGTCACATTGTGTTCCTGAAAGGAGTATATGAGATCCAAACCTTCTCTGATTGCAAGCATCTCACATTGCTTTAGTGAAGCAGTATAAGGAATAGTACGTGCAAAGGCAACCCGAAACCTACCTTTATCATCACGTAATACACCACCAATGCCTCCTTGGTGTTGATTAGGGAGAAAAGCTGCATCCACATTCAAGGTCAGCCTACCATGCTCCGCTGGTGTCCACACTTTCTTCGCCGGTGTTGTATGATTTCGACTACCAGATCGCACCTTTTGAAAGTCTGTCAACCATGAAAAGCTACTAAGAAGGTTGTCTTGAGCTGTCTGAGACTTATTTTGCCATAAAGTAGAGTTTATGTTTTTCTAGACTGCCCATAAAACCATGAGAAGCTTGGCAAAAAGATCTGGTTGACAATGCATGGCTCTCTCCAACATCCACTCTTTAAAGCTCATATTAGGAAGCATTGTGTGCTGCAAGTTGAAAGGTGGAGCAGATAGGATATCATGCACTATAAGGCATGTACAAAAAACATGTATAGTGTCTTCCATTCGTGAGTCACAAAGGGGACATTTCACCTCTCCCTGATAACCTTTTAGAAGTAGCCTCTCCCTTGTTGGTAATAGATTATTGCTGGCTCTCCATATGCAAACTTGAACCTTACCAGGAACTTTTTCTTTCCACAACTGTCTCCATAACACTTTATATGGATCTCCACTTGATGTGGAGGTTAAGACATGTTGAAGGATATGATTTCGAGCTATCCAATACGCCGACTTGACTGAGTAAAATCCTTTTTTCTCCGGTCCCCATATGAGTCGATCATGATCAGGTTGTCGACTGAGAGGTATGCAAAGCACTCTTGCAGCAATCTTGGGGGGAAATAGGCTATTCACTGAGGCCAGAATCCATTCCCTATTGTTTTCATTGATGAGGTCAGCGACAAACTCTATGGTGGTGGTAGGGGGCTTTTGCAGTGCATAAGAGGATGTTACAGGGATCCACTTATCCGTCCATACATTAACCTGCTGACCATCTCCGATTTTCCATTGTACACCGGCTTTTAAGATCATTCTGCTAGATAAGATACTTCTCCAAGAGAATGATGGAGAGTCTCCAACAGTTGCCTCCCAAAAAGAACAATGGGGAAAGTATCTTGCTTTATATAAACGAGCAATAAGAGATCGAGGGTTGGAAAGAATTCTCCAACCTTGTTTAGCAAGCATAGCTAGATTGTATGCGTAAATATTCTTGAAGCCCATTCCGCCCTCTTGTTTGGTGAGACACATCTTTTCCCAACTACACCAATGAATTTTCTTGTTTTCATCTGTATCCCCCCCAAAAAAAGAGGCACATAACTTATGGATATCATCACACAGAGTCTTTGGCAAGAGGTAACAATTCATTGCATACATTGGTATTGTCTGAGCAACAACCTTGATAAGAATCTTTTTTCCTGCAGCACTCAGGATTTTTGACTTCCAACCAATTAACTTCTTACTTACCTTTTCTTTAATATACTCAAAAATGGCTGTTTTGGATTTTCCTACTCGAAGTGGGAGTCCCAGGTACCTGTCATGTTCCTCAACCCACTTCAATCAAGAATAGAGGCTAGGAAAAATTGTTGCTCCACCGGGACATTCTTGCTAAAGACCACACTACTATTTTGATAGTTAACTTTTTGACTAGATGCTTTTTCATACACGTTCAAAATTGCACGAAAGTTGTGGCATTCCTCTACATTAGCAGTACCAAAGAGGAGACTGTCATCTGCAAAAAATAAGTGGTGGAGAGTGGGGGCCTGAGGGCACATAGTGAGGCTAGTGATTACACCATTCTGCACGGCCCTGGTGGTTAATGATGAAAGTCCTTCAGCACACAATATAAACAAGTAAGGAGATAAAGGATCTCCTTGTCTGATGCCCCATGTAGGTACTATTTTGGATGTTGGTTCACCTTGAAGAAGAATAGCATAACTCACACTAGTCACACAATTCATTACTCGAGCAATCCATTGAGAACAAAAACCCAATTTAGTTAACATGGCTTGTAAGAAATTCCATTCCACTCTGTCATAAGCTTTGCTAATATCTAGCTTGAGGGAGAAGAAACCTGTTTCTTGATGGCGTAATTTATGTGTGAAGTGTGATGCTTCTGTTGCAACTAAAGTGTTGTCTGAAATTAATCTACCTGGCACATATGCACTTTGAAAAGGCGATATAATCTCAAGTAAGCACTACTTTAAACGATTTGCCATTACCTTTGAACTGATTCAGCAGATAACATTGCATAGGGCTATTAACCTGAAATGAGCTGCTTTAGTGGGATCTTTTATTTTAGGTCTAAGACACAGGTAAGTGTAGTTAGATTGATCCCAAAACTCCCCCTTCTCCAAGGAATTTCGAACTGCCAAACAAACATCAAAACCAACAATGTGCCAATATTTTTGGTAGAAAAATGGGGACATACCATCAGGCCCGGGCTTTTAGAGGGATGCATTTGAAAAAGTGCCATTCTGATTTCTTCATCAGTGTATGGTCTTGACAACAAGTCATTCATCTCGGTCGTGACTTTTGTAGGAGTGGCTTCAATGACATTTTGCATGGCCTTAGCGTCACTAGCTTCCGAGGTGAAAACATTTTGAAAATAGTCTAACAGTAGCTGCTTGATTATGGCTGGCTCGTCCCTCTATTGCCCTAAAGCATCATTTAGCCCTTTGATCATATTCTTACTCTTTCTGTTACTAGCTTCACAATGAAAAAAGGTCGAGTTTCTATCACCCTCCTTTAATCAAATAGCTCGTGATCTTTGCCGCCAATACTTCTCCTGTTGAGAGAGGAGTTGACTGTGCTTGACATGCAACTGTCGCTGCGCTTCATACTGCTCCGGTGAGTAGGGAGCCTTCATAATGTCGTTCAACTTTTCTTGAATGACACGTAGCTCAATTTTCTGCTTCTCAAACTCCTTAGTGTGCCACTGCATCAGCTGTTGGCCCGTAAGCTTGATTTTCCAATCTAATTGCTATAACGCATTTCCCGTCAAGGGGTGAGCCCATCCCTGCTTAATAATCTCATTGCATTGTGAGTTCTCATGCCATATTTCTTCGAACCGTAACATTCTCCTACTATGATGCTTTCTCTGTTTTCCCGCCTGAACCTCTATGAGTAAAGGGCTGTGGTTAGACTCTGAAGGATCAAGGGTGATAACTCTACTGTGAGGAAACCAATTTCGCCAAAGAGGAGTCTGAACCCCCTATCCAATCTCTCTTTCGTGAACTTATTACTCCAGGTATATCTACTCCCCACAAATCCCATATCAATGAATCCACAATTTGCCATAGTTCTCCGAAACGCTGCCATGGGTGCATGAGCCCTAGGAGGTCCACCCAACTTGTCTGCCTGTGTCATGATTTCGTTGAAATCACCTGCTATCAACCATGGCAAGTTACATGGTTCCATTGCGAGGGCTGCTATTACAGACCATGTTTGGGCTCGATCTCTTCTTGCTGTAAAGCCATAAATACCTGTAAATCTCCATTTTTTAGGTTCCTCCATGTTTCGTGCAGGCTGCAGTTCGTTCTGTGGACAACTCTCGGAAGAAGAAGTTAACGCAATTCAAAGGAGGGAAATGTGGAGTTTGCCGTGCAAAATTCTAGGGAATTTAAAAGGATATGCCATGTACTCCTTATGGAATAAAATCAGAAAATACTAGAGATGAATAAGGGATGTATCCGGTCATTATTCAAGGGAAAGAGAAGGAGCATTGCATGATTAACTCTAAAGATATCCAAGGAATATACTGTGAGTCTTTAAGGGGAAAAGAGATTAGAAAATTCAAGACTTTGTCATGAGAAAATTAAGGAAACTTGGAGGAGAATTCACCTCTAGATGAATGGCTAACATCGCATCACAAGAGAGGAGGATTCCTCTATAAATAGCAGCAATTCTTGACGCCAAGAGGATCGCTTCCTGACGCAAAATTCAGTTCATTAGCCGAGCTCTCTTCTCTCCAAAACCCTATCCAAAAATTCAAAAAAAGCCTCTTGCAGTGAAGAGCTTTAGGTCTTCTCCAAGGCTGTTCATGTTCTTGAAGGCCTAGCTGTGTGTTCTCTTGACATTCTCCAGGCTAGACTACTTCCCCTCTTGTGATTTTCATGCTTTTAAGTTACAAATATGGCTAAACAATTAACTGCACCCTATTTTGGCCATTAAAAAAATAAATAATTTGAGAAAACTTGGCCACTTTGCTTTCAAAGAATTGATGTATTCCATCTGGTTGACAATGCACTCGAGATAGTTTGAAACTAACCATCCCAATTCCCAAATCCCAACCCTCT
Organism: Rosa lucieae; assembly: GCA_024704745.1. Classification (NCBI taxonomy): domain Eukaryota; kingdom Viridiplantae; phylum Streptophyta; class Magnoliopsida; order Rosales; family Rosaceae; genus Rosa; species Rosa lucieae. Next base: position 6,274,631 of record CM045493.1, read on the forward strand.
TGTTGTTTCATTTCCTAGTGAATCATCTTGGGTGAAATAAAAGGGTTCCTTCACCAAGGATGGTTATAAAGAAGCTTTGTGGAAAACAGTAACGTAGCTCTTTCTTTCTTACTCATAAAAAGATGAAGTAAGCCACAAGAAACTATTGAATTGTTAGCTACTGTAATGAGAAGAGAAATCATTGTGACAGTGGAATCCCAATTTTGACAGACTGCGTTCAAGTTATTTGTTTATCATCTTAGTCAATTTCTACTTAATTCAAATTCTGATGTCCAGAATTTTTACAATGACCAAATGGGACCAAATGGTCAGCAGTATTGGTCATGACAGATTTATTTAAGGATACATTCACTATATAGAGATATATCAATAATAAAGAGCATTTCTTGAGACGGATATCTACCGCAGGAAAAAGGAATAATTGGCCGATGTATCTGAATATCGGCAAATGTTGAACCTTGGTCAGCACTATCATCATCCACTATGCTTCTAAAATCTCTCAGGGTCCAAAATATCATAATAATCCCTTTGTCAAAAAAAACAAAAATATCATAATGTCCTAGCTTGATCCTTTAATCTCCCATTAAGTGCTTGTTGAGGGAGTTGGGGTTAGGTTGGAGTAGGACTTGGGAGCCAACCAAAGTGGGCGAGGAATATTCATATATCTAAAGAGAGGGATGGTGTCTTTTCTCTTCTTTTCGGCCTTTGCAAAGTTGCAGCCTGCAAAAGAAGCAATCAGTGCCCTTGGAGTACATTGTGTATTAAACAAAGGCAATTCTTCCTTGGGATTTTGCTTATTTATATTTGACTCCTTTGGAAATGAATAGTCCTCTTTGACCCACGATACATTAAAAATAGAAAGGTAGTCAATCACACTTAAATAAAACAAATCAGTTTTGATTTTCATTTTCTATGTTTGGGTGGAAATTATTCTATGCGTTCATGCTCTTTTGGTTCGAGGAACGAGTTTTTAACATATTAGAGTCGGAAATGAGATATTATATTAGAATTAATTTTGTGAAAGAGAGAAAATAAAATGCTTTAACTCTCTTATGTATGCTTTTCTATTCTACTTAGTTTTACCTTCTCTTCTACGCTCTAATCTTGCACACTAAATGGAATTAAAGTGTGTAAAGTAATGAGATATTCCAAGAGGTACTCTTCAAATTTATTGTAATATGGGGTTCAAGCTTTATGTCCCCCCTTATAATCTGTGGTTTCATTAATCAAGATCTGAGAACAGCCGCACTGATAAAAAAAAAAAAAAATAGTAATGAGGTGCTCCATCTGTTTTTGTTTTGTTTTTTTTTTTTTTTTTGGTCTGAAGGTATTCCATCTGGTTGACAATGCACTAGAGATAGTTTGAAACTAGCCATCCCAAATCCCAACCCTCTTTGTTGCTTCAATTCCAAGTGAATCTTGGGTGAAAAAAAGAAGGGTGTCTTCACCAAGAAGATGGTTATAAAGAAGCTTTGTGGAAAACAGTAACATGGCCCTTTCTTTCATACCCATAAAAAGATGGAGTGAAAAACAAGAAACTATTGGATCACAAGCTACTCTAATCAGAAGAGAAATTATTGTGACAATGAAATTCCAATTTTGACCGACTATGATTCATAGCCTCGGACGTGTTAGTCCGTGAAGTCACTCAAGTGAAAAAGGGAAAAAAAGAAACAAGAAACAAAGAAAAGAAAAGCAGAACGTGTTTGGGGACAACGTGAAGCACTCTCTAGATTTTTGATGGTCCACTGTAATCTATCATGTGGGGTGTGAGTTTATCAAAATCCCATAATGTTCTATTGTCTGCTTAAATTTGATAGCTGTGGTGGCTAGGAATGAGCAAACGGGGGTGGGGGGCGGGGTACCCGCGGGTTTTCCCCGCATTTGTCAAGCGGGGGCGGGGGCGGGGTTCCCCATCACATGTGCGGGGGCGGGGGTGGGGGCACTTATTTCCCCCGCGGGGGTGCGGGGGTGGGGGCGGGGTTTCCCATTACCCATGCGGGGTCCCCGTTTATCTTTTTTTTTTTCTTTTTTTTTTTAATTGAGAACTATTATTTTTCAACCAACATATGAGGCATTTTTATAATTTTCTTATTCTAAAAAAAAAAACAGAAAACTTATACGGGGTATTTATCTTTCCCATCCAGAATACACCTTCAAAGCGATTCGGGAGGATCCAACCGTTGGATTGTCGTATAATTTTGTGAGGATGATTCTAAAGACGATCCGGGACGATCCAACCGTTGGATCTTTGTATAATTTTGTGAGGATGATCCTAAGAGCGATCCGTGAGGTTCTGACCGTTGGATCATAGAATAATTGTGAAAAGACGATCCTCTAGGTGATCCTTGAAGATCCAACCGTTGGATGGTCGTATAATTTTGTGAGGATGATTCTAAGAGTGATCCGGGACTATCCAACCGTTGGATCTTTGTATAATTTTGAGAGGATGATCCTAAGTGTGATCCGTGAGGATCTGACCGTTGGATCATAGTATAATTGTGAAAAGACGATCCTCTAGGCGATCCTTGAGGATCCAACCGTTGGATCGTCGTATAATTTTGTGAGGATAATTCTAAGGGCGATCCGGGACGATCCAACCGTTGGATCTTCATATAGTTTTGAGAGGATGATCCTAAGGGCGATCCGTGAGGATCTGACCGTTGGATCATCGTATAATTGTGAAAAGACGATCCTCTAGGCGATCCTTGAGGATCAGACCGTTGGATTGTCGTATAATTGTGATTTGTGATTTTGGCTGTTAGAATAAAAAATGATGAAAATAAAAAGAATAAAAAAATTATTTTTTGTCAAAAAAGAAAAGGAAAAAAAAAATGAAAAGATAGAAAATAGAAAAAAAAAAAAAAAAAGACCAATGCGGGGGGCGGGGGCAGGGGTGGGGAACCCATTACCCGCGGGGGCGGGGCGGGGAATCCCCCATCTGATAATATCCCCAGACGGGGAACGGGGGAGCGGGGGAATTTGGGCGCGGGGGCGGGAGCGGGGGGCGCGGGGGCGGGGGAATTCCCCGTTTGCTCATTCCTAGTGGTGGCCAAGTTAGTAAAGGTATTGATTCTTCTGCGGAGAAAACAATTACCTAATCGTTGTTTCTTTTCATTGTGCAAACAGTAAATTTACGTTTTCTAATCTCGTGATTTGTCATTTTTTAAGATAATTAGTCGAACACCTTATTTCACCTCACCTTATTATCAAAATGTGGTTGTAATAGTGTGGTTTAGTATTCGAAAACCTAATCTAAACACGATTTGTCGGCATTTTTAGATGCATGTTCTCCAAAAATAGTGCATCATCAACACATTTATCATGAACATGATCAGTAACTGTCATCTTCAAATTCGTCATTTTGGCACTACACAACCCGGAACAACCACCACAGTCCCCTGAGTTTGATCGGTAGGGAAACCCTTTAGTCGTAATCTGCACAAAACAAGAACAGTGGGCTCCATTATAGCAACCCTTCAAAGCTTTATTTTTTTATTTTTTATTTTTTTGAACAAGAACCCTTCAAAGCTTTAAGTTTGTGGCTCGTCCTCTTGCCGAATTTCATTACAATTTTTCCCTAAATTGACTAGCATCATTCCATATCAAGGTGTTTCTGCATTTCTGCTCCACAGGGCAATGAAGGCAGTCTACAGAACTAGTAGTTTAGACTTTAGAGTTTGGACAGCCTGAAATTAAAGAATATGGACCCCAGAAATTAATACTTACATCAACCCCATTCAAGAAGGAACTCATAGTTCTGGTTTTATGTTCAGACCCCCCTCACTGGTCAATTCTTTAGTTTGTGCCACACATACTATTCAGGTTTATTTGAAATTCAAAAGCTGAAATCTGCAGCTGTCAAAATTTTGTACCGTATTCCGGGTCTGCATAAATCATTGACATACGAGTCTACAATGATATCTTAACTAACAAAAACTGTTTCTGTTGCAAAGCCGCCTTCTTCTTCAATTCCCATCTTTGAGTAAGAAAGAAAAACAAGTAATCACATACTTTTTTAGTTTTAAATTTCCCAACCAAAAAGAAAATTACTTTTTATCTGATCAGGACGCTGATTGCTAAACGACACAGTAACCTGTATTTATTTAATAAAGGTTGAGTAATCCAGATCACATAAGAAAAGGACGGTGATGTGTCAAACTGGGATTTTGACACTGGCCTAAATCCTCAGTAGAAGTCCACTAGCTCCATGGCCAACCAAGTAAGGCAAGTAACCACCAAGAACAAGAAAATAAATAAAAACCCATTAAGAAAATTCCAAGAATTTCAACCCCTAATGAAAAGTTTTGTACTTTGGTTCATTCCCCATTAACAAAAAAATCTGCCTCCCACCCCTAATAAAATATTAATCAAGCATCTCTCTCTCTCCTAGCTTTTCTCTCTCTACCCCACCCAACTCTCTCTCTCTCTCTCTCTCGGTCACAAAGTCTGTTCCTTTAGCAGTACCGTAAGGTTGTAGTCAGTGTATATTAATATTAATATTTATTTATTTTTTTTTGTTCTGGTTTTGCTTCAAGTTTCCAGTTGTGTTTTTACAAACTCATGTTCTGTAGTTCTTGCTTCAAGTCATCATATCATAGAATAATTATTAACCTATTCATTTTGTTACTATTATTTTATTGTTCTCTGATTACTCCTTCATCATTGAGAGAGGTGGGAGTACAGAGATTTTGAGATTTGTGTTGTATGGTATGGGCATGGTGATCCCAGCCTTTCTCCAGCTGGTTAATCTGTGTGTCATTGGCTTTGCTTTAGCTCTCCAAGGATCTACAGGTAAGTTTTAATCTTCAGTAAATCTTTTATCAATCTTTCATGTAAGCATTGGAACTAGTGAATGGAATAGTGAAAGTTGAATATGGATTTGCAAGCTTTTGTGCTTCACCAACATTGTTGTGATCTGGGTCTCTGAATTTCATGTTGCTATTGTTTGTTTACAAAACCAAAAAAATGTAGTTTACTGTGACTGGCATGATCAAATGCTGCAATCACATAAAGTGAATTATTTTCGACACTTCGATCTGAACATATGCTCATTTTATCGAATTGTTATTGAAATTGTTTTCTTAAATTTGCCTGAACATAGTATTGCCACCAGAACTCACAGCTAGTGGGTCATCTGGTGTGTAAATGGCCCAGTTCTTTACTCAATGCCTTAAAATAGCCTTAATGTAACTACAAAGTTGTTTCAGAATAAGAATGAATAGTATACAGGCTTAAGTGTCTGATTTTCACAGCTTGTTTAACCCTTCACTTTCTCTTAGGATTAAATCCATCACCATCACCAGAATCTCTCTCTGTGAATCCTCCTATTGAGACAGCACCTGGTCCTCTTCCTCAAAGCAAGTCATTCGGAAGCAATGTGCCAAGCCCAGCATTACAGCCAAACGGTAAGTCCTGATCATAAGTTCCCATGACAGTGCTTTTTTAGATTAGAACATCAGATTTGAGCTCTCAATTTGACAATCCAGGGTCGGATTTGCACCCTGTGCCTGCAACGCCACCTCTTATGCCTCCCCCAGTGCCCCCTAAAACCGAAGGACAGGTACCATCCCTTTCACCAAGTACTCCAGCAGTGCTGCCACCACAGAATACAGCTCCTCCACCATTAGATGTACAAACTCATGCACCATCTGTGCTGCCAACTGTTCCCCCAAAAAAGACACCAGTTAATAATGGCCCTATCTCAATGCCAGTTGCTCCAGGTATATGACACGCAATGGCTATTTCTATGATGATTTTTATGTTGATTGGTGTTAAAGTAGCTGTGTCTTTTTATCTCACTTCTAATATGCCATACCAGTTCCAACACCTCCGAGGAATGTGCCACCAATTTCACCAGTCCTCAATTCGAGTACACCAGAAACTTCACCATCAAGTTCTCATCAAGGAAATGTGCCAGTAAATAGGGTTCCCATACCAGAGCCAAATGCTCCACAGAACACAGCTCCTCCACCATTAGATGTACAAACTCATGCACCGTCTGTGCCGCCAACTGTTCCCCCAAAAAAGACACCAGTTAATAATGGTCCTATCTCAGTGCCAGTTGCTCCAGGTATATGACATGCAATGGCTATTCCTATGATGATTTTTATGTTGAGTTGGTGTTAAAGTAGTTGTGTTTTTTTATTTCACTTCTAATATGCTGTACCAGTTGCAACACCTCGGAGGAATGTGCCACCAATTTCACCAGTCCTCAATTCGAGTACACCAGAAACTTCACCATCAAGTTCTCATCAAGGAAATGTGCCAGTAAATAAGGTTCCCATTCCAGAGCCAAATGCTCCACAGAACACAGCTCCTCCACCATTAGATGTACAAACTCATGCACCGTCTGTGCCGCCAACTGTTCCCCCAAAAACGACACCAGTTAATAATGGTTCTATCTCAGTGCCAGTTGCTCCAGGTATATGACATGCAATGGCTATTCCTATGATGATTTTTATGTTGAGTTGGTGTTAAAGTAGTTGTGTTTTTTTTATCTCACTTCCAATATGCCGTACCAGTTGCAACACCACGGAGGAATTTGCCACCAATTTCACCAGTCCTGAATTCGACTACACCAGAAACTTCACCAGTCGTCAATTCCAGAACGCCAGAAACTTCACCATCAATTTCTCATCAAGGAAATGTGCCAGTAAATAAGGTTCCCATACCAGAGACAAATGCTCCAGGTACAGATAGCCTGTGGTTATGACTTTACTAGGTCTCAGATATTTGTTCTTACTTCTAAAAGGTATGCTTTGTTTCAAATCACAGCACCTGTTTCATCACTGCCAAGGGCATCGGGACCAAATCCATCTGTAGTCCATTCTACCACACCGAGTACAGCACCAACTACATTACCTAGTAGACCCTTGTTGCTTTTGCTTTCCTTGATTATTTAAAACTGAAACCTTTCTAGTTTAATTGACACTTTGTTGTGTCTCTAATATGCAGTACCAGTTGCATCACCAAGTACACTGCCTCAAAACCCACCTTCCAGTCATCCAGTTACACCGGGAGAGTCTCCATCCACAATTCCTGGTACTACCTTAGAAGAATTTTGTATTAAGCTATGAAAAACTAAAAAGGTTGCTACAGGACTATTTTTAAGAGGGAGTTGTGTCTATACCAACTCTTGAGATAGGTTATAGAGGATCCAATTAAGAAAACACATAAATTTTCTAATGTGCTCTCTCTTAATAGTTTCAATTCTAAATGTAATTTCAATATATTGAGGTTTCAGATCCTGAAGTCTCTCCTGTATCATCTCCTCCCCCAAACATCAACCAGAAAAAGGATGGAAATTCAGTTGTTGCACCACCATATGAAGCTCCAAAGCCATCACTACCCATGGGCCATGCTCCAGCTATAGGTATAGGAAACACACATGTTTAATATGGACTGCTGCTCAAAATTTTGTGTAGTCAAGTTTATAATTCTAGGTTCTATTCTCTGCTGTAGCTCCATCTGTCAACAAACCTGTGGTATCATCTCCTACCCCAAAATCCAATTGGAAAAGGGGTAAAATGCCAGTTGTTGCACCCCCAATTGAAGCTCCCAAGCCATCACTCCCCACAAGTCATACCCCAGCTGAAGGTATAGAAACCTACGCATTTATACTGGTTGACACTTGAAGTTTGTGTTGGCAAGTTTATAATTTTAGTTTCTGTCATTTTCTGTAGCTCCATCTGTCCCCAAACCAGTGGTATCATCACCTTCCCCCAGCATCAACAGGAAAAGGGGTCAAATACCAGTTGTTGCACCACCTTATGAAGCTCCCAAGTCATCAACACCCACGGCGCATACCCCAGCTAAAGGTTTTCTATACCTGCATATTGCCATATAGGTTGTTACTTGGAAAGTTTCTCTTGTCAAGTTTAAAATACTAGGGTTCTGTTCTCTGTTGTAGCTCCATCTGTCCGCAAACCTGTGGTATCATCTCCTTCCCCCAGCATTCACTGGAAAAGGGGTGGAATACCGGTTGTTGCACCACCATATGAAGCTCCTAAGCCATCACTACCCATGAGTCGTGCCCCAGTTCAAGGTTTAGAAAACTAAATATTTCATATTGGTTGGTATTTGAAAGTCTATGTGTCAAGTTTATAACAGTGGGTTCTGTTCTTTGCTGCAGCTCCTTCTGTCCACAAGCCTCTGAGACATTATAAACTTGCTCCTGGACCATCTGATTCATTCCCTGAACCTCCTTCTGATAAAGGATCTCGTTCTCCTGCATCATCGCCTCCAAGCTCATTGTATAAACATCATCATACCAGGAACAACATCACCAATCCTACTGCTGCACCATCATATTCGGTTTCTCCTTCCACTTCAAAACAGCAAGGTTTCATTTTTTTACCTGAATTACATGTGATGAATACAATTCTACAGTTTATTCTGTTCTTTTACATGATGGCCTAAATTATCATTTTAATGTTTTTATGCAGGTCCAGTGATTGCACCGGCTTCAGTTCAAACAAGGAGGCGAAGACACTATGCTTCTCCACCCCTATATCCAGGTACCAAAGCTTTGAGTTTTAAGTGTTTCGATTCCACTTAACATCTGAGCAATAGTAACTTTGTTTTTCAACTCTAACACAATACCTGTCAGGGTCTTCAGCTCCCCCATCTCATTTACCTGTCACTCCATCAGCAAGCCATGTTTCACCTGCTCCTTCTCCAACTCTAAAAGATGCATCTGACTATACCAAAAGTAAGAAATGCTCATTCTCTCATTGCTTTTTAGTTTCTGTTACTGTACTATAGACTTACCTACTAACTTATGTATACTATTGTCAGTACCCCCAATACGTTCTGCACCAGGGTCTTTATCAACAAGTCCAAAAATGCCACCTCTGCCACAAGTTCACGCATTACCACCTCCACCTCCCAATGCAGGTATACATCTAGAATATTTTTATTACCTACTGGTTACTGGTGTCTCTTTCCGCTTTGTTGATCCTACAATATTCTTCTTCAAACTAAAGTGTAATGCATAGGTTCTCCCTTTTTGTAGATTGTTTAGTAGGGACTTGTGCAGATCCCTATACAAATACCCCTCCTGGGTCACCTTGTCTCTGTGTCTTGCCAATGCAAGTGGGACTGCGCCTTAGCGTTCCTCTCTATACTTTTTTCCCCTTTTACATGAGTTCGGAATGTTTTTATGCAGGTCCAGTGATTGCACCGGCTTCAGTTCAAACAAGGAGGCGAAGACACTATGCTTCTCCACCCCTATATCCAGGTACCAAAGCTTTGAGTTTTAAGTGTTTCGATTCCACTTAACATCTGAGCAATAGTAACTTTGTTTTTCAACTCTAACACAATACCTGTCAGGGTCTTCAGCTCCCCCATCTCATTTACCTGTCACTCCATCAGCAAGCCATGTTTCACCTGCTCCTTCTCCAACTCTAAAAGATGCATCTGACTATACCAAAAGTAAGAAATGCTCATTCTCTCATTGCTTTTTAGTTTCTGTTACTGTACTATAGACTTACCTACTAACTTATGTATACTATTGTCAGTACCCCCAATACGTTCTGCACCAGGGTCTTTATCAACAAGTCCAAAAATGCCACCTCTGCCACAAGTTCACGCATTACCACCTCCACCTCCCAATGCAGGTATACATCTAGAATATTTTTATTACCTACTGGTTACTGGTGTCTCTTTCCGCTTTGTTGATCCTACAATATTCTTCTTCAAACTAAAGTGTAATGCATAGGTTCTCCCTTTTTGTAGATTGTTTAGTAGGGACTTGTGCAGATCCCTATACAAATACCCCTCCTGGGTCACCTTGTCTCTGTGTCTTGCCAATGCAAGTGGGACTGCGCCTTAGCGTTCCTCTCTATACTTTTTTCCCCCTAGTTTCGGAGCTAGCCCAGGAAATTGCAGTTGGGGTTTTCATGCAACAAAGTCAGGTTCGCATCATTGGAGCCAATGCTGCCAGTCAGAACCCAGAGAAGACAGTAGTCCTTATTGACTTGGTTCCCCTGGGAGAAAAGTTTGACAGCACCACAGCTTTTTTGACTGACCAGAGATTTTGGCATAGACAAGTTGTTATAAAAGCATCCTACTTTGGGGTCTATGAAGTACTGTATGTGCGCTATCCAGGTATATAATGCTACCAGGTTCTCTCTGTATTTGTTTTTGACATGTAACAGCTGTAAGTTTTATCTGTATGTATAGGTTTGCCTCCATCTCCTCCTTCTTCAGACGCTGATGTAATAAATGCCGGACCATATCCTGGTAATGACAATAATGCAAGGACGGTAAAGCCCTTTGGGGTTAATGTGTCCAAGAGGAGGCATAAAAGTGGGCTTAGTGGGGGCATAATTGCTATTATTGCTCTGTCATCCTTTGTAATCATTGCTTTATGCTCTGCTGCTGCTTGGATTTTCCTATTCAAACCTAGAGACCGTGCTTCTCAACTATCATCAACTCCACGGACTTTGCTACCTTCTATTGGAAAACGATCAGGTAATAAGAATTGTTCAAAGTCCAGGTTCTGTGACGCGTTGCTACCTCAAGTATTTTAAATATTGAAATTTGGTCATCAAGTACAGCTGTGGTGGATCCAGACTATTAAATTAGCATTTCTAATATAGAAAAGAATCTATATTTTTGCAGTTACTGTTGGCTCTATGAGGGATAGTAGGCACAGTTCCGCATCATTATCATTTGGATCGAGCATTGCAACATATACTGGATCTGCTAATACTTTCAGTGCAAGTGACATAGCCAAAGCCACTAACAATTTGGATCCTTCAAGAATACTCGGGGAAGGTGGCTTTGGGCTTGTTTACAGTGGTGATCTTGAAGACGGAACCAAGGTTGCCGTCAAAGTTCTAAAAAGAGATGATCAGCAGGGTGGTCGGGAGTTTTTGGCTGAAGTTGAGATGCTTAGTCGCCTTCATCATCGAAACTTGGTCAAGTTGATTGGCATATGTGTGGAAGAGCACCGCTGCTTGGTTTATGAGCTCATTCCTAATGGCAGTGTGGAATCTCATTTGCATGGTATGTTATTTTGTTCTTTGTTTGGCTGTACTTCAGAGTTTATAATTATTCCATTCTTAAGAATGTGCTGAAGCATTCTTTTTGACATAAGCTATGTTTCTGTCCAATTTACTTGGTTTCAGGAATTGACAAGGAAACTGCTCCACTCAGTTGGGGTCCCCGGATGAAGATAGCACTAGGTGCTGCTCGGGGTCTGGCATATTTACACGAGGATTCCAGCCCCCGTGTCATTCACAGAGATTTCAAATCCAGCAATATTTTGCTGGAAAATGATTTTACACCAAAAGTGTCTGATTTTGGTTTGGCACGGACTGCATTGGATGAGGAAAACAGACACATATCAACACGTGTAATGGGAACTTTTGGGTGTGTAATTTCCTTTCGACTGCATCCTTTGTTGAACCTACTAACCACCCTTAGCATGCTACTCGAAAGACTCTTTCTGATATCTCTATTATGTCATTCCTATGATTGTATTATTCAGGTACGTGGCTCCAGAATATGCAATGACGGGGCATCTTCTTGTCAAGAGTGATGTTTACAGCTATGGGGTTGTCCTTCTTGAACTCTTAAGCGGAAGAAAACCAGTAGACATGTCACAGCCACCTGGTGAAGAAAACCTGGTTGCATGGGCCCGTCCGCTGCTGACAAGTAGAGAAGGGTTGGAGGCACTCGTAGATAAAAATCTAGGATCTGATGTTCCATTTGACAGTATTGCAAAAGTGGCTGCTATTGCTTCAATGTGTGTACAACCAGAGGTATCACACCGACCTTTTATGGGGGAGGTTGTTCAGGCCTTAAAGCTGGTATGTAATGAGTTTGATGAGTCAAAAGAAATAGGTTCACGGAGTTCTAGCCGAGAGGATTTGTCCATCGACATGGCTGCTGGTGCAAGTACTACCTCGGAACAGATGCCATATCCTTTCCAGCGCCAATATTCTGCTCCTACCTATGATTCAGACCTTGAGACAGAGAGGGAAGCAACATTGTTGAAGTTGTACAGTATGTCAATGAGAACTGGGAGGGAAGATTCTGAGTCATTTCGGAGGCACTCGAGTTCAGGTCCCTTGGGAACAGGAAGGAGTAAGCAGTTCTGGCAAAAACTGAGATCATCTGGAGGCAGTGTGAGTGAACATGGGTTTATGTTAAAGTTATGGCAAGGATCGCATTGAATGCTTGATCACATTGAGTGTTGAGTTGATGAGTTGATGCTGAGATGGGTTTCTTCATGAAACAAAAGGCAGGCATTTAGAAGCAGGCAAAAGTTGGAGAAAGGCCAGTGAAGTCTGGAAACGAGACATCGGCAAAATCTGTAATTGAGATGAATGCCAATACCTTAATAAGTGAAAATCATATGGTCACAGGAGCTATATATATGTGGCAGGTTTGAATGAACCTGTTGAATTATCAGAGTTTGTACATCCAAAAATTTTGAGGAGGTAGCTAGAAGCTTTTCTATCTGTAAATTAACATGTATTCAAGACATCGGATGCTTGCTCTAGTTACATATTGAGATGTACAGAAGATTTTGTACAATAATATGCAGACTGGTTCCCATTACTTGTAAACACTTGTAATCTTAGAAAAAGGGATGTTGATACCCAAATAACAGAAGTCCTTCAAAATTATAAGCACTTTCAAGTCACACTTCATAATTGTGCCAAAGAAAACCACTACTCCAATTTGTGCAACTCCAAAACCTTTTAACAAAAGAACAAGAACACAAAATATGAGTCAAGTTTTCAATAAATTGAAAAAAAGCACAAGAGTATCCAATGATGGTAGTCTCTCTTATTGTTGTCAGCACAAGAGTATCCAATGATGGTAGCCTCTCTTATTGTTGTCAGTCTTGTCACTTAGTTCAAGGTCACCATAAAATATTGATTTGCTACCCAATTACTTTCCATTTAGGTTTAGGCACAGGCGTAACCGGATTTGTCTTCTGTGTATCTGTATTTATTTGAGATGAGACCTTACTCACCTCGTCTATTTTGACTTTATATTGAATCGAGAAATCAATTTGATTGTCCATTTTAACATGACAGATCAATAGAAATACAATAACAATTAGATTAATATGGAGCATGATTTACTTTCAAGATGGTGGAATGATCAAGGACATACGAGACTCAAAATATCGGCTAAAAAAGCGCGGAGTAAATCACTCTTTGAAAGAAAAATAAAATTACAAAAAAAAAAAAAACCAAAACCAAAACGACACGTCTTTGACAAGAACTTAAAACGAACGGTGGTGATTGATCGAACCGAAGACCCAGAGAATGCAACTTGTTGTCTCTAAATACACACTGAGCTTCGTCTTCCTCACTTTCCCGAGTCCTCCAACCAAAACCAGAGCGCGTCAACGACTTTCCAACACCTCTCTTCTTCAATGGTAAGCGCACACCTCTCCAAATTCCAATTTCGCTTATTCTGAAATTCTAATGTTTTCGATTTCCTTTTGGTTTCCGATTCCAGGCGCCGAAGCCTATCGCCAGTCCCGTGCCGGACGCGTGGTACCCAACCCTAGCCGTCGTCATGCTCTCCCTCGGCCTCCTCTTCACCGCTTCCTTCTTCATGTGAGTCCGATCCGCCATTGCTAGATCTAGATCTTAGTTCCTATTTCACTCAATTTGGCCATGAAATTCTCAGTTTTTATGTGTACAGTAATTTTCTTTGATCGGAAAATTGAGAATTATGAATGTGAATAATTTAACCAATTGCAGAAGTTACTGGACCAATTTAACCTAAGAGCTTAATACCAATGCAGCAAGTTTGTTTCTTTTAATCATGGGCTGTAGAAAAAGATGTTATCAGGCTGTTTAATGTGAGACTTAGAGGTTTCTTTTTGGTCTATATTATCATTTTCTCAAATGCTTTTACCAGTTGGATGAAGAATCAAAGTAAAAAACGGTGTTTCATTATTGATCAGCGTAGAATTGAGAGCAGCAGATAAAGGCTTGATAGGAATTGGAGACATCACGTTATAACCAATAGCAGATTATATGTTACTGCAGTAAATGCTTTAGGTTAAAAATGGTTTGCAGAATGTTTTCAAATTAGTTCTGGGATGAATAGCTGCCCGTAACAATTCCTTGACTGACTGAGGTTTTGCATGGGGTAGTATGGTTGCAAACCGTTCATGTAACATCAGCTTTCCTTCTTTATGTGAATTCATTTGTCAGACTTTGTATTAATCCACTCTTTATAGTATAGTTAATGGTGTACATATCTATTACAGCTATGAAGCGACCTCTTCCAGGAAAAGCCGCAGTCTTGCTAAGGAGCTTATTACAGGAACTGTGGCCTCTGTCTTCTTGGTGCGTTCTTAGTTGGAATCCTCTATATTCTGTACTGGATGGCTTATTGTATTCATGTTTCTAACAGTCCAACTCTTATCGTTTTGTGCAGGGGTTTGGATCCTTGTTCTTGCTGCTTGCTTCGGGAGTTTATGTTTAAGACTTTGAGTTGATGAAATTTTGTTAAGAAAGACTAGATTTACATGATGGATAATATTGTTGACATTGTTAGTTAAATCATGGTAATCTTAAATGAGACAAGTTTCAATATAATGGTCTGTTGCCTTATTTATCATGCCGTATATATTGCATTGCCTGGGTGGGTGTGTTTGAAAGATCTTTTATTTTGTTTCTTTGGGCATGAGCATGGGATATGGAGGTTCAGTGTTAAGGCACTGTGGGGTGGCCAAACTCCAAACCCAAACGTTGGGGAGAATGAAATATTTGAGGGCAGCCTGAATCTTACAATGGAAACAGGTTGTCATAGTGTGCACTGCAAAGTGATTACAGCTCCAGCCTCCCCTAGGGCTTAAGATCTCTATTACTTATTCGACCTTCTTCAATGAAACAGGCATAACCTAACAGATTTAGAAATTGCAGAATGAGAGGAAAAATGGCAAAGCCCTAGGATAGGCTGGAACCATAAAGGGTAGTTGTAAGGCTTTCATCTAGTACGATGGCCGGCTTCAGATTACTTCATTTCAGCTGTTCATTTTCTAGATTCAATCATTAGCGGCTGATAAAAAAAATAATAATAATTTTGATCATATCACCGACTAGTATTTTATGAGTCGAACTCACAGCATTTCACTTACAAAGGAGAGACCTATGTCAATAGACTAAATGATACTGGGTAAAAAAAAAAAAATTTGCACTATATATTTTCTCGGGGTGAGTTAATAACTAGCAGTGAACGAGACAATATTTGGATCGAGATCTATGAAGAATGTATATTTTATATAAAACTGGAATAAAAATGCTTTTATAAAGTAAGCGCTAAAGTACGGTGACGCGTGTGCCTCGTCGCATTAAAAGTGCGTGGACTGAACACACAAACATCAGAGTCTCCTTGATACAGACACGCTCTGAGAGTGAGAGAGAGAGAGAGAGAGAACTAGAGGAAGCGAGAAAAATCGGAGACACACTACTACTGGGGTCCGAACCACCGCCGAGGGTTTCAAACTCCGTCACAGCAACCACCACCATGGAAACTCCGTCGCAGCAGCAGCAACCTCCGGCGAAGAAGAAGGAGACCCGGGGCCGGAAGCCCAAGCCCAAGGAGGACAAGGAGGCCCACTCGGCTTCGAAAATGAAGAAGGCTCAGCAGCAACAACAGCAGCAGCAGCAGCACAGCGTCGACGAGAAGTACAGTCAGTGGAAGTCGCTCGTCCCTGTCCTCTACGACTGGCTTGCCAACCACAACCTCGTCTGGCCCTCCCTCTCTTGCCGGTACTATTCCACCTCTAAACCCTAACTCTAGAGCTCTGGGGTTTTAAGCGACTCAATTTTAGGGCTTCTGGTTCGATTTTTAGGGTTTTTGTGTGGCTGTTTTTTTTTTCAGGTGGGGCCCGCAGCTCGAGCAGGCTACCTACAAGAATCGCCAGCGGCTCTACCTCTCTGAGCAGGTAAGCTTTCATTTTCAGATTTACAATTTTGTGTGTTTGGATTTTGCGACTTAGAAATGATGCTCCATTAGTAGGTTTTGGTTGACTGTGTAATTGACGTTAGTGTGTTTTTGGTGGATTGGTTGGTCGATTAGTACCAAAGATCTGTAGTTACAGAGTGTTCGTCTTGAATTAAAGAGACAATTTATGAGTTTTTTTTTTTTTTTTGGTGGTCGGCAGACTGATGGCAGTGTTCCGAATACTCTGGTTATTGCAAATTGCGAGGTTGTCAAACGTAGAGTTGCCGCTGCGGAGCACATATCTCAGGTTTGTGAGATTGTTTTGGTTTTTGCATGTAGAGTAGAGTATTCATCTGGTATTTTTATTAATAGCTGGCTTTAACTGTTCAGTTCAATGAAGAAGCGCGCTCACCATTTGTGAAGAAGTACAAGACCATCATACATCCTGGGGAGGTATGATTTGACATGAAAATGAGAGCTGTTGCAATTTTTTTCTGTTCTTTTGGGGAGAATCAATTGGTGTGACAAATGCTTGCCATTCACACTTCAATTGGTGGTTTTGGATTCTTTCTTGCTCCCATTTTGGTTCTAAGGGAAGATTTTCAGTCTCTTGTAGTGATCTTTTCATATGATTTGGCAGGTAAACAGAATCAGAGAGCTTCCACAGAACACTAAGATAGTGGCAACGCATACTGACAGTCCTGATGTAAGTGTTTTTCATTCTATTATCTGCGTTTGAAAAGTTGTGTGTTTGTTGTCTAGGTTTCGTTAATGTATGAATATGAAGTTTAACTCGTTTTGGAATTTTGCCACAATTCAGGTCCTTATTTGGGATGTTGAAGCTCAACCTAACCGTCATGCTGTCTTTGGGGCTACAAACTCTCGTCCCGATTTGGTAAATTTTTGCTACCACAACTTTTCCTGAACCTCAGTTAGTAATTTCTTAGGTAAAAAGTTTTAAGAAAATTTGGAAGTGTGTATGTACTAATGAGGTGAAGCAATTGAGTTTGCATTACGTCCAGCATTGATAATTACATGATTCGTCAAAACTCTGTAGGTTTACATGATTTGCTATGGAGTTCTGTGCATCATTGAGTAACTAATTATCATGCTCTTTCTTGATTTGGAGTTTGTGCTTTAGCTAAATAAGTTTTGCGCATCTGTTTAAGAGAGGGAACCGAAGAGTTACTATTTAATGTCATAAAGATTTCAGTTTTCTAGAAAGTAATAAATCTACTCTCAGAATTCATAAGACAAAGCTTATTATGCTATATAGCAGTTTGAAAGAAAAAAGATGCATGGTTTGGAATGGCTCCCTTAGCTTCTTTTTCCATGACTTCCTCTTCTGTCAAATCTTTAATGTAATTTGCCTGCTAAATTCTATAACTTCTGGGGATATGAGAAATGCCACTTTTCTTTCACCTTTACTTACTACCAATTATCCCTTTCCAAATCTTGACTGTTTTAACCTTTCAGATTTTGACTGGACATCAAGATAATGCAGAATTTGCTCTTGCAATGTGTCCAACTGAACCCTATGTGCTCTCTGGAGGTGGGTTGCCTTTTATTTTATTACTGTTATTCTGCTTAGCCTTACAGGTCATGGTAGTCCTTTTGTTTTAACTGTAAAACATTTTGCTCACAGGTAAGGACAAAACAGTGGTTCTGTGGAGTATTCAGGACCATATAGCAGCATCTACCACAGATCCAGCTGCAACCAAGTCTCCAGGATCTGGTGGATCAATTATTAAGCCTGGGGATGGTAATGAAAAGACTGCTGATGGTCCTTCTGTTTCACCAAGGGGTGTCTACCAGGGGCACGAGGATACAGTGGAAGATGTGGCATTTTGCCCAACTAGGTAACTTGTTGGCTGTAGTTGAATTTCTGTTGAGTTCATACAGAATAAGTTGCATGACTTTTTTGCTAAAGATAAACTTCATGCTTCCTCATTTACCAAGCCACATTTCCTTCATATAGCAGTAACCATAGACTTGATCAAACTAGTAAAATAATGGAACACCCATGTTATTGTACACCACATCAGCTGCAATTTCTGTAGTTATTATGGGCTTCTTTTTTTCCTAACGATGCTACATCTCTACTAAAGCTCACAGGAGTTCTGTAGTGTTGGTGACGATGCCTGCCTTATACTATGGGATGCACGTGTGGGTTCTAGTCCTGCTGTAAAGGTAATGTATCTCATGCTTACTTTTCTCTATCTTCTGTTTGTTCTATGGCTTTGTATTGTATTGTACCAAGGGTGTGAATAGACTGGCATACGTGTTGTAGAAACTTCGTGCTAATGCCTGTTCTATCTTTGATGTGCCCATTTTGTACTTTGAAGAATACTTCTTGATCTTCATTATAATAAGTAGAGTTTGTACGAGAATTTTTAGAGGGTCTGAAATCTGTTACTCAAGGAATGGTCTTTGCTGTAACTATACCTGATATGTCATTTACAGTCCAAGTTTATTTTGCCTCTTGATTCCATCAATTGTCAAGGGGTATCTCAAGACTGAGATGCTGATGCATCGAAGTCCAGCCTGAGTCATGTTATAACTTTCTCAGTAATTCATGTTAAGCCAGTTGGTTATGTGAATTTAGGTGGGAGTCCTCATTCCGCATGTTTAGGGGTTTGCTCCTGGCCTGATTATATATTCTTGTGGCTGCAATGGGGGTGACTTGGGTAGAAATTTTCAAAGAGATCTAGTTTTATTTCACTTGGATGTTTTATGTGGTGTTGACTAGACAAAAGTATGCAGCTGCTGATGATGTTTGTCTGTGTTATTGAAGTTAATTTGTTGGAATTTATTTGGGGATGTTTTCTGGTTTTGTATGTATTTAGAGATAACCAGAGTTTGGTGACTCTTGTAAAATCCTTTTCATTGCATCATTTCGTTCGTATTTTATGTGCCTTTTTCTTTGTTCTTGCTACTTCTAACTCTGATCCTTAAACTTGGATACTGACTTACAGGTTGAAAAAGCGCACGATGCTGATCTTCACTGTGTTGATTGGAATCCCCATGATGATAACCTTATCCTAACAGGGTATGATCTCATGTCATACTTCTCTTGGTTTTCCTGCATTCCAATTCTTGGATTTTGATTGTGCTTTATTGTTTGCGTGGATAAGAAGATATGATAGTTATTTACTGCATCTGTATTGGCTTGATTCTTAACAGGTCAGCAGATCATTCTGTTCGCATGTTTGATCGGCGGAATCTTACTTCTGGTGGAGTTGGCGCACCTATTTATAAATTTGAGGGTCATAAAGCTGCTGTTCTCTGTGTCCAGGTAATAATGTGATTCCTGGTTTTTATTGTTCAGTTTTAAAACTTTCAACTCTTTTTAAGGAAGTACATCTGCTACAAGAACTGAGGACGTGTCTGTTTTTATTAAATCTCATCTCTATTTCAGTGGTCTCCAGACAAATCATCCATCTTTGGAAGTTCTGCAGAGGATGGTCTTTTAAACATTTGGGATTATGAGAAGGTATGGAGGTTTCTTTTTGACAGAAAAAAGTTGGCTTCAGAAAATAGTTTGAATTAAAGTTCATATGGTGATTTTATGTCATTTTCTTCAATGTAATTTTTGACATGATGAAGTGTTCAAATAATTTATCAGTATTGTTATGGAGTGGTTTGTCACCTTTCCCCCTCTCCCATCACTTCACCAAACATCTGATGTAATAAATTCATACATAATACATTGCAGGTCAGTAAGAAGGAGCGAACTTCCAAGAACCCAAGTTCTCCTCCTGGTTTGTTTTTCCAGCATGCAGGGCACAGGTTTGAGACTTGCTCTTCGAATTAATTAGTTTAAACTGTACTATACTAATCGTTTCCAAATTCCAACTTTTGATGTGTATTGTACAAGACTATTGAATCTTTGTTCTTGTTGGTCAACTTCATATGTTTAAAATTCTGGATTTATCTCTGTTATATGATTAGGCTCAAAAATTATAATTTGCTCATGCGACCCATATCCGTTGGATTTTTAAGCTTCATCTTTGCATCAAATGTTGGTTTGAAGTTTTATATTAGTGAAACTCATCCAACTGACGGGCCAAACTAGGAAATTATTATTTTTATCTGTTTCTGAGTGATCTGACACTGTCGAAGTTCTCTTGTGTGAAAATTGATCCTTGCCTCGGTCATTTCATAAATAGTAAGGTATTTGTTCTCTCAGTCTTGTAGTTTTCCTCACATGCTTTTCTTTATTTCACATTTTATGCAGGGACAAAGTTGTTGATTTTCATTGGAATGCATCTGACCCATGGACTGTTGTTAGTGTGTCTGATGACTGTGATACTACTGGTGGAGGGGGGACATTGCAGGTATCAGATCTTACTCTTATTGAATTTTTTCTTTCTAAAATGATAAATTATTTTTAAAAACGCATTTAAGAATTGAAATCAACACAATGCTGAAGGGAGCTGTAATGACTAATGAGTACCATATGAGATAAATATAAGCACTTGGACTTATTACCCTGTCTATATCATAGATGTAAAATGATTTTCAAAGCATTTAAGGATGGAAAAGACAAGTTGGGAAAATATATCCTTTTAAAGCTTGAGCGTTAACCGTGTAGAGCCATGATGTGTTCATTTGAAAATGGGAATTGATTTCTGAAACTGGCAATTTCTGTGCAGATATGGCGCATGAGTGATTTGATCTACAGGCCTGAAGAGGAGGTTTTGGAAGAGCTTGAGAAGTTCAAGTCACATGTTATTTCTTGTGCGAAGCCTTGAGTATCAACACTAGTTGTTAGATTGCCGAGGAAAAGTATCCCAAGTATTATGTTAGAGAGAGGTAGGAGGATTTTCGTGTGCTGTTAGATAATTGCCAATTGGATATGGTAGATACGAAATGAGATCAAAGTCATGCTATTAAGTACTCGTTATGTTTGGGGCACATGCTTCAGCGATGAGATTCTTTTAACCTAGATTGCTAGCGGCGCCTAATTTGTATTATCAGGATTGGTTTTAATTTATTTTTCGGACATGTCAATATCGAAGTCCTATGCGTAGGTATATCATAAAAATTTCGTTTTGATTTTAACATTCTTCAGTTATGACCATGACGATGATGGTGTATTTAATCAAACTTATTTTTCCAAAGAACTAAAAAAATATCATCCAGGGCATTTAGGATGTGGGAATCATTTTTGTGCTCTGGTTTGAGTTTTTCTGAAATCCATTTTCAGAATATACTGTCAGAATCGAAAATCTAGTCCTGTTTATTGGATTTTGATTCTCTGCTATAAAATGAATCGGTAGGATTTGCATGGCTTTCTATGAGAAGCTGCCACGTCAATGTAGTGTAATCCACGGTTGTAAATCTCTAAAAGCTCACCTTGCAAATGAATCCAAGTCCAAATCTTTACTACAATAAAGGGAAGCCCTCAAAAGCTTCACCAAATTTCTAACTAACACAATTAACCTTGCTAATCTAATTTATAAAACAGAATACAAGGGTCATTATAGTAAGAATACAAGAAAATAAAAATTAAAAAACAGCGAAAAAATATAGATAATTGCGGGAGAGAGAGAGAGAGAGAGAGACGTGGTATCATCAGCTGAGGCCCAAATCTTAAACTGATGATGCCATTATCCCATGATCAACTAAATATCCTGAATCCCACATTCCCACGATTTTATTAGTAGTTATTGGCCTGTTGCGGTTATAACCACTCTTACACACGTTATTTAAAGAGGAAAATGGTGGTTGATTAACGGGGATAAAAAAAAAAAAAGTTGGAGTTGGAGTTGGAGTAAGTCCGTTTAGATTATGCAATTTTGTCAATGGCGATCTATAATTTCTTTTTATCAATCAAATGCTCATCACATAAATTATGACTTCCTTATACTACCAATTTAAGCTTTTAACATCTGTCATTGCCTTTTTGTTCAGGAAGCTCCAAGGATTTAAACGGAGGCCTTCGATATACAATTATTATGAAAAACATAGCAGAAATACTGGAAAGGCATGTGTATTTTTTTTTTCTTTTTAATTGTAGAATAATTTAATTCGAACTTTCTCTAAGTGGTATTGATCACTATTTCACTCATACATCTTATGATTTTTCTCTCCAAAGGTTCCACCATCTTTATACACACTTTTCTTCGTTCACAGGACCATTGATGAATACACACGTGTGGCTACTGGGTCATTGAATTTTTACTGATCATTTTACTGATCCACTCTCCAGTAAAGTGCAAAAGAAGACAGAGAATATATAAGTAATGCTGTTTTTGTTAAGATTTTATGTTTTATCTGTAACTATGAAATCTCTTTATTTTCTGTCTGTGTGTGTGTCGATATGTTTCAATTGATGTGGAAGTGATTAAAAAAAAAAAAATTGCTCACCAAATCGTGGCAACAGGTTTAAGATTGGTCCAGCGGAAACAGCCCGGATCACCAAAGATAAAGGAGGTAGGGATGCATAGACAGCTAGGAGGTTGATCAATTCTCTAATTTTTTTTCCCGAGAGAATTGCATTTTATCTATATAAATGTTCCTAATTAAGAGATCTGGATTTCGTTTCAATTACAAACTTATCTTGATTTTTTTATGTTTCTGTATATTGTTCACATAGAAGTACAGTGAGTTAATTTTTTTGTTCTTTTTCTTTTACTGGTTTTGTTCATAACGACAATATGACGACTAATCAGCTTAATTTGCCTTTTATTTTTCTGAGAGATCATGTTTTTTTTGTAGCTACCTTCTTAATACATCTTTGGTGCAGCAGAATCGTTTGGCTTTCAAAATCCACAAGCTCTATGGAGTATGGAAAGTTATAATTAATTTGGTTTAATTACAAAGGCTGTTTATTACAATTGGATTCTTTGTAATGCATACTGCAACTTCAAAGTTTTCATTTGTTCTCTTTGATGTAGTTGACGATGGTTGATGATTAGTTTTCCCGACTTCATGGGAAATCAAGTTTCATGTGCCTATGTGAATTCGGTGCCTATAATAATATGCCTTTTCTACTAAAGCAAGATAAAAGTTTATGAGTTCCAGGGTTTCTTAAATACTTTACTCTTACTACTATAATTTTTCTTAATTGTCTGTTCAAGTTATCTTTGTCACATTAGCTGCTAGCCTTAATCTACTTAGAATCAGTGTGCGTATTTGCCCATTTTTGGTTTACTTAAGGTTCTTATGGTTGCTGCATATTTTCTCAAGTTTATGTGCTTCTTTCCATTTTGGATCTTTACTTGGGTTTCCAGAGCATGTTTCTCAGTTGTCTCTATCTTACTGTTTCAGTTTTATGTTCATTGTAATTTTACTTTCATAAGAGGTAAAGTTGAAGTCCCTCCTCTTTTACTATACTTTGTTTCCTTTATGTATTTTTTTTTAGAAGAGTTTCCTTTATATATTAAAAAAGAAAATGGACGAATGGTTGCCGGATATTATTGGAATGTGTGGATGCTTTCCATCCCTATATACTTTCACCAAGGCGAGAATATCAATTAAGTCGATATTATTCTAGAGAAATATTAGCCATGGAACAATAATGAAAAACAAAATTAAACGCAGATAATGCAGAGTCCGAAATTTCAAAGTCGTCGTCCACACTGACGAAGATACAGAGTCCTTAAATGGCAGTGACTTGTGCCTTGGTCTTCTGAGTCTGATTTACTGCAATCTCAAGCTGAACAAGGATGATGAGTAGCTTCTTCTTCTTCTTGGTCTTCGTCCTTCTCCTCTCTCTCTTGCCTTGGTCTCACTCATTCCATGGCACTTTACCCCGAAACAAGGTAACTTTGAAAAACCGGGTCTCAATGGTAATGTAGAAAAGCTTAGTCCTTCTGTGTAATTAAACTACCGAGTTTGGGTGGGTCTAAATTGAACTTCCAACTGGTGGTATTTACCTGTTTATGTATGTAATTTGTAGGGAGATACACTTGAAGTAAAGGTTAATCAGCTTTCATCAATCAGAACACAGCTTCCATATGACTACTATTTCCTCAGCTACTGCAAACCTCCAGTAATTATCAACAGTTCCTTCAGCCTTGGACAAGTTCTTGGAGGTGACCGCATCAAGAATTCGGTCTATTCTGTGAGTGTGCCTTTCCTATTTATAACAGCAAGTTGGAAGCTTGATGCTCCTTTTGCTTATTTTACTGAATCTGTTTACTACTGTGTCACAAACTCTTTTCAGTTCAAGATGCGAGAGGCACAGTATTGCAAAGTTGCATGCCGTGTAAAACTGGATGCTAATTCTGCGAAAAGTTTTAAGGACAAGATCGATGGTGAATATCAAGTTAACATGTGAGTTTTTAGTGAGTGGTGACTAATGGCCACTATAGTATACTCTGAGCTTCTAGTTGAATGTATACCAGTCCGTTGCATTGCAAAGGTTTAGTGGCGATTTTCAGGAGTATTGAACAGAATACAGTTTGCTCATTTTCACTTTTCATTTTTGTAATTGATTTATAGGATTCTTGATGATCTCCCTGTTGCAGTTGCACTCGAAATGAGAAACTCTCGAGATGAGGGTCGATCAAAGATATATAAGCTTGGGTTCATGGTTGGGATTAAGGGACGTTATGCTGGAGTGAGTTTTCTTCATTTTACCCCTGTTATTCGTTCCTGCAGAACATTCTTGGTGCTTCTTGATAACAGTCTAATTCACTGACACAGGAAAAAGAAGAAAGACATTTCATTCACAACCACCTGAGTTTTAAAGTCATGTATCATGAGGATCCAGAGACTGATTATGCTCACATTGTCGGTTTTGAGGTCACGCCGTACAGGTTCAGTATCTAGCTATGGCCTCGTTTTATCTTCAATCTAAAAATCTTCATCTTCTGTTATCTAGCATTGTGTCATTAGTATATCCTCCCTGTTTCAATATTCTGTGCTCTCCCTTGGTAATTGTAACAGTATTAATCACGAGTACAAGGAATGGAATGGTGAGAAGACTAAGCTTGTCACATGCCAGCCGAGCACCAATACTTACATTGAAGGTAGCAATGGCCCACAAGGGATTCATACTGATGAAGAAATTGTTTTCACATATGATGTATCTTTTGAGGTAGCAGTAGCCTCCTTTCTCAGCTTGTCTTTTTTTTTTTTTTTGTCTTCCTCTTTTCCTTCCGTTCATTTTCTTTTATGCATGTTTCCACCTGTTCAGTCCAGTGATATCAAGTGGGAATCGCGTTGGGACTCATACCTCTACCTAGGTGATGATCCAATTCATTGGTTTGCTATGGTCAATTCATTGATAACTGTGCTCTTCCTTTCCGGAGTGGTAGCCATTGTTGTGATGAGAACTCTTTTCAAGGATATTACCAACTACAATCAGTTGGAGAATCAAGTTGAAGAAACAGGATGGAAACTGGTCCATGGAGATGTCTTCAGGCCACCCATCAATGCTAATATATTGTGTGTTTTTGTTGCGAATGGTGTCCAAGTCTTTGGTACAGTGCTTTTCACAATAACTCTTGCATTGCTGGGTTTCCTTTCACCTTCGAACCAAGGTGGGGTGATTAAAGCAATGGTTCTTTTATGGATGTTCATGGCCTTATTTGGGGGATACTACTCGGCGCACTTGTACAAGATGTTTAAAGGCATTCAGTGGAAGAAGATTGCATTAAAGACAGCCTTTATGTTCCCTGCTACATTTTTCGGAATATTTTTCATGTTGAATGTCTTCATTTGGTGGGAGGAGTCTTTTGCTGTAGTGCCGTTTGGTACAATGTTTTCAATGCTGCTCTTGTGGTTTGGGATATCAGTGCCATTAGTATTTGTAGGCAGTTACTTGGGGTTCAAACAGCAAGCAATTGAGGATCCAGTCAATACCAATGAAATCGCAAGACAAATACCAGTGCGAGCATGGTACAACATAAAGATGGTCTTGTCTGTGCTCATCGGAGGCATTCTACAGTTCGGAGTAGTGTTCGTTGAGATCTTCTTTATGTGGACATCCATATGGATGAATAAGTTCTACTACTCTTTCGGGTTCCTCTTAATAGTCTTTGTCATCCTTCTAGTCACTTGTTGTGAGATAGCAATTCTACTCTGCTACTTCCAACTTCGCAGCGAAGATTACCATTGGTGGTGGAGAGCATACTTGACTGCCGGCTCCTCTGCTCTGTACATGTTTGCATACTCCATTTTCCTTTTCTTCACCAGGCTGTGGATTGAAAAGTTTGTTTCTGTCATCCTTTATTTTGGGTACATGTTAATTGCATCCTTTGCGTTCTTTGTCTTGACTGGGACAATCGGCTTCTATGCATGCTTCTGGTTTGTTAGGAAGATCTACTCCTCTGTCAAGTTTGACTAATCCATGGCCATCATCCAGCAACATGCTATTGACAAGTTGTATCAAAGTTGGGACTATCAAACTGTGCCTTCTCTAACTATCGAGAATCTGTTGTAAAACAGAAAAATTTCTGAGAGAGAGAGAGAGTTTGGACACAGAGAATCAGATTGTGTGTGTTATTCATCTCACCATGAGGAGCCTTATATAGGACTACATGGTGTGCACAAAAGGGTAATGCTTAATTACAATCAAATCACTCCTACAATTACAACCTATCAATCACCAATCTATAGGGATAGGCACCTATTACTCATCATCTATTTACATGATTATCCACAAATATTTACAACACTCCCCCTTGGATATTCCATGTCAATAGTGTTGCATAGGCTGAGCGCTTCTAAGTTGCCTCGTCAAAAACCTTGCCAAGTAATAAAAACCCTGTGGGAAAAAAACAATCTTGGTCGAAGGAGAAAAAGAGCACAACGCGCTTGAGTGTGGAGTGGCAGTATCACAGCTTTAGAGATAGGTGAAGTCTTCTTATCAGCACCATAAGTAGGTAGTATGTCTACGAGAGGGATGCATTAGAGTTGCTACACCAAAACCTTGCCCGGTAAACCCAGTGGGAGAAACCCGTGGTCGAAGGGAAAAGATGAGCAAATGCATATATGTCAAATCAAAGCATCTTCAGGATGTACTATAATTGGGGTGACCATGCTAAAGATGTGCCTCGTTAAAACCTTGCCAGGTAACAAAACCCAGTGGGACAAAATAACCCTGGACGAAGGACAAAAAGAGTACACGATGGTCAAGTGGGTATGCTTCAGGATACTCCCCCTGATTTCGACTCCCCCTGAAAATTACATGTTAGGTAATTCAGATAGTTTACGTAGACCAATACCTTGAACATGCTTCTGGAATGTAGACTTTGGTAGTGACTTGGTAAAGAGGTCTGCATGACTGTCTTCAGATCAAATCTGCTTAACTTCAATCTTCTGATGCTCTTGTTGTTGCTGATTGAAGGAGAACTTCGGTACAATATGTTTGATGTTGTCTCCTTTGATGAAACTCATCTTTATCTGCTCTATGTAAGCAGCATTATCCTCGTAGATAATGGTTGGTTCATCAGTGGTGGAATACAGTCCACATGTGCTTCGAACATGCTTTGTAACGGCTTTCAGCCATGTACATTCACATACTGCTTCGTGAAGAGCTAGTATCTCAGCATGATTCGAAGAGGTAGCAACAAGTGTCTATTTCGTACACTACTAGGATAAAGTTCATAGACATCAGTTCACAACTGATGTTAAAAAAAAAAAATTCCGATGTCTTAGTGGGCGATGTTAAAGATCGCCAAAACTAAGACATCGGTTCACAACTGATGTCTATTTTACAACGAGACATCGGTTTAAGGTCCAGAACCGATGTAAAAACGTTAATGTGATCACCATTTTGGTGTGTTGAGCTATTGTCAAACCTTCATATTTTGGCATTAGATGCTTAATGAAATATAGGTCTAACAACACAATTATCCATTTTAACATCGTTTCTGATTTAGAAACGATGTCTGATAATATTTTACACATCGGTTCTCATAAATTTTTGCTTGTGGTTCATAAGCTTTTCATGTGTTTGGTACATAATATTTCACTAGACATTCAATCTACATTCTATAGTATAGTTTGAACTGATGTCCATATTTATGCTAGACATCGGTTTTGTTTATATATCGATGTCCATAGTTATTCTAGACATCGGTTTTTCTTTATATATCGATGTCCATATTTATTCTACACATCGGTTTTGTTTATATATCGATGTCCATAGTTATACCAGACATCGGTTTTTGTTTATATATCGATGTCCATAGTAATCTAGACATCGGTTTTGTTTATATATCGATGTCCATAGTAATGCTACACATCGGTTTTTGTTTATATTTCGATATCTACATTTATACTAGACATCGTTTTTGTTTATATATCGATGTTCATAATAATGCTAGACATCGGTTTTTGTTTGGTAACTGATGTATTTTCTCATTCTTGACATCAGTTTTTGTTTCCAAACTGATGTATTTTTTCTTTTCTGACATCGGTTTTTGTTTTCAAACTAATGTAATTTCTATTTTCTGACATCAATTCTTCATCAGTAACTGATGTTTTTTTCATATCCCTTTCCTGCTGTATTTGGTACTAGAAAGCTGATCCACAAATAACATGAAATTCAAATGTACTCTAAATATTAGGGAATTGTATTAATTTCTGTTAAGGCCAAGCAAAACAATGATGAAATTGACACATCATATACATTAAAACTAATGCCATGAAACTTAACCCTCCATATACATTAATATCAAGGCCAATCTTGAGAAGAACAGCAACATTATTCTTCAGATACTTCAGCACAGCGTTCCTCTTCTTCTTAATCGCCCCTAGCCTCACCTTTATGCTCTTTATATCAGATTTGCTGCATCAAAAAGACCCAAAATCAGAATCCAAAACAAAACTTAAAAGAAACAGAAAACCATACTCTACATAAACTTGGGCAGAAAGACAAACTGGGTTTAAATTTATCATTAAAAGCCACAGTCGACCAGAGAGTAATAAAAAACACATACTTGAATAAGTGATTGAGATAGTGCAAAGCAGCAAACAAAGTAAAAAGCACATACTTGAATAAATATTGATGAATAGCAGCCAATCCAGTTCCTGAAAACAACCTAAATAAATTCTGAAAAGCTAAAGTCAAAGAAAATCCAAGATGGTATTAATTTTACTCCAATTGGGCTCCGTTAAGAGTGGAATAAAAAGCTACAGACTCAATAGTCAATTCAATGAGTGCTTACCAATGCCGATAAGCAAAGCAGATAACCCCTTGTTCTTTGTCAAGCCTCCCATGAATATCTTTCTGCACAAAAAGAATGATGGAACCCATTAGCTTATTCTTGACGTATTAGCCTATTTCCTCATTCAATTCCCATGGAACAATGCCATCATCCGTTTTGTCTATGATAGGCTTACCATTGCAAGTAATCCTGTTCTTCCTCCTCTATTGCCCCACTTAACTCTGTCGCTCGCAACATCAGTTTTAACTCCTCTTCAGTAACATATGGTTCATTGATTGAAAACCAACAAGAAAATAAATACAAATAAAATAGAAGTTGAGGATAAATACAAATAAAGAATATGCTAACCACAGAGGGAAAATAGGAGTACAAAAATCTCACCTTCTGAACATAATCCAGGAGATCCATTGCATATGCAATGCCTACCATGTTATCAACACGCTGCTCTAAAACAGGCACCCTACAAGAAAGTTCAAAATATTATGAACATAAAGGCATCATGGAATATTCACTGCATCAATTAATCCTGCCTAACCTAACAAGCAAAATAAGGTGTATAAATCTTCTTGGGAAAATATAATAATAATGAAAATTAAAATTATTAAAAAGAAAAGTCCTTGCATATCTTGAATATTGATGAGTCACCCACAAGTCGTGAAAATCAATTAGCGTTGCACTGGCATCAATTGCAACTACATCTACTTTGGGCAGAGCGGTCATTCCGTCTCACAGTTGCAGGATGGAGAAGAAATTCATCATCTGAATCTAGTACCCTCACTCTTATTGCCTTGATAGATTTATCATAGGTCACTGCTGCTGAGACTACAATAAAAAAACATAATATTTCATTAGAAAAGGACCAGTTCAGTAAAAGAATAAGGGAATTTAGCTTGCAAGGTTTTTAAGTTGGAAAAACACAACTTCAAACTAAAATTTGATTTCAAAGCTTTGGAGATACTAATACCTTCTATACATAGTTACTCCCTTAATCTTACTAGGGTAATTTACCAGAAAACTTTTGTTAACCTGAATAGGTACTGGAGGTCTAAGATAGCTTACCTTGTTGGCGAATCTTAGCACATTGTTGCACAACACATATTCCAAGCTCCTGAAATGTTTTCGAAACTTCACCTAGAGGATCAGCTACCACTTCAGGTACTCCACTATCTCCAGACGCAGATAGCTGCCAGATAAATGTAATCAAGGTTTCTGCCTGTAGCAAATATACCATATTGAAAAATAATTTACAATTTGATATGATAAATTGATAATAGAAGCAAATCGTGACAGTCACGTGCTCTGAAACAAAAACTTGAACTGTATAGAAAATGTATGGCCCATGTTGTCAACCAAGCTAGTCTCAAGCATGCACTAGAAAACAGCAATCATGGTTTAAACTGATAGCTTATATGACATTGATTGAATTTCTTCACTATTAGCATTCAAAAACAGCAATCATGGTTTACCAGTTGGAATTACCAAAGCAATAAATACTTCAGCAGAACAATCTTAGAAAAAAAACTATTGGAGTACCCGTTCTTCCTCCTCTATTGTCCCACTTAACTCTGCCGCTCGCAACATCAGTTTTAACTCCTCTTCAGTAACATAGAGTTCACTGATTGAAAACCAACAAGAAAATAAATACAAATAAAATAGAAGTTGAGGATAATTCAAACTTGAGTATTCAAAAGAAAACCAGATCCAGTCATCCAAACATATGCATTCAACCAGATCCAGGATGAATGCAACTAAATTTCTGCCGAGTCTGCCCAGAGTCAGAAGAACCAGAAAAACAGTTGCTCTATGTCACAACAGTAACTAAGACATAAAAATAATAATAAAAAATAAAAAACAATCCGAGATCTGATATGTACTTACCCAATAAGAAAGCTAATGGACGCCAAACTATGTAAAAAATCCCAGGAATCTCCCAAATCAAGATAACCACAAAAAAGCATGCAAGAATCTTCATAGCCATTACTGATCTGATTTCATTGTACTTGCTAAAGATACCAAGGGCTCCATACACCATAAGAGTGAAGAGCGTGTGCATTGGGCAGATGTAATATAGCATATAGTCATTGTTAAGAACAATACAGCAAAATGCCACAAAAAAATTCAGCTGCCACATCATCTGCATTGTTCAATAATGAATACAAACAACCCAGATTATTACTCTATTACTCCCCAATGAAATTTAAGAAATGATAATACTGCCCAAAACTAAACTACCTGAGCAAAGCGAGCGAGGCTAAAATCCTTTCTAATGTAGTAATAGGAAAAGTTTCCAAATCCAGTCGTCCAAACATATGCAGCAATAAACATATGTATTGCATTGTATATCTCGCTTGCAGCAAAGTAATGGTACAATAGAAATAGGACCTGTCACCAAAAAATAAAAAATCAAAATTAAATGTAATTCTAATAAACAAATACGTAGTTAGAGGACTGAGGAGCTATACATGTAAAGATTTAACATAATGTACTTCCAGTTCAAACGTGATTAACTCTAAAGGGATAAAAGCCAAATCTTATATACATGTTTTACTCATTTATCTACAGCCTCATGAAGCTCAAGCAACACCAATAATACCAAAGAATGACAAATGATTGTTCCAGCCAGATGAACTTTGATGATATCACAATTTCATATCCAAAAAAGCATAAACAAATTACAATGGGAGGTGGTCACCTAAAGTAGAAGTAAAATTATCACAAAATTCAATTCTTTCCCAAAACAAAACCTACAAGCTAAAAGAAAATGTGTACTTGCCTGCATCCACCCTTTCCATTCCTCCGTTTGATGCCGATTTAGGTAAAATATGGATTTCCCAGAGAATGCCGATTTGTCAGAGTGTTTCCTCAAAGATGTCATTGCTGAAACTATGACGAGGAGAAGGCATAGAAAGATGAAAAGATCCCTATTGTAGTTCTGTACAAAAGAAAGAAGCAGTAAATCAATATTTACAGACTAAACATCTAGCTTATTGTGATCATGACATGCACTCAGGTGAAAACAGGACCTTCTACTTTTATCTATAAGTGACAATAGTAACACATCAGTCATTACAATGACAAAAGTAACTAAAGTTTCAATTAAGTAATTTTCTTTTACTTCAATAAAGTAACTAAAGCTGTTGCTCTAATATTGACAACACTGAGTACACAAGTAAATTCTACAATAAGAAAGAAATGTTCAACAAGAAAGGAAAAACAAATACCAACAAATATGAGAAGGAAAGTACGTTGTGCCAATAAGTATGGTTGACAAGAACCGAGTCACATCATTGCGAAGCAATCTGAATACACCATTTTCAGGCTCTTTCTCAGCCAACTCACGCACCTGACACAAATTAATATCAATTAAGTAATTTTCGTTCAAGATTCTACCAAGGTTAGATCAGTCACATTCTTTCAAATCAATGGTTTGGATCATTGCCCAGCTTATGAAGATTCTAATGTGTGTAAACTCACTGGATAATGATACATTTCAAAGACAACACAATATTTAGATATAGGAACCCAGAAGGCCAAAAACCCAAAACCTATAAAGCTCATACATCTCGAGGCATAATGTGCTAATTGAAGATTCTAATAGGTTAGTTACTCACATTCTTTCAAAAATTTTATGGTTTAGATCATTCACGTTCTTCCAAGATTCTAGTGCAGTCTATCATTCACTAATTAATGGATAAACTTCAAACACAGAACTATGTCTAGATATAGGCACCCAGAAGGAAAACACATAAAGTTCATACCTTCCAAGGCCATAGCGTCTTCGGCCAAGCATTTCTGAACATCAATATGCATTTTTCAACAACCCCATAGCTTGCATTGACCACACCCTCCACAGCAAAAGCTCTCCTAGACCCACACACCAAAAGCCCACAAACCATAGCTGCTAAAACGACTCCACACTTCACCATTACCCTAACAAAATCAAAACTCGAACCCGAAACAGCATTTGTACACTAGAACTCTCACTATCTTTACCTACAGCTCTCAAACGAGCTCTATTAGCAAACAAGTCAACTCATTCGCATCTTGGACCTAAGAACCTCCCAAAATCGCTAGTGCCAATGCAATTCGACACCAATCGAAATGGATATTGATTACTTTGCACCCAAACCTTGGTGGGGAAATTTTTCTGCTTATGGTAATACAAGAAACTCAATTATTTCGAACCAGAAATGAATCTGGGTGGGCTTAGAATTGAAGACTCAAGCGCCATAGCACCCAAAACCAGAATTTGAACAAGACCCAGAACGCAGAGTAAACTAATCAAAGCCAAAGAATCAAATGAATGAATTTTTTTTTTTTTTTGGGGAATATCAGAATTGGATGTTCTAGTGTGTGGGATGGGAGGCTAACGTTGTGGGAGGAATCGAAGATGAAGAGACTTGGGAAGGAAGAGGGTCATGGTTGAAGGGAAAGGGGTTCATTATAAACATGTTCCATGGTGGGCTCGACGAGGGAACAAGGCGGAGCTCCGGCATGGACTGCGTCACTGGTGGATTTGGTGATTTGAGGAGAGAGATGAGAGAGAGGTTTGCCGGAGGAGAACGGAGACGGAGGCAGAGAAGGAGGAGAGTGGAGACGGAGGCCGAGGCGGAGAATAGTTGGGTGATGGTTGGAGGCGGAGGATGAGGAAGAGGAGGTCGGGTGCTGGTTGGGTGTCGTGGTGGGTAGGGTTTGAGAATGAAAAAATGTCGTGCCAATCAATATGACTAAGTGTCGGGGAATTGAAATTTTGTTCCCCGCCTGAAAATTTGGTAACTTAGCCATTTTCCGCGTTTTTGAAAATTTTGAAAAAAAAATATAGACATCGGTTAACTATTAGAAATGATGTTAATTGTACAATAGAAATCGGATTTCTAAGAACCGATGTTAGAAATTTTTTTTACATCGCCTCAAATCCTAACTGATGTCTATGACATGATGTCTATTAGCATTATTCTAGTAGTGGTAGACCTCTAAGAAATTGCAGTATTCCCAATGGTAAAGACATAACCAATCTGGGGACATGCCTTGTGCGGGTCTGATAGATAGTCTATATCAGCATATCCAACAAGGCGAGCATCATTCTGAGGATCAAGGGGGTTTGATCCATTCCTTGATGCATAGGGATAGAATAAGCCCATATCCGCTGTACCTCTAAGGTAGCGAAAAATGTCTTTTATGCCATTCCGGTGGCTGTGTGTTGGCGCAGAGCTATATCTAGCTAACAAGTTCACATCGAATGAGATGTCTTGTCTAGGGAATTAAGCCAAGTACAATAATGCGCCTATTGCACTTAGATATGGGACTTCTGGCACCAATATCTCTTCGTTATCATCTGCAGGACGATACGGTTCTCTCTAGACTTTAGACGACCATAGGTGTGCTTGCTTTTATCCTCATTAAAGCATCTTAACATCTTCTGGATGTAATTTGGTTGATGGACCAAAATTTCATCTGCACTGTGCTCGGGCTCCAGGTCGAGACAATAATTTGTTCTCCCAAGGCCTTTCATCTCAAATTCCAACTTCAGGTGCTTTGCGGTTTCCTTGATCTCTTCAGGAGTATCGATCAAATTCATGTCATTGACATAGACCGCCACAATTCCAAACTAGGAACTTGTTTCCTTAATAAACACGCATGGGCATAGTTTATTATTCACATATCCCATCCCGATTAAATATTCACTTAGACGGTTATACCACCTCCGTCTGGATTGTTTCAATCCATAAAGTGAACGCCTCAAAACTAATGAAGAGCGTGTTCCGTGGTCTAGAACTATTTGCATCGGGTATATTAAGTCCTTCTGGAACTTTTATGTATATCTCTGTGTCGTGATCCCCATAGAGATAAGCTGTGACCACATTCATAAGCTGCATATTCAGTTTTTCGGAAACTACCAAACTGAAAAGGTAGTGGAACGTTATGACGTCCATTAAGGGAGAATACGTCTCCTCGTAATCAACCACAGGGCGTTGAGAAAATTATTGCGCCACTAGACGAGTCTTGTGTATCACAATCTCGTTTTTCTCATTACGCTTCCTTACAAATACCCATTTAAATTCTACGGGTTTGACATGGGGAGGTGTAGGAACAACAGGTCCAAACACCTTTCTCTTTGTCAAGGAATCTATTTTGACCTGTATTGCTTATTTCCTTGTTAGCCAGTCGTCTTTTCATTGATATTGATCAACAAAGCAAGGTTCGAGGTCATCGCTTATTATATTTTCGGTGGCCACCGCAAATACTAATATATCATCGATGATGATCTCATTCCAATTCCAAATCTCACTAAATTTACCGAGATTTCTCTATTCTTGGGAATCTCGGGAGTGGGTTCAAATGTTGGAGCGTCCCCCAACATAGTCTCTTCTAGGACATACCCATAATCCGGATTTATCTCGTGAGATGAATCGATTTGAGATTGCGATGTCAAGAGGATTCGTTTGTGCCAAGTTTACCCTCTTCTGGGGATAAGAATCCTTCGAACCTAATGGTCTACCTCACTTCTGGGCAGGGACATATGACTGGTTAGCCGCCATGGTCGTACCTCGTCCATCTGGGACGACACATCCTACAGGGATGTCTATCCTTGCAGGCACATTTGCAGCAGGTATATATGATCTCGTCACTTTAGCTAGATCAGAGAAAACGTCTGGCATATTTTGGGCTACACTCTGTAGATCTAGAATTCTCCGCACTTCATTATCACATTGTGCGGTTCGGGGATCAAGATGAGACATAGTGGGGACATTCCACGTCAATTCACGTCGTTCACCAGGAACGGTAACGTTCTTATCTCCCCCTAACGGCGGGAAGACTGTCTCATCAAAGTGACAATCCGCAAATCTAGCGGTAAAGAGATCGCCTGTCAAGGGCTCTAAAGAGCACATAATGGATGGGATTCATAATAGACATGTATGCCCATCCTTTGTTGAGGACCCAATTTTGTACGTTGTGACGGCACAATTGGCACGAGGACTGCATACCAAAATGCGCGTAAGTGCGAAACATCAGGTTCGTACCCAGTCACCAACTGTAACGCGGAGTAAGGTTGGGTAGCAGTGGGCCTCAACGGGACCAACATAGCTGCATGCAATATTGCATAGCCCCACACAAAAACTAGGAGCTTGGTGCGCATTACCAAGATTCTATTTGCGAGACCATCTTGGGTGTGAACATAGGGAACTATATGTTCAGCATCAATCCCAAGGGATATGCAATAATCATCGAAAGACTTCGATGTAAACTCTCCGGTATTATCAAGTCTTATGGACTTTATGGGATAATCCGAGTGGTGAGCCCTCAATTTCATGATCTGGGCGAGAGTTTAGCAAAAGCTGTATTTTCTTATGGACAGTAGTGTAACATGTGATCACTTTGTCGATACATCAACCAAAACCATTAATATTTAACCGGTCCACATGGTGGTTGGATATGTCCACAAATTTCCCTTGCATTCTGTGCAGAAAAATGGTGGTGTATGTACTAGTCTTTGCATATGATGGTCTAGTATTAAATATTCTTAACGAGTATGGCATAGTGTGTCATTATATACAGGACCCTTATTCAGAAGGGGTTGCACCTACGATGAGTTGAGGATACAGTGCATCATACTTTGACCCGGGTGTCCCAAAAGGTCATGCCATAACAAGTAGTTGCTTGAATTAGTTAGCTTCTAGCTAACATATTTCAATTTCTCCAATGTACGCTTCTGGCTACACACTCGGAGGTTATACAAAGATATTCCACGCATTTTTCTCAGTGGTTTCAGTGTGATAACCGTTGGTTCGAATATCCTTAATACTCAATAACGTTCTTCTGGAACGTGGAGAATATAAGGCCTCATTAATGGTAAGTTCAGTACCATTGGACAACATAAAGTAGGCTTTGCCATAGCCCTCTATCAGGTTGGATTGCCCTGATACTGCTGTCATAGAGGTATGAATAGACAATAAGTTTGAAAAATATCTCCGATCTGGGAGTATGGTGTGCGTAATAGCACTTTTAACCAGACAACAAACTTCCCCACAGAATATGCCTATTCATTTATTTAATTCAATGGATCACATGTATGAATAAGTTTATTGAATTAAATATATTCGAACATAACCACATTTCTATAATCCAAAATAATTGAAAACATAAATCACCAAAATCCGAAGATGTTTCATTCATTAAGATGAAATAGATATGGCACAAGGGGCCAATTATACCCATGTCTTCGAGTTCTAATCCTCGGTATGTTCAGTAACTGCCTGAAAATCCGTGATCTCTAGTGTGGAATCAATAGAAAATGACCCTTTAATAAAGTTGGTATTTCGAGTTCCGCGACCGGCGTAATACTCATCTATTGCTTCGGCTATCGCACAACAGGTGTGGGACCAGCAGTTAATTCCTCCACATCGATAACAAAGATCATGCTGATTCTGGTAGTGACAGGCCGGACCAGTGTTCCTTTCAACTCAAGCTTGTTGAGTTAGGGCATCACGGTTCCCACAACGTGGGCCTTGGCCACGTGGATGACGGTCATATGGGTTTTTTTTTTTTTTTTTTTTGTTTTGCCAATCATGTCTTGCTTCAAGCAAGAAAATAGTCATCTGATGGTGAAAGTGCTCTTCCAGAGCAACCCAAAGAGTCTGTGTATCCTCTTAATCGAGTACTTAACTTAGAGTGCTCTCTCCATATGTTTCTTTATGAACATTATGGCACTTGCCTTAAAAGCCTCAGTGACGACATTGTCAATATCGATTGTTGATCTCATCTTCTTTACAGTTAGATGAATTTTCACATCTTGATTTCACTTTAGATAGTTTCTTCTGGAGACCTCCAATGCAACAAAGTCAAACATGTTGAGATTTGACATTTCTTACAGGAAATGAACAAATAATATTAGTGCTTTGGGTAATATCATCCATAAGCAAGTAATGAGAACTTTAGGTTCTATAACATGGTATGAAAAATCGGATTAGACATGTAAAATCTACTGGTTTTATCATGTGTGGTGAATTTATGAAAGGAAACTTCAAGTTTCTTAAACGGCATTATCGAAACTACAAGTTCGATTTATATATGAACTACGGGTTCATTTAGAACTTCTAGTTCATTAGGTACCTACATTTTCTACACATATATTCTAGTGCGAAAATTCAGACAAGTAACACAATAATATTGAATTGAGTAAATTGAAATAATATCTCACAAATTGGATAAGTGGAAATCATAAATCAATTGAGATATTAATTGCATGCTAGTAAAATAACATATTAATTATCACACAATTATGTGAATAAATGCTTCTGGCAATTAATTACACATATTAGATATGGTGAATTTATTTACAATATGATTTACAATATGAAATCATTTTTATTTTGATTCTGCTGGACCAAAGAAGGAGTGGGCTTGATAGTGAAGCCTATCGGGCTTAGTCTGCAGGCTTGTGACCCGGGCTTTCATGCGTAAGTCAAATGGTGTGTGAGGCATGCTGGGCTGCTTGGTCCCACGGAGGGAGAGTGGGCCTGCTGGGCTCAGGCTGGTCTGCCAAGGAATGAAAAATTATTACTCAACCCTTTCGGTAACTCCAATTGAATACGACCAGGTAAGGAAGGATGAGGTTTAGGTGGAGCGAGGCTCACTTAAGTACACAGCCTCATTTGAACCTTACCTAGACATCGCATCCAACTGGATGAGCCTACTTTGAGAAGATTCATAACTTTTGTCATGGTAACATGTAGTGAGCTGCTATTCTGGCCTTGCAACTTGGGCCTGAGCTTCTGGCTCGAATTTGTTGTTATGACTTTGGGCTTGATTTGAGCTTCTGACTCAGCCTCTATTAATATTCACAATTATAACAAAACCAAATTCAATATACGTTATTAAATCGTAACATAAATAAATTAATGCAGCGGTTATATACCTAAGGAAATGGGTTCAAATCCCATTAATGCTTCTGGCATTACGTACAGGTAATAAATTTAGCAAATGCTTCTGGCATAATGTTTATGTAATAATCACGTAATAATTTAGCCAATAATGCTTCTAGCATAAAGAATTATAATGGCAGATTCAAATTTGTGTAA
Source organism: Rosa lucieae (assembly GCA_024704745.1). Taxonomy (NCBI): domain Eukaryota; kingdom Viridiplantae; phylum Streptophyta; class Magnoliopsida; order Rosales; family Rosaceae; genus Rosa; species Rosa lucieae. The sequence continues at coordinate 6,313,770 of CM045493.1, forward strand.
CCAAAATTAAGCCCATAATTCTTCTATCATAATTCAGGCAATAATTCGAATTGTCTCAATGTGATAATGAAGTGATTGTGGTAATGAGCATAAATTACAATGGTAATTGCTTTGGATAAAATCAATCAAAATCAAATCACAAGTTGAATCAATTGATCAATCACCAATTATATGGAGTTGAATCTGCTTATGGCAGTATTAATATTAAATGGTGTTGATAAATTCCAGCTAGCCATAGTGGCATAGTGGACAATGTGCTAGGCTAATGCATGATGTGGCTGGGTTCGAATCCCAGGAGCAGCAAAATCCCTTTTCTTTTTGCTTGTTTTTTAATTGGTATGCACTATATGGTACTACTGGACCAAATGCTTCAAATCCAAGAATCCTAACCTTTTTTTTTCTTTTCCAACCAAACAATCCAAAGCCAAATAAACCAAGACACATAAACGAATATATATAAATATGTATATACCAAATATTCGGGTTCATGCATCATGGTGATTGTTCATATTCAATCATTAGGCTCAATAAACATGAATATGAAATTAGATTTTGGAAAACATTACTTGATGAAGAACGGATGAATCTTCAGCTTATGTGTGCAGAACTGAGAAGGTTGTCTTCTCAGCCAATCCAAGAACTATTCACCTCTTCTGGTAGGAAATCCCGAATCTCAAAGCTATTCGATCCAAATCTTAGAGCTAGTCGTGAACACGGAGCAGATTCTCTTCTGAACAGCTGCCACTTCAAATGGTGTACAGGTCTCAAAACGACTCCAATATGGCTGAAATTTGGAGGTCAAAGAGAAGAGGCAGAGACGAACAACTTTGATGAAGGAAATTTTTTGATCTGAGGTCCCGATCAAGAAGTTTCGGGGCATGCAAACAGGCTGCAGCAGGGGTTTTTTTTTTTTTCTTGGCTAGAGCTTTGGTTAGAGCTTCGTGCTGATAACGTGTTGTAAAACAGAAAAATTTCTGAGAGAGAGAGAGAGTTTGGACACAGAGAATCAGATTGTGTGTGTTATTCATCTCACCATGAGGAGCCTTATATAGGACTACATGGTGTGCACAAAAGGGTAATGCTTAATTACAATCAAATCACTCCTACAATTACAACCTATCAATCACCAATCTATAGGGATAGGCACCTATTACTCATCATCTATTTACATGATTATCCACAAATATTTACAACAGAATCGCTTTTCTAATTATTGAGAATGAGGCATTATTGTCATGAATTGTTTTGCATGAAGCAAACAAAATTGAAGGAAAATTTCTTGTTACAGCACACAGTTACTTTTTGACATTGTAATCCCAAAGAAACAAACGTTGCGAAGATTGAATGACAAACAAGATGACACCCTGATGTAGGACGAGATTTTAGCTAATTTCAACCAAAAATCTCGAAAAAAAAAAGAAGCGTCTTCATATTAAGAATAATAATTTGAATATTGGAAATTGGTATTCAAATAGGCTTCTTAATGATAGAATTAATCATAAATTACTCTTTTGGATATATCGGGATTCTCGAGCAAAATCTTGACTGAGATTCCAAACGTAATATTCTTTAGTATTTAGGATTTTATTTCCGATTTTTATTTAATCAGGTTTAATTAGGTTTCCTAGTTTTAGTTTACAATAAATTGTTCTTTATGTTTTCTAGTTGTATTAGGTTTATGCTATGTGCCCTATATAAGGCACCTCTTAGATTGTAATTTTCATTCAAGTTATCAATAAAAAACCAAATCTTAGAGAAGTTTCTCTATTTTTCTTACGGCTGTGCCCGTAATTGCTAGTGGATTCTAGCTCATCTCATATGGCTTTCGACGCTTGACGGAGCCTCTTACTATCGTGTTCACGCTTCCCGCATCATTTGGTATCAGAGCGGGTATCGCCCTCTCCTTAGCAGACGACGGTCCAAGGGAGAAGTTCACTACCACCAACCTCAACGACGCTGGTCGTAGAGTATCTATCAAAGAAAGTTTCGTTGAAGAGGAACATGCCAAGGGATTCGCCCTAGGACAACCTCATCAATCCAAAAAAAAAAAAAAAAACATGGAACGTTGGATATTCACAACGCCGGATTACGACGACTTCCGAACTACATGTGTCATCAAAGACAAGGTATGCTCTATAATAATTGACAGTGGTCTACGAGAGAACTTTGTAGCAAATAAAGTTGTGGATTATTTTCAATTACCGACAGTGAAGCTGAGTGATCCATACTGGATTCCATTTGGAGAGGATGAATATGCACAAGTAACAGAGGTTTGTAAAGTTCCTGTCTCTATGGGAAAATTTTATAAAGAAGAGATTACTTGTCATGTGATTGACATGGACGACACTGATGTGCTTTTTGGAAGACCATGGCATGAAAGCGTCAAAGGTGGTTATTGCAAAGACAACACATTTATTTAGGTGGGAGTCACAGAAACTTAAAATCAAGCCTAGAATGAAGAACGTCAAGAATGACCATCCTGAGGTGTGTGAAAAGGAACATGAAGAAGCAACTTTGAAGATTGAAGAGAAACTCATTAAGGATAAGGAAGTTGATTCATTCATCACATCGATATCCATGTCATGCATGCCTAATTGTGTTCAAGATCAACCCAAGGAGAAGTCATTGCCCATTCCTTTTCAAGTGGAGGAGTTCAAGTTTCAAGATGCTTATTCTAAACTTGTCTACAGTATTAGATTCATGGTGATACCTTTTAATTTCGAGAATATTGAAGTTGATGGCTTATCATGTTTTATTCCTACTAATGATCGCGCTGCATACAAGAGGAACTCGAGGTCGAGTTCTTTTCAAGTGGAGGAGACTGATGTAGGACGAGATTTTAGCCAATTTCAACCAAAAATCTCGAAAAAAAAGAAGCGTCTTCATATTAAGAAGAATAATTTGAATATTGGAAATTGGTATTCAAATAGGCTTCTTAATGATAGAATTAATCATAAATTACTCTTTTGGATATATCGGGATTCTCGAGCAAAATCTTGACTAAGATTCCAAACGTAATATTCTTTAGTATTTAGGATTTTATTTCCGATTTTTATTTAATCAGGTTTAATTAGGTTTCCTAGTTTTAGTCTACAATAAATTGTTCTTTATGTTTTCTAGTTGTATTAGGTTTATGCTATGTGCCCTATATAAGGCACCTCTTAGATTGTAATTTTCATTCAAGTTATCAATAAAAAACCAAATCTTAGAGAAGTTTCTCTATTTTTCTTACGGCTGTGCCCGTAATTGCTAGTGGATTCTAGCTCATCTCCTATGGCTTTCGACGCTTGACGGAGCCTCTTACTATCGTGTTCACGCTTCCCGCATCACACCCTAAACCCTAAACCCTGCCCAAAGGAAAAAACAATAAAAAAAAATAGAGAAAGTACCTGTCGTGACTCGTGGCGACTTGTGGTTGGGAAGATTGAATGATAGAAACTCGCTCCAAGATCTTCCCTGATCTAAAAAAACATTTAGTTTGATTTGTTTATGTAGGATCATAACATTTTAAATTGGATATAGACAAGTCAACAAGATTCAGATACCGAGTTGGCGGATTGCACACACCGAGATTCTCAAAATCATTATTTTTGTTTTCCCATGTTTCTGTCACTCACTCACTCTTAGCATACATGTGCTGTCTGCAACGAAGTCAAAAACGATGCCGATATAAAGTATACTACATATTCTATCCGAGTCTGATTCACTTGTTCTTCTCAAGTTGAAGAAGGATGGGCAGCCTCTTCTTCTTCATCCTTCTACTTTCACTTGTTCCTCGGTCTCACTCTTTCTATGGCGATGTAGCTCGGGATTTTAAGAACAAGGTAACTCCCTTCTTTCCTCTTAATTTCAAAAGCTTAACCCTTCTGTGTTTTTGAGAATTTCTAGGATATTAACGATTTTTTTTGGAACTTTTAATCCCATTTGCGTGTATTTGTGTGAACTACTGAATTTTGTACACAATTACAGTTTGGTTATAATATGAGTTCTGGAATTGGTGTGTTATTGTAGGAAGATACACTGGAAGTAAAGGTTAATAAGCTATCATCCATCAAGACACTGCTTCCCTATGACTACTATTCCCTTGGTTACTGCAAGCCTCCAGTAATCACCAATAGTGCTTTAAGCCTTGGAGAAGTTCTTCGAGGTGACCGCATCAAGAATTCAATCTATACTGTGAGTCTGTGAGTGTGCACTTCCTAACCGGATGCTTGGTTTCCAAGCTTGTGACTTGTTGTTAAGTGTTAACTACGTCAATAACTGTTCTGTTCTGTGCATCAGCTTAAGATGAGAGAGGCAGAATACTGCAAAGTCGCATGCCGTGTGAAACTGGATGCTAATTCTGCCAAAAAGTTTAGGGAGAAAATCGATGATCAATATGTAGTTAATATGTGAGTATTTAGTGAATGTTTATAACGGCATGTGACTCTGTGAGTGCCTGTGTATTGTTCTCTGAGCTTCCAATTTCTGCATATACATATACATTGCACTGCGAAATATTAGTGGCGTTTTTCAAAAGCATTAACTGATTATAGTTTGCCGATTTTGATCTTCTTCTTTTTTTGTCATGGTTTTGCAGGATTCTTGATAATCTTCCTGCTGCAATTACATTCGAAGCGAGTGACTGGAATGGGAATAAATCAAAGATACCTGTAACTGCACTCCCAGTTGGGCGGAAGGGATATGCCACTGAAGTGAGTTTTGTTCATCTTCTCATGTTATTTGATTTGAAGAATTGTTTTTTGCTTCTTGTTAACATCTAAATCACTGGCACAGGGCAGTGAGGAAAGACACTTCATTTACAATCACCTGAGATTCAACGTCATGTACCATGAGGATCCGGAGACCAAATTTTCTCGCATTGTTGGTTTTGAGATTACACCATACAGGTTCAGAATCTAGTTTTGTCCCCGTACAAACTTCAATCCAAAAATATTCATTTTCTGTTATTAGTGTTCTAGTAGTACGTAGCTATAATTCTTTTTTTGTTCTGATGAACTTCCCTGTTTCAATATCTCCTCCCTTTCCTATCGTAAACAGTGTTAATCATGAGTACAAGAAGTGGGAAAATGAGAAAACTGAGTTGGTCACCTGCACGACCAATTCTGACCTTTTAATTAGCAATTTACCGCAAGAGATTGATACTGATAAAGAAGTTGTCTTTACATATGACGTATTGTTCGAGGTAGCCTAATTACTCAGCCTGTCTTGTTCATCTTCCCTTTAATGCTGTTCAGTGTTTTATTTGCATGCATCCATCTGTTCAGTCCAGTGTTGTCAAGTGGGAATCACGGTGGGACTCATACCTCTCCAGGGGTACTGATAATCAAATCCATTGGTTATCTATGTTCAACTCATTGTGGACTCTGCTCCTTTCTGGAGTAATAGCCATGGTTGTGGTGCGAACTCTTTACAAGGATATCAACAGCTACAATCAGTTGGAGACCCAAGATGAGGCTCAGGAACTAACAGGATGGAAACTAGTCCATGCAGATGTTTTCAGGCCACCCCCCAACGCTAATTTATTGTGTGTTTGTGTTGGGAATGGTGTCCAATTCTTTGGGACGATGCTCATCACGATCATATTTGGTCTGCTTGGTTTCCTTTCACCTTCGAACAGAGGTGGGTTGATCACAGCAATGGTTCTTTCGTGGATGCTCATGGGCTTATTTGGGGGATACTACTCGGCGCACTTGTACAAGATGTTCAAAGGCACGCAATGGAAGAAGATTGCATTAAAGACAGCCATTGTGTTTCCTGTTACATTGATTGGAATTTTCTTCATGTTGAATGCCTTGATTTGGGAAGAGAAATCCTGTGGTTCAGTGCCACTGGGGACAATGTTTACCCTGGTACTCTTGTGGTCTGGAATATCAGCGCCATTGGTTTTCTTAGGCAGCTACTTTGGCTTCAAAATGTCACCAATTGATGATCCTATCAAAACTAATGAAATTCCAAGACAGATTCCTGAGCGACCATGGCACAACATAAAGCGGCTCTTGTCTATGCTATTTGGAAGCATTCTACCGTTTAATGTAGTGCTCACTGAGTTCCTCTCTATCTGGACGTCTATATGGCCAGACCAATACTCTTTCGGGTTCCTCTTCATGGCCTTTGTTATACTTCTAGTCACTTGTTCCGAGATGGCTATTCTACTGTGCTACTTCCAACTTCGCAGCGAAGATTACAATTGGTGGTGGAGAGCATACCTGACTATTGGCTCTTCTGGTCTGTACATGTTTTCATACTCCATATTCTATTTCTTCACCAACATGGAGATTGAAAAGTTTGTTTCTGTCATCCTTTATTTCGGGTACATGTTAATGGGATCCTTTGCATTCTTTGTCCTAACGGGGACAATAGGCTTCGGTGCGTGCTTCTGGTTTGTTAGGAAGATCTATTCTTCTGTGAAGTTTGACTAATTTATCGATGTGGATGTAGTTCAGCAACACGGCCGCGCCGACAAGTTCTAGTCAAGTTGGGACTATCAGAAACTAATATAGGACTCCAGAAAGAAGGAAATTGTGTTTGTTGCAGCTATTACATGGTGGCAAAGCTATTCCCATTCTCATTAGGAGACTAGATTAGTATAGAAGCTACTGTAGCTCTAGTTTGTATTGTCATTGTAATAATATCTCCGCATTGAATCTTCAGCATCTTGTGGTTTTCTACAAGTTTTCATTGTTACTTCAGAGTCTATATTGTGGCCTTAAAAATGGGAGAGCATTTACAGTAGGTGAGACTTCGGTTTTTGCCCATTTACAGTAGGTAAGAGTTGCAATTTCAACCTTTTCCTAAAATCTTAGCAGATCCATTTTAGGCAGTGCAAGACATTGCTTGGACTACCCACTTATCTTTCTCAGGGATGAATAGGCTGGTACAAAAGTAACGCATTAGCGTAGCAGCCAAGAAAAGCCTCAATGATTTTCCCTCCAATTTTCTTAATGACAGTTCTAACGTTAGAGTTGGTTAATTCACCACGAGTAAAGAAGAAGAAAGTAAAATATTCTGACTCCTCTTTTTTGGTTACAAAATATTCCAACTCCTTTGTCAAAAAGGGGGGCCGATAATGATAAAAAGTCCCACATTGACTAGGATAAAGCTCTAGTAGCCTAGCTAAGTATGAAAATTTGACAACTTGTTTTATGGGTCGACGCTGAATTATAATGGAAGTTCAAGTTCCTCAAAGGCATGAAGCCAACTTTCCAAGATAGTGACGGGTAAAGTAGGCAACAATGCTATGGCTATTGGGCTGTGATTCTCTAGCAAATTGAAAGATGGGTAGGTTAAATGGTTAAGTTTCTCAAAACGTGAGAAAGGGAAATGGAAGTGTGTAACTAACATGTTTCTCAAAATGAACAAAGATACAAAAAAGGAACTAGATCTTTCTTCCATGCAATATTTGTTAAGGAAAAATTTCAGTTTAGTACTTTGAGGTTTGGGGATAACATTATGTCAATCTCTGCCCTTTCAATTTGATCAGCAACACTCATGTGCTTTCAATTTCAATCAGCCGTGTCCAATTTCATTTGTTCCGTCTAATTTGAACATTAACTTTGATTGAGGGGCCCACTTTGGGGGCTAAAAATGTCACTTCAAATACATTTTCTTCTTTTCTCCTCTCTCTCTCTCTCTCTCTCTCTCTCTCTCTCTCTCTCTCTCTCTCTCTCTCTCTCTCTCTCTCTCTCTCCCACGCACTGCCACAGCAGGAAATCATGGCGTCCGGCCACCGATTCTTAACACCGCCACCACGACTCAAACCACAGCACAAACCCGACCCAAACCCAAAGAGAATCGATGATTGGCATGAGCCCAGCCACTGTACACAGCCACCAGTCCTTGCCATCTTGCTTCCTCCAATTCCGGCAACTCCTGCAGCACACCGCCATAACCGTTCGACTCAGACTTCGCCGGAGATGAAAACCAAGAAGCCTTGCTGCCAACCTAAAGCCGGACGACATCATTTGCATCTTCGCATGAATCTGGGTTTCTAGCAAGACTGATTCGCAGTCTCTGGCCACATCCGAGTTGCACGACCACCATGCATGGATGCAATCAGAGCTTTGTTCTCCACCAAAACCCTCTGGTCTCAACCTCCGATTTTGACCCGAGACGCCGCACACACCGCCGCTAGTGCATGGACCACCGTAGCTATGCCGTGAATGGCTGTCGAATTTCCAGATTATCTTAGGTAAATCATCATCCCTTGTTCTCTGTTGGAGCTGCTGCTTGATGTGGAGTGAAAAATCCTAATTTGATATTTTATTTTGGATTGTGTGAGGTTTGTTAAATTTGGCATCTTAGAGATTTGGAGGAGTTGTTGGTCAGTCAGTGTCGGAGATTGAATTGTTGAGTTCTGGAAAAATTGGAGTTTGGAGGAGAGGGAGCTATATGATCATTTTTGTTGTAAAATGAAAGCAAAAAGTCTTTCAGAAAAAGAGAGAGTTTGGACGCATGGAGATAGAGTGTGTCTATTCATCTCACCATGAGGGGGTTTATATAGGAGTACATGATGTATACAAATAGGCAACGTTTAATAGTGACGTCAATTACTCCTATTCACAATCCTATCAATCACTAATCTGTAGTGAAAGGCATATATGACTCTCCATCTATTTACATGATATTAGCCATAACTATTTACAACACTCCCCCTTGGATATTTCATTCAATAGTGTTGCCTAGGCTGAGCGCTTCTAAGTTGCCTCGTCAAAAACATTGCCAAGTAATAAAAACCCTGTGGGAGAAAAACAACTTTGGTCGAAGGAGAAAAAGAGCACAACGCGCGCGAATGTGGAGTAGTCGTATCACAATAGAGATAGGTGAAGTCTTCTTATCAGCATCATAAGTAGATAGTATGTCTACGAGAGGGATGCATTAGAGTTGCTACACCAAAACCTTGCCCGGTAAACCCAGTGGGAGGAACTCGTGGTCGAAAGGAAAAGATGAGCAAATGCATATATGTCAAATCAAAGCATCTTTAGGATGTACTATAATTGAAGTGACCATGCTAAAGATGTGCCTTGTTAAAATCTTGTCAGGTAACAAAACCCAGTGGGACAAAATAACCTTGGACGAAGGACCAAAAAAGTACACGATGGTCAAGTGGGTATGCTTCAAGATACTCCTCCTGAAATATATATATATATATATATGTTAGGTAATTCAGATAGTTTACATAGACCAATATCTTGAACATACTTCTGGATTGTATACTTTGGTAGTGACTTGGTGAAGAGGTCTGCATGATTGTCTTCAGATCAAATCTGCTTAACTTCAATCTTCTGATGCTCCTGTTGTTTCTAATTGAAGGAGAACTTCGGTGCAATATGTTTGGTGTTGTCTCCTTTGATGAAACTCGTCTTTATCTGCTCTATGTAAGCAGCATTATCCTCGTAGATAATGGTTGGTTCATCAGTGGTGGAATGCAGTCCACGTGTGCTTCGAACATGCTTTCTAACGGCTCTTAGCCATGTACATTCACATACTGCTTCGTGAAGAGCTAGTATCTTAGCATAATTCGAAGAGGTAGCAACAAGTGTCTATTTCGTAGACCTCCAAGAAATTGCAGTATTCCCAATGGTAAAGACATAATTAGTTTGGGAACGTGCCTTGTGTGGGTCTGATAGATAGTCTATATCATCTTATCCAACAAGACGAGCATCATTCCGAGGATTAAGGGGGTTTGATCCATTCCTTGATGCGTAGGGATAGAATAAGACCATATCCGCTGTACCTCTAAGGTAGCGAAAAATGTCTTTTATTCCATTCCGGTGGCGGCGTGTTAACGCAGAGCTATATCTAGCTAACAAGTTCACATCGAATGGGATGTTCTGTCTAGGGCATTGAGCCAAATACAATAATGCGCTTATTACACTTAAATATGGGACTTCTGGCACCAATATCTCTTCGTTATCATCTGCAGGACAGTACGGTTCTTTCTAGATTTCGGACGACCATGGGTGTGCTTTCTTTTATCCTCATTAAGGCGTCTTAACATCTTCTAGATGTAATTTGGTTGATGGACCAAAATTTCATATGCACTTGTCCTCGGGCTTCAGGTCGAGACAATAATTTGTTCTCCCAAGGCCTTTCATCTCAAATTCCGACTTCAGGTGCTTTGCGGTTTCCTTGATTTCTTCATGAATATCAATCAAATTCATGTCTTTGACATAGACCGCACAATTGCAAACCCGGAACTTGTTTCCTTAATAAACAGGCAAGGGCATAGTTTATTATTCACATATCCCATCCTGATCAAATATTCACTTAGACAGTTATACCACCTCCATCTAGATTTTTTCAATCTATAAAGTAAACGCCTCAAAACTAATGGAGAGCGTGTTCCGTGGTTTAGAACTATTTGCATCGGGTACCATAAGTCCTTCAGGAACTTTCATGTATATTTCTGTATTGTGATCCTCATAGAGATAAGCTGTGACCACATTCATAAGCTGCATATTCAGTTTTTCGGAAACTACCAAACTGATAAGGTAGCGGAACGTTATGACGTCCATTACGGGAGAATACGTCTCCTCGTAATCAATCACAGGGCGTTGAGAAAATCCTTGCGCCACTAGACAAGCCTTGTGTATCACAATCTCGTTTTTCTCATTACGCTTCCTTACAAATACCCATTTAAATCCTACAGGTTTAACATAGGGAGGTGTAGGAACAACAAGCCCAAACACCTTTTTCTTTGTCAAGGAATCTAATTCGACCTGGATTGCTTATTTCCTCTTTGGCCAGTCGTCTTTTCGTTGATATTGATCAACAAAGCAAAGTTCGAGGTCATCGCATATTATAGATTCTATGGCCACCGCAAAAACTAATATATCATCGATGATAATTTCAACCCGATTCCAAATCTCACTAAATTTACCGAGTTTCTCTATTCTCGGGAGTGGGTTCAAATGTTGGAGCGTCCCCCAACACCGTCTCTTCTAAGACAGACCCATAATCTGGATTTATCTCATAAGATGGATCGGTTTGAGATTGCGACGTTAAGATGATTCATTTGTGCCAAGTTTATCCTCTTCCGGGGATAAGAATCCTTCGAACCTAATTGTCTACCTCGCTTCTGGGTAGGGACATATGACTGGTTAGCCACCATTGTCGTACCTCGTCCATCTAAGACGACACATCCTACAGAGACGTCTATCTTTGTAGGCACATTTGCAGCAGATATATATGATCTCGTCACTTTTGCTAGATCAGAGAAAGTGTTTGGCATATTGTATTCTTATACTCTATAGATCTAGAATTGTCCGCACTTCTACCATTGGGTTAGAGCTTCGTGCTGATAACGTGTTGTAAAATGAAAGCAAAAAATCTTTCAGAAAAAGAGAGAGTTTGGACGCATGGAGATAGAGTGTGTCTATTCATCTCACCATGAGGGGGTTTATATAGGAGTACATGATGTATACAAATAGACAACGTTTAATAGCAACGTCAATTACTCCTATTCACAATCCTATCAATCACTAATCTATAGTGAAAGGCATATATGACTCTCCATCTATTTACATGATATTAGCCATAACTATTTACAACAATTTTCGATATATAATTGGCTAAGGCATGAATGGTGAATTGGGTTTCTTGTATGGAAACTCTGAGCCAGAAGCTAGCGAAATCCACCTCAACATTCTCTTCATCTTCATTTGGATTCAGTGGCGGACCTACTTCAAGGCCTGACGGGGTCCGGACCCCCCCCCCCCCCCCCCCCCCAACGTTTTGCTATACAATTAACTGAGTTTATCAATATGGCTTCCAAGTTCCAATACAATGGCTTAATTGGACCCCTCTCCATTCTTCCAAACTGAAATAAATATTTTTAAGAAACCAAAGTTACTTCCTTTGTTGAATTTGATCTTGCAATGAAGTTTGATCGTTATTAAACCAAACTCAGTTCTTTATAGAATCATTATCAGGTATTAAATTTGTCATAAACTGTTCTTTACTATTATTGATATTGAGTTCATTTATAAAAAATTCAAAATTGTTGAGTTAAAAATTAGATCTCTATAAATAAATAAAAATATTAATTTCATCTATAAAACTTTGTATACATAAATTTTATTTCTCGACCCCCTCAAGATTCAAATCCTGGTTCCGCCCCTGTTTGGATTTGCTGGGCGCCGGAGACGGGGAGAGGAAGAGAAGAAAAAGAGTGTATTTTTTTTTAAATGTGGAAATTAAGTGAAATGTCAAATTTACCCCTTTCTCTGGGCCCACTAGTTGAGTTTGTCGTTGCCAGGTCATCATTTAACGTCCGATTTAGATGTCTCAGAAAAAATTGGGCACAGCTGATTGAAATTGAAAGCACAGGGGTATTGCTGATTAAATTGAAAAAGCAGAGACTGACATGATATTACCCTCAAATCTCAGGGTACTAAACTGAAATTTTTCCTTTTGTTAAACATGTAACATGTTTTCCATGTCAAAATCAAGTAATTATTTGAAGTAGAGAGTTGTATTGTTTTGTGGGTTTTATTTTTTATTTTTTGAGAAACAAATGTAAAATTTTATTCACATGAGATATAATTTACATAACCTAATATAAAATTCAAGAAACAAAATCTTGTTTTGTAGGTTTGTGTCAAGTAATAATTAACCCAAAATAGGTATTTTTGTGTGTTAGATTATGTGTGATTGTCTCATTCTATATAAATTGCTAGTCAAATGATTGTAAACCATGACCTTTTAACAACATTCCTTTGTGATAAGGTGTGGGTATGTGATTGTGGACTGTGACTTCTAAGTGTTTACTGTTTAGACTTTATCAATAATTATTAATTAATTTTGACTAAAATGTCTAAATTTGTTTAATGATTTCACAGTGGATTATCTACGGTTTAGGGCTCACCAATCATACACTTATCACGTCACCTAATTTAAGTTGTTCACATATTACTGTATCACGTCACACGTGACAAAGTAATAATGTGAAAAATTGCTTATAACGTTTAAGGTCTCTTTACTTGTTGCAAGTTAATTTGGGTCTCGTACCTAATTTTCTTCGTAAGCAAGAAAGCATATTTATCTAAAGGAATAATATCCCTCTTAAATGACTGTTATATTTCTGGTATGTCATTTCCAACTTTAAAACAAATTAACGGGAATCAAAATTAATAGCAAAATAACGGCTTTTTTACATATATGGCATGTAATATGGCTCTATTATCAATTCAAACCACATATTTACCACATATGTATTTAGTCAAAGAACTTAGACGTCCACCTTAAAATCTTATCTGATTAATTACATAATATTAGAAAACTTTCTGTTATTTCAATAATGACAAAATTTAACGAATCTGACAACAAAACAACGCGTTAGATTTCCGGACAGATTACTTTCCATAAGAGAGAAAAATGCATCATTATCCAAAGTGATCTAGGTCAATTGGGTCATGAAAATAATACCATTAGGTTGTTAGTGGTCGCATCACAAACATTCCCCTGCGCTAAAAACTTGCCAAGCAAGAAGACGATAACGACGAGAGCCTCTAGAAATCTCCAATTTTTCTCAAATTCCCGAAATGCCACTTCACGAGGCCCCCAAACGTGACAAAACCGTCTTATCACACCCATCCATCCCCCCTGCCCCCGTCACAAAATCCTCGCGCCCTTTTCCTTTCCCACCACTACCCTCCACGTCACCACGTCCGCCACGTAGCACCACACTCTAAACAAAACCCCTCACCGTCGGATCCAACACCAACGGTCCAGATCTATCAGAACCCAAGGGCCCACAGCATCGTGGGACCCAATAAAGAGAACGTCGGGTCGGGTCCTTGTCAGGTATAAATACAAAAGCGCTACCTACACTACTCTCACTCTCTCTCTCTCTCAGCTTTTTCTTCCGTACTCTCTGAAAAACAATGGAGGACATGCGGAAGAGGCCCGGAGCTGACGTCACGACCGACGACGCGTCGTCCTCATCCTCAGCGAAGAGGCGGCGAGATCAGGCCGAAGGAGGCGGTGGCATTTCAGTTGTTCCTCCGGTAGCGAAGGACGTCGTCGTTGCGGACAGAGGCGACGTTTCGGTTACTCCGGCAGTGAACGACGTCGTTGCGGACAACGGCGACATTTTGGCTCCTCCGGCAGTGAACGGCGTCGTTGCTGAGAGTGGAGACGCTTCGGTTCCTCCGGCCGCGAACGACGTCGTTGTGGAAAACGGCGACATTTCGGTTCCTCCGGCAATGAACGAAGTCGTTGCGGTTCCTCCGGCAGTGAACGACGTCATTGCGGAGAGCGGCGACGAGTCGGCGAGCGAGCTCTCGAGGCTTCTGGAGACGGACTACCTGTCGCGGAACTCGGTCGCTGCTCCGGCGAGATTCACGTTCTCGGAGCACCCGTCCAGGTCGCCGAAGCTGTTCCAGACGATGTCGACTTCGTACATCACGATAAACGGGAACGAGGAGAGTTGCGGCTCGTCGTTCTCGGACGCCGAGTCGTCGGTGATGGCGAGCGTGGACAGGACAGGGCGCGACGTGGAGCAGGTGAGGCTGGACTACGAGTGGTACGCGGCGGAGAGATGGGCGGAGGGGCACGGCGAGTCGGGATTCGACGACCGCGCGTGGGATGCTGCCGATCAGTCGGCGCGTGAAAGAATGGTGCTCAACTTGGACTTGAATTCGGAGTGGGACGACGCCGCGCTGGCCAGGTTTGTAGGCGAAGACCTCAATTGACAGCTAGCTCAGTTTTCCGGTACCGATTAATTTCTTTAGTGTTAATTTTTGGGATTGTGATCTCAATTTGGTGGTCATGGCGGTAGAGCTGTACACAGTGGTAAAACACAGTCTAGTTTAGTCTAATCTAAGCTAGAATTTAAATTTTAATTACAAAAGATTTAGGATACACAGAGATGATGAGGAAGATGGTGACGATTGGTCTATTATGGAAATTGGGGGTTAAAAGTGCATGTGGGAAAAGTGAATTGGCAATTAGGCAGGTGCTAATTGTGACCAAAAACTTGGAAAAGAAGTATGTTTTCGTTGCCGTTGCCTAAATTTCTCTGCAGCCCCTATTTGATTTGCATAATTAATTGTTTAGAGGTTTCTATACTTTTAATTAGTCGTTAATATATTGTTTAATTCTTGGGAGACTCCGGCTGTGAGTCTGTGACCCGAATGAAATGAGTGCATGGAGTTTGGTCATGGTTGTTTGTACACCACTGACCGGCCAGAACAACCAAGAGGACAATGTACATGTCCAAAATGGGGACAATGGTTAGTTTCCCGAGTATTGAAACGAAGGAATGAGTATTATTCTGAAATTGAGAGTTGTATAATAATTTACGGGGTATTCTACACAATGAACTAATCCGAATCCGACGACTTAATGGGGATGGTCTCCATTTGTGTATACAGACACTGAAAACAGCAGGGCAAAAAATGGTACACGCAGGCGTCCTTTGTCCTTGTCCTTGACCTCGGGTCCTTGCGTGCCATGGGGTCCTAGACACTCACTGAGATCCTACCAATTTTGGATCCATATTTTCAGCGTGCGTTTCAATGCCTTTCGTGGATAACATAGAGCTTTGTTTTGGACTAAGATAAGGCCACCTCAAAGACCATGTGACAAATACAAACTACAAACTATAAACAATGGAATTTGTGACTTAAATTAGTATGTGACTTTTGGCTGAGACCAGAATAAATCTTGAAGTTTGGGTCCCAAATAAAGAGACACATGCATGGTTAATAAACTTAATCTTTTTTTTGGTGCTAGTGTGCTCCACATGTTTTATAACTGTGCCTTATTGTGCATGGGGGAAAGAGGAACTTTTCTCCTCCTTGAGTCCAGGATAATATAATGCTGGTCACATCAAGCCCATTATATTGGAGAGTTTCAATACAAAAGGTCCAATAATATATAAAACCCTTTAACATATATAGCGTATGGCCCAATGTTACCCATCATTTTGGATCAAGTACGTTATGAGCACGGCCCATTTACATGGTCCTATAAGGGCCTTGTTGTGCTACTCACATCCCAACTGATACCAACTTTCTCTTAGGGCCTTGTTGAGGGAACATGCATAGCTACTTTTGCGCGACCTTTTCCCTCTGCCCGGTCGACCATTCATATAGAGGCTGAAAGCTTACGGGGTCGTTGATCACAATTCAACAGGACTGGAAGGAAATCGAAGTTGAAAGTGACTGCGTGAACTTAGTGAGTGCATTACATGCGGTGATGATTTTTCGGTCATCGGAAGGATCTTGGATGATTGTAGTAGGTATTTTAATGCTTTTACATTATTTTATTTTCAACATATATATCGCGAAGCAAATAATGTAGCCAATATATTAGTTCACCTTGCTAGATCTAGTAACTTAGATGAGTTTTGTTTAGAAGAGACGCATGTTATTATTCAAGACGTTCACTATGAGGATCATTGTAATCTTTCTTATGTAGCTTGGGGTTCAGTTATATGTCCCCCCGATTCAAAATTTTAATTCAATAAAATGGAACCGAACGTGGGGCTGAACTCTCAAGTAAGCTGGGAGGGAAATGAAACAAAGAACTACAACCCCAAAATCCAAAATCCCCTCTTACCGGGCCTCTTTGCCGGGCTCATCACAACAATGCCTTCATAACCTCCGTCGTATTTAGTGACAAATTTTTTAGAATTTTAATTACCTGACAGAAACTATCATATAAGAAATTACGTAGTAAATTGTGACAAACGTCAAGAATGTCTTCTTGTTTTCATGTTTCTTGTATAAGAATTTTCTTGGACAAAAAGGCTTGTTGCACTCATATTTTCTCATCATTTGATGTCCAAATCATTCACTAACCATCATTGCTTAACATTGCTAAAAGCTAAAGTTAATTGAGAGAATGAATCCCTAGATATAAGTGGGTGGGTTATCTATCAATAAAAAATTACATGATTTCAAGAATGGGTAAATTAAAGTTCATAGGTAGTCACTAGGACAATAAGGCCACTTCATTTGCTATCCTAACCTGGTGAGCAAACCAGTCAAAGGAAGTAGGGGTACCCAACAAACAAACAAGCGGGCAAGAGGGGAAAACTTTGTGGCTCAAGAACCCTAATACTAAACTCTATTGGTCTAGAAGTGCTTTTGGTCAAACTAAAAAGGGGTACTCAAAGTCTCAAATCAACAAGGATACTTACAATAATTTGCAAGACTTCCATATGATTTCTAAATCATATATACTAAAACTAGAATGTAGTTAGGATTGCATCATTTATATGAGTACTCTTAAACGTTAATGCAATCAATTGAAGATGCATTTTTTTTTAAACCCCACCAATCCCCACTCTAGATGGAACTCAAACACATGATCTCCCAAATAAAAAATTATTACTTATTTGTTTTATCACCCCACCAAACACACTCACTCAATCAATTGAAGATACATACTCCTTAACCTGTTACGTTACTAATATGAAATGTGATGTCATTCCTATGATTAAAAATGGGAGATCAACAACATTATTATTTAAGCAATAATGTCATTCCATGGCTGCTTTTGTACCCCATTCCAATCCCATCATTCTCCTATCAATTCATCACCATACCACAAAAATAAAAGGTGATTATGGGTCTCAATCATAAATGTCATTATCTAAGAAAGCAAGTATAAATATTAAAATACCTCTTATTTTCCACAAGCAAAATGCTCATTCTGTTACAACATTTTAATGCCATATGGATTGTGGAGTGGGTAACACCCATTTCCTGTTATGGTCACAATAACATATGCCTTCTCACCGAAGAGATAATTTTTTATGTAGGACAAGAATGAGCCTGGTTTAGTCAGAAAACCATAAAAGCAAAGAAGCGGCGTAAAATCAAGAAGAGTGATTGGAAAATAGATAACTCACGCGTAATGAGATTATTAGCCGTTGGAATATTCAAGAAGATTTGGTTTTGGACCTTTCGGGTTACTCGTAAAAAAAAATTAGGTTTTGATTGTGAATCAGATTTGGTCAACTTTTGGCCAGAATGTCCGTTTGAGAAGCATGACACCTTTCCAGAATGGGAACGACGAGTTCTTCAAGACTCACTTTAGTGAGCCCTATTAGATTTAGGCCAAAATATATCTTCTTAATTATGCGATTCGGGATTTAATATTTTTAGGCTACTTTTACATTTGTTTTAGAATTCTTTTATTTTAGGTTTTTAGTTAAAATTTGGATTCTTTAGGATTTCTTGTTAGATTATAATTTTAGGTCTTGGATGCCTATATGAGTACCATCATGTTTTGTATTAAAATCAGTTTATGATATCAAATTTAATAAAATTTAGAGATTTTTCTCTATTTCTCTGGTGGACTCCAGAACTATGTCTTTTGGGGTTTATCACTTGTAAACCCCGTTACTTCCGACTGTGTCAGGTGGTATCAGAGCAGGTCTTTCCTATCTCTCTTATTTACCTCGATTATCCATGGGTGACGAACGTACTGCCCCAATTATAAGAGCGGATTTAGATGCTCTTACCGCTCAAATGAATGCTTAGATTTCTACCATGAACGCTTAAATGGCAGAATTTCATGGGTTGTTGGAAGGAATGAACAACAAAAATTGTAACAGAGGCAAGGAATGACAACATGCTAGGGCTCCACATGGGGGTGGAGGTGATGTTGATCATGATTCCCAAGATCTCAGAACCAAGATATTAATTCCTTACTTTTCTGGTTATATGAGCGCGGAGGAATTCCTGGATTGGCTTCTTGAGGTTGAGAGGTTCTTCAATCTAACAGATGTCTCGGAGAATAAGCAAGTTAAGATGGTTTATCGGAAGCTGAAGAAAGATGCTGCTTATTTGTGGGATCAGTTGCAGGGTTCTCGTCAGAGGCAAGGAAAAGAGCGTGTTCGCACTTTGCGGAAGATGAAAGGTCTTCTTACAGAAAATTTCTGCCTAGAGATTTTTAAATCAAGAATTATCCTCCTAAGGTTTTCAAGAAGAAGTTAGAGTCCAAGTTTTCTTTGCATGTTGAGATTAATAGTTTAATTGAAGAAAAGCCAGAATAATTTCTAATGGAAGAAGCTCCACAAGAATTAATGGATGAAGACCAAGAAGAGGTTAAATATGAAATTGCTTATGTAGACATTGTTATTAATAATGAAGAAGTCTTGGAGCTTGAAATAAACCATTCAGAATTAGATGTCATTCAAGAATGCAACTTTAAGAGCCAAGAAGAATCTACTAAGGTTGCCTATGACAACCAAAGTGCATATGACACACTCATCTATGGTGTTGGCTTCATGATTGTGTCAGAATTTGCAAAAGATCAGGTCATTGACTCACAAGTTCAAGTATCTAATTTTTTATCAGGTTTCTTGTCTACCAATTCTTGCCTTTTATTCAAGAGGAACTTGAGGGCGAGTTCTTTCTTAGTGGAGGAGAATGATGTAGGACGAGAATGAGCCCGGTTTAGTCAAAAAGCCGTAAAAGCAAAGAAGCGGCAAAGAATCAAGAAGAGTGATTGGAAAATAGGTAACTCACTCGTAATGAGATTATTAGCCACTGGAATATTCAAGAAGATTTTGTTTTGGACCTTTCGAGTTACTTGTACAAAAAGTCAAGTTTTGATTGTGAATCAGATTTAGTCAACTTTTGGCCAGAATGTTCGTTTGAGACGCATGATACATTTCTAAACTGGGAACGACGAGATCGTTAAGACTCACTTAAGTGGGCCCTATTAGATTTAGGCCAAAATATATCGTCTTAATTATCCGATTTGGGATTTAATATTTTTAGGCTAGTTTTACATTTGTTTTAGAATTCTTTTATTTTAGGTTTTTAGTTTCCTTTTAAATTTGGATTCTTTAGGATTTCTTGTTAGATTATAATTTTAGGTCTTGGATGCCTATATAAGCACCATCATGTTTTGTATTAAAATCAGTTTATGATATCAAATTTAATAAAATTTAGAGATTTTTCTCTATTTCTCTGTGGACTCTAGAACTATGTCTTTTAGGGTTTATCGCTTGTAAACCCCGTTACTTCCAACTGCGTCAATTTTTAAAAAACTGTGAGGGACAAATAAATCTAATAGTTGAAAAGAAACGAACAATTTTAAATTGTATAATTTTAACTTTGAAATTTATTTCATATAGTTGAAATATATTTGTCCCTCACAATTTCTTAAAATTGTCTCTTAGATGAGCAAACTTGCACAAAAGCATATATAACACTCTTGCAAAAGTAAACATTGCTTAAGGAATAAGTACAAGTTATATCTCTTTTCTAATATTGATTGGTTTGGCCCTATTATATTGTCATATCTGCACTCCCTTTAACGAAGATATACAAGAAAGGTTTGGATATGATAAACAATTGAAGGAGAAGTCTTTGGCAATTAAAGGAACTGATAAAATATGTATCAAGATTGGCTTAGTTTATAATAATACAATTGGGTCATAGTATAAAATGCCATCATGGTGCTTATGGCCACCAAGATTCGTTGTAACCTTTACTTCTCCCTCATACAATCCAAAGCATAAGTTGACCAAAATATCCCAACTGTTTATAACTTATAGATGCCATGAGAAAAAACGGAAATGTTTATACAATACTCCTAGAATTGCTAGAAATACTATTAGAGAGGTGTATTGTATATGGAATTAGTGGAACTTTTAAAGAAATTTATGGAATTTAAAAGTCTGGGTGTATTCAATGTAGACTTTTAGCAGTCCATAAAAGTCTTGAGATATTCAATTAGAATTTTTAAAGAGTTCATGAATTCTACAAAAATCTAGGAGTATTCAATTAGAACTTTTAAAAATGAATAAAAGTACAGATGTATTCAAATTATCATTCATACTTATGCAATTAGTAAATCATGGATAATCATGGACTTTGTAGTGTTAACGATACATACCAAACTTCAATAATTTCCAGCCTCCAGACCAAAGATTTGAAAAAGTCTATCAAAACTTTCTCTTTAAAAAAAAAAAAAATCTATCAAAGTTCTTCTCTCTACGCAAGAAGAAGTTGGTCCTTCATCATCTATTTTTCTTTAATTTTTTGTCTTTTCTCTAATCTTTTTTTATATTAACGTTTTTTGATACCCAACATGTTCATTGTAGTCGTTGAATGTGATTTTTTTTTTTTTTTAATTGTGATACTTCGAACCGTAATAGCAATAAAAATGATTTATGAAACCCAAAAACCCAAATATTGTGGTTTATCCCTAAGACCTTGAACAGTGTTGCTATGGCATACTAAATTTTATCTTATTAATTAATTATTCTCATTAATTTGAATTTATATTATGGTTCAAAGAAAAGTTGAACAATTGAATTTCAATTGATTGATTATAGATCAAGACATTGACCAATATTGCTATAATATATGTTAATCAGCAAAAACAAAATTGATGAGAATATTGTATATTTATGTTGTTGGGAGATTAGAAATAAGAACAAACTCGCTAGACAGACTAACAATCATTCATATTGAATTCTATTAGAAGATACTTGAGCATTGAAAAGGCAACGAGTTATTATCTTGTTTTGTGTTTGGGCTGCATTTGCTTTGTTTTTTGTTTTTATATTTTGTACATGCTAGAAAATTTATAGAAGTCATTCATAATAAAGTATATAGACTTTCATGAATCAATAAAAGTCTGTTGTTAAAATCAATGGTTTTAAGAAATTCATAACAGTCTCATCTAAAAAAAAAAAAATTCATAACAGTCTATCAATTTTTTAAAGAATCTGTGGACTTTTCAAAAAGTCTGTCATTTAAAAAAAAAATACATAAATCCAAATAAAATACACCCCCTTAATATAAGTAAATGCTTAATATAAGTAAATGAAGTATAATTTAACAGGAATCGACTTTGCGGGTTTACAAAATTGTTACACCATTTGAACAATATAAACGAAAGGTCTTTGCATGTCAGTAGAGTCTGCAAATCCACATCCCATCGATAACTTTTTCAATGTAGAATCATAAACATGGCTTTGATACTAGTCATTATACAACGTGGCTTCAATCCATGTCACTTTCTCCAGCAGCTCTTAATGTTTGGAGGATCTTTACAAATTATTTTTATGTTAATTTAACAGTAGAAACGCTGGAGTTTTTGGCGTTTTCATCAAAAGGGCTTCTATCAAGAGCTCTTAGGTTTTTTTTTAGAGAAGATCTAAGAGCTCTGCCAAAATGTAATAATTTAAAGAGTTCTGCCAACAAAATGTAATAATTTTGCAACAGATCAACACACTCACCATAAACGAAAAAGAACCAAGAGCCATGATTGGTAAATTCATAAGACGATCAATTCATGAATGATCCAGTTGGTGAGTTTGTCCCTTCCCCAGTGTCCATGTGAGGGTTGGTGAGAGGCTCTATCAACCTTTAAAAGCTTCAGATATGTTCTGGGCCGTCTGGGCATCACTAAGTTATAATCTTTTTGCTTTTGCGTTTGGGTAAATTTGCCTCTGAGATCTTTATGCCCAAAGCAGTAAAATGGGGTAATCAAATGAGTGTATCTGGAACAATGATATTATTTTGGACCCCCATTTCAAAAAAAGAAAAAAAAAAGAAAAAATGATATTATTTTGGACAAAAATGGCAGTAGCATTTAGGGATACTAGGACAAGATTTCATCAGCACTGGTCTTTTAGGCATATGAGGCTATGAGCCATATAATTGGGGCATCTGAATTGAGCTCAAAAAAAGTAGAGCCCTGTCTTCATTAGAAAATTTAATAAAGTCTAGTCCTTTAACCTAAATACCATAGAGAAACATAGAACCCATTAGAGGCATAGACCCCTTATAAAATCCTCATCAGTAATTCAATCCCACCTCACAGTCCTTCTCTTCCCCTAAACCCTTTTGTGCCCATACACTTCTTCTGTTATTTTGAGCTAGTGAAAGATTCAAACTTTTTTTTTGTTGGGTCTGCAAAAGATTTAAACTTGGTGTGAAAGATTCAAACTTGTGCAAAAATGGTGGGCAAGAAATCAAGAATTGTGGTCATTGGAGCAGGAATGGCTGGTGTTACAGCAGCTAACAAGCTCTACACTTCTGGGTGTGAGGAATTGTTTGAGCTCATTGTTGTGGAGGGCGGGACTAGAATTGGAGGCAGAATAAACACTTCAGAGTTTGGTGGTGACCGGATTGAGATGGGTGCTACTTGGATCCATGGCATTGGAGGCAGCCCAGTTCACAAAATAGCTCAAGAAATCAAGGCCCTTGAGTCTGAGCAGCCATGGGAGTGCATGGACGGGTCCTCAGACGAGCCCAAGACCATAGCTGAAGGTGGGTTCGAGGTGAGTCCGACTGTGGTGGATCCCATTACTACTTTGTTTAAGAATCTGATGGATTATGCTCAGGGCAAGAAGGTGTTCGAACAAAGTGATGAACAGGATTGCAATGGAGATGTTGAGTATATGAAGCTTGGAGATGAAGCTTCCGGGGTTTGTTGTGGCAATGGTGGTGCAGGGAAGCTTAGTGTTGGTTCATTTCTTCGGAAAGGGCTCGATGCTTATTGGGTTTCGAAGAAGAGGAAGGAGGAGGTGAATGGTTGTGGTGAATGGAGCAGAGAGTCGCTAGAAGAAGCGGTTTTTGCAATGCATGAAAGCACCCAGAGGACTTATACTTCAGCTGGTGACTTGTTGACTTTGGATTATAATGCAGAAAGCGAGTACAGGATGTTCCCAGGTGAAGAAATCACCATTGCTAAAGGTTACTTGAGCATAGTTCAATCACTAGCCTCTGTTCTACCACCTGATGTGATCCAATTAGGCAAAAGGGTCACCAAGGTTGAATGGAAGGCAGAGTCTACTCAGTTACGTATGGATCAAAATGTCTATGAGTCGAGGCCTGTGAAGCTACACTTTAGTGATGGATCAGTTTTGCTGGCTGATCATGTTATTGTTACTGTTTCTTTGGGGGTACTTAAAGCTGCAACACACCAAGATTCAGGTATGTTCAGTCCTCCCTTGCCTTGTTTCAAAGCTGAGGCAATATCAAGGCTTGGTTTTGGAGTAGTTAACAAGCTGTTTCTGCAACTGAGCTCCACCCATGTTACAAAAGGCCAAGATTTCAGCAAGTTCCCATTTTTACAAATGGTGTTTCACAGAGAAGACTCAGAGTTCAGGCTCAAAAAGATTCCATGGTGGATGAGGAAGACAGCTTCTCTTTGTCCGCTGTATCACAATTCCAGTGTACTATTGTCTTGGTTTGCAGGGAAAGAAGCACTTAAGCTTGAATCACTCGAAGATGAAGAGATCATCAATGGAGTCACAGCAACAGTCTCTAGCTTTCTATCAAAACCCCACAAGAAAGAGAGAGAGAATTCTCATTCCCAATTAGGCAATGGGCATGTGAATCATGATGAGGAAAACTCTGAAGTGAAATTTGCAAATGTTTTGAAGAGTCAATGGGGTAGTGATCCTTTGTTTCTTGGATCCTACTCTTATGTTGCTGTTGGATCAAGTGGTGAGGATTTGGACACCATGGCAGAGCCATTGCCAAAGTTAAGCAGTTGTGATGAGGCTGCTAGTGCTACTTCACCTCCTTCACTTCAAATTCTGTTTGCAGGGGAAGCAACACACAGAACCCACTATTCCACAACCCATGGAGCTTACTTTAGTGGTCTTAGAGAAGCCAATAGGCTTCTCCAACATTACAACCACCATGTTGGGGTTTAGAAGGACTTAGTAGGACTTTTACTTGTTTATTTTTGAAGATTTATTGCTATGATATTAATCATATATTGTCATTTTGATCATTTAGAACATCTTTGTTTCTCTTCAAGTACAAGTGAATGAGAGTAAGAGAACTAGGGATATGGGGACAATTTGTTAGAGATGTACTGCATGAATTAAACAAGCTTCTTTCATTTCTCCATTGCTTTCAGTCTTTACTATTCTTTGTGATCTTACTTTCTTCATTGTTTGATAATGAGATTAAGTTTGAGAAGTACCCAGATCAAAACAAGTTTGAGAAGTACAAAGAGAGAGATAGGGCTTTGGATGCCACCTCTCTTCCCTACCAAGTGTCTTATTTTGGATTGCTCCATGGACAGGATCCGATAAACCCGCCCTTTCCAGCTAGGACTATTTTCACCAGTTCCTTTCTTGCACTGACAATTTGTTTCACTGCCCATGCATTGTGTCCTTGAATCCACATCCATACAAAGCCTTTCCCTACATTCATTTCATGATTGAGTTCTTATTTGTTTTTTTAATATCTTTGATTTTTCTTTATACTTCGATGGGGATGAATGATTCCTCTGTTAGAGTTAGACCTTTGACAACTTGGGAGAATCAATCAATGAGCTGGTGATTTCACAGGACAGTGGGATAGAAACCACAGCTTTCTCATGTCCCATCTGAGCAAATCTTGGTGTTTTTTTTTGTGGCCAAAAGGGAGTCAGTCGAATAGTGAGTGGTTTAGCGATTCACTACTCTTTCGGAGTTTGAATGTTCCAAAAATCATACCTAGTAATGGGGTGTTCTATAGTCCAGAATATTCAAACTTTAAAACCAGAAGCCGTTAGATTATATTGTGAAGCATTTTACATGCAGTGACTAATCTAAAGGTTTTCAAAAACTTATAGAATACTTGCACTATAACCACATCGTCTTTAACAATGAGATAAAAATAGAGATGCTCTTATTGTTATTGATTTCTGTTCTCCTTGATCTTTTGAACGGAATCCCTCTTGAAATCAGAATGATTTATTTGAACTATTATTATTATTATTGCGGGTACCCCATTCCAGGTAACTGAATATATGCAGACCCGAACACACACGTGTGTAGAGTGTGGCTTTGATTTGCAGGACACATAATAAGACAGTCTAGCTCTTAAATCTTAATACGTAGCAGTACCCACTTGGTTCCATAAGATTTCACTTCACAGCAAATCCATCCCCTGTGCTGGAGACAGAACATCACTGGTCAGAAGCAACACAGACAAATTTAACCCGATTCTTATGTCGAATCCAACTTGGATATTTAACATTTGATTTTAAAAAGTCACATCCGGAAGCTCGTATATTAGTTTGTTTTAGTCGTTTAGTACTTCAATTTAATTGAGACAATTAATCGAACACTTTAATATGTGTGCAACACTTTACTGAATGATCAAGAACTATAATATCTCTGATTGCCATCACTAGAAACATCGGATCCCCGAAAGATCTCATCCATTAGATTGTCTACTTTGAAACTAATCACTGGTTTTGATTAGCCTTAAAAGAAGGTCCACAAACCTTAGAAATTGATGTGTGCTTGTTTATTTTAGTGATCAACAAGGGCACTACGGCACTACCACCTAGCTAGGTTGTTGATGTGCGAAACTCTAAAGTCCAAACCTCAGCACTTGTGCTGAGGTCTGCAAGTGCTGAGGTCCTGCTGAGGTTTTGTGGCTTGAAAGGTATAGGGTATCTGTTTCGAAGTGGTGTATGGTCAAATCAAAAAGAGAGCCATTCATCATAGAGAGTATCTCTCTTTCTCCATTATTGTTGTAAGATTTTGCAATGGCCAGAAAATGGGGGTTTGGCCCACTTGGTGTCTCTTTTTACCTCTTGTGGGCTTCAATCACTCTTTGATGATTGTGCAAATCACAGACCATCTGTCACCAAGTCCTTGTCTGGTTCATAAACAAACAACTGAGAATCTCTATTTGCTGCCCCAACCCCACTCCCCACTCCCCACCCACTGCTAATCCAACATGTTTATTACTTTTCTTTTTTATGACAACATGTTTATTACTTACCTTGACCATCTTTTGCCTATAATCATCATTATTCTACATTTATGTGAAAAAAACTATAAGATATTACGGTTAGAATCGACCATGTATAATATCAAGTCAATATTATTTGAGTATAATTTGATGTGTGAAATATGTAGACCTACTCCGTTAGATTCATATTAAGAAGTTAACAATTTTTCAGATAACTTTCGATAATATATCGACATTTTCACCGTTAAGTTTTTATATTTTTATGAGTATATTACATTTGCATATTTTCCGCTAAGTTGATAATCGTTTAAGTACTAAACTAGATCAAATCAATTGACGAACTGAATATGTCCAACTTAAATTGCTCGTGTTTATAATTAATAAATCATGATTATAAATACCCAAACAATCATCAACTTAGCTGAAAATTTACATAAATGATTTACTCATAGATACCTAAAAACTAAACTGTGAAGATGCCCATATGTGACAAAAAAGTTGGTCTAAAAGATGGTTAGCTTCTTAATACAAATCTAATTGGTTAGCTTTGGAGCGCTCATCGTGAAATAAATATCTAGATAAAAAGAATAAAGAGTTTCATAAATGATCACTCAACTATAACTCATTCAATACTTTGGTCACTCAATTTTCAAATATATTACTTTGGTCACTCAATTTTCAAACATATTACTTTGGTCACTCAACTATTACTCTGTCAATCACTTTAGTCACCCAAGAGGCATTTTATCTCACTTTAATCACTTCCTCCAATCATTCCAATTCATATTTCTCAATTTACTTCACCATATTTCTTATAAATCAATAAAATGTTAAAGTAGTGAAGAATGAGGATTTCTGGTTTGAATGAAGCCTTGAATGTCTTTCCCCTAAAAAAATTGACAAAATTCTCTAGTCTCATCTGTGAAGAACTTAACACAAAACATACATTAAATATATATAAAAAAATAAAAAATAAAATAAAAAGACAAAAATAATGTATAGATAGACCTTCATTTTACAACTTGTAAATTATGCAAAAAGGAGCAAGAAATAAGCAAAAATTTCAGAATGCACTAGATGTATTGATGTTCTGTATTACATGACATAATCTTAACTGTTGGTGTCATCCTGAGGCTCTAATGTTTTAACTTGTTTACTTTTTTTTCTTTTCAATTAACCTGTTTACTTAAGAGTCACTAATATGTAATTTATAATATTAATTAAAAAATTATTTATTTATTCTCAAGGTAAAAATAAATAAAAAGTTAAAAATTCACTATGGTTCATGCTCCAATCTTGTGGAAACTGGAATCTATAATAGAACCCAAAAAAATTACCAAATATTGTATACAAAATTATGTGGCATGTTATCACTTTTTCCCTTTACATATTCAATTAAAAAAATTATTATTGAAACAAATTCTCTCTACCATCGTCTCCCTTCTTCTGTGTTTTTTTTTTTTTTAGTCTGATCCCTTCTTCTTTATGCAGACGCCTCTGCAAAATGACAAAACAGCCTCATAGATATTTCAACTCTCAATGATATATCATTCAGATAGAACAAGATAGCAATACATGTGATCTATGAGCATAAACTTTCCAGTTTCTAATAAATAAATGAAAGAAAAAGGGTTGCTGGGGCATTTGAAGATCGATCTTGTGTAGGTGAACAAATAATAATATCACATCGATCCCGCCCCCTTTATCTCCCTTCTTTCCCCCTTTCAGGCATCTCAGATCGTAACATCAAATCAAATACATGACCAAAAAAAAAAACATCAAATCAAATAATCAATATTCTAATTCAGAAGGTCCCTCACCATCCAAACAACATGAGAATTCCAAATCAATACAATTTTAATCTATGGATCTCAATTGGGTAAATTTGAATCGATATGTAGTTATTTAGAATCATATTCCAATCAAATTGATTGAATTTGAAAAGACAAATAGATATTATGGTTGATCTATTGTAGAAAAATATTATATTTTCCTTTGAGTTTTGGGGGTTTTAATTAATTAAATATATTTCTGAAAAATAAAAATATATTGAAGATATGTGAAAAATAAAAAGTATGTCAATCTAATTTGATGTGGCATGTTGCACATCATTTGATATTCAAATTTGATAGAAATTTTTGAAATCTCTAACATCACTCATAATTTATTTTTTTTAAATCTCCAAGATAATTATTAATACAAAAAAATTGAAAAACTGTGGACCATAACACAACAAATTTTGGCCAAAATTATATCTTCTTATTTTCTCATTCACAAATAATGATTTTAAAACACTTCTCGAATTAATAGAACTCAGAAATCAGAACCCAATTTTTTTATGTATTTTTTTTATGATTTTTCAAAGTCATAAGACAATAAAATTCATGAAATATAAATATAATTCGTTAGAGGTTTTGGTGTTCTTTCAACTGAAACACGTTCTAACAATTATGTTCTATGAATGGTAGCCTGTGGTGCACGTGAATTTCAAGAAAACAGAGTTCTTGCAAGATTTAACATATTTTAGCATGTTGATTACCTTTAAAGAAAATAGATGCAATAATCATGCTCTTTAATTATGTTTTTATTTTTATTTTTTGTTGAGTAATCATTGATTATATTTCATAGTCTAAAGAGCAAGAAGACGACCCGAAAAAATTGGCAGGACTGGAATGCGCCGACGGTGGCTAGGACTGGTATGCTTGAGATCATAGTGGCGGCAAGTCGTGGGCAAGAAGACGGCCCGAAAAAATTGGTGGGAAACCCTAGTTTTGCACTAGGGTTGACCGTTTGTTTGACTAAGCTGATTTATGGGCCGAGGATGATTGGGCTGAAGGCAGGGACTGGGCCAAATATGAAAATGGGGGCTATATGTTGCAAACTCTCAAGAAGAGCCCGAGGAGCAACCTGATGCCAAGGTTGTCGGCTACGGAGGAGGCTGCATATGGTGCTGGTTCCAACCCTACGGGGAAGGGACTCACGCCTTCGTAAGTCCTCAAAACTTTTAGACATTCTGGACTCAAGTCTTTTGAAGTAGGGGTAGTTTCTATAAGCTTTTTTAGGACGTTTCTAGTTGTTATTTGTACCACAATTGCGTGCTTGGCAGATTAGATTAAATGAATATTTTTTCCTTAGAGAGCGAGATTATTCTTGCATAAATTAGGCTTGTTGTCTAGCGAGCGTCTCTTTAGACTTTAATGAGTTTAGTTGTGGCTTAGATAGGTTACCCGGTTTGTCCCGGGATTTCTTATGTAAGTTTTGTTAGACTATGGACTGTTTTTCATGGCTTGATTACGAATGCAATCAATTCCTATTTTTTAAAAAAAAAAGTCTAAATATGTATTTTGTTTAACCATTTACATGTTAATATATTATTATTAAATTTAAATTTAAATTAAAGATATAATTAATACGCAAGACATACTAAAATTTGATGCATACATCCACCTAAAGCACTAAAGCTATATTTGAAAATGAGAACTGAAGTTTTCAAATCTATCATAGCAGTTGCATATATGCAAATCTGTAAAAAATTTAATATCCTTAAATGCGTGTAACCTGATTTTACACATGGATAGATAAACATAACACAAGTGCTGGAAAAAAGAAACATATAGATGCAACCATGACACCTTGCAAAATGCAAATAACCAAGAATAAAATAATAAAAACGAAGCAAGATCATATCATGATTAGAGTGTTCAATACCAATCTTAACAATGATACAACATGCGATGATGCAAGTCATACAAAGATCATCACGTATATTCATTCTTGACAAGTTGACATATATGTACCATGTGCGAAATATAAAACCGAAACATATAGATGCAAACTCGATATGTATCTTATGCATTAAGACACAAATTCAAGACTGATGAACGAAGTTTGGAACATCAGACAGTTGCACACGAAAATGTTCCCCTGGTTAGCTGCTGACTAGAGATTGTGTGATCGCTCACCGTCTGATTTCGATTGACAGATCTCACCACAGATCTCATCACTTAGCTGTCAACCGTTCGATTGAAATCAGACTGTGAGTAATCACACAATCCCTGGTCAGCAGCTGACCAGAGAAACGGAACTGCAATTGCACATATCGTATCATATAATAGATTATTAATATACTTTTTCAATTATCAAAAGCAGAATCATATCACAATTTCGCAAACCAATGAAAAAACTACACAACGAAGGGTTTCTACACAAAGCTCTTACTTTCTTGGTCGATCAATTCTACAAATCTCATGTCCCTCTCATTTTCGATTCTCATTGATTGTGTTTGAAATACTGTTCAAATTTCTCAGACCACTGGCTACACAGTCGTGCGGTAGTACGGTACCTGTATGAATTGACCACACCTGCAAGTTGTGCGGTTGTCAGTGCACTCATTTCTTCAGAATTCAGATCATCATATGACTAGGATTCCAATTTTCTTGTAAACTAGAGAGAGATAGATGCATGCATCATTCACATTTAACCCTTATAAACTAGGATTTGATATCTCTCTCTCTCCATCTCTCTCTCTCTCTCTCTCTCTCTCTACCCGAGTAATTGAATTCTAAGGTGAAAAACTACAAATATGCGGGAGTATGCGGAAAATTCAAGTCTTGCAACTTTTATGCTTGTTTTTCCAATAATTTTAGGTTGGATACGTAAACTTGTACGTGGTATGAGAGCCTTGCTATATGTGGACTATTTATCATATCACTTTCTTCGCGCATTGTGTGATGTATTTGTTTGATAGACCCAAGTTATTTCCAGATGTGATTCCATGTACGAGCCAAACATGAGTAGCGAGTGAGAACGCGTGATGATGAAGAAGATAATCCCACGTTAGAAAATCTAAATCTTAAAGCGACTTAACTTCTTTTAAGCTTGTCCACCTATTACTAGATCTCTTAGATTGAATGAATGAGGTTGTACAAGTCATAATCTTATTGAACGTTTTAAATTCATAATCTAATAACATAGCATATAATATTCGTATGTAACTTACAAAGACCTATAACCTAACGATTGCTATTTATTCATTTTCCTATGAT
The DNA here is from genome assembly GCA_024704745.1 of Rosa lucieae. Classification (NCBI taxonomy): domain Eukaryota; kingdom Viridiplantae; phylum Streptophyta; class Magnoliopsida; order Rosales; family Rosaceae; genus Rosa; species Rosa lucieae. Next base: position 6,345,505 of record CM045493.1, read on the forward strand.
CTATGTCCCATTTCTTTTCAAATTGTGAGAATCATTGTCTTCCACCTTTGGACAACACATTTCTTTTGCTTTGTGTCTAACATCTTTAAAATCCAATGATCTCAATATATGATTTGCTTTTTCTCATATCCTGAGATTGAAAGTTGTGTTTATTGATACATTATTGAAGCTGTCTCTCTGCTTTTCATTATTCTCTCTAAATGAAAATATCTTTTCAAACTTTAGTGAGGCAATGATGCTCAAAGCCAAGATAAACAAAGTTTTAGTAACTTATCTTGTTGGTATCTAATATTTGCTTTAACAAGGCATTAGGGGAAGGGCATCCCCTTAAACAAAAAGGATGTGCCCCATATCTATATTTCTTTTTCTTGTGATGGAATCTAGGGTCTACTCATAGGGTATAGGTTTTTGGGGACTAAACTAGGAGGAGTTTGGAGGCTTCAAAACCAACAATATGTTAATGTCTGGTTCCTTCTTGTGTAGATCCTATGCCCTCTGGAAATAATCAATGTCCTTGATAGCAATCGAAGCAACATCTTCTGCGGATTTGTCCTGCTGAGAAATAATGGTCCATCCATGTTTAGCCAGTCTGCAGAGGACAAAATGTTGTTGCATCGATCTCAGACAACTTTGGCGAGTGTTGTTATTTCAAGATATTGTTATGTAGTAGTAAAATGGAAAGCTAAAGTTACCATTATGGTTTTGGAGTGATAGCTGATAATCGACGTCGCCAGAATGGTTTAAGAAGCTCTAGTAAATACCGTTAGGGTTTGCAAGTTAGTTAGGATGAATGCTTATACCGTAAAGAATGTCGAGTAATTTTGTCTCGATCTTTGTTTCATATTATTAGCACCACTTAAATACAATTATGTCTCAAGCTCTCATAATTACTTGAGTAAAAGAATATTGAATGATTGGTTTGATCAAAACGTTTTCAATGTATTGATCAAAATAAACGAAGGACAATTGTAGAAACAGTACAAGTATATTTTAGCATGCACGTACGTACGAAGAAGTACAGATCAGAATGCAGATGAGTTCTCGAGGCTTCAACACATAAGATTTGCAAGCTTCCTACCATGAACTTGGAGCATCAATATGTGCCTACAACAGCTGTTAATCACGACCTATACAGTCAGGGACAGATCCAGGATTACAGGCTCGGTGGGGCTTGAACTTCTTAACAAATCTAAAATAGAGTCAAATATTGTTTACCCCACTACTAGCAAAACAACAATTACCCACAGATTTTATTCTGTGGGTAATAAGACTTTCTCACACTGCTTTAAGTGTGTGATGGATTTTACCCACTGTACATGCACAGATTGAGTTACCGTGTGGTTTGAAGGGGGGGGGGTAATGCTCATCTGACACGGATTATCTTGTCTGTGTGAATATTAGACGTGGGCCCCACTATATTTCCATAAATATAAATTACCGTAATGGAACACAGTCCGTGTGAACAACTCTATTTCACACGGATTTTTGTGCCAAATGTGTTTCATACGGATTTCTATGTCAAAACCTTTAACCTTATTGACATGGATTTCCGTGTGAAATCCATGTACCTTAACTCTCACTAATTTCTGTGTGTAATAGTGACAACATTTAAAAAAATATATATTTCTGCTAATTAATTTGCAACCCGAACAGAATAATACTTTTATTTCTCTACAATAAAAATATTTCAAATATTTACAATCAAGTGAACAAATCAACAACTCAATCGACCATGAATAAACTTTACATTCATAGCGAGATGTTGTAGGTAAGAAAAAACACATACGTTTTCAAGTCTATAGAATTTATTTCTTCAACAGGAGTTAGATTCTTCTCACAAGTTCCTGAAAGAAAAACAAGAGAATTTAGTCGATCGCCACTTACCAGAATCTTTTGTAAATATAGTAATTCTCTTTTGTCAGACGAGATCTTTACTATCTATCAAATATTGACATATGCAACGCTACTTAGTCGCTGAGAGTTTAAATAATAGTCAAGTTCCAAAAGCAGTTCATGACTGCCAGAAGACTAATTAGATAAATCCTCAATTAGCCGATCCCTAATTCATCACATGACTATTTTGGCAACCTAAAGCTGTTAAAGATGCTATTGAGGTCATAAGAAGAATAAAGGAGGTAATATTTACCTTCTCATCATGACTCTGGTTTGTATGTGGCTGTTTTATATTTCTGAAAATTGCTACATGCAAAAGAAAAAAAGCCCAGCAAAACTATATACTACCACTATCTTGTTAGAGTTAATAGAAAACTAGTCAAGTATGGAACTATTGATATACCTGTAAATGGCTTTTTACATGATAGATTAATTGTCAAGCCTTCAACCTTCATGACGTTTAAGATACCCTTAGGAGTGACTCCTATTTGTAAAAGTTATTAGTCAATAACAAAAGAAGCTTTGTGATTTACAGACCTACTGAAAGATAGAATTATAACAAGATATAATGATGGAAAATAGAGTTAGACCAAAAGTTAAAAACCTGAAGTAAGAGAATACACTATAGAAGTATGTTGAGCATACCTTCAGACTCATGATGTCAAAAAGAGTTTCGTTGTCATGAGCCGAAGCATAATTAACCTGAAAAGCAATACAAGTGGTAAACTGCATGGTCTTTTTTTTGTCGAGATAATTATTCTAACTCTGAAACATTAGTGTCTACAACAATAACAACAATGTCAACCAATAAATCAACATATGACTTGAAGAATCCTACGATAACAATCAAAGAAACAAATATAGTGTCCAGAGTTGGGTTTGTTAAGGGGTCGCACATTTAGCCATGATCCCTTTAGAGCTTCATAATCTCCCAACCCCACTAGAAGTTGGCTTTCCAATTTAGTTCGCACATTTAGCCATGATCCCTTTAGAGCTTCATGATCTCCCAACCCCACTAGAAGTTGGCTTTCCGAATTACCTTAATTATTGCAAAGTTGCAAACATCTTTCAAGTAAGGTAGTCTTGCACTTTCTGTATATTTAAATTTATAAATATGGGCCTCTAGATTTAATCAAAGTACTTCTGACTTCTGAGATCCATATTCTCCCAAGGAATCTTTAATTCTAACCTAATCCTCAATGTTTTCATTTCACACTAGCTAGCATCAAATCACACTCTAACTTCCTGAGCCACTCAACCACTGGCACTCAAAGATATTGAACTTCCTAAACTCAACCATTCCACTTGTTTCCAGAGGGTATTAAAATGTGGCTCAACAAATATCATCCTAAAAAAGAAATAAAAGTTCATAGAACTGGTGATCATAAACAAAAAGTCACAAGAACCAAACTTAGGAAGTCTAATTGAGATCCTTACAGTTTCAATAGTTAGACCAATCAGTCTTTTTCAGCATGCTATGTTCTGTATCGCACTCAATACTTTTTCATCTTCTTCTAATGATCATATGGCAGAAAAGGTATGGTAAATCTTGCATGCTATAACTACTAAAATAACAGTATTGACCTTCTTTAAGCCTATTACTACTGCTCCTACACATAAGAATAGCAAAACAATCAAAACCTGTCCTTCTCAATAACCATTTAGTCACAAAGGTTTTAACAGAGCTATAACAATAAATTCAAGTTATAACCATCTAGCCCTCAAGGTTATAAAATACAAGCCCCTCAAAGTTCACGTTTCTTGCTGCTGTAAAATCTTTGCTTAATTTCTGAAAATCAGTGGGGAACTTAATTAACACACAACTAGTTGTTTTATGAGAATTGCAACAGCCAATAAATTTCAGCAAAAAGAGAAGCAATTACCTAGGCATAAAGGAAAGGATCAGCAAAAAAAAACTACTTGGGAAACCCGAATCAGGAACTGAAGCACAAGTCACTGCATACATTCATATGCACCAAAATTCGAACTAATTTACAAAACTATTATCACCCAAAATCAGTATTTAACAGACACCCACCTCAAAATGAAAAATTTCATAACCCAAAATCCATAATCAACAATCTAAGGATTCCAAGCCAAACCCACTATCAGTAGCAATAATTAAGTTAGAGAAGGAAAAAACAAATTGAAAAGGAGTACGGTGAAGAGAGTCAAACCTGCTCCTCCTAACTGAAACTTTTCCCAGAACCTCTCAACCCCGAATCTGTCTCAGACCTTACTACGAGTTGTCAAGTCAAACCTTTACCAGTCGCCTCCTCCGCTGAGTCGAAAGAGATGAATAAGGAGGATTTGGAGTGAGAATCTGAATTCCGCGAACTTGGGATTTGACCTCCTTGTCCTGAAGTAACCTCTTGCAGTAATCGGTGATGGCGGTGGGATGTCGTACGACGTCATCGTGGAGGTGCTGGGGAAGTCGCGAGAGACAGAGAGAGAGTGGGGAGGTCGCGAGAGAGGGAGGGAGAGAGAGAGAGAGAGAGAGAGAGAGGGGTTTATATGAGAGGGAGAGATTTACTTTTAGGGGGGTGTATTGTATATGGAATTAGTGGAACTTTTAAAGAAATCTATGGAATTTAAAAGTCTGGGTGTATTTAATATAGACTTTTAACAGTCCATGAAAGTTTTGAGGTATTCAATTAGGATTTTTAAAGACTTCATGAATTCCACCAAAATCTAGGGGTATTCAATTAGGACTTTTAAAAATTCAAAATATCATTCATACTTATGGAATTAGAAAATCATGGATAATCATGGACTTTGTAGTGTTAACTATACATACCAAACCCCAATAATTTTCCAGCCTCCAGACCAAAGATTTCAAAAAGTCTATCAAAGTTTCCTTTTCAACAAAAAAAAAATCTATCAAAGTTCTTCTCTTTACGCATGAATAAGTTTGTCCTTCATCATCTCTCTTTCTTAATTTTTTGTCTTTTCTTTAATTTTTTATGATATCAACTTTTTTTGATACCCGACATGTTCATTGTAGTTGTTGAATGTAATTTTTGTTTTTGTTTTTGTTTTTTTCAATTGTGATACTTCAAACCCTAATAATAATAAAAATGATTTATGAAACCCTAAAACTCAAATATTGTGGTCTAACCCTAAGACCTTGAACCATACTAAATTTGATCTTATTAATTAATTATTCTCATTAATTTGAATTTATATTATGGTTCAAAAAAAGGTTGAACAATTGAATTTCAATTGATTGATTATAGATCAAGACATTTACCAATATTGCTACAATATATGTTAATCGGCGAAAACAAAATTGATGAGAATAATTAACCATAAACATCAAGTGATCTATATTGTATATTTATATTGTTGGGAGATTAGGAATGAGAACAAACTCGCTAAACAGACTAACAATTATTTATTTGAGTAAATTTCTATTAGAAGATACTGGAGCATTGAAGAGACAACAAGTTATTATTTTGTTTTGTGTTTGGGCTGCATTTTTTTTTTTTTTTTTAATATATTTTGTATATCCTAGGAAATCTATAGAAGTCATTCATAATAATTTCATGAATCAATAAAAGTCTGTTGCTAAAATCAATGGTTTTAAGAAATCCATAATAATCTATCAACTTTTTAAAGAGTCTGTAGACTTTTCAAAAAGTCTGTCATTTAAAAAAAATCTGCACAAATCCAAATACAATACACCCCCCTTAAACACTATTTCGATTAATCTGCTAATTATAAGTAGAATTTCCACGGAAATCCGTGTGAAATACATGCACATTTACAACTGATATCCGTGTGTAATTATTGAAAATTACTTCAGTAATTAATAACTGTCATTTGATTGTTTACACCGAATTCTGTCTTTAATAGACTTTTTCACACGAAATACTGTAGCTAATTGTTCTTTTCACACGAATATCTGTGTCAACATTTTACACAAATATTCGTGTACTACTCATTTCACACAGAAATCTGTATCAAATACTTATTATAACAGAAATTTGTCCCTCCATAATTCACATAACAAAAAAAAAATTAATGATTTCGAAATAAACTAATTTGTAATAGGTACAGAAGTCAGTGTGAATTGATTTTCACACAAATATCTGTCTAAAAATATTTTAGCGTTTACACAGATATCTGTTACTGCTGTTTATTCATAAGGATTCCCGTCGATATTGTTATTGTATAAATTACTGTGGGCCCAATTATGCTCTTTTCACACTGATATCTGTGTCAACATTTCACACAGATATTTGTGTGTTACTCATTTCACACAGAAATCTGTATCAAATACTTATTGTAACGGAAATTCGTCCCTCCATAATTCACATAACATAAAAAATTAATGATTTCGAAATAAACTAATTTATAATATGTACAGAAATCAGTGTGAATTGATTTTCACACAGATATCCGTGTGAAAATGTTTTAGTTTTTACACAGATTTCTGTTACTGTTGTTTATTCACACGGATTTCGGTTGATATTGTTATTGTATAAATTATTGTGGGCCCAATTATGCTCATTTCACACGGTTTTCTGTTACTATTTATATTGTGCACGGATATCTGTGGCTTTTAACTACAGTAAATCCGTGTGTGTTGTTATTTTACTAATAGTGACACTTGCAACTGATATCCGTGTGTATTTACCTCGGTATCTAATAACATACATGTTAATTGTCATTCGATTGTTTACACAGAATTCTGTTTTTAATAGAGTTTTTCACATGGAATTCTGTAGCTAATGGTTCTTTTCACACGGATTTCCATGTTAACATTTCACACAGATATTCGTGTGTTACTCATTTCACACAGATGTTTGTACCAAAAACCGGTCAACCCTTTAAACGCTTCAACTGCCCTAAGGGGAGCCAACCCTTGAGGAGATAAAATTTCAGAAATTTTTACATTAGTTGATATAGCTTCTACCCATGAGAGCATGAGAGTTTACATATCAAAAAAAATAAGTTACGAGTGAGCGGTTATGAGCATATTAGTTTTATGTAGTATTTAAGGTTTAGGGTTAACCGACTAGATTGAAACCCAAACGACGACGAAAATAACTGAAATTTTGAACACAACCATTTATTCTTATCATGATAACATCCTACAGTCGATTTTGATAAAGTCTATTTCCTACGCATTGTTGCTTATGGAAGGTATACTTTTCATTATAACTAATAAACTAGTTATACCACATTAGTAGACATATAAGAATTTTGTGCAATCCAAAAAATAAAAATTGATAAATTTGACATTACCCATCTATTTATAGCGTATTAATAGGTATGGTGTAAAAAAATTAACTCAATCCGCCGTTCTTTCAATATCAAATAAAGTGGTTAACCTTATATACACCTATACTTCCCTAAGAGGAGTAAAATCCCGAGGAGATAAACTTTTCAAAATTTTCACATTATTTGGTATACCTCATATTCATGAGAGTATGAGAGTTGACAGATCGAAAAAATAAGTTGCGAATGAGCGGTTATGAGCACATATTAGTTTTATGTGGTATTTAGGGTTCAGGGTTGATCTAGTAGATCGAGACCTAAACAATAACAAAAATAGCTGAAATTTTGACCATAACTATTTATTCTAATCATGACAACATCCAACGGTCGATTTTGATAAAGTCTATTTCCTCCACATTGTTGCTCATGGAATGTATACTTTTCTTTACAATTAATAAACTAGTTATACCACATTAGTAGACATATAAGAATTTTGTGCGAACCAAAAAATCAAAATTGAAAATTAATAAATTTGACATTACCCATCTATTTATAGTGTATTATGTAAAAAAAAGGGCTAAATACTAGTTACTACCCTATGGTTTAGGTCCAAAATCAATCCAGTCCCTAGACTTCTAATTTCATCAAAAACACCCCTGCACTTTCAATTTTGATCTAATAGGTCCAATTCATTAATATTTTGTTATAAGTTGAAGTTATAGTTGGATTATTTGTTAAAAAAACTATTTATTTTATAGTAGGACTCACTCCTAAATTGACTATGCTGGCTACCTCGACACCACATCATAAAACATAGGCCATATATGAGCCACGTTAACAAGTTAAATAACTTCAATTATTGGAAAACTAACAAATTGGACCTATTATATCAAAATTGAAAGTGCAGGGGTGTTTTTGATGAAATTAGAAGTTCAGGGACTGAATTGATTTTAGACCCAAACTATAGGGTAGTAATCAGTATTTAGCCCTAAAAAAAATTAACTCAATCCGCCGTTATTTCGATATCAAATAAGTGGTCAACCTTATATACATTTATACTTTTTCACACGGAATTTTGCAGCTAATTGTTCTTTTCACACGGATATCCGTGTGAAAAGGTTTTAGTTTTTACACAGACATTTGTTACTGTTATTTATTCACACGGATTTCGGTGTTAACATGTCACACATATATTCGTGTGATATTCATTTCACACAGAAATCTGTACCAAAAACTTATTGTAACGGAAATCTGTCCATCCATAAATCACATAACATAAAAAATTAACGATTTCAAAATAAACTAATTTATAATACGTAGAGAAATCAGTTTGAATTGATAGTGTGAATTGATTTTCACACAGATATCCGTGTGAAAATACTAACAGATATCTGTTACTGTTGTTTATGCACACGGATTTCGGTTGATATTGTTATTGTATAAATGATTGTGGGCCCAATTATGCTCATTTCACACGGATTTCTGTTAGTATTTCTATTTCACACGGATTTCTGTGGCTTTTAACTACAGTAAATCCGTGTGTGTTGTTATTTTGCTAGTAGTGCCCCCTGAATTTTCAGAAAAAAAAACAAAAAAAAACATTTCAGTCCCTCATTTTTTAATTTGACACGTTTACTCCCTCATCTCTTAATTTTGGATCAATAAGTCATTTCAGTTATTCTCCGTCCAAAATATCCGTTAAGTAGCTGACGTAGCAACATCCTCCCCGCTAAAATGTCTAATATACCCTTAGTTCATATTTTTTTCCTTAATTTTTTTTTCCTTTTTCTTTTGATTCGTTTATTTTTTCTTTTTCTGTTTATCTCTTCTTCTTCCTCCTCACTTCCTCCTCCGAGACTCCTCAATGTCGTGCCCTCACTTCCTCACTCTCTCTCCTTTATTTCTCTTCCTTTCTCAGATCTCTTTCTATCTCTCTATTGCGGGGAAGGCATACTCCTCTTGAGGGAGATGTTCTGGGACTCCTCGGAGAGGAAATCGACGGCGGCGGCATTAGAACCTGCTCGGAAGTTGAGCTTCATCGTCTGGCGTGCCTTTCAATCGAGATCAGAGGTGAGCGCCGCCAAATCAAATTTGGAGAAGAAAGGACCCTGCAACGCCACCACGGCGCAATGCACGGCGCACAGCTTTGACTCCTGCACCTCGTGGTACATCATCCCTTCCATCTCTCTCTCTCTATCTCAAACTCTGTGTTTCTGAGAAAGATTGGAACAAGAAAACTCTAGAGATTCTGTTCTGATGGATTTTGATTTGAGTTTGATGATAAGAGGAAAGATTTGATTTGATTTGTTTGACGGCGGCTCTGGTGGGCGGAGGGTCTGGGAAAGATGACGGAGGGACAAGATTTGATCTTGTTTTGGGGAGCAGGGTTTCAGGCGGCGAAGCAGCGACATTGGTGATGGCGGTGGGGATTGGGGCATGGATTCGGAGGCGGCATTGGAGGAAGATCAATATGTGTTTTTCATTCTCTGTTTTTGAAACTCTTTGATTTGGAGTAATGTTATTTGAGGTAATGGTGTTTATGTTTGGATTATTGATTTTGGGGTTTTGCGCATTTTGGGTTTTGATTTTGGGGACATGGTGGTAGTGGAAGGGTGTCGAGTGTGAGATGAGGGACAATTGTGCAGCGGCGGAGAGAATAGGATAGGGCGGTGATGGGTGATAAGAAGGATTGGTGGATGTGAGATTGCGGTGGAGAGGATAGGATAGGGCGGTGATGGGTGATGAGGAGGATTGGTGGATGTGAGGTTGCGGTGGAGATTAGTGTGTGTGAGGTGGGTGGAATAGGAGAACGGAGCATGTGAGAGAAACAGATGTTGGTGGGCGGTGGAGGGGAGAGAGCTGGGAGAAGAAGAGATAAGCAGAAAAAGAAAAAAAGAAAAAAGAAATAAAACAATAAATTAAGGGAAAAAAAGAATGTGTGTAGAATAGTCATTTTGTCGCAGAAAGACTGCCACATCATCTAGTTAACGGAGCTTTTCGACGGAGAGGAACGGAACGGACCTATTGGTCCAAAATTGAGAGATGAGGGAGTAAACGTGTGAAATTAAAAAGGGAGGGACTGAAATGTTTTTTCCCTAACCCTGAAAGTTCAGGGAGTAAACAGTATTTAACCCATATATATATATCATCAACAACTAGAAAAATAAATAACTTACGTTTTCATTGAGGTGGTCGAGATTGATCAAAGCGAAATGAAGTAGAATAGTATATCAGTGCAAACAAATGTGAGCAGTGGCAGCCCGCGGCCAGATGTACGACAGCTATCTCGGATAAAGACTCCGGATTGATTTCGATGATTTAACAATGGGATCGATTTTTCTGATCTAGAGTCTGCTGGCCATGAAAGTAAGTATGTAACTCAACCCAGACCAACATATTCAGATTATCAGATACATTCGTACATACAATTTCATAATTTCATTACTCATTAGTATTTAAATTTCAATTTCAAATGAAGAAGAATAGAAGAAGAGGAGGAGGAGAAGAAGACGAAGAGGGAGAGAGAGATACCTGGAGCTCGGAGATGGAGACTAGGAGACCGGGGACTGAATCACAGAGAGAAAGTCAGAAAGGAAAGGAGCTGCTAGGTTGCTGTGTTAGTTTCAAACGACGCTGCTGGGTTGCCCTTTGCTTCGAGAGTGCTCCAACCCTAAGTTCGGTGGGGCTTGAAAGGAAAGAAGCATTCTAGAAAAAAAAAATAAATAAATAAATAACGCTATAAACCTAATTTTTTATTTTTGGGCCCAAAAAGCTTGGTGGGGTTTAAGCCCAATCCAATTATGGTTGGATCCGCCCCTGCAACACAGTACTAGCTGTCCTGCCAAATTGTCGACCATTTAATAATTTACATGCATAAAACCACTTCCTATATTTCTTAAGTAAAAAAGAAAATAAAAATCTAATAACGCCTGTTTTTAACTAAAAGGTTGTTAGCATCGATTTTCAAAAAATACTAAAAATTCCTATTGACTATAAATAATTCCTCGGCCAAGAACGTCTCTCAATTTTTGTTTCTTGTAGCCTATATAATCAAATTAAGTACTTTCGGCCAGTGGAACGATCGTCCGGTTCATCAATTTAAACCTCCAACTTAACGATCGATACCCATCCTTGAATTTTCATTAAATTATGAAATCCCCAAATTTCTCATCAAGTGTGTGCTATACGTACCAACCAAATTGTCCCACATTTTTCATTCTTAAAGACAAGACCATTTCCGACTCTAAATACAATATCTTAGGTTCATTTTCGGTACTTGTAAATTGTAATATCTCTATCAAGTGCCCTGTTTTTTTTTAACTTTTTTCATTCCTTAAAATTTTAAATAAATTGCTAATAACCCTCTTGGCGACGGATAAGTCATCGGTAAAGGTTGTTCTTTAATTTAAGGGGGTGAAATTTGCACACCCTTAATTGCAAATGGCACACCCTTTCATTTTTTTAATATTATTTCCTTTCACAACTTTTTACACTTCCTCAAATACCCTAAAGTCAGATTTTTTTTTTTTTGGTCTCTCTCCCCTCTCCCCTCTCCAAAATCACGACAATCTCATCTCTTTCTTCTCCATGTACGAGGCTGAAGAGTGAGTGAACAGAGAGATTCATCATGGGTTGGTCACCCAGTTCATGAGAGATTGTCCTCTCGTGGAGGTGATTTTCGATTGTGGGTTGGTTTCGGCTCCGCCGTGATTTTCGACACCGGCGGCTGTTCTAGCTCTTCTGGGTTCATTTTCCGTCTTGCCTACACCTGTAGACGTGTCAACCTCGATTAGAGCTGAGTTTTCGAAGCTACTGGGTTGGTGTACATCTGTTCCTCCGTTTTTCACTGTCGAAATTCCGGGAAGTACCATGTTTTGAAATTGAGCCTAGGTGAGTTACGTTATCCTTAGTCTTGGTGCATTGTGGTTGCTGTTGCATGATGGGTTGTTGATGTTGAGTTGGTTGGACTGCAGAAACGATGAAGTGAATGGTACCCAAAGTTTGGAATTCCCTCTGCTCGTTGTGCACAGAGCAACTTGCAAATGGATACTTTGCTTTTAGTCAAATGGATGAAGTTGGATTATGCTCAGGTTTTGTCATTTGATTGTTGAAGGTAAATTTTGGAATTCAGAAACAGAAATGTTCTTTGGTCGATTCTTGGTTGTGAATTGGTTGTTTGCCCAGAATATATTGAATGGTGGAATTATGTGAACTGGTTGTTTTGGGTGGTGAATTTGATGTTCGATTATTTCCTGTGAGTTTGATGGTTGGAATGAATATATGGGAATTGAATTGTGATGTGATTTACGGATCAGGTGTATACCTTGATTTTAAAGTTCAGCTCCTCAATGGCTGCTTTATATCTCTTACTGCTCCAAACCCCCAATACCCTCTAGCACTACTTGCCTACCTCTCCAATCTTCCCTCCATTGTATCATGAAATTCCCATTTCTCAACCAAATTCCACCCCCAGATTCCACTCCTATTTTCATCTCATAGCCCTCCTCTGATCTTGCGCTCCCCCCACATGAAAAGAATCCCACTTTCTTAACCAAATCCCACAAACCCAGATGCAAATCTCCTGACCCATCTCACAAATCCATCTTCAAGACTTAAAACCTCACTTCCTGGAAATGACGAAATCTACAGTAACCCAAAATGGTCCCAATCCACAGACCTTCAAGATCTGCAGGCTCTATTTCTGGCCACATTTAGCAACACCCACAAACCCTTTCAACGATTTCTTCATCCTTCCAATGACGCTCTTTGTTCGTTCACTCTTCAGCCTTGTACATGGAGAAGAAAGTGAGAAGATTGTCGTGGTTTTGGAGAGGGGAGAGGAGAGAGAGACCAAAAAAAAAAATCTGACTTTAGGGTATTTGAGGAAGTGTAAAAAGTTGTGAAAGGAAATAATATTAAAAAAATGAAAGGGTGTGCCATTTGCAATTAAGGGTGTGCAAATTTCACCCCCCTTAATTTACTTTATTTGACTTTGTACAAACAAACTCTCGTTGTGACTTTTTTCTCCTTGCTATTATCAATGGGCCGTGGGCTTCCTGTACATCGGCCCAAAAATGATAAGGTTAAATTGCCTCAATTTGGCGCGCACCCACACAACCAAGTCGTCTTCTTAACGATGACCACCGTGCGGGAATTGACCGATCTCTTCGCCCGGCTCGCTTCCCACTTTAACGACACGTCGTTGCCTCATCGCACTACCCAAGAAGAACAAGACGAAGCTGCTCTGGACCTCTCAATTTCCAATCTGAACCAATCCCTAAACCTCAGCGACAATTCTAGGGTTAGGGTTTTGGACGCCGTCCTATCTCTGATGTGCTTCAAGGCACCCCAGGTCAGCTCTCTCAAATTATTATTGATCCTTCGTAAACCAAATTGTTGATTTAGGGTTTCTTATCTGTCATTGCTTAGGTTTTTGATTCGGTGATTGAGTATTCGGTGAAGACAATTGTCACTGTTTTGTTGTCTTCGATTCGTTGCGACGTCTTTCGGTCTCCGAAAGATGAAGTCTTGATGATCGGGAGCTCTATTTCTCACCGAGATTGCGGTAATTTGATCGAATCGTGTGCTGAGATTCTTGGCAAATTGGAGGGACATGGTGGGTGTATAGACTCTAATACTAGCTCACATTTTGAGTTCAAATTGGTATTCAAGATTGCATCTTTTAGAAATCAGTAGTTTTGTGATTGAATTCTAAGATGAGTCTAGTTTCGATTTGTTTGAAGGTAAGCTTTCCGAGTCTTTACTGTGCGCCATTGTAAGAGTTGCAAGTTCGGCATCTCTGTACCGGCAGCTGTCAACGCCCATTCGTGATGTGAAATCAGTGGATGCGAGGAATAGCTTGATTTCAAAGCTGCTATGTCATTTGCCTAGAGCAACCTTGCTTGATAACAACAAAATATCTCTCAGGTACTTGGAATTTGGAAATGGGCTTTGGCTGCTTTGCAAGCTTCTTTAGCGTTGTTTTGTGCTCTCGTAGTTACAAATTTGGGAGTTCTGATGTCTGCAGATTGCTGGTCTGGTATCTTGATCCGCTAGTTTTGAAGCGTGATGTTTCAAACATCTTGCAAGAAGCCATGAGGAGGCCATTCCTTTGTTTGAGTAAGGAGTTCCATGAGAGTACTGAGTGGCGCTCCATCATCATATCCTTGGTACTTTCTCCCATTATGTTTGTTGAGGCTAGAGCTTTGTTACACAGATGGTTTTTAGTCACGTGAGTACATTCTCATTGACAAGGATGTTTAAGTTCTCTCTATTAACATATGTTGGTTTATCATTTCTCATGCTTGAAGAAATTGAAGTTGTTTGCAAAATTGATTCGCAGTACAAGATTCTAATCTAATTTGATATGATTTGTTGACTTACTTTTGCATCAGGGGTTTAGCTTCTGTGCTTGAGCTTCTAATTCAGTTGGTCTCAGTGACATTAGATGTGGTTTCGAGACCCATGTTCTGGGACATTTCTGCACAATTGGGAGGAAGGTTACCATTTTCTAATGCTTATTTTCCTTACAACCACCAGTTGTTAAGGAACTTGGCTGGACCCCTCTCTTATGATGATTTCCTACAATTAGTGCGCCAGACAAGTGAACCAGTACTTTCTTCCAAAACTCAACTTTATCCATCTATTAAGTCACCTATACTGAAGGTTGCGACAGTCGATCACAAATCTATCTGGTAATTTCTTACCGCATCATTCCATGTGAAAAAAAAAGATGTCATGTGCACCATCTCAGTCCTACATGAAAGACTGATCCCCAAAATGTTTCATACTAGGTCTCTGGCCATCAACTTCCCAGATTGGTTCTACTTTGCTTCTGCATTGCTTTTCTCGGGGAAAGGTTCCCTTGACATTTGTCATAAACTATGCTTATTGGCGGCATCCAAAGTTGGGAAAACACATTATGAAGAACTACCTTCTATTGCTGCAGCAAGGTACATTGCCTGGATTTTGAGTCCTGTTAGTAAATCTCACCAGGATAGGCTGGCTGATTGTTTGATTAAACATTCAGAGTCCCCGGCTTTTAAACAGTCACATGACAAAGAAACAGTCTACAAGAAGAAACTCAAGAAACTCAAACTCTGTGAAGAGGACCATACTTCCACAAGAGAGTATGATGATCAAAGCATTGCAGTCTGGCTCAATGGATTCAATAATATATGCACAATGTACTGTAGTGAAACTGTTAACAATTGTACATCATCTGAAACAAAACCATCCGGTGGTCTTAGTCTGCAGAAAAATGTCTTGTTCCGGAGAATCCCACTAGGTATCTTGCTTTGTTACCCCAGTCATCTCAATGAAGATGGATTAGAACTGCTGCTGCATTATGCCACCACAGGTAGAATTTTTCAGTCAAGGGAAACTAAGATTCTCGGATTGAAGCATGTAAAATGGAACTCCAGAGGGAATAAGAACCCAATTACATGGAGTGATGAATGTAATGAAAAAGAGGTTGTAGCAGGTGCCTTTCTTGTCTTCAGCTTAACCGATATTGTTGAAAGCATGTGTTCTTCACTGTTTGAGAATGAAGAGGCTAGCAGAGACTTTATCTGCTGGGTGAAAATGCAGGTCGGCAAATACTTGATAAAATGCATCAAGAGGTTCATTCAACTCAAAGTTGATGATGAAGATGTGGTGGTGATGGATCTCTGCCGTAGATTGGAGCAGTGGAGCCATCAAGGACGGGTAGTATTAGAGCTCCAGAATGATCTTGATAATGTCATTCAAGTCATTAATCAGAGATTTGCTTTTTGTGCTTCATGAATGTGAAAAAATGTCATTGCATTACAGCATTAGTATTGGGATTTCATTCGACTTTGGTCGCAAAAGATCTTGATAGTAAAATATATCATATTATTGCGTAGTAGTTTGTACATAACCAAACCAGACATTTTTGACGGTCTACAATTGCAATCTCAAATGGTTGGAGCCGCCCTCTATGTTATAGAGGGTCTGCCCTAGGTTTTCATAGCTTCGTGCCACCAGAGAAATCTTAGTCGGGTCACCACCCCATTCTTCAAACACCACCAACAAATTTTCACTCTGGTTCAACCACGATTGTGGAACATGGTACCTGAAAACAACAGCTTTGTTATGATAACAGTAATTCACAAAACAAACAAAGGCATAACATTAAGAGGTTCAACTTTTCTCACCATCTCTGTGACGGCTGACCACAATTTGTTCGGCATTTGTTTTCGGTGTAAGTTCCAGCATAAGAACAATTGTCACAGCTACCATGTGCTATGTATCCAGGCCAGTGGCGTCCGATGCTCTGACCATTGATCCATACTTGACCCTTGCCCATGCTAACCATATCTAAAGCTAATGGAGCATTTCCCGGTGGTGCATGAAATATAGACTGGAAATATCACAGCACAAATTAGCATCTTGCTTTTGATTAAACCCTTAATAGTATCATTAATTTACAATGAAGTTGACTTACCTTGTACCACGTAAGGGGTTGTTTTTGAGCCAATAGTGGTCCTTCTACCCATTCAACGGAAGAACTTCCCTTAACAGTATGGAGGCTTAATGCTTCACCTTTCATACCAGTCTGCTCACAAAATACATGCCAACAATTTTCAAGTCTGGTTCAATTCTTTCCAAGGGGAAAAGAAAAGGGGAGCTGTATAAAAAGTGGAGGAGAAATGCTGAAAGATAACAAACCTTGTAGGTCCATTTCCACTGGGACATGTCCCATGTTCCCGAATTCAGACCCTTCAATGTGACCGGCCCTAGAACTCCAGCATTCCAAGTCTCAAAGTGCACACCAACATTCTGCATTTTGTACAACAGAAAAAGCATTCAAGTCAATTGCCATCTCTAAATGTTTTTGAAAACAATGATCACAAGAGAATGGGGAAACTAACCGGCAGACCAACAGCAATGTTTAGTAAAGCAAGCTTGTTGATGCCAGCTCTGAGCTTCACAGTGTCATTAAATCTTAATTTAGGAGATGCCAATCCTGCATAAACAGTTCCTGCAATTAAGGTATACTTTAGTTAAAACTTAACACCACTACATGGATCAACATAAACTGTCATTCTATTTCATCTACCTGATAGTTGACCATTGATGAAAACATGCAAGGCATGTCCAGCTGAATCGATAGTCAGAAGAGGGTAAGATCCATTCTTTAGAAACTCTTCATTAGGACCTATTGTGATGCTGAGTAACAAAAATTTAAATTATTAATTAACAACCCAGGAAAAGAGGAGTGTATGGTTCTTATTCTTTGAGGCATTGGCTTAAAACACTTACTCTGTCATGTACCATAAGTAGTCTGTTGCATCCCTAGTGATATTTATTTGCTCATAGAGCCCATCCAATGTAAATGTATTGTCATCAGTAGAAGAGGCAGCATCTTCGATGTACGACTGCCAAGAAAGGGTGGTATTTACTGGTGTCATATCCACCGGCGGGGTCTGGCCAACCTTTACAAAGAACAGCCTCATGTCAAGATACATAAAAGAATCACCAAGTAAAAATTAACTGGACTTTCTAGACCGAAATGGAAACAAATCAAATCGTCAAACATAATGATCTACATTTCCTCCTCACCCTTCCAGTGTTGAGAACTTCAGTTTTGCAGTCAGGAAGAATGCTTATAGACCAGGGTGGCAGCTTATATTGCCTATTCCCAAAGCTCACTCTTGACGAGTATTTTGTGTCGTAATTTGCAAGAAATGCAGCACACCCAGAACTTGAATTGAATACATGAGCCTGCACCATTAATCATGACTTTGAGAATCATAGTAAAGAAGCATAACTTGGTAACATTTAGTCATTTTCTAGGTTGCTGCAAAACCTTACCTCTTGACTCTTTCCAAGTGATGTCACTGCAGGATCAGTAGCCACTAAAGCTGCCTCAGCCAATTTGATGGCTTTGTGCAAATATTTCAGATGACTCCACTTTGGTTCCCTTGGTAGTCCTGGCATACATATGCAAATCAGTATCTATCAATAACCTGTTTTTGCACTATTCACTTCATATTTGATACTTGAGAAACAGAACAGATTTTCTCTTAGGTTTAGTAAGGTAAGGATCATTTAAAGTCAGAATTATGAACCTAACATATTATAACAACCACGTATACAATAAGGATGCTAATAATATCTGCATACCATATTCATCTAGAGGTGCATCATAGTCATAGCTAGTTGCAACGAAAAGGCCAGAAGTTCGGTCAAAATTAGTTCCTCCATGATACTGGACAAATGGGAAGAAGACAATAACAATCGGAAGATGTAGTCTATATTAAACATCATAAAGAAAAAAAATAAGTTGGAAATATAAAGGATAATAGCTAACCATGTAATAGTTAGCAAAAGAGCCACCATTTTGTATAAACCTTGCAACTGAAAATGCCAAATCTTGTGCAGGTCTAGTAGGAACTGCCCCGCCAAATTCTGTATACCTATATAGTTCATATAAAGAGGCAGAGTTGTAAAGGATTGAAGAACATTAATACAAGAAAATAAATAATGTACAAGCAAAGATATGAGACTTACCAGCCAGTCCACACTTCGGTCCACATTTTGGGTTTATACTTCTTGTTTGGAGTGAAGTTTTCACAGTAGAAACCGTTGCAAGTATCGATCTGTCATATTGTAAATGATAAAGAGTTAGAAATTAGGATAGTCTTCTTGTAATTATTAGAATGTTAACATTTATCCAATTATTGACAAAGCAATCCCCTAATAAATTGATTTCTAAAGTCTAAACCTTCAGCAAAGAATGTGACAGGCAAAGTTAACAGAAAAGAATGTGCAGAACAGCTTACAATTGGGTCAGGAGCATCCTCTTGCTTGCACATTACCCATGGGACTCCAGTGTCAAGCCCAAGAGCCATTTGTGCTGTCCAATTGGTATATGCTTTACCAGGGGCGCCGATTGTCCATTCCACCGGTCCATACTCATTTTCTATCTGAGACAGAATAATGGGACCTCCCTGAGTTTGGAACAGTCGTTCTGCCTTCATCATTCCGACAATTTTCTCTGTAAATGTTTTCATTGCTGCTTTGAAAGGCTCATTGTCTGTTCTAAACTCAATTCCCGGAACATATTTGAGCCAAGCAGGGAATCCCCCAAAGTTCCATTCAGCACAAACATAAGGACCAATGCGGAGATGAACATACAGGCCTGCTTTTTGTACCAGCTTGATGAACTTGGCCAAATCATATCTATCCTCAAAATAATACTTCCCCGGAGAAGGCTCATGCCCGTTCCAAAACACATAGGTTTGTATAACATCCAAGCCTCCATCTTTAGCCTTCTGGATTAAATCAGGCCACATCTATAACCACATGCAATAAAAACTATTAGTAATTTGAATGCAATGCCTTTGATATCGTATAAGTCCAAAAGGGCTCAAGAAACCAGTATGAATACGAATTCACATAGCATAATTAGACATTAGTACCTCAGGTGTGCTTCTGGGATAGTGGATGGAACCAGAAATTAGAATTCTCTTCTGTCCATCAATTATTATAGCTCTGTGGTCATAACTCACAGAGGCTGTAGCAGAAGACAGCCACGAAAACAGAAACAATAGCAGGAACACGTTGGCATTGGCGCTCAACTTGTTACCGTTCCACATTGACTGCACTAAATCCATGGACAAATAAGATTATGATTTACAAAGGATTCTCAACCTCGAACACCAAATACACTCAACTCTCGAGAATACAAAGCAAACAAAGAGAAATTGTTCAGAAAATCTCAAAGTTTGCAGGTGGCTTGAAACAATAAGAGTCTATCCAAATTTATAATGCTTTTTTGTCACCTCCTGTTTCCAGGACCAAATAGGAAGGCTTAAAGAGCAAGTAATAACCTTATCCTAAGCCAAAACAATAACCTTATCTTAGCAGTTAGTTACTTTCCTAATTAAAACCAGAGGCTGTAGAACAATTAAACCAATATACTGAGCTCTTTTAAGCTGTAGCTTACATTCCATACCAGATCATATCACAATGACAACCTCTTACATTCCTACTTTGGGTCTTGGTGAAGGCATGTGGTATTTTATTACGTGAAGCATTTTACAGGCTTAAAAGAGAATGGAAAACATCACAAGCGTAAAGGTTCTACAAATATTGGCCTAAATGGGTGCCTTCCACTCCTTGAACTCATCTTTCTTACACAAAGATTTCTACAGGAAAGTCCTTTAAAAAAAAAAAAATTGTTGATTGCACCAAAAAAGAGAAGTTTTAATTACCAAAAAAGCATCATCTATAACTTGAAGGAAAAGAAAAAAAAAAGCCGACTTACCATAAAAAGTTACTACAAAAGTCAAAAACGATTCAAAAGACAATATACATAAAACAAAAAATGACCAAATTACAAGCACTATTCTATTTTATAATGTTTTTTCAAGGCCTGCTCACCTAAGAGACAGTTTTTAAGGAACTGTAAGGGACAAGTGAATCTGATGCAATGGCGTAGCCAAAAATCTCTCTTAGAAGGGTCAAATTTTATTAACTAACAAATTATATTCATTTTTAGTCGTCCTCTAAAAATAACACAATATTTTGTCCAAAATATATATATATATATATTAGTATAATTAAGAAAATTTAGGTGTAATATTTCTTGTACTAATGCTGAAATTGAAAGATCCTTAAATCATGTTGAATAAATTTTGGGATTTAAGATGAATGATAAATATAGAAAAACTTATGTGTTACTTCAATTTAGCATATTAATAAAGAATCGTAAATATGAGCATATGGGCATATATCGATCAATAGGGTAAGAAAACCATGAAAAGATTCGTATTAATTAGATATATATAGTGTATTAATAGTGTAAAATATTATTTCATTCCATTAAAGTTCAAGGATAATTAAAACTAATTAAGATAAATTTGTATTGAATTTTAAAAATTGAGACTAATTAAAGATTTTTCAAAAATTGAGAATGATCAATTTTATTTCATTCCATTAAGATTCATAGATCATTAACACTAATTAAGGATTTTCTAAAAATTGAGAAGGGTTATAAATGCACAGTTTTAAGTTGTTATAATTTCTGCTTTTATATTTAATACATGTTGTTGAGATGCATTTGTCCCTCACAGTCCCTTAAGTGATTAAATCTGAAGTTTTTTCTACGTAAAAATACATATTTCTTTATATTTAAGAAGATCTTCAACATGGCCGCCCTGCCACGTGGAGTGTAAGTCAACCAATATGAGCAAATGCAAAGAGAATTTTAATTGGTCGGCTTACTATCCACGTGGTTTGGGGCCTCAATGAAATGTTTCCTACTAGAGAAGACATTTTGGTCGAACATTTTTCTGCTTACATGGATGCCACATTGGCACCACGTAGACAGAGACAAAAAGCAGCAATGCAGAGTGGAGACTGTAGGAAAATGTTCATTGAGGCCCTGAACTATCTACGTGGTTCGGGGCTCAATGAAATGTTTCCTACTAGGGAAGACATTTTGGTCGAACATTTTTCTGCTTACATGGATGCCACATTGGCACCACGTAGACAGAGACAAAAACCAGCACTGCAGAGTGGAGACTGTAGGAACTGATATTTTCAGAAATTGATGGATTTTCTCAGACCAAATATACAAGGAAGAAATAGAATTCCCGAATGTTAAACCATAGTTTACTAGGTTCAAATTCAAAAAGAGATTACCTTTTTCCGCCGTAGTTCTCACAGGGCTCGCCATGGGCCGGCCGGTTCAGATCAAAGGGCGGGAATTGGGTGGCGGCGGACTGTGTTTGTTGTGGCGTTGAGGTCATTCTGGATTATGAGGCAGAAAATAGTTTCTTTGTGTTTGGAGGAGGAGATGATTATTCCCCATCACGGGTTTTGATTCCCCATAACAAGGTGTCAATTTCAACTACCAAAGATTTTTTCTTTAATAAAAAAAAAGAGGCAATCTTCAATAATTGAAAACTGAGAGAATTTCATTTTGTTTTTTGGTATTTTTTTCAAATTTTTTGTACAGGGCCACCTGGATTGTCTAGTTTGCAAACTCTGCAGCATTTTTTGTGGACTTGCAGTTAGAAATGTGACAAATACTACCGCATCATGGGTCTACCTTCTGGGATTGAGCTTCTAGCTAGTTCAATTTGATCAAAGATGCCATTTTGCTAGTGCTTATTATATTTTCCCCACGCCCAATTTGACAATGTGCCAAGACATGACTTTGTAAAATTATTGAGCCCCTTGCAATGACAACCCAGCAAGTCTGTCTGTCTTTTCTTACATCCCAATCAAGTAACTTAGACTCGGCGAAGAGGATCAGATGAATTCAATACACAAGGTAGTGCAATGTGCATTGATCTGAAGCAAAACCATGTGGTTCCTGGTCTGCATAAAATGTCTTGAAATAGAGAAACCTGCTAGGCGTCTTGCTTGGTTTTGCGTATTGTCTCAATGACGTTGGGTGCCATTTTCAGCCAAAGGGAAAGTAAGAAGGGCGGATTGAAGCACGGCAAAGGAGATGAGAAGTTGATTTCATGGAGTTAAACTGATATTGTTTGTATGCTTCACTGTTTGAGGCTAGAATGGGAATGCAGGGCAGCAAGTACCTAATCCATCTTCAAATCGATGATGGAAATTGGGCGCTGCTGCATCAGCGAAGGCATCGAGAACAAGAAGTAGAGGTCTACAGAGGATGTCATTCATGTCTTGAGTCACAGAACTCTATCTGTTTCAAAGAAAACCATGCTTAGTCTGTTTTTCTGCTGTACTAAAAGTAAAAAGTACTTGTAAGGAAGGCAAGTTTCTGAACTCTCTCTCAGAGACCATGATATGAAGGTCATTAAGCTAAAATGCCATTCAAATATAGACTCTTATTAATTTCTCAATTTATTCTTACAAGCAAAAAGAGATTGCTTTGCTCTTACCACACTTTTTTACAGATACAGAAAATGCTTGCGCATATCTAAGGAATACATACTTTGCATGTAGACCTAGTATACAATACCTATGTGGCTATGTATATAACCAAACATTTTCACTATTTACATTTGGCTATGGTTGTAAAGTAAAGGCCTATATATGTATTGAAGACGAATTAATATGAGACTTCATTATTGCTGTAATCTTCAATTCTGCTGGGATCTCCTCCAGTAACTTCAGAAACTCAACTTCTTGCTACCAAAGCAATCTTAGTCGGATCACCACCCCATTCTTCAAACACAACCAATAAATTCCCACTTGGCTTCAACCACGAGCGGGGAACATGGTACCTGAAAACAACAACTCTATCATGATCATTCCGATTCACAAAACAATGTATAGAAATGAAGAAGATGAATTTCACTCACCATCTCTGAGAGGGCTGGCCACAATTTGTTCGGCATTTGTTTTCGGTATAAGTTCCAGCATAATAACAAGCACCACAACTACCGCGTGCTATATATGCCGGCCAATGGCGTCCGATGCTCTGACCATTAATCCACATTTGACCCTTTCCCATGCTACCCATATCTAAAGCTAATGGTGCATTTCCTGGTGGTGCACTTAAAATAGCCTTGTACCATGCAAGGGGTCGATTTTGAGCCAATAGTGATCCTTGTACCCATTCAACAGAAGAACTTCCACTAATGGTATGGAGGCTCATATCTTCACCTTTCATACCAATCTGCTCAACAAAAATTAAGAAGTCTTAGCTTCAATTCTTGCTAATGGGGTTAACAAAAACTCAAAAAGAAAGGTTTGCTGGTGAAGAAAGTGAAAAAGAATAATGAAATCACAACAAACCTTGTGGGTCCATTGCCATCGTGACATATCCCATGTTCCCGAATTCACACCCGTCAATGTGACCGGCCCAAGAACTCCAGCATTCCATGTCTCAAAGTGCACACCAACATTCTGTTTTGCATATGTCAGTTTCTATATCTAGAGTTAATAAAAACCACGATCATGATAGAGAATTGCAGGAACTAACCGGCAGACCAACAGAAGTGCTAAGTAAAGCAAGCTTGTTAATGCCAGCTCTCAGCTTCACATCCTGATTAAATTCTAACTTGGGGGACTCCAATGATCCATAAGCAGATCCTGCAGTAAAGGTAGATAAATTGTTAAACTTAAGCTGATTCACAGGAGTACTCCAATGTTCCATAAGCAGATCCCCTTTCAAACTTTCATTTACCTGATAGTTGACCATTGATGAAAACATGCAAGGCATGGCCAGCTGAATCGACTTTGAGAGTGGGGTACTTTCCGGTTCTTAAAAATTGTTCATTAGGACCTATTGTGATACTGAGGAACAGAAATTTCAATGAGTAACTTGGAAAAAGCAAATAACATGAAGAAAGTCTAGAAAAGATTGTAAAGTACTTACTCTGTCATGTACCACAAGTAGTCTGTAGCATCCCTAGTGAGACTTATTTGCTCACGAAGTCCGACCAATGTAAATGCCTTCTCATCAGTAGAAGCGGCAACTTCTTCGATGTAAGCTTGCCAAGAAAGGTGACTTACTGGTGTCATCTTCGTTGGCGGGCTCTGGCCAACCTTTAGAAAAGAACTCTATGTCAATAATACATTATAGGAATTTCCGACTAAAAATGCCATGGAGAGACTAGAAAACTTTTAACCAATAAAAAAGAAAGTGGACTTCATAGACTGAGGAAAGCTATAAGTCCAAATATCTCCTCACCCTAGCAGTGTTGAAAACTTCAGTTTTGCAATCAGGAAGAATGCTTATGGACCAAGGTGGCAGGTTATATGGCTTATTCCAAAATGTCACTCCCACGGAGTATTTTGTGTCGTAATTTGCAAGGAATGCAGCACAACCAGATCTTGACTGGTATACATGAGCCTACAAGTATTTAATCACCACTTTGAGAATCACAGTAACAAATCACAGAAGTGAAATTTAATAAGGTTTATAGCACAGTTATTTTATTATGGCTTTGTGCATATTTCAAATATCTCCACTTTGAAAACCCTCACCTCTTGATTATTTCCAAGTTTTGACACTGCGGCATCAGTAGCCACTAAAGCTGGCTCAGCTAATTTGATGGCTTTGTGCAGATATTTCAAATGGCTATATTTTGGTTCCCTTGGTAGTCCTGGAATAAATAGTCAAAAGCATGTGTTAGGTAAATAATATACTTGCTGTAAGATGATGTTACCAATTCCCTTACTTTACACATTTAACGTTAGGGAAAGGTGAGGGTTATGAGTCAAAATTTACAAAGAACCTAGTCAAGATGCTAATCCCCTATTTGCATACCATATTCATCAAGAGGTGCATCATAGTCATAGCTAGTTGCAATGAAGGGACCGCCAGCAGTTCGGCCAAAATTTGTTCCCCCATGGTACTATAACAAAATCAGAGTAAGAGAAGAAGGTAAAAATCAGATAATTTTACCAACATCAGTAAAGATAAAATTAGCTGGGAAATATATATAAGGAGAATAACTGAATAATTACCATGTAGTAGTTGGCAAAAGAACCACCATTTTGTATAAACCTTGCAACTGAAAAGGCCAAGTCCTGTGCAGGTCTAGTAGGAACTGCCCCACCAAATTCTGTATACCTGTGAGTCGGCATTAGAAAGATTTGAAGAACAATACAAGAAATAGTACCCACAGCAATCAATTCTAGATTTCTGTCAAGAAGCAACATGTAAGACTTACCAGCCAGTCCAGATTTCTGTCCACATTTTGGGCTTATAGTTCTTGTTTGGAGTGAAGTTTTCACAGTAGAAGCCATTGCAAGTATCGATCTGCCACATACAAAATGACAAGGTGTCAGAGATAAGGATAGGGATACCTTGAGTTGAGTCTTCCTTTTGTAGGGGATACAATCTTTAAGCTTTTGTTTATTCGGTTTTAAATGGCGTAAAATAATTGGACAGTACAGATTCAGTTGCTGACTAAACCAACCCAAATAATGGACTTTCAAAATCTCCAGCTTTAGCAAAGATGATTATTTAACATGTTCACCAGCAAATAATGCGGGAAAAGATGTTGGACGAATCATCTCATGGAAATCAAAACAATCCAAAATTGAGCTAGTGTGGGGACTGCGACATCTAAACCAAATTCATAAAAAACTCTAGACTGCTGGGGACAAGCACAGTCAAGTCAAGTTCATTATATGCTATTTAACACCCAACCAGAAAAAATGGCCACACTTAATGAGAGACAGATATGCAATTCTTGTGAGAAAATAACTGAAAGCGCCAAAAAGAATGTGCAGAAATAGCTTACAATTGGGTCAGGGGCATCTTCTTGCTTGCACATAACCCATGGAACCCCAGTGTTGAGACCCACAGCCATTTTAGCTGCCCATTGAGTATAAGATTTACCAGGTGCACCAATTTCCCACTCTACCGGTCCAAATTCATTTTCAATCTGTCAAAATCAAGTTGAACAAAAAAATACAATATATGTAACTTTCCCCTTTGACCGCCTAATACCAAATTTTCCTAAAAAACACTTAAAAAATAGGGAAATTGACCCAGTGCTAAAAATATAGCAAAGACCTAGTTAAGCAAGTTTTCTTACCTGAGACAGAATTATAGGACCTCCCTGAGTTTGGAACAACCTTTCTGCCTTCATCATATACACAATCTTCTGTGTAAATTTTTCCATTGCTGCCTGGAAAACAGTTATCAAAAATTAAAATTAGCTAATTTTGTTTTACTCACAATAAAATAAGAGCATTATTTGTGATGAAAGATTCTTAGTGCCCCAACCATGAAAGGACGATTGTCTGTTCTGAAAACCATTCCGGGAACATATTTCAGCCAAACAGGGAATCCTCTGTTTCAGAAAACAGAGCAAAAACAGAGTCATGAATATGGCCATGTTTACCTAACAAAGACGAAAAACCTTGATCAATGTTTGGGTGCTTACCCAAAGTTCCATTCAGCACAAATATAAGGGCCAATCCGGAGATGAACGTATAGGCCATGTTGTTGAGCCAGCTTGATGAACTTGACCAGATCATATCTATCCTCAAAATAATACTGAAATTTTGAAAAACAAATAAAGCTCCCAATGAGTATAAAAGCATAGATATTTTGGGGGAGAAAACAGAAAATTAAAATGCTTTTGAATATTACTTTTCCTGGGCTTGGTTCGTGCCCATTCCAGAAGACATAGGTCTGTATCACATCCAAGCCTCCATCTTTGGCCTTCTGAAGCAAATCCGGCCACATCTGTAAAACCCAGAACATCAAGAATTTAAGCTACAAAAGACTGACGGGAATTTGAATGCTTTGAAAACCCAAATTATATATGAACTGCATTGGCATTTTAGTACCTCCGGTGTGCTTCTGGGGTAGTGAATAGACCCAGAAAGGAGAATCCTTCTCTTTCCATCGACTATAACAGCCCTGTGGTCATAACCCACAGAGGCTAAAGCAGAAGAAAGCCATGAAACCAGAAACAGTAGGAAGAACATGTTGGCCTTGGCCCTTAACATGTTAGAGTTCCACATTGTTTGAGAAAATCTAATGAGAGACCCAGGAAAGCCTGTCTCAAAGCAATGAACTTTGAATTTGTATTTTTTCACTATGGGACTTGAATATTGTATATATGGGGATTTGGTTATGGTTTTTGAACACACACGCTTTCCTTTTGATGCTTTTTGTATTTAAAAAGACAGGAATGGCAGAGTTGAAGTGTATGGATTTGATAGGGTGGAGAATTTGAGAGAGAGTTTGGTTTAGTTTGGTTGCCGTGAGAGAACGGGTGGCAACGCAACTGCTTTATAGTGACTCTAGGAATGTAACTATGCGACAGAAAGGACCCACTTCTTGGTTTGGGGTGGCATTCTTCATTAACTAAAAGAAAAGAGCTGCTGATGCAGATCTTTTCCTACAGTCAAATTTGAAGTGGAGGTTTCTTCCGGTCATAACAAAATTGTGGATTCTTTTCTTCAAAAATTACCAAAGGATAATCATGTCGAAAAATCAAATGATTTTAGATAAAATACAAGGAACGGAAAACAGAAGATAAAGGAATTGGTTGTCCTAGTTCACCAAACTAAAGGATGACATTAGGAAGGTATTTCCAATAAAGTCCATTTAAAGGGGTGTATTCAATTCAGATTTTAAAAGATTTTGTTTGAGTTTTTAGGGAAAATCTCACAAACAGTACCTGACCTATCGGCCACTAATAACTTTCGTACCTCAAGTTCAAAAAATATCAGATTGGTACCTGAACTTCTGACCCTGACCCAATATCAGTATTTGGGAACAGTAAAATCGTTAATGGAGTTAGTTTTTGAAGGGTAAATCTGTCATTTCAATGTGCATCATCTCCAAAACTCTCCCCTCTCTCTGCAATACCAGATTTCTTCTTCTTCTTCTTCATACCTCATCACCACTATCAACCAACCTTTCACTTCTTCAATAGCCACCGTCCCATCCACCACCAACTCCTCTTACCTCTCACCTCTCCTTTGGTCGATTTGGGTTTGTGTGTGTGAGTTATGAAGAAGATAATGAAAAATCTGGGTTTGCAGAGAGAGAGAGGGAAGAGTTTTGGAGATGATGAACAGTGAAATGACAGATTTACCCTTCAAAAAATAACTCCGTTAACGATTTTACTGTTCCCAGATACTGATATTGGGTCGGGGTCAAAAGTTCAGGTACCAAGCTGATATTTTTTGAACTTGAGGTATGAAAGTTATTAGTGGCTTGAAGTTCAGGTACTGTTTGTGAGTTTTTCCCGAGTTTTTATAATCTATAGATTTACTTAATCCACGGGATTGTTTAAATTCTATATAGATTCTGATTGATTCTAATTTATTGATATACTAGTATTTGTTTAGATTTTACAATTTCTTATGATGTTTTTGGTAGGTTAATTTTTTTTTTCTTCTTTAATATTTAAGCAATGAATGTATGGATCCAACTATCTATATCAATGACAAAAAAGTATGGCAATATACCATTCTTTACGTTGTGTATAATGATATATGAACAGTAAGAGAAAACTAATTAGCCAAAATGTTAGACAAAAAATAAAGTAGTAAACTAATGACATAATTTATTTCATATATAATTTACAAAAGAAACATGTGTATATGTATCATTTTAACAATACCATTGGAAGTGAGCTTAATTAGCTAGAAGGATTAAGGCTTCTAGAGCTATAGTGAGAAAAAATATATATATTAGATGAGAGCAGAGGTAGAGGATGATAGTGGGAAAATAGGTCTAAGACAAAATGGATGAGTGTCACCTATTAAGGGCTGCTTCTTCAAAATTTTTTTTTTGGTGAAGAGTTTCTTTATTTTTTGAGTGAGATAGAATCCATCAAAATCTCTTGGGAAGTGGTTGAATTGTTTTTGAGTTTCAATATGTATAAAAAGCACTATAAAATCCTCCAAAATCTAACATTTAATGAAATCCTTATACTTTTGAATATCAACAGATTTGAGTGGATAATTTTAAATCTTTATTGAATACATCAAAATTTTAAAGGACGGTTTAAAATCTCAATTGAATAGCTATAGACTTTTTAAAATACAAAAAAAATCTTTTAGACTCTTAAATGAATACACCCCCCAGTATAATAGTTGATAAAGCTTATAAGGATAGGTTTTTTATTGACGATTTAGAAGTGGTTGCTCCTAATGATAAGGGGAGTGCCTTGGTGCTTCAACAAATAAACTAAATATGGAGTTATCTTTGCATTGCAGTGCAAGTTAAAACTCTAATATTAAGGAAAAAAATTTGACTCAATCTGACAGTAAGAACTGGGAACATATTCAGGTACGAATCAGATGCATCATGTTGATAATGAACTTGAAAGAGACTAAAAATTTCTTCAGCAACTCAGCTAAATATGGTCATGGAGTTTTCTTTGAATTGCAGTGCAAGTCAAAACTCTAATATTGAGAATTGAGACTTTATTTTGAGTACAAATCAATTGCATTATTTTTTTTTTTGTTTTTTTTGAAAGGGGGCTGGTGCGGTTGCCCTCAAACCTTGATTAATGAAACTGCAGACTACAAGGGGGGGACATAGAGCCTAAACCCTAAATTACAATAAACATCGAAAGAATATCCTGAAATAATACCAGAAGTCTCCACAAAATCTATGTATGGGAGAGCAAGCATCAATTAGCAAATAGTACACGATTGACTACTCTATTTGCTTTGACAAAGCGGTGACATACCGGAAAGATAACTCTATCACTAAGAAGCATCATTACAAATAATACAACTTTCCCACTATGTTGCCGCACGGAAACAAATCCTGCGACACGTCGTTTCATCCTGCCACTAGGAGGTTGCAAACATTTGACCAAACAAACAGTTCGCTGCCTCGCTAGAGCAGACAAGGCACACTGAGTGTATATACCGGGACAAAGCTCACGTCGCCCTACCCAAAAATGATAGGGACTTATTTCTGGCATAGAGCCACTTCTTACTATAATTAAATAAACATAAAACCAAACATAAAAATAAAATGGGACAAGGGTCAGAGCCCAGGCCCAACTTTCACCAAGCCCAATCCAAGGACGGTTGCAGGTGCAGCACCACGTCCATCTGCGTTGCGCTCTTGTCCTCCCACCACCTGCCGCAACACCGAGATCGGAAAACTCCCACCACAAGCAGCAACACCTAGATCTGCCACAGCCGTCGGACCCAACCACTCTCTTCCACAGATCGTCACCACAAAAACCAACCCAGTTCAGAAAGCTTCGACCCGATTTGGAGATCTCAGAACCCGATCTGGCCTCAACACATTCAATCCCACCAGACGGCCTAGTCTCCAATTTACCCTGCTCCGATCCAAGATGGAGTGACACCAGCGCTGCCGGAATTCCACCTAACCACCAATTCCCATTTTCAATAAGGTCACAACGCAAACTGGACCACGAAGCCAACACCATTCTGCCTGCACTCCAACTAGGTCGACTACAACGCCACCAACATCCAAACGCAAGGTCCACTCTGGCCCGTCCGACGACTCCGCCGCAAGGGCATGCCGTTGAACCGGGCATACACTTTTGACGGGAAGGTTTTGAGAGAAAAGTGTTTAGGAAGGAGGAGTGTTTATCAAATAATTGCATTATAGTGATATTAAAACTCGAAAGTGATTGAAAGGTGTTAGTTCTAAATGTCAAAAATTTAATAAATTCTAAAATTAAAATAAAGACTTTTCCAAAAAGAAGATTAGTAAGCCATACAAGGGAGGACTTCCTAGTTCCCAGACCAAACAGGTACGCTAAAAAGCAAGTAATAAACACTTGTGCTACACTAATTTCCTACTTTAAACCAAAGGTTAGCAAACCAATTAAATCACCTTGTTCTCATCTAGTAGGGAATTTACCTGTCACACGTAACTAGGCTCTACAAAGATTAAGCCTACTCAGGGCCTCGGTCTATTATTAAGTAAGGAACTTTACTCGTTTAAGACAAAGTTAATGGGTTAAAAAAAATTACCAAATTGTTTGCCTTTGTTTGGATAGAAAATTGATTGCAGCTCACCTCAGTCTTACATGAAGATTTCTAAAGAAACAATCATGTTATCAACGAGTTCGCATATTTAATTTATGTCCGAAACCAGTCGCTATTTTACTCCTAATGCTTAATAAATTAATTGAATTATTGTTCTGTTTAATTTAATCCAAAATTTTAAGCATAAAAACATGATATGCAAATTTAATCTTCGAAAAAGAAGAAGAAGCTTATGGGTCGAACTGTTGGGGCTTATCCTTCTAGCTGGGGATATCTAATTGACCCAAGAATTAATTTTTTAAGAAAATAAAATAAGTGATTTTGAAATATGGACCGGAGTTTGAAGAATTATCCCATGCCACTCAAATTGTTAATGATGCGTCTATTTTATTTGACATAAAAAGGAAAAAGGGATGCATCAATTTAGAACATATATCCCATGCCACTCAAATTGTTAATGATGCGTCTATTTTATTTGACATAAAAAGGAAAAAGGAATGCATCAATGGGAGCTAGGCTTTATTTAGAACATATAAGAAAACAGTGCATAGTGATTGTCCATGCCGGCAAGGGAATCTGTTAAATATTGTTTGAGGACAAGAGGTGCTAGTAAAGAAAAGAAGGCAGCATCTATTTTTGCTTGAGAAGAAGCTTCCTCAGTCGTATAACTCAATTATAAAAGAGACCCTTAGCAAAATTTGGATTTCATTTTAAGATAAGGATCTTTTATTTTTTTTCATTTATATGAGAAATTTGACAGTGAAAGATCAAAGATCCTTCCTCTATCCAAACTTTTTGTAACAAAAAAAAAAATAGTTTAGTAGAAAATGATAAAAAATAAAAAATAAAACTCTTTTTTCCCTTTTCCATTATTGCCTTATAACCCCTTCACGGCTTCACGTTGGATCCATTTGCTTGCCACCAATTATTTTCTTTTTAAAAAAGAAGATGGTTTAATTGTAACTGTCTAAATATGAAGATAGCAAAATGAGATAACTATCTCTCACTCTCCATTTCGAGCTCACAGATGCATGTGAGTTGATAGTAAGTTTATAACACGTTATTTGTTGACAAGATTACAAAGAATGCATGCATGAAACACATCAACAAAAAGCCGATGTTGATGTGTAGGAAAGTCAAAATACAATAGTAAGCTACAAATAAATAAATAAATTACCTTAATTTCATGATTAGTTATTTAAATATTTTCCTTTTCCTTTCTCAAAATAATGGGAAAAAGATACAAACCCTGACCTTTGGCCCATTAGTAACTTTACTACCTGACAAAAAAATATATATCACTTTAGTACTTGAAGTTTGGACCTCGACCCAACTTTAGTACCTGAAGTTCGGATCCCGACCCAACTTTAGTACCTGGAGCCGTTAACTCAATAACAGCGTCTGACATGTGGCATATATTAAAGAGCAATTTCGTCCTTTAATATTTAATTCATGATATATATATATATATATATATTTTAACCTCTTCTTCCAGATCTCTGTCTCTCTCTCTCTCTCTGTCTCTCTGTCTCTCTGTCTCTCTCTCTCTCTCTCTCTCTCTCTCTCTCTCTCTCTCTCTCTCTCTCTCTCTCTCTCTCTCTTCCCTTAACCATTACCCACCACCAGCACCAGAACCCTCATTCCTCTCACTGGCGCTTCTATCCCACCACCTCCTCCACAAAAACCTTAGATTGCCGGCTTGCCACCATCCTAAACCAAAAAAAAATAAAAAATATTCTTCCAGCAGCCCCGCGCCTCCTCCTCTCCAGCCTCACCCACCTTGCAGCAGCCTCTGCAGCGAAGCCCCACAGCCGGCCAGACCAGCAAACCAGGTCGAGCGCTGCCCAGCCTCACCCAGTTGCCTGCCTTGCCCAGTCGATACCTAGCCTCACCCAGTCACCCTCCACACTACTGCCCCCGCATCAGCAGCCCTGCGTCCCGTGCCTGCGCAGCCCACCCAACTCATCAAGCCTGCAGCCTGCCCACCAGTGCCCACCCTCGATCTACCAGCAGGTGGAGGAAGAAGAAGAGAGAACAAAAAAGGAAGAAGAGAGAGAGAAAGAAAGAATAAAAAAAAGGGTGATCGACCCAAAGAAAAGAAAAAGAGAGAGAAATATGGGTGATGCCTGATTGGATCACGTACATGGGTGATGCAGCACTAGCTCTAGTAGATGATGATGAATTTATATACTCATGCCTGCAACAGAGACTGATTCGTATTCGAAGCCATTTCCAAATTCTCGCCGGAATTTGAAACATAATTGCAACAAGGCCATTATTCAGGCATCCAAGAAATGAAGTTAATTTGCCCCAATTCTGGGTTTCATTCTTTTGGCAATGGTCTAGAGAAGATGATGGGAGAGTTTGGAGAAAGAAGAAGACGAAGAGAACTTGAGGAAGAAGAAGAAATTTAGTGAAAGGACAAGAATACCGTCAAAGTTTGACAGTTGACTAACACCGTTATTGAGTTAACGGCTCCAGATACTAAAGTTGGGTAGGGGTCCGAACTTCAAGTACTAAAGTGATATTTTTTTTGTCAGGTACTAAAGTTACTAATGGGCTAAATGTCAGGTACTATTTGCATCTTTTTTCCCAAAATAATTGGGATTAAGTTGCCACCCTAAAAGTGTATAATAAATTGCTTCTCACACCTAATTGCAAATCTATCAGTCCCATAGCTAAGAAAGAATTTAGACAAGTCATTTAATGTTTGCTGGCCTAAATTACTAAAATGGTTTCATAAATGGATCCTTCATAAATCAAGAAATAAACTAGTGCTTTTACTTCATACAACCTCAACAGATTGTTCATGATCAGTGATTACAATTACATTAGAAATGAAATTACCAAATCGTAGCAATGATTTAGTTACTCTCAATCAGTTGCTCCAAATGAAATTTTAAACAAATTCAAGTGATCGACATCGACCTATGCACGTAAGTTTTCACTATGAATTACTGATGTCAGTTGTTCGTTCGTGCTTGTATTGAATGTAAACGATTTTAAATCATGGATGGTGAGAAGCATATTTTGTTGATGCATGCCTACAACAATCAATATTTGTCAAAAACAGCATTCCTCTTCCTAAACGTTAGAACATAAAATGCATTAAGTTTGGTTGGCTTTTGATGTTGATGTCTATTTTATTGGCTGAATGAAGCAACTAGAAGAAGATTTCCCAAGCCCACATTTGGTAAGCGGAAAGTAAGCATCAAGAAAAGAAACTTGTTCATTTCTGCCTTTGGGATGCAAAAATAAAGGAAATCATTTCCTAAAGGAATGGAAAATAAGGGAGAAAATGATTCATTCACTTTCCCTCATTCTTTCATTGTATTATTGTTAAGGGTAAAAGTGTGATTTTCCAACTCAAGTTAGATATATGTGCTATAGTATAAATACATGTACTTGATACTTTATCAATACAATTGAAGCCTTGGATTCTATCTTGTTCTTCAGCTTTCTTTCTACTTTTCCTACTTTTCTCTATTTTTCATAAAATTCTAACATTTATTATTCATAACATATTATTTTATTATATTATTTACAAACTTTTTAATAACTTTCCTTACGTTACTAAATATCAGAATGGAAAGTTGTTGGGAAATTCATTTCCCTTCCCATAGGAAAGACAAATGAATTACTTTTCTTTCCGTGAACCAAACGAGCTCAAAGGGAGAAATAAATTATTATTGAAGTTGTTACATATAGAATGGAAGATTGATAAGGTGACTAGTGACCTACCACTGAGTATAAGTTGAGTGTAAGACAATAAGTCTATAATTTCGAACAAAAATAAAAACAATTTCAATCATAAATTCAAACTTGTTAATTCTTTTCAATATCTTCCTTGAGCTACCTCGAGATCGGTCCAATTTCCGAGTCATTATATTTATTTCATGTAGGTCATTAATTATAGGATTGCAGTATAATGCATCTAATTAATTAATGTGGCACAAAACTTTATTCATCAAACAATCAAGATTAATTATAATTAAAGCTTAACTTTAATTATTAGAATACTAATTAAGATTCTCATGGTGACACAGACACAACACTCGAACTCTAATGCATCCATTTTACCTATAAGCACACGCAATTGTTGTTTGTACATGATTTGCATGTTTGTACATCAAGTGTTATCTGATAGGCAGTCAAGCAAATTAATTGGTGGGATTTGAATTATTGTTTTTTGTTTTTAATACTTCGCTACTCAACTTCTAGTGAGGAATGGTCACCGGCTTATTTTTTGAGATTTGTGGTTAGGATTCTGGCCTGTATACAAGTTGGAAGGGTTTAAAATTAAGCT
Organism: Rosa lucieae; assembly: GCA_024704745.1. Taxonomy (NCBI): domain Eukaryota; kingdom Viridiplantae; phylum Streptophyta; class Magnoliopsida; order Rosales; family Rosaceae; genus Rosa; species Rosa lucieae. The sequence goes on from CM045493.1 coordinate 6,381,350, forward strand.
GATTCTATGATGATAGAGGTTATTGCATGTTGTTTGCTCAAAACTTCCAGGAATGGTCATACACAAATTGTTAAACATCTGAGTAACGTGCTTTACTGTTTACTCTAATTGACTCATATCGGTATTTTCTTTTAATTAAGTATTTTTGTTAATATATAATAAATGAATGGTGAAAGATGGACGATTGTATCTAAAAAGAAAATGATACTCACCATTCTAATTTATACCAATAATTTGACATGAACTCAAAATAAAATAAAGGGATGATCTAGTTAATTCTTTGATAGTATGCAGATTTATACATATATGAGACATAATTTGGGTAAGGAATCCACTAGCAAAAGAGAAGACTTGTTTTACAAAAGTAGGAAGAAAAAAAAATTCATGTCAGAGACTAGATTAAAGAGATGATAAGACATAATTTGCATGAATACTTTGCTTGCTAAGTATTCAGACTTTCAAAAAGTGATCCGTGAATATAATTCTTGTCCTCCTCTAACCCCAACTAGAGACCGTGATAGCAGATAGATATGCATCTTTTTGTGTCCTCCTGATAAATGAGTTTAACCATGAGTGATGAGTCCATGCATAAATGTGTGTGTATATATTGTTATTTTAAGGGACTTTTTTAAAACTCATTTTTTTTTTTATCACATATCACATCTCGATCATTCAGTTCTCAGGACTCCATGTACATCACTTAAGCAAATTTTCAGTCAAATTGGTGACAATTAAGATACCGAACTAGATTAAATCAATGAACGAACCGAATCGTCTATGTTTATAATTGTAAATCGCAGTTATGAATATTTTAATGATTATCAATTTGGTTGAAAATTTACAGAGGTGATTTACTTATATAGACCTAATAATTGAACCGTCGAGATGAGAATATGTGATTGAAAAGTGAGTCTAATAAGGAATCCCTTAAAATGACAAAAAAAAAAAAAGATTCCTCACTTCCGCTAAGGGATCCCTTTTTTTTTTGTCTTTTCTAGAGATAAGGCATTAGACCAATTTTTTTTTTTTTTATCACATTTCAGCATTTCAACCGTTCAGTTTTTAGGTCATAATGTATAGATCATTTCTGCAAATTTTCAGCCAAATCGGTGATCGTTAACAAGGGTGGATCCAGAAATTTTTTTCAGGTAAGGTAAGACAATGGCGGGAGGGAAGGGAGAAAAATTAAAGGGAATCTATAGATTTTGGAGGCCATTGTGAAGATTTTACCCTGGTTTTACCTTGATTTTGCTCAATTTATGCCATTTTCTTCCCCAATTCACCTTGTTTTGCCCTATTTTTGCCATTTTCACATACCTTGCCTACACCAAATCAGTGTAAACTCAAAAATCCAGTCTAGGCAAGTGCCTAATCTGGGCTCTATGTGAATCCGCCCCTGATCATTAAAGTATCAAATTAGATTAAATCAATGGACGAACTAAATCTGTCTAACTTGAACTATTCATACTTATAAGATAAAATTTTACAAACAGTACCCGGACTAAGGCCGACTCCTAACATCAGTACCCGACTATGCAAGACTATCACTTTGGTGCTCCAAGTTTGAAGCCCGACCCAAAAACGGTACACGCCATTCATGACGGCGTTAAGAGTCCAGCCACGTGGCATATTTTGAAGGATAATTCGGTCCAACTTTTTTTTTTACTTAATTAAAAAAAATTTATGAGATCAATTTTTTTTGTTTCTTTCCCTCTTCTGTTCTTCTCTTCAAGGACAAAGACTCTCTCTCTCTCTCTCTCTCTCACCTCTGTTCTTCTAATTTGTTCTTTACTTCACTATTCTTCTCGTTGCTCAGAGGCATACTCCATAAATGAATACACACAAAGCTAAGCAAGCATCAAATTTGGAATTCAATATTGATTCATAAACTCAAAGAAACAAAAATGTTGGATTAAATAAACAAATCACCAACTTAATTTCACATCATCACCACCAATTCCCCATGGGTCGGCCATGCCAATTTCTTCTTTACACTCAAATCGGTCATGGCTCATATAATTGAATAAGAAGACCACACCACACACTTCCAATGCTTCATCAACACCTAGAAAAGCATGAACCAATTCAAAATGCAAATCTTCAAATTCGAGGAGTGAAGAACAAGCCCAGTTAAAAAGGATAAAATCAACCAAAAGTAATCAAACAAATTGAAGGATTTCAATGGAAATGGAAACGACGCCGTCGTTGGCCTTGGCCTTGGGTTTGAGAGTAAAGTACAGTAGGAAAAGAAGAATAGAAGAGAGAGAAAGGGAATGAAAAGAGAAAAGGGGATCTGCAAAAGATAAGGGAAGAAGAAGGGATTTGCAAAATAAGGTTTGGGTAATGAAATGACCTAAATACCCATCCAAATTTAGCATGTGGATTGTTAGTTAACACCGTCATGGACGGCGTGTATGAATATTGGGTCGGGTACCAAAGTTGTAGTTTTGCATAGTCGGGTACGAAAGTTTAGAATGAGCCTAAGTTCAGGTACTGTTTGTATAATTTTCTCTACTTATAATCTTAAATTACTATTTTGAATGTCTTAACGATAATCAATTTGACTGAAAATTTTCAGAAGTGATCTACACATTATGACATAAAAATTGAACGATTGAGATGCCAAAATATGATCGAAAAGTTGGTCTAATACCCTATCCCTAAAAAAGACAAAAAAAAAAAGATTTCTCATTAAAAGGGCCCTATATATATGTATATGTATGTATACTAGAACCCCGGCCTATAATTGTGATCCTAAAAGTATTGTATTTACTAAATGAACAAAGAAAAGTGTATCCAAGTTCTTTGCCTAGTTTTAATTTGTTAACATCAAGAAATTACAAATCGCTTTGTTGGTTATTTGGTTCGATCAGTGAGGAAAACACTACTGCTTTTTTATCTGTTGCACTTGTACCTAATAATCGTAAACATGAAACAAAGTAACCAGACATAACAAAATCCTTTAAGAAAACTCGAAATCTATAAAGGAGTTTATGGGAGAGAAAAGAGGGGCCCCTTAGTCCAGTACCATGATCCTGCTATAAAAGATAGGTTCAAAAAGTGGTGAGATGGCTGGGTTCTTTTTCATGCAACTTCATTTCGCAGCAAAAGCTATAATATGGAGGGTCCCAAATATTCTTTTGTTATAGACTCCTGCTGCATTATCCATTTTGATTTGTTAATGTTAGATGTCAGCTAAATCAGCCTTTTATTTGATTCATTTGTCACTCAACATTTTATAGAAACATAAATCCAAAAAATATTTTAAAAAATATTAAATAATACTAAGTGAATCACTTTTATCTCATCTTATGTCGCAGCTGATGTGATATGATCACTTTTAATCTTATAGAGTACATTTAGAGAATATAATGTGAATTTTGTTATTCGGTGGTTTGTGCCGTTCACCTCTCTGAATTCGTCTCCTATGCTTTCCATAACAAGGGAGCCACCTCCTGGATCGGCCAATGCATGTATATCTCTCTCGACGTGTGGCTAAGATCTAAGTACGTGTGATACAACATGTCCATCGACCATTAAGCTAAGATTATAGATAATAATGATTAGAGATTTAGAGGATGATGACGACGACGACGACGACGACGACGATGATGAAGATCATATTTGTTTGATATCCATCGCTCTCTTTTGTGGGCCGGACCCATCTACACTGTCCCATGAAATTCAGAACGTCAACCTTATATATTGTTAATAATTCGAAACCCTAAAGCAACCCCCTAACTGTCTCTCATTCGAGTACCACTGTACCAGTAAGTCGTTAATAAAATCTTATCCGAAACCGAAACTGAATCTACTGCATGGGTGCACTTGAATCCCCATCAAATTTGGCTTTCCCCAGAGCACAAGTTAATTCGACGAAGATGCCACACTAGCTCCTCCTGCAGATATACAATTCCCAGTTGCCCTAGCTTTTCTCCTTTTCTTTTTTAACCCAGTTGCCCTAGCCCTTAATGTATGAGACAAAAACTTCCTATTGCTATCATGCAGATGATGAAACAGTAACTGCGACCAAATCTAGAAGATAAATTAAAAGGGAAACACAAAACGTTTAAGGTTCACCAAACAAAAAGGAGATAAAGGGAGACCGGCCATTGGCTAATTAATTTGGAAAAATTAGGGCTTGTTTCTTGTCGTGGATGAGTTTGCCAACGTTGAATGAGGGCCAGATTGTTTGGTAATTATCCAAATATCTTGGTCTTAATTGTAGGTCCTATGGGCTCCATATTATCTTGTCAATTGCTTGGATGGAGGGAAAAGGAAAACCAGAAGGTGCAAAGGTTGATGATAAGGTGCTGCTGTCTCAAGCAATTAAGCACTTTCGTTCTCGTTTCTGACCTAAATCATCTGCGTCTAAGCAACATGGGTGAGTGGTAATTTTGAGTTGACAGAAAATTGATGGAAGTATCTATTATTGCGCATAAAAACTTGAACGCAAACAAAAGCAAAATAAGAAAAAGGATTATTGCATGGCCTCATCTAGAAGATTTTTGAATTTTGGTTCTTGGGCTGTCTCATGCATGCATTTCGTGATTTTCAATTTTGGTCAACTAAATTTTTTTAATTAATATTATATTTTTATTCTGATTTGCCTAACAAGGAATAAAAATGACGACGCATACTTATCATGATAGTCGCACTTTCAATTATCCATGACTCCTGAGTCATATATGAGTTGTAGATTACACCAATATGATATGTATGATCAATTGAATTAGCTAGCCATCTAAATCTTAATGTTAATCACTTCATCCCCCTTTTTATGTATCCTTATAATCTAGTTTGGCTAACGACTAAAAATCTTTGACTTTTTATATTGTAGAGTCAATATCATTTCCGTACGTTTGATCAAGATAGTACGTACAGTCTAAAAATTTCGATGCCAAATAACTCACGAGTCACAATTATCATTCTGAATCCAATAAATTAAATTTTAACTGCAGTAAATATTAGATTAACAATCAAACAACATATATAACATATTACATCCAATAGATTTTAATGTTAATTTTTTCATGTACACATATTTTGGTACGGCATGCTTATCCACTCTGCAAAACATCAACTTGCACGTCCACATCCTTGGCAGTATCATTTGAACTTTGGTGCCGCCCATTATTCATACATGCTATTCCAAATTCAAAAGAGCTTTCCAGGTTTTAATCAAAGATGTTAAAAAGCATTTGGGGCCATAAAACAGAAAGCCAAAAACGGTTGAATATGGCAAAACTATGTATTCTATTGATATTGACGTACGTGACGTAGTACTTTAACAAAGTTTATAGCTGGAAAAGAAAATTGTCCATATCGATTTGTTATTTGACTTGACAACTATTTTAGTAATTAGGTATACAAATTGAAACTTAAACCAACTCCCAATCTAATTGCTCTGGTTACTATGATGATCTGTGTTCCTAAATTTCTCCGCTTTTGATTAGTTATATGAAATCCAACTGCTCAACTTAATTTCCTAATTGACAATGAGAGATTGAAAATACACCATTTCATTAGTGAAAAACCCAACCAACTCCGCCGCCATGAGTCTCCAAGTCGATCTAGAACCAGTTTCTGCTTTCAATTTTGTTGACAAAGTAACTGAAATTTTGTTGCAGTAGTCCAGCAGTACCTACCATTTTCCCAACCAATTGAAGTGTTAAGTTTTCCTTATAGGAGAAGTTGGCTACTTGGCTCAATCTCCCTATGTCATGCTTTTGTAAGTTTCGTTGGTTAAGTTGGGACCCGACCACGGTCTTGGCTTGTTGCAATTGGATCAAAACCAACCAACCACCAAAGTTGTGGAGTAATGAAAATGGATTCAGCCGCTTTCTTTGTACTTGACCAAACTTACCGGTTCACGTCTCTTTTGATGACGTGTTGCGTAGACAACTTAAGCTTGTTGGATCGTCCGGACGAGATCATCGAGAAGGTTTGAACTCCGGTCTTCAGCGGTAGCTCTCTGGATCGACTGTACTATATCGAATTTTGAGCTTTCACCGAAATATAAAACTTCGTATTATCATTAATTATTATTAAAATAATTTAAGTTACACAATAACTAATTGTTGGTGAGTCAAGTTCAAAACAAAATTTTTATATGTCAGTGGAGTATAAATTTCATATAACAAAATGATAGCAAGGAATCGAAAGGACTAACTATACAATCAAGGACAGAAGACTGTTTTTATTTATCAACAATTCTCCATCACAAGCTAATAATTAAGCTGTGGAAGACATCACATACATGTAGACAGAACAAGCCGTCATTATTTCATATTTAAGTCACACAAGAATTGGATATGATGCTTTCCTTACGGAACTACAAATGATTTTCTTGAAGGGATAAGAAGAAAATAAAGCCTTTTAATTTTGATCCATTCTGAGTCATGCTTGGGATGGAAGAAGAAGAGGAGGAGGAGCTAGCGAGTTCCTTATCCTGTGTGTTCCATAAGGTGATGAATTTGATTTGACACATATGATGGGCCTATATACGATAACCCTTTAAACCCTATCCCGTCTTCTTATTTAATTAGGGTGGCATCACAATCCACAATCTTAAATTTGATCCATTCCTTCACAACAGTGAACAACCTCTACTTGGCAGCGTGTGAACTTCGGCTATGGTTATTTTTCGGGAGGTCCGCACTCAAACATTAAAGTAAATAGGGTAAATTAGAGAATTTCCAAAAATTTCAAAATCTCCGGCATGTAATTCAATTATCGGAATTGATATCTTTTAGCATTTTTAATATAAAATCAGTCGAATCCGATACCATTGGCTTTTGTGGTTAATATCCCACTTTCACGTTATGCTGATTATATGGCCTTCTCTACTTGTAGGGTGAATATAGGGATGTCAAAAATCCCCAGCGGGGTGGAGCTCCATTGGATACCCGCCCCTAATGGAGGGCGGATTTGGAGACAAATGGGGAATGTGGATGGGGATCCCCAATCCCTGCTATCTAAGATTAGGGATGGGGCGGGGATGGTAATGTGATCCCCATCCCCAAACCCGCCCCAATAATATATATAAATTTATATCATATTATTTTTTATAATATAAATAATAAATGTATACAAATTTACTACTTTATTTTAATGGCTACACTTTTACAATATAAAAAGCACAATATAAACCCTAACTTCATAAACAACAACCCAGCCGGTTCTCTATCTATATCTCCCTAGTTGACGGCAAATTCTTCCACCAGAAAGAAAAGCTTTTCTGCCACAAAGGTTAAAACTCCTTCTCCTTTTTTTTTTTTTTTTTGCTTAGTCCTAGCTATAAGTATACTACGATCTACGAAAGTTCTAAAGTATGTAAAAACTTGATCAATTCAAGCACATGGGACCAGAAACTTGTTTTGCATGCAAATCTATTATATATCTATATGATATTGCTATACGTAGTGGTTCCATGAATCAAGTTTCTAATTATGTTTAGCAGATCAATAGATGGCCTCTTCACAATCAACCACCACTAATGGTGATGCTGGAACGATGGAGAATCAATCGCCTCCAATTCCTATCACATCAACAGAGAATTCGACCATTGCTGCACCACCAACTGAGAACCAGGAGAACTCAACACCAACAGGGTACGAATGAGTTGACTAATGTAAACCGCCCAGGGTTTATGAGAGCACCAAAGTCGGTTGTATGGGATCATTTTGAAAAACAGGTAATTGGTGGTAAAAGAAAAGCTGTGTGCAACCATTGTAAGAAGCAATTGATTTCTGAAAAGAATAGTGGAACTACACACTTACATGATCATATTAAGTCTTGTCTTTACAAGAAACAAAGAACCATAGATCTGTCAATGTTACATCCTACAAAATCTAGTGATGGGTCTACTAAACTGGGCACTTATAGCTTTAACCCAGACAATGCCAGGAAGGAACTTGGACATATGATAATTCTTCATGAGTATCCGTTGTCAATTGTGGATCATGTTGGATTCAGAAGGTATTCTTTTGAACTGCAACCGTTGTTCCTAGTTCCTACTCGAAACACAATCAAGAAAGATATATTTAAGATTTTTGAAGTTGAAAGGGAGAAAACAATGAAGTTGTTGGATTCGAATAGAAGCAGAATTGCTATTACAACGGATATGTGGACATCAAGTAATCAAAAGAGAGGATTTATGACAATCACTTCCCACTTCATTGATGATTCGTGGAATTTGCAAAATCGACTCTTAAGGTAAACTGATAATTAATCTTTTGTGAGCTTTTGATTTTTTATCTCATTTTATTAACTAAATTTGAACTTATTTTATTTTTTGCTAGGTTTATTTTTGCTAGGTTTATATATATATACAGCGGAGGTACTTGCAGATGCTTTGGTGAATTGCTTGTTTGAGTGGAATCTTGACCGCAAGCTATCTACTCTAACTGTAGATATTTGCACCACCAATGATGCCATGATTGACAAAATATTAGGTAAGATCGATTCTAGTTCACATTTGTTGGATGGAGATTTATTCCACATGCGTTGCTGTGCTCATATATTAAACTTAGTTGTGAGAGATGGCTTAGATGTGATCAAAGATAGTGTTGAAAAAATTCGGTATAGTGTTGCATTTTAGACAGCTACCCCAAATAGAGAGGAGAAATTTGTTGAGGCAGCAAAGCAATTAAGAATTCCAAGCACTAAAAAGTTGGAACTTGATTGCAAAACTAGGTGGAACTCTACGTATACTATGCTTAACACTGCAATGATATATAAAGATGTTTTTCCTCGTCTGAAACATCGTGATGCTTTATACAAATTTTCCCCTAGTGAAGATGATTGGTCAAAGACGAAAGAGATTATAGACAAATTAGAAATGTTTTATGATGCAACAGAGCTTTTTTCTGGGACTCAGTATCCTACAGCCAATCTTTATTTTAAAAATATCTGTGCTTTAGAATGGCAATATATGATTGCAGGAATCAGAACAGGTTGAGGTGCAAGCAATGGCATCAAAAATGCGTATGAAGTTTGAGAAGTATTGGGACACAATGCATGGTTTGATGGGAATTGCAAGCATTTTGGACCCAAGGTACAAGATGAAACAGATAGAGTTTTTGTGCCCTTTACTTTATCCCCACAGTAAAGCAACTGCATCAGATGAAACTGAGAGATATAAAAAGATGCTTTATGACGTAGTCAAGGAGTATCAATCTAGATCTAATCATAGTTGTGAAGCATCTCAAGCTCCAATCTCTTCCTCTTCATCAAGGACATCTGCACTTAAACTTGATTTGGTAAAACAATTAGATGTCTTTGTTTCTTCTTCTGCTTCCAATACACATGTTAAGTCTGAGTTAGATCATTATTTAGAGGAGTCTCTCTTACCTATAAATGATTATGATATATACTTTTGATATATTGTGTTGGTGGAAATCAAATGGAATTAAGTATCCCACTTTGCAAGAAATTGCTAGAGATATTTTAGCAATTCCTGTCTCGACTGTTGCTTCGGAATCTTGCTTCAGTACTAGTGGAAGGATTATAAGTTCTCATCGTAGCCGACTCCATTCAAAGACAATAGAGGCTTTGATGTGTGCTCGAGATTGGTTATGGAGTGAGATACAAGGTACCTAATAATGATACATTCACAACTATAATTTTTTCTTATGTTTTGCATTTTGCTAACAACTGTTTTTTTTTTTTTTACGAGCAGCATCAAATTCTGAAGAATCTAGAAGAGTTAGTGTTGAAAATGATACTGAGTGTAATGGTGAAGATGAGGTAAATCATATTCATATTCATACTTCTTATTTTATTTGATTAACTTGTGGCACGATAACTACTACAATTTACTGACCATGTTTTCCTTGTTATATTATGGGGGTGAAATTTGCACACCCCATATTGCAAACCACACACCCTTCTATTATTTTAATAATATTTTACCTCACATCTCTTTTCACTTTCTAAAATGCCCTTGGTTTTGGTCTCCTCTCTCTCTCTCCGGCATGGCCGCACGGACGCCTTTTCTCTCTCCGACGGTGACGCCATGATTGACTGACAGTGCGACGGTGGTTTGGGTTTTTGTTTTTCACTCTTCAATCGATTTATGGGTTTATGGGTATTCAATTGATTGCTATTTCTCTTACTTTCTGCTTCTGGGTATTCAATTTTCAATAGCAAAGCATAGACGTCTTCAAGGCTCAAGCAGATTTCCAGTTTCAGTTTTCAAGTTTTCGATTTCGGATTCTTCAAGCTTGGTAAGTTGTTGCCTCGCGACCTCGTTCTTCAATCCTCAGCCAAGAGGCCGCTTCGTCTCTCTCTCTCTCCCTCTCTCTCTCTCCCTCTCTCCCCGGTACGACCGCATTGGTAAGTCTGGGTTTCTGCCTTTCTGAGTTTCTGTTTTCGTTCAATCAATCATTCAAGTCTCTTACTTTCTGGATTTTCAGTTTCCAGTCTTCAAGTCTTCAGATTTCTGGGTCAAACTCACGCAGCAAAGCAGCGACGGCGCAAAGCATAGACGTCTTGAAGCTTGGTTCGATTTTTGGGTTCGGTTTCTGATTCTGCAAGGTTGGTTCTGATTCTTCAAGTTCGGTTACTTTGTTCGGTTTCTGGGTTTGATTTGCATTTGTTTTGCCTTTTGCCAGTGTATGAATTCATTAAATTGAGATGAGAGTGTGAGACATTTGTATATCAATATATGAGATGAAATTTGTATATGAGAATTGAGATGAAATTTGCATCTGTCTTGGTTTAAGAATTTTGATTCGAGTATCCTTCAAATCTGGCCAATTTTTTTTTTTTTTTGGGTCAATCTTACTAAAATTTCAGAAAGAGAGGAAAAAGAAAAAGGAAAAAAAAAATCTGACTCAAGGGCATTTTAGGAAGTAAAAAGAGATGTGAGGTAAAATATTATTAAAATAATAGAATGGTGTGTGGTTTGCAATATGGGGTGTGCAAATTTCATCCCCCTATATTATTTGTTGAAGGGTTCTTGCAATGATTTAGAGAACATCACATTATTCGAATAAAATGGGCATGCTATGGAGACTTTATCGAGACTTTTTGTTGTTTACTAAGATTGGGATGAGGAACTTTTTGACTTTTGTACTAATTGAATTATGATTTATGAATTTAATTATATTTTAGTTTTATTTGTTGTAGATTTTAATTTCAAAAAAGACCATATAAAAAAAATTATTTTATTTATTAATTTTTTGTTGGGGATTGGGGCAGATTTGGAGGCCTAGTCCCCAATGGGGATGGGGTGGGGAATCCCCAACTTATTTTTATTGGGGATTGGGGCGAGGATGGGGGTAGAGAGTGACCCCGGGGATGGGGATGAGGCCGCCCCATTGCCATCCCTAGGTGCATAATGATTCACCGGTACATGAAAGACTACAGAATCAGCCAGCAACCTAGGCCGAAAAGGGACTGTCCGTAGGCTCAGGAAGCCTCTAAGCCCATCAATATCATCAAGCCCAAAATACCCAGTTAGATCAATAGGCCCAACTTACATATAGAAGCAGATGCTTGAGTGACAAGAATCCAGCCTATCAAAACTACGAAGTTTTCTCTTCGACTAACAATTCATTTCTCCTATATATTACTCGCTCTAAATATTGTTAGAGAAATACCACTCATGCATGGGTGTGATAAATTCCACTCATGCTTCTTGTCACTCAAGCAGTTGGCCCTATTGAGCTAATTGGGTATTTTGTGTTGAAGAGATTGATGGGCTTAGAGGCTTAAAGGCTAGAGGGAATTCATTTATCTTCAATCAAAATTTTCCACCATTGAATCTAAATAAGTAAATATTGCGATTGTTATCTCAATCAGTTTTGCAACCCTAGCCTTCTCTTTGGTTCATTCTTTATTTCTTTCATTGTTAGAGTTGGCTAGCTAGCTACGGTTTTAATATGGAGGTTCGAGACGTACTTGCTACAATCTTTTTGTTCATGATCATTCTGGTTGCTTCTTCACCGAGTTCATGTGCCAGACTTATTGGTTTTCCCACAACAACATGATGCCATTGGTTACCATGGTGATCGAGTTGCTGCTGCAACATCAAATTCATTCAGTGATAAGGAATATGGTGATGTTTTTGCAACACCAAATACATTCGATGAGTATTATCGTTCTCTTGCAAATCGCCAAATCGATGATGATTTACAAGCATTCCCAAAAGCATGGAGATCACTTGCAACAAGCACATTCAATGTGATAAATTATGGCGCTGTTGGGAATGGCCAAGTTGATGATACACAAGCCTTTCTAAAAGCATGGGGATACGTTTGTGGATCCACTTAAGGCATCCCTACAGTTATCATACCAAAGGGCAACAATTTCTTGCTCAATTCTGTGGTATTTCAAGGGCCTTGTAGGGCTGCAGTGTAAATTTTCAGCTAAATGGGTTCATTGATGTTGCACCAAATAATATGAATGCTTGGAGAGACAAGGACAAATGGGTACAGTTTGAAGATGCTCGAGGTCTGATAATCAATGGAGGAGGTCAAATTAATTGTCAAGGTCAGCGACAATACAAATTGTCAACAATCGACTGCTCTCCATATTAACAAGCGTGATGGTCTTCGGTTGAGTGACATTACACACGTTAACAATGCGAAAAACCATATAAGCATCTGTAAGATGTGGACATACATTAATCACCTAGAGCAACTGTATATGATTACTTGTGAATGGAATAACCGAGATTGCATTGGATTCTTACCCTGTTGTAATAAGGAATTGTATCTGTATCCTTATTATTTAGGGAACTTGATATACTTGTGAATCAGGTAATATATTGATACAAGATAGAGGATATTACTTGAAGTATTAGGATTCGTTAATGGGAAGAATTCTGATATCTTACCTCTATATATATAAGGTTTGGTCCCTGCGTTCTCTACACACGAGCTTTAAGGAACTCAGCCCCATTAAGAGTAAACTCGGACTTAGAGCAACTGCAGAAGACCAACCTTGCTTCAATGGCTTTCGACTCTTTTTCGGCATCAGGTATGTTCTCTATTCTGACCAAGATATATATTAATTTAACATGCCTTTAGTCTTGTGTTTATATACATGTGAATGTGCTATATTAGTGATTATTCAGATTTAACTCACATGTGGTATCAGAGCCACGTTTGCATGTCTATAAACCACTTTGGAAAATTATGCATGTCAAACTATTTTGTATAAACTGAAAACGTTTTCAATTTTCCATTACACATAATAAAATAAGATAAAATAAAAAGTGGGGAACAAGCAAATTCGAACTAAGCAAGCCAAGGATTGCCTTTAGTCTCTGACTCAATTCACCAAAGAAGAAACCTGAGAGCCCATATCCAGCCTATTTGATAACAGAACAAAACAAGAACGAATTGCCCGTTATATTACAACGGTCCCAGTTCGCGCTTGCTGGGTATGTGATCTCAGGGTTCACCTCAATCCCAAAATTGGGATTTTTCGATTCTGGGCAAATCAAGCAATATTGCTCCGTGATTTGTGGTCAGATAAGTTCGTTTGTGCGGCTACACACTAAAGTTGCTTCCGCTGTGTTCTATCTGTGTAGTCAAGATTGGAGTTTTTTTTTGCTTTGGTATTTTCTCAAAACTCCCTTATAGAAATTGCTGATGGCTCTGCATTCGAATTGCATATTTAGATGAACTATCATCCTTTAGATATTTTATGGAACCTTCTTTATAAATCTTGATGGAAATTGTCTATATATGTGAAATTATGTCTCGATGCAGCTTTATCAAGCAATTGTTGCTTATACAAATAACAACAACAATCTATGTTTATCTCCCTGTATTGATATTGTTGTTTATAAATAATCAGTTGACAAGAATGAAATGTCTAAGTTTGAAATATCAACTGATACTTTGATCTGTGACTTATTGGGAAGGCTAAGGGAGATGGAGCCATAGCACTTTTTCTTTAGTTTTCTTGGTAGTCATTCGGTATAAACAGATCAAGACTTGTATTCCTGTGTTTTAGAGCTATGATTGTAGCTTCTATAGAAGGTCTTTTCCTTACATAGTTTTAAGACACAGAAATAGCACATTGCAAATTGAATGACACATATTTAGATATAAGAATTTATTCTTCTGCCATTTAGGTGATGATTGATTTTTTATATACCAATGTGTTATCTGGTTTGGCCTTGTGATTCAGCTATGCCATGTTTTCTGCTCATATGTGATACCTGGCATATTTCCAGCAAAATTTATTATGGGGCTTTGATGCAATTATTTTTCTTGCATTGTGTTTGATTTTATTTTGCTCAAATTTGGTTATTGTTTTATACTGGTGTTTTCTGTGTTTGCCTGATTGCTGAAACCTATTCATAAAACTTAAAACAGAAAACACTTATTGAGCAGCTTGAGCTTTAATCATAAAACTTTGTCTATATAAAACTTACACAAAATTGTAATGCTTCCTATAGGTTCTCTCCCTTATAGCTTCATCAACATAGAACCATTGACTGGATCTAACTACAAGAGATGGAAAGCAGACATAGAGATTTATTTGTGTATTCATCATTTAGACTTGCCTATGTATAAGGATCCTCCTGCAGCTCTTACCATTGCTAGTACCAGCGAAGATATAAAATACCATGATGAGTGGCATAGGTTTAATAGAGTTTGCAAAAACATCATGAAAAGAACAATGTCAGAAACAATCAGGGGTAGTATTGAGGAAAAGGAGCTAGCTACAGAGTTTCTAGTTTCAATCGGTGAGAGGTTCACAGAAAGTGACAAAGCCCAAATTGCTACATTGTTGAACAAATTAATGAATACTAGGTACACCGGGTCTGGGACAGTAAGAGAGCATATTTTGAAGTTCGTAGATTATGCAGCCAAGCTGAGAACCTTGAAAAATCCAGTTTCTGATGAGATGATCATTCACCATGTCCTGAACTCGCTGCCTCCTAGTTTTGAACACCTCAACACCACGTATTTGGCTCAAAAGGATAAGTGGAACATCAACGAATTGATTTCAATCTGTGTGCAAGTAGATGACAGAATTAAGAAAGAAAAGGGTGAGAAAGTTGTCAATCTTATGGGGAAATCTAAATGGAAGGGGAACAACCAGAAAGGGAAGAAGAAATTTAACCCTAAAACAGCCCTTGCTCCAGCCTCAGAATCTAAAGTTCAAAAACCCTATCAGACAAAATGCTACTTCTGCAGAAAACCTGGCCACCTTAAGAAAGATTGCACCGGTTTCAAAAATTGGCTTTTGAAAAAAGGTAATTCTGATTTAATCCCTAGTTTTTCCATAGAAGTAAATTTAATTCAAAACACTCCAAATAGTTGGTGGATTGACTCAGGATCTCCTATACACATAACCAATTCCTTGCAGGGATACATAAGGAAGAGGACCCCAAGAAGTGATGAACAAAAAATCTGTGTAGGCAACGGCATGAGGGTAGCAGTCAAGGCAGTAGGATCTGTTAGGCTTGATTTAGGATCTGGAAATTTCATTGTTTTAGATAATGTCTATTTTGTACCTTCCATGAGAAGGAATTTGATTAGTGTCTCCCTTTTAGTTAAACTCGGTTGTAAGTTTCTCATTGATGATAATGGAATAAAGATTTCAAGAAATTCTTTACCTATTGCTTCTGGTGCCATTGTGAATGACTATTTACAATTGCATTGTTCAGTTCCTAAAGAGATTTTATCTATCGAAAACAATGTAAATGGCACAACAATAAACAATTCCATTATTGGTATTAAAAGATGTATTTTTAACGAGAAATCTGCAGCCCTTTGGCATAGGAGACTAGGACATGTATCGAAAGAAAGATTACAGATTCTAGTTAAGCAAAATATCCTACCTGAACTTAATTTTGATGACTTAGGTGACTGCATAGAATGCATTAAGGGGAAAATGACCAACTCTAGAAAGAAAAATGCCACCAGAAGCCAAAATCTTTTAGAACTCATCCATACTGACATATGTGGACCTTTCAAAACCCAAACCATCTGTGGAAACTTTTATTTCATCACCTTCATAGATGACTTTTCTAGGTATTGTCATATTTACCTAATCTCAGAAAAATCTCAAGCCCTCGAAACTTTTAAGATCTTTCGTGCAGAAGTAGAAAAACAATTGGGAAAACAAATTAAAGTGGTCAGGTCTGATAGGGGGGGAGAATTCTACGGAAAATATACTGAGGCTGGACAAAGCAAAGGTCCTTTTGCTTTGTATCTTGAACAACATGGTATTAAGGCACAATATACCACGCCAGGGACACCGGAACAAAATGGTGTCGCAGAGAGGAAGAATAGAACCTTGTTGAACATGGTCAGAAGTATGATGTGTACTTCTGGACTACCTAGGTATTTGTGGGGTGAGGCTCTAAAAACAGCCAATTATCTCTGCAATAGAGCACCTAGCAAAGCTGTGTCTAAGACACCTTTTGAGCTTTGGAATGGTAGAAAGCCAAGCTTACACCATGTTCATGTTTGGGGTTGCAAGGCTGAGGCTAAGGTTTACAACCCTCAGATTCAGAAATTAGACCCCAAAACTATAAGTGCATTCTTCATAGGGTATCCTGAGAAATCGAAGGGTTATAGGTTTTACTCCCCTCACCATAACACCAGAATCATCGAGACCAATAAAGCAAAATTTTTAGACGAGGCGTTTCACAACAGAGAACCAGAAAATTTGGAATCAGAGTTTGAAGAAATCACTACTGCAGAAACAGAGAATGTTGTTACAGTCTTGCCTTTTGCACCTTCACTCCCTGTAGATAAGTTGCAGCAGCCACTTTTGAATAATCAGGGACCTGTTCCTAATGTACCAGAACCTGTGCCACCTCAAAATAACCCTGAGCCATCTCAAAATGCAAACACAGAAGTACCCCAACTAGTGAGAAGATCAAACAGAGTTAGAAAACCCACCATTGATCCAACTGAATATGAAGTGTATCTTCAGGAACCCGATTTTGATTGGGGGGAAGATAATGACCCTAATAGCTTCAAACAGGCCACTGAGAGTGAGTTTTCTAAACAATGGGGTAAGGCAATGGAGGCTGAGTTGCAGAGTATGCATGATAATGGAGTTTGGGAATTAGTCGAGCCTGTGGCAAACTATAAACCTGTAGGGTGTAAGTGGGTTTACAAAACCAAAAGGAATGCTGATGGCAGTGTGGAAAGATACAAAGCTAGGTTAGTAGCGAAAGGCTTCACACAAAAGGAGGGGATAGACTACACTGAAACTTTCTCTCCGGTTTCAACAAAAGATGCTTTTAGAATGGTTATGGCTTTAGTTGCCCATTACGACATGGAATTACACCAGATGGATGTTAAAACGGCTTTTTTGAATGGGGAACTTGAAGAAAACATATATATGCATCAACCTGAAGGGTTTATTAAAAAAGGCAGTGAGCATTTAGTTTGTAAATTAAAAAAGTCAATATATGGACTGAAGCAAGCATCTAGGCAGTGGTATAAGAAGTTCGATTATGTGGTTACCTCCTTTGGATTCACTGAAAATCTTGTCGACGAATGTGTTTACATGAAAACTGTAGGCAAGAATTTTATTTTCTTAATTCTGTACGTTGATGATATATTACTTGCCAGCAGTGACTTGACATTGTTGAAAACCACCAAAACTTTTCTATCTAAAAACTTTGATATGAAAGACCTTGGTGAAGCCTCTTATGTGTTAGGAATTGAAATTAAAAGAGATCGAAAGAGGGGTTTGCTGGGATTATGTCAACAGAGCTATATTAACAAGGTTTTGGCCAGATTTGAAATGCAAAAATGTGCTGGTGGAGAAGTGCCTATTTCCAAGGGTGATAAATTACATAAGGGTCAGTGTCCAAGGAATGAATTGGAAAGGAATGATATGAGTAGTAGACCCTATGCTAGACTTGTTGGCAGCCTAATGTATGCTCAGGTGTGTACAAGGCCAGATTTGGCATTTGCAGTAGGGATGTTGGCTAGGTTCCAGTCTAATCCTGGACACGAACATTGGGTTGCAGGGAAGAAAATTTTGAGATATTTGCAGAGAACCAAAAATCATATGTTGGTGTACAGAAAAGTTGAAGGCTTAGATGTTGTAGGGTACACTGATTCAGACTTTGCAGGGCATTATCCGGAATCTATGAAATCTACTTCTGGGTATGTTTATGTGATGGCAGGAGGTGCAATTGCCTGGAAAAGTGTCAAACAGACGCTGACAGCTACCTCCACTATGCAAGCTGAGTTCATTGCTATTTATGAAGGGGTATGTCAAGGTTTATGGCTTAGGAACTTTCTGATGCAGACTAAGTTACTGGATTCACTAAATAGCAGACCTTTGAGAGTGTTTTGTGATAACTCTGCGGCTGTTTGCTTCACTAAGAATAACAAGAGGTCAACGAATTCTAAGCACATTGATCTAAAATATTATAGTGTAAGAGAGAGAGTTAAGAACAAAGAAATTGAGATAACACAGATCGCTACCTTATCTCAATTAGCTGATCCATTCACTAAGGCATTGAGTGTAGCAGCTTTTCAGAAACATGTTGCTGATATGGGAGTTCTTCCTGCTATAGATGCCTAGCTAGGATCAGTGGGAGCATTGCATTTGTTGTAGGAGTTTTAATTTTAGTCTGTTTTCAGTTTTGGTATCGCTGGAACTTGACTAGTTTTGATGTTATATTTGAGTTTATTTTCTGTTTTTGTTGTCTGAAATTTGAAACTCATGTAATGACTGAATTTTATTTCAATAAAACCATGGTATTATTCAGAAGCTTTTCTTGCTGCAGCCTTGTGTTTTGTAATGTTTCTGTGTTCAGTTTTTGTAAATAGCTATTTGTATTGTGACGATTGGAATAAGTTGAATGAAACAACTCTACAAGTTCCTACTTCAGTTGCAAGCACTTTAAATTATGGATTATAATGGTTTCAGCAGTGCTTGAGATTTTGATAGTCAAAATCCTTTGTTTTGGACCATCATACACAAATAATACACTTTACTTTTGACAGATACTCATAAGTGTATGTATGAATTTAGTTAAAATTGTATCAATCGAACTCCTGTGAGTTATGCAGTCAGTTTAGTAGTTATGGGATGGCATGCTTTTGAAAAATCATGTTCTTTCCTTAGCTCTTTTCCTGCTGTTTGGCTTGACTGAGTTTGCATCAAGTTTCTGAATTTTATGCAGTTTCATGTGCACACTTCAGAGGTTATTTCATTGTTTTAATTGTCTGCAGTTGAGTGAATAATGTAGTCCAAGTGGGAGAATGTAAGATGTGGACATACATTAATCACCTAGAGCAACTGTATATGATTACTTGTGAATGGAATAACCGAGATTGCATTGGATTCTTACCCTGTTGTAATAAGGAATTGTATCTGTATCCTTATTATTTAGGGAACTTGATATACTTGTGAATCAGGTAATATATTGATACAAGATAGAGGATATTACTTGAAGTATTAGGATTCGTTAATGGGAAGAATTCTGATATCTTACCTCTATATATATAAGGTTTGGTCCCTGCATTCTCTACACACGAGCTTTAAGGAACTCAGCCCCATTAAGAGTAAACTCGGACTTAGAGCAACTGCAGAAGACCAACCTTACTTCAATGGCTTTCGACTCTTTTTCGGCATCAGGTATGTTCTCTATTCTGACCAAGATATATATTAATTTAACATGCCTTTAGTCTTGTGTTTATATACATGTGAATGTGCTATATTAGTGATTATTCAGATTTAACTCACAGCATCACCAGCTGCAATAACCTTAAAATCTCTGATATCCATATCACACCTCCTGAAGATAGTCCAAACACTGATGGAATTGACATCGATCTCTATACCAACCTATATTAACATTCAACATTCTTTTATAGGCACTGGTGACGACTGTATTGCAATCAATATTGGTTCATTTCATATGAACATTACTGATGTTTTGTGTGGTCCAGGCCATGGTATAAGTGTTGGAAGTCTTAGTGGGCATGCTTCTTTTCACTGTGCAAGTGACAAAGTGCACCTTCAGGGAAACACAAAATGGAGCAAGAATCAAGACATATGGCAAAGCGGGTCAGGGTATGCTAGGCACATCATTTTTGAGAATATCATAATTCAAGCAGCCAAGAACGCATATCATTATAGACCAGAAGTATTCTGACGATCTGTTTACTGGATTTGGAACCTTGCTTGACCAAGGAAAAGCCATACAAGTGAGCGATGTGACGTTCCATAACATTTCGGGATCTGTTGTTGGGGATACAGCCATTTCTTTGGATTGTGACGATCGATTTGGTTGCAAAAACATTGTAACGGATCACATCGACTTAACTTTATCTGTTCCTGGCAAGATTTCTCCTCCTGCAAGAACGTCCAAGGATTATCTACTTCATTATCTACTAGTGTGCCTTGTCTTAAAAGTTTACCTTAATTAGCTTCTTTGACTATGTTCTTTGCCTATACATAAGAATCTAGGGTAATTTTCAGATTTGTAAGTTGTAACGCAAAAAAAGTTATAACTAATAATAAGTGAATATATAAATATATATATATATATATATATATATATATATATCTCCCCTTCTAGTGAGGTATCCATTTTTTTAGCCAATTTAAGGGATAACTTATTAAACCAACTTTTCAGTTACATATTGGGATATCGACTGTTCAGTTTTTAGGTCTCTATGAGTATATCAACTTTGCAAATTTTCAGTCAAATTGATGATTATTTGGATATTCATAATAGTGATTTATTAATTATGAACATGAACGATTCAAATTGGACATATTTGATTCCTCAATTGATTCAATCTTGTTCGATTCCTCAACGATCACCAATTTTGCTTAAAATTTGCAGAAGTGATCTACTCATGTAGACCTAAAAAATGAATGGTGCAGATATTGATATGTAATCAAAAAGTTGGTTTAATAACCGATCCCTCAAATTGGCCAAAAAAAGAGATCTCTTAGTGGAAGGGCCGTGTGTGTGTGTGTGATTGTTTTTCTTTTAAGGCATTCAAGAATTCATTAAAATGTCAACTATAGAAATTGCTTCAGAATGCATCTGGTCTAAAAAAGGGAGCATACAATAGCCAAAATTGGCTAGACCCTAGAGATAATGTAGAACAAACAAGGAGGTGCACTACACCAATAGATTGTCATAATACAATAGAGCACAGCTCTAAAACAACAATAAAATAGCATAAACCAAAAGTAAATTCTCAGTCTTCCTAAGATAATTACCAATAATAGAACCATGAGACATACTCACGTAATGGACAATTTTTAAGAGACTGTTATGTAGAATTGAATCTGATTGCTGAAAATAAGTAAACAATTTTAAGTTGTTATAAATTTAGCTTTTTAATTTAGTACATCTGATTAAGATGCAATTATCCCTCACAGTCCCTTAAAACTGCCCCTTAGGTGAACAAGACTGATAGAACCATTATCATGATCATGGAAGTTGTGGACCAAACCATTAGAATATATCTGTGATACATGCATGCAAGAATCCGGCAAACCAATCAAAACTAGCATTGTCCCTGCACCAAACACATTGCTCGCCTAAACACGCAATCGTGGTACTCACAGTGCACTTATATTGAGGCTTATTATAAAGTATAGTAGTGAAAAATATGTTTGATGATAAAAGCAGCACACCCTGGAATTCGATAGTAGAGAAATCAACCGGTCTGTCCCTTAGGTCTCAAATCCAAATCCTTGACGAACTGAAACCCCACCAATTGGGCTACCAAAATTTCTCTGGACACCTAGCAACTGTGGAAGGTGGCCAAGGCAGAGTCTCCTAGACCTAAATCCATCAACTTCAGATCTACACAAATCATCAATAATAGTCACAAGATAATGATTAGCATCTCAGCCATAAAAAAAACCGCCAGAAGCTACCACAACCCAAACTCGAAAAAAAAAAAAAGCGATTCGGGTTTGTGTGTGGCTATGCAAAACCGGTACCACTACTAATAGTGATATGGATACCACCATGATTAGCTACATGATGCTCTTTTGAGTCTTCCTCTTAGCGGGAGTATCTTCACCTCAACTCCTTGACCAAAACCAACAAGTTCTCTCTCATCTCCGACATAGATATGCCAAAGAGACCCACCCAGGAGTAAGCTAACAAGCAACAATAGATGAAAAGAACATGCATGTCGATTGCTATTGATGCTAGAAGCAGTGGCGAACCCAAGATTTAGATTTAGGGGTCGGCTAATTTAAGGGAGAGTAATGTATTTTTTTTTTATTGTTATTCATGCTTCTAAGAATTATGAGACACTAAGATTAAATAAGGAAACCAATTTAGAATTTTTTTTTGAAGAACACTACTGGAAATTTAGAATTAAATAAGAAAAAAATTTAGAATTCTTCAAGTATATCTGAATTGTGTGTCTAGCCCAAACTCTAGTTACTTGTCTGAGTTGTAATAGGGTTAATCTTAAAGATATTCTCGGAGATATCTTAATAGATATCCAATCATTGTACGATTATGTTTCCTTGTATGGCTCTGATTCTATGCTTGTAATCCTCTATATAAAGAGGCCACTATTATCAGTGAAAGACACAACAATTTCTCTCCCAATTTTAATTCTCTAAAACATGTTATCAGCACGAAGCCCTAACCCTGAAACCCTAATTTCGTCATTTTCAAACTCTAGTTTCCACCGCCTCACATCTCAAAGCCTTCGATCCCAAGAACCCAAAACCGGCCGGAAAGACAACTGGTCACCGGAAGCATCGAACCGACCGGGTTAGCCTCGCTTCAGCCTTCACCAGTGCCTTTGCAACCCTACATGCCTGCAGCCCCCACGCGCCCATGAGCATGCATTAGCCTTGCCCACGCAAGACCTCACGCAATCTGCTAGCAACCTCCGTGCAAGCCTCGCAGCTCTCTTCCCGCACCCCTTGCTAGATTTGCCTACAACCTTTGCACAAGCCTCGTTAGCCCTACGTTCCCCTCGCGTAAGCCCTACACAGCCCACCAGCAGGTTAGCCTCGCTAGCCCTTGCAGCAGCCCCTGCCTTCTGTTAGCCTTGCTGTCAACAACCGCCAATAGCTTTTCCGGCCACCCTCCAACGACCTCCAACCAGCAACCACCATCACCGGCCACCCCAGTTTTCCTTCGTCAACTTCCGACCAAAATCAAGCCAAATTTTCCGGAACCCTAATTCCAGGTATGTTTTACTAAAAGTTCCTGTTTTTGAGCTTTTATTCAATTTTCTCTTCTTTTTCTCAGAGACTCGCAATCTCCCTTCTTCTACCCCCCTTTCTTCTTCATAGGGAAGACCTAAGCCTAACTACGAGGGTTCGTACTACCTCCAAGCTTAGAACTTGTTAAGACCTCCAAACGTAGAGTTTGTTGAGAAGATACGATCGACCATAAATACATCATTGATTCGATCTAATCCAATACCTCTTGGAATCCGATTTCTTGGAAGCGACTACGCTCAGAGATTTTTATTTTTTTTGTGGTAGCCTTTTTCGTTTCAAAACTAACCATCTTTTCTTGTTGTTTTTCAAGATGAATCACCTGAACAAGTTGGACTTTGCTCCACTGGAGACAACAGGCGCAAGATATCACAAATGGGTTCGTGATGTGCGCCAGCATCTTAAGTCTCAAGGAATTCTGAATACGATCCTTGAGCCAAGTCATAACGTGCTAACGGTTGAGCAAGCTACCGCTTTGGAAGCGAATCAAGCTAAAGCCATTATTCTCATGACACGTCACATGAATGACTCGCTCCAAAATGAGTACCTGAATGAAGAGGACCCCAGAAAGCTATAGGTAGTGATTTGATACGTTTGTGACTCCCTGCTTCCTGATTTAGGAGTGAGATGGAACAACTTCCACTTTTGTGATTTCAATTATGTACTTGACTACAACTCAAAAGACCTTCGTATCTAGTCTTTGATGGAATTTTATGGCAAGAATATCACTGATATGATGTTGATCGAGAAAACTCTCTCTACCCTCCTAGCCTCTACAATGATGGTTGCTAAGAACTATCAGAATGATCTCAATACAGGATGTATCACAAGATTTCATGAGCTAATTGAAGCCATGAATGTAGTTGAAAAGCATGACAATATCCTTGTGAAGAACTATAACTCTAGACCCATGGAAACCAAGTCTATTCCGGAGTCTAACTATATTCACGTCTCTAAGGGAGGGGACAAGGAGCGAAACCCTAAAGTTAGGGATGATTTTGGACGTCCTGGTCCATATTCCCGCCCCAAAGAGGAAGGAAACTGTCAAGATAGGCGTGCACGGAACCATGGAGGTCAACGTGTGAGGAAAGAGGGAGGCAAAATCTCCAGCTATGATGGTGGGGCCACCAAGGATAATAGTCGTCCCCAACATGCCCTTAAAGTGCCTCGATCAAGGGAGCCTTACCATAAAGATGCTTGTCTTCGGTTTGGAGAGTCCGAACATTGGGCCAAATCTTGAAATGCATCCCAAAATGTTACAAACCTTACAAGATGTATCGTGAAGCAAGGGAAGTAAATTACATTGAGCAAGAAGATCAAGATGGCGATCTCGATCTGAGAATGGAGACTTTAAAGGCCAAGATCAAGAGACTGGAAATTTTGTTTATGTCTTTTATTTTTTTCAAGATATGTAGGCAATTGCCATATTATGTTTGTAGTAAATGTCAATGATTTAGTCTTTCTTCAAACTAGGCTTATCCAAAGTAAGTGTGATGTCTAGAAAGGTTTTGAGATTAGTGATACTTAAGCGAGCCTTGCTCCACCAACATCTCTCTACTCACATGGTCATATTTATTTTGGAGTTACCGAAAGAAGTTAGACGACTGCCATTGTTTTGCATTAGTTAGTACATTTTAGATTTTCTTTGGTTAAAGAGACAGTGATGTAATTATGTTGGCTTATGAATAAAAGTTTGAGTTCTTTTCATTATGGCTCCATTTTAATTCTGAGCTTCTCTTTTAGGAATGGATTCTGGAGAACTGCAATGTCTTGCGGATAATGCGACTACGCACACAATTCTCTGCCATAAGCAATTATTCTTGGAAATGTTGCCTACATATTCCTCTGTGACTACGATGGCTGAGCCATCAGGATTGGTTCAAGGACATGGAATGACCCAATTCCCTTTGCCAAATGGCACATTGATTAGTGTCGCAGAAGCTCTCTACGCTCCTAAGTCAAATCGAACCTTATTGAGCTCTAAAGATATTAGAGCCAACGGATTCCATGCGGAAACACATACAAAGAATGGAAAAGAGTTCCTTTGCATTACCTTTAATGATTGCGGATGGAAGCGCATCTTAAAAAAGCTTTTGTGTCAATCTAGTGGACTTATTTCACTACAATTCGACCTATTGAATCCAATAATGTGATAAGAGAAGATCTCTTGGATTCAGAGGCATATTGACTTTGGCATGACTGACTAGGACATTCTGGTCGTGATATGATGATCCGTATACTAAAGATTTCACACGGACATCCATTCTTTCGAGCGAAACAAAGCAAGAATAAAATATTGATTCCTAGACTAAGTGTGACCGCCGCCGCCAGGCCTAAGGCCTCCACCGTCCCTCCTCATGATGCTATGGTAGACGTCCCCCATGGACATGACGCCATGGATGAAAAATGAGATGACGCCATAATGGGTGTTGTAGTTACCAATTTTGCTTCGAATAGCGTTTCAGACGCTCAGGCCCAACCAAAATCCTCATTAGTTGCATCTAAGGCCCCTCGCTCATTTTGAAAAACTTGTTCCTTAGGGAAATTAGGCTCGAGACCTGATTACTTGTATTTTTATACGCGTAATTACATTCTAAATACTAGAATTAAGCTAATCTCTAAAGCAATTTTTATATAATTAATTATTTTTATATATTTTGTAGGAAATAAGTGGAATTACTGAAATCGGCAAAATATGATGCAAAAACGATATCAATGGGAGTTTTCGACTAAAAACGAAACAGGACAACAATGATTAATGTTGAAGACTCCAATTATGGTTGATAAGTTCACATAATTCACTAAAGTGCATGGTGAGGTGAAGTCATAATGGTTAATTAGCCACGGTCTCTTCGTATCTTGGTACGTCAACATGGGAGCCAATGATTTCAAGACTTGATAGATACTGATACGTGGCACTCACACCACCCTTTTGGTTTCAAAATAAAATAATTATGCTTCGTTGTGTCTCTTGTCCAAGAGATAATCCAAGCACCAATCAAGAGGAGCCACGTGTCCTAATGAATGGAGCTGCACCTTATATTTTCTGCACACCACCGAGACCAAGAGATATATAATGTATAAACTCTCATTCATTCTCTCTGAACCTAGAGCGCCGCCCTTCCCCATCAGACCAATCACCCATTTCTCATTCTTCCTCCCACTTACTGAGACCAGAGTAGTGATTTTCTATTTTTCATTTTCTTTTCTTTTTCTCACATCCTCACCAACAAATCTTCATCAATTTGTTCAAGGAGCATCAAGATTTGAATTTGGGTAAAAGTGAGAATCTATAAATCAAGGCTTGTCATATTTGCTCCATAGCAATTGTGACTTACCCTTGTAACTTCTCACTTCTCTTTACCTTACTCTCTTTAATTTATTGTAATTTGATGTATATTGTTGTTGATTTGTTGATGGGTTGTGAGTAGTTTATTTAGGAAACTAGTGTTTGATTTAATGGTTTTCAATTTCGTGTTTGGCATATGTTCTATTATATAATATTTGGCTTAGATGCATGCTTAGGAGCTTGATTAACTCTTGATTATGTAGATGAGCATGTCTAGAACAGATTAAGGGACCTAATCACTTCTCTAATTTATGGCTAGGATACTAGTTTAAAACATGGTTAGTTACAATACCAATTTCGATTGTCGTATTGGCTAGCTCGGGAACCTTGATTCTAGAACTCTTCGCCTTTTGGTGCAACTAGAGGCCCTAACAAGGCTCTAGATTGTCCCAATTGAGTTTCTACGAACCTTGATCCGGAGTAGGAATACCCTTTAAGGAATCTAATGATCCATGAGCCTTGAAAAGCCTTGGGTACGGTTCTTGATGCTATTATAAATTGAATGACCATTGTCGAAATATATTTGTGCATTAAATTTGGCTAGGAGGATACCCTAGTGACCTAATTTCCATTTCTTACTTTTTTAAAATTTATTTATCTAATTTAGTTGTTAGGTAAAGTTTTCATTTAAATTCTTACAATTTAATTTTTAGAAAATTACAATCACAATTTCAAATGACAATTTCTACCTCATTGTAAATATTCACCACTAGGCTCTTAGTTTTGATTAGGCTTTGGTGAAAACTAAAATCGAGCATTGCTAAGGCTTGGTGCCTTAGAGTAGCATTTTTATTTTTTTTATTTTTTTCTTTTTCTTTGTGTGCTAAGTGTCTTTATTTCCGATTAACCAAGGATTGTGGGTTAGCCACTAATCCCCGTGGTACGATAACTTTGGGCATAATATATATTTCCCTATCTTGACAATGATACATACGCTTGCATAAATGGGTATCAAGTCAAGACCGTACTACGCAAAGGATCCAAATACTCATTCCATTCTTACAAAGATTCCAAGGGGATATCTGTGGACCAATTCAACCACCTTGCGGACCTTTTAAATATTTTATGGTGTTGGTTAATGCGTCGACATGCTGGTCATATGTTGCGCTGTTGTCCACTCAAAATATTGCATATGCTAAACTCCTAGCCCAGATTATCCATCTACTGGCTTACTACCCGGACTACCCTATTAAGTCAATTCGACTTAATAATGTTGGGGAGTTTACATCGAAAACTTTCAATGACTATTGCATGTCCTGGGGATTAATATTGAGCATCCAGTTCCTCATGTACATACCCAAAATGGTCTCGTAGAAACAGTCATTAAGCCCCTACAAATGATAACACAAACATTGGTTATGCACCCCAATCTCCCTGTTTCCGCTTGGGAATATGCAATACTGCATACAGCTATGCTAATTCGTCTACGACCCACTGCTACCCAACCTTATTCTGTGTTACAGCTAGTGACTGGGTACAAGCCTGATATCTCGCACTTACGCATTTTTGGGTGTGCCATTTATGTGCATAGTATGCCACCACGGCGTACTAAGAAGGGTCCACAGAGACGAATGGGCATATATGTTGGATATGAGGCTCCAACTATCGTCCACTACCTGGAACCCTTGACAGACGATTTCTTTACCACTAGATTTAAGGACTACTACTTTGATGAGACAGTCTTCCCGTCGTTAGGAAGAGATAAGAACACAAATCTTCAGCATGAATGACATGAATTGTCGTGGTCTGTCCCCATTATGTCTCATCTGGATCCCGGTATCGCACAGTCCGAACTTGAAGTGCGAAGAATTATCGAGCAACAGAGCATGGCAGATACTCTGCCTGATGCATTTTCTGATGTTGCTGAAGTAACGAGATCACATATATTTGCTGCAAAAGTGCCTGCAAGGATTGACGTCCCAAATACTGGACCTAACGCCGCTCCTGAGAAGCCAGAAGATGGCGCCACTGCCCATATTGGAAGTGATGTGGCGTCCATGGTGGTAGGTCCCACGAGGAAGCGTAGCAGACCAATTAGTTCGAAGGATATTCACCCTTAAAAGAGAGCAAATGAGGCACAAACAAATTCTTTGATCATCGATACTCAAAATCTGTTCCATGAGAATGTTTCGGATTATGGTTATTTCCAAGAGACATCGTTGGAAGACGCCTCAATGTTAGAATCTATCCCTGAGAACGTAGAGATCTATGTAAATTACACTAGTATACATGGGACGTGGGAAAGAAGTTCCATCATCAATGATGATGTATTCGTGTATTCTGTAGCGCGTGAGATTATTGAGACCGATGACGTTGAACCACGCTCCATTGATAAATGCCAACGTAGAGCTGATTGGCCAAAATGGAAAGAAGCGATCCAGGCAGAACTTGATTCTCTAGCGAAAAGAAAGGTATTTGGGCCAATTGTGCCAATACTGCCCAACACCAAACAGTTTGGTCACAAATGGGTAATCATTAGAAAACGTAATGAGAGAAGCAAGATTGTAAGGTACAAAACTCGCCTTGTAGGGCAAGGCTTCTCACAACGCCCTGGAATAGACTACGAGGAGAACTATTCTCCTGTAATGGATGTCATTACGTTCCGCTACCTTGTCAGTTTGGCAGTTTCTGAAAAACTAAACATGCAGCTTATGGATGTGGTTACTGCGTATCTATATGGGGATCTAGATACAAAGATATACATGAAGGTCACATATGGACTTCAGTTACCCAAGTAAAGTGGCTCTAAATCACGAAGCACGTTTGCAATAAGGTTGAAATGCTCACTATATGGATTGAAACAATCCGGATGGATGTGGTATAACCGTCTAAGTGAATACTTGACTGGGAAGGGATATGTTAACAATAAATTATCCCCATGTGTTTTCATAAAGAGAACAAGTTCCAGATTCGCTATAGTAGCGGTTTATGTTGATGACATGAACATAATTGGCACCCTTAAAGAGTTAAGGGAAACCACTGAGTACTTGGAATCCGAGTCTGAGATGAAGAACCTTGAGAGAACATGGTTTTATCTCGGTTTGGAACTTGAACACCATGAAGATAGTATCCTGATTCATCAATCAGCTTATACCCAAAAGATGCTTAGGCATTTCAATACTGACAAAGTTAAGCCTTCAAGGACCCCAATGATCCATTCTGTCCAAAGGATGACGACGAATATGTGCTAGAGGATGAAGTGCCCTACTTAAGTGCAATAGGCGCATTATTGTACTTAGCTCAATTCACAAGATCAAACATCTCATTTGCTGTGAACTTGTTAGTTAGATATAGCTTTGCGCCAACACGTCGCCATTGGACTAGTGTTAAAGATATCTTTCGATACCTAAGTGGTTGATATGGTCTTGTTCTATCCCTAGAGAGATGATAGATTCGAACCCATCACATATTAAGGATGCCACCAATAGTGGTATGTGTTCCCTCTCCCCATCCCAAAATGACATTAGTGTTTTGGAAGGTTTTTCTGATGTTGGGTACCTCTCTGACCCACACAAAGTTCATTCCCAAACTGGTTATGAGTTCACCATGGGTAAGACCGCGATATCTTGGAGGTCTACAAAAAAGACCCTAGTTACTACTTCTTCGAACCATGTAGAGATTATTGCTCTTCACGAAGCAGTTCGTGAATGTATATGGATTAGATCCATAATTACGCATGTTCGAAGCAATTGTGATTTGAAGTCTACCACAGATGAGCCTACCAGCATTTATGAGGATAATGTTGCTTGTATCGAATAAATGAAGCAAGATTACATCAAAGGCGACAACACCAAGCATATATCTCCCAAGTTCATCTATAATCATCAACAACAGAAGCTCCTCAAGATCAGAGTGAACCAGGTTCGATTTGAGGACAATGTGGCAAACTTGTTTACTAAGTCACTGCCCAAATCAACGTTTGAGAAACATGTTGCAAGCGTTGGTTTGCGGAAGTTATCTGAACTCTCATGATCGTAGTCATCAGAGACATAAGCATCAGGGGGATATGTCTACATGTTTGGTCTTGAAACATGAATGGTGTGTTGTACTCTTTTTCTCCTTCGACCGTGGTTATTTTTGTCTCACAGGGTTTTTGTTACTCGACAAGGTTTTTGACGAGGCAACGAGAGAAGCACCGCGTTTGGGCGACACAAGGGGGAGTGTTCAAGTATATCTGAATTGTGTGTGTGACCCAAACTCTAGTTACTTGTCTGAGTTGTAATAGGGTTAATCTTAAAGATATTCTCGGAGATATCTTTGTAGATATCCAATCATTGTACGATTATGTTTCCTTGTATTGCTCTGATTCTAAGCTTGTAATTCTCTATATAAAGAGGTCTCTATTATCAAGGAAAGACACATCAATTTCTCTCCCAATTTTTAAAACACCAATAGAAAAGTAGGAAATTGCCAAAACAAAAATGGAGAAGAAATGGGGAGGGGGGAGAGAATGAGGGAAAAACATTAAATGAGGCAAACTTGCCTTTAAGGTGACTCGACTAGTGCAAAAGTGAACTAAGTTACAAAGCCAAAACAACTTTGCCATCTGAATCAAAGCCGATTTCACAATAATGGACCACTTATATGTTATATAACAGAGGTCTAAAATTTTTGTGTTGGGCTACAGTCCAGATAGCCCACTATGTAGATACATGACTGGCTAGAAGGTGGCCAAAGAAACCCCGGTCAACACTGGTCTCGAACCCTGAGGCCCCGTTTGGATAGTAGGAAATCATGATATGGAATGGGAAAGAGAATTAATTTTATTTTCCATTTAAATGTGTCGTTTGGTTGTAATAAGAGATTGGAAAGGAAATAAAAAATTAGATTTCACTAGAAATTGACTCCCTCATAAAGCCTTAAAAGAAAATAAAATTACCTAGTCAGGGGTGGTATTTTATTGAGTGTTACTATTGAGACCTCCAAATCTGCTCACTTGACCTCACTCTATTATAAATTATTAAATGACATATATAGTCTACTATAAAATGACTATTAAGGACAATAATTATACAAAAAAATATTACATTGATTTTCTATAGACTATCCAATTCAATAATATTAGATTGCATTCTTTATTATTTTCCTTATCTATTTTCATTTTCCAATTTCACAACATACTCATTAAAGCATTCGAGTTATATTACAGCCCAAACCAGAGCTACAGATTTGTTTTGCTCCTAGGACCTGCAATAGGGTGGCACACAGGTTGGCTAGTCTTGCTTTTGATGACAATGATAGTCATGTTTGGAGGGATCATCCCCCTGAATGTATCCTAGATGTACTAGCCTTGGACTGTAACTCAAGCTAAGTCCTTATCAATAAAGATCATTCTTCTACTCAAAAAAAAAAAAAAAAAACAAAAAATTAAAGCATTAACATATATATTTAATAAGAATTAAAACTATAATTATTTGAACGCATATTGGTGAGGGAAAACAAAACAAATCATGCATATTATGACCTAAATCTAAGTCTATCCATTATATTTGTAAAAAAAAAAAAGCGAGCAATTAAAAAAACAAAACAAATATTTAAATAATTAATCATGAGGTACATAAAATAAACATTAAGAAAAAATGATTAATCTTCATTTTTTTTTGCAGAGCTAAAACAGAAAGAAAAAAAGTTTAAAAAAACCACAAAATAGTTTATGTTATTTTCTTGTTGATTAAAAATTAATTTTTAAAACTCAATACCTTGTGTATAATTTTTTTTATTGAAAAAAATATTTATGTTGTCTGATTAAGGAATGAATATGTAATTAAGATTTATAGAGTAATTAATCATTTAATTAACTAAGTTTTTTTTTTTAAGATAATAGTTTGTTTGCAAATTATATGAGTGAGGTTATTTGAGGAAATTCAGTGAGGTTTAGTGAGTAAATTTAGTATTTAAAAATTTGATAGGAGGTGTAAAAAGCATAGCAGGTCAAGTGAGTAAATTTGGAGGTTCTAATAGAAAAACTCGATTTTATTTCCATTTCCCACTTTCAAAGGCAAAATTATGTAAATTATCCCTCTAAAAAAATGGTATTCCTCTGCTAATATTAATTACAAATTTTTTTTTTGATTGAATATTAATTACAAGTTGATGTCATATTTATACTTTAATTAGCAAAGGAGTTTTATTGAAAATTATAGTTTTATATTTTATTTTTATGTTGGAATTTAGTTAGAATATTTCAAAATACCAGCTATATTTGAAACCTCCATTGGACCTTTAATTGCAGATGGCAATAGTTATTAACTCTCTTTGATTGTGATTGACACAAAGATTTCATCAGTTTACTCATATATCATTCATTTGTTCAAAGTCTGCAATTATGGGGGTTCTTTATTTGCTTCTTTCGTTTTGGTTTACTCATCAATATCATGATATATATTGCATTTCTGTTACATAAGTTACCAAGTTTAAATGTCATTCCTATTTTGACGTTTTGATTCTTCCTAATCAATGTCATAATATTTCTTTCGGTTACATAAGTTACATAGCTTAATTGCTATTGTACGTTAAATTATCGTCGCATTGATCATTCCCGCCATATATATAATCCCTAGCTTTCCAGATAAAAACATACAACAAGAAATTCAATCTCCTTTGTTTCCTTTCTAAGCTCAAAGTATTCATGTGTTTCTGTTAATTTATCTATTCCTCCAAAAGAAAGTTTCAAGCTATTCGATACGATCCGAGTATTGTGAGTGTACACCTACAAGAATCCAGGTTGTTGTACCCTGGAGGATAGGGCGCCACAAACCTGCTACACCCAGACATTGTCTCCGAGGGGCGAAATCTACTCTTAAGGGCAGTGTTTACACGCCTCAACCTTAAACTCTTTTTGAAGTAATCATTGGGTGGTGGCTCGCAAATCTAAAAGATAAGTATTGATCTTCTATTTTCAGCTTATGTAATTATATTTATTTACCAATAAAATATTGTATTTGTGGAATTTTGTTGGAAACGAAATCTGGTGACGGAAGTAGCATTCATCAACGAAATTTTCCAACACTTACCAAACTCTACAATAGGAATGGAAAATTTTCAGTAATGTTCCAAACACTCTTATGGAAATACCAAAACGTATTCCATTCCATATCGGTGTGGAAAGGAAAATAAATCCTTTTCTTATTTTGATATTCCTGTCAACCAAACGGGGCCTGAAGAAATCGTTGAAAACCCCATCCATAGTGGCTGCATCTTTTGTCGGCTGTTTTATCGTTGTTTTAAATATTTGTTGAAGGAAAACCTAATTTGTGTTTAGCCCAAACTCTAGGTTACTTGACCTAGTGGTAATAGGATTTAATTAGAAGGATCTAGAATCCTAATCAATGTAGAATTACTTTCCTTGTATGATTGAGATTCTATGCATTGTAATCCTCTATATAAAGAGGCCCCTATTATCAATGAGAATACACAGCAAATTCCTCTCAAATTCAGTTTCTCTAAACACGTTATCAGCACGAGCCCTAACCCTGAAATCCTAAATTCGTAGCCTTCAAATCCCAGAAACCACCGCCGCCCACCTTAAAGATATCAACTCCAGGAGTCCAGAACCGGCGGCCCCGTCCCCAGAACCGGCCGGAAAATATCCGAACCGGCCACCGGAAATATCTTTACCCTCCCTGCCCGGTTCGAAGCCTTCCTCCCGGCCAACTGCTACCAAACTTCACCGGAACCTGCAACCAGACCCCAGATCACCGGAGCCGAAAAATCTCCACCGGAACCGGCCTAGAACGGTCCGAACCGGCCACCGGAAAGGACCACTACCGAACCAGCAAAAAAAAAAAAAAAAAAAAAAAAAAAAAAAAGGGGAAGGCAGCAGTTTAGCCCAGCCCAGCTCCGGCCCAAAACCTCACAGCCTAACTACTCGGCCCAGCAGCCTGAAGCCCATTTGCAAACCCAAGCCGCATAGCCGCCAAGCCGCCAAGCACAAGTCGCCACGCCTTCTGCCACGTCAGCTCAGACCTGCCACGTCAGCATGCGGATCTGCCACGTCAGCAATCGGTCAACGACCGGTCAACCCTCCGGTCAACGACCGGTCAACGCCGGTCAACACTTTCCGGCGACTTTTCCGGCAGCTTTCCGGCCAACTTCCGGCGACTTTTTCCGGCCACTTTTCGGCGATTTTCCGGTCATTTTTCCGGCCAACTTCCGGCGACTTTTCCGGTCAGCTACAGTAACTCCGGCAGCTACAGTATTTTCCGGCAGCTACAGTAACTTTCCGTCGACGCTTTTTCCGACCATCTTTTAAGGTAATTTTTCTAAAAGTTCCCGTTTTTGTGAAGTTTTTTCAATTTCTTCTTCTTTTCTCGGGGACTTCCAAATCCCTTCTTCTACCCCCCTTTCTTCTTCATAGGGGAGACCAAAGCCGAACTGTGGGGGTTCGTGCTCACTCCAAGCTTAGAGCTTGTAGAGTCCTCCAAACTTAGAGTTTGTTGAGAAGAAAACGATCGACCATATACATCGTCGTTTCTATCTAATCCAAAACCCCTCTTGGAATTCGATTTTCTTGGAAGCGACTACGCTCAGAAAATTCCTAATTTCTTGGAAGCGACTACGCTCAGAAATTTAATAGTTTTTCGTGGTAGCCTTTTTCGCTCCGAAACTAACCCTAATCTTGTGTTGTTTTTCAGGATGAGTTACCTGAACAAGTTGAGCTTTGTCCCACTCGAGACAACTGGCGCAGGATACCATAGGTGGGTCCGAGATGTGCGCCAACATCTTAAGGCTGATGGAATTCTGGAAACCATCCAAGAGCCTGGTCAGAACGTGCTCTCAATCGAGCAAGCTACTGCTTTTGAAGCAAAACAAGCTAAGGCCATAATTCTCATGACAAGGCACATGAATGACGCGCTCCAAAATGAATACCTCAATGAGGAAGACCCAAGAAAGCTATGGGTAGAACTAGAGCAGCGATTTGGCAACGTTCGTGACTCCCTGCTTCCTGATTTAGAAGTGCGATGGCATAGCCTCCGCTTTTGTGATTTCAAGTCTGTGCTTGATTATAACTCGGAAGCTCTTCGTATCAAGTCTCTGATGGAGTATTGTGGCCAAGCCATAACTGATACGATGTTGATCGAGAAGACTCTCTCTACCTTCCCCGTCTCTGCATTGATGATTTCAAAGAATTATCGGATTGATGTAAATGCAGGACGTATCACAAGGTTTCATGAGCTCATTGGCGCCATGAACGTAGCTGAAAAGCACGATAATATCCTTGTGAAGAACTATAATGCTAGACCCGTGGGAACTAAGCCTATTCCGGAGTCTAACTATAGTCGCGCCCCCAATGGAGGACGCAAGGAGCGAAACCCTAAGGATAGGGACTTTTCTGGACGTTCTGGTCCATATATTCGCCCTAAAGAGGAAGGAAATCGCCAAGAGAGGCGTGCACGGAACCGTAGAGGTCAACGTGTGAAGAGAGAGAGGCGGAGCCTCCGACCATGGTGGTAACGCCACCAACAGGATAGGTCGTTCAAATCGCGCCCCAATGGCGCCTCGATCAAGGGAGCCTGACCATGATGATGTTTGTTTTCGATGTGGATCAACTGAACATTGGGCTAAAACATGTACCGCACCCCAGAATGTTGCAAACGCATACAAGACGTATCGTGAAGCAAGGGAAGCAAATTACATGGCACAAGAAGATCAAGATGGTGATCTAGATCTAAGGGTGGAAGACTACAAGGATCAAGACCCAGAAATTGGCGATTTTGATTAAGTCTTTTTATTTTCAAGAGATGTAGGCGATTGCCATATTCCTTTTATTGGATTAGATTTTCTTTGATCATAGAAACAATGATGTATTTCGTTGGCTTATGAATAAAATTTCGAGTTCTTTTCATTATGACTCAATTTTGATTCTGAGCATATGACTTTGTGACTACGATGGCTAGACCATCCGTATTAATTTAAGGACATGGAATAGCCCAAGTTCCACTTGCCAAATGGCACCTTGATTACAGTTGTCACAGAAGCTCTCTACGCTCTTAGGGCAAATAGTACCCTATGAATAGCCAACGAATTCCATGCGAAAATGCATGTAGAGAACGGAAATGAGTTCCTTTGCATTACCTCTAATGATTGCGAACAAAGACGCATCTTAGAGACGTTTATGTGTCTCTCTAGTGGACTTTATGTCACTATTCGAGCTATTAAATCCAATAAACTTATGAGAGAGATCTCTTGGATTTAGACACATATTGGCTTTGTCACGACAGGATAGATCATCCTAGTCATGATATGATGATCCGTCTACAAAAGACTTCACATGGACATCATTTTTTTGAGCAAAATGAAGCAAGATGCCGCCATAAAAGGCGCCAACCATGGGCATAACGCCATGGTTGTTCCTCCTTGTGGCCATGACGCCATACATGCTAATTTCCATGGCTCCCACGCCATGATGGGAGATGTTTTGCTTCTAATAGCGCTACAGACGCTTAGGCCTAACCAAACTCCTCATTGGTTGCTTCTAAGGCCTCTCGCTCGTTTTACAAAGCCCATTCCTTATGGAAATTAGGACTGAGACCGTCCTATGCAAAGGATATGACAATACTCATTCTGTTCTTACAAAGAATCCGTAGGGATTTTGTGGATTGATTCAACCAACTTGCGGACGCTTAAATATTTCATGATGTTGGTTGACACGCAAACACGCCGGTCACGTGTTGTGCCATTGTCCACCTATAATGCTACTTATGCTACACTCCTAGCACATATCATGTGACAACGGGCTCACTCCCCGAATCATCCTATTCAGTCAATTGGATTTGACTATGCTAGAGAGTTTACATCGAAGACTTTCGATGGATATTGCAATGGGTTTGATGTTGGACATCACATTCCCATGTACACACCCAATTGGTCTCCGGAAACGACTACGATGGTAGTCCGAACATTGGTAATGCGCACCAATCTTCTTACATCCGCTTGGGGTGATGCAATATCGCATGCAGCTATGCTAATTCGTCTACGACCTATCGCCACTCAATGTACCTCTGCGTTACAGCTAGTGACTGGGTACACGTCTTTTGTACTTACGCACATTTGAGTGAGCCATTTATGTGCCAATTGCGCAGCCACAGCGCTCTATGATGGGTCTTACAGACGAATGGGCAACTACGTTGGATTTGCGCTTCCAACAATCGTCCGCCACTTAAATGCCCTTGCTAGGCGATCTCCTTACCGCTAGATTTGCGGATGTCACTTTGATGAGACAGTCTTCCCGTCGTTAGGGGGAGATAAGAACACGAATGTTCAACAGGAACGACAGGAATTGTCGTAGTCTGTCCCCACTATGTCTCATCTTGATCCCTGTTAAAGTGACGAGATCACACAAATATGCTGCAAACATGCCTGCAAGGAAGGACGTCCCTACGAGAGGACGTAGCGCCACCCTACAGGAGGTAGGCATGGCGCCAATGCCAAAGAGAGTGGCACTCTGGCGTTACAGGCCATGGCCCCAGCTAGGATGCGTGGGAGGCCCGTGGGTTCGAAGGATACTTTGGCACATTCCAATCCTTTAATCATCATGACTCAAAATCCGTCTCATGAGTATCTTCCGGGTTATGGTTATCGTTGGGGGACGCCTCAACGTCAAACCTATTCCTGAGAATATAGAGCTCTATGAAACTTACACTAGTGTACATGAGACGTGGGATAGAAACTCCATCATAATTGATGATGTAGTTGCGTATTTGTTGCGCATGAGTTTGTTGAGTTAGATGATATCGAACCACGCTCCGTTGATGAATAAATGCCAATGTAGAGAGTTTTTGGCCTAAATGGAAAGATGCGATCCAGGTTAAGTTTGATTCTCTAACGAAGAGGAAGGTTTTCGAGCTAGAATGCCAACACCTCATAACATAGAACCTGTTGACTAATGAGTCTTCGTTAGAAAGCGTAGTGAGAAAAAGAGATGGTAATCTCTCCTTATGGCGCAAGGCTTCTCACAAAATGCGCTGAAATCGACTACGATGAGACATATTCTCTCGTAATGGATGTCATTGCACTCCACTACCTTGTCAGTTTGGTAGTTTCCGAATAACTGAACATGCAGCTTACAAATGTGGTCACTACGTATCTCTATAGGGATCTAGATACGGAATATACATGAAGGTTCATGTGAACTTCATTTACCCAAGTCAAGTGGCTCTAGACCATGGAGCGCGTTTACAAAGAGGTTGAAACGCTCACTAAAGTGACTACTTGATTGGGAAGGGATATGCCCACGCGTTTCTATAACAAGTTTCGGATTCTATCGCGGTTCATGTTGGACATGATCTTCATTAGAAGCCCTTAAAGAGTTAAGGGAAACCGCTGAACACTTGAAATCCGAGTTTGAGATGAAGGATTTTGGGAGAACACGATTATGTCTCGGTTTGGAACTTGAGCATCGTGTCGATAGATGCTTAGGCATTTTGACAAGGTCAAGCCTTCAAGCACCCCCATGATCGTCCGTAGTCTTGATCCTGAAAAGGATCCTCTTCGTCGAAGGATGATGACGAAGATGTGCTAGAGGCAAAAGTGCCTTACTTAGTACAATAGGCGCATTATTGTACTTATCTCAATGCACAAGACCGGACATCTCATATGTTGTGAACTTGTTAGCTAGATATAGCTCTGCGCCAACGCGACGCCATTGGATTGGTGTAAAAGATATCTTTCGATACTTGAGATGTATGAATGATATGGGCTTGTTCTATCCCTACGAAGAGATGATGGATTCGGACCCATCACACACCAGAAACGCCGCCAACGCTGGCCTGCGTTCTCTATCCCCATCCCAAAACGACATGTGTTTTGGAAGGTTTTGCTGATGTTGGGTATCTGTCTGACCCACACAATGGTCATTCCCAATCCGGTTAAGTGTTCACCATGGGAAAAGACCGTGACATCTTGGAGGTCTACATATTAGACCCTAGTCGCTATATCTTCGAACAATGCAGAGATCATTGCTCTTCACGAAGTGGTTCGTGAATGTATATGGATTGGATCCATAATTACGCATGTTCGAAACTGTGGTTTGAAGTCTACCACAGATGAGCCTACGAGCATTTAGGATAATGCTACTTGTTTTGAACAAATGAGGCAAGGCTACATCAAAAGCGACAACACCAAGCATAATCAGCAACAACAGACACTCCTCGAGATCAAAGTGAACTAGGTTCGATCTGAGGACAGTGAGGCAGACTTGTTTACTAAGTCATTGCCCAATACCACGTTCGAGAAACATGTGGCAAGAATTGACTTGCGGAAATTATCTGAACTCCCATGATCGTAGTCATCAGGGGGAGGTGCAGACATCAGGGGGAGATGTCTACATGTTCGTCTCGAATCGTGAAGGGTGTGTTGTGCTCTTTTTCCCCTTCGACCGAGGTTATTTTTGTCCCACTGGGTTTTTGTTACTCGGCAAGGTTTTTAATGAGGCAACGAGAGAAGCACCGCGTTTGGGCAACACAAGGGGGAGTGTTGAAGGAAAACCTAATTTGTGTTTAGCCCAAACTCTAGGTTACTTGACCTAGTGGTAATAGGATTTAATTAGAAGGATCTAGAATCCTAATCAATGTAGAATTACTTTCCTTGTATGATTGAGATTCTATGCATTGTAATCCTCTATATAAAGAGGCCCCTATTATCAATGAGAATACACAGCAAATTCCTCTCAAATTCAGTTTCTCTAAAACAATATTGTCATTGTTGAATGCAATTGAATGAGAAATTAATTTAGCAAGTAATTAAATAGAATTACTCTACAATTAAACTGACACACTCTAGAATGGTCTCTTACAAAACTGGCATTTGAAAACAAGTAAAAATCTTAACAGTTTGTAACCCTCATTAATTTGCGTCAGTTTAGGAATATAATCCATTTATTTCAATATTAATTCATTTCCTTACCTCAAATGGATCCCGTACCATTCAATGATTCAAATATGCACAACAGAATTTCAATTTAAATTTTGGTCAATTACTGCATTTCATAAGGGTTTAATAGTTTGATTAGTTTCCAAAAGAAAAATTATTAATAATTTTATGGTATAAAATAATTTAAATAAAGAAGGTATTAAAACAAATTTGGCCGGGGTCCGGACACCCACGGTATATATAATTATAAATCCTCCAGAATTTCTAATAATCGGACACAGTAATTTGCCATCATCATCATGATTTCCCCCATCTTCCTCTTCGTGTTTTTTTTCATTCTTTCATATTCCTACGCTTCACATGTCCAAGACTTCTGTGTTGCAGACTACTCAGCTCCCCGAGGCCCCGTAGGCTACTCATGCAAAGACCCTTCAAAGGTTACCGTAGATGATTTCGTCCTCTCGGGCCTTGGGGTGCCTGCTAACACTTCAAACATGTACAAGTTTGGATTCACAGCTGCATTTGCTTTTGACTTCTCTGGCCTCAATGGCCTCGGAGTTTCTATGGGTCGCGCAGACATAGAAGTTGGCGGCGTTGTCCCCATCCACTCTCACCCCGGAGCTACCGAGCTAGTGGTTATTGGTGAAGGAAGTTCGATAATTGGTGGGTTCATTGCCTCGAACAATAAGGTTTATCAAAAGCCCCTGAACAAGGGTGACACTATGGTTCTTCCTCAAGGCTTGTATCACTTCTTTGTGAATCAGGGTAAAATTCCGGCGGTCATATATGCTGCTTTCAGTAGTGAAAGTCCAACTGTGCAGCTTTTGGACACATCACTGTTTAAAAATGATTTAGCCACTGATATCATAGCAAAGACTACTTTACTTGACGTTGCTCAGATTGAGAAACTCAAAAAACTCTTTGGTGGTACTAACTAATATATTTGATGTACCACGTGTTGTGAATTAATAATGATTCAATACTGTCTTTTAATCTCTTTTCTAGCTCTCAGCCCTGATCCCGTTCAAGTGTTGGTTTGTGTCTGGCAAAACCATAGCAACCAAATAAATTCCAAGCAAGGGCGGAACTAGAATAGAAAGTTTGAAGGGTCCAAAATGCAATTTTTCTTAAATGTAATTATGAAATATTCAAAATAACTATAAAAGCTAATTAGCAAAGAAGTAACTAATAGTGTCATACCAGCATTAAAACTAATTTTCAGTAAGAAATAAGGGTTTAATAGTTTCCAAAGAACACAAATTTAATCTAAAGTTAAACCAAATTTTTATTATATGGTACAAGTATGGTACGTACTAATTTAGGTGAACTAAATATGGTATATATTAATAATTTTTGAATAAAATAACTTAATAAGGAAAATATTAAAATCCAGGGTCTAATTCTACCACAATTCTTCCTCCTAAGTTGTACGAGTCTATATTTTTCCCCAAAATTATTATTTTTATGTTTTTTTTCCCTTTTCCAGTGATTTTTGAGTTCTTTTTACTGTTTTGCCCCCATCTCTTAGATATTACTGTACGTGATGAAGATAAGTTGGTAAAATTACAAGCTTGTTTGGATTTAGGATGCGGCTATTGCCACCATATCATTTTCTTTGTTAACCCTACTTGCTCATTACACCCTGAGTTTTAATTTCAATTATTAAATTTACTTATTTAACCTATTTCCCTTTCCAACAATATCCTTATATGACATATCCAATTAAAAAATAAATATTTTTAACGAAAATATCTCATTTAATTTATATTCATAAAAAGATTAAAATTTCCTAATAAAATCATAATCTGATTTACTCTCATTTTTTTTAAATTTTTTCTTTCAATTTCAACGTCCTCTATTTCAATCAATGTAAAAAGATTAGTAAATTTATAACTATGATCAATGAAGAAGAGATTGATTTTTTTCTTTGTATTTTAAATTTATACTTTTGGTGTTCACAAAGAATGTTGCAAAGATTTTGATGAAGTTAAAAATAATGGTTTTGTGAATTGAATAACAAATTAACAATGAAGAAGCAACAAAAAGACAAAAAGATAGTAATAAATTCAAATTTGGGTGGAGAAGATAAACATTAATGTTATTCAATGAGAAATTAAGTAGTCTTTGTATTTAATTAATTACTGTTCAAGTAAATCGAGAATATGTGTCTGGCCCAAACTAGATTTTACTTGCTCTAGTTGAAATAGAGTTTATATTAGAGATATTCTCGGAGAATCTTAGGAGATATCCAATCAATGTACGATTATGTTCCAATGTACAACTCTATCTCTATGTTTGTAATCCTCTATATAAAGAGACCCCTATTATCAATGAAAGTACGATTCAATTCTCTCCCAATTCAGTTTTCCTTAAACATGTTATCAGCACGAAGCTCTAACCCTTAAACCTTAATATTATAGCCTTCAACTAAAAACCTC
Source organism: Rosa lucieae (assembly GCA_024704745.1). Taxonomy (NCBI): domain Eukaryota; kingdom Viridiplantae; phylum Streptophyta; class Magnoliopsida; order Rosales; family Rosaceae; genus Rosa; species Rosa lucieae. The sequence goes on from CM045493.1 coordinate 6,424,178, forward strand.
CACCGCACAACTCGAAGCCTTCGATCTGAGGAACCCAGTTACCAGCAAGTTAATTGCTCTCTTGTGCACCCTCAGCGGTCTCCAGCAGCAGCAGCTCCCGCTTGCTTTGCCAGCGAAAAGAATAGAAGAAAAAGAAATACAGAGGAAGGAGGAAGTAGGAGCTCTCAATCAATGGCAAGAGAGAGAGAAAGAAAAAAAAAAAAAGGGGAAGGGAGAGGCCCACATGCTGGGCAAAGACGAAAAGAAAAGAAAAGAAAGAAGAAGAGAGGGCAGACATGGCCTACTGCCACAAGAAGAAGAAAAGAAAGGAAAAGAAAGAAGATGAAGGAGAAGACGTGGCCAGAAGTAGAAAAAAAAGAAAGAAAAACAAATGGGCCCCTCGGCCTTCCCTTAGATCAAAGCAAGAAGAAAAAAAATAATAAAGGGGAAACAAATATGCCCAAAGAAAGATGACGCGGCCTACTAAAAAAAGAAAAGAAAAAAGGGGGTGGACCGGCTCAGAGAAAGTCAACCGACCCAAAGGTCAACCTCAGGTCCACCTCTGGTCAACTCTCCAGTCAGCTACTGCCGGCGACTTCCGGCCACTTTTCAAGGTAAACTTTTCTAAAGGTTCCCGTTTTTGAAGTTTTTCATTCTTTTTCTTCTTTTTATTGGGGACTTGCAAACTCCCTTCTTCATCATAAGGGAGACCTAATTAAGCCGAACTGTGGGAGTTCGTGCTCTCTACAAGCTTGGAGCTTGTAGAGTCCTCCTCCAAACTTAGAGTTTGTTGAGATGTTATGATCGACCACAAACACATCATTGTTTCGATTTAATCCAATTCCTCTTGGAATCGGATTTCTTGGAAGCGACTACGCTAAAAAATCCCTAAATTTATTGGAAGCGATTACGCTCAAAAATTTCTATTGTTTTCATGGTAGCCTTTTACGCTCCGAAACTAATCCTAATTTCTTGTTCTCTTTCAGGATCAGTAATCTGAACAAACTAGACTTCACTCCATTGGGAACAACTGGCTCTGGATATCACAAGTGGGTTCATGATGTTCGCCAGCATCTCAAGGCCGATGGCATCTTGGATATGATTCTCGAGCCTAGGTAGGACGTGTTAACTGTTGAGCAAGCTCAACCTTTGGAAGCAAATAGAGCAGCCTTAGAGGCAAATAAGGCGAAAGCCATCATCCTAATGACTCGTCATATGGATGATTCGCTCCAGTACGAGTATATGAATGAAGAAGATCCCAGAAGGTTGTGGGTCTCACTCGAAGAAAGATTTGGCAACGTCCGTGACTCCTTGCTTCCTGACCTATAAGTGAGATGACATAGCCTCCGCTTTTATGATTTCAAGTCAGTTACTGACTACAACTCGGAAGCACTTCGTATTAAATCCTCAATGGACTTCTGTGGAAAAGATATCACAGATGTGATGTTGATTGAGAGGATTCTCTCTACCTTCCCCGTCTCTGCATTGATGGTTGCTAAGAACTATCGAATTGATGTTACTGCAGGACGGATCACAAGGTTTCATGAGCTTATTGGAGCTATGAATGTCCCTGAAAAGCATGACAACATCCTTGTAAAAAATTATAATTCGAGATCCGTGGAAACAGATCATATTCCAGAATCCAATTATAGTCGCGCCCTTGTGCCCCTAAAAGAGGGCGCTAAGAGCAAAACCCTAATCTTAGGGATATTTCTGGACGTTCTGGTCCATATAATCGCTCTAATTGGGAAGGTAACCACCAAAATAGGAGAATACGGAACCGAATAGGTCAACGTGGAAAGAGAGAGAGGCAATGCCTCTGGCCATGTTGGTGGCCCCACTAACACTAAGAGCCATCCTAATGACGCTTTCAAAGCGCCTCAATCAATGGAGTCTGAGCACAGAGATATATGTTCTCAATGTGGAGTATCCGGTCATTGGGCACACATTTATAAAGCACGTGAAGAAATTGTCACCGCCTACAAAGCATATTATGAAGCAAGAGAAGCTTACTATGTAAAACAAGAAGATCAAGAAGATGATCTAGAGTAAAGGGTTGAAGACTACAAATCTAGTTGGGATCAATAGAACATCAATTCTGTTTATGTCTTTATTTTTCCAAGAGACGTAATAGGCAATTGCCATATATTTTTGCAGTAAATGCCCATGGTTTAGCCATTATTCAAAGTAGGCTTACCCAAATTAAGTGTGATGTCAAGGAAGATTATGAGATTAGTGGTACTTAAGCGAGTCTTGCTCCACCGACATCTCTCTACTCACCTAGTCACATTTATTTTGGAATTACTGAAAGAAGTTAGACGACTACCATTGTTTTGCATTAGCTAGCATTTTGGATAAGGTTCTCTTTTGTTAAAGAGACAATGATGTAACTCCGTTGGCTTATGAATAAAATTTTGAGTTCTTTTCATTATGACTCTATTTTGATTCTGAGCATATGACTTTGTGACTACAATGGCTGGGCCATCAATATTAATTCAAGGACATGGAATAGCCCAAGTTCTCTTGCCAAACGGCACCTTGATTACTGTCACATAAACTCTCTACGCTCATAGGGAAAATCACACCTATGAATAGCCAACGGATTCCATGCGAAAACCCATGTAGAGAACAGAAATGAGTTCCTTTGCAATACCTCTAATGATTACGAACAAAGTCGCATCTTAGAGAAGTTTATGTGTCTCTCTAGTGGATTCTATGTCACTATTCGAGCTATTAATCCAATAAAGTTATGAGAGAAGATTTCTTGGATTTAGACACATATTGGCTTTGTCACGACATGATAGATCATCCTAGTCATGATATGATGATCCATCTACTAAATACTTCACATGGACATCATTTCTTTCGAGCGAAACGAAGTATGAATCAAAAGTTGATTTCTGGACTAAGTGTGACAGACGCAACTGCCTAGGGCACCGCCTCCGTCCACCACCAGTCTAGGGTTGGCGCAGTCCCTATCCATGACGCCATGGATGGCGTCCATCATGGTGATGGTGCCCTAGGTGATGCTGCAATCACCAACTTGCTTCAAATAGCATTTCAGACGCTCAGGCCCAACCAAAATTCTCATTGGTTGCTTCTAAAGCCTCTCACTCATTTTACAAAGCTCGTTCCTTAGGGAAATTAGGACTAAGACAGTTCTATGCAAAGGATATGAAAATACTCATTATGTTCTTACATAAAATCCATGGGGATTTTATGGACTGATTCAACCAACTTGCGGACGTTTAAATATCTCATGATATTGGTTGATACGCAAACACGCTGGTTACGTGTTTTGCCATTGTCCACTTGTAATGCTGCTTATGCTATACTCCTAGCAAATATCATATGACAACGGGCTCACTCCTTGGATCTTCCTATTTCGTCAATTGGACTTGACAATACTAGCGAGTTTACATCGAAGACTTTCGATGGTTATTGCATTGGGACTGATGTTGGACATCAAATTCCCATGAACACACCCAAATGGTCTCGCGAAAATGTCTACGATGATAGTCCAGACATTGGTAATGCGCACCAATCTCCTTATATCCGCTTGGGGTGATGCAATATCGCATGCAGCTATGCTAATTAATCTATGACCCACCACCACTCAATCTACCTCTGCATTATAGCTAGTGACTGGATACAAGTATCGTACTTACGCATCTTTGAATGTGCCATTTATGTGCCAATTACGCCGCCACAGTGCTCTATGGTGGGTCTATATAGACGAATGGGCAACTACGTTGGATTTGAGACTCCAACAATCGTCCGGCACTTAATGCCCCTGCAAGGCGATCTCTTTACCTATAGATTTGCTGATTGTCACTTTGATGAGATAGTTTTCCCGTCGTTAGGGGGAGATAAGAACATGGATGTTCAGCAGGAACGACAGGATTGTCATGGCCTGTCCCCACTATGTCTCCTCTCGATCCCTACTAAAGTGATGAAATCACACATCTGCTGCAAACATGCCTGCATGGTTGGACGTCCCTACGAGAAGACGTAGCGTCGCCCTACACGGAGATAGGCATGGCACCAACGCCAAAGAGAGTGACACTACGCTGTTACAGGCCATGGCCCCAGCTAGGATGCGTGGGAGGCCCGTGGGTTCAAAGGATACTTTGGCACATTCCAATCCTCTGATCATCAAGACTCATAATCCGTCTCATGAGAATCTTCCGGGTTATGGTTATTGTTGGGGGATGCCTCAACGTCATAACCTATTCCTGAGAATATAGAGCCTATGAAAATTACACTAGTGTACATGAGATGTGGGATAGAAACTTCATCGTAATTGATGATGTAGTTGCGCATTTTGTTGCACATGAGTTTGTTAAGTCTGATGATATCGAACCACGCTCTGTTGATGAATGAATGCCAACGTAGAGAAATTTAGCCTAAATGTTAAGATGCGATCCAGGTTAAGTTGGATTCTCTAACGAAGAGAAGGGTTTTGAGCCAGTAATGCCAACACCTCATAACATAAAACCTGTTAACTAATGGGTCTTCGTTAGAAAGCGTAGTGAGAAAAAAGATGGTAATCTCGCCTTATGGGGCAAGGCTTCTCACAAAACGCCCTGGAATTGACTACGATGAGACATATTCTCTCGTAATGGAAGTCACTGCACTCCACTACCCTGTCAGTTTGGTAGTTTCCAAATAACTGATCATGCAGCTTACAAATGTGGTCACTACGTATCTCTATGGGGATCTAGATACGGAATGTACATGAAGGTTCATGGTGAACTTCATTTACCCAAGTCAAGTGGTTCTAGACCACGGAGCACGTTTACAATAAGATTGAAACGCTCACTAAGATGACTACTTGATTGGGAAGGGATATGCCCACGCATTTCCATAACAAGTTTCGGATTCTATCGCGGTTCATGTTGGACATGATCTTCATTGAAAGCTCTTAAAGAGTTAAGGGAAACCGCTGAACATTTGAAATCCGAGTTTGAGATGAAGGATTTTGGGAGAACACGATTATGTCTCGGTTTGAAATTTGAGCATCGTGTCGATAGATGCTTAGGCATTCTGACAAAGTCAAGCCTTCAAGCACCTTCATGATCGTTCGTAGTCTTGATCCTGAAATTGATCCTCTTTGCTGAAATGATGATGACGAAGATGTGGTAGAGGCAGAAGTGTCTTACTTAGTACAATAGGCGCATTATTGTACTTAGCTAAATGCACAAGACCGGACATCTCATTTGCAGTAAGCTTGTTAGCTAAGATATAGCTTTGCGCCAACGCGACGTCATTAGGATTGGTGTAAAAGATATCTTTCAGTAATTGAGATGTACGATTGATATGGGCTTGTTCTATCCCTACAGAGAGATGATGGATTTGGACCCATCACACACCAGGAACGCCGCCAACACTGGCCTGCGTCCTCTATCCCCATCCCAAAATGACATGTATTTTGGAAGGTTTTACTGATATTGGGTATCTCTCTGACCCATACAAAGGTCATTTCCAAACTAGTTAAGTGTTCACCATGGGTAAAGACCGTGATATCTTGGAGGTCTACAGAACAGACCCTAGTCACTATATCTTTGAACAATGCAGAGATTATTGCTCATCACGAAGTGATTCGTGAATGTATATGGATTGGATCCATAGTTACACATGTTCGAACAATTGTGGTTTGAAGTCTACCACAGATGAGCCTACGAGCATATAGGATAATGCTGCTTGTTTTGAAGCAAGGCTACATCAAAAGCCACCACACCAAGTATAATCAACAACAACAAACTCTCCTCAATATCAAAGTGAACTAGGTTCGATCTGAGGACAATATGGTAGACTTGCTTACTAAGTCATTGCCTAAATTCCACTTTCGAGAAACATATTGAAAGCATCGTTTGTGGAAGTTATCCGAACTCCAATGACCGTAGTCGTCAGGGGAAGATGTAGATATCAGGGAGAGTTGTCTACATGTATGGTCTCGAAAAGTGAAGGGTGTTTTGTGCTCTTTTTCCCTTCGACCGAGGTTATTTTTGTCCCACTGGGTTTTTGTTACTCGGCAAGGTTTTTAATAAGGCAATGAGAGAAGCACCACGTTTGGGCCACACAAGGGGGAGTGTTCAAGTAAATCTAGAATATGTGTCTGGCCCAAACTAGAGGTTACTTGCTCTAGTTGAAGTAGGGTTTATATTAAAAATATTCTCGGAGAATCTTAAGAGATATCCAAGCAATATACGATTATGTTTCCATGTACAACTCTATCTCTATATTTGTAATCCTATATATAAAGAGACCCTTATTATCAATGAAAGTATGACTCAATTCTCTCCCAATTCAGTTTTCCTTAAATATATATATTTATTTTTTCTTACATATTGGATTTTAGAGAATTAGTGTATTTATCAGTCATTTTGCAGTTGGGTAATATCGTCTTTTAATAATTCAAATGTTTGTAGAGTGAACTAAGAAAATGGTAGGGTGGAAATAGCCGCACCCTTTGGATTTAATGGACCGATGAGGAAGTCTTTTATTTATAGGCTGATGGATAATTTGTCAAATTTGGTCCTTTTGTGTCAAGAACCCTAAAATAAACAAGGCCTAAATAAGAAAATTCCCACACCTACAAGCTCCTAGCTATATATACTCATGAAGTCATGGAGATGGAGCACCATCATATCAATTTCTCAATATTGTCAAGAGGATCGATTAACATGGCTGCTGTTAGCTTGAGAATAGTTCTAGTAACGACATCGTTTTACTGGACTCAGTAGAATGGGCTGCAAGTCTTCCTTCGGATGTGATGTTTTTTATTCTCGATAAGTTGTTTGAATCCACTGACCGTGTTCGTTTTGCTGCCGTCTGCAAGGGATGGAGATCTCTTGCAAAAGACTACTATAAACATTCGCCACAGCTATCTCATAAAGTAGTTCCCATGCTCATGATCCTTAAAGAACAATCCGAAGAAACGCACAAAGGAGGAGCACTGTACAGTTTTTCTGAAGAAAAAATCTTCAACAATTTCCAGTTCCAGATTCCCAGTACTAATCATTACAGGATCAAGAGTCACTATTCCGGTGCTGGTCATGGTTGGTTGGCCAGAGTTGTTCATGATCCGCTGGACGAGTTCTACAAATTACCAAAACACCCACAATTACGTATGTGTATAACTCTCCCAAACCCTTTTAGATCAGAAGAGGCAAGCATCCATCGCTCTCCCACATTATCCGTTCAGAGATAATATACAGCCCAAAAATGCGCAAAGATTTAACATGTTGAAGGTTGTTTTATCTGCTGATCTGACTTTGAATCCGGACAATTATGTGGTGGTACTATTATGCGGGAATGTGTGTTCGGAGCTTGCTTTTGTCACAGGAGCTAGGACGAAAGTCTAAGTCTTGGACTGGGCCGGTTGGCGAATATAGGTTTACTGATGCTATATTTTATAAAGGGCGAGGCTATGCCTTTGTATGTTCTAATTTTTTTCTCCTCAATCGACATCAACCTCAAGTGATTACATTCGATGTTAAAAGCTCCACATGACAGGACCCGCCCCAGATTTCACCCCGAAATCTGAGGTGGCCCTGCGGGGCCCACCTTAGAAGAAGTTCTGCCAAAAATTTAGCGGAACTTCCCCTAAAATGGACTACCCAAAACCTGTAGAAAGCATATTTACACTTCTAAATCACCCATCCTGATACTCCTGGAGCCACCCTGCTCCCCAAATCAACATCAACCAAATTCACAACACACAAATCTCAACTTAATAACCTGTTTTCCTCAGGTAATCAGAGCAATTCTAATAGAAAGGTAAATGAGGAAAACCTAATTCAAAGGCAAACGCGGAAGCCATGCTGTTGACTATGCCTCGACTCCATGTACGCCCGACCTCAACTAATTACACCTGCACACTGGGCATTTGAAACCGAAGGGCCCAGGGGAAAGTACATAAAAACGTTAGCGTGAGTGGACAAAAATAAACAAATTTAAACCAAATGGATTTTATACTTTCCCACATTTATTTCTTTAAAAAAATTCTCGATGCATGCAATGATTAACGAAAATAAAACAAGAGGAGTTCCGCACATGAAAACCGACTAGCCCCGCTAGTCACAAACGATTAAAAGAAAAGGTTGAAACTCTGATACTCAAGGAAATAAAACCAGCCCCGCTGGCTAAAATAAATCGGACTAGCCCCGCTAGTCGAAAATAGTATAATGAGTAGGGGAAGACGATAGCCATACGAGTGAGCCTCCCAGGCTCGGGTGATAGCCTCCCAGGCTAAAATACTCCCATAACTCCCGTAATATACCCTTACGCCACTAAGTGTAGCGATAGGATACCGGGCTACAGAATTACTGTCACAGAGACAGTAACCTGCGCCACAAAAGCGGAAGGGCTACGGTGATTCCATCACCGCGCCACAAAGGCGGAAATCAATGCTAGCAATGATAAGTCACCCAAAGTATGGCAAAAGAAAATCCGAAAACCTCATAAATCCATAAAACTTCCCCAACTCTAGTAAATGAATTTCCAACGACGTGTCCCACAAGCCAAGATAGTCTCAAATTCAAAATAAATAGGCAGAAATAATATTATTCGTAAACCGGAACAAAATCCATTTCTAAAATCATCAACAAGGCATTCTCAATGCCAAAACCGAAGTCGATATAAAAAGAGGAAATACAACTCCATCGAAATCCCATTTTGAAACTCCTTTAAAAGTCTCAAATCGAAATAAAATATAATTAAGAATAATTCCGGAAATCACCTCGGAAATAAGATGATTCACCATTAAGATAATAACTCAAAAGCAATTTCGGAAACGAATCAATAATGAAAGTATTTATATGAGATAATACGAAATCAATTTATAATCTCATACTCGAAATGTAAATTGATGTATAAATAGAGCATACTTTAAGAAATAACGCATGCATCAATTACTTAAAAACAAAAGTCCACTCACAGTACTATTCCGACGATCACGTATACGAGTTCCTTTATCGAGCCAGAGCTCGGTACGACATCCTGTACACAATTATATTCCGTGAATAATTATTCAACAATTTAATATGATTCCTAAACTCAATTCCTCATAAATTACATCTCCCATTCTCCTCGGATTCAGCCCAAATTATACCACTAATACCAGTTCGTTAATTTAAAGGTTCTAAGGCAGAACCGAGAGATATCCGACGGTCGGATTCTCGTAATTTGATAATCAAAACCCTAAACTTCAACAATTCATAATTAATTCCAAGCTTCTCCAAAATTCACCAAATTTCATATACAAGCTCTACAATATTTATAGGATTTAATGGGCTAAAAAATGGAATTAAAACACAGCCCAACACGCCTCCACGCGCCACCCACAGTGGCGGCGCGTGGGACCCACTCGCCGGCGGCCACCACCTCCGATGGCCACCAAAAATTGACAGTAGCTGAAAAACAACAAACCCAACAAATTTCTCAACTGCAACAAGTCCCAATTTTACCTTGAAGGGCTTCAAATTGGCCGGTGAAATTTTTCCAGAAAACTCCAAGAACCCTAGAAATTGCAAATCGTTAATTCGACATCTACACTGCAAATTGAAAGGAAAGACCTTAGGGGAAATGATCTATGTCAAAAATCGAACCTTCGACGCCGGTTTGGTGGCCGGAGACGACCGGAATCGCCGAAAATTGACAAAACTCCCAAACTGCTACAGTGAACTTCACGGCTCAATTCCGAGCCCCACCGGCCGAGCCACCGCAAAACACCACCATAGGCGTGACAAGGATGAAGAGGCGAGTTTGCCGGTGCCCGGATTCCGTCGTGGGGTGGCCGGAGGAGGAAGAAATTGAAGGAAGAAGCAATCGGGTCGAAGAGGGAAAGAATCGGGGGAGAGGAGAGAGAAAAGCCCGGTAGGTTTCCAAAAATGGAAACTTACCACAGTAACTTGGCTATTTATAGAAACTTACCACATGAACAGTAACTTTAGTATTTCGCTTATAACTTTCGCATACGGACTCCGATTTTTACGTACCACATATCCACGCGCTCGGGTTAACGTCCTCTACAACTTCCATGAAGAACATTTTCTCAAATTTTGACCCGAACAAAAAGTCAACTTTTAGGGCCACTAAAAGTACTTAAACGACAGTAAAAGTACTTAAACGACAGTAAAAGTGGAAGTAAAGGCCGTTTACCGTCCAAATGACTAGTAAACGGGTAAGTGAAGATACGGGATGTTACAGCACAGGTTCCCCACAACAAGCATCTTATTTATCCGGATATGATCATGAAGTTCCAGCATATATATCTTGTTAAATCAACTAATTAAGGGAGACTTACTATGTGTTCGAAGATATTTAAACGAGTAACTAGTACTAGTAAGGATGAGTTGTGGAGGACGGAAAAAATTATTGTTTGCAAGTTGATGTCGGACGACAAAAATGGATATGTTGTGGGTGAAGTTGAGGTAAAAAGTGTTACAATTGCAGTACTAAGTCTACTAAATCAAATCAATCAAACAGAGAACTCAATCATATAATCACAATCATAAATAAGAGGAAGGAAAATGGTTAGAGAAACCTGGCCTGTGAGAACAAAAGACGCACGGCAGTCGCTGTCCTAAAGCCGTAGACGCCTCCCCTCGTGCAGGTGTTGGCGGTCGTCTACAAACTCCAAGATACAACCCTTATACCTCACAGGTTGTCTAATCCGCTTCGCACGTTCACGGTAGACGGGATGCCAAGCTTTTATCGATTACCCAAGAGTAGAGAATATGAATTGGTACAGAAGGAAGTTTTGATAATAGAAGAAGATGAAGAATAAGGGAAAGAGAGAGTTGTTGTGCGTGCTTTTCTTGTCTGAAGAGTTCAAGCTTATATAAACTCTTCATGCCTGTTCAAAAGAACATGACTCTTGGAAAACCAAAACAGATAACTTTTGATATTATTTAAAATCATATTAATAATAAAAGTTTTGAATCTTTAAATATAAAATAAAATAAAATAAAACCAACAAAAAGTATTGGAGACGATGCACTGTTCTTAGGTAACAACAGTCAGTCAGTGTCTGTTTCGGCTTCAAAGCAACCTGGGTGTCAACCAAATTGTATATATTACACGAACGATTTGGTAAATAGTTGGTTGGGGGCAAGTTCATGATGACACAGTACCGTTGGATATGGGTGTTTTCAATTTGGAAGAAAAAAGTCAAAAACCATCACGCAACTGTGCCCTCAAATTTATTGGGATGAGCACGTACCCACTTTGGATTACACCAATTTGTTTCCTCTTTAAGTTTAGATAGAACGTATCTAAATTTTTATGTCGAATACACACGCATTTACGAGTGTGCACTTTATTATAAAGTTTCAAGCTGAATTATATTAGCGATCACGTGCAACTCTATATGAATGATTGCTGTATTTTTGTCACTTATCATCACTACAAGATTTTATTCTGAATTAAATAGTGTTTAGTTCTTTTTTTTTTCTTATCAGGTAGTTAGCTGTTAGTAACGCACACACCCATGCAGTGGTATTCCAGCGCTAGGACACATGCACCAACATTGCGGTGAAAGCCAGGCAAAGCCAGACTAATCCACTGCACCGCAGACGCACGAACCCAAAGGGTCCCTCAAATCTGCTAGCCACGGGATGGAGCTGGGATTCTGACGCGAGACCTGGGGGTTCCAGACTAGGCTGTTCGACCAACACATAACACCACGTGGTTAAATATTGTTTAGTTCTTGAGCTTTTGATTAAAAAATACTTCAGTTTCTGGCATTCTAATTTCACACGTTTAGTCCTTGTACCCCAAAATTTTAGACCAATAGGTCATTTCCTGTGATACCCCGAAAATTCGTAATTATTTTCTGAGGATTTTCCGGAATTAATTTTATGGTTATTGGACGATTTCGTGGCTCGTGGATAGAGCGGAAGTGTTTCGGATTTATTTTCATTCGGAAAATATGACTTTAGGGGTGGTCCAAAGGTTGACTTTTGATATGTTGAGATTCTCCGAAAACTTCCTTCATGAAAGTTGTAGAACGCGTCGATACGAGTTCGTGGACATGTGGAACGCAAGAATCGGAGTTTGTATGAAGAAGTTATGGCCATTGTAAGAAGTTTCCATTTTGGTATAAATAGAAGTTTCCCAAGTGGGAAATTTACTATTTTCATTTGGTTTCCAATTCCGGAAACTGATATCTCTCTCTCTTCTCTCTCGGCTGCACCTTTAGAAATGAAAATATCTGACTGACCTGAACCGGTCGACCCGACCCGGCTTTTCCGGAGAACTGCGGCGATCTCCAGAGACGAAACTTTCCAGATAGGATCGTCTCCTCCGTCTGGTCGTCCCTCTGGTGTCCTCTAGCGCCGATTCTCCTCCACGGTGGCACTGCAAGGTGACGCAGTTGAGTGTTTTCGGACCCGATCGGTTCTCCGATCTTCAACGTCGGCGGGGCTTCAAGTTAAGCTTGGGGAGCTCAGAGCAGCCTCCTTGATCGATCCTTGGTGGTTGTTTGGATCGATTCACGTAAAACTTGGTTCAACTCAGATTGAATTATTGTTCACGGCTTGTGAGGTAGTTTTCGATCCCTTATGCTTGTTTTCTAACTTCGAGCTAGTTATGAGAATTCACAAGCATGCTTAGATGAAGCTTTTTGATGTTGGGAGTTTTGTGAAATATTGAGTTTTGGCCGGCGGTGGTGCGCCACTGCCTGTGGTGCGTTCCGGCCATGTAAGGGGCTGTTTCTGGTATTATATATGTTCTACTCGTTGATACGAGCATTTCGATATATAATATGCAAATTTTGGAGTTCGAATGGATTTGTTATGATTTTTACCGTTTCATATCGGTGAATTTATTGATCCGTGAGGATTTGAGCATCCGATCGACTTGTGATTTTGGCATATCGATCGTATAAGTATTCCGGAGACATTGGGTGGTCTCGGATGTGGTTTCGCCTCATTTGGCATCACCTTGGGAATTTTGGTTCGATTTAGGGTTTCGAACGTTATTCCTTGTGATTCGTTGACTGAATCAGAGCTGTATTTCCTTAGGTACGTGACGAGGTATTCTTTGGACAGCTATTTTGGGTGGTTTGACTGCTTTATTTTGTATTGAAGACGCAGCGGGATTCAAAGGTGAGTAATCTCACAAGGTTCATTAAGAAATGGATTCCTTTTATCGTTTGGTGAGTAAATCTCATGATATTTGTTATGAGCAGGATCAATATTAGTTATGAGCAGGATCGATATTTGTTATGAGCAGAATCGATATTAGTTATGAGCAGGATGGATATTTGTTATGAGCAGGATCGATATTTGTTATGGGCATGATCGATATTTGTTATGAGCATGATCGATATTTGTTATGAGCATGATCGATATTTGTTATGAGCATGATCGATATTTGTTATGAGTATGATCGATATTTATTATGAGCGAGATTACCCTATTGTCTTGGAGTTATTAGGTTAACTATGACTATAGTTGGTATTAGTGGTATTCCTGAGTGAATGAGTACGTATGTATATATATTTACGTGAAATATATATGTATTGATGAATCTTTGTGATGATTTACATGTGAAGCTTGTGTAGGAATATTTGTGTAATGAATCGATGACATCAGTATGATGAATCTTTGTGATGATTTACATGTGAAGCTTGTGTAGGAATATTTGTGTAATGAATCGATGACATCAGTATGATGAATCTTTGTGATGATTGTCATGTAAAGCTTGTGTAGAAATATCTGTGTAGGTTGTGTAGGGATATTTGCGTGATGATTGCTATCTGTGTGATGACTAGCAATGAATCTATGTGATGACCGGCGATATCTATGTAATGATTAGTAGGATGATTTCTATCTGCGTGATGACCGACAAAGTCTATGTGATGATCAGCTGGACAATTGCTATCTATGTGATGATCCTCGAAATCTATGTGATGATTAGTAGGATGATTGCTATATGCGTGATGACCGGCAAAATCTATGTGATGATCAGCTGGACAATTACTATCTATGTGATGATCCTCGAAATCTGTGTGATGATCAGTAGGGTGATGAATATCTGCGTGATGATTGGTGGAATCTGTGCGATGATCAGTGTGATGACTGCTCGGTAACGAAGCTTAATTCTTATTAAGTTAACAAAGATCGAGAGGACTGCTGTGATGGTTGGGGCTACCCACAGACGTCAGAGTGTGGGACTTCAATGACTACTTTGACTTGAATTGCTTGACTTAATGTGACCTCCTGAACTAAATTATATGCAGGGGTTACTATGATTTGTTTTACTTGTTTTGATATGTGATTGCCTTGTTTCTCCTTAATTGTATTGATTGATGGTTTGATTTACATTAAGAGCCATAGTGGTGATGAATTGTACTCTGTGGTGAGGATAGGAATGTGATTCATTGTTTTTCACCTTGATGTCATGTCCTTGATGTCATGTTGATGACAAAAAAGCTCCTAGTGGGGGAGGGAATGAGCGTGGTTTGGGATTCACCGTAGGGCGTTAGAATGACATCAAATATTGCTTGAGGAAGTCTTGTTTGATTGAATTTGGGTAATGGGATGCTAGTTGAGAATCTAAACATGAGGCTGTAGTCACCAGTTGACTTATGTAGACACGATATGAAAGATTATGGAATTGATGGCCGTAGGTGTGAGCTGTGTGCATATCGTGTTTAGGTTGAGGTGACTTAAGAAATGTGTTTTGCTTTATGGTTTTGAGTTACTCATACGAGCTTCATAAGCTTACCGGGTTTGTTGTGTGGCAACCCGGTGCACTATTCAATGGAATGGTGTAGGGGTTAATCCTGTAGTTCAGGGAAATCGTGGCTGAAGCTGAGGGAGCGCCTTTGCAGCTTTACGGTAGGAAGCTATCCTTGTGACTTTACCGTTGATAAGGACTTCCGTTGTATAGTTACTCTGAGCTGCATTTACGTTTTATTTTGTTGTTGACAATTTAATTCGTAAGCATTGTAATATATGACTCTGTGGAGCGGGTCAATATTAACATACTGGGTTCAGGGCATCAATATGTACTTGGGTTAAAAGGGGAAAAAGTTTCTAGGTATTTTGTATTGATGGCTGAACGTTCACGCATATGTAATTATGAGATTATATATATCGATTTTCATGTGTGTAAAATCAGGGGCGTGACATTTCCGTTACTCTCCATCCAAAACCTCCGTTAAGTAGATGACGCGACAATCATTTCCCTGCTAAAATGTCTATTCTACCCTCACTTCCTTTATTTATTTATTTATATATATATATATATATTATTATTATTATTTTTTCTCTGTTTATCTTTTCCTCTTCCTCGTCTCTTATCTCCTTCACCTACTCGTTGCTCCTAAGCCATTTAGCATGTCCCTCATCTTCCTCCTCTCTCTTGTTGTTGTCCTCTACGCCCAGATTGAAACCCTCCATCTGCCTCACACACCTCTCTCTAATCCCAAGCTTCTCTCTACCACACCTTCCAAGCCATCCCTAGAGAGTTCATCGGAAACCAAATCTCAGCCAAAGACAGAGCCCAGGATCGAATCTCCGCTGTCATCTTTGCTTAGCCGCCACAGGAAAACAGGCCCAAACCCACCGGTCGAATCCCCGCTGTTGTCTTCACTTCCATACTATTGTTCATCTCCTTGACTAGAGGCTTTGTTTGAGTCCAACAACCAAAATCGAAAATGGGTTTCTCCAACTTTGCTTTTAGAGCACTGTTTTCTCTTCCATAAAAGTTATCACCCTCTCTTTTTCTTGTTTTTTAGATTCTGTTTTTGCATCTTTTGCTGAGAACCCTTGATTTTTAAAGCCTGGTTTTAATGATGGGTCTAAACCTATTTATCTAGAAGCCGCTCTGCATAATTTTCTGTTCTGATCTGATTTTAAAATTGGGATTGTGAAATTGTGATTTTGTAGATTCATAGGAACAAGGAGAGTGGGGAGATACTAAATTTGGTGTTTGTTTGGGCCAGTGAGGGCTCTGAGTTGAAGGGGGATGTTCCAGTTATTTTCAAAGGTGAAGATGTTTACCCATATCGGATCATCTTGTCTCTCAACCTCGATTTCGGGTTCGAATCGGAGCTCCAAACAACTGCTCCACGTGTACCTCCCTACTGTCCCATGGTGGCTCGATTTTGGGGCGGCGAGGTCTGAGATGAGAGAGATTTGATGGGTTGAGACTTGAGAGAGACGTCTAACTTATCGAGTAAGTGAAAAAAAAAATGTAAAACAAAAAGGTAATTTGAGGGTATAATAGACATTTTGACAGAGAGTAACTGAGGTTTTGGACGGCGAGTAACGAAAATGACCTATTGGTCCGAAATTTTGGAGTACAAGGACTAAACATGTGAATTAAAAGGCTAGGAACTGAAGTGTTTTCTGGTCAAATACTCAATGACTAAACAATATTTAATCTTTTTATTATCTACCTAATAGCCTCTCAAAACTGCTGTTTATTTTGCAGTCATAATGCATTCTATTGTGAAATTTGTACGTATTGGTTGCTGAATTGTGTAGTTATTGCAGTTTTATATTAATTAAATATCCCAACGAAAAAAAATAAAAAATAGTGAGTTAGTTATCACATTCCTTGCGAGTTTGAATATAGATGCCATCATGCCACCGTCGAACTTCCGATGGATGCAATTGTGCTCAGAACTAGCAATTGTTGGCAGATTTTATTTTGTTAAAGCGAAGGGAGGGATGAAAACATGATCGACCTTCTCTGTATAAATTGAGTTTTTCAAGCCTTTACCTTCTAATCATTGGATTGTGGAATAATGAGGTGGTAGTTCCAGACAAAAGCCTAATTAATCAGATTGTAGAAACTTCAGGAATCCAAGTCCTCATAGTAGAAGGCCAACTGTTTTCTTTTGGTCACCCAAATTCACCTTGAGCTCTATTATATATACAATCCGGAGAGTGTATTCCATGCACCATTAGTGCATGAGTACTTGCAATATGAATTGATGTATTTTTTTTAATATTGAAATATATAAACGAATGAATTAAATGAGTGGCTGTTATTTTTTTAGAGATTAAAATAACCTACAGTGCACTTGCACTGTCGGTGCATACAATTCTCTCCATACAACCTGCCCCTTAAAGCACCGGACCAAACATAATAATTACTTGATTAAAACCGTAGGTATCAAGATTAATTTTAATGGAGCTAGGAAGCATGAATCAAGTCGTGGTGGTATTGGTGCCATTTTCCGGGATTATAAATTAGGTGTTTTTCTCGGTGCTTTTGTCTCTAATTTAGACATTCTTAGCTCAGTTGCGGCAGAGATAATGATGGTGATCAAAACTATTGAACTAGCTTGTGTTAGAGACTGAAATGGTTTAAGAAGAGATCATTCGTCTCCCTTTCTTTACTTGCGCTTCGCCATATGTCATAAAGGTTGTCTTGTCTATTGACCCAGTTTTAAATTCTGACAATTATGTGGTTACCAAGTTTGAGTCATTAAAGGTGGACAAACAAATTGAAGATGCATAAGATTAAGAGTAAATAGTTGACTGATGCAACATTTTAATTATAAGGACCAAGTAGTTCAAGGTGCCGGAGATATTTTATTGTTCGATACTAACGACCCTGATTCAATACCACAATTTGTTGCAGCGCCAGAAAAGTTGTTGTGTTTAGGCATATCTTCTCAAATCAATGAACGGAGACTTACATTCAGGTAGGTTATATCTTGGCAGATTGTAAAGCTTATATGAGCGATATTTCTTCTATTTAGATTCAACCTATTTATCGTGAAAGCAAACTATGCTACCCATAGATTGAGACATCTTACTAGTTTATTTTATTTAGATGATTATTGGTTAGATGAGGCTCATATGATTATCCGGTATGCATTCTATGAGGTGAAGGTTATATCTCCCCCTTGATGTACAATCATCCTCCTTTTATTAATGATATTCAAGCGTAGGGCTGAGTCTTCTAGTTAGGCTAGGTTCCAGACCCTTCAAAAAAAAAATGAACAGAGACTTATGGCATGTTTGAAGACTCATGAGTGACAATGGCTAAAGAACACATTCGGGGTTTACAAGTTGGTGTTTGAGGAAAGATATGATAGATTTAGCTCAAAGCAGATCAGGGCAAACAACACCAGAGACGAGGCTCTCTTTTGTGGGTTGTCATCTATCAATGTCTATTTTGGCTTCGAAATTTCCTAGATGTGAGCCAAACTTCATATACCACAATTCCATAGAAGATATAAAACTTATGAATGATGATCAAGTTTTTTGTGATGTAGGTAGGTTCAATTTAGTTAGTGGTGTCACTACGTACACAACACTACCCTCAACATTCTTGGGCCAATCGTAGACAAGGCAGAGTTTCGATTATGCCATCGTGCTTTTGATAGACTCTCCTGTGATGTAGGTAGGTTCAATTTAGTTATCGGTTTTACTTGTATGATGAAAAAACTTAGAGAATGACTCCCACACTACATTTTAAGCTTTTACTTGATTGGTTACATATTAGAACAACCTCCCTCCTCTCTTTATCAATATCTATCTATCTACCTACTTACCTACCTATGTATTAATATAAAAACCTCCTCATTTGACTAGAATCGTCCATATTTTATATCCTACAAGAATAGTTAGATTAAAAAATAAATGTTGAATTAAAAATTATTTAGCCATCTAATTACCATATTTATCGTTTCACTTTGATAAAAATAAAAATTTATCGTTTCACCATTATCTGACATACTATATTTTCCTACAACCTATACAACAAATAGTTGACCAACAAAAAGCAAAAACTCGAGTTTCGAGTCTAGCAGTGACGCCGCATTCCTGCAGGATCCGTTGTGCTTACCGACTCCAACGGTGGAAGGATTTTGCCGGAGGATTGAGACGATGTTTCTGCTCTGGTTTTTCTTTCGGGAAAGGCGTGTTTGGTGGTGGGCGGAATTGGATTTGGTACTTGATCAATCGGCGTTGGAGGGGATTGGAGTCTCCCGATCTCTAGTTTTTGTCTGGGCTTGGAGCACGAGCGGTAGTGCTCTGCACTCTTCGGTGCCTTGCCGCCTCTGATTGAAGTTTCGAGCTCAGTTTAGTCGGTGCCTGGTGTTAGCCAAATAGCCACCCTAAAGTATAAGGGGTACAAGTAATAGTATAGGAATTTAAGAAATGTTATCGAACCTATGAGGATTAGATTCATTTCACTAGCTAGGGTGTTAACCTAAGGAGAGCTAGAATATGCAAATGTACAATCACAAACCTAAATTCACAAGGAAATTTAGGCTCATGGTGAGTATGTGCATTGTGGTGGTAGTGAAATTGTTTGTTGGATAGAGTGGTGAACCAACTTAAAATAAATGCTCAAATGTAAATAAAATTACTCTAAACTAAACTAGTAATATAATTGATGAAGTTAGGAGTTGGATTGTCTACCACTAACCTCCCTTGCATGTATTAAAGTTTAAATACAAGTGATGCTATTCTAATTTTCCAATTACCCTATTTGCATCCAGATAAGACTACAAAAACTTAAACTCCTTTAATGTTATCAATTCCAACCAGATAAATCTAGAATTAACTACCTAAGAATAAATCCTATTACCGGTTAAGTCTCAATTCATTGTTCCTACATGCATAAAGGTTTGAGTTTAGATAATCATGCAAGCAAACTAATCCTAGATCTAGATGATTTTAACTCACAACCTTCACATGCACATAGAGGATGCTATCAATGCTCAAGATTAACTACTCCCTAAATATTTTCTCATGAGATGACAAACACAACACATTCAAAGTAGTTAAGTTTGAATGAATGCATTCACTTCTTGAATTAGCATATGAAGATGAAAATCACAAATAGCCTCAAATGTAAATTAAAACATCAATTCATACAAGTTTGGCAAGGGCTTTCAACCCTAACCCCAACAAAGTACTACTCACCCATAATTACATATACTAACTTCATAATCAAATTAAACACCAAAATATAATCTAGAGTAAAAGTGATAAGGTTGGCTTAGTGGTATGTCAGATGGTCCCCAAGCTCACGTCTTGGTGTTGATGGTGGTGGTGGTGATTCCCTCTCCTTCTTGCTCTTAAAGATTTGATGATGAAAGATAGTGAAGCTTGTATTATGTATTGTATGAATAGGTGGAGTAGATGGAGAAAATGATGATAGAAAAGAGAGTGGAGAAATGATGTAGTAGTGGTGGTGTTAATGGGGGTAGAGGATGAGAAATGGTAGTGGTGATGGAGGAGGTAGAGTAGTATGGATAATATGAGTTTGGATTTTGGGAGGTGGAGATGGAGGTTTTGTGGTGGAGATAGAGAGAATGAATATGTAATGGGATGGTATGGGTGATGTCTCTTTCTTGTGAAGAATTGGTGCTTAAATAGATGGAGAGGGATGTGAAAATGGTGTTGAAAAGTCAAGATAGCAGCTAGGTTTTTAAATTAAGCAAAGAGATGGAGTATAAGAGTGGTAATAGATCCCAAAAATAAGGGAAAAAGTATGGGAGTGATGGTGTAGCTTAGAATAGGAAACGATGAGTGAGGGATGGTGATTAAGCCTAAAACATGATAGATATTAAAATGATGATGATAGTGGACTTTTGGGTAATAGAGAGTGTTTGGTTGAATTAGAACCAAAAGGTTTGGAATTTGGTTAGATATAATGATGGTGAATGGATGTAATGAAATAGATGCTATGATACTCATCCTCTTTTCTCCTCCTTGAATATGACCTGAAAATACATGGCACCACCATGAGTGGTGGTGCGCCGCCACTTGTGCCACCAAAAGTGGTGATGCACAAAAAATTTGCCGAAATTTCACTTTTTTTCTCCTCTTGTCAAGATTTTCTACAAACATTAGTCAACATTAAATTGGACTTTAGAACAAGTAATTTCCATGTTTTATGGCACAAATATGTATATGAATTATGACCTAACACCGGGCTATTTGTGCAGATACTCGGAGATGGTGTTTGGTTTGTGGCTTGAATCTACCATGATCAGGCTCGGTCGCAGTCAGCCGCCAGAAGGGACGGTAGCGGCGGCTTGGCTACTGAGGGCTAGGGCTACTGTCTGGTTAGCTTGGGTTTAGGCTTGGGTTTTTGGGCCTTGGCTCAAACTTGGGCTGTTGGGCTCTAAACCTAGGTCTAAATTATGAGCTGCCAAGGAGGGGCTTTTGCCACCCTCATTCATTTCTTAGGGCGTCGGGCGGGGCTAACCTGAGAATTTGACATACTTGGATTGTTTAGGCTTTTTTAAGGTCTTTAAAGTGCCATTCATAATTCAGATTATGGTTCTACGGAATTGGTAATTATCCTGAGTTGGACTGGAGGAAGTGGCTTATAGATGAGGAATTGACTCTTATTTGTTTGCTGGGAAGTAACTTTCTTTTCATACCACAATTGCGTGCCAGGCGGATGGAGGACTAGAAGATAATTTTTCCTCAAAAGACACAAAGCTGTTCTTTGTTTATGGGTTCGCTTCAATAGCGGGCTCAACTTGACTTATAATGAGTTTCAGTGCTTAGATAGGAGATTGTTTTTGTAGATTTTGGCTTTTTGGCTGGTCATCTAATGCAATGAACATTTAGTTCAAAAAATTAGTTAACCAAAAAAATTTATAGTTGGACTGATTTACAATTCTTGAAAAGAATTGGATTAAGTCGATAAATTAACTTAGTTATATATGTATGTATGTATGTATGTATGTATGAGGTAAGTAAAAGTTGATTGATTTTGCTCATCATTTTCTTCAACCTTCTATTAACCCAAAAGAATATGTGACATACCCCCTACAGAAGAAATAAGCCAACCTATATAACTTTGACCTAAAGGCACAACACAGATGATTCACTACATATCTGCAAGCCGTGGGCAGGACTTTGAAGTACATATGTAATATGGTTGTCTTTGATTTAAAAAAAGAATTATTACACCACATTACCCTTCAAAAATTTGGTTGACAAGGACATGCAAGCTCTGCTTTGGATTATGCCATAGTTTAATACATACCAAAGCTGTCACTTTTACACTTGGTGAATGAGTTTGAATTTCAATTATGTTTAAACAGGGAAAAAAAAATTGATCATGTGTAGGTGATCATGCCGACATACCATGGATAGACCTATAAATGGACCGAATTTGGAGCGGATCGACCTAAATCCGAAACCTTTTATTTATAAAAAAATTTCCAATTCGACCCAATCCATTAACCCCGTGGATCGTTGATAGCTCAATCCATATATATCCATATCCGCTGGATTAACGAATACCCGATCCACTAATCCAATTCGTTTATAATAACGAATATTTTTGAATTTTCATAATAATATTAAACTTTTATCATAACATTCATGAAATATTATAAAATATTGTATATTCATTATTTTATATTTAAAAGTAATAAGTATTCTTAATATTTTATAGTTAATGTTTTGGAAAATAATATTTTATTAATACAAAAATAATATTTAATTATCATAAAAAGGGACCAGATCATTGATGGATCGGATCAACTTAAATATGTGTTTGATCCGTTAAATAAACGGATTAATGGGTCCGGATTATTAACGAATCAACAAATCAAATTTTCAATCCAAACCTATTCAGTAACCACAGATCCGGACAGATGCGGATCAAAATCCGGTCCATTTATAGGCGTAACTATGGACCACGGCAGCGCCTCAGGGTAGGACCGATGGGGATACAGAGAAATGGGCTAGGTGCTGGATAATCTTCTCGAAAGAGTGCTAGCTAGCTATCTCTTTTTCTACATTTTTTATGTTTCCTCATTATGCTATTTACCTACATGTTATCAAATAAATAGAGATGAACCTCTCATCTCATTGGTTAATATATATATATATATATAGGGGTAGTCAATGGGCAGCCCTGCCCAAAATTAATGGGCTCAGGCTGGGATTTTTTGGGTGGGCAGGGCCAAGCCCATTATATTTATATGTCATATTATTTTGTTAAAAAAATACAAAAAGCTATGAAAAAATGATGATATGTTAATGATTGAACAAAATAAAATACAAAATTAAAAAAAACATATGGCCTAATGCAATAATTAGTTCAATATAACTACATAAAAATATATTAATACAAAAATTGAATGGGCTTTCGGGTGGGCTTTAATGGGCATATAACGGGCAGGGCTTGGGCTTTGAACCCTCCGCCCTAGCCCTGCCTCATGCCCAATGGGCAGGGCCGAAATGGTTTTGCTGCGGGCCGGGCCGGGCTTTTGCCCACTGGTCCAGGCGGGCGCCCATGGGCTTTTAGGCCCGCGGGCCAAATGATGACCCCTATATATATATATATATATATATATATATAGCCCTGTTGTACAGAGGGTCTCTTTACTTTAAGAATTTGATAATTTTTGTTATTTTATACAAGTATGTGACCTAATTTAATGATCTTAACCGTTGATCCTTTAGATTTCTATGTAATAATGATGTCTACAAAAAATCAACCAAATCCATAATCATTTTATCATTCAAAATACCCATCATATCAAAAATAGTTGGTCACTCACTTACCAGGTAACTTAAATCATCATTTTCATCTGATAAACTACATTTGTTTGGAAACTTATGTTTCCGGTTTAGCTGATTTTGTATAAAAATAATATTGAAAATAAAAAACCTAAAAGACGTGAAGTTTAAATCATTGATAGGCATTGCAAGTTGATCAGGAGGTACGTGTTCTTTTTTATTATTATTATTTTTTAATTAGAAATGATATCTAATTTGGCATTTGGAGATCATATATATATATATATATATAATATCATATATGTATGTGTGTACATCAGTACATATCGCCCATAACGTATCTAGGGCAAGGGATCGAGATCTGTAGAGAGTGAGGTTGGGGCCTTTGCTATCGAAGAAAAACTGTCATGTATATATGATATTATATGATCCAAATGTCAATATATGGTAGTCATGGACCTCATGCATGCTGATATATATCATGGTCCCTCAAATACTGAGGGGCACAGTAATATGAAAACTACACAAATTTGGATGCACACTATATTAGTGCCAGAGGACAAAAGATAATTTTCTTGACAAAAGTCCCAATCAACAGGGCCAACATGTACAGGAGTGAACCATAAACTGCATACGTAGCTTGCCTCGTGATCATAAAATATTATGTGCTTCTGAGCTCTGATCCAAGTGTGATCCATTCGATATGGTGATATATGGTATTATCATACTCGATCTGACTGACTAGAAACTCCTATATATATATGTATTTTCCTTTTCTTTGTTTGATTTGTTCTAATTGCCTTTACAGGAATAATGGATATGTTTCGGCTGAACTATTAATTCAGAGAGTAGGTGGCTAGATGCAGTTCACACGTACCTAACCAACAAAGATTCTCTACATGTTACTTGAGTTAATGCTACTGCCCGTCCATATAGGGTTGATTGGAAAGGGAGACTTTATCCATATGATTAATTGGTAAGATGAATTGATCCAATTAATATTGACTTCTTGAGTTTCACATTGATGTTCGTAGGTCAATATATTTGATGAAATAACCCTTTATAAACTGATTAAGAGAAGATTGATAGATATACAAATGCCTATATTTTAATTTTGTAAACCTCTTATATAATAATTTATAGTTTAAGCATAAGTGTACACGTACATATTTTGTTTGTAGGAATTTGAGTCTAAGATTTAAATTGGACCACGCATGTGAGTTTCTATTATAGAGAAATTATAGGTAATTGAAAATTTCTTTAATTTTCTATTTACAAAAAATATAATATACTACCACTAAAAAAGAGTTTCCAATTTTTTATGTAGGACATATAATATTTGTTTTTTGTGTGTGTGTGTGTGTATCCTCTCCCTTGCTTTTGGCATGTTATTGTACAACAGTACATAGATCTTGATAGTCCAACCACTACATACATACAGTTCTTTTTCTTTTCTTTTTTGAATAAAGGGCGGTGTGGCTGCCCTCAAGCCTTGATTAATGAAACTGTCGAATACAGGGGGGGACATTGAGCCTAAACCCCTGATTACAATACGCACTTAGAGAACATCCTGAAATACTATCCTGAGTCTCTACTAAACAACTGTATTCAACTAAGCACCAACTAGCAAAGAGCGCTCTACTGGCGACTCTAACAGGTCACACAGCGGTGACACAACGGAAAGAAAACTCGATCTGCAACTCGATTACAGCATAGCATAATTTCCATACGCACAACTTTCCCATCATGTTGCCACTGGAAAATACATCCAGTGACACTAAGTTTCACCTTACCACTAGGAGGCAGCGGCCATTTGACCAAGCAAGAAACTCGCCACCTACCTAGAGCAGACACGTTATTGCCACTAAGAGGTTGCGACCATTTGCAAATGCAAGGAACTCGCAGCCTACCTAGAGCAGACAAGGCACATAAAGTACATAAACCAGCACGAAGCCCATTCCTTCCTACCGAACTACTGCAGAAACTTATTATACAGTTCTTTTTTTGTTGATAAATTGATGGCATGCATTTCTTACTCCAAGTATATCCATATATAAAGTCGTGCTCAAGCAAAACTATCTACATAGTAACATTATTTCTCGATGTATAGACTTTAGACTAACATAACAAATTAAGGAACAAGATAAACGACATATAGAGGTGTGACTGAAGATGTAACATGAATAACAGTAATACAGTATACATTTTACTCCTATGGAAAAAAACAACTCTCTCTCTCTCTCTGCGGGTAATTTGAAAAAAGAACATACGTACAAATAAATAACTTGGATTTCTCTTTTCTTTTGTCTTCGTGGTTTCCCTACCTATCGACAATTTCAGCTGTGAAAGGATCTCTTTCCAACTTAATTAGTGAAACGCAGCAGGTTGTTATACGTACGTAAATATGACAGAGATTTGGAGCAGCTGCCCGGGGGAAAAACATGAGCATACAATTATTAATGGCTTAATGCACGGAGGCCGGAGGGCCTACCTTTTTAACTTCACAGTTTAACGAATGAGACTATTTGCCGTTATAAGATAGATAGGAACGCAAAACCGGCTGTTAACACCCGAAAAACGGAACTATCCAAGTTTTTCTCCAAATTTAATTGATAGAGCCTCATACAGTAGTTAATCTTCAACTTGCATATACATCAAAATCGAAACTAACAGTAATCGATCGATAATCATTTTAATGCATCTTTCAATACCTCACCATATATAATCGATCAGGATGCTGTTAGCTAGAGTACCGGGGCAATTAATTACATGTTGAATTATATATAATACCTGTTGAATGAATAATTGCAGAAGGATTGATGTTGGTGTATATGCAAAAACATGTGTTTGTGACTTTGAGCGCAGAAGAGAAAAGATACTTATGTGCACAGAGAGGTTGAATAATTGCTTTGCATGAATAGAGCAACCGGGATTACTAGCTAGCAAGCTGTTTGATCATTCACGTGAGCTGCTTAGGGTTGACTAAGGAAATTTAAGGTAAAAGGTAATTATAAGTCTATAACCATAGCAAAGTTCCAAACTGGCGAGCAGGCTGGGTGGTCATCCATGTATTTACTAGGCAACTCAATCAAAACCCTAGTGTAGTTTGCTCTACTGGCTACCTAAGTTTACTGCGCCGTTTCAAAAATGAGATATTGAAGTAGGATCAGTACTCAGTAGGATATATATGGTTGAGGTGTGGGGAGGGGTTTGGTCCCTTGCCTGCAAAAGCATTCATTGCCTTTTGGCAATACTAAGGTGAGGATTGAGAAGGACATACTTCATCTCCATATATGCAATTATTACATAAACCCTAAACTCTTAGATCTGCCCGATGAGCTAACGATCATCGAATAAGTTAGTTTTAAGTATCATAATACAAAGAAAATATAGAGTAAGATAAACACATCCTGATCGGGAGTCCCATCCATTGCTAGTTGGTGGTAGTCTATCCCTCCTTAATTAATGCACGTCATCTCTTATCACTGTTGAGTTATAGAAATATATCCCCACACAACAATACTATAGTTATTTTCTTTTAACAATGTAGTACGTATATATGTCTGTTCTAAAAAAAAAAAAAAGTACGTATATATGTAGTATTGCCACAATATGAATATGAATCGCAACAATACTTATAATTAAGGTAAGTGAAACCATACTTGAATGGAGGGTTCTGGTACTCAATTTATGGATGTATTATATTATATACCTGATGATATCTCAAAAATCTATTGACTCATGCAACAAACTTATAATTGTTAGATAACCACCGAAGTCAGAAGCTAAGTTACTATAATTAATGTAACTAGTTTCATCCTATCAGCGTAGAGAGTTAATTTGGTGGCCGGGAAGCGAGAGAAAGATGTATCGCCAAACCAACGATGAAATGAAGAATTAAGTATATATATGAAGTTGTGACTTTTTAATTGCAAACAAGATTTTAATATTATGTCAGACAATCGTTTATCTTTAACAGTTAATATATTTAGAAAACCTTGAGTCTAATGAAGATCGATATTTTGTCAAGTTGATTATAATTTTTACTCAAACTTCATCCCAGGAGAAGATGAAAGCCTTAATTGGATGGGTAGTAAGCTAGGGTTTATACATACTGTTGATTTTACAAAAGCAATTAAATTAATCTGTATGTTATTTATTGAGATGATTGGTTTAGCGACGATTTGTAGTGTGGGGATATGTAATCCTATAAATTTGTGTGGCTCCAATCGAATCTTGAGTGTGTACCACTATGAATTTTGTAACTGGGAGCCTGATTGTGGGGTGAAAGTTTTGGCAGCAGATAGGGTTTTGATCAATATGGGGTCTGTGTAGTAGCATTCCACACATCTCCTTTTGGCTTGTCTTTTTTAACTCATTTTGTTTGGCTGTCTAGAAGTCACGTGAATGTCTTATTATTAAAGCTCTAGCCATGTCTTTCTCTCTCTGTTGCCCCAATTGCCAGTTGCCAGTCCAACCCCTCCTTTCTTCTTTAAAACCCTCTCACTACTCTACTGCTTAGGCCCTTTTGCCTCTCTCTCTGATCTCTCTCTTTTCTCTTTCTATGTCTGCTTTGATCTTCCATCTTTACTGGAGTTCATAAGATCATTGACTACTGTTCTTTGCTGATCTCATCAATGGCTCCACCTTTTCTTGAGCTCAGCACTATTGGAAGCCATGATCATGATCAAGATCAGTATGATCATCACCACCATGACCTCTTCAATTATCTAGAACCTCAATCTTCTTTTTCCTCCACTACTTCCTCTCTTTCTAGTCCCATATTCTTAAGTCCAGCTCAAGTCCAAGGACCAATATCTGATCACTACTATAGAGAACAGCAAAACTTTCAATTCCAGCTACTAGAGGTGAATTTATTTCATGTGATCCATAATCCATTACAGCTCTTTTCGTTTTCCAGGTTTATGTTGTCCATCCCTTACTAATCACTTGATCATTTTCTTGTAATTTTTAGGCTGATCACATTGTTTCGTATGGCGGATCATGTGATCACGATCAGACCCTTGGAAATGAAGGTGAGAAAGGTACTCTGATTTCCAAGCATGGAGCTGATGATCACAGAAATCATGAAAGTCGAAGTACTCGTGCTGAGAATATTTCGGTTAAGTGGATGTCTTCGAAGATGAGGATCATGAGGAAGATGACCAACCCGGATCAAACAATTAGCAGTAATACTACTGCTGCTACTAATGATAGTACTGCACGAGTTAACTTCTCATCATCACACAACTTTGAAGAGCAGAAGCTGCATCCATCATCACCTTTAGGAACCGACAGCTCAAACAACACGAACCCGATTAGGGTTTGCTCCGATTGCAACACAACCAAGACACCTCTGTGGAGAAGTGGACCTAGAGGTCCTAAGGTAACTAATTAATTTCTTTATGTTCATCTCTGACTAGGTGTACCTTCCTTGTTATTAAATGTTTTCTCGTACTCAGAAGTTTCTAAAAGAAACTAGAGTTAAATCTTGTTAGTTTAATTTCTAGCTTCACTGAAAAGGGAGAAGTTTTTGCGATCCCAATTTTAATTCATATTGATTTCCCTTTTTTCATGTCACTTATAAAATTATGTTGGATTACTAGTCACTTTGTAACGCCTGCGGAATTCGGCAAAGGAAAGCAAGGCGGGCCATGGCGGCAGCCGCGGCAGCAGCAAACGGCACAACCCTGGCGGTGGAGGCGGCGCCATCTATGATCAAGACGAGTAAGGTGAAACTTAAAGACAACAAAACTATTCCATTCAAGAAAAGGTGCCACAAACTTACTACCTCCCCTTCACCTCGAGGCAAATCGAAGACCAAGCTTCGTTACAAAGATTTCTCAATTAGCAGCATGAATCAGAATTCAGGCGCTGTTCCTCCTACTACTGCTACTACTACTACCACCACCACTTTTCAACGAGTTTTCCCTCAAGACGAGAAGGAAGCTGCGATCCTGCTAATGGCCCTATCTTGTGGACTGGTTCAAGGTTGAGAGTCGAGTTTCGACCGTAATTCTTTCCCTAATCAGTTCCACTATCTTTTGTAGTACTATTTTAGCTAAATTAGAACTAGATTGAGCAAGTTCAAGTTAGATGGAGAGTGAGAGAAAGCAACAAAATCAGTGAGGAATGAAGTTCAATAAAAGACAAAAATAAAAGTTTAACTATGTTGTGATCCTAGGAGTTATGTAAGCTAAATTTCTGTAATATTTTGGACAAGTTGATTATTAACCATATTATGGTTGACTGCTTGTTCATCGATATATGTTTTATGGTGTTTTGCCATCATATATACCTAATAAATTGCCCAAGTTTGCCACGCAGTACTGGTACTACCGCTTCATCTTGAGCTTGTCTTCTTCTTTGTTTTCCAATGTCAATGGTGTGTGTGTGTGTGTGTCTATATATATATATATATATATATATATATATATATAACCTAGCTGGCTAGGGTTCTTGGTTCATTAGCGAAATTATTCATATTAGACTCAATAAGCTGCCAACTTTTGTACTGTAGAGTGGCAACAAAATTTGAGTCACATGATCAGTAATAGTGCTGCTGCTGCTGCATGTGCAGAGTAGGGAACGATTATTGAAGGGTGCAGATTGTCCAGCACACATACACACAGAGATATAAGTACAAGTTCCATTAAAACTTGAAGACCCATGGAGCAAATTGATACATAAGGAGAGTTGGGATCCTTTTTCTTAGGGATATCACAACTTTAGGGTTTTGATCGATATAACAGAAAGCAACAACTGGACTTTTTACAGCCTTTTTTTGTCGATCTTTTTTTTTTATCTGAAAAAGCTTCATAAGGCCTTACTGGCTAGCAATGATGATGGTGATGATTCAGAGTAAAACGATAACAGCTTTTGCAGGTGGGAAAGGTCACCTAGACATCTGTGAGCTATACTCTTATTGTCTCTGAGCAGACATTATTGTGATCTGGATTTGAACCTGATAGAGGAGCTAATAAAGCCAGCTTAGCTTCTAGTCTTCAAATGGCAGCAGTACAAGGAGAGAGCGACTGAACTTGTATTACTGTAGCTGCAGTGACGTGCCTGCAGCAGCCTATCTACTTACAGTCAAGTACTTCAAAGGGATAAGATTAGTTAAAACTCAGGAGTTCGGCTTCGAGTTTTCTCTGGGGTGCATGCATAATAGATCTGGCCGGCCAAATCATTTGGCAATTTATGATTTATGGACAAAGGACATGTTTTTGTTTGATGTTGTACTTATGACCAACATTTTGTATATGCAAAGTGATAATCAATTAACCAAGCCACGCATAAACTTTGTACCATCCGACCTCTATATGAAATCTAACTATAAGGTTTCTTTTTAGTATTAAAGCAAAAAAATAAATAAATAAATAAAATAATAATAATAATAATAAAGGAGGCTTCTTGCGCAACATTGTGCTTAAATTTCAAGGGATTTACGCAACATTACGCAATTCTGTTTATTTCAGTGACCCTTTCAAGGGATTACACACGTAACTAATAAGATGTTTCGGTCACTAATCTCAAGGAATTTGGGAACTTAATACAGTATCGACCACCAAATCTTTGATTTTACAGGAGAAAGTAAGAGGGGGGAACCTGTTTAAAATATGCAACATATATAAAATTTGCCAACCTCTTTTACATGATCGATTATTTCTAAGGAGATAATATTTAATAATGGTAATAACTGGCTTTTTCCGAAGAAAATTCGTAGTTGTAGACTGTATAAAGTATTACTACATATAATAAAATAATGATAAAAATTGACAAGCCGCAAACTCTCTCCTAGGGTTAGGGTTTGCGTCTGTGAGAAAAAACTTTTCAACAAAGAATGGCCTCTGCTGATGCAATGGCAGCAAGACTTACCTCCTCCCTTGCTATTGCAGAAGGGAAACGGCCTATTGACCTGCATCCGTCAAAGGGACTGCGACAACCGGAAGTTTTCATGCTTGGAAAACTATTGACTGCAAGGGAGTATACACGCCGGTCGTTCATGGGAATGTTCAGGTCTGTGTGGAGGGTTAATGGAACTCTTCGTGTCGAAGAAGCTGGAGAAGCTGATCGTGTCCTGATTTCATTTTCAGATCCAATAGACAAGACTAGGGTTTGGAAGGGCGGCCCTTGGGGTTTCAATCGAGCTCCGATCGCTTTGGCGGAGTATGATGGAGTGAACCCGGTGCTGTCAGTATCGCTGCAGAAGTCATCGGATTGGATGACGTTGATGGGAGTTCCTCCGACGTTTAGATCTGAAAGGATTATGCGCCTGATAGGCAGCACGATCGGGGAGTTCATGAAGTTTGACCGGACGGCTTTCCGGACCAGGGTGCTACGTATCAGAGTAGAGATCGCCTATACGACGCCATTGCTTCTCAAGCGTCGCTTCTGGGTTGAGGACGAGGTCCAATTTGTGGTGCAGTTCAAATACGACAAGTTGTTTGGGCGATGTAGTCATTGTGGGTTCGTTACCTATGTGGGATTGCCATGCTTCGGGCCTGAGTTGATGAAGAATGAGCAGGGACCAGTGGGGACGGTGGAGCCGCCGACAGCCTTGGTGGTGATGCGTGGAGGGCCGGAAACAAGTGCTACTACAACTATGGTTTTGGCAAATGGCCAAACCCTAGTTTTCCAAGCCCAGGTTCCCCGGTCCATTCCTAAAGCTTTTCTGCCGCAACATGTGGTGAATATGCGCTGGGCTAGAAGGCAGGTGTAGATCAGGGAGCTTGAGGAGCCACGGCAGGAGGTACCACCTATTAAGGGGGTGCGTCGTCATAGAGAAGATGATGAGGTAACCATCTCCCCTAAAAAGCTTCGTCTCAGTTTAGCTGTGGGTAAGAGAACTCTAGATGCAGTGACTATGGGCCTTATTGAAGCACTTGTTGGTGCTAATGAGCAACCAAAGCGAAAGCGTGGTCGTCTTGTAGGAAGTTTCAACAAAATGTCGTATAATACTGTAGGAAAGAGTAAAATGGTTAAGAGGGATGGTGACCAAGGTAAGAAGACCAAGAGGAACAGCAAGAAGACCAACCTGATGCCGAGGTTGTTAGCTGCTGCAGATGGAGTTAATTCCGACCCTAAGGGGAAGGAGTTGGCCCTTGTCTAGGTTCTCTTATCAATAGACATTCTGGATGCAAGTCTTGTTTCAGGTAGGGTTTAAATCTCTATATGCTTTCCTAAGATGTTTCTAGTTTGTTTTTGTACCACAATTGCGTGTTGCCAAAGTATACTAAATGATTGATTTTGCCTTAGAAAGCGAGGTTTGTGTTGCTTAGTTAGGCTTGCTTTCAGCGAGCGTCCCTTAGTTATTGATGAGTTTAGCTTTGCTTAGATATGTTTCTGGTTATCGATCAGTTTACTTATGTAAGTTCTGTGAACTCTGACATGTTTCTATGACTTGATTATTAATGCAATTAATTCCTATTCAAAAAAAAAAAAAAAAGAATTACTACATTTTTGCATAGCCAAGAGAATCCAATTTCAAACTAGGAACAAAAAGAAAATGACCGACAACTTTTCTTGAGAGATACGAATCTTTGGTGAGGGTGAGAGACAATAAAATAGAACGAAAACATGAAAATAAGAATTAAATACGTGTCAGAAAAAACGTGGAAATTCGAGCAAGTTTGTGAGATATTGACTTTGACCCTTGAATCCAACGACACGTCGTCCCACTCCACACGTTTGACCGTTTACTCCTTTCACCTGGTAATTTCGCCTGGTAAATCAAACGATGAAAAGAGAGAATTTCAACTGGGATTCATGGATTCCTTCCCCAAATAGTCAAACCAGAAATAAAAGACCTCTACTTTCACACATGGCGGAGCCACCAACCGAACACCACATCAAGCGCTTCAAGTTCATTTGGCGAGTCCTCATGATCTCCAATCTCGCTCTCGGAGGTTAGCCTCTCTCTTTAATTCAATTCTGGGTTCTGGGTTTTTGTAAAATCACTAGGGTTTTGATTAAAGTTTGAATCTTTGAGCAATGTTGGGTAGGGCGTTTTGGTTGTTTAAGCACAAGCTTCAATTTTGTGATGTGGGATGTGTTTCTTTCAGTACTATTCACTTTGTGTTTGATCAATTTACCCAGAGCTGAGATTTAACTGTTACTGTAAGCTATGCATGTTTTATGGGCAGGTTTGTTTTCAATTTTCATTGGTGTGTAATGTTATTGTTGGAAAGATCTGAACTTTACATTTATATCCAATGGAAGAGTGGTGGGAGCTATAAGATGGAATAGTGTATTTTAGCACATATACAAACCATGGATGTGTAAAATTAAACCAAAAGCTGGAAATCTGATTCTCAAAATCCAAGCTGAAGTAACTTGACATTGAATGTGAAATCCTTAATCAGAGACTCTGTGCTGAACAATGACTTGAAGGGTTTTCGTTATAGGCGAAGAACTATTATTCTGCCTGGTGATGGCGATAGTATCGTCACTCCAATTAATATTCAAATATTATCTCATACCAGTGATGCGGAATTTCATTTCATGTTATTTGGTATCTAGGCAATTGTTGTTCCGTGTTTCCGGTGCCCAACTGCCTGGCATGCTTCACTGTCCTGTGATTTGACAGCAGTATACATCTATTTTGATTCTTTGGGGTTTTTCTCTACTGAATCTAATCATCTTAGCTTTTTCCCTAGCTGTTACAAGGGGGATGGGAAAAGGGGATTGTTAAAGCATCTTTATGGATTGACATCGCTTCAATTGCATGAAACAAGAGGTTCTTGTGATTGTTACGAAGATAGTCATCTTGGTGTGGAAAATCTTTTGTATCCTTCTTTTTCGCATGTCTTGTGAGTTTCTCTGTCATTTGAGCTATATGACTGGGTGGACTGGCTCCCCTGGTTCATCCACCCTTAGGAATGATCAGTCCCCTCCCCACCTTGATAATCTGGGGGTTATTAAATACTATCCCCATTCTGGACCATAGCCACTTTCCAAGTTTCCATCCCTCTTTACCTTGATGATATGAGACTGCAAACTGGTTAATTATCAGATGGTTAATCTGGATTCCATCAATAGTCCCATCCCTTTTCCTTGGTTTTCTCCCCTCTTTTCCTCAAAATCGGTCAATTCTTAGCCTAGCAACATTTGGGCAAATGAGTTCGTATTGATGAAGATGTTATCATTATGATTGATGTCTGTAGTACATGATATTGTCACAATATGACTAACAAGAGTTGTAGTCGAATTCGTAACTTAACCTCAGTTTTTTTGTTCCTTATGGAGTTAATATGATAATAGGACTCGAACTTAATTGACAGGAAAGACAAAGGATTTTACTGACTTGCACCTGACCTCTTGCAGGTTACATGTTTATTGGGGCTAAGAAGAGAGACATAGCAACCGTGAATAAGAAGAAAGCTAAGGAAATAAGCATTAAAAAGCACAAAGCTGTAGTTGAAGAAGTGCCCTCTTCTCCTCCAGCTTCTCCTCCCACAACTACTACTACTTCTGAGACATGGGATTTGTGAAGGTGCGGCTGCCTATCCCTGAAGATCAGCAACACGAACTTTTCAAGTGGATGCTGGATAGTAAAAGAAAGTTAAATATCAAGGATCTTGAAGAGAAGAAACCAAATGATGGAAGAAAAGATCAAGCTTTAAACATTTTTCCTGTGCAAAACCCATACCAAGCTTTTAATTGGTGCTACTCTTTGCTGACAGAATTCTCTACAGAGAGATGTTGTTTCGAAGATAAACCACAGAACCTAGGTTTTCTTATCTGGGAAATTGATATTGAAGTAAGTTAATTTTCAGTGACTCTGAATTCTTGTTAGTTTCGACTTCGGTATATATTTGCAGTAGATTCACATGTGGATTAAAGCCTTGTTGAGGAAATCTGGTACGAAATATTATATATATTTTTGTTTTCCAATGATTGCATAGCATGGAATGAGGAATATGATGAAATATACAAAAGTGAGTTGCAAACTCAGATTTTGTCATCAGCTCCTTTCTGCCCATATTCAAACTATATTACTGTCACAGAAATCTATATAATGTGATCAGCATCGTCAAACTCGTTCAGCTATTACGCAAATGAACAGTAACTCATCTCTTAAATCACATGCCAGTTGTTAGTTGGGACAACAATTATGCAGACAGTAAGAGCCAGACAGAATTGAACTTTTTGTCATTTTGCCTTTTGAGCACTCTGAGTTTGAGAATTTAATAGAAGACCCTACCACTGTAGTCGTCGGACTCCCTCCTCTAACTACATCCACAATTTCTATCCAATCCCCATCTCCCTCGCGAAGACTTGAACCATTCATCCAAAATTAGAAGTTTGCAGAACTGACCCTGCTGGTTTCAAACGGTCTAACTTCCATTGCAAATTTTGCCTACAATGCCGGGAACCATCTTGGTTTCAGGTACCAACGGCCATAGTCTTCAATTACATTTCAAACATGAGCTTGGCATTATAACTTATGTGTAATTAATATAACTTACCATTTCATATGATTATTGAATCTTTTCAGTTCTTGAATTCATGGACCTTCCATTTTCATCATCATCTTCTTCTTCAATATCGATAAAGGGTGAACAACTGTTTCCTCTGAAGTCAGTTTTCTTTTTAATATCCGTCTCAAAAAACCAATAATGTAACAAAGGGTTCCTGTATTCACATGCAGTATCTTTGGGGTCAAGATCAGAGTACCAAATTTGGGAGAGTAGAGACTTGTCCTTGTAATGATCACCGTCCCTCATCTTGATCTTAAATGCTAATATTCTTGACTTGGTATCTAATCCAGTTTGTGTTCATGTTCAGCCCATTGACGACTCTTCGGGACAACATGCTTGTTATTCTCCAAGATTCTGAAGGGAATCAGATATCAGAAACAGGTTTGTCGAAACATTTCCTACACATATGAATTATTACAAACTCTACACTGTAGCAGATGGGTTCATGATGATATCTAGGACTTACAGGTATTGAGACCAGGTCCATAGTTGAAAAGGGTCTTTGGGATGACTTCTTCCCCCTTAAAGGCGGTGGGTTTCTGCATATGAAATTGCAGTTCTTACTCAATGAAGAAGAGCGCAATCAAATCCGTGTGATGGTACTCTTTTGTGATTCTGTTCTTATTTTTCAATGACTAATTTCAGTTTGTACTCAAGTTAGTGTAAATTGGCTTGCAGCGAGAATCTGCTGTGAAAAAGAAGCATGGGGAGTTCAGTCATAGCGGTCCTATTAGTGTGCAAAGTACTCCTGGTGCCCGGATCAATGTTGCATCATCTTTGAGTCTTCGCAATGTGATATCAGGTTTGAGTTTGTTATCCTGGCAAGAAAATATATAGAAACTTAAGTAGAAAATGTAACAGGGGAGCAACAGTTAGCAGAGAGAATTAGTATTTAGCCGTCAATGTGGATTACCATTAGTGAAATGACTTTTTCTAGATATTCTGATGGATCCATTTCCTGAAATTGAAGCCATAAGCATTGCAAGATAGGTAGTCAAGTTTGTCTGGATGATTTACTTGGTCTTAAATGGTAGTGTCGAAAATGAAAATTGAAATGTACTGTTAGTGAGTTCGTTAACGATCATTGAACCCTGTTTTAGAGTGATGCAGATAGGAACGAAGAGACTTCATCAGACATCACTGTGCAGCAAAGTGTTAATTTGTCTCCAACTGATTTGAGTCGCAGGGAGTTGGTTGAAAACATCGCTGCCCAACCATTTCATGCTAAGATTCCTGCCAAAGCCATTTGTGCTGATGAACCTGCAAGGTTATTAAGAGGCTCACAACCAGTTGTTGATAACCTTCCTAAGCTTCAGGAAGAAAAGCATTGCAAACTCGAAAAGCAGCAGAGCCTGCTGAAGAAAACTCCTAGCGTAAAGAACATGATAAGTGCCTTTGAAACTGGTTTAGCGGAGGTATATATGTCTATTTATATGTTAAGCAAGTGATTAACTTGTTTCTCATAGTAATAATGTGTAACGTTTGCTTGAACAACAGGATGAGAAGCCTCCCATCAAACCAGTACCAATGAAAGTTCAATCAAACAAAACTATAACAGGCAATCTTCCAAAAAACCAGGACTTAAAAGAAGACAAGAAAGTCGGTACAGAAAATTCAGAGTCGATATCAAAACGAGCAGTGAATCCTTTACCTCCAGAACAGTTGCAACATGACACGACATGTGGTGAAAGCGGTGAAGAAAATATTTCACTTGGAGCTTTAGGTGGGACTAAATCATCACACGACACAGGTATAAAGAGTCGATTCTAACCATTACATCGAAGAAGTTTACATAAATGAGGATAAGCTTCTCACAGATTTCAGTACAACATCTTCTGAAACAGTTAAAATTTCAGAGAGGGTACTTCATGATCATAGACACCAACCTAGTAAGATGCTCCATGGAAAAAGAGATTCTGGTGGCAGTCCAGTTATAGAGGAGACTCATCAGCTAGAAATCTCTTCCAGAAATTCTCAAATGTCCGACATTCAAGGACTTTCAGCCCAAATATGTACTTCAATAGCAAACTGCGAAGATAGGCACAATCCCTTTCAAAGCTCTAGTGGATGGATATTCCCAGATGATGCAATACAATTTTGTATAACAACTAGTGGTAAAAAGGTGATGGATTTTCTGGGAAGTTGCAGTATGATGAAGCCAAGTATCCATCAAGATAGAAAGAGTTTGTCTTCCTCAAAAACTGAAGAAGACCAGCAGGTATCTGAATTTCCTCAAGTACCCTATGATTACTTGTTACATTGTTGAACCATTTTTTGATAAATATTTTGATTCATCTAGATTCAAATTAAAACATGAGAATGATTTTCTAATTGTATTTGAAATTAATAACGTGACTTCTTTTAAATGAAAGTCATGTAGTGGAACAAGTGTGATGACAGTCTATTCTAATCATTGCGTAGGATAACGTGGATAGCGGTAATAGTAATGAAGTGAACAGAAATGAGAAGAATCACAGACCAAAAGAACTACATAAGGTTCAGAAATCAGAAGAAACAGAGACTTCTGGGGTGGCAGTTGGACAGGTTATATTTCTCTCACAAATACCAAAGAGACCACTTCGTTATAGTTCTTTAATGAAGAGTGTCTAGTTCTTATATGACTTCCTACTGCATAAATTTACTAAAAAACTAGGTTGATAATATATTTATTTATACTCTTATAAGAGTTCAGATTAAGAGGATTAGCGTACAAAGAATAAGAGTGCAAACTATTCATTATGGAAATAGTGCTGATACCTCAATTATTTTATCTCTCAGGCAATAAAAGTTGCAATTATGATTGGATTTGGAACACTTGTTCTTCTCACTAGACAAAGGAAAAATATGTAAGCATTAGAAGATCAGCATGATGAGTATTTATTCTCCTTTCTCTGCCAATTCTATAATTGTTTGAATGACTGTTTTACGTTGCAGGTGAAATTAGCTTGTGCATACTTGTTGGTTATCATCCAAATTCGGGTCAGAAGAGTTGGAACCACCATTTGTTGATGAGTCATATTAATTATCAATATTTTTTTCCTATTCCTTTTTTGAGTTCCATTTTGAGATGAATGAGTGACGCACTTTATACCCAATACGAACAATCGTACGTACTTATCATTTACTTTTCAATTCATTCTTTCATAATGTACTAATTGTTGAAGGATGTCGACATTATGTGTGCCTCTACAAACTAGGGTTTAGAGTTGTAATAGGAGAAGGTTCTAGGTATTCAATGTATTCGGATTCTATTACCTTTTATGTACGTTGTAACTCCCTATATAAGGGCTCCTATTATCAATAATAAACAGACAATTACATTTCTCCTACAACACGTTATCAGCACGAGTTCTAACCCTAACTTCAGAAAAAGAAAAAAAAACCTAGAAGAAAAAAACCTTTTTCTTCTCTGCCGCCAACCCAAAAACAAAAAAAAATATCCATTCCGGCCTCAGCCTCAGCCTCACCTCACCTCACCTCACCGGCCGGACCTCTCCAGCAGTACCTGCAAACCCAGCAGCTCAGTCCTGCAGGCCTCCTCCCCAGCGCCCCCGCGCCCAGGCCGAGATCTGCAGCAGCACCAGCACGTCGAACTACAGTAGCAGCCCAGGCCTCCGATTTGCAGCACCTCCGACTAGCGACCAGCGATTAGCTCTGTCCAGTCCGCCTGCCCAGCCCAGTCGCCTGTTCCAGTCCGCCTGCCCAGTCGTGCAGATTAGGAGGAAGAAGAACGAAGGAAAGAAAGAAAGAAGAAGAAGACCGAAGGAAAGAAAGAAAGAAGAAAAAAAGAAAGAAAGAAAAAAAAGAGAAGAGCTGGGCCCGGGAAGAAGAAGAAAAAAAAAAGAAAGAAAAAAAAGGGGGGAAGGGAGAAGGGCTGGGCCAAAAAAAAAAAGGGAGGAAGAAGAAAAAAAAAAAAAGGGCAGCCCACCAATTGTCAACTTCCGACCAGATTCCAGCGATCTTAATTTAGCTACACGCCTGCATCAACACGCGCGTGTCTTCAAGCTAAGAACAATCACGTAAGTTTTTATAATTAAGGTTGCTGCTTTCTTGTATTTAAATTCCTTTTATTTTCTGCAAATATTGGAATATATGTTGCCAAATGATTTTGATATTTAACAAAGCGGAATTGTGGGGATTCACGCTTAACGAACTAAGAGTGTTCATAATTAAACGAACTAAGAGTGTTCATAATTAAACGAACTAAGAGTGTTCGTGTGAACTAAGAGCGTTCACAATGCTTGGACTAAGAGCGTCCGTAAGCATCAAATTGTGACCATATTAAAACATTATTGTTTGGTCTAATCCAAAAGAGATTCTTGGAAATTAATTTCTTGGTAGCATAGCTCGGAAATCTCATTATTTTAGTTTTCGTGGAAGTTTAACTCCGAAACTAATATATTTTCTCTTCTTATTTTCAGGATGTCGAATGAACCTAGACTCGACTTTCCCATGCTTGACTCAACAGGCTCGGATTACCACAGTTGGGTAACTGACGTTGAGAACCATCTCACTTCAAATGGACTATTACCCATAATCCAGGCACCTAACCCGGATCTTGTGTTCATACGAACACCTACAAAGCATGCTCAAGCAGTTATCTTGATGCGACGCCATATGGACAAGGCACTCAGATTGGAGTATATGTCGATCAAGAATGCAAGAGAGCTATGGGTAGCGCTAGAAGAGCGCTTTGGCAATGTTCAAGATTCACTCCTCCCTGACTTGAAGGTTCAATGGAACAACCTGCGCTTTGCTGATTTCAAGTCTGTTGTTGAATATAATTCAGAACCTCTTCGCATACAGTCCATGTTGAGGTTTTGTGGACAACCTGTCACAGAGCAAGAGCTAATTGAGAAGACTCTCTCCACCTTCCCCGTTTCAGCCATTGTGGTATCAAAGCAATACCGTACTGAAGTCAATGCTAGACGGATCACGAGGTTTCATCAGCTTATCAATATTATATCTGTAGCTGAGAAACATGATAACATACTCGTGAGCAATTATAATTCAAGGCCTATTGGAACTAAGAGCGTTCATGAGGCGAATTATAATGCACCCAAAGGAGGGCGCAAAGAGCGGTACCCTAAGAATGGGGGACATGAGGGACGTATGGGCCCATATAACCGCCATAACCAGGAAGGAAACCGCAAGTTTGGTGTGGATACACGTGGTGGTAATGCCACACGTGGGAGAGAGGGTCGTGGTATCCCTAGCCGTAATGGTAGCGCCATGGGTAATGGTGGTGGCACCAACCCTACTAGGGAACACCGGCAACGTGCACCTCAATTAAAGGGAGGCAACCACAATGATGAGTGTCATCGATGTGGATCAATTGAGCATTGGTTCAAGCAATGCAAGGCAAGCGAGGAACTAGCTGCAAGATACAGGGCATATAGGGACCTGAGAGAGCAAGAAGTGTACTTTGCAGAAGAAGAAGAAGATGGTGGAGATGTCAATCTCACCATAGAGGACTTCAAAGCTGAAGATGAAC
This sequence comes from Rosa lucieae, assembly GCA_024704745.1. Taxonomy (NCBI): domain Eukaryota; kingdom Viridiplantae; phylum Streptophyta; class Magnoliopsida; order Rosales; family Rosaceae; genus Rosa; species Rosa lucieae. The sequence continues at coordinate 6,465,607 of CM045493.1, forward strand.
TGCACAAGGATGCATCAGACTTTGATTAGATTAGTCCTTTTATTTTCCAAGAACTTTTGTAATGGCAATTTGCCTTAGTCAATAAATGACAATTGTATTAACACTTTCTTATGTGGCAGACCCAATAAAATGTGATGTCTAGAAAAGTCATTGAGATTATTGGTACTTAAGAGAGCCTTGCTCCACCAACATCTCTCTCTACTTTCCTGGTCATATTTGATTGGAGTTACCAAACGGATAGAGTGACTACAATGTGTCTTACTTTGATTTTATTTTGGATTAGATTTTGGAAACTTTGATGTAATCATTGGCTATTAATAAAGTGTCAATTCTTTTACTTAATGTCTTGGACATACCTTAATTCGAACTTTATTATATAAGAGCCAATGGTTTTCATGTGGAAACACATTATGAGAATGGACAGAGTTCCTTTGCATCACCTCTAATGACTACGGACATAAACGAGTATTAGAGAAACTTATGTGTTGCTCTAGTGGGTTGTATGCAACCACTATTTGAGTTATTGAATCCAACCATGTCATGAGAGATGACTTATGGGATTCTGAGACATATAGGCTTTAACATGATGATATGTGTATTAAAGACTTTACACGGACATCCATTTTCAGAATGAAGAAAAGTAAGAACCAAGAATTGGTTCGAGGAGCTGCACATGCACCTCATGGCACCATGATTGTGCAAAGACCGGCCATACATGGCCGGCGCCGCCTACCCCCTGCGGTAAATGCATGGCATTGACGCCATAAACTCATCTCTCTACTTCTCAAGTCTATTGTGACATTATGGCTTAACCAAAACCTTCATTGGTTGATTATAAAGCCCATGTTTCGTTCTGTAAAGTCTGTTATTTAGGATTGAGACCATCCTATGCAAAGGAGATTGATGAAATAATTTCATTCTTACAAAGAATCTAAGGGAATTCTATGGATTTGATCAAGCAACTTGCGGACCGTATAGATGTTTTATAGTGTTGGTTGATACGCAAACACGCTGGTCCCGTGTTGTGCCATTATCCACTCATAATGCTGCTTATACTATACTCCTAGCACATAACATATGGCTACGGGCTCACTACCCAGATCATCCCATCCAGTCCATTTGACTTGATAATGCTAGAGAGTTTACATCGACAATTTTCGATGACTATTGCATATCATTGGGCATTGATATCAAGTACCATATTCCCATGTACACACCCAATAGGTCTTGCGGAAAAGCCACCATTAAACGACTACGATGGTAGCCCGGACATTGGTAATGCGCACCAATATTTCCGCTTGGGTTATGCAATATCGCATGCAGCTATGCTAATTCGTCTACGACTCATAGCAGCCACTCAACTTTTATTTGCGTTACAACTAGTGACTGGGTTCGAGTCTAATATCTCGTATTTATGCATATTTGAGTGTGCGGTTCATGTGCCAATTGCGCCACCACAGCGCATCAACATGAGTCATTGCAACGAATGCATATATATATTTGTTGGACATGAGTCTCCAACTATAAGTCCGCTATGTAGAACCCTTGACAGGCGATCTCTATTTCGCTGGATTTGCGAATTGTCACTTTGATGAGACAGTCTTCTCGTTGTTAGGGGGAGATTAGAACGTCAATGTTCAACAGGAACGACAGGAATTGTCGTGGTCTGTCCCCACTATGTCTCATCTTGATCCCCTAAAAGTGACGAGATCACATATACCTATTGCAAACATGCCTGCAAGGATTGATGTCCCCACAAGAGGACATGGTGCCACCCAAAGAAGATGGGTACTGCACCACTACCATGGATGGTAGTATGGTGACTCCACAAAGGTGGCATAATGGTGTCATAGGCCATGGGTTCCGCTAGAGAGAGTAGGAGACCCATAGGTTCGATGGATTCTCGCCCTAAGAAGAGAGCGAGTTTGGCACAACTTGATCCATTGATCATTGATACTCAAAATCCGTCTCATGAGAATATTTTGGATTGTGGTTATGTCCAAGAGACATCGTTGGGGGACGTCTCAATGTTAGAACCAATTCCTGAAAATATAGAGATCTCTACGAACTACACTAGTGTACATGAGGACGTGGAATTATTGAGACCAATGACATCGAAGCTTACTCCATTGAAGAATGCCAACGTAGAGAAAATTGGCCTAAATGGAAAGATGCGATCCAGGTTGAATTGGATTCACTAACGAAAAGGAAGGATTTAGGGCCTCAGATGCCTACACCTCCTAACATAAAACCTATTTACATTAATAGGTCTTCGTTAGATAGCGTGATGAGAAAAAGAGATGGTAATCTTGCCTTATGGTTCAAGGTTTCTCACAACGCCCTGGAATCGACTACGAGAAGACATATTCTCTCGTAATGGATGTCATTGCACTCTACTACCTTGTCAGTTTGGTAGTTTCCAAATAACTGAACATGCAGCTTATGAATGTGGTCACTACGTATCTCTATGGGGATCTAGATACGGAATATAATGAAGGTTCTTGTGGACTTTATTTACCCAAGTCAAGTGGCTCTAGACCACGAAGCGTATTTGCAACGAGGTTGAAATGCTCACTAAAATGACTACTTGATTGGGAAGAGATATGATGAACTATGCCCACGCGTTTCCATGACAAGTTCCGGATTTGCAATTGTTGCGGTTTATAATTGGAACCCTTGAGAGTTAAGGGAAACCGATGAACACCTGAAATCCGAGTTTGAGAGGAAAGACCTTGGGAGAACACGGTTTTGTCTAGATTCAGAACTTGTATACCGTGTCAATAGATTTTTGATAAAGTCAAAGATGCACCATGGTCGTCCGTAGTCTTGGCCCTAAAAGGGATCCGTTTCGTCCCAAGGATGATGACTAAGAAGCGTTAATAGCAGAAGTGCTTATTTATGTACAATAGGCGCATTATTGTACTTAGCACAATACAAGACCGGACACCTCAATTATTATGAACTTGTTGGCTAGATATAGCCCCGCGCCAACGCAACTCTATTAGATTGGTATAAAGACAATCTTTCGATATTTGAGAGGTACGATTGATATGGGTTTGTTCTATCCTTACAGAGAAAAGAGATGACGGAAGTGTGGGATCGGAACCCACAAGGCAGAATGCCACCTTCCGTGCTCCTCCTCCCCTCCATCAAAATGACAACAAGCACTTCTAAATACTGAAGTGAACCAAATCCGATAAGAGGATAATGTAGCGGACTTATTTACTAAGTAGTTACCAAAATCCACCTTCGAGAAACATGTGAAGAGCATCGGATAGAAAAAGTTATCCGAACTCCCATGATTGTAGCAATTAGGGGGAGATATTGACATCAGGGGGAGGCATGATGTCTACATGTTCGACCTCGAAGAGTAAGGATGTTGTGCTCTAGTCCTTCGACCAGGGTTATTTTTGTCCCACAGGGTTACCAAGGTTTGAGGCACATAAAATATCACCAAGTTATCAAATAGGATTCACAATGCCCCTATCTCAATAGGACTAGGATATCCTACAATGCACCAAGTTGGGCAAGTTTAGGAAACCCTTAAAGACTTGGGAATGCCCTTATCCCTATACGACTAGGGTATCCTACAATGCACCAAGTTGGGCAAACTTAGGAAATCCTTAAGATTGGGGAATTGAATCCTTGACATAGCTATTAATCTATTATGCATGTATATAAGAATACTGAGACTACTCTACCTGTCATACAATAACATTTCCACGCTTTCACTTTCATACATACAATTTGTTCTTAATGGCTTCTGAAGACAAGTGCAAGTTCTACACCATCAAATTCTACGAAGATCGAATCAAAACTATGGTGACTTCAGACATACCTTCTGTGGAACGGTGGATTGATAATACTTATTGCGCTCAAGGTGACGACTTGATACTGAATGGCAATGGGACCATGAAACTCGATTATGAACTTGCAGTGTTCTTCAACTATGTGTGGGTCGTCATTGCCTTATTTATCAATTTTCCCACTCAGAAAGCACTCCTCAATCGCTCATCGAATTCCTCAATGATGAGAACTTAATCTCGTTGCTAAGGAAGTTCGAGAGGACGTGACTTGTTTGGCTCGTCAAGGATTACGTGTTAGATGTGCTATGGATGTAGCTCATATGGCTGCAAACAAATACAAAGACAACAGCTACAAGTCCATGGGATTGAAGAAGTTGGCGATGGAGTTTCTGAACAAGGAGATGGAGAATGATAAGAAAATTACAAAGAGTCTTTGGGGTAATGAACGACTCAATCGCCTTCAAGTGGAGTATGTTTGCATAGATGTTTTTGTTTCGTTTCAACTAGGAGTGCAATTACAAATGCCCTACTCAAGTGAAGAGAAAATGAAATGCATCGCCGAGACAAAGAACTTTTTCATTAATGCATATTCATCAAGAAATTCCAACCGCAAGAAGTATCACATTATCAAAGAGGAAATAACTGATATTGGGGATTACAGAAAGATTGTACCAACGGGCTGGTTTTAATATTAGACTATCTTGTTGAATTAATTTTCTTTAAAGCATAGCATACATTGTTGTTGTGTTGTAATAAATTTACAATTTCTGGAAACTCTAAGGGAAACAAAAAACGTTGTGTAAACTTGACAGTTCTCAGTCATTGTACTTTTTCGAGCACCCGGTCTCCAGAAATCAAACTTGCACCTTTGCATGAAACGAGGAATCGCTTCCGAACTAACACACTCGTCGAAGTCGAGTTCGTTAAAGTTTTTAACTTGAATGTACGTCTCTTATTAGTTTGGTTTAAGCTGAGATTTGCTAGGTTAATTCATACAAGTTAGTAGAAAGCTTCCTGACCAGAATATAATATCCCAGGTCAAGTACCGGTTCACTTACCTCTTGAACTAGCTAGATCGAAGATATTTGATAATTAATCATCTTTAACTTTCAGTTCTCTTCTGGCTATTCCCTGTAGTGAATATTATTCGTGGTAAGAGATTAATCAAGACTCATTTGGTCTATAACGACTCCTAATAGCTCAAAACATATTGCAACATTATATATAGAGGACTCCAAGAATGACTCCATCGATCGTGATAAGGATAGTTAGCAATGCATTTTATTGGGTCAAATTGTATCCACACATATTGATAAATAACTTGACATCGTAAATTCTACATGCCCCATCTCCGTAAAATTAACTGGTAAAAAAAAAAAAAAAATTCCTCCCAGACCATGATTTCCACCGAAAAGTAGATTATATCTAGCATGTTGAAGTGAAATGGATATTATATAAGATAATGTAGGTCCTAATAATATATATCGAGAGGAGCAATCAAGAATTCGTTTGACAAAAAAAAGGAACTCATCGCCAAAACACAAACACATGTCTTTCTAATACTGAACCTAGAAAAAGTACTTGACGCATGCTTTATATAAGAAATTCATCAGTCACTTTCTGATGAATAGTTTTTTTTTTTTCGTCAAATAGTTCATTCATTAACAAAATAACTACAAATGTAGAGGTAGATGTTGATAAGGAAGCAAATGTACTAGACCCAGAAGCCCAATAGACAAAAATTAATTAACCTACATCCAACAGAAAATAACACACCGAGGCCTAAAAGTCCAACAAAAAAAAAAACCCAGATCAAGAATCACAAAGCACTGCCTCCAGGAGACCAGCCGCCATGGCTGCTGACCTCCAAGTTGCAGAGGGAGTAACATCAGCCAGCGCTTCACTTCCGGATGCCAAGGGTTTGTCCACCATCATTCTCCATACCCGAACAGTCTGCAAAAGAAGGATAAAGGTACCAAAAGACATAAGATCGACAATCGTGGTGGTGGAGACCACCGAGAAACACAACGCCACTGGTCCGGCAACATCCACAAGCATCGGTGGAGTATCGGTTCAGCAGCTATTCTCAGGTGTAGAGTTCGGTATATAAACCCAGGTCGAGCACAAGTGTGATGGCAGATCGAATTGTGGAAAAAGAAGAATATGAGATAGAGAATGAAAGGGGGAGTTGTGTGAGGATGAGAGAAGTGAAAGTAGATCTGGGCAATTGGAGATGAATTGGGTTAGGGCAAAGAAAAATATAATAAAACTGAGATAAAACTCAGGGAGATTCACCACAGAGGGTGAAGACACACCGTGGAGGAATGGAGGAGACGCTGTCGACTCTCAAAACTGCAGAGAGAGAGAGAGAAGCTCACGGGGAGAGAAAAGCTGAGCGTTACTTTCTGATGAATAGTTGAGTAATTGCGTCACTTTGTTCCATCCACTGCTTGGATTTTCTCTTTCACGCCACGCTGTTTGTAAGGAAGTAGCTGCCATATGCTCTAATGGAGAATGCTTTAGGTCAGGCTGGTTCAAAATAAAATGCAACCTGAATTTTGAGACAACTCTTCTAAGATTGCTGGCATTGATAGCAAATGCTTCCACTCTAGTTTGGGACATGCCAGTTTTGGGAGAGACAGGCAAATCAGATATGGAGGCAAATGCGAATGCCCAATCTAAAAGTTCGTCTGCAAATTTAAAGAAATATAATCATCTTTCTTAAGGCACTTAATGATTGAGGAACCGCTTGTAGAACCGCCAATATTGGCATTATTACTAGTTTTGTAGCTCAATGCGGTGCCTTGCGTGATGAAGATCACATTCCAAAGTGGATCCCCGTCTTGGATAATATAGCAGTTTTTGGTATATGTCACTAGGTCAAGATGTTTAACAATTGCTTTCAAAACTCGTATCTTCATATATATATATATATATATATATATATATATATATATATTTGAACATCAGTACCTAGGAAAATTGTACATAAGTAAAATTAGTACTCGATCGAGAAATTAAAATGTAGAGATAAATCACTAATGTGTCATTTTCTTTAAAATATAATTATTTTTTTCTTCTGAAAAGCTTATGAACAAATATACTTACTTTCTGTAAACAAGCCAAGCGGGAAAGACTCATGATTTGTCTTCTGTATAGTGTATACTATAGGAAGAAGAGAGAACAAATTATGCACATCAACATCAAGTACCAAATATTCAAAATAATCAAAAAACCTAATTAGCCAAGAAGTAATTAATAGTTTTATACCATAATTTATGTTTGCACAAAAATTTTAGTAAGAAGGAAGGTTAAATATTTTATAAGGGTTTAATAGTTTCCAAAAGAAAACACAAGTTTAATCTAAGGGGCCGTGACCACTTACCCAATTTCAACAACAAAATTGCCCACTTACTCCACTAAGAGTTTTTTAACCCCACTTACCCAATTTAATATCTATTGACAATTTTGCCCTATCAATTCACCTAAAACTCATCGATCTCTCTCTCCTCTCAAACTCTCTCTCCTCCCAGAGTGTCTCTCTCTCTCTCTCCAGCCGGCAGTGCCGACCACGCCTTCAACACCTTCATCGTCGACCTCGAGCCCGGCGCCGGCTAGTACATCCCAAGCCCCATCTTCGTCGACCTCAAGCCCACCGTCAATCGCCGAACACCAATCTGGTACCGATCACTGATCTGGACTCCTGGTAACTCTGATGATCAAAAGCTCGCACTTTCTGATGAGATTTAGGGACCGGTGACCGCAGTTTCTTTGCTCCCGGAGCCTCTTTGCTTCTGGAGGCTCACTGATCTGGAGTTGCTTTGCTTCTGGAGTTGGTCGCAGTTTCACCCCTTAAATCCCCGGAGCCTCTTTAGATCGACTGGAGAAGACGAAGGCAGCCGGTCGGAATCATACCGGAATCGAGCTGAAGGAGCATGGGTGTCTAAAGGGGAAGCATGGGTGGCCGGAGAAAAATTTTGACGGTTTTTTTTTTTTTTTCTGATTTATCCGGTTGCAGCGTTTTTTTATTTTTTTTATTTTAAAGAATTGTTGTTCAGTTCTTTTTTTTGGCAACGAATAGCAATTTTTTTTTTTTTTGAATGTCTATTGGATTGGAGGCCAATGATCTACTATATGTTCAATAATGTGAGTAATCTGACATTGCAATGTAACTGTGGGGTTTGTTTGATGGTCTACTGGGGGGCAGTAGACACATTATTGGCCCCCAGTAGACTTTGATACGATGGATAGGGATCACTATAGTGTGGTGTTTTGATAAGTTAACTGTTGTTTTCTGTGTATTAAAGTCAAATTATCTGTGAATCCTACAAAATGGTGCATTTTTGGTGCTCTATTGGGAGGCAGTAGAGACATTGAACTTTGTATTGGGGGGTAATAATATGATTATTGGGAGGCACTAATATGATTATTGGGAGCCAATAATTTGATTATAAATTGATCAATTGTGCCTGTAGTGTATTCATTTTGGTTTTGGGAGTTCATACAATTCACTGGACAACAATAATAGGATTATTAGAGGCAATAATATGATTTTTGGGAGGCAGTAATATGATTATTGGGGGGCAATAATATGATTACTGGGGGGTAATAATATGGTTACTGGATATTATTAGGGACCGGTCGCCGGATTCCCATCACTGGTTACCGAATTCCGGTCACTGTTCGCCGGATTCCAGTCACCGTTCGCAGGATTCCGGTCGCCAGATTCCGGTCACCGGTCGCCAGCCCCCTGCCACTGGTCGCCGGAGGCCGGCAAGGTGGAGGATGACTTCTCCCTCTAAGTGAAAAAGAAGGAGAGGGCAAAAAAGTCTTAAAAAAAATAAAAAAGAATTAATTGGGTAAAGGGCAAATAATCCTTTAGAGTGTTTTGGGTAAATGGGGTTAAAAAACAGTTGGTGGAGCAAGTGGGCAATTTTTAGCCTAAAATCGGGCAAATGATCATTTCCCCTTAATCTAAAGTCATACCAAATATTAATTATTATGGGTTGTGATTGGTTAATATATTAATTTTGGTGAGATAAGTATGGTATATATTAATATTCTATGAATAAAATATCTAAATAAGGAAGAACAACACCAAGAAGCCACTTAAGAAGTTAAAATTGAGAAGCAAATTTCTGACATATGGGAACTAATCTCCAGATTTGTGTTGAGAATGTGTATAAATATAACTCCCACATTGGAAAAATATAACTTTACTTATGGGTTTATAAGGGTTTGGGCCACTCTATCCATTGTCAATTGATTTTGAATGTGAACTCCATATTACTTTATCATGGTATCAGAGCAGGTTACCCACGTGTTTGGTTTCAGCGATGGCCAAACATAATGTGTGTGCAAACCTCAAATTGCACAAGCCCCACAAGAAAGATTGCAGGAACTTCCAAGGAAAAAATGCTGATCTCGTAAGGTTAGACTGAAGAGCATCAAGAGATATACCAAACTCAGAAATTTTTTTTATCAGTTGGATTGCATGATGCTTTTATATGATTCATGTTGCAGGTTCTAAGTACTCCGGTTGTTACATCCTTGTGATCAGACTGGAAACCTGATATATGACATTGTAGAAGAAAAAAGGCTTTCCTCTAACAATATATCTCTCTGTCAATGACAAAACCGTACCACAAGGTTCCAAATAACTGATGTAACAACAAGTAAATAATAGTAAGATTTCATAAAAATTTTATTTTTTTGAAGAATATCATGTCGATGTATTAATACTCAGGCCAGAAAGGACCATTACATATCATCCCTCTACCATCTATGGGTAGATAAAGAGTTTGTGGTAAACCACAACGGCGGCAGCATAGTGGGGAAGTTGTGATTTTGGTAATTATGCTTCGTTGTAATCGAGTTATCTTTCCAGTAGAGTAGCCAATAGAGCACGCTTTGCTAATTGGTGCTTGTTAGAATACATGTATTATGTAGAAACTCCTGATATTATTTCAGGATGTTCTCTGAATGCTTATTGTACTCAAGGGTTTAGGCTCTATGTCCCCCCCCTGTATTCGATAGTTTCATTAATCAAGGCTTGAGGGCAGCAGCACCAACCATTCTTTCCAAAAAAAAAAAAAGTTTGTGGTAAACCACAATGATACATGGATTAGGTCCGATCATTTGACGGTACACATGCTCACTTATTTAAGAAAGCCTATAAACTATGTTACCAAAGGCAAGTACATAAGCGAAGGAAAAAAAACTTAAATAAGATCTAGCCCTAGAAGGCTGACCCACTCCTCGTGAAGCCCAAGATAAGGCCCAAAGACCTCATCCCAGCCCTAGAAGGAGAAAGCTAGCTCAACAGCCCAGGCAAGCTTGAAGTCGAGCAGTCGCAACCCAGCAGCGACTAAGCATCACGCCGCCACCAGAAGCTGCGCCGGTCTGCCTCTGTGTCACCGGCACCGCTGAGACCTTGTCGAGAGGCACCATGCCATCCCGTGGAGCGCCGACTAGCTGCATTATCTTCGAGGAGCCGACCTCCAATGCGATCGCCCATACCCCAATACCTCGCTCCAAAACTGATCGAGATCATCTTGACAAGGAGTGCCTTGATTTGAGGTTGATCGATCTTATTCCTTCCTTCGTCGGAGAAGAATAGTTCCCCAGATTAGGTAAAGCAATAGGCAGAGGGCATTCAGGTTTCTCTGTGTTTCCTTAGTGTGGAGTCGGAACCCTCACCATCACATTCCATCATTTGTTTCTGTGTAATGGCCAGAGCCATGGCTGTCATAGGGATCGGCTGTTGGTGGCCGGAGGTAGATGGCTTAGCCTCGGTGGGCTAGGGTTAAGGGAGAGCGGCGCTACTCTCATAAGGTTCTGAATAAGATTTTGGTTTCATAAAAAGTTTATTTTATTATGTAGTTAATTAAACTTACACATTTTAGAGGGAATGCATGTAATTTATAGAAAATTATTGGGAATTTCTCTTCTTCTTTTTTTATATATATTTTTTAATAAAAGAGGAATATAAAGATAAAATGACGAGTGAAACACCTTTTTATTTTATTTATTTATTATTAGTTTTTTTATCTTTAAAGGATAAAAGTTAAGATCGGGACTAACATGAGAAGCAATGATGAACGGAAGAAAATCTAATATAGCTTGAAGCCATCTTCCTATTCGAGATTCTACGTTAGGACGTTGCTTATTCAATCTAAAGGTACCATAAGCCCGTAGAGTATATTGGATTAGATATAAGGAAACTCGAACAACTTTAAATAGAAAAGATACTTGCTTGGTTCCAAAATACCCTAGCTAGGAGCACTCTTACCTGTAGTACATGTACAGTATACACTTATAACAATTAATACTAGAATATGATTGTCATTTGACAGACATGGATAATTATAGAAAGCTTCTGACTAATGTTCAAAGAGCTAGGAGAGGGTTCTCCTCCACCTCCTCATGTCCTATTTGTAAGGCTGCTGATGAAACTCTCCTTCACTTGTTCAGGGACTGTCCTAGATCTCGTGCTATATGGAAGGCCTTTCTTAAGCTTGGGGCTACTCTCAACTCTTTGACATTAGACTAGAATGGCTGGGTTGCTGCACAGTTGCATTGTCAGACTTTGATTCAGAAGAATATTAAATAGTGCAATCTGTTTGTTTTCATTTGCTGGTTTATCTGGAAATGGAGGAATAAGACTGTTTTTTATCCAAGTTTTATCATGCTGGCGTGTCCTGACAAGGTGATTTGGAGCTATGCTAATGAATGAACCAGTGCTAATGTCAAGGTACATACTCATACAGTTTGCAGATACACTTTGCTTGCTTGGAAAAAACCTATTGACAATTATTACAAGTTAAATATTGATGGGACTAGGTCCTCATCAACTGGCAAAATTGGTGCTGGTGGCGTTATCAGAGATCAGCTTGGCAATTGTGTCACTGGATTCCAAGTGAATTTGGGAACTGGGGAAATCCTTGATGCTGAAGCTTGGGGCTTACTCTATGGTCTTAAACTAGCCTTGAACCTACATATCTCTCACCTTGAAGTCGAGTCTGATTCTGCCATCCTTGTGCAGCAAATGCAAAAATCTGAATTCTCCCTCCATCCACTTGGTTCTCTCCTCAAGGGCTGCTCAAATATTATGGATGCTATGGAAAATGCTCACCTTTTTGACATCTTCAGAGAGTGCAATACAGTCATCTTTGAGTACTCCCCCCCCCCCCCCCCATTTCATCCTGCTCAGGCCTATCTTGATGACATCTCTGCTGTTTCTAGAGCAAGGAGGAGCTCCTACTCTAATTCTTAGCATTTTTGTTGTTTTTGTTTGGGTCTTTTAGGCCCCGATTGTAACAAACAAAAAAAATGAATAAAACATAATCAAATTGAGCTGAAAAGGCTTCTATATAACTGTGAAATGGGAAGAAATAGATAAATGCGACGTATAATAGATAACCACTCAAGCATGTGTGCCTTAACTGTTATTTTAGCATTACGTTTGCCACAAATTCGCCAAAAAACAAAAAAAACAAAAATATCCATGTATGGCGTAAAACAGATCAATGGCTGATTGTTATATATATATATATATATAAGAGGATCAAAGGCTGATTGTAAACCAACATATATCCACATCAAGCTCATATCTCATTTGAAGCACAGTTGTTTAGGATAAATTACAGGAAGGTACGTAAATGAACAAAGGATTAAAGAGGACAGCAAATGCACAAGTTATTATAAATATCTTATCTTCCATATCGGAAAATATCTCGTTGGCTCAGAATCATTTGGATTAGATATTTTTTCTGACAATATTTGCGACATTGTACTTAATCCAAGTTCGCCTCCATATTCTTTGTCGGACTCCCTTGTTAAATTTCGACATGAACTACTGATAAAGAGACATCATATACTTACACTGTTATGTAAAACCAAATTATGCAATGAATCATAATCATATCAATACCAAGTCATGAACTAATCCACGAGAACCATCTGCACAATCAAAGAACTTGAGTCTCCAGCCTTGTCTTAGGAGATTACCATTGTTATGAAGATCAATGCTTTGTCCTGCCATCTCAGCTATGGCTTCAGCAACTAGGATCCTTCTTCACAGCAAGATAAGGACAGCAGCAGCTTGACACCACAACAACACCAGAAAACTCGAGCAACACAAAACAAGAACAGTAAGGAAGAAGATCTTCTATGTTATACTACTAGAGCTTTCAGAATGGGACTGATCTTAATGCAAGTCGTAGTTAACATAGGGACTTTTCCTGATATATATAGAGGCCTAAACTGACCTTGTGCTCATCCCATAAAGAGTCCAAGGTTTGCATAAGAGTTTATCAGCAGAAGCTTAATGTTTATCACATACACTCGATGTCAATCAGGTTATTTGACAGATAAGATTCCTACTTCAATCGAGAGACATATACCTCAGTTTGATAACAGGATAGAGTCCTAGATATGTATTTCTATTGTTCAATTTCCAGATTAAATCAAAGCTTATTAACTTAATGCATTTTAGATAATGACAAGTCCAAAATGTTTTCCAACATTCTCCCACTTGGACTGACAGTATCTTTATGCACAGCATTTGAACCATAATGAGAAAATTAAACAACAATGAAGTGTGCACTGAAATACAAGAACAAAACTCATGTCTTATCCAGCTTGGTCAATGCAAAGAATTAATGTAGAATCAAAAACTAATTTTGATCATAACAATCAAAACAGTTGAAGATCACTCACACAAATTTCTATACATCACATAAGCTCAAAATGATAAACCAAAGAGCAATTAAAAATTTAATATGTCTACCTGCAAGTTTCATTGCTTAGAGTCCAACAACATGATTTTGAAGAGTTTCAAAATCTCATCAGCAAGTACTTGAAGTGGTGAATCTCTTACTTGCTACTTCTCCTGAAATCGATTAACTTTATAATACACATAATCAATAACTCAATAGTTCCAGAAAACAGAACTTTTGTACCAGAATATAAGCCATAACTGGAAATCTTACTTTTATTGATAACTTACAAAACAAAATTACAATAAAATTGATAATTGGAGAAGTAGCTATGAATTGAAAATTTATTACAGAAGAATAAATTCTAAAAATGAGAGGTGACTCCCACTAAGCTCAAGCATCCAACTGAGATAAAATTCCCAAGTTCTTGATGTGTTTTTGAAAACTTGCAACTGTTAAAGCTTTAGTGAATGGATCTGCAAGTTGAGCTTCTGTATCAATGTTCAAAACTTCTATGTCACCAAAATCAACTCTTTGTCTCACACTATAGTACTTGAGATCAATATGCTTAGAATTATTCGATCTCTTGCTGTTCTTTGCAAAAAAATACAGCAGCCTCATTATCACAAAATATTTTGAGTGCTCCTGAGACTATAGACTTGAGGACTTTAGTTTGCATCAAAAAATTATTGATCCATAAGCCTTCACAGACTCCCTCATATACAGCTATGTATTCTGCTTGCATTGTGAAGGTGGCAATTAATTTTTGTTTCATGGTTTTCCATGCTACAGCACCTCCAGCAAGCATAAAAACATATCCACATGTGGACTTCATAGAGCTGGGATAGTTACCTGCAAAATCTGAATTAGTGTAGCCCAACAGCTCCAAATTTTCCACTTTCTTGTATACAAGCATGTGAGACTTAGTATTTTGTAAATATCTAAGGACCTTCTTGCCTGCAACCCAATGTTGGTGAGTAGGGTTTGATTGAAACCTTGAGAGAATGCCTACTGCAAAAGATGGGTCGGGTCTTGTACAGACCTGTGCATACATCAAACTGCCAATAAGCCTAGCATAGGGTCTGCTTTCCATGTCACCACTCTTCCCCCCATTTTTAGAATTCTTAGTAAATTTATCTCCTTTAGACATAGGGACCTCACCAGTTGCACAGGATTCCATGCCAAATCTCTTCAAGACTTTACAGATATAAGCATGTTGTGACAAACCTAATAAACCCTGTTTTCTATCCCTCTTAATTTCAATTCCAAAACAAAAGATGCTTCACCTAGGTCCTTCATATCAAAATTATTTGACAGAAAAGCTTTAGTGTCTTTTAATAATTTGATATGAGTGCTAGCTAACAGAATGTCATCTACATACAGTATAAGAAAAATGAAGTTATTTCCAACTGTCTTTAAGTATACACACTCATCCACAATGTTTTCTGTAAAACCAAAAGATGAAATTACTGAATCAAACTTCTTATACCATTCTCTAGAAGCTTGCTTAAGTCCATAAATTGATTTTCTAAGTCTGCATACATGATCTTCTTTTCCAGGTTTTACAAAACCTTCAGGTTGTTTCATGTAGATTCCTTCATCTAATTCTCCATTTAAAAAGGCTGTTTTCACATCCATTTGATGTAGTTCCATATTATAATGCGCTACAAGAGCCATTATAATTCTGAAGGAGTCTTTAGTGGAAACAGGAGAAAAGGTTTCTGTATAATCTATGCCTTGTTTCTGAGTAAAACCTTTAGCTACAAGCCTAGCTTTATGTCTTTCCACATTTCCTTTTTCATCTCTTTTGGTCTTGAACACCCACTTACAGCCTATAGCTTTGTGTTTTGGATCTGGTTTCACTAACTCCCACACAGAATTTTGACTCATGGATTCCATTTCGGCTTCCATGGCCAACTGCCACTGCTGAGATTCAATACTTTCAACAGCTTGTTTGAAGGTAGTTGGATCATGATCCTCTGCAAGAATTTCATCAGTTTCCTGCAAATACACAACATAATCACTGTTTTCTCCAAAAGTGGGTTTTCTTTGTCTTTGAGATCTCCTAGGTTGGGGGTCATTAAATTCAGGTTGCTCTAAAGCTGGATTCTGATCTAAAACCATGTCATGGGGCATTTCAGCTACCGGTTCTACTAATGACTCATTTTGTGGTACCTCACTTATTGGGGCAGCTAGATTTTGATTTAAATATGTATTTTATGTGGTTTGAGCAGCCACATATTGGTTCTGTAGTAAGGGTAAAAAAATTTCTAAATTCTCATCAACTGAAATTTCATCAAAATCTGCAGACAAGTCTTCAAAAGATGAATTGCACACTACTTCATCCTGGAATGTTGCTTGATGTGTCTCAAAAATCCTAGGTGTGTGATGAGTTGCATAAAACTTAAAACCCTTAGATTTTTCACAATATCCAATAAAATTGCAACTCACTGTTTTTGACTCTAATTTATGTGTTAGTGCATTTGGTGTTTTTGCTTCAGCCTTGCATCCCCACACATGGCAGTGATGCAGGCTTGGTTGCCTACCACACCAAATCTCAAATGGTGTTTTCTCTACAGCTTTGCTAGGTGCTCTATTGCAAATGTAATTTGCAGTTCTTAAGGCTTCACCCCACAAAAATTTTGGCAACCCCGAGGTGCACATCATGCTCCTTACCATGTTAAAGAAAGTTCTATTTTTTCTTTCTGCTACTCCATTTTGTTGTGGATTAGATGGAGTAGTATACTGAGCTTTAATGCCTTGTTCCTGAAGGTATAATGCAAAAGGACCCTTTTGCTGGCCTGCCTCAGTATACTTTCCATAGAATTCCCTACCTCTATCAGATCTCACAATCTTAATTTTAGTTTCTTGCTGCAGTTCCACTTCAGCTCTAAAGATTTTAAAAGCTTGAAGGGCTTGTGATTTTTCTGACAGTAAATAAATGTAACAATATCTAGAACAATCTTCTGTAAATGTAATGAAGTATGAGTCTCCACAGATAGTTTTATGCTTAAAAGGTCTACAGATATCAGTGTGTATAAGTTTTAAGAGTTTTTGACTTCTTACTGCAGTTTTCTTTCTTGAGTTAGTCAATTTTCCCTTATAACATTCTATACAGTCTGCAAGATCATCAAAATCTAGTTCTGGTAAAATTTTGTTCTTAATGAGTGTTTTAAGTTTTTCCTTAGAAATATGTCCTAGCCTTCTATGCCATAGGTATGCAGACTTGTTATTGAACAATGATCTTTTGACACCAATAATAGTGTCAGTACTTAAGGAATTTTCTCTATTTTCAATTACCATAATTTCTTGTTTTGCAACAGAACAGTTTAATTTTAAATAGTCATGCATAAAAGTACCACATCCAAGATAATCATGTCCTTGAAAAACTTTTATTCCACTAAAGTCGATAACAAGTCTGCAACCAAGCCTAACTAGCAAAGAAACCGAAAGCAAGTTTCTTTTCAAAGAAGGAATGAAATAAACACTATCTAAAACCAGAAACTTTCCTAAACCTAAGTCCAACTTTAACGTGCCAATGGCTTTGACTGCTACCTTCATGCCATTGCCAACACAGACTGAGTCTTCATGCTTCCTTGGAGCTCTCCTCCTTGTTAAACCCTACAAGGAATTGGTTATATGAATTGGTGAGCCTGAATCCAACCAATAAGTATGTGGTTAAACATTTATGAAGTTAACTTCCAAGGAAAAAACTGAATTTGGAAAAATAGAATCTGAATCAGAAAATAAATTCTTACGCTTTTTGATCATCCATTTCTTGAAACCCTCACACTGCTTCTTCATGTGCCCATACTTCTTACAGAAGTAGCACTTGATCTTCAGTAGCTTTCCAGCTGCAGCCTTTTCAGTGGGTGCTTTAGTGATGGTCTTCTTGGTTTGAGTTTGTTCTTATATTTCCCTTTGTTTTTCCCCATTAGGTTGACAGTAGTAGTGGGTGTACTCTCCTTCTTAATCCTCTCTTGCTCATCTACACAGTTTGAGATAAACTCATTCAGTGTCCATTTTTCCTTTTGCGCATTGTAGGTTGTCCTAAGATGGCTGTAGGCATTTAGGAGGGATTCTAAGGCCACATGCACCACCTGTGCATCATTCACTCCCATGTAAAGTTCTCTCAGCTTATTATTGATATCTATCAGCTCCATGAGATGGGTTCTTACACTCCCATTTCCACTGAACTTAAGGTCATTTTTGAACTTCCTAGAGAGTCTGGAACCTTCAGCTTTGTCACTTTCTCTGAATTTCTAAGCAATTGCTTCCAAGAAGTCAACTGCATACTCAGGTTCTTCGATGCAGCCTCTCACTGTATCCGACATAGTAGACCTGATGACATTTTTGGCCATTTTGTTGGCTCTATGCCAGTCCTTATAGGCTTTCTTGTCATCTTCAGTGCTTTCTCCATCCAACTCATAAGGTTGTTCATCTGTAAGGCATAGGTCCATGTTTTGGTGCATGGCTAAGTAGAACTCTACTTGGTTTCTCCATTTTCTGTAGTTTCCTCCACTCAACACTTGAATCTGCCCTAGGGTGACAACCTCAACTCCTAAAGCAAAACAGAAAATGAAAATGTAAGTACATGTGTATTATTTATTCTGCAGAAAATATGTGTATCAACCATCAGTAACAAAATGTATGGCAGAAACACAACTGAAAACAATTCCTTGTTCTAAAGGTATATCAGATAACACCTTTGTGGTATAAAAATTGATAACTAGATTTCATACATCATTATCCCATGTTTAATAGTCTTAATATATATATTGAAAGCAGTCAACATCTTTAGATAGAGAAAAGTTTCAATAAAGCAGAAGTTAAAACTATGAAACATGTACAATACTGTTACTGATTTTAAAATCACACATATGAACACTCCTTTGGGAGCCAAAAAATAATGCAATTTTAACAATAGCAACACAACATTGTCTTGTTAGGCATTTTCTAGAATCTGCAGTGAAAGTTACTTTGTGCAACATAATCGATTAATTCTAGAACCTCATCTGACAATAAGATAAAACTGCAAGTTATATTTAATTTTGTTGAATCATTTTTAATTCTCAAAATTTAATGTGAAAATGTATCAAGCCTGCAAAAACTTAAATTTGGGAGATAATGGTGCTTTGTCTGAAATCACAGTATCATGACACTAACATCCATACGTGTACTCATTCAAAAGCATAAACAAAACATATATATATATATATTTATATATATATCAATCAATACAAGTTCCAACAACCAACAGATACCAATTTGAATATGAATTCTCACATAATACTTTCCATGTGCAGATCGATTGCAAGTTGATCAATTTATTCATAAGGTACATACCTGGGCCTTTCCAAGATTAGCAAGGATTAATAGCGGAAGCAAAAGAGAATAAAACAAACAACAATCTCAACCCCCACGGAAGAACCAAAAACTGAAGAAACTCCAAAATCTGAGAACCATTCTCAGTCAAAGACTAACTCTATCCGATCTATAAAAACATGTCTTTAATTTATTTTTATTTTTATTCTGAATTCGGGTCTTGGGCCTGGGTTAAAGTACGGGCTTAAACTAAAGGCCCATTTTACTGAATATTTAGAAAATATTTAATCTTGCAGAAAATGGTATTTGATTGTTTTGTTTTTCCAAACCAAAACGTATGATATGAATTTTATAAAAACCATGCTCTGATACCATTTTTGTAAAACCAAATGATGCAATGAATCATAATCATATCAATACCAAGTCATGAACTAATCCACGAGAACCATCTGCACAATCAAAGAACTTGAGTCTCCAACCTTGTCTTAGGAGATTACCATTGTTATGAAGATCAATGCTTTGTCCTGCCATCTCAACTATGGCTTCAGCAACTAGAATCCCTCTTCACAGCAAGATAAGGACAGCAGCAGCTTGACACCACAGCAACACCAGAAAACTCGAGCAACACAAAACAAGAACAGTAAGGAAGAAGATCTTCTATGTTATACTACTAGAGCTTTCAGAATGGGACTGATCTTAATGCAAGTCGTAGTTAACATAGGGACTTTTCCTGATATATATAGAGGCCTAAACTGACCTTGTGCTCATCCCATAAAGAATCCAAGGTTTGCATAAGATTTTATCAGCAGAAGCTTAATGTTTATCACATACACACGATGTCAATCAGGTTATTTGACAGATAAGATTCCTACTTCAATTGAGAGACATATACCTCAGTTTGATAACAGGATAGAGTCCTAGATATGTATTTCTATTGTTTAATTTCCAGATTAAATCAAAGCTTATTAACTTAATGCATTTTAGATAATGATAAGTCCAAAATGTTTTCCAACATGTTACACAACCATTTAAATCTAAGATCTAGCTTCACAGTTGACGTCTTATAAAATTCTAGCATGCATAACTTTTCTAGCTTCACAGTTGCATGATTATTTAATAAATAAAGAATCTGACCTTAAGTCAATTGCTACTTCACTCGGATGCTGGTTGAACATATCGTCTCAAGCTAGCTTATCGATGAGACAATATATATAGTACTGTAGACACTGACCATTAACGTACACCCACCCAAAGATCGAACTTGTTAACTAGTTGGCACTAATTACTCCTGCAAATTTAATTAACATACATGGAGTCATGGAGATCGATCGAGTCAAGAGAAAACTATATATATATATATAGAGAGAGAGAGAGAGAGAGAGAACTTTGCTCAGGAACAGAGGTCCGTTCCTAAGCTTATGAAATGGATTTCCAGTTTTTTTCCCACTTTTCGATCACACAATCACATCTTAACCGTTCAGTTTTTAGGCCCTAATGTATAGATCACTTCTGCAAATTTTCAGCCAAATTGATGATCATTAAGGCATCCAAAACTGCAATTTACACGAACGAACCGAATCTGTTGAACCGGAACCGTTCGTGTTTATTTTTGTAAATTGCAGGTTTGAATGCCTTAACGATCATCATTTTGGCTAAAATTTTGCAGAGATAATCTATACATTAAGACCTCAAAACTGAACGGTTAAGATGTGAATGTGTGATTGAAAAATGGGAAAAAACTGGAAATCTGTACCTAAGAAAAGGTACGGACGTCCTATTGAGAGAAAATTGCACACAGTGAGCATAAATGTCACCCAACATAATTTCACTCGTATTCATTTAGTGAATAGAGTTTTTATTATTTCGGGTTCGACCCATTCAAGACAGAATGTGTCTCTTAATTACAATCCCTTGTTACAGGGAAACACCCTTTGATTCCATTTATGAAGAAACCAATTGATGAGATGTGTGTTTGTTTGTTTTTGCGGCTGCACCCGGACATTTGAATGGGTTGCCTACGTACCATTGGAGAGGGATCAAGCCACTCGTAGTACAAGAGTTCCAATGAGTGAATGACTCATTGGAGGGCTTTGATTTTTACAATGAGAGTAGTGTTTGGGACGAATTTGGTTTAAGTGGACCAGAGATTCGATTTTGTGTTTAGGACGCGGTTGCATCTAGATAGATTTGGTTCTAGATTGCCTACATACCCTTTGCGGGATCAAACCACATGTAGTTCCGGCTTTTGAGATTTAAATGAGTAGACAATGGCGGAACTATTTGGGGGCTGGAGTGGGCCCTGGCCCCCCCCCCCCCCAAAATTATTTTGAAAAATGAAATTACTTTATTGGTAAGCTTGTATTTTTATCATAATTAAAAGCTATTTGACTAAAATTTATAATTATGGCCCCCTCAAATTGAATTTTTAACATTAATTATTGCAGTAAACAGATAACTATAATAATTACCTTAATTAATAGCCTTATGCATCTTATAGAATCCTATAAAATATAAATTAATTAGTGCATTTAAAGGATAATATTAATGCATGCTTGATATATGGCTTTGAAAATGAAGAAAAAATAGTTTTCCTTTCTTGTTATTCAATATTTGTTTGTATTTGAATTTTATAGTAAATTTCAATTGTAAAAAAAAAAATGTATCAAAATTTTTGGCCCCCTCAAAGAGAAGTTTCAAGTTCCGCCACTGTGAGTAGATGACCCATTTATTTTGGATTTGTGTTTGAGAGATTTGAAAGGTTCAGAGCCTTTCAATTTTGTGTGATTTGGGAATGATTTGATTTTCTGGTGCTGGGAGAATTTGACTGGAGTCAGTGATTCATTTGGGACTGGCTGAATTTGACTGGTGGAGTCAGGGATTCTGTTTGGAGTTGCGGTTGCATCTAGTGGGTCGCTAGACTGCCTACATACCCTGTGAAGGGATCAAACCATTGTAGTTCATCAGAATTTGTAGATTTGAGCTTTTCTTGGTTTTGTACCAAAGTCCGGATATTTTGATATAGGCACCCATGTCACCAAGTGAACTCCGGGTCGCATTTTGGAGTGTTCATATTGAAACCAGTGACACCTAAGAAGTTTTTCTCTTTTCTTTTCAAGCACCCGTGAGAAGCTTATTGGAGACCCAAATTTGATAAGGGCACCCAGCTGCTATTTTTGCTCGTCCACTTCTTCTTTTCTTCTTATTTTTCCTTTTCTCCTCGGCCATTCTGCTTCACCCTTTTCACCGCCTTGCACTGCCGTATCAGAACACTGCGAACTTGGCGCTAAGCTTTTACCAAGTGAAATTGGATATGGATTTGAAGAGGTAACTTGATCTGGAGATGGAAGCACGCATGGGTCTTCAACTAGAAGGAATTTCTCAACTCTTGAAGCTCGAACTTTGCTGTATTGCTTCTTCCTGTGAGAAATTGGGAAAATACCTTCTCCTCTTGATTCTACTAATCATGGATGCATACTGGGTAATAACTCCTTCTTGTTGAGCTTCTTTGATTTGGAGAGAAATTGATTTTGCTTGTTTTCACTTTCCAGCTTTCTTCAAAATTTCGGGGCATTTCTTTTGGTGTCTGCATATTCTTCCACTTGCTTTGCTGGGATTGCATTTTGTGATTCTCTCCTGAATGCCTGGTGAGCACTAAGACGGGTAATTACTGCCTCAATTAAATTTGTTGCCTCATAGCTACCTCCACATGAATCTCAAGTGCTTGATTAAGACTTTTGTTTTTTGTGTGCAGGCATATCCACTTGAACGTGGCTTCCCAAAAAGTGAGTTGTTGCCATGGCATATAATTCAATTATCAAAGTTCAATTGATTTATATTTGTCTGCAACACCACCGCTTGGTCTCCTTGTTTTATACCGGTGCTTGTCTTTTTTTTTTTTGCTTCAAAAGATTGTCCACCATGATTAATTAAGGTAGACTAGTAGGCTTTGCATTATCCATTATACCTTGATTTTTTTCTCTTGATTGAGAGAAGACCGCATAGCTAGGCATCTTAATTGGTATTTTGTTGTTTGACTTGCATGCCATGTGAACTTGCAGCATGCTTTAACAAATCAACCTTTCTTGCTTAGCTTCATAATATATATTTTGTGGTTCCTCAAAGCACCTGGAGATAGCCTCGTTGTTTAACTTTTATTCAGAGTTGTAGCACAACACACTCTGACAATTATGGTTTTGAAGACTTTGTCATTTACATGAATGTCATATTCTTCTTCTTTTTTTTAGACCCAGAACAATAATCAATTGTCCATGGTCGGTCGTTCTTTCAGCTATTCTCTGCAATCCCCTGTATGACAGAGCCTTTGTATGTGCTGCAGACGCAAGTGCAAGCGAGGGCTTTGACAGCGAACGCCATTTCACCGCTGGGATTTGGTGGACAAAGTGAGTCCAGATTTCTCACATAGAAGTGAGAGGCTTCTGCTTCACAACTTGGTCTCAGGTTTCTGATTTCTTTCCTCCTTGCTTGCAGGTTGTTGGAAATACTCCAAGAGAACATCAAGGGTGAACTTTCCTCTCCAGACACCAATTTTGATGATTTGTGGTTTGTGGCTTGTTTGCAAGTGGTGCAAGGCCATTTGTTGTGTTGCGGTGGAAAGGAAGGCAAGAGGTAGAAGACTTTTGGTGGTGACCGTTGTTGCCTTTTTATAGGCAGCTGAGAACCCAAACGGTTGGTTGGAAATGAGGATAACATGCAATTTAAATTCAAATTTGAAGCTATAATCTGTCACTTTGAAGATGATCACAGCAGCAACAAAACTCCAATTTTCATGTTGGAAGATTGAACTGTTAGCTTTGTTTATTCAAACTTTGGATAGGTACAAATCTCTTTCATCTTGACTCGGTCTCGAGTTTGTAAGAGGCGGATTTGATGCCTTCACGTTAGGTTGATTGCTTTCTTTCTTTCTTTCTTTGACCGACTCATACATCCTCTGTAGTATGTGGTGATTGCATTATGTATTTGAAAACTTGTTGATAAGATTACACGTTCAAAAGAAACAAAAGATCTTATAGTTGAGGCCATTTTTTGTTTGGCTTACTGCATGTGTCTCTTCCTTAAGAGATAAGCATAGAGAACAATTAACCAATCACACTTAATTAGTTTGGTCTACCTCCCGTCTCTTTTGCTTTGAACTCCTTTGATCAAACAATTCAAATTAAATTGCCTTATTGATCTGGTGGATTGCTTTGGCCTCCAACTTCTACTAAAGACCACGACCACATATTTGTAGGAGTTAATCAAATTGGACTTTTGAATTTTTTTTTGTCTCAACACGTCCGTAGCGGAGACGGACTGTGTGTGTGTATATTTAGAGACTTCATATACAACTACAAATGAGAATCTCACAACGAACTAAAAAACTGCACAGTATAACTTTGAATGCATGGATCACAGTTGGTTTTATGGCACCAGATCCCTTTGCCTTTATTCCATGTGGAATTTGTTGCTTCTTACAAAAGTAGACAAAGTCTCATCGCACTTAGTTATTGATCCGTTTAATTGGAACATTATCAGCTCTCTCTCTCTCTCTCTCTCTCTCTGAACCCTCTTTCCGCTGACGACGACCTCCTTGACGTTTTCCAAACGCCAACTTGGACGTCCATGCCACTGGTTTCGTTGGGTCCTCTGTGTCTTTCTCCTTCCCTTTTCTGTATCTCAGGCTTGCTTGACGTACATGCAAGAATGTAAAATGTGTCGACACAGTGAATGAACTATGAAGTCCAGCTCGATATCTCCTTTTTTTCAAGAATCAAATTCAATCAGATGTTTATAACTATGGTGACCAGGATTAGTGCTATGATAATGATTCGATGGCCTTTTTATAGTAGTGCTATATATGACTGCAATCCAATCAAATTCAATCTGCAATCTTCTTTTCCACAAGTGGTCGTCTTACTCTTTCTTTCTTAAAAGCGACACAAACAGAGTCATATGGTTCCATCATGCTTTGGGAGAGAGAGCACAAAGCTACACTCTTTCTATAATTACCCCATAAATATCTTAATGAAAGGTGATTCTATGATTCTATCGTACGAATTGCTCACAAACACAACTTGTAGAGAAACGTTATTGAAGAAGGAGCTTCAATATCTAGTATACGACCCCTAATCCTGTGCTTATATTTCACTCCATGCATGTATGCCTAGCCTTCATCAATATGGTCTGGCCTTCAGCTACGTTGCTTTTAACCTTCTTTATAATTTTGATTCTCTTTGCATGGTTGGCCAGAGAAATAAGTTGTTTTCAACGTACCATGCATGGCTTTGATTATTGAATATGATGAATCTAAATTTGTAGAACTAATCAAACAATTAGTGCCACTAAAGATTCAAAACCGCACTCAAAAACCAGATTTGCATCCTTGTCAAATACGTACACGATCATTTACCCGTCCTCTAGAGCGAACGTACGAGAAAGCAGAAAGAAAGAAAAATCACCAAGTTGGGCAACTATTTGGACCACCCAGTTCACTCTAGTTCACTCCAGTTCACTCTAGTTCACTCAAAAGAAAGTTGTCCAAAAACTATCATGCAAATAGTTGTCCAAATTTCTTTCATACAATTGGATTGCCCTTAATTATCCTTGTAGGATTAGGATATCCTACAATGCACCAAGTTGGGCTGACTTAGGAAACCCTAAAGACTTAGGAATCCTTAACATAGCTAATATGCAACAGCCTTCTATATAAGACGACTGAGACTGCTCTACTTCTCATACAATTAAACACTTCCACACTTTCACGACCATACATACAATTTGTTCTCAATGGCTTTTAGAGACAAGTGTAAGTTCTACACCATCAAATTCTACGAAGATCGCATCATAAGTATGGTGACTTCAGATGCACCTTCTGTGGATAAGTGGATTGATAATACTTATCGCGCTCATGGTGACAAGTTTCTTGTGGGCCTTGATACTGAATGGCAATGGGACCACGAAACTCGAGATTATGAAGTTGCAGTTCTTCAACTATGTGTGGGTCGCCATTGCCTTGTTTATCAATTGTCCCACTCCAAAAGCATTCCTCAATCGCTCATCAAATTCCTCGGTGATGAAAACGTGACTTTCGTTGCTAAGGAAGTTCGAGAGGATGTGACTCGTTTGGCTCGTCAAGGATTACACGTTAGATGTGCTATGGATGTCGCTCATATGGCTGCAAAGAAATACAAAGACAATAGCTACAAGTCCATGGGATTGAAGAAGTTGGCGATGGAGTTTCTGAACAAGGAGATGGAGAAGGATAAGAAAATTACAAGGAGTCTTTGGGGTAATGAACGACTCAATCGTCTTCAAGTGGAGTATGCTTGCATAGATGCTTTTGTTTCGTTTCAACTAGGAGTGCAATTACAAATGCCCTACTCAAGTGAAGAGAGAATGAAATGCATCGCCGAGACAAAGAACTTTTGCATTAATGCATATTCATCAAGAAATTCCAACCGGAAGAAGTATCACATTATCAAAGAGGAAATAGCTGATATTGGCGATTATAGTAAGATTGTACCAACGGGTTGGTTCATCGAAGAAGAAGCGATTGATGTTGGGGATTACACCAAGATTGTACCAACAGGTTGGTTCATAGAAGAGGAAGCAATTGATATGGGCGACTACAACATTGTACCAACGTGCTGGGTTGAAGAGGAAGCGATTGATGTTGGGGATTACAGCTAATGAAACAATGTATTGAATTAATTTTCTTTAATGCATACTTGCATAGTATACATTGTTATTGCGTTGTAATAAATTATTTCTGGAAACTCGAAGAGAATCAAATGATGTTGTATAAACTTGACATTTCTCAGTCATGCATTGTACTTTTTCGAGCACCCGGTCTCCAGAAATCAAACTTGCATGTTTGCATGAAATGAGGAATCACCTCCTGAACTAACATACTCGATCGAGGTCGAATTCGTTTTTACCTTGTGAATGTACTTCTCTCATCAGTTTTGTTTGAGCATATATATATATATAGAGGGACTCCAAGAATGACTCAATCGATCGCGATAAGGATAATTAGCATGCATTTTATAGGGTCTAATATTTGTATCCACACTTATCGAAACTTAACATTGTAAATTTTACATGCCTCATCTTCGTAAAAACATGTAGGAAAAAGAAAAAAATTCCGAGACCATGAAATCTAGTGTTTTTTTGTAGCAAGAGCCTCTATTTCAAATAGAAGATTATCATGTGGAGCGGAGGCAGAATTTGGCGGCTTCTTCCTTACAAGCAAAATGACGCCTACGCCATGAAGGGCTGATCGATCAAGACAAAGTCTCAATAAATTCATCACGCTTATATATTGTTGAAACCATGTAACTTATTTTTCTCTCTTTCCACTTTTGGGTTTACCCTTGTTCCATATAGTTGTCAAGTTCAATATTCTTTCATTAATTCTCACGTTCCATTTATTTTGTATACTAATTGTCTGATTTACACATCTAGAGTTCTTGCTTTAAGAAAGGATCTAGCTAGCTAGCTTTTTTAGCAAATGCGAGGAAAAAGATGTATTAAAAATAAAGGGAAATACAAGTAAGAGGAGAGGACATATCCTACACCTTCCAGATGTAAAGTACTACGGATGAAGAATGACAGACAACATCATACCTTTCAAAATAAAAGAAATCATCTAAAACTAAAACTAGGGAGACCCAACTTATCTCTTAAACAAAATTGATTAACGAAGCTTGGAGATGAATCAAACCAAGTAAAGCCCGTACCTGAAGCGCCAAAATTGGCCAATGCATCAGCCACCTGGTTTCCTTCACGAAAAATATGTGAACAACGAAATTTCATTATTGAAATGCGATGCACACAATTTTTTCATGCCACATGTAATTGCCAAGGTACCATTTGGGGAGAGCGGAGAAAATTTAGAATTAGGGACGAGTCAACTTCAAGCCAAATATGCTTCCAATTACGAACCCATGCAAGCTCGATTGCCTCGATCACTGCCATAACCTCCGCAGCAATGGATCACTAGGAATGTCAAGGGATAATGAAAAAGCACCAACAACCTCCCCATGGAAATCACGAAAAACTCCACCATAACCTGAACGATCCTCCTCTTGCTTCCAAGCACCATCCGTGTTAACTTTGAACCAACCAATAATGGGTGGATGCCAATTCACTTTGTAAACTTTTGGGGTACAACACGGCCTACAAGTAGCACCAAACCTCTTCAGGATCTATCTAGCTAGCTACTTTAACAGTTCTTACTTCAACGAAAGCAGAAAGCATTCTTCTGGTCGAAATAGTAAATAGCATCTTACTCATCTCATTTAACCCGCATTTCATAACCTTAATTTCCAACATACCTTAATCATTTTCTCATATTTCCGCCAGGTGGCAGCCAGCCTCCCATACTAGCTAGATCTTCTTTCCCTAAAGCAAATCTCTTTGATAAAGAGAACAACCAAGTAGATACATAATTGCATATATATACAGAAGGAATGAGTAAGCTAGTCGCTTAATTATGAGCTATTGTACTATGTTTTTCTACATTCTGGACCACCCTTTCCAGAAATCGATCAAACTAGTATACATTAATTTGCAGAAAATGAGGAATTGAAGGACCACCAGCCACCGGTCAAGTTATAAGTACACGATCGATCTCTGTTTAACTTGGTTGATTCATATAGTTTCTGCCCTTTATTGTTCATTTTCTTCATATTCCATATGCGCAGCTCGATTTAATTGTCTCGCTGAATAGAGCCTCCTAATCAGATTGAATCATTGAATATCAGGTCAGTACGTAGATCTTCACACTGAAACTACAATTAAAATTTGATAATATTTATCTCTAGCTAACTCTCAGTTCTTCATATTTTGACGACTCTTTAATGTATGTAGTTCAAAAGATACTGTGACATAATTAAGCTTGAGCTATGGAGGACTCCCATACTGATGACTCAGTTGCGATAAGGTTAGTTGTTCTTATCATAACCAGACTGCAATTTTTGGCCAAAATAATTCACGTACAGTTGCAAGGAAACTAATTAAGATGAGTTTAGTGACAATTCCCATCACAAATCTTCTGTAGATAGTGACATAGTTAAAATACTTTGTAACAGAAAATATAGTTTTTAGTAATAGAGTAGGAAAATACTTAATTTGTTGGGACTCATAGTAAGTTCGATTCCTTGATTTAGATTCAAATTGATGTTTCGGTTGATTAACTTGTGTGTGCAACTTTTATTTTCTTGTCGGTCGTGTCTTATTCAGTATTGGTCCGGATCGAAATATTTCTGAGGACGGCAGTTCTGCCGCAAGAGAAACAAGAAGTACTAGTCCGAAATGGCCAACAATGGAGGAACTTGTTACCCTCTTAGAAAAAACGGAGGATGTTAAGCTTCATAAGCCAGCATTCCTCTCGATGTGGGACAATAGGATATTTGTAATATCATGTGCATTTGCCGTCTTACTTGATCCTTTGTTTTCTTACATCTTTCTCATCAACGACGACAAGAAGTGTGTGATGGTGGACCGAAAGTTGAAGTTAGCATACGTTAGTCTACGATCAGCTACAGATATATCATATGCATTGGACATTATCTTTTGTTTATGGCGAATTCGGAATGCTAAGATACTTGAGGCCTGGGGAATGATGAGCACTGTTTCTTTGAATGGAAAGAGATCAGTGTCACCCCTTCTCCTTGTTCATATTTTTGTTGCTCTTCCCCTTCCACAGGTAAGATAAATCCTACTGCGTTTAAATTATAATGTGACATGTTAGATATGGACAGCTAAATATTGTAGATATTTAATTACATGTTTTACACCTTTAAGTCTTTAACGGATGTAATTGTTCTATATACAGGTAACACTACTCACTGCCAGAGGTGTTGATTCTGTTCTTCTTCTTTTTACTCTAATTCAATACACAGTACGAGTTTATCGCATCTATGGTTCGCTCGGGCAACAACCTAATATAGCAACTGTAAAAGGAAGTTGGCTTAAAGCTACATTGGATTTTTTGCCCTTCATCCTTGCTGCTCATGTAAGTTTCAAATCTACATTACACTCAGATCGTTTCCTAACTTAGCTAGATACAAGTGAAAAGATATATTGCTCTTATTGTTTTTCTTTTATCTGTTCAAACTTAAGACTTCCTTCATCACTGGAAAAATTACAATATCATAGCTAGTAATTTCTCAATGTTAATTGGTTGGATATGTGATTTCAGTTTTAACAAACCTACCAGCTGCCATTGTTATTCAAGCTCACCTATACCAACTAGCTACTGGTATAGTAGTTTTCCCCACCGAACTGTTGAATGAGAAGTTTGATTCTCACTCCCCTTCAGATCAACTTAGAAAAGAAAGAAAGAAAAAAATGCAACGACAACAGCTCCGAGCCGAACTGTTGAAAGTTAATGCACATTGAAGCATCTAAGATAATCTACATCAATCTAGAGATCGAAGTCTAGAGCAATCAAGAGAAATCTAAGAGTTGCTAGAGTAATCTAGAACATGATCTAGTATGATCATGGTAGTTAGTGCAAGAAGTTTCTAGACATACCATGTAAATAAGTGCAGAAAGTCTCTAGAACTATCATGTAAGAATAGTAAGGCTAGCTCTAGATTGGTCATGGAAGTGTAACTAAGGTCTAGAACATCTAACAAGTCTAGCAAGGTCTAGAATGATCCATCAAGGTCTATAAATGTGTAATGTAATCAAGCAATCGATCAATGAAGGAAGAAAGAACAAGAAGAACAAGAAGCAAGTTAAGCAGTACAATTGCAAGTTTCAAAGTATTGCTATCACTCCCTCCTCTATTTCAATTGCTTCTCGATCCTAACATAGTTGTCCTAATATTTTCTCCCAACTTCTAGCTTCTAAATACTTTGCACTAAACACAGAATCCTAGCCCACTACTATCAAAACTTCAAAACCTTCTGCACCAAATTACAAAAGTGCTATTGAAGCCACAAATTCTAACACGAACACTAATAGAACCTTTGATCATTTAATAAATGATTTTTTTTTCTAATACATGAAATCTGTACGTTATAATTACTTTCATTTCATAATTAATTTTCAGAAACCTAACCATTAACTGCATTGTCGGTTCTTCAGCTATTTGGAGCAGCGTGGTACTATCTTGCTGTTGACCGTATAGTGTCTTGTTGGATGGATGCCATTGGAAAATATGATCCTTACTGTGATGATTTAAAATCTTCTAATATTACTGTGGAAAATACAAAATCCCTAATTAATAAATTATGCTCAAAAAGTTCTTCAGACACAATAGTGGATTTTGGTATTTACAATTCCGCTATTCAATCTGGTTTGACAAAATCAACCAAGCTTTCCCTAAAGTTGTTGCAAGGTTTTTGGTGGGGACTGCGAAATCTGAGGTTTGTGCACTTATATAAGCATATGTAAATGTATATGTGTTTATAGAGACTGATTGATGTCTCATATATATGTAAGAACATATTAATACTTGAGACCCTCTAATTTATTTTTGCAGTTCTTTTGGTTCAAATCTTGACACTAGTCTTCCTGCTTCGGAGATCATATTTTCGATTTTCTTATCTATAAGTGGCATCGTGCTATTTTTAATATATTTCAATGGAAGACTGAAGGTTGGTTCGAATTATTCTTTTTATATATTCTTTTTGTATATGTGTTTAACTATTACTTGTTTCTATATGTGATGGAAAGTTATGCAATACACATCATATACATGCATGCAGGTGTTAAAGAAAAGATCAAAACATCGTAAACTAAGACAGAAGATGCAAATGATGAATCCGGAGATAGATTTGTGGTTGTCTAAAAACGCACTCCCTAAAAATCTAAAGACGGTGATTGTGAAAAATGTACAACAAAAACTTGCAAAGAACAATGTTGTTAATACAGACAATTTCCTCTGTAACCTTCCCATAAAAGATCGAAGGGATATCGTGAGCCATCTTGGTTTGACTTCGTTAAAGAAAGTAAGTATTTTCTCTTTCAAAATCAATACAGTCTTTGTTTGGTACGTAGGTGGATATCTAAAAAATAATAATTTTTTCACAGGTGTCAATGTTCAAAAATATGGATGCACGAGTACTCAAGGCAATATGTGAGCATCTTAAGCTGGTAACATATAACGAAGACATCTATATCATTCGTGATGGGGAACCACTTGAGAAGATGTTCTTCGTCACAAGCGGCACTGCATGGTCCTACACAACTAGTACCAATGCCAATGTCGCCGGAAGTACCAACGATGGTTCATCAATTATTAAGTGTCTTGCAAGAGGTGATTTTTATGGAGAAGAGCTACTAAATTGGGCCACAACGAAATTTGCCTCATTTTCTGAGTTTCCTATCTCAACTAGGACTCTCAAGACTCAAACAAAAGTCGAAGGATTTGTTTTGAGGGCCAACGACTTGAAGAGCGTTGTCGCTAAATTCTGGTGGTACTTTTCTAGTAAGAATCTCCATCAATTGAATAATTCTCAATTAGAGCAATGGCAGAATTTGGCAGCTTCTTCCTTACAAGCAAAATGGCGCCTACGTCATGAAAGGCTTATTAAGACAGAGAGAAAGTAGACTAGTCTAAACTACTTATCATTTTATGTATTATTCTTTGGTTTTCTCCAAATCCTAGCTAGTAATCATTGGAGGGTTTTCTAGCATTGTTAATCCGTCAAAAATCCAAATCCCACCTAGCAACCAACTGTGCATGTATTATATGTAGGGTAAATTTCATTTAATCTCCCTGATATTTACACCATAAATTATTTGTGCCCTACTTTTAATTTCATTACGCATGCCCATGTACTTACCAATCAATTTTGTCTAACCCTTGACTTTTTTGCCAACTATTGTGTAATGTATTTTGAAATTGTAGTTACATACAATATAATTTTGCATGTCACATTAGTGAATCGTTATCATACAAGGGAGTCCATTAGAGCCACATTTTCAATTTACAAAATACTTGACAAAGAAAATGAATTATTGAACATGATTGATTAAAGGGCAAATTTTAGTTTACCTCTCTGATCTTTACACCCTAAATCATTTGTGCTCCTACACTTTTAATTTCATCACGAGTACCCATGTACTTACCAATTTCAATCAATCTTGTCTAACCATTGAGTTTTTTTGTCAACTATTGTGTGATCTATTTTGAAATTGTAGTCACATATGATGTAATTTTGCATGCCACATTAGTGAATCATCATCATACAAAGGAGTCCATTAGAGCCAAATTTTCAATTTTACAAAATACTTGACAAAAAAATGAATTATTGGACATAATTGATTAAATGGAGAGCATAGGGGTACATGTGATGAAACTAAAAGTGCAGGGCTACAACTGATTTAACATGTAAATGTTAGGGAGGTAAAATGATATTAGCTCTTGATTAAATTGGAGATCACATGGGTACATGTGATGAAATTAAAATTGCAGGGTCACAACTGATTTAACATGTAAATGTTAGGGAGGTAAAATGAAATTAGCTTAAGCTCTTATATGTATGTACAATGTTTCAAGATCATTTTTGTTTTCACATATACAAAAGGTACTCAAATCTCTAAATCAAAATATGATGCTCACGTATTATGCATCACATCTTTTTCACCTTTCTATTGGAACCTTCAAATTTACTCACTTAACCTCCTATGTTTATTACACCTCCTATCAAATTTTTAAATACTAAATTTACTCAAATAACCTCACTCATATAATTTGCAAAAAAATAATTTTTATCTTTAAAATAAAAACTTAGTCAATTCAATGATTTAATTACTCTATAAATCTTAATTACATATCCATTCCTTAATCAGACAACATAAATAAATATTTTTTTCAATAAAAAAAATTCAAAAGCAAGGTATTGAGTTTTAAAAATTAATTTCTAATCAATAAGAAAATAACATGAACTATTTTGTAGTTTTTTTTAACTTTTTTATTTTTTAGCTCTGCCAAAAAAAAAAGATTAATCATTTTTTCTTAATGTTTATTTTATGTACCT
Source organism: Rosa lucieae (assembly GCA_024704745.1). Taxonomy (NCBI): domain Eukaryota; kingdom Viridiplantae; phylum Streptophyta; class Magnoliopsida; order Rosales; family Rosaceae; genus Rosa; species Rosa lucieae. The sequence continues at coordinate 6,499,450 of CM045493.1, forward strand.
CAAGATTAATTATTTAAATATTTATATAGTTTTTTTAATTGCTAGCTCATTTTAAGCTAATATTTTTTTTGGGTATAATTATTAGGTTGGTTCTATTCATACCTCCCAATTTGCTCTTTGGACCTCCTTCATTTTTTGCACAATTTTTAAACCAATTTTACCCCTCTACAAATATATAAAAATAAAAAAACCTGCATCTACATCGTAGGAGCTGCAGCTCCCCTCTTACATCTTGCAATTCTCTCTCCAATTCTATCCCTATCCACATAATTTAGAAAGATTAAAATTCAAACTTTGAAATAACTACTCCATCTTATTTATTTGAAATCACCATCTAATCAAAGATTAAGAAGAGAAAGAAACACGTTTTGATCAAAACTGGAAAACGGAAAAAGAAAAATATGTATCATATGATCTAAGCAGTAGACATCTCGCTTTCTCTCCAATTCTCTATTGTAATCCTCACTCTATTCTCCTTTCCATCTTCCTCACTATTCCTTCATGTCTTTCTTCTCATTCCCTCTCTCTCTTCTTGTACCCATTTCCTAATTGGTTGTCACTGGCTCTAGGAGCTTGAGACGTCTTCATTGTTTCATCTTAAGTTTATTATTAGATTCTATAAATTATAGATGAGATGATATTTGAAATTTTTGAATTTAAATTTATGCAATTTCAGTGTCAATATATCTTTGAAATCAGAAAACAAAAACAGGATCGAGACTTACTTTCACTGACTTTTCTCTCAACCCAAAAAGGATAGACCAAGATTCATTAAACCTAGTTGGGCAATCAAGAATTATAAGGTTCTTTAAATTACTCCAATGGAAATCCAACTTCAACTGCATCAAGTAATGCCAAATTGTTTGAAGAACACAGAATGGGGTTTGAAATTGAGAGTTCAAATTAGTCGATCGAAATTATCAAAAATAGAGAAATTGTTAATCTTAAAAGAGAGAGAGATATATATATATATATATATATATATAGTGTGCTTCCAGTTGATCATGAAAGCTAACTGGAGTTTGGAGGAGCAAATTTTCTTCTTCTTTTATTATTGGCACATCGCATGTATAACAGAGGTGTAAATAGATAAAAATAGGGGTAAATGAGGAAGTTCAGTGACAAAAAAAATAAAGAGAGGTCCAAATAGTAAATTGGGAGGTCTGAATAGACCCACCCTAATTATTATACTTAATACTCATTTTATAGTAAGTTATATATGTCATTTAATAATTCATAATAGAGTGAGGTTACGTGAGCAGATTTGGAGGTTTCAATAAAAATACTCAAATTTAAATTTTAAACCAAAACGGGTAAAATAAAGAAGCACCGTAAAGAGCCCACCGACTCAATCAGTGTGCACTGACGGTACATGTTTTTTAAAATGGCACCTAAGGCCCAAGCCACATAAACAATCAGACTCAAGAAAGAAGAATTGACCCATGATGAACAAGTCGACGGCCCACCCAATGTTGAAGCCCAATAAGCCCAAACTCTTAAAAAAAAAAAACGAATTGAAAATAAAAATAAAAAAGCTAAAACCCTAGGCCCCAAAAACCCCTCCTCATTCTGCTTTGCTAGCACCAGTCTGTTTGTTTCTGCAGAACCCAAAAGATTAGAAATGGTTCGAAGCATTAAGAACCCTAAGAAAGCCAAAAGAAAGAACAAGGTCAGCTTCAATCCACTGCCTTTTAATTCTTGTTCAGTGAATTAGGGTTTGTCTTTTGCGATTGAATTGAATTGGATTTTTTGTATAGGGCTCCAAGAAGGGAGATGGGTCTTCTTCGTCTTCAGGGCCATCAATGCCAGCGAAGGTGTGGCAGCCAGGTGTGGACAAATTGGAGGAAGGAGAAGAGCTCCAGTGTGACCCTTCAGCTTACAACTCTCTTCATGCCTTCCATATTGGTTGGCCTTGTCTCAGGTTACCTCTCACTTTACTTTTTTCTTATTTTTGATTACAGGAAAAGCTTAAAGTTGAAATTTTGAAGATTGGGTTTGGGTGATTTGATCATGATTAGTTTGATTTTGTAGAGCTACTTTCATCCTAGCTTAAATTGTTGTGCTTTTTTAGCTGCTATTAGTGTTGCTGTCTTTGATTACTCTCATCGTTACTCGCAAAGTCGAATTTGTATACTTGATCTGCAGCTAATGATTTAGGGATTGACAGTTCATCCATTTTTTTGAGAATTTTAGGATTTAAATTGATTACTAAGAGTGAATTACGTTTTGGTAGCTTTGATATTGTACGAGATACATTGGGGTTGGTGAGGACAGAGTTCCCTCATACGGTGTACTTTGTTGCTGGGACTCAGGTGAGCTTTATGTGTTAATAATTATTAATCGCTTGTATATCACTCTTTCCTTCAACTATCAATCTCATCATTTTTTATGGTGGAAATATGTTCTTCTGCAGGCAGAGAAAGCTTCTTGGAACTCTCTTAGCATATTTAAGGTATCCAACATTTCTGGGAAAAAGCGCGAACCAGTGCCAACTAAATCTGGAGATGATGAGTCGAATATGGATAGTGAGGATAGTGATAGTGATGAAGATAGTGATGAGGAGGGGCTTGAAGGATCTGGCGCGCCAATTTTGCAGGCAATTTTTTTTCTTCTTTTCGCAAAATCGCATACTTGCCGATTCAATTCACACTTTTACTTTGCTTAATTTTGATCTCATCTTTGAGCATTTCCAATGTTCTTGTTGTTATGTACAGTTGCGCAAGGTAACTCATGAAGGATGTGTGAATCGTATACGTGCCATGACACAAAGTCCTCATATATGTGCATCTTGGGGAGATACTGGTCATGTGCAGGTCAGACTTTGTGTCCTTATATCCATGATGAGTTTCTTAATTACAGTTTCAATTGTACGCGAGCATATATGTTGAGTTTTTCATATATCATAATTTCAAGTGTATAGAAAGACTGACTCTTCTTTCAACGTTTACTCGGTTGTCAAATATTTTGACTCATGAAGTTCATACCTGAGGAAGCAGAAACAAAAAATGCTTGCATGCTAAATTTATTACTGACTGTAGATGTATATTATAAAAGAGTGAGAAGGCAACCACAGTTTATACAAGTTCCAGATAGATTGAGAAGTGAAATTTGAATTTTTGATTGGGTCTATATTAAGCTTACAGTTAATAGCCTTTAGAGTTTACTTTGAATGTGACTCAATCTTGTTACTCTTGCAGGTCTGGGACTTCAGTTCTCATCTGAATGCTTTAGCAGAATCAGAATCAGAAGTTAGTCAAGGACCTTCTAACCAAGCTCCATTGTTTAAGTTTGGGCATAAAGATGAAGGATTCGCTCTCGACTGGAGTCCTCTTGTAACTGGAAGGCTTCTATCTGGTAATAATACAATATTTTATTTTTTTGTTCTTTTTAAATTTATTTATTTTAGATGATTTGTTAATGTTTATTAATGTGCTTCAAAGGGGACTGCAAGAGTAATATACATTTGTGGGAACCTACATCTGGTGGAACATGGAATGTTGATACCACTCCGTATATTGGGCATATTGCAAGCGTGGAAGATCTGCAGGTATGTAGCTAAGATGGGAAGCTATAGTTGGATCTGTTGTTTTCAGCATATGGATTCAATCTTACAACGTAATTTGCCTGTTTTCCTTCATATTTTCTAATATTCTGATGACATTCTGGTAACTCTCATCTGTGCAGTGGAGCCCTACAGAAGCTGATGTTTTTGCCTCTTGTTCCGTGGATGGTAATATAGCAATATGGGATACCCGTTTAGGGAAGTCACCTGCAGCTTCTTTTAAGGCGCATAATGCAGATGTGAATGTTATTTCTTGGAACAGGTGCTTAAACCTTAATTCTCTATTTATTTATTTTGTGGGTTATTTGGCTTTGGTAGTGCTTCCTATGGTATGATGACCCCGGTACTTCTTTACTTTTGGATTTAGGCTGGCTAGCTGTATGTTAGCATCCGGAAGTGATGATGGTACCTTTTCCATCCGTGACCTTAGATTGCTTAAGGTATGTCTAGTTGGAATTAGTTCTCTGTCATTGTCTATAATGTTCCTTTGCATGCTAAATACAACTTTTTATTTATCTGACCTTTTCGTATGTAATTTACAATGTGTTAAACTATGCCGTCGGTGTATCTTTTGGGTTTATCTCACATGTTCACCGACCCCTTGTTGATATGCTAAAAATGATATATCCTTCTATTCCTCTATCTGCACGCAGGGAGGAGATTCTGTAGTGGCACATTTTGAATACCATAAACACCCTATTACATCCATCGAATGGAGTCCACATGAAGCTTCTACTTTGGCAGTGTCATCTGCTGACAATCAGCTAACGTAAGCAATATTAAAGACTCAAATGACCTAATAGAAGCCTATTGTTTTCTGCTCTTTATGTTTGAACTAAAAAATATTTGGTTTTTATCGACAGAATATGGGACCTTTCTTTAGAAAATGACGAGGAAGAGGAGGCAGAATTTAAAGCTAAAACGAAAGAGGAAGTGAATGCTCCAAAAGATTTACCTCCACAACTTCTATTTGTTCATCAGGTAAATATTACCGTCATAATGTTATACTCCAAGAAGAATCTAGTGTTCATTCAATTCAACTGAATTGTTATTTTATTGGACAGGGACAAAAAGACTTGAAAGAACTTCATTGGCATTCACAAATTCCTGGCATGATCGTATCAACTGCAGCAGATGGTTATAATATTCTGATGCCTTCAAACATACAGACCACCCTTCCCTCCGATGGTCCTTGAAAGTTTTGATATCAGTATGCATTGTCCACAGCGAAAAGTAGATGCATCGGATCACGTTCCAATAATGGGATGGCATGAATGCGTTATGCTGAGCAATTACGTGTGTGACATTTTTCCTCTTGTTTACCCGTTTACCCATTTCTTTCGTTCTTCCCATTTTGGGGGTTTGGTTGTGTATGGAGTAACATCTACACTCTTTGCCTAAAGCTTGTGTTACTGGAAGTTTTTTAAATGTACTTCTCTGTCGAGTTCAATCTCATTTTGTACTGGTGCTCTGCTGTATCACTGTATGTAGTTAAAACAGATGCTATATATATAAAAATTATAAATCCTTTTACTGATGCGTGTGTCAAAAACAATGAACAATCAAGGAAACCAAGATGCGAGATGTAGAAATTTTAGATAACTAAGACGAGCCATTGATGATAATCCAAGAAAAAAGAGGGACACATTCACTTCTATTCATCTTTGAACATGAAGGATATTCCTTACACATTAAAGTGAATAACGAACCATATTGCCGTGAGCTGTCAGAAAACGAACTCTAAAAGATAAGAGACTCCTACCATTGTCATCATAACACATAAGCTGCCTCATATGTGACTTGATACAAGGACGGTAAAAACAATCCCCCAAGATAAGAGACTCCTTCCATTCTCATCATGGCTTATAAGCTGCCTCATATGTGACTCAATACAAGGGCGGTAAAAACAATCCCCTTTGAAAAAGATTGATCTGGTTTGATGCAGCACCCCCTTAATGTTAACTGGCCAGCCCATCACAATTGCATACCATGTCACAGTCATAACTTTCGTCAATTTTCTCTACGAATTGACAGGCTTTCCATTTAACTTGGGGAAAGGATCTTGCTTGCTTAAAACCACAACTTTACTCTTGTGTGCAAAGTATCCCTTTACCAGACTTTTGTATATTAGTATTGCCATTATGCACTCCACCTACAAATAGCACCAGACACTGATTAGATAGCCTATCAACAACGGAAACTGGAAATGAAACAAGATTGAAAGGGACAGCCAAGCAAGTACCTCATCCACATCAATGTCCATTTCAAGCCATTTCAATGCTTTGACAATTACTTCCAACTTCAGCTGGTGAGCTTTGCTCGGGTCCTTTTGCTTTTGGATAATGTAACTGCACAATGAAGATATTGTCATCATAAATTGAATCTCCAGAAATTATACTGTCAGAGCCTCAGAGGGAAAATTTATAGAGCTGCACGGGAACTTACATTTTTTTCAACAATCTCTGATAGACCTGAAGTTCTAGCTTCTCTAGGACGAGATATACGCCAGATCTCAAGAACCTGATATAATTCAAACAATTTAGCAATTCACAGAAAATGCAGTACAATCTACAGCTTTTCACAATGAAAGCAAACCCTACCTGTCTTCGTGCTCTTGAAGAGCATGCCGAAGAAGTCGGAGGTCACCTCTTCTTAGAGCTTGCACAACATTGCTATACTGCAAAAGCAAGAACGTTGTCAACAAGTCAGATGAATGAATGGGAAGCATAGCACTATAAGTTTTGGTTCTGAAACTGTTTGCTTCACATTCATCCCCTCTGAGATCCCTGGTAAACAGATTTTCTGTAGGCGTGCAACTCTAAGTGACACTAGAAGATCTCATTTGTAGGTAAGGGAAATAACAAACAAGTCGAAGGGGGTGTCATACCTCCACCAAGTTATACTTTTGCAGAAGCCAATCGGTTGGTATGATGCCAATTGAAAGCTTGACAGGTATCAAATATTTCAATATCATCCTAAGCAGATACAAACAACAGAAACATGAGCGAAACAATAACAAGATCTGCAGGCTCTAGTAAATCTCATGTTTGACTTCTCATGCCAGAATGTTTTATAATGTGTAGGGACATGGAGGAACAGCTTGTTCAATTATCAAAATCAAATGCTAGTGTCAACGTCATTCAAACAAAAAGATTATACAGGATGTAGAATGTACGCGCACGACAAAAGTAGTTATTTTTTAATCCTCCCGCCCCTATAATATACCCCTTAAAGTCTAATTCCGATGCAAAAATATATGCAGCAAGCACAACTGAACCGAACCTTATATTTGCTTCATTCCGAGGGTTGCAATGCTTCAAGGCATAGGACAATTTATCATCAGCCTGCCAGGTAATAGAAGTTGATAGAGTCAATATAGGCAAAACCTAAATTTTCTGTCCTAAAGATTTTGCATGCATAGATACAAGTATAATGCAGGTAAGTGGCACATCTCCTGACTTAAAACTAAGGCATAGGACAGAACTGCCCATCCGGTGTCCTTAAATTCAAGCATACACCACTCCAGTGGGTGACCCACTGACCCCCAAACCAAAACCAAAATTGCAACTTAAATAACTAAATAAAACCAAAGTTTTGATATCAATAACATAAAAAACCAGGTTACTTACAGCAGGAAAGTTTTCATTGAAAACCTCTAGACGGCCTGTATAATACATATAGGTAACCTGCATACCGTAGCACAGCAGTGAGAACAAACAAAAGAACTGTAAAGTGAGAACAAATTTGAAAAGGGAGGGGGAAGAAGAAATGAAAAGGGGTGAAAATTGCATCTGGTCAATCATAGCCATTTCTGACCTTATCTCTCTTGGGGAATTCCTCAAAATCAAATATACGTGCAGTTTCAATACTCCTTATCACACTGCGACAAAGGTGAACTGTACCAAGCTGCAACATAATAAAAGATACATTATCATCATCCAGCTCAGGCTACTTGTGCTTTCTTCAGATTCAAAAACATCCCCTTATAGCTACTTCAGGTCAAACTTAAAAGTAGCATGAGCTAAGTATGTTTGAAATGTTACCTTAAAGTAAACTTTAAACAACTGGCAAGTCACGTATAATGCTCCTACACGTTTTGGGCCTTTACCCTATAATCAGATGCACCATTGAAGAATTAGCAGTAGTAGTATGATCAAACAAATGGAGCTTTAATCAATCGGCAAAAACTTTTAGCAAGATAAGCGAGAGAAAAACAATCTAAAAAGTAAGAAATCTTACAGCAAGAACCCCAAATACTTTCATAAGGAAAGAGCCAGCTCCCTTCAACTTCTCCGGGGATTTCCCATTCGTCGCCAATTCCTTATCAGCCTACAAACAAAAACACAACACTCTCAATTCCTCTCCCCAACATATTCACAACCAATAACAAAACAAACCACACACCAATCAATCTCATTACTTTTTTTCTTTTTTTTTTCGAAACAAAATTGGAGTGACCTTACCCTCTCAGCTAGAACCCTGATTTCATAAACCATCACATACAATGCTTGTAGAGCCCAAGCGGAGTCCCAGTTCCTAAACTCCTGAATAAAAGCACTGCATATATACACCCATCACCAATAGTCAAAACACCAAACACAAAACCACACTCACTACAAAACCAATCCCAAAGATCATTACTTTGCAGCTTTCTCAAACGCCTGGTACGAATCAACGAAGCTGCCGACTCGGAAACTCTGAAAAGCACGGAACAGATGAACCAGAATTTCACCGAATTGAGCATAGTTATCGTTCTGCTTAATCAATCTATTCGCGTCCTGTGGCAGAATCACAAAAAAATAAAAAAATCAAAATCCTAACCCTAACCCTAATTGAATGAAATTTAGGGATAGATTGATGTGAATGGCGGACCTGGAAAACGTTGAGGGCGTCGGCGAGGGAGACAATGGAGGGGTTGTTGGAGGAGAGAGAAAGAAGGCGCTTGAGTAAATCGCCGTCCTGGTTCGAAACGGCGTCGCAGAAGCGGTTCAGGTAGTCGTTGATTCTTCTGTGCGCCTCCCCCATGCTCAAGTACGCCATCGCCTCTCCCTCTCTCTCTCTCTCTCTCAGCTCAGACCAGTCACTAGCTCCAAAGCACACACCTTTCCACTTTTTACTTTGGGGTCTTTGACCCAAAGCCCCAAAATAAACCAAAGTTATCCCACTTACCCCAGCAACAGTTTTTTATTCCCACTAACCCCATTTAAAGTAAAATGATAACTTTACCCTCAACTTAATTAACAAACTACAGTATTGCCACTCAACTCCTCTCTCCAGCCGCATGATGCATTCTCTCTTTCCTCCCTCTCTCTCTTCACTCCGGCAGCGCTCTCTCTCTTCTCTCTATCTCTCTCTTCACTCCGGCAACGCTCTCTCTCTTCCACCACCGGAAACAACCGCCATCGCGCCGTCGCATTCTTCCACCCCTACACCAACGACGGCGGCGGCGGCGAGAGAGTGCTCTGGTCCGCCATCAAAGCCATCCAGGATGAAAACCCCAACCTTGACTGCGTCGTCTTCACCGGTGACCACGACTCCTCCCCTGACTCACTCACTTCCCGAGCCGTCGATCTCTTTGGAGTCAAACTACTTCACCTACCAAAGGTACAGTGCTCTCTTTCATACTCTATCAATATCCCTAATTCAATTTCCATTGATACCTAATCCAATTGATTAGGTGGTGTATCTGTACAAGCGGAAATGGATCGAGGAAGCAACGTACCCTAGATTGACTATGATTGGGCAGAGCCTGGGCTTTGTGTATCTATCATGGGAAGCATTGACCAAGTTCTCTCCATCTGACGAATCAAATTTTAAAAGAGCAATGCATTTAGTGGTAGTAGTTCATTATAATAATGTTGATTGAAACTTCGCCACATCTGCTGTAGCACTATCGGATATGCCTCAACTATGTTGACATTGGTGATATAATCTAGAACTAAACTGGGTGTTTCTTGTCATAATTAGAAAGAGTTAATGGTACATGGAGGTTTGTTTTGCACGAATGGTACATTGATGATGATAATAGACATCTATTGGGGGATAGTAGACGTCTATTGGGGGGCAATACATGGCTGATAGACGTCTATTGCCCCCAATAGACGTCTATTGGGGGGCAATACATGGCTGATAGTCGTCTATTGGGGGGCAATACATGGCTGATAGTCGTCTATTGGGAGGGCAATACATAGTTAATAGACGTCTATTGGGAGGCAATACATGGTTGATAGTCGTCTATTGCCCCTTTATTGGGGGGCAATAGACGTCTATTGGGGGGCAATACATGGCTGATAGTCGTCTATTGGGGGGCAATAGACGTCTATTAGGGGGCAATAGACATCTATTGGGGGCAAAAAAAACTTTCCGGTGGGTGGTAGCAGGTGATCGGAATCCGGCGGCCGGTGACCGGATTCCGGCGAAAATTGGCCGGATTCCGGCGACCGCTCACCGGATTCCGGCGAAGTTGGCCGGAATCCTGCGGCCGGTGACGGAATCCGGCTGCCGGTGATCGGACTCCGGCGAAGTCCCCTATGGTTTCTCTCTCTTCCATTCTCTCTCTCTCTCTCTCTCTCTAAGTAACAAAGGTGAGGGTAAAATGGTATTAAAAAAATAATAAAAACAAAAAAAAAATCTTAATGGGGTATTAGGGAAGACCTCCTTAGAGTGTTTTGGGTAAGAGGGAATTAAAAAAACTTAGTGGGGTAAGTGGGAAAAAAATCTCTAAAAATGGTGTAAATGGACAAAAACCCTTTACTTTGATTCTCGGTTCTAAGCGCCGCCGTTCAGACCAATATACTAAACGACTTGTCGTATGGGTCTTCTTAATGGGCCAGATTTGTAGCTGTGCTTAAAAAAAAAAAAAAAAAAAAAAAAAAAAACAAGATTTGGAACCCAGCTAGCTAGGCTGCTCAGCCCACATTTGTATGGTTGTATTTAGGACTAAACACTGTTTAGTCCTTGAATTTTTGTCCTAAAAATACTTCAGTCCCTGACCTTCTAATTTCACACGTTTAGTCCCTGTACTCTAAAATTTTGAACCAATAGGTCATTGCCGACCAAAAACTCGGTTAAATCGATGACGTGGCAATTTTTTGGCACCAAAATGTCTATTCTACCCTCAAATTTTCTTTTAATAAATTTATTCTTTTTTTTTTTAATTATTTTTTCTTTTCTCTTTTTCTATTTGTTTGTTTGTTTTGTTTTTTGTCTTTTTTGGGTCTGTTTATCTCTTCTCCTCCGCTTCCTTACTCCCTCTCTTCTCTTCATTATTTCTCGCCGAGCTGTGAACCCCAACCGGCCTTATCGGGCCAGAAGCCTCAGCCAAACACCGCCAAACTTCAAAAGGCGTCGGCAGAGGAATGCTCTATGGTGGAGCAGCTGTTGGGAGCTCCGATTCAAACTCGAAATCGAGGCCTAGAGAGAAGATGATCAGATCTAGGGGAGAAGACGATGAACGTCGGCCGGTGGGGTTGGGGATGGTTTAGTGTTCGAGCCACCACGACGTCGCCGACGTCCGTCTGGAATCGTTTTGGTCTTCCGTCGACCATGGTGCGAGAATCGACGCCGAAATTCTCCAACGGTTTATGGACTTTTTCTTGCAGCTTTGGCCGAAATCGGTAGTGCATGAGGTGAGAAAATTCATCTACTCTTCATGCTCTGCACATTGATGTGCTTGATTTCGATTATAGTTGAATTTTGATGGAATTGATGTTTTGGGTGTTTACCGTCCACGACGGCTTTTCTGGTCTTCTGGGTTCTGTGTAGAAGGCAGGGTAGGGGACACCGCGGAGGATGTCGTAGGGACTGGTGGAGGGGACGGTGGAAGATCCGATCTTGTATTTCTCGGTGGTTTTCCACCTGGAAGAAGTTGAGGGAAGGAGTGGGGCACGACGTTGGGAACTGAGGGACTGGATGAAGTCTACAATTATGGAGCGCTGGATTGGGGTAAAGTGACCATACCATAATAGATTGACGGTGATGTTGCCCTTGAGAAGGGCGCTGTTATCGAACTTGAGCACCAGTGGCTGCTGCTCCGCTAGAGTGGAGAGTTTCGACCACCGAAACCGAGCTGGACCAGAAACAAGAGGGAAGAAGAAGGTTTGATGGAGCTGGAAGAAGAAGAGAAAACAGAAGAAAAAATATATATATAAATTAAACAAACAAACAAATAGAAAAAGAGAAAAGAAAAAAGAATAAATTTATTTAAAAAAAATGAGGGTAGAATAGACATTTTGGTGCCAAAAAATTGCCACGTCATCGATTTTACCGAGTTTTTGGTCGGCAAGGACCTATTGGTTCAAAATTTTAGAGTACAGAGACTAAACATGTGAAATTAGAAGGCCAGGGACTGAGGTGTTTTTAGGGCAAAAGTTCAAGGACTAAACAGTATTTAGTCCTTGTATTTATAAGAAGAAAAAGAATGTGTGATACACGTCCAAAAAAAAAAAAATGTGTGACAGTTAAATAAAGTAATTGAGTATTTGGTAAACTATATATTTCTAAAAGTACTTATAGTACTAAAAATAGTGACCAAGTGTTTCACTTAACTTGAAACTAAAAGTGTTACAGTAATAATCCATAAGTTAGGTTGAGCGGGACTTCTCTTTTTAGCTTAAAAAAAAAAACAGTTGTTTTCAAACATTCTCTCTTTCCTTCCACCCAAAAAAAAAAAAAAAAAAAATTACATATAAGTGTCACTTTGAGACTTATATTAGTCATAAGGCCACCCAAATTATTTTGTACACATAAGACCACTTTATGGCCCAAAACCCTCAGCTCTTTTTTATGCTCTACCTATTTTACCCTTAGATATCTATTTCTTTCTCTACCTCTGTTTCAGTTTCAGTTACAGTTAATTTCCATCTCTCTCTCTCTACCACGATGAAGCTCTCTCTCCCTGTAGCAAACCGAGATGAGCTCTCTCTCTCTCTCTCGCACGCAGACGAAGATGAAGCGTTCTCTCTTTAGATCGCACCAGAACCTCTGTGATTTCGTGTCAGATTTCCAATCAATCTCGTGACCGTCGTTGCCGAACTTGAGGATCATGGATCGGAGCTCGTCCTCTGTCGCCGGGTAGCCGAGGTGTCTCGCCTAGCTCTGACAACGATACAACAACTTTCTGACTCTAGCTACTGCGACGGATGTCGAGGCAAACGCTGCACCTTATGGCGTCGTCCGGCGGCGCAGTCGGACCTTGTACAAATTGTTGATTTGAATTCCCCTGGCTGTGCAAGTTTTTGTTCGATCTGATGCTCTTTGATCTTTGTCAAGTTCAAATCTATGAGATTTTGTGCAAATTGTGGATTTGAATTCCCCTGATGATCGACGCCATTACCTCCACCACAGAGAGACTCGTAAGTATCACTCTTCTCAATCTCTCTGCAATTTTTCTTGAATGAGAATGAGAGAGTGAGATTGTTAGGATTGTGAATTCTAGGTCTAAATGTTTGTAGATTCTGGAAATTCTAGGGTTTATGAATTTGGATGTGAATTGGATGTTACTGTTTTCAGGTTAAGATCTATGAGGATAATGATAATGCAAGGAAGGACAAGGGCTGTTAGGAAAAAAGGAAAGAATCGCTCTCCTGCAGAGGGCTGTTAGGCCGGTCATTCTTCTCCCTGTCTTTGTAATGTGGATGGCTTATGAAGAACAATAGCTGCTCTTGTTATCAAAATGAAAGCTGCCTGAACTGATTGTTTCTATGCACAAATGTTGATCTGATTTGCTTAAATTTTGAGTTCTTTTGGTACCATTTCAACCACATTTTGCAGTTCCAGCTTTTGAAACTTTGGAATCTAAAAGTAGAAGGTAGTTTGTTGTAACTTATGATTTGTGTATGAAGGCTTTGAATGGGAGTAGTTTTGCTAGTGGAAATTATATATCTCTCTCTCTCTTTTTGTTTTTTTTTTAAAAGACAAGATGCATTTTATGATATATTGAAGAAGGTGGGGTATGAAGACGTGTATCTAGTAGTGCTTGGAAGGGTTGAGAGAAAGAGTGACTGCTTTTAGTGTTAGTGAGTAGCCTTTTGTGTTGATGAGAGTAATTTTTTGATAGTGGTGAGAGTAGCTTTTGTTGGTGGTGAAAGTAGCTTGTTGGTGTTGGTGACATTAGCTTTTGTTGATGGTGACAGTAGCTTTCTGGTGTTGGTGATAGTAGCGTTTGTTGCTAGTGACAGTAGCTTTTGGTTTTGAGGAGCGTATCTTTTGTAGCTGGTGGGAGTAGCTTTTCTTGACCTCGCCGAAGGTTATCGGAAATCTCACCAGAGTAGCTTTTGTTGCTAGTGATAGTAGCTTTTGTTGCTGGTGATAGTAGTTTTTGTGACATCACAGAAGGTTGCCGGAAATCTCACCAGAGTAGTTTTTGTTGCTGGTGACAGTAGCTTTTGTTGCTGGTGACCTCGCCGAAGGTTACTGAAACTCTCACCAAAGTAGCTTTTGTTGCTAGTGATAGTAGCTTTTGTTGGTAACAGTAGTTTTTGTTGCTGGTGACAGTAGTTTTTGTGATCTCGCCGGAGGTTGTCGGAAATCTCACTAGAGTAGCTTTTGTTGCTGGTGACAGTAGCTTTTGTGACCTCACCGGAGGTCGTCGGAAATCTCACTAGAGTAGCTTTTGTTGCTGGTGACAGTAGCTTTTGTGGTCGCCGGAGTTCGCCGGAGTTGGCTGGAAACCTCACCGGAGAGGAAAGAGAAGATGATTGTTGACTTTTTACTCTAATGGCATTTATGTAAATATATTGATTTTTATATCCAAAATTTAACACATTTTTAATCTAGTGGCCTTATGAGGGAAAAAAAATGGTTGGTGGCCTTATGACTGAAAAAAAAACATTTAAAAATGCACTTATATGTAATTAACCCCAAAAAAATCTATCACAGTATTTTTTTTCTTTTTTTTTTAAGAAAAGAAAATTGCATAATTAAGCAATCAGGATGTTTATATCAACTAAAAGAATATCAGATAGCAACCCATCATCAATCCAAACAAACTTAAAATGCAAGATACACAAGCACATTCATAGTTAATAATTAGTCACAAATCACTAACTAAAAATAAGAAGAAAACAAATAAAGCGAGAGCATCTTCTGTGGACCGCGGTCCACCTGCACCATGAATACTTTCAGCGCGTGAGCAACGCGCACAGTCATTTAACAGCTATTAGTTAGTCCGCCAGCCGCTTTGCTCCATCATAGTCCACCAGACACTCTGTTCCAATTGCAAAGCCCTTGTTGGAGACCAGATCTCCGATGACGACGACTAGTGCGAACGCCAGACCAGAGGGAACTTTCATAAATTTGTGCAATAAGCTAGGGATATGTGATGGTTTGGCGATGGTGGTGTTGTCAGCTTCACATGCTTTGGGCTTTCGTTTGAGCCGGATGCCGGCGTGCAGTTGACAGTGTCGCTCGCAGCATCGTTTTAGTTCGGGGTGAGACTTTGAGGGAACGAGTGGTGTAGACGTGTGAGAATCTAAGAAGGGTGGAGGAGATATTCGGAGTGCCGATGAAGCCGATCCTGGCCATTGATGCGAAGCTTGAACCGGAACTCAGAGTGAGGAGAGCGCGGCCTAAGCTAGAAGAAGGGCTAGCGGACTATTATGATCGGACCTCAGATTCCATCAAATTCGCTATTTAAATCGCCCCAAAACAGTGTGTGAATCTGACCGCGGTCCACCTGCATTGCGATCCATAGTAGAATTTCCGCAAATAAAGCATAGATAGTACTACTATATGTAATTGGGATAACTACTAATGAAAAACAAAAATGATATTGACAAAAAAGAAGAGAAATTAACAATATTATTAACGAATGGTACTAAAAATATATCAGGATTCATTTTGAGGCATCAATACCATAATTTTTTTTTTTAGGGAATGGAATATATTCCAGTAATCGAAAGATCATAACGACCATACAAGGTCAATCTAAGGGATCCGAAGATCACCCAATACATTCATTGCTCAATTAGCTACACAAATAGTTAGACTAATGCCCATAAGGGAATATGAAAACTATAATCCCAAAAAGGAAAATGCAACAACTACTAACCAAAAGGAAACTGTGAAGAAAAAAACAACTAACAACTACGTTTATTCCAAAATACAACTCTAATTCTCGGCATCTACCATGAATGGTTGGGGCCTAAGACCATCTTGGTGTACCCCTCCACCCTTCAAAGCAGTGAATAACCTCAAATTAGAGTCATATTGAAGACCAACCCATAACAAGCCCAACAAGATCCCTAGCCCAACCTCCGACCTAAGCAAGAGAAAGGAAGGAGAATGGAATGAAGCCAGAAGCCCAGCCCACCGACATCAAGCAAGCAAGCGGCCACTGTTAGGAAGCTTGCCGGAGGCACTGCTACCACACCAAGCAAGCAAGCAGCCACTGCCATTCCGGCGGACGACCTCAATCTTCAACCATCCTCACCTCCTCGAGGGACCTGGGTCCGACTTGGAAGATAACCTCGTAGTCGGAGGAAGCCCTACTTGCTGCGAAAATCAGAACTGCCTTTAAAGAGACACTGACGATGGTGCACCGCCGACAAACAGAAACTAAATCTGCCACTGCCTCACACCCACTTCTCTATCAGATATGTCGTTCGTCCTTGATCCCAAATCCGAGAATACTCCCATCCATTGCACATGCCCGCGTCTCACACCAAATACGAACGGCGCCGGAATACACCCCCTGACAGGTACGGAGCGAACTAGTTGCCCAGCCCTGCTACCAAGAACCCTAGGGTTTTGATATATTCAGCTCCGAAAAAGTTGGAGCTACTTTTTTTCACTTAGAGTATAGAGATGTAGAATTATGTTTGCCATCAATACCATAATTTTAGAATGATGAAAACCAAAATATGCAATAAGAATCGTTTGTGACATTTCCTAAACTTTGATTTTGAGTACTAAAGCACGACGTTCTGACCAATATACAAAACGACGTGTCGTATGAGTCTTCTTCCACTAATCTTCGAGCTCAAACCAAGTCCACACCATCGACTACACACCAAAGTTGAAAGCAAACTTTCACCAGACTGTTCCACCAAGACCCAACCTTTCACCCTTGAATCTCACTCAAAACTGCACCTTCCCTTTTCTCTTTCTTAATCTGAGACCAATCCACCGCCCATATTCCTCAATTCTCCGAACCCATCTCAACAATCACTATTTTTCCAGATGGGTTTCGATACATTACCCATGAAACCCAACCCAATTCCGACCCAAGACGACAACCCACCAAACCCATCTGCGGCTCTGCTCTCCTTCAACATAGACTCAACCTCTTCAACTTCAACCCCTTCTCACAAACCCACCATCGTCTTCATCTCTCTATGACTCATCACCTGCATAGCTATCCCTGCTGCTGCAGCTTTCGCTTTCCTCTTCTTCTCGAACCCATCAAACACCACCACCACACCTACTTCCACCACCACTTCAATTCACTCAAAGGCTCGGCCTTTAGCCAAGTTGAACCATCCGGTGGTGATCTTGGTCTCCTCAGATGGGTTTAGATTTGGTTACCAATTCAAGACCCCAACTCCAAATATTCATCGTCTCATAGCAAATGGGACTGAAGCTGAAACGGGTCTGATTCCGGTCTTCCCAACTCTTACTTTTCCCAATCACTACTCTATTATCACAGGTCTTTACCCAGCTCACCATGGAATCGTTAACAACCACTTTGTGGATCCCTACATTGGGGAGTTCTTCAATATGGGAAGCCATGAGCCCAAGTGGTGGCTCGGCGAGCCGCTGTGGGAGACTGTGGTGAACCATGGTTTGAAGGCTGCTACGTATTTATGGCCAGGTGCTGAGGTAAAGAAAGGTTCTTGGAAAGACATGCAAGGATTGTGCAACATGTTGTGGAAAGAGAGAAACCAGCGACTTTGGGTCGGAAAGACAAGGACTGTGCAACAGGTCTTTTGTCATTCTAATTGTATATTACATTCTTTTGTGGTAGCCAGACATAGTGTGACACCTAGATTGGGGAGGCAGGTTAAACCGTGGTGTCCTCCTTCTGCAGGTTGGCTTAAGGTGAATATCGATGGTGCCTTTGACCAAGGCACACGTCGGGGAGGGTTAGGGATAGTGGTAAGAGATGCTGATAGCACGGTGGTGGCAAGTGCTTGTGGTCAGTGTTCTGATGTTTTGCAGCCAATAATTGTGGAGGCCTTGGCAAGCAGATTAGCTTGCAAGCTAGTGGAGGAGAATTCTCTAGCTCCAGTTATCTTTGAATCAGACTGTCTGCAGTTGGTTCAAGCTATATATCCAAACTGATGGAGACGATACCACGCAGTTAGGTAGAATTGTTGACGACATTTCTTTGTCTATTTCTTCTTTAGCTGACTCTTCTTTCTCTCATGTTTATAGAGAATCAAATATGCTAGCTCACAAGCTAGCTAAGTATGCTTTGGCTTCAGGATTGCAGGTTTCTTGGAGTGGGCATGTCCCTCCAGAATTTAGCAATTTCTTTTGAGACAATTAGTACTTTTCAATTAAATATGACGCCTTCTCTTTCAAAAAAAAAAAAAATACGGACAAAAGAAATGAATAGGGACTTGACGGTTTTGCCCTGCATTTATTCTGGTATTTTGCACGGTTGCCCCCGAGACAGGTGTTCCCAGCGTGTTGCGCCGGGTGGTTCTACAGATGGACAACTGTTTCATTGATCTGCATGAAGAGAGATGAGGGAGGTTTGCATGTCCCTGATCTTTGTCCTTCTTCACCTTTGTTTCTCTGGAAACAAAATAATGATATGCATGGCGGTTTGGATTTATTGGCTACCTGCTAACCTGCACCTGACAATTCTTGGCAACATCAGCTCCTTGGGTTGGCTATTGCTGGCCAGATCAGTTGGTCACATCTAGAATCTAGATCGAGCTTTTTGGCCATGAGTCAGATTGTAGAGGATCGCTTTCAGTCAGATTTTTCTGTTTGAACGTGTATCCATGATTTTTCTGTCTATCTTTGATTCATTGCTTTTGACTATGGGTAAATGGGTATTTGGTTATGGTTAGAAATTGGGTATTGAGATTCCTGGGTTTGACAGCCGCTTCTGTCGTCAAAGGTCAAGTAGCCAAGAGACTTAATTTTGGAGTTAAATTCCAGGTCTCCTTTCTCCTCATCAGCTTTGAAGAATTTTGGTCAAGTCGCAAAGAGATTTAGTTTTGCGAATTTCAGGTCTTGCTTTCTCCTCATTGTTTTGAATTCTGTGTCTTTGTTTTATTTTTGCTCAGATGTTGTGGGAATTTCAGCACCATTTGAGAAACAAATAATTCTTTTTGAATGGGGGAATCTAGAACCTCTCTGATAAAATTTATTTGATTTGTACTGTGGCATCACTGGCATGAGTTAGGTTATGAAAATTTGTATTTGAAATTATTATTGGTATGAAACAGGAAAGAGGAAGAGTTTGAGAGGACAGGTTGCTGACACAAGTGCAAGAAAGATTGCTCGAATATAGTTTCTGTACAAGTTGCTTTTTCTCTTTGATTTTTGTTGTATTGGTCATGTGATCTGTGAATTTGTTACCTTACAAAGATTAATGTTAAAAATTGTTTGTTGTCATGTAGTTAAAGAAAGAGGCTGCTCCAGACATGCAATGCAAGGACAAGTTTCTCATTTAGAGTATAAAAATGACGGTACGACTCCAAAGGAGATTACTCCAGAAGTGGTAATTACATTACACAATGTTGTGAATTCTGATATGTGTGGGTTCTTTATGTCGAATGCGATTCATTTGGGGGATTAAGATTGTGTGCAGATCAATAAAGAGACAGGACATGTGGTTAACGAGTACAAATTGAGAGTAGTAAATGTTTCTCCACCTCAGCCCCCTTCTCCAGTCCCAGAAGGGTTAGAGTAAGGGTCTTCACCAAGAGCTTCTATTACGGAGAATGAAAATCTTAATGGTGTTGAGTTTTCCAATTTGAGTACTTTAATTATAAGACTATATAATGAATATTTTCCATAGTCAGAAGAGAGATATTGATTGGTTTGCCGTTTGTTGGTGATTTTAGGCTGCAAAAGGATTTTCGGAGCAGCTTGAAGCTCCGGAGAGATCTGCAGAGGTAAATGCCTTCATGTGCAGAAACTAAAGTCTTGCATTATGTGTTTACTATTTTGCCACATATACCTCATTCAGTTTCTGAGATTTTCTTTGTATTTAAGAGATTTCTGATATGCATTTTTGAATTTTAAAGAAATGGAAGCCCATAAGGATGACAGAACCTAACTCTTTCCCAAATCTCATCGACCCCCACGTGCATCAATGGACTCAAAATTTGATGCTTTCAAGGGGCACCTTATAAGTCATCAATTCCATCAATTCAAGCAACAAATTCAGATAAGGTTTTACTTGCATATGAATAGCTTTGCATTACATGGAGAGGTAAATTATGAATAGCTTTGCATTACATGGTTTTCAATTTTCAGATCAGATTTCTTCTGATTTTTCTTATGCTAAAGCGTCTAAACAGGGATCACGGCTATCCTATGCGTATAATTTTTCCTAAATGTAAGATGTCAATCAATTTTCATGGATGAAGTGATTGCTGTTCACTTTCCATTTGATGGCTTAACACATCATGAACTTGGATCCTGGACTTGGAGAACCAGCAACATCTTATACAAAAGACTTGCAGGTAATTTACTATTTTCACATTGCATTTTCACCTCCCAAAAAAGCTTTAATCTTTTTTCTTTTTCTTTTTTCAATAATTATTCCATTGGTTCATCACAGTCTCAATCAATCAGATTTGATATCGGCATGCATCTGGATGTATTGTTTGTCTTTGATGACATTATTTTGTTACAGTTAATTTGGTTTTATTTTGTCTCTGTTCATGCCAATTGCCTCTGTAAAACAAGTTTTGCCAATGATTTGAATCCCCCCGCTGTGGTATGTGCAAAGAGATAGTGGTTTCAACAAACTCGATAGGAAGATTAAGGTATGAAAGGATTTATTGCAGTAATATATAATTACTATGCTACTAATTGATGTCCAGCTGTATCCTCTGAATGTAAGTTCAAATCTTCTGTTGTTATTTTATTATATTTCTTACTGGTTACATAATTTTTAGATTGTATTTTTTTATCGCTCTGAGAAGCCATTAGATCTGTCGACATGCATGGTTAATGAACAATCGGAAGGAACAATATTTTGGGGTTGTTTTGTGGTTTGAACAAGTAATCCTATTAGAGTGAGAGATCTATCTAATACTGTGGTGTGATTTAATCGATTACTTTCGTGTTCTGTTATATAGCTCTATATGATTAAATATTTTCTATAATAATTTCATGCTTGAACCACCCATATGGACATAGTAGTCAAGGCTTTCCTAAAATTGAGACTTGGACCAACTAACTTAAAACAAGATGTGCCAATAACCTGAAGGGGTAGACTACCATGTCAATCCCTAAGTATTGTTTCCATTAGCTCTATTTCTTTTTGGATTACTTAAACTTCTGACTTCCCTATAAAATTCTCCTCCAAGTGGAACTCTTTATGAATTTGGGAGCCTCAAGCTTTTATGCTGTTTACCTCATCCTTATAAAATGGTTTTCTTTTCTTATTTTTATTTTTCTTTCTTTGGCTTCAAGTGAAATTTGTGATGATTTATTCTTCTTGCAGGTTTCACTTACTACTATTATTCCTGCTTCAAGTAGCTTTTCTCTTACAATATCTGTGTTGAAATTTTCTCTGATTAATCTGCTGAAGTGTGGTTTATGTTGAAAATGAACACTTCCACTGCATTAAGCAATGTTATTCCTCTATTTTGAACTAGACTTGCATTGTTTTTCAGAAATAACTAGGATTATATATCTCCTACCTTTTTTAATATTTTAAGTTATCTATAAGTAACATTATCTAAGCGATTAGGTTTTGATAAGCGTGTTGGTATTTTCAGCCTTGACTAAATAGGTTTAGAGTAGTTATTTTTAGAGAAGTGGTGTTTTTCTTCTCAATTTTGTGGCTAATAATCACCTACAGATAGCTAAGTGCTGTTTTCTTTTTCTTTGTGTACTGTGTAATTGTTACTAACCAACATTCTATCCATTCCTCAATGCTTCAAAATACAAGTGCACACGAGAATAGCAAAGACACCCCAAAATCGCAGCAAGTGCAGGCCAAGCAAGATTAACCACTGAAGGACCATCTTTAGAAGAATATCGATAGGAGATCAATGAAGCCATGCACATACTTTTTGCTTGCTACCTAGAAATACTTTGTGCCAGAATGACAACAACCATTGTTTTGATAAGACAATGGTTTATGCACTTTTGAACTGTGTGAATTGAAGACCGATGAAGCCATGATCTGTTTTGTACCTCCTACATGGCGATCTTTCGTAATGAAATCAAACCCACCATCTTTTGTACAAAGGCTGCATACAAATTGCAACTTCTAAACAATTTTGTTTCATAGAAATGTTTCCTTAGATACTTTACTCTTACTGCTATATATTTTATTATTATTCAGTTTGGTCATCTTTGTCACATTAGCTTTGCAGCTTTACTCTGGTTTGAGTCCATCTATATATTTGCCCCATTTTGGTTTAGTTTGTTTAGCTGCTTTATGATTGCTGCTTCCAGAGCATTTTTCCCAGTTATAGTTGCATTTTATTTGGTGCTCTCTCATTTTATAGTTCAATAAGAGGTCAGGTTGATTTCTCTAATCAATTGTAATCCGATTCTTTTATACGGAACATAAAGAGCTCATGTAGAAAATCTACCCCGCAGCATCGCGCGGATTCTCACCCTAGTATCATTCTACTAATCACTACTTTCAATTCATCACGGAAAAACGATCAAGAACAAGTGATGTAATGTTGAGTAGTTGGAGATTAGTGTTATACTTATTAATTTCATAAACTTTGATTTTGAGTGCGAAAGCACACGACGTTCTGACCAATATAGAAGACGACGTGTCGTATGAGTCTTCTTCCACTAAGCTTCGAGCTCAAACCAAGTCCACACCACCCACTGCACACCAAAGTTGAAAGCTAACTTTCACCAGACTGTTCCACCAAGAGCCAACCTTTCACCCTTGAATCTCACTCAAAACTGCACCTTCCCTTTTCTCTTTCTCAATCTGAGACCAACCCACCTCCCAGATTCCTCAATTCTCCGAACCCATCATCTCAACAATCACTGTTTTTCCAGATGGGTTCCGATACATTACCCATGAAACCCTCCCCGATTCCGACCCAGGACGATGACCCACCAAACCCATCTGCGGCTCTGCTCTCCTTCAACACAGACTCGACCTCTTCAACTTCAACCCCTTCTCACAAACCCACCATCATCTTCATCTCTCTATTACTCATCACCTGCATAGCTCTCTCTGCTGCTGCAGCTTTCGCTTTCCTCTTCTTCTCGAACTCATCAAACACCACGACCACACCCACCTCCACCACCACTTCAATCGACTCAAAGGCTCGGCCTTTAGCCAAGTTGAACCATCCGGTGGTGATCTTGGTCTCCTCAGATGGGTTTAGATTTGGTTACCAATTCAAGACCCCAACTCCAAATATTCATCGTCTCATAGCAAATGGGACTGAAGCTGAAACGGGTCTGATTCCGGTCTTCCCAACTCTTACTTTTCCTAATCACTACTCTATTGTCACAGGTCTTTACCCAGCTCACCATGGAATCGTCAACAACCACTTTGTGGATCCCTACACTGGGGAGTTCTTCAATATGGGAAGCCATGAGCCCAAGTGGTGGCTAGGCGAGCCGCTGTGGGAGACTGTGGTGAACCATGGTTTGAAGGCTGCTACGTATTTCTGGCCGGGTGCTGAGGTAAAGAAAGGTTCTTGGACTTGCCCTGAAAAGTATTGTCAACAATATAATGGTTCTGTTCCTTTTGAGGAGCGGGTTGATACTACTCTAGGGTTCTTTGATTTGCCTAGTAGTGAGATTCCTTATTTTATGACACTGTATTTTGAGGACCCTGATCATCAGGGCCACCAGGTTGGGCCTGATGATCCCGAGATTACTGAGGCTGTTGCCAACATTGATAGGATGATTGGGAGGTTGATTGACGGTTTGGAGAAAAGAGGGGTTTTCGAGGATGTGACGATTATTATGGTGGGTGATCATGGAATGGTTGGTACTTGTGATAAGAAGTTGATTTTCCTGGAGGATCTGGCCTCTTGGATTGAAATTCCGGCGAGTTGGGTCCAGTCCTATACTCCATTGCTTGCAATTCGTCCGCCCGCAGGAGTTGATACTGCGGATGTCGTGGCTAAGATGAATGAAGGTTTGAGTTCGGGGAAGGTTAAGAATGGGAAGCGATTGAAAATGTATCTCAAGGAGAAGCTTCCTAGGCGGTTACATTATGCAGCTAGTGATCGAATTCCTCCGGTTATAGGGTTGGTCGAAGAGGGGTTTAAGGTAGAACAGAAGAGCTCAAAGAGGCAAGAATGTGGAGGAGCACATGGTTATGATAATGCTGTGTTTTCCATGAGGACGATATTCATTGGCCATGGTCCTCAGTTTGCAAGAGGGCGCAAGGTTCCTAGTTTTGAAAATGTCCAGATATACAACTTGGTCACTAAGATTCTCAATATCCAGGGTGCACCTAACAACGGATCTGAATCATTTCCAAAGTCTATTCTTTTGCCTAGTGCTTAGTATCTTTCTCCCAAGCATTTCCAGGGTGGAGTCAGCTTCTTCAAAATTCAAGCAATGGTTGGCAAAATTTAACTATTTTGAAATGGTATGCTTATGTGCTTGTGAGTCTGTAAGGTCAGAAATTTTGAAGATTATGAGGCTTTGCTCCCATGAGCTTAGCAACTGAAGCATGCTTATTTTGTTACCAATGGCATTCTTTATTTGCTTCCTTCAATAGGACCAGCACTTGTAAACTACTAAAACTATGACTTACACTTTTGTATAGGAACATCATGTGGTAGAATAATTGCTGTCCAAATGCTTAAATATATGTTGGAATGGATATATTCTTTATTGCCTAAAAACGTCTCAAATTATGATCCTCCTTTCAATCTCTATCATGGGCTCATGGCATATCTGCATTTGCAATTGTCTGAGTTCCCTTTCTCTCGGAGTAATGTTGAGAATAAGTGTTGCATTAAATTATTAATTTTGCTGGAAAAACGTGGCATTGCTATTATGCCATTTGCAATAGTCTGAGTTCCCTTCCTCTCGCGGCAATGTCGAGAATAAGTGTAACTAGCATAAATGCCCGCGAGTTGCTGTGGGTTTTGGAACGGACTGTGCAAGTTTTGAAAGATAGAAAATTTAGTTCATATATATAATGCAACTGCTGTTAAAACAGCTTCTCAAAAATATATCCATTCATGCTCTATATCAGGAGCTAACATTACCATTAATATAGATGTTCTGGTAATGTTCAAATATATATTACAAATGCTATTAAAACAGCTTCTCCAAAATACAGTGATCTACTTATAGGCTAACCTAGTGACTATATCAAAAGTGACATTAGTTGCTGAGAGGTTGTTAGCCTAGTGATGATTAGTTGTGGAGGTTGTCGAAAAATTTGCCGCCTCCATTTCTATTTACACAAAAGTGACATGATATTTCAGTCCATTTTTTCCTTTTCCAAATGCAGCACTTTACCTAAAAAATTAAAGCAGTGCAAGAGATTCTGGGGGATTATTACTGTACATCAAGTACAGTATTTTGTATAGCCAAAGAATAATGTAAACTATTGCAGAGGCAAGAAGGTGAATATGCAGCACCAAATTCAATCTGATCATTTCATTCATTAAATATATCAAGGGAAACATTTACCAACCAAAGACTTGATGAGCTCCCTTCGGTCAGCAAGCCTTCCAGCTGCAATGGTGTTATTGTACTGGAAGTACTTGACAGAAATCGCAAAATTGAAATGCCAAAAACAGCTTTGAGTTTATTACATCATATATAGGAAGCCAAACTTTAGTTAAAAAAAACGAAAAAGAGTATCTTGATCACCTAATCTTTTAAAGATTACCTAATCTTTTAAAGGCCAGTTGTTGTGTGAAAATATATATCCCTGCAAAGGAAGAAACAGCAAAATGTTGCATTTGGAATCAAACATAACACAATTCCGAAAAAAAAAAAAAAAAAATTCACCCAAAAAAAAAATCCAAAAACCTGAAAGCCAAAGTTCTCAAATTACCCAAAATAAAAACATCAAATGTGATCATACTCAAACAGACCACCCAAGAACACATAAAAAATAACCATACCAATCATGAATACAAAATAATTCGATATTTCTATGCCATGATTTACTACAGAACAAACTAAACAACAATTTCAATGTTTATAGAAATGAGAGACACATTAATAAAACGTGTGATCTTAAACATATCATTATCACAATATTCTGTTTGAAATCATATGATTGATTAATTGTGAAGGGCAAAACCATGTAGTACCGGCATTCACTGAATCTATCTAAATTCTAAATAAATGATTACTGAGGTTCATGTATGTAACACCCCAAACTACACCTTACCAGCTTGAGTACGTTATAGTGCCGCGAGTCTCTAAAACATAAAACAAAAATTCGATTTACATTCTAGAAATTCGCTAGGCAAATTTGTTCAAAATAATTTTTTCACAAAAAATACACAACGGAAGCTTTTAAATTCTTTTGAGGTGAAAACCTTTCTAAAACTTTAAATTCAAATGTTCAACCAAGACTTAACGTTGCAAACAATCGAGGAATAAAGGATTAAGTACACAACGAACAGTTTTCAACAAGTTTCGAAAATACAATTTTAAGGAACAGGAATAAGATTGAAACCCAGAACCTGATTTCTATTGAAGTTTGCACACCCAGCTCCGTCCGCTCCAATCCCATTACCAGTGCACAGTATCTGCATCCACACTGTTGTAGGGGTGAGCTTTCGTCCTCGCTGCTCAATAGGAGCTTCACCCGACTAGGTTTGAAAACCGACACATAAGATAATAATTTGGGATCCCAGTATGAAAAAGTTAAACCCTTTTTTTAAAGAACGACAAACTTTAAATATCTTTCGAACTCAAAATCCAATGCATGAAACTCAAAGAAATGCATAATACCTGATGGCCGGTCCCATGGACCAACTACATGGCCTTACCTAAATAAAATCATCATCAGGTAAGCATAGTGAGAGTGTCCACTTACGCCATATCACCTAGAAATAGTGCCACACCTCAGAGGATGTCAGACACCATTCCGTCCATACGGCCTTTCCAGAGGTTTAGGGGATCGAAGCCTAAGGAATCGCTATGTTCTACTCACTCTCAAGCCATCAATAACCAAACCATGCAGCTCAATATGCATAAACATTTAATTCAAAACAGAAAACAACGAACCGAATTAGTCCCAAGTCCCCTACCTGGATTTCGATGCTTTAACCTTTTACGTTGTCTGAGACTCACGAACCTTCCGTTCCTCAGGTAACTGGAAATCCTAGATTCCGACATAATTCAAATTCTGATTAGATTTTCTTTCATATTATGTGTTCTCAAATTTTACTAAGGACACCCATATATCAATTCATCCTTTAGTCCCAGTCTAACCAATACATCCATTATAGAGGCCATAACAGAACATCCAATTTCCAATTTCACTACCATTCTTACATACATATCCAAAGCATTTCCAGAGTAATGCACAAGCAACTGAAATCCATAACAAATTTCCATTCATGGTCTCATACAGCAACACATTTATGCTCGGTCTATTACACTCACTTCAACCCATGATGTAAACAACCCAATCTGGAAAAATTAACCCACAACGCAGAGCTTCAAGTTTAGTTCCCAATCTGGAAAAAATGATATTTTTTTTATTAGGAATGGAAAACCAATTGCCCAGATAAGGTTTCAGCTTCCTCAAATCAAAATCCAAACACCGAGATTTGTCATATTGCATCTGGAGACGAAGAGGAGAGTTAATAGCATACTGAAGATGATTAAAGAAGAAAGAAGGAAACGGTAAAAACTAATCACAAAACAGCAATTATGCCCCTCACACGCTCACAGCACTAACATTAGTAAAACCATCCCCTTCACAACATAATAAATACTTGAGACTGACAAAATCACTTGTACCCACCACCCAAAATTTCCCCTTCTTCTCGAAATCAAAACCCAAAATTCTAAAAAAAAAAAAAAAAATCACAACTCTACCTTGTAGTTTTTTCAATCAACTGTCCAGAATCCAAACTGCAGGACAAACAAAACACCCAAAACATCAAATCCATGTCAGTCAAAAGCCAAAGTTTTGAAATCACCCAAAATCAGAGCCTCACCTTGAACCTTTTCGAATCGATCAATCAAATCCCAAACTCGAGCACAAATAATACCGCTAAAACATCAAAACCCATATCAATTCAAAGGCAACCACAACCAAAAACCCAATGAAAACCCAAAAACATAGAAATCAATAAAACAATACCTTCAGTCTGTGTGCCTCTCCGATTAGAAATTTGGGGCTGTAGTCAAAACCCAGATCCCTCTCCCACTTCTTTCTCTGTGTGCCTCTCTGATCAGTCTAGGATGAAGAGCAATTTCAACAACTTCCCTATCATTTCTGTATTATAGGGAAGTAAAAGTCAAAGTTTTAGCCTTTTTTTTCTTCTCCAACTCCAACAGATTCTCTATTTTACAGCAATCTCTAAAATCTCCATAATTCTTCCTTAAATTTTAGAGATTGCTGTAAATTTAGGGAATTTGGTTTTCTCTTTCCTCATTATCTCTAAAATATGAAGGGCAAAAGCGTCACTCCATTTCAGACCCTTATAAACGGTGGGTTCAACTTTAGATGTATGTATAATAAATATGGAGTAGGCTGCAATGAACCAACGCATTTATAGACCAAGAGATGGCGTCAGAGTTTCCGTTAGATTGACCGAGTCAAACTCGCATACGACAGGGAAGATGAAACTGTAAAGTATGAATTAACCACATGGGCTTTTAGGGGAGAAGGGGATAGGCGGGTGCATCGAGAAGGAGATAAGGTTGGAAGACTAAATAGTGGTATCCATCATCCTCCATATGTAGAAAAGATCAAAATTCTCTCTGAAGAAAACACCAAACCGCAAACAATTTATCATTGAGGAAGGGGCGTTCTTACTTGACAAAATCAAACTCCATAACACAAATCAAGATTCATCTGCATAACAAGGACGAGATTGAAGGAGTCGGCGGTATTGACCCACAATGATGGTTGTCCGATTACGGGATAGCTTTGCTCTCTCTGCTTCTAATCAGCTGTAAGGGGAAAGACAGATTCGGTAAGGGCAGATACCAGATATTTGTGAGGCGTGAGAGGCAGATGACTAGCTGGGTATGGAGATATTTTGCTGTGAAAATACCATTACGCCCAACTTGTTTCACCATGTCGCCAATACATTTACAGTTAACGTTCAATTCACGGTCAACCATAAGTAAGCAATTCCTGAGGATGTGAAATGGCCACGTCAGCGGGCCTCCCTTGATCTGCAATTTTGTTGGTTCATTGCAGACTCTTCCTATAAATATTAGAGAATTAATTTTGCTGGATGCAAATGTCAATTTGTCAGTGCTTGCTTACAACAAAAGATCGCTAACCCGGTGACTGATATTATTGGTGTTGTTGTTTGGTGACCACAAGTTTTGTGATGTAGATGGAGCAACCCTCCTCTGTCTGTATGTAGACTTTTGGGACTCTCACATAAATGTTTAAAATGCCTCTGTTGTTTGTTTCGTGGATACTAGCATCGAAAAAAAAGGTCTTTCTAAATGTACCCAACAAATTTTTTACGCTCAGTAAAAAAAATAGAATTTGTAGTTACACCCAACAACTTTTCCAACAATACACTTCTTTTTAACTTACACCCAGCAAATCTCACGCTCAAAACCTCACCCAGCGAATTCACACCCAACAAAACCCTTATTCTCTCGACATCAATGAGTCGTTCTCCAACTGAGAGGAACTCATGCAGAGCATCATTATAGAGGACGGAGTCGGCATTGAGTAGAGGAAAAAGAAGCGCAGTCTCAAACTCAAGAATATCTCCATCTTAGACTTCGTGGGTCATCGCTTTTCCTTTGCTCTCACCCGCCGACTTTCAAGGTATCTCTCTCCCTCTCTCACTTCTTGGTTTAAATTTCTTTCCACGAGTTCTTTTTTAGTTTAATTTCTTAATTTAGGATTTGAATCTCTGGTTCATTTGTTGATATTTTCTTTTGATTCATGGGTATTGTTTTGTTTAATTTTGTTGCTTTGAATTCAATTTGCTTATAAGAGAGTTGATCAGTTTGATACAAAACGCTTATTTTATGGGTATTTGTTTGGATGCTTTAACTCATATGCTTGAATGGAGTTGATGACTTGAGTTCTTTATGTTGATTACAACTGAGTCGTGACAATGTTTGGAATCGAGGCTTTGTTTGCATTATTTAGCATTGCATTTGCACTTGAGAGTCAACACAAAACCTGCCATGGAATGATTATTTAGAGAAGCTTCTGAAAATTATATCTTACTAGCTGAATGATTATAACACTAGAGAATTTAAATAGGGTTTAGGTGCGTGAGAATGGACAGTTGTTTTGAGGAAATAGTTTTTGATTTTCACTTTGCATTTATCATGAAATTTCTACTTGATGTTGGAATGCCAGAACTCTATCTCAAAACAATTGACATGATATGATGAATAAACAAATGTTCCATCATTTCTACTTGTGGCCACAGTTTGGCTCCATTTTGAGGTACACGTATAGTTTACGTTTGATGTTTCTCACTATAACTGTCTTCCAACATATTAATTTCTACCTTTTCATGAGAAATACAATGTGAAAATCAAAAGCTATTTCCTCAAAACATAATTTTGATAATGAACTGTTACATAATTTTGATAATGAAATGTCAAAGTCAAAGGTGGCCTGGTAGGAGTAGGACACAATGTCGAGATTACCATAGAATTTCCTTCTCCTTGTAGTAGAAATTAACCTATCTTTCCACCTAACAATGTGATGATGCAGAATGAAATAAAGTAGTTCAGATGCAACGTACTAACAATTTAGAGGTACTGTGTAGGACATATATTTTGTGAATCTAAAGAACTTCTTGTACAGTGGTTACAAACATTTAAATTTGAAGATTAAGGTCATCTTAGGAAAGTTGATATATTATCTCAGAATGAGAGGATTAAGCCTTAGCTGCTTAGCACCTGATGACCTTCACCTTCGTGCGTTAGAGACTCATTGTTGTAGCATAACATTACCATGTAGTCTTTTGTGTCAACAGGATTAGGAAAGGAATGTCCTTCCAATATAGGTAGGATCATTTGTAATGCTGATGACCAACATACATCATCTTGATTGCAGCTATATACAAATTAAGGTATCATTGCCTCTCACCCTTAAACATAAGACAATTGAAATCACAATAAAGCTTATATACATGAAAACAGTTACAGACTAAAACAATGACCCTTGGTAGCATTTGTTCTATTCAAATTCGAAATGGTTGCCTACCAATTTCATGCACTGACTTTGTAATCATTTGCACTACCCAATTTACAATTTTCAAAAGTTCTACATGGTACCACTATCACATATTCAAGTTAGAAACTTGATGCCAGGACTTGCACGGTTTTTTCACCCAATTTTCTGATACTAAACTCTTTGCAGAACCTTGTATACCGTTTTTTTTTCCTCCACAATTATAGCTGCTTTGGTATTTAATGTTTTTCATCTTTACCTAATTATTTATTTTGTAGTATGGCTAGAGGTTCTAAACACCACGATTGCCCCATAACCTTAAAGACAACAAAAAAAATTTGTTCTCAACCTTCTCAGTCAGTAGTGGATGATGGTATACTAGAGGCTGGGGTTGATACTGGGGAAGAACAAGCTTCTGAACCCTTTACAGATGCAGATGAACCTCTAAGTGGTCCATTTCCGGGAGATCCTCATGATCCATCCGTATTGAAGAGCTTTAAAAGTCATGTAGCAGCTGCTATATAGTTTAATAAGGTATGATTGGTTGCTTTGTTCTTACAATAACATTTCATTATATGACAACAGCAAAACTATGCAACTTGAAATTTTTTTTTTTTTGGTCTTGCCTTTTCTGGATAAATGAGATTAGGCTTCTGATTCATCATATACGCAACTTATACTGAGCATACTTGGACACCATTTACAGTTATATCATTAGACATCATTACTCTACTTTCAGTTATTTTTTTTTTCCTCCTTTTTTTCTCAAGAAACTTCAATTATATATTGAGGCATTTTATTTCTTTTATGTTCGTATTCTTTTTTAAGAGTCCAATTCATGTATCACAAAAAAATTTATTCTTTATTTTTTTTTTCAGGAACGTGATCCGTTGAAACTTCAGAACCATTCATATATATAAGCTTACACAATAGGTATTTGATGAACATTTTACTAACCATAAGTTTTGGAGTTACATTGATGGATCTAGGTTGAGGCCATTAGTTAACTGTTCATATTTAATTGGTAATAAAGTTGTTGTGTCAGCCTTTTGTGAGAGGTGGCAGCTTGAGACGAATACATTTCACTTACCCTTTGGTGAAAATGACAATTACATTGGATAATGTTTTTAACATTTTGGGTATTCCAATTCAGGGTGATTCCATATCTGTACCTGAGGGTGTGCGGTTCGACAAAACTTATTATGCATCTTTATTGTCATCTACACTAGGAGTTACTATAGATGAGGCAAAGAATGAAATGAGTTGATATGGTGGAAATGGGGTAACACTAGAGTGGTTGAGATTAAGATTTCAGAGTGTTTCAGATGATAGTTCTCTTGAATTTATTGAGTTCGCAGCAAGAGGATTCTTGCTATATATATTAGGTTGCACACTTTTTGTGGACAAGACTGGGAATAGGATAAATGTAATTTACCTACATTTTTTACGAGATCTTAATAGGGTTGGTCGGTATGCCTGGGGAGCTGCAGCCTGCAGGGTTATCATTTTTATATCGATATTTAGGACTTGCATATAGAGTTGGTTGTAGGCAAATTGGGGCTTGGATATATGAGCACTTCCGGAATGTAGTTCCCCCTCATCTTCGTGTTGAATATTCAGAGAATGAGCCATGAGTGAATCGTTGGGAACCTCAAAAAGATGCAGGGTCACTAGTTTACGTGCAAGCTCTCCGCCAACAGCTTGATCATATGCAAGCACACGAGGTATGTTGACATTTCTATATGGACAGTTAGAATATTGCTCTCTTTTTTTTATACCTAATTTATTTTTATTTTCTCAGGTCATATGGGATCCATATCGCGGTCATAGGGATGCTCATCCATGATTGGAAATCACATTTTACACAGGAATGCTAAAGTGTTTAGATATTGCGGAACCATATTATCCTGATAGGGTTCTAAGACAATTTGGTCGAGTTCAAACAATTCCTTGCAACCCTTACACCCCATCTCATGTTCGACGAGTTTCTGATTCCAAATCGTACAAGGTTGTGTATGAGTACTTTGATGGATTGTGGCAAAGATGGCGAGATCACGTGTTAGCAAATGCCAACCGAAGCACTCCAGTTAAGTTTTCATATGACTGCACTCTAGAATACTTATCGTGGTACCAAAAGATCACACATCCCTATGTTCAACACCCTGATCGGGTGTCTGCTGCAGTTGATTCAAATGAGGAAAATCATCCATTACAGGTATATATTTCTTAAGGTTTAATTTAATTATTTGTCTAGCACTACTAACTTATAAATTTTTAATACTTGCTTGATGCAGCGTATATCACGGGCATTGTGTATCATTCAATCTATTGTTGATGTTGGCCGAGATAATGCTATAAGACAACCAATGAAGCTATATAAGGCAATTGAAAGCATCCAACATATACTATTAGGTGACCAAGTGCAAAATACACGCACATATCAACGTCGGCGGCATGTACAAAATAATGAATAGATTTAATTGTATTTGAGATTTTTTTCATACATTAATGTCAACGATGATTGACTTGTAGTAGAAATTATTTTGTTCTTTTCCTTTTTAATTGTTCTATATGGATCATAAACATAAACTAAAAGCATGCAGCAGCATTTACAGACTCGTTTTCTGAATTCAATTATCAATCCAATTAATAATAGAAACACCTATGTCTTTGAAAACAGTAACAGTTAAGAACCTAAACTAGCTCAAGAGACATAACGAGCAATTCATAGAAACTAATCACTATCAAGATGATAAACTTTTTCATTGTCTGAATAATTTAGACAAAAAATATCTCTGCCATTATGAAGACGATCGCTATAGGGAGCTAACCATCCATTTGCACGAGGTAGAGAGTATTTAAACCAACAATTGATAACAGGTGGCATAGGATGCAATGGCATCAAATGAGCCTAATAAGACAAGAGAAAAAGATTACCAATTCGTTACAATTATAAGACAAAAACAGTATAAAAAATGCATTTTAGCAACATGTATAGAATACCTGGACAAAGTGACATCTTTTGACAAAACCAATTGAAATTTCACGACGATCAACTATAGGAAGTGTGATACTATTCATTGGTAAGAAGATAAAACAAGATATCAAAGGTAAACCAAAATGCATCAGCACAACTTTGTAACAATTTGCGACAATGTATCCCATATCTGGTATTAAGAACCAATGTTCTTCAGGCGGAAAGTCATCAAAATAATCTAATCTCTTCTCCACCTCCTCTAGTCGCTCAGCATATCGGAATAGTAATCGATATGCATGCTTATTTTGATGAAACTCTTGCAACAATTCTTTGCGTACACGACGCCAATTATTCTCACCATATCCCATAAACTCAGCTATAGCTCTAAAACCACAATTACCATCATCCTTTACATCATTGGCTCCTAAGAAAAATGGCCACATTTCTTGAGGAAACCAGTCATTATACTCCTGTGTCAATTCAGATGGATTGACATCTTGACGTAGATTCAACTATAGAATACAAAACTTAGATGAGTATTGCTAAACTATTAGTGAAACAAATCAACCATTATAAGCAATAAAAAAAATGAAATATTACTAAATCTACAAACCTGCAACTTAGCTTTTTTTGTAGTTACCCTAGTCTCTTGTGCTAATTTTGGTGCTCACTTATCTGACTTCCTTGGTGGTGTTCTTAAACCCATAATATTGCCAGTGGAAATTAGTGAAGGACCGATATGTTCTCCCACTTTGGATGGTCGTTTCTTTGTCTTCATGGTTGCCTTACTAGTACTAGCAGTTCCAGGAGTTAATTTTGCTGATTGAATATTACATTTTGCCTCTTTTGGTCGTCTCCTATTTGGTCTCTTCAATGTATCTTTCATTATAACGCTCCCGACACCTGGTGTTTGTGAATGATCTTGACCTGACAATGCAATCTCAAAAGAAGATAACATACGATGAGTATAGGCTTCTTCTTTAGTTGGACGTCCTTTTGTGTTGATCTTCGCTTGTGGTTCTGTAAGTAGTGTACATCCTGGATTCATAATTTCCTCTAACTTTCTCTTTACCTGTCTCTTGGTATCATCGTCCCTTTCATGTAACCAGGTCATGAATCTTTCCTCTAGTGACTTTAATGGAATATCTATAGGGTCATTACTTTGTGGAGAATGAAACAAATCTAATTTCCTCCAATGACGATGAACACAATCGAGTGGAATAGGGTTGCCATTCTCCTTATAAATTGTCATCTCACGTGCACATGGCAACCCAAGTGTTTTTCTCAAAGTACAACCACATGCATTCTCATTAGTTCCAATAACATCGATTCTCTCATACTCTCCCAAAATATAATCTAGGGCAGCATGTGATACAAAACCCACTATTACCTTAAACTCATTCTTCATGAAGTCATGTCGGACAAATATAAGACTTTTCTCAAATGAAGCCTTTACTTCTGTGTGTTGCAACACCAATAAGGCGTGAATCTTTTTCCATGATGTATCAAAGTTGCACAGACTAGACATCAAATGTCGCTTCAATTTTGAATGAGCACTTTCCGCCCTAGTTAAAAGTTCACATGAACAGTATATGAAAATTCAAGTAATTTATATGAAACAATATGTAGTTTATTAACAAATAAAAATATCAATTGAAAATTACCTGTTTGAAGTCATTGTTCCAAAATGCATATAATTGTTCGTCCATGCTTCAACAAATCTTTCCTTATATTCATTCAACCAAGTGTCTTTCACATAGGTTAGTACTTCATCATATTTTTTGTAGTCTCTCTCGAACTCATGTAAATGTCTTTCATAGTCATGTATCGTATCTGAAAAGACCAATGTGTTCCATGCCTGCATCAACTTTTTAAACTTCACTTGATTATCAACAAGCTTTTTGCATTTTCCCAACACTGCCCTATTAATATGCCATCTGCACAATAAATGTTGAGCAACAGGGAACACTCGACGAATGGCATTCATGAGTGCTAGCTAGCTCTCTGTCAGTAACAATCACAATTGGAAGACAGTCTTCATTCATCACACTCTTCAATCTAGATAAAGCCCAAACGTAATTTTCTTCTTTCTCAGCATGGATGTATGCAAATGCAGCATGGAATGTTAATTCTGTAGATGTCACGCCCACAATCTCTAACAATGGGTATCGAAACTTATTTTTCTTGTATGTGGCATCCATTATTAAAACATAAGGAAATACACGTAGCAGATTTACACTATCAGGATGAGTCCAGAACAAGTCACCTACAATGTTCTCTGTGCCGTAACTCCTATGCCACTCCACATAATTGTATTTCTGCAAATTGTTTAGCAATATTTGCATCTCTGACCTACCAGCGTTTTCAACCACCCTTTGAATATGTCAAGCATTGTAGATTGTCTTCATAGTGCTTGAATTGAGTGGGTCATTTTGCTTCAATGTGTATAATATTTCTTTTGGATTTACCAAGTTCTTTGACATATCAACCAACAAATTATTTTCTTCCTTGGTTAATCGCCCCAGAAAGGAATGCTCTTCAGGATACTTTGCAGCATGATGGTTATGCATCCCATTTACGACCTCAAGGGTCCACTCATCCTCAGGGCCAACATTTTTGCCCTTTAAGCGAAATGGGCAACCACACCTCTTTGTACCACCACTCCTTTCACGCTTCTTCTTTTGAGGATTCAGATTGGCATTAAGCTTCTTCTTTTGCATGCATTCTGAGGCTATAATATTCTTTTGATAAAAGCCACCTCTCTCACAAACAAAGTTATTCGCCCTCTTTTTAACCTACAATTCCCTGGAGCATCAGACCTCTTGATTACAACTACTATTCCACACTTTCTTCCTTCTTCACGAGTCCAGTTAATTAATTCATTTCGACTTTTGAATACCTGTACAAACAAACAATTACTATTGAAATTGAATGGAAACCCGAAGCTAATCATCTTGACAGTTTACAAGCTACTTACCTCACTAGTTATAAATTGATTTGTTGCTTCAACAACACATTTAGTCCAACCATTGCCACTTTCAATAGACTCAGATTTAATCTGTTAAAAAAAAACGTCACAATAACAAATAAATAAATAAGCTATAAGTATTTTAGATAAAAGGAACTGAAAACAGGAAAAGAATTTGACAAGTAGTAACATTCGGCGGTTGTCTGCCGAAAATTATACCAATATTCGGTGGTTGTCACCTGAACAAAACAATAAAATTCAGTAGTTGTGCTCCGAAGTTTTGACAAAATTTCGGTGGTTAGCTGCCGAACATTCCTATATTTTCGGTTGTTAGCTGCCGAATATTCTAACTTCTTTCGGTGCTTGTTGACCGAATGAAATGCGAAAAACTGCACTAAAAATTATATCATTTTTTCTGGTTCTATGATAAAAAAAAATGCACAAACCTTATTTGACTCCTCTGAAATCATAATTGCAGTCACAACTTTGTAAATATCATGCGTATTAAACCCTTAAAGCAATTATAAAGGAAAGTGAAATTTGGGTTTAAGGTTTTGCTCGAATAAACAACGTAAACATAGTGAACTGCTGGGTACAAATAGAAAAAAAGAGTTTTGAACTTTATGGTTTCTTTAAAAAAATTTACCATGACTATTATTGTCATTTCATATAAGGATATAAGTGTATTTTCATGCAAAACTGATTTGCTGGGTCTAAATAGAAATTTACTGGGTATATTTAGAAAGATCCAAAAAAAAAAATGTTTTGTGGACACCCTTTTCATTTGAACAGTAGTTGAGCAATGGTGGACTGTTTTTTTGTTTTTTATTATTGGTGGACTGTGATTTAGAATCTTGAAAGGTTTTGTGATTGGATATGCAAGTGTGAAATCGGTTGCTTGAATTAGCTAGCTCTGATGAACTTTCATGGAGGACATATGCCACTAAGAACAAGTTCACCCCTAGTCAAGAAATGTCAAGGTCGAAAAGTCAATAATTCGACCAGTCAAGTTACTATTTACTGTCACTGGACATAGGTTTGCACCCGTTTTTTTTCTTGACCAGTCAAGACTGTTCATATTGGTTATTAATTGTTTGACGTTGGATCTTCTGCTTAATTGAAATGGACCGCTGAGATTTCATGACAGTTACCCACCTTTTTCATGCTTGTAGGGTGGAGTGATGATGTCAGCCATGTTATGGCTTGGGCCCAGCTGGCAGCCCCTCAAACCCGGTCAAAAATTTAGTCATGCTGTTGCCTTTTTCTTTGGCCTCAGTCAATAAAAGCCAACAATTGGCTGGGCAAGCTTCAACCGGTAGAAGCCACAATTTCAACTTTGATGACTGTCATCTCACCAAATCCATGTTTTGCCCAGTCAAAGAGTAACCAGTGGACTTGCTCTAATCAAGTATGTGCCAATTGGTGATTGGTTGATGATGTTGTCATTGAGCAAATGTTTTCCTCGTTCTTAAAAAAAAAAAAAATGTTTTCCACAAAAAATTAAGGGATCTTCTATTCATAATTACTAGCCTTCTTCATACATGCTCTGCATGTGTAATTGTTTTTTATTTGAGAAAATAAAAATAGTTATTGCAGAGAGAAAATAGTGGGATAATTTCTTTTTAATTTTCTTAATAAAAATCTACTTTTTAATTGTCATATTTACCCTTATGAGTTAATTTATTCTCAAAGTTTTTTAATATTTCAAGGATAAATTTGTCAAAAATTTTAATTTTGGCTAACAAAGCCTCTTCTCTTAATAATAGCATAGACTAAAAAATCGAAAATTTCGCCGATATTTCGGCGAAATTATCGTTTTTTTGAGGCTTCGATATTTTGGATGACTTCCATTAATATTTCGTCCGATATTTTCGAAATTTCGCTATATTTTCGAAAATATGCGATATAACCGAAATTTTAGGGAATATTCGCGAATATTCCTCAAACAAAATACAAGGAAAAGTTTGACAAAGTTGGGATTCAAACCTGTCTCCCCCAGTATCAAGTGCAAAAGCACCCTAGCCAACTCGACTGGGATTCATTTTAGTTCATCTATGCTTTTTTTTTTTATTAATAGTCGTTTTAATAGAATAAATTTACTAATTTCTTTAGACAATTAATGTAAACCTCTAACTTCTAAGATATAGTTTTAACAATTATAGATTTTTATTTTTTTGAATCTAACATTCCTAAATACTTTTGACATGTTGTAGAAATATTAATTCATTTGTATTTATTGATTGAATAGCTTTACAACTTTATAAAATTTCTAATTAGAATTATATATTCTAAAAGTACCAAATATTATACCGACAACTTCAAACATTTATTCTAAATTACTATAATTCACTATGAAATGAAGCTTGGTCACCGTTTTTTTTTTCTTTCTTCCCAATATAATAGATAATTGATCAAATAAGTAGTTCACAATGTTTCACTTAAAATTTCAATGATATTCTCCCAAATTTCCATCATTTTTTCGAAAATTTGTCGATATCGAAACTTTCTCGATATTTCCATCAAAATTTCCATTTTTCGAACCATCGATATTTCCTCGATACTCGATATTTTAGTCATTGAATAATAGTATAGATTAGACCTCTAACTTACTTTTTCAATAAAGCAATATGCTAACTACAACTCAATATTTTTCCCAAAACTGCAACAACAAAAGAAACCTCATCTCTTTGGTACTTTTTCCCCCATTAGAGATATACTATTACTAAAAAGCCATGGCCTTTCTTCTGCAACAGGGGCCACCCACCATCGTCTTCAGCTCTTTATTACTCATCACCTGCATATCTCTCTCTGCTGCAGCAGCTTTCGCTACCACCACCACTTCAATCGACTCAAAGGCTCGGCCTTTAGCCAAGTTGAACCATCCGGTGGTGATCTTGGTCTCCTCAGATGGGTTTAGATTTGGTTACCAATTCAAGACCCCAACTCCAAATATTCATCGTCTCATAGCAAATGGGACTGAAGCCGAAACGGGTCTGATTCCGGTCTTCCCAACTCTTACTTTTCCTAATCACTACTCTATTGTCACAGGTCTTTACCCAGCTCACCATGGAATCATTAACAACCACTTTGTAGATCCCTACACTGGGGAGTTCTTCAATATGGGAAGCCATGAGCCCAAGTGGTGGCTCGGCGAGCCGCTGTGGGAGACTGTGGTGAACCACGGTTTGAAGGCTGCTACGTATTTCTGGCCGGGTGCTGAGGTAAAGAAAGGTTCTTGGACTTGCCCTAAAAAGTATTGTCAACAATATAATGCTTCTGTTCCTTTTGAGGAGCGGGTTGATACTACTGTAGGGTTCTTTGATTGCCTAGTAGTGAGATACCTTATTTTATGACACTGTATTTTGAGGACCCTGATCATCAGGGCGACCAGGTTGGGCCTGATGATCCCGAGATTACTGAGGCTGTTGCCAACATTGATAGGATGATTGGGAGGTTGATTGAGGGTTTGGAGAAAAGAGGTGTTTTCGAGGATGTGACGATTATTATGTTGGGTGATCATGGGATGGTTGGTACTTGTGATCAGAAGTTGATTTTCCTGGAGGATCTGGCCTCTTGGATTGAAATTCCAGCAAGTTGGGTCCAGTCGTATACTCCATTGCTTGCAATTCGTCCGCCCGCAGGAGTTGATACTGCGGATGTCGTGGCTAAGATGAATGAAGGTTTGAGTTCGGGGAAGGTTAAGAATGGGAAGCAATTGAAAATGTATCTCAAGGAGAAGCTTCCTAGGCGGTTACATTATGCAGCGAGTGATCGAATTCCTCCGGTTATAGGGTTGGTCGGAGAGGGGTTTAAGATAGAACAGAAGAGCTCAAAGAGGCAAGAATGTGGAGGAGCACATGGTTATGATAATGCTGTGTTTTCCATGAGGACGATATTCATTGGCCATGGTCCTCAGTT
This sequence comes from Rosa lucieae, assembly GCA_024704745.1. Lineage (NCBI taxonomy): Eukaryota > Viridiplantae > Streptophyta > Magnoliopsida > Rosales > Rosaceae > Rosa > Rosa lucieae. The sequence continues at coordinate 6,540,332 of CM045493.1, forward strand.
TGCAAGAGGGCGCAAGGTTCCTAGTTTTGAAAATGTCCAGATATACAACTTGGTCACTAAGATTCTCAATATCCAGGGTGCACCTAACAATGGATCTGAATCATTTCCAAAGTCTATTCTTTTGCCTAGTGCTTAGTATCTTTCTCCCAAGCATTTCCAGGGTGGAGTCAGCTTCTTCAAATTCAAGCAATGGTTGGCAAAATTTAACTATTTTGAAATGGTATGCTTATGTGCTTGTGAGTCTATAAGGTCAGAAATTTTGAAGATTATGAGGCTTTGCTCCCATGAGCTTAGCAGCTGAAGCATGCTTATTTTGTTACCAATGGCATTCTTCATTTGCTTCCTTCAATAGGACCAGCACTTGTAAACTACTAAAATTATGACTTAACTTTTGTATAAGAACATCATGTGGTAGAATAATATGCTGTCCAAATGCTTAAATTTATATATATATATATATATATATACAGATCCTATCCAGAGCGAGGTTAGGATTTAGGGTCACTTTTCGGTCGCATATCCACATCTCAACCGTTCAGTTTTTAGGTACTAATGTATAGATCATCTCTGCAAAATTTCAACGAAATTGATGGTCTTTAAGGTATCTAACTCGCTTAAACCAATGGACGAACTGAATCTGTCCAACCTGAACCGTACTAGCTTGAAGGCAGTTATCAATGCCTTAACGACCATCAATTTGGCTGAAATTTTGCAGAGATGATCTATACATTAGTACCTAGAAACTGAACGGTTGAGATGTGGATATGCGACCGAAAAGTGACCCTAAACCCTGACCTCGCTCTGAAATTTCAAAGCGATGCCTCGCTCTGGATAGGATCTGTATATATATATATATATATATATATATATATATATATATATAATAGGTCATGGCATATCTGCATTTGCAATTGTCTGAGTTCCCTTTCTCTCGGAGTAATGTTGAGAATAAGTGTTACATTAGGTTATTAATTTTGTTGGAAAAAAGTGGCATTGCGTTTATGCCATTTGCAATCGTCTGAGTTCCCTTCCTCTCGCGGCTATGTAAAGAATAAGTGTAATATTAGAGAATTAATTTTGCTGGATGCAAATGTCAATTTGTCAGTGCTTGCTTACAACAAAAGATCGCTAACCCGGTGACTGATATTATTGGTGTTGCTGACCTGCTGTTTGGTGACCACAAGTTTTGTTGTTTGGTGACTTCTGGGACTCTCACATAAATGTTTAAAATGCCTCTGTTGTTTGTTTCGTGGATACTAGCATCGGAAAAAAATCTGTTTTGTGGACACCCTTTCCATTTGAACAGTAGTTGAGCAATGGTGGACTGTTTTATTTATTTATTGTTATTGGTTGAAAGGTTTCGTGATTGCATAGTGTAAAGTCGGCTGATTGCTTGAATTAGCTAGCTGTGATGTAACTTTCATGGAGGACATATGCCACTGATCAAGTATGTGCCAATTGATGATTGGTTGAAGCTGTTGTCATTGAGCAATCAATAATTACAAATGTTTTCCTCGTTCTTAAAAAAAAAATGTTTTCCTCCAAAAATTAAGTGATATTCATACCTCTAAATTTGTCATTGGAAGTTTGGAACCTCCCTAATTATTTAACCTCTAACTTACTTTTTCAATAAAGCAATATGCTAACTACATCTCCATATTTTTCCCAAAATACCTATAGCAGTAAAATCTAAATTCAACTTAGAGTTCTTGATAAAAACTCAAAACTAAACAGCAACCTCATCAAACGGACAATAAATAAAATTTTACAATCTCTATCCTTTTTTTTTTCCAGCTGCATGTGGCCGGTGGATCACAATTCACAATAGCAAGCATCAAAGCTATTGTTTCAATAATTGGGTTTTGATTTGCTATACAACCATATCAAAATTAAATGTGAACATCATATTGATTGGTGTGATAGTATTCGATCATATATGTATCTAATATTATTCATTCATTGTTTGGAAACATGTTCTTCAGTTTCTATAATACAGACTTAATGTGCATCATTCTACATTTTCTTAAAGATTAGTATTAAATAGAGAATTGAAGACGAGGAAATTATAATGGTCTTTCTTCAAACTTTTCATATAAAACAAACCAACATGCTTCAACATTGGTGTGCATTAAAATTGAATAAAAATTTTGTTTATCGATAACTAGAGATTTGCATTAAGCGGACATGAACAAAAAGCAATACTGAGGAGAAACTAAATTGCACCGCTCTCAAATAAATAATGTTTTTTTCTTTTTGTCCTTATAAGTCATTTCATATGAGTTGATAAAGTCAATAATCACTTGAAAAAAAAAGGAGGTCCAAATGCTAATTTTTGATATATGAATAGAAGCACTCAAAAATTAATTAAATGAGGAAAATTAGTAATGTAAAGGCATTCCAAGTCAAAACCACCAAATATCATTCTACTAATCACTACTTTCAATTCATCATGGAAAAACGATCGAGGACAAGTGATGTAACGATCAAGGACATTGTAAATGTATTTAGATAGTTCATCGATCACCGCCGACCCCTAAATTTCTCGTTGAGTTTTGCAAGATATCAATCATCTCAAAAAGTCAACACAATTCCATCATTAACACAAAAATTGGTTCCTATTTACCGGAATGGGTGACGGTGGAGTCCTGGTGGCATTTCTAATTGAGGTCGAACTGTACAACGAAGGCGGGTTTCGTCATGGGCTTCTAGGACCTGCGGCGATGTCTTCGTCATGGGATTTCCAGGACTGGAGGCGGCAGTGGCTATGGTGGAGTCGGGGCAGATCGTTTTGTGGAGGTGTGGCTTCGGTGGTTGACGTGCTCATATTATCCTATATTTCTATGCCTTGTAATCTTAGTATTTATGCTTAGTTCTCCTTATTTCGAGTCATTTATGTTGTTATAGTGTTTTTGTAGGTTTGTCTTATAAAGAGAAGAAAAGAAACCAATATGAGCGAAAACGATTGAAACATGCTCTGCAATCCTGAGTCCCAGAATCTGCCTGTGCGGAACACCCAACTTCACTGAATTACTGGGAGTTACCCATATCAAATCAGACAATGAGCCTTATATCATTGGAAATATGCGGATGTCTACTTTTTGTAAAATTTTACGGATTTCGATTTCGATACTTTTGGAGAAAGTTATGATTATTTGATTGAAGATAGGTCTGAACTGAAAACCTGCTCGGAAACTTACAACCATTCATGGAGAACTCAAGTTCCGTGGCACAAGATCGTCAGTCCTAATGTTTCAAGGAAGTTAATTCATATGAAGATTCAATGATGAACTTATTCCTACTTCTACAAGAGATATTTCAAGTTTTTCCCATTCCAAATGAAGAAAGGAATCTAAACCCAAGTTTTACAAGGAAACATGAAGCCAAAGATGAGCAGAAATCTTCCCTATATAAGGGAGCATGAATTTTACATAAAAAGGAGTCTCGGGAGCACATTGTAGACGCATAAGGAGCGGAGACGACTCACCCATCTTCCCTTTCTTTTCCATTTCCATTCTTTTTATATTTTTTCTATGTTTTATTTAGTTTTATTTTTCTAAACCTCTTTTCTAGGGCTAGGATGAGACCCTAGCATGATTGTTTACATTTTTTGATATTCAATTGATGGATTATTAGTTTCTTTTCAGGTGAATTCTTAATCTCTGCTTGAATTGTTGCTTATGTTAAAGTTCTATTGATTCGCGACCTTTAGGGCTTTGCATCTAGTTATCAGAAGATGAATTTGAGGCATAGCTGCAATATAATTCAAATTAGCTTCATGTGATTAAGAATTGTAAATTACATTATTACTTGAGAAAGAATAATGATTTGCTTGATTCCCTTGTTTTCTAAAGCGTAATGAGACCTGCATGTTAAATTTATACCTGAGAGGGATAAACTGCATAGTTAGGATATACGATCTTTACCCGAGAGGGAGAGAATCATACACTTAAGGAAAATTATGGTCTAGAGTACCTGAGAAGGACTTAGATACGGAAATTGTCATATGGAGAAACGAAAGAATCCATTGGTTGATTCAAAATGTAGATAAGATTGCTTGTGGTTGATTCTGACACCCTAGGCTCATCATCATCATATTCTTACTTTCAATCATTATAGACTCTTTTCAATTTCAGTTTATTTAGATTCACTTTTTAAGTTTCTGTTTTTAAGTTATTTTCTCATTATCAAAAACTCTTTCAAAAACCGTGAAAATCATAGTCTTAGTTTGAGTCATTATGTGTGTCTTAATCGATTTGTGTTTCTTGTTTTGTGTGTTTTTGGTTTTAATTAATTTAGGTTTTCATATTGTGAATTGACTTAATATCCTCGTGGGAACGACAACCCCTTTTCTTCCATTACTATACTACATCCACCCTGTATACTTACAGGAATTCCACCAGTGGTCTGGTTGAATTGCTGTGGTGGCGTGGCTATGGAGGGTCTGGCCGGATCGTGAAGGCCAGGGTGGCTTGGTGGTTCTGGGCGGTTTCGTGGGGATGGTCACGACGGCTAGGTTCTGGATGGTGGTGGTCGAAAGCGTTGCACCGAAGCTGTGCACATATCTTGGGTTGGCAATGGTGTTTTGGGCTGGGCTTCGGGCACCCTTCTCTGCTAGGCCTTGAGCTGGGCTTCCTCTCTCTTGGAGCTGCCCTCTTAGGCTTTTATTTTAGGTTGGGGTGTTTTGCCCTAGGCCCATTCCTATGCTTTTTAGTTTATCTAATTACAATAATTTCTTTTTTAGGAACCTATGCATTTTTGTGCACTCTATATACCTCTAGCGCCTCTTGAGTAGTACCGAAAGAGAACTCTAGCTAGATCTATATACTTAATTGTCTAATGAGTGGGTCTATAATTATGTACCACTGTGGGTACTACCACTAGCTTCTTGTCTACGACGGAAGGGTATGTACCGGCCTATTTTGACTTATGATGCAATATATTGACACCCGATTTGGATTTGACCTAAAAAAAAAAACACAAAATATTGGTTCCTTTTTTTGATTTATTAGAATGACTTAAAAGTATTAAATCCCAATTAAGGGGCGGAATCCCCTATCCAAAATCCAAACGGAATAATCCAAATAGGCCCCCAACATGGGTCGGTAACAAAATACCATGATGTTAAATTTTTGCAAAGGTAAAATGAGAATTTAATCAAAAAAAAAAAAAAAAGAGGGTAAAATTAGAATCAATGTCATCAAAAAAACCAATGTCGTCAAAAAAAAAAAACTGCAACAACAAAAGAAACCTCGTCTCTTTGGTACGATCTGGTTCACACACACAGAAACAGGGGCCACCCCCATTAGAGAGATACTATTACTAAAAAGCCATGGCCTTTCTTCTGCCTCCTCCTCTTTGCTGTTGACCCTCCTCATGTAACTTCACCTTTCTCATATTCAAAACCCCAGAATATCTCTCTATCCACATATCTTCATCTCTCTCTCTCTCTCTCTAAAACTCTGAATTTAAATGGCTGATGTTGTTCGATTACAATTCCATTCGCTTCGGTTCTCTTCGTCTCTGCTCACCTCTTTGAATTCTCTGCAACCGGGTCTCTTTGTTAACCAAAACCCATTTAGGAGGGCCTATGCTCTCTCTGATTCTTCCCTTGCTTGCTTTGCTTACAGACCCAGAAAGCAGTTGGTACATTTCAAGGTGAGTTACCATGACTTGTTCGTGAAAAGTTCAAAACTTTGTTATCTGTTTGATGTTTGCTTCAATTTTATGAGGACCCTTTTGGTTAAATGTTATGTTTTAGCCATGTATTGTAGCCTTTTGGGAAAATTGTGGTGAAATGACCATGTTTTCTGCACATTATGAGCATGATAGGGAAACCTATCTGTTGAAGGTGTTTAATTGAATTGAAATTTCAGACCTAGTTGAAATTTGGATTGACACTTATTTGTGGGAGAGAATTAGCGGAAAAAGATCGAAAATTTGATGATTTTACACTTTGGATTATCTTTGGTTTTGATGACTTCAATGCTGGCTCTTTTGCTTAAATACTATAATGATAGAATTGATTTAATCTTAGATATTGATTTTATATCTGTCTTATGGACCAATTACTGTATTTGAGGGGTTGTATGGGATTACCTTCACTTATATGGTTTGGATGGTACAGTTTTCGTGAAGGACAAAGAAAAAACACCCCGCTTCGTTGCATTGAGTGATTTAGGTTTCAGTTCTTCTGTACTGTTATATGATTTACATTAATAAAGCCTGGGATGGCAGTTTCACGAGATGAAGAAACCCTTTGGAAATGATATTTTGTTAGTTCTGCTTAACTGTTAAAGTATGCTTATAGTTACCAAATGGTCTTATGGTTTCTGTGTATTTCGTTACATGCTTTACTTCAGGTACAGGCCGCTGTCACTGAAACAGACCAGCCAAAATGGTGGGAAAGAAGTGTTCCGAATATGATTGACATACATTCTACTCAAGAATTCTTGAGTGCTTTAGGTCAAGCTGGAGATAGATTAGTTATTGCAGAATTCTACGGCACTTGGTGTGGTTCTTGCCGTGCATTATTTCCTAAGGTAACAATTGATTAAGTGATCCAGATAGAAATTCATTCTGTCAACATAAGTCTTGCCGTGCATGGAATTTGGTTTTGGTTTTCTATTTAGCTTAACATCTAAAAGACTTTTCTTTATACAAGGACATTAGTAAAGTAATTGATCAATTATTCTAGGGTACCCTTTGGTATAAAACTTATCTACCATCGTTAATGCCAAGCATGACTTGGTAACTTCAATTTTTTGTTGGACATCTAAGTGTCTTATGTTTTCTGAAGGTATCATTGTTTGTAAAAGGTATTTAGTTATAAAAATAAAGCCTTAAATTGTAACTAATATCTGGAAATGTGATGGCACTCTCTTAACTCTCAGCTTTAATGAGCAGTGTAATGTGCAAAATAAACGTATAGTTGTGAAAATTTTTCTGAATAGTTAGATATTATCACTATTTCAAATTCACTTTCGTGTAATGCATGTGTCAGCTCTGCAGAACAGCTGAGGATCACCCTGAGATTCTATTCCTGAAAGTGAATTTTGATGAGAATAAGCCAATGTGCAAGAGTATGAACGTGAAGGTCCTTCCCTATTTCCACTTTTACCGTGGATCTGAGGGACAGCTGGAATCCTTTTCATGTTCACTTGCTAAGGTAATTCTAAAGTTTCATTCTTTTATCAATCATGTTACAGAGAGCTTCCTTCTGTCCTAACTTTGTTCGGTTAAGATGGGAAACAAAATGTTGTATCTCTCTTTTCTTTATCCATGATGTAAAACACTTCAAGGGAAACTACCCAACTATGAACCATCACTGATTGAAACATACCCTGATTGGTTTGGCTGACTAGGATTGTGCATATTATGTTGAATGTGCTTGCTACAGCGTATACTGTTGAAACAATCCCTTCCAATATATTATTCGTCTAGACTATATGTCGTGCAGATAATGTGGATGATGAAGTTTTAGTTTTTCTTTTAGGAAGTCTTCACATTCTACCGTATCTGAATTCATCTCATCGTTTTTATAATCTTCTGCAGTTCCAGAAAATAAAGGATGCTATTGAATTACACAACACTGCTCGTTGCAGCATCGGCCCTCCAAAGGGTGTTGGAGATCTTAAACTTGAACCTTCCTTGGTTCAGAAGGACAGACCCTCAGAATCTGCTTCAGCATAGATCTTCTTCAACTCAAGTGATTGTATTAAGGGGCGTCAGTCCATATCATCAACCCCAGCATAGTCAAGACACCACTCTACTTGTATTCTGTATATTTCCTTCCATGTAAAAGAATCCCATATGTTGCCAATCAGCCACATTCTTTGCCATTCTTGTTCTGAAAGCCATGTATGTATTTGAAAATTCAGTGTACAAGCAATTCCAGGTTCTTAATATAATGAGTTATTTATTCTGTCGCCAAGATTTGCAACAACTGGTTTTACAGGTCCAGTTTTCCTATCCGGCATGTCTAACAGACTATTAACAAATTTAGTCAGATTATTAAACATTTTTATTTCGGAATATATAAATAAGAACCCTAAACCCTTAACATATTCTAATTTAAACAAGTGGCGATGTTTGAGTGGATTAATTTGTAATTTGATAGAAATCTTAATCCGCATAAAATCCTATCGATTAATTTATCTTGAAGACCAAGGCCACTGAAATGGGCAAATCCTTGAAGATCATTAGATATTTTTCCATATATGGCAGTGAATAACATAGGATTGCAATCCCAATTTACACTGGATACTGTGACTCCCATTGGATAACACATTTTGCACATTACTAATCTGCCCTTGACCGCTAATCTCTTTTGGATAGTTTGCTTTAGTTATGGAAACATATAAGAAGAGGATTAATGGATAAAAAAGATTTTCGGACTCCCCCATTGAAGTTTCGGATTTTATCTCCTTGTCAAGTCTTTGAACTTACCATTTAGTTTCTTGCTCCAGCCATATAAATCACCTCCCAATTCTTCAGAGAAAACCATCGTCTACTTCTCTGTTTCCTTTGCATTTTGCTCACTAGTTTGTTCTTTGCTTAGTTTTCAAGGTTTTGTAGCTAGGTTTTCTAGAAATGGCCGATCCTTCTTCATGTGCTCATTGCAGCATCTATGAGAGGTTGGACTGGACTGAGTCTATTCACCGTGATGAGATCTTGGCTGTGCTTTCGAGGGTTGAAAGCAAGGGCAAAGGGTTTGTCCAACCCCAGCAACTTGTTGCTGGGTTTGAAGCAATCCCTGAAGCATTTGGAGAAGTTTCAAAGAACATTCAGGAAGCTGTTGTTCTATCTCCATACCTAGCCCTCGCTCTTCGTCCAAGGCCCGGTGTTTGGGAACACATCCGAATCAACATGAAGACACTCGAGGTTGAGGAGTTGCCTGTGGCTGAGTACTTGAAGATGAAGGAGGAACTCGTCGATGGAAGGTAGATTTACCTTTGGTTTACTTCAACTTTTGTTGCTTGTTTATGTTAAATATTAACAATAGGATAATGCTTACAATGTTTTTGTGTGTATCAAATTGCAGTGCCAATGGAGGCTTTGTGCTGGAGTTGGACTTTGAGCCATTCAATGCTTCAGTTCCCAAACCAACTCTTTCCAAGTCCATTGGAAAAGGCGTTGAGTACCTCAACCGCCACCTCTCTGCAAAGCTCTTCACTGAGCCGGAGAGCATGCATCCAGTGTTGCTCGAGTTTCTCCGCCTTCACACTCATGACGGCAAGAACCTGATGCTGAATGACAACATTGAGGATGTGGAAGAACTCAAACATGTTCTCAGGGAGGAGGTGGGGAAGTATCTCTCTTCACTAGCCCCCGGAACTCCATATGAAGCTTTCGAGCATAAGTTGCAAGATCTTGGCTTGGAGAGAGGTTGGGGAAACAATGCTGAGCGTGTGCTTGAAATGATCCAGCTTCTCTTGGACCTTCTTGATTCACCAGATGCTTGCAATCTCGAGAAATTCATCAGCAAGATCCCCTTGGTCTTTAATGTTGTGATCATGTCTCCCCATGGTTATTTTGCACAAGACAATGTCTTGGGATATCCTGACACTGGTGGCCAGGTTAGTCGCAATAAATGTTTCATGTATAGGGTTTATAGTTTTAGATTTAGCATCATTTGTTAACTCCGATCATTGAGTTTGATAATTTATTTGGTTGCTTTTGCTAGGTTGTTTATATCTTGGATCAAGTGCGTGCTTTGGAGAATGAGATGCTTAAGCGTATCAAGGAACAAGGGCTTGATATCACCCCTCGCATTCTTATTGTAAGTTCTGAGAATAAGAGCTCCTAGTTCATGTAGTTCATTGATTTTGTACCACAATCTAATGTACACATTGTTTCTTATATCCAGGTTACAAGGCTCCTTCCTGATGCTGTCGGGACTACTTGCGGTCAGCGTCTTGAGAGGGTGTATGGAACTGAATATTCGGATATTATCCGTGTTCCTTTCAGAACAGAGAAGGGAATTGTCCGTAGATGGATCTCAAGATTTGAAGTCTGGCCATATCTAGAGACTTACACTGAGGTGAGGTTTTGAATAATCACAATCACATGTCATCATTTTAGCCTTGTATTTCATTCCAATACTAACCCGTAGTTTTTTCTTCTTGTTATTAGGATGTTGCAACTGAACTTCTCAAGGAGTTCCAGGGCAAGCCTGATCTTATCGTCGGAAACTACAGTGATGGAAACATTGTGGCCTCATTGTTGGCACACAAATTTGATGTTACTCAGTGCACCATTGCTCATGCCTTGGAGAAGACAAAGTACCCTGATTCTGACTTGTACTGGAAGAAACTTGAGGACAAGTACCACTTCTCGTGCCAGTTCACAGCTGATCTCATTGCCATGAACCAGACCGATTTCATTATCACAAGTACCTTCCAAGAGATTGCTGGAAGCAAAGACACTGTTGGTCAATATGAGACTCACATTGCCTTCACAATGCCTGGCCTCTACCGCGTTGTCAATGGTATAGATTGCTTCGATCCCAAGTTCAACATTGTTTCCCCAGGAGCTGACATGGACATTTACTTCCCGTACACTGAGAAGGAAAGACGGTTGACATCATTCCACCCCGAAATTGAAGAGCTCATCTACAGCCAAGTTGAGAATAAGGAACACTTGTGTCTTGAATGACAGGAACAAGCCTATCATCTTCACAATGGCAAGGCTTGACCGTGTGAAGAACATCACCGGGCTTGTGGAATGGTATGGCAAGAATGCCAAGCTTAGGGAGTTGGTTAACCTTGTGGTTGTGGCTGGGGATCGGCGAAAGGAGTCCAAGGACAACGAGGAGAAGGCTGAGATGAAGAAGATGTACGAGCTCATTGACACCTACAAGTTGAATGGACAGTTCAGATGGATTTCTTCTCAGATGAACCGCGTGAGGAACGGTGAGCTCTACCGCTATATTGCTGACACTAAAGGAGCTTTTGTGCAACCTGCTGTCTATGAAGCCTTTGGCTTGACTGTTGTGGAGGCCATGACTTGTGGATTGCCTACCTTTGCTACTTGCAAAGGCGGCCCGGCGGAGATTATTGTGAATGGCAAATCCGGCTACCACATTGATCCATATCATGGTGACAAAGCTGCTGAGATCCTTGTTGACTTCTTTCAGAAGTGCAAGGTTGATCCTTCTCACTGGGACAAGATCTCCCAAGGAGGCTTGAAGCGTATCGAAGAGAAGTAAGCAATGCCTTCCCTAAACCCTAATTTTCTTTCACTAACTTGTGCTAGAAGTTATGATGTGCTTACATGTTTGTCTTGTTTATGCAGGTATACTTGGCAGATTTACTCTGAGAGGCTGCTGACCCTGACCGGAGTTTATGGCTTCTGGAAGCATGTTTCTAACCTTGACGAGAAGCGTCGCTACATAGAAATGTTGTATGCCCTCCGGTATAAGAAATCGGTTGAGTCTGTTCCTCTTGCTGAAGAAGAGTGAAGCAGAGGTGGAAGAGTGAATAAAAGAGCCAGAAGCAAAGCAATTTGGTTGGCTGGCTCAGAGTCATGAAGTTTTGTTAGGAATTTTGACTAGGCAGAATTATTTGTTTTAGTCATTTATTTTTTATTATCATTTTCCATTTCCAACCAAATGTTTGAACATTTTGGTCTTTTTTACCCATTAATATCAATTGAGTCAAATTTATGGTTCATATCTGTATTTTCCATCTTTCCATATTCTGGTTCCAATGGGTTGGACTTATCAAAAGCTTTGCTACAGTTAAGGGAAATCACGAGTACTAATTTGATATGTGATCTTTTTTTGAGAATGTAATCTTTAGACGCGTTTGGATAAGAAAATTTTAAAATCCGTAGGAATTTATAAATGATGGAATCTTTAACTCCATCAATCTAAAATTCCATTAATTGCAATTTCTATTGTTTGGTTGCATCTGTTTAGTATTTGAAATGTGTAATAAATAAAGAAAGTTTAAAACAAATAAAAAGATAAAATATAAAAAAAATCTTGTTTTGGAAATAAAAATTGAATACTGCTAAGGAATTCGTAAATGACACATATTTTGGTGAAAATTGAAGTGAGGAATTTAAATAGCGAATTTCTTCATTTTTTTTCATAGAGAAATTTAAAATTTCCAATCTGATAATGCCAAACGAGGGAATTGACTTTTAGGAATTATGAAATCCTCACTTTCAATTAAATTTCATCATTTTTTCCCTCATCTAAACACAATAGAATCCAATATTTCCATTATGGTTGGAGATTATGGTTTTTCACCACTATATTGTTTTTTTTTTTTTTTTCAGAAAATACTTGAGCATAAAATCTTAGATTATTTGTGTATAATATCCAATAAGATAATGGTAAAAAATGGCGAATCACAACTCATATCAACATGTAAGATTTAGGGTATATAAGATTGTGGAGTGTTAAAGAAGTTATTCATGCTTTTTAACAATTCTTATAAGTGATCATTGGCTACATCTTTGTTTTTTGTTGTCTATGTTATTCAGTACGTAAGATGTTTCTAATATCAACTTGTTGGATGAGTCGTGATATACCAAGAAAGCTTTTAACAAACAAATGTTTCATTTCAGTTTGAACATGGTTAAGAAATCCAAAACTATAAAAGACACCTTTATACAATTTGGTAAAACTGTAAAAGTAAACCAGTAAAACCTTCTTCCCTTTCTTCTTCACTCTACCGTTTTGGTGGATTCTGTCTCAAATCCTTGTTCGCAGACAAAACTCAGGAGCAGGGGCGGATCCAAGTACACCCGAAATTTTTGGGCTTTCAAAAAAAAAGGACTATCTGTAATTGGGTATAGGCTGTGTCAAGCCCACCCGAAGTCGCAGACAACAAAACTTGAGAACCCCCGTCTCAGTCTCTCACGTACTATACCGCTCTAAGAGATCAAACCTTAGATGTTAGATCCATAGTTTTGTCTTCTACTCTTCTTCTTCTTCTTCATTAATTTGGGGCAATCAATCAATTCAATGTAAGTATGATTTCAATTTAATCCATTCAATTTGGTGCAAATTTTAGGGTTAAAGATTGATGTCGAATTCAATTTCGTGGGTTTTGATTTAGCAGTGGATTGAGGAATGATGACGGTAGAGTTATTTGCAGTGGAACTTGCTTACGAAAATGGTATGGATTGTTTGACGAATCTGGGTTATTTGTTTGTGATTCCTTAGTTTAATGAATCTGGGTTGTTTAGTGAATCTGAGTTATGGAATGTTGGATTGGTTTGTTAGTTACTTAGTTTACAACCACCGTAATTGGAATGATCTGGATGATTACTCTTTTCTGTAGCAATTTTCTTTATTGCATAGAAACAGAGGAAACATGATGCTTAACCTCCAAGATTATTAGCGTGGAAAATAGCACTCAGAGTGATTGATATATCTCCTAATACAATCAAAATGATGTGTATGGTTTTGGAGTTGTTATGCTCGAATTCATGTTTGGAAAACCAATTCTCAGCAACTATTAACTTGTTTCTATCATGCTATACTTATGGAGTTCCAGCCAATTTGAGAAGAATACATTATTCAAACAAAACTTTTTGTACCTGGCTTTATATACCGCTGCACTTTTTTCCCCCTTTTCTTTTTCTTTGTTTTCTGCCACAATATAATCAAGATCCTAACAGATGTAGTAAGTCATAGACATACCTCAGAAACTGTGGGCTTGAGAGACTTGAGAGACTTGAGCCTAGCTTAATAAGACATTTCATTCTTCATGGCATGTCTCTGCTTACCCAGTTTTACAATTATTTTGCAGATACGAGTCAAACATATGATTAGCCAAGGAGTTATAGAGCAAAGTTCATTGACATCTGCCGTAATACTAGTCAGACATCTACTGCTGATTTTGTTCTTTGGTTTTGCATAGATACGTGTTTGAGGGTAAGGCTCACTATGCCCCTTGACTAGGTGTATTATTTTTTTCAAATAATAAAATTCTCTCGCGCCGTTGAAATTATATATTGTTTTTTTTTTTTTTTTTTCAAGAAACCCAAGCCCACCCAAGGTTTCAATCCTGGATCCGCCACTGCTCAGGAGGAGAAACGAAAACCCTAAATTGCATACCCCTTTCTTGTGCTACTACCCAAATCCCCAATTGGAGCTCAGCGATTAAACCCAGTTGAAATGGCGAGTTATATGTGGAGGAAATATGCAGACTACGTGTACACAAAATGGGAAAGAATGATTCTTTGGAACATGGTGGAGCCCTACAGCAGGCCCAAATCGTTTACGCCTCTCGTCACCATCTACGTCGCCGCTTTCTACACTGGAGTCGTCGCCTCTGCCATCACTGAACAGCTCTACAAGGTAATCCCACTTTGTTACTGTGTAATTCATACTGTTTTCATTTGTCTGGGTTTGTTTGGTTTAATGTTGAGGAAGAGGAAGTTGCGTTCTTTGCTTTGCCCTTTTTCCAAATTGAACCTGTTTGGTTATATGAACAAGTAAAGCAAAATCTTACAATCTCTAGTGTGCTGTGAACTTGTTGAATCAGCTTGAAGGTATAAATTGTGACAAGTGTTGGACCTGTTAGTGTTTCAAACACTTTGTGGGTTGGATCAAATAGGTCCAATCCAGTTCATTGTCGATATGTTTTTGTTGTTTGCATCTGTGCTTTGGTTATAGAGCTTTGATATCTGAAATTAATCGAGGAGAATTGGGGAGCAGGGTTGGGAGAAGTGTTTTTATGGTTTTGATCAACCATGATTGGCTTTTCTTTTAATTTGAATCTATTGAGTGATTGGTGAAGAATTGAAAGTCTCAATTTGGCTATATGTCAGCTTGTTGTATGCTACAAAATGCATTGTAGGCTTGTAGCTCATTTAAAATGGTCTGCAGTAAAAGATGTTCATAACCTTGCAAATGTTTTGCCTATTATTTCAGTTCTCATAGTTTTCATCCAAGTGTCGATTCCAACTCTTAAATGTGCCTGCTGATCAAACATGACTTGTTCTTTCTTGGCTTGCTTACTTTATATATGATTACAATCTTATGCGAGCTACCAATCTATCTTCATTTCCCTTTCAAGGAAAATTGTACTGTGTAGCTTTGCATATCTTTCTCTTATTCAAATGTCTATGCAGATAAATCATAACTTTTGTTATTCTGCAGGAAAAATACTGGGAAGATCATCCTGGCCATGCAGTCCCACTTATGAAGCCCAAGTTTTATGGAGGACCTTGGAAGGTAGAGAGAGGAGAGGTTCCGGCCGCTCTCCCACCCCCATAGGCAAGTTTGAGAAATTGTTTAAGAGTTTTTACTATCATTTGCAATCTTCTGTCATTGAATGTCAAGGGCTTATTGTGCCAAAGAAGAAAGAAAATGAGAAAAACAATATGATTGGTGTACTGTTTGGTACTTCTCGTAATTATCCCAACTTGATCTATTTTAAGTCTTTATCTTTTGAAACTCCAGTCAAAAATAACTTGAAGGAACATTCACCTAACACGTACTCTGACATATAATCTCTTCTGTTACAAACCATCTACCAGAAACTGGTGCGACCAAATTACATTTCACAATCCTTCCCCCTAATTTAGAAATCCAAGCTCCATGTTCTGCGTGATCATCCTTCTCTCCGTCTCTGTCACCGTTCCAGACGATGACGACTTACGGAACTATCCCGACAGAACGTTTGCCATCCTCAAACCTAGATATTGTTTCACAAGTGAAAGGACAGATTGAATTATGCCTTGGCATACAAAGACCATGGCTGGAGATGATTCAGCTCCAAGATCTCAAACCTCCCTCCTCCTTCAACCAATCAATCCAAAGAATCAGGACAAACGTAGCCTTCTTCCGCATGAACTACGCCATTATTACATTGACCATTCTCTTCATAAGCCTTCTATGGCACCCCATCTCATTGATGATCTTCATCGTCACGATGGCTGCATGGTTGTTTCTATATTATTTACACGACAAACCCTTGGTGGTTGTAGGCTATGAAATCGATCAACGATTCCTGATGGCAGCTTTGTTCTTGGTCACAGCCCTGATACTTTTCCTTACCAATGTGAAATATAACATTATAATGGCACTCTCTAGTGGCCTTGCTTTTGTTTTGGTTCATGGAGCCTTAAGGGAGCCAGAGGATGTCATGACAGTGGATGATGAAGAAAGGCTTGCATCAGGTGGTGGCCCTGTTCTAAAAGTCCCTCTAAAAATTGCTGCCTCTTCTTCTTATTCTCTGTCCCAATAGTGGATTCGTCATGTTTCCAAAATTTCCTTGGTTCTTTTTCTTTTTCTTTACTTAGACGTTTGTAAATTGATGGTGAATTCTGGGTTTGGTGACATGTGTAATACAAAGGACGGTGAATGAGTCTCAGATCTGTAAATTTGTATATAATTGATCTAATGCAATTGGAGATGAAGGTGCAAAGAAACTAGCAGAGTGATTAAATATCCCCAGGCAGCTCAACTTTTCTTAGAATACATGGACAGGGACTAATGAGTTTGATAAGAATGTTCATTTTTGCAGAGAAGTACAAAAAAGATGACAAAGATTAGTGCAAAGAGAAAGACAAGACATAAGCAACAAGGCAATATGACTGACTGGTTTTGGTAATTAAGTTGCTTCATCAGTTCATCAGCTAGATTGTGTAAATGATTTTAGGACCTTGTTAGAGTATAGATTGAGCTGTAAATCTTTCAGTCAATATTTCCGATTTTTAAGAAGAAACATTACCAATATGTCATATATGGTTGTATGATGAGAGTGACTGGTTGCGCTAAATTGCATTTTCAGCTTGATTTGTGCATGATCTTAGGACTAGTTAGATTATAGTTTGAGATGTAAATTTTCGGTTATGTTTTCAGATTCTTTTCCTGTGGATTCAACATGTACCAACATTTCAACCCATTGCTAGCCTCGGAAGGATCAGATACTAGAATTGGATGCTCAGCTTGTGCTACACCTTGTAATATTTTGGTAAAAACTCTATCCGCAAGACTGCAACCTGCAATTTTGGTTCCAAACTATCCCAAGGGTTTGTCATCATTTTCTAAGCTAAATTTCTAGGTAACAGAAATTAGGGTTATAGACTTGTAGTAGAGCTTGAAAGCTCCACTTTGCAGGTTTCAGTCACTATCTCCATACATTGCTGGCAATGTAGAGCAACCCAATCGAAGAAAAGACCAGTTTGTAGTTCACATAATATCCCAAGCATGCATTGAATCAAGATGAGGTGCTAATTTGTAGTGACCAAAACTCTACGTCGATTCCATACAAAGCCAACTTGGAAGGAAAACTTTGATCTGATCTTTCTTGCTTACACGACTCTTAAAAGCCAAGCTTACCCTTCTTTGTTAACCCCAAATGGCTAAAATCCACAATAGCTTAATGAAGAGTCATTAGGTTTAAAGAAAAGTGGCACCTCCCTATGTTGGAAGTCCACCTCAGTACGTAGATACTCCATAAGCCAATCAATTTGCTATTATTTGTGGACCTTCACAATTTGAATACTGCTATTTATATCTACACCATCCATGTATGAGATGGAGGAATGATGCTTTGGTTTTGGCTGACTGTACTAACAGAAAAAACAATAGCTTTCGAAAAAAGTTGGAAGCCACTACATGCCAGCCTCAAGGCCATGACAGTAACATAAAGCAGCAAAACGGGTCAGACTAGCAAAGCATGGCAAAACTAACCATGAATTGCTAGAGCAGAAGCAAAAGCTAATTCATTTACCATGAATCTGTTATGTCATAAACTCAATACCTACCAATTAGGTTTTCCCAGAGAACCAAGTACATCAAATAGATCACATTTTCATCGAGAACAAGCCTTTTTGCTAGCCCTTGCAATGGATTAGCCCTTGCTGTGTCAACTCTTGTTTTGCAATTCATTAGAGTAACTATGCCAATTTGTACACAGCACAAACAGAGACAACAGAAACAGAGAAAACAAAGAGGATCAAATTGCACGGCATAATGCATGCAGCCAAAGCATGCTTCTTTTCTTATATCATACACATTAATCTGATTAAACTATACCATAAAACTAATAGCATACAGCTACAAATCATCTTCCATTCATGCATTGGTGTTTTCTCAATAACCACAATCGAATCGAAACACACACTACATTTCTCATCACTTGCAATGCAAAACCCGAAATTCGACCTTGGGAGAAATGGTCTGCAACAGCAACCTAGCAGCCTGCTCCTGCTTCACCAAAGCACCCTCCTTTTCCACCAGAACCGCCGCCACTATTTCCTTATACCCGCCGCCGCCGCCGACAATGTAATCCACCAGAGCCGCCTGGACCGGACCCATGCTAGGATTATACGCCGCCGATTCCATATACCACCCTTTGTAAATCTTCCCCTCACCGTCCAGAATCGCCACCCCAGACGGGCACAGGCTGTAAGGCGCGTGGGACCTATTCGCCGCCTCCAGCGCGTGGTTTATCAAATCGTCGCTAAAAGTAGGCGATTTGTTGCTAAAAGTCTCGGGTTTGTTGCTAAAAGATAGGCCATTGTTGTGCTTCTCGAGGACTAAAGGCACGTCCTCGTCGAGGAGGTCTTCGGGGCCGAACCGGTGGGGGAGGAGGTGGCGGAGGGGGCTGAATTGGCCGCACGACGTGTCGTCTCCGGCCTCGGCGGAGGTGATGAGGATCTTGATGTCCTCTGCGCGGCGGATTTCCTGAAAGAATTGGCGGCAATGGCCGCAGGGGGCGGCGGAGACGGCGACGTATTCGAGGCGGGGCTCCGACTGGATCGAGAGATTGGTGACGAGGAACTGCTCGGCGTGGACCGAGTAGTGGAGGGGGAGGCCCGGGAACTCGAGGTTGACCCCGAAGAAGACCCGACCCGAGGACCCGTACCCGACTGCTCCGACGGGGAATTTGGAGATGGGGACCCGAGCGAGGTCCTTGGCTGACTCGACGAAGGACGGGAGGTGCTGGACGACGGTGAGGCCCTTCTGCTTGGCCGCTGACTCCGCCTTCGAGGCTTCGATTACGAATCTGGGTCGGTCCATTTTCGAGGAGAGGCTGGTGTTTCGGGTCGACCCGGTTTTGGGAGTGGGGGATTGTTATTGGGATCAGAGCGAGGATCCGAGAGATGAGGAGGAAGAGCGAAGGGAGGGAATGCGAGCAAATTTATAGACGTTTGTTTTTAGTCAAATTACTCTTTTACCCCCTGATTTTTTTATCTTACACCTGTGTATGTATGAAAAGAAAATTTTGGCATCGATTTTACATTGCATCTTATTGTTTAAAAAATTTCGGTGTTTAATGTTATCTCAGTTGAAAGATAAGGATTTACCAAAGATTATTTCTAATTCACATAAAGTGCGTGATGCATTTCAACGCGGATGTGAATAATTCTGTACGTTTGAGTGAGTTCTGTTTTTTTGAAAATGAACTCATAGAAATTAAATGTCATGCCCCGCCTCTTTAAATACGGACTTGAGACTTTTCAAAATAAAAACTTAAAATATGCAAAGACTCACTATTGTGGAAAAAGAACAATAGGGTTCTATCTTCTTGAGTCAAAAAGGAATTGGTAGAGTAAAAACATAAACATCCTTTTAATCTAACTATGGTATTCTCATATTCAAAAAACGTATGTATACGTATCAATTGATGCTATGTTAAGTACATTTAGAGAGTAGGTATTAAAGAATAAGCACAAATGAAAGCGATCCTTAATAAAATAGAAACAATTTTAGAAGGGGTTGGATGACTTTTGTGGTAGAAGTCAGCTTCCTGCATGTGATGAAGCGCAATCCAACCAAATAAAATAAGGGTATCATACACCTTTTCTTGCATAATATTTTACCTCTTCTCACTTTGGTTGGACTGGAGAATATATACATATTCAATTCAGAAAAGATAAGACGGTGTGATTGAATGGTTTTCTTTGCTTTAATGCGAATATATGTCTGGAAGTTGAGATAAATTTCATAGGTTGAATGAATAAAATATTTAAAAAATGAGAAAAAGTGTTTATGACACGATTATTTACTCGTAAAAAATATTCTTATATCAGAGACAAGTTCAATTGATGAGACAGTACAGTATACGAAAGTCTCATTCTTATTAATATATTAAGTTATTGTTTATTAATTATATGAAACCTAATACTTAACTTTTGCTTGGATATTTAACTTTAATTTATCATTCTTGATTTATATATATGCGTTGAATTCAATTCTCATATTGATTTGTGTTAATAAATGTATTATAATCAGAATAATTTCCAATAAAAAATGTACTTTCTGTAAAGCTCTCGAAGGTACTCATGGCAAGTTCCTCAACTTGGCTTTTGCAATTTTGTATTATAATATAATACCACTTGACATGAATCACATGATTAACTCATGAATATATAGAATAAGATAAGAAGCTTTTCACGCATGAGATCATGCATCATCTAATGTACGTTGGATCATATGCTTTTCCCATCTAATTAAACATGAGATTCATACTCATCACCTTCTTGGAGTTTTCAGCTCCCAGCTAGCAATTGCAATTGTTTACAATACATGATATATATTGCTTAAGTACTACACTCTCTGACTAGACAGTGCTGTCAATGATTTTAAAGCTTCCTTTTCCTAAACTATAAGATGATATAATGATATCCAGCTTTTCTTGTGTCCGCTTCCTTACCTACCACTCTATACCAACACCACATTTTGTCTTCTTCCAAGTTGGAGCAGCTAGATCTAAGTAAATGTTGAGCTCATATCTGTATTCTGTACTTGTTTATAAGGCTTGGTTTATGTAATGTCTTCGTCAACAAAGATAGGTACACATGTTTGCAGTCTGGTAGCTCATATATAGCTAGATTTGGTGCATGCAACTGGACTTCTAGGGATGTAAGAGCTACTTACCTCTGCATTATGCAATTGAGAAATGTGATATGTTACACTGAGAATTGAGAACCATACAGATAGATTATGTATACATATTAATTATGTATGTTTGAGTATACAATGGCTATGAATTTGTGGTTCACTTACGTCTATGCTGTATTTCGAGACTGCAGGAGAGCAGGATCAACCTCGATCTTCCACCCCAAATCACTCATTTTTCCTTTGAAATTTTTGGACAGATATTATGTCTCATTTTCCCTGGAGTCCACAACAATTAGCGACCCTCGCCTCCATTTTAAGTATATATTTACCATCACCAACTATGTTCTTTGAAGTCTCCATCAACCCAGTTCTTCAGCAAACATGCAGTATTTACTGATGAGCGAGTCTAAAACTTAATTGTCCTTGTGTTCTGTTTATTAGTAGAAATAAACTCAAAGTGCCTGAACGTGAGTGGATCAGTGGATGACATCTTGCAATTTCACTTATGGATCAGTGGATTTATACTGCTATAGTAGAATAGTAGTACTGCACCTCATGCACGCCCCTTTAATAGAGACAGGATCCAAACTATTCCTAAATCCAAACGGGGGAATAGGAAATGTAGTGGAAATTGTCGTTCCCCAGTAATCACTAATCAACTGACGTACGCGCCAAGAAAAGATTCAAAGAAAAAAGAAACCACCCAGAGATCCAAACAGGGAACATGAAATGTAGTGGAAATTGTCCTGCTTCAGGGTTTCCCAGTAATTCTGCACGCGCCACACGGCTGTAGGCTTTGGGATTGTCGGGTCACGGCCTCACGGGTGAGCGATCAGCGGTGTGCTGCTTTGAGGATTGGGCCTGGGCATAGGCTTGGATTTGGGTTTTTCTTTTTTTCTTTCTGTTTTTATGTTTGTGTTTGTTATTCTGTTTTCTCAGTAATAAGTTTTTTTTTTTCTGATAAGTAAAATTAATTAGATATTAAAGCTTCTGAGACAATCAGAGTTTATATTATCAAATAATAACACCCTTGAGACATCCAAAGCAACCTATTGGTCCAAGAAATATCATGAGAGAAATTGTAACCTAAATTTACTACTACATCAGCTACAAAATTTGTCTCTCTAAAAACATGTTTAAAGGAGATCGAATTGAAATAAGTAGCAAGATTCTTTACGTCCTTGATGAGTGTGATAAGCCTCCAAGGTGGTGTGATAATTCCTCTAATTGCATCAATTACAAGATTTGAGTCTTCCTCCACCTCAATCCTCCTATAGCCTTTTGCTTTTGCATACTCCAGACCATTGCAAAGGGCAACGGCTTTAGCAATCGGTATTGTAGTCTTCCCAACTTGTCGAGTAGCTGCAAACAAAGGTCTTCCAAAGGAGTCTCTGATTACGAAGCTTCTTGCAGCATAATCTTGACAACTAGAACCAATAAAGTTAATTTTGACATAATTTTCTCGGTAATAAGTTTTTGCCGATCCTTTGTTGTCATTTTTGTTGTGCTTCAATCTCAAAACACCGCTAATGAGTGATGCCAGAATTTTGCTGAAATTATCACGTGTATTCACTTAGCAGGAGACGGAGTTGATTTGAGCACACATACATCATTAACGCGTTGGTATGCCGACGCTATTCTACCAACGAAGTTGGCACTTTGTTTGTTTTAGAGTCTCCATGGTCGGTGTGACCACTTTTCCAGTCTCATGGCGTACTGTAGAATTCGTAGCTCCCTTATTATCATTCCGGATATCATAAGATAAGTTCAGGCCCTATGATATAGTTTTATGTTATCAGTAGGTCTATTAGTGGCTCTTGATTTTATTGTTAAATAATGCGGCTATATAATTTGTAGTTATTGCTTAGAATTGTAACCGAGAATTAGACAATACAAATGGAGTTGCTACTTCTCTAAATCACTCTCAATTACTTCTTTTCCCCTCCCTACCTTCTGCATTTGCCAACATTAACGGAACATCTAAAATATGTTTATGTTGAAGGAAAACCTAATTTGTGTTTGGCCCAAACTCTAGGTTACTTGACCTAGTGGTAATAGGATTTAATTGGAAGGA
Organism: Rosa lucieae; assembly: GCA_024704745.1. NCBI lineage: Eukaryota > Viridiplantae > Streptophyta > Magnoliopsida > Rosales > Rosaceae > Rosa > Rosa lucieae. Next base: position 6,563,221 of record CM045493.1, read on the forward strand.
TCTAGAATCCTAATCAATGTAGAATTACTTTCCTTGTATGATTGAGATTCTATGCATTGTAATCCTCTATATAAAGAGGCCCCTATTATCAATGAGAATACACAGCAAATTCCTCTCAAATTCAGTTTCTCTACAACACGTTATCAGCACGAGCCCTAACCCTGAAACCCTATAATCGTAGCCCTCAAATCCCAGAAAAATCCGCCGCTACAGTAATCGCTACAGTACTTCCGACTGCTACAGTGCTGATGCTACAGTACTTCCGGCGACTTTTCTGGACAACTTTTCTTGCAGCTACAGTAACTCCGGCAGCTACAGTACCTCTGCTACAGTATTTCCGACGACTTTTCGGCCAACTACAGTGTCGTCTGCTACAGTACCACCGGCTGCTACAGTAATTTCCGGCAGCTACAGTACCGGTTGCTACAGTAACTTCCGGCGACGGTTTTTCCGACCATCTTTTAAGGTAAATTTTTCTAAAAGTTCCCGTTTTTGTGAAGTTTTTCAATTTCTTTTCTTCTTTTCTCGGGGACTTCCAAAATCCCTTCTTCTACCCCCCTTTCTCTACATAGGGGAGACCAAAAGCCGAACTGTGGGGGTTCGCGCTCACTCCAAGCTTAGAGCTTGTAGAGTCCTCCAAACTTAGAGTTTGTTGAGAAGAAAATGATCGACCATATACATCGTCGTTTCATCTAATCCAAAACCCCTCTTGGAATTCGATTTTCTTGGAAGCGACTACGCTCAGAAAATCCCTAATTTCTTGGAAGCGACTACGCTCAGAAATTTAATAGTTTTTCGTGGTAGCCTTTTTCGCTCCGAAACTAACCCTAATCTTGTGTTGTTTTTCAGGATGAGTTACCTGAACAAGTTGAGCTTTGTCCCACTCGAGACAACTGGCGCAGGATACCATAGGTGGGTCCGAGATGTGCGCCAACATCTTAAGGCTGATGGAATTCTGGAAACCATCCAAGAGCCTGGTCAGAACGTGCTCTCAATCGAGCAAGCTACTGCTTTTGAAGCAAAACAAGCTAAGGCCATAATTCTCATGACAAGGCACATGAATGACGCGCTCCAAAATGAATACCTCAATGAGGAAGACCCAAGAAAGCTATGGGTAGAACTAGAGCAGCGATTTGGCAACGTTCGTGACTCCCTGCTTCCTGATTTAGAAGTGCGATGGCATAGCCTCCGCTTTTGTGATTTCAAGTCTGTGCTTGATTATAACTCGGAAGCTCTTCGTATCAAGTCTCTGATGGAGTATTGTGGCCAAGCCATAACTGATACGATGTTGATCGAGAAGACTCTCTCTACCTTCCCCGTCTCTGCACTGATGATTTCAAAGAATTATCGGATTGATGTAAATGCAGGACGTATCACAAGGTTTCATGAGCTCATTGGCGCCATGAACGTAGCTGAAAAGCACGATAATATCCTTGTGAAGAACTATAATGCTAGACCCGTGGGAACTAAGCCTATTCCGGAGTCTAACTATAGTCGCGCCCCCAATGGAGGACGCAAGGAGCGAAACCCTAAGGATAGGGACAATTCTGGACGTTCTGGTCCATATATTCGCCCTAAAGAGGAAGGAAATCGCCAAGAGAGGCGTGCACGGAACCGTAGAGGTCAACGTGTGAGAGAGAGAGAGGCGGAGCCTCCGACCATGGTGGTAACGCCACCAAGAGGATAGGTCGTTCAAATCGCGCCCCAATGGCGCCTCGATCAAGGGAGCCTGACCATGATGATGTTTGTTTTCGATGTGGATCAACTGAACATTGGGCTAAAACATGTACCGCACCCCAGAATGTTGCAAACGCATACAAGACGTATCGTGAAGCAAGGGAAGCAAATTACATGGCACAAGAAGATCAAGATGGTGATCTAGATCTAAGGGTGGAAGACTACAAGGATCAAGACCCAGAAATTGGCGATTTTGATTAAGTCTTTTTTATTTTCCAAGAGATGTAGGCGATTGCCATATTCCTTTTTATTGGATTAGATTTTCTTTGATCATAGAAACAATGATGTATTTCGTTGGCTTATGAATAAATTTCGAGTTCTTTTCATTATGACTCAATTTTGATTCTGAGCATATGACTTTGTGACTACGATGGCTAGACCATCAGTATTAATTCAAGGACATGGAATAGCCCAAGTTCCACTTGCCAAATGGCACCTTGATTACAGTTGTCACAGAAACTCTCTACGCTCTTAGGGCAAATAGTACCCTATGAATAGCCAACGAATTCCATGCGAAAATGCATGTAGAGAACGGAAATGAGTTCCTTTGCATTACCTCTAATGATTGCGAACAAAGACGCATCTTAGAGACGTTTATGTGTCTCTCTAGTGGACTTTATGTCACTATTCGAGCTATTAAATCCAATAAACTTATGAGAGAAGATCTCTTGGATTTAGACACATATTGGCTTTGTCACGACAGGATAGATCATCCTAGTCATGATATGATGATCCGTCTACAAAAGACTTCACACGGACATCTTTTCTCTCGAGCGAAATGAAGCATGAATCAAAAGTTGATTCTTAGACTAACTGTGACCGACGCTGCTGCCTAGGGCACCGCCTCCGTCCACCACCAGCCTAGGGCTGGCGTAGTCCCTATCCATGACTCCATGGATGGCGTCCATCATGGTGATGGCGCCCTAGGTGATGCTGCAATCACCAACTTGCTTCAAATAGCGCTACAGACGCTTAGGCCTAACCAAAATCCTCATTGGTTGCTTCAAGGCCTCTCGCTCGTTTTACAAAGCCCATTCCTTATGGAAATTAGGACTGAGACCGTCCTATGCAAAGGATATGACAATACTCATTCTGTTCTTACAAAGAATCCGTAGGGATTTTGTGGATTGATTCAACCAACTTGCGGACGCTTAAATATTTCATGATGTTGGTTGACACGCAAACACGCCGGTCACGTGTTGTGCCATTGTCCACCTATATATGCTACTTATGCTACACTCCTAGCACATATCATGTGACAACGGGCTCACTCCCCGAATCATCCTATTCAGTCAATTGGATTTGACTATGCTAGAGAGTTTACATCGAAAGACTTTCGATGGATATTGCAATGGGTTTGATGTTGGACATCACATTCCCATGTCCACACCCAATTGGTCTCGTGGAAACGACTACGATGGTAGTCCGAACATTGGTAATGCGCACCAATCTTCTTCATCCGCTTGGGGTGATGCGATATCGCATGCAGCCATGCTAATTCGTCTACGACCTACCGCCACTCAATGTACCTATGCGTTACAGCTAGTGACTGGGTACACGTATTTTGTACTTACGCACATTTGAGTGAGCCATTTATGTGCCAATTGCGCCGCCACAGCGCTCCATGATGGGTCCTTACAGACGAATGGGCAACTACGTTGGATTTGCGCTTCCAACAATCGTCCGCCACTTAAATGCCCTTGCTAGGCGATCTCCTTACCGCTAGATTTGCGGATGTCACTTTGATGAGACAGTCTTCCCGTCGTTAGGGGGAGATAAGAACACGAATGTTCAACAGGAACGACAGGAATTGTCGTGGTCTGTCCCCACTATGTCTCATCTTGATCCCTATTAAAGTGACGAGATCACACAAATATGCTGCAAACATGCCTGCAAGGAAGGACGTCCCTACGAGAGGACGTAGCGCCACCCTACACGGAGGTAGGCATGGCGCCAATGCCAAAGAAGTGGCACTCTGGCGTTACAGGCCATGGCCCCAGCTAGGATGCGTGGGAGGCCCGTGGGTTCGAAGGATACTTTGGCACATTCCAATCCTTTAATCATCAAGACTCAAAATCCGTCTCATGAGTATCTTCCGGGTTATGGTTATCGTTGGGGGACGCCTCAACGTCAAACCTATTCCTGAGAATATAGAGCTCTATGAAACTTACACTAGTGTACATGAGACGTGGGATAGAAACTCCATCATAATTGATGATGTAGTTACGCGTTTTGTTGCGCATGAGTTTGCTGAGTCCGATGATATCGAACCACGCTCCGTTGATGAATGAATGCCAACGTAGAGAGTTTTTTGGCCTAAATGGAAAGATGCGATCCAGGTTAAGATGGATTCTCTAACGAAGAGGAAGGTTTTCGAGCTAGAGATGCCAACACCTCCTAACATAAAACCTGTTGACTAATGGGTCTTCGTTAGAAAGCGTGATGAGAAAAAGAGATGGTAATCTCGCCTTATGGCGCAAGGCTTCTCACAAAACGCCCTGGAATCGACTACGATGAGACATATTCTCTCGTAATGGATGTCATTGCACTCCACTACCCTGTCAGTTTGGTAGTTTCCGAATAACTGAACATGCAGCTTACAAATGTGGTCACTACGTATCTCTATAGGGATCTAGATACGGAATATACATGAAGGTTCATGTGAACTTCATTTACCCAAGTCAAGTGGCTCTAGACCATGGAGCGCGTTTACAAAGAGGTTGAAACGCTCACTAAAGTGACTACTTGATTGGGAAGGGATATGCCCACGCGTTTCTATAACAAGTTTCGGATTCTATCGCGGTTCATGTTGGACATGATCTTCATTAGAAGCCCTTAAAGAGTTAAGGGAAACCGCTGAACACTTGAAATCCGAGTTTGAGATGAAGGATTTTGGGAGAACACGATTATGTCTCGGTTTGGAACTTGAGCATCGTGTCAATAGATGCTTAGGCATTTTGACAAGGTCAAACCTTCAAGCACCCCCATGATCGTCCGTAGTCTTGATCCTGAAAAGGATCCTCTTCGTCAAAAGGATGATGACGAAGATGTGCTAGAGGCAAAAGTGTCTTACTTAGTACAATAGGCGCATTATTGTACTTATCTCAATGCACAAGATCGGACATCTCGTATGTTGTGAACTTGTTAGCTAGATATAGCTCTGCGCCAACGCGACGCCATTGGATTGGTGTAACAGATATCTTTCGATACTTGAGATGTATGAATGATATGGGCTTATTCTATCCCTACAAAGAGATGATGGATTCGGACCCATCACACACCAGGTACGCCGCCAACGCTGGCCTGCGTTCTCTATCCCCATCCCAAAACGACATGTGTTTTGGAAGGTTTTGCTGATGTTGGGTATCTCTCTGACCCACACAAAGGTCGCTCCCAAACTGGTTAAGTGTTCACCATGGGAAAAGATCCTGATATCTTGGAGGTCTACAGAACAGACCGTAGTCGCTATATCTTCGAACAATGCAGAGATCATTGCTCTTCACGAAGTGGTTCGTGAATGTATATGGATTGGATCCATAATTACGCATGTTCGAACAATTGTGGTTTGAAGTCTACCACAGATGAGCCTACGAGCATTTAGGATAATGCTACTTGTTTTGAACAAATGAGGCAAGGCTACATCAAAAGCGACAACACCAAGCATAATCAGCAACAACAAACACTCCTTGAGATCAAAGTGAACTAGGTTCGATCTGAGGACAATGTGGCAGACTTGTTTACTAAGTCATTGCCCAAATCCACGTTCGAGAAACATGTGGCAAGAATTGACTTGCCAAATTATCTGAACTCCCATGATCGTAGTCATCAGGGGGAGGTGCAGACATCAGGGGGAGATGTCTACATGTTCGTCTCGAATCGTGAAGGGTGTGTTGTGCTCTTTTTCCCCTTCGACCGAGGTTATTTTTGTCCCACTGGGTTTTTGTTACTCGGCAAGGTTTTTAACGAGGCAACGAGAGAAGCACCGCGTTTGGGCAACACAAGGGGGAGTGTTGAAGGAAAACCTAATTTGTGTTTGCCCAAACTCTAGGTTACTTGACCTAGTGGTAATAGGATTTAATTGAAGGATCTAGAATCCTAATCAATGTAGAATTACTTTCCTTGTATGATTGAGATTCTATGCATTGTAATCCTCTATATAAAGAGGCCCCTATTATCAATGAGAATACACAGCAAATTCCTCTCAAATTCAGTTTCTCTACAACAGTTTACAAATTTTTGAAAAAGTGCTTATGGATATAGATTTTCAAACATTTTACTTTGTCATGATCAAATATTATTATTAATTATTTGATTGCCAAGGAAAACGATTTTTCTGAAATATCATTTTTTTTTTTGAAATACCAATGAACAAAAGGAAGTATCACGTAACCAAATCAATCAAGACTCAATTAAATTTTTTTTTTAATGTTCTTGTATAACAAAAATTCTTAGAATTTCTTGAAGATTCTTAATACGGACAATGATAGATTTTGACTTACTTCATGTGAATTGAATTTTGCCACTTCAGTTCATATGTTGAACAATGTGTAACATATGTGTGATTTTTAATGCAAGAATGACAAAATTGTACAGATTATATAGTCATTGTTGAACACAAACATAAAAATCGCATAATGTTTGACATTCATCAATTAAAGTTACAATTCAACCACAAATTAGAGAACAAAATACACATGATGGTGCTTTTGGATAATAAGTATCTACTTCTTATGCTTAACATGTGTGATGTATAAGAACACTATCATCCGATAGCCACGTAAATTGCCAGTCCACCACAAAGGTGTTTCCGCCTAGCAACACTCAAGGAGTAAGCATGGTGGACTTGTGTAGCAGTTGGGTGACACTCCCCTTTAAGTTAACAAAGTGAGGCCTTGTTTTGTATTTCACATTTTCTATCTTTTACAAGTAATAATCTAGTGAGTGATATTATACCTAGGTCAGTCACTTGTAGCAAGAGCGAGTAGTTGGAATGGGAATCAATGAATGAAGCAGAGCTAAAGGCGAATCCGGTACTTCTCTTTTAAATTGTTTTGCTTATTTGAGAATCCATGCATGTTGCACTCGACCTGTTTTTTGTCGGCGGAGGTGAGGAGGATCTTGATGTCCTGAAAGAATTGGCGGCCGAGACGGCGACGTATTCGAGGCGGGGCTCCGACTGGATCGAGAGATTGGTGACGAGGAACTACTCGGAGTAGTGGAGGGGGAGGCCCGGGAACTCGAGGTTGACCCCCAACAAGACCCGACCCGAGGACCCGTACCCGAAGGCTCCGACGGGGAGTTTGGAGATGGGGACCCGGGCGAGGTCCTTGGCGGACTTGACGAAGGACGGGAGGAGCTGGACGACGGTGAGGCCCTTCTGCTTGGCCGCTGACTCCGCCTCCGAGGCTTCAATTACGAATCTGGGTCGGTCCATTTTCGGGGAGAGGTTGGTGTTTCGGGTCGACCCGGGTTTTGGGAGTGGGGGATGGGTTATTGGGATCAGAGAGAGGATCCGAGAGATGAGGAGGAAGAGCCAAGGGAGGGAATGCGAGCAAATTTATAGACGTTTGTTTTTACCGAAATTACTCTTTTACCCCCTGATTTTTTTATCTTATGCTTGTATCATCTCATTGTTTAAAAAATTTCAGTGTTTAACGTTATTTCAATTGAAACATATGGATTTACCAAAGATTATTTTTAATTCACATGAAGTGCATGACGCTCTTTAGTGTGGATGTAAATAATTCTGGATGTTTGAGTTTTACGAAAATAAACTCATAGAAGTGAAATGTCATATTTTACCTATTTGAATACGAATTTGAAACTTTTCAAAATAAAGAATTGAAATATGCAAAGGCTCACTATTGTTGAAAAATAACGATATATAATTTGGGTTCTATCTCCTTGAGTGCTAATTGAGATCCCACATCAAAGAGGAATTAGTAGAGTAAAAGCATACCCTTTGCTTTGAATTGGAAAGGAACTAAAACAAAGATCCCTTAAATCTAACTGTGGTATTCTCATATTCAAAGGGCGTATGTGTACGTATCAATTGATGCTATCTCAAGTACATTTAGAGAATAAGTATTAAATAATAAGCACAAATGAAAGCGATCCTTAATAAAATAGAAACAATTTTAGAAGGGGTTGGATGACTTTTGTGGTAGAAGTCAGCTTCCTGCATGTGATGAAGTGCTATCCAACCAAATAAGGGTATCATACGTGACAGGACCCGGCCCATAATTTCACCCTAAAATTCAAAGTGGCCTTACAGGTCCATTTTTTGAGAAAATTCAATAGAACTTTCCCTAAAAATGAACTACCCTAACCTAAAAAGAATTCAAACCACACTTCTAAGCAACCATTCTTATACTCCAGGAGCCATCCTGCTCCCTAAATACCAACAACTTCGTTTTCACAATAAACAATTCTCAACTTAATCATATTAATCTCGCAGGTTATCAGAGCAAATCTAAAACAAGTGAAAAGAGGATAAAGGATCGGTAGATCCTACAATGCGGAAGCAATGACAACTATGCCTCATCTCCATCTACGCCCGACCTCGACTAATCTCGCCTGCAAACTGGGCATTTGAAACCAAAGGGCCCAGTGGAAAGTAATTGAAATACACGTTAGAGTGAGTGGACAAAAATAAATGTTTCACAAATATTTGAAGTAATAAGAATTTATACTTTCCCTCATTTATTTCTTTAAAAGTCTCATGCATGCAATTTTATAAAATAATCGTTCGAGCTAATTTATACAACACTTTTAAAATTTATTTAATAAAGCTCGGAATTCCAACAAAAGCACGTTAGCCCCGCTGACCAATAAATAATCAGACTAGCCCCACTAGCCAAAAATAAATATAAAGTATGGGGAAGAAGTTATCACCATACAACGAAGGAGCCTCCCAGACTCTATCTCAACTCAGCCGCAAACACAAAGTAAGCGGGGAGGAATAGGCTAGCTAGCAATAATATAATTAAATAATGTGACCCAAGTATGGTGAAATAAAATCATACGAAAATCAAAAATCAGTAAAGTTCCCCATAATTGTCACGAGCATGTAAGTAATTACTTATTACGATGACGTGACCCCGCACGCCCAAAAATATTCTCGAATTTATAAATACTTAAGCAAAAATAAAATAGACAAAATTCTCTCGGAAATGCCATTTCCAAATCTCTCTTAAAAATCTTGAAATTTTTTTGATAATTAATTATAATGCTAATTTTCTGAAAATTATCTCGGAGAATAATTCGTCAAATATTTTCAACATAAATTATAATTCATATCGAGCATTTTTTTTTTTTAGAAGATGAAAATTCCATTAAAACCAAACAGATTACATAGCATTAGATCCATAGTTACAGGACTGTCAACATGAGTGACTTCCATGAGCCAAAAAGGCCCAACCCCTAACCAAATTTTACGCTCATACCCGCGAGCTACAATGAGTAACAACCAAACCCGTACCGATACAACCCAGCCACCAACATTACGATGAACTGTTTTCACCCGTTCGGACATCACGATCCAAAACCGCTAGACCACGTGTAAGGGTGATTCACCATCACGCTGATAACCTAAAAGCACTGACAGAATACCAGACCATGACACCATAACAATGGTATCGACACTACACAGGAACACCCAAACCCTCGCTCTCCAGAGGAGGGACTTATTTTCAATAGAACAATAACCAGACAAAAACTAAAACCAACACTAAACCAGTGAAGCCCAGCCCAAACACCCCTTTCCCCAACAGAGAGAAAGCGCCCCAGACCGTCGTTCCCGACGCTGGCGAGCTCCGATGTCACCACTCTGCCTCCACGCATCACCACACCATGCCGCCGCAACCCTACACCACCGCGCAGCCTGACCTCACTGCAGACATATCCGACAACCAACATACGACCGCAACCAGATCCAAAACCGCCACCGATCCTGGCCTCTATTCGATCTAGTCTGCAGCATCTCAGATAGCCTGAATGGAGGCGCCAGAACCCACCACCGGAAAGAGCCATCTAGTCGCTGCTCCACAACCACCTTCATCTCCGATCTGAAAAGGACAGATCGGGAACTGTATGTCCAGTCCAAGGTCGAAGACCCAGCCATCTTTCCCAGACCGCCCCTCTTCTCAAACAACCCACCACTACTCATCATCAGCATCCTCTCCCGAGCTGAAACGGGGCAGCAGTAGCGCCGGCAGCGTTCGGCCGAGAGAGAACAAGCCTTCGAGATTTTTTCCTTTACTCCGCGTGTAGGGCGCGTTCTCTAGGGTTCGGTCTGTTCTGGCTAATTCATATCGAGCATAACCAACTTCAATTCAAAAGTCCAATAAGTATGATAAATAAATATATAAATCAAATTAATATGCTCGATAATTTAAAGCAATAATTTAAATCATAATTTCCTTTCTCAAAACATAATCGACATAAATTATAATCAATTTCTGAAAATTATCATTGCAAGTAAAATTCATGAGATAATTCAATATCAATTTCCTGAAAGTAAAATCATAGACCAAAGATGTGATAAAATAATAAGTAAATAAGTAAATCATTCATTTCGGGAAAAAGCATCGCATGCATCATTATATAAAATAAAAGTTCACTCACAGTACTATTTAGGCGAGCGTGTATACGAGTTTCTTCGTCGAGTAATTGCTCAGTACATCATCCTGTACAATTACAACTTTTATAAATAACTAAGCGCAAAACGGAAAATTAATTTACCATAATTAAATCTCAAAATTCTAAACGTTTCCTCTAGGCTTAATGTCTTCAGACCTCATCTGATTCCATCCAAACTTTACCAATAATAATAATATATCGATTTACAAATTCTAAAGCGAATTTGAAATAAATCCGACTGTCGGATTCTCGTAAATCGATAATCGAACTCTTAATTTCAAAAATTCATAATCGATTCAAAACTTCTCCAATCTTCACCAAACTTCATATACAAGCTCTACAACATTTATAAGATTTAATGGGCTAAAAATTAAAGTCAAATGGCAGCCAGACGCGCCGCCATGCGCTGCCCACAGTGGCGGCGCGGCGCCACCGCCACCAACTCCGATGGCCGCCAAATTTTGACAGCAGCATCGTCTCAACCATACGAACAACTTTCCCAACTACAACAATTCGAGGAAATGGCTAGAAGTACCTCAACAATTAAGGAGAAGCTTGAATAGTGACCCGTAAACTTCAACCCATCGTTTCTTCCTCCACGCTTCACTTCTCGGCCAAAGCTTCGGGGAGGATGCTCTTCGCCTCAATGCGCTCCTAATGGACCTGGTCTGACCGTTTTTGGTGTCTGGAGGGCCGTTGACCGGTTTTGCTGCCGTGAGGTTCCACGGCTTCTACCGCCTGTTTTCGGCCACGATGAACATACGAGCTCCGATTTTTAAGAACTAACTATGCATGCGCTCGGTTTAAAGTCCTCTACGACTTTTGTGAAGAATTTTTTTTTCAAATTTTAAGCCAAACAAAAAGTCAATTTTTAGCGCCACTAAATGTATCGAAAACTGTTAAAACGTACCCGAAACCGTCAACCATCGTATATTCACAATAAAACAAGTAAAATTTTGGTTCGGGGCGTAACAATATGCCTTTTCTTGCATAATATTTTACTTCTTCTCACTTTGGTTGGACTGGACAATATATATACATATTCAATTCAGAAGATAAGATAAGATGGTGTGATTGAATGGTTTTCTTTGCTTTGATGCGAATATGTCTGATTACATCAGAAGTTGAGATATATTTCATAGGTTGGATGAATAAAATATAAGAAAATGAGAAAAAAAGTGTTTATGATAGGATTATTTACTTGTAAAAATATTCTTACATCAGGGACAAGTTCAATTGATGAGAAAATGTAGTATACGAAAGTCTCATGCATTCTTATTAAGTTGTTTATTAATTATATGAAACCTAATACTTAACCTTCTCTTAGATACTAAACTTTGATTTATCATTTATGATTTATATGCGTTCTTAAATTAGATTCTCACATTGATTTGTGTTAATAAATGTATTATAATCAGAATAATTTCCAATAAAAAATATACTTTTTGTAAAGCTCTCGAAGGTACGTACTCATGGCAAGTTCCTCAACTTGGCTTTTGCAATTTTGTATTATAGTACCACCTGACATGAATCACATGATTAACTCATGAATAAATAGAATAAGAAGCTCTGTTCACGCATGAGATAATGCATCATCTAATGTTGGATCATATGCTTTTCCCATCTAATTAAACATGGGATTCATACTCATCACCTTCTTGGAGTTTCAGCTCCCAGCTAGCAATTGCAATTGTTTATAACACATAATATATATTGCTCAAGTACTACACTGTCGAGTGCTGTCAATGATTTTAAAGCTTCCCTGACCAAAACTATAAGATGATATTAATGATCCAGCTTTTCTTTTGTTCCCTTTCCTGACCTACCAATCTATACCAACACCACATTTTGTCTTCTTTCAAGTTGGAGTAGCTAGATCTAAGTAAATCTTGAGCTCATATCTGTATTCTGGACTTGTTTATAAACCTTGGTTTCTTTGTGTAATGTCTTCATCAACAAATATAGCTGCACACATGCATACACCTTTTGCAGTTTGGTAGCTCTAGATCTCATATAGATTTGGTGCATGCAACTGGACTTAAGAGCTACTTTGCATTATGCATTGGAAAACAATGATATGTTTCACTGTTACACTGAGAACTGAGAACAGATGGATTATGTATACATATTAATTATGAGATTAATTACGTATGTTTTAGTATACATTAATGGCTATGAATTTGTGCTTCACTTACGTCTATACTGTATTTCGAGACTGCAGGAGAGCAGCCTCTTCCACCTCGATCAAATCACTCATTTTTCCCAGTAATTACTAATTAACTAACGTACGCGCCAAGAAAAAAGAAACCCAGAGGTCCAAACAGGGAATAAGAAAATGTAGTGGAAAACTGGAAATTGTCCTGCTTCACCCCAGTAATTTTGCACGCGCCACACGCATTCTGCTTACGGGCTGACGTTGCCGGCGCATGTGGTTTAATTTGATGCAAAGCAAAGAACCTTACCAGGGCTTGACATGCCGCGAATCCTCTTGAAAGAGGGTGGTGCCTGTTTGGCTCCAAAACCAGCTGGTGTGCAAACAATCTCTTTTGAGCGAGTGATTGCGCAGGCGTGCCAGCACCGCGGGGTGCAGTCGTTGGGGTAGTCCCGTGACCTGACTTCTTCTTCAAGCGCTGTGGACGAGGAGAGCACCAACCTCGTCACAGGGTTCTTTTCTTACCTTCCGGAAAAGGACTTCTTGCCTTACGCGGGTAAGGGCTTTGGTTGTGGTCTCTTTCCGTTCACCGTATCGATACTCAACCTGAAAGCTGAGCAGAGCAATCACTGGGAAGTTTGAGAGGAACACGGGTTTGCTAAAGCGTGACTTTAGCTTCGCTGGGTTGCGAGGGCGTTACCCTTGCTTCGCTGGAAATAACAGTGGCGGTTGTGCTCGCAGTCGGCTCCTGGGGAGACTGAGACTGGAAGTACGGTCGCCGGGTTGAACTGGTGAGGCTGACAGTCGGCTCGCGAGGAGACTAGGACTGGCGGGCGGTCACCGGGTTTCAACAAGGCTGAGGGTTTGCTCCGGAGAGGCTTTGTAATCGCTGGGATCGATTGCTCAGAGAGATCAAAGGTCAAAAGGTCCTTTCTGTATCGTGTTTAGCCTCTATATATAGGCTATTGCAGATTCACTTTCCTAATATGAATGGAATACTATATTTTGGGCCACAGTTATTGGCCTTGAATCAAATCAAAACTCTTAATAGTATTGATATGATTGTGGGTGATAACTGTCCGCTTCTGTCGTCGCTAGAATACAGGTAAGGATTAATTACCTCTTAGAATCCTAGATGTGATCGCTGGATGCGAGCAGTAGGATACGCACGTATTAATTGCAAATATATCTTCACGCCCTCATGAGCGCTCATATCTTCATGCAATTAAGGATGATATCTCCTTATGAAACACGGGATGAGCAACATCACAACCCAAATCCGTGTAGTCTCATTTTTGGGCCGCAGGTATCGGCCCACTGGCTCAGACCCACTAAAGGATTTCGCCAAAATTACTTTTGGGCTCAAACAGTGCCTTCGGGAATGCGGACACAGGTGGTGCATGGATGTCGTCAGCGAGTTGTGCTATATATAGTAGTTTAATTCCTCCTGCATTGAGGATACAAATTTATGTAACGGCCAAATGCTTTGTACCATTAGTAAACTCTTTTGTATATGAATCAGGATTGATATTCCCATTGCTATTAGGACTAGTAAATCTTTATGGTAAGGCGGCTAGTTTTGTTCGCCCACTTAAATACCTGGTCCTTGCTCTAGCTATTATCAAGCATATATTGTTCTCTGCTCATTAGAGACAGCCTTAGAGAAAGTTCAGAGGAGAAGCATCAAAGTTCAACCATATCTACACCAAGTTAGAATTAAGTTCCACAATCTTCATTGCCTATGCATGAGTAAGTTCGTGTTCTTAATCTTGAGCATAAAATTATATACATATATACATAAATTTTAAGGAAAATTCTAGTATATGTTGACGTATGCCATACATCAAGTTTTTTGAATATTTTAGACTGTTGGATTTAATTAAAAGTTGAATATATCTGACAGTCTGGAATATTTCAATAGTGGTAACCTGCTTACTAGGTAACCTGTATCTACTTTTTTTTTTTTAAGATTCCCAATTACATATAAAAAAAAAAATTAGATAATGTGACAACGAATTGCTGTCAAAGTGGTAAAATTTTATGTATATGTTGTAAATGAGATACGAGTCCTTACTTGTGTATTAAAGTTCTATATTTTGTAATTTAATACTTTTCTTGTGTAAATCTCATCATCCATGAGATAATTACTCGTTTGACAATGCATTTTACTATAAATTACAACAATTGAGGTATAACGTTGCAATTATGGTTGTTTTTATGATAATTACTTGAAATGTAATTCTATTTACCAAAAAAAAGGATCATTTTACCACTACTACAACAAAGTTTTATTTATATGGTAAATAATCATATTAGACCTAAAACTTTTCAAGTCCTTATTCTTGTAATCAAGTTGTTCTTTTTATAACTAGAGTCCTTTCTTTTATAAATTGTATCATCAATGAGACATTTTACAACAAACAACACATTGGACGTATTTTGTGATAATTATAGTTGTAATCAAAGTAATTACTACATTTACGATCTTCATTACAAGTTTTTGAACGATTTACATATAAAACAATAAATGAGTACTTAGTATGGTAATTTTTTTTTGAAGTATATATGTCAAATTATAAGTGGATAACTGTTGACCTGTACAGCAGGTTTCACCAACAAATTTAATTTAATATATATTTATTAAAAAATTGATGTATGACAAACATCAACACACCTTAGATTTCTCTAAATTTTAATTTACATCTAGTTGTATATGTAGCAAATTATCATTATCGATCAACTTCCATCACAGTACAAATGGATCGCCTATGTGGTGTTTCTAGTATTTAATAATTTGAAAGCTCAAGTAGTCAAGTTTGAACTATTATGTTTAACTAATTGATATATATATATATATATATATATATAAATAATGGACCTATATGATTTTTGCGAAGTTGCAGCTACTGTGGAGAGTAACTGTTTCGCCTAGGATGAGAGATAAAATAATAGGGAGAGAGTCTTGCAATCTAGCGTAGTTGCAATCTAGCTTCTAAATAAATTGTGCCTGTGCCTATAAGAAAGTAATTAAGTAGTGTAGATTCCATAGCTGTGAGATGCTTGATGGAGTCATGGAGAGAATTAGCGAGATAGCCAGGAGCTAGGAAGAAACCGTACAAAATAGAGAAGGCCTTTATTACCAGTCATCATATGTCTGGAGGAGCTTCAGTCCTCGACGATTGATCGCGAAACTCGGCCTGAACAAGGGGAGGGGTCGTTAAGATCTCCTTAATTTAGCATTGAAAAAGCGTAAAGGTCACCTGGCATTGTTCAAAAACCCACATTTCTAATCTCATCCTCTATCAAGATTCGATCATTCTGGTTTTTGTCTGAATTAGAGGAAGAAAAAGAGTAGCTGTTGTTGTTGCTGGGTCGTCGCCGGATATTGGCCGGAGATAGACATATAGCTAGCCAGCTTCAACAACAAACACATGTATCGAAACTGTTCTAACCTTGTGCCGGATCGCATAGGTCAATCTCGATTATATTTTGGCTTCTAGTTTGAAATGGAACCAAGAGGCCTAGGGTACAGGTTGGGTGGTTTCGTTACGGTGGTGGTGGTGCTTGTTTCGGCATTGGTCATTAATGTTTCCGGTAACTTGGTTTTCCCGGTGAGCCATAAGTTTAATGGTAGACACGGAGCGTCGTTGAGTGAACTCAAAGCCCATGATCATCGCCGTCATGCTAGATTGCTCGGGGCCACCCAGAATGCTGTGGATATGTTTTTGGGCGGCAGCACTGAGGAAACTAGGTAACTAACTAATGATCATTGATTATCTCATTCAAAATTTCATTTTTTTCATTCACACTCACTTTTTCTTTTCTTCTCAAATTGTTGTACAAAAATGATACTTTCATAACACTACTTTTAAAGAAGGCATCAGGTCCTATAAACGTTTGCTCATGTACATAATGAGCATAATCAGGTCCTGCATACTGGACACCTTCAAAGCATGGTTCTAGACTTCTAGTGTAGAAGTATAATTTCACGTTATTAAACGTGTTATTTTGCGTAAGATTTTGGAAATGGTATAGAACCGACTTTGGGAGGGCTTGGTACTGTGTGAGGATGATGTAGTTTTGGCTTTGGTGCTGATCGTGCTTAATTAGTTAATGATTAGCTTACATATTTGAATGTTGGATCAATTGGTTTCTATTAGTTAGTGTGTAATTGATTGCAGGCTCTACTTCACTAAACTTGGGATTGGGAATCCTTCACACGACTATTACTTGCAAATTGATACCGGAAGTAATCTATTTTGGGTGAGTTGCGCTGAGTGCGGCAAAGGCTGCCCTGACAGATCTGAACTCACTGGTGTAAAACTCACACTCTACGATCGAAACAGTTCTTCCACTTCAAAGGTGGTGTCTTGTGGTGATAACTTTTGCACTTCCCCATCCATAAAATTAATCTCTGATTGCAAGCCAGACGAGAAATGCAACTACCATCTTCAATATGAAGGTAAAGATAAAACTTCCGGATACTTTGTCAAGGATGATGTGCAATTTCAGAAAGCCAGCGGGAACTTTCAAACATCCTCCACTAGTGGATCTGTAATATTCGGGTACGTAATCAATCACAGACTAGTTGCATGTAATCCCTTGCATATCTATAGCTTCATATTATCAAAGTAGCTGCTTGTGGTTAGCTCTAAAGCCTTACTCCTGATTGCGGAATGCATACATATAGGTGCGGGACTGAACAATCTGGCTCGATAAATGACCCCAATGGAGCACTTTCCGGGGTAATTGGTTTTGACCAGGACAATATAACCATGCTTTCACAGCTAGCGGCCGCAGGAAGGGTGAGGAATAAATTTGCACACTGCTTGGATAACACGAAACAATCGCAAGGTGGTGGAATCTGGGCTATAGGAGAAGTCGTCGAACCCAAAATGATGCACACATCACCTATCGTACCAAATCAGTACGTACTACTACTATTACGTTACACTACTTTTCTATCCATCAATCATTTAATCATGCTTCATAGCAATTAACACTATAATACATATATATATATATTGGACGATAAGGACTCGTTACAATATTGTGGTGGAGAAAATTGAGGTTGGAAGTGATGCCATAGAGCTTCCTACTAGTGGTGGTGGTGTTTTGGATGAAACATCTGGCAGCAATTCAGACCAAATTATTGCATTTTTTGATAGTGGTACAACATTTGCTCATTTACCACCAAAGTTGCGTGAACCAATAGTGAAGAAGGTATCTGTGCTAACTTCATTTAGATTTAAGTTATCGACTTGGGATAATTATGTTACTTCATCAATTAACTCTTACATCCTTATTTTGATCAGATATTCGCTACGGAGCTGGATTGAAATTCCTAAAAGATAATGACGGCGAGTACTCATGTTTCAAATATTCCAAAAAGTAAAGAACTTTTATAACAGCCTACTTATTCCTTCCTTTCTTAATTATTGACTAATCGTCCATCCATCTCTACCGTAACGATGTACTTATATTGTCGGTTGATGCCAGCATTGATGAGAAGTTTCCTATTGTCAAGTTCACTTTCAAGAATTCCGCTTCATTGTGGGTGTATCCTCATGATTATCTGTATGAAACGGAAGTAAGTCTATGATGTTAACAATTCCCTGTAACCAACAAAAGGAACCTTGCATAATGAGTTCTTGATCAACTTACTGACTAATAATGACATATTACATATACATAGGAGGGTGCCTGGTGTCATGGTTGGATGAAAATGATTGCGGAAGACCCCGACATTATTCTGGGAGGTAAACATCACATAGATAATCTTAAAATTTTTGCTGCAGGATATATAAGATTATTGCCATTCATTGACATGCAATTGTTAATTTCCCTTTGCAGATATGACGCTTTCGAATAAGTTAGTTGTATACGATCTTGAAAACCAGGTCCTTGGGTGGGCTGATCACAACTGTAAGTAGCTAGCACTGACTTGTGATTAACTAGGGTTAACTTATGCTGTTGTATCCGTTTGTAATATGGTTTTGGTGTTTAATTAATGTTAGGTTCTTCAAGCATAAAAGTGAAAGATGACAAGTCGGGGTCAGACTACTCTGTTCAGTACCACAATCTTGCTTCTTCAGATGCTTCCAGCCCAAAACTACTGATGTCATTCGTGTTATTAGTAACTGCTGCTGCTGCTATGCTGCAAATGATCTCAATATAAATCCATCACTCTCATCTCACGTAGCTAGCTATTTCCCGGCCAACTAACGAAAATAATAAATAACACAACAGCCTTCATTCATTAGATGCTGGTGCACCATAAGCAAATCCATGATTGCAAAACTGTGCTTCTTGATGAGATTGATTAAAGTGGATGTCTTCTATAATATCCACATGTTTAAGGAAATGAAATTGCAGAGAGAATTTAGAGAGAAATTATTGTGCCTCTCATTATAATAGGAGCCCTATATATAGGGAGTACAAGTACATGATCATTGAGTATAAGGAATCCTATTCTTATTAAGACTAGGAATCTAGAACAATCTTCTCATTTTTTCTTTTTCTTTTTTTGGCGAATTAGAACAATCTTCTCCTATTACAACAATAGAAAATAATCATAGTTTGGTAAGGCTCACATAATAAAATATCTTTCAACACTCCCCCTTGTGCCGTCTAAACAATATGTCACTATGACACCATGGCGCTTCAAGTGTTGTCTCATTAGAAATCTTCCTCGAGTAATAAAAATCCTATGGGATAAAAACAACCTTGAGGAGGAGAAAAAAAGTACAATACGCCCTTCACTATTCGAGATCAAACATGTAGACATCATGCCTACCCCTGATGTCGAGATCTCCCTCTAATTGCAACAATCAAGGGAGTTCGGATAATTTGTGCATTCCGATACTCTTCACATGTTTCTTGAAAGTGGACTTAGGTAATGACTTAGTGGATAAGTCAGCTACATTATCCTCATATTAGATTTGATTAACTTAAATCTTAAGAAGTGCTTATTGTTGCTGATTGTAGAAGAACTTAGACGATATATGCTTGGTGTTGTCACCCTTGATGAAACTTGCTTTATTTTTTCAATGCAAGCAGCATTATCATCATAAATGCATGGAGGTTCATCTATGGTAGACTTTAAACCACATGTTCTTTGAATATGTGAAATCATGGACCTTAACCATATACATTTACGAACTGCTTCATGAAGAGCAATAATCTCTGCATGATTCGAAGAAGTAGCGATAAGAAACTGTTTCGTAGACCTTGAAGATATCATCGTGCTTCCCATGGTAAAGACATAACTAGTTTAGGAACGACCTTTGTGCTGGTCAAATAGATACATGGCATTAGCAAAATTCAGCAAAATATCACCACAAATTTGATGGAGTGATAGAGGACGCGGCCTAGCAGTGGAGGTGGCGGCGACGCTTGCACTAGTGACACTGTTCCTGTAGGTGGCGACAACCCTATGGCCTATTGAGTCTGATTCCATCTTGTCATCCATTCTTTTCGCTCTATAAGGATAGAACAAGCCCATATCTATTGTACCTTTGAAGTATCAAAAGATTGTCTTTACACTAATCCAATGGCGTCACCTTGGCATAGAGATATATCTAGCCAACAAGTCCACAATAGATGAGGTGTCTAATCTTGTATTATTCCGATTACAATAATGCATATATTGTACTCAAGTAAACACTTAAGAGGGGTTAGTTTGTGGAGACCAAAAACTATTTTTCGTCGACTTTCGCTCTGCTAAGGTTTTTTCCCTAGCCGAAGGACTTATCGAGATTGGTGCAACGATGGCGGCGGAGGGTGAGGCGACGTCTCTCTCCTTGTCGGAGGAGGCCATAGTGAGCCTGCTGGTTGGGGGCGGGGATGTGATCCATGACCCATTCTTTTACCTGTGTGGGCGTTTGCTAACCAAGAAACCGGTGGTTATTCCATCGTTCTCGGCGGCGATGTACTGAATATGGCGGCTGAATGAGCGAGTTTTGATCCGTGAAGAAGAGGGTGGGATCTTTGTGTTCCAATTTAAGGAGCAGGAGGTGAAGCATCGTGTTCTTCATGGCGGGCCCTGATATTACAGTAACTCGATGTTGTTGTTGGCTGATTATGTGTAGACCCCGTGAAATTCCGAACGTCACTTTTTGACGGGAAAATTTTTCGCGACCTTTGTTCGGCTAAATACTTTTGGAAATAGTTTGGGCTTGGGCCTTGGGCCCGAGAATAGCGTAAGATTAGAGTCTAAAATTTACTTTGGACACCCAACAGACAGGTATGCTAGTAAACCCAGCCCAATAAGTTAGTCGACCTTTGACCCAAACCTCTTCCTTGAACCAATATGGTTGTAGCTCATAATGACATCCTTGCATAATTTTGAAATATACTTGTGCGTGCGTTTACTATTTTCTTATTTTACCTTTCTTAATAATTGGCGAAATTTCTGCTCGCCTTATCCGAAGCTCACTCGTCAAGCATCTCACCGACTTTCAAAAGCACAATTTATTTACTCCTTATGTTTTTCAAACTCGAGCAAAACTCCGACAAAACTTGTCTTGCCATTTTTCTATCCAAAAATAAGTTTTGTGAGGCCCGATCCTTATTTGCCATTGTCAACACTTTAATTTGAGTTTTCTTGTATTTACTTATTTTACTTTTATTTTCCCCATCATTTTGGTTTTTACCACCTTAATTTTTTTTTACCCCAAATTTATCTGCCCAAGCTGAGCCTTCTCCTTCACACGCAAAGCTCAGCTTTTCCTCTTTCCTTGTTCACGTCAGAGTTGGGCAGAGAGAAAGGGAACCTCGTTCAGCTCTTCCCCTCCACGTTTCCTTCATGCAAAGGGCAACTCCTCCAAGAACATCATCTCAGACCTTCAAAAGAGAGAACCCATGCCATAAATCGTCATTCCCCCTTCTCTTCTCACCTTTCCTCTCGTCCCTGGACACATCAGTCTGTTTAAGAGCCCCAAAACGGCTAGTTAGAAACCTCCGATCAAAAAACTTTCTTCACCAAAGTTGTTCGTCTATGTCTCCTCTATCTAGCCTCAAAATTTCAGCTCCATTGGAGTCGATTTGAGTCCTGTAAGCCCCTCGAAGTGAAAGCTGTTCTGAAACTAGCCTGTTCCGGATTTCTGCTTGAATTCCCTCTCTTGCTTCACTCGAATCCCTCACATCTTACTTGAGACTGATACAAACACTTGGTAAGATTCTGGAACCATCAAGTTCCCCTTTCTTTCTTCAATTTTTAGGCTCAATACGTTCAAAACAACTATTCCACATATTGAGAAGTTTCTGTTGCACTTTGCATATTCGAGATTGAGCAAACTTCTTGGCCTGCGGCTGGACTCGATCCAATCAGCTCCCTCAGCTCTCTGTTGAAACCCTCAAGAAAAACTCACCTTTTTGATTAGTCTTTGGTGAGTATCATCTTTTCCATAAAACTCTATATATTTTTTGTTGTTATTACGAATCCTTGAAGATTATGAACTTGTCACTGCTGTTGTTGGTATCTTGCTGCCTTAATTTTGATTTGTCATCCATTCTAATGTCTAGGGATTCTGCTAGGTCATGGCTACACCTTGAGTATTAGAATCGTATTTGGTTCAAAGGTTATTTGTTGTTTGTAGCTGTCCAAATATCATGTTTCAATGCATTTTGTCATCGAGCTACAATACCTGCCCATATAGTATTAGAAAGTAACCTGAGCTATAGATCATTAGGAGCAGTAGACATGCCTCTTAAGTGTGTTAGATTTGTGCTAGAACATGATTATTTGAACATTCAAATCATGCTTGATCATAGAGTTTATTTGTGTTATTGTTGTCCAAACACCATGTCTTCAAAATATCATGTTAGTGAGCTACAAGACCTTTCCCTTATAGTATTGAAGGGTGACTGAGACTTTAAGCTTTTAGAAGCTTTAGATACTTCTATAGGTGTCTCAGAGTCTACTTAACCAGCCATTTTGGGTACCAAACGAGCTTTACACAAAAGAACCAGTTTCTGCAGATTTTCAGTTTTCAGTAAAATCTGACCCAGTTGCATTCATTTCAAAACTGGAGCTAAACCGTTGAGAATTTGGGGTCAGTTTCTTCTAGAGAAATATATTAGACACATATATGAACATTTTAGAATTTGAATCACCCCAAAATAATTTTTCTAGAATTAGTTATGCAATTTTTAAATAGGGGGACAGAAGCTTGTATTTCTGGAAAGAATCTGCACATTGTTTTACTTCAGCCTTTAAAACCTTTACTCTTTGTTTGGTTTCACTTGAAATTCAATAACCATTTCAATCTTACTGAGTTGGTTGTCAAGCCATCCTTCTTTCAAAATTTCTCAAGAATTTACCTCAAGTATTTTGAACAATTCCGTGACCCTTGACAGCTCCTTTAAAACTCTGTTTTCGGTTTTCAGCAACCTGTCTTTTAAAAAGTGTTCTTACCCCCTCTTCCTAACAACAAACCCCTTATTGGAACCCAAATGGTCTTGTTATTAGTTAGTAATTAGGTTAAAGGAAATGTTTTCTTCGGAGAGTTATGTGAGTGAATAGCTAGCCTAGTTTATCGTGATTAATGTCACTTATTTGGTCTAGGCTTGATATCTTGGTAGGATCTTGTGAAGTGGTGGTTGCTACAAGGTTGCATTGCGGCCAAGTGCTGCAAGAGAAAGCTCGAGTTCTAGGTAGGGGATGCCTTTAACTCTATCTATGCTTTTCTTGCATATACAATGTTTTATATGAGGCATCTTGCATGTTTTGGAAATTATCTGTTTTTACAACTTGAAATGGTTGGCGTGGATTGGATTGATGTGTTGGCAATTGATGGGGATGTAAGGAGAGGTCAGTTCCTCCTTGAGCCACCGGTGGTGGGCAGTGTGCACCATGCCCTTGTTATCTCCCCTTTGTCTCTAGCCTTGTGATTAATGAATTCCGGAAAGTGATTGGCTAGATGGACGGTTGTGATGGAAGTGTGAAAGATGATCAATTGCCGTGAGATTGTAGTTACGTGGCGACGATCACGTGGAAGCGCAAACCGGTTTTTATATACTTCTTTTTATTCAAAACGATAACTCATGTTTTTAAACTTAGATATGGGGGCGGGCATGGGCAATGACTGGATGTATGAGCCTAACCCCTACTTTAGTTTGTTTTACAGGCTGTTGCTGTCGAAGCTTGGGTACGGAGGATAATCCTTGGATGACACAATTTGTTTTATTCTATTTAAAGTTTCTTTCTTTTTGGCTTGCTTGATTTCACTAAATTTTTGTAACATTATGTATGGTTGATGATGTGTGTGATTGCTTACCACCAAAGTGGAACCCTAGGGTTAGAACCTCCATTTGAGTTTAGGTCCTAGTGGGATAGACCTAGAAGACTCACATAAATTACCATTTAATGAACTTAATGCAAACTTGGGCTAAGAACTAAAAATTGACATAGGTTCTAAAACTCAACTCAACACCACCTTCCTTTCCTCTTATTCGCCTAGTTCGTAATCTTGTGATTACGAGCCAAGCCCACTATACAAGCCCAAGAATTTCGGGCTTATAGATTTCTTGCTTTCCAACCTAAAAGCCTTGTCTCTTTGAGGAATTCTAGGCCCAAAACACTTATTCCAAGTGTCGCGGGTGTAGGGTTCCTTGGGGAGGCGGCGCTGTGGTAATCCGGTCTCCGGGTCGCCACATTATGTCATCCTTGTAATTTTCTTGAACCTCATGATGTATTGTGATTGCTTCCGGCATGTGGAACGCATTGTCATTAAACTCAATTTGAAGTTCCTCATTGAAAGAATCCTCATCATCACTATATGCACAAGCTTCAAGCTCGGTTGTGTAATATCGTACTGCATAATCCTCACAAGTCGCAGCCTTGAGTTTCTCTTCATGGGGCTCATCCAAATCCAAGCCTTCATCCTCATCAAATATTGATTCAAGTGGTGCATCATGAGGTTGAACCAAGGTTATAGTTGTAGGAGGCTCCCATAGAGTTATCATAGGTGTAGGAGGGTGCTCTTGCAGTACCATGGTCTCCAAAATCTCATCAACTACCGGCCAATCATCATCCTCATTTGTGGATAACTCTTGACTTAGTTCTTGCTCCTTTGACTCTTGATCCAAACATGCCAAAATTGTCTCCACATGTTGCCCAATGTTCTCAACAGATTCATTAAAACTTTGGTCATAAATTTCCATGTTTTCCTCATAAGTTTTCATGTCTTGGATACAAGAATCCACAATCTGCGAAAAGGAAGAAACATTTTTAGTCATAGAAGCAACTAATTCTTCAAGAGATTCACCTTGAGGTGTTGGCGATTGATAATCATGGTATGATAATGAAGAAGCTTCAAAATCATTAAAGGATTCATGTTGGATATTTGAGTAGCCATTCCACTCAGAGTGTGGAGGATATTCCCATGCCGGATTGTATGCAGGCGCATAATGATCATTCCAATGCCCCTGGTTTGCTTGATATCCTCCAAACATGCTACTTTGATGAAAGTCACTTTCATATTGCATGTTTGGGCATGTCTCCGCTGAATGCCCAACCATGTAAAGGAATCTGAAGAAGATAAAGGTTAAAAATGTGTTTGCCTTTGCTTGATTTGCTTTGTACATTAGAAAACTATTTATACAACAATAATAGAGACAAGGAGACAAAGAATCACAAGTGAAGCACGTCTTGTCCCTTGGTGGTGTGGTCTTGAGCTCCTAACACCTTGTCGTCTTCTTCATTCTCAATGTATGGGAGATGGTGACTTTGCACTTTTGAGGACAGAGAGCATGCTTTGTCTCTTGGTGGAGAGTTACTGTTATTATCCCCCCGCAAGCTGATGCGGGGATGAGGAGCAATCAGCTTAGAGGTAAGAGAACAGAACCGTTGCTTGGACAGACTTTTGGTGAATATGTCAGCCAAGTTGGCAGAGGATGAAACATGATGAACCTGAATAGAGCGACGAGCAATAGGTTCTCTGATGAAATGGTAATCAATATCAACATGTTTGGTCCGAGAGTGCAGAACGGGATTGGCAGCAAGTGCAATGGAACTAACATTGTCACAATAAAATGATGGGGGCTGCCGGAGAGAAATTCTGAGATCTCGGAAAAGGTAGCAAAGCCATAGAACCTCTGCTACGGAGAGGGCTAAAGCTCGATAATCTGCTTCAGTTGAAGATCGAGACACTGATGACTGCTTCTTTGCACTCCATGAGATGAGATTGTTGCCCAAAAAGACACAATACCCTGTTGTTGAACGACGATCAATGGGGCACCCTGCCCAATCGGCATTGGAGAAGGTAGTGAGCAAGAAAGGGCCTTTAGTGAAGGTTAAACCATGGTTTGGTGTACCTTTGAGATAGCGAAAAATTCGCTTGACAGCAACCAAGTGAGTGCTGCGGGGATGGTGCATGTGTTGGCAGACTTGGCTGACGGCATGAGCAATGTCGGGTCGTGTCCATGTGAGGTATTGAAGTGCACCCACCATGGAACGGTAAGCACTTGGGTCAGAGAGAGGTTCTCCAGAATGATTGTCAAGTTTAATGGAGCTCTCTGGTGTGGCAGTGGGTTTGACATCAAGCATTTTGTGTCTGGCAAGTAGATCATAGGTGTATTTGGATTGATGGAGAAAAAGAGAATGGGAGGTGCGGATGACCTCAAGACCAAGAAAGTAATGAAGAGGCCCAAGGTTTTTCATGGCGAATTTGGTATTGAGTTGTTCAACTAATTGTTGACAAAAGGTGGGGGAGTTACCAGTGAGTATGATGTCGTCAACGTACACAAGGAGAAACATGATGTGGCGATCAACTTTCACAAATAAAGAAGAATCTGCAGTGGAAGAGGAAAAACCTAAAGATAATAAGCATTGGTGCAATTCCTCATACCAGGCCCGTGGGGCCTGCTTGAGTCCATAAAGGGACTTGTGAAGTTGACAAACATAAACCGGTCGTTGAGGGTCAACAAAACCGGGAGGTTGGGCCATATAAACTGTTTCTTGAAGGTGTCCATGAAGAAAAGCATTAGACACATCTAATTGAGAAATGGGCCAATCATATTGGACTGCCATGGAAAGAAGTACCCTAATGGTGGTGGGCTTAGCAACTGGGCTAAAAGTTTCAGAATAGTCAAGCCCAGCCTTTTGGTGAAAACCTTGAGCAACCAAACAGGCCTTATATCTGTCAACGGTGCCATCAGCTCGCTGTTTGATGCGAAAAATCCATTTGGAGCCAACAAGATTTTGAGATGAATGAGGAGGGACAAGGGTCCAGGTAGAAGTTTTTTGAAGAGCATGAATTTCCTCTTTCATGGCAGCAACCCAATTTGGGTCCTTAGAGGCTTGAAGGAAGGTGTTGGGAATCTTGGGTGGAGGTGATGAAGCAAGCATGACTCCGACGAATGGGTGTTTGGTGATAAAGGCTTTGGGCTTAGAAATACCAGATTTTGAACGAGTTTGCATATTGTGAGTCGGAGGTCCGGCAGGTGGACGTGGTCTCCGAATTGGCAAGGGAGGTGGTGGTGGAGGTGGTGGTGGTGAAGTTGATGGAGGAGAAGGAGTGTGGACAGTCGGAGTAGTGGGCAAAGAAGGGAGTGGGGGAGATGGAGGTATTATGGGCGTGGGTGATGGGAGTGGAGGTAAAGGAAGAAGGCTTGGAACAGATGTTGAAGTAGGTTGGGAGTGAGAGATGGGATTGTGGAAGGGGGGTTGTAGACTGGGTTCTTGAAAAGGGAATGTATTTTCGTCAA
Source organism: Rosa lucieae (assembly GCA_024704745.1). Taxonomy (NCBI): domain Eukaryota; kingdom Viridiplantae; phylum Streptophyta; class Magnoliopsida; order Rosales; family Rosaceae; genus Rosa; species Rosa lucieae. The sequence continues at coordinate 6,590,459 of CM045493.1, forward strand.
AAGTGACATGACGAGATATGTAGACTTTGCCAGAAACCGGGTCGAGACAACGATATCCTTTGTGTTGGGTTCCATAGCCAATGAAGACACAACGACGACTCCGAGAATCAAATTTGTGAGAGGAGTAAGGTTTTAGCCATGGATAGCAAGCACACCCATAAGATTTTAAGAAATAGTAATCTGGGGCATTGTGGAACAATTTTTGGAATGGAGAATCAAATTTCAAAGAAGATGCAGGCAATCTATTGATTAGAAAAACTGATGTTTGAACCACTTCTACCCAAAATTTGAATGGCAGAGAGGATTGTGCAAACAAGGTTCGAGTGAGTTCAATAATATGGCGGTGTTTTCTTTCTGCCATGCCATTTTGTTCTGGAGTATGTGGGCAAGAAAATTGTTGGGTAATTCCATGACTGGAAAGAAAGGATTGAAAAACTGCACTAGTATATTCACCACCGTTATCACACCGCAGAGTTTTGATACGCACATCAAATTGATTTTCGACAAGATTTTTAAAGTTTCGAAATATTGGAAAGACTTCAGATTTGTATCGCAATGGAAAACCAAGTAAAACAAGAATAGTCATCAATGAAAATCACGTAGTACTTGAAACCACTAACAGAGGAAATAGGTGCCGGACCCCATACATCAGAGTGTAAAATTTGTAATGGGCCGGTTGAAGTACAACTTGATTTAAAGAAAGGCAACCGAGTTTTTCTACCTAATTGACAAGCAGAACATAAAGTGGAGGAGCTGGAATGTAAGACTTTGAGCTGATGACGAGAGAGAATGCGGTGAAGATTCTGAGATGAAGGGTGACCAAGGCGTTGGTGCCACAATGATGATGACGCATAACTGAATAGAACTGATGGAGTTGATCGCGGAGATGGGGTGATGAGACGAATAGGATATAGGCCGGCTGTATTAGAATGGCCGCGAAACATATCCGCACCCGTTCAAAGATCCTTAATAGCACAAGAAGAAGGAGTAAGAATTAGTGCACAGTTATTATCATGAAGAAAGCGATTTGTAGATAAGAGATTTTGAGTAATGTGTGGAACATGGAGAATATTAGTCAACTTGATTGAAGAGTTGGAGAAAGGGAGTTTAGCTAGAGTAGAGCCAGTATTTTGAATGCTCAAACCTTCACCGTTACCGATGGTTACTGTGTCGGGTCCATTGTATGGGGTGTGGATGCTGAGATTGTTAAGATCTGCAGTGATATGGTTGGTGGCACCGCTGTCAAGATACCACAGAGAGCTTGATGAATCAAGTTGATCTTCAGGAGTGTGGGAGGTCATAGTATCAGAACGTGGAGTTTGTGCTCGGTAGGTGGGTGCCATCATTGCTGCAAGTCGGGGTGGTGGGAGACGGCCTTGATAGGTATGATTGTAGCGGGGGAAGCAATTCGGGGCACGGTGGTTGTTGAGTCCACAGAGCTGGCAGCGAGGAGGATGGAAATTAGGGCGAGAGTTTGGATGAGGACCAAGCTGGTGCTCAGGATAAGGTGGGAGGGGATTTGGAGGAGTGGGAAGTAAAGGGTTTGCAAATCAAGCAAAGGCAAACACATTTTTAACCTTTATCTTCTTCAGATTACTTTATGGTATCAGAGCTTCAGCCGAAAGGCATCTGATCCATCTCTCTCAATCCAACTAAATTTTCTTTTGCTTCAATCCAATTTCAATGGCTCCCACTGATGTACCCAGCTCTGATACCATAAAGGAATCTGAAGAAGATAAAGGTTAAAAATGTGTTTGCCTTTGCTTGATTTGCTTTGTACATTAGAAAACTATTTATACAACAATAATAGAGACAAGGAGACAAAGAATCACAAGTGAAGCACGTCTTGTCCCTTGGTGGTGTGGTCTTGAGCTCCTAACACCTTGTCGTCTTCTTCATTCTCAATGTATGGGAGATGGTGACTTTGCACTTTTGAGGACAGAGAGCATGCTTTGTCTCTTGGTGGAGAGTTACTGTTCTTGCCATGGAGCATATGGAACCTGCTTCATAATCTTGATGCCACATCTGAAACAAAGAAAACAAAAATCAAATTAGTAATATATACAAATACAATCAAAACAGAAAACAAGAACACAAGTAATTAGAACACAATAGTCCCCGGCAACGGCGCCAAAAATTGATAGCTAAATTTATAAGCTATTGATTTTCCTTATTCACACTTAAGATTGTCAATTGTAGCAAGGGTAAACAAGAGTCTTTCCCGCAGAGGACTAATGTTATAACTACTCAAAACAATGTCACAAAAGTGACCACCGTTCCTAGTGAACAGCAGTCGAAAACCTAACTAAAAACCTAATCTACACTACTCAGAAAATTACGAAAATTTACAGAGATATACTAGATACATAGGGTTTCTAGCATACAAAATTTGGGATTATTAGGAATTGATTTACTTTTCTAAACAAATACGAAAATAGAGTACAGAAGCTGAAAATAACAAAAACTGGTTTTAAGATGGTTTGAAAACAATATGATGAAGATAGTTAGGGAAGATGCATCCACCCGGACAATCACACACAAGATAATTTGTTCAATCCTAATTCAATTAATCTAGATGAAGATGCTCAGATTGGCTCGGTATGCTTGAACACAATCTATTACCCTTTCTTACTTCGTACGTTAGGCAGGAAGTGCTCTACACCTAGACTATTCCCAAGCAATGCAACCTAAAGGTACGCTTATTAGATTAAACATGCAGAGATCATTAAGGTCTAAAAGAGTTTGAGACATCACTAGGCATCGCAATAAACTTAGCGCCTTGCTAAACCTAGGACTTAGTTTACTTGATAGTGAAAACAAACAATTACTTCTTTAGAAGGTTTGAGGAGTCCAACTATTGACACAGGCATCAAACAATCAAAGCGTTAGAACCCTAACATGCATACTAAGCGTGCACTCAAAGCATACAAACAAGCATTCATCAATGAAAAAGTAGTAAACTAAAGTTTCATCTTAGATTAAAAGAAAATAACATCAAAAGTCAAATCATCTTGTTGTTCATGTCTAGGGGCTTCAAGCAGCCCCTTAACGAATAAAAACTAGCAAAACATAAAATAAACAAAATTAACTAAAGAAGGGGAGAGGGAGAGACAGAGAGAGAGCTGCTGCAGATTGATATCTTTCATATGCTTAGAGGTTGCCTTCATCTTTCTTGTTGTGTAGGAAATCCAAAACCTAAAAGAATTAGGGTTCACGTGTTGAGGTGGAGTTTTCCTATTGGCTCTTGAACTTGATGACTCATTCCAACCATTCACATCATGCCATTTGTCTATATTAAGCTGAAATATGAAGCACAAACTCGTCCTCGGGCTTCTCGGTATGATTTGGGCCTTGAAACATAAATTCCCGTCCAACCTTAGATTCACGTATAGCCTGACCTTCTTATACTAAATCGGCCATAACTTCTTCTAGAAAAATGATATTTATGAGTCGTAAAAATATTTGGAAACTAGACATCCGAGGCTTTCCGTCAATATAAAGATCATCATCTGGATCATTGTGAGATGGTCTCAGTGAGCTGTCGAAGTTGACTGATCTGCACAGGAAGATTTCCCAATTTTGCCTTTCAATTCCTCTTTTACTTCTTTTCTCCTTCTTTGCTCCAAGTTACCTATAAAACAAATAAACAACGTAAATAACTAGAAAATACACTAAACTAACAAAGAAATTATAGAGATTAACGCTATTAACATCGCATAATTATGCTCCAATCAATGGTGTTGGGGCACTGGCAGAGGTTCCTTTGCACTCTTTGGAGGTGTGGGTGGCGGTGATAGGTTTGAGAGTTGCCATACGCAATGAACCGGCTCTCACCCGGCTTGGTAACATGCTAGGAACCTTTGTCAAGGCAGATCATGTGGCGCTGCAACGAAAGGAGACTATCCAGAGGATCCGGTTGATCCATGATGTGCACCACCGAGTTTGGGCTCGGCGTACGATCCATTTCTCAAGGAGGTTTCTGTGGTCCTTGAATTCCGGTATGAAAAATGACGCAGAATCTGCAAGGCTTGTGGCTTCTTCACCCATGGCGGAGGGGAGTGCGATCGGAAGCTGGTGAAGGAAGTGGCTGTGAAGGAGCTGGTTTTGTCGTCTGATTTGCAGAAGGCGGCGGGTTCGCAGTCCAATGCCTCAATGGAAGTCCCGCCGACATCAATCGTTGAGGGGGAGTCACTGCAGCCTAGGTTGACAGAGCTAGCACCTGCGCTGGGCTCTGGTACCGTGCAGGAGGTTGATGCTGGGAAGGAAGCGGCGGAGCTGAGGACGGGCTCCATGTTGGCTGCCCCGTGTTTTTCGGCGGGAAACTCTAATTTCAAATTAGGGTTGACCGCTACACCGAGCTTGAATATGGGCTTGACCAATTTGAGGGCTAATGGGCCGGATTCTGGACCTGTTGGGCTGGCAGGAGATGGGGCTTTAGCTGTTGGTTGTTTTGGACACCCATCTAGGATTTTGGGTGTGTTACGTCTAAAAGATGCACAACTTAAACCTTGCACTCAAGTATCATCGTTGGTAATATAGTGATCAAGCAAGGGTCATTACTCGCTGAAGATTGTTCCTAAACTGCTAATCAAATGTCACAAACTACTCTAAACCATGCTACTGAACAGTTAACGAAAATAAATTAATTAACTAACCTAAAATCGATGGAATTTTCTGAAAATTTTACATGACACTAAACACACATTGAATAACACGTATGAAAAATTTCAAAACAATCGGAGTTGATTTGATATATTAAATAATTCACGTAAAACTGAACACAGAAAGATAACAAAGCAGAAACAGATTTTATAACTTTAAACTATTGATAGAAACAAAGCTAAGGACTCATTCTCCACCACCAAACACACTCAATCATATCAAAGCTCAGTTATGGAATCCTAAATCTCAATTGAATTTACCCGAAGTTAACTCACAAGCTCGAATTAACCCATTACCCTTTCTTAGTTCCTCGTTAAGTGAATACAAGCTCACCACTTAATCTATTTCCGATTATGCAACCTAGACACAAGCTCGCTAAGTTTAACATATCAAAATCATTAAGAAAGAAAAGGGTTTGGATAAATCTAGGGTCACAAGTACATTGGTAGTCTTGCTAAACCTAGAGTTTGAGTCACATGTAATTCAAGAAAACATTTTGCTACTCAATTGGAATTAACACACGACATATACGAATCTAGTGTTACTCCTAGCATTAGAACCCTAACCTATTCATTTAGTTGCGCACCTAAACAAACAAGCAAAGATTCATCTTGTAGACACGGTGAAACAAACACTCAATAGATAATATAGAAAACCAAAAACTGAATTGTCTTCAATATGAATTAAACATGTTTGGGGCTTTGAAATCGCCCCTAGCTACAAAAGTATTTAGCTAGACATAGTCATGAACAAAAAAAAAACTAGAAGAAAGGAAGAGGAAGAGATGGCAGCTAGTTGATGGCAGAAGATGTCGTTCTTTCTTTCTCTTGTGCGGCCCCTCTGCTACTCAACTGAACGTCTCCCTTCTTTATTGCTTAGGTCAGCCAATTTTCACTTCTTTTCCTTTTAGGATTCAAGTAGCTTCTCCTTTAAGATTTCTAATAATTTTCACCCATAAAAATATGTCATATATCTCTAATAAACAGAGATATTCAGTTAATACTCGTCGGTGGGCTTCTAAAAGGAATTCGTGCCTCAAATCATGGATTTCCGTCAAAGTGTCAGATTCTCGGACTGCCCGACCTTGCTGTACTAAATCTGCCATAACTTCCTCTAGAAAAATTATATTGATGAGCTGTAAAAAGATATGGAAACTAGACATCTGAGGCTTTCCATCAATATAAAGCCCATCCTCTGGATCGTTCTGAGCTGGTCTCAGTGATCTGTCGAAGTTGACTGATTTGCACAGGCAGATTTGCCGATTTTGCCTTTCAATCCCTCTTTTACTTCTTTTCTCCTTCTTTGCTCAAAATACCTATAAAACGAGTAAACAATGTAAATAACGAGAAAATACACTAAACTAACAAAGAAAGTATAGAGATTAACGTTATTAATATCGCATAATCATGCTCCTATCAGGGTGTGAGAAGGCTTTGTGAGGAGGAGTGGCTAGAAGATGGAAAGCGTCTGAAACTCTCTGATAGCTTAGTCGAGGTCCCAGTAACTGATGGAAAGATTCTGAAAAAGAAGGGCAGACCTCGAGGTCGTCGGAATAAGCCCATGCTTGTGTCTACGCCCACCTCAGTGGGGGGTGCTTGGGAGCCGGCTTTGGAGGAGTTGAATGCCCTACCTCAAGAGGGATAGGGCCGCTGGCCTGCACTGTCCTTGATGAAGCTTTGGCTATGATGTTTGCAGCGACGTTCACCATTGGGTCTTTAGGCATTAATGCTCCGTTATAGCTGCTTTGTTTCAGATTGTGTAGGTTTGTGATATTTTTTTTATTCTGTTTTTGGTTTAGTTTTTGTATTTCATTTCCTAGTCCTATATCTATTTCTTGAATGTTCTCATTCTTGGATGGTGTAGGATTAGGAAGTTTTATTTTCCTTGCAGTTCATTTATGGTGTGTTTGGATGAGGTAAAAAATGGTGGAATTTAAATAAAAATGTGGATTTCGCAATTTCTCCTTTTAAATTCCGGTGTTTGGTAACCTTGTCCGTGGAATCAGCAATTGCCGTGGGGAAAAAAATCGTGGAAATTGGAGGCCATGATTACCGACTTCAATTCCTCCCAAAATAGGTGTCATTATTGAATTCCATTTGGGAAGGAACTTTTTGATTCCATAGTGCCAAAACCTTGCTGCAAAACTCATTCCCAACCTTTGTCACTCCATGATTGATCTTTGTCAAAGGTCAAAACCCAAATCTTCCAACTCCAAAATTCCTTTGCCATTACTCCACAGATCCTAAATCTCTTTCTGGGTCTCCTTGTTCCCCACCAAATCTTAAATGAGTCGGAGGCAGAACGACCCAGAAGCCACCCATTACTCAATTCCATCCTCCTCTTGGGGTCTGGTCTACACTCTCCTCTCTGTGGTGCTTAAGCCCAATGCGCTCTCTTCGTTTTCCGAGCTCGAGTCAATGGCATTGATGGAACAGAGTGGGGAGAAGGGAGAGAGTGTGGGAGGTGTTGCAGATGGATTGAGAATTTGGAGCGATGGGGTGCTGTTGTGAAGTGGGATCCAGAGTTTTAAGTTCAAATCTTTCGAGAAGTGTTCCCAAGCTTGTAAAGCAATGTGTACTGGGAGTGATGGGCCTTGTTTGTGTGATAGTTGGGTCTTTTGTGGGAATAGTGAATCTTGTAGCTCCAAATTTGGTGAGCTGAGTTGAATCTATAGTTTGCTGGCTTTACTAAATTGATTAAAGTTTGATGCTTTTTTGTGTTTCTGAGTCTGTCCATGAATGTACTGAGGCTACATATATATAGTTTAAAATATTACTGTATGAAGGTGATATTGTTAATATCTTGATGGATCACAAGTTGAGGTTGATTTGGATCCCAGCAACTCCTAAGCTATGCATTTGATCATGTAAGGCATATGTATGTTAATCGAGCAACTCATTTGTTTAGCTTTCTATTTTACTTCTTTATAGTTTATACTTTATACTTTGGAAAATGTTTATGCAGCAGATCTGTTTTGGATTTGATTTCATTTCTCTAACCGATCCAAACAGAAGAATTTGTAATTCATGTAACTTCTTAAATCCTATATGATAGACATCCAAACGATAGAATTATCAATTAATGAACTTTAAATTAATAGAATCGTAATTCTTGTCATTTATAAATTTCTGTGAACATTGAAAATGATTCATCCAAACACACTCTTGGGTTTTTTAGTCTTTGGTTAGGAGATTTGGGCTACCTTTCGCAGCCTGTATTGTGCTTGAACTTGTACTATGAGTGATTTCTTATAACCCTCTAGCTTGATGCAGTGACGTCGTAATATATTTAGAACCTGATTCAATTTCTCTCAAAAAAAAAAAAAAGATCAGTTTCGTCTCAGGGATGACAAAAATTGTACAGCTAATGTAGTCATTGTTGAACACAAACATCAAAATCGCATGACGTTCTAGATTTGTTAATTAAAGTTACAATTCAACCACAAATTAGGGAACAAAATACACATGATGGTGCTTTTGGATAATAAGTATCTAGTTCTTATGCTTAACATGTGTAATGTCTTAGAACACCATCATCCAATAGCCACGTAAATTGCCAGTCCACCACAAATGTGGCAAAATGTGATCCAATTCCAGATAATCTAAAGTTCTCAACAACTAAAGTCAGAAAACCCTTCTCGGTTTCATCTTCGATCAATTTTGTAACGGTAGCTAGTTGACCCTTTTAACTATCACTTAAAACTCAACAATGCCCAAATGTGTTGGAATTGGACTCGGGCTTCCTCATCGACTTCCATATTTGGCGAGTGTTTACTCTTGTTCTTCTTCTTATTCAACCACTAGTGCAGTTGGGTCTGTCCCTAATCTTGCAAAAGTAGTGAGCAAATGGAACAGTGGGGGTAGAGCACCTCGGCGTCTGGTTTTGGGCCTTGCAGCTTCATTTTGGGCTCAGTTGATGAACATGTCTGGTGCTATTGGCGGCAAGGCTTTCACTGCCTCTGCCAGGTTGAAGAGTGGTCCTTCCTTTGAAGAGGTAGTTTTTCGATCCATGATTGGGGATAAAGTTTTGTTCTTTATCTATTTATATTGATTTGGTTTCTGGGTTCTCTGCAATTTTGGAATCAAAGATAGGTGCTGTATTGATTCTGGGTTTAGATTTTTGATAGGGTTATAAGGTTATGTCTGAAACAGCAAAAGGTTTAGTCTTTAATTTGGGCTTTGTTTCTGAAACCCTTTTCCTGCAAAAGTAGCCGTAAGTTTTCTGAATTCTTAATTTTAACCTATTGGTTGGTGTTCTGAGGTTTTGTAGCACTATTTGCCATGCCTAATTTCCTTATGGTTTTGTGTCTAATTGAAGATATTGAAGAATGTGGATTGGCCGGAGCAGATTCCTTACAAGCCGGAGGATTTCCAGCGCTATGATGAGTAAAGTTTCTAACTTCTGCTTGTACAATGTAGTTTTAATGGGCTGAAAGTTCACCTTAACTTTGATGAGTTCTAAAACTAGAAGTTGATTTCATCAGGTCACCAGATACATTGTTTTATGAGAGTCCGCGCTTTGTGACACATATTGATGATCCAGCCATTGCGGCACTGACTAAGTACTATTCTAAGGTGTTTCCGCCTAGCAACACTCCAGGAGTAAGCATGCTGGACATGTGTAGCAGTTGGGTGAGACTTTTAAGTTAACAAAGTGAGGCCTTGTTTTGTATTTCACATTTTCTATCTTTTAGAAGTAATAATCGAGTGAGTGATATTATATCTAGGTTAGTCACTTTCCACCAGGATACAAGCAAGAGCGAATAGTTGGAATGGGAATGAATGAAGCAGAGCTAAAGGGGAATCCGGTACTTCTCTTTTAAATTATTTTGCTTATTTGAGAATCTATGCATGTTGCACTCGAGCTGTTTTTCACTTTTTCTTGCTTGTCTTGATTGGATGTTCTATTAATTTTCTTATAGTACTGTTGTTGATGCCTAAATGAATGCGTTTATACTGAAGCCAAGTCTTGTAGAGTACCATTTTCTGCTACAAGTAGTATGCCATTTCGTAAATACAAGATATAATATGTAATTATAAACTTCCAGTGCCCAGAGATCTATCTTAAGTTGCAAAAGATGGAGAAACTTGCGTCTTCTTTTTCATTAGCCATGGTAGTTATTGACTATTTATAGGCTTATAGCTGTATGGTGATATGAGAATATCCGTGCTCATTGATTAAACTTTTGTAGGTTTTGACAGAGTATGTTCTTCAAGACTTGAATGTCAACCCTAAACTTCCCTTTGAAGATAATTCTTTTGGTGTGGTAACTAATGTGGTAAGTACATCTACTGCCATCATAGTTGTTGTTTGCCATCTTCTGATAGAATTCATGCAAGCGGTGCATGCTTTTCAAAGATATACTGTTCTTTACTGCTCTCAGAGGTAAATAAATTTCACATTGCAGGTTAGTGTTGATTATATAAACAAGCCTATTGAAGTATTCAAGGAAATGTGCCGGATTCTTAAGCCAGGGGGACTTGCTATAATTAGGTGAAACTGTCTTCTTCTTTCAATTAAAGATGCTGTCATCTCAGTATAGATACAAATTTGAAATCATCCCTTACCCTTAGGCATAAGGGCTTTTATGGAGAGAGTAGTGCTTCAGATTGCCTCTGTTGTTTTTATTAATCTATCTGGTCTCTCTTCTGAACCAATTCTAACTTGATGCCAATGCCTAAAAAACAGCTTTTCCAACCGATGTTTCTGGACTAAAGCAATCTCAATCTGGACATCAACTGGTGATGCTGATCATGGTTTGATTGTTGGGTCATATTTCCACTACGCTGGAGGATTTGAACCTCCTCAGGTAATTAATTCCTTCGTTCTCTATTGCTTTTGTTCCTTTTTTCATCATATAAGTTCTCTTCACACATGAATCATTAATTATTCAACTGTCACAGTTCCAAGTATTTTAGCAGTAATGCGTTACCTAAAAAACTGTGCACTGTTATGCAGGGGGTGGATATTTCTCCCAACCCTGGACGCTCAGACCCCATGTACATTGTATACTCTAGAAAGTTATCTTCCGTATAAATACCAGATGTGAGAAACTTCTTTTTCATCTAATCAGTGGTCTAATTTTCAATAGTTACAGTATTAAAGTTGTAAACTCATAGTCAGTCATTTTTCCCGGAACAAAAAAAGTCCATAGTCAATGTTAGCAAATTGCTCTTGTTTCCCGTCTCCAGCTATAACTTCTGCAATTGGGCAATAGGGGCAGTGTGACAGTGTTTTTGTAGGAAGATATTAGTTGGTGGTACTTTTGTGGAAAGCGCTTATGTTACGCTGAGAACCATTTGTATAGACTATGTATTCATTCCAGTTTATAAGATTTGGTTAAATATTTCCCTACACAGTGGCAACATTATAGACTAAAGTTCTAGGAAGGCCAGATTCTTTCTATATATGAATAGAAACCATCCTGTCCCTATAGCTTTAAATAGGGCCTGGTTGATCAAATTGCAGGACAACAACAATTCCAGAATGGAAACGAGACTATGAATCTATGATCGGCTGGGAGAATGTGAGATCAGGGGACGTGAACCTCCACGGTAAAGCGTAGTTCTGGGAAAGAACTATAACAAGTCCTATAAGTCTAACATACGCGTCTATATTTCAAAAAGCACCGTCCATAGGCCCTAGAAGTTCAACTATCATATTCAGCACCATTGTTCTATGATCACACCATAAATATAATTATTGGAGACTTGAATACATCCTTGATGTTGTGAAAGTTGGTCTCTATAGTCGGTGCATCAAAAAGTGTGTACATCAGTGCTTGATAATACTAGAAAAGTATTAATCCAAGAAGCCACAAGCACCACTGAAGCAGAAGCATCTAATAGCAGAAAAAAGCTGAGGAATGAGATTCTGTTTTCAGAGTTCCACTTTCTGTCTATGTATCCATCCATTCCTAGATAAAAAATAAATAAAAAACAGGAATATGTACAGAACGCAATTGATGACAGAGACATATTACACACCAAAAGGATTAGGCCCTTAGATAGGACCTAGTGACCTCGGACTTGGGCTGTGTCTGGCAACATGGCTGAAGTCACACCCATCCCTGCTTGTAACGGCGGAAGAGCTCCTCCGTTTGCGCATTCTTGAAGGCGCTGCAGGCAATGACATAGACCCAGATGAGAATCACCACTGCCACGATGAGGATCACATTGGCTCTTCTCCATTCTTTTCTCAAGTTCCCCAGTAAACCAGCCCTACAAGAGTTGCAATTGTAGCATAGTATGTTCTGGTCATTGTTCCACAGCAAACAATCTGGATCTGCTGTAGGGTTTACTGGGTTTATCCACACATTTGGGTTCACATAGTTGTAGCCACAAGCTGTTGGAGGTTTACAGCATCCTGACTGTAAAACAAGAATAATGTTTATGTTATAATAACAGAAGGAACAAAAAGAGAAAAAGGTAAAGGAAAAATAAAAAACCCACCAAATTTTGTCACTATATGAATCTAATGCTGGCAAGCATAGTTTGTTCTTTTTCTGCTTCTTCCATGGTGATCCCAGTTATGGTATTTTGGTTACTTTAATTTGGTCTACCTTCCATGATTTCTATAATAATTCAGAAGCAACTGCCATCCACTAGAGCAAAGTTTGTGTCTATTTTTCCATTTAATTTATGGACCACATTGAAAGGTAGATAGGGGGCATGGAGTATTGGCTCTAGAATAAAACCGAAATGGTGGGTCCCGATCACTCCTAGATTCCTATTCTTACTCCACTGCACTAGAATTACTGGAAATTTCTGCTTCTAACATCTAGTTCACAATGTGGCATAAAGTCTAAAGACCTGTTTGGATGTACCAAAAGAAGAGCCTTTTATCTTCTATCAACTTCATTTGTGTAGAAAGTGTAAAAAGTTGCAATCTTTCTCATCAAAACAGCAATGAAATCATACTCACAGTCAATATTATCTTCCCAAAGACATAAGACATTAATTTTTACCATTCCAAGCAAAGAAACAGAGGAAACAGAGAGATCAAGAACTTGTTTGGAACTAAAGACCTTATAGAATTATCAACTAATCACAATGTGGCATTCACGAACTTTAGTTCCTGTTTGGATCCACCAAAAAGAAGATGCCTTTGTCCTCTACCTTTAGCACCACTACGATCCAAGTTATCAGCCTCTTTTGTGAAGAAAAAAAAAAGAGGTAAAAAGTTGGGTTCTTTTTCATCAAAACGACGCTCAAATCAACAATTACAGTCAAAATCATCTTCGAGAACATTAAATTTTATGAAAAAGAAGAAATGAATAGCTTGCCTGAAGAGGAGAGATGTGAGCCGCAAAGAACTGATCAGCAGTGATGTAATTCTGAGTGAGGTCAGGACAAGTATCCGATTCAGCCAAGCAGACCCTTATCTTCTGCCAGTTCCCAGAATCAGTAACGTAATCCCTAAGCCACTTAGAAAACCCGTCCAGCCGGTACTCCCGGTAAGCCCTACCCGGAACGCCGTAGCTTCCGTCGGGCCTCGTGACAGTAAAAGCAAATATAAGCACAACAAGTAGGAGGATTATGAGGGCGGCCATACAGAAGAGGTAGAGAGCAAGAAGGCCCTGTTTGTTGAAGTAGGCCCCGATGAAGCCGGCGAGGGAGACTAGGAGGATGAGGACGCCGAGGACGAAAATTGGCCACCGGAAAGACCGGATGCACTCGTTGTCCGGCTTGTTGGCCAGCCAGATGCCGGCGGCCATTATGGGGATGGAGCAGAGGAGAGCCGTGAAGTTGAGGACTGCTGTGATTTTGTTGCTCACTCCCATGGTGGTGGTTGTGGTGGTTGTGAGGTTGGTGGAGAAGGGGTTTGTGTTTTGCTTTGCTTACTTCTTAGCTTGTTTTGGTGTGTGGATTGGGTTTATATGCTTTGGAGCTTAGGTGTGCATTATTGGGAGGGGTTCTTGTAGCTCTGTAAGAGGTGGTAAATGTTGCGATCTTATTGGCGAGGGCATATATTCTCGTATTTTTTTTCCAGAAAATATGAAACGTTTTATTACAGAATGAGAAACTATGATACGGAATCTCATAAAATTGTGATAGGACTTGTAACTTGAGTAGTAAGACAATATATGGTGAAAGAGCAATAGATGCAGGATTATGATCGCTAAATCAATGCATTCGTTGTAAAGTTGGTCTCGCTCGAGTTTGTAGTACTGCTACATAGAAGATGCATTACAAGTTACACATTTTGTTAGGTTTATATTCAGTTGGTTTGGTTAAAGTCCCGACTACTTTAAAGTTCAAACCAATTTATGGAGATATAACGTTTCTTGATAATATTTTTAAATAACCTCTTTTTTCTTTTGGTGAAATTTTAAATAACCTCTTTAACAGGTGATCATGTGATGTTCAATGATAATATTGTAAACGTAAAGTATTCATCATACTTATAACTAATCATAAATTTCAATCGATTTTGTGTTAAATGCTAAAATATCTCTCGACAACACAACAGTTTCACAATGTGCAGCAATACGCCAACCAGAATTTTTTTAGAAAGTCTTTGATAATAGCGAAACCTCTCTCCACTTAGGGTTTCGAGTCTAGCAGCGGCGCCACCATCCCGGCTGGTTTCCTTCGTGCCTAGCTACGTTCACCGTCGAGATTTTGGTTTTGAGGACTGCGTCTCCCTGGGCAAGAAGAAGTCTGCTTTGAAATCGATTTCGGGTTCCGGCAAATCGATCTCTTCCTGGGTCGGGTCATCTGCAGGTTTCCAGTGCATAGAAATCGGGGCTCGGATCAGGCGTTTATCACCACCGGTGCCACTTCGTTTCAGTGAGGCAGCTACTTGGTATGTCAAGAGGAGGCACCTTCGAGTCAAAAGGCAAGGCGTGCATCTCTGGTGATCAAGGAAGCATCAAGGTCGACGCGCACCGGTCCTTTGCCGGATTGATGGGGTGGTGGAAAGGCAGGCCGCCGGAGGAATGGATGGCGGTAGAGGAAGCCTGGCCAAGGGAGGCTAGGGCTGCTGTTGTCTCTGCTCGGGTATGGGCTTGGGCTTTTGGGCCTGGACTTGAATTTGGGTTGATGGGCTTTTCTCCATCTGCTCGGATTTGGGCTTGGTTTTTGAAGCTTGGGCTCGAGCTCAAGCTTGGGCTGGTTGAGTTTGCTGCAGTTGCTTCGGATAAGAAGAGCAAGACCAACCTGTTGCCGAGGTTGTTGGCTCCCGAAGAGGCCGAGGATGGTGCTGACTCCAACCCTAAGGGGAAGGAGCTAGCATTTTTCTAGGTCTCTACTGTTAGACATCTGGTTACAAGCCTTCTAAAGTTGGAGTAATCTCTATGAGCTCTTTCTAAGATGTTTCTAGTTGTATTTGTACCACAATCGCGTGCTGGCAGATTAGACTAGATGAATGATTTTTCCTTAGAATAGCGAGGTTGTCTTGCTTGCTTAGGCTTGCTATCCAGCGAGTGTCCCTTAGAATTTAATGAGTTTAGTTCGGCTTAGATAGATTATCTAGAATTCTAGATTTTCTTATGTAAGTTCTGTTAGACTCTGGCCTGTTTTCATGGCTTGATTACTAATGAAATCAATTCCTATTAAAAAAAAAACAGTTTCACAATCGTTTACATGGGTGGTTATATGATTTGCAATGGTAATATTGTATTAGCAAGTGCTCCTCTTTCGGATCAAGGTGTTATGATGACTAAATCAACATGATGATTTAAAATTTGAAATGATATGGAGTACAACCCAAACAACAAAAAGCTTGCGGATAAAGAATAGAACTTGCACAAAAAGCTTGATCCGTATCCATCTCAAAATTCTTTCATTGAAATTACATGTGAAAAGTTAAACCGCATTGTGAAAGGTCAAAAGTGATTCTACCCACCGCACGTAAGGGCATCCGACGCGTCGTGCCACGTGCCTCGTGTTCAACCCACCACGTGCCCGGGATTGCATTCGTCCTCGGTACTATCAAATCCCATCTCCCACGTTCATAGTTGGACTCCGTTGGCAAACACTAGAGTCATCGCAAAACGCACCGTTTCGCTTTCCCGCGCGTTGTCGAACCCTTTAAAGTGTAAACCCTCCCAAAACCCACCCCCAATCCAACTCTACGGATTTACAGAGACCCTGCGGGAAATGGAGCAATGGGTCCCACTCTTCGACATCTTCCTGAACTCTCCGACGCCGGAATCGGAAGCGTCGACGTGGCTGAAGCAATCTTTCAGTGCCTCGTCGTCAACCGCCGCGCCGATCACCACTGGATCCTTCCTCTCGTTGCTGATGAAGCCATTGGAGACAATCGATGCTTCTTCCGGAGCTCCGTCCCCGAATAGGTAATGGCCGAGCCCAAGTTCTGATTTTGATGAGTTTTGATCGGAGACTGATAGAGTCTGGTACTGGGTTTTACAGGGTGATGTTTATACAGACTCTGCCGAATGTGGTTCAGGCGAGGGTTTTGTCGTTTCTGGCTTTGGATCGTGAAAGGTTTAGCGGCAGGGAGTTGGGTAAATTGGCTAGAAATGTTTTGAGTTGTGATCAGGGGGTTGATTTTTGGGTCCAAAATCTGCACGCCACCTGCTCGACGTAATGTCTGCGTCAAATTACGAGTGGATTTCCTGCTTGGGTTTGGATTCCGGGGAGGAGGAGGATGAGTTTGAGTCGTTGCCGGATTGGCTTAAGGTGTCGGCGGCTGAGAGTGATTCAGTGATGCCATGGCTGCCTATATCGGCTGAGGTGTTGAATTCAAGGACAGTGAGTGGTGATGATGGTGGTTCGTTGAGTCAAGTTGGAGGGGATGAAGATGAGGATTTGGATATGGATGATATTGCCGAGGAAATGAATATTGATTCCCCAAAAAGTGTTGATATTGAACCTGGAGTTAGAGAGAAGGCTATTAGTTTGAAAGAGCGGGTTGTGAGTTTTGAATCAACTTCAAAGACTGTGGGATTAGCAAATGAAATTCGTGAACTTTGCTTGGGCAAAGGAGGAGAATGTTTCGCGGTTTTGGGTCTGATTGAACCTTGGTTAGCTGATGATGAGACTGCTTCAGTTCTACTTTCTCATCTGACAAGTGGAGGCGAGGAAGAGCTTACTTGGCCAAGCCAGGTTCTGTGCTCGATTGTCCTGCCCAAGTTGTTGGTTCTTGAGGAACCAGCCTCACGTGTGCTAGTGACCGCAATAGTAGAGTACTGCAGGCTACACCAAAGGGCTGCTGAGTATGCACTGTTGTTTCCACTGATTCTCCAACAGGAAGGCATCAACAATCCTATATATGATGTGATCACAAGAGTCATCAAGGAAAGCTTGCACCCGGCTCATGTCTCATCTTTCTGTCAGAAGCTGCTGTGTGGAGAAAAAGATGAGAGGAGAGTCATTTGTCTTCCTTGCCACAAATATTTGATAACTGATAAAATGGTATGGACAGAATCATTGTTTAGCCTGCTGCAAAGCATTTTGAATCATAATATTCATTTTACACAGAGTTCTGTTGACCATATTGTTTACCAGGTTCAGCAATTGGCTGAAACATTTTCTAACTCTCTGAAATTTGGGAACTTTTTGTTATGTTTAGTCACCAAATGCTCTCCATTGTTGAAGCCTCACAAGCTTATGTTGACTAAAGTAGTTGAGCAAAACAAAACATTCTTAGCTAAAT
Organism: Rosa lucieae; assembly: GCA_024704745.1. Classification (NCBI taxonomy): domain Eukaryota; kingdom Viridiplantae; phylum Streptophyta; class Magnoliopsida; order Rosales; family Rosaceae; genus Rosa; species Rosa lucieae. The sequence continues at coordinate 6,607,742 of CM045493.1, forward strand.
CTATATTATGTAAAATAGCTGGCTTGTAGCTTTTGTTGATTGTAATGGACATGCTTTGTCTATCTTTGAGAATCTGCATTTGGTACATGTTAGAACTCTTTTCAAAGGCCAGTCTTTTATTATATACATATAAGTCAGTTAGGACCATTTGAATTTTCTTTAGTTTTGACCCTACAGAAACTGATTTTTTTATTTCTTTTGGACTCTGTGTACAACAAATCAGAACCCAATTAATGAAGGAGAGATGAAGGAACATATATATATTGCTTCCTCTCGAAAGGAAAAGAAATACTAGTTTTAGAAATAGTGCTTCTCTCCCTGCAAAGCCTTCTTTTCCTTTCAACAGTTTTTTATGTAGATGACATAACAACTTTATGAAAACAAAACCAAAAGTACAAACTTATACGAAATGAGATACAGAGATATATGTGATAGGCAGTTCGGCACTTTTAGGTATGGAAACCATTGTTCCCATTGGCCATTTGTTTCATGGATTCGAATCTGGGGCCCTTGTCATTGAACTTTGTGGTGGCATAAAGCTTCAGGTAATCTTGAAAACGGAAGCTATTGGGGTATAAGAGTTTGGGAGCTGGAGAGATGAGGGCATCTCCGGCAGGATTATAGAAGGTAGCAATGGAGAGTCGACTTCCATTCTTGTCTGTCAAGACACGGTGCAAAGTACTTTTGTACCGTCCATTACTCAACACTTCCAGTTGGTCACCTGTGTTCACAAAGATGGTGTTGTTCTTAGACGGTGGAATTGCAACCCATTTGCCATCTTTGAAGAATTCTAGACCCGGAACTTGGTCGTCTTGGAGCAACAGTATGATCCCACCAGCATCAGTGTGCTCTCGCAATCCTCTCACACGTTCTGGCTGAGAGCACTTGGGATATTTTGCAACTTTTGTCCCGACAGAAGGACCCTTGCTACCTGAAAATGCATCCTTGATATCATCCTTCTCCAAACCAAGATTCTCACACATGAGCTCAGAGAGTTTCTCTGCGAGGTTGATCAGCTGAGCTATATACTCATTCATTGTTTTGCTGCATTTCATGCATAAAACTCAGTATACATGTTTGGACTTGCAGTGTCAGTTTATAGTTCATACGTTATGGTTCTGCTATTCTATTGATAATTGACTTACCAAAGGTCCTCTGAGATGTTTGGAATTGCTTCAATGTTAGATGTGGGGCGATGCCAGACGAAAAAGGTGGTTTCCCAGTCTTTGTCAGAGGTATCGTCTTTCTCTAAGCTTCTAGCTATCTCTGACTGATAAAAGCTCTCTTTCAAATTTTCCTCGTAGTGTGCATTTACCAATTGCTTCACTTTGTCCATCAGCTTTTTGTCGATTCCATGGTTCTCAATCTGCAAACATTAAGCAATATATTAGATGTGCATAAGACATCGATTTACAATTGAAAAACGAAAAAATAAAATAAAAAATGATCCACTTTACTTGAAAGAAGCCCCATTGCTCGCATGCTTGGTTCAGGAGAGCCATTGTCTTGCTCCTCTCTTCACCATTGATCTCACCAAAGTCTATGACAGGGATCTCCATTTCCTTCATTCTCTCTTGTCCTGATGTAGAAAACAGGTAAATGCAATGCAGTATTTATAGGACCAGAAGTTACTGTATTCATCAATATTATATTAGATGCGGTAGTTACATATTAAATTGCTTGGGCCGGCACATGTGATCAACTCTACGTTTTATATATATATATATATATATATATATATATATATATGTATATCTATCTTCTGATCAACAAGTCGATCAAGATACAGTAAACCCTGGTTCTGTTAATTTCTTCACTTTTTTGCAAGAAAAACTTTCCTTGACTAACTTAGACCCCTTTTGATTTGGCATCATCATGTGCATCCCTCACTATCACTCTATCAGTCTCCTTGTGTTCAAATGTGTCTGCCCACCGGTCTTTTATTATTATATGCATATTTTTGTAACAAACTTAGTCTTATCAGCTGTTGATATTTGTCAGTTTAAACAAAACCGGGGGCTGTTTGACTGTGACATACTGATGTTGAATCAATTGCCATGCAAACAGGCAAAGAAAAACTGGGGGGAGAAACTTTGCCTGTGGGCGCTTAACATCTTGCATTAGTTGGAGTTGGATCAGAGTCGGACCATTTTCGTTGTTTTCAATACCCAGAAACTCTTTTAGCCCCGCTTCGCGATCCTGCCAAACCCTACAGTGTTTAGGAGACTTAAAACACTAACAATCTAGCTGGGATTAGACAAATAAATCGAGAAATTGTGACATACTGATGTTGAATCAATTGCCATTCAAACAGGCAAAAAAAAAACTGGGGGAAGAAACTTTGCTAGTGGGCGGCTTTACATTTTGCATTAGTTGGATCAAAGTTGGACCATTTTCTTCGTTTTCGATACTCAGAACTCTTTTATCCCCGCTTCACGATCCTGCCAAACCCTACAGTGTTTAGGAGACGTAAAACTCTTACATTCTAGCTGTTATTAGACAAATAAATTGAAAAACTGTTTAGTTAGTTGGTTAATCTTGGTGATTGTGCAGCAAGTCATGTGTATGGGTCTGGAGTATGATGTTCGTAGGTATATTATACTTGTATTAATTATAAGAGTAGATGGATTTGGGAAATAGATTAAACATATTTTGTTATACACATAATTCAATGAAGTTTTGGCAAGGATCTAAGTTTAGTTTCTTGAGGACTTAGAAATCCAGAGACAGATCTGGCAGTTTAAAGAGAATCTATTGAATTGCGCCTTAAAATATATAAGGAAGATCATTCCCAAGAATGCATCAAGGACAGTCCTTGCTTATTTGAAGGTGCTGGAACCCAAGCAGATACAAGTAACTTGGTCTGCTTTGGTTGAAGGGTATGTCTAGGCAAAGAGATTAGAGTACGTTAAATATTTCGAACTTGCATGCCCATATCCCTATTTGGTTCTGCTTAAATTAATACTTTAAAAACGTGAATATCTTGTGTGAATTACATTTCACCATTTTGGTATCCAAATGTTTAAAATGTAGTTGCGTAAATATCACACTTTACGATTTATTGTATGTTTTAAGTTTTTGTTATGATTTTTTTTCTTTCGATAAAAGCATATGAAATTTTAAAGATGTGGGCACTCAACTTATTTTCTTTGCCACACCTAAGCCATATCGCAACTTCTACAGCTAGTTCTAAATTCTAGTTTTTAGTTGTATCCACTGAAGTACGTGGCCTCTTAAGACAGTGGGTTTAGATGACAACCTCAACGTGACACAAAAAATTAAATATTAAAAAATTCTCACTCTTACACGGGTTTTTTTTTTTTGAGAATGAAAAAACTTTTATTCCAAGATAGATTACATAAAACGGGACTGACCGGTGGTGGACATAAGTTCCCCACTCTCCTCCCTAAGAACAACCTCAGTTACGGGTCCGTCAACAACCATGACATCCATGAGCCAAATGGACCCAACCCCTAACCAAACTAATCGCCCATTTCCTCGGGCTACATAACAATACCAATCCCGAGAGTCACGATAAGATCTCGCCGCCAATACTAAGAACAGCCATGTCATCCTCCTCCATACCGTGTCCCAAAGTATCCAGACCACGTACAAGGATAAATCGCCGCCATATTGACCACCAGAAACCACCGATAATATCACATATAGTCTTCGGAAATAACGTCGTAACAATAGCTCATCAGATAAACCAACCCAGAAGTCTCCATACCTCCTCATAGCCAATCTCAAGAAGAAAATGACTCCCTTCAACACCGTGACCCAAAACCGCCAGACCACGTGCAGAAGCTCTTCCCCAATACCTCGACCATAAGATGATACCGAGAATAATTCCAATAGTCTCTGAGCGTGACACTATGATAACACAACCATACCACTAATAATCCCAAACCCTAGCTCAAAAGAGTAGGGACTCAAAAGACCTAGCCAAAAAACTAAAGACGAAAACCTAAAAAAACAAAAAACAATTAAAAGATAGCAGGAGTCGATGCCGGCATCAGCCTTCATCTTCCACAGCCAAAGTTCTGACTCCAGCCAAGAAGAACAACACTTAGTGAGGTTGGTGTCCATAATCATATAACTACACAGCGTTGCCCAAAGGCAAGGCCGCCGCCGTCGTACGAAAAGCTTTTGCACATCCCCTCCAATAGCAGACCACCACACATCGCCTGAAGATATCAGAGCAAGCCAACAATTGTAGACCACGACGCTGTGCACCGCCAACCACCGTGCCCACCGCTGCCAATTCCAGTATCGCCATCGCATATTAATCCAGCCCTTGAAGATTGTCCCCAATAATCCAAACCCAGATCCACCCAAAATCGTAGAGATTGACCTGATCTGACTCAGATACTGAAAACCCTCAACCATGGTCTAGCGATCTGCCGTAGAACACCAACCCACCACCACGATCTCTTTGAAGCCGCCATAGATTTCGCCTGAGAAGACAAGAGACAGAGGCACCGCATCTTCCACCGAGAACTACGAACCAACATCACCATAGCCCGTCCGGCTACACCCATCTCACTCCGACTAGGCAAGGAGCCGTCGTCGTCGTGAGGGTGCCGCCGGACAAGCGCGACGAGAAACTCTGTTTTACCCAAACCCTAAAACGCTCCGACTTGTGCGGATCCTTTTTTTATGCCTGATTGTTACAGGGTTAGCTATTACTCTTACACGGGTTTAAATTTTAGCCACATGTGAAACATAATAGAATGACTTGAATCAAATGCAAAATCTCAGAAAACACCAACATATAGAAACATTGTGCCGTTTTTTTTTTTTTTTTGGTTAAAAACATTGTGACGTTTTGATATTTATAATTTTTTTTTTAAATTATGAGAAGAAAAAAAACGATTATTTCACAAGGATTTTTCATAGGGGCTTGCTATTTAAACCCAGCAAATTTCTAAGTGTACCCGACATTTTAAATATTATCTTATATTTCCTGTTTTACCCCTGTTTAAATAAACCCAACAAACATTCTCCATCACCATCTTCAAGGTTGAGAAACTGGAACTGTGAAACATCACAAGTACACAGCAGTGTTGAAATCTTTAGTAGCAGCACTTGGTGTTGGGATTGTTGGCTGATCGAGTTGGTGGTTTGATGTAACATTTAGACTTTAGTCGTCAGCTTGTGTGATTTTTGATTCTAATGCTAGCTATTCCAAATGGTAGGAGGATTTAGGATATATAGCAACTCTATAAATGAATCAGGCAAAAATACACAGGCGGCTAAGCCTGCCCAAAACAGAAAAATCCGGCCGATACCCAACCGGATGTTCACAAAGATTTCTTAAACAAATTAGGCTAACTACATGCATCAGCTTTGGAAAAGCCGGCCTGTAACGGCTGAGGCATAGCAGATCTAAATTTCACTATAAATATGGCTCTAATTCTGCACAGTGTCTACAAACCATTACCAGGCTAGCATAGCCTAAACCACACAAAGTTGATTCTTTAGAATACTGAGATTTACATGCAAAGCAAAAATGGCTATGTCTATGACAACAAAGTGTGCATGTTCCTCAATGTGGCTCCTCAGATGTCCTTATCATCATCTACGCTGAGAGCAGACAACAAGGCATTAATGCCACTGTGATTCTATAAGACCAGAACAACTGATAATCAAGATCAGGGAGTATATGTTTATACTGTTTTATATATGTTTAAATTTACAAATTGCATGCTTTGGTGGTGTAGATGGGAATGGCAAGCCAGAGTGCAACTCGATGTTACACACAAGCTGATGACTAGAGTCTAAATGTTACAACAAACCACCAACTCGATCAGCCAACAATCCCAACACCAAGTGCTGCTACTAAAGATTTCAACACTGCTGTGTACTTATGATGTCTCATAGTTCCAGTTTCTCAACCTTGAAGATGGTGATGGAGAATGTTTGTTGGGTTTATATAAACAGGGGTAAAACAGGAAATATAAGATAATATTTAAAATGCCGGGTACACTTAGAAATTTGCTGAGTTTAAATAGCAAGACCCTTTTTCATATGTACGCTACAGTGATAGGAGTGACAGAAAACGATGCCGTATCACGAGATGGGCGCATGCAGCACCTGCCCCGGTTGCGCCACAGCGCGCGGAAAAAAGATTCGGAGAACCTGCGACTAAAGCAACCCAATTTGCACCTGCATCGCCCTTCATGCGCCGTCACCACATCTTCCTACATCTCCTCACGGCGAGGAAAACGCCGCTAAACTAACCCCACTGCCACGCTCGCTGCGTGCCTCGCGGTGTAGCACACGCTCATGCCCTTCGCGCGTGAGCACCTGGAATCCCACACCTTGCTTGCTTCGGAGGACAAGTTTGTCCTTTCACATAAACCGCCTCCTTCTCCTCCGTGCCCAACTGAAAATTTTTCCCTCTCGTTCGTTCGTGCGTTCGTTCTCTCCACCAGAGAAATCTAGATAACCAAATCCAAAACGACGACGTATTACTGCGCGCCGCACAGTCTAGGCCTCTGCAATGAGGCTCCGACTCGCTCTGCTGTGTCTCTGCTTCGTCACTATTCCTCGGCTCGAATCCCCAGTCGCGGCCTCGGCCGAGTCGAACTCGGTGCTGGAGGAGGAGATCAATGCCGAGTCGGAAAACTCGTCGCTGGCGAGATCTGGTAACGACAGCTTCGCCAACATGATTGATCGGGCTCTCGAGCGCGAGTTCCCTGAGAACGAGCAAAATCAAGGTCCGAATTCTTCAATTCTTGCTTGTATTGGATTTTGAATTTCCGGACTTAATTTGCCACTGCATTGCCTTCAATTTCATGCATAGTTACTAGGTCTGGTTTGATTATGGAAACTTTCGATTCTTATGGTGCTGCTGAGTTTATCTTTGCACTTTAATTCACATTATAGGTAGATTTAGTTTTCGACGAAGAAATTGGATTGTTATAAAATTTGAAGCTTTTAGTTTGTGTAGATGATTTTCTGAACTGTGTCTTCTTGTGCAGCCGCGGACTCCGGTAGCTTCAATAATAGCGTTAATGAACAGCAGGTAGGTACTCGGCTGAGCTGACATTTGTGAGTTTAGAGTAATGTGCTGTTAATGCATGTGCTTGATGATTTCAAAACGAAAAAGGGAGAATGTCGATGTAACTAATGTGTTTATCTGAGTGCTTTTGCATAATCGTCGGCCTGCATTTTAAAAGATGTTGTTTTGTAACTTTGTTTGTTAGGCGACTCTGGAGACTGTTGCTAGAGTTAAGTCCAAGAAAAATGACAGCAAGGAGGAGAAGTATGTGCTTCTATCTTGTGAACAGAAAAACGAAATATGTTTGTTGATTTCCATTATTGGAAGTGGCTGGAAATATCAAATAGTTTACATGAAGTGTGTTCGCTGACATTTTTGTGAGCCTTATGTTAGGTCATTTCAATTTCATGATGTTTTCCATCTGGAGAATGAGAATGGAGCAGAAGATATGCCTACACTAATAGATCGGAAGGTATATCTGCTGCTTGTCTTTGATTCATATCATGATTTTATTAGTGTAATGTAGAAAAGCAACATAGAAAGTACGGGAATGTAGACGATTTGTATAAAGTGATGATGCCATAATAGTAAATATTTACAACGTCTTGGGCTTGAAGTGGATACTTTTTGACATGCTTATTTTTTGTCATCCTTTTTATCAGGATAATGTTTTTATTATATCCAATCTCAAGTCAAAGTATCCTGTGCTGCAAGTGGACTTGAGGTCAGCTTACAATTCTTTTGCCGTTGTTTCAATTGCCATTTATATATAAGTGGCAGAAAAGGTTTGCTGATATATCCTCTTCATGTTACAGACTGATATCAGATCTGGTAGTTGTCATTGTCTCTGCAACATGTGGTGGCATTGCCTTCGCCTGTGCTGGACAACCTGTATGTCCTCTATCACAGAATTTTGCTTAGACTCTAGTGAATTCTTTTAAAGATTGGGATTTTTATTTTATTTACTTATTTATTTTGAATGGGAGGATAAGTCCTTGGCATTTGTGCACAGTTTTTTCTTTGCTTCTAGATCCGCTTCTTGTCCAAAAATTTATCTCTTTTTACTTTCGAATGTTTCCAGGTCATTACTGGATACTTACTAGCAGGATCTGCCATTGGACCAGGAGGCTTGAGTTTTGTCAGTGAAATGGTCCAAGTATGTTGTCTTTATTCCTATTTTGCTTGGCTGATTCTTTTTTTTTTTTTTTTTGCGCTGCCCCTATTGACCGCTTCTTCAGGATTATGTTTTCAGTTGTTCCATTAGCAGATTCAAAATCATGAATACTCATGTTATACTAGTTCGGTCTTTTGCCATTCAGTTTAGGTGGATCTATAAATTTCTTTTCATTCTTTGTCATTAATTTTTCAAACACTACTTGACTTTTCATGCACAACTTCAATGCACTACATTCCAATTAAGTGCACAAATATGCTTAAAAACTGTAATAAGCTTCTTGGTATTTGGTTGATTTTCTTTGTTATCGAAAAAAATGCAAGAAAGGAAAAATATGGGTATACTTCTGCTACATACACTTCACTATTAATAGTTGTCATATAATATATTCTTTATTTGCCATTATAAGGCTTCATACGTATTACTTTCATTTTCTTATTAAAACAAGCATGCAGGTTGAGACAGTGGCTCAGTTTGGAGTGATATTTCTTCTTTTTGCATTGGGCCTGGAATTCTCAGCTGCTAAGGTTGGCATGTAACCTTAGTGTTGTGGTATACATTTGCAATCTTGTTTGTCAATTAATTTAGGTCATGATTCTACCCTCCCCTCTTCAAGTTTGCAGCTTCGGGTTGTTCGAGCAGTGGCTGTTTTGGGAGGTTTACTGCAGACTTTCCTATTTATGTGCTTGTGTGGAATAACAGCCTCGGTAAGTCTAGCATTTTAATCAACGCTACGTATTTGATGCGGAAAGAATGTTTGAAAAAAATTATCAAGTGTGAATTCACTTGTTATCCAATTAGACTGCAAATGATCATACTTTAACCTGGAATATAAAACTAAGCAAAGATGCATTATAATTATTTATACTTCTGTCATTTTTTCCACTTCTCCCAATGTTCTAATGCTGCACAGCTGCATATTATTTCCAGTTATGTGGTGGAAGACCTTCTGAAGGGGTATTTGTTGGTGCATTTCTTTCTATGTCTTCGACAGCAGTGGTAACTATCTTTTGCACTGACATCTGTATATTTTCTTCTGTTATTTCCTTTGGGAAATTGTATGATTTAATTACGTGTTCAATTTGTAATCCTTGCAAACGGGTTGTAGTAGTCTTCCTTTTATGCTTATGGGACATTAAACTGCTTTAAAATAGTTTATATACGAATGTATGGAGTTTTATTTTTCTTATTGTATAAGAAGGGTGATGCTGATATGTAAATGGTATTTGGTAGTAGGATATATTAGATATTGAAAGGTCGACATTTTCTTGCTAATCTCATCTTTTTGGATCTGCAGGTTTTGAAATTCTTGATGGAAAGAAATAGTATTAATGCTCTTCATGGTCAAGTCACAGTTGGCACTCTTATAATGCAGGTTCATAAATTTTTCAGTTTGCAGCATATCACTAGTTCACTACTAAGCATGTGCTACTTAGTATTATAAAGAAAACTTGTAAAATTCAGACTTATGATTTCTCACTGTTTCAAAACTGTAACGTACTAGGACTGTGCTGTGGGTTTGCTATTTGCTCTGCTTCCAGTTCTTGGTGGCACTTCGGGTATTCTTCAAGGAGTAATATCCATGACCAAATCGTAAGTAAAGATGGAATAAGGGATCCCATTATAAAGGTTTATGCAATTGATGATAAATGCCCCTGTCTAATGCACAAACAACTCAACACCTTTTATCTTGTTTTCATGCATATCAATCTATATGAATTGTGCATAAGTGCCTCATGTCTCATTTCACATACTCCTTTAATTATTACAGGTTGGTGGTCTTGCTTACATTTTTGGCTACATTATCAATATTATCACGTTCTTGTGTACCGTGGTTCCTTAAGCTTATGATAAGCCTATCTTCTCAGGTATTGACAAGTTTTCATTTTGATCAACCTCGATGCTGTACCTTACAGATTATGTTATGGACATTTTTCTTTTATGTGCAGACTAATGAACTCTATCAATTGGCAGCTGTGGCATTCTGCTTACTTGTCGCTTGGGTTTGTCTTGTTTCGTACTTTTTACATCTACGACCTCATACATATTATTGCAGTTAATATACACAACTTATAGGATCGGACTGTTTTACTATCCTTTCAACGAGTAATTTTTTTTTTTTTTTGTCTTTTCTTTTTGTTGGTGTGTGTGTGTTTTGTGGGGGGTGGGGGGGTGTCATGGTTTGATGCCTGCCCTCAAGACCTTAGGTCTACAGCATCTATCTAATGCCTCCCTGCAGAGACAATATAATACATGCCTTCTTATCTCATTTCAGTGTAGTGATAAGCTGGGTTTAAGTCTTGAACTGGGTTCCTTTGCGGCAGGAGTAATGATATCAACAACTGATCTTGGTCAACATACACTTGAACAGGTAAGGTATTTTTGTACATATGTACTTGAGAAGTTGTGGGGTGCCTAACTTTTTTTTTTTTTTTGTCTTTTTTCATGTTTTCTCCCTTTTTTCCTTTCCTTGTATGCTTCAATTTCTAGTATATGTATCACATAAGACTTTTCCTATCATTGTGATACTCATGTATTAAGACTTTCATGTTAGGAACAAGTGAATGTTTGAGAGAGCGAGAAAAGAATACAAGCTTCCAAATTGTTTCTATTAAATTTTTTTTTTTCTCCTCAAAGATGAAACAGGACTAATAAATTCAGCAGCTGTAATCATGCTTGAGTTTCCAAAACATAGTGTTGAATGTACAGAAAATTGACTTTTCCTCACCGATTGTAATTTTTTAATTGAAGAGACTAATCTTGTTGCTCTTCTTTGTGTCTTTGTTTCTGTCATGCAGGTTGAGCCCATTCGCAATATGTTTGCCGCTCTTTTTCTCGCTAGCATTGGGATGTTAATAGATGTTCATTTCCTTTGGAATCATGTTGATATTTTATTAGCAGCTGTTACATTGGTAATCATCGTAAAAACTGTAGTGGTTGCTACTGTTGTCAAGGGATTTGGATACAACAACAAGACTTCCCTTCTTGTAAGATTTCAAAAACTGCTAAGAGAGCTTTATATTCATTTATTTCATACATTTTATTGACGGAGGGGGCCTTATGTTATCCCATCTGTAGGTTGGAATGTCTTTGGCACAAATCGGAGAATTTGCTTTTGTTTTACTAAGCCGCGCTTCTAATCTTCATCTGGTAGAGGTGGGTGCTTCACCTGTAAATTGCCCTTCTAAGAATTTGTTCAAATTGCAGTTAATTTTCTTACATTTCACACTTAATCTAGGAATTAAACCTTAACATGAACTTACATTCTAACTGAATTTCTGTCACTACTGCAGGGTAAACTGTATGTGTTACTTCTAGGCACAACAGCTCTTAGTCTGGTATGTTAGCTATTTATGATATATATTAAATTATGATTTGTGGCACAGTTTGCAATCAATCTTCCTTTCGCTGATACTCCTAGTGTCTACCTGTTATTGTAAATAAAACCGTTTCTATCTACTTTTGGAAATAGCCAATTCCTGTCAATTTCTTTTCAATTGCTATTTGTTGGAATTGTCGATTTTTATATTGTAATAATGCAGGTCACTACACCATTGCTGTTCAAGATGATTCCTGCTGTTGTTCATCTTGGGGTGTTGTTGCGGTGGCTCTCCCCTGATAGCCTAAGTGAGGTAATGATCTGCACTTAAATACGTGATGAATTTTCACCGTGGGGAAATGTCCCTGTTTACAGTTGTGCATAGTTCTTGTTGGAACAAATATTTTGAGGTATCTTAAATATGGTTTCTCCTCCCAGATTGGCTTCAAAGGAGATAGCTTTCGCTCAGATGGTGCTAAGCGTATTGCTTTCTTGGTCCAAGAATCTCATCATTTATGATGTTAAAAAAAAAACAATGACCAGAAAATCGCACTATTCAGCCTTTGGAGTTGTTATAATCTGAAGGACGGTATTTCAGGGTGCAAAGGAGGTCGACTGACTGAATTTGTGTATATAGCAAAGCTCCCCGACTGTTGCCTACTTTCCGTTCATCTTACTGAAGGAGCAAGAGTGAATCATATAAATACTAATTGAGACCAAGAAAAAAAAACAGCACGGTAACTTTTCTCTTGTAAAATAGTGCCCATTTTGTAATGTAAATTATCTGCTTGCCCCCTTCGTCCCTTCCTGAGGTCGAAAATTTTTGTTTTGTTTTCGCTGACCTTTCTTGCTTTTGTTTCCTCTAGTAGATCAGTGTTGTTTCCAATCAACAATGTATCATGGATTCTTCCTTTGCAATAGAACCACAATTTTCTTTTTCTCTGTGTAAGGTTTATGTTTTGTTGTTTCAATAATTTGTTTGGCAAATGTATATATACTGTGATTTGGAAACAGAGAGATGACCTCATAGAAATTACAGACATGCTTATATTTCTCTTCTCTGTTTCTCCTGTCATCAGTTCATCTCTGTATCATAGGTCCTTATATCAGCAGTCACGCTTGCATTACAGCTTCCACTAGTACTGTTTGTATAACCGATCCATTTTAAATACGAGGAAAACTATTGAGCGATGATAATACAGACATTAACTAGTGATGGCACAAATCGGGCCAGATCGAGGAGGAAAACTAGTTTTATAGAAAAGCGAGTCCCCAAGACTCCTAAAAGAAATTTGGAAGAACCTTGGGCTTAGTATTTAGGAATCACAATGAGCGTCAAAAAACTAGGATTTTGCGCTTGGAAAATAATGGGATTGGTTTTCTTGGCATGCCTTCTTCATCACTTGTGCATGAAGGTTTCAAAAAGTTGGAAGAAAAAAAAGAGAGGATCTTTTAAGAAAATAAAGTTGGCACAAATCGGGTCAAATTTTAAGCCAAATGAAAAATTAATTTTTGTAAAAAAGTAGAGTTCTGAAGACTCTTATAACTTATAAGACATTTGGAAAACAACTCGGATCCATAAATAATGAATATGTAGCGTCATGATTGACGTGACGTGGTGAAGACTATCCTTTGATTAGTGTAATCAGTCTTTGATTAACACTACGCAGGTTTTAATTTGGCAGATCGACAAGTTACTATATTCATCTGTCAACAAATGTGAATAATATGAAAAACAGACAGAACTTCAAAGAAAAAGAAACTGTAATCTCACTGATAATTACAGGTAACATAAAGTACAAATAGTTGTAGGTTTCTGTACCTTAAAGAAATCCCATACAAAGTTGACCTACGTATGAAAGCAAAAGTTAATTAATTAGCCATGCATAACGCACCATATTAAAGACGATCAGGGACATCGACAAAATTGAAAGAGAAAAAAAAAGCATAATCTATGTCTATTGGGGTTAAACCATGTTCATTATTTTAAGTAAAGTGCAAATGACCCATGAGAAAAGATTTAAAAAAAAAAAAATAGAGGTGTAAATGGTATTTTTAAAGATATGAAGATCTCCATAAGAATTTATATACGAACGTGTGAATCAACTCATTTTTAGAAATGAGGTGTTCTATAATGTATCGGAGTATTGAAATTTTGAAGTTCAAAATTAGTGACTTAACTCATTGAGTAGTTCTAGAGTTTCAATACTGTGCTGCAATGCACAGTTGAAGCATTTCACATGCGCCGAATGAGTTTATCTTGGACCTAAACCCTTTGACAAAGTTAAAAAATAAAAAATAAAAAATACTTCAGAGCACTTTAAAACTTTTATTTTTAGAATTCCATGCCAGCAAAAGCAGATTAAAGGACTAATTAAGTATAGCTTAATTAAGTATACAAAATTAAGTATAGACGAAAATGTTCACCTGGTCAATTGCTAACCAAGAAAATAATGCTCAACCACCCTTAGATTTACATCCAAGGGTAGAGAGAATTATTATTAAATTGAAGTGTTTTGTTTTCCACCCTTAGATGTAAATTTAAGGGTTGTTGAGCATAAATTCTTTGGTCAGCAACTAACCAAGTGAACACCACTGTAAGTATAGATTAATTAATCAATTAAGGCAGCGAAAACAGATTAAAGGACCAATTAATGAGAAAAGAAATGTTCAAGGGCAATTTCTCCATCAGCAAAACTATAATAGTGGGTAATCCACGTTTAACTGATATAGATTGTTTACTAGCCCTTAATTACTTAGTACGCCATCTTAGTTTATTGGGTGATAATTAATAATTAAGAAGCTGATCGATGATCACCATCACGTATTCAATATACCCACATGAGCTACCTCATTCTTGTAGTTTGGTGCAATGACTATGCTATAAACGAAGCTTGCAAGTATAATAATCATAATGTAAGTTTCCTAAAAAAAAAAATCATAATATAAGATTAAAAATGGGGCTTGTAATTAATTAAGGTTTAGGTTTAGGGTTTGTTGACATCTCTGGTTTTTCTTTTCATTAATAATTTGATCGGTTTTGAGTTGGATATGTTATCTTAAATTTGATATTTATTTTGACATTATTTAAGTCATTAAATAATAGTAAAGGTTAAAAGACCAATTAGCTTATAATATGAAATTATGAATTAGCTAATTCGTAGTTCTAAAGCGTTAAGTAATTACTATAAATTTTATTATCCAATTCACATTGATGAGATGACATCATACTACATTATGTGCCTTCATGACCTAGCTCATGTCATTAGTTTATGAAATATGGGTTAAAAGAAATTGTGATTTAGGTTTAAGCCTAAATTGATTTAACCACTGCAAGTGGTCTAGTGGTTCGCCTGGTTGGGTGTGCTCCCCAACCTAGGTTCGAACCCTGAAGTTGTCAAAGTGGCCAGATACTGTGCTGCAATGCACAGTTGGAGCATTTCACATGTGCCGAAGGGGTTTTTATCTTAGGTCTGGGAAGTTTTTGGTTTCCCCTTGACAAGTCAAAAAAAAAAAAAAAAAAAAAAAGCCTAAATTGATTCAAACAAGCAATGAATAAACAAGATTACCCAAGAAAGTGAACAAGGTAGCTAGTTGAAATATAGCAAATAAAAATGGTAAATAAGTTGAAGCTACCTGGAGTCATTTTGCAGCTGAACTTCCAATACAATGACATGATCAATATTATGACATATATATAGATCTGGAAATAGCTAGGGATCTTAAAGATAAATGAAACTTTGTACTCACCTGCTATAAGAAACAAAGTCCTATCCTCCACAAGATTCATGTGAACATTAATATGTGGGTTTCGATTTGGGTGAAGGTTCCAAATAATTGGACACCACAGAGATAGTTACAGGTATTAAAGAAGACATAACAGCGTTGGTTGAAATGTCCCTGTAATTTAAAAGTGATAATAAATATGACAGGTCGTATTTATTTATGCACACAAATAGAGACATACAGACAGAAGAGATCTAAGTAAATTCTACAATATCAGTACCAATTTGAATATATACAGTTCCTTACATAGTATTAAAAAATCAGACCAAAAAAAAAAAACATAGTATTAAAAAAGTATAAGACTAGTTCCTTTTTTGGCTAAGCAAGTACAAGATGTGTATTAGTTTGGAATTAGGGTGGTGTATATATATGGAGCATTTTCAAAGAGGACGTCTGCACTGTTGCTAAAGTGTGGACGTCGACGTAGCAGCCTCGATCAAGTTTCGACGGTGCGGTGCCGCTTGCAGGATGGAGGCCAGGGGTAGGACGGATCGGTCTGCAGTTGGGTGTAGTCGCCAACGACGAGGTTGCAGCTCTGCCCAGAAAGTTGCAGTTGCAGGTCGAGTCGCTACCCAGAACCTGCAACCTCGACCTCCTCCGACCTCGATCGCTGCCCAAAACCGTCTGGGATTCCTCCGGCCTCCGTTTGCCAACCCGAGCAGCCGTCGCCGTCAGCTTCAAACCAGCCTATATATATATATATAATATATATATATATCAGATCCTATCCAGAGCGGAGGTTCGCTTTGAAATTAAAGTGTGAACTTAGAGTTTTTTGGTCCTTTTCGGTCGCACATCCACATCTTGACCGTTCAGTGGTATAGCTATGTATTAGTCTCTACAAATTTTAGTCAAATTGATGATCGTTAAGCATTGATTACTGCCTGCAGTGGTTAGGACATTCACCTGTTGGAAGTAGGTTAGAACCTAACAAATCAATTTGGCTGAATTTACAGTTCATACATGTCAAAAAAAAAAAAAAAAAAAAGCCTAAAATCAAAAAAAAATAAATATTTATTCCAAGAATCAAGTTATATAGAAATAAAAGGTTGAAAATATAGTCACCTTGTAATTGAACTTGCTAGCTTTGATGAATTCCAATACAATGACATGATAATATTATGACATATATATAGATCTGGAAATAGCTAGGGATCTTAAAGATAAATGAAACTTTGTACTCACCTGCTATAAGAAACAAAGTCCTATCCTCCACAAGATTCATGTGAACATTAATATGTGGGTTTCGATTTGGGTGAAGGTTCCAAATAATTGGACACCACAGAGATAGTTACAGGTATTAAAGAAGACATAACAGCGTTGGTTGAAATGTCCCTGTAATTTAAAAGTGATAATAAATATGACAGGTCGTATTTATTTATGCACACAAATAGAGACATACAGACAGAAGAGATCTAAGTAAATTCTACAATATCAGTACCAATTTGAATATATACAGTTCCTTACATAGTATTAAAAAATCAGACCAAAAAAAAAAAACATAGTATTAAAAAAGTATAAGACTAGTTCCTTTTTTGGCTAAGCAAGTACAAGATGTGTATTAGTTGGAATTAGGGTGTGTGTATATATATGGAGCGTTTTCAAAGAGGACGTCTGCACTGTTGCTAAAGTGTGGACGTCGACGTAGCAGCCTCGATCAAGTTTCGACGGTGCGGTGCCGCTTGCAGGATGGAGGCCAGGTGTAGGACGGATCGGTCTGCAGTTGGGTGTAGTCGCCAACGACGAGGTTGCAGCTCTGCCCAGAAAGTTGCAGTTGCAGGTCGAGTCGCTACCCAGAACCTGCAACCTCGACCTCCTCCGACCTCGATCGCTGCCCAAAACCGTCTGGGATTCCTCCGGCCTCCGTTTGCCAACCCCTGAGCAGCCGTCGCCGTCAGCTTCAGAATCAGCCTATATATATATATATATATATATATATATATATCAGATCCTATCCAGAGCGGAGGTTCGCTTTGAAATTAAAGTGTGAACTTCGAGTTTTTGGTCGCTTTTCGGTCGCACATCCACATCTTGACCGTTCAGTTTTTAGGTATTAGTACTGTATATCATCTCTACAAATTTTCAATCAAATTGATGATCGTTAAGACATTGATTACTGCCTTAAAGCTAGTACGGTTCAGGTTGACAGATTCAGTCCTTCGATTGGTTTAAGTGAGTTAGATACCTTAACAATCATCAATTTGGCTGAAAATTTACAGAGATGATCTATACACTAGTACCTAAAAACTAAACGGTCGATATGTGGATATGAGACCAAAAAGAAACCTAAAACTCAAATATATATATATATATATATATATATAGTTTGATTCTCATATTCTTTTTTGAGATCTGTTTATTCTTTGTATTAGAAAAAGACGGATTTGTGAGCTTGTAATTTAATCTCCGATCGAAGTCCCACTTCTACGATGTAACCCCACTTGAACTTGTAGCTAGCCCTTTTGATGGAATTGACACAAAGATACAAAATCTATAAGCTGTTAACTTTAGTAGCTAGACATGATCATGATCGATCGAAACTCCTAGAATGCGATACTGTGTTTTCTTTTGAGCTTGTGGACTAGCTTCATTTCTTCCTTATCCTAAAAGTAATATCCATAGGTCGATGCATGTGTAAGCTGTGTTGTCACAGAACTAAGCTGATAACACTTTTGTCTTTTTAATTGATTGATCTTACATACACGTATGGATATGGATTTTCTGGAGGTCAATCCAAAACCCTAGACAGAAGAAAATTCTCCAAGATTTCGGTCCCTTGGAGATAAACTAGAACAACTTTAAAACTAATTAAATTGCTGTCATGGCATTGAAATAGTTCATAGACTAGTTTCAGACTGTGAAATATTCAATCTTACAGCGTCTTGGGTCTTGGGAATATTTTCAGGACTTGTTATACGGCCGGCCATTACTCCATAGTTTTCTGCAATCTGAACTAGTGCAGCTTTTTATATTACATTGTATATTGGACTTGAACTTCAATTTCCTCATTGCATAATATTAATTGACTTCGGAAAGTCAAGAACTACGTTTTGTGATATAATGGACCACCCAGTAAATTATATTGGTGAAGCTACACAGAAATCACTGAATGCATACTTTCTCTGCTCTTAGAATAGGGCCTAAAATACGGGTCTTGATCATTGTCCCAAATTATGATTTTTGGTCCCAATTCAGAGTTTTGTGAATGTATTTTCCATATGGTCATTTGGCATTTTCCAAAAGCCTGTAATGTCTCTATCTGGGTATTTATTCACGTACATGTACCTACCAGCAGCCTGTAACGCCTTTCACTACTGCAAAGTGTTCCCTAGCTATAAACATGAATACATGATGCTGCTTAAAAATGAGAGGTGGAATGCTCCTAAAACCTTGGTCTTCACAAACATTAGCTGGACCTTACTTCTTAATTATTACATGCACAAACTTGTGCAGGTTCATAATCAATCAATAAAGTCTAAGACTGTATTTATGTCATAATTAAACATTGACTGAACCATGTTTATGTTAATTCTAGTTGTCACTTGTCAGACCTGTCCATTCTTAGGAGGTGATCGACTGGTTGGTTATCTATGTTGCTTGTCATTTTGAAAAATTGCTATTGCTAGTTAGCCCGTGATTAAAATAAACCTAGTGAACAGAAACTCCAATAATGGTTGGGTATCCAATTTGAGTTTCTCGTACTAGTCATGAGGAAGATGCCATTATCCTTATTTAGTGTTTAGACTTTAGGCCCCGTTTAGTTAGCAGGAATGTTAAAGCAGGAAAAAGATTTATTTTTCTTTCCAAACGGATATGGAATGGGATATGTTTTGGTATTTTCATGTGGGTGCTTGGAACATTACTGAAATTATACCATGTATCCATGGTAAGTCATAAGAATGAAATATGAAATTATAATTTTCAATTAAATCCTTTTACTAATTAAAGTACATCAATTTATAAGGTATATTGGTGAGGGGGTATAAATTTTTAGAGGGATAATTAATGTAATTTTGCCTTTGACAGTGGGAAATGGAAATAGAATACCACCCCTCACTAGGTAATTATATTCAGGCTTTATTAGGGAGTTAATTTTTAGTCAGATCTCATTTTTTATTTCCTTTCCAATCTCTAATTACAACTAAATTCGGCACATCTGACTGGAAAATGAAATTAATTCACATTCCATACCATGATTAACGGGGCCTTAGAGATATATTGTCTTCCATCATTTGCTATTAATTTGATTACTGCAAATAAATTATGTCTAAAATAAAGGATTAAAGATAGAGGTCGCCAATTATTGTAACATGTAATTAACAAAACTAATACATGGTTAGCCCAAGCACCATAAATTAATATAGAGAGCTAACCAGTTAATTACTACTACCATAATGATGCCATGGATACATGATCCGTTTATTCAAGAGAAATAAGATGGATAAAGAAGAAGGAAAAAAAAAAAAAACTAAGAACGTACTAACTTTATATTATAAGTAAAAGAGCCCGATGAATTAATAACATGTTCCTTGATCCTCTTCAGCTAGAGCTAGCTAGGATTCTTGGGTTAACGTACGTCAAAAATGATCTTCATGATTACTATAATAATTCTAGGATCAAGTAACACTAATAGGTCCAATATTGAGGAGAGGGCCAGATGTCGGGGAAGACGACGACGACGATCTATTTTGATCCAAATCCAAAGGCCTAACAACCGGAGCAGCGAGCGTCAGCTCTAGATGATCTGGTACTACTGATGATGATGGTGGTGGTGGTGGAATATTACTAGTGCTGGGTTTTGATGATGAAGCTGCATTTGAATATTTCAGCTGGGAATCGATCAACCCGTAAATCCATCCAGGCATAGCGCGATCAGGAGCACGATCATGATCATGTATACTGCCTAAAGGAGGAGTAGAACTGCTGTAGTCAGCTGGTTTTTGCTGATGAACTGATGGTTTTAGATTTTGGGCTGCTGAGGTAGTAGTAGTACTAAGTTGAAGCTGAATATTACTTTGACTTTGTGGGGTTGTTGGAATATTGTTAACGCAATGAGCTTGATCGATACTACTTGGCTGGGATTGTGGATTACGGCTATTGCTCCCAAACTGTCATAAACACAATAATAGCATACAGAAAATTAATTAGTTTCCATTTAAGATTTAATTAACTAAATAACTGATGCATATATATGAAATATAAAGTTCGTTAAGTACGTACCATATCGAAGAGGCTTGAACGACGCTTCTTCTTGGTGAGGGTTGCTTGCCTGAGAAAATACTTCTGAGCATGACTAGCAACTTGAGTTGGTGTTCTTGTGGTCACATAGTTCCTAGAGATTCCTCTCCAGTCGCCCTTCCCTAACTTCTCAAGCCCCATCAGAAATGTTCTGTGCTCCTCTTCTGTCCACGGAACTCCTAAAATAACCAAATATATTCTTTTGTCAGATAGTCTAGCATGTTACCGACATATATAGAAACGGGTTCATAACTACAAGGTTCTTAAATTGTTCAATAACAATGATGAAAATAACCAAAATCCAGCTATGTTACCGAACAAAACTTAAGAAAAGAAGAAGATTAAGGAAAAGGTAAGTACCCTTTTTCCTGTCTTGGGCACGACATATAAGGCCATCAGAGACATAACCGATGGAGGCTTTGTGATGATCAGAATTTTCATTATCAATGGATATCCTTGAAGAGGATGGGGATGATGATGAGGCTGAAGATGTGGGCAAGCAATCCATGCTAAAGCTTTTCTTCATCATCATGTCCATGGCATTAAAAGAAGATACTGAAGATGACATATGATCATGATGATGAATTACTTGAACACCGAAGAGCCTGAATCCATGAGGAGTAGTACCAACAAAACCAGCGGTGGAACTGCCTCTGAAATTTGTACAGGTCCTTGAATTATGGCCCATGTTTCCACAATGTGAGCACTTTCTGCCCATTTCTGAAGAGACAATCAGCACCAATTGATACCTCCTGAACTAAATTATCTCAAACTGTTATCAGCCGACACCACCACAATTCCAAACCCAATGAAACGAGAGAGAGAGAGAGAGAGAGAGAGAGAGAGAGTTGAGAAATGGGAAAAAGTAGAGATTGATAGAGAGGTAGCTGATATGTTTGGTGGTATATATGATATGATGATGGGGTGGGGTTTATGAAAATGGATGCACACCAAGAGAAGATGATTGGATGGACTTTGTTTATTGTTTGGATATTTTCCAACTTGGGTTCTAAACAAAATAATAACTAGTACTACTAATAACTAGCTACCTCTCTAACTCTCTTGAAAAAAAATCTCATCTTATACAGGAGGTTTCTGGAGTTTGTAGCATACTACGTACATTCATGAGTTTGGGACCCTTTAAGATTGTTTAATTTCCTTTTTCATATGAGGCCGCCAATTAATTAGTATTTCTATATATAATTAGTAGATAGGTACTTGTTTCGTATCTAAGTTATTGTACAGTAAAATCTGTAACGTTTCCTATAATGGTATGTACAAGCTGTGAGAGAGAGAGAGAGCCAATACCTTGGAAAGCAGGTGGGTGAGAAATATTAAAGAAAATGAAGACCATTGAAACAATATTGTACGTCTGTAGGAACTATATTACGATAAATTATTATGCATATCTTATCTTATATAAAATTAGCGGTGTATCTTTTTTAACAAATATTATAATTATCATTATGCATATCTTATCATATATAAAGTTACTGGTGTATCTTTTTTTTCACAAATGTATTAAAAAAAATATATGACGAGAAAGATTTTGAGTTTAAACGTTTATTTATAAAAAAAAATTAGGATAAATTTCAGTTTAGTACCCTGTGGTTTGGAGGTAACATCATGTTAGTCCATGCTATTTCAATTTGATCAGCAACCCCCCTGTGCTTTCAATTTCAATCAGCCATGCCCAAATTTTACTGTTCTGTTCAATTTGAACGTTAACTTTGACTGGATTGATAAAGTAAAATTTGGACGGAACAGTAAAATTTGGGCACGGCTGATTGAAATTGAAAGCACAGGAGTGTTGCTGATCAAATTGAAAGAGCATGGACTGACATGATGTTACCCCTAAACCATAGGGTACTAAACTGAAATTAATCCAAAAAATTAAATAGATGACGATATTTGAGTGCGATATTACACGTACTATGTAAATAATACTATTATATTTAGGGAGAACAAACCTGGATGTTGTAGAGTGCGTCGACAAAGAGTGGAGGATGATGGGATATCACTCAAGAAGCTGAGACTTAGTTTGGCTGTAGGAAAAACTAACTTCGATGTTGTGACTATGGGTTTGTGTGCTATGAAACCGGTACAAGAGGTCTATAAGAAGAGAGGTAATCCGAAGGGAGCAAAAAACAAGGTTAAAGAGCTCAAAGCTGTTCAATCATCAGCCATGAAGAAGTCGCCGGCAAAGCGAGCTAAAACCCCACGGAAGGAGGAAAAACTAGTGAATGGACTACCAGAATTTACCATCATTGATGCTGCAGGTAGCTCAAACCCTTCCAAGGGTAAGGAGCTTATAGTTACTTAGTAGTATGTTTTTTTTTTTTTTTTTTATAGAATAAATGTCTATGCTAGTAAGAATGTCTCTATGAGTTTTGTGGAAGTGTTTAGCTTTAGCTTCTCACAATTGCGTGCTCAGCGTGCTCAGTTAGGTAGACAATCTTGCCTGCAACGCGAGGTATTTTTATGTGTCATAGACTGCATTGAGCCAAGATTGTTGAAACATAGTAGTTTTCTGTACTATTTTTATCTATGAAATAGGGGTATACAACTGGTATGTTCTCTAGCTTTTATAAAAATAAAAAATAGTATAAATTTGATTCATTACTTTATATAGATTGAATCATGTACTCAGATCAATCAATTTCATGGCTAGTACGTTCCAACAAAATTTAAGAAAGTTAGGTTATTCCCTTCTGATAAGTCAACAAAAACATATGCCCAAATGGTTCACATGCATGACTAAGACTTGTATTAAGGTTTTCAGGGAATTACAAACCAAACCGTACTCTTGCATTAATTCAATCAACCATTCAAATAAGTGGACTAAATACTTAAAAACAAATTGATCATTATCACCATCTGTATCATTGCTGGTAATCGAAATTGCTCAAAATCTATGACCCCTGTATCATCAATCAGGGAATTGATTTCTAGAGTTTTAGCACGTAAAACTTATTCGGCTGCTGATTATCAATCTATATCAGTTTCTTAAGTCGTACCTAACTCTTTATCCTTGAAAAAAACACTGCATGTTTGACATCTCTTGCTTGACCATATCACCTATATTGATTAGTAAAATAGTTCATTAATATAATGTAACGTGTACGACTAATGACTTTATCTATAAGGTAGCACTACACAAAATAGAATCCTCAGTTTGATTGAAGGGCAGGAGAATAGTATATTCCCTTTCTTGATCATATTGGTAAACTAATCCACATGTATGTATATATGTTCTTCAAAATCAAGATATGGACTGACCGACTGAGATATATAACATATTGGATATATACACCTCTCACCCACCTACTTCTGTTTTACTTAGTAATGTAACTATTATATATTATTATCATACATGGGAGCCAACTTGAATAGTTGTTAAGGATTTCAAGCTATAGCTAGCTAGTTGGAAAAATTAATTAAACCAATTAATTATTTGGAACCCTAGTTGAAAATTGTTTAGTCCTTTCTATATCTGAACCTGGAAACACTTCCAATTTTATTTATAATATTATTGGGATGCATTTGGCATTATTACACAAAGGAATCTTCCCTCGTATGAAACAAGAGGATAATGGTCATTGTGAAGTTTTCTATTTTTGTTTGACTAAGCACAATTGTAAGTCACTTGCTTAGGTTTTTTTTTATTTTTTATTTTTAATTTAAGAGAGAAGTTGATATCCCTATTGATTAGTAGAAAAGTTGATGATAGACCTTAATCAACATATAATAGTTGAAGTAGGTGACAATCGTGACATCCCTTAACTAATAATGCTAAGTTTTTCCAATCTCATACAGGTCATTTATATTGATATTTATTTAAGGAGGCCTCCTCTCAATGGCATTTGAGCTGCACCCATATAAGGGTATTTTGTTTAAAATCATTTTGCTATGCCAAAACTCGATGCATGCATGATTATTACAGGACCCAGATAAATTGATAGTTCAGTATATTAAAAATGCCATTAAAATTAAGTGCCTAATTAAAGTCGATTAAATTTTATTGCATGGTGATACTTGATCAATTCTCATCTTTTGTGAAGCTGGAGATACCGTGTTCCGTTCTTAATGGAATAGGGATAGAAAAACAAAGGTAGCGCACTACTGGATTGATGAGCACTTTAGATTGCCAGAGGGTATAGGGTGGTTTTGGGGCTATACCCTATGAGCTAGTGCTGCAAGAATTGGTGAGCTTGAGATCATCTTGCAACTGAAAATGACTCCAATATCTTATTCATGCAAACTCAAAGGGATAGGAATATATAAGTACCGAGTTGCACACATATGAACTACTATTAAAGCATATATATGATTCTTTGGTGTACTTCCTAAATCATTTAGTTTCTTGTTAAAGTATTGATAATATATTGATAAAGATTGATTGGAAACCATTTTCTTTTCCCATAATTGCTTCAGCACCAACTCAAAAGGCATCAACTTTACAAACAACAAATGGCCATAATTGTACCAGCAGCCTGAGTTTGCTGAAGTACTAAAAATGCACCGCATCAAATCTAAAGAATAATTTAGACACTCATGCACGATCATTAACTTTCAAATTACATGTTCACTTTACAGCATCCAATTGTAATTAGGGCTGTCAATTCCGACACGACCCGATAATACGACTCGAAACCCGCACGAAATAAAGCTGGTTGAACCCGCACGATTAAAAAGCGGGTCGGCCGCATGTCAACCCGCCCTGACCCATTTAATAAACGGGTTGGCCACGGGTCAACCCGCCAACACAAAGTGAACCCATATAACCCGATTATGTTATATTTCTTATTGAAATTTTGGACGTTGGGAGTATTTGATCCTACGATTGGACAATTTGAAATATTTTACTTCATCATTATTTGATTTAATTATTTATGAATTATATATAATTATTTATATTCTTCGTCTTGTGGATTTTTTAGTGAATTTATGAATTTATGAATTTTTTTTTTAGTTTATGGGTCGCAATGTATCTTTAAATGAGTTATTTGATCTAACATGACACGACCTATTTATTAAATGGGTTAAGCGGGTTGGAAACGGGTAACCGGTTTAGTAAATAGGTTGGGTTTGAGTTTAAATTTTCAACACGATTATTAAATGGGTTGGGTTTGGGTTTGTCTTTTGTGACACGACAAATACCTTGACCCGACACGAACCCAACCCGACACGACCCATTGACAGCCCTAATTGTAATCGCAATCCAATAGTAAGTGGACCACTTTCAAATGGATATTTCCAATGTTTTAAATATCTGCGATATTTTCGATATATCCCCCGATATTTCATTTTCTCGACAGACCGATATATTTTAGGGATAAATATCTTATTTTCTACCGTTTCTGCAAAATTTCTCCAACATTGTCAAATATTCCCGATATATTAGATATTTGTGATATATCCCTGATAAAGTGAAGAAATATCTGTAAAATTTGATATAAAAATATTTTTTTTAAAAAAAACTCAGTAATTCTCTAAATGAAAATTTGTGTGAAAAGAGATCTCCTTAAGGTAAATCTGAGAGAGGAGAAATCCCCTCAAGGTGAATCTACGTAAGTAGAAAATCCCCTCAAGGCGAATCTAGGTGAGTAGAAAATCCTCTCAAGGCGATTTTGGGTGAAAAGTAATTCTCTAAATGCAAATTTGTGTTAGGAGAGATTTGATACTCTGTAGTTTGTGACTATGTCTGTAACTCTGTATGTAGTTTGTAACTCTATAGTTGAATAATAGAAAGAAGATAAATGTTCAATTATTCAAATGAGGCCAGATGACATTGCAGAAGGAAGTCAAGGAACCATATATGGATGAGTATTTCTATTAACACGTGAGTGTCCAACCTAAAACTAATTGATCTAGTAAGTAATAAACAAAGCTTTAAAATGTTTTCTTTCATAATATAAGGTTTAAAATATTGTACATACGTATAGTTTTAAATGTTAAAATTAAAATCTGAAATTTTAAATCTTACATCTTAAATCCAATATTTGCTATCTTCTTCCTTCCTTCCTTCCTTCCTTCTTTTCGGGATCCCTTCTCAAAAGTCATACAAGTATTATATTAATGGAAATAGAGAGAATAGCATTTGAAAAACCCTAATAGCCACTCATAGATAACATGGCAAAAGGAGCATAGCATACATCGGAATTAGTTCAAATAAGGAAAAAGTCGAAAGAACGGACAAGGTTTCAACATGGGTCATAATCATATCTAAGGATCTCAACTGCTCATTATTATTTAGGAACTGCGTATTTGCCTTTATAAATCTCATTTTCATATCAGATTGATTATACCATTAGCAGTACAAAGCCATTAGTGCTAAACATTACATCACATGCCATAATCCAGTAGTAATACTTAAGTAGAGGAATATACAATGTACAAGCACTCAGCATCTTTCTGTTCAAAATATAATTTCATATCAGCAGCCACAGAAGCAAAGGAGAGGTACTGATGGTGTCTATAGATATCATTATCAATTCCATATTATGTTAATCTACAAGTACTACTGTTCTGTGGAGGGGGAATGATTGTAATATGAGAGAAAGAACATTGGTGGTACTTAAAGTCTGTCAATTTCATTAAGCATAAACAAAGTTTTTATTATACTCTACTTTTATTCCATTTTTTCCTGCATGCCACCATAGATTAACATTTGATCTTGAAGTAGTGTCCTTCTAACCATACAAGGAGGTACCCTGTTCTTTTTCTAAGTCATTGCTTCCAAGTCAAAGTTTAAGAAGAATCTTTTTATGCAGATGGGGAAACTTGGAAAATTCCAGCCATTTAGACCGCACTGAAAAAGTTTTATCATCCTAAGGGTTTAACATACCTTAGGTTTTGAAAAGTTCAAGTCAATCCTAACACAGATCACAAGGAATTTATCCTGGGCTGGTGGAATGAGTATCAGAAATTGTAAATGTGAGGTTAATGTGGAATTCAGACAACATAAATCTTTCTAGTACCACCCATATTCAATTATTCATATTCATATTTGCTCCGTGTAAGAAAAGAAGGAAAAGTATTCAACAATGGATAGAAACTTCTTTGATTATTAGTTTCAGTTCCTGAAAGCAAACCAAGATGTTGTAGTCAAAGGTCACAAGATAGAACAGCTAGCATTTTGTTTTTATAATTAAAGTCAGTATGCCCTTTAATAACCTTCAACTGATTATCTGCAATCAAAATCAAGAAGTAAACCAATGGATTTTGAGAGCTGAGAGAATTCCAAAATAGAATGATAAAAGATTTTATTTTATGTGGATTTGCTTTTCAAAGAAGCAAGCTTCTAGGGTCAATAATACTCCGGCTTCCTCCCAAATTTTAGTTTCGAAATGATCTGATAGATGAGGTGTCAGTGTCTTATCAGAAGGAAACTGAAAATGAACCTAGATATAAACAGGTGAGGCGGTGCCACATCAATTGAGATCTAGGACTTTAAACATTATTCAAGAAAGCATAAAGGATAAGAAAAACCCATTAGGTAACTGAAAACGCTGAACAAATCACATTTCTAGGAATTTCTCTGAATTGGAGAGACCAATTTGCTTCTACAAATATGTGCTTCAAGGTCAATGTTACAAGGCAGCATAATACCAAAAACTGTTCATTTTGATAACTTGAATGAAATTGCACTACGTAATCTACAAGAAACCTTTGGCAAGCTGATCAAAGTTAATTCTTCTACAGTATGTATGGATTTGAATTTCTCTCTGTAATGCATCCTGTCACCGATTCTTTCATCAAATAGCGAGAACTGTCGCAGTATAAATCTTCACTACAAAGAAAACCAAAGCCGCTTAGAGTCTTCAACTCTTCATATAGCATATCATCAATGCACATCATCAGTTTTCGTAAAAGCAATAGCAGTTAGGTCACTGCAAAAAGAATAAACAAAAACCATATCAACTGTCATTATTCAGAAGTAAAATGTCTCTTTCTTTCTAGTTATGAAGCATGGATATGGAAATTGGTGAAATATGATGCAGATAATGTTCTGTTAGTTTTTAGATGAAAATTATGTCTAAATAGACATTATAAAATTTAGGGGAAAAAGGAGAGAATGTTATGATAAATTCAATATCCCAAAACAAGCTTTCTTTCTTCTTTTTTGAATAGAGCTGTTATTAAATTCTTTTCCTGCAAATAGAATACGTAAAATGACCTAGTGCTTTTAGAGCTATTCCAATGTCTGAATTTGCATAGTCCACGTCTTTTTTCTTTCAAAGAATCACGGATAGACTGCACCATGGAGCACACAGCAGGTATATGAGCCAATTTATCATGGAGCTCCTGCAAAATGATTTAGCTCCTTTGAATAACAATATGAATTGCAGATTTTAGTGAGAGAGGGTGAGGATGTGGTTGAATGCGATACCACTTCAGCAAGACGTGCTTCAAAACCACTGGAATTTGCATCAGCAGGCATGAATATCCTTTGGTAAGCTGTTCTAAGGCTTCTGATCTAGATCCTTGCCAAAAGGGATAAGAGCTCTTTAAAAGTGAATTACATATTAAGATCAAAAAAGTGAACTCAACAGAAATTGATTGACACAAACCTCTGCCACTGTGAATCCATGACGCCGTAGACCCTCAAGATTCAAACCACGGAGCTGAGCTCTTTCTCCTGCAACCATCATGTACTTTGGAACATCCTGTGCAATCTTTATGCATATAAGACAAGAATATAAAATCAAGATCGCACCGTGGGAACACTAAAAAAATATGTTATGGCTAGAATCGTAAACTGTAATCAGCATATCTTCAGATCAAAGAAATCAAAATATAGCAGGTAGAAACTATAGAGTGTGCACTTCATGTGTGTACTGGCACCAAGGTAATAGTTCAGTGGTACCAAGTCAGTTACCTAGTGCCTTTTGGACATGAGCAACATAAAAGGATAGCGTACGGTGATGGAGGTTAAAGGTAAGATAATGTCATACCACAGAGCCACCGCCAATGAAAGCGAAAGAACCAACATGACAGAATTGATGAACAACAACAGCCCCTGCAGTGTGAGCATAATCCTACATATGAAACACAACTAGATTTCAGATTCTGCATGTAGGATAGAACTCACAGAAGTATGTATACTTGTGTATATACACATATCCGACTTCTATGAGAAACAGACTAAGGTGTACTTTCATATATAGGAATTAAAAGAGTGGGGATTTCAAATGACACGATTGTGGATTCAAAGTAAGGGCTTACTTCCACCACAACATGGCCTGCCAGAAGGGTATTATTCGCAAAAATAACGTTGTTCCCAACCTTGCAATCATGGGCAATATGGCAAGAACCCATGATAAGATTGTTATTCCCAATAACCTGATCACACAACGAAAATGATAACACTAATGAGAGTATAAAACTTAATACGCAAGTAGAAATGAGCAAGGGATGAGCATATATCATCCACATACTGTAGTATCACTTGACTTCGAAGATCGATGGATTGAAGCATGCTCTCTGATCTCATTGTTGTCCCCAACATCAAGAAAGCATTCATCCCCTGACTAGCTCATAAAACAAATACAAATTAGCAAACTTAGTCTTCTAAATTCAATATCCTATTCCCTTAACTTCGTTACATATCGAAATTCACCTTGTATTTCATGTCCTGGCATTTAACACCAACCACAGCATGATATCCAATAACATTATTGCAACCCAGCACAGTACGCCCCGGAAGATCATCACCAACAATGGCACCACTGCCTGACCAATTTTTCCCACATTGAAAAAGTTCAAAACTTTAATGGACAAAATAAAAAAGTTCAAAACTTTAAAGCACAAAATGAAATAGAAACCCAAAATTACAAAGAAAATCAACAATGCAGATATTCAAAACTCACGTCATCAAAACACAACGCTCCCCAACTTCAGTATTCCCAAAAATATGGCTTCCGGGATGTAACCGGCAGCCATTTCCGAGCTTCACCGACGACCCAACAGTACAAAAGGGCCCAATTGAAACACCCTGATCGTAAAAACCAAAACCCACAACCACACTATGAGTTTCAAGCATCGCTGAGTAGCTAGTTTTATTGAGAGGTGAAGAAAACTAGGTACCTGGCCGAGAACGGCATTGGGGTGAACGATCGCAGAGGGGTGAATGAAGCCATCGGGAACTGTGCTGCAGAAGAAGCGTCGTCGCAGAGATAGAGAGCTCTGGTTGTTCAGGGCAGTGAATAAGCGCTTGGTGCTAAGTTCGAATAGTGCACACATGGTGTTCGACCAGTGACCTCAGTCAGACTCGGACACTTCCTTTTTCTTTTAAGTAACTTTTACTCTTTTTGTAACTTTTACATTTTTGGGCCCAAACTCTTGCGAGGTTTAAAAAAATCGACCATCATGGATACATATCAACGTTCAAATGTTAAGATATATAAATAAGGGTTATTATCACAAAATGTATATGAACTTATCACATTTATTTTATCGATGGTATCTGAACTTCAATTTTGATCACAACCAGTACCTGAACTTTTCGACTTCATTTTAAATAGTACCTAAGGCCACATTCGGTCACTATTCCGACCAAAAAAACCAAATCTAAAAAAAAAATCAAGTTCAAGGCAAGTCTATTACCAAAAAATCATCACTATATATGATCGCAACCCTTGAAATCAACAAAAATCATCACTATTCCGACCAAAAAAGCCAAATCTAAAAAAAAAAAAAAAAATTCAAGTTCAAGTTCAAGGCAAGTCTATTACCAAAAAATCATCACTATATATGATCGCAACCCTTGAAATCATCAAAAATCATCACTATGATCGCCTCACATGCTGTTTTTAGTCGGAATATTGACCGGAGGTAGCTCTAGGTACCATTTAAAATGAAATTGAAAAGTTCGGGTACTGGTTGTGATCAAAATTGAAGTTCAGGTACCATCGATAAGATTGAAGTATAGTTCAGGTACCATTTGTGATAATAACCCTATAGATAAATATATCAAAGAAATATCGTGTATAGTACATTTATTTATTTTTTATTATTTTTTTTTAATAGGATTTGATGTTATTAGATATCAAAGTCATGAAAACAGGTCAGAGTCTAACAGAACTTACATAAGAAAACCGGGACAAAACCGGATAACCTATCTAAGCCACTCTAAACTCATTAAAATATAAAGGGACGCTCACTGAACAGCAAGTCTAAACTAAGCAACTAAAGGAAGAAATATTCATCTAATCTAATATGCCAATCACGCAATTGTGGTACAAATATGAAATATCAACTAGAAAAGTCTTAGAAAAGCCTATAGAAATTACCCCTACTTCAAAAGGCTTGAGTCCAGAATGTCTAAAAGCCGAGATAGCTTAAGAGAGCGCTAGTCCCTTCCCCTTGGGGTTGGAACCGACACCATCCTCAGCTTCCTCAGTAGCCAACAACCTAGGAAACATGTTGCTCCTTGGGCTATTCTGGACGATCTGCAGCCCTTTTGCAAAGTTAAGCCCCCCACAAACAAGCCCAGTCATCAGTAATGGCCCATTGAAAGTAGCCCCAAGAAACTACGGCCCAAAAGCCCAAAGTAGCCCGGTCAAAGTCAACCCTAGTTGAAAACTAAGGTTTGTCACTGGTTTTTTCGGATCTTCCCTGCAGCTTGCCGCCGCAGTCACCAACGCTGCCAGACCAGTCCCAGCCAACCTACTCCCCTATCCGGCCATCGCCTTTCTACCGCCGTCACAGATCGCTGGAAATCTGTAGCACCACAGCCCGACTCGAGTGTGTCCTGGCTCGACTCCAGCACTGGTGTCTCCATTCACCTCGACCTGACCCCCGACGTGGTCAAACGAAGCCGACCCACGACGCAGTGCCAAAGCTTAACCGCCGACGACATGATTCGCCATCCCACGTTGAGAAACACCACCCTCAGCCGGAGTCTTCGAGTAACTTGACTACGATCCTAACGCCGGTGCAGAAGTGACCACAGTCTCTCCACACCCAAGCCGCTGCCATCTTGCTCCTGCATGGTGTAGAGAGCATGAGACTCCCCGCCGTCATCACGAAATCGGAATTTCGCCCTACCAGGTCTCTCCGCAAGTTTCGGAGGCTCTCTAGCTTTCCATTTTCT
This sequence comes from Rosa lucieae, assembly GCA_024704745.1. NCBI lineage: Eukaryota > Viridiplantae > Streptophyta > Magnoliopsida > Rosales > Rosaceae > Rosa > Rosa lucieae. The sequence continues at coordinate 6,640,362 of CM045493.1, forward strand.
CCTAAAAGTCGTGTATAGTACATTTATTGAAAACAAGGATAGTGTAAAAAATATCGTGTAGTCCAAACTATGACAAATCTTTAAGTGTATACCCAGATATTCAGAACCTTTTATGGAGGATTGAAATATCTATGATATTTTTTATTATCCCCTGATATCTTCCTTTTCGGAGAGACCGATATATCATAGGAGAAAATATCTTATCTTCTACCGTTTCTGTAAAATTTCTTCGATATCGTCAAATATCCTCAATATATAAGATATTTAGGATATATGAAGAAATATCTGTAAAATCTGATTAAAAAAAAAAAACTCAGTTATTCACAAAGAAACATATATTATGGAATATAGAGGTTGTGTCAGGATGTAAAATTTTAACAACGGTTTCTAGTCAAGATATGAACTAATAAAGAGATAAATTAACCTGTTTGGGAAAAGAACCTCAAAGTGAAACCTCTGAAGGCAGATTTATGTGAAGTGAAATCCCCCAAGGAGAATCTGGATGAGGCGAAATCCTTCAAGGTGATTATGGGTGAGAAATAATCCCCTAAATGTAAATATGTATGAGGAGAGATCTCCTCAGGGCGAATATAGGCGAGGAGAAATCTCCTCAAAGCTAATCTAGGTGAGGATTATTCCCTTTGAGAGAAATATGAGTGAGGAGTAGAATCCAGGTGAGAAGAATTCCCTGAAGACAAATTTGGGTGATGAGAATTCATGATAGAGCAATTTCAGTAAAAGAAAACAAACTTGATGGAGCCATGTTTCAAAAAATAACTCACTCACTTCATATTTCTCAATTATATGGGATTGGCCTCAATTATATGAATCATTTGGTGTTGTGTAGTTTGTGATTTTGTGTAGTCTGTAGTTGGACAATATAAAGAACATAAAGATTCAATTATTCAAATGAGGAGTCATCCAGTTAGATTCATCCTTATTTATCCCCTTATAGGAGAAACAGTGGGCAATTCTAAAGATATCTATAATTATCATGTTCATCATTACAATTTGTACTATATGAGTAATATATCTTTATCTAATTATGACCGAGCTACTTTTCAACTACCTAGAGTTTGTTTTTAGATATAGATGAAGTCGACATATGAATGTAATTCCAATAAATTGACTCTTTCAAAAAAGATATATTTTCCAGAATATCTCTAGTATATCTTTATTATTTCTGATATATTTTTCTTTCAAAGTTCCGATAGATATGTCCAGTGGCCGATCCAGGATCCAAAAATGGTCTAGGCTAATTATAAGTGCACAAAAATTTGATTCCACCAACCCCAAATTAAACAAACAAAAGCTCAATAGAACATGTCGATATGCATAGTAAAACACAAGAGTATTCCCAAAAACTCAATTTTACATAGAACAGGCAAGAATCGAAGTATCAAACAATCAACAATATCAAATCCTCAATCTTTTTCTTAATTCGGTTTAATTTTCAGAATCAAACACGAGCCCAAGTTATACTAACAACAAGTCAAGAACAACTAATATCAAGTTATCAACATCAAAGATGATATAGAAAACTGCCAGCTACTACTGCAAAGAGTATTAGTCTGATAAACTATTCAATTAGAAAACATCAAAGATGTTGTATCCTAATAGCTGATTAGATTGGGTTAAACATTATCACAAGGAAAACAGAAAATATTGGGTTCATTGACTTCATTCAAAGAGACAATCCCAAAATCAACACAAAGCAATGCGGCCAATGCCATCTGTAAGAGAGGAGGTAAATACTACCGACCTGAAGTGAATGAACTAACCAAAATCAATGCTAAATCATACATTTCATTCCAACTCAGAGCCACTATCCAAAGGTAAGAATGCATAATCAACAAACCCATTAAACCAAAAAACCAATCAAGAGAGAAATCAGAGAATTTATCAGAAAAGAAAAGAAATGCCCCGCTGAGTCGCAATTTGGAGCAAATCAGAAAACAAAGCCTGTAAGATTGGATGAGGAAAGGCGGAGAAGATGACTGCAATGAAAGGAACTGTAGGAAGAAGAACTAGACTCGTGGGCTCGAGAAGGACTGGCTGCTGTGCCGTTGTGCTGCATGTGCGTTCTAGGAGGTGAGGAACTGGTTGCAGTCTTGCAGATAAGATTTTTTTTTTCTTTTTTTCTTTGGGCTACTATGAGCTGATGGTAAATATACCTATACTTGAGAATCTCGTCTAGGCTATAGCCCAAATAGCCTTCCACATAGATACGCCACTGGATATGTCAAAACCGATATTTTGAGTTTTTCTATTGGAACCTCTAAATTTACTCACTTGACCTCTATGCTTTTTACACCTCCTATCAAATTTTCAAATACTAAATTTACTCATTAAACCTCACTAAAGTTCCTCAAATAACCTCACTGATATAATTTACAAACCAACTAAGATCTTTATAATAAAAAAAAACTTAGTCATTTCAATGATTTAATTACTCTAGAAATCTTAATTACATCTCTATTCCTTAATCAGACAACATAAATCTTTTATCCAATAAAAAAAAATCAAACACACGGTATTGAATTTTAAAATTTAATAAAAATAAAATAACATGAATTATTATGTGATTTTTTATTTACTTTTTCTTTTTTAGCTGTGCAAAAAAAAAAATTAATCATTTTTTCTTAATGTTTCTCTATTTTCTATACCTCATGATTAATTATTTAAATATTTTTTTATTTATTTTTATTTGCTAGCTCTGTTTTTTTTCCTTCTTTTTGCAAATATAATGGATAGATTTAGATTTAAGTCATAATACAATGTATTTTGTTCTCCCTGACCAATATGCGTTCAATATGCATATCACACATTTTTATCTTAATCATAGTTTTATTTCTTATTAAATATATATGAATTCTTTAATGAGTATATAGTGAAATTGGAAAATGAAAACAGATAGGGAAAATAATAAAGAATGCAATATGATAATATTGAATTGGAAAGTCTAGAGAAAATAAATATAACAATTTTTTTGGTATAATTATTGTCCTTAATAGTCATTTTATAGTAGGTTATATATGTCATTTAATAATTCATAATAGAGTGAGGTCAAGTGAGCAGATTTGGAGGTCCCAATAGAAACTCTCGATATTTTTATTCTTTGGGAGAACTTGTTTTATCCATTATCACCGCCAAAGGCATCAAAAAGTTATCCAAATCTTAACATTTTTTAATTACGCAATGACTTGTAGATCTGTCTTAAGATGAAACTCAAGCTTTTTTATATAAAAATGAGAGGTTTTTTTTTTTTTTGAAAAAACCTTTGGCCCACCTCCACCATTACATATGTCATTAAAAATCGAACCCATAACCTTTACAATGTAGGAATTATAATTTACCAACAAGTCACAGCTCATTGACAACGTATGCCACAGGTAAATGATCATGAACAGTATCATCCAATTTGAATGACAAGTGTGGGATTCTGAATTCGGTAGCTCATGTAGACCAAGGTTTGTTGTCCGGTTAATGTGGATTGAGATTTGTTTTTCTACTAATGTTAGATTAGTTGAGGAGATTGTTAGGCAATGAACCAAAACGTATGCCAGTGAGAGAGGGGTACTCGTAAAAATTGCTTCCAGACAAATCTCTCTTAACACTGTACTATGTAGAAACTATATGTATATATAACTATATTCTTGATTTGAAGCACACAAAAATGAATGGGTATCATCTGGGTTGTCTACAAAACTGTCCTGTCAAAACCCCCTTCATCTAAGAATGATTTGGAATTCATGGGAATGTCGTCACCTTCCAGAATCCGAAGCACCTATAGATAAGAAGCCAAAAAAACAAGAATGAGATTATAGTTGACCTTTCCATTGATTCCGGGAAGAAGAATTTGAAGAGGCAATGAGTGCTAAGATCAACTGATACCTGAGACATTCGAGGCCTGGAATGAGGGTCTCGCCTGATGCACAAGGAAGCGCATCGGAGCATGTTACTAACTTCTTGCTTTGAATAGCAGTTTCTTAACCGGGGGTCTATCATTTCGTCAATGGCGTTCTTTTCTAGCAAGGGTCGTGCCTGCTCACCACACAAATGAGCATAAGTAATCACCAAAAGAAGATCATGTAAGATTACTATAGGGTTATATGTATCTTTCTTGAATTTTGGCCACTATATGGTATGCTGCATATTTCAAACTAGAGTTGCCTTTACTCATACATACCCATTCAGTGAGGCACTGCTGGCCTTTGGGCTTGTTTATGTCCATAGCTTTCCGTCCCGTAACAAGCTCCACCAGTACTACCCCAAAGGAATATACATCAGTTTTCTCTGTAATTTCTCCACTTTGAGCATATTCTGGAGCCAAGTAACTACATTAACACAAGACTTCTCACTTAGTAAAACTTTTCTTATTAAGCTGTAATTTCAATATTTCATAAGATTAACGACTTTATTTTTGCTTTTAAGTCCTATGGTCTTACCCAAATGTTCCAATTACTCTTGTTTGTATGCCAATATCTCCATCTGGTTGCCACCTTGCTAGTCCAAAATCTCCAACCTGAAATCAGAAGTGGTTGATTGTCACTCCTACTGATTCATGCCAGAGTCTAAAGCTTCATCCTTAATGAACATACAATTTGACAGGGAGAGACAATACTCATACAAGGTGTGATTCATCAAATACAATATGCTGGTGAATAGAGGATTTGAATTTTGTAAAAGATGAGAAGAGCATGACATACCAATGGTTCAAAATCATGGGTCAGAAGGATATTGTTAGGTCGCATATCACGGTGTACAATGCAACCTACTCTACACTCTTCATGAAGGTATCTCAATCCTCTAGCTGCTCCAACTGCAATTCTTTGTCGTGCAAACCATTTCAATGAACGTTGGTCTTTCCCTGCAAATTTTAGTGTTGCCATTCCACAGAAGTGAATAAAGCATAACTTGTAAAAAGGTATTGAGAGTAATGCATGCTGGCTATTTACATCAATCAGGAGTAGTGGAGAACCTACCATATAGATGAGAATCCAAAGAACCATTGCAGATATATTCATATACTAGCAACCTCTTTCCATCCTCCACACAGAATCCAATTAGCATCACAACATTGCGATGCTGTGCACAGCTTAAGACTTCAACTTCTGAGCAGAATTCATGATCTCCTTGAGAACTGGCCAATTTATATTGCTTAACAGCAACAACCTGACCATGTGGTAAGACACCTCTGTGTACGGAGCCAAACCCACCTTCAGCCAAGAAATTTGCTTGAGAAAAACCACATGTAGCAAGTTCTAACTCAGCATATGTGAACCACCTAGGAGGATTGCCAAAGACAGGTGCCTTGTGCTGACATACAGAGCACAACGGAGGAGGTATAGAAGGTAAATTTCTACGGAGGGAAATTGATTCACGTACACTTCGACTCAAGTTCAAATCAAGCCTATAGTTCAGGACTCCAACATCAGGCTCTTGATTCAAATTAGCTAACTTATCTAGCAAGCTTCCATATGCTGAAATCAGAGATCTATCATAAGGTCTCTGTGAACCTCCGGCCCCATATCTTGAAAATTCACCATCAGAATGATAATCTACCATCCAGGGCTGGCAATATGAACGCGTGAAATAAGCGCTCGTCTTTTCATTATTTGCCTCATTGTCAGATTCATTTAAAATCTCATTACCTTCACTGGTATATGGAAACTCTTGCTTCAATCTCCTGAGAATTCCAGAATGTAAAAATGATTCAGTCCCCATATCTGAGCTTGATATGGATGATGATCCGATATCAGTTGCAGTCAGTGGTGACTCACGGTCAAAACTACTAGTAGGAGTCACAGGTGGCCCTCCACTTATATTCCACTGTGCAAATTTGCTCTTCAGGTGTTTAGGAGAAGATTCTGATTTATACAATGAAGGGCAAGCCACTTCAGGTTCCTTGTTTGGAGAGTTAACCAAATTCAAGCGGAGAACCTTAGGCCCAGATCGTTTCATAATCACAACATTGCACTGCAGCTGTTCCATGCAGTGTTTCTTTTCATATTTCAATTGTCTGCACAACAGAAAAACTTATAATTTGAACAGGCGGAAAGTGAAGTAAAAGACTTTTATGCACAAAAAGTGCTGACTAAAGATTTACATTGAGAAATATAAAAAAAGGATGCCATTTTGCATTATCAAACATGTAAAAGGCATGCCTTCTTATAATCAGAAGTTTTCAGCTAAAGTGATACTGGAAAAGTGGAAATTAAGGTTGCATCGAATTTAATACTTGTCCAATATGACCCAGTTTGATTGAGCTTTCTTCGCTTCTGCAGCCACAACACCAGATGGTGAGCCGGAGAGGATTTTTATCCTGATCTTTATCTGTGAAGTAAAATAAAGAGGGAAGAGATTAATATTGGATATGAAGCACTAGGACTAAACACTACACTGATTCACTGACCTTCTCTGGATCATAAACATCTCGGAGCTGTAGCACCATCTGAGAGCATGAGTTCACTATCTCATCCTTCTGATCTGAAATGGTTCCTGTGAGAGACCAACGGTGACTTCTGGTGCAATCGCTGGTGAATCGTGCAAAGTCCCATACCCTATTACCTGAACATATGGTGTTTTCATCAACATCAACTTTGGCCTCCCCAGTTCATATATATCCAAGCATAAAAGGACAAGGGTAAAAACTCCATCAAACATAAGACTCTTATGCATTGTTCAACTTGGCCTGGATTCAATAAATTTTGAAATCTGTGAAGTGCTTCTGTCAAAACTAGCATGCCATGGGGAGGTTTTGAATACCCAACAAGCAATTAAAACAAAAGTAGCGGATAACATACTGCCAAAAAGTTTCTTATTACAGAACTTCTGATTCTCATAGACACATGGGTGTGTCAAAATGAAGTAGAACGCCCTACTTAGACATGCCACACCAGATAGTTGGCTGCTGATATATTAAACAGGTATATATATTACAGAATTGAACCCCTAAACAATTAACTTGTGCCTACAGTCCTTAAATAAAAACAATATCAAACAATCAATTGAACTAACCAACTTAACCATGACCCCTCTTATCAATCATTTGAAGAACAAAAGTTTCTAATCAAGCTAACCAACATGAACTGCAATTTACATGCTTTCTTTGAAATTTAAAGGCACAAACTTTTCTTCATTTATTAAGAGAAGGACAAGGATGATTACTTGATGTATGTGAAGGAACGACTGCCAAGAGCTTAATGTAATCTCCAGGTTGAACAACATGAGTCAAAGCCCACACCAGAGCTGTGTTTGGAATCTCCTTCAAAGCCTTAACAGCAACCACCACAACTTTCCCAGCCACCACTGACTTCCTCTTCTCCTTCATAGTCAGCCAAACCAAGACTCAAACTTTACACACCAAAACTTCCTCAACACACCCCAAATTCACTACCCACATCCAAATTCCAGAGCTTGTCCAAAACAAACAAAACCCAGAAGCAGAAAAACGTGCATTATCACTCTGAGAATCAGAAACCCCCAAATGAATAAGCTTTTTCCATCTGAAAAAAGCGACAAACCAAAGTGGAAGAACAAGACACGCACTGTCTTCAATGTTTGCTTTAACCACTGACTGGGTTTATTTCCGTTAAAGGACACGTCAAAGTCCCAAAACCCTCTCACTCACTCTGTGTGAAACACTATACAAGAACCTTTGGGATTAATGCAAAACAGAACAAAAAATTTTCAAGCACGAAGTTTTGGTCTTTCATGGAAATTGAGCCTCTACCCTTTTGCATGTAGGATGCGTGTGAATGTTATAGAAGTTTTGAGCCATAATTTGATCGAGTCTTTGGAGAGAGTAAGTAGCAGGTGGCCTAAAGTTGGACTTTTTTGTTGGTAGATTCTGATTTGGGCTCCAGCATAATTGTAAGGAAGAAGCGCCAATAGGGAAAACCAATGAAACGACAAGAGGAAGTAGAAAGTTTTAGCTTAAACGACAAGAGGAACCAAATATTATATCAAAGACCAATCATTGGACTATTTCTTTCTTGCTTTCTTTAAATAGTGTTTGTTATTTGTAAGTTGCAAGTGGAAATATGTGAGGGAGGAGATTGTGTAGTTTATTGTTTAGTGAACTGGCTATGATATTGATTAGGGTTTGTCTTTTAATAGTTTAACAAGGGATTACAAAATTAACCATAAGTCATAACTACAGAGATATGAACTATATAATATGCGTTTGTCTTCTCATTTACCTCTTTCAATATGCTTTTGCTCTCTATTCAGCGCATTATTTTGCGTGGAGTAGGCAAGGTCGGTCATACTACTGGCGGTTACCTTGATAGAAGGTTACCCTCTATTCGACGTATATTTTTGCGTGGAAGTATGGTCGACCATACTATTGGTACCGTTTTACATAGCCCGGACTCTGTCTGGTGCCTCATCAAATGCTTAATTGCATTCCTTCGTACCCTTGCTAGGTTTTATTTCCGATGCTTTGTTGCATCTAGTATTTTATATTTTGATATAGTTTCTACATCTATAAGTTGTAGTTTTTCTTATGTTTATTATTAATAAAATTAAGTTGACAGTTTCTCAAAATATATATATATATATATATATATATGCTTTTGATTTAGAGGAAAATGATATATTAATAAAGTAATTTAGAGTTCACATTCAAAATCAATTGACAATGGATAGAGTGGCCTAAACCCTTATAAGTTCATATGTAATGTATTATTTTTTCAATGTGGAAGTTATATTTATTTCACATTCTCAACAAAATATACTCAACATATAGTGAGGAAGATATTTCATAGAGTAGTAAATGGTTAATCTTGATAGTGTACTAAGTAACAACTCAATCGATTAGTAGTTTAAATTAACAGTATCACGGCATAACATCCCAACCAACTCAGTTTGATAAACAATTTTGTATATTATATGAAATTTTTTAATTGTATTCATAAACCTTAAGTTGGCATCAATTAATGAAAATAGTGATGACTTTTGTCCTTTCATAAACAATCAAGAATCAATGATGGCTAATACATCTCTCAAAAACCATAATCCATGTCGTCACATCTATTTTTGGGGCTTGATAGGAACGTGGCGCCACTTATTCAACCCTTGTTTAATGTAGATGATTGTTTGATTTGATATGGTTGTTGGGGATAGAAGTTAAAGCACTTAGATAGGTTTGGGGCCACTAATTTATAAATCTCAATGGTTATCAATGGAGAAGGGGACATTGTATCCACCCTATAGTCTCTTTAAGAGATAGGAGTAAGACCTAAGGGCCTAACACATTCCAAGCATCGCTTGCCTTCATTTCACATTCCAAGCATTGCTTGCCTTCATTTCCTTGAAGTAAGAAAAAACAGTATTGCTTTTAGCATTCGTTATTTCTAAGGCGGTCTCAAATGCATAATATGTTGAGGTTAGTGCAAGAAACATAACTTATACTGAAGCTAGAACTCACTTTTCTAGTAATTATCTTACACGTCTTTACAAAATCATAAAGAATGGTGATTTTTATTCTATGCATGTGATTACCATATCAAACTTTCTATTATAAAAGTCTCCATATTCAGAATTCCGTCCGCTTTTCTTTGCTTCTTTTGTTCAATTATTTTTCTCCAAAAGATGAATGCATTATGGATTCACAAGCAAGTAACTTCGTGACTCATGGCTATTCGAATCTCAAGTTTTAAAGTTCCCATCCACCTCCCTTTTCCTTTTATCCAAAGCAGCTTCAGCACAAAAGATCTAGGATGCATTAACATCATCATATCTATTGCTCGATGAAGTTGCCTTTCGTCGAGAGTAAGAAAACGATATATAGGAAGCAACAAAAATGCATAACAACTCTGATCTTGATGGTCGGTCATCAAATCAATCAAGAGTCGAGGGCCAAACTTTTAGCTTTTGAAGGGCTTTTGTACTTAGTCAAATGTTGTCAACTTATCTACAACTTGATTAAGCTAAGAAGATGCTCATTTGGTCATCACCTTCCTCTCTTGCTCGTGATCATATTCCTTTTCATCAGTCACTAGGAGCGGGACTAGTTCTTGATGGATACGAATTAATACTCGAGGCACATTATTTTTATGAGTCATCTATGATACATTATTGTATTGATACATCTCATATTAGATTGGTTCTATGTATCAGTAGACTTACTTAGCCATCTCGATTAACTTTTCGATTGTAGTGAACTAGCCTACAATGTACTATAATTCCATGTATTGACTTTTTTACATTTTATTGATACGTTAATATATATTGTCGGAAAACTTTCTCCAATGGTAATTTGGTACCCAGCTTCCAAAGGTCAAGCGCTTTCTCCACCCCTCTTCACGCTCAATGATTTCTGTCTCTCTGTAATCTACTCCCCTCCTCTTTTGCTTAAATTACGTTTCTTTCCATCACACCCGGATCCCAGAATCGAGATTTACATTCTTGACTTATTCATTTGTGATGAAAGTCAGGTTCTTGTTGGGCCCTGTGATTGGGAGGACTTTTCGGTGGGGAAGGAAGGAGCTGAAAGGTACAGAGTACATAACCTGCCTAGGAACGAGAGCCCAGGAGTGTATGAACTCGGGGTTGCTGTTTTGCGCAGTGGTTTAGGCCGTGGGATTGAAGCCGATAAAATAGTCCCGGTTTATCTTGGACAGGCTGATAGTGTGAGGACCAGGCTCCAGCAGTATGGCCGGACAGGGGCTCATTTGGGCAAGTGCTGCTCAGTTGGGATTCCGAGCGAGCGAATCCGAAAGGGGCCTGGATTGTTTGAGCAGATCCTGGCAAGAGGCTACCCCATTGTGTATAGATGGGCTCCTGTAAGTTTGATCTATGATTTATCTCATTTCAAGTAGTGAATTTTACTTGGTTTGTGCTGACTGGGGTCAGTTTTGATGTGTGTTGTGTTTTCACTGCTATGGAATCCGTATTTTTGGTTGTCGTTGTTAGATGTCCAGTTCGCCATTGTCATTTTGCTCTGCTCTACTGATGCCATGTCTAGTTGGTTTATTATGCATATTAAAGAGCATTGGTATACCCGATTTCTATAGATCATATAGCTTCTTTATATGGTTTTTGGTGTAGCTTTGTGGAGTTGGATAGCGAAAACAGTTGAAAGATGCATCATTTTTCCGTATTTAATCAGTTCTCTATTAAACCTAAACATTAACTAATCTAAACAATACAGATTGGACCTGTAGTCATATAAAGCTGTCTACTTGTTGTGTGTGTGGACTAAACTCGAAGCTTTTAGCTGTCTTAATTCTTAACTTTGTGTTCATTTGAGCATGGGTGCATTTACGTTTTCATGCTCATTCTCATTCACATACATGCTATACTGCTAGAGATACATCTTGGTGAGTGCTGCATGGTCAATTGTGTTATGCGCTTGCCATTATGAGAGATAGCAGTTTGTCAATAAAGAGAAATGTGTAGTAGCAGTTTGTATGCAAGTTTGTACATGTAATTGGACTATATGAAGGATATGCCTCATTTCTTTGTTCTTTGTCAAACAGATGGGAACCAAAAGTGAGGCCCTGAAAACAGAAAGTCAGCTGCTTAACACATTTGATTATGCATGGAACACAAGCATCAATGGTGCACGTCGCCCTGATGATGTCCTTCAGAAACTCAAGAAAATTTCCTCAAAACCTACCCGATTTACTAATATTGTCCAGCGGCTTCTACCTTTCAGACAGAAGCAAGTTGGTATTAGAATTAACTCCAGCAAACTGGTTTCAACAGAGGACAAGTTCAGTGACCATGCTGATAGGGAGAGCCAGACTCTCATAGCCCAGGTTTTCAAGTTTGGCAGATCACACCCTAGGTTAGTTTTGGATAGAAGTGGGATTACTCAGGAAAATACTATAATTTGTGGGGTGGCTGTAGGTGATGGGTCCATCTGTAGAAAGGAACCAGTTCAAGGAAGAAAGTGGTGTGCTGAACACAAAGGGATGAGGATTACAGGGTCGATTACAGTTAGGATATCAAATAGCAATATTGATTCAAAGTGCAGTGTTATCAGCAACAGAAAATTTGTTTCATATGAAAGTGGGATTACTCAGGAGAACACTGAAATTTGTGGGGTGGCTGCAGGTGATGGGTCTAAATGTAGAACACCACCAGTTCAAGGAAGAAAGAGGTGTGCTGAGCACAAAGGGATGAGGATTAAAGGGTCAATTACAGTTGGGATATCAGATAAGAATGTGGACTCAAAATGCAGTGTTCTGAACAACACAGAGCTTGATAGTCATGATGCATCAAATGTGAAATATGAACCGGTACAGCTTCCACCAGTTCATGTTTGTGAGAGCTCTACATCGATATGTGGATTCATCTTGGCCGATGGCTCTCCTTGTAGAACAGAACCAATTCAAGGAAGAAAAAGGTGTGATGAGCACAAAGGGAGAAGGATTCAGAAATGCAAATCCAAGTCAGTGAAAGAAGAGAAGGTCAAAATATGTGCATGATGTATTGATGTATTGTAATTTACAAAACTGTTCTGTACTTATACCATACAAGAACTGCTCATGAAAGGAAGAGGTGTGAGCAAATACTACAAAAGGAGGAAGAAGAGTCTCCAGTTGATGTTTTATTCTTTTTTTTTTTTCTGAAATAGAAAATATACTGTGTGATTTATAGATTCATGCTTATGTTGTAGCATTCAGGCTTATCTGTATGAGTTATAGCCTTTTAAGTTATTGTTGTACCCCTTCTCAAAAAAAAAGTTATTGTTGTACCCTGTACCCTGTAGAAATTGGGGCATGATTATTGTATCATGTACTCTAATTTAATTCTAGTACAGTTCCATATTTTCTGTTAAATTTGATTCTTTTGGATGTTTTTGGGGTATTGGAAGTAATTTTGTAGGAAGTGCTTTTCTGCTCGCATGGAAAGCAGTTGAATCATTTGTCAGTATTGTGTTCAACAGTGCCCTGGAGTACAAAAATAGTCGTTCTATAGCTTATTGTGTCAATATTTCAGAGACGTGAGTCGTTATATTGTATGAGACACCTTAACCATAATCCAACGATTTTTAATTGAAGGATTAAAACACTATCGAATTTATAATATAATTATTAGGTGTTTGCTTTACATTTGTACAAACTAAAAAAAGCACCAAAAGCACTTTTAACAAAAGTCTTGTCCATCTAAATATTTTTTTTTGCATTGTAGAAAAAACACCAAAAGCACTTTTAATGGATTATTATGTCCCGACTAGCAAATTGTTATGATAGACAATAAACATTCCTGCAATTTTGATTTCTTTTTTAGGGAAATGATGCAAAAGGTCATATTAGAGTATGAAATGATAAAAAAATCACCTAGTTTCCCACTTGATAAAAAGGTCCATAACAAATTGTTAGTAATATTAATATAGTCCTTATAAATAATGAGATGATGTTAAAAAATGTCAATTTTTAATTTTTTTGATTCCAAGTATGCCCTTAAAGGCAATACCCCGTTTATAACTTTTCATTCAAAATTTTAGATATCTAATTTTCTCTCTCTTTTGATCAGAAAGCTTGATTCTATTTGATCGGAGATTCTCTGTTCGAGTTTCTCTCTCCGCTGCCAACTTCCAATTGATCTTGGTCTCTCTACGACGATCTGAAATCTCAGTTTTGGATCTCAGAGCTTTGTTCTCTTTTTCTCGATCTCTGGCACCATCGCTCTTCGCCTTGGTGAGAATGGAAGGATTGAAATTGCAGGGATCAGATTATGAACAAGGCAAGGTCCTACTGGTTCAGCCAGAAGGCCACCAAGGAGATCTCCTCCGTCGACGATGACATCAAGGTAAGCTCACTTCTCTCTCCATTTTGATTCAACTTGTTTGATCTGGTTTCGCGATCCTGAATTGTTGTGTTTTGGATCAGAAATTTGAATTCGTTAGCTACTTAATTGAGTCATTAGATTAATTCATTTAATTATTGTTTAATTGAATCTTAGGATGATTGATTTCCCTGTTATATGTGTTAAGATGATTGAATCTTAGCTGTAACGCATGAAAATTGTATGGTCTTGCTTCCCTTGTGGATGGGATTTTTGTTATAATTCATCAACAAATTTCTTTGTATTGGCATGTTGTGCCTCATAATCTCCAAGCTAGTTACTTTCTGAGATTGTGGCTTCAAAACTGTGTAACCATAGAGGGAATGGAAAGGTCGTATTTGATGCTGTCAGCTATGTCATTTATTTAGCTCATTTTCAAACCTAACATGATGTGTTTGTGGTGGTTCAAGTCTGGTGTGAGATGCTGATATATTGTTCAACTTCTTTTCTTGATAATTATATGCAAGGGGGTTTATTAGTACGTTGCAGTATCTCTTTCCTTTATAGGCTTGTCAAAATTATGGATTGTTTCACATCTTTAGCATATATTAGGCGTTGTCAAAACTAGGTACTAGAACATACATGTCAGGCCTAAAAGTGTTTTGAAGTGTGGCTCAATTGAAAATTATGTTTTTTGTTATGAGGGAAGTCTGTCTACATGAAGCCGTTGTTTTTTAGTGCTTGGAGGAATTATTGTTGATGCTTATCATTCTTTGAATTGGTTTAGTAGAATTTTCAAACTAATGGGCATTGTTGGATCAATCATATTTAGGAACATAATCGGCTAACTTTGAGATAGCAGCTCTAGGGTTAACTGATTGATTTTGTTGTATTTTTGATTCCTTTTCTTGATTTCTTATTACCCGATGGTGGATTTAGAAGAGATATCAAGTGTGACTCAATTCAATCCTTGTCAATTGTCTCTGTTTGCAGGGAATTTATGATGATATGAACTTGGGATTTTACCTTGTTGCATATGATGACATTGGGGGCACTTCCTACCAAAAGGCTTGCGACTTGTCTAGTCACATTTGCAGTTTCACTCGGGTTATCAGTAAGCACCCAATCTTTTGGTCTACAGGCCCTACTTTTTCCGAGTCTCTGTTTGTCCCAAAGGAAGAAAGTTTATATAATAGTCGCATACATATTCGACAAAATGCCGTAGCAGATCACATTCACCAGCTCACAAGAATTGAAGTGGTCTCTCGGATTCTTTGAAGTTGTCGGTTACTTAATACTTTTACACCTAATAGGCTTTTTAATTGGCCTTCCATGACACAGTAATTTCCTTTGTTGAAGTTAAGACATTATATAATAGGTTTACTGTAATCATATAGCCTGAATTTTGTCTCTAGCAATTTAGTTAATGAGTTTCATAAACTATGTCATGTATTTTCTTTGCAAATGTAATGTATTTCTATCTAATTGTTTTTCAAATAAAGTGGTTATATCTATTTTAAGACAAGGATAGAGTCAAGCAACACTTTTGTATCTCTAGTGCATTTTCATAGATGGAATAAAGAGAAATCACTAGAATTTTGTTGGTGATTGTACACCTTTTTGTAAAGTCACTGTTATATTCATGTCACTAGCAGGTTATATTGCATGTCACTGACCAAGTCACTATCAATCTCTGACCAAGTAACTGTTAACCTCAAGTCGCTGATAATGTCACTGTTATATCCATGTCACTGACCAAGTTACTGGCCAAGTCCCTAGTTAGTGAGGTCACTGGCCAGGTCACTGTTAACCTCAGGTCACTAGCTATGTCACTGTTAATCACATGTCACTGACCATGTCACTAACCAAGTAACTGTCAGTAGCCAAGTCACAAGTTAATAGCCAAGTCACTGTTAATCACATGTCACTGACCATGTCACTAACCAAGTAACTGTCAGTAGCCAAGTCACAAGTTAATCGCCAATTCACTGTTAATCACATGTCACTAACTAAGTAACTGACCATGTCACTAACCAAGTAACTGTCAGTAGCCAAGTCACAAGTTAATAGCCAAGTCACTGTTAATCACATGTCACTAACCAAGTAACTGACCATGTCACTAACCAAGTAACTGTCAGTAGCCAAGTCACAAGTTAATAGCCATGTCACAATCATGAACATGTCACTAACTAAGTAACTGACCATGTCATAATGAGTATCAAGACCAACTTTTTTTTTTTTTTTGGGATTAAAGAAGATCTAAAACTGTAAATGAAATAGTATAATCTTGATTTTCCATTGCACATATACTATATCACAAAGTAACAAAATTGAAACAATATTACAGAATCAAAATATTGAAATCCCAATCAATCGATCAAGGGCAAATCAGTTGCAGGTGAATTGGAAGGGCAGGTGGCTTTTGCCTTTGGTCTGGAGGTAACTGTAAAGCTGCACGCATACAAAAATTAATAAGCATACTTAGTATAATTAGAAATACTAAGCAACTGTTCATGATATCTAACTCATAAATAAAATGAGAAACTACATAAGAAAGTCATGACAAAACCAATTGTATTGCATTTGAAGAACAAAGAACCCAAACTAAGAGAAATGAATGACACCTAGCTACCAACATCAGTAAAGCAGGGTCATTTAGGATGGAATGAGGCACACATAACACAATGATTAACATCAGTAAAGCAAGGAATTTAGTCTCATAGGTCTGAGGCAACTGCATGAATGAAGTAATTTTTATTAGAGACTATATGGAGCAATATCAATAGTCTACCAACAGTAGTGATGACATGTAAGCCCAACCAAAACAATTAAAAATACAACAATTAGAAAAGACAAACCTTGATCCACTGCCACTGCGATCCAGTTTGTGCATAAGAATTGCTCGCGACCGGGCATTCAATGACTGTAATATTATTAGCAGATTAAGTCAGTTTCATTGTAGATCAATCAAAAAAATATAATGCAGTGCAGAAACTTAGTTCACAGTTTTAGTACAGCCATATCTTTATACCACAACCCAGTACCCTTTGGAACTAAGATTCTGTTTAACAACTATCTCCTTTCACTCTAAACCAATGTCTTTTAACAGATAATGTACTCCTTACTAGTTAAATCAAAGAGGAAGGGGATGAGTGACAAGCCCAGTAAATAGGTTACAAGAATGCGTGATGTGCTATATTCTGTATCACAACTTTCATTACTTACATGCAAACAAAATAATAACTGATCAATCTTTACATCATGATTAAAAGTTGACACCAATTTAAACTAAATTTTTCACCTTTTATATTTGGATGATAAACTCTAATCATTTATAAAAAGGAAACTCATCTTCTTCAGTAGATTAAAAAAATATGATGACCCACATAAAGTACTAAGCAAATTGAACCAATGAAGTAACATAATATTGTTTCCTTATAAAAAATGAAGCAGAGGTACCATTAGCATCAAACATAATGATCTTAAAATAGCAGCAGCGTTTGCTATTATGAAACCAAAAATCAATTTCTAACTCCATATACTCCTTGAGCCAGTAGCCAAGACTAACAATACTGGTAGTCCAGAAGATATATAAACGTCAAAGCAAATTGAAGATTTGTTCGCATATGATCAATACTACTACTTCATTCGATTATGGGAAACAAAATCTCCAAATTCTCAGGCAACAAAGCAAGTAATCTACCAAACAGAAGCACATAGATTATAGATACATTCTAGCATGCGAAAATTGATTAATAATATTGAAAAACTGAAAAATCAGAACTCACAGTGACAAGGGAGATGGATCGCGGCGGAGACAAGGATTCTGAAGTTGCTGCTGGTGCGCGAGGTAGCCGTGTAAAAAACCCCGCCGCGGTGGACATTCAGCAGGTACAATTGCGGTGAGTGGCTCAAGTCAGACAAGAGTTGGACGAGTCGGCTCCGGGTAGTGTCGTGCAAGGACAAGCACGAGATCCAACTTGAGGATCCAAAATCCAACGATCTCCGTCGAGACCATGCTTGACTCGTCGCACTACTTCGTCCTTAAGATGGAGGACGGCACCGGCAAGCACGCTTTCATCGGCCTCGAGTTCGTCAAGTGCAATGAGGCGTTCTATTTCAAGAAGAAGAAGAAGAAGAAGAGAGAGAGAGAGAGAGAGAGAGAGAGAGAGAGAGAGGTTCAGATGGACTGAAGGAAGAGAGTGATAGCTGTCGATGACAGTTTTGTAATTAAATGTAACTCTAATGGTAGGTTGTGAGGAAATGACCTTAATTATCATGAGGACATTTGTGTATCCTGAATTATAATAAAGCACTTTAAAATGACCTCTTTTATCATTGACCCTTTTTTTTCTTAAGGATTGAAATTTGCACATATTTCTTACAAACCATACTTCATCTATAAATGATTTTTCAATGAACATGTGCATGAAAATGGAAGTGATTTCTATGAAACACACCAATTTATTTATTTATTTTTACTTCTGCTTCTGCCCTGAAAGGACAGAACATGTGGGGAAGAAAGATCCGATAAGATCTCTTTATATTTACTTTCTAATAAAAGCACCAATAATTTAGCTAGTGGAATGTGGTTTTCTTGCTCAACAAGAACACGCATATTGGGATGAGATAGGGATAGATCAAAAGTAGGGAGTGACGAGAGTTGGTGAGAATAGTACGTACTATCACTACTATGCATCAGTCTATCTCTTTTCTTTTGTTTGGTCAGATTCTTCCTCTCTATTTGCCGAAAAAAAAAAAAAAAAAAAGATTCTTCCTCTCTAGCTAAGCTAGCTAGTCATGAGAATGGTACTTGCAGTCTCTTCCACCATTCATTTATAAGCTACGTACTGCATGACAGTGTATAAATTTCTAAACGGATGCCATGAGCACTCATTGAGTTCATCATAGGGCTTACTCTTCAAGAAAAAGACATGCCGCTAATACTCGAACTCGAAGATGAAGAACCTCCAATGGTGGCGGGTCAAGTCTTGACCCTTGCTGTCCAAAGTCCAACGTTGAAGAGGGAAGAACGCAAGCGCTTACAGCACGGCCCCCATTTCTCCAAATGGAAGGTAATTGTGCTTATCAAGCTCACTTTGTTTTCAACATTTGTGTCTGTCTGTAATTTACTCCTAGTATTTGGCTTAACTTACGTTGCTTTCATCACACCCCACATCACGGCCGAATCGAGTTGTACATGGCATTTACATTCTTGACTTATTCAATTGTGATGAAAGTCAGGTTCTTGTTCCGCCGGGCAAGGATGGAGCTGAAAGGTACAGAGTTCAAAACCTGCCTGGAAACGAGGGCCCAGGAGTGTATGAACTCGGAGTTGCTGTTCCGCCCAGTGGTTCAGGCCGTGGGATTAAAGCGGATCAAATAGTCCCGGTTTATGTTGGACAAGCTGATAGTGCGAGGACAAGGCTTCAGCAGTATGGCCGGACAGGGGCTCATTTGGGGAGGTCATGCTCAGGGAATCCGAGTGAGCAAATCTGTAAGGGGCCCGGATTGATTGAGGAGATGCTGGAAAGAGGGTACTCCATTGTGTATAGATGGGCTCCTGTAAGTTTGAGATTTGTTGTATCTCCTGGATTTTAACTGGTTGGGCTGATTGTATTGTTATAACTGCTATGCTATGGAATCTGTGTTTTGGTTGCAGTTGTTAATCGCCAGTTCGCCATTGTTTGTCTGCTTTTTTACTAATACTATAGGATTTTGATATTCCCTCTTTCTATGGAAGATATGGAGTTCAGGGAATTTGTGATTCTTCTTTCTTCATATAGGGTTGGTGTGGCTTTTTGGATTTGATAGTGAAAACAGTTGAAAGATGCATAATTTTCTCTGTGCACTTCAGTTCTCTAGTAAATGGAAGCATTGACAGAATCTAAAGAGTACAGATAGAACCTGCACTTTATATGAAGCTTTATACTTACTGTATATATAGAATAGGTTCAACTTGAGGCTTTTAGCTGTCATAACTTGACATTCATTTAAGCATGGTTGTGTACATTTATGTTTGTCCTTCATTCTGATTCACATACATGCTAGTATGCTAGAGATACGTCTAGGGTGATGCATATGGTGAATTGTGATTATCTGCTTGCCATTATGCAGTTTGATATAAAAAGAATAGTTGTGATAGCAGTTTTAGGTGCAAGTTTGGACATGTAATTGGAATATATGATGAAATGCCCTCATTCTTTGTTCGTTGTCAAACAGATGGGATCCAAAAGTGAGGCGGAGAGAACAGAAAGACAGCTGCTTGACACACATGATTATGCGTGGAACACAAGGATCAATGGTGCACGGCGCCGTGATGATGTCCTTCAGAAACTCAAGGAAATTCCCTCAAAACCTATCCGAGTTACTAATATTGTCCCGAGGCCTCTACCTTCCAGACAGAAGCACGTCGGTATTAGAATTAACTCCAGCAATCTGGTTTCAACAGAGGACAAGTTCAGTAACTATGCTGATAGGGAGAGCAGGAATCTCATACCCCAAGTTTTCAAGTTTGGCAGATCACAGCCTAGGTTAGTTTTGGATGGAAGTGGGATTACTTGGGAAGATACTATAATTTGTGGGGTGGCTGTTGGTGATGGGTCCATATGTAGAAAGGCACCAGTTCAAGGAAGAAAGAGGTGTGCTGAACACAAAGGGACAAGGATTACTGGATCGATTACAGCTAGCAATGCCGACTCAAAAAGCAGTTTTATCAGCAACAAAGATTTGATTTCATATAGAAGTGGGATTACTCAGGAGAACACTGAAATTTGTGGGGTGGCTGCAGGTGATGGGTCTACCTGTAGAAGGCCTCCAGTTACAGGAAGAGTGAGGTGTGCTGAACACAAAGGGATGAGGATTACTGAATCGATTACAGCTAGCAATGCCGACTCAAAAAGCAGTTTTATCAGCAACAGAGATTTGATTTCATATAGAAGTGGCATTACTCAGGAGAACACTGAAATTTGTGGGGTGGCTGCAGGTGATGGGTCTACCTGTAGAAGGCCTCCAGTTACAGGAAGAGTGAGGTGTGCTGAACACAAAGGGATGAGGATTACTGGATCGATTACAGCTAGCAATGTCGACTCAGAATGCAGTTTTACCCGCAACAGAGAGTCTGTTTCATATAAAAGTGGCATTACTCAGGAGAACACTGAAATTTGTGGGGTGGTTACAGGTAATGGGTCTACTTGTAGAAGGCCTCCAGTTACAGGAAGAGTGAGGTGTGCTGAACACAAAGGGATGAGGATTACTGAATCGATTACAGCTAGCAATGCCGACTCAAAAAGCAGTTTTATCGGCACCAGAGAGTTGATTTCATATAAAAGTGGCATTACTCAGGAGAACACTGAAATTTGTGGGGTGGTTACAGGTAGTGGGTCTACTTGTAGAAGGCCTCCAGTTCCAGGAAGAGTGAGGTGTGCTGAACACAAAGGGATGAGGATTACTGGATCGACTACAGCTAGCAATGTAGACTCAAGATGCAGTTTTATCAGAAACAGAGAGTTTGTTTCATATGAAAGTGGCATTACTTGGGAAAACACTGGAATTTGTGGGGCACGTACAAATACTGGGTCTGCTTGTAGAAGGCCTCCAGTTCAAGGAAGACAGAGGTGTGCTGTACACAAAGGGCGGAGGATTTAATTATAGTTAGGAATCAGATAAGAATGTGGATTCAAAATGCAGTGTTCTCAGCAACAAAGAGCTTGATAGTCATGGTGCATCAATTGTGAAATATGAACCGGTAGAGCTTCCACCAGTTGTTCATGTTAGTGAGGTGTGATGGGAACAAAGGGAGAGGGATCCAGAAATCCAATTGTAAGTTGGTGAAAGAAGAAAAGGTCTAAATGTGTGCTAATTTACAGAGTTGTTCTATACTATACTGTGTGATTTATAGTTTCATGCTTATGTTGTAGCATTCAGGCTTATCTGTATTATAGCCTTTTAAGTAATTGTTGTACCCTGTACCCTGTAGAAATTGGGTTGTATCACGTACTCTAATGTATTTTAGTTACTATCTTGTTGTAATAATTATTTAATTCCATATTCTCTGTTAAATTTGATTCTTTTGTATGTTTTTTGGACTGTTGGAAGTGCTTTTCTGCTAGCACTGAAAGCAGTTGAAGCATATATTAGGTTGTGTGTTCAACAATGCTCTGGAGATGTACATTAGCCGTCAAATAGCTTAATTTGTCAATATTCACAATCGTTAGTCATGAAAGTCGTGAGCCGGTAGATAAACTCATTGTATGAGACACACCACATACACTAAATAATAACTAATCTAACGATTTTTTATCAAAGAACTAAAACACTATCAAATTTACGATATAGGTCTTGGGCACTTTACATGCTTCAACATCCGTGAAAAAGCACCAAAACTCCAAAAGCGCTTTTAACAAAAGCACTTTGAGGCGCAGTCCTGTCCATCCAATTTTCGCCATCTGTAATAAAGCACCAAAAGCACATTCAACAAAATCACTGTGATAGATTCCCCTAGTCGGGTAATTATTAAGAGATAATGAGGTGTGGCAACCACCGAACCACATAATCAGAGTCGCAGACACAAAGCCCTATCCCCCAAACACCAAATTCAGCACCACCATTTGCAGATACGATGCCGGCCGGCGAGCTCCGGCAGTCAGAGTCCTCGGAGGCCGAGGCCGAGCAGTGGCTGTGGGCCCAGATCAAAGCGGAGGCGCGCCGCGACGCCGAGTCGGAGCCGGCTCTGGCCAGCTATCTCTACTCGACCATCCTCTCGCACTCGTCGCTGGAGCGATCGCTGTCGTTTCACCTCGGTAACAAGCTCTGCTCCTCCACGCTCCTCTCCACCCTCCTCTACGACCTCTTCCTCAACACGTTCTCCTCCGACTCATCCCTACGCGCCGCCGCCGTCGCCGATTTACGCGCCGTGCACGAGCGTGACCCCGCCTGCGTGTCCTTCTCCCACTGCTTGCTCAATTACAAGGGCTTCCTGGCGTGTCAGGTAAATAATCCGATTCCCAAGGTTCGAATATTTACTTTGAATCAGTCTAATTTGTTAGTGGTGATTTACTGTATTCCAGAGCATTGAAACTCGGCCGGTTTCGGAGCTTGAATACTCACATTTGCGGGATTTCAATACTCGTAGGTTTTTTGAAGCACAGTGTTGAAATTGCAGAGTTAGTAGCTGATTAATTGATCGATTTTAAAGTAATAATTGATTGATTTGTGTTTGGGAGCATTGGAACTCTGGTAAAACTCATTTCAGTTATGGTTTCCGAGTTTCCATATTCGGAGTTGTAACTGTAATTTTGATCGACTTATTGATTTAGGAGCACTATAGAACACCTCAAATTTTCGGTTTTTAATGGAGTGATTTGTGTTTGTTAGGCTCATCGTGTGGCACATAAGCTCTGGATTCAGTCACGCAGGCCACTGGCGCTTGCGCTCCACTCGCGGATAGCCGACGTGTTCGCGGTGGATATTCACCCCGCGGCGAGGATCGGAAAAGGGGTGCTGTTCGACCACGCGACGGGAGTGGTGGTCGGGGAGACGGCGGTGATAGGAAACAACGTCTCCATACTCCACCACGTGACGCTTGGAGGGACAGGAAAGGCCGGCGGAGACAGGCATCCGAAGATCGGCGACGGGGTACTCATCGGAGCCGGTGCAACGATATTGGGGAATGTGAAGATTGGAGAGGGTGCGAAGATTGGGGCTGGGTCGGTGGTGCTTATTGACGTGCCGGCGAGGACTACGGCGGTGGGGAATCCTGCGAGGTTGGTTGGCGGGAAGGAGAAGCCGTCGAAGCATGAGGATGTGCCTGGAGAATCCATGGACCATACTTCGTTTATATCGGAGTGGTCTGACTATATTATATAGGTTTCTGTCAATTTTGATTTTGCTTGCGACGCATACTATGTTGAGCAATATTACCAGCCATATCTATTTGGACTAGCATTATTGTTTCGCCAAAGTAAACTTGTTGAATTTGAGGATGAAGAATAAAGAAGCTATTCCACTGCATCAAATTACCACAATCTAGCCAAAATCATCTGAAGCGGAGAATTGGGTTAGGACTTGGCACTGGTATCAGGCTACGTTGGAATTTCATCTTTTCCGATAAAGAAACTTCAAAATTTAACTTGCAATTTGGCAAACGCCGTTCGGTTTAGGTCGGTTTTTGTGTCAACCCGCACAATGAAATGATCAAAAAAAAATTTCTATCCTTCCGACAACTAATTAGAAGTGATTTCAGAAAGAGCTTTAGAATCATATTTTAGAAGAGAAGAAAAGGAGTTACTTAAAATATTATTGTCATGTCTATAAATCTTTGAGAAATAAACATTGATGCAAATATTTTCGGTGCCAAATACTTACCTTCTCTTTCTTTAATTAAGAAATAAAATTAAGACTCTCGGTGTCAATCTTCACGCAAGGCGTTTATATTTTTATAGAAGAACCACTACACTTGGAAATCCACCGCCGGTCTTTCGGTGCCGTACTTAATCAAAGTGTGTTATGAAGTGTTTTTTAACTAGAGAGGAAACATTGCCAATATCATCAGAAGTTCGACCTATCTTTTGCTTTTACCAGCTGAATTTACCCAAACCAAAATTGAGTTGGTTTACAAAACTGAAGCTGCCCAAGAAACTTGATGTTATAACAAAGGCCTCATCACTTGACTACTTCACTCGCTGCCTCTGTGTTTCCAATAGCAGCGGAGCTTTAGCACAACAATGGCCTCTGTCACTTCGCTTCAGCCAACCAACTCCATAATCTCTTCTTCTCGATTCAAACCTCCAAACCCTAACCCTGATCATCTCTTCCTCAAAACCCAACCTTTCTCCTCCTTCAACCCCACCCCATCCAAACCATTTCGCTCTTTCGCAGTCAACAATCCCAGCATCAATCGCCGCCGCTACGACCGCTCCTCCCAGCCGCAAACCGCCAGGCCTCGCTCCAAACCCGTCTACAAGACCCAACCTTTACAAAAGGACAGCAACTATCCCAACCCAAATGAACCCACAAATGAGTCCGACGATCAAAATGTGAGTGACCCATTACGAAAAGATGTGGACTTGATGGGTTTGTGCAAGGAGGGTAAGGTCGAAGAGGCCTTGGAGTATATGGGCCGTGGCGTTTCTGCTGATTATGGTGTTTTCTGTATGTTAATGGAGTCCTGTGACGACTTGAAGGTTGGGAGAAAGATTGACCAGTACTTGAAGTTGGCTCCTTTTGGGGGAGATATCGAGTTGAATGTGAAATTGATCGAAATGTATGGGAGGTGTGGGAGCATGAGAGATGCACGCAAGGTGTTTGATAGAATGCCTGAGAGAAATTTGAGTTTGTGGCATTCGATGATCAATGGGTATGCTTTGAATGGGAAAGGGGGTGAGGGGGTGTTGTTGTTTGAGCAAATGAGGAGTTCAGGGTTGAAGCCGGACAAGGAGACTGTAAAGGTGGTTTTGGGGGCCTGTGCTAGTGCGGGAGCTGTGGAAGAAGGGCTAACATACTTTGAATCGATGAAGGATGAGTATGGGATTGTGCCGGAGATTGAGCATTATGTAGGGGTTATTGATGTTCTTGGGAAGTCTGGTCATTTGAATGAAGCTGAGGAGTTCATTGCGAAAATGCCATTTGAGCCTACCGCCGAAGTTTGGGAGGCTCTTAGGAACTTGGCGCGAATTCATGGAGATCTTGAGCTTGAAGATCGCGCTGAGGAATTGTTGGTTAGTGTTGATCCTTCTAAGGCCAATGCTGATAAAATCCCGTTGCCTCTGCGGAAGAAGTACTCAGAGATTAACATGCTAGAGGAGAGGAATATGGTGAGTGAGTATAGGTGTACAGACATATATGGAGAGTCATATGAGCAATCGAAAGGTTTGAGAGGACAGATGAGGGAAGCAGGATATGTGCCGGATACTAGATATGTGCTTCACGACATTGATCAGGAAGCCAAAGAGCAGGCTTTGCAGTATCACAGCGAGCGGTTGGCAATTGCTTATGGTCTGATCAGTACTCCTGCTAGGCAAACTCTAAGGATAATAAAGAACCTTCGAATCTGTGGTGACTGCCACAATGCAATAAAAATCATGTCAAAGATTGTAGGGAGGGAGCTGATTGTTAGGGATAACAAGCGATTCCATCATTTCAAGAATGGGAAATGCTCTTGTGGAGATTACTGGTAAAGCTATCAGCCTATAGGTGATAGAAGCTTCTCTCCAAAACCAGGCTGTGGTGCTAAGTATGTAAGATTGTAAGGCAACTTCAATGCTGCACCGGAAAAATCAAAAAGGGAATCTTTTTGCTAGAAATTGACTTGTAGAATTTTGTGAGCATCTTACATTGTACATTATTCTTGTACTGAAATTCAGTTGCCATGATAATGTTTTGTTTGGTATTAGATTCGAATGAAATATGCTAAAATGATGCCTGCTATATTCTATATTCAATTTCTGAAAGCATCCGTCTGATATAGATGCACAGCACTTGGCATCATCACCATCCTTGTTGATTCCTGTGTCTGCCTTTTTCAGTAGAAAGTAAAGGTAGCAAAAAATGGCTGCTTCTAGGGGCAGTCCCAGTGGCAAAAGAGTTTTTATAGAATTGAATCTTTTTGGCATTTGTTTTGTCTAGATAAGATAAAAGGCAAAATGGAATCAGTTGCGAATAACTCTGCATCATTTCAAAATCGAATTGAACTGACACACTTTGAATTTACAACATCATCAAAGACGTGCAGAACATGAATTATAAAAGTAAGAAATATTTACTGCATAAGTTAAGCAAAGCTTCTGGATGATTCAATTTCTACTGACAAGTTTGATATGCCGAAGCTTATTAGACAAATAGTGTCATTACAGAACTGAACTTCTGATTTCTCCTTATTCACTTCTCATCTAACAATGTATGTTTCTCTGTTTGGGGTCCTCTAATACAAGGTAATCCAATCAATTATTTCTGCTACCTTAATTAGTGAAACTACAGCTTACAAGATCCCCATGGTAAGGGATATAACCTATAGATATGCTAATTTTCAGCTTAAAAGAATGATATGTACAATTGAAAATAACCTGAATGCTACACAATGAGCTAGTCAACCTAATTGACAACTGAGAAGGGAAGCAACGCTCCCAATAATTTGTGTACGTGTGTTGCCTACAGTGAAAAATTGGACGAAAAATGTCACTAGGAGTGAATCGAGGGCTGGGAAGTTGTTTTGCTGGTTACCCTTTCACACCTTCATCTCGTGATGGAACTCGAAGGTAGGCCTTCATAACATCGTAAACAGTGAATCCAATTGCCACAGATGGCACAACCTGAATCACGCATGATTAGCTAGATTAGCTACAAGAAAGAAAGACTAATAATTTTTGTCAGAAGAATGACTAGGTTTTACCACCTTCAAGTAATTGATGCTAAGTCCTGAAAATAATTGCTTCCATCCTTGCTGTTTAGCAATCAAAACAAGGCTTTCCATTGTACCTTTCATCTCAGGACTGTTTGATGCGAAGAGTCGTTGAACCTATTCAGATGATTTTCACCCATTAATGCCACATAAATTTCATTCAAAAATTATTTTCAGGATTAACTAAATTACCTGCATTTGCCTCCTCACAACATCAAGGGGGTATGTAAAAGTCTGACCTAATAAACCAGCAACAGAACCACATACAAGCTTCACCATAATACTGCTTTTCTGCTCCGGAGGTACATAACGCTTCATCTTCTCATAGAAGTAGAACTTCAAACCGGCATATGGGAAGATTCCATAAAGGGATGGAGCTGATAATGATGTTTCAAATGTTAAATTGGAAATCTATAGAAACACATAATGACACCAGAGGATAATAAAAGCAGTTTTCAAACCCATACCAACACCGCGATAGAGGCCTCTAAGTCCAGCCTCTTTGTAAGTCTTAGAGAAACAATCAACAATTCCTTTATAAAGTTGTTCACTATTCATGATCCCTTGCAATTTTAACTTTGGTGAACCAACAACCTGCAGAAACAAAGATGCCTTTAGTGCAAATTTTTCCTTCAAGTGTAAAGATCTAATAATTCCTTAACAACGGAAATCAATCTCGTGAGAGAGGGGTCAAGCTTTCCCCCTTTTCAGTTTCTTACCTGATAAGCCAACTTAGTACGAACTAAATCAAGAGGATAGGTAAAGAGTACAGCTGTTCCTCCAGATAATGATCCTGCAACAAGATCAAGAACAGGTCCCCGCCCCCCGTCAGGAAAGGCGAGGATAATCCATCTGCGGTATTGCTCATAGCTCATATAATGCAGGGCTGCATAGGGAACAATTCTTGCAACACTAGCTCCATTGCCTCTGTACAAAAACCACTGAAAACTTGTTAGTCCACCAAAACATGTAAACAACACACACATTAATGATTATGTACTCAGGGATTCACCTGTAGAAACCCATTGGCCCTTCTGTCTTTGCAATCTTCTTCACAGATCCAAACAGCCCTAAGCTCTGATATTCTGATCTCCTGGTCTGCAAAAGATGAACAACCAAGTTGTTTCATTAGTACACGAAATCAATTCTATCCAAAAGGGCATATCTAAATTTTCATTTGTCAAATCATGGAAGAGCAACACAATCAAAGCATTCATCTCCGAATCAAAATCAATACATGTGTATCTATCTTTGTGTGTGCATTGACCACCCCATGACTGCCTCTATATAACTAAGTCAAAGGGGAAAATTAAGTATTGGAAATAAGGCATTCAACTAAATTAAGCCTTCAACGAAACTACATGATCATATTTTTAGGATTACATATCAAACCAAGACACACCCAACATAGACCACTTGCAGAATCCATAGAATTCTCACTACTTCAGTCAAAACCAGCCACCCCAACTCAACTAATCAAATATGCACCAAACCCAGAAAACTCAAACACCCAATAATCTCAAATGCAGTACTAAGCAGCACAATGCCCAACACAAAGCACCAATCTTTACCACTAACCAAAAACTAAAACTTCACAAAAAGAACCAATTTTTAACTCCAAAGTAAAAAACTTTTACCTGAAACAAAATCTTAATACGCTCCAGAGGAGCCACCACCGTCTTTGCAACACCGCCGGCGACGCCTCCGGCAATAAGCTCCTTGGCAAAAACAGGCATGGCGTCTATAACCCCATTTAGGTACACATTCGTCTCTCTTTCTTCTCTCTTCTTCGCCATTAGAGAGAGAAAGAGAGAGAGAGTTTCTGGGTTGCTTGCTGAGAATCGAAACGTTTCTTTGTCTGAGAGCTCTGGATTTTTATATGTATGGGGAACCTGACAAGTCGGACTTGGATTCCTGATTTTTTTTTTTTTTATTTTTTTTATTTCTATGTAGGAGAAAGCAATTATTATTAGTTGTGGAGGTTTTGATCAGCTACTTGCAGGTCTATTTTAATCGTTTTGGAATATGGAATCAGGTCCCTTTAGTGGACCAAGTTCCAATCATGGGGTTAACTATGGAATATGCTATTGGTGACTCATGGTCCCATTATTGTTCCTTACCCAGAAAACAAGTCCATCATGAATATTTAGAAAAAATTCAATGGCTTGTTCGTGCTTTGAATCTAGTGTGTTTGTGTCGAGGGTCATCAATTCAGATTTTATTTTTATTTTTATTATTCTTATTAAATTCGATTAGTCAAGCCCGCCAGTAACTCAGTCAGCAATCTGCAAAAAGCAGAATAAATATAACTAGCAATAGTGCAACATGTGCCTTATTGTTTGTTATTACTATATTCTTTATCATACCAAAAATCTAAACTCGCAGAATAAATACTCATAACTATTAGAACTATAAATTTCAGAATAAAATAGAGACGAGAATATTAGAAATCCAAGTAGTGCAAGTAGTGTCTAAAATGTGTTGTCAGAGAATATACTTCTGTCAAATCAGATCAATTGATTCAACACACAATGACAGTTACCAAAGACTGAAAGTGCAAATGATGACAGATTGACAGTTACTGAATTGAACAAAGACTTGTCCAAACAACACCTAATTTCAGAGCGCTCCTAAGTCCTAACTTGGGCAGAGGCTGGAAAATTGTAGGTTCTCCACTGCCACCTTGTAGTTTGATTATAAGCTACACGGTTAAAGCATCAATGGCCCTCAAGTTTTCTTGAGGCTTGAGACTTGAGAGTTTGACAATATGATTCATCGGGCATAGCTGGACATCTGTGGACAGATGAGTTCTACTGATTGGAGTCACAGCACCTGATTTCTTCAATAGAGGTTTACTGGATAAGCTGAAGTAGTATCTTAGCAAGCTCCTCTCTATCACTCCATTTATGGATATCAGCCTTGATAAGCATTCGGTTGCTGCAAATGCGATCCCATAGAGGATAGTCCTTCCTTGGCATTACATGGTCTCCCTCTACTAGTTTCAGAGTTGGGCAAAAATCGTTTCTCCCATCTCCAAGGTAGATGTATCTCTTCCTCCCATTTTCAGAAGCAGAAGCTAAAAATTGATCAATCACCTGACCCTAAATTGAAAGCATAATCAGAAACTTAGCACCATATATAAGATTAGAGCTACCGGACAATAGTGAAGATTGCAACCGCCTCTAGGAAGAAAGAGCAATTATTATTGTAGTTTCCTGGTCCAAATTGTAGGTTAAACAGGCTATAAACCATATTCGCTGAAATAGTTTGAGTATAGTTTCTCAAGTTCTCAGTGATATATGTAGATCATATATCAAGATCACAAGTCAAGCTACTGGACAATACTTTGAGTATTAGTCTCCAACAATTACAAGTCACAACTAACCAGTTCTTCACCCCCCTCCCTTTTCCATACTTATAAATATATTGGATATGAACAAACACAGAACTCATAATTTCAGACTAAGCACATGGCAAACCTTGGTGGATATGTCATGCTAAACCATAAGACAGTAGAAACAATAAAACATGGAGAAATATACAACTAAAATAGACAATATAGTGAAACTTTTTGTGTGCAGAGGCATCAGACCAGCAAATGCTTACATATTCGATGAAAAAAAAAAAAATACCTTGCACATATTTGAAGGGCAAAGATCGCAACCATGAGAAGATGAGACTGGATCATGGTAAGGAAAGATTCTCAGTCTTCCATCTCTATCTACAGACGTTGGGTTTGTGATGATCTGTGAGAAGCATCCCAACAGGCCATGGCATTCCAAGATTGACTCAATGAAAAACTGATTTGCATCACTAATTATCTTCAAGTCACATCTGAAATGTCCGAATTAAAAAAGCACAATATTTGAGCACAAAATCAATAAGGAAAACAAGCAATTGACCATAGATAATGCAAAAATCTTACCCTGAAGCATGAGCTGACTTAATAGCCGCAGCTACTTGTGGATGCATTGGAGTTCTTTTGAGGCACTCTTTAATGTCCTCAGAGGTCTTTCCTTGCAAATGAAGCTCCATCATCATTCTATCCTACAGAGTTAAGAGTTAAGAGTTAACATTAACTAGGCTTGTTCTTCGGCATTCTCTAGTTTTCGGTTTATAGTTCTATGTGCACATTGCTTAATGATCAAAAGACGGATGGTGGGAATCAACATCAAAAAACCCAGTAAGTCCATGATCAATCAAACATACAAGCCCCAATTTGCAAGTAATTAACATCAGTAATACAAACCCAAATAGTCTCTTAATGATCAAAAGACGGATGGTGGTAATCAACATCAAGAAACCCAGTAAGTCCATGATCAATCTAACATACAAGCCCCAATTGCAAGTAATTAACATCAGTAATACAAACCCAAATAGTCTCTTAGCTGAAACATATAAAGCCTCATACACATATGCAAATGCTTCAACCACCAAGCTATAATTCAACCCAAAATTCACTAAATTCATTACTGTGCTAAGAAATTTGCAATCTTTTTTCTTGTTCATTCTTTCCAAGCGTTCAAAATTTATTCTTTTCTACCAAAGGAAACAACTTTGAAAAATTTACTAACAAAAAAGAGAGAGAGTACAGACCATGAGTGAGTTCCATGTCATGGTAGAGCAGCGACGAAGCTCATTGAAGAGCTGGGTGAGACCCATCTCCGTCACCACCCATCGATCGGTGTCATCGTCGATCAGGGTCCGGTCGAAGTCAAAAACCACCACTGTTCTCGTCATTCTAAGCGCCGGAGGTGGTTTTCTTTCGACCCAGAAACCAGTTTTCACTGTAACAGCCGAACTTGCCAACGCTGAAGAGTCTGGTGATCTGCTATTAGTATTCCTTCAAAAAAAAAAAAAAAGTGATTTACTTTGTTTTGGGCCTTGTAGGAATTTCAAAGACCAAATGAATGACTGGCTGTTAGAGAATGGAATATCCTAATAGGACATTAGGCCCATAAAAACCACACACTCTAATTTTTTAATAGAGTTATTGTCCATTTACTCCATTTTTAGAGATTTTTTTCTCACTTACCCAATTAAGACCATTTTTAATAATATATTCTCTTTTTACTTCCTCAAATACCCTCAAGTCAGATTCCTTTTTTTTTTTCTTGGTCTTTTTCTTTTCTCTCTCTTTCTCCTCCAAACCACGACAAAATTCTTTCAAGGGTTTTCTGTCCTCATTTCCATCACCAGGCGACTCAGCTGTCAATTGCATTCCAAAATTATCCAATAAAACTGAAACCCCTTCACAATTCTGACATTTTGTCTTAAGGCTTTTCTTTTCAAATTGATTTAGTTTAACATCTTCAAGAACTTCTTCAGAGATGACTTGTGATTATTATCTGTTCAATGGCAAAGCAAACAAGCTAATTACTCACTTGTACCAAAATAAAATAGTAAACACACTAAACTCAAATAATCCAAACCCAGAAGATGGAAATGAAAACAAGAACTTGTGATTGCTGTGCAAAGCTATCAGCTTCTTCCCTCTTGAACACAACCTTGCCATTATTGATAGCGAAAATAGAGAAACTTTTGGGCAATTTTCAGGCACAGTACTTGGCAACATAAACGGATGATTGAATTTTATTGTGGGTTTTGGAAGTCCCAACAATCCGAGTATCAGCATGAAATGCCTTTGCTTCCCTTACTAGAACTTTTCTGATCGAATTGCCGCTACACACCTTTAGCTTCGGATCAACCTGCCCACAATTCACATGCTCTCAGATCTTAATCCCCAACACCCAAAATTGAAACAAATTGACCACTCACATACTTGTCTCAGCATCCAATTGACTAATTCATAATATACAAAGAAACAAAATTAATGTAACTGACATGATTCAAGCTACAGAAACCTTCATAGGCAGAGAGCACATAATCAAATGTCTTGACCGGCAAAAGCAAACGCGAAGTCTCCTCTGCAAAAAAACAAAACCATAACTCAAACAAAAGCCCAAAACTTCTCAATTTATCAGAATACATATTACCCACAAATCATAAAGAAGGGCTCTGTCGTTCTCCTCCAAAAATCATAAAGGTTGGGAACCAGAAAAGTTCTGGTACATCGATCGGAAGGTGAATTTGATTTTACTAAGTGGAAGGATTTGAAAGTTAGGGATATAGTGAAAGTGGAAAAGGACCAATTTTTTCCTGCTGATCTTATCTTACTTTCATCAAGCTATGATGAAGCACTTTGCTATGTAGAGACCACCAACCTTGATGGGGAAACTAATCTTCAATGGAGAGTCTGTCATTGTTTGGAGGAGAGAGAGAAATAAAAAGAAAGGTTCTGTCGTGGTTTGGAGGAGAAAAGAAAAAGACCAAGAAAAAAAAATTGAATCTGACTTGAGGGTATTTGAGGAAGTGAAAAGAGATGTGAGATAAAATATTATTAAAAAATTGTAGGGTGTGTGGTTTGTAATTTTGGGTGTGCAAATTTCAACCCCTAAAATATATGTATCTTTTTTTCACAAAAAGATGTGATGGATTGTTACCCAATTGTTTACTGTGATGAAAATTATATTTTGCACCAAGTAATGATTAGGATGGTATGACTAATCATTGAGAAGTTGAGAACTTTCCTTCCACTTGAAGATCGTTTGATATGTAAGCGCTACATTGAGGGATGATGATATGCAAGCTGCTAGCATATCTTTAGAGAAGACCAAACTGAAGTCTAAGAATTTTCACTTTCAAAATAAAAATAAAATCAAGTTTGTGTAACTATAAATGAGTATAAATTCCTATTGATTTCGAATAACAATATTTATGACAGTCACATATTTTAGTGATTGGTAGTCTGATTTATCAAAATTTAATCTATAAGAATTAATTGTTACAAAAAACAACAGTCCATAATCTATTTAAAAAAATTTCTTTTTAATTGTCTACCCTGAATTGATACACATTTCACTTAAAAAGGTCTTTTTTTATTCAGAGGATGCAAAAGATTTTTGGCACCCAATCACGATTAGGATGGTATGATTAATGATTGAGTTAGATCAAAGGCAAGCAAACTGGAGGAGTATATTGTACCTTCAAAAAGTAGGGCCCTACTTTGTCCTGCGTGGCCCCACAAAAGGACCCCACCAGAAAAAGCCTCTTCCAATCACGACCCTACACGTCAGTAGGACAGCAGCACTTTTAGTCAAACCACAATGATAGGGGCGTGCCACTATCATTCCCTTTAAAGTCAAATAAGCCACCGAAACCGTAATTCCGGTGCCGTGAAGCTAATTACGGTAAATCAGAACGGTGAAACGTTAACGGCTATACCCAAAACGACGCCGCGCGGTTTTAAAGTAGTTGGGTTTTTACCGCGGGTAAAAACATCGACGGCTACATATGGCTCCGTTAGTGAAAAAGAAGCAATTGCGTCGGTGGTGGTTAACCGCAGGTTATTTATTGGGTTCTAGAGAGAGAGAGAGAGAGAGAATTTTAGAGAGAGAAACAATTGCTTTGTATATAAGCCACACCCAGAAGAGAGAGGTCTACATTTCTTGAAGAGAGAGAGAGAGGAGAGAGAAGAGGGCTGTGTTTGGGAGACGGGAAGAGAGGGCTTGGCCATGGCTGAATCAATCGACTCCGTCTCCCTTGATATGGAGAAGATCTATCTGGGTGGAAAGGTGAAACCTTTACTTCCAAGATTGGATTTTTTTTTTCTTCTTGGTTTTTTTTTTTTTATTTCTCTTACTGTTTGTTGCTTGAATTTGAATTTTTGGGTTTTGGAGCTCAGAGTGGTATGAAGTTGTTTGGCATTTTGGGTCTGAATGGTTTTAGTTTAATCTTTGCAGAATGTGAATTTTTTGTTTTTTCTTGGGTTTTAGTTTTGGAAGAGTGGTTTGTGTTTTGGTGAATGTGTTATAGTGTTTATGAATTGGTAGTGTATTCTGTGATTGGTTGGTGAGAAGTATAGGAAACCCACATTTTGTATTTCTGGGTTCTTTGTTCAGCTCAAGTTTTTTTTTTGGCTTGGTTGAACATGAAGAACATAGGAGCATTTGGATTTCTGACGTTTTCTGGAGATGGGTTTTGCTAAAAATTTATTTCTAGATCTGTATATGACAGTTCATGTTTCTGCTGAATTTGAGTCTTTTCCTTCTTAGATTTTTACGGTTACGGATATAACAAATCTTTCCTTTCACGTATGCATTTGGTCATTTGGGTTTTTGGGGTATACTAACATCTTTTCGCTTAATTTGTGTCGTCACTGATCTGTTGCAATGGTGGAGCTTTTTTTTCTTTTCTTCTTTTGTTTTAATCTTGTTTCAGTTTATTCGAGCTTATGAGCTTTTATGTGAAAGGGTTAAATGTTTGGGTCCAAATTGGATTATCTAGTGTATGAAGTATCGAGATAGACCCTTTGTTGATTTCCTTGGAATCCAATGTCAACTGGGTATTGAGTGATTTTACTTTTTTTTTTTTTTTTTTTTTGTGGTTTACTGTTTGTTTTGTCTTTCTTTGTTGATTCTTTCCTTGTTGTGTGATGTTCTTTGTTCGAAGGAAGTTGGTTCTCTTGGGTTTATTCTTAAGTGTATAACAGTCTATTGACGAAACCAAAGTGATACCTTTCTTCGTCTCATTTCTCAATTCTATCAACAAATCTAGCTGTCACTTTAACTTGTCATTTTTATTGTTCCTGAGTAGCTGGTCAATTTCTTCTTTAATACAATTAGATTCTATACTTGTCTTTTTAACTGTCATCACTTTCTTTTCTTTCTTTTTCTAAGATCAAAATGATTGATATCCAATACCACTTATTTGTTTCACCTATTTAAACAAAGTTTATGTTAGTAAGGTGTGTTTTGAGACTGAGTTCCCTGAAAAAGGTGTAAGTGCACATGGGAAGCTCTTTGGGGAATAAAGTTATCTGGAAAAGCTGGATTTCCTTCTCTTACTTGGACAATATAGATGAGACAGGCCAGATATCTCCCAAGTAATAAAGGCTATATGGTATAACAAATTATTATGGTAGTAGAACAGTTTAATTTGTAGCTTTGTGATTGATTGCTTCTTTGAAAAATAAGTTGGCTTTTATGAATTTTTTTTTTAAAAGCCTTGATTTTTTCTGCATGCCTATTGTTTCTTGTCTTGTGATTTTTACTCTGTTCATATCACAATTTCATTTATTGCAATGTTTTATCCTCAGGAACATTTTATTCGAACTGGCTGTGGTTCTGTGTCTGTTATAGTTTATGGAGACCAAGATAAGCCGGCACTTATCACATATCCTGATTTAGCTCTAAATCGTAAGTGCCTTATATACTATTACACTCCATTTTTAAAATGACAACCTGAGTATCTACTTTTTGCTGTTTTCGATATTTTACTACACTGTGTTGTCAATTTACAACAAAAGTTTTGCCTCTTCTCTTGTTGATAACATAACCCGGCAGTTCAATAAAATTTGTTAATCCTAATTCACTTTTTTCTTTGGAATTGAGCAGATATGTCTTGTTTCCAAGGGCTATTCTTTTGTCCTGAAGCAGCTTCTTTGCTGCTCCACAACTTCTGCATATACCATATTAGTCCTCCTGGTCATGAGGTCTGTATAGTTTCCCTTTGAGCGCATTTCTGTTTTAATTGTTGCTCGAATCATATAATTTTCTTTGAAGAATATTTTTATGTAACTGAATGCTATTATTCACATAGTTTCTCGTTGGGAACTTTTACAAGAGTTCTTGCAGTTAGGAGCTGCTTCGATTAGTCTTGATGATCCTGTGCCTTCTGCTGATGACTTGGCAGATCAGATCCTTGAGGTTCTAAACTTTTTCGGGTAATGATTACCACTGTTTCTTCATTTAACGAAATTGAAATTTTTGAGTTTTTGAATTTCTTTTTTACTGTTTTCAAGACTTCTATGTAGTAATGGTTGCTGTGAAATGTACGTGTAGAAATGGATTTCCTTTTCTTTAATCATGTTTTTTTTTCTTTTCTCTGATGAGATGCTTCACAATAACTAGTTTCTCACTGTACAAAAATCTCCTTTGTCAGGCTTGGTGCAGTTATGTGCATGGGTGTGACGGCGGGTGCTTATATCCTTTCCCTATTTGCTGTAGGTTCTCCTTCAACTTTCTATACTTATGATTTTAAATACTTCTATCTTAGTTTATTGATCAAGGTTTGTTCCACAGATGAAATATAGGGAACGCGTTCTTGGTTTGATACTTGTATCCCCATTATGCAGAGCACCATCTTGGACTGAATGGTTTTATAATAAGGTACTTCTTCCTAACCTAGCTGTTATTATTATTCTTTTTAGAAGTTGTGAAGCTCAATTGTTATACTATACTGTACTTATGATTACTTGTAATATGCAGGTGATATCAAACATGCTATATTTCTATGGCATGTGTGGTTTGTTAAAGGAGTGTTTACTTCAGCGTTACTTCAGTAAGGTATTGTTGCACTCCGACATTGTGTCTTTTTTTCTTTTCCTTCTATTAACTTCTGTAGATTCAGTATTGAGTATGCCATACATCTCAACAGGAGGTTCGTGGTAGTGCTGAAGTTCCAGAGTCGGATATAGTTCAAGCATGCAGAAAAGTAAGTGCTTCAGCTAATTTCAATTTCCTTTACTTAAACTCTACTTTTGGTCCCTTATTGATGTTCCAATGGTGTTATCTGTTTTATTTCCTTAACATGTTTGCTTCTTCAGTTATTGGAAGAGAGGCAGAGCTCAAATGTTTGGAGATTTCTTCAAGCAATTAATCGGTAAGCACATTGCTGATCCTGCTTTTTATCTTGCTGTTTATGTTTCTTCCCTTGACAGAGAGAAACGGAAAATAGTTAAACGCATGGAACTTTAACTTTCTGACTTACAGGAGACCTGACATAACTGAAGGATTGAAGTCACTAAGGTGTCGCACTCTCATTTTTGTTGGGGATAGCTCTCCTTTCCACTCTGAGGCTCTCCACATGACCTCAAAGTTGGATAGAAGATATAGTGCCTTAGTAGAGGTATGTTGCAACTTGTATGTCATGTTTGAGTCTAGCAATAATTTATGTCTCTGCGTAGGTGTGGGTGTGCATTATAGATATGATTCTGCAGAGGTAATGGAACATGCTTAATGTTATGGCTGGGCTTTGTCGTTGGTGGTGCAGGTCCAGGCTTGTGGATCGATGGTGACAGAGGAGCAGCCACATGCAATGTTGATACCCATGGAGTACTTCTTCATGGGGTATGGTTTGTACAGACCGTGTCATTTCAGCGAGAGCCCAAGGAGCCCACTCAGCCCATCTTGCATCTCCCCTGAGCTTCTCTCCCCGGAAAGCATGGGTCTGAAGCTAAAACCAATCAAGACCCGTGTTTCGCTCGGATTATAACATGGTAGAAGGAAAGAATTCAAATGGAAATAACGCAAGGTGATCGATCCAGCTGTGAATGTGATTCAGAAGTTGCTTCATTTTTTAGTTCTTTGTTCAAATTTTTTATTGTTTAAGAAGAGGGTAGAAGCTCGCATGCGGCTGGAGGGAGGAGCGGTTGTAGATACAGAAAGGGGAGAGGAATATATCGTATCATATCATATATTATATAGGAAGGGGAGGAGACTTCCTTCATTCTTTTGTAGTCACTCATAATGGAAAATCATGCCTTTGAGCTGTCTCTGTCTGTCTGTATATTCTATGAACACTTTGGAGGATTGAATTTTATTTATGATGACGAGAAATCAATAATAGAGGGGGAAACCTTCCCATTCATTCATGTATCATCTTCTTTTCTTTTGCAGTTTTATAATGATCACTGTGCTGCGCATGATGCACAAGGTGCACAGCCACTGTTGCCCTTCATGAGGGGCAACAAGCAAAGTCATCGATTCATTCAACTCAAAGAAGAATTCACTAAAATAATTATCCAAATAAATGACTCAAAAATGCCGTTATCAGCTCTAGCTAGAATTCATATCAAACACTAAACACAATGAATTGGAGTTAAAGAACAAAAACCCGAAACTATTACCAATCGTTTACTCGATACTAACTCTTCTTTTCTTTAGTATTTCTCATTTCTATTTTTTGGGTGAAATTTTTATTACACACATGTATGACATATACACAGATCTAACGGTGTGTAAGCCATAAGTAGATGAAAATAAAGGTTACTTATGACTTGCACACAATTCAGCCTTCAAAATTCTGGGTGTATGTCATGTCATACACGTGTGTATAGTTCTATTCAATATAGTACATACATTGTTATACAATGGTAACCAAAACGACAACCAAAGAAAAGAAATGAAAAATACTAATTACTCCTGAATAACCAAAACGACATCGTCGCACTCATTATCTGTTTATTTTCATCGAGTGCAGAAGAAAAACCCCTGCCATTCCAGGGTTTAAGTAAAACCCTACAAAAAAAAAAAAAGGGTATTTGGCAAAACCCTGCAGCAATTTAGAGAAAGAGAAGAAGATAGAGGACAGAGGATACCCAGAAACTTCCGGAAGAAAAAGAAGCACCGCCAGCAAACCGCCGTTGCGTAGTCGCCGTCGTCGTCGCATTTGTAAGTGAGTACATGAAAGTTCTCTTCTTCTTTTTTTTTGAAATTTTTGTGTTTAATCTGGTAATTGAGTTCAACTTATTTACTGTTGTAGGTTATTGGGTAGCCTTTGGTTTTGGTGGGTTTGTTAAAGTTTTGTTCTTTGATGCATTTGATTGATTTAAACACTGTTTCAAGTAGATGGAATGTGACCTAATTGCTCTGGGAATGTCACCGGGTTTTCGAGGCTGTTACTGCCAATTTGCCAAAGACCCACTACTTATTCGGTTCGATTGCATAGCAAGATTAGTCCCAGTGTCAGGTCATTGTTGCTGTCTAGATTGAAGTCTTATTCTTGTGCTGCTGTGAATGTTGTTGAGTCGAGCCCAATCAGTGATTTGGCTCAAAACCATACCCGAAAATTGGAGACTCAAGTAGGATTAGATAATGGGAATGTGGGTGATCAGGAAATAGTAGGAGATGATGTGAAAGCCAGGCCTTTCGTTTGGAATGGGAAGAAGAGGCTTATACGGTATTCTGGGATGCTTCGTACCTGTGCTTCACAAGGGTCTTTGAATGAGGGGAAGGCTATTCATGGGCAGGTGATAAAGAATGGGATACACCCTGATTCGCATTTGTGGGTTTCGTTGGTTAATGTTTACTCGAAATGTGGGGATTCTGCGTATGCCCGCAAAGTGCTTGGTGAGATGCCTGAACGAGATGTTGTGTCGTGGACTACTTTAATTCATGGGTTTGTGGTCAAAGGTTCTGGTGTTGATGCTGTTAATTTGTTCTGTGAGATGAAGAAAGATGGTACAAGAGCAAATGACTTTTCGTTGGCTACTGGTTTGAAAGCGTGTTCTTTGTGCTTAGATTTAAGCTTTGGAAAGCAGTTGCATGCTGAAGCAGTGAAAGCGGGGTTCTTTTCCGATGGTTTTGTTGGATCTGCTCTCGTTGATCTTTATGCAAAATGTGGTGAGATGGAACTTGCCAATAGAGTGTTATTTTGTATGCCTGAGCAGAATGTTGTATCATGGAATGCCCTGCTAAATGGGTATGCTAAGGAAGGTGATGGAAATCAAGTTCTGAAATTGTTTTGCAAAATGACTGAATCAGATATGAGGTTAAGTAAGTTCACCTTGTCTACTGTCCTTAAAGGTTGTGCAAACATAGAAAATTTGAGAGTAGGTCGGATTGTGCATTCTTTGGTTGTCAAAGTTGGGTTTGAGGTTGATGAATTCCTGGGTTGCAGTCTTGTTGATATGTATTCTAAGTGTCGAATGGCAATTGATGCATTAAAAGTATTCAGGACGATTAAAGATCCTGATGTAGTGGCCTGGAGTGCTATTATCACTTGCCTTGATCAACAAAGGCAATACCAGGAAATGGCTCGACTATTTCGTTCAATGATAAGCACAGGCATCTCACCGAACCAATTTACCCTTTCTAGTATTATTAGTGCTGCCACTGATCTTGGAGACCTCCATTTTGGTGAGAGCATCCATGCTCTTATATGGAAATATGGCTATGAATCTGATCTTCCAGTCAGCAATGCTCTAATCACAATGTATATGAAAATTGGATGTGTGAGAAATGGTGCTCAGGTTTTTGAGGCAATGACAGAACATGATCTGATTTCATGGAATGCCCTTCTATCTGGAGCACACGACCTAGGTCCAAGAGTATTCCACCAAATGCTTGCTGAAGGTTGCAAGCCCAACATGTATTCCTTCATCAGTATTTTAAGATCCTGTTCTAGCCTCTTGGATGCAGACCTCGGGAAACAAGTGCATGCCCATATTGTCAAAACAAGCCTCCATGATAATGACTTTGTTGGGACGGCTCTCATTGACATGTATGCTAAAAGTAGGTTCTTAGATGATGCTGTTATAGCTTTCAGTAGATTGAGTAATCGAGATCTTTTCACTTGGACAGTCATCATTACTGGTTATGTACAAACTGATCAAGCAGAGAAAGCTGTTGCTTGTTTCAGTCAGATGCAACAAGAAGGAGTGAAGCCAAACGAGTTCACTCTTGCTGGCTGTTTGAGTGCTTGCTCCCGTATAGCTATGCTGGAAAATGGGCGGCAGCTCCATTCGATGGCAATTAAGGCTGGGCATTTAGAAGATTTGTTTGTTGGTAGTGCACTCGTTGATATGTATGCAAAATGCGGATGCATTGCTGATGCTGAGGGTACCTTTGAGGGTTTGGCTTCCAGGGATACAGTCTCATGGAACATCATGATTTGTGGATTCTCTCAATATGGTCAAGGAGAGAAGGCTCTGGAAGCCTTTTCGACAATGTTAGATGAAGGCGTCATGCCAGATGAGATCACTTTCGTAGGTGTTCTTTCAGCTTGCAGTCACCTGGGTTTGGTTGAAGAAGGGAAAAAGCACTTTGACTCGCTGAGCAAAGTTTTCCAGATCACTCCTACCATTGAGCATTATGCTTGTATGGTTGATATTCTTGGTAGTGCTGGGAAATTTGATGAGGTTGAAAGCTTTATTGTGACAATGAAACTGACACCGTATGCCATTATTTGGGAGACTGTTCTTGGAGCTTGTAAGAAGTATGGAAATGTGGATTTTGGTGAAAGTGCTGCAGGAAAGCTTTTTGAGCTTGAACCTGAGATGGATTCAACTTATATATTGCTGTCAAATATCTATGCAAATAAAGGTAGATGGGATGATGTTAGAAAAGTCAGGACATTAATGTCCAGCCAGGGTATTAAAAAGGAGCCTGGTTGTAGCTGGGTTGAAGTTGATGGACAAGTCCACACTTTTGTCTCTCATGATGGTTCGCATCCAAGAACCAAGGAAATCCATCTGAAATTGGAGGAACTAGGTCAAAAGCTGACTTCAGTTGGTTATATACCAGAAACTGAGAATGTTCTTCACAATATCACTGAACAAGAAAAAGAGGAACATCTCCAATATCATAGTGAAAGGTTGGCTCTTGCGTATGCCCTTCTAAGCACCGATCCTGTAAAAACTATTCGTATTTTCAAAAATCTTCGCATATGTGGGGACTGCCATGATGTTATGAAGCTCATCTCAGATGTCATGAATAGAGAGATAATTGTTCGTGACATCAAGCGGTTTCATCATTTTAAGAATGGCACTTGCTCCTGTCAGGACTTCTGGTGATGTTGGTATTTGAAGCTCCATAGTCCAGATAGCAGGTTCAGCTATAGTGAGTTCTAAACGTTGTTCTCATAATGAACTATAAACAACGGGAGGTTCATGAGAGCGCTGAAGTTTCACATATAGTTAAAGCATGCACAAAAGTAAGTCCTTCAGCTACTTAAACTTCTTTGACCTGTACTGCAGTTTGATGGAATCAGTTGTCTGTCTTTCTTCTTGATTTTCAAATGGTGTTATCTGTTTTTATTAACTTGGGTGCTTCTTCTTCAGTTGCTCGAAGAGAGGCAGATGTCAAAGGTTAGGAAATTTCTCTGGGCAGTTCATTGGTAAAGACAGTGCTGGAATGGCTTTCTTTTCTTTTCCTTTTCTTCTTTCAATCTTATATTAAAGTTTTCTTTTTCTGCAGAGGGAAA
Organism: Rosa lucieae; assembly: GCA_024704745.1. NCBI lineage: Eukaryota > Viridiplantae > Streptophyta > Magnoliopsida > Rosales > Rosaceae > Rosa > Rosa lucieae. Next base: position 6,683,545 of record CM045493.1, read on the forward strand.
TGCAGCTTGCTTTTTCTTTCTTGCAGGACTGAGCAACAGACCTGACATAACTGAAGGATTAAAGGTGCTGCACACTTTTTTGTTGGGGATGAAATCCTCGACACTGAGGCGCTTGACGTGACTTCAGAGTTGGATGGGAGATACAGTGCCTTAATAGAGGTAGGCTGCAACTTGCTTGTTAGTTCGAGTCTAGCATGTGGATGTGCACGATTGATTCATAGCTATGATTCTCCAACATAAGATTGAACGAAAGAGCATGTTCAATGTTTATTATGGAGCCTGATGGATGGATATGGTTGGTGGTGCAGGTCCAGGTTTGTGATCGGGTGGTGACAGAGCAGCGGCCACTTCAGTAGAGGTACGGCTGGTGCAGGCTGTCTCGCGTAGGAACAACCTGGGTTTGAAGCTAGGACGACCCATGTAACTGAATATGATCGTTTCAGCATTCATCCCCTCCGATGAAGATTTCAATGGGTTGCAACTCTTCTAAGGTCTCATTGCCGTCTTCCAAATTTTGATGCATTTCTTAAAATGCCGGAAAGAGAGATGGATAGATCACATAAGAATAGAATAAGAGTTTTGAGGCGAAGAATGGTTGTAAATTACTCAATGATGCAAAGAAAAAGAAAAGCGATAATAAACGGGTCTCCCCCATGTTCTGTGCTAATTTTGGAGCAGATGATTCAATTGCTCTTCCACTTTGTAAAAGAATAACAAAGAGCCACAAGATGTATTGGAAGTGATTTGACAATTTGTTGATGAAGTTTCTTGCAAACAATTGGTAAATGGTGCAGGCCTCATCAAACAACAACAAAAGTGATATAATTTCATAATATTTCAATACAAAATTGTTAGCCGTTCATATAAACTCCTAGACCATCAGCACCAGTCTCGAGACAGCATCCATGAGAAATTATAGTGCTCCTGTCATTCTGTGTCCTCATCAAATGGTGCATTCTCATTCATTCCGAGTCCTCATCAGAGAGTGAACTCTCCTCTTCACTCTCGCTGCTTTCCCCTTTCCGTTTTTTCCCTCTTTTCTCCGCTGATGTCATTGTATTGGCAGCAGCTAAAAATGCATCACTAATGTATTCATTAACTTCTCCATCATCTGTATGTTCTCCTCGCCTCTTGTTATCGATGTAAAAGATAGGGTCTTCATCAACTTCATTGCTGTCTAACTTCGAAGCTGGTGGTTTAGACATATCAAGACTATGATACTTCAAGATACTATCACCAAACACTAAGAAGCCTCGACGCTCGAGGTTAAGAAGCCATTCTGGAGAAAGAGATCAATATTATACAGAGCATTACTAAATATGTCATTATTGATTTACTACCAAGGGAAGTAAGCAGAGCCACTTACTTATAAGAGCTTTGGGTGAGGTTCCCTTTGATTTGACCGAGCTATCCTCCACAGGAATCTGACTCTTTACCCATTTAACCACTTGGGAATACAATTGTGAACTGGAAAATGCAGTAGTAAAAGAGATGCTTCTCCTTTGATCACCATGCTCCCTGAAACAAGCCATAAATTGATTAATGGTATCATGAGATATACATTTTATTTCTTCTTTCTGGACATGTAATAATATTTGTTGTAGGTTTTTCTTACCTAAAATACTCCACTGCTTCATGGGCAAGAATCAATCTTCTCATGGCAATCATTTTCATGTGCTCAGCAGATATGTGAATTGCTTTCTCAGGATTAAGGAAAGAATATTCGACCAATATGATGGCATCATACAGCGCTTTCCTCAACAAAACTTCATCTTCAGAACTCTGCATAGATTCACCGTGATAGTTTTTGTTTTAGTCATTACCTTATAAGATCACCTCAGAACAAAACAAAACAACGATAATTAAATTTTGTACAAGTAGAATCAAGATACTAAATATTCAAAGGGAAACAGCCAACACAAAAGATGTAGTATCAAAACTAAACATTTAAACAGAGGGTACTTTGTTACTTACCAAAAGGGAGGTAACAGGCAAAGTCTTCTCCAGCAGCATCCTCAAAAGGACCTCTAGTTAACAGAAAGAGTAAGAAAGTCAGCACACTAAACACGAGATCAACAAAACTAATACCATTATTCAGTACACGAAATCTACCAAACAGATTCATACAAGCGTGATAGAATTACACCCTTTCTTGTGATATCAACAAACAGCAAACCCAGACATTAAATAGTCCTACACTAAATTCTCAATGTCAAGTGGAAGTAAACACCTTGATTTACGAATACACATTCATCCAATTCATGCAAGGATAAAACAATACTAACCGAAAACGTAAACATTCTGGAACCCAGTAATGGAACCAACAGCCCAAGTCCTCAACTCTGTCTCCAACACATCCCCTGAAGTCCCAGCTTTGCAATTCAAGCACAGTCTCAACAAAAAAACCTCTGCAATAACAACTCCAGCCAAGTAACTCACATCCCCATCTCTCTCACTAAGCCCACCAATCACCTCCACACTCGCTAAAGGTAACAAATTCCTAACATTCTCATCTCTGTCCAACCAAACACAACTTAAACCCGAAAAAGACCAACCCGAACTCGAATCAATCAAAGGTTCCTCCTGACCCGAATCCCTGCTAGAACAGCACACATTTATAAACCCCAGAATCACTCCCACCAAATTCTTCACCTCCTTCATCACTTTCTTCTCCTTCTTCAACCCCAAGTCCCTCTTAAACAAATCCAAAACGACGTCGTGTGCCAACCGCACCACCGGAGCGAGCAGCGCGACGCTCTTTGAGGAACCGCAGGGAGCTGAGCAAGAGGAGAGCAGCTGAAACAAGTCCTTTGCGGCGGCGATTCGGTCCAAGATGTCGCCTTTTGGGTGGTTCCGGCTCCGAAATGTCAATGCGGTGTAGACCCAGATGGATTCGAGAGGCGGGTCGACCCGAGCTTGCATTGGTTGGTAGAATTGTTGAATCAAGGGAGAGAGTCTGGGGTTTTCCTTGTGGATTTCATCCACAACGGTCTGAATTGATGGGCTTAGCTTAATTTGGAGTTCGGAGTTTGGTGGATTTGAGGAAGTCGTGAACTCGATTAGAGACGGAACCATGGTGAAACTGTTTGATTTGCAGTGAGAGCTAGTAGGAGCTGAGCTCAAGTAAAACCCTTACCTTTTGAGCTTGTAGGAAAGCTGTGTAGCTAGGGTTTAAGAGAATTTCGAAAGCGACGTGTCGTTTAATGGGACTTGGGTTCGGATCAGTTCCGGACTTGGGTTCCGAGTCTTTCAATCCGATCCGATCCGGGTCTGGGTCAGAGGTAGAGCTGGCAAAATATCGTGTCGTGCATGTCGCGTTGGGGAATACAATTACAAACCATTAGTTAATACAATACGATAAAGATAAAACTAAAACCGAACCACTAAATTTTTTTTTAACTGTTAAGACTCATTAAGACCCATTACGAAATTATCAATTTTGTAAACTTATAAAATCTTATAAAAATAGAGCAACACATGAGACACATAAATTATTTGTAAAGTTTAGATATCTTTTTCTTCTTCCTAAATGAAAGTTGAAGTTGGCGTGAAAATTGAGAAAAATAATGAATTAGAGCGATGCACTAAAATTATAACAAATTAACACGAAAGCAAACCATTAAAAGTTGTGTACTTATCGTGGTGAATGAATATACCTGAAATCAAATTTTTATAATTTGTGTTCGTGTTGCATTATTGTGTTTTTGTTAAAGTCTGAGATATTTTTTTCTCTTAATTAGGAGTTGAAGTTGGCGTGAAAATTGAGAAAAATAATATGATGAATTAGAGAGATGCATTGAAATTATAAGCAACATATTAACATGAAATCAAACCATTAAAAACTAATGTACGTCTCGTGGTGACCTAATATGAAACTGAACGAATATATACTTGAAATCAAATCCTTATAATTTGTGATCGCGTCGTATTTATCGTGTTGTAGACGATTTTGCATTTTGCCGAGTCTAGTTAAAGGTTTTATATAATACGTCATACGTGCAATCTCGTACCCTATTGGCCAAAACCACTGGCCAACAAGACCGAACTATACTCAACCAATCACATGCAGCTGAACACGTAACACCAAAAAAAAAAACTTAAGTCTCGCAAATTGACCAATCTGGGTCAACCAGGGTTCGAACCTCGATAAATCAACGTAGTTCCGAAGAATTTATATAAAATCATCAAAACTAGTTTGTGTTCTTCAAAACATTCTGAGCATTCCTGGTTGTTGAGAGCTATGGCGAAAGTGAGGCCAATTCAAGTTTGGATCTTTGCAGTGGTGGTGATCTCGGCATTGGTATCGATCTCCGAGTGTGCGAAGAAGCCAGTGACTGTGGCGAGGAAGGAAGACATTCCCTTCATCAAATGCCAGGTCTGTGAGAAGCTCGCAGCTCAGTTGCACCACCAAGTTGAGAAGAAGAGAGCTGAGGTCGAACCCAAGAAGGTAACTTTATCATCTGGGTTTTGTTCTATTGGCTTTGTTTGAGGAGTTGAGTAATGGGTTGTGGAATTTGATTGTGGGTGTTTGTTTTTTTTTTGGAGGTAGATCTCGGAGTATCAGATTATTGAGATTACGGAGAATGTTTGTAATCTGAAGAAGGCGGAGGCGGATTGGATTTTGCTGATTGACATAGTTGAACAAGGAGATGAGTTGCAGGTAAAGAATTTGTGCTTCATTGCTTTGGATCTTGTGGACTGAAAGTTTAGAGATTGTGTTTTTGTCAACAGAAATAATGGATTGCTAGTATTTTGATGGTGTTTTGTGTCTTCAAAGCATATGCTTTTTCAGTTTTGAACTGTTGAGGGTTTGTATTTTTAAGTCTTATAGGCTAAAGTATAGATATTTGGTTGCTCAATGTCCTGACATGATCATTGATACTTTTCAGCTGGTGGAACAAGAATCTGAAGGACAATGCAATTCCGAATGCAAGACGATCGAGCGAGCCTGTCAGGAGGTAATGAGGATTTTTTTTGAATGTTTTTGTGTATCTAGAAACTCTATTCGCTTGTACCTATACTCTTTGCTGTTAATCAAGTTAAAGTTCTTTGCCTTTCCCCTTTGTAGTCCTATGTATTACAATTTGTTCTCTCCTAGCTTTCAGTTTTTTTTTTTTTAGCCTCATTGTTGATGCACTATACTCAAATTAAAGAGCTAATCTGTAATGCTGCAGGTTCTGGGGTATTCTGATACTGATGTCGCTGAATATCTATACAAATCCAAACCTGACATTGATTCCTTGGTTAATTATCTATGCAAAGACCTTACTACAGCCTGCAGTGCCAAGCCTCCCCCAGTTCCTAAGGTAATTGTTTTCTTGGTTGATATTCAAGTTAATTCATTGTTGACACATTTGTGAGACATCCTCCGTTGTTGCTGATCTATAGAGACTAGGGATCTTTGCAATCATGATTCCAATACGTCTTAAGTTCATGTTTTGAGCACTATAAAGATGCTCTTTGAAATTTGTTTTTACCCCAGTGGGATCACATGTTTTGCCGTATCCATGCTTCATAGCATGTGACCGCCAATTGTTTCTTTATTTCATAATGCATAAAACCATATAATGCGCTTAACAAATAAAATCCTTTAGCGACATGTATAGATTTCAGATCCTAACAAGGCTGAGTGGTGATCCATACATGCTGCCTCGTTTATATATTGATCTCAACCATTGTTTTTAACCACCTTGATCATTTCGATAAGTATCTCTACATAAATAGGATAATGTACATCTAGTGATTGGCTACACACAATTTGCTTTGAAAGCAACACACTTATGTATCATACTAATGAAAGAATACTCATGATAATATCTTGTATCTCCCAGGGTAGGACTCCTGGAGAAGTTTTTGTGCCCAAGTCATCAAAAGAGGCTGAAATGGAAAAAATAATGAAATCTATGGAGGTAATTGTCCTTTCATTGGTGCAGAGCTTCATTTCATACAATGCTAGTGTTTTGCTGAATGTTGTGCCATGTTCTTGTTTACCGTTCAGGGTATGCCAGGAGCCCCAGGCATGAAAATGTACTCAAGAGATGATTTAATGAACATGAAAAACTTTGGCGGCGAAGATGGTGATGACGAAGATGATGATGACGAAGATGACACTCAATTTCCCTCAAAATTGGTAATTACAATATTTCAGTCTATACATTTCTCATATGAACATTATATTTGTTTCTTATGCCATGTAAAAAAACTTATTCAACAGGGAAGGGCTTTGAGAGACAAAGAAAATACAAAGAGTGATTTGAAACAGAAGATCACCCATGGAATTATAAAGACCAAGGACACACTAAAGAAGCATGCAAACAAGGTCTCTAACTGGTTACGGCAAAGGTGGAGGGGACTCAAAAAGACAGCTTCAAAGAAGAGTACAAAGGCCGGCAAGGCAGAGCTTTAGACCACTGAATCACACTACTATAGGAATTGTATTAGAGCCATTACATTTTTGTTAAAATTGTATCAATATGATTTTGCCATTGCCAACAAGTAGGAAGTTGAGGGAGAATTACGGTTTCGTTGAGTTCTTGTTTCCATCACACCAAGAATACCTTAGCAATTGTTTTTATCATCTTTTTCTTGGTCTTTTTTTTATTTCTTTTAGTAAGGCTAATGGTGTCTCCTCAAGTGAGACTAAGCACACTGAAAAATATTGTATGCCTTTTCAAAGCCATGGAAACCCTCCCGGGTAATGGATCAAATATGGATCAGATCTTAGAAACCCGGGTAATGGATCAAATATAGATCAGATCTTAGAAAGTTAAATAATAGATCAAATACCAAGCCTTTTTAGAATCAAAATTTTGATATTACAAATTCAAGAAATGAATAGTTAATAGTACAAATGGTACAAAACTGCCTCCTAGATCATTTCCTAGATCCATATGGTGGCAGTTTCTTCTTAAAACTGGTCGAAAAACAATCCACAACATTTAGTTGCTGCAAGTACGGATTGCTTTCTCATGGAACGATAAAATAGCGCAACTTAGCGCATCTTGTAATATTGAACCCTTGAGACACTGCATCGCTGACCATTCAATGAATACTTGAGCATTATATCAATATCACGGGGATTCTTTTTGTTTTGCGCTACAGTCATGGTTCCAACAATCGACTCTCCTTGACATACTGTCAGCACATCTTCCAAGTACAGGACTGTTTGCTTCCAATGTGTAGATCGCGATCTTGGCCCTGCATTATATTTCACGTTGTAAGAAAGATGGTGCATATGAGAAAGCAATTGTGTTATTAATGTATCGTGGCTCCTACCACAGTAGTGATGCTTACTTATCAAGGATTGATTCCATTATTATCTTTTGGTTAATATCAGAAGTAATGTTGATTTGATGAAAATACCCCTAACATCAAATGTACTGAGAACGAAAAGAAGAAGGGAGGAGAGATGGAATGGCCCTTCCAAAAGCTGAACACAACATAATTGACAGAAGTGACAGAACATGAGTGAAACAAGGGCACAACACTGTACTAAGAACATTAATGCATGTAGAAAACATTGAAAGGACATCAATAGAACATCTCTTCTTTTTAACACTTCTTTGTTGCCAATATTTCCAAAAGGAATTTTGATCAGGACAGAAAACAAAAGTAGGAGGTATAGAACACATCTACTGACCTGTGGAGAAGCCCATCAATTTATGACATTTTGTAAATGACACGTCAAAGTAGGCTACAAGAGCATGAATGAAATCATCACGTTCAGCAATAAGCTTAAAAGGAGCTGTGAAGGAAGCATCTCCAGGAGTCATCTTAGATATATCCATTGTCTGAGTGAAGAAAAGTGGAGAATGTTAGTGAGCCATATAAAAGGACAAAGCGCTTATCTGATGCAGTGCAGGCATATGTATTTCCCACCTTGAGTAGCTGGCTATTAGTAACAATTTGGTTTTGGTCAACCGTGTCCACAAGAGGCTCCATCATGGCTTGCTTCTTGATGCAGCTCATGTCAAAGCCATATACATTATTCCAAACTGGAATATTGAGATAATTGGAAGAGGAAATAAGCGATATTTCCAAACAAAAAATAACAACAATCTATATGTAAATACAAATGAGATCAGAAGGCTTACATTCTATCTTATCTTCTTTGTACTCTGCATCCTCAATAGCTGTCAGAAAGAGAGAACATTTGTCCGGTAGCAAAATTCCATCATCTACCTACAAACAGGAAAAGAACGAATTTTTCCTATAAATAAGCCAGAGCATGATAGATCATAGTTTTGAAAGTTTATAAGAGTATACCCCTAGCTCCAATTTATCGTATAGTATCCCAAAACACACAACTATAATAGAATTGTATCCCTTGAAGATGAACCTAAGCCACCCAACTAAAAAGTCTAGGTCTTTTCTCTTTTTTCTAATAATAATAATAACCACCCTCAATTGACAATCTGCAACTTTGCATAAGGCTTGTTTATTCTTGCACTGGATATCAATTTTTTTTTTTTTTAATTGCAAATAATACTTACAAGCCATTTATCACGAGCATAGAGGACGGTATTCAACATGTTCTCAAACAACAAAAAGTATCCCATCCACTCAGAAATAATTATATCCACTTTAGCAACTGGAAGCTCAAGTTCTTCAATCTTTCCTTTCAGAACGGTTACAACTGCATTTATAAAACAACTGACAAGTAAGCAGGATAGTATTATGAACAATGTTAAGAGTTGAGGCTCAAGTGGCGGATCAGAGCTAAATACAGGAATGAAATACAAAAGAATTACCATTAGAAAACCCGTTAGTTTCAACAATCTCTTTTGCCCTCTCAGCCATATCTGAGCACTCAACCTGTGGAAGCAAATCAACATTACTAAATAGATGTAGACGAACTAATAATTAGGAAGTCTACAATGCAACTAAAGAAACTCATGTGTCAACAGAATTTCTTTGGAGAAATACGTACCGCATAAACATGCTTGGCACCAGCTTTTGCACAGAATAGGGACAAAATTCCAGTCCCAGCTCCGACATCAAGAACAACTTTGTCCTTGAATAGAAACTTATTCTGATAAATAACATTTTGATACGTCTTGGTTCTCACTAGATCCTTCAACATCTCCTGCAAACATAATGATAGTCAACACAACATCTAATGATATTAGCAAGAAAGCTACAAGAACGAAATACAAAACTGCTTCTCATCCAAGAGTGTCAAGCTTACTTCGTGAATACCTGCAATCACAGAAAGAGTACTAAAATAAGCGTTCTGTTGCATACATGAACCAATTACACAAAAAACAACACACATCAAGAAAATCAAAACTGCTTCTTAAACAGCATACGAGAACTCTATAAAAATTAGACAACTATATAATCACTTTATACACTAAAACCAAAACTCCAACTCAACCAAAGCCAATACAACCGAGTTCAATAAAAACCAAAACTTTTCCTTTTTTCATATCCATCTATTTTCTCAGCATCCAACAACTTCTTAAACAGACCATAACAAACTCTACGAAATTTCGATTACACATACACTAATGCTCTGCCATCACTACATCATTGCTCAAAACCAAAGCTCCAACTCAACTAAAGCCAATAAACCCAAGTTCAAAACGTTACAAAACCCCACCAAAACCCAATCATAAAAACCAAAGATGTTCCTCTAAAGCTCCAAGCCAACTGAAAAGTTCAATACTTTACCAAAACCCAATAATAAAAATCAAAGCTTTTATGAACCCAGAAAAAAAAAAAAAAAGTTACCGAAGTGAGAATAGGAGTCAAAGTAATAGTCGGCGCTGGTTTTGTCATTGGCGTCGACGAAGGAGACCTCGGGCTCGCCCATGGAGTCGTCGACGGCTTTGTCGAGATCGGGGTCGCACATGGACATGGACTCGTCGTGGTCTATGACACCCACTTCGTCTTCGAACCCAGGAGTCGCCGAGCCTTGGGCCAAGTCCGTCGAGCTCGAATTGGTGGTCTTGCTGCTTTGGTTCTTTCGGCGACCCATGGGAGAGGATTAGGGTTTTACGAGGGTTTTTTGGGTACTTGCTCTCTCTCTCGCGGTTTAAGAAAGCTTTTAGAAAGTTGAAGTGGGTCGGTTGTATAGTTACCGCGCGAGAGCGCAGACCAAACGACGCCGTATCGTGCAAACAAATCAGGACCGTTGATCAATCCAATTAGATATCATCTCCAAGAAACGACAAGTCTTTGATTCAAGTTTTTGGAATCTTGATTGAATTTTGAAGTTACAGAAGTCCTTGAATCAATGGCTTTCCGGCCTTTCCCCAAATGGATCTCCTTGCTTTTCATGCATAGTAGTTGTAATCATGCCACTATCCATTTCTCAAACCAATCTTTGAGTCCAAAAGTGGATCGAGTTGATTCAAATTTCAATCTTATTTCTTGAACATGCTAAAAAAAAAAGAGTTTTTTGATCGTATGGTGAGTATCATATACCTAAGGGATAATGTACGTTGTACCAAAATTTTCATCTTGGATGAATTCAGCTAGCTAACTCATTTTGGCTTCATGGGTATCAGTTTATAAATATCTTTGCAGATTAATGCAACTGGCTCTATGTACATGTTCCACTCAAGATTTATTTTTCTTCTTGTTATTTATGATGGAAACCAGGTGTTGTTGACAATTTAGAAGAGAAGAAGACTTGGCTAAACTGATCCTGAATCGGAACTACTGGGTTCTTTTGGCCAAAAGGGACAGCCCGGGAGCGCTAGCTCCCTCACAACACACTTGTCTCTGATACTCCTAATAATCTGAACAACCGGGTGATGTTCTGTCAAAGGGATATTTAAGATATGTGGGGTTGAAAATTGTCACACCGATTTGAACCGTCATCTTGTCCCCCTTTATAGTGATCATGGTAAGCACCGGCCTACGAATTGCCCTTCAGGCATAAATTAAAGAATGGGGAGATCGAGTCGATCTGTGAGATGAAGGAATTAGTACTTAAAACTTTATCCTTGTGACCAACCTTACTGCTTCCAAGTCTTTCAGCAAGGTGCTGGCTTTAGCAAAGTCAAGGTTGCAAGTAACTTCCTGCGGCAGGCCACTGAACTTGTTTCGGTTTTCTTCATCACACGCGCGCTTGTGGCATTAAACAGTACTCGTATGAACAAGTTGATCGAATGAAGAACTAAAAACCCCTAAAAACCCTTAACCATCGAGAATAGGTCATTTATCAACTATTTAAAGTCAATTTGAATAAATGGCTGGTGCGGTTTTTTTTTTAAATAGTTGAATAATCATCATACATATAGAGCAAAAGTCTAAACCGCCCATGTTAATTATGTGTAATCCATCAACCAAAATCCTATTCTTAAAACTTCTGATCTCTTTATATGGATTACACATAATTTTAATAGGTATGGTTAAGACCTCCGATCTCTTTATATGGTCATTTTCATCTATTTAAAATAACAAGGTTAAATGGTTGCAACCTCCTAATGACAGGGTAAAGTTACATGTCGTCGGATTTGTTTTCTGGCGGCAACATAATAGGAAAGCCGTGCTTTCTGTAATTATGGCCCTATTAACCCCCTGCCCTTTTGAAGGGAGCCAAGTAAATGTCAACACTTGCCGCCAACAGTCTTTCTTAGCTTCGTTTGTATCGAATTATCTTTCCGTTATGTCAAATCAAATATATTAGCTATTATAGCACTCTTTGCTGGTTGGTGTCTAGTTGTATACATTTATTTGATAGGGTCTCTAGATAACATTTCAAGACAGTCTCTAGATGCTTATTGTAATCAAGGGTTTAGGCTCTATGTCACCTTCCCCCATATTTGATAGTTTCATTAATCAAGGCTTGAAGACAACCGCACCTCGGGCTGGGCTGGCGAACCGTAAAACCGAAGGAACCGCACCGAAAAATCGGGTTCGGTTCGGTTTTAGGGCATATGTATTTGCATTTTGCTCGGTCCGGTTCCTAATGAAGTCTTATCGGTTCGGTTTCGGTTCTTGTTTTTAAAACCCCTTTGGAACCGAAATACAGATGTTAGTGTATAAGTGGATATTAGGGCCGAGCTTATTTCTGTAAAATAGACTCATTCTCATTTGATCTGGCGCCAACATCTGATCTATCTAACTCCTATCCATTCGATCAAAACCCTAAAATTTATCTAGTTCTCTCTAGTCTCTAACTCTCTATCGCTCAGACGCTCACTGCCTCACTCTGTGTGTGCCCAACTCTCCATTCTCTACCCCAACCGAGCAAGACGATCAAAAGATTCAAAACCCAGACAAGCAAGACGATCGCCCTCAAAGATCGGATGATCGCCCACGACGAGCAAGACCATTGCGTCTTCGATTTGTGTTGGGCTGTTAGCCATCTGTGATTTGGTTGATGCAGTCTAGACCCCAGTCTTCGACCTCCATCAATGTAAGTCTGGACCCCAGTCTCATGCTTTTCTTTCACTCCTTCTCTTCTCCTTCTCCTTCATCTTCTTCTTCTTCTTCTCTCTTCAAGTTTCAGTCTTTCAATTATTTTCCATAGCCGTTGACTTCAGGCGTTTGACTAATGGACCAATCGGTTATTGATGACATCTTCAGCCGTCTTCTTGAAGTCCGAGGCCGACCCGGAAAGCAGATGCAGGCGTGCAGCTATCGGAGTCCTAGATCCGACAACTCTGCTCTGCCTCTAAAGATATCTTCTTGCAACAACCCAATTTGTTAGAGCTTGAAACACCCATCAAGATTTGTGGTATAAAAATTCAAACTTTGGTCTTGTTTGTTTCAAAGTTTCAATTTTTGATGGTTTTTGCTTACTGGGTTTTGTTTACTTGGTGCGATTTGGAATCCTATGTGGTTAATTTGGCAACCCATTTATTCGATTTGATTAGGCAATTACTTGGTCATGGTTGGTACTTTGATAATTCACAAAGATCATATAACAACTGTGGTGGGTAGGGATGTAATATGATATGCATTTGGGGGATGTGCATCACGAGCTGGAAATCATGAGGGAATCATGAGGAAAAACACCAGTTAGCTTGTATCAAATCAAATCAGAATCAAAAACCACTTTGAGGAGTATCAATTACTTTTTATGTAAATAGAATTATGAACTTATATGTTATGCATCAGATGTATTCAAACACCCACTTATGGAAAAACACCAAGCCTTTGAAAGACACACTGCATTATTGCTTTCTCTCGAGGCAACTTGTCATTTATCATCACAAAGTTCACTTGCTTTATGAACCAGAAATAACCACATCTCACATTTTCTTTGTTTAGTATTTTGGGATGTGGAAGACTCCCATTGTTTTGATTAAACGTAGGGCATAGGCTATAGCCCATTACTGTGGGTGCTTAACTTCCTTAATTACATAGCATCTTTGATCACTCTGTGAAGGGTTCCATGTTCTTTGTTGGGTAAATGAGCAACTAATCCGATAAGAAGATGTGAATGGATTACCTAACAATTAAGGTAGGGTTTTTTTTTTTTTTGAAACGTAAAGGTAGGGTATCTTTGTGCTTCTGATATTTTTTGTGTGAACATCTCTGTCATGCCTTTTTCTGATCCTATAAACCTGATAGATCACAGAGTGGATTTATTTTCAAACTTTGATAAAATTGTTTGCATTTTTCTAACATTAGATTTACCTATGATTATAATCATCCCATCTTGGGCCTGTAAATGGGATTGTAAAGCTCAAACTTACTCACAAAAAACTTGGGTCTTGCACAAGTCGAAAGAGATCACATGTCTCCTAAAAAAATATATAGGATAATGAAATTTGTTGTGTCAATTTGCTGTTTTTTTTTTTTAGAAACTTGATAATTGATGGAGAATGAGTAAGGAATTTTGCATAAATTGATTGCTACATGACATGTGAATATAGAAGAACCTAATATGTTTTTTTTTTTTTTAGATTCTGTGCAGCCAAAACTCTGAGACACTTGACTTTCATTCTTCTGCCATGGCTTCAACAAGAAGAAGCATGTACCTAGAGCAGTAAACCCAATTTTTACAGGTAGTTTTCTCTCTATCCATTTCTGGTCTTCTCAAATTGTATAGAATTTGATATTCATTTTCTGTGGGATTGATTGGACTGTGTGGGATTGATGGTTTGAGAATTGTGAACTGGGCATTTTTGTATTTACTATGCATTTGAGGTGAACTGGTAAATGGGTTTTCTTTTGAGTGCTCTATTGGGGTATAGATTATAGAAGAACCTACTGCTACTATATGACTGCTACTACTACTAGTGCTCTGTTGCTCTGTTTTGCTCAGTTTTGTGCTTTGTTAACTGTTAATGAAAAAAAGATATTTGCATTTGTTTTGAGGCTAGGAAATATTGCTAAACAAAATTGATTGTCGTCTTCATTTCAGGCCAGGAAATATTGAGGTTGTACATATGCTTGCAGCTTGCTGCCTTTGAGATCTACTTCCATGTCCGCAACATCTGCTAGCTCCTCTAACCCATCTGCTTCCAGTGACGAACCATCCGCTAGCAATGACATTGTGCTTGTAAGCAACAACCCCGCGGCAGAACAAGTAGCAGCTGCTCCAAAACCGACCAAAGCAACCAAAGCTTCTACTGCTCGGAGCTCTGTTGACAAGAGAAAAAGAGGAGAGAAGAAGAAAGGCAAGCAGAGGTCGGACGTATGGGATTACTTCACGAAGGAGGATCATCCTTTAATTGAGACTATCGATGGAGTGGAGAAAGTGGTTGGCCATACTAAGAGAGCTCAATGCAAGTACTGTCCGACTCATTTGGCATGCAATTCATACGAAAATGGTACATCTTCTCTTAGGAAACACATTGAGATAGTGTGTAAGGGATACCCTGGTAGAGTTAATGTAGAATCCGGCCAACAGGTTTTGACTAGTGATGGTAGAAGAGGTGGGAGTACTTTGGTTAGTGTGAATTGGTCACAAGATAATTGTGTGGAAGCTGCAACTCATATGATAGTTGTCAATGAACTTGCATTTAGTTTAATTGGTCACAACATTTTTGCTTCATTTGAAGTTCTTTTTTTTTTTTAAAATTATCCTAATATCATTGAATGCAGATTTGTTATTTTGTATGTAGATTTGGTATTGAATCTATTGATAGAAGGCTGGAAGCCTTGTTGCATTGATGAAGAGGAACTGAGGAAGCCATGCTGGAAATGTTTGATTGTTTGCAGTAATGCACTTTGATGAAATATTGAATCATTCATGAACTATTTCAATTTTCGTTGGTTTGTTTTAGTTTGAGACTTTGAATTGCTCAGTTTGATGTTGAATGTTGATGTTGAACTATTTCAATTTTAGGTTTGTTTCGGTAGGAGACTTTGAATTTCTAATTTGTTATGTTGATGTTGATTGTTGAATATGTAGATTGTAGATAATGTTGAGTTTTATGAGTGAATGGTATTTGCAATATTGAATCATTTGAATGTATGTATGGAAATCTGGAAAACTAGAAGCTGGAGACTAGAAAAGGCTGAAAAACAATTTGTCTATATGGAAAAACCGAGGAACCGATAGTGGAACCGAACCGATCTTGGAACAAAAAATCGAAAAACCGAGACCCAAGAATGGTCGGTTCGGTTCTATTTCGGTTCTTGATACAAAAATCAACATACCCGAACCGATTATCTCTTCTCAGTTTCGGTTCCGAGTTCTGGATTTAAAACCGTAGAACCGACTCAGGCCAGCCCTAATCGTGTTTATTCAAAAAAAAAAGAAAAAAAAGGCCATGGTCAAAAGTCAGTTTAAATACCTAACGTATGTCATTTTCTAAAATTTCTCAAACTAGAATTATAATAGGGGGTAGTTAAGGGCTTTGATCTATTCATGTGGTTATTTTATAACTGATTAGAGAAACATGGGTAAAAGTCAATTTGAAGGCTTAAAATAGGTTATTTATCAAATTTCTCACCCCTCAACTGAACCCTATTAATCCACAACTCTTCGCTATGAGTAGGGTACGTACCACGATCCTCATCGGGTTTCCCATAAGAAGATCAGATCCACAACGAGACTCCATTTCCTGCTGGTATATATTTTTGTTTCAGTGTTCCTGTTCACTATCTGTGTTGTTAGGTTATAAAACAGTAAAGAAGCGTGCTTAGGGATTTTGTATGAAACTTCAGAAAGAGAGATATTGGTTTATGTGGTAGGATTTTTGGTAATATTATCGATTTCAAATCACCGCATGCATTTTTTTTTCTTTTTATTTGATCCAGTCTAATTCTCAACAAAATAATTCTAGGCAAACGCCTTGAAATGTCCGACTGTGTGAAAACGGTGTCACAGGACGGCTCCGGTGACTACCGCACCGTACAGGAGGCCATCGACGCCGTGCCTCTCAAAAACACGTGTCGCATTGTGATTCGTATATCTCCCGGCATCTACCAGCAGCCGGTGTATGTCCCCAAGACCAAGAACCTCATCACACTGACGGGTTTGCTTCCGGAGGAGACTGTGCTGACGTGGAACAACACCGCAGCCAAAATCGAGCACCACCAGAATTCTGAGGTGATTGGGACTGGGACTTTTGCATGTGGGAGTACAATACTGGAAGGAGAGGACTTCATTGCTGAGAATATCACTTTTGAGAACTCTTCTCCTGAGGGTTCAGGCCAAGCTGTGGCAATGAGAGTAACAGCGGATAGGTGTGCCTTCTATAACTGCAGATTCCTTGGATGGCAGGATACCCTATACTTACATCATGGAAAGCAGTATTTGAAAGATTGTTATATTGAAGGAAGTGTAGACTTCATTTTCGGCAATAGCACAGCTCTTTTGGAGCATTGTCATATCCACTGCAAGTCGGAAGGTTTCATAACCGCGCACAAAAGAAATTCATGCGAGGAGGCAACAGGATATGTGTTCCTAAGATGTGTAATCACTGGAAATGGAGGTACTCCATACGCATTTCTGGGACGACCATGGGGACCTTGTGGAAGAGTGGTCTTTGCATTTACATATATGGATGCATGCATCAAACATGTAGGCTGGAATAATTGGGATAAAACAGAGAATGAAGGAAGCGCTTGCTTTAACGAATACAGGTGTTTCGGACCGGGTAGTTGCCCAGAAAAACGAGTGACATGGGCTAGACAACTGGGATGTGAGGAAGCAGACCATTTCCTCAATCATTGTTACATCGACCCAGACCCGCAAAGGCCTTGGCTTGCTCAGAGAATGGCCCTCAGAATACCACATTCTGCATAGACGTTTAAATCAGAACTACATGGGGATGACTCCCAACAAATAATGATAGAGAATATTTAGACTTCGTTTTAGGATGAGTGAATAAAAAAGCACGCAATTACTGTTTCAGAATAAGCCTTTGTTCAGCAGTGCTGCTGATCATCTATGATCGAACTCCCTAACAACAACTGATGGCTGAGGAAACTCTTTGAGGCAAATGGTAGATGGCTATTTTATGTAATAACTTGAGTAAATTTGAGAAATGATCCCAATTTTATCATATCTTGTTTACGAAGACCGGCCTATGTGCAAAGTCTTTATTTGATGAATAAAATCCAACTCTTGGGATCTCAAGTACTTTTCTCAGTTTCTGAGTATCTACAGTTCTCCTCCAACTTTCTATTAGTTTTTGGTCGATCTCTTAAGGTTGCATGAACTTAACATGATACTGTGGTTACCAAAATGAACTTCTGATTGAAGTGAGAATAGAAAGTGAAGTACGTGCAAATGGAATGTGAACTAATTACATTACTGTCTCTGTTGCAATAATTTTATACTGTCTTGATGCAGGTACTTACTGAATGTTATATTTCTATTGTTCTAGGTGGTTGATAACTTCTACAGACCAGATTTGAAGAAAGCGGCCCTTGCTAGGCTCAGTGTGGTTCACAGGAGTCTCAAGGTGTCAAAATCTGGTGCCAGGAAGAGGAATAGGCAGGCTGTTAATTAGAACCTACGGAATCTCTCACCTCTCACTGAACCCTAATCCCCAATTTGTGCAATTTCCCTCCTCCATGAGTATAATACCAGGTTCATCATCCGATCGATCTCTCGCAGAAAGATCATATCTGCAACAAGACTACCTTTTTTTGCTGGTATGCTTCTGATTTTTGTTTCATGGTTCCTGTTGAATTATCTGGAAATCCTCTCTTGTACTATTGGGTTAAACCCTAAATAAGCCTGTTGTTTTTTGTTTTGAGATTATTCAATCCTTTAATGGAAACCAGGTGAGAAGGTTGACCCCGGCCATAGAAAACACCCTCCTCACAGAACAGTTGGCTCTGGCACTGATTCTAAATTTGAATTAGTGGGTTCATATACTCCTAATAAATCTGAATAACCAGGTGATTTTCTTTCAGAGGGATATATAATGGTTTGTAAGAGCTGTGGGGTTGAAAATTGTCGCAGCGGTATGAACCATCCTCTTTACATGACTTGTTCCCTTGATAATGATCAAGGGAAGCACTGGCCTAATAATTGCCCTTCAAGAAAACTTCGCGGTCCCCTTGATACTATGTTATTAAAGCATTTAAATACGGTTATTAGTTCTCGATCACTATATTAAGGATAAGAGATACTACTATTTAGGCAACTGAATTATCAATGTTTGTACATGTTACTATTCAGCTATGGATATGATCCACAAGGTTATCTGTTCATTAGATTACCCTAAGGGCAACTCCAATCATAGGCACCATTTGGGGGTGCTATTCTCATTTTAGCACCCCCTTGTTGCACTATTCATATAGGACTCAATTCTCATCTCCAACCATGAGGTGCTATATGGGGGTGCTATTTTCACTATTCTTGACTAAAATATAATATGAGTATAATTTTGATGAATATTATATTAAAAATATGTTAATTTAATTAAATAAGGTAAAAAAAATAATTTAACATTTTATCATAATATTTAAAAATTATTCTTATTATTTAATGAATTAAAAAAAATATTTTAATTTTTTTTTGTCGGCATATACGACAAAAGTGTCGGCACATACGAGTAAAAATCTAACTATTAAGATCATAATATTTAAAAATTATTCTTATTATTTAATAAATTTTAATTTTTTTTTTGTCGGCATATACAACAAAAGTGTCGGCATATACGACAAAGAATCTAACTATTTAGAAGATATTTTGATGTTTTGTGTCGGCATATATGCCAAACAGCCAAATTTCGATGTGATTTCAGCGCCACGTGTCAATCTGTAATTGGTTGTCCAAATTACGGTTGATTCTTTGTCCGCCACGTGTCATATCTTATCTAATGATATGAACTCAAACCGCCCATAAATATGGGGTCATTGTCATCCCCATCTCTCACAAATTCACAAACACTTCTCATACCCAAATCACACAAATCTTTCTTTCTTTTCCGTTTTGATTTTGTCAAACCATTTCTGCAATGAATCGTTTGACGAAATGGTTGCAGAAAGATCAAGAAGTGGCCGTCACGAGAAGTCGTCGACTAGCCTTGATGATGTCTGCCACTGCCTTGCAAATCCAAACTCTGGAAGATGAGGATTCACAATGGGGTGGTTCTTCAGAAGGTCGTACCTATAAGGCGAGGGATCGAGAGTTGATGGATCTTCGACTCAAAGCTCAATACTTCACGGATCCGTGTAGGTATGAACCAAACATATTTCGTAGGCGATATAGAATGCAACCTTGGGTCTTTGACAGGATGATGCGCGACGTGGCCAACTACGACCCATATTTTGTTCAAACAAGAGATGCTTGTGGGAGACTAAGCTTAACCACTGAACAAAAGCTGACATGCGCCATGAGAATGCTCGTGTATGGCATCACAGCTGATTTCTGCGATGATTACCTAGATATTGCGAAGACCACTGCCATTGAGATTTTTGAGCACTTCACAAAAGCAATCTGGAATGTGTACCATGAGACTTACCTCCGCCGACCAACACCGGCAGATTTACGAAGGCTGCTTGACAAAGCTGAAGAACGGGGATTCCCGGGGATGGTCGGTAGCCTTGATTGTATGCACTGGCAGTGGAAAAATTGTCCCACCGGATGGGCAGGGCAGTATACTGGCTACAAAGGGAAACCGACAATCATCTTAGAGGCGGTGGCCTCCTACGATACTTGGATTTGGCATGCCTTCTTCGGACTTCCAGGTTCCCTGAATGATATTAACGTCCTTGGATGTTCACCGTTGTTCAATGCCTAATGTGTTGGTGAAACCCCTGAAGTGAGGTACCAGGTACGTAATAGGCATTATCATCAATGTTATTACCTAGTTGATGGCATATACCCTAAGTGGGGGTCATTTGTACAAACAATCCGAAACCCGAGGTCGCCGCAGACACAACATTTCACAAGGATGCAGGAAGCATACAGAAAAGATGTGGAGAGAGCATTTGGTATTCTCCAAGCTCGTTGGGCAATCATAAGAGGGCCAGCTCGTGGGTGGAGTAAGGAGAACCTTCAATACATCATGATGACGTGCATTATCTTGCACAATATGATTGTTGAAGATGAGCGTGATGAAGATGCAGCACAACCATTTGATCCAGATGATATCCCAACCAGACCAAGGAAAGCAGAGATATATAAGAGACCAGAAATGGACACCGATGTTCATCACAATCCGCAACAACTAAATCAATTCTTGCGTCGTTATAGGGAGGTTAGATGTCCAGTGATGAATAAAAACCTCTAAGACGATCTAGTCGATCACCTATGGACCATGAAGTTACAAGCTGATCAGAACCAGCAGTGAGGAGTTTTTTTTTTTGTGCTTTCAATAATTAGTCATGTTGTCATGATAAGTGGTCATGGCCTACTTTAGTTGTGTGCTTTTAATTTGTGTTGTGTGCTTTTACTTTGTATTGTATGCTTTTAATTTGTGTGGTGTGCTTTATTATGAAAATAAAAGTTCAATGCTTTTTTTCGAAGATGAGATCTACTCAACAAAATAATTTTTATTATCATAAATTAAAACACAAACCATTCAAAGCAACTAACAATATTCATTACATCCAAGATGTCTCGCCAAGTGGATCATAAGTGGTCAAGCTTGTGTTGTCTCCTTCAGGGGGTGTAGGATCTTGAGATTGTTCAGGAATGCTTGAAGTTTGTCCCTCCTTATCAATTATTTGTTGTTGCTTCCTCTCCCAATAACTCCTCTTTCTTGGGGTGAAAATTGATGGATCCACCTGCATCGTGCGAGCATCCTCAGCGCGTTGCTCAATTAGTTGACCTTCCTCAAACTGTCTTTGCCTTTGTTGGTACTCGCGTTCTGTTTGTTCATAACATTTCTGCATTTGAACTCGAAGGCCATCCGCATCCTGCTTATTGCTTTTTTTCTTAGCTAGCTTCTGTGCTTTATGTCCTTGAGGACGTGCCTTTCTTGATGACGGAAGCTCATCCTCAGTAGTGGGTGTTCCATCGTCATCCAAGTTAACATGATTAGGAACACTAAAGTAGGTGTTATCCATTGATGGCGTTTTCCCAAACTTTTCCGTACTTTTCAAGTATTGCCAACAATGGTCAAACAAAAAATCACAACCTTCCGAGTCGTAGTACGTTGATTTAACATTCATGAGCTACATATAATATTAAGTAAATAAAATATTAAAAAATGACCTTGGCTTAGTATAAATCGATCAATAAACTAAGCAACTAACAATTTTACTTTTAACAACTACATGAGAAATAAAAATATAATCATTATTAAACATATTTCAATATAATTACCTCGTCCTCCATATTTTCGCCGCTTCTTCGTTGAAAGTGTTCGACCTTGTTAAGAGCTTGTCACCACTTCATACATGCCGGACTTATTTTCTTCCAACGAGCGTGGCAACTAGAATGTGTTCTATCCATGCAACCGGCCGGTTTGTGAGCATTGTACTCCTCCGCCACACGACTCCACAATAACTCCGACTTTTGATCTTTTCCGAACCAACCATCACCCCCAACGGTGATCCAAGCTTGGCAAAGAATAACTTCTTCATTGTGCCTCCAAGAATCCCCTCTTGGAGCCATTTTTTTCCAAGACAAAAAAAAAAAGGAAGATATATTTAAGAACAAGAAGATGGGTTAATGAATGAGAAATTGTGAAGGAGATGGAAGATATTTGGTGTGAGAAAATAGAAAAGAATGGGTTGGTATTTATAGAATTTCCTATATTTTACTGTTCCAACGGATATATTTTTTTCCCATAAGTTTCTGGTATTTTTTTTTTTTGGAACAAAAATGAAATAATAACCTTTCATTTAATAAGAGCCGTTGATAAGTTTTTTTCCCTCAAATCTGAGCCATCAGATCAAAATAGATCCGTTCAGTGTAAAAAAATAAATAAAAAAACAACATCAGACCGTCCATTTTCAAACAAAAGCGATCTCAACCGTGCATTTAGTGACCGTTGGGACACGCAACGGTCGGCAGCAGACAACTTTCGGCTCGTTGGGCCCACTGGAGCAGACCACCTGCAGTGATATTTCTCTCTCCAACGCAAGTGGGCGCGTCTTCCTTCAGGGGAGTTCTCCCTTCTGCGCGTGCTGCCCACCCAAGGCTTCCAGCGCGTCACTCCGCTTGTTGGGCTGGGGCATCAGAACATGTGGTCCCGTTGCACTGTTCTGAGTTCTGGTCTTGGATTTGTCTCAAATTTGAGACTCCAAATGAGCCCAAGTCTCATATTAATAGCACCAGATATATCCACCAAAAATACAAGGTTGGAGAAGCAAAGTCCTATATTTGGCAAAATTTTGGTTTGGCACTCCATGGTTGGAGTTGCCCTAATTTCAAAAAAATAAGCTTTTGATTGTGTAAATTAATTTTGAGACTCAACATCAAGGATATATGTATGATTTTCTTTTCACAAATCAAGCATATCGATTTTTTTTTTGTACAATAAATCAAGTTTAGCATGTTAAGTGTTATGCTTTGATTTCAAGTTTCAACAGCCATATTAACTTAATTTTCGTCTTAGTCATGTATTTGGATTGATATGGCTTGAAATCAGATTACAAACAGTTTCACTTTCATGCTATACTCAAGATTTGCTTTCGCTGTCATGTTTTATGCAATAATTAGAGTGTATGGTATATTTTCCAGAAACCTTGAAGATAAGTTTACAATATTGGATACATTTTTTGTCTTACTGCTCCTATATGATCTAGAATATCCTACATTGGTCTTCGCATATATTGATAAGGGCTAAATACTGTTTAGTACCCTGTGATCTAGGACCAACATCAATTTAGTCCCTTGACTTTTAATTTCATCAAAAACACCCTCACAGTATCATCTTCTCATCCAATAGATCCCTCCGTCTGAATTCCGTTAATTTCAGACGTTAAGCTGCTGACATGACATTCTAACTTAGCAAAAATGGGGCCCACATGGAAGTCAAATTCCCAAAATGGCCCTGGCAAGCCAGATATGGAAAAATCTAAAATAAACTCTCGACTTCGAGGTTGGGGAGACTCAAACCCACCCCAACACACATGCAAATGAAATCCTTAACCACCAAACCACTTGCATGTTACTGGTATATTGCAAAAAACAAAGTATATATCCTGTATAATTCTCGTGTTTTGCAATCTCTGAAAGTATTTCTTTCTTTATCTTTCTTCTTCATTCCAGATTTCCAGCCACAAAGTTTCTTACTATTAATTTTTTTTTTAAAGTTGCAAATATCAAAGTGTTTTTAAACTCTGATTTAGCTATAGTATGATCATCGTCACAATCAAAAAACCACCATTACATAAACCCAATTACACCAACATACCCAAAATTATAGATTTAGTTACGGTTACAGTTATTAGCTTGGAGGAGAAATCGACAGCGGTGTAGATGAGGGCGGTGGTGACGCTCTTGGTGAGAATGGGCAGGTTCTTGACGAGGCCCAGGTACCAGCCGACGAGGCCAGTGGAGGCAGTGGGAGAAGAAAAGGACTTGGTGGAGAAGAAGGCGGAGGAGAAGAGGGAGGGAGGAGAGAGGCAAGCTTTGGGCTAGAGTTGGGCCTTGAGGGGCATCGGAGGTGTGTGGTGGTCGGTGATGGAGTGCTTGTGTATGAAGCGGCGCGGGTGAGGGTAGTGCTTTGTGGCTGGAAATCTGGAATGAAGAAGAGAGAGAGAGAGAGAGAGAGAGAGAGAGAGAGAGATACTTTCAGAGATTGCAAAACACGAGAATTATACAACATATAATTTTTTTTTTTTGCAATATACCCATACCATGCAAGTGGTTTAGTGGTTGGGGATTTCATTTGCATGTGTGTTGGGGTGGGTTGAGTCTCCCAAACCTCAAAGTTTGAAGTTTATTTTGGATTTTTCTATATCTGGTTGGTCAGGGTCATTTTGGGAATTTGACTTCCATGTGGGGCCTATTTTTTGCTGAGTTGGAATGTCATGTCAGCAGCTTAACGTCTGAAATTAACGAAATCCCGACCCCTTCATTGATCATAAAGGTTATAAGATCAAAACTTGTGTTTTTGGCAGGATCATGACTATATCTCCAACAAGAGGATTGACTTTACATGTTCTCAAATGTAAAATAGCACACCACAAAATGAAGGATAACATATAATGAGAACTGATCTTTTCTTCTTGCCAACAGGTGTTGACTATGTCAGGGATAACATGTTTTCTTTTATTTTGGTTGTGTAAATAAGAAACTTCATAATGTTATGTCTTCATGCCAATAGGTGTTGCTCGACACTGTTAAACTTGTGGGGCTTATGGCAGTACGTCATTGTTTGTATAATCAATGTTATTTTCCTAGTACTGGTTAAGAGTATTTGCTATCTTCCCATTAGACCTATAAATGGATCGGATTTTGATCCGAAAATTTTGGATCAAAAAATTTGATCCATTGATCCTTTAATAATCTGAATCCGTTAACCCGTTTATTTAATGGATCAAATATGGATTTAGGTCGATCTGATCCGTTAATGATCCGGCCCGTTTTGTAATAATAAAATATTATTTTTTATTAATATAATAATTTTTTTTTAAATATAAAACATAAAATATTAAGAGCTGATGAAAAATTGAAGCTAAAGTATTGCTTTGAAGGTACTTTGGTTACCTTAATTTATCGGTGTAAGGAATATTTTGATAATATAAGTCTACTTTTAGTGATACTCTTCATGTTGTTTTAAATTTTTATTAATATCTTATGAGGTATCATGATATAAATTTAATATTACTATTTAAAATTTAAAAATATTTGAAATTATAAACGGATCGGATTAGCGGATCGGGTATCCGTTAATCCGGTGGATACGGATTTGGATCGAGCTATCAATGATCCGCCAGGTTAACGGAGCGGGTTTGGATTGATTTTTTTTTTTTAGTAAACAGATTTGGATTTAGGTCGATCCAATCCAAATCTAGTTCATTTACAGGTCTACTTCCCATTACTTGCAAGACATAGCAAATAGTATCACCTTTATCTTCAAGTACTTATTAAACTATTTCTGAAATTATTTTTGGAATGTAATGAACATGCTAAGTATTTGAATATGCATGAAAGAGTACAATAGCAATTTGTTTTAAGCATTCACATGTTTCTGGTTTAGATGCGGTATAAATTTATTGTTAGGAAGACAATTTTAAATCCACAATTCACAAGCTATTGTGGGCTACATGTTTAGGTAAAAGATGATAGAACAACGACTTAGAGAAAAATTGCTAGATATTGTGATTCATTTTTAGAGGAAAGTCACAACTTTTTCTCCACTTATTCTCTGGCAATTGTGATTTTATGTGCATGAGACTATCTATCATTGAAGTTACAAATTTCTCGATTTTATGTGCATGAGAGTATCATTATGCGAGGATACTGAATATCCAAGCCTCTGTATAAGGCTTACATCCTGTACTCTCTCATCATTTGCAATATAGTTTTCTTGCCCCATAAGAGAATACCACATGAGAAATGTGCAGAAGATTTAGGCTTAGATTGAGTGGCCATTCAGGTTATGACTCATGATCTATTTTAATTTTTGTTCATTATTTCATATAATTGTATCTATATATATCATTTTGTGGACTAATCTAATATTTTATTTAAACTAAAAGGTATTTCTGGCAGAGGAATATGGGTATGGGTAATCTAGATTTCTAGAAATGTGTATCGGCCGGCCGGTCTCAAGATCAAAACTACTCTGATATCATGTCAATTTTGATAATGTATTTCTGTATATTCAATCACACTTTTACATGTTTACAATTCTCCTCTAGAGCTGCTACCATAACTATCGTACCAATATTATAGTTGGGAATTTTATAGATACATCATTAAGATACAGGCAACTAACTCAAGGCATTGATGTGGTATGGACAACTGTATCAAGATCGATGTTAACATAAAGTAACTTACTTTGTCAAGATTGGTGTGCTAATTGGTTCCCTCCTCCTTTTGGGTGGGTTAAAATAAATACTAACGGTGCCTGGAAGCAAGATTCAGGTCATTGTGGTTATGGAGTCGTTTTACGTGACTATAGAGGAGAATTCCTTGGTGCCTTTGCTTATACTAATATTCCTAGTTCAATAGCAACAGAGGTAGTGGCTGTCATTAAGGCTATTAAGCTAGTTAGGGACTGAAAACATATATGGTTAGAGGTCGACTCTTCCCTAGTTCTAAACTTTATGCAGTCCCCTAATTTAGTGCCTTGGTAACTTCATATTGAGGGTAGCTTCATATTGAGTGGGGCAATTGCTTATATCATATTTCTCAAATACAATTCCAATCTCCACATATCTTTCGGGAAAGGAATCAAGTTGTAGATGCATTGGTGAATTATGATGCGACTTCTAGTGATCTGATTTAGTGGGACCTAGCTCGTTCTTTCATTGATAGACATTTTCAGAGTAATCGCCTGGGAATGCCAAATTTTCATTTTTGTTAGTTTCTTTTTTTCTACAACTTATTTATGTTTTGTATGGGAGGTTTTGGTTTTTTGGTCCCTCTCCTCTTGTATTTTTCCTTCTTCTTCAATAAAATCTCAAAGGTTAAGGCGGCTCTTTGCCTCTCTTAACCTTTGACTTCAGCAGAAAAGAAAAAAAATAATACATCAGCTCAAGTAACACATATTGCTAAAAGTCTATGATGAATTCAAGACAGAGAAACTCAAGAATGTGGCTTAGTTAAGAGCATTTGACACAGTGAATATGTCTTGTTACCAATATATCTGTCGAAGTTTAGAATAAGTTGCAAAAATCCTTGTTGAAAGAATAAAATAATTCTAGGCTTCAAGTAGTGCATTCATGGCATGGTGTTTCTATTTGCAATGTTTGAATGTGAGGATTTCCATATGCCTGGTTAGCTAGAGGAAATGTCGTACCAATCAAAGTTTTGATTTTGGACGAATTAATTGGTTTTTGAAGCAGGTTAGTAGGTACTTAGCTAGATTCATCTAGCTAAGTCATTTTGGCTCATAAAACAATAAACCCAACTAGTCAAAAATATTACAAAATTGGTTTCAGGGGACATTGTATGTTCCAAAACAATTTACAACAATAAACCTAATTAGTCCTGGTCATCAGCCATTTGGCTCATAAAATATAACATAGCCTTTGATCTCTTGGGTACATAACATGTAACCGTGGGATTCCAAAAGACCACCCTAGGTAGCACATTTAGAATACCAAAACGAAACCAACTGTTTTCCATAGGTCGAGGCATCTGTTGAAGTTCCACAGGCAACTGATGGGTCATAATACCTTCATTTGCTATTGTAGCATCTTCTTCAGTCTCGAATACCACACGAAAAGCATAGAAATCTCTCTTAACTGCTACACAATTTGCTGAATCAATCTCTCCTCCATATGGCCTGTTAAGAAGTATATTAGTAATAAATATGTATTGCATATTTCCAGTGAAAATCAAGATAAACGACATATACCAGTTTTCTGTAAGAAATTCTAAAGAGATGGGCCTTTGGTTCCTAGGCTGGATCAAGAAAATACTCTGCTGTATTTTGTCATTCTGAGTGCCAAAGAACTTCCGGTGAGCATCCACAGTACTGTATCGCAGTTTCTCCACACAAGTACCACGACCAATATGATAAACTAGAGAAAAACAGAAAACAAAAAAGTTAGAACCGAATCAAGAAAAAGAAAGAACAAATAGGAGTGAATTTGTAGTCACGTATAAGAGCAGTAAATATTACCAAGCATAAGACCTCCTGTGTACTTATCTTCCAAAGATGCCGCAAACAAACCTTCTAAAGCTGTGTCAGCTGCATCGTCATCTGACATGCATGTCGGGATCATAGCTACAGGTGGATTGCGACTTAGAATTCATGCATTCTTACATAAAATACTTAAACAAATTTAAGTATATACATTAACTATGTAAAGAAGCGCATACCCTCGTATCATAACTGGATAAGCATGTGAAGAGCCAGATCCCAATATCACTCCACATGTCCAAAATGAAGGTTCTTCTAGTACTTCTTCTGGTGGACTCATCCCTTCCACAGTTCCACATAAGGTTGATTTCCTGCTATATGAATGGACTGAATTTCCATAGGCTGTACATAGAAAAAATTATGAGAGGACATATAAACGAAGAAAACATACAAGACATTTAACTTGAATTAATTAACTCACCTTGTCTCGAGGCCAGCCAACTAGAAGAGTACCATAAATTCGATCAGCTTCTTCAATCTGACAATTTTTTCTCAAGTGTTCTAGCACAAAGTCCTTTGCTAGTGCAGCTGTTGTGGATTCTTTTCGTTGTCAAGTATTTCATTAATTTCGACCTGTCATGCAAGGAAATGATGATTAGCTTTATGTATATTTTTCAAATTTGGTGAAAATGTAGGTAATAATGATTAATTGGTTACATAGAACTTAGCCTCTTACATTCTGGCTCACATAGTTGAACAGATCATTCCACCTACGAACAAGACCCATGGCTGTGCAATGTAAATTTGATCTCTCTGATAAGGTATAAAACTTCATATCCAAATATGTGTCTAATGAAAATATGAAAAAAAAAAAACAATTAGCTAGATTCTTACTGTGGTGATCAATACCAAAACACGATTAAGAACGTAATATACCTATAAATTGGCCATGCCATGTTCTGGAATCTACAGCAGCGGTAATCCCCGTCCGAGTCATGAATGCAATATTTGTAGTCCCTTTAGCCATCTCTTCCCTAAATTTAAAAAAAAAAAATGGAAACTACGATTACATCAACTAGCTAGTATAATTAGTTTACCGGTGTGTGTGTGTGTATAAAGGAATCCACAGTTCATTACCGGATGCAATCCTTGAGAGTAGAGATTTTTTGAAGGAACTCCTCTTGACTCTCAATAATAGTCTCACCAAAAGCATTCTGGAGAACACTACCAAGTTATTATGAGAACTAACAACATGCATTCTCAACTGAAATGATGGTTTGAAATGGGAATCAATCCATACCTCAGGAGCTACCTCTACATCAGCTGATTTCAAATTTGTTATCCCTTTGTCCCCCTTACAAAATTTTAGGAGCACAATCAGTAAAGCATACTTGATAAATGCAAAGCTAAGAGCATGATCATACAAAAACGGTTGATAGAGAACAACAAATAGCCGTAGCAGTTAAATCAGCTTTGCTTGAAAAATATTAATACGTGTATGCACCATATGCCGAATACAAACAATAATGTAGCACAGCAGAGAAAATATCAAAATCCAAGAGCTCTCTTACTTTCTCAGTCAAAAAGAGCTGTCATTACCAAGTTCATGCTGAGATATGACAAATTTCTGTTGGAAAATTTGGTCGATGGATGTTATTTTTGTCATCAGATTTCGTTTCCTACAAAATTCCACAAATACAATATTTTATTAGTAAATAAATATAATTACATTAATGCCATAATAAGCTGAAAATAGAAGATCAACACTTATCTTTTTTTGATTTGCTAGCCACCACCCAATGATTACTTCAAAAAGAGTTTAAGGTTGAGGCGTGTAAACACTGCCCTTAAGAGTAGATTTCGCCTCTCGGAGACAATGTCTCGGTGTAGCAGGTTTGTGGTGCCCTACCATCCAGTATACAACAACCGTTAATCCTCGTAAGTGTACACTCGCAAACTTGGATCCTAGAAATGCTTGATTTTTCCCTTTGGCATTATGGAAGAGCAAGAACAAGGAACTCACTAGAGAAATTGTTGTCGAGAGAAATATAGAAGATAATGAATTTCATTGTGTGTATAAGAGCAAGAAGTGACAGGTATATATAGTAGATGAAAATAATTAGAGATATGATGCAAATTTAATAAGATAATTATTGGAATATTGTAACTCCCATAACCTTAATATGCCATAATATTATGAACATAATGAAGTAGTAACATTTAAGCATAAATGTATAGTAAATATTTTTTCAAAGCATTGGGAGTTACACAAAGTATTTTGAAATACACAATCAAAATTTCCAACAATCCCCCACATATTTCAAAATACGGAAGCTGCTAAATAAAAAAGGAAATTATAGAGTGCCAAAGGAAAATGAGAATCCAATGCTTCTGAACTTGTGTCTTTTGGACTATGAACCAGCCATAGGATAAATAATTGTGATCCATAGAAATTTGGTGAAAATTAAATTTTCTATGAACCAAAATTTCTTAATATGAATCAGAGAACTACCATCCACACTGAACTCTCGAAATCAAGCATTTTCCGCGGGTGGGCACGAATAGGCCATGCGCCCCTACCTGGATATTCATAAGTGCTCTAGAAGACTTGCCCAAGTTTCATAGGAAGCGGCCCCACTTCCACACTCATATAGGTAAGTCCATCAAGTGTGTACTAGAATCAAACACCACCCATGTGTAAGGGCTATGGTACTTATTAAGAATAAAGTTCATCCTTATACGTTACAATTAAAGCACTATCTATGAACCATAGGGATAAACTCCAAACTTTATTTTGATAGTGCACCACTGATCAACAAGTGACTTGTTGTTACCTATATGAACCTACTTCCTGGGATCGCCATTCACATAGGTTGGGTTGCCATCACTCTTGACCTTTGTTATAGGCATAATCTCATCCCCCTCGATGTATTAACCACTAGCTTTGGCCTTTAGCCTAGTGCTTTTGTCAGAGTATTGGCCAAAATCAACTCTGACCTACACAGCTTATTGAATAATCTCAACAATAAGTAATCTTCATTGGATTTTTAGTTATCCAATCTCACTTAGATATAAGAGCTCATTTTTTTTCTTGTTTTGCCTTGACCCCCACATTTTTGAGTCTGTCTGGCTCATATATATAGGCAAGATAATATCAAGCCATATATATTTAGGCAACGAATCTTTGCATGTCAAGGACTTGAGAATTTAATAGGTAACAGTATTTACCGATTTCGTGACTTCGGATACTTTAGTCACCCCCACATTTGTAGCCATCAAATGTCTCTTTGGTCAAAATTAAATTTGATCATGGAGGTACATCGGATGTCCATTTTCTCAAAGCATAAACCGAACGCAGCAATTAATGTGATAGTTTTTCAGGGCATTAGCGTAATGGACAATATTGAGACGTCAATGAATAAAAACCGCATACATTTATTTGTTTTGAGGCAACATTAACCGAAAGACAACCCAAAACCTTTAAGGTAACATACTGAGCTAATCATCCGAGCAAATACAGTAGTAAGCAACAATATATAATTGTAGTAACAATATTGACGCCTTCAGTGGTTAGACCATGTTTAGAGACTTGTTGTCTTTGCATTATATCCGGAAGCACTGATTATATATAATCAGGCAACTATTTTCTTGGTATCCGAATTCTCAAGGCAACCATGTTTATTACTATTAAAGTATCGAGGCAACCGTTATATCTAATCCATAGGATAGGTCCGATTCATCATTTAAGATGTAAATGAGGCAACCCTTATTACTGGTAACCAAACTTTAAGGCAACATTTTTTTTTCTTTTTGAGGACATCAACCGTAGGGACATTAATATTCCAAGGCATCAAATTGTCATAGGCAACCGTCAATGTAAAATTGATAAAATAATTTCTCAATGCATTATTCATGATAATACATTTATTTTTCAGGCAACCGAGACATCATCTTAATCAAGAGGCAACAGAAATATTGAGAGGCAACAACTTTATTATTTCCGAAGAAACAATAATCCGAAGGCAACAAATTTTTTTTTTCTTTGAAGAAAAAATACTTTGAAGTGACGTATTCCGAAGGCAACAACAAAGGAACAACTTTTCGAGTTATAACGGTTAAAATATATTTTAGTGCATATAAAATAATTATGGTTCAAATCATATAACAAAGAATTAAAAACGCTTGCTAAACCATAATATTAATAGCAATTAATGACGTACGAAAATAGTAAAACGATATTATATGTAGCCATTGATATAGAAAAGTAAATGTACAAAACGGTTAGTTTTTAAGTTACATAATGCATTGAACAATGAAGTGAATGCAAATTAAACTAAAATTAATAATTGTACACAACTTAACTTATTATTACACCATGCATTACTAACCCAAAACTGCACATTATAGAATCAACATTTAAATGCCAATTGAAAGATCATTAGCAATCAAAATTGACAACCATGCAAATTAAATGCAAAGAATAATTGTCATGGTAGAAGTTTAGAACATAATTTTCCAATATAATGCTGCAATAAACAAAGAGTAATTGTTTTAGGTTTCGGTGAAAAGACTTTCAAAAATCAATACTACTTTTGAAACTCTTCAAAACCATAATAAGCACGTTGAAAATATAAACCAATAAAGTGGTGAAGAGAAATGACTTATCTTCATGTCTAAGCATTCCACAAGGAAACATCCACCAACGGAGCTCTACTCTTAAGTTTGTTGGAAAATTTGGTCGATGGATGTTATTTTTGTCATCAGATTTCGTTTCCTACAAAATTCCACAAATACAATATTTTATTAGTAAATAAATATAATCACCTTAATGCCATAATAAGCTGAAAATAGAAGATCAACACTTATCTTTTTTTGATTTGCTAGCCACCACCCAATGATTACTTCAAAAAGAGTTTAAGGTTGAGGCGTGTAAACACTGCCCTTAAGAGTAGATTTCGCCCTTCAGAGACAATGTCTCGGTGTAGCAGGTTTGTGGCGCCCTACCCTCCAGGATACAACAACCGTTAATCCTCGTAAGCGTACACTAGCAAACTTGGATCCTAGAAATGCTTGATTTTTCCCTTTGGCATTATGGAAGAGCAAGAAGAAAGAACTCACTAGAGAAATTGCTACGGAGAGAAATATAGAAGATAATGAATTTCATTGTGTGTATAAGAGCAAGAAGTGACAGGTATATATAGTAGATGAAAATACTTAGAGATGTGATGCAAATTTAATAAGATAATTATTGGAATATTGTAACTCCCATAACCTTAATATGCCATAATATTATGAACATAATGAAGTAGTAACGTTTAAGCATAAATGTATAGTAAATATTTTTTCAAAGCATTGGGAGTTACACAAAGTATTTTGAAATACACAATCAAAATTTCCAACAATTTCAATAACTAAAGAATAACAAATTGACACCATACCTTTCCATGAGTTTCAATTTCCCTCTGGTTCTTAAGAAGAAGACCACATAAATTCCTTATCTTGTCCCCATTCCCAACTATTCCAATAGTCGAAAATATGTATTTTTGGAGGAGTTCTGAAGCAAGCCTCTACAAGAAACGTAAATGATGAGTACAAGACACAAAACGACGATAGCCAATTTCAAGAAAAAGTTCAATGAAGTAAAAGAAATAGAAGCTCTGAACCAGATATACATGGACACCACAAACAATAAATGACATACTTTCATTTGCACGCAATAACCCATTTAGAAACACATTATAGAGCATTAACAAATAAGTTTAATTGACCCACCTGTATCTCATTAGGGAATGTAGCACTGAAAAGCAGAGTTTGTCTTGCACCTGGGGAAGGCATGTCCATTTGTCGAACAATCTTTGATATTTGAGGTTCAAAACCCATGTCCAACATCCTATCATCTACTGCTAAATACTTGATCATTTTGAGGGAAACTCGTGATCTCTCAATCATGTTCACTAAGCGTCCTGGGGTGGCAACTAATTGACGTAGTCGAAAGTAACTTGGGTTTACAAGCAATAAACCCTAAAAAGATAAATCTGGAGTTCACCACAAATTTTGAGAAAAATATCTCGTTTTATTAAATTTGATATGATAAAACTGATCTTAATACATAGCATGATGGTGCTCATATAGGCATTCAAGTCATAAATCCTATAGAATCCAAATTAAAAAGGAAAATAAAAACCTAAATAAAAAGAATCCTAAAACAAATGTAAAAGTAAAACTAGCCTAAAAATATTAAATCCCAAATCGGATAATTAAAACGATATATTTTGGCCTAAATCCATTAGGGCTCACTAAAGTGAGTCTTGAAGATCTCGTTGTTCCGATTCTGGAAATGTATCATGCGTCTCGAACGAATATTCTGGCCAAAAGTTAATCAAATCTGATTCACA
The DNA here is from genome assembly GCA_024704745.1 of Rosa lucieae. Taxonomy (NCBI): domain Eukaryota; kingdom Viridiplantae; phylum Streptophyta; class Magnoliopsida; order Rosales; family Rosaceae; genus Rosa; species Rosa lucieae. Next base: position 6,717,968 of record CM045493.1, read on the forward strand.
ATCAAAACCTGACTTTTCGCACGAGAAACCCAAAAAGTCCAAAAACAAATTTTCTTGGATATTGCAGCAGCTAGTAAATTCATTATGCGTGAATTACCTATTTTCCAATCACTCTTCTTGATTCCACGCCGCTTCTTTATTTTTATAGTTTTCCGGCTAAACCAGGTCCATTTTCGTCCTACATCATTCTCCTCCACTATGAAAGAACTCGCCCTCGAGTTCCTCTTGAATAAAGGACAAGAATAGGTAGATAAGGTAGACAAAAGACCTGGAAAAAAAATTAGACAATTGAACCTGTGGATTATTGATCGGATCTTCTGCATATTATGATAGCACAATCATGAACTCAACACCATAGATGAGTCTGTCATATGCATTTTGGCTTTCATTGGCAACTGTAGTAGATTCTTCTTGGCTCTCAAGGTTGCATTCTTGAATGACATCGGGTTCTGAATGATTTATTCCAGGATCCAAGACTTCACCATTACAAATAACCATGTCTTCATGAGCAATTTCATCTTTAACATCTTCTTGATCCTCATGGATGATTTCTTGTGGAGTTTCTTCCATCAGAAAATTTTCTGGCTTTTCTTCATATAAACTATTAATCTCAACGGTCAAAGAAAACTCTTTGGACTTTAACTTCTTCTCAAAAATCATAGGAGGGTAATTCTTGATCGAAAAATCTCTAGGCATAAATTTTTTGCTAAGAAGACCTTTCATCTTCCGCCATGTCCGAACACGCTCTTTTCCTTGCCTCTGACGAGAACTCTACAACTGATCCCACCAATAAGCAGCATCCTTCTTTAGCTTCCGAGAAACCATCTTAGCATGCTTGTGTTTTGGAACCTCCATGATCTCAAAGAATCTATCCACTTCAATCAACCAATCCAGAAAATCCTCCACGCTCATGTGACCAGAAAAATAAGGAATATCAGCCTTGGTTATGAGATCCTTGGAATCATAATTAATATCACCTCTATCACCACGTAGAGCTCTAGCACGCTGTCCTTTTCCACCTCTATTACAGTTGTTGTTGTTGTTGTTGTTCCTTCCTTCCAACAACCCACAAAATTCTGCTATTTGAGCGTTCATGGCTGCCATTTGAGCGTTCACGGCAGCGGTCCTCTGAGCAATCATCTGAGCGGTAAGGGCATCCAAATCTGCTTTTGTAACTGGAGCACATTCATCAACCATTGCTACAAAGGTAAATAAAAGAGACAGGAAAGACCTGCTTTGATACCAAATGATGTAGTCGGAAGTAACCTGGGTTTACAAGCAATAAACCCTAAAAAGAAAAATCTGGAGTCCACCAGAAAATTTGAGAAAAATCTCTCATTTTATTAAATTTGATATGATAAAATTGATCTTAATACATAGCATGATGGTGCTTATATAGGCATCCAAGTCATAACCTAATCACAATTATAACCTAACAAGAAATCCTAAATAATACAAATTAAAAAAGAAAATAAAAACCTAAATAAAAAGAATCCTAAAACAAATGTAAAACTAGCCTAAAAATATGAAATCCCAAATCGGATAATTAAAACGATATATTTTGGCCTAAATCCGTTTAGTGAGTCTTGAAGATCTCGTCGTTCTGATTCTGGAAAGGTATCATGCGTCTCAAACGGATATTCTGGCCAAAAGTTTGATCAAATCTGATTCACAATCAAAACCTGACTTTTCGCACGAGAAACCCGAAAAGTCCAAAACCAAATTTTCTTGGATATTGCAGCAGCTAGTAACCTCATTATGTATGAATTACCTATTTTCCAATCACTCTTCTTGATTCCACGCCGCTCCTTTATTTTTCTAGTTTTCCGGTTAAACCAGGTCCATTCTCGTCCTACATCACTAATATATCAACATCTTTCTCCAAATCATGAAGCTGCAGAGTCAGGGATTAACAAGGCATTATCCAATAGGTCAATGGAGAGAAATTAAAGCACTAGAATGATGCCATACAGTGATACTGAACTGACCTATCTGATTACCTTACAGGATATCAACTATCAACACTACAAAACCCTGAATCATCTAATTAATTGACCTATTTCCGGCATCGAAAAGTCCCCAAGGAAGTTTAAATCATGACACAAAAACCAATAGTCCACCAGTAATGCCACGAGACAAGCAGATAACTGGTTTAACAAAGAGCACCCATAGTCCAAGTGTGCTTCATCCAGAACAATTAACAATGAGACAGCATGATTTATCAACACGCGAAACACACAACAATTGCATCATCTATCTAGACCCACAAAATCACTGGAAAAAAAAGAAAAAAAAAAGACACAAACCTGCTGAGCCATCGGCACCCCACCACAAACAACAACAACCTTTACCCCACTCTGATATACAAACTTCTCAACCTCTTCATATATCTACCAATTAAAGAAACACAACAATTTTTCAAAACAAAAGCATCAAATCCACAACAAAATTAGACAAACACCACAATCCCACCAAAAATCTGAGAAACACTTCCACCCACCTTACTAGCCAACTCTTTAGTTGGAGACAAAATGAGCGCATCAGGAAACACAGTCCGAGCATCACCAGGGGAACTTATAGAATTAATGCTTTCCTTCTCCATCCGCGAATGTTCGCTAAAGTGCGTTCGAGAGATAAAGTCACTGCGGAGAAAAGTTCTCGAAGTAAGTTCGCCGCGAATGTTCGCTAAAAGTACGTTCACAAGGATGACGTCACTGCGGGGAAAAGTAGGAAGCAAGTTCGCTGAGAAGTAGTGTTCGCAAAAAACAGTTCGCGGAATAACTAAGTCTGTTCGCTGTGGTGAAAGTCTTAGCTGCAGTGAAAGATATTTTACAGCCACTTGCATTACTGTTTGCTCTACTCAAATCAAGCTAGATATTTTGTATCTAAAGTACTTTTAATCTAGTTTAATATGTTTTCATCTTAGATATTTTGTAGGTTAATCTTGTACCCTATATAAGGGAAGTGTTGGTTGATGTAAAAGGGTGAACAAGTTCAAAAACTCAAGTACACGAGTTTGCTGGGTTAAGTTGATATGTTCATGCTTCATTTGCTACTGCAAATTAATCAAATCAACAAGTTGTGGTTTCGATTATATTTTGTTCAAATACAAAGTAGAAGCAATCAAAATTTTACATATATATTCAACATGAACTACTCTGAGAGCTTGACACGTCATAGAACGGGTCTCGATTTTGTCTCGGGGTTTGGGTTTGCGACTACCTCGATTCCCTCTGCCGCAGTAACTCGGACCGGTTCGACTGCCTCCCCCGTAACCATCACCAACGTAAGTCGGCTGAAAACCGTGCTGAGTTGACTCAGTGCCGCGGTCGTACCTGAGGTGCGGAGTCACGTAGGTGGAGCTGAGAGTTTGGCGAGTTGGTTTACGGGTCGACTCAGTGACTCTTTCTACCCAAGACATTGTCCTTAACTCACTCTGTGACCATTTTACAAACTGGGAAAATGAAAAGCTATACGTGTGCTTTGTGAAGAAGACGATGGCTTTGTGTTTACATAATGAAAATGGTCGTATGTGCTGTGCTCTGTGAGTATTGAGAGGAGGAGGAGATCGATGACGAAGGGTGTTTATCCAATGAAATGTGGGTGGGGTGTGAAAGAAAATGCAAGGGTTTTGGGTGTGGGTTTAAGTACGTACAGACGGAGTGAGGTGGTCTCTCGTCACTAATTGGGAGGTGGGAGAGACGATCATGAGGGAAAAGTGCATTATTTTAAGTAAAAAGAAAAAAACCTTCCTCTAATATTTGGTTCTCTTTCCCCATACAAAAAGCTGAGCTGCAAAGCCCTAAAACAGTAGAACGCCAATAAGCTTGAGAGAGAGAAACAGTTTTCCTTGCACTGTAAGATCTACTAATTAATTTAATTAAATGAACGCGCGTGTGTCTCCGGAAATATCTTTTCTTTCTACTTTATGTCGAAACGGTGAGAACGCACGAGTATTGAATGCGAATGCCTTATTGAGAAGCTTAGACATCTCCGAGGGTAAAACCGTCAGTTCATTGGCTAAGTACGGCTTAATTAGACACGGAAGAGAGAGTCTTGCATAGAGCAGTCGTACGGACACGTGGTGGGGAGGACCAATCACTGCCCAGCAGGAGGGTGTTTTGAGTATTGTACTTGAGAGAGTAGGGGTAGTTTAGGAAAAGATAGAAAATTTCTTTTCTTCTGAATGGGTGGCCCTAAAGCCACGTGGTGGGGAAACCCCCACTTAAGAATTTCTCGACACGAAATACTCATCATGCCTCCCGAAGACGATGTTTGAATTTTTTTTAATATATTTAAATCCCTCCGGAGCTAATTAACTATTTGAATTTCAAATGACTCGATCTTGTCCTTTTCTAATTAAGGCTCTCAATTCCAAACATGCCCAGTCAACTTCATTATTTTAAGTCAAACCAATGGAGTTAACCTCTCTTCAGTCGGCCATTACTATTGGGGAATTGCGTGGCGCTAAACCTGCACCTCTTAATGTTGGTGTTCGATCAAAAGCTAGCTCTCCCAAACTCATCGATCCATCGCCTGAAATGTGTTCATTGGTGGCGGTACATATTTGTCTCTTGCATATGTTGAGAATATATACATCCCACATGGGAAAAATGAGACCTTGCTTATGGGTTTATAAGGGTTTGGACCATTCCATCCATTGTCAATTGGTGTTGGATGTGAACCCCAGATTACTTTATCAGCATCCACCGCACTAACTGCACATTGGTCAAAGACGTATGTCATGAATGGGAGTAGGGTTTGTGCTCGACCACCTGAAGGCAAGGTAGCTCAGCCGGAAGCCGTACTGAGTAGACTCAGTGAAATACTAACGAGTTGGTTTCCGGGTCGACTCAAACTGATGTACGGTCTTTTCATATTTGGGGCGTAGTGCCAATGACTTCCTATTTTCTTTTTTTCTTTGGAGGGAAGGAAAAATGGGATTGCCGGAAAAGACCATTTTCTCATATATAGCACACGGAAAAGACCACTCTTGTAACTAAGGACTGGTTTTTTGGGCATTCAATTTGTAGAAACTTCTAGATCCTTTGTCTTCTTGCTGGTTTAAGCTGGCTCTGGAGCTACGAGGGTATAACTGACATTTGCAATATTTCTTAGCTAAATTTGTGCTCTGGAGCTACCTGGGTACAATTGAAATAGCTAAGACATGACTCAAAGCCACTGAAATAATTGTACTATTCAGGCAACAGAGGATTAGGCTTTAGGTGGAGGCATCCAAGAAATTTTGCTCACTATTATTAATTTTTTTTTGGGAAGAGTGGTCACTATTTTTAGTAAAACTAATTGGGATCTAGAATCAAGATGCACAAAGTAATCCAATAATTCCCAGATATTTAAGTTGGGGAGTGTAAATTGCATCTTTAATCTTTTTTCTTGAATATGAGCTAGTATATTATATCTTGTACAAGAGATTGTTAGATCTTATACTATTCCGTTTCACAAAATTTTTTTTTTGCAAGAGTGGTGACTATATTTAGTAACTAATTGGGGTCAATAATCAAGATGCGCTAAGTTATCATTTTTTATTTTTATTACGATAATTTATTATTTCTTGTCCACTCACGCTAACGTTTTTAAGTACTTTCCCCCTATGCCCTTCAGTTTCAATTTCTCATTTCACAGTTGTTGTTCGGTATTATTAGGAGTTGAGGCATAGTACCCACTTCCGGTGCTGTCATCCTCTCTAGGTTACCTAGTTAACCTACTAGTGGTTATTTTAGTTTCTTGTCTTAGTTTGCTCTGATCACCTTGAGATGTTGTTTTGAATTTGAAGTATTTATATTCAGAGTCTATGACCCTACTATGAGTGATTGTGGAGATTTGTGTAAACTAAATTGTGGATCTTGCTTGTTGGATATTGTTAATGTCTAAAGTTCAGCGGTAGCTGAAACTTGGTTAATGCTGGTCCGATGAGCGGACCGCTACTTGGGATATGATCGAGACTCCAGCTACCTGTCAAGTAAAATACAAAGAGGCGTCAAAGGGAGACCGCACTGGGCTTCTCCGATGCCTTAGTTAGTCAATGTATTTATGTTGACAACGTAACAGTAAGTAAGAAGTAAATGCGTAGTTAATGAGGAGAGAGGAGAGAACCTTTTATAGGTTGGGAAGAGGCTGACCTCTTCCTTGTTTTCGATGTGGGACTAACATGCTTCAGTTCCCAGCTTCTGGAGCTTCTGATGCTATCTTGGCGCGGCGCGTCAGCAGTGATCTGGGGGTGAGCCGGGGCTCAGGCGGTAACCTGCTTGGCTGTGTTTCCGTAGGTCACACCGTTGGTGGTAGTTGGTACCGCAGGCGGTAGCATGAGCGTGGCTCATTCTAGCTAATTATGCTTGGCAAATGCTCATATAAGTACATATATCTTTTATTTTAGGAACAACTATTGAGATGTTTTATTTAGTTGTGGAGTTGTTGTGGTTTGGCGAGCAGGGTGACTCCAGGAGTTTACGAAAGTGTGTATTATTAGAAGTGTAAATATGTGAGCCCCGGAAAATTTATCAAGCTTAATTTGAGATCGTTCGACAAATTATTTATTTACGATCTCGGTAATTGTCAAGTGCTCGAGAATAATTTCAGAGTTTTACATAAAGTGAAATCCTCAATTTAGGAGGTGGATGGTAAAGTTTACGGCACGACGAGTTCGTGGAAATTTTCGGGGAATTTTTCAGATACCCGAGCTATTTTTAACTATTTTCTGAAGTTGAGGAATTTTAGAAATTTAATTAAGAAATTAGGAAACAGATGGCGTGATCCTAGCCATCCACCGACTCCACCTCTTGATCCTAGCCTTTCATCCTTAATTGGATCAATCTATATATCCGGGTGTGCTCTGTTGGGAGAGCCAGAAGGATCGAGAGAGAGAGAGAATAGAACCTGGTGCTCTCTGAACCGGACGCCACCGAACCGAGAAAGAAAATCCGACCGGAACGCCGTCCTCCGGCCACCGCACGACGGCGCATACCCACCATTCCCTTCGCCTCTGCATCGCCTACATCCCAGTAGCTTCTGATCGTCCATGCACGGAACGAGGAGGGAGATGTGGCGTTGAGTGCAGTGACTGCTCTGGCCAGTTTCTGCAAGTTCCGGCCACCATTCAAGGCGCATTCGGTATGGAAATTCATCCCTTCGTCCTATTATACACGATTTGATACTTAGTTTTCGGATTGGAGTGAGTTCTGATGAATTGGGTTTCTGGATTCCTCTCGGTTCCGGCTCTGCTCTTCGACGCCGGCGACTTCTCTGGCCTCTCTTGGTTCGCTCTTCATTTCGCCTTCCCCAGTTGATACTTTTCGTTCTAAACTGCTAACTGGTGTTGGATTCTCAGTTCATCATCGTCCCTGTTCAATCGAGCTTGCTCACAGTAGCTCTTGAAGGTATATTTCAACTCTCGAACCAAGTTTTGATCTTGGTATAATACTTGGGAGTTAGATGAACTGAATGGGTTGTTTGGCTGAGATTATATTACGCTTGTTCTAAGTTTGGTTGCTCAAGGTTGAGTTTGAAAGTGAGTGGATAATCTGTTGTTGTGGCCTTGAAATGGATAGTTGGTTGTTTGAATGTGTATAAGCTTGATTTCATGTGCAGACTGGGTTGTGTGACGATGTGAATGGATTATGACTATCATGTCTGATTGTGGTTGTTGTTATTACGGTGATAACAGTTTAGAATTTGTGAATTTGGTTGTGAAATATTTGAAATTTGCTAAGTGGGTGTTAATAGTAGTTTTGGGTACACCTTGAATAAAAGTTGGAATAAACAGTGGGTGTCCTTAGTATTTTCCGTCGAAGTACTGTGTGTGAAGTAAATTGGACTCTTTTGTTGGAAAAATCGTTATGGATTTGCTTGTGCATTTCATGGCTTGATAGTGAGTAAAGAAAAGAAATGTGTATATATTGGGTGGCCTTAGTAAAATTATGGTGCACCTAATATATCGAGTCGATATCACAATTTTAAGTAATTGTTCGGTAATTTGAGTTAATTATCGAACTAGTCTCGATTGGTCAAACATGGTCAAATGGTCAAATGTGGTCAACCCTTGGTCAACTCCTGGTCAAACCAGGAAAGGTTGGTCAAACCTTGGTCAACTCCTGGTCCAACCAGGAACAGTTGGTTTAGACGATATATCAGTCGTCGAGATTTCGTATAATTGTTCAAAAGATGTTAACTATCGAAATGTCGGAATCTAGGACTCCAGTTACCCGAGGAACAGAAGGTTCGCGACTCTCGGAGTACGTGAGAGAAAGCATCGGAATCCAGGTAGGGATTCAGGACTCTCCTCGATTAGTTGTTTCTTTATATCTTGTGTTAAAATATGCATGATGGGTGGTACGGTTTGGTTATGTTAAAATGCAATGCATACTAACCAAATTGTGAGAGATGTGATGGCTTGAGAGCGAAAGGGGCACTGACTTCCTTGGGTTCGATACCCTAAACCTCCGGAGGGTTAGCTATACCGGTCGTCCGAATATCCGCAATCACGGACTCGGTACGTGTGTATAGCTAGGTAGTGGACGTTCTCGCTACGCTTACCTGGTGATAAATCAATTTGAGGTAAGGTCGTGTAGTGGGTCTATGGGACCGGCCATCAGGTAACACTTGGATTTGGCGCCGTATTTATTTAAGCATCATGCATCAGTTTTCAAGTTGAAAATATTAATGTTTGTCGTTCATTTTCAAATATTTGGTTTAAGCCTATTTTCATACTGGAGCTCCAAAATCTATTTATTGGTTTCAAACCTAGTCGAGATAGTGTTCCTGTTGAGCTGCGAGGACGAAAGCTCACCCCTACAACAGTGTGGATGCAGGTACTGTGCACTGGTGACGGGACAGTAGCGGACGGAGCTGGGTGTGCATAACAAGTTCGGTAAACCCTTGTCTGGAGTTGTGCTAAATCTCATTTCTCAAACTTTGTGCTTAGGAGCTTGTTGTTATCTAGCCTCAAGTTAAATTCAGTTGATTTCTCTTTCATTGAAATCCGTACCCCGTGTGCGTCTTTATCCAAGTTCTGAACAAACAAAGTAGTTCCTAGCAAATCCGAGTTTTCACCTCAAAATTATTCTTAGCTTCCGCTGTGTTTTACGAAAAGTTTTCAAACAAAAAGCCTAGCGGTTCTCTAGAATGTAAATCGAGCGTTCGGTTTATATTTTAGAGGCTCGCGGCACTGTGACGTGCTTAAGCTGGTGAGGTGCAGCTTGGGGCGTTACAAAATATGTTTTCTTTAGGTTTTGGATAGTCCATTATTAAGAGTGACTCTACCAAAATTTTCAGTGGGGTTATTCCTAAGGCAGGCCCTGCAGGGCCACCTTGAATTTCAGAGTTGGTCTTGTCACAATTATTCTACATGACTCCAAACGCCGAGCACAATTTGGTACATTTAAACTAAGTACTTCTACAAAGACTTCACAGACAGCTTCAACTAACACAGACTAGACAAACCCGATCAAGCTGAACGTGGTTTGTCACCTAACTACCAACTAGGAAAAACAAGCATACAAAAATGCCTAGATCGGGCCAGAACCCACTACCTTTCAAAAAGGAATTATTGAAACAAAAACAAACTAAGCAATAAAACCCTAGCAGCAATCCAATTGGTGCAAAACAAGACAAAACCTAAGGCCCAACCTCCTCTTCCTTGTGCAAAAATATGCCGCACGCACACATCGACAATCCACCGCAACGACTCACAATGATCGAGCAACTGCCGCCCCCGTCAAGGAAGACCACTATTACCACGATAACACCACATAGAGGACCCTGATAACAACCAAACTCGGGTCCAAATTAACTCTGGATCCCAACCTCCAAGCAGACACTTGAACCCCTCTAAAAACGCCATCATTGTTGTTACACTGCTGCTAGATCGACACCAACCTGCGTCGCTCGTGGTGTCCTTGATTCCGTGCCCACGACCGCTAAGCATAGAGAAACAAAGAAGCATATCTCACTGACCACCACTGGCAACGTTGACCTCAGCCAACCTAGAAGCCAAGGGAACCGTAACTATCAATACCCGTCCAGCGACATCACAACATCGGCGAGGCAAAGCCAACGCTGACGCCATAATGCTGCTGGACGAGAAGAAACCTGAAAAAAAAAAACCCTAAGCAGGAGTCGTGCATGTGCGGCGCGTTTCTTCCCTCCACCATTTCTTTTGTTGTTTTATTTTCAAAATAAAATAAAAAATAATTTATTTTTCTTCTCATGAATCCAACATGACCTAATATGAGAACAACGCCGCTCTCCCTTAACCCTAGCCCCCAAGGCTGGGCTATCTATTTCCGACCATCAATAGTCGATCTCTATGCTAGCGATGGTTCTGGCTATCACATAGTTCGATAAATAAAGGATAGAGTGTGGTGGTACGGGTTCCTACTCAACAGCTTGCTGTTGACCAAGGAAACACAGAGGAACTTGGTTGTCCTCTGCAAATTGGTTTTTCCTGATCTGGAGAACTTAGCTTTCTCTGGCGAAGAATGGAACAAGATCGATCAACCCCAAACCGAGGCCCTTCTCGTCAATTTGATTTACATCAGTTTTGGCGAGTGGTGTTGGGGTACAGGCGGCCGTATTGGATGTCGGCTCCTCGGAGATGGTGTAGCTAGTCGACACTCCAAAGGATGACACAGTGACTTTTGTCTTGGTCTCAAAGGTCTCGGCGGTGCCGGTGACACAGAGTCACAGCTGCAGTCAAGCTTACCCAATAGGTTGCCTTGCTTTCTATGGGTTGGGTTAAGGCCTCTGGGCCTCATCTTGGGCCTCAAAGAAAGTGGGCCAACCTTTTGGGGCTAGGTTATATTTAAGTTTTATTATTATTATTTTTTTTTTTTATACTTTGTCTATTTTACTATGTCATAGTATTACCATAGTATATAAGCTTGCTTTAAGTAAATGAGCGATAAGTTCGAATATAGTTGGTCTATCCTATATACCACTATGGTTTTTACCACGAATCATGTCCATTGTTATGTAGCAGTGGGTGAATATGTAATAAACTTCTTGGCATGAGTTCAATCAATGAAATAATCATTAATGAAAAAAAAAACACGAATGGTCTCCCGATAAAAAAATAAAAATGGTTCGAATAAAAAATGAGAGGATGAATAAAATAATAAATAAATAAATAAGAAATGGATGAAGTTGGCAAAATGACAAAAGTGTGTAGAGGGGTCATTTATATATAGTGAAGAAGCGCACGTTGATTCTAACTCGACACCATTTATATGAGCCCAGATTGATTCCAATTCGACCCTATAAGGAAGCCATGGGAATATGAGATATAAGGCTCTCCCCCGAAACGAAAACCACATCTCTTACTATTGCCTCTGAAAATCACCTCGGCCAAGAAAGCCAAGGGATTAAGGAACAAACGTCCTTCGATGACTAGATTGTGGAGCGTGCCAGCACAAGGCCAGAAGGCCAAGTGTGCAATTGTAGATGTAGTAGATGTAGTGAGCGTATTCTTACTTCGTCAAGCAACTGAAATCCGAGGAAGGAACAATCTCGGCTGAGGGTTCGATGCCTTGGAGACAAGGACTTTCAAGTTGTTCAATGGATGAAGCAAATAGTGATTAGTAATTGAACAATTACGTTAAACTACCCCTAATGCAAAAGCATAAACACGATAGTAAAAGAGTAAGGAAGTAAACTCTAGATTAAGTGCAAAAAGGTAAAGAGCAATAAAGTAAATCTCAGGAAAGTAAATAACGATAAAGTAAAGAGCAGAAAAAGAAAATAATAAATGGCTTGAAGAATAAAATTATCAACCATTATCAAAAAGTAACAAATGAAACAATTGAAATATTGATACTAGATTACAAGAAAAACGAAGGGAAATGACTTGAACTAGTAGAGCCAACAACTAAAGAATTGAAAAGACAATGAAATTAATATGGAGCTAAGAAAAATAAAAGGAAACCCATGATGGAGTTTTGACTAGAGATGTGTGTGTGTGATGTCTTGATTTGTCAATTTCTTTTTTATATAGAGGTGGACTTGCTTGTAGCTGTAGAAGCCTTTCACGCATCCAATTCTTGTGCTCATCTCTGGAACTTCTTTGACAATTAAAACTCTATCTTCATGTGATGAATATTGGCCACGTCCTAGTCTTCTTCACGGGGTAGTAATCTTCCTCTTGTTAAAGTCCTTATCTAACTGTAATCAAAGTTGGTTCAAAAGCCCACGTACTTTGGTTTCATTCTTCAATTACAGTCCCTCATGCACTAAAATGCTAATCTTGCATGCAAGCTCCTAATTTGATAAGTCCTAACATGTTGTACCACGTGAAAGTCTTGGAAACTAACAATTGCCAAGTTGGATTAGTAAAACTAATCCATGAGCACTAGTACGTGCATGCATGGGCGGATCTAAGTAGTGGCTTGGGCGGGCTGGAGCCTGTCCGAGATTTTTAGGCTTAAAAAAAAATTAGATGTATACTTTAATTGATGTTTAATTTATCGATCGATGTAGGTTTAAATGTTTAATTTACGTGGGTAAGTAGGTTTAATTGATTTCAAAACTTATCAAGGTCGATCAGTGGGTCTTCTTTATGCTGTGCAATTGTTGTGGGTTTAATTGATTTCAATACTTATCATTTTATCAATTGTTGTGCTCTCTCAGTATCTCAGCCAGGAGCTTGGCCTCATTCGAATGCCGAGTAATCAGTTCATGTTTATAGAGTTAACTTTGCAGATTGGGCTTGGGTTTATTTGCTAGCTATTTCATCCTATCCATGGCTTTATATTCAGAACAAACTTTTGGGTTGAAAAAAAAAACTATATATATGATGTATATTTTTTGTTTATATGTATGTTTGTTTAACGAAGCCACCCAAACTCTCAAATTATCGAAGTCAAACTCCTCTCTGGCTCTCCCATTCTCTCCATCCATCACAAATTCTCATTCTTCTTGTTCTTCTTCTTCGCAAAAAGGCCTATATTACCGACTAAATTCAATCTTTAAACACTTGAACTCTCAGGTTCTCGGGTGTAAACGTGTAAACACTTACGCTCTCACCAAACCCTAATCCCCAATTCTTCGCCATGAGTACGGTACTAGGATCATCGTCAGATCTCTCGCAGGAAGGTCAGGTCCCCAAACGAGACTCCATTTACTGCTTCTGATTTTTGTTTCTGGTTCTTGTTACAAATTTTTGTTCAGGGTTCGTGCTTGTGTTCTTGGGTTAATCAAACCCGTTGTTTTGGGTTTCCAGCGGTTAGCTCGTAATTTTTTTCATTTGAAATCACTGCATGCTTTTTCTTTATTATTGATCGGATATAATTTAAGAAAATAGTTCTAGGTTTCAAGCGGTGAGTGCATGCCTTTTCTATTTGCAAAAGTGCCTTTTTTATGTAACTTCACAGACTTAGTTGCATACCTAAATAAACCTTCATTACCCACTTCGTTGTGTTGGTAATTAGTGGCTGAGAATTTGGCTAAATGTCTATTTAGCAGCTGTACCCACCCGCCTCAAGTAATACTGGCCCTTTGGTCTCTTTTACACTTTATAAGTTTATGAGTATTCTGGGCAAATTAAATTTTAGCGAAGCCTGTGATCATAAAAGGAGGATTTAGCTTTGGTTGAATAGATATGTCTATATGCATGGATTTAAGTTTGAGCCTTTAGATGCTTAACTTCTTAATTAGTTAATTGAGGTTTGCATATATAGTATCTATTTCATATCCGTGTAGGATACCATGCCTAGTAGATGATGCCTAATCTCCATTAATTGGAGTAAATTTGTACCAATGTTTTAATTTTGAAAGAATTCAATTGGTTTTCGAAGGTAAGTAGGCACTTGATATCCAGGTAGGTAGGTAGTCATTTTAGCTTCGTGCCTCTACTCATCACTACATACTTTTCTTTGCATTGTTCTGCAACTAGCTCTCTATATATATGTGTGTGTGTGTGTGTTTCTGAATTTTCATTTTTCTTCTTGTTTCTTGTGAGATATCATTGTTATTCAATCCTATGTAATCATGCTACTCATATTTTGTTTCTGTCATCATCACCATCCTGATACTATATTTTTGTTCTAAATGATGGAGACCAGGTGTTGTTGATTTAGAAGACAAGAAGAACGATGACCACAGCACCAGAAAGCGCCCTTACAACACTGAATCTAAACCAGTGGGTGATCTTTGTGGCAATAAGGGTGATAGCCCTAGAAAGCGCCCTCTCGTCATGTCTGACTCTGAATCTGCTGAACTAGTGTGTGAGTTTGCAAATAATAGCGCCTCTGGTCAGAAGGGTAACCCCATTGTGAGAGCACTCCCTCAGAACACGCCTCTCTCTGATTTTCTTAAAGCTGAAGCTGAAGCGGAAGCGGAAGCGGAAGCAGGTGATCTTCTTCCAAAAGTCTATCCACTGGGTTATGTTCCTCCAAAGGGATATGCAATGGTTTGTCAGCTCTGCGGGGTTGTAAATTGTCGCACCCCCGGTCTCAGCCGTCCTATGAAGATGAGTTGTTGCTTTTGTAAAGAGAGCGGTACACACTATTCTTTGGATTGCAAAAAATTCCCCGGTCCCCCAATGCCTGAACGGTACAGCTGCTTTTATTGGAAACCAGCCATTTAGAGGGTAGTGACTAGTGAGGATGCTTTTATGGTATTCAAAAATATTAACGACAATTTGTTAAATTGTAGCTTGTGGAGGGAACTTTAATCAGAGTGTAGTCTAATTCTGCCATGTTTTGTATAACTTGGGTTCTGTTGATGCTATGACTTTGCTTTTGGCTGTTGACATATTCTGTAGAATATTGTTCTCTTTTCTTCTTCTGTTTCTTTGGATCTGATCTGCATGTATTTAATTGTGAATTTGGTGTTTTGCTGTGTATAATGCACTGGTTATCTTCAACTTCATCAGGGATCATTTCTTTATATCTTCAATCGATGTGTCTATAATAATTTTCTCAAGCATTTCTGCAATGCGATTGACAGGTCTGAGTTTCCTTCTAGGTTTTCTTATTTGTCTGCTTTTTTTCTTTCTTTCTTAATGCTTGCTCCGACTAGATATTAATCTACATAGTGCTGTTTCTTCCCCCATGATTGTGTGAACTAAAATAAGTAAAACAAGAAATTTGGAGATGCAAACCGTGAAGGATTTCCAAAATGTAAAGTTATATCACATTTATTATTGCTTTGACGAATGGAAGACTTCGACTTATTGTTACAATTGTTTCTCCACTATTTCCTGAATATTAGGAGGCTTTGTCAAGAGGCCATGGTGCTCCTGCCATGACTGCTTCAATCTCGCCTATTTCCCGAGGAACCTTTGTCATGTTCTTACAACTATTGGCTGTGATTAGCTACAAAACCCAGAACAATGTATAAGGATGCATCGTCACATATGTGAAATGACAAATGCAAAGCTATTAAAAGGATGACTCATAGGGTTAAGATGCAAGTGAATATGATCCAGGCGAAAAGAAACATGGGTCAAAGCTGCAAACGGCTATCATCAGAGTTCAGAGAAAGGGAGTACCACGTCGCTTTCAATTCGAACTCCACCAAAACCTTTAAATCTACCAACTGCTTCATGATTGAAAAACTTAGTAGTATTTGGACTTCCCATGGCTGGAACCAACAAAGCATCTATGAAGTAGCAACCAGGCTCCACTGTTATCACCTAAATACAACCCCCCGAGACAAGCATCAATGCAATATCATTTTAACCAGAGATTGGACAGTCAAACATTTACAACATTCAGTGAAACCCACAAGGATACAAGGAATGGCAAAAGAAACACAAGGAATACTCATTACTAACCATCCCTTCTTCCACTTGTCTTGTTGTACGCAAAGACTTCAGTCCAGGTTCTTTTATCCTCTCCGGTCCCTGTAAATTATGCAATTGATTGTTAAATCAAAGAAAAAATGCCACCAAGCATTAAATACTGACATCTGAAGTCTCCTGAAAGATAAAACCAGAAAGGACTAGCTGATAACTCAACGATAAGTACCTTCAAGTAGCCACCAGGATCATGAGTGTCAATACCAAGCAAATGTCCGAGCCCGTGAGGCATGAAAACAGCACCCAGTCGTTCAACCATCATATCGTCTACATTACTAAAATCAAGCACAATGAGCAGATACAATTGAAACTAGAGACAACTTGCAAGTGATCATATATAGAGTACATAATTGAGAAATTATTGTTGAGATGAGATTGTTACCCATCTAGAACACCCTCTCTCTTTAATGAGTCAAGAATAACCTTTTCTGCTAGTCTGCAATCATAAGGAGGCAACAGAATCAGAATGTATACCACATTACCAAAAGCTTAAAATTTTTGTTTAATATAGTCATACTTATGCATATCGACCCAGCTTATTCCAGGTTTCAGTGCCGATATGACAGCATTGTGAGCATCAAGAACAGCCTGCAAGTATGATAAATTGATAATTAGAAACAAAATAACTGTGTACCATAAAACTGATAAAAACATAAAGATATGCTAAGCAGACCCTGCACACCAGGCTAGAGTTAGATATGTAAACACGCCTGACCGCGCACCCAGACACAAAGCAAGACAAAAACTGATACTATGATCAACACCATAATACCAATTACTTACTTTGTATATAAGGGATTGATCAGAGGTAAACTTTCCATTCACCTGCAGAAAAAAAGTTGAAAGAATTTTAAGAAACAATGGGGGGATATAATTACATGCTGTCAGATTCAAGAGCACCATAAAAGATCTGTATAAATGGAAAATTGAAAAGTCACAAGGGATGACTCAGGCAACAACTATCTAAAATTGAATAAATTGATAAATTTAAAAGTCTAGGCCCACTAATGAAGTAATAGATAGCAATATCTCAAGTTCACTAGCAAGATAAATGTACAATTGCAAAGATATATACTCACAGGGTAGGAACAAGTTATGTCAGACCCATAAAAATTATATTCAGCTCCCATATCAAGCAATGCCAAATCTCCATCTTCCAGGGTCTACAAAAAAAGATGTTATGATGATTTTGATACGGTAACAAAGTACTTGAGAACTTCAGCTGCAGAAAGTCTATGTTACCCTGTCATTTGGAGCTGCTGCATGCCCATAATGGAGAACAGCACTGTATTTTCAAGACATAAGACTTCAGTCAACCTTCTATTTACAGTTTGACTTACGTCAATATCAATACACTCACGCTCATGGTGAAATCAAACAAAGGTGTTAACACCGGAACTAAAAGTTACAACTCACAACCAAATTTAAAGGCCTATGATCTCTTTCCATATAGTATTATTACAAACAGATAACATCTGAGAAGGCTGTATTTGTAGTTGTGATTAAGTATCTTTTAAAATGAATGGAATTAGAATATCATACAAAATATGATAGAGAAATAGAGGTGGTGTACTACACCAGTGGATTATTAAAGCAGCATTATGAAAAAAATAAAATAATAAATAAACTGTTAACTTTTAGCTAAAAACAGCTTACCTACTTCCGCCAGTAGCACAAATACAAGTATAAGAGCAGTGTCTACAGCCACCATACATGTAGGTGTGGTGAAGAAATATGCTTTCCAGCTGATACTCATACATGCCTGCCCTAACTTTTCTCATGACCTGGTCAGAAACAAAAATTGCAAGAAATTCATTATTCAAGAGCAGGACTAAGAACAAGCTGCTCAGTTTCTGAAATTTTCTACAGATATAATAAGAACTAGTCCAAACCAAGAAGATTTTGAAAAGTTCAAAAAAAGTTCATGCAACAATGAACCACTAATCCCTTTACTGAGTTGGTTTTTGCCATTAGTTAGATACATAACTCTCAAGAATGAGATGCAATAATATATGTGAATGTACAATTACTGCTTAGAAAAAGAATATCTGGGATAAAATATTTGGCAAAAGAGACATTTCATAAAAGGTTACCTCGACATGAGCTTCAGAGCTTATATCATTGGCAAACTGGATAAGGGCGATCTCCAGATCTGATTTTGTAACACGGCATTCAGTCAAAATCGGATGCAAGGTAGTCAAGTCCGTGTCAAAGTTATCAATCCCCTATATAAAGATTAAGAAGACATAGTCAATATAATATTCTAATTATGAAAATGTTATATATGTAGATACACACTGTGATGCAGTAATGATATCGGTGAGGCATTACAAATATTACATTAAAGCATTTATATGTAAGTATATATTTATTTATCTTTTTATTTGTTCAACGTAACAACACCTATCATTCCCCTAACCAATCTTAACCACCTGAACCTACACATCGTTATATTGTGATAGTATGAATAACTTCTGTGAAATAGGAAGGGAGTCTGAGAATTAAAAACCTGAAACTCTGCTGGTTTCGAGAAGTTATCACTGTCAGTGTTGAGCCCATGCAGGAGAAACAATAAAGGTTTACCAGATGCCTGCCATTCATCTTGTAAAACTTTTGTAATCTCATCGGTATAGTATACCACACTAACCATATATCTCTCCTGCAAATGAAAACAATAGCGTGAGCCGATAAGTAACAAAAGCATATTACACTGGCACATAAAGAAACAACAAAACCTCCAATCACCTTAAAGTAGGATAACGGCTTTATCTCCCCCAACCAAACAGCATACTCGGCAGGTAATCTAGGAGAAAACAGAATAGATTTCCCAGTCGCAATGTCCTTCGGGAAAACAGGTACAACAAGATCAGTTCACAATAAGAACACTTCAGCTCAAAACTCCACTCGACAAGAAATAACACCCCAACTAATACATAAAATTTCGCAAATATATACTTACTATAGCACCATAGAAACCAGGCTCTCTTACTCCAAACAAGTAAGCAAAGTAACTCTCCTGCCTATAAACAAAATCAAACATCATTTAGAAAATAAATTCATCTTTAAAAGAACACAGTGAAAGTTGGCAAGCACCTTCACAATGATGTTAACCAAGGTTTTTACCGTATCGATTATACAAATGATTCCTATTTCTCTAGGTTAAACTCAGTGGCTACTAAGATTAGCAAATTCCATCCAATCAATCCAAACAAAGCTAACAAGAAATATACACATCAATAATTCAAGCTATTGAGTACCTGAAGACATCGACGTGATCAGTATCGTAGCGATTTTGTTCCTCGCCTCCCTAGAACAAATTTACAGAAATCAAAATCAAATTTGATTTTGTGTGAATAAAATAATCGAAATGAAGTAAGTAGAAGGAAGAGCGTGATTACTTGGAGCAAGACGAAGCCATGGAGGGGCCGAGAGGACTGAGAGAGATGGTGGCGAATAGAGTTGAGGAGCTTTTCGCGGTTGCGGAGGTGGAGTTCGATCGGGACCGGAGGAGGAATCAGCGACGATGACGAAGCCATGGAAATGGCTGCTGCTTCTTAATTCGGGTCAAAAACAAAGCTGCAACATATTTATAGGATTAAAATGGGTCGGATCCGGGATATTTGGGCCAAGGCACAGGCCTATTTTTGAGTTCAT
Organism: Rosa lucieae; assembly: GCA_024704745.1. NCBI lineage: Eukaryota > Viridiplantae > Streptophyta > Magnoliopsida > Rosales > Rosaceae > Rosa > Rosa lucieae. Next base: position 6,737,430 of record CM045493.1, read on the forward strand.
TAGTCATTAACGTCCCATCAACCTTCGGTTCATCAAATTTGTTACACACACACTCCCAAACCTAAAAAAGAAAAAAGAAAAATTATTCTTTTTTAAACCCTTGTAGCATGTCTTAATTTTTTTCATATGCCACTACTGAGTCATTTATGTTGAAGGTCATACATTACCATTTAAGCGATTTCTGTTGACATCCAAGGTATACAGGGTCGAATTTTGGTTTTGATAATGAAAATATCGTATTTTATACAAAACATGACCAACATTAACATGTACTTAATTGCTAGAACGATAATGATCTAAAGATGTGTGATAAGTCACACTAGATGTCTACATCATATGGTAAAATGTGCGTACTTGAATTCCACGAGTGTTTTTCCCTTTGCTTGACGCCGAAGTGAATTTGGGATTCAAGAAAGAAAAGTCTCCCTGATATATCAAAGGTGTAGGGGTAGCCATTTTGGTTCAGATATGATGAATAGCAGTCTTTGTGAGAACCCAAAAACAATTTCCAAAGGCCCAACAACGCTTAAGAACAGAAAGAACAGCCCAACTAACCCTAACCAACAAAGATTGCTACAATCAAAAACCGGAAACCAAAAGTAAAACCATAAACAACCCTAAACAGATCAAAACCCAGCAACAACAAGAAATTTAGAAACCATGCAGATTAAAAATCCGCAACACCAGCAATCAATTCAACGCTGGAGCCAAACATATCAGATTCCCAGATTGGAGGTGAGTTGTGCCCGAAGCTTTCGTGTTTTTCTTCTCTGAAGTTATCCTAGCTCATTAAAAGTTAAAGCATCCCACAATTGAAAAACAGAAGAAAACAACAGTACGTAGCTCAGTGAAAATTAGGCTGAAAGTTACTAGAATGTTATATGCATACTGTATCTGCATGCAAGCATGTGTTTGAATTCAATTTTCGAGGCAATAATTGAAAACTGAACAATTTCATGAGTTCCAATGCATGTAAGGCCATGTAGGAGATGATCGATTATTGTCATTGCACCTTCTCCCGGCCTGGTTGGCAGGGAGGTGGTCAGGTGGGTATATACACACATATATTGTTAGACACTGAGTTACTAGTTTTATGTATGTTCACAGATTGTGAATCTAAATTAATCGCGTAGTTATTACTTTACTGAGTGATATATTTATAAATCAGATTAAGAACTTGACGACTTGTTATCCGGCAAGATTGAGATTTGTTACATAAAGACCACGGACATACGAAAGTAAAAATCAATCGGGACAAACATCCAAGTCAATAAGAAGAGGAGGGATAAATCTGTAAAAGAATTAAGTTGTAAGAAACCAAGAGAAATGGCATTAATTCAGAGTTTGATAAAACAATCTCATCTCTAACTGAGTCAGTGTGCATGGATGTTCTTGGATCATAATTTAGGAGAACAATCAACTTTCAACTCTATATGCAATTATTAGCTTAAGCTAATATTGTTTCAAAAACAACACATACGCACAACGGCACACAACATATAAATACATGCATTTTTTCAAGGATAGGAGGAAATTAAGCACATGGTTGGTAGTTTGGTACACAGAAAGTTCTCCTCAAAAAGGTGATTCTTGGCACGTAAGTGGAAACTTTTTATTATTATTTAATAATACATAATTCAATCATGAAAACGCTTAACAAATTAAAACAATTGCAAGTGGAAGCCAGGGAAGAACACAACGTGTAGATTAACATTTAAATGCAGAAAGATAATCATACAAATTGATTATGAGTATTTGCGCATTATTGGTAGTCAATGAGTCTCATGTAGTCTATGTGGACGATAGTAGATCACATACTAGGGCAAACATACACGCAAAGCGTATAATTGTGTACGTACTCAATAACAATAACAATATATATATATATATATATATATATATAAGGATATGCACATTTGTTAGATTTAGCAGCATATGCAGATGCAGAAGCTGTAGGAAATTTCAAAAGTAAAAACAATTATGGCTTGTTGGCATGTTTAGGCACATTAGTTAAACAATGTACCCAAGTTGTGATTATATATATATATATATATATATTTGTCTATCAAAGACTCACAATTAAGCTCATGGCTTTCAAAAAACTTGTTCAAAAAAATTGTTTATTGTTATAATTTAAGTACTTGCTTATGAAGTATATATGGACGTGTCTCAGTTAGTCATAAACAAAATCGAATGGAGGCAGCAGAGAGAGTACTATTAATATTTGATTACCAACCCAATATTCTATATTTTGATCTAGCTATATCTCTTCGACATGATCTTTCCTAGCTTGATTATAATAAACTAAGAATCCCAAGTGGCACATTGTCATTGGTGATATATCTTTCGTGAAGATATTTGGCCTTTGATTGAAATTGGGTTACAAACATGCCAACTCACATCTCTCTTTTCAGAAAATTAAACCCTCATTTCATCATATGTGATTCACCCCTCTGTCCATTCTTCAGCTTTTCTATTCTAGAAGTATGAAATGATTCGAGGGATTCAAAAATGAACTATGAAGGTCTTTTTTGGCTGCACCGAATGCAACAAGGCTAGCTAGCATGCCACTTAATTAAGGACACAAAACCACGTATGTATCTTCAGTATAACTGGGTTGTAGTCCTTATTAGCAACATAAAGTGACATATAATTTGACTCTTTTACTTAATTAGCAGATGTTGACACAGTAGCTACTAGACGATTAAGAAATCTTATTAATCCAACTAGCTGTAGTATAAATATATTCCCCTCACTGTCCTGTACAACTTTCCAACTTATTTGATAAAGATGATTAAGCAGATAAACTAGTTGATGCACTGCAGAAAGGCCATATATCTTGGACAGTGCAGAAGACTGTAAACTGTAAAGCCATATTGGTCTGTCCGTGGCATACGTGTCAGTCCCATTTTCTGGTGCATGCTAGCTTCGAACATGCATTGACATGTTTCCACTCGTAATCAGTTGTGGAATCCACTTCGAAATGTGACACACCAGCTTTCTTAGAAATGAGCTCGAGTACATGATTATTTCCTAATTAGTACCTGATTTCTTAATTTTGTAGTCGGTATGCTTAGCTTAATTGAAATCGCTGCTGCACAAGCTGGCTCTGATACTTATTGATAGTTTGATAATTAGGGTTTAAAGTTTAGGTGTACAAGTATATATATCTTTTAAACTTCATAGAGCTTTGCTTAATTAGGGTTTAACATTTAGAGTTCATGTAACAAGTAAGTAAGGTCATCATTCTCTTTGGTTTGCACAATTAAAAATTATTCCGATTTCCGAGGAACTCTATAGATATCTTTGCTTATATTAGGTATGCAAGATCAGTGGCGGAACCATTGTTCGGTCTGCAGGGGTTCGGACCCCCAAAGACTTAGGCTGATTAGCTAATTAATGAATGATTTCTATGAAATCAATTATAACTTGCACAATCTTAGCCAATTGGACCCCCCTCCAGTCTTCTTATGTAGTCATAATTATATATTAAATACATAAATCTAAAACGTATGATGAAGAAGAAACTCAAAAGTAAATTGTAATACAAGAGATGCAAATGTTAATTAAATCTCATAATTATGTACTTACCAAAAAATACTTTTCAAATACTTAGTATTTACTAAAATTTAAAAGAATTCGATTAGGGGGAGATTAAATCTATATAGGAAACAAATCAAAAATGTATAAAGAATTGACGCCGCATGAACCTTAAGTGTTAAGAGGACATTAATTTTTTGTATATATCTACATTATGTATATATATATATATATATATATATATAGAGTTTATTTTCTTAACGAGATTAATTACGCAATATACGTCGAGTGCTTAACTTTATTTAGTGTTGGTTTTTTTTTTTCCCTTCTCATTCTGGACCCCCCAAGTTACAAATCCTGGTTCCGCCCCTTTGCAAGATGTAAATAAGTATGTATACCTCGTCTTAATTAGAGGTTGGGGTTTAGAATTCAGATGTACGTACTTGACCTTATGTCTTTGCTTAACAATCGGTGAAAACTAACTAGCCATAGCTGATAGCTCCATGTTTCCTGTAATGATAATATATATCATACGTACAATGATGTTTTAGAGGCCAACTTGGGGTGCAACCTTTCTCGAGGAACATGTAGGTTTATTCTTTTACAACAAATTTCATGGTTTTCAAACCAATGGGCAACTTGTGCTGAGTTTGTTTCTAATTAATGAGATGAAAACCTCATTCCACTGAGAATACACAGTAGTGTAATATCCCATGACTTCAATCCTATTATTAATATAACATAGATTTGTTATGTATGCAAATTATATAAAAATGAAGTTCATATCTGATGCAGACCTTTTGTTTGATACTTGTCTCTCCTTTGCAGGCTGAATAGTCGCCCCTAGTCGTCATCTGGTAACACCATTCACGTTATCTGCTATATGTTTGCTGCTTAGCTGTTTAGTTCTTGCACATGGATTTGAATTTTGGAAAATTCTACAATGTGTTAACGTGTGACATGCATACAATTGCCTTAAAAGTGGTAAAATGAGTCCTCAAAATAGTAATATTAGTCCTCAAAGTAGTAACATGAGTCCTTAAAGTGGTAAATTTTCTTAGTTACCACATGAGTCCTCAAAATAGTAATATTAGTTCTTAAAGTGGTGACATGAGTATTTAAAGTAGTAAATTTTCTTAGTTTACCATATGAGTCCTGAAAATAGTAATATTAGTCCTCAAGTGATAACATGAGTCCTTAGATGGGTAAAAATAGTTTATGTATGAGAAATGTTAACATACCATAGTTTTACTCTTGAATTTTTACCATCTTGAGCCCCAAAATGTACTATCGTCTGTCCTTTAAATTTTTTTTCTTCTTCTTATTTCATTAGAATTCTTTCTCGAACAGTGTTAGAGTTTTTAAGATTATCTCGGATCATCAAATGAATATTGGTACCACTACACGTTAACATGGCACAATCGCACATCTCGCATGTAGAGAAACCACAGCATTTTGCAACAAATCAAACTTTAATATTCTTGAGAAGTTGAGAGCCTATTATTATGCACAATTTCAAATAAACCTAAAAGATGCATCTCCAAAAAAGAAACCAAAAGAAGTTATAAATTATGTTGCAAGAGGAACTGGTGGAGTCAGCATATCTTCAGAAATCAGAATCTTTAATCTTTGGGTAATTGGTATCTTTGTCAGGTCGTCGAACTTAACTACTCTTAGATCTCTTCAAAGATTAGCTAGCTAGTTAGTTTGCACAAGCTAGCATTACTTAACGAATCAATGTTTGGTTTCCATGATCAAGCATGAAATTTAGGTTTTCCCGGCAAGGATTTGATTTGTCATAGATTGTGAAGTATATATTTGTTAATTAAGAGAATTAAACACACCTAACCACTATATTCGATACATATCTTTTGGAGATTAATAAAGATGGCAGAATTTAATTAACAGTTGGCACGTAGTAGATGTACATGATCGAGACTAACAGTACATCTAAAAGGCCAGCTTTGATGCATATTTGATATATCTAGCATACGTTAAAGGATCGATGATTGATTCTTTTTATATTTTGGAAGAAAAACAGGCCAGCAAGTTGAGGGGCTTTTTTTTTTTTTTTAATGTCAAATTAATAAACTACAAGCTAGCCATTCAAACCCTATATAAGCAGGGATCCTTTTGACAAAAGGTTTCATTCAAATCAAGTACAGTTCTCCTCTCTCTCATTTTGTAGTCATAACAGCTTTCTTGAAAGGAAGTACTCCTCAAAGAAACAAAAGCTAGTATGGCTATCGAGATTGAGCAACCCTCATCTTCTGTTGAGCTATCAAAAATAGCTGTTTCTGATACTCATGGGGAAGACTCTCCATATTTTGCAGGCTGGAAAGCATACGATGAAAACCCTTACGATGAATCAAGTAACCCTTCTGGAGTTATACAGATGGGACTTGCAGAGAATCAAGTGAGTAACTGCGAGACAAATTAATATCAAATATCTGTGAATGAAAAATTCATTTTAAGAATTTTCCTCTGATATTAATTTGTTATTTTTGAACAGGTTTCATTTGATTTGGTGGAAGAGTACCTGGAACAACATCCAGAAGCTTCCAACTTGGGATCAAAAGGGTTTAGAGAAAATGCCTTGTTTCAAGACTACCATGGCCTTTTGTCTTTTAGAAAGGCAATGGCAAGTTTCATGGAGCAAATCAGAGGAGGAAGAGCCAAGTTTGACCCTAGTAGGATAGTCCTCACTGCTGGCGCAACCGCAGCGAATGAGCTGTTGACTTTCATTCTTGCTGATCCTGGTGATGCTTTGCTAGTTCCAACCCCATACTACCCAGGGTAAGTACCAATTCTTATCTATATATTACACTTTACGCTCTATATATCTCCAAAGGGTAATGTTCTCTTGTCAGAGTATTACATATTATGTTGACTGTCTAGATCGACAGTTTCGCAAACATAACATGTCAGACTTCCGATAAGAGTGCGTACTCATGATCATGCATACTTTGTATCAGTTCCATATAAATATGATCCTCATATCTAACGTTAAGTCAAATTTCATTTTTTCCAGATTTGATAGAGATTTGAGGTGGAGGACTGGAGTGAACATTGTACCAATCCACTGTGACAGCTCCAACGGTTTCCAGATTACTCCTCAAGCTTTAGAAGCTGCATATAATGAAGCAGAAACGATGAACATGAAAGTGAGAGGGGTCCTAATTACGAATCCATCCAACCCATTAGGTGCAACAATCCAAACGGTAGTCCTTCAACAGATTCTTGATTTTGTCACCGAAAAGAACATCCATCTTGTTTCTGATGAAATCTACTCAGGATCCGCCTTCTCATCTTCCGAATTCGTAAGTATCGCAGAGATTCTTGAAGCCCAGCAGTATAAGAATTCTGAAAGAGTTCACATTGTTTATAGCCTTTCCAAAGACCTTGGTCTTCCCGGTTTTCGAGTTGGCACAGTATACTCATACAATGACAAAGTTGTAACAACAGCAAGAAGAATGTCTAGCTTCACCTTAATATCTTCTCAAACACAACAACTCTTGGCTTCCATGTTATCCGACAAGGAATTCACCGAAAATTACATCAAAACCAATAGAGAGAGGCTGAGGAAGAGATATGATATGATCATTGAAGGCTTAAAGAGCGCCGGAATTGAGTGCTTGAAGGGTAATGCTGGCTTGTTTTGCTGGATGAATTTGGGTCCATTCTTGGACACACCAACAAGGGAAGGTGAACTGGCTATTTGGAATTCTATGATGTATGAGGTGAGGCTAAATATATCTCCAGGTTCTTCTTGCCAGTGCTCTGAACCAGGTTGGTTCAGGGTATGCTTTGCCAACATGAGTGAGCAGACACTTGAAGTGGCACTAAAAAGAATACACAATTTTATGGAACAAAGAGAGAGAAGGCACTAGATAAAAATCCATTTTCCTCTCTTTGATCATCCTAAATTTTTTTAATGGTTCCACCCATTACTTTTGATTCTTTAATTTTGAGGACAAAATATCCAATTCAAAACTGGATTTGTCTGATCATGACTGTACACATCAGATTGAACTGAAAGACGTTCTTGTTTTCTTGCTTGAAGAAGCAAGTTTCCGACTTAATTTTTATGCCTCTTTTTCGTACATCACTTTTTTGCCTTTGACTTCTTATGCAACCAACTGAAACTGATTAGTTTAGACGTTGTGACGTCATGCTCAGATCTTGCATAAGATAATGAGAGGCATTAATTAGTTAATCAATGCTTAAGATAATAGGATATTCGGATTCATACCAAGAACAAGAATTGCGGGTTACATGATGCTTAACACTAAACATTGATTCGTTCTTGTTTCCTCTGAGAAAATCAAAATAAAGGTCGATTTGAAATTCAGGTCTTCCTCTTCATCTGCTTGAAGATGGAATCAGTGGCATGCTATAGGGTGAAGGACGTTTGCTTCTGCTCCCTCTTGATCCCTCACTCTTCGTCTTATCTTACTTGAAATCTCCCTAGCTAGTTTGTTCCTTCAACCCTTCTATGGTAATTCTCTTTGATGGATCTGTTCGGTGTCGTAGGTTAAGTTTTAGACTTCATATATAAAGTACTGCAGAGTTGAACGGAAAATTGGAAGGGAAAACAAAAAATAATTTGGATAAACTAAGGGCACCCCTGGTTATCAGTTATCACCACTCAAAGTTTTCCTACCTTTAAATTCTGACCAGATCCGATGGTCACAAAACTCATAAGAAATAAATGTATGTGAAACAATCATGTGTCTAGCTAAACTCTCTAAGTAAATATTTAAATTTTAGTATTTTCGAACTCTCTAAACTTTTTGCAACCTGCTTTATGATTGATATTTTTATTCGCCCCTCCTACAATTCAATAGTAGTGATACAATTAGTTTGTAGTTTCAATTCCTATATGCTACTACCCTCAATCAAGCAATACTTTTAGTTTAAAATTCGTAGTTTTACTTTCAATATCAAATCCCACAACTTTAACACTAAAGTAATTATAAAAAAATGAGAGTTCTCGCTCTCTCATCTCTGCAGCGGCTAACCTTAGGGTTTGGCTATCTGATTTCCTTGGTCTGTGACGATGGCGTCCGCGGTCCATTGCTGGCGAGTCATTTGGCTTCGCGAGCCTCTCTTCTTCAACCATCCGGTTGCTGCACCCTAATCTCAGTGTCTTGGCGTTGGGATTTGTTGAGTCACAAATTACTTATGCAATTGTGCCCCATAATTATGAAAATTGATTTGTCTTCCATGCTATTTTACCCTTTTTAATCCATTTCCTTTTAATTGTAGGAAACCTTGCATTGAGAATAAAATGACTATTTGAGGCTTGAAATGCGGAGATTTGAAGCTAGGGGAAGAAGACACGGAGATTGGAAGAAAATTGCAAATCAACTTTTCCGGGGAATTTTTCAGGCGACTTTTCCGGTAAACTTTTCTTGCGAGCCACCACTCATGGAGGGTCTTTTCTCCAGCAAAGGAGGACCATGGTGGTGAGAATCTCCCATCACTTGAAATTCAAATATCTCCCTAAACCTTGTCATTTTATCACCTTGCCAATTTGAGACCATTTGGGGGACAATGATGTAAGAGCATCTTTTGCACACTTGGGGACCAAAGATGACACACCTAGTTGATAAAAAAGAGGCCAAAGACCAATTATTCAAAATTCTTGACCCCATTCAATCATCTTCATCCTATCCAAGATCCATTTTCTCTCTAGAGAAGACACCACCATTTCCACCACTAAAACCACAATCTCCACCTCTAAAACCTCCATTTTCCTCCACTACAACCTCCATTTCCTCCACCACTCAACACCACAACTCATCCTAGAGATCCCAAATTTCACTATTCTTACCAATATCAAGAGCTTGGAGCAAGGAGAAGGAGGTGACTACCACCACATCATGTTCTCGAAGACCCATCTCCACCACCTCTTCCGGCATCATCAATAGTCACCCTTTACTCTCTATCTTTTTATCTATTTGATGTTTAATAGAATGTTGAAGCTTGTGTATCTAGCTATGTGTGAGTAGTGAACTAGTTGGGGCTAGGGTTGAAAGCCCTAGCCAAACTTGCTTGTATTGATGCTTTTGTTTATAAATTGATTCAAATTCATGTTGTCATTCTCACATGCTAAGTCAATAGTTGAATGCATTACTTAGACCTAATCAATTTGAGTTATGTGTTTGCCATGACATGAAGTTTTTCCTAGAGATTGATTACCTTTAGGCAAAAAGGGAGCATGAAATCACACCATGTGTGCATGTGAGGGTAGTGAGCTAAAATCACCTAGAGATAGGATTGGTTTTCTTGCTTGGTTACCTAAACTCTAAGCTTTATGCATTTAGGGGCAAAGGATTGAGACCTATCCGGTAATTGAATTTGTCTCTAGGTAGTTAGCTCTAGATTTATCCGGTTAGAGTTAATAAAATGAAAGGGGTTTAAGCCTTAGTAGTCCTATCCGGATGCTAAGAGGGTAGTTGGACAATTAGCTTTGCATCATTCATATTTAATTGCTTTAATGCTTGCAAGGGAGGCAAAAGGTGAAACCCGATGCCCTAACTCCTATCCATTTGATAACAACTTGTTTTGTTTAGCTTAGTTTATATTACTTGCTTTCATTGTTTCAATTTGAATAGAAATCAATCTCAAAATCAAACCAAATCTCTACACACCATCTTGCACATACTCACCATGAACTTTGGTTCACTTGTGAGCCTTTGTTTGTGATTGTACATTTGCATATTCTTCTAGTTTTTCCTTAGGTTTTCCCTAGCTAGGAAAATATTTACCAATCCTCGTGGGTTCGACATCCTTACTTAATCCCCTATTCTATAACTTGTACCTCTTGCACTTGAGGGTGGCTTTAATGCTAACATGATTTACCCCCAACGGGTTTTGCCCGTGTCGCTGCTACTCTCTATTTTAGTAATGGTGGGGAATGTCAGCGTCGTGGTTTGGTGGATCCAAATCAGACATGGGATCTCGGTCCTTTCATGGGAAGAGATCTTAAGTTTGGGTTTGCTCATAGGGCGGTGATTCGGTATCCTGGTGCTAATGGGTTATTTCGGCGGTGGATGGTGACCCTATGGGTGGATCCTCTCCGGCGGCGGATCCGGTTGCTGCGGTCGAGTTTGGAGCGCTTGGGTTAACAGATTGCTATGGGATTGCCATCCCAATGTCAGCCTAGCCTTGTCGGATATGCAGCGGTATGATTCGGTAGGGCGGCGTGGCAGATCTAGAAGGTTGGTCGGAGGGTCAGGATGAGGCCAGGATGCCCAAGTGCTGGGGTGCCCATATCAGATTAAGCTCGGCCTAGGCCTTTATCAAGTTTGAGCCGTCAGATTTGAGTTTGGATTCGGGTCGGATTTGGATTCAAATTTGGGACCCGGGTCGTATTCAAATTCGGATTATGGATTCGAGACAGCTGCTCATATTGATCTGATATTTGTTCTGGTTCTTAGGAGTTCGTTTGCTAATTTTCGAGTTTCTGACACCCTCGGTTACTTTCGAACTCCCAGTAAGCGAATCACCTCTCCTAGGTGATCATATCACTGGTTACGGCTACGGTTACGGTTACTATTATATTTACACTGCTCTTGTGACATATGCAGTACAGCGATGTCGTCGAACATCAAGTCACATGGTTACCTTTCATTTTAGATGCGTCTGTGCATCTTGCTATCTTTTATTATTTTCCTTCTTTATAGTGGAAATTATTCTATGCACCGACGGTGTAAGTGACCCAACCCTTATAAAATAATCTCAACCCTTGATATTTATTATCAACTTTATTTTTAATAAACAAAAAGTGTATTTAATGCAATCTAACCATTCATTGTTGGTGCAAGTGCATGGCGGTGCTCTGAATAATCTCTCTCTTTATAGATGCGTTTGTGCATTTTGTTATGCTTTATTGTTTTTTCTTTCTATATTTTTACATCGTTCCATGTACTTCTCAGTTTTATTTAATATAATTTGTCGTCTTTTCTTTAAAGAAAAAAAAACAAAGTCACTAAAGTATTATCGCTTAAACTGGCTAATAATTAGGCTAGTTACTTGTTTGATAGGACTGCAATAATATGAATCATGTGGCTATAAATACGCAAGCATGCATGTGTTTGAATACAATTTACGAGGCCTTGTTAGCCTAGCTATAAATATATAGGGGGAAGTTGGCGAACTTGTATACAAATAATTAACATATTTATCCTTTCAAAAAAATATTTACATATTTATATATATCTATATGGATGAACTTTTTCATGCGTGATTTCCAATGTGAAATGAGCCAAGTATGATATATGCAGCTGAGCTCGAGTACGTGGTTGCCTGGTTGGAAACGAGCTGGATACACAAACAGAAAATGAAAACCAAGTAAAGAGTCAAAACAATTCAATTAAAAATGGAATAAATTCGTAAGTGGTTCTCTTAAAGGGATGGAATTTATAAAATCAAAACCAGAAATAAACTAGTCAATCATGCATTCATGGCGCGTCTTATATATAATTAGTTAATAAAATATCAATGCATGAAGCAATCTTATCTCTAACTTTAAGCCTGGGTACATAGTCGTTGTTCTTGGATCATAACCTTAAGGAGCACAAACTTCAACTATGTTTGCAATTATTAGCATAAAAATTATATTTAATATAACTAATTAGTTCTTCCATCACCATCAACAATGGAAACCCATAGACTATAATGCAGTTTTCGGAAAGATGGGAGGAAACTTCAAAAAGGTGTTTCTCGGCATATACATATGTAGCGGCATATATAGTGATATAGGAAATAGAAAATACCACAGAAGAAAATTGCAAGTTGAGTTTCAACATATTCAAATATTGCAGAAAGGTGCAGACATAGTATAGAATGGCCCCTTGATGATGATGAATTATTGGCAGTCAAAGTCCAATAGTTTGTGTGGGCAATGGTGGATCGCATTTTCATGCTTTACAACCGCGGACCAAACAACATTAAGAAAATAGCAAAAGTACAGAAAGCACATATATATTAGTGTACTAATTAAATGTAAGGTTGAACATTAATTCTGCAGAAAATGCAGGAAATTTCTAAGACAAAGACAATTAGGGTAATGCTTTTGGGTAGACATTACTAAACACTAGGCTGCCATAGTTGGGATTATGTCCCTTAAAACCTCAATAGGTCATGAAATCATATGGGTTCACAAAATGTTTTTGTACGCACACTGTGTTATGAGGAATCATCGATTATTATACTAATTAATAAGGGTATACTTATGCAATTGAAATCTTATACCAATTCAGCAAATTAATTCTAATGGAGGCAATGCCAGTAATAACATCTGACCTACCCAATATTCTACTCTTCTCACTCTGTAGCTTCAACTTGATCTTAGATAGCCACATTATAATAAAGAATCCCAAGTGTCACATTGTCATTGGTATTGGATCTTTCCACAAAGATTTTGACCTTTGATTAGGTTACAAACACGCCGACTAGCTACTTCATATATATCGATTTTTACAATTAGGAACCCTAATATGATTACCTCACACAGATTATATGCGATTGTTCACCCCTCTTTCTCTCATTCATATGTTTATTTTTTGGGATAAAATCTAAAATAATCTTAGGGGGTATCGAATCCGAACCTTTCCTTAGTACCCTTTACCACATATTACATAAACAGATGGATTCGATACAATATAACTAGATTTTGGAATATTGGGATTTTCTTCAAGGCATATCTTTAATACAAAATAATTTAACATACTGATTAAAGTAAGGAGCTGAAAAATGGCAGAGGTCAAGTAGTTAGCTAATCAGAATCTGAGCAAAGCCAATGGATATAGCTAGATTTCCTCATATATGTGATCGCATATAGATGTCAAATCTACAGAAGTAAAACCTACCTAAATAAGCTTAAGATCGAGAACCACCATTTCCAAAAGATACAGTTTTACGACAGATTTTTTTTTTTTTTTTAAATCAACTTCGTTATTCAATAATCAAAAGCCAAGCTGGTCATAGGTTACAAACTTACATAAGAATCCCGGCAAGAAAATCCGGCAAAACCATCCAAGTTAAAGCAAACAAATTAAAAGACATTGAGAAGCTCACATTTAAGCAACCCTCCAAGAGTAACAAAGTTTCGCCTCCTACGGAAATTTTTTTTTATGACAGATCTTAACCTTACCACATGATCAAGTCAATAATCTGATAGTCATATTTGGGTAGCTAGCTGCACAAAATGCGGTTGTAGCGAGACAAAATTAAGACAAAAAGCACGCATAATTCGATTGTAGTCCTTATGAAGAACATAAAGTGGCATAAACTTCGGCTGTTTACGAAGACGATATTGACACAAACGATTAAAAAAATTTAATTCCACCAGAACAATTTGATTTATTCAATCAATCAATTAGAGACTTATTAGAGCCAGTGGACTGCTGCTAGGAAAGTAATAAGGGTTATCTGGGCATTCTGGGGCAGTATTACTCCAGCTTTGAGCTCCCCATAAAGCCAATTGGCAATTGGCCAGTCCCTTTCAGTTGTCATACGTACGTGAAACCCTAATTTGTGGGGGTTTCCATGACAAATTGCATTTAGACTGAGTTAGTGGGATCCAAATAGAAATGTGAACGCTTTTATAGGAAAGAGCTCTACATGATGATATTAATTTCTTAATTTAATTAGTACCTAATCCATTAACTTTGCAGATTAATTTCTTTTTCTTTTTGCTAATACTGGTTTTGTAAACTAAAGTCCCACAAGCGCCCTGGTATACACAAATATATATTTGTAGTTTCTTCTAGAGGAATTGCAGATTTCTTTTTTCTTTTGCTAATATTAGTTAATTGTAAACTAAAGTCCCACAAGCGCCCTACCCATATATATAGAGGAATATGTATGTATGTATGTATGTATGTATGTATGTATGGAGAGAGAGAGAGAGTGAGAGAGAGAACAAATACATGAATATTCAGAGTTATCTTATTTATCTATTGGAGGCAATCTATACTGATTTACACACGTATAATGTATAGTATGTGAGTAATATATTACAAGAAATACTAATGAATATTATTCCTAATTAGAAAAATTATAATTTGTGGATTCTTGACTTACTCCAAAATAAGTGTCATTATACTCGGCATACTTTTGAATATGTAATAGTTAATTTGAGAGGTTTCTCTGGTTATCGACTATGTGAACTTCGTCTCCAAACTGGAGTATTGAATTCAATGGGGTTACAAAAGAGGTAGTTACTTTAATCTAATATCCTCTAAACTAAGGCGGAGTTGAGATGGGCAAGGATGATAATGTATCTTGTTGTGCGTAGAGGCGGAGCTGCTTTAAGGCTCGAAGTGACCATAGTTCGTGACCCTCAATGCATCTTCTTATGATAGTTGAATTTTGAAGAGCTGGTTCCGCTCTGCTTTTTTGACATTCTTGTATAAAACAGTGTATGTATGTCTTTTTACTAAGGTAAAAATGGCCCTTCAAATACATGAGATCATAGATCATAGTAGCTAGTGTAATTGCACAAGATCATGGCTATGACTGCAACCTATAGGCTATAGCTCCTTATACATATATAGATTGACAAATATAGAGTTTAAGTTCCATATATACCTGTATAAAATAGTGTATGTATGTCTTTTTACTATGGTAAAAATGGCCCTTCAAATACATGAGATCATAGATCATAGTAGCTAGTGTAATTGCGTATGATCATGGCTATGACTGCAACCTATACGCTATAGCTCCTTATACATATATAAATTGACAAATATAGAGTTTAAGTTCCATATCTGGCCATACTATAGAGTCTCTCCATTGTGGGGGTTCTGTCGTCATCTGATGATCACCCTGTTCACGTTCTCTTTTTATGATGTGCATAATATTGGTAACCCATCGATTCCAAATCTCATATTGCTAGCTGTTGAGTTCTTGCACATGTTCATGATCGACCTCGAGCCCCACTTAGAAGGTTAGAAACATATATATTATCTCCGCCCTTATCAATGTGACCAACAAAATCTTTTATTTTACTATCACAATTGCTTTATTTCCCATCTATGGCTGCTCTTTTTTTCCTGTCCTTAGTTGAAATCCACACAAAATCAAAGATAGGAGATCAACAAATATATACATCTTCATATTGAAAATTATTTGGTATATTGATCTTTTTTTTTTTATAAAGTGTATGATTTCATTTAAATTATGTTGTAAATGTGAATTATTAAAAGGATGTCCATGCATTATGCATTATTTATGTGTAACAAAATGGCTTCTATATTATTAGCCCAAGAAAGCTAGCTTGCCCTATCATAATGTTATATGAGTATTATACGTGATAACTATGAATCTATATAGCATGGAAGTTAAATGAGAAATCGTTGTGATTTGATTCAAAAAATGTAGCATGCAAGAAAACAAAACCCCTCCATTAACGTGCATATTGGATAGCAATTCCCATATTATTATTTGGATATCATGGGCACTGGATGGCCTAAGTAATTACTTAACATCTCATAAACCACTGCATTTCGATCTAAGAAATAATTCAATCTTATTAAATTTATTCGATTATGGAAACCTATTATCATTGTTCTCGATCACAACCCACAAAAGAATTATAAATTCTGTTGCTACAAATTAATACTTACGTGGGGTCATGACCAGATCTTCCTGTAGCCTCTATTTTGTCCTAACCTTAGTTAACAATAAGAATCTTTTTTTTTTTTTTGATAAAATAATAATCAGAATCTTTTTTTTTTTTTTTTGAGGGGAAAAACGAACTGATTATATAGACCAATCAATGGGTACACTGGGAAGCAATAAAGCTTCTAATATCTGGAGGGACATGCCCACTCCAAGATAAATTGAAAGAAGAAAGTAGAGCAAGTTTAGCTAAATTGTGGGCAGCAGTATTGGCCTCACGGTACACATGCCTCAAAGAAGAGCCAGCTAGCACCTGTAGAAAGGAATTGATATCCTCAATAACACGACCCAATGGTGAGGTTTCTTCACCCCCAGACTCAACAGAAGAGACTAAGTGCTGACAATCAGTCTCAAAAATAATGGGAGAAAGATGATATTGGACTGCTAGGGAGCAAGCAGCCCTGCAAGCCATGGCTTCTATAGCTTCAGGAGAGGCAACAGAATTAACCTTGATGCATGCACCGCCAACAATGTCACCCAATGCATCACGTATAACCACTCCTATCCCACCAGATTTAGATAACAAGTCAAAAGCACCATCACAATTGGCCTTAAGCCAGCCTGAAGAAGGCGGGGACCAAACCGGCCTAATCCTCCCAGAAGTCCTCCGAGTAGTAACCAAATGAGACTGAACCAACATAAAGGAGGATCTTATCTGAAACTGCAAGTGGGTCAAAGAAACAAATCTATTTGACCACACTCTCTGATTACGCTCCTTTCATACGAACCATCCAACAAACAGTAAAAGGGCCACATTCTTTTTAGAGAGAACCTCAAAACAAGATGCCAACCAAGTACCAATTGACGTACCTTCACTGCAAACAATCTGTAGGACGCCATGCAACTCAGGGAAGAAAGAAAGCAGATCCTTTACAATCTGACAATCCCTCGTAATGTGATTAATAGATTCATCCTGATCATTGCAAAACCAACAACCATCCTGGACCAAGACTCGTCTAGTGCGTAGAGTAGCAGCTGTGGGAAGGATAGAAGAGCAAACTTTCCACCAATGAACTTTAACTTTACCAAGAATTTGAGCAAACCAAATCTGCTTCCAAAAAGAAGAAAGATTACCCAGATGAGAAGTAGCTACCCCACTGTCATGAAGCTCACTAAAAGCCAAAGCATAAGCGCTTTTAGTAGAGAATCTTCCTCTCTTATCATAATGCCAAATAAGACGATCGGGTACATCACGCTGACTAAGAGATATGGAAAGAATCAAATCCACATCCTCAGTTGCAAAGTACTGAGTAACAAGAGCCTGATTCCAAGTAAAACCTGGAAGTAACAAATCGGAAACCCTCTCTGGGCCATCCACACGATGGATAATAGGAAGAAAAGTAAAGGGTCTTGGAATCCATGGATCCTCCCAAATCCTTACTGACTGCCCATTCCCAACCTGCCAACGGACACCCCTCCTCAAAATATGTTTTGCTGCATGTATACCCCTCCAGCATGCAGAAGGTGATGAGGAAAGCTCACCAGACCAGAAGTCACCATTAGGGAAATACCTAGCTTGATACAATCGAGCCAAAAAAGAACCCGGATTACGAATTAACCTCCAACCCTGCTTTGACAAAAGAGCCAAATTATGGGCATGCAAATCCCGAAAACCCATTCCTCCAACCTCTCTGGGTTGACATAATCGGTCCCAAGACAACCAATGAATTTTCCGATTCTCACCCTTACTGCCCCACCAGAACTTAGCACACTTCTGATGCATTGAATCACAAAAAAGCTTAGGTAATAAAAAGCAACTCATAGTGTATGAAGGAAGGGACTGAGCAACTACCCTTATAAGAAGATCCTTCCCTGCACTACTTAGAAGTTTGCCTTGCCAACCCTCAAGCTTCTTGTTCAAACTCTCCTGTATATAAGCAAAAGTCTCAGTTTTATTCCTCCCCAAATAAGTAGGTAGACCCAGATATTTGTCATGTTTGTCCACAATAACCACGCCAAGTGAACCTGCAATCAGCTGCTGCAAAGAAGGGCACACCTTCCTACTAAAGACTATACTGCTTTTAGAGAAATTAACTTTCTGGCCCGAAGCTAACTCATAATCCAACAAGACATCCTGAATATGAGAACATTCCTCTAAAGTAGCCTTACCAAACAGAAGGCTATCATCTGCAAATAACAGGTGGTGGATAGTAGGAGCCCCTGAACAAATCTGAACCCCTTGAAGTTGTCCCTGAGTAACCTTATTCTCCAATAGAGCGGAAAACACTTCAGTACAAAGCAGGAATAGATATGGTGATAAAGGGTCACCTTGCCTCAAACCTCTGGTGGGTGCCAAGTAGCCACGAGGCTGCCCATTAATCAAGAAAGAATAACGGACAGTCTTGACACATTGCATAATGACCTGTATCCAGGACTCATCAAATCCCAACCGAAATAAGACTGCCTCCAAGAAAATCCACTCCATGCGGTCATAAGCCTTACTCATGTCAAGCTTAAGAGACAAAACTCCATCATTACTGGAACGGTTATTATGAATGAAATGAGAAACCTCATTAGCAATAAGAGTATTGTCAGATATTAGACGCCCAGGAATAAAAGCACTCTGAAAAGGAGAAATAATCTGGGATAGGATACCCTTCAATCTATTGGCGATCACCTTAGAGCAAATCTTATAGATGACATTACACAGAGCGATGGGACGCAAATCTGACATGCAAGCAGGGTTTTTAATCTTTGGAATAAGACAAACGTGTGTGTAATTAATCGAAGCAAGTAACTGACCAGAATGGAGAAAGCTCTGAACTGCACACACAACATCAGATCCAATAGTATCCCAATATTGCTGAAAAAATAAAGGAGGCATCCCATCTGGACCGGGAGCCTTGGTGGGATACATCTGAAAGAGAGCAGCCTTAATTTCAGTTGCCGTGTAGGGAGCACAAAGCATGGAGTTCATTCCCGGTGTGACCTTTGGCTGAACCAGTGCCACTACAGATTGCATATGAGACAAATCAACCTCACTTGCACTGAACATCGAACCAAAATAATCCAGAACCACAGCCTCAATACCCCCCTCCGTGGACTGCCATACTCCCTGGTTATCAAAAAGCCCAAGCAAACGATTTTTTGCTCGTCGATTGGACGCCTTCCGGTGGAAAAACTTAGTATTGCGGTCACCTTCAGCTAGCCAAGTAATCTTCGCCCTTTGCTTCCAGTAATCGTGCTCCTGCGCAAGCAGACCATCCAATTTTGAGGATAAAGACAGACTCTCCTGTTGGTTAGATTCGGAAGCAGGTAAATCAAGAAGAGCCTGGAGTCTGCCCCGTAAGACCTCAATCTCCCTGCGTCTACATCCATAAGTATTCCTCTGCCAATCATTAAGGGCGAAACGCGTATGCATAATCTTCCGAGAAACTTGGGACATAGGTTGGTTCCGTGGCTCACACACCCAACCAGATTTCACTACCTCTGCACAAGCTTCATGCCTTACCCAGAAGCTCTCAAAACGGAAGCGTTTACGCCGACGTTGAACAGTGGCTAGGGGAGACGGGTACACCCCCAAGAGGATGGGAACATGATCACCATGAATAGGTTTTAGATTAGAAACCCGAGCAGCTGGGAATATATCTGTCCAGGACGCCGTCCCCACTGCCCTATCTAGCCGGCATCTAATGCCAGCCCTACTCCAGGTAAAAGCCGAGCCTGAGAAACCCAGATCAAATAAGTCGCAGAAGGCAAGAGCATCACGAAACTGTTGCATCTGTCCTTCACGACGTACACAGCCCCCAGCTTTCTCTGCCACATGCAGAACTTCATTAAAATCACCCACCACAATCCATGGAAGCGCAGACTGCGTAGAGAGCTCACGAAGGAGCGTCCAGGTCCGGTGACGCTCACTGGTTGTCGGGTGTCCATAGAAACCCGATAGTCTCCAAGCAATCCCAGAACCATCTCTTTCCCAGACTTCAACATCAATGTGATGATGCGACTTTGACCTTGGCTATGTTGGTATCTTTGTCAGGTTCAGCAGGACTTAACTACAATTTTCAAATATTTGATTAATTATCAGGAGCTTAAGAAAAATTGTTCACAAGTGATTTCTACTCAAATCTAGTAAATTATACTACAATAATTAATCTTAATCAAAGTTGGAGATTTTTATTTCAAAGTTTTTTTTTAATCGAAGGAGGTCAACCATTTATTGAAATTGAAAGATTACAACGATACGATGCCAAAAGACATCAAGAATAGAAGCAAACAATACGAAAAGAAAAATACATATGAAATAGAAAAACTTAATAACGCAAGAGCAGCAACGTCAAGACGCTACGTTATTTTACACTACGGAGTATAGCCGTGTAGTGAATTGAGTAGTCGGTGATTTGACTACCCATCAAACTCCAACGCACAATTGACAAAAGTCAACTTAGCACCGGAATGAAGGCACTCTCCCACCTAAAGATCGAAGCCGGCTAAGGTTGTCAGAACATGGCCATGTTGGCAGACGATCTTTCACGAACAAATACCATAGAATAGGGTCCTGGATCCAATACCAGTAAAGCACAAGAGCCCCATTCCAATGTACAAAACAAACAGCCCACAAAAGATAATGGGTTGTAGTCCAAGCCCAATGTCCACCCGGATCCCAGATCCGAAACCATTTGCAAACACCACCCGGATCCCAAATCCTGGTCCAAAACTGGGGAGGCCCAAAACCTGCTACTCTTGTCCACCCACTGCAGCTCCGACCTGAGTCCAAATCAACTTGTGCCTAGAGCCCACTGGATCGTTTCCCAATCCCCACAACATTTGTCCAACCAGCCCTGCCGCCGGTGACACTCCCTATATCTGTCAAGCCGCTAAACGATGGCCCATCGTCTGCTACACCACCCTGGCATCAAAGAACATCGAGGACCTAAAACCAGATTCTAACACCACCCAGGATAGATCCACCAAAAGCACCACCGGGAAGAGGAGACCCACTGAGATCACCAAGGCTTCTACCTGGATCCCACTTCTCCCAGTAATCACCCCCTCCTCCGAACTCGTACGAACAGAAATTTGGCCCGCTGACATCGCCCCAGCAGAACCCAAACTCCTCTCCAAAGATGCACTACCTCCGAAGACAACGAAGACAAAGATGAATAGGCCGAAGCCTAAAGGTTTCTCCATGAATGGATTAGGTATAGGTAACAACGAATAATAGGGCTGCCGCACCAAAACCCCAGCAGACCGCTCTGATAGGTCATATTTTGACACTAACACTGTGCTTTGGTATTTTTATTTCAAAGTTAAAAATAAATAGATAAACATATAATAATATCTAAATGAGATAACGCATTGTACATTAGCAGTTGAAATGTCAAAATTTTACGTTCCACTTATAATAAATTTTCTTTTTCTTTTTAAAGTGATTTTGAATTTTTACAGTTGTATATAAAGTTGGTTCAATTGACATATATTCTTTTTACTTTTGAGAAATACAAACACGGAAAAAATTGAAATATTTGTTTGATTGAAATGGATTTGACTAGTAGCCTGTCTAGAGAAACCTAAACCACATCAATCAATAGGGAAGTTTTTCAATAGAGAAAGAATAATTATATACATGCATTCCAAAAAACTTAAAGCACACCTCAATTTATCACATTAAAATTAAAATTTATGCAAAAAATTACTAATAGTCATTGAGTTTTGACCTGTTCGACACTTAACTCACTAACATTTCAAAAATATCACTTAAGTCACTCACATCTATATTACAAAAGAAAATATAGTTGGTATTTATTTAATCAGTTTTAATATTTGTTATAAATGTATTTAGATACCTTTTCAATATAAATATGTGAAATATGTCTTGACTCTTTTGAAACTCTAGCCTTCTGAGTTCCAACATGGCAATCGGCACCAATCTCATTCCTAAATCATCTGCTAATGGCCCCTCCAATGCCGATCTTGTGTAGCGACCACCCAATCTAACCCTAGAACTTTCAACCCCATTCTTGATTCCCGTCGAAATGGAATGAATGATGTGAATGAGATTAAATGGTGGTCTGATATGGGAGACCCAAAGCTTGGTGGTGGCACGAATGGTTGAGCCTGATTCATCCTCGTAGAGGTCGGCTCAAGGAAGACCTAGGCTCGATTAAAGAAGCGAGCTTCTTGAGATCATGGAGGAGGCCGCCTCTTATACAGCCTGGATTTGTTGTCGGTGGGGATAAGCGTTACATATCATGGAAGGTTGGGAGTTGTTGCATATTGGCATAATAGAATGAACCCGTAGGATGTAATCGGGTCGGGTTGGCGATGGATGGCTGCATATCGATCATAGCAGCCATAATTTGTGTATGCTTGGAACAGGGCGACCAAGCATGTTGTGTGCCAATCTATGGGTCCTGCAAAGTCAAGCGATGGTCTCGCCATGGGGATGCTGTGTCTAGAAGCAGTGAGGAGACCATAGTGGTGGCGTGTCATGTTGACGATGTTGACGCTGATTATAAGGTAGTGGCAATGTTGGAGGATGTTGTGCAATGCGCTAGTGTCGCTGAAAATTGGGTGCCCTCTTTTGTTCAAGTGCCCATATCAGTTTGGAGACCCAATTCAGTTTGGATATGTCCAAACCAATTTGGTTGATTAATCTAATTTCTGATTCGGGGTCCAAAGTGATGAGTTCTAGTTCTATGGGGTTTCGCATCTGGGATCCATGAGGTGTGATCCGCTAACCACTTTTATGTTTATTATATTTGTAGTGGGTCTATGTACTGTGTTTATTTTTCATAGTGTAATAGACTTTTTTTTTTTTTGAAGGGAAAGACGACAAACTATATTAAGTGAAACTGAGAAGTACACGGAGCGATGCAAAAACATCGAAAGAAAAACCAAAAAACATAATAAGATGCACAGACGCATCTGTAATGTAGGAAAACAATAAAAGATAACAAGATGCATATACGCATCTAGAATGAAAGGTAACCATGTGACTTGATGCCAAACGACATCGTTGCACTGCATATGTCACGAGAGCAGTGTAAATATAATAGTAACTGTAATCGTAGTCGTAACCGGTGATATGATCCCCTAGGAGAGGTGATTCGCTCACAGAGAGTTCGAAAGTAACCGAGGGTATCAGAAACTCGTAAATTAGCATCTCGAGCCCATCTGGATTGAAAACCTACCCATCTCGAGCCCCTCCCACAGCCTTACTCCCAGAAAGAAGTCACATCCAAAATTCCAAGAATTTCGCATAGTCCCTAGATCCCAGATTCTGATCAGACCCAAAACCTCCAATATCCCATTGGAAGTTCGCCGACCACTTGCCCAGATCGAACTCAGCCTTGAATCCCAAGTTGTGAAGGACTGAGAGAAAGGGAAAACATTGCAATCTACCGCCACAAGAGGAGTCTTAGACCACGCTTTTGAAAAGCAAATTGGAAGAAAAGAAGAGACGGTTTGCACCGCACTCGAGGTATACGACACCAAGGGATGTGCCGACATAGTTCTCCATCGGAGATGGAGAAAGTTTTAGAAACGACCACCCATAAGGGCGGCATTCTCTCAAACCCAAATTACTTCAATTCTTGAGAGCATGGTTAAATTATGGTAAATTGTGTGACATTGTCTTTCCTATGTAATAGACTTACTTGAAATAAGTGAGTGTCGAATGTACAACGAGTCCACTCATGTCTACGTACCAAATCTTCTTGTCTATACATAGCAACGGGAGAGTATGTAATGACCATTTCAGCATGAATTGAATGATAAATCGATTTGATTTGATTCAAAATAAACGTATTTGAATCCCTTCCTTCTATAACACTAAGCATTGGATTTCTGCATGTAATTGTTTGCGATTGATTCTAATTAATGTGGACTATATCTAGTCGATTCATATGATTAACAATTCATTTTTATTTTTGATTAAATTAGACACGAAACCCTATTTTTGAAGCAACCTTCAAGTTTAGATTGTTTGTATTATTGCTTTTGTAATATTGGAATGAAAGGTTTTATGGTTTAATTGATTGGTTTTGATAATATATTATTTGAACTCATGGAGGATTTCTATATATGCAAGTGTGAAGATTGATTTATGGGTTGCACCTATGGCTGTCAATGGGTCGTGTCGGGTTGGGTTCGTGTCGGGTCAAGGTATATGTTGTGTCACAAGAGACAAACCCAAACCCAACCAATTTATTAATCGTGTCAAAAATTCAAACCCAAACCCAACCTATTTATTAAACGGGTTACCCGTTTCCAACCCGCTTAACCCATTTAATAAACAGGTCGTGTCGTGTTGAACAAAATGACCCATTTAATGATTAACACTGTGACCCATTTAACTAAAAAAATGCATAAATTGATTAAATTTACTAAAAACTCCATAAGACGAAGAATATAAATAATTATATATAATTCATAAATAATTAAATCCAATAATGATGAAGCAAAATATTTCAAATTGTCCAATCTTAGGATCAAATACTCCCAACATCCAAAATTTCAAGAAGAATTATAACATAATCGGGTTATACGGGTTCACTTCGTGTTGGCGGGTTGACCCGTGGCCAACCTATTTATTAAATGGGTCATGAGGGGTTGACCCGCTGCCGACCCGCTTTTTAATCGTGCGGGTTCAACCCGCTTTATTTTGTGCGGGTTTCGAGTCGTGTTATCGGGTCGTGTCGAAATTGACAGCCCTAGTTGCACCTGCAAATATTTTACTCTTTTTTGACGACTGTCAATTATTTTCACATTGATGTGTATTGACATTTAAGGTATTTAAGGGAAGTTTAAATAGTATGAGTGGGGTTTTATTCAGTGCACCGACGTGCACTTGCACCGAAATAAATGGATAGTTAGATTATATTAAATACACTCTTAGGTTATTAAGAAAAATATTATTTACAAATATCAAGGATTGAGATCATCTTATGAGTATTAGGTCATTTGCACCGTTGGTGCATAGAATAATGGGCCCATAACCACTTACCCAATTTTAGCCTAAAAATTGCTCACTTAGGGCATCTCCAACAGACTAGTTATTTCAACAAAAAGTTAAAAAATTGGCTAATTTGAGATAGTTTAGCACTCCAGCAGAATAGCTATATGAAAGTCAAATTTGGCTTTTGCTAAAATCTCTAGCTAAATTTAGCTAGGGAAGAGAGAGAAAATAACAAAAAGCTAAACACTCCGCGTTCAATTTTTTTAGTTTAGCTAACACTGTTGGAGGAAAAGCTAAAAATTTACTACCTAAATTTAACTTTTAAATGATTTAACTAAAAAAAAAGCTTTTACTGTTGGAGATGCTCTTACTCCACTAAGAGTTTTTTTAACCCTATTTACCCAATTTAATATTTGATGACAGTTTTGCTCTGAACTCAATTAATTAATTACATGTGCATCTCCCTGTCTCTCTCCACTCTCCCCGATTTGCTATTTCTCTCTCATCCCCCATTCTCCGACCTCTCTCTGTCTCCCTCCGATCTGCTCACTCTCTCTCTCTCTCTCTCAAACCCATAGCTTCTCCGAAAAGAGCCCATCATCATCTTCAGAACCAGAGTGTCGGCACTTCGGCTCGGCTTTGGTAGTCCGACCTTCCTCCCCTCGCTTCCTCCTAGAGGCACCCCCACCTCGGGTGCCCAGCGCAGCATCGAGATCGCGCCAGATTTGAGCAGCAGGTGTCACGGAGCTGGTTGCTGAGCCGGCCTCACACTCCGGTGGCTGCCCAGAGCACTTTTTTTTTTTTTTTTTGGTATACTGTGAGCTTCTAGAATGGGGAAGGGAAAAAAAGAAGAAAAAAGTGAACGTGTACAATTGAACATAATTGTAGTGTATTTATTTTGGTTTTAAGAGTTTATGCAATTCACTTTAGGACAATAATATGATTATTGGAGAGCAATAATATGATTATTGGAAGACAATAATAAGATTGCTGAGGGGCAATAAAATGTTTATTGGGAAAATAATAATATTATTTGGAGGCAATAATAAAATTATTTATTTGGATAAACCTTCGAAAGATTTCAAAATTCAAAACATCTTCATTTTTCACTAATTATTGATCCCCAATAAACTTTTATTGGGGAGCAATAATATGCTTATTGGGGGGCAATAATATGATTACTGGGTATTATTGGGGGGGGGGGGGTAATAACATCAGACGCCTGAATTAGGTCATCGGTTCGGTAGCCGAATTTGGGATTCCGGTCACCAGTCACCAAAGTCCCTAGCCGGCCACTGGTCACCAGAGTCCGGCAAGGTCTCCGATGACTTCTCTCACCAAGTGACAAAGAAGGAGAGGGCAAAATTGTCCCAAAAAAAAAAAAAAAAAATAAAAAAAATACTTAATTGGGTATTAGAGAAATAATCTCTTAGAGTGTTTGGGTAAGTGGGCAATCTCTTAGAGTGTTTGGGTAAGTGGACAATTTTTAAGCTAAAATTGGGTAAATGATCATTTCTTCATATATTTAGTAATGTTAAAATAAAAAATTAAATGATTCATGTATTAAGTATTTAAGGATGCGTGAATAAATTTTTCATAGAGAAATGAGGTCCATAAATTAAGAAAAATAATAGCTCCGGTATTCTACCATATTATCTACCATTATTCGATCTGTATATAATCTTAGGATTGTTGTGATAAATCAAGGTTTGGTAAGATGGAATATAGAAATCACAGAACCAACCAATTGTCAAATGACAAAAAAAAAAAAAAATTATATAAAAAAACTGCTAATAAAAAAATATATCGCTAGAGGGGGACTTCATTTTGTATGGACGTCGACAAAGCCTTGAAACCCTTGCCTTCCAGCTTGTATATATATGAGGACCTTGGACAAAGGTTTCATTCAAACACAGTTATCTCCCGAGGCTTTTAGCTCTTTTTGTTTCCCTGTTCTCTTAGACTGTACAGTTAGCTTTCTTCAACAAAGTCCATCCCATAAACCTAAACATTCTACAAGAAGCTGATCATGGCTGTAGAGATTGCGCAAAGTCCTTCTTCTGTTGGGCTATCAAAAATAGCTGTCTCAGCTACTCATGGAGAAGACTCACCATACTTTGCAGGCTGGAAAGCATACGATGAAAACCCTTATGATGAATCGAGTAACCCTTCGGGAGTTATACAGATGGGACTGGCAGAGAATCAAGTAAGTGCTAGCTCATGAGACGTAAATCGATTGTATTATTATTTTGTTGAGTTTGCAACTAACTAATTAACATTAATTTGTTGTTTTCATTCTTGAACAGGTTTCTTTTGATTTGGTGGAAGAGTACTTGGAAAAGCATTCAGAAGCTTCCAACTGGGGATCATCATCACGCTTTAGGGAAAATGCGTTGTTTCAAGACTACCATGGCCTTTTGTCCTTTAGAAAGGCAATGGCAAGTTTCATGGAGCAAATCAGAGGAGGCAGAGCCAAATTTGACCCTCAGAGGATAGTCCTAACCGCAGGAGCTACTGCAGCCAATGAGCTTTTAACTTTCATTCTAGCTGATCCTGGAGACGCTTTGCTTGTCCCAACCCCATATTATCCGGGGTTAGTAGTCCTCTTACATCACTCAAATTTCAATATGTATATATGTTTTAATTTAGAGCAGCGTTCTCTTGCTGGATACCGAAGATATAGCACATATGCATATATGATAACGATACTGTCAATCTGGCCAGCTGCATATTTAGAACAAGAGTTTTTGATCGATCAATAAACAGGATTAACAGTTTCACAAACATAATATGAATTTGTCGCTAGATCATCTCGTTTTGTTTTTTTTTTTTCCTTCAAATTTTGGAAGCTAGATATAGTTATATTTCTTGCGTATATATAGTTCCATATATGTGTATATATTCCTAATTTCTCAAGCCTAATGAACTTAAATTCCTTTTTCCAGATTTGACAGAGACTTGAGGTGGAGGACCGGTGTGAATATTGTACCAATCCACTGCGACAGCTCAAACAATTTCCAGATTACTCCTCAAGCTTTAGAAGCAGCATATAGTGAAGCAGAAGTCAAGAACATGAAAGTAAGAGGGGTTTTAATTACAAATCCATCCAACCCATTAGGTGCAACAATCCAAAGGGTAGTCCTTCAGCAGATTCTTGACTTTGTCACCAAAAAGAACATCCATCTTGTTTCTGATGAAATCTACTCGGGATCAGCCTTCTCATCATCGAAATTCATAAGCATTGCTGAAATTCTTGAAGACAGGAAGTACAAAGATTCAGAAAGAGTTCACATTGTTTATAGTCTTTCCAAAGACCTTGGCCTCCCTGGTTTTAGAGTTGGCACCATGTACTCATACAATGACAAGGTTGTAACAACAGCAAGAAGGATGTCTAGCTTCACTTTAATATCTTCTCAAACACAGCATCTCTTGGCTTCCATGCTATCCAACAAGGAATTCACTGAAAAATATATAAAGACAAATAGAGAGAGGCTGAGGAAGAGATACGATATGATCATTGATGGCCTGAAGAGCACCGGAATCGAGTGTTTGAAGGGTAATGCCGGGTTGTTTTGCTGGATGAATTTGAGTCCATTCTTGGACACACCAACAAAAGAAGGTGAATTGGCTCTTTGGAATTCTATGGTGCATGAAGTGAAGCTGAATATATCTCCCGGCTCTTCTTGCCATTGCTCTGAACCAGGATGGTTCCGGGTATGTTTTGCTAACATGAGTGAGCAAACTCTTGAAGTAGCAATGAAAAGAATACATGATTTCGTGGAACAAAGAGAGAGAAGTAGGAATCCAGTTTCCTCTCTTTAATCTTCCTTGGAACTTTTTTAAATGGTTCTAGCCATTTTTATTCTTTGGAGGACTAAATCTCGTCCTTCAATATACATATTGTCGGTTGATTTGTACAACGTTGTTGTTTTTTTCTTGCTTGAAAAAGCAATTTTCGACCGCTTGATTAGATCAAATTTGTATTATTGATGAAGTAATCCGGCCATCTGTAATTTATATGCATACTTGGTGCAATTATTTTTCAAAATCTTCCATCTGTAGTGAATCGCTAATATCTGCAAACAAATTAAAGTGTTTTTCGGACATTCGAAAATAATCGAATTGTTTTGATGCTTTTTACGCACTTATATATCTATCTAATAAAACAAAACAAAAGAATGGTTTTTAATTCTTAAGAAGCTACTGCAAGTCCATGTAAGAGGCTGTTATTTTCGTTTTGAAAATGAAACGTTAGAACTTCACTAAAATGGAGGATGTTTTATTTTCAAAAATTACAAATAAAAAATCACAGAGATCAGCTCCAAAACGTGAAGCAACAGCTTGAGTCACTAAAGCAACACGGCTCTAGCATAAGGCAATGTGGAAACACAAAAGCACGAGGTAGCTAGCCTCAGGTCAACAGTCAACACAACACGAAAGTAATTAACAACGCATTACCTTAATTAGCTAGATACCAGCCTAGATACTGTCGCTATACGACTATACGAACATGTATGAAGTAGCTGAAAGCGCAATTGTTACCTGCGTACAAATATTACATAAATAATTATACTAGCTATATATAGGCATAACCGTTATGTATTTCATGATTTACATTAATGATTTCATTATTCATATTATTTTTAGTCACTCTCTGGTAGTTAGGGTTTTTGTTAGACAAATGATAAGTTTTGATATAGAACTCTACGTTCCAATCAACTTAAGACTCGACTCTTGATATATGGCGTCCGGCTACAACTACATACGGAAGACTTGACTCTTGAGCAACAATATTATTAACCTTATAATTTGGTGGAGGACCAAGCCATATAACTGTTTCATGGCTTATTCATATATGACCTATAGGAAGCTAAAAAATTTCTTAACCTTGACATTTTGATTAGGCCGATCGATTAGTTTGTCATTATCATGCCAGTCATATAACCTGGCTTGATTGAGATGTAGTAGGAAAATTAGTTTTTCCTTGACGAATAGGATGTAGTATAGTAGTGAATGCTATAATTGCTAGCTTAATTTATACAAACATTGTGTGCCATGCTTTACCAAATATTGGTCCAGCAGGGATCGAGCAGGCCCAGGATATCCATTAATTGAGAGATATGCTAGTTAGTTTGAATATGTATTTCTTTAGTTTGATGAATCGGATCGATTTTGATTGGGGAAAGAAATTATCAGAGATCAGGAAATGATATATATAGATTTGGAGTATTAAGCAAACAATAGGTCTTAGATGACCTCAATTAGGATGCACATCAGCTAACGTAATCATATTGTATATTTTAGAGCCTGCAGATGTTAATTATTCTCTATTTAAGTCTAATATTTGCTTAAGTGTAATTTGACTTTACTAATTCCTCATAACTTCAACAAACATTCTTATATAAGCAACTAGCTAATGTAAGCCATATTCAAATAATGCAGATATATCTCTCTATCATCATCTTTTAGGCATTTGCCAACAAAGCTTTCCTCCATTGTAAAGTTATCAACTCTTAAACATATTGTTCAAGTGTTTAAGAGATTAATATATAAGTATATATGTCGGCCAAATGTAATCTTGATTATTAATTGGTTGAACTTTAACAAAGTCAATTCCTAACTTTGTACCCAAAAAAAAAAGAAGAAGTCAATTCCTAACAATTATTTCTTTATCATTGCGCTGATGTCTGTCTGACATTAATTTGTTAGAAACTGAAAGCGTATATATTACCTTAATTATGTTGTCTGCCCCGTTAATGTATATATAATTGTTTTCTTTCCAGTTCACAGAAAATTTCCACCCCATTTGGGAAATTATTCTATGCACCAAAAGTGTAAATGACTCAACACTTATTTGATATTTATAATTAATATTTTTATTAATAACCTAAGAGTGTATTTAATATAATCTAACCATCTATTTATGTTGGTGCAAGTGCACGTCGGTGCACTGAATCCTCCCCTGTCCGGTTTATGTGAACACTTTATTTTACACAAATTTATACGCTTCTTTTTAGCCATTAGATTTAAATACTTTCAATGGTCTTGATTAATATCATGTATGATGTGGCAAATGATGTGAAAACAATATATATATATATATATATATATTTTTTTTGTTAGAACAGAAAGTTTTATTGCACCGAAGTTAAACCTCAATATTGATAGTACATCACATGGTGCATAAGACACCTGCTCATGAAAGTCGGGAATCATAAGCATCAACTTAAAAAATATGAAGTTGAGCTGCCCGATTTCAATCATGAGAACCAAATAGTACAACGACAAAATAAAACATGAGTCAAAGCAATTTGAGCCCAAAAAATATACATCTCAAACCACCTTAATCATCAGATAAGATGTGATAACCAACTTATCCAATATCATCAGATAAGGTAACAACCACCTTATCCAATGTCAAAAGCAAGGTTTCAAATTTCGGTTTCGGTTTCGATTTCGGTACTTCAAATTTAAAGAAATTTCGGAGAAAGTTTCGATTTCGGTGGAAATTTCGGTTAAAAATAAAGAAATCACATTAATTGCATGTATAAAATGATATTTTTGAATGAAACTTTTACATAGACTAAACTAACCTATAATAAACCTATTTACAATGTAAACTCTCTAAAATTATACATAAATAATAGAATTGTGATATTTAATATGGACGAGATGACGAGTAATTAACTAAAACTGTAGTAAGTTGCTAAACACTATCTATAATTCTATATGTAATTATAAATGTTCTGTATATTGATAATGTGAATGTGATTTACTTTTTTTTTTTTATGACTGGAACCCAGTCGGAGGCTTGGCCATCACGCCTTTTTCACTAATAATTAGAAAAATTCAAACTTTGTTGTGAGAAAACTGAACTCCAAGCCTACGAAAAAGTTAAAAGACATCATTATGGTCATGGTGGTCAAAAAGCCACGCACTAAGAAAATACTAGTAAAAACTAAAAAGAACAGTAAAGCCTTCAACATACCTTCTTAATTAATAATTATATGGTGGATGATACATATGATAGAAAGAGAGTTTCTGTGTTATGAAGGAGGATTGAAAAAAAAAAAAAATCAAAATTTCATATTTTGTCAGCGAAAAGTCGAAAATTGTGAAATACGAATTTAACAGAAATTTCAGAGAAATTTCGGACAAAATTTCGGTTTGAATATTTAAATATATTTTGTGTGTGTAGATATTTCGGAAATTTAGAATTTCGCGGAAATGTACGGAAAATTTCGGTAAATTTCGGAAAACTCCTGACGGAAATGATATAGCATATGAATTTCGTTTCGGTACTTCAAATTTACGGAAATTTCGACGGAAATTTCGGCAGTTTCGGAGAAACTTAAAACCTTGGTCAAAAGTACCCACATATATTCTAAAAGAAACTACTTGCAACTGCTCCTACCATCCCAATACCATTTCCACAGCAACATTCTCTAATTGATGAACTCAGCCATCATGCGATCTCATTTCCTCAAATTTCACCCATGCACCATGCAAAGAAAAGTAAAAACGCCATTAGAAACAATAGACCAATATGTCATGGGAATAACAAAACAAAGGCAATTCTAAAATAATGCATAAAATCTTGATAGTAATAAAATAATTTGAGGAAAAAATGTCAAGGGGCAGAAACTACGTACAATGCAAGAGTGACAAATATGTCAAGATACTGTGAAAGAGAAAGCCAAAGATGGATCATTGCCCACAATATAACAACTCTTGTCCATTTGTTGGAGAACCCGCAATTCTAAACTTGCAAAATCATATGAATCCTCATGAAGACTAGTCACTCAACTTTTGCCAAGCAAATGTGTAGAGCCACCGAAAATAGACAAGGGATAGGACGACTTGCGAAGATGATCTCAATCAAAAATGCAAATATATATGGTTAACGCATGACTACTATTTTGGGAATAGGATCTGAAAATTAGATCTGAACAAAACTACTTCAAATTCAAGTGTGAAACATGTTCTAATTTAAAAGATAAGAGAAGAGTGCCCAAAGCACTAAGAGCGGATAACTGCAATGAGTGCATAAGCACTGTTAATGAATCAATATGCTTAATTGAATAAGGAAGAGAAACAATTACTTTTCTTTCCCTTGACTGGAGGGAAGACTGGGAGAGGCTTCACTCGTCAATAGCAAAAGTTGGATAGCCCAATATCAGATGTAGTCCAAAGATATAATCAATAGAGAAAGACTAATTTGATAGTCAATGAAAATGCAATCAAGATAAAGAATCGATCAGGGATCTAGAGAGAGAGAGAGAGGGAGATGCTCTTATTTTTGGAAACAACAATATATATTTCTGAAAGAAGATAAAATAAAAACTTAAATTAAAATAACTTTATAAAGAAAATCAAATCAAAATTAGAAGATGAATGTCATCTCCTTCGTCTCTACACAAAAAAAAAAAAGAAAAAAAAAGAGGCATAGCCTCACTCTTCCGCCAACTGTATATTCTCCATGTTGATTGTAATTACAATAATTATTGTAATTGTTAAACATATTTCAATAGCAGAATCCAGTAAGATTGCACAGATTGTGGGAAAAAAAAACTCTGATTCTTCATCTAGAGACCTAGATTGAATGATAGGCTATGATTTTGGCCTAGAAGAAACAAGAGGAGTAATAATAAAAATGATTGAACACCCGAGGAAAAGAGAGATATAAAAACTTGTAGTACAATTACTAATACTAACCTGATGGAAGAAAAGAAGGGGACTAGGGGAGGATGGATTTTTACAACACAAACTGCAGTAAGGCAGAATAAGTTGGGTGAGAAGCTTTTTGTAGCAAATCGTGTGAAAACCTAAATGAAATGAAATCAATAAAGGAGAATTGAAAAGAAAAATCAATTTTTCAAGTCAAGGAAAAGGAGAAGATGGTGCTGAAAGGAGAGTGGTAAAACCTCTCATATTTTCCAGAAGAAGAAGACGATCATCTTCTATTTTTGATTTTTGATTTTCCTTATAAAATTGATTTAATTACGGTTTATCTAATTTTTCTGTGGAATATATATATATATATATATATATTTTCCATGTCATTTGCCACATCAATATTACAATGAATCAAGACCATTGAAAACACTTAAATCTAATGGCTAAAAAGAAGTGTAAAAATTTGTGTAAAATAAAATGTCTCATGATCCAGACCCTTAATATTCACATTCCGCTCATATGATTATCGCCAAACTTTTTGTCAAAGAAAAAAAAAGATTATGCCTGCTGTAAATTCTTTTTGCATTAAACTTCGTTTTAAGAAAGAAGTGTATTAGAAATGTAAAATTGACTAAAATCCAACTATAGGGTTTATGGTAGCTTCTGGATGTGCTTATTTAGTTCCTTAAAAAGGTCAAATTATTTTAGTAGTGACTCTATCTGACAGCTCTACTGAGTGGGTCATTATGTGTAATTTTGCTGAATTTCAATATTAGTTGACTATTTCTATAAATATATATATATATATATATATTTATTTATTAATAACTACCCATTAAGAGAAACCATATTCTAAGCTTTATGATAAAAAATTCGAAATTTGATATATCTTCCCTCCCATACTTTTAAGTCTTTTGTTGTACCTAAAGATTTCTTCACCACCGTGACAGAGCTTCTAGTTGAAAAATTCTCGAAACCTACGCAAAACCCTAGTTATTCATTTGAAGTCAAACGTCAGTGGTTGGATCATGAATGTATGATCGCTCCCCATGACAATTCATACTAAACGACGATTTAATAACCAATCACAAGCATCCAGTTCACCCCCATGTGGCTCACGATCCCAATCAGGCAAACATCATATGCATGATAAGTGAGCTAGCTAGCTTAGAGCAACCAACCACTCCATGTGTTTTATGATTTTAGTCCTGGCGAAGTGGCGAGCCACTGAGCATTGAACAACCTAGCTCAACTCACTCATCAATCTACTACGATACACATATGATTGAAATTCAGTGGTGTGATGAGTGCCATTCATAGGTCCACAATGATCTCAATTAAATATATGAGTATTCAAATCAGGGCGCAAAAAAAAAAAAAAAAAAACGAAGAGATTATACCAGATTGTTATAGATTTACAAATCTCCAGAGTTTAGGGTTCTTTAATCTCCAGTTTTATTAATAGGCTGCGTACGACTTTTGTGTAATGCCCTAATTATATGGGGTTTCCTCTTAACCTCCCAAGAAAAATTAGTTTGAACCGGCCGCTTGTAATATCACAAAAAGATAAAGAAAATCTTACAAAATCCCAAAGAAATCTAGTAGAAAGCAGCGTCAAATCGATCAATAGTATTCCTAATGCATATATAAACCCCTCCATATATGGTGAGGGGTGAGGGTTCCATTAATACTTTTCGACAATCTTCTCAAGAAAGCCATTAATTGTCATATATATACGTACGTACTGTGCTAATTGAAAAGGCTAACTAGCTAGCTATATATATATGGCTATCTCGGAAACACCAAAGTCGAGTGCTCACCAAACAGATAAACAAAAGTTGTTATCGAGAAAAAAATCGTTCAACAATTGTTCATCGACATTGAAGAGGAAGGCGAAAGACCTATCTGCGCAATGCAAATCGCAGGTCTGCAATGTTAGCTACAATGGTTCCTACGACAAGGGTATCCAGGTCTGGCCTGAAGACCAAACTGCGGCCAGAGACATCATCATGAAGTACACAGAAGCTGTAAATAAGAAAAAGATCTTGTAGTTGCAACCAAGACCTCAATCTCGCAGACTACTTGAATCCCAAGAAAAAGATGAAGCTTGACAGTGGGAAAAATTGTGGTGAGGCACTAGATAATAAGTTATCCGGAGAGGCCTTGAAGGATTTATCTAGTTTCGTGAACTCCACGCTACACAAATTGTATCAGAATCTTGAGGGATATAAATCTGAACTTATCGATCAGTCTTACTACATCAGTAATTGGAACCCTCTTGAGCTCCATGAAAATTCCTCGGACACTGAAATGTTTAAAGGTTTTAATGACGGTCAATCTACTATGGTCCCAGGGCAAGCTTTTCAGTACCCTAATTTTCAAAGTGGTACTGGGAGTCTGGGACTAATAGTACGATTGATGATCATCATAGTATTAATGTTCATCATCCATGGGGGATTTTGCAGCCCAGTGATTTGGAAACGTGGACAAGTTCGGTTCAATGGGGGAGAAGTCGAAGAACTACAGTATTAACAAAACTTTTGTCAACAACATTTTTGCTTCCATTGATTTTAAGAATTGCTCCAACAATGTTGCTTCTTTTGTTCTACAAGGACGGAAAGTTCTATAGTATATACCAGTATGTCATACTCACATTTACAAATGTGGCAACAAATTTGTTGTTATTGTGGTAACTTGAGTCATATTTTGTGTAATCTTAGTTCTATTAATGGTAGTTACACCACCTACGACCTTGTTACAAATTCTTGAATAAATTTGTTGTCAATATTGTAATTTTGGTTTTACAACATGTCAACTTCAGATTCGCATCTTGACGAATCTTTTAGTAGAATTTACACGTAACCACACAAATTGATATCAAATATGTCAACATGCATGTACATTGATATTTAGTAGTATTATTATTTATTTTTCATTTCCGGGTCTGGGAAATTGAGCACATCATTCTTTGTGGCTGTGGACTTTAGCCCCAACACATTGGGCCTGCCCACATTCCAAAGCCTTCGGGCTCAAGAAAGGCGAAACAAAACCCCCCACAATTTTGAAGAAAATTCCGAATTTGCCACTGCAGTGAAATAAGTAAAGGAAGCCCAAAGTGTAAAACCCTCTATCTCTCTCTTCCATCGCACATTAGACCGCAGCGCAAGAGCTTCGCACTCTCTCTCTCTCTTCGGCTTTGAATTCGATTCCGACGAAGGTAAAACCCCCTCTCGATTTGTGTTATCCGCCTCCATTTTTCCGCTTCTTGATTTATCCAAACTCGTTAGGGTTCTTGCTTTGCTTAGATCTCGTGCTTTGTTACTGATCTGTTTTCGGGATGCTTTGATTTGGAAATCGGGGATTGGAGAGTCGTGGTTTTGATGGGGTTTAGGCCCAGAAAGCAAAAGTTTTGATTTTCTTAGTGGTTTTAAGTTCGATGCTGTATTAATTGGGCGAGAATTTTGATTATTAGGGTTTTGAGCTCAAAACTCAGAAGCTTAGGGTTAATTTAGGTGTTCTTAATATTAGGTTTATTTTGATTTTGGTGAAGAATTTATAGGAAATTATGTTATTTTTGAAGGTTCTTTTTAATTAGTGTTTTTGACTGTCTATTGTGTCATTTGGGTGGTTATATGGTGAATGTAGGATTGACCCGGGCATCGATGGCCGCGATGGCATCAAAGTTGCGTCAGTTGCAGTCCAAGGCTTGCCAAGCGACTCAATTTGTGTCCAAGCATGGAACTACCTACTACAAACAGTTGTTAGAGCAGAACAAGCAATACATTCAGGAGCCGGCAACTGTGGAGAAATGCAGTGAGCTGTCAAAGCAATTGTTTTACACTCGACTTGCTAGGTTATATTTCTGAAATTTCTTCTTTGTTTAAGCATTGAATTTTGTTTTAACTTAGCTTCCGCTGGTAGAATACCATGAAGAAAGTTTTCTTAAGGTCTTAGCTGTGCTATTAAGTTGTGACATTGATTTATACAAGATGATATCATCATATGTCAAAACATGCCTGGTAGAGCTTTGAAAGTTGACTCACCGTATTATCACCTAAAGAGCTTAAATGCATTAGTGCACCGTAATGTGATGGACTAGATCATTTCAGAACTACTATCTTTGGTCATTAGGCACAAGTTATAAATTAAACTGTTTTCTACACTTGGTACATATCTAGGGATCAGTTGCTCATTTCTCTTTCATATTCCATAGAATACAGAATGTCAGAACCTCATCAAGTTGAAAAGCATGAATTGTCGTTGATGCAGTAATTGTTACTGTGATTCTGTTTCTTGTTTGTATAGCCTCTATTTACTTTGTATTCATCTTGTGAAGGGGTTGATCAAAGTACCTTTTCTCTACTCCTTTTCTTTCTGTTAACAAGTGCTCAAGGCTTTAGAGACTTGGTGGTTTTGTTGGTGATGTAACTTATTGTACTAACCTTGTCATTTTGTTTCATATAATGAGGATATGGAAAGAAAACTTCTGACTAGTTAGGAAATTGATTGTTTTCAATTTGTTCATGGGCATATGCTTTGGTGTGTCTTAAACAAGGTGTTGTTTTATTTGTTGGTTTGAAAACTGATCACTGAAAATGCATCTGATACCTTAGCCCCTTCTTTGCATTCAACTTTTAATAGTTATGTGCAATAGCCTAGATGTCTTTTCTTATGATTTTTGCTACTGCTACTTTTTCTTTGAATGTTAGCACGTACATTAAAACTACCGCATATTTCCTACTTTATCTGACTTTTTAATCTTTACAGTCTTCCGGGTCGGAATGAAGCACTGCGGAAGGAACTTGATTATGTCAAGAGTTTGTGGAAAAACAGGCAGGATTTGAAGGTTGAAGATGCTGGCATTGCTGCTTTGTTTGGGCTGGAGTGCTTCTGCTGGTTTTGTGTTGGTGAGATTGCAGGAAGGGGATTCACTATCACCGGTTACCATGTCTGAGAACAACCATTTGGTAAAATGTTTGTAGGGATTTCATGTGTAAGCCTCCATTTTCATTTGCTTCTGAACTTCGGGTACTCCACTTGCAATTTTTGTTTTCCTAAAGAAATTTTTGAAGCTGAGAGGTTGGTATGCAAGTTTGACAGCCTTAATAATCAATGTAATTGAAAGTAACATGGATGGAGTTTATCTGTTATTTTTCTTGGAAGCAATGGCCATTGCTCATTAATGATGATAATACTGCATGAATTTTATTGGATTCACACCTTCCAGCCTATAAACGAGATTTGTGTTCTCTTGGTAACAACTTTGTTTGTGGTCTGATCAATCCCTTCAATTGCATGTGGTTTGATTGGATATTGATGATTGAGGACCAGTGATGCGAGTATGAGCATGTCAGAATCCAAAATGATTTCTTGCAGTCGGTACAAATCTGATAATATGAGGTGTGAATTTGCCCTAGTGAATGTATCTTTCAATGGGTCATGGAATCTTGGAAGAAAGCAGCCAAAAGAACTAAAAGGCCAAAATCTCCATCGGAAAAGCAGCCATTGCCTTCTGTCTCTGCTCGGCCATAAATAACACCTTAAAATCACATTGTAATGTACTCTAGTATATTTCTGACTTCACACAAGCACTAGCGGCAGTTTTGTAATCTTCTCTTCAGAGATATCAACGAAAACTCCCTGACCATCTCTTGTTTACTTATCTTTTGTTACGAAGTTGATCTCACAAGAGAAAGAACCTGAACCATTATTTTCCGGAGCATCATATTTTTTTTCAACGATAGATGTTTTCTTTATTTTATTTTTATAAATATTTTTGAGAAAACATCACCAATGGTCACTGAGTTATGACTTATTCGACACTTAACTCACTGTATTTTCAACAATATCACTTAACTCACTCAGTTTTACATCCGTCCTTCACTTAACTAACTCAGTCAAGCTGGGAAACTTAACTCCACGGTCATATTGATATTATGAAGTAAAGAAGAATACATCAGGGGGGACGTAATGTGTAAACCTGTGAGCTAGAGATGACAGATAAATCATTATCAATACAATGCATGAGCCAACAATCATTCTGGACAATGAACTTGACGATCAAATGAGCCACCTTTATATAAATAGTTTTTTTTGACTTTATTGGTATACCATTGGCAAAGCCAGCCAAGGGTATTTTAGTAATATCAAACAGCGTCATTCTGTCCAATGAAAGAGGAGAACTGGAGCAAAGCAAACTGTATTTAACAGACAGGAAAACGCCAGAGAAGACGACGAAGCAATTGAATCTCCCGCAATCGAGAATGTTGGGAGCTGCCGCCGTAACGACGCGTGTCGCCGTCGCTGTCATCTTCCTCGCCTCCGTCGCCCTCTGCTCCAACAACAATTCCGAGGTAAATGTGATGAGAAGAAGAAGAACCATTCAACATAATAATTAAATCCGAAGCCTTTTGTTTTTTGTTTTTTTTGGTTGAATTATAAGCTAAAATGAGGATTATGGAATCTGCAGGAGTTGTGCAGCAGAACCTGCGCAGCAGAGAACTGCAATTGTGAGCTTTTTTTTTTCTCAAAATTCATTTGTTCTGTGATTTATTAGATATAAATTATTTACTTGTTGTTGTTGTTTTTGATGTTGAAGCGGTTGGGATTCGATACGGGAAGTACTGCGGAGTAGGGTGGACCGGCTGCCCAGGAGAGAAGCCATGTGATGACGTTGATGCTTGCTGCAAGATTCATGATGACTGTGTTGGCAATACAGGTAGTGCCTTTCTCATTAAGTTTTGGATATGATTTGATTTCTTGTGCTTGTTTTGATTACTCCGCATTGGCTTTAGAGAAATGATTGGATCAGTTGCGTGAATCAGCAAGTAAATTATGAAATGCCCGTAACTTTACTTGGTTGAGAAAGAATGGACCTTTTGATGGTTAGAGTCTTAGAGAGTAGGAGTGAATTGGGTACCGAGTTGGATTTCTGTTCCAAGTCTCTTTTTGGATGATTTGATTAATAACATGAATAGGAAGTAGTATGTAATGCAAATGGGCCGGGTAATGCCAAGTGCATGAACATTTGAGTTGATGGTTGGGAATTAGTAATGAATTGGGTAGTAAGTTCACGAGTGTTAACACTCGTCTACTTTCATAGCCCTTCAGTTGAGGTTTCAGATCTACTCATTCGCAGATATACCAGTCACCTGTGTTCTTGTTGTAGCAGATGGAGTTCTGGCTTTATTTTGCCAAACTATATCCATATATAGGCACCAAGATGTAATCGGGTGAATTCTTAGCTTGGGTGGCTAACAGCTCTGGACCAGTATAAAGAACAGATAGTTTAGACTTGAGGGCTCAATCTGATCTTGGTGTATGTCAGTACTCAGTAGTAAACATTCTCTTTTCTTAGAGTTCTTAACTATCAGGTAAAGAAATTAACAAACAAAGACAACTTGGATAATGGAAACAACAGACAGTTTAAACTTGAGGCATAGATCTGCCAGAAAAAAATGAAGGAAAAAAAGAACTTGAGTGCTGGTCATCTTGGTGCATGCTGAAAGTCAGAATAATCATTTTCTTTTCTTGGAGTTATGTTAACTATTGGACCGGAAATTAAAAAAGATAACTTTGATAGCGTGAATTGAATGGA
Organism: Rosa lucieae; assembly: GCA_024704745.1. Taxonomy (NCBI): domain Eukaryota; kingdom Viridiplantae; phylum Streptophyta; class Magnoliopsida; order Rosales; family Rosaceae; genus Rosa; species Rosa lucieae. The sequence continues at coordinate 6,778,838 of CM045493.1, forward strand.
TTTTATTTTCCGCCTTTCTATCAGTTGCTCACTCAAGAACTGTTGATTGCTTATTATCTCACTAGAAGTACATATTTGTTCAAAACTTCTTTCTTTTGAATGATCGTGCAATAGCATGTTTGTTTGACAATATATATTGATTTTTTAGGTATTAATGATGTAAAATGCCATGAGAAGTTCAAGAAATGCATAAAGAAAGTACAAAAATCTGGGAAGGTTGGGTTTTCGAAGCAGTGCCCTTATGAAACAGTTGTGCCGACTATGGTGCAGGGTATGGATTTGGCCATCATGTTCAGCCAGTTTAGCAATTCAAAACTTGAACTATGACCCACAAAAGCCAAAACGAAGTTCTCTCCAAGACCCAAAGTACGGCATTGGAACTCATTTAACATGAACAGATGAACAGATCTGTTATTTTGTATTGTACTGCTCTAATAGACATATAATTTGATTGGTTCTTATTCTAGGATCTAGAGCAGTCTGGTTATTGAGATGTAAAAACAGGCTGACGGCATGGAAATTTTGCAATACTATTCACGAGTTCCAGTAAGGTTAACTATTTCTGCTATTGTTTGATATATTGTTTATACGTTGTCTGTTGATATATTCTTGCTACTGTGAATCATAGAAACACGTTGCACAAAGAAATTAATGAAATGATAGAATTCTTAACAGTTCTATTGAAGTGGTTTACAATCAAATAGATAATTCAAGACATAAAAGAAAATTCAGGCACTTCCGATCCGAGGCTGGAAATACAACAACATCAAGAGGCTTTGCCTTTGCCACGACGAACTGCTCTGAAAGCTCCTTCAGATCTATTATATGGATCAGACCCTCCTTCGATTCTCTACCACTTGCCACCCCTCGGCATCAATAACAGGCTTTGGTTTTGCTTGTTTTTTCTGATTCTCTTGACTCCCATTGGTATACCTTCCATTACGATAGTACCTCTGGCCATAACCATTACCATTGTACCTCTGGCTAGAACCATTACCATAGTACCTTTGGCCGGAACCATTACCATAGTACTTTTGACTGGAACCGTTTCCACCGCCATTAATAACCCTTCCATTCCCATAGTTTTTCTGATCTGGTCCATTACTATTCCTCTGGGTACCAGTGTAATAGGATCTCTCTGAAGAGACGGAAGTAGTAGTACTGGACATAGGTCTTACAGGACCATTCTGGCCGTTAGTAGTCTTTGTTGCAGGAACTGCTACTTCTTCCTTTGCAGGTTGATTGGTCTGAGGAACAACAGGAAGAGTAGTAGTCACCGAAGTAGTCATAGAAACAAATGTAGATGCTGCTGCATTGTAGGTGCCTGGGTTTTTCTGAGCATCCGCAGCCTTGTTTTGCAAGGCACTTGCATAAGTCATCACAACAGTAGTGGCCTGAGTTTTTTCCACAACGGTAGTGGCTTGAGTCTCCTTCCTCCCAAACAAAATATTAGCTTTTGGTGGATTATTGATTGCTGTAGTCTTTACAGGGATTTGCCCGACGTAGAAAGTCATATCTGCTCCACCATTAGCAGCAGGTTGTTGTTGATAGTGATTGATGTTAGACATCTTAGAAGCATCGGTCAGCGACTTCCCAGAAGCAATAGGAAGTGAAGGTACAGCCGCTTTGGCAGGAGCAACGCTCTGGGTCTGGGACTGCTGACTAAAATCTGTCTTTTTAGAGGCATTGGTAGTACTATTTGGCACCACCTTTGCCCAGGCAACAGGAGTAGGATGCACAGTGGAGGCATGAATACTACTAGTTGGCACCGTCACCTTCGCAGAAGCAACAGGAAGAGGAGTCTGGGCCGCTTTGACATGAGCTTTCGGGGCTTGGGACTGCGGCTTTGCCGAAGCAACAGCATGAGTCACAGGAATTCTTGGAAGTTGCATATGGTTTTGACCATTATTTTTAAAGTTTGCAATCAATTGGAGTTCTTTGTCCCTGTTCTTCTTTTCTTCCTTCTCTTTCTCCATCTTTATCCTCTCGTTGTGCTCCTTGTTTTTGGCCTCTCTCTTCCTGTTCTTCTCCTCCTTCTTTTCCTGTTCTGAAACAAAGGCTGGCTCTGCTAGAGCAGCCATGGTATCCAAAGGTTGGCCTAATTCTTCTTCTGATGATCGATTCAACCTTTTTTGAAGATCACAAAGAGAGAAAACACTCTGAAGGCTTATGTTTCTGATCGATATCAGAATTGAGATGGAGAACAAGGTCTCAGGTTCGGCCTATTTATAGGCTCACCATGAGTCCATGACAAGCAATAGATTTAATCCGTAAAGAAATAGGAATAGGAATATTATAGTCTATAGGATTTGGAATGGGAATAGGAATACTACGGTCTACAGGATTTCCTTAGTCCATTATTCTATATATGCTTGCCTCCCAAGCCAAAATAAACACACCCTCTTTCTTTCTAAAATCGTCTCTTAATTTCTTTTGCCCAATTCCACTTGATGGCCCAGCCAAGATTAGTTCCTAGATTTTCTTTCCACTTTACTTCCATTGGGAACCTTAGTTGATTTTCTATATATCTCACAAATTTTTAGATCTAAAGTTCCAAAGCTCAAGAGAGTACATATATAATCAAATGATGTATGCATAGCTGTTTTTACTGGGCATAGCTGTACCTTCATCTTTGGTACATGCATATTGTTCCAGTCATGTATATAAGTTCTTCAACGGCCAGGTCTTCCATTGGATTTATGTATCATGAAACTTGGAAAATGGATGCCTTATTAGGTGATGAAGTAAGTACGATCCAGAATACACTGCTCGGAGATATGAGGTCTGGAAAAAGATGTAGATCTTGCTTTAGTAATGATGATCATCTAGATGTTTTTAGAGGGAATGACGATTGCATATTTGGAGATAATATAGACAGGGAACAATTCGAGAACTTTAGCGAAAATGTTTCAACGCAAGCAGAGGGGGAATGGTGAATTCTCATGGAAAGGCTGCTCATCAAAAGTATTAGTCTGGTACAGATGATGGTAACTTTAAATTTGATGTGGATTATAAGAAAAGAATCTAGTTTGTATTTTTCTAGTTTTTATTTGATGTGAATTCTTGCAGTTCTGAACAATAGACGGATAAAGTACAATTTAAGTTCATTTCATAACCAAATGACTTCTGTCCTCTCTAGTTCAGATAACAAAGAGGAGAAGTTAGCCATATACAAGTCTAAGCTTGCACAAGATTGGTCTCTAGTCGAATCTAGCACTGTCTTGGATAAATTTTTGAAATAATGTTAAGGACTTTTCAAACTTTGCCACAGCTTATAGCGAGTGAGGTAGTAGTTGAGCAAATAAGTGAGAATGTGACCTTGGGATCTTGACAGGTAGTAGTTGGGTAGTACTGCAATTAGAAATTGCACTGCTAGTACTAGAATGTAATTTTTTTCTCTCTCTTTCGATTTCTTGTTGTCTAAATTGTCTCTATCATATATCCTCTGGTTTGCTTGATATGCTATAAGATTTGTTTTCCATTATGACATGTCTGTTAAATGTTAATCAATATGAATTATCAATATAGTACTTTTATACAAGGCCAAAACATGTACTGTGGGTTAAAGTAACATATTGCACAAAGAAAAGCTAAATGAAGCAATAAAATTCATAGATACATGTTTTATTCAAGACATTCATATTACATAAGTTAGGCTAGCTTCTTTTCCGAGGGATGGAAATTCAGTAATATTGAGTGTAAATGAAAGGTGCTTTGGCTTTGTCCCCATTAACCTGTTGCAAACTACTTCGAGGTTGATACTCTACCTTTTTGCACCCATCTTCTATCTTTTTGACTCTCTTGACCACCACCATTAGGGAACCTTCTTCCATTCCCATTGTACCTTTGTTCTGATCCATTAGTAACCCTTCTTCCACTACCATGGTACTTTTGGTCTGATCCATCATCAATCCTCCATGGATAGTACTTCTGGGCTGCTTGGTACTGCAAGTCCAGTTGATGGTAAACGTCATAGTAGTGAGAAGCTGTAGTACTATGGTCCAATGGTCCGTGGTCCACGTATTGTAGTTTCCTGAACTCACTACTAACAGTGTTGGTATTCTTTGTCTGAGGAACTACTACTTCCTTGGCATTCTCAGAATGATTGGTCAGCGCAAAAGAGTCATTGCTATTCCTTTTCGGAACAGGATGAGGATTACTGGTAATAGGAAGCGCTGCTGCATTGTTGTTGCTGTTGCCTTGGTTTTTCTGATCCTCTCCGGCCTTCTTTTGTGACGTACTTGCATTATTGATCCCATTTTCTTGCACTTTAGAACCATCTGTCTGCTGACTTTCCACAGCATTCCTTTGAGTCTCCTTCAACGCAAACCCCTTACTGTTGATTTGAAGATCAATTTCTGCCTTTACAAGGATTTGTCCAACAGCGAAGGATATCTCTGTAGTACTAGTAGTAATACTGGAGACAAATGTTACAGGAGCTGGTTGATGTTGATGGTGACTGATTTCAGACATTTTAGGGGCATCAATCTTACTAACTGGCACCAACTTTGTAGGAGCAACACGAACAGGAGTAAGAGCTACTTTGGCCGGACTTAGAGTTACTTTGACTGGAGCATTCTGCGACTTTGTAGGAGCAACACGAACAGGAGTTAGAGCTACTTTGGCCGGAGTTAGAGCTACTTTGACTGGAGCTTTCTGCGCTGCCTGAGACTGCAAAGCTGAATTTTTAGAGGCATCAGTAGTACTAGTTAGCATTGTTTTCGCCAAAGTGACAGGAGCAGGAGTTACAGCACGTTTGACAGGAGCATTTGGGGCTTGGGACTGCGAATGACCACTGACATCAAACTTTCTAGAGACATCAGTGGTACTAATTGGTGCTGCCTTGGCCAAAGCAGCAGGATTTACATTAACCTTGACAGGAGCCCTCGGGGTCTGAGACTGCGAATGACCATTGATAAGAGTAGTCGAGCATTGGGACTGCGAGTAGCCAGTGATATTAGACCTTTTAGAGGCATCAGTAGTACTAATTGGCGCAGCCTTTGCCAAAGCAGCAGGAGCAGGAGCAGGAGTTACAATAGCCTTCACAGGAGCACTCGGGGTTTGAGATTGCGAATGACCATTGATACCAGACTTCTTAGAAGCACCAGTTGGCACCGAGTTGGCCGAAGCAACAGGAACAGGAGCTGCATTAGCTTTGGCAAGAGCATTCGGGGCTTGGGTCTGCGAATTTGTTTGATGTTGACCCATATTAGGAGTAACTCCTTGAAGTAGCCTTCTGAGTTCATTCGCTTGTTGAAGGCAGCGATCCCTCTCCTGCTTCTCTTCCTTCCCTTTCTGCCTCCTTTTCTTCTCCTCAGCTGCCTTCTTCCTCTCCTCTCTCGCCTTGTTCTTCGCCTCCTTCTTCTTTTGCTCTGCTGCTAGAATGTCGACAGGCTCTGCTTTTGCATCCCTAGTAGATTTGACGGCTTCCCCCATATGGAAAGAGTTAAGACTGCCTTTCGATGCGCAAAGAAAGCACTTATGAAATACTGTGCAAAAGAAAGAATGGAAAACAAGGTCTCGCCAATAGGGTATTTATAGGATCAGAGTCGAGACTGGCTTAGTCCTCAAATAGATAGGTTTTAGTGTTATACAATTCTTGAGCTCCAAGCAAAACCCAAACTAAAAGACTAACCATTTCCAGGTAGGAACAGGAAAACGGGAAGAATTTGTTCAAAAAAAAAAAAAAAAAAAAAGAAGAAGAAGAAGAATTTGTTCAGCACTTCAGCTCGTAAATAGTTTGTCACTGGACAGTACTTGGACACAGCTTGAACCTGACTAAGATACAGTTCCTATTGTTGAACTACCATAAGCTTTCGCCAATCGACACATCGCCACCACCCACTCCCGCAAGCAATTTGGTCACAACGTGCTGGATTGTATGATTCAAAAGATGGAATCATAGACTAAAGAGTAAATTCGATATAAAAAGATTTTTTTTTTTTGGAGGTGTGGGGGTATCTCACTCCCCTAAGTTTCTTAGTAAGTGTTACATTATTTCAAATCACAATTATTTCACACATGCACCTAAACTTAAAGTCCTGCGAAAGGTCAATTCAGTTGTTATTGATTTCTCTTCGCCTCTATTAAACATCCTCACTTCAAGCTTAAATACTCCATGTATGGGAGAGCTGCTCTTTTGTCTCTGCAGCTGTGCAACTGCGCACTGATTGTGATGCACATCGCATGGCATGCTTGTATACCTCTGTAATTTCATTGAATAATTGTTCAGCAAGTTAGTTTTATTGAATTACTTTTGAAGTTACCCTTTCAGATGGTGGAGAAATTATCTGCCAGGCAACCTGATGGCATTACCAAGATGAAAATGTTGGCTGCAATTGCAGAGAAAAAGAAGGTGCAATATGGATCCTGATTAAGTTGGAGAGAGAGATTCAAATCCTATGAGTTTCAGCTTATAGCTCATCTTGGTCATATATATATTGCATTGTGAAGTGTTTTGATTAATATTGTTTCAAACATTTGAGCATAATTGACCAGATAATTTTGCCATGGCCAGTAATATTTATGTGGAACCTCCTTGCATCCCACCTTCACCAGATGTGAGATATTATGGTACATTTATCGTCAATGGAAGATGCAATTTATTGAGCTTTAGTACTTTCAAATTAATTTCTCCCTTGTCTGATACTTTGGATATTTGTATTAATGTATACAGGAAGTGGATGGAAATGTTTTTAAATTTGGGTAGACGGAACTGGAATCACATGCATTTTCCTCTTTCCTTTGAGGATGCTCCCTCGGCAGCACTGGCAGCGGTTGAGTCAGCAGAAAGGGCAATCATGGCTGCCAGAGCTGCAGCAGCTAGCACTTTCAAGGCAGTGTTAAATAATGCTTCTTTTGGGGACATGAGGACTGAAATGAAATTTAGTAGGTCTTGGTCTCAACCTAGTTCAAGCTTTGGTTATGATGATCACCAGGATGGTTCGAGAGGGAATGAACACATTGCCTATTTTGGAGATATGTGGTCTTCCTTTGGTTCTCAATCAAAACATTTTAGTCATGATCATGGTAGTGTCTCAAATGACCCTGGTGAGGATTCTTATGGAAATACTGCTGTGGTTTTCAACGAGTCTGGTTCAGATGATGACAACTCTAAATTTGATGTGGACAAAAAGGCGAAAGAGTCTGGTTTACATTTTCCTTGTGCTGGTAGAACTCATTCTCAAGGCATTCAGCTAACTTAAAATGCTCGGGGTTCTGAACAAAAGACAGATGACGTGCAATCAAAGTCCACCATTTCACAACCAAATGACTTCTTCCCTGTGACGCTTCAGATGGACTAACGTCAGACAGTGAAAATCAGGAGTCAGACTAGTCTAATCTTGTTTCTAAACTTTCTCAAGAGAGAGGCCAAGGAGTTAAATATAGCGCTTTCTCAGAGAATTTTTGGTGATGAAGTATTGCCTACTACTGGTAAGCCATCTCCAGGGGCTGCTGAGATCTAGATTGGATACAAACAATGTCAAGGACGATTTTCAACGCGGCCACAGTTACCTCAAACTAGGAAGGATATATAGTGAGGTTTCAAGTGGATGTAGTAGTTGTGCGCGCTAGCGACATCAATAACAGGATCTTGAGAGGTGGTCTTTGGAATAAGGATCATAAGCATATATATGAGTCCATCAGGCAACATTGCATCCATATGTGAAGTAAAGGTGATGAGGTCAAGTCATTCGTTTGGCTAATTTAACTCAGATGATAGTGAGGCGCGCTGATGTGGAAGGTGTTCCGATCCGGACAAGATTTCCAGCAGCAATGCTCGTCCGAATTTTACTGCATTTTCTAGAAGGACTAGAGCCTTTTCTTCAGATTCTGTTAAGAGGTAATTCTAGCTGAAAGACACGTAGAGCTTTTTCTTTAGCATTAATTATTGTGTACACTGTTATACAAAGCTGGTGTACGTCTCCATCTATCAGTGCATATGCAACCACTGGTGTAACAACAACTAACAACTTCTGACATTAAATTACGCCTCCATATATGCTAGGAATCAATAATTCAATTAATATCAGTTAATGCTACTTCTGATGATGATCTTCATGGGATGAACTCTCTCACGTACACTAAACTCTTTCAATGCTAGTTGCACTATCGGAATCGGATCTGAATGATTAAAGCCTTGAAGGAGGAGCTAGATAGGTCAAGTTACTTGTTTGCTTACTTCAATTCATATGGTATTGAGGCTGATGAGGAAGCTGTTCCCTGGAAGCTAAGATTTGCACCAGCAATACTAAATTTTGCAGCCTTTTCTTCAAATTTGGTTAGACACAATTCTAGCTCAAATACAAGTCTTGTAATTTTGTCTAAATTTTCAAGGACTTCAGATTTTTACCGATGTAAAATGCAATGAAAAGTTGAAGAGCTGCATAAAGAGAGTACTCAAAATGAGAGTGGATTTACACCTGATTTTTACTACCGTGTCACACTGTGTAACTAAAGGCGGGCCGATGAGGCACTCGTCACAATCCTGCGCGCCTAGTTATTCGGGTTTGAAAGTAACTTACAAGTAACATTACTATTATTATAATCCGAAACAGGTGGCGAATATGTAATACATTATTTTCCATTATTTGCGGCAAAGATGCAGCAATATTAGACCCCGAGAAGGCAAGAAATTACTAAATACATTACTAAATCAAGCACCGCAGAGGGAAGAGTATGGGGCGGCAGCGGCCGCCTTAGTCCGTGATAGAAATGCATAAATAAACAAAGTAAAAGCATGATTGAATGACTAAAATTTGTTTGAGAACTTTGTGTTTCATTCAATGCTTGAACTTTACAATATCTGGTGTCTATTTATACAAGCTAGAGTGCCTTGTGAAGGCTGTAATGGTCCTATTGCTATTCATCTGTGTATTGACACTTGTGTGATCCTAATTACATCAGTACTATGGCAACACATAGGTCTGGTCTCTGCTACATCTGTTGCACCATGGCAATGTGTCTTTTGGCTTTGTTTTGCAGAGTTGTATTTTGTCTCTAAGCTCCATTTGAGTTGTGCAGGCTATCCTTATCCGGAGCTTGTCTTGTTGAGCATGCTTTGGTTTTGATTGTTTTTGACACTTCAGCAACTGACTGGTTTTGTGATTCATCTTCTACTTTGTCCAGGTCAGTGATGATGTGTGAGTTATGATGCATACTGTCAACATCCCCCTGCAAGCTGACATTGGGAATGAGAGATGTCAGAAAACGCTGAATTGGGAGAGGTTTGGTAAAGATGTCGGCTATTTGAAAAAGAGAGGGAATATGATGGATGGTGATCATCTTATGGGCTACAAACTCGCGAATGTAGTGATAATCCATGTCGATGTGCTTGGTTCTAGAGTGAAAGACTGGATTGGCTGTGAGGGCAATTGCACTGACATTGTCATAATAAAAGGAGGGTGGAAAAGGAAGAAAAATGCTAAGCTCTTTTAGGAGGTTGAGAGTCCATACAATATCTGCAAGGGACTATGCTAAAGCCCTATATTCAACTTCGGTGGATGACCTGGACACAGTGGGTTGCTTCTTGGCACACCAGGAGATCAAGTTATTGCCTAAGTAGATGCAATACCCGGTAGTTTAGCGGCGATCAGTGGGACAACCCCCCCAATCTGCATCAGAGAATATAGTCAATGCAGCAGCCCCTTTTGTGAAGTGAAGACCCATGTCTGGTGTACTTTTGAGGTAACGCAAGATTCTTTTCACTGCAATGAGGTGAGAAGTTCTCGGGTTGTGCGTAAACAGACAAACCCTGTTAACAGAGAAGGCTATATCAGGCCTCGTCCATGTTAAATATTGAAGGGCACCGACTATTGACCGATAGGAGGAAGGATCTTTGAGGGGTTCTCCACTATGGTAATCAAGATTAGTGGGAGAGGCTGGAGAGGGAAAAGGTTTGGCCTCAATCATGGAGGTTTTGTGAAGAAGATCACATATGTATTTGGATTGAGAGAGGTAAAGGCCATTCGAATCACGAGTAACCTCTATGCCAAGAAAATAGTGCAAGGGGCCTAGGTTTTTCATAGCAAACTTGGTGCTTAGTTGGGCAATCAGAGAATCACAATAGCTCGGAGAGCTGCCTGTGAGTATTATGTCATCAACATAGACCAAGAGAAAGGTGATGGTGGAGTCAATTTTGATGAAAAGAGATGTGTCTGAAATGGATGCTCTAAAACCCAAAGAAAGTAAATGATGGTGCAGTTCTTCATACCAAGACCGTGGTGCTTGTTTAAGGCCATAAATAGACTTGTGTAACTTGCACACATGTGTTGGGCGAGCAGCTTTGACAAAACCAGGGGGTTGGACCATATAGACCTCTTCATGTAAGGTCCCATGAAGGAAGGCATTGGACACATCAAGTTGTCTTAAGCACCAGTCATGTTGTACAACAATTGTAAGAATCAATCGGATGGTAGCAGGTTTTGCCACAGGACTAAAAGTTTCAGTAAAGTCGATGCCCTGCTGTTGAAGAAATCCCTTTGCTACGAGTCAGGCTTTGAATCTCTCAACTGACCCATCTTGCTTTTGTTTGATTCGAAAAACCCATTTGCATCCAATTAAGTTCATATGAGGTTGGTAAGGGACCAAAGACCAAGTGTTAGTTTGATGAAGGGCATTGATCTCTTCATGCATAGCGTGGAGCCAATTTGAATCTTTGGCAGCTTGGTGGAATGTTTTGGGAAGGGATGAACGGAAGAAAGAAAATCTGAATGAAATGGATGTTTGATTTGGTATACCTTTGGCTTGAAGATACCAACTTTGGATCTGGTAGTCATTAGGTGAGGAGGTGGGAGTGGTTTGGGTTGTTGTCTAGAAGTTTGACGAGGAGGTGGCGGAGAAGGGGAATCAGATGGCGGTGAACATGGGGAGGAAGGAAAGAGTGGAGGATCAAAAGTAGGAGGTTCGATTGGTGCTTCAGGGGAAGATGGTATAAGAAAAGTCGATTGGTGTGAAGGAATTTGATGCGAAAACAGAAGAGGAGCTGGTGGAAAGATTGTGAGTGATATTGAGGTGTTTGAAAGAGAAGGTTGAGATTGTGTGTTTGAGAGAGAGGATTGAGATTGTAGGATCTTGAATGGGAACTGAGATTCATCAAACACGACATGCCGAGATATATAGACTCTGCCAGATTGAGGATCAAGACATATATAACCCTTGTGATTAATGGCATAACTAATGAACACACAGGCCTTGCTCCGAAGATCAAATTTGTTACTGGTATAGGGTTGAAGCCAAGGGTAACACACACATCCATAGGCTTTCAGGAATTTGTAGTCAGGAGCACAATGTAACAGCTTTTGAAGTGGACTGATGTTTTGAAGGGTTTTAGAGGGAAGTCTATTGATCAAATAGACAGCTGTATGCACAATTTCTGCCCAATATTAATGAGGTAATCCAGATTGGGAGAATAAAATTCTGGTGAGTTCAATGATGTGTCGGTGTTTTCTTTCTGCCAAGCCATTTTGCTCAGGAGTATGGGGACAAGAAAACTGATGAGAGATGCCATGATCGGCAAGAAAACTAGCAAATTGATTGCTACAATATTCACCACTATTGTCTGTTCTCAATGTTTTAATGGAGAGATCAAATTGTTTCTCTACTGACCTCTTGAATAGTTTAAAAACATGGAAGACATTGGCTTTGGAATGAATGGGGAAAATCCAAGTATAACGAGACCAATCATCAATAAAAGTAACATATTAACTGAAATTGCTCAAAGATGTTACAGGTGCAGGCCCCCAAACATCCGAATGGATGATTTGAAGAGGAGCAGTACTGTTACATTTGGAAAGACTAAATGGTAATCTAGAGCTTCTAGCAAGCTAACAATCTGAACAAAAACTAGACTTGGTCTTGGTCTTGGATGCAGGGAGTTGGAAGGTGGACAAAATGTGGTTGAGCACCGGAGTTGAAGGATGACCAAGCCTACTGTGCCAAAGAGAAGAAGAAACAGTTGAGGTAAAAAGAGTTGCTGGAAGGGACGGTCAATGAATGCGGAGATGAATGGGATAGAGGGCTCCTTCAATAGGGCCTTGAAACAGAACTTTCCCCGATGTAGAATCCTTTACAACACAAGAATATGGAGTAAGAACGAAGTAACAATGATTGTCATGAGAAAATTGATTGACGGAAAGTAAATTTTGTGAAGCAGATGGAACATGAAGAATGTTGTTAAGTTTAAGGACTGAACCAGATTGAGCAGAGGACCCAATGTTTGCAGGAGTTGCAGAGGACGAGCCAATGTGTGTGATTGGGAGCTGCTCACCATTTGCAGTTGAGACATTATAAGGGCCAGTGTATTTCGAGGCAATAGACATGGTGGAGAGGTCATTGGTGATGTGGTTGGTAGCACTAGAATCAGCATACCAAGAGTTGACAGAGGCCGGAAGAGATGGTGGTTGTGGTGGAGCTTGAGTAGCATAGTTTGCCTGAAATCGAGTAGGTGGTGCTCGTCCTTGAAACGCATAATTTATGCGTTGGAAGCAGTTGAGGGCAATGTGATTGTTACGGCTACAGATTTGACAGAGGAGGTGAAGGAGGGACGTGATATGTGGGATGGTGGTCTGAAAAATGAGCGTGGAAAGGTGGTGGGGTTACGTGGCTGAAGTGGGCGCTGAACATTTGGGTGTGGTGGTGGACTTCTGGGTCGAAAGAAAGTGTTGTTATTGGGCCGGGCCTGGTTTTGGTGCTGAGAAAAAGCAGCAAAGGCTTGAGGTGGGTTAGGGTTGAGGGATTCTGTTCGGCGAAGGAGCTCAACCTCCTTGCTAAGAAGAAAGCCATGAAGCTCTTCAGGTAAAATTGGGTCTGCTCTGACTCTAATTGAGGTTGCAAACGCATCATAATCTGGTGAGAGACCATGGAGAGTGTGAGCCACGAGGTAGGCGTTGGCAAGGGGTTCACCAACATGAGCGAGAGCATCAGAGATCTCTTTCAATTGTTGGAGGTATGCCTGCATACTTGAGTTAACCTTCTGGAGAGTTTGAAGTCGACGAAGGAGCTGTAAGACATGGGAGCGAGTTGTGGCCGCAAGTCGTCGCTCAAGGGTCACCCACAGAGACTAAGCTGTCATTGTGCCCACTTGGAATGGAAGAACAACATCAGAGAGGGTAGCAGTCAACCATATTCGACAGGAATGATCTCGCTTCAACCACTCTGTATATGCCAGATTGATTTCGGTTGAATCTGATAGAAAAATGGGAGGGCAAGGTTCGGTGCCATTAGCAATGCCAAACATATTGTATTGTTGTAGGATGGGAGTGAGAAGAGATCTCCATAGCACATAATTGCCCGTGTTCAATTTGATAGGCACAAGAGATGAAATTTGTTGAGGAGTAACAGTTGGATTAAGAAGTTGGGCAGTGACCTCAGGGGAAAGTTGAAAAACTGGTGGTACGGTGTTGTTCATGTTTGGAGGTGTATTTGGTGGAGTAGGCTGTGGATTCGTTGCATCAACCATATTGATGGTGAAGGAATGAAATATGGGTGTACTGATGTGAGAGAGAAAGTGTGTTGAGTATTGCAGAAAGAAGAAGAGACAAGGTGTATGAAGAGAAACAAAAAAAAGGAATATTGAGTTGTTGAAGTAGAAATAGAAGAATTGAGGATTAATGGGTGAATGAGCTTGAAGAACGGTGTATCAGGCCGTTAGGCATCAGCTCTGATACCATGATAGAAATGCATAAATAAACAGAGTAAAAGCATGATTGAATGACTAAAATTTGTTTGAGAACTTTGTGTTTCATTCAATGCTTGAACTTTACAATATCTGGTGTCTATTTATACAAGCTAGAGTGCCCTGTGAAGGCTGTAATGGTCCTATTGCTATTCATCTGTGTATTGACACTTGTGTGATCCTAATTACATCAGTACTATGGCAACACACAGGTCTGGTCTCTGCTACATCTGTTGCACCATGGCAATGTGTCTTTTGGTTTTGTTTTGCAGAGTTGTATTTTGTCTCTGACCTCCATTTGAGTTGTGCAGGTTATCCTTATCCGGAGCTTGTCTTGTTGAGCATGCTTTGGTTTTGATTGTTTTTGACACTTCAGCAGCTGCCTGGTTTCGTGATTAATCTTCTACTTTGTCCAAGGCAGTGATGATGTGTGAGTTATGATGCATACTGTCAATTGTCCGCATCCCGAATAGCAGTTATAATAACATAACATATCATCTTGCGGTATTCAGAAACACACCAAACGAAACAATTTATAATGAGGACCACCCCATTTGGGAACCACCAAATTAGGATCGATACTGGAGAATACATGATCAACTGGTTTAGGTTCTTCATACTCGATATCGAACTAGTACAAACGCAAGCATGCTCACCAAAATGACCATCCTCAAAACACATGTACCCATGGCTACCTACGCACCCTTAATTTCTTAAACAATTTTCTCTGGTATTTATCACGTAACTCTCTTTGATATGATCTTACGAGTTTTTGGGTGAATGAAATTGAGGTTATAATTTATATGGTGAACTTTTCACCATTTTAAGGAACAAATATAATTAAATTGTATTTTTTTATCTTAACTTATACATTTTAATATTTATTTCATTTCTATTTTCTCTGAAATTTTAATTTTCGCTCGTCATGTTAAAGAAATCAATAATTTAGTTTTTTCTGTTTAAGTTTATCTTAGTCAATGAAGCTAAGGTCCAAACTCCAATATGAATGAGTAATAACTAATGAGGGTAAGTTAGTCACAGCAGAAGGTTCTTCCCTGCAATCAATAATTGGGCTCTGAAGCAACCGCCAGGAGGTCAATTCTGACAAGATTCTATGCACTTATGTAAAATATATATATATATAGATTTTTGTTTTTTATATTTATGGCGCCAAAGTAAATAAAATTTCTAGAAGCTTTATTACGACCAGGTAGGGGCCGCAATTAATGTTCGTTTCTTGACCAATACAAACTCCAACTGAGACATGGAAAATACACCACAATGCAGAATCAAAGTTAGGTAATTTCTTGACCTCCTTCGACTTTTTGACTATTTTTTAAAGTCATTTTATGATATACACTGTCGTGTTAGAGTTTTCATTTGATAAACATATGATTTTGGTGAGACTATCGATTATGTTAATTTTAATTATTTTTTCTTATTAAATAAAAAATCAAACTTAATATTTATGTCATAATTTTGGTAAAGAAAAATGTCTTGCCCACTAGTTAGTTCTGATTTTTTTTTGCCTTTTAGCAAAGATGATAAAGATCGTTTGAAAAATAAATTATTTAAGACTTAAAAAGTTTAGATATGAAATTATCAGATTACAAGTTTTTTTTTTTTTTGAGAATATAAATTATGAGATTAGTTAAAGATTAAAGAATGTGGAGAAACATGTTTGGTGGGAAAAAATCAAGGAAGAATCACAGCTAGATTGAGCTATTTATGAGTGTGTGATTCATGATGGTGGATCATTATTTATGTCATGTTGCCATGATTCTTATAAAGTTGATCAAATTAAATTGTATCCCACGTCTCATCTTAATCTAATTAAACAACCATCTAATTCTAATATTATTTTCCACTGAGAATCAAACGGGGCTATCAAACAATCATAAACACATACTCATCCACTTTTTGGCACACGAAGTATCATTGAATTAATAAAAATAAATAAAAAAAGAAGAAGGAATTTTCTCAATTTCTCTTCAATTTAATTATCCTACTTTACTAAATAAAAATAAAAAGAAATAGACAAACAATAAGCAGACAAAAACAACCAGCTCACAGAAACTTTCAGAAAGGGCAAGTTAGTCAAACCCACAAAGTGTCAGACTGTTATTTGATTCTTCTCCCCTGCACCTCCCCACATCTGAACCCAATTCTCCGTTTCCGTGTGACCAAGGAGAAAAGTCTTCGTTTCTTCTCCATATTAGTTTCCACGAAATTTCACTTGGATTTTCTTTCCCTTCATCTCCAAGATTTGTTTCCCTTTATACCATCAATTCCCTATTTCATAAAAAACCAATTCAATTTTCATAAAACCCAATTTTGTTATTGTAATCTCACACACGCTTTGATACAATCAAGAACCCATCTTGGTTTTCCAGACCCATCATAAAGTTTTGATCTTTGGTTTCGAAGCTTCACAATTTTGATCCACCATGCTTCACAGGAGCTTCAAGCCCGCCAAATGGTAAATTTGTTTTTGATTTTTTTGGGTGAATTGTGGGTAAAGTTTTGTGCTTTGCTTTGTGTGTAGATTTGGGATTTTTAACTGTTTGATTGATGAGTTTGGGGGGGTTTTTCGATTGGTTTTGGGTGCAGCAAAACGGCGTTGAAGCTTGCCGTTTCGAGAATAAAGCTGTTGAAGAATAAGAAAGATGCCCAGGTGAAGCAGATAAAGAGGGAATTGGCTCAATTGCTGGAGAGTGGTCAGTACAGGACTGCAAGGATTCGGGTTTGTCTTTGACCCTTCATCAAGTCAATGCTTGGTTTTATGTTTCTCATATTGTGATCGAGCTTGTTTGACTAGTTCTTTGGTTTTTGATCTCTGATTTTAGGAGCAGTTTGTGTGATTGTTGAAATTTTCATTTTTAATACAATTTTTTTGATGAGTTTTACTTGTATCTCAGGTTGAACATGTGGTCAGGGAAGAGAAGTTGAGGGCAGCCTATGAACTTATCGAGATATATTGCGAACTTGTTGCAGCACGATTGCCTATGGTTGAATCGCAGAAGTATGTAATTCCATTCAACATTGAGTTATCTTTGCATTTTGTTGTCATGTGTGTACTTTAGATTCGAATTGGCTGCATTGTGTTGAATAGTTTGGTCGGTGTATCAAGATGGGGAGCCGATAGAGGAAGATAGAACTGGTCTTGTCGGCTTTGCCGTCGGATCAATGCCACGAGTGCTATGTAGCTTCATCGAGTCTTAAGTGCACACTGTAGCAGTACTAATTTTAGCATGAAATTCTCCGATAGATTCATAAGTTAGTCATAAAGTTACCAGTATGACTTATTATCTGGTCCTAATTAGGGTATGGAGTTTGGAGCCTAATCTTGTCTTTGTTTATTTCTTAATGGCATAAGTTATTGTTTACTATTTTTTATATTTCATTTCTCTGTTATATCTTCAAAAGAGCTTGATTCATGTTGGTTTGTTTAATGTTCTTTACAGAAACTGCCCAATTGATCTGAAGGAAGCAGTATCAAGTGTAATTTTTGCATCTCCTAGATGTGCGGACGTACCAGAACTCATGGATATCCGCAAGCACTTCACAGCAAAATACGGAAAGGAGTTCGTCTCTGCAGCTGTTGAACTGCGGCCGGATAGTGGTGTAAGCCGCATGGTACGTTTCTATACCTTGTATAATTTTTTTGGATAATCTTAATATGGACTCTGTCAAAAGTCAACAGATTTGTTGTTATTGATTATATTTTCTGTTTTCTTGTCAGTTAATAGAGAAATTATCTACCAAATCACCTGATGGCCCTACCAAGATGAAAATTTTGGCTGCAATTGCAGAGGAACATAATGTCAAATGGGATCCCGAGGCATTTGAAGAGAAGCCTCCTGAGGACCTGCTGGTAAGAATGGTTCAGCTCTTATTCATTGCTTGATATAGATGACATAAAACTATAGCTTCGTGTTTGTCTTATGTACACTGCATTTGTTTTGGACATGCCATTTGATTAATATAGTTTTTACTTTTCTGCAGAATGGACCAAATACGTTTGGAATGGCCAGTATGGATTCTGCTCCACCTCCACCTACTCATGATGTCAGGGGACCTCCTAATGTCCAAGTTCCGCCTAATAGCATGGCCAGTAAAGCTCATGTGGAACCTCCCTCTGGTCCACCTCCCCTGATCAACCTCCAATTGCTCAAGTTCCACGCAGAAATTATGAGTATCACGATGGACCTATGAATTCTAATGAGCAGAATGCAAGATCATCACCTCACTTGGAGGATTCTGATTCTACAAATGTTTCTGCCAACAAAGCAACCACATCTGCCAAATTTCATCCAGAAACGACATCTTCAGGTACATCAATTTGTCACATAAAGATTGTGGTTATTGAATTCAACTGTTTTGTGGTTGTATTTTGAATTTCTCTTCTATTGATACTTAATTGCACATTTTCATATAGAAACCAGAAGCAGTCGAATGGAAATGCATGTATTTCCTGGGGATGAAAGTTCTTCGGGCAGGCAGAATTGGAATATGCAATTTAAGGATGCTGCATCTGCAGCACAGGCAGCTGCTGAATCAGCAGAACTAGCAGGCATGGCAGCCAGAGCAGCTGCAGAACTCTCGAGGCAATATTCATCTGAAATGCACAATAAAAGTAATCAGTCAGCCTCTGTGCCAACTAATTCAAGTTCCATGAACAATGACCATTTGGGGAATAGTCTCCAGACAGCAGATCGATATCCTCAAAAGAAGTCACCTGAACGTCATGACATTTTAGATAAGGCGAGCATGAAGATACAGTCTGGTAATTCTGAGGATATGCATGCAACGGAGATGCAAACTGCTATCAAACCTGAGAATATTCCTTATTTTGGAGATATAAGATCTGAAAAGAAATCTAGCAGGACTTCCTCCCCATCTAATTCAAGTGTTGGTAGCGATCATCAGGAAGACGTTTTGAAAGAGGATGATCATATTAATTACTTTGCAGATCTGGGTACTGGAAAACAATCTATCAGGTCTTCCTCTCCTTCTCATTCGGGACATTTTAGTAACAATCACGAAAATTTCGCTAGTGTTTCTGGTGAGGGTTCTTTTGTTAGTGATGTTAACATCCATCAAAGCACAATTGGAATGAATTCTGAGGGAAATGCTCCTCTGGTTTTTGATGATTCTGGTTCAGACGATGATAACTACAAGGGACAAGAATCAAGTTTGTTTTTTTCTTCTCCTGCTAGAAATTCATTTCCTTCAGCTAGTTTAGATCCTTGGAGCTTTGAGCAAAAGAGAGATGAGGTACCATTGAAGTCCGTTTCACCATTACGTTCTTCATCAGTGCAGCACTCCCTTCCCATTTTTTCTGAAGGTTTGACAGGTTCTACTGTCCCTTCGGAACCAAATGACTTCGTGCCTGTTACTTTTGATGCTTCAGATGGCCCAAGTTCAGACAGTGAGGAGGAGTTGGACACGTCGATGCTTGTCCTGAGCAAAGATTCTAAATTTTCTCATGAGAAGACTGTTCAATCCATAAATTCGGGAAAAAGCCAGAGTGCAAGCCACAAGTCATTAGCATCTTCATCCTCTGATGAGGTACATCCTGAGAGAACCCAGGGAATTGAATATAGTGTTTTCTCAGATAAAAGGTTTGATGATGATGAATTGCCCGGTAGTGAACCATCTCCAAGGCTGAAAAAATCTGGATTAGATACAAGTGCCAAGGATGATTTACCTCAAACAGTGAAAGACAGTGAGGAATGTAGTTGTGTAAGTGATACTGACAATGAGTTGTTGGCCTTTGGGGTCTTGAAAGGCGGCCTTCGGAACAAGGGTTATAGGTATCCACCATATAATCGGAATCCATCAGGCAATGCTTTTTTGGGCAAACAAATTACTCAAGATGGTCCAACAGTCAGGACTTCCGATGTTTCTCATACGCCTATTGATGAGCCATATAGCCGGAAAGGAAGCACTAAGCTAAATAAGGAACAAAGCACTAAAACCCCAGTCACACATGTCACTCCTGATGATGATTCTTCAGAGGATGAACTGTCACATCAAACTCTAAGCAGTAGTCGCCAAGACTTGTACAATCAGAAATCGGTCTCTCGAGTAGTACATGATGATTCTTCAGAGGATGAACTCTCACATGAAACTCTTAGCAATAGTCGCCAAGACCTGTCCCATCATAAATCGGTATCCCAAGGAAAGACAAGCTCAACGTCTGCATTTTTCTTTAATTCAGAGGATAGTGAGGCTGAGGAAGATGTTCCTAGAAAGATTTCCACCACCATTGCTCGTCCAAGTTCAAAATTTTCTAGAAGGACACAACCCTCTTCTTCAAATTCTGTTAGAAGTTCTAGCATAAGGACAACAGTTGTTCCTGATGCACCAAGGACTTCAGACTATGGAAAATCCTCTTCAAGAAGTTCCAATGACGCTGAAACTCTACCAGAGCCCTCAAGAAGTCAGGATTGGCAGAGACCTATAGAACAAACAAGTTCTTATTCAATTCCAGAATCCAAGAAGACTGGGACATCAGTCAATGAAAATTCCTCCTCAAGAAGTTCTTATGCCACTGAAACTCTACCAAGTGCCTCATCCCAGACCAAGCGCTCAGACCGTTTGGCAAGTCAGGAGTGGCGTAGACCAATAGAACAAGCAGCACCTAAACCAATACCAGAATCTAAGAGGTCCTCGCGTGTGGAGACTTCAAACTTATTTCCAAGGGAGGAATCATCCAATACTCCAATGACTGTAAGATCAGAGAGAACTGAAGCTACTGAAACTTCAAAGTCCTCGGGTTCAAAGTCATTTGGAAGAGAACAATCATCTAATCCTCCAAAGATTGAAAGATCAGAAAGCAGCGAAAGTTCAAGTCCTCGGGTTTTAAGTCATTTGCAAGAGACCAATCGTCCAATCTTCCTGCAAAGGTTGTAAGATCACAGAGAAGTGACCCTTCAAAGTTCTCTGCTCCGAAGTCATTTACAAGGGACCAAACTTCCAATCCTCCTCCAAAGATTGTAAGATCAGAGAGCGCTGAAACTCCGAAGTCCTCTTCTTCAGTGGGGAAGGCTTCTCATGTCCACCCGAAGCTTCCCGACTCTGATGACTTGTTTGCCAAGTTTACAGCCCTCAAGCAGAATCGACAATAGACCAATTTATTTGCACATACAAATATAGGATTTTTTTTTTTTAAGCGAGTATCATATTCTTTCATTTACTTGAATTTTTGTCCAATGTCAAGTACTTTGATTGCTACATGTCACTGTGCGAGTCCCGCTTCTTTTCTTCTTCTGTACATGTGCATAAGATGGTTGTTAAATAGTTCTGTAATAAAGGTATTCTAGAATTTCTTTCTTTTACCAGTGTTAAATGTTATATTTTGTGAGTTGTGTCGTTTGGCTTTGCATGAGTAACTGTTCTACTACTGCTCTCCTGTCTAATGAATTGGTATCTAGAAGTTGAGTGGATGAGTCGTAGGACAGTTGTGAATCTGGGATTATAGAAGATAAGATGTCCATTCCAGCCATTAATTGATGCCTCAATAATGGAATTGGCTTTCTTTGCTACTTGGTTTTATATAACTTCCCCGACTACCATTACAATGTTTCTTTGTGTGTTATCATTATATATTCAGAATCCTTGTGCATTGCACCAGAAAGCAAGTGATTGGCAATAACCAAATATATGTGTATTACAGAGAGGAGTTATATGAGGTGCTTGGATTTGGAAGATCTTTGTGTATTTAAGAATAATTATGATAATAACAACTACAGTAGACTAGCTTGTCATTGATCGATGTGCATATATACAGAAGACTGGTGTGTTCCCAAGAGAATCAAATGCCCTCATGGAAATAAGAATTGCTACTGCAAGTCGCCCAAGGTAAGCACTTATTCAAAATGATTGTACTATATATGTAAAACAAAACAAAACTTTGGTTAATTAATTAGTATTTTCTTGTTCCGGGCTATCATCGGTACTGCACCTGGTGTCTGTCTCACGTAGTCACGTCGGTCCTTTAGGGCTGAGGTTGTAGGTATGTCCTGAACCTTCTTCTCTTCAAACTTTCTGTAACAAAAAAAAAAAAAGAAAAAAAAGAAACATGGACCTCTCCACTTATTTATTATCTCAATGATATAAACCAGAACCTATAAACCATTTACTTACTCTTCTTTCATGCCTATGATAAGCTATTAATCCAATATTCTTATAATTTGAAGTGACAGACAGTTGTAGCCAAGCTCAACAGAAGACAAGCCAACCGCAGACAGCTCAGAAGAGCTAATGTAAAATTGTTAGTCCATACCGCAAATGTAATATATTTTTGTTCAGACTAACTATATTTATAACCAACATATAAAAAAACAAAAGTTGTTTTAATAGTCATTTTTTGAAAAATGTAAATACTAAATAGACAAGCTTGTTTAGTATACTGGCTTACATACGAACTTCATTCGACTGTAACATTCTACTGTTTCATTTAATAGATTATATAGATTCAATAATCTCACGACACGATAAGAGATTGCAAATTAAATCATACAACATAGCTCAACACAATGAAGAGATTTCAGATAATTAAATCATACAACGTAGCACTGTTTCATTCATTTTACTGTTATTTGAAAGATTTGAATAACAAGGAAGTAATACACCGGACTTTTACACACCAGAGCCTCCTCAAATAACAAATCGCAGATGTAATGGTAATTAAAACAAAATAATAACTATTCAAGGATGTCACTGAGTGGATTCGTCTTCCTTAGGGAACGTACCAAGCTAGCTTCAAAAGTACATAAATTTTCACATGCGTTGGGAAAGGACGATAATGCTTCCTTTCATCTCTGCTTCACTTTGTCAGTTTGTGTTCAGTTGATGGGTCATAATCTGAAGAAGTGATGAGAGATTGAACTAGTGATGAAGTATATGGTGGGGAAATTTTCACATGCATGTAACGTACATAACTTTAAACTTACATAAGTTCTACCAAGCTAACCAAAAAGCACCACAAAGTTTGAATTGCATTTCTAGCATACCGCTAAGTTTTTTTGTTTTTTTGGCAATGAGGTTTTGTGGTTAAAATTTGTTGGTTGTAGATGGTGTAGGCAGTTTACAGCCTTTGTGACAAGCAGTAAATGCCATGTTTACAGAAGCTGGGTAACTCAATTCAGTTAATCTCAATTACTGTTCTTTTCTTTTTCAGTGCTTCCTTTTGTCACCTATAACCTAGTAGCTAGTGGCATATCTCATTCACTTTTCACTATCTTATGGAGTATTTACACTTCTCACTATCTTATTCACGCATGTCAATGTAAGAACAATGTCCGTATATAGATTCTCATCAAGAGTCTTATGGACTATTTACACATTTCATTATCTCATACATATCAATGTAAGAGCAATGTGTGTGCATAGATTCCATTTTCTTAGGTTAGTCTCTTTTACCATCATCACCATCAAGAGATAGGCAATAATTAGTTACAAAATTACCATTAAACTCTTACTCTAGTCTCATCTTCGAAGTGCAGTGAAGTGAGATTTCACTAGGTCAATTTACTATTTGCCTTTGCTTGGAGACCTAACTAGGGTTACAATTATAAATTGCACTTTAATTATTGTACCCGCTTCTCTTTTTTTTCTTTATAAAAAATAAAATAAAATAAAATTAGCTAATGCATTAACAAATGGGCACCAAACCCAGCGGTATAAACCAAAACATGGGCCTTTCAAAAAACAAAACAAAACATGGGCAAGTAAAGAAATAATTGACACATATATGGAATGAGATATTGCACAGCTCTCTGTTGACCGAACTGAATTGGGTTCATATTAGTGAAAGTTTTTATTGAGGTGGGTGAATGGGTGACGGTACATTATGTCAATTTGCACATTGGCTAGTACAAGCTGGCCATGGTTAATAATGTTGCACAGAAAGCTACGTAACTCGATTCAATTTCAGCTCAACACATGCTTTCTTCGTCTTCTTGCTCTATTTATAACGTCTCGTACGTACTAGCTTAGATTTCATGCCAAGTGAGTGAAGTGACTCACCTAATCTCACTATGCACAGTTATTTTCATCTCATTGATATTGCACGCCACTTTTCAGGTACCACGTGATAGATTTGATAAGCACTGATAAAAAATTACAAAATTTTGGCAAATTCATGATCTGATAATATTTGAGCCAGATAGACCTTTGGTCTTTTTGGGTGTTTTTTTTTTTTTAATCAAAATTTCTTTGTATTCCCAACTAATTAGCAGCCACAACAAAGACAGAATATGGTGTATTCATGTGCATCGCATTTCATTTAGGTTTGACTGAAGACTACAATGATCAAGAAAATCATTATAATGAAGATAAGCCAAAATTAATGAAAAATGCTTGTAATATTGCAATCAGGCACCCATACATCATTACCCCCATCTTGTATAATTGCATTGATGAGAGGTAAGTAGCTATCAATATATGTACTGAAACACATGGGTAACTACAGTCGCTACACACATTGGCTAGTACAAACAGTAGAACTAAAAGCTAGCCATGGTTATTTGATGACACATCAAGACCCTCACCTTGTATAATTACGTTCATGAGAGGTAGGTATCTAGCTGTATATGAAGTACTGAAAACACATGGGTGACTGCACACTCCGGATATTACATTATTAGAAGCAGTAAAACTAAAAGCTAGCCATCAAGTGCGAGGTATATATGTAGTGAAAAGACATGGGTAGTCACACCTTTAGCGAGTACAAGCAGTAAAAGTAAAAGTAAAAGCTAGCCATAGTTATTGACGCCTATATATACATACATGTGTGAGGTATTGAACCCCAAAGCTCATCTCTGCCATTCTCGTTCAACCTTCTCTGTTCTTTCTTTCATAAAAAAAAAAAAAAACAAAACCTTCTCTGTTCTTTCAAGATATCAAACGTGCATGAGAGAAAGGTTATGGATTACGAACTCTAGGGAACCCACTGGTCTGGGCCCAAATTTCGCCTCGGTGTCCTGCAATTGCTGCGTCGCTGAGGACGTTTTCTTTCATTAAATGTTGGTCCACGTAATCGCTGTAGGTAAATGTACTTGGTGTAGCCATAGAGAGATTATTTCCAGTAGCAACATTTACCTACAGCGATTACGTGGACCAACATTTAATGAAAGAAAACGTCCTCAGCGACGCAGCAATTGCAGGACACCGAGGCGAAATTTGGGCCCAGACCAGTGGGTTCCCTAGAGTTCGTAATCCATAACCTTTCTCTCATGCACGTTTGATTAACTTAGTTTAATTATGGATTTTTGCCTACTGACATATTTTTTACGTGTTGTAGTTTCCTGATGCGGAAATTCGGAACATCATGCAAGAATTCGATCAACCTGGGACGCACAGGGTGTTGTCCTGTGGAGGGACTGACCATGTGGTAGTCCAATCCATTCCTCGTATTTTAATTCGCGTACAGCTGCCGGTGAGAATTAAATTTGCTCAAGCACCTACAGTCCTACTAGCTTCATGACCGTACTATGTGCGTGTGGAAAGAAAATTTTTTATTTTTATTTTTTCATTTTGTCAAAATGGGGAGGTAAAGAAAGTATTTAGAACATGTGTCTGGTATGATTTGGTGGAATTCGATACCACACTTTGCAACATCTTTTTGTGCTAGAGAATATTTAGGTCTTCCTAATTTTCGATTTAGCTAGTTTATAGTTTTTTATTATTTTTGAATAGGCATGTTTCTTCAATTTTCATGGAGTTAGATTGTTGTCTTCCCCTTACCGGTTTTGATGTACTCCTTTTACTTTTCTATTCAATATATTATCCCTCGTTTCATTGAGGTTTTATCTTTAAGAATCTTGACTTTTCAAAAAAAAAAAATCCTTAAGAATCTTGACAATTTTATCCTTAAGAAATATAAATTTTGTAAAATTAATAGCATGTTTGAAGGAAAATACAGAAAAATCAAATTTTGATAAAGTATTTTGACACCAAATGACCAAACTATGTCCTCTATTTAAAGTAGTGTGTGTGTATATATATTTATTACTTTGCTATAAAATGCACGCTTAATATATACTAGCATTTTTCCACACATGCTCTGCATGTGCAAGCTATTAATTTTTTTTTTTTTCAGAAAAAAGAAGAAGAAAAAAGTTGGTTATTGTAGAGAAAAGAAAGTGGGTTGTGGATAATTTTTTTCAAATTTTTTGAAGAAAAATACGTTTTGTAAATGTCTTAATTATCCTTGTGATTTAATTAATTCTCAAAGTTTATTAATATTCTAGGGTCAATTTTGTCAAAATTTTAGATTTTGGCTAACAAACCCTCTTATCTTAATAATAGTATAGAGATGTTTATTATTTTGCTATATAAAATGCACGCTTTGATCAGATATGGGATGCAGGGCACTGATGGAGGCGTTATAATAATGAAGACCATACAACTGCTGCTTATAGGGACCTATAATAGCAACCCTACCCGGTCCAGCACTATTGTTGAAGATTTGGGCAATTTTTTCGTATGCAATGGTCTTTAATTATTGCCATTGATAAAGCTGCGTTTTACGCTGTCACGCTCCCCGTCTTCAGCCCCGGTGGTGATTTCAGTTGCAAGCTTTGATTGATTGGGAACTGATATCTGTTATCTAGATATTTAATAATTTTGAAACAAGGTTTAAATTATGTGCTGTTTGTATCGATCAAATCTGTAAGTTTGCACCGTCGGTGCATAAAATAATTTCCACTGCTAGTTTTTTGTTTGTTGCGTCTATTTGTAGTTCCTCTTGTCTTGGCTCCTGTGGCTTGGCTTTGACGACTATGAGAGCTCTGTTTCCTTTCAGTTTAGCCTTTTGGCTTTCTGATGTTGTATGGTTGGGCCGTTTTCCTGCTTTTTAATGAATATCTTTGACCAAAAAAAAAAAATCTACCGTCCTACTAGTGTGTACTATTGATTTGGTCGTTGTTCACCTTAGTTTTATAATTAAAGCGATCCACTTTAATTGAACGACGCTTTTTCGGTCCACCCAATTTGTGTTTAACAGCGTGTAATTGCTGTTCGTCTAACGTCAGTGTAGTCTAGAGCTTTGAGACGAAGATCAAATGTAAAGATGAATGGATGATAGCTAGCTTTGAAAAGAGAAAGAACCCGGATATAAAGATGATAGCTTGAGAAGAATCTTCGAAGTATCCCACTATTTGCCACTGGAGGTAATGAATAAGCCACTCTTGTCAGTCATCACTGGAAATCTGAAAATTTCAGTCTTCTCCTTTGCTATTTTTTAAAAGCACACTCACTCAATTTCTAATGAAACCAACTTAATGAACTTGGAATTGAGGAGATTGAATGGAATCTAAAGCCAAATACAGCATTTTAACAACAAAGAAAATTAATTCAAGGGAAGATTTAAAGTTTAAACATCGTTTGAGAGCATAATAGCTCTATAGCTGGTTTCGTCGATTCTGGCAATTATTGCTGATTCTTGGTCCAACTCTTCCAATTACTGGGTTTTCAATGCTAATTTCACAATCACAATTCAATCAGCCCATCTACGACACAAGTGCCACACGAGAGAAAACCCAGCCTTGAAATTTAATCGAACATTCATCATATACAATTCATTAATTTGAAAATATATGGTCATTTTAGAAGAGTAGATTTATTATACTATCGAGAATTAATTGCTTCATGTTAATTATGGTTCATGATGCATATCGGGCTGTGAACCAGTAATCTAGCCATTCTGAAGCCTATAGGGATGTTCCGGAAATCACAGAGCTCAGAAGAAATTTAAAAATACCAAACATATTTGTTTGTCACACGTGTTTTCCGATTTCTCAAGGTATGTATGTTGTTAAAATTGTGTGCACGTGTTAGTAGTTTCTTCTGGGTTAAGTACCACTATCTTTGCTATGCACTCTTAGCAAGCTAAGATTATATAAGGGTAATTATCCCAGAAGTGGAGCAGAGAACGTTTCTACTACTAATCTGTTTATTGATGGACTTCTTCTCCACTCTATTGTACACTCCGCTGTTAATAAAACCTCATGTTTTCTTCTGAAGGAAATTGTGTTTCTCAATTAGTTGCTTTATTTATTAGTCTATCCCTAAGTTTTTCTTCTTTTTCGTTTTATTTTCAGCTTAGGCATCGGAAAGGAGTCGGAGGAAACTAATTTACTCCAGCAGCTATCTAAAGCGCGTTTTAAAGTAATATGTGAGGAAAGAATTGGTAAATAACTTCTGCAGCAGGGAGCGTACTTCTTAATTACAAGCAGATCTTTGAAGAAGCTGGTGTGTCTCTTAGCACTTGTGCTTTCTTTATATATAACAAACTTCACATTAACTGTCCTTGCCAATCCTGTTATCTATATTTATAGAACTAGCTAAATTGGATAAGACTGAACAAAAATATGCATGGATCAAGTGCTGCGTTAGAACAAATGAAGAAATCCGAACAATCTTTCCTTTTTCATGGCATGTTTCTTGTGCATGATCACATTGGCTGAAGCATTGATGTTGCTAGGGTTAGGGTAGAGGTGATGATTTGCTTTCTTTAAACGTGCGTAATTCGAATGTAAGCCTCCATCTAAACAGTGGCTTTTGCAGGTACATGATTTGCAGGTTTTGTGAACTCTTCAACTTTGTAAGTAGAAAACATAATTAGTTGAGTACATTTAGACCTGAGGAAGAGGAATGGCCGATGGAATATCGAGCTTCTGGGATTTTGTCACATCCATGATCCAGTGTTGTGAGAATAACTATGCCTACTCTTCTTATTTTTTGAATTTTTACAACACAAATGTGCCCACGTCGAACATTCCCAGCATTCTCTTGGCACTCATTGGTCTTATAAATGCACTAAGGTAGTGGTTTGAAATCTCCACACATGAAACACAACTCCTAAACAATTTCGCTTAACTTTATGTCTGTCACGCCCCGAATTTTGAATAACCAATTCAAATCGAAAATTAAATTGAATTTTTGGGGTATTACAATGTCCCCCTCTTTGCACACTAATAATTTTAATATAATAAGTGAGGCGTGGGGCTGAGCCTCCCAACTTGGCTGGATTCCAAACTCATTTAAAAAAAAATATATATATTTTAATGATCTTTTCTAAACAAAATCTTTATAAAAAAATAATTATGAGAACACTGTTAAAGGAAAAATATATTATGTGCATTCGTCAAAGCGACTGACGGAGAGAGAATCAAGGAATCAGCGATTACCATCAATTAATACGATTACGGATCAATCAGCATTTAATGTCATCATTGTAATTGATATTTCCGTTGTAATTCTCTTCATATATAAAAGGACTATGAAATGAAATGAGTAGACCAATTCCAATCTCAATTATACTTTTACACGTTATCAGCACGCTCAGAGCCAATAGCCAAGATTTTTTTTTTTTTTTTTTTTTTTTTTATAGTTTCTTTCTTCTTCTAGTCGGAAAAAAAAACTCTCTTCCTTCTCTTTCTACCGCAATCTCAACAAAAAAAAAAAAAAAATCTTTTCTTCTCCAGCGACCTTTCCCTCAGCCCCGGCCTCCAGCAGCCTCGGCCCTCCATTCCGCACCTGCGCGGCCTACACCCCAGACCCCGCGCTGCAGATCCTGCCTCTCAGCGCTCACACAGAGCCCACTCGCCTGCAGCCATGCTTGCTAGTCCCCGTGCACTCCTCCACGCCTGCCTGCAACATGTGCTCGGCCCTGTGCCTTGCAGCAGACAGGCCTCAGCCTTGTCCCAGCAGCCTCACAACCCGCCTGAGCAGCCCAAGCCACTTGCAACACCAGAAAAAAAGAAGAAAGAAGACACGAAGAAGAAGAAGAAGGAAAAAAAAAACAAAGAAAGAAGAAAAATAAATAAATAGAGAAAAGAAAAAAGTGGTGATCGGGCCCAAAGAAAAGACCCGGCCTACAGAAAAAATAAAAAAGAACAATTAAGCCATGTGGCCCAGAGAAAAAAAAAACAAAATAGGCCCTGAGGCCCACAGAGAAAAAAAAGGCCCAAAGAAAAGACCAGGCCCAGAAAAGAAAAAAAACAAGAACAAGGCCCACTGCTAAAAAGAGAGAGGAAGCAGCCAAGTTTTTCACAATCTCAAAAACATCGCTACGCATGTCTGCATCAACACGCGCGTGCGCTAGGATTGTTTAATTTTTTTGACAACCAAGTATGTTATCTTTTATTTATTTATTTAATTTCATACTATGGTATATTTAATTATTTATTTTCTTGAGCATGCTTTATATTTTATTGTTTTTTTTTTTTTATCAGGTAGATAACATTTCGTGAGTCGAACTCACAACCTCCCACTTACGAAGGGGAGACTATGCCACTAGACCAAATGGTACTGTGCATGAACTTTTGAGTATGTTTAGTTAGATAATATTGATCCTCTTAAAGCATGCTTTATTATTTATGTTTTATATGATTATCTTTAAGCATGATTATATATTTTATTGTTTATGTTTTCAGTATGAAATTTTGAGCATGTTTTTATTTTATTTTATTTACGCTTATATAAATTATGCCTATGCATGCTTTATATTATGCTATTGTTTACATTTTATTTTATGTATAATATATTATTTCTATTATTATGTGTAGTATATAATTTGTTGTATATTTGTGAAATTTGAGCATGCCATGTAGTTTATTTTTATATATGCTATGTTTAAATGAGCTATGGTTATTTTTAGAATGCAACATATACAAGCTTTGCCATGATAATGAAAATTCATGCACATTATAAACACATAATTACCGTGATAAAATATTTTCATGTAGCATCGAAAAAATGTGACCATTACGAATCTTGGTTTTGAAATCTAATTCATATTTTTGGAAAATAATTTACGTGGATGTCTTTATGACTGCGTAATTTATATCTTCTCTCTTGTTTATATGTAGATGACTGATCCAACTCGACCCGAATTTGACATTTTGGACTCAGAATGACTTCAGTACCACCTTTGGGTTTCCGATGTAGAAACTGCTTTTGTAGCAAAATACTACACTGCCACCATTACCGACCCCAAAGACGATGAACCGTCTAATTATAAGGTGAAAGCAAATGCCTTAATGTTTCTGAGGCGACATATTGATCCTAGCCTACGCTGGAAGTACCTTCAGTTGAAGACACCCAAAGAACGGATGCCCTTAAGGGACGTTTAGGGAACATTCATGACACCTTGCTCCCAGAACTGACCATTCAGTGGAATGAAATCCGCTTGCTTGACTACAAAAGGGTCAATGACTTCAACAATGACATGTTGCGCCTGAAGGCATGTCTAAATTTATGTGGAAAGGAACTCACAGAAGATGATATGATCCAGAAGACTCTTTCCATTTTTCCCAGTTCAGCACTTATACTAGAGAATCAGTATAGGCTGGAGTATGACAACAAAAGAATCATAACCTTCAATAAACAGATCAACCTACTGCAAGTGGCTGAGAGGCAAAATGAGGTTTTTTTTTAACAACAATGCCAGACCTGTTGGGACAAAGAAAATTCCTGAGGGTTCTTATGGAAAAATGAAAGGTGGAAAGAACCCCAATGCATAGGGGTTTGGATGTGCTGATCCCTACCCACGTGGCAACGGATGTGGGGGTAGTGGTATGGGCCGTGGAAGCCTTCACAATGTATGGCTCAGAGATGGTGGTGCTGCCCCTAGTGGTCATGGAAACAAGGTGCAAAGGGCACCGAAGAACCCTTTAGTCAAACAAGAAAGAGTTGATAAATTAGATTTCTGAACAAAACCTTGATTTGATTATCGTTGGCTTATTAATAAATTTCAAATTTTATTCTGAAGCACTGAATTTCTTCAAATTTATTTACTATGCACATATTTACATGGTTCAAAATAGCACTATAAAGATGTAAAGAAATACATCTAGAACAAGAAAAATTATTAGAATGAAAAGATTATCATTCTACCAAAATAGAAATACTCTAAAGAATATGAGATATATTTAAAGTCAAAGATGCTCTGTATGCACCAAGAGCTAATCGAACCTTGTTAAGTTTCAAAGATATTCATGCCAACGGTTATCATGTAAAAACACATTGTGAGAATGGAACTGAATACATTTATATTACCTCTAATCAATGCGGAAGGGAATGCATTTTAGAGAAACTTATGAGTCAATATAGTGGACTGTACCTCACTACGATTCAGATAATTGAATCCTATGCTATCACTAACAAAGAAATGTGGGACCCTGACTCATACAGGCTTTACCACTTAGGGCACCCCGGTCGTGACATGATGATCCGTACATATTTTAAAGAACTCATATGGACATCCCTTCTTTCGAGTGAAAAATAAAATGGGAGAAAAATCCGTCACACTGCAAGGTGTCGGTCCTAGTACTGCTCAAATGCAGTCATTGCCTTCTGAAGTACCAGAAGCACTACCTCCCACCCATTATGCCTCATTGACTATTTCAAAGGCACATAACTAGTTCTACAAAGCCTGCTCTTTAGCAAAAACAGGATCGAGACCTTCCTATGATAAAGATACAAAACAAAACACTCCATTCTTACAAAGAATACAAGGAGATATATGTAGACCTATCCATCCAGAATGCGGACCATTCAAGTACTTTATGGTTCTGGTGGATGCTTCGACATGCTGGTCACATGTCACTTTATTGTCCACAAGAAATGTTGCATTTGCAAAACTTCTAACACAGATTATACTTTTAAGGGCTCACCATCCTGATCACCCTATCAAATCTATAAGGCTTGATAACGCTGGAGAGTTTACATAAAAAGCATTTGATGATTATTGCATGTCTATCGGGATCGATGTAGATCATCATGTACCCCATGTGCATACACAAAATGGCCTTGTAGAAGCCACCATCAAAAGGCTACAGATGGTGGTTAGGGCATTGGTTATGCGCACCAACCTGCCTATATCTGCATGGGGTTATGCAATATTGCACGCAGCTTTACTTATTAGTTTCAGACCCATAGCTAGCCAACCATTTTCTGCGTACCAGTTGGTAACTAGATATGAGCCTGACATTTCACACTTACGCATATTTGGTTGCGCAGTATATATGCCTATTGCGTCCCCACAGCGCACCAAAATGGGTCCTCAGAGACGATTAAATATTTATGTTGGATACGAATCCCCAACAATTATCCGCTACTTGGAACCCTAGACAGGCGATTTCTTTACCGCTAGATTTGAGGATTGTCACTTTGATGAGACAGTTTTCCAGTCATAAGGGGGAGAAAGGAAAAAGGATTTTCCAAGGGAATGACAGGAATTGTCGTGGTTTGTCCCCACTCTGTCTCATTTTGATCCTCGCACTTCACAATGTGAAACTGAAGTGAAAAGAATAATCGATCTTCAGAACGTAGCAGATTTGATGCCTGACGCGTTTACTGATATAGCAAAAGTGATGAGATCACATATACCTGCTGCAAATGTGCCTGCAAGGTTAGAAGTCCCCAACAAGGGGCACAGTGCTGCAGATAGAGGCACTGCAACCACACTTAGTGGAAGTGTGGTTAAGGCTGTGGCTCCCCAAAGGAAGAGAGGGAGGCCACTTGGTTTGATTGACACTCACCACCCAAGGAAGAAGAAGGCGAGTATGGCACAAACCAATCCATTAATCATCAATGTAGAGAATCCCTCTCATGAGATTGTCTCTGATTATAGTTATGTCCATGAATCAATACTGGAGGACGCTCCAATGTTTGAAATGATTCCAGAGAACAAAGAAATCTCAATGGATTATCAGTGCGTATGAGTTGATAGAAAGATCTTCCATACATATTGATGATGTAATTGCATACACTGTTGCTCAAGAAATCATAGAGCACGATGGTATCGAACCACGCTCTGTTGCAGAATGTCAACAAAGAGCAGATTGGCCTAAATGGAAAGAAGCAATCCAGGCAGAACTAGATTCTCTGGTAAAGAGACAGGTATTTGGTCCGGTAGTGCTAACCCCACCAAGTGTAAAGCCTGTAGGACATAAATAAGTCTTTGTCAGAAAGCGTAATTAGAAGAATGAAGTCCTGAGATACAAGGCTCGCCTTGTGGCGCAAGGTTTCTCACAACGCCCTGGAATTGACTACGAGGAGACATCATCTCCCATAATGGACGTTATAACGTTCTACTACTTAGTTAGCTTGACAGTTTTCGAATGACTGGAAATGCAGTTCATGGATGTGGTTACTGCATATCTCTATAGGGATCTTGATTAAGAGAGAGAGAGATATATATATATATATATATATATATATGAAAGTGCCTAATGGCCATACATTACCCAAGTCAAGTGACTCTAAACCATGGAGTGCGTTTGAAATTAGGTTGAAATGCTCACTTTACGGATTGAAACAATCTGGGCGGATGTGGTATACCCTTCTAAGTGACTACTTGATTGGAAAGGGATATAAGAACGATGAATTGTGCCCCTGCGTATTCATAAAGAAAACAAGTTCCGGATTTGCAATTGTAGCTATATATGTCGGTGATATGAACATAATAGGTACTCTTGATGAAATAAGAGAAACCGCGAGCTACTTGAAATATGAATTTGAGATGAAGGATCTTGGAAAAACTCGATTCTGTCTAGGTCTTGAACTAGAACACCGAGTTTGTGGAATACTAATCCACCAGGCTGCGTATGTCCAAAAGTCAGGCGATTTAACATTGACAAAGTGCATCCTGCTAGCACTCCCATGATCGGTCGAAGTTTGGATGCAAGGAAAAATCCATTTCATCCAAAGGAAGATGACGAAGAGGTGTTGGGAGCTGAAATTCCCTATCAAAGTGCAATAGGCACATTATTGTATTTAGCCCAATGCACTTGACTAGACATTGCATTCTCAGTGAATTTGTTTGCTAGATTTAGTTCAGCGCCAATGCAGCGTCACTGGAATGGTATCAAGAACACTTTTCGATACCTAAAAGGAACCATTAACTTGAGACTGTTCTTTCCTTACAGAGAGACAAGAGGGACTGCAAATGGAACTGCAATCCCTAAAGGAAATGTTGATGGCGAAAGTGCCACTCACTACAGTGAAATGCCAAATGACGTTTTGGTTGGTTTTGCTGATGCTGGGTACCTCTCTGACCCACATAAAGGTTGTTCCCAAACTGGTTATGTATTTACCATTGGGAACACGGCGATATCTTGGAGATCAACCAAGCAAACCCTTGTGGCTACCTCCTCGAACCACTCAGAGATCATCACTCTACATGAGGCAGTTCGTGAGTTTATATGTTTAAGAGCTATCATTACACATATTCGAGGGCTAGTGGTTTGAGTTCTACCCTACTTGCATTAATGAAGATAATGCAGCTTGCATCGAACAGATGAAGCTAGGATATATCAAAGGTGATAATACAAAACACATATCGCCAAAGTTTTTCTACAATCAGTAACAACAGACCCTCCTCAAGATTCAAGTGAATCAAGTAAGGTCTGAGGAGAATGTGGCAGGTTTGTTTACCAAATCATTGCCCAATGCCATATTTGAGAAACATGTGAAAAGCATAGGAACGCGAAGACTTTAAAAGCTCTCTTGATTAATGTAAGGATCAGGGGGAGGTGTAGATGTCAGGGGGAGTCTAACACACACATGTCATCCTCAAATGTAAAAGGTGCGTTGCACTCTTTTCTTTCGACCAATGTGTATTTTTTGTCTCACATGGTTTTTATTGTTACTTGACAAGGTTTTTAGTGAGGCAACAACTCATGCACCATTTCGTCTTTGACTTGGCACAAGGGGGAGTGTTAAATGAAAAACATATTATGTGCCTTCGTCAAAGCGACTGACGGAGAGAGAATCAAGGAATCAACGATTACCATTAATCAACACGATTACGGATCAATCAACATTTAATGTCATCATTGTAATTGATATTTCAGTTGTAATTCTCTCCTTATATAAAGCAACTATGAAATGAAATGAGTAGACCAATTCCAATCTCAATTTTACTTTTACAAACACTACAATTTTCTATCCCGGAGCATCATACTAGAAAAGTAGTGCAATGTACTTGATGGGAATTGGGGACTAACAAAATTTTGACCTGATTCTGGCGTGGCCCATATTTAGCCAAATTACTTTTTTCTTGATGAAAATTTGATTTAGTTAAGTTGGGTGATACAGTTGTAAAGTGCGTTCTCGCTCTGATGGCCTTCGTCCACCCCTTACCTTTTACAGCCAGGCGCCAGCTTTTCGCGCTTTCCCCAATCAGGAAAATGTCATCGTTTCCTCTCGCTCCACCCTCCCTTCTCACAAATTCCTCACTCGTCCGGCAGCCCCAACTCCTCACTGGCCCTCAAGATCTGCTTGAAGTCTATTTACTTACAATTGTTCCCAGTTTGATAAATCTGTATCTCAGTTACTGCATGTAACATGTGTCATTTTAATTTTTAAATTATAATCAAATTTCTTACATATAACCTCAAATGCGCTACTATCTGATTTACCCTCTAACTTGCATTGTTGAGAAGCGGTAGTTGTTTCTAATATTAAGTTGGGCTGAATACTGTTTAGTCCCTGAACTTTTGCTAAAAAAACACTTCAGTCCCTCGCCTTTTAATTTGACATGTTTACTCCTTGTTCTTTCAGTTTTACACCTAATAGGTCCATTCAGTTAGACTCCGTTAAATTGTACCGTTAACTCCATATTTTAAGGATAAAATTACTATTATAGCCCTGACTTTCTCTTTCTTTAATTTTTTAATTAAATTGTTTTTATTCTTCTATCTTATTTTTTTTTCTTGTGATTCGCACCAATAAAATTACTAATTTTTTGAATTGCTTTTATTCTTCTCTTTTATTTTTGCTTTCTTTTATTTTTTTTTCTCTTTTTTTTTTTTTGATTCGCACCAATAAATTACTAATTTTTTGAATTGTTTTTATTCTTCTCTTTAGTTTTTTCAGTTGTTTTTATTTTTTCTTCTCTTTTAAAGATAAAAATTACTATTACATTCCACCCCTTGTTTCTTCTGTTATGACTAATTTTATTGGGTGTTTGGGTGAGCCAGAGAAAAAAAAAATAATCATAACCAATAGGTCCATTCCATTGCACTCCGTTAAATTGTGCCGTTAACTCTCTATTTTAAGGATAAAATTACTATCATAACCCTGACTTTCTTTTTCTTTAATTATTTTAAATTGTTTTTATTCTTCTCTTTTATTTTTTTTCTTCTGATTCACACCAATTCTTTTATAAAAGTCGTATTAAAAGTTATGACTATTTTTTTCTTCTCCGGCTCACCTAAATTAACACACAATAAAATTAGTCATAGCAAAAGAAACAAGGGAGGGAATATAATAGTAATTTTTATCCTTAAAAGAGAAGAAAAAATTAAAGAGAAGAATAAAAATAATTTAAAAAAATTAAAGAGAAGAATAAAAATAATTAAAAAATTTGCAATTTTATTGGTGTGAATCAGAAGAAAAAAAATAAAAGAGAAGAATAAAAATAATTTAAATATTTTAGTAATTTTATTGGTGCTAACTAGAAGAAAAAAAAAAATATAAGAGAAGAACAAAAATTTAAAAAAAAAATTAAAGAAACCAAAAATAAAAGATAAGAATAAAAAAATTAGTAATTTTATTGGTGCGAATCAGAAAAAAATAAAATAAAAGAGAAGAATAAAAACAATTAAAGAAAATTAAAGAAAGAGAAAGTCAGAGCTCTAATAGTAATTTTATCCTTAAAATAGGGAGTTAACGGCACAATTTAACGGAGTTTAACGGAATGGACCTATTGTGTGCAAAACTGAAAGAACAGGGAGTTAACATGTCTAATTAAAAAGCGAGGGACTGAAGTGTTTTTTTAAGCAAAAATTCAGGGACTAATTGACTAAACAATATTTAGCCCTATTAAATTTTATTGTACTTTACGCGTATAATTGTGGAAGCTATCTTAAAATCTGTGAAAGTAAGACATTTCTTGGAAGAACACTGATGTTCAAATGTTGCTGTTCCTGCTTTCTCATTTTTTTATTTATATATCAACAACCGAACAGTAGTGTTTCCGGCTTTCTCATCTGTTTTTGAGATTATAATAGACAATGGATTACGAGGCATAAAGATCACAAATTCTTTATCACATTGCCACGAACAACGCAGTACCAAAAAACATTTAAAGCACCGAATTGAAATGCCTTTTTATCTTGTATATGTGTTTATCTTATTTGCATCATCAGTCAATATATTCCAATGGCATGCACAACCAGTCTCGTGTTCATTTTCAAATGCCAGTCACAGTACTCCTCCACGTTTGGGCTCAATGGTACGAACAGATCGAGCTTCCACTTCGCTCTCATTAACTTCCTCCAACCTTGACGGGTTCCACTTTGGATTCTGCATGGGCAACAATAGAGATTCAATGAAATAGACAACTTGTTCTACAGTACTTCTACCAAAAAAAGACAACTAGTTCCAAGTTCTAACATTCAAAGAATTTTGGCATTACACTATGAGAATTAAGGTTAACAAACCTGATCCTTGTCCACCAACAGCCCGCACACCTTCCGCGAAGTCATTACGCAAGGATGATCTTACAGCAATGCGATATTCAGTTTTCATGACAACCAGTCAGCTGGATTTAGCCCAAGTACAGAATCATTTTTCATGTTATTATTTGTGTTACTTCCACGAAAAGTGACTAGCAAAGACCATGAGATGAAAGAAAGAAAAGTGTATTAACTCAAGACTCAGGTCACTCACCGTGGGTAATTGATTGTCATTCTTCCCAAGAGCAGATGCAACTTTGAAGAGATACTTCTGAGTCAAGAAAAGTGAAAAAGGAGCCCCATTTCCAAGACCTCTTGAAGAGCTTCATTAGCCGACTCCACACCTACGACAGAAACAGTGAATCAGCAAGAACTAGATTAAAGGAAACTGATCAGAGTGAATACTTATAAGGTGAATTTAATCTCTCAAATAGCAGATGTATAATGATGTTCATTTCATTACCGATAAATGAGTAGCATTTACAATAGCATCTGAACTCGATTGATGCTTTTTCACTTCACTGTCTCAATAACTGACTTTTTTGCACCAAATGATGAGGTTATTTGAGGTAAAAACTGCTTCAGTTGGGATTCAGAATCAGGATTACTGTTGAACTTGGCCAAAATCGTTTTGATGTCCTCAGGTGGATCCTGGGAACTGTATCAACAATGGAGTTATCTAAACAAGCACATATGACAGAGTTATGGTGCCAACTAAATTCAACCCCACAAGTGCATCAGAAGTACGGAAAAGGAGAATGTATAAAGAAAACTCTAGTTGGCACAAACAAGTTTGTCCAAAACGAAAAAAGGATAATAAAACATACAAGTTAATTGACAAAAGGGCCTCCTTTACTGAACCTAAATTTTGAGACGGCACCAAATGTGTCCCAAGACCAACATATAGCGCATCCGATGGCGTCGAAATTCTTTTCCCAGTGATTCCAAGAGAAGCCTCAGCAAAGAGAGGAATTTATTAAAGAAGAGAGAGAAAAACAAAAGTAACAAGAGAGAGTGAGGACATAAACCAAAACCCTCAAATAAAACAGAATGGCCAAAAGCCAAACAAAAATCAAAACAATCAAAGGAAATCAAAAGAAGCTTCCCAAAGAGCTGCAACGAATAATCAATGATTAAGCTTTACAGGACGCACGCGTTCTATTCCTGGCAGGGTAGTGACCTTGCAAGCTCACTTGAAATTTCTTAGCTTGAGAAGCTTTTGTTCCAGTTAATTTCTCCATTGGTTGTTTAGGGCAGAACTCCTTAAAATTATCAATGTTTAATGCTTCATCACCCTTCTTCATATAAGCACAGACAAACTCAACCTCATGCTCTGCCCACGATTTTCTGGGATGGGTCTTTGGGAGAGTTTGAAGAACATTCTCACAATCCAAAGTTTCTTCACCCTCATCATACCAAGAGCTAGCTGAATGAATATCAGATTGAGCACATAAATGATGTCCAAGAGGTTCCTCATTGCTGTCGTTCCATTACTGGAGAGATTGTTGGAAAATTGGACTTGCCGTTGAACTTGGGATGGCCTGAACAATGTCATTAGCTTAATAGTTTTAACCATAATCAAGCCCCCTGTTTGTAGACTCTCATCAATAGCAGGCACGACATTGTGAACAACATCCCTACTATGCTCCCCAACCAATTGCTCCAAATTGACTGCATCAACAGCAGCTTCACTAATATTAGCTACCTCATTTACCAGTTTACCGCCTCATTTTAAGTCTCTTTATCTGCTAGCTAGAATAGCAAACTGATTTCCCAAATCAAGGGCAGGTGAGCCTGACTCAACCTTTATTGTCCTGAATGTCTCCATTCACATCATTCTCGATCTTGAACAACCTTGTATTCTTTGCGAATAGTTTTCCTTTGAGCCTAGCTTTACGACTAGGCGAATGAGGTCTAGGTTGTTTTTTCTTCGCAAGTACAAAAACCCACAGAATGTTCAACCAAACCACAATGACCACAAACATATATAATTGCTAATCTACTACAGAACAAAGAATTGATATTGAAGCAAAAAGACAAACTATGTAAATCTTGACCATATAATTTAAATAATCTTTCTGCTCTTTCAGTTAAAACTTAAAACATCTCAATCATCTGTAGATAGAAAAAGCATACCAACAGATCCTTCTCCTGGACTTTTGTGCTGCTATATGTGAAAAACCTATGCCTGGAAACAATCCAATACCATTTTCTGGCATAGTAAGAACAGTCCTCTGAAATGTACCCATACAAGCAAGAGAATTTTTTTTTTTTCTGAGAAGATACAGCTTTTTATTGAAAAAGCAAAAATCAAGTTACAAGGAGACGGACAAGTCCGCTTTAAAGATCTAAAGAGGGCAGCTAGGACTATCGGCCTAGCATATCGTCTAATAATACTAATCAAAGCTTAGGGGCTTATACTACAGCTGCTTGCCAGTTAAGAATAATGGAAGAAAGACTATAATTGAATTCCTTAGAAATAGAAGCCCATAAGGATGCCCAGAACTTGACTCTTTCCCACAGGTCTTCCCTCTCCACCCCTCCATAGTTTTCAAATAATCTTTTATTTCTTTCCATCCAAACCACCCAAACTACAGCTAGCCAAGAGTCTTCCCAGAACCTCACTCTTTTGTCATTGCCTACAATTAGTTTATGACAGAGAATATTGGCTTATTCCGGTTGAAATATCCTTCCAAGGACTTCTACTTGATCCACCCGAAATAGGCTTTGTGTCCCCCCCCATTCACGTCATATCCATATTTGCTCCTTTACAGCATGCCATAATTAAGGACTCTCTCTCCAAAGCCATTTCCCTAGAAAAGAATTAGTTTTTGCTAGTAGGTTCCAGGGCCGGTCCTGAGAATTTAGAGACCTAGTGCAAAAATTTGACCAAGGCCTTATATATTCATTGCATAATGACTTTAAAAAAAATGAATGGGTATAATAAACTAAATATTATGAGAAAATCATTCAATAATGAAAATCTGTAAAAAAAAAAAAATGAATGTGAGTCATAACAAAAAGGACAAAGAAAAAAAAACAGGGAAAGGGAGATATTAAAAAAAAATTAAAAAAAAAAAAGAAAAAGGAGAAAGGAAGAGAAAAAACAGAGTCTGGGACTCGAACCCATGACAAGAAAAAGAAAAACCATGTGCCTTTGCCAGCCTTCCAACTGGATTACACAAGTTTTTATCTCTATGTGGTGAACTAAATGTATATATACATATATGCATGTGTGTATTCAAAACTCAGAGTCGGAGGCCTCCCATTTTCTGAGGCCTTGTGCGGCGGCACCACCTGCACACCCCCAGGGCCTCCCCTGGTAGGTTCCCGATTCCCAGCCCTCCTCTTTCTTTGGTTTTCGACACTCTCTCCCAACGAACTAGATGGTCTTTCTTACCCTCTCCAACTCCATCCCAATTTTTTTTTTTTCAAAAGAGATTCTAATCTCTTTGCCACTCCCACCGGAATTTGGAATAGAGATAAATATTATGTTCGGAGGCGAGAATATGAAAGCGCAATGTAAGAGAATATGAATACACAAAATCTGAAAAACGAGAAGATTGACGATCTCTATAATGTCATGCATGAAATAGACTTGACATTTGAAGCGGCACTAGGGCTTCACTGGTGACTGGTTGCCTTGAAATAATGTCATGCATGATCAGGGCCAGCCCACGGGTAAGGCAACCAAGACAATTTCCTTGGGCCTCACTTGGTCCAGGCCTCAGTCCTTTTAAAAGTGCATTAATTCAAATATGAAAAATAAAATAACATGAGGAGAATGTAGTAGGCCCAAATCAGTCAACCACCTTATTAATATTTAATCACGTATGAGTCTTTCGCTTTATTCTTATACTAGCCTCTTGACACGCACTCTCATTTGGCCGTTTATTTTTGAAAATTTATGAAAATAGATAAAGATTGAAAAATAAAAAAGAAAATAAATGGATAGTGCATGGGTAGTTATTTTCAGTTTTATGGCTAATATCAATTTCACCCTCTTATGATGAAAATGTTGTTATTCTTCATATTAATAAACTATGGGTATTACAGGTACTTCAAAAATTTAACCATTTTCTACAGAATTGGCTTAATTAATAAAGACTAGAGATACTACGAAGTTTCTATTTAATAGATTGTTTGTATATCACAAAGAAAATAAACAGAGACCTAAATTTTTTAAATTTTTGATGGGGCATCTTTACTCTATAACATTTTATACCCGCTAAAGTAATTTAAACTTGAGTAACAAAGTTTTTTTTCTTTTTCTTTTTATTGGTTGGGCATTTTCGCTAAAGGGGGTGACAAAATGAGTAAAAATTAAAAGTTGAGGCTCCCATTTAAGAAAAGGAGGGATTATTTAAATTTGTCCTCATGCCTCATATTATATTGGGATGGCCGTGTGCATGATCTCAGGTCGAAGGTCGACGTTTTGGTCACGGTCTTCCATCTTCACTCAAATAAAATTATTGTTTTAGAAATAACCTTTGGATCTAACTCAAACCTCAATGGATAGGAAGAGGACATCAAGACGAATCAATAGCTTTTCACGCATCCTGAATAAGAGTTACGGATCAAAATTTATGATCCGCCGAAGTTTAGAGAGAGAAAAATTTGAGGAGAGATATATTCTCTCTAAAAAAAAGGGTGTACCGAAAGAAGGAGGGATGCGCATGCAACTACATTTCTAGGGGCAAACTGACATGTGTCAATCAAGAAGTGGTATGCTTGGTGCCTCGTCTCAACACAAACAAACCAAATAATGACAAGTGTCCAATGACTAATGTTGATGATGGCGTCATCAGCATCCACATGGACGACGTCAACATTGGCTGTCTTCTCTCAAGTGCCACGTGTCAGCCTAAACCAATCAGACTTACCACGTCATCATTTCCATTTTCTTTCAATTAAACTTAATTTTAAAAAAATATATATATAGTTTGGGAATCCGAAAAATTCACCAAAAAATGCTGCAAACTCGTGACGACCTCTACTATCCACTTCCAACCTCAAAAATAATAAAACTCGACCAACTTCAAAATTTAAGATCTCACAGACTTTTCCTAGTTTAACTAGGAAGCTCAAAGAATAAAACAACAAACCAGGTTTAGAATATATGAGTTCTCATGCCAATAATGTTTTATGGTATGACGAGAGACATTTGTCATAGTTTAAATAGGAAGCTCAAAATGCAGAGAAAACAATAAGAAACCAAACTATGATTTTTTAAGTTGTCAAGTTTCTTTGTTCGGTGGAAAATCCTTTCTAGGGGGTGACATTATTTCAAGTTTGACATTGAAGATAGAAAATGGGCAAGCTTAGATATTGAATTTAGTCTCAAAAACCCTAACTGGTTTTGAATCCCCCATTTATCTATTATCTTTAGTAAAAATATTATTTACTTAAATTTGAGCTATACTTACCCCACTTACCCAAACAAATTATAAGCTTACCCAAACAAATCATATCCAATTATATATTTGGAGACTATTTTGCCCTCTCTCGCTCTATGTCACTTAGAGACAGAGAGAGAGAAATCATCATAGACTTCGCCGAATTCCGGTCATAGTTCACCTTATTTTTCCTGAAGCATCGTTGG
Organism: Rosa lucieae; assembly: GCA_024704745.1. Taxonomy (NCBI): domain Eukaryota; kingdom Viridiplantae; phylum Streptophyta; class Magnoliopsida; order Rosales; family Rosaceae; genus Rosa; species Rosa lucieae. Next base: position 6,822,594 of record CM045493.1, read on the forward strand.
AGGTTTCAAAAAGAATCGTCGGATGTTTAAAAAAAGAACGTCGGAGGTCTCATAGATCACCTTAAAGGCCGCCGAAGACTTTTATTGCCCCCAATAAAACTAACTAAACTTTTGTTGCCCCCAATAAAAGACTTTGAATTGATGTAATCCCATCTGTTAAAAGAAAAACACATTATGTGCCTTCGTCAAAGTGATTGACGGAGAGGGAATCAAGTAATTAGCAATCACCATCAATCAACATGAATCAAGGACCAATCAGTAGTTAATGTCATCATTGTAATTGATATTTCCATTGTAATTCTCTCCCTATATAAAGGGGCTATGAAATGAAATGTGTAGACCAATTCCAATTCTCAATTTACTTTTACACATTATCAGCACTCTCAGAGCCAATAGCCAAGAAAAAAAATCCTAATTTTCTAGTTTCTTTCTATTGAAAAAAAAAATAAAAACCCTAGAAGAAAAAAATATTTTCATCTTTTTCTGCCGCCACCTTAAAAAAAAAAAAAAAAAAATTTCGTCCCGGCCTCAGCCTTGCCGCCTGCAACGACAGGCCTCACCCCGCCCAGTTGCAACAGATCACCAGCAGATCTGCAGCCCAGTGCCAGCCCACACGTGCCTAGTCGCCCCCCACCACGCACCTCTGCGTGCATCAGACCGGCCCCTGCAACCAAGCCACCTGCAACACGCTGCCAGCACACAAGCCATGCAGTAGCCCTCCCCGCCTGGCCTAGCACTTGCCATCCTCCCTCGCGCCTGCAGATCCAGCCCTCGTGCATGTCCTTCCTCACTGCCCACAAACAGCGCGCATGATCGACCAGACCGGCCTCGTCTCTCGACATCGATCAACAACACTCCCGATCTGCTCCCACCTTCACGATCCCAGCAGCCACCGATCACCGCTCACCTGTTGCTGCACCAAGCGCGCCTCCTTACCTACTGTTGCACCAAGCGCGCCTCCTTACCTACTGTTGCACCAAGCGCACCTCCTCTGCAAACTACCCATCTGCAAACTAGAAGAAGACGCGAAGGAGGGAGAAAAGAAAGAAAAAGAGAGAGAGAGAGAGACAAAAAAAAAAAACCTGGTCCAAAGAAAAGGGTCCTGGCCCAGAAAAAAAAAAAAAAAAACAAAAGGCCCAGAGGAAAAAAAAACAAAATCAGAAAGAAAAAGAAACTCGGCCCAAAGTAAAGGGGCTAGCCCAAAGAGCAGACCCGGCCCAGACCGAAAAATAAAAACAGGCTTCACTGGTGACACAGCCCAGCAAGAAGAAAAGAAAAAGTGAAGAAAGAAAGAAAAAAAATTCCGGCCCACTGCTGGAAAAAAAAAAAAAACATATCTACGCACGCTTGCATTAACACGCGCGTGCGCTAGGATTGTTTTGTTTTCTCTAAATCAAGTATGTTTTCTTCATTTTGTCTTTATGATTTTAATCAAGCATGTGAATTTTATTTATGTTTTCTATTTTTAAGCATGCTTTATACTTCATTGTTCATGCTTTTATTATATTTTGTTATTAAGCATGTTTAGTTAAGATAATTCTAATCATTTTAAGCATGGCTTGTTATTTATATAATTATGTTTAAGCATGCTTTATATTTTATTGCTTATATTTTTATTAAGAATTTTTAAGCAAGTTTCGTGATTTTTATTTTACGCATAATATATTATTGCTATTAGTATGTGTAACACATATTTTGGTGTTTATTTGTGAATTTTTTTGGGCATGTCTTGTACTTTATTTTTATATATGCTATGTTTATTTATTATTACATGTGCTATGGTTATTTTTAAAATGCAACATATACAATCCGCTTTGCCATGATAATGAAAATTCATGCGCATTCGAAAGAAAAAAATGTGACCATTACGAATCTTGGTCTTGAAATCTAATTCACATTCTTGGAAAATAATTTACGTGGATGTCTTTATGACTGCATAATTTATATCTTCTCTCTTGTTTATGTAGATGGCCGATCCAACTTGGCCTGAATTTGACATCTTGGACTCAGAAGGATTTGAGTACCATCGTTGGGTTTCCGATGTGGAAACTGCCTTTGTAGCAAAAGACTACACCGCCACCATTACCAACCCCAAAGATGATGAACTATCTAATAAGGTGAAAGCAAATGCCTTAATGTTTCTGAGGGGACATATTGATCCTAGCCTACGCTGGGAGTACCTTCAGTTGAAGACACCCAAAGAACTGTGGGATACCCTTAAGGGACGTTTTGGGACCATTCACGATACTTTGCTCCCAGGACTGGCCGTTCAGTGAAATGAAATCCGCTTGCTTGACTACAAAATGGTCAATAATTTCAACACGGACATGTTGCGCCTTAAGGCACGTCTCAATTTCTGTGGAAGGGAAATCACAGAAGATGATATGATCTACAAGACTCTTACCACCTTTCCTACTTCAACATTTATGGTAGTGAACCAGTATAAGTTGGAGTATGACAACAAAAGAATCACAACTTTCAATAAGTTAATAAGCCTACTGCAAGTGGCTGAGAGACATAATGAGGTTCTCTTGAACAACAATGCCAGGCCCACTGGGACAAAGAAAATTTCCGAGGCTAATTATGGAAAAATGAAATGTGGAAATAACTCCAATGCAAGGGGGTTTAGACGTGCTGACCTCTACCCACGTGGCAACAATGCACCACGTGGAAAGGGACATAGGGATAGTGGAAAAAAGATGCAAAAGGAAAGAGTTGACAATGAACCATGCTATAGGTGTGGATTCATTGGGCATTGGTACAAGAACTGCCAAGCAAACAACAGAGTAGCAGCCAATTACAAGAGGTATAGAGAGTCTAAAGAACAAGAGACTGACTATATGGAAGAATGAGGTCATGACCTAGACTTCAACCTTACAATTGCAGACTTCAATGGCAAAAAGGAACTTGCTAAGTCAATGGATGCTCTCAATCTTGACTGATATGCTTTATTCATTTTATTTTCCACAGACAGTTGTAAATGCATAATGCCTCATTTTTAATCAGACTATTATTTGGTATTAAAGAATGGTTTGATGAATAAGATTTCTGAACAAAGACCTTGATTTGATTATCGTTGGCTTATTAATAAATTTTGAATTTTTTTCTGAAGCACTGAATTTATTCAAATTTATTTACCACACATATTTACATGGTTCGACATAGCACTATAAAGAAGTAAAGCAATACATCTAGAGAAAAATTAATGAATGAAAAGAATATCACTCTACGCAAATAGAAATACTCTAAAGAATATGAGCTATATTTTCTAAGGGCTAAATACTGATTACTCCCCTGTAGTTTGGGTCTTAAATCAATTCAATCCCTGAACTTCTAATTTCATCAAGAACACCCCTGCACTTTCAATTTGATCTAATAGGTCCAATTTGTTAATCTTTCGACAATTGAGTCATTTAACTTGTTGACGTGGCTCATATATGACATATGTTTTATGATGTAGTGTTGAGGTGATCTGCATAGTTAATTTAGGAGTGAGTCCCACTATTAGAAATCTATCAATTAAATAAATAATTTTTCAATAAATAATCCAACTATAACTTGAACCCATAACAGAATATTAACGAATTGGACCTATTAGATCAAAATTGAAAGTACAGGGGCGTTTTTGATGAAATTAGAAGTCCAGGGACTGAATTGATTTTTTACCTAAACCACAGGGTAGTAACCAGTATTTAGCCCATTTTCTAAATACCTCCCATTTATTTGTAGGAATGAATGGAGGAGAACTTGAGTGCTTAATTGATAGTGGGACTACCCACATAATATTAAGAAATAGGCAATTATTCATTGAATCAATAGCCTATAATTCCTCTGTGATTACGATGATTAGATCATCACAAGTAATAAAAGGGCGAGGAACTGCCAAATTTTTGCTGCCTAATGGCACAACATTTCAAGTCACAGACGCTCTATATGCACCAAGAGCTAATCGAACCTTGTTAAGTTTCAAAGCTATTTGTGCCAACAGTTATCCAGTAGAAACACACTGTGAGAATGAAACTAAATACCTTGATATTAACTCTAATGAATGTGGAAGGAAACTCATTTTAGAGAAACTTATGAGTCAATCTAGTGGATTGTACCTCACTACGATTCGGATCATTGAATCCTATGCTGTCATGCACCAACAATGAAATGTGGGACACTGACTCATACAGGCTTTGGCATGACCGCCTAGGGCACCCCGGTCGTGACATGATGATCCGTATTTTAAAGAACTCATATGGACATCCCTTCTTTCGAGTAAAAAATAAAATGGGAGAAAAGTCCGCCACACTGCAAAGTGTCAGTCTTAGTACTGCTCAAATGCAACCATTGCATTCTGAAGTACCAGAAGCACTACCTCCCTCCCATTATGCCTCATTGACTATTTCAAAGACACATCACTCGTTTCGCAAAGCCTGCTCTTTAACAAAAAAAGGATTGAGACCTTCCTATGCTAAAGATACAAAACAAAACATTCCATTCTTACAAAGGATACAAAGAGATATCTATGGACCTATCCATCAAGAATGAGGACCATTGAAGTACATTATGGTTCTGGTGGATGCTTCGACAATCTGGTCACATGTCGTTTTATTGTTCACAAGAAATGCTGCATTTGCAAAACTCCTAGCACAAATTATACGTTTAAGGGCTCACCACCCTAATCACCCTATCAAGTCTATAAGGCTTGATAACGCTAGAGAGTTTACATCAAAAGCATTTGATGATTATTGCATGTCTATCGGGATCGATGTAGAGCATCCTGTACCCCATGTACATACACAAATTGGTCTCGCAGAAGCCACCATCAAAGGCTACAGATGGTGGTTAGGGCATTGGTTATGCGCACCAACCTGCCTATATCTGCATGGGGTTATGCAATATTGCACGTAGCTTTACTTATTCTTTTCAGACCCACTACTAGCCAACCATTTTCTGCGTACCAGTTGGTAACTGGATATAAGCCTGACATTTCACACTTACGCATATTTGGTTGCACAGTATATGTGCCTATTGTGCCCCCACAGTGCATCAAAATAGGTCCTCAGAGATGATTAAGTATTTATGTTGGATACGAATCCCCAACAATTATCCGCTATTTGGAACCCTTGACAGGCGATCTCTTTACCGCTAGATTTGCGGAGTGTCACTTTGATGAGACAGTCTTCCCGTCATTAGGAGGAGATAGGAAAAAGGATTTTCCAAGGGAACGACAAGAATTGTAGTGGTTTGTCCCCACTCTGTCTCATTTTGATCCTCGCACTTCACAATGTGAAAGTGAAGTGAAAAGAATAATCGATCTTCAGAACCTAATAGATTGGATGCCTGATATGTTTACTGATATCGCAAAAGTGATGAGATCACATATACCAGCTGCAAATGTGCCTACAAGGTTAGAAGTCCCCAACAAGGGGGTGCCGCAGATAGAGGCATTGCAACCACACTTAGTGGAGGTGTGGTTGAGGCCGTGTCTCCCCAAGGAAGAGGGGGAGGTCACTTGGTTCCATTGACACTCACCCAAGGAAGTAAAGGGCGAGTAAGGCACAAACCAATCCATTAATCATCAATGTAGAGAATCCCTCTCATGAGATTGTCTCTGATTATAGTTATGTTCATGAATTAATACTGGAGGACGCTCCGATGTTTGAAATGATTCCAGATAACAAAGAAATCTCAATAGACTATGAGAGTGCGTATGAGTTGATAGAAAGATCTTCCATACACATTGATGATGTATTTGCATACACTGTTGCTCAAGAAATCATAGAGCACGATGATATCGAACCACGCTTTGTTGCAGAATGTCAACAAAGAGCATATTGGCCTAAATGGAAAGAAGCAATCCAGGCAGAATTAGATTCTCTGACAAAGAGACAGGTATTTGGTCCGGTAGTGCTAACCCCACCAAGTGTAAAGCCTGTAGGATATAAATGAGTCTTTATCAGAAAGCGTAATGAGAAGAATGAAGTCTTGAGGTACAAGGCTCGTCTTGTGGCGCAAGGTTTCTCACAACGCCCTGGAATTGACTACGAGGAGACATACTCTCCCGTAATGAATGTTATAACGTTCCGCTACTTAGTTAGCTTAGTAGTTTCCGAAGGACTGGAAATGTAGCTCATGGATGTGGTTACTGCATATCTCTATGGGGATCTAGATTCAGAGATATATATGAAAGTGCCTGATGGCCTTACATTACCCAAGTCAAGTGACTCTAAACCACGGAGTGCATTTGCAATTAGGTTGAAACGCTCACTTTACGGATTGAGACAATCCAGGCGGATGTGGTATACCCGTCTAAGTGACTACTTGATTGGGAAGAGATATAAGAACGATGAATTATGCCCCTATGTATTCATAAAGAAACAAGTTCCGGATTTGCAATTGTAACAGTATATGTCGATGATATGAACATAATAGGTACTCTTGATGAAATAAGAGAAACCGCAAGCTACTTGAAATTCGAATTTGAGATGAAGGATCTTGGGAAAACTCGATTCTATCTAGGCCTTGAACTAGAACACCGAGTTTGTGGAATACTAATCTACCAGTCTGCGTATGTTCAAAAGTCAGGCGATATAACATAGACAAAGCGCATCCTGCTAGCACTCCCATGATCGGTCGAAGCTTGGATGCAAAGAAAGATCCATTTCGTCCAAAGGAAGATGACGAAGAGGTGTTGGGAGCTGAAATTCTCTATCTAAGTGCACTATGTGCATTATTTTACTTAGCCCAATGTACTCGACCAGACAATGCATTCTCAGTGAACTTGTTAGCTAGATTTAGCTTAGCGCTAACGCAGCGTCACTGGAATGGTATCGAGAACACTTTCGATACCTAAAATGAACCATTGACTTGGGACTGTTCTTTCCCTACAGAGAGACAAGAGGGACCGTAGATGGAACTGCAATCCCTAAAGGAAATGTTGATGGCGAAAGCGCCACTCACTACACCGAAACCCCAAATGATGTTTTGGTTGGTTTTGCTGATACTCGGTATCTCTCTGACCCACATAAAGGTCGTTCCCAAACTGGTTATGTATTTACCAATGGGAACACGACATATCTTGGAGATCAACTAAGCAAAACCTTGTGGCTACCTCCTCGAACCACTCAGAGATCATTACTCTACATAAGGCGGTTCTTGAGTATGTATGGTTAAGAGCTATCATCACACATATTCGAGGGACTAGTGGTTTGAGTTCTACCACTGAAGAGCCTATTTGCATTAATAAAGATAATGTAGCTTGCATCGAACAGATGAAGCTAGGATATATCAAGGGTGATAATATAAAACACATATCGCCAAAGTTTTTCTACAATCAGTAACAACAGACTCTCCTCAAGATTCAAGTGAATCAAGTAAGGTCTAAGAAGAATGTGGCAGGTTTGTTTACCAAATCATTGCCCAATGCCATATTTGAGAAACATGTGAAAAGCATAGGAATGCGAAGACTTTAAAAGCTCTCTTGATTAATGTAAGGATCAGGGGGAGGTGTAGATGTCAGGGGGAGTCTAACACACACATGTCATCCTCAAATGTAAAAGGTGCGTTGTGCTCTTTTCTTTCGACCAAGGTGTATTTTTTGTCCCACATGATTTTTATTGTTACTTGGCAAGGTTTTTAGTGAGGCAACAACTCATGCACCATTTCGTCTTTGACTTGGCACAAGGGGGAGTGTTAAAGGAAAAACATATTATGTGTCTTCATCAAAGCGACTGACGGAGAGAGAATCAAGGAATCAACAATTACCATTAATCAACACGATTACGGATCAATCAGCATTTAATGTCATCATTGTAATTGATATTTCCGTTGTAATTCTCTCCCTATATAAAGGGGCTATGAAATGAAATGTGTAGACCAATTCCATCTCAATTTTACTTTAACACCATCCTCTTTTTCCTCAATCAACGTTTTATTTATCTAATTTTAGGGAGATTAGTCGCCCTTCCTTCTAATAAACTTTTATTTCCCCACAATAAAAGATTTTGACTTGATGTAATCTCCTCATTTTCGTCCTCAATTAAAGTTTTATTTGTCTATTTTGGAGACGTTAGTCCATTTCTCCCCAGTAAACTTTATTGCTTCCCAATAAAACATTTTGAATTATGTAATCTTCTCATTTTCTTCCTCAATAAAAGTTTTATTTGTCTGATTTAAGGGAGATTAGTCCCCATTCCTTCCAATAAACTTTTATTGCCCAACAATAAAATGTTTTGACTTAATGTAATCTCCTCAACTTCGTCCTCAATCAAAGTTTTACTTGTCTAATTTTAGAGAGATCAATCCATTTCCCCCCAATAAACTTTATTGCCTCCCATTAAAACGTTTTGAATTGATGTAATCTCCTTATCTTCTTCCTCAATCAAAGTTCTTAATATTTGTCTTTTTTGAAAGGGGTTTGGAACCCAACCTAGCTGGGAGACTCAATCCCACGCAAAAGCGTGATCGGCAGGATTTGAACCTGTGCGGGCAAAGCCCACATGATTTCTAGTCAAGTTTTATTTGTCTGATATAAGGAAATTATTCTCTCCTTATATTGATATTGATTTAACTAATCAAATATATTTATTTATTGAGGCCTCCTCTCAATGGCATTTGGGCTGCACCCATTTAAAGGTATTTTGTTTAACAGCATTTTGCTATGCCAAAAATCGATGCATGCATGATTATTACAGGACCCAGATAATGAATTCATTCGTTTTTTTTTTCATAGAGAAATTAAAAATTTCTAATCTAATAATGCCAAACGAGAGAATTAGCTTGTAAGAATTATAAAATCCTCACTTTTAATTAAATTCCATCATTTTTTCCCTTATCCAAACACACTCTAGAGAATAAAGGCATGGTGTTGCAGATAGATTAGCACACCTTGCTAGTGTGGGTTTGCTTGATGATGTATGGTTAGAGGAGACTCCTGCTATTATTCAGGATGTACTCTATGAGGATATTAGTGGTTTGTCTTCTGAGGCTAGGGGTTCCGGTTTTATGTCTCCCCCCCCGCGATGCCTAATTCACTATTAATAAATGGAACCGGGCGTGGGGCTGAGCCTCCCAGCTAGGCTGGGTTCCAAACCCTTTTCAAAAAAAAAAAAAAAAAAAAAAACAAAGCCAGAATCTTAAATCTAATCCACAAATTAAAAACACACACATATGATATCTCAATTGATCAATACAAGAATCTTGTTCTTTTGAATTGGAGGAGATATATATTCTCTCTAAAAAAAAAAAAAAGGCTACCTAGAGAAGGAGGGCTGCGCATCAAATATATATATAGGGCCAAATTGACACGTGTCAATCTAGAAGTGGTAGGCTTGGTGCCTCGTGTCAACACAAACAAACCTAATAATGACAAGTGTTCAATGACTAAACGTCAGCATCGGCTGTCTTCTCACAAGTGCCACGTGTCATCTTAAGCGAATCAAACTTGCCACGTCATAATTTCCATTTTCTTTCAATTAAACTTAACTTTTTTTTAAATAGTCTGGGAATCAGAAAAATGCTGCAAACTCGTGACGACCTCTACTTTCCACTTCCAACCTCAAAAATAAAAAACTCGACCAACTTCAAAATTCACAGAATTTTCCTAATTTGACCAGGAAGCTCAAAGAATAAAAACAACAAACAAGGCTTAGAATATATGGGTTCTCATGCCAATAATGTTTTATGGTATGACCGGAGACATTTTTCATGGTTTAAATAAATAGGAAGCTCAAAATGCGGAGAAAACAACAAGAAACCAAACTATGATTTTTGAAGGGGGTGACATTGTTTCAAGTTTGATGAGGATGCTCAAAACATGGATAAAACAACGAAAAATTAAACTTTGACTTTCGAGGAGAACCTTTTCGGGAATAACTTAGAAAAGTTAAACAATGAAGCTCAGAATGTGGGTACAGCAACATAAGCAAAAGTGCCATGAGATCTCATCTTCTTTGTCATACTTTTTGAAACGGCACGCTGAACAAGCCTAGCACAACCCCTTGTCTTTCACTTTTGTTTGTTTTTTTTTTTTTTTTCTTGTTTGAAATACTTCCTTTTTTTTCACTTTTTATGACCCCTATTTAGTTAATTGACACAAATAAAAAAAAAGAAGGTTATTATAGTAATAAGTGAAAGAAATAAACAAAAACAAATAAAGAAAGAGATAATTATGGAAGAGAGATGTGGGTGGCGGGAAAAGTATAGGATAGAACTGTATTTATTTCAAATTCTCATGTTTAAAAGCAAGTGAATAACTGATAAACTAAAATTAACCATCTTTCTATTTTTTTACCTGACTTTGAATTTTAACAAACCTATCCACCAATTCGAGTGTTATAGAAGTCGGTTTTAGCTCACCAAGCTTCAATTAGTTGTAAACAGAATACGGGACCCAACTAATCATATTATGTGTGCTTGTTCTTTTGCTAAGGAGGTGAGGCGGGGCCGTTAGAGTCGTAGCGGTGTGGGATCGTGGCGGCGACGCTCGGTCTGGCGGACGGAGGAGCTGATTTTGGTTCCTACGACATGGCGTTTTTGGAGCTGTTGGGCCTGGACCAAGCCAGCTTGATGGGCTCTGAGTTGGAACCTTTCCCTTTGGGGCTCTTGGGCTTCGTATTGTGGGCTGGGGTTGTTGCCCTAGGTCTTTTCTATGTTTTAGCTTTTGTCTTTTATAATAATTCCTTTTAGGACACTATTGCACTTTTTGGGTGCACTTTCTATACTTCTAGCGTCTCTGGAGTAGTACTAAAGGAGGATTCCCGCTATCTACGTATTTCAATGTGTAATGAGTAGGTCTATTGTCTATGTACCACTGTGGATACTACCACTATCTTCTTGTCTGTCTATAGATGGCAGCGGAAGGGTATGTAACGGCCTATTCTGGCTTGAGTTGAATGATATTATTGCCCCATGGGCTAATTCAAAAAAGAAAAAGAAAAAAAAAAAGGAGGTGAGGTGAGGAGTTGCGTTGGCTCTACTCCCAAGCCAAATGAAAATGTTGATATGGTAGATTGGTTCACAGAACACTTCATTGATGAACCCTATGATCAAGAAACAATGAGTAAAGCTCTGCTTATCTGTTGTTAAAGCTGGGAAGCAAGAAACAATCTTGTTTTTCGTCACATCAGTCCTAATCTTTATGGTTGTTGCTGCTATTGGTTCTAATATTTGGAAGGAAAATCCTATAGCTACTAAGAGCTCTTCTAATCACACTCAATGTGTTAGATGGGATCCACCAAGCTCTCAAATAGTCAAACTTAACTTCGATGACTCTGTTATTCATAGCAACAAAGCTGTTGCCGATTTTATCATCAAAGTTTCTAATGGTGCTTCCATAGTGGCAGACTGGCAGGCTCAAACAATTTGGGCACTACCAATATTTTGCTGGCTGAAAGTCTTGGTCTTTGTGATGATATTTGTCAAGCTTTACGAAAGGGTATTAAGAAAGTTCAAGTAAAAGGTGACTCCAAAACTCTTATCAAGTGCGTCATGCACTGATCAGTATTCTATTCCTTGGAGGTTCAAGTAAGTCACTAGTGACATCAAGAAGCTTGCAACATGCAGTAGAAAATAAGAATTTGATGTATTTGTTATGCTTCAGTATTTTTTATTCATCTCTAATAGGAGGATTATATAAAGATATAAGATACAAGTGTAATCCTAATAAGAAACGACCTCCTACATAATACTTAATCTACACATACAAGGAAAATAAATATTTACAGAATATTCTACACTCTCCCTCAAGTTGGTGCATAGATGTCAATCATGCCCAACTTATCAATTGAGTTGTCAAACACTTTCCTTGACACTCATTTCGTAAGAACATCTGCTAATTAATCTTCTGTATACACGAAAGGGAAAAGAATAATCTTCCTGTCCAGGTTTTCCTTAATGAAGTGCCGATCTACCTCCACATGCTTAGTCCGGTCATGCTGAACAGGATTATGAGTAATTTCAATAGCGGATGTGTTATCACAATGCAAGTCCATAGGCTTCTTGAGTTTATAACCTAAATCTTTCAACACATTACGAATCCACAACATCTCACAAACTCCATGCGCCATACCTAGGAACTCAGCTTCAGCACTTGACCTAGCAACAACCTTCTGTTTCTTACTGCGCCAAGTCACAAGGTTTCCTCCAACAAACGTAAAATACCCAAAAGTAGACTGCCTGTCAGTCTTATCACCAGCCCAATCTGCATCCGTGTACCCCACAACTTCCAATTCATCCTTCTTTTTTAACAACAAACCTCTTCCAGGTGCCATTTTAAGGTACTTCAGAATACGATACACCACATCCATATGCTCTTCACTAGGACAATGCATAAATTGACTAACCACAATCACATCATAAGTAATATCAGGTCTAGTATGAGAAAGATAAATAAGTTTTCCTATTAGACGCTGGTAGCTCCCTTTATCAGTTGGGACCTAATCCGGATAGATGGTAAGGTTGTGATTCATCTCGATCGGAGTCTCAATAGGTCTGCAGTCAAGCATTCCGGTCTCAGCTAACAAGTCAAGTACATACTTACGTTGGGATAAAGAAATCCCTTTCTTAGACCTTGCAACTTCAATTCCAAAGAAGTACTTCAATTGCCCAAGGTCCTTCATCTCAAACTTCTTAGATAGATACTTCTGTAAAGCCTCCATCTCTTTTAGATCATCTCTTGTGATAATCATATCATCAACATATACTATCAGAGTGGTAATCTTACCCTGACTACGCTTGATGAACAAGGTGTGATCCGAGTTTCTCTGTCTATATCTGAACATCCTCATAGACTTAGAGAACCTTCCAAACTAAGCTCTAGGAGGCTGCTTCAACCCATACAGCGACTTCTTCAATTTACAGACTTTGCCAGTATCACAAGACATATTTTTGACTCTTGGTGGCATGTCCATATACACCTCTTCCTCCAAGTTTCCATTGAGAAAAGCATTCTTCACATCAAATTGATGTAGATGCCAATCTTTAGTTGCTGCAAGTGAAATCAAGATTCGAACTGTATTGATCTTTGCTACAGGAGCAAACGTCTCTTCATAATCAATTCCATAGCGCTGAGTGTACCCTTTGGCAACTAATCTAGCTTTGTACATGTCAATGCTCCCATCAGCTTTAAGTTTTACTGTAAACACCCAACGACACCCAACAATCTTCTTTCCAGCAGGCATAGTCACAATATCCCAAGTCAAGTTTTTCTGCAAAGCTTCTAGTTCTTCATTCATAGCTTGAGTCCACTTAGGATTTGCCAATGCATCAATACACTACTAGGAATAGATACAATAGACAATTGATTAACAGCAATTGTATGTGACCCAGACAACCTATGGTTAGATATGTAATTAGCTATAGGATATTTAGCTTTGGCTTTGATGTCTAGTTCATATTATTTCTTAGGGCTAAATACTGTTTACCACCCTGTGGTATGGACCTCGCATCAATTCAGTCCCTCGACTTTCAATTTCATCAAAAACACCCCTACGGTATTATTTTCTCGTCCAATAGGTCCTTCCGATTCAATTCCGTCAGTTTCTAACGTTAACTGCTGACGTGACATTCCAACTCAGCAAAAGTGGGACCCACACGCATGTGAAATTCCCAAAATGACCCTGGGCAACAGAATATGGAAAAATCCAAAATTAATTCAGTTTTGAGGTTGAGGAGATTCGAACCCCTCCCAAACCATGTGCAAATGAATGGCCCAACCACCAGACCACTTGCATAGTTTTGGTATATTGGTATATAGTTTTGGTATAATATTGTTTTTTTTTTTAAATCACCACCCACCTCTCTCCTCCTCTTCTTTCTCTCGGGGAAGTTGCAGTTGGCCACCATTGGGGAAGCTTCTCCCCGAAGTGAACTCTCTCCATCCCAGCCACCATTGATCTCTTCCTCACCAACCCAACCAAAACCCCAGCACGACGGCGCAGGTCAACACGACGAATCGCAGCGTGGAGGGGCGGCAGGAGACGACTATCCTGCGGTCAACGTCGACGGAGACGAGGGTCTGGAGGTCGTCCGCGGCTTCGGCGGCGGAGGCGAAGAAGTGGCAGAGGTAGGAGTGGGAGGAGTGGTAGAGGCTGTTGAGGTTGAAGGTGGCTTGGAAGTTTTCAGGGTCAGAAGAAGTGTAGAAGGCGGGCTTGGCGGTGGGGACGTTGGTGGTGGTGGTGGTGGTGCTATTGGAGTTTCGTTTGCGATTTCCTAGACTCAATATTATCTACCACAGATGATTCATTGGAAATTAAAGGTACCTAAGGAGGAATGTTCCCAGTGGATTCTTTAGTTGATGATGTAGAGAGGGGTAAAAACTCTGACAGATGAGAACTCTGAATTATATTCTCTTCATTGCGTGTGTCACGACTAGGCAGGTCAATGGATAACTCGTCCACTTGTGATATGTCATATACTCCAGGACGCACGTCGTTGTCACTCTCATGATGCATGCCAAGTTGCTGGCGCTTATGGCATTCTTTGTTTAACTTTTCAAGGTCACTTTGGAGTTGTTGGCGTGTGGGACCTTCTCTGTTTGACTTTTCAAGGCCACTTTGGGAAGATGTGCTGAGGTCATGGCGTGTTGCATCTCCATTTGTTTGGCTGTCATGGCTAGTTGCATCTTCACTTGTTTGGTTGTCATACTGATCATGATGTAGGCTGGATGAGGACCCCACGGTTTGGTTATCATGCTGACCATGATGTCAGCTGGATGAAGACCTTAGGGGTCCACCGTTTTCAAGGCCATCTTCCTCAAATTCTTCTTCGTTTCCTATGGCCTCAATTTCAGTTTCTTTTTCAACGGGTGTGGGAGAAGAATTTCCAACCCCAAATCTGGATTCTAAGGCTTCTAATTCTGCAAATTCTTCAAATGCAAAAGACTCTCGAGGATTTCCTTCACAACCTCTCTCCCCCTAAAGGGAAAACTCTGAAACTCCTCCAGAATAATAAGACTTGGATTCACGAAAATCCACATCAAGAGAGACATGTATAGTGCCAGTAACAGGATCCTAACATCGATAACCCTTCTAGAATTCAGCATAACCAACAAATATACACTTACGGGCATGGGGATCAAACTTGCTGTGTTGAGCTTTAGGAATATAAACATAGGCTACGCACCCAAACACACGGGGCTCTAGGTTAGGTAACGACGGAATGGAAAGAAGTTTCTGAAGCTGCTGCTGAGGGTTTTGAAATTCAATCACCCGAGAAGGAGTACGATTAATAAGGTAGGCAGCGGACTTCACAGCTTCTCCCCAATATAATGAGGTACATGCATTCCAAACAAGGAGGCGCAGACAACTTCAAACAATTGTCGATTCTTTCTTTATGCCAATCCATTATGCAGAGGAGTATAGGAATTTGACGTCTGATGTCGAATCCCATGAGATTGCATAAACTCCTGCATAGGGTCATTAACATATTCTCCGCCATTGTCAGATTGGAAAACTCGAATAGTCTGTTAGTACTGTATAGACACCATCTTATGAAACTCTTTGAACATGGAGCACATATCACTCTTGTTCTTCAATAAAGACACCTAGGTCATACGAGTACAAACATAAATAAAAGTCACATAATATCGAGCTCCAGAAAGAGAAGGGATCTTGGCAGAACCCCAAACATCAGAGTGAATTTTCATAAACGGAATGAGACTTTTATTAAGACTAGGTGAATATGAAATTCGATGACTTTTAGCTAGTTCACATACATCACAATGAAAATCTGAATCACTCAAAACTGAAAATAGATAAGGTTGCAGTTTCTTAAGATAACTGAAAGATAGATGACCCAAACGACGATGCCACGGCCACACTGTTTCCTTAGCATTCTCTACGCCATTGACCTAATTCACTTGTCCTAACAGTTGTTCTTCACTTTCTGTCAGATCCAAGTAGTAGAGTTTCCCCCTTCTAACACCATAACCAAGAATCTGCCGAGTCAGAATGTCTTGAAACACACAGAAAGAGGGATAAAAAGTCACAATACATGCTAGTGCTAGGATAATCTGGCCAACAGATAAGAGATTATATGCCAATGAGGGAACAACCAACACAAAGTCAAGGGTTAATGTGTCATATAGGACAATAGAGCCTTCTCCGGTGACCGGAGTTGGAGTACCATTAGCAGTAGAAACAATATTTTGAGAGGAGGGTTTCAGTTTTTTCAAGAGGCTAAGATCATTAGTCATATGGTCAGATGCACCTGTGTCAATTATCCAAGAACTATTCATAGATACCTTACCCTTCATACCTGACTGTGCTACATTAGCGGAGGCATTAGATGGTTGCTCTTCCTCTGTAGTAGCTACGACAGTTTTTCGGAGGTTCTTTCACCGTTTCTTGGTGAAATCTCACAAATCAGGGTAGTCAATTACTTCATAGCACCGTTGCTTGCTGTGACCAAAAACTCCACAGAGTGGACACTTTGTATTTGCATATGGATTTTTTTTGCCCGGAGGGCAGCGTGATGGAGGAGTTGAGAAGCCTGAAGGAGGACCTTGTTTGTGTTGGATAGCCATGACAGAGGACTCAGAGGCGTGTCCTATTTCCTGGCTATCAGAATGCACATTTCGAACATAGGCCTGATAATGGTTGATGATTGGAGGCATGTTGTGGAGTGCACATGGGTCCGTCGGCTAGACTTAATGAGAAGAAAGCAAAGGCCTGCAGATTCAGTTTCAATAGTCCACTCTGAACTTTCACAGTCAACGTGCAGAATGATGATGATATTCTAGAATTGTTTTGGCTTGACTTCAAGGGTTTGTAATGTTTTTCCGAGATTCAGGTTTTGGGTTTCAAGATGAGACAGTGCAAGTTCAAAGAGTTGAACCTGCTCTGATACCAAGTAGAAATAAGAATTCGATGTATTTGTTATGGTTCAGTATTTTTTTTCATCTCCAATAGGAGGATTATGTAGAGATACAAGGTACAAGTGTAATCCTAATAGGAAATGACTTCCTACAAATACGTAATCTACACATACAAGGAAAGTAAATATTTACAAAATATTCTACACATGCTTTGAAGACATCAAGTTTAACCACATTTATAGAGAAGCCAACCTTGCCTCCGATTTCTAGGCAAAAATGATCACAACCTTGGTACAAGTCATGTTTAAACTTTGGAGCCATGATCTCCCTAGTGTCAGAGCTGGCGCTGCTTTATTTGATAGACTTAGTTATGGATGCTCTAGAGGCTCCTTTATTTAGTAGTTAGTTCGTTTGCCTGTAGTTAATTTCTTATAAAAAAAAAAAAATCCATACATTTTATTTGGGTGTGCTTTATAAGGTAAGCTAGCTTATGTTGTGATATGAGAATAAGTAACTATTAAAGTAAAGCATGAGTGTTTAGTAAAGTATATTATTAAAAGTGTTTATTGTACTAAAAACAATGACAAAGTGTTTTACCTAACTTAAAATTAAAAGTTGTACAATAAAAAATAAGCTGCTGACCCTATCAAAATCTAAATAATAACATGTTTTTCTCTCTGTCCCTCGCTAGAGGGTTCTCTCAACGGCGGCGGTCTTGCATATGCGATAGAGGAGGGGGTTTCTCCTATCTTTCGTCTTTTCCTCGAGGGTGACAACCGGCTTGCTCGGCATTCCATCGTGTTTATAGGCTATGGTCTCTTGCTCTTTGCTGTTCTTACGGATGGAGATTGCGGGATTGGAGATCAGAAGCCCGATCTGGTGTTGGATTGTTTCAAAATCTGTGACCCTCAGTTTGGGAGGATTGGGGAAGGGTTGAAGCGGGGGACGGTTCGATTTAAAGCGGATTCTGAGCTACCAAATCCCTCAACGCCCTCACTGTCGTTGGATTACCAATGACCCTGCAATTCCAACTCAGAATATCCATATGAATGGATGCAGTATAACCTTCTCAAGTAAGAAGGCAAACCCTAGTCGCAGACGGCTAGGTCAGAGAGAAAAAAACCTATAAGATATAGAGATAGTTTATGTAAGCAATCCCCGTGAAGTCTCCTCTGTGTAAGACGGTCCTATAGAACATAAATAAATCAAAACCCGCTTTCATAAGTTAGTTGAGTGAACTTCTACTTTTGGCTAAAAGAGCTTTCGCTTATAAAATAAAATAAAAAACACATGTTTTCAGCTTTATAAAACATATTGTTGTTAATTGCTTTTAATTTATAAGCAGCTTATAAGTTTTTCCAAACACATCCTAAAACCGTCTTAGACGTTAGGCCATCTCCAACCCAAAGAACTAAAAATAGTCATGGGGCTAAATTTTAGCCCTGAATTCTGTACTATTCATTGATCTGACATCAACCGTCTTCAACCCGTCAAGGCTAAATTATAGTCCTAAAATATAGTTTAACATTTTGGATATGTTATATATATATATATATATATATATGTTCTTATTTTTTTAAAATCAATTGACTTATAGTAATTGAAATAATTTTTATGATAAAAAATATTTTTTCGTTTGTATTTTTTACAGCTATAACCAACGACTATAAAAAAAAAATATATCCAACTGCTGGTTGCAGTTGCTGACGTCATACTTTTGTCGGCCTCCACTAATAGACATGGGGTAGCATGATTATGATCTAATTTTTTTCAAGGGCCAAAAGGCTCTTCTTAGAGCTTTTTTTAGCTATTTAACCTCACCTTTGCCGCTTATATTTGACACTTTGGCCCTTAACACCATGAGTTGGAGTTGAATTGGGCTAAAATTTGCCCCTTTAGCACTTTGAACTAATGGGTTGGCCGCCTCTGTTTATGCCGGGTCACGCGCCGGTTTCAAGCCCAAATCTAGTTAAGTACCTCCGGCCCAACTTATTACCAAAATTTGACCTGAAACAGTTAATCGGATCCGGGCATTTTAATTTCCACGGAGAAGCTTAAACCCTAGAGACTGAGATATAGTGGGTTTTATCTTTTAGGGAGAGCTGTGAAAATGGTGGTGAGGCTCCGATTAGCGAGGTTCGGATGCAAGAACCGGCCGTTCTATCGGGTCATGGCGGCCGATAGCCGATCTCCCAGAGACGGCAAGCACCTTGAAGTTTTGGGCTATTACAATCCCTTGCCAGGTTTGTTCAATTAGGACTTTTTTTTTTCCTCCGATTAGTTCTTGGTTTCTTATAGGGTTTTGTTACTGTTTGATCGAGAAATGTAGAATCTCTGGTATTGTTATTGGTAGAGCCTAATTTCATGAACTGTGAATCAAAATTGTAATGGGGGCTGGTGAATGATGAATTATGATTGGTTTTGCGGGAAATGATTGAGTTTGGATTTTAGAATTGAGAGAAAAAGATTGATGGTTTTGTTTAGGGTTACTGTGATGTGTGAGATGCTGATTGTTTGCAATGTGTGTGGTTTTGTACAGGCCAAGATGGGGGTAAACGAATGGGTCTGAACTTTGATAGAGTGAAGTAAGTGATCTTCTTTGATGTCTCGATTAGTTTGTTTCGTTTTTCGTGAATTTTGTTGTGGAGGTACTAGCTCACTGACTAGAATTTTGATGTTTTCTGGTTGTTCATGTGTCTCATTATACAATAAGATATAAATGTTCAATATTTGCTGTGAGTTGATCATATGCTTGCATATTGTTCTTTGTATATACTCAAACAATCACTTCATTGTTATGATTAAGCTGTGAAGTATTACAGACATTGTAAGGTGTGGCACATGTTATATGTATAAGTCGGCCCCTTCATAGTGATGCAGTCTATAAGTTAGGCTCATATATGCTCGCTGAAAATGAAGTAACTCAACTAGCTGTTTGATCGAGGGACTTTGTTCGTGGGAATCACTGCAAGTTTGAGATCTAAGACTCGCTTGTGGAGTTTCTTGATTCACTGCTTGTCAATAGACTATAGCTACATCAACTTGAACTTAGTTAATGGAAATTTATCTAAAATTTGAAGAAGGTGAAACAAGTTTTCTAGGAGATCGTTATTCTGTTCAGTAATCCTGTTGTCGCAGTTAATGCCTTTTGTTGTATTGCATTTGCGAACACTGTTTATGCATCCAAGGAGATGAATAGATGTGTATGACTTAATCATCAGCCTAGCCAACCATAGATTTGGCAGATAATTTTAATTTGGTAGGAGTAGTAATTAGCAATTTTTGTGATTCTGTAAGTCTATCACTCGATCCACTCACTTTCTCCACACTTACTGCAGGTATTGGCTATCTGTTGGAGCTCAGCCTTCAGATCCTGTGCAGCGCCTTCTATTCAGGGCAGGATTATTACCTCCAACACCAATGATGGCAATGGCACGTAAGGGTGGGCCACGTGACACACGGCCTGTAGATCCTATGACTGGGCGGATCCTGACTCCTGAGAAGCCAGCCAGTGCTGATGAAGCCAAAGATGCTGAAAACGCTGAAGAAAAAGAAGCTGAAAGTGCTGAAGTTAATGATGGTTAAGATAGCGCAAAAACTCAATAAAACTCTTTCTGAAAATTCATTAGATGTTTTCTTAAATATCTTCTGCATCTTTTTTACTAGGGAGGTTGCAAGAAACGATCTTCCATATCGGCTTGCAGGACAAGCAGCATGGTATTGGTCAGTTATGAAAATTATTCCTATAATTGAAAGAGAGCAGCTTGTGAAGAGATTCTTGTACTTGATGTAGGACTAGGATGTGTGATCTAACTACTGTATCACATATTTTGCAGAAAATTACTGTATGTGAAGGATTTTTTTTAGATTATGAAATAAGTTTATATTTCAGATATGTGGATTTCTTGAACCCATTTTAGAAGACGAAGTAATTGTTCTTTAGGGACTAGTTCAATTCCATGAGAAATATAAACACAGTATCTTAAAGGCTTAGCTTATACAGCCCCTAAAACAAACCCCCCTAGTGCTACTGCACACTGCATCCTAGGATCTTGTATGTGCTTGTCCTCACAGCACTAGAAATGTCTTCATAAACACTTTCGACTTTTCATGTGGATTGCGAGAGAGAGATGCCTTTTTGATGCAGCCAAAGTGGGCAAAGGTTTGACAGCTTATGGTGTGAAACTTTGATTAAGCTTATTATAGGACTGAACTCACCTAGGGTGATTTGGACGCTAGAACGACCCGTCCTTTGTCCTTGAAAGAGCAAGGAGATACCTCAAAATTCCACCCTAGTGCTGGAGTGAAGTTCGCAACTTCATGGTAGTGAGTAATGGAGGAAAGGCGGCGGCGGAACCACTGCAACACCCTCCGTTGGCGACAATTTTTCCGATGGAGGTGGTGATGCCAACGTTTATCGGTGCTGATTGTTTTGGGCTGGGCCCTTTGTTTTTGTGTTTGTTTGTTAGGTCTCGTATTTTGGCCCATTATTTTATGGAATTTCTGTATTCCTTCATAGCTTCTCCTTATAGACGTGTTTGTATTAATCTGGATTAGTTGTTCAAATTTAATATAGTTTCTTTTTTAATCAAAACAATATATATGCAGGCTGGCTAGGCTCCTACCTTATTTTCTTATGAGGTTTGGTGACGCAAATACCACCTTCGTTTGAGCTTGCACAGCTTTTTAAATCAATGACATTATGGTAATAGGAGTAATGGTGAATTTACAAAATTGAAACTCAATTTTGAAACTTAATTAAAATAGCCCTTTTGTAAAGATTGATTCACATTTTTGCAGGCAAGCGATATTTTGTTGCATCACTTTAATTTTAGCTGCTATTTTTGTGAATAGCCAGAAAATTGTCACAACTAACTCATTTAATTTCACATCTCGCCAAATAGATCCACAAATATAGGGGAATTTCCCAAAATTCACCAAAAATAGGGCATTTACCAAAATGACACTTTTGTGAAGAACTCTCTTGGTTTCGTAATGTGCACGCAAAGTTTCTTTGAGATGGTGAAATGATTAACGCGCGTAATTTGAAGTTATTCTCTTCCAAAAATGACACCTTTATGACGAACTTTCATGGCGCACATAAAGTTTTCTTCACGAGAGCAAAATAACTAACATCCATAAACTGACATTATTCACTTCCAAAAACAACACTTTTGTAACGAATTCTCTTGATTTCGGAACGTGCAGGTAAACTTTTCTTTACAAAAGCAAAACAATTTAAAGCGCGAAAAAAGTCCTCATTCTTTTCCATAAGTAACTCTTTCATAACAAACTTTAAAATTTTTAAAACAATTTCATAACGAATACTTAACGCTGGTGTACCGTCTACGTAACGTTTAGAAGGGTTCTAGGCCCTTCACTACTTTCCCTCTTTCGGCCCTCGGGCCTTATCTCAGATCCACCAACCCCCGCACCATAAATACAGTACCTATTTGGGCCGGATGCCTTTCCACCATTATAGAAATCCATTTACAATAATCCCATTTAAAAAAAAATTTAGCCAGCACAGCTCCAGTACAAACCATCATAAAGAGAGACCCAGGTGTTAGGTTTAAATAGAGGAGAAAAAGGATTTAACGGAGGCCACACCGCTCTCCTCTCACTCTCTTACCGCTTCTAGGGTTTTAGCTTATTGCCTCCTCCTTCTTCAACCTCTCGCTCTCTCTCTGCAATTCGACCTGTCAGAATGAGCGCCGACAAGGATAACAACATCAACATGGCCGATCTCGCCACCGGTGAGTAGTACTACTGCTGCTCTCTCTCTCTCTCTCTTGACCTCTCTTTTGCGTTTGTGATCGGATTTGGTTGTGTAGCTTGTACTGCGTTTTTTTATTTTGATTTTGATTTTGATTTGTACAGCTTTGAAGGAAGAGAACCAGGAAGGAATCCTCAACGCGCTTAAGGTCAGTGGCCTTCGAGTTTCGTTTTGGCAAATTAATGTGTCAGCTTTAGTTTTTCGGAATTTTTCGGGGTTTAAGTGATTGATTTGCTGATATAGTTAGGGTTTTTGGTGTCTGCAGGGTTTAGCTGGTGGTCAGCATGTGGAGGAGGTCCTCAGCAGTTTATCTCCTAATGTCCGGAAGCGTGTTGATTTTCTTAGGGAAATCCAGGTATAATTTCAATTGGGATGCTGTATATAGTGATTTAAACATTGCCTTTATTCCACATTGAGTTCGAACTATTGTGCCATTTTCTTGGAGAATTTGTTGATGCATATGAGCACGTTTTGACTAGGAGCTTCCTTGTAGGGTAATATTTATGTTTTGTACCACAATTTTGCTGAAGAACAATTTTTCATATGGCTGTCCATGTGTGAAAAGTTTCATTCAGGTTTTAATGAATATTGTACACTCATTTATTTTTATTTTTATGAAAGTCCCATTTTTGTTCAGAATATTGTACTCAATTTTTTTTTAATGAAAGTTTCAGGCTTTTAATGAATTTCTCTGGTCTGGTAGTGCTATTTATTGAAGGAAACTTCTTTGCCACCCTCATAGTTGTGCAATGAATACTGAAAAATTACCTGTTTTAATTCAAATTATTTAATAACTTTGCATTTTTTCAACTTGCAGAGCCAACACGATGAATTAGAGACCAAGTTTTTTGAGGAGAGGGCTGCTCTGGAAGCTAGGTATCAGAAGTTGTATCAACCTCTTTACAACAAGGTAATTGGACTGGTCTGCTGCACTAAATTCATTTGCATAGTATTGGCTTATTATGTGGAAACCTTCTTTGCCGGTTCTCTGGATTTAAAAAAAAAAGCTACATGACTCACCTGATCCATTGTCTAAGATGATGAGTTGATCAGCTGGTCAACTTTTTCTGCCCTGTTGTATAAACTGTATAAGCCTTTCAATTGCCTAAACCCTAGAGTTAAAATCTAATAGAAGTGGTCCAATTGAAATAATGAAGTGTGGTAGTGTAATAAGCACCGGCATTCAATTGTCTGGTGGAGAGACAGACACTGATTATGTATACGAGTATAGATGTTTAGTCTGTTATGTTCTAATGCATGAAAAGTTTGAAATTTGACTGTTCCTTGTATCATGTACACCTACTGGATAAATTCATAGCAGATATGACTGGGTGGCTCTGTGAATTGCCCATCATGTACTGGCTACCGTGGCATGTGTTAGCGATGCATTTAGTGTCTGATTTATGACTATTATGATATTTATTGGCTTATTGTTATCTCTTTGGTTCTAAAATTATATTGTAATGATCTACTTGACAGCGTTACGAGATTGTGACTGGTGCTGTTGAAGCTGAAGGAGTTACTACTGAAGCATCCACAAATGAAGAGGATGATGCTGAAGGTAGAGTCTTAAAATTGATTCAGGCCCTTAATTTCATTATAGTTTGTTCCATGGCAATTTATTTATTTAATTGTTGTTGCTTATGTAATTTGCAGACAAAGGAGTGCCTGATTTCTGGCTGAATGCATTGAAAAACAATGATGTGCTCTCCGAGGAGGTGTGTGGTTTGTACATAATGTTTATATTTAATTTTTATATAGGTGCAGTTTAAATTAACTTTTTTACCTTATTTGTTGGAATCAGATAACAGAGCGTGATGAAGGAGCTCTAAAATATCTGAAGGACATCAAGTGGGCTAGGATAGATAACCCTAAGGGATTCAAACTTGAGTTCTACTTTGACACCAATCCATATTTCAAGAACACCGTCTTGACGAAGACATATCACATGATTGATGAAGATGAACCTATTCTTGAGAAGGCAATTGGGTAAGTTTGGTTCATAATTTTTGATTATGATAACAGCTTTGTTTTCATGTTTTTATATCTGTTATGAGGACAGCATGTGCGTACTTGTTTGAATTTACTTGACATGTGGTTTGCACCTTGTGCTTTGTAGAACTGAAATCGAGTGGTATCCGGGAAAGTGCTTAACACAGAAGCTCCTTAAGAAGAAGCCTAAGAAGGGATCAAAGAACAATAAGCCAATCACAAAAACTGAAGATTGTGAGAGCTTCTTCAACTTTTTCAGTCCACCCCAAGTCCCTGAAGAGGATGAAGATCTTGATGAAGATGCTGTAAGCCAGTCATCATCATGTTGTCTACGATCTTTGATTGTTTGCAATGTCTTATTGTTTTCGGTTATTTATCACTTCTTCTTTTTCAACAGGCTGAGGAACTCCAGAATCAGATGGAACAAGATTATGATGTTGGGTGAGTTCATAACTGTGTTTTTGTATAATTGAAGTCCTTGTATTATCTTGTTGAATGAGCTATTACTTGACCTAATTCTTCTATTATTGGGATTATTAATGCCTAGGTCAACCATTCGGGACAAGATCATCCCACATGCAGTCTCCTGGTTTACTGGAGAGGCTATCCAGGATGATGATATAGACATGGACGACGATGACGACGACGATGAAGACATCGATGATGAGGAAGATGAGGAGGATGAGGATGAGGATGAGGATGATGATGAAGATGAAGGCCAAGCCAAAAAGAAGGTATCATTTTCAAATTAGCTATCTCCAGTTTCATTTCCCTTGTCAAGTTTTTCTTTTGATTAATTTGTTTGAAATGGTGCTAATCATTCTTTGTCAAATGGCTGTGTATGTTTGCACAGGTATCAGGTCAGAAGGGTGCAAGAGCACAACTTGGTGATGGTCAACAGGGTGAGAGGCCTCCAGAGTGCAAACAGCAGTAGATGAATGTGATTGATGCAGAAAGTGAGTAGCTGAGAATGTCGATTGGAAAAGTTGGGCAGTTTTGCATGGTGCTTGATCACTTCAATATATATTGTTACCATTTATGTTCTTATGGGCGATAGTGGGAGTCTATTTTATTTTGGTTTTCCTTTCTTTTCTCTTTTCTTGGTTCTTTAGGGACAGTGTGAGGGATGCTTGTGATTTGATGAATCATGTTGCTATTTCATGGACAAGGTTTTAAGTTGGTTATTAATGATATGTGTAATTCTTGGTCCTCTAGTTTTCTTATAATGGTTATGGTTCTTCCTCATTTTGCCTTGATTTTTTTTTTTGAAAAAGGGCAGTGCGGCAGCCCTCAAGCCTTGATAGCCATGATTAAAGAAACTGTCGAATACAGGGGGGGATATTGAGTCTAAACCCTTGATTACAATAAGTAGAACATCTTGAAATACTATCATGAGTCTCTACTAAACGCTGTACTCAACAAAGCACCAACTAGCAAAGAGTGTTTTACTAGCGACTCTATTTGCTTTAACGCAGCGGTGACACAACGGAAAGATAGCTTGATCTGCAACCCGATTACAGCAAAGCATAACTACCATACGCACAGCTTTCCCATCATGATGACACTGGGCACTACATCTAGTGACATTTAATTTCACTCTGCTACTAAGAGGCAACGAGCATTTGCAAGTGCAAGGAACTCGCCGCCTACTTAAAGCAAAACACGTACACAAGGTGCAAAGACTAGCACACAGGCCACTGCCTCCAACCAGAACACGGTTGGTGTTTATTACCGGCAAAGCAACAACAGAAAAAAAAACAACCAACAACAGCAAAAGCAACTAAATACAAGAGCCCGTCCAAGCAGTAAGGCCCAAGCATAAAGGCTCGGCCCAACTTCCACTTCCAGCAAGGATCCAGTGCCACCCTCCTCCAAACTTGCTGCCAGCGCCCTCCGTCGTCACCACATCCCCGGCTTGCACCGCCACGTCGCCGCAACTCATCTCCACGTCGCTGCATCGCCGCACCACAAAACCAGCTTCCCGTAACCCCGATGATGACTGAGACTGAAACCCAGAAAGGGGCTAGCCAACAGACGAGCTCGTCACTGCCCTGGGAGTGAAGGCCCATCCATCGCCGAGCCCCGTGACCCACCCGTGACGCCACGACCTGCCTCATTTTGCCTTGATTAAAGGCAACTTGAAAATGTTGTCTAGTTATTTCTTATAATGGTATTTTAGTTGGTTATTAATATTTTTTTCTTCTTCTAACTTTGATTGAATCGAGATATGGACCAACTATGGGCATTTAGTGGACTAGGATCAACTTATTAACACCAAGAGAACTAACATAAACTTACATGTGCATAACTCTTTTATTTTTTTATTTTATATATTTTTTTTGGTCGAAACATGTACATGTGCGTAACTCTTTTGGTCAAGAATTGAGCTATGGATGGAAAATAAAGGTCGTGCTTTACGCATGATAAGAATAAGAAACTTGAAATAGGGTTTAAGAAGGTGTCATAAAGTTACGCGTGAAATGCAATGATATGTTGAAATGTGTTTTACTTTGTATTTTTTATTGAAATTTTTCTTTACCCTAGGCTTGCCATTCTTAAAACATGGTTCTACTTCTACAATGTGTTTCAATTCATGAAACACCGAAAACCTTGCTAGTAAACAGGTTAACAAATTAGAGCATTAGAATGTCACTAATGACTAATGAATACATCAAGTCCACCACAAAATTTTCGGAAAAAGTTAAAATTACTTGAAATTTTTACTTTTACTTCACCTAGTAGTATTAATTGACACTGTGGAGGCCCGGCCTATTTGACCCGGCCCAAGCAATCAGTCTAACTCTCCCGTCTCGACTCTGACACACTACTACTTTCTGCGACACTCAAAAAGGAGGGAAATCAAAAACCCAAAACCCTAAAACCCTTTCTCCTTCTCCCTCTCCAGTCCATCTCCCATTCCATATATGCATGGCCTGGCCCCACTTGTTCATCTATTAATCTTCTCCAATTAATCGTTACTGTGCTCAGCAATCGATTCTGGAGAAGCTGTGGAGGTTTCGAAGAAGCTCGGAGGTCGTTAACCATGGCGAGGCTTCTCCAAAACGCTCTCTCTATCAAACGCTTTCTATTACCGCCGCAGGTATTCATTTCTTCCTTTTTTTTTTTTTTTTTTTGGGAATTTGAAGCAGCTCTGGAGTGTTGTGAATCGGATTTTGCTTTGTTCTGCAGGGATATAGAAGTGGATTACTGGGCACTTCTTCTCAGCTTTGCAGTTTTTCTTCTAAAGGTGCTTGCTTTAAGTTCCCTCGCTGTGTTTTTTGTTCTTATGTTTTGTGCCTTCAACAAATTACTGTGGGTAATGCTAGATTTTTACCTTTTATTATGATTTGTTTTTGAGGTGAAAAAATTACTCACTCTTGAACAAATTTCGTTTTTGAAGTTGTTTCAAATGAGCGATTTTGTTGGAGTAGATGCTGCATAAGACATGGTTTAATGTAGAATGTCGTATTGTACTTGAAGGTAGAAAGAGTCCAAGTCTGATGGAAGTGACTCCGGCGGAGAGAATATGTCCAAGAAGGATTTAGCTCTCCAGCAAGCACTTGATCAGATTACGGATTCTTTTGGAAAGGGTTCTATAATGTGGCTTGGTCGGTCTGGGGCTCCCAGACATGTTGAGGTTGTCTCCACAGGATCTTTTTCTCTGGATCTGGCACTGGGAACCGGTGGCTTTCCCAAGGTAATGAGTTGAATGTTTAGGGTCCCTATAGCTGGTAGTCTTCATCACTTATACATGTTTCAGTGCACAGGGTTTGAGACAGACAGAGATTTGACCTTATAGTTCAGTGCGGAATGGATTTTCTGTTTTTGATATC
Source organism: Rosa lucieae (assembly GCA_024704745.1). Lineage (NCBI taxonomy): Eukaryota > Viridiplantae > Streptophyta > Magnoliopsida > Rosales > Rosaceae > Rosa > Rosa lucieae. The sequence continues at coordinate 6,850,999 of CM045493.1, forward strand.
CCTTTGTTGAATTTTTGTAGGGACGTGTTGTGGAGATTTATGGTCCTGAGGCTTCTGGGAAAACTACTCTCGCTCTACATGTAATAGCTGAAGCACAGAAACAAGGAGGTAACACTTAGTATCCAAACTTATATATCTTTTTCTGTGTAGTACAACTGATTGTTTTGATAAAGTTCTTCCATATTTATGTTACTTTCTACCTTTAATTTAGAGGTAAAGTAACATGTTTCATCATCTATGGTACATTGTTTGGCTATTGTATGTGAATCACTCCTTTTTCCTTCTTTAGAACATGCTTTGACATTTACTGAAGAAAAGGATGCGACCATATTTCTTGTGTGGTTTAGAACTTGCAACATCTATTTATGTTGACAAACTTATAATTTTGTATAGGGAACTACCATTGTTGGTTAATGGTGTTCCTTGGTTAATGCCACTTCATGTAGGTTACTGTGTTTTTGTTGATGCTGAGCATGCCCTTGATCCTACACTGGCTCAGGCGATTGGGGTAAAGACCGAGAATCTACTTCTATCGCAACCTGATTGTGGAGAGCAAGCCCTCAGTCTTGTGGACACTCTAATCAGGAGTGGTTCAGTTGATGTTGTTGTTGTTGACAGTGTAAGTAAGGTGCTCTTTGCTAACATATTTATTATTGTGGTTAATTATCCATGCTAGTATTCTTTGTTCCCTTAACATGGTTGATGTGTTCTTCTGGAGTGCTTGTGGTTTTTATTCATCTTCAATGTTCCCCTTCATATCAGCTTTTGTACATTGTACTTTCCTTGACACAACAAGTCTTTTACGTTGCACAGTGACTTGTCCTGATAGATGAAATGGTTGCCGTATGATGACAGGTGGCTGCCTTAGTGCCTAAAGGCGAACTTGATGGGGAGATGGGTGATGCTCATATGGCAATGCAGGCTAGGTTAATGAGTCAGGCGCTTCGGAAATTAAGTCACTCTTTATCTCTATCCCAGACAATATTAATCTTTACAAATCAGGTATCAATCGTTGAGTTTCTCTGTTATATTGCTACTATTTGAAATTAAAAAAGAAAAGAAGTAAAAATAATACAGAAAAAACCAGCTAATTTTGTAATTTTATGAATTTTCTAGAGGCTCAATTAAACTTTTTGGGTTTTACTTCTGTACTTAATCTGTTCTGAACCAGTGGTTGAAAATGCGATTTGATATTCACAAAATTCAATGAAGATCGATGCTGGTATCTGTTTCAAAAACCATTCTTGTCCAATTGTTTCTGTTTATGTTCAGGTCAGGGCTAAGCTTTCGACTTTTGGAGGATTTGGTGGGCCTCAAGAAGTTACTTGTGGTGGCAATGCTTTGAAGTTCTATGCCTCAGTCCGCCTTAATGTTAGGAGAATAGGGCTTATCAAGAAGGGTGAAGAGGTAGGTACAAATGCCATCTGTCTATTTTGTTCATGGATTTGAACTTGTTTTGTGAAAAGTGATCCTGTCTTCGGTAGCCTTTACTTATATCTATGGTATTAATTACATTTGAACTGGTTTTGAACACCGTTTACTGTTAATGAGTCTGAAGTTTTTCTTGCCTTTTATTAGGCTACTATTTACTCTTCATTTAATATGGCATGCATGTTATTTTTCTTTTCATCTTTGGTTGTAGGATTAGATATAATGGTGTTGATACATTTGTTTGAAAGAGATTGATTTGTTATGCAGACGGTAGGGAGTCAAGTTCAAGTGAAGATAGTGAAGAACAAGCTTGCTCCACCATTTAGAACTGTTCTGTTGGAGCTCGAGTTTGGGAAGGGTTTATGTCGTGAATCGGAGCTCATCGACTTGGGATTAAAAAACAAATTCATCATAAAAAGTGGTTCACATTATAATTTAAATGGCCAAAACTTTCATGGCAAAGATGCTTTGAAAAGGTTTTTGTCTGAGGATGATGCCGCTAGGGAAGAACTTGTATTGAAGTTGAGGGAGAAGCTAGTTGATGCTGTGGAACACAAGGAAGCAGACACAGAAGCTTTAAATGAAAGTCCAACTGAGGAAATTGTTTCACCAGATTCTACTGATGAAGATGCAGCTACAGCAGTTGGAGCGTAAAGTGTTCGGATGGCCTCAAACAGTATAACTTAACGGCTTCAAGTAATGCTCGAGGAGCTACTGCAATTCTCCTGCTCAGCTGGCTAGAATTGTTAAGAAGCCTTTGTTTCAGACTCGCTTGCTCCCCTTGTATATCAGTATCGTTACTAATCACTGTATATGGTATTAGGCCATGGGTGTAGTGAAATTTTGTGGAAATTCCGGGGCAATTTAGAGGATGTATCTCTTTCAAAATTCTGGGTTCACCTTGGCTGATTAGTAAATGTCCAGCTGTATGCTGTAGCTATGATCAATGTTCTGTCATTTTAGTAATTATTAGCAACTACTGTACTAATAATAATTTTCTCTACTCCCTAGTATTAATTTATAGGAGTTTTACTGAGCCTCAAAATTAACCTAAGCGGCTTCATACTTTACCTTTCAACTATGGGAGAGGAGAGACTCCAAGGTGAAACAGGAAATGGATTCCGAGGCTGTTTGTGTTTGCTCATCATCACGATGCCTTTGACCAATTCATGTTTCTTAACTCACGTTTAAGATTAAACAGAGCTTTTGGGTTCGCAAGCAACTAGAGAAAAGATAAAATTTTCAATCGCAGCACTAGGTAAACGAATCTTGAAGATGAAGTCGCTTCAGCTTTTTCTACGAATATTGGCACTCTGGGAACTGCTTGCGCTCCTACTCGAACCGAGATAACTGTCAGCCTAAAGCAATTTATCTGCTACATATCGGCTGGTATCTTCATACTAGTAGGGAGCTTATTTTGCAGTATAATGATTGCTACTTTGCTTATGAAAGTTGCAGGAGCTGATCAAGAACATCGACCTAGCGGTCTGAAATTCAATACAGCATTCAAAGATGTCAAGGGTGTTGATGAGGCTAAAGCTGAGCTCGAGGAAATTGTTCACTATCTTCGAAATCCCGAGGTTAGTGCATGCGAATTAATTCATGCAAAATAATATTAATTTGAGCCTTTCATATAATTATCAAAACTGACTGTTTTCTTCTTCTTTATAGCAATTCACCCGCTTCGGAGGTAGACTTCCGAAAGGTGTTTTACTTGTCGGTCCACCCGGCACAGGTAAGACCATGTTAGTCAGAGCTGTTGCAACAGAAGCCGACGTTACCTTTCTTCGCATGTAGTGGTAGCGAGTTTGATGAGATGTTTGTGGGCGTTGGAGCTGCGAGAGTGAGGAAGCTTTTTAATGCTGCAAAAGAGAAATCTCCCAGCATTATATTTATTGACGAAATAGATGCTGTTGGGGGACAACGAAGATCCGATGGCTATAGGGATACAGTGAACCAGTTGCTAGTCTAACTAGGTGGCTTCAAACAAAATGATGGAGTAATTGTGATAGGTGCGACTAACTTTCCGGAATTATTGGATAAAGCTCTAGTGAGAGCTGGACGATTTGACCGTCAAGTTTTTATCCATATGCCAGATGTTAAAGGACGGAGGGAGATATTGGAATCATACATGTCGAAAGTGTAGAATATTCTGTGAATATTTACTTTCCTTATCGTTTTCTGTATAGTTATAGGAAATATTTTCCTATTAGGATTACTCTTGTATTTTTCTTTATAAACCTCCGTTTTGGAGAATATTGTATCGAAGTATTACAAACCAAAACCCTTGTGTTCAACTTGATATCAGAGCAGGCTGAATTCCTGCACCGTATTCGAAACCAGAAACCTGAATCTCAGAAAATTTCCACAGCCAACTTTGTCTAATATACATAAGCAACGTCACATCAAGCATAAGCATAATTGCATAATTGCATCACGTGGGGACAGGCCATACTACCACATATTTGCATAATTGTTTTGGCTCCCTGACAAGCCGCCCTGCTGCACTGTTTTTTGTCTTGATTCCGTACAGGCCCCTGCTTATGCTAAATGGAGGACGACGCTGCCACAGTGCCACTCTTCCACTCCACAATATGCCTCCAATTATCAACCATTATCATACCACAACTCAAGATAACTCAGCGTTTCCATCTGGTGTTGCCTTGAATGAATCCAACTACACCATATGTGCACCTCTTATGAAGATGAGGATTGGAGCACGAGGAAAGGTTGGCTACCTCATTGAAGCTAGAGCAGCACCACATGTAGATTCTGTTGAGTTTGAAGTTTGGACCATAGAGAATGAAAAAGTGAAAAGTTGGCTAATTGATTCTATGGAGCCAACACTCATGAATCGGTATATCCGACTCCCAACCGCCAAAGATGTGTGGGAAGCTGTTGAGAAAACCTTTTATGATGATTCTGATGAAACTAGGATTTTTGAATTAAACAAGAAGTGCTTTGGAGCAAAACAGAATGGCCGGACTCTTCCTACCTACTACAATGAATTGGTGGGAATATTTCAGGAAATTGATCAGCGTATGGCCTCTCAGAATAATACAGTGGCTGCAATTGTTCAAGAAACCACTGCCATGGCACGAATGCGAGTTCACATGTTTCTTAGTGGACTCGATTCAGAGTATGATCAAGTCTGTGGTGAGATTTTGCGCAAAGACCCGAAATTCGACTTAGAGCAAAGCTATGCATATGTTCGAAAAGTGCATTCTGAGAGGCAGGCAATGGGACACGTCTCTGAATCCTCTGCCATGGCTGTCCAACGCAAACAAGGGTCCTCCTCAAGTTTCTTAACTCCTTCACAACGTCGCCCTCCAGGTAAAACAAATTCATATGCCAATACAAAGTGTCCAATGTGTGGAGAGTTGGGTCATAGCAAGCAATGGTGTTATGAAGTGATTGGCTACCCTGATTGGTGGGATTTCACCAAGAAACCACGAAAGAACATTGGAAAAGCCGCCATAGCTACTACAGAGGAAGAGCAACCAACTAATGCCTCTGCTAATGTAGCACAGTCAGGTATGAAGGGTAAGATATCTATAAATAGTTCTTGGATAATTGATACAGGTGCATCTGACCATATGACTAACGATCCTAGCCTCTTAAAAATGTTGAAACCCTCCTCTCAAAATATTGTTTCTACTGCTGATGGTACTCCAACTCCGGTTACCGGAGAAGGCTCTGTTGTCCTTTCTGACACGTTAACTCTTGATTCTGTGTTAGTGGTTCCTTCATTGGCATATAATCTCCTCTCTGTTGGCCAAATTATTCTAGCACTAGCATGTATTGTGACCTTTTATCCCTCTTTCTGTGTGTTTCAAGACATTCTGACTCGGCGGATTCTTGGTTATGGTGTTAGAAGGGGGAAACTCTACTACTTGGATCTGACAGAAAGTGGAGAGCAACAGTTGTTGGGACAAGTAAATCAGGTTAATGGAGTAGAGAATGCTAAGGCAACAGTGTGGCTGTGGCATCGTCGTTTGGGTCATCTATCTTTTAGTTATCTTAAGAAACTACAACCTCATTTGTTTTCAGTTGTTAGTGATTCAGATTTTCGTTGTGATGTATGTGAACTGGCCAAGAGTCATCGAATTTCATATTCACCTAGTTTTAATAAAAGTCCCTTTCCATTTATGAAAATTCATTCTGATGTCTGGGGTCCTGCCAAGATCCCTTCTCTTTCTGGAGCTCGATATTATGTGACTTTTATTGATGATTGCACTCGTATGACTTGGGTGTCTCTATTGAAGAACAAGAGTGATGTGTGTTCCATGTTCAATGATTTTCACAAGATGGTGTCTACACAGTACAAACAGGCTATTCGAGTTTTTCAATCGGATAATGGCGGAGAATATGTTAATGGCCCTATGCAGGAGTTTATGCAATCTCATGGAATTCGACATCAAACCTCGAACCCATATACCCCTCAACAAAATGGATTGGCAGAAAGGAAGAATCGACAGTTACTTGAAGTGGTCCGAGCGTCTTTGTTCGGCATGCATGTACCTCGTGAATATTGGGGAGAAGCTGTGAAGTCCGCTGCCTACCTTATTAATCGTACTCCTTCTCGAGTGATTGAATTTCAAAATCCTCAGCAACAGCTTCAGAAACTTCTTTCACTTCCGTCGCTCCCAAACCTTGAACCTCGCGTGTTTGGATGCATAGCTTTTGTGCATATTCCCAAGCCTCAACGCAGCAAGCTTGATCCCCGTGCCCGTAAGTGTATATTTGTTGGTTATGCTGAATTCCAAAAGGGTTATCGTTGTTATGATCCTCTTACTGGCACTATGCATGTCTCTCTTGATGTGGCGTTTCGTGAATCCGAACCTTATTATTCAGGGGGAGTTTTGGAGTCTTCCCTTCAGGGGGTGAGAGATCGTGAAGGGAATCCTCGGGATTTATTTGCATCTGAAGAATTTCCTCGGGATTTATTTGCATCTGAAGAATTTGAAGATTTAGAAGCTTTAGAATTGAGATTTGGCATTGGGAATTCTCAACTACCAGTTGAAGACGACACAAACAATGGGGCCGTACAGAAATCTGACGAAGGTGAATTAATTGGACCGGTTGGTAGAGAAGTAATTGGACCAGTGGGGTCCGCAACCTGCCAAGACCGAGATGGTGGTGGACCAGTGAGTTCCGCAACATGCTAAGACAGCCCAGTTGGTGGTGTCGGCCCATGTGGTGAGGACAGAAGCTGCAGCAGAACAGTGGGGTCCCCATTCTGCAAGGATAGACGCGGTAGCAGCAGGCCGGTCTCTAGCCGACAACATGACCAGTTGACTAGTGTTGATGTGACTAGCCAATGTCATGATTTGTCAAAAATAACTGATGCAGCACACCAAGACTTTAATGCCCATTCCCAAAGTGACCTCAATATGTCAAACAGAGCAGGTGCCATGCGCCAGGAAATTGACGCTCCTTTTGAGGTTAACAACGGTGCCTCAATGCGTCCTGGAATATATGGAACATCACAAACTGACAAGTTACCCGTTGAACTCCGTGATACACCTAATGAAGAAATTATTACTCAGAGTTCTCATCTGTCAGAGTTTCCCCCCTACATCATCAACTGAAGAATCCGTTGATAATGCTCCTCCTCAGGTACCTTTAATTTCGAACGAATCATATGGGGTAGGTAATATTGAGTCTAGGAAATCACAGAGAGTTACTAAGGGTATTCCTAAGAAACAATATGAACCAGACATCAAAACCAAAGCTAAGTATCCTATAGCTAATTACATGTCTAACCATAGGTTGTCTGGGTCACATGCACTTGTTGTTGATCAATTATCCACTGTATCTATTCCTAGTAGTGTACAGGAGGCTTTGGCGGATCCTAAATGGACTCAAGCGATGAATGAAGAACTAGAGGCCTTGCAGAAAAACTTGACTTGGGATATTGTGACTATGCCTACTGGAAAGAAGACTGTTGGATGTCGATGGGTATTTACAGTAAAACTAAAAGCTGATGGGAGCATTGACAGGTACAAAGCCAGATTGGTTGCCAAAGGATACACTCAGCGTTATGGAATTGATTACGAAGAGACATTTGCCCCTGTAGCAAAGATCAATACGGTTCGAATCTTGATTTCACTCGCAGCAACTAAAGATTGGCCTCTACATCAATTCGATGTGAAGAATGCTTTTCTCAATGGAATCTTGGAGGAAGAAGTGTATATGGACATGCCGCCAGGAGTCAAATATATGCCTTGCGATACTGGCAAGGTTTGTAAGTTGAAGAAATCTCTGTATGGTTTGAAACAATCTCCTAGAGCTTGGTTTGGAAGATTCTCCAAATCTATGAGGATGTTCGGATATAGACAAAGCAACTCGGATCATACCTTGTTCATCAAGCGTAGTCAGGGTAAGATTACAGCTCTGATAGTATATGTTGATGATATGATTGTCACAGGGGATGATCTAAAAGAGATGGAGGCCCTACAGAAGTATCTTTCTAAGGAATTTGAGATGAAGGACCTTGGGCAATTGAAGTACTTTCTTGGAATTGAAGTCGCAAGGTCTAAGAAGGGGATTTCCTTGTCCCAACGTAAGTATGTACTTGACTTGTTAGCTGAGACCGGGATGCTTGACTGCAACCCCATTGAGACACCGATCGAGATGAACCACAACCTTGCCATCTATCCGGATCAGATTCCAACGGATAAAGGAAGGTACCAACGTCTAGTAGGAAGGCTTATCTATCTTTCTCATACTCGGCCTGATATTGCTTATGCTGTGAGTGTGGTTAGTAAATTTATGCATTGCCCTAGTGAAGAGCATATGGCAGTGTATCGTATTTTGAGATATCTTAAGATGGCACCTGGAAGAGGTTTGTTGTTTCAAAAGAAGAATGAGTTGGAAGTTGTGGGGTACACAGATGCAGACTGGGCTGGTGATAAGACAGACAGAAGATCCACATCTGGGTATTTTACATTTGTTGGAGGAAACCTTGTGACTTGGCGCAGCAAGAAACAGAAGGTTGTAGCTAGATCAAGTGCTGAAGCTGAGTTTCGAGGTATGGCACATGGAGTTTGTGAGATGTTGTGGATTCGTAATGTGTTGAAAGATTTGGGTTTTAAACTCCAGAAACCTATGGACTTGCATTGTGATAGCACGTCTGCTATTGAAATTGCTTGTAATCCTGTTCAGCATGACCGAACTAAGCACGTGGAAGTAGATCGACATTTCATTAAGGAAAACCTGGACAGGAAGATTATCCGTTTCCCTTTTGTGTATACAGAAGATCAATTAGCAGATGTTCTTACGAAAGGAGTGTCAAGGAAAGTGTTTGACAACTCAATTGACAAGTTGGGCATGATCGACATCTATGCACCAACTTGAGGGGGAGTGTAGAATATTCTGTAAATATTTACTTTCCTTGTAGGTACAGATTACGTTTTCTGTATAGTTATAGGAAATATTTTCCTATTAGGATTACTCTTGTATTTTTCTTTATAAACCTCCGTTTTGGAGAATATTGTATCGAAGTATTACAAACCAAAACCCTTGTGTTCAACTGAAAGTAGTTGCGGCAGATGGTGTAAACCTGGGCGTTATTGCTAGAGGAACTACGGGGTTTTCAGCTGCTGATCTTGCAAACTTGGTCAACATTGCAGCCGTGAAAGCAACAGTTGATGGTTCTAAACAAGCGAGCATGGCTGATCTTGATCGAAAATGCCAAGGATAGGATCATGATGGGAACCGAGCGAAAATCTGCAGTTAAATATGAAGAATTACGAAAGCTCACAGCTTTTCACGAGAGTGGCCATGCACTTGTAGCCATTCATGCCGATGGTGCACTTCCGACTCACAAGGCTACGATTGCATCACGAGGAATGTCTCTCGGCATGGTTATAAAGAACAACGGAAGTGATTGGAATAATCTGTTTGAATTAGATAATTGCTTTACAGTACAAAGCCTAGATTTATACGAGGACTATAGTCTATCTAAAGTAAGAACTAATTGTGTGATTTACAGAATATATTGGATTGAAAGCAGATACAAGAAACAGTTAACAATCAGTAAATCAATATTCTTTGATTTAGGATCTGCCATTGATTCTCAAAGTAATTGAAATTGAAGCACTGATCAATGCAATGACCTGCAAGCTGGACTATCTTTCTTAGTTATCATTCCCCCCCAAGCTGAGAGGACGAGCACGGACCGGAATCTTGGATGCAAGAAATTGGAAACGCTGAGTAGATAAGCCCTTGGTGAAAATGTCAGCTGTTTGGTCAGCAGTAGAAACATAGGAAACTGCCAGCTCTTGTCGAACAACCTTATCCCTCACATAATGGTAATCAACTTCGATATGCTTGGTTCTGGAATGGAATACGGGATTGGAGGCCAAAGATATAGAGATGATATTATCACACCAGATCCGGGGACATGAGAGAAATACATTAAGATCACGAAATAGAGATCGAAGCCAAGACAACTCAGCAGCTGTGTAGGCAAGCTGCCGGTACTCAGCTTCAACAATGGGCCTGGAGACTGTTTTATGTTTCTTTGAGCACCAAGAAATCAAGTTGGGACCAAGATAAACACAGAACCCACCAGTGGAATGACGATCATCCGGATCACTGGCATAATCGGCATCCGAATAGGCAACTAACTTGTGAGAACCTGGCTGATAAACTAACCCATGATTAAGGGTACACTTCAAATATCGTAGGATTCTCTTGACAGCATAGCAAATATCAGGACGAGTGAGAGTGAGGTACTGTAAAGCCCCAACAATACTTCGATATTCAGAAGGATTCTCTAACTGGACACCATCATAGACACTAAGCTTTTTGCCAAATAAAACAGGCGTAGGATAAGGTCTAGAATCATGGAGCTAGGTCTTTTTCAACAAATCCACAATATATTTGTGTTGTGTCAGATGCAAATGATCACCATTATAAACAGCCACATTACCAAGAAAGTAATGAACAGAGCCCAAATATTTCATAGAAAATAAAGAGTTGAGATTATGAATGAGGTGTGATATGTGAGAAGAGTTGTTACCCGTGATCAATATGTCATCCACATAAATGACAAGAATGATATAGATGCCTCTATTATTGAATATTTGAATGTGAACATGGAGTAGTCAGCCCATGATTCCAGGAAGCCAAGTTCTTCAAAGTAATCCGAAAAGCACAGAAACCAAGCCCGAGGGGCCTGTTTTAAACCATATAAAGAACGGCGGAGCTTGCAGACATGTTGTGGGAATTTGGGATTGACAAAGCCAATAGGTTGCTTTATATAGACGTCCTCATTGAGATAACCATGGAGAAACGCATTTTGGACATCTAACTGTCTAATTGGCCAACGATGACTGACTGCAAGAGCAAGAACGAGGCGAATTGTGGAGTGCTTAGCAACTGGACTGAATGTTTCAGTATAATCAACGCTGTCTTGCTGATGAAAGCCATTGGCGACGAGCCTGGCCTTATATCGCTCAATACTTCCATCTGAGCGTTTCTTGATTCAGAATACCCATTTATTAGGAAGAATACTCATTGAGGAGGACGGTGGAACTAAGGACCAGTACCTGCCTGTTGCAATGCTTTGAACTCATGATCCATTGCTTCACGCCATTCTGGATACTTTGCAGCTTGTGTATAACAAGTAGGCTCAAGAGGAAGAGCGAGGAGAGTAGAGTGCATAGCATATCTGGGATTGGGCTTGCTAATTCCATGTTTGTTGCGAGTGACGAAGCCGCCATGATTTTGCACCTATGACACCAAAGGAGAGGATAACAATGGTGGAATCAGATTGTCAGTGGGAGAGAGGTGGACGAATGGAGATCGGTATGGGTAAATGGTGATGCATCTGTCTGTGCAGAGGAGGGCGAAATATGAGTGGGAGTACTCTGATTTGGGAGAGAAGGGGAAGTTGGAGATTGGGATTGGGAGGAATCACCAAAAGTAAGAACTAGGCGTTGTGGGTTATGAGTATAAACTTGTAGAGACAGTGTGAGTGGTTAATATTCATGGTTTGGAGGAGGAGCAACGTTTACGGCAGAAGGAGAAGGAGAGTGAGATTGACGTGGAGGATAAGATATATGTGGAGAAGGAAAAGGACTTGGAGAAAGAGATGGACTTGGGCCTGACAATGGGCCAAAATTTATTATGGACTGATCTGTTGAGGGATCAATGGAGGAGCCTGAAGTGAGAGCAGGTTCGGTAAATGGAAAACTGGACTCATCAAATAACACATGACGAGACAAATAAACACGACCTAAAGAAGGATCAAAACAACGATATCCTTGATGATTGAGTGAATAACCCAAGAACACACAACGTTTGGACCGTAATTGTAATTTAGAAGAGTTATAGGGACGAAGATAAGGAAAACAAGCACAACCAAAGACCTTTAAAGAGTGATATTAAGGCGCACGATGAAAAAGTTTTTCATAGGGAGAGGCATAGTTAAGAACTCGGGATGGAAGACGATTGATGATATACACTGCCGTATTGAACGAGTCAACCCAATACGTGGATGGCATATGTGCATGGGCTAAAAGAGTAAGTCCAGTATCAACAATATGGCGATGCTTTCGTTCGGCCAAACCGTTTTGTTCATGGTGTTTTGGACAAGAAAATCTTTGGAATATTCCATGAGTGGATAAATAGGATTGAAAAGCATGACTCTTGTACTCACCGCCTTCATCACACTGAAGCACTTTTATAGGACGATTAAATAATTTTTTCACATGAGTACGAAAAGTGATAAATAATTGAAAGACTTCACTATTTTGTTTCATGGGATATATCTAAGAGTAGCGGGAATAGTCATCGACAAATAGTAAATAATATTTAAAACCTTGATGAGATAAAAGAGAGGAGCACCAAACATCCGAATGTATTAATTCTAATGGGAAATTTGAAACAGAATCTGATAATTGATAGGGAAGTTTTGCACTTTTCCCTAATGGACATGATTGACAAAAAGAGAAGGTGCTTGATCCCATTACTGGAACAGCTTTATTAGACAATACTTTAGATACAATAGCAGAAGATGCATGACCAAGGCGAAAATGCCAAGTTTTAGCTGAGACACTAGTGCCAACATAAGCCAATGAACTAGGGACTTTGGATGTTTTTGAAGGAAACCGTAATGGATAAAGGCCATTTTCACTCTTCCCGTGGTAGAGCATCTTCCCCGTCTTCAGATCCTTAACACAGAAGAAATTAGGATAGAAGATAAAATAACAATGATTGTCAATAGTGAATTTGTAGACTGAGAGAAGATTAGTAGATGCAGAGGGACAATGAAGAATATCATTGAGATGAAAGGAGGAAGAGGAAGAATGAAGCTTAGAAGAGCCAATGTGTTTAATAGACAATCCAGAATCAGAATTAATTCCACCAAGATTATCAAGACCTTTATAAGTTTTAGGAGAATTAATATTACCTAGGTTTGGTGTCACATGAGAATTGACCCTGGTGTCTATTAACCATGTTTCTTCATAAGGAGAGTGATGAGCAGTCATGGCAGTAAGCCGAGAAGATGGGACACGACCCTCATAAGATAAATTGAGGCGGTTGAAACAGTCAATAGCGGAGTGGCCAGGGTGAGAGCATATTTGACATTGAATGCGACCAGTATTGAAAAAGAAGTTACCATTGCTTGTGGTGGTACCTGGGGTTGGACCCAAGATGGAAGACCTACGAGACCCAGAGGAGCCACGAGAATGAGAGAACGTACCACCCCCTCTAGAGTGAGCAAAACTGGAACTTGTGATTCCATGAGAATGCGATCCTCCACGGTTGGAACCCCCACGGCCAGAGATGAATGAGTTCCGGCCTCGTCATTGAGTGGCATGAAGTGCATGGATTCCTTCGTCAGCAGTAGGAAGAGCATATTCAGAGATGCGGCGTTCCGCACTAAGAAGAAGAGCTTCAAGGGCTTCATAAGTGATAGGAGAATCACGAGCTTGAGCGGAGCTGATTGTTGTTTCATATAGGGGGCCAACATTGGTCATGATAATGTTGACAAGATCCGCATTAGGAACAGGAGAACCGGAAAGGGCCAATTTGTCTGCAATGGAATTGAGTTTGTCCAGGTAATCTGAAATAGACATATTACCTCTAGTGATGCGAAGAAGATCAGCGCGGAGTTGAAGAACACGATGCTAGGATTGAGAAGCAAATCGGGTTGCTAATGCAGTCCACGTAGCTTGAGAAGAGGTGGAGTGGGCTATAGTAGAGAGGACTTTGAGGGTGAGAGAACCATTGATCCAACTCAGGACCATCTGATCTTGTAGAAGCCAAGGCTCGAAGTTTGGATTGACTTGATCAGTGAGTTTACCTTCTTTGTCCTGCAGGAAGCAAGGGGGGCATGGATTGGTACCATCAACAAAACCCCAAAGTTTTCAACTTTTTAGAATAAGAGTGATCTGAGCAAGCCATAGGGGATAGTTGGTGTGGTCAAGTTTGATTGTGAGGAAGTTGGTAACATAATGAGTATTTTCAGGGGTAGAGGTTGGGGAAGCCATGGGACGTGAGAGAGGAAAAAATTAGGCTCTTGATACCATAAAGAACAGAGGAAGAGATTGGAATAATCTGTTTGAATTAGATAATTGCTTTACAGTACAAAGCCTAGATTTATACAAGGACTATAGTCTATCTAAGGTAAGATCTAATTGTGTGATTTACAGAATATATTGGATTGAAAGTAGATACAAGAAACGGTTAACAATCAGTAAATCAATATTCTTTGATTTAGGATCTGCCATTGATTCTCAGAGTAATTGAAATTGAAGCACTGATCAATGCAATGACCTGCAAGCTGGACTATCAAGCTGGACTATCTTTCTTGGTTATCAGGTTACTCAGCTGACTGAAAAGGATGATGAGATGAGAAGAACGCGGAAGTAGATGCTTGCTAAGCTTGATGTTTTTATGGGAGGTCGTGCTACAGAGGAGCTAATATTTGGAGAAAATGAAGTTACTTCTGGCGCATCATCTGATATTCAGAAGGCAACTTCTTTGGCAACTGTTTGAGCCTAAAAGTAATTTTGGTTTCCAAACTCCTTTCAAAAAAAAAAAAAGTAATTTTGGCAAGATCCCTTTAGGGGATTTAGCATAGCGGGCCGATGCCTGCGGCCCAAAATTAAGTATACTTGGGTTTGGGTTATAGCTTCACCAATTCCAAGATCCATAAGGAAAACGAGTCCTTATTGAAATCAGGTAGCGGAGATTGAATAGGAAACTTCAATCAATAATCCTTCTATGGCAAGGAACAGTCGAAACCCTAGGGTATAAATATCAGGTTTCAAGGACGAAAAATGGACAACTCTTCAATCAACTAATCGCACAGATTATCAAAGCCTCTCCGGAGCAAACCTACATGCAACGTAGTTGCAAACCAGCGAATTAAGGGTAACGCCCTCGCAACCCAGTGAAGCTAAAGTCACGTTTTAGCAAACCCTGTGCTTTCTCGCAACTTCCCAGTGATTTCTCTACTTAGTCTACAATACTAAGTATATATCGATTTGGTGAACGCAAGAGATCACAACCAAAGCCCTTACCCGTAACGCAAGAAGTCATTTTCCGAAAGGCATAGAAAAGAACCTTGTGAAGAGGTTGGTGCTCTCCTCGTCCACAGAGTTTGAGAAGAAGTGAGGTTAAGGGAATCCCCGACGACTGCACCCCACGGTGCTGGCATGCTCGCCCACTCAAAAGAGATAGTTTGCAACCAGACTGGTTTTGGAGCCAAACATTTTGGCACGCCCAGTGAGACATTTTGTAGCGTTTCTTCACTATCGCAACCATTGGGAAGTCAAGTGCAAACACTTACCAAAAGGTTTACGTTAACTGCCCAAACCACAAGACCTCCAGTTACAGGCCGCACTCTCATGTAGACTGTCGTGGTATTTCTGAAGAAAAAGTGACTCAAAGATTTTCTCTCAACCCTCCATCACCTGATATGTCAACTGAACAAGGAGAAGTCACCCGCTCGCTACTGAGGGCCAGAATGTCACTACTAGCCAGGTAAATGAGCTTGTTAACACTTCCGTCGCCGCTAACTACGCGGGAGGCTAGGGAAGAAAGGCTTTCGTTGCGAAGCCTATTCCAGAAGGAGCGATTGTTGAGGAACAGATTGCGATCATCATGGAGAATAACGATAGACATCGTGAAAAGGTGGCCACTGATTTTGATTGTAAATCGCGAGGACAGATAAGCTTATATGCAAACTGGACGAGCGCATTGCCCAACGTGCTGAGGATACCAGGCGACAGATTGCACAGTCTGAGAATGCGGTAAGAGTTCATGCTAGAGGTATCGCTGACGAGAAGAGCTAGCAACAAAAGCAGGTCATGGAGGCCATCTCGAGCCAAGCCAAGCATATTGCATCAGAGTTGGCAACTCTTCGCAATGAAGGGTCTAACCTCGCGACCCAGATTGCCATGCAAAGAATTGAATTGGACCAGGCTAAAAAGGTTATGAATAAGGCTCTGGGAGATCCTACTGCCATCCTTGGTTCGCTGGGCCAACCCTCGGGCTCTGGCAAATACATACCTCTGAATGCTAGGGAAAAGGCTATGAGCAACACCGCTACACTGTCTGCAATGGTCGCTGCCTCGTCAACTAAAAACAGGGACAAAGCTCTAGTAATCGGCGACAAAGAGAAGTCTACACCCTCAGTAGTGCAGAAGAGTAAAACTTTGAAGTTTGGCGAAGGCACTCCTACAGATCCTGTCGTGTTTGTTCAATATGACAGCGATGGAGCAGAGAATGTATATTAAGAGCTTCCAGGAAATCACTATGGACTCAATCAGGTAGGCAATCTAATCAAGATAACGGCTCTGGTAAAGGATGTGTCCACACTAGCGCTGACTCTTCAGCAATCCACTATTCCCTAGACCATTCATCTAGTGGAAGGAAAAGCGACCACTACCCAGACCGCCCCTCTCCAGACGGCTAGCCAGACCGTGGTGATACCTCCGCCTCCTGGCCCAAATTATGTGAGACGCGAGGAGATTGAAGAGATGATCAGGTTGGCTAACCCTAGGGCCCACCCTGATGGAGTTTATGAGGGGTCTTTCTCGCCACATATAATGCTCGCGCCTTTTCATATTTTCTACTTTTTCAGGAGATGATACTGAGAATGTGGCAACTCATCTGGCCAGGTTCAGGGTGCAATGCGGCCAGTAACAAAATGATGACATCCTCAAGTGCATAATCTTTGGTACTTCTCTTTCTGGAGCTGCTTTTAGATGGTTTTCTAAGCTTCGACCAGGATCAGTGGCAGATTGTCCAGCAATGGAAAAACTTTTCCGAGAAACTTTCGGGGCTATCGAGCCTGAGGTTGACTTGGCTTCTCTCACTCAGATGGCCCAACAGCCCACCGAGTCTGCTGTTGCTTATCTTCAATGCTTCCGGATTCAGAAGGCCAAACTGAGTATGGTATTGCCTGAGAAAGAACTAGTTAAGTTGGCAATCAAGGGTTTGGAACCACGCCAGCGAAAGAAGCAACATGGCAGCATGATCCAATCAATGGGATAGCTTATCACAGAGGTGGATAGCTTTGAACATCTTCTCAGAGAAACCGACGCTAGAAAGAATGCGCCCAAAGGGACATATGTCCCCGGAAAACATAGTACAATGGCTGCCTTGAAGTATCAACCGGCCACCTATGATCCTTATTATCAAGGTGATGAGGTTTACCAGGATGAAGATGATGAAGGGGAGAATGAAGTCTCCGCATTTGAGCTGACAGGGAGGAAGAACTCAACCTTGAAGCAATTGAAAATATCTAAGGAACCTGTTAAGCTCAAATCTGTAGCTTTCACCAAACCTGAGTTCGCGACGTATACATATGATGCCAATAAGGCACATGAGATTTTAGATGAGATGATAGTTGCGAACATGGTGAAGACATATTTCGAACCTTTCCCTTGGCCAGATCAGTTAAAAGGGAAAAAGTACTGCAAATTTCACAATTACACGGCTGACTGTGTGAAGCTGAAGGACCAGATTCAAGTATGACTCAATAACGGTAGTTTGTAGGTGGAAGCCCCAATGAACGCAGCAGCATTAGTGGACCTGAACTCTTTTCCTGACACTGGGGTCAATATGGTTGATGTGAATTGGACAAAGAAAAACCAAAGGAAACCAACACTTGATTTGACTACAAGGAGTCAAGAAAAAGTCAAGGATGGGGTCCCAGCAAAGAAGAAGGCCAAACCTGTCAGCGAGGCCTCACTAGTGGTCCTATGTTCGATGTAAAGAGGAATGTGGCATCCAAGTGTCACATGAAGAGGTCTAGCAGACATTTCGTTTTGGCTCTTTCCTGCCAATCAAGTGGGCTTCGCCATTGCGAAATTACCAACCTTCTAGCCCAAGAGCAAGAGATAAGATAGAGTCACCGCCATCCCTAAAGGATTCCAACCTGTTCAGGAAATTGAAAGCAGCTGCGGCCAAACAGAAACAAGACGGAAAGGCTGGCAACGGACACAAGGATGTCGTGGCCAGGCCCTATATACCGCCGGCTTCGACCTCCTCCATCAAGGAGGGTATATGGTACACCAGAGAAAAGGGGAAGGCGATAGAGATCAGCTCTTCCAAGAAAAGAAAGTTGCAGCGCAGGTTTGGAGAAGCCAAACGAACACTAGAGGCTTTAGATCAAGGCCTGATGAAGCCTTGGCAATTGGTCAAATCTCCTGAACAATATCAGAAGGAGGTGGAAGGACTAGCCGCTAATCCATTAGTGGCCCCCGTAGCTTTCGAAAACAAGCAAGCTTAGAGTCAGGGGCATCTAAGCCCAGTGTTTTGCTGCAGGATCACTAAAGAAAGGACACCACCGGCAGCTAGAAAGGAAAGCTAGCCAACCAGGAGACCACGTGTCAGGCGCATGCTGTTCCGCGAGGAGCCAGAAACGAAATGCTCAGTTTTTGAGAGACTGGGGGGCAAGGACAACTCTACAGATGCCTTGCGGTGGAAACCTAAGAAAGTCCAAAGTTTGGTGGTCGCATCCCCAAAGGGGGCCCCAACAGGGGAACAAAAGCCGGAACCACCAAAACAAGTTGTAGCGATACAAGAACACAACCAGGATGAAAAGCTGGTCCCCGCGAACGAGTCATTGGTTGCTTTGGTAGCCAGAAAGTTCAACACTGAAATCCCAGTCGATGAACCCAAACTTAACCTTGAAGACGACGTGGACGAGATAGAAATGGTTGACACCTCCTGCAACATGGTTTATGTGCTTCCTGCGAAATATACTTTGCCAGTCGCTGCGTAGGAATGTGTAGAAGTTGAGGGAGGTAGCGAACAGCCTTTGGAGATTACCTCAGCGGCAATAACACTTGAAAAAGAGGCGGTTTTCCTTGAAATAAAAGATGCCAATAGCAAGGAGTTCTTTATGAGCTTTACAAGACCAACACCTGCTATAGTCTAGCACATGCGGCCTTTGTATATCACGGCGGAAATTGGCGCCACCAAAGTTAGCAAAATCATGGTCGATACCGGAGTCGCAGTTAATGTCGTTACTACAAGGACCATGCAACTCCTTGGAATCAAAAAGGAGAAGATATAGTCCACATCCCTGACGCTTAAGAACTTCGCGGGGACTGTAACGAAGACATTAGGTCTACTGTTCTTGCGTATCAAGGTCGGCCCCGCAGAAGGGGTTTATGCTTTCTTTGTTACAGATTGTTACGCGGCCTACAACGCCATTCTAGGCAGGGATTGGATTCACCAGAGCTATTGTGTTCCGTCCACTCTCCACCAGGAACTGATTACGTGGAACATGATTACTGATAAGGCTAATCCTCGCCCGTTCCCTGTGTCTGTGAATTATGTAGATGCCAGGTACTACTTGGAGCCAATCGCTCCATTGTAGGTCAGTGGCATCGACAATAAAGGTTGCCCCACAGGGGTGACGGCCTTTGATTTGGCACAGTAGGGGCTTACGCTCGCGAAGGAAGACCTGGAAAGGCCCGGCCACGCTGTGTCTAATACTTTTAGTAATTAATGGATTACCTCCATTCTTTGTACGAAAGGCTATCCTCGTACTTGGTGGAAAAATAGGCCTATGATCGAGTTGCGACCTTAGAAATTGTTAATGAGGAATTCTCTGACCATGAAGGGGAACAAGAAGAAATCCAACTCGCCCCAGCGGCATTGGATGATACACCTCTGAAGGTTAGGGACCCTACCGAAAAGGTCAATCTGGGAACAACTGACAAGCCCATGGAAGTGGCTATCAACACCTATTTAGAGCCTAAATAGCGAGAAACAGAGGCTCATCGACTTATTGCTGGAATACAAGGACTGCTTCAAGGAAAAATATGAAGATATGCTCGGCCTGTTACTAGACTTGGTATGCCACCAGCTACCAACACTCCCTGACAAGAGGCCTGTGAAGTAAGAGCCGCGAAGAATGAACTCTGAGACCCAAGTTCTGGTCAAAGAGGAAGTTGAAAAAATGCATAAGTCAGGCATTATCAGGGTGGCTAAGTATAATCAGTGGTTATCCAATATAGTGCCTGTTCATAAGAAAAATGGTAAAATGAGGGTCTGCTGATGGGAGCATAAATGCGACGAATATAGTGTGAAATCCCTTACACTTTTCTTAGCTATTTCCTTTAAAAAGTCAGTTTTAACTTGTTTTCTTTTTAGGTAGTTCGTGGAGTGATTCAAGAGAAATAAGAGCTGAAAAGGAGCAACGAAGCCATGAAAAATGAAGTACTGATGCAGAGGACCAAGTTTGATCAACCATTTGGCCAGAAATTACAAGGAAAATCCACGGAAATCGTTGTGCAAAACAGTTGCTGCAAAGCAGAAAACTGCAGTTTCAGAATCAGCTTTCTGGGAACGGTTTTGAGGAGCAATTATTGCACCTTTCCAGATGTACCTTTGAAGAAAAGGCCAGCGATCCTTGAATACATGATGTTATACTTCAACTACAGCCAAAGAACAGGTCAAAATCATCAACGAGGCAGTAGGAAATCAAAGTCGAAGTATGCTTCCCGATAAGGCAGAAACTGTCAGCTTTTCACGAAGCTTTTGGGAGATCTTTTCCGGCGATTTTCTTGGAGTTTTTCCAGAAGTTTATTGATCATTCTAGATGATCTTATGTCATAGAGAACGTGGGAGTCAAGAACCATCCAGAAACCTGTCAAGAAGAAGTTGTTCCTTGTCCAAGAAGGAAGCTTCAGAGTCAGAAATTGAATCCTAGTCAAAACAGGACGGTTTTGCAGAATTCTTCTTTGGACGGATTTCCAGGGCATTTTTGGGAGGTTATTGCTGCTACAAATGTGAAGGAGAGTCCTAGAATGATTCCTCAAGATTTTGGGAAGATTATTAAAGCTTGAAAATCATTTAATTATGCACCAAGTAGAGTAATCCTCAAGCAACTAGGAGAGGCTTTCAAAGCGGAATTGGAAAAGGAAACTTGGGCTGTGTATTCTATATATATAGAGGCTCTGAACACGTTGGAAGACACCAACCTACAGCGCCATCTTCTGCTCCCAAACCCTAGCACACAAAGTCTAAAATTCCCAAGTCTTCAAGAAGGAAAACCGTGCAATTCACCATCCACTTCCATCAAGCTCCTGCCGTGCCCCATCTTGAAGGATTGCCTGCATCTAAGGCTGCCTAAAAGTGAATTCGTGGCTCTCATACTCTGCTCTTTACGGTTTTTATTATCTTGTAATCGAATACTCATGTTTTTATTTGTTGAATTTAAGACGATGTGTGGCTAGTTATTTTTGTTAGGGGCGAGGTTTGAAGCCCCAATTATGTAGAACATATGTTTGTTTAAATTTAGTTTCTTGATCTTTGGTGTGGATTGGTTGTTTATCTCTGATTGATTGAAAACTTTTACATGTGTTTGTTTTATGGTGGCCAACATAGGATTTATGCATGTAATTGGAGCTAGGTTTAGAAAATAATTCACCTAATCGTCTTGTTTTCTAATCCACAAGTATGCAAGGCTTTGAACAAAAGTTGATGTTTTAAACAACTAGAAGAGCATGCTAGGTAAGCGTTCCACACTAGACTGTAACTCTATAATCAATCGTTTCCATGAGATCTTAATGCTTCAAATATGTTGACACTATATGTGTTGTTGATAGGATAGCGTTCTATACCTTGATTGCATGTTTGATAGGCTTAGCTATTGTGCGTTCACGTAGACTAAGTAATTAGGGAAACATTAATAAGGGACATGATCTGCTCCGACTTGTTTCTTGATTGATTTCTGTTAACACCTTAGTAATTGAAACTAGATTAACTTAACATTATTCGAAGGTAATTGGTGGTGGATTTCCAAGTCTCTAACATGTTCTCCATCTTGTTTTCTCAAAACCTAAAATCAAATTTGTTTTCTTTTTGTTTTCTCTTTTATTTTCGTAGGAACATAAAAACCCCAAATCTGTTTCAACTTAGGATTGCAACGCACCCTTCTATCCCCATCTTGTCCTGCCATCTTTTTCCCTCTTTGACTTTTTCTTTTTCTTAGTTTTGTTATTTGTTTTGTGCTTTAGTTAGTTTTGTTTTGTTTTATTTTGTGTGAATTATAAAGTTACCCTCAATCCCCGGCTTGAACGATCCTTGCTTACTCTATATTGCTAACGACTACATCTTGCAGGGTTAAATTGCGCGCTTGTTTTTAGCGTATCATCTGCGTGGATTACAGAGACCTTAATTTGGCTACCCCTAAAGATGTCTACCCCATGCCGGTCGCGGACATGCTGGTAGACGCAGTCGCCGGGCACGAACTGTTATCTTTCATGGACGGAACAATGGGATATCACCAGATTCCGGTTGCGGAGGAAGATAGACACAAGACCGCGTTCCGCTGCCCAAGGTTCGCGGGCTTTTTCGAATATGTGGTCATGCCCTTTGGACTGAAGAATGCTGGGGCCACGTATTAGAGAGCCATGAACGTGATCTTCGACGATATACTTGGGAAGATCTTAGAGGTTTACATTGATGACGTGGTCGTGAAATCTAAGAAGCAAGGAGACCACATTACGGATCTTCGAATGGTTTTCGAGCGCATGCTACTACACAATCTCAAGATGAACCCCGCCAAGTGCGTCTTTGGAGTTCAGGCAGGATACTTCCTGGGGTTCATAGTCCATCAAAGGGGCATTGAGGTCCCAGAAGATAAGGCTAATGCGGTTATCAACGCATCTCCCCCGAGAACGAAGAAAGAGCTACAGCAGCTACTGGGTAAGATTAATTTCCTACGACGCTTCATTTCCAACTTTGCTAGGAAAATCCAACCCTTTTCCCTACTGCTAAAGCTGCAAGGACAAAACGAGTTTGTATGGGAACCTAAACATCAAGAGGCCTTTGACAAAATCAAGGCCTATTTAGCGAGCCCACCAGTGCTCATTCCTCCCAAGGCCGGATTTCCATTAAAATTGTATATTACAGTAGCTGAGGCTTCCATTGGCAGCCTATTCGCTCAGGACGATGAAGAGGGCGTAGAACATGCCATCTTTTACCTTAGTAGGACACTCACAGATTGCGAAACAAGGTACACTCAAATGGAAAAGTTGTGTCTTACATTATACTTCTCAGCATGCAAGTTGCGACGTTACATGTTGTCCTTTACTACTTGCATCATTGCTCAAACCGATCTAGTCAAGTATATGTTATCACGACCTATCCTGAGAGGTCGTATTGGCAAATGGGTGCTCGCCTTGTCAGAATTTTCACTTCAGTACGTCCCACAGAAAGCAGTCAAGGGACAAGCCATCGCAGACTTTCTGGCACATCACCCTATGCTGGACGTCCCCGTGGTGAGAGACTTACTGTTGTTGTTGAAACTTTAGATCGCCTGGATTTGGCCTGTTTACTAGAATATGCCGTACTATATCAGGCCACTATATCACTCCAACCCTGGGTACTGTATTTTGACGGTTCAAGAACATATACATTAGTAGGGGCAAGAGTCGTGTTGGAAAACCCGACAGGCGATCGTTTTTCCTATTGTTTCCAGTTAGAATTTGGGTGCACCAATAACTAAGCAGAATATGAGGCCCTCATTATAGGCCTAGAAGTGTTGCTGGAACTAGGAGTTAGAGACATCCAGGTTCGCGGAGATTCATTGCTCGTGATCAATCAACTTCGCGAGAAGTTTAGGTGCACAAGCTACCTGCTCGCACCCTATCTGGATCGTGCACTGGAGCTTTTGAACCAATTTGATGACTTGGACTTCGAACATATTCCTCGCAAGCGCAAATTTGCAGCCAATGAGCTCGCCCAGCTGGCTACAAGCATTACTTTCGAGTATGGTGTTCGCAAACGCATTCTAAAGGTCGAGCGCCCCACTTTGCCTTCATGGCTCGCGCGGACTGACCCACCTGATGACGCAACAGTGGCTGTCTTAGACCTTATTGATGTGGACTGGCTAGCTCATTTGATCGCCTACCTTAAGCAGCCAGACTCCTCTATTGACAAGAAGATACGCTTTCTCACGCTTAATTACTTTCTCATAAACGATGAGCTGCGCCGGAGCGGTGAAGACGACATCGATTTCAGGTGTGTATATGGCCGCGAAGCGAAGCGACTGATGCTAGAAGCACATGCATGTGTATGTGGAGCTCATCAATCTGGTCCTAAGATGCGCTGGCCGATCCGGAGACATGGTTGTTATTGGCCCAGTATTTTAAAGTATTGCATCACGTTCGTGAAGGGTTGCCAAGATTGCCAGGCACACAGACTAGTCCAGCACATTCCCAATATATCCATGCAGCCTATTATAAAGCCTTGGCCTGCGCGAGGCTGGGCATTAGATCTTATTGGGATGATCCATCCTCATTTATCTCTCCAGCACAAGTTCATCATTGTCGCTACAGACTTCTTTACTAAGTGGGTAGAGGCTGAGCCTTTGAAGGAGGCCTCGGATGCCACCATTCGACAATTTATATTTCAAAATATTATTTGCAGGTTTGGTGTTCCGGAGGTGTTGGTCTCAGACAGGGGGGGCAGCATTTATGGGACGCGATATGCAAGAGCTTGTGGCAGACTTGGGTATCCAGTTTATCCACTCTACCCCTTACTATGCTCAATCCAATGGCCAAGCAGAGGCCAGTAACAAGATTATCATCAAGTTGCTGAAGAAGATGCTCGCAGAGAATCCTCTCCAGTGGCATGAAACATTGTATGAGACACTATGGGCTTATAACACTTCCAAGTGGAACCCTATAGCCACCACACTCTATGCTTTAATGTTTGGCCACGATGCAGTTCTCCCTTTGGAAATCAATGTTCAATCCCTGCGCGTCCAGGATCAACATCATTTGATTGGTAAGGATTATGTCCAGGCTATGTGGCAGGAGCATAAAGATCTTGGCGAGAAGCGCTTAGAGGCTTTGGACAACTTAGTGATGGAAAAGCAACGCATCGCTCGCGCCTATGATAAGAGGACACGCGGGCGCAGCTACAAGGAAGGTGACCTTGTGTGGAAAGCAGTCTTGCCACTCTGCTAGAAGTTGACCGACCGCGGTAAATGGACTCTGTGCTAGGAATGACCCTTTGTGGTTCATCGAATTCTTGATCGCGTGGTTTTTCACCTTAAGGATTTGGACGGCGAACTCCATCGCAACCCAATCAATGGCAGGTTCTTGAAGAAATATTACCCAAGTGTTTGGGAATTTGAAGATCCCCTAGATTCACCTGTTCCTGGGACAGGGGGGCAAACATAGTCTTACTGTGTTCACGTCCTCCCTTACACTTAGGCCTCCTCAGTGGCCCCATTCTCTTGTATTCGCTTCACCTAGTAAGACTAGGGGGCAACATTCTATGCCTTCAGGCCTTGTTTTCTCTGATTGTTCTTTTGTTTTCTCTGATTGCATTTAAATTTTAGAAATTTCTTCAATTCTTTTGACAATAAGTGTTAAAAGTTTGAGCACGTTTAACATGGCCTATACTAGAGGCCTTTAGCGAAAGAAATATGATTGTATTCATAAAGTGGCTTTGCGGCCAAAAGTAATACAAGTACATTCACGAAGTTTACATTTGTAAGACTACAAAGCCAAAAGTGGCTGAAACATTGTACTTCAAATCTTCTACGAGCTTCTGGGTTGTCTGTTAGGAGGGCAGTCAGATGGTCACTCTTCCTCTTGCTCTCTTCACATTCCTCAGATCTGAGCTGCAGGTGCTATCGCCTGTACTGCAAGGAGAGCGAAGGAAATAATCCATCGCAATACTTCCAGTTGGTTATAATCCTTCCAGTTGGTTATCCTCCGGGATGAAGGTGGTCATCAGAGGAAAGTGCAACCCAGTTGCCCCATCTCCCTCCAGGATAAAACGAAAGTTCGATCCGCTAAGTCCAGGAGGTAGGGCGTCGAAGAAGAGCGTACGACCTTGGGTGGCCTCCCACCCTTCTTCGATTTGCTCCACGTAAGGGAACCTAAGGAGAAGGACTCCTCAGAATATGGTATCCTGCGTTAGGAGCACCGCGTGTTCTTCAGCCTAACTGAAACCGGTGAATTCCATCCAGACTTTCTGAGGCAAAAGACATGCGGCTGGACCTGAGATTAGGCCATAAAGCCTACCCAGGACTTGAGATTAAGCCATAAAGCCTAAGAGCTAGAGGCTGAGAGCGGGATTGTGAGGAGAAGATTTCAGGAAGGAAAGGAAGAGAAGTAGGGCTTGCAAGGCTATTTCTGGGTAAGCCATGGTTGTGGGTATTTCACTTCTACAAGTACAGATATTTATAGGGCCAACCTCAGTGGCCACAGCCCTTTGATGGACGGTTGAAGTAGATTCAACGCCATCAATAAGAATTGAATGCGGTGATCTTGGAAATGAAGGAAAATTGAAGATGCGTGGGAAACGGAACGGTCTTCAAGGAGGTAACCGCTTCGTTTCGTTTCGAGATTATCTTTTAAAACTGTTTTAATGCGCAATTAAGGCAGAGTTAAACACTGCATTGCCTACAAAATTTGAAGTAGTATTTGGGCCAACAAAGTGAGCTAAATAACTAAATAATATTAATATTAATATTCTTCATACAAAACAATGGGCCTAACACTAGAGGCCTAAAGTCCCCGGCCCGCATAAGTTAGACGGAGGAAATGCTCATCCAGGAGAGAGCCAGCGTCAGCGGCGGCTTGTTCTGCTTGTTGTACTTCTCTGCGAGCTTGGGCCAGGTTTTGAGATAGCGTTTCAGAAATGGCTAAGGGTTGCTCCAGTTAGGCTCCTCATGGGTGAGCCTGGCCGTCACCGCGGCTAGTTCGGCCTGGAGTTCCTGGATCTGAGACTGAAGATGATTCTCTGCGAGCCTCAAGTCTCTAATAAGGGTGGCCTACTCACCCAGAAAGTCGCGCAGGCTGTCCATCTGTTGGGTAAGGGCTTAATAATGGGCTTGGGCCTGTCTGGCCTGCGCCGACGAGGCCGTTTTCTCATTAAGCCACCTGGGGAGATCATCTAGCAGCTTGTCTATATCGCGGAACTGGGCTTCAGTGATGGCTCGCTCTGTAAGAAGAACTCAGAGGTACTCTAAAGCTCTCGCGGGCACGCTTGGCGTCAGAATGTCAGGTCCCAGGAGACGACGAAGGCCTTCTCTAGCGTCATCTACAACTCCAGGGGGAGTCACTTCAAGCACGCGAGCCAGCCACTCTAATCTGGACGGAGGAGCTTGTTGAGGTGCAGGAACAGCGACAGGAGCTGCATCTGGCACTGGCTCGGGATTCACGCCTTCCTCTTATTCAAGTACTTGCATGGGGGGCAGGTTCCTGGTCAGCCACATTTTTGCCAACTGGCCCAGTGGGGTTTTCGCCAACCATTGCCTCGGTAGCGACAACCATCTCCTCGTTCTGAAAGGAGTTCTGACCCTAAAAAGAGGATTCAAACGAGGGGCCAAATTAAAGGTGACTATGAGAAGATATACCTCTTCAGCAATGGGCTCGCGAAGAGTTTCAGAAGCATTAAGAACGATGGGGGTCTCTGCTGCCAGTTGTTCCTGAAAAACCTCGACAATGTCTGGAACCGATTCAGGCGCTACTTGTTCCAGGAGTTGAGTTGCAGTTGGCTGCTCATGAGGGATGTCTAGAGGTGGCATTCTTTCCTCAGCCTCAGGCAAGTTATCATCTAGAATTATCACTGGCACCAGAGTCAACTGCGAGTCACTCGCCGCATTGACAGGAGGTGGAGGGTTGGCTAAATCAGGTGGTGCTTGAGCATGTGAAGAGGATTCTCCTCCCCAGCTGTGGATGATTCTTCCCCAAT
This sequence comes from Rosa lucieae, assembly GCA_024704745.1. NCBI lineage: Eukaryota > Viridiplantae > Streptophyta > Magnoliopsida > Rosales > Rosaceae > Rosa > Rosa lucieae. The sequence continues at coordinate 6,878,632 of CM045493.1, forward strand.
TTTCCTTGAGGGACCTGTGGATCTGTGACGAACGTGCAAGCGAGGAGTGTTATGGGTTCATACATAAGAATAGAACAAAGATTGCAGTGCTCGCTGTAGGTATGTATTACCAGTCGATCAGCGAATGGTTCATCTTCTGCCCATCGGGTCAGTCCGGGGGCCGGAGCGACTATTCTTTCGGGCTAGAGTGGCGGCAATCTATTAAAGATTCAGGAAGTCACATTAGACTTTGAAAGAAAACATCAAGATAATAGACTCTATGAAGAACTCCTTACTGTTTGTGGGTCTTCATCATCAGAGGAGTCTTCGACTTCAGGCTCTGTCACTATTGCTTTTTGTTTCTCGGCTTGACCGGTGGGCGGAATAGCATCACTTGCTTGACGACCGGACAACTGCATACTTCTCCGCTGCTATAAGATATGAGTTAGGGGAATAAAAGGTAAAAATAAAGGAGGAGAGTGGGGAAGTGCTAGCAGAATTACCTCTCGAGAGGGCTCGCAGATAACGATTCCAGCTTGAGCAGGACGAGGGGTTCACACGGGTCACGGAGCTGGCACTGGTCGCAGAGGTTGTGCTTCGTCCTCAGGGAAGCGAGGAAGCAGCTCAATATCAGCTTCATAAGGATACCTCAAGTCTTGAAAGAGGGTCGCGAAGAGCTCATCATCTCGCTATCTACAACAGTTAACAGAGACTTCTAACCACCATTGGTCGTAGTCCTCGGTGACCCCATCAACGGGAGCAATCTTGTTGGCCCAGTTAGGAAGGTATACCAGCGCGAGCATGCTTTGGGCTGGTGGAGGCCCGGTTGTGGGGCCAATTCTGCGCCAGGAGGTGTTGTAGTTCCAAGCCTCATAGAACGAATGACACAAGCTGGATCAGGCCAAGTTGGTGAGCAAAGTGATTGGGGGAATAGAGCTCGTAACTGAGTTCATCAACGGTAAGCCTGATATCTGAGCAGGAGATCACGCGGTGAAAAGCCAAGCGCGCATAATCACTATAATTAGAATCCCCAGGAAGGAACCCATTTTCAAGTAAAGGCGGGAATCTTCTATCAAGCACCAGATCTGAATACGGCATTTTGACCAAAAGGTACAGATATGAGAAACATTCAGAATAAGGTAGGGATGTGTGCCTTGCCTCGCGACATAGCCATTGACCAAGAAGCTCATCGGCCGGTGGGAGAGGTGGAATGTCTTCTCGGCGAAAATACGGGAAGTAAGTTTGAATCCAGAAGTCGAGGATCCAAAAAGGGCCGGAAATGCCAGTCTCGAAAGGATGCATGGTAGCTTGGTACAGAATGTGGTAGAGTGTGCCTAGTACTATTTGTCCGAGCCCTACGCGGCGGCCGTTGTAAAGGGCTGTGGCCAGAAAAGTCCAAGATTAAAGACCAATAGGTTTGTTGACAGAAGTACAAAAAATGAATTTGCAGAGCTAATACTCCAGGAAAGCAATTCCACCAGTCACATTGTGCTCTTTGCGGTAATGGGTCAGCCACCGCGGATAAGAACTGCTATAAGAGCCGCGGTCGGTTTGAGCCATTGTCGAAGCGAATGTGACGGAGTCAAATTGACCATGTACGTAGGGTTCGCCGTCGATAGGTAGGCCAGTAATGGTGAAAATATCTAGCAAGGTGATGCTCATTTGGCCGAATCGAAAATCGAAAGTGTTGGTGGTGGTGTTCCAGAAACAAAGAAAGGCGGCCATTGGTGAGCGATTGCCACCTCGTGGAAGGCGAAAACACATATCAATTGTGTGGGTAATACTTGCCGCGTTCCAGCGAGCCAGATTTCGCGCTCGTGCCTCCTGATACCAAGAGAGCTTCGTCGCTCTGATGGTGGGCCAGTTCCCTATTTTGGCTATGTGCGGATGTGCGCCCCAGCTATTGAAATATCCAGGGGTCCTTCGGAGGGCCAGAATGGGTCAACGGATGGGTAGACCGTAGAAGGCGAGAGCATCGTCTGGGATGAAATCTCGCGGTGAAGGACGTAGTCTGGCATGATGGTTTAGGAGTCTGAGAAGTAGAGGTCTCTAGACGTTGGTATGAATGAAGCAGCAGGCACCGATACTGGTTCCCCAGGTATGAGCAGCCTTCTCGTTGATTTCCTCCTCCTGATCGATGATCATTTTCTTAGGGGGAGCCATTTCTGGGCTTCTGAGAAGAAATAGTAGGGAATACGAAGGTCTCTAGGTTTAAGAGAGACTGGAAAGTTTCTGATGTGACAGGTTTGAAGTGGCTGCGGGCAAGGTTCTAAAAATCGGGCTAGGCGGCCGCCTAGGCGCTGGGCGCCTCCTACCGTTCAGATTTTAGGCTAATCGATCGAGCTGGGCGCCGGACTGAAAGTCGGCCGCCTAGTCGGGCTAGGCAGAGCCTAGGCGGCCTGGGCGCTGTGTGATTAGGCGCTACTGCCTTCTTCTTCTTTTTTTTTCTCAAACTCAAATGGGGTAAAACATCATTCGAACTCAAAGTCTCAAACATCATTCTGGTTTGAAATCGTTAAATTGCAGAATTGGTAAGTTGAATTTCTGGGTTTATTTCTTTCTGGCTTGCTGCACAGCTGTAGGAACGGATCTGGACAAAAACAATAAGGAACTGCTCCTCTGGTAGAATCAAAATCGGAGAGCGGATCTTACCGGGACTCACGGGAGAAACAGAGACAGTAGCTCTTTGAACGCATTCACCAAATCACTATTCACCTTGGCCCTTGGGCGTGTTATATTTGTGGACTGTAGAAGAAGATGAGAGAAAATAGATGAGGAAGAAGAGAGATGAGGAAGAAGACAGATGAGGATAGGAAGATGAGTCCACGTGAATCTTTTTGATTGAAGAGTCCACGTGAAGAAGAATGGAAGATAAAGTGGTTTGGGTTTTTTTTTTTGTTCTATTCTCTTTGAGGAAGAAGTGGTACCTTTAAAAAAAAAAAAAAGTGGTGTAGACGTGTAGTGATAGTTGCCTATCATTATCAATTAATCTTTTTTTTTTTTGTGAGAAAATCATTATCAATTAATAGGTTAGAATAAGTTATGCATTATTAATAAGCATGCATAATATTAGGTAATTAATAATTCATTATTTATTAAACTTACTAGGAATTACTTACTCAGCCTCCTGGAATTGTAGTAAACTTTTGTGAGACGTAAATTGTAGTAATCTGATTTAGCTTCTTATGATGAGCAGGCTAACCAATAGTTCAAATCTTTAGCATATTGCAGTATTGTTATCCATTATCTAGCTATAGAGTGTTTTGTTTTACCTTAAAAAAAAAAAAAAAAAAAAAAAAAAAAGAGGACTCGAATTCAAGACCGTATTATCAGTTTCATCCTCAACGGAGTTCTTTCCGGTGCGGAATTAGATTAAAGATAACAAAACTATGGTCTTCATTCATTGAACAAGTGCATGATATAGAACATTATAGAGAGTTAGTCAAAACAGCCGTCTCAAAAGCCTTCTATGGTTTCTAATTAGAAAAGTCATTGACAACCTTTGGAAAATTTCAAAATATATAATAATCTGTGGTTAGTATGTATAGGATTCGTGCATATAAATCTATCAGAACCTAAAGTTCTCAACCACCCAGGATGACATATATTGACATGGTGCTGTGGACTAATATGGTGTTGAAAAAGTGAAAATTTGACGCTGGACCAATATTTTGAACTCATCAAAGATTCAAAGTATCAATCAATTTTAATCTCTGTTGGATTTGTTCATTCATGGCGGTTACTTTACAGTCTTTGCTTGTCTCCCTCAATATGCAGTCAATTTGGGCGACACCGATACAACTCATACAACAAACAAAAACTGGTCTCTAGAACCCACAAAGGAAAATTAGGGCCCCAATTTTTGGTGGGCTTGACGGCCTTGACCCCTAAGTGGTGGATGTCCCAATAAATCTTTTTTTTTTGGTCAATAATGATAATTCATTAGGCTGATGTCCCAATAAATCGGTTCTGTTTGAAAATTGGAATAATTCAATTGTTTAGGTGAATACACACTAAAATACTATCAGTGTTCATGTTAAACATATTGATGATTTTTTTTTTTAGTCCATTTTTTAAAAATGTTTCATGGTCATGTCGCATATATTACTTGATAATTAATGTCGAGTGCTATATTATATAATGGAGACCAACTTATAACAACGATATCGACTACATCGTGATGTGGTTTAAACGAGAAAGCCAAAAAACAGGAAGTAGCAAAAAAATTGAATGAAATTGGTTATGAGTTGGAAAACTAATCGGCCGGATGGCGAAGATGGCCCCATTTTGACACTCAAAATAGAAGTATCCGTCGCCAAAAGAAGAAAAGCATCTACATATCAAAATCTTGACTACTCAAAAATTCCAAAAGTAAAATTCGAAAGGTGGCTCCAATTATCTTTGTGCCAAGTCAGCAACCACCCTTCTCACTGCTTCCTGGAAGGCAGACTCGTCCCATTCGTTCGCCTACATAAAAACAAAATTAATTAATTAATTAGTCCCTCATCACTAATTAATTAAAGATTAAAAGTGTAAAGACCCCCTTCCTTCTCATTTCCTCTATCATTATTAATATTTATGAATAATTTTATATCATGCATGCATGTTAAATAGGTAGCCATCAAAATTACCTTTACCCAGAATGATAATTAATTAGTATTACAATCTATGCTTAAGAAAGTTAATGTTTTGTAGTATTCTTAAAGTACGTTTTCAACTTTGTTGGAGTTTTATCTGATGAACTTTCCTAGAAATGAAAGGAATTAAGCTACATTTGCTTTGCATGATCTGCTTAATCAATCTATTAAGTAACTGGGATTGCATATATACCTGATCATCAACTCTTAATCTCAAGACCACGCGGTTGATGTTGGGATGTAATTCTGTTTTCCAAGTACTTGCTTTCATGGACATCAAGCTCAAGTTCTTAACTTGCTTCAAGAATTCCAAGATTCTAATTACCATATCTTCGGTCGAACATTCTCCTGATCTCACAATCACTTGCAAGGCAATAATTTGCTGATCTTGATCTGTGCTCGAGCCAGATACATGCGTAAGCGTCACAGTAACTCTTTCTGTTGATGAGGAGCCAGCTGCTTCTTCTTCTTGATCTTCTTTTGCTACAAGCCTTGCAGCTGCCTCTAACTGCTGGTTTCGTTTGCTAAGCTCATCAACTTGAGCTTTTAAACTAGTTAAGTAGTCCCTTGCAGTTGTAAGCACTGATGCTTTGTCTTTCTGCATAATGCAAATTAAACAGCAGGTTACAACTTACAACCAAACCGGCCAGTACCTCATCATCAACAGTCATAGGTTTGTAAATTGTCATTTTAAGTACTTAACAATTGTTCACATTGACAATTTGACAACATAACATATTAAAAATTTTAGACGTACCTTGGTTCCAGGAGGAAGTAGAGATTTCAAAGAATGAAAGCTTTCGTTAAGTTTCTCACGCCTTTTGCGCTCAGATATCATATGATGCAACTGACTTGTTGTGGGGCGGGTGGCAGCTTGCATACCCTGATCGCGAATTCTCAGTAAATTTAAGCTTCTCAAGAAGGAAATCGATCTCTTCACCATAGTTTGCTTACGTACTGCTAAATTAGCAGCGCCTTTCGTTTGTGTTCTTGGGGCCAAAGGCGATGAGATGTAATTATAATTCTTGAAAGCACTGCTGGGTTTCGGCTTTAGATGACTAGGACTAGGGGCCGGATCATCCTTCAATGCTGGAGGTACTGATTGGTGTGAAGATATAGAAGGAGATGAAGAAGGTGAAGGAGTAGTCAGGACGGCGAGGATTGCTCTTGTAATTTCAGCATCTTCGATCTCAGGAGCTGGTAATTGGATGTTCCCTCGAATTCGAGAAAATGCTTGCATGGGCTGTTGATGAGGATTAGTACTACTACTAGTACTGCTAAATATGTTTGTATTTGGTGATACAATTGGTTGCAATGATGAAGTAAAGTTTGTAGTATTATAGACTTGATCAGCTGGGATATTGAGAGAAGTAGGTGCGGTAGATGTTTGGAGAGTGTTGAAGAGGAGGGATGAATATTCGGGGCTATCCATGGTTGAGTGCGATCTCAAAGATGAGGAAGATGATGAAAGTTGGTTTTGCTGCTCAGTATATGCTCTAGTACTAACTACTTCTACTGTATGTGGAGATAATTGTGATCTACAGAAAGCTTCTGGCAACATCCAGCTTCTCATGATCAGTTCCTTCTTTACATTCATCTACAAATTAATATTAACAAAGAAAAATCAAAACTCAATAATTCAGATGATTCTTTGTTAATTGGTTATGGAAATGCAAGCTAGTCTTACTTGAGACACATTGGAGAAGCCGAGCTCAATCTCTCCACTCTTGCACCCCATGAAAACTGCAGTCTGTACTAAGGAGTGCACAATGAGTATAATGGGTGTACATAAAAATGTATTTGTATAGCTAGCATTAAATTATCATAATGATAGCAACCTACCTTAATTCTTGCTTCCTGATAAAATTGCTTCTGAATTTGAACTGATGCCAGTCTTAGGAGATCCATTTCTTGCAACTCTACGTAGGCAAGACCATTTCTGAAAGCGAATCCTGGAACACATCTGATCATATATATTTGGAAGAAATTAATTAGACTATATTAATTTACCAATCTTTCTATCAGAAAAAATGTATAAGAAGACTAGTACTGATCATGGACATGCATATATGTGCTTACTCATTTTGGACAATCGGGAACATTGACAGCCGATACTCGTCGAAAAGCCTCAGAGCTAGACTAGGTCCAGAAGAAGAAGAGCTACCGGGTTGATTTTCTTCATCATAAACACCATCAAAAAACAATAAACAGCTGCATATCCACAATCACCATTCACATATACATGAGTGGCTTCATTTAGTATCTTATTAGAATACAGATCGAAAGATGGAGTAGTGAGATGTATATATACATACTTGGGAATATAAGACCGCCATAAGCAAATGTAAGAGCAGCTAAAAGACTGCTTGACGAGTTTAAGAAAATTGGCGCGAGAGCCTTCATCAAGCTCGAACGCAGTGTCCATATACAGATACGATGGAGGCTGAAGGCTAAGAGGTATCTCTATTGGAACTGATTTGATCGAGTTTATGTGATTCGACTGTGTTCCTTCTGGTCCTTCATTTTCACAAATACGCAGGATGTCTAGAGAGAATTGAAAGAGTCTTAAAATATCCTATATATATGAGTGATCGATCATATAAAGAAGAATTCAGGAACTTAATTAATGTATTAGGTAATAATATAATTAGCTGACACAAATACGGAGAATAAAGAGCGATTGAGTTGAAAAGTAGTGGTGAGGGAAGAAATTGGAACAAGAAGCTGGAAGAAGGTCCCTATGCAGTTGCGTACAAGATTACCTCATCAGATAGAGATAGCTAGAGAGAGGAGAAGAGAGAGAGAGAGAGAGAGCTGGTTTGTTTAGTGAGGATATATGACTAGGAAAAAGAAGTGGTAGCAGATGAGAACTTGAAAAGTAGTAGCAGGCTAGTAAAGCAAAGCCAGAGAGAGAGAGAGAGAGAAATATGAGAAGCAGCCAGGCAATAAGGGATAGCAATAAATTTTGTACTAATTAATAGTATGCTCAATTGTATGAGATTTGAAAACAGAAAAGTAGTGGTCAAAGTCCACCCTCACGACTCATATTGAATAATCTGCATCCATGGCCACTTGGGTTGTATTCTTAGATTTGAAAAGGGTCAAGGGAGGAAGGCAGACCATACTGTCCCTTTCTGGCTTTTCTATAGTTCTCTTCTATTAATTTCCCACGTACGTACTTCTCTTTCCATCTTTTATATATGTCTTTCCCCTCTAGCTGCATCTTCCATTTCCCCACATGGTTAATTACCATTTCTTTGTCTACCCGCGCATACTGAATTTCACCAAAACTTCCCTCATATGATGATTAAGAACTCGCATTTACCTATCAAAGTTGAAACTCTCCCTTCCTTTAATTTTGGTCTTTCTTGTGAGATCTATTCTAGTCAATGCCCTTGTAATCTTGTATATATTATGCATGTTTGGTTAAGAACTTGTTCGATATTGCTTTTAGAGTTGTCAAAACTAAAGCATTTCAAATACATAAAAACACTTCTAATGATACTTGACAAAAATTGATAAACGTGTTTTTCAATGAGTTTTCTCATAAGAACTCATTTCAGATATTTTATTAGTGAGCAGTACTTTTCAAGTGCTTAGTTTTACAATAGTTAATGTTAATAAAACAAATCAAATACGTGCATCTAACTAAAATTCATATTCTGATTGTTAACATGATATATATAATGACCATTACTACCGTACAAGTCATACAATTTTTATATACATACGTTCATTTTATACTTATAGACCCATTTTCATCTGTAAGAGTATCTTCCATATTCTTCAATGCTCTGTGTTCAACTGATCGATCTGGCGGATCGAAGCTTCTGTTAGCTATAGCTAGATTCAAGTAGCAGTTGGAAACTTTAATTAGAGTGCCCTAAATTAGAGTATCTTGCTACAAGGTCTAGCTAGTTGACTACTCTTGCATTCACACCATGCATCATCAATTTCACAAGACCATTCTATCACTCTAGAAAGTTGACAAGTCCGAGCTTCCGTGAGGACTGCTGGTTATCAAGAGACATCCTCAATTAGCTACAATTAGGGTTTAGGTTTTGATATTCGGAAACTTAGATTTTGTGCAAGTTATTAGACTTGTTTAGGGTTGACGTGAGAAAAAAGGTAAATGACTATGTTATCCAAGGTAAAGCGTGCAAGGTTGTGGGTGTTTACTATAGATTGATATAGCTGGAACTTATTGTGGTTTATGCTCAATCACTAGCTACTTGTTGTAATAAAAAGCGTACGTTATTGATCGAGTAAATATACGAAGAAAATTTTTTTTGTTACATTAAAAGAGAATTTAATCCTTAATCTAATTTAATTTTAAAGTCAATTTTAAATCCCTATATAAGTCACTTTTAGAACTATAATCCATCGAAGGTGATGAAAAAAAAACACTATAATCCATTTAAACCTCGTAATTAAGCTATTGGGTAGTGTGAATATTCCAAAATAAGAGTTCCTAAGAAAATAACAACTCAATACAGGCTCACCCGTGAAAAATAAAACTAGTGGCTCCAGCCTCCAAGTCTCCAACTACCCACGTTTGGAATTCAAATGCTTGACCGAGGCATCTTGTCCTTGGTGAATTCTTAAAACGGCGATTGATAAGAGAAGCATAGCCACCAATTGGTATAGTAATCTTCTCAACTTATGGTCCTCCAGATGTCTGTGTGTCAAATCTGCCTTCTCACTATTTAAATCCAATGTGAACTGAAACTATAATCGTTTCTATCGGATTCACACATGCTTCACGACTAATATCGCTTTTTCTTGCTTGGATTATTATGATTGTTTATTACCAAACACCGAAGCATTGATATGAACTTTTGGTACACATCTTACTTTTTTTTTTTTTTTTTTTTAAGAATAGATAATTTCATTATTTATCTATAGCCAGAACACACGTACATCATATGCTGTCTTACATCAAATAAAAACTAGATGGCTTAAGCTACCAAGCAAATGACAGGTAAACCTCATCGTAAACAAATTGAGCATAATTTTTAGACCCATCCATATGAACACAAAACCAACACTATATCGCCTAGAGACCTCAATTGGTGTACAATTAGAGAAGCTAAACTTAAATAGCAAAAGACTAGAATCCAAATGCTAGGTACCGAGAAACATAAAACTTAGAGCTTCCCTTTGCCCTTGTTCTTAGGGCTAACCTACTGAATAGCAGCAGCAGTAGGGTAAGTGAGACGCAGTGGAGCCACACCCACCTTCTTTTGAGAGCAAGGATTCTTGTTCTTGCTCCCAAGTGGTCTTCCCACCATCCAAGTGCGGTGAAAGTAAGTTTTGAATGTCTTAGGATCAACGGGCTTGCGGGTCAGAGGTTTTCCAATCAGAAAAGATTGGGAGGACTTGCGAACATGACCACCACCAATCTTCCCTAGATCAGGAGCGCTGCCTCCTTCAACGAGTGCAAGGAAAGCAGCGAAGCTTGCGGTGACAGCATCAATGGAGGCCATTGGCTGAAGAGAAGTCGACAAGAGAGCGATAGAAGGAAACTAGGAGATGGAGGCTAGGGCGCCGTTGAGAAGCTAGGTGGAGAGAAAAACTCTCCTAGGGTTTTTTTTTATTGGGCAGTTCAAATGTACACATCTTCCTTTTGTTAGAGCATCTTATAGAGTAGATACTTTCAGTTAGTCAATTAAATTGTGACATTTGATCATTAAATCTTGGTCTTCTAAAGATCTTTTGTTTTTCATCAACTATAGCACATAATTGAACTAGTTAATTAGCTAGATTTTAGGGATCATTGCTTGACTTTAAGAATATGGCCTTGACTTCAATAAATCGTGCTATATTGCTTTTGTTCATAACCTCGTGCCCGGGAAATCCCAACTTTGATTTGATATATTTCTCCTCAATCATTTTCTGAATGCATTAATTAATGGTTTTTCTCAGGATGAGCTTCGATTTTGTTTTATTTTTCTGATGAAAAAAGTACTTTGTTAAGAACGATTGATGTTAATTGGTAATTACATATGAAACATATTGTTAGCCCAACATGTTGAACCATTAGCAAAACGTTTACTCGCATCCTAATGTCCTATACGCAAAAGGACTCACATTAATCAAGGGGAAAATTTCATAAATAGTCACTCAACTATGACTCATTCAACACTTTGGTCACTGAAGTTTCAAATATATCACTTTGGTCACTCAACTATTACACTGTCAATCACTTAAGTCACTTTGTTAATTTTTTTCATTAAAAAAAATTATAAAAAATATTCTTTGGGTGACTTAAGTGATTGACAGTGTAATAATTGAGTGATCAAAGTGATATATTTGAAACTTCAGTGACCAAAGTGTTGAATGAGTCATAATTGAGTGACCATTTGTGGAATTCTCCCTTAATCAAGAAACTGATGGCACGTTTACTTACTTGGAATGGAAAATAATCATGAATCGGAGACAAGTGGAATGGGAGAAGAAAAGAATCGGTATTGATCCCGGAGGAATGATTCCTAAACCCATCTCCCCCCTCCGTAATCGAATTCCTGAGTATTCAGGAATCGATTCCTGATAAATAGGTGGGACCTACACCAATTCCGATTCCTTCATGTGTTAGTAAACACATGAATTCTTTTACCTGGAATCATTCCGATTCCTTTATGTGTTAGTAAACACATGAGAGTTTTTACTCCGTAATCATTCCATTACATTCAATTCCATTCCAAGTAAGTAAACATGCCCTGAAGGTAATCGAACCGAAGTAGTTAGATTAGGCAGATCGACGGAAATAAGTAAGTAATTAATAGTAGTTACCTTTTCTTTCTCTTCAGTTCCGGTTAAGGTATAGTTAAGTTGTATACAGCTCGGTGGTCAGTAACCATAATTTGCTTAAAACTTTCCTAGCGGAAACAGCTTTCCTACTTCCAAGAGCCAATACAAAGTTACACACCAATCTCAAAGCTTCTATATATAATCAAGAAAACCAGGAACTACATTAATCAATCAATCAAGAGAAAGTCTCTACTTGCATGTCGGGTTGATTTCCCTCCAATCGTTTCGAGAATGGAACAGGAAAACTCGTCGACATCAGAACTTACAAGCAGTAATTAATCCTCTTGATTTTGGACTACTAGACGTCCTCCCCGGACTTGAATGTTCAACCAAGAGAGACTTGTCAGCTTGGGTTCTTGTCGCGGATTCGGATGATCGACCAAGAAGCTCTAGTGTGGAATCTCTTGTTCTCTCCGACTTGAATGATGAACCAAGAAACCCTAGTGTGGTACGTCTTGATTTTCCCGGACTTGAATGATGAGCCAACAAATTATTATTATTATACATATACTAAAGCTGAGTTCACTGTTTTCAATTGTTCACGGACGCGGGAAATGACGCAGCTGTCCCTGGCTTTGGTTTTGGGGAGTCAGAAAGTTGCTGTGGGGGTTTTTGGGGAGAGCATGTACTAAAGATGAGTTGGGCTCGGGGGTGGGAAATGACGTAGTTTTCCCTGCTTTTATTGACGTAGCTGTTCGGTATGTGGGTGAAAAAGTGAAATCCCTAATGCGATGGACTTTTGTGAGGGGTAGAGGTAGAGGTAGAGATAGAGATGGGTGATATTCAGGGAGGATATAGAGGCTCTGGCTTTTGACTAGAGTGCTTCAGGAGGTGATGTTGTGCTCCTATATGCTTCCAAGTTGCAAGAAATTTCTACCGTTGTCAATGTTTCTGGGTGTTATGATCTGAAGAGAGGCCGTAAAGAACGCTTGGGAGAAGACTTTATGCAGAGAATCAAGAAGGAAGGATTCATTGATGTTCAGCATCAGCGTGGTAATTTGCTAATTCTACTTTATGTGTGGTGATCTCCAGAAACTCACATGGTAGGGAGCAAATGGCCTAGATAAAGATTTCAACTGTTTCAGCATTTGTATTCATTCGCTTTCTGGAATCAGTATATTGTTTTCTGCAGTGTTGCTGTATAAAACAGACTTGACCTCCAAAAACTCATATGGTAGGGCAGAAATGGCCTAGATAAAGATTTCAACTGTTTCAGCGTTTGTATACCTTCGCTTTCTGGAATCAGTATAATGTTATCTGCAGTCTTACTGTATAAAACAGAGTACTTGTCATATACTGTCTGTACCATAATTGATTTATCCTATTTTCTTCCCTTCATAAATTTGTGAGAATTGTTGTTCTATTGACAATGTTGAAGGACCAACTTACCTGTTTTTTTCAAATTCGGAAAAGAATTATCTGCGACCACGAGGTTAGAAATAATACTGGTTATAGTTGCAACTTTTGAGTCAAAAGTCTATGCTTTTGATAATTTACTAAGGGGGGTGTATTGTATATGGAATTAGTGGAAGTTTTAAAGAAATCTATGGAATTTAAAAGTCTGGGTGTATTCAATATAAACTTTTAACAATCCATGAAAGTCTTGAGGTATTCAATTAGGATTTTTAAAGACTTCATGAATTCCACCAAAATCTAGGGGTATTCAATTAGGACTTTTAAAAATGAATAAAAGTACAGAGGTATTCAAAATATCATTCATACTTATGGAATTAGAAAATCATGGATAATCATGGACTTTGTAGTGTTAACTATACATAACAAACTCCAATAATTTTCCAGCCTTCAGACCAAAGATTTCAAAAAGTCTATCAAAGTTTCCTCTTCAAAAAAAAAAAAAAAAGGTCTATCAAAGTTATTCTCTCTACGCACCAAGAAGTTTGTCTTTCATCATCCCTCTTTCTTAATTTTTTGTCTTTTCTCTAATTTTTTATGATATCAACTTTTTTTGATACCCAACATGTTCATTGTAGTTGTTGAATGTGATTTTTGTTTTTTTTTTTTTTTTCAATTGTGATACTTTGAACCCTAATAGCAATACAAATGATTTATGAAACCCTAAAACTCAAATATTGTGGTCTAACCCTAAGACCTTGAACCATACTAAATTTTATCTTATTAATTAATTTTCTCATTAATTTGAATTTATATTATGGTTCAAAAAATGGTTGAACAATTGAATTTCAATTGATTGATTATAGATCAAGACATTGATCAATATGCTACAATATATGTTAATCGGCGAAAACAAAATTGATGAGAATAATTAACCATAAACATCAAGTGATCTATATTGTATATTTATGTTGTTGGGATTAGGAATGAGAACAAATTCACTAGACAGACTAACAATCATTTATTTGAGTCAATTTCTATTAGGAGCATTGAAGAGACAACAAGTTATTATTTTGTTTTGTGTTTGGGCTGCAATTGTTTTTTTTTATTTTTTTTATTTTGTACATCCTAGGAAATCTGTAGAAGTCATTCATAATAAAGTATATAGATTTTCATGAATCGATAAAAGTCTGTTGCTAAAATCAATGGTTTTAAGAAATCCATAACAGTCTATCAACTTTTTAAAGAGTCTGTGAACTTTTAAAAAAGTCTGTCATTTAAAAAAAGTCTGCACAAATCCAAATACAATACACCCCCCTAAGCAGAGTGACTATAGACAAGGCCTAAAGAGTAGATGCTTTTGTTAACCTAGGAGTATTGGCCAAAAAGATAAACTAACCTGGCAGAGTGAATGTGAGGTATTCCTGAAGACTGGCAGCTTTACTAACCTTGAATATATATGCAATCACTCTCAGACACACACCTACACAAGCTGGTATGCTGGTCGCACATAGTTAATGGATACCATGCTTGCAGGAAGTTGTCGTGTGACTGAGGAAAGTTTGATGGATCGCCTAAGTACAGATATGCATGAAGCATGCCTTCAGATTGACAAAGATTTTCGGTAAGCAAACTATAGCTAAATCCGTCTTGTTGTTTAATGTTTGCCTTTTTTGATCTTATTTTCTTGCATTTTCTGCATGACCAAGTTTATCAGTGATTCTCAATTTCTTATACAGGGTGTTAACTGTCCACGGGTCTGCTGATGAAACCGTCTCTGTTGAAGACGCATTAGAGTTTGCCAAGATTATACTTATCCACAAATTACATACCATAGAGGGAGCTAACCATTTCTACAGCTCACCTCTCTCTCTCTCTCTCTCTCTCTATGTGTCCAGTTACCTGTTTTTCCTTTTTTCTTTGTTTTGAAAGAAAATCATTGAGGGCACATCTCTGTGTGTGCTTGCCTTAATATATATGTATGTTATGCTTTTAGGAAGCATTACTTATCTAGTTACCGAAGAAAGCTTGATGGATCGATGTTTAATATATGCATGTGTCATGCCTCAAAGTCGACAGACAATGCAGGTAAGCATACACGATAATTGATTCTTGTGTTTCCTCATTTTTCTTTTCTTTTCTCAAATTTTCTGTTGATTGGTGATTCTGTATGTACAGGGTCTTGACTGTCCATGGATCATCTGATACAATCATCCCTCTTAATCAAAATGCATGGAGTTTGAGTCACAGATTACAGAAAATATAAGTGCAGATCATGGGTATATATCACATCAAGCCAACCTAGCCTCCTCAGCTGTTATCAAAGCAGCTATGCAGCAGGACAGGACAAGGCTAATTCTAACTAGGCATTCATAGCTAGCTATGCTAATCAACTCATCGTATAGATCATGTTGAATTTGTAGAAATTTTGATTTTGTGAGAGGAATGTAGTCTACAACATTGAGTTTTCCATTAAAACTCAAGGTTGATGAATCACCTAATTGAACGAAGAAGATACATTTACTTGCCAAGTTCCATTTTTTTTACCTTTCGGTCATGCAAATTTGAAATGTCAACAATGGTATAACTTGGAAGGTGGCAATGTTGGGAATCCTGTAAACTGCAGGGTTCAAATTGTTAGAGACTTTTTGGTTTTAGGCCAATTGCAAGCAAGAGAGAGAGTGAAGAGAGCTCCGTACACTGTGTTGCAGAACAAAAGAGAAGCAAAGGCTTTAGGTAAACATTAAACTTGCATTACCTTGGCCCTTGAGGAAAAGTCATCCACCTGTCTCTAATTTAATGCTGCTCTCAAATTCTTATTCTTTAACTTCCCTAAAGTTCCCATCGCCAAAACTCAGTCTTCACCAAAATCGCAGCCCAAAACGAATCGTGAAAATGGCCCAGACTGCCCAAAACCCGGGTAAGAAATCTCATCGTCTATCTGATTCAAGAATCAATCTGAGAGAACTGAGACTATGAATTTTTATTTGGGTGCAGCTGTCTTGTAACCAAGTTACAAACTTTGTAAGTAATTTAGTGGTTTCTTTGTTAATTGCAGTGAAGCAGCAATTGAAAATCGTTGTACCCAACAAACATGGTGAAAAACTTGTGGGCTTATTACATGACACAGGTTCTGGGGAGATTGTAATCTTATGTCATGGTTTTCGATCCTCAAAGGTTTGGCTTTTGTCATGTATGAACGATGAAGTTCTTCTTTCTTTTTGAAATTGAATTCAGCTTAGTTCGTTAAGAAAATGTCCATGAAATTTTCAGTGGCTAAATATAGTATCTGATTTGTTATTCAGTATTATAGTGTAATTCATTAGGAAGATGTTTATGAGTGAGGATTCATGAGAATACTATAATGCTGGGTAGGCTTCATGATGGTATAGCCTTCTCTTTCGGTTTCCAGGAGACAACTAGTATTGCAAACATTGCTGTTGCGTTGGAGAATGAAGGAATTAGCTCCTTCCGTTTTGACTTTGCTGGAAATGGGTAAGGCTGTGAATCATGGTATCTGAGTTTAATAGGTTCTATGAACAGTTTCATTAGAGACATTGTAATGGTGTTGATTTAGCTGTGGTATTTCTGTTTTCAGGGAAAGTGAAGGTACCTTTCAGTATGGTCATTATCGTAGAGAGGCTGATGACTTGCATGCTGTAGTCCAACACTTCTCTGGGGCAAATCGTGTACCAAGTGCAATCCTTGGGCACAGTAAAGGTGTGTTCGATGCTTTGCAATTCTTGTGAAATTTTTGCCTTTAGTGAAACTCATTTTAAAGTACCATAATTTTGCTTTTAGTACAGTCTTGATCATGAGTTGGCTTGAAGTATTCCTGTAAAGTTATTGTTCATACTAGATAGATCTTTCACGGTTGGTACTGGGTGGTATATAATGAAAACATAGTATTTGTTTATCTTATACCAAAATCATTGCTGGAAATGCTGCTTCAGGAGGTAATGTTGTGCTCCTATATGCTTCCAAGTATCATGACATTCCTACCGTTGTCAATGTTTCTGGGCGTTATGATATGAAAAGAGGCATTAAAGAACGCTTGGGAGAAGACTTTATGCAAAGAATCAAGAAGGAAGGATTTATTGATGTTCAGAATAAGAGAGGTAATTTGCTAATTCTACTTTATGTGTGGTGATCTCCAGAAACTCATATGGTAGGGAAGAAATGGCCTAGATAAAGGTTTCAACTGTTTCAGCATTTGTATCTATTCACACTTTCTGGAATCAGTATAATGTTACCTGCAGTGTTACTGTACAAAACAGACTTGACGTCCAAAAACTCATATGGTAGGACAGAAACGTTGTAGATAAAGATTTCAACTGTTTCAACATTTGTATTCCTTCGCTTTCTGGAATCAGTNATAATGTTATCTGCAGTGTTACTGTAGAAAGCAGACTTTTTTTTATACTGTCTGTTAGTACCATAATTCCTTTATTCCTATTTTCTTCCCTTCATAAATTTGTGAGGATTGTGGTTCTATTGACAATGTTGAAGGACCAACTTAGCTGTTTTTTCAAATTTGGAAAAGATTTATCTGCGACCACGAGGTGTAGAAATAATACTGGTGTTGCAACTTGTGAGTCAAAAGTCTATGCTTTTGATAATTTACTAGGCAGAGTGACTGATAGACAAGGCCTGAAGTGTAGATGCTTTTGTTAACCTAGGAGTATTGGCCAAAAAGATAAACTAACCTAGCAGAGTGAATGTGAGGTATTCCTGAAGACCGGCTGCTGCTTTACAGTCTTTACTCACCTTGAATATATATGCAATCACTCTCAGACACACACCTACACAAGCTGGTATGCTGGTCTCCCATAGTTAATGGATACTATGTTGCAGGAAGTTATCGAGTGACAGAGGAAAGTTTGATGGATCGCCTAAGTACAGATATGCATGAAGCATGCCTTCAGATTGACAAAGATTGTCGGTAAGCAAACTATAGCTAAATCCATATTGTTTTTTAACGTTTGCCTTTTCCCTCCTGTTTGATCTTATTTTCTTGCACTTTCTGCATGACCAAGTTTCTCAGTGATTCTTATACAGCGTATTAACTGTCCATGGGTCTGCTGACGAAATCATCGCTGTTGAAGACGCATTAGAGTTTGCCAAGATTATACCTAACCACAAACTACATATCATAGAGGGAGCTAACCATAACTACAGCTCACATCAAGCCGAGTTGGCGTCAGTTGTTGTGGACTTCATAAAGACATCTCTGGAGCAGGACAAGGCTACTTCTTAATTAGTTGGTCCTTCTATACCAATCAGTAAACAATTTGCTTGGTTCTTTCCCCTGAAGTGATAACAAAGTAGTCATTGCAGTTTTTTTTATCGACTATTGTTGGGACTTACCTCGAGGTTCATAACTGCCGACGACCTTCGTTGGCCGACTTGGTGCTGTGCCAGAGAAATAAGATACTTTGTGACCTCAGTTAGAGGAATTACACTCTCTGTTGTGTATGCAAATCAATGTTGTACATGTATAAGGATCGTCTTATAAACTACATCCATTTCCGTATGAAACCATTTTCTTGTAACATTCTCAATTTATTCATTTTTCTTGAGATTCGTTAAGAACTTAAGATTGATCGAAATATGTTCTCAGCTTAACAATTAACAATACGGAGCTAACTATTTGTTTTGTTATTGTTTTTCTTATTATGTTAAATTTTTATGAACAACTTTTGTTAAGTCAATAGAGGTGTTTCCTTTGCTTTTAATTCTTTTGTGAAAGGATTTCATTGATGGATCATTTTTGAACAAAAGTTGTTTTTAGTTCAAGCACTTAGTGTGCTTTGTTAATTATAGTTTGATCCTAAATAAAGCGAGAGATATTAAGTAGTATTATCTTAGAGCATCTCCAACAGAGTAGCTAAATTTAATTTTTAGCTATATTTAACTATTTTTGGAGTAAAATTCAGCTCCAACAGACTAGCTATAGCTTAGCTATATTTAACTTTAGCTATATTGGCTAGTGTTTAAGTATAATGTATTTGAGAGAGATTGATGAGAGAGATGTGTTCTTATTATTGAGAATAGGAGCCCTATATATAGGGATTACAAAGTGCTAGTTCTAATGTTACAAGGAATACCAATCCGTGTAGGATTGGGAAATCTAGAACCTTCTCTCCTATTCCTATTCCTAGTTTGATAAGGCACACTAAACTTGATTTTCCTTCAACACTCCCCCTTGTGCCGCTCAAACTTGGTGGTGACGCTTCATCCGTTGCCTCGTTAAAAACCTTGCCAGGTAACAAAAACCCTGTGGGACAAAAATAATCCTGGTCGAAGGACAAAAAGAGCACAACACGTCCTTCACTCTTCGAGATCGAACATGTAGACATCATAACTCCCCCTGATGTCGATATCTCCCCCTGATTGCTACAATCGTGGGAGTTCGGATAACTTTCTCAATCCGATCTCTTCACATGTTTCTCGAAGGTGGATTTAGGTAACGACTTAGTGAATAAGTCCGCTACATTATCCTCTGATCGGATTTGATTCACTTCAATCTTTAGAAGTGATTGTTGTTGCTGATTATAAAAGAACTTAGGCGATATATGCTTGGTGTTGTCGCCCTTGATGAAACCTAACTTCATTTGTTCAATACAAGCTGCATTATCCTCATAAATGCATGTAGGTTCATCTGTGGTAGACTTCAAACCACAACTTCCTTGAATGTGTCGAATTACAGACCTTAGCCATACACATTCACGTACAGCTTCATGTAGAGCAATAATCTCTGCATGATTTGAGGAAGTAGCAACAAGGGTCTGTTTCGTAGACCTCCAAGATATCGCAGTGCTTCCCATGGTAAAGACATAACCTGTTTGGGAGCGACCTTTGTGAGGGTCAGAGAGGTACCCTGCATCAGCAAAACCCATCAAGACATCATTGTCGTTTTGATGGAGGGAGATAGGAGGACGCCGGCCACCATGAGCGGCGGCGGCGGCGGCGCGGCAACATGGCCGGCGGCCATTCCATGGACGGGGGCGTTTTGCCTTTTGGGGTCCGATCCCAATTTTCCGTCATTCCTTTTCTCTCTGTAGGGATAGAATAGGCCCATATCAATCGTACCTCTTAGGTATCGAAAGATGGTCTTTACACCAATCCAATGGCGGCGTGTTGGCGCAGAGCTATGTCGAGCTAACAAGTTCACTGCGAATGAGATATCCGGTCTTGTGCATTGAGCTAAGTACAATAATGCGCCTATTGCACTTAAATAGGGCACTTCGGCCTCTAATGCTTCTTCGTCCTCATCCTTTGGACGAAACGGATCTTTTCCGGGCTCAAGACTACGGCCGATCATGGGAGTACTCGCAGGCTTTGCTTTATCTTCATTAAAGCGCCTTAGAATTTTCTGAGTATATGCAGACTGATGGATCAAAATCCCATCACTACGGTGCTCGAGTTCTAAACCGAGACAAAACCGTGTTTTCCCAAGATCTTTCATCTCAAATTCGGATTTCAAGTAATTAGCAGTTTCCTTTAACTCATCTAGAGTTCCAATTAGGTTCATGTCATCGACATAAACTGCTACGATTGCAAATCCGGAACTTGTTCTTTTAATGAACACGCATGGGCATATTTCATTGTTAATATATCCCTTCCCAATCAAGTAGTCACTTAGACGGTTATACCACATCCGTCCAGATTGTTTTAATCCATATAGTGAGCGTTTTAATCTTATTGAAAACGCGCTCCGTGGTTTAGAGCCACTTGATTTGGGTAATTGAAGTCCATCTGGAACCTTCATATATATCTCTGAATCTAGATCCCCATAGAGATATGCTGTAACCACATCCATAAGCTGCATGTCAAGTTTTTCGAAACTACCAAACTGACAAGGTAGCGGAACGTTATAACGTCCATTACGGGAGAATATGTCTCCTCGTAGTCGATTCCAGGGCGTTGTGAGAAACCTTGCGCCACAAGGCGGGCTTTATATCTTACCACCTCATTTTTCTCATTACGCTTTCTAACAAAGACCCATTTATGGCCAACAGGCTTTACACTTGGGGGTGTCTGCGTTACAGGCCCAAATACCTGTCTCTTTGTTAGTGAATCCAATTCAACCTGGATCGCATCTTTCCATTTAGGCCAATCTGCTCTTCGTTGACATTCTTCAACAGAGCGAGGTTCGATATCATCATATTCTATAATCCCTTTCGCAATATGATATGCAAATGCATCATCAATCGCCATAGAATTTCTATCCATCATCTCATGTACACTAGTGTAATTTATGGAGATCTCTCTATTCTCTGGAGTTGGTTCTGACATTGGAGCGTCCCCCAATGATGTCTCTTGGACATAACCATAATCCGGAATATTCTCATGAGATGGATTATTTATATCGATGATTAATGGATTATTCTGTGCCAAACTCGCTTTCTTTCTTGGGCGAGAATCCATCGAACCTATGGGCCTCCCGCGCTTCCTGGCAGGAGCCGTGGGCCTAGCCATAACGTCACCATCATTGAGAGATGGGACGTTGGCGCCATGCTCTGCATTCTTGAGTTGGCGTCATGTCCTCTACTTTTAGGGACATCAATCCTTGCAGGCACGTTTGCAGCAGGTATGTGTGATCTCGTCACTTTAGCGATATCAGAAAACGCATCAGGCATCGATTCTGCTACGTTCTGAAGATCGAGAATTCTCCGCACTTCAATTTCGGACTGTGCGGTTCGGGGATCAAGATGAGACAGAGTGGGGACAGACCACGACAATTCCGGTCGTTCCTGTTGAACATTGATGTTCTTATCTCCCCCTAACGATGGGAAGACTGTCTCATCGAAGTGACAATCCGCAAATCTTGCGGTAAAGAGATCGCCTGTCAAGGGTTCTATGTAGCGGATAATCGTTGGAGAATCATAACCAACGTAAACGCCTAATCGTCGTTGAGGACCCATTTTGGTGCGCTGTGGAGGCGCAATTGGCACATAAACTGCGCACCCAAATATGCGTAAGTGTGAGACATTGGGCTCATACCCAGTCACCATCTGGGACGCAGAAAAGGGTTGAGTGGCAGTAGGCCTCAGACGAATAAGCACAGCTGCATGCAATATTGCATAGCCCCAAGCAGAAATAGGGAGATTGGTGCGCATTACCAATGCCCTAGCGACCATTTGTAGTCGTTTAATGGCGGCTTCTGCGAGACCATTTTGGGTGTGAACATGAGGAACAGGATGTTCAACATCAATCCCAATGGACATGCAATAATCATCAAAAGTCTTTGATGTAAACTCTCCAGCATTGTCTAATCTTATAGACTTAATAGGATGATCAGGGTGGTGAGCCCTTAACTTAATTATTTGTGCTAGGAGTTTAGCAAATGCAGCGTTCCTTGTGGACAATAACATGACATGTGACCAGCGTGTCGATGCATCAACCAATACCATAAAATATCGAAATGGTCCGCATGATGGTTGAATAGGTCCACAAATATCACCTTGGATTCTTTGCAAGAATGGTATATTTTCTTTGGTGTCCTTTGCATAGGATGGTCTCGATCCTAACTTTGCTAAAGAGCAGGCTTTGCAGAACGAATAATGGGCTTTAGAAATAACCAATGAGGATTTTGGTTGAGCCATGAAGTCACATTTGACTTTAGAAGCAGAAATTGGAGTCAGGGGAGCAGGGTGGGTCAAAGCCACCCTGGAGCCGCAGGGGGATGGCGGCGCCGGCTAGTGGTGGCCGGACTTGAAGGGGGAAGGCGCCGTGAGGCGCAGGTGCTCCTCCTTGATCCAAATTTCGAGTTTTACTTCCTTTCGTTCTGAAAAAGGGATGTCCGTGTGAAGTCTTTAATATACGGATCATCATGTCACGACCTGGGTGTCCCAAACGGTCGTGCCAAAGCCTATATGTGTCGGAATCCCATAAATCATCTCTCATGACATGGTTGGATTCAATGACTCGAATAGTGGTTGCATACAACCCACTAGAGCGACACATAAGTTTCTCTAAGACTCGTTTATGTCCGTAGTCATTAGAGGTGATGCAAAGGAACTCTTGTCCATTCTCACAATGTGTTTCCACATGAAAACCATTGGCTCTTATATCTTTGAAGCTCAATAGGGTTCTTCCTGCCCTAGGAGCATAAAGAGCTTCGGTGACATTCAAAGTAGTGCCATTAGGCAACATAAATTGAGCTGGTCCTCGACCATGAATCAATTGAGATGGTCCAGCCATCGTAGTCACAGAAGATCGAGTAGGCGCCATCCATAGGAATAGCTGCCTGTTTCGAAGGATGGTATGTGTAGTGGCACTATCCACGAGGCATTCGAGCTCTCCGGGAAACATACTGAAAAATAATAAAGTTCGAATTTAGAATATGTCCAAGACATTTGAATAAAATAAGTCGACACTTTATTAATGATAGCCAATGATTACATCAAAATTTCTTGACTAAAATCTAATCCAATATAAAATCAAATAGTAGACGAATCGTAGTCACTTAATCCGTTCGGTAATTTCAATTTGGTTGTGACCAGGTAAGGTAAGGCGAGATTTTGGTGGAGCGTTGCTCACTTTTTAAAACCGTTCTCTCAGATCAAACCTTGCCTAGACATCACAAGTACTCTTGAGTACGCCTAGAGGGAAAAAGTTAATACAATAAGTCATTTTATTGATTTAAGGCATAATTGCCATTACATAATTCTTGGAAAAGTAAAGGACTATACTAATCAAAATCTGCAGCATCCTTGTGCAATTCTTTGTCAGATTTGAAGTCCGCTATGGTGAGATTGACGTCGGCATCATCACCATCTTCTTCTATATTTTCGGCAAAATTGGCTTCATGCTCTCTGAAGTCTCTAAATGCCTTGTAATGCGCAGCCAATTGTTTGCTTGCGTTGCATTGCTCACTAGATCCACATCGATGACACATGTCATTGTGATTTCCTCCCTTTAATTGAGGTGCATTGTTTGCACTTGGGTGGCGTCCCCCATAGGAGTTGGCGCCATTCCCACGGCCCTGGGTGGTTCCTCCATGTCCTGGAGCCCCACGGCCTCCTCTCCCACGTTGCCATGTATTGCCACGTGATCGTCCTTCATTCTGACGAGTACCTTCCTTTGTAGGGCGGTTATATGGACCAGAACGTCCGTTGTGTATTCTTAGGGTTCCGCTCCTTGCGCCCTCCTTTGGGTGCATTATTATAATTCGCCTCATGAACGCTCTTAGTTCCGATAGGCCTTGAATTATAATTCTTCACGAGGATATTATCATGCTTTTCAGCTACAGACATAATAGTAATGAGCTGATGAAATCTCGTGATCCGTCTAGTATCGAATTCCGTTCGATATTGCTTTGAGAGCAAAATTGCTGAGACGGGGAAGGTGGAGAGAGTTTTCTCAATTAGTTCTTGCTCTGTGACGGGTTGTCCACAGAACCCCAACATGGTTTTGAGGCGTAGAACTTCTGAATTATATTCAGCTACAGACTTGAAGTCGGCGAATCGTAGATTGCCCCATTGAACTTTCAAGTCAGGGAGGAGGGTATCCTTGATATTACCAAATCGCTCTTCTAGCGCGACCCATAATTCTCTAGCATCCTTGATTGCCATGTACTCCAGTCGGAGTGATTTATCCATGTGGCGCCTCATCAAGATGAGGGCGGTGGCATTGTTCGTAGCCGTACGCTCAAATATGAGAGTAGGATTAGGAGCTTGAATTAAGGGTAGGATCCCTTTTGAAGTGAGATGGTGCTCAACATCCGTGGCCCAACTATGATATTCCGAGCCAGTTGAGGTAAGTGCAGGAAAGTCAAGTTTCGACATCCTGAAATAAGAAGAAGAAATATATTAGTTTCGGAGTTAAAACTTCCACGACAACTAAATATTAAGATTTCCGAGCTATGCTACCAAGAAATCGATTTCCAAGAAAATTGGATTAGACCGAAACAATGATGTTTATAAGGTCATAAATCGATGCTTGCGGACGCTCTTAGTCCGAAGTCTTACGAACGCTCTTAGTTCGTTAATTGCGTGAATCCCCACGATTCCGCATTGAATCGAACCCACGTTCTATGAAAGGTGGGATGAAGAAGAAGGGAGGTTTTTAAGTCCCCGAGAAAAAGAAAGAATTTCAAATTAGGAACTTTAAAACTTACTCTTTTGGTACTTACTTGTTGGTTTTGGATCACGCGCGTGTCGATGCAGGCGTGATGGAGCGAAGTAATCTAAGTAGAGGCGTGCAGCGGATGCGGGGCAGCAGGGGCTGCGGTGGTGATGGTAGTTAAGGGTTTTAGTTGCTGCCGAAGGATGCAGGAGGAGGCAGGGCCGAGAGGGCTGCAGGAGCAGCTGCAGGCTAGCAGCTTGATGCAATGCTGCAGGTGCACGGGCACGCAAGCAGGCAGCTGCGGACGCAGGGGCGCCGGCAGGGCAGGCAGCAGGGCTGCAGGCGCACGAGCGCGCAGGTAGGCAGACAAGCGCAGGGGCGCGTAGCGCGGGGCAGATGTGGCGGGGGCTCGGGCTGCAGCAAAGGCTCGGCTAGCTCGGGCTAGGGGCTGCTTTGTGAATGAGTTTTGGTTTTCTGTTTTTGTGGTTAGAGTCGTGCTGATAACGTGTTTAAGTATAATGTATTTGAGAGAGATTGATGAGAGAGATGTGTTCTTATTATTGAGAATAGGAGCCCTATATATAGGGATTACAAAGTGCTAGTTCTAATGTTACAAGGAATACCAATCCGTGTAGGATTGGGAAATCTAGAACCTTCTCTCCTATTCCTATTCCTAGTTTGATAAGGCACACTAAACTTGATTTTCCTTCAACAGCTAGCTATATTTAGCTAGAGAATCCTACATAGCTAAAGCAAAAGTTATATTTCTCTCTCATCTTTTGTCCACATGTCAGTTTACGATTCGATGAAATATAATATATCACTTACAAATAGCTATCATTGATGGAGAACATTGTTAAATCAATAGCTATAATTCACAAGTTTAGCTAAATTTAACTAAAAAATAAATTCTACTGTTGGAGATGCTCTTACGTATAAGGATATTTCTTATCTACTCTGATACTGTTATTGTATGTAATACTGTTCTGGCCTGAGCTTCTTCACGATGAATTGAGATGATCTTTACTCAGAAAAACAAAAGTTGTTATTTTTATTTCCAATGGGATGATTTTTGTGATTAATAAGATCTTTTTTTTTTTAATTTTAATGAAAAAATTTTGCCGACGAAAAATAGTCGGCTACATCTGTTTGTGTCTTGACCACGATTCCAGACTCTAGTGAACTGAAGACTAAATACTAAAGACTGGAGACAGCTCTGTAAGCAAAGGCCATCATCTTTAGGAATAGTTATATTCCATATAGATTAATCCTGCTCTGAAATTCTTCAACTTCAACATATATTTTGTTCGCCAAAATTTTACGATCTTCACCAAAATCGCACCCAAAAACAGAGAATCTTGAAATAAATGGCAGAGTCTGCTCAAAACCCAGGTAATGAATTTCTTCATATCCCACTCAACACTTTGCTCTGGACCTGTAGTAGTTGCAACTAATACAAACTACTATATATATTGATGAAGTATGAATCTTTGTTATTCGTGTGCAAAGTGTTGAGATTGTGAATTGCACTGTTTCAGTGACGCAGCAGCAGAAAATCATTGTAACCAACAAACATGGTGAAAAGCTTGTGGGCTTGTTACATGACACTGGTTCTGGGGATATTGTAATCTTATGCCATGGCTTTACATCCACCAAGGTTGCTCTTTTCTTCACTTTTTAAATTAAGTTCGAGCTTGATTAGGATAAAGGTTTAATCTTTTAGTTATTTCTCTAGTATATGACTATATGTTTATATTCTATCATGGAATTTTGATTTTTGGACATATTATGTGATTTTTAGGTCTGCTATGTAGACAACATTGATGAAATTCTACATTAATAGATTGGTGATTATCATGGGCATATATTTAAAGTTGAGTTGGCTTCATTTTGGGTAATGTTGACAGCATATATCTCTTGATTTCCAGGACGACCCTATTATGGTGAACCTCGCTGTTGCATTGGAAAGTGAAGGAATTAGTTCGTTTCGTTTTGATTTTTCTGGAAATGGGTAAGTGCTAGAGAATTGTAAACTCTTGAATTTAACTGGTACTGTGAAGAAACTAAGTTGTGTTTACTGAACTCTTGAACCTTTTAGTTGTAAGTGTGGCCCCATATTTAGTTGGCAATCTTCTTATGAAGAACAGTCTTGGTGAATTCAGATTTCCAGGTTACAGTGATGTTGATTTGGCTGTGTTAATTTGGGTTTGTAGGGAAAGTGAAGGCATCTTTGAGTATGGTAACTATCGGAAAGAAGCTGATGACTTACATGTTGTAGTTGAACACTTCTCAGGGACAAGCCGTGTAGCAAGTGTAATTTTGGGGCACAGCAAAGGTGTGTTGGTCGTTTCCCATTATCAGTATGTGAAATTTTACTATTAGAAATAGAGGAAAGCACTCTATTGTAAATTGTCATTCATGCAAATTTGGGATAAGACTCATTTTAGTGTCTGGAAAATATGTTAACTTTAAGTCTTTATGGTCTTAGCTGCTTAGTTATCACCAAAGCTATTGTTGATAGATCTAGCTGTTGATGTTGGCGGTAAGACCATATAAAAGCACAGTATTTCTGTAGCATGTGATAAAAATTTTGCTGAAAAATGTTACTACAGGAGGTGATGTGGTGCTGCTGTATGCTTCTAAGTATCATGACATTCGTACTGTTGTCAATGTTTCTGGACGTTATGAACACGCTCATGCCCCAGGGCATCACCATCGAGCTACTCGTTAGTGCCTCAGCGGCACCGCCACGCTTTCGCGCTCGTGCCTCAGCTGCATTGCCGACCTTTTCGCGCTCGTGCCTCAGCGGCACCGCCTAGCTTTTGAGCTCATGCCTTCCCGGCACCCCGAGCTTCCGCTCATGCCTTCCCGGCAACCCTTGAGCTTCCGCTCACGAGCTTCCCGCTCATGCCTTCCCGGCACCCCCGAGCTTCCCGCTCATGCCTTCCCGGCACCCCGAGCTTTCCGCTCATGCCTTCCCGGCACCCCCGAGCTTCCGCTCATGCCTTCCCGGCACCCACGAGCTTCCGCTCACGAGCTTCCCGCTCATGCCTTCCCGGCACCCCGAGCTTCCGCTCATGCCTTCCCGGCACCCCCGAGCTTCCGCTCATGCCTCCCCGGCAACCCTTGAGCTTCCGCTCACGAGCTTCCCGCTCATGCCTTCCCGGCACCCCCGAGCTTTCCGCTCATGCCTTCCCGGCACCCCCGAGCTTCCGCTCATGCCTTCCCGGCACCCACGAGCTTCCGCTCACGAGCTTCCCGCTCATGCCTTCCCGGCACCCCGAGCTTCCGCTCATGCCTCCCCGGCAACCCTTGAGCTTCCGCTCACGAGCTTCCCGCTCATGCCTTCCCGGCACCCCCGAGCTTCCGCTCATGCCTTCCCGGCACCCACAAGCTTCCGCTCACGAGCTTCCCGCACATGCCTTCCCGGCACCCCGAGCTTCCGCTCATGCCTCCCCGGCAACCCTTGAGCTTCCGCTCACGAGCTTCCCGCTCATGCCTTCCCGGCACCCCCGAGCTTCCCGCTCATGCCTTCCCGGCACCCCCGAGCTTTCCGCTCATGCCTTCCCGGCACCCCGAGCTTCCGCTCATGCCTCCCCGGCAACCCTTGAGCTTCCGCTCACGAGCTTCCCGCTCATGCCTTCCCGGCACCCCGAGCTTCCGCTCACGCCTTCCCGGCACCCCGAGCTTCCGCTCATGCCTTCCCGGCAATCCTCGAGCTTTACGCTCATGTCTACTCGACACACCACACGTTAATGGGAATTTTTCTACCATTTGTCGTTTACTGACCGCGACAAATCAAATTCTTTTCGCGTTCCATTAATACGAGCGACAACCAAACAAACACAAGCGTCCAAGCATTCAACACTCACGAATTACAAACGCTTACCTCCGCGGCGCTCATGCAACTTGCATCTCGCGAGCATAACCCCGTCAAAATCGACCTCGCTCGTCTCCTTGCGCGCGTCACGCATTTATCATATGCAATTCATTTTCTCACACGACCATATGCGCACTATTACGTTCATATACGCCAACGCATATCAATGCAACTCACATTTGTTGCCCAATGCAACGAGCATTCTACATATGCTGGTTTTTTGTCTTTGTTGTGCAGGTTTACGAGTCCCTTCTTGCTTACGGAGTTCGGGGACTTGTAGGGGCTCCGTACCGCCCGGTTACTTATGCTTGATGACTTCATGATTTGAAACTCCCCAACCAAGAAGCTACTCTTACTCGGGGACTTCGGGGACTTGTACATACCTCCAATAATATGGAGTATTTACTACATCACCAAGCATAAGTAACACCTACTTTGGGACATCCACAAGACATGGCAAGGCCCAACCGAGACATGCATCGTGTAGCCCTATGTTCAGGCTACGCGGCGGTATCCGGAAGTCGCAAATCCGCCACCGGGAAGCCACCTTTCCGCCCTTGCCAAGATGCCCCCATAACATAGCTTTCTACATGTTAAATAGACTAGAATAGTAACTTTGCTTGTCCCACATCGAAGGACAAGTAAATGAGAGGCATTCCTTCATCTATAAAAGGAATGCCTCCTCCCACAACTCAACACATTCATTACATCTCTTGTAATCTTGTTAGGCCGCAAGGCTCGACACACTAGTATAGCTTTCAAGTGGACGTAGTCTCCCGCTCATGCGGAGGCGAACCACTATACTTCGCTTGTGTCACACTCTCTCTCCCTCTCTTTTACTTATCGTTAATTCGATCCCCACGGATACAAGCATTAACAACTACCACTTTTCATTTCTACTCCAGTGATGACAAGAGCTCTGGATTTGGTCACGATGCCATCTCTTTACAATGTGTTTCGCATCCAGATTCCTCCAATGCCAAAAACAAAAACAAAAAAAATGGCTTTCAATGCCAGTCTGCCTCTTTTCCCTCTCATATGGATCAGGGATTCATTTGATGTGAACTTGTTTCCTCTTCAAGGGAGGTACAAGGAAGTCTTCTCCTTCCAAATGATACAAAGACAAATAAGAGTGTCAATACAGTCAATTTAAAATCATCAGAGAGAGAGAGAGAGCAGATACCATGTCAATTTAAAATTATCACAGAATAAAAATATCTCAATTTAGGTACTCACAAGTTCCAATCATGAGATGAAGTAATTATTTTGTTTGACCTTGCACTCCAATCTATCCAGAAAAAAATTGGTCACGATGTGAATCAACCACTAGTATATTAGTTGTGTGCAATGACCTTGCAATCAATGACAACGGTAAGAGACTATATTAGCAGTAAGAGAAAAGGTAACAAATTATTTTAATAGGAATGTCTGCCTGTAGCAATTGCAAATTCTCAATGAATGTGCATAAGATAAAAGCTTAGATAACCAGACAAAATTTGTAATAAGCTTAGATGCATGTATTGACTAACTTCTTAGGCGGACTACCTATTCTTAGTTCGTTTCTTGTGTTATTTTACGAGCTCATCCACCAAGCTAACAATTAACCTAGAATGAAATTCTGTAACGAAGAGAAAACATGCATCAATGTTTCTAGCTGCATATCTAAATAGAGATGATCATCACTTTTCTAAGTTGCTGGAATAAGAGATGGTATTTCGAGTGCATTTTTTTTTGCGCTAATCTGTTAAACTATTTAAAAGCTGGTCTTATCAAAACCAATATAGAAGTGCACTAAACAGAAAAACTGAAAACAGACAAATAGTACCACAAAGTATGTGCAATAAACTATTTACTTAACCAAGAAGAAAAACAGAACAAAAAAAGGCTCATCAGCTAAAGTTTTGGCATTCATGAATAAAATCATCATTTAACTATGATGGTTTTGGCATCACTTGAATAACATTCATTTTGGGTTTGTTTAGGACTGGATATATAAAAGTAATAAACAAGAGGATCATCTCGGCTGAAGATTTAAGTCGGCTTGTTCCAAATTGTTAGTTTGCGTAAAAAAGTGAAGAAGAGCCATAAGAACCAAGAGAAAGATTGGGTGATGGAGAATGGGATCAAAGCTATATATAGGCCTACACAGTTATAAATATACCCCAGAACTTGATGAAATGCGATTCATTGTCTCATCAGCTCAACCGCCAAAACTTTACTACTTTTGACTCATAAACCCCACAGTTGGTGGCTTCAAATTGCCAAAGCTGCTTGATCTAAACCTACTAAGGCTTGGTTTCATTCAGCAAAGATCACTATCACTCATTAGCAGTCACCTCAAATTTGATCCTGCCTAACTTTGTCTTCACTATCTCCTCCTAGTCTTGCATCAACACACTGCCTAACTTTGTCTTCACTAAGTTTTGGTGTAGCCTAACAAATCCCAAAAATTCCAAAAACAGCTCTGTTAAAATGAACAAGAGCATATTCCTATGTCTCCATTGTTGTAGCTTGCTCCTCCTTGAAATAGGTTCTTATGGAATTAGCACTTGAACAAAAGACAGCAGCGAGCAAGCCCTCTCAACTCATTTTTCTACATCTTGCGACTCTCAAGTCTTAAAAACCTCCAATTTATAAGTAACAACAGATCAATATATCTAAGAACAAGGATGTCTAGATAATTATATAGAACTCGACATTCTAAGATTTCATCTAAAGCTAAGAACTATTCCTTAACTAATGAGTAGTTATATACTTACATAAGTTTTGTATTCCAATACCAACTGAGACCTAGCATAGATGTAACTCCAAATAACCAACAAGCAAAATAACAAATAGTACATTGAGTTGGACAGTTAACAATTGATGAGTTCTAAAGTTTTCAACCAAGAACAAGAAAAGAGGCAGTACAATTAATAAGTTTTATTTTATATAACTCAGACAATGATATAAGATTTCACTATGAATAAGAATAAGCCTATAGAGAACAACTATGAATTGAAAAACTTACTCTCAGTTCTGAAGGCATCTTTGTTTTGACTGGGCCAAGTTTCATCGTTCCACCACCAACCTTCAGAGCAGTGGGAGGTAGAGAACCAGGTCGAGCAACCTTGGCCTTACCTTTGCCTCAAAAATGCCGGGACTAATAAAGTGTTTCTTGGAGTCAGTCAGAGCCTCCCACTGCTGTACATCCTGGGAGAGATCAACCTCCTCAGCTGTAAGACCATTAACATGTCATTAGAAAAACTATGGATGCAGAAAACAATGAACTAGCAGGTTATTCCAAAAAACGGAAAAAAAAATTGACTGGATATAGGCCATATGGCTTATGTACACACTCCACTTATAATACATCCACAGACCCTAAAGACCAGATATGCCTATCCAGAGTCCAATAGCACATATATTATGTCATCGTTATTGTCTTGCTAGTGCTATTTACCACAGACACAAGCCAAGCTTTCAAAATTAGTATTGTTATTGTTTCTCTGTACACCTAGAATCATGAGGATTTAGTTTATCAAAGAAATAGATATGCACATCACTCACTGAGAGCATACACATATATTGCAGTTAATTTTGCAACCCCAAATGGGTTTGTGCTCAAAGCATCAAAGTCCATTTGGTTGAATTCATTCACTTCCCTTGTATTGTTCTATAAACATATCACGTATACCTATTTTAAGACAAAGGAAAAGACTAAAGAATTCATTTTCCAAATCATAAGATCTACTGAGAGACAAAACCATATGCTATTATCTAAAGTAATGTTATGGGCCTCATTAAAGAAAAGGAAGAAGTCAAGAAACTGCTTTCATAGTCAGAGAGTAACCATATCTTGCAAGTAATAAGTCACATAACCGCAAAACCAACTCAATTTTGAAACCGAATAAATAAAAAAAAGACAGAAAAAGATTAAATACAAATAAATTAAAACATACGTCAATGAATTTCACTAAATTGCCTCTGAATTCCAATAAACTCAAGTGAAAGCCAGCACCATTGTTCAGATACCCTCTCAATTCCAAGCAAAGCAAACCCCAACTTTAAACAAATATGAATCAAATTCAAGAAAACAAACAGATACACAGTTCAAAACCCACACATAAAAATAAGAAAGCACCAAAATTGACATGAAAGAAAGAAATTTTCATCTTTGTTTCACTAAATGAACATGTACCAGTCCAAAACTAGCCTCAGCCTTGTTGTACATCTCCCAAAGTTGCTGGTATGTAATGGGAAACGTACAGAATCTCTGGGTTTGCTATACTAATAAAATGGGCTCTTCCTCTTCCTTGTCATCTCTCTCTCTGATTCATTTCTGAGAGAACCCATGTCCACTGGGTTTGTGGGTTTCAGTGTTGTTGGGTAGAGACTACTACTAGAGAGAGATACATAAACCCTATAAAGATAATTTTTGAAATGCTTCAATTGAAATGAAAGACTATGGGGTTCAACTAGAATCATAGAGTAATGGCAAAGTGAAGGAAATGAAAGGCTAGAAGCAAAAACAACTTACTACTGGACCGTGAATGCCGAATAAGCTAGTTGATGCCTCGCTTATCTGTTGTGCTTTTGATGAAGAAGCTGCCAATTGCCAAACCAGATATCTTTCGTGGTTTTGATGAAGAAGATGCCTACCCATATATTAGTTGTAAACCTCTCATGGCATCTGGAAAAATACCAGAAACCCCTCGTCCTTTCACCATGACGGCACAACAATTACAGTTAACGTTCAATTCACAGTCAACAAAAAGTAATCAATTCCTGAGGATGTTAACTGGCCACGTCAGTGCGGCCCTTTTGGTCTACAAATGTTTTGGTTCATTCCAACCTACTTCGAAAGAGCAAAGCTGTAAATTATCACAAAATAAGGACGAAAACATAATTTCCATAACCAGGCTCGGCTCGAGCTGATACACTAAACGACTTAGTGACGGTAATGGGAATCCCAACTTTCATATATAGTATATGAGCGTGGTGATGGCGTTGCAAAGGAGAGAGCTTAATCAAATTGTGCAAAACACAAAAAACGCTTAATTAAGCTATGCATAAGACAAAATCTTTAATTAACAAGTGTCACAAGAATATTGATAAAAGCTTCGTACTGGGCTTGTGAACACAAAGGAGGAGAAGCCACAAGAATACAATTGATGACCCAATGCATACTACCACAAGCCTCAGCTAATACTCTTGTCAAAATCATTGTCAAATACCAAGGGAAGGGTGTTAGGACTTGTGTTCTTGGATTACCCAAGCTCCTCCAACCCAATTTAGCGGGCAAGCTCCTCCACATACGGCTCTGAAGATTCTAGAAGGCTCGACGCCGACGATGGAGACGGCGAGGTGCTCAAATACTTGTTGTGGAGGTCAGAGTCAGTGGAGGAACCGAGTTCGGGTTCGAGCTGGACATCGAAGTCCATTCTATTTAGAACTATTATATGTCCAAGGTCCAATATTGAAATAGTTTTAGAGGTTTCCCTTGACTTTGTCCACATCAACAAACAATTCGAAATACCTTGACTTTTTTAGAATAGGTACGAGTCAAATAGCAATGATTTAAAGCTTGCTTATATAATTTGAAAAAAAATTCCAGCGGAAGCAAACGGAGGAAACAGATAAATCGTGATATTCCTTCCATTACTAACGGAGTGTCTAAAGAGTCCATAACTAAAATCAGATTTGAGAGAGAGAGAGAGATATAGATATATATATATATATATATATATATTCCGTCAGCCAGAGACGGAATGGAGAGAGAGAAATTGCTAATGGCATTGTGACGTAATTTTATAATTAAGCTAAGCCTAAAGGTGTTTTTTCGCCTTTAAATGGGGTGAATAGGAACACTAATCTTTTAGCTCGGTAAGTGGGTTTGTGTTGACCCAAATTTGGACTTTTAGTCAAGACCCCTAAAATTTAACTTGTCAAAATTAAAGCGAAAGTAAAATTATGAGCGATAAAATGACAAAAGCATTCTTCTTTTATTTTTTGATTCGGGTGACATTGTCTAACGCTAACCCAGAAATTTTTACAAGCGAAAAAAATACAAACAATACCCAACCTAAGGTCCACTTCGAATTTCTATACCAAAGTTTCCAAAACTATCACAATGGTATATGAAATTCCCAACCTGACCCAACATTCGTACAGCGTTAAGCCGCATGCCAGGTGAAGTACGAGATATTTTGGTCACTCCATTCACTTGAGACTTTTTTTAATATTCTTTTCTTTCCTCGCTCAATTTTTTTTTTATCTGGTGATTTCACCAGACCTATCCTCTCTCTTTTGGGCCCCTATGCTCAGCTCTCAAACCTTGAGCACCACAATAGTGCATTGAGCATGGAAGCAATCTTCTCATCTTAAATGGTGTTCCTCACTTGAATCTATAACTTTGGAATCAGGACCTTCTGGTGTTTGCAATTGAGGCAGGAATCGACATACACCTCCCAAGCTTCCACATTTAAGCTGATCAAAACCCAAAATTTCCCACAACCCACTTCATATCTCCCCTGAAATCAACTGACCCAAAAACGATCAGCCCCAAAGCAAACAAGCAGAGCTAATAAAAACACTACCTTCCCTAGATTTCTTCTTGCAAACCCTTTTTTTACACACAACAGCGAAAACAAGAGCAGAAAACAAAAGGGGATTAAGTGTAAAGAAAGTGATTGTGAGAGAAATTAGAGGAAAACTGAAAAGAGGTTGTCAAGGTCTCTCGATCGGCTCTGTTGGAGCTTAGACTCCACCATTGCTGATTGCTACTTCTCTTGGGTGCCAGAAAGTGATTTTTGCTATTGATTCACCATTTCACCATCGTTAATGGGTTATTGGTAGACTCCACAATTGTTGATGGCATGTTTCCTCCACCATTATTGATTGTTTCTGGGTTTGCTGGATTTGAATGGGGACGAGAGAGAGGGAGAGAGAGCGCATGGGTTTGAATGGGGATGAAAGAGAGAGAGATAATAATAATACTTTTTTTTTAATTTATCTCTCCATTAATTATTAATAGTATTAATTTCTTAATACTAATTTAAAAAATATAACCGCTTGGTCGGATTTACCACTAAAAATACGCCACGTGGCATACGGGTTAACGCCGTCATAGATTAGGGCTGACATTTTGTGCCGAGAAAAACTGTACCAGCCGCATCTGTGCCGAACCAAATAAATTGGTAGCCAACATTGCGGTAACCGAACTCTTGGTATGGTACAACCGTACCGACTCCACATACACGATACGGTAATGGTTTGAATTTCATATATACATGGTATACCGTACCGTACCGTATTCATGTATAATACAACAATACTCATTTTTTTAGTTTTTTATTCTTCTCTCTTCTGTTCTTTCTGACTCTCTTCTCTTTCTTCTTTCTTGAGTTCTTCTTTCTGGACCCTCTTTTTTTAGATTTTTTTTTTCTGCTCTCTTCTTATCTTCTTCTTCTTCTTCTCTCTGACTCTCTTCTCTTTCTTCTTTCTTCTTTTTGGACTCTCTTTTTTTAGTTTTTTTTTTTCCTGCTCTCTTCTTGTCTTCTTCTTCTTCTTCTTTTTAGTTTCTTCTTCTTTCTGACTCTCTTCTCTTTCTTTTCCCGGCCCGTCTCTTCTTTTTCTTCTTTCCTCTTTCTTCTTTCTTCTCTCTGGACTCTCTTTTTTCAGTTTTTTTTTTCTGCTCTCTTCTTCTTCTTCTCCTTCTCCTTCTTCTCCTCCCCCATTCATCTGCTTCGGGATGGTGCCAAACCGTACCGAACTGACCGATTAAATCGGTATACCGGATTTTGTGGCCGGTAGTGGTATAGTTTTTTGCATACCAATATAAGTTGATACGGTACATGGTATTGACCCATAAGCTCCGGTACGGAAACGAAGCCAGCCCTATCATGGATGGCAGGTACATATGTTGGGTCGGGGAAATTATTTGGGGTACCAATGTGATAGTTTTAAAAACTTAGGTATAGAAATTCATAGTGAGCCTTAAGTTTGGTACTATTTGTATTTTTTGCCCTTTTCACAAAGTTTCCTAATGCCATTTGTGAGCTTCTAGTTCATTCAATCAGTGACTGCCATCTGTCTTGTGCAATAAGCATCATCAAAAGCTGTGTTTATGTCAATTAGGAATAGGGCAATGATATAGGGCCTCAATGAGGCCTAAGATTTGTGGCCTCAAATCCTAGGTGTCATGCCATATAAGTAAATAAAAATTTATTTTCAATTCCATATAATATATCTTGCCACATCATACTATTTCAACACCAACTTTACCCTTCTACATTTCCTTTTAGATGTTAATTAGGGGGTGAATCAATTTCATTAATGAATTTAATTAGATGACAAAAAAAATATCAGCTATTAATTATATATTAATTAAGAGATAGTTTACAGATTCTTTGATCAATATTTTTCTTCATTTAATTAAATTATTTCCTTTAATTTTTCTTCCCAAATGGCATTAATATATTGAATTATGTGTCAAGAAATAGACGTTAACTTTTCTTTCCAATATTGATTAATTTCATCTACAAAAATATAGCATAGTTAATTGAATTTGAGAAATACTTATGTCTAAATTAAGAGGTATGAAAAAATTACACGTTAGCAGCCATTAATTAACATTTACAATCTAAATATAAGGGAAAGACAAACAAAAATAATAAATTCAGATTTAACATTTAAACCCTAGCTACATAAAGAGAAAACAATGAACAAAAGAATAAATACAATCATATGAATATGTATTTTTCACCTTATATTTTCAAAATTTGCAGGAACTTAACAAAGGTTGAATTCATATACATGTGTTATACAAATCTATTAATCGAATGTATGTGCAAATCTATTAACTGAGTTACATGAAATTTTTTCTACTCTTGATTGAAGAAAAAAAAATTGTTGTTTAAATCTAAGCATGAGTGTAGTGAAAAAAAAAATGAAAGAAAGCCAATTTTTTTTATTTAGAAGAAAGCCAAAATAATTTAGAGTCATTAGATTTTTGAAGGATAAGATGGTCTTTTTCTCAATAATGACATGGCATGATTTGACAAATAGGTGATTTGTGTAGATGACATGACATGACACCTAAGATTGAGGCCACAAATTTTAGGCCTCATTGAGGCCACAAATCATTTTCCTTAGGAATATTAGATCATAGTTTGTTGAGAGGTGAATAAAGTTTGTAGATATTAATTGAAGATAGAAAGCTACATTAGATCAAAGATAGATCAATCCAGATTACATTTGTTGTGGAATCAGTCACATTCAACAACGTGCAAAAATTTTATTTTATTGAGCTCTTACCATGCTGGTAACCGGTGACGTCAGTTTAATCTCTTGGACTTTCTATTTGGGTCACCCAATACGTCACCACCTCTTCGACATTTCTATTTTTCTCACCAAGGACGTCACCCCCGCCTATCTCCTCCCTCTATATATACCATTTAACTCCATTGAAGGTAGCTCACACTTCCATATCTGTTTGTCTCTCACATTTTACTACTCGAACTGCATTAAGCTTCAACACCAAAACCATCAGTAAGAATCTGCAACAAAGAAAATGGTGATGTCTCACGAGTAAGAACACCCCAAGAAGGCATTTGGATGGGCTGCAAGAGATTCATCTGGTGTTCTCTCTCCCTTCCGTTTCTCCAGAAGGTACATTGTCAACTAGTATAACACTCCTCTGTTCTACCTCGTCAGATTACACCACAGTGTTTGTTTTATATTTCTAAAGTTGAAACGATTTGATTGCAGGGAAACCGGAGAGAAAGACGTGACGTTCAAAGTGTTGTACTGTGGGATTTGCCATTCGGGCCTTCACAATGTCAAGAATGAATGGGGCTCCTCTACCTATCCTCTGGTTCCCGGGTACGATACTTTTTCGGTTTTTCCAGGACACTCTTGACTAGTTATACTAGTAAAGGTGTTTACATTTTATTGCTTGAATTATGAGACCTCTTCAGTAATCTAATACGAACACAATTCGGGAATGCAGCCATGAGATTGTTGGTGAAGTAACGGAAGTAGGGAGCCATGTAAAAAAATTCAAAGTTGGAGACAAAGTCGGTGTTGGATGCTTAGTGGGTGCTTGCCAATCTTGTGATAGTTGTACCGACCACCTTGAGAACTACTGCCCCAAACAAATACTCACGTACGGTGCCAAGTACTACGACGGAACCACCACCTATGGAGGTTACTCTGACATTTTGGTGGCCGATGAACACTTCATAGTCCGCATCCCAAACAACCTACCGCTTGATAGTGCTGCTCCACTCCTATGTGCCGGGATTACAACCTACAGCCCCTTGAGATATTATGGACTAGACAAGCCCGGAATGCATGTGGGTGTGGTTGGCCTAGGCGGCTTAGGCCACGTCGCGGTGAAGTTTGCCAAGGCTATGGGGGTGAAGGTGACAGTGATCAGTACTTCCCCTAAGAAAGAGGAGGAAGCTATTAAACACCTTGGAGCTGACTCGTTTTTGGTTAGTCGTGACCAAGATCAAATGCAGGTAATGTTACTGCTTTTACGACTTTTAAGTGGATTAAACAATGAGCAAGTTACTTAATTTTTTTTTCATTGATTAATTTATAGGCTGCCATTGGTACCATGGATGGGATCATTGACACAGTTTCTGCACAACATCCTCTCTTGCCTTTGATTGGTTTGTTGAAGTCTCATGGAAAGCTTGTTATGGTTGGTGCACCAGAAAAGCCTCTTGAGCTTCCGGTTTTTCCTTTACTCATGGGTAAGCATGTAACTAGGAGTAGTTGGCTTTATCTTTTATCTTTCGCAGTGTACGGTTATTAATGTTCGACTTAACAGGAAGGAAGATGGTAGCTGGTAGCCTCATTGGAGGTATGAAGGAGACACAAGAGATGATCGATTTTGCGGCCAAGCACAACATAGCAGCAGAGATCGAGGTTATCCCAATTGACTACTTGAACAATGCCATGGAGCGCCTTGCCAAAGCAGACGTCAGATACCGTTTTGTCATTGACATTGGAAACACACTAAAGGCTAGCCCTTAAATTCTGCAACACAGACTGTTATCGATGTAGAAACAAGAACAGAAGTCGAGACTGATTCGGGGTCATAATCAGTGTTGTTCTTTCTCCAGAGCATTTTTTGTTGTTCGCTACGTACATTAATTCATTCTTCTTCTTCTTTTAGACTCTCTTATCCTCATCACATATAAGCAGAATGTAATGTGATGATTTGAAATAAATGATTACATGAATAATGTTACTGCCTTCTGTGATAATTTGTAATAAGTGAATACATGAATAATGTCACTGCCTTGTTTTGTAATGTTGTTTTCTAATAGAATCACTTCAAATTGTTTTGCTTTATCTCTAATCCCGACTGCCAATGCAAATTCATCAAAAACCAAAATTAAGAACTGAAAGCTAATATCTGGTACAAAACACATGAAGTTATCAGCAATGATGGCTGAGTTTGAGATTTAACTCTGAAAGCTGATTTTATGTCAGGAACTAAAATTCAGGAGATTCAGTTTTAGAGGACCCAGAACAGCTACCAGAAGTGCCATATGAACTCCCACTACAACCATCGATAGGGGTCTGGTTTAGATCGACATTCTAAAACCAAAAACCTCCACATGGAGTTTTTACGGAATACACCAACTTATTATGCACATGCGGTCATGCGGTGCACAAGATGGAGAATTAGATGAGGTGGCATGCTTCTATTGGTCCTACATATGTGCATCTATCAGAAAATTCAGAGGCAAACATACTTCAACTTGGACAAGGAAAACTAAGAGCACCTCCAATGGCTTTGTTTTTTTATTTGGTCAAATTTAAATTTGACATATGACATGGCAAATTTGATATAGCAACATTTTGACTAATTTTAGCTCCAATGGAGATGTCAAATTTGAGTATTAATTTAACATATAAAATTCTATTTATGTTGCTTTTCCTTTTTTTTTTATCTTGTAAATCAAATATCATACAATGAATGGTTCCATTAAGAGATGCAATTAAGATTATGAGAATTTGAGATGTGGGAATACATCGCAGGAAACATAAAACATATAGTACTTCACTGGAAACCAACAAACTGATACAAACTAAAAAAACTAGAAGGCTTTCTTGACCCCCACACAGACTTATGCTGCATATTACAAGAGCAACTAGTCTTCATTCTCACTGAGGAACAAGATATTGCAGAAAAAAGAACAAAAACCTTTGCTGCAAATCTGGTAGGTGGTCAACTCGTCTGCATTTAACTCATGTGCAGCTTAGTGAGGCATTTAACTCATCTGCAGAAAAGATACAAGCTACAAATAAAAGATCTACCTTAATTTATAGAAAAACATGATCAGCAGACCTCATAAAACTGTCATAGCCAAACTCTA
This sequence comes from Rosa lucieae, assembly GCA_024704745.1. Lineage (NCBI taxonomy): Eukaryota > Viridiplantae > Streptophyta > Magnoliopsida > Rosales > Rosaceae > Rosa > Rosa lucieae. The sequence goes on from CM045493.1 coordinate 6,919,740, forward strand.
TGAGCGGAAGGCATCAATCAAAGAGACATACCCTTGTCTTTGGAGATAAACGTTCCATAAGAGCTGATGCAGCATTTCGCGCACTATTCTCCTCTATGAAACTAATTGTTGAATTGATTATTAATAGGACAATAATCCCAACAAAGTCTTGCCAGTCAGGACCCTCACCCTGGAATATCATTTCATTCCAGAATAAGTTACACATCATATTTAATTTGACCTGAATTGGAAGTGCATAGCTAGTGAAGGACTACTTACTCCCCCATTAGCAAGGACAAGTGCCATCATAACAAGTGCCATAACTGCTGCAGCTTCCATAACCCATGACAAGGGGTTCCACATAAAGCTAAGAAACTTCAAAATTTGTTCACCTGCAAAAAAGTACGGGATTTTAATATGTTAATTAGGAATACACTTTAAGATAAAACTTAATGACCAATCAACATGCATGCTAGAACCGCAAGTTTGTTTGCATTTGGACAAAGTCCTGCTATATGGTACCAAGGAATTTTCACGATCAATTCACTGTCAATTCAAAAAGAACCTAAATCTGGATAACCTATTTGAAGACAGTATACTTTTTTCTGGTTCCTCTAGAAAGCTAGAGTTCTTTTCAATTGTCGCTTCATAATTGTTGTACTTAAGCGGTTTTGATGGGTAAATAAAAACTACGTCTCAAATAAAACCGCATTTGAATATTAGCCCATTAGAGAACCACTAAAACTCAAAAGCCTGAATGATTAGGAAATAAGACAGCAAAGTACGTCAACCTAATCACTTCTCAACACATGTAGCCTCTTCTACACATTCAGAGGTGGAAAGATGCTGACAAAATAACACATATACATGCAGCCCCACCGCACAACCTTGAAATAGTGGAGATGAAGACGATAATTTTCAAACGAACTCCTTGAAAGAAACTCTAATGAGCAAATTCACGAGGAACCTTGTCTTTGACTTTTTGAATTTTCTCATTTGTATATTCTTAGTTCTGGATTACTGCTAGTCTAAAAGAATGCTAAATTCCCACCCTGGAGAAACTTGTCCACCAATTCACCCAAAATCTTTCAGGTCTAAAGTAGTACTCAATAACCAAGCTCTTAACTCGGTCAATCTAAGTTTAAGCTGCAATTGACTTTTCTACTTTCTGCAGACACTAGAAATGAATAGAAAGCATATTTCAAAACTGAGGTTCTTACTGTCTTCTCTCCAAGTTTGTTGTAGCCAAATCAATGCCATCTCTATTGAAATTCTCAGGATCCAACAACGGTGTGTCCAGATCTTCAGCCATGATTCAAGCTTCCAATCCTGTATTCAAGAAATCAATCAAATGCTTCCCATTAACATCAGGCAAGAATCAGTTCCACAGTTGAAGTAGGTACAGAATCCACATTATGAATTAAAAAAAAAAATCACTAATCATAACATCCTTAACATTTCAAAATTCACAACCCACATGCAGCTTAAGTAATCATAAATCCACTCAATCATCCCATCCCGGGTTTTCCTCAAGTAATCATATTAACTCATCTGCAGAAAAGATACAAGCTACAAATAAAAGTTTTCTTAAATTTTTAACCCCATTTTTCTGCCCTAAATTTTCTTAAATGTTTCCAGTCAGTTAAGAAGTGGTTTTCAATATTTTTAATAAGTTGGAATTCTAAGCACCAGATGAAAACAGATGCTAACTAATCAAGTGTAACTGAATCAAAACTAATTTGGCAGATTTTAAGCCTTCTCATGCACACAGACCAACCAAATATTAGAAAAATCTCAAATAGCAGGTTTAAGTCCTCACCTGAGAGTGTGTGGGAAGATGTGTTTGCTCTGAAAGCAGCTTAGACTTTGAGAAATAAGATCCTCTTTCTGCACCAGCTTCCAGGCTCCACAACTGAAACCCCAGAATTTGAAGGAGGTCCAATAAAAGCATATTCAAACCAGACAGTAAAGTGTTTGAATCCACGAGATTCAAATCCAAGTTTCTAATTCCATCAAATTCAATATCATCATGCAAGAAAAGGAAGGACCATAATCATGCAGCTCACTGCATTCTCACATAAATCCAACAATTCCAACGCACGAATTCCACCAAGATCAAAAATTAATGAGCACCCAACTGATCAATTTCACTTTGGAACAGAAATTCCTAACCGATACAGATTTTCACGCAATTGAGATTAAATCATGGTTTATAACCAAAACACCTAAACAGAGCGTCTGAAAGTAGAGTAATTTATACACGAAATAGTAGAAGAGAAAGCAAGATTGGACCCAGAAAAAAAAGAAATTGATTGAGAGAGAAATTTAGAATCGACCATGACATGATTGAAGGGAAGAGAGGCATCACCTTAGCTCATTGGAACCGGGGTTTCAAAAGCCTGAGTTCTGGGTGAGATGAAGGAAGAAAGACGGGGAAAGGAGACAGAGAGATGCACTGAGAAAGTGAGAAACAATTAAAAAAATAAAAGACAGATTGAGAAGAAGCTATCAAATTTGACAGAGCAGAGGGATATGTCTAATCCACCTGAAAAAGACATACGGGTCAGAGAAGGGTTTGAACTGTTAAAAATAAGAGAAATTCGTAGGTGGGGGTTTTTGCACCACGTGGCTTTAGGACCACCCAATCAGAAGAAATGAAATTTTCCATCTTTTCCGAAATTGTCTCTGCTCTCTAAAGTGAAATACCTAAAACACCCCCCTTTCTGGACAGTGATTGGTCCTCCCCACCACGTGTCCGTGCGTGTGCCCTACGCAAGATTCTCTCTAAAAATAAACGTTGGGCTTCCACATGGCAATTGACCTCTCAGTTGAAGATGGTAGGTGACTTGTACAGGAATCAAGAAATGCATGATCACTATTTAAAGAGCCTTGAATCACATAATTCACCATCACACCCTTTGCCTTCTCTTCTATCTCTTTCTCTTGTTCATCCGCCGCCATCCATTTCTTTCTTTTTCTTTTCTCTATTTTTATTATACTATGCTTTGTATGGTGTTTTCTAAAACTATGTGTAGCTATTTTTTTTTTTGTTAGGAGCAAAGTTTGAATCCCCAATTATGTGATAAACTCTTTGTTATGCAATCTTAGTTTCGCGAACTTTGCTTATGAGATTGATTGTTTGATTTCGTTAAATAGATATCTTTTATATGTTTATATTCTTATATGCGTACTTAGGGATATAAGCATGTTATTGGAGCCAAGACTTAAAAACAATTCACTTAATAGTTTTGTGTTCAATGTTCGTAAGTAACGACAACTTTTGGGATGAAAGTTAAATCAAACAATTAGAATTGCATGCTAGGTAGGCATTCCACACTAGGATGTTGTTCTGTAATCAATCAAACTTCCATATGATCTTAATGCTTCAAATATGATGTTGATAGGTAGCGTTCTATACCTTGATTGCGTATTTGATAGCTAGGCATAGTTATGATGCGTTCACGTAGACTAAGTAATAAAGAGAAGTAAAATATGGACATTGTTTGTGTAAACTTGTTTCTTGATTGATTTCTTTCTCATAACTTAGAAATTGGAATTAGGATGCATAACTTGTTTTGGTCGTAATTGGCAGTGGATCTCTGAGCTTTTAACGTTTTTATCATCTTGATTTCCAAAACTTAAAACAAAAATCCCTTTCTTCAATTTGTGTCTTTTACAAACTCTAAACTCCCCATTTTCTTGTTTGTGTTTTCTTTATTTGTTTTATTTTTGTGTTAACTTGCAATCCCCTCTAACTTTTGTCACGAACGATCTCGGCTTTCCTATACTATAATAGAACGATATTCTTGCAGAGTTAAGTTGAACGTCTATTTTAGGCATATCAGCAACCTCATATTCCAAACGGCATTATGTCTTGATTTACTCTGTAGTAGATATGCCTTTGGGATTTCGACTAGTCCCTCGTAGTGTGAATGCGCAAGGGGAAGAGGAAATCTACTGCAACATGCATGAAACTTGGCGTGATCCACATCTAGGACACGCAATCACTCTCCGGTGCAATCAAGATGCCATTTATCATCCGAAGATTTTCTTAACATTAATCATTTGAAGGCCAGCCATGCTATAGATGCTGAGGATGGCAAACTAAACCACTTGGTTGTGGCATGCCCCAACAATGAGTGTGGTGTGACAAGCAAAGTAAGGATTTTGAGAACGGGACGAGACCCATCATTACCGGTGGCATTTTGAATCCAATTCTGGACGTAGAAGTCATAAGACCTCTTGAGGTCAACTGCGAACAGAACGTGCCTAGTTGTTTACTTAATTTATACTGCTATGAGAATGAAGACAACTTTTGCACGACACAGTTGGAATTCCAAAACAATGATAGGAGCCAGAACCTAAGGTACGTATATATCATGCATGCATCTCTTCTCTATTTTTGTTTTAGCCGGAAAATATGTCATAACAGTTTTATAGGCCAACGGCCTCAAAAACAAAACAAAAATAGAGAAGAGATGCATGCATTATATATATGAACTAATCAACATAGTAACCATTAATCATAGCTTAAGACACGTTTGGATCTATTCATAAGCGCTCATTCAACATTTCGTCAAGCCAAAACAATCGAACTGGTTGTAAGCACTTAACACTCTCGTGTCTTCATTCGACAACAAGACAAAGTAGAATTCTAATCATCCCCCTCTAAATTGATCTTTCAATTTCGATGTAGCTGTCTTTAGTGAACTCGAAGGTGAACAAACATTCTTCCAACCCAGTTTACATTAAAATTAAATAAAGATACAAGAAAACCACAATGAGTATAACATTTCAAATTTTCGGAAAAAAAAATATAAACTTCCAAAAAACTTCACAACTAAGATTCTTGGAATTCTAATAACAACCAAATCGAGGCTAGCAAGAAGACAGTTTGTAGTAAAGAGATTTACCCTTCAGAGAAACTCAAAATCCAAATAACACTTTTTCCTTCTTCAACTATGCACTGAATTTGTATAAATCACCACGACACCGTTTATTGACCAAAATGAGACAAAATTCTCCATATCCAATCAAGTGATGCTAACTGAGGTTGCGTTAAAATTTTAGAACTTTTAAGAGTAATGGAGATCGGGTAAAACTACACCCAAAGTAACTGCAGTGCAACAAAATAGTAATATTTCCAGAATTTCAATTCTACCCGGAAATGGACATGGGAATTCAACTTTAAAATCTTCGACTGAAACTTGTCGGGAAGAATTCTTTGGTAACTAAAGAAGTAATTTCAAAAACCTTTACTAGAAGTACCCTTGTAGATAGTTTGAGTTGGTGTTCAAAGTCTAGGCTGCAGAAACTTAAAAAAAAAAAAAAATGTTTGGACTTTAGAAAACGAAACACCTTAATAAGGAAAACTCGAATGTTTAAGGTGTACGTAGTCTCTTGACTTAAGAGAAAAAAGTTTGGACTAATGTAAGAGACGAAAATCAGCTTTCCATAGTAAGAAACAAAAATATAAAACGGTTAATGTAAACTCTTGCTGTGGAAGAAATGTTTTGAAGTCTTCGACTTGACCAGTGAATGTGCGATTCACAAGGCAAATACGAAAGTAGACACCTAAATTACTCGTACTCGTCTTTCATCTTTTCGTGCCTCAATATTGTTGTAGTAAGTTACTCTCCAGGTGAAGCTAGAAGATGCATTGATCTTGAAGAACTGCTCTTGACTTGCGATTTCTTCTTTCCATTTGAGTCTGCGAATATTTGTACCAAAGTTTCTAATCATGATGTACTTCCTCCAACGAATTACGATTAACGCATCCAATTGAAGCATTTGGCTCTTCCAAGCTAATCATTGTCATCAAGAGAAAATTAACTCGAACTTTGATCCTTCCAGGTAGTGGAACCTTTGGATGATTTTCCCAATGATAGACTTTTAAGCTCATTGATTATGCATAAGTATGTATGTTTAAAGTTTTCTTGACTTTTCTTTCCTCGATGCCAAAGTCACAACGTGTAAGTCTACATGTTATGTTGATCGCCTTTCTCCACAGTCCACACCCTCGTAGAGCATTAATTCAACCTTTCAATTCTCAATTAGCCCTTAACATTGCCAATTAAGCCAATTCATCCCAACCATTTAATCAAAGTTGCGTCTTATAACAGAGTATGCTACAAACTCGTCCATTTCTTAAATTTCGTAGCATGATTGACCTCAAAGCAATCAAAGATTCCTTAAAATAGAGAAAACTTGCTGCTCAAGTTATAAACATTTAAAGATATTTTCTTGATTATTTCTAGAAAGGTTGTTGATGATCCTCCTAGAATTTGATCCGGTTCGCGGTTCAGATAGTAGAGAGAGTTGAGCCAAGTTGTTTTGATCACGAGGGTTCGGTGGTTAAGTGTGTTCTAATCATGCCTAACACCTCGTTTACTACCATACCTTTAAGTATATTTTTTTTATCCTAATGTTATCTATCTATCTATCTATCTATCTATCTATTCATCTATACACATTAAAAGAGAAGCCTGGTCTTTTTTAAAAAAAAGGAGGCCTGGTCTTATAGGGTGTAGGATTTTACATGTTTCATCTATGGCATCTTCTGGATGCCACCACATCTCTCAATGTGCCAAACTTTGCAAAGCCCAATTTTTATACAAATTTTCATGTTTCTTAATCTCATCATGAGCACTAAAATGAGTTGTCAGGAAATGTGAGAGACTTTAGTGCTTCACAGTGAAATTAAGCCTCTTTATGCACTCATTTTTTTTTATATGAGGCTTTTGGGTGACGAAATTTTTGACAAAGGAGTCCATTTTACTTTGGTGGAGGGTTTACTGACTGACAATTCGTCAGCAATTATGTGTCTTTTTATTTTATTTTTTTTAAAAAAGGCTTTCTCTGAGAAATAATTCATCTTTAAAAGTGTGTTACTTTTATTGTATTTTGTTTTTTAGGGAAGGCTTTAGGAGCCCTAAACTATAGAATGTTGAGCTTCTGTCATCTTTCTCACCAAAATCGGGTTCAATTGATTCTATTAAGCTCGACATAAGGTTTTTATTCACTAATCAAACGCTGACCACTTAATCTCAAAGCACAAATTATAAATAATAATAATAATAAAAAAAAAAAATAAAAAAAATCAAAAACTTGAATTCACACCCATTTGAGATCTCAACCTGTTAAAAACGTAAAATTCCATCCCAGTGACAAATAGGTAATTATGTCACACAGAGTGAGCAATGAGCATTGTATTAGCCCTGTAATACTATGGATCGCACCTCAAATATATGTGACCTGACTATATGAGAAGATATGAAACAACAAAACAAATCAGAAAAAGAGATGGACTAAGTAACATGTTTTCATTTCGCAAATGTTTGGTTAACAATGAGAGACAAGTATATTCTATACCAAGAACCTTTGGAGGGTCATCTATCTTTGAACAAGTGAGGAGCTACACGATTTCTGTACAAGACAGGTGGTCAGATTGTTGGATTTTGACCTAACTTCATGTCACATGCAGACATGAGTATTCTACGGTATTTGTTTGATTCCAAGGAGAAAAAAATCAGATTCATGAATATGTTGAATCTGCTTCTAGATCTTCAAACAAAGCAAATAAAGTTCATCTTTTTCCAACTGAGGGTTCGTGCTTTCAATGATCTGAAAAGATTGTAAAGTTGCATTAGCTATTTGAAGATTCATCAGCCCCTTTCTGGGTTTAAAAATTAAAAACTGTGTACAGCCTCCAAATGCACAACTCTGGTAGTAAATACCTGAAATCCCATCTTTTCGTACAGATCCTGTGCGTTTTTGTTCTTTCTGTCAACATGCACATATACCCGTTCTAATTCTGAGACACCAGAAAAAGAGAGATTAGACAGGGATTCATATTCCGGAAAACAATTAAGCATGAAATGCTTCATTTTCATCTTACCATCCAACTTTGCTTGTTTAATAGCAAACTGCAGCATATTTCTTGCAACACCCTGGCGACGTGCTGGTTTGATAACACACAAGTTTGCAATATAACCATATCTATTTGAGCGAGTCATTGAGAAGCTGCTGAAGATGGAAGGTTTTACTTGTTCCTGTAATAGGTAATACCATGGCCAGCTTAGCAAAGACACTGATTGGATAGACCAGTAGATAGAAGTCCTTAGTCTTTAAACAAAAATAACATACCTCTGGAAAGGTCTCTCCATTCAACAAGTACCGGATCCTCAAATCAAGTGTTCCAACCATGCTTTTCAGAACAGTGCGTTTCACATTCTTTGAATCCTTCTTCATCTGACAAATTTGAAAGCAGAACGTGCCGACCATCAATGGAATATTTTTAATGATGGAGGACTTCAACTAAATAGACTTTGTGCAAAGAAGGTTGTATGATACAAGTTCAAAGTAATAGAACTAGAAATATGCTCATTATTAATGCCATACCGTCACAATGCATCTGCATTTTTTCCCAAACTGGACATTGCTTCGCCTTTTGATTTCATTAAACTCCTGGAAATAAAATGCATTGCTCAGAAACTCATTAGACATATATTCCATGTACAAATATTGGGAAATTAATAGTGAATGAGCCATGCTTACCTGCTCTGTATATTTCCTTAGGTGGCTTTCAACATATCTGCGTAATCAAGCGTAGCTAGAATCAGCAGTGTCTAATTCTCCACTCTTTTGTTAAATACACTCATTGAAGGCTTGCAGCCCACTAAAGACTGCACATGCAAAGGAAGGACTGTAACCCACCATTGGCAGGATCTAGCCATGGGGGTATCCTCAAAATCTCGATTGAGGTCAGAACTAGAAGTTTTGAGCCATGCTCATTCTCTTGTTTTATCTATCAGCTTGATGACTCCAGATGGTATAGACCATCCAGTGGGCGAGTTCAGATGGCATAGACCATCTGGTGAGCCTACCTATGATAGGAACCTTATGTTCCTCATTTAGTTAGAATAATGTGACTAACAAAGTCTCCCAGTGAGAGGAACACACATACACACACAGGTGATGAGGGAAACCTGAAATACTCACCGGTCATGATTTCGATCTTCCCAGCGAGTTTCTGCACGTAAATATGCTGCTGTCTACCATAAATTGAAAAACATGCAACCACCACATATTACTCATGGGACACAAATAACATACACCTTGACAATTCCATGATCAAGATTTTATCACAGAGAAAGTCATTACTTACCCAGTATTCTTCATCGCACATGGCTTCTCGTGCAATATATCCTCCAAATTCAAACACATTGTCAGGATCTAAATCTTTACCTGAAGGTTGCCCCCGGTTAAATTGAAGAGTACGGTCCCTAGACGAATCAAGATGAGGACTAGGTGGTGTTGGAAGCTCTACTGACAATTCTTCAATCTTCCTGTCATGAGAAAACTTTGACTCCATTTTCCTGTTCATTTGGTGAAGAAATGGAAGAATGAGAGATATGTAGCCTTGCAAAGATCTTAGTTTACAAATAAAAGGACTGTCCTCTAATTGAATAACAACATATAGAACCAAATAACTCACATAGACCAAACGAAATCAGTCCTGTCAAACTTTTGAGGATGCCTTGTTCCATCATGGGAAAATCTCACCAGTCCAGGTTTCGGAACTGAAATTGTGAACATCATAGAAGTTCTTCCTCCAGACTCGACTATGACAGAATAAGAACTGTTTCTTACAGCTTTCTTATCTCACAAGGATGGAGACAATGATTCTCAGGATGTGAAACACTTGTTTTATCCCTGCTGAAAGAGTAGCTGTCTTTTAGAACAAAAGCAAAATTATTTCATGAGATATAACTATCTTCTATCCAGATGTCAACTGGTAGACCATGATGATGGATAAGACAAGATGACAAAATGTTGGCTTGACTAGTTACTGATTCATTCATAAAAAGAAACAACAATTATAAAAACAAAATAAAATGGCTTCAAAGCCATCCTTCTTTTAGGGGTGTGAGGTTAAAAAAACCATTGTTGTGAATACCCAAAATCTGGTGTGCCAAAATAGAGGTTGGATTTTAGACCTCCAGCATTGAAGGGACTCAAATTCAATAATTCTCCTATCCAAAATCCAAATTATTTGTGGGTCTGTTTTGGCTTCTGAGTCCTGACAGATAAACCCAAAAATGGTTTGTCTTTGTGCCTAACTAATGAAGGAAACAACAAGTGGGTATGCAGCAAACACACAGAGTCACAGATTAATGAAGAAAACCAGTGGCAGCTGTTATGTTTAACGTTTATGGATATCATTTTCAGCAGAACATGCGAGTCCCCCTCATTTTTTTTTTTCACTCCATAATATACTTTCCTCTAAGTATTATTCGAAACACAGAGAAACAAAGCTGGACATGGAAATCTTGCACAATAAGTTCCAGGCTTAATGTATAGATATATAACACAAGTTCAACACATACTTTGTGGGACTGGAATGAGATTTACTGAGGACCCTTCAACCTCCAACAGAAATCACCAATGCGGGGGGTTTGTAGCTCCAATCTTTCAGAGCATTCAAACCCCACACAAGAGTTCACTAAAATCGAATTTCGAAAAACTCTTTCCCCTTGTTGCTTTAGCTCCTTTATACCAAATTCAAGACAGAATTTACCAAATAAAACTAGTGGATCAAATCATTAACCTATTCTATTTTCCGCAATGTGGGGAAAAAACTAATTTAGAAACTTCAGTGGACATGGCCACATGACAGCCGCATATGCATATAGTTTTTTATTTTACCTACAAAAATATACATATTAACCACTCAATAATTATACCCAATCAACTATATGCATTAATTCCTAACCTACATCTTTCTCCATCAACTAAAAAAAAAAACAGAGAGAGAGAGAGAAAATGTTCATACCAAAAAAGCATGAAAAATGAAATCTTTCTTTAACATTCTTGTTGGGTAGAGAGAAAAAGCTACCAGTAAACCTTTATCTACTGAGTTCAAGACTGAGTTAACTCTCGAGAGCCCAGACAGAAAAAGCACGCCCAAATTGACAAAGACACGGCTGAAATTCGGAGGTGATTTCGAATTAAAGAAGAAGAAGAAGAAGAAGCTTACCCAATTGGAAACCAAGCTCGGAGATGCGATTGTGCAGCGACGATAAGGGATTGGAATCGCAATGGGTTTGGTGATTGGGCTCGGCGGTGGTTATGGCGGCGGCGGCGATTCTGTTACGGTTTGGATTTTGGGTCTGAAGAAGAAGAAGAAGAAGCGGTTAATTATTTGGCGGATTGGTTTTGTTATGAATGGCGGGGTCGAATTTCCAACGCGCTATTATACGCTTCTTCTTTTTTCTTTTTTTTTTTTAAAGAAAGAAATTAATATTTTCATTTCTGTTACAATTTTGTAACTGCCTTCTGGTTTCTGTGTGCTTGATTGCCAGCTCACGAATCACTTTTGTAGGCGGCTTTCATTTTTTTATTTTATTTTTCTATTTTAAGGAAATGACGTCAGTTTTATTCATATAATAACACAAAAATCCACATATAGTGGCAAATAGAGATAAACTAATGCTTAAACAGAAGTGGGATGTCGGCTGGTTTCTCCAATTGAAGGTCGATTTATGCTGCCAACAGTACTATGTTAGATGCAGAAATGCATATCTGGGGACTGTAGAGACAGGTGCGTGTCTCATATCAGTCCTTCTAGATTGAGGTTGTAGATCTGTCTTGGCAGGAAAAAACAGAGAGAAGGAAACTGCTACATTCGAAACTAACTAACTTACATTTTGTCTTATGGATAAGGTATTTCTCTTCAATTTGAACCCTCTTCCCCTTTTGATCGAAAGTATTTTCACTAAAACACAATTAGGTAACATAAATTATCGATTTTGAAATCGAAAATTATAAACAGAATCTCCCCTCTCTTTTCACCTAAACACAATTAAATAACATAAAATATAGACCATGATTTTGAAAATTATGAAACCAAAGTTACAATCTAACACTCGTTGTGATTTTTTACCGAAACACAATTATGTAACAGAAAATATAAACCTTGAAACTAAAAATTATACAACCAACTTAGAATTTAAAAAGAAAAAAGGACAAGCCTCTAATAATCGACACAAAGAACAGCCCCAACTTTTAAGCTCATCCTGACCCATATTGGGTCTCTTTTTTACCTTTTTTCTTTAGAACTCACCATTTTTATTATTCTTTTCCCTCTTTTTTATCCATGTCCAGAAGAATATTTAAAGTAAAGTGACTATAGTCTGGCTTCTTTCGATGTAGGAAAAGTACAAAAAGAGTATAATCACATCGAGTAATCATTGATGGAGATGAAGCATGAAATTTCCTCTGCAAACAAATATTGAACACTAGGAACATTCAAATTTCAAATACATGGAAAATAACCCTCACAAGTCATAAGCTTTACTTCACATACATAACCCAAATGGCCACAACCACAGTGACCATACAAACAATTCAGAGACTCAAGCTTCAAACTCAGGCTTAACCCTCTGTCCATACTTGTTCTTCATCTTCTCATCAAAGTCTTTAGCCTTAATCTCTGCAATTTTTTCAGCATTGGCCATGGACTCCTCTTGAACCTTGGCAATGCGCTGACTCCTCTTCTTCGTCATGGCCTCTCTCTCGGCTTCCAATCCCTCATACTCTCTCACCCAGCAGCTCTGCACCGCACAGCTCAACATCAACACCACCATCTGCATCATCAGCATTGCCATCAAAACCCCGCATTCCAACCTCACCAATAGTTTGGCCTCTTTCAGGTCCCTGGGGGACTTGAGCATCGAAAGGGTAGCACGCTCTTTGGTAAACAAGGCCAGTATGCCAAGAATTTGTCCAATCAAACGACGCGAGGAGAAGTGAGACGTGGGTTATGAAGCAGAGGTGAGAGTAGAAGCTTACGAATGAAGAGAGCAGTGAGATTCCGGAAATCATGAGGAATGCCATACCCATCGAAGTTGGGGGCATTCGGAGGAGGATAGTGGGGACTAGAGATGCGACAGAGAGAATGAAGAGGATGAAATTCAAGCATGCCAGGAGGAGATTTGGGAAGGAACAAGAGCTCCTAAGATTGGATTTCGAGGAAGACATTCTGGGATTTGGGTTTGAATTGCTTCAGAATCTGAAATGTGTTTTTGGTTTGTAAGTAGGATGGGGGAAGATTTTGAATATATATATGAGGATGCAGTAGCATTTGGCCGTTGAGTCCGCAACGGCTAGGTTTGTGATGACCCACATTTGTCCTCGAAGTATGATATGTTCCTAATTCCTAAGTTCCCTCCTCTAGGTTTTAAATTCTAAAGGCCCACAGTAATTATCAGATATTGCCCTAGCTGTTTGATAAGGTTAAAAACTTGAACTACAATTACAGAGAAAACAAACGGTAAAAACACTTGAAAACTTTTAACTGCTTAAATTTAAACATCATTTACATGATGACCCCATATTGAATGATCATTGAAAAGACTAACAAGCTTGAGGCGTGATAGTATAACGAAGGTCACTCCATTTTTTGAGGAATGGTGTGCTCACTGCAATGAGTGGTTTCATCTGTTTCAGTCCTCTGCTGGCTCCTGGTGAAGAAAGAAAAATGCACTCAAAAATCAAAGATAACTATAGAAGTTATTTTGTACAGTTTCAACATAAGTACATTTCCAAAACTGGATTTTAATGTTGTCATTTTCATGTACATCTCATCTCCTACATCAGATAAAATTTCAGCTATCATCTTTTAGGTCGTTAAAGTCAATAATAGTTATACCTGGTCTTTATAGTCGTATAGATCAGGTGTATTATTGTGAGTTAGAATGCCCTTATCATTGTGCGTTAGAATGCCCTCAACTCTGTCCAGTGATGCTTCCAATTTCCCACTACTCATGTTAAACAATGCTTCGCCAGTACCCAGAGCCCTGATCATTTCAATATTCAAGCACGAAGCACCATTAATCATCACAAATCAACAGTTGATGAGGAACAAGACATTACAGTATGTAATTTTAAGAAACAACAAGTTTATATTAATAAAAAAAGGACCATGAAAAATGAATACAGTTTGGCTTTATGATGTACAGTGGTGACCGGACATCTTGCCTTCTGCAATTCTCTTGCTTGTAATTTTCATTTTAATCAATGACTTGATGTTTCTCACTAAAGGGATATAATAAAAATGAAATGCTAATAAAGATCTATCTTGAGAACTATCTTTAAGTGAGAGTACATCGAATTTGACATTTATATGGCCACATAACTCTTACATTCCTAAATGCACACAAGAGTAAGCAACTTACCCAGTAACTTCTGGAAGTACATAATCCGCCCTCCACCCAAAGCGCAAATCTACACCAGGACATACGCCAAGTGATGTCTTATTCCGAATCCGAGATATGCCATCTCCACCAAAACATGTAGTAAGCTTCCATTTCCATCCAGTTGCATTCATTCGAAAATTATGGCCAACGCCAACCTGTTCGTTCCAACAGTTTGTAGTGTGATTACTACAACAATTTAACAAATATGGCTTGGTGCAGGAAAGTAGGCGTGCATGCAGAATAGTATGATTACTGTAAGATTAAAGATTATCAACTCCTATTAAAGTTGGTAAGTTAAGCAATATCCGTGAGATGGTGTAAAGGGCCTGGAATTTACTTTGATAATGCAGGGAAGTACTGTATCAGACTGAAAGCATCAAACCTGAAGATTTAGAAAGTTAGTTAGAGGAATCTTCTTGGAAAGAACACGGACATCTTGACGGATAGGCTCATAGATGAACTTCCACCTCCGATCCGGAGCTAAGGGCTTCAACACAATCTTTGCTTGATACTCATTGATTGGAGCATTATAGAACTGAACCAAAAGGACCACATCAATAGTTGAAGATGCCAAGACAACCATACCTTACAGCAGCTAATATTTAACAACTTACACATGATGACTACACAAATTCCAATCTACAATGCCAAACATTCAATGTGACGAAGCCAAAACACTACCCAAAACGCAATCATGTTATCTACAAAAACAGAACTAGAAGTAAAAAATTTCTTTTGTCATATTATACACGCTTCAAAAGAAGCACCCTCAAACTAAATGAAGCTGAGATTTCCATACAGAGTGATCCTCATGGTTTTACTATCCCAGACCAAAATAGTGTTAACAGGCACCAGAAATTTGCATTAGGCTTTTCATAACAAACCAATCCAGTTGTAAACAAAGCTTAATTCAAACCCCATACACGAACAATGGACAGGATTGCCTAACTGGTCCAGGAAAAACAGTAACCATCACTGGGATAGAGTAAACCCATCAAGCAAACCTTCATATTTAACATATCAAACACAGAATTGAGCATTGTTTATCAAAAATTCCAAACCTGCCAAACTGGGCACATAATAGAACAGTTCAGAAACATGAAAGAAATAGAATTTATATACCTCCAAATTGAGACCGACCCTTAAACCCTGTAGTTCTTTCCTGAACTTGAGAAACAACTCTGATGGTATCAAATTGATACTGTAAAGCTCTTCCCACGAACTGGGTTCTTCATCACCATTAGAATTCCTATCCATTTTTCGAACAATCACGACTATAAAGAACAAGTCTTTTATGGGTTTTGAATAAACGCAGAACCGAGTGACCGAGTGAAACTAAACTTGTTCTGGGAATTAGATACGTCCAATGAAGCTAAACAAATGGGCCATGTTCCATAATTAGGTTTATCCGTTTATGGTCCATTTGGGTCGATTATACTGGCCCACCTAAGCTTTCAGTGTGTTTATTGAAACTTCAGAGATGTGAACCTAATCTGACTTGTTTAACTGTCAAAGATTTATGTTCCATTTGAGTTTAGGGAAGTGATCATCCCATGTGCAGCGGTGTTTGGCCCTTGAGCGATTACAAACAGAGTACTAAGGTTGTCCATTTTTAAAATTAAGCTATTACAATCCGACTAATTTTATTTCTAGTGTCAAATGATTTGACGTTATTGCAATTTTTATGAAAGTGTTGTGAATGTTGAAAGATCGGTAGTTTAATTTCATTCATTATCGTGAGAATGAGAATTGATATTGCAAACTTTGTTTACACACTTCCTTGGATAGGGTATCAACTCAATCCAAATTGAAATTGCAAGTTTTCTTTAGAGTTTAGACTATGACCTTCCAAGTTACTTGATGACGCAAATAAGACCTATAGAATAAAGTTTGTCACCCATTAAAAGGGTGTCACTTATAGTAATCTTGGACTGCAATTATTTGTTCATTACTAATCCCAAACTCATCATTAAGTAAACTTGAAGATATTAGTTTCTTAAAACTTCGAAAAGAGTTGGGATCCCAGATTATGACTCAAATATAGCATTTCCATACCAATAAGACTTGCGATATCTTACTACTCTCTCCCTTTGTTAAGTATCCATTTTAAGATCAAGTCTCTATATAAAATAGGTAGCTAATCTCCATTGTAATTGTTTGTGTGATATCCAAACGATATGAAGAAGCTAATGAATTGCAGTTAACAGTATTTAAGTTTATACATGTGGTTTTCACTGAACACTTTGACATGATATGAAGTTATGAACCAACAATGAAGTGACATTATGTAAAATTATGACATATAGACGGTGTACTTCTGTTGGAAACCTAAGAACTAAAAAGGAACATAGATATGGATGTGTAATCGAATTGGCCCAGGGAATTCAAGCTTATATCAGTTTAGGATGATTCACACTCAAAAATATACATACATATATTGTGTGTGTGTTTTTTGTTTCAGAGCCGACAATTAGCATTATAATTGGTAACAAGAACTAATTTTCATAGATTTATCCACACATATTTAGCACATGACTCACGTTTTAAAATCTTGTCTCCGCATATAGACATCGTAACGTAAAAGAACATAAAGTGATAAATACTCTACAATAAACGGACATTAGTATAACGGCTTCATTTAACATGTCAAATCTATATAAGATAATGTCATCTCGATCGATCACGTGACATGATTCAAAACAATCGATACATATCTTGTACATTGCATATCTTTGTCAGTACTAATTGCCAAGAAGATCACTACTTCCCCAAGATTGAGTCGTGAATCTCATTTATTCAACACAGATACACCATACAAAGATCGTCACAGAGAACAAACCATGACCTGCACAAACTATGAACGCCACGTGAGTCGGGATCTAATTTCTCACTTATTTTAACAGAAATCCACCATAGAAAGATCCCCACAGACAAACAAACTACAATCAAAGGTTTTGAGGCCACATCATGGGTGGAACCGAAGGAGCCCTTGTGCGTCTTGCCACATATTTTCTCACCCATACGTGCTTCCCATTTATGGTGAACTTTGCCTTGCTCATACCATTGAGTATGGCTTCAACAGTATTAGCAGAATAAAACACAATTATCCCATACAGTGCTTGCTCAAAAGGCTGCACTTCCTGCATCTGCAAAGACTCAATGCAATCTCCATAAAGTCTAGTAAAGAACTGTATCACCTCAAACTCATGAACTGGGTACCCCTTAGAGAATGTGAGAAACATGGTCCTATCCTGTGGTGGCACCTCGTTTCTTCTCACCGGCGGTGGCTGTTGGCGAATATTGGAAGGTGATAGCATCCCCTGGCTTTGATTTGCTGCTGTTGCGTTCTGATAAGCAAGGTTATTTCTTTCAATGGCATGTGCCATGATGTCACTTAAAGCTTTGACGCACACATCCCTTCCAACTTCGGCGATACCCATGGCAGCAACCAGGCGGTGTTCATAGAAGAAGTGTACAGAAATTTCTCTGGTCATGAAGGCTTGTAGGAGTGGAATGTCATAGCTTTCGGATAAGTAGGAGAAAAGGGTTCCATTGATGGCATTGAGGCATGTGACTGTCTCATCTGCTAGTTCATTGATCAAGATGAGAGGTAAAGCCAGCATCCTCTTCACAACATTTCGAAACCCCAACTTCTCCAGCCAGAGCCACAAGGCCATAACCTTCATAGACTCCACTGGATCGCGACAGAGAAGGATCACCAGAATGCTGTAGAGCTCTCTGTCCATTGCATGAAATAGGTACACCTCCTGTTTCGTCAAAAAAGAAGGTACCGAGTTTGAAGCCATAATGTTGCACCAATTAATTGTGCTAGAACCTGCAAAAAAATTAAAAATCAGCTGAATAAAAGAGAAACAAAGAAGAAAACACACTGGAGTTAAGAAAGAAACCTCTACCTTATTATTATTATTTTTTTGTCTCTATGGTCTAAGAAGCCTGGTTCATTACAATAGGCACTGGCACACCAGCAACAATAGGGACTTTGGTCTCGTCCTATGAAGCCTGGTTCATTTAAAGGGAATAGTATCAGTCCAAAACTGTAAACTGATGCTGAGCTGCTGTCATTATGGTATTCTTATCAAATTGTTTTGCTAATTTGGATGCTTTTGTTGGTTTAAAATATCACATTAAGCAAGAGGCCATTAATGGCAAACACACCATAAATGTGTTCAAGGCATCTTTGCATGGCAACTTTAAGCCTGGTGTCACTAATCCTTCAACTCGTTTCTGAGGATTGTATATTTGGCATTGAGGAAATCTCGCAATGCCATTGTTGAGTCTGACACTTTAGTCCGTTTAATTGCTCATTACTGCTTTTTATCTCTTTGGTCAAAATCTGAGTTTATCAGTTTCTGCATGCACCTACCTCTTTAACACTTTGCAAAGGTAGTTCAAGTTAATTGTCTGCTTCCTCCGCAGCAGATTTATTTATAAGGGAAAATGTCACAAATAGTACCCCAACTTAAAGTCATTCTACACTTTGGTACCTCATCTTCTAAATATATCACTTTGGTACCTCAACTTATTGTTCATGCATAAGATTCATACACGCCGTTAATAACACCGTTAACTCAAGTGTCATGTAGTTTTATGTCATGGGTATTTTCGTCAATTTAGATTTTCCCACCAAAAATCTCATGGTATTTGCCATTTAACAAAAACTGATCACTCCATTAATTCATATTTATTTTTATTAAAAAACAAAAACACTTGTTACATCTTTCTTCATTGCAGATGAAACCAAATAACCATGGATCTATGTTTAAAGAGTAAGCCAATAACTACAACAACCATAAATGCTAAAAGTTTTAAGCAATTTCTACAACTCTACTAGAGACAATTTGCTATGATTGGTATTGAAATTGATTATGCATAATGAATTGAACAAGCATTTTTCCTTCTTTGTCTGAAGAGTTCTTCAATTAAAAGGGAAAAGACTCAAACCCTAAACTTGAAAGAAACTAGTATCTACCCAACAAATTACATTTGAAGAGCTAAAATAAGATGATATAGAATCAACAATTAATAAAGCTAGCAGACAATCTGATGTTATCTAGATCACACTCTATTTGTGAATTAGCAAGCTGAAAATGATAAATCTCTCACCTCTTCTCATTTTAATTATTATGTTTCCTGGAATCATAACAGTAAGTCAAAATTTTCAATACAATAACTTAAATTGATCTTCCATAAACCCAAATATAATATTTTCCTTGATGACAGATTTATTTTCAGCAAAAAGAAAGGAATTTTAGATCCTCTCCCATGAAATTTTTTTGGGAAAGCATAAATTGACGAAAATACCCATAGCAAAAAACTACATAGCACTTGAGTTAACGGTGTTATTAACGGCGTGTATGAATCTTATGCATAAATAATAAGTTGAGGTACCAAAGTGATATATTTAGAAGATGAGGTACCAAAGTGTAGAATGACTTTAAATTGGGGTACTGTTTGTGACTTTTTCCCTATTTATAAAACCACGATCTGATGAAATAGAGTGGTTTCCTGTTTATGGGGCCTCAAGCGGGTTCAGGATTATATGAAATAGTTCCTAGGTTCGATACTTCCCAATGTGAAGAGAAAAAAGCGCACTTCCAGAAAACTCTGTTGCAACTGAGTTTATAATCAAAAGCATGCCCATATCAGGGGTCTGCAGTTATGAAAAATTAATCACCCGGGAGCTTTGCTGCGCATGATCCGATTAAGGTTGACGAGCGCAGCGGACCTTTCAAATTTTACTGATGTTGATATGAACATGTGTGTTTAGTACAGGAGGGCATGTTTCCAAAATTTGGAACAAGAAACATAAATTTTGATACTCGGTATAATACAATGCCATCATTATAGTCATTAAGCATTTAAGCTCATTACATATCAACTAAAGCCTATATGTGGAAACACTGACTAATTTTCAGGATGACCGGACGTGGTCTGCAGATGGGAATGAAACTTCAACTTCAACTTCACCAGCATTCTTCCAGAACCAGGAAAACGAAACATGAAGCTAAAATGTTAATGTGGATTGTTGTCCATGTCCCCGTTACAAATTTCAAAGCCAGTAATGTTGGCTGTTGGTGCAGCGGCGCATTGTAGATCAGACAGTGAGAATGATCGCCAAGGAGCATTTCGTTGAGGAGGAGAAGGCGGTGAAGAATCTGATGACCCATTACCAGGTGATCTTTTACGGTGCGGATGTAGAGGAGGACGACAAGAAAAGGGTGAAGGTGAAATAGACTTGGAATCGTCCCCACTGTTAGAGCCGCTAAGAGTCTCCCCAGCAAGATATATGCCTCGACTAGAGCTAGCTGATCTCCTTATCCCACCACCACTATTCTTCAGATCCCGGAAATAACTATTGGCCAACAGATTCTTGCGCTTCTTGTTATAAGGATTTACCGGCTTCGCAAGCTCCTTAACAGTAGAAACAGATGACGCATCTGCTAAGCTCGTGAAAGACTTTGATTTACCATTATAGAACTTAGATATTCCTCTCCTGAAATGAGACAGAATATAACACTATAAGAGATCAAATGCATAAAAAATGACAGCATAAGATGTGTGTTTTGTCCAATCACTCTTGTCTAGTTGTCTATATGTTTCTCAAGCTTGAAATTTGTACTTAATGATCTTAAAACTCATCTAAAGCATGTAGAAATTAGATCCTACAAGAAGAGATCTCCTATAATAGCATCTGATTATTTTGTATGAACTGGCTTCCTTCAGAATCTTACAAAATGCTGTTGACTTTAAAATTGAGAGCAATTGCTCTCATTTTCCTTCAACCTCATCCATTCATTTAGGTCTAAATCTCCAAAGCAAATTTTAAAACTTGAATTTAATGAGATTTTAGTACCTAAAGGGTTACTAACTCTATCTTTCTTCTCTTTCAAAAGAAAAGGATGCAACACACTGATTGATAAAACATTAATCCAGGTGCTCTGTGGATAGACTTCAAGCACGTCCAAAATATGACCTTGACAATTTGACATAGAAGCTTACTGAGTATAAGAACAAACCAACATATAATGAAAGCATCGCCTTCATTTTTTAATACCCTCAAAGTTATTCTAAAAGATATGTATGGTTGCTGAGGACACTGGAAAACTAGAAAAGTTAAACTTAAACATGTTAGTATGTTACCCATCACTGGATGATTCGTAAAAGACCAAAAACAAAGCCCAAGGAAGAGACAAAAGTCAAAACAAAAACAAACCCCGAATGAACCTTAGACAGAAACAATAACGTGTTTTGATCAACTTCCCTTGGGACTTCTCACAACACAACAATAACAACGGCATCCAGAAGGCTCAAACATAGAAAATTCTTCTCATTCCCTCTAGTTTCACGAAGACTAAACAAAACATATACAAGCAAATCCAAATTTCTGATGAAGTTGTGAGCTTTCTATTCTAAATATCCAATACAAATATTTGGAGTTTGAGTACATATTGAATCATGAACAAAGAAATACACCATCTAATAATTCCTCAAAGTCAAGTTTTTATTCAATAAGAACTAGTAATATGCTAAGCAAGCAAGCATTAAACTATTACCCCAACCAATACTAGCCAGTAACTACTTCTTTTCTTTCTTGTTCAAATCCCATTTGGGGCTTTCTGTATAATATGGAATCACTAACAAAGAAAACCCACAAGCTAGTAACTCTTTTAAACCAGGTCTGTATCTAACAAACACCTCTAACATGCTAAGCAACCAATAAAGCATCAAACTTTTAACCCAAATTCCAAAACCCAATTCACTAATTCAGCAAACAAACAACCAAGCAATCAAAATCCAAATTAAATCAAAACCCAACTAAGAACAAAGTACCAACTAACTTACTTGACAGGCAAAACCTCCTCAAGCTGGTCCATGGTGTCCAAAGGCCCTTTAAACGAGCTCTGAACCTCACCCTCCTCACCCTCCGACGACCCATTAGACTCGTCACTGTTATTACCAACCGACGACGACCTCGAGCTACTAGAGTCCTCCTCCAACTCCAAACGACGATCCTGACCAAACCCTTTTGTGTCGTAGATCGAAATACAAGGCATCCCATGGATGAACCTCCCGGACCGTGGGATCATACCATTCCCACTATTCCCATTTCTGTCCAAAGCAATAGACATGATATGGGTTTTGGTTCAAAGTTGCGAGCTTTGATTTAAAGACTGAAACTTTGGATTGAAAAACCACAGAGAAGAAAAATGAGGACAATTTCAAAGTTGAGAGCTTTAATTGAAAATCAACAGAGAGAGAGAAAAAAAAATGACTGGAATTGGGTATTAATAGCTGGTGAGGAAGAAGACCACATGGGTTGGAGACTTGGAGTTTTATCTGAATCGAATTCAGGGACTTTAAGTATAATAAGCAAAGAGATAAGAGGAAAAGAAAAACTCAAAAAGGTTAAAAGAGAATAAATTTGGGGAGGCCAAGCCTTATCCTGATTGAAGTGTTGAACCAGAGAGCTTAAAATATTCAAGTATGGCCTGTGTAGAACAGTAAACTAAATTATCTGTTTCTATTTATTTTATCCAAGTTTTTTTGGGGGGCTGGGATTGTGTGTGGGGCGGTCTCAGGGAATGCTGTGGTTTGTTTCCGAGGTTGTACATGGATTTTGTTGACCATAGTGTGAATTGGTGATGGGGATGTTTCCTTCTACTGGTGATTTTGATAATGATGAATCTTTGCCCTTTACTCTTTGGCAACCTCAGAAGTTTAGGGTCGCTTTTGCCCTACCTTATAAGGGAAAAAGGATAATATGGGGTCCCAGACAGGCTTATCATATTTGTGTTCCTTCCTTTTCTGGTGTGATATCATATTCGATCGAGGTTGGAGCACATTGATTGATATAGAACATGGTTTCCCATACCATAATATCTACGATCTTTATGGATTCTTGATCAACGAAAATGTTCACCTGGTCAGTTATTGACCAAGAAAATAATGCTCAACTATCCTTGGATGTAAATCCAAGGGCAAAGAGAATTATTATTAAGTTGAGGTATTTTGTTTTCCACCCTTGGATGTAAATCTAAGGGTTATTGAGCATAAATTCTTTGGTCAGCAATTGACTGTTGGAGAATGTGGGAGGGACTCCCACATCTAAGAAATGGTTTAAGGACTATGTCTTTAAATAAGGGTTCTTAAAACACTTATTAAATGGACAAAGAGAGGCAATGCCCAAAATTGGGAGGAAATAGACCTATGCCCTGTTGTAAATATATATATATATATATATATATTTAAATATCATAGATGGGCCTTGGGCCTTGGGGCACTTGGGACTTGGGCCAAACAAGGAAAATTTTTTGCGGTTTTGTTTCTGGTTCTTGTTTGAATTTCGGATAAATATCAAACAACAGTTGTCAACAGTTACAACTGTTCATTGAGTTTAAGATTGGAACAAACAGTTACACCGTACTGTTCATCTGAGGTCTATATATGGAACGCAAGAAGAAACAGAACGCATGCTTCTCCTCTCCTCTCCCCTCCTTCTTCTGAAAAGAGAAACACATAGTAAAGTTTGATAGGATTCAAGTCGAAGTGCTTCGACTTGAATCAGATAGTTGTATCCTGCAAGATAGACGTCCAAGGAACTACAAGCACAAGAGTAGGGACGAATTTCTGTCTTAGGAGATTGCTGCAAGCAAGCCTCTATCTATTATCAAGTCAGTGATTCTATTCTCTCTATTGTTTAAATTCAACAAAACTTATTCTTTGTGTGTGTATATATATATATATATATATATATTAGAACTGTTCGTATATTAGGATTGATTATTTTGGTTTCATAGTTATATTAAAATCTATATACAATTCATTGTAGTACACGATCCATTGCTTATTGTGCTTTGTTTCTAACAATCTAAGACAGAATCTTCTTATTATCTTTATCACGCAATGGATCCTGCTGGTGTTAAGTCCCACATTGAGAAGCCTGAGAAATTCAAAGGTGTGGATTTCAAACGATGGCAGCAAAAGATGTTGTTCTACTTAACAACGTTGAACCTGGCGCAAGTCATAACTTCTGAGGCTCCTCAAGTACCAAACGAGGGAGACATCCCTGCTGCAACTCGTAAGGCTGTTGAAGCATGGAATCAAAGCGAGTTCCTGTGTAAAAACTACATTCTGAATGCCTTAGACGATTCATTATATGATGTCTATTCGTCATTCAAAACTGCTAAGGAATTGTGGGAATCCCTCGAGAAGAAGTACAAATCTGAGGTTGCAAGTGCCAAAAAGTTCGTCATTGGAAGGTTCCTGAACTTTAAGATGAACGACATCAACTCTGTTGTGAAACAAGTGGAGGAACTCCAGATTATTGTTCACGAGTTAGATGACGAAGGTATGGGACTAAACGAGACTTTTCTTGTTGGTTCAATCATTGAAAAGTTACCCCCTTCTTGGAAAGATTTCAAAATCTATCTCAAACACCTAACTGAAGATATGACCCTTGATGAACTAATTCTCAAACTTCGTGTGGAAGAGGATCACCGAAAGAATGAGAAATCTGATGTGACTTCTATGGAGGCAAAAGCCAACATAATTGAAGGCAGCACATTGAAGCCTAAGTTTTCCCTCAATCAAAAGAAGAAAGGAAAAGTTGCTGTCAAGAAAGCATTCACTGCCCCAAAGGCTAATACCTTCAAGAAGAAAATTCAAGGTGGCTGCTGGGTGTGTGGGAAGCCTGGTCATAGAGCCAAGGACTGTCGCCACAAGAAGGAAGGGAATTCTGGAACTTCTAACCAAGCAAATATGGCAGAAGATAAGTTTGTTGCTGTTGTATCTGAGGTCAACCTAATGACTAATGCCAATGAGTGGTGGGTTGACACAGGTGCGACTAGACATGTGTGTGCTGAGAAGGACATGTTTGCTGCATATGAACAAGTATCTGGTGGAGAAAATCTGTACATGGGGAATGCTAGTACTGCTGCTGTTGAAGGAAAGGGAAAAGTGGTTCTCAAACTCACTTCCGGAAAAGAACTCACGCTCACTAATGTGCTGCATGTTCCTGAGATCCGAAAGAATCTGATTTCTAGTTCCCTTCTTAGCAACAAAGGCTTCAAGTTAGTATTTGAATCTGATAAGTTTGTACTCACCAAGGGTGGGATGTATGTAGGGAAGGGCTACCTTATGGAAGGGCTCTTCAAACTTAATGTACTACCTATTATTAATAATAATAATGCAGGCAATAGCGCTGCTTCTATCTACTTACTTGACTCCTTTGATTTATGGCATGCAAGACTAGGCCATGTTAATCATCGTTCATTAAAAAGAATGGTGAACTTGGGACTACTGCCTAAATGCAATGTTAATGATAGTGATAAACATAAATGTGAAATCTGCATAGAATCAAAGTATGCAAGGCACTCTTACAAATCTGTTGAAAAATCCAATGAAATACTTGGATTGATTCATAGTGATCTTTGTGATTTTAAATCAACTCCAACTCGTGGAGGAAAGCACTATTATATATCATTTATTGATGACTGCAGCAAGTTTTGTTATGTCTATTTGATAAATAGCAAGGATGAAGCTTTGAATATGTTCAAGATATATAAAGCAGAAGTTGAAAATCAATTAGACAAGAGAATAAAAATTCTAAGATCGGACCGTGGTGGTGAATATGAGTCGAATGAATTTTCTGAATTTTGTTCTACAAATGGAATTATACATCAAACGACAGCACCCTATACCCCAATGCAAAATGGGGTTGCTGAACGTAAAAATAGAACCTTAAAGGATATGATTAATTCCATGTTGAACAGTTCAGGTGCACCACACAATTTGTGGGGTGAAGCACTCCTTGCTGCAAACACAATTCTTAATAGAATTCCTCATAAAAAAATTGATCAATCTCCTTATGAAATCTGGAGAGGAAGATTACCTACATATAAAACCTTAAAAGTGTGGGGTTGTCTTGCAAAGGTTCAGATTCCTCTTCCAAAGAGGCAAAAGCTTGGACCAAAAACAATAGATTGCGTGTTTATTGGTCATGCAAATAAAAGTGCTGCATATCGGTTTTTGGTTCACAAATCTGAAAATGCAGAAATACAAACAAATACTATCATTGAGTCTGCTGAGGCTGAATTCTTTGAGGATATATTTCCATTCAAAGATGAATTATGTACTAGTAGAAAACGAGTGCATAGAGATGCAAAAATTCTTACTGAAAATAATGAAAATGAAGCTTCTACTTCTAAGGTTCATGATCAAGATTTGGAACCAAGAAGAAGTAAAAGAGCAAAGGTTGCAAAGGATTTTGGACCAGACTTTATGACCTTTATAATAGAAGAAGAACCTCAATCTTATAAGGCTGCAATCGAATCATCGGAAGCACCTTATTGGAAGGAAGCAATTCAAAGTGAAATGGAAGCCATTATAAATAACAATACATGGGAATTGGTTGATTTACCACCTGGAAATAAACCAATTGGCTACAAATGGATATTCAAAAAGAAACTGAGACCAGATGGTACCATTGACAAATACAAGGCTCGGTTAGTAGCAAAAGGGTATCGTCAAAAAGAAGGTCTAGATTTCTTTGACACTTACTCTCCTGTCACTAGAATTACTTCCATCCGAATGTTAGTAGCAATTGCTGCTATATACAATCTGGAAATACACCAAATGGATGTCAAAACGGCATTCTTAAATGGTGAATTAGAGGAAGAAATTTATATGGAACAACCCGAAGGGTTCATAGTCAAAGGTCAAGAAAAGAAAGTCTGCAAACTTATTAAGTCCTTATATGGACTCAAGCAAGCCCCGAAACAATGGCATGAGAAATTCGATAGTACAATGATGTCTTATGGTTTTTCCATAAATGAATGTGACAAATGTGTCTACCTTAAGCAAACAAAAAATGCTTATGTGATTGTATGTCTATATGTGGATGACATGCTAATAATAGGAACAAACAAAGACATCATCAACTCTACTAAGAAAATGCTAAACTCTAGCTTTGATATGAAAGATATGGGATTAGCCGATATAATTCTTGGAGTAAGGGTTCTACGAAATCCTGATGGATATATCCTTACTCAATCTCATTATGTGGAGAAGGTCCTCAAGAAATTTGGACATTATGATGATAAATCAGTCGTGACTCCATTTGATCCAACATGTAAACTTTCAAAGAACAATGGGGAAAGTGTATCTCAATTACAATACACACAAGTCATAGGAAGCTTGATGTACATTATGAATTGTACAAGACCAGATTTGGCTTACTCACTAAGTCGATTAAGTAGGTATTCAAGCAATCCTAGTAGAGACCATTGGCATGCTCTAATTAGAGTACTAAGGTACCTAAAGCATACAATTAATTATGGACTGCACTACACAAAATATCCTCCTGTTTTGGAAGGATATAGTGATGCAAATTGGATTTCAGGGAGCACTGAAAGTAAGTCCACTAGTGGTTATGTGTTTACACTTGGTGGAGCATCCGTGTCATGGAAGTCATCTAAACAAACATGTATAGCACGTTCTACAATGGAATCTGAATTTATAGCTTTGGACAAAGCTGCCGAAGAAGCCGAATGGCTTAGAAATTTCGTGGAAGATATTCCATTGTGGCCTAAGCCTTTATCTGCCCTCTGTATTCATTGTGATAGTATGGCTGCAATAAATAGAGCCAACAACAAGATATACAACGGCAAATCAAGGCATATAAGGCGACGTCATCGAACAATACGACAATTGCTCTCCAATGGAATTATATCATTGGATTATATCAAATCAAAGGAAAATATAGCCGATCCTTTGACCAAAGGCCTACCAAGAGAGCAAGTTGTATTTACGTCGAGGGGAATGGGTCTAAAGCCAATCAATGAGTCAAACTTGGCGGCAACCTAACCTAGCTAATTGGAGATCCCATGGTCTAGGTTCAATAGGCAAACTAGTTGAGGAAGACTCAATGTAAAATTACACACAATTACACTCATTCCTATGACAAAGAAATGTGTGTTCTTGTAAGATGAATAGGATGAATTAATTTTCTTAATGCCGCTAATATCTTATAACTAAGAGGAGTACTACAAGATACTCTTAATTAGTGTTACCTATATGAGAGTAATGTGGGGTCGCATTCATGAGAATTGATATGGCAAATTCTCTAGAGCTCTCATGAAACCGGGATTTGTTCAGGACCAAAATGAACACAACCGTATAAACTTGAAATGTGTCAAGATAATATATGTGTGATACTTATTGTCTAGTATTACTACACAATAGTGAACAGTTCAAGATATTCATTCACTGCCTCACTAAGTAATTCCGATAAGTTATCACTAGGAAAGGTTCAAGTCCAAAAGACACCTTTTCCGATGCATATAGATTCTAAGTTCTCTACGATGACAATAAGTTACAAAACTATTTTCGTAGCTTATTTTCTATTCAAATGTGGGGTATTGTCGCGTTTGAATAGAAAATGTGGGGTATTGTTGGAGAATGTGGGAGGGACTCCCACATCTAAGAAATGGTTTAAGGACTATGTCTTTAAATAAGGGTTCTTAAAACACTTATTAAATGGACAAAGAGAGGCAATGCCCAAAATTGGGAGGAAATAGACCTATGCCCTGTTGTAAATATATATATATATATATATTTAAATATCATAGATGGGCCTTGGGCCTTGGGGCACTTGGGACTTGGGCCAAACAAGGAAAATTTTTTGCGGTTTTGTTTCTGGTTCTTGTTTGAATTTCGGATAAATATCAAACAACAGTTGTCAACAGTTACAACTGTTCATTGAGTTTAAGATTGGAACAAACAGTTACACCGTACTGTTCATCTGAGGTCTATATATGGAACGCAAGAAGAAACAGAACGCATGCTTCTCCTCTCCTCTCCCCTCCTTCTTCTGAAAAGAGAAACACATAGTAAAGTTTGATAGGATTCAAGTCGAAGTGCTTCGACTTGAATCAGATAGTTGTATCCTGCAAGATAGACGTCCAAGGAACTACAAGCACAAGAGTAGGGACGAATTTCTGTCTTAGGAGATTGCTGCAAGCAAGCCTCTATCTATTATCAAGTCAGTGATTCTATTCTCTCTATTGTTTAAATTCAACAAAACTTATTCTTTGTGTGTGTATATATATATATATATATATATATATTAGAACTGTTCGTATATTAGGATTGATTATTTTGGTTTCATAGTTATATTAAAATCTATATACAATTCATTGTAGTACACGATCCATTGCTTATTGTGCTTTGTTTCTAACATTGACTAGGTGAACACTATTGCTTAATCAAAGTCTCTGACCTAGTTTCAAGTGCAAAATATTAAATGAGTTCTGCATACGTATATATCAATCCGTAGCCGTATATTTCATGAAATGAATTTCTTAGAAAAGTTGTTCCTTTATATTTTCATATGAAAGGGAAATTAATATTTCTACTATTTTTTTTTTTTTTGAAATGAAAATCAACATTTCTCATTAATAGTCTCAAGCTAAAACAGTACACTACATACCTTTCTACTGCCTTGAAAAACAGAGGGCAACTAAGAAAACGTGGTATATAGAACTAGTACCACTCATTAACGAACATCCATGCTCACTTATTAAAAGCAAGCCTATAAACTATGAAAGTAAAACATAGGAAATAGGCCGAGTTTCAAAAACAAAAGTAACTCTAGATTTTCTCCTTGCCCTTGACACTAGGGCTAGGAGGTTTAGTTAGGAAAGCAAAACAAGCTTCATGTGCATCAGCAACCTTCTTATGTTTTGGGGGATTCTTGTTCTTTGCTCCAAGAGGTCTTCCACGCTTCTTCTTTGTTTCAGCAGTACCAGTCCCCTCAGACTTAGGTATCAAAATGCTTCCCGCAACCTTTATCAAACCCAGTGAACGAGCATTTAATTTGGAGCTAAACTCTGGCATCTTTAACTTTTTGGTTGGAGCCTCAGCACTGCCCACTTGAGTGAACAACTCAGGCAGGAGCACCTTGAGCTTCTTGGGGGACTGATAATTAGGCTGTCGGTCACGCTTGGAAGGAGCCGCTGCCTCAATGGGGACTAAAGCCAGCGTGGCATCCTCCACATCTATAATGGAAGATGATTTGTTGTCCGAACCCCTGAGAATTACAGGCCTACGTCCACCCTGCTCCTTCGGGTGAAAGAGAGACCGTGCAATTGAGGGTAATACCGGAGTATGGATTCCTTGGAATTTGAATACACCATTGGCAAACTGACTTTGTTCAAAGCTCCGAGATAGACCCTTGAGCTCCAGTCTTCTCTGCGTCGGATTCACATCCATCTTTGGAATAGCCCGTGCAACTGTTGCAGGACAAATACCATTCTCATGGAAAATCAAATCACAATAGTGGCACTTACCAACAAGGTTCTCAAAGAATAAACCAGTCTCTTGTTCAACCTCTGGGGCTAGCTTTACTCGCTTCTTTAGAAAGAAAGGTTTGGAGTGAGCATGTGAAACCCTAACCCTATTTTGCCCGTAGTGTCGAAGAGCTTGTGGTCTAATTCGATAACCCGACTGGCGATAGCAGCAATGTCTCGTATGGTGTCCTTGTCTTCAAAGAGAGGTGGTATATTATCGATCCGCACCCAGAAAAATAGAGCATTCAAGGGCACAAATTGCGGTGGCGCTATTCCATCATATTCCTGCATGACAACCGGGGCTTGATTGAAGCGCCAAGGCCCTCCACGTAACACTTTGTTACGATCTCGTGTGAGATCAAAAGCAATGACGAACCTGTTCTCCGGCCTCTCTTGGATCTTAAAATCCTTTTCTAGAACCCACACTCGCCGAAAGAACCGTCAAAGGTCCTGCAGTGGAGTAGGCTTGGCTGCAAGCGGCCGAGCCAGCAAATATGCTTGCGATACTCTTCGTGCAGCAGAGTTCGCAGATCGGGAAAGATCAACAACTTCGTTCGTAGCCAGGGCAAGGGAGGCCGCGAAGGAGGCCGTCACATCCTCCATTGTTAGGGTAGCAAAAGCACGAGCTTGACTAGCGACAGTTTTGGTACGGGTTTTAGGGTTTCTGGCGTCCATAGCGGCGCTTTGCAAAATGATTTTAATTAATATTTCTACTATTGTGTTTGGTAATACTAAAGAATGGAATTAATAATTAATAGTATAATTGAAGAAAATTGGTATTTGTTGTTTTATAGAATTATTTTAGCCATAAAATAGTGTAATAAATGCTAGAAAATGAGAAAGGAAAATAGTTCCTTAGGAGAATGGAATGATTCATTTTCCTTCCTACTTTTCCTTATAAGAGGAACTAATTTCCTGACCTTGCACTTACCAAACACAGGAAAGTAAGTACTTTCCCTTTCCCGAGTTTGAAATCCGTAAAAAGATGTTGTTGAGTTGTTCTATGAAGATTGAATAAAGTTTGGAATACGTATAGTAATTCATAGCCGTATGTTGTATTTAGGTTGTTCTATAAGAGCAACTCCAGTTCTTTGGTTAATGTTGATGGGAAGACTGAAACATTGCATCCGGAGGCAAACATAAAAGAGGTAAAGATTTGTTTGAATTTTCTCCAATTAGGTAAGTATCACGTTATTAATTTATTATCCCATTTATTTTGGTAGATTTATACTGAACATATCTTGAAACTCACTAAAAAAAATCCCAAGATGGAATAAAGGTGATGAGCAAACACCAACACTACCAAGTTTTGGGAGACTTGGTTTCTAAGATACCATTATCCCATAAAACAGTGGGATTGAACTACTTGTGCTTTGAAATCAGTTAATTATTGCACAAAAGTCTTTTGTGCAACTTTTTGTTCTTTGGCAAATCAAGAAGCACAGAAATTGAAAGTTAGCCGTCTAGGTATTAAAATACTCGATCCATGAGAAAGGGAGAAATATCTTGGATTTGATTCTTTGAACATTCGTAGTAACCTAACAAATTGGCAGGTTCATTGCATATGTTAATTTGTAGGAGCATAATAAGATTTCAGAGGACGTAAGAGGTGATGGCACCTCGCAACTTCACACATGTTGTGATCGGCAACTTGTTGGCCTAATGTACAATTGGATATCAAGCCGACAACTTAGTCCTTGGGGTGGCGGACTAGTATTTCTTCCGATAAAAAGAATAGTATATGTCTGCTTTTGTGATTGATGATAACTAGGGAAGTTTGGAGAAGTTATGACTTATGAGAGAAAGTGAACAAAACCAGATGACCTTTTGTTGGAGTTTGGTTTATATGTTTATAATATACAGGGTAGTGTATTGTGGAAATCAAAACACAGAGACTCAAAGTTAAGTCAATCGAATGAAATGTATTATAAGATATTAATTCAAAAAATTTTCTTCAATTTTTGACTTAATTGAGAGGGATATTTCATGACCGGCGATGTTATATGTGTGATAACATATTCTCAAAATCAAAGACAAAGATTAGATTATTAAAGCAAAACGTACTACTGATTAGTAAATCAAAATTTTCCCTTCTATGATTTTTGGGATTCGTCTACTGTAAATCTGTAATCAAGCAGATCAATTCAATTCAAAGCCAGACTGACTCCAGATATTGGTATACTAGTTTGAGTATTCTCTATTAATATATCAAGGGTCTTTTCCCGTATACTCAAAAAGCATTGGTATTTTTCCCAACTGCCCAACACTTTGGTATTACACTGTTGTTGATAGAAAAAGACTAACAGGGATGGTTTTAACAAACAAATGCCTTTTGTATCCTATGTTGACCTTTGGATTCTTCTACAGTTCTATTCAACAAAAGGAGCAATGATAAAACGTCAAAACAAAAACAAGACTAGCCTTCAACATGCCACATTTCGCCTAACGACTCCTGTCTAAGCGGCTACTCACAGGGCGGAATCACTGCTGCTTGTCCTAATTTTTTCTGTTTTAAAACTGATTCTTTCAGATGAACAGTAAAGTTTTAGAATCTTGGATTTCCATGGGATGCATGCATTTAAATAGTAATAAACTATGAATGACAATTATCATGGACTGATAAAAAAAAACAAATGCACTGTTAAAATAATATTGGTTAAAGAAGTGGGTGAACAACCATCTGAATTTATTTATTCAAATATACATATAGTTAAAACATTCAGAGCCTCATTCTCAGGTAAACAGCAAAAGCTGTTTAGCTATCCATAAGAATGAGAACATGTACTTACTTGATGAAAGCACACTTCTTCACAACTAAACAGGGAGAGAAGCACACTGCTATACTACTTTGAGAGAAGACTCTTCTGCTCAATTTTACTGATTTTCTATGTTTCGAATATTGAACTGCTCTATCCTTCTTCGAATATTTTCTAAGGGAAGCTAAAGCTCCTTATATAGGGAGCGGAACTCAAACTAGAATTCAAAATACAAAAATATACGGGACAACTCCGTGACTCCTGCTTTTCTGAGTGCTCCTGCTGGTGGAGGTCGGTCAGGGAAAAGCAAAAGTGGTTAGGGTGAAATGTTTTTCACTTTCTTCTTTTGAAAAAGCAAAAGTATCTTTTTGAAAAAGAAAACAGTTGCCTTTTGTCTTGGTGTTTTTTTCTTTCACCCGTGGTTTCACCCGTGATGCTACATATTCTCGTCTGTTTCAGAATTGTGGCCAAAGACAAAGGAGTTGTTGTCTGCTTGGGCCATTCTAACAATAGTAGCATTATCCTCAACATCTGTATCAACATACATCTTGTGGTGGTTGTCGTTTTCAAGTTTTTCCGCCCAGCGCATGCATGCCATCGTTGAGTCTATCTCTTTTCTGGTGAGAGATAGGAATAGGTCACTGCTGACTACGTCATGATGATCATAGGCAGTGATAATAGTTTTCTCTCCTGCTGCCAGGAATGTGTTGCTGATATCTTCAGCGATGATCTTTTTGATGTAGTCAAGAGCCATGGCCTTCATCCAAGGGATGCTAGAATTTGGTTGGCCATTGTATGCTACACAGGCTGGTTGAAGATATCTTCTTTGAATAATTCTCACATAATGATATGGAGGAATATATTCAACCTCACCGTTTGCCTTCTGGATTCATTCTGGAGGAGTAGATCTGAACTTCAGTCGAAGCGTACAGTCATTTTTCCTGATGTTCTTGACTGTGTTGACAATAATGGGTGGCAAACCTTTTAGATCATCATTAGTTTTAGTCCACAGATTATGGACAAAACCATTTTCAACAAGCCAAAGCTTGTGTTTTTGAGGATGTTCACTCTGAACATTTACCAGGTATCTTCCAACATATGGTCCTGAGACGATGAAGAGAGTTGGAGGAACTAGGTTTTCAGGATTATGCCTTCCTATCAGACTATGGAATTCAAGCCAGTCTGATTCATTGAGTGTCATGATAGGGACCCTAGCACTTTCTGGACTTTCAAGGAAGGAAATTTTTTCTTTTCTTACAGCACTCTGCTGTGTATGAAGCTCTTCACCCTGTGGTCTACCATTTTCGTAGAGTTCTTCAGCTAATGCGAAAAGAGCTGGGAACATCAAACCACTGCTTCTTTCTTGAAAGGCAAATAAGAGATTATCTAGGATTGCCTTCTAGTGATAAGCTAGTCTCCTGCCAGTTCTGAACACAGGAGTATCAAAAGTTCTTAATTCATAATTAAAAACATTTATAACTCCACTTGGAGTTGGTCTGCTTTTTGGCAAAGCAGCAGCCATCAACGGTCTTGATGTGCCTTTACCGTCTGTCGTTTGAGACGGGCTAGCCAATCCTTTACCCTGTGATCGATCAGTTGAGGCCAAGCCTTTTGGACTTAGCAGAAACCTTTTAAGAATTTTTTCTTTGGTTTCTTTAGGATCCTCTTCAGGTTCTTGTTCTTTCCTAGTCCTTCTGCTTGTGGGATTACGACCTTCGTCGTCTTCTCTTTGGCTGAACATTGCCATCTCTCTGGTCAATGCGTCTGGAAGATAGTTCTTGTTTCCTACAATTAATTCAACAGTATAATCATATTGGTTAAGAAATAATTGCCGGTTGGCTAATCTTCCTCTATCAGCAGCTTTATCATGTTTAAAATTTTTGAAATTCTTTACTCTAGCACAATCGGTGCGGACAGTAAAGGTTTTCCAAGAAAAGCTGGAGAATTTAAAATTGTTTTCTTGACAGCCAAAATTTCTTTTTCCCCTGTGGGATAATTCAGTTCTGCAAGGCTTAACTTGCCACTACAAAATTTGCAGATCTTTTCAATGTTAGTTCCAGGCGCTCTCGCCAGAACCACACCGGACCAGTAATTATCACTCGCATATGTCTGGAGGATAATTTCATCATTCTCTTCTAGTTGTTGAAGAGGAGGGAGGTTTTTGCAGAGATTTTTTATCTGCTTCACGATCTTTTCATCATCTTCTGTGAAGTTCCATTTTCTTTTGGAACTTGTTTTAGGAGATAACATTGCTGTTAACCCTGAGATTTTAGGGATGAAATCTCTCCCATAATTTATGACACCAAGAAATCTCTCTAGACTCTTAGCATCAGGAATTCTGTCTGGGAACTTCCAGATCTTTTCAAGGATGTGAGGTTGGAGCTTTATGACTCCATTCTTGATGTTTATCCCTAGGAAATCAACTTCATCAAGGATAAAGAAGATTTTCTTCTCGCCTAGGATAATTCCATGCTGAACTATCAGCTTTACTACCTCATGGAGGTGTTTCATGTGTTCTTCTCTGTTTTTGGAGAAGACCAGGATGTCATCTATGTAAACAACGCAGAACTCCGCTACATGCTTGAAGATGTTGTCCATCTTTCTTTGGAAGATTGAGGGAGCTTGCTTTAAACCAAAAGGCATTACCAACCACTCGTAATGACCTTGTGGTGTTCCGAATGCAGTGAGAAGGATACTCTCAGGATGTATCTTGACCTGCCAGAAACCCGACTTTGCATCGAATTTCGAAAAGACTTTGGCTCCTCTGAGCTGGTTGATCAATACTCTTACTTGAGCAATTTGATAACAGTCTTTGACAGTCTTCTTGTTGACATCACTATAGTCAATTACCATTTTAGCTTTGCCTCTTAGATTTTCTGCATGATTTCTCATGTAGAATGCTGGAGCATGATGAGGGCTAGTGGAAGGTTGAATTAATCTCTTCTTCAGGAGATCTTCAATATCATTTCTGAATTCTTTCTGATCTTCCTCTTTGTACTGAGAAATGGCTTTGACATGACAGATGGCATTCATGTCATGTATTCTCAATTCACAGACCACTGGGTCTTTTTCCCAAAACTTCTGAGGGTTTGTATCCACATTCTGCTCTAGGAGTTTCTTGATTTTTTTCAAGAGTGGGAATTTGCTGAGACTCAAGCTTGTTCTGAAAGTGCTTGAGGTTATGCTCATGGATGAAACTAGCTTCTTCATCTTCACTAGTTTCTTCTTCTTCTTCTTCTGAAGATTTTTCAACTAGCAATTCTTGTTGTTGTTTCATTTGGAGTATGAGCTCAAATTTGGGTTTGTAGGGGGTAAGATCACCACTATTCTGTTGCGATCTCTGATACTGAGTAGTAAAACCGGGACCTACTACACTTTTTGCTTGTGTGAGTCCGTCTGCCCATAACACTCGTTCTCCTTTCCTGAAGCCTATCGCTTCTTCATCCTGAATGAATCGTTGTTGGAGAATAAAATCATTTCCCAACAAGAAATCAGATCCTTGGCCTTCAGATTGCCAAACATTCTGGATGATAAATGTTCCTCCACCAATGGTGATATGAACATTTTTTGCTACTTTCTTCATGGTGAGATGGCTCCCATCAAATGTAACACCAGTAGCAGATTTTTTCTTATCTTCTTTCCAGAGTTCATCTGGAATTGCAAATCTCTTTGCAACAGTAAATCCCTATCCATTATCTACAAAGGCATGTAGATGATATTTTTTGTGATCTGGGAATTTTAGTCCAATCTTTATGTAGTTGCTGTATCTACTAGTAGAGACGACATTCGATTGTTGAAGCTCGTTTTGTTGAGCTTGTTCTTGAGAAATGAATGGTTTACATTCTTCTGGAACAATTTCTGGTGTTTCAACCAGTTCAATATCTTCATCGATTTTTTCTTCACCGATGATTTCTTCAGTATCCTCATCGATTTTTTCTTCACCGATGATTTCTTCCTTTATTTTTGAGGAAAAGGTTTCCATGGTTTCCTGGAACAGAGTTTCCACTTCTTTCTCTTTTTTCTCAGCGAAATATTCTTCATATTCTTGTTCAACCAACTGGCTAACAAGACCATTTTTGGTTTTTCTTCTCGCTTCAGCTATGAAGCATTCTTTGTGATAAGTCTTCTTAGACTCTTCACAAAACATAGGGAGACCATTCTTTTCGTGACAAAAGCAGTATTCACAAACGAATGTACCAGGGTTCACCTGATAAGAAGACATGAAAGATTCTGTCTTGCTTTCTTCCCAGTTTTTGATTTTCAAAACTTTCATTTGTCTGGATTCGAAGTACTCTACTTCAGAATCTATCTCAGACTCTTCTGATGAAGTTTCTTCTTCTTCAGACCAGGCAGAGTAGACTGACCTGTCATCTTCTTCATCATCAGAATAGGCTATTTCGTAGCCTTTCATGTTTGCTACCTCTACTATTTGCTCATATTCTTCAAAGAGAGCTTTAGTAGATCTTTTACCATTTTCCGGGCATTCATTGGCATAGTGCCCTTCAGCTTTGCACAACCAACATCTGCAAGCTTTCTTGCTAGGTTGTTGTTTATGCTGATGAATATTCTTCTTTTTCTTGAAGAATTTCTTTTTAGGATCTTCATCCTGTTGCTTCTTGTAATTGGAACTTCTCTTGAATTTCCAATCCTTCTTCTGATTACTCTTTTTGAATTTTTTAGAGTAATATTTTTCTTTTTTCTTATTTCTATGGAATTTGGATTCATGACATCCCCAGTTTGTGGGCATATCCAGTATTCCATAGCAGAAATTTTCAACTCCTTTGAGTTGCTTCTTAGCCATCTTAGCTCTCAGATTGGCTTTGCACTGCTCCTTCAGTAATTGTCTGATTCTGTCGGCAATTCCTCCAACTGAAAATCTTTCAATTGGTTTTTCAGCTATGCTTTCTCTCACAGTTGTTCTCCATGGTTCAGGGAGCTTTCTGTGCAACAGATTAACTAGATCAGTAGTCTCTAGTTCACCAATTGTACAGTAATATTCCTGAAACTCATTCAGGTATTCTTCAAAATATCTCATGTCACAGATTTTGAGAGCATAGATATTCGACTTTGCCGTTTCTTTGGCATTCTCACTCAGATTTGAGAGATCTCCACAGAACTGATCGTACATGGGTACTGCAAAATCATACGGAGACTTTGAATTTTTGATTTCTTCAAACCAGTCTCTTCCTCTGGCAGTTTCTTTGAAAGATAGGTAGTAATTTTTTGCCATTCCAGTAAGAGTAGTTTCATAGTATACCTGCAAATCTGGTGCTTCAAATTTGCCAAGGGTAAGTGCAGAGGCCATCATCAGGCTATCTACCCATTGGTCAATGGTTTTTCTTTTGTTTAGACTCTTGTCTAGATTTAACCAGATGCCATAGTTCGTGATCGGAACTCTAGGCAGATTGTCCTCTGGGACAAATCTTTGAGAATTTCTTTCCCCTTTTTTACCCGTGGGGGCTTTCTGAAATGGGAGTTTTGTTTCCCTTATTTCTCTTTTTATGAAAGTTCTGGAGCTTTCTCCATCTTCCATTTCAATATCTTGATAAGGAAAGACTTTTCTCATCTTTCTGCATTTGAATTCTTTCATTTCTTCGATTAGTTTTTCTAATCGTTCAGGATTTTCACAATTCTCAGCTTCTTCATAAAGATCATAGAGCCTCTCAGCTCTGAGCATATGGACTGGTCTGTTCAGATCAGCTTCCAGATCTTCTTCTGATATTGGCTCTTCAATAGTGGGTTTTGTACCACTGACACTAGCTTCTCTAGTGCTGTAGCTTATTCTCAGAAGATTGTTGTTTATCCTGATATTCTCAGGACAGACATCACTTTTCCTGTGATTATCGAAGTTGAGGCTGATTTCTCCAGTTCTTCTACTCTCGTAGATTTTTGCTTTTGCTCTTTCCGGTAGCTTTTTTGGACCGGATAATTTCCATTCAATAGGAAAAGTTACTTCATTCCAAGTAACCTTGTGAATCTGCTGTGAATGGTTCTTCTGACTGGTGAGGAATCCAGTAGTGAGACCAGGGATGTTGGAGATCCGTGTCTTTGGCTCTACTGTGGTGCTCATCAGTTTATAGTATATCCTGTATACTATCGCCAATTCTTGCATATCATTTTTCATTGATATGACATCTGTCTTGACTCTCAGTCGGAGACAGTGGGCTGCATATTTCAAGCTAGTGGTGAAGTTGGGGAAGCAGTTGAAATATGGTACTTGGTTGCACAGTGATGCTTCTAGAGTTCCCAACAGACTAGCTTGGAAGTCTGTCAGTCTGTTGTCTTGTAGGACACATAGGACTGAACAGTTGATCCCTTCTCTTGCCAAAAGCTTTATGCCGACTTGGACTGCTCCAATGTGCATAAATTAATACTTCTTTGCTTATGCTCTGGCAACTTCAGCTGGGGTGATCATCAAGAGATCTGTCTCTCCTGTTGTTGTGGGGGTTGTGAATTCAAGTACTTTGAAATGATGGCTGTCCATCAAGTCAAATGTTCCCCTTCTGTAGATCTGTTTGAAATCTAGTTTTGGAATTGAGGCGTTTTTTACCTCATGCTCGATTTCATTATATTCAAATTCTTCAGAATTTAGGAGTTGTACTCCCTTCTTTTTTCCAAAGATGCTTAACATCTTCATTTCTCTTTTTTCTGGGTTTTCATACCGGATACTAGTCTGACTAGTAGATGGTTCCAGAAAAATCATGTTTGGAACACGATTTGTGTCTGGTTTTTCTAATGGTTTGAATCCATTAGTCTTCTTTTTTACTGTAGGCACTTTCTTGTCCTTCAGTATAGCATCCAACGTTTTTTGCTGTTCTTTGATTTTTCTACTAACACTCGTTAGTTTTTCTTCTTCCGTTTTTGGAAGATTCTTGATATAATCCAGTTTGTTTTCCAATCTTTCCAATTGGTGGATTATAGCAGGTAATTTTTCTAGATGGGTTTGACATCTAGATACTTCTAGTAACAACTTCTGATATTTCTCATCAGAAGATTTCAGTAGAGAATTTATTTTCTCTAATAACAATTCTGACATTGTCCCCATTAAGGAGGGGTTCTCCTTGAGCTATTTTACAAGCTCTGATACCAGTGATGTGCGGATCTAACCAATGCTCAAATGATCAAGCGGTTTTTGTTCCTCTTCCAGAACATATAGGAGATTATCTATCTCTTCTTCTATTTTATAGATTCTAGTCTGAAGTCTATAAATAATATCCCAGTAATTGAGAGATTCTCTATCAAGGCTGTCCCAATAGGTTTTTAACTTTCTCAATTTTTCTCTCTCTTTTTGTAGTTCTTTACTAGTATGTTTGCATATAGCAACTAACTCAAGTCTGTCTACAATCGAAATTATGAATAGTAATTCGTACTGTTTAACTTTGAATCAGAGTATGACTGTTAACTCTGCATATATATTCAAATAAAAACTCGGATGGGCCCACCACGTTTCTAAAACCTTTATATAAACAAAATTATATAGCAAAACTACATGTAAGAGACAGATGCTTATGCAGACTCTGACAAATAAAGACAGCAAAGAAAGTTGCTAGAGAAAAGGAATAAAGGGTACTAATGGTAGGGATTTTGAAAAGATGGGTAGGTAGGAACGAAAATGAGAAAAGGTTATGTAAGAGGGAACAAAAATATCAAACGGATTTGGGGTGTATGAGCATTAACCCATATATCAAACTAACTCCACTTGATATATTGATACATTAATGTAGAGTAAAATTTATGTGGACTCTTTAATTCTTGGGATTGGGTTTCGGGAGTGCAACTTCCCTTCCCACACCACACCAAGCCCAATGGACTTTCAAACATACAACGCCCAACCCAACATCTAAGTTGCACGAGAGTCCTCTCGAACCTCCCGATTCTTCTTCCTACTCCTCCCTGTCGCTCGGTCAGCCGCCAAAAACAGTCACAGATACAGTGAAACCTCGTACCTCAGTCCACAGTCACAATGTCAGCACTGGCAAAAAGAATTGAAACCTACGAAGACTTCGTCGAAGTTCACGGCTTGCTTCTGGCAGCCTCGGGATTGCCCCAGTCCCTGCACCGCCAGCTCTTCCAGAAGCTTCTCTCCGACACCTTCGACGGCGGGTCCCACTTCCAAATCGAGCCCACCTCCGACGGCCGCCAGCGCCGCCTCGTACTCACCTCCGGCTCCATGCCCCAAAACTCCGACGTCTTCCTCGTTGACCACGCCTGGACCTTCCGCCTCTCCGAAGCTTCCAAACAGGTTCTGCTGCTGTCCCCTAATTCCTAGGACCCTGTTTGGCTTCCCATAAAATAAAGTTTCAATTTTTATTTTCATTTGCTGAAAAAAGTTTCAATCTTTACTTGGTTCTGTAGTTAAGGGAAGTTCCGGGATTGGCTGAGAGAATGGCGAGCATAATGTGTGTGGATATTGATTTGAATTCAGAAGAGAACCAAGCTCTGAGTGAGGGTGATGCAAAACGCAGCGTTTTGGAGGTACTGGAAAGTGAGATTAGTGAAGCCAATGGGAATGTTAAGTGGTTGGAGCTTGAAGAACTTGGCATTGACAATGAAACGCTGTCGTCTTTGGACTTGTCTGCTAAGTGCCCTGTATGTGATTTGTAATGCTCTAACAACCCAATTAGTATTATGAGGAAAAATGTGTCGTTTGGTTGCTGAAACTCTGGTGTTTGTGTGTTCAGGGTTTGATTGCATTGTCCTTGTGTGGGAATAAGATTGACAATGTGGAGGTAGTTGTTGCGGAAGTTAGCAAATTGAAAAACCTAAGAGCGCTTTGGCTGTTCAACAACCAGGTTGTAGAAAATCGGTATGTGTGTGTTTACTAATGTTCGAAGAGTTGGTAATTTCTTGCTTTAAACAAATACATTTTTATTGAGAGGTTTTGTTTCTTGTGTTTTTGAAATTTCAGTGGCAATGAATTGGGGGATAGGATTCTTCAAGAAGTGCCGAATCTTGAAATCTATAACTCAAAGTTTACCGCCAATTTTGGGGAGTGGGCACTGGGGTTTTGTGGAGGAGTTTTTGACAAGGAAAATCCGGGCAGCATTGATCTGCCTGACCGTCCATTGCAGCAAGTCACGGATCTTGATCTTTCAGATAGATGTATTCAGAATTTAATCAATAAGGTTTGACTCTTTTCAGTAGTTTTTGTTGATTTTACTATCTTGTGCTGACTAAGTCTGATATTCTATCCGGCAATATACATGATAGCAACATATGATTATTAGATTCAGATTGTCATGCGTACAGGATTGGTCAATAACATTTAATGGCAATCTAGTAGGATTTCATTGATATGCTTTCATTTTGTTGTTTTAGGCATTTACCCCTTTTCAGTTGCCATGTCTTTCATACTTGAATCTTCGGGGAAATCCTTTAGAAGAGACCTCACTGGCCGACTTGTTATATGTACTACGGAATTTTCCTTCATTACAGTCTCTGGAGGTAATATGTTTTCTAGTACAAGGGTTCTTTTCTTGGACATTACAATTTGATATGAAAGCGTAGGATATTTAGAATGTAAACTTTTTTGTTTTATAGGTGGATATTCCTGGCCCTCTTGGAGAAAGTGCTCTAGAAATTCTTGAATCTCTTCCTAATCTCTCTGTACTGAATGGTGTCAATGCATCAAAGATATTTGAAACTGAAAAGCATGTGGTTGATTCAGCGCTTCAGCCACGTCTTCCTGAGTGGACTCCTGATGAGCCTCTTGCTGATCGTGTTATAAATGCAATGTGGCAATATTTAATGACATATAGACTTGCGGATGAAGAGAAGATAGACGAGACCTCTGTGTTGTATGTTTTTTATTTGTAGAGTTATATATCTTGTTTGGATTATACAACATCTAGTTTACATAAATTAACAAATAATTGGTACTTTTAGCTGATGATGCTTTGTTTTGGAGTTCCTTGCAGGTATGTGATGGATGAGCTAGGTTCAGCTTTGAGGCATAGTGATGAGCCAAATTTCAGAGTATCTCCCTTTCTGTTTATGCCAGAGGGGACATTAGCATCAGCTGTGAGGTTGTCACTTTGTCTTTCTTCATTTATTTTTCTGTTTGCTGAAGAGTCTAAAATTCCTCATCTTGTGTGTGTGTGTGTTTTTTTTTTTTTGGCGTAAACGGATTATTGAATTTGTTATTTTCAGTTTCTGCATATTATGGCCAATCAAGAATGTTGAACAAGGTTATGAATGCACTCGTGATTATCTTTTTGGTATTGGGGAGGACAAGCAACGTTCTGCCAGACTTACAGCTTGGTTCCATACACCAGAGAAGTATTTTATTCGAGTATGGTTACCTATACAAACATTGTGTTCGGGTCAAAGCTGTACTCTATTTTTAGATTTTGGCTTGTCGAAAACTTGAGATTAATCATATATCTTTTTGCAGGAGTATGAGAAGCACTGGCAGAACTTGCGAGCAAAAAGTTTAACTTCTCCTCCGATGGAGTCATGTCCAACTAAAAGTTTAAACCACAATGAAAAACGCGCTTTACGTGTGTACTCCGATATCCCTCAAGTTGAAGAACTTTTGACACGTCCGGAGTTTGTATTCAGTATGTAATGCAGTTCAATATTTGCACGACTTGCAATTCTTAAGCTCTTGCTTAATGCTATCATTCCTTGCTTAATTGTTCTTTATTATATAGTGTAACATGCATCTTTGTGTATTTGCTCTATTTCAGAATACTGTCAATCCATATGTTTGAAGTTTATATAATCTGACAGTTCTTTCTCTCTTTCTCTCTGGGTGGTGCTTACAGCACCTGATCCAAAGGATGCAGAAATTATATGGACAGGTGACCAAGTGGATGAGGATATGAAGAAAGCTTGGGGAATAACAGACAATCAGTTCATAAACCAGTTTCCTTTTGAGGCTGGTATCGTCATGAAACATCATTTGGCAGATACTGTTCAGAAGGTTAGCAAGTCAGTTCCACATTGCATTCAAATGCTAGTGTTAATAGTTAATACTAATTCTATTTACCACTTCGATCAATTATCAACTTAATTCTTCAAGTTTCATCATCGTGCTGATTAGAATTGTTTACTGAAATTTAAATCTCAGACTCTTCTCACCCTACCCCTTAGCACATACTCATAATTTCATAATTTTGAATTTCTTACCTTATTAACAGGCACTTGGATCTCCTGAGTGGATGCAGCCAACCTATAATCTGGAAACACATCTATCCCAACTTATTGGTGACTATTGTGTACGTAAAAGAGATGGGCTTAACAATCTGTGGATCTTAAAACCATGGAACATGGCAAGAACTATAGATACAACTGTCACTGATAATTTATCTGCTATTATTCGGCTCATGGAGACTGGACCGAAGATATGTCAGAAGTATATTGAGCACCCAGCCTCTTTCAAAGGGAGAAAGTTTGATATCCGCTACATAGTTTTACTACGGAGTTTGAACGCTATGGAAATATTTCTGTCAGACACTTTCTGGGTATGCACACTGTCAATACTGAGTAGACTCTTTCTGCATGCCAGTCATATGAATGT
This sequence comes from Rosa lucieae, assembly GCA_024704745.1. NCBI lineage: Eukaryota > Viridiplantae > Streptophyta > Magnoliopsida > Rosales > Rosaceae > Rosa > Rosa lucieae. The sequence goes on from CM045493.1 coordinate 6,964,621, forward strand.
GCTTGTTTAACCGTCTGTAAAGTTTGTCTGCGAGTTACCGTTCTTTAGAGTTTATCTGTGAGATGTCTCTATTAAAGTAGTTATTTTCATGGCATTTCAGGTTAGACTGGCAAACAACCAATATTCTTTAGAAAAGCACAGTTTTTTTGAGTATGAGACTCACTTCACTGTTATGGTATGATGTCTTTCAAACCATGTTTTAGATTCAAAGAGTATACTCTTTGAACTATCGAATATGTTTTATCTTGCTTCATAATCACTTTACCATGTCTTTCAGAACTATCGAGGGACACTGAATCACATGAACACGTCGGAATTTGTAAGAGAGTTCGAACAGGAGCACCAAGGTATGATCAGCTGTCTAGTTTATATCATTACTTGCATCTCCCCCAAGTGAAAAGGTTTTCACAATTTTTAGCATGCTAAGCGTACTTGGATGAACTCTTATTTTTATTCTTGTGTTTGCTGTAGTTAAATGGTCCGATATTCACTCTAGAGTCAAAAAAATGATCCGATCGGTCTTTGAGGCAGCTGCAAAAGTGCACCCTGAGATGCACAGTCCAACGTCGAGGGCTATGTATGGTGTGGATGTCATGCTTGATACTTCTTTCCAGCCAAAGTTACTGGAGGTTTGTATTGCCAGAAATTTCTTGTCCTTCCCTTTCATTATCGATGACAATACTTTTGAAGTCTAGGCTTCTGCAAACTGAGAATTTGTTGTCTGTTCTGTAGGTGACTTACTGTCCTGACTGTACAAGAGCATGCAAGTATGATATGGAGGCAATAGTCGCAGGAGGGGAAGTGGTTAGAGCTCGTGAATTTTACAATTATGTCTTTGGTTGTCTCTTTTTGAATGAAGCCACTCATGTTAGTCCATTGTAATTGAGCTATATAGTCTTGAAACAATTGCATGCGGGCAATTTTAGGATAGCGTCAAGAGATATTATTGCCTAACTTGCTGTACTATGAAAAGTTTTGTAACAGAATTGAGCTTTTAGATAGGTAGTTTGTGTTGGTGCTTGTAACAGGCTACATTGTGTTTCTGAGAAGTATTGAAATGTTTTGCAAGTTCAAGTTGGTAGCAATGACTGGAAGATCCATTCAAGTTACTGCTGGAATCTTCCCCATAATGATTGTTCCTGTACTGTGTTAATCTTGGCGGTAGTGATCAATGGAACGCTTCTATTCATTTTAAACTGTGAGTCTACTCAGTCTAGTGTATAGGTGTAATGACAGATTTAATTACCCAACTCCAAGAAGAAATGCCGAAGAGGCTGAAAGCGGAAGAGCTGTGTTCCAGTTTTGAGCGCATCGATTGTGGCCAAGTTTAGCTATGGCATCAGCTAAGAAATTAGCTTCCCGTTTTATGTGTCTCCGGGGGACATGGTTCAGATCCGTCGACGATTGAGAGAAGGCGGTACTTGTGGAGTACTGGAAGAAACACAGATTTCCAGAGCAAGTAATTGGTCTCGGTGAGTCGAACGGGGATGACCGGACCGAGATTTTGAACCTGCATCGTCGATGAGGAAGCCGCAGTGAGAGGAAAGATCGGGCTAGGATTGGTAGCAGGTGAAGAAGCAGAGGAGGCCATGGCAGAGAAAGGAGTTGCAGGTGAGGTCTAGAGGTTGAAGATGAAGATTCAGAGAGAAAGGGAAGCTGTGAAGCAAAAGGCTCGTGATACCATGATGAAAAACAGAGAGAATTGTAAAGAGAGAGAAAACTCAAAGAGATATTTTCATTATTTTCTTTACTAATCTGTTACAACTAATCGTATTTATATATAGAGATCTATAACTTAATTCCTGGAAACTAGGAAGGAAACAACTCTTGTGAGATGAGCAAGAGAATTGACATCTCTCACAATCTGAGAAATTCTCCAAGAAATGTGAAACCTTCTATTGAGAAAATCAATTAGGAGTTGTGAGTCTCCCTCAAAATTACAGAAATTGCCACTAAACAAAATTATTAACCCACGCTAATCATGGACAAAAAAATAATGTTATGTATTCCATGATTAAAGCTCTTTGCATTAATATTATTTTAATCGTAGGTTTTGTAATCCTTAACTTTAATATTGTCATCAATATTGCTAGAATCATGCAATTTGGTCTCATTTTTTAAATTCAAATGAGTTGATTGCTGGGTTCACAAACCTTCTATCACATAGTTAATTTATTTGATTCTTACTATCGATAGTAATTGTTTTATGATTGAGATTGTGGATAACAGTGTTTATGATATATATATTTTGGTGGTGTACTTGATGTATTCAATGAAATGTTTCTAAGAATTCAGTTTGTATAATAGTTTTTATTAGCTAGATACCTACCATAGAGGTTTGTTCGACTATGCGTACATACCATACCTATTATACCTATGCTAACTCGAGAAGCGAGAAGTTAGGTAAAATTCCTGACTTTCTGGTGACGATTAAAAAAAAGTATGTAGTAGATAGACTATCAAGTTCTAAAACTTTAATGCCTACTGGTTTGTTTGTTTTTTTTTTTAATGCTATGAATTTCCATGAGTTTCATTGGTTACCTTTTTTTTTTTATTAGTTGCATACCTACCATAGAGGTTTGTTCAACTATGCGTATATACCATACCTATACTCGAGGAGTTAGGTAAAACTCCTAACTTTCAAGTGACGATTTAAAAAAAGTATGTAGTAGGTAGACTTTCAAGTTCTAAAATTTTAATGCCTACTGGTTTTTATTTTTATATTTTTTATGCTATGAGTTTCATTGATTACTTTTTTTTTTTTGTGTGGTGCACTCAATGTATTCGATGAAATGTTATTAAGAATTTAGTTCATATATAGTTTTGTTCGACTATATGTCTATAGTCTATACCATACCTATTACATCCATGATAACTTGAGGACTTGGGTAAAATACCTGACGTTCAGGTGATGATTAAAATAAATGTAGTAGGTACGATTTTCAAATTCTAAAAGCTTGATGCCTACTGATTTTTTTTTTTTATGTTATGAGTTTCATTGGTTACAATTCCAAATGTATGACATTTAGTGATATTCATGGCTATGAGGTAAGTTGCTTTGTGCCATGATTTTTTTCAATACCTTGTAAAAGGTCTAAAGTTTTAGATGTCTCATACCTATGTCATTTATTGGTTATCTGTTCTAGAGGTTTGTTATCAAATGTCGTGGCTATGAGGTAAGTTGTTTTATGCTATTATTTTTTTTCAATACCTTGTCAAAAGGTATATAATTTTAAATACCTCAATATCTATGTCATTTTTTTTTTTTTAGAAGTAGATAATTTCATTATTTATCCATGGCCAGAAGGCACGTACATCATATGTTGTCTTACACCAAGTAATACCTAGTTGGTCTAAGCTGTTAAGCACATAACAGGTAACCCCCATTGGGAACAACTGGAGCACAAAGAATTAACCTAGCCATAAGGAGACAAATCCAACAACTATCTAACCCCTTTCTATAGTAACCCTAATTGCCAAGGACCTCAATTGGTGTACAATCAGAGAAACTAGACTTAAATAGAAATAGACTGGAATCAAATGCTAGGTATCGAACACGGGAAGCTTAGAGAAAACTAGAAATAGGCCGAAGCCACTAAGACCACTAGAAAAGCTAGATAAGAAAATCTACACCAGATGTCCCATCCACATGAACGAGCAGACCTGGCCCAAGGACAGAGCCCAAATGCCCAGCCCTAGCCACTAGGCCCAGTCCTAAAGCATTGGTGATGAGCAGAACACCGCACCACGACCCAAAAAAGCCGTCGCCGTCGCCACTGACATCCATCAAAACTGCTGCCGCCATCGATAACCAACGACGTCGCCAACGCCGTAGCACACTGGTTAAGCACCTCACCAACACACCAAGGCCACTGCCTTAACCGAACCAGCCTGCGAGATCTCCACCAGAAACGGACCTATAAAATCCATCCTCACGCTGCCTTATCCAGCCTCGCAACCGCCCCATATGCATTTGAGCTTCATCCTCTTCCAAATCTGGAGGTTGCAGCAGATTGGGCCCTGCCACCAGTTTCCCCGTGGGCCACCAGAAACCGCTAAACGCTGCTGATCCCATCACCAGTCTGGAGCCAAATCGGGATCGATCCGGGCACCAACCCGATTTCAGGTCTCATTCACGTTTGCAGCCTCGCCACTCATCTAGAAGCATCTCATCAAACTAATCCCGTCCGACCACGCACAACGCATGCTGACCAAGGCCGAGACCCGCCGAGCATGGCAGCGTAGTCGGACGAGCTTGAAGGGAGTAGGTTGCGGAGGCGCGTATTAGGGTTTTCTTTTTGGGTTATGCTATATCTATGTCATTTATTGGTTACCTGTTCTAGAGGTATATGTTATCTAATGTCATGGCTATAAGGTAAGTTATTTTCTAATATGATTTTTCAATACCTTGTCAAAAGGTATTTAGTTTTAGATACCTCATACCTATGTCATTTATTAGTTACATGTTCAATGAGTAAATGCTAAAATTAATGACATAACTTCATTTCATATTACTTTTCACTACCGAAAGGGTAAATCAGGCATATAGGACAACATGAAAAAATATTAATTATACATCAACACTCTACAAGGATGGTTTGCCTACATGGAGCTACCCTAAGGCCTCGTTTGGTTCACGGAAGGGAAATCAATTCCCTTGCCTTTCCCATGGGGATGGGAAATTAAAATTCTGTCAGCTTTCATTTCCTATGTTTGGTAAAGTAGAGAAAGCATTCAGGAAATATCATTTTATTTCCCTTCCGGTGTTTGGTTGGTGCATGAAAGAAAAGCAAAAATATAACAATGTTTCAATAATACCCTTGTATTTTAAAATTACCCTTGTATCTTAAAATAAAATAACATCATGAAAATTCAAAAGTACACCAATTTTGGCGATAACGCATTTGAGCAGGGATATTGTAGCCAAAATTTTCGTAATAAATGCTGGGAAAGGAGAAGAAGAGAAAATCAATCTCATGCGGTCTGAAAATGAATGATCTTCCCCCTATTTTCCCCTCTGTCAGGTCAATACTTCTAAAGTTTGTGCCTACCAAACAAAGGAAATGAATGTAAAAAAGAGAGGCAAAAATAAAATAAAAAAATACTAGAACGCACTTGCACGCGCCTGAAGAAAAAAGAGAGATTGTCCTCCCTTTTATGCGGCGAGCCTTTTCGCAGTCGTTAGACAGGTCTTTTTCATCCCTGCGTGCGTGTGAGGTCGGCCTCCTCGATTGATCGTCTGAATTGAGAAGATTACGGCGATGTGTGAGGTGAGGAATGGGAGAGATCACAACTGCTATCAGGGGTGGTGGCGTGGCGTAGCGGCGTGGCTAGGTTTGGACCCGTGGCCGTGGCTGATCCGATCTCTTTGGTGTCCGATCTGGAGTGCTCCTGGTGGTGTGATCTGGGTTGGAATTTGTTTCAATCTGAGAAAGGTTCTGATCTGGGGAAGGATCTAGAGTGATATGGATTTGATCTGGCTGAGGTGGTCGTGCGACGGAGAGGATGGCAGGTCGGGGGTGGCCGTGTTGGGTTGGAGACAGGCTTCGATGGTGGGCTGTGGTCTTCTCACTTCCTTGGCAGAATGGCTTATGCTCAGATTTGGGCCTGAGTTCAGAATTTGGGCCCAATCAGGGCTGGTCTGTGGAGTTGGGCTCATCTCTTGGGCTTTGACCTGACAATTTTTTATTTTTACTTTAATGTTGTTATTATTTTTATGTTGTTTAATATGGTTGCGCTTTTTGCGAGCAATAAGTCCCTACAGTTTTCATGTAGGGTTGGTCGGGCTATATGCCTGTGTATGCACTCAATGTGCCTTGTCTGCTCTAGGTATGCGGCGAGTTACTTTCTTCATCAAATGGTCACTGCCTCCTAGTGGTAGGGTGAGACTAAGTGTTGTCGGATTTATCTTCCAGCGGCAACAGAGTAGGAAAGCTGTGCATATGGTAATTATGCTACGTTGTAATCAGGTTACATATCGAGTTATCTTTCCGTTATGTCACCGCTTGCCTTTCCCATGGGGATGAGAAATTAAAATTCTGTCAGCTTTCATTTCTTATGTTTGGTAAAGCAGAGAAAGCATTCAGGAAATATCATTTTATTTCCCTTACGGTGTTTGGTTGGTACATGAAAGAAAAGCAAAAAATATAACAATGTTTCAATAATACCCTTGTATTTTAAAATTACCCTTGTATCTTAAAATAAAAATAACATCATGAAAATTCAAAAGTACACCAATTTTGGCAATAACGCATTTGAGCAGGGATATTGTAGCCAAAATTTTCGTAATAAATGCTGGGAAAGGAGAAGAAGAGAAAATCAATCTCATGCTGTCTGAAAAGGAATGATCTTCCCCCTATTTTCCCCTCTGTCAGGACAATAGTTCTAAAGTTTGTGCCTAGCAAACAAAGGAAATGAATGGAAAAAAAGAGGCAAAAAAAAAAAAACACTAGAACGTGCTTGAAGAAAAAAGAGAGATCATCCTCCCTTTTATGCGGCGAGCCTTTTCGCCGTCGTCAGACGGGTCTTTGTCATCCCTGCGTGCGTGTGAGGTCGGCCTCCTCGATTGATCGTCTGAATTGAGAAGATTACGGCGATGTGTGAGGTGAGGAATGGGAGAGATCACAACGGCTATCAGGGGTGGCGTGGCTAGGTTTGGACCCGTGGCCGTGGCTGATCCGATCTCTTTGGTGTCCGATCTGGAGTGCTCCTGGTGGTGCGATCTGGGTTGGAATTGGTTTCGATCTGAGAAAGGTTCTGATCTGGGGAAGGATCTAGAGCGATATGGATTTGATCTGGCTGAGGTGGTCGTGCGGCGGAGAGGATGGCAGGTCAAGGGTGGCCGTGTTGGGTTGGAGACAGGCTTCGATGGTGGGCTATGGTCTTCTCACTTCCTTGGCAGAATGGCTTGTGCTCAGATTTGGACCTGAGTTCAGAATTTGGGCCCAATCAGGGCTGGTCTGTGGGGTTGGGCTCATCTCTTGGGTTTTGACCTGGCAGTTTTTTATTTTTACTTTAATGTTGTTATTTCTTTTATGTTGTTTAATATGGTTGCGCTTTTTGCCAGCAATAAGTCCCTACATTTTTCATGTATGGCTAGTCGGGCTATATGCCTGTGTATGCACTCAATGTGCCTTGTCTGCTCTAGGTATGCGGCGAGTTCCTTACTTCGTCAAATTGTCACTGCCTCCTAGTGGCAGGGTGAAACTAAGTGTTGTTGAATTTATCCTCGGCGGCAACAGAGTAGGAAAGCTGTGCGTATGGTAATTATGCTACGTTGTAATCAGGTTACATATCGAGTTATCTTTCCGTTATGTCACCATTATGTCAAAGAAATAGAGCAGCTAGTAGTGCGCTCTTTGCTAGTTGGTACTTAGTTGAATACAATTATTTGGTAGAGATGCATGATACTATTTCATGACGTTCTGTAGATACTTATTGTAATCAGGAGTTTAGGCTTAAGGCTTAATGTCCCCCCCCCCCCGGCCTTGTATTTGATAGTTTCATTAATCAAGGCTTGAGGGCAACCGCACCAGCCCTTTATTCAAAAACAAAAAAAATGAATGACTTTCCTTTCCTGATTCCTCAAATCCATGAACCAAACATGGCCTAAGAGTAACCTTAAGGGAAATCAAGCATATAGGACAACATGAAAAAATATTAATTATACATCAACACTATATAAGGAAGGTTTGCCTACGTGGATAAGTAATGAAATTATCTACATTCAAAGGCAGTTAATAAAGATGGATTGGGAGCCTAGGCTCCACAACTGCAACAAGTGGAAACTTCCTTAGTGTTGCCAATCCATAAACTTCATCCATGCTCAAATCCTCTGGTTTCATATTCTCAGGTAATTTCCAGTTGAATCCATGTAACATGTTGGCCAAGCAAGACCCAATCATTTTCAGGCCAAGGCTATAACCAGGGCACATTCTCCTTCCCGAACCAAATGGTAACAATTCAAAACTTTGTCCCTTCACATCGATTGCCTTGTTTCCCAAAAACCTCTCCGGATTGAACTCTTCTGGTGCATCCCACACTGAGGGGTCTCTTCCTATGCTCCATGTGTTTATGAACACTCTTGTCCCCTTAAGAATATCGAAACCACCCACGTTGCAATCTTGAAGAGCCAAATGTGGCGGAAGCAAAACAACCACAGGGTGTTTCCTCATTGTCTCTTTCATGATTGCGTCAACATAAGGAAGTTGTGGAATGTCTTTCTCTTCCACCCATCTCTCTCTCCCAATTACTCTGTCAAGCTCTTCGGTTGCCTTTCTAATGAGGTGTGGTTGTTTTATGAGTTCAGACATTGCCCACTCCAAAGTTGTTGCAGAGGTGTCAGTCCCTCCTGCAATTAAATCCTGATTTTTGAATGAACAAAATTAATATTAATAAAGCAACACTAGCGTTGATAATAATAAAAAAAACGTACGCGCATAATGTTCTCTTGCTAGATAGTTTAACTACATGTTGTTATACTAATTAAGTTGAAAATGTATGTATGTATGTGTGTGTGTGTGTGTGTATATATATATATATATATATATACAGCCCTTCTTGGGTGCGGACGTCCGCACGTTTTGCTTCGGTGCGGATTTCCAGTTTTTCTCCACTTTCCGATCATATTTTCACATCTTAGCCGTTCAGTTTTTAGGTCCTAATGTAGAGATCATCTCTGCAAAATTTCAGCTAATTTGGTGATCGTTAAGTCATCTAAAACTGCAATTTACCATTATAAATACGAACGGTTCCGGTTCGACAGATTCGGTCCGTTCGTGTAAATTGCAGTTTTGGATACCTTAACGATCACCAAATTGGCTGAAATTTTGTAGAGATGATCTATACATTAGGAACTAAAAATTGAACGGTTAAGATGTGAAAATATAATCGGAAAGTGGGAAAAAATGGCAAATCCGTACCTTTTTGCTTCGGTGCGGATATCCGCACTTGAGCAAAATATATATATATATTATATATATATATATATATATATATAGGGCTTCCACTAAGGGATTTTTTTGGGGGTCTTTTATAGGGATAGACATTAGACCAACTTTTAGATCATATTTTCATATATTAACCGTTCAGTTTTTAGGTCCTAATGTATAGATCACTCTGCAAATTTTCAGCCAAATTGGTGATCGTTAAGACATCCAAAACTGCAATTTACCATTATAAACACGAACGGCTAAAAACTGAACTGTTAAAATGTGAAAATATGATCGAAAAGTTAGTCTAATGTCTATCCCTATAAAATACAAAAAAAATAGATCCCTCACTAGAAGGCCCTGTATATATATATATATATATATATATATATATATATATCAGATAAATTTATTCCCGTCTAGCTAAATGTACGTATGATCCAAATTCAAAGTCTTGCAAATTTAAGAATATACGTTTGATATACTTTAATATACGATTAATCTAATTTGATCAGATAAGGGCAGCCACACAGTTCTTATGTACCTGGATGAATGCCTTGACACTGTCATTGGTGAGCTTAACTTCGAGATCACGATCATCAACAAGCTGCAACAGTGAATCCACCATGTCTTTGGCTACATAATCCTTCACTCCTTCACTCTTTGCCTTGTGCTCATCAAGCACATAATCATAAAATGGCTCCGATTTTTTCGTCAAGGCCTTCATTCGCTTTACGTACCCTTGCAAGTCCAAAAAATCGAGCCACGGTATCCAGTCCCCTATATTGAAAACCCCATTGAGCAAGAACACTTCATCTAACATCTCCTGAAATTCTTCGATCCTCATCACCGAACGCTGAAACTCAGGATCCCTAAAGTACTCCTTCCCCATCACACATCTAGTCATAACGCTAAGAGTCAGGCGTGACAGATGCTCTTTCAGCATAACTGGCTTTTCCGACAAGGCATACAGTCGTGAGATAAAAGCGCGAATTTCCTCAACACGGATGTACTCAAAGGACTCTAGCCTTTTCGAGCTGAATAGCTCGGAGAGGAAGATCTTGCGGCCTTGGCGCCAATATGGACCGTGAGGCGACCAAGTGATGTTGAGGTAGTTATAAGTGATATACTTGCCTGCTGCAGTTCGTGGTCTAGAGGCAAAGACATGATCATGTGTTTTCAGAAACTGTTTTGCCATTTCTGCAGTGGAAGCAACTACGACTGGGTAGGAGCCAAACTTGAGCTGCATTATAGGGCCATAAGTTTGGGATAGTTTGTGAAGGGATTGATGAGGGAGAGGACCATTGATGAGGTTGAGGTTGCCAACAATAGGCCAGGGTTTTGGACCTGGTGGAAATTTCAGATTCAGTTTGCGCAGTTGGGAAAAGAAGATTTTTGATACAAGGGCCAGAAGGAATAGCCATGACCAAGAAACTGAAGCCTCCATGTATGTGAATCAGTTATGGTGAGAGTTTGAGGTGGTCTTGCTGCTTGACGTTCATATTGTAAAGACTATGTAGGTGCCTTTAACTGTCTTGCTGCTTGACGTGATTCATATTAATGATAAAAATTAGACTTAATTATATAAAAAAATAATAAAAATCGAGATTAGACTATTATATGCAATATTTAATATGATATATAAATTCATGTTGCAGTTAAATAATTGTCTAAATGTTAAAGTAAAATTGAGATTGGAATGGTCTACTCATTTCATTCATAACCCCTTTATATAGGGATAAGATTACAACGGAAATATCAATTACATTTATGATACTAAATGCTGATTGAGTTGTGATTTGTAATTGCTTGATTCTCTCTTCGTCTGTTTCTTTGACGAAGGCACATAATGTGCTTTTCCTTTAACACTCCCCCTTGTGCCAAGTCAAAGACGAAATGGTGCATGAGTTGTTGCTTCACTAAAAACCTTGCCAAGTAACAATAAAAACCCTGTGGGACAAAAATAAAACTTGGTCGAAGGAAAAGAGCACAACGCACCTTCTACATTTGAGAATGACATGTGTGTGTTAGACTCCCCCTGACGTCTACACCTCCCCCTAATACTTACATTAATCTAGGGAGCTTGGAAAGTCTTCGCATTCCTATGCTTTTCACATGTTTCTCAAATGTGTCCTTAGGCAATGATTTGGTGAACAAATCTGCCACATTCTCCTCAGACCTTACTTGATTCATTTGAATCTTGAGGAGAGTCTGTTGTTGCTGATTGTAGGACAACTTTGGCGATATGTGTTTTGTGTTATCACCCTTAATATAACCTAGCTTCATCTGTTCGATGCAAGCTGCATTGTGTTCGTAAATGCAAGTAGGTTCTTCAGTGGTAGAACTCAAACCACTAGTCCCTCGGATATGTGCAATGATAGTTCTTAACTACACACTCAAGAACCGCCTCATGTAGAACAATGATCTCTGAGTGGTTCGAGGAGGTAGCCACAAAGGTTGCTTGGTTGATCTCCAAGATATCGCTGTGTTCCCATTGGTAAATACATAACCAGTTTGGGAACGACCTTTATGTGGGTCAGAGAGATACCCAGTATCAGCAAAACCAACCAAAACGTCATTTGGCGTTTCGGTGTAGTGAGTGGCGCTTTCGCCATCAACATTTCCTTTAGGGATTGCAGTTCCATCTGCGGTCCCTCTTGTCTCTCTGTAGGGAAAGAACAGTCCCAAGTCAATGGTTCCTTTTAGGTATCGAAAATGTTCTTGATACCATTCCAGTGACGCTGCGTTGGCGCTGAGCTAAATCTAGCTAACAAGTTCACTGAGAATGCAATGTCTGGTCGAGTAAATTGGACTAAGTACAATAATGCGCCTATTGCACTTAGATAGGGAATTTCAGCTCCCAACACCTTTTCGTCATCTTCCTTTGGACGAAATGGATCTTTCCTTGCATCCAAACTTCGACCGATCATGGGAGTGCTAGCAGGATGTGCTTTGTCCATGTTATATCGCCTGACTTTTGGACATATGCAGACTGGTGGATTAATATTCCACAAACTCGGTGTTCTAGTTCAAGACCTAGATAGAATCGAGTTTTCCCAAGATCCTTCATCTCAAATTCGGATTTCAAGTAGCTCGCGGTTTTCTTATTTCATCAAGAGTACCAGTTATGACATATACTACTACAATTTCCAAATCCAATCCGGAACTTGTTTTCTTTATGAATACGCAGGGGCATAATTCATCGTTCTTATATCCCTTCCCAATCAAGTAGTCACTTAGACGGGTATACCACATCCGTCTGGATTGTTTCAATCCGTAAAGTGAGCGTTTCAACTTAATTGCAAACGCACTCTGTGGTTTAGAGTCACTTGACTTGGGTAATGTAAGGCCATTAGGCACTTTTCATATATATCTCTGAATCTAGATCCCCATAGAGATATGCAGTAACCACATCCATGAGCTGCATTTCCAGTCCTTCGGAAATTACTAAGCTAACTAAGTAGCGGAACGTTATAACGTCCATTTTGGGAGAGAATGTCTCCTCGTAGTCAATTCCAAGGGCGTTGTGAGAAACCTTGCGCCACAAGGCAGCCTTGTACCTTAGGACTTCATTCTTCTCATTACGCTTTCTGACAAAGTCATTTATGTCCTACAGGCTTTACACTTGGTGGGGTTAGCACTACCGACCAAATACCTGTCTCTTTGTCAGAGAATCTAATTCTACCTGGATTGATTCTTCCATTTAGGCCAATCTGCTCTTTGTTGACATTTTCAACAGAGCGTGGTTCGATATCATCGTGCTCTATGATTCCTTGAGCAACAGTATATATCATCAATGTGTATGGAAGATCTTTCTATCAACTCATACGCACTCTCATAATCCTTTGAGATTTCTTTGTTCTCTGGAATCATTTTAAACATCGGAGCGTCCTCCAGTATTGATTCATGGACATAACTATAATCAGAGACAATCTCATGAGAGGGATTCTATACATTGATGATTGGTTTTGCCTTACTCACCCTCTTCTTCCTTGGGTGAGTGTCAATCGAACCAAGTGACCTCCCCCTCTTCCTTGGGGAGCCACGGCCTCAACACACCTCCACTAAGTGCGGTTGCAGTGCCTCTATCTGCGGCACCGTGCCCCTTGTTGGGGACTTCTAACCTTGCAGGCACATTTGCAGCTGGTATATGTGATCTCGTCACTTTTACGATATCAGTAAACGTATCAGGCATCGAATCTGCTACGTTTGAAGATCGATTATTCTTTTCACTTCACTTTCACTTTATGAAGTGCGGGGATCAAGATGAGACAGAGTGGGGACAAACCACGACAATTCCTGTCGTTCCCTTGGAAAATCCTTTTTCCTATCTCCCCCTAACGACGGGAAGACTGTCTCATCAAAGTGACATCAAATGCTTTTGATGTAATCTCTAGCGTTTCAAATAGCGATAATTGATTGGGGTGAGCCAACATAAATACTTAATCGTCTCAGCATTTCTTGTGGATAATAAAACGACATGTGACCAGATTGTCGAAACATCCACCAAATATGGTAATGGTCCGCATTCTGGATGGATAGGTCCCCATACATTTCTTGTATTCTTTGTAAGAATGGAATGTTTTGTTTTGTATCTTTAGCATAGGAAGGTCTCGATCCTGTTTTTGCTAAAAGCAGGCTTTACAAAACGAGTGTGCCTTTGAAATAGTCAATGAGGCATAATGGGAGGGAGGTAGTGCTCTAGTACTTCAAAGTCAATGACTGCATTTGAGCAATACTAGAAACGACTTGCAGTGTGGCGGAATTTTTCTCTCCCATTTTTCACTCGAAAGAAGGGATGTCCGTGTGAGTTCTTGAAAAATACGGATCATCATGTCACGACCTCGGTGCCATAGGTGGTCATGCAAAAGCCTGTATGAGTCAGTGTCCCACATCCATGTTGGTGACAATATAGGATTCAATGATCCGAATCGTAGTGAGATACAGTCCACTAGATTGACTCATAAGTTTCTCTAAGATGTGTTTCCTTCCACAGTCATTAGATGTAATATCAAGGTATTCAGTTCCATTCTCACTGTTTGTTTTTACTGGATAATCGTTGGCACAAATAGCTTTGAAACATTAACAAGGTTCGATTAGCTCTAGGTGCATATAGAGCGTCTGTGACTTTAAATGTTGTGCCATTAGGCAGCAAAAATTTGCAGTTCCTCGCCCTTTTATTACTTGTGATGATCCAATCATCGTAGTCACAGAGGAATTATAGGCTATTGGTTCAATGAATAATTGCCTATTACTTAATATTGTGTGGGTAGTCCCACTCTCATCTAAGCACTCAAGTTCTCATCCATTCATTCCTACAAATAAATGGGAGGTATTTAGAAAATATAACTCATATTCTTTAGAGTATTTCTATTTGCGTAGAATGGTATTCTTTTCATTCTAATAATTTTTCTCTAGATGTATTGCTTTACATCTTTATAGTGCTTTTTCGAACCATGTGAATATGTGTGTAGAAAATAAATTTGAATAAATTCATTACTTCAGAATAAAATTCGAAATTTATTAATAAGCCAACGATAATCAAATCAAGGTCTTGTTCAGAAATCTTATTCATCAATCCATGATTGAAAATAAACTTTAAGACTAAACAATAGTCTAATTAAAAATGAATAAAACAGATCAGTCAAGATTGAGAGCATCCATTGACTTAGCAAGTTCCTCTTTGCCATTGGAGTCTGTAACTGTAAGGTTGACGTCTAGGTCATGATCTCCTTCTTCCATATAGTGAGCCACTTGTTCTTTAGACTCTCTATACCTCTTGTAATTGGCTGCTACTCTGTTGTTTGCTTGGCAGTTCTTGTACCAATGCCCAATGAATCCACACCTATAGCATGGTTCATTGTCAACTCTTTCCTTTGGCATCTTGTTTCCATGATCCGCATGTCCCTTTCCACGTGGTGCATTGTTGCCACGTGGGTAGGGATCAGCACGTCGAAACCCCCTTGCATTGGAGTTATTTCCACCTTTCATTTTTCCATAATTAGCCTCGGGAATTTTCTTTGTCCCAGTGGGCCTGGCATTGTTATTCAAGAGAATCTTATTTTGTCTCTCAGCCACTTGCAGTAGGCTTATCAACTTATTGAAGGTTGTGATTCTTTTGTTGTCATAATCCAACTGATACTGGTTCGCTAGTATAAAAGCTGAATTAGGAAAGGTGGTAAGAGTCTTATAGATCATATCATCTTCTGTGATTTCCCTTCCACAGAAATTGAGACGTGCCTTTAAGCGCAACATGTCCTTGTTGAAGTCATTGACATTTTTATAGTCAAGCAAGCAGATTCCATTCCACTGAACAGCTAGTCCTGGGAGCAAAGTATCGTGAATGTTCCCAAAACGTCCTTTAAGGGCATCCCACAGTGCTTTGGGTGTCTTCAACTGAAGGTACTCCCAGCGTAGGCCAGGATCAATATGTCGCCTCAGAAAAATTAAGGCATCTGCTTTCACCTTATTAGATAGTTCATCATCTTTGGGATCAGTAATGGTGGCAGTGTAGTCTTTTGCCACAAAGGCAGTTTCCATATCGGAAACCCAACGATGGTACTCAAGTCCTTCTGAGTCCAAGATGTCAAACTCAGGTCGAGTTGGATCAGCCATCTACATAAAAACAAGATAGAAGATATAAATTACGCAGTCATAAAGACATCCTCGTAAATTATTTTCCAAACGTATGAATTAGATTTCAAGACCAAGATTCGTAATGGTCACACTTTTTTTTTTCGATGCTATGTGAAAATACTTTATCACAGTAAGTGTGTGTATAATGCGCATGAATTTTCATTATCATGGCCAAAAGGTATTGATATGTTGCATTAAAAATAATCATAGCACATTTAAATATAGCATATAAAAATAAACTACATGGCATGCTCAAATTTCACAAATATACAACAAATTATATATTACACATAATAATAGCAATAATATAGCATGCGTAAGATAAAATGTAAACAATTAGTAAAATACAAAGCATGTGTAGACATAATTTATATAAGCGTAAATAAAATAAAAACATGCTCAAAATTTCATAAATAATATATAACAATATAGATATATATGGCATGCTCAAAAATCAAATATATAATCATGGCTTAAAGATAATTATAAAGCATAAATGACAAAGCATGCGTAAAATAATTAATATAATCTAACTAAGCATGCTCAAAAAAGTTTATAATAAAAGCAAAAACAATATATAGCATGCTCAAGAAAATAAATAATGAGAATTTACCATAGTATGAAATTAAATAAATTAAAAAGAACATACTTGGTTGCGAAAAAGAAAACAATCCTAGCGCACGCGCGTGTTGATGCAGGCGTGCGTAGCGATGTTTTTGGGCTTATGAAACTAGGCCGCTTCCTCTCCCTTTTCAGCAGTGGGCTTTGTTTTTTTTTTTTTTTTTTTTTTTTTTTTATTAGCCTGCCTTTTTTTTTTTCTTTCTTTTCTGGGCCGCAGGGCCTGTTTCTTTTTTTTTTTTTCTTTGCTTTTTTTTTCTGGGCTGCAGAGGCCTGCTTTTTTTTTTTTTTTTTTTTTTTTTAAATTTGGGCCGGGTCACCCTGTGTTTTGTTTTTTCTTTCTTTGGGCCGGGTCTGATATTTGAGCCCGGTCACCACTTTTTTTTTTCTCTTTTTTTTCTCTCTTCCTCCTCCTTCGTGTCTTCGCTTTCTGGTTCTCTCTGTTTGTGTTGCGGTTTGCAGGAAGAAGAAACTTCTTGCAGAAGCCGGTCTGGACGAGGGCGCTGGGGCTAGGCTAGGCCGGGGCTGAGTAGGGGCGCCGGGGCGAAGCTGGGACCGGTGCAGGAGACGAGCGGATCCCGACTGGCCAATCCGAGCTTTGGCGGAGGCGCTGCTGCAGATGGGCTGCCGGATTCTGTGCTGGGATCGGCGTTGTGGGCTGGCCGGTATGGATCGCTGCAGGTTGAGATCGGTGCTGCTGGCCGGTATGGATAGGTGCAGTGATGGGATTTGGTTGAGACCGGCTGGAATGGCCGGTGTTGCAGGCTCAGGGGGTGGTCCCCGATCTGGTCGAAGGCGTGGGTGTGGGCTGCAGGTGGTGCTGTAGGCCGGAGACTGCAAAGAGCGGCCTGGAGGGCTGGGATCGAGGGGGGAAAACCGTTGGATCGGGATGGAGGCCGGTGACGTGGGCTGGCGGTCACCGATCTGCAGGGGTTTTTTTTTTTTTTTTTTTTTTTTTTAATTGGTGCGGCAGAAAGAAAAAAAACTAGGGTTTGGTTTTTTTTCTCTTGGCTATTTGCTCTGAGCGTGCTGATAACGTGTTAAAGTAAAATTGAGATTGGAATGGTCTACTCATTTCATTCATAACCCCTTTATATAGGGATAAGATTACAACGGAAATATCAATTACATTTATGATACTAAATGCTGATTGAGTTGTGATTTGTAATTGCTTGATTCTCTCTTCGTCTGTTTCTTTGACGAAGGCACATAATGTGCTTTTCCTTTAACACTAAAATAATTAAATTATGAAATGACTTTGATTTTTTTTTTTACTAAAGATGATTAAAGATGTAAAATATGAATGAATAGTAATAATACTAGGAGTGTCAAATTTTGCAAGTAACTTTGACTTTTAACCCCATTATTGGAGATGCCATTACTTCTAATCTCTCAGAGAGAAATAAACGTTTTCTTATTTCCTTTTCAATATTCTGTTCAAAACATGGTGCTGCATCAACTGAAATATCTCCAAGATCAAGCATTCAAGTTTGGAGAAGTCTGGACTCTGGAAGCCTCCTTTGAAGTTTGGACATCAATAATTTGTAGGCAAGTTTATATTACTGTTGTGATGTCATCTTTTTTGGAAGAAGCCAACTCACGTACCAATAAGCTAAATTGATATCCAAGTAATTTTCGTTAATTATCTAATCGAATTGTCTAATGGCTTAATTTGCCTTTAGCTCCACAATGAGGATCAGCCACTGGGTCCTGTAATATATGTCATCCCTAGTAGATCTGAAGTTTTGGCGTTTCCACTACAAAAAACATAATATATATTAATATAATAATAACACGAGGAAAATGAGAATGACTACGCCAATGACCAATCTCTTAGTTTATTGATCTCTTTATGAAAGTTAATTAGGTTTATGTATAATACTATAGTGTATATGAAAGAAATAGATATGAAATTAAGCACTATACTATACGCACTTGCACAGATCGACGTATATCAATAATTGAGTATGACATATTGAGATGTATATCCTTGATTCCAAAACCTTGGTAGCCATACATTTTGAGTATGTCAGTGGCTGACACCCTGAAATATTACTCTCGTGAACCGTCGATTAATTGCATGATTTATTGCTTTGCTTTTGTTCCTTCTTGTTCTTGCTTTGGATCTGGGAATATATATGTCGGATAATTTGTTATTAGGGCTTTAGCATTCTCTTTACTTCCAAGTTTTGATGGAGTAAATCCTGGTGTGTGTACCTAAAATATACCGTACATAATTGAAGTTTAACACTACCATCTCAGATAAATCATATTTGAACAACTTTATATCTGAACAACTTTATTGAGGGAATCTACTCAGCTAGGTTGGGTTAGCCCAACTAATTATTCATATGATAGCAATACAAGATTCAAGTAGTTCTCAACCCCCGGCCCAATGGTTTTGATTACAATTTGCCTCAACGTTATTTTCTCAAAATTGATTCATATATTATACAACTTTTCGTGGTTGGCGCTCTCTAATTGGACTTACTTTAACAAATGAAAAAATGTCGTAGTTGCTGGGGCGCAGTTAGGGCTGGATTTGGTTGAAAACCAACCACTAAATCTGTCAACCGACTACCGACTTATTTTGGTCGGTTTTCCAGAATCTAAAACCGCAACCATACCGCCACGGTCGATTACCGAGAGGTCGGTATACCTAGATATCGGCATGATTCAACTAGAGTTGATGGGTATACCGATGTCGGCAAGAATTCGGAGAAAATAGCCGGAAGAAGAAAGAACTTGATGAAAGAAGAGGAGGAGGAAAGAACTGGAAGAAAGAGGAGAGTATTCTGTAGTCGATGAAAGAGGAGGAAGAGGAAAGAACTGAAGAAAGAAGATGATTTTTCAATGGGGATGAATGGATGATCTGATGATGTTGATTTCATGATGGAATATATGGTAATTGGATGAGGAAGATCTGATGTTGACTTGATGACGAATGGGCCTTAGATCTAGTTGGTGATTAGTGGAATATATGGTAAATACAGAACTGCAAAATGGGGAGGAAGAAAAAAGAAAAAGAAAAAAATGAGAAAAAGAAGAGATGAAGCAAAATTGCAAAAGAAGAAGAAGAAGAAGAATAAAAGAAGACGACTAGAAAAGAGAGAGAAATAGAGAGTAGAAAGTAAAAGAGGGTTCTGAGTTTTGTTGTGTTTTAATTTTACCGCATAAAACATAATAAATAGAAACTTTGCATATAATATTTTGAGAGCTTCTCGCGCTTTAGTGGTTGGGAGTAAGGCTTTCGTGTAAGTGGTGAAGGGTTTGAACCTTGCCTCTTACTTAATTTTGTATATTTTGCATATTATTTGGTATGTAAGTACATACGGTCGGTATGGCATACAGACTGTATACAATACTATACTGTATCGACCCGAAACATTGAATCGGTACGGCTTAGTCGAGCCGAATAGTAGGCTTATCGATTTGTCGGCCAATCTCAGTATGGCCAGGTTCGAATTCAACATGGTTCGACCCACTCGGCCCAAAATGCAAGCCCTAGGCTCCATCATCAGTTGCGGAGTGGATACTCTCAACTAGGGTTTGGGTCTGGGGCGCAACGTTGTTGGGGTTGCAGGCGCAGATGTGGATGCTTCCAACAAATCCTTTAGGATTGTAGGCGCAGATGTGGATGCTTCCAACAAATCCTTTAGGGTTGCGGCGTGGCGGCTAGGTGACGCTACCGTCATTCAGCGTATTGTGAGTCTGAGGCTCCTCTTGACTTGGGCTTGGTGCTGTTAGGCTTGCTGATAAGGCTTGGATGGGTATGGAACTGCTGTTATTGGGCCGCTATGTTAATGCATGCTATATCTATTCCTTGACTTGTTGTGCTTCTCATTTTTTATTTTATTCTTTCAATTAAGGAGTCTGGGGAAGCCTTTTCTATGTAAGGTATTTCTTTGGCAACATGAATAATTGCGAAAGGGTCTTAACTGTGTTCAGAGTGTTCCTTAATAGTATCAGATTACTTGGTTACTTGAAACTTCTCTCTAGGGTTGCATTATGTTAGATTGCTGTAGAGTTTTTATTTTAAAATTTTCTTTCATGACTATTTTTATAGAAATCCGGAACTCCATTTTAATGTTTCCCTCAATTATTATTAATGAATTGACATGCAGCCTAGTTGACTAGGATCAAGGACTGAAAACTCGATAATATCCTCGATATTTTCGGTTTTTTAGGGTCTCAATATATCTTTGACTTACCAAGAGAATATCGGGAGAAATTTTCAAAATTTCACGATATTGAGAGAAATATTCTAAATTTTCTAGATATTTCCGGAAATATTCAAAATTTTCGCGAAATTCCGAGATTATCGCCACCTCTCACTATATGTGACTCTAGAAAACTAACTCTTGTCCTTATCCAATCCGACTAAACGGATAACATCTAAAGAGAAAAACTTAAAAAATTTATAGAGTCATGTATTGCTCTTTTTGTCTTTTCCCCCATGCTTATAAATCTTCTAATTATCTAATTTGCTAACTAGTAAACATTTGGTTCTATTAAAAACAAAAAAAACTTTTCTATGTTTTTCAATTGACCATTTTCTACTTCTTTTTATGTTTATTTGAAGACTCATTTTTTTTTAACATATGTATTTAATTGTAAAATATTATTATAATTAATAATTAACTCTCCTAATCTTGTTAGGGGACAAATCCTAACGGAGAAAACAGAGAAAGCAATGAAAGAAAAGAAAGCAAATAGATATTGTATTTTGATCGATGGATATGAGAATACAAAGCTAGGGATTATATACCTAGATTCTGCTCACACAAACTAGGACACGTGTCCCTATCAACTAGTTCCACAATTAATAAACCCTAATGTAGCTTAATTAACCTAACAACTAATTAGTAGAAGCACGTGCCAACAGCATGCATGATTTAATGATGGGATACGTCATCTTTTTCTAGTGGCAACAAGAGAACTTGAATTAACCCAAATCTCATAACAATACACCCGCCCTTAAAAAGAACTTGTCCTCAAGTTCTGTTAACTTGTCCTTTGTGAGGTCCTGTACGCATGCTTGACCTAGTCATATGGCCACTGTCAGTTCTTGGCACATCAACATCAAAAGTAGGGTACCTCAGCATCATATCATCTGCATCTTTCCAAGTGGCTTCTTCTGGAGACATCCCCTCCCATTGCACTAGCCATTGAGTGGCAACTGCTCCCTTCTTTTTGTAAAGTCTTTTATGCAACATGGATGATGTCAGTACCACATATCCTTTGAAGCTTGAAGAGATATAGACCACCTGAAGAAAGCGCATTGTTCTTTTTTGAAAACCCCTTGCTACTGTCACACACTCATATGTAGAATTTGCCTTGATCGCTTCTGTGCCCCTGCCTGAGAATTCCAAGGCATCATCAACTTATCCCAAAATAGCACCAAGTTGCTTCTTTTTAGCTTTCTCAACAATTCCATCAATTGTGCTTTTTTTATAGTCTCCATCACACCACAAGCAGTAACACACATAACTAATGCCACAGAAGGAACAAAAGTAGTAACCATTGTGATGGCTGAAGGAAAATAATACCTCAAAGAAACATATAGCCAACTTGCAACAAGTTCGGATAGACCCCTATGGGAGAACCTTGCAACAATAGCCTTGACATATGCTTGATCAATCTGAGATTCATTTTGCAGCAACTCTAAACTTGTAAATGTTTCTCCCACAACTAACACAATAATAAAAGTTAAGAGAAATTGAAGCTGTTGATCTCCCTTAACAAACTCATAGGACATGACACCAGAGAGTAACAGTAGCACTAATGACTCAAAGTCTCCACCAATAATGTCAGAAATGCCTCCTTGCTTCAACTTGTCCTCAAAAGCAGCCAAACACTGTAACTGTAGTGGTTTAAAAGGCAGTAACAGTGCCAACTTTAAAGCTATGAAACAGTCTATTTCAAAAGCTTTAATAAAATTTGACAGTTGCTGATTAACAGAGAACTTAGTCCATCGTTCCCAATTTATATTTCCGTCCCTATCCAAACCCTCCAGATCTCCTTCTAATTTGCTCAAAGATGATAAAAGATGGTATAAGTGCTGACAATGGAATTTGAATCCCAACTTCTGCATTGTGTAAAATGCCTCCCAGGTAGATATAACATATTGCAAACACTTCACAATTAGCCCCATATGGATTCCCTGAAAGTTTGCATGCAAATCTTCAGTACCATTCTTATTTGCAGTAAGTACTAAATACTTCCATCTCTCCCAATTGTCAACAAACAACATGTTCACAATTTTGTCTAGTTTCTCCAACTTACCAGCAAGAAGCAAATTCATTTTCTCCACTTTGTTCTCAAGAGGTAAAAACAGAGAGTTACCATCCAACCATGTATTTAGAGTAGCCAAGGTGCCAAATTCTGAAATTGCACACAAGAACCAGTTGAATATTGCTGCCATTTCTTTGAGTTTTCCCTTGTCAGCAAGTGTAAGAACTTTCTGTCTGCGATCACAGAGTTTTAAGCAACAAATGAGCCATCGACTTATAGGTAAATGGTTCTTCTCATCAACTTCCATTACAAACACCATTTCCATATGTTGACTTGAGTCATCAGTTTCCACAAGGACAAGATAAAAGTTCCTCATACTATCACCCAGTAAACTACCCAAGCCTTGCACAGAAAATAGCTTAATTCCTTGGTGTACCACACCAATATACAGCTGCAGTTTATTCATCTCAGATAACATTTTGTCCAAATTCCCATTCATCACATCCAAAAAGCACGTCTCTGGCCCCTCAACTATACCAATTGGACAACATTTTAAAACTAAAGCAATGCATAAGTTGTCAATAGTCACAAACATATATTTTTCTCTGAGCTCTTGTTTGCACCAACTCCATTTATTTGTAGTTTCATCAAGCTGTTGACCCATATAATGGGCTGGTCCAATGATACCATTCACATTATCTACATCAGGGAATGGTCCTGAGCATATACTGAGACACTTTTTAAGGCAATGAGTTAAAGCTCCAACCTCGAGATGTCATCCCCATGCTTATGATGATTCCACTTCCTTACAGTAATTCTCAATCCTTTCTACAAGTGAGTCCTCATAATCACCATCTACTTGGTTGTTTGGCAAGAAAGATGGGACCTCAGGTACATGGCACATATACACAGTCACCATTTCTCGAAGACCTTGGTGTGAGTAAAGTGAAGAGCCTCCAAAAAGGTGGGCTAGCTGATCCTGTATAGCACTATAGAGACAATGACCATTAGCCTTTGTCTCATTAATTGTCAACCCGAGGGGTTCAAGCTTTTTTTCTGGTTTCTCATCCTCAACCATTTGATTGCTTATTAACTTGCTCTATTCTTCTTGACTTCTCTGCTTCCTTCTTGCATCCTCCTGAGCCCCTATCACTTTTTTCTTTAAACTCTTGCCAGGCTTTACATTCTCAAAGTGACTGCTTACAGGAACACCAGCTGTGACCTTCATTGAAGTATCCAAATTACTCGCTTCACCTCCATTAGCCTTGTTGATAGCAGCAACAAGCATTGTTCCAAATTGCACATCATTCCCAGTAGACATAGATGTAGCAGCTTTAACATCATCACAACCCTTAACAAGCCTAGACTTGTTTCCTAGTTTAGAAGCGAGTCCTCCACCTTTGTCTCGAATGCTCATAGTAGCAATACTGGTCCTTCCTGCATTACACATCCCATCTGATTGCAACATTTTATCAAACATGTAGAGTGCAGGGTATTCCCCTCTTTTCCCACACAAACTTGGTCCCTGATCATCTTGCTTAACAGTAACACACTCTAGCTCATTGAACTTTCTACCAACCCCACTATGCACCTTAACCATCTTGTCAGAAATCTATCCCTTCCCCATATCTAATTTCTCATCAATATCAGTCACTTTAGCAACAGAGATAAGACTCAAAGCACCACAATCATCATTCAAAGAAAAATGTTGTTGGTTCATGTTGTGATTGAAATCACCAATTGAGACTGAGAGGTTGGTGTACCTCATGTGGGCTGGGGATGGTGACTCAGCCAACGCGTGGATGGTGACTGATGGTCTAGGTGGCGGTGGAGGTGGTTGTTGCAGCTGGTAGGGGTAGAGACCCGCCGTGGCTGGTGGTGGTAGATCTGTCGTAGCCGGTGGTGGTGGTAGCGGTTTGTCCCCTAACAACTGGTATCAGAGCCCTCATTATGGGGCCGAGGAGCACTGAGACTCCACCTCCATACTCGTCAGCACCGCCGCATCCACCTGACTTAGATGAAGTGAGGAGGAAGAGGATCCAAATCGCAAGAGAACAGGCCGCTGAACAAGCAGTTGTATGGCGCCGTGAGTTTGAGAAAACTATTGCGTCGTTCCGGTCTGAGTTACTAAACGAGCTGAGGCAATTTCGATCGAAGCTCACAGCTCAGGTGATGGAGCTGTCGAGGCCGACCTTGGCCGGACCGGTCAGATCTCTGCCAGTGACTCAGCCTGTCTCCTCGGAGCTGCATTTTGGGACCATTGATTCTTACAAACCTGGCTATGATACCAGTTGTTAGGGGACAAACCCTAACGGAGAAAACAGAGAAAGCAAATAGATATTGTATTTTGATCGATGGATATGAGAATACAAAGCTAGGGATTATATACCTAGATTATGCTCACACAAACTAGGACACGTGTCCCTATCAACTAGTTCCACAATTAACAAACCCTAATGTAGCTTAATTAACCTAACGACTAATTAGTAGAAGCACGTGCCAACACGATTTAATAATAGGATACGTCATCTTTTCCTAGTGGCAACAGGAGAGCTTGAATTAACCCAAATCTCATAACAAATCTCCTATTTAAATCAGTTTTGAGAATTCTCATGTAGAATTTCATATCTTTGTAATGTTAGTGTATCTTATTGTACTCCAAATTAGTACAATCATTATACAATTAAGTTCATCAAACATTTTTTTTTGAAATATTATACGTAACTGATCATGTAAACATTTCATCAAAATTCATTAATGATTTCCATGTTACTTTCTAAATTTCCATTATTTTTTTCAAAAATTTACTTCGATCAAAATTTCCATTTTTTAGACTATCGATATTTCCTCAATATTCGATACTTTAGTCTTTGACTAGGATTGACACTAGGTTTCCCTAAATTGCTATTAATGGGTATTTTGGTTTTAAAAAAAAAGGAATTACAAAAGAATAAAATTTCAAGTCCTCTAAGTTTATTCAACCCTACTGCACTGCTAATATGGAATACAATATATTATGACACACAACATCAAATATAAAGTAAACAATGAAAATTATGTTGGTAATCGAATTTTAGTCTTTGAATAACCACGGTTATGAGATGAATCATTAAGCACATATAAGAAATCAATACAGACACACATGAATATCGACTTTCATCGATATGATAAACATATTTAACTAATATTCACAAATCATAAAAAAGCTTGAGAAATTTTCGCATCTATTCACAGATTGTGATACAAGGAAATAATAGAGACTCCATGAATGACGTTAATTCTCTATAATTTTGCTTACTGAAGAAAACAAATAGGAAATCAAACTTAGAGAAAGAAGAATAAGGCTTAGTATAGTTTTAACATGTAATAACTGATCAACAGACCATTAGAATTAGAACATATGTCGCCATCTATTCTGGTAGGGTTGGGCATAAACCGACCCGAGGTTCCAAAATCGGCCGAACCAGCCCAAAAAGTTCGGATACAGAACTAGATGAAACAAAGCTGAAAACTTAACTTTTCCGAACTAGACCGGACTAAACAGGGTCAGAATAGGGTTCGGCCTTTGAATCAACGGGAATAAAACCGAACCGGCCTATTAATTAATTTATATTTAAATTAATTTTTTAACTGCTGTTGAATTTTGATTGGGTAGAAACAAGTTTTATGTAAAACCTATCGCACCAGATCCCTATCAGCTATAGAAAACCCTAAGCCCCGAATTTCATCTCTCCTCTCTCTCTCATCTCGACGCTGTGCTTCTTCTTCATAGCAAGAAACAAAGACACTAACACCAAATCACAACTCAAGGTCGAAGACCTCAGATATTGACCGCCATCTAAACCTATCTCTCTGCATAACGAAGATGCTAGCATCAATCTCACTGTCTCGAAGCTTCAAATCTTCATTTTGAAGAAGACAAGGCCGACGACGTTTCTGACAACGTCCACAACAGCGACATTGTCGACAACAACGACAACGCCGAGGGCTAGACAGCGCAGAAATAGATTAGGGCCGACTTGGCCCAGTGTATTTACATTCAATTTTCTGCCCTAATTTTAGGCCTACTGAATTATTCAGATCGAACTCAGTTTTGGCCCAAAACTGAGCCAGGCTGACCCTCACCCACCCCTAGTTTCTGGTATAAACTTGGTGAGCACCGACTTTTTTTGATACCTTGACATACTCTCAACAAATACAGTTAGTTTTAATGCTCATCAAGATCTGACAATAGTCATGCCTTCCTAACGCAGACCCGAGTTACTAGATGATGGATAGCACTAGCTTCACATGTCAAGTAAAATACATTGGTGTCAGGAGGGAGACCGCGACTGGTTATCTTCGCTACTCCGATGCCTAAGTTAGTCAATGTATTTGTGTTAATACAGTAATGTTGGCCAAGTATTTAATGCATAATGAATGAAGAGAGAGGAATGGATATTTTATAGGGGAGCAGGAGAGTGAACTCATTTGGTTTCCGATGTGGGACTGCTGGGGATCAGTTTTTTCTCATGCTTTAGCGAGTTGATCTTGACGCCACGTGTGACGGCGCGTCAGGGGCAATCTTGGCCTAAACTTGAGCTCAAGCGATAGTCCGCCTGGTGGTGTTCCTGGAGGTTACATCAATGGCAGCGCTAGTGCCTGTGACGGTAGCAGGGGCTGACCCCAGTGTCTAGCTAATTATGCTACACAAATCCCTATGTAAGTACAGTTAGTAATGGGATAATTTCACTAGCTTTAGTATATTTTATACCAGTAAATAAGTTAGGTTGATCGAGCACTTTATTAGGGAATCTTGGTCACCACTCGATAAATGGAAATATAGATTGAACTATACAGTGAGATTTTCCAATAATAGAAAGTTTTGAACAATTGCGCTGAAAGAAAGAGAGAATTTTACAGGTACGCCAAGAACTTATTCATATTATTACCCAAAAAAAAAATTATCAGTTTCCCATATAAAGAAATTAAAAGATGGATTTGGCGGTGATTTCCTGGCAAATCAACCCTCTGATGAGGTACTTTAGTTTGACAAAAGATGATATTAAGAATAAGGGCTTGATTAGCTAGAACGAACAGAGTTGTATTATTAATGTTTCTGATCTTAGATTAGATTGGGGTGTAGAATATCCGACACCGTGGAATGATTTATTACATTAGAGGTATATTACAATAGTACATTTACCCACTTTATATAGGAAAGGGAAAAAAAAACAAGGCCGTAAGCAAGGTACATTGTTATAATTAATAAAGATGGTTTAGGAGCCTAGGCTCCACGACTGCAACAAGTGGCGCGGTCGCTAAGGTCTACCTTTATATTAGCTTTAATGAATGTGGAAGGAAATGCATTTTAGAGAAACTAATGAGTCAATCTAGTGGACTGTACCTAACTACTATTCAGATCATTGAATCCTATGCTGTCACCAACAATGAAATGTGGGACACTGACTCATATAGGCTTTGGCATGACCCCCTAGGGCATCCTAGTCTTGACATGTTGTTCCGTATTTTAAAGAACTCACACTGACGTCCCTTCTTTCTTTCGAGTGAAAAATATAATGGGACAAAAATCCGCCACACTGCAAGGTGTCGGTCCTAGTACTACTCAAATGTAGCCACTGCCTTCTAAAGTACCAGAAGTACTACCTCCTTCCCATTATGTCTCATTGGCTATTTGAAAGGCACATCACTAGTTTTGCAAAGCTTGTTCTTTAGCAAAAATAGGATTGAGATCTTCCTATGCTAAAGATACAAAATAAAACATTACATTCTTACAAAGGATACAAGGAGATATCTGTGGTATCCATCCAGAATGTGAACCATTCAAGTACTTTATGTTCTGGTGGATGCTTCGACACGCTGGTCACATGTCGCATTATTGTTCACAAGAAATGTTGTATTTGCAAAACTTCTAGCACAGATTATATATTTAAGGGCTCACCACCTTGATCAACCCATCAAGTCTATGAGGCTTAATAACGCTAGAGAGTTTACATCAAAAGCATTGGATGATTATTGCATGTCTATTGGGATCGATGTAGAGCATCCTATACCCCATTTGCATACACAAAATGGTCTCGCATAAGCCACCATCAAAAGGCTATAGATGGTGGCTAGGGCATTGGTTATGTACACCAACCTGCCTATATCTGCTTGGGGTTATGCAATATCGCACGTAGCTTTACTTATTCATTTTAGACCCACTGTTAGCAACTATTTTCTTCATACCAATTGGTAATTGGATATGAGCTTGACATTTCACACTTACGCATATTTGGTTGTGCAGTATATGTGCCTATTGCACCCCCATAGCGCACCAAAATGGGTCCTCAAAGACGATTAGGTATTTATGTTGGATAGGAATCTCCAATTATTATATGCTATTTGGAACCCTTGACAGGCGATCTCTTTACCGCTAGATTTGCGGATTGTCACTTTGATGAAACAGTCTTCCTATCATTAAGGGAAGATAGGAAAAATGATTTTCCAAGGGAACGACAAGAATTGTCATGGTTTGTCTCCACTCTGTCTCATTTTGAGCCCCACACTTCACAATGTGAAAGTGAAGTGAAAAGAATAATCGATATTCAGAAAGTAACAGATTCGATGCCTGATGCGTTTACTGATATCGCAAAAGTGACAAGATCACATATACTAGCTGCAAAGGTGCCTGCAAGGTTAGAAGTCCCCAAGAAAGGGCACAATGTCGTAGATAGAAGGGCTGTAACTACACTTAGTGGAGGTATGGTTGAGGCCGTGGCTCCCCAAAGGAAGAAGGGGAGGCCACTTGGTTCGATTGACACTCACCCAAGGAAGAAGATGGCGTGTAAGGCACAAATTGATCTATTAATCATCAATATAGAGAATCTCTCTCATGAGATTGTCTCTTATTATAGTTATGTCCATGAATCAATACTGGCGGATGCTCCGATGTTTGAAATGATTTCAGAGAACAAAGAAATTTCAATGAATTATGAGAGTGCGTATGAGTTGCTGGAAAGATCTTCCATACACATTGATGATGTATTTGCATACACTATTGCTCAAGAAATCATAGACCACGATGATATCGAACCACGCTTTGTTGCAGAATATCAACAAAGAGCAGATTGGTCTTAATGGAAAGAAGCAATCCAGGCAGAACTAGATTCTCTGGCAAAGAGACAGGCATTTGGTCTAGTAGTGCTAACCCCACCAAGTGTAAAGCTGTAGGACATAAATGGGTCTTTGTCAGAAAGCGTAATGAGAAGAATGAAGTCCTGAGGTATAAGTCTCGCCTTGTGATACAAGGTTTCTCACAACGCCCTAAAATTGACTACGAGGAGACATTAATGGATGTTATAACGTTTCGCTACTTAGTTAGCTTGGTAGTTTCTGAAGGATTGGAAATGCATCTCATGGATGTGGTTACTGCATATCTCTATGGGGATCTTAATTCAGAGATATATATGAAAGTGCCTGATGACCTTACATTACCCAAATCAAGTGACTCTAAACCACGGAGTGCGTTTGCAATTAGATTGAAACGCTCACTTTACAGATTGAAACAATCGAGCTGATGTGGTATACCTGTCTAAGTGACTACTTGATTGGAAATGGATATAAAAACAATGAATTATGCCCATACGTATTCATAAAGAAAATAAGTTCTGGATTTGCAATTGTAGTTGTATATGTCGATGATATGAACATAATAGGTACTCTTGATGAAATAAGAGAAACTGCAACCTACTTGAATTCTGAATTTGAGATGAAGGATCTTGGAAAAACTCGATTATGTCTAGGCCTTGAACTAGAACATCGAGTTTGTGGAATACTAATCTACCAGTCTGTGTATGTCCAAAAGATGCTCAGGCGATTTAACATGGACAAAGCGCATCCTGTTAGCACTCCCATGATAGGTTGAAGTTTAGATGCAAAGAAAGATCCATTTCATCCAAAAGAAGATGATGAAGAGGTGTTGGCAGCTGAAATTCCCTATCTAAGTGCAATAGGCACATTATTGTACTTAGCCCAATGTACTCAACCAGACATTGCATTCTCAGTGAACTTAGTAGTTAGATTTAGCTCAGCGCCAACGCAGCATTACTGGAATGGTATCAAGAACATTTTTCGATACCTAAAATGAACCATTGACTTGGGACTGTTCTTTCCCGACATAGAGACAAGAGGGACTACAGATGGAATTGCAATCCCTAAATGAAGTATTAATGGCGAAGCGCCACTCACTACACCAAAACCCTAAATGATGTTTTGGTTTTTGTTGATGCTGGGTACCTCTCTGACCCACATAAAGGTCATTCCCAAACTAGTTATGTATTTACCATTGGGAACACGGCGATATTTTGGAGATCAAACAAGCAAGCCCTTGTTGCTATCTCCTAGAACCACTCAGAGATCATTGCCCTAAATGAGGTAGTTCGTGAGTGTATATGGTTAAGATCTATCATTACATATATACGAGGGACTAGTGGTTTTAGTTCTACCACTGAAGAACCTACTTACATTTATGAAGATAATGCAGCTTGCATCAAACAGATGAAGCTAGGTTATATCAAGGGTGATAATACAAAACACATATGGCCAAAGTTTTTTTACAATCAGCAACAACAGGCTCTCCTCAAAATTCAAGTGAATCAACTCTCAAGTAAGGTCTGAGGAGAATGTGGTAGATTTGTTCACCAAATCATTGCCTAAGACCACATTTGAGAAACATGTAAAAAACACAGGAATACGAAGACTTTCCAAACTCCCTTGATTAATGTAAGGATTAGGGGGAATTGTAGACGCCAGAGGGAGTCTAACACACACATGTCATCCTCAAATGTAAAAGGTGCGTTGTGCTATTTTCCTTCGACTAAGGTGTATTTTTTTGTCCCATAAGGTTTTTATTGTTACTTAGCAAGGTTTTTAGTGAGGTAACAACTCATGCACCATTTCGTCTTTGACTTGGCACAATGGGGAGTGTTAAAGGAAAAACACATTATGTGCCTTTGTTAAAGTGAGTAACAAAGAGGGAACAAGGAATTAACAATTACCGATCAATCAACATCATCATTGTAATTCTCTCCCTATATAAAAAAAACTATGAAATGAAATTACTCATTTTACATTTTCACTTTCAACTATTGTTTGAACTCTGTCCCGTGCAGGCCGTGCATGTTCCTAAAACCAAGATAAGAAAAGGAGATCGTGTGGGTCATACCTGTGGGCCGAAGAAGATCTGAGTCCAAACCATCGTGGGTCAGCTGGACTCAAATCTTGATTTTGGAAGGATTGGAGAAAGGACGAAGATTTTGGGGTCAACTTAAAAAAAAACAAGGTCAACTTTGAAAATGACATAAAAACCAGAGTTCGATTCATCCACTCCTAATCAAGTGCCAGTATAAACTAGTTCTAAGGACCTCCTTCTTCTCTAGGATCCCCGTCTCCGTCACATTCTACGGTTTTGTGCAAGGCAATGGAAACCCTAACCGCCGTAGACGACGGAAACATAGGCACCTCAATCCTGATGCGCTGCACCGACCCCAACAACCAAGTCGACCTCGAAATCCGCAAACTCATCGTCGTCATGGCCCAGCTCTTCCGAGACCACAACGCTGCTCGGACGCCGGAAGCCTACCTGGGCTCCACCTGCTCCTCTCTCGACCTCGTCGCCTCCACCTTCGACGTTTCCAACCCCAAACGTCCCACTGACGTCATCGACGCCCACCTCACAGTTCTCTCCATCGTCGTTCCGAAAGCCCCCGCCAGATTTCTGATGAGCAATCTCCAGTTGATCGTTGCTTGTTTGAGGCGACCTCTCCGGTCTAAGTTTCCGTTTCCGTTGGACGCCACTACCTGCTGCTTAGGAGTTAAATGCCTTGCTCACTTGATCATCGTTATCACAAAACGCTTCAACAGCTGTCAGATGTTTCCGAACTCTACAGCTTCTTACTCACCTTCGCTACCATGACTGGCACCGGCCTGGTACATTACTCTTTATTTTGTCTAGCTTGTTTCTAGCTATTAATGTTTGATTATCGATACACTTCAGTCCCTTGTTTGGTTGGCTAGCTATTTAAGAATTGATTGGTTGATGTTCATCTGTGTAGACTTGATCATTGATTTACTGGAAGGGGAATTGTAATGTGTGTTAATTGGATTCGGAAACAGGTGACAGACGTGTTCGTGTCTTCATCATGTACTACAATGTTTTCAAGCAATCCAACCAGATATCTGCAAGGAGAGTCAAGTAGTTCAGCGCAAAGTTTTTAAGGCCATGCTTGCTTTGGATGCTGTGGCAGTACTTCTTCCCGTTATGTCAACCCAGGACAGAACTGCTGTGCTCTTCTACCATAAAACTCTGTTTGAACTGCAACAAGGCTGTGTTACATTTCGCATAATAAATGGTGTGCATAGAGTTTGTCTCAACCCATCTCCAGACGTTTCTCCTGAATTGTTGCTCGATCTAATATGCTCGATATGTCATTCTGTCTCCAAACATGAGACACATTATATTGTGAAAAATATATCTGAATTGCTGGGTACTGGAGTGGCGAAAGTCTATTCCTTGAACATTAAAATCTGTGAAACTAAGCTCCCTATTGTGTTTGATGCACTCAAAGGTATACAGTTGTTTCCCCCATGCACTCTACTCTTAACTAAGTTTTGTTGCATACTTGCATGCACCATAACTCCAGATACATTAGATTTGCCTTTCTTTGAGTGACAGACTCTTTTGCATTTGTCAGTTATAATGGTAAAGCCTGAAGAAGAAGACATCGCTCATGCAGCACAGGCATTTAGGTGTTTAATTCGTGCTTGCATTGATGAAAGCTTGATCAAACAGGGAGTTGACCGTATTCTGATGAATGCAAATATGTATAACAGAACAAACTCTGTGCCAACTATAATTGAAAAATTGTGTGCTACTATTCAAAGCTTATTTGGTTATTCCGACGCTACTATCCTGTCCCTTGCTTTTGAAATTGTCTCAACAATGTTCGAGAAACTAGGTTAGTGTTTTCTGTCTTGTAGATATTTAAAATTACTTAACCTACTTTAAACTTTCCATGCGTTTATTTTTTCCATTTGTTTTAATAAGTGTGATAGCTGTTGTTGTGCAGGGGTATACTCTTCTTATTTGATGAAGGGTACACTGAAGACCTTAGCAGACATGCAGAAGTTGCCTGATCAAGAGTTCCGTTTCAAGGATGAGGTGCTTATTTTTCATCTATTAATAGATTAAGGATGCTACTATCACTTTTTCATATATTATGTTTTAATAGATTAATGACTCAAACCTGAATTCTTTTAGGTCAAGCTTGTTCTACAAGTGGTTGTTGAGAAATGGCGGCGTGATGCTATAATGGCTGTCTTGCCTCAAGAACACATGGAACTGCTTGCAGAGGTCTGTTGAGAAACATGTTGCTAGAATGAGATTTCTCATGCTATCAATACTTTTTCCTATCTTATATATTGTTAATTTTTCTTTTTTCTTTTTTTGGTTAAAAACAGATCAATGAACAGCTGGGTTCTAAATCTGTGGAGGTGAGATCTAATGTGTCCACAGCAACTACTGTCAGGTATCACCTTTCTCAGTCAGATTTTCATCCTGCAAGAACTCGCTTATCTTCATCGTGGTTATGTTTTATTAAAGGATTGTTTCGCCTCCAACCTCAAATAGGATAGAGTTGAAAAAAAAACTAACTTTCACACATGATAGCCTCTAGCCTCAAATAGGACAGAGTTAAACAAGACTAACTTTCACGCGTGATATGCATCTTCCTTTTCGGCTTTGAACAATGAGCTGCACTCATGGAACACACTGAAACTAAATGCTCTCCCTATGTGCTTCTTGGTTTATAACTCATTGAGCATATTTTCGCCCTATCTTTCTCTAAATAGAATCCAAGCATATGCAAGCAACCGTAAACCCTGGATAAATGGTGAGTGGTCTTTAAAAAAATTAAAATGTGGAATACATGAGAAGACTCCAAACGACATTCTATATTTATCTATTTAACTTACTTTTTTCTTTTCTCTATCTTCGCATGTGCACAGTTCATTTGCTTTCTGTGGTTGTGATTGATAAGTTTTGCATGCGTGTCTTGTTTCTGTTTGTATTAACAAACTGTTTTCATTACTACCAGAAACAATCAAGCGTATGATAAAGCACCATGTAACAATTCAAAATGGGAGATGGATGATCCAGATATTGAGTATGAGGCCTGAAATAGAGAGTTCAGGGAATGGCGTGCTAGGAATATTGCCAAGGGTGCTGCCGCACGAAGGATGTTGGGTGCAGCTGCGATGACAAAGAAGCTTAAACTCTAGAGGCTTGTAGTTCAAGACAGTTTATATACTTATCTACGTAGTTAACTTATTCACGAAGGTAAGTTGTTGTTGTAGGCCACGTTTATGTTCTGATTCCTGATGTTGAGTCTGATCCAACAGAAGTCTACAGTGGTGTGCTTGTTTGTATACAATATTGGAACAGGGTTTATAGGAGAAAACAGAAACTCCGCATATTTTTAACATAATTTGATGTTTAGTTGGAAAGTTGTGCAAAGTATGCTACAAATAACAATAGTTTCTGAGATATGAAACCTAGTGAAAGTGAGTCAGACTACCATGCGAGTAAACCTAAATCATGCTTGGGAATTTGTTGGTGGATGCTGTGTTATGCCATACCCTGCCTTTGTGAGAGAAAACTGTATAAGATCTTTGAAACGCAGGGAAATCTGTTCCAACAGACTCTCATTGATCTTGTAGGACACTGTTGCTGCATCATGTCTGCGAGGTATCTCTAGCTAGGTTGCAAGTGCAATTGAACGCTTCAAATCTTATTTAATGAAAATCATTTCAATTTAAAGCTTATGGAAGGACATAAAGTGTTGGAGTAAGTTTTGATTAGTAATCTAATCTTGTGATGCTTGGAATGTTTTTTACAATACCATAATCAGAGCAAACAAACTATATGCTACAGCTGACTAAGGTGGTTGAAAGCAACCTCGGTAACTAGTTGATGGCTGGAATAGTATTTGATTTTACAAAACTTGCAGAAAGTTTAGTGAATCTCCAGAGTGGTTGATGCGTACTGAAACTAGGAATGAAATCTCTACATCTTAATGTTTCCTAGCTATAAATGCATGCCTTTGCTGATGTGTTGTAATAAACTCAGAACATACTGGAGCTCTCCAGTAGCAGCTCAAACTGAGTTCCCCTCTATTTCTTACTGCGACTTCAATCCATATGGTGTCTCATTAAATCGTTTATCCAACATACACTGGAAAAGCTGCATGTATATGGCCTTATACTTAACCGATCAAGAAGGCTAGGCTGTTGCTAGTTTATTGATGCTTTGACTGATCAATCTATTGCTTATCGGGGAATTCGATGATTGTGGATTGCAAGTGGATTTAATTAGTGAGGAAGCTAGCTAGGTACTAATCTATGGTGGCCAGTGATACAAGCTGGGTGCATGACCGAACATGTTACCTTGTCAATCTTTCTTTCTTAATTTCTAGCTGCTTCAGTCACTTTTGGTTTATTATAAGATGCATTTGAACGACCCAACTGCTGCTATGCAGTTTCCTATTAATTGTTTGCACCGGACACTGTTTAACAACTGGCTTTTTACGCTTTGAATGTAAAAACTAAAAGCAGTGAATAGGAGGCAGAGGATGCTTTAATCTATTCAATGTAAAACCAAGAGTGAATATGAGTTGAGGGATTTGATAATCACTGTGGAGGAACAAATGGAAATGTAGAGAACATAGAGGAGCTAGGTTAATCATTAAACACTGCCAGTTAGGCTAGGCTAACCGAAATTAGGACAACTACGAACTTAAATATCACAGACATCCTTAAGCCCAAGAACAGGCGACAAACCTGCTCTGGACCCCGAGACAATAACAAATGGTAGGACAAACCTCTAAGAGAACATAATAAAACATAGGGGAAAATCCTCAAATGTACCTGAACTATGGTCCAATGCACATTTTGGTACCTAAACTTTCAAAACTATCCTCGTAGTACCTGAAATATTGCTCCGTTTCTCCATATGGTACTTCCATCCAATCTGCCGTTAACTTTGCCTATTAAATTTTTTTTTTTTAGAGATAAATGTCATCCTATAAGAATGAGCCACGTAGGCAAAGTTAACGGCAGATTGGATGGAAGTACTACATGGAGAAACGGAGCAATAGTTCAGGTACCATCAGGGTAGTTTTGAAAGTTTAGGTACCAAAATGTGCATTATACAATAGTCCACGTACCATATAAGGATTCTTCTCTAAAACATAAAACACATAATAGAAACAGATCAATCGATCTTCGGCTCACTCCTTGCCGTCATCCTGGCCACCATGACCGCCATCATCCTG
Source organism: Rosa lucieae (assembly GCA_024704745.1). Classification (NCBI taxonomy): domain Eukaryota; kingdom Viridiplantae; phylum Streptophyta; class Magnoliopsida; order Rosales; family Rosaceae; genus Rosa; species Rosa lucieae. The sequence continues at coordinate 7,001,408 of CM045493.1, forward strand.
GCCACCGTGACCTCCATCATCTTGGCCTCCCTGGTCTTCTTCCCCAGATGTCCAATCCTGAGGGGGATTAGTCAACTTTGACCGAGTAGTGGTCGTCAATGACCCTCAGTCCCAACCTGTCGTATATATGAGTCCTCCGTCCAATCGACGTTCACCTATTTCTCTCTGAATCCCCGCACCTCGCCTAACATGACCTTCATTTCCTCAGTATCCCATACCCTGAAGTTCCAACAGCCATTGTTGTTTGCAGCTCGAACCTCCTCCAGCCAGTACATAGCACCACCGTCAATATCAAAGCAGCCTAGATCAAAGCAATAACGCCTCACGTTCTTATCCGGAAGTGCATCGAGGTCACCATCAGCTTCCACCTTAAGGATGGGAGTCTCGACACTCAGGATGACGGGTTTCCTTAGTCCTTCCCATAGTTAGTTAAAACGCATATAAAACTTCAATACGGCCTATTGAAACAGCAAACTCGGTTTTTTTTCCGCATATTATTGAGTTCGACTTTTTTAAACACGTTTTATATGGGTATCCGTTTTATATGGAATAAAAATACTTGGAAGTTAAAAAAAAACTAACTAAATCAATAATCAGTTCAAAAGAGTATAAACTTCAATGTGCGTATTATCAAAAAAAAACTTTTGTGTGGTGTATTGTAATTCAAGTGCCTGATTACATTATACTTGGATGTCATATCATTTTCTTCATGTTTTGTCACATTTTAGAACTGATGTAAAGTAAAAGCAAGAGTTGAGAATAGATTATTAGTTATTTCTTACAAAAATTGTGTTTTATATATCTGTATTTTTGAACCCTTTTTTTATTTTATTACTTGCCGAATAATACACGTACGTTTTTTTCCCGAATGATACGCGTCCCCTTTTTTACTAACTATGGTCCTTCCCCTATGGAGGACCGGGACTTTGGTAGAAGACATACACGAACTGGGGCAACTCTGAGCCAAATGATTCCTGTTCTCCGGAAACAAGTTGTCAAGAATTGAGATGCTGGCCTTGAGAAACAAAGTTTCGGTGTTCTGGTTGCACCAGTAGCAATGAAGAATGATGGGGTGAAATAGGTGGGGATCACTCCAGTTATAGTAATCATCGCAACATTTCTCCGGTTCTGGATTTAGTGGATTGATAGCTGCATAAGCTTCACAAGTGGATTGAGAGGTGCAAGTTGGAGTCCCTATGGCAGATGATCTACGGAGTAGACCAGGACAGAGCGGCTTGGCATTTTACCATAGGTAGCGTCGGAGTCCCCGCTAGACCTATCAGAAGCTTGCATGATGTGTTGGTGAGGAGATAGACATGATTGACTAGCAAGGACAAGGATGAGACTCTCTAGGGTTTAGCCACAAAGATGTTATATGAAATGGAAGGGAGACAACTAAACTAGTATGTTCACTCTGTTGCCTTATACACACACACACACACACACACAAGATAATCAAGGTTTGAAAATATAAGAACAATGAGAACTTTCATGGTCGTAAGAAAAATATTTGTACTTAACTACCATCAATGATCAAGATCTCTAAGACTGATTTAATTTTCACAGGCCTACGTATATTAATGCAAAAGAAGAATGCAGGGGCTATATATATATATATATATATATACATATACACACACACACATATATATATTGAACTTTGCTCAGGAATGGATTTCCAGTTTTTTTTTTTCTCACTTTTCAATCACACATTCACATCTTAACCATTCAGTTTTTATGTCATAATGTATAGATCATTTATGCAAATTTTCAGCCAAATTGATGATCGTTAAGGCATCCAAAACTACAATTTACACAAACGGACCGAATCTGTCAAATCGGAACTGTTTGTGTTTATAATGGTAAATTGCAGTTTTGGATGCCTTAACGATCATTAAATTGGCTGAAAATTTGTAGAATTGATCTATGCATTATGAACCAAAAACTGAACGGTTAAAATATGAAAATGTGTTCAAAAGTGGGTCAAATATAGAAATCCGTTCCTTAGCCAAGGAAGGGACGTCCGTTCCTGAGACGGACTGTATATATATATATATATATATATATATTGATTAAGGTTGAAGATAGAAGAGCAACAATGCAGGGGCAATCTTTACTAGTATAAATGGAGGCCCTCTTTTGATGTCAAAGGGCTTCACCAAATTTATTATAGGTATATTTCAATAACATAATTATCAAATTAAGTTAATAGAATATAAATAGATAAAAATGTAAAAGTGTAATTAGTCAAACTACCATTATTTTATGTCTAAAAAATAAATAACAACTATTTTTTAATAGTCGATCTATTTTTCATTAACATCATAATATTACTCTCGAGAAACGCTAAAGCTAGGGTTTGGTTTTATATGATCAATTGTATCAGACTTATGTTTTAAAGGAATTTTAGTTCCGTTACTAAAGGTGAGTGATAGCCAGCTGGCTACTGCCAAGCATCCCTCAAGTGTACCATTGAATTGATCGAGCCAGAATTTAGGGTCCAAGTCTTCTAACTCTGTCCTCCTATAGAAATTGGACATCTGGATACTAACCTGACAACAATTGACGCCGTATACTTCTGAAAATAAAAAGAACTTCTCCTGCCGTCTACCACTTTTCATCCATTGCTGTTCAAAAGCCCACCCTTCATCATTTCTAATCTTGATTTTTCATAGGGGAGTGAAATTTGCACCCCCCTTATTACAATCTGCACCCCCTTCCTAATTTTTTAACATTTTCTGATGCCATCTTACATGTGTTTCCCATATTACCCTCTTCTCCAACCATTTTTCTTCAGTCTCTCTCTCTCTCTGTCTCTGTGTCTCAAAACTCTCACTCCTCACTCCCTCCCTCCCTCTCTATCTCTTACTCTAGTCTCCGGCAATGGACACCAAACCGAGTCGCTAAAGCTAGCCTGCGACAGAGAGATTCCTGCTCAGCTGCAGAAGAAGGAAGCTGCCGCGGTGGATCGTTGACCCGAGTGCTCCTACCGGCGACCCGATTCCATCTTCGCCATCCGGCCACGACACGACAGCGGACCACCATCAATCGAAGCGTCTCTTCATCGTCGACCTGTTGGTGGTTTCGGATCATCCATGCACTGGCTGTAGAGAGAGAGTCGAAGGCCCGAAGTTCATGATCCTCAGACGGTTTCTGGGCAAGTTCCGGCAACTCCGGCGTCCGGCCCCCCCACGACGGCGCATCGGCACGGTTATCTTCTTCTCAACGTCGCCGTCACACTTCTGGTGGTAGTTCGTTCAATTGTCGACTGTGGAGGACGAATCGACGACAACTGCGAGAATCCTACTCTCAAGAACATCCCTCAAGAATTTCAATCACTTCCTTCATCCTCCTATCCACGATTCCTCATCCTCCTCTCAATTCCTCCGAAGCCTATGCTCCCTCGTTTCCCGACAATTCAATTCCCGCCATGCCAAGAACCCTCATCCTAGGTATTCCAGGAGCATGGTCTCTGCCTCAAGCTACAATCTTGACGAGAATCCGAGCTTAGGTCTCGATACCCGTGTTTCGGCGACCATTATCACCGGCTTTCTCGGTTCAGGAAAGGTGGGGTTTGGTTTCTCTGCTTCTCATTGTCTTTTTTCAATCTGGGTTTTGATCAGTGAGTAAGAGTAGAGAGACTGGGTTTTGATCGGCGATGAATTCAACAGCCACATGGTGGGAATTTAGATAGCAATAACATGTGTTGAAAATTGAAATAGACTTTTCTTTGCTTGAATGTCTGATACTGTTCGTAGTTGCATATATTTGAGTCCCAACACAAAAACACTTTTTGATCTGGTGGTTGTGAAGCTGTGAGTTGTGATTTGATTGTAAGGACAAATCGAATTGAATTCGTAGCCTTTTTGAGTGATCGAGCCTTTTGACTCTTTTGTATTCACTCATCGTCACCCATGTTCTAAGCTCATGTGATGTGATCATCCATGGCGCTTTCACTATAACTTCCCACCGGATTTGGTGTCCATCGCCGGAGACTAGAGTAAGAGATAGAGAGGGAGGGAGGGAGTGAGGAGTGAGAGTTTTGAGACACAGAGACAGAGAGAGAGAGACTGAAGAAAAATGATTGGAGAAGAGGGTAATATGGGAAACACATATAAGATGGCATCAGAAAATGTTAAAAAATTAGGAAGGGGGTGCAGATTGTAATAAGGGAGGTGCAAATTTCACTCTCCTTTTTCATATCATCATCATTAACAAGACAAATAGTGAAATTAGTCCATAATTTGGTCTTTAACATAGCTTCATTTTGTGGAGACTGGAATCATGATTATCTTTCTTGGAAATTTCTATCTGATTCCAGATTTCCAGATTGATGATTCCAGAAGAATCAAAGGAAGAACCCAGAAAAATCAGGTCTGAGTCGCAACATTTTAGCATCCAAATCCTAAAAATTTTGTCTCTAAAACATGAGCCAACCTTCTTAAACCAAAACTATCAGCTTCAATTGCAGATTCCAAATCCTTGAGGTACGTGAAGATAAGCTAGAAAAGATTCCCTTCAAAATCCAATTATAATCAATACCCAGATAGAGGAAATGGAAGAACCCATGGACACAATTCAATGATCCATTTTTAGTTTACAACCAAATGAATTAAATGAAGCCCAAGTACCAAAAGAATTAATTGAATGTTTCTCAAGTATTTTCAAGCAAGGGATCTTTGAACCTGGCCGAAGACTGAGCACTTGAGCCCTTGCTTTGATTTGTTTTAAACAAAATTGTATGAGTATTTTATTTGGTCTGGAAACTTGCGAGAGTAAAGCAATAGAAACTTGAAGAGTAACGGAAGGGAACTAACGGTGTCAAAGCTGTCAATTAAATGGCCTTTTTTTTTTTTTTTGGTCTGAAAATACTTCAATTGCAAACCCGAAGGGGAGAGAGAAGGCACGAACTAGTACATAAGCCAAATACAACTGAAACATCCGCTAGGAATACCTGGCAAATTAATGAAAGTCAATGAAATGGCCAGGTGTCAAGTTTTTATAGAGAGATAGGGACAGAGACAGGGTTTTGGGGACAGAAGATTTGAAGCCCTTTATAAGTTTGGCCAAGTGGTTGGCTTAATTGCTTCAGTGATTAATTGCGTGCTATCAAGTACAACACTATCAAGTACCACGGCTTAATTGCATGGCTTTTACTTGTTTACCTTAAATTGTATCACTGATTAATTGCATGCTGTGGTATATAACGGTAACACTTTCTGCCTTAATTAATATGTATTTCTTTACTTCACTTCATCATGATATCCAATATAATCCAAGAAAAGGACGTGAACTTAAGATCCACTGCACACATGAAATGCAGGGTGGCAGAGTCATCATATGTGTGTGTGTGTTGACACTTTGTGGCTCAATCCTAAAGATCTGATGTGTTTACAAACAAATCCTATAGTTAATCCCAATTCAACGCTTAGGTAATATCCATCGAAAAAGGGTCTTACTGTTAATCACGCTTATAGTTAATTTTCCAATACACACACATACGTAATCATCTTAATTATGGTTACTTTAAAGAAGCAATTTTGTAGCCGATGTAGTAGCAAATTTAGGACATAAGTTTCATGAGGATGTTTCTTCGACTAATTAGGTCCCAAAGGAGGCCTCTTCGGCCATGTTGTTTGACACTATAAACTCTAGTTGCTCTGGAGGCTTTAATTTATAAATTTTCTTTCTTTTCAAAAAAAAAAAATCATCTTAATTAGGGTTATAGTTATTTCTTATTGAACTTGATCGATAATAGACGACTAATCTTAAGTTTATGATTTACTAATTTAGGGTTATGTAATTAATTGATAATGTTTTCATTTGGACGACAAAGTTCATTTACCGGCTCGCTCCATACTCTATTGGCTTGCATAACAAATGAGAATTGAAGTCTTAATAACTTTTTATCCCTGAGTTTTGCTTATCTATTGACAGAAACATATAGATTAATTGTAAACAAAAACATATAAATCTTTCCTTGATCATGTCTCTCAGTCACTAACTTAATTAGGGTTTAGAAGATCTGCATAAATTCACTAATTAATAGCATGTCGGTAGATAATGATGATATTTCTCTAGGGTTGAGCCACAGAAATGTTATATGAGTTAATGTTTAGAAACAAACCCAATTCAACATAGGAAATCAACGACCGCACGATTCTTTGACTTCTAGCTGTCGGCCAAAATTTTCACTGGTGTGAGTATCTGTCTTTGCCCTTTCTGGTCTACAGATAAGTAAAGCCAGCTTAGGTTCTCCCATTTAATTGTATCACATCTGTGGTAACTGGTAAGTCTAGCTGAACTGGATTTCTGCGTGCACAGCTCTTATACCATGCATGATTGATATCCCTGACAATTCACATTCAAACTCATATATATAGGTACGGTTTGCGCGCCATTATATAATGCTACGTCGATGGGCCTCTAAGAAAATGTAAATTTAATTTGGCGTCCTCATGTTATTCCTTTAGGACTGCTCGCTAAATATATGTGTGTGTGTGTGTATCAACTTACAGTCTATTGATCTCGAAGTTTTGAAGCAAGAATCCAAAACCAATGAGATCAAAGAACTTCGAAACAAAAATATACGTACTTAGCTAGCTAACTTCAAAGATTTGGCAACCCTAATTAGTTGGAATATTAACATTTCAATGATCGAGACCTGGCAACAAAATATCTAGCTAATATTGTGATGATCGAGATCGTTGTACTGGTAAGAGTGCTGGAATTCTAGGTATGAATCTAAAGGAGAAGGAATGAAAAGAAACGCAGAGAGCTGAGGAGTACTACATTGTGACTGGAATATTTTACAGCAAAGTTTTCTTTATATACTAAAAGAAAACCAATCAAGCACTATTACTATACTACCCTTAACATCCACCCTCAACCATATGCTTGGGGTACCCAGCATTCATATGAATCGCAAATCTAAGAGACCAACAAAAAACAACATAATTAAGACTTCATTTGCTCCTTGGCAGCAAGCACATCCCTCAGTATATCAATAGAAAACAGGTCTTATCATGATCCATGAGCTTTGCCAATCTAAAATCACCAAGCTCTGCATTGAAAAACCCATCCACCAACACATTACCGGTCGTAATATCTCTATGAATCACTTTGCTGCCCATATTCTTCTTCAATTGCTTGGTACGGCACAAACTTCTTTCTGCAATTTCAGAGATATCTTCAGCAGAATAGATGGACATCTTTAATACACACATTCACCATATCATCAGGGCCCATATATAATTGTTGCATGGCAATGGAACATGCCACAGTTCACCAAACCCTGCCCTTTCTTTTAATAGCATAACTGTGAGAGCAGAACAATCACCAAGCTGAGATATCCAAGGTCAGCAAGTAACTACAGCAGTCCCATCTCGAATGAAGTGCCTACAGCCTCAGTCACATGATAGCCTCTAGCCTCAAATAGGACAGAGTTAAACAAGACTAACCTTCACGCGTGATATCCATCTTCCTCTTTGGCTTTGAACAATGAGCTGCCCTCGGAATTGGCATCTGCACACACTGAAGCTAAATGCTCTCCCTATTTGCTTCTGGTTTAAAACTCATTGAGCATATTTTCGCCCTATCTCTCTAAATAGAATCCAAGCATATGCAAGCAACTGTAAACCCTAGATAAATGGTGACTGGTCTTTTAAAAATTAAAATGTGGAATAGATGAGAAGACTCCAAACGCCACTCCATATTTATCTATTTAACTCTTACTTTTTTTTTTCCCTCTATCTTCGCATGTGCACAGTTCATTTGCTTTCTGTGGTTGTGATTGATAAGTTTTGCATGCGTGTCTTGTTTGTGTTTGCATTAACAAACTGTTTTTAATACTACCAGAAACAATCAAGCGTATGATAAAACACCATGTAACAATTCAAAGAGGCAAATGGATGATCCAGATATTGAGTATGATGCCTGGAATAGAGAGTTCAGGGAATGACGTGCTAGGAGTATTGCCAAAGACTCTACCGCACAAAGGATGTTAGGTGCAGCTGCGATTACAAACAAGCCTAAACTCTAGAGGCTGGTAGTTCAAGAGAAATTGTATATACTTATCTACGTAGTTAACTTATTGACAAATGTAAGTTGTTATTGTAGGCCACGTTTATGTTCTAATTCCTGATGTTGAGTCTGATCCAACAAAACTCTAGAGTGGTGGTATTGTATTGTATTCAATATTGGACCAGGGTTTAGTGGATTATACATATGAATCTACTTTATATTTTTCACAAACTATAAATTAAACACACCCCACTTAGCATTGTGAACTAGATATTACCTTAGCAGAAAGTGTCGACCGTAATTCTTCGTCACGAGCTGAAAGTGTTTACAAAGACTAAAAAGTGTTATAGTATACATGCATGTCTAACATTAGGTACTATGAAGAGTTTGTCTGCTCTCCAATGGAGAGAGTTTAAACCCTAAAGGCTTAGAGCTTGAGCTAGTTCGTAAACTTACCTAATTAATTAGTTGGTTAATTATTTTGAAGTGGAGTTAAGTTGATGTTGTATGGGCTCCATTATTTGGGCCTAGTTTCCTCTCCTAGGCTGGGCCTGTTCCCCTGTTGAATGAATATTTTTCTTTTTGTTTTCGGCAATAATATTTTGAGATATTTAAATCAAGGTCCAATTTCGTAGTTTAATAGTGGATGCAGTCCGGTCATTTTTTATTTGTTAATTGCGGTCAATTGACTATTTGTTCTGTCCAATTTGCCCATTCAAGTCAAGAAGGGAAACAAATTTAAATTACCTGATTTTGTGAAATTTTCATTATTATTATTTATAATTTTTCGAAGATTGAAATTTAAATTATTAATTATACATAATCATTCCAAAAATCATGAATAAATATAAAATGAACATAACTAAACAATATAAAACTTAAAACATCAAGTCAACCTAACTACAAGAGGTATAATTAAAGAACTTGAAATCAATTTAACCAAAAAGTATGCAAGCATAAGTGTTTTAAGTCATAGGAAGGCATATATTTTTACCTCGCAAAGAGAAAATATGGTATTCTAGTATAAACCTAACTAAAAGGTGGAAAGTGAAGAACATTAAATAAACCTACCTATAAGGTACATATACTTATAGAACACGAAATCAACATAAAAAATAATATGCAAATCTAGACCTCATATAGAGGTATAATTATTTTCACCTCATAAAGAGGTATGTTTTTCACTATATATGTGGAAAACAAAGGTAAAAGTTTAGCCACGTACTATACCTAATATGCAGATATCTAATATGAGGTATACTGAAATTTTGAGCTCTTAATACATATACTACAAAAATTACGTAATGTTTACCTTAGAATAAGATTCAATAGTGGTTTGTCAACCAACAATTTATGCACGCGCACGCATGTTCTTTTCTAGGTTAAAGGTAAGTTAAGAATGAAATGTGGAAAAAAAAAAATGAAGAAGAAGAAGAATAGCTACCATCGATGGAATGATTTACACCAAAAGGACCACAATCGTTTAGGGCCGACAAGAAAATACCTTGACCATAGAAAGCTTAATGCTAAAGAAGGAGAACCACGTTCATAAAATACTTGACATTACATACAAAAGCCACAACCATAAAATCATAAAATACTTGACATTACATACAAAAGCCACAACCATAAAATCATAAAATACTTGACATTACATACAAAAGCGACAACCATAAAACCTTTGGTGTTGAAGAAAAACATTATCAAAATATTGCTTTAGAAAGATTCTTAACTTATAGAAGACATCTTTTAAGTTAGAATAATTTTAGAAATGATTTACATTAAATATCTTATTCAATTTCATATCAATTCCATAATTTTATACCAAATCCATAAGAATAATTTAAGAAAGATATGCATCAAATATGATATTAAATTGCTAATCAGATTGCTAATTTTAATCCTATTAATTCTTGCTTTTTATGTGTAAAGACATTCAATAAGGACATATTAGTCATGTAAAAAAGAAAAATTAATAACGATTGAGTCAGTACAATGGAAAAGGAAATAAATTTGAGGTGGCAGCTGAATCATTAGACTACAATTAACAAGAAAAATTGATACGGACTACAACCAATATGGAGTATAGTTTTTCCAATCTAATTAACTATAATATTTTCAATCACCTGGTGTGGTAAGATTAGTCGAGCGGCCTAACATGGAACCCTCATATCTAGCATTAGAATCTTAACTCTCACTAGTTTGTGATCAGTAAGTTTGAGAGAATCTTTAGGATTAGTTTGAAGATATCTTGGTAGACCTTACTCCAAATATTGACACACCCAACACTACGAACTGACTAACATAACCGAGGCAGCTTTGGGACCTCGCCTTTTTATGAAAAAAAGGTGAAGTTGACATTAGAAGCAAGAAAGTCTTCTTGTCAAACTATTCTCAAACAAATATTTTATTCCGATTCAAAAAAGAAAAGAAAAGAAAGAAAAAATTTCTTTAGTGTTGGGTAGACAAGGAACAAAACAAGTCAACCAACCAAAATCCGGACCAGATCTCCGTCTGTCTTTTTCCTGTGAAGCACCAGATCTCCTTTTGTCTCCTCTCTCTGGTAATTCGCTACATATTCCCCGCGCAAAATTGACGGCATGGAAACCCTAACCGTCGTAGACGGCGCCAACATCGGCGCCTCAATTCTCATGCGCTTCACCGACTCCAACCGCGAACTCGACCTCGAAATCCGCAAACTCATCGTCGTCATGTCCGGGGTATTCCGAGACCACAAGGCACCTCCGACGCCGGTGGACTACTTGGGGGCCACGTGCACCTCTCTCGACATCGCCACCGCCACCGCCTCCATGCCCCAAGCTTCCGGTCACGTGCTCGACGCCCACCTCACGATTCTGTCCATCGTCATCCCAAAAGTCCCTGCTGCGTTTCTGATCAAGAATCTATGGCCTCTGTTTAATTCTATAGCACGACCTCTCCGGTCTTCGTCTCTGATTGACGAGAGTACTGGCTGCTTAGTAGTGAAATGCATAGCTGAATTCATCATTGCCGTCGCAAAAGTCGTCAACAATTGGTCAGATGTTTCAGAACTGTACAGCTTCTTCCTCAGCTTGGCTACCATTAAAGCCCTCGAGGTATCTTATTATTCCTGATAGAAATCGAAATTGGTTGAATATTATTATTGATAGAATTCATATAATCGAAAAATTTTAGTACCAAGGAACAATTGTTGATGGCCACAAATTACTTGCAACTCAAAGAACTCAGTAGTTGTATACTAATTACTGGTGTAAAAAGAGGTCCTTTCTCGAAAGTAAGGAATTTTAAGAGGTTTAGAGGTAGTAGACTTGATAATTTACTGATAGGGATCGGTAATGTATGCTAACTGGATTCCGAAACAGGTGAGAACGCAATTATGTTTGTGTCTTCCTGATGTACTGCAAAGATTTCAAGGAACACCGCTGTTTGACCCTGCAATCAAAAAGATTACCGACTTGTTGAATAAGTATCCTCCACTAGGGAACCATGATGTAAAGGCTAGTGCATCTGTTCTCTCCCAAAAAGAGAAGGCCTGGTTTACTTTGGATGTTGTGAAAGTATCTCTTTGCCTTATGTCAACCGAGGACAGAACTGCTGTGCTCATCTACTTTAAATCTCTCTTGGAACTGAACCAATTCCCTGTCACAGCACGGATAGTTGATTGTTTGTATGGACTTTGTCTCGACCCATCTGCTGATGTTTCTCCTGAACTGTTGCTAGATTTAATACGCTCAATATGTCTTTCTGTCACCCAACATAAGATGATGTACATCCCAGAAACTGCAGCTGGTTTGCTCAGTATTGGAGTGGCGAAAGTCTATTCCTTTAACCAGAAAATCTGCGAAACTAATCTCCCTATTGTGTTTGATGCACTCAAAGGTATACAGTTGTTCCAGCCCCCTATAACTCTTCTAGTAACAAACTTTTGTTGCATATAATTTCACTCCAGATATTAGATATGCTTTTCTCTGACTGATTTAACTTATTTGCATTTGTCAGTTATATTGGGAGAGCCTAAAATAGACGAACTTCCTGATGCAGTGCATGCATTTAAGTGTCTAATTCATGCTTGTGTTGATGAAAGCTTGATCAAAGAGGGAGTTGACTCTGTGGTGATGAGTGCAAGTATGGATGATGGAAGCAAGTCTGAGGCAACTATAATTGAAAAATTGTGTGCTACTATTCAAAGCCTACTTGGTCATCGCAAAACTAGTATCTGGGCCCTTGCTTTTGAAGTTGTTTCAACAATGTTCGATAAATTAGGTGTGTTTTCTAACTCGCAGATATTTATATTCCTATACTTATTTTAAGGTTTCCATGTTTTTTTTTTTCTTGGTTTGATATAAGAAGTTTAATAGATTAATAGCCGTCATCATACAGGGGCATACTCTTCTTATTTGATGAGGGGTACACTCAAGACCTTGGCAGACATGCAGAAATTGCCTGATCAAGAATTTTCTTTCAAGGAAGAGGTACTTGTTATTCATATTATTAGGTTTTAATAGATTAAGGATGCTACTATCACTTTTTCATGACCTTGAGTTTTAATGAATCACACCTGAATTCTTTCAGGTTAAGCTTCTTCTAAAAATGCCTGTTGAGAAATGTGGGTTTGATGCTATAATGGCCGTCATGCCTCAAGAACACAAGAAACTGCTTCTAGAGGTTAGTTGAGGGATATCTTGCTAGAACAAGACTTGCCATGGTATTCAATATTTTTTCATATCTTCATTTTTTATATATCATTTGTTAAACAGATCAATGAAATGGGTTCTAAATCTGTGGAAGTGATACCTCATGCTTCAGAAGCAACTACAGTCAGGTATCACCTTTCTCAGTAAGTTTTTCCTCCTGCAATAAGATTTCAAGGCTTATGTTCACTCTGGTTGTGTTTTATTAACGGGTTCTTTAACTTGTTTGAGTATTAGTATCTAACGATTAAAGCATGAAAAAGTTAAAAATAGAAAACTCTTCCCTCGTGTCTTCATATTGTGCTGTGTCTTTGTTTATAGAAGCTAAATTGCTCTTCCGACTTGCTTCTTGGTTTGAACCTCATTGAGCTTACTTTTCCTATTTTGCTCTAGAATTGAATCAAACCATAAGCAAGTAAACATAAATCCTAGTAATTTGCTTTGCTTTACATACTACAGTGATAGGTGGTGACTAGTACTGGTGTTTTACGAATTAAAATGTGGAATAGATGAGATGATGTGAACCAGCCGTCTAGATTAGATTCTATAGTCATAGATGGTCTTCACTGTTACTTATTTTCTCTACTTTCTTAAGTGTGAAATTCATTTGCTTTTCGTCGTGGTCTGGAATGTTGAAGTCTCTCATGTGCAGGACATCCGCCTCTCTCTCTCTCTCTCTCTCTCTCTCTCTCTCTCTCTCTATTTTATATATTATTATTATTTAATTTTTCTTTTTTTTTTGCATTTGTGGCTTGGCTGTAATTCCGTTTACAAAACTTATATTTTATACTGCCAGGTCCGAAAGTAGTGACAATCAAATGCATGATAAAGCACTTGGACCATGCAAGAATTCAAAACGGAAAATGGATGGTGGAGGTAATGAGTTTTGTGATCGGCATGCCAGGAGTATTGCTAAGAGGGAAATGACAAAAAGGATGTCAGGTGCAGCTCTGATGGCGAAGAAGCTAAAACTCTAGAGGCTGGAAGTTTAATAAAGTTCAAAAACTTATCTAATTAGGTAGTAAACTTATTAATGAGAATTGCGATATTTAATTAGTTAATTAAGGTCTTGTCATAATTGCTGATAGGGAGAAAAGAGAAACATACTTTAACATAAATTGATGTTTTGTTTCAATACCTTTGTTGCATACTTGTGCAAGGGTAAAGCTATTAACATTTCTCATATATAAACTATTTTTATCCCTTTAAGGACTCATGTTACTACTTTGAGGACTAATATTTCTATTTTGATGACGCATATGGTAAACTAAGAAAATTTGCTACTTTAAGGACTCATGTTACTACTTTGAGGACTAATATTACTATTTTGAGAACTCATGTGGTAATTAAGAAAATTTATTACTCTAAGGATTTATGTTACTACTTTAAGAACTAATATTACTATTTTGAGGACTTATTTTATCACTTTTAAGGCAATCGTATGCATATCATACATTACACATTGTAGAATTTTCCCTTGTGCAAAGCATGCTACAAGTACCAACGATGGGGATTATTGAAACAAATTGATTAACCACGGTGAAAGTAAAGCATGGGTGCTATGCTCTTGAGAATTCCAAACCGGTTTTATGCTGGAGTAATTTTTTTTATGGGAAAGTAAAAATTTATATACAAAATCTTCCCTGAACTCCCATTCCATCACTAGGAGACTCTGCCACTGCTGCGGATCTTGTTTGCAAGTCTCTTACTGCATCATGTCTGCAAAGCTAGTGATATTGAGCGAGTGATGGTCAGTTTTCGAAATGCAATAGACTGAAGGGATGGACTAATGGAGTTAGTTCTTATATATTTTTAATAAGCAAACGACCACAACCAATTACAATGAAAAACCTATATTTGGGTCATAGTTGGGAATGATTGTTTGGTTTTCTTAGAAATAGAGTTCCAATTGGCATAGTACTTCAAACTTAATTTATAAAATGCTTATATTGATAAATTAAAACAGTTGCATTAGGGTAGTAAAAGAAACGAACATTACACACACTTAGCCCAACTACGAAACCATAAAACAAAGAAGATAGAAACAGTCGGTGGGTAATTACTAGCTAAGCTAAGAAATAGGAATATAATACAAACACTTAAGTCCACAAACACTTCTCGGGTCTCGACTTGGTGGTCATCATGATGCTCTTAGGTGTTGGACTCACAGTCTGATGGAGTATACTGATCGTCATTGCCGCCATGATCCGCAATCCCCTGGCCGCCGTTGCCCTCTCCGACGAGATCTACATTGCCCTCTCCATCTTCCCCATCGCCCTCGGAAGTCCAGTCCTGAGGTGGCCACCCCTGCCGAACAGCGTTGTGCTCATCAAGTATCCTCAACCCATACGCATCGTATAATTCGTCCCCCCAATCAGCTTTCTCCCATTGTCCTTTGAAGCCCTTGACAAACCCAATCCCCTTCTCCACCTAAAACATTAAAAAGAAGTATATCAGTCAAATAAAAAAATATGTACGTGTCCAACTCAAAAGTGTATGTTTTCTTGCCAGAGAATTAAAGACAAAACACTTATAACCAAGGAATTAAAAAGCGCGCCTAAGGGCTCAAAAGGCGTGTTTGGCCATCTTGCGCAAAGTTGTTTTTTTTTTCCTTGTCAAACGTTTCAGGGATCATCAAATCCCAACAAATCAAGGACTCTATCATCACAATTACAATCAATATTATCATAGAAGAGTCATTCTTAAAGTAAACCAATGAAAAATCATTCCTTTCTAGGTTTCCTATATAGTATAGAACTATCAACGGTGGTTCTGCATGTTCTGGGTTGATGACAAATAGTAGAAATGGAAAAAGTTACAGCACTAATCACGCCTATACTCCTCCTGAATATCTTAGATATGGTAGGGGCTTAGCTTCTTACTTCAATGTGTTTACGTCATGTTTCTATTTTGCTTACTATTATATTAGACGATCTTTTTCATGGTTGTGATTGATGTTACTATATGTATTACAAACAGCATCACTGAAATCAATCAAAGCATCATTATGAAAGTTCGTTTTAGTCTTGAATACATCAGTCTGTAATAGTTTCTAGCAGAAAATACAGAATTTTGGGTGTAGTATTCTTGCTGCATATACTACTAAAGAAATTTTCAGATTTTCAAGGAGATATACTGTGAAGCAAAAATTGAATTTTTTTATAGTTGCCATAAAGGTTGTGGGATAAAGTCCACAACTATAAAATTTGCGTCTAGTATACAAAAGAACACAAGTCTCTAGTATATGTGTCTGGTATAAAGTCCACAACTATACCAGTGAAGCTATCAAAAGAACACAAGTCTCTAGTATATGTGTCTGGTATAAAGTCCACAACTATAAAATTTGGCTGAATACCAAAGAACAATCTATATTTGTATTGTTATATATAGAAATGTATGTATATTCTTTTATGATGCAAGGCTTATGCCTTTAAGCGTCAAGGCTTACGCCGTAATGAGGCTCTCTCGAAAACGCCTCGGGTTACACCTTAGCGTTTTAAAACATTGCTTATAACTAAATGGAACCAAAGATCAAATAAAACAAAAATTCAAGTTGGCTAAAAATAGTAAAATACAGAGAGAGAGAGAGAGAGAGAGAGAGAGGTGAGGTATACCTGTAGATCCCAGCTGCCATCTGGGTTTTCCTTATGGAAGTCAGTCTTGTAGGGTTGGTTTTGGCCATCGATGCCGTACAATTGGAAATAAGGGTTGCCCACAAATTTCTCACTGACTAGGAGTTTCCCGATGACCTCCACCTCAAGAATTGGTTTGTTGTCCTGACCGGTGGTGATGGGTCCGCGTCCTCGACGCAGGATCCGAACTTTGGTTTCGCCACCGCAGCCTTTTGGGCAACTCACCACCAAATGGTTTTTCTCGGCTGCATTCTCTTCGTCAGCCTCAGCGTCGCTGGCCGTCAACTGAAAATTTGCAGTGCTCCTTTTGCATTTGGGACACATCATTGAAATTACGTGAGTGAGGTGAGGATCACCCCAAGTGCCGTAGCTTTCGCAACAGTTGTCTGCCAGCACGTTGACACTGTGCGCCACCCAGGAGAACCCTTCTGGTGCACTCCTTGCGGAGTAAACCAAGACATATCGGGTAGAGGACGGCCTGCATGCTGAGGTATCATCGGACACCGGACCTTGAGCTCTTTGCATGGTAACTGAGGTAGGCTAGCTAGCTAAGGATTGATCGATAAACTGATAGTTTTTGTAATTAAAGAAAATAATGGGGAGAAAAATAGAAACTGATATTAGAAAATGATGGTTCTTAGTACAAGAGTGAGCTGGGTACAGGTATTTATACTAGAGCTAAAGGTTACAGATTAAAGACACGGGGCACAGAATCAATAGCATTATGAGACAAGCATTAGTCAGATTAATTACTACTAATTCAGCAGCTAATTAACCTAACCCTAACCGACTTAACCAACACATTGCTAATATCCCATTGAAATAGGGTCTTACTGTTCAGCTTCTAATTAATTTTCCAACACACACACATATTACATTATGAATGTAATCCCTTAAGTTTAGGATTTAGGGTTCTGAAGATTACTGGTTTTGTAGTTAATTGATTTTTTTTTGACAAAGTTCATTTCCTAGTTGCTCGCTCTATACTCTATAGGCGTGCATAACAAATGAGGATTGATGTCTTCGCAACTTTTTATCCCTAAATTTTGCTTATCTAATCAGATAAATATCATACAGATTGTAAACAAATATATATATATATACTCTAGCTATATGGTTCTATATCATCCAACTCTACTCTAGCTATCACCTATCCATTGATACGGTACGAATATACAAATTAAATGGCATGGAATTAATAGAGGTTCAGAATTAGGCAATATCCATTGAAATAGGGTCTTATGTTTAAGCTTCTAGTTAATTTTCATATACGTGCCTACTTACATACGTACGTATGTAAAACTTATTAGGGTTATAGACTTATAGTTATTTCTGATCAATAACTATAGTTCTTTACTTGTGAAATCAAGTTCCCGATCATAGTACCACAAAGATCTTTATATGATCGAGTTAATATTTGGAACCAAACCCCAATTCAAATCAAAGGACCACACAGCCGATTAGCCGCCAAAATTTTCCTATATAGGAAACTGGCAAAAAAAATTTGATATGCCCTTTTTGGTGTTTGTTTTTAATAACTCAAGACTTTTGAGTTTTCTACTCTACCCCTCTCAAGGTTAATTGTTATAAACATCAACATGAATCTAAATTTTTATAAATAGACCCATCATTAACATAAATTGTAGGCACCACCAGAAAGATCTCATTGAGATCTTCGAATTAAGACCAATATCGAATCTGTTTAGTCGACTAATCTTAAGTTTAAGATTTAGAATTTTGAATATATACTTTTTGTTTTATCCCAAACTGAAATGGTATCACTTCTGTGGCAAGTCTAGCAGTACAACAATACAAATTAAATGGCATATGCAAATGGATGTTCAAAATTAGCTAATATCCATTGAAATAGGGTCTTACCATTAAGCTTCTAGTTAAGTTGATTCATTAATTTCGCTGCCAGATCTTCCCCATTTTCCAGGAGAATTAATTCCATTTCCCCAGAAGATATCAGATCATCATGGCCCCAATTGAAGAAATGAAGAGATTGAGAAAGTAGAAATTAAGTGCCATATAAATTAGCCGGATATTTACTTTAGTTTTTTTACCTATTATAAAGAGGCCAATGGGGATGATGACATGATTTTCTGCAGAAATCCATTAGAAGAAGTACAAAATGGGATTAAATCTCTTGAAAAAAGGAGAAAGGTTGGCAGCGAAATTAATTAAGTCAGGAAAAGTTTAGGGTTTTATATTGAGATACAATATTTATATTTTTTCTTGGTACAAGAAGAGTAATTAGTTGAGTAATGGGTGAAGCTTGGTAGGTAGAATCCTCGTCTTCATCTTCAATCAATATTTGGTTGATCGGTATATATACCTGCCAATATCTTCATCTTCAGTGAATTTGATTTTTCAATATGACAGCTAGGATTTGAAAATAAAATTTAGATACACGCACGTACATATAGATGTACACTACACTCACACACATATCTGAGAAACTAAATATAAACTCTAGCTAGTTACATGTTCCTTTCTCGATCAATTGACACTCTTGCAATGATCCTTGCCGCATAAGATTCCCTGCTAGATTTCTCAAGAGGCAAGTTCTCCCACAATCTGGAAACTAGCTAGGGTTCTTTATAAGATTTGAAACAGTCAACATACATTCATATATAGATATGTTATGGTTCGTGGTCCTTCATTTTTAAATAGCGTTAACATGCATAGTTCTGAAGTATGATCGAACTCCACCCTCCGTTTGATTCAATTCTTTCTGTACAAATGATCTTCTGGTTGATCAATTATATGTTCCAGCGACCTCTTATGTTTCCCTACTCCTTGTAGTATTAAAAAGAAAACTATACACTCGTGGGGTGCAAACGCAAAGGCGTAGCTACACACGGGCTCCGTTGGGCTACAGCCCACCCCAGATTTTGAAAAAACATAAATTTGTATCTTAATTATGGTTTAACAGATTAAATATTAAAAATTATCCCACCTCAAATTTCTAAACTTAGCCCATACGTTATTTCTTTTCTTGTTTTAGTCATACACTAGTCTGCAATCACATGCTCTGCATGTGTACGAAATTTTTTTGTTTGTTTTTTTTTTTTTTTTTAAAGGTGGGTAGTTATAGCAGAGAGAAAATAGTGGGAAAGAAAAGTGGGGGTTGTAGAATCATTTCTGTTTAATTTTCTTAATAAAAATCTATTTTATAATTGTCTTATTTATCCTTCTGATTTAATTTATTCTCAAAGTTTTTTAATCTTTCAGAGTTAAATCTGTTAATTTTCAATTTTACAAAGTCTCTTCTCTTAATAATAGTATAGATAGAGATGTTATTTATTTGCTTGACGTATTTGATTTGATTTGATTTGATTTTGTATTATGCTTTAAGAGGCATAGTCGCATAAAAAATTTTTCATTTTTTTTTTGGTAAATTAGGTCTGAAAAAGAGCCAACTGAGAATTATAATATATATTCAATAATTAAAGATTTTTGCTTCTATTCAAGGGCGCGAGGTACAATTTGAGTAGGTGTGTTCTTTTATCTTAAACTTATTTTATCAAATTTCTATCACACGTTATGATGTTGATTTTTCGGGTCATTTAGCTATTTGATTATTTAATATGTATTTAATATATAATGTAGTTTAATTTAAGAAAAGAATAAAACATATTACTTGTAAAACTTAAGAAAAAAAATAATCTGAAAACATTAGTAAACTTTTAAGAAAATATTTTTTTTTAGCCCACCCTATTTTAAAATCCTAGCTCCGCCATTGGTGCAAAGGGTTTCTTTAATTCTTGAATGTTATGTACATGTTCTGTCCTTATACGCACTTAGCTACCATCAAAGATTTGGCAACCTAATTAGTTAAAATTTCAATGATCGAGATCTGGCAACAAAATATCTGGCTAATATGGCAATGAATATCTTGAAGATTGAGTTTCTTTGCACAGGCCTGCATATATTAATGCAAAAGAAGAATGCAGGAGGTATATATATGAAGCTAGGGTTTGGTTTTATACCATCCAGCTACCCATGCATGCTCTCTCTCTGAGACTCTCTAGGGTTGAGCCACAAAGATCTTATATGAGTTAATGTTCAGAAGGACTCGCAACTAGCCGTTGTTGATCACCACGTACTGTCCTCTCAGTCCCTCAATCTCCATAGCAAGGTTCTCTATACGCATGAAGCAAAAAAAAACATTATGTCTCTCAGCTAGGATTTGGTCTAAAAGAAACAAGACATCGAGAATTCACTTCTCAATAGGTACCTACCATGAATATTTGGCAACCCCACTTCTTAATTAACAGATACAAAGTGGGTTACCCCCTTTATGAGAATACAAGACCCTCCTTTTAACATTATATATATATATATATATATATATATATATCTCCAGTATTCTGCTCTAAATGTACTCAGCACATGCCGCTGATCTCACAGAATTTTTAACCCCCCACACCTACCACAGCTATAGAGAATTCAAAGAAGTATCAGACTGTAATTAATAATTACGGTGAGATAAAGCTATACAGTCGGACTGAGCAAGCAATAGTTGATGGTTGTGCAGGTGCAATGATATTGACTATAGCTAGCGCCTGTATAGCCAAGTACGTGTTAGGCCTCAGATCGAAATAAAGTGATCATTCATTGCTTGCTCGGCTTTTCGTTGTGCTCCACAATTTGTTTACCATTTGAGTGATTGCGTACTGGGCTGTGCTGCCCTCACAGACATACCCACAACTGTTGTATATGACGAAATTGTTGCATAAAAATGAGCAGGTCTATCTGAAATGTGGTTCAAGTGATTTTCATTGCTAGAAATAAAGCCTCTTCAGTCTTCAATTCGAACCACTGTTAGATAGAAGTTGCTTTCTTAATATTAATTGTTGGAGGTCAACTTACCTGATCACAAAAGGAAAAGATAAAATGAATTACATACGCACTGGGCATTTACAGTTTACAGTCTTATTAATCTATACGAAGTACTCTTGATTCATAAATCGAACACCAATGATATATAATTAGTCTAGTAATTATGAACCCTAATGACTACATGAACTGGGTTTTACTAGATGTCATTGCCATACAGCTAATTAAGCATGCAGTGCATAGCAACTTTACCAACTAATTATTAAGCAATGGTTACTCCGAAATTGAAGTACAAGCTAGCTAGCAGATTAATTAATGTATACCTATGTATGGTGAGTCCATTATTCTTAGGATTTTTTTTTTGTTGGTCGAATATTAATTATAAAATTCGCGGAGCCTCACTCTTACTTCCCCGAATCCTATCTATCATACTTGTGTTTGATCTACCCTTCAGGGCTAAAGACACCAGCGGCAGACTGACCTATCCAATGGATTATTAATTGGACTTAGACGCACAGACTCTGGACTGGACTTGACAAGCAGGGCCGGCCCTGAGTTTTCAGGGGCTCTAGGTGAAAAAAAAAGGGCTCCCCACCTTCAAATATATTCACAATTTTTTTCCCTTTTTAAAATTAAGTAAGTTACTAAATTTACAGCTTTTTAATAGGCTTACAGGCTTCTATAAGAATACAATTTAGTAGTATAGTCACTTGCAACTAAACTACTAAAGTCCTCACTAATACACTCTGCCTTCATAATCCATTAAACCAACTCCACCACTCAGATTCCTCTACTTTTATAAAAGTTTGTCAGTTTGATCGACTCTTCATGTCTTGGTTTTACTTTTTGAATATATATTGTCAGTATTTCAGGAGCAAAAGGTAGCAAAGGCAACAAAACTTGCCATCTTCTGCACTTGGATTCTTTTTGCATCTCTGCATAATAGAGTACAGCTATGTGGTTTATGTATCAAAAAAAAAATTCTAGCTTGCATCCTGATACCACTACGACACTAGTACCAGTCTACCATTATTCCATTAACAAATAAAAAAGATGCACTTAATTCATAATTAGTTATAATCACTATTAGTTAAGAGTTCAGACGAATCGAATTAGAAGAAAAATAAAGAAAACATACCCTAAAATCTTAATCATTGATTCATTGAAAATATTTGAATTTGCAAAGAATACTTAAAGGCTTGCCTAACGAAATTGCTGTGTTAATTAGTATCAAAAGGTTAAAATCAACTGTTATTTCCTTCTTCCCAACTCTCAAATTTGCCAGAAATTCAGAAAAATTAATAAAACATTACAAAGAACAAGAAAACAAAAGAATGATTGCAGATGATGATGATTATTGGCGACGATGAATCAATGATATGATGATGAATTAGCTGCTAGGTTTTGAGATTTGAGAATTGAGAATTTGGGATTATGGAGGTGAGGTAAGAACAAGAGAAGAAGTATAAAACGACAAGACATCGATATGGGCATATATTACTTTTTTTTTTTACATTATATAACCTTGGTTTAATTTTGGGGGCCCATGAAATTTGGGGGCTACAGGCACAGGCCTGCTGGGCCTATACCCAGGGCCGGCCCTGTTGACAAGAAGAATCCAAACCAATAATGGTTCAAGGATAAATTTATGCCGTTCCTAAACCTTTAAATTAATAAGCATCGATTAATCAATCTCGATCTTCAAATATTATACCAAAGGTTACACTACGACTATCAAGTGCTGCTAGATTGTGCAAACCTTACGAAAGACCTGGGCTATCTTTTCATCATATAGAGAAGACGAAAGTGCAAAAATTTGGACCATAGGATCTGCTACTGCCAAGCAGCAATTTTGTTTAAACAATTTACGTACACACACAAATCTGAGTAACTAAGTATATATTCTAGCTAGTAACAATTACATGTTCCTTTCTCGATCAATCGACACTGTTGCAATGATCCTTATCGCACAAGATTCCTTGCTGAATTTCTCAAGAGCGTGGCAATTAAGTTCTCCCACACTGTAGTACTAGCTAGGGTTCTTTATAAGATTTGAAACAGTCATCATATACATGCATTCATAGCTAGATATGTTATGGTTCGCGATTCTCCAAATTAAACAGCCTTATCATGCATGTTTCTGAAGTATGATCCTATCACCCTCCATATATGTGAGTAAATTCTTTCTGTATTGAAAGCTTTGTGTGAAGAACAGAGAATTTAGAGAGAAAAAGAATTTCTATTGATGGAAGATGAGACTCTGATACAATAATAGAGAACTGAGGTAGCTGCTAGTTATATGCTAACTACTTATGCTGCAGATTGCTTACACGTGGACTACAGCTGTATGCCACAAGCTAATTAAACATACAGATAAGTAGGCAGCAGACTAACTAATAAGTAACTGGTGTAGCTAACATTATTACACAGAGAAAACTTGTGCATGATAAGATGATGATAACATTATTACACTGATAAAATTATTCAAAAAAAAAAAAAGTAGAAGAAGAAACTCAAGAAAGTACACTGACACATGATTAGGCCCAGTCTATTTATAAGGCACCAAGTAACTCTGCTAATCGAAAGCTGTGACAAACATCGTTCTTCAATTCCATATGACTGACACGTGTCTTCTACCTACAGGTTCCAGATTATTCTTCTTTAACTGAATTTTCCTTTCAATTCAAAAAAAAAAAAAAAAAAAACTGAATTTTCCTTGATTTCTTAATGAGTAACCAACTGTGAAACAGCTGATGATTCCTCCTTCTCTTATGCACTGACATGTTTTTCAGTTTGAGACAACTGTTGACTTTTCTGTTGACCATGACATTCTTCTTCAATAACCCTAACACGAGCGACCTCTTATTCTTTCGGTCTTTCCCACTCATTGTTACACTGTAGTATTAAAAAGGAAACTAAAAACTCTTGGGTGCAAAGGGTTTCTTACTTGAAAAAGAAGTCCGAGTTCTTTTTTAAGATTCTTCACAAATGTTATGTGCATGTTTCGTTCCTCATACATATCCATTTTCCTTGCTAAATGTTATTAATTAAATAAGTAAACAGATACAAGATTAAAAAAAGTGATCAAGCTCCAAGCTACTTGGTTGGTTCAGCTGACGTTTATAATTGGTTTCTGAGAGTTGGGGTATTCTTCTGTAGTTCAAGATTGGACATCCGCTCAGCATCTAATGCTCGTTCAAGCTTTAATATCTCGAATTACAAAATTTAAGTTAGCGAACATTGTAGATATTGACAACTTTGATAGTCATCCACTTAAAGTATAGTACAGATCGATACCAATATCTTTTTTGCTCAGGTACTCCATTCTCCTAATATAGCTCTCAATCTTTCATTCTCCTTCACGTACTGTTCAAGTATTAGTATACTCCAGTTAAAGGGATAAAAATATGGGATCAATAAGCAGAAATTTCAGGGTCTCGAGAAAACATTAATTAAAAAGTATCTAATCATTTTAAAGAGGCCTGCTGTTGTCCATTCGAACTTACTGGATTTCAGTATCCCTCTCAGCTATCAAAGATCGAGTAAGCCTTAGCTTAGACTACAGTTGATTTACCTACAATATAAATTAATATCTCTCATGAGTAACCCTTTAAGCTTGCAAATGGAATATATGTATAATGGCGTATAGGATAATAGGCAACAATAGAAGAAAACAGTAACCGATCGAAGGATTGATACAATTAAGCCAAAAGATATATAGGTTACATGCATGAGTGGATAATTAAGGCTGTCATTTGGTCGGTTTAAATCTATTATAAGCCTTACTAACTTCAAAATCAAAACTTTTAGTTTCAAAATAGAGCTACCAATTACCAACTAAAAATTTTCGGTATTTAATCATATCTACCGAATTCGGTATTTCAATTTACATGACCAACTTTTAGACAAGTATTTCTTTGTAATATAAATTAGAATGAATATTACTAGATTTTTTAATTTGATAAGTTGTCGAAAACCATGTATTCATATGCTTATCTGATTATATAGCTCTATTAAGTATATATGACATCAAGTTTAGTCATTATCAATAAAACTAGTTATTAACGATCTTTTACTAGGTTACTTAAAATACATGTACTATTAATCTAGTATTATGGGTAAAGCTAGCTATGGTATGTTAACATT
The DNA here is from genome assembly GCA_024704745.1 of Rosa lucieae. Classification (NCBI taxonomy): domain Eukaryota; kingdom Viridiplantae; phylum Streptophyta; class Magnoliopsida; order Rosales; family Rosaceae; genus Rosa; species Rosa lucieae. The sequence goes on from CM045493.1 coordinate 7,026,744, forward strand.
TCTCAAAACCAAACTAAATTTTTCATAAATTATAGAGTTAAAGACACACCCCACTTCCTTTCAAAAAAAAAAAGAAAAAAAGACACACCCCACTTAGTATTGTGAACCAGATATTAGTAGAGGTGTCGACCGTAATTCAGTCCTTGCTAAAACACTATCAGCTTGTGATCTAGAATTACGGTCGACACCTTCTACTAATATCTGGTTCACAATACTAAGTGGGGTATGTCTTTTTTTTTTTTTTTTGAAAGGAAGTGGGGTGTGTCTTTAACTCTATAATTTATGAAATATTTACCAAAACCAAACTAAATTTTTCGTTGATATTCGATTCTATCGGTTTAGATTACCAAAAAGTCATTTTACCAAACTTAAAATATCGGTTAATATTCAGTCGGTGATCGATAATTATCAAACCAAATGACAGCTCTAAATGAAATATACATTAGATGAATCTACCTTATACTTTTCATAAATTATAGAGTTAAAGACTAGGGCTGGCAAATCCTCTCGAGACAAACCAGCCAACCGAGTACCAACCGAACCAAAAATGTCGGCTACCGAAGTATTGGTACGGTAGTGCCGAACCGAGAGGAACATATTGGTACGGTACTGGTACTGATTTGAAGATAAATACGGTATACCGTACCGTACCGTATATTGTATATATTATTTATATATTTTAATATATTTTATATCTATAGATCTAAACCGTTGATTATTAATAGTTTTATTTCATATTAAATTATAACCGTTGATTAGACTCAAACTCTCCAAACCCTAAAGGGGTAATACGACTACCACCCACCACTCCACCCAGAGACCAGAGTCCCAGACTGCTCAGCCACTCTTTCCCTCAGCCCCTCGAGGCCTCGAAGGCTTGAGGCTCTAACCGAGCCCTTTCTCTCAGACTCAATCACTCAAACCCTCTCCGCCTCTCGATTCGATTCAAACCCAGAACTCTTCGATTCCATTCGAGGCCTCGAAGGCTTGAAGTTCGATTCGATTCAAAGCTTCAAACCCAGAAAATCTAGTATCTAATCAGAGATTCATGGCCTACGGCCGAAGTTCAATATTGATTCTAACCCATAACTCTTCGCCTCTCGACCTCTTCTTTGAAGTTCGATTCGATTAAAATGTTCAAACCCAGAAATCTCGTATCAATTCATTAGATTCATGGCCTACGGCCGGTTAGTTTTCTCTCTCCTATCAATTTTTGGTAGATTTGAGTTTTCTCTTTGGTTAATCTTTGGATTCTAGACTGAGTAATCTCTAAAATTGTAATGGTTTTACTTTTTTGCATCTTGCTGCAGTTAATCACTTAATCTCAAGTGGAATCAGTCTCTTTGAAGTGGAATCTTGATTTTTTACTTGTATATGTGAGTTCTAAACCTGTGAGTTGGGACTCTTTCTTAGTTTCTTTACCAATTTATTCTGGGTTTCATGGTTTCATGAACTGTGAATTATTGAATTATAATTTGTATGAACTATGAAGTGATGAATGATTGATGAGATGAACTGAACTGATGAACTGAAGTTATGTATGACAGTTTTTTTGCTTATGGTTGGGCCTTTGTTTGGAAATTGCTGACAGGTTTGAGCCTTTATAATTTCAGTTGGGCCATAGCTGAAAGCTGACCCAATCTTAAACTCGGTTGGAGGCCCAACCAACCGATACCGAGAAGTTGGTATACCGACTTTTGTGGCCGGTAATGGTAGCCTATTTTGTGTACCAAGAGTGTCTGGTACGGTAGATGGTATTGGTCTTGAATGTCCGGTACCGAACCGAACCCACCCCTATTAAAGACACACCCCACTTCCTTTCAAAAAAAAAAGAAAAAAAGACACACCCCACTTAGTATTGTGAACCAGATATTAGTAGAAGGTGTCGACCGTAATTCTAGATCACAAGCTGATAGTGTTTTAGCAAGGACTGAAAGTGTTGTGACCATGTCCAACATTAGTAACAATGAAAAATTTGTCTGATCTCCAATGAGGAGAGTTGGAGTAGTTGGTTGACTATTGTGTGTTGTGTTGACTAGGAACAAAACAAGTCAACCGACCAAAATCCAGACCAGATTTCCGTCTGTCTCATCTATTTATAAATTAGGGCATCTAGGGCTTCGCTGACTTCCCCCAGAATCGAAAGCATGAAACCCTAACCGCCGTAGACGACGGAGACGACCCCAACATCGGCGCCTCAATTCTCATGCGCTTCACCGACTCCAAGTCTCCAACCGCCAACTCGACCTCGAAATCCGCAAACTCATAGTCGTCATGTCCGGGATATTCCGAGACCACAAGGCACCTCCGACGCCATTGGCCTACTTGGGCGCCACGTGTACCTCTCTCGACATAGCCGCCGCCTCCAAGCCTCAAGCTTCCGGTCACGTGCTCGACGCCTAGCTACCTCACGATTCTGTCCATCGTCATCCCAAAAATCCCTGCTGCGTTTCTGATCAAGAATCTAGGGCTGGTGGTTAATTCCTTACCGCGACCTTTCCTGTCTTCGTCTCCGATTGACGAGAGTACCAGCTGCTTAGTAGTGAAATGCATAGCTGAATTGATCATTGCCATCACAAACGTCGTCAACAATTGGTCAGATGTTTCGGAATTGTACATCTTCTTCCTCAGCTTCGCTACCGTTGACGGCCGCAAGGGATCTTATTATGTTCTTTCAATTGATTGAATATTACTCTTGATAGAATTCATATAATCGAAATTCACTAGTACCAATGCATAATTGTTGATAGCTACAAATTACATGCAACTCAAAACTCAGTAGTCGTATACTTGTATACTAATTACTGGTTTAAAAAGAGGTCCTTTTTTTAAGGTAAGGACTTTTAAGAGTTTTAGAGGTGATAATTTACTGATAGGGATTGGTAATGTATGCTAACTGATTCCAGAACAGGTGAGAATGCAATTATATATGTTTGTGTCGTCCCTGTTTGACCCTGCAACCAAAAAGATTACTAACTTGTTGAATGATCAGTATACTCCACTAAGGAACCATGATGTAAATGCTAGTGCATCTGTTCTCTCCCAAGAAGATAGAGAAGGCCTGGTATACTTTGGATGTTGTGAAAGTATACTCTTATGTCAACCGAGGACAGAACTGCCGTGCCTGTCTACTTTAAAACTCTCTTGGAACTGAACCAAATCCCTGTTACAGAGCGGATCGTTCATGGTTTGCATAGACTTTGTCTTGACCCATCTGTCACCCAACATAAGATGATGCACATCCTGAAAACTACAGCTGGAGTGGCGAAAGTCTACTCATTCAACCAGAGAGTCTGAGAAATTAATCTCCCTATTGTGTTTGATGCACTCAAAGGCATACAGTTATTCCACCCGCGCTATAACTCTTCTATTTACTAACTTTGTTTGCATATAATTTCACTCCGAATACGTTAGATATGCTTTTCTCTGACTGATTGCATGAAATTCTTTGCATTTGTCAGTTATATTGGGAAAGCCTAAAGCAAACAATATTCCATGCAGTGCATGCATTTAAGTGTCTAATTCATGCTTGTATTGGTGAAAGGTTAATCAAAGAGGGAGTTGACCGTGGGGTGATGAATGCAAGTATGGATGATGGAATCAAGTTTGAGCCAAATATAATTGAAAAACAGTCAAAACTGTATGCTACTATTCAAAGCCTACTTGGTTATCGCAAGTTCGCAACACTACTATCTGGACCCTTGCTTTTGAAGTTGTTTCAACAAGGTTCGATAAATTAGGTGTGTTTTCTGTCTTTGAGATATTTATATTTGCTAAAACTCATGAACCAACTCACATAAACTAGAAATTGAAGCTTCAATGGAAGAAAATGAAACTCTAACCTGAGGTAGAAGACGAAGCACAGAGAGAAATAGAAGCAACTTGGAATTGAAAACTTAGATGGTTTTTACATAATGATTCTCTACTACGAAGGGGAAATACAGAGTAGCTATTTATATTAGGGCAATGATATAGGGCCTCAATGAGGCCTAAGATTTGTGGCCTCAATCTTAGGTGTCAAGCCATGTCACCTATACACCTCACTAATTTGTTAAATCATGTCATGTCATTATTGAATAAAAAGACTATCTTATCATTTCAAAATCTAATGACTCTAAATTATTTTAACTTTCTTCTAGAAAAGATATATTATTTTTTTTCTTTTTCTTTTTTTTATTATATAAATATAATTCGTCTAAAAAAATTATATTTATATATTTTTGTGAATATATATATATATATATTTATCTATAATTCGTCAATATATATATATATATATGTTGTTGAATATATAATGGCTCTAAATTATTTTGACTTTCTTTTAAAAAAAAATATTGTTTGGTTTTTTTTCCTTTCTTTCTTTTTCATTATTTTGGATTTTTTTTTTCCATTATACATATTAAAAAAAAAAGTATGGGTGTGTGTGTGTGTATATATATATATATATATATATAATTCGTCCAAAAAATTTATATATTTTGGATGGAGAATTAATGTGGTGTGTGTGTATATATATATATATTAATATCGTAATTATAATCCATTAAATCTGGTAAATTGAAGTAATATTTAAATTTTTTAATAAATAAATTTAATAAAATTAATGGAATATTAGTTACCTTACATTAACAAGTTAATTTGAAAAGTCAAAAATTAAATTGGATTCACAAAAATGGAAAGAAAATGTATTTAAATTGTAATTTTAACTCATAAAATCTGGTGATTGAAAACCTAGATATCTAGATTGATTGGGAAGTTGATATCTGAAAAGAAATTGCTTAATATGGAATACAATATATTGCACATGAGGAAATTAATTTTTGAAAGTATACTTGTTTTGTTGATCCCAAATTTTTCAGTAGACAATAATGATTTTTAAATGTGAATGATAGCTTCTATTTTAGTGCAAATATGTCATTAGAAAAAAGTTCCCAGTGAACTCTACTTGTTCATTATTAGCTACTTAGGACTTTTTTGTTCGTATAAGACATGTTAGTACTTAGCTGACTTTCAATTTCAACGTGAATGATATGTGGCTTCAATTTTAGTGTGAATATGTTATTAGGGAAAGATTCCCCGTTGAACTTTACTATTGGCTACTTAGTACTTACTTGTTCGTGCAAGACACACTAGCTTATTTTAAATTTCAATGGATGATGGCTTCTATTTTAGTGTGAATATGTCATTCGGGAAAGGTCTCCAGTAAACTTTAATGGCTCATTATTAGCTACTTAGTACTTATTATTCATGTAAGACATGCTAGCTAACTTTAAATTTAAGTATGGATGATGACTTCTATTTTAGTGTAATTATGTCATTAGGAAAAGGTCCCCAGTGAACTTTACTAGCTCATTATTGGCTACTTAGTACTTATTTGTTACTGTAAGACAATTTGGATGATGACTTCTATTTTAGTGTAATTATGCCATTAGAAAAAGATCCTCAGTAAACTTGACCAGCTCATCATTGGCTACTTAATACTTACTTGTTTGTGCAAAACATGTTAGCTCTTTCAGTTTCAGTAGATGATGGCTTCTATTTAAGTGTGAATATGCCATTAGGTAAAGGTCTCTAGTGAACTCTACTAGCTCATCATTGGATACTTAATACTTACTTGTTCGTGCAAGACATGTTAGTTCTTTCAGTTTCAGTAGATGATGGCTTCTATTTAAGTGTGAATATGCCATTAGGTAAAGGTCTCCAGTGAACTCTACTGGCTCGTCATTGGATACTTAGTACTTATTTGTTACTGTAAGACATGTTAGCTGACTTTAAATTTCAGTGTGGATGATGATTTCTATTTCAGTGTAAATATGCCATTAGGGAAAAGTCCCCACTCCCCAGTAAACTTTACTGGCTCATTATTAGCTACTTATTACTTATTTGTTCGTGTAAGACATGTTAGCTGACTTTAATGTTAATGTGGACGATGACTTCTATTTTACACCTTCCTTAATTACACTTTTTATTTGATTATTGCTGTGTTATACACCTATTGTTCATTGAATTTTACATCATATTAATAACATTATGATTGTTTTTTCATGTAAAAATAAACGAACAGTTGTATTAATGAAGTCTCACTTGACCTTTAAGGAACACTTCCTAATGTTGAGTTTGGATGCGACAATATTAAATTATTGAGAAATTTTGAAATATGATGGAATCTAGAATATTATCAATTCAATTTATTAATGATATTTTCTTACCTCTTCAATTACCAGATTTCATAGGTTTTAATTACGATTTCAATACATTTTCTTTCCATTTTTGTAGATCCAATTTAATTTTTGACTTTTCTAATTAACTTGTTAGTGTAAGGTAAACTAATTTTCCATTAATTTTATTAAATTCATTTATTAAAAGAGTTGAATATTACTTCAATTTACCAAATTTGATGGGTTATAATTAAGATATTAATATATTTTCTTTCCATTTTTGTGGAATCAATTTTAAATTTGACTTTTTTTAATCAATTTTTTTAAAAAAATTGTGGGTTAGAATTATGACATTAATATATATACATATATATATATATATATATTTATACCATATTAATTCTACATCGAATATACATATATAAATTTCTGTACGAATTATATATATACAAATATAATATAATTATATATATGTTTGTGAATATATATATATATATATTTATTTATTTATATTTATACACAGAAACACATATTTGTATATAATTTTTTTTGACGAATTATATATATATATATATATATAACTAAAAAAAGAAAAAAAATCAAAGTAATATATTTTATTTTTAGATGAAAATCAAAATAATTTAGAGCCATTAGATTTTGGAAGGATAAGATATATAGTCTTTTTACTCAAGAATTACATGGCATGATTTGACAAATAGGTGATGTGTGTAGGTGACATGGCATGACACCTAGGATTGAGGCCACAAATTTAGGCCTCATTGAGGCCCCAAATCATTTTCCTTTATGGGCACTAATTCAGAAAGTAAAATTAACACACTAATTAAGTTGGTCAACATTGCTAATTAAGCTGGATTCTTCTGGATTGTCAACAAGATTATGCCACGTGTAGACCATGGTGCGGTCAGGATGCGCTCTTCATGCAACAGATCAGTATGACGTTGAGTCATGCTCAGCGTGTGATTGAGTTGATGAAGTCACTGATACGTAAGCTTGAATTTGAATCACTTGTAGGGGCTTGACAGCCCTGACTAGTTTGACTGAGAACCTTGTCTTGAGCTGACTTCGTATTCCTTTCAGTAAGCTTTGCTTCATTAGCCATAGCAACAATATCACTAGCCATGCTAGCACAAGAATCATTCTTTTTACCTTTATTCTTGACCACATCACGAGCATCACCATCAACGGCATTAGCATCAGCTTTAGAATTTATCATCATCTTAACAATATTCATATACGTTTAAGGTTTCCATGGTTTTTTTTTTTTCTCTTTTTCCTTTTTGTTTCTGAGGACTCAAAAGTTGCCCTAGTCTTTTTTTCACCAAACTATGGTTCTTCAACATGGTGCTTGGATGAGCTGCACAAGATTCTTCAATGCAGAGAAGATATGGGGCCAGTAGTAATGCCACTGTTTCAACTTTTACCACCGCACAAGATTCTGTTATACGGCACAAGTATATATGGCAGAAGAACAAGGGGAAATATTTGAAAGCCTTTACTGAACATGAAGAAATATATATGGAGGAAGGGAGCATTGTCAGAAATGTGAGTAACTGCTCTCCATCTCCTTTCTTGTACACACTCCTCTATGATAACATTGCAGCCATGGAAGCTTAATCTCAAGGTAGAAGATGAAGATGAACTAGAGAGAAAAAGAGAGTATCTATCTGCGTGTTTCAATAATGCAAAAACCTACTGAAAGTTATTACAGAACCCTTATTTATCGTACCCTCTAGATTAAACCTCAACAAACTTTGGTAATTAACCTTTATAGAAAGTAACTCCAGCTACGTAAAAGTAATTAACCAACTATGCCACATCAGCACGATGCATTCTCCAGCAAACCTTGACCAGAGGAATAACACTGACTCGTTAACACCTCCCCTCAATCTCAGTGGGGGTAAGCACACTGAGATTGGAGCAATGTATACTGAATACAAGGCTTGTGTAAACCTTTGGCAAGAATATCTTCAGTATGCTCAGTAGTAGAAACATATTGAAGTAACAGCAGGTCATACCTTTGCACTCTTTCTCTAACAACATGAAAACGCTTTGCATACCAGCTCTTGATGTAGCCATACTAGTTCTGTGAATCAAATCCTTTGCATATTTTTCTTTACAGATGAACATCTCATTACTCCTGTAACTTATCCCTTGCTTTCTGAGGCCAAGTTCTTTATTCATAGTAGAATCCCACTCTGATTTTCTAACAGCAGCTTTAGAGGTCTTTGGTTTTGTGACATCTTGAATATCCTGTATAGAAGTAAAGCCATTGAAGCATGCAGACTCATCAGAAGCACACAAATCTTGAAATGTCAGCTTCTTGGCAATTTCATTTTTGGCCCTGGTAAGCATGAAATTCTGAGTATATGCTTGGTCCATAGTTTCCTGACCATAATCCAATTGAGGTTATGTGTGGACCTGCTCAGTGCTAGTAGCCACGCGATTAGAGATGTTTTTAGCTACTCCTGGTGAATCAAACTTTTGCTTCTTGGAGCCACATTTACCAATTGTGTTTGGAGAAGATTCAACCCTTGAAAGCACCTCTAGTTTTCTGTCTTTATCAGTTTCAATTTCAGAGAATCCATTTCTTGTTGCAGCATTTGTCTTAGGTTGCAAAGATGATTCAAGCATGGTGGAGTGAATAGGCAGATGACCAACTCGAGACAACACCACAGGGTCCTTATGATTTGAGTCTTCTTGTGCATAAAGGATATCATCTTTGGAAGGAAAGATGGCAATTTGGCTACCAACATAATGCATAGGATCCTTTCCACTTTCATCAACTGGTGCAACATAACCAAGATGAGATGAAAAAGTATTGATGCTATTACGAGCAACGATAGCTATTGGACCATTCTTGTTTGAAGCTTGTGAAAAAGAGCGAGGCAACTGCAAGTGCACGTCACTGTGACCATTATTTATCACATTCTGTTATCCTCCCTCAACCACAGCAAGAGAGACTCCAATGTGGGTGTCAAGAGAGTTATTCAAAGTACCAACAGATGAAATACCATGTGCAGAAGTAGAAGCACTAGAAGAATTAGCTCCATTGGTATTACATGCAAACATTGCAATAAGATTAGGAAGTGATTTGGCTCCTTGAAGGGCAAAGTTAGACCTGTAATGACAGTCCAAGGCTGCATGTCCTTTCAGGCCACAGATTTAGCACACCACAACAGACAAGCTTGGATGAGTAGGTGGGATATCATTCCTATAAAAGCAGTTCACAGCTGTGTGTCCTTTCTTTCTGCATATTTGACATTCTGCATTGCAATTTCTATTGTTTCCAAACCAATTATTGTTTCCATGGTTGAAATCATCATAGTTTCTGTGTCCTCCTCCAGAACATGAGTTGCAAGGTTTACCATTTCCATTTCTTGCATTACTATTCCAGTTATTGGTAGACTTACCTTTGTTGCTACCATTGTTTTGAAATGTGAAATTGTAAGGCCATGCCTACTGTTGAAGCTGCTGCCATTGTATTTGTCACTTCCAGACCAATTCTTCTTATATTTCTCTCTGTTATCTCCTTCAATGTCTCTCTCGGCAGCTAACAGTTGAGACCTGAGATTTTCTAGAGAGATGAGAGTATCTTGGGTACGAATGACAGTTTTAATCATTGCATATTCTGCAGGTAGCCCATTTAGAGTCACAACAACTATGTCTTCATCTAAAATAGTAACCCCAACAGAAGCTAACTGATATCTTGCACGCTTCACCTGAATCAAATACCTCTCAATATAATCATTTCCTTTCTTGATTGTTTGAAGGTCAGTCTTGAGCTGCATTATGTTAGCTCTAGACGGGTTAGAGAATCTCTGTTGTAGACTAAGCCATGCCTCCTTGAAGACTTGCTTCCAACCACAATATCCATTATTTCATCATCCAAAGTTGCAACAAGAAGACTAAGCAAAGCCTTATCTGTTTTCTTCCACATTTTGTAGGCTGCAGTGATCTCACCTGTTATTCCCTCACTCACATACTTTGTAGGACAAAGATTATTACCATCAATATAACCAAATAGGTCTTGTCCCTCTAAAAGAGTTTGAAATTGATAGCTCCAAGTAATGAAGTTACCGTACTTCAATCTTCTCGTCATCATACCAAGCAACATATAAATCTGAAACGAAGTTTGACTAGTGGCCATATATACCCTAACCAGAGTTTGCAGACACCAAGTAACTATTCAAATAATCCAACTCCACAATGAATCAAAGGAATTCCAAATTCACTACTCACCAATTTTTATTTATTTTTTCAAATCCACCGTATGGCTTGCAATATGACTTTGTTTTGTTTAATTCAAGACTCTGTCCTTAAGCATCATCATCCAACCCTCAGTAACATCACCAATCATCACAACTCTGTTTACTATTTCAAAAGCTTCAGCACTTCTTTTCAATCATAGTAGCATCCATCATATGTATGAAGAATCCAGCAACACCACACATGTACAACATTGTAGATACTCCAAATACCAGTAAGCTAGGTGAATTGAAAAGATAATACAGTGAATTTGCAAGCCACAAGAAGAGAATGATTGAAATATACTGCAAGATGGTTGATGATAAGCCTGATAGAATAACAGTCCCTTCAACATGAAAACTCAGACAATTGAGCCTCCAGAATCCATATCCAAACTCAAATATGTACAGCAAAACCACTTGTTATCAATCACAAATTTCACATCTTATGAGCTAATATATCATCACACTTCACAGATTAAAGATCCAGATGATGCATGAACAGCACAGAACAACTACAGTACTCAGATCCAGAATATCAAAGTCAAAATAGGCGATCTGTAGTGAGAATTAAGCTCACCAGTAGAAGATATGACTAAAAATGAAGCTTAGGATGAAATCGATGAGCCTGGTTCACAGAAACAAAGCAGAAATTGCAGATCAAGGGTTTTTCACCTGATGAAGAACAACGAATCCCAAATGCAGAAGCTAGAAGTAGACAAACACTTCTACAGTAAGAAATAGTCCACAGGATCAAGAGCCATAGCTCTGATACCATGATAACATTACAGCCATGGAAGCTTAATCTCAAGGTAGAAGATGAAGATGAACTATAGAGAAAAAGAGAGAGTATCTATCTGCGTTTTTCAATAATGCAAAAACCTACTGAAAGTTATTACAAAACACTTATTTATCTTACCCTCTAGATTAAGCCTCAACAAACTTTGGTAATTAACCTTTACAGAAAGTAACTCCAGCTAGGTAAAAGTAATTAACTAACTATGCCACATCAGCACGATGCATTCTCCAGCAAACCTTGATCGGAGGAACAACACTGACTCGTTAACACTATATCCATACATGTTTTCTAATTTTGAAAAATAAGTCATATAGGCTCTGGAAGGGTAAACAAACAAATGGAACGTAAAATTTAACTCAACCTTTTGATTTTAGTTTTTCTTTCTGACATACAGGGACGAGGCAAATGTCATAAAAAATATCATTCGTGCAAGAGCAAAGCATGCATGTTCAAATGTTGACAAGGACTTGGTAGGAATGGATCATGTATAACACACTTACATTACTGAGGAGTTCTCTCGGCAATCAACGTCTTCTCCCTGTCCTCATCAAGATCACATTTACAATGTCTTTTTAAGTTTCAGAGGGGCAGACACCCACTCCAATTTTGTGAGCCACTTATATTTTGCATTAGAGCGGAATGGAATTTTCACCTTTAAGGATAACAAAAGGCTTGAGAGAGGAAAATCCATTTTGCCAAAACTTTTAAAAGCAATTGAGGTCTCAAAAGTCGTTATTGTCATTCTTTCACCAAACTATGGTACTTCAACGTGGTGCATGGATGAGTTGAAGATTCAGTGCAGAGAAGATATGGGACAAGTAGTGATGCCAGTCTTTTACCAACTACAGCCTTCTGTTGTACGTAATAACTTTTTAAGGCAGAAGAATGAGGGACAGTTTTGGCAGGTCTTCACCAGACATGAAGAAGAGGAAAGGGGCAAATTAAAGCAATGGATCCCTGTTTTGTCAACTTGGCCAATCTTTCAGGCTTCATTCTTCAAGAGGGCATGTGAGTATATATGTGTATGAATATAGTAATTCTCTCCTTCCTCTTGTCCGACATATAAAAGAAGAAGAATTTTTCTTAACATGAGAAAGAGTCGGTTGAAACTTGAGAGGTCACATGATCTAAAAGTAACTATTTCAAATATTAAGAGTCAGATAAAATGTTTCGTTTACTTTTAGTTTTGCATAACACATCAACATGCGAAAGAATTTGTTTTATCAGGGACGATGCAGATGTCATCAAAAGTATTGTTCGTGCGACAGCAAAACATGTATCTTATAGGCACACAAATATTGACAGGGTCTTCGTAGGAATGGATCCCCGCATTGATGATTTTTTACATAACTACATATGTCCATGGTCTGATGCTGTGCGTATTATAGGGGTTCATGGGATGCGGGGAATAGATAAGACAACATTTGCCCGAGCTGTTTATGATTAAATTTGTCGATGTTTTGATCATAGATGCTTTCTTTCCAATGTTAATGTTGAAAGTTAATGCACATTCATTATTTAAAATAATCTACATTAATCTAGAGAAATCTAAATCAATCTAGAGAAGTCTAGAGCAATCAAGTGAAGTCTAAGATTTACTAGATTGATCTAGAATTATCAAGTCATTGCAGCAAGTGTCTAGAACAATCATGTGTCAGAATGTAATAAAGTGTAGTAAAGTCTAGAAGTGACTAATGTGTGGTAGTTAATTAACCACAAAACAATGTCAATCGGTGGTTCTATTGGTGGTGTAAGTCGGTTAACATGTCCTATATACATGTGTATGTACTCTTGTAATTCAGTAAGAAGAAGTATCAAGGAGAAACATTTCAGCAAGAAGTGAAAAGCTTTCCCTCCTCTGTTCCAATCTCTTCTCCTCTTTTTCGAAGTGTCCTACTAAACTCCTTCTTCCAAACTCTTGGTCTTAAAACTTGAGTCCTGAACACATTGTCCTAACCCGCTACTTTTAAAGCTTCCGCACCAAATTACAATAGTGGTATCAAAACCACAAATTCTAACCGTTAGAGAAATGGGTAAAGAGAATGGCCTAGTTTCTTTGCAAAAAAAAACTTCTTTTCCACATCATGGATAAAGTTGAAAATGTCGAGGATGAATATATCGGAGCAGCTATGATAGAAAAATGCATGTGCAGAATAAGGGTGCTTCTTGTTCTTGATGATGTTGATCAATTGACGCAATTAAAAAAACTAGCTAGATATAGCTACTGGTTCGGTCCAGGCAGTAGAATAATCATAGCAATTAAGCACAGATATTCATTTGCTGAACGCACATGGTGTTAATGTTGTCTATCTACAGGCTACTCTGTTAGACCCTAATGAAGCACTTGAACTTCTGAGTTTAAAGGCTTTTAAGAAAATCTCCCTGCCTGAAAATTATTTGGAGCTATGCCACAGCATTTTGGCCTGTGCTCATGGACATCCTTTAGCTCTTGCAATTATGGGTTGCTTTCTGTTTGGTAGAAGCACCAATGAATGGAGAAGCTAGTGCAATAGGTATGCTCAAGAAAAGACCTAAAAGAAGTATCACTGATGTGCTTCAAATAAGTTTTGATGGACCAAGGAAAATAGAAAAAGAAATATTTGTTTAAGGAAAAGAGAATAGTTGTGTGTATTCATTGATAATAGGAGCCCATAGGGATTACAAGTACATATTCTTGGAGTACAAGGATTCTTATTCTAACTAGAACTAGGAGTCTAGAACATTGTCTAGAACATTCTCTCCTATTATAACTATAGAATTAATCCTAGTTTGACAAGGCACATTGAAGTTAACATTCTTCAACACTCTCCTTTGTGTCGCTCAAACTTGATGATGAAGCTTTGATTGTTGCCTCGTTAAAAACCTTGCTCTAGTAATAAAAACCATGTAGCACAAAAACAACCTCGAGGAGGAGAAAAAGAGTACAATACGTCCTTCACTCTTCAAGATCAAACATGTGGACATCATGCCTCCCCCTGATGTCGACATCTCCCCATGATGTCCACATCTCCCCCTAATTGCTACAATCATGGGAATTCAGATAAATTTTCAATCTGATGTTGTTCACATGTTTCTCGAATGTGGATTTAGGTAACGACTTAGTGAATAAGTCCACTACATTATCCTCTGATCGGATTTCATTCACTTCAGTTTTTAGAAGTGCTTGTTGTTGCTGATTATAGAAAAACTTAGGCAATATATGCTTGGTGTTGTCATTTCAATGAAACCTAGCTTCATTTATTCAACACAAGCTGCATTATCCTCATAAATACATGTAGGTTCATATGTGGTAGACTTCAAACCACAAGTTTCTCGAATATGTCTAATTACAGACCTTAGCCATATGCATTCACGCACAGCTTCATGTAGAGCAATAATCTTTGCATGATAAGAGGAAGTAGCAACAAAGGTCTATTTTTTAGACCTCCAAAATATCGCAGTGCTTCCCATGGTAAAGACATAACCAGTTTAGGAGCGACTTTTGTGAGGGTCAGAGAGATAACCTGCATCAGCATAACCTATCAAAACAGCACCATCATTTTGATGTAAGGGAGGAGGGTAAGGTCGGCCACCCTTAGTGGTGACGGCTCGCAGTGTTGATGATGGATTTCTGGCCAATGGAGTCCAAATCCATTCTTTCGTTCTTTCTTTTCTCTCTATAGGGATAAAACAAGCTCATATCAATCATACCCTTTAAGTATCAAAAGACTGTCTTTACACCAATCCAATGGCAGCGTGTTGGCACAGAGCTATGTCTAGCTAACAAGTTTACTACGAATGAGATGTCCGATCGTGTGCATTGTGCTAAGTACAATAATGCGCCTATTGCACTTAGATAGGGCACTTCGGCCTCTAATAATTCTTCGTCCTCATCCTTTGGATGAAACGGATCTTTTTCAGGCTTAAGACTATGGCCGATCATTGGAGTACTCACAGGCTTCACTTTATCTTCATTAAATCGCCTTAGTATTTTCTGAGTATATACTGACTGATGGATCACAATTCCATCACTACGGTGCTCGAGTTCTAGTCCAAGACCGTGTTTTCCCAAGATCTTTGATCTCAAATTCGGATTTCAAGAATTTAGCAGTTTCCTTTAACTCATCTAGAGTTCCAATTAGGTTCATGTCATCAATATAAACTGCTACAATTGCAAATTCGGAACTTGTTATTTTAATGATCACGCATGGGCATATTTCATTATGAATATATCCATTCCCAATCAAGTAATCACTTAGACAATTATATCACATCCATCCAAATTATTTCAATCCATATAGTGAGCGTTTTAACCTTAATGAAAACGCGCTCTGTGATTTAGAGCTACTTCATTTGGGTAATTGAAATCCATCTGGAACTTTCATATATATATATATATATATATATATACACACACACACACACACACACACACACACACACTAGATCCCTATAGAGATATGCGCGCTGTAACCACATCCATAAGCTGCATGTCAAGTTTTTCAGAAACTACCAAACTGATAAGGTAGCAGAACGCTATAACGTCCATTACGGAAGAATATGTCTCCTCGTAGTCTATTCCAGGATGTTATGAGAAACCTTGTGCCACAAGGCATGCTTTATATCTAACAACCTCATTTTTCTCAATACGCTTTCTGACAAAGACCCATTTATGGCCAACAGCTTTTACACTTGGGGTGTCAGCGTTACCGGCCCAAATACCTGTCTCTTTGCTAGTGAATCTAATTCAGCCTAGATCGCATCTTTCCATTTAGGCCAATCCGCTCTTCGTTAACATTCTTCAACAGAGCAAGATTCGATATCATCATACTCTATAATTCCATTTGAAACAGAGTGTGCAAAGGCATCATCAATAGTAATAGAGTCTCTATTCAACATCTCATGTACACTAGTGTAATTCATTGAGATCTCTCTATTCTCTAGGATTGGTTCTGACATTGGAGCGTCCCCTAATGATGTCTCTTGGACATAACCATAATCCAGAATATTCTCATAAGACGGATTATTTATATCGATGATTAATTGATCATTTTGTGCCGAACTCGCTTTCTTTCTTGGGTGAGAATCCATCGAACCTATAGGCCTTCCGCGCTTCCTGGCGGGAGCCATGACCTTAGTCACAACATCACCACTATGGAGATTGGTGCACATTACCAATGCTCTAGCAACCATTTGAAGTCTTTGCAAAATGATTTTAATTAATATTTCTACTATTGTGTTTGGTAATACTAAAGAATGGAATTAATAATTAATAATATAATTGAAGAAAATTGGTATTTGTTGTTTTATAGAATTATTTTAGCCATAAAATAGTGTAATAAATGCTAGAAAATGAGAAAGGAAAATAGTTCCTTAGGAGAATGGAATGATTCATTTTCCTTCCTACTTTTCCTTATAAGAGGAACTATTTTCCTAAGCTTGCACTTACCAAACACAGGAAAGTAAGTACTTTCCCTTTCCCGAGTTTGAAATCCGTAAAACAAACAAGGCCTTATGTTGTTGAGTTGTTCTATGAAGATTGAATAAAGTTTGGAATACGTATAGTAATTCATAGCCGTATGTTGTATATAGGTTGTTCTATAAGAGCAACTCCAGTTCTTTGTTTAATGTTGATGGGGAGACTGAAACATTGCAACCGGAGGCAAACATAAAAGAGGTAAAGATTTATTTGAATTTTCTCCAATTAGGTAAGTATCACTTTATTAATTTATTATCCCATTTATTTTGGTAGATTTATACTGAACATATCTTGAAACTCACTAAAAAAAAAATCCCAAGATGGAATAAAGGTGATGAGCAAACACTAACACTACCAAGTTTTCGGAGACTTGGTTTCTAAGATACCATTATCCCATAAAACTGTGGGATTGAACTACTTGTGCTTTGAAAACAGTTAATTATTGCACAAAAGTCTTTTGATGGGGTTTCTCCGTATGTGATGGTGGGGTTTCTCCGTATGTGATGAACTCCGCCTGCGCGTGGATGATGGCCTCGCTCATGACGTGGTCATATGCGGCGTTTGGATGATTGTAGTTGAGATGGTAGAGAAATGGTCCATTTAGGAGTCCTTGCTTAAAGATTGCCAGTGCCATTGTTTTATCAAGATCGCGGCACTGGGATGCCGCCGCTGTTCACCTGGTGAAAAATGCCTTCAATGTTTCCTCTGCGCCTTGTTTGACGTTGAACAACTGACTTGTGTTGTGATGTCCGGTGGCCAACAGGATGAACCGCTATAGGAAAGCGTTTGATAATGCGTGGAATGAGTCGATGGATCCCGGCGGGCATTCAAAGAACCAACTCATTGCCTCACTATCTAACGTTTCACTGAACAAGTGGCAGAGGGTGGTGTCATCAAATCCCTTGTTGTTAGTGACTTTTTTTAAGGTGTCCATATGGACGAAGGGTTCAGTCATGCCGCTATATTGTGGCATCTTTCGTGTCTTTGCATGTGCTGGTCGGACGGCCTGCAGGATCCTGGCAGTGAATGGCCCTGGCCTGGACGCAAAGAGCAGATTTGGAATTGGCGTTGGGGCGCCTGCCTCTGCCCGAATTAGACTTTGTTCTAATTGCTGCATCCTGGAAAGGATTAGGGCGGTTGCGTCGCCAGCGGGCCGGGCATGGAGGTTCCGCTGGGCCAGCTCCCGCCTGGGGGCGAGTGGATTACCTTCAGTTCTAGCCCTGGCTATAGAGCGGTTGGTGTGCGGCTATGACTCCGCCTCTTGTTCTATCATTAGTAGAGGTGGGGGAGGTGGACTCATTCCCAGTAGCTCCAATGGATTCATCGGTACCTGCATTTGTATGATTGGTGCGAGTACCAATCTGCAGGCGTTAGGTGGACTACGCCTGGTGCTCTGCGATTGCTCGCTCTGCTCTGGGTTAGAGTTTGCCTCCAGTGCCTTCTTCAGTTCGTTGAATCTTGACATCAGCGTGGCCACTTGCTTTTGGCCCTCGTCCTTTTCCCTGCGCTCCTGCTTGCGCTCCCTGTTTGCCTTGTAGAGGTCCGCCAATGCCAGTTCTTACATAGAGCCAAGGTCCTGGCCTGGTGGGCAACTGCTGCCTGGTTGGGCCTCCGCTGTAGTTTGAGTCAGCGGGACCTGGGGAGTATCTTGGGGTTCCACGCTAAGGTTGACCAGAGTGTTGAATAATGCGCGGTTAACGTTAGTAGCGGGGTTGGTGGGATGGGGGTTGGTGGATTGATCTGCCTGTTCTTCAGCATTTCCCCCGCTACCGTTAGTCATGGTGATTGTGGTGGGATGACCTTTTGCTCAAGGATTCCCACAGACGACGCCAATGTTAATGCCTAAGATTGAGCAGTAGCCTAAATCTCAGTTAACGCTGGTCCGGTGGGCGGACTGCTACTTGTGATGTTCTCAGAGTTTCCGATATCTGTCAAGTAAAATATAAAGGGCGTCAGAGGGAGACCGTGTTGGGCGGTCTTTTCTTCTCCGATGCCTAAGTTAGTCAATGTATTTATATTGACAGAATAACAGTAAGTAAGTAGTAAATGCGTAATTAATGAGGAGAGAGGAGTGAACCTTTTATCGGTGGGGAAGAGACTGATCTCTTCCTTGTTTTCGATGTGGGACTGATATGGTTCAACTCCCAGCTTCTGATGTTTCAGCGAGGCGCTCTTAGCGCGTCAGCGGCGATCTGGGGGTAAGCCGAGATAACCTGCTAGGTTGTGTTTCCGTAGGTCACATCGTTGGTGGTTGTTGGTACCACTGGCGGTAGCATGAGCATGGCTCATTATAGCTAGTTATGCTTGGCAAATACTCATGTAAGTACACTATCTAAAGAAGAGGAGTTTGGGTTTGCACATTGTTGGCAAATATTAAAGGATACAAATAAGTTTAGCAATTCTCTGTCCATGAATGTCAGTAGCGCAAGTTGTCCTACCTTTATCAACTTAAAGGATGATGTCAGTAGCGCAAGTTGTCCTACCTCTTCAATGTGCATGCACGCCCCGCAGGTCAAAAAGCTGAGAAGCCTGCTAAGAAAAAACCCAGGCAAGACGAAACCAGTGAACTCTTATTGCAAATGCAAAGGATTGCAGACTAAGGAGAGTGCAATCTCGAACACAAGCTACGGCTCAGGGAGGAGACTAGATTAGTTCAGTAGCACGAGAATGATGCTTAAGTAACGATAGTGGATCTATCAATCTTCACATCCAAAAAAATGAGTTATTGGGAGAGGAAGCAAGCACGGATTATTGAGAGGAAGGAACAAGGCTCTAGTGTCGGCGCATTTCGTCAACCCTCTTTTTCGCCTGAAGCAACTACACCATATAGTGAAGATGACTCTAACTTGGACCTCTACGTGCCATTTCAAGAAACTCAGTGGATGGGGAGAAATTAGAAATGTTGTATTTGTTGTACTTTTTTGCTTCTATTTTTCAATTATGAAAGGAAATTGTTGCTTTATATTTTGATTAACAAATAAAACAAAAGCATGTTTAATCTCACTTTTACTCATAACAATAAAACACACTGCATTACATAAGCATAAACACACAAACAATAAAATAAAACCACACAACATTACAAAGCATAAACAAACAAACAATCAAACCACACCATGGCCACATTACCAATTATTGAAAGCGTGAAAATACAATCTCTTCATCTGCAGTTCCACTTTGCTTGCGCCTTCATGTTCCAGAGGTGATTAACCAAATCGCTTGGAAGGACTCTATGCACAATTGGGCATCTAACCCCTTGGTAATGGGTCATGAACTCCTCAAGTTCAAGAAGGTTGCGGTCAACCTCATGATCATCCTCATATCTCATATATTTATGTTTTCCTTGGTCTGGTGGGGATATCATTGAGGTCAAAATGTGACTATTCATCTTCTTGGAGCTCACCATCGACAATCATGTTGTGCAAAATAATGCAGGTCATCATGATGTATTAGAGATCCTCTCTATCCCATCCACGAGCGGATCCTCTTACAATTGCAAAACAAACTTGGAGAATTCCAAACGTCCTCTCCACGTCTTTTTTGTATGAATCTTGCATCTTCGTAAAATGAGCTTGCTCTGGCGCAATTGGATTTCTAATTGCTTTCACAAAAGATCCTCATTTAGGGTAGATCCCATCGACTAGGTAGTAGCATTGACCATATTGTCTATCAGCTACATGGTATTTCACTAGAGGAGCCTCACCTGTGCATATTTCATTAAATCGTGGAACATTCCAAGTACGTTGATATCATTGAGGAAACCTGGAAGTCCAAAATAGGCGTGCCAAATCTAAGTATCGTATGATGCGACCGCCTCCAGAATGATTGTTGACTTGATACACATTTACGCAAGCGTATGTATCATTGTCAAAATAGGGAAGTATTAAGCCCAAGATTATCGTACCACGAGGATTAGTGGCTAACCCACAATCCTTGGGTAATCAGAACTAAAGTCACAAGCAAATAAAGGAAAGTAAAATAAATAAAAAGGCTAATTAATCTAAGGCACCAAGCCTTAGCAATGCTCGGCTTTGGTTTGCACCAAAAGCCTAATCAAAACTAAGAGCCTAGTGATGGCTATTTACAATGAGGTAGAAATTATAATTCAAAATTGTAATTGTAATTTTCTAAAAGACTAAGCCAAAAACTAAATGAACAACAACAATTAAAAACAAAGAAAAATAAAATAGAGAGATTTTGGGTACCAGGAATCACTCTCTAGCAATTTCAATGCAATGAACATATTTCAAGCAAACAAACATATCTTCATGAGAATCAAATCCCGTACTTAATGCCGGTCAAGGCCACTAAACCGAATTTCCTTAAGGGTATTCACATTTTCGGTTAGGACAAATATGAACTCTCTAACTCATTAATTAGTACCTTACTAGGGCTACCAAAACATGAACTAAAGGCGTAGAGCTCTAGAAATTAGGGATTTAAGCATGCAATAGTTACAACCTATAATGTAACGATTACTTAATTCTCTACCTAATGCCGGTTAAGGCCACTAAGTCAATTTCTCTCATTTGGTATCCATTCTTCCAACTAAGGCAAGAATGAACTCTCTAACCCTAATCATTATGCCTTGTTAGGGCCACAACATCTAGGATGAAAGGCGAAGGGCACAAGAAAATAGAAACTTAAGCAATCATTAATTCTCGATTCAGCAACTACTTGACATGCCACACTAATTACATGAAGCTAATGAACAAAAGAACCACCAATTGTATCACACAACAGAAATCTCAAAACATAACAAAGAGAGTGGTCAATTCCATAAAATTTAAGCATCAAGAATCAATTGACATAGTAATTAGAGTGCAACCATATGAAAATATATTATTTATCACTTGAAAATATGTTCATTACATCAAAATTGAGCTAGAGTTAGAAACCCTAGCTCCCAAAAGTAACTACTCACAACCCATATTCATGAACATCAAAATTACAAAATTCAAATAGCAAAGAGTAGAAAAGTGTAGGAGAAAACAAAGATAGTCACAAATATCTATGAAGCTAGCATGACTAGCCTTGAATTACAACCCCACAAAATACCCAAATCTTGAATCTTGTGGAGATTGAGTCCCTTGATGGATCATTGAAGCTTTGTGTGAGTAGTCCCTTAAATTCCTAAAATAAAACTAAAGAAAATGTAGAAAATGGAGAAGGAGGAGAGGAGAGAATTCCCCAAATTCGGCCAAAAGGCCTAGGGTGTAGAAAAATGGGTCTTAAGCTTGTGAAATGTGTGTGCAAAGGTGTTTAAATACCCCTTGGGTTCAAGGATCAAGATTGGACTTGTACCCTAGATCCAAGGTCTCAAAAACAAGTAGAAAATTGGTAAAATGAAAAGACTAAAACAACCTAATAAAAATGTAGAGAATTGGAAGATTAGAAAACATTTTGGAAAATATAAAGAAAACCGGAGGGTAAAAGTGTAAGTGAGTGTGTGTCTAGTGTGAACACAAATAAATATCTCATCCACATTTGTGATGTGTGTGAGGTGTGGTCTACTATTATTATTGTCATTACATTCATTTTGAATTTGAAATTTGAATATAAAGATGTAATACAAATGGGCTTGGGTCTTCACTTGTGCTTCTTTGGTCTTGGGCCTTGGACTTCATGCTATCGGGCCAAGTTGACTTGGTTGATCCGGTGGTCAACTAGTTGACTTTTTGTCCTTTAGTCGGAGTTGACTCTAATTTGCTTCAATTTTGCACTATTTTTTCTCAATTTCCACAACTCCGCTTATTACCTACAAATAAATAAAAATAAATTAATTACATAATAATTGACTTAAAGATTAGCTTAATTCTAGTATTTAGAGTGTAATTACTCGCATAAAAATGCGTGTAATCAATTGTTGGTTTTCCCTTAAAATCAGTGAAGTGCCCTTGCCATGAGGTTAGGTAGTTTTTCCACTGCCAGTGCATACAGTCGAGACTTTCCACCATTCCTAGGAACCCCCTTTTGTCAGCAACATCGAGCAAACGCCGTAAATCGACGAAGGTAATGCTTGTGGTACACATTCCGGATTGCTCTAGTAAAGTGATTAAGAATCTCCAAAGCTATAGATTCAGCTACGTTTAGAAACTCATCACACAGGTCGACCGGAAGCCTATAAGCAAGCATCCTCATAGCGCAAGTCAGCTTTTGAACGGTAGATAAACCAACTCCACCGGAGGCATCATAACTTTGGACGAAGTGCGAATCGTGGTTGGCGACTTCATGCATCATCGGGTCAAACACATGAGGTCGCATTCTGTACCTTCTGCGAAACACATCGCCCTGGAACCTGCACGACAAAGTGAAGTATAGAGCTTTCAGTCGTTGATCCATAGCTTCTTGATCTCTTGCGATGTATTAGTACCCGGGCTGTGAACCACCCCACTGCAATTCTTCATCTTGGATCCTCAAGATATGAGAGGAAGCTACCTGCATCACCAAAGCTCTTTGGCGATTTCTTGTGATGGCATCTTCTTCCTCATGCATCAGCAATTTCAGCAACCTATGGTCCTATTCATTGCAACAATGAACCAAAAAATATAAAGTGAAAAGAAAGTTCAGAATTTCTAAGATTATGATATGAGAAGAGAAGTGTGTGTGAATTGGTGAAATATGATGGATTGAATGACTCCATATTTTTAGAGGGTTGGAAAAGGATATTTGAAAATAGGATATGACACGTGACTAGGGCTGCCACTTGGTTTGGTAATTACCAAACCGACCGAATACCAACTGATGTTTTATGTTTGGTAAACCGACTTTTTGGTAACCAAGACCGATAAAACCGAAATCGAAAATTACCAAAAAAGTTGGTTTGGTTTTGGTAAATACCGAATCTACCGATTATCTAAATATTAGCTTTATATACTATGATTTTCAATACACATACATGTATATTAAGAAATAAACGTAAAATTTTTCATAATAGTATGAACATTACTACATATACTACTTTAATAGTACATGTATTTTAAGTAACCTAGTCAAAGATGGTTAAATAACCTAGTTTTATTGAAAATGATTCAAACTTGATGTCATATATACAAAAGAAAGCTATAATTAGGAGATGAGTACTAAGTTTACGACTATAAAATTGAAGAACCTAGTTTTGTTCGTTCTAATTTTAATTACAAAGAATTAGTTGTTCTAAAGTTGGTAATACCGAAAACCGAAATACCGAATTTGGTAGTTATGATTAAAAACTGAAAATTTTGGTCGGTAATTGGTAGCTCAATTTTGAAACCGAAAGCTTTGGTTTTGAAGTTGATAATACCTAAAACCAATTCGAACCGACCGAGTGACAGCCCTATAAGTGACAGATAAAAATAAAAAACGTAATCTAACTAGTCTTTCAACGACTGACACGTGGCACTAAAATCAATAATAAAGTTAAGAGATAGAAAATGTTATCTTATCCGTAATTTAATAAAACTCATATCAACCGACACGTGGTGAATAAAATCTCAACCGTATTGACACGTGGCACAAATATATAGATTTAGAAAAATAAATAAAATAAAATTTAAAATTCAATTAATGACGATATATTACATAAAATATCTACATTCATATTGTTGTTAAATAATTGTCTAAAATGATTAAATTATGAAATGGTTTGGCTTTAGCTTTTGACTAAAGGGGGTTAGCGATGCAAAATATGAATGAATAGTGATGACACTAAGGGAGTCAAATTTTGCAAATAACTTTGACTTTTGACTTCATTGTTGGAGATGCCCCAAGGCACTCGGCAAAATAGCTCCGTAAGGGAGAAGGGGTGTCTCCTCACAATATGATTTCCTCGATTAGTCGATGCCAAATATGCAATCCTCATAAACGAGTTGAAGGTTTATTGACACCAGGCTAACAGTTGCCATGCAAAGATGCCTAAAATACATTTATGGTGTGTATGCCATAAATGACTTCTTGGTTAAAGTGATATTTTTAACCAACAAAACTAGGGCTGTCACTCGGTTGGTTCGAATCGGTTATAGATATTACCAACAACTTTCGGTTTCAAAATTGAGCTACCAATTACCAACCAAAATTTTCTGTTTTTAATCATAACTACCAAATTCGGTATTTCGGTTTTCGGTATTACCAACTTTAGAACAACTAATTCTTTATAATTAAAATTAGAATGAACAAAACTAGGTTCTTCAATTTTATAGTCGTAAACTTTGTACTCATGTCCTAATTATAGCTTTCTTTTGTATATATGACATCAAGTTTGAGTCATTTTCAATAAAACTAGGTTATTTAACCATCTGTGACTAGGTGACTTAAAATACATGTACTATTAATGTAGTATATCTAGTAATGTTCATACTATTATAAAAAAAATTTATGTTTATTTCTTAATATACATGTATGTGTATTGAAAACCATAATATATAAAGCTAATATTTAGATAATCGGAAGATTCAGTATTTACCAAAACCAAACCAACTTTTTCGGTAATTTCGATTTCGGTTTTATCGGTATCAGTTACTAAAATCGGTTTACCAAATTTAAAACATCGGTTGGTATTCGGTCGGTTCGGTAATTACCAAACCAAGTGGTAGCCCTAAACAAAACCATCCAAATTAGCAAAACAAATTGATAAGAAACAATAATGACAGCAGTTCAGCATCAATTTACAGTTTTAGACTGACGCTATTCCCTTTAAATGAACCAGGCTTCATAGGACGAGACCACAGTCCCTATTGTTGCTGGTGTGTCGGAGCCTCTTGAAATGAACCAAGCTTCGTAGATCAAAGAGAAACAAAAAATAAAATAAAATTAGAGGTTCCTTTCTCAACTCCAGTGTGTTTTCTTCTTTGTTTCTCTTTTATTCAGCTTTTTTTTTTTTTTTTTTTTGCAGGTTCTAGTACAATTAATTTTTGAAAGAAACTGTAAGCATTTTATTAATGGTTCAAATGGTTACTCTCATGGAGTAGTACTTCAGCAATACAACTAGGAGTATGGGAGAGCCAAGTCTCATTTTGAGGTGACTCAAATCCAATGCTAGCAAGACGATGAGCCACCTTGTTACAGCTTCGAGGAGCATACTTGATTTGCACATCTGGCATGCTATGTAATATCATCAGAATATCATCTATAATGCTACCTAAGTCTGTGAGTGCAGCTTCAGTGCATGAGATATCTTGTACTGCAGCTAGACAATCCGTCTCAACTATGGCTTTATCAATATTCAATTGTCGAAGAAGATCCAAGCCTTCTCTTATAGCTAGCAGCTATATATGTTTAGCTGAAGAAACATGCGGCACAGAGTGAGCTAAGGCAGCAATAAATTGGCCCTTTGAGTCACGAACTATGCCTCCAAGGCCCCCATGATTAAATGATGGTAGAAAAGCTCCATCCACATTAATCTTAACTGTCGAACCATGTGCAGGTTGCCATCTTTCTATGACCTGTGACCGTTTGACCTTAGAAGATGCATGAGCTTTCCTAAACTCATTCAGCCAAGTCATAGCACTTAGAAAAAGATCAGCAGCTGGTTTTGACTGATTCTCCCATAACATACCATTCCTGTTCTGCCAGAGCGACCATATACCCATCAAAAGCCTCTCAAACACCTCAGTTTGTAGGTTTAATGCTCTTTCTAACATCCATTCCTTGAAGACAACATTAGGTAGAACGGAATTCTGTAGATGAAACGGAGGAGTAGAAAAGAATTCAACAGCAACTGGACACTTACAAAAAAGATGAGCAGTGTCTTCAACTGAATGCATACATAACAAGCATCTTGAGTCTCCTTCATAGCCCTTTGTGAGAAGTCGGTCTCTGGTAGGTAACAAGTTGTGACATGCCCTCCAAACACATATTTGGACTTTTCCAGGAACCTTGGTTTTCCAAAGTCTTTTCCATAGCTCAGAAAACGGATCCCCAGTTGATGTAGAAGCCAACACATCCCCCAATACATGCTCCCTGGCCACCCAATAGGCTGTCTTAACTGTGAAAAGACCCCTCCGCTCTGGTTTCCAATATAATCTGTCCCTTACAGGACGTCTACCAAGAGGGATAGATAAAATGTGTTCAACAATCTCAGGAGGAAAGAGGGTACTCACCGAGGCAGTGATCCAAGACCTCTCATTGGAGTTAATTAAATCTGCTACTTTTTCAACATGGCAGTTTGTAGGTCTTCGAACTTGATATTGAGGACAGTTAGGAATCCAATCATCCTTCCACACATTTATATTCATTCCATCCCCAACTCTCATTTAACCCCTGCGTTGAGTACCGGTCTCCCTTCAAGGATACTCCTCCAAGAGAAAGAAGGAGCATCTCCCAATTCTGCATCCCAAAACAAACAATTTGGAAAATATTTTGCCTTATACAGTCTAGCAATAAGAGATTCGGGATTTGAAATAATCCTCCAGCCCTGTTTTGCTAACATGGCAAGATTGTAAGCATATAAATTTTTGAAGCCCATTCCTCCTTCTTTTTTGGTTAGGCATAGCCTTTCCCAACTCCTCCAGTGAATCTTTTTCTTGTCATTAGTGTCACCCCAGAAGAATGAGGCACAAAGGTTGTGAATGTCATCACATAGACCTTTAGGTAATAAGTAACAATTCATAGCATATTGAGGCATGGTTTGGGCAACAACTTTTATAAGTATTTCCTTACCTGCACTGCTTAGAATCTTTGACTTCCAATTCACCAGCTTCTTGGTCAACTTCTCTTTGATGTACTGAAACTTTTCGACCTTGGATTTGCCTACACGCAAGGGTAGACCCAGGTATCTATCATGCTCTTCAACTCTCTGCACTTCAAGAATAGATGCCAAAATAAATTGCCTATCAACAGGCACATTTCTGCTAAAAACCACACTACTTTTCTGAAAATTAATCTTTTGTCCTGAGGCTTTTTCATAAACATTGAGAATTCCTCGAATAGTCTGACATTCGTGAATATTTGTAGCTCCAAAGAGGAAACTATCATCGGCAAAGAACAAGTGATGCAGCGTAGGAGCTTCAGGACACATCTTCAAACCTTGAATAGCACCTACTTCTACTGCCTGAGAGAGAAGAGCCGAAAGCCCTTCAGCGCATAGGATGAATAAGTATGGTGAGAGTGGATCACCTTGCCTAATCCCCCGAGTCGGTGTAATGATCTCAGTTTGCTTACCATTGACAAGGATAGCATAGGTAACAGACTCCACACATTTCATAATTGTATTGATCCACCTCACATCAAAACCCAACTTGGTTAGCATAAGTCGCAAGAAGGACCATTCTAGGCGGTCATATGCTTTTGAAATGTCTAACTTGAGAGAAAAGAAGCCCTCCTTTTGAGTCCGAAGTTTATACATAAAGTGTGCAGCCTCAGTTGCTACCAATGTATTGTCTGATATCAATCGTCCCGGGACATAAGCACTTTGTAGGGGAGAAATAATCTCAGGTAACCACTTCTTTAACCTGTTGGCAATGACTTTGGAGCTTATTCTGTAAAGAACATTACAGAGCGCAATAGGTCTAAAATGAGAGGCAACTGTAGGGTTTTTGACTTTCGGAATAAGGCAGAGATGAGTGAAGTTGGAGGCTGCCCATATCTCTCCCTTTTCCAGAAAGTTGCGAATTGCAACACAAACATCAAATCCAACTATATGCCAATATTTTTGATAGAAGAAAGGAGACATACCATCAGGCCCGGGCTTTTAGAGAGATGCATTTGAAATAAAGCATATTTGATTTCTTCATCTGTATAGGGCAGGAGCAAGTCATCATTCATGTGAGGTAACACCTTCATTGGAGTTGCACGAAAAATGGTAGAGAGGGCGCTATCATCTGTCCCCTCAATTCTAAAAATAGTTTTGTAATGATCAACCAACATGCCCTGAACTACAGTAGGTTCATTCAGCCAAACTCCAGCCTCATTTACAAGTCCCTTGATGTAATTTCTACTTCTTTTGTTGGTAGCCTTTCGATGAAAGAAGGCTGAATTTCTATCACCATCCTTCAACCATACAGCCCTAGATCATTGTCGCCAATACTTTTCTTGCTGGGAAAGCAATTGACTATGTCTTACATGGAGGAGGCGTTGCTCCTCATATTGTTCAGGTGCAAAAGGCTGCCGCATGATATCTGCCAATTTGTCTTGGATTTCCCTCAATTCCACCTTTTTCTGCTCAAAATCAGTACAGTGCCATTGCATAAGTTGTTTTCCAGTGGCCAAAATCTTACGACCCACTTGTTGTAGCATATTACCTACTGTAGGGATTGCCCAATTCTTTTGAATAATGACAGAACATTGTTCATTCCCGTGCCACATCTCTTCAAATCGGAATCGTCGACAAGGCTTTCTGAACCTGTTCTCATCAGTTCTACCACAATGGGGCAATGGTCTGAGTCATTAGGTGGAAGTATCACCGTTCTGCTATAAGGAAACATGGTTCGGAGGGAAACTGACTGAAAGCTTCTGTCAAGCCTTTCCTTAGTAAACTTGTTGGACCAAGTAAACCTACTGCCCAGGAAACCCATGTCCACAAGGCCACAATCTATCATCGCTTGCCGGAACACAGCCATTGGAGCAGCTGCACGAGGGGGTCCCCCGGATTTGTCTTCTTGGCACATGATTTCATTGAAGTCACCTGCCATGAGCCAAGGCAGGTGACAATCTTCTGCAGCTAGGGCACGAAGTAAATCCCAAGTCCTACCACGTTCACCTCTGGCTGCAAAGCCATACACGCCTGTGAAACGATACTTTTCCGGGTTACCGAGGTCTTTAATCTCCACATCAATATGATGAGGAGATTTTGTTCTAAGATCAGCATGAATTTCACTGTTCCAAAGCAGCGCAAGTCCCTGTGATCCCTCCTCATGAGGGACGCATATGTGCCCCACGAACCCAAGCTTGTTTGCCAGAGATGCAATATGTGATGGCTGGGCTAGGGTTTCAGCCAAAAAGATCAAATTTGGCTTTTTCAACTGAACAAGATCGATAAGGGCGCGTTGAGTCTCGTTGCACACAACACCCCTGCAATTCCAGACTAGAACGTTGCCGTGCAACATGAGTGCAAGGTCGAGCGCGAAGCAAAGTCGCTGTTTGTGCGAAGCACTAGGAACCCTAGCGCCGCCTAGATTAAAAAATGGGAAAGATTCTTTAACGGTATAGATCGTATTTCATACAGACTTCTTCTAGTACAATTAATTGGTACAACATTATGGCTTCAAACTCCGTACCTTCTTTTTGTATGACGAAACAGGAGGTATACCTATTTCATGCAATGGACGGAGAGCTGTACACCATTCTAGTGATCCTTCTCTGTCGTGATCTGGTGTAGTCTATGAAGATTATGGTCTTGTGGCTGTGGCTAGAGATGTTGTGAAGAGGATGCTGTTGAGTTATGAACTAGCAGATGAGACTGTCACATGCCCCAATGCCATCAATGGAACCCCTTTTCTCCTACTTATCCGAAACCTTGCTGCTTATCATAACTCAACAGCAGCAAATCAAAGCCCGGTGATGCCATCACCTTCCAATACCCGCCAACAGACACTGCCAGTGAGAAGAAACGAGGACCATGTTTGTCACATTCTCTAAGGGGTACCCGGTTCAAGAGTTTGAGGTGACAGTTCTTTACTAGACTTTATGGAGATTGCATCAAGTCTTTGCAGATGCAGGAAGTGCAGCCTTTTGAGAAGCACTGTATGAAAGAATTGTGTTTCATTCTGCTAATACTATTGAGGCCATACTCAATGGTATGACCAAGGCAAAGTTCACCACCAAAGAAAATTTGATTAGACCTTGGGAGGAAAGAAATGATATTGATGGAAACTCCTAAAGCAAAAGATGATACACTTGCTCCTTCATTATTCATTATCTCAACAGGTTATTTTCAACATGTTCAGCTGCAACGACATCCTCGACAGACATTGCCTTACCGACTTCCTGCACTGCAGAAGCTTGAGTGCTGCGTTCTCAATAACTAATGAAGATAATAGAATGGACTTCAAGAACAACGGTTCAAAACAACATTAAATAGAGAAGAATCCAAACCAATATCTTCCTTTGCCACAAATTGTCCAACAAATTATACATATTTAAAAGATGAGTTAACTGTTCATCACTGTTCATTTAATAGAACAGTCTCTGTATTTCGGTTAACATGCAATTTCCCCAATGTGTGGCTTCAAGACTTACAAACGAAGCAGCAGCAGCAAATTACAAGTGGAGAGCAACAAAATAACACCCCTTACCAATTAATACATTGTCATCTGGTCCAACGTTTCTCAACTTGGATGCATTCAATTACCAAACATAACAACATACTCTTAAGACAGCAGCAATATCAGAACCAAACAGCAGTCACAGACCACCATAGTGTGGCACACAATTTTTCAGTCAGAGTATAATAGATATTAGTCCATATATGGAGCCCCAATAACAACATAACCAGAACAATGTAGGGGAGCCATACAGTATTAACATAAGCTTCAATTTAACAGAAATAACTGACTGAATGATATAATATATATTTCGTAAGCAAGTTAACAAACTAATTAGGTAAGTACGAACTAGTTTAAGCTCTAATCTATTTAGAGTTTAAGCTTCTTTGCCATCCTGGCTGCACCTAATATCCCTTTACTGATAGCCTGCTTGGCATCTCTCCTAGCCTGCCTATCCAAAACTGCTCTCCACTGGCGATCAGACAAACTCTCTTTACCAGCCAATTTCCGTTTCATATTGTAGTATCGACGATAATTGTCCATATAATGGGACCTGGTAGTAGCAAACACAGTGTGTTAATGCGAACAGAAACAAGATACAATTGAAAAATACATGATTCAATTCAACAGTCTAGACAACTAGTTATTAATCACGACCACAAAGAGAAAATGAAGTTAGCACTCATGAAAGAGGGAGTATGAAGAATATTGACTGCTGTTTCTAGTCTGCTAATCTATTTCAAAATTGGATGAAACACTTACTGAGATAAGTTATTCCCAGATGTAGTTGCTTTGGATACATGAGAACTCGCATCCACAGATTTAGAACCTAGTTGTTGATTGATCTGTTTTCAACACAATTACAAAAAAAAAAAAAAAAAAGGGTAATTTAGATGAGAACCAAATAGTGAACACCATGATCATTCTTATTTCAAGACTTCTCTCAACAGACCTCTGCAAGCAGTTCCATGTGTTCTTGAGGGATAATGGCTGAAATAGCATCAAGCCCACATTTCTCACTAACCATTTCTAGAAGAAGCTTAACCTGAAAAAATGTTCAGATTTGAGTCATTAAAACTTAAAGTCATGAAGAAAATGATAGTAGCATCCTTGTCTATTAAATCTAATATAGGAAAAACAAGCACCTCTTCCTTGAAAGGGAATTCTCTATCAGGCAAAATCTGCATGTCTGCCAAGGTCTTGACTGTACCCCTCATCAAATAAGCAGAGTGTACTCCTGTAGGATAACAGCTATTACACTTCTTCTATTACATGTAGAAAACAAATGCACAAAAAGTTTAAGTGATTATACCACATAATTTCGGAGAGACAGAAAACACTAACCTAATTTATTGAACATTGTTGAGACTATTTCAAAAACAAGGTGCCGGATATTAGTGCAGCGATAAGAAAGTAACTTTGGAAAAGTAGCACACAATTTTTCAATTAGAGTTGGCTCAGACTGGCTTCCATTATCCATATTTGCATTCATCAGAGCACGGTCAACTCCCTGTTTAATCATGCCTTCATCAATATAAGCAACAAGACGCATAAGAGCGTTTGCTGCATCTTGGACGTTCCTTAAGTCAGACTGTTCGAGTAAAACTGTCAAATGCAAAGAAAGTAAGTCACTAAGAGGAGACGGTATCTAACGTACTCAAAGCTGTATTATATGCAATAAAAGTTGGTTAAGAGAAGAGTTGAGGGAAAACAAGAGTCTATACCAATGAGTGCATCAAACATAATAGGGAGTTTAATTTTGCAGATTTGCTTGTTCAGGGAATAGACTTTAGGCACTCCAAAATTGAGCAAACCAGCTATAGTTTTCATGATGAAATTCATCTTGTGTTGGGAGACAGAAAGACATATTGAGCATATTAGATCGAGCAACAATTCGAGGTCAACATCTGGTGATGATGGATGGAGGCAGAGTCTGTACAGAGCATCTGTGATGAGTCTTGTAACATAGGTATGGTGCAGTTCTAAGAGATCCTTAAAGTAGACGAGCACAGCAGTTCTGTCCTCGGTTGACATAGCGCCAAGGCATAGCATCACAAGATTCAAAGTATACATGGCCTTGAGTTGGTTGATTCTATTAACTCCATCAGTATTTGATTCCGCACGTGGCGGAAGATACTTTTTCATTAACAAGTCAGTAATGGTTTTACTTGCAGGGCCAAACAGGGGAGTTCCTCGAAAACTTTGCAGTGTGTCGTGAACACACAAACCTGCTTGTTCTCTTACCTGTTCGAAAGACCCGTTAGCATTCATCACCATTCCAATTTCACTAAATTATCAAGTCTCGACTACATCTAAACCTCTAAAAATCCTCAGTTTCAAGATCATAACCGCAGCAGCGGTAAAGTTCAATTATTATGAATATAGAGCAATAACGAAAGAGTGAAAAGGTAATGTACCTCGATGCTGAAGACGACATAAGCGAAGCTGAACAAGGACCTGAAGGGTTTCGAAACTTGTGACCAATTCTTGACGCAGTTAGCGCTGCTAATGAGCAACTGAGCTATGTATTTAACTCCTGTGCAGGCGGCACAGTCGAAGCTTGCACTTGGAGATGAAGAACGGAGAGCTGGGGCTAAGGAATTGCAGACCAACTGGAGATTGTTGATGAGAAATGCTGGCGGGACTTTGGGGATGACGATGGACAGAATTGTGATGTGGGCGTGGAGCACGTCATCGGAAGGTCGGGGCTTCGAAGCGGCGATCAGGTCGAGGGAGGAGCACGTGGCGCTCAAGTAGGCCAGCGGCGTCGGAGGAGCCTTGTGGTCTCGGAATACCTGGCACATGACGGTTATGAGCTTGCGGATTTCGAGGTCGATTTCGCGACGGCTGTCAGAGAAGCGCATCAGGATTGAGAAGCCGATGTTCGCCGCGGCGTCGTCCACGGTGGTGCTGATGGTGGGGTTTAGGGTTTCCATGCCTTCAATTTTGGGCGGAATTGGGAGAGAAACCCTAGATTGGTTGATCCGGTTCGCGGTTCAGACTGAGTTTTGATCACGGGGTTTGGCGCGTTAAGTGTGTTCTCATAACGCCCAAGGTTTTAAATATTCCGATATCTCCTTTTTTTGACGTACCCATATATCCAGAGGGGTAAATATTTTATTTTTTATCGTTTCTGCCAAATTTCTCTGACATCGTCAAATATCCCCGATAATCCGATATATTAGATATTTGCGATATATCCCCGATAAAGTAAAGAAATATCAGTAAAATTTGAGGAAAAAAAAAAAAAAAACCTCAGTAATTCTCTAAATGAAAATCTGTGTGAAGAGATATCTCCTAAAAGCAAATCTGAGTGAGGAGAAATCCCCTTAAAGTGAATCTAGGTGAGTAGAAAATCCCCTCAAGGCGAATCTAGATGAAAATGTTGATATACGTACTGTAGCAGTAACTCATTGTAGTAGCTAGTTACAAGCTGATTGGTAGGCACAATGTGGGTATCTGCACCAAACATGCAGAAAATTGCAATACGTATTTTGGCACAAACGGCTTCTTCTTCTGTGTGTGAGAGAAATTGGAGTACATTTGCTATTATTCATACCAAGCAAAGGAACCGTTTGGCATATCAGAAGTTGGAAAAGGTTAACTGCTACTGCAACATGAAGCTGCGGCTGCGAAATAAATAGGCAAACAATAATGTGGTCAATGAAAACAACTATATAGATTTACATTTACTTCATGTTGCAAGCGAGCCGCTTGATAATGACATTAATCCACTTCATGATTGGATTATGCATGCACAACTCGATAATGAAGCTGGAAGACCTCTTCCACAAGTTGTAGAAACTACAACTAATGCTGGAATCAACGTGGAGAGAGTCTTATCTGAAGAAGTTGTTAAAAACCCATAAGATAATTCAGATAGTGATGATGCGTAGGGTGGTACAGTGTTAATGTTTAAGATTGAGCGGTAGCTTAATCTTGGTTTACACAGGTTTGATGGGCGGACAGCCACTCCTAATATTCTAAGAGCTTCCGCTACCTGTCAAGTAAAATACAGAGGGCGTCAGAGGGAGACCGCATTGGGCGGTCTTCTCTTCTCCGATGCCAAAGTCAGTCAATGTATTTATGTTGACAAAGTAACAGTAGGTAAGTAGCAAATGCGTAATTAATGAGGAGAGAGGAGAGAACCTTTTATAGGTGGGGAAGAGGCTGAGCTCTTCCATGTTTTCGATGTGAGACTGATGTGCTTCAGTTCCCAGCTTCTGGAGCTTCTGATGCTAACTTGGCGCGGCAAGTGGCGACGGGTCAGAGGTGATCTGGGGGTAAGTCGGGGCTCAGGCGGTAGCCTGTTTGGCTGTGTTTCCATAGGTCACACAGTTGGCTGTAGTTGGTACAGCTGGCTGTATTATGAGCGTGGCTCATTATAGCTAATTATGCTTGCAAATACCTATGTAAGTACATAGAACAGCTCCAAATAGTTCTGATGATGGTGGAGAGGGTAGAAGCGGAACAGGTGGTGGAGGTGCAAGATATGAATATGGACAATCTTCTGTGAATGGAGGATTCCAATTTACCTGTGAAGATAATTTTGATCATACCACCCAAGATGAAGAACACGGAGTGAGAACAGTTGATCATGGTGCTCAAGAGAAGACCGATATGGGAGGAGGATTAGAGGTGCAACTGATGATCAAAGTACCACATCTGATGTTTCTTTTTTGACTTTGTTAAGGGAAACCCAAAGGCTTTCTAGGCCCAAGATAAACCTCTTCGGCGCATGTGAAATGCTCCAACTGTGCATTGCAGCACAGTGTCTAGCCACTTTGACAGCTTCGGAGTTCGAACCTAGGTTGGGGAGCACACCCAACTAGGCAAGAACTACTAGGCCTGGTTATCTGTTGTTTCTTCAATTGCCTTAAGTTTTGACTCTATCAGTTTAGGCTCAGAGCGCAGTGGGATCCAAATGAATCTCATGAAGGCAATAATCAATTTGGTTATGATGCTTATGGATATAATTAATATGCAGAAGTATATGATCAGTCATCCAGTTGGGTTCATCCTTATTATCCCCTTATATATGGGTCATATGTCTTGGTCTGATTATTGCATTTTCGTAGACCAGTGAGCGGCTTTTTAACCGCTTAGAATCTCTTTTTGGATATAGATGAAATTGACATTCATATGTATTTATATGTAGTTCTAAATTTCTAATAAATTGACTTTTTGCAAAAACGACATTTTGTTACCCTGTATCCCCGATATTTCTGATATCTCCATTTTTCAAAGTACCGATACATATGAAGATACCGATATTTAAAACCTTGATCACGCCTAACGCCTCGTTTTTAAATTTTTTTTCCATATAAAAAATTTTAGGGTTAAATACTGTTTACTCCCTGAACTTTTAGGAAAAAAACAGTTCAGTCAATTCCTTTTTAATTTCACACGTTTACTCCCTCATCTCTCAATTTTTGACCAATAGGTCCATTCCGTTACTCTCCGTCCAAAAATTCTGTTAAATTGTTGATGTGGCAGTCCTTCTACAGTAAAATGTCTATTCTACACTCACATACTTTTTCTTTTTTTTCAATTTATTCTTTATTCTTTATCTTTTTTTTCTTCTGTTTATCTCTTCCCCTCCCCTCCCCATCACCACAGCGCTTCAACCCCATCCTCGCCACTGCCACTGCCACTGCCACTTCACTTCAACCCCAATCTCTGCTTCTCTTCTCTCCTTTCCCCCAACAAGTTACTCTCCCTCTACAGACAATTTCTGCACATCCAAGAACATATCAAAACTCCAAGATACAAAACAGAACGTGATAGAAAAAAACTGCGAGCTTGGCAAAACCCAGAAATTTTGACAATATTTGTTACATGATTTTGAACAATGTTATATGTCAAGAAAGGATGTGTTGTTAACATGGTAAATTTTATTTTTAAAAATGACATATGTCAATATTTAATTGAGTAAACTGTTGACCAGTTCAATAGGTTTTCACTATATTAATTTATTAAAAGTAAAAAAAATAAAAAAATATAAAAAAAATAAAAATATGACATACATCAAGGTACTCTAGACGACCCCCACAGAAGACAATAACATTATTCATGTATTCATTTATTCAAATCATCACAGAAGGCAGTAACATTATTCATGTAATCATTTATCTCAAATTATCACATTACATTCTGCTTATACTGTGATGAGGATAAGAGAGTTTAAAAGAAGAAGAATGAATGTAGCGAACAACAAAAAATGCTCTGGAGAAAGAACAACACTGAATATGACCCCAAATCAGTCTCGACTTCTGTTCTTGTTTCTTCATCGATACAGTCTGGGTTGCAGAATTTAAGGGCTGGCCTTCAGTGTGTTCCAATTTCAATGACAAAATGGTATCTGACGTCTGCTTTGGCAAGGCGCTCCATGGCATTGTTCAAGTAGTCAACTGGGATAACCTCGATGTCTGCTGTTATGTTGTGCTTGGCTGCAAAATTGGTCATCTTTTGTTTCTCTTTCATACCTCCAATGAGGCTACCAGCTACCACCTTCCTTCCTGTTAAGTCGAACATTAATAACCCTACACTGCGAAAGATAACAGGTAAAGGCAACTACTCCTCATTACATGCTCACCCATGAGTAGAGGAAAAACCGGAAGCCCAAGAGGCTTTTCTGGTGCACCAACCATAACACTCATTCTCTGCGTTTATAATGATGATGGTGTGTGTTGATGCAGTGTTAAATCCCTGGGTTCTGAAAAATTGTTACATTTTTGTTTTTGTTGTATGTGGTTCTTTATGTTTTAGATTTCTTAATTGAAGTAGAAGAGTGACGGTGACGGCGCCGCAGAAGAGGAACCCGACATGGGTAATTTTGCTTGTAGAGAACAGTGTGTGAGAGAGAGAGAGAGAGGACATTGGTGAATATCGGGAAGAACAGAAAGAGAGGCCCTTTTTTTTTTCTTCAAAAAATCAAATAAGCTTGGTCCAAGCTTCTCAAACACTATGCATATGTGATTGCCGTAATCAAACTAATCGCGAATCTGCACACAGCATGAGTTGCTAGTATCGTTCTTGGCAATACGATTAAGCACATCCACCTCAATCATCGTCTCGTTTCGGAGGCGATCCATTTCTTCCATTCACTTGATTACCCGCCAATAATGGCCATTGCGCCTCTGGTTCGTACTTGGAGGGGCCGAGATCCCAGGCGGACTGGGGCCTTCTCCTGATTCGCTTTAGCATCCTAGAGTCTATTCCCACTGCCGTCATTTAAACCGGTCGAGATCGATCCCCGTCTGCAACCAAAATTCTGAGATAACAATTTGGGGGAAATTGATTTCGATTTTCAGGGCGAGACTCGAAGGATTTACCACAGAGGACCCTGAGGGAGAGAGATAGAGACAGATTAGGTAGCATGCACCGTACAGACTGGAGAAAGAGGCCCTTGGTGGTGGTCTGGAAGAGAGGGGGACAGAGAGAAGAAAAGACCCAAAAAGAAGAAGAAAAAAAATTTGACTTTCAAGGAAGGCCTGGAGTTTCGTTAAGTCATAGGCAAAGTCCAGGTTTCGATTTCTGGGATACCAAATCTTTGATGGGTTTTGCTCTCTGTGTTGTGTTTAGACTCCATGAGCACCATCACATTAATGAACTCAACACAGATCAATTCAAGACATTTAAAGCTACACATCATCTGGTATGTTGCCTGAAAGTCAATGGAAGAGAACTAGAAGTGTGTGGCAGACAACCTGCATTTCGCTTTAGTGAAGAATTTTGCCAGGTTGAGTCGCACCACATTTGGCTATTCTATGTTCCCTGCGATTACTTTGGTACAGAGTGGAAGACTAGCAATCAGATTGAGTTCTTATTTGAAACCAAAGGGCCTGGCCTGAAGGTGGAAAGATGTGGTGTCC
Source organism: Rosa lucieae (assembly GCA_024704745.1). NCBI lineage: Eukaryota > Viridiplantae > Streptophyta > Magnoliopsida > Rosales > Rosaceae > Rosa > Rosa lucieae. The sequence goes on from CM045493.1 coordinate 7,065,475, forward strand.
GTTTGATATATGAACAAGATGTGCAAGAGATGATCAAAACAATGAATCACTCCAACAGCAGGATTGAAGCACTTTCACCTTAAAGAACCGTTGAATATTCCATTGGTGAATTGCAGAATGGTCAGTGGCTCATCTTCTCTTCATTTGGACCTCTGCAATCAGCATTAGTTACTTTCTGGAGCTCTCTTGCCTCATCTTTTACATGGAGCCTCACTTTAGTTTCTTTCACCTTGATTATTAGATTTTGGATACCTATTGATCTTGCTGCATAAGTTTCAAAAACTATAATCTTGGAAAGTGATTTTGACACTCAGTTTTATGTTTGTATTACACTTCTAATTACCTGCAGAGTGCAGTGGTAAATGTGTTGAAACGTTAAGTGTCAAAATAACTAATTTTAGTTGTGTAACATCTGGTTCGAATTTTAGTTGTCAAAATACCTGCAGGCTATTCTATGGAAGCATTTCGTTTTTGCTCTGTACTTCGAATCTTGACTTGTGAAGATGATTTCCAAGATTTCCTCCATTTTTTTTGTTTGTTATGAAAACGCTTAATAAAGAAAAGAAAAAGGACCAGGATTAAGAGGTTAAGCCACACCAACCAAACTCCTTTTACACAACTCCCTAGCAAACGACTCTGATCAGGTCAAACCCAAAAATTAATGACCAAGCTCCACGGGTTGTAGACAAGCTAAAGCAGGGAGCAGAGATAAGCAAGCGAGTGCTGAAAATGGAGAGGCACAAACAACCTCTTGAGTGAGACAAGCGACACCCGCAGTTCTAAGGCGCCGCAGAACTCAACCAAGTCGAATGCCAAGCTTGGGTTCACCACCTCTCTATCAAAACCCCAAGGTCTCTACCTCAAAAGCATACTTTTACCAAGTACTCCAACAAATATCTTGTTAACATTTTCATAAATTAAACTCTCTTGGGCGCAAAGGCTTTCTTTTTGAAAATGAGTTCAAAGCTCTTCCTCTTCACAAATGTTATTTACACGTGTAATCCCTCTTTTCCATTTTTCTTCCTAAGTTTTGTTTTCTAAACTAAAAAAGTAAAAGAATACAGTGAGAATTACAAATATCCACGTCTACTTGGTTGGTTCAGCTGACGATTGCGGTTGGTTTCTGAGAGTGGGGATCTTCTTTTGTAGTTCAAGATTGGACATCCGCTCAGCTTCTAATGCTCGTTCAAGCTTTAATATCCCAAATCAGAAAATTTATGTTAGCAAACATTGTGCAATTACAAACTTGATGGTTCATATATAATGGAGTCAAGATAACAATACCTTTGCTGCTCGGGTACTCCATTCTCCTAAAATAGCTCTCAATCTTTCATTCTCCTCCACGTACTGTTCAAGGATTAGCATACTACAGTTAAAGATAAGAAAACGGAAAAGAACTTGGACAATACAGGAATATGAGGGCACATAGAACAAAACATGTGTGATTGAATAGCAAAACATTCTCAGACAAATTTAAACAAAATATCTACTGTTGTATAGACCTGATTGTTGGTTGTTCGGACTTGCTGGATTTCAGTATCCCTCTCAGCTATCAAAGAACGAGCAAGCCGTAGCTCAGACTGCAGTTGATTCATCTGCAATGTGAAAATATCTCTCAAGTAAACCTTTTAAGCTTGAAATTGCAATGTGCAATGGTGTCTAAGATAATGGGTAGCAGTAGAAGAAAAACAGGAAACAAAAAATTGAAACAATTCAGTCAGAGATACAGGCTAGATGACTGAGTGAATAGAATAAAACTAACTTTTAGTTTTCAAAGACTAAAAGGACAAACCCTACTTGGTATTTTGAAGAAGATATTACCTCAGCAGAAAGCGTCCGTAATTCCTGATCACGTGCTGCCAATAGATGAGCAAGATCAACCTGCAATATGACCAAGTACACATTATTCTGGCTGTTTTTAGAAATAACAATTTGATTAACAAGATAAAATTTCCACACCTATCTACGTCTTCTACTCAAATTAGAGAACCATTAAGTATATATCTATGCAATCATCAAGAAATGTATAACTCTGGTCAGCACTAGTAGTAATCAATTACCTGAGGTGTACTACCATCACTAGACCGTTCATATTTACTTAAGGACTCTTGCAATCGAAGGATCTGCAATAAGTATATGTTAGGTATATGTTCATTACGACATGTATAGAATATTAGCATGTAATGAAAACATTTTCAGAAGTACCTCTTCACTCAAAAAATGGAGATTTTCACGTTGATATTGCAATAAAGCCATTTGTTGATCAGAAAGTCGACCAACATCATGATACCTATCAATATAATTTAGCCCACACATTGCATAAGTTTGAACAGGAATATTAGTATGCATGAGCAAAATGCAAGTTCTTCCACTAGGATGCATCTATAGCAGCTTCCAGTAACATCAACTAAGAGACATATCTTCTGCTATGAACTATCAGAAATTATAGTGATGGATGCCAATAGGAATGGAAGAAAGGTAGGAAGCAAGATTGTGTGGCATCACAAGAAAATAACTAAATAAGTATGATTACCTCAAACCTTCCAAAGAACTTGAGGGTTGAAGAGGAGAATATAATGACTTTAAGACATCAGGCTGGGAATTTAATGAGTTGTACTGATGAACATAACCTGGAAACAGAAAAGCAATAAAATGAGATTTAACCTCCATCAGATTAAGAGCTTATGCTCTGTATGCAGGCATGCTTGGTGGAGAACTGCTTTGGATCAAATGCACTATTGAGTATAAGGACCTATTTTTCTCCTCCTCACCATTAATAATTCTAACCGAAAATGTCATTGAACATCAAACTAGGGGATATAGGGGTTTTCAAGTCTCTAAATAAGACCAGATGACACTCCAGGTCTCTAATCCACAAGTGACAACCAAGAAAGTTGCTCCACGAACTAATGTGACAATACTCCAAGTTTCATAATCAAGATGCACAAATAAACTCACCAATATATAGACTAATAAAAGTTCCGGCACATATTGCTTCAACTACCATAATAACCCTGAAAATATTATGGATAAACAATATTCAGTCATGGACCAGTTCACAAAACTACATGTCATAATAGACTTGTACAAAGTCTACATCGTACTAAACAAGAAACTGCGAATATCAATAGATATGGGCGAGATCTGAAAACCAGCTCATATTCTGGCCACATTATAAATGTTTTTGAAAAGGGATGAGAGCAACAGACTGTGATAAAGAAGTCCCAGCTTCATAATAGAAATGGTGATTTGTATACCTCAATATTGATGGTAGAGAAAGGAAATTGATGTGGGGTTTCCAGACCATGAACAGTAACATCGCAGCAGTTCCTAACATTCAAGCAAGATATTCAGAGACAGAATCAGTCACAAACAATGATGAGAAAAAAGTTGCCAGGTAACAATACTCACAGATAACTGGAAACTGTGTGTAATACTCCAATATGCTTTTGTCTTTGCAAGATGATAAAAAATAAAAATAAAAATAAAAAAAGGGAGCCAGCACTACACATTTCAAATGATGAAAAGAACAAAGAAATAACTCTAAGGCAGAGTACACACCATATGCAGTAGCTGCAAAAGGTAGGCGAACAATATGCTTCAACTTCTGGCTGAAGCTATAATAACCCTACAAAAGAATGTGCATCTCATGGTTAACAAATCATGTAACTCGCAGCCTACAAACCAAACACAATTAGCATCACAACACGGTAAACTACTGCTCAACCAGAATAGAAACAGAAACTGAATTCAATCATCAGAATCACTCCCTCCCACACATGAACTTGTGGTCTTGATGCACAAACACAATTCAAGAGCAATTCCAATTTTCAAGTAGTATGATCTATTCTTGATGTGATTCTGTATAATGCTGGTCCCACACTAGTAAAATCGAAAATCTAACAGAACTAAACCGTTACCTGTAACCGTATTTTCTGCACCTGGTAAACCAAATACTGCTGAAAGATGCCTGCAAAAGTTAACCACAGCATCAAAGATCGCAACTTTGATATGAAATCAGCTAAAAGCTACAAAATTTCAGAAACCCCACATCAAAAAAAAAAAAAAAAGTAACCAAAACCTGTGAGAACTAGAAGAAGAACGTTGCAGCTGCAAAGCACTTGGGATATATATTCGTGAATAGGCTTGAACATCCACATCGAAGCGACGGCGACAGAAGCGTAACCGGCGAGTACGATCAAGTAGAAGACACTTCCGAAGAGGCTTCGCGACTTCCGGTGGCCGAACAACGGAGCCTCGTGCATTATATCCAGAAACCTGGATTGGAATTAGGGTACAGAAAGTGAGCAACATTGGGATTTGAATTGGGGGGAAATGGTGGCGGTGGAGTGACTTACAGTGCATCGTCTTCGGGTGAGGTTGAGGGCATCGAAGCGTGCCTCTCTCGCTCTGTTGCCATTTGTTTCCAATCTGGAATAGGATTCGGAATCCGGGAACCTCAAAGTTTCTGGTGGAAAATTGGATTTGCGATCTCGCTCGGGAAAGTTTTGAGTCTTTCAAACTCAAGGAGTTCAGTGTCACAGAGCTTTTTTGTTTTGTGAGATGTGGGTAAACTGCCGTTTTCCATTAGGTCCTTTTAATTTTCATAATTTACTCTTTCGATCCTTTGAAAAATTTTAACTTTTTCATTAAATCACATATAATAAACCGTCTATAAAATGTCGATGAAAAGTTATAGCATTTCATAAAATACCAATGAAAAGGTGTCGCCTTCCATAAAAGACAGTAAAAGTTGTCGCTTTTTATAAGGCTCCGTTATTCGATTATCGAAAGTTGTGAAATCTGTTGAAAAATTATTGGTTATATATCTACTTAGAAAAAATAGTTCAAATTTGCTTAAAGGTCTCAAATTTGGCATCATCATTTTTAGCTTAAGAAATGCCGTCAAAAACAACCTAACACTAAACGCAACAATTCTAAGTTACGGTGGTTGGACATGGCAAGAAGGTATTGTATGCCCAATACTAAATGCAACGTGCTGTGTTTAGTGGCATGGATGAGCCAACAACCTTTTAAGTACTTTGGCCATGGTCATTTTTGCTCGACTCTATATTTCATTTGCCATACCTCCTTTGGTCAGTGTTTTAATTTTTCAATAGCCTTGCCCTGCCGCCCCTGCGAGGCAACGTCCAGGACATGGAGACGCAGAGTCGGCAAAGAGAGATGGGAGGGAGGCAACTAGGACTTTTTGCTGGTTTGTATATTTCATTTGCCTTGCAGCATTCTGCTAAGTGATTTTATTTTCAATAGGCTGACCTGCGAGGCAACTATGGAGAGAGGGAAAGAGAGATAGGAGGGAGGGAAATTCAGTGCTTCATAAACACACGAAATAACTTTGCAGCAAATGCTTGTGGTGCATATACAAGTTCATATAAATACTTCGTCATCAAGTTCTCTATGGCACAAGGGAAGTGATTGTGATTATCTTGTTTCTTTTGTTGGTTTCCAAATGATTCTTCTAAATCATGAAGATCATTGGCACAACTGGATTCTTTACTGAATTATAAAGAAGTTGCTGTAATGCTGTTGTATGAATTCCATTGATGCCAATACTTTCACCAAACGATATATACTGACATGATTCTTTTGTGTTCTGCCTTGGTTTCACATTTAAGATGCGAGTGTTAGTGAAGTGAATATCACGTTGAACTTCAACCAATACAAAAGGTAGTATTACCACAAGGAAGAGGAGCCTAACCATTAAGAGGAAGACCTTCCAACTAGTTTAGAACTTGTATTGTCCGAGCTTCAATTCAAATGATGAAAGGCTAAACAAGCTCATAAATTTTGGAAACAAAGTTTGTTACTAAAAATCGTGGAATTTCAAATTCGGTCTTTGTTTTGTTAGCTAGTCTGAATAGGCATTCACTTCACAACCAAAATTGCTTCGAGGCATGTTTAACACTGATATAATTCATTATAAGTTTTGAACTTCCAGAACCAACAAGAAAAGTAATATTAAGTATTAAAACTGTACTATTGATAATGTTTTGGCGTCGCCATTTGAGAGAATTAAACAAGATCTTTGCTGTTTGCATTACAATGGCTATAAGTACAATCTGAACTTATTCTATGCATCAAGAGAAACATTACAATCACCACAACATCGTGGCCTTTCTTCACCTTAAAGTTGGAGCCCTACTAAATCCAAGACTGAAACAAGATGATTCTTGTATTACATATTATCCACATAAAGATCACCATTGCATCTGAGAAGAGACTTAAGCGACAACCGGGTAGGAAGCACAAGTTGCAACACCTACATCAAAATAATAATATTAATAAAACGCTGCACTCAGAAACACATACTTCACATTGATAGCAGTTCATTCGAGCATCACTTACCACACATGTTCTTCCCATACTCCATCTTGAAGTAGCCATTGTCACCCCAGCTTTGCCCCCAGGAGTTCTTAATAAGCCAGTATGGGACACCGTTTTCCACTCCATATCCAACAGCAAGAACAGCATGGTTCACATCCTGGCAAATAAAAATGGGATCAGATTAGTGAAGAACAAGTGCATTTGACTAGTCTCTCATTCACCTAATCAGAAAATTTTAACTGACCATGGGAGTGTTGCCGCATGTCTCACTGGTGTAAACTCCCGACTTGTACAATCGGAAATCTTGGACCACCTGGAATGCTACGCTGACTGGCCTAACAAATGCAACTGCGTGCTTCAATTCTTCCTCATCATTCTGCATATACAAAACGAATTCAGTTGGAATATCTAGTTCAAAAAAATAGTTGTGCCGGCTCTGCTCACAGTTAATACAAGAATTTTGACACCCAATTTTGGCTTACCAGGGTAATATTGACAGAGTCGAGGACTCGGACACCGACATTTTCAGATGAAAATTTACAGGCACCATCTACTGCGGTGTAAGGATATGCTTGCTCAGTGTCAAGACCGCCGTTGTATTTGATGTACTCAAAGGCTTGAGATGGCAACCCACCGCTGCACCCAAAGTTGTTGAAAGCTCCAGCACAATCCACAAGCTGCTGTTCGGACAGAGAGATTTGCTTGCCAAATGCTTGTACATAAGCTGCCTCAAGAGCTCCAGTGGTACTGCAGCACAGTCATATATAAGTTGAAGATCATTAGAACTAGTATAATTTAAACATCAATTGGATTATGTAACCTGTAAACTCAAATTAAGCTAACTAATCAACCTGAATGTCCAGCAAGATCCACAGTGGCCTTGGTCTTTAACTGGGGTGACTATGCCTTCGTCTCTCCAGTTTTTCTGTACATACAGGGAGAGGATTAACATTACAAGAATCTGAGACCTGAATTTTCAGCTTTGACCCAGAGAAGTTCTAACAAAATTCTCCTAGGCTCCAAATTTGTTTAGCAAATGATTGGCAAATTCAAAATTTCATATATAATCAAGTCTTACCCCACTAGCAATCTTGTAAACTCTAAAACATTTAAAATCCGGAAAATTCATATTGTTTAGCTTCCACGTTAATGAAATTAGAACAGTTAGATTAAGGTTCAATCAAAGACTAAATCCATTGAAAAGCTAAATCAGGCCATTCAAAGTCATTCTGTTTCAACACTATGGTGACTCAAAAATAGTATAGAATTACCGTGAGAGGTGGAACAGCGTCGGTGAGCTTGTGGTTGCCCTTAGTGGTGGCAGAGCAGTTCTGAGCAGCCCCCAACCTATGCCTCTGGAACTCTTCCCAAGTCCAATCAGCAAAGCCTGTAACCAATACAACCATAACAACAATGAAACCTAAATCTCAAATCAAGTCTACTAAGCACAAAATAATCAAAAATTTTAAAATAAAAAAAAAAAAATTTAACAAACAGAGAAATGAAAGGGGAAAAAAAAAAGGAAAAGTTGACTTACGGTTAACACCGAGCTTGTAAGACAAGCCCTTCCTGTTGGTGGATCGAATCAGCTTCTTGTTCTCGGCGAAAATCTCGAATCGCCGCCTCATCTCCTCCACGCTCTCGTACCTCTTCTCGTACCTTCAAAACCAGTCAAAGGAAAACCAGTCAACTAAACCGATCACGAAGATCGGACGGCGATAAACCAGTGACAGAACAAACCGGTGGCTCTGGCTCTCACTCACCTGTAAGCAAACCGAGCAAAGGAGCGGACGTGGCAAACCTGGCCGAGGACTTGGACGACCTGGTCCTCCAGTTCACGGAGGCCGTCGGGGACCAACCGGATGGGGTTGGACTCATCGAAGCTCGAAGCGGCGCAGGTGCTCAGAACCACGGCCAAGAGGGACAGGACCAGCGTCAAACGAGGAGGAGCCATGTTTTAATGTAATGATTATGTTCTTCTCCGATAACCGTGGGGCGAGTGAACTGTGTTTTATATGTAGGAGGAGTAGGGTTTTTATTGGAGGAGGTGAACTAATCAGAGCTTGCCACGTTTGCTGTGACTGCGTACATTGTCTGGTTCTATACGTATCCGGTAATTAACGTTCGTCGTGGATGACGTGAGGGATGACCTAGGTTTGCTTTTTTGCAGTTTAACGGCGGGAGAATGTTCTCTGTTAAAACCGCCTGAATTGTCAATTGCGTGACATTTCCGGAAAGGACTGACCGCATGAGGCAGATTTTTCTTGCTTTTGAACCGAAGAGGAGTCGGTTTTTCAGCTTTGTTACTATATAAAAGGAGGGTTAGTCTGGCTAATAGTGTCGTAGAGGGCGGATTCTTGGGCGAATGAGTGTAAAGAACTACTGCTTGTTGAATTTTTTTTAAGTTATGAAAGAGCTTCACATAAATTACATGTATTTTTGCATAACATATATAAAGACAAAGTTCGTAGAACGTACCATGTACAAAAGTTATAAAAAAAAAATATAAAAAAACATTAGGACCAAACGTATCTTAATTTCTAGAAATGGTGGTTCTAGTTGAATTTTCAAATTTGCTATTTGGACCTCTCATACCTAGTTCAAATATAAAAAGCTAAGTAGACCTGCTTATTTTTACCAAAACGCCTTTGAACATGAGATATAACAATCTGTTACTCTACTTTTTATCTCTTTTCAACTACGAGAAGAATAATGAATCAAAATCACATTATATTGCTCTCTTATGAGTAAGTCTCTCCTCCACGAAAATTAATCAGAGGGTTGGTTCTCGATCTTTGATATGTTGTTGGAATCTCTTTGAATTTGCTAAAAGAAGGATTTCAAGGGCTTTTTGGTTAGGAGATCGAGTAATAACTATATCATAATATTCAATTAATTTAGTTTAAAAAATTTCAAATCATATTGTTTTGAATTTATTTTTTTTATTAAATGATGGGCCATGTATAGAAATTATTATTTTAGGTAAATTGTAAAACTACACAGGCAATATAAGGAAATTTTGAAAGAAACAAAAAAATGTTTAAGGAAAACGATATTTGAGGAAATCGCTGTATATTCTCATTGATAATAGGGGCCTCTTTATATAGATGATTACAATGCATAGAATCTCAATCATACAAGGAAAATAATCGTACATTGAATAGGAATCTAGATCCTTCTAATTTAACCCTGTTACCACTAGGTTAAGTAACCTAGAGTTTGGGTCAAACACAAATTAGGGTTTACTTGAACACTCCCCCTTGTGTTGCCCAAACGCGGTGCTTCTCTCGTTGCCTCGTTAAAAACCTTGCTGAGTAACAAAAACCCAGTGGGACAAAAATAACCTCGGTCGAAGGGGAAAAAGAGCACAACACACCCTTCACGTTTCGAGATGAACATGTAGACATCTCCCCCTGATGTCTGCGTCTCCCCGTGATGACTACGATCATGGGACTTCAGATAATTTCCGCAAACGATGCATGTTTCTTTAAAGTGGAATTTAGGCAATGATTTAGTGAGCAAGCCTGCCACACTGTCCTCAGATTGAACCTAGTTCACTTTGATGTTGAGGAGAGTCTGTTGTTGCTGATTATCCTTAGTGTTGTCGCTTTTGATGTAGTCTTGCGTCATTTGTGCAAGCTCATTTGTGGTAGACTTCAAACCACAACTTTTCGAACATGCATAATTATGGATCCAATCCATATACATTCACGAATCTCTTCGTGAAGAGCAATAGTCTATGCATGGTCCTAAGATATAGCGACTATGGTCTATTCTATAGGCCTCCAAGATATCGCAGTCTTTACCCATGGTGAACACTTAACCAGTTTGGGAATGACCTTTGTGTGGGTCAGAGAGATACCCAGCATCAGCAAAACCTTCCAAAACGCTAACTTCGTTTCGGGATGGGGAGAGGGGACGCAGGCCAGTGTTGGCGGCGTTCCTGGTGTGTGATGGGTCCGAATCCATCATCTCTATGTATGGATAAAGCATGCCCATATCAATCGTACCTCTCAAGTCCGAAAGATATCTTTTACACCAATCCAATGGCATCGCGTTGGCGCACAGCTATACCTTAGCTAACAAGTTCACAACATATGAGATGTCCGGTCTTATGCATTGGGATAAGTACAATAATGCGCCTATTGTACTAAGTAAGGCACTTCTGCCTCTAGCACATCTTCGTCATCATCCTTTCGACGAAGAGGATCTTTTTCAGGATCAAGACTACGGACGATCATAGGGGTGCTTGAAGGCTTGACCTTATCAAAATGCCTAAGCATTTATCGACATGATGCTCAAGTTCAAAACCGAGACATAATTGTGGTTTCCCAAAATCCTTCATCTCAAACTCAGATTTCAAATGTTCAGCGGTTTCCCTTAACTCTTTAAGGACTTCCAATGAAGATCATGTCCAACATGAACAGCTATAGAATCCGAAACTTGTTATAGAAACGCGTGGGCATATCCCTTCCCAATCAAATAGTTTAGTGAGCGTTTCAATCTTATTGTAAACGCGCTCCGTGGTCTAGAGCCTCTTGATTTGGGTAAATGAAGTTCACCATGAACCTTCATGTATATTCCGTAGCTAGATCCCCATAGAGATACGTAGTGACCACATTTGTAAGCTGCATGTTTAGTTATTCGGAAACTATCAAACTGACAAGGTAGTGGAGTGCAATGACATCCATTACGAGAAAATATGTCTCATCGTAGTCGATTCCAGGGCGTTTTGTGAGAAGCCTTGCGCCATAAGGCGAGATTGTCATCTCTTTTTCTCATCACGCTTTCTAACGAAGACCCATTAATCAATAGGTTTTATGTTAGGAGGTGTTGGCATCACTGGCTCAAAAATCTTCCTCTTCGTTAGAGAATCCAACTTAACCTGGATCGCATCTTTCCATTTATGCCAAATCTCTCTACGTTGGCATTCATTCATCAACGGAGCGTGGTTCGATATCATCTGACTCAACAAACTCATGCACAACGAAATGCACAACTATATCATCAATTATGATGGAGTTTCTATCCCACGTCTCATGTACACTAGTGTAAGTTTCATAGAGCTCTATATTATCAGGAATAGGTTCTGACGTTGAGGCGTCCCCCAACGATAGCCATAACCCGGAAGATACTCATGAGATGGATTTTGAGTCTTGATGATCAAAGGATTGGAATGTGTCAAAGTATCCTTTGAACCCACGCATCCTAGCTGGGGCCATGGCTTGTAATGCCAAAGTGCCACTCTCTTTGGCGTTGGCGCCATTCCTACCTCCGTGTAGGGTGGCGCTATGTCCTCTCGTATGGACGTCCTTCCTTGCAGGCTTGTTTGCAGCATATTTGTGTGATCTCGTCACTTTAACAGGGATCGAGATCAGACATAGTGGGGATAGGCCACGACAATTCCTGTCGTTCCTGCTGAACATCCGTGTTCTTATCTCCCCCTAACGACGGGAAGATTGTCTCATCAAAGTGACAACCAGCAAATCTAGCTATAATGAGATCGCCTTGCAAGGGCATTAAGTGGCGGACGATTGTTGGAGTCTCAAATCCAACGTAGTTGCCCATTCGTCTGTAATGACCTATTGTAGAGCGTTGTGGCGGCGCAATTGGCACATAAATGGCTCACTCAAATATACGTAAGTACGATACTTGTACCCAGTCACTAGTTGTAACGCAGAGGTACATTGAGTGGCGGTGAGTTGTAGACAAATTAGCATAGCTACATGCGATATTGCATCACCCCAAGAGAATATAAGGAGATTGGTGCGCATTACCAATGTCCGGACTATCATTGTAGTCATTTCCGCAAGACCATTTGGGTGTGTACATGGGAATGTGATGTCCAACATCAGTCACATGGGAATGTGATGTCCAACACCAGGCCTAACTGTGAGCCCAAACCCATCTTCTAAAGGCACCCAGAGCCCAGAGGTATGGGCACCCTAGATGGAGTGCAGCTGTAAGGCCCCAAACGGCACCTCATTAGCTTGGGCACGTCACAGTGCTGCAGGCTCTAAGACATAAACCGAAAGCTCGATTTACATCCTAGAGGACCGCTAGGCATTTTGTTTGAAAACTTTTTGAAAAACACAACGGAAGCTACAAGCCGCCACCCCCACCTTTAGACCCATCACTACTGTTTGTGCCATCGCCACCAAGACTGAGACTGGCTCTAGTGGCGGAGCCAAGATTAGATTTCAAGTGGGGCACACAACATAATAAGGAGAAGAAAAAAAAACACATATCCACAAAATGAGAATGAGTACCATATTTATTCCATTACATCAATTCACCATCATTCTATCTCAACCAAATTCCAACAATTTTGGTTCCAATTCAACCAAACACTCTCTATTACCCAAAAGTTCATCATCATCAACACTCCAATATATATCTATCATGTTTTAGGTTTAAACACAATCCTTCACTCATCATTTCCTACCCTAACCTACACTATCACTCCCATGCCATTTTCTCTTGATTTTGGGATCTATTACCATTTTTATACTCCACCTTCATACTCCTTAAAAGGCTTGAGCTGCTCCCTTTTGCTTCTCAACACCATTTCACACCTCTCTCTCTCTCTTTCTCCCCCCATCTATTTAAGCACTCATTCTCTCAAGAAATAAGACATCACCCACACTTAGCCACTACATCATTTTCTCTCTCTATTCTCTACACAATCCACCACCATCTCCTCCACAAAACCTCCATATCTACCAGTTCATTTTCCAAGTACATCCCTACTCATAACATCTCACGTATACCAAGCATCATTATCATCTCAAGTCTTGAAGAAGGAGTTCAAGGAAGAAGCTAGAGCACAAGGGAAATCACCACATTATCTCCATGACAAAGTTTTCATGATCAACCACTTCGTCATCCTTCACCTTGTGATCATCCCTAGTCATTTCTAAACTCTATTCTTTGATATCTTAATGTTTTTCATTATGTTGATGCTAGTTTATGTAGATATGTGTGAGTAGTCTATTGTTGGGACTAGGGTTGAAAGCCCTAGCCAAACTTGTAATGAATTGATGTTTGAATCTTATTTGATGAAATTTCCATGATCATCTTCACATGCTAATTCAAGAAGTGAATGCTTGTATTTGAATGTAGCTAATTTGAATACTTTGGATTTGTCATTATATGAAAAATGTTTAGAGAGCAGCTAGCTTTGAACATTAATAGCATGATAGCACACTAGGTGTGTATGTGAGGGTAGTGAGTAAAAATCACCTAGACCTAGGATTGGTTTACTTGCTTAATTATGTAAACTCAAACTTTTATGCATCTAGGAGCAATGAATTGATACTTATCCGGTAATATAACTTGATCTTGGGTAGTTAGTTGCGCACTTGTCCGGTGGGAATTGATAACATCAAAGGAGTTTAGGCCTTAGTAGTATTATCTGGATGCTAAGAGGGTAATTTGGTACTTGGGATTGCATTACTTAGAGTTTGAACATCAATACATGCAAGGGAGGCTATGGCGAAAACGCAAAGCTCTAACTTACATCCATTCTATCACATCTAGTTTAGCATAGCCTAGTTTACATTTCAATTTTTTATTGTGTGTTCATTTGAATTGAAACCATCTCCAAAACCAAAATCAAACCACTACACTATCTTCCATATATTCACAATGAACTTTGGTTCACTTGTGAGCCCTTGTTTGTAATTTGTACATTTGAATATTGATCTAGCACCCTTTAGTTTTTCCCTAACTAGAGTGAGTTTTCCAATCCCTTGGGTACGATATCTCCTACTTATAATTCCTACACTATAACTTGGCCCTCATACTTTAGGGTGACTATTTGGCTAACACCATGACGGCCATAACCATTGCTTTCCTCGCCGCCCACTGCACATTTGCCAATCGTCTCCCAAAGTCTGCCTCCACGACTACCAGCACCGAAGCCATAGCTTCCCATGTCGAGGCCGTTGACACCATCTTCAGAACCACCCTCGATAACGACGCCTCCACATGTTCCAACAGTTCGACCAGGATCCCAAGCCAAGGCCGTCACCATTGTCGTCTGCCCACAATCCGCCATCACTGAAACCGTTGTATCCCAAAGGATTCCCGTCTCCTTTCCTCGATGACCATTGCTGTCCAAAATCTCTGCCCATAACACTAGGTCATGCTATGCTGCCCACAAGAGCAACAGAGAACATAATAGCTAAACAAAAGCCAAACATGGTCTCTCCATACCAAATGGAAAATGTGCTAGCAGTGACAGCTAAAAGATACGACACTCTCACCCTAGAGAACTAGGTTTAACATCAGTTGACTATAAAGATCTAATTGGAATGGAATGAGTTCAATATCGCATTTCATGTTAATTTCATAGCATATGCGTTAAAAATCATTTTGAAGGGTTAATTTCATTTATGAGATATTCCATATAATACTTATTAATAACTTTGATGAATTTTATTTCTTTTTCTTCTTCTTCTTCCTTTTATTTTTTATTTTTTGGATTCTGGACTATAATGTAACTGCCCACCCCACCTCTAATGTTAGTAAGATTTGAACCCATAACCTCTATGGTGTTAGTTAGGCTAGCTAACCAACATGTCACGGCTCACCGACATGAATTTTATTTCTTAAAGAGAAAGAGAAAAATTCATTTAATTTATAAAATTATACATGGGGATCATAAATGATTAAATCTTACACTAAAAGATGTGATTGTAAATTTGTAATCATACATATTTTTGTTTTTCAATTCCTGCATAGAAAACTCTCCCCACATTCTGTTTCTTAACTTCTATCACATATTCACATGTGCGTTAGGTGTTATATGATTTTAGAAACCCTTGAGGTTAACATGTTATGTTCCCTGTGTAATGATTAACGTATCCATTTGAACATGTTTATGTGCTTTCTTCTCTTACCAGCAAAGTATTTATGTTTTTTTTTTTTTTGGCTGAAGTTAGAGATTAAGAGCAGCAAAAAGCCACCTTAATTTCTGAAATTTATTAAAGAAGAAAAAGAATTACAACAGGAGGGGGACCAAAAAACCAAAACCTCCCGCAAAAAACAGAAACAAGCTATAGAAAAACCAAACTACCGAAAACAAAAGTTTAGCAATACCCAAAATGACACTTTGAAAATGATAGTTAGGTCACACCAAATCAATTCACTAGAAATCAAACCATAATTCACCAATTCATCTGCAACTTAATTCTCTTCCCGAAGATATATGAAGATCGGAATTGTAGTTGAGAAATATGGTATAAGAAATTGCCCCATTTAATACGAAGTTGCCAAGGCACCAAATCAAGCGACCACAGGAAATTTAGAACTAGAGAGATTCAACCTCTAGCCATATATGTTTTCAGTCTCTTACCTAAGCTAGCTTAATAGCCTGAATAACGGCCATTACTGCTGTTGCTAATGAACTATGAATGTTAAGATTAGAAGTAAAGTCACCAAGGAATTCTCATCTGTAGTCATGAAAAATGGCACCATAACCACAACGGCCTGAATCTTACTTCCAAGCCAAAAAAAAATTGTGTTTATAAGGAGGAATTTTCTACTCTACAAGAACACAATTATTGAATTCTGTTAGCTTTTGGTTTTATTGTAGTATTGGACTCTACTACCATGACTATTTTGGAATCCCTTGATGAAATATTCACCGGAAGAAAAAAAGTGCGGTTATCAATTGGAAAACAACAAAAGATGGAAAGAGATAGGCGACACTGAGAATGGTGTTGTTGAATAAAACAATGCAAAATTGCAAACGGCAAGTATGGGCGCTTATTGTGCCACAAGGAATCACCACGCGGAGTCTTTATCAATCAAACAAGATTCAATGGAAATATCAAGGAGAATCATGATCACCAAAAGAGATCGGACCACAGCTTCTTTTGAACCAGTGAAATAATACGCCCACTAAAAAAATTGATGAAAATCATATTTTGTTCCGATTTAAGCATTTTTATATGAAGTTATTCATGTTAAAAGTACTTACGTCTCAATAGAATGCTACTAGAAATACTCGGTGACTATTTGTGTTGGTACGAAACGGTTTTAAAGATCTGAAAAAAGTTGTAGAGATTGGCACTTGACCTAGAAATATCTCAATAAACCCTAACATAACAAATATAAATACCAAATTTCTTGTAGATATAATGTAAAGCAATAATTTTGAGGTACCCATCAACTGTAGATAAGTTTGAAGTTTTGAACTCATACATTTCTTTGGTCTAGATTCAATTGTCATTCTTTTTCTCCAATAGCTTGTTTGAAAATAACATAAGATATTTATATGGTGGTGGTGACAGAAGAATCTTCATTAATCAAATTTACATTTAGTACAAGTTTTGGTGGTGGTGACAGAAGAATATTCATTAATCAAGTTTTCGCCTATCTCGCAGTATTCTTGATCATGTTGTTGTATTTTATAGTGATTTTCCTGTTTATGAATAACAAGGATTAAAGATAAGAACAGAGATTAGATTAATGCGAATTTGTTGTCGGCTTCATTTGTCATATTTGAGATTCCCAGCTTTGAATCAAATTCAAATGACCAGTTTCGGGCCTTAGCAGCCTGCGGGACGATCCAGTTGATTCAAATGACCAGTTTCGGGCCTTAGCGGCCTGCGGGACGATCCAGAAATACTCCTTCTACTGCCAAGGAACCGAAACCAAGCCCAAAATTAGTTACGAAACAAATACCGTTCAGCATGTAGAGCTTCAATAATCAATAATATGATTCTATATCTTTCCCTATTGCTGGCTTAATATGATCATATGATGAGTAACAATTTCTCATTTTATTACCTAACACCTGGCGATTGAAAAAGAATTTCTCCGTTATAATTATACACAATTATGTGTCTGTCTCTCTCATCATATTTTTTTTTGAATAGAAATTGATATCATTAGAATCAATAGCCGGCATTTAGCCAATGACTATAGTTTAGCTGTACTTACAAAAAGATAGTCAGTAAGAAAAGCCGGAAACCCTAATCTAAGCGAAACAAACTCATTACAAGTCAATGATAAGCTCGCTATAATTAGCGAACTTATAAACAAAGAAACTCCATGTCTTCTAGGGCAAAATCATTCATTAGCCTTCCATTAGCCAATCATGCAATTGTGGTACCAACAGAAAGCCACTTCCTAGCCAACAAATAGGAGTAACTCCTTATCCATAAGCCGCTGGAAATACACCAATCACATCCAAGATAATTACCAACTTTCGAAGAAGTCATGATCCGAATAGATTGGCCCTTGAAGACCATAAGTAACCCCAAAAATGCCCAAGTAGGTCAAACTCTTGGGCTGGGCCTGCCCAAGTCACTAAGTAACAAATGAGGGTGGCAAGACACCCTCCTTGATGGCCCATGAACTAGGCCCAGCTAGCCCAAGCTCAAAGTCAGGCCCAGAACCCCAGGCCCAGGAAACTGCTTTGAGCAACGCCACCGCCGCTGTAAGTTCCAGCGGCCGTCTTCTCTAGAGAGCCATACTCGACTTTCTATAGTGAATTAAACCGATCCACCCATAAGATCCGACCGGCTGGAAACCGGTAGAATCCAAACGCGACCCCGATCTGCCTCCCAAATCAACCTCGGCGATCAACTTTGATATGGACCGCCGCCAACTTCGTTGCTTCAACCGAAACCCAGATTCACAGCAGGCCACACCAAGGAGGTTCAAGCCCAGCCCCGCCTCCAAAGAACCTACTGCCGCTTCTGCACCAGATCTGATTTGAAGACGCACACACACGAGGACGCCGCCAAAGTCACCAACCGGAGAAACTGACTCTGATCTTGACGTCGCTGCCACAATACCCGCGACGACGTGAAACCTCGCCGCACTAGATCCGTCGGTTTGGCAAGGCCGCAATGGTCGCCGCCGCACTCTTCTTTGCTCAAACCCTAGAGCAGCTATTTCATACATTCTCCGTTTGGTTTATTCAGTTATACTTGTGTCAACCGAAATATTGTCTCTCTCATCATATGATGTAATGACATGCAAAAAATCAACAAACACTAATAGAATGAATGGGCATTGTCTGGAAATTTTTTGACTTCGCTCTCTCAGGTAGAACGCAATTCTGTATATGGCCATATGGGTATACACCACTCGTATTTGGATAACATCAATAATTTGCACTCGGCAATTTCCAAACACAGATGATTACATTACGTACGAGTGAACTGAGCATGATCTAAACATAATTTCCCATCATTTTCCTAGCTAGCCTCAATTCTCCTCTCTCCCTGGAGATCGATAAAGGTATGTAGTGGACGGTTCTTGCACACAAAGCTACAAAGCCTTTCACACCCAGCTGCTAATTAATTGACTGAGACTCTCACACGCTTAAGAAGAAGATCGAATTCATAGACCAAATCAAGCTTTGCATCCCTTAATAACAAATAATAGGCCACTAGTAGTTTCCTTTGACCTTTGACCACCATATAAGTAATTCACTTCTTGTTTTAGTTCCTCCAAAACACTCGAATTATTTTCCGTGCGTAAATACTAAGATCTTCTTGCCTAACTTTGTATACACGGAAGTTTGAAGCACACGTATTTGCTAATTAAGTCTATACCAAATTAAAGTTTGTACACCAAGAAAACTTCTACTCCATCGGAACAGAGAGTTGCATGCAGTCTTTGGTAGTTGAACTGAGCATAATCTACATCATGCCTACCATTATTTTAGCATGGTCTTAGTAATTAGATGAGATCACACACATTCACATTCGTATTTGATATTAGACATAAATCATCACCGTCCTTCAATATTCCATAATTTCCATTAGGTGATTTACAAGTCTTTCTGGTTTGTATAATCGTATTCTCCAAGTTGTTAGCATGATGGAAACAACTCTGAAAAGATTGATGGAACGTGTTTTCGAATTAAGTCAAGGTGGAGATTACATAACTGCATGCGAATTAGTTTCAAGAATTTTTGTTGCTGTGTTTGGTCGTTCGGTGAAATTCCATATAGAGAAGGTAGAGGGTGGTTGGAGATTGATTGAATGTTTTATCATTTTGAATTTTTAGTTCTTGACCTTAATTTGAAAGATTAACGATAAATAGTTTCCTCACGTGATCATTGCAAACAACAGGGTTTGGGTGGATAATTGGATATAGATGCATGAATGCGAATGAGAAGAAGTGAAGAACATTATTGGTACACATTATTCGTAATTTAAAATAAGGCTTAAACTAGGATTGCGAATATAATGATTTGGACGGCTAGGGTTGTGTATGCTGTGACCTCCGTGCCGGATTTGTTAGTTTGGCGAATTGGCGGGTAGCATGATGACCCTGAGTTCCTGACATGTCATCTTCGACTAGGGCGCTCAGTTTGGGGCACGAGTTTGAGATTTGAATTCGGCCTTCGGGTAAGTTTCAGCCGGAAATTAATTTGGGACTCAAGTCGAATTCAGGTGTACTCTAAATCTACATATCCAAACTTTATTGGACAACGGTCCCAGTTTTTGGTTATTCTTAGGCCATGAGCTTGTCACAAGTTTTGATAACTCTAGCGAGCTTTATTCAGCAAGTGAGTTTGAGATCGTTTTGTAAGATTAAATTTTGTTTCAGGATTATTTGGTCATCTCAAATGCAAGTATTACATTTTTTAGGTCTATCTATGCATCTAATTATCCTGTAATATTGATAATAACCAATAAAATACTGGTCATTTTCTCTAAAAATAGAAAAAAATTTAAGAAGTTCAGCAAAATTTAACTTGTTGCAGGGCAGAGAGTCTCCAAGGATGATGGATACAATAGATTAAGCTTTTCTCAAATCCCTACTAATTAATTCATCATGAGCTAACTTTATTAATTATTTCACTGGCTTTGGTTTTGGCTTTGTTAGGGCACATAAAAAAAAGGGTTTCCTCATCATAATCGTGTTAGTCTTCCCTAACTTCGATCAATCCACTAGCCACTAATTGTATTGGCTCCTAGCTGCTAAATCCAAACAAAGCGTGTACACCTATATCATTCAAGATTATATTGTACAAAGTAGAAAAAAACATCTTTTTCATATTATTTATATTTTCAGTTCAACACGTAATTTTTCATCTCACTTCATATTCTAAACTCACATAAACATTTTGCTCGTGCTGGTTCATTTTCCACTTCTTTTACCAACGCAAAGTCAATAAAGATTTACTTTTTTACTAATTAAAACAACCTTTAAGTACCACGTCATGTCGACTTATTTATATATCGCAGGGTAGTTTGGCAGTTTCTGCTCTGATTATATCTTTCCGCTATTAGGCAATGAAACAGTCGTTGTTTAAGATCAGAAATGACGATAATGCCCATTGACTTTCATGATCGAAGTGACGAGTAAAACAATGCTCTCTTCCCCACCAAGAATTGCCCCCCGGATTTTGTGACATCTTACATGGATGAATCAATAAAATATACCCTTTTACCTAATCCCCACATCTAGTTAAGCTGCCGAAGCTTCTTTTCAGAGAGTCTGAGACATTGACTCTTCCTACTAGTTCAAAATTCGTATGCAAGATTCCTATTAATCTCTTCTTTTTTTTTGATCGATGACATCTCTTTGAAACACTTGTTAAAAACAAGATTAAACATTTCATTAGCATAATGCAACTAGTGACACCTTAACCGCCATACAAGGGGACCCACCTTTTTTCTAAATAAAAAGGAAATTATTTAGGAAAAAAAAATTCACTGATCACTTTTTTAGCTCCAATGATATCTTTGCCCCTCAAAGGGCATGGCAAAACATGCTTTAATAGATGTTGAGCGGACTCTATCAAACTTAAATCCGCAGGTGTGCACCCCAGAGAGAAAACTCTATTAAGCATTTAAACTAAAGGTTTATGATGATATAAACATAGTGTGATGCTTAGGATGACGCATTGTATTTGAGGGTTGATGATTGCATTTTGGGGATAATGCATTATATTGATCAACCAATATTCTAGAACCTGAAGTTTATTGCAACTGGACCAACCCTTTTTTGCTAATTAACCACAAGTCTAAACTCTAAACTACTAGGAAACCTCCAACCATTTCATACCTCGGTGTGAAACAGCTGGTTTTCTCAAACACTCTTGGCAAACTTTTCAATATCATAGCTGGATTTCTTTGTTCTATTGGGAGCATTAAGTTCTTCTTCAGCCACTTTTGTCAATATCCCCTATAGGCTGCTAAGTTCTAATGCTTTCCATGATCTAACCCAATGACAGAAAGAAAATAATCAGTGATTTAAAAACTATAATAACTTCTTGATTGCTGCTTAGTTCTTAATTTTAATCACCCTTACGCTAATTAGAAGTCAAGGTCAAGGAGGGCAGCCATGTAATTTTAGGTTAAAACCAACTATGTGGACTAAGGACTCATTAGCCCCTTTTTATGATATGATATAATCTGACATCTATATCTGAAATCTATAAATATATTAGAAGGTGATGCATAGAATGTTACAAAAACAAATCAAGAGGGGTTGATAGAAAGAAGTTGCAGACCTCTTTCTCTATTGTCTGGTTTGGAGGGCAGTTGGTGATTTTGAATATTAGGCCTTGTCTTCTCCTTTAAAAGTCTTCCCTACCATTGCTCATTTCCACCATCTCTCCCTTGTCATTTCCTAACCCAATTCTCCCTTCTTCAAACATTGTTGAACTTCTGGATAATCCATTCAATCTTGGAAAAACCAGCACAGACAATTTTGAAGGCATTTTGATCATCAAGAACAATGACAGTCAAGAAAATCACATGTTGGTCTATAGTCCCAAGTTGCTACAAGTCTGAGTTCCAAGCTCCCAAGAACAAAGCAAAGGTGATAGCAAAGCAGAACTCATTCCAGAGGCTTTCGCTTTCGGATTTGAGCGATCCCAGCTCGACTACAATTTCAGAAGATCTCTCCATATCTCTTGCGGGTTCCAATCTTCATATTTTCACACTTGGGGAGCTGAAGGTGATCACACAGAGCTTCTCATCCAGCAACTTTCTTGGAGAGGGCGGGTTTGGGCCCGTCCACAAAGGGTTCATCGATGACAAGCTTAGACCCGGTTTGGCTGCTCAGCCTGTGGCTGTTAAGCTCTTGGACTTGGATGGAACACAGGGGCATAGAGAGTGGTTGGTGAGTTTTTTTTTTTTTGCACTACTGAGAAATAATTATTTGGGGTTTTCTTGAATCCTCTGTTTTAATCATATTCTTGATTCTGGTTTGCAGACTGAGGTTATCTTTCTTGGGCAATTGAGGCATCCACACCTTGTGAAGCTCATAGGGTATTGCTGTGAAGATGAACATAGGCTACTGGTGTATGAATATATGCCAAGAGGCAGCTTAGAGAATCAGCTATTCAGAAGTATGCTTTCTGAGTTTTTTTTCCCCTCTACGTACAGATTGTCATTTTTAGAAGCTTTAAAAATCTCAGTCACTAACTTTAATGTCTAAAATCTGGTCTACAGGGTATTCAGTATCACTGCCATGGTCAACCAGAATGAAGATTGCTCTTGGAGCTGCAAAGGGTCTTGCTTTCCTACATGAAGCAGAGAAACCAGTTATATACCGAGATTTCAAAGCTTCGAACATCTTGTTAGATTCTGTAAGTATTGCTCTGCTTAGCATCTATAACAGGGTACTATTCCTTTTGTTAATCCTAAATGCTCAAGTATTTCTCATTTTTGATTTCCAGGACTATACTCCCAAGCTCTCAGATTTTGGTCTAGCAAAAGATGGTCCAGAAGGAGATGACACACATGTTTCGACAAGAGTCATGGGAACACAAGGCTACGCTGCTCCTGAATACATTATGACGGGTACTAATTCGCACACCATTCAGTTCAACCCTGTTCACAGATTGGTAATTTAGGCTATAAGTTCTTAGACTAATTTGCTTGATGATTTCAATTGTTTTTAGGTCACTTGACGGCGATGAGTGATGTGTATAGCTTCGGAGTGGTACTATTGGAGCTACTAACAGGAAGGAGATCGGTGGAGAAGAGCCGTCCTCATAGAGAGCAGAACTTGGTAGAATGGGCAAGGCCAATGCTGAATGAACCCCGAAAACTCAGCAGAATAATGGATCCGAGACTAGAAGGACAATACTCTGAAATGGGGGCCAGAAAGGCTGCTGCATTGGCTTACCAATGCCTGAGCCACCGGCCTAAACAAAGACCGAAAATGTGTGATGTGGTGAAGACATTAGAACCCCTCAAGGATTTTGATGACATTCCCATTGGACCCTTTGTGTACACAGTTCCTACTGATAAATCCGATAATTCAATTAAGGATGTGAAGGAAGGCAATGCACAGAGGGAATCAAAGAAGAAGTGCGGCCACCATCACCAAAACCAGCAGCTCCACCATGGCCATAGGCATCATCAAAGAACTCCTCCAAAGTCTCCTAACTGTTACTCGGAAAATTTGGTGCGCCAACGTCACAGAAGTCTTGATTTGAACTCTCCTTTGCACCATGGAGTCAAGGGAGCATAGAGTACTAGTATAACAATGTAAAGCAAGCCATTCACACTGTACATAGAAAATTTTCAAAGTTGCTTAGTGTAACAAATTCTTGTGAGAGGACATAAATGTTTTCTTTGATTCTTTTGGCCAACCAGGTCCATTTTGTCTTCACTTAATTAATTCTTTTCTTAAATTGAGAAACCCTTTTGTTTTCTCATTCAAGTAGTATACGAAGGCTCAAATTAAGTTTCATCTTCAGTTCTTGGAAAATGTTTTATTAACATCTATATGTATAATGGTTACAGACTTATCATTTTCAATATTCGTTGAAAACGAAACACTACTTTTCTGTATATGAACCAAATATCATTCCCTTCCAAGGATAAAAACCAGAATCACTAGCAAACACAACTTTGAACAAATCAAACACCTCAATTCAAAAAGTGGGAAATCACTTTCCTTAGGCTTGTTGAATCAAAGCATTGTTTTCAACACTGTCAAACACAGCTAAGCAGTGTTAGTATCACGCGGAGAGATACTTCCATTTCATGGTGACATTTATAAGGCTTTTGTCATTTTCTTAACAGAAATAGAGGAATCCACCGTCATCAAATCCACACTTTCGGAAAATAACAAACACAGGGTGGCTTTCTGAATCAAGATTGGAGGCATGATCTGGTTTCATGTATCTATATCCAAAGACCAAATTAACCAAGTGGATGTATAAAACTTATTTAGTACAATCCCAATAGCTAGCCAAAGACGTTGACCCATGCAATGTGTGGGTTTATTGAATAATTAAGTTAATGTTTAATGTCATTCTCAAAAAAAAAAAAAAAAGTTAATGTTTAATGTGTTATTTTTCTAATATTTTTTTATTGTGAAATAAAAAACTTCAAATGAGAGAGGGTGACATCTCTAGAGAAGCTACACATGACATTTATATCCTGCATGAGTTTTAGTGCGTCTCACCATCAATATTCATGACGGTCGAACACAAGACATCTTTTACACAAGATTCCTACATATTCAACTAAAAAACCCGCTCAATGCCTTGTCATTCAGTCATTGTAACATGAATGATTTTCCCGTCGTGAGAAAATAAAATAAAAATGATAAAAATCTAATTGTAGGGCTAGTGAGAGCCTCTCAATAATTCAAGATTTCATTAGGTCTTTGGTCTGCCTTGAATAATTTTCTATGAATTTGGTCAAAGAGATACCTCACACCAAACGTGCCTTGTTCTCCTTCTATCCGGGCCTCCATCGCCTTAAATTGTCTGCTATAGCTTAAGCCTAAGCCAAACTCAATCTCAGATATTTAGGGGAATGAGGTTGGATAATTTTGTGTGGTTACTTTCCTACGCAATAATCCATTTGAGTATCTCAAAGGTGGTGGTGTTGTTCTTGTCATGGTTTGAAACCTAAAGGAGTTGATGTTAGATCAAAAGTGGACTCATCACAAGTTATCCTAGAGTAACTAGGAAACCATCAAATACATTAAATCGTATACAACATGGATTTGGAAAAGAATCTACCTAGATATCTAATGTGATAGTGTATTTAACATTGGATTAGGAATCCATTATTTGGACTACAAGAAAGTCCTAAACTATGATGCATTAGGAATCTACGATACAAGTCTTGTTCTTCAAGGAAAACCTTTATGGGAGGATTCCTAGGACTTGAACTTGTATAAATAAGAGGTTAGAGTCCCTGTTATCACCACCGTCTACAAGCATTGTGTTCTGCCCATTCAGAAGCTCCAATTGGTGAATAGCAGAAGACTTGAACCTCGTCTTCATCCTTGCAGCTGCAATAATGGCCTCGACTTATGATGTCAATGGTATGTTTAAGGTTAATGATGAACATGTTTGCGTGAGCTTGTTTGTAAATTAGTTTTACAATTGGTATCAGAGCTTAGGCTCACAAATTGTTCTTCAAATTATTATTTTGAAACAAAAATCGTTTTAGGTTTTCAAACAAAAAAAAAAAAAAAAAAATTTTTTTGCTTTGCAATAAAACGGCCACGTTTTGGCCACCTTCAGAAAATCCTTCTTGACCCAAGAGCAACATACGTTGATCCGAGCCCAAACCCGGTCCAAAACCTACTTTAGAAACTAAAGAAAGTGACCGTTGTCACAACGGTCACATGAGGCACGATTGGTTTCTGGGCATTCAGAATCGGAGATGCACAAGATGAACCCATCTTGTAGGGATTCCAGACCCCTATGTTGCTCGATTAAGATGCCAATAAGGATTGTTTGCTGTCTTCTGCTTATGAATTCATGCTTCCGCGAAAATTTCTGCAGCAAAATTGGGAAAATTGCAAAGATCAGGTTTTTACAAAAAATTCAGTTTCGTTTTCGATTCAATTGTTTTGTTGATTGATGAGCACAAGAACCCTAGAAGCATTCCCGGCGTGCGCATAGGCTAGAGTAAATGGTGACCGGATGAAATTTAAATTTCCTGGATGTTTTTTGTGTTCTTATGAATTCGACATTGTGCTTGCATATCTGTGTTGCTTGTGTTTATGATTGGTATGCATGTTTGAGATAAATTCTTGAGCTTTGTATCTGTATCTTTGGTATAACAATGTATGCAGAAATCTCCCAAAATTCTTTGGCATTGTTAAAATTTTACAGGTAAAATGAGCTTAGGTTCTTATAAAGATCATTGATCCGGATAGAAAATAAGGTTACAAGCTCGTTTTGGTTTGTGTTTTCTGTAGTTTTGAGTGAACATATTGCACAAAGCATTCTTCATTAATTCTTGCAGAAAGCCTTGAGTTAACAAACCTGAAAATTGTATCTTGTGTTTTTAAAATTATACATATAATTTTGCTTCCAAAGAAGTAGTACAGTATGATTTTAGAATGCAAATAGCAATATGCATAACTGTTGTTTTCAAATATGGATACTTAGAATACAAATTTCTGTCTAAAGATGTGATTTGTTTTCTTTGGATAACTTGTTTTCAACAGATATGGCTTATTGATTTGGAACCTTCAGAATATTATGTATTCTGCTATAGGCTATAGGCTGCAAGTGGGTGTTTAAAACCAAGAGAGATGTAACTGGGAATATTGAGAGACATAAAGCTAGGTTAGTTGCAAAAGGTTTCACACAGAAAGAGGGTATTGATTTTACTGAAACTTTTTCCCCAGTCTCAACCAAAGACTCTTTTAGGATTATTATGGCACTTGTAGCTCAGTTTGACATGGAGCTACACCAGATGGATGTCAAGACAGCCTTCTTAAATGGAGAACTCGATGAAGTTATTTACATGAAGCAGCCTGAAGGGTTTATAGAACCAGGAACAGAAGACTTAGTCTGCAAGTTAAGGAAATCCATTTATGGTTTAAAACAGGCCTCTAGACAGTGGTATAAAAAGTTTGATTCTGTGATTTCTTCTTTTGGATTCACTGAGAATCTAGTGGATGAGTGTGTTTATCTCAAAACATCTGGAAACCAATTTATATTTCTAGTACTTTATGTTGATGACATTTTGTTGGCCAGTAGCAATTTAAAGCTACTTAAAGAAACCAAAGCCTTTCTCTCAAAGAATTTTGATATGAAGGATTTAGGTGAGGCATCATATGTACTAGGAATAGAAATTATAAGAGATAGGGCACAAGGTTTGCTAGGATTATCCCAGCAAAACTATATTGCTAAAATTCTGAAAAGATTTGGCATGGAGACTTGTGCATCAGGGGAGGTTCCAATGTCTAAGGGAGATAAGCTCACCAAGAAACAAAGTCCAAATAATGATATAGAAAAGGTGGATATGGAGTCCAAGCCTTATGCAAGGCTTGTTGGCAGTCTAATGTATGCCCAGGTCTGCACTAGACCTGATTTGTCTTTTGCAGTTGGTATTCTTTCCAGGTTTCAGTCTAATCCAGGTCATGAACACTGGGTAGCTGGAAAGAAAGTACTTAGGTACTTGCAGAGGACCAAAAACCACATGCTTGTGTATAGACAGGTTGAAAAATTGAAGCTTGTAGGATATACAGACTCAGATTTTGCAGGAAATTATCCTGATTCCAAGAAATCGACTTGTGGATATGTTTTTATGCTAGCAGGAGGGGCAGTTGCTTGGAAAACTATGAAACAAACCTTAGTGACAACATCTACAATGCAGGCAGAATTCATTGCAGTATATGAAGGAATGTGTGAAGGGCTATGGATTAGAAATTTCTTGATGCAGACTAGAATTTTAAGTCATATAGTTTCTGATGCTCTTGTAATTTATTGTGACAATGAGGCAGCTGTGTTCTTCAGTAAAAACAGTAAAAGGTCAAATAACTCAAAACATATTGACCTCAAGTATTACAGTGTGAGGGAGAGAGTCAAGCATGGTGAAATTTCAGTATTGAGTATAAGCACAGACTTTCAGCTTGCAGATCCATTCACTAAGGCATTGTCAGTTGCAGCCTTCAAGAAACATATCGAGAACATTGGTGTTTTACCTAGTTTTAGGTTCTTAAGTTCAGTGGGAGCCAAATTTAGCTAAGAGCAAATAATTATAAGTTTTGTAATTTTCTGAGTTCTATGAATTTTGATAGTTGTGATTTCAGTTCAGTTATTATCACAACTTTATGTACTTTTGATTATCAATAAAAATTCTCGAGGTATTTCATTCAAATTTTGTTACTGCAATTTTATTGAAATTCTTTTGTGTTCTTGATTTACCTAAATGTCAGATGGTCTTGTAACTTCAGTGAACATGTTCCTTCAGTTTAAAGTACAAGCATTAAGACCATCAGTGTTTTCAGTTTTGCTTGAGTTTCATTTTGAAACATTCAGTTGGACCATTTAGGTATATGATCTTCTGGTAATACATGATGTTCATATACTGCATCATTTTGTTTGAAATAGCATATGTAGAATGCAGGAGCTTGTGTTAGTGGTCTGGAAGTGCTGCATTTTTGTTATAATGTATGCTTTTCCTTGCTCTACATAAACTACTGTGTTTTGACCATGTTGAATGGATTTTGAGACTTTTCCTTATTCTGGTGCACACTACAGTTGGTTGTAAACGAATTGATGTTATTCAGTTATGGTTGTCCTTGATAACCAGTGATGGTCCAAGTGGGAGATTGTTAGATCAAAAGTGGACTCATCACAAGTTATCCTAGAGTAACTAGGAAACCATCAAATACATTAAATCGTATACAACATGGATTTGGAAAAGAATCTACCTAGATATCTAATGTGATAGTGTATTTAACATTGGATTAGGAATCCATTATTTGGACTACAAGAAAGTCCTAAACTATGATGCATTAGGAATCTAAGATACAAGTCTTGTTCTTCAAGGAAAACCTTTATGGGAGGATTCCTAGGACTTGAACTTGTATAAATAAGAGGTTAGAGTCCCTGTTATCACCACCGTCTACAAGCATTGTGTTCTGCCCATTCAGAAGCTCCAATTGGTGAATAGCAGAAGACTTGAACCTCGTCTTCATCCTTGCAGCTGCAATAATGGCCTCGACTTATGATGTCAATGGTATGTTTAAGGTTAATGATGAACATGTTTGCGTGAGCTTGTTTGTAAATTAGTTTTACAGTTGACCCCTAAAAAGAGCAAGATGGGGTTGGTAAAGTCCTAGCTTGTGTGAGAGTATGTCATAAGAGATAAATGACGGCACGTCGTTTTCCATTTCCATATATCATATGTGCCGGTCTATGCCGCTCTTCATTTCGTATTTTCTTTGCACTAATCACACTTTACATTCTTGTGTTTTCACATTAAACTAATCTTCATAATACCCAAATTAATTCTTCATACCCAATTGGGATGTGTTTTATATGTGTGAGTGTATGATGATCATATAGAATTTAATGATCTCCTCCACGCACGAAATAAATAAGGCAAGACATATGAATGATGTTACTAATACTAAATTTGTATATACATGTGCAGACATTATTGTAATAATTACATTATTATTTTATGGATGAAGTTGAGCATTTTCGGATATTGAGTTGCAATATGAAAATCATCCGCTATATAGTTAGTGCAAGCTGTATTATCTCTGAGAAGCAAAAAATTTAACTTTGAAACTTCATCCAATGTTGTGGAAAAAAAAAATAAGTACTATACTATAAACTCAGCACTCTCAGAGCATTACTTTTGGAACATTTATCAATTTACGGAACACTACTTTTTTTATTTTTTTTTATCAAACATTGAAACCTCGAATAATTTATTTTTTTATGAATTTATTAACTTTTGAATTTGAAAAATCATAAAATTATTTTCATCATGATTTTTGAGTTTCATTAGTTCAAAAAATAATTAAAAATAATAATTTGAGGGTAGAAAAAATTTGGTGAGAAACTAAGAACAAGCGATTTTGGTCAAAAATCGTGTATAGTCCACAGTACGTTTTTAGTAGAAATGATCCTCTTAAAATGTTTTTTTTTTTTTTTTTGTGGAATGGATTGTAGTTAATTTAATTTTAAACTTCTTATTATTCTTACTCACATTAACAAATTTGTATTTAATATTATAAATTATAAATTATGGCCTAAGTAACATCTTAAAAATTAGTATTTTAGGATGACATCAATGGTGAAGATGATATTATGTAACATGAAATATCAATACGTCAAGTGCAATGTAAAACTTTCAAGTATTGTTAGTAGTACACATTAGAATTGGTGCCACATTATCAATGATCAAAGTGTACAGTTTAAGGCTTTAAGTCTTTGATTCGATCCACACTGCAATCTGCAAAACTAAATTATCATGAGGACCAAGCTCAGCATCATGGCTAGTACAATAATGTCTGGACAACTTGAGTGAGGTAACAGCGATATCTCCATGCGGAAAGTCTTTCTCTTGCAATCATTCTATTCTGCATCCGGATCGAGCTCTTCCTTTGATCACGGGTGGCTCTAGCGCTAGGTCTGAATCATAATCGACGAATGGGCCAAAGTGATGCATTATCGACATCAAGTCCTAATTTGTAAGCATGAAACACATGCATAAAAATAATTGAAGAAACACTCACTGGTTGAATACAGTTTGCGACCAGACATACACTCTTTTTTAACCTTTGCAGCCTTGCGGCCCTTGCAGGGTTCTCTTTTTCGTTTAAACAGAGAGAATTTATATTTTCTGATCATCGTTTAATTTTTATCTGTTAAGCTAGTTTAAGTTGGTTTTCTTCAGCCCTTTTCCTATTATAAGAAGAAAAATTTAAAAACAGAAAGTTGACTAAGACTATGTTTGGTTGAGCTGGACTTTTCAGAAAAGCTGGCTTATGCTAATTTCTGAGAATAAGTGGCTGAAAAGCAAAGTAGCTGAGTGTTTGGTAAACTGACTTTTTATAAGAGTTGTCAGTGACAAAAGCATTGGCAAAGTGTTTGGTAAACTCAAACTGGCTTGTGTCTTTTGTTTGTGGAATGACAAAATTGGACATGACATATTATTTTGCCTTGATTGTTTGCTAATTCAATATTGTCCAAATGCTCTTATTATTATTTTTATAGAAAATTACACACAAGTGTCATTTTGAAACTTTAATTGGTCATAAGGCCACCTAATTTATCTTGTACACATAAGGCCACTTGAATGTTCAAATTATCTCTTTTCTGACGATTTTACCCTTCCGCCTAAACTAACTGCTCGACCCCTCTCTCTCTCTCTCTCTCTCTCTCTCTCTCTCTCTCTCTCTCTCTCTCTCTCTCTCTCTCTCTCTCTCTCTCTCTCTCTCTCTCTCTCTCTCTCTCTCTCTCTCTCTCTCTCTTGCGAAATCATCTCTCTCCTTCAGAGCCGTCTTCTTTTCCTCGTTCTAAATTTCTAGGGTTTTCTTCAATTTGAGCCGTCCGGTGAGGGATCTGAGGTCCGATTGCTGCGTCGGAAAATCAAACAACGGAGCACTGAGGTCCGATTGCTGAGTTGGAGCAGGTGCAGCTCTCTGAGTTGAAGTAGGCCGAAATCGGAGCTGATTTCGAATCGCCGCAACAACAATTGAATTCGACCGCTCACGGAGGTCTGATTGGCAAGGCCGGGGAAGCAGGTCCAGTTGTTGGAGTCGAAGCAGGTCGAAGCCGAAGTAGGCCGGAATCGGAGCTGATTTCGAATCACCGCAACAACAATTGAATTCGACGGCTCACGGAGGTCTGATTGGCAAGGTCGGGGAAGCAGGTCCAGTTGTTGGAGTCGAAGCAGGTCAAAGCCGAAGCTGAGTTCCGATCGCCGTCGAAGCATGCCGGAGCTTTTCTTCTTTTACTGCATCGCAGATCCGGTTAAAATCTGGAATTCTAGTGGTCAAAGTTGCTGAGCGATGGAGGCCTCGACCTCTCCTATTATCCTTCAGTGGCAGCGGCGAAAACACTGTTCATTTCCTGACCTTTTGGCGGATCTGAGCCTCCTTGCTCTTCTCCGGCAAGAAACTTGCCAGATGATCCCTTTTTTTTTTTTTTTTTTGGGAATAATTGACAGCACGAACATGTCCTTGATTCTTTTATTTTTGTTTAAGATTTGTTTTGTTTTGTGTGAGGATTGGTGATCTCTTCTTCTTTGGTTGATGATGAATGTTCTTCCTGGTACGAATTCATATATTTTGTGGTGATTGAGTTTTTTATTTTGTGTTCATTTGGTTTATGGTGGATTCAGATTCATTTGGATGTTCATATGTTTGTGTAGATTTATATTCATTTGAATGTTTTTCCTCGTATGGGCCTTTTTTTTCTACTTGGTTTTTGGTTTTTTGTGAGAGTAGGTCTTGGTGTTGGTTAGTGTAGTTTTTGTTTTGCTTGATAGTAGCTTTTGATGATGGTGAGAGTTGCTTTTATTACTGGTGATGGTGACAATAGCCATTTGTTGCTTGTGAGAGTATCTTTTTGTGTCGGTGACAGTAGTTTTTGTTAATAGTGTTAGTGGCTTTTGATTTTTTGGAGCGTATCTTTTATTAGTGACAATAGCTTTTGTTACTGGTGATAGTAGCTTTTGTGACCTTGTTGGAAAGTAGCTTTTATTGCTAGTGATAGTAGCTTTTGTGACCTCGCCGGAAATCTCACCAGCGTAGCTTTTGTTGCTAGTAACAGTAGCTTTTATTGCTAGTGATAGTAGCTTTTGTGACCTCGCCAGAGATTGCCGGAAATCTCACCAGAGTAGCTTTTGTTGCTAGCGACAGTAGCTTTTAGTGTTAGTGACAGTAGCTTTTGTAGTCGCCGGAGACCCACCGGAAGTTGGCCGGAGGTCGGCCGGAGTTGACCGGAGACCTCGCCGGAGAAAAGAGAGAGAATAGTTGTTGACTTTTTACTCTAGTGGCATTTATGTAAATATGTTAGTTTTTATATCCAAAATATAACACCATTTTTAATCTAGTGGCCTTATGAGAGAAAAAATTAGTTGGTGGCCTTATGACTAAAAAAACATTCAAAGATGCACTTATATGTAATTAACTCTTATTTTTAATCTTTATTATGTCCTTATTAATTTTTGTTAACTTTCAATTTTTATAAATCATGGTAACCATATGATTAATATTGGACAATTTTAAAAGGGTTAATTCCTGTTTACCCAGAATTCACAAGTTTTTGGCCCACTTGCACCAACAAGTTTGTATTGTGCCCAATTACACAACTCTTTTGGGGAAAAGACCTATAAGGGTAGTTTTTTCTAAACTAGTGCCTAATATGTCCTATGCTGACTTTTAGGTCCAACCCTTACTTTTTTCTTAGGAAATCTTGTTCAAACTCTTAACAAAACAAATCTAGCCTTCAACATGCCCAAGTTTTTCACCTAACGGCTCCCTGCCTAGCGGTTACTTTAACCGGCGGAATCACTGTTGCTTGTTTCTATCTTATGCTGAGGCAATTTTTCTTTTGAAAAAAGAAGATTTAGACCTTAAAAATAGTATAGGAGTCAAGGTAGAGACAGATATACACATTTTAAACATCAAACATTAAAAATATAAAGACAAGGTGGATGAGCAATCTGGAATTATTTATTTAAACATAATTACAGACTAAAGAGGTATTCAGAGCCTCATTCTCAGGTAAACAGCAAAAGGCTGTTTATCTCTCCATAAGAATGAAAACAGATACTTACTTGTAATGAAAGCACACAACTTCACACTTAGACAGGAAGGAAGTACACTACTACTACTACTTGAGAGAAGACTCTTCTGCTCTATTTCTAAGAAGAATTTTTTTTTCCGAATCTAGAACTAATATCGAAATTTTCGAATGCCTTCTAAGAGAAGCTAAAGCTCCTTATATAGGGAGCGGAACTCAAATTACAATTGAAAACAACAAAATGTACAGGACGACTCCGTGATTTCCTGCTTTCCTGAGTGCTCTTGCTAGTGGAGGTCGGACGGGGAAAAGCAGATTCTTTTAGGTGAAATGTTTTTCACCTGCTTTTTTGAAAAGCAAAAGCAACTTTTGGGAAAAGTGCAAAAGTACTTTCAGTGTTTTCTACACCTGCTGCTTCACATGTTCTCGTCAGTTTCTGAATTGTGACCAAGGACAAACGAGTCGTTGTCTGCCTGGGCCATTCGAGCAGTTGTTGCGTTGTCTTCGACATCTGTATCAACATACATCTTGTAGTGGTTGTCTGTTTCAAGTCTTTCCACCCACTGTAAGCATGCCAGTGTCGAATTTATCTCTTTTCTGGTAAGAGATAAGAATAGGTCACTGCTGACTACGTCAGGATGATCGTAAACAGTGATAATAGTTTTTTCTCCTGCTGCCAGGAAGGTATTGTTGATGTCTTCAGAGATGATCTTCTTGATGTATTCCAGGGTCATGGCCTTCATCCAGGGGATGCTTGATTTTGGCTGGCCATTATACCCAACACAGGCAGGCTGCAGATATTTCCTTTGGATAATTCTCACATAATGATATGGAGAAATATACTCAACCTTACCGTTTGCCTTCTGGATCCATTCTGGAGGAGTGTATCTGAACTTCAGACGAAGCATACAGTCATTTTTTCTAATATTTTTGACTGTGTTGACAATGATAGTGTCACGCCCCTGATTTTTAACACAAGTAAAAATCGATATATATAACCCCATAATTATATATGCGTGAAATGTTTCAGCCAACAATACAAAATGAAACATAACTGCACCACAGAGTTTTGCCACATAGCGGAAGTCATAACAATTACAAGGCCAACAAAATTTGCTTCCTACCCATAATACTGCCAGCACACCACTTCAGCTTCAGCCACGATCAACCTGACCTGCAGAAATAACCCCTACACAATTCAATTGAATAGTGCACCGGGTTGCCACACAACAAACCCGGTAAGCTTATGAAGCTCGTATGAGTAAACTCAAAACCACAAAGCAAAACACATTTCTTAAGTCACCCCAACCTAAACACGATATACACAAAGCTCACTCCTACAGCCATCGATTCCATAATTTTCCATATCGTGCCTACATAAGTCAACTGGTGACTAAACTACATGCCCAGATTCCCAACCTAGCATCTCATTACACAAATGTCCCTGTCAAACAAAATCTCCTTAGATAATGTTTGAAAATCCCTAGACGCACAACAGTGAGTCACAAGGACCACACTCATTTCCTTCCCACCAGAAACCTTGTCATCAACATGACATCAAGGTGAAAGCAATGAATCACCTTCCTATCCTCACACAGAGCACAAACGTCACCACTATGGTCTTCAAAATAAATCAAACAATCAATCAATCAAATCAAGGAGAAAACAAGGCAATCACAATTCAAAACAAGCAAAACAAGTCATGGTAACCCCTGCATATAATTTAGTTTAGGAGGTCACACTAAGTCAAGCAGTTCAAATCAAGGTAGTCATCGTAATCCCTCACTCTGACGTCTGTGGGTAGCCCCGACCATCACAGCAGTCCTCTCGATCTTTGTTAACTTAATAACAATTAAGCTCCGTTAACGAGCAGTCATCACACTGATCATCACATAGATTCCACCGGTCTTCACCCAGATATTCATCATCCTACTGATCATCACATAGATTTCAAGGATCATCACATAGATTTTGCCGGTCATCACGTAGATGGAAATCATCCTACTAATCATCACACAGATATCGCCAGTCATCACACAGATAGCGATCCTCACACATATTCATCACACAGATATCGCCGGTCATCACAAAGATAGCGATCATCACATAGATTCATTGCTAGTCATCACACAGATAGCAATCATCACACAGATATTCCTACACAAGTTACACATATATTTCTACACAAGCTTTACATGACAATCATCACAAAGATTCATCATATTGATGTCATCGATTCATCACACAGATACTCCTATACAAGCTACCATATCTTAAGTCTCACTTAAGGTAGTCATACTAGACCCATGGTATCTCAACACATGATATCCTACAATCACAACTCAATACACAATTTCATCAGTCATCATCCAGGTAACAATCATCCAACTCATCACATAGATACTCCTACACAAGCCTTACATGACAATCATCACAAAGATTCATCATATTGATGTCATCGATTCATCACACAGATACTCCTATACAAGCTACCATATCTTAAGTCTCACTTAAGGTAGTCATACTAGACCCATGGTATCTCAACACATGATATCCTACAATCACAACTCAATACACAATTTCATCAGTCATCATCTAGGTAACAATCATCCAACTCATCACATAGATACTCCTACACAAGCCTTACATGACAATCATCACAAAGATTCACCACGAAGCCACTAATACATGAATACATATGTATATATATATACCCCATAATATATATATATACACACATAGTCATTCACACAAAAATACCACTAATACCATCTAAAGTCACAGTTAATCCCATAACTCCAAGACAATATGGTAACTAGGCTCATAACACATATCGTGAGATTTACTCACCTCGAAATTCCTGCTGCGTCTTCAATACAGAACCGAACCAAAACTATCACCAACAACTCGTCCAAATACTTCGTCAAGTACCTAATCACATACGGTTCCAACTTAGTAATGATTCACATTTGATTTAAGTTCGAAACCCCTGTTTTGAACTAAAATCCCCAAAGTGGCGCCAATCGAGGCAAAACCACATCCGAGACCTCCCAAGGTCTTCGGAACACGCCCACGATCGATGTGACCCAACCACAAGTCGATCGGACGCTCGAATCCTCACGGATCAAATAAATTCACCGATATGAAACGGAAAAAATCATAACAAATCCATTCGAACTCCAAAATTTGCATATTATATATCGAAACGCTCGTATCGACGAGTAGAAGACATATAATACCAAAAACAGTCCCATACATGGCCGGAACACCACCGGAACGCCGCCACAGGCGGAGGCGCACCGCCGCCGGCCAAAACTCATTATTTCACAAAACTCCCAACATCAAAAAGCTTCATCTAAGCATGCTTGTGAACTTTCATAACTGGATCGAAGTCAGAAAACAAGCTTAAGGGATCGAAAACTACCTCACAAGCCGTGAACAGTAATCCAATCCGAGTTGATCGAGTTTTCACGTAAACCGGTCGAAACAAACACCAAGGATCGACCAGGGAGCTTGTTCTGAACTCAACCCAAGAAAATCGAAGCCGCGCCGACGTCGGAACTGTGTTTTCCGGTCGGGTCCGAATTCTTCGATCTGCACCGCCTTGAACTGCCACCGAGAAGGAGAATCGCCGTAAGAGAACACCAGAGGGATGACCAGACGGAGGAGGCGACCCTGCTGGCCAAGTTTCACGGCCGGAGACCGCCGCAGTCGGCCGGAAAATTCGGGTCGGAACTCCGGGTTCGGGTCGGGTCAGTCGAAAATCTTCGACTCCGAGGGCGCGGACGAGAGAGAAGAGAGAGAGGAAAATTATTTCCGGAAACGGAAATGAGGAAAAATGAAATAAAAATCTGATTTTCCCTTTTTATACTAAAACGGAAACTTCTTCCGATAGCCATAACTTCCTCATACGAACTCCGATTTCCGCGTTCCACATATCCCCGAATTCGTATCGACGCGCTCTACAACTTTCGTGAAGGAAGTTTTCGGAGAATCCCAACAAATAAAAAGTCAACCTTTGGCAACCCCCCTAAAACCATACTTTTTAAATAATTAATTCGTCCGAAACACTTCCGCTCCGTCCACGAGCCACGAAACCGTCCAACAATCATAAATTAGATTCCAGAAATTCCTCGAAAAATGAATACGAATTTCTGGGGCATCACAGATAGGCGGCAAACCTTTCAGATCATCATTTGTTTTAGTCCACAGATTATGGACAAAACCATTTTCAACAGGCCAGAGCTTGTGTTCCTACGGATGTTCACTCTGAACATTGACTAAATATCTCCCAACATAAGGTCCTGCAATGATAAAGAGAGTTGGTAGAACTCCGTCTTTAGAATTATGACTTCCTATCAGACTATGGAACTCATGTCAGTCTGATTCATTGAGTGCCATGATCGGGACCCTAGCACTTTCTGGACTTTCAAGGAAGTGAATTTTTTCTTTTCTTACAGCACTCTGCTGTGTATGAAGGTCTTCAAACTGTGGCCTAGCATTTTCATAGAGTTCTTCAGCTAGTGCAAAGAGAGCTGCGAACATCAGACCACTGCTTCTTTCTTGAAAGGCAAATAAAAGGTTATCCAAGATTGCCTTCTGGTGATAAGCTAGTCTCCTGCCAGTTCTGAACACAGGAGCATCAAATGTTCTTAATTCATAATTAAAAACATTTATAACTCCAGTTGGAGTTGGTCTGCTTTTTGGCAAAGCAGTAGCCGTCAACAGTCTTGATGAGCCTTTACCGTCTGCCGTTTGAGATGGGCTAGCCAATCCTTTACCCTGGGATTGATCAGTTGTGGCTAGTCCTTTAGGACTTAGCAGAAACCTTTTAAGGATTTTTTCTTTGGTTTCCATGGGATCCTCTTCAGGCTCATGTTCTGTCCTAGTTCTTCTGCTTCTGGAATTACGACCTTCGTCATCATCTCTTTGGCTGAACATTGCCATTTCTCTAGTCAATGCGTCTGGAAGATAATTCTTGTTTCCTGCAATTAATTCAACATGATAATCATATTGGTTAAGAAATAATTGCCAATTTGCTAATCTTCCTTTATCAGCAGCTTTGTCAAGTTTAAAATTTTTGAAATTCTTTACTCTAGCCCAATCGGTGAGGACAGTAAAGGGTTTTCCAAGGAAAGCTGGAGAATTTAAAATTGTTTTCTTCTTGACAGCCAAAATTCTTTTTTCCCCTATGGGATAATTTAGTTCTGTAGGGCTGAACTTGCCACTACAAAATTTACAGATCTTTTCAATGATAGTTCCAGACGTTTTTGCCAGAACTACACCAGACCAATAATTATCACTCGCATCTGTTTGGAGGATAATTTCATCATTTTCTTCTGGTTGTTGAAGAGGAGGGAGGTTTTTGCAGAGATTTTTTATCTGCTTCACAATTTTTTCATCATCTTCTGTGAAGTTCCATTTTCTTTTTGAACTTGTCTTTGGAGATAACATTGCTGTTAACCCTGATATTTTGGGAATGAAATCTCTCCCACAATTTATGACACCAAGGAATCTCTCTAGACTCTTAGCATCAGGAATTCTATCTGGGAATTCCCAGATTTTCTCAAGGATATGAGGTTGGAGTTTTATCACTCCATTCTTGATGTTTATTCCTAGGAAATCAACTTCATCGAGGATAAAGAAGATTTTCTTTTCTCCTAGGATAATTCCATGCTAAACTATCAGCTTTACAACCTCGTGGAGGTGTTTCATGTGTTCATCTTTATTTTTGGAGAAGACTAGAATGTCATCTATATAGACGACGTAGAACTCCGCAACATGTTTAAAGATGTTGTCCATCTTTCTCTGGAAGATTGAGGGAGCTTTCTTGAGATCAAAAGGCATTACCAACCATTTGTAATGTCCTTGAGGCGTTCCAAATGTAGTGAGAGGTATACTCTCAGGATGCATCTTGACTTGCCAAAAACCCGACTTTGCATCGAATTTTGAAAAGACTTTAGCTCCTCTGAGCTAGTTGATCAATACTCTTACTTGAGCAATTTGATAACCGTCTTTGACAGTCTTTTTGTTGACATCTCTGTAGTCAATTACCATTCTAGCTTTTCCTCTGAGGTTTTCTGCATGATTTCTCATGTAAAATGCTGGAGCATGATGAGGGCTAATGGAAGGTTGAATTAATCTCTTGTTTAGGAGATCTTCAATATCTTTTCTGAATTCTTTCTGATCTTCCTCTTTGTACTGAGGAATGGCTTTGACATGACATATAGCATTCATGTCATGTAATCTTAATTCACAGACCACTGGGTCTTTTTCCCAAAACTTCTGAGGTCTACATCGATATTATGTTCGAGTAGTTTCTTGATTTTATCAAGAGTGGGAATTTTCTGAGACTCAAGCTTATTCTGAAAGTGGTTGAGGTTATGCTCATGGATGAAACTAGCTTCTTCATCTTCACTAGTCTCTTATTCTTCTTCTTCAGAAGATTCTTCAACAAGTAATTCTTCTTGTTGCTTGATTTGGAGTATAGGCTCGAATTTGGGTTTGTAGGGGGTAAGATCACCACTATTCTGTTGCGATCTCTGATACTGAGTAGTAAAACCAGGACCTACTACACTTTTTGCTTGTGTAAGTCGGTCTGCCCAGAACACCCGTTCTCCTTTTCTGAAGCCTATTGCTTCTTCATCCTGAATGAATCTCTGTTGGAGAATAAAATCGTTTCCCAACAGGAAATCTGATCCTTGGCCTTCAAATTGCGAAACATTATGGATGATAAATGTTCCTCCACCAATGGTGATATGAACATTTTTTGCTACTTCATGGTGAGATGGCTTCCATCAAATGTAACACCAGTAGCGATTCTTTTTCTTTCCTCTTTCCATAGTTCATCTGGAATTGCAAATCTCTTTGCAACAGTAAATCCTGATCCATTATCTACAAAGGCATGTAGATGATATTTTTTGTGATCAGGGAATTTTAGTCCAATCTCTGTGTAGTTGCTGTATCTACTAGTAGAGACGGCTTTCGATTGGTGAAGCTCATTTTCTTGAGCTTGTTCCTTTGGGATTAATATGGTTTACATTCTTCTGAAACAATTTCTGGTGGTTCAACCAGTTCGATATCTTCATCGATTTTTTCTTCACCGATAATTTCATCGATTTTTTCTTCACCGATGATTTCTTCCTTTATTTTTTAGGAAGATGGTTCCATGATTTCTTGAAACAGGGTTTCTACTTCTTTCTCTTTTTGCTCAGAGAAATATTCTTCATATTCTTGTTCAACCAATTGGCTGACAAGGCCATTCTTGGTTTTTCTTCATGTTTCAGCTATGAAGCATTCCTTGTGATAAGTCTTTTTTGACTCTTCACAATACATAGGGAGACCATTCTTTTGGTGACATAGGTAGTAGTCACAAACGAATGTACCAGGGTTTACCTGATAAGAAGACATTAAAGATTCTGTCTTGCTTTCTTCCCAGTTTTTGATTCTTAGAACATTCATCTGTCTTGATTCGAAGTACTCTACTTCAGAATCTGTTTCAGAGTCAGATGATTCCTCTTCTTCAGACCAGGCAGAATAAACTGACCTGTCATCTTTTTCATGGTCATAATAGGCTATTTCGTAGCCTTTCATGTTTTCTGTTTCTACTATCTGCTCATATTCTTCAAAGAGAGTTTTAGTAGATCTTTTACCCTTTTCCGGGCATTCATTAGCATAGTGCCCTTCAGCTTTACATAACCAACATCTGCAAGCTTTCTTGCTTGGTTGTTTATGCTGATGCGCATTCTTTTTTTTCTTGAAGAATTTCTTTTTAGGATCTTCATCCTGCTGTCTGTTGTAATTGGAACTTTTCTTGAATTTCCAATTCTTTTTCTGATTACTCTTTTTAGAGTAATATTTTTCTTTCTTTTTTCCGTGGAACTTGGAGTCATGACATCCCCAGTTGGTTGGCATGTCAAGTATTCCATAACAGAAATTTTCAACTCCTTTGAGTCGTTTCTTGGCCATCTTAGCTCTAAGATTGGCTTTGCATTGCTCTTTTAGTAATTGCCTGATTCTGTCGGCAATTCCTCCAACTGAAAATCTCTCAATTGGTTTTTCAGCTATGCTTTCTCTCACAGCTGTTCTCCATGGTTTAGGGAGTTTTCTGTGCAACAGATTAACTAGATCAGTATTCTTTAGTTCACCAATTGTACAGTAATATTCTTGAAATTCATTCAAGTATTCTTCAAAATATCTCATGTCACAGATTTTGAGAGCATAGATATTTGATTTGGCAGTTTCTTTAGCCTTCTCACTCAGATTTGAGAGATCTCCACAGAACTGATCATACAGAGGTACTGCAAAATCATACGGAGACTTTGAATTTTTGATTTCTTCTAGCCAGTCTCTTCCTCTGGCAGTTTCTTTGAAATATAGGTAATTCTTTTTTGCTATTCCAGTAAGAGTAGTTTCATAGTACGTACACCTGCAAATCTAGTGCTTCAAATTTTCCAAGGGTAAGTGCAGAAGCCATCATTAGGATATCTACCCATTGGTCAATGGTTTTTCTTTTATCTAGACTCTTGTCTACATTTAACCAGATGCCATAGTTCGTGATTGGAACTCTAGGCATATTGTCCTCTAGGACAAATCTTTGGGAATTTCTTTCCCCTTTTCTACCCGTGGGGGCTTTCTGAGCTAGGAGTTTTATTTTTCCTTTTTCTCTGCTAATGAAAGTTCTGGAGCTTTCTCCTTCTTCCATTTCAATATCTTGGTAAGGAAAGACTTTTCTCGTCTTTCTAATTTTGAATTCTTTCATTTCTTCGATTAGTTTTTCTAATCGTTCAGGATTTTCACAAGATTCTGCTTCTTCATAGAGTTCATAGAGCCTTTTTGCTCTGAACATATTGACTGGTCTGTTTAGATCAACTTCCAATTCTTCTTCAGATATTGGTTCTTCAACAGTGGGTTTTGTGCCACTAACACTTCCTGTGACTGGTCTTACCACCACTGACAATGTACATCCAATGTTAACAAGGAGTAAGAGAGGTGTTTTCAAGAAGAAATGTTTCATATCCATTATGTCATCACACAACACTGATCCAATAGAATTTGAACCATGTTCCTACAAAGAAGCCATGAACATTCCAGTATGGAAACAAGCCATGCAGGAGGAATATGATGCATTGATGAAGCAACAAACTTGGACTCTTGTTCCTCTTCCTCCAGGTAAA
This sequence comes from Rosa lucieae, assembly GCA_024704745.1. Classification (NCBI taxonomy): domain Eukaryota; kingdom Viridiplantae; phylum Streptophyta; class Magnoliopsida; order Rosales; family Rosaceae; genus Rosa; species Rosa lucieae. The sequence continues at coordinate 7,108,462 of CM045493.1, forward strand.
AATCTTGTTTCATGCAAATGGTTGTTTAAAATCAAAAGAAATGCAGACGGATCTATTGCTAGACATAAGGCAAGACTTGTGGCTAGGGGATTCCGTCAAGAGTATGGCATAGATTATGAAGAGACTTTCTCTTCAGTAGTTAGGCACACTACAGTTAGGCTTATCCTTGCCTATGCTGCTCATTTTGGTTGGCAACTTCATCAGATGGATGTGAAGAATTCTTTCCTGCATGGCACACTGAGTGAAGAAGTTTACATGTCTCAACCTAGTGGCTTTGAGACCTTTGTTGCATCCTCACTTGTCTGCAAATTGAATAAATCACTCTATGGGTTAAAACAGGTACCAAGGGCTTGGAATGAGAGATTCAACAACTATCTTCCATCCATTGGTTTCTCATCTTCATGTGCTGATCCTAACCTCTTTGTGAAAATCACTGGTACTTCAAAGGTATATCTTCTCCTCTATGTTGATGATATTATAATCACTAGCAACAGTGAACTTCTCATTGCAGAAGTCAAGGAGGCTCTCCAACTTGAGTTGACATGACAGACCTTGGCAAACTACATTTCTTCCTTGGTCTGGAAGTTAAGTATTTGAAGAATGGTGGTCTCTTTGTGTCACAGCACAAGTATGCAACTGATCTTGTGCACAAGGATGGCCTTGATAATTGTCACACTCATCTCACACCTTGCCATTATGGTATAAAGCTCCTCAAGGACAGTGGAAAACCTCTTGATCATCATGATGCCACTTATTTTAGAAGTATCGTTGGCTGTTTACAATACTTAACCTTCACAAGGCCTGATATTGCTTATAATGTTAATTATGTTTGCCAATTCATGCATTATCCAACTGAAGAGCATTTGATTGCTGCAAAACGAATACTCAGATATGTAAAAGGCAGCATTGATCATGGACTCTATTTCAGGCAAGGTAACAATGCATATAAGTTGGTTAAAATGCAAGCTTACTGTGATGCAGACTGGGCTGGTGATCCAAACGATCGAAAGTCTACAACCGGATTTGTAATCCTACTTAATTCTGCTCCTATTTCCTGGTGTAGTAAGAAACAAGCTGTTATGTCTAGATCTTCTACTGAAGCTGAATATCAAAGCATGGCTGATACTACTTCAGAAATTCAGTGGCTGCTACATTTGATCAAGGACCTACACATTAAACTTGAAGAAGTTCCCACCTTACATTGTGACAACATTTCTGCACTTGCCTTGGCTACAAACCCTGTATATCATTCAAACTTAAGCACATTGAGGTTGATGTTCATTTCACTAGAGTTCAGGTCAAAGCTGCTGGAACTATCAAGTTACAGTTTGTTACTTCAAAATAGCAGCTTGCAGATCTCTTTAAAAATACTTTGCTCTCCACAACATCAAGGCTTCTGTGCCAGCTTAATGCTTGTATCCAAGCATGAAGCTGTGGAGGGGTGTTAAGTTGACACGTCATGCAGCTCCATGTTACTTTCTCTCAAGTCACAAACTGTTATAATTAGTCTCGTTCTGTTATAATTAGTTAGCTAATTAGGGTTAGTTTGTTCATTCGCTGGTTAATTAGCATGGTTAGTTACTCAATGCCCTACAGCTGTAATCCATATGTCGAGTTTATGTTTATTGTAACCAGTACTATAAATACCTCATCCTCACCTGTAATGACCTAGTCGGTTCTCATTTTTCACAAATACTATTTCAGTTCTAAAGCTTTCTCTCTATTTCTTTAGCTTTCTTTCAGCACTAGCCACCGCAGTCACTCTAACAAAAAAAAAAAATTTAGAAAAGGCGCGCGGATCTTCTTTACAGATGCCTACATAGTGTGAAGAAGGGTTCTGCCACAGAGATGCAATGCATTGAAAGTCATCGGCTTGCTCTCAATTGTCGTTGTTTGTCAGGATAAGATGTTCGCAGTTCACAGAGAATTCTTACGTGTAGTTTCCACCAAATATTGTCTGAATAAGGCTGGAGTAAACACAAGAAAGATGTTGGATTGTTTGGCTGTTGTTACTTTCTCTGGTGCAATTACGCAGAGGATCGAGACTCATGCAAGCTGCCATGAAGGTTATTTGTGACTTTAGAATTCCAAAATCTGAATCAGGCTATGAGCAAGTGGTGAACGGAAAAAAGCATTAGGCATAGGATTTAGTTACTGCAATATATTCTTGGTAATTTCTTCTTATGAAAATGGAAGGATGGAGAGTGAACCAAATTACTGGAAAGGGGCTATTTCCTACTTCATGGACTTGTTAGAGCACCATGATGATAAACTAGTTCACAGGGCTGCGAATGCAGCATTGGCATTGATCTTCGAGACAGGAAGCCTCGACAAGTTTTGGAATAAAGTACATGATTATTCAACCTCTGCATATTCATAATTTCAAAATACACTCGATCAGGGCGATGATTTTAAAGAAACGTGAAGGGGTTAACATAGAACTAGATGTTGCGAGATCCTTCGAGACTCTCCTTAACTGATTGTGAAAAATGAAAAAGAATTGGTATTATCCTCATGCTATCGATTGATTCATCAGCTCGAATTTTTAAAAGTTCTCTAGGCGATCAATTTGAAAACTACATGGCTAAGGATTGGAAACTCCAAAATATCTTTGCTGAGTTCAATCCTTATACAAACAACGGTGCGGGTAAAGAGTTGTATGAACCTACCACTGAAAAAATCATGGTCCGTTTGTTCATGCCTGAAGGAAGCTATCCGTACATGATGACAGCGGAACAAAGAAAGAAAGACAAAGTTTGAACAACTTCTTGTAGAGCATCTGCAGTGGGGACCTATTTTTGAGTCCAAAATCCAAATTTGGGTCTAAAAGTAATGGATTCTCCCGGAGACCCAAATTTTGGACCAGATTGGGTCCTAGGAAGGACTCAAAACTTGTGGAACCTACCACATGGCAAACAAAACCCACTTGTTTCTACTATGAGGCTTCTGACGTGGGGATCACCATCAGACCACCACTCTTTGCAAGTCCAACGGCTGTGTTTTTTTTTTTTTGAGAAGTCCAACGGCTGTTTTCAAAGGAGTTGAACAGCTGTGATTAATCGACATTGGAATCCTTAATTCAAGGCTAAGTTTGTAAGTTCTTAATTAGCTTCTTTGATAGGTTTCATTACTTAATTTGTTTCTTTACTTGTCGACAATTTGACATAACGACATTGATCTTTATCTAAAAATTTTCTTAATTTGTTAACATTTATGGCACATTTACTTACTTGAAATGGAAAATAATCATAAATCAGAGACAAGTGGAATGTGAGAAGAAAGGAATCGGAAATGATTCCAGAGGAATGATTCTTAAACCCATCTTCCCCATTCGTAATCGAATTCCTGAGTATTCAGGAATCGATTCCTGATAAGGAGGTGAGACCTACATCCATTCTGATTCCTTCATGTGTTAGTAAACACATGAATTCTTTTACCCGGAATCATTCCTATTCCTTTATGTGTTAGTAAACGCAGGAATGTTTTTATCCCATAATCATTCCCTTTCATTCCAAGTAAGTAAACGTGCCCTTATACTGTTGGAAGTGGAGCCTAAGAGCAACACCAACAGAATCCCTATAATTTAATTTTTCTCTACTTTAGGGAAAAATAAGCTTTTTTTGCTCTAAAGCAACTCCAACAGCTTCGCTATAATTTTTGTATTATAGAGAAGCAAAAGTCAAACATTTATCCTATTTTTCGTTTCCAACTCCAACAGATTCCCTAGTTTACAGTAATCTATAAAATCTCCATATTCTTCTTTAAAATTTTGGAGTTTGCTGTAAATATAGGGAATTTGGTTTTCTCTCTCCTCACTTTCCCTAAAATAGAGATAGTTATAGGGAATCTGTTGGAGCAAAAGAGACTCATTTTTCCCTAAAGTAGAGAAAAATCAAAATATAGGGAATCTGTTGGAGTTGCTCAATAGATTCCCTATAACTATCTTTATTTTATGGAAAGTGAGTGTAAACACGAAAATCTGAAAACAAACAAGATGAAGACACGTGTACAAAAAATAATAATTTTATTAATTTAAGTGCGGGTTACAATCTTTGGTAATCCTCTGATTCGATCTCCAACAATGAATTTCACTCAAGGGCTTGACGCTTGATCTTGAGTTGGACGATGGTCACGAGAGTCGACACGTGACGAATGTTTTGACTTGAAGTTGGTGAAGAACCGGCTATTTGGTAGGTTGAGGGTTCTTCACACGTGCTTGGGAGGCTTCAGGAATTTTGAGAGTATTTCCTTCTCTTTTTTGGCCGAAGTCGTTCTCTTGATTTGTGAAGGGGTATTTATAGTGTCGGCGTCTCTCTTCATTTGGAATGCCTTGATGACACATAATTAATTGCATTTTCCTTTATAACATAATCAAATCAATCAGTCCTAATTAACTGATTCAATCACGATTTATTAAGGAATTATCCAATTATTTTAATAGTTGATTTTAATTGTTTTTCATTAATAGCATAAGCAAATCAATCAGCTTTAATTAACTGATTTAATCACCACTATTAAGGAATTAGCCAATTAATTTGATGGTTGATTTTAATTGTATTTCATTAATAGCATAATCAAATCAATCAGCTTTAATTAACTGATTTAATCACGACTATTAAGGAATTAGCCAATTAATTTGATGGCTGATTTTCATCTTGATTATCAATTTAAATAAATTGACATCTAATCAGCAGACGAAATTTAATACTTGATTTGACTCGGAATCAATAAATTTAATTTAATTGATCCGCCTTAATGTCAGCTGATTAAGTCGGAACAAATTTATTTATTGCCGCCGGCATTTTGTATGCCGCCACGTGTCATTCCCTGAGTCCGCCTGGTCCTGCTTACTCATAAGCCCCGTGCACATTTTGTGGGACCCACATGCTGACTAAATTTGTTCGGTCATAATTTCAAGTATTGACCGATTTATTTAATGAATTTTATTTTCATAATTTCAAGTGTAGACACCAAAAATTTAATGAAAATAAAATTCATTAAATAAATCGGTCAACACTTGAAATTATGACCAAAAAAAATTTAGTCGGCATAGGGGTCCCATAAAATGTGCACGGGGCTTATGAGTAAGCAGAACCAGGCGGACTCAAGGAATGACACGTGGCCATGAAGTTATCTTCACTTTCTGCCCTTGGCTTTCTTTGCAGAGCTTATGGTAGGCGAGAAACAAATAACGGCAGCTCTGTTGACTCCCTTTGCTTGTTGTAGAAAGCTCCTCAGCAGCTGGAACAACTTCATCATAAAATCGTCCAGCAATGGACAAACCTCCAAGTTGGTCCAAATCCCAGAGAGAGATGGACATTTCCCCGCTAGAAGTGTGGAGGGTATTTGTCGAGGGGCACCAGTACTCGCAGAAAGCCCGTATGATAGATGCAACACGGTCATAGCTGAATAGTGAGGCGAATATCGCTCGATAGAGACCGGCCTCCCGAGTAAGCTTGACATTCCTGCTTAAGATATCTTTTACCCATTCCCAGTAGAATTCTGTGTAAGAGAAGCCCCCGTTTGCACGAAATGCACTGCTCCACTTCACTGAACCGTTGCGTACACGATCGCTGAGAAGCTTGAATGGGGTCTGAGGAGTGTTCTGATCATGATGCGAAGACTTCAGCAATAGTACATGCGAGTTTTTTGGTCTCTTCCAGATCTCGGTTGTCGAAACATAGCTAACTGGTGAGGTATCACATGAGTCCACTGGAGGATGTGAGCTGAAGGGTCATAAGGAGGGACATCGATTGCTTGAGCCCCAGTCAACGATGGATGCACTTGCAGAGTAGTGCCATCACTTTGAGCGTCCTCCGGATCCTCGAGGATTGTGACTGTCCCTTTCTTGAAGCACTTGAAAAAGGCCATGGCCACAAAAGGACGGGAAGCACGATCGGAAGTGCCTGACGATGTACGCGAAGCCTAACCGCTTTCAGTGGACCCTACCACGCACAAATGTGTAGGAATCCAAGCGTTTAGGACGTCCGCGTTCTTCTCTCCGTGAGCCGCCAAATACGAGAAGCCTAACCGCTTTCAGTGGACCCTACCACGCACAAATGTGGAGGAATCCAAGTGTTTAGGACGTCCGCGTTCTTCTCTCCGTGAGCCGCCAAATACGAGAAGCCTAACCGCTTTCAGTGGACCCTACCACGCACAAATGTGGAGGAATCCAAGTGTTTAGGACGTCCGCGTTCTTCTCTCCGTGAGCCGCCAAATACGAGCAGCCTAACCACTTTCAGTGGACCTTACCACGCATAAATGTGGAGGAATACAAGCGTTTAGGACGTCCGCGTTCTTCTCTTCGTGAGCTGCCAAATACGCGAAGCCTAACCGCTTTCAGTGAACCCTACCACGCACAAATGTGGAGGAATCCAAGCGTTTAGGACGTCCGCATTCTTCTCTTCGTGAGCTGCCAAATACGCGAAGCCTAACCGCTTTCAGTGAACCCTACCACGCACAAATGTGGAGGAATCCAAGCGTTTAGGACGTTCGCGTTCTTCTCTCCGTGAGTTGCCAAATACGTGAAGCCTAACCGCTTTCAGTGGACCCTACCACTTACAAATGTGGAGGAATCCAAGCATTTAGGACGTCTGCGCTCTTCAATTATCACCAAAGTCCTGGAAAAGAAAGAGGAAAAAAAAAATATATATATATATATATATATATATGTTTCAAATCACTTTCAGAACGCATGTAAGGTGAAAAAAAAAAAAAAAAAAAAAAGGTGGTTGCGGCACAAAGCATGATCAAGGAAAAAAGAGAATCATGTTATAGAACCAGAAAAAAAAATCCATCAATCATGCTTTTGTTGTGATAAAAAAAAAATAAAGGAAAAAAAACTCATGCTCTGGGTTGCACACTTACACGTGCATGTAATCAATTATATATATATATATATATATATATTCATATGTCAGAAGGTAGGCATGAATCATGTTGAATATTCTAGACCATGTGACTTTTGGGTTTTCCCATAGAGATAGTTATTGTCTCTACACATTCCTATGCAAGTTTCTTGAAGGATTCATGAATATGGAAGATTCATGAAGGAGTATTCATTGGAAGAGTTGAATGGAGCATTAATGAAGACATCTAGAGGGTTCCTCCTTGGCCTATATAAGGAGAGGTCATTTGCTCATTCTAATCATCCAATCCAATCTCATCTTCATCCAAATAGAGAGTGAAGAGTGTCCGCTCTAAGTTGAGAGTGTTGTAGTTGTTAGGTAGCAAAACAAGTGTGAGAGAGAGAGAGTTTCCTTCAAGTAGTATTCTTGAAGTTGTGTATCTCTTGTACCCACCTTATCATAGTGGAAGTTCTTGTTGTTGCTGCCCCGTGGACGTAGGCACCTTGCCGAACCACGTTATATCTGGTGTTCTCTTTCCATTACTCTCTTTATTTCTTTGCATATTATCCTATTGTGGTTTGAGTTATTATTTCCATTCTATTAATTTTCCCAACAGTGGTATCAGAGCCCTTGGTTCGTGGGGGGCGTTAGAATGGAAGGTTCAAGGAGTACCATGATCCGACTCAACCACTCAAATTGGATTACATGGAAGCCGAGAATGGAGGATATTCTCTATTGCAAAGATTTGCATGAGCCAATTGAAGGAGTGGAGGCCAAGCCAGAAGGGACATCGGATGCAAATTGGACGAAGATGAATCGCAAAGCCATCGGTCATATCCGCGAATGGGTGGATGATAGTGTATTCCACCATGTCTCAAATGAAACCAACGCACATGAATTATGGTTGAAGCTGGAGTCCTTGTTTGAGAAAAAGACCGCTGCCAAGAAAGCATTTCTAATCAAGGAGCTCGTAAACATGAAGTATAAAGATGGTGTTAGAGTGACTGAGCACCTCAACAACTTTCAAAGTACAATCAATCAATTGACCACGATGGACATGAAGATTGATGATGAGTTGCAAGCCTTGTTGCTATTGGGATCGTTGCCGGACAATTGGGAGACCTTTGTTGTAACTGTAAGTAATTCTGCTCCAAATGGTGTATTGTCTATGGAAAATGTTAAAAGTAACATGTTGAATGAAGAAACCAGAAGAAAATCTTCAAGCTCAGACAATAGCCAAGTCTTTGTGACGGAGAATAGAGGAAGAAGCAAAAGCAGAGGTCCCAAAGGCCATGGAAGGAGTGTAAGCAGATCGAGGACAAGATTCAATGGAAAGTGCCATCATTGTGGTATTTTTGGCCACATGAAGAAAAATTGCAACAGGTTGAAAAAAGATCCAAAGGAGGGTCGAGATGGCAATACTCATCAACCGACTGTCGACACGAAAAATACTGCAGCTTCCCTGTCTCATGATGGGTGTGAGTTCCTTTGTCTTGAAGGTGAATGTCTACATGTTGATGATTGTCCCGGTGTTGCATGGGTCGTTGATTCCGGAGCCTCTTTCCATGCCACTCCACACTTGGAGTACTTCACTACATACAAAGGTGGTGACTTTGGGATTGTGAAGATGGGCAACGATGGCTACTCTAAGATTTCAGGAATTGGAGATATTTGTTTTGAGACCGATTTGGGCAACAAGCTTATGTTGAAAGATGTTAGACATGTTCCGGGTCTACGTCTCAATTTGATGTCAACCGGTGTGCTTGACCGACAAGGGTTTCATCATCATGGAGGTGATCAAAAATGGAGGCTTACCAAGGGATCATTGGTGGTTGCTAGAGGGAAGATGTGTTGCACTCTCTACAAGACATATGGCAAGATATGCAAAGGAGAGTTGAATGTTGTAGACGATTCTTCTCCAAGTCTATGGCACAAGCGGCTAGGCCATATGAGTGAGAAGGGATTGCAAGTTTTGGCAAAGAAGTCTCTAATTCCCTATGCCAAAGGTACCTCACTTGACCCTTGTGATTATTGTTTATTTGGTAAGCAACATAAAGTTAGTTTCACAAGAACATTTACAAGGAAAGAAAATATATTAGACCTAGTACACTCTGATGTATGTGGTCCCATGGAAGTTGAATCACTAGGTCATAATAAATATTTTGTTACTTATATTGATGATGCTTCACGAAAGGTTTGGGTTTATTTGTTGAAATCAAAAGACCAGGTGTTCCAAACCTTTAAGGAGTTCCATGCCATGGTGGAGAGGGAGACAGGAAGAACCCTCAAATGTCTCCGTAGTGATAATGGCGGAGAGTATACTTCGAATGAGTTCAGAGATTATTGTTCAAAGCATGGCATCAAACACAAGAAGACAATTCCTGGCACTCCACAGCATAATGGTGTAGCAGAGAGAATGAACCGCACCATTTTAGAAAAAGTGAGAAGCATGCTAAAGACTGCCAACCTGGCAAAAGAGTTTTGGGGCGAAGCAGTGACAACCGCATGTTACCTTATCAACCGAACACCATGTGTACCCTTGGACTTGGAGAATCCCGAAGGCGTGTGGACCGGTAAAAGTGCTTCATATTCCCACTTGAGGGTGTTTGGGTGCAAAGCATTTGCACATGTACCAAAGGAGCAAAGATCAAAGCTAGATGACAAGGCCATGCCATGCATCTTTCTTGGGTATGGCAATGAAGAGATGGGCTACCGGTTGTGGAATCCAAAGACCAAGAAATTATTCAGAAGCAGAGATGTGGTGTTCCATGAAGGTCAAACCATTGCGGATTTTGACAAAAAGGAAGTAGAAAATGCAGACCGCCTCATTTACGATTCATCACCGCTTCTACAAGAACCTAGTGACAAAACTCAAGATATGGTAAATGAAGATGTTCCTGATATGACAGAAGTAGAAGCAGAAGTAGCAGAACCTGAAGATAATGATCAGGTGGATCATGATCAGGGGGAGCCTATTCAGGGGGAGCAGCTAGAAAATGCCCAAGTATCGGTTCGAAGATCCAACAGAGTGCCAAAGCCAAGTACCAAGTATCCTTCTTCACAGTATATTTTGGTCACTAGTGATGGAGATGATCCATATTCCAGATACATTCTGTTGACAAATGATGGAGGGCCTGAATGCTTTGAGGAGGCAAAGACTCATGCAGACAGTGATAAGTGGATGTTGGCAATGAAGTCTGAGATGGAGTCCTTATTGAAGAATGGCACCTATGAGTTGGTGGAGCTTCCTAAAGGCAGAAAAGCACTCAAAAATAAATGGGTGTTTAAGTTGAAGAGAGATGAGAATGAACAGTTGACAAAGTTCAAGGCTCGCTTGGTTGTGAAAGGTTTTGGGCAGAAGGAAGGAGTAGATTTTGACGAGATCTTCTCACCAGTTGTCAAGATGACTTCTATTAGAGTTATTTTGGGCATGGCAGCTAGCATGGATCTTGAGATGGAGCAGTTAGATGTGAAAACGGCATTTCTTCATGGTGATTTGGAAGAAGAAATATACATGGAGCAACCGAAAGGTTTCGAAGTTGAGGGAAAGGAGAACATGGTTTGCAAGTTGAAGAAAAGTTTATACGGGCTTAAGCAAGCGCCAAGGCAATGGTACAAGAAATTTGACTCATTCATGATGGGTCATGGGTACAAGAGAACTGATGCAGATCCATGTGTGTATATCCAGCGGTTTACTGGAGGTAATTTCATAATTTTGTTGCTCTATGTTGATGATATGTTGATAGTGGGCCAAGACGTTTCTATGATTTGTAAGTTGAAAGTAGATTTATCAACGTCATTTGATATGAAAGACTTAGGGCCAGCTAAGCAGATTTTGGGCATGGAGATTACTCGTGACAGGCAAACGAAGAAATTATGGCTGTCACAGGAGAGGTATGTTGAACGGGTGCTTGAAAGGTTCAACATGAAAGAAGCTAAGCCAGTAAGCTCACCTCTAGGAAATCATTTCAAGTTAAGCAGAAGATTATGCCCAACTACACAAGTGGAGAAAGATAAGATGGCAGGTATCCCTTATTCATCAGCTGTCGGTAGTCTTATGTATGCCATGGTATGCACCCGCCCTGATATTGCACATGCAGTTGGTGTTGTTAGTAGATATCTTTCTAATCCTGGCAGGGAGCATTGGGAAGCTGTTAAGTGGATACTTAAATATTTGAGGGGCACCTCAAAGTTGTGTTTGTGTTTTGGTGGATTAGGACAGATCTTGGAAGGTTTCACAGATGCAGATTTGGCAGGAGACCTTGATAATAGAAAGTCCACTTCTGGATATTTATTTACATTTTCTGGGGGAGCTGTGTCATGGCAGTCCAAGTTACAGAAGTGTGTTGCCTTATCCACCACAGAATCTGAGTACATAGCAGCAAATGAAGCAGGCAAGGAAATGTTATGGCTGCAAAGGTTTGTTCAAGAGTTGGGTGTGAAGCAAGAAAATTATGTGGTGCATTGTGATAGTCAGAGTGCTATTCACTTGAGCAAAAATTCAGTGTATCACCCCCGCACTAAGCACATTGATCATCGTTATCATTGGATTCGAGATGCAGTGTCAAAGAAGTTTTTCCAGTTGAGAAAAATTCACACCAATAAGAATATTTCAGATATGCTGACTAAAGTTGTTCCCAAGCAGAAGCTGGAGTTTTGCATTAAGGCTGCTGGGATGGACTTCCATTGAGAAGTCATGGTACCCATGGTCTAGAGGGGGAGATTGTTGAATATTCTAGACCATGTGACTTTTGGGTTTTCCCATAGAGATAGTTATTGTCTCTACACATTCCTATGCAAGTTTCTTGAAGGATTCATGAATATGGAAGATTCATGAAGGAGTATTCATTGGAAGAGTTGAATGGAGCATTAATGAAGACATCTAGAGGGTTCCTCCTTGGCCTATATAAGGAGAGGTCATTTGCTCATTCTAATCATCCAATCCAATCTCATCTTCATCCAAATAGAGAGTGAAGAGTGTCCGCTCTAAGTTGAGAGTGTTGTAGTTGTTAGGTAGCAAAACAAGTGTGAGAGAGAGAGAGTTTCCTTCAAGTAGTATTCTTGAAGTTGTGTATCTCTTGTACCCACCTTATCATAGTGGAAGTTCTTGTTGTTGCTGCCCCGTGGACGTAGGCACCTTGCCGAACCACGTTATATCTGGTGTTCTCTTTCCATTACTCTCTTTATTTCTTTGCATATTATCCTATTGTGGTTTGAGTTATTATTTCCATTCTATTAATTTTCCCAACAAATCATGCAATTGGGTCTGTACATGGGGGCATCTATTTATATATACTGTCAGAACATATGGACATGCAATTGAACAAGGATCGATTAAGGCAGATTATGAAAATATATAAAAAATTATTATCAGAAGGGGATAGAAGCGTACCTCAGTTCCTCTGTGCTTTAATAACTCGTGGGGTCCAAGGCAATAAATTAGCATCAACAAGCAAATAAAGAAATCAGAGCTGAACCACTGCAAGTGGCTTAGTGGTTCTTACCTAGTTGGGTGTGCTCCCCAACCTAGGTTCGAATTCCGAAGCTGTCAAAATGGCCAGACACTGTGCTGCAATGCAGAGTTGGAGCATTTCACATGCGCCGAAGGGGTTTATCTTGGGCCTAGGAAGCCTTTGGATTCCCCTTGACAAAGTAAAAAAAAAAAAAAATCAGAGCTGGGGTTCCCAATTGGGAAATTTCTGGAATACGCCCAGTGTAGGCTGCTCCCTACACGTCCGTTAATGGAAGGGCAAAAGGGTGATTCCAGGTTTCAAAAACGACAAGCTTTCTGTGGTGGTAAAAAAGGTTTTATTGCAGCTCATCCCTCTAAGGTGGCAATGGCAAGATTGTCATTTGACCGATTGTGGCAAAAGTGTCAATTGACCGAGTGTGTCCTACTTAGTTGAAGAGGGAGGCACCAAGAAATTTTAAATAGTACGCCCAGTGTAGGCTGCGCCCTACACGTCAGTTAACGGAAGGGCAAAAGGGTGATTCCAGGTTTCAAAAACGACAAGCTTTCTGTGGTGGTAAACAAGGTTTTATTGCAGCTCATCCCTCTAAGGTGGCAATGGCAAGATTGTCATTTGACCGATTGTGGCAAAAGTGTCAATTGACCGAGTGTGTCCTACTTAGTTGAAGAGGGAGGCACCAAGAAATTTTAAATAGTGGAGATAGACTTTTTAAATGAAAGAAAATTTTATTTTAATTAAAATAAATAAGCATTTTAATTTTAATAAGTTACTTACTGTTTTTTTTTTTCTGATAGTACCAAGTTACTTACTGTTTAATTTTAAATGTTTCAATTTTGAATAATTTGTAAATCGCACAAAATCCTTATACGGTTATCCAAGTTGTCTAGCATGTTTATTGATAATAGAGAAAAAATATACCTTTCAAAACAAACAAGGTGGAGGAAATAGAATTTATCAAATTCGATCGTTAGATATTAATCATACTATCATGACATAAAGAAATGGTTATGATCAAAGTTTTAATTTTTTTCGTCATAGTTTGAGTCTCGATCTACATGGTCAACCATAAACCCTAAATACACATAAAACTAAAATGTTCATAACCGCTCACTCGCATCTTATTTTGGATCGCACAAAATACTTACATGCCCACTAATGTAGTTTAACTTATTTATTAGTTACATGTAGAAGTACAACTTCTAAGATAAACAAGATGGAGGAAATAGAATTTATAAAATTCAACCGTTAGATATTATCATAACATAAAGAAACGGTTATGGGCAAAATTTCAATTTTTTTTTGTCGTAGTTTGGATCTCGTTCTACGTGGTCAACCTTAAACCCTAAATACACATAAAACTAAAATGCTCATTACCGCTCACTCGCAACTTATCTTTTCGATCTGTCAGCTCTTACACTCTCGTGGGTATGAGCTATATAACCTAATGTTAAAATTTTAGAAAATTTATCTCTTCGTGATTAAGCTCTCCTTAGGGAAGTAGAAGTATATAAAGGGTTGACCGCTTTATTTAATTTCGAAATGACGACAGATCGGGTTAAGTTTCTTTACACAGTACCTAATAATACACTATAAATAGATGGATAATGTCAAACTGATCGATTTTCAATTTCGATTATTTAGATCGTACAAAATGTTTACATGCCTACTAATGTAGTTTAACTCAATTAGTTACATGTAGAAGTATACCTTCCATGACAAACAAGGTGGATGAAATATAATTTATCAAATTCGACCGTTAGATATGATCATGACATAAAGAAATGGTTACAGTCAAAATTTCAATTTTTTTCGTCATAGTTTGGGACTTGATCTACATTGTCAACTTTAAACCCTAGATACACATAAAACTAAAATGCTCATTACCGCTCACTCGTAACTTATTTTTTCGATCTATCAGCTCTTACACTCTCGTGGGTATGAGCTATATAACCTAATGTTAAAATTTTGGAAAATTTATGTCTTCGTGATTAAGCTCCCTTTAGGGAAGTAGAGGCATATAAAGGGTTGACCGCTTTATTTAATGTCGAAATGACTACAGATCGGGTTAATTTTTTTACACAGTACCTAATAATATATTATAAATCGATGGATAATGTCAAACTGATCGATTTCCAATTTTGATTATTTAGATCACAAAAAATGCTTACATGCCCACTAATGTAGTTGACTTTAGTTACATGTAGAAGTATACCTTCCATGACAAACAAGGTGGATGAAATATAATTTATCAAATTCGACCGTTAGATATGATCATGGCATAAAGAAATGGTTATGGTCAAAATTTCAATTTTTTTCGTCGTAGTTTGGGTTTCAATTTACCTGGTCAACCTTAAATCTTAAATACACATAAAACTAAAATGCTCATTACCACTCAGTCGCAACTTATTTTTTCGATCTGTCAGCTCTTACACTCTCGTGGGTATGAGCTATATAACCTAATGTTAAAATTTTAGAAAATTTATATCTTCGTGATTAAGCTCCCCTTAGGGAAGTAGAGGCATATAAAGGGTTGACCGCTTTATTTAATGTCGAAATGACGACAAATCGGGTTAATTTTTTTACACAATACCTAATAATATATTATAAATAGATGGATAATGTCAAACTGATCGATTTCCAATTTCGATTATTTAGATCGCACAAAATGCTTACATGCCCACTAATGTAGTTAACTTATTTTAGTAGTTACATGTAGAAGTATACCTTCCATGACAAACAAGGTGGATGAAATATAATTTATCTAATTCGACCGTTAGATATGATCATGACATCAAGAAATGGTTATGGTCAAAATTTCAGTAATTTTTGTCATTATTTGGGTTTCAATCTATCAGGTCAATCATAAACCCTAAATACCACATAAAACTAAAATGCTCATAACGGGTCATTCGCAACTTATTTTTTCAACCTGTCAGCTCTTACACTCTTGTGGGTATGAGCTATATAACCTAATGTAAAAGTTTTGGAAAATTTATCTCTTCGTGATTAAGCTCCCCTTAGGGAAGTAGAAGCATATAAAGGGTTGACCACTTTATTTAATGTCGAAATGACGACAGATCAGGTTAAGTTTTTTACATAGCACCTAATAATATACTATAAATAGATAGATAATGTCAAATTGATCGATTTTCATTTTTGATTATTTAGATAGCACAAAATGCTTACATGCCTACTAATGTAGTTCAACTTCTTTATTAGTTACATGTAGAAGTATACCTTCCATGACAAACAAGGTGGGCGAAATAGAATTTATAAATTTGACCGTTAGATATTATCATGACATAAAGAAATGGTTATGATCAAAATTTCAATTTTTTTCGTCATAGTTTGGATCCCGATCTAGGTGGTCAACCGCAAACCTTAAATACACGTAAAACTATAATGCTCATAACTACTTATACACTTCTTCTTCTTCTTCTTTTCGAGCTGTTAGATCTGACACTCTCGTGGATCTAAGCTATATCAACCAATGTAAAAATTTTTTACATTAGGTTATATTTCTCTAAGGGGAGCTGAATCACGAAGTGATAAACTTCCCAAAATTTTTACATTTGGTTATATAACTCATACCCATGAGAGTGTGAGAGCTGACAGCTCAAAAAAATAAGTTGTGAATGAGCAGTTATGTGCATATTAGTTTTATGTGGTATTTAGAGTTAAGAATTGACCACGTAGATCGAGACCCAAATGATGATGAAAATAGCTAAAATTTTGACCACGACAACTTCTTCTTATTATGATAATATCCAACGGTCGATTTTGATAAAGTGTATTTCTTCCACGTTGTTGCTCATGGAATGTATACTTTTTGATACAACTAACAAACTAGTTAGATTACAGTAATAGACATATAATGATTTTGTGCTATACAAATATATAAAATTGAAAATAAATAAATTTGACATTAGCCATCTATATATTTTGCATTAGTAGGTACTCGGTAAAAAAATTAATCCGTTTTGCCGTCATCTCGACATTGAACAAAACGGTCAACCCTTTATACACTTATATTTCTCTAAGGGGAGCTGAGTCAGGAAGAGATAAACTTCCTGAAACTTTTACATTAAGTTATGTAGCTCATATCCGCGAGAGTGTGAGAGCTGACAGATCGAAAAAATAAGTTGTAAATGAGTGGTTATGTGCATTTTAGTTTTATATGGTATTGAAGGTTTAAAATTGACCCAGTAAATCGAGACCCAAATGGCGACTAGAATAGCTGAAATTTTGACCATGATCATTTCTTCTTATTATGATAACATCCAACCGTCGATTTTCATAAAATCTATTTCCTCCACATTGTTGCTCATGGAATGTATACTTTTTGATACAACTAATAAACAAGTTAGACTACGGTAGTAGACATATAAGAATTTTGTGCGATCCAAATAATTGAGGAAGTTCATAAATTTGACCTTACACATCTATTTATAACGTATTAACAGGTGCTGTGTATAAAAAATTAACCAGATCTGCTGTCATTTCGACATTAAACAAAGCGGTTAACCCTTTATACCCTTATACTTCTCTAAGGGGAGAACTACGAAGAGATAAACTTCCCAAAATTTTTACATTAGGTTATATAGCTCATACTCACGAGAGTGTGAGAGCTGACAGATCGAAAAAATAAGTTGCGAATGACCCGTTATGAGCATTTTAGTTTTATGTGGTATTTAGGGTTTATGATTGACCTGGTAGATTGAAACCCAAATAATGACGAAAATTACTGAAATTTTGAGCACGATCATTTCTTCTTATTATGATTACATCCAAGGGTCGATTTTGATAAAATCTATTTTCTCCATATTGTTGCTCATGGAAGGTATACGTTTTGATACAACTAATAAACAAGTTAGACTACATTAGTAAACATCAAAGGATTTTGTGCTATCCAAATAATTGAGGAAATTGATAAATTTGACATTACTCATCTATTCATAGTGTATTAATAGGTATCGTGTAAAAAGATTAACCCAATTCGTTAAATAAAAATTAGCCCTTCATATTGAAACGACAACGAACAAGACTAAATTGTTTCATTCACAAACCTAGTGGGTGAATGGTCTCACATACAGTTGTCTGTTCATACTCTATTTACTCATGTAGAATAATTCTTCAAATTTTTTTATTCTTATGAAATTCTTACTTAACATAACAGTTTTCATATGCATATTTCTTTTATCTGAAAAATTCATCTTCTACTGTTAAAAATAAATATGCTTTTTCTTATTATAATTTTGTTTACACATTTTTATGTTTATTATAAAAGAAATTTAAACACAAACATCAACATTGCATATTTTTTTTTTGGGTTATTATCACAAATGGTACCTGAACTATACCTCTATTTTATCGATAGTACCTGAACTTCAATTTTGATCACAACCAGTACTCGAACTTTTCTATTTCATTTTAAATGGTACCTAAGGCCACCTTCGGTCACTATTCCGGCCAAAAAACCCAAATCTAAAAAAATAAAAAATAAAAAAACAAGTTCAAGGCAAGTCTATTACCAAAAAACCATCACTATATATGATTGCAACCCTTGAAATCATCAAAAATCATCACCATGATCACCTCCCATGCCATTTTTAGTTGGAATAGTGACCGGGGGTGGCTCTAGGTACCATTTAAAATGAAATAGAAAAGTTCGGGTACTGGTTGTGATCAAAATTGAAGTTCAGGTACCATCGATAAAATAGAGGTATAGTTCAGGTATCATTTGTGATAATCTTGGTTAACAAACCTCAACATTGCATTTCTTTAATTTTTTCTGAAAGTCCAACAACAAAAAAGAAGAAACAACTTTCTGCTAAAAAAAAAAAAAGTTTTCGGCTCGACCTGCAGCCTACCACCATCACCATTAATTAGTTATTAGTATGTGACTACGTGGCTTCACTGCTATGCAACATGTGCCTCAACCCATTCTCATCAGCCTCAAAAGATATTTTAGCGAACAATTGAACTGCAACACCAGACCTGGCGTCTCCCTTGGCCTCTACTCCGGTCGTTTCCATACCCATGGAAAACTTCTTCTTCATAAACTCATACTCCATATCATCTTCTTCTAACATAACCAGTCTCACCCGAGTGAAAACCTCGAAGAGATCTTAAACAATGGAGGCGGGGGAGCTTGATTCGGAGCAATCCGACCCGGAATCGTGGCTTTTTCCGTCATTATCTACAATCATGGAGGCTTGGTACTTGCTAATTTGTTCGCTCTATGCCATCTGGAATCTACGATAATCGAATTGACCTATTTGAATTTGAAATCGACGAGAATCGGGTTTTCGAGAGGTGTGAAGATCCGGGGTTATGGTCTATAGGGGATACTGCAAAGTCTAAATCTTTTCTTCAAGCTTAAATCATCACAGTGAAATAATAGGCTTGAGCTATGGATAAAAACCCCAATTTTGACTCTTTTTTACTTCAACTCAGAATAATTTCCATAATTGCATAGGGCTAGTTGTATGGTAATGGTAGATATTAGCATTGGCAACTTAGATGAATAAGCAGCTTCTTACCTCTTGGGCATATTACGTTACTGCCCTCAGGTTGTCACAGTAACGGCAGTTTTTTTACTGATAACAATGGTTATCTCCACAATTATCTTATTGGCCTTTGCAATTCACATCGTGTGGATAGAAATCAGCCACGCATGCCTGGCCCACAGGGGCGCACCTTACATAGGGCGCATTCCAGCCGCACCCCTCCGATTGTCACCTCAATTCTGAACAAAGGAATAAAATATTGAAAGCAATTATCAAGGGTACACATATAGTGTGCGGTAAAATATATATATATATATATATACAGGCTTCTCCACTGCGGACGTCCGCAGTTTTTCATTGGTGCGGATTTCCAGTTTTGACCCACTTTCCGATCATATTTTCACATCTTAACCGTTCAGTTTTTAGGTCCTAATGTATAGATCACCTCTGCAAAATTTCAGAGGAATTGGTGATCGTTAAGGCATCCAAAACTGCAATTTACAACAATGTACACGAACGGTTCCGGTTCGACAGATTCTGTCCGTTCATGTAAATTGCAGTTTTGGATGCCTTAACGATCACCAATTTGGCTGAAATTTTGTAGAGATGATCTATACATTAGGACCTAAAAACTGAACGGCTAAGATGTGAAAATGTGATCGGAAAGTGGGGAAAAATGGAAATCCGCACCTTTTTTCTTAGGTGCGGATATCCGCACCTGAGAATGATTCTATATATATATATATATATATATATATATATATATGTATAGAGAAGACAATTATGTCATGGCATGTGATGAATAGAAGGAAACGTGGAATCATGATATTATGATTTTGGCAATATATTTGCATGTTCGGTGCCAAGACAGAAAAGAGAAGAAGGGGGCAATGACATCATGACACATGACAGAGCTGGATAAAAAAAAAACAAATCATGCTTTCCCTTGAACTCAGACAAAAAAAAGAAGAAGAAGGAATTAGCGTAAACGACAGATTAGGTCCGGAGGATGTTCACTAGCTGGTTAGCCAATTAATTTGATGGATGATTTTCATCTTGATTATCAATTTAAATAAATTGACATCTAATCAGCGGACAAAACTTAATACTTGATTTGACTCGGAATCAATTGATTTAATTTAATTGATCAGCCTTAATATCAACTGATTAAGTCGGAACAAATTTATTTATTGCCGTCGGGCTTTTTGTATACCACCACGTGTCATTCCCTGAGTCCGCCTGGTTCTGCTTACTCATAAACCCCCTGCACATTTTGTGGGACCCACATGCCGACTAAATTTGTTCGGTCATAATTTCAAGTGTTGACCGATTTATTTAATGAATTTTATTTTCATTAAATTTTTGGTGTCTACAGTGAGGGAAGAGATATCTAAATTCCCTATATTTACAGCAAACTCGAAATTTTTAAGGAAGAATATGGAGATTTTAGAGATTGTTGTAAAATAGAGAATCTGTTGGAGTTGGAGAAGAAAAATAGGCTAAAGTTTTGACTTTTGCTTCTCTATAATACAGAAATTATAGGGAAACTGTTAGAGTTGCTCTAAAATAAGAAAAGTAATTTTGGATAGAGAGATGTATGCTTTATGCATAATATGAGAGATTGAGAGATATACAGTCCAAAAACATGTATTGAGCTTCTAGAGAGAGATATGGAGGTCTTAAAATAAGATCTTACTAATTTATATTACACAACTCTGATAATTTTTCTCTTACATTCTCACTCGATTAACATAGCATTAATATAGGTGGACTCTAGACAATACCACAAATATAACAATTATTATGGACATAAACACTATGACTATTCAAATTCTGTTACTCTAGTAATCATTATAATGGTCATGACAATTATTCATTTCCTCTAATCATAAAATTTTCAAAAGAACATCTTCATCACATTCACATAAACATAAAAGCAACTAATAAAGATGGATAGGGAGCCTAGGCTCCACAACTGCAACAAGTGGGACCTTCCGAGGTGTAGACAACCCAGAAACTTCCTCCATGCTTAAATCTTCTAGTTTCAGATTGTCAGGTAATTTCCAATTGAACCCATGTAACATGTTAGCCAAGCTACACCGAATCATTTTCAGTCCTAGGCCATAACCAGGGCACATCCTCCTTCCTGAACCAAATGGAAGCAGCTCAAAACTTTGTCCCTTCACATCAATCCCCTTATTTCCCAACAAAAACCTGTCTGGATTAAACTCCTCTGGTGCATCCCATAATAAAGGGTCTCTCCCTATGCTCCATGTATTTACGAACACTCTAGTCCCTTTACGAATATGGTAACCTTCCACGTTGCAATCTTCAAGGGCTAGATGTGGGGCAAGCATTGAAACAACAGGGTGCTTCCTCATTGTCTCTTTCATGATTGCATCTATGTAGGGGAGGTGTTCCAGGTCTTTTTCTTCCACCCATCTCTCTCTCCCAATTACTCTGTCAAGCTCTTCGGTTGCCTTTCTAATGAGGTGTGGTTGTTTTATGAGTTCAGACATTGCCCACTCCAAATTCGTTGCAGACGTATCCGTTCCTCCGGCTATTAAATCCTGTTTTCCCTTAACAAAATCAATGTGCTATATATATGATGCGTCTTCTACCACAAGAATCTTGGATGAAAACAAGTAAATCAAACAAAATCAAGCATATATAAATGTGTTATATGATGTACGTGCTTCTACTAAAAGTCTACTTCCATACTATAGGGCACACGCACACATACACATGTAAGGTACGTACCTGGGTGAATCCCTTGACACCGTCTAGTGTGAGCTTAACTTCAAGATCCGGATTATCAACCAGCTTCAACAATAAGTCCACCATGTCCTTCGGCACAAAATCCTCTACTCCTCCCATCTTTGCCTTGTGTTCATCCAGAATATAATCATGAAACCTGTCCAGTTTTTTCTTCAAGTCCTTCATTTGCTTCTCGTACCTCTGCAAGTCCAAAAACTTCAGCCAGGGTATCCAGTCCCCTATATTCAAAACCCCACTCAGCGACACCAACTCGTCTAACATGTCCTGAAACCCTTTGAGTGTCACAACCGAGGTCTGAATATCAGTTTGGCTGAAGTACTCCTTTCCCAACACAATCCTACTCACCGTGCTCAGCGTTAGGCGCGAGATATGCTCTTTAAGCATAACCGGCTTCCCTGACAAGGCACAGAGGCGCGAGAGGAAAGCACGAATCTCCTCAACTCGAATGTACTCGAAAGACTCTAGTCTTTTCGAGCTGAAGAGCTCAGTGATGAAAATCTTGCGGCCTTGGCGCCAATAGTCACCGTAAGGCGCCCAAGTGACATCAAGGTAGTTGTAAGTGAGGTACTTGCCAGCTGCAGTTTGGGGTCTGGAAGCAAAGACATGATCATGTGTTTTCAGAAATTGCTTTGCCATTTCTGCAGAGGAAGCAATGACAACTGGCCGGGATCCGAACTTGAGCTGCATTATTGGTCCATAAGTTTGGGATAGTTTGTGAAGGCTTTGGTGAGGGATTGGACCTATGAGGTTTAGGTTGCCGATAATAGGCCATGGTTTAGGACCCGGTGGAGATTTCAGTTTTCTGCTTTGGGGAAAGAAAAGTTTAGAGAGAAGGGCTAAAGTTGCTAGACAGACTAAGGTTAGAACAGGCCAAGTGAAAACCAGCTCCATTTTGGTAATGTGGAATGTAGTTGGTGAGGGGACTTGGAAGTTTTTGAAGGTATATTTATAGCTCAATATATATGTGAGCCTACTGCTACTACGTAAAGTAGACTTACTTATTTTAGCATAAGGAAAATGATTTGTGGCCTCAATCTTAGGTGTCATGCCATGTCACCTACACACATCAACTATTTGTCAAATCACGCTATGTAACTCTTGAGAAAAATACTATTTTATCCTTCCAAAATCTAATGACTATGTTATTTTGGCTTTCTAAAAAATATTTTAGTTTTTTTTTTTTTGCATTTTTTCTTTTCATTATACTCATGCTTAGATTTCAATAACAATTTTTTTTCTCCAATCAAGAATAGAAAAATTTCATGTAATTCAGTCAATGGATTTGCACATACATTCTATCACAATAGATTTGCTTAACACATGTATATGAATTCAACCTTTGTTGGATTCTTGTAAATTTTGAAAATATATATAGTGTGAAAAATACATATTCATACGATTATATATATATATATATATATATCTTTTGTTCATTTCTTCTCTTTATGTAGCTAGGGTTTAAATGTTATATTTGAGTTTATTATTTTTTTTATTTTTCCCCCATATATTTAGATTGTAGATGATAATTAATTGCTGCTACTAACATGAAATTTTTTCTTACATCTTAATTTAGACATATGTATTTTCCAAAATCAATTTATTAAAGCTAGTTTTTTGGATGAAATTAATCAATGTTTGGAAAGAAAAGTTAATGCCTATTTCTTGACACCTAATTCAATATATTAATACTATTTGGAAAGAAAAATTATAGGAAAGAATTTAATTAAATTAAGAAAAATATTGGTCAAAGAATTTGTAGACATATCTCTTAAATTAATACATAATTAGTAGCTTATCTTTTTTTTTTCGTCACCTAATTAAATTCATTATTGTATGTAATTCACCCCCTAACATCTAAAAGGAAGTATAAAAGGGTAGAGTTGGTGTTGCAATAGTATGATGTGGCAAGATATATTATGTGAAATTAAAAATAAAATTTATATTTGCTTACATGGCATGACACCTAGGATTTGAGGCCACAAATCTTAGGCCTCATTGAGGCCCTATATCATTGCCCTTTAGCATAATTAATTTATGACGATACGTGTTTTACATTAGAACGACTTTATAGTACTTCTACTTGCTAGTACCATATGTTGAGAATATTGAACATTTCTTATAGCTAATGGAAAACTGTAAATATACTCTCAAATATTGTACGGCATGCATCTTATAGCTAATGGAAAACTGTAAATATACTTTAAAAAATTGTATGGCAATTTTATGATATCTTATACAGATTTCAACTTTTCAAGTCTTAATTAATCTATTCCCACGAGTTTCTAGTTCTTCATTTGTTTATTGACCCATGCATTCATCGATCATTGATTATAATTTGTAACCCTCTAAAAGTCTTGGATGTGTGATATATTTCAATAATGTATATAAATTATACACCAGGTTCAGGGTGAGTGAAGTGACCTCCATTTGTTGTTTTTATGCACATGGTACTCGTGATAATTATTTTACCGATTACGTAATTAAAAACGTAAAAGTGTAAAAAGACTGAGCCTACCTAGCTAGATAGGGTTTATTGACGCTCTGCATGCCACAGGGACTCATACACTGACCTCTTAGGGGCGGAGGTACACTGGGGCCTAAAGTGGCCATGACACTCCTGTGATTTTGTCCCGCTAGAGTGACTGAACAAGTTCACTATAATTGGCCCAAGTTTCTGTTGAAGTAAAGAAATTGATAGAAACACAATAAAAGAAATAACGAATTTGACGGAAACTTCATCTTTTTTGAGAAAAAAGGCGGTGCGGCAGCCCTCAAACCTTAATTAAAGAAACTGTTGAATATAAGGGGGGGACATTGAGCCTACACTCCTGATTACAATAAGTAGAACATCCTGAAATACTATCCTGAGTCTCTACTAAATGCTTGTACTCAACAAAGCACCAACTAGCAAAAAGCGCTCTACTGGCGACTCTATTTGCTTTAACTGCATTAACACAACGGTGACACAACGGAAAGATAACTTGATCTGCAACCCGACTGCAGCAAAGCATAACTACCATACGCACAGCTTTCCCATCATGATGCCACTGGACACTACATCCAGTGACACTTAAATTCACTCTGCTACTAAGAGGCAGCGACCATTTGCAAGTGCAAGGAACTCGCCGCCTACCTAAAGCAAAACAGGCACACAAGGTGCAAAGACTGGCACACAGGCCACTGGCTCCAACCAGAACACGGTTGGAGCATATTTCCGACAAAGCAAAAACAGAAACACTGCAAGTAACTAAAACTTCATCTTATCCTATCCTACTGTTGGCGTGTTTTGAAGCTTTATGGCTTGCCGGCCCATATCATAATTATATCTCTACAACTATTAAGGCTATCTCTACTACTATAAATGGAGGCTCTCTTTTGGTGTCAAAAGGCTTCATCAAATTTTAAAGTGTCTACAATACCCTTTCATAACATAATTATTAAATTAAGTTAATAAAATATAAATAGATAAAAGTGTAAATTAAAATTAAAAATAGCCAAACCACCACTATTCTATGTTAAAAAAAAAAATCATTCCTTTTAGTCAACCATTTTCCCTTAACACAATGTTGCAAGTTATTATAAATGGAAGCCAAATTTTAGTGTTAAAGGTTTCACCAAATTTTAGATTGTCATATATGCTCTTTAAATAAAATAAATATATTTTATATAAAAATCATCCAAAATGTTATTATGGTAAAATACTAAAATTAAATAAAAAAATTTCTCATTTATCACTTTAAGGACTCGATCATGTTACCACTTTGAGAACTAATGTTACTAGCTTGATGACTCATTTTATCACTTTAAGATAATTGTATGTATGTAGGGCTGTCAATTTCGACACGACCCGATAACATGACTCGAAACCCGCACGATTAAAAAGAGGGTCGGCCATGGGTCAACCCGCCATGACCCATTTAATAAATGAGTTGGCCACGGGTCAACCCGCTAACACGAAGTGAACCCGTATCAAAGATTAAAATTTCGAGTTTCGAGGAAATATCGATGATTCCGAAAACGGAAATTTAGAGGATATATCGATTTCGATAAAAAATCAAGAAAAATGATGGAAATTTGAAGAAAAATATGGAAATTTAAAGTGAAACTTTTGGATATGTTTGTTTTATCAGTTGTCTACTATATATGAAAAGAAAACCTTGAATAAACATTGTTATATAGTAATTTGTTATAATTTAACATAAAACGGTAATCGCCGACAACTCTGAAATTTTTTTAAATAAACATCTAATTTTTTTTTGATGGCTGGAAACTCAATGGAGGGCTAGGCCATCACGCCTTATATACATTCTTTATACATATCATACATTACACCTTGAATTACATGAGTAACTTAGAACCACGTAGAAGACCTATGAGGTACAAAATCTTCACTATCTTCATCATCTCTATATGTAGAGTGACTAGAGTCTTGAGTGTATAG
Organism: Rosa lucieae; assembly: GCA_024704745.1. Taxonomy (NCBI): domain Eukaryota; kingdom Viridiplantae; phylum Streptophyta; class Magnoliopsida; order Rosales; family Rosaceae; genus Rosa; species Rosa lucieae. The sequence continues at coordinate 7,134,509 of CM045493.1, forward strand.
TGAAGAATAGTCATTAAATGTACCTAAGTTTTCAGATTCGTAGGCTAATTGAATATATATTAGAATGGTGTAAAAATAGCATCAATGTATGTGTAGCAGAGTTGGCCAAGGTTCTCAAAGAGCAATGGAGTGACCAAGGTTCGAGCCTTGGTGACTTAGTTGAGTTTTTTGATTTGAAATTCAGCCAATGCATGCTTTTTTGAGTGAATTTAAGGCCAACTGATTGTCCCACCATGTGGTGAGCCGTTGGCCATCAGTTTGAACTTTGAAAGAAGAGTGGTGGACTTGCATGTGAGTCTTGTGGCAGAATGGTAGGTCAAAGTTGACCTTGCATGTGAGAGAATAAGAGAATTCATGCAAGAATGGAGGGTTGATGTGAGAAATTACGGAAGTTTCGGAAATATCGTTAATTTCGGCGATATATTGAATATATCGGGAAAATTTCCAAAATTTCGTCCGAAAGATGCTTGGTATGTTAAGGATATATCAGACCCTAAAAAAAACGAAATTTCGCTGAAAGTTTCGATTTTTAAGTCCTTGACCCGTATAACCTGATTATGCTTCTTGAAATTTTGGACATTGGGAGTATTTGATCATAGGATAAGAGAATTTGAAATATCTTGCTTTATAATTATTGGATTTAATTATTTATGAATATATATAATTATTTATATTTTTCGTCTTGTGGAGTTTTTAGTGAATTTAATCAATTTATGCATTTTTTTAGTTAAATGGGTCGCATTGTTAACCCTTAAATGAGTCATTTTGTCTAACACGACACAACATATTTGTAAATGGGTTAAGCGGGTTGGAAACGGGTAACCTGTTTAATAAATAGGTTGGGTTTGAGTTTAAATTTTTGACACGATTATTAAATGAGTTGGGTTTGAGTTTATATTTTGCGACACGACAAATACCTTGACCTGACACGACCCATTGACAACCTTATATATATGTCATACGTTAATACATTGTATAATTTCCTTACAAAAGAAAAGAAAACAAAGTGGGTCAAAAACACAATTTCAATGTTAAAATAGCTCGGAGTAGTTTCCTAACTTTAATTCTCTTTAGTTGTTGAAATTTGAGATGAAACACAAAAAGTTCCTGCTATATTACTCTGGGCATTGCACGGGTATAACGCTAGTTTTATACTTTTATAAAAAAGTAAGGATGATTTTCACACTGATTTTTTAATTATGTATATTAACTATTAGAAATAAATCGCTGAAAAGTTTAGTATATGTTGGACCATGAAATTTTAGATAAATGAGTAATGAGTTTCACTTTGATTTAGTTTTAAGAACTTTCAAATATTATAGACATTTATGTTCATTGTTTTTCTCAAAAGACATTATAGACAGGGGATAGCTAGATTAAAATTGGAAGAAAAAAAAAAATATATATATATATATATATAAAATAATTGAGTGTGTCTTTTGATTCTCGGATATCATTTTTTGTTATCTTAAGTTTTTGAGTTTAAAATTCCGTACGATTTCTATCACTCATTTGTATCTTGGCCCCTTCCAGCTCTACATCTTCCTCTTTGTTCTCCAAAGGGACTTTGTAGAGGAGCACTATTCCTTTTCATCTCTCTCTCTCTCGTTTTCTAAATCGGATTGTGGTTACAGAGAGTTGTTGGGAATCATTCATGCTATATTGTGACCAGTATCGAACAGAACAAACATGTCGGTCGATAATCCTAAAGAAATCAACGGTTTTTGATCCTTCATATTTCATTTAGAAAACTGTGGTAACTTACATATTTGTCTTTTTTTTCTCTTTTCTTATTCCTCTATTCAATATTTTAATATGATATCAAAACACGTCGTCTACATATATACTTTGAGATATTAACACACACATTACATGTTACTTATTAGGTTAAATTTCGCAAACAGTACATCAAATAAAGGTCACTAATAATTCTTATACACAAAGTTTCAAACCAAACATTTCGGTACACGAAATCTGAAACTCGACCCACTATCAGTACACGACGTCAATTTTTGACACTAAAATGTCCATTATGCCCTTAGTTCTTTTATTTTTAATAATTTTTTTTTTATGTTATTTTTTTTCCTTTGTTTCTTCTTCCTTCTTCCGGGCTCAGTCCCTCGCTTCCAACGCCGCCTTCCTCACCTCGCATAACAGAAAAAAAATGACTCGAGTCATTTATAAACGAAGGAAAAAAAAATAACATAAAAAAAAGGGTAAATTTCGCAAACAGTACATCAAGTAAAGGCCACTAATAATTCTTATACACAAAGTTTCAAACCAAACATTTCGGTACACGAAATCTGAAACTCGACCCACTATCAGTACACGACGTCAATTTTTGACACCAAAATGTCCATTATGCCCTCAGTTTTTTTTTAAATAATTTTTTTTTTCTGTTATATTTTTTTTCCTTCGTTTTATCTCTTTCTTCTTCCTTCTTCCGGGCTCACTCCCTCGCTTCCAACGCCGCCTTCCTCACCTCGCATAACAGAAAAAAAAATGACTCAAGTCATTTATAAATGAAGGAAAAAAAAATAACAGAAAAAAAAATTTATTAAAAAAAAAAAGAACTGAGGGCATAATGGACATTTTGGTGTCAAAAATTGACCTCATGTACTGATAGTGGGTCAAGTTTCAGATTTCGTGTACCGAAATGTTTAGTTTGAAACTTTATGTATAAGAATTATTAGTGACCTTTACTTGGTGTACTGTTTGCGAAATTTTCCCTAAAAAAAAATTATTAAAAAAAAAAAAAACTGAGGGCATAATGGACATTTTTGTGTCAAAAATTGACGTCGTGTACTGATAGTGGGTCGAGTTTCAGATTTCGTGTACCGAAATGTTTGGTTTGAAACTTTGTGTATAAGAATTATTAGTGGCCTTTACTTAGTGTGCTATTTGCGAAATTTTCCCTACTTATTAATGTAATATGTTCGTGTGTATAACTTGAGGAATCGCCATACATGCGAGTATGTATTGAAAATGTGAATCTCACATTGAGATGGAGTTATGTGGATTAAAGAGAGATTTATGGACTCCAATTCCAGCCAATAATATTATTTGCATGCAGATGGGTAATAAATATTGTTCTGTGATCAGACTTTGCCTGTTGTTGACTTGTTGGCTTCCTGAACAAACTATTTACACACATACAAGGCCTTTATGTTTGGTATTATTCGCGGTTTTATCAACCCATCTTATTCATGAGACCTTATTCATGCACTATTGTTGGTTTCACCAATCCTTCGTTTTTCCTTTGGCATCTAGCTAACCGAGGCGACACATTACAACTGAACAGAACACAAAATGCCAAAGCAAATGAGTTATGAGTAGGTCGAGGCTGGTGCACCCATCTAACGCAAATCTAAGTAGGATTTAGTTTGAGGATGAGGACAAATGACTTCTTCTTTATGAATTGACTCTTTGTTAAATATATGATTTATTAAGTTGGAGAAAACATCCATAATTTGTGGATGAAGATGGGCAATTAACATATTTGGGCATCTCCAATATACTACTTCAAAATAATTTTAAAATTTAGCTAATTTTAAGATAATATTTCACTCCAACAAAAAGGCTAAACAAAAGTTAAATTTAATTTTTCTTAAATTCTCTAGCTATATTTAAATAGAGAGGAGAGAGAATTTAACTAAAATTTAAATTTTTTTATGTTCAATTTAATTTAGCTAGTAATTGATAAAAAAAAAAGATTAAATACTTGTTAGTCCCTATACTTTGCTCTATAAAACAGTTCAGTACGTCATCTTTTAAATTAAACAATTTAGTCTTTATTCTCTCTAATTCTCACACAACAGGTCCTAGAGTGACCATTATACCCCTCACTTCCTTTTTTTTATTTTTCTCTTTTTTTATTTCAATTTTTCCCCTCTCTCTCTCTCTCTCTCTCTCTCTCTCTCTCTCTCTCTCTCTCTCTCTCTCTCTCTCTCTCTCTCTCTCTCTCTCTCTCTCTCTCTCTCTCTCTCTCTCTCCCCAAATTCGTCTCTGACCTTGAGTTCATCCACATTAATGGCGACCCATTTTCTGGTCAGGGTTTAGGGTTGATCGAACCCTCACCTCTCTGACCTGAAATCTCTAATGTCATAGCTCAAAAACAGTGACATAAAAGCAATTCGACGACTCCAAGCTTGGAGTCAAGGGCCTCGTCGACTCAAGTCTCTCCTCCATCCCCCGAATCTTTATCCACCCACTGGTAACATCACACCAATTCCAGCCCACAACCCGACTCGACGCCTAACCAATCCCTACCATCAACCTCTCCAACCTCCACTCTGATCACCACTCCGCCGTCGTCGACCCATTTAATTTTAACCACCACAAAGTGTTAGATTTGAACAATTCTAGATCCAAGCGGGTTCAGACAACACCGGACACAACAAATGATGTCCCCACCTCCTCCTTGCTCTTCACGATGTCGTTTAGGACGTTGGTGTGGAGAAACTCAACTAGACTGCTGAAGTGGGAGGCCCACTGGGCAAAGGAGATGTTAAGGTCGAGGGATAGATATCCTCTGGTCAATGATTTGAGTGCTTGAATACAACTTACGCGCAATAAGGGCACGGTCATCAAAGAAGTGGGAAATATTTAGACCCGAAATTATCGTACCATGGGGATTGAAAAGCTAACTTTAATCCTTGGTTATGCCGATTACTAAGTCACCAACAATTAACAAAGAACCTAAAAAAATAGCACCAAGCTATTTACATGCCCGGCTCGGAACAACCAAGCCTAAAATTGGTCAAGAGAACCACAAATAAATGCGGAAACTCACAACCAAATGGTATGGACAATGAAAGTGGTTTGTGAAATTTGATTTTTGATTTTGAAAAATAAAAATTGACAATTGAAAATTAAAATTGCGACTAAAGATAAAGATAATAGAAACTTATCAAAAAATGAAAATTAGGTCACTAGGGTATCCTCCTAGCCAAATTCAATGCACAAATATGCTCCGATATGGTCATTTAATTCATAATGGCATCAAGAACCATACCTAAGGTTTTTCAAGGCTCATAGGTCATTAGATTCCTTAAAGGGTATTCCTACTCCGGATCAAGGGTCGTAAAAACTCAATTGGGACAATAATCTAGAGCCTTGTTAGGGCCTCTAGTTGCACCAAAAGGCGAAGATTCTTAGAATCAAGGTTCCCAAGCTAGCCAATACGGCAATCGAAATTGGTATTGTAGCTAACCATGTTCTAAACAAGTATCCTAGCCATAAATTAGAGAAGTGATTAGGTCCCCTAATTTTTTCTAGACATGCTCATCTACACATTCAAGAGTTAATCAAGCTCCTAAGCATGCATCTAAGCCAAATATTATAGAATAGAACATACGCCAAACACGAAATTGAAAACCATTAAATCAAAACATATTTATTACATTAAATCCATGCTAGGGCTCAAACCCTAGCTTCCTAAATAGACTACTCACAACCCATCCACAAATCAACAACAATATTCATCAATTAAATAGGTAAAGGTGAAGAAGAGTGAGAAGTAACAAGAACAAGTCACAAATTGCTATGGAGCAATTATGACAAGCCTTGATTGATGGCTTCCCACTATACCCAATCTCAAATCTTGATGCCTCTTGAAATCCCTTGAGAAATTGATGAGGATTTGATGGAATTTTGGTGAGGTGAATCTTGTTGAGGTGATGGTGGATCTTGGTGAGGAGGAAAATAAATCTTAGTGAGGTGGAGTGGATCTTGGTGAGGTGATGAAATGGTTCTTGGTGAGGAGAAGAAATGATGTGGAGAAGTGGTTTTGGGTGTAGGGTGAGAGAGGGAGAGTGAGAAGGGTGATGGTGGGGAGTGCGGCAGAAAGTGAAGAAGAATAGGGTTTGCTCCTGTGTGAGAGAGAGTCGGGTTGTATATATATATATATATATAGGTCATGATTTCTGTGGTTGTGAGAGGCAGTGGCACGTGGTCTGCAAGTGGGGTGAGAGAAGTGTGGCTGACTTTAATATCAATTAAAGAGGCCAAGGTGCAGCAACATTTCCTTGGGCTTAATCAATTAAACAACAACCTTTATATATATATATTTATATATATATATATATATATTTTCTCTCTCCTTGTAATTTCAAGTGCATGCCCATAATTATGAATAATTGCATTTTGCTCCTTTTCTGACTTTGATCTTGGTTGACCGCATCAATAATTTCATTTCCTTCTCGAAAATTCAATTTTGCTCCATTTTCGTGCCATTTTATCTCGATTTCCGCAACTCCGCTTATTTTCTACAAAATAAATAAAAGTAAATTAATTACGTAATAATTGACATGAGGATTAGCTTAATTCTAGTATTTTAGATATAATTACACGTATATAAATGCGTATAATCACACCCCCACACTTGAACTTTGCTTGTCCTCAAGCAAACTAAATGAAATATAATCTGAAAATCTAATAACTCATAAACATAAAGGAAGTGTAGTATTAGCCTTTCCAACCATAACCCTCAGAGAACTAATTATGTACATGACCATGAAGTCGACAAAGCACAACATAAGATTTTTGAATTTGTAAGGCAATTAAGATGCACGTGTAATAGATGCTCAAGTATATGCATGTGTAGACCATATGTCAAATCAATCCACTACAATCAAATAGGCATATAGAAGACCCGATATAACCCACTAAACTCACATAGGTTCACTAAGTATTACCGCTCAAGTGTTTATGGGCTATATGTATTTCACTCAAAAGCAATTTCACAACATGCGCCGCCATATGCTTGCTCTTTGATCTCATCTCCGCTAGGTAGCTCACAACTTTCAAGATTAAGAGGTTTTTATTTGGTTGTAATGGGGCTAAGGACAAGTGGCTATAAGAAATGAAGGATAAGGAAATACAAAGTCCATAGAAGCTCGTGAAACAACTCTCTCTTGTAGAGATATATGACTTTTGCTTTCGAATGCTAACTCACTTACTCTAAACCCAATGTACAACTCACGCTACACTATATACAATATTTTACTTTATTTCTATTTTTGGATTTTCTTCTATTTGACTTTCTTTTTCTTTGCTTTTTTTTCACCTTTTTTTTTTTTTTTTTTCTTTTCAAACAATTTTCACCTTTTTTTTTTTTTGAAACTTTCATTTCTAGACAAAATCGCTCACCCCCACACTTATTCCTTTGTAACCTCACACTTTTGACTTTTTTTTTCTTTTCTTTTGAAGCATTACTCAACAAAAAGTCATTCTCTCGAATCGCTTCATCAACTACCATGGAAGGGTTGGATAAAAGTGTTTAGGCTAGGTAGGAATTTGTGGTGCAAATGAATAAAAAGGCTAAATAAATAAATAGGCTAAAAGTGGCAATCTAGTGATAAATATTTTTGGGCACATGCTTCTTTGGCCATGGTGGTATATAGTCCTAATGCCTCCATCCTTTCTATCATGCCGCAAGCTAAAAGTAGTCTCGAGAGGTCTCAAGCAAGTTCTAGATACGCAATGTCATGAAATTGTACACACATGAAGAAAAAGTGAATGAACAATACATACACTATAGATATTAGGCTCAAAAGCTCACAAATAAGGCATGCAAGTCAATCAAATCATCTATATGCTTCTCTAACTATGATGAATGAACCTAACATAGGCTATGTGCACACATATAATCAAGTATAGATCATATATGCACTCAATTACAAAACAAATTCATAGTCCTAGATCATACTTAATCTATCCACAATCATAACAAGTTAAGTCCATGACTCGTCATTGGGGTTGGAAAAGGCATTAACCACTAAAATATAATTACATAAAGCTAATCTAATTTTTTTTTTTCATAGGCGCCCGAGCCCTCACCCCCACACTTAAAACCAACATTGTCCTCAATTTTGTAAACTGAGCTCGAAAGCTAAAATCCGTGTTAGATTTAGGCATGAGAGTGAAGTCCGGGAGAAGGCACATAAATTAACTATGAAAATAAAAATCTAAATGCGGAGAAAAGTTACGGAAAACCCCCTTTGTAGAACCTTCATTGCTCACGACCTTCGGAGAAGACTAATATGAGACACCAACCTCAAGGCGTAAGGCCTTGACTTCCTTTATGTATGCTCCATACTAGCTCGAGGTGCTCATGAAAGATCGACTCCATTGAAAAATATATAGTGTCCAAAGAGCAATGCGTCACAAATAGGCTACCAAAGAATAAGGACAAGGTCCTTCATTAAGCACATGGCCTTGATCACCTCCAATACACCTCACAACAGCCCTACAATGGCCACCATTGAAGAGTTGAAGTGCAAGAAGTCCAACCACCCCGAGTGAACACAAACTAGTGAGTGCAGAAAGCTTCCAGCAATGACCTTTATATCTTCAAATGCCCATATCTCAAACTCAGAAAGAGATAAATATGTGAGACCACTTGTAATGGAAAGTAGACTCAGAGAGCTTTCTATCCATATAAAGTAAGCCATCTATCTCCAATTGAGATGAAAATTAAAGCTGGTCAAACTTGCAAATCCGTCATGAAGTTTTCTGCTGACCCTCAGTCACCAAAACTGTAATATCTGAAGGTCCAGAGGTGCAAAGAGGGTACGACCAACTGGAAATGAAAGTAGACTCACGAAAATACATACAGTCAAAATTTCACTTGAAAATATTTCATGAGTCAAAAATCGTTGGCCTCCAAACTCACTGATCTGTTCTACAGTTTCTGCTGTGCTCTGTTTCTGACCTCTGTCACTTGGAACACAATATCTGAAGCTAGGAAGGTTAAAATCAAAAACTGTTTCTTCTGTATATAGAGGACATGTGAACATACATCTCTGAAAAATTTTAGCTCCAAATAGCTTGATATGTAGAGGGTGTAGCTTCTCAAAGTCAAGATACAGTAGCTGTCTCTGTTCTGACCTCCATGCATTGACCATTAAATAACTTGAGTTACAGTGACTGAAAGTGGTTTAAATTTTGGCACAAGATAGTAGACACCCAGGGATATATCTCCACAAAATTTCAGATGAAATTCGCATGTTAATTGGAAGTTATAGTCAACCAAATTCAACTGAACTTTCTGGACAGAAACTACTCACCACTACATTCTTGCTTTCTTCACACTTCCAACTCCAAACACCTCCCATTCTCCAAAAAAAATGGCTAAATAGCCTTATTGATGCAAAATGAACAAGTAAATTTCAAAACTACCTAGGGTTGCCTCCCTAGAAGCGCTTGTTTTTAAAGACCCCAAGCCGGTCTTCTTCACTTTTCTTCCTTAAGGTGGCTTAAATGATGTCTTCTTACCACCCACAACAATTGTGCTAGCCTCACCATCATTTCTAAAACATCTAGCAATTGAAGAAGCGAGCTTGTAGCTTGGAGGTGGAGGCCAATCATACCTCTTTGGAATTTCCTTCTTCTTCACAACTCCGCAAGTCTCCCTTAATTTCTTGATGGACTCCTCTTGTGCTTCACTCAATGATGAACTTTTCTTCTTGTGTTGCTCATAAGTCTCAAGAGTAGGGGTTGTTTGCTTGTCAAGCTTAATAGTAGGCTCCAACGTAGAAGTAGGAACTACATCATCATGCTTCAATGGTGGTTCATGGTCATAGCCCCAAATAGGTGAGAAATGATCTTGTGCACGGATTATAGGCTTGGAAGGATTCAAGGGTCCAAAGATCCGCTCACTCTTGGCTGCATTACCCTTCACCAAATCAATAGAGAATACCTCCTTCATAATGTCCGGCGGATAGAATGGATTGCATACTTTGATCTTTACTTTGTCACCCAACACCTTGAGTCTAATGGTACCCTTCAACACATTGATCTTCACACCCGCCGTTGCCATAAATGGTCGGCCTAGAATGATAGGTAACTCATTGTCAAGGTAGGGGTCTTCACCCATATCCAACACTACAAAGTCGGCCAGTAGAATAAATTTATTTATTCTCACTAGCACATCCTCTACAACTCCCACCGGACGCCTTGTGCTACGATCCGCTAACTGCAATCTAATTGATGTGGGCTTCAACTCACCAATTTGTAGCTTCCGATATATAGCCAAGGGCATCAAATTGACACTCGCCCCTAAGTCCATGAGAGCTCCTTCAAACACTTTCTCTCCTATGGTACACCCTATGGTAAAGCTCCCCGGATCTTGCATCTTTGGTGGTAGTTTTCGTTGGATAATTGCACTTACTTCCTCCTTCAACTCAAATGTCTCATCGGCTTTAAATTTCTTTTTATTCATGCACAAGCTCTTGAGAAATTGAGCATACACCGGCACTTGATGAATGAGGTCTATCAATGGGATATTGACATCCACTTTCTTAAATATTTCTTGTATCTCCCTCATCAAGCCACTCTTCTTCTTACCCCTCTTTGAATTATCTCTTCTTGCGGCATTAGGATAAGGAAGTGGTGGCTCCAATGTATTCAAATCAAGAGGTGGATCAAAGGTGAGACTTCCAGTAGTGCCCTTAAGGGTAGTCACGGTCCCACTAGGGTTCTTAGCCCTTAAGGCCTCGCCTAGTGATGAGTAGACCGGACCACTCCTATCCCTAGAGCTACCATGCATATGTAAATCTTCCTCCTTATTCCTTCCCTCATTTTCTCTAGAAGTAGATGGCTCAAACTCATGAGTGGTGGGTCTAATGTCATCAAGAACCTTCCTAGAGGTGTTATCGGCTGTAGATGGGTCCCTAGCCTTCATGGCCTCACCATCTAATTTAGGGTCCGAGACATCCTCATCCCTAGAAGTCTTCTTTCTCAACATGGCCCTTTCTTTGCCACTATCAATCAAACCATATTTGCTTGCATTGTTCTCAAAGGACAAGAAACCATAACCTTTGCCAAGAATAGATTCTCCGGAGGGTACATTTTCTTCCCCTCCGGCTACCTTATCCACCCCCTTATTTCTTCCGTTGGCATTCAAAGTCACATCACCCACTCCATATTTACCGGAATGTACATTTTCTTCCCTTCCGGTCCCATCCACCTTATGATAAAAAGAATCATGATGTGTATGCAATTGATCATCAACAACATGGCCAAGAGGTACATTTTCTTCCCTCTTTGCCCCATATGAATGCAAATCAACATCGTCATCAAATAAAGGATTTGTATGGAAACTAGAAGATGTAGGCATGTAAACATGATTATCATATACCTTTCCCGAACGTAGAGTGGTGATGACATTGCATTCATGGAGTTTTCCTCTTGGGTTTGGCTCCGGTTGTGAAGGTAAGGCCCCTTTTGGTCTCTCACTCATATTGGTGGCCATTTGGCCCACTTGTACCTCTAGTCTAGCCATGCCTTGTTGTAGAGTTTGATACCCTTGAACTAGTGAAGAGATGTTTTGCTTGGTCTCCGCATTAGTAGAAGTTTGAACCTTGAGAAACTCTCCCATCAAGTCTTCAAAATTAGGCTTGTTTGGTTCATTTGGAGCTTGAATATGAATGCCTTGGAGAAAAGGAGGGGAATTGTAGTTCTCGCCTTGGTGGGGGCCTTGAAATGAGCTAGGATTGCCTTGAAACTTGCTACCACTATAGCCAACACCTTGTGTAAACCCGGGAGGGGTGTTTTGACCATGAAATCCTTGACTTGAGGTAGATTGGCCTTGAGAATTAGACCCATATGCTTGCTGTCCATGTTGACCATATTGTGAAAAATGAGTGCTTCCTTGGTGTGCATTGCCATAATTAGCAACATTTGATGAGTCTTGACCTTGGCCACCTCTAAAGCTTTGTTTTCCACCTTGAAACGCACTAGATGAACCTCCTTGGTCTCTCCAAGAAAAATTGGGATGATTCCTCCAACCGGGGTTATAAGTGTTAGAGTAAGGATCATTTCTTTGGTTCCTTGGCACAAAATTACCCACTTGGTTCACTTGTTCTTCAATAAAGTCCGGAAACTTGGATGATAAGTGACAATCTTGAGTGGAATGTGCTAGACTCTCACAAAGCAAACATGATGTAGAAGTTGCCATCTTGACTTGGGCTTGAGGAGGATTCCGGTTCACTTGGTGTAGAAATTGGTCAATCTTGCTTTCTAGCCTCTTGAACTCATGCATAGAAGGCCCGGATGATGTTCCTTGAACCTCATAGATTCCACCACGACTCGATGTGTTCTCCTTGCTATGCACTTGTTGTCTCCCTGCGTCATGATCATCCCAATGAAGGGAATTAAGTGAAAGTTCTTCATATGTGTCCCAAGCGGCATCGGGAAGCTTGCTTGCAATAGTTCCACCACTAAAAGTGTCAACTCTTTGTCTTTGGTCCGCCATCAATCCTCTATAGAACTTGTCCACAAGAAACCACTTCTCTAACCCATGGTGAGGACATGACATTTCAAGATCTTTAAAGCGCTCCCAACACTCATGGAAACTTTCTTGTGGGAGTTCTCGGAATGCAATTAGCTCATCTCTAACATTGGAAGTTCTTGAAGGAGGATAGTACTTTCCTAAGAAAGTTTCTTGCATCTCAACCCATGTACGTATTGATCTAGGAGGCAACTTGCTCAACCACTTTCTTGCATGGTTCTTGAGTGTGAAAGGGAATAATCTAAGCTTCAAACCATTAGAAGTGAGACCATTAGGTTGAACGGTAGTACACACTTGCTCAAACTCAGCAATGTGGTCATAAGGGTTTTCCAAAGCCATGCCATTAAATGTGGGTAGAATGCTCAAGGTAGTTGGCTTGATCTCAAAGTGATGCTCACATGGAGGGAGTACAATGCAAGAAGGGTGATCAACAATAGTGGGGCTAGTGTACTCCCTCATGGTCTTGCCTTGAGGAGGATTTTGTGCGTCTCCCATGTTGACTTCTCCTTGTGAATGTCTTAGAGGTACTCTCTCTTGATCAAGAACTCGAGGTGGAGCATTCTCGGTCACTAATGGCCTTCGGATCCTCCTTCTTAGTCTCCCTCTAGTATCCTCACTCAATATCCTTCCGCTTCTAAGGGTGATCGGTTGATATGAAGAAGATGCTTCGTTCATACACCTTGGAACAAAAATGAGACCACGTAATGAGTACTCAAAAATTTACAAAATAGGCAATGAGAATCAAATTTCACTTTTTTTTTTTTTCAATGAATGAGAGGGGTTAAGAAGAGAAAGTAAGACAACAATTAAACAAGAAAATAAAATAACAAAAGCAAAGAAATGATGAAAACCAACAACTCAAGAAATTAACGACTAAGTAGGAAACCTAATAAAAAGCTAGCAAACAAGTCAAGGCAAGTGACGATCGCTATCGATGCTCATGTCTTACATGTACTACAAAGTAATACAAGGCCCGTCACTTCGATAGAAATAATCACAACGTCTCAACAAACAACACACAAGTAGGAAATAATCTAAATAAGAAAAGTAAAATAAAGAAACAGTTTTTTTTTTTTTTTAATCTAAACAAACTAAGAAAAATTAATTAAAATTAAGAAAATAATGCAAGTGACCTAACAACCAGAAACCAAGGGATTAAAGCTATTACACTTTAATCCCCGGTAACGGCGCCATTTGATTTGAGTGCTTGAATACAACTTACGCGCAATAAGGGCACGGTCATCAAAGAAGTGGGAAATATTTAGACCCGAAATTATCGTACCATGGGGATTGAAAAGCTAACTTTAATCCTTGGTTATGCCGATTACTAAGTCACCAACAATTAACAAAGAACCTAAAAAAATAGCACCAAGCTATTTACATGCCCGGCTCGGAACAACCAAGCCTAAAATTGGTCAAGAGAACCACAAATAAATGCGGAAACTCACAACCAAATGGTATGGACAATGAAAGTGGTTTGTGAAATTTGATTTTTGATTTTGAAAAATAAAAATTGACAATTGAAAATTAAAATTGCGACTAAAGATAAAGATAATAGAAACTTATCAAGAAATGAAAATTAGGTCACTAGGGTATCCTCCTAGCCAAATTCAATGCACAAATATGCTCCGATATGGTCATTTAATTCATAATGGCATCAAGAACCGTACCCAAGGTTTTTCAAGGCTCATAGGTCATTAGATTCCTTAAAGGGTATTCCTACTCCGGATCAAGGGTCGTAGAAACTCAATTGGGACAATAATCTAGAGCCTTGTTAGGGCCTCTAGTTGCACCAAAAGGTGAAGATTCTTAGAATCAAGGTTCCCAAGCTAGCCAATACGGCAATCGAAATTGGTATTGTAGCTAACCATGTTCTAAACAAGTATCCTAGTCATAAATTAGAGAAGTGATTAGGTCCCCTAATTTTTTCTAGACATGCTCATCTACACATTCAAGAGTTAATCAAGCTCCTAAGCATGCATCTAAGCCAAATATTATAGAATAGAACATATGCCAAACACGAAATTGAAAACCATTAAATCAAAACATATTTATTACATTAAATCCATGCTAGGGATCAAACCCTAGCTTCCTAAATAGACTACTCACAACCCATCCACAAATCAACAACAATATTCATCAATTAAATAGGTAAAGGTGAAGAAGAGTGAGAAGTAACAAGAACAAGTCACAAATTGCTATGGAGCAATTATGACAAGCCTTGATTGATGGCTTCCCACTATACCCAATCTCAAATCTTGATGCCTCTTGAAATCCCTTGAGAAATTGATGAGGATTTGATGGAATTTTGGTGAGGTGAATCTTGTTGAGGTGATGGTGGATCTTGGTGAGGAGGAAAATAAATCTTAGTGAGGTGGAGTGGATCTTGGTGAGGTGATGAAATGGTTCTTGGTGAGGAGAAGAAATGATGTGGAGAAGTGGTTTTGGGTGTAGGGTGAGAGAGGGAGAGTGAGAAGGGTGATGGTGGGGAGTGCGGCAGAAAGTGAAGAAGAATAGGGTTTGCTCCTGTGTAGGGTTCTAAAAATCGGCCTAGGCGGCCGCCTAGGCGCTGGGCGGCTCAACCCCATTCCGATTTTGGCCTAATCGAGCAAGCTAGGCGCTGGGCAGAAAATCGGCCGCCTAGGCGGTGTTGGGCGGGAGCTGGGCGGGCGCTAGGCGGTCAGCGTTTAGGCGCTTTAGTTAGTTTTTTTTTTTTCATATCTCTTAAGACATGAAACGAAATCGACGAAGATTAGAAGATAGGGTTCTGGGTTCAAAATCGCCGCCCTCCCCCCCTCCTTCTCTCTCTCCGGCACGCCCTCTATTCTCAGCCTCTCTCCAAAATTGCCTAGGCGTTGAGTTGCTGCTTGCTGGTAAGTCGAATTTCAATCTTATTTCTGACTCACAATCTCACAAGTTCAGTCGAAGGCTCGAACTCTTCACTCTTGTTTGCTGTCTTCGACTCTTCCTCAATCTGTGAAGCTGCAAAGTAGAAATTTTGGGTTTGATTTATGGGTTCACGCTCGGTGATTCTTCAAGATCAATTTCTGGAATTCTGGGTCCAAGGCTTCAAGCTAGGTGACTGGGTTCAAGATTGGTGATTTACTGGTTCTTCAGGCTTGGTAAGTTGTTGCCTTGCGCCCTTGCTTCGATTTCTGGGTTCGGCTTTCTTCAAGCTTGGTTCGAATTGCATCTGTTTTGCTATACATATGAGATGAAATTTGTATATGTAATCTGTTTTGCCTTTCTGGTTGTTGAAGTTCAAGCTGGATGAAGTTTGATTGAGTCGTTTTGGAGTTTGATAGTTTGGTTACAGACTTGAAATTTTGAAATTAAGTTGCATCTGTGGTTGTATTTGTACTCTTGAATTTGTTTTTCCAGTTTTAGATTGGAATTAAGTTGTTTTTCCAGTTGTATTCATTGATTTGTATTTGTTTTCAACTTTTGCCATTGCCAGTTTTGGAATATATGATAATGCTCTGTAACCTCTTTCGTGCTCTGCTACTCTGCTAGTTTTGAATAGAATGAAAATATGTATTGTGCATTTGTGCTCTCACTGCTCAGTGCTCTGGCAGCTCTCCCAGTTTTGGATGGTATGAAAATATTTATATGTTTATTTAATATATTGTGCTTTGTTGTCCTTATGTTGTGCTAATGTGCTCTGTTTGTTGTTCTTAGTTTTTAAATATATTAATCATTCATTCAATTGTTACTTTGTTGGTCCATGATTCCATGGATATTGCGTGCTTTGTTGTCCATATGATGTGCTAATGTGCTCTGTTTGTTGTTCTTAGTTTTTAAATATATTAATCATTTATTCATTCAATTGTTACTTTGTTGGTCTATGATTGTATGGATACTGCATTCTATGATTGCATGGATCAATTGTTACTTTGTTGGTCTATGATTGTATGGATACTGCATTCTATGATTGCATGGATATTGCATCCGATATATCATTGTTGTTGAAGATTTTATCCATATTTTAAGTATTTTTCCTATTTTT
This sequence comes from Rosa lucieae, assembly GCA_024704745.1. NCBI lineage: Eukaryota > Viridiplantae > Streptophyta > Magnoliopsida > Rosales > Rosaceae > Rosa > Rosa lucieae. Next base: position 7,150,807 of record CM045493.1, read on the forward strand.
TAATATTATAATTTTTATTTATATAATTATATGTTACAAAAATAAAAATAAAATAAAATAAAATAAAAACCGCCTAGTCCCCGCCTAGGCCCCTGGGCGCTAGTCCCCGAGCTTCCGCCCGACTAGCGCCTAGCGTTTTTTAGAACCTTGCTCCTGTGTGAGAGAGAGCCGGGTTGTATATATATATATATATATATATATATATAGGCATAATTAGGTCATGATTTCTGTGGTTGTGAGAGGCAGTGGCACGTGGTCTGCAAGTGGGGTGAGAGAAGTGTGGCTGACTTTAATATCAATTAAAGAGGCCAACGTGCAGCAACATTTCCTTGGGCTTAATCAATTAAACAACAACCTTTATATATATATATATATATATATATATATATATATATTTTCTCTCTCCTTGTAATTTCAAGTGCATGCCCATAATTATGAATAATTGCATTTTGCTCCTTTTCTGACTTTGATCGTGGTTGACCGCATCAATAATTTCATTTCCTTCTCGAAAATTCAATTTTGCTCCATTTTCATGCCATTTTATCTCGATTTCCGCAACTCCGCTTATTTTCTACAAAATAAATAAAAGTAAATTAATTACATAATAATTGACATGAGGATTAGCTTAATTCTAGTATTTTAGATATAATTACACGTACATAAATGCGTATAATCAGTCAACGGCGTCAGGAAGTTGGTCTTAGCCTTGTTGCCGCTAAGAGACGTGGCGGCGCCGTCATAGGTGAGAGCTGCCTCCTCCGGCATGTTGAATGTGCCACACCTTTGTCTTCTTCCACGGTCCAGCCCATAGATTTGTTTTTCTTTCTCTGAATTGTACTAATTGAATTGAGATGTTGAATTGACTATCCAAAATATGAATTAGGGGTTTTGTTTTTAGAGAGAGAGAAGCAGGAAAAATTGAAATAAAATATATATATATATATATATATATAAAAGGAAGTGAGGGGTATAATGGTCACTCTGGGACCTATTGTGTGAGAATTAGAGAGAATAAGGACTAAATTGTTTAATTTAAAAGGTGAGAGACTGAACTGTTTTTCGGAGCAAAGTACAGGGAGTAACAAGTATTTAGTCCAAAAAAATTTAATTTTGCTAGAGATTTAACTTATCTTGCTGGAGCAGATTTCAAAAACTAATAACTACCTATAGATCTCTTTTAGCCAAATATAGCTAACAAAATAACTCTTGTTTTTGTTTGTAATAAGTATTCTATTTGTAGGGCTTGGGTTGTTAGTTTTAGGTGCTATATGACTCGGCCACAATGATTGAAAAGGTGCTATTTCTTATAACTTGGCTGGCAAACATATTAGAGCACACCATGATGATCGACAAGCATTACCAGCATGTGCAACATGAGCATTTTTGAGCCGATGTGGTAAACAATGAATGCATGAATCGGAATCCACTTAGGGGGGTGTATTCATTTCAGAGTCTACAAGATTTTTTTTGTATTTTGAAAGTCCATGTATTCAATTAAGATTTAAAATTATCCATTCAAATTTGGCGATATTCAAAAATATACAAAATTTTTAGAATTTTATTAAATGCTGGATTTTGAAAGATTTTATAGTGTGTGTGTATATATATATATATATATATCTAAACTGAAAACCAATCCAGCCACTTTCTAAGAGATTTTGATGGATTCTTTCTCACTCAAATTTTCTCAAAAAAAAAAGAAAAAAAAAAGGAAGGAGCACCCCTCAAATTTTCTCACTCATCCATTTAATTTGTCCTAGACCCATTTTCCCACTATCCTCCTCTACCTCTACTCCCATATAGTAATTTTTTTAGTTTTATCACTATAACTCTAGAAGCCTTTCCTTCTAGGTAATAGGTAATGATGGTAACTTTTAATGATATTGTTTTTTTTTTTTTTTCTTTGAAAGAAGGACGTCAAGCTTTTATTTGAACAAGAATCAATTCGTACACTGAGCAGCTAAGAAGCTACTTAGGAGTTAGGCCTAGGGGAATAGAACCACTCCACCTAGCAGATACATCAGAAAAGAGAGCCAACTTAGCAAGCTTGTGTGCTGCCAAGTTGGACTCTCTAAATACATGGGAAAAGAAAGCAGAAGGAGTAGAAGACAAGAGGAACCTGATATCTTCAACTATTCTACCAAAACCAGACCCATCCTCCTCATCACACTTAGATGCTTCAACCAATTTCAAGCAATCTGATTCAAAGACAATAGGAGCCAACTGAAACTCTGCAGCCAACTCACAAGCCTCCCTACCAGCCATAGCCTCCACAATATCTGGGGATAGCACATTAGATATTTTACCACAAAATCCACCAACAATTGAACCCGTAGAATCTCTGATTAGAACTCCAATACCTCCACAATGAGAATCCTGATTAAAGGCACCATCAATGTTGGCCTTCAGCCAACCACTAGGAGGAGGAAGCCACGACCTCCTTGGTCGAACAACACCTCTACTACGTCTGGAAGTAGATGACCTCAATAACTGAACAAAGTTGCGCACCTGGAAGTAAACCTGATGCAAAGTTTTGAACTTCCTAGACCATAGTCTTTGATTCCTTTCCTTCCATATGGACCACAGAAGAACCAATAGAAGAGCAAATTCGTCCTGAGAAAGAATCTCCAAACAAAATTGGAGCCACGAAGTAATGGACATTGAGGGCAAAACCTCCCGAAAAATTCGATCAAACTCCGGAAACAATTTGAATAAATCACGCACAAACCAACAATCTCTACTAATATGTTCTATTGTTTCGTCGTTAGTATTGCAAAAATAGCACCCATTATCAATGAACACATGCCTAGACTGCAGAGTAGAGATGGTAGGTAATATAGAAGAACAAACACGCCAGGTATGAATTTTTATCTTACCTGGCACTTTAGCAAACCAAATCTGCTTCCACAACTGACAACCAAAACTAGAATTAGAAGAACCTGGTGCTGTAGGGTGGAGCAGTGTTAGAGCTAGCCGGTAAGCACTTTTTGTAGAAAATCTTCCTTTAGAATCATAATGCCAGATCATCTTATCCTGAACCATACGGTGACTAAGAGGAATAGACAAGATCAAATGTGCATCCTCAGCAACAAATGTAGCTTCAACAATTGAAGAGTTCCAAGTTAAATCATCATTAATCAGTTCTCGTACCCAAGTAAGAGAGGAATTACCACGAATAAGAGGTCGAAAATTCACCGGTCTAGGAATCCAAGGATCCTCCCAAATAGGGACAGCAGTACCCCCACCAACCCTCTCTTAAGCAGAGACCGAGCCTCCAAAATGCCCTTCCAACAAACAGAGGGTGAAGAAGTTAAGGAAGCATCCCAAAAATTACCTTGAGGGAAATATCTCGCCTGGAATAACCTGCCTAACAAGGATGAGGGATTGCGAATTAACCTCCAACCTTGTTTTGCTAGAAGAGCGATATTATGAGCATATAGATCCCGGAAACCCATTCCACCCTCCTCTTTGGGACGGCAAAGTCTCTCCCAAGACATCCAGTGTATCTTACAGTTATCAGCTTTACAACCACACCAAAACTTAGCACACATTTGATGTAAAGAATTACAGAAAGATTTAGGGAGCAGGAAACAGCTCATGGAGTAAGAGGGAAGTGCCTGAGCCACAACCCTGATTAATAAATCTTTACCTGCACCACTTAACAGTTTCCCTTGCCATCCATCAAGTTTCTTCCCAAGCTGTTGCTTAATATAAGCAAAGGTCTCAGTCTTATTTTTACCAACATACGTAGGCAGACCCAAATATTTCTCATGCTTAGGAACAATATCAACCCCCAGATGCGCGGCCAACTCCTGTTGAACATCAGAAGGAACAACTTTACTGAACACAATTCTGCTCTTGGAAAAATTAACCTGCTGCCCCGAAGCAGCCTCATAATCCTGTAGTACGGATTGGATATGTGAACACTCCTCAAATGAAGCTTTCCCAAATAGCAGACTATCGTCCGCGAAAAGCAGATGATGAATCGTAGGAGCCCCATGACAAACCTGAATCCCTTGGAGGAGACCTTGGGAGGCTTTCTTTTCTAGCAAAGCCGAAAATACTTCTGCACAAAGCAAGAATAAATATGGGGAGAGAGGGTCACATTGACGTAAACCTCTAGTAAGAGAGAGATAACCACAAGGCTTCCCATTGATCAGAAAAGAATAACGAACTGTGCTAACACACTGCAAAATGATACGAACCCATGAGCCATCAAACCCTAATCGCAGTAGAACTGCCTCCAAAAATACCCATTCCATCCGATCATAGGCTTTACTCATATCTAGTTTCAAAGACATAACTCCCTCTGATTGGGCAGAACTCGTATGAATGAAGTGAGATACCTCATTAGCAATAAGAGAATTATCGGTAATCAAACGTCCAGGAATGAAGGCACTCTGAAAGGGTGAGATGATTTGTGAAAGAAACTTTTTTAATCTGTTCGCAATCACTTTAGAGCAGATTTTGTACAACACATTGCATACATCCACACATATGTTTCTTTTCTTTTCTAAATTAGATATGAAGTAAATTATGTCATTAGTTTACTACTTAATTTTGGCTGATGTAATATTATAAAAAGATGGAAAAATCGATGCCTAAGGTCGAGGAAATGAATACTTGAAAATCAAGCATGCTTTACAAATGTGAAAGACTTTGAAGGAGATATGAGTCAATAGTTAAGATTGCAAAGACCAAACTAAGGAAAACCTATTTTCTACTACCTCTAATGTTATTTCCCCTTTTCTGGTTTCTAATTAGATCGAAAACCTATTTTTTACTACCTCTAATGTTAATTCTCCTTTTCTGGTTTCTAATTACATCGACTCGATAGTTGAATTTAATTTAAATTTATTTAAATGTGCAAGGGATATGCAAGTATGAAACTAGAAAATCACATATTTGTTGATGTGTTTCTTTACTAATTAGAAGTCACTAAATCGTTTTGGTTGTCATAGTTAGTTGCCTCACTACTAGAAATTTCCCCAATAGCACCTCTTTTTTAGCCACTACAAATCATCAGTGTGAAAAGAGAACAGTATCACACTGATTTAAAATATCAGTGGGACTTTTTTACCTTCCACTGTTATCAGTGTGTATTAAGTTGGGTAAATGACCTATATAAATATTTTATTGAGGAGTATCCGTTATCCGTGGGTATTAAGTAGGCCAAATAGTCCAAAAGTGCATGCAAGTGGGCTCATCTTTCCACTGTCAAACTATTTGCGGAGCTGACGGATGAAGAAATTTGAATTGGGCTGAATTTTTGTGATATTTTATGAATATTGGTGTCCATCAACTTGGGGGTTTCTCCCTTTTTGATATTCAATGGTAACCGTCGGATCAAAAAGCCCCCTCTCTCCCCGTCAGATCTTTTTCTTTAGTTCTTCTAGCCTCGCACTTTCTAGTTTAACCCTAGATCTCTCACTCTCTCAAGTTCATCTAGATCTCTCTCTCTCTCTCTCTCTCTCGAACCCACACACCAACAGTGCATTCTTTGTTCTCTCGATCACTTAACCAAAATTTATATATGACCTAGCTCTCTCGAAACGAGATGGAAGGGTGAATCTTCTCAAAACGTCGTCTGTGTTTGGCCTTTGTAACCTTGCTCACCTGGGATTGCTTCATCTTCTCCTCTATATCTATATGTAGCCTTCAAGGAGGAGATCAAGGAATTCGAGATCCGATACGCTCTGCCGGGGGTTTCGACATCGATCAACTATCAGATGCTGTTGGAGCTTCGATTCGTTGCATTTGACACCCTCCTCTGACTTCTTCATGTTGGACTGCGCAGGATGCGTCGCCTTAAACGAGCTCTCATCTCAAGACTGTGAGAATTTCACCTTAATTTTTTTTTTTTTAAATTCTTCTAGCTTCTTCAAATTTCTCCACAAATCTCATTTATCAATGCTCAAATATGTGTGTGGATCCAGGAATGATTTATGCATGTTTGATTAATTTATGCTTCTGCATATCTCATGCTATCTAATTTACTCTGTTGACCCCATGTCATGAATATCACTATAGCATCAGCATATACATTATCTAAAGTGGTGAATTTAAGGGCCAAACTTGAAAGTCACTTTGTTTTCCCAACTTGTCAAATATAAAATGTCTCTCTTTTGGATATTGGAGCTCAGTGGTTGTAATAATTTGCTTCTGCTGCAACTACTCTAGAAAACAATAAAGGAGAAGATAACACTTAGCTTCTTTTGAAGGTAGTAGTCCCACCATGCTGCAACTAGTGGAGAAAACAATCAAAGAGAAGATAAGCAATTGCCTTCTTTTGAAGGTAGTAGTCCTGCCATTTTGTTCTTTTGCAGAGAATGGTGGTTTTTTTAGTTGCTCAACTTGCAGTATTTTGTTCTTTCCTAGAGAGACGAGGCTTTTTTAGCTGCACAGTATTTTGTTCTTTCATGGAGGTGCTTAAATTATTGATCTTTTTGTTGTTGTAGGTATGAATATTCAGACACGTGAAATAGGTTGTGATTCAGCTGGTGAGTGTTGCTGTTGCAATTGAGCTCCTGATGTTGACTTTTATTTTGATGCTTACTCTGTTCTGTTTGATGCCAATTTGTATCGGAAAATTGAGTTTAATCTGTGCTCTGAAAAGGCTTATGAGTTTATGATATGCTTGGTACACATGCTTCAGCTTTCAGTTTATTACTAATGCCATTAAACAATAGATATGGGGAACAAATAGCTGTTAGATCAATGGAATCTCTGGTTTTGTCAATTGTTTGGTGATATAAGATTGATTTGTCATGTATTCTTCTGGTTCTGGTTTGTAATGCATCACAATCGCCTTGAGGCTATGAATTTTAGGTTAATAAGAAGAATCAGTACCACTGGGCCAAATCATCTAATTTCTTTGTTTCTTTTCGTCTTGTTGTGCAGAGGTTTTGGTTGAAGACAAATTTTAAGCTTTACAAAATTTGGTTTGATATGGGCGAATATGGGAGAATGAGTTAGGTAATATTTGTTTATCTTATTACCTATGATGGTTGTGAATTTGTAATCTTGAAAGGCTGAGAGTAACCTGTGTTGCACTATTAGATTCTTAAGAAACTCCGTAAGTCTTGTAAAAAAGAAAATGGTACAGATGATCAAAATAAAGGAAGTCAACATTTGAAAGTTTATGCAATTGAGATTCAAATGTACACTGAGACTAAAAATAACAGAAAGCTCAAAGTAAGAATCATATGTCTTATTAAACTGCCTTTCTATTTCAATGTGTTCTATGAATTTTTGTCTGTGATGTGTTGGGTTGGTTTAGTTACCATTTTTATCACTGGTATGTTTTGTCTAATGAATTGGGTTGATTAATATCTAAAAAATGCTTGAAATTGTATTTCCATGTGAATGATGGTTTTTCTGGAGCATATATAGCTAACGACCATGTTTCTGATGTTTAGGAAAATGTGAATACAAAAATTGTATTTAGGCCAGATGTTTCTATGGGGTTGTTCTCTAAACACTGCTTTGGGGCCACCTTACTAGGTTTCGGTAGATACCAACTTTATCAATTTCTCTATCTAGAATAAGGTGAGTGTTTAGTGCTCATTGCTTCATGTATAAGCTACAGCTTGTTCACATTTTCTGTATTGGATATATAATTGTTTTCGTTCACTTTCTGCAGTTGGATTTGGAGAAGGGAATGATGAACTGCCCATATGCAAAGTGTGAGTCTTAGAGTTATTCACTTGTATTAATGTTTAGTGTTTCTTAGGAATTGGTTTTGAATGTTCAATTTTATATATAACAAGAATGATTCAGAGAAATTGGTTAACTTAGGATAGTCACCAAAATTTTTGATAGTTAATGCACGGTAATGTTCCATTTCTGTTGTTTATTTTTCTCTAATTGTTTATCTGTCTTTTAAATATACAGGCAATCCTAGTATCACAGATTATGTAATGGCAGAGCTTGAGAAGTTGGGTTAGAAATATCGTGTGGCTCTGAGGTATTTTCCTATGTTTTGTACAAATTGTTTTCATGACCAAAAGGGTTTGAAATTGAGAGTGTATATGTAGATGTGCACTGCTATCCCTTTTCATTGTCATGTCCGTCAGTTTTGTTTATACCTATTGTTCTGTAGTTATGTTTATTTGAATGCTAAATTTCTATAATAGCTGATATATTATATCCTTGTATAGTACATGTTCAGAACCAAAGAGACACCTCTAGCTTCACCCTAATGTTTTTTATATGTTAAGTTGGTTGGTCTGTGTAATTGTTAGGATAAGAACTAACTAACTTGATATAATGTGCAGGTTGTCCGTAACAAAAGAAGAGTTGCAGCTGTGGGATGAAGTCTTGATGTTTATATATTGATGGATGCATCTGTAAATTTATAGTTAGTACATTTATTGTATTATACAGTTTAAAATACAATATAAAGTACAGTACAAGAATGTAAAGGTGCCAAATGGCACCTTATTTTTTTAATACATCCTCATAAATTTGCCATTGATATCAGTGGCATTCCAAAGCCACTAATATTAGTGTGAATTTAGATGCTGACTTTGCCTTGGATAAAGATAAGCAACTGTTGTTTTATCAGTGTCCATTGCTCCAATGGCACCTGCTATAGAGGGGACTGATTCCTCAATAGTGGCTGCATAGTGGGTAATTCTATTAGCAACTGTTATCAGTGTGTTTTGTCCCAATAGGGACTAATTGAAGTCAGTGTGCTTTGGGGAAATTTCTAGTAGTGCGGCCTATGACATTGTAGAGGATTTTATACCTTGTTTAAGTATAAAATTTTCTTGTTTCAAGTAGTGATTTTTTTTTATTTTGAGGGGCATGAATATTCGCAAAACTTTATATAGTCACCCTCAGGATCATCCATGCAACAGAGCTTAAGCTCCCAAAGCACATAAAAGTTGTTTTTGCCTTTTCGGCCTAACTGGGAGACAAATCCCTAACAAAGAAAATCCAGCCTAGAGCTGCCTGCACATATAAGAAAATGACGACTAGCTATATGACCAAAACCTTGACTAAATTGAAGCTAAAAAAACATCATAAAGACTTGTAAAATCTAGACAAATACTAGTAAATCAATCAATTAGAATCAATCAAAGTCCATATGGAATTTAAACAATCCGTGGATTAAGTAAATTCATAGATTATAAAAACTCAAAAAGAATCTTTTAAAATCAAAATTGAATATACTCCCCTAAGAAAGATGCCTGCCTGAGAAATAAAGACTTCACGTTTCCAAGTGGTTGATGAGTTCTATAATCAAGTTGTAGTCTCGAGCATTGTTGAAGCTTGAGTTCGGTTTTTTGTAGAATTGATCGCAATAAGAAACAAACTATAGTAGAATTACCTATATGCTGTTGGTTTGGGTGTTTTTTGCTTCAATTAAGAGATGTTTAGTTCTGGCAGCAAGATCATGGTAGTTAGTAAAACAATGGAATTAACGTGAGTTCGAGACTAAAAGTTTGTATGGTTGTGGACTCTACAGTTGTTCTCAGTTTTCTTCAATCTTCACATCTTGTATCCTAGCAACTTCGTGTGGAATGGGGCAATTTCTTATATCGAGCATATTTCTCAAATGTAATCTCGTTCTACTCATGTATTTCGTGAAGGGAATCACTTTGCGGATGCATTGGCATATTTTTGAACTACTTCCTCATATTTGGTTTGGTGAGATTAATTTGGCTTCACCTATCGTTCATAGATTTTGTAATCGAGACTGATGAATGGATCTTCCTAATTTCCGTTTTTGTTGATATCATCGAGATGTTTGGTATAGTTCTCCCTCTATATTATTTATTTTTTTGTATAAATAAATACTCTTATTTTCGTCAAGTTTCATAATTTTTTTTTAAAGAAACAGACTATAATATATAGCCTCATCTTATTTACATACATGACATTTAGACAAATCAAAAGAATTGAAAATGACAAATCAAGAAGACTGTATAGTTTGTAACACGTACGTTTATGGAACATGAGCTTGATATATGTACGTAATCAACCGTGCTAGGTTTACGAATATAGGATGAAAACCTTAAAATCGTTAGTTTAGAGAGATATCAAGGGAAATGGCGAAGAGTGACTAGATAAGCCATTACAAGTCAATTGGCTCAGTGAAATTTTTTTTTTCTCGATCTGGAAACCTTATTATTTATGGGAGGTTCTATTCATACATTCAAAATTAGCATTTGGACCTCTTCATTTTTTCAAGTAATAGTTGACTTTGTCAACTCATGTTAAATTATCAATAAAGACACAAAAGAGGAGAAAGAAAAAAAAAATTCTTCTTACCTCTACGAACAAGTGAACAACAGTAGTCTTCAACTTAAAGAAATTATGTGGTTTTTGTTTCGTTTATTAACATTTCTTGATTGGATGCCAAGATTTTTTGGGGAGAAAATAAACTTTCCCCTCGTCTTCTTCTTGCTTTGATTTTTTTTTTTTTTTTTTTGTAACGTCAATAAAAGAATGAAAATCTACAAATGATCCCACATAGGAAAGCTGACTGAGAATATAATTTTGATGAATTATGGTGATGTTGTTTCGGTTTCAAAGAGTTCCATAACCCTCCTACCAACTAATTTAAATAGCAAAACCCCATAAAATTTTTTTTGTTGCAAATAGCTTTGAGCTATCAAATCTCATGGGATTGTTTTTGTTTCTCGGAAGCCTATGATCCAAATGATCCTGCTAACTATGGAGTCATTCTGGAACAACTGAAGCCCTTATTTGATCTTCTAGAAGATGCTAGATTTGAAAAAGAAAAAGAAAATCATCCCAGCTATTGATGATGATGATCAAGAAGAATTCAATGACATGAAGGAGAAAGATGACAAATTGTTAGAAAAGCCAAATGCTATTGACAAGAAACTTGAAGAAAAGCTAGCAGAGTAGGATTATACTTTTGGAAAGAAAGGAAAGGTTCTAGAGAAAGAGATAAGAGATCTAGCAGATGAAAGAAATGATTTGACGGAGAAGAAGAGAAGCCCTCTCTATAGAAAAGTATGTAAACATATCAAGACGCTCTATCTACAGAAAATTATATATACCGCATGTCCTTGAATTCATGGATCACATGCTTGTTGTGGGCGACTTTGATTCATGGCCGGGCATGGACTCCGAGGTTATTCTCTTTCAAAAAAAAAAAAGGCTTTTATAGATTTTATTAGACAATGGACATTGTGGGAAAATTATGGAGGTGCAAATAGCATATTGGTTATTTGTAAAAGTAAGTTGGAGGTGTATTAAGTGAGGAGGTCCAAATACTAATTTCGGAGGTATGAATAGAAACTCTCATTATTTATTCATTATAAACTTTGATAGACACCCATATAGTTCTTAATTTCGTTTCAGCAAGAAGATGATCATATTCAAAGGCAGTTAATAAAGATGGATTGGGAGCCTAGGCTCCACAACTGCAACAAGTGGAAACTTCCTTAGTGTTGCCAATCCATAAACTTCATCCATGCTCAAATCCTCTGGTTTCATATTCTCAGGTAATTTCCAGTTGAATCCATGTAACATGTTGGCCAAGCAAGACCCAATCATTTTCAGGCCAAGGCTATAACCAGGGCACATTCTCCTTCCCGAACCAAATGGTAACAATTCAAAACTTTGTCCCTTCACATCGATTGCCTTGTTTCCCAGAAACCTCTCCGGATTGAACTCTTCTGGTGCATCCCACACTGAGGGGTCTCTTCCTATGCTCCATGTGTTTATGAACACTCTTGTCCCCTTAAGAATATCGAAACCACCCACATTGCAATCTTGAAGAGCCAAATGTGGCGGAAGCAAAACAACCACAGGGTGTTTCCTCATTGTCTCTTTCATGATTGATTCAACATAAGGAAGTTGTGGAATGTCTCTCTTCCACCCATCTCTCTCTCCCAATTACTCTATCAAGCTCTTCGGTTGCCTTTCTAATGAGGTGTGGTTGTTTTATGAGTTCAGACATTGCCCACTCCAAAGTTGTTGCAGAGGTATCAGTCCCTCCTGCAATTAAGTCCTGATTTTTGAATGAACAAAATTAATAAAGCAACACTAGAGTTTATAATAATTGAAAAACAAGCAATAATATTGTTCTCTTTCTAGACGATCTGACTATGTTCAGCATGTTGTGATTAAGTAAACATTATATATTAGCATCTCCAACAGACTAGCTAAATTCAATTTTTAGTTATATATAACTATTTTTAAAGCAAAAATCAACTCCAACAAACTAGCTATACCCAAATTAAATTTAGCTTTAGCTAAAATGGCTAGCTATATTTAGCTAGAGAATTTTGCATAGCTAAAACAAAAGTTATATTTCTCTCTCTTCTTTTGTCCACATGTCAGTTTATGATTCGATAAAATTTAGTATATTATTTACAAATAGCTAGTGCTGCTGGAGCAACATTGTTAAATCAATAGCTACATTTCACATCTTTAGTTAAATTTAACTAAAAAGTAATTCCTACAGTTGGAGATGCTGATAAACTTATTCTTGTTCTAGCTAAATGTTCGGTCCAAATTCAAAGTCTAATATACACGATTAATACTCATTTGATTGGAGAACGGCATGCAGCCACACATTTCATGTACCTGGATGAATGCCTTGACACTGTCATTGGTGAGCTTAACTTCGAGATCAGGATCATCAACAAGCTGCAACAGTAAATCCACCATGTCTTTGGCTACATAACCCTTCACTCCTTCACTCTTTGCCTTGTGTTCATCAAGCACATAATCATAAAATAGCTCCGATTTTTTCGTCAAGGCCTTCATTCGCTTTACGTACCCTTGTAAGTCCAAAAAATCGAGCCACGGTATCCAGTCCCCTATATTGAAAACCCCATTGAGCAAGAACACTTCATCTAACATCTCCTGAAATTCTTCGATCCTCATCACCGAACGCTGAAACTCAGGCTCCCTAAAGTACTCCTTCCCCATCACACATCTAGTCATAACGCTAAGAGTCAGGCGTGACAGATGCTCTTTCAGCATAACTGGCTTTTCCGGCAAGGCACACAGTCGTGAGATAAAAGAACGAATTTCCTCAACACGGATGTACGCAAAGGACTCTAGCCTTTTCGAGCTGAATAGCTCAGAGAGGAAGATCTTGCGGCCTTGGCGCCAATATGGACCGTGAGGCGACCAAGTGATGTTGAGGTAGTTATAAGTGATATACTTGCCTGCTGCAGTTCGTGGTCTAGAGGCAAAGACATGATCATGTGTTTTCAGAAACTGTTTTGCCATTTCTGCAGTGGAAGCAACTACGACTGGGTAAGAGCCAAACTTGAGCTGCATTATAGGGCCATAAGTTTGGGATAGTTTGTGAAGGGATTGATGAGGGAGAGGACCATTGATGAGGTTGAGGTTGCCAATAATAGGCCAGGGTTTTGGACCGGGTGGAAATTTCAGATTCAGTTTGCGTAGTTGGGAAAAGAAGATTTTTGATACAAGGGCCAGAAGGAATAGCCAGGACCAAGAAACTGAAGCCTCCATGTATGTGGATCAGTTATGGTGAGAGTTTGAGGTGGTCTTGCAGCTTGACGTTCACATTGAAAAGACTAGAGTACAGAATCAAGATGATAAGGGTTGCAGTCGCCTACACGTGTTGAGCATCTGATGGAGAGAAAGACAATTAGTTAGTAGCTGAAGAAAATTAGTTAGTAGCTGATTACTATTAGTGGTCAAGTGCAATTAGAAGTGTGTGTCCTTTTGTAAACAATCAGAAAGATATTACTTCACTACAACAATGATAGTCATTTCCAAGGGTGCGATTTGGTCGGAAAAGCCACTTTTCCCGTTGGAAAAAGCTATTTCCGACAGCTAGGTGCCCTCAGAAAAAATATCATCGGAAATAGTCTTTTTCCAACCAACCCTCAGAAAAAGATATATTTCTGACAGCCTGATATGGTGGTAAATAATTTTTCGGCGGTCGAAAATTGTTACTCCTCAACGACGACAAATAGTATTTTCAACAAAAGATGTTTGTTGGAAATAATTCGTTGCTCGTAGGAAAAAATTGGTTGCTAGCCAATCCATTTTTTTCCAAAGACTTATTTCCGATGAATAGTAGTGGTCAGAAAAAACTATTTCCGATAAGAATATTTAATTCCGACGACTATTGGGCATCGAAAATGAATAAGTTTCGAGGATCATATTTTCCTCAGAAATTGATATTTTCTGTCGGAAAAATATAATCTAATATTTTCGAGAATTATATTGTGGTCGGAAAAAGTGGTAGGAAATGTTTTTCCATGAGATTTATTCGTTGAAATTTGTCAACAATTTTTTTTCCTCCCACTCAATTTAATTGTCAATTAACCTGATTGGAAGAGGTAGATGAATCAAGATAATTTTTTATTAAACATACAAGGAGACAATTAAATCTTCATAAAAAAAAATTGCATTAGAAGAAACATGGTTAATCATTCATACATGTTCAAACAAAGATAAATATTCAAAATTTGGTCTTTATAATATAATCATTTCTTAAGCAAGGAAGCTAACAATATATCTAATAAAAGTCCTCATTAGAGTTTGCATCATATTCATCAGTACCATCTTCATCATGGTGTGCAATTGAATCTGTTGCAATATTGTCCTATTGTAAAAGAAAAACAAAGAAGTTAGAATGCAAAATAAGTAAGAGCTAAAACATGCAGTAAAGAACATATTCCATGACAAATAGAAAAATTAATATTGAAGGTCATGAGGAGTTGTAGTATTAAAGAACATTTTTAAAGGAATATATTCTGCAACTCTAAAGAAAAAAATATAAGGAAAAAAGAAATACCGGTCTGTTGTCTTTCATTAATTATCAGTGATCGATGTAGTAATATCTTCTGTCCAGCTAGCTGACTGCCATTTTGCGACCTGTTGCAATTTTTTTTTTCTGCACAGAACAATGCGGAGGCACATAGGTAAGGTCTTTAAACTGATAAGAGTAATAACCATAATGTTAAAAATTGGTATGCCATAAACAAAGGAAGAACTGCAGGACCACGAAACAGACACCAACAAAAACTTTCAGCTCTCTTTTGTATTTTGTGGACATAAGATGGTAAATTAATGCTTACATCAGTCCCATAGCAAACCAGTAGCACATGCCAAATTTAAGAGGGATATGAACTCTACAAAAAAAAACTAAGAAACTGGGACTAAAATGCATTCAGTAACTCATGATTAACCAATAATAATTTGACTTCTTCTATAGGAGCAAGCTTATGTGCGACACTAAAGTGAGCTAACATAATAATCAGAATTTGATATAATTGGTACCACATGTTTAAAGGATAGTTATGATGATCATCCTAGGCCACTAGAACTTCAATGCAAGGAAAAAGCAACCTGCATGTAGACAGACCCCGACTACAATCCCAAATGCAATCACCTAATGCATAATGTAATAAGTAAATATAGTACATGCTTTTGTCAAAATAGCCGAAGTGTTCACTTTCGTTCAACAAGAGAGCAACCTTGAGACCAAAAAAAAAAAAACACTAGAGAGCAATCTAACAAATAACAAATAAGAAAGGATAGGAACAACAAAAGAAGATACTTTGGCATTCGTGAAAGCGCACACAGAAACATGCAGCTCCAAGAATGCCATGTTCATTCAAGAAAGAGCTTAACCCCATCTCCTCCACATGCCTAACGTGTGGATCCTCAAGGTCACCCATCACTAGAGACCTTTGTAAATTCTTTGAAATCCTCTTGATAATAGTTGCAGGACACAATTTTCAACAATGGAGCCTTCCACAACTGTCCTGAACAACCTTAATCCTATAGGTGAGATCCCCACAGCAGCAATAGTATCTTCCTATTCAACCATAAGCAAATTAAACATCACATATTCTATAATCTCACTTAGACTGGAGGGGGATGAGAAAATGAAATGTACATATAATCATGATAAGTGCAAAGAAACTGAATCCCTTACGTTAAGAAAGATATTACAAAGTGTCAGTTCCGTAAGTTCCTGCATCCAAAAAGGAAGATATCATACATCAAACATCATGCCTAATAAGATTTGTCTAATGTACTAATTTCAGCCTTTATCTTAGAAATTTCAAAGCTAAAAGTTGCAAGGAGTATACCTTCAAGGAAGCACCACCAACTAGAAATTTCATGGATATGCAAACCTACATCCAAAGTATAGCAACACATAACCAATTACACACAAAGTCAAGCCATTACTCATCAGGAAGCACACTCATAACAAGAATGTGATACCTGAAGATCAAGAAAAGAAGCAGCAGCTAGAACATGAAAGGCATTGGTATCACTGAGCTTGGGGTGGTGGCCGTACAAGTATGCCAAAGCAGTTTCAATTGCCTCAGCATTTATATTCTTATCATCTACATGTAATGTCACAATGGGAGTATGCCAAAGCAGTTGCAATTACCAATGCTCTGCATTCTTACCAATTCTCACTGTTCAAAACATAAACATTGGACAATCAATCCAATAACTCAATTAAGTAATACACTAAATTAATATACTAAATAAACCAAAAAAATGCAGATAAACAATGATCACAAAAAGGTTCTAACATCTTCTCGAACAACTCTAGTGCACTTGATTAATCATCTTATTCAGCAAGATATAAATTTTACCCCAGATATCAGCAACCCAACCTAAACTAAACAAACAAAACATTCAATTGAGAACCCAGTATCAATCTAAACAAACCCCAGAACAGTCGAATTGAAATTTCCAGAACCAATTATTTGGGTTAGGGTTAGGGATTCAAAAAATTGAACTTTCAATTAGAAATAGAAGCGCACCTCTGGAATTGAGCTCAATCCGCTAGGCCTCGAGTCGATTGAGATTGTGGGTCTTCTGGAGAAACTGGAGCTGGAGCTCGTGAATGTATACCAATCCAAGGCCTTCTTCTCCAGCTTGTCATAATCAATGACTCAGTGGAGGAACTCACCTTATAGGGCAGACTCTTGAAGTAGATCGAGGTGGCCGAGATCTTCTTCCCGCCGGAGGTGTAGTATCTGTGGGTCAAGTGACCGCCGGAGGGGAACCCATGATGCGGTCGTGGGGTTGGAACATGGCGGTGTAGTAGCGGTTGCTGGACATGACCTCAGATCGATGGAGAGGATGATGACTGCTTGGATTATGGCCAGTGATGGCCTTGAAGGGCTGGTATCAGAGATGGTGAGGGAGAAAAGCCTCTGCCATGACGATATCAAGCCATCAATTGGTTAGAGAGACTGGCTTTGGTTTGAAGGTAAGGTGCGAGCGAGGAGTGAAGGTTTGGGAGTGTGAAGTTTTGGTATTGGGGAGACGATGTCGAGAGAGTGAGGAGCTTTGAGTTTGGGTTTGTGTTGAGAGAGAGAGAGAGAGTGAGGCGTTGTCGAGACTCGAGAGAGTGATAAATGAGCTTTGAGTATTTTGTTAGTTTTTTTTTTTCACACACCAGAATTTTATAAAAATGTGGTCTGAATGCAGCTCTTTTAAATTTGAATTTGTCTCCTTTCAATTTGATTTCCCTCTTTGGGGAGTTAAGAGAAAAATGATGGTGGGAAATCTCCCTCCTTTCTGCCAAACATATTAATCGGACCACAGTTTTATTGTTTCTCGTCGTATGATTAATACATGTTGGGGAAAAATTTGGATTTTGGCACCACAGACAGGGTGGGAAATTTTTCGCTCAATTTTTTTAGGGTCATACAACAGTTTTGTCCTTAAACGTCTTTTAAACTAGTTCATAATTCCATATCAGACGACGGATTTTATAAAAATGACGTCTAAAAAAATAAAAATCAATTAGATGGGGGAAAAATATGATGCATCGTCTGATTCAATTTTTGTAGTAGTGATAAGATCGACCAATGAAAAATATTTCATAACATTCTTGATAAATAAATATGTACTTGCTAGCCGCTTCAAAAAAAAAAAAAGAAGTACTCGCTAATATTCTATTTTGACTCATCTAGCTATTCTATATAATTGTATATGATCAATCAATGTCTACTATATACGAATGCATATATGTGTGAAGGGGTAGTCGTACTATATATGTAGTATGTATGTGATCGATAATGAATAGTACTATGTAACAGTATAGTGTGTGTGTGGACAAGCACACATGATCGATCGACAATGCATTGTGTGTGTGTGTGTAGGAGTCTTTCACTAACGGATATTTTTTTTTTGGCCATTTTAAGAGATCTCTTGTGAGACCCAATTTTTGATTACATATATCGACATCTCCACTATTCAATTTTAGGTCTTCAAGAGTAAATTATTTATACAAGTTTCCATCACAATTGATGAATGTTAATGTAGTCATAATCATGATTTACTATTAAGGTTTAGGGTTTTGGGGCAGAATCTCCCAGTTAGCATGATCTCTTTATCGGAATCTCCTAGTTAGCATCCCAGTTAACGCGGAATCTCCCAATTAGCATAATCGTGATTTACCATAAATGATCTCTTATCTATTTCCGCAACTAATAATATATTGGGTTAGGGCAGAACCTCCCAATTAGCATGATCGATCGATCAAGTCTTATATAACTATGAGACTTATAATATATATATATATATATTATGAGATTTATCCGATCTTACCTTATAACCAATATAAAATAAAATTGTTTTGTCTTTAACATATAATGCATCAATTCTAATAAACTAATAATATGTCATCAAGTGACCTGTGGAAAAATGGTAAAATTAATTTTGAAAAGTTAGAGATCCTATGCTCAATTCTCCTCTTTGACATAATTTTTTTTAATAAAAATAATACAATTTAGAGAAATATTTCCAAGGGTCACTAGCCGTCGGAAATATTTTGTTCATTACCGAGGGTACTTTGTTGCCCTCGAAATTAAGAAATCATTTCCGACAAAGTCAACTGCCTCTAGGAAATAGGTCTATCATTACTGACGACACAAAATCCTATCATTACTGACGACACAAAATCTTGTCGAAAGTAATACTGGCGCCAAAAGGTCCCGCCAATTTTTTTGTTTTTCCGACGAAATTGAAACACTTTTCCTACAGCATGTTGTCCCTCGGAAATAAAATATATTTTGACAGATCATTTCCGACGACCATTTTTTGTGGTCGAAAAAGGAGTTTTTTTGCGAGGGCAATTCTGTGTTGTCAGAAATTTTCGTTGGAAATGAGGATTTTTGTTGTAGTGACTCTCAGTTTTATCTTTGCTTTCCTATGTTTTTTCTTCCTCGACTTCAACCTAGGCCTGGGCTCGGGTCGGGCCGGGCCCGAAATTTGGTAAAACCGAGACCGAACCTGAAACAATCGGTTCGGGCTTTTTCAAAATTGAAAACCGACTGAACCCCATCCTAAACGGGTCGGTTCGGTCTTCGGGCTTTTCGGGCCCAAAATCCAGTTTCCCAACTCTGATAAAATATACATAAAATTTAGTAAGAAGAGAGGTTTGAACCCCTGACCTCCTACACTAAAACATTACTCCCAACCACTGAAGCACGAGTGGCTCTCAACGATATAAGTGCAAAGTATATATTTATTTCAACCTTGGCAACTTTTCTTGGTGGTGGAGACAAGTCAGACAACTACTTTTTTGTTTTTGTTTTTTGGGAAGAGTGGAGACAAGTCACAACTTTTCTTGGTGGTGGAGACAACTTTTCTTTACTTTTCTTTTCTTCTCCTCCCTTCCACGTTCCACCCCGTCCTTTCTTTTCTTGTCTTGGTTGGTGTATCAACTTTTCTTTTATTTAATGCTTGGGAAGTGAGGCAGCAACTGAGCAACGTGGAGAGCTGTACCAGCAGCAGCTTTTCTTTTCTTTAATCCCAGATATAAGCTTATAAACTATAAACTACCACGTCTCTTTGAAACGCAAAATCTGACCCCTCCTCTCTTCTTCTTCTTCTTCTTCTTGCATATGGGATTTCGATGTGGGCAAAACGGAGAGCCCTCTCCTTTTCAGCTTCAATATTTCTTGTCGTGGCGGCGAGTTAGGGAGCTGCCTTAGGCCGATTTGGAACGAGGTGGTGATTTGCCGTCGACGGGTTGCTGAAGATGCGGGTCCAGTCGAAGATCCGAGCTAGCTTCTTTGAGCGGGAGAAGGAGGATTAGGAGGAGGTCAGGTCCGGTCTATGGAGGTTTAGGAGGAGGAGGAGGAGAAGCTGGCTTGGGAGGAGAGTGAGAGAAGCTAAGATGGTTTCGAAAGGCTAAGACAGACACTGGCAACTGAAACTAAATACGGGTCGGTTCGGGCTTTCGGTCTCTGCATATTTGAGACCCGAGACCGAACCGAGAAAATATATTCGGGTCAGGCCCTAGACCGAACCGATATTTTCAAAGTCAAAACTGAACCGAATCGGGCTTTTTGGATTGGTTCGGGTTGGATTTTTGGGTTTTCGGGTCCGGACGCCCACCCCTACTTCAACCTTTCACCATCTTCTTGAAAATCTTAACACATATGACTATTATAGTACTATTTACTTCCAAACTTCAAGTACTACTTTCAGGTGGTCTTAGAGAGAGAAACGTTTTCTCATGTCCTTTGAATATTCAAATCATACTGCTGCATCGACTAAAATATCTCAAGGATCGGTCATTGAAGTCTCAACATCAATAATTTGTTGGCACGTTCATATTACTATTGTACGTGTTGTCGTTTTTTTGGGAAGAAGCCAACTCTCACGTACCTTTGACCAAAAAGAAAAAATGGTCATTAACTCAAAGCACCAAAATATACTAAAACTATCCCACTTACCTCAACAACAAAATTTTATTCTCACTTACACTATTGAAGACAAAATGACAATTTTACCCTCGATCTAATTAATGAATTACAAATGTCTTCTTCCCTATCTCTCTCTCTCTTTCTCTCTCTCTCTCTCTCTCTTTCTCTCTCTCTAGAATCAACCTCCACCACAATTTCAAAGTCAGAGATGATTCTGATGATTCCGAAGTCACCTCGCCACAAGATTACCACCACCAGTCATTTTCCTCGAAGTTCAAGTATTAGTCGGTGTCGGTGAACATACCGGTTTTGATGATGAAGCAACAAATTGGAAGCTGTCATCGAACAGGAAGATAATGATGATATTACCGAATTAGCCATACGGCGAAGGACCTTAGTGGTGACAGACACCGAGAACACAGCCTCCGGCCAGATGAGATACAAGCAGCAAGCACGATAGCTGATTAGTCAAGCCACCATGAAGCTACAGAGAAGCGAAGGGTCTGAACAACAATCGAGGCCATGGGTATGGTTTTTCCAGTGAAGAAGAAGAAGAAAAAAAAAACCCTTTAATTAGTTTTATCCCATTTAGGTGAGTGAAAAGTAGGCATGGGTATTTTAGCCCGAAAACCCGAAATTTCAGACCGAACCGATCCAGACCTTCAGTTCCGGGCCTAGCTTTGAGAAAAAAAAAAATACACAAAAGAATAAGGCCCGGACCGTTTGAGTTTTAATGGACCGGTCCCGAGCCTTGGTATCTATAGAATCGAAAGCCTGTAAGGCCCGATTCAATATATCCCCTTTTTTTTCCGAATTAATACCCTAGTCATTAGTCAACATTCAAGTGATTCAACCCTAGCCCGACCCTTTCTCACCTGTTTCTCAGTTCTTTTAGTCTGACCCTTTCTCACCTAAACGATCGACCCTTTCCAATCTTCCATTTGAATCTCTTCCCTACAACGATTCAAGAGAAGTTGGGAGACCCTCAACAATAAGAGAATCTGCAGTGCCCTCGTTTAGAATCATCTTTTCCCCGATTTCTAACCATGTCTCTATGTTCTTTGAAGAGAAAGAAGAAAAAGAACCCATATTTCTAGATTCCCCAATTTGAAGAGAAAGAAGAAAAAGAACCCAAATTTCTAGATTCCCCAATTTGAAGAGAAAGAACAACCCAGCCTGCATTAGTTAGTCTAAACCCCAATCCTAATCTCAGCCTCCAAATCCCAATCCTAAATTCTCGGCGAGGATACAAGTACTATGGCTTTCCATAGTTACAATCTTTTTAAATCAAAGCTTTTAAATCTTCATAGCTCTTTGACTCTCTCTCTCTCTCTCTCTCTCAACACACCTAAATCTAGAAAACATGAGATCTTGATTTGTAGAAGAAGATGTTGGTATTCAATGGGAGAAACTTATTCAATTTATGATTAGAGAGAAACTGATTCATACCTCCTCTCTCTCTCCAATTCAAAGAGAAAAACTTATTCGATTTGTTGATTGAAGAAAACAACAAATTGTTGGTATTGAATCTTGAAAGAAGTCAAGAACTAAAGAAAGCAAATCTTATTTCCAGCTAAACGAATTGGCCCAAAAAGCTCGAAGGACCAGCCCGTTTTTTATTGGTCTGGGCTTTCACGGTCCTTGAATGTGAAAACTGCAATTTGAGCCCGGCCTGAACATTTCGGGCTAGGTCCCGGTCCCTATAAAATCCATAACGGGTTGGGTCCGTGCCCAGGCCTAGTGAAAAGAGTGAGGAGCGGGAAAATGGGGTGGGGGTTTGTGATGTGCGTCGACTCAGACTAGCTAGGCTAACTTTATCCTATACCCAGCTTCATCTTTCTTTCACAAATATGCACTCTGGCATGTCTGTTTTGCATAATTAAATATGCACTTTCACAAATATGCATGTCAAATTTCCTTTTGCAAAAATATTTAATTTTCACAATCCCATATATTCATTTATTCATTTCAAAGAGCTAGAGAGAGTGTGAGACTGACCAAGCAAGTGTAAGTTATTTTAAATAAATTATTGGTATTATTAAACGTCTATTGGGGGGCAATAAATGTTTTGAATTGATGTAGTCTCCTTTTTTTTTTTTAAATCAAAATTTTATTTGTGTAATTTTAGAGAGATTAGTTCCCATTCCGGTGACCAAAATGTCTATTGGGGGGGGGGGGGGGGGGCAATATATGTTACTCCGACTGCATATGAGATCTTCGACAACCTCTTTAGGGACTTCTGACGAGGTTTTATAAACTTTTAGCGCCTCCCAATAGACATTTGGGGGGCAATAGAGGTCTATTGGAGGGTAATAAAGGTCTATTTGGGAGCAATGAGCTTTTCCAGCGACCTATGAGATCTTCGATGACTTCTTTGGGAACCTTCGGCAAGGTTTTCAGAGAAGTCTAGTGGGTGGCTGCAGGTAACTGGAATCCGGTGATCATTGACCCGTGTCCGTCGACCGGACTCTAGCGAAGTCTCTTATGGCTTCTCTCTCTTCCATTCTCTCTCTCTCTCTCTAACAAAGGGGTGAGGGTAAAATAGTCTAATAAATAAATAAAAAACAAAAAAACTTAATTGGGTATTAGGAAAGACTTTATTAGAGTTTTTATGGGTAAGGGAAAATTAAAAAAATTTAATGGGGTAAGTAGGATAAATGACCCTAGAATTAGGGTAAATGGACAAAAACCCAAAAAAAAAAAAAATCACCTACCTCTAAGCTAAATTGAAATCCAAGTAATTTTCGTTTAATTATCTAAATTGTCTAATACCTTAATTTTCCTTTCGCGCCACAGTCTGGAGCAACCATTTAGTCCATTCGGTCCAGTAATATATGCCATCCCTAATAGATTTGAAGTTTTGACGTTCCCTCCCAAAAAATAAATAAATAAATAAATAATGTGTAAAATGAGAATGACTACACCAATCTCCTAATTTATTGATCTCTTTATGAAAATTAATTAGGTTTATTATGTAATGTATACGAAAGAAATAGATATGATGATATTAAGCACTACTACATACTTGCACTGATCGACAATTCGACATAAATATCAATAATTGGTGATAGGAGCATAAAATGCGACGAATTTATAGTTCAAACCTTTATACTTTTGCTTAGTTTATTCCTTAAAAAGATCAATTTAACTTTGTTATTTTCTTAGGTACTTTGAGAAACAGTTAAGGAGAAAAGAGAGCTTCAATGGGAAAATCAAGACACCTCACATGAAGTAGTGATGCAAAGGATGGATTTTGATCATTCATTGGTCCTAAAACTCAAGAGAAGATGGAAAGAGTTGTCGTGAAAAACAGTTGCAGAGAAGCAGAAAACAGAGTACTAGAGTCTGCCTTATTTTCTTCTATCTTGGGAAGCTGTTTTGAATAACTTTGGAGTGGAATTATGAAGAAAGGCCTAACAACATTTGAAGACCACATGTTCTACTTTTTGAATTTAATCTTAAGTAGTCTCTCAGTGGTGCGAAGCGGCTTTGCGCCGGGGAGCGAAAGGTTTAGACCTTAGAAAGTCAGCGAACAGCGGTTCTTCTATGTAGGTATGGTGTTCCCCCCTTGACTATAGGCCAATATTTGGTTCAGAATGATAAAGAGGAAGCCGGAGGCTGTGCTCCAAGTTGGTACCCTAGAAGACTGTTTCCATCAACTTTTCAAGAAGCTTTTTCAAGGACTTTTCTACTGGACTTAAGGGATGAAAATCATGAAGTTCTCTGCCCATATTTCAATAATATATGTTTTAGAGCAGTTCAAAATTCAGAATCATCCAGAAAGGTGGTGGAATGCATAAGTTACGATGCTGCAAAAATGAGCAGAGGATAAGAAGAATCTGGAATTTCTGACAAGTCTTTCTGCGAAGCATTTTCAAGACCGTTGTTGGGCCACGTTTCAAGAAGCTTTCTAGAAGGTTTTTGTGGTTCTGAAGAGTGACATCAGGAGTATTATGTGGCAGAATATCACCTTCGAATCTGCTAGGAACCCTTGTCAAACATGGAGAGGAAAATCAATCCTAGTTGAGAAAGGAAAGTGAATTAAATGCTATATTTTCTGAAGATATTCTTGGCAGATTTTAGGACTAATTTTATTGGATTTTTGCTGCGTTATACTTATCAAGAGATGGTTAGAAAGACTTAAGGAAGGTTAAGAAGATTGTGTGGCAGCTAAGCAAGTGGAATTAGAGAAGAATAAGGAGAACTCAACCCGGTTTTGAGGAGAAAAGCTAGAGGTTTGTAAACCATAAAAATAGGAGGCTTCTTTGCGTCATGGGCAGACCATATCATACAGATTTCACGCCTAAAAACATCCCTAGCTATCTGTTTTTCGAAGCTCCATACAAGCATAAGGAAAAGAAGCTGCCAAAGTCGCCATCTGCCACCATCGTGAACATCCATCTTCAAGCAACATCCACCGTGCCTCTTCACTCCCTTTTCTGTGACTTTGTCTTCTTATTTTCAATATGTTACTGTGTGTTTACCTTAGAACAATGAGTAGCTAAATACTTTTGTGTTAGGGGCTAGTTTGAAGCCCTAAACTATGGTTCAAGTTTCATAATAAATTTCTATGTTTTAGTTACTTTGTCGATGAGATTGTTCTGTGGTTCTGGATTAGATGAATCTTTTATATGTATGTTTTATGTGGTTGCAAACATATAGGATATGCATGTAATTGGTGTTAGGTTAAATAACAATTCATCTAATAGTTTTGTGATTATAACCGAAGTAGTAAAGCCTCTCACCAAGGTGTGTACCAAAGATGAGGAATGCAACTAGACACGCTTGTTGTACTACTTTGTACACTTAGATTGACATCCTTCTATATGTGCTTAATGCTTTAGAACTTGCTAAATGTAGGAGCCGCTTGTGATCTCTATGTTGCATGTTTTCAAAAGGTTCTAATAATGGCGCTTGTTCTTGTTAGAACATTATAGGGAAGTAATATAAGCACTACACCAAAAGTAGGCTTTTACTGCGCGAAATTTACGGCACACAAAAAAGCACGTCGTAAATGACATACATTTACAACACACAATTGATGTGCGCCGTAAATGTATATACATTTACGACGCACATGTATTGCACGCCGTAAAAGTCATGGGTGTTTGGTCTTTTACGGCTCACATTTTTTGCGCGCCGTAAATGTTACAATACAATTACGGCGCATATCTCTTGCATGCCGTAAATATATATACACATTTACAGCACTCATTTTTTGCACGCCATAAAAGGCATATATGTTAAGTTTTTTACGGCATGCGTCGAGAGCACGCCTTAAATGCCATAGCCCGCCCATTTTATTAGCTAAAAGTTGAAATTCCCTCCTGACTTTTTATTAGTCTCAAACTCCATTTTCAGTCCCCTCTTCTTATTCTATCTCTTAGAAGCGGACATTTTCTTCTCTCATCTCCCCTTTCCCTCTTCCTCTACATCACTCTCTTCCCCACTCCCCACTGCCGATCCTCCCCACTCATCATCTCTGCCGTTCCATTCCCCCCCCCCACGCCGTCCCCGCCTCCACTGCTTTCTTCGAACACCATCTGCCCTAGCAGGAGGAGGATAGGGATTTGAACAATATGGCGCAGAGCGACGCTTTGTATCTCTAGATCCACCGAAAGCCCAAGAGATATTCAGAAGTCCGACGCTGACACAAGGACCGATGATGCTTCTGGTCGATGACCGTGACGAGGAGTAGCGATGTGAGCTCGTCGGTATCGTAAGCCCTCTTTCCATTCATCTGAAAACCCTAAGTCCAACCAATCAAACCAATTGTTTTGGATTTGTAGGTGTGAGCATCGGAAAGGCAGGGTATCGCCAAGGAGGCGATGGCCCGGTTCTCTATGTCGGCGAGGAGAGATCAGAAATCAGGTATTGAAGAAGAAGTTCCTCAAGGAAAGTGAAGGATTTGGAACTTCTGAAGAGCAGTCATGAGGTTGAAGGTGCGTGAACTTCACTATATTTTTCTTTGTGCTTTTTTAATTTGAATTTGAGCTTTTTTGGAATTGTTTTAGTTGCATTGGATTGAAGTTGATTGCGATTCTGTTTCAATTAAGTACATTACACAGTTCGATTTGAGCGGCGACGATTGGGGGACGCCTTTGAAGTTCACTGTCAGTAGAGGTGAAGGAGTTCATTGACAGTAGGGCGACGATAGGCCCTTGTTCTTCAGATTCTCTAAAGCCACCCCCAGTTGCACAGAGATCCTGTACCACCACCACCACCAGGACCCTCCTTCTCTCTCTCTCTCTCTCTCTCTCTCTCCAAGTAAAGATTGGTATTTTACATGTAATCCTCTAAATTCTGAAATCAAAATCTCATCTTTATGATATCTTCACCTGTTTTTTGATTTTCCCAATTTTCTGGGCCACCACCCAGATCGCTTAGCTATCTCTGTTTCAATTTGTATATGCTCATCTATTCGGTTTGTTGTTTTCTGTGGTTGGATCTTGGATTCGGATTCGGATTCAAAACCCATTCTTGTTTATGATTAGATGTTTTTGTATATAATTTGTATCAATGATTCTGGTGTGAGAAATATTCGTTGTCTATTGAACCAATTGGTCTTTCTTTACTCGTTGGTTTTTGGATTTCTCAACTTTCTCCTTCATTTACTAGCTTCACCATTCAATCAGTTGTCTGCTATTTCCTTGCTAATGGCCTCATAGCCATTCTGATTTTGATATCCCAGTTCGCCTTTTATGGGCCTACTCTGCTACATATTTTCATCAAGAAAAGGTCAGTAAGCCTGCTTTATTGCTCTTTATACAAAATTGGATAAAAGATTACGTGTTTACTAGTGCCAATAATGGAATGATAGGAATTATTTTTTTGCAGGTTTCGATTGGGGGAAAAAACTTCTCAATGGTTTGTGAATATAGCCTCTGTTTTCTGTTCATGGAAGGTAAACTTTATCTTGTAGTACAATATCATCATTACCAACTCAAGCATTTTTATGAACTGGTGTCTTGCACATGTAGCTATTAGAAACTGTGTTTGAATGTCTTTATATCACTGTGTTTGGTGATTTTGTGCACTTCCAATTGTAAAAGATTATAACCCCTTTTGACTATTACTTCCCCTTTTTGTTTCCTTCAGTTCTTGAAAAGGGTTGAAATGCTGACTCATGAACTTTGACACGACTCTTTTATGAACATGTGGTAAGTGTTGTACGTAAGAGCTAATCCACTAATGGTTACAACATTTGCTGCAATTACTTTGGCATGCTTGGTTCATCCAGGTTTGGGTCTACTTGTTCTCTTGCTCTCTCATGCTTTGTGCTGTCATACTGCTCTTTGCAGGTATGTCCCAAATTCGATTGCCATGTGGACTTGGACGAGATATAAATATATTTTCTGTCCATTTATTGTATTCTTATTTTATATAAGTTTTTATTATTGTTTCTTGTTGATGCATACAATTGTAAACTTCATGAGTCATTTCCTACAGTATCTGAAAAAAAAAATGATCCTAGAAGTTGTTTTATATCTTTGTAACAGTTTTTTGATAGCTTCATTTCGCAGCCATGCACGAAGACATGAATTATTTGATTATAAGAAAGACGGAAATGGTGGGCCTGACAAACTTACATTCAAACGTGATGGGTAACTAACCAGTGTTTTTGTATAGAATCTTTGCGTTTCCTATTCTTTAAATTGCCCAAAAGTTAAGTAACTAACCAGTGTTAATTCCTGGAATAGAGAAATATTTGGAACCTTCTTCAAATTAGAGTTTACATTCAACATAATCGAAGATTCTAAGCATGATCATTGTCGGTTTTGCTTCTGTTAATACATATATATGATCCTGAAATTGTCTATTTTCTTTCTGTTAATGCAGAGATCATGACTATCCTACTTTTGTATCCCTCTTCCAGATTATCTTGATGAGTGGGATAAGCAAGAATGCTTTAGAGGAGCTGTCGATCATCTGAAAGAAGTTCTGATGATCGCAGACCCCTTATATATGCAATATCATTAGGTTTGCCATCCTTAAAAACACTGCTCATTCATGACAATTGGTGGTCCATGGAATTCCACTGATGGTGGTGATCCATCAGTTGATAATAGCGCTTTAATTCAAACTACAATAAGGTTTGTGCTGCTTGCTGTCTATTATTTAGTGGCAAAGACAATACTACTTTTGGTATTATATTGAATGATGTTATCTTTGTAGATATGGAAAGGATGTTGCGAAACTTGATTTGCAGAACTGCGAGAACTGGAATTGTTTTCTTAAGGTATAGCTTTTCCCTTATAATTATTGCGATGGTTAAGTAGTTGCAAGTCAGTTTGATTTTTCAGGTTTAATTCATGATTTTGCAAGTTTGTCATGTGCAGATACACTACGATAGGATTGGGAAAGATGGATTCTTTAGCCCATAAAGAGATTATTGCAAAGTGGTGTGATAATAAGTCCTACAGATTTGATTTTGTTCTCATCTTATCGAGTTAAGTGTAAGATACATGTATAGTGGCATATGTTAGGGATGAAAATTTTATGAAGTGTTTCTTTTAGATTCAACTTCTTATATATATGACATGAGGGTAATATGAATATGGCATTTGAGCAATATAATTTTTTTTTTTTTAAAAAGACCTCATTTACGACGTGCAAAGTACGCTTTAAATAGAAATTAAGTCATTTTTTTACGGCATGCAGGGATATGCCTTAAATAGGAGGTCTTTTACGGCGTGCAACGTGGGCCTTAAATGACCTCAATAACATTTGTGGAAACACTTTTACGGCGCGTTAATTGTTCTTTTATGACGCATTTTTGCGTTACAGCCCATTTTTGTGCGCCGTAAATAGGCTTTTATGGCACACAAGGTGGGCTGTAAAAAACCATTTTTGGTGTAGTGAAGGTACCTAGCTTGCTTCTAGCTTTGTAACTTGGTCAATCTCATTCTCATGACTTAGTAATAAACATAGGAAGAAAAATTGGAACTTAGATTGTGTTTAGAGGTGGATAATGAACTCCTAACTGCTCATCATCATATTCACAAACTTTTCTTTAGATTCATCTTTTGTTCTTACTTTATTTTCGATAGAATAAATCAACAATTCCCCCAATTGTGTTTTTCAATTTGTTTCATACTGTAGTTTAGCATTCTAGTTTTCTTTGTTTTGTAGGTTACATAAATTGAAGGTGAATCCTTGATCCTTGGCGTAGAACGATCCCTTACTTTCACTACTACAACTTGACAACAAAAAGGGTTTTAAATTGCGCGCTATTTTAGCAGAGCAATTGGGTAGGGTAAAGTCCTTATATAGTACCTGAACTATTACGAAATACACTTTTTGGTACCCACAAATTTTCAGGGAGTCCAGTCGTACCTGTACTATCCCTCTGTTAGCCCTTATAGTACCTCCGTCTATTATTCCGTTAAAAATGCCTATGTGGCTGTCATGTGACACTCATGTGAGTAAAATAGTCTATTCATTCATAATTAAAATTATAAAATTTAATATATTGAATATCTGTAATTAAAAAATATTTTGACATATTAAAAAAAAGATAAATAATACCCAATTTATTCTTCACTACTATCGAGACACTTGGGTCAATTAATTTAAGTACTTTTATTTTTGTTTAATTTTTTTTTATTTTATGAAAATTTAATATATACTAATTTGGAGATAACTTTTGTTTGAACAATTAATAGGATTAATCAATAGAGATGGTAGGTAAATCTAGATATTCACTAATTTCAATTCTAAGTCTTTCTTTTATGGGGAAATGATCATTTGCCCAATTTTAGGCACCAAATTGCCCACTTGCTCCACTAACATTTTTTTAACCTCATTTATCCAAAACACTCTAAGGGATTATTTTCTTAATACCCAATTAATTCTTTTTTTATTCTTTTTATTTTTATTTTTTTGGACTTTTTTGCCCTCTCCTTTCTCACTTAGAGAGAGAAGTCATCCTCCACCTTGCTGTGTTGCGATGACCAGTGGCCGGCCGAGGTCTCCTGCGACCAGTCACAGGAATCCCGAATCTAACTGCAAACTGGTGACCTGATTCCTGTGTCTGATTTTATTATCCCCCAATAACCATATTATTGCCCCCCAATAAACATATTATTGCCCCCCAGTAGTAAGTTTATTAGGGATCAATATTAATTAAAAATGAAGATGTTTATAATTTCGAAAGTTTTTGTAGGTTTATCCAAATAAATAATCTTATTATTGCCTCGTAATAGTCTGATTATTGCCCTCCAATAATCTTTTTACTGCTGTCCAATAATCTTATTATTGGTGGGTGTAGGACGTGTGCAAACTAGAGAGAGAGTGAGAGAGACAGAGAGGAGTGGGTTTGGTTTTCTGTTGGGTTTATTGGGACGCAACAAGAACTGCAGCTCACCTCGTTCGATTGGAAGGAGGCGGCCTGGATCACATCGGATCGAACTGATCCGATCTGGAATGGGTTTCACAGATGCCTTGATGTACTCATCGGCGAAATGGCTTGGAGGTGCAGGTTCGAGGTTTGCCAGAAGACATCGAATATGTGGCGGCCTAGATCGCATCTGATCGGACTGATCCGATCTGGACTGGGTTCACAGATCCAAGCTGGGGATTGATTTGCTTGGAGGAGGCAGCACTTTTATTTGGCGCGACGGGGATGGCGGAATGATGGTGTTGCCGGATTCGTGGGATAGAGGAGAGAAATCGGTGGGGGGGAGAGAGAGTCGACAAGGAGGGAGGGAGGGAGGGAGCGAGAGAGAGAGAGAGAGAGAGAGAGAGAGAGAGAGAGAGAGAGAGAGAGAGAGAGAGGAGAGAGAGAGAGAGAGAGAGGAGAAGAGAGAGAGAGAGAGAGAGAGAGAGAGAGAGAGAGAGAGAGAGAGAGAGAGAGAGAGAAGTATAATTCATTAATTAAAATGAGGGTAATATTGTCAATAGATATTAGATTGGGTAAATGGGGTTAAAAAACTCTTAATGGAGTAAGTGGGCAATTCTTAAGGTGAAATTAAGTGAGTGGTCACGGCCCATCCTTT
The DNA here is from genome assembly GCA_024704745.1 of Rosa lucieae. Lineage (NCBI taxonomy): Eukaryota > Viridiplantae > Streptophyta > Magnoliopsida > Rosales > Rosaceae > Rosa > Rosa lucieae. Next base: position 7,182,470 of record CM045493.1, read on the forward strand.
TTTTTATCAGATAAACAATTCAAATGCTACAACTAGTTTTTCGTGAGTCGAACTCATAACTTCCCACTTACGAAGTGGATACTATGTCACTAGGTCTTTCTTTTAACCTAGTCTAATTTATTTTAATCAAAAATTTGTAAAACAAATATGAAAAATAGGTGTTTTACGATTTTACCCAAACTTTAACGGAATAATTGACGGAAGTACTAAAATGGCTAACGGAGGGATAATACAGGTACCACTAGACTCCCTAAAAGTTTGTAGGTACCAAAAAGTGCATTTCGTGATAGTTCAGGTTCCATATAAAGATTTTACCCTAATTAGGTATGACATATTGAGATGTATCCTTTTTTTTTTTTTGGAGAATTTATTGAGATGTATCCTTGATTTTACTCTCGTGAAATTTCGATTGCATGCTTTATTGCTTTGCTTTTGTTCCTTTGTGCATGTTCTTGCTTTGGATCTTATATGTGTGTGTGTGTGTGTGTGGGGGGGGGGGGGGGGGGGGGGGATTTATTATGACAGCTTTAGCATTCTCTTTACTTCCGAATTCTGATGGAATAAATCCTGGTGTATGTACCTAACTATACTGTATATGAATGAAGTTTAACAGTAACACACTATTATCTGATATAAATCATTTTTGATCAACTTTATTGAGGGAATCTACTCATCTAGGTTGGGTTAGCCCAACTAATTATTCAAATGATAGCAATACAAGATTCCAGGCCCTCTAATTTTCTGAACCCCTGGCCCAGGCGGATGCTCTCAACCTGGGTTTGGGTCTGGAGCGCAGCGTTGCTGGGCTGCCGGTGCAAAAGTGGATGGGTACGGACTATGGAGCTGCTGTTATTGGGCCCAAGGCTCTGTTTTTGGGCCGCTATTCAGGCTATATCTATTCTTTGACTTGCTACGCCTTTCATTTTTAAAAATTTTCTCTCAGTTGAGTCCGGGGAAGCCTCTTCTATGTAAGGTGTTTCTTTAGCAACATGAATAATTGGGAGAGGGTCTTAACTGTGCTCAGAGTCTCCCCTAGTAGGTTGCATTATGTTAGATTGATTTAGAATTTTTCTTTTAACGTTTTATTTCATGGCACATTTTTGTTGAAATCCGGAACTCCGAATGTGTCATTTTTTAATGTTTCCCTTAATTATTATTAATGAATTGACATGCAGCCTATTGCACTAGGATTGACACTGAATTTCCCTCGATTACTATTAATGGGTCTTTTGATTATAACAAAGAAGGAATTAAAAAGAACAAGATTTCAAGTCCTCTAAGTTTTTTTTTTTTTTTTTTTAGAGTAATAGTCAACCACTTTATTGATAATAATAAGAAATATTACAACTTAGAAACATAGAAACTACATCGAAATATGAAATAACAATAACAATATTAGATGCAACAATGCATCGGAAATCAAACCTAATAAGAAGATTAAGTGATGCACTTAAGCATTTGATTAAGCACCGGACAGAATCTGGGCTATGTAAAACAGTACCAATAGTATGGTCGACCATACTTCCACGCAACGCAAAGATATACGTCGAATATAAGGTAACCTTGATCTTCTATCAAGGTAACTAGCGATAGTGTGACCGACCTTACCTACTCCACTCAAAATAATACGTCGAATAGAGAGCAATCTTCTACCTAAGTAGCCGAAAAACCCATTCCAAAATGCCAAAAAATATTGAACTCATAAACAATCTCCTGGATCCTAGATGCGAACCCTAACAGCATTAGGCTCATACACCAATTGCAAATCCCCAAGAAGGAAGGCCCAACCAAAAATCCTACTTGAGCAATCCAACAAAGAAGAGGCCCATGCCCACATAATTCTCCTTTGGGCACCAAAGATCTCTCTAGGCACCCTGACCATCCCTAACGTCTATCCCGTCTATTGCTCTGCCTCCCTTGGCCAGAGAAAGATCATCTCGGTCCCACCAAGACGACACCACCTGTCGCCCCCAATGCCACCGACCGGAACATAGACCCCTGACCCTGCTTCGCTCATCTTCTATTGCTTGATCACCACCTCGATCTAGGATGGAGTGAAGACAGGCGACAGCAGCCGCTCCAGCGCACCGAGGAATTGGGTTGAAATATAGCTCACTCATCCATCCCGCCACCAAACCAAAACTGCACGATGCCAATTTCATACACACCCGGATTGGTCGAAGATGCCGGACTTTAGGTGTCAACCCGATTCGGTAAAGCAACGTAACCTCTGCGTGTCCCCACTGAACAGAGGTAGGGTCAGAGTGGATTGGAGAAGATGAAGTTACCACATACCAAGATGCAAACCCCGACCTAATACAAGGCACGACAGACGTCGTACTCGAAATAGACGACATCGAAGACGATACCGAAATAGTTCTCCATTGAGAGTGGAGAAAGATACAGAGAGGCCGAGGACAGCGCTCTCCCAACCCTAGCAGAGCAAGCCGTCTAGGTATTTTCATTTGTCTGTATTGTATTCCAAATTTGCTCACTTGACCTCCAAGTTCTCTAAGTCTATTCAACCCTATTGCACCGCTAATATGGAATCCAATATATGATACATAACATCAAATATAAAGTAAACAATGAAAATTACATTGGTAATTGAATTTTAGTCTCTGAATAACCACGGCTATGAGATGAATCATTTAAGCACATGTAAGAAATCAGTACAGACACACATAAATATCGATTTTCATCGATATAATAAACATGTTTAACTAATATTCGCAAATCATAAGAAAGCTTGAGAAATTCTCCATCTATTCACATATTGTAATACAAGGAAATAATAGAGACCCCAATGAATGACAATTTTTTGAATAGTCCCATGACATTAATTCTCTATGGTTCAGTATAGTTTAAATATGTAATAACTGATCAACAGACCATTAGAATTAGAACACGTGTCGCCATCCTACTACTTGGTGATTGCTGACTTTTTTTTATACCTTGACTCTCAACAAATACAGTTAGTAATGGGATAATTTCACTAGTTTTAGTATATTTTATACCAGTAATTAAGTTAGGTTGATAATGGCTATATTTCACAATTTTAGCTATATTTAACTACAAAATAATTCATACTATTGGAAATGCTCTTAAACTTCATTCATATACAGTATAGTTAAGTACATACACCAGGATTTACTCCATCAGAATTCGGAAGTAAAGAGAATGCTAAAGCCGTCATAATAAATTATCCGACACACACACACACACACACACACACATATATATATATATATATATATATTCCCATATCCAAAGCAAGAACATGCACAAAGGAACAAAAGCAAAGCAATAAAGCATGCAATCGACATTTCACGATCGATCGAGCACTTTTTTGGGGAATATAGAAAATATAGATTGAGCTATACAGTGAGATTTTCCAATAATAGAACTGTAGAAGAAAGTTTTGAATAATTGCGCTGGAAGAAAGAGAGAATTTTATACGCAAAATGGAAAGAACTTATCAGTTTCCCATATAAAAAAATTAAAAGATGGATTTGGCGGTGGATTTCCTGGCAAATCAACCCTCAAATTGGGTAGTTTAGTTTTTTTTTGTTTTTGAAATAAATGGGGTACTTTAGTTTGACAAAAGATAATATTAAGAATAAGGGCTTGAATGCTTGATTAGCTAGAACAAACAGAGTTATATTATTAATGTTTCTGATCTTAGATTAGATTGGGGTGTAGAATATCAGACACTGTGGAATGATTTATTACATTAGGGGGTTTATTACAATATTACATTTACCCACTCCATACAGGAAAGCAAGAAAAAAAAATTGTAAGCAAGCTACATTGTTATAATTAATAAAGATAGATTGGGAGTCTAGGCTCCACGACTGCAACAAGTGGAAACTTCCTTGGTGTTGCCAATCCATAAACTTCATCCATGCTCAAATCTTCTGGTTTCATATTCTCAGGCAATTTCCAGTTGAATCCATGTAGCATGTTAGCTATGCTAGACCGAATCAATTTCAGTCCAAGGCTATAACCAGGGCACATCCTCCTTCCTGAACCAAATGGCAGCAGCTCAAAATTATGTCCCTTCACATCAATTGAATTCCCCAGAAACCTCTCTGGTTTAAACTCCTCTGGTGCTTCCCACACTGATGAGTTTCTCCCAATGCTCCATGTGTTTATGAACACTCTCGTCCCCTTACGAATATCATAACCTTCCACATTGCAATCTTCAAGAGCCAGATGTGGTGCGAGCATTACAGCAACAGGGTGTTTCCTCATTGTCTCTTTCATGATTGCATCTATGTAAGGAAGTTGTGCTATGTCTTTCTCTTCCACCCATCTCTCTCTCCCAATCACTCTGTCAAGCTCTTCAGTCGCTTTTTCGATGAGGTGTGGTTGTTTCATCAGTTCGGACATTGCCCACTCCACAGTGGTTGCTGAGGTATCTGTGCCTCCGGCTATTAAATCCTGATTTCAAATAAACAATGTGTCAAGATTTATGTCGGTTTCTAATTTGTTTTAGAAATAAATAAGGTTCATAATAAGCTTAATTATATTTGAATAAATAAATGTCACATCGTAAAATTATACAAAATTAATTGATCATTGAAGACGTAACTAATTGAATATATTTGTATATACACAAACACATATGTACCTGGGTGAATCCTTTGACACTGTCATAGTTTAGCTTAACTTCAATATTAGGATCATCAGCGAGCTTCAATAGTACATCTACCATGTCCTTTGGCACAAACTCCTTTACACCTTCCTTGTTTGACCTGTGTTCACCGAAAACATGGTCATGAAATCTGTCGAACTTGTTCTTTAAAGCTTTCATACGCTTAACATAACCTTGCAGGTCCAAAAGCTCGAGCCAGGGTATCCAATCCCCTATGTTCAACACCCCATTAAGCAAGAACAACTCGTCCAGCATCTGCTGGAACTCGTCGAGTGTCACAATCGAAGTCTCAGATTCAGACACGCTGAAGTACTTCTTCCCCAACACAATCCTACTTATAATGGTGAGAGTGAGGCGCGAGAGGTGCTCCTTGAGGGTGACTGGCTTGCCTGACAAGGCACATAGCCGCGAGAGGAAAGCGCGATTTTCCTCCACACGAATGTACTCGAAAGAATCCAGTCTCTTCGAGTTGAATAGCTCGGAGAGGTAGAATTTGCGGCCTTGGCGCCAATATGGACCGTGAGGTGCCCAAGTGATGTTGAGGTAGTTGTAAGTGGTGTACTTGCCAGCTGCAGTTTGGGGTCTGGAGGCAAATACATGATCATGTGTCCTTAAAATTTGCTTTGCCATTTCTGGGGATGAAGCAATAACAACTGGGTAGGAGCCAAACTTAAGCTGCATTATTGGTCCATAAGTTAGGGATAACTTATGAAGTGATTGATGAGGGAGAGGACCAATGAGGTTGAGGTTGCCAATGATCGGCCAGGGTTTTGGACCGGGTGGAAATTTCAGATTCAGTTTGTGGCTTTTGGGGATGAAAACTTTTGAGAGGAGGGTCAGAGTAGCTAAGATGACTGCTAGGATTGAAATTGCCCAAGAAAGAGACTCCATTTTTGGGCACTGTGATTATAGTTGGGAAGAGTATAGGATGGTCTTGGAGTTGGAGGGTACTTATATAGTTGACGGCTTGAATTAAGGTGGGAAGAAAAAGTATTTATACCACTTGAACCAAATTTTATTCCTAGATATATGTTATTTGTTTAGTGATATATACGTGAGCCACTTGGATACTTGCAGTAAAGTAGTGATGGGAAGAAAAAGTCTGCTGAGCTTTTGCAGACTTTGCATGTGTGATAATTTGTTATATACTTCAACATATCTTTTATGTACATATTCTTTTCTTTACATGTTTAGTTTTTGGAGTAGACTGGATCAACTACGATAAGTTAATCCTCCCCATTTGGATCGCAGTTGAATGGCAAAGTTAGGAATATATCTGTTCATATAAAGAAAATCTTTGAAGTATTTTTATTTTATTTTTTATTATCGATCTGAAATACAAGTTCAATAACATTGCACGATCGACAAACTAATCACTTTATAAATTTACTAAAAATTTGGTGGATATTAAAAACCCAGATTCCATTGTAATTTTTTGTTTTTGAATTATTGGAGACCCTATCAGACAGCCTAACTATATCTAACAGTACTCTAATTGACCTGTCACCAACCAATAACCTAAAGTCTCCTTAATTTGACTCTTTTGAGGCTGAAATGGCGATTTATTTGCTTCATTTTCATGCATTCAAGCAATGTACTACTGCATATATGGTATATATTTTATCCTCTTTAGTCTTCACTAAACAAATGAAGTTGCTACGTTAGTGGCAGAACATGCAGAAGCAAGGAAAGTTCAAAGTTGTAAATAATAGGAAGGTTTCGTCATATATATAGGTCCAAGAGCTTGAAAATTCAAACTTAGAACAAGTAAACAAGAAAATAAATAATACCCTGATGCCCTAGAATTAAGGACGAAGAAATCGCAGTGTGAGTTTCCTATTTGTTGAGTTCTTACTTAACTTCCCCTTTTACACTATTTAGGTCATTTTCAGTTATTTCCATATCAATAAACATATAATGAATGCATAATTTCACTCACCGGAGGAACAAGAACACTCATCAAGAACAAAATATATATAGAGACGGGAAATTCTACAGTATGTTAATGTATGACATGCATAAATTTATCTTAAAGACTCCATTTAAAAAAAAAAAAAAAAAGGGAAAATGTCATTTTACACAAATTTAAACTACACTAACCCCACTTACCCAAACATCTTACTTATCCAACAAATTACATCTTTTTTGCCTTAACACTCAATTAAGTATTTTTTTAATATATTTATTTATTTATGTTTGAGACAATTTTGCCCTCCCTCTTGATTGTGCAGGCAATAATTCACCTTCTTTATAGTCTATCAGTGACGTTGCCTTCCATATTCATTACTTCACGTCCCATTTCTAAAGGCTGCCTCACATCTTTGGACGTGCCAATACAACTCAAAAGCTTACCGTTTTAATCTGTAGTATGCATGTGTCCCAACATGAGAATCTGCTCGATCAGATGTGAAGAACGTGAACAAAATGTTGATTATTTCATGACTCGGAAATGGTGATTTATTCAAAGTGTTTAGTACTTCTTTTGTTTTACAAGCTGTCATGTCGAATTCAAGAGTTTTTTTTTTTGGCCAAACAATTCAAGAGTCATTAATTACTTTTAAAAAGAATGTGATCAGTGTTCTTCTGGTTATAATTTTCCTTGGCCTTTTGCTAAATGAACTGTAAGAAAATAAGAATTGCTCTATGGTCACGGATGGATATATATATATATATATATATATACAGATCCTATCCAGAGCGAGGCATCGCTTTGAAATTTCAGAGCGAGGTTAGGGTTTAGGGTCACTTTTCGGTCGCATATCCACATCTCAACCGTTCAACGAAATTGATGGTCTTTAAGGTATCTAACTCGCTTAAACCAATGGACGAACTGAATCTGTCCAACCTGAACCGTACTAGCTTTAAGGCAGTTATCAATGCCTTAACGACCATCAATTTGGCTGAAATTTTGTAGAGATGATCTATACATTAGTACCTAGAAACTGAACGGTTGAGATGTGGATATGCGACCGAAAAGTGACCCTAAACCCTAACCTCGCTCTGAAATTTCAAAGCGATGCCTCGCTCTGGATAGGATCTGTATATATATATATATATATATATATAGGGCAATTCTAGTTAGACCTCCCCATTTGCTATTTAGACCTCTTATAATTTTTGTAAAATTTTATTTCCTATTTTACCCACTAAAGAAATAAGAAGAAGAGAAAGAATTTCCTATTTATCACAAACCCATTTATTTGATCTTCCTCGCAATGAGACCTTAAAAAAACAAGAATTGGTCTTTGGGCATGGATCCGGGAAGCCAAACCTCCTTTTTGAGCAGCAAAATGAACAAAAAATTCATCAAATCATGCTTTCATATTCCATATTTTTTTCTTGAGCGTAACAAATTCTCTATTTTAATCTAATTTAGAAAAAATCATCACATCATCATCAAAACTGCACCTCCCTTGAAAAAGGTTCAATCTTTGCCTCATTAAACATTATTGATGCATCAAAAAACCAAAATAAAGACCAATTTTTTGTGCGAAGCAATCCAATTTTGGTACCTCTCGCTTTCTCAGACCCAGGAAGTACAGAGCTCACTAAACCCAATTCAATATCATGTTTTTCTCTGATTATCATTTCAACTTATATAAAATTATAAATATAGATTTGGCAAGCCTTCAATTTGAATCCTAACCCAACCACATACTTAGCTGATAAGTCCCAATTCAATCTCAAAATCAAGAACAAGTAGTCAATGATTATGGAAGACATTATTGTTTACATAGAGCTTGGGTGGAAAAAGAATGAAAAATAATACTTGTTGATCAATCTCCACAGCCTTCTATTAAAAGAATAGAGAACCTAAGGTTGAACAAATGAAAGAAAGATGATTTGACTTTGTTTAGGAGGACACATGATTAAAAGAAGCAGTTTTTATTATTATTTTTTTAATTTATAGAAGGGGTAAAATAAGAAATAAAAATTTACAAAAATTAGAAGAGGTCCAAATAGCAAATTGCGAGGTCTGAATAGAACCTCCCATATATATATATATATATATATATATATATATATATAGTCCTTTGAGTGGTTTCTGGCATTTCGTATGCGGAATATGACATGCTACTGCTTCTCAAGCTTCAAAACAGGGTGTTCCTCCTTCTTTTTTCTTTTTTTTATTTATTTAAGAAAAGATGTCAATATTATTGAAAAGGGTCCTTGACCCAAAACACCAAAATAAGGAAAAATTATCTCACTTACCCCAGCAACAGATTTTTCTTCCCACTTACCATTTTTCAAGCAAAATGACAGTTTTATCCTTGACATAATTAACAAACTACATTTTAGCCACTCAGACAGTCAAACTCTCCAGCACGACTCTCTCTCTCTCTCTCTCTCTCTCTCTCTCATCCCCTCGATTTCCACATCTGGTTTCTCTCTCTCTGATCTTCGGCGCGGCGTCGAACTCTAATGATGGTGTCCAAGCCTAAAGCTCCGGTGGGAGCTACCGGAGTCGAACTCTCGATCAGAGCCTCAAAACAGCGCCGCCAAGCTTCAGACTCTCGATCAGAGACTCAAAACAACACCGCCTAGCCTCGGACTCCCGGTCAGAGCCTCAAAACAGTGTTGCCTAGCCTCGGAGATACCTCGACGAAGTCTCTGAGATCGTCGACGGAGAGGCTGAACTTCCGGTTGATCTGAACGTCGTCGTCGTCATCGTCTCTCTCTCTCTCTCTTGCAGATTTCGACGATCCAACGAACGTCGTGATCTGCATCTCATCGGTCTCGACAATTGGGTTTCGATCAACCTATTGGGACCAAAACAGCAAATGAAGCTATGCAACCTGAGAAAACCGGCGATCGAAGAAAGGTTGAGAGTTGGGTGCCCAAATTTTTTTTTTTTTAAGTAATGGGACATAAGGAAAGGAAAAAAAAGTTTTGAATGTCTATTGGGGGGCAATAGACGTTTTTTCCTGGTAAATGGGGGCAGAAGGCTCAGAAGAAAGAAAAATGAAAAAAAAAATGTTCTATTGGGGCAATAGACGTCTGTTGAAGAGTCTATTGGGGGGCAATAGACGTTTTGAATTGATGTAATCTTCTCATTTTTTTTTATTTAATAAAAGATTATTTGTTTAAATTTAAAGAGATTGGTTCTCATTCCTGCGACTAAAAGTACTATTGGGGTCAATAGACGTCTATTGGGGTAATACATGATTGATAGATGTCTATTGGGGGGTAATAGACGTATATTGCCCGTCTATTTTGGGGGGGGGGGGGGGGGGGGCGATAAACATTTTCGATGAGATTTTCAGAAAAATCCGGTGGGCGGCTGCCAACAACCGGATTCCGGTGACCTATGGTTTCTCTCTCTCTCTCTCTCTTTCTCTAAGTAACAAAGGGGTGAGGGTAAAATGGTATTAAAAATAAAAATAAAATACAAAAATCTTAATGGGGTATTAGGGAAGACCTCCTTAGACTGTTTTTGGTAAGAGATAATTAAAAAAACTTAATAGGGTAAGTGGGGAAAAAAATCCCTAGAAATGGAGAAAATAGACAAAAACCCTATTGAAAATGAATGAGAAGTATAATAAAATTGAAGAGTCATCTGGACGGCTTCTATAATAAGGAATAATTAACCAAAGCATGTTAAAGGGAAGAACGTACGAGCCCAATTAACTTCTAAGCACGCGACACTAATCAACATATTGTTAAAACGTTTCCCTACGCTCTCTACTAGGGTTTGAGGAACGGTACCTCTTATGGGGTTGCCGCAACCTGAATCTACTCCATTCTTGGACATCTCTTTAGGTTTCGACCTATGTGTGTTTCCCCTGGTCGCTTTAGGGAGCAATGGATAAATATGGTGTGAGAATATTAAGGGTTCGATGGTGTTTTTTGAAGGTGGCTGCCCCGATTTGGGTCGTGTGGTAGGGATTAGGAAGGATTGGGTAGTGGTTGATGATGGTGGAATCGGTTGGGGTTTGTGGGATCCAGTGGATTGGATTCCTTGTAACCATAATGGTTTCGGCGGTTTGACAAGAACTAATCCTCTCGTGGCTGGTTTGCTTGCCTCTGGTATTTGCAGGCAGTCTGGTGGCGAGGGATTATGCAGGCGGCGGGATTCGAGGTGGGGCTGGTCGTGGGCTTCGAGGTTCAGTGATCGGCGCCAACTGTACAAATTGATCCGGGTTTGGGACCGGACTTTTTTGGGCTTCGACAGCGACGACTTGGAGGTCGGCGATGGCTATAGCAGTAGGGTAGTTTCTTTTATTGAAAGTCACGGGGCCGAGTGTGAAGGCGCTGGTACCCTGTTCGTCAGTAGCAGGTTCCGGATCTGGGATCCTGGTGGGCTTGGCATATGGAGCCGGATCTGGGATTCGGGTGGAAGTTGGGTTTGGTATGTGGACCACTATTTTTGGTCGACTTATTATGATTCGCTAGAATGGATTAGGGCTCCTGTGCTTTACTGGTATTGGATCCAAGACCCAATTCTATGGTATTTGTTCGTGAAAGATCGTCTGCCAACATAGCCATGTTCTGACACCCTTGGCCGGCTTCGATCTTTAGGTGGGAGAGTGCCTTCATTTCGGCGCGAAGTTGATTTTTGTCAAATTATGCATTGGAGTTCGATGGGTAGTCAAACCACCGACTAATTCACTACACGGCTGCAATCCGTAATGTAAAATCAGCGCTGCGCTTCGTCACTGCTCTTGCATTTTTAATTCTCTATATTTCAGATGCAATTTTTGCATCTTTTCCTTTCGCACCGTTTATTTTCTTTTTTATGCTTTTTGGCATGGTAACGTTGTAATCTTTCAATTTTAATAAAGGGTTGACCTCATTTTACTCAAAAAACAAAAAAAAAATCAACATATTGTTGTATAAGCTGTGTACTTACTACTTACCAGCCAGAGTTTGGGGTCTAGTGGCAAAGGTGTATGGTAATAACTTGTAAGTTTGAAAATGAAATCAAATAATTTATAATGCAAATGAATAAAATATCAAGAGAAAAGAGAGACGAGTATTAAAAAATCAAAAGATATGTTTCTGTTGTAAACCTAATTAGATAAGTAAATGGTTTCATGACTCAGAAATGGTATTTTAATTTATAAATATTGAGGCCTAATATAAATAAAATACAAGTGTATATATTCATCGATAAATAGGGAATATATAACTACATATAAGTATATAACAACAGTATGAAATGATTCCGAGCAAGTCGTACATTATCGAAATATAAAAACTCGTTAGAAGTTTATTTTTAATCCCAAACAAATTAAGAAGTCCAAACTACCAATTCAAGAACAAGTAGAAGGCCTACCAACCATATCTCTCTCCTAAGCCTCATTCAAGTGATCATACTTAAGCATCCCCAACTACAAACTAGTTTATTGATCGATGTGTATATTCTTTTTTCTTTTTCTTTTTTTTTGAAAATGGGCTGGTGCGGCTGTCCTCAAGCCTTGATTAATGAAATTGCAGAATACAAGGAGGGGACATAGAGCCTAAACCCCAGATTACAATAAGCATAAAGAGAACATCCTAAAATAATACCAGGACTCTCTACAAAATCTATGTATTCTAACAAGCACCAATTAGCAAAGAGTGCACAAATGGCTACTCTATTTTCTTTGACATAGCGGTGACATACCAGAAAGATAACTCTATTACGAAGAAGCATAATTACGAATAACACAGCTTTCTCACTATGTTGCCGCACAGAAATAAATCCGGTGACACTCAATTTCATCCTGCCACTAGAAGGATGCGTCTATTTGATCAAGCAAATAGCTTGCCGCCTCACTAGGACAAACCAGGCACACTGAGTGTGCAATCCAGGACAGAGCCCACGTCGCCCTACCAAAAAATGGTAGGGACTTATTACCGGCATAAAGCCACGTCGAACGAAAAGTGTACAACAATAAATTAAAATAGATAAATAAACTGAAAGATAACGTAGGCCTAGAGCCATAGCCCAGGCCCATATGCCACCAAGCCCAAGCCCAAAAAAAAGAACTGCATAAGGAACGACGCAGCCCTTTTGGCCTGCCGCCGACAGCTCCACCGTTGCTCCCTTGACGCCATGCAAGGGCAGGCTGACCCTCCAACCTTCCATTATCCCCACACCGGCAAGACGCGCCACCCCATCCCCTATCCGAGCAAAGCTGCTCGAACCCAACAGAAACAAACGGATCATATCAAAGATCAGAGGAACCCAGCGAAGCCGCCAACTGGTCTTCACCTCCCAGAGACCGCCGATCCTTCCACCCCAAATCTAAACAACCACCAAAGAGGCTGCGCACCGCTCGAGGACAGATGGACTCCGATCCCACCTGCCAACCCCCACCGACGTTAGAGTCTACAAACGATCGGGTTTGCGCCATCATCCCCTTGCAACCTCTTCTTCGACTGGGCCATGCACAACCGGACACTCAGTCCCTTCTGTCCAGTCCGACGACGACGACGCCGAGGGGGCACGCTGCGGGATAGGCACGACTGCTACTTTGCGTTTTCTCTTAGCTAGGGTTTTTTTCAGTGTTATATATATTCGATGTGTATATTCTTAAGAACGTTGAGATTTCATATTGTATGTTAAAATCTGTTCCATGCAAACATCCAAAATTAAATTGGACAGCCTCACAGCCATTGGTTCAGTTTTGTTATTTGCGAGATTGGAGAATGGGAGATGAATCTGAATTGTACCATGGTGGCCGACTAACCACGAGATAACACTGACTATCGATCAAGAAGAGCAATACCATTCTACCAAAATATCATGAGCAGCATCCAAGGTTTCAAAAACTTCAAGATTCATAGTTTCTCTATCATAGGGTTTAACCAAAGTATGTATACCAACACCAAAATAGTCATACAATTCTTGACGGGAAAAAAAAAACAAACAAAAAAACAAATCCCTAGCTAGTCTCTCTCTCTCTCTCTCTCTCTCTACATTTGTCTATCTAATATCTTTAGATTTTAAACTAGAAATTGCCAACAGACCATATGAATGGTTTGAGTTATGGGATCAAAATCCTCCCTTATCTATTCTAATTTAATTGAGGTCTAAGCTATATGTTTGGATTCTGTGGGTAATTTAATTGAAGGGGAGGGGTAAAATGGCCAAACAGGCATAAGGGACAAAACAGTAATAAACACAACATTAGAGGCAAAAATGTAAATCAATATGGGTGATATTATTCATAGGGAGTTAGAATTTTAGTATAGATGATTACAACTACACCTTAATGTTAACAGTATGTATGCGAAACAAGATAACATGAGTTTTGCGGTTAGTTGTCGTCCACTTCAGGCACCAAGGATCGATCGTCGAGGTTAATTGGCTTACCCTAACCTTAAAATCGATAAACAGGATTACGGGAATGCTACCTAATAATGAGGAATGCTGGGTGAACATTAATACTGATGGTGCATGGCATAGTAGACTATAGTGGAGTATTTAGGGATTTTTCAAGGCTCTTTCATGGGTGCATTTGCTTATAATCTTGATATTCCTAGTTCCGTCGACACAGAGATCACAACGGTTATTCAGGCAATTGATCTATTTTGCTTGAACTTGATTAAGCTCTTGTACTTAATTTTATTCATTCACCTTTTCTTGTTCCATGGAGGCTTTGTGTCGCTTGGAATAGTTGTTTACACCCTATCTTCCAGATGCATTTTAAACTTCCTCATATTTTTAGAAAAGGGAATCAAGTGGCAGATGTGCTGATTCATGTTGGCTTGTCATCATTAGGCTTGGTTTGGTGGAATGAGGATCCTCTTTTTATTTTAGATGTTTGTAGACGAGACATGCTTGGTCTTATGAATTTCCGGTTTCTCTAAGTTGTATTTTATTTATCATTTTCATTTGTTTTGTGTGGAGGTTAGAACCTTTGTTTTTTTCTTGTTTTTGGCTAGGGCATGGTCGTTGTCCTCCCTGCTTTTGTTTGTGATCCTTTTTTCTTTTAATAAATAAATTGGGTTGGGAGGCTCTTCTCTCTAATCTTATTTTAACCAAACAAAAAAAATACTTAGGCTTAGTTTGGCATTGCTTTTGGAGCCTGCTTTTGGACCAAAAGTGCTTCTGGTGCAAACTGATGTTGTTTGGTAAACTCCAGAATTTTAGCATTTAAGCAGAACCGCTTCTGCGCGCAGCAAAAAATCAGAAGAGCTACTGAAAATTTCAGTAGCTTTTGAAAATGGCTTTTGCGGAAGGCAACTTAAAAAACACGGAGCTATTGATGATTATTTTCTCCTCCTTCCTTCTCTATGGTCAGTTCATCATCAATCATCGTCATCATGAACTCTCAAAATCATTCAGCAAAGCAGACTCAGACTAATCCCCCATACCTCAAGAGCTCATCACATCAAATTTGAAACCTAGAGAAACCGTCTCAGAATTCTCATAAAAACAATTAGTGTAAGAGCACAAATAACACCAAATTCCACAAACACATACTCAATTTTTTTGCTCTGAAGATGGAGGCTTGTAGCTTAAACATCACTTCAAACACTCCGAGATACAATTAAGTTTTTCAAATCACCGAAGACCCATCATTTGAATCTCAAAAACAAAACTACCCATCTCAAAAATTGATGAAATCTTGCAAAATTCAGCTTTCAAAGGCACTCACCAGTCGCCACCATTCTCCTCACCATCTGCATGGCACAGACAACGCCTAATTTCTTCTAATCAAAGGTTGCAAATGCGAACTGCTGCTCTCCCTCACTGTCAGCAACAGTGCATTTTCTGGGCAACTCAAATATCTCATCGCTGATCTGACCCAAGCATCCTATTCCATTGATGACTCCACTTTTGCATGCAATGTTTAGAACTACCAAATCCCAGAATGGCTATAAAAAAATCTCAAAATCCCAAGATTTCTGGTTTCTGGGTAGGAAAAAGAACGAATGGAAGCTAGATGGATGATTGAATGATTTAAAGAAAAAGACGAATATGAGAGAGAGAGAGAGAGAGAGAGAGAGAGGAAATGGATATGAGAGTAGGTGGATGACTGTTGGTGCGAAAATTGTGAGGAAGAAGTAGATAATGGATGATCTGATGACCTTTTTTTTTGTGGATAGCTGGGGACCCAACGGGCCCAAGGGAATGATCTGATGATCATTAATTGTAAAGGAAAATCCAAATATATTGTTGGCTTAATTATTAAAATTAATTTTAAAGATTTTTCAATCACTTATATTACTCTTTTTACGTCTATATATATATTCATAATTATATAATTGTTATAAACTAGAGAATATGAGAGAGATAGAATAGAAAAACAAAGTATGGAGGAGGTAGAAGTGTCTATTTCATTCTCATTAAACCCCTTTATATAGGAGTAATGTTTACATCATAAGGACATAACTAATGAGTATTTACAGTGGACAGCCACATATATATAATATTTATAACACTCCCCCTTGGATGTTCACCACTAAATGATATGGTGTTGGACGCGCTTAATGTTGCCTCGTCAAAAATCTTGCCAGGTAACAAAAACCCAGTGGGACAAAAACAACCCTGGTCGAAGGAGAAAAAGAGTACAACGAGTATATGTCCTAGGTAGCATAATTTTGAATGCTCCCCCTGATGAGAATCTCTCCCTGATTGTTGCAAGCTTTAATCATGTATGTAATAAAATACATGCACCATGTATATTAGATATGGTGTGTCGATCACATAGGTGAGACCATGTGTGCTTTGCATAAAGGAGACTCATCATGAATTGCAATTCCTGCAAAAGTTCGGTTAATACCAATAAACTATGATAATAAATCTTACCTCAAGTAAAACCAATTTCATATGCTCAAATTATAGATAAAGATATTAGCAAAGAATAACAATATAAAGGTACAACAATTGACACATTTACCTTTATACAATATTCCGAGCATTAAAATTTATGTATGGCATACTTAGCCATAAATATCAATTAGTGTAATTGATAATTTCATATAGGCTCAATATGAGCTTTAGACAAATTCATAACTTCGCGAAACTTAGAATATGTTGCAACATTGTGAGCATGATTCGAATTCGATTTCCTAGTCTTGTCATAGTACTCATTGAGGCAATAAGTCACTTTGACCGTAATTGAATGAGTATGTATGAGCTTTAGACTTTTGATTCCATGAGTGAGCTTTAAGCTCATTCATTCATGGACTTGCCTTTGGCAATATGAATCGGTCAAGGATTTGATTAAGCAATATGCATGCTTATAATGACACATTTGGGGATTTGCTTTTAGTAATTTTCCTTTAAGATTTTCATAATAATCATGACAACCTGCTATAAGCCTCTCGTCAATATAATTGCTATATGTAACACTATACTTATAGAAAAGTTGTCGCTTGGAGAAGAATGCCTATGTCTCTACAAAGAGAATTGTGTCATAGTGATTTCAATTCACTTTAGTACACCCTTTGTAATTTTTTAGGGTAGATAAAGTCCAAGTATATCATCACGTTTATAATATTTAAATTCATTGGAATTGTCTCCTTCCAATTTGGCCAATAGTATGATTTGTCGACACAATGAAACGTGGTAGTATATAGCCCTTGATGATATTTAGTTGCAACTACAGATGAGATATCATCAATGATCATCAATTAGAGATCTATCACACATTCAAAATATATGCATGCATTAGCTATAATAAGCTGATTCATATCCGGTACCCATGCATGCCTCTTTTAGGGCATTTGTTGTCTCTCAAGGACAAATTAATTAAAGAATGTGGATCTTTGTATAACCTCATAACGAGTGTTATAGGGCTTGTATAATCTTCCCATATATGGAGATTAAAACATTGGACTTGGTGGATATATCCCACATAATGCACGCCGTTACAATAGTGTTTTCTCCCCCTAACGGCGGGAAGACCATCTAGTTTGACCATTAGCAAAATATGCATGCAAAAAATTTGGATTGGAAATCCATTGGTGGGTGGCGAGCCCAAACCAATTTTTAGGTCAAAAACTTGTCTTTAATAAGTGTCACTTTCTCAATTTCTCATAATTGATTGAGACTTTTTCTTAAGATAATAATAAGACATGGTGGATAAATATCACACACCAATTCATATCTTTTTTCATAATATTTCTCCCCCTAATGACTGGAGAATTGTCTTATTAAAGTGACAACTAGCAGATATGCGATAAATTATAATATCCTCGTTAGGAAAGTTTGCAATTATTGTTGTATTAAACAACAATGTAGAGTATGTATGTAGATAAGTCTACATGACATAGTAATGACACATTAATCATGCCAAAATAAATTTATTTGGCTCAATGAAATTTTTAATTCATGATATAATATACAGTAGTATACTCATAGTTGATTAATACAACATAAAGTCAGTGGAAATTTCATCACCAATATATGCAGTGGTAATTCCATATATGTAACATAATATGAGCTCAGTTGGAGTCGGCCATCAATCAAGATCTGCAACTCTTGAGATGATTGTTACCTTAGCTTTTGGAAGCATCAATTGTGAAAAATTATCAACAATTGCAATGGATCATGTCCATAGTTGCATTATATGCATGCAAGACAACTATGTTTGTCATTATATTTATCATGAACATTATGGTTCAAATTGAATTTATTAATGAACACGTGGTTCATATTATTCTTTGACATTGAAAACAAATGTTAAAATTATATACTCAAATTTCGAGTTTGGGATAGTAGTCCATATGGGTATAAGCATATACTCCAATAATAATAGATTTAGGGACCATAGCCCTTATACTCAAAACATTTGGTTTGAGTCTTCACAATTAGAAGCATGTTCTAAAAAGTGGGGTGAACAGAAGTTCACATGTACTCATAAAGAGAAGGGACAAATGTCCTGACATAATTGGAGATCAAGAAACAAGATGTTTCAATCTATTTGATTGTATAGCAATCAGTGGAGGAATTTTAAGTCCACATGTAATTGGATCAAGAAACATGTAGTTTCGATCTCATTAGAAATTGACAACTTTATGCCAAATTATCAAATAATATAATAATAGAAAATCAAAATGAAGTCGTCGAACTTATGAAAATGCATACCTCGATTCTGTTGGAAACATAATTAACATTGTTGATACCAATGTGTGAGTACCATATGCCAAAAATAGAGGGGTACTCATTTAGAGTCAATAATTGATGCATGCATTAATATAACATTATAACAAAATAATCGAAAATCCATTGTAGTGTAGTTGGTTAGGATATTTGGTTCTCACCCAAAAAGACCTGGTTCAAGTCCCAACGATGGAAAAATAATTTTGTTATTTTTTCACAAACGACATAATCATATGAGGTAGATATAATCAATCATGATAGAATAAAATAAATAACTATGATAAGCATCAAATAATGGTAATAGAATGAGTTACTTATAACAATAATTACCGGAGAATGGTAATAAAATTGATAATAATAGGAGTTATTAATAACAATAACTACAAGATAATGGCAATTAAAAATATTATCATGAAAATTGTAACTCTTGCAACAAATTCTCATGACAAATTCGGTTATGAAAGAATTGTAATAAGGGTAATTTAAACATAATAAATGTGATTAAACAGATAAAGATAAGAAAATGTACTTACGTTTAATTGGTCCCAGAACATAGGCTTAAAATGACTAAACAAAATAAATAGAGACAAAAAAAACGCCTAAACATAGGCTTAAAATTTATCGGTGTCAAGAAAACCGCCGCTAATCATGTAATCAATATGTTTTCCATTGTCCACAAAAAAAATCAGAGACTTTGAGCTTGTTATCTTCACTGACAGATTCTCCACATAATTTTAGTTGGGAGGTAATCATATGTTTAGCGGAATTGAAAATCAGTGACAGATTTAAAGTTCTGAAGGCGCAAAATGCGTCCATTCATATCTTGCTCCAGATAGAACAATGGTTTTCTGGTGAGCAAATCGATCAACATTGGCTTGCCAAATCTCAAGTGGATCTTTCACCGTAAGATAATCATCTTTTAAGATCTTATCAAGATGATAAAGCAAGAAAATCATAGGTTTGGCGAGATCTTGCACAGATGACTTATTGTCAACTTTGATGGCATTTCCAAGGTTTTTAGCCATAAGGTGAATTTCAGCATCAAATAGTTCTTGCCAAAATTTTAAGAGGATCATAGTCCAATTTTGTTAGATGCGTCATCTTTCTACAAACAGAAAAGATGAGATATATTAGGATCCATAATTATTAGAACAATATGTTCTATGAAAATTCATATACGAAACAAAGGTTTCGAAGAGTTCATAAATATGAACAATGGATCCCATAGGGAACACATGAGAAAAATATTCGTGTGATGTCTATAGAACCATAGGTTCTAAGACTACTCGGTGAGAGGACTCGAGTCTTGAGCAATTGAGAATGTAGTTCTCATTGTCGTATATGAAATATAAATTTTCAACAATTATATCATATAAAAGATACATACAAATATATATAAATGATTGCATAAAGAAAATTGATATTCATCTAGGAGAGAAAGAAGAAAAACTCATAGATCATTAGCCTTGGTGATAAGCAATTATGTTGCACCATAAGTCTTGTGGATCATCATAGAGTTCAAAGAAAAAGAAGAACAAAAATAAGAGCAAATTCGTGCTGATAACGTGTTATAAACTAGAGAATATGAGAGAGATAGAATAGAAAAATAGAGTATGGAGGAGGTAGAAGTGTCTATTTCATTCTCATTAGACCCCTTTATATAGGAGTAATATTGTTTATATCATAAGGACATAACTAATGAGTATTTACAGTGGACAGCCACATATATATAATATTTATAACAATAATTAAATATTATTAAATTAAATAAAAATTAAAAAGTTGACATTTTTTGTAAACTCTCATTTTAATAATTATACCCAGTCAAAACATTTTTGTTTTGCAATTTACCAAACACCTATAAATTGCTTTTCATTCTCACAGTATTTTTAAAGACAGTTTACCAAACACATCAGCTGCTTCCTCTCACAGCACAGCAATCTCAAACTAAGCCTTAGTTACCTATAGTGTTTTAACTGTTTCTGTTATAGTTTGTGTTCCTATATAATTTACGGCATTGTAATTCGATGAAGTTGATGATGATAATAAGATTTAATCTAACTTTCCTGTATAAAGGCATTTATTAAATGAGATGTAACTACATGTGCCTTCAGTACAACTCAAGCAGTAAGAACAGAAGAGTTCCACAAGGATTCATAGAAAGACATGTAATAATCCCGTGTATCAATTAGTACCACCAAGAAAACCCTTAAGTTTCTTAATCTGAGCAGCTTCGAGGAATGTAGTATGTCCTATCAATTCTGTAGGTAAATCGTTTTGAAACAGTGAATTCTCCAGAATCTGCACACCAGGGTTTGCACTACTGAAGGCAGCAAATTCAAGTACTGGAGTATCACCTCCATTCAATTGGAAGTGAAACAACCCTGGAGGCAAAACCATAATGTCACCCTTCTTCAGAGTTTTTAAATAAATTTGTTATTTGAGTCAATGAACCCGGCAACTACTGTTCCTTCGACAATAAGTATGATTTATGTAGCTCTCTGGTGTGTGTGAAGTGGGACGACTCCACCAACAGCCAAGTCAGCCCGAGCCAGTGAAAGGCCAAGTCCATTCAGACCAGGAAACTAAGAAACAAATGCTAGCTTGAGTCCAACTTTAATAATATTTGAGGTATTGCCATCAACTTCAAGGCCAGTGTATACGAAATCATCTACCGTAACATTTGCGGGGTTCTTGAAAGAGTAGCCTACAGGGCTTTGAGGAGCTGCGTAGTCCGCAACACAGAAGCCCTGCACAGCAGCATAGGAAAATGAGAGAACGAAACAAAAAATGAAGGAGACGACGAAAACGGTCATGGTCTAGTGTAATAGCAAGTATGTGCTGGTTTTAGCCTATATTCTTGTAGGTGTGCAGTGTGCGTGTGCTTCTTCATAAGTAAATTGGATCATATTGTATACATTCTTAGATAACGTGCCTGCAGTGGTGGTGTCTCACCTACTGGTTGTTGAGTACAATTCATGTGATATTTCATCTTTTTGATATTTTAATTTTTCCCCTCTTCGGTTCTTCGTATCTCTGTCTCACATTTTACTCATTAATATAAAATTTATACATACTGAAGTCAAATATAATGAGATTGAGAGAATGAATTTTCTGGTGTTTTATTAAACTCATTCTGTGGTATATATAAACAGATTACAATCGTACTACAACTATTCTGTATTACTGTACTACACTACATATACAAAGTAAGTAGTTACAACAATATATTCCCTTGTAGTCTATTCCTAATAGGGAATTATGACTCACGCTAACACTCCCCCTCAAGTTGGCGCATATACATCAACCATGCCCAACTTGCTTAGTGAGTCATTAAACGCCTTCCTGGAAACTCCTTTGGTAAATATATCTGCAAGTTGCTCTTCAATTGGAACAAAAGGGAAACTAATAATTTTGGCATCTAGTTTCTCCTTTATAAAGTGACGATCAACCTCCACATGCTTAGTACGATCATGTTGTACTGGATTCTATGATATGTCAATAGCTGCCTTGTTGTCGCAATACAATTGCATGGTACTTTTGAGTTTGAAACCCAGATCACGTAACAGATTTCTCAGCCAGAGCAATTCACACAATCCGTGAGCCATACCTCTATACTCAGCCTCAGCACTAGAATGTGCCACAACTTTCTGTTTCTTACTTTTCCATGTAACCAAATTAGCTCCCACAAAGGTAAAGTAACCAGATGTCGACCTCCTGTCTGTAATATTTCCAGCCCAATCTGCATCTGTGAAGCCACAAGCGTCAAGAATATTATTGTGTTTAGAAAACAGTACTCCCCTTCCTGAAGCTGACTTTAAGTATTTCAAAATCCGCATAACAGCATCCATATGACTCTCACTCGGATTATGCATAAACTGACTCACCACACTTACTGCATATGCAACATCTGGTCTAGTATGAGCTAAATAAATCAAGCGCCCAACTAACCTCTGATAGTGAGCTCGATCAGTAGGTACCTGATCTGGATACTCAGCTAAACAATGGTTCTGCTCAATAGGAGTATCAGCCGGTCTGCAATCCAACAAACTTGTCTCTGTCAACAAGTTAAGAACGTACTTCCTATGGCACAGATAGATTCCTTCTCTCCCCCTAGCTACCTCAATCCCTAAGAAGTACTTAAGTTCACCCAAGTCCTTCATCTCAAACTCAAAGGCTAGCTGTCTCTGTAGTCTATCTATCTCAACAATATCATTGCCAGTAATTACCATATCATCCACATAAATAATTAGAGTTGTTACCTTCCCTTGTTGATGCTTGAGGAACAAGGTATGGTCTGAGTTGCTCTGTTTGTAACCAACCTTCCGCATGAATTGTGAAAATCTTCCAAACCAAGCACGAGGTGACTGTTTGAGACCACACAGAGATTTTCTCAATCTGCAGACAAAATCACCAGGAGAAGCAACTACATACCCAGGTGGAAGGCTCATGTACACTTCCTCAGCTAACTCTCCATGAAGAAATGCATTCTTGACATCAAACTGTCGGAGTGGCCAGTTTAAACTAGCAGCAAATAAGAGCAGAACCCTAATAGTGTTCATCTTAGCAACAGGGGCAAATGTTTCATCATAGTTTATACCATACGTCTGAGTAAACCCTTTTGCTACAAGGCGTGCTTTGTACCGATTCACTTATCCATCTGCATTATGCTTCACGGTAAACAACCAACGACAACCTACAGCCTTCTTGCCTTGTAGTGGAGTCACAAGTTGCCAAGTATTGTTCTTCTGCAACGCCTTCATCTCTTCCTCCATTACCTTCCTCCACTTTGGATCTCCCAACGCATCCTGCACTTTGTTAGGTACTGACACAGCAGATATTTGATTCACAAATGATTCGTATGACTTAGACAACCTCCTAGTGGACATATAATTGGCTACTGGGTATTTTGATTTGGCATTCAGAGTAGGTTCATATATTTTGGTTGATTGACCCCAAGTTGTCCTATTTGGTAACACATATTGCTCAACATTAGACTCATTACTACTAGCACTAGTGGGTGGACATACCTCAAATGAGTGATCTTCAGTATCAGGAAGCTGTGGGTCAGGGGTAGAGGCGATGGCAGGAGGGGCAGTTGTGTCTTCAACTTCATTTTCAGCCATAGAAACTGGTGCGTGGATGTTTGGAGCTACTGCTTCAAGAGGTGGCGAGCTGATGGTCTCAACTGGATCCGTCAAAATACCTCTTGCCTGTGTGACTTCTTCTTCTCCTCCTTCTGATTCCTCCCCCTCTCCATGATACAATTCTTCAAAATATGAATTCTCCCCCTGAAGAGCTGTATCTGAAGAGGAAAAATAACTCATGTCCTCAAAGAATGTAACATCCATAGTGACATAGTACTTCCTGGTAGGTGGATGATAGCACTTATACCCCTTCTGATACCCTCCGTAGCCAACAAACACACACTTAAGTGCCCGAGCATCCAACTTAGACCTCTGGTTTTTAGGAACATGGACAAAGACAACACAACCAAAGACACGAGCTGGAAGATTATGAAATGAAGGTAAGGAGACATGAGATGCAAGAACCTTAAATGGAATTTTTCCCTAAAGGACGCTAGATGGAAGACGATTGATAAGATGGGAGGAAGCATGTACAGCATCGCCCCAAAGATACTTAGGCATATGAGCACTAAAGAGAAGGGCACGAGCCATATCAAGTAAATGACGGTTTTTCCTTTCAGACACTCCATTTTGTTCTGGTGTTTGTGGACAGGTAGTTTGGTGAACAATCCCATGGGTTGTAAAAAACTCTTGGAAAACATGATTGACATATTCACCCCCATTGTCAGAACAAAGGACTTTAATGGTGTTATGGTATTGTGTTTGAACGAGAGTACGAAAAGTTTGAAAACCCGGAAAGACTTCATCTTTGGTTTTTAGAAGAGCAACCCATGACAATCTCGTACAATCATCAATAAACAACACAAAATATCTCATACCCGACACAGTGGGTTCTCTAGATGGCCCCAAACATCAGAATGAATCAACTCAAAAGGAACAACACTTTTTTTAGAAATACTAGGAGAATAAGTAGCACGATAATTCTTGGCCAAAACACATGTTTCACAATGTAAAATAGACTCATCCACACCAATAAACAAAGTAGGCATGGTTTTTCTCATAAGACTAAAAGAGGGATGCCCTAAACGGCGATGCCACAACCAAATTTCACTTAGCTTATCAGAACTCGAAGTCAAAGCAACGCGGGACTGTGCTCCTAGTTTCTCTCCTACGTATGTCTGATCCAGATGGAACAACCTGCCCCTCAGATACGCCCGACTGATTATCTCCCTGGTGAGAAGATCCTGAAAAATCACATACATAGGATAAAAGGTTACGGAGCATTTAGACTCAGTATTCAACTGGGGAACATATATCAAATGGTGAGACAAGTCAGACACATATAACACATTATGAAACTCTAAGGTGGGAGTAATATGAACTGACCCTGACCCTGACCCTAACATAAGACACTGGTGGGGAAGACAATTCAGTAAAATATAAGTCATATGATCGGAGGCACCAGAATCAATAATCCATGTATCAGAACCAACAAAGTTAGAAACCTTTAAAGCCATACCAATTTTACCTCGACCAGCTATAGAGGTTGTAGGAGTAACTCCACCTGCTATATGATGATCTTGGCCAACCACTCCATAGAAATCCGGTTCTTGGACCAATTGAACAGCAGCTGCTTTTGCCTTAGGACGATAACCTTGCTTTTTAGGTTTAAGGTGTGGGTACAACTTCCAACAAGTCTCCTGAACATGCCCAAGGTCGTTGCAATAAGAACATTGAGAACGAGGGCGGTTGGTGAAGCCTTGTGGGAAACCTTGCTGATGAAGTGGGGATGAACTCTGCTGCTGAAGGAAATGTGCCGGTGACTTGGCCTGAATGGCTAGGCTAGATACTTCAACCTGTGCATGTTTGACACTCTCCTGTTGAGACTCATCCTTGCGGATGTATGTAAAAGCCGTGTTCAAACTAGGAGGGTCTGTCATTCTGAGCAATTCTCCCTTGGCACTGCCATGCTTCTCATCAAGCCCTCTCAGGAATACATGAACCCTTTCTAGCTTCTTCTCCTTCTGGTACCACACAAGATCTTCCAGATTCATGAGCTTGCAAGGAAGCTTCTGATCAATTTCAACTCATACATTCTTCAGCTTGGTGAAATACACGGCCACTGGTTGTCCATTCTATTGCATACTGGCAGCTTTGCACATCAGTTCATGAACCTGTATAAAATCAGACTCATTTGTATACAAATCCCCTAATGTCTTCCATATCGCTTCAGCAGTCTCACACTCTTCTACCAACTGGAGTACATCTTCAGCTATGGCTTTGAATAAGATTGTCATCACAGATCCATCGTCATCTTCCCACTTAGTATATGCTTCTACATCCTCCTTACTAGGAGCTTTGGTCGTTCCTGTCACATGCCCCATCTTGTGTATGCCTCGAAGATGAACAGACATAATCTTCTTTCATGTTCGAAAATTAGTACCATTGAGTTTTGTACCTCCAAAAGAACCACCGTCTGAACTTCAGACCGAAACCTCAACCTTTTGAACCTCATTGATCTTGGAATTCTGACCTTCACTATCATCACCACCCATTACAACAATACTATGCAGCGGAATAATCGAATAAAAAGAACAGAAGAATTCAAACAATAATAGTAACAGAACTTGTAGTGACTCCCTTTTTTTTTTTTAAACCTGTTGCACGGGTTGAATCAGAAACAATGGATGCGACCAGAGAACCAGCGATCTGGGGCCTTGCAAGTTCGCCGAGAACTGGGTAACAGGCCAGGGACTGGGCAACGTCGTCGGAGTGAAGAAAACGATCTGGGCGACGCCGGAGAGAAGAACCGAGATGGGACGCGAGTTGGAAAGTAGCAGACGACATCGGCTTGACGAGGTCAACGTCGGTTGAAGGCGGCTGGCCGAGGATGATCGATCACAAGGAGCCAGCCTGGAAACCTGCAGGTCTGAGCACGTGAAGATTCTGAGCAATGGGAAGGCCGACGGTGATTTGGAAATCGGTGGGTCTGGGAGCGCAACGATTCTGATGCAGAAAGATTGGGTCTGATGACCAAGGTGATTGGGTCTGATGCGACGATTCTGATGCAGACGATAATCGGGTCTGATGCAAAAAGATTGGGTCTGATGACCAAGGTGATTGGGTCTGATGCCGGATCTGATGCGAACCCAATCTGGAGATGCTGTCGCTGAAGTCAAAGAAGAAGACACTGGTCGTTCTTTGATGGACGCCTAGCAGACAAACGACGATGATAGTAACGTCGTTAACAAGTGAATAAACCCTAACAATGGGGTTCTAATTCCTCAAATTTGGAAAAACTGAAATCAAAGCAAAGAGACAAAGTCCTTTCGTATCTTTGCTCTGATACCAAGTCAAATATAACGAGATTGAGAGAATGAATTTTCTAATGTTTTATTAAACCCATTCTGTGGTGTGTATAAACAGATTACAATCATACTACAACTATTGTGTACTACTATACTACACTACATATACAAAGTAAGTAGTTACAACAATATATTCTCTTGTAGTCTATTCCTAATAGGGAATTATGACTCACGCTAACAACTGATAGGGTGTCTTTATGTTCTGCATTTTGAAGCAAGTTTTGGTGAGGAATGATGTAGAAGTTGGCAGGAGATGTTGAAGGGTCTAGTTGAAAACAACAGCGCCAAAACGATCACTCCCCCTCCCACTGTTGGTGCTATATGTGAGTCTGCACTCATACTATACAAGATTTATAGAGAAATATATGCATTTATTTGATAACATGATAATGTCAAAAGTGAACTAGTGATAATGTGCCTTCAAATTTTAATTACTCATCAATACTATCAATTTCTTGGTTTCTTCCTACCGTCTCCCAAGTCTAACTGGAATTAGTTTCTCACCAGTGTGAATTTCAATTCCTATCTCGAAACTAGTTAAGACAATTGCTTTCCTTTCAATTTCCTTATCCAATAAGGAGTCAATAACTAAGCAAAACTATATCCTCCATCGCAAGAAAAGAGATCCTGATGCCAGAAGAATTATAAAATAGACCTGAGGTAGGTATATATATAGGGAGGTAGTCGTCTAATTCTTTGTCTTGAAAGAGAGTGTAATCTGCTCGATTTGGTGTTTTCTATTTTGAAAGCATACTGTTCTGTTCTGACTTCACTTCTGCTGCTTTGATCTGATCGATTCTATTAATCTAGGTTTCTTTGGTTTATAATTGTGGGTAGCTGGCCTTTCATGATTAACTCAGTTCCAACACAAGCGTATATACATAGCTGGAGACTTGTTATGCAATGGGATGATTCTGCAGCTAGGGAGGCATACTTCAATGCCACAAACCGGTATTGGGGAAATTGTAATGGCCTTCCCAGCAACATACCATTGGCTAGTCCTGATGTTTACATTGATGACATCAATTGGAGCGGTGTCAACTCCAGAAATCGATTGGAGCAGGCTTGTGATGAGGAGGACTACTCCAAAAAAGATACCAACAAGTACAAAAACATAGATAATAAAGAAAGTCAGGGTTATGGAGGGAATAATGTGGATAAGAAGAGAAGGAAATATGGTGATGGCTATTTGTACAACTTATTCAGACATTCAACCTCGAGAGGTCCCAGTGATCATGATCAGAAAGACCGATGGTGGCGGAGGAACATAGGAAGAAAATATGTTAGAGCTTATGATGGTTAATTTGAAAACTGAAAATCCGCATGCTTTCTGTTCAACCTTTTAATTTCATCTCCCTGCTGTAAATTGTCAATCTCTATATTTCAGCATGCTTACTCTAATCACTAACGCTAGCCGTTTTCAGATTCTGTATGTATCACTAAAAGATTTATGATCATAGCATGTGTGAATCTGTTCGAACTCTCAGTATATAATTTATCATCCTTTCACCTTTTCGATTTGGTGTGGATAATTGTTTCTTGAGTTCAAAGATTGCATACTCACTCCCACACACACACGTGTGTGTATTTTTTTAATCCCCCTTCCTTCATCCAACTTTTAATTTTCAATAGTCACTCATTTTCTCCCCAATTCTTTCATTCTTTATCCGACCTGAATAATTAGAAACTCCACAACTTCGAACAGTTAAAAGGCCCCTAAACACAAGTACATAAGGCCATAAAACAAAGGGCCTTACCGCATAATTTGCAAGCTGAACCCTGCTCAGAATATTCATCCAAAACCTAACCCTCCATTTGCAATTTTTGCACTCTTGAAATGGCCAAAGCTGGGCATAAACTCATCAACGCGGCTGTGTAATTTCCTCGAAGCTGCATCGAATTTACTCAGAAATCACCTTAATTTAGCATATTATACTACACATATCAGAATTAAATGGAATGAAAAAAAGCCTTATATAAGAACCAAACAAGGCTCGATCGAACCCACAATGAACCTAGCTAAGAAGCAAGATAAACCCAGATCGAATCACAGAGACAAGTTCTTCCTCTATCGATCCTTTGTAACCTCATCATAACCCACAGGAAAGTTGGAAAGCTCATAATTCATGTCCTCCTAAACTCATCCTTTTAGGCTTTCAGCTTTTATGTTCTAGAATCCAGATATTCACAGAATCACAGACAAGTTCGATCCCTTTCTCTCTCTGTTTTGTATTGTAAAAGCATTCCAGTTTTAAATCACAGAACACTAATTGATATAGAATTTTGATAACTGAGAGAGGAAAATGGTACGAGACAAAAGTATAGACAAACCCATGAAGCAGCACAGACGTCCACGGAGGCACAAGGAGAAGAGAGGTGATGACGGCGGCCGCCGCCGTCGTAAACCCGGCCGTCAGGCTGCTTACTGCCATTACTTCCTGCTTCTTGTCCTCCTGTTGTTGGTTGCCTTCTATATCTTCGGAATCTGGTTCTGGTATTCGGCAATCGATAGTTGACTTTTCATGCAATGCAATGAGGGACGTTAACCCTTTTAGCTGTGAACCGTTGGATGAGGATTGTCCGTTAAAAAAACTGTGTAATTAGCGGTTGAGATCTCGATTTACGCTTTTGCACTTTTGTGTTTGTCAATTTTACACGGTGGCTGTTACTCTGTTAGAGTGTTAAACTGTTTTTCTTTCCATAATATGTAAATAAAGAAAACAGAAAAGTTGAGTAAGTGGATTTTCTAGTTCTTCTTTTTCTTTTCAATATGTTGTGCACCAAGTATGGAGGAAAAGCGTTTGAAGAATCAAAATTGGATGATTTGAGTGAGGGAATTTAACGGTTTATAAGTTATATGACCAAAAGTGATTAATGTGGAGTTCTATAATCTATATGGGTATTGAATTATCTCACTACATTAGCAACCCATTATAAGAACTTATAATCAATGATTGATCAACATATTATCGAAAAACAAACTCGATAGCAAATTTAAACAATTAAACTAAGATCGAATATGGACAAAATACTTCTACTTAGTAGGACGGGGCAGTTATAACTTATAAGCTTTCATGCTGGAGTCACAAGTCTTAAACACTCAAGTTTTGTTGTTGTCATAAGTTTACCATAGATTGTGTTCTGGCAAGAAAAATTAGTAACAGACCAATAAATAGTAATAGTAAATAGTGTCAATTATACTTGTAGAGCTTTGGGCCTGCTGTTCATGCAAGCTTTCTTTAGTGAAACAACAATTGGACTATAACTCCAAAGTCCAAACAAAGTGAGGCTTGCGCAAAGCCCAAGTATAAGCCCTGATACAAATGGGCCACGACTGTTCTAGGTACACAAGTTTTTCTCAAAGTAAGGCTGATTTTGTGCTGTTAGAAATAAGAGATTGTTAAACCCGGATCAACGTACACAATTGTCATTCATAGACATACGCGGATGATATCTACACTTTTTTAGACATGCGCGTCTAATATCTACACTTTTTTAACTAGTCTATTTTAATGTGTATTGTGTACGCGCTTAATAAAGGATTCTAATATGAGACTTACTTTTAATGTAGGATCACAAAGTTCTAACATGTACTATAACACACGATTTATAAATCAGAGCATTTTTTACGACTCTTTAATATAAGTGCTAAGTAGACTGTTATAGTCCAAAGAAAACTAATCTCATTGGTGTTTGAGCACCGAAAGTATCTTTGATCCCCAAAAAAAGGTAAATCAAAAGTATATAGGTTCATTTTTCTTAGATTAGAAGAATTAAAAAGGCACCTCTTCCAAACATCCATAGTTCCATACAAACCATAGGTTCATTTAATCTTCTACTGTTGCACAGATCAGAAGCAGACTAAGCATGCAGATTATGAGGATGGTGATCAGAATTTCAGTACATCAGAAAATCCTATATATACTTTGACAGCACTACAGCAGCTTCAGCTACCAATGGTTTTGTTGGGTAGAAATATATAGAATCTCTCTCCATGTGCAACCCAGAAGGAATAGCAAACAAGAACCAAGAGGAAACAGGAGGGGAACTTTCTGTTTTGTTCACTCTCTTGTATAAAAAGATCTATAACCATTGATTCATTCACACCCTTTACATTTTGACTACGAAAGTGACCATTCTTAACATTTTGTGAACAGTGTCTGACCACCCAACCTCAATAGTGAAAATACAAGGCAAAAAAGCAGTGAATAGTCTTGACCGGTTAAGCTCAACGGGTGAACTTGCTCTTAAAAAGGCGAGGCAAGGCACACCAACAGTGGGATATGGTTGTGTTTTCTATTATAGTTAATCAACCTTGGAATGCAACTAGGCTCCTCTAACACATGAATCCATCAAGCTCCTCTAACACGTGAATCCATCAATATAATACTTCTGGGCTTGAATCTTTCTATTACTAGTAAAGTGAAATTTGCACTCCCTTTTTTACAAATAACACTCCCTTTCAATTTTTATGAGCTAAACTTCTCAAACTTCCCCTATTTGTTTTTCATGTTTTTCTTTTTCTTTTCGCACGCTCATCATCTTCCTTCCTCTTCAATTCAGCAATTTTTTTTTCTTTTTCTGGACATGATTATTCATACTTTCGATTCTAGGACTCTGTTTTGTTGAGGATCGAGAAAGGTTCAGAGATCTCTGACCCGGATAGCAGACCCAACGTCCCGTGATTGGATCCGATCGGAAATCGTTCCTCCGACCACCTCTCCGCGGCTGAACACTAGCAATAGCTTCCTCTCCTCAACGCCGACAACCATGGCCTTGGATCGTCTATGCATTGAACGAGGAAGGAGAATCGATGATCGAAACCTTGAAATTTTTCCAGCAGCTTTCCTCAAATTCCGACGACGGGAGTCACTGACTGAGCTGCATGTGATTGAAGCTGAATCCCAGAAGCTACTAGTTGTTGAGCGTTGAATTCTCATGTCGTCCTTAGTTAGATTCCGAGGAGCTGCAGTGCGTCGGAAGAGAAGCGGCTCGTTAAGTTGACGGCTTGCAAATCGAACTCTTGAGGGTAAAATTCTAAACCTTTAATCTAAGCTCTATTATGTGGTTGATAAGGGTGGAATTGAATTCTTCCTGGCTATTGGTTCTGGTCAAGTTGTTGTAGTGGGAGTCTTGATTCTGGTCTGCGCATTAGATCTTAGTGGAAGTCTTCTAATTGTTTATGGGTTCTGATCAGTCAAAGAGAGAAGAAGGTAGGAGGAGGAGAACAACCAAAAAGGCAGGAAAGAAAGGAAGGGCAATTGTGGAAATATGAGTAACAAAAAGGTGGTAGGAGTGTCATTTACGAAAAGGGGAGTGCAATTTACTATCATCATCCCCATTTGCACTCCCCTTGTCATCATCCCCATTCAAACACAAAATGGATCCAGGTGTATGTTGTGCCAATGTTAACTTTAGGGTTTAGGGTAACTTTTGACTGTTGCTACAAAGTAAAAGTTATACCTGCAGTACTAAGAGAAAGTTCACCCGTGGGTCACCAGGTCACCTACTATTCACTACTTTTTATGTGTATTTTCACTATCTGAGTCACAAGCACAGTGTATTTCGTGCCTTAGGTCACCCTGTATCACTTTTTGGGTTACCATGGTGACCTGCACAGTGTATTTCGTGCCCTGGGTTACAGACACATTGTATTTCATGACCCAGATAATGAAAATATACACTAAAAAGTAATGAATAGTAGGTAACTCGATGACCCAACGTGTGAACTTGCTCTAAATTGGGTAAGAATTTCACATGACAAAGAGCTAGCTAGCTCAGCATTTTGCAACGAGCTGCATGCATTTGAGTTTTTCTATCTTTTAGAGGCAAAAGCCTTCGGTCAGGCAATCTTACAATGAGTGGTTTGACTGATAATCAAAGAGTATCATGTAGACAATAAAAGGACCTCACACTCACAAGTCACAACATCCATACATTTCAAGTGAAAATTTGAAATTACCCATACTCTTTTCACATGTCAACCTCTAATTGACTGGTTTGACCAATCCAATTACCTAACCGTTGACACGAGACAAGGGCGGAGCCACGTTGGGGCCTAGCGGGTCCCGTGCCCCACTGGGATTTTGAATAAGTAGCATAGAGTTTCCCTTGGTAACTAAATGCCAAGTTGGTGCAGTGGTGGCTCTCTGATTCTAGCTATTAATGTAGTTGCAGGTCTCAGATTCGAGGCCTTTTGTAGCATATTGGATCATAAAGAAAACTATAAATTTGATTAAAAATATATATAACTTGTTTTAAAATATTGATATTTTCGTAACTTTATTCTAATTTATTAATCTTTATTAAAGTTTGATTACTAGACATATGCAAAAAAAAAATTTCTCTAAGATTTCCAGGTGCCCCACTTACGTTTAATTTCTGGCTCCGCCACTGACACGAGACATCCTCAATTTTGAAAGAAATTAAATATGTTATAGTATTGCAAGTGAAAACCCATGATTATGGTCCATATAATGTTAGCTGCTTAGATGTAAAGGTATGCTAAATAAGTAAATAATTGTGACATGTATGTGGAATGTGTTAGTGGAAATTGGACCTTAGTAGGTGCCTCTTCTTGGCACTAGGCTTAAAGTTGGAGGACATTCATTATATGATATGTCCCATTGCATTTTCCATTCATATAATAGCTGAAGCCTCTATATACTTTTAGATATGTCAAGCCTCTCCCACTTGAAATTAAAAACAAATTGTTGGGCATCTTTAAACTGTACTTGTAGCTACTACAGTTGCACTGGTTAGTAGCCAAAAGATTCAGCTTGATCTTCACCAAGCTTACAAACAAGAAGCACTATAAAATAAGTGGGGGAACAGCTTTTTAGATGCACGCATTGTGTTGGAGAAAATGCGTGAATGGGGAGTTGTTGCGCAGAGAGGTACTTACTGTAGGGGATGGACCTCCTCCCTCTCATTCCACTATTGCTATCTAGCTAGTTCTCTACCATTGTCCCAATTATTAGAGAATTACAGAACAATGGCTTGCGGGTGGGGAGACTTCAAATCCCCTCAACCCAATTCGAAAAATCCATCAAAGATTTGAATGAAAACTCCATTGTGCCTAACATATATGTGCATGTGAGGGAGGATTGTGAGCTGCCTCACCAGTGTGGTGAGGTCATGGATAATATGGATATCACAGGCTCTAATCCATCTTCCATTTTTGGAGAGTTGAAAGGATATATCAATGGATGTAGCTTTATGGCTGCATCTCCTTCAATTTCAGATCACCAGCTCTCAGAATTGTTGAAATAGTAGAGAGCTTTGGATCTATCTTGGTTTTTAGCTAAACCCATGAAAACACTGTATTTTATCAATTTATCTTTTGATAATCATTGGTGTAGACTCTTTAGGTGGCATTTCATTGATAATGTAAGTTACTTTTTATCAAGGTTTTGATTTTTTTTGTCTTTTATCAATTTGCACAAGTTGAACTTATGATAGACTGCGTAGTTGTTTGGTTACAGTCTTACAGAAAGACCGAGTGTACGTAGCTTGAGGTTTATACTCTACTGTTTTTTCTTTTTGATTTATGAAGTCTCATGTTATGATTAAAGACAAAAATTGTCACTGGATTTGGATAATGCTGGTTCTTCGATCATTCTGTAATTTCTATCTTTAACTATCTAGCATACCTACTGTTTTAATATAGCAAACACCATGAATATTCTGCACCATCCTCTCAAGGAAGACGATAGGAAGGTTGTTGGTGATCGATATTGATAAGTTATTTCCAAATGATGATCAAGGATTAACTGTTATGTGCTGGACCTCATCCTAAACAAAATGGGAATGCCCACCACCACTCATCATGTCCTGAATAAGAGATAAAACAAAGAAAAATAGTTGTACCCTAAAGCCTGCATTTATAGAATCATCCTCACCTCATGGGTTCATCACAATCTCCAATGATTATATCCTGATGAAATACCTTCCATTTTGCAAATAAATACCAAAACCAAAGTAATGTATGAGATGGATCGATCTCAAGTTTGTATATTTCAATTTTGTATGTCAAAAGATATTTATATGCTAGCTGTATAAATTTTATAATTAATTCAGTTATCGAATAAATATGAACATCCAACTTAAAACTAATTGACAATAGATGAAGAGACTTAAAATTTCATAAACTCTCATACAATGTCACATATTTTCAATGGAAAAACAATACTTTGCATTCACACACCAACATATACATATTACTAACATGTGTCTTGTCATTTAACTCAAGCAACAAATTTATGAACCTAATGCCTAATCTTATCGAATCCAAAATAGCATGGAGTGCCTTCTCCAACCCAAAGGGTTAAACGATCAAAAGGCTAAATTTTGACCCAATTCATATCCAACCCAAGAAGTTAAGGGTTAAATGACTAAAATTGAGGGCTAAAGTGCATGTTAAAGAGCCAAAGATAACCCTTGAAATAGCCTATAGCCATTTAAAAAAAAAAAATTGATCTAAAAGTGGGGAGGTGCACGTGAGGTGATAAATTTTGCATGCATGTGTGAGTATGCATTCAAAGTTTTAAATCAATGGTGTATAACTTAGTCTAAATCAATGCATGAATAGTAAAGAAATCAGGGTTAAAATTTAGTTCTAAAGCTATTTTTAGCCTTGTGAGTTTGAGAATGCTAAATCCTACAACTGTAAGGATCAATCACACATGTCTTGAAAGCAGAATTAAACTAGCCACGTTCCTCATATCCATATAGAGTGAAAGAAATTGAATAGGGACGAGTCTTGGTTCTTGAAGGTTCAGTGTTTCTTGGGTTGAAAGCATGCAGCTGATAGCTCAACGGTGTAGCATTCCTAAAAATTATTCCAAAATTTAAAGTCGGTGATAAAATAAAAAGAGGATTAGCTGAATGGCAAAACCCACGTGGATAATTAATAAATTTTAATAATGATTTAGCTAAAAAAAGCAAAGAGTGAGATTGAAATTAAAAAATAAAATGAAAAAGGGAGAGTGGAAGCGTGCGGGAAGTTGTGTACCTTTTTGCAGTGGCTGGATTGGCGCCGCTATATGCGGTTTTGTGAGGTGGGCCACAGAGGTAAGAATAGCGAGCATGTGCTCACCAGCCCACTTTCACATCATATTCACACATCACGCGCCCGTAAAATCATTGGACCTCTTTCTCACTCACTCTCTGTGTCTCCTTCGTTTTCCCATACTTAAACATGTAGTTGGTGGTTTTCAATTTTTTCTCTTATTATTTCAGATGAGAAAAATAATTGATTTCACGTTTTTATGAAGAAGGTTTTTTTTTTTTCTTATTTTTTTGGTTGGAGATGAAGAACGTTGATTGATGTTTTCTTCAACGGAGGAAAATAATTGTAGATCAAAATATAATTTAATACATGGATCACATGGTTACCAATTATTATTATTATTATTATTTTTTAAAAATTGGATTTAGTTTGGGTGTCAGTATGATGTTTCTATTTTGCTCTTTTTAGAATCTGAGTTGAAACTATTATTTAACCGATACAATAAAAGATTTGATCTAAATTTCTCTTGGAATCATCTAAATTATGCTAGATCTGACTTATTTTCACCTGATATCCAATTAAGTATAGCTAGATCTAGTCTAAATTCGGTAATTCTATACAAATACAGAAACATAGAAAGAAATTAAGGACGATGGGTAATTTGTAGTTACTTAAAATATACTAGAAACTGCTCACACCCTCTGGGTGTGGAAAAGTGGGTGGTTATCAGTTTAAAAATGGGTAGTTAATATATTTTTTTATTGTTTTAGTGTTTTGACGATTATGTCCTGTGGAATGAAAATTGTGCTTTGTTTTTTAATATTTTAAGGGTATTTTAGTACATTTTTTTTAGTTTTGGCTAACAAAGCCTGTTCTATTAATATTAGTATAGATAAGGATATTTTGGGTAGAAGAAACTCATTCATGAGTCTTTCATATCTAAAATGGTTACCAAGTTATGGAAATTAACCATTTCTATGTTTCCATATTTGTATAGAAATTACCATATCTAGGCTAGATCTAGCTATACATAATTGGATATTAGGTGAAAATAGGTCAAACCTAGCATGACTTAGATGATTCAGATAGAGATTTAGGTCAAATCTTTTATCGTATCGATTCGTTCTGGTCTAGTGTCGGGGTCGCGGTGGCTATAGCTATGGTTCTGATTTCCGCCTTGTTCGTGGCTCTAGTAGGACGATCCAGATCTGGTTGGGTGGGATATGTCGGTGGTGGGGCGCCGGAGATGGTGGTTGGACAACGGTGGTGGTTTAAGGTGGTGACGGTGGCCATATGGGTTGGGCCGGTGGGCTGCTTCCTCTTTACTTTTTTGGTTAAGCTGTGGACCTGGACTAAGACATTGGGCCCAGATTGGGCTGATTTTGATTTTATTGTTGTTTTTTATTTCTGTTGGTTTTTATTTTTAATTCTATGTGGCTTTATGCCGGCAATAAGTCCCTACCCTATTGTGGTAGGACGATGTGGGCTTTGTCTCGGAATACGCACCTTGTGTGCCTTGTCTGCTCTGGTTAGGCGGCGAGTTTCTTGTTTCGTCAAATGGTCGCAACCTCCCAGTGTCAGGATGAAACTGAGTGCTACCGAATTGTCTTTCCGGTGGCAACATAATGGGAAAGCTGACAATAGTAGAAAATTATGGCTCTGCGTGAGGAATATATTTACGGTGTGCCACTGCAATTATAAAGCGAATAGAGTAGCCAGTTGTGCACTCTTCGCTAATTGGTGCTTGTTAGAGTACATATGTTTAGTTGAGACACATGTTATTATCTCGGGTTGTTCTCTTTATGCTTATTGTATTTTGGGATTTAGGCAAAATGTCCCCTCCATGTATTTTACGGTTTCATTAATGATCAAGGCTTGAGGGCAGCCGTACTGGCCCTATTTCAAAAAAAAAAATTAAAACAATAAATTAAGTCAGCCTTAGAAAACAACAACGACGAAGCTCATATGGTAAAAAAACAGCTCTAACCAAAAATAGTTACCTATCTTTCTCCTTTATTCTCTAATCTTCTCCTTTTGTTTTCTTCATTTCATAATCATATTAAGTCGAGGTTTTCTAGTTTCATTTCAAATTCTCAATATAATCGGAGCCCCATGAAAGTTGTAGAAGTACTAGGCTTGCATAATGTAGATGAAGAACAATAGGCATTCCTTATCCTGAAGTAAATTTCATGACATACATGTCAAAAAGCTAGTTTACTAGGACCAAATGATGATGACAAATCATGGTGAATTGAAGCCGTAAAGTTTGTGACTCTCATAAGGGTATTTTAATAGTTGAATTGATTCTAATTATGATTCGTGAATGTCATTAAATAACATCAATTCTAATTAGTTGTAATCTTATTTTAATTTCAAAAGGTGGGGAAATTTATTTTGAATAATTTTCATTCAAAAGGTGAGTAAACTACGTAATGAAAATGAAATATTCTCATATCGATTCCTTTATTCTCTAATTTCAGTTTTCTATGATTTATAATTTTTTTCATTTTAAATAAATAAACGTGTATAAAAAGTGTAAATCTCTGGCCATCCTAGTGGTTCAGTGTCAAAAGTCCACATCTACTTTAAAGACAACAATTACTATTACTTGCTTAAAATATGTTAGATGAATGATTACCTTTCTTTTCCGACAAGAAAATAAATTACGCGTCATTATCAAATGAATAACCGCCCCCAAGCAGCAAATTTTGAAAAGAAAAGGAGGCAGATAAAATTGCAAAAAAGAAAAAAAAATAGAGCGCGTGGGAGTAGTTCCCAAGGCAGTTAAGTAAAGTCCATGCACGCCTAACTGCCATGTAGAGTCTCACAGTTACAGTCAAAAAAAGACTGAACAGAGTAGCCGTTTTTTTTTTTTCTCGGTTTAAATAAACAATTTAATGTAGCCGTTACATTCTTATTTCCATTTTTCCACGACTAAATAGGAAAAGACAAAATTATACCGCATAATTTGGATGGCACAGTTTTCCTTCTTCTTCTTCTCTATCTCGACCACCGTGCCATTTCTTTTTCTTCCCATTCCCGTCACCAATTTACGGTTTAGCCATCCAAGGAGAAGACACATTTGTATTGAAAAAATCAACCTTTGCTCAATCCCAACATCACCTTTTGAATCGAAAAATCTGGTGATCGATGTACGTAACATAACCCTACCTATGTGTTCTTTGACAATATGTCCCCATAAACTGTAATATGATAATTCATATGTTTGCTTTGCAAGTTTTGACGTTGCTATAACCTAATTATCAAAAGTACGAAGAGCAATAATGCATGGCTTGAATATCGAGTTTGTGCTTTCTAAATTGATGTATTTAATTTCCAGTGTAATTTTGGTGATTAAGAGAATATATATCTCTTTCATTTATTCAAGTTTCGTTTAAGTAGATTTTCGACGTTTAAAATCTTTATTGAAATTATTAGTTGTTTCATCACTAATAGTATTAGTCTTCTTGTTAATAGAAGTTATATACGTAAAATATGAAAAATAGTTATAAATCTAAAACCTCCAAGGAAATTGAGACTTGTATAACGTGTACTCAATCTATCCTCAAAACTTATACGATCAATAGTTTATGCGTCCAATCACACATCCTCTAGCTACTATCCAACATCCAAAATTCATGTCTATGGTTGATGAGTTCAATCACACATCTTTTACGAGCACATCCGAAATCCATGTCTCCACATATACTGCAATGTAAGGAAACAAAGCTTTACCATCAAGCTATTTAGGATTAGAATTACACGATGGGAATTCACAGAGATAACTTTGGCCGTGCTCGGAGGCTGTGGACACTTCAAATGACGCGTCTCCAGCTGTGTAGCTTCTTCTTGTTCGTTGAAGACAAACCAGAGCTTGCAGACCAAACAGTAGAAACAATCACATCTGCAGCAAAAATACAATTCCTTCATTCACCAAATGTCAAAATAATAAACGCGTTTATACTATATATATATATATATCGCCAATGGAATACCTAGATGAAGATCTAAGGCATTCCCGTGAATGCATGAAAATAATTGCATTTTGATTCCATTGAATTAATAATTGGTCATGACTCATGTTGGCCTTTGTAATGGGTACACGAAATGGAAAGATATCCAAATGCACAGTCTTTTCATCGTCTTCTTCTTTCATGCTACTAACCAACTAGAATAATGAAGGTAAAAGACTGAAGCTACTAGCCGGATGAATGTTAATGGTGTTTATTAGCCTAAAGAAGTCGCTGCATGCATGTGGGTTGTTATGAACTCAACATCAACTAACAATTTATAAATTCTAATCAATAAAGGACGTGACACTTAAATTCTTACTCGTTATATATAATTAATAAAGCTCTTTAAATTTAGAAGACTCCGATACTCAATTCTATGCTTTTCTGATTGACGGATGTTTACCTTATACTTGCACAATTAGGAATTCAGGATCGTTCACGCTTATACAACCTATTTCATAAAAAATCGACCATATCACTCGTGCATGGACTCAAAACAGACCGGTTATTGTGTAAAAAAAGAAGAAAATTTCAAAATTAGAGTGAACAAGAAGAATGAGATTAAATGGTGCAAAGAAAACAAAAATGAGAAATTGTTGTAGCGAGGTGAAGAAGATGGTGGCATTGCAGTAATAAGAGGAAAATGAAGGTCGGATTTAATATCCAACTTGCTTATAAACCCGACATGAGTCTCTCTCATCGTCTACCTTTCCTTCTTTTATCCTCTCTGACAGTCGCAGCTGTTAAGCGACTGGACACTGTCTCTCTTTCTCCTTCTCCTTCTCCTTCTCCATTCCCATTAATTCCAGTACCATCCACACACCCACCAAATCTATCAAAGCCCTTATGGCCTCCTCCGAGGCCCAGTTCTGGTTCGTAGCTTTAACACTTGTTCTGCCATGTCTATCCGTAACCGCCAAACAGACGTACATAGTTCAGATGAAGCACCATTCCAAACCCTCCTCATTCGCCACCCACAGTGACTGGTACTCCGCCAACCTCCAAGCTCTCTCCTCTGACTCTGACTCTGACGCCCTCCTCTACACCTACGACGCCGCCTACCACGGCTTCGCCGCTTCTCTAGATCCCGAACAGGCCGACACTCTGCGGCAGTCGGAATCTGTAGTCGGGGTATTCGAGGATACTTTATACAACCTCCACACCACACGAACACCCGAGTTTCTGGGCCTGGAAACCGCTAACGGGCTCTGGGCCGGACACTCGCTCCAGGACCTGAACCAGGCCTCCAATGACGTCATCGTCGGAGTGCTGGACACCGGAGTCTGGCCTGAGTCCAAGAGCTTCAACGATGCGGGAATGCCAGAGATCCCGTCCAGGTGGCGGGGACAGTGCGAGTCGGGAACCGATTTCAGCCCCTCTCTCTGCAACAAGAAGCTGATCGGAGCCCGGAGCTTTTCTAAAGGCTACCGCATGGCCTCCGGCGGAAGCTACATGAAGAAACCGAAGGAGGCCGAGTCGCCGAGGGACCAAGACGGCCACGGGACCCACACGTCGAGCACCGCCGCCGGGTCGCTGGTGGCGAACGCCAGCCTGCTCGGTTACGCGAGCGGGACGGCGCGTGGGATGGCGCCTCACGCGCGGGTTGCCACCTACAAGGTCTGCTGGACCACGGGTTGCTTCGGGTCCGATATCCTCGCGGGTATGGATCGGGCCATCCTCGACGGAGTTGATGTGCTGTCGCTCTCTTTGGGAGGCGGGTCCGCCCCGTACTTTAGGGACACAATCGCAATAGGAGCTTTCACCGCCATGGAGAGGGGCATTTTCGTCTCTTGCTCGGCCGGAAATAGCGGGCCAAGTAGGGCCTCATTGGCCAACACTGCCCCGTGGATCATGACGGTTGGAGCCGGAACCTTGGACCGGGACTTCCCGGCTTTCGCTTTGCTCGGAAACCAAAAGCGGTTCACCGGCGTGTCACTTTACAGCGGCACCGGAATGGGGTCAAAACCGGTGGGGTTGGTTTACAACAAGGGGACTAACGGCTCCAGCAATCTGTGCTTGCCCGGTTCGCTCCAACCGGAGTCGGTACGTGGGAAAGTGGTAATTTGCGACAGGGGAGTTAACGCACGTGTGGAGAAAGGTGGAGTTGTACGCGCCGCGGGTGGGGTTGGGATGATACTCGCCAACACCGCTGCGAGCGGAGAGGAAATGGTGGCGGACAGTCACTTGTTACCGGCTGTTGCGGTTGGGAGGAAAGTGGGTGACTTGATAAGGCAGTATGCACAGTCAGATCCGAATCCGATGGCGGTGATTAGCTTTGGTGGGACGGTGCTGAATGTGCGGCCGTCGCCGGTTGTGGCGGCGTTTAGCTCTCGTGGGCCAAATTTGGTTACTCCCCAGATCTTGAAGCCCGATGTGATTGGTCCAGGGGTTAACATCTTGGCTGGATGGTCAGAGGCTATTGGGCCCACTGGGCTTGCGGAGGACTCTAGGAAGAGTCAGTTCAACATCATGTCAGGTATGCATGTCATTTGCCAACGGCTACATTTCTTAAACGTTCATGATGCTGCTAACCTTAAATTTATGAAAGTGATCGGAAATTCTATCATACATCCGTGTATGACATATTTCGAGCTAGATCTGGATCGGTGGATCCACGTTTTTATGTCACATTTGAAGATTTCGAAAAACTATATATTGTGAATTTACATCATGTTACGGTTTGCATTAACCACACTGATTTGTTCATTTGTAGGTACATCTATGTCATGCCCACACATAAGTGGGCTTGCAGCATTGCTCAAAGCGGCCCATCCCAATTGGAGCCCAAGTGCAATCAAATCCGCTCTCATGACTACAGCGTACACACATGACAACACCATGTCTCCTCTCCGTGATGCTGCCGGTGGCACATTTTCGAATCCGTGGGCACATGGTTCTGGCCATGTCGATCCCTCGAAAGCCGTCACGCCGGGTCTTGTATACGACATTTCGAGCGATGACTATGTTGCATTTTTGTGCTCGCTGGACTACACCATCGATCATGTCCAAGCCATTGCTAAGAGAAACGTTACATGCGCAAGAAAGTACTCTAATCCTGGACAACTCAACTACCCTTCATTCTCAGTTGTGTTTGGGAACAAGAGGGTTGTGAGATACAGTCGAGAATTGACAAATGTAGGGACTGCAGGTTCTTTATACAAGGTCATTGTAAGCGGACCACCCGGAGTGAAGACTATTGTTAAACCCTCAAGGCTTTTCTTTGCAACCGTAGGGGAGAAGAAGAAGTACACAGTCACCTTTGTGTCTGCCAAGGGCGGCATTAGAACATCAAGGTCAGAATTTGGTTCGATCATGTGGGCAAACCCCCTACACCTCGTTAAGAGCCCAGTTGCTTTTGCATGGACGCTGTTGTGAAGTTGAGAAGCGGTTCTTGTTCTTGTGTTTTTCTGGAGCTAGTTTGGCCAACAAAGAGAACAGAAACTTGGACAGTAACAAAAAAGTTGGAAGAGTTTGTGTTCTTATGGCATTGCCTAAAAGGAAGGCAGTTCAAAGGTTAGGTAGAGCTTG
The DNA here is from genome assembly GCA_024704745.1 of Rosa lucieae. Taxonomy (NCBI): domain Eukaryota; kingdom Viridiplantae; phylum Streptophyta; class Magnoliopsida; order Rosales; family Rosaceae; genus Rosa; species Rosa lucieae. The sequence continues at coordinate 7,226,174 of CM045493.1, forward strand.
TCATGAAAGAACTGCAAATGCCTTGGCTAGAAAACTAATGTAATAGAATGACACTACTGGTTTAATTGCATAGTGGAGGTTGCTTACAAACCCTAGTTCCATTTGCTACTATAGTTTCCCAAAACCAATGAGCAAGAAAATACTAGCAATGAGCAATGAATTAACATAGAAATTATATCCCAAAGCCCAGAAATGAGCAACGAATGAATTAACATAGATATTATATCCCAAAGCCCAGAAATGATTACAGGAATTCAGTGACCTAGGAACTTAAACTGAGCCTAGTTATGGCTTGTAAATCTCTTTATCAGAATGACTAGGAGACTCGAGAGTAGTAATTGCAGATGATAATGAACGCACTTCCTCATCAGACAACCAACAATGAAGAGGCCAATACTATAAAATTTATTTCATAAACTCACAATTTTATGAATCCCTGAATATTTGCAGCATATCTAGACTAGTTAAATATGAAAAAACCATGATACAGAGCTTCCATAAGAGACGTCATGAATACTACAAACATGTACTGCAAGGATTACAGCAGGTTATTTTACAACAGCAACAAGGCCGTACCTTCGGACATTTAGGACAAGAGCATTTCCATTTGAAACAATTCAAACAAGAGCAATCGGGACATGAACACAAACACGATGGTAAAATGCAGCAATTTCTGCTGCATGAACATGAACTAGTTTTGCAGCAACGGGATCGGGGACATGAGCAGCAACATCGCCACTTTGGTAGTGAAGGGCAACTGAAACACGAATTACAGTTACATGGACCGCAGCATGGGCCGCTGCATGAACCGCAGCATGAACCGCAGCCTGAACCGCTGCATGAACCGCAGCATTTACCGCTGCAGGAGCAGCGTGGCATTTCTAGGTGAAGAGAGCACCCATCACAACAGCAGCAACAGCAAATCGATGACAAGCTAAAACAGGGCATTCCACTGTACCACAAACAATCTTATGTCATATTAGGAAGTTTAGGCATTATGTCTAATTCATTGATACTGCATTACAGAGGAGGGAAAAGAAGAGACCAAAGATACTGCTAATCAAATGTTAAGGTTAATCTTGTTATTTTAGGAACCAAGCACAAAATCTTTTCTAGCTTTACTGCTACTTCCATCAATAATATTAAGTTTTTAGGCATCATCAAAATCATACTTCCTTAACAAATGACCCATGACTAGAGCATATGGATAAGTAAGAAACTAATAACTTACGATGTCAGAAAGACAATTGAAGACTTAGGATGAAGATTGGGTTCACATTTCTATCAATAGAAAAAATTCAAGTACTTCATGATCTTTTAGCACAGCATATTTTACATTTGCTGGGGAGTTGTTCTCAGTTCAATAGTGCTAACAGTTTCTTTATTTGAAATAATTTTATCTTATTATTAGAGCTGTATTTCCCTTGAAAAATGATAAACAAGAAATGAAAAGCAAAGAGAAGATGGTACCAGAGCCATTTCCAAAAGCGACAGGATCGTCGTTTCTTTCGATTTCTGCTTGACAGATAAATACAAAATAGTGATTACAATGCACATAATGCAAACTAAACTTTACAAAAATTTGGTGATATTCTTACGTAGGTATTAACGGATCTGGATTCGCAGTCACAAAATCAGCAATCCTGCAAAATAATCATATTCAATCTACTAGAAGATGACTAACATTATACAAAGAGAATCACCTAATTTTTCTTACATGGCTAGAACAAACAAATTTGAAAGATATTCAGTTGCAGTTCCTTTTACTATAAAACTAGGTGCCTTCAAAAGGTAATTGAAAAATTAACATACTCTTTGCAGCATCGGGAAGCAGGTTGAAGGTGTTCAACAGATTTTAGTTCCTCCTGCACAAGCGAAAAAGATTAATAAGCTTGTTAACTTTCCACAGAAGCTAAGAGGTGAAATCTAGAAAATACCAATAATAAGACCAAGTGAGTGTCTTGAGTTGCAAACTTGATTAAGAAGCAAATTTCCAGTGAGATTATTATTGCATAATATTTCAAAATAACTTGTTTCCAATCTGAACATAGGTTCGTTTACTATTACTACTATTAATTTATGCAGCAGAAGAAAGCTACCACCTTAACAATAGCAGGAATCTGGTTATAGGTCTAAGAAGGAAGATTAAGAGGTATAAAAGTACACTTTTGGCAAGTAGCCTACATAGACCTATAATCTGATAGTCCACTATGGAAGGAAAAAAAAATGTGGCTTCCAGTAAATAATCATAGATCAAATTGAACACAAAGACCTGTCTGAAGTATTGGTCAACAAAACATATCCATAATATTATTTGACCAGGTTAAACACAATTGGAGGTATCAATGAAGTCAATCAAAACCTGACAAACACGTTATGAGTGTATTCATTGACTGGAGAACAGATAACAGCCACAATGAAACAGAACACAATCATGCACTTGGCCTACATTTTTATAATTCAATATGGCCAATTTAAACCAGAACAGGAAGCAATAATTCAGAGATCTCACTCTCCATGTCGTTTGCTGCAAAAGGGTGGGGTTTATGGTGCTAAACAAAGTTAACTATAGCTCTTTAGCAGACCAAAATTTTCCAACAAGACAAACCGAAGAGAATCATTCACCGGATGAACCTCTAAGATTATTATTGAAGAGGGTCTGAAGCTTTCAAGTTTATTAGTCCATAAAAAGTAACTAGGACTAATCTCCTACACTCTTTGGTTAAATTCTCAACTCCATCCTCAACTTTAAACTAACTGCTAAGCCAACATACGGTCTTAGCTATAAGAACACTTGCTTAGTAGTGGTGTTACAGTTCACAGAGATGGAAGTCCTAGCAACCTTTTCAGTTTGACAGAATTAAGCTAATGAAATCAAAAGCTGAATCCTTTGTGTTCCAATTAAAGAAACAGAAAGCCTTTTTAAGCCAAGAACGGTTTTTTATTTTCTAGTCGACAAGTCATGTGCTTCTTTTAATTTGTTTTTCTTGGTATGGAGTCATGGAAAGCGACTGCTCAATCCTCTCTTTAGCTTGTTTTCACGTACGTACAATTCTTGCTCGGTTGAAAACTAGAAAAAAGACAAACCAGAGTCTTTGAAATCTCACAATTTACCATCTTAACCCAAAATAATCAAATTCCTAATCTGAAATTTTTAACACCAAGTTCGGAACAGATTCAAATATGCAACTCAAACACAGAAGTAGCAAAAATTCACTAGAAAATAAATCTAGGCCATTTCATAGATGGAGTGCAACTTAAAAAAGCTAGCTAGTTAAAATTTGAAACCTCAGTACCTCAAGAAACCCAATTTCCCTCTCAAGCATCTGAACCCTGGCGGTTTCTCTGCGCTTGCCATACAAATCCGGGTACTGGGGCGGCGACTTTGGAGTTGGCGGCGGCAGAGAAGGCACAACCGGAGCAGAACAACCAGACTGAGCTGCCATTTGGGGTCAGACAAATTTCAGGCCAACAAGACTTGCCCAAAAAGACCCAAAACCCAATTCCAGAGCCACCAAAACTCAGTTCACAAAAGAAGCAATGAAGGTGAAAAAGTTTCCAGAGAAACTCAGTGTTGAAAGGTCGAAACAGAGCAGCAGAGGAGGGGCAGAGAGAGAGAGAGAGAGAGAGAGAGAGAGAGAAGTAAATGGTAAGTGAGAAAAACTAAGAAGCGGCAAATGAAGGTAGGCGTGAAATGGTATACACAAAAGGTCTGTGGTAGAGCAGTAATTACAGTCTCTGACAGGGATAATTACGACCCAGAAAATGAAATAGAAAAAAGAAAAACTCTCTGTATTGTACAGTTTTGCAGAAGAAGGGTTTTAATGGGGGAGAGGTTTAAACGGTAAACAAAGAGAGAGAGACAGAGGAGGGTAAGGGTTTATACTTTATAATGAGCCAATGAGGCTGAAAAGAGCGTCATTATTGAAATTGTGTCACAGACTTAAACATAGCTACTAGTATCTTTGTGCATGGTTGGTCGTTGTAGTAGCAGTAGTAATAATAATAGTTTGCATTTCAATGAGGATAATAATGGGGAGGTAAACAGTAAAGACGGCTGTGAAAAAAGGCTGCAACTGCAACTAGGGAGTGCTGTGTACGATCCCATTTGGGCAAAGTTGAGAAATTTTGATCGCGTTTGAGTGAGGGTTTGGAGTTTTTTAACCATTATAGAAAGGAAAAAGGCCGAGCCTTTATTTAAAATTTTCATCTCTCTCTCTCTCTCTCTGTCTTAAACCGCTGATGGGTTTTGCAGAGATTGCAGAGAAGGAGCGAAAAGCACGATGGTAAGTACCACAGACCGCACGTGACCGCTGAGTAGGAGAGAGAACAAAGGGTGGTGCTGGTGGTGGGTGGTTCGTTGGGTGTGTTTGGACAAATCAGCCCTGATTTTGAGAAGAACTACCACCATCATCAAGGTCAAAATCAAATCTCTGGGTAAAATTCCAATTTCACTTCAGAGCTTGTCAAAATTGAGCAGGCAATTCTGGGGATTTTTTTTACTGCCAAAAGCTTCTTACTTTCTTTTCTGGGCTTTTGTTCTGGGGCCAATCCCACCATTTTTTTTTTCTTTTTCTTTCTGATTATTCACTGTAGATTACAGAAATGACAGTGATTTACAAAGCTTGTTTATGTGTAAATCTTTGCCTTGGTGTGATTATGTATCCTGTTTTTTTTACCCCTTGGAATACCATTACCTTTTGATGCCATTATTTCTTGGACCAAGATCTTTTACATGATTTATTGTTTAATGCTAAAGTATGGCCTTCTGCATTGTCAGGTACGATCTGAGAAACTCAGGCTGGATTGTAACTATGTGACCTGTATTTTTGTAGCTAGAGCTTTTGGGTTGGAGCTTGAATTTTGAAGCTACTCAGTTAAATTGGTCCATAAAATCACATGCAGCTGGCCCAATCAATGACAGTTCCCAATATATATTAACACTAAATTCAATATTTTTGTTTTTATTTTTACGTTTTCCTAATTGAAATTCACTTCAAATGTGAGAAAAAAAATGTAAATTGTAATTTATGAAGGGCTGTCAATGGCTCTTGTCGGGTCAAGTATTTGTCGTGTCGCAAGATATAAATCCAAACCCAACCTATTTAATAATTGTGTCAAAAATTTAAACTCAAATCTAACCTATTTATTAAATGAGTTACCCGTTTCCAACTTGCTTAACCCATTTAATAAATAGGTCGTATCGTGTTAGACAAAATAACTCATTTAAGGGTTAACAATGCGACCCATTTAACTAAAAAAAATGCATAAATTGATTAAATTCACTAAAAATTTTACAAGATGAATAATATAAATAATTATATATAATTCATAAATAATAAAATACAATCATTATAAATCAAAATATTTCAAATTGTCTAATCTTATGATCGATTACTTTTAACGTCCAAAATTTCAAGAATATAGTATAATTGGGTTATACAAGTTCACTTCGTGTTGGCGTGTTGACATATGGCTGACCCATTTATTAAATCAATCATGGCGGGTAGACCCACGACTGACAAGTTTTTTATTCGTGCGGGTTCAACCCATTTTATTTCGTGCGAGTTTCGAGTCGTGTTATTGAGTTGTGTCAGAACTCAGAATTGACAACCCTATTTATAATACTCACGTGTGAGAAACTGTTTCAACCTCCAACGACCAATAATTGAAATTCAAACACTTTCACATTTGAGCATCTAAACATTGTTTCACATTTTAGAGCCAAGCTTCAAATACTCATAATTAGCGTTCAAATACGGTCACATATCATCCATCATAATCAGCACTAGAACATTGTTTGACATTTTAAAGTCAATTTTTAAACGTTCATCATCAACGTTTAAAACGTTATTTCACATTTCGATATTAGCCTTCAAATACTCATGATCAGCGTTGATACCGTATACAACATTTTGACGGAACTTTGGCTGAGTAATGGGTAAGATCATACGATCCAATCCAAATATACTCTGACATATACATAACATTAAACCCAATCTAAACTAAAACGTTAACCCAAATTAATTAAAGCTAATTACTTCCGTACGGGTACATCAAGCTTCAACCCATTTTCTAGAACTCCACGCGCGCGATCGGCGTGCGTGAGCACGTTTTAAGAGGAGTCCACAGTTCTGATTGATGGGGTAGGTTTGCGTGGGGTCCCCTCCGAAGCGACATTTCATATAAACAGGTCTCTTAGGCCCTCTTCTGCTCTTTCCCAAAGAGGTACACTAACTGGGTAACGTGTCCGAGTGGGCCGGGCCCCAATCCTCACGCGGAGCCCAAGGCCACTCATGCTAACGTGCGCGGCTGGGTGCCGTGTGTAATCATTGCGATGTGTGCGTGTGACGTTCGCTTTGCTATACTCGGTCTCCACACGTGTGACGACTTCCGGTGACTTTGTAATGGCATTGCCATTAATTGCGGGCAGGCCTAAACCTTCACATTTAGTAATGAGTGCTGGAAGGCTGCAACTCAAGCTTTTGGTGGTCCTGGGCTCAAGTTTGTTTAGCCCAAACTTTTCGTGAAATACGGACATTAGGGCCGGTCCTAAAATTACATAAACTCTCACAGTCGGAGTCTCATTTTGTCTCATTCTAAATTGAATGGCTCTTTTAGTAACATTGCGCTTTGACCCGAGTCCCTACATTTGCCCTTCTCCACCTGCATTATAGGAGGGGTCATCGGCGAGGGTGACCACGCATACACCGAAGGCCGACCTTGGTGTCTTTCGGTAAAGACTCAAAGAATGGCTAGTGGGCAGCGAGGAGAGAAAGTAAACCTTGGAGTGTAAGGGTTGTACTATTAGAATCACTAATGGGGGCCGAGGAAGATAAACTCATAAAAGTAATTCTTGGTGTGCAAGAAATGTGAACTAGTTGAATGGGTAATGGGTAACAGAAACACATTTAGTTTCTGCCCTTTGCCAAATCATTGAAAAAAGTAGATCTCTTCAGTGTTTATCTTTGCCCGGGTTGCTTCACTTTTAGGAGGCTAGTGATGAAGAAGCTTCATCTCATGAGTCATTTAGTCATGCAAGCAACATAGTCTAAACCACGTTTTGTGGGCAACTAAAAATTCTAAACTTCGCAAAAAGTAAACAGATTGTTAAGTAACGATCTTCTGCTTCCATAACTAAAGCATACGTGAATATGCATTAGGGACGGATTTATAGGTGTCGATGTACGCAATTACTCTAACTCAACATGCAATATACCGGCCAATTAGATTGTCTGGCGTGCTTCTTGGTTTGCATAAGATTGTCCAGTGCTTCTTGGTTTACAATTTTACTTTAAATATTTATGGATAAACATACTTCTTCAAATGTTATAAACATGCATGCTAAAATATCACCTCCACGAAGAAAAATTTATGAACTCACCGCTAATTTGCATTATAATCATGTGGAGTGTAATCCATTGATTAATTTCAAGGTCATGACTCATGAGCATCTATTTCGGCAGAATTCAAATGATCATTGCATGAATCTTTGAACGGCAGTCGAATTCAACCAGTAGAAGATGCTTACATGCATCTTTCCGGAGTCAAGCACATTGTGCCTAAATGAATGCCACCGTGATAGTTTTGAAACAATATTATTCCCTCTTTAGACATTTGAGCCTCTTTGGATTCCTTGATTGCTTTCTCAAATCAGGAAAATTGGTATATCTCTTTGAAGTTTAAACCCATAGCAAGCCATTGAACCTTCATTCCACGGCTCCACGCCACCAGTCTGTTTTGATTGGCTGATAATGGGCGCGTGAACCAACACTCATCCTTTTCAACAAGCAATTACCATATACGTACGATGATTAAGCACATTGCATAATTCATAAATATTCTTCCACATCATGTACGTATTGTATTAAATATATATACCGGTCAAAAGACTCAAAACTTGCCAAACATTTGAATGTAGAAACCACTAGAACAAGCTTTAATAGTTTTCTCAGTTTATCTCCCATTTTTTTGTATAAAACAGCAATCCCCTGCGCTGAAGCATAAGAAAGCTGGAAGTTGCTAATTGATTCTATAGAATAGTTGGAGAGTACATACTATATAACAGAGAGATCATCATGGCAGCGAAAACCAACATGTTGCCTATAATCAGCAAGATGTATTGTTCTTCTGCACAGGGTGTGTTTGTAGTTAGGAGGAGGCCACATGCGATAAATGGAGGTGGTTTTGTAGTCACAGATTGTAGTCAGAAGGTTGCTTTCAGGGTTGATGGATGTGGAATTCTGGGAAAAAAGGATGAGCTGATTCTGAGAGATGGAGATGGAGACGCCTTGCTTCTCATTCGTCGAAAGGTACACTAACATATGATAGATAAGCACATAATGTTCCCTGCATATCATGCAAGCTAATGTGGATACTTGAAATATTATAGTTACCCGGAAACTATTTCTTTCATATTCAATCAGGGGGCGATGGTTGAGGCGCTAAGCATTTATAGGAAATGGAAGGGCTATGCTTTAGACTATGAAGGATCACAGGAGTTGGTTTTCAGATTGAAAGAGCCAAACTCATGCCTGGCAAGGACTCAAGCAATCAGAATCTCGACTAAGAGAGCACAAAACAAAGACTGGGACTTCGAGATAAAGGGCCATTTCCCGGATAAGGCTTGTAGCATTGTTGACTGTAAAGGCAACGTAATGGCACAGGTAGACATGGATTGCTAAAATTCATAGTCATGATTAAGTTTCATCTTTTTTGCATTGCTACTGAAATGTTTAATAGTTGGATTTCTTACTTCTTACAATGGAGCACAGATAGGAGTGAAGGAGTTGGAGAAGATGATGGCAAGTAAAGATCTGTATCATGTTGTGGTGACACCAGGCATAGATCAAGCTTTTGTATTCGGAGTCATTGCCATTCTTGATTACATGTATGGTGAATCCACCAGGTGCTAACTATCAGATATCAAAGAGAAGTTTTCCTTGCTGTGACATTACATCTGAGCAGTTCAATTTTCTGTATTTGGATTATGCTCATGCTTCCTTTTTTTTCCCTCTCCGGGTTTTTCTCAATTCTCTAATTGTTTTTTGGATTATTTTTTGTCCCCACCTGTACTACTTGGGATCAGCTCACCTGTCAAGAGCTTGAAGGTATATTTGTAATTGTTTGATTTGTAATTAATGATACACTACACCGTGTGCAAATAAGACTACAAAAGGATGCACCATCACTAATTCTTGACTGGATGAGGCACCACAAAGGGTTGTCAAATATGTAATAAGCTAGAGTTCTAATGCAGATACTGGTGTTTATCAAAAACTTCAATCAGAAATGAAACAAATTTTACAATGTTTAGGTAAAGGAAAAAGAACACGACATCTTACTCTACCTTGTCATCTTACAGTTCAGAATTTAGGACTTCCAGTTCTTAGATTCTCAGTTACCCAAACAAGGATTTTAGAAAGAATGAAATTATTTCTGAATGGAACACGTTTTACTCGCAGAAAGAACAAAAGAATTTCTGAACAGACACATCTAGATGTTCTCTTGCTCTCCAACTGTATAAGATTAAAAGAGAAAGATAAGCACATACATTTTTACAAGAATGTTAATTATTCATAGTAAGCATTTTTGAATAAGATAGCATTTGAAGATGAACTACCTGGTATTTGCCAGAACGGAAATATTTCATTGATTACAAATACATTGGTTGTCTCCCTTAGTATCTTAAAAGGACGAGTTTGAAAAGGAACTTGGCCTGCATATCTGGTTTAAATTGATTAGTGTCTTCAGATTAAGAACAGCACGTGACCGCATTAGCCGCTTGCCTTTGTTATCTATTCCGGAAAAGGACACAGTGCGTCTTTTCTGCCAAACTTCCACAAGCAATCCAGCAAAAGCACACATTACTTATGTAGTTATGTTCACGCAACTAATTCAAGATTACTGAAAAGCCACCTATATGGTGACCTAAGAGAAATTCAACAGTTTAAAGACACTGCTAAGAGGCAGGAGAAATGTAAATAAGAGTATACCAAACATATTCTTTGTTTCTTCTACCATCACATCACGACGCATTTGTTTCTTCTACCATCACATCACGACGCAACAAAAAGATTAAACCGAGCAATATCCTCCTGTTCAGATAAGAGTAAAGATGACTAAAGAATAACAACCTCAAGTAATCATAATGATAAACTATTTGCCTAATTTGAATTTGAGTTAAAAAAATCTGTTTTTGTACCAACATGAAAGTGTAATACATTATCAAAGACAATAAAACAGTATCAGTTACAACTGATGAAACACCCAACTTCTGGCATCAACAATGCGATTCCAACTCAACTCTGTACAAGACACAACCTAGTAACCGATGCAACATTTATTTATACAACTACCAGTGACAGTGCCCCCATTGATGCGGCTATTCTGAGGGAGAGAAATATAATATAGAGTGTTATAAGGCCGACTCCTAAGATCTTGTTGGGTCGCATGTCATTCCTGGGCAGCACAATCAGTGACCAAATAAGCCCTGCCACTAGGAATCCCATTGTAAAATACAAGCTACTATCTCTGGGTATTATATAAGATGCCGGTCTATTAGACCAGGCGGCAAGCAGCATCGACATCCCCAAGCCAGCAAGTGTGTTGAACATAGGCCCGGCATAACATCCTGACATTGCAATTTGTACACCATCACCACCATTAATTGCCAGTGCAACATTCGACATTAAATCACCCATTGAGTTGCCCCATGCTAATACAGTCAATCCGAGAATTGATGGATTTATTCCAAAAATTACACCCAGTGCCACCAGTAATGAAAGCAGCTCATTTGCAACAATGTAGAACCAGATAATACTCATGAAAAATCCTCCCAAAACCCATGGAAATAAAAATTTGCGGGGAGGTTGGTCAGCTCTGGTGTATAGATATGCAAGGATACCCAAAACAACACCAGAGACAATACCTATAAAATACGCAATCTTCACACTCGTAGATCCCACATCATCTTGAGTGCTCCATAAAAATACCAGAAGAATAGGAGCTAACACAGCACTTGCAACAGCGTAACCTTTGGACCACCTATCCTCCTCAATTATGGGGATTGTCAACCGTCTCGGCAGTGTCAATGGAATCTCTAGCATTGATAGAACTTTAGAAGAGGAAGAGCTTTCATTGATATGTTCCTCATCCTTCCAACCCCACAATGACCTTGAGCTGTCCATACTACTCTTCGCACTCTGATTTGAATAAATTGCTACATTCGAAGCCCACATCCACTGCGGCAGCTTACTTTGGAGGTAAGGCACGTCATTCCCCTCTTCAGATTCAAGTAGCCCAGCATATATGGATTCATCCTCCTCATTTCCCTGTGAAAATATACTTCCCTTAACCGGAAGCAATGGTGTTACAACATCAAACCTTAACTTTCGAACATGTTTTCTCAAAAGCTCATTCGCAGCCACCACAAACCCATAAACCACATAAATCAACACAAATGCTATAGCACCCCCAACAGTAACCTTCCCAACCACCAACATCATCGCAAGCGAGAAGATTGTAAAGAGAAAAAAACATATATCTCTGATAAAGCACTTCCTATCAATCTGAACCCCCTTATCAGCCACACAAAGAGATATAATACCAACAACAATACAAGTAACAAAAACAGCTCCCCCCAACACACTATTCAGCCCCACGTCGCCCGCATCCTTCCCCACAAAAGCAGCAATGCTGGCAAACACATCCGGAGCACCATTCCCAAGCGGAAGCAGAGACACACCGGCCACAGTGGCCGGCAAATTCAACAGACTCGAAAGCTTCTCCAGTGAACAACAGAAGTAATCCGCGGCAGTATTGCCCAACAGATAGAACAGTGCAGCCAACCAAATTGTCAAAGCAACATAGCCCAGAAAGCTAAAGCTCCCACAGTCACAGTACAGAAACTTAATGTAATTAAAGTGCCCGCCGGGATTACATTCCGGGTGGGCAATCAAGTACTCACATTTAGTAGCAAAACCATGGTGTTTGAACAACCCAGTGCACACTTTGGGATCAGCCTCTGTAACATAGTAGGCATCTGACCCATTAACTCTAATACCACTAGAATTAGAATAAGTAACATTAACATTCACATTAACCTGGGCCATTCTCCGGCGGATAATTTCGACCCGATTGCCCATAAAGGCATCAACTTTGGAGCTCCAGATAGGAGGAAGAACCGAATTCGAAGCACCCAGAAACGGGTTTTTGATGAAACTATCCTGGGTGTAGAACAAGAAGAACAACACCAGAGCACAAATTGCATTGAACGCCCCACGAAATCGGGCATTTTTACAATTGGGTCCTCCCATAATCGATCCCCCCCCCCCCCCCCCCCTCCTGATCAAACCCTAATTTCCCAAATTGAAACAGAAAAAAGCAAGTCTAGGGTTCCGAATTGGGGGGGGAATTGAATAAAGGGGTTGGGTTGAATCGTATGAGATGCAATAAAGATTGGGTCTTTTTAATTGGGGAAATCACCAAAGGTGAATGGAGGGTTTGAGGAGAAGGGTACCTTTGGGTTTAGCACTCTTTCTGGTTTGGAGAACAGAAAGAGTGCTAAAGAATACGAACAATTAAATGGCAGCTTCGTCGTAGCTTCGTCAATTCAGTTAGGGAAGGAGACCACCAGATGATGACGATGCAGTATTTTAGATTTTCTTACTCGCGACCAATTCCAGGACGATGACTCTTTTCCTTCATTTCAGATTTTTGGTCATAAAAATCATCGCAACTTTTCTTTTTATTAGGGACATGAAAGTAGATACCTGATCTACTCGTCAAAGTGTAACATCATCATTTACATGGACCAACATTACATACACTAGTATGGGCAGTTTTGTACATTACAAAAACAATAAAACATTCTACTTAGACCAAACGCAAACTTCTAATCTTCTATGTGTAATATAGTGTACGAAAATGTTTACTGAACAGTTATTAACTAATAAAATAATATTCAACCATCTTTAGATGTAAATCCAATGACAGAGAGAATTATTATTAAGTTGAGCTGTTTTGTTTTCCACTATTTGATGTAAATTTAAGGGTTATTGAGCATAAATTCTTTGGTCAACAACTGACCAGGTGAACACCACTGCGAAAATGTTCACCTGGTCAGTTATTGACCAAGAAAATAATGCTCAACCACCCTTGGATGTAAATCCAATGGCAGAGAGAATTATTATTAAGGTGAGGTGTTTTGTTTTCCACCATTTGATGTAAATCTAAGGATTATTGAGCATAAATTCTTTGGTCAGCAACTGACCAGGTGAACACCACTGATATACGAAAATGTTCACCTGATCAGTTATTGACCAAGAAAATAATGCCACATGAATTGGATTGACATTCAACGCCGGACAAACAGTTATTTCATGGAAAAATGAGATTCTCGAAACTCTTGTAATATATTTAGAAGATGTTTCAACTTTCAATAATCGGAAATTTCTATTTGTAGTATTACTATATTAGTGTTACCGTTTTTCAAGATTGTTTGCTAATACTACTAATTTTGAAACTCTGATTTATGATAAATTTATTCACTATTTTAAATAATCGTCACTTTTGAACTTTTAGCCAAACATTTTTAACTTTAGCATTAAAGAATCGCTACATGTTCATTGATGGGGCTGGGCCGATTGGGGTAGTTCCGCCAAACTTGTTGGCTTTCTGGGTGAAGATCAAAGGCCTCCCTTCGACGTTTCACTCTGGTCAGTGTCTCCGTAGGTTAGGGTGCGCACTAGGGTGGTATATGCAAAAGGACAAGACGGAGTTCGATGTCGGTCATATCCGAATTCTGGTGGAAGTTGACGTAATGCAACCAGTGATGTTTCGTCGTTGCTTCACGGTGGAGGATGGAATCGATGTCGATCTGGAATTCATTTATGAAAACATGTATAGACGGTGCAGTGATTGTGGTAGGCTCATCCATATAGGATGTGGGAGTGGTCAACTTTTGCTGGCCCGCAATTAAGGCTATTAACTCCGTAATTAATATGGTGTTGAATTTCAGTCATGAATGCGGCGATTATTATGGTAATAAACACGCAATGATTACGATTATAAGTGCGCAATGAATGACTACTGTAAGTACGCAATGATTAACTGTTATTAGTGCAGCAATAATTGTCAGCATAAGTGCATAAATAAATGCAGGCATAAAAGCAGAAATAATGGCGGCTTGTCCTCCAAGGAAGTCATCGCCTATATAAAGGCGGCCCGACGTTAAGGTAAACCATCTCATTCCGACTTGTTTTACTCCACTCGGCTAAGAAATGTACTGACTTAGGCATATTAAGGGGTTTTCTGCAGGTACCCGCCTCCTCCTCAAGCGGCGGTCAAACTTCGAGTCAACGCTTCAAAGAAGCTTCTCGATCGTTCCCGGTCATTTCTCTCTCCAGTCCGCATTCATTGGTGAGTCAAACTCCTCTACAGAATTTTTCGTCACCAACAAGTGGTGCTATCTGTAGGAACCACTTTTCCCTAAAAGTAATGGCGGGAGCTGCACCTTCAGAAATTTCATTTCCGTCACTAAGGACTGGGAGTGATGGAATATAAGCCCCAAAGAGTCCAGGTAACGTTGTCTAGCATTCTTTTTCTTTAGTAATCATTTTTCTGATTTTCACTTCTTTTTGCATTCAAAGTATATTTGTGGTTGGTGTTATCGAAATGTATGTGTAAGGCTGGTTGCCAAAATAAATAACCAAGGTCGGTGACCAAAAAGAATAAAACGTTGTTTATTAGATTCAAAGGGAAATGGGGGCAATTCCATATCTCATGCTGAAAATGAATCTTCACCTTGAGGAAAGAATCGAGGCGGCTAGAGCCCGATGAAAGAATCGAGGCGGCTAGAGCCCGAGGAAAGAATCGAGGCAGCTAGGGCCCAAGGAAAGATTCAGGGCGGCCAGGGCCAGAGGAAAGATTCAGGACTGTCAGGGGTCGAGGAAATATTCGAGACAAGATTCGAAACAGCCAAAGAATGAAACTTTCCTCTTAGGACAAGTGTCCAAATAGAAAATTTGGCGGCATTGTGGAAGTGATCAACTTTTGCTGGGCCCGCAATTAAGGTGATTAACTCCGTAGTTAATATGGCGTTGAATTTTAGTCTTGAATGCGGAGATTATTACGGTAATAAACATGCAATGATTACGATTATAAGTGCGCAATGAATGACAGTCGTAAATGCCCAATGAAAGATTGTCGTAAGTACGCAATGATTAACCGTTATTAGTGTAGCAATAATTGTCATCATAAGTGCATAAATAAATGCAGAAATAATGGCGGCTTGTCCTCCAAGGAAGTCATCGCCTATATAAAGGCGACTCGACGTCAAGGTAAACCATCTCATTCCGACTTGTTTTACTCCACTCGACTAAGAAACGTACTGACTTATGCATTGGAGGGTTTTCTGTAGGTATTCCCCTCCTCCTTGAGAGGCGGTCAAACTTCGAGTCAACGCTCCAATGAAGTTTCTTGATCGTTCCCGGTCAGCTCTCACTCCAGTTCGCATTCATTGGTGAGTCAAACTCCTCTACATAATTTTTTGTCACCAACATACGATTGTCATGTTTAGGCCCGCCTCTGGATGAGGCTTTGTGGGAAACGGCATCGTCGGCTCGAAGAAGTTTGGATTGGGTTATGGCCAGAGCTGACAGTACACTGGTAGCTTGCCCTTCCTTGGTGTTCGGAGCGCAGGTAGGTGGAGAGGGGACTGGAAATTCGAACTATTTCATGCTAGTCTTGACTCCAAAGGCTCGAGTGCGGAGGGCACTACAACCTCGACCATCAGGGGAGGTTACTTCTAGTACTAAAGATGTAGCTGAGGATGATGGTCATGAGGGTCATGTGACAGTGGAATTGGCGAGGGAAGGAAAGGTTAGTGCAGATGGCCTGGAAGTCAGTGAGGAAGGTCAGAACCATGAACCTTCAACTGGGGAGCTAGTATTGGTTACGAAGACTCCAGTGGCTGGTTTGAGAAGGAAACAAATTGAGGAAGATAAAGTTTCTCCAAAGAAGCCAAGACTCAGTCTAGCTATTGGTATAACCAACTTGGATAATGTCACAGTGGGGTTAGTAGCTTTGAACCCTTCATAGAAGAGTAGAAAGAGGTGTGGTCGTCCTCGAGGTGCCAAGAACAAAGTGAAAGTTGATTGCATGGTGGTGAAAACCTCACCCATGTAGAGAAGCAAGACTTCAAATAAGACAGAAAAATTGGTGAATGGCTCCCGGAGTTTAATTACTTTGCCAATTGAGAAGGGTACACCTAAAGCCTCCAAGGGTAAGGAGGTAGTAGTGGCTTGATTTGTTTAGTTGCAATTAGATTAATGTCTATGCTAGTGGAAACTTCTCTAGAATTCTCTGTAGAAGTATCTAACTCTCTTGTACCGCAATGGCGTGCTTCGCGTAGTAGAGTTAGATAAAATAGGCCGCCTACTGGGCGAGTTGATTTTGTTAGCATAAACTACTCAGAGCTTATATTGCCAATTTGAGAGTAGTCTTTTTGTACTATTCTTTGATCACATGTAATATTAATTTATGAACCCTTACTTAAAAAAAAAAAATCGCTACATGTTCATTAGTTATTACACTCAATATTCAATAATCAGATTAAGGTCGAAAATCATATGAATTTCAATCGCTACATGTTCATTACACTTAATATTCGATAATCAAATTAAGGTGGAAAATCGTATGAATTTCAATGTAGGATTGTTATTTGGTATATTTATCTTGTTCTTCATATGCACCGTAAACCATGCGTTGGATCCGGAATTCCTGATCCTCACAATCTCCACCACATTCGCTTCACTTAAAAACACAGTAAATGACATTGAACAACAAGATCAGGATCCATTATACGCAAAGAGATCCCCAGTGATCGAGAACACTTCCACACCCAGCTTGCTGCCAATACTCGCCCATCCCTAATCCCTATCTCTGCTCATATCTCACTTTAGCTCACCAAACGCTGGGTTGGTCCATTCCGTCATTTCACTAACCCACATTGTCTTTACTGCCCGCGTGTCACTCCAATCTGATCGACACACTGAACTAAACTAAACACCCACTCAATCAATCACCATACTCAATCCCCAAGACGCAAGCTTTTTGCAATCCACATACGTCACGGCATTACCCATTTTCTCATTCCTCATTTCTCATCGCTGATCACTAACCTTTTTGCTTCGGTAATTCATCTTCAACCCGTGATCGTAATCTGTATTTGATATGTTTTGCTCTGTCCTGATGTTGTTTTAGTTTTGATGTGTGAATCTTAATATGCAGACATGAGTTTCGGCACAGAAAAAGACTATGAATTTCTGGAGAAGATCGGTTTGGCTACGGAAAATCCTGGTGGGTTCATAAATGGCAAGTGGAAGGCAACTGGCCCAGTTATCTCTACTTTCAATCCTGCAGACGATCAGGTTTGTTTGGATTGTTGTTGGGGTCCTTTGTTATGTATTAAAGTTTTGATCTTTTTGTGAGAAAAGCAAGATTTGAATTGAATCAAACAAACCCAGAGTGATTGATTTTTTTTTTACTGTCTTGTGCATTGGGATGTTAGGAGATTGCTAAGGTCACGGAAGTGTCTATAGAGGACTATGAGGAGGGCATTCGTGCTTGCAGTGAAGCATCCAAGTTATGGAAGACTGTGAGTTCTCTTCATTTTCATTGTTTTTGAATCTTGATGATATTAGGACTTTGAGATGTTGTGTGAATTTTGCATTCTCACTCTTGGTTTGTGAAGGTTCATGTATTTATTTACTGTGCAGCTCACAGCACCGAAGAGAGGTGACATTGTTAGACAGATAGGAGATGCATTAAGGGCCAAATTGGACTATCTGGGTAGGCTTGTATCCCTCGAGATGGGGAAAATACTTGCTGAAGGAATTGGGGAAGTTCAGGTATGAGAGTTCAGTTGTTCGTTGGTTAAATACATTCATTCTGTTGTAAGTTATGTACATAGTTTGATGATACTATATCAAATGCTCAATACATGGATGGATATACTGCTATCTTTTGCATATGTTGAGTAGGTAATGAGCTTTGCAGCTGTTGGTTGTTGCTGTATTTAAGTGTTTAATGGAAGAGGTTTGAACTTTTTCAGTGATGCCTGGGTAATAATGTATGCAGGAAGTTATCGATATGTGTGATTTTTGTGTGGGATTGAGCCGTCAACTGAATGGATCTATCATACCCTCAGAACGTGAGCTTCAACTTAACTTCGTTTCTGTCATTCTTATATTAATTGCTAATGTGAAAAGCTTAGTGAAAGTTTAAAGGCTCCACACTGAGTACATAAAAGCCTCTGCTTGCTATTTGAGTATTTGCTAAGCAAATTGTTGTCATTTTTCATTTAATCTATATCTGCCTTCTTCTTTTTTTTCCAGGTCCAAATCACATGATGTTTGAGGTACAGTACCAGATCCTACATTGAACCTTATTCTATCCGTAAATTCTTCAATTTTGACCATTTTCCTTTAAATAACTGACTTTGTTTATGCTACAATTGACAATATTGTGCATTTAATACACCATAGGTTTGGAATCCATTGGGAATAGTTGGTGTCATCACTGCTTTCAATTTCCCATGTGCTGTTCTTGGTGAGTTCTTGTTATATGTTGTCTTGACAAGCTTGCAATATTAGATGAATAACTCTCTTATGCACAAGAAGACATGGCATGATGTTGGATCTGCTTCTTATGTTACCTTTTCTACATTAAACATGAAGTGTTAGAGGCATCCACTATCATATAATCTGTCTTTAAGAACATATATGCAGCTATATATATGTGGCATTTTATTGCAAGCAAACTGTCTACCTTTTCTTGTTCATTTCATTGTTAGGTAACAAGAGTAGTTTCTCTGGAACTGACAGATATTTAAAACTAAATTCGTTAAGAAAAAACAAAAAAAAAAGAAAAGAGAAATGCCATATTTGAATTCTTTAAATTTACATATAGACCTCTTCACTGAATACGAAATGTTTGGGTTCATCTACTATTTTAGCATTGCAGTAATCAATTCAGTTCAGAATGCAAATGTGCCATGACAAACTACTTAGCAAGGTCACTGTGTAATATATAATGTATTAATATATGATTATGAAACATACGAGTAGATTGAAAACTTATAATCCATTAACAATATGCTCTATTTTGTCTCTGTGATTCAATGAGTGATTTATGAATTTTAAACTTTCCAACCATTCTTATTTCTTTCTAATTTCAATGGCGATTTAGGATGGAATGCCTGCGTTGCACTTGTCTGTGGTAACTGTGTTGTCTGGTAAGTTTATAGTCCTGATTTCAGAATTGGAATTCGACAAATTAATCATAAGGCATACATCAAAGTTTACTCAAAATCTCATTTTTTTCATTCTATATAAGAATGAAAAAAAAGAGATTTTGAGTAAACTTTGAGGCATACATTAAAATATTTGAGTTTTGGCAGATGAATCCATCAAAACGATGGCGTGTATTACCAAAAGAAGTCCTGTAGTACATTAATTGCATTGATTGTAGGAAGGGTGCACCAACAACTCCATTGGTAACTATTGCTGTGACAAAGCTAATTGCCGAGGTTCTTGAGAAAAATAACTTGCCCGGGGCTATATTCACCGCTTTCTGTGGTGGAGCTGAAGTTGGTGAAGCATTAGCAAAAGACAACAGAATACCCATGGTTTCATTCACTGGAAGTTCAAAGGTACACTGGTAACATACTTGTGCCTTCAAACCTTCTTTCTCTTATTCCTTTGCCATTATGCTAAGCATAGCTTTTACAATACCAATAGGTGGGTCAGAAGGTTCAACGAATTGTCAGTGAGAGGTTTGGTAAATGCTTACTTGAATTAAGTGGGAACAACGCCATAATTGTTATGGATGATGCTGACATCGAGCTGGCAGTGCGTTCTATATTGTTTGCAGCCGTTGGTACTGCTGGTCAGCGCTGCACAACATGCCGTAGATTGGTAACTAATTATTTTTATGTCATTTTTTGTAATTTCATGGTGGCCATAGGAGTTAACTTTCTTTCACCAATATTTTGCTATTCCATGTCTTGTTTTTCCCTTGAAAATTAAAAGTGCAAATTTGTGTGCATGTATGGCTTCGCTGGAGTGCAGTATCTTCATGAAACTATATATCAGAATGTATTAGATAAACTAGTCGGACTTTACAAGCAAGTCAAGATTGGGAACCCTTTGGAGAAAGGAACTCTAGTTGGGCCACTACATACTCACCAGTCGAAGGAGAATTTTGAGAAGGGGATTGGGGCCATTAAATCTCAGGCATGTTCTGTGTCACTTGGAGAATGTTTATAATTTATACACAAACACACATGGAGGAAGAAAAAGAAAAAAAAGGTTAATGTCTTGCACTATATTTCACCTTTTCAGGGGGGAAAGATTGCTGTAGGTGGATCAACTGTAGGTTCAGATGGCAATTATGTGCAGCCAACAATTGTTGAGATTTCTCCAACTGCAGCTGTGGTGAAAGAAGAGTTGTTTGGTCCAGTTCTGTATGTTATGAAATTCAAGGTAGTCTTACTTACTGAAAGTTCTGTTACTGATGGTTTTTATGAGTTTATTCTCAACTTAACTTACAACTACTTGTTTGAAAAAATGCAGAGTCTTGATGAAGCAATAGAATTGAACAACTCCGTACCACAAGGATTAAGTAGCTCAATCTTCACAAGAAAACCAGAAATTCTCTTTAAATGGATTGGGTGAGTTTCTAAAGACGGTGGAAGTTTCGAAAAATCTGTCATGTCCTTGCTTTTTTTTTTTTCCCTTAATTTTATCTCTTCATTGGAATCATAGAGAGATGTTATAATTAGACTGTATCTCATCTTTTGTCAATTTGCCTAGAACGTTGCACCAGTTTTATGACCATTAGAGATTTCAACTCACATTATTCTACTTTGCGATTTGTTGCAGGCCACAGGGCAGTGATTGTGGTATAGTGAATGTAAACATTCCTACTAATGGCGCTGAGATTGGCGGTGCCTTTGGTGGAGAGAAGGCAACTGGTGGTGGCCGAGAAGCAGGGAGCGACTCTTGGAAGCAATACATGAGACGCTCAACATGGTAACCTTTCATCGACCTTTACTAATTTGCTCAAACCGGTCAGATTAGCTGCATTGATTATGAGATTGTTATATAGTTATTCAATCAATGATTTGAACAATTCGTATCCTTGACAGTACAATCAATTATGGGAGCGAACTACCACTTGCTCAGGGTATCAATTTCGGCTAGTAAACCAGTCTCCACAGTAAGGTTCGGTATGGTCTCTTGACTCTCGGTCATGACATATCAAGGAAGTGCATTCTGCAGTAGCCGCTGTCAAGGTTATGATTCCCCTACCTGCTTGAATATGTACAATGAAGCCTGCCCTGATCGTTATGATGTTTGGTGCAAGACTCTTGTTTAGATTTCTAATCTTGAAAATAAAAGCAGAATGTTTAAATAGTATCCTCTTCGTTTAGTTGCGTGACTCATTTGCTTTTCTAGAGCTTCATTTGGGATTCTGACCAATCAATGAAAATGGACCCAAGTCACCACATATGATTCCTTGTGGTCCAGGTTGATAAACATTTTAGATAATGGCAAACCTTAAACCTATCATGTCAGACATGACACCTGCAAATTGACATCATAAAAACACTTAAAAAAATTTAAACATGCTTTTAGGCTCTAGCAAACGCGTTACAGAAGCGAATTCTATAATCTAATGGAGCATTCATTAGATTAGCTCATTGTGTGGGCACGCTTCGAATTTTCGGCTATACTATGATCCACATGCATCTTGATCCATACTAGAATTTTCGGCTATACTATTTAAGGTTTAGGTGGGATAGATAGTAAACTATTCGTAATTTAATGATTTTTAAAACTCCGGCATACTATATAAAACCTTTGAGCGCCGAATGACTTTTCCTAAATGGGACGAAGATGTCTGTAACTGTTCCATGACTATATCCCCACATGTAGAGCATGGAGCCATGGACCGGTGTCATTGAGTCAGTGACTACTCTGTTGCTGCGCTGTTGACCCCTTTATTGTCAATATCGGACCGAATGAAGCTTTATAATAGCTGACATGAAACCGTCCACGGTTTCACAGGATATGAAGTGTCAATATCCACTTCTAGTGCAGTGGCAAGCGGTGGAGTGAAGAAGGTTGAAGATGACAAGGACCCATAATATTATAAACCAAGTTTCGGCTGAATTTTATAATAGGTTTAGGTAGTCTACTTATGAAAAAGTGCGTTACGGAAAAGTCCTAGTCTTTTTGACTTAGCAGTTAGTGAAATAAGAATCAAGACGAAGATTTCCACAGGAAAAAACATGAATTCTCAACTCTTACTACGTTTGCAATGAATGGACATGGAAAATATAAATTTTGACTCCAAAAGAGAAATAAGTTTATGCAATTAGAGCGTTCAATCGATCGCACCACGTGTTCGTTCTTTATAGATTTTATAATCACATGACTATAGATTTTATATAGTCACATGACTATTTGCATTACAAGAGTGATAGACATGTAATTTTATGAAGCAGTAAAAGAGAAGAAAAATCCAGAGAATTCGAAAATAGGAATGATACCAGTACTCCACCGGCCAACCTTGATTTTTAACTTGTTTAACAGAAGAATTTGAAAAAGAGACCTTGAACCTGACCCGTGTTATGCAAACAAAGATATCGGGTTTGAAATCTACCTGTCCCACAGTATTCTTGGTCTCTTTTGTCGGATTCTAAGTGTTCATACTAAAAGAAATCTATAGCCAGAAATATCTACTCCATTCTGTATGAAGGATATACACGGTGCACCAACTCAAGTCACCCCCGAATCAAAACTAGCATTTGCATTTCTTTATGGGAAACTTCTCAGCAATTTCATTGCGTGTCAAAATGTACCATAATGACACCATATATAACCGTAAGAATCTAACCGCAATTATGATTCAGTCAATGAAAATTTGGAAAGCCAGCAATCACAATTGAATTCGCTTCGCTGTTGTCACCAGAAAGTTTCCAATCTACTGATTCTACTTTCCAATCAGTGGTATCACTTTCATGAACACCAAAATGTTTACAAAATCATAGTTAATGCTCATACTGCTCTCACACGCATCTCCCTTAATTGACCAAATTCAAAAAAAAAAAAAAAACACAATGATGCCATTTGCTTTGCACACAAACAGATCATTGCTCAAAAATCCAATACAATATGAGAATAGATGTATTGAACAAAAACTAACAAAGGGAATCATATCATATATACAAATGAAAGTCTAGAGAAAAACAAACCCATTAGTCTTAGCAATTAATCTCTGCAAAAACCCAGTTTCATGAAGCAAAAACTAACTTACCCAATTATGTTCTTGATGTAATAATCTAACACAAAACAGAGTTCCCCTGTTTTCATATATAGTTTTACCTCCGTAAAACAACTCAGCTATTGAGAGCAGGGAAGCAACTGCCGGACCTAACCAGCGCCGGCCCACCAACCCTCTCAACGCCACCGAGAGAGGAGCTAGAATTGGACCGGAGCGCCCTCGGAGTATCCAAGCTCCGGCGGAAAACCCGGCCCATGGCCAGAATAGGGTGCTCTGTTTTTTCCTTACTAGACGATCTGAAATTCTTGCAGAAGCTTATGTGGCGGTTCAGGGCCTCCTCGGTGGAGATGAGCCTATCTGATCGGAGCGCCTCGTCTTTCACGGCCTCCACGCAGAGCCCACATATCCACCGTCCCTGGTAGCGCTCACGGACGCGTGCGATGTACGCGGGGGTGCAATCCTCTGTGAAGCCGCAGGAGTCGCATTTGACGCAGTGGACTTCCATTGGAGGAGAATGGTTTGGTCTGGTGGAGGCTTGGGGATGAGACTCGCTGATAGCCATTGTTGCAGAGCAGAGCAGAGAAGAGCATTCAACTCTTGTCTTTTGTCTCTGGTCACTCTGTTTTGGACTCTGTTTTGGTTTTTAAACTCTGTTTGTATTGTAATTAAATTCTGGCTATAAATAAGGGCTTGTGTTATGGATTTTCTTACTAATTTACCGGGCCCTAAATTTTGGGTTTTTGATTTCCTGTGTCAGATTGGGTCATTGAAGTTACTATAGGTCCATATTTGGTATGTAAATTTGTGGGGTTTAATAGTTGGTAAAATATAAATGGCAAATACCTTGAATATTGGCATGGAGAGAGAGAACATTCTAGGACTCCAAGTAATTGGATAGGCACCCAAAAACCAGGTTAATACTGTGGCATTCTGATAGAAAGCATGTGTCCCACGAAGGTGATGATGAGGTTGATATGATATAACGTGTCCAGTGAAGTAGATAAACCTTATCCTAGGCGGAAAGGGAATAAAATCTTAACAGACGGCCTTTGAAACATATGAGATTGGGGAGGATTCATACAAATTGGCATGTAAGCGAAAATCATGGGACTATCATGCTGCTTTCAATTGTTTGGAGACGAGAATGTTACTTTTTGAGCAACAGTGTCTAGAAGTGTAGGCTTTGACGATGCAAAATGTGATTAACGTGAAGAAAGGGTGTTGTCATTTCAATGAAGTGAATATTACTGCAACTTGTATGGCCATTTCATTTCATACAATCAATTACTACGATGTTCCCCTAACTTATAACTTAGACTATATTTAGCAGACTTTCTGTCTTGACTATTTAGCTATTTTGACTTGTCTGAAGTTGGTGTCATTTTAAATGATTGTAACGTTATATGGATACATTCAATTTTATTCTCCTTAGACATATCTATAGAGAAGCAAATGGTGTCGCTCATAGGCTTGCACACCTTGTTAGTACATACATCCATCTAATCCATGTTGGATGAGTTATGGGTGGATGATTGTCCTGATATTATTCAGGATGTCTTAATTGAAGATGGTTGTAATTTAACTTGAGGTACAAACTCTATTTCCCCCTTGGTGTATTGTCCTTCTCTGAATAATGATAACTTACGAGGTGTACTGTCCTTCTTGAAGATGCTCTAACTCCATTCGACTGCTAACCAGTAGCACTTGTTCCATCTATAACATTATCCTTACAACACCACCTTTGTTCTTGTCATTCTCAGGGCATTATATCCTTCTGTTCATTCACATGACCTAAATTGGCATATGACATTACGAATGTCCAAACACAATCACTTCATCCTTGTCAAAATTTATGGCTCTGAAAGATTTGTAATTTTGAGCATGTTTGCTTCCATTTTCACTTCAAATCTCTCACCAATATCCCAGGTCTCACTTGAACTGACTTCACTATCTTCTTCTTCCCTTAAATTTGGTTTTTTATTTCCCTTTGTGAATTTTGGTCACTGTATATCTGGAGCAAAAATTTTCTGTTTGGCTTTTTTTTTCTTGTCGGACCCCAGATTTTGCATAATCTTTGAAGGGTCTGTTAAATCATGTCTCCCATGAAGATGACGAGGTCGATATGCTATCTGAATATAACATTATCCTAGGCAGGAAGGGAATAAACTCATATCATAGCATCTTTTATCAAATGGATTTGAATATGAAAGGATAGGACTTTTTCATTCTCTTTATCATAGCATCTTTTATGAAATAAATTTGAATATGAGAAGGATATGACTTTTTGATTCTCTTTAGCGTAGTTGACTGGAAAAATAGGAAGAATTAAAAATAGGAGTCTGTTTCACATTGCACCATATTACAGTATTTGAAACATCTCATTTTCATCCTTAATAATAAATAAAATGATAGACCAAATTTTGTGTCTTATTTGACTTAATGTAATTGCGAATCATATGAACGTACATGAAAAATCATCTGAATCTCAACTGGAATCTCCCATGATTACACTAAAACGTTACCATTCAATTAATAGAGACTAATGAAAACTTTATAAACGACGATGTGCAAGATAAAAAGAACATATACTTTGATGGTGCAAAATATAATTAGTGCCAAAAAGGTTAACCGGACGACTTCATCGAAGTGAATATTAACACAAAGGACTTGGCATTTTTTTTTTGATTGAAAGTGAATTCATTCATCAATAATAGAGTACTACATCAAGTAGTATATAGTGGCCTCATTAAACCATATTATAACAACCATAGGGAAGAGTACCACACTCTATTTAAAGACTCAATGACCTAACTCTACAATTAGGATTGGATTCAGTCACTCCGGCGTCATAACACAAAGAACTTGACATTTTTTAACATCAATTTAATTGAAGAAATAAGAGAAATCTAGCGTGTTTTTCCCATTGCACCAAATTATTCAAAACATCTCAATTTCTTTTTTTTTTTTTTTACTTCTTTACAATCTCACCGACAGTAATGTATGTTGAAATTAAGGAAACAATTATAGGAGTAATTTATCGATTCTTTTGATTGGCAAGAAAAGATGAGTGGCTTAAAAATTATAATATGCCTGGAAATGTAGTGATTCGAGCCAAATGGAGACAAAGCTGTAAGGCCATGAAAGTAAAACATGCATATCCCCTCCTTAGCGTAATTGACTGGAAAACTAGGAAAGTTTAAATAGCGAAATGTAGGAGACTCGAGAGTATTTCACATGGCACCACATATATTATTCGACGCATCTCAGTTTTCATCCTTAAGATGAATAAAGGGTCATTGACTCAAATCAATAAAAATTATTCTACTTACTCCAGCAGGCAGCAGCAACAGATTTATGTTCCTACCTACACAATTTAATAGCAAATGACAATGTTTCCTTAAATCTAATTAATAAACTATAACATTGCCTCTCTCTCTCTCTCTCTCTCTCTCTCTCTCTCTCTCTCTCTCTCTCTCTCCAGCTGGACGCCTATGACGCCGATCATCTCTCTCCTCGTCACCACCCTCTCTCTCTCTCCCCCTCCCTCCCTAGCTGGATGCCTATGACGCCGATCATCTCTCTCCTCGTCACCACCCTCTCTCTCTCTCCCCCTCCCTCCCTAGCTGGATGCCTATGACGCCGATCATCTCTCTCCTCGTCACCACCTTGTTCTGCCACAATTGCCATCGCCACTCCCAGACTTGTCGTCGTGCTCTCCTCGATCAGGCTCGACGCCAAGCCGACAGTCCTCGTCGCTGAAAAGCTCGGCGAGGCCGGACTAGACCTTTTGATGGAGTTCGCGAATGTGGTTGCACGGAGATCTCGCTCTGGGACGCGAGGTGTTTGAGTCCATTGACTGTAATCTGAATGAAAAGTTTTGTTAATTGCAGTCCATTGATTAAGCATCCACATCAGCTTACTTTCCTATATTAGCATGATGAGTCAACTTCTACTTTTTCACATACCAAATTTACCCATAACAATATTACTCAAAACAATCAATAATTTATGCGTCAAAAAATTGAGAGTTAATGTTGTTTTTCAATCAATTTGGTATTCATAAAAACCATACCAATTATAATCTGTCATCAGCACAACAAAACCCTTAATTGATGCATCGTCATTAAAAAAAATTATAACTTATATAAAATGATCATACCTTACCATCATTTTTCTACACCCTATATCTTGTCTCTTTTCTTCTCCATTGTTCTGATCACTTTCTTCTTGTTTCTACACCTGTACTATAGAATTGTCATGTTGTTAAACTTCATTATACAATCAAATAGATATTCTAGATGGGTATTAATTAAAAAGTTTTGATCCATCTAAAGAGGTAATATTCTACATTGTATCTCTACTTTTGCACCTTAAGATAAATCGTACAAAGGACAGGGATTCTAGAAAAGGAGATACATTTTTCATTTCTTAAGGGAAAGGCAAGTTGCTATGGTTCTTTTTTTCCATACCTTTAGATTAGGAACAATGTTAAAAACTAAGTTGCTCTTTTTTCATTACCTTGTGCATAGATATGTTTGCAATTTTGATACCTAGTACAAAGGTAATTTCTTAAGAGGAAAGGCAAGTTACAATGATTCTTCTTCTTCTTCTTTTTCTACCTTTTTATTAGGAACATTGTTTAAACTACCTTAGTCTTTTTTCATTACCTTGTGCATAAAAATTTGCACTTTTCATACCTATTAGAAAGGTAGAGTAGTGTTGGTTTCTTTTGCTCTATCTATTAAATAGGAATAATATTAGAACTCGACCCAATGAAAATTAATGTAGCAAATTGGACCTTGATTTAAATACCTCTCTCTTTCTTTTTTAGAATAAGAAGTCTTTATTGAAAATAATCAAAGTTACATAACACGGGAATGACCGGTGGTGGACAAGAACTCCCCACTCTCCTCCCTAGATCCTAAACCAGTTATGGGTCCGTCATCATGAATGACTTTCATGAGCCAAAAGGGTCCAACCCCTAACCAACCATAACGCCCAACCTCTCGGGCTACAGAAAATCCCGAGAATCTCGATAACACCTCATAGACAACCGCCTGAAAAACCAACGCCCTCTTCCACACCGTGTCCCAAAAATACCAGACCACGTGCAAGGATCGCTCGTCAGCACATTGACCATGAGATAAAACCGAATGTAAACCAACTCGTCCCCAGGAATAACGCCATAACCATGGCACCCCAATCTGACCCAACCCTAGCTCACATGAATAAGGACATAGTAATGACAAAAAAACCCTAACCAAAAAAACTACTCTAAGCAAAAATAAAAAGGAACCACCATACTCCTCCACCCTCTTCCTAAGTGCCTCGCCGGCAGACCACCTCCACAAGAGTGACAAGACTCTCCCTTTGAGCTCGCCTCGCCGAAGAAACCCAAACCACACAGCAAGCCACGCCAAACTTCTGGCCTGTTGTCCAAGAAACCGATCGGAAATCACCATGCCTTGTCGCCGCAGAGCGGAGAACCTCCACTAGTCTGTGTCCATCAGCTTGAGAGCCCAAAACCACCACTGCAATCCCCATCCACCGACCCACCATAGAGAAGCAACCAGCGCCATACGATCCATGGCATACCGCCTCCATGATCTGGCCACTGACCACCCAATCCACATCCGGGTTGCCGTCGAACGTTGATCGCCAAAAACCCACACCTGCATCGCTGCTTGAGAAGACAGAAGAGACGTACCCAGCCCAGGCCGATGAAGAGAAGCCAAAGCCGGGAGCCCCCAGATCCCAAAAGCCCGCCCGGCAACACCCGCCGTTCGTCGATGAGGCATGGAGCCACAATCAACGCGGGAGCGCCGCCGGACAGGCTGCAGAA
Organism: Rosa lucieae; assembly: GCA_024704745.1. NCBI lineage: Eukaryota > Viridiplantae > Streptophyta > Magnoliopsida > Rosales > Rosaceae > Rosa > Rosa lucieae. The sequence goes on from CM045493.1 coordinate 7,255,368, forward strand.
TATCCTTTACTTTTTCGAAACCCTAGTTCGCTCGCCGACTCTGTGTTGTGTTACCACTTAGTCATGTCATGGTAGTTTCGTAAACGAAATTGTCGAATCAATAACACTATTTAAATACCTCTTTATATGAATGTAAGCAAAAAATCATCTCAGTCGCATCTGAAATCTTGTTATTAGACTGAAACATTACTGTTTTATATTGAATAAAGAAATTGAAATTTTTTGAACAACGATGTGTACGTAATGTGAAAGATACTCATATACTTTGATGATGCAAAATGTAATTAGTGTCAGTAAGAGGTTTATTGGCCGGACGACTTTTTTAAAGCGAATATTAACAATAATAACACAAAGGACGTACTCTTGCAACTTCTTAAAATTTGATTGAAAATAATGGGAGAAATTTATTAGGAGTTAATTTGTTTTTCCCATGGCACCAAATTATTCAAAACATCTCATCAATTTCAAGAATAAATTAAAAAATGACTGACCAAATTGCATGTTCTAGCTTATTTAACACATTCAATCATTTCATTCTATCCAAAAAAAAAAAAAAACCTCATCCTTCTGAATAGTTCATTTCTTCCTCATGGCTCTGAAACATTCGCTAACCTCATGTTCAGGCTTTGTTTTAGCTTGTTTGCTTGCATTCACAGTTCAAGTCTACTTGTTCTCACCAATATCCCCAGTCTCACTTGAACTGCCTCCACCATCTTCTTCTCCACTTCCTCAAAACAACATATTACAGGTGAAGAATTCTCCAAGTTATCGCTTATTTTAAGCTCTATACCTTTGTGCTTAATTTTGTATGTATACTTCCTTCTGTGTTTTGAGGCAGAGAGTGATTAAGCTTGGAGATGGAGTACTTCTGAAACCAGAAGATATTGCTTTGGATAAAGAAGGCACACTCTACACGGCCACTAGAGATGGTTGGATCAAAAGGCTTCACAGAAATGGGTCCTGGGAGGATTGGAAGATGTTGAATAGTCATACACTTCTTGGAATTACTATCACAAACGAAGGTGATCTTGTTGCATGTGATGTTGATCAGGTAATGTAAAGTACTTTTCCCTTAACCTAATTCACGAACCTGATGACCTTCAAACCAGAAAATGGCAAAAAAGTAATGGTTTTTCAGGGGTTCCTCTTCCGTATCCAGTGGTACTACTGCTCTTTTTTGGTTTGGTTTGAGTGCGGAGTGTTTATCTAGTCAGTAATTGACTATGAAAACTATGCTCAATTCCTGTTGGATGTAAATCTAATGATGAAAAATAAAACAACTCAACTTAAATATAATTATTTTCATCATTAGATTTACATCCCAGGGTGGTTGAGCAAGATATTTTTGGTCAGTAACTGACCAGGTGAACATTATTGAGCATGTTCACATGGTCAGTAACTGACCAAAGAAACTATGCTCAACCACCCTTAGATGTAAATTAATAGTGAAAAGAATTATTTTTAAATTGAGTTGTTTTGTTTTTAGCCTTTTGGATATAAATCTAAGGATGATTGAATATAATTTATTTAGTTTGTTATTAATTAGGTAAACAGTACTGATATTCGATATAATATGATAACTAAATTATTTTTAATTCACTTCATTTTTTTATGAAAGTTATTTAGAATGACAACGTAGAAAATAAATGGTTCCCATTCTTTGTTTTCATTTCGTACTAAATACATCATTTACTACTATTAATGTTAAATGACTAAGCATTTTTACGATTTAGTTTATTTTGTCCGTAGAAAGCATTAAAGAGCAAGAGAACGAAGAAAGTTGGTACTTGTTAGCATTCGTAAGTGCTTCATAAGGCTGGTGGCTCCCTTTTAACCTTAACTAAAGGGTAAATTATGTGATTTGCAGGGTCTGCTCAAGGTTACTGAAAATGGTGTCACGGTTCTTGCTTCACACGTTGATGGGTCCAAAATAAGGTGAGTGTCTGCTTCATACGGTCGTTTATAATAATGCCTCTGTAAACCCCACCAGAATGCATGTGTGTCCTATACTCGGCCAAATTTGTCCATTTCTTAAAATCAAAGAAATGTATGATTTAATTGCCTGCAAATTTACCATGCAAGGATTTACCCTTCAGATATTGCTTTAAAATCTTTTTATTGCAATCGGTTAAGTCCGCAGCGAGGTTAAGTTTATGGTGTTCGATGAATTGCTTTGAAGAAACTAATTATTATTTTGACAAATAAAACAAGTTGACGTGCAAACTTCTTCATCTGACCAAAGAAACAAAAGGTTTTGGATTGTCCATGCCCCAGTTGGCCAGTTGCCACTAGCTTGTAATTTTGTGGTTCCTCCCTATTCTCGAAAACGACCTGAAAAAGCAATGTGTTTTCTCAAAAACGAGCCATGTGCAAAGCCATACCAATCCTTCTGATGCGACACAAACAAAACAAGAAGATCATCTTGTATTGTGAGGTGTGGCAGTTTCCTCCCATACGGAAGAATGAGGACTTGTAGCACAGCTTAAATATATTGGTAGGAATCTCTTTTATTTTATTGGGACCGCTCTATAACATGTTCAAACACATCACGTTTGTTGGTATATAAGATTAGTCCATGAATGTTACTATCATAGCCTAAGAACTTTTGCTTCTGGGGCTTTGTTTGGGTTCTCAATCTGGGATTTTTCTGATTCATTAGTAGAGATTTTAGGGTTATGGCACAGTATCAAAGGGTATGATGCATGTGGTTCTTATAATCCCGAAATAGACCAATAAATTGTATGAGGGGGCAAAAGAACATAGGCCCAGTAAATGAGAACATGTTGATGTCAACTTCATATACATGTTCATATCAGATTTGCAGATGATGTGATCGAAGCGTCAGATGGGAGTCTATACTTTAGTGTTGCAAGCACCAAATTTGGACTCCATAATTGGTATCTGGATGTGCTTGAGGCAAAACCACATGGGCAGCTGCTCAAGTATGACCCTTCATCAAATGAGACTTCAATTTTACTTGAGGGTTTGGGTTTTGCTAATGGGGTTGCAGTTTCAGAAGACCAGGATTATCTGGTGGTCTGCGAAACATGGAAGTAAGCTTGACTGATGTAACATTAACATCTTTGTGATAAAATGAGCATGTAACTAATAGTAGGTCTTGTATGGGGTAGATTCAGGTGCCTAAGGTATTGGCTTAAGGGAGATAAGAGAGGGCAGACGGAGATCTTCATTGAGAACCTTCCCGGTGCACCGGACAACATCAATCTTGCTCCGGATGGGTCTTTCTGGATTGCTCTACTTAAGGTCACAATTTTAAGTTCATCTTTTGGTTTGTGAATTATTGCAGCAGACCAAGTACTAACTAGTATCAATGACCTGTATATGCATGCTGCAGTTGACTTCCGACGGGCTGGAGTTTGTGCACAGCTCCAGAGCAGCAAAACACTTGATAGCAACATCTGGGAAATTAGTAGAACTAGTCAGTGGATTACATAAGAAAGCTACGGTGGTGAATGTGGGAGCTGATGGCAAGATAATCAAGAAGCTCGAGGATCCTAATGGAAGTGTGATGTCGTTTGTGACATCGGCTGTGGAATTTGACAATCATCTCTACTTGGGGAGCTTGCAGAACAACTTCATTGGCAAGTTGCCACTGAATGTTGCATAATGCTCATTTCCTAGCATCAGTAGCATGGATAAAGATATTGCTTTACTTCTCATAGTGAAATAAAAGTACTTCCGTGCAAAATGTTTACATGAATCCTCGTGCATCTACTTTCAAGGACAAAACTATGAGCAATTGAAGAAACTAAGATTTTTGACCTATCGTAACCTCATTTTCTTCTCTGGATTCTTCTTAACCCCATTAGGGGATTGCTTTTCCGATGCACTTGATCTGTTGTCTGTCACCTTTTTGCTGTTGATAAACTCTGAGAAGGATGGAATTGCTGGCAAAATTGTACTTGGGGAATCACTTTCCGTTGGTGACAGGGCTACAGAAGCTTCCAGTCTAACACTCTCATGTAAGTCATTTCTGGTGATTTCTGTTGCTCTGTCCACCAAAGGTGATGGCGTTGCAAAAGGTCCTGTCTCCACCAATGGCGATTGTGATGCAGAAGGTGCCGTTTTGAGCGGAGTATTCTCTGACGGGGAACTGGTTATGGGGCAGAGACGATCGGTTAAGTCGGTAGAATTTACGGTTGATAACCACCTCACTGTGCTTGCGACTTGAGAATAATAGAATGATTTTCCAGTTTTCCCATATTTTTTGTAACATTCATTTTCAAGGAAAGATGCCGATTTTTCCACCTCAATCCTGCATCAAAAATTTCAGACAATGAGAACCTCTACATTACTTGCAAAGAGTAGTAGTGAGAAAACTTGAAATCAAGTAACTAATTGCCCTGTTGCAAATAACAATGACATACCAGTTAAAAGGACCTTTAAACCTCTATATAAGTTCCAAATACCTATATGATAATAAACAGTTGCCTAATTGAATGCAACACATCTGGCCTTCATGATGTCATATATGGACCGCCAATTTTAAATAAAGAACTTCTCTGAAAATATCAAATCCGGGTGAAATAATTAACTTACTTTAAGTTTCCAAGTCGCTGCTGAGCCTGCTTTACAGCATTTTCTAATCTCTGCTTGCTTGCTTCTCTCAGTGTATCAGATATAGCATTCTTGTTAAGTTTATCCGTCTGTCATCAAATTAGGCAAAAAAGCAGCTGTTCAGGGAAAAGATCTCTGCGCATATTATTAAATAATATTTATGAAAGTGATGTATAGCATATTTCTAACTGCATTAGGGCCCTATCATACTTCTAACTAGAGAAACATTCAATATGCCAGATTGAACCTGCTTATCAGATTTATTCTGGTAATATTTTTCTTCTGCACGCTGCAAGGCTTCCAATTTTTCATCGATCAACTTTGATCTGGTAAGGCTCTTGACAGCTACAAGGTCCGCAACATCATCTGAGATGTGACAGAGATAATGAGTGAGAACATACAGTTGTCAAGATTCTCATTCCTTCTGTCACCCAAAAGAAACAATGATATCTTATGAAAAAACAATACCATCAGAATCAGATATGTCTTCCTCAGAACAACTTGCTTCATCATCACGGTTCCAGAATTCAGAGGACTGATCTTCATTAACTTTATTTGAGGAGCTGAAAATGAAAGACATCAATGAATAACCAAGCTCCTAATTTGATATACCTTTAGAAGGCTAATGACTAATTAAGGCTGATTAACTATGGAATTTTAATCATGTCCTTTGCAATAATTGAGCCTAACTATGGCCCAAGGCCACTGAAACCACTACTCTATGTAACTTTTAATGGTAACTGCAAACTTCTTTTTTGAAGCAATATTAGTATTATATTCAAAACCCAAGGTCCTTTATAAGAGAAGTTAAATAACTAAAGCTGCAAGTATCAGCAACATACAAAAAAAAAAAAAAAAAAAGGCACCTGCCCACAAAAATTTGAGATGAACCAGCTTTCTGCCGGACGATACAAGCAGTTGCGAGCTCCTCCAAGTATTTGGCTACGAGGTTTGGATGTTTGCAGGCATCACATGTTTTGCTACACAGTGTTACAGGTACCTGTTTCGAATGTTATCAGTAATTAGCTCAACTTAAGCCCTGATACAGCACTCAAAGGACACAACCAAATGTGTCACTAGTAACTACCTTTTCACCAAAGTTCTCAAGGATCTTTTTCCTCCGGCATCCAGAGCCCTCACAATACTCAACCATCTGCATGTTTTTGAATTGAAATTCCAATAAGTAACCATGTATAGTTCATTCAGACATTATGGCATTTATTACAGTTACCTGTTGAAAGTCGGTCAGGGATTTTTTTGACAACTCTTCTTGTGAGTTTGAGGCCTTTGATTTCTTGTTCTCAGCATTGCTTAGAATAAATTTCTGCAATAAAATGATCAATTGAAGAACCTCAGCTAAACAAGGAACTAAGGATATAAAGGCATAGAAGTAAAGAGTTTCTCTGAACTAACCATTCTCTTGGAATCTTCAATTCCATAATACAATAGGCTTCTGGAGGGTAATTGATCACGACCAGCTCTACCAGACTCTTGGTAGAAGCCTTCCATTGACTTTGGAATATTAAAATGGCAAACAATTCTGACATCTTTTCTATCTATACCCTTAAAAATCACCACAAAAGCCATCAGAGACACGTAACAGCTGCTAAACATATCCAGCTTCAGGGTGAATTGAATAACAACAAAATTATCAAGAGTTCTTTGTAGCAATTCAGTTCATACCATCCTGAAGAGACACCAAAAGCTCAATTACTGCTGCATGCACCACAGCAAGCTCCAAGCACAAATATTGGAGGCAGAAAAAACAAGGACATCACAATCCCAATCATGAGCTGGGGACATAAAAATGAAAAGTTATATATATATATATATATATATAATCATACCCAAAAGCCACCGTTGCCACGACAACTTGTATTTTAGAAGAAATCCAATCATCTAAAACTGAACTGCGTAATTTATCATTCAACCCTGCATGATAAGCTGAAAGGAGGAGAATCACATTAAAAATGAATAGAAGTCTATTGATACCAAACAATAATTAAGAGCATATCTGAAAACCATTTTCTTTTCTTTTATTAAAGAAGGAGAGAAATAGAAGAGGGAGAAAAATGAGGAGAAATGAGAGAGCTGAGGAAGAGAGGAAGGTTGAGTGAAAAACAGTGACTAACCAGCACATGATATCCCGTTTTGTGATAGATGAACAGACAAGTAATCACACATTGTTCGTTCAAGGCAGTAGACAATTGCACAGATATCTCCACTAGATTTTAGTACGTCAGATAAATCAGCATACACATTGTGTAAAAGATCTTTGTATCGAACTGCATTATAAAGAAATCTAAGTCAAATAGGTCTAGTGTATATGATGTAATGTAAGGTTGAGTCCTACTCTTCACATAAACTCATGCAGAATACAAAGGCCACACTGCATACAGTAATAATCAAAAGTATGACTTTCCCCAGTTTCCCTAAGCTTGCCTAAAATTAGCCAACAAACAGATTCTAAACAGGACTTGCAACAAGCCAGTGAAACAGGACGCACCTTCATAATATATATTAGAACGATTGAAAGAAGATTTTAGGACCAAAGGGTTTTGGAGGCGTAAGGACTCTATTACATCCTTCTGAACTCTGCAGAACAAAGGAATAAATGATGGTTAAAGAGTTAGTTCTTCTCATTCTAAAACCAGAAGTACTGCTCCATACTCGTGAACCTTCAGAAGAATGCAGATTTTGCAAAATTTTAGACAAAGAGAGACATATTTCTAAAATATAAACACATGCTAAGTTTCTCTGAGACTCCATCTAGAAACTCACTTAGGAACGGCTGTAGCTGTCAAAGCTAATGTTGGTACACCTGGGAGGTGGCTCCTCAAAGACGACAGCTTTCGATAGCTAGGCCTGTTTCAAAATGACAATGAGGGATAGAGAACCCAAAGATAGGGATTAGAATTCTGGTGCCATCTGGCTTTCACTATTATATAATAAGGTTCTTAATAAGTTTTTGTCTTTCCAATAATTTGGGTAAAAAATAAGATGTATCGGTGTTACAAACCTAAAATCATGCCCCCATGAAGAGATGCAATGTGCCTGAAAATTTCAAAAGAGAGGTACATTTAAACAGAGACATTGAATTTTTTTGAGAAAACTCAAATGTGCACACATATGTATATACTAGTAATGGGTAAATAGATGGAGTAGCTAAGCACCTCGTCTATGGCAATAAGATTTAACAACCCTCTTGAGTGAATCTTTGTCAGCTTTGTCATAAATCCAGGTGTTGCAATCAATTCTGGCGTCACATATAGCAGCCTCAAAGATGGTTTTCCAGAATCAAGGTCTTCATGTATCTAAATTGCAATAGAGAGCCATCAATCAATATTCTCATAATCTCACACATAACAACATCCGCTCCCAGTTACACTTTCCATTGTAATTGGTATATAAACAAACTGAAAATAGTAAGTAAGGGTCCCCGCAAAAACTTCATGCTTGTTTACGAAGCTACTTAGAGCCCGAAAATTCTACCTTATTTTTGACTTGTGTAGTCTGTGTGGAGGATAGATATTCAGCAGCAATTCCTTTCTCCTTCAAAGCCATCACTTGGTTTTCCTAAACAATATGCCAAAATCTCACACCTTTATCCTCCTCCAATTACGAAAACTACCACAAAGGAGCAACCAAACACAAACCTACTTACCATCAAAGCTGCACACACAAAATGCATAACAAAACTCAGAAAACAACAATTGCCACCATTTACACAAACACTTTCATCATCTAATGAACACTTGAATTTGCATTGAAAAAAACGAAATTCGAAACTCAAACATGATCAAATTCTCATATATATATATATATAAATCAAATTCACCTATCAAAGGACACACAACAAGCACGATTCCGGTCTTCTTGGCCAGCGCCGGTATCTGATAACACATCGACTTCCCGCCTCCGGTTGGCATCAAGCAGAAACAATCTCTTCCTGAAACGCACAAAAACGTCACCGTTTTGGCTATGGCACGAAGCAAATGTAGGTAAAGGCGGTGTGAAATTAATACCTGATAGAACAGCTTCAATGGCCTCCAATTGCTTCCCTCTGAATTCCGGATGACCGAAATGCCATCTCAGTAGCTTCACCAGCGCTTCCTTTCCGAGCTTCTGATTCTTACTCGCGCCGCTTGCGTTCTGTAATGGCAACGGTGATTTCTTCATTCTCAAGCGAGCCGAGTAGCCTCGAGTTTGAGAAGAGTCACTGGTTTTGTGTGGTTTAGACTTTTAGAGACGACGGAGCTTGGTCGTGATTCGTAAACCGGAATTTCTGTGAGAGGCGGAGAGAGTTTGATCGGGGAAGAAGAAGAAGAACCAAAGAGGCCTCTCGGTTTGAATTGGGCCGGTCCAATTTTAGAAATTGATGAACACGTTACCCGAGGACATCTCTGTCCCGACGTAACTTTGGATTCGTATATGGTAAATGGTGGTTAATCAATCGATACATCAAGTCGACTGCTTCGATACATAATGGACTAATTTGATATTGTTCTACTTATGTATGAAAATATGAAAATATGAAAATATCAAATCAAGTCTACATGTTAGTACATTAGTGTATCATAAATTTTTTTTCGTAACTTTATTCATTCAATGAATTAAAGTTCAGACGAAATATTTTTTTGATTTTTTTTTCCTGATATACTGGGAGCTAGAGACCCAGAAAGAAAAGCAAAAAAGAGCCTCTAGCTTAGACCGCTAGAAATCATTCTAGGGCGAACTACTGCAACAATGTCATCAAGTAAGGTACTGGTAACCATAGGCCCATAGTAGGAGGTCTTCAGATAAAACATATTGCAGAAGAATTGGAGACACGAGCCTTGGCGAGAATGTCAGCCGCCATATTTCTTTCGCTATAAACATGTCAGACTTGAGAGTAATTGAAATATTGCAGAGGCTGTTTTCAATTAATCAGAATGGTTCCCAAAGGGTGATAATCAATGTCATCTTGCTTTAGAAGATTCACCAAAACAGCATAATTAGACTTAATCCAATGTCATCTTAGTTTCTCGGTTTTAAAGTCTAGATTTAGACGCTGGAAATAATTATTTTTAAGTTTGAATGTTTTATTTTCTATTGTTAGATTTAAATTCAATGATAATTGAGCATGATTTCTTTGCTCAATTACTGAATAGGTGAACATTACTATGAAAATAGAATTAATTAGATGAAATTAGCAAAGATTTAAAGAAACTACATTGTTTATGCTTCATTTAAGCAGAACCCCTAAACCCTGAAAGTCTTATACTTAGCGATGCAAAAGTGTCAATCCCTTTGATCGTTTGATTATTGGAGCTATAAGAATAGCCATTTCTGTGAACTTGAACCCAAATAAACTTATTATTTGCCCAGGTTCAGGGTACATAGATCTAGCTCAGCTACACATTAAACCATACTCGATGATATCATAATAAAAACCTGAGAAAGAAATAACACTAATCACACTCATGGACAGACCTAAGCAAACCATCACTTTGCCGCCATTTTCTTGCCTCGTTATTATATCCACCAGTAAGATTGAAAAGTTGGCTTCACTCGGGAGAGAGACTGATGATCCTCACAATTATTTGACAAAGAGCACATAGATCTCTTTTCATCCGTATTTAGCTATGCAGCAATAACTAGCTATGTACTCAATCCGATCAGGCCTTTTGAACAAAATCCTTTATGTCAAAAGCGATCAGGCCTTTTGAACAAAATCCTTTATGTCAAAAGCATCTGTACCCTTTTTCGTGATGACACCCTGCTTGGAAGAACAAGAGGTCGGATCAGATATTTGAATCACAAAACATGATGTGATTGATCTACACAGATGTAAATGCATGTCATCCTACCTTTTCTGTTATGACGCCAGATATTAAGCTAGCAGGAGTGACATCAAAGGCTGGGTTCCAGACAGAGATTCCAGATGCAGCAACTTGTTCCCCGAGTCCTCCATGCGTGTTCAACAATTCCTTTGGGGATCTTTCCTCTATTACTATCGCTTCTCCAGAAGAAAGAGATAAGTCAACGGAAGTCAGCGGTGCAGCCACAAAGAATGGTATGTTGTGGTACTTTGCACTGACGGCAAGACTGTAGGTACCTATCTTGTTAGCAGTGTCACCTGAATCAGGATGAAAAGAAATCAGATATACAAACACTGTAAAATTAGAATGGTAAAGAAGTTGAGGAGTTGATTTCATTTCAATTACCATTCGCAGCCACACGGTCTGCTCCAACAACAACGGCATTCACCTTTCCATCCTTCATTAATGCTGCTGCAGCCGAATCTGCTATAAGAGTGGCAGGTATGTTATCATGCACTAACTCAAATGCTGTGAGTCTTGATCCCTGCAATTTGTTTAAAACTATATATCAATAACATTGAAAAAGTGCCTTTAATTGACTTTCATACCACATAATAAAAGAATTAGCATCACGACAAGTTCCCCATCATGTTCAGAATTCAGATGCATGGAAACTCTTAAGCATACTCTCTTCGATCAACAAGATACAACTCCTCTTAACTAATATTTATCAATGCATATATGCGAACACCATGGAAATTTCTATAGAGGATGCTACACAAGAAAACTAAGAACTATAGAGTGCATACTGCATACTCACTTGGTTGAATGGGCGTGTCTCTGTGCAATAGGCCCTTTCTAAAACTCCTTCCGTATGAAGTGAACGTATTACACCAAGAGCAGTACCATAACCAGCAGTTGCAAGGCTGGAATTAAAAAAAAAAAAACACACAAAGGTCAAAAAAGAGCTATAACTTCAATAAGAGTTCAGTCTACATATTTTGATCTTCCACAGTGCATTTTATCTGTGGGGTTTCATAACTCTACTCATTAATTTATCGGTGGAGACACATGTACAAATCCATACGCGTAACCACATACGTCAGTAAACAAATCAGCTGGGAGGATATGCTCTTGTGAAATACCTGCCAGTGTTGCAGTGGGTCAACATAGAAATCCTCGTAGAATTTTCAAGGTGGTGCTGGATAAAAGCCGCTCCATGAGACCCAATAGCTTTGTTTGAATCAACATCATCCTTGAGCATGCTTTCAGAAGCTTCAATATATGCCTAAAAGATGACCAAACAAAAGAAAGTGGATGTAAAGATTACGATTTAGCAACAAATGTGCGACTCTTGGGCCACATTCAAATTCATTAACAGAGCACAGTAATGCCTCAGAGGGTGAACCACACCTCAAACACACTCTTGGAATCTGAACAAGTCGCGGCAACCTTGGCTGCAATCTGTTTCAATTTAGTTGCAGCATCCGAAAGGTTAACAGCGGTCGGCCGGCTGAAAAAAAAAAAAAAAAAACCATTGAACAAACATCAGATAAACCACACTCACATGCCAACACTAGAGCTCCAAGATCATTATCCTACTATGACACGATTAAACATTACCTGGATACTAAATACTCAAGTTTCATTATAAGGAAAGAACAAGCTTCGTCCGGTGTTCCATTAAAATCCTCCAAATTAAACACTTCCACAGCCAAAGACAGCGCCGCGGCTATAGCAATGGCCGGTGCTCCCCTCACCACCATGTCTTTGATTGCATGCCTGAAATTTCATATTACAGATCAACAACATTACTAGTATTAAATAAATAATAATGATCGAGAGCGCAAGCAAGCAAGCAAAGTAGTATAGCTTTCGTTACCATCCATCTGTGGAGTCCCGGATATTCAAGTATGTACTTTGCAGAGGGAGCTTTGTCTGTTCAAAAAAAAAAAAAAAAAAAACCAGACCTAATGATTTAGCTACTTACAGAGACGACTGATAGAGCTGAATCCCCTCCCCAAATTAAGAGAAGAATCAGACCTGATCGAGTAATTGAAGCGAGCCACGCTTGTAGCAGATAGCCTGGAGAGAGTTGCCGGATTCAATTCCGTCGGAGAAGTTGGATTCCGGCGCCATGGTAACAGCTCGACCTAGTACGACGACGTTTTGGACGGTGCTTGAGCTTTAGGGATTCAAAAATAAGTGAAGAAGAAGAAGGAGGTTAAGGTTACCTGGAGGTGATGTAAACTTACTCTGCTTCAGTGGAAGGAGAGGCCCAGCCTAGAAAGCCCAATTTGGTGATGTTTTTGGAAAGTCGTCATGTCCTAAAGGACCTAAACCACTGTCCTTTTTGGAATTTGGACCTTTTCTCCTTCCTTCTGTGTTATGTGTTCTATTTTTTCTTCCAAGTTAATGGAATATATGCTCTCTTTTTTTCTTTTTTCTTTAAACTGTCATTCCCCATTGTTCCACTTTTGACAATGTCGTTTATGGAACATATGCTCTCTTATATGGTTATGGAAATTGTTTCGGTGGTAGTGGGTAAGATGTATGTCAGTTGTGTCAAATTACGTTATAAACGTCATTGCGCAAAATGACATCTCAACTTCTTTAACAATGACATTTGTGGTCTGTAATAGACATGTTGAATTTAACTCTCAACATGTTTATAGAGAGGCTATTTATTATCCGTTAACGGAAAATTATTTCCGTTCTAGTTAGTAATATGTTTATCAATTGTGAATGTTAATTATAAATAGGTATCTCAGCCCAACAATACCACTTAAGAAATAAGAGTCATTGCACCAACAATACCTCAAACCAACATCTCTTCAAAATTTAATAATTATACCATCTATAGTGTGGTAAATTCTACTTACTATTTCATTCTTTAGCTTGTGAGAGTTTTCATGGCCTATGAGACTCATCTTGATGTACCTCGATTTTTTTATTATAGAAATTTAGAAAATTAATAGTTTTTAAGACATGAAACTGATCTTTAACCTTATTTTATAAATATGTTCAAAAATAACCCAAATGAATGTCAGAAGTACTTAAGCGTCCTTGTTGACTTGAGTTATTTACTTTATTGTACGAACCCAATTAAGATTTCTCATGATCAGATCACTAGACTGTTTTCTCATTTTCTCTCTCACATCTTAAGAGCATCTTTAGCAATGCTAGCTATTTTTGAGTTAAATTTTAGCTAAAGTAGCTAAAAAGTCATTTTGGCTAGCCATTTTAGAAATACATCTGCATCAGTGCTCTCTATTCTAGCTGGTTCTGAATTTATATTATTTTTTAAATGAAAATTAAATAGTTTAAATATATTTATATGTTATTATAAAATAACTCAATAGGAATGTTTTAAATTATAGAGAGCCTCATCTCGCTCTCTATATTTATTAGCGAGATAGCTAAAAGTTATAATAGAGAGCCACTTAGAAGTCTGGTGCAGTAGCTAAAATATATAAAAAACTAAACATGCTCTCCAAAATAGCTAAAGAGGAAAAATAGAGAGTCTGCTAAAGATGCTCTAATCACCAGCAAACTTACCTACCTCCCACCATGGTGAATTGGTGATCAACACTAAACCCAAGCCCGAATGCTTCCTAGAGTTTCTTAGATCTCAATCGATCGTCGCTCTTATTATACTCATCTATGAGATATATGCAATAATTTTCAGGCCAAGAAATTTGATTACCTATTCATGATTTCTTTATTTTGGAATACTAATAGTTTAGAAATTCAATTGGGACTCTTTTAAAGTGCCTCAATTGTTCCTACAAAATATTGCATCATCTGGTGCTATCTAATTGTCTCTAGTTTATGGACCTATCATGCCATGATGAGATTGGTCTTTACACTTGCAATGGTATCAAGATAAGGTGATAAGGTGATTCATATGTGTTTCTGGTGGCTTTCTCCGGGTACCTCACACAGAATGCTATACCGACTGGGGCACCGATCGGTTCCTAAATCCTGTATCAAGAACACAACGTTAGAGGGATAAACCGTACCGGACGGTTTATACCTCTCCGATGCCTGAGTGAGAAACTGATAGTTATGTAGATTAGATTGTAGATAAAGGGGTCCTTACCCTTCAAAGGTGGTTGTGCCATGATCTTTATACTCAAGTGTGGGGATGGAGTCTTCCCTATCCTCGATGTGGGACACAGGTTCTTCTAATGCTATCAGTCTTGTATTTGTAGAATAGATGGGCTGTGCTGCCCTTGCCCCGGGCTCTGGGTGCTCGGGGTGGCACCTTATGTGAAGCCCGCCATGGTGAGGTGTGAACCCGGCCCATGGCGTAGTACCTGGGAGTACCAATGGGACCCAGGGTCTAGTGCCAAACCTGTTGAGACTCCCTAGTATGTACAATATGACACCATGATCCCCTTACATTTGCTTTTGAAAGCTTCTGACTTATCGTGCAAGAAAGATAGCCACGAGAAATCATCCACCATGACCAGCCCTCATTTGCCCTAGTGAGCGAAATAAGAACTCAGAGATAGAGCCATTAGGGGAGAAAAAAGAATCTAGTTAGTGCACTAACTCAAACCTAGTTCTTGCACGACCGCTCTGTCGATCGATGGTAGTATAAGAGATCTGTAACTCCCCGAAATTTATTAAAACATGGTATGTTGTAGCAAAAATGGGTTTTTGTAGCCTAGATTGATAATTATTATTGAAATCTTTGTCATGCTACTAGATGTCTGAAGTTCTACACAAATTGTTTTCCGTTGTTTGCCCAAAGGGTTATCAAGTACTAATTCAATTAGATCACTATTTAGAAATATGCCAATTTTCATTTCTCTTTTAATTTTATATATTATTGATTTTTTTTTTTATCAATTTTTATTCAACTCAAGCCAGAGTGACATGAATACATACTTTCCTTTGCCATCTTTATGGGTAAGTCTATGACGTGACATGCTTGCACCACCTATTAGACAACTAGTGCTCGCTTATTCAAAGGTGAGCCTATACACTGTGAAAAGAAACATAGTAAACAGGCTAAGTTCAAAACATAAATACAAAAACTTTAATTTTCTCCTTGCTCTTCACAGTTGGGCTAGGAGGTTTAGAGATAAGCAAGACAAAGTTCATGTGCTTCGGCTATCTTCTTTAATTTCAAAGGGTTATTGTTCCTGGTCCCAAGCAGGCTACTGCTTTTCTTTTTTGGTTCAGGTGGAATTGCATAGGTTCCTTTGGTATCAAAATACTGCCAGATGCTTCAATCATTCCCAAAGACCTTGCAGAGAACTTGTTCGTGAATTCTAGCACCTTTAGTTTTTTCGTTGGTGCCTCAGTAAGTATTGGCTTTTTTTGTTGATTAATCTTTTTTGAATCAATGAAGAACTCATAAATTTATTAATTTAGCCTAGAATATATGATTGGATTTAGGCTCTAGGAATGAAGAGGAGACGAGATATAATCTAATTCAAGAATTAAGAAGATTTCAAAAATATTAGGATGAGGTTAGAAAACTGCACTTTAGGAGATAAAACATATTTTTTCTCATTTAAAAAAAAAGTGAAACTTTCTCTTCTTTCTCTTGAAACTTTAGGGCTAGCTGTTGCTGGGCTTGTTTCTGATGGGTGGGCTTCTGCTGGGCTGGATGCTACTGGGTCTTTGGGTGTACGAAAGAAGCAATTCAAGCCTAGTTTGGCAATTATACCTTGGGAATTTTAGCTTGGTGAGTTGGTGGAGGTTCCGATTTTTGTGGGACCAACTCCAAAGCAGAAGGGGCGTCCTTCTGGATGCCGGGTTAAGAGGAATCTGGCAAAGGAGAAAGAAGACGGTAATGTTATTGGTGAGGATTTAAACTCCATCTCGAAAAGGAAGGAGCTATCTATTGTTTAATTGTTCTGAATGGGTTCTAAGCCTGCATAAGGGTGATTAAGATTCTATGAGTCTTCTATGACGTTTATAGTCTCTTGCTTGTACCACAAGTGCATGCTTGGCAAGTGAGGGCTAGTTGAATATTTCTTCCATAGGAGGCGAAGCTTTGTTACTCTTGCATAGGCTTGCTTAAATGTAGGTTTCCCAATGATTTTAATTAGTTTGCATTAGCTTTTGCTGGGATTCTTATGTAAGTTTGTAAGCTATGGCCAATTTGGCTGTTGATTATTGAATAACAATCAACTTCTATTCAAAAAAAAAAAAATATATATATATATATAGGTAAAAAAAAGGGTGAAACTTTATGTTTTGGGTAGTCATGTTTTTTTATTCTTTGAAAATATTAGATTTCAAAAACTTTTATAGGAATGCTAGCTAGTTGTCAATTTCGTACCTGAAAAGAGGTTATTTTTCTAAATTTCTTGACTTGTTTGGTCGATTCTCAACAAATATGATGTGAAATGCATTGAGTTTTTCATTTTCCAAGATCACTACTTGTCATATCATTACCTAACATATTTCATCTCATATAATTGAGTGACAAAACGATTTTGAAAGCTTAACATTAACATCATTCAAGTTGAAACAAGATATTCGAAACTCGTCATAAGAGCATCTTTAGCAGACTCTCTATTTTAGCTCCTTAGCTATTTTGGAGAGCATGTTTAGCTTTTTATCTATTTTAGCAGCTGCACCAGACTCCTAAGTGGCTCTCCATTATAACTTTTAGCTATCTCGCTCCTAAATATAGAGAGCGAGATGAGGCTCTCTATAATTTAAAACATTCCTTTTAAATTATTTTATGTAATTTATAAATACATTTAAACTCTTTAGTCATCATTTAAAAAATAATATAAATTCAAAATTAGCTAAAATAGAGAGCATTGATACTGACGTATTTCTAAAGTAGCTAGCCAAAATGACTTTCTAGCTACTTTAGCTAAAATTTAACTACAAAATGGCTAGCATTGCTAAAGATGCTCTTAGCAATGTTAGCCATTTTTTAGTCAAATTTTAGCCAAAGTAGCTAAAAAGTCATTTTGGCTAGCCACTTTAGAATTACGTCTATATCAGTGCTCTCTATTTTAGTTAATTTTGAATTTATATTATTTTTAAAATGAAGATTAAATAATTTAAATATATTTATAAATTACATAAAATGACTCAAAATGCATGTATTAAATTATAGAGAGCCTCATCTCGCTCTCTATATTTAGGAGCGAGATAACTATAAGTTATAATGAAGAGCCACTTAGAACGCTCTAAGAGCATCTTTAGCAATGCTAGCCATTTTTGAGTCAAATTTTAGCTAAAGTAGCTAAAAAGTTATTTTAGCTAGCCACTTTAGAATTACATCTGCATCAATGCTCTATATTTTAGCTAGTTTTGAATTTATATTATTTTTAAGTGAAGATTAAATAGTTTAAATATATTTATAAATTACATAAAATAACTTAAAAGGAATGTTTTAAATTATAGAGTGCCTCATCCTGCTCTATATATTTTGTAGCGAGATAGCTAAAAGTTATAATAGAGAGCCACTTAGGAGTCTGGTGCAGCACCTAAAATAGATAAAAAGCTAAACATGCTCTCTAAAATAGCTAAGGAGCCAAAATAGAGAGTCTGCTAAAAATGCTCTAAGGGAAGGGAATATAGTTTTACTTTAATTTCAATCAAGGTTTCAAATTTCGGTTTCGGTACTTCAAATTTAAGGAAATTTAGGAAAAGTTTCGATTTCGGTGGAAAATTTTGTTAAAAATAAAGAAATCAAATTAATTACATTTATAAAATGATATTTTTGAATGAAACTTTTACATAGACTAAACTAACCTATAATAAGCCTATTTACAATGTAATCTCTCTAAAATTATACATTTATAATAGAATTATGATATTTTATATGGATGAGTAATTAACTAGTACTATAGTAGGTTGTTAAACTAGTGTTTTTATCTATGTGTATTGATAATGTGTTGTGTATTGATAATTGTTGTATATTGATAATGTGAGTATAATTTACTTTTTTTAATAATTAGAAAATTACAACGGGACCGGGCGGGGCACGTAAAACCAAAACCCCGTGAATGAAAATGAACAAGTACAACAAAAGGAATATAAAAGCTACTATGATGTGGTTTGATATTGCTAGTTGAACTGCTTTCATTTAGTATCATATAATACTGCTCCCAAATACATGAGTTTTGGAAATAATTTTCGTACTTCATCACATGGGTATTGTATGTGTATGTGTTGTTCCCTTTCCACATGCAATCCATATATAAGATATTGTGGAATTACCTAATATGATGTTTCAGTGTATGAAGCATACAATATTTGAGACGAAGCAAAAAGGGAATCATGTTGTAGTTAGAGCATTCAACCTTGTAGCAGATAAAAACAAAAAGATTTTTTGTTGTATTCAACTTGATTGCAAAAAAAAAAAAAAAATTCAGATTTTCTCTATGAAAATTTCAGTGTAGGTGATATAAAAATTTCTAATTTCGGACAAAATTTTGGTAAGAATTTTTAAAAATATATTGTGTGTGTAGATATTTCAGAAATTAAGAATTTCGTGGAAATGTGCAGAAAATTTAGGGAAACTCCTAATGGAAGTGATATAGCATAAGAATTTCGTTTCGGTACTTCAATATTACGGAAATTTCGGCAGTTTCGAAGAAATTTGAAACCTTAATTTCAATTATACAAATAATTTATTACCAAATAATTGAACTTGAACTCTTTCTACTCAGATAAATTAAGAGAAAATTTACCAATACACAATTTTGCATCTAACCGCAGATTTGAATTAATTTGACTAATGCAAAATTTTTTCCATCAAAAATGTCAACTCATTATTAAGTGATTGACGCAGATTTAATACAAAAACATGAAAATCGTCGCATGAAAACGACGTACGACGTGGAACCGACTTCTCCTTCTTCTTCTGCCAAACGCGGTTTCCACCGTTAAATAAAACGTTTGCCCCTCTTCCCCTCTCATTTTTTCTCGTCATCGTTTCAATCTCCGTCTCCGTCGTACGGACCAACCCAATATTTTTTTCATTTCCATTTTTATTATACAGTTCCATCTCTCGCTTTCCCCAAATCGATGGTTCCATTGTTTATAAAAACTCTCTTTTCTTTATAAAAAGAAAGGCAAAAAGTTTTCAAATTTTGCTGGAATCGGACGTTTTGCTGTTTCAGGTAATTCATTTCCTCAGAGATTCACTAGATCCGTCTCTGCTATTTTCAGGTAATCTGATTTTGGATGCCGCTGAAATGAAAGAACATGTTTGTCTGATCTTGGATTTGTGAAACGCATTGTGATTTTGAGAAGCTTAAGTTTAAGTTCAGAGATATACATATATTTATTTACTTGATCTTGTTGTTGTGTAGGTAGAATGAAAGGAGGGTTTAATGGATTGAAGGGTAAACAAATCTCCCTCATTTCTATAGTTCTCATGTCAACAACTATTCTTATGTGGGCATGGGAGAAAACCCCACTTCTTACTACCTTGGTTCCGGCCGAAACCGAAACCCGGTTGCAGGTGTCTCCAGGTTGGTCTCCACTAGTTTATTTCTCTTCCAATTTAGATTAAGGGTTGCATTGTATGTTTGTTGACGGTGTGTGTTTGAATTGTGTGTGGTGCAGAGCTGAGGGATGTTGTTGTTGTAGACAGGGCTGTACCATCGCAACAAGAGCTAGATGTAGGCAAGGGTGTGACCACATTAGCAGAGAAGGATGCCCCGAAAGAAGAATTTCGTAAAAGCGATGGGATTAATAGTGATCAAGTGACAGACCGTGTTGAGAGTAATGGTAAGACAATGCATTTTTTTTTCTTTTGCCTTCTTGGGACTAGTTTATTGATCAAGAGTTTATATTGGCCTGTATTTTGGACTAGACTGGTGCTTTGGTAAGTATTGTTGTTGTGCTTTATCAAGCTGTTTCATCAGAGCAGCACGAGAATGTCGCCAAATCAGATGATTCTTGAATTTATCTTATCATGATGCCACTGTTCAGGTTGTGCAGCAATTGTAACATGTTTTAATATGCATGGTTAATCAAATATCCAAGCAGATCTATCTGCTTTGAACATCATGGTATAATTTGGACTTAATTTTTGTGTATCATATGGTGCAGGGATTTCCTCAAGTGAATCAAAAGAAGCTGCTAATGTAGTTGGAGAAGAAGCTTCAAACCCAGAAGAGAGGACGTCAGTTGATACAAGACACGGAGAAAAAGCAGAAGAAAAGAATTCAGTCCTACAAAAACCAATAGATCCTGCTTATACAAATATCTCTGTTGGGGGAAATCTCGAGGACAAATTAACTACTCATATGGAAAGTCCAGGTAGTAAATTCTTGGCTTTCCCGGTTCATTAGAAATGCCATCTATTGCGCTGGATTTCCTCACTTTAAACACTAAAATTATCCAAAATTAATCTTTTCCTAAATGTCTTCTGGGTGAGTAGGTTCTATGCTTTGAAAGATTAAGAAAAACATTGATCAAGAGTACCTAAGTACACAATTCCTTTTATATGAAAAGGTTACCTTTTCATAATTTGAAGCCAGTACTTGTTGTTTTGATGGAACTGTTGCATTCGAAGTTCAATGTAACAAAATGGTTTAGTGGTTTTGAAATACATATAAGATACTGGTACTTTTATCAAGTTTTGTAATTAGTTATATTATTACTATATTGGTGGCGTAGGTTCTTTTGCTCTATTGAAACTACATACTGATTAATGATTGTTGTATTATTTGACATTACTCCAGGCTGCAATTATGCAAAAGGAAAATGGGTTGTAGGTGATAAGCAGCCATTGTATTCTGGGTTTAGTTGTAAGCAATGGTTGTCAGGGCCGTGGGCTTGCCGGTTGACACAGCGCACAGATTTTGCCTATGAGATGCTTCGATGGCAGCCAAGAGATTGTCAAATGGAAGAATTTGAAGGCTCCAAGTTTTTGAAAAGGTATGACAATGTTTTAGCATAAATCTAATCTAAAATTATTGTTTTCCCTATAGATGCAATTCATTCTTACAGCAAGTTAACAAATTTCTTAAACAAAGCCAACACTTGTTAAATTGGAGAAAATAGGATAAACATTCACTAAAATATTGGTCCATGCCTATTATATTTGCGTGTCTATTTAACAATTACATTACAAACTTGATTCCAAATTAACAACCAAAATACACCCCTCTTTCCTGCCAAGAAAAGAAAAGAAAGAAGAATTCAACAAATGAGCTAAATTCTTTCCTATCCTGATCATGTTCATCGTCATTGTTATTGTGTTCACAAATTATCAGAACCTCCAACTCTGGTCCAGCCATATAGGTGAAGAGTGTCAGGTGAAAAATAAAACTTGTACATGTCAGCAGAGTGTCAATTTTGTGTTTGTGTCTGACACAGACACAGACACAGACACAGACACAAACTCATAATTTCCACGGAACTATTGGTGCTACATAGGCCACTAGTATATCTCTGACTTGGGGTTTGCTAGGGCTTGCCCAAATGATGGTCAATTCAGGTTCCACCTTGCAATGGTTTTTGTTTAGTAATTCTAACCTGAAATTTTAAGGTTTTTAACCTCTTTGGATGGGTATACCAAGGACCTAATTTCGATTTAGCCTTTGCATCACCTTCTACTTATTCTTGTTGCATACTAAGGTTAACAGTTCATTTGAGCAATTGATCTTGTTTCCTTCTTTTTTATTTTTTCTTGTATGACTTAGGGAATTATGTTCATGCGTTTATTGTATCTTTGCATTCAGGATGCAAGACAAAACTCTAGCTTTTGTTGGAGATTCATTGGGTCGACAGCAGTTCCAATCTTTAATGTGCATGGTTACAGGTGGTAATGAGAGAAAAGATGTGATAGATGTGGGGATGGAGTATGGGATAGCCCAAGCACGTGGCGATGTCCGCCCTAGTGGGTGGGCTTATCGGTTCCCAAGCACTAACACTACCATCCTCTATTACTGGTCAGCAAGCCTCTGCGATGTGCAGCCTATTAATCCAACAGACCCAGCCACTGATTATGCCATGCACCTTGATCGACCACCAGCATTCTTGGTCCAATATCTTCACAAATTGGATGTTGTGGTCCTCAATACAGGCCACCATTGGAATCGTGGGAAGCTCAAAGCTAACCGCTGGGTAATGTATGTTGGAGGAAAGCCAAACAAGGACAAGAAGATAGCGATGATTTGGAAGGCCAAGAATGTGACTGTCTACAGTGTTGTTAATTGGGTCAACTCACAGCTCCCAAAATATCCAGGTCTCAAAGTATTCTACCGATCCATCTCGCCAAGGCATTTTGTTGGTGGGGACTGGAATACAGGAGGAAGCTGTGACAACACGAAACCCATGTCAGTAGGAAAGGAAGTATTGCAAGATGAGTCTAGTGATGAATCTGCTGCCGGCGCAGTGAAGGGAACAGGGGTTAAGATCTTGGACATAACAGCTCTATCTCAGCTTAGGGATGAGGGTCATATATCCCGGTTCAGAATCCAAGCCAAATCAGGCATGCAAGATTGTCTGCATTGGTGCTTACCTGGCGTTCCTGATACGTGGAATGAAATTCTGTTCAACCAAATCTAGCCCCCGTGCAATTGATGCTGATGGGGTGTTTATCAAATACCTCAGAAGGGTTCTGCGGGTCATGTAGATGGCCGAAAGCCTCTGTGGCGCTGTCTGAACACCGTAAACTCTTATAAATGATGCAAAATCAATGAAGGGGAGACGCCACCAACAGATTTCCAGGTAGAAGTGAGATGCTGGCTTTGATCACTTGAGAAGTTACATACTGTGGACCGCACGATCCCAATGGATCTCGACATTTCTAGTTTTAGACTCTTCAGTTTTGGAGGTTCTGTTTAACCCTTAGATTGGGGTTTTCGGAGTAAGCGCAACAGAACCTGAAGTAAATGTTGGGTTAATATAGCATAGTAGGCTGAAATTGATTCCTTTTATACATTGGTTAGAGGAAGAGGACTAGTTTAGTTGTGAATTTGGTTGAATCTGTACCCCCATAGTGTCAAATATACAGCTTCTATTACTAAATTGATGATTTGTTTTCTCTATCAAATAGATTGGGCCATATTGACCCGTGGTTCGTTTAGATTTCTAATGTAGAAGATGACACATGTTTAAGTTTTGCTAACTTTTGCTTGGGCCGCGGCATCTGAACTTTATGTGTTGCTATGTTTGAGCCCACACATTCAATCAACAAATATTCATAGGTTTTCCAGTTTATTGTGTTGTTTGATTTTCGTTTGGAAAAATGACGTCTCGACTCTCGAACATTCTTTAACAATTTAATGTTATTAGCTAACCAACAAAATTCTCTCTTGATGCGCATTGGTAGACTTTTAGGATCAACTATCAATCAAGTTATCTAAATCTAATTTTACAACGACAACAAACTACATAGCAGTCAAAAGAGACGATTTGTTGTCTGTTAAAGATACGCCAAACACAAGTTACAAGATATAGATACATCGACTCTTATCTCGTCTTGATAGTGAAAGAATTTTATCATAATTTACACAAAAGGGTTTGCCGACATAAGATCCTCCACTGAATAAAGAACAACCCACCACTAATAATTAAATCAATAATTCTTTTGCCCGTTTAGAGTTAAGACTCTGTTCAACACCTTTTCTTGTCCGTTAAGATATTGTTCGAATGGCAAATGACGTAATTTCCACCCAAAAAGTCCACTTAAGAAGAAAACGGCACCAGCTAACAGCCACCCCAGCCCTCAAAGCCCCATATGCCATGTGCTGTCTCTTCACGCCTCCACGTCCCATTCATCCACGTCAGCTAACATCCTGAAACGGCCCGCTACGTCGCCGATCCAGCCTATCCCTGGCCGCCCCACAACGCGTATTCCGTGAACAGCGAAACACCGGATCCAAATTTCTCACCCCCGCTCGACACGCGGCGGCACGTGATTGCTCCGAAAGCCAGCTATGCTCCAGAACCCAAGAACCTGAATAAAATTAACCAAAAACCGAAAGGGCGATTTCAAAAAATAGAAAAAATCCAACTCCCAACGGTCAAACGCAACTCTCTCTCTCTCTGGTTCTTCTGTATATACGTCACCTTCTCTCGCCTTCGATCACCGATCTCTCCCGGCGAACGATCGTCCGAAATGGCCGAGGAGTTCTCCAAAGCCGTCGACGACGGTCTCCGGCTCTCGAAAAGACTATACTTCGGGAAGGATCGAGCCGTGGCGCCGCCGAGGCCGCCGCCTGCCATGGACAAGTCGGCGTCGTCGGCGGGTTGCGCCTACCTCCCGACGTCTCCGATGGTGTACGCCGTGATATCGGACCCGAGGATTGTCGACAACCCGGACATCCCGAGCTACCAGCCGCACGTGCACGGCAGGTGCGACCCGCCGGCGCTCATTCCGCTTCCGATGAACAGGGTTGAGCTGGAGGTCGATTGCTTCATGGACACCGCCTTTATTCGGGTCACCGGGTCGTGGAGGGTCCATTGCGTCAAGAGCTCCAGGAGCTGTGGCTGCCGGATTGCCATCCCTATGGGCGAACAGGTCCATCAATAATTTCACAAATTTTTTTTTTTTTTTTTTAGGGTTTCTAATTTTTTTTTTTTTTTTTTGGCATTGAATGTCTTGTTAAGCAATATACATTTTGGCTAACAGGGTTCAATTCTAGGTGTTGAGGTCGACATTTCTGGTAAATCATTCTATACTCAGTTAAGTCAATTGAAAGATGACACGGATATGAGCAAGGTTCCCCAAGGAGAAGGAGGCTTCCTCAATGTTAAACCTCATATATTCACATTGACAACTCCGCCGGTAATGATTTTGTAGAGATTAGACCTAGTTTTTTTTTTTTTTTTTTCGTAAATTAATTCATGGTTTTCCTAAAATGCACTGTTTTTGTTTGTCAAGGTTGATGGGGGAGTCAATCTCACAATTAAAATGAGTTGGTCTCAGAAGTTATTGTATCGAAATGGAGAGTTCTCTTTAGATATACCGTTCACATTTCCGGAGTTTGTCATTCCTCCCGGAAAGAAGTACCTGAAAAAGGAAAAGATTGAATTGAATGTGAACTCTGGTCTGGGAACTGAAATTTTATTCAAGGGAACTAGTCATCTTTTGAAGGTGCTATTTTGATCTTGGCTCACAGTTCCTTGTTTAATCTATATTTTAGTAACCGAGGTGGTAACCTTTTTCTGGATTTATTTGACTTTACAGGAAGTACAGAGCCAAGAAGGAAAATTGGGGTTTAAATACGAGGGAAATGTTGTCAACTGGTCTAGTACCGACTTCCATTTCTCATATGCGGTAAGGCTCATATGCAATCGTCTTTCTGACTCTGTATGGATTATCATGGATAAAGTTATATGTATGGCCTTTGACGGCAAAACAGCATATGGTTCTCCACTAACGCAGGGCATATAAGAAACCTTTTAGCTTCAGGAGTGCCAATTCAACTAGTTAGTTCTTCTAATATGTTCGTGCATTTCTAGGTCTCTTCAAGCCAAATACATGGCACTGTTATCACACAGTCACCTTCCAAGGATGATGTTGATCAAAGAGAGATTTTCTCTGCCTATCTTCTTCCTGGAAACCAGCGAAGTGGAAAGGTTGGTGTTATGTTAAATGGAACTTCTCAGGTTTTTCAAATTATTTGTTATTCAGTTTAGTTGTTCAAAGTTGTATCTGTGATCACTCTGATTTGGTCTTGCAGGGTTTCAGAAGGAATGTAGTCGTTGTTGTTGATATAAGTGGAAGTATGCAGGGAAAGCCACTTGAACATACTCAGAATGCACTATCTGAAGCCCTCTCTAAACTTGATTCAGAAGATTCATTCTGCATTATAGCTTTTAATGGACAGACTTATGTTTCATCTACATCATTGAAATCGGCTACCAAGGAGGCAGTTGAATCGGCCATTGAGTGGATTGGCATCAACTTTATTGCTGGTGGTGATACAAATATTATGCGTCCCCTTAACATGGTATGCTCATCCTATGTATTGTCCCCTGCTTCTTTGCACCCTACAATTCTGCAATTGAAATTTTACTAATTATGGTTTCATCTTAATTATTTTCATGCATTTCTAACATGTCATGTATTGTGTCACATTACATCAAATAAACATATGCTAATTCGTCGAGTTTCCCTTCTTGAGGGGCTAACTACTTTTCTCATTTTATATATTCTGCATTGGTGGTAAGCTATCTAAACAACAATTGGGATTGAATCATTTTCTTTTGTTGCTTTTTCGTTTCAGGCAATAGAGATGCTATCCAACTCTAGGGGTTCACTTCCTATCATATTTCTGGTTACTGATGGGGCAGTTGAAGATGAGAGACAAATATGCGATGGAATAAAAAAGCGTCTTGCAAGTGAGGATGCGATATCCCCTCGTATATACACTTTTGGAATAGGTAATGGTATTTTGTGCTATTTCAGCTCATGCTAGTTGCAGATTATATATCCCTTAAGAATGCTTTCAATCGATCAGGATTATAGCACCTTTGTTGCTCATCTCTTATCCAGAGACATTTCACATTTGCTTTAAGTACACTTCCAGATAAGATCATAATGTTTATGATCCATCTTCTGGTTAACATTTATCTATATATTTTCCAGGTTCATTCTGCAACCATTATTTCCTGCGGATGCTATCAACAATTGGAAGGGGCCAATATGATGCTGCCTATGATATAGGTCAGTTAACTATATTTTTTCGGAAACAAATATTTACCTTTAAGACTACATTTTGTACTTCAGGTGATGAGAAATTTTGAATTCAGATCTTGTGTGAGCTTACCCTGTTTTATCAAATCTAAAGCTATCATAACCTTAGACTCCTAGGAACTTGAGCTTCAGATCATATGATCTCACTTACCTCCACAGAATGTTGTCATGTGTGAGCCACGTTTACAAAATATTTAATTTGAAAAAAATAAAACATATATTACTCGATAGACATTAGTAAATTGATTCCGTTGCTGCATCTATCCTTAGGTATACGGAATAAATCTAGTTGCTGTTTATTTATGTACTTAAATCTTTTCTCATGTTCAGATTTGGTTCAGCCTCGAATACAGAACTTATTTGCGAGAGCTTCATCTGTGATTCTTACAAATATAACCCTTGAGACATTGGACGATCTTGATGATGTTGAGGTATGCTCATCCTATGTGTTGTTTGGACTTTATGTTGAACTAATATGATACTTTAAGCATTCTTCAAATGTTAAACACTTGTGTTATACTATTAATTAAGTCGTCCCAGACTCCCAACTTGATGTCTTTGCTTATTTAATTACTTCTTGGCCCTCTCTCCATGTATATTAATGACTTTTAAATGTATCTATATAAATCAATATTATTACATTCCAATTCCTTCCCGATACCTCCCACGGAAAATCCCGAATTATATCTCAAATTGACGGGTTAGTGTGAGCTTATCCATGCGGTTATGCACTCTTCGAATAGGAATCCATTTTCTGAAAGATCCTAGGTTTCGTGCTTTGGTGGGTCTCCCCATATCAACTCAGGGATAATGTATAATATAGTGTATCTTGTCTCATGTTGAGAGGGTATAGCATGTGCCTGCAATAGTTTGAACACCTGTTTAATGATGTCCTATGTTGCTGTTTGTATCTCTTTGTGATACTTTGCTGTGCCTCTATCTGCAATTGGTCTTTGTATTTATTCAAAAGTAAATTTGAATAATTTCTGATAGACACAATTCATTGGGATTTTTTTACCTACAATGCTAGACAAACTCAAACATAGACTGATTGCCTACAATGCTAGACAAACTCAAACATAGACTGATTGCTTCATTTGGAATTTACATCTAACTTATAATATATGCTTTATATATCATGACGTATATTGTATTTATCCAATAGGTGCTCCCTTGCCATATTCCAGACCTCTCATTTGAGAGTCCATTAAGTGTATCTGGCAGATTCCGAGGCAAGTTACCTGAGACCTTCAAGGTTAAAGGATTCTCAGCTGATATGTCGAATATTGTGATCGATTTGAAAGTACAAGTTGCAAAGGACATACCTCTTCACAGGGTAAGGCATTGAGTTTTAAGCTTAAACTTGAGTTAAATTGCTGTTCATTAATCTCTTGAGAGTCATTTGGTTGAGTAGATATCCATATTTGTCAACTGAGTGGAGTTGGCTATGCTAGCTCTTGAAACCTTTATGATGGTGTTCGTTAGGTTCTTATTCGGTTATACAGTTCTTTTCATGCTTACATGTAGTTGTGGGTGCTTAGCCACACAAAAGATATATACTCATAGATTATGCATGCCCTATATCTTATGTCTTGTTTCTTGACAATTTCTTCTTTTTCTTCAACAGGTATATGCAAAAGGAGAGATTGAGTTACTGACTGCTCAGGCATGGCTGTCAGAGAACAAGCAGCTTGAGGATAAGGTTAATCATCGGGTGCTCTGACATCCACCCTCCATGATTTAAATCTTTCAAACTCCAGCCTCACAATCCTTACACTTTAGTTCAAAAGTTTCATTTTATCGATGATTTCATTTCCAGCATCACCTTTCCAGTTCATAGTACTTACACAATCTTTCAAACTCCAGCCTCATAATCCTTGCACTTTAGTTCAAAAGTTGCATTTTATCGATGATTTCATTTCTAACATCACCTTTCCAGTTCATAGTACTTACGAGAGTCTCTGGTGCCATATCCTTTCTCTTGGCAGGTAGCTAAGTTGAGTGTACATACCGGTGCTTTGAGCGAGTATACACGCATGGTCATATTTGAAAAAGAAGTAGCTTTGCAACAGATGGTATGCATATGTTTAACTAAAATACTTGCCATAACTTTATCAAGTCATGTAAAGTCTTTCTCAACTGCTGTGTTTGAATTTTCTAATGGCTTCTCTTTAATAAACATCATATAGGCCTCAAAGAAAAGCCAGAACAAGGAGGATACTGAAACCTTGAAAATGATATTGCCACATAGTTTGTGCGTCGGCTTTGGAAACGTGGCCGCAACTTCGGACAACATTCCTCCAGGAGCCGAAGAACCAAAGCTTCCGGAAGCAGTTGAAATTTTCGCCAAAGCCGCTTCAGGCTGTTGTGGTCGTATGTGCAATCACTGCTGTTGCATGAACTGCATCAGATGTTGTTCCCATATAAACCCTCAGTGTGCAAATCTATTAACCCAGATCTTTACTGGTTTAGCGTGTGTTGGCTGCATCAGTTGCTGTGCAGAGGTTTGTTGTGGTCGACGTGGATCATAAATCTTGTAGAGTAGAGTATAGGAACTTGTGGATTCTCTTCGTATCACATCAAATATGCACAGCTAGGCAGCTAGTACAATATTTTACTCTTACGCTCAGTCGAGTGATCTACATTGTTGTAATGTTTTGGGCTCTCTTCGACGGCCCAGGTCAACCCTGTAAATTTTCAGCAGGAATGAAATATATGAATATCTTTACACTATAGAGTTGCAAAAACATGACATTAAAATGATTGATGGGTGAGTCAACTTCTACTCGATATGATTACTTTCATGAAGCTGACGAGAGAAAAAAGAAAAAGTCGATTTGGGTATATGCCGATTGAAAATCTCTTCTCGACTTATGTTGTTTACCAACAGTATGTTTCAACACAAGTCGAGAAGACATCATATTTTTAATGCTTAACAATAATTCAATTTTTTTTATTGATGGGTGAATGAACTTTTATTTGATATGATTCATTTTCATTATTCGATACGATTCATTTTCATAAAGTTAATTAACTCCGGTGGGTGCCTAGAACACTTTTTTTTTTTGGTATACTTTGAGTTCCGAGAATGGGGAAGGAAAAAACAGAAGAAAAAAAAATGAACTTGTACAATTGAACATATAAATTGAACAATTGTGTTTGTAGTGTGTTCATTTTGGTTTTGAGTGTTTATGCAATTCACTTGAAGGCAATAATATGATTATTAGAGAGTAATAATATGATTATTGGGGGCAATAATATGATTATTAGTAGACAATGATATGATTACTGGGAGGCAATAATATGATTACTAGGAGACAATAATATGATTATTGGAGGCATTAATATGATTATTGGGAGGCAATAATATGATTATTAGGGGGCAATAATATGGTTCTTGGGGGGCAATAATATGGTTACTGGGTATTATTAGTGGGCAATAAATTCAGACTCCGGAATCTAGTCATTAGTCAGGTCGCCGGATTCGGGATTCCGATGAACGGTCGCCAGATTTCGGTCACCGGTCACCGGAATCTGCGGCCGGCCACTGGTCACCCCAGTCCGGTAAGGTCTCCGATGACTTCTCTCTCTAAGTGAGAAAAAAGGAGAGGGCAAAAAAGTCCTAAAAATAATAATAAAAAAAGAATTAATTGGGTATTAGAGAAATAATCTCTTAGAGTGTTTGGCCGTTTGGGTAAGTAGACAATTTTTTAGAATATTAGGGCAAGTGAGGTTAATTAACTCTAAAATTAGGTAAATGATCATTTTTCCTAGAAAAAAAAAAAAAATTTCTATTTGAATTTCAGTACGTTAATTAATGATGTTTTCTCAACTTGTGTTGTTTGCCAACAGTACTATATTTCAACACAAATCCTTAAGACATCATGTTTTCGATGCTCAACAATAATTCACTCTTTTTTATTGTAACTTCAACCGAGTATTTTTGGGAAAATTAAAACATTGATTGTTGTCGCGTACAATTTAGATACGAGTTGCACAATTTCTTCGAGAGGGAAGAGGAGAGTTTCGCAAAAGCCCACATGCCCCATTTGCCTCACCAGTTGGTTTTTCTTGTAACAGTACGTGTCATGGGTTTCACGAAATGTACACTTGTCGGCCTCACAACTCAAGGCATAATATATAGCGCCTACTTACTAGTATGGCCGTTGTTCCTTCCTTTGAACTCATCCGTTTAAGATTTTCTGCACTGCAATTCAGGCCAAACTCTCATCACAGTTCACCGGAGAACAATTTCACGTCCGATAAGGTTGGTTCATTTCACGCCCTTTTGTTCGAAGAGAACAAAAATGAATGGAGGAATGTTTCTTCTGTAATTGTTTGATTCAGTTATGATTTAATTTCGTCGTTATTTTCTGGACAAAGTTGGTGATATGATTACTTATGGCATCATATTTTCTGGTCTAATTGAAATTCACTTTCTTTTACTAGTTTTGTAGAGGATTGATTATCTACTGTGTACAGGGTTAATTCAGTTGGCATTTTCACTGTGAGTGAGCTGCAGTGATAATTACGTGCATCTTCGTACTGGGATACGTTGGTAGTAAAAGATGTGCAAGTAAGATTAATGGCATCGTCTTCTTCACATACTTCAGTCCATGAAAACATATATGCAGATCTCTACAAACCAGCCGTGATAACTGCAGCTTCCTTTACAGTTGTGGCACTCATTCTCTCCCTTTTTCTCATCCTTCGGCATCTCAGATCATACAACAAGCCTTCAGTCAGTTCTTTTTCCACTCAGAATTGTGTTTTTTATGTATAACACACACGTGCACACACGCATATATAGACACACACATATGATGCCATGTATCTTTAGCTAGGTGACATTTCAATGATTTGCTGATATTGTTGTGTTGGCTTTTGCTTAATTGAATGTGACACTTAATATCTGCAACTTCGAGTTTTGGTTGGTTTTTTTGTGTCTCATATACTAGCTGTAGTGGACAATGAACAACTTTGTAAGCCGTCATACTTCTGCTTTGGACTAGATTCCTTAACTGATCGATTTGCTTGTAGGAACAAATATGGGTGGTTGCTGTTGTTTTCATGGTCCCTGTCTATGCTACTGACTCGGTATGGTTCTCGATCTCTTACTCTGTGAATAGCAAAAAAACAACTTTTGCTTCCTGAGTGCTAACCATGCTTTCTCAATGGTACCTGGCTATGCTATTGAGTCAGTAATTGAATTAATAATTCTCATGCATGTCAAAATTGCTGGGGCATGGTTTTATTGTAGAAGCAGACCTAGCCTGACATTATAGGTTTCTTCCTCCAGATCGGATTTGTAACCTTCATTAGCAGATTCATGTTCTATAGTTAATTTCTTATTTAGTCGGCCGGGATTGATTAGTACTGGCTTTCCACTTTGCCAGATGATATCCTTGTTGAATCCGAAGTTGTCTCTAGCATGTGACATTCTAAGAAGCTGTTATGAAGCGTTTGCCTTGTATTCTTTTGGAAGCTACTTGGTTGCTTGTCTGGGTAAGTTACTTGTTTCTGCACTGTTGATGTATATCTGTTCTATGTTTCAGATATTAGAGCTTGCATTATTCATGAATGACTATTACGCAGGAGGTGAGAGAAGAGTAGTAGAATTACTTGAAAATCAATCTGGAAAGATCCTAAACAAAGCATTGGTAGAAGGGGAAGATGAGAATTGCAGGAAACCACACTGGTCTCTTCGCAACTTCTTCAGGCGACCAACTATTATTGGGAAAAATTTGCTCACTATAGTGAAATTCGGTCTTGTACAATATGTAAGTTTTTTGTTTTCCTTGGTATAAATTTCATCTTGTTTGGGTCTAATATCTATGGGTGGATAGCCCAGATGATTCTGAAGACAGTTTGTGCATTCCTAGCACTCGTGTTGGAAATCTTTGGCGTCTATGGTGATGGGGAATTCAAGTTTCACTACGGGTATGTGTCCAATGCAAATACGTCTTACTATCTACAACACATTGCTATGTGTTATTCATCGAATGAGATTACAGGTATCCATACATCACGATAGTACTGAATTTCAGCCAGATGTGGGCATTGTATTGCCTTGTGCAATTCTATAATGTGACTCATGAAAGACTTCAACCAATAAGGCCGCTTGCAAAGTTCATCAGCTTTAAGGCTATTGTGTTTGCGACTTGGTGGCAAGGTGTAGGTATTGCGCTGTTGTGTTATTTTGGTGTTCTTCCCAACCAGGAAAAACTACAAACAGGGTTGCAGGATTTCTTGATTTGTATAGAAGTATGTTGCTTTCTGAACGAGTTCTCTCTATTAATGTAAAGTGGAAACATTGCCTGAACTTGCTAGGATAAAAGTTGAGGCCATGATGTGCAAAAAGCTTCATTAATACCATGCAGATTAACTATGTGTGTGGTCTTGGCAGATGGCAATTGCAGCTGTTGCACATGTGTTTGTCTTTTCGGCAGAACCTTACCATTACATTCCATCTTCTTCTGGGTATGAGAAGATCACCACCACTGAAACAACCAGTGAGGAAGCAGTGAAGTTGGAGGAAGGTGACAGTAGTACACAAGCTGTGGTTGAAACAAAAGAAACTCAGGTCGAGGCTCCGGGAACAAGTGTGACTGAGAGTGTTCAGGACATAGTGTTTGAAGGTGGTCATCATGTAAGTTCTTATTTCATCAATCATCAATAATAAGAATGCATACATTTAATAGATCTCTGTATATTCATCTTGCACATTGTATGGCAAGCTGCAGGTTGTCAAGGATGTTGTGTTGACCATAAATCAAGCAATAGGGCCTGTGGAGAAGGGTGTGACAAAGATACAAGAAACCTTCCACCAAAGATCAGATGAGCATGACGATAAGTCGAAGGTTTCAGTTGAGGAGAGTATTGAAGTGACTCTTTCCGATGAAGAAACACATTTGGACCGTTAAGAAAAAGTAGTAGTCCTTCTGCTGTATCTGGATTCTGGAAGAAAAATGTAGTTATTGCAATCAAAACTTTGATGGAAATGATTCAAGTAAATTGAAACGAATTGCAGGCAATAATTTTTAGTCGGGGCGGAGAGTGATGACTTCTTCCAAGAGTGTGCATGCATTCAGAGTTTTAGAAGCATACTGATTCGAAACTCTGCAAACGCAGGAAGCCAGGAACTAATGTCTTATCAAACTAGTTGTTTTAGGTAGAGAGGCGAACAAATTACAAGTATAAACTCACTAAATCGTACCAATGACTAAAATATCGAAAGTATAGAAATATCAATACTTTGAAAAAAAAATATTTCGATGGAAATATCGAGAACATATCGCATAAATTCCATACTTTCGATACTTTCCTGAAGGTTAACAGCATAAATTGCACCTAGTTATTTGATTAATAAATTCCATTGAGTTGGTTGTATATTTACTCATCTGAAAATGACACTCGAAATTGTTATTAACCTCAGTTCGCGGCGGTTTCTGGAGAACAGCGACAGAGGAGGGAGGGGAAGCGAGAGAGAGAGAGAGAGAGAGAGAGAGAGTTTGAGTTTTTTACAACTGTATGAAAGAGATAAGCTGCCTTTGGGGGTGAGTAGAGGTAATGACATGATCTTGCGGTTTAGTACCAGTGCCTGATTTTGGTGGATCAACCTGGAGAAAAATGGATGTTTAAACTATCTATGCAAAGCTTAAGCTTTTACAACACTAACCGTAGTTTTATAATTTCTAACGTAAATATTACAAGAAGTCTTGCAACCTGAATAGTGAATAGTGAATTTCACGATATTTCGATGGAAAGTATACGTGGTACAACATAAAATGACTAAAATATCGAAAGTATAGAAATATCAATACTTTGAAAAAAAAATATTTCGATGGAAATATCGAGAACATATCGCATATCGATTGAAATTTTGCCAAAATTTTACATAATTGTATAATCAACTAAAAATAAAATATCAGAAAAATGTGAAATTTAATATCGGTGCTTGTGAAAAACGGAAATTTCAAAGAAATATCGATGATATTTTAGTCCTTGTGATGTACTCTCATCCTCCAAGGTCAGAGGGTTGTGCATTCCTTTTTAACCGTTCGACTATTCCTCTGGATAATAGGAAAGAATCTGCGTGGAAAAGTTAAAGAATGGAAAGTAACGTATCCCTAAGCAATTAGGAAAGTATCCTCTCCTTCTAAGAGTACTCGGAAAGTGTGCGCAGCCCAAATCGTAGCATATATATGGTGTAAAATGGGAACCATAATGAGTGTAATCCTCTGTTCCTCTGCTTTCTCGGCTTCGCTACCGATCCAGTTCCCCACCTGAGGAGACCATCAGTATCACCTCGTGTCATTGGCGAGGTGCTGCGTAGTTTCCTAGGCACTCTCCATCTTCGATCTTGCCCCTGCAAGTGAAGCTGTTGTTAATATATTTGAATCATGGTGGAGTCCTCTGCTCAATGGGAATGGTCAGTGTGTTAGTGAAAGAGAACCTGTTGAGTCCTGGTATGTTTTGGATATTATGAAAAGATGTTTGGACTTTATGCCTACCAAGTATAAGAAACCCAATTACGAGATGCATCGAATGGTGTTCGGAAAGAGTTTGTCTCCACCCATCAACAGACGTTCCTCCTCAGTTGTTGCTCCATCTGTTAAGCTTGATATCGGTTTTCGTCACCAAAAGAGATATTGTGGGAGTTATATACACATTCTCAACAGACCCCCGCACGTGTGGCGCCATACATGTGGACAAGTTATATTAGATGAATGTATTGGGTGTAGAGGTGGCAAACGGGTCGGCCCGGCCCAGCCCGGCCCATTTTAAGCTGGCCTAGTTGTGCTTCGTGCCGTGCTTGGGCCGACCCATTTATTATCGTGCCGGGCTCGTGCCGGCCCATTTACATAAACATTCAGCCCGGCCCGGCCCATGGCTAGAGCCCATATCGTGCCAGGCCGTGCTCGTGCCCAACCACTATAAAACACGATTTTAAAATCTTAATTTGAACAAATAAAAATTAATTTTATTTAACTATTTAGAAAATTAAAATAAATTAAGTTCTACAATGTTTTTCTTAATCTTAGCTTTTTAAGATTTGATTTCTAATAATTTTTTATATTCCACTATAAGAAAGAAAGAAAAAAAAAATCAAAATATATTGTTTTTAGTATATTATTGTGATATTAATCTTTATTAATATAATGAAGATTTAAGATTTCCCGTGTATACAAAACGAAAAAACCCTAAGCGCCGTCAACTCTCTGTGCGACGCCTCCAAGCCTCAGTGCACACAAACTCTCTTGTCGTCGATCATGTGGCAAGGCAACATCCTCGTGTGGAATTGTCGAGGAATTGTTAATCAGGAAACACAACGAGCACTTATTGATATGGTTCAAGCAAAGCGCCCTCAATTAATCTTTCTATCAGAAACCTTAGCCTCTCAGAAACTAATTGATACCATCACGGGTCGTGTAGGCTTCGTGGGAAACTTCTGTTTTCCAAAACAAAGGGATTCTCAGGGCCTAGCTCTTCTCTGGGGTCCTGAAGTGCATGTGGACTTTCGTTCTTCTTCTCCAAATCATATTGAAGTCGAAGTGTGTGAGTGTGGAGCTACTGCATCTTGGCGCTTCATAGGGATCTATGGTGTTGCGTCAAGGACTGCTCGCAATCAAACTTGGTCCATGATTGAAACCCTAGCTCAACAAAACTGCTCTTTGCCTTGGCTTATGGCAGGGGACTTCAATGAAATAATGTCCCATACTGATAAATCAGGTGGAGTTCCTCGTGCTGCAAACAACAATGAATAGGTTTCGTCAGACTATGGTCTTGGCTGGACTACTAGATATGGGTTTTGTTGGCTGCAAGTATACGTGGTCAAATAAGTTCACGAAGGAGCGCTTAGATCGTGCTTTTCAATCTGTTCAGTGACGAGATTTATATCCTTTTAGCAGAGTCATAACTCTTCCTCCCTCGGACTCTGATCACAATCCCCTCATTGTGGAAGTTAAAATGGAAAAAGATGCTCTTAGGAAGTATACAAGGAAATTCAGGTTCGAAGAAGGATGGTATGGAAATGAACAATGTTCTGAGATCATTCACAGAAGTTGGGCAGTACCCCTTACAGGCAATGTTCTATGCCAACTTGGCACTAAGACAAAGAACACTGGGTCTGAACTTATGCAATGGCACAGAGTTGAGTTTCAAAAACAAAGAACTGCGCTGCATGAAATTCAAGGGAAGCTTTTTGATATTATGAAGCAACCCTACTCTCCTATGCAATATGAAGTGCAACGGAATATCCATGTCAGGCAAAGCCAATTACTTTCTCTCTAAGAAAAATATTGGAAGCAACGATCACGTGCCCTTTGGTTGAAGGAGGG
This sequence comes from Rosa lucieae, assembly GCA_024704745.1. Lineage (NCBI taxonomy): Eukaryota > Viridiplantae > Streptophyta > Magnoliopsida > Rosales > Rosaceae > Rosa > Rosa lucieae. The sequence continues at coordinate 7,292,738 of CM045493.1, forward strand.
CGATCGTAATTCTGCGTTCTTCCATAGAAAAGCTTCCGACAGGAAATGTCGTAACACTATAAAGGGCCTTAAAGATGCTAATGGTGAATGGCACAGTGATCAGAGAACTATCAAGCACATGCTCTTGGAATATTATCAGAAAGTTTTTACAAATGAAGGAGTGGATGATGAGGCCATTTCAACAGTGTTTCGTGCCACACCAATGAAGGTTACTGCCATCATGAATGCTGACCTAACTCTGCCATACTCTGATGATGAAATAAAGGCCGCCCTTTTTCAGATGCATCCCTCAAAAAGCCCAGGCCCTGATGGTATGTCTCCATTCTTTTTTCAAAAGTATTGGCATATTGTGGGACTAGATGTGTGCTTGGCCATTCTGAATTTTTTGGAGAAGGGAGAGAGTTGGGATGAGTCTAATTTCACTCATATATGTCTCATTCCAAAGATTAAAAACCCTACTGATGCTTCACATTTTCATCCAATAGCACTTTGTAATGTGATTTACAGAATTTGCTCAAAGGTGGTGGCTAATAGACTAAAAAAGTGGTTGCCTGAAATCATCTCACCTCTTCAGAGTGCCTATGTACCAGGCAGATTGATTTCAGATAACACTCTAGTAGCTACAGAAGCTGCTCATTTTATGCACAATTTGAGAACACAAGCAGAAGGTTTCTTCTCTTTGAAATTGGACATCAGGAAGGCCTATGATCATCTCGAATAGTCTTTTTTACAGGCTATACTCACAAAGTTGGGTTTTGCTTCCAACTGGATCAGTGTGATTATGAGGTGTGTTACCTCAGTGTTCTAAAACTCGGCCGCCCAGCCCGCTTAGGCGCCGCCTAGGCGCTGGGCGGCAGGTGACCGCCGCGAGTAAGGGCAAGTCGGTGAGGTAGGCGGCCGATTAGTCGGCTTGGGCGGGAGATTAATCGGCCTAGTCGTCTGGGCGGAGTAGACGGATCTGTTTTTTTTTTTTTTTTTTTTTCAAGAACTTTCTCATCGCAGAGGCTTTCTTGGAGGAGGCGGGGGGATGCGGTGGATCGTCGTTCTGGATGTCTTTGGAGGAGACGAGAACTGCGAGGTTTGCGATGATGTTTTGTGAATCTAAACCACTGATTTGCTCAAACACCCACCACATTTGAAGGTTGGGATTTCATAGCTCGATTTCCAGAAACACCAAAATAGCAGATCAGAACTTAGTGAATTGGGTAGCACAGAAATGAAGAAACACGAATTGGATTTTGATTTTGGTTTCTGGGTATTTGAAATTTCAAAGAGAGGACTGAAAGATTGAAACTTTAAGATGAGGGAAAGAATATGGATTGGGATGTGAAGACGTTGGAGATTGAAATCAACAGAGGGCACTGAAAAAGTGAAAAGGTATGAGCTTTCGACTGAGAGAATGTTTAAGGTTGTGGCGGTGTGTTGCAGTGTTAATTTTTGCTTTTTTGGCTTGGTAGGGTTGAAGGGAAGATGGGTGGCTCTGATTTGCATTGGGCTAATTAGGATTTAAGGTCTAATTATAGATGAGACGTCCAGTTTAAGTAGATGAAGGGGACTAATTTTGTCTAATTTTACATGTTATTAATTTATTGTTGGTCTTTAAACATTTTTATTTATATAATGAATTAATTATATGTCATAAAATTAACTTAAAAATTAAAAAATTAAAAACCGCCTAGTCCCCGCCTAGACTCCCGCCTAGGCCTCTGGGCGCTAGTCCCTGGGTCACCGCCCGACTAGCGCCTAGCGTTTTTTTGAACTATGACCTCAGTTAGTTATGCTATTCTTATGAATGGTGAAGCTACTACTACCGTGAGGCCAACAAGGGGTATAAGGCAGGGAGATCCTCTCTCACCATACTTGTTTATTCTGTGTGCTGAATGATTATCTACTTTAATTTCTCAAGCAGTTAAGGCTGGATCTATTCAAGGTTTGAAGATGAGTCCACAAGCTCCTACCTTGCATCATCTCTTTTTTTGCAGATGATAGTCTATTATTTGGTGCAGCTACTCCTGCAGAGTGCTCTAATTTTCGTGATATTTTAAACATTTATGAAAGAGCTTCAGGTCTAAAGGTAAATTTTCAGAAAAGCAGTGTTGTTTTTAGTAAAAATGTGCATACAGACACACAAGCTGCCATTGCTGCTATTCTGGAGGTGAATTGTGTAGAAGAACATGATAGATATTTGGGTTTGCCATTGAGGGTTGGCAAGGCCAAAACACAACGCTTTCAATACATCAAAGAGAAGTTGTCCAAGAAATTAGTTAGTTGGAAGTCCAAGATTCTAAGTTGTGCAGCAAAAGAAATACTAATAAAGGCTGTTGCTCAAACCATGCCTTTATACGCAATGAATTACTATCTTCTTCCTAAGGGCCTCTGTGATGACATTCATCAGTTATGTGCCTCATTTTTTTGGGGAGACACCAATGAGAAGAAACATATTCATTGGAGAAGTTGGGATAACTTGTGTCTAACAAATCATGAGAGTGGTATGGGATTCAAGAACATCTATGCCTACAACTTGGCAATGTTAGCCAAGCAAGGGTGGAGGATTATCACTAACCCTCACTCTTTAATTGCTCAAATATATAAGGCAAGATACTTTCCCAATTGTTCCTTTTGGGAAGCTGAACTAGGGGAGGCTCTTTCGTTTTCTTGGAGGAGTATACTTGAAGGACGACCGGTGTTGAAAGCGGGTACTAGGTGGAGAATTGGTGATGGTTCAAAGGTTCATATTTGGAATGATGCTTGGATTCCCAACTGTCCTTTGTATCTCATCCAAAGACCAGCAAACGCTATTTTTGAAAGAGTGAGTGATCTCATTGATCATCATCATCATACATGGTGTCATGCCTCTGTAAATACTCTTTTTAGTCCCAATGTTGCTGATCACATTCAGAGCATTCCTTTGCCTCAGAATTCTATGCAAGATGTTTTAACTTGGAGCTATGAGAAAAGAGGTCTATTCACTGTCAAAAGTGCATACTGGGTTGCAAGAGAACATGTTCTTGGTTCGGCACTAGCAACCACATCATCAGGTAATCCTTTCAAGGAACTTTGGCGAAGGCTTTGGAAGACTAAAGTTTCAGGTAAAGTTCATATTTGTGTTTGGAGAGCTTGTAACAATTTACTTCTGACAAGAGAACGGCTTCTTTCTAAGGGTTATCAAGGAGATGTTCACTGTCTTTTGTGTAATCACGGATGTGAAAACACAGCTCATCTATTCTGTATGTGCCCTACTACTCTTGAGATACTCTCGGCTGCACCCTTTTCTTTACAACATACACTTCTACCTAATTTAAACTTTAAGGAATGGATGTTAGAGCAAGCACTTCATCTGAAGGAGGAAGTGTTTGAGAAACTGGTCATGGTTATTTGGGGATTGTGGAAAAACCGAAATGCACAGTTGTGGGAGAATAAAATGCACACAGCAATTGATATTCAGCTTGGTTGCTTTACTTGGCTAGAGAATTTCCAGAAAGCTCGGAAACCTGCAGTACAGCCTCCAGGACGAACAGTAAAAGCATGGAAACCTGCTTCTACTATGAAATTAAATGTTGATGGTGCCTACTTAGAGCACAGGCAAACTGGAGGTGTTGGTGGTATTTTACGTGACTCATCAGGCACTTCATACCTGCCTTTTCTACACCAATTATACATATTAGCTCAGCTCTACATGTTGAGTTTCTTGCTATCAGAGAAGGAATTGACTTGGCTCAAAAGATGAAGCTCCAGCAAGTTGTGATTGAAACCGACTGCTTACAAGCAGTACATGACCTCTATAGTTCAGCTCCTAACTTGTCTTCCCTTGGCAGTCTAATAGTTGACATTCAAGCTATAATTAAGAGTAATCCGGATGTCCAAATCAATTTTGCTTCTCGTTCTTGTAATAGAATAGCTCATAGACTTGCCAGTATGGCTTATGAATCTGCTCAAGGGACTGTGTGGTCTGAGTATATTCCAGACTGCATTCGGGACCTTGTGCAACAAGAATGTACTCCCCCTTTATCTTAAATACATTTCTTGTTTCTTGCTTCAAATATAATGAAGATTTAATATCTATTATTTTTTCCTTCATTCTATAGTTGTATTATTATGAGATTAGTCTTTATTAATAAACATATATTTAATATTTAGAAAAATATACTTATGTCAAAATAAGGAGTTAATGTTTTGTTTCATTATTTTGATAAAAGAAAGCATTGGTGGAATTGTCATGAGATTTTAAATAAAAATGTCTCATATTCAAATCTCATCATTGTAGTTTTTTAATATTTTTAAAAACAAAATGAAATTTTGTGTTTGTAACGGGCCGGCTCATAATATATCGTTCTCGGGCCGTGCCGGGCCAATGGGCCAATATTCTTAGGCCCAGCCCGACCCGTTATTCTAACGTGCTCGGGTCGTGTCGGGTCACTAACGGGCTTGGGCTGTGCCGGGCCGCTTTTAAGCGTGTCGGGCCCGTGCCGTGCTCGTGCTTAGTGGCCCGTTTGCCACCTCTAATTGGGTGCTCACATGTGGCCATCGCTAAAACAACCAAACAGGTGGGTAAGACCATGACAAAGTAATTTGAGACTCACATCTAAAACCAATTAGCAATGGATGAAGTGACCCAAACCTTTATAAACCCATAAGCAAAGTTATATTTTTTCAATGTGGGAGATATATACACATTCTCAACATGCACAAGTTGCCTGAGGCTTACAAGAATGAGGCTACACTTCTTCTAGGAATGCTTCTTGATGAGGAGAAATTGGGTTGGTGATGTTAATGTTAGGGCTGTCCTGACTAGAGAAGAACTTGTGGGACTGCTTTTAGATTATAGGGACCTTAAGTCCAAACCAAGGTCACAACTTTCTCATCGAAAAAGGGAAAGGGTTAAAGATTGGGCAAGTCCCAGGAAGGTCACCATATGATTGTGCAGCGCACGTAATGGCTGAGGCGGCTACAATTGCAGCAATATCAGGCACAGCGCAGATGACAAAGAAGATTAAACTCTAAGAAAGCCACTCTTCAAGTTTAATTAGATAGCTGCTCGATCATGAGAATGAAATGCTTATACTGAGTTGATGTCTTGTATGTAATATGTGCATAGCTTTTTAATATGTACAGTTAGTTCCTATCAATCACTTGACAGAAAACAAGTTCTTAATTGATATTCTTACAGTCTTATATGTAATTTTGTACAAAAGCTCCAATACTAAAAATTATAGACAGTTGATCAACAGGTAGATGAGCCAAAAATGCTCATACCATACCTAGCTTAATTACCAGACATTGAGATTTAGGACGAGATTATGTATCATATTTAGAAAGTATATGATTTAGAGACATCAAGAACTTCCTACTATCTTGGAATTCTACCTGTGATATAATATCTGAAGGAAGTGACAAATGTTCTCTTACTATCAGTTGTATACTCCTTTAGCTTTAGGTCCTCGATTCAAAAAATATGTAACCCTTTAATATTATCTTGGAGCAGGGGAAGGGGTTTAGATTGACTAAATTAAGCTACCTGGAAGCTAGAAGGCTAGAAGCAGTAAAAGGAGTACTCACATGGTTTGTCTGTGTGGAAATTCCCTTTCTATAGAAAGAGCTTCTTGGAATGCATGGATATGTAAACTTCTAATCAATCAGTGCTTTGCGCGCATTCCATGCAAGATTGAATCAAGGTCAAAGAGTGAGGATTGCTCAGAAGTGTGCTTAATTTGCACTTGGTTCGATGCCATTGCATCATCATAAAGGTTATCCATATGAGTATTCGACTCATACAAAATCAAATGCTGTCAAAATATGAACTAATTATAATGTGTATCAAGCTAACATTTTTATATAAAGAGAAACACAAACGTAAATTCAATAGGGTTGTGGAACCAATTATTCATTTATTCGAATTCAAGACTATTAAACAACTGCAACTAGATTCTTTTAGAAGCTTGAGCGTTGCGAAACGTAGTTTAAAAATGGATTAGTACATGCTTAGATTAAGGTGGTAAGGTGAAAGGACAGATTAGTTGTAGATGGAGCCGTACTTATTAACAGTTAACACATAGGTTAAGGAGCATGGAAAGGTTAATTAGTCCGACCTCTTTGAGACAGGTGTTGGTCGAATACGGTCCGATGAGCATTTATCACTGTGTTTTGGTTGACACTTGTCAAATTAATCAAATCCTAAACCCAACTTGGTGCTGCATGATCTGGTCAAAAGTTGATCAAGTTGGACCAGAGCAAAGCAAGGGCCTAACAAGTTGAGCAAGGCATAGCAAATTAAGGTTTTGGGTTTAGCATGGACACCTTCACGTGTGGCTTGGTGACCTTGAAACCCTCATGAACAGCATGTTGGCCCAGCCTTACCTCTATCATGTGAGGTTACGGAGGATTTTATTGGATTTATGCCAACAAGAATATAGAACTTGATTTACGTATCTGCTTGATCTTGTTATATAACAAAATCAGACCAGTTGTTATTCGTTTATGGAAGAAATATACTTGCTTTTTGTGCAGAAATCACTATAAGGATTTAGGGATATTTGGGGTGGATTTTACGTGCATTACAATGATGATCCTCATCAGAAAAAATCAGGATCTTCATGGTTAACCAGGTGGAGAGGAACTGAACTAGCCAAAGGTTTTAACTTTTGACAGTGGTTTAGAACAGTAACAATTTTTGCACCACATTAATCTTAGCAATGAGTTGGGATTTGGGAAGAGGTAAGAAATAAAAAGATTGTAATTGGAAATAAGACGGTATAGTCATTTGTGTTTGGGAACTTGAACCAATAGCTAGAAACTACAGCTTGGCTATGGAAATTCTTAGATCACAACTCTATAAAAGCCTTTTTGAAGTTCAGCCCTCAGTGGCTTATGGGATCTGTGTAGTACATCTGATTTCTATAAGCCCACTTTAGCTAAAAATCCTTTTGCTACAAAGGCTGCGTAGCTTAAACCAATTCAGCATAATAGTTTCCAACAGAACTTCAACATATGAAGGTATGACTTGTTTAGTTAGGGTGACATTTTGTGTGAAATAGTTTAGAAAGTTTATTTACCTTGTTTGACTGCAGATAGTCAGCTGGATGCAAAGCAAGCTTACTGGGAAACCCCAGATTAAGAAACCAGACTTGAAACTGTTTGATGGTGATGGATTTTTTTTTTTCAATATTCTTATGTTGTTTGATTTGTCCTAGTTGAAATCTAATTTGTTAATGTTCTTATATAGATGATCACAAAGTGCAAAAACCTCCCAAAGAAGATCAACCAATTAGTGAATGGCCTCATGGACTGTTGACAATTGGAACATTAGGAAGTAATCATGAATCAAAAGAAGATCTACATGCATGGGCTAATCCACCACCCTCCCCTAGAGATCCTCTACATGATTTTACACCAGCGGAAGCAACACACATTCAGAATGAGTTGAACTCATTCTTCAATGAACATGTTGATCAATCAAGTTCTTCAGCTGCAGAACTGGGCAAGTTTATTAACAGGCAATCAAGCTTGAAGTTATCTGAAATAACTAATAATAGCAATGCTGCTGATTCTGATGAGCCTAAGGAGCATTTTAATCGTCGATTCCAGCGCAGCGCAAGTGTGGTTCTTAGTCGAGGGAAAGATGTCAATTGCTTGGAGAACACAAACACTGCCATCGGAAAGAAGTCATTGACTTTTCTTCTGAAAAAAATGTTTGTTTGCAGTAGTGGGTTTGCAGCACCAGTTGCTGCTCCTGCTCTAAGAGATCCAATCCCTGAATCAAGAATGGAGAAGGTACATCCATAATTACATACATATTGATGATCTAGCACAGGCATTTTCAAACAGTAATTAATATGCAGACTCCATTATGATTAAAATCAATATAATGCATGTGCACTTGGTTTCAGATCCATGAATTGTTTCTTGGGATCAAGATGAAGAAGCTCATACACATCTGCTTCTTTTGCTTGCTTGTCATTCTCTTTGTCTGTTTGAGGCAATTTGTCGGACATATCTATATCTTAACGTCTTTGTACTTTTGTCACTCTTCAAGGACCTCTTGATCAGGTCTAAGCTTGTTTTATAGTACATGTTGACACATGCCTAGCTAGATACTCTTAACGAACATAAGAACAACACATGAGGCTAGTGGTATACTTTAACAGGGCCAGATATTCGAGTGAAGGCAATTGTCTAGACTGGCACCCCTTAGAAGCCGGTTCTGTGTTTGTACATGCACATCAAATCCATAGTTCTATTACCATACCAGTTTCGTTTGAGTGTCCATTTTTAATTTTCCCAACAGTTATTGAGGGCTATACTTCACAAGAAGATCTGTCCCCAGCAAAGTTCAAATTCAACAGTTTCCAAGAAAAAGTACTTGGAGAACAGACACATCACCAAGTCTGTCACTGCCACTGAGGAGCAACTAGATCCTAAACGAGACGATTCAGACTCGGATGACGATGGAAGTAAATGGGACAAGACTGATTCTGAATGTAAGCACTTAAATATGCTCTTGATTAAGTTGGTATTTATGCAAGACATGCTTTCATGGCATTTATAGCATTTTGATAATTTGATTCATGTTCACCCCATTTCTCTGATTGCAGACATCGTTTTAGAGATATAGACTACATGATCTGTGGATCATATATGTGCATATCCAACATGTATCACATCTTTTCAACAATAATGCGAGGGCAAATGTTATCGATCGTTTCAAGCATAACTCATATGATTTAGAGCTTGTGGAATGCAAGAACAGTGACAAGATATTTTGTGTACAGGCTAACAAACGAGGATAAATTAGCATGCTCCCATTACAATATAACCAGCAAAAGAAAGAACTCAAAATATTAAAAGAAAATAAACCAAGTAATTTACTTATTGCACATCTTGATGGACATTTTAATCAAGTTCTTAACACGATATAAGTAACAGTACTATCTACTTTTTTGACTTTCTACATATCGCAACATACACATATAGTTTAAGGTTATTTTTACTTGAATACCATAATAAAGTTCAAAATTTGGCAAAAACATTTATCATTCACACGTGTCACGTTTGATGGGTAAGCTGATCCAATCTCAGCGCTAATTCGAGTATACAATTAGTAATTAATCTAATCGACGGTCCATAAGATAACCAAGCAATATTTCTTTGCCCAAAATAAAAATATTAAAGAAATATAAATAAGAGAAAGATGTCATCTTTTCGCCCAAAGCCGGTGACTTTTTTTGGTTCCAACCCATACCCAACTTTGCATAGATTAGTTTTGTTCTCAGGATATTATTGGAAATTTGGAATTAGGGTTGGTGGGTTTGATCTACCGGAGCACTGTGTCAGTGAAAGTCTGAAGCTTTGAGACTTGTAGAGGTGCTTCTCTGCTTAAGCTTAGTGCCATTGAAGAAGGCTCTGAGTTAGAGTTTGGTCGTTTTTCAAGTACCCAATTCGCAGTAGAAAATATTAGTTTACTACTTGATGTCGTGGGCAGGCCCAGAAGACTCTCTCCTCTCCACTTCTCTGGCGAGCTATCTTGACAGTATAATACTCTCTCTATTTCACTTTTGAGATCTGGTTTGAACCCATTGAAATTGGGTTTTCGGCAGTTTTGTATGTTTTAGCTGTGAATTGCTTTGTAAAGATTTGTTCTTTGTGGTTTAGGGAGAGGTTTGAAGACTGGTTTAGTGTTTGATTTGCATAGTCCTTGTTGCATGCTCTGTTTTTTGGCTTCTTTTTTTTTTTTTTTTTTTTTTAACTTTGGATGTAATTGAGCAAAAACAATACCTTGACTTTGTTGTTAACATGAACGAATAGTACTTCAAATTGGGGTCTTTGCACCTTGTAATCATAGTAATGTTAAAAATTGTATTGCGAATTGTCGATTTTTCTAGCCCAATTTCATAGCATGGAAAACTATCTTTGATAGATTAACAAAAAGAAGAAAGTGGCGAGATATTACTTTAAAGAAGATGATTAGAGCATAGAGAGAGTTGTGCAATAGAATTTGAGGATAGTTCTAGGCCATTAGAAGTGCTCGCAATATGTAATAAGGTAGAACCAAATGCTTGAGGTCCATGCGCTCCTCTTACTATTCAAGCTTCATGGTTTTCTTGAATTTCACTGCACTATGGTTTTTGTGGTCCTTGCTTGCTATAAGATTCCTGCAATTGATTATTGGATTGCCTAAAATGATAGTTTGTGAAAATTGATTGACATTATTCATTAAGTACTTGACTTATTAGGATTTTGATTTACATTTCAGAAAAGCTTCTTGTCTTATTGCGAGATGGGCGAAAGCTCTTGGGGTTACTACGGTCTTTTGACCAGTTTGGTAATGCTAATATGTCACTCACTTAGCATTATAAGTTCTTGTTTCTGTTACCATTTTATTTCTCTTGGAACCTTGACTAATTATGGCAATTTCCCCCCTCTGCCCAGCTAATGTTGTGCTTGAAGGTGCATGTGAACGAGTTATTGTCGGTGATCTTTATTGTGACATCCCATTAGGTCTGTATGTAATCCGTGGGGAGAATGTAGTCTTAATTGGAGAACTGGTATATTGCATTATCTTTCAATCTATCAGACTTGTTTTATAGTTTTTAAATACTATGTTTTTCTATTAAAGCTCTATCACCTCTTCCTAGGAATTGAATAAAGAGGAGCTTCCCCCGCATATGACTCTGGTACCCGAAGCAGAGATAAAAAGGGTAAGTCTTTTTACGCATTTTGGTTGTGCTTAAATGGAATAGTTCTATAGTGTGGTTGTACAAAAATGCTAGCACACTTGCCCCTTGTCCCTGGGCGATTGTGCACCGCTTGATTGCAGTGGGAACACTCAATGTATCGCACATGTGTGGGCCAGTATGGCAGCAAACCACTTGGTCATATTGACTGAGAAATGAGATAGCTCTGAATTAGGGATGCCTGTGTTGCAGCCAAGGTTAATGAAGCAGCTTCTACTGCATAAAGCACCTATTCTAATCTAGCAAACCTCATTATGCTCTATGCTATTTTTGAGTGGGAATGTAACTGTTGTTTGGATCTTCTATAGTAGATAGCCTCTTGTATCAGCTGGCCACATACGTTTTGAACTTTTAATCAAACCCGGTCCCTATGAATCCTTGTGCACGTTTCCATATTTGTAGAATCAATTCTTCCTTTTACGATTGGTTCATTAGTACCCTAAAGTTGCAATCATTCGTATGTTTTACTCGGTTAGTTTGGTCAGATTCTTTTTACTATTGTTGTCTTTTGCAACTCAATCATTTCAATACATCTTTTCTTCTCTTCAGGCTCAGAAAGCAGAGAGGGATGCTTCAGACTTAAAAGGCTCCATGAGAAAAAGAATGGAGTTCCTTGATTTCGATTAACTTGTCCTCCCATTTATCATGGGTTCATGCCATGTCCGCAAAATTTTAGTGCGACAGTGACCCAAGTTTCAGTAGGAGGGCAAAAGGAAGAAGCAAAGAAGATAAATAGTTATCAGTTCTGAGGACTCACTGAACCTGGGAAGGAAAGTTGTGTTTTGGGTCCTATAGAATTGGCTTGGGTGGCAATTGCTTCTCTGTTGAACATTATTTTGATTTTCCATTGTTACTTGGCACAGTTGGTCATTTTATTTGTATGATGGTAATTCCTTATAAATTCACTTTTCCCTTCACATGAGAAAGTCTTTCCAACCCTCTATATTTCTTATAAATCATAATAATAAAAAATATATATAACCCAATATATGTCTCCGTTTCCTTTAACAAAAGTAGATTGAATTTTGTAGTAATCTGTATGCAATGAAAATAAGATATTTGTGTACCAATATATCAAATCACCTCCATATATGATATTCAAAAAGTCAAAATCTTCTCCTTCCATTATTACATATATATCGAGTACCAAATCCAATATTTCACATGGTAGATCCAAACTCATAACAAGCTATGCATTTTAAGTTTGGGTTTTCAAATTTGAATCACCCCCAGTTTACTTCAAATCCATAAACACGTAAGAGGTATAAGACACCGGCCGCCGAAGCTTATGCTTTTTCAGGATCTGTTAGCAATGTTATAAGAGGCTCCCTATCAGGGAAGTGCTTAATGAGCTCTGAGCGTTTTGCCAACTCGAAATCCTGGAACTGAAAGGCTGGTGCACAAGTGCATCCCACGAGAGAGTAGTGGGTCTCAGAATCCCTTGGAGCAGCTTTGGTCACCCCCCCATCTGGTGAAATGTTGAAGTCCTTTGTAGGAAATGCACCAAACCAAACATTTGGAGGCACTGTGTACTGGGGTACCTGATCCTCTCCAATGAAATTTGCTCCAATGTTTGTTAGTTTGACTTTCCCATCTTCCTCATTCAACTCCATTACCTAGTACCAAATATCAATGTTAAAAAGGAGAGAGCAGCCAAGGAAAAGGTGAACCATTCCAGGAGATGAGCAATTTTACATTTTCTCTTTCTCTGAACAGTTTTGTTTCTCAAAATAAAGCACAGAAAATGAGAATGACTGAGAATTCTTTATCTAGAGTTCAAATTCATGATCCTCTAGAGTTGTTCTGAAATGCAAATGTTGGCTAAAAGATGAGACAAAACAGGAGCATCTCAAAGAACTTGATTGTATGGAAATCAGAACCACGTTGAGTGCAAATGTAATTTGACTAATTTCTATGAAAAAAGTTAACAAGAGAAGGTACATAAAAGTTATCAAGTTAACAATAGAAGGTATGTAAAAGACACAGATGTCTAATTCAAATTCCCAATGCCAAATCCATTTTAAGTATTCCAGCTGAAAATACTCAACTGTATTTTGGCTCTGCAAGCAAAGCTATTATCCTTGATTTCCAGGCTTTCTAACAATATTGGCAAAGCTCCATTGTACATTTGTTTATGCATACATTGCCCCAATTGTCTATACTTACAAATCTCAATCATACAGCTACCGACATGAAATCCCTCAAGTAATAACAAATGTAGCAAACACATTCCAGGCATAGGCAATACAATTAACTCTTAGCTATGTAAGTGTGGTAAAGATGGTTATAGGCGGTGAATGCAGACTACTTCAAATTTCAATCTTTCAGTTATAAACCATGATTGGAGCGTACCGTAAGAGGTTCTCCCAAATAGAAATGCCATGTTTCTGCACACGGTATCCGATGAAGGCGCGAAACATCCCCAGTTGGCAGCAAGAAGTAAATAGCTGTACTCACAGGGCGATCAACCTTGTCTGCAAATAAACCACATTTCTATTACTAAAATGAACACCATACTTAATGCAACAAGCCAAACACAAGAAAAGGAAACAGTTTAACAAAAGTAAAGCATCAACAAGCTCTATCAGGATTCATGTCCATCTATCTATATTGGCATAACCCTACATATTTCAGATCCAATAACATTGACTTGCAGCCATCGAAAAAAAAAAAAAGTTGGATTCTTTACACACCCCACATATGAATTCTGAATCTGGGCCTCAAAATCCAAAATTCAAGATACAAATGTAAACCAAGGAGATAGGAAACAAGAAAGTTACAAAGTCAGATCAGAAAAACGAAGTCAAATGAGTGAGAAGGATCACGCTTACAGTCTGGTGGGAGCTGACACAAGGGGAGGAGAATGGAAGTGTCTCTGAAAGTTTCAGAGAAGAAACCACCTTCCGGGTGTGGATTCAGTTTCAGTTTCTCAACAATCTGGGTGGCAGTGGCCATGTCTCTGTGATCTGCTGCTGGTCTTGTTCGGACGATCTCTTTGTCTATTTGGCAGGTGAAAACGTTTAAGCTTTCCTTCTCTGGCCACGCATGTCTCGCTAGAACCCCGCGTGTCCACTGTCGACCTTATGACTGTGTTTCAGTACACGGCATGTCGTATGCTCGGCATTTCTTTGTTTCTAGAATTTTTTTTTATTTTTTATGACAGAAACAATGTTTACAGAACAAAATCACGAGACACACCCCCTCTCAGCTTATCTAGATGAAACGCTTGGGACACAAAAAGAGGAATATAAGAAAACCAAACTCTATGACTAGAATGGTTATAGGCCAAAGAGGCCAAATGATCTGTTATAAAGTTTGCTTCTCGGTAAATATGTCTAAAAATAATAGACTGAAAAGTAGAAGCCAGCATCTTAATCTCTCATACTAGCACTTGAATCCTCTAAAGAACAGCTGCTTTTCCAGAAATACAATCCATTAACAACTTTGAATCTCCTTCAACAATAACCTTAGATAATTATTGTAAATGCGTTGTATGTAGACCTTCACGAAGAGCTGTAGCCTCTCCAACCAAAGCTTTAGCTGATCCTAGATTTCTACAAGCTACTATAAATGGATTTCCTTGAGAGTCCCTGATAATAAAACCTTTAGATGCTTGTTTCTACAGTTTTTTTTACGTAACATTCCTCTATTTATAATCCATGCTCTCATTTGAAGTTTTTAAACAATTTTTCATCGACAATGATATATTTATTATCAAAATGTCATAGCTTTTTAGAGATAAAGTAAACAAAAATTAAAAGGGAAGTGCAAAATGCAAAAAGTTATCAATGGTATGACTAACTATGCTTTCACGCAAAAAATATACTTTGAATAGAGGGTAATCTTCCATTAATGTAACTACTAATATGACTGACCTTGCCTATTCCACACAATATAATACGTTGCATAGAGAGCAATCTTCTATCTAAATAGCCGAAAAACCAATTTCAAAGTGCAACGAAAGTTAGAGCCCATATTAAGTCTCCTGAATCCCAAATGCGAACCCAAACAGTAGCAGGTTCGCACGCCACTAGCAGAGCTCCAAAAACCAAAGCCTAATTTGAGCAAACCAAAAGAACATAGGCCCAAACCCAAAGGATATTCCTTCGAGCACCCAAAACCCCTATGAGCACCCAAACAAGCCCTAACCTCGACCCCAACCACTGTTCCATTGTCCCTCGCCGGAGAAGGTCATCTCAGCCCATAACAACTAGATAGCAACCCCCATTGCAAGTAGAACGACCCTGAAATGATTGATATAAGCCCACAAAACTTATAATATGTTATGTCGTACAGAACTGCAATGCTTCACTGTCGATCGTTATACCCTTCAAACATTCACGTTTGGGCCATAATTGCTTAACGGTTCAGATATGATCGAGCTCTGGTGAAGCCTACAAACCTTGGCCAGAATGGATCTGCATCCACAGACCAAATTGAGTCCCATCCCGATCGCTTGACAACGTAGGACAAAGAGTTCAACCCTAGTGACGATATCGAAAAAGAACCCCATCAAGAATGCGAGAGTATAATGGAGTAGGCAAGCCAAAGATGGTAGACTCTCAACCATAGCAGAACGGGGGTTCCTTTTTAATATTAAGTAACACAATTTTATAACTAAAAGTGTAGCAAAGGGAAAAATTTCCAACGAAGTTTAGCTTGGAAACATGATTAGTAAATATCAGAAAACCTAAGAATTTAATTAGGAAGATTTTTAAGAAATTTATCTAATAAAAAAAAAGGGGAAAATCATCCAAACAGGACCTGAACTTTTCTAGACTATGAACTTTCGTACCTCAGTTTTGGGAAATATCAAAATGATATTTGAGGATTTAAGCCTGACCTAATATTCATACCTGGAATAACGACGCTAAGTCCGTTATCTTTTCAAGTGTATTTTCATCATTTCAGTATTCATCTTCAGGAATTGCTTCCATCAGACTTTGCTGGTTCGTGTGCGACCTCCATTGAAATAGCACGGTTGAAGCATGGATCAATCGAAAGAAGGTCTTGTCTCTATCTTTCTTTGACTTCTCTCCCCCAGCTTTAAACCAAATTTCCCTCAACCATTGCCGCACCACAGCAGCACACACATGCCCTATTATTTCTCTCACTCTGATTCTCTCTCTCTGATAAACCTGCTTTTGCAACTAGGCCACATTGTGGTGATGCTTGGCGTGGAGAAGCTGGATTTCAGTGGCCATCGAGGTGCCTCAAGCATGTCGCACGGGTGTATTTAGTAATTTCTCCAATTCAAAGGGATGCCTCTAGAAACACACTTCTCGTCGAGGTTCAGAAGAGATCTGCAATCACTTGAATGGTGAGTAGGAGGACCAACATGAGTAGAGAAACTTGGTCACTAGGACTGACTTGCCGACACCTTATAATGTGGCGGAGCTTCGATGTATGAAGAGAGAGAGAGAGAGAGAGAGAGAGAGAGTCAGACTACCCTGAGGGAAGACCAAATCAATTTTTGGGTACTGATAGGATGCCAGAGATTTGCAAGTGTGATTGTCAGGAAAGAGAGGATGTGCAGATGAGATCTAGATATGCAGAGATAGAAAAGTCAGACACCTAGACATTTGGGTGTCCAAATCAATTTCTGGCAACTGCTATGCCGGCACATGAGCTCACCTCCAGATGTTGCCGGATGTCGTGGAGGCCAGGATGGACTTGCTGGAAGGTGGTCTTGTCGTGGTCGATGTGACCGTTGACATTGTACGTCACTATCTCCATCGTCGTCTCCTTCTTCTAATCACAGTCTATGAAACCCTAAATTGCATAAATTTTGAACAGCGTCGTAGTACGTATGCTGTGTTGGTATGCTTTTGCTTCTGGGTCCAATTTGGATTTTGTATTTGTCGTCCTTAATTTCCCAATTGGTAGAGCAAAAACTCTAAAGTATCAAATTGATTTGAAGCATGGATAAATGGAAAGGATGACTTTGCAGTTGTTTCAGCTCCTTATTCGACTCAACCTCTTATTTGTGATTCCATGGATCAATGAAAAGTGCAGAAAGCTTACCATGAAATCCAATCGCCCTCTACTCCACTCTTTGATTTACTGTACTGTAATACATGAAGTACCGATTTTACACCTCAAAAGTTAACGAGGTTAACGTTTTTATTGTTCCTAAGTATGAATTTTGGGTCGGGCTTTTATGTACCATTTTGATATTTTCCAAAAGGGCAAATTTCATTTTACCTCCCTGATCTTTACACCTTAAATCATTTGTGCCCCTGTACTTTTAATTTCATCACGCGTGCCCCTGTACGTACCAATTTCAATCAATCTTGTCTAACCCTTAGCTTTTTTGCCAAATATTGTGTGATGTATTTTGAAATTATAGTCACATACGATATAATTTTGTATGCCACATTATTGAATCGTCATCATACAAGGGAGCCCATTAGAGCCACATTTTCAATTTACAAAATACTTGACAAAAAAATGAATTATTGGACATGATTGATTAAATTGGAAAGCATAGGGATACATGTGATGAAATTAAAAGTGCAGGGCCACAACTGATTTAACATGTAAATGTTAGGGAGGTAAAATGAAATTAGCTCTTTCCAAAACTTAGGTATGAAAATTTCTAGACTAAAGTTCAGGTACTGTTTGAAAGATTTTTCCTAAAAAAAAAGGAAGAATATCACAAATGGTCACTCAATTACGACTCATTCGACATTTTGATCACTCAATTTTCAAATATATCACTTTAGTCACTCAACTATTACTCTGTCAATCACTTTAGTCACTTCGCTAAATCCTCTGTCAAAATCTGAGGTAAATAGACGATAAGTTTGTAAATATTAATTTTTTAGAGGATAATTTCATCAAAATTTTACTTTAGTCACTTCTTCAAATCATTCCAATTCAAACTTCTCAATTTCCCACAATTGGTTTGATGAAAATATCATTGATATTGTGGCAAAAAGAAAATTAACATAGTGATTAAAGCGAATAACCGAGTTAAAGTTGAGTGACCAAAGTGATATATTTAAAAAGTGAGTGACTAGAGTGCCGAGCAGATGAATGACCATGTGTGATATTCTTTCTAACAAAAACACCAACTGTGTTAAAATTCAAACTTGACTAACAAGAAAACTAGAAAATAAGATGATTCTGAACGAAAATAAGCAACGACTAATCCCATGAATAACAACTCCTAGGGATTCTCCTAAAGAATTGGTCAATACAAACCAACTCCTTGTGCAATTATTATTATTATTTTTTTTTTTGAAACGCTCCTTGTACAATTATTTGAACGAAAGAAAAGATAAATAAAACTCTTTCAGATCGTCTCTCCCACTCGATCCCCAACTCTATCTTCGTTTTCACTGCAATGGCCGACACAGATCTACTCGAAGATGTTATCTTCAACATCCTATCCAGGCACCCCATAAAATCCCTAATCTAATTTACCTCTGTTTCGAAACGCTGGCGTCTCATCATATTGTCCGACCCAAAATTCACCGCAACCCAAATTAGGGTTTCTCGCCAGCAGAAAGTCGACCGTCACAGACTCCTCATCTCCACCACCATGGTGGGCCCTCCTCGAATCCCTAGACTTGCACGCCCCATCGTTCGGAGATAAATCCTCGGTTCAAAAATTCAACATTCCCTTCTTGAACTCATACGACCAAATTTGGCTTCTAGGTTCATGCAATGGCTTGGTTTTTATCGTCGTCATCAATTGTGAATAGTTTTGTGTTTACGTTGAACCCGTCCACCAGATTGGCGAAGGAATTGCCTGGCCAAGGTTTTCCGATGACCAGCCAGCAAGCCCATTACGAGATTGGCTACTTGCCAGCCGCCGACAACTACAAAGTCATGGTGGGGTTACCTAAAAAGGGGGCAGTGAGCAAAGTGGTCATGTTCTCATTGCGAGCTGGAGTTTAGAAAAGGATTGAATCCCCCGGCAACAGCGATGGCTACGGCGGCATTTGTGTTTATGCTATGGGGAATTCGGCGACTGTTTTGAACGAGACTCTTCATTAGCTAGACGAAAGGGATGCGATAGTGGCTTTTGATTTTGAGAAGGAAGAGTTAAGGAAAATGAGCCTGCCTCATTTCCACGATCATAAATTACTGGACTGATGATGGCCACATTGGAGTTTCTGGTAGAGGATGTTTGTGTTTATCGAGGTTCTCATGGAAGGGGTGTAATTTTGTTTGTATTGATTTCTGGGTTATGAGAGAATATGGGGTGCCGGATTCGTGGATTCAGCTCTTTAACTTGAAATTGGAGTATTCCGAGCACATGACGAGCCTTTCGCATGTCAGACAATTCTTGTTTATGGAGAATAGTACAGTTGCTTCGGTCCAAGTGCCAGACATGGAACGTACGTGGGTTGATAAGGATTGATCATAAAGGAGGAAAAGAGCAGCATATACACCTCGTGGGAGACTGGTTTGACATGGTTGGATATGAAAAGAGTCTGCTTTGGATAGGTGAAGAGACTCAAAAGTCAAAACTAAAATGAAGCGGAAGGTTTTAATCATTGTATGGAAGTGCTCGTTAGTTAGCTACTCCTCACTTTGTGACAGGACCCGCCCCTGGATTTCATCCTGAAATCCGAGGTGGCCCTGTGGGGCCCACCTTAGAGATAACTCTACCGAGAACTGGCCGAGTCACCCCTAAAGTGGACTACCCAAAACACTAACTCACAATAGATCAGAGCCAAACGAAGAAGTGCGGAAGCTATTCGTCAACTATGCCTCGAACCATGTACGCCCAACCTCAACTAATAACGCCTGCAAACTGGGCATTAGAAACCGAAAGGCCCAGGGGAAAGTAGACGAAAAACATTCGCATGAGTGGACAAAAATAAACAATTTAAAAGAAAAAGGATTTCATACTTTCCCACATTTATTCTCTTAAAAAAAATCTGATGCATGCACAATAAGAAAACACATTTAGCTTTAAATCTAAGGATTTCAAAACGATAAACCGACTAGCCTTGCTAGTCACAACATTCGAAATATATATCGTAAAACTGAAATCTCGTTTCTCAAGAAGATAAGACCAGCCCCACTGGCTACAGTGAAAATTGGACTAGCCCCGCTAGTCAAGCAACGATATGATATGAGGAAGAAGTATCACCATACGAAAGAATGGAGCCTCCCAGGCTCGGGTCGGAGTGTCCCACACTCTGGAGCATCCCATGCTCTGCTCTACTCACCCACGAACACATAGTAAGCAGGGAGGAGTACTAATAGGCTGATAGTAATAAAATATAGCGACCCAGGTATGGTGGGTAAAAACCATTCAAATCCAGTAAATATATAGGGCTTCCCCATAAGTCCCGCGAATAAAGAAAACATAGGTACAATTCCCAACCGTACCCTGAAATTCTCGTAGTAAGTCACAAAAATCAACAGTGTGTCCCACACGCTAAAAGAATAATTAAATCAATCGTTTTCTCGACAAAAATTCCATTTAAAATCCGAAAACAATTCATTCCCGAAATCACTTTATAATTAAATAAAGCATTACTTTAGAGAAATAATTGCATGCATCAATATTCAAAATCAAACGTCCACTCACAGTACTGGTTGGCGACCACGCAAACGAGTTCCTTCTTCAAGCGGTAGATCGATATATCGTCTTGTACACAAGTACACCCATAAACGACAATTCGAATAAATAATTACGAACCTAAACGAAACCCAAAAATCCCTATCTCCATTACTTCTCAAATTCAACCCAAATCACACCCATAACACCAATTCCTCGACTTACATATTCCACAACGAAAACGAGGGAAATCCGACTGCCGGATTTCCCACAATTCAATCACAAAACTCCGAACTTCAAAAAATCACAAACAATTCCAAACCCCTCCAAAATTCACCAAACTTCACATACAAGCTCTACAACATTTATAGGATTTAATGTGCTAAAAACTAGAATCAAAACACTACCCTACACGCTGCAGCCACCGCCACCAGCTCCGATAGCCACCAAATTTTGGTAGCATAATCATCTCATCATTCCAAACACTTTTCTCAACTACCACAACCCGAGAAAACAACTAAACCTAGGTCAACAATTAAGAAAAAAGTAAACCCAAAATTATGAATAGTACCCAGAAATTCAAACATTCGATTTTTCCTCCATGTTTCGATTCTCGGCAAAAGCTTTGGGGAGGATGATCTACTTCTCAAGCTGCTTCTGATAGGCCAAGGTTTATCACCGGAGGTGGCCGGAATCCGGAGAAACCGGCGTTGACCACTTCTGCTACAGTGAAATTTCAAGGACCCGATGCATCGTTTTCCGGCCAAGCCGTCGTGAGCCACCATCGCAGGCACCAAGAGGAGGTAAAGACGAGTCCGTAGCCACCGATTTCACGCCTTTTGGTGGCCGGAAAAGAGAAAGCAACTGGAGTTGCAGAGGAGAAAGAGAGAGCGCACGGGAGGAGAGAGAAGGGGAAAAAAGAAAGTTACCCGGCTCAACAATAAAAATTTCAAATATATACTACTTACCATGAACAGTAATTTCCACATTTTAGGCCATAACTTTCGCATACGAACTCCAATTTTTACGTACCACATATGCACGCTCTCAGTTTAACGTCCTCTATAACTTTCATGAAGGAAATTTTCTCAAATTTTGACCCGAACAAAAAGTCAACTTTTAGGGCCACTAAAAGTATCGAAACAAAGTAAAAAGTGAAAGTAGTTGCCGTTTACCATCCAAATATCTAGTAAACGGGTAAATTGAGATAAAGGATGTTACATTTTAACTCTGCTTTTGAGCATTTAGTTTGTGTGTTTGTTTTGTTGTAATTCACTGAACATGACTCAATTTTCCAATGTCTTTGATACTTGGACATGATTATAAACCAGTTGAGTTCCTTGTACCCTTTCTTATGTCATGAATGGAGTTTATGTCATTATTTGGTTCGACAAATACTTTTGACTTTTCAACCCACTCTACGTAGGATGCGTTGAAATGTCAAAGAGTCCACGCAAGATACTGACCTTTCAACGTACTTAAACCTTTCGTCGAGAAAGAAAAGATAATCCTAAGACGGAAATAACCATGGCTAGTGAGATGCCTCACTTTGGTACTCCAAGTTTTCAACCTTGGATCTCCACCTCTTAAGTCTTGGACGGTCACCATATGATTGATTCACCATCTTGGATGGCAAGACAAAAGCATATCATGACCTCACTATCAGGGAAACATAATCCAAAGGAATCAAGAGTCTCAACCCTCAAGAACAAGATTTCGACCTCCAAGCATAAAACCCTCGACCTCTAAGGATCATGACCACGAGCTCCAAGGCTAAAGCATCGACCTCCAGGCTCATAACATGTAGTCATCATGAAGAGACATGTAGCACCAACTAAGGCCAAATCTCACCAACCAGGCCAAGTGTCGAGTTCTGACATGAAGCATGGCTCTTAGGCATGGCCTAGGAGTAATTCAAGGAAAAGGGAAGCTTGGATATGCGACACCTGTCTCTTGACCCTTCACCAACCAAACCAAACCACATCGAGCCAAGTAAGCCTGACAACCCTTGCTCAAAAGCTTTTCAGCCGTTAAAGCTGAAATGAGGCAAGAAGAAAGGACATTCCAATCACCCTGAAAGGAAATTATTGGCTTTCCGGGACTTCAAGACACTACAATCTTGCGAAAACAATCAATATTGGCCCGGTGAGTAGCTAAAAAGTCCATTCCCAAGATTACATCGAATTCAACAAGATCTAAAGGAATTAGGTCCACTTCCAAATTAACACCATCAACCAAAACGCTACAATCTTTAAAAACCCACTCTATCTTAAGTGATGCTCCCGCAGGCAAAGATACATACCACTCACCAATAAGGGGCGATGATGGCACATTTGCAAAACATGCAAATCTACTCGACATAAAAGAATGTGAAGCACCAGGATCAATTAAAGTATAAGCAGGCTGACCAAAAACAGATAACGTACCAATGATAACATTAGGTGAGTCGCGGCCCTCCTGCTGGATCATGGCATGCATCTAGCATGAGTCGCGCGACGTCCTCTCTAACCCCTTCCCTGCTGGGAGCTACCATGAATTGCTGAACTGGAACGGGTACCGCTAGTAGAAGCAACGGCACCACTAGTGGAAGCACCAGCGGATGACTGACCTGTCGCCTGAAAAGGGGTAGATGCAACTCTCTGGGTCAATAGAGGGCAGTCCCTCCTAAAGTGATCCTGCTGTCCACACTCTAAGCACCCTAGTGGCTGATAATGCCCATACTGGGCTAGCTGACTAGCTGGAGCTCTTTGCTGACTACTAGAACTAGCCCTACTCTGCCCAAACTGGCATCCACCAAACTATCCCCGAGTGAATCTCCTGCTACGCCCCCCGCGTCTAAAACGAGATCCAGCACTAGATCCACTACTCTGTCCACTGCCTACTGAGGATCCAGATCTAGAGGTGGAAGCAGCTTTCTTGGATGGACCCTGGCTAGGGCCACCCGAATCTCGAGGTCGGACACCAGATAAATACATGGTCTCTAGTCCCAGAGCAGCATTAACCGCCTCATGATAAGTATAGAGAGGTACAGCTGTCAACTGCAGACGATAATCACCCCCCAATCCTTCAATAAACCTGTAAATCCGCTCCCCCCCAGTACCTACCAAATCGAGCACAAACTAGGCTAGCTGAGTGAACCGCTGCTCAAACTCCGTCACGGTCTTGTCCCCTTTCTCTAGATGTAAGAACTCATACTTCATTCTATCACGGATAGCTATGCCATAATACCGCCTATTAAAATGTTCCTTAAACTGTTCCCAAGTTGTCGGGCCAACATTCCCTAATTCCTTTCTAGTCATATCCCACCAATCATAAGCCACACCATCGAGGAAGTCTACTGCTAATCCCACTTTTCGGTCCTCTGGACAATTAATCTGAGTAAAAACCCTTTCCATTTTGTTCAGCCAATTTTGAGCATCCATAGCATCAGGAGCTTGGGAGAAACTATACGCTCCATGTCTCTTCGTTCGCTCCATGGTAAAATCAATCCTGGAGCCAGGAAGTGCTGCTGTCAACTGTTGGACAATACGTCCCAAAGCATCCGCTAATCCTCTAGGAGCATTCTAGTCTCCTGGAGAGGGAGGAGTCTCCCCGCGGTTTCGGCGTCTAGGAGGCATAGCACCTGAGATTTAAAAAGAATTAGATGATATACAGCAAAGACACCAAGACAACTACCCTATACACTTAAAGAACATACTAGCATCGAAGAGTACATGATGGGGATCCGCCGTGGTCGGGCCATCACTCGGAAGATACTAGATGTCATCAAGTATATAAGATAGTATAATTGACAGGAAACGGAAAACCTAAAGCTCTGATACCAACTGTCAGGACCCACCCCGGAATTTCCCCCTAAACTCCAAGATAGACCTGCAGGGCCCACTTTTCGGGAAAATTCTACAGAACCTCCCCTAAAAATGGGCAACCCAAACCTGTTGTAATGATACAAAGATAATACACTTCTAGGTTTAATTCAATTTCACATTCTGAAGTCACCTTGCTTCCCAACAAACAACCCACACTTTACTAAGCATAAAAGTCTAAATGCATAATCATAAGGACTTATATATTACAACCCAACAGCTCCAATCTGTCCACTTCCTTGGAATTACACAAACTCCGACACGTTCCATCATTATACAAATATTTAAATAAAGCCTCCCAAGGCCATCAGAGCAATCTATGGAAAATAAAATACATGAGGTAGGTTAATAAATAACCTACAGAGGACAAGTGGAAATGATGGTGCTAAGCCTCAACTCCTACGCCGGACAGCAACACTGCGAACTGGGCATTTGAAACCAAAGGGCCCAAGGGAAAGTAAGTAAATAAAATGTTAGCGTGAGTGGACAAAAATAAGAAGTTGCAAACTAAACAGAGTTATACTTTCCCACATTTATTTCATTTAAAACTTATGCATGCAATGAGAGTAAAGACAATTATCTTTAGAAACAAGCATTTCGTAAAACCAAGCTAGCCTCGCTGGTATAAGTGAAAACTGGACTAGCCCCACTAGTCAAAGATAAATAAAGAGTATGGGGAAAGCGTTTTCACCATACGAATAAAAAGGGAGCCTCCCAGGCTCGGGTCGGAGTGTACCACACTCTTGAGCATCTCATGCTCTGCTCTACTTACCCACAAACACATAGTAAGTGGGGAGGAGTACTAATAGGCTAGCTAGCAATATAATATAGCGACCCAGGTATGGTGGGTTAAAATCACGAAAAATCGAAAACAGAAGGGCTTCCCCAATACTTCACAAGGAGAATATAGAAGCTAATGGTGTGACCCCGCACACCCTAAAATATTCTCAATCCATAAGTAAATTAAGCGGAAATAATAAATAGACGTAATTCTCTTGAAAGAAACCCCATTTCCGGATTTCTCTTAAAAGCTCAAGAATTGATATTCAAATCTAATAAAATTTTTGAAAATTACCATGGCATAATAACTCAACCAAAATTTTCAGCATAAATTATGAGTCTCAAATCAAGCATAATAAATCTCGATTCAAAAGTCCAAGTCAATTATATCAAGTAATCAAAACCAAAATAAAATGCTCGATAGTTTATTGATAAATAACACAATTCTTGCTTAAGAAAAATAATTGCATGCATTATTTAAAAATCAAACGTCCACTCAACTTGTACGGCTAAGTCTGCCGTCGATCCAAACCCTCCTCGTGGGAATCCTCCTCACGTCCTGTACAATATAACGTTCGTAAACCAATAATTACAGGACGGAAAATTTAATTTACGATAAATAAAAACCGAACCCTAACATTGTCTTTATACGCCTAAACCTCCCAATCTTCTCCACTAACTTCATTCCCTTAATTTAAGGGCTTAGAGCAGAATCAAGGAAATCCTATGGATAGATTCCTTGTAATTCCATTAACAAATTCCACCCTTAGGAAAAATATCGAAATCCATGATCACACATCTCCAATTCTACTCAAAGGCACAATTATGGGAACTACAAAGCACAAGGGATTATCTAGCTAAACAACAGACATTAAAAACCTGCCCTACATCATTCCACGTGCCACCCACAGTGGCGGCGAGTGGTGCCCATGAGCCGGTAACAACCTCCACCACCGGCTGCCAAATTTCAGGTACAACAACAACTCGACACACTGATCATTTTTCTCAACTACAACACATCCCAATTTTACCTTGAAACAGTCGAAACCGGCCGGCAAAGAAAAACCCAGAAATTTCAAACCCTAGGTTTGAAATTTCCTTCGATTCATCCTCCACACTGTAAATTGGAGCTAGAAGCTTGAGGGTAAACAATCACCGGCTCGAGGCGCTCCTTCTAGACCAGGTTTGGTGGTCGGCGGTGGCCGGAAATGGAAGAATCGCCCGAAAACCTCCAACTACACAGTAATGGTTTTTGCTTCGATTCGGGTTTTTTTGGCCAAATCGCCGTAACTCATGATTACTAGGGTGACAAGAAGGAAGAGGCGCTCCTGTGGTGGCCTGTTGCTCGCCGGTTGGCGAACAATCGACGGGGAAGAGGAGAGACCAAAAGGGAAAGATAGAGTTCGGGGGAGAAGAGAGAGAAAAGGGTGGGTTTCCGGTTTTGGAAACCTACCACAGTAAAAATCCCTTATTTATATCCCATTTACCATGAACAGTAATTCTCGTATTTCCCTCATAACTTTCACATACGAGCTCTCATTTTTACGTACCACATATACACTCGCTCAGTTTAGAGTCCTCTACAACTTTCATGAAGAAAATTTTCTCAAAAACTGACCTGAACAAAAGTCAACCTTTTAGGGCCACTAAAATATCGGTATGAAGCAAAAATTAAAAGTAAACAACATTTACCGTCTAAATGGTTAGTAAACCGATAAATCTAGGTTCGGGACGTAACAGGATGCTTAAGAAGAGGTTGATATACGCCCAAGTCACAGATTGGACGCCCAATGTCAAGTGGAGGAATCCTGTGACGTCAGGTGAAGGGAGCCCGAAACCAAACTATCAGCTTTACCCAACAAGAGAGCTATTATGATGAACCTCCTCCAACTTCAAGTGGTGGACGTCCGACGTCATGAAGAAGACGATATAAGCCCGAGCTAGACTATTAGTTTCACCCAACAAAGGAGCAAAAAGCCCCAACACCAGGTGAAGGAAGTCTGATGCGAGGCTACCAGTTTCACCCAACCAAGGAGCATGGAGGCCCAACATCTGGTGAAGGAAGCCCAAGGCGAGGCTACCAGTTTCACCCAACTAAGGAGCATGGAGGCCCAACATCAGGGGAAGGAAGCCTGAGGCGAGGCTACCAGTTTCACCCAACCAAGGAGCATGGAGGCCCAACATCAGGTGAAGGAAGTCTGAGGCGAGGCTATCAATTTCACCCAACAAGGGAGCTGGACGCCCAACGTCAAGTGGAGGAAGCCCAAGGCAAGTTTATCAGTCTCATCCTACAAGGGAGTAGACAACAAACGGTCATACTTCCATCTATTCTCAAGAAGGAATGATAAAGGCCTTCCAGCCTCACTCAAGAAGAAAAGAGCGGTGTCCAAGGCCAAGTTTCCAATCTTACTCAAGGAGGTCAAAGAAAGAGGACCATCGAGGTCTTACTTCAGTAGTTTAGTTACAAGAGGTGGACGACCAAGACTAGGCACAGGACCACTAGGGCATACCTTCAGTCACAAGTAGACGACCAAGGCTACTCACGTAGTCAAACTAATCGAAAGAAAAGATAGGCCCACTTGAAAAAAACAAACCCACCACTTTACACTTAGATTTCAACGGAACCTCCATGACTCGTTGATGCCGAAATTGGCATCAACAAATGTTGAATGCTTGACTGACTTTCTGGCTTGTGTGTTTTTGTGGAAATGATGCTTAATGTACTCTCTGCAGTTATCTAGCTAGATAGATATTCAATTTTATGGGAGTAATTTAAGGCATTAATTTATGCATGGTTGCTAGAGACTAGAGAATCGGTTGTTAAGTAGATGGATGTAATGCCGAATAGTTGGTCACAACTTACAAATTTGAAGACACAAGAAGAAAAGTATCTCTTTTGGTCAGAATCGGATCAAGTTTACCACCTTTCTTAGAGGTTTAAACAATATGTATATGATCGAAGATTCAGTATGGTTTTGATACTGAAGAGGTTGTGTTTTCTTCGGTTTTCTGTTTTTCCTATTGTTTTCCTAGTAGCATTAATTAGAATCCCTATCAGGTTGACACTCCATCATGAGTGATCTCACACAAGTACCAATCATCTTTTTCTATGATTCGCGCAACAGCTATTTGATTTGGTGAAAAACTTCTGGTAATTCCTTCGTTTTCATACAGCATTAGAATGCCTGTCAGGAGTCTGGACATCTAGTATTTCCCTAACGACTTTTCTGGTTAAAACCTTTTCAATTTAACCTATGTAATCCCACGCTTATTTCTCAAGGTCAGTTTTTGTTCTAAATCATTCTACATGGGTTTTAAAGTCCGAACACAAGATTTTTCACCATTTTCATTACTCAATCTGATCATCTGAGTTAGGTCACTTTCTGAAGATTTTTCGACAATGGTGTATGGAGATGCTAGCAACCGCTTTGTTGGAAATAAGTTGGAATATCTTGTAAAGAAAATCAAAAGCCATCAATTAAAGAAGTCATGTTATACATGTATGTATGTCAGGGTACATGTATGTACATGAATGTCTGTTAGTAAACCCTAGAAAAGAAAATTATTATGGACTTAAGCTCCCTATGTTCAACTATATAAAGAAAAGGGTGTCACTCTCATCAGGAATCGAATTAGATCAAGAACTAAGAACCAAAATCTCTTCCTGAGTAGAAAAGTCAATTTATTCAGTAGTTTCACTAAATTCCATTTGCTTTCCCTTGTTCCACCCAACATTCTCCTAACCTTTTCTTTTTCTCACCTATACTTTGCAAAGCAAGCCTCTCACTTTATTTAGTATTTTTCACTTTATTCCATTTTGCTCCTGTGCTCCTCTACCCTTTTTTTGTGTATATAAGCATCTTTTATCACAAATGCGTCTCATCAGGCTTGTACCTCGAGTATCCTCCTAATGGCCTCCCTTATATCAGGTCTTCGATCAGGTTTACTCTCAGTGCAATCAGCTCCGATTTGGAGAAGCTGCAGCATCTGGTTCGCTGATTCTGTATTGGTTTCAATCTCTGGGTCTAGCAGCTCTTGCTCTCTCTGCTCGGCCATTGCTGACTGCACCCATTGAACCACATCAATCCCACCTTTGCCATTGCTTAAATATTGAGACGGGAACTTTCCAGTAAGGATTTCAAGAATGACTATTCCAAGACAATAAACATCAGATTTTGGAGATATTTGCTGGGATTCTATGTACTCTGGGGTCTTAAAAGCAAACATTGTTTGTGCAGCATTGCTGGGATTGATTAGTGGATGAAAAGCATAGTCATTAAGAATTGGCTCATAATCTTTGTCTAAAAGAATATTGCTAGACTTGAGATTTCCATGGGGCAAATCATAGGCTGCAAACTCTGTATGCAGAAACTTCATCCCTTTCGCAACTCCTTGGATAATTCTCAAACGGGTAGGCCAGGTCAGCTCCGAATGAGAAGTTCCTCGATCACCTGGAAAAAACATCACACGATCATCAGTCTAGTTAGTCAAAATCTGTTTCCCACAAATTAAAAGCAATAAAACCTTGCCCTTAATGTTTGGGCAATGTGTGAGATGAAATGTCAGATAGAAGTATTTTCCTAATTTGGCTAGGAGTAGGAATTCCCAACTCCTACCAATGATTAAACAGAATTAAGTTTGGAAAGTCCCTTTACCATGCAAAACATATAACAAGCTGCCTTTAGGAATGTAGTCTGAAATCAACAGCTTCTCTTCTCTCCTATAATGGTAAGCCAAGGGAGTCAAGATATTCCTATGACTCAATCTTCCAAACCTTCTCATCTCAGCATCAAACCCATCTCTCCCTAGTCTATTCATGTCCCTCATCCTCTTCACTACCACAGACAACCCATTACCCATCACAGCCTTGTAAGCTGACCCCAATCCTCCATTCCCCAAAACCTCCGCCGCGGCTTTCATCAAATCTGGCAACCCAAACGTGCCTCTCTGGTCATTCACCATCAACAACTCATTATTCCCTGCATTCTTCCCGCTATGAGAACCCTTCTTGGAATCCCCAGATTTCTTGCTACTGGCCGACCTCAACGTCGCGGCCTGCGCAGAAGTGCTACCTACACTTCTGCTATTGGAGCTTGGCACATGAACTTCAACCACCTCCCCGTGGTGTTGAGGTACATGCTCCTCCATGTTTTCCTTGCCAAGAACACTAAAATTCTCCTCCCTCCGTCGCCTCTTATATCTAATTATTATCACCAGCAACAGCATAACCACTACGCCAGCAACAATCACCCCGACTACTATCTTGATTGTGTTGGACGATGATTGGTCTGTTTTTCCTGCATGAGGTTTTGGCTGTTCTGGTGGTGATGGTGACGGTGACGGTGACGGTGTAGGTGCATTATCACATGGCTTCTTGAGTGGTCCGCCACAAAGTCCTTCATTTCCGGCAAATATCTTAGGACCATATCTGGACATGTCATCCGGGATTGCACCCTTGAGCTTGTTATTAGACAAATCCAGATCTTTAAGAGATTCCTCTTTAAAGTCAGGGATGGCTCCGGAGATTTGGTTGTTCTCGAGATGAAGCTGCGTTAGATTTTTCAACTCGGTCAGCGATTCCGGGATGGCCCCGGAGAATTGGTTGTTCTCGAGATGAAGCTCCATCAGATATTTCAACTTCGTTAGCGATTCCGGGATTTTGCCGGAGAACTTGTTTTTCGAGAGGTAAACTTTCTTTAACGAGTTCATTTCGGCAAAGAAATCCTTTGGGATTTCGCCGGAGAAATTGTTGTTGGTTATTGATAGAGACTTGAGAGCTCCAAGTGTGTGGAAGTCGGGGATACTTCCCGCAAAGTTGTTGTCGTCAAAGCTAAGGGCTCGGAGGCCCTTGAGTTGGGTCAAGGCTTCGATGTTGATTGTTCCAGAAAGGCCCATTTTCTGGAGATGAAGACCCTGCACGATGCCGCCCTTAGTGCAGTAGACGCCGGCCCATTTGCATGGGGAGGAACCCGGGATGGGAACCCAGTTGGCCAAGGCCGTAGAGTTGGTGAAGGATGCCTTGAGCTTAAGCAAGGCTTCCTCCTCGGACAAGGAAAGCGAGAGGTAAGGGGAGAAGGTAAAGAAGAAGAGGAGGAGGAAGAGGAAGGGAAGGCGGCAGCCAACAGCGACCATTGCCGGGATGGGACTACAATGAGAGCCGCTGTTGCTGATCGGACGAGGAAGAGAGAAGGTGTATGGGTGGTGGTGGTGATTTGATTTTGTTGATCATGAAATTTGGTGGGGGGAGTAGGAGGAAGAAGATAGTTTGTCATTTTGGGGGTGTGGGGTGAAGTTGTGTGGCTTTGAGAAATGGGGGAATGGTGAGATGGAACTAACCAGATTTTACATGAGAAACTAAGAATAGGGGAGGGGACAGAGGTGAAGAGGCTGTGTTAGAGCTGTGGCATTGAGAGGAAGAGAGGGAGGTTTGGGACTTGATCGAGGTTGACAAGGTCAACAACCTCTGGATTTTCCTACATTTTAGGAGTCCCAACACAACAATTCTTTGCCTGGCTATATCTGTTGCATCTGATTTTTAGTTTGCAAAAAACCCAAGTGCTATTCTCAAAAAAAAAAAAAAAAAAAAAAAAAAAACCAAAGTGTTCAGTTTGTTACAAAGCCTAGTTTAGATGTCAACTTTAACAAGACAACAACCTTTGCCGAAATTCAAAATTTTGAACAAAGTCTCAGATTGGGTTTAGCTTATTGTTTTCTAATTTTGGAGACTTGCTCAAATTTAATAGTGGAAGGTATAACATAGTCGATTATATCAAATTTATTAGACTTTGCAAAATCTAATGAAGAGAATACGTCTTTCATCACTTCTCAGTAATTTAATAGACACAGCATTAACGTACATTAGCACAAGTTCAATCCCTTTTTTCTTTCCTCTTATTCCATCAAATTAGGTTTTGAGGATGAGCTATACTCGAATCATCGATCATTGAGAAAAATCAAATGCAAATTACCGAGGTGGCTTCTTGGTATGTACAATTGCTTTGATCTTGTAAGTTATAACATAGAATCAAATAGCTAATTGGTGTTGCAACAAGCCTCCATGATCAGTAGTACTCCTCAAGTCCAAAAGTACTAGTATTGTGAAGTGAAAGCCTGCACAGATGAAACTTTAGTAAACTCTGCTGTTTTGAGTGATTGAAAACAAGAAAATGAAGTACACAGACTACTTGCATTATTACCGAAAATACGTTAACGTGACCAGGATCTGCAAGATGATCCATCAAGTTCTCAATGGGGTCTTTCCCAGTGTAAATGGCTTGGAACAAGAACCCTACAAAGGCCAACATTGCAAGACGCCCATTCTTGATCTCCTTTGTTCTCAACACCATCACAGGCTCAGGAGATCCTCTTCCCCACATGATCGGGTCAAAAAAGAGCCCACCCGGGTACCCGACATCTGCCTTGGGGATCTTTTTATGAGGCATTTTAGGCTCAATGGAAACACTCCCAGGATTAAGCATATCTGCCCATCTTCTACCTTCAACCCAACCCATTAGTGCTAATTGCACCAAAAACAAGGTTGTTGGGTCTGCAAAGTATTCTCTTTCACCTGCCTCAAACCATGAGAAGTTCTCTAGGAAGCCTAGTCTTTCAAGCCACTCTGGAATCAGAATTCCTGCTACTGCAAGCATTGCCCATCTGCCATGCATCAGTTCAGCTTGTGCAAACCATTTTAGTAATTCTGGATCAGACCCTGTAGACATTGTCACAGTGAGGTGTATATTCTTGGAAAGATAAAATCTCAATTTGGAACTTCTGAGCTTTGCATATTAATATATAAGATTTCGGTCTCTCCACATTTTTATCATAAGTTTTGCTCTAGGTGCTCAAACTTGCATGGTATCAAAGCAGACACACACATTTACCGAGCCAATAGTTTTGGATAACTGGGGAGTGATTTAACACTTTCAAACTATCGTTTTGTAGATGGCAGAGAAGTATACCTCTTGTCTAAGCTATCCTTGAACAATCATGAACGTGCCACATAAACCTTATAATCCATCACACGTCTTGGTTGTCTTGAGATGCAAGATTCGAACATATATTGAGGGCTTCACATTTTATAAGTCACCCAATATAATTCATTAACGTATATGACTCAGAGTACTTTAAAGTATAGAATATAATCCCCAAACTGTCTTGCTCTAATTAACTAACTTCAAAATATAAGTGCACATGCACTTGTTTTTCATATCAAATTGCAATGTCAAGCTTTATGTGCCTAATTAAACATACCTAATCCAAGGGGGTCGAAGCCAAAATCACCGGGAAGGCTACAATCAACAAAGAAATAAATCAAATAAATATATATATATATGTATATGTATATATATGCGCTAAAACAGAAGATAGTATTCTGACATTAAGAGAGAGGTATAAATCAATATATACCTGCCATCAAGCCACTCAGGAGGTGAACTACCAGGAAACCACAATGGTCTATCTGGAGGGAGTGGTTCACAAACACTTGACACCCCTTTGCTTGCTCCAACACGTGTACTATTTCTCCCTAGCATACATGTTGTGACTCTTAATCCTGGGGAATATTTCCAAGGCACTTCCCTGATTCAACCAGAAACTTTGAGCATGAACAAGAAAATTACAGAAGACTCTGAATCTGCAACAGTGTCTATTATAACCCCAGACCCTTGGAAACTAGTGTTAAGAAATCTGAATGTTGAGACTTGAGAGTTACCTGGTTGGGAAGCTTGAGAGAGCAGAAGAGGCAATGGCCAAGGCCATAATTGATCGCTTTGAGCCTTTGGAAAAGGCTTCAACTTCCAGACTGTGTGACACTGTTTCTACACCTAGTCCTATGAAGATGGATAATCCTCCATAATAACTTAAGTGGCACAGAAGGAAGAATAAGAACCAGTGGCAACTCGCCACGTGTTCTGGATATGTGCTCCTAGCCTTGTAACTGTGAGCAGTCTGAGGTATATATGCGTGGCGAAACTAACATTTTCACAGCAACTAGAAAGAGATCTTTTAACCAGAAAAATGTTGTAGCATAATCATTGCCCTTGGTCATTTCTTTTAGTATAGATTCCTAGGTCAATCCAATAGGCAAAGAAAAAGTTATCTAGGAAATAGGTAGCTTTTGTCCCAACACAATTGCTAGTTTGAAACTCTGACGCTTAACCAATCTAGTTCTTAATCTTAAAACATAAACCCATTATTAATGTTAACCAACTGTTTGAGGGGTTGAATCTTTAATTCTACACGAGAATTAAGTAATCTGCTTAACCAAGCTTGACATTATGTTAGGTGGTGTAGCTCATCCATTGCTTTCTCAAAGTGACATAGTGGTCATCATCCTATTAATATTGTTGTAATCCTGCAAGTTAACTTCACTATGCAGCAAAAGAGACTTCCTATTTGTTTTTCTTGCTTATGCTTAGAATAGTGAAGGAGAAGATAGGGGAAGAGAAACATCAACTCTCACCCATCAAATTGCTAAGCCCAACTTACATAGCAAGTAATGTAATCAAGATGGTTCTTCATTTGAGATTTAGTATTCAACTAATGATTCATTTACACGGTAATTAATCAGAATAAAAAGTATGCTTAATTACATATATGTGTGTGTATAGACTGATTAGACACAGAGATAGAGTAGTTTCAAACTAGATGAAATTCATTTACTTTGGAATCGGATTAATTAGAATTTTTCATCAACCAATAATGAACTAGTAAATCATTATTAGCTTTTGGTTCCCGGACACGTGGCCTGATCCCACACAAGTAGCATGTAATTTCCATGAAACCTCCTGTTGAACAGTCACTTGCATCACTGAGGTAAATCAAAAATGCCCAAAGTTGGAAACTTTGATTTCGTGCTTGGCTGAGCTTAGCAGCCTTCCCTTGAAATGCACTCTAAACTCCCCCATTTCATAAACCAAATCCACCAGACTCTGCTCACCAACACTAACACCTCACCCAATTCTGGGCACCCCATTTCTCTCTGAATCAAACCCCATATAGATCCTCCTCTGTTTTCCCACAAAACCCATGTCCTCAAATTTCACACACACCCACTTGTTCGATTTCCCGGATCGAATTGACTCAACCCAGTAGTCCAATTCTCTCAAAGATCAAAGCTTTACATTGGGTTTCACTCTAAATTGACCATGGTGGAGACCTTACCCTTGGGGCGGTTCCACCACCATAGACTCGACCTGAAGCGGTGGCTCCCTTCCTTCTTGTCCTCGCACAAAACCCTCTTCACCCTTCTCTGGATCGCCGCCTTCGCATCGGTTTTCGTGTGGCAGAGGAACATTGTAGATGGCTTCTCGTTTTTCCGGCGAGTTCCGGCGAGAGCCATGCCGAGGCTGAGACCGGCGGCGTTTAACTTGACGGATTTTGGGGCGGTGGGTGATGGTGTTACTTTGAACACCGAGGCGTTTGAGAAGGCTGTGTTGGCTATTTCAAAGCTGGGGAAGAAGGGTGGTGGTCAGCTCAATGTGCCTCCTGGGCGGTGGCTCACGGCGCCGTTTAATCTCACTAGTCATATGACTCTGTTTCTTGCTGAAGATGCTGAGATACTTGGAATGCAGGTAAGCTTTCGTTTGCTCCTGATCATGTCTGTGATGCTATTCCAAATGTGAATACTTGATTGGTTTACAAGTTGCTGCAAGGTGGTTATAATCCTAGTATGCTAGATGAAGAATGACTATTTCTTTAGAACTTGGAGTTTGATAATAGTTATGAATTGGGCCTTGGACCAGGTGAGGTTTTGGTAGCTTATATGACATTTTTCGTATTTCGATTTGTAGGAGTTCTCCTTTTTATTTGGTGATGTAGATGCTTAGTCTAGAAGAAATGGGGTTAGATCACGGTTGTGTTTATTCCGCTCTGTAATGTGTATATGCATCACTTTCAAACAATTATTCGCTAGAGCAAGGTTACACTTGTTTAGGACTTGGAATTTGATAAGAATTATGGTACTCGGTTTAATGAGCTGACCTCCCAACACTGGTTGAAGTGTTACCTGTTATGTAATGAATGTGATTTTTCTAAAGGATTTAAGCCATACAAAAAGAAGGATAGGTGCTGGTAGTAAATGATAAAGAAACTTAAGTTAAATCTTCAATCGACCAAAAAAAAAAAAAAAAAAAAAAGAGGAGTTAAATCTTCAACCTTTTTTTTACTTGGAAATAAAACATCCAGAAGCTGCTGTAGTTTAATTCAAAAGTAGCTTACCATTTTGTTAAGCACTCTGATTTCCTGGTCTAGGTTCTTGTGGTGAGAATAGGGTTGTGATAGGAATGATCATATGGCATTAACGTTTATGCTAGACTAATATACAGTTTAGTTATCCTACAAGCTTTATAGTAATATAAACTCAATTAGTAATCCCTATTCTTGGCTAATTTAGCTAAAAGTTTCTTCTGCTGAGTTAGTTGGCATTGGTTGGAGAAAGCATTAATGCTTGCTGGATCTTATGGAACCTCTAGTTCCATATTTTGTTCTTGTCTGTAAAAATCCCCTAGGTACAATGAGCCCAGCATGTGTGCTTTTTAGCAGTGAGCAGTACAGAACTTAGAGGCTTTGGGCTTTGCTGCAAATGTTAACTTATCAGTATGCACTCACATATGAATATTCCTACTTTGTCCTACTGCCCTGATCTCTGGAAACCAATCTTAAGCAGTAGATCAGCTCATGATTTGAATAACATAAGTTAATCACACTCTATTATGCCTTCACCCAAATTGCCGTTATTGTTTTAAACCTTTCATGAGATGTAGCATACTACGGAGAATATCTATGCATTTTTACAGTCGTAAACACACACATAATGGCGTCATTCATGGATTCAAAAAGATTAGGGTGTCAATAAAATTTGCAGTTTACATGACTTTGCTAATATTCTTTGCCCCTTCAAGAATGATTAAGCAACCTGGATGAGATCTTGGACAAACACAATATAATTTTTTGCCCAGTCTCTGATGATGCATTTTCTCTCCTTTTTGCATTGCAGGATGAGAAGTATTGGCCTTTGATGCCTCCACTGCCTTCATATGGGTATGGAAGAGAGCACCCTGGGCCTCGGTATGGAAGCTTGATTCATGGTCAAAATCTTAAAGATATTGTTATAACAGGTAATACATTTATCTGTATTGACCTTCAGTTCATAGTAATGGTGTTTAAGTTTAAATTCAGAAGTTCATTATTCAGAAGTTTAAATTCAGAAGTTCATTATTTGGCATACACTTTGAGGCTGTAAACCTTTCTTGTTAGCAACCATGTCTATCATGGATACTTCATAATAGCATCTTGCTGCCCAAGTGCATGTTGTCGTTGGTTTTGAAATCTACCTTTGTTGTGAGTAAATCAAGAAGTAGGTACAGGAAATTTTGTAGACACTATCCTGCACAGAGGCCAAGTTGTGAACCTGTCTTTCTTCCAAGGGCTTAGTTTCTTACTTGTGCTAATTATGTTTATGTATTCACTGATCAACAGGACATAATGGTACCATTAATGGTCAGGGTCAAACATGGTGGAAGAAGTATCGCCAGAAGCTTCTCAATCACACGCGGGGTCCACTTGTTCAGATTATGTGGTCAAGTGACATTGTAATCACTAATATAACTTTACGAGATTCTCCTTTTTGGACACTTCATCCATATGACTGCAAGAAAATTACAATTAGAAATGTTACAATCCTGGCTCCCATATTTGAAGCTCCAAATACTGATGGAATAGATCCTGGTAAGTGTGTCCTGCTATGGCGGATCTTTGTTCACCCCTACTTTTTAGTTTGCTTGGATCAGTAATGGTATCTGGTACGGATAGATTTTGGGTTGTCACTATTTATCCCATCTAAATATTTAGAGGCATCATTGCACTAAAGAAGATATTAGGCGAAACAAAAGACAGGATGAAAAGTGACAATGCAGCTAATATTAGGAAAATGGGTGGAGAAATGCTCCTGTTATTAGGGGGAACTCACCTGTGTATT
This sequence comes from Rosa lucieae, assembly GCA_024704745.1. Taxonomy (NCBI): domain Eukaryota; kingdom Viridiplantae; phylum Streptophyta; class Magnoliopsida; order Rosales; family Rosaceae; genus Rosa; species Rosa lucieae. The sequence goes on from CM045493.1 coordinate 7,330,610, forward strand.
TGAGGGATGGTGATGATGATTGAAAAGGCTGGCCATGTTATTTGGTTTTGATTTGCCTGGATCTCACAAGGGTTGCTTGAGGGAGGAAACTATTCTTTCAGTGAAACATAATCCTGTATTTCATCTACCTTAAAACTAAGTGGCTATTTGTGTATTTCTGTTCGTGTTTGTCTGCTTTGCTCTTTTATGTCAGATCTCTAAGAATATTGAATAGCTTTGATTTTTGGTAACCAGATTCCTGTGAGGATATGGTGATTGAGGACTGTTACATAAGTGTGGGGGACGACGGAATTGCAATAAAGAGTGGCTGGGATCAGTACGGAATTGCTTACGGACGGCCATCAAAAAATATACTCATTCGTAACCTTGTGGTCCGCTCTATGGTCAGGTGAATTTACGCCTTTCTTGCTATCTTACTCGGCACTTTTGCAGGCTTTCATTACATGCTTGTTGCATCCTGGCATTATTTTATGCATCTTTTGCAATTAAACTTGGAAGGTGTGAATAGCACCCCTAGAGAGTCCTGCTCCGGAGTGCGGGTGTATATTAGTGCAGGAGGGTAAGGGGCATGGTGAATAGAAACCAGCCTCCTTGAAACTCCTTGTTATCTCTGTCTGGGCATGCTTGACTTCTAGCTCCACTAGTTTTGTTTTCTAACATAATTCCTAACCGACCTAGGCATGTATTCCATGCCAACCCAAAAGCATAAGATAAAAAGTAAGAATAAAGGAAAAAAACGAAGAGATGAAGAACATAAGGAGAATTTCGGGCCTATCAAGTCTCTGACTGGAAAGTGAGGAGACCAGCTCCTTGATCTTGACTAGGATATTGTTAGAATTCTACTTGTATGGCTTTTGCACTAGTGTTGGATGCCATACAGCAGTAGCTGAACTAGTAAGAGCCTTTATCTTTACTTGAATGCTAACATGCAGCCAGACATTTATGGCATCTTGAACTCATTAGTATCCAAAAATTGTCAGAACAGTGCTATTCCTTTTCTCCTTTGTTGTTTGCTAGTATTTCTGTCTATTAAAGAGTAACTCAAAGTTACCCTTGGTTGAAATGCAACAGTGCTGGCATATCAATAGGCAGTGAGATGTCTGGTGGAGTTTCAAATGTCACAGTGGAAAACCTGCTTGTGTGGAGCTCAAGGCGTGCTGTTCGGATCAAGACCGCCCCTGGAAGAGGTGGATATGTGCGTCACATAACCTACAGGAATCTGACGTTTGACAATGTTCGAGTTGGAATAGTTATCAAGACAGACTACAATGAGCACCCTGATGATGGCTACAATCGAAAGGCTTTTCCGGTGCTTAGGGACATAAGCTTCACAAGCATCCACGGACAGGGAGTTCGCGTGCCTGTCCGTATCCATGGGAGTGAAGAGATTCCGATAAGAAATGTGACTTTTCGAGATATGTCAGTGGGGATTACATACAAAAAGAAGCATATTTTCCAGTGTGCCTTTGTTCAAGGTCGTGTAATAGGGACCATCTTCCCTTCTCCTTGTGAAAATCTTGACCGGTATGATGAGCAAGAAAAGCTGGTGAAGCACTCTGTCTCCCAGAACATGACAGACATAGATTATGATTTTTGAGGTGAGCTCTCCATATCAATGGTTTATACTTCTGGAGGGGTCCTCAACAACTTCAATACCTGTGTGGGAGGCGCAACTTGGGACGATGAAGATGGAGCTGTTTGTGTTATTATTCCATTTTCCATTTCTCACTCCCATCTTATAGCTTTTTTTTTTTTCTTTTATGACATGGAGTTGTATATACCGAGAGTTTTCAGTTCACTAAGAAAGGCACAGTTTGATGTAGTCATGTTGTATTGTATACCACTCAACTGTGCTCACAACTTCTCAAGTAACAAAGCTTCTGTCTTACGTATAATAGTTTCCACCAAGGACGGGAATGAGGGATCACTAGGTCAATGTAAACATGCAGGCTAAGCAACAAATTTCAAGTCTCTTAGGACAAGATGTTGAGATTAATAATATTAAAAATGGTCCCAACTGTGAATTTAGTCAAAAATGTATGATAAACTTAAAAACTTGTTCATGAAGTTGCCGAGAAGTTTTTTATTAATTTTTGTTTTTATTTATTTATTATTATTAAGAAGTTGCTGAGAAGTTCCTTATCATTGTTATAATGCTTATGACAGGGACCAGATTATCATTTACTTGTTTCATGAAGAATTTGGTAGATTAGTAATTTAAACCATCAACTGTTCACTTCTGAGGAAAAGGTTCAGGCCGCTCAGCAAATCCTATGAGTCATACTTATAGGCCTGTTTTTCCCTGAATAACTGATTTATTTAGCCTCATTTTGTTTTTGCTCTGAAATGATCTAACCATAGCAAACATTTGCCCCAAAATGAAGGGGAAAAAAAACAGTGAATATATCCATGCCATAAAACCTCATATCAGGTCGGTGGTGACTGGTGACAGTACAAGATAGTAGACAGACGACAATAAAACAAAGAGTTAAAAAAGAACCCACAGAAAAATAAATTTGGACGGAAAATGAAAATCAATGTGACATCCCACCAACCACATTTGAAAAAATTGCAAGGTCAGAAGATAGCTAGGTATCTAATCATTTCAAGTTAAGGAACTTGCTAATTCCTTGTGCATTACATGACATTTTGGAAATGATTTATCAAATCACGTCACATGTTAAAAACTCAAATAACTTATACCATAATCGTCGATCGTCAATTAACTCATATACAGTACATAAAGTTCTACAAACCGAAAACATACATAAGTAAAATTTTAGCTAAAACAGTTTTTCACGCATCACATTTTTGTAGCGTAGTAACACGGCAGCATCCAAAGTTCTTACACACGTACAATGAACTAGGACTCCAGAAATAATAATATTATTCTTGTTCACTTGTTTTTTTTCACTCAAACTCAAGATCCAGTATTCAATATTACAAGATCTTGCTATCCAATCCATTCAATCCATTTTGTACGGTCCAACCTATTTCATAACCAGTTAACCACGGCCATAGAAATGAAGGATTGGGTTCAACTATACCCCATAAAGTCAGACAAAAAAAAAAAACTATACCCCATACAGTCAAACAAATTAAAATTTATGGGGTTCAACGATACCCCATAAAGTCAAACAAATTAAAATGTGACTATCTCGCAGTACCAGCAGAGTTAGAACCCTAACTATATCCTCCCCGATCGATTAGCCCTTCGATCTACTACGAATGTCTGTAAAAATGAGCTTTTTTCTGGACCTCCATGTCCATCGAACCTTCACCTTCTTAATGATTGAAACCAGTCGCGGTTAGTCTCAATATGACTATATATGAAAGGGAGAATTCTTGGGTACCTTGGTGTTTGTCATACCCTCATTTTATTAAATATTTTGGACCATTGGATTAGTAATATATCCAATGGTTCAAAATATTTAACAAATTGGTAACTTGTTTAGCCCTTAGTCTTTCTAATTTTTTTGGTAACACAAACTACTAATTGAATTGAAAACAATAAAGATAGGGAAAACAATAAAGCCAATTAATGTTTGATTTATCAATTGACAATTGACAATTATGATTTTTCCTTTTTCAAAAAAAATTAAAAGAACCTTATATCCTAGGTTCACCGAATTACTTTTAGTTAAATATTCTGTATTACTAATTAATTTTATTATTAGTGCATTAATGCTTGATTAATACTTGTTATTAATGGACAATTACACAATTGAAAATTACGTTTTTTCCTTATTAAAAACAAAAATCTTCTAACCTAAGTTCGCAAAATTAGTATTAGTTAAGTAATCTTTATTACCAATTAATTATATCATTAGTAGTTTCCTTAACCAAATATAATTCTTTTTACATGCATTTTACGACAATGACAACAATTAGTATAAAAATAAATAATATTTGTTTTAAATGTAGTCAAATGAGAACTTACTTTAGGACTTATTTACTCAAATGAGAATCTACTTTACTCTAATGAGAACCTATTACAATTACCACTTTTTGGACTTAATTACTCAAATGAGAACCTACTTTTCTCTAACGAAGAACTTATTTACTTTAATGTTGATTTTTTTTCTTCTAATTACCACATGTGTCCTCAAAGTGGTAAATATTATATAAAATAGAATATGTATGAATCTTTATGTTTTTGTCATTAGTGAAATTATTACTACAATGACTACACATTTTATCACAACCCACAACACTTGATGTAAAAGCGGTAACTTTTGTTCTATTTGTAGTAATTACTCCACCTAAACTAATGTACTAATTTATAGACAATTTAACAAGTATGACAACAAATTTGTTGTCAGAGTGGTAAATCTTTATGTTTTTATCATTAATGAAATTATTACTACAATGACTACACATTTTACCACAATCACAACAATTGATGTAAAAGCTGTAACTTTTGTCCTATTTATAGTAATTACTCAACCTAAACTAATGTACTAATTTATGGACAATATAACAAGTATGACAACAAATTTGTTGTCAAAGTGGTAAATCTTTATATTTTTATCATTAATGGAATAATTACTCAATGACTACATATTTTATCATAACTCGCAACTATTGGTGTAAAAGCGGTAACTTTTGTTCTGATTGTAGTAATTACTTCAAAAACTATACCATTTACAAGATTACCAACCATTTTACAATTCCTACAACATTTGTGTTCTGAAAATGGTAAAATTAAAATTAGACCAAAAGATATGTAACAACTCAGTATTGTAAGGAGCTTCTCCACTTGATAATCAAGGTTCTAAATTTGATAAAAGTTGTCCAAATATGATATTTACATATTTGACCACTTAATTACAATAACCACAATAACTGTTGTCATAAGTCATAATTGTATTTCAACTATGTGTAATTTATTAGTTTGACAATACTTGTTACATGATTTTTAACAATGTTACATATCAAGAAAGAGTGTGTTGTTAATATGATATATTTTATTTTTTAAAATGACACATGTCGATATTTAATTGGGTAACCTGTTGACCAGTTCAGTAGGTTTCCACTATATTAATTTACTAAAAGTATTAAAAAAAAAATAATAAGGATATAACAAACACCAAGGTACCCAAGACGACCCCTATATGAAAGAATAAGAGATTTTCGCCATGTATTGTTTAACCATTTGATTACGATTATCATCATTTTATTTTGTCCGATACACTGACTGGTTCAATTTCCCCTTGATTGCATGAACCAAAAACAAGAAATCCATGCTGATAGCTAGATGCCTACCGAACAAAGCCATTCAGAGAGAGAGAGAGAGGCAAGTAGTGCGGTAGCCGGTAGAGGGTACTACTCATCGATCGATTCCAATTATTGATTTCTCTCTGCATTGCATTGAAGTTTGATAGCCACGAAAAAATAAATATCTGGTAGCTAGCTATTTGAACCCTGTTGCAAAGATATTGAATGAAAACGCTGCTTCAACCTGCTGGAATTTTAGGTGTAGTACTCTAGAGGTAGTCGAAGAAGGAAGGAAGAGGAAAGAAAGACGAAAGGAAAAGAAACGCGAAAGATCATGAAGGACTACATTGTTACTGACTTAAATTCTAATTACAAAATTACATGGACTTTTCTTTCAAAAAAAAAAAATATATCTCAACTTTTAATTGCTGCCAAAATCACCAAAGTACCTACCCTAACATACTCCTAAGGAGTCCTAACACAACCTGTAGATCGAATTAAACCTACAAAAATCTGAACTGATCGAAAGTCTTGGTCTATACTCTGCATGTAGTCATATTTTTATATAATTCCCAGAGGCCAGAGCAATAAATCAACTAACCTCCTTGAACGTAATGATATTATAATGTAGCCCTGCCCTTTATTGGTTACTAAACATCGATCTCTAGCTAGCTAGCTGAATCCATCTATTTGGTGGAAGTTTCAGAGCCAGAGAAGTTTTTACGTACTGCATAAAACTGATCATGAATGTGTAGCGTTAATTATAAGTTGACACAGAAAAGTTGCAGTGGTCGTTAGTATCAGATGGAAAAGTATTATTGAGTAATTTACAGCATATATACTATAGCAAGAACATCTAGAAAAAGCTGAATCACTAATAGTACGTACGTTTTACATGATCATTATCCAACACCATGTGAAATTATCAATGGTCTTCCTAACGAGCTAGCTCCACCTCTATAATTACTAATTACGCTACCTCGATTAATAATTTTGATCCTGGACCTAGTCAGCTAGCTAGCTAGTACATGCAACGTACTCCATTATTGCTAGCTATATATCTAGTTAACTGATTGCTTTGGTCGTTTTCTTCTTGACTCCTCCTCTATCCCATGGCGATGACTGGTCACCAATAAGTCGATATGTACCTCTAATCAACCATGCTAGCTAACAATCTTAAATTTCTGATCGAGTGGCCTCACAGATCGACCATGGTGGTCCTCAACATGTTTATGTTCGTCGATTGACAGCCTTGGTCGAATCACAAACCGCATGTAGTACGTGGTCCTCAACAAGCTAGAGAATCTATATATGTTCTTGATCGATCGAACTGATCATGGGTAGCTACCTATACACAGAGACGATTGTCAGTTGTACGTTCATTGTATAAAGTTTGTTATATCAAACCATCAACGGAAGCTAATCTCAATATTGGATGACGGATATTTATCTTTGGATCTCCGATACAAACCTTAACAAGAACAGTTAGTTTAGTCTTAGATTTCAGTAACGAATAAAGTTTAGTAGGAGTACGTTATCACAACCTTAACTTGCACAAAAGAGCTAAGAATGTTAGTTACCTTTTGAGTTTTAAGGATCCGACTTTCTTACATTACAATAAACGTTTATATATGCTTTTGCGTCTAAAGGAAATTTACTAAACAGCCCCTAAAAGTAGTCACCAAATATCAGCTATCGCCACTCAAACGCAAATATTCGTTGATTGAAATTACCCGCATCTCACCACTAGACCACTCTAAAGTGAAAATGCTCTGCATGTCACATTTAATATCTTTGTAATCGAGCCGCAAAGTTGGAAAAATTATATCGAGAGAGACCGCGGTCACCTCTCATGATTTGAGATCAATTTATTTTATTTTATTGAACGTGAGGTGACGTGAGGTAACAAATTATTTTAACGTTAGTGAGTTAGTGACACACTTATTTAATCTGTATTCAGATTAAGGTCTACGAGAGTATCCAAACAAAGTTAAACTAACCCTCCGCTGTAAACGCACAAACCTAAAGAGCCTTTTAAACTTTCTTGTCACAAACCGGTGAGCGCGCAAGGGAGTAGTCACATGGTAGGCTGTCTGAGCTGTAGCCTAGACAAGATTTTGGCCCCAAAAACCTTTAAGTATATGTATATTTCCCTTCAGCCCATACTAGCCCAAAGAAGAAGAAAAAAATTATATGCAACTACTCAACTAACTCGAGTCCTCGGGTCCTCGTCTCCTTGACGGCAGTGCGGCACATTAGTTGCTGCTTAATTAGTTGAACGCTTGAACCCACAAACCCCCGCTGGAATTCGCCGTGAGGCCGTGAGTCCATGACGTCCGGCAACAACCCCGATCCGCACTAGTAATTTGGGGATTTAAAGTCTGATTTAGGGATCACATATTCACAGGTACAAGCTGTTCTTTGCTTTTGTTTGTTTGATTTGGAGAATTAGAGTTGTTTTTGTTAGTTAGTTTGTTTGATTTTGGGTCTTGACCTTTTCTATTCCAGGACTTGATATTTTGTGTTCTGCTGTTATGGGTCTTCGTCTTATGCGTAAACTTTGCAAGTAATGGAACTACAGCTGCAATCCTTCTTTGACAACTTTGATCCCTGAGCTGCTGCTGCTAATTTCCATCAAAGTAACTGACCGTTAGGCCTCGTTTGGTTCACGGAAATGAAAGTAATTCCATGGACTTTCCCATAGGAAGGGAAATGAAAATTTCCCTAGAACTTTTCATTCGGTTGTTTGGTAATGTAAGGAAAGTTATCAGGAAAATTGCTAAAACGTTTGTAAATAATGTAATAAAATAATTGGTGGTTCTATTCAGACCTCCCAATTTGCTCTTTGGACCTGTTTAGCTCCAGTTTTGTTGCAGCTGGTCAACAGTCTCTTTTCTTGCGCGGGCGTGCCAGCAATGTTTTGGTGCGGTCGTCGGGGGTGTCCCTTGACCTGACTTATGTCGAGCGATTGTAGACGAGGAGAGCACCAACCTCGTCGCGGGATTCTTTGTACCTCGTGGTGAGGACTTTGCTGTAGTTTCTTCTTGTCACACAATCGATACTCAATATTGTAGATTGAGCATAGCGAAATCACCGGGAAGTGTTGAGATCTTGCTAAAGCGTTACTTTAGCTTGGCTGGTTTGCGAGGGCGTTACCCTTGCTTGGCTGGTTCCGTAACCGTTGTGGTCGTGGTACTACAGTCGGCTCCCGAGGAGACTAGAACCGAAGCACTTTGACAGAGGGTTTGGTGGCACTGACAATCGGCTCCTGAGAAGATTAGGACTGGAGTATGATCACCGATAAGAGAAAGAGAGGGGTTCTCCGGAGAGAGTTGAGAAGTCGTAGAGACTCTTTGATGAGAAATGTGTGTGTTGTTGTTTGTTGTGTTGTTTTGTGCGAGGGCGTTATCCTTACTTGGCTGGTTTCGTAACCGTTATGGTCGCTGTAGTACCGTCGGCTCCTGAGGAGACTAGGACCGAAGCACTTTGACAGAGGGTTTGTTGGCACTGAAAGTCGGCTTATGAGAAGACTAGGACTAGGAGTGTGATTACCGGTAAGAGAAAGAGAAGAAGAGGAGTTGCTCATAGAGAGGTTTGCTCTAGAGAGAACTTAGATCATTTTAGAGATGTTTTGATGAATGAATTGTTTTTGTTGATTGTTGTCTTGTGTCGTGCGAGGGCGTTACCATTGCTTGGCTGGTTCTGTAACCGTTGTGGTCGCGGCACTACCGTCGGCTCTAGAGGAGACTAGGACCGAAGTACGTTGACAGAGGGTTTGGTGGCACTGAAAGTCGGCTTCTGAGAAGACTAGGACTAGGAGTGTGATCACCGGTAAGAGAAAGAGAAGGAGAGGAGTTGCTCTTAGAGAGGTTGCTGTAAAGAGAACTTAGATCATCTTAGAGATGTTTTGATGAATGAATTGTGTGTGTTGTTCTCCTTGATTGTTGTCCTAGCCTCTATATATAGGCTACCAAGCCATAGTGGTTGGCCTTAAACAAATCATGATGGGTTAGGTTTGAGCACTTAAAACACTAATGGAATGTGTTAGGTTTAAATCATTTTCTACTCCCTTATTCCTTCAATCATATCTCCACCAAGAATTCATATTTTGCTTTCGACTTCTTCATATGAAATGATCAACCATGAGTGTAGATTACTATGGTAAAATTTCAGAATTTATTTCCATATGGTTGGGCCGAAAATGCTGCTGGACCTCTTACATGTCCAGTTTTCCAGTTTTGCTTCTGCAGAAAATTGGACTGATTGTTTGAAGGCTTTCTGCTTAAAAAAAGTTCTTTCACTCTTCATAAGAAATGATTCTTAGGACGTCTAGAATGAATCTGAAAAGTTTCAACTCATTTGGAGTTCAGATGGTTAGTCTGTCACCCCTCCTTCCTTGTTTAGCTCTGTTTCTTCTAGCCGAAGTAGGAAAATGTGCTAAAGTTGACTTTTCATTTCCATGCTTCTATCATTTCCTTTTCTTGCAGCTCGCATAATCTTCCATATTAGGCTTTATTTAGCCTCTAAATAATATATTTCGAACTTGTCGACAATATATAGCTTGAGCCACTGACTTTGGCTCAATTTCTCCAAGACACGCCTTGTCATGCTAAAATGCTCATTTTGGGTCCAAACAGGATCTATCTAAATTTTTGTCAAAATTTAATCCCTATTTTAACCCTCTATTATATTTTTTTTTTTAAACTGAATATATAGAATGAATACCATTGATACGCAAGAGTCATTATTCTAAAAACACTCTCTTCGCAATTGTTTTTAGCCAATTGATCGCAAATATGAATCATAGAGTTTTTATTTTTTATTTTTTTATTCAAAATTTGTGATGCACTTCATAACTCCATAACCATGAGAAATTAAAGAGGAAAAGATGAACGAGTAAAGAGCATATTACATCACTTGAGATATGCAAGTAAATTATGCAAGAACCCATAAATTTTTGTGGGTTTTTGGGTTGAGAACGTCGCCTCCAGTTTGGCCCTTCTTCTGTACTCCAACACAATTGTACTTATAGTTCTCAATTAAATGCTCTACTATATGCTTGTATTTATCCCTTTTGATGAAACTGACGATGACCCTTCATGCCATGTGACCCTTCATGCCATGTATAGAGTTTAGACTTTAAAGTTGGTAGTGTGGTTATATATTAATCCTTCCTCTCCTCTCTATGTATATAGTTCCTTACCGGACAAAGATAAAAAAAAAATTAATGTTCAAAGGAACTGCATGTATCATACTAGGAGGTATAAAAAAAAAATTAATAATAATAATAGAAGGTAAAATACAAACAAGGACAAAATAGAAAATTTGTTGGAAAAAATTGGGATGGGAGGTCCAAAGAGCAAATTAGGAGATTCAACTAGAACCACCCTAAAATAATATGGTGCGAGTAATAAATCTAAGAAAAGAATGGGAGAAAATGATTCATTTGAAGTTTGGAATGAACCACTTTCCCCCTTATTTTCCCTTCAGAAAATGATTTCCTTTCTTTTTGCATCCCAAACGCAAGAAAAGAACAAGTTTTATTTCCTGATATTTACTTTCCACGAACCAAACGTGTCATTATTGTTGTTGGTGTTTGTTTTTAGATAAAAGTTGGTTAGCTAAAAGATCTTACAAATTTCAACTTGGAAAACCTTGACATTGAAGTTGGTTGCTTTAACGGCTTCTCTATGCAATACACCAGTGCTGGCCACTGCTAGGATATGTAGCAATGTCCAAGGTACAAGGAAAATGTTTAATTGTTGGCATGCTTGTTTATAAGTAGATAGATGCATAACAATGATCATTTTAGTACAAGTGCTTGACTATTGCTTGATAGACTGATGTTGTTTTCCATCTAGGTTTTATATTTTTAAGTTCTTTTAAGGCCTTATTAGTTGTTGTCATTTACTTATGTCTAATAAGTTTGTCTACTTGTTTTCTTTTTGTTCATACAACTTCTAGGTTTGAGATTTCTTTTACATATCTTTAAATTCATGGTTTTTGGCTTCAAAGGTCATCATCCATGTAAAGAACAGCAGAGCACAAAAGTAGACATGTAATTTGGACTAACATGATTGTAGTTTCAAGGTTAGCTCAAGTGCTCAACTTGTTGCATTTATACCATTCCTAATTATATTGTAAAACGCGTATGTAGTATGCTTTAGTTAGTTTATTGTTGTTGTACAACAAATATATGCAGTTTTTAATTTATGGGGTTGGGTTTTATTTCTCACTTGTATGTTTTGATTGAAAATAATAAAGGCGTGAGGATAAGTCTTTCACTGGATTCTAATTTTTTTTATAAAAAAAAACATATATATATATATATATATAAATTATAAAATTTTTGTGCACTTCTATTTAAATTAGCCTAGACAAATTTAGAATCCTGGATCCGCTAATGAGCGCGCTAGATATGAATCTCGACTAATTTCTTATGGCACCAGCCTGGTGATTGATTCACAGGTAAAACGGACCACAGGTCCACAGCCCACCTCGAAGAAATATCTGGCTCTGGTTTTGGCGGGACAGAGACAGAGAGCGAGAGAACAACCACGCAGTTCACGTGGGCTGAAACAAATTACGGTGTCCACTGCCACCGTCACAACCACAGCGGAGGAGGAAGATAAAACCACGTAACAGTCAGCGTATAAACCCGTGAAACTGCAATAGCTAAGCACAGTTTAAACGGCACATGCAATCTCTGCAACCCCACACAAAATTAAAACTACTGGTGGTGAGTGTCGTGACGTTGACGTCGCCGTCGCCGTCGCCATCATCATCACCGTCACGAGGAAAATGTTCTGCTCCGCGCCCTGTGTGAAATTGCACTCCACATAGGAAAGAAGGGCGGTGCGCGTGGGGGGGGGGGGGGGGGGGCCACACCACCCCGCGCCGTCGTCGTCGTCAACCTCTCCTTATCCCCGCGATTTCCACACTGGGTTTCATCTGAAACTGACTGCTGGTCCCGCCGTGGAGCTATTTGATCAAAAATAAATAAAAACACAAACGTAAAAAATCACGAAGGGAATCTCACTATTTGAGGTATGAACTCAGTGGGGAAGAACAAGTAATGTGTTCCACTAATTTGGTTATTCGTATAAATTTTATGAGTCTAATCCAATTTCTAATCGTGGTTTCTGTCACCAGTAACTACAGAGGAAAACCCTACATATAGTATCTAGGTATGAATCTATGCTTGCTGCGCAGAATATTTGGTTACGTAGCTTAGGGTCAAATTGGACCCCAACATGTGTGAACATTATTAGATATTTGTGACCTTAAGCATAGTTAATCGATCAATGATTAGGTCTTGACACTTAGATTTATGTACCTGTTTATGGCACAAATGATTTAGGTTTTGACTTTTGATGCGGAGATATAATATGCTTTGATAAAATTCTTGTGAATTGGACGCGCTTTTGTTTGTTGTGTGACTTTTTACACTAACATTACTGTATAACCTATCTTGAATAATGTAATATAAATTATATTTGATTAAATATCAAATTCAACGGTGTTTAATTATAGACCTGACAGCAATGATCACAGTAAATTGCAAAGTTAAATTTAAGTGACATATTTTAAAAAGTCAATAATCAGAGTGTCAAATAATATAATGCTACTAATTATAATTCAATAACCAGATATCAAAATATTAAAAGTCACATCATTGGGGTTTTCCATCTCATTCATCAAGCTTCTTGTTCTCCCAACTTTCCCGTTCTTGCAAAGTGCATGCAACAATGTGTTATAAACCACAGTATTCGGACCATTTAGAGTAAGTCCACCTATTGAGTCACTAAGTCACTTAATATTCACTGTTTTTTACTTTTTTATGTTTATTTCCACCATATAGGTCACGGGTACAGTTTCCAAACTGACCTGGTGACCTCTAGGTCACTTTAGTGACCTGCAAACTGACCCGGTGACCCAGATTAGTTTGAAAACTGTGTTCGTGACCAAAATGATGGAAATAAACACACAAAAAAAAAAAAAACAGTAAATAGTAATTTACCCAGTGACCCAACGAGTGAACTTGAACTTGCTCTTACCATTTGCTTCACCAAGTGGGCATGACCAATACTGCGAACAAGTGTGACAAAAATGTGTTTATCGGGGGGTAGGCCAATTGAGTGGGGCATTTCGTTGATTCTAATATCTTCCATCAACACGAGTACAACTTTTTTTATTATGTTGCTAGTTTTTGGTTACCAATAACTCAACCTCTACAAAAATAAAAATTCTAGAAATGTAACAAGTGAAATTTCTACAAATGTGTCATCTCGTATCCAAGCAAGAGATAGTGAAGGGACTTTAAAAGTAAAAAGAAAAATTGACGAGGTTTATCATGAAGGTAATAAGAGTATATGTTTTTTTTTTCTCTCTCTCTTTGTCTTTATTTATATTTTCATATGAGGTTAACAGAGTTTACTAACAATTGGAAAAACCACCCTTGGTGAAATTAGTGGTGAATCATAGTAGAATGTTTGACCAAAAAAAAAAAAAAAGTGGAACGTTGAGTTTACTTAGACTATTTTAGGGGTTCTTCAATCTCGTTAGAAAAAGAAATTTCATAGCTAGGTAAATCCAACACATGCTTAAAATTATATTGTCATACCTGTCAATTTAATTTATAGTAGCTTAAATCCTTCTTCATATTTCATCCTTGCAAAAGGTCAGATATATGGGGAAAAAAAAAGTTTAGTTGTTTGATTATTATCATTATCATCATTTTTAGTACTATCCAACAAACTTTGGTTGTCCAATTCCTATCATCAAATCCATGACACAGTGAGCTGTTTATTTTACTCCTTTTTTTGTCTGAATAATTATTGAAAAGTAGGTAAAACAATATGTCTTTCTAATGAGGATCACTAAAATGAGGACTAGTTTAAAACTTTTGTGTTAAACCCACTTTTCAAATACATTTTCACAAATTAATTGTTAGATGTTTAAATATTTATGTGTGAACAATTCTCAGGTTCACCCATTGGGGTGAAGCAGCATATTCACCCTCTTTTATGATTAATGCATAATAACTTTTTAATTTTCTAATCCAACCATTCAAGTTGTATAATGTAATACAAAGATTAGTTCTGTAAAAAAATCAATCAAATTGAAGACTTTTTAATTATTCATTTATATGAAATACATGGACGGTTCATCATAATAGCCGTAAGTGTTGTTAGAACTGTCCATTTATTTGATTCAATTAGATAATTAAACGATTTCCGATTCGATTGATTTTTTACAGAGATGATCTTTAAATGATAATTTAAGATATGGACCGTTGGATTAAAAATTTATTAAGTAAAAGTGAGTTAATCGATAACAGGGGTGAATATGCTTGTTCACCCAGGGGTGAACCTAAGAATTGTTCTTTATGTGTAGATCGTTTATGCAATTTTTCAACCAAATTGAAAATTCTTAAAACATTTATAATCGTGATATCTAGTTCGGTACCTTAACTATTAGCAACTTGAAAGAAAAATTTTAGAAATGATCTACTCATGCATACATAAACATATGACTGTTGATTTGCCGTAATGTAATAAAAAAGTGGGTCTCCCAAACCGTTTATTAGAAAATTCTAAACTACTCCTTATTTTAGTTGTTCTCATTAGAATATCTTCCAGTAAAATAAAACGACTTTAAGTATTTAAGATTAGACTCATGGTAGATATGAGATATATGAGTGAAGTTAAAACAAATTTTATTTTTTATTAAACTAAAAGACTTCATCACAGTAGAAAATATTACAGCGTGTTAATATATATTATACATTTAATTATAAAGTTTACAGGACACAATTACTCAAGAGAGAACTCGTTCCACCAATGAAACTTTTATTATCACTCGAAATAATACACCTGCGATGAAGTGATAAATTTACGACATAAAAATTGAACATAGGAGAAAACAAACATAAATATAAAAAACTGAGCAAAAGAATATCCCAGTCGAAATGGGCAGCTGCATTTTACATAAAGCAGGGTTTGTCTACGTACGGCGTACCGTATTTGGGCCAGGGAGAACGTGAGGTTGCCGCCTACTTTTTTATTTTCCCGAAGAAAAATTAAGGAAAAAAAGGCAAAAGACCAAAGCAGCGGTACTCGGTTGCGGCCCACTCCACTCTCACGTTGTACCTAACGGGGCAAACACCGTTTACAACAAGCTTCCGGACAGTGAATTTACCGAAATGTCCACACGTGATTTATCCATGTGTGTTTTTGGCAAGAGGGGCATTTAATGGAAATGATGGTTCGTGAGGGGACCATTGGTGTGTTGACTATTGGACTCTTGAGAAGCTGGCCAAGCTGGGTATCACATGAGTGCATGAATATTTTATGGGGAATACAACACATCCCTCACACCTTTCATTTTTACCATAGTAATAATATTTTCCACTGTTTTTATTTATTTATATTCTAAACGTCTGGATGAATGAAAAATGTAAAATAGAACAAAATAAAACTTTAAATAACGGAATAAAGAAATAACTAAAATCTCTTTTCAAGAGAAGAAAAGAGTGACATTTGTCATGAATATAAAAAAAAAACTTTTAAATAATCAATTCAAGACACAAAATATTTTGAACCACACGTGTTAAATGTCAGAACAATAAGAGATGTATTACGTTGGCGTGTGAGTAACGACATTTCACGTACTCGTCTACAATTCGCTGCATTAAATTAATGAATGTATGCATTCACTTATAATTTTCTCCACGAGTGACCCACAACAAATCAAACTTTCTTCTACACTTGGTGCCCAACTCTTTTGGATATCTTATTCAAGACTGACGGAAGAACAGCTCAAGTTGAATAACATCAACATAAATCTCAGCTTTTTAGTTTCCTCACGAGGAGCTTGCATTGAGCTAAACTTTCTTCTACATTATTAAGGGCTCGCAACGAACCAAACTTTCTTCGGGAAGTTTGATGAAGATGAAAATGGGCAATACTGTAAATAAGTAGCACGTCAGGGGCAATATGTTATTGGGGAAAGCGGCAATAGAAGCATATGGGGGGCGTTTATTAGGTGACGCAAAGAACACGTGTTTGAAATGGCAAACTGACGGCGACTGATGACAGAAAAATAAAAAAATCTCACGAAGTCGACCTGGGAAGTTGCGAAGGAAGCCAACTAACCCCAGCTAAGGCCCATATATTCCTCGTGCTTTAACTCATTAACCACCCAATTATAAAATTCAAAAACATTAAAATAATTATTATAAAAAAAAATCAGTAAATATAGATAAGCCTCTCTCTGTAAGTTGTAGATAAAGCCATAAAGCAGAGCCAAAGAAGAAGAAGAAGAAGAAAGGGTATATAGAGAGAGACATAGCGCACGAAGATCAACTCTGCTTTGTTTTGTCTTTGTCTGTTTGATTTGGGTTTTTGAAATTTGGCCTCTGAGAAATGTCGAGCTCGTCGGAAGCCACCGAGAT
Organism: Rosa lucieae; assembly: GCA_024704745.1. Classification (NCBI taxonomy): domain Eukaryota; kingdom Viridiplantae; phylum Streptophyta; class Magnoliopsida; order Rosales; family Rosaceae; genus Rosa; species Rosa lucieae. The sequence goes on from CM045493.1 coordinate 7,347,282, forward strand.
GATGATGAGAATGGCGGAGAAGCCGCCCAGTTTCAGTCAGACTTGTAGCATGCTCTACCAGTTCCTCAAGGAGAAAGGTGCCAACTTGGGAGATCTGAACCTCGACATGCAGCTCCCTAATAATAATGGTCTGTGATTTCAGACAGAAACATATCCCTTTGTTTTTTAGCTCCTGAAATTTCTGTTTTTGGGTTTCTTCTTGTGTTGGAACTGTGTTAAAAAAATTTCTGCCTTTTTTGATGGATGCAGGGAGTGGTGAGATGTTTCGCCAGAAGACCCAGCAGATGAATTTTTATCCGGTCATGGAGAAACCGAGGAACGTGCCGGCTCTGAGTCCGAGGGACTTCAAATCCATGGATTTGTTCCCTCAGCAAGCTGGATTTGGACCTTCTCTGCCCAAGATGACTGATTCTAGGTATGCCCAAATCCACTATCTTCAAATTCAAGCCAATGATAGTAGCAGTGAATGATTTTGATCTTAATTATTATTGTACATAGGCTCATTCTAGCTTGTTGATTATGTATCAGTGTGAAGAAGACGGTCCCAGGGGAGCCCCAAAAGGCCCAGATGACCATCTTCTATGGTGGGCAAGTGATAGTGTTCGATGATTTTCCAGCTGAGAAGGCAAAGGAGGTGATGCTCTTAGCAAGCAAGGAGAGCTCCAAGAGCCACCACGCTGCTCATGGTTCTGCTCCGGTCAAGGCCAACACCAACTCTGCTTTTGCCTCTCATTTGGGGAAGGTTCCCATCAATTCCGGCACCGGCACCGGCACTGGCACCGCCCCGGTTGCTCCGAGCTCAAACCCTTTCCCCAAGTTCGGCAATCAAGTGATTCAGCAACAGGAGACCATCAAGCCAACCCCGACTCGTCCCATCATTTCTGGTACTTTTCCGGAACTAGTCACTCTGTCTCGATATGAAGCAATGCTATGTGTAACATGTTTTGATGAATCGTACGTATTGGTTTCTATCTCATTGCAGATATACCAATGCAAAGGAAGGCTTCACTTCAACGCTTCCTGGCGAAGAGGAAGGATAGGTAAGCTAAAACCATTCTGGCTTTGATTACTGTGGGTTGTGCTGGTTTAGGTTTCGATTTTGACATTAATTGCCGCGGGTTTATTATGGTGTCTAATTGGTGAATTTTCTTGGCAAATTAACAGGATTAACAGCACGGCTCCATACCAAATGAGCAGCCCCGGTCCTTCAGGCCCTGCAAAGCCGGAAGCTGAAAGCAAGTCATGGTTAGGCTTGGCAGCTCAGCCAACTCAGTAATCTGAGCTCCCCGATTATATGATGCATACTTAGGCTTCCTATAGTTTCGATTCCTGCTATTATCTTTTCAATTTTGGTGGCTTTAAAAAGCCGGAAATTTGGTTATTAGTCCTGTTGTTCTTAATTTCCTTTATCACGGCTTGCCTCAACTGCTCGAGCTAGCCATAGATCATCTAACTGTTGATTAAATTTCAGTTTCTGTAATTAAACTCCATATGAAATGAAGGAATTCGATCAATGATAAAAATTTATTATTCAGTTTCTTAGTGGGTGTATCATAATGTCTATCTTCAGATAAGAAAAAGCATAGTTCTGAGGCATGTTAAACGTTCATCTGGTTGTGTGGTGTTCAAAATCCTCTATCTTTCCATTCATTTCATTTCATGTGGCCCATTTTGTTCTTGTGGTGGCCATTTTATAAAGTAAAGAAAACAATGGTGCAACACACATGCCTTGTGTTGTGTGACCAACATCAAGGGGGTCGGGGTCGGGGTCTGTGTACATATGTTTGTGAAATCCATGTGCACAAAAGTTTGTTGCTAAGATGCCGTCACTTTCTGTTTTTGGTAGACAATAGATATTTCCATTTTTGGTATTCAAAATTACTACTCGAGAGATTACGGATGTTTTTTTGTCTTAATATACGGATACTATATAATGTACTTAAAAAATATGAATAATCTACCAACACAACAAGTCGCATTAGAAATTATTCATGCATTGACCAAAGGGAGCTTCTATTCACACCTCTAAAATTGGTATTTGTATCTCTCTCTTTTTCCAAATTATAGTTGATTTTGTCAATTCATGTCAAATTACCAATAAGGACACAAAAGAGGGGGGAAAAAATTTATAATTTTTTTTAGGGTAAATTCCTCCTATGGTACCTGAGGTATTGCTACTTGGACAGTTTGATACCTGATGTATTAAAGGGGACAGTTTGGTACCTGAAGTTAGACTCTGTTTGACACTTTGGTACTTCTGTTAATTTTTCTGTTAAATGTAAGGATAAAATTGACATTTAGAATATATGTATAAAAACATAATAAAAAAACATGAGTTTGTGGGTTGATTGCCGTTCTTCATAATTTTATAGGTATGAATTAATGCTTATGAGTTATGTTGAAGGTGAAATGTTCGAATTTTATGTTTAAGAAATATAATAATCAGATTTTTTTGGGTACTATTATCTATGAATCCACTGATTTTTTCTCCAAAATTTGGATTTTTCCTCCTATTCATAAACTCAATGCGATGATATTATTTGGTATTATTTTAGGTCTTTGTCATTTTGTGGGTCATTTAGGAGAAAATAAAAATGAATTAATACTTTTGGGTTATGTTAAATTTGACATAATTGAATTTTATGTTTAAAAAAAATTAGTTGTACGAGACTAGTTTCAATGGAGTAGTCTCATGGGTGTTTACTAAATGATTACTATATTTCTTGAACATAAAATTTGAATATTTCACCTTCAACATAACCCATAAGCATTAATTCATACATATAAAATTATGAAGAAAATCAACCCACAAACTCATGTATTTTTATTATGTTTTTATACATATATTCTAAATGTCAATTTTATCCTTACATTTAACAGAAAAATTAACAGAAGTATCAAAGTGTCAAACGGAGTCTAACTTCAAGTACCAAACTGTCCTCTTTAATACATCAGGTATCAAACTGTCCAAGTAATAATACCTCAGGTACTATAGGAGGAATTTACCCTTTTTTTTAACCCCTCTCATCCCATGATGTTAGTGAGGTCTGAAACTGTGACATCCACTATATCGGTTATCCTAGACAACCAATATATCACAGCTCATAGACAAAAAATAAAAAATAAAAAGGTCTTTTCTTACCTTTACAAACAGTAGGTTTCGATGAGGCAATTCGCAAAATTCTAAGCTGTGCATTGCCTATTATATTGCTGCTTGCGCTTTTTTTCCAACTCGAAGCAATTAGTAAATATGTGTCTCTCTCCAAGCTAAGGAACATTATGTTGGACCGGCTTTGGAACACCATGACCACTTTTAGTACAGACATCTGTACCGACTATACGTAAATCATAATTAAGTGATGAAAACTTTGAATCCAAAAACTCAGTTTAATTAAAAATTTTGAGAATTGGGAGTAATATCTAAACATCTCAGATAGCAGTATACCAATGTGCTTCTATATTCAATTGGTTTAATGAAAAATACTATATTGACTACCAACTGAAGATTTTTATTTTGTTTTTGTGCAACTTAATTGTATGAAGGGTAAAATAGGATTGTGAAATCTTCAAAAATTGAATGAGGTTCCACTACTGATTTTGGAGGTATGAATAGAACTTAAAAGGAGAATCAATGATGAATGTTGTGGGAAAATTAGGGAGGTTTAGATAGCAAATTGGTTATTTATAAAAGTAAATTGGAGGTCTATTAAGTTGAGAGGTCCAAATGCCAATTTTAGAGGTATGAATAGAAGCTCCCTTGACCAAAACCTCAACTATTACCGTCTTCTTTGTCCTTTGCTGGACTCTGCTTAACCCGTCCGGGAGGACGACCCTCTTTCTCTAGAGCTGGTCCCATAGAAATAAGAACCTCCACAAACTCACCAAGCTGAAATTCCTGAGGTATAATAGCCAAACTAGGCTTGAATTGCTTTTTTCGTACACCCAAAGACCCAACAACAACCAGCCCAGCAGAAGCCAACCCATAAGAAACAAGCCCAGCAGCAGCTAGCCTAGCAGTCCCAGCCGCACGGCCCACATTGCAACCAGGCCCAACCATATGACTAGTCAAATCAACGGTCAACCCTAATTCAAAAGGGTTGCCTGTCGATTTTTTTGAAGTCACCGCTACACCTTCTGCAACAGCCCTCGACGCCGCTTCAGCCACAACCCCCCTCGACCCAGGAGCTTTTGGCATCCCCTCCAACAACTCATAGGACATCACCGACCCCACGATCTTCGACACAGAGACCGGTGACCGCGACGCCGAACCTAGCACCGTTCGGCTCGTCTGCACCCCTACTGGGCCTGACACCTCCGATGGCAGCGTCTCCACCTCCATTCTACGATCACAAAGACCACTTCCATGACAAAAAAAAAACGCACGCCAAACAGAGGCCGTGACACTTTTCATACTACAACTCCACCAACACCGAGATCACCAGCGAAAATTCGAAGATCCACTGCGCTCAGATCCTCAACCGAACGTCTTGCAGCACACGAATCCTCTGAATCAGATCCTTCCACTACACCACCCCCTAGTCAACCAGAACAAAACCTCCCAGTGCTTTGTCAATTAAAGTCAAAGCCTTCTCATTGAGCATAACAATGCGCAAACCCTTCACCGCCACCCAAACCTCAAGGAGGTGTAGCGGTGCCGCCTTAAGGGCAGAGATGCCATCATTGTCAGCTAAGAGCATCATTGAATTGTTCTAGAACCATGGCCTCCCAGCAAGGATCCGATCCTTCACCTCCCTCTCCTTGAATTGGAAGACGAAGACATCATCTTCCTCCTACTGGATCAACACTCTCTCCTTCAAACCCAAGACATTGGAGATCGCCGCTGAGAACGACTGGATCACCACCACCTTCTTCAATAGAAGCTGGCCACAGAGATAAAAAAAAGGAGTCGTGGATAGCATCTTGTCCTCCATGAAGGCTCACAATGGCCTCCTCTAATAGTGTAGGAGGAGCCATCGCTCTCTTCTTTGCCATCACGTCGCAGATCTCGATCAGTTGAACGGCTGGAAAGTTCTATAGTACATACCAGTATGTCATACTCACATTTACAAATGTGATAATAAATTTGTTGTTATTGTGGTAACTTGAGTCATATTTTGTGTAATTTTAGTTCTATTAATAGTGATTACACCACTTACGACCTTGTTATAAATTTTTGAACAAATTTATTGTCAATATTGTAATTTTAGTTTAACTACATGTAAATAGTGTAAACAAATGTCATAACTTTGTTCTTAATATTGTAATTTTGATTCATATAAATTGTAATTTTTATTCAAATAGATGTAAAATCAGTGTATGATAAACATTAATCATAGCTTGTCTCCGAACGGCTAGGGCAAAAAAACCCTAGTAGAGCAAAGCCGACTTTTTTCCTCAACTAATGTTATCGCAGCTAGATCTTTGTTGCTTTAGTGGTTTGCAAGATTGACTAATTCAATTAGTAGAATCGACACGAAACTTCTTCAAATGCCCCAAGATGCTGACGTTTTGAATCACAGATTAAAATATGCCCATTCTAGATTTCCAGCAATTCAAATCCTCATCCACATTCCATTTGCTGAAAATATATATTGTTTATTCACAACGTCGAAATCTCAAAAAAACAATGACAATTCCTCCAAAACCCCAACAGGAACAATAATTTCTGCAGCTGAAACTGAGCTACAATATTCCAATTTGACTCGAAGCCTTCTCATACTATTCCTTTGAATAATGAGTTTCTGCAGATCAGTTTGCCTTGTAGTTGTTTATAATATCTCTGGCGGACTTGGACTTGGACTTGTTTAAGCTAAATGCACACGGATTCAAACGTGAACAAGGAAAATTGCCCTGAATAATTTTCTTTGCTTTTGTTAGAAGAAAAATATGCAGAATCTGAAATTAACTAATCGAATTTATGTAGTGGCAGACATATACTTTTGTGAGTTTGATATTATAAGCATGGAAACATTTTGGTGAATATTGGCAAGCACTCAGAATCTTATATAATAAAGTTTGATATTGTTTTCAAATTGTCACGTTGTTCACGTCTGTGATGGCTTTGCATTATTATTTGGGAATTCTTCAGCAAGGAAATAAAGGAGACATGCACCTAATATGAGTGAGCAGGAATGCAGATAAGTTTTTGCCATTGGAGATGTTTTAATCGATTGGCCATCACATGCTTTGTTGATGGTGGTAGGCAAGTAGGGTCGGTTTTCTTTTTGGAGAAAGTCTTGCGTAGGGTGTGTGTAAAGTACATGTGGTAGGGCTGCCCAATTAAGTTCTCAGCAGGGATTGTTTTAGGTATTTCACTTTAAAAATCAAGGGCAGTTTCCGAATACAAATAAAATTTGGTGAGTTTTGATTGGGCAGCCGCACGGCCACATGGTGCGGTTGCTGTATGTAAGAATTTTCTTCTTTTTGACCCCATATTTAGTCTTTTTGATGGTGATTTTATTGTGTGCGATGCATGTAAGCGTAATTTTTACATATATTGGTGAGTGAAACTAGTAGTTCAACTCAGTTTGTGAATTGTCATTTAAGGATCATCGACAAAACATAAATAAAGTAATAAACAACTAAATTATACATTTTTGATATGATAACCGATGGAACAGTTTAAGTGAGCATAACTAAATTGTTGTATCAAAATCATTATTATTACCAGGGATGTAGCTAGAAATTTTTTTAGGATTGAGCTAATTTTAGCCATATAAAAATTTTGCGAAGATTTTTTTTTTCGGTGATCCGTCATTTTATTCAATAACTATAATATATACACATACATTTAATATAATAATTAACAATTGACAAACAATTATCAAACATCATCAACAACCGATCTCACGGATAAACACCAAATATCATTGTAGCTGGACAGCCCATTCCCAATTATCAAATATCGTCAGGAATGACAATCAATTATCAAATATCATCAACAACTCATAAACCATTCCCACTGGCCACTACAAATCTTAGATTCTCAGATCAACCAAACCCATCAACATTCAACAACTCATTCCCACTACAAATCTCAGATTCTCAGATCAACCAAAAGTCCAAAACATGGGTAATCAGTTTACCTGGGATTCTGGGATTGAGGGAGTCGTAGACTTGCAGTAGAGGTGGCTCGGCGGACTGCCGGGACTTGCAGCTGGAAGGCGCAAGCAAAATCGGGACAGCGGGAGACAGGGAGAGTCGGGAGTGTCAACCTGCAGCAGCAAAGCATTAGTATATACATATATATTTTTTTATTTATTTGGGCTATATCCCTATTTGACAAATTTTGGCCCAAATTTTTTTCTTGGGCTATGGACCAAGTAGCCTTAATCTTGGTTACGTCCCTGATTATGATTATTACTATGATGATGGTTGAATAGTAATTTAAAAGATAAATAGTTATTATTACCAAGAGTAGTATATTTGTTTCATATACATTGCTAATCATCGTTTTCTTGTAGTTGATGATGGTTGGTTGAATAGTAAGTTCAAAAGGTTTAGATCGTAAAATTGTAAGATAAATCTGTTCTTTATTATTACTAAAAGTAGTATATTTGTTTAATAAATCGTTTTCCTGTAGTTGATGATGGTTGAAGAGTAATTTAAAAGATACACGGTTTAGATTGATAAAATGTAAGATGCATATATTCTTCACAAATTAGAAATGTGTGTGTTTTCTAGCTCATACGTATAACCTTAGCCCAAGGATTAGTTGGGTGATATGGGTTTACATGGCTTTTGTTTGGGCTTTTGCTCATGAAGCAAAGTTGAATGTTGCTTCTTGAGAGGACGGACAGCTAAGTAAAGGGAAAGACCTGCGTGGGGCACTCGCACCACGTGGCAATAGGGCAGACCAATCACTGTCTAGTAGGGAGTCTTTTGAGTATTGTACATTGAGGGGGCAGGGGCAGTTTCAGAAAAGACAAAAAAATTCTTTGTTCTGATTGGGTGGCCCTAAAGCCATGTAGTGGGGAAACCCCCACCTAAGAATTTCTCGCTAAGTAAATTGCTTAATTGAACTAGACTAGGGTAGGAAGACACTTCGGCCCGTTAACATCTAAAAAGGCCTAATGTAATTGAGTTTAGGGTTTGGGGACTGCCATTCGTTACTTCCACGTGTATTCTTTTGTATGTATTCCAGCTTCACATGTGTCATTTACGTAGAATTCAAATTGATAATGAGCCCTTTCGAGTTTCGAGTTTCTCTACAATTGTCCTAATTTTCATTTTAGATAGATTGATAAGTAAATTGTTAGGTGATCTGGATCCGGAAAGTTTTGGGCTTTGGCCCATTTCATAGGAGACCCCAAACGAATATTTTTTTTTTTGGTTACAAAAAAGAAATTAATTGTGAAGATAAAAATTGAATATAAATAAAAGACAGAGACTTCCTTCTCGCACCCTCATCTCTCTCCAATTTCAATTGCCCTCTTTTGCTTTTCCCTTCCCTTCTTTCCCTCCTCTTCGCGAGGGTTTTTTTTCTTTTTTTCTTTTTTTTTCCTCTCCTCCTCTTCTTCTTCTCCTCCTCCTCCTTCCTATTCCCCGAAACCCTAACCTGAAATCGCCGATCAATTCCGTACGAATTCCGACTTGTTCTTGTGCGTTCTCGGCGTTGTGTGCCGGAAGAGGATGCAACAGCAGCAGCAGAGGCTTAAACAACAGCAGCAGCAACAAGCCATGATGCAGCAGTCGCTTTACCAGCACCCTGCTCTCTTAGCCCCGCCGCAGGTAAATAATTCTGCAGATTTGTAATTTTATATGTCTATCGGAAATTTTTGGTTTATCCCGAATTGTGTGCAGAGTATGGGAAATTCTACTGCTTAGTATGTGATTTGACACTTTTGTCAATTTTAGGCAGGCATGGAAAGTGTTAATGTGCGTAATTAACAGAAGGGACGATTAACAATCATACACTTTGAAGCTTAATTCGATACTTATTCATTTACGTTTTCGTACATAGAGAATACAGATGTGTTTGAGGAAAAAAGAAAAAAAACATTGATTGTTGGGCTCTTTGTGAGATGGATGGGTATATTCTAAGTTTGTTGGGAGATTCCTGTTGGTTTTCTAATTTATTGTTTGATTATGCATCTCTCAAAAGTGGTGTGAGGAGTGTCAATTTATTACCTTAGGTTTTTTTCTTTCCTTTTTTTTTTTTTTTTTTTTTTTTTACATTTTTATTTTGCAGATAGAGCCTATCTTGAGTGGAAATCTGCCTCCTGGGTTTGATTCAAGTACATGCCGCAGTGTGTGAGTGTTATATAGATTTTGTTTTTTGTTTTTTTTTTCCTTCTGTTTTTGGGTTTATAATTACATATAGGGTTATTTAGTTTGTTTTCTTGCCTGAAACATTTATTTTGTAACAATAATGCTGTTCTGCTGATAATTGTCATATGCATACACGCTAGCTGCGCACTTAGCTTTTCTGCTACATGTATGTACTATGTATAAACGTTACATATATGTACATGTCTGTGTGTCTGTGAATGTAATGAGTCCTTGCATATCGGTTGCATTTATCTGTTAGGTAGGCTGCATTAAGTGTTGCTATAAAATTATATCATATAATTTTTTTTAATTTCTTGGGAAATGCAGGTATGTTGGAAATATTCATCCCCAGGTTACTGATACCCTTCTTCAAGAAGTTTTTGCCAGTACTGGCCCACTTGAGGGATGCAAGCTCATACGGAAAGATAAGGTGGGATGTTTTGTTGTACCCTATTTCATATGTTTTTAAGGGTTGGGGATGATAATATAATACTATAGGATTTGAGAAATTCCATTTGTTTGGTTTTATTTCAGGATTATATTGTGGCTTCATAAGTATAATATATGAGTTCAGAAACTTTTAGATTTGACAGAGCGTTTTAGTTTCTCTTTTGGAAACCTGCTAACTTCTCATCTCCAATGACTTCTACATGCAGTCATCCTATGGATTTGTTGATTACTATGATCGCCGATCAGCTGCCCTTGCTATTGTTTCTCTCAACGGCAGGCATCTGTAAGTAGAAGTCTCAACAGAATCACGATCAACTATTTTTTAGTATTATTCTTTGTCTCAGTTTGTTGCTTGTTCAGGTTTGGACAGCCAATTAAAGTTAATTGGGCCTATCAAAGTAGTCAGAGGGAGGATACTTCAGGTTTATATATGCTTCAGAGTGTTTAAATGATGTTTTGGTTTTTCAACTCTTCATAATCTTAATTGCTCATGCTATCTCATGTTGTGATGCAGGTCATTTTAATATTTTTGTTGGTGATCTTAGCGCTGAGGTTACCGATGCTACATTGTTTGCATGCTTTTCTGTTTACCCCAGTTGTTCGTAAGCTCCATTTCCGTATTTTCTATAACTCTGTTGACTTTTGATTTTCTGGGATATTTGTATTGGATTCTAGAAGTATACTGTTTGAAAGCACATTCAGACTTGAGAATAACTTGACCGGACTGATATCTGGTATTCTGGTTACAGAGATGCAAGGGTTATGTGGGATCCAAAAAGTGGGCGCTCTAGGGGCTTTGGGTTTGTTTCATTCCGGAATCAGCAGGTACTGGAATTGTTTTAGTTAACATTTCCTTTTTATCTAATGTAGTTATGTTTCCTTTCTCTTTTATACGCTGAATATGTTGCTGTTTTCTATTTTTGGCTTCAGGATGCCCAAAGTGCCATAAATGACTTAAATGGTAAGACAAAGAACATTCCTTTGATGAAATTTGTTTGCTTTTTAATTAAGGAGTGGTTTTGATTCTTCATAGCTGTTGCAGTTGGTTTCTAGCCTCTCTAACTATTAAGTTGATATTTCAGGAAAGTGGCTTGCAAGTAGACAAATTCGGTGCAACTGGGCTACAAAAGGTGCTGCGTCAAATGATGATAAACAGAGTTCTGATTCTAAAAGTGTGGTCGAGCTGACAAATGGAACATCAGGTTTGTCTTTCTGTTAATGTTACAGATCTTTGTTGTTTCCTTTGCAGTTGTGAATTTGAATTTGTTTTTGTCTGCGTAGTTTATTTCTTCTTTCATTAGGGGGTTTTCTTTTTATGTGACTGGTGTTGGGTTGTGTACCAAATCTTTCCTTTACAAGGTCACGTTTTTAGGTGTTGAATTATCTGTTGATCCTTGAATTTGAATTTTCATTTTGAGCCTTGTGTCTCCTGTAAATGCCCAAATTGTTGAATCAGAAATGATCTTGTATTGCAATTGGAAATTAACTGTTGATTCTTGAGATATGATCATTACTACTTTTCTTTCTTTATCCTGCTATGTATTAATCATGGTTTTTGCCCCTTGCAGAAGATGGTCAGGAGAAGCCTAATGATGATGCTCCAGAGAACAATCCTCAGTATACCACAGTTTATGTTGGCAATCTGGCTCCTGAGGCAAGGCTCTGTTATTTTAACTCTTAGTATTACATTTTTGGTGCTTTGTCAACCTAACTGTTAGGTGGTTATCAAGTTTCACCAACTATTTTATCCTTGTCTGTGGGTATATAAGATTAGGATAGTTGAGCTGGTTTGATATTAGAACAGATAAAAAATTTCATCCACATAAAGTCAAAATTGTTGGATTAAAATTGCTGTTAACATGCGCAAAGAAAGTTCATTAAAACAACTTCTTTGAAAAACTAATGTCAGCTCCTCACACTAGTAGTTTTTCGTGTCTAAGAGGTATCGATCAGTCAACCTTTATGTATTGTCCCATTGTTTGATGCAATGCCCTAAGTTGTTTTGGGAGGCAAAGAAGTAAGATGCTGTGGATTTAATTTAGGAAGAAAGGCTATCGTATGGTTGTCTGCTGCTGTCTTTTGAGTATAGAGATAATCAGCTGAGTTGAGTTGGGGTCAGATTCTCGTACTGTCAATTCATTTTTTTGTCGTGTGGATTTGGGGTTGCTGTATGTCCTGTCATCTGTTGTAATAATGTTTTTGCACTGCAATCATTTTATTTGGTTATTCAGCCTAGTCCACTGATAAAACTGCATGTAAACCACTTCCATTTGGTCATATGTGGTTGATGGAATGTATTCTAAATCTAATTTGAAATTAATCTGCAGGTTACTCAAGCTGAACTCCATCGTCATTTCCATGCCCTTGGTGCTGGAACTATAGAAGATGTTAGGGTGCAACGAGATAAAGGTTTTGGGTTTGTGAGATACAGTACACATTCTGAAGCAGCCGCAGCTATCCAGATGGGGAATGCTAGGTTTCTCTGTGGAAAACCAATAAAGGTACATTCTTGTTGGGAGATCTTGATACCAGTAATATCTTGGTTCTTTTGGAGGATGACTTTTAGTTATAATACATGCACACATAGATGCCTAGGTGCGTTATGATTATCATGAAATGGTCATTGGCTTCACCATCCAATATTTTTTTCTTTTCCATGACAGTGTTCGTGGGGTAGCAAGCCTACTCCACCAGGAACCACCTCCAGCCCTCTCGCTCCACCAGCTGCAGCTTATATGCCAGGTTTTTCAGCCACTGACCTAGTAGCATATGAACGACAAATGGCATATAGTAAAATGGGTGGTCCACAAGCCCTCATGCTTCCCCAGGGTCAGCATGGTATGAAGGCACCCATGGGAATGGGTGCTGGAACTAGTCAGGCGATATATGACGGTGGCTACCAGAATGTAGCAACATCCCAGCAGCTCATGTACTACCAGTAATAATCCGAGTTGGAGACCCCCATTATAGCTCAGCAGTGAATAATAAGTGTTTGAGAACCTTTAGGATTTGTAAACATTTTTAACTTTCCTTCTCTTTTAGTTTCTGTTTGTTTAGCTTGCTGTATCTCTATCGCCCACTTACACCTGCTGTTTGTATGGATAGTTTTGTTTTTCTGTTTTACTTTTGGGGGTTTTGACATGACTGGTTTATCTACAACTATCTTATTTAATGAGTTATAATAATTTCGAATCTTCTATCGAGAGAGAGAGAGAGAGAGAGATATATATATATATATATATATATATATCTACAACTATCTTATTTAATGAGTTATAATAATTTCGAATCTTCTATCGAGAGAGAGAGAGAGAGAGATATATATATATATATATATCTATAGCGCACTCTTCCACTAAGGGATTCATTTTTTCAGTTTTTCTAGAGATATGGCATTAGATCAACTCTTTATAACATTTCGACATTTCAATCATTCAGCTTTTAGCTCATAATATGTAGATTATTTCTGCAAATTTTGAGCTAAATTGGTGATCGTTAAGGTATCAAATTTGATTAAATCAACGGACGAACCAAATATGTTAAACTTGAACTTTTCATACTTATAATCTTAAATCGCTATTTTGAATGCCTTATCGATAATCAATTTAGCTCAAAATTTGTAGATCATTAGGACCTAAAAATTGAACGGTTGAGATGCAAAAATATGATCGAAAAGTTGGTCTAATAACCTATCCCTAGAAAAGATAAAAAAAAAAGGGATCTCTTACTAGAAGGCCCATATATATATATATATATATATATCCTGCAGAGCTCCGCTTTGAAATTAACGTGTGAGGTTTGAGTTTTGGGTCACTTTTCGGTCGCATATCAACATTTCGACCGTTCAGTTTTTAGGTACTAGTGTATAGATCATCTATGTAAATTTTCAGCCAAATTGATGATCGTTAAGGCATTGATAACTGCTTTAAAGCTAGTACGATTCAGATTGACAGATTTAATCCGTCCATTGGTTTAAGCGAGTTAGATACCTTAACGATTATCAATTTGGCTGAAAATTTACAGAGATGATTTATACAGTAGTACCTAAAAACTGAACGGTCGAGATGTAGATATGTGACCGAAAAGTGACTCAAAACTCGAATTTCGCACGTTAATTTCAAAGCGGAGCTCCGCTCTAGATAGGATATGTGTGTGTGTGTATATATATAATCATCATTTTGGTTGAAAATTTACAGAGATGATCTATACACTAGTACCTAAAAACTGAAAGGTCGAGATGTGGATATGCGACCGAAAAGTGACCGAAAACTCGAACTTCACAAGTAAATTTCAAAGCGGAGTTCCGCTCTGGATAAAATCTGTATATATATATATATATATATATATACACAGAGAGGTTCTGAAGAGGACGTCCGCAACCCAGAAAGTGTGCGGACGTCCGACATTTCTCCACGATCAAGCTCCGACGGCGGCGCGCCTCTTGCCGGACGGAGGCCAACAGCATCCTAGACCAGTTTGCAGTGAAGACGGAGGCCAAAGAGATTGAGATAGGAGGTCTGGGCATCGTGGTCGACTGCAAAGTGGTAGTCCGATCAAAGTCGACTGAAAAGTGGTAGCCGGCGAGTCCACCCAACTGCAAACTGGTCCGGGATGTCCAGAGGGTTCGTTCGGCGACCGCAGCTCAGCCATCGCCGCCTTCTCGACACCGGAAGAGGGATGTCCGCACTTTTTCTGGGTTGCAGACGTCCTCTTTAGAACCTCCCTATATATATATGTTTGTACGTTTAGCACTGATCCACCCACTTACTGGGTGGTTGATTTGTGGAGATTTTCGCAGCTGCTTGTGCCTATTGAGCTGTGTGTTTAGGTATGGATGTCAGTTTCAGTGAAGAATTTGAGTTTAGATAGACAGATGGATGAACTATATTTCTTTTCCATTATTAGGAGACAACACCAATTGGAAAGGGTAAGTCTGCTCTTGATGACTATCTAATTCAATCATCTCAGGTGCTACATGAAACACTAAACAGTAGGTACCCTCTTTTCTTTCTTCATACATCCAACCGAAACCGAAATCAAAGTATAAACTCAATTGTAATACAAGCTTCATTCCCTTCCTCACAAGTAACTTGCTTAATTACCTTCACCTCATATGCATCATCTCCTAAAAAGGAAAAGAAATACTTCTGGACACACACTATGACAGGAATGATGTTACACAAGCAGCTGCTAATAGCCTAATAGCTTATATAATACCAGATCATGCATTTGCTAAATTAGTATCACAATTCTCGATTACTACATGTAGCTAATTCAATTCTTATAGGTGCTACCTGAAACAGTAAACAGTAGCATTCAACCTTCTTTTCTTCAATAATCCAAGTCAAACCGAAACTTTGCCAGTTTATTCAAAAATGTTAAGTTTGTCATCACTTCTTGTAAGGTTGATCTGATACATCAAAATTTTCCCATTTTTCTTTTGTTCTCAGGGTGTCGGTTGGGTCAAATAAAAGCTGATCAAGTTGATAAAATCTCATATTTTGTATAGATAGTATTAGCCGTCTATGTACTCTGCTGCTGCCTTTGTTGCATTTGTTTGCTCCTAAATCGCAAGAATACCAGTAGAGAAGAAGATCTGATCTCTCGAATAAGGCGAGCTCGAAACATCTGCAGATCTTCTTGAAGCTTCTGATCTGCACTGTTCTTTGCGCTCATCGCTCATGATCTGTGTTGCTCTACACTCTGTGCTACAAAATGCCTTCTCTCCCCTATAAAACCAAAACCCACAAAGTAACCACATGATCAGCAAGAAACAAAAACATTGGCACCAATATTATAGAAAACAATCTAATACTCTATTAAACATGAAAAAAAAAAAGTGGTTGTACCTGTACATGTAAATATCTTTGCCATGAAGCTTTTTGCTGCACAAATGGCATGAGCTGAGAAAATCCGACGTGGGATACACAGGAGCTTGTTTTTGTTTATGGTTATGGTTAACATGACAGGGTTCAACACTAACATGGTGCTCAGTACAAACAACTCCATCATAGTAGACCTTGGTGATGGACTTGTTCCTTCCATGGCAAGTCACAAAGGTATAATTCTCCTCACTGTCTTCTTCCTCAAGTGCATGAAGACCCGTTGTATCGGATTTTTGACCGGAGTTAACCGGAATCGGGTCGGAGCGGTTCGAACTGTGACTACAAACACAATACTTTGCAAGAATCTCACGTCCATTGTGACTCGACTTTTCCAAGGCAGCTACTATGCCCAAGCCAACACCACCAACATCATAGCACTTCAACCCTCTAGGACTCGGAGAAGGAGATTGCATCTTGAGGTCTAGTGGCCCTCTAGGGCTCGACCCCACGTCGAGAAACCCGGCACGGTTGCCGGAAACCAACATTTCTGACAGCTTTCCTATCATTGGGAGAGGTTTCTTGCCCAACGTCAACATAAAAAAGCTTCAGTGTTTATGAAGAAGAAGAAGCAAGAGTTGGGGAATGTTGGGTAGTGTTCATTAAGGTTTGCACAAAATCCATGTTAGGCTCACCAATATATGATGGAGTGGGTGGACTTAGCCCATGGTTTGGTTTGGAATTATATGGGTGATGATTGTTTTCAAGCATCAATCAGTTTTTTTTTTTTTTTTTTTGGTGAAAAATAAAAAATAAAATCTTCAATGATTCATTCATTGATTTACTCTTGGATTTTTTAATTAATAGAAATTGATTCCAAATAAAGGTCACTTGTCAAGAGGCCTTATTTAACAGCAAAAAAGTCCTTTTCTGATTACTGGGGGTCCACCTGGGGCCCGCCCCGAGATTCCTTTTGTGGCAGGAGCACCATCGGATTGAGGGCACGTGTGCGAGATCGGGAGCACATAAATTATTAATAAACCACTAAAGAAAGAAAGAGAGCTGGTATGAGAGCCCACTGAAATGTAAGGGGTGTGGGGCCCCCGATGGGTCACTGAAAACGATGCAGGCCTTTGGGTTGTTGTTAACAACTCTGAATGACCACAATGCCCTTACATGATGATATTCCCATTATAGGCGACAAAGTGGTACAAAATTTTTTCTTTATTCCCACTTTAAGATGTTTGCATGATGATCCTTCCCTTTTTTGTAATTTCCATTATTCTAAGTTGGGTTGATTATGGTTTTTACACGGATTCCTGTAATCCATGATGGTGTTCAAACGATGCTTTCCATTAAACAGATATATCATTTTTATCATTGAGATAAGGAAGAAAGTAAGTAAAGTGTCGAATAAGATAAAAGTTGTATGAAGTTGTATGTATTAGATTAATATTAAGTGATTTAAAATGTAGTCCAAGACGTAAATGAGGAAAATATAATTAATCATTTTAAGAAAATGGGTGCACTTTCTAAAAATTCACGGAACTATATATTTATAATTGATTGAAGTCATTGAACCACTAATTATTGTTTTTTTTTTTCAATTAATACTAAGTGGGTCCAGTATCATTTGGTCTAGTGACATAGTCTCCCCTTTGAAAGTGTGAGGTTGTGAGTTCGAATAAAGAAAGACTAGTTGTATGCTTGTAGCATTTGAGTTGTTTATCTGATAATATATATATATATATATATTAAGTGGCATTAGTACACCCTATTTTATACATTAAGAAGGTTATTGTGCTTGTTTTGAAATTTTTGCTCGGATACACGTAAATAATTCTATTCTATCTTGTCATTATATGCATTCAACATGATTAATTGGAAAGACGATTCCATTAAAAAGGGATAAGTAGTTCACAGATTTTGACAATCTTAATGGATTTTTTGTAAACCTTGTTCTCTATACCTCTCATACCTAATTCAGTACTAATCCATCACCAAAGAGAAGTTCCATCTATATACTAATCTCTTAAAACAGAGGAAGTTCACTTGTACTACATGAGTAATACTAGTACATCACTTTTACTTTTTTCCTTTTTGAGAGGAATATTTGTACATTGCCGATGACAAGTTTAATACGTTAAGAAAGTTATTGTAGTTCTTTTAAATTTGTTGCTTGGATACACTATTCAAACTTGTTATTCATTATATATTTTTATGTATTCAACATGAAAAAGCTATTCCACTAAAAATGGATTAAGAGATGACAGATTTTGATAATTTTAGTGGATTATAGTAAACATTGTTCTCAATACTTCCCATACCTAAATCAGTACTAATCCATCGACAAAGAGCAATTCCATCTGTACTAATCTCTCAAAGCAGCAGTAGTTCACTTGTACTAGATGAGTAATAGTAATACTAGAAGTCTAGAACATCACTTTTACATTTTCCTTTTTAAGAGGAATATTTGTACAATACCAATAGTGGCATTTTGGTCATTCGGCTATTGCATTGGTTACCCGTCGGCCCAATCAATCATTTCATCTACGAAGAAAGGTCCAAATAACCATAAACCACACGGGGCCATAAGCTCACACGTGGCGATCCGGGACTGGTCGGTTCCAGGAGAGCCCACGTGAAGGTGAAGTAGCTGTAGGCGGAGGAGTCCCCTCCAAAGACAGTGACCTCCTCCAAGGGAATCATATAGTGCGGACGAGACAGCGTCAAGATAGTGACAACATTTTCGGATTTTCCCAATTATTCAATTTACAAGCAACAAAATTACAAAAATATTAAAAAAATGAAGATAGAAATTAGAAAACGAGTAGACGTAGCCATCAAGTATCAACTTCAATTATTTAGGGCTTTTTCAATTAGGGTTTTCTAGGTGTCTGATTTTGACCCTCCATTTTACTCTTTTACTTTAATAGGGGTTTTGAAAATGATCTTAGTTTTTGTCTCTGTAGGGAGACTTGGCTTGTGGCTATTACTCTCTTGTTTACTAAATTTCTTGGCTTTTACAAAAGTTATGATTGGTTTGAATTTACATTGTTTACATTTATACGTATCACCACCCACTAATCTGTCTCCTTAAATAACAAGTTTTAGTATATTTGTCGTCACCTCAATACTCCCATATATTATAGCCTTATAGGTAACATATGAGACATCTCTATTTTCCCCCCAAGGAATATAAGATTTACCATTGGTTAGCTTTCAATTAATCCACCTATCACCATCAATTGAAATGTGAATACCTGTCCTCTCTTTAAAACAAGGGGCGCTTATCTAGCTATTTTATGGATAATTTTTTCTTCAAAATGTGAAGAACACATGTATTTAAAAATTATTAGTTTGCATATGTTGTGACGATGTTTTTATTTTATTTTATACATTAAAGAGAATTGTCATTATACAAATACTAATACATGAAATAAGCAAAATGAACTCATGTGCGACTTAAACAATAAAAGGGGAGATGTTTCTTGTCAAAAAGGGAGCGGCCCAGTCACGATTCACTTAAGAGAATAATCAATGAAATAATTTCTTTCATAATTACTTGGGACAAAAACATTTCAATAGAAATCATGGTTTTCAGTTTTTTTTTTTGGGTTAGTGAGGATTCTCGATTATATCTAGTGCAACTCTTGATTATGAAAAGATGCTCACACAGTTCCCAACCGATATAGATTTTATACGGAGTAGGTCGTTTTATCAGGATCAGCCTTGCTGCCTTGCTGAGCAGCGCTCTTTCATCATCTATGAATAACTTTCCAGCAACATCGGATGGCTGACGAATCTCATGAGGAGTGGTAAATGGTTACTCCTCCAACGCTGCTGCATTCTTGAGAAAATGTCTGACAAATGGTCACAATTTGATCGTATCTTCTTTGTTAAGCCCTATACGCAAAGTCTTTAATTATATATATGGTGGATAAAACAACTTACTAAATTCTTTCCACGAGGCACTAGCTCGAGCGAGGTCTTGAATATGAAGGTAACCAAGTATTTCAGAAGTAACTTCTAGCGGTAGGTCATTGAATCTGTTTCGATTTTCTTCACCATAAGTTCGAGACATGGCTGGGCAGTATTACTCCTCCCTAGGTTCAAGATCAACAAGTTAAAATAAGAATTCACCAGTAACAAAGAGCCGTGAGAACCATTACGGCTGTAAAAACCGGGACCAAGATCGACCAATAGCCAAAAGCCTCTATAGAATAGCACTGCCAAGGCGAGCCTTTAAATACGTATACCATTCCTTCTGCAACAAGTAAAATAAAATTGCACGAAGATGCTCCTGTTTTTTACCTTCCTATGAAATAATTGATTTGATAGAGAGACCCGCTGCTCCGATTTTCTGTTCGGAGAGTAAGAGAAATCCTCTTTTGTGTGTGTGTGTCTCTCTCTCTCTCTCTCTCTCTCTCTCTATTTATATATATATATATATTGATCAAGCTCTGCCATTGGTTGCAAAAGAAAAGGCCTCGATGTGTTTCTGATTTGGGGTTCCAATAATTCGAGGAGAGACTTACTTGTGTTGGAGGTACGAGACGAGAGAGCATTGAATAAAGTTCTTGATTTCTCTAAAAAGAAACAAATTTTCAGAGAATTTTCAAAGAGGAAGCGATTGAAAAACCTAATTCAACGAGAACAAGGTTACATCTGTGGCCTCCGGGGCAAGCAAAACAAATCCTAATTCAACAAGGACAACAAGGAAAAGAAATAGCATCAGTCCAGATGAGCTAAGACATGTGTTATAGGCCGGAGAATAGAAGTTTAATAAGAAAGTAAAGTCGTAACTATATAACGTAGTGTCGTGCTTCAATGTGCCCCAAAAATTTTAATGACGAATTCCTGACTTGACTTAATTATACCAAAACTCTAATTATCCAAAATTGGATAAAAATTAGATAAGCTTCTATTAGATTTCTCACCAAAATCGTTTTCTGGCTCCCTAAACTAACTTAAAAGTTATGCTAAATGGTGATAAATTTGGAACTAAACACGTTTACGCATAGAGTCAATAATCCAAACTCTACCAAAGTTTTAAGGATGAATTCCTGACTTATACTAAACTCCTAAAACAATCCAACTACTTCCTAAGAGATTTTTATGGATTATTTCTCACTCAAAAAATGAAGAAGCTCTTCACAAAAAAAAAAAAAAAAAAACAGCTCTCAATAAGTGACACTCATCCATTTTGTCTTAGACCTATCTTCCCACTATCCTCCTATGCCTCTACCTCTGCTTTCATCTAATAATTTTTTTATTTTTATCAATATAGCTCTGGAAGCCTTAATCCTTCTAGCTAATTAAGCTCACTTTCAATGGTATTGTTAAGATGATGCATACACACATGTTTCTTTTGTAAATTAGATATGAAATAAATCCTGTCATTAGTTTAATACTTTATTTTTTTAGTAACATTTTGGCTGATTAGTTTTCTCTTATTATTCATATATCATTACGCACAACATAAAGAATGATAGATTGCCACACACACACACACACTTGTCATTGATATAGCATTATAGTTGGATCTATACATCCATTGCTTTTAAAGAAGAAAAAAAAAATTAACTTACCAAAAATATCATAAGAACTTGTAAAATCAAAATAAATACCAGTAAATCAATCAATTAGTAAATCAATCAATTAGAATCAATCAGAATCCATATAGAATTTAAACAATCCATGGATTAAGTAAATCAATGGATTATAAAAACTCAAACAAAATCTTTTAAAATCTGAATTGAATACGAATTTTAGTCTAAAATATGAAGATTTACCACCCAAAACAACACATTTGTTTTAATTTGATAACATGATTCATAAACTTGTAAATGTGGTCCCAGACCTTGTAATTACCAAAAAGAGGACATTTTTTACAACATTTTTGGTCATTTCTCTTTTTTTTTATAAATATGTTCGTATGTGGAATAAGTACCATAATAGAATTAAATTTCCACTTCTATAAGGTAATATATTGTCATCATATAAGTAATTATTTGATTTAATGATAAATTATTCAAAGGAAAGTACTAATGATGCACTTAATTAGTAATAAAAGACTCATTACTTTTTTTATTTTTTAGAGAAAAAGATTCTATAATTAATTACTAATGATTTGGTTAAGGGATAAATAGGTTACCAACCTTTTAAATATTCAAGGCCATTGGATAAATTATTAATCCAGCGGTCTAAAATATTCAAAAAAAAAAAAAGTTGTATAGCAAACAGCCCAGCACCTTAGAATTTTTCTATCATCCAATATGAGATAAAAAAAAATTAGATAAGCTTCTATTAGATTTTTTCACGTAATTTGATTACTCCTAGCTAGAACACTATCCTAGTTCGACTCTTTATCCTATCAACTCGGTATTCTATTTGATCCCAAGTACACTTCTCAGGTGCTAGTTCTCATATATATAGATGAACACCCTGATCATTCCCTTCACTCGTGCTCCCTCTTCTACCTTCTAAACCATGGCACTCCCCAAGAGTTTTGCGTTATCTCTTTGTTTCTGTCTTTCTGTGATCCTCTGCAGCCTCGTTGCTAATGCTACTGACGTTTCTTATGATGGCAGAGCCATCACCATTGATGGCAAACGAAGGATTTTGAATTCTGGTTCCATACATTATCCTCGAAGTACACCACAAGTAAGTAAACCCTAGTGTTTGGTTTAATGTACTGTGCATTATTTGATGTCTTTTCATGATCATCAAGTTATTCATTGCGATGTTGTGCGAATGCAGATGTGGCCAGACTTGATTAGGAAGTCAAAGGAAGGTGGACTCGATGCAATTGAGACTTACGTCTTCTGGAATGCGCATGAACCAGTTCGTCGTGAATACGATTTTACTGGTAATCTTGACCTGGTTAGGTTTATCAAAACGATTCAAGATGAAGGACTTTATGCTGTTCTTCGGATTGGTCCATATGTTTGTGCTGAATGGAATTATGGGTCAGTATATTTTCCTTCTGATATTTTACAAATTAACTTTTATATATTATGAACACTATGTGACTGACTTCATATCTATTGATGGAACAGAGGACTTCCTGTTTGGCTCCATAACCTGCCAAACTGTCAAATTCGAACAGCAAACGATGTTTTCATGGTAATTGAAATCACTTTCACTTTACGCAATTTAATTTAAAGTCTTAAACCTTCATACTTAACATTATTATTATTTTTTTGGAAGAATGAGATGAAGAATTTCACTACATTGATCGTGGATATGATGAAAAAAGAGAAACTATTTGCATCTCAAGGAGGCCCTATCATTATTGCTCAGGTACATATGCTTACATATATAATTGTACTAGCTCATGGTTTTATCGATCTATCTTCTGTTCTACACAAACAGATTGTGATGTATTGAACATTTTCTTAGATTGAAAATGAATATGGGAATGTGGAATCATACTATGGAGATGCTGGAAAAGCATACATTAACTGGTCTGCAAACTTTGCTGAATCACTAAACATCGGAGTTCCATGGATTATGTGTCAACAAAAAGACGCTCCCGCATCAATGGTATGCGCACTTTTTTATTTTTAATTATGCATACTATTTAGTATACTAGTCTTTTACTATTGTTTAATTAATTGCATTATTTGTAATCAGATAAACACATGTAATGGCTGGTATTGTGACACATTCAAGCCAAGTAACCCCAACACTCCTAAGATGTGGACTGAAAATTGGACTGGCTGGTAAGTTTACACGTGATATATTTTTGCCGAATTTAAGTATGTGGTGTTTGATGGTTAATTTCCTTAATAATTTGTATGCATATTAGGTTCAAGAGCTGGGGTGGTTTAGACCCACTCAGGACTGCTGAGGACGTTGCCTTTGCAGTAGCAAGGTTTTTCCAATATGGAGGCACATTTCAAAACTATTACATGGTAATTAGTACATTAGTTTAATTTTTTACACGATTTGTTCTTTTTCGGTAATATTTATTGATAAACATATATGCATATGTTTTTTCAGTATCATGGTGGAACAAACTTTGGTAGAACAGCAGCTTCATACATTACCACCTCGTATGATTATGATGCCCCTCTTGATGAGTATGGCCATCTGAGTCAACCAAAATGGGGGCATTTGAAAGAGCTTCATGAGGTTTTGAAATCCATGGAATATACTCTCACCTATGGCAATATTACCACCACAGAATTGGGTAACTCTGTCTCAGTAAGTAGATATATAAATCATTTTCACACAACTTATTAAAATTCTAAATCGATACAATTTAACTAATGTTGTGTATGTTTTCTTCAGACCACTGTGTTTGCGACAAATGAGTTAAGTAGCTGCATTTTTGGCAATGCAAATAGCAGTTCAGATGTTACAATCACTTTCCAAGGAAACACATACACCATTCCTGCTTGGTCTGTTAGTATTCTTCCTGATTGCAAAAAAGAAGCATACAACACTGCTAAGGTATAACTAATTTCTTTTTCTTTTTTCAAATTATTACTTCTTCTTCTTCTTCTTTTTTTGTGTGTGTATTGCGTTTTTTAACGCTCTTGTTTAACTGTTTGCAGGTAAACACCCAAACTACAGTGAAAGTAAAAAGTGTCAACAAGGCTGAGGATGAACCTGAATCCCTTCATTGGTCATGGAGGCCCGAGAAGACGGATGACACCCAGCTTCTTGGAAAAGGTGAAGTTGTGGCAAGTCATCTTATGGAACAAAAAGAGGCTGCAAATGATGCTAGTGATTATCTTTGGTACATGACAAGGTAATCTAATGACTAAAGTATGATCAAGATATTCTTCCAGAGTTCCAGTCTACTTAATTTACTTATCTGAGATTTTCTTTTTCAGTGTTCAACTCAGTAAGGATGATCCAATTTTGAGTGGGAACATGACATTGAGGATAAATGAAACTGGTTACATTCTTCATGCTTATGTTAATGGAGAACATGTTGGTAAGACACTAGAATTTTTGTCTATTAATGTATTTGAAATTTACTCAGTCCTGTTACTAATCTTTTCTAATGAACTTATATAGGTTCTCAATGGGCTGCTTATAACGTCTTCAACTACGTTTTCGAGAAACCTATCAAGTTGGTTCCCGGAGTGAACACAATTTCATTGCTCAGTGCTACTGTTGGATTTCCGGTTCGTACCAATTAATATTTATATTTTTAGAAAAACATTGTGATTGATTGACAATAATATTTACTAATGCATTTTGTTTAATTATGATTAGAATTATGGAGGTGGATTTGAGGACATCAAAACTGGAGTAGCTGGTCCTGTTCAATTGGTTGGACAAAGTGGAGATGAAACTGTGATCAAGGATTTGTCAGAACACAAATGGTCATACAAGGTTGGACTCCATGGCTTGAAAGACGAGCTCTTTAGCTCTGCTTCTCGTTTTGCAAATAAATGGTCAGTTGAAGGTTTACCAGTAAACAGAATGATGACATGGTATAAGGTACAGAACCCTAAATTCCAATGTGTATAATTTTTCATATGCATGACACTTATTTTGTAAACCCTGGCCTAAACCTAAAAGCAATCAAGTGATAAACATAAACTATTTTCGTTTGCGTCTTTCAGACAACTTTCAAAGCTCCCCTAGGAACTGAACCAGTTGTCGTGGACTTACACGGGTTGGGTAAGGGATATGCTTGGGTGAACGGGCATAGCATTGGGCGATATTGGCCAAGCTACTTGGCTCCAGAGGATGGTTGTAGTGTTGAAGCTTGTGACTACCGTGGTGCATACGACAATAACAAGTGTGTCTTCAACTGTGGCAAACCTACTCAAAGATGGTAACAAGATTTTTCTCAAGCTGGTTAATTTATTCAGTTGAAATACTTTATCATCAGTTTTACTGACTCTTAATTACATTGAAGGTATCATGTTCCGCGATCCTTTTTGGATGATGAGAACACATTGGTCTTGTTTGAGGAATTTGGTGGCAACCCATCTTATGTGAATTTCCAGACAATCAGAGTTGGAACTATTTGTGCAAATGCATATGAGAATCATACATTGGAATTGGCATGCCAAGGTCGCCCCATTTCAGCAATCAAATTTGCTAGCTTTGGAAAACCTGAAGGGACTTGTGGATCATTTAAGAATGGCACCTGTGATGGCACAACAGCTTTGTCCATCCTTCAAAAGGTTAGTATTTTTCATCATTTTCTTTATTATTTTCTTTTGCTATCATGTAGCTAATATATCTTTACCTTATGATTGTAGGAATGTGTTGGAAAAGAGTCGTGCTCAATTGATGTATCAGAAAAGAAGTTCGGTTCCACAAATTGTGGCGATATTGTGAAGAGGCTGGCCGTGGAAGCAGTTTGTTAGAGTTTTCTTTCTTTTTCAAGAGTAGCGAAATTAAGTTCTTTTCTTAGTGCTTTTAGCATGAGATTTTTTTGGTACTAGTAAGGTTACAGTATATCTACGATTTTTTTATATTTTTTTATCAAACAGTATATCTCGGAGTTGATTAATGTTGATGACCATTTTGTAGTAATATAATTTGGCAATCAATTTTATATCTTTTATTATTTTTTTGTTTTGTTTCATGGTTATGCATTTGGATTCAAACATTCATGCACAGAACCGACTTATCGCCAAGCTCCCCATGCAACACTCTTTCAATATTTATGATGTTTTCCCTAAACCCTATTTTTACACTTGAAAACCCTAAACCTCCACCCCTTGCTCGTGATGTGTCTGGAAACTTGGGATTATAATCAGTACCATTCTGATCGCCTCTTTCATGTCTTTTCTACCTTTAAACAAGGGTGATCTAGGTTCTTTGCTTGGTTGATTGAATATCTCTTTTCTAATTCTCCGCCTCCACCTTTGTGGAAAACAATCCCTAAACCCTGAACTTACTAAAGGACAGCTCCACAGGAATAACGATAGCAAAGAATACCTTGTACGAGTACAAGGAAACGGACATGGAATTGAACTGATGCTGTGAAATTAGAGCTTCAATGGAAATTATGGGAGATCCACAGATTTTAGGTCTTCTGGTGCACAAGAGCTTATACTTTTACGGATAGCAGACTGCCGGGGATATAGTTTTTTAAGGAAAAAAGAGCAAAAAAAAAAAAGATATATATATTTGGTACAGTATCAAACTCTAGCTTATTGCGTAAATGTTAGCTTTACAAGTTTCACTTTTGGTTAGGCCAAGGATGCTACTCACGAGTCACGAAAAAGACTCAAACCCTTATTAGAAACAAAAGGTTCATTCCAATGTATAGAGCCTTCAATAGACTCCAATGTTTAAACCCCTCATTAGAAACAATGGTATCATGCCCTACTTATGTATAATTCTCTATTCTTCATTACACACCCATCATTTCCACTATATCTACATGCCGAAACCCTCAACCATCACTGCTGGCCGCAATAGTCTTCTCCTTTACTACAACTCGTGTATTATTAACTCCCACGCTGCAAACAACTTGCCAAGCCTCTATTCAGATGCTATGCATGCCATGCACAAAGCGAGGAGCTGCCGATCGGAGACACAGCACGAAACTTTCTGGTAATTTTCCTTCGGAGCACTCTGGGCCTAGTCTCGCACTTTCGCCTACTCAGACATGGGGCTAGAGCTATTTGAGCTTTAATCATGTCTCCGCCCATCAAATTGTGCTGCCGTACAATTACAGAAAAAAGTGCCTCAACACCAATTAACCCGTTTTCTGAATGAATTTATTCCTTTGCCGTTGAAGGTTCTCAAATTGAGTTAGTTCTCTCAAATCTACACTCTGACCATTTTTAACAATGAACACCCACAAAGAAAGGAAATAAACTTTCAAAATGGATAACCACCATCACCATCTTTGATATTAGATATCCACCACTTAATTAATACTTTTGCACTTTGGCTTCATATCATCCTAGCTGTTCGTCAAGATACTATGCATTCCCAAAAAAGTTATTTTTCACAATTATGAAGTTAGTGTGAGATCATCAGAACAGTAATAGTTTCCTATCATGACTTATTGACTCGTATATCTTTTGGTGCATATGGTTGAAGAACGAGTAGGGTTTTTTTTATTTTTTATTTTATTTTATTTTTTTTAAATGAAGGCATAGCCAATATATTGATCTCAAGCCAGAATGTCCATTACATATCTTTCCGTTGCTATTTGTTAGACAGACAAGAAGTTGTGGTGGTACCACGATGATACATAAGGATAGACCACTCATTATACAACAAGTGCTCACTTAGACAAAGCGAGTCTATTTGCTATGACACAAGACATAGCAAAATAGGCACGAAAAAACAAAAAACAGTGCATATCTCTCTAAAAAAGTAGGGATTTGTTAGAAAGAAAAAAATCTATCTAAATAGCAGCCCAAATGGTCCAACGGACAGCCCAGACCCAATGAAGCCCAACAACGAGCCCAACTATCCCTGCCTCAACCCTTCATGCAGCTCTGTTAGGAACACCAGACTACATCCGCCGTCACCGCTATCAGAACAAGACGCCCCACCGTCCTCCACCTTGACGCCACCAAGAGAGGAGCTCCGCTGCTAACGCCTGGAAAAGCCTCGCCCACTCGCGTTTGACGACAAATCGAAAACCAACACACCGGACTTTACTTGCCACAGAGCAACGAAAATAGATTCAAGACGGAACACCACCGTCAGGCCTCCGAGCATAGCCATCTTGGGAACCTAGCCTTAGGATGCATCATCACCATTCCGGCAGCAGCCATAAGACAGTAGCGCGACCAAAGGTCAACACTGTTGTCGGCCACCACCGGACGAATCTGAATTGGAAACAACAAAAATCAGACTAGGTAAAGAAAGGGAGAAAAAACCCTATTCGATTACTCTAATATATGCCCTATGCTCCGTCACAAAAAAAAAAAAAAAAAAAAAAAAAAAAAAAAAAAAACTTTTAAAATTGTGTAGAAAAACCATACAAGGGAAAAGGTATAAACAATAATAATTTTGAACACTTGTGTGGTACAATAACTTTAACCTATTAATAAATCTTTTTGAAAAAGTAAAAAGAAGACATGAGTAGATGTTATGAAAGAAAACATTGGTACATAGCACAAAACATTAGAGCTTTCTTTACAAATGTTAAATATGTTTTGTATTAAATTGTCTTCTATTAAAAAAAAAAAAATTTGTTCAACAAATTTCACAATTTTTTCGGCCCCCCCCCAAATACAACCTTCTAGTTCCGCCACTGCCATGGGCATGCTTTTATGGAGATCAATCAAAACTAGATTTGGATAGCTCTTGCCCACTAGAGATTAGTAATGTGGGTGGAGTTGTACTAGAGGTTCTAATTTGTAATTTAATTAATTTTTCTTATAGAAAAAATCAAAACTAATATATTTGACCAAAGAAAAAACCAAAACTAACTATAAGGGGAAGGGGAATAATAGTGACAAGTACACTTCAAAATATTAACAAAAATGCATTTTTTTAACATTTGAAATAGCAATTTTAATGCTCTATTGACTTACTGGTTTGTTGTCTCTAATGGCATGGGTATGTAAAACCTGTTTATGTTGACAACGTCCGTTGTCTCTAATGGCATGGGTATGAAAAACCTATTTATATTGACAACTGTTGAATTACTAAATAATTGTATTGAATGCTGATAATTGAGGTACTAAATGTTTTTCTCAAAGGGGAAATGATCATTTACCCAATTTTGGGGTTAATTAACCCCACTTACCCAAACACTCTAAGAGATTGCTCACTTACCCAACAATTTTTATGTTTAAACCCCACTTACCCAAAACTCTAAGAGTTGGGCCTGTTTTCTTCAAAATTTCTGACCGTTTTGCCCTTTTGTAACTATCAAGCTCTCAAATCGTAACAGATTGAGATTTAGAGAGAGAGAGAGAGAGGATCGGCCTGCAAGGGTCTGGGGTTGTGTGGTCGGAGGCGGCTCGGGGGTGCCATGGTAATGGTGGCACGGTCGTGCTCCGCTTGGACGAAGCCGATCTGGGTTGGTTTCTTGGATTCAATCTGGAGAACGCGTTGTTTGGCTGGGGTGGTGATCCATAGAGCGCCGGTGGTGAAAGGATGATGAAGGCCATGTGGGGAAACCAGCGGGCGATGCAGTTGGCCGGAGGTGGAGAGAGAGAGAGAGAGAGAGAGAGAAGAGCTGGGGTGGTGATCCATGGCTCGACGGTGGCGGAAGGATGATGAAGGCGATCTGGCGAAACCGGCGTGGCGATGCAATCCCTGGAGGTGAGAGAGAGAGAGAGGAGAGAGAGAGAGAGAGAGCTGGGGTGGTGATCCATGGCTCGATGGTGGCGGAAGGATGATGAAGGCGATCTGGCGAAACCGGCGTGGCGATGCAATCCCTGGAGGTGAAGAGAGAGAGAGAGAGAGAGAAACTGGAGGAGTGTTTTTTGTAGTTCTGACTATATTATTGAGGGGCAATAATATGTCTTAATTGTTACAAAGTTTCCATAATTGTTGTTTATTGATCTTTTACTTTTTGTTGAGAGCATTTCGTTACATTTTCTGAAATGTTTTGGTAGTTCTGTCTACATTATTGAGGGGCAATAATATGTCTTAATTGTTATGAAGTCTCTATAATTGTGTTCAGTGATCTTTTCCTTTGTGTTTAGAGACAACTTCTAATGTGTTTCGGTAGTTCTGACTATATTATTGGGGGGCAATAATCTGTTTATTGGGTTTGGGGGAGGGGGCAATAATATCTTTATCCTCATGCTGTCCCCAGCTTCCAACGTTGGTTCCTCCGCTGTTATTATGCTCTCCATGAAATGTTGCATAAAAGTTCTGCAATCAGTACTGTGAAGTAGTAAATGAATTCATGTTAACTTAATTGGGGACAATAAACCAACATTATTGGGGGGCAATAATCTGTCTATTGCCCCCAATAGACCACTATAAAATTCACCAGTTTCTATCATTGACAGATTATTGTACTTTAATAAAATCAAAATAACAGAAGACTTATCAAAGCTCTAATTTCAGCAATAAATGAACCACAGTTAAGAAATTATTGGGGGCCAATAATCTGTCTATTGCCCCCATTAGACCACCAGAAAGACACTCCATTTTCAATCAACAACATATTAGTGTGTTTTAATAAACAACGCAGTAATTATTGCCCCCAGTAGACATATTATTGGGAGGCAAAATAATATTTTTTCTTTATTGGGGGGACAGACGACACCGGTGCGAGCCCCGACCCGGAACAAAACCCGAACCTGAACTCCATGGCTTGCAGAGGCTGCAATTGCGACGATCCTCTTCTTCTTGTGTCTTCTTCGCGTGGCGGTGGTGCTCGGGATTGGAGATGCAATTGAGGTCGACTGCGACAGCAACCGATCCAGCACACAGCCGATTGGAGATTGAGGGCAGAGGGACGACAGAGAAAGATAAAGAAGAAGAAGTAATCGGACTTGGAGGTCGCAGAGGATGTAATCGGACTTGGTGGCAGAGGACGTAATCGGAGGGTCTTGGCGAGGTTCCTGCAATGAACTGAGAGAGAGAGAGAGAGAGAGAGAGAGAGAGAGAGAGAGAGAGAGAGAGAGAGAGAGAGAGAGAGAGAGAGAGAGAGAGAGAGAGAGAGAGTATGAGAGCAATACTGTCAAATACTCTTAGATTGGATAAATGAGGTTAAAAAAACTCTTAGTGGAGTAAGTGGACAATTTTCAGGCTAAAATTGTGTAAGTGGTCACGACCCCTTTCTCAAAAAATGCAGTGACCTTCCCTCACGTCTTTAGTTTTGTATTAGGTCGGTTCTTATGATTGCATAGAACGCATAGAACTAAGTTAGAGTCCTATAAGTATTCCGTAATAAGCTATACGACTGAAAAAGTGCCGCCGATGCCGTTACGTCCAAGGATCGGCACTACACCAATCCGAGCAAGTAATTATGTGTTTAGTTTTTAGTTTCATTTTTAGTTTGCTTCAATATCCCAACCAGATATTAAGTGACGTTATGATCATAAACATGCCAATCATGCAAATGTCATGCTGGAAATGACACATACAGCCATAATTCATGAGCAATTTGATGAACAGATGTGCAACGAGTGAGACACAATTAATGAATGTTTCCTATAACATGTAGTCCATATGAGAAATCTCATTTATGAATAACCAAGAACATGTATTGATCCGCCACACCCGGGTTTGAATCCCGCCGACATTATATTGGAGTTAAATCCCAATATATTCTTGATGGCCAGAGAGGAGGAAGCGTTCTGACAAGATCCCCCAAAGTACGGATTAGTCCCTGAGCTTGAGAAGGTTTTGAGGACACCGTGTGATTGATAAATTAAAAAAAATTAAAAAACAAAAGGAACATGTATTGATAATTTACAAGTCAAATCATGTCAATCTCATGAGCTCATACTTTGATCTATCCATACATACAATGAGTGGCATGGAAATTATTATTATTTTTTTTTCCGATGATCATTAATGATATCATTTTTAGCATGTGCAAAAATCCTTCCCTGTTATATTGGTAAAGAGTTCAATAATGCAACTATGCAATTGAAATGTCTGTACTAGAATGACAATTTCCAGAGAGTACAACAGCAGCGCAATATTTCATGAAAATAACAGCAGAAAACAAACTACACAACGGAGAATCATAAAAATTATTTTACATGGGTCAATTTCTATAGTTGCAGATGATAGGATACGAACCAAAGTGATAAACAAAACACGGTCTGTTAGTGGGCACGAACAGAAATGGAGGCACTAATGCTTTCGGTGAGTTGTAAAATAATGCAATTCCGGATAGTTAGCTGAGACAATCGTCCAACTAAGAGCAAGGGAAGGCACAAACTAGTAGAGTTATAACACCCTTTGTATTCGAATCGACTTCTTTCAACCTATAGGTTCTGGTGTTTGAGAGTGTTGCTCCTCAATTAAACTTTGAACCCTCTGTAATATATATCAGATGAAAGTCCATAATCAATAACACGAGCATACCCAGCTTTATTGTTAAAGTCCCAAAATTTAGTATTCTACCTTTACAGAACTTCCAACTTCCTCAAGTTTCTGCAGTAGTGTTAGCTCCCCTGGGTATGAAATTGAATCATGCCTGAGAGATTTTGATGGGGACATCTGAAGCTGACGATAGAAAGAACCAAAAGTTAATAAGTAAAAAAGTATAGAGAGAGAATGGATGGCACCACTAACAGTATCAAGGATTTAAATCATATGCCCTGATCAAACTTGTTAAAAGCGTGACCATCGTAGGTTCAACTTCCATTAATCAGAATTTAGTTTGGTTATCAGTTGTAATGCTTGTACTAATATTTTGGCACAACAATCTGATATAAGAGCGTACCCTCAAATTTGGAACATCTTCAACTGTGGAAACTTGTCTAGAGAAAACCTCATTCGTCATGCTTGAAAGGCGCATTAGCACTGCCTGCAATTGATATGAAGATGAAGACTCACATTTCTTAACTTCAAAATAGATGACAGAATGCGTTGATTAAACTCATGGTACCTTCCTAAAAGCATTTGGATTTGCAATGCCATGGATTTGAACGTCATCACTTGGAGGCCTTCTGACACCAACATGCTCTATTCGAAGCGAGTATACACCAAAGAGAGACTGCAGATATCCTGAGTATGACAATCGTGTTTATGTTAAAACCATGAGCAAGTCTAAGGTAACAGAACATTATAGAATTGACACCTTAAATTGCAGGAAAGATGTGTTGTTATTTTTTTTTTTTTTTGGGGAGGGGGAGGAGAGATCAAAGGGAAACATTAAATGTTTGCTCAACGTATAACATTCAATGAACATTACACGTATGAGGGCAGAAGAACACAAAAGATGCAATTCAACATACTATACTATTCTAATGTCTAGTATCAAGAACATCAAATTAGTAGCAAACCTTACATGCAATTTAACAACAAGTAGGTCAGAATCAATCAAACACTAAACATTCTAATGTGACAAATTTCGACGAAAAATGGTCTTCCTGCAAGGAGTATAAACTACTTGTACCCCCATTTGAGCAAAATTAGAAGGTTCAGGCATTACAAAACCCCACTCACAAGACCATGCGCCTACATGAACAAAAAAAAAAAAAAAAAAAAGGGTGTGGCAACTGGCAATGGTTTACCTTGCTCGATTACAACATCAGCCACTGAAGGCAACAAAACATGCTTCTCCTTGTTCAGCACCCCGAAAAATGGAATCGGAACTGGCCTCGTAACCTGAGCTAAACCAACAAAAAGTATCAGTCAATCAAAACCTAAACAATCCAATCACAATCACAATCACATCATGAACAACAAATTGAACCTACTTTATAGATGATGGCATTCGATGTCAAGTAAAGCTTTCTGGACCGAATATCCTTGCGAAGAATATACCTCCGAACCGGAAGATAAAGCAACATAAACAGCCCAATCCCCCACGCCAATATCAAAAGCGCAGAGTACAGAAGCCACTGCGCTGTTTGGTACTTGACGAAATTCTCCTCCATTTCCCGAAACGACGCCGCATACAGAACCGGCTCTTCTTCATTTCCACCTCCGGACAGCAGACCCTTCTCTAAGCTATCGATCTCAACGACGTCGTCCGAAGCCATCTGATCCAATTAACAACCACCCAATAAAATTTGGATCAAAAAGGTTGACGACGAACCAGAACCAGAACCCGAACCAGAACCTCTTCTTCTTCTTCGTCTTCAGTCTTCAAGTTTCAATCTTTTAACTGTTTCTGAATATGGGCCGGGCCGGGCCGGATGTAATTAATTGTGGGGCCCGGCCCAGTTATTTTCGGGTTTGAATAACAAGTAAGTTTGAGCGGTTGCAGAAACTTTAGGGTAGTGGCGATGGTGGCCGCCAAGGAAAAAAGCGCGAAAGCAGCAGAAGACGGTGAGATTTTCTCGGCTTCTACCTTCTCAAGTCTCGGCCTTCACTCCAATTTATGCGACCAGCTTCAAGGTGAGGCTCAATTTCCTATTTTTCATAGCCAAAAATTCAATCTTTTATTTCGAAAAATTTTGAAATTGATTTTGATTTTGTTGGGCGAAACAGAGAGGTTGGGCTTCAAGGGTCCGACGCTAGTCCAAGCCCAAGCGATCCCGGTTATTCTCTCCGGCCGCCACGTGCTGGTGAATGCGGCGACGGGGACGGGCAAAACGGTGGCGTATTTGGCTCCGGTTGTGCACCACCTGAGCTTGCAGCAGCCTCGGATTCAGCGCTCCGATGGTACTTTTGCTTTGGTTCTCGTGCCGACGAGAGAGCTGTGTCTGCAGGTTCATGAGATTTTGCACAAGTTACTGCACCGTTTTCACTGGATTGTGCCTGGTTATGTGATGGGAGGTGAAAAGAGGGAAAAGGAGAAGGCTAGATTGCGCAAAGGTTAGTAAGGATTGATAGTTTTGTTGCGGAAAAAGTTTCGATTTTGATACAAACCCTAAACCCTGCATTACTATGTTACAGGCATATCTATTCTCGTTGCAACTCCTGGAAGGCTGTTGGATCATTTGAAGCATACATCATCATTTTCGCACACCAATTTGCGGTGGATAATTTTCGATGAAGCAGATAGGTGTGCCACATTTATACTGTACCATTGTTATTGTGTACCCTTTAGTGTTGAGGAGGTGGTTTGCTTATATGTGCATTTCGACAGGATTTTGGAACTTGGATTTGGAAAGGAGATAGAGGAAATACTAGATCTTTTGGGTTCGAGGAAACATGCCAAGGATGGTGGTGCGTCAAGTAAATTTGAATTTCAGAGGCAGAATTTGCTGTTGTCTGCGACCTTGAATGAAAAAGTCAATCATCTTGCAAAGATGAGCTTAGAGAAACCGGTCTTGATTGGTATGCCTGACAAGAAGATGCCGTCAATTACAAAATTTGAACCTCTAGGGTCTTCGGACTCTGACACAGAGGAACCGCAATATTCTGTGAAGGCAACAGGCTCTGCAAATGAAGATTATAAACTTCCAGCCCAATTGACTCAGAGATATGTTAAAGGTGTGTATCGAGAGTTCTTTGTTTTTTTTCCTATTGTGTTTGAGGGTAATCAAAACCACATTGTAGACATGGTGATGCAAGTGTTCTGATCAAATTTATCTGCAGTACCATGTAATGCGCGGCTTGCTGTACTTCTTTCCATTCTAAAGCATCTTTTTGAGCGAGAAACTTCTGAAAAAGTAAGCCTACTTGTCAGCTTTCCATTTTCTCAGTGGTGATTGTTATAGAAGCTAGTTTCTAGCCAATCCTTATGCCTCTGTGATGAATCCTATTTCGCAAATTCTCAAAATGATTTCTTTTATTTGTTAAACTTAGTTCGAGTCTATCTCTGTAGTCCTCAGCCTCATTTTGTATGTTTTTACCTTGCCAAGTTACTCACATACTCATTTTTCAGATTGTGCTATTCTTTTCAACATGTGATGCAGTGGATTTTCACTACTCTTTGTTAAGTGAGTTCCAATTCAAACCTAATTCAGGACCAGGATCAGAACTTAAGCAGAAATTTCTTAGATGCAAGACCTTCAGGTTACATGGCAATATGGAGCAAGTGGATCGAAGAACCACATTCGAGACCTTTAAAACAGAAAAATCAGCTCTTCTTTTGTCCACAGATGTTTCTGCCAGAGGTTTGGATTTCCCCAAAGTTAGATGTATCATACAGTATGATTCTCCAGGCGAGGCTACTGAATATGTGCATAGGTATGTTAGATGTCAGCCTTTATGTTTCTCACATATGCAAATAATCTGAGCCAAACTGCGAGAGTTTTGGTTTGTTCTCGCCC
The DNA here is from genome assembly GCA_024704745.1 of Rosa lucieae. Taxonomy (NCBI): domain Eukaryota; kingdom Viridiplantae; phylum Streptophyta; class Magnoliopsida; order Rosales; family Rosaceae; genus Rosa; species Rosa lucieae. The sequence goes on from CM045493.1 coordinate 7,383,586, forward strand.
TTTTGGTCTAAAAGGGATTTGTATAACTTGTCATTGATCATATGATATACATCATGAACCCCTTATATGCTCCTGAGTTTCCTCATGAGATGGATTAAAAGACTAGAAAGCAATTCAATTATTTCAATAAGCCTTGAGAACTAATTGAATATTTTCTTTCAACTGGAGTAATATTGTTTTCTTGGTGGCTGTTATAAGGCGAATTTTCTGGGGGAATTAGTTTCTGAGCATTGAATTTCCCTAGGCAAAGCTTATCAACATATCTTCTATGTGTGTGTTGATATTAAATTGAGGGTAGGGCATGATGTTAATTTTATCCTTGCTGTAGGGTTGGCAGAACAGCTCGGCTGGGTGAAAGAGGAGATTCAATATTATTTTTACAGCCAATTGAAATCGATTATTTGAAAGAATTGGAGAAGCATGGTGTTTCTCTAGTAGAGTATCCTCTCCTCAAAGTATTAGATAGTTTCCCACTATATGGTCAGCAGCATGTCAGGAAGTTTGTTTCCATTGATGCACATCCTTGGGTGCTGGCTTTGCAAAAGGCACTTGAAGCGTTTACAGATCAGGTAGTTCATTTCCTCGAGTTTTCTTAATGTGCCTTAAAGTAAGCGTAAATGTGCTGTGCTTTAGCTAGGATAGTTGTTTAGAAAGTATCTTCAAGATTAAGAATAGTCTTTATCAACTCCATTTGTGATAAAAACCTGAACAAGAAAGTAATTGCTTTTTGAGTATGCTAGGCAGATGTTTCAGGTGTAAGGAATTATGGATTTAGAATAATTGTGAGTCACTAATTTATTGTCTTTCATTTCTTTCCTTAGCCAAACATAAAGCCTCTGGCAAAGAATGCATTTTGCTCTTGGGTTCGTGCATACACTGCCCACCGTGGTGAGCTGAAGAGAATTTTTGTAGCAAAGAAACTTCACTTGGGACATGTTGCAAAAAGCTTTGCATTAAAAGAACAACCTTCCTTGGTTGGGGGTTCGTTTCACAAGCAAGCACAGAAGAGGAAGAGAGACGAAAGGCAGAAGGGAGGAATGAAAAAGAGGAAGTTTAACAGGAAAACATGATTGCCGGTCATGATACTACTAACACATAGATAGTTGAGGGAGATGCAGATCGGTGAAGCTTGTTTTGGTTATCATTATGTATACTTTAACAAGGTTTGAATGTGTTGTATGCTTATCCTCTTTTGGTTGATCTTGACACAGTCATTACTCGTTACAGCTTGTTATATCAATTCTGACGCCCAATTTAGCATTAGGCTGGTTTATGACATAGCATACCGGTAAAAATGTAGCCCAATAAACAATCATTCTGAACAGTTAGGCTACCTTTTTATTTTCGGTCGTTCAGTCCCCAGTTTTGTTCTCTCAATTCACTTTAAGTTTATATGATTGTTTTGGTGAAATGTTACTGGAACTGTATAAAGTCATATGTTGTCCGATGAATGATGGTGAGTTTGAACTGCATAATTCTGTGAACTGTGAGTGTTTATACCAAATAATGAATTGTAACCCTGCAATTAGGGGGATATGAATGTATGAAGTTAATTTTGGTTTACCGTTTCATATCCCTTCCTGAAACCTCTATATGCTTAATGATGGTACTACTAGGATCCCTTGCCCCAGAACAGTTGCAGTATGGCTTCTTGTATTGGGACTTAGGACTCGAAGATGACTTTCGTCTATAAATTAGTTGTTGGTACAATTATTGCGCTTATTATAACAAAATAGGGAGAACCTACTTAGGACCCTGTTGTGACGTATTCTTGAAGATAACCTTCGTCTATAAATTAGTTGTTGGTACAATTATTGCGCTTATTATAACAAAATAGGGAGAACCTTTGCGCATACAATGGTCAGTATAAGTGCTTCTGGGCTAATTATTACAGAATAATTTACAAAATGATGAGCTTATGGTACATGAGAATTCAAGAAAAAAAAATGGTATTAACAAAATTTAGCATATTTTGGCATACCATTGCATTTTATGGCTACCCCCATGACACCTCTCAATGTGTCAAACTCTATTTTGAATAATAGTCACGTTTGTTAATCTCACCGTTGATAATACATGATTTTTAGAATGTGTTCCAATTGACGGTATACTAAAACCTATAAGAAACCTTTTTTTACAATTTTTAAAAGCCAAAAGACAGAAAACAGCATTTCCTACATTGTAAGCTATAAGCCAATAACACATGCATTTTGATGAAAAATAACACTCCAAATTCATCTAGCAATAACGACATTTCCGACAAAATAATGTAAAGGGATCAACTATGTGAGGCCTATGCATTCACCAACGTGCTATCTAAACCTTGTGATGAAGACATAACTCGACCATTTATGTTATTTATTTTCTACGAGTCAGACCAAATCCACCGTCTTCGTCATGTCACATGCTCTCCCATAGACTTTGGTTGACAATGGAAGATTTTTGAAATCCCTCGGTGAGGACAGTCCACAAGGCTATGTACAATGAAAATCCATGTCCATACTATATGCCAAATTCTTCTCCTCCAAGAGTCGATGCTCTACGTTTTTCTACCTAGTAAAAGGGTTTAGACCGAGCGCTTCAATAAGTCAAATTACGCAATGTATGATTTGAATTTGATGATACCCATCAATCTAAGACTCGAGCATTTCAGTATACTTCTCAATCATACAGTCAGATATATCAATAAGTAAGACTTGTCATTGACATATGTACTTTTGTTTATGCCTTATAAGAAAGAACAAACTCCGACCTTTTTAATCGGTGTTATGAATCCCATCCGATTCGTTGTACGCAGAATTACAATGATCAAGCGGACATGGACATGGGGAAGCAAGCCACGTCAAAACGAAACTAGTGGATCAGTCCCATTCCCCTAGTTAGCTGCTGATCAGGGATTGTATGGTAACTCACCGTCTAATTGAAATCGGACGGTTAACAGATAAGTGATGAGAGCTGTCAACCGTCTGATTGAAATCAGACGGTGAATGACCACACAAGCTGACCAGAGCAACATTTTCGATGTTTGGTAAAGGGTCAAAATCAGAAACACATGGACTGATGGAGGGAAGGGGGGCCCAATTCCATACATGCACTCACACCGAAAGAGATTGATTTGAGGAATCAAATCAGACGCGTTGACGGACTCAGGACCATGAACGTGACGATGTGGCCGTTGGTGTTCCCACGTCAGGTGAATTTCGCTTCACTTGGTTGGGTTTTTGTTGGGCCCCACAGCCGGGAACCACATTGCACGACAGAGGTAGGCCCATCATTAAATTCAGTCAGGCCCAGCACTTGTCGTTTGGCCCGCCATAACGTCCTTGTTGTCGGGTCGATGGATCAACCTAGCTTCCTTCTTTGAATATCAACCGGTTTTAGAGAAGGTGACTTGTTCTTATGGGTTTTGGACGCTAATTAGATGATTGAAATTGTTTATGTTTAAGATTTTGTATCTTTACGAGGATCAATTGCGTATTAACCGGTCAAATCAAAAAATAATTAGTCGGCTGCGTTGTTTAGACAAATATACTAGATCAGATACAATTAAGAGGGTTGATTATAAATGTTGTAATCATATGGCTACAATTTGGATCGTTTGGTGAGTGGAATGGTGCAAAGAAAGTAAGAAACGAAAGTAATGATGATAGCTAAGTTACAAGATAACAAGATAGAGGGCGGAAGATCCACAGAATTAATTGAAGGACAAATATATCAACTCTAAAACCGCGACCTGTCCTTTACGATGACTTTGCTTTAGCCAGGGCTTTACGCATGAAAGCAGACATTGATGAAAATATCTAACAAGAACAGTCATTAACTAAACCCTAACAATGGTGATAATCATATGTAAAACAGTTTAATTTCCCACGCTACATGATTTCGCTTTGTTGAAAGTCAAATCGGGTATTTGATTAAAGCATGAACAAATGGAAATTAATGTGCTGTACTAACCGTTAAAGAAACTTCGACCAGAGATGTTGGGGCAAAATCTTCCCTTTGAGAGTTTGAGAATTCATCATGACCTCTAACTTTTGAGGCATACACAGATATAGAACATACAAGCAGGTTTGGTTTATTCATGAATTAGGTTTATGATCCAATCCAATATTAGGTCAGACCTTCCTCACTAATTCGATCAATCTTATTCAATGCTTTTCCAAACCAAAAACCTGCGACACTAAATCTGGATGTGCATGTTGTTTCTATATGGAATTCATAAGCAAATGATTACTGGCTAAGTTACCCCTGTGATCAGACATACGTATTAGATACCAAATACCATATGCAAAATTTAATGACATACAGATCGAAATGAATTGGGTACAAAGCTCTGCTATGCGTCAGAAAAGAACGGCAGCAATAATTCAAGTTTAACCAGAAAAAAAAAACTGGGAATTAAAGCTTTCTTTTCTTACAGAGAAGCACGTACAGTAATGAATTCTTCAGTACATTATTACTTACTCTGTATATAAAAGCTACAGATCGTCCACTGCTAAATCTGCATTATTTTTAAGGGGTTGTCGGCGCTGCCATGGATTCGGAAGCCGACTTTTTATTAATCTATTCTTGTTGCAGTGGATTAAATTATAGACAGGGTAGAGTTAATTGGTTAGTTTAACTTGAATTAAATTTGGATGCTGAGAATATAAGAGGAAGGAGGCGTGTGGTGTGGCAAATGGAGCAGACAGAAGCAATGATAATTAAATTTCGAACACTTGGAAGGGAAGGAAGGTGGTTCCCTCTGGGAGTCTCTGGTTCCGGCAATCGCGCTCTTATGCTTGCTTTCTAGGGTTTTATCCTCGGTTGCTTTCAACTCAATGTTCACTTGTATATTCTTATTGCATGTAAATGATTTCTGATATATTGGTAAAAAATTATATATATACATATATATATATATATATTAGACTCCAAATACACCCTATGAGTGTAGATAATTACGTGGGAAGATCTGTAGAATAAGTGGAGAAAACATTTTGTTTTTTATTTTTGATTTTTTTTTGAAAATTTTCTTTTATTTGTGAATTGACCATTTTTTCTTTCTCAAATATTTCAGTTCAAATGTTTTTTAATATTTGAGGGATATTTTAGTAAAATTTTAACTCTCTTCTAGTAATAATAACTAGTCTGCGGACTAGCTTTCCTGTGGCAACATAGTGGAAAAGCTGATCTTATTAGTATATTATGGCTTCGAGTAAGCAAAGCATTTACTTTCCGATATGTCGCTGCATTTGTAAAGCGAATAGAGTGGCCAGAAGTACACTTTTCGCTAGGGTTCAAGTATTATGTCCCCCCCCCCCCCCCAATTTATTTTGAAGTTTCATTAATGATCAAGGCGTAAGGGCAGCTGTTCTGGCCGTCCTTCAAAAAAAAAAAAAAACTAGTCTGCAATCACATGCTCTACATGTGTATGAAAAAATTTTGTTGTTAAAAAGAAAAAAAGTAGGCAGTTATTGCAAAAGAAATAGATTTAGTGATAGTTATTGTAGAGAGAAAATAGTGGGAGAGAAAAGTGGGGTTGTGGAAGCATTTCTTTTTAATTTTCTTAATAAAAATCTATTTTATAATTGTCCTATTTATCTTTGTAATTTAATTTATTCTCAAAGTTTTTTAATCTTTCAGGGTTAAATCTATCAAAATTTTCAGGTTTGGCAAACAAAATCTCTTCTTTTAATAATAGTATAGATATATATAGGGTCCAGATCCTGGGACACACAATTTTACACAATTTTTGACACTTCTTCTAAGCCCTTAAGATTAAAAACATTGAGTGACTCAGATTAACTTTGTGAATATTGCAATTAGATGAACAACTAGAAAAATGGTGATTCTAGTTGGACCTCCAAATTTGCTATTTGGACCTCTCGTACTAAGTACATCATCTCTAATTTACTTTTTAGAATACTTGAAAAGCTAAGTAGACATTCTTATTTTTACCAAAATGCCCTTAAAATGAGATATAACAATCTGTTACTTTACTATCTGTATCTTCAACCACGAGAAGAATAATGAAACAAAATCACATGATATTGCTCTCTTATAAGTAGGTCTCTCCTCCACCAAAATTAATCAAAGGGTTGGTTCTCGATCTTGATATCTTGTTGGAACCCTTTGAATTTGCTAAAAGAAGGATTTCAAGGGTTTTGGGTTGGAAGATTAAGTAATAACTATATCATAATATTCAATTAATTTAGTTTAAGAAAATTCTTAGATTGTTTTGAATTTACTTTTGTAATAAATGTTGGGCCATGTATAGAAATTATTATTTTTACTTAATTTTTTTAGGTAGATTATAAAACTACATAGGCAATATAAGGAAATTTTGGGCAAAAAAAAAAAATCTAATTGAATGTTATATTTGGTTGGAGGAGGTAAGAAGAGTATTTATTTATTTATTTTTCCATTTTTCTCTCTTTGTCCTTATTTGTCTTTTCATATAAGTTGACAAAGTCTATTAATATTGGAGGTCCAAATATCAAATTTGGAGGTCCAACTAGAACCATCCCTAGAAAAACACGATTAGGAAAAAAAAAGTAGAAAAACCCTAGCTCTATCTCCATTGACCATCTTCTACAAGCTGGTAAACTAATTTACAAAACTGGTAAGCAAATTAGTCTCAAAGAAGAGAAAATTTATATGAAAAAAAGGTATAATTGGATGAGATGCTAAACTGTAATGTAGAGCATTAAATGTGTGTAGAGCATTTAAAATTAAGGTGTTTTGGGAATGAGTCTTGATTGGACTAATTGCTCTTTTAAAATTGCCGCGCTTGTGCATTTCATCTTTTGTGCCCTTTCATATGGCTGGGTACGTAGAGCAGTAGATTAATGTCTATTCAGATGAATTTCTGTTGTTTATTTGTCTGCAGAGATGGAGCGAACATCATGTTAATGTCTAATTCAGGTAGGAACTTTTGGAGTTTTGGATTGTGTTTGAAAAATATTGGAACGAGGAGCAAGTCAAATGTTAGATTATATTGTTTTGAGGATGTGATCGATGTTGCAACATTTAGCAGGTTTGAGAATCAACCTGCTATTGTATTGTCATAGGTCAATTGAGATACAATTAGGGTCGTTCTTCCTTGTTCTTCTAATTTTCTTTTTAATCGGGTATTTTGTTTATATAATTATAATTTTCTTTTTCATTTTATATTCTTATAGAACATAAGTTTAATCTTAATCTATTTGTTATAAAATTAATTTAATGCCACATCATTTGTCCAATCATCTATAAGTTTGTGTGACATCATTCACAAAATTAATCTGAACCACTCAATGTTTTTAATCTTATGGGCTCAGAAGAGGTGTCAAAAATTGTGTGTCCCAGGATCCTGACTCATAAATATATATATATATATATATATATATTCTTATGGTGAATTCGATGTATCTGTTTATGGATATAAAAAGAATTGAAACAGCCCAAGTCCAAATATCCTCAGGTTAAATATGACCAGTGAGTGTCTCCCTATCTAACTGATGAAGAAATAACCCTAAACCTAAGACGCCGCTCTTGACGTCCCAAACCCAAATACCAACTGCAACGGCAAAGTACGTTGCCAGCAGCAAGATGACATCCATTGATGCAGTCACAGCGTCCTTTGCAGCCTCTCTGGCCCTGGCAGGCAATGATGTTGTAGACATCACCAACATGGAGGGCGGCGCGCAGCGGAGGACGACACAATCGTATCTACTTGCCAGACCTTTGGCACCAAAGCCGGTGCTGAGTGACCTCAAGCGATTATTTCGTCGGATATGGGTTCTGGAGGCGGGCTTTCGAATCCAACAACGAGCTGAGGATCATTTTCTCATCTCTTTTGATCTCCAACAAGACCGAAACAAGGTGTTGCGGGGTGGTCCATGGCGATATGACAAGGCACCGGTAATCCTACAAATCTTTGATGGGGTGTCACCGATTCCTCATATCTCCATGACTGAACTATTCTTTTGGGTGCGCATCGCAGACGTACCACCGGACTTCGAAGAGAGCCACACGATCAGAAACATTGCATCTGTTGCTGGTAAGTTTCTCGAACTTGATGACAAGTTGTTTAACACCACTGGAAGAATTAGGGTTCGAGTATCCCATGATATCTCGAAACCTTTTAACTTCAAAAAAACCTTAAAGTTGGACACAAATGTCATTGCTGAGATCTCATACTTCTTTGAGAATTTGGAAGTACATGTGATGTTTGTCATTTGATCTTCCATGAGAATGGGATCTGTCCACTAGCTGCTCAAGTGGTTCCTCCATCACTGGTAGAGAAAACTCCCGACATAATATGCCCTCTGCTCGGCTTTGCAAATCAGATTGTGAATGGCACCTTCACTTTTCAGGGGGTGAAGACCACTGTCCTCCCTCCAGTAAGTCGGATGCTCTTTGGCCCGAAGGAATAGATAAGAAAACCTATCATTATTCGAGAGCATGTGCTACGCTCCAAGGACATTGGGGAATGCAACAACAAGGAGCTAACCATTGTCCCAAAACGAGGTCGTCCCAGCTCTCCTTTCTCTTCACCAAAAAAGATTAAGGGAATTCCGGAACTACTCGCCCTACCTGCATGCTCTGAAGCTCCTACTAAAAAGGTGAAGCACCCAGAGTTCACATCCAAGTTTACTAGCAAATCCCTATCCTTGGTGGAGGTCCCAGGCTGTGTCCTTGTCCCAAATGAGTGGAATGGAACGGACTCTAAGAAGAAGAAGGGACGACCCCTAGGATCAAGGAACAAACAACCCTCTGGGAAGAAGATCGAGACAGCACAAGAAGCCTGTTATGCCTTCCTTACTCAACCTCCAAGCCCTAGTGCAAAGGGCAAGGAGAAAATTTAGGTTTTATTTTTAAACTTTGCCTATTTGCTTTGCTTTTCTTTGCTTAGTACGTAGACTCTCTGAAATAAGTGAGCATGAGATTATTCAAATGCGTAGGTCTAGTCTATGTATCATTGTGGCTTGTCCACAAACTTTTTGTCTACCCATAGTCGGTAGAGGGAGGATATGTAATGGTCTATTCTAGCTTGAGAGATTTATATAATATCGACATGATATTTATTCAAAAAAAAAAAAAGAGTGTCTCCCTTTGATTGAACTCATCTAATTAAAATCAACTAACATATACAAACGAACGAGGTGTTCAAATTAATGTTCAAACCAATTAATAAGCTGGCCATATGTGGTTAGGTTTCAAACGCAGACATATGATATCCATTTTTCTTAGAAGTAAAAAGGTAAAAACTCCAAATGGTACCTAAATTATGGGAAAGGTATTTTCTGGTACCTATGAATTTTTTTTACCCCAAATTGTACCTGAAATATTATACCGTTACCAAATATAGTACCTCCGTTAAATTTTCCATTAAAGTCGCATACGTTGCATTTATTTTTTAAATAAAAACTTCAAATGGTACCAAACTATTGCAAAAATGTATTTTTTGGTACCTATAATTTTTTTTTTTTACCCCAAATAGTACTTCAAATATTGCCCCAAACCGTTTTTATTGATAAATTTTTTATCTAAATAGTTAATTTGATGAAATATCAGATTTTTTTATACCTAAAGTTGTATTCTTTCAACCTATTTGTAACACTTCACTACAACAAAACTGAGCAATAGCCACACTTTGGTTGCCCACGATTTAAACAATTGTGGGTAATTCTCTATCAACAGTGACTTTAGTCCCACCAGTGCCTTGGATGGTGGTGAAGGCAATTGTTTATTAATTTTTATCTTGTGTAGTCACAATTTTTGATGAACGTGGCTAGCTTCATATTTAAAAATGATGGGATGGAGGATTATATAATATAGAGTGCGAAGACCAACAGATAAAGGAAAAAAAAATTAATTGCCGAATGCACTCTACGGATTCATTGTCTCACCTAAATTCCCTCTCCCTTGCAAAGTGCCATAAACCCCTTTAGTGAGAGAAAGTCTCGCCTCTCTCTAGAAAGCAGAAACCCCATATCTAGATTTCCCCCTCCTCCCCCCCTTTCTTGCCAGATCTAGATCTCTCCGATCTGGATCTTTGGCTTGAAAGTCGGGGGACATACTTTCCCTCTCCATGAGGCTCCTCCCCACCTTGACAGTCGGTGGCACACAACCCCGCCCACCATGGGCGCTTTTGCCCGGAGTTCGCCTCCGATCTGAGGCTGTGTGCCTCTCTTTCCCTTTCTCTGTTGTTTCCCTTCCGTTTTGTCTGCTTTGTTTTTCCCTTTCCTTCAGTTTTCTTGGTCTATTCCTCTTGTTCCTGTCCCAATCTTTCCCAGATCTACCTTTTTCCCCCTCAAACCCACTGCTATACCGGTGCATCGCCATCTTGAAGTTCTTAAAGGTTCAAAACTTCAGATCTTTCCCTCTTTGAAACGAGTGCATGGTATCTTTCCCTCCTTCTCGATCTTTCTTGCTCTCCTCAGACTCATAATGATTCAAGATCTTTCCCATTTTGCATTTCAGTTTTTGGTCTTGTGCTTATCTGTAAAGCTTAGAAATTGTCTTCCCATGTATTTTCTTTTTGGGAATACTCCTCTCCTTTCAAGCCCCACCGCCAAACTCGGGGTTGGAGACTTGGAGCACTCTCGAACACAGCAATCTGCAACCCAGCAGGCAGCAGCGTCGTTTCTGACTTTCTCTCCGTCTTTGGTCTCCAAGCTCTAGGTATCTCTCTCTCCCTCTCCGTCCTCTTCTCCTCCTCGGCTCCTCTTCTTCTTCTTCTTCTTCTTCTTAATTTGAGTGTCTGATCTTCAGTTCTTGATCTTCACTTATTCTTGTCTTTCTTGTTCAGTTGCTTTGTTGCTGTTCTGACCCTGTTTATAATTTCAATAAATTTGAGCTGTTAATGATTGCCTATGTATAAATGGGTTCGATTTCCAAACTTGATGTTACTTTTAACTCTAGTGATATGTAAAATTGGGTTCGATTTTCCATTTGATCTTGATGTTACTTTTGTATGAGGCTAAAATGGGTTCGATTTCCATTTGATCTTGTTGGTTTTTAACTAAGGTAATGGTATAGTTGAAATGGGTTCGGTTTCCATTTGATCTTGATGGTAATTTTAACAAAGATATTGATACTTATTTGATGGTTGAAATGGGTTCAATTTCCTTTTGATCTTGATGTTGATTTTAACCAAGGTAATGATATTGATTGGGTAGTTAGAAATGGGTTTGATTTCCATTTGATGTTGATTTCTTCTTCTTCAATTGCAGTTTGTATGATTGTATCAGTTGCCGACTCACTCGGTCACTCCACCGATTCACCAATTGCAGTTTCAGTTGCAAGGTATGTCAAACTCTGCTATTTCTTGAAGCTAAGTTTATTTCAGCTTTGAATTTGGATTTTGGTTTGTTTCAATAATTTGTTTTTCTTTCCTTTGTTAATAAGTTCGAACCCCACCAAACTTGTAATCCTGGATCTGCCCTGCTATGTGGTTTGATTGACCATCATATATAGATGCAATGCATAGTTACAAGCAAACTATTATGTGCATCTAGCTATCTACTGAGATTATGTGTTTAGTCAATCCTTTTTTGGTGACTTGGGTTTCAACATACATCAATCTATTTTTGTGTTTAAGTTTTTTTCATTGCTGTCCTATCAATTCAGATGCTATTTGAACTGTGATGATATTGATCGTGGTGTGCAAACGCCTGATGACTATCTGAAGTGAGGGAAGCTTCCTGCACCAGAACTCATAACATAAATGTGATATGGAGTTGTGGAATTATGGAGTTATGTATCTCATTACATAAATGTGATATGGAGTGGTATGTTTACCTCATCTTTACATGCTTTAAAGTGGTCCTTTTAAGTTTAAATATGTTAATCTCAAATTATCAACTATACTCACTGCTTTGCACTATGGTGCTAGTGGTTTGCTGTGCTAGTTATTTTTAGCAACTGATTACCCATGATTGATCCTACAGATGTGAAAATGCTCGTTGGGCTTTGCTGCTAAATTTGGCTCAGCAAGTGTAGTTGTTCTAGGATATCAAGAAGGCGCTATGAAGACAATTGCAGATAAGGTTGCAGCATAAATGAGGCAAAGCTTGTAGACAATATTCTTAGGTTCTGTGTGCATTATTGTGGTTGCTTGAAGTTCGCAATTGATTTTCATGTTTTACGGTTTGATCCTTGGTACCATAATTATTAGTGAAATGCACATGTTTATTTCATATGTAGAGAAATCTGAAGTTGTAATTGAATGGTTTCAGGAATTTTATAATTAAATATTTTGGAATGATTAATTTTATGCTTCTTTTTATCTAATAATTTTTTTTTAAAATTGCAAATAGATAGTCACGGTTTGTAGAAACGTGGGTATTGAACCCAATAAAATATTGTTAAAGTAGTTTAGAATTGGCACACATAATTGTGGGTCCCCTTATTGTCATACCCACGAAAGAGTTGGAAATGTGGCACATTTGAAGGATGGCAACGGCTCCACAGGGCACTGACATTTTTAAAAGTGGCTGCAGCGTGGCTTTGGGCGTTGGACACAAATAAATGTGTCTCTTGCCTGTCGTTTTCTGTATAAAGCCACGAACATGGTAAGTGGCTCTAGCTTATATTTGTAGTGGTGCTTATTCCGATGAATGAATTTCATATTATGATGAAAAAAAATAGTAAAGGTGCAATACTTGAGGTACCATTTAGAGTAAAAAAAAAACATTTATAGGTACCAAAAAATACACTTTGCAATAGTTTGGGTACCATTTGGAGTTTTTGTCCAAAACAGTACATGCCACATAGGTTATTTTAACGGAAAAGTTAACGGATGTACTATATTTGGTAACGGCGCAATATTTCAGGTACCATTTGGAGTAAAAAAAAAAATTTGTAGGTACCAAAAAATACTTTTTACAATAATTCAGGTACCATTTAGAGTTTTTACGTACTCGAAGTAAAATATCCTCGAGGCAGTTTGAAAAGTAAAGTTAAAATAGGAAAGAGAACTTGGATAATCTATATGTTTAAGAGTATCAAATGATTCATTAGTTATTCTAAATTGCTCGTAAAGCGGAAGTTTCACAATACTTGCTACGTTGATTAATTTGTTAGACACACACACATTGCGTGCGATTATGTGGTATGACAAATTTAGAGTTTAGTGTTCGATTAAAGTTTTCATGTACAATGAAAGTTATATCCTACCTAAATTTGTTCAGAAAGTACAATTAGTCATCGGAGATATATAATATGTGTGACTTTCCCTAACATTTTGTAGTTTTATCTAAGTTTCCAGCTAGATTACAAAAAGAAAGGTCTGTATGGTGTGGTGGGATTGTTATAACTAGCTACGTAATTAAACTACGTCGGTTAGAGCATCTCCAACAGTATGAATTACTTTTTAGTTAAATTTAGCTAAATATGTGAAATATAGCTATTGATTTAACAATGTTGCTTCAGCAGTGATAGCTATTTGTAAATAATATACTAAATTTAATTGAATCGTAAACTGACATGTGGACAAAAGAGGAGAGAGAAATATAACTTTTGCTTTAGCTATGCATGATTCTCTAGCTAAATATAGCTAGCAATTTTAGCTAAAATTAAATTTAACTTGGCTATAGCTAGTCTGTTGGAGTTGATTTTTACTTTAAAAATAATTATATATAGCTAAAAATTGAATTTAGCTAGTCTGTTGGAGATGTTATTATCTCTAACCAATGCAATGTACATCTCTAAGAACAAACCCACTAGTTTGATTGCAGAACATATACATTTGCATATATGGCTCCAAATTCAACCCAATCTTTATCACGGACGCTAATCAAATTTGGAGGAGAATGGACGAGTTGATTGATTGAACCCCACCTCCTTCAATATTGAGCATTTCATTAGATGCCTCTTTCCTTGGATTGGCCCGCATAATTGAAGGGAAAATATCGAGCATGTGGTTACTCTTTTCTCAGTGGATAGGATAATGCAAAAGACTTGCATATCCATACACACCCTTCTTTTCAAATTAGCTAGATCGATCGAGATATATGGTTGAATCACCTGGATAGTGACCTTAGTGGTTCGCTTATCAACATCACCTGACCTTAGTGTACGTGCCTTGGTTATCGACACTGTCTCTCTCGATCCCTAGCTATCCTTCCTATATGTTATCACATTGCTTAAATATTAGATCTCAATAATACTCGTTGCTAGTTTTAGAGTAGAGATCGAATCTTAACCAAGCTTCAACACTAGCGCGCAAGACTAAAACTTATAAGATCAAATATGAAATTTTTGTATGCATGTGTCTAACAAATAACTTAATATACATTATTGGCTCTTTAATGTAGAAACATTACAATTTTTATCTTGTCGTTAAGAGTTCGAACCCAACTTTCGTTCTCCTCATAAAGGTTTGTGTCGATCTCCCTAAACCTCCGGTGTATGTAATCGTCTGACCATCCTTGTCTTTACCCCCTAAAATACCAAGCGCTAATTATGAAAAATGAAAAATATAGCTTAGTGGTAACTAAATACAGAAACACAATCAATTCTGATCAAATCAAGATTAGTAGTGCGCTAAATTCTGGCGCACAGTGGAGGGATCGTGCCTAATCATGTTTAACGGTTGCCGGGTGGATCCATCGATCAAGATAGATTTGTCATCTCGCTGTCTTTAATTACATAGACTAAGTAACATGATCGATCTTATGCTAATTATATTAGTTAGTCTTCATTAAACGGGAGAGAGCGAGACATAGGTTAGAGCCAAACTGATTGAGGTTTGGTTTAGTGGCCGGGGAATAATCTCGTATGATTAGCTCAATCAATTAAAGACCCTAGTACTTGATTATGCTAGCTAAGCTTAAAGTTGCTTAATTAATTTGTCCTTGCTCTTTATGTATTTATCACTTTCAAAGTTTTAATTAGCAGAAGCCATGTGCAGACTAACATGATTTCGATATAAAGATCATATTCTGAGCAATTCGCATGCACACCAAGCGCCACGGGCAACGGAATATTAAGAGAAGAATCATTAGGTTTGCCCCTCCATTACATGCATGCCTTAATTAATCAAGTTTGTGAGACCCCATATCAACTAATTAATCTCTCTGATGTAATTAAACTAATCAAAAGTGACGAACCAATCAGAATTAAAGCACATGCACCTCAATGTACGAAGGTTCTGGGCACTTTGTCCATCACCGATCGATGATTGCTTGTAATGGCAGACAGTAATTTGTGCGTGAAAATATCTCAATCTCTTTTCTTTCAATCTCTTTTCTTTATATGTTTACAAGCATAGATGATATTGATCGAGTTAGTGCTATGCCAACAAGCAATCCAATGCTTTTATCTTCTTATCTGAAAATATGTATATGGAATATATGGTAATATATGCATCAGCTAAATATTAATTAAGCAAACGTAACCACCTAGGTTAGCTTGCTGATCGATCAATTAGGTCATGAAAAACATACACGATAGGATATATGCTTCACAACTAAATAAGACTATAGATTGGGAGATTAGTTATGTCTTTTCTTCTTTTTTTGGTCCCGCGTGAATATATATGGTTATGATATTAAGTACGTGATTCTCTATGGATATAATCTTAGATTTCCATGTTATCTTGCTTGTTGTTCTATTTTGATATGATATATACGAAATATAGGTACCCCATCGACATCAAAATATCTGTTGCAATATTTCATCGATTTTTTAATTAAATGGTCTAACTACCGAATTGGTCACTATTATGAGCTCTTCTTACAGTAAGTTCATTAATCCCAAACTTGTGAAAATTATTTTCTAATCCTGTAGGTGTAATTTGTCAAATCTACCAATAGCTAGAACAAGAAAACAAAAGTAAGGATGTTTACTAAGTGTTTATTATCAATAGAGAAAAACTCTCTGCGCTAGGGTTTCTCTAGGGTTGAGAAGTTTTGGCATAGCCGTCGTACGTACATGATGGTGGAGGAGGTCTCAACCTGCATGGCTGCTGCGCTCGCAATCAAGGAGAATGGCAGGGTGTCCTTCAGGACTGCGGGTTAGTCGACGATCTCTAGCCAGTCCTATGCAATTAGGAGGCTTTTGTCTCAGAAGAAGAACTTTGATTCACGTCCTTTCATGGCTACCATGGCCAATGTGTGGGGGTTGAAACAGAGATTCTCTATCCGGAATCAAGGCCATCGATTCATTTTGCGCTTTAACAAGACAGAGGAATGAGATAAGATCTTGTTCGGAGGGCCGTGGTTCTACGGTCGCTCTATGTTTGCTTTGGCCGTGTAAGACGGTTGCTGTGAGGCGGAGTCGGTTCCCATCCCAGCTATCTCGGTCTGGGTGGAAGTGCTTGGCCTTCCTCCAATACTGATGACTATTGAAGCTGTCTCCATGATCGGTGCATCTCTGGGTTAGGTCCTTCAGTTGGACAAAGCGAATATCCGCCATGGCTTGAAGGCTAGGGTTCTCATCTCCCATTTGATCACAAATCCAGTGAAGCAAGCCTACCCTCCTATGCTCTTCGAGTTTGGTACAGGGAAGGACATGGTTTCTATTAGGGTGACTTTCTGGTATGAGAAGATGGTTGGTTTCTGCAGGGTATGTGGCTTACTGGAACACTCGGAATCTGGTTGTGCAGGGTCGCTGGATATGTTTGGAACCGACGTCGTGGCTGGGGCTCAGCATCAGGCCGGGCATTTGGAGGTGGGGGGCTCAAACCCTAGGTCAACCCGCTCCCTGTGTTTGGTTTTGTTTGGTTGGGTTCAACGTCGGGGCCAACGTCTCAGGCTACTATAGGATGGTCTATGAGCAATAGCGTGGCTACTCCTAATGTCAACCCATCCCCTTCTGGTTTGAATCTCTCTGCACCTGGCCAAGCTACAGAGGAGCTAGCAAAGCAAGTGACGCCCCCTCGTCGCCAAGCGGTGCTCCCGGTTATCCCTTCCCCAAGCCGGCAACCAGTGGAGAAACCTGTGGTCAATGGGACTAAAAGGACGGCTGAGGCTAGGGAATTGGTGGCGTACAGTAAGAAAGCCCGAGCAGTGGTTCCTATTCCTATAACTGAACATGTGAGTATTGGTTTTGTCCCTCAGTTAGCTTTACCTCACCAGGCGGGTATCTTGATTATCTCTCCCCCAAAGAAGCGCAACAGTTGAATCTGAGAAGACTACGGTGGTGGAGGAGACCGCCATGGGGGAGGCTACTTCTATGAGGGAGGTAATTGTGGATACTGGGGATGCCCCCTTTGCGTAGGGTGGTCCTGGGTTCCGTCGAATAAGTTGGAGTTTTTTTTATTTCTTTTCTTGCCCTAACATTGTCTAGGTTTGGTTCTTGGTCTTATTACCATAGTGATTTCATTTGGTTGCTTTAGGATTACCTGCATGGCTTGATATTGACGTGGCCCTCTCGGGAGTAGGTCATCTTGTGTAATCACTTATATTCAAATATGTGAAATGCTTGACGTCCTATTTCAAATATAAAAAAAGTAATTCATCATTTTTGCTCCATATAAAGTAGGCATTTGTAAGGATGTGGAAATATTATACAAATTGAAAATGCATGTAACGTTTGGAGGTGATTTCCAGTCGGGAATCGATCAAGAACCCTATATATTTTTCTCGCCAGAATCATGACCGATTGGAGATGCGGGCAGATTTTCACCCGTAAACAAAGAAACGAGAAAGTTTGAGCGATTAATACCGGGTCTATATCAATAAGGCTTATAATTGTCCGAAGAAGGGGGGGGGACTTGCACTACAACGACCCATCATGATCGATACAGTAAGGAGACATGCCTAATTAAGCATCACAGATACAGAAGACATCAAGAACTCCACAGCTACTACATACATATATGGCAAAAATATAATTGAGTTCGTACCTAAACATATATTACTACTCATAACTTACGGTCGAAGCCGTCAGAGTTGCTACTACTGCATCACTGCATGCATGCACTGTTTGAATTTACTTCTGCAGGCAAATAACCAACCCAGAAAACCTAAACCTAGCTTAATCCAGACACCAAGTGCTGTAATTAACCAATACTATCTCTGTACGGAGTCGGTAGTCGCCCGTACAAAGGCAAGGAGGGGAGGTGATATGTACGTGGTTGACAGATAGGGAATCGATTAGAACCACATATGAAAGTAGTAGGGGGAGCCCGGCCCGTATTATATAGTCAGGTCGGGTCGAGGTGGCGGTGGGTGGCCCGACAAAAGCTGCCGCGCTTCACATGCCTGGCTCCGTTGTCTTCTCTCTTCTCTCTGGCACCTTCCTGCTTCCATCTGCTTTAATCTGATTGTACGATCTTCCTGTTATCTATACGTACATTTCTTCGTTTTTATTTTCGGTATATATTTTGACGTCAAAGATTTACAGTTAACAGTTTGAAGATATATATATATATATATATATATATATATATGAGTCGGTACGGTTGTGGGAATTCATTCTAGCTTTCTGTGTTTGAACATAGAAAAGAAACAGGAAAAGTTTGATACTTTATGCAAATGATCCGGTTGGTGTCCACGCACATGGAAACTTTTTGCGATTTTCCATTGATCTCTGTCTAATCGGCTTGATTAGAAAACTTAAAAAAAAAAATTTCTTAAAGTTATGAAAAAGAAAAAAAGATGGAGTTGGTCAGTTGGGTGCGTGATAAAATAATAGCATTTCATTTGGAAGGTCATGTGTTTCAGCCTCTTCAAGAGTTTGAGGGCGGGGGGTCTGAGGTATAACCAATTGAACACTTTGGTACATAGTCTTCAAAAGAGGACAATTGGATACATGAACTTGGGTTCCGTTTGACAGTTTGATACTTCTGTTAATTTTTTAGTTAAATGTAAGAATAAAATTGACATTTAGAATATATGTAAAAAAAAAATTAAAAAAAACTATGAGTTTTGTGGGTTGATGGCCGTTCTTCATCATTTTATGAGTATGAATTAATGAATATGAGTTATGTTGAAAGTGAAATAATCAAATTTTATGTTTAAGAAATATAATAATCATGATTTGAACACCCGCGAGACTACTCTACATAACTATATCTAATCCACCAAAAGTAGTCTCGTGAGTGTTCAAATCACACTGACTAAACTTTTTAAACATAAAATTCAATTATGTCATCTTTAACATAACCCAAAAACATTAATTCATTTTTCATTTTCTTCCAAATGACCCAAAAAATGATGAAGACTCAGGGCTGATGGTCACCAGCCCACAAAACTCATGTTTTTTTTTATTTTGTTTATATATATATATATATATATTTTTGTTAAATATCAATTTTATCTTTACATTTAACTGAAAAAAAAATTAACAGAAGTATCAAACTGTCAAACGGAGCCTAAGTTCATATATCAAATTGTCCTATTTTAAAGATTAGGTACCAAAGTGTCCAATTGGTCATATCTCGGGTACCATAGACGAAATTTACCCTTTAATTAAATCTCATCCTTCAATTTTAAGGTTAAGTTCAATTATTGACGAAGTGATGTTAGCTCAGTGGTTAGAGCACCCACTACCTAATGATGAAGTCATGGGTTCGAGTCACCATGGGGGTAAGAGTGAAATCATTTGATCCTCTTTACAAAAACATGAAAGAAAAAAAGGTTAAGTTCAATTATGACATAATATGATAAATAATATAATGTTACAAAATAATTGGCATAAAACCGTACATATATACTGTAAAGATATTTGTTTTCCTAATGAATTAGAGGATAGGCAAGTGCATAATCACAGGGCTCAGGAAAATCCAACTTTTCCTCAAAATGAAAGAGGGCTAATACTAGGGTTGTCAATGGGTCGTGTCGGGTTGGGTTCGTGTCCTGTCACAAGAGACAAACTCAAACTCAATCCATTTATTAATCGTGTCAAAAATTTAAACTCAAACCCAACCTACTTATTAAACGGGTTACCCGTTTCCAGCCCGCTTAACCCATTTAATAAACAGATCGTGTCGTGTTGGACAAAATGACACATTTAAAGGGCTAACACTGCGACTCATTTAACTAAAAAAAATGCATAAATTAATTAAATCCACTACCTAAAATCGAGGTCATGAGTTTGAGTCATTATGGGGGTAGGAGTGAAATATTTTGATCATCTTTATATAGTATAGAAAAATTAAATTCACTAAAAACTCCATAAGACGAAGAATATAAATAATTATATATAATTCATAAATAATTAAATCCAATAATGATGAAGCAAAATATTTCAAATTGTCCAATCTTAGGATCAAATACTTCAAACTTCCAAAATTTCAAAGAAGAAGTATAGCATAATTGGGTTATACGGGTTCATGTCGTGTTGGCTGGTTGACCCGCGACCGATCCGTTTATTAAATGAGTCATGACGGGTTGACCCGCTGCCGACCTGCTTTTTAATCGTGCGGGTTCAGCCCGCTTTATTTCATGCAGGTTTCAAGTTGTGTTATTGGGTCGTGTCAGAATTGACAGCCCTAGCTAATACATGAACGTTATCAATCATTCATTTATTAACTAGAAAAAAAAAATTTGAATAGTTTGGGTACCATTTGCATCTCACCGAATGTGTCAGCTGATGTGGCACGTATAGTCACATCATTTAATGAAATTCGGTGATAGGTTGGATTTTCTGTCACATCTGCTGCTAGCCTACTACATAAAGTGGGATGCATACGGTTAAAAATATGATATACCTAGCATTTCTCATAAAAATTACAAGTAGTGTACATGAATATAAACTTTATACCTCAGCACGAACTAACTAACGAATAATACTACAAAAGCTAGCTGAAAGCCCCAAAATTTGGCGTCACTTCACAATCGAATGTGGAACACTATTCCAGTGTTCCATGAACTATTATACGTGGTCCCTTTTTTTACCCATTAAAGCACATGGAAAACAAGACGAGTCTTCAAAGAATCAAAGTACTTAGTTCTCCGGCCTCCACATGGGGGAAAATGCTCTCCATTAGTTTTTTTTTTCCTCTCAAAAACATGGATGAACTTGGTGACCGGCCGTATGTTTCTATCCCAATACCCAAAATAGAAAATGGATGACCATGACTGGTTTTCCATTATCTCTAGTATGGTGATAGTGGTTGTGATGGTCTTTGATTCTCGGAGCAGATGGAAAGAACAGAAGGAAGTTGCTGCTAAGTTAATTTGGACCCTCAAATTCAGGATCTTCTGTTGTCAATTTTGTCGCTTATTGTTAAATTCTGGGCAGGAAATGAAATTTCAATGGAGAATTGGTGACGCCTCCTGAAGCTCTGAGGATTCCACCGAATTTTGTGACATGTGAAGATCTCCTGCTTTTGCGGCTGCTGCTGTGTATATAAAATTGTCTTCTTTCCTTTTCATTCCCTTTGTTTTTTTGGTCACTTTTTCTCCTCCTAAAGCCTGAGGAATCGAACTTTTGTTATTATTTTGCTAAAGAGGGATCAAAGCATCATTTTGTATATGGAGGCCAAAGCCAGAAAACAAAGAACAAAATAGGGATTGGTTTTGGTTGTTGGTCAACATTTTATAATGTTGTGTACTTGACAAAAAAAAAAAAAACAACATTTTATAATGTTGTGTTCACAATTGTCACACCTTTCAACATCAATCGATCATATATATGTTAGGCACTTGAGCTAAGCAATTCTTACAGATTAAAAAGTTTCATGACCATAATTTTAGGCCGTGCATCACAATATATATGATTTAAAGTCTGTTTTTCTTCTTCTAAGATATTGTATGATAATGAATTTTTAAAGGGCAAGCTGGCCACTAATAGTTGTGTCAATGTTGATCCTATTGTGAAAAGTACTCGATCTCTATAGATTGGGATAGATTTACAAACATTATGCTTTACCAACAGTGAGTTCATATGGTATGAGAATTTGAATAAAATTAGGGATTAAAACCAAACATGCCACGTATTCACCTTGTGAACTGCACATGTTATTTGAAATTCATTTATGTCATGAACTTAGAATTTGTTGAGTATGACTTTTTGAATCTTCATGAAATTGAAAAACCCTAAAAATCGAACATATATATTATATAAAATTTCTTATTTTGTGAAAAAAATCATAGAAAAAAAATCCGTTAGAAATTTTAGTATTTTGTCAATTAGAATACATTCTAAAAAATAATGTTTTATCAATGGTGAGATTAAGAAGCATGAGAATTTGAATAAAAATGGAGTTTGACATGGTTTTGTACGTCGGGAGGTGGGGCACCAGTAGAATGCAATGACATTTCAAAACATGCTAAACTTTGTTAACTATTTTTTTCTTGAATTCTCCTATAACATAAGCTCACAATTTGTTGAGCATGATTTATAACGTATTCCAATTGACGGAATATCGAAACATCGAACAATTTTTTTTTAATGAATTTTAATGTTTTTCTAACTTTGAAAAATCATTATAAAAAAATGTCACATAATTTTTTAATTTTGTTAGTTCAACAATTACTTAAAAATCATTATATGAGGGTGGAATATTTTTAGTGATAAAATAATAACATGCAATTTTAGCCAAAAATTGTGTGCTATAGTCCATGAAAATTTTTTGGTAGTTCACTGATTTCAAAACATGATAAACTTTTAATTTTGGTAGTTCTTATATTAAAAAAAATTTGCAATTGCATTGATATCAATCGTTTTACATGAAAAAAATTCACTTTTTACATTATAAGAACTACCATGCCAAAATGACTCCACGTTAATTTTCTTTTGGATTTAATCATTTGTATGATTCAAATTAACATTATAAGACCTTTCCCAAAAAAAAAAACATTATAAGATGAAATGGTGTGTAAAATTACTCCATTTTGATAATAAAAAATCCAAAACCAAGAGAATCATTAAGATGATAATGATGCGCCTAGTTTTTCTTCTTTTTGAATGAAGATGATGTATGGTTGATGGGTTTTTGGTGGGGCCCAAAGCCCCAAAGAAAAGGCCCAAATAAAATAAAAGGGAAAAATGAGTTGGATGCAGCACGAAAATAATAATAAAAATGGGGCTGTAGTCAAACATCAAGTGGGTTACCACGTCACCAAGCACATAAAAAGGAAGCTTCTCTTTTCCAAAATGGGATCATGGCAAGTTCAACCTAATCCCTCCTCCATTTCCACCGTCGCGGTACTTTTGCCAGAAACTTGAGAAAAGTGAACGTTTCCTCAGCCTTGATATTTCTTTGGGGTTACAAGTTTGTTTTCACACCCATCGTCATTATGAAAAAGGGACGGTATAAAGTTAGCGAATTTAAATGTATGATAATCGCATGTTGAGTAATTCTGTGTTTGTGTCTGTGAAAGTTGATTGTTTAAAAAAGAATTATGTTCGGATTGGCTTGCTGAACATCATAATATACGTCATTTTATATGACTTGATATTACTTTGTGCGAAAGTTCAGAATGTCGGTAAAGAAGAGATTAATAGTTGATGTATTGTCATAAGTTTTGAATATTAGATTAAATTTAGACTTGAGAATTTCACAATATTAAACAATTAGCTAAACAGATTAATAGGACACACGTAACAATGAAATGAAATGAATAACTAGATAGATCCTAGTTCAATTTCACAAAGAAAAAGTATGACAAAGTAGGAGTTTTTAAATGAAAATTTCCTAAGGAATATGAGGTGAATTTAGGCGGAATTTGATTGGAAAATATAAAGAGAGGTGGGGACTGGTAAGGAATAATTATTATCAATGTCTGCGGAGAGCATAACAGACGCTGATGAATATGATGCACAAATTATTATTTATTTATGGTTAGGCTTAATCTCTGTTAATTTTTTTTGTTTAACCAGAAGTGAGAGAGAGAGAGCAGGAATGAGAGTGAATGCTTTTCTCTTTGCTCGAGTCTATTTCATGTCGGGGGCTGTTGATTCATTAAAGTAGAAAAAGCTGTCTGAGCTCTGTTTTTCTTTGGCCTCTGCTTTTCCGGCGACAAGTTAGTTCCTTTCGATCCCCTCAACAATTCTCCCTGTTCACAGAAAAAAATAAAAATAAAAATAAAACACAACCCAACTTTGCAAGAACGCCAGCCAAACCCAAAAGCTTCAGGAAGACACAAAGTCCCCGTTTTGGGGTCGTTTTGTTTTTCTTTTCTGTTTTGGGAGTTCGTTCATTACAACCCAGTTTCTAGTTTTGTTGTTGTCTTTGGCTGTTGGAAATGGATTCCAGTTCGGAAATGGAATATGTGGGATTCTCACTTTGCTGATTCAGGTGCAAAGTTGCGGTCTTTTTGGTCTCTTTTCTGGTTTTACTGGGTTGCTGAACATACCAACATCATTGGAATTGAGATTTTCAGCTATGATGGGTTCCTTTAAGTTGGACAAGTTTGTGTTTTTGGAGGCAAAATCAGTTTCTTGTTGCATTTTGGGGATTGGTGCTGGGCTTAATTACCCGAGTTTAATGTGAATTGAGGAAAGCTTTTATTGATTTTTGAAGGCTTTTACTTTTGAGAAGTAGTACTGCAATTTCTGGGTTTTAATGGGCTGCAGCTAGAATCCTACTTGGTTATATCTTGGTGGAGCAAAGCAGGAATTTGAATTTCTGTGAGGCATATTGTTCTAGTGTTAACCATGAAGGCTCCTACAAATGGGTTTTTGGCAACTTCAGTTGAAGGTGAGGATTCTTGAGTTTTCTCATTCATTTGTAGCTTTGCAGCTTCACTAAGATTGGCTCAGATTAGTGGTTGCGTTTCAGTTTGTTATGGATTTGATTGCATACCAAAACATGCTTCATTTCTATTGTGATTGTTGCAGATATCACAAAACCTTCTTTTTTCTTTTGAAACAATAGATCCTGAGTTCCTGAAATTTCAATTAGAATATAAAATTCTCTTCAAAACTGACATAGTTGTGTTTGGTATTAAGCAGGAGAACAGAAGAATATCAATTCAGAGTTATGGCATGCCTGTGCTGGGCCATTGGTTTCTTTGCCTCCAGTTGGAAGTCTTGTGGTTTATTTCCCTCAAGGCCATAGTGAGCAAGTGCGTCTTTCGCTTTCAAAGTAAAGAAGCAAAGTTTTATGGTTTTATCTGGTTTCTGATGGAATCTATTGAATCTTGCAGGTTGCAGCATCTATGCAAAAGGAGACGGATTTCATACCTAACTACCCCAATCTTCCTTCGAAATTGATATGCTTGCTTCACAATGTCACATTACATGTATGGCAGTTCCACACATGTAATTTAAAATGATGAAATGTTATGAAGAACAATTGAATGGATTACTTAGATGCTTATTATTTGTTTTCTTAATCAGGCTGATACCGAAACAGATGAGGTGTATGCGCAGATGACTCTCCAACCAGTAAACAAAGTAGGTCAGCCATTCATTATGGGAATTAAGAAGTACTTGCAACTTAGCTTCTTTTACTTGCAAGTCATGAAGACTCAAAGGCGAAATTGTTTAAATATATGTTTCTGCAGTATGACAAGGAAGCAATACTGGCGTCTGACATGGGCCTCAAGCAAAGCAGGCAACCTTCTGAGTTTTTCTGCAAAACTCTTACAGCTAGTGACACAAGTACTCACGGTGGATTTTCTGTACCTCGTCGTGCAGCTGAGAAGATCTTCCCACCTCTAGTATGTAAAAACTGAAAATTTCTATTTAATATCAAGATATCACAAGATAATGTGTAGTACATTCAGCTCAGAAATTCCTTGTAGTAACTAAAAGAAAATATCTTTGGTAGGATTTTACAATGCAACCACCAGCGCAGGAGCTTGTAGCAAGAGATTTGCATGATAGTGCATGGACATTCAGACATATTTATCGAGGTACTGCCCTCTTAGGATCATTCTTCTTCTGTTTCCATTTACCTCCAGTGTAATGTTTACATTCAGACATATGTTGCTCAAACATGCCATTTTTCAAAGGCTCTTTCGTCTACTCCTGTTAGCATTTTTACCATGTTAACCACAATAATTTCTTTATCATCTTGTTTTTGTTTTTTCTTTTTCTTATTATGTATAGAGATGAAAATTTCATTAATCTAACTTTTAGCATCCTCATTTCAGGCCAGCCAAAAAGGCACCTGCTGACTACTGGTTGGAGTGTTTTCGTTAGCACAAAAAGACTCTTTGCTGGAGATGCTGTTCTTTTTATAAGGTGCGAAATGAAATACATGTTGAATTAGATGATTATTGCAGCAAATTTTTAGTCTCTTTGGTTATTGATATGCAACCATCTGGTTGTATGCAGAGATGAAAAATCTCAGCTTCTCTTGGGTATAAGGCGTGCTAATAGGCAGCAACCAGCTCTCTCTTCATCAGTCATTTCCAGCGATAGCATGCATATTGGAATTCTTGCAGCTGCAGCTCATGCTACTGCAAATAATAGTCCATTTACCATATTTTACAACCCGAGGTAAGTTGCTATAGAATGCTTAGAACTTCATTATTTTCTGTGTAATGAATGTCATCTTCTATTCTTATTTGATAGGTTTTGACAATATTTATTTGATCTTAATAGGGCCAGCCCTTCTGAGTTTGTGGTACCTTTAGCCAAGTACAATAAAGCGATGTATACCCAAGTTTCACTTGGCATGCGATTCAGAATGATGTTTGAGACTGAAGAGTCAGGAGTTCGCAGATACATGGGTACAATCACTGGCATTAGCGAGTTGGATCCTGTTCGTTGGAAAAGTTCTCAATGGCGCAATCTTCAGGTATTGTTTAGCCATTCTTAATTTCTTCTTGTAGAGCGCATCACCTCATAGGCATTTCTGTTGATATCTTTAGGCATTCTGATATTTACTATAGCTTAACTAGCTGTGATTTTATATTGATAGGTTGGATGGGATGAATCAACGGCTGGTGATCGGCCTAGCCGAGTTTCAATTTGGGAAATTGAGCCTGTTGTAACTCCTTTCTACATCTGCCCACCTCCATTCTTTAGACCAAAGTTTCCCAAACAACCAGGGATGCCAGGTAAACCACATTACAAGTTAACTAGATTCTTTCGTCCAAAATCTTCCATCTTTAGTAACTTTGGAAATGCTTAAAAGGTTAAACTTGAAGAACTTTGGCTGTGGGATCCTATGAACAACATTTGTGTGCTTTTGCAGATGATGAATCTGACATAGAGAATGCTTTCAAGAGAGCCATGCCATGGCTTGGAGATGAGTTTGGCATGAAAAATTCCCCAAGCTCGATTTTCCCTGGTTTGAGTTTAGTGCAGTGGATGAATATGCAACAAAATAATCAGTTTTCAGCCCCTCAGTCTGGATTTTTCCCATCCATGGTTCCTCCAACTACCCTGCATAACGGTACTGATGATCCATCCAAGTTGCTGAATTTTCAAGCTCCTGGTCTAACTGCACCAGGCCAGTTAAATAAAGCAGCTCCACAAAATCAAGTTAGTCAAGTGCAACAGCCAACTGTGACATGGCCCCAACAGCAGCAGCTGCAGCAACTAATGCAGAATCCTATGAACCAACAGCAGCAAAATCACTCGCAACAGCAACAGCTACAACAATTATTGCATACTCCTTTGAACCAACAGCAGCAAAATCATCCCCAACAGCAGCAGCTGCAGCAATTAATGCAGACTCCTGCGAACCAACAGCTGCAAAATTACTCTCAGCAGCAACAGCAGCAACGGGAGCAACAAAACCATCAAGAACCTCAAGGCCTTCAACAGCTGCAGCAACTTCATCAGCTACATCAGCAGCAACCACAACGGCAACAGTCACAGCAACAACAACAGTTAGGTCAACCAACTCTTGTAAGTAATGGTCTTGCTACTCCAAACCAAATCCCAAGCCAAAATTCACAGCAACCAATGATGTTCACTCAGCTTCAGCAACAGCATTCACTAACAAGCAGTACCCAATCCCAGCAAGCAGTCCACACTCCTAATAAGAATTCATTCCAGTCGGCAGCTGGCACACAAGACTCACAAATTCAGCAACAATTGGAACCGCAACCAAGCCTGTTGCAAAGGCAGCAGCAGGCACAGTTGCAACAGTCCCCCTTGCAGTTGTTGCAACAGCCGCAGAAAGCACAGCAGCAGCCACAAGTACAATCATCGTCACAACAGGCTTTGTCTGAGCAACAACTTCACTTACAGTTGCTTCAGAAATTGCAGCAGCAGCAGCAACAGCAACAGCAGCAGCAACAACAATTATTCTCTCCATCAAGCCCACTTTTGCAGCCGCAAATGCTACAGCAGCAGCTGGCCCATCAACAAAACCAGCAATTACAACAGTTGCAGTTGCCTCTGTCTCAGCATCATCAGCAACAGCTAAGCGGCAACAGCTTCTCAGCAGACAAACTTCTCAGCAGCAACAACTTCTCGGCTTCACCAATGATGCAGGCCCAACATGTTTCATCTATCCAACAACAGAACCAGCACAAGCCAGTTACAGCAATCAGAAGCCATTCCAATCTTACAGAGGGGGACGGTCCATCATGTTCAACCTCCCCTTCTACAAATAATTGCCAGGTGTCCTCATCAAACCTACTGAACAGGAATCAGCAAGGAACAGCCATGTTGATAGGGGATCCAGTGGCGGAGCCTTCTAGTAACTTGGTTCATGATTTTCAGAGCAAGTCTGATATTCGAATCAAACATGAGTTGCCCATTTCAAAAGGACTGGACCAAATTAAATATAAAGGTACCATCACTGATCAGTTGGAAGCTTCCTCTTCTGGAACTTCATACTGTCTGGATGCTAGCACAATACAGCAGAACTACG
This sequence comes from Rosa lucieae, assembly GCA_024704745.1. Taxonomy (NCBI): domain Eukaryota; kingdom Viridiplantae; phylum Streptophyta; class Magnoliopsida; order Rosales; family Rosaceae; genus Rosa; species Rosa lucieae. The sequence continues at coordinate 7,412,228 of CM045493.1, forward strand.
CGCTCCCATCCTTCTGTTTAGATGGTGATGTCCAATCACATCCGCGGAACAATCTTCCGTTTTCAGCTAATGTTGATGGATTGGCACCTGACACTTTGATGTCAAGAGGATATGACTCTCAGAAAGATCTTCAGAACTTACTGTCTAATTATGGTGGGACACCAAGAGATATTGAGACAGAGCTATCTACTGCTGCAATCAGCTCTCAATCATTTGGCGCGCCAAACATGCCATTCAAGCCTGGGTGCTCTAGTGATGTTGCTCTCAATGATGCTGGAGTTCTAAATAATGGTTTGTGGGGATCACAGGCCCAACGTTTGAGAACGTATACAAAGGTTTGTTACTCTACTCAGCTATCTTTTCTTTATACCTTTTGATGTCAAATGCATATTTATCATGGAATTGGTAAACCAATTAGTCTGCCTGTATATAGCTATTTCATCAGTATATTTCTTTACCGCCTGACATGTCAAAGTAAGAACTTTGTGATTAGGCTGAGGATGTCATAGTTTATATGATATGAGTTTATTATTCATAAAGTTCCTTTGTGTAATACCACTTCAACCTTTTAATAGGTTCAAAAGCGTGGATCAGTGGGAAGATGTATTGATGTTACCCGTTATAAAGGCTATGATGAGCTCAGGCATGATCTAGCCCGCATGTTTGGGATTGAAGGGCAACTAGAAGATCCACAAAGAACTGACTGGAAGCTTGTTTATGTGGATCACGAAAATGACATACTTCTTGTTGGTGATGATCCATGGGAGTAAGTCAAGCAAGATGCAATTGCAATAGCAATAATTGTGGTTTTCCTTGTTCAAGTATTCATTTTGTGTTAATTGCTTTCAGGGAGTTTGTGAGCTGTGTCCAGAGTATAAAGATACTGTCATCTGTTGAAGTACAACAAATGAGCTTGGATGGAGATCTGGGAAATGTTCCTGTTCCCAACCAAGCTTGCAGTGGAACTGACAGTGGAAATGCATGGAGGGCACCATATGAAGATAACTCGGCAGCCTCATTCAATCGGTAAAGGTTTTGATATTGAGACAATCTAGTCTTCAACATTAAATCCCTTCAAGTAAGCTGTAACTGATGTGAACAAAATCCCTCCCGTGAGATGGATGCAGCAATTCCACACAAGCTTCCTGAATCTGTAGAGGGATATAATTGCTCCATGACCAGTATTGAAGATACTGGTTCTGCGGATTCAGAGATAACCTAGAGCTTATGCACGTGCTTTACACTTGATTCTTGCATATGATGTTGTTCGTGACTGGTCGATATTTTGTACGGTACAGCGGGGGTAAAATGATGTATAATATTTCTTCTTTGAGGCCAGATTGAACATTCATTTCTTACTAATTTGTAAATTCTATAGAGCAACCGAGGAACTGAATATAGCTTTAGCCTTTAGTTATGACTCGCGACAGATGAAATGGCACTAAGTTTGTCCCATTTCTAACTTGTGTGTTCATTGCATGCTAGTTTTCTATGATGTGAATTACTGAGCCTTTTGTTTACTCTGTTCTTTGCAGAGTGGTACATTTACTTGTTCATACGTGCTTCTTAAACCTGAGATCACCGTCTTGCAATTTGAATTTGGGATAGATCTTCATTCTGACCTTATCAGGTTGGAACTTCATCCATATTCAAATAAAAACACATTTGATAACAAATTTGCCACAACTGCAATCATTACATTCCCAGTGTTATTACATTGAAAGGTACAGAAATGACACCTGAAGCCCTTAAAGGCTTAAAGCTATGTAATCAGAAATGTCTAGAAGAAACCCTGCGAGGCATGTCAAAAATACAGACTGCAAACATCTAATTGGACAACTAAGAAAGGATGGCAATGACATCTGAAGCCCTCAAAGCTATGTATTCAGAACCATCTTTGCCCTTGAAGTCATTCCCTGCATACTTGGAGTACAAAACTGTGCTCCCCTTGCTGATGCTTAATGGTTTCCTGTTCCCTTCCTCGTCAAGAGTACCGGGTCCAACAGCAATCACCTGTTAACATCAGAAACATAAATATATGATCTCCAAAACCCACACCTTAAAACAAAATAGAGGGGACTTAGGGCTAAAACGGAATATCTCACAACTGCTAACCCTTACCTCGCCAATGGAGGGTTTCTCTTTGCTGGCCTCTGTCAACAACAAACCTCCAGCGGTCTTTTGCTCAGCCTCAGCAACCTGCATTTGTTGTATATAGGTGCAATACCATCAGGAACTTTGGATTAAATATGTGGAAAGAGATGTAATGTGCACATATCATATGGTAACTACTTCCACTGGAAAGAGTGGGAGATAAATCAAAACCAACACCATGTAGGATGTACATCTCTTGCTGGATACAGATTAATAAGAATTCTCACAATCAACCAAAGTGCTCAAAACATTCATAAGGACCTTCAAATCAATGCTCTACTTCAAAAAATGACTCTTGATTATGTTTCAGATAAGAGTTTACAGTGTGAAGGAAAACAAACCTTGATTAGGACTCTATCATTCAGGGGTTTAAGATCCTTGACATCATCTGTCTCAAGAATACCAACGATGTCATCATCCTTCAAAATAAGATGCTTTGTACCATTGAACTCCACTTCTGTCCCAGCATACTTGGAATATACAACTTCTGCACCAGTCTATAATACGGAAAAGAAGCATTCAATAAACAGGAAATTTAGAAATTAATTCATCGGAGCTAAGCAGGGCCATGTGGAAAATCATCTATACCTGGACACTGATGCCCACTTTTGTTTTGCCAATGGTTTTGCCCTCTCCGACAGCAACCACTTCACCTCCTTGAGGCTTTGTCTGAGCTGTGGTTGGAAGCAAAATTCCACCACCAGTTTTCTCCTCCGCGGTGTTGATCTTCACAAGCACTCTGTCACCCAAAGGCTTAATCGAAGTGTACTGCAGAATTGGAATGACAACACCCTCACGTCAGAGAAAGAACAAATAGCATGAGGAGAACCAAGTTATAATGTAACACCCATGACAAAAACAAGTATTCCATAACAAAAACTTTCTTTTTAATTAGTCGACTTAACAAAAAACAAAAACAAAAAAGCATAAACGCTTCCACTAAGTATTAAGTACCCTGAATAAAGTAAATTGCCAGATACAACAGAATAAAGATAACCAAATGATCAAACATCAAAGCCATTTTCAAAACAATGACAAGTTCAGAATATAAAGCTATGAATAGGACGAAATAGCTAGCAAATAAACCCAAGTCCAATCTGCAAAGTTAACTCTATAAACTTGAACTTTGCTGAAGAAGCAAAGATGAGCCTCAAACTAGAACCTCAACAAGGTCCAAACCAAGAATATAGCTTCATCCCACCGCAGAGGGTATAAAGAATTTCACCACAATCAGACTACCAAAGTCAACCACATAAATTTTGCTTCTAACCAATTACTGAAATCATGTTTACCACACAATACACAACACCAAGTAGCAAAAAATGTCCAAAGCAACCAACTTTATCCACAAAAATGAAATCTTTACAAGACCCAACAACGCATATGCAACAGAAATGAACTAGGGATTTAGGGTTGAGAACAACCTTGGGAGCAACGGTGGTGGCGGCCTTGACGACTAGGCCGCGGAAGGAGCGGTGGGCCACCAGTGACACTGCAGCTGGAGACCCAAACTTGCTGTTTGAGGGTCTAAGCCCTTCAAATGAGGCCAAGCTCCTGGCCGAGATAGATGAGGCTGTTAGCTGAGCTGTGGCCATTTCTCTGCGCAAAAACCCAAATCCAATTTCAATTCAGAGAAATAATTTCAAATCCCCAATTAATTTGAGAAGGAGAAGCAAAATTACCTAATGAATGTTGAGGAGAAGAGAAGAGGAGGAGCTCCAGTGGCTTTGTAGAGTGAAGAAGAAGAAGAAGAAGAAGAAGATAAAACCCTAAAAAGTTTGGACTCTGCAGGCGAGGTTTTATGAGATGATAACAGACTCTTCTAGAACCGCTCTCTTTTGTTTTGTCCCGCAATCATGAATTGGGTTGGGTCGTCCCTAAGCCTCTAAGGTCTTGTCGAAGCACGAGAGAGTTCTTGAAATGTGGGCCTTTCAAGTCATGGAGAGCCCAAATATTGTGATGATATACACTCTGTGGACAATAAAATGAAACTTGAGATATTTGAATGTCTTCGAAAAGAGAATAACCGTATCGTACGACGTACGTAGATGATTTCCATGTATCATCCATCTATGATCTATGGACACAAATTCCATTTCTTTTAGCATGCATTTCACAAAGTGCATGGCATGTGTATTTAAATTTGCGTGATATTGAACTATGAATCTACAAGAAGATGATAATTTTATACACATGGGAGTATCAATGGGAGCCGCTCCCAATAGACCTGCATCACTGATAGTCTCCGATGCATACTTTCGCTGAGAAATATAGATTTCATTTTTGGAACGGGAAACTTGTATACCAAGGAAATATTTTAAATCACCAAGATCCTTGATACAAAATCGGTTGTTAAGAAAAATCTTTAAAGCAGAAATGGTGATGGGGTCGTTACCAGTGATTAATATATCATAAACATATATCAATAAAGCAGTGAATGACTGCCCCTATTTTCGAGTGAATAATGAGTAATTTTCCTTAGACTGAATATACCCAGCTGATCGAATAGCATTAGAGAATTTTTCAAACCATTGACGCGAAGCTTGTTTTAAACCATATAAAGACTTGTTGAGGCGACAAACTAAGTTCTCCCCCTGTCGCCGAAGATCAGAAGGGGAGACATGAAAATTTCCTCATCAAGATCACCATGTAAGAAAGCATTATGGACATCTAATTGATGAATGGACCAATTTTGAGCAGTAGCTAAAGATAACAAGCATCGTACAGAAGTAATTTTTGCAATAGGTGAGAAAGTGTCATGATAATCAACACCCTCCATTTGAGTGAAACCCTTGGCAACCAAACGGGCTTTATACCGTTCAATTGAGCCATCTGATCGATGCTTGATATTGTAAACTCGCCAAAAACTGATAAGAGTCTTTCCAGCCGGTAAGGGGGTGAGAGTCCATGTGCTATTGTACTCTAAAGCTTGCAACTCATAACGCATCGCTGCTTACCACTCTGGATGAGGATCAGATTCGGCATAGGTGCGTGGCTCAATAGCTTGGGTAATCTGTGCAGTAAAAGTGCGATGCGAAGGAGTATAACGATGATAGGAAAGATAATTGCACAATGGATATCGCGTACCTTTGATTTTAACATAACCTGGAGACGAAGAAGATGACGAGGTTGGGAAGGTTATGACATGTGAACAGATGTAATCCAGGAGTCGAACAGAAGGTAGCGTGGATCAGGCAGAGCGACGGAGAGGTTGGGGTTCTGGGTTGGGCGACGGTGGTTCTGGGATGGGTGGTTGAGGTTCCGGCTGAGGTACAATGGGGGACGGTGGTTGCACCTGGAATGGAGCGTCAGAATCATGAATCTGTGACAGAGGCGAACCAGGCAGATTGGGTCCAAATTGACTCGGATTGAAGTGGGGCGAACCAGGTGAAGGAATCGATGGTTGTGGCGGTGGACTAAGTGATTGAGGTGGAGATGTGCGCGTGGTGGAAGGCTGGTTCATTGTTTCTGGGTTTTCAGGTCGACGAAGCTGGGTGGACACATCTGGGTTCATTGTTTCTGGGTTGTCAGATCTACAGAGCTGGGCAGACATATCTAGGTTCGTGGTTTGGAGGTGGCGCGTGGATGGAGTTGCGCACGGGATGGCAGAGGAACTGGAGGGATCAGAGGCAAAATTGGGAATGGAATCAACGGACTGTGCAAGTTGACTGGGTCGTGGGATGGTGGGATGTTGGGCTGTATGGGCTGACTGGGGTGCAGACATTGAAGCTGTGATTTGGGCCGAAGGATGAATGTGATGGGAATTAGGCTCTAGATCAATAGACTTATATGGAAAAATAGTTTCATGAAAAACTATATCACGACTAGCAAAAACTTTTTGACTAGAGAGATCGTAGAGTTTATAGGCCTTCTGACCAATGGGATAACATTTGAAGATGCACTTGACGGCTCTAGGAGCAAATTTATGTGTGATATTGACATTAGTAGCATAGGCTAGACAACCAAAAACACGAAGGTGATGAAAGGAAGGAGGTTTGGAATAAAGATGCTCAAAAGGTGTTTTAAAAGAGAGAAGTGGAGTGGGTAAATGATTAATAACATGCACAGCAGTAAGTACACTTTCTCCTCAAAATTTTGGAGGAAGATTAGCCTGAAATTTAAAAGTGCATGCAACCTGAAGAATATGGTGATGCTTGCGTTCCATTACCCCATTTTGTTGGGGCGTATAAACACAAGAATATTGGAAAAGGATTCCATTATCTTGGAAAAAATTTTGAAGAGAAAGAAACACAGCCCCATTATCACTGCGAAAACTTTTTATCTGAGATGAGAATTGAGTAGATGCAAAAACAAAAAAACGTTTTACTAAAGATTGAGTTTCATGTTTATGTTGCACTAAAAAGACCCAAGTAAAACGAGAATAATCATCCACAATAGTAAGAAAATAATGGGCACCAGAAAGAGAAGAATGTTTATAAGGACCCCAAATATCACAATGAATAAGATCAAAAGGTTTAACAGATGAGATAGAACTAGTACCAAAAGAAAGACGACTCTGCTTTGCTAATGGACAAACATCGCAAGCATGATTCGAATTAAGAGAAATATTTAAGAAATATTTAGCAATATAGTCTAGACGAGGAGCTGAAACATGGCCCAAACGACGATGCCAAAGGTTGGTAGAGGACATGGTGAGGTAACAGGCAGGTTGAATGGGTGCTGAGTGATGTGGTTTGGACGTGGTTTTCTTAGTCGCTAATGCCACCAAATAGTAGAGACCGTCACGTTGCTTACCCAAACCAATCATTCTCTTCGAAACCAGATCCTGCAAAATACACCAGTATGGGAAAAATGTCACAGAACAATTCAAGCCTCTTGTCAGACAACTGACCGATAACAGATCAACTTTGAATGTAGGCACACACAATACATCACGCAGATAATACACAAAATTTAGAGGCAATGATCCTTTTGCTTTATATTAGCCTTCTCTCCACTAGGTAATAACACAGGAGGTAATGAATAATTTGTACTCTTATGAGAAAATGATTTAGGGGATGAAGAGATGTGATCCGTCGCCCCGCTGTCAATGATCTAGCTGCGGGAAGCGATCTTTAATAAACCTGAAGAATAGGATTGATAAGGCTTGTTGCTCCTAACAGCCATGGCAGCTTAATGTGATTGAGGACTCGAAGAATCATCATATCCTTTGTGATTCAAAATAGCCAAAACTTGTTGAATTTGTTGCTCGGAGAGAGGATTGAAGCCGGAGGAACCGTTTTGCCTATTGGATTGATTTGGTCTATTATGTTGATTGAACACAATCACCAAGGCCGGATGATCAGAATGATCAATGAAAAATGATTTGAAATTTTTATTTCCCATGAAGACGAGATCAAGGATTGTTGTACGAGATATAGAGTACAATGGAATGAGAAGAAAATTTGTTGCACGAGAGACAAGGTTGAGCATTATTGGAGTACCTTTGGAGCATGTTTGGCATGGAGCTTTGTTAGGAAGTCAAGGCTTAATTAGCCTTGAGGTTGGTGTCTTTAGTTCGTCTCCAAAGGTCGTGTGCATTGGGAGGTCTACAAGAGGGATCATTCTCTACTTTTCTTAACTATACTTGTTTTTGTTGTTTTCTTCTCTCTCTTTCTATACTTAAATCTTTTCATTGCATGTGATTATTTGTGAAACATTGAAGACAATATTTGGTTTAAGTGAGGGGGGGGAAGAAAATTGAAACTTTTTGCTATTTTTAGGTTGTTAGTTTTGTGTTTTTGATTAAAAAAAAACATATAAAAAAAGAAGAAGAAGAAGAAAGAGTTTAGCTAGTTTTAGTTTATTTTCTGTTGAGTCTTAGGAGTCTTCCAACTTTATGATGAGCATGAACTTTTACGTATAAATATTATGGTCAAAAGATGATTGCAAGCATGTATTGCTTCATGATTTCAAATAATTGTTAATAGATTTTCATGATTATTATGCTTAACTTGTCTTGCACTGATAGTTAGATTGGTGTAACGATTGAAATTCAATTGATGCATGCTAGGATGAGCTAAATTTAATTTGAACCGTGGTGAGCTTTTGAGCCTATATATGTGCTATTCTTTTCTGAGCGTTTAAATATCTTATTTTCTTGGCGTGGAATTTGTTGATCTCATTATTCTTTCATCTTGATTGACTACTTGCCATAGCTCTTTAATGGACTATAGAGATTACTAGAACTCACTCTTATGCCTGTCGAAACTTTTATCAATTTAAGCTTGAACCTTTGAAGGAAAGAAGGCACTAGGAATCACCACCATAGCCAAATTAACCTGTGTCCCTTTTATGCACACAAGATGTGCAACCCCCCTAGTTAATCAATTCGAGCCTACATTTAGCCTTTTCTTTCATCACCCACAGAATTCTTAACCTTGAGCCTAGTATAGTTTTTCCTTTACCCTTATTCTAAAGATTTAGTGGAGCTATATTCATGAGATGTTTTCTTTCAAGGTGATTGTTGTAAAGAGCAAGTGTGGGGAAATCATATTCATGATCCAAAGAAAAGAAAAAAGATAGATTGCCGCAATAAAAAAAAAAAAAAAGAGAGAGAGAGAGAACAAGAACAAGAAAAAAAGAAGAAGAAGAAGAAGATGCAAGTATTCAGCATTAAAATATAAAAAAATACAAAGTTCGGATATGATTCCCTAAGTGAAAAAAGGAGTTTGTTTAGAAGTGAAGGCCTAACATGAAGAATATGGCCTTTGTCCTACTTCACAAATGTTTTAGACGTTATACCTTGAGGAATTCAAAGATTTTATCTCTTACTTCACTACATGCTTCACTAGGTTTTTAGATTCTTTGTTATTTCCTATCCTTTCTTTCTTTAAACCTACACCCATGGCCCCATTATAGCCTTAATCGAAGACCTATCTGATCATTGGAGATGGCGATTGATATGTGGAGATTTGTGTGTGGGAGTGAGCATATGGTTTAGGTCCATTTATGCAAGTAGTTGGTGTCTTTCATGAGATCCTTATTGAAAAATATTTTCAGAAAAAGCTTTTCTTTCTTGTTATCATATGTGAGCAATTTGTTTGCCTTTATATATCATTCCTCTCACCTCTCATATATAACTTGAGTGAAAATATAAGCTTATGCTATAGTCAGAAAATCATGAGAGAAAATAAATTGAGTGCATCCTTGTGAGAAATTGAGTTGACACTTGTTCGATCCATGAGGAGGTTGGGTTTCTTTTGTTGCATTGGTTTGATTATCCTTGCATTCAATTTTGAGCCTAATGGTTATCAAAATAAATTAGCTTTTAAGTGAAGTTGTGATTTGATATATGATTGCTTAATTCTTGTTGACCATATGTGTGGGCATTATATTTCTCTAGGATGTTTGGAAGAAATTAGGTCCGTGGCCTTGGTTTAGTTTAGTTTCTTTTGTTTGCTAGGGACTAGCAAAGTCTAAATGTGGGGGTATTTGATAGGAGCGTAATTGTACATTATTTATATCAAATTCCTTTATATTTTCATTATTAGTTCTTGATATTTTCTAGTTATTTACTTTGTTTATATGTTTTGTAGGTATTTTAGAGCAAAGAAGAAGAAAAGAAGCAAAAGAGGGATTGAAAGCCAAAATCAGCAAATCTGTATGTGCAGATCAGTCAACTTCGACAGAGTACTGAGAGTAGCTCAAGATGATCCTGATAATGAACTTTTTATTGATGGAAATCCTCAGATGTCTAGTTTCCAAAGCTTTTTACGGTTCGTGAATATAATTTTTCTAGAAGAAGTTATGACCGATTTAGTACAAGGAGGTCAGGATGCACGTGAATCTGAGTCCAAACAAGGAAAGATTGTCTCCTAGAGCTATAAGGGAAGAAGAATTAAAAGTCCTTCTTTAATTAGAGATCAAATTCCTTAGTTCTTGGAGGAGAACAAGTCTTGACAAATAACTATATAAAAAGGAGTCAAGGGCATCATTGTAGACTGATAAAGTAATCTGGAGTTCACATCCAAAACCAATTGGCAATGGATGTAGTGGCCCAAACTCTTATAAACTCATAGGCAATGTCCTATTTTTCCCATGTGGGATGTATATATTCTCAACACGCCCCCACACGTGTGGCGAATTTTCAAGTCATACACGTGGACAACTTTGGGTGACGTGGAGCCCATGTGGTTGTGAGGCATGCACACGTGGGATAACCTGGCTCTGATACCATGATAAAGTAATCTGGGATTCACATCAAAAACCAATTGGCAATGGATGGAGTGGCCCAAACACTTATAAACCCATATGCAAGGTCTCATTTTTCCCATGTGGGATGTATATATTCTCAACATAGACATCTTTGGACTCACAACATCAGTCCATCTCCGCCATTCTCTCCTCCATCTCTTTTTATGTTTTATTTCATTTCTTTTATGTATTGCTAATAGTTTTTGATAGTTAGGGGCTGCCTAAGCCCTAGACATGTGTAAACTAAGATTTTGGCATTAATTTTATAGTTTCTTGGATATTGAATGTTTGTTAATTCATTGGTTTCTCATTGATAAATTCTGGTTTCGTTTATTATGGTTGCAAACATAGTAAGCATGCTAGGATTTTATAGCTATGATTTCGTGTTTGGATCATCATGTCAAGCATGTTATCTAGAGTAGCACATGAGTGATCTGAGCCCCATTCATATGATTTAGCATCTAGGTAGATTAGGATAACATCAGTACCGAAATTGCCTAGCTTTATTCACAATCTTTTTGTTTTTAATGAGTTTTGACTTGAGAGCTGTGCGAGAACATCACTCCAGGTTCCATGTTAGAAGCTAGGTTAGGATGCATACATCATGCACTTAACATATCAAGTGTGAAAGGTTAATAGGTTAAGTTCAACACATCATTGGCTTAGCTTGAGTAAAGTCATTCAATTGAAAAGAAGCACATAGGTTAGCAAATCTTAGGTGAAACATAGTTTAGTGGTGTATGGTTGTTCCTAACTATTGTTAATCTCATCTGTTTCAAAAAAGCCAAAAACAATTCTTTATTTTTGTCACTTTCTGTTCTCCTTTTTGTTTTATTTATTTAGTATAGTAAATCAACTCTGATTCCCCTGAAATTTTGTGTGAGTCGTTCTTAGCGTGTCTAGTTTGTGTTCGTAAATTTTCATAATTTTTCGTTGAGTATAGATAGAGTTTTAAATTTCATCTTTATTAGAGGTCAGTTTTAGTGCACTACAAAAAAAAATTCATTTTGCCACGGCTTTATGCCGTCGCGGAAAGTCTGTATGCCGTCGCAAAAGACCAATGGCGACGGCTAGGCGATGGCAATTACACCGTTGTCGTTGTTGGCGTCGCCAATGGTCGTGACTACGGCAAAACGCCGTTGCAACCGGATTTAGCGACGGCAACGAGCGTAGCAATGATTTGGTCGCTTATTAGGCGACGGCATGTAGCGACTGAAAATGCCATCGCAAGTAATCTATTTGCTACGGCAGATGCCGTTGTTTGCAATAAACTTTTTTTTCATATTTTTTTATTTTTCCAGAAATTTCCCCTCCAAATTTGATTAGAAATAAACGGGAAATTGATTTTCCCTCTAAAATTACGACGGCATCATTTCCGTCGCCACCCCAAGTATTTTTCATATGAAGCTTTAGCAACAGCTAATAACCGACCACCCAATTTTTTCAGACCAAAATTTTTTCTGCCATTTTACACACTTAATCAAAAGATATCTAAAACAATACAGAGCACCAAAATAATCCTTTCAATCATAGCTATCTCATAACTGAAATTATATAATCAAAAGATAAGTGCCAAGTTATATTCCACTACCAAGTACAAACTGAAATTAACCGAACTATAGTCTTTCGTAATTATAATGTCCTACCATACTAGATAACTGAAGGAAAAGTTGCCAAACTTAATATTGTTCAAAAGCATCCTTGACCACGTACAATACTATTTATCATTAACTAGAGGGGCTTGGTGAGTACTGGAGCATGCTCAATTTCATAGAGACTAGTTGAATGTGGATGAACTCCTTCTCCTATGGACTCCCTTCTAATTTCATGGCCACAGCTGGTTGCATCTTGAACCTATCACATAATGCATAAGTATACAAATATCAAACGGATTCACATGAAAAAGAAACATGAACAAATCAGATATTGTCACTACACGTAGTTTGAATTCAGAATCTGGGAATGTTAAACAGAACATGATGATTTGGCTTACTCCATACTCACATATACACATGCATTTGTTATGAAACGAAACACATAACAGATAATACAAAATCTTTGAAGCACACAAACACAGCTTCCCTTTCTTTCTTCAAAACTGGGAAAAAAAAAATTAACTTCCAGCAAGAGTTTCATCTACTGTCATACAATAAGCGAAATTGAAATGATATTAGACTCATACTTTAATCCTCTCAGCCATATCAAAAATCTAAAGCTAACACAATTTGTTCATAAACTCAAATCAACAACCAAAACTGCAGCCTAAGTCTATAAACAAATTTGTCGAAGATAAAAATAGTAACGATATAATCATGTCCATTTTTTCCCTTATCAATATCTATGTCGGTTGGAAAAACAGTAACACAAATAGCTAAGTATGAAAATATAAACCAACTATACTAACAATAAATATCTACATTAAATGAACAACGTCACATCAAGCAGAAATAAACAAAACTAAAAATTTAAGTAATGAACACACATGATACAATATGTATATTAGATTAACATCTAATTAATCCAATGTGCACAGATATATGCAAATTCATAAAACACATGCAGGATAAGAGAGCTTCATTACTTTGGAGAAGACATTAAGTGATAAAAATAATAATAAGAATTATAGAATTCCTGTCATAGATTTTATATCAGAACCCCAACATACCAATTAAAACAAAATGCAACAGACAAAGATCAAGGGCACTTTCCACTACATTTACAATTAAATATTATCATGACAGCACAAGTTGATACACATGGCACATAAATTTATAAGAACCGAAACACATACCTCTCGCCCTCATCCTGACTCCACCTTGAATTGCAACCAGGTTGCTTAGCTTCTTCAATCTCCGGTTTCTTCTATAGCTGTGCACCTCTGGCAGCCTTTGCTTCAACTCCCTTCAAATATTTCTAGGATTTCCTTTGGGGTCATAGTACCGACCTACTAGCTTACCAACAAATCTGACAATTAAGTCATGAATAATGATTACCATGCATTTCATTCATTCAAAAAGGTGAGTTATGAAAAAATGCACAATAGTATCATTCTCATGTAACTACAATTAAAATGACAAGAAATAGAAACCAAGCCCAAATACTGGAGCAAAGAACAAGTGTATTGTGATTGTCAGAAGACAAATTCGTGCACCAGTTAGAGGCACACAAGTTTATTCCAAAGAAGAGGCCAGAGGCCATTCAATAGGAGATAAAGAAAATGACTTATCCGCAAGCCAATTCTTTGGTAATGGATCTAAGCCCTTTACCAAAACAATTTATAAGCATTAGAATTAAAGACATAACAATGATTCCTATGTGTAGTAGATATCTATATTACATCAAACAGACATACAAGGTTTAACACATTCATGGTAAAACTTCCCAATTATATACAATGGAAAATTTACTATATACTAAGCGTCCTACACTGTTCCTAAGCACTGTTCATAACTGTTTCTAAGCACTGTTCATCACTGTTGACATGAGAAATTACGGTTTTGCCCTCATTCTTATTTTTTTAACGACTCTGCCATTGACCTACCAGACGCTTCCATTAGTTTCTTCGTTGTTCTACAGCCGTGTAACCATATAACCAAGATTGCTCTCTCAATTTGGATCTCCGCCGTGAATCCCACTGTCAGCTCTCCCTTATCGATATCGTCAATTGTTCGGGAAGCTTCTATTGAACAAAGTTATCGAGCGCAGATCGATCTTGATTGTTTCACAGTTTCAACTGCATCCCTCAAGCTGCCTGATACTACGGTTGGGCTGATAACAAGTACAAAAGGTTTGGTTTTCAGTGTTTATGTACTAGATTTGATAGAAAATTTGGGATTTGATCATAGATCGTTGGGGTAGGAAAAAGAAGAGGAGATATTCACGATTTTGGTCCTTTTTTCTGGGGAAGGTTTGGGTTGAGGAAGCTTTCAATAGAAGAAGATGTACGTGTTTGATTTGGTTTTTTTTTTTTTTTTCAGTTGTCTAATATTGTGGTTTCGAGTGAATGTTTTGATTTTTGATTTTTTGTGTATTTATATATGTGATTTTGTGTGAAATTTTCTGAGTTATATATATTTTTTTTCAATTATTTTGTGCTGTCAGAATTAGCAGATGTATTGAATATGCTTTTGTTGATATTGGGTTGTGATTGATTGCTTGCAGGTTTTGCTTGCTCCTACTGTTTCTTCGAAGTGATTTATTTGTGAGATCGTCTGTATTCCAGGTGAGTGTTTTTTTTGAAATTTTGTAGATAATTTCATAGCATAGGTGGTTGGATATTGAGTTTCTTAAACGAGATTCAATTAGATTGTGCTGTTTTGTATAGGTTTTATATCGGTCTTGACGTTTTAGGGATTTGGTTTATCTTCGGCTTTGGGAATCTGGTGATTGATTGGAAAGGTTGCAAGGTACGGTTTTGATTTTTACTGTGGATTCACTATGGAATTTAAATGCAAATAAAGGCTATGTCTTAACTTTGATTCATTGCATTGGAGAGAATGATTAGTTTGATTCAAATTTCTTGACAGCATTTTCTTTTGATTAACATGAGAACTGTTGCTCTGATCTGATTCATTATGGGTGATATGTAAGTTTGGTAAAAAGCTAAGCCGGTTTTGCTCATAGATATTTGTCTTGCAGTATAATTTATAAACGTAAAATCTAAATTGCAAAGCTCTGATTTTTGGTGTCGGTGGAGACCTTTAATTGGGTTTCATCACACATATATAGACTTACCATGCAGATCTGTATATACTGGTTTCAGGCCTTTAATTGGGTTTTGTAGCTTATAAAGAAAAATATAACATGAATTGTTTGCATTGTTTTGGTATTCTCATGTCTCTGCTTGAAATTGCTATTCGTATAACCTTAACAATTCGTTTAAAGGCATCTTTGTATCATCATCTTATATAAATTTGTATCCCAAGTTGGAGCATTCATACATCTATACTGGTATATCCTCCCAACCCATGTTCTTTCATGATATATACCCATGTTCATTTAAAATGCTTTTGTTTCTCTTTGAACTATTTATATATCAGCATTCTATCTTTAGAGGTGAAGTACCCAAGAAACTTCTTTTCATTCATATTCTAATCCCATGAACATGTTGTACTTGCCTTCTTCAAAATTGAGTACTTGATCATAAAGAGTAAGTCTTTGGTTACACTGTTCTTGATGTTGGGCTGTCATTGATTTTGCTTGCAGGTTTCGCTTACTACTACTGTTCCTGTTTGAAGTGATTCATTTCTTAGAAGATCAGTGTTTAAGGTCTGAGTTTTTTCTTTTGTTGGATGTTATTGATTTACTATAGCTGTTTATAGTTTTTCGTTATTGAAAGGATTGAAGCTTTTGTTTTTTGAATTGCACCTAGCTATGAGTTGTGGCTTTTGATATTCTTGAACAACAATAATCTAGAGTATGAATATTTGTGTGGTCTGTGAATCTGTTAGTCAATAATTAATGAATGAATTTTGGCAAGCAGTGTGTATTACTGTTTGTTAGGCTCCTCAAATGAATAAACATAATAGGAAATTGGTATCATGTTTTTCATATTTTGCAAAGAGCTGACTAAAATACTATAGAATTTTTTTTTTCTTTTTCTTTTTTCAAGTGAGCGACTCCTTTATCACTGGAAATGAGGAAAACAAATGAAAACCTCAAGAAAAACATCGAAACCCAAATCAATACCCTAAAACATGAAAACCCAAATCAATACCCAAATCAACATTGATTAGAACAAAACTTGGAGTCAAAAGCTTTGCTTGAGTTCTAATATACTGAGAGGTCCAAATGTTTTATGAAGTATAATTGTTTCGACTGTGGGGTTTGGCGTTTTGGGATTATTCGATTGCGTTGTATAGAAAATTTCATCGTCCTGACTCCTGAGTTTTTGATAGTTTATTCTAATAGATTGCTATTTAAAGTGGTCTGTGCTTTGGGTTCATCTGTTTCTTTTGCATTGCCTTTGTTATAGATTTTGTGTTCATGTAGTATACATCGAACAGTGCTTGCACACAATCTGTATGCCTACTATTTTTTTTTTTCTTTTTTTTTTGAGGTTCTACTTATCGTTTATAAGCTCAAATGGTTTTTTTTTACTAATTAGTAATTTCTTTATTCAGGGCACGATCTGCTGAACGAATGAGATTCAGAGAAAATTCTTGACTGCCTATTCTAATCCCCTTAACAGAGGTAAACTTTTAAACCTTTTTTCCTTTTGGGAATTTGATTAAAGTTGGTTCCTTTTGCTTTGTGTGATTGAAACTTGGTTTGTTATCGATGGTTTTGTGGTTTTGAATCGGTGGTTTTTATTGTGGTTGGGTTTCAATTGATTTGGGTTTTCATGTTTTAGGGTATTGATTAGGGTTTCGATGTTTTTCTTGAGGTTTGCATTACAAATCTGTTCATCACCACGTTTTTCTTCTTCCAAATCTGTAGGCAATTGTTTTCAGCAGCAGATGAATGACAACCAAAAAGATGGAAGTGATCTGCGAGACAAGCAAAAAGATGAAGTGGTCTGCCAGTGACATGGTCTGCTCATTATTTTCTTTCTGTAGCTCGGGCGGTGTGTTATACGCGGTCGGCTGTAACGCATGGGGTTTAGCTTAACATAACCAGGGGAAACGAGTGTAGAACAATATATTTTTGACTAGCTATGTCAACAAAATTTATATTAATGGTAATGTTAATTCCAAACATAAGTCTCTAGCAGGCGAAACTTGCAGATTTTGTTTGAACACCCGCAGCAACGCGCGGGCACCTATTCTAGTTAGTATTAAGTCTAAAGTTTCGGTTCCCAACAGTTTTAGAAGTGGAAATAGATGGGCTGTAAGAATGGTGTTCCAGTAACCATGAATTAACTTCCAAAAATATTAAAGGCGTTTTAATTCCAACTTCCAACAGCACTGAAATAGTAAAAATATGTATAGCTCACGAGTAAGTTCTAAAGTAGAAATCCCTCCATTCAACAATACTCTTCACCTGCAGAACAAAATAACTGAATCATACTTGTGGTACAAATTAATGAAACTTAGCATGTCAAAGTCCCGAAATCCAGCTAAACCAAAAGGTAGGGATTCGATTGAATATTTACTTACTTCTCCCTAATTTTATTAGTGTCTAAAAGTGTGTAATCTGATCATCAAATGATAGGCAAGACATAAGGTGAGCAGGGGGAACCATGGGTTCAAAACAGGTGAGCTACTGACAAACTGCAATTCTTTACTAAGAAGACTAGAATCAGCAGCTCCATCCATATAAAGTGATGTTGGTAGCCACAGTTCTAAAATTTAAATGGTTATTTCCCCCCTTTGAGTCCAGTGTGGCTTCACAACCACCAGGTAAGTGGGGGAGGAAAGAACATTAGTTACCTGTTGGCGGGATAAACCACTTAACGAGTCTGTGAGCCCATCTCCTGCAATATAACATTGAAATCTTATGGTGTCAAGTTACATCACCATTCAGCTATAAATCCATAGAGAAAATTAATCATCCAATTACATTCTTGTAGAGAAATATAGAGGTAACTGCTAAGGTTTCCAAATTGTTCCAAAATTCTAAATCCCAAGCTTAAACATCCAAGTGAAACTAACTAAAATTCAAGCTTCTCCTTATTCACCAAGAAAAGAATTCCCTTCAACAGGCAAACCCAACTCTTTTGCTTGTCCACTAAAAATTCAAAAGCAACTTCAAACTACTAAAAATACACTAATCAGAAAAATAAGCCAAGAACAGATAAATGCAAAGGCAACTCCAAACATTTTCGAATTTAAGCATTTTCCCCCCTTTGAGTCCAGTGTGGCTTCACAACCACCAGGTAAGTGGGGGAGGAAAGAACATTAGTTACCTGTTGGCGGGATAAACCACTTAACGAGTCTGTGAGCCCATCTCCTGCAATATAACATTGAAATCTTATGGTGTCAAGTTACGTCACCATTCAGCTATAAATCCATAGAGAAAATTAATCATCCAATTACATTCTTGTAGAGAAATATAGAGGTAACTGCTAAGGTTTCCAAATTGTTCCAAAATTCTAAATCCCAAGCTTAAACATCCAAGTGAAACTAACTAACATTCAAGCTTCTCCTTATTCACCAAGAAAAGAATTCCCTTCAACAGGCAAACCCAACTCTTTTGCTTGTCCACTAAAAATTCAAAAGCAACTTCAAACTACTAAAAATACACTAATCAGAAAAATAAGCCAAGAACAGATAAATGCAAAGGCAACTCCAAACATTTTCGAATTTAAGCTTGCATGTGATCAAAACTAATTTAAAGCCAAAAAAGAACAAGACCATTCTTACCTGTAAAGTTTCCTGAAACAAATGCTCGTGAAGCATCTCTTCATTGATGAACATGGGAAGGAAAAAACAAATATTAATACACAAGTCTAGACAGATACAAAGGAGAAAAGGATATAATTGATGATCAACTATATTTGAGGGCTCTACAGAAACCAAATACTGTTATATCAAATGAAAAATGGAAATTTTGAGGGGCAAAAAGTATCAATACGAGTTTCTCACTAGAGGCAATTAGATATGAAACGAACTGCCTATCAATCTCATAATACTAGACATTCTGTTTTCATTTTTTGTAGTTGTATATTTCTTGTGTACTTCAGCTTGCCCCCTTGGGGATCTTTTCAGTTTACAAAAAATTAACCAGTCCATAAGGCACTAGTAAAACATTTTTACCCCATAAGATGAACTATGCTGTACATTATGAATGAAGTTGATTAAAAAGAAGAAGAGTTCAGACTGTGGAAGGTCTAACAATAGCATTTACAAAATTCAACACCTTCCAGAAAAATGATTATAACCCCCACCCTCACAGTAATGAGACTTTCCTTTCATCACATCAAAAACCGATCTGATAAAAAACACACGGATTAGTTTCTAGGAATCACCAAGTCCAAGCTCACAGACAATTAAGTAATCATCTACACATCTGAACAGAGTGAAAGCAGAAGGGTACCCGAGAATTCCTAACAAGATTGGCAAACTTTGATCAGTCCCATTGTACAAAGCCAATTCTTCAACAGTGAACAATTCTGCAAATATCAGCATCATCTAGATTATATATCCAAATATTCCAATGCAAACCAAAGTTACATAACAAATCAAATATACGCTATTTGTGTTAGTGCGCAAAGCCCAGAAAAACAAATATTCCATTTGATTTGTTGAAATAAAAGACCAATTCCCTGGAGTAAACCCAAGCCAAATCGAATCTTGGTTCTGATTAGCTCCCAAAACATGAAAAGAAGTGAGCTTTAAGCTTCTGACCTGTTTTGACAATGGAGATCGACAAGATGCAGGCCACAAAGCGAGAGATAGACAGATCTGATTGATTTCTGGGTATTAGGGTCTGAGGGACGGATTGAATATGCAGAAAGAGGAAGAAATAGGAAGGAGGTGGAGCTGAACTAGTAGATGTCGACTTCGCGGATTGCTATGGTTGACTTCGTTGTCGGGACTGGATGGAGTGAGCGGGAAATACCAGATGGAGGGAGAACAACATTTCTGAACCCAAAAACCTAAAAAGCTTTGCCGACATGTTTAATTTTGGCACCTATATCCACCCAAAAGTCAAAAAATAAAACAAAAATAAATTTATAAAATGACATATACTACGGCACGTTCTACTGTAGTTAAAAGTAGAGAAATTTAGCGACGGAAATAATATGCCATAGCAAATGAAGGCATATTTATGCGACGGCGACGCCATGCCGTGGCAAATAATTTTTTTCTTTGCGACGCCGCATTTGCCGTAGCGAATTTTTGATCAATGGCGACGGCATTCTAACGCCGATGCTAACTAGTGAAGCCAAATGAATTCTTTTTTGTAGTGGTGTTTTGTCTGTTTTCGAGTCTAGATTTGCATATTAAGCACAATCCTCTGTGGGAGACCCATTCTTTCCTATACTACAATTGACTAATATTTGTGATTGCAGGGTTAAATTATTACGCCTATTTTAGGTGTATCAGGTACAACTTTTTTTTTTTTTTGCTGGAGTTAATGATAGTTAACATAAGAGTTAACTGTGGTTTAGACTAAAAAAAAAAAAAATGATGAAAGAGCGATGTGTCAATTTTCATGACCCTTAGATTAAACAGAGAGTCTAGATTTTATGAAATTGAATTAAATTTACAGGTTTCGCACTTTAGAGGAGCCAGATCGATCCTTTTAGTTTACTCTCATGCCATGTTCAAACTTGTTGAAAGTTAATGCACATTGAAACATTTACGATAATCTATATCAATTCAGAGAAGTCTAGAGCAATCAAGAGAAGTTTAAGAGTTGCTAGATAATCTAGAATATGATCTAGTATGATCATGATAGCTAGTGCAAGAAGTTTCTAGACTTATCATAAGTATAAGTATAGGAAGTCTCTAGAACTATCATGAAAGAATGGTAAGGCTCTAGATGAATTATGCAAGTGTAATTAAGATCTAGAAGAATCTAACAAGTCTATCAAGGTCTAGAATGATCCATTAAGGTCTATAAATATGTAATGTAATCAAGCAATCAAGGAATGAAAAGAACAAGAAGCAAGTTAAGCAATACAATTGAAAGTTTCAAAGTATTGCTATCATTCCCTCCTCTATTTCAATATTGCTTCTTCTCCAAATCATATCCTCCTCGCATAGTTGTTCTAATAACATTTTCTCCCAACTTGGCCAGCTCCTAAATACTTTGTCCTAAACACATTGTCCTAACTCTTAACCGACTATTTCCAAAGCTTCCGCACTAAATTCCAATAGTGGTATCAAAGCCACAAATTCTAACCAAACTATTATATATCATGGAGATTGCATTGTCCGGTGGTTGCAGATCAATCATCGATCTATGTCCCATGTGCCGATATGCAATGCCAAAAGAGCAGGTGGCTAGCCTTCATCATCATCCTCCTCCTCATCAAATCGGTCACCCCCTAATATTTGCCATGAGATTATTAAGAGATGTATTAAACTGGCCGGACGGTAATGGACCAATCAAAAAGGCCGCCGGTAGATGACGCAATCGTTGTTATCTCTTGAGATTGTGTCAGCGTGGGTGATGCAATCTAATTCATTCCCCGCGGTTATCACTGTAGTACTAACTTGACGCGCGCGTAGTTGAATATTTGTTTGATGTTCTTCGTTCTCTTTCGCTGACTCTAGTGTATCATTTCGAGTTGACACTTTTGATCGGGAATGTTTTGTCAAGTTTGAGCTGGCGCATGCATATATGTCATCCATGGCTGCTGCTTATAAAACTACCTAGCACTTGGAAAAATTAATTATCAGCTTAGCTAAAATATGAATTAGCATCAAGAAAAACATTTGCATGCTAGCTGTTAACGTTAGTGATCCGTGGGGATCTCTAGTTAGCTTTAGAGAGAGAGAGAGAGAGAGAGAGAACGACACAAGATGTATAGTGGTTCGCCTCCGCATGAGCGGGAGACTACGTCCACTTGAAAGCTATACTAGTGTGTCGAGCCTTGCGGCCTAACAAGATTACAAGAGATGTAATGAATGTGTTGAGTTGTGGGAGGAAGCATTCCTTTTATAGATGAAGGAATGCTTCTCATTTACTTGTTCTTCGATGTGGGACAAGCAAAGTTACTATTCTAGTCTATTTAACATGTAGAAAGCTATGTTGTGGTGGCATCTTGGCAAGGGCGGAAAGGTGGCTTCCCGACGTCGGATTTGCGACTTCCGGATACCGCCGCGTAGCCTGAACATAGGGCTACACGATGCATGTCTCGGTTGGGCCTTGCCATGTCTTGTGGATGTCCCAAAGTAGGTGTTACTTATGCTTGGTGATGTAGTAAATACTCCATATTATTGGAGGTATGTACAAGTCCCCGAAGTCCCCGAGTAAGAGTAGCTTCTTGGTTGGGGAGTTCAAATCATGAAGTTATCAAGCATAAGTAACCGGGCGGTACGGAGCCCCTACAAGTCCCCGAACTCCGTAAGCAAGAAGGGACTCGTAAACCTGCACAACAAAGACAAAAAAACTGGCATATGTAGAATGCTCGTTGCATTGGGCAACAAATGTGAGTTGCATTGATATGCGTTGGCGTATATGAGCGTAATAGTGCGCATATGGTCGTGTGAGAAAATGAATTGCATATGATAAATGCGTGACGCGCGCAAGGAGACGAACGAGGTCGACTTTGACGGGGTTATGCTCGCGAGATGTAAGTTGCATGAGCGCCGCGGAGGTAAGCGTTTGTAGTTCGTGAGTGTTGAATGCTTGAACGCTTGTGTTGGCTTGGTTGTCGCTCGTATTAATGGAACGCGAAAAGAATTTGATTTGTCGCGGTCAGTAAACGACAAATGGTAGCAAAATTCAATGTTCCATTAACGTGTGGTGTGTCGAGTAGACATGAGCGTAAAGCTCGAGGATTGCCGGGAAGGCATAAGCGGAAGCTCGAGGTGCCGGGTAGGCATGAGCGGGAAGCTCATGAGCGGAAGCTCAAGGGTTTCAGGGGAGGCATGAGCGGAAGCTCGGGGTGCCGGGAAGGCATGAGCGGGAAGCTCGGGGGTGCCGGGAAGGCATGAGCGGGAAGCTCGGGGTGCCGGGAAGGCATGAGCGGGAAGCTCGTGAGCGGAAGCTCAAGGGTTGCCGGGGAGGCATGAGCGGAAGCTCGGGGGTGCCGGGAAGGCATGAGCGGGAAGCTCGGGGGTGCCGGGAAGGCATGAGCGGGAAGCTCGTGAGCGGAAGCTCAAGGGTTGCCGGGGAGGCATGAGCGGAAGCTCGGGGTGCCGGGAAGGCATGAGCGGGAAGCTCGGGGGTGCCGGGAAGGCATGAGCGGGAAGCTCAGGGGTGCCGGGAAGGCATGAGCGGGAAGCTCGGGGGTGCCGGGAAGGCATGAGCGGGAAGCTCGTGAGCGGAAGCTCAAGGGTTGCCGGGGAGGCATGAGCGGAAGCTCGGGGTGCCGGGAAGGCATGAGCGGGAAGCTCGGGGGTGCCGGGAAGGCATGAGCGGGAAGCTCGGGGGTGCCGGGAAGGCATGAGCGGGAAGCTCGGGGGTGCCGGGAAGGCATGAGCGGGAAGCTCGTGAGCGGAAGCTCAAGGGTTGCCGGGGAGGCATGAGCGGAAGCTCGGGGTGCCGGGAAGGCATGAGCGGGAAGCTCGGGGTGCCGGGAAGGCATGAGCGGGAAGCTCGGGGGTGCCGGGAAGGCATGAGCGGGAAGCTCGGGGGTGCCGGGAAGGCATGAGCTCAAAAGCTAGGCGGTGCCGCTGAGGCACGAGCGCGAAAAGGTCGGCAATGCCGCTGAGGCACGAGCGCGAAAGCGTGGCGGTGCCGCTGAGGCACTAACGGGTAGCTCGATGGTGATGCCCTGGGGCATGAGCGTGGCCGTTGCTAATTATGCTGGGCTGTATGTACAAGTCCCCGAAGTCCCCAGTCAAGGAGGGTGTTCTTGCGGGTTGATACCAAAGCGTAGCTTTGTGCCGTATATCAAGCATAATTAGTGCGAGTGCGTCGTCCATCTAGAATTGGTTGGAGCGAACGCTTTTGCCCTTTCGGGTGGGCCCCTGCTAGGCCCTGCGAGGAGTCCCCAACTCCTGGCTATAGACCTCCGGATGGTCGGAAAATTGTTTGATGAGGGGAGCTGCGCGGAGCAGAGGGTGTTGGGTAGCGAGCCCAATCTTTGGTACCCAAGCGTCGGGGTTAACTGCCGGATCAATGGCCGCCGTGGGCTGTGTTAACTAGTCCCTTGCTGTTTTCTCGAAGGAGAAAAGCTTGATTGCAATGCCGCGTAGCGGTCATTGTCATTATGAGGCGTTGCCTTACCGCTTGGCGGTTGGTTGCCGATGAAAAACGATAAACACATAGAGCAAGTAATAATATTTTGTTTGATTGTCCCATGTTTATTTAATTTTGCAATTAAAATAGAAGCATGGCATATGTGTATAGCATGTACTTTGTAATGTGGATGCTAATAACATTATGTATTTTTGTAAACTTGCTTAGAGATCATTGAGACCGATATGTGAGGCATGACATATCTAGCATGTAAGGCCTAGAAAGTGTTGCCAAATCTATGAAATGTTGTAGGCATGCTTAAAAGTTATGGAAGCATGTAAAGATATATTAAGTGTGATATATTGTAGTCATGCTTAGAAGTAGTAAAAGCATGTGATTGGCATGGCATTAGCTCAATTTGAAAGAGCGTGAAAGATAAGATATAGTGACTTATCTTATGCGGATTTGGAGGCTAGCGGAGTTGGCCGAGCGTGACTGTCCATTGCTCCGGCAAAGTTCCTTAGTAGAAGCCTCGTTTAATTGATCCGGTACTAAGTGACGGCGTCCCCTTAACATAAGATAAATGATTAGCATTTTATCCATATTTATAAACCGACCAAGTAACAAAATGGATTATTTGTTTGTACTTGGGCGGGGAAAAGCATGAGAAAATGCTGTACTTCAGGAGTGTGATTAATTTGCTCATATAAAAAGGGAAATGACCATATATAAAAAGGGTACAATATAATTGTACGCATAGAGTAGCACAATGTATATGAAATGTCCTGTTTTGTGATTCAGCGGACAATTTCAAGTGGGAGTGGTTGTGGTAACTGACATGTGCATGTGTGCTAGTAATACATGCATGATATAATATTGTAAAGGTGTGTCTCTACAGGATTATATAAGCTAGTAATTATGCATGGCCAAGTAGCTGCCGACATGCAAATGGATATGGATAGACATGGTATTGAATATATATATAACATGTCAGTGAGTGGCCCACTTGTGCTATACGTGTGCACAGAAGACTATTATGTGTATGTCATGAATTTAGACCATAGCATAGCACGTGCACCTTTTATTAATTGTCAGAGGGTATGTGGCTTGAGTCTAAGCTGTTGACAAGTAATAATTTAATTGTGTGATGTTGACAATCTGATATATCTCAATAGCAGAGGCAAATTGAGAGAAGAGAGAGGCTTAGCTTATTTTGCAGATTTTGACAGCCATCAAAGCTCGGGGCATGTTTGGGTTGCTGTTGCATATCAGATCAAGATGCATATCAATTCTTAACCAGCTAGCGGAGCTGGTTACCGCCTGATGGTGCAAGCAGATCTGTTTCCCGTTGGTGGTGTCTAGCGGAGGCTGCCCAGCGGAGTGCGAAGGCTTAGGTGCTAGGCGGTGAACTGGAACTCAGCGGAGATTGTGCAGATGAGATCTTGCCGGCGGAGCTATGCTAGTGGGGTGTGGCTAGCGGTCCGATAGCCGCTGACAGTTGGCGGAGGAGGCCGGTTCCGCTGGCTGCAGCTAGTGGAAGGCCGAGGAAGAGGTGATGACCGGCGGAGAAGCAGTGGTTTGGCTAGCGGAGGAACTCCGCCACTGGTGGTCAAGAGTCCGGCGGAGACTCGATAGTCTGGCGGAGACTCATACCGGCTAGCGGAGCTTTTGGACGGCGGAGAAGCTTGGCGGTGACTCAGCGGAGTCGTATAGTTCAGCGGTGCCGCTGACCAAGTTCGGCGGAAGTGATGTCCGGAGCGGATGAATGCAGAGGGAGCGAAGATGGCTAGCGGAGGGGGCTGCATTCGGGTCCGGCGGAGCTGCAAAGCAGAGCGGAGGTTCCGAGATCGCGTTCAGCGGAGCGGAGTCCGAGCTTGAGTCCGGCGGAGATGGAAGTTGGGCGGAGCGGAGATGAAGTCTGGCGGGAAAAGCTAGCGCTGAAGACTTTGAAAATGGTTCTGGGTGCCCAGAGAGATTTTCTGGGTGTCCTGAGAAATTTTTTTTTTTTTTTTTTTTTTTTTTTTTGGAGGTTCAGCGTTGACCAAGCCTTGATGTGCGTTGACCTGCTCCGCCGGGGGTTGACCGACTCCGCCGGGCGTTGACCAGCCATGTTGGGCGTTGACCGGACCCGCTGGGCGTTGACCAGCCATGTTGGGCGTTGACCGGACCCGCTGGGCGTTGACCAGCCATGTTGGGCGTTGACCGGCCCCGCTGAGGATGTTGGATGAGCGTTGACTCGATATTTTTGGGTCAAAGTTCGTGGTAGGTGACGAAGCCTTTGTGTTGGCTTCCCACAGACGGCGCCAATGTTAACGTTAGTGATCCGTGGGGATCTCTAGTTAGCTTTAGAGAGAGAGAGAGAGAGAGAGAACGACACAAGATGTATAGTGGTTCGCCTCCGCATGAGCGGGAGACTACGTCCACTTGAAAGCTATACTAGTGTGTCGAGCCTTGCGGCCTAACAAGATTACAAGAGATGTAATGAATGTGTTGAGTTGTGGGAGGAAGCATTCCTTTTATAGATGAAGGAATGCTTCTCATTTACTTGTTCTTCGATGTGGGACAAGCAAAGTTACTATTCTAGTCTATTTAACATGTAGAAAGCTATGTTGTGGTGGCATCTTGGCAAGGGCGGAAAGGTGGCTTCCCGAAGTCGGATTTGCGACTTCCGGATACCGCCGCGTAGCCTGAACATAGGGCTACACGATGCATGTCTCGGTTGGGCCTTGCCATGTCTTGTGGATGTCCCAAAGTAGGTGTTACTTATGCTTGGTGATGTAGTAAATACTCCATATTATTGGAGGTATGTACACTAGCTTTTCCAGTAATTTCTACGTAGGAAGTAGATGATCGAGAGAGCCTTCTAGAGACCCACTATTTTAATAGATGATTAATTTGTACGTTAAATTTTTTTTTCAAAAAAATCAACTATAATATATAACATTTATCTAACCGTTCATTTGAAAGTCCTTACTTAGTGCTTATTGTAAAATCTTCAATAGAGACCCTCTATTTTTATAGATGATTTTGAGACATTCTTGACAAAATGAAAAGTAAATACATAATCAATGATTATATATATCGTGGGGAAGGATTTAGTGCATCGACGTGCACTAGCTTGCACTGACATAAATGGATGATTAGATTATATTAAATACACTCTTAGGTTGTTAATAAAAATATTAATTATAAATATTAAGGGTTGAGATCATCTTATAAGTGTTGGTTCATTTGTACTATTGGTGCATAAAATAATTTCCAATATATTGTGTATAAAAGTGTGTTTTATGGACACAAGTTTCATTTCTTTCAACATGAATTTTGAAAAGCGCATAGGTACTCAAATTTGCATAATATTGAACTATAAATGTACGAGAAGAAGAAGAGAATTTTATGAACTGAAAAGTAACTGAGATATTGAAGAAAACTAAGAACATGATAATGAATTGTAATTAATTTTATTATTCTGTCTTATTTGCTTGGCAAACCAAAACATGATAGAGACCATGGTTTTGGGATGATATAGATTGGTAGTAATAAAGATAGGAGATTAGGAGATCTCCTTCCTATTGGAGACAAGAGAAACTAGTTGTACGCTCCTTCACCTAGCTACTTACATTTACATTCTGAGAAGTTTTTAACTAATTGGGCGTAGGGAAATTTGGGGTGAAAATGAGAAAGCAAAAAAGAAATTTATCTCATAGATCTCATAATTAATGAAGCAGCTTTCTAAGGGCATGTTTACTTATTTGGAATGGGAGGGAATGATTACGGGGTAAAAACATTCCTGCGTTTACTAACACATAAAGGAATCGGAATGATTCCGGGTAAAAGAATTCCTGCGTTCACTAACACATGAAGGAATCGGAATGGATGTAGGTCTCACCTCCTTATTAGGAATCGATTTCTGAATACTTAGGAATTCGATTACGAAGGGGGGAGATGGGTTTAGGAATCATTCATCTGGAATCAATACCGATTCCTTTCTTCTCCCATTCCACTTGTCTCCGATTCATGATTATTTTCCATTCCAAGTAAGTAAACGTGCCATAAGTTTCTTAAGCTATTACACCTCAATTCACGGAGAACTTGCTATTGATTTTACCTATTGCAAAAAAATAATAACAACAATAATTAATAAGAATAATAATAATGATAATATCAGAAAATTCGAGTGATTTAATTCACAGTCATTTTTTCCGTGGTTGGTTTACAATCATTTGTCGAACTAACTTTATACACATGTCTGTGTTACTAATTTACGAGAGATTATTCAGAGCACCGCCGTGCACTTGCACCAACATAAATGAATGGTTAGATTGCATTAAATACACTTTTTGTTTATTAAAAATAAAGTTGATAATAAATATCAAGAGTTGAGATTATTTTATAAGGGTTGAGTCACTTGCACCGTACCGTCGGTGCATAGAATAATTTCTACTAATTTACTACTCATTCCTAACTTAGTAACTTTCATTTACATACTGTGAATGATTCTATGTTTGTCATGATGCTGTATGCGGGTCCTCGGTAATGACTTGAACTTGGCGGTTTGGAATTACCAAATATTCGAGTTGTTCGAGATCGACAGCGCTGCAGGTGGTTTGGATTGGAATATGTGTAGGCAAAGAAAAAAAAAAGGGCAGGGTAAAATTAGAGGTTTGATAGCAATGAAGAGTATTAGGGGCTGGCTTCTCTATTATGTTTTGGTCGAGCATCCATGCTGTTATCCGGGTCCTCGGGTCGGGCAGAAGAACCAGTAACTTGCTAATGAGAGAGGAGACTAGACCGATCGATGAGATATACCGAGGACCGGTGGATGACGCAATGTAAGTTATCTCACAAATTTGCCTCAGCGTGGGTGATCTAATTCAAATCTCGACGGCGACGACCGTCGCTACCGTCGCTACTGTACTTTGCCTGGACGCGTTTCTGAAATATTTGTTGATGTTCTTCGTTCTCTTGGATTGACTCTACCCAGGACCGATGAGATATACCAAGGACCGGTGGATGACGCAATGTCAGTTACCTCACATATTTGCGTCAGCGTGGGTGATCTAATTCAAATCTCGACGGCGACGACCGTCGCTAGTGTACTTCGCCTGGACGCGTTTTTGAAATATTTGTTGATGTTCTTCGTTCTCTTGGATTGACTCTACCCAGGGAGTTCGATCATTGCGAGTTGACAATATTCGATGGGGAGTGTTTTGTCTACTTCTGCGCTGACGCATGCACATATGTATGGGCTACTCAATAAGTCAATAGCAGCATGGGAAATTCTTAGGTAGGGGCTTCCCCACCCAGTGGATATAGGGCAGCCAATCAGATATCATAATTTTGTTTTTCTTATTTTGAAGGGAAAATATCACAAATGGTGTATGAAAGTCATTCTACATTTTGGTGTACCAACTTTCAAAACTATCAGAATGGTGTATCAAGTTTGCTCCAATCTTTCATTTTGGTGTACGCCGTTAAATTTTCCGTTATCTTTCCGTTATCTTTACAAAAAAAAAAAAAAAAAAAACTGACAAAGCTAAAGGAAAGATAACGGAAATTTTTTTTTTTTTTGCAAAGACAACAGAAAATTTAACGGCGTACACCAAAATGAAATATTGGAGCAAACTTGATACACCATTCTGATAATTTTGAAAGTTGGTACACCAAAATGTAGAATGGCCTAAAGTTCATACACCATTTGTGAAGATATCCCTATTTTGAAACTGTCCCTACTTTTTAACATTATGATACCCAAAGGACCCCTTAATGAGGATTAATTGGTCAGCCGCATGGCGACATGGCGGTGCGGCTGCTCCACGCAAGTCTCTCCCCTAGTTGCATATAAAGCCATCAAAAATTCAAAAAGCTCCGTTTAGCTCGTTAATTATGACTTGGAAAATTATTCATGAATTAAAGTTTGAATTAGCATTAAACGAGAAAAATTACCATTTTCATGCATGCTTTCCAGCGATTAATGTCTCCATCGATGGATGTATTGACTACTTGCCCACCTTTTAGTTCACGACGTACTTAGAATTGCATGTCATTGCCATGCGTGCAATATTGACTTGGTGAAGTAGTGAATCTACGTAAATATGATAAAATAGTGACGTTTTAAGTATTAAATTAATTCTACATGACGTGACAAGTTTTAATTTAGTGGTGATATCACCATAAAATAAAAATAGTGAGCAAATTTGAATCCACTTTTCTTTCTAACTTTTTTCATGTCTTAGCTAAAATCATAAAGCAATTTATTTTTTCAATACCTAAAGCAATTTCGATCCAAATTGTTTTCGATGACTAAATTACTTTTTTTTTGTTGTTGGCAAAGATGATCTCCCAATCCCAATCTAAAGATTGAATGGTTTTAGTCATGAAATTATTTAACTATATATTTTAGCTAAAATTTAAAAGATGTTATAAACAGAAAATTGCTAACATTCTTCGTATATGTATATACTAATTACTAAAAACCATTTGATCGTTATGATATGGGAGGTATCAAACGTATGAAAGATATATCTCACGAACTAGTTTATGCTTTCACCCTATATTTGTCCTCTGTTTAATGGAAGTGATCCATTGTCACACTCAAATTGTTTGCTTCTATATGAGATATAGGACACTTTACATTGTTGTAGTAATATAATAAGGAAATAACCTTTTGTTAATTTTGATGATCACATTCCAAATTAGACTTGCTACTCTTGATATCTTGATATTGTTTGCAAATTGCAAGAAATTAAGATTCGAGATTAGAGTGTGGAAGAGAAAACCCTAATTTGGACGTTGCAAGCGAGTTTTGAGATAATGAAGACACCTATTCATATATAACACTCCTTTGTTCATAATAATTTTGTCATCCAATCATGGACTAGTTCGGTCTAAGGTTTTGTTAAGACCCTAGAGAATTTTGGAAACATGGTCTTCCGATCCCAGCAGATCCCTGATCTAGCTTGTATGGTATATAGATTATTATAGCGCCATAGGGAAGTGTTTTTCCTGCCAAAGAATAAGAAAAAAGTACTCCTCCTCCTAGTTGAGTTTATATTAGGGTTCCTGAACTATTTATATATAAGGTAGCCTCCACATTTGTACAAAGATCAACCCTCCCTTCCCATATTCAGTCTCACTAATTAGTTTGAGAGCAAGCATGTCTGTCGTGATATATTTTTACGAGGTCGATGTACTTCAGGTACCCGAATCCCTCTGCACGGGCAGCCAGCTGGGAAAAGACGATCTCTTATAATCATATTAAATTTTTACAGAGCACGCAAGTCGCCGGCTGATCCAATTATTTATGAAAGCAACACCATAGTAGCTGAAAGAGATATTTGGCTAGATTTCTCTTGCATCAAGCACAAGCATGCATTTTGATTGCACACATATTATCAAGGACACTCTTTCGAGCATGGGTGTCCCAGAAACTCAACATCCAACAATCTTCGAAAAGTTCTTCCAGGTGGTCAAGGAGGCCGTCTCCGCTGAGCTGCCTATTGCTGTGGGTGTATTCGAAATCACTTTCCGCGGGTATAGTGACATCTCCAAATTTTACTCCTACAGCTAAGTCAGCAATAGAGAGTTTGGAAACAATGGGGATTGACGGTGCCATTATTGGACAGACGCCGTTGTGTGTTATTTGTTGCAGGATTTACTCTCATGCTGTGCTCATACTATTATCATGGAGATTGCATTATCCGGTGTCTGCAGATCAATCATCTATGTACCGATCGATATGCAAGGCCAATAGATTACCCTTATATTAAGAGATGGATTAGACAGGCCGGACGGTAATGGACCGATCAGAAAGGCCGCCGGTAGATGATTCAATCGTTGTTATCTCATGAGATTGCGTCGGCGTGAGTGGTGCAATCAAATTCATTCCCCGCTGTTATCACCGTACGTAGTACTAACTTGACGCGTAGTTGAATATTTGTTTGATGTTCTTTGTTCTCTTTCGCTGACTCTACCCAGTATCATTTCGAGTTGACACTTTTTGATCAGGAATGTGTTTACTACGTATATATGCTTATGTTTGATCTGTCGAGTGAATATATGTCATCCATGGCTGCTGCTCAGAAAGCTACCTAGCTCGTTAATTATGACTTGAAAAAAAATTATCAACTTAACTAAAATATGAATTAATTAGCATCAGGAAAAACCATTTGCATACTGGCTTTTCCAGTAATTTCTACGTAGGAAGTAGATGATCGAGTTGACTGTTGACAGTGCTCGGTCCACGACGTTTTTGAATTTGAATTGCCATGCGTGCATTTCTGGGTGAAAAAGAATGTGGTATCTCACTGGAAGCAGCTAAGCTAAGTAGTTAACCACAGGTGATGGAAGATATGGTCTTAGATCACGGTTTTGGACTTCAACATAGCATTTGTTTATAGTATGGGAAATAAGAAACACATGTCTAATGTCTTGCATAATATATATTGTGTTTTAATAATGCCTGCAGCCTTTCTAACGTTACATTAAAAATCGATCTATTTGGTTTCTTAGTGGCCGGGGACTTGCAGAATCCTTGCTCTTAGTATACTTTGTTTTCTTTTGGCAATTTGTTCCTAGTATGCTTTATTTCATTACTTTTCGTTTATAATTTGTGATGTACATGCATGTCTTTTGTTTACTCGGATAAAATAATTAGGTTTTGAATATTTCATATGTTCTGGATGTTATGATATTATTTGGTGTGAAGCGAATGTCATTTTCTTTGTTTAATTAGCTGTGGCAATTTATAATAAGAGTATTCCACGTTGACAATGAGTTTAGTACATTTTATGTGATACATTGTCAATTAGAGGGGTGTATTGTATATGGAATTAGTTGAACTTTTAAAGAAATCTATGGAATTTAAAAGTCTGGGTGTATTCAATATAGACTTTTAACAGTCCATAAAAGTCTTGAGGTATTCAATTAGGATTTTTAAAGACTTCATGAATTCCACCAAAATCTAGGGGTATTCAATTAGGACTTTTAAAAATAAATAAAAATACAGAGGTATTCAAAATATCATTCATACTTATGGAATTAGAAAATCATGGATAATCATGGATTTTGTAGTGTTAACTACACATACCAAACTCCAATAATTTTCCAGCCTCCAGACCAAAGATTTCAGAAAGTCTATCAAAGTTTCCTCTTCAAAAAAAAAAAGGTCTATCAAAGTTCTTCTCTCTACCTACGAAGAAGTTTGTCCTTCATCATCTATCTTTCTTAATTTTTTGTCTTTTCTCTAATCTTTTATAACATCAACCTTTTTTGATACTCAATATGTTCATTGTAGTTGTTGAATGCGATTTTTTTTTTTTTTTTTTTTTTCAATTGTAATACTTTGAACCCTAATAGTAATAAAAATGATTTATGAAACCCTAAAACTCAAATATTGTGGTCTAACCCTAAGACCTTGAACCATACTAAATTTTATCTTATTAATTAATTATTCTCATTAATTTGAATTTATATTATGGTTCAAAAAAAGGTTGAACAATTGAATTTCAATTGATTGATTATAGATCAAGACATTGACCAATATTGCTACAATATATGTTAATGGGTGAAAAAAAATTGATGAGAATAATTAACCATAAGCATCAAGTATATTTATGTTGTTAGGAGATTAGGAATGAGAACAAACTCGCTAGACAGACTAACAATCATTTATTTGAGTCAATTTCTATTAGAAGATACTGGAGCATTGAAGAGACAACAAGTTATTATTTTGTTTTGTGTTTGTGCTGCATTTGTTTTATTTTTATTTTATTTTTTTTAATATTTTGTACATCTTAGGAAATCTGTAGAAGTCATTCATAATAAAATACATATAGATTTTCATGAATCAATAAAAGTCTGTTGCTAAAATCAAAACCATTGATGAAATCCATAACAGTCTATCAACTTTTTAAAGAGTCTGTGGACTTTTCAAAAAGTCTGTCATTTAAAAAAAATCTGCACAAATCTAAATACAATACACCCCCCTTAGTCTTGAATTTATTTAATTAATACTCAAGTTTTTTTTTTACAATGAAATTAGATACTCAAGTACTTAAGCACTTGAAAGAGCGGAGAATATCTAACCCAACTTTAAAATAGAGATTTTTCTCGTTCTGTATATAATTTTCTCTTATATTAAAGAACTAACTATATATCTAAAACAACTTTAAGATAGAGACACTTCTCATTTTATCTAGAATATTTTCTCCTAATGAGAAACTATTTCGAAAGTCGATGACAATTTTTTAGTCTTATTATTGAGATGTAATTCTCAATCGGCCTCACTTGCCATCCTATTGGCTTTGTTCATCTTTCCACTCCATGTTTTGCTTTTCTTTCATTTCGTGTGTAAAATTCACTGAAAATTTTGCATCTTTAAAGCTATCAAATTAGGCATAAAAATCCTTATAATTGCTGCTTCGATCCTTGGTCTACCAAATAGGCTCTCATAGATAACTTTTCATCACTCACTACCATGCTAAGCATTTTGATGCTTCCTCATCACTAGAACATGTCTTGAGACTTGACACTAACTTCTTATCACTCTATTTTTGGTGATGTTACTGATTTTGCCGATGTCACTAGTTTTGCCTTGTTTATTGCATGAAAAATGGTTAAACATAGGTACATGTACATTGAACATATTCATGTTCAGTCTGTTCCTCGGTGGATTCAATACATAATCTGTACATATATATATATCTGGTCTAAAAAAAGAACTAGAAATTGTTTCCACACCTAAAATTGAACCTATATATGAATCATCTTAGATCAAACACAAGCAACGCCGCACACTTCGGATAGTTGGATTGAAAAGGACCAAAAGGTGCAAGTTGCTACTCAATTCCCAATTGAAATAGACAATTCAAACCCTTTTTAAAGTTCAAATTAGTTCAGGACAAAAAAAAAAAAAAAAAAAAAAAAAAAAGGCTTCCCCACCAAATTGAACATTGAAGCATGAGGAAAAATATAACATACACGTGGTTCCAAATTTGGAGTCACTCTCCCAAGTCCATCTCCCTCCCCGCGTAATCACAATTCCTAGCTTCCCTCGACTCGCCACGTGTCCTCCGAGACCCGTCTTCTCTTACGCGCCTACACAGTTGACCCTCCACAGTCCCGAGCTACCTAAAAACACTGCAACACACACACATATATATATACCTCAGAGCCGCAAACCCCAAAAGCCTAACTCAGATCACACACCCAACAAATTAAACAAAACTCTTCCTTACGTCCTCAAACAAAGTCAGTCACTCAGCACAATTTATGGTGAAGCAGACGATCGGGAAGCCATCGGAGCGAAGCGACGCCAAGTACAAAGGTGTTCGGAAGCGCAAGTGGGGCAAATGGGTCTCCGAGATCCGCCTACCCAACAGCCGCGAACGCATCTGGTTGGGCTCCTACGACACCCCCGAGAAAGCGGCGCGTGCCTTCGACGCTGCTCTCTTCTGCCTCCGCGGCCGCACCGCCAAGTTCAACTTCCCCGACAACCCTCCCGACATCTCCGGCGGCCGCTCCCTCTCCCCCGCCGAGATCCAGGCCGAGGCCGCCAGGTTCGCCAATAACGAGGAGAACCCTCCGCCGCCGCAGGTCCCCAGGAGCCACTCCGATCTTTCCATGTCGGAGCAGCAGACGGAGTCCCCGTCCGTCTCGGAGGGGAGTGGGACCCCCGTCATGGACAGTGCCGCTAGTGACTTTAGCGTGACGGTGAACCAAAACGACGAGTCGTTTTCGGACTTGTTTAGAACGTTCGGGTCGGGTAACTACGCGACGGAGTATGGATTGTTCCCGGGTTTTGACGATCTCAACGGTCAGTTTTTCAGTCCGGCACCTCAAACGCCAGCCGTTGATTACGCTGAGGAGAATTTAGCTCAGGAGTCGTTCCTATGGAATTTCTAGAGGACCCAAGTTTTTACTATAATACACAACACTTTAATTTAATCAATTAATTAGCTAAATTAAGCTGGCTAATTAAAATTAAATTAAATTCTTCATATTTTTTCACCGGAGACGAGCTTTGGACAGTTTTAGTTTCCAATGCTTTACCATATTCCGGTTATGGATGGACCAGATTTTTGTGCGGCCATCCTTGCCATCATTCCTTACTGTTCTTGGGTACAGAGAATTCTCTCACACACGTTGTAAGCATATAGTTATTCTTTGAATTTATCGAGTGGAAATAATTCGATCATCTTTATATTAATTAACCCAGTTTATTATGTTCATAGTTACAGAGCCAATGGCTTTTGAATTACAGAGCCAATGGCTACCCGCACCTAAGAATTGGCCTTCTGAGCAACATGGATTATTATTATTATTTTTTTTTTTTTGAAAAGTGCAACATGGATTATAACTCTGAACTGAAGAAAGAAAACTATAGGGTTAGTAGTACATTCTTCACGTGTTAAACATCCATGGCTTTTTCACAGAATATTATCATATATTTCCTGATCAAGATCCACAGGTCCACAAGAACCCACTTATTCTATCAACCACGTGCACGCTTCAATCCAAATGCAAAGGCCCAAGATGCCCACCAGTCCAAATCGTACTCTCATCTCAATTCTCGAGCGCGAGAGTCGCTCTCGTTTCATTACTAGCGAGCTACTACTGTATGTCCTTGCAGAAGGAGATGGGTATTTTTGTTGTCACGGTCGACTCAACAATTATTTGACTTTTTATTAATTTGACATTGTTATGCGGTAATATAACAATGTCAAATCAATACAGAAGTCTTACACTAATAGTTTTCTTGATTACTAGTTGATTGGTGATGGGAATATAGTAAGTAACTTATTATCTATAAAATACATGTATTCTCGCTCTATCTAAAGTTATGTCATGTGAACACCAATATTAACAAAATATGGATACCTTGTTTGAATGCAAATACATGATAAGCATGACTAAAATAGTAAAATTAATATCGTTTTATTTTCTAGTTATAAAAAAGTGACCACTACAGCACTACTGCAACTAAGATCTAGCAAATTGATCACAGTTAGGAGACCCGAGGAATGATTATATCGAACTTAAACCTAGTTTTGTCAAAATCATGACCAAGGTTTGCTAAAGCACTCACACCGTTAGGGTGTAAGTTAGACAAAATTTATATCATAGTTTCAATAGTAGGATAATTCTCTCATAAAAAAGAAAGAGGCAAGATGAGTAGATTGATTATAGCAAGGATAGCATATTGAAACAAGATGTTTCACTTTTATTGCCAAATAGTGGCTTTAAACAGTCAATCCAAAATGCCAAAAGCCCTTATCTACTCCTAGCTAGAGTACTTTACATTTTGCAAATGTAGCTAGCTATAAACTGATCTCATCCTAAAAAAGAAAAAGAATAATAAAAAAAAAAAACTCTTACTTTGCTTCCTAATCTCCGAAAAAGAAAAATTTAACAAACGGCCTCCACTGCAAGCCTTTTCACAATATCTCCACAATTTGTTGTGTCAAATTTGTCATTGGAGATGTTGATCGAGCATTTTTCTTTACCGATGCATTCCTATAAAATCAAAAATAACTTAGTCATGTAACTACAAGATAGATGAAACTAAAATCTACGACAAAAGAATAGTTTTAAGTGTACCTTTTCAATGATGGACAGTGCATTTGCGCCATCACAGGTGCCTTTCTTGAATGATCCACAAGTACCTTGAGGGTTGCCAAAACTAGCAAATTTGATTGCAGAAATAGGGCGACCTTGGCATGTCAATTCCAAGGTATTCTTATCATATGAATTCGCACAAACACTTCCGACTGTGATGGTTTGGAAATTTACAAGAGATGGATTGCCACCAAATTCTTCGAACAAGATCAACGTGTTCTCATCATCGTCTCGTATGAAAGATCGCGGAACGTGATACCTTCAACACCATTAAGAGAATAATCATATAAAAGTTCGTAAACTCAAGTATCAATCAAAGTAAACATACCAAAATTACAATAACTGTTGTTACCATCTTTGAGTAGGTTCGCCACAGTTGGAAGTACATTTTTTACTCTCATATTTACCACGATAGTCGCAAGCATCACTACAACCGTCGGTCTTAGCCAAGTAACTTGGCCAATATCGACCAATACTATGACCATTCACCCAAGCATCACCCTTCCCCAACCCTTGTAAATCCACCACAACGGGGTCAGTTCCTACAGGAGCTTTGAAAGTTGTCTGAAAAGCACAAGCAACCACACAAGTTGTTTTCAATAATCTTTCTCACAATTCATAAACAAACCAGATCCAATTAATTTAACCTGGATAGGACATAGGTTTAGATATACCTTGTACCATGTCATCATCGTGTTTACTGGTAAATTTTCAGACGACCATTTCGTTGCTTTCTCGGAGCTAAATAGCTTGTTTGTCAAGCCATGTAATCCAACCTTGTATGACCATTTGTGTGCTGACAAATCCTTGATCACAGTTTCATCACCATTCTGTCCAATCAAAACAACAGGACCAAGTATTCCAGCAGGTTGCAAATCATATCCACCTCCGTAGTTCTGGACATGATTAATCGAAGTTTGATTAAAACCCTTATACAAGCAATTAATAAGCATAATCACATTATAAACTTTTCAAAAGAATGATATGGGCAAGTACTCCGTACCGAAAATCCAGTTGTGACACTCAACAAAGAAAAAATGTTTCTTCCATAATTTAGTGTAACATTTCTCTCAAAATTACGAGCAGCATTGTCAGAACCTATTTCATACAAAAGAGTTTAGAGAAAAAAATGCCAAAATAAATGAAATATATAGTAAGTAATGTAATAACAATTTTCTTACCAATATGCTCTCCATTAACATAAGCATGAAGAATGCAACCAGTTCCATTGATCCTTAGTGTAATGTTCTTACTCCAAATTGGATCATCTTTCTTGAGATCAAGACTACTCAAAACCGAAGACAATACAGTCGAATTAATCATGATAATTGATATATATATATATATATATATCTATACTAGTATTAAGACAATACATGCAATCGAATTAATCAAGACAATTGATACACACACACACACACACACACACTAGTATTAAGACAATACAATCGAATTAATCAAGACAATTGATATATATATATATATATACTATTATAAAGAGAAGAGACTACGTTAGTCAAAACAGAAAAAATATACCAAAATAACCCTGAAATATTAAAAAACTATACAACTCATAAAATAGATAGGGGTGATATAGTCAAATTACAAAATAAACAGAAAATATAAAAAAAGGTGAAAATGTGAAACAGATAATTAAACTACTCACTTCTATCATTCCATGAAAAACTACCAACTCTAGTAAATAACTTCCCAATCCCTATTAAAAAAAAAATTCAATTTTCACACACATAGTGTATGGGGCCATCTAGTATATGCTAGCCCCTCCGCACATGTCAATTGACTATTTTTATTTTTTTAAATTTAAAAAGTTACAACAATTTCTTTCCTTATGTTGGGGAAGTTTCTCATTTTTTAATGGGAAGTATTGCAAATT
This sequence comes from Rosa lucieae, assembly GCA_024704745.1. NCBI lineage: Eukaryota > Viridiplantae > Streptophyta > Magnoliopsida > Rosales > Rosaceae > Rosa > Rosa lucieae. The sequence goes on from CM045493.1 coordinate 7,451,826, forward strand.
TTTGAAATATGACATAGTTAATTGACTATTTTATCTTCATATAGAAATAATTTATTTATTAATATCTATATTATGTGAGACATACTCAATTGACTATCTTATCCTCATATAGAAATAATTTATTTATTAATATCTATATTATGTGAGGGCAAAGATGGTAGTTCAAAAATTTAACAATTCCCTTGAGAATTGACTTAATTATATAAGATTTATTAATATCTATATTATGTGAGACATACTCAATTGACTATCTTATCCTCATATAGAAATAATTTATTTATTAATATCTATATTATGTGAGGGCAAAGATGGTAGTTCAAAAATTTAACAATTCCCTTGAAAATTGATTTAATTATATAAGATATATTTATAGACACACACATGCACATATAGGTGGAAATAAAGTTAGTTTAGAAGCTTTAATTTACCTTGTCATGTACCAAAGGTAATCACTATCATCATTTGCAGCCTCTTTTTGCTCCATAAGGTGATTTACCACAACTTCACCTTTTCCAAGAATCTTAGTCTCATCTATGTTCTCAGGCCTCCATGTCCACTGAAGAGACTCAGGTTCATCTTCAGCCTTGTTAGGCCTTTTTACTTTTACCGTTGTTTGGGTATTAACCTGGCAAATAAAATTAACAAAAAGTGAGAAAACTATATAAACTGATAAATATTGATTCTTATGAAAACGCAGTTTGCATGTACCTTAGCAGTATTATATACTTCAATTTTGCAATCAGGAAGAATACTAACAGACCACGCCGGAACAGTGTATTGGGTTCCTCGGAAAGTGATGTTTGCATCAAGTTTGTAATTTGAATTGCCCAGAAAGCAACTCGACGACTCTTCTGCAGCATACACAGTGGTCTAAAACACATAAAAGTAATGCAACCAACGTCAATTAGTAGTGTCAAATAACGTTAAATTGTGTAAAATATCGAGTTGGTAGTTTTCGACTTACCGAAACATAGTTACCCAAATCTGCGGTGGTAATATTTCCATGGGTAAGAGTGTACTCCATGGATTTCAAAGTCTCATGAAGTTGCTTCAAATGCCCCCATTTTGGTTGATTCAAAGTACCATATTCATCGAGGGGAGCATTGTAATCATAAGAAGTGGTGATGTATCCAGCAGCTGTTCGACCGAAGTTTGTACCACCATGATACTAAAAAATAAGAACATATTCATGTACTTACATGTTAGTATCAAAATTGTATATAATTATACTAAAGTACAAATTAGTTTAACCTAGTTACCATGTAATAGTTCTGAAATGTGCCTCCAAATTGGAAAAATTTTGCAACTGCGAAAGCAAGATCCTCAGCGGTCCTGAATGGATCTGAGCCACCCCAGCTCTTAAACCTGATTATTATAATACATATGCATTAATTTATTGTATAAATGTGAGGAAACAAATTCAAAACTAAGATGAAGTAAATTACCATCCTGTCCAATTTTCAGTCCACATTTTAGGATAATTGGGTCTGGGTGTAAATTGGTCGCAGTAGAAGCCATTGCAAGTGTTTATCTAAAATAAAAAATTGTAACTAGATAATAGTGTGTATTTTGAAATAACATAAATAGTTATACCCAATTTAAGAAGAGAAAGAAAAACAGAGAGAACCGTTTCAAAAAAAAAAAAAAAAACAGAGAGAAAAGTGTGTACCATTGGATCTGGGGCATCGTTTTGTTGACACATAATCCATGGAACACCAACATCAAGAGATTCAGCAAAATTTGCACACCAGTCACGATATGCTTTACCAGCATCTCCATACCACCATTCCACATCTCCATATTCATTTTCAATCTACCATAATTAATTGGAACAAAATTTCCATAAACATGTTATATTTTTGTAGAAAATATGAATGAATGAAACCATGACAACAGTATGTTCATGCATGTATCTGTACCTGAGCCATAATAATTGGGCCTCCTTGAGATGCAAAAAGCTTCTCTTTTTTGGCCATATCAACAATCATAGTAGTGAAATTTTTCATCTCATTCTGCAAAAAAAAAAATTATAAAAAAAAATGGTGTAGAGTTTAGATTTTAGAAGTTCCAAGTAGATAGGGTTTCTTCATAAACTGAACTTAAGTCATTGCAATTACCATGAAGACATCATTTGCAGTTCGAATTTTGCAGCCGGGCAAATTGTGCAGCCAAACAGGAAGTCCTCCATAGTTCCATTCAGCACAAACATACGGACCGATTCGTAGAACGACGTATAGTCCAGCATCTTGAACGGTTTTGATGAACTTAATGAGGTCTAGGTTGCCAGTAAAATCATATTGGCGACGCACTGGTTCATGAGCATTCCAGAACACATAGGTCTCAATTGCGTCTAATCCACCCTCCTTTGACTTCTTAATCAAGTCAGGCCACATCTGCATACATAGGGTTCGGGTTAGTTTTAAAAACATTGAATGAGATTATATGAAATTAAAAGTTCAAGCTCTTATTACCTCTGGTGTGCTTCGAGGATAGTGAATGGAACCGGACAGCAGAATTCTTGGTTTGCCATCGATGGTGATGGATCTTCCATCATGAGAAACTTTAACGGCACTTGCGTAGGAGATGAGAAGAATCACGGAAAAACAAAACAAAAGGGCAAGCGTAAATTTTTTGGAGGGAGGCATTGTAGCTAGCAAATCAAGAGCAGAAATTACGAGAGCAACAATGATTAACTGATGTGTATATATACGGCACTTCTGAGAAGTAAAAAAGGATAATCCTAATCAATTTGAAGGCTTATCCACTAATTTGATGATATATCCAAATTTATTTGGATTTGGATGGAGCTAGAAATTTGATGATGATATATACTTATATAGTAATAAAAGTTTTAAAGATATGTATCTTAGTTTGAGTTGATTAGAGACACTATCCAATAGTATAACGCTGCCAGCAACACAGCCGCCAACTTTGCCGCAACTGCCCAGATCTAGAAGCCAAAACGGAGAGCTTTCTCCTTTGGGAGTTGGATAGATCCAGAGTAACTGAGATATGAACCATAGGGCGGATCGGATCTTTAAGAGTAAAATATGATTGTTCATAATTTTTTTTTTTTTTTTATCAAACCGCTTACACAAGTCACTGTGAGTCCGAGTTTTCATTTTCCATACAAGTCACAACTAAGAGCATCTTCACTATGCTCCTATGTTTTATTCCAACTATGCTCCCCAAGTCCCCATTATGTTCCTAAAATATCAAAATCAATAGAAGCTTTTGAATCGAGAGATATAATTTGAGTCTATTCCAAAAAATAAAAACAATATAAAAAAATGCGGGAAAAAAATTATAAGATAGACATATACATGCAAGATGTGAAACTATATATATCATGAGATTTACATGCACGTTCTTTGTTCTTCGCTTCTTTGTGAATGAGTTAGGTAGGCTGCTTATCATTTGATTTACATGTTTTAAAAGATTGATTAATTGTTTCTCATTACATTGTACATCTATCAATCAAACTTTGTATGAATTGTAGCTACATGCCTATATGGTAGTACGCGATTTTGAGCAATATGAATGCGTATAATTTACATAGATAAACAATTACTACGCATCACTAAATTTTTAATTTGATTTAGGAAATTGAAGAAAAGTTATGTCTAATTCCATATTTGAAAATCGATTGACCCTAATCATATACTACAAAATGGCCATTAACACTAATCAACATTAATCTCCTAGCTATACTGTAGCTTAAGCTACCAAACTAATCTCATAAAAACACTAACAAAAATCCTAACTTTACTGCCTCCACGGCCAGCTTCTTTACAATATCATCACAATTTGCAGAGCCAAACATGCTTTCTGATACGTCAATTGAGCACGACTCTTTTCCAACACATTCCTACAATCATAAAGATCTATTAGCTACATGATAAAAAGAGAAATTAATGACGAATATGAGGGAAAATTACTACCTTTTCAAGGATGGACAAAGCAGTTGTGCCATCACTTGGGCCTTTCCTAAATGATACACAAGTCCCTTCAGGTTCTCCAAAGCTAGCAAATTTGATTGCTGAAATGGGTCGACCTTGGCATGCCAATTCCAACATATGATTCTCATATGCATTTGCACAAATAGTTCCAACTCTGATCGTTTGAAAATTCACATAAGATGGGTTGCCTCCAAATTCCTCGAACAAGATCAATGTGTTGTCATCATCTTGCAAAAAGGATCACGGAATATGATATCTTCAATATTCAATTTAATTAAGAGTCAGTAAAATTGATGATTATTTTAGGATATGAGATAATTGAGAGAGATTGATGAGAGAATTGTGTGTATTCCACTATTGATAATAGGAGCCCTATATATAGGGATTACAAAGTACACATTCTAATGATACAAGGAAAACTATTCCGAATAGGACTAGGAATTCTAGAACCTTCTCTCCTATTACAATCATAGAACTAATCCTAGTTTGATAAGGCACACAAATATCAATATCCTTCAACACTCCCCCTTGTGCCTATCAAACTTGGTGGTGACACTTCATCCGTTGCCTCATTAAAAACCTTGTTCGAGTGAAAAACCCTATGGGACAAAAACAAACTCGAGGAGGAGAAAAAGAGTACAACACGTCATTCACTCTTCGAGATCGAACATGTAGACATCATGCCTCCCCTGATGTAGACATCTCTCCCTAATTGCTACAATCATGGGAGTTCGGATAACTTTCTCAATCCGATACTCTTTACATGTTTCTCGAAAGTGGATGTAGAAAACGACTTAGTAAATAAGTCCGCTACATTATCCTTTAATCGGATTTGAGTCAGTTCAATCTTTAGAAGTGTATGTTATTGCTGATAATGAAAGAACTTAAGCGATACATGCTTGGTGTTGTCGCCTTTGATGAAACTTAACTTCATTTGTTCGATACAAGTTGTATTATCCTTATATATGCATGTAGGTTCATATGTGGTAGACTTCTAAGTTCAAACCACAAATTCCTCAAATATGTCTAATTATAGACCTTAGCCATATGCATTCACGCAGAGCTTCATGTAGAGCAATAATCTCTGCATAATTCGAGGAAGTAGCGACAAATGTCTGCTTTGTAGACCTCCAAGATATCGCTGTGCTTTCCATCGTAAAAACATAACCTGTTTGGGAGCGACATTTGTGAGGGTTAGAGAGATACCCTGCCTCAGCAAAACCCATCAAAACATCACCATCATTTTGAAGGAGGGGAGAAGGGTGAAGCCGACCACTCTTGGACGGCGGCATTATGCCTAATGGGGTCCGATCCCATTCTTCAGTCATTCCTTTTCTCTTTGTAGGGATAAAACAAGCTCATATATATCGTACTATTTAAGTATCAAAAGATTGTCTTTACACCATTTTAATGGCATCGCGTTGGCGCAGGGCTACATCTAGCCAATAAGTTCATAACAAATGAGGTGTCTGGTCTTGTATTGTGTTAAGTACAATAATGCACCTATTGCACTTAGGTAAGACACTTATGTCAATTAACATGTCTTCGTCATCATCTCTGGGACGAAATGTATCCCTTTTAGGGTCAAGACTACGGACGGCCATGGGAGTGCATCTTGACTTTATCAAAATGCCAAAGCATTCAGTGACTCGGTATACAAGTTCTAAATCTAGACAAAACCATGTTCTCCCAAGGTCCTTCATCTCAAACTCGAATTTCAAGTGTTCAACGGTTTCCCTTAACTCTCAAATATTCAATTATGTTCATCAACATAAACCGCGACAATTGCAAATCCAGAACTTATCATGGAAACGCATGGGCATAGTTCATCATATCCCTTCCCAATCAAGTAGTCACTTTAGTGAGCGTTTCAACCTCATTGCAAACGCACTCCGTGGTCTAGAGCTACTTGATTTAGGTAAATGAAGTCCATAAGAACCTTCATTATATTCCGTATCTAGATCTCCATAAAGATACGTAGTGATCACATTCATAAGCTGCATGTTCAGTAATTTGGAAACTACCAAATTGACAAGGTAGTGGAGTGCACTGACATCCATTACGAGAGAACATGTCTTCTCATAGTCGATTCCAGGGTGTTTTATGAGAAACCTTGCGCCATAAGGCTAGATTACCATCTATTTTTCTCATCACACTATCTAACGAAGACCTATTAATGTCAACAAGTTTTATGTTAGGAGGTTTGGCATCTTAGGCCCTAAATCCTTCCTCTTCGTTAGCGAATCCAATTCAACCTAGATCGTATTGTTCCATTTAGGCCAATTTTCTCTACATTGGCATTCTTCAACGGAGTAAGGTCCGATGTCATTGATCTCAATAATCCCACGTCCTCATATACACTAGTGTAGTTTGTAGAGATCTTTATATTCTCAGGAATTGGTTCTAACATTGAGGCGTTCCCTAACGATGTCTCTTGGAAATAACCACAATCCAAAATATTCTTATGAGATGAATTTTGAATATCGATGATCAATGAATCAAATTATGTCAAACTCGATCTCTTCCTAGGGCGAGAATCCATCGAACCTATGGGTCTCCTACGCTCTCTAGCGGAACCCATGGCCTATGACGCCATTATGCCACTTTATGGCATCACCATACCACCATCCATGGTGGTGGTACCATACCCATCTCCTCTAGGTGGCACCATGTCCTCTTGTGGGGACATCAATCCTTGCAGGCATGTTTGCAGCAAGTATATGTGATCTTGTCACTTTTAGGGGATCAAGATGAGACATAGTGGAGACAGATCACGACAATTCCTGTCGTTATTGTTGAACGTTGACGTTCTAATCTCCCCGTAACGACGAGAAGACTGTCTCATCAAAGTGACAATCTGCAAATCTAGCGGTAAAGAGATCGCTTGTTAGGTGTTCTACATAGCGGACTTATAGTTGGAGATTTATATCCAACACAAATATGCATTTGTTGTAATGACCCATTTTGATGCACTGTGGAGGTGCGATTGGCACATAAACCGCACACTCAAATATGCATAAATACCAGATATTAGACTCACACGGTCACACCCAGCCATTAGCTGTAACGCAAATAAAGGTTGAATGGCTATGAGTCGTAAACGAATTATCATAGCTACATGCGATATTGCATAACCCCAAGCCGAAATATTGGTGCGCATTACCAATGTCTGGGCTACCATCGTAGTTGTTTAATGGTGGCTTTTCTGCGAGACCATTAGGGTGTGTACATGAGAATATGATGCCTAATATCAATTCCCAATGATATGCAATACAGCAATAGTCATTGAAAATTTTCGATATAAACTCTCTAACATTATCAAGTCAAATTGACTGAATGGGATTATCCGGGTAGTGTGCCCGTAGCCATATGATTTTGGCCAAGAGTTTATCATAAGCAGTATTACGAGTGGACTATAGCGCGACATGTGACTAGCATGTCCGCACATCAACCAACACCATAAAACATCTAAGCAGTCCGCAAGTTGGTTGAATCGATCCACAGAATCTCCTTGGATTCTATGTAAGAATGAAATTATTTCTTTAGTGTCCTTTACATAGGATGGTCTCGATCCTAAAAAATAGGTTTTACAGAACGAAAGATTGGCCTTATAATCAACCAATGAAGGTTTTGGTTGAGTCACATTGTCACAATTGACTTTGATAAGTAGAGAGATGAGCCAAGTCTCCATACATGGCGTCAAAGCCATGATTTTACTGCGAAGGAATCACGGCGCCGGCATTGGCCGGTCGGGTGCATGGCGGCGGTGCAATGCTCTCTTTGAATCGACCTTTGATTCTTATTTCTCTTCATTATGAAGAAGGGATGTCTGTGTGAAGTCTTTAGTATTACGGATCATCATGACCAGGGTGTTCCAAACGATCATGCCAAAGCCTATATGTGTCGGTGTCCCAAAGGTCATCTCTTATGATGTCATTGGACTTATTTACTTGAATAGTGGTTACATATAACCTTCTAGAGCGACACATAAGTTTCTCTAATACTCGTTTTTGTCCTTAGTCATTAGAGATAATGCAAAGGAACTTATGTCAATTCTTACTATGTGTCTCCACATAAAAACCATTGGCTCTTATATCTTTAGAATAATAAAGTTCGAATTAAAGAATCGACACTTTATTAATAATAATAACTAATGATTACGTCAAAATTTCTGGACCAAAAGTAAAAATCAAATTTAGATAAATTGTAATTACTAAATTCTTTCGGTAACTCTAATTAAACATGACCAGGAAAGTAAGAAGAGATGTCGGTGGAGCAAAGCTCACTTAAGTACCACTAATCTTAACTAGTTTACTAGACATCATACATAATTGGGTGAGCTTAGTGAGAAAGAGTTAAGACAATTGTCATTTATTGATTTAAGGCATAATTGCCATTATATAATTCTTGGAAACTAAAAGACTATACGAAAAATCTGCGGCATTTTATCTTCATCCCCAAATTTAAAGTCTCCTTTAACTCGATTTCATGATCACCGTTGATCAGATACTCCATAAAATACCATGAAAATGATGCTATCTTGATTGAGGTGTATTGACACTACATATCCCTAGGACCAATGGCGTTGGAATAGCATCACCATGGCCAAAAGTGGCGCCATGGTGTCCAACCCTTATACCCTCAACGTCATGACTCATTTGGTCATGTATTCGCCAATTTTGGCGATTACCTGCTTGAGCAGGTTGATCATATGGATCATATTGTCCATGGTGGCTTCTTCTAGCCATTAAACGATACTCATGGTAGCCATCTTGAGGCCTACTAAATTCTATATTCACAAATTCGGGGTTATGCCTTTCAATACAAACCATAGCTCCAATTAGCTTATGGAGATTTGTGATCCGTCCTTCGTTGATTAAGATTTGATAGAATTTAGAGAATCTTAATTCAGTGACGGGGAAGGTAGTTAGGATTTTTTCAATCAATTGTGCTTCGGAACAATATTCCATAACTATTTCAAAGTTAGAAAAGCAGAGATTATTCCATCGTGCTTCTAAATTCGGAAGATCGTGAATGTTAACTAAAACGTTCATGAAGCGCTACCCAAAGGTTTCTAGCGCTATCCTCATTCATGTACTCAAAGTAGAGTGTCATCTCTATGTGGCGCTGCATCAGGGTAAGTGCCCTGAAATTATCTATCTCAGTTTGGCGGTTCCTTTAGAACATGGCTCTTAGATTGTAGACAATAAATCAAGGGCAATTAGGTAGAGGTCAACATTATGAGCCCACATGAAATATCTCATGCCCGTAGAATTCAATGGAGTAAAATCGAGCTCGTTCAAGTTTGACATCCTAAAAAGGAAAGTAAGAACGGATTAGTTTCGGAATCGATGCTTCCACAAAAACTAATATAAGATTTCTGAGCCTTAATGCTACCAAGAAATCTATTTCCAAGAATATTTGGATTAGACCAAACCAATGATGTTTGAATGGTCAAATTTTGACCCTCACGGACACTCTAATTAGTCGGTAGCTTACGAACGCTCTTAGTCCGTAATATTTTGATTCTTCACGAACGCTCTTAGTTCATGGTATACAAATGCTCTTAGTTCGTATAGCGTGAATCCCCACGATTCCGCTTTTATAGAATCGAACCCACGTTACAGAAAGGTGGGATGTAGAAGAAGGGAGGTTGCAAGTCCCCGAAGAAAAAGAAGAAGAAATTAAAGACAGAAAGCAGGAACTTTAATCTTAAATACTTACTTGGATTTCTTTTCTTGTTCTTCTTCTTGGTCTTGATCTTGAACTCAAAGATGATGGCACACAGATGTGTAGGAGGAGTAGGACTTGCGGCGATGGAGGTGGTGCATGGCCAAGGGTGGTGTGTACGGGTTTTTTGGGGTTCTAGGGTTTGATGTTGCGCAGCATGATGCTTTGCAGAAAAATTTTGGCTTCTGATTTCAGGATTAAGACTCGTGCTGATAACGTGTTTTAGGATATGAGATAATTGAGAGTGATTGATCAAAGAATTGTGTGTATTCCACTATTGATAATAGGAGCCCTATATATAGGGATTACAAAGTACACATTCTAATGATACAAGGAAAACTATTCCGAATAAGACTAGGAATTCTAGAACCTTCTCTCTTATTACAATCATAGAACTAATCCTAGTTTGATAAGACACACAAATATCAATATCCTTCAACAATGATAAAATATTTCAATTGAATAAATTATCTAGGTTGAGAAAAATGTTGTTACCATCTTTGTTATTGTCGTATGCACCACGGTAGTCACAAGCTTCAACACTACAACCATCCTTTGGAGTCAAGTAGCTTGGCCAATATCGCCCAATGCTATGCCCGTTCACCCAAGCATGGCCCTTACCCAACCCGTGAAAGTCCACTGTGACTGGTTCAGTTCCTAGGGGAGCTTAATTTGAAAGTTGCCTGAAAGATGCAAACAAAAATAGTTTATCACTTGGTTGCTTGTAGGTTCAGGGTTTGCAAAACCATACCTATGAAAAATTATACACATCGGAGTTTAGGGTTCTGTACCTTATACCATGTCATCATCCTATTTACAGGTAATCCTTCAATTGACCATTTAGTTGCAAAACGAGAAGCAGAGCTAAAGCGCTCGTCTTTCAAGCCATGGAGTCCAACCTTGTATGACCATTTGTGTTCTGACAAATCCTTGATCACAGTTTCATCTCCACTTTATCCAACCAATTGAACAGGACCAGGTACTCCAGTTTTGATGTCCTTAAATCCACCTCCATAATTCTAATCATCATTAAACAAAATGCATTAGTAAAGTTTTGGTAAATATTATAGTCAATCAATCACAATGTTTTCTGAAAATACAGATATTAATTTGTTAAGTCCCGAACCTAAATTTATTTGTTTACTAGTCATTTGGACGGTAAACGACAATTACTTTAACTTTTTATTCTGTTTCGATACTTTTAGTGGCCCTAAAAGTTGATTTTTTGTGGCCCTAAAAGTTGACTTTTTGTTCGGATCAAAATTTAAGAAAATGTTCTTCATGAAAGTTGTAGAGGACGTTAAACCGAGCGCGTGCATATATGGTACGTAAAAATCAGAGTTCGTATGCGAAAGTTATAAGCTAAATACCAAAGTTACTGTTTATAGTAGATAGTATATATTCAAATTTTTTTACTGTGGCTAGTAACTCTCTTTCTCTCCTCCCCGAGCTCTCTCACTTATTCTCTCCTCTGCAACTATATCTCTCTCTCCACTCTGGCCACCAATCAACGCCCAACCAACCTCGTTCGACTCGTCTCCACCTCCAGGCCACTCCCACGGTCTCCCACGGTGACAACTCTCGGTGTCTAGGCCGGAAAAAGAAGACCCAAGGCCGAGAACAGCACGGTACCGATTTCGGTCAACGCCTCATTCTCTAGATTCTGGCCACCAAAACTGGCCAAACTTGTCCGATCAAAAGCGGCTTGAGACGTAGATTATCCTCCCCAAAGCTTTTGCCAAGAATCGAAACGTGGTAGAAAAACTGAAGGCTGGAAGCTACGGGTAACTATTCACGAATAGGGTTCAAGCTTCTCCTTAATTGTTGAGGTACTTCTAGTCGTTTTCTGGTTTTGTTGTAGTTGAGAAAGTTGTTCGTATGGTTGAGACGAAGCTGTTGCCAAAATTTGGTAGCCACCGAAGGTGGTGGCCGGGGCAGCTTGGGGCCCACGTGCCGCCACTGTGGGTGTGGCGCGTAGAGGCGCGTAAAGCAGGTTTCTGGTCTCGATTTTTAACCTATTAAATCCTATAAATGTTGTAGAGCTTATATAGGAAGTTTGGTGAAGATTGGGTAAGTTTTGAATCGATTATAAATTCCTAGAAATTTAGGGTTTTCGATTATTTTCTTCACCATACTGGGGTCGTTCTATAGTGTCTCCTCCTCACTTACTTTGTGTTTGTGAGTGGCAGTCGAGGATTCTCCTCCTCACGTGAGTGGTAGTCGAGGTTATTAGTTCTCCTCCTCACACAATCTATGTGTGAGTAGCAGTCGAGGGTAGGTAGAGCCTAAGGGGCTCCTTTACCCGTATGGTGATTTCTTCTTTCCCATATCCTATTATTACTTAACTAGCGGGGCTAGTCAGATTTCTCTTAACTAGCGGGGCTGGTATGTTTTCACAAGATTTTGAGTTAAAAGGAATTTTTTTTTAATGTTGCATGCATCAAGGTTTTATAAATTTAAATAAGTAGGAAAGTATTCAAGTTTGCTTCATTTAAATCATCTTAATTATTTATTTTTGTCCACTTACATTAACGTGTTTTTCAATTACTCTCCCCTGGGCCATTCGGTTTCAAATGCGCAGTTTGCAAGCTAGAATAGTTGAGGTCAGGCGTACATGGAGTTGAGGCATAGCAAATAACACAGCTTCTACGTATCAATTTTATCCATGTTTAGCTTTTATATTAGAATTGCTCTGATAACCATCCCACGTTATTCGGTTGAGATTTGTAATTGTGAAATGGAAGATGTTGAGATTTGGGGAGCATGGTGGCTCCAGGAGAATAAGGACGGATGATTTAGAAGTGTAAATGTTTTTCTACAGGTTTTGGGTAGTCCATTTTTAGGGGAAGTTCCGCCAATTTTTGGTAAAATTTCTTCTAAGGTGGACCCTGTAGGGCCACTTCAGATTTTAGGGTGAAATCCGGGCGGGTCTTGTCATAATTGGTACGAACCGGAAATCCAACAGTAGCACTGAGCAATGAAATTGTGTTCACTCCGGGAACCAACCTGATAGGTTTCTCGAAAACGTAGTTGAACACGTTATAAGAACACGTTATAAGCAGCCCATTGAGAACCTATATACGTTCATTAGAAAAGATTAGTAACAGGACTGAGTAAATTTCAAATACATTAATAGACAAAATTCTGGTGTCTTACCAACATGTTCTCCATTAACATATGCATGAAGAATGTAACCAGTTTCATTTATCATCAGTGTCATGTTCCCACTCAAAATTGGATCATCCTTACTGAGTTGAACACTGAAAAAGAAAATCTCAGTTAAGTAAACCTAGTAGACTGGAACTCTGGAAGAATATCTTGATCATACTTTAGTCATTAGATTACCTTGTCATATACCAAAGATAATCACTAGCATCATTTGCAGCATTTTTTGTTCCATAAGATGATTTTCCCCAACTTCACCTTTTCCAAGAAGCTGGGTGTCATCCGGCTTCTCGGGCCTCCATGACCAATGAAGGGATTCAGGTTCATCCACGGCCTTGTTAACACTTTTTACTTTCACTGTAGTTTGGGTGTTTACCTGCAAACAGTTCAACAAAAGCGTTAAAAAATGCAATACAAAAATAAAATAAAAAAAATGATGAAGTAATAATTTGAAAAAACAAAAAGAAATTAGTTATACCTTAGCAGTGTTGTATACTTGTATATATGCTTCTTTTTTGCAATCAGGAAGAATACTAACAGACCAAGCAGGAATGGTGTATGTGTTTCCTTGGAAAGTGATTGTAGCATCTGAACTGCTATTTGCATTGCCAAAAATGCAGCTACTTGACTCACTTGTCGCAAACACAGTGGTCTGACATAGAGAAAGAAATATGACAGCTGATATTCTTGCCAAGGCCAGTGTATCTAACTCTCCTGGATTTTGTCTCCTCCGAATACCTCCTGCTATGGTTACCAGTACCTTACTAGATGACATTGCTGCTGTAGCTCACCCTAGAATGTTTTCTAGCAGTCTGAGCTAGGCTCCTTTTTGCTTTTCTTTCTGGGCCATTGGCCCCCAATGTTCCAAAAAAAAAAAAACACAGAGTGGTCTGAAGAAAACATAAACAACATTAGTTAAATTGTATCGATTTAGAATTTTCATAGTTGTGTGAAAATGGTTTATCTACGTACTTGCCGAGACAGATCGAGTTAATCAATTCTGTGGTGGTAATATTGCCATAGGTGAGAGTATATTCCATGGATTTTGAAAACCTCATGAAGCTCTTTCAAATGCCCCCATTTTGGTTGATTCAAATGGCCATACTCATCAAGAGGGGCATCATAATCATACGGAGGTGGTAATGTATGAAGCTGCTGTTCTACCAGAGTTTGTTCCACTATGATACTCAAAACATATGCATATATGTTTATCAATATATATTATCCGTGTAAAAATTTAAACTAATGTACTAATTACCATGTAATAGTTTTGGAATGTGCCTTCAAATTAGAAAAACCTTGCTACTGCAAAGGCAACGTCCTCAACAGTCCTGAGTGGGTCTAAACCACCCCAGCTCTTGAACAATGAACCTATTATGCATACCAATTATTTAGGAAATTAACAATCAAACGCCACATACTTAAATTTGGCAATATATATTCACGTGTAAATTTACCAGCCTGTCCAATTTTCAGTCCACATCTTAGGAGTGTTGGGGTTACTGGGCTTGAATGTGTCACAATACCAGCCATTACATGTGTTTATCTAATAAAAAATAATGCAATTAATTAGACAATAGTAAAAGACTAATATGCTAAATAAGTATGCATAACGAAAAAGAAAAAAGAGCGCATACCATTGATTGTTGACACATAATCCATGGAACTCCGATGTTTAGTGATTCAGCAAAATTTGCAGACCAGTTAATGTATGCTTTTCCAGCATCTCCATAGTATGATTCCACATTCCCATTCATTTTCAATCTAAGAAAATTTTCAGTACATCGATCACAATCTATTTGTGTAGAACAGAAGATGGATCAATATGAACCTTGAGCCAGTACAATGATATATGTAAGCATATGTACCTGAGCAATAATGATAGGGCCTCCTTGAAATGCAAATAGTTTCTCTTTTTTCATCATATCCACCATCAATGTAGTGAAATTCTTCATCTCATTCGGCCAAAAACAAAAAATAATGTTAATTAAGTACAAAGGTTTAAGACTTTAAATTAAATTGGGTAAAGTAAAAGTGATTTCAATTACCATGAAAACATCGTTTGCCGTTCGAATCTAACAGTTTGGCAGGTTATGGAGCCAAACAAGAAGTCCTCTGTTCCATCATTAGATATGAAGTTAGTCATATAGTGTTCATAATAAAAGTTAATTTGTAAAATAGCAGAAGGAAAATATACTAACCAATAATTCCATTCAGCACAAACATATGGACCAATCCGAAGAACAGCATACAGTCCTTCATCTTGAATCGTTTTGATAAACCTAACCAGGTCAAGATTACCAGTAAAATCGTATTCACGACAAACTGGTTCATGCACATTCCAGAAGACATAAGTCTCAATTGCATTGAGTCCACCTTCCTTTGACTTCCTAATAAGTCTAGCCAGATCTGCATTCGCACAACAGAGGTCATCTAGAATACCTTGATATATGTCATACCCTTATTTTTTTTTTTTACTTTTAGTAAATTAATATAGTGGAAGGGAGCTTCTATTCATACATCTAAAATTGACATTTGGATCTCCCAACTTAATAGACCTCCAACTTACTTTTATAGATAACAAATTTGTTATCTATACCTCCCTAATTTTCCCACAATGCCCATCGTCCAGTAATCAATACAGT
The DNA here is from genome assembly GCA_024704745.1 of Rosa lucieae. Lineage (NCBI taxonomy): Eukaryota > Viridiplantae > Streptophyta > Magnoliopsida > Rosales > Rosaceae > Rosa > Rosa lucieae. The sequence goes on from CM045493.1 coordinate 7,467,325, forward strand.
ATTTTTCATTAAATTAATTGAATATGGAAACACGTTGGTATACTGCTATCTAAGATGTTTAGATATTACTCCCAATTCTCAAACTTTTTAATTAAACTGAGTTTTTGGATATAAAGTTTTCATCACTTAATTATGATTTACGTACTGAAAGTGGTCATGGTGCTCCAAAGCCGGTCCAACATAATGATGCTTAGCTTGGAGAGAGACACATATTTACTAATTGTTTCGAGTTGGAAAAAAAGCGCAAGCAGCAATATAATAGGCAATGCACAGCTTAGAATTTTGCGAATTGCCTCATCAAAATATACTGTTTGTAAAGGTAAGAAGAGACTTTTTTTTTTTCTTTTTCTTTTCTCTGAGCTGTGAGCTGTTGGTTATCTAGAATAACCAATATCGTGGATGTCACAATTTCAGACCTCACTAACATCATGGGAGGGGAGGAGTGGGGTGGGGTTAAAAAAGAATTATAAAAAAAAAAAAAGTTTTTTTTTCCCTCTTTTGTGTCTTTATTGGTAATTTGGCATGAGTTGACAAAGTCAACTATAATTTGAAAAAAAAAAAGAGGTACAAATACCAATTTTGAAGGTATGAATAGAAGTTCCCATAGTGGAAACCTTTTGAACTGGTCAACAGGTTACCCAATTAAATATCGACATGTGTCATTTAAAAAAATAAAATTTACCATATTAACAACACACTTTTTCTTGATATGTAACATTGTTCAAAATCATGTAACAAATATTGTCAAAATAATAAATTACACCTAGTTGAACTACAATTATGGCTTATGACAACACTTATTGTGGTTATTGTAATTAAGTGGTCAAAGATGTAAATATCATATTTGGACAACTTTTATCAAATGGATCGGAGAACCTTGATTATCAAGTGGAGAACCTCCTAACATCTTATATATCTTTTGGTCTAATTTTAATTTTACCATGTTCGCAACACAAATGTTGTCGAATTGTAAAATGGTTGATAATCTTGTAAATGATATAGTTTTTGAAGTAATTATTACAAATAGAACAAAAGTTACCGCTTTTACGCCAATAGTTGTGGGTTATGGTAAAATATAGTCATTGAGTAATCATTTAATGATAAAAACATAAAGATTTACCACTTTGACAACAAATTTGTTGTTACACTTGTTAAGTTGTCCATAAACTAGTACATTAGTTTAGGTTGAGTAATTACTATAAATAGAACAAAAGTTACCGCTTTTACATCAATTGTTGTGGGTTGTGGTAAAATGTGTAGTCATTGTAGTAATTGTCACGCCCTTGATTTTTAACACAAATAAAAATCGATATATAATCTCATAATTATACATGCGCAATCGTTCAGCCATCAATACAAAATACATGGAGACATCTTCCCTTTACAGCAAGTACATATTGATGCCCTGAACCCACAATTTCAAATATTGACTCGTTCCACAGAGTCATATATTACAAAACTTACGAATTAAATTGTCATCACAAAATAAAACGTAAATGCTCCTCAGAACTTACTACATAGCAGAAGTCATAACAATGGCAAAGCCAACAAAATTTGCTTCCTACCCGTTTAGCTGCCAACAAGCTACCTCAACTTCAGCCATGATTACCCTGACCTACAGGATTAACCTCTACACCAATAGAATGGTGCACCGGGTTTCCACACAACAAAACCCGGTGAGCTTATGAAAGCTCGTATGAGTAACTCATGAACATCAATCAACAACTCACACACATCAGCTAAAGGAAACCATGCAACCATGATTCCTTCTAACACTCCATAACCTTTCCATCGAAATGACAACATAAATCACCGTTGTGACAATGTTCTATTTGCTAACTTAACCATCAAGAAGCAATTCAAGTCTCATCTAGACAATAAAAGAAGAATACTATAGGAATTCTCCTTTAACTACATACTTATGGGTCTCCAGCAACCTCGACCGTTACCCCCATAATCTATAATGGCAGACAGACTATAGTTCTATTGAAATCGTAACCACTCGTCTGGCCACGAACGTGATTACCTATTTCCTGCCTTGGTCACCATTTACGATCTGTCACCATCTGTGACATGTGGTTTTCAGACCCCGTCTGGTCTCATAATCAACATTAAGGTCACCATCTGCGACCTGTCACCATCCGTGACCTGTCACCATCCGTGACCTGTCACCATCTGTAACCTGTCACCATATGTGGCACATAATCTTCAGACCCCGTTTGGTCATGAAATCAAACTTCAAGGTCACCGTTTGCAACCTGTCACCATCTGTGACACATAATCTTTTTAGACCCTGTCTGGTTTTAAAGTCAAACGTTAAGTAAGTCGCACCCGACCTAAAAACGTTACAAACATCTAGTTTCGGCTTTCCAAATCCCTGCTCACCATCTGTGACCCTTGGTACAAAGACCAATACATCTAAAATGAGTCACGCTTGACTCAAAAATGTAACATCAAGCTCAATACTTTTCAAACAATAGAAAACATCTTTTTCCACAATATTGTTTCCTGAAAAGTCACATTCAACAATAATATGAACACCATCATGCATATTATTCATCACAATCATCCACAAGGATATATATATTTCACGTAAATATATATATATATATATATATATATACATATATATACGTGGTCATTCACTCAGGAATGCCTACTAATACCAACTATAGTTAGCAGTTAAATGATTAACGCCAAAACAATAATGGTAATTCCGTTCATAAAGAACCTTGTGAGATTACTCACCTCGAACTCCCGTTGCGTCTTCAATAAAGCACAAAGCCGCCAATCCACAAAATAACCGTCCAAAGTACTACGTCAAGTACCTAAACATATACGGTTCCAACTTAGTAACGATTCATATTTGATTTAAGTTCAAAACCCCTGTTTTGAACTAAAATCCCCAAAGTGGCGCCAATAGAGGCAAAACCACATCCGAGACCTCCCAAAGTCTCCGGAATACTTCCACGATCGATATGTCCAAACCACAAGTCGATCAGAAGCTCGAATCCTCACTGATCGAATAAATTGATCGGTATGAAACTGTAAAAATCATAACAATTTCATAAGAACTTCAAAATTTGCATATTATATATCGAAACGCTCGTATCAACGAGTAGAACATATATAATACCAAAAATAGTTCCCTACATGGCCGGAAAGCCACCAGAACGCCGCCACAGGCGGTGGTGCACTTCCGCTGGCCAAAACTCACTATTTCACAAAACTCCCAATATCAAAGTTGTTCATCTAAGCATGCTTGTGAATTTTCATAACTAGCTCGAAGTCAGAAAACAAGCATAAAGGGTCGAAAACTACCTCACAAGCTTTGGATTATTGCTCAAACTGAGTTGAATCAATTTCCACGTAAATCGATCAAAACAAACACCATAGATCGATCAGAGAGCCTTCTCTGAACTCAACCAAGGAAGCATGAAGCCACGAAGTCGCCGGAGCTATGTTTTCCGGCCGGGTCCTAAAATACCAACTACACCGCCTTGCTGGGCCATACACGGTGGATATCGCTGCTAGAGGATGCCACAGAGATGACCAGAAGGAGGAGACGAACCAGCTGACCAAGTTTCACCACTAGAGACCATTGGAGCTGAGAGTTCCGACCGGGTCGGATCGCCAGGTTCGGGTCGGGTCAGACGGAAAACCTTGATTCTGAAGGTGTCGATCGAGAGAGAAAAGAGAGAGAAGATATTTCCGGAAATGGAAATATGAAATAATGAATTCATTTTCTGATTTTCTCTATTTATACTAAAACGGAAACTTCTTCCGATAGCCATAACTTTCTCATACGAACTCCAATTCCCGCGTTCTACATGTCCATGAACTTGTATCGATGCACTCTACAACTTTCGTGAAGGAAGTTTTTCAAGAATCCCAACGTATAAAAAGTCAAACTTCACACGACCCTCTAAACTGTAAAATTTGAATAATTACACGTACAAAAACCATTCCACTTTACATACAACCTACGAATAAAGCACAATAACAATTATTCGTACAACTGGTCCATTATTAATTACTAAAATTAAATAACAGAAATCCAGGTCATCACAGTAATCCTTTCATTAATTATAAAAACATAAATATTTACCACTCTGACAATAAATTTGTTGTCATACTTATTAAATTGTATATAAATTAGTACATTAGTTTAGGTGGAGTAATTACTACCAATAAAACAAAAGTTATCAAATTTACATCAACTGCACGAGAAATTTTTTAGTGCTCCCGTCAAACCATGTCATCATCTGACATGGTTTGACGACCGAGTGAGGAGTAAACACGTGTGCACTCTCAATACAACTAAAGAAGTAAAATATCCAAACTACCCTCATCCCCTCTCTCAGCACAAGAAATTTTTTAATACTCCCGTCAAACCATATCATCATCTGACATGGTTTGACGACCGAGTGAGGAGTAAACACGTGTGCACTCTCAATACAACTGTTTCTGGTGGCTTTCTCCTGGTACCTCACACAGAATGCTATACCGTCTGGGGCACCGATCCAACTCCTAAATCCTATATCAAGAACACAACGTTAGAGGGATAAACCGTACCGGACGGTTTATACCTCTCCGATGTCTGAGTGAGAAACTAATAGATGTATGGGGATCAAATTGTGTATAAAGGAGTTATTACCCGTAAAAGGTGGTTGTGCTAATGTCTTTATACTCAAGCATGGGAAAGGGGTCTCCCCTATCCTCGATGTGGGACACAGGTTGTTCTTCTGATGCCATATCAGCCTTCTTGTTGTGTAAATAGATGGGCTGATATGGCCTTGCCCCGGGCCCTAGGTGCCCAGGGTGGCATCCCATGTGAGGCCCGCCATGGTGGGTTGTGAACCCGGCCCATGGCGTAGTACCTGGGAGTACCGATGGGGCTCAGAGGCTAGTGCTAAACTTAGTTGAGACTCCCCAGTATGTACAACAACTAAAGAATTAAAATATCCAAACTACCCTCGTCCCCTCTCCTCTTTGCCATATGATGTCATCTCTTCTCTCTAATATGCTATTTCTCTAATGGAAACTAGTGAAGTGCAAACCTCCTCCATCCATTGCTTCTTTTGATCCCTTGAATCACTTCAAATTCTGATAAAATCTGGAACTTGTTTTCCTCTTTGAATTTTCATTTCATGTAATGAAGTTTCCATCTCGGCCAATTTGCCTTGTAGATTTTGATTGCTTGATTTATGGATATAGGTTTTTTTGGGTTTTTATTTCTTCACTTTTGGTTGTTTGGACATCTGTTTTAAATGGTGACAAGCGTAGCTCGTGGCCCACCATTGTATCGATACTGTCCCAACTTAACCACCCATTAGGTGTTGGGTTTTAATCACAAAAGGCCTCGGTACAATTGGGTAAGAGCCACGTACCCACGTTATATTTTATTTGTCACTTTTCCAATGTGGGATCTTTCCTCTCCAACACGCCCCTTCACGTGCAACCTAACTCTAGGTTTGCACGTGAAATTAATTAACAATCCAATTCCCACATTGGAAATTGGGACACAAGTCTCATATTGGAGACTTGACCAATATAACAATCCAAAGCCCACATCAGACACTTGGTAATAATCCAATCGAAATTTTTCGATGGCAATATAAGGAACCCAAATTCGGGCCCAAGACAATTGGAGACGCAATTGGAGAGAGACCCGCTCTGATACAATTTTAAATGGCGACAAGCGTGGCCCGTCACCCACCATTGTATCGATACTGTCCAAACTTAACCACCCATTAGGTGTTGGGTTTTAATCACAAAAGATCTCGGTACAATTGGGTAAGAGCCACCCACTTATAAGTTATATTTTATTAGTCACTTTCCAATGTGAGATCTTTCATCTCCAACAATCTGGGCAGTCCAAAAAGGGTTAATCTTCATCATATTGAGAACTGGGTAGAGCCCAGCATGGCTGATGTACTATTTGGGTGCAATTTTTCTAGAAAATAAAAAGTGGAACGTCATGAACAAAGCCTAATTCTCAAAGACACTGACATATGTGATTGATTTTGTTCTTTTTACTTTGAGAGATTTGAATCTCATTCAATTGATTTTGAATCGAGCCTTGAATCCTTCATCACTAACCGAACAGTTAATTAACATCCTCTTCTCTATACATTATTTTCAATAAATCCTCTTCTCTATACATTGCAAACATGTGGTTTCCAACAATAATAGGCGGAGAAAACAAGAAGATTGATCCAATAAGATCATGTTGCTATTCGAAGTCCATATTCTATGACTGAGAAGAAGTATATGCTCTGATATTGTTTTTCATTTCAGATATGGGTTTTCTTCATGTGATTCTTCTATCGGTGAGTTTGATAGGAGAAACGACAGCATCAAAGAGAGTCCGTAGAGAGGGGTATTTTGGAAAAGCCAATATTTATTCTTAATGAGTATATCCACGTGGCCACTCTTCATTAGGTCGTCAAACCATGTCAGATGATGACATGATTTGACTGGAGCACTGAAAAATTTCTCGGCACGATGGATGACTTGTTCTCGTTAAATTAGGTTTTTCAATCTTCTCTTCCTCTCTGTAAGTTCCCTAAAAATTTGTTTCCTTAGTGAGATCAAGAACTCTATTCAATGCTCTCTCATCTCCTACCTCATAGGGAGAGGAGGTTGCAACAATCTGTGAAGAATAACCATAAACGGAATCGGGAATCCAAAATTGTTCTTGTAAGTAAAAAGTTTACGAATTCATTACGAAATATCATATCATAGAAAATTAAGTCATTTGTGTTGGGACACAATCACACCATACATAAACCCTAGATGCTGAGTGCGTATAGCCCAAAACTATACATTTTGCATTCATCTTTGTGAACTTAAATATTAAATCTCTTAAACTAGCTGGCTAGGCCCATTGGTAATGAGGAACTGATTAAGAATATGAATATCTGTTTCTGAGCCACTTGAAAGAGGAAGCGTTTCACATCGATCTATATCATCAAATATGGATATACAAGTAAACGTACAACTCGGAAAACTAATTAAGCTTTTCAGAGATGGTTGATATGAATTTGGGGGAGGTAGTTAATTGCCAGTCGTTGATCTCTTTAAGAAAAAAAAAAATAACATTTCTTGGCTTACGTACTTTGTTTATCGAAATATATTTGCACGAAGAGAGAGAGAGAGGAGAGAGAGAGTTGAGGAATCTGGTTGAGAAGAGCGGGTGTTTGGCTTACCAACGTTGACTCTTTGATTGAATCCGATCTGCTTATATACATGGCCGGTCCTGAAAATTAAGAGGCCTAGTGCAAGAATTTAAATGATGCTTTATTAATCACGAACTCAATTAGAAGAACGAAGAAAAAATGTTTGGTATAAATAGAAGAAAAAAATAGCGGACGCCTAAAAATATAAACAAGGAAGGAAAAATAGACCAAAAAAAAAAGTCAAGAAACATAACAGAAGAGTGAAGAAGAAATTAGAGAGGCCTAAAAAAAATATTAAAAGAAGAGAGAACACAAACAGAGCTAAGCACTCATGTGGGTTTTCAACCCAAGACCAATCAAGCCTAACAACTCAAGGTAAAGTGGCCAACTGAACTGAACAACAATTCAATAACTTTCAACATTTTTCACATATATATTTATCTAAAACCATTACAAAATTGAATTCAGAGGCCTTTGAAAACCGGAGGTCTTGTGCGGTTGCTCCATTTGAACACCCCCAGGACCACCATTGCTTATATATTCTGGGTTTATTTTGGCACTCATCGAATCTTTTATAGTCAAGTAGCTAAATGTGAAATGCCAAGAGAAAGAGATGACATATGCATGGTGCTCGAAGCAACTAATCGAAAACTCGACCAAATCATATATGGCATGTAATTTTTTGTGATGAGTGTGATCTGGAAAAAGACGATGGCATTATATATATAGTCTTCTACAAATGATGGATTGAACTAATGGTGCGAAAGAAACTGTGTTCACATGTTTAGGCTAAAAAAGTGTTCTCTAACCCATAGGTTTTGGCTAAAATCTCATTTTCTAAATTTCTTCCAGAAAACTTCCCATGTATAAAACATGATTTTTAAAACTTTCGTTAACCGACTAAACTAAAAAATCTCGACTTAATATTTCTTTAATGATTTTTCTTATTTTCTAACTTAAACAAATTGTAAAAATAAATTAAATCAAATTACTCATTTTTTAATTTCGTTGTTTGAGAAATGCTTAAAATTCATGATTTAGAGTTCGAAAAATGCTCATATCTAATTAAAACTTTTAAACCTTTGGTTTAAGGGAAAAACAAGAGAGAAGATGTGCTACATAAATTCTTTTTATTAATACAATAATACCACCCTCCACGTATATTCTTGTGCAAGTACAAAGGCAGGGACCAACAATCCTTGCAGCAAAAGTTTCCTATTTAAGTGGTCGTGTGACTACCTGTACAATAATTGGAGTAGTTATGGAAGCATTTTAATGCCCAACCCTGATGCCGTATCAACAAGGTCACATCTTAGGAATCCGTTGGTTAGTTTAAAGTCACTTAATTTTTCCCCTGAAAAATAAAAGCACCGTATCAAACTTAGAGATTTTTACATACAGTATATTGTACACGGTACTCACAAAAATGACACACATTTTCAGCTGCTCTTTGGGTTTTGGGCTTATATTTAGTTGGATTTTTCCTTCTTGCTTTAACTTCTTTTGTTTTGGGAGCCCTAGGTTAATAGCTAGTCTATTTTCAATAATTCTCTTTTTGTTAGAGAGCTATGCACTTTTTCTTTTTGAATCAAATCCCAATCGGGTGCCAATATATTGCATCACAAGCCAGAATAGGCCGATACATACCATTCCGCCGTAGACAAGAAGCTAGTAGTACTACCCACAATGATAGATAGTTATAGACCCACTCATTAGATAATAAAGTACGTAGACATAGCGAGAATTGTCTTTCGGTACTACTCTAGATGCGCTAGAGTTACATAGGGTGCACAAAAGTGCCCAGGTTGCTAACAAGGAAATTATTGAAAAAAGACTAAGCTAAATTCATACTAGAGGCTGAGGAAAAAACACCTAGCCTAAATTAGCAAACCCAAAAGAGCAGCTCAAAGAGACAAAATGCTGAACCCAAGGCCCAGCCGGACTAGCCCGATCCAAACCATGCATCTGCATCCACCCGGTAGATCCATGAGATTGTTCTAGTGCATCGCCGCTTAACCACGCCACCACCCCAACCTGCTGCCACAGCCTCCACGACCCACACTGCCTCGACCTAAGCAGCCTTGGGCCCCGTCGCCATGAAACAAGCAACAATGCAGCGTCCCACTGCTCGAAGCGCCACGATCCCAACACCCCGCGCCGGTCCAGGAAGCCTCCGACCCACCCAAACACTCCAAAACTCCCTTGTTGGATCTACACAGAAAAACAACGCCCAGAGATGCCGCCTAGATCTGCAGCCAACCATCCTGCCAATCCACGAGCTCAACATCTTTTCTCCAGACCACAGCCCAGGACAATGAATTACCTGTCCGGTAGCCAGCATCAAGACAAAACAACAGCGCTACCCGTGGCCGCCGTCGGACAGGATAACGTTTGGTGGTGTAGGGTCTCTCTCGCGGCACTAGTAGGGAGCTATGCACTTTATTGTGCTTTTAGTGAATCTTCTGGAGTAGTACCAAAAGAAGATTCATGCTATTTCGATGTACTTACTGTCAAACGAGTGCCCTAGTTTCTACATACCACTGTGGGTACTAGCACAACTTCTTGCCTACCCCTAATTGGTAGCAAGAGGGTATGTAATGGTCATTCTAGTTTGTAATCAGTATATTGGCTTCTACCTTGATTCAAAACAAAAAAAATGACACACACACATTAAGTTTGAGTTCACTTCCTTGTGAGTGTCTTCCGTATATGTATATCATACATCAAAGATATTCTGCAAAAAACCGACTTAGTCAAATATATTCCTAAGGCCACCTTCGGTCACTATTCCGGCCAAAAAAACCAAATCTAAGAAAAAAAAAAAAGTTCAAGGCAAGTCTATTACCAAAAAATCATCACAATATATAATCGCAACCCTCGAAATCATCAAAAATCATCACTACGATCGCCTCCCATGTTGTTTTTAGTCGGAATAGTGACCGGAGGTGGCTCTAGGTACCATTTAAAATGAAATCGAAAAGTTTGGGTATTGATTGTGATCAAAATTGAAGTTCAGGTACCATCGATAAGATTTAAGTATAATTCGGGTATCATTTATGATAATAATCCTTATATAAATAATTTCTTAATGATAATCTTGAGAAAGATCGAACCAAATTAAAAATTACATAATCATAATGATGTTCGAGAGATTTATCCATATAACAAATTGTTCGAGTCAAAAGATCATATTACGAGAGGAAAGCTGAAACTTTGAAACAAATTAAAATGATTATTGACAAATATCAATAGCAACTTGTCCTAAAACAAAACGTGTAGTTAATGACCAAAGACTAAAGTATTTAGCGAGACCATTCACTAACATCTGTTTTCACACCTACATTATTATCATGTGTTCAAAACGTATGAATTTAAGTCTTTGACCAACAAAGAAGTAAAATTTTGCAGAAGAAGCAATAGAATAATCACTTTGCAACAGATGAGAAAAATCATAATTTAAGAACAGTGAATCAAGCAAAATAACTAGTCACACACTCACACAGCAGCTAAAATATACATACTGTAAGTAAGACAAAAATGAATTTGAGTAGAAAAATGAGTAATTATATATATATATATAAATTTTCTGGTCATAGATCTTTGGTATTTTTTGGTAGACGATATATATTTTGATGATGATGTATTTGAGTGAGTCAGTATATGTGTATCCTTCTGTCTTTCCTCTCAGAGCTACAGAGGCATCAGAGCACAGTGGGGAGAGAGAGAGAGAGAGACCCAGAGAGCAAGAAAGAGAGAAAAGCTTTTGTCTTTGTTATTCTCAAGTCTTCTCCTTTCCATCCGCCCAATACTTCTTGGCTCTTCCTCTCCAACCGTTTCAAACACAAAACCCAGAGAGAGAGAGAGAGAGAGAGAGAGTTGCAATACACAAAAACAGAGACGAAAGAAATCGAATGCGCCCGATTGAATCACCACCGTCACCATTTCTGATTTTCATCGCCCACCCTTTTCAATTCGGAGACTTTGGAGCTCATCCCCATCTGGGTTTTTGATTTCGCCATCAAAGAACCAACCATCATGGCTGCCGCCACTTCGGCCGCGTCTCCTCTCTGCACGTGGCTCGTCGCCGCTTGCATGTCGGTCACGTGCGACGGGGACTACTCCGCCCGGCCGTCACGTGCCAAGTTGGGCGGCGGCCGGAGACGGAGGCTGGCGAAATGTAGTGGCAGCTACTGCTTAAGTAGTAGGGGCGGATCCAGCATTCAGGGCCTGATGACTTCTTGTTTGGCGTTTGAGCCTTGCGATGAGTACTATAGCTCTCAGGGTTTATCTTCTTTGGGCTCAAATGGGCTGTCCTCGCTGTTTGGATCCAAAACTGGGTCTTTGAATCGAAGCAGGAGGCGCTTTAATGCCCATTCTGGTAATTGATTTTGACCCTTTTGATTGATTCTAGCTTCATGCTTATTGTGTTTGTTTGATTTTTTTTTTTGGCTTCAGAATTTGGGTATTCTTGTTTTTATCTATTAGTGTATGTTTTGCGTGTGTGTTTGTTCTTCTTGTTTGCTTGCTTACTTGGGAAGTTTGCATCTGAAGATTTAAATCATTTAATTTACGTGATTGATTTCTGTAATGGTGGATTTTGGAGTTGATATCATCCGTAGTTTAATATTCTGGTTATGTTTGTGTAAAATCTTGATTATGAACCCATTGAGCTGATATCATCCGTAGTTTGGTTTACCTAAAGTTGGCATACCTATTAGGAACCAATGTTGTTGGAAAGAGGGTAGGAAAAACTTGCATGCTGTCTTTATTCCGTATTCGGTTGTAATAACAATGGGTGAATAGCCAGATGATTTGCTGTTGATTGGTGAATGGGCCAGGAAGCTTTATCTAAATAGAAAAAGGAATGAAAGGTTTTGTTAGTCAAAATTTGGCACCTTAAAAAGATAAAGAGGAAAGGTTCTTTTTTTGTGTTAGGTGTGCATGCAAGTTTGTTAGTGAGTCCTAATACTCTCATGTTACCTAATACATCTTTAAGGACTCCCAAGTCCCCAACTTTGGTTTTGCGGAGATTCAAATTGGAGAAGAAATTTGTCACTCGGTAGTTATAAAGTAAATTACTGATTCTATATTCTCTGATATCCATGCCACCTTTGCCTTATATAATTTTACTGTCATTACTGGAAATATAGGGGAAACCATGGCTGTTGCTGTGCAACCTACTGAAGAATTAACAAAGCAAAAGAAACCTATAACAAGACAGAGGCGAGTGGTTGTGACAGGAATGAGCGTGGTGACCCCACTTGGTCATGATGCTGATGTTTTCTACAATAATCTGCTTGAGGGTGTTAGTGGCATTAGTGAGATAGAAGCTTTTGATTGTTCCCCATTTCCTACGGTGATTAATTATCTAAACCTCTCGTCATTTGTTGCTTTCTCAATATTTTGTTCTGATTGCCTTTTCTTTTCTTTAGAAAATTGGTGGAGAGATCAAGTCCTTTTCCACTGATGGATGGGTAGCACCAAAGTTTTCCAGAAGAATGGATAAATTCATGCTTTACTTGCTTACTGCTGGAAAGAAAGCCTTGGCAGATGGTGGAATTACAGAAGAAGTCATGGAGAAAATTGATAAAACTAAATGTGGGGTGTTGATCGGTTCTGCAATGGGTGGAATGAAGGTAACATTAGCGCAATATGGTTCAACAATTTCTAAATATTTTGGAGAATGGCCAACACTTGGTTTAGAAGGGCTCTCACTGATTGGTTTTCTGGTTCATGTTCTCTAAAAAGTATAGTTTGAAATAAGTATGCCAATTTCACACCTACCACTGTGTTATTTCCACCAGAGATAATGCTTACCAAAAGTATTTTGATGTCAGAAATTACTTGATTTTGTATTTAGTTTTTAATGTAAAACAGTACATCAGCATCTGACTCACTCCCTTATTCAAAAAATTTGGTAATGGTAAAAATCTTTTTGAAAAAAGTAAAATCCCATGCCAGATGTCCCACATAGAACCAAAAGTCCTGCACCTGAACGAGGAACCTGATACGTTCTTCATTGTCGCAGATGATTGATTTGGTGTTTTGGTATTGAACAGATCTTCAATGATGCAATTGAAGCTTTACGGGTTTCATATAAAAAGATGAATCCTTTCTGTGTGCCTTTCGCAACTACAAATATGGGTTCTGCCATGCTCGCAATGGATCTGGTGAGCTTATGGTTATGTTGTGGTGGTACTTTCTGATGTTTCTTGGTGGCCGTTCAAATTTTGTAATATTTTTAACTGCTTATTCCCCTTAAAATTGCAGGGTTGGATGGGCCCAAATTATTCAATCTCTACTGCTTGTGCTACAAGCAACTTCTGCATTTTGAATTCAGCAAATCATATCATTAGAGGTGAAGCTGTAAGTTCTCTGGAATTTTCACTAGCACCCCAATGGGATTATGGAAACCTAATTCACTAAAATGTCTATAAGTTCTATGAAGTGATACGACAAATAAATTTTAGAACCTTAAAAGAAAAGGAAGGATATGATACAGTCCTCCATGTACAGCATTTAATTCTGTTGCAACATTCTTTGAAATTCTATGCAGGACATTATGCTTTCTGGTGGTTCAGATTCAGTAATGATACCTATTGGTATTTCTCCCATCTCTTACTACATTTTTTTTGTCTCCAAATTGCAAGAAGTTTTCATGATAAGCTTGTTCTTATGTTATTGCTACAGGCTTGGGAGGCTTTGTGGCATGCAGAGCACTTTCACAAAGGAACAGTGATCCAACTAAAGCATCACGACCTTGGGATACTGTAATGTCATGAGTAGTCCTGTTACCTTAACATCTTCTTTTTTCCATTGTCATTGGCTATGTGCTGAGACTTATCTATATTTTTGTTAGCGAAAAAGAAAAAAAAAAAAAAAAAAAAAAAAAAGAAGGTAAAATCACATCATGTTTTTGTTGTCAGAATATAAATTAGTCTTGGTATCAAGTGTAGGCATCCTATTATAACTAAACCTAGTCTAGCCTCGTATAGTAAATTTGAGATTTGAGTTTATTTACTAGTGATTAGTGAAGTGTTTAACAAGTTGACAAGTGAATGCATTTGGAATAAAAAAAAACTTGGCAAGTCCTGATTGCTTAGTTGTGGGCTTACATCTGTTTTGTTTCTCACAAGATGTGGCTTTGGTTATTGGACAGAATCGTGATGGATTTGTTATGGGGGAAGGAGCTGGAGTGTTGCTTCTAGAAGAGTTAGAACATGCTAAGGTATTTAAACTCTAAATTTATGTGCATGGTTTGGGTGTCTATGTATGTCACTTTGTCTTGTCTGTTTAGTAGGGGTCAACATGTCTGTAAGATTGACGTCATCTGGGACTTATCCCATACACTGTGTCAAGTCTGTGTCAAGTCTGTATCTGTATCTGTAGTTCCCTCGAATAGAACCAGTCATGTTTTTTTTTTTCTTTTTCTTTTTACTTCTGTCAGGCTACATGGGTGACTTGTAGCTGTTTTAATTGCTGCTACCCTAGCCTCTTGAACCCATTATCTGATTCTAATTTTCTTTCTCGCTATCTGATATGATGCTACATCATTTGTATGTAGAAGTTACTTTAGATCCCTTAGTTTCATTAATATTTTGGATTTGGCAGAAAAGAGGTGCAACCATTTATGCAGAGTTTCTCGGTGGAAGCTTCACATGTGATGCTTACCACATGACTGAGCCACGCCCTGATGGTAATATTCTTTCATTAACAATAAAACTCTCTCTCTCTCCCTCTCTCTCTCTCTCTCTCTCTCTCTCTCCCTCACAGACACACATTCATTGTCTTGTTGATCTAAGGGAACAAGAGTTTTTCTTTTTCTTTTTCAGACCAAAAAAAGAAAAAACGTATTTTCTTTTAAGTCTCTTCTGCTGATATACTAGTTTCATTGTTTTCAGTTCTCACATTTTCATTTTTCTACCCAATTCAGTATATTTTGTTCCTGACCAAAAGAAAAAAACAAACATAAGTTTGTTGTGTTTTTTTTTTTTTAATTATTCTTTTGTTTCTCATCAATCCCCCTAGTTTCTTTAGGTGTTTCTTATTTTATTTATTTTTGTTTTGTTTTTTTTCTTAAAGGTTTCTTGCAAGGTTAAGATATTAAAGATTAAAGAACAGTAATTGAAACATTTCACAAAAGATATTGTTTAGGAACTCTCTGTTTATTTACTTTTTCGGTAATTGACTTCATATGTTGTTTGTAAGAGAGTTGAGAGTTCTGTCATACACCAGGGTTGTCCTGAGTCACCTTGCCTTCTGTTCCCTTGAATTACATAGATTCTAGAATCTGAGTAGGTTATTATTGTTAACATCATATGTTGTTTAGAAACTCTCTATTTATTTACTTTTTCGGTAATTGACTTCACATGTTGTTTGTAAGAGAGTTGAGAGTTCTGTCATACACCAGGGTTGTCCTGCGTCACCTTGCATTTTGTTCCCTTGAATTACATATATTCTAGAATCTGAATGTAGTATTGACGTTATCTGTTTTGTATCTGAAACAGGGGCTGGAGTTATTCAATGCATAGAGAAGGCATTAGCTCAGTCTGGCGTATCTAAGGAAGACGTCAATTACATTAATGCACATGCAACATCCACACCTGCTGGAGACCTAAAAGAGTATAATGCTCTGATGCATTGTTTTGGCCAGAATCCTGAGGTAACCTCAATTCACAAGCATCTCTTTTCAATTTTATTGGCATGTGGTTGAAGACCTCTACCTTTTACAGTTGAGAGTCAACTCTACAAAATCCATGATTGGTCACCTGCTAGGAGCAGCTGGCGCAGTCGAGGCTGTTGCAGCAGTACAGGTAACATATGTGATGCTTTTTACTTGGAAAAAATGTATGTTTTTTTTTTCCTTAGTTTTATGTCATGTGGGATGCAAGGCGCAATTCATGTGCTTTTGTTAAATGAACAAGTTGTTTGACTTCACTTTTCAATGCTGAAGTAGTTGGTAGAACCTGCAGTTTTTGTGCACTTATCTATTTTGTTTTTTTCCCCCTTTCTCTGTTGTTTTTCTTGATATTTACTCTATTTATATAGGCAATTCGAACTGGATGGGTTCATCCAAATATCAATCTGGAAGACCCAGATGAGGGTGTGGTATGTTGTCTTCCATTGCCTTTTCACTCTTTTTCAATGTTTACTGCAAATTATTTTCAATGTAGCTGACAGATTTATGTGAATTCAGGATATGAAGGTGCTTGTAGGCCCAAAGAAAGAAAGACTGGACATTAAGGTGGCATTGTCTAATTCGTTTGGGTTTGGTGGCCACAACTCGTCAGTTTTGTTTGCTCCTTACAAGTAGTAACACAGATCTAGTGACCTACTCCAACTTTTACTTCAATATCACTGAAGGTATGTTTACTGGTTATCTTTTACCTTTTACTATAGATTTATAAATTTTGACATGGAAAACTAACCAAGCAATTCATAAACTAAACTCTGAATCATTTGGCTAGAGTCTGGACAGATCAAATATTTTAGGACAATTACCATCAAACTTTTCAATGCTCTTCTGGCAAAAGAACAAAAAATAAAAAATACTTTCGTCTGTTTAACCTGCTTGCTTATTTAAGAGATCTTGCTATTTGCATGATTTTAATGGGAACACTCCACTTCGCAGAGAGCACCCAGGAAGTCTCTGGTATTTGATCTTCTGTCTGGTTGGGTGAATTGTGGCTATGAAAATGGAATTGGTTGGACAGCTGTTCACTTGAGAAGACTGTTGAGGTGTACCCGTGGAGAATATTAGGAACTCACCCAATGGTTTATCAAGAAATACTTTCGCTTCTTATTGTTGTTAGAAAACTTCCCCATGTCCTTAATATCCACAGTAGGGTTTGATCTTATGCGGCAGTCACTGAACCACCGTAAAAGCAGTAGTTGATTTTGGTTTTCATGTACAAGTAGTTGGCTGATCAGATGACCAACTGTAATGAAATTTGAGTTGGCAGTTGCGTGACATTGTGTTTCTTAGTACTTTTTGTATTGTAATTGTAAGTTGGAATCTATTTCCGACTACAAAGGTACACAGTTTGATTACATCCTAAAAATTTTGATCTAATTCAGGGCTGCATTATCTACATACAAATCAATAAAATTGAGGAAAAACTGTGTCTTAGATCATAAGTTTTGCAGCCTGGCATATAGAAGTTTGTCCCCATTCTGAAAATATTATGGGTCAGGTTGCCGATAATAGCTCTTCGGCAAAATTGAGTTTCTTGTAATTGTCTGCAAAGGTAACACGTGCCGACTGTATGACGGTTGCAAAAAGTCTCTAAATATTTAAATTGTTTCCTTCTTTTTTGGTTGTGACTGAGTTATTTCTATCCGAAGAATTTGTCACAAACATTCGGGTACAAAATAAGTCTCGCAGTGTAAGTATAAACGGGGCGGCGTAAATTCAAATACAACAAATATGTAATTTCAGCGGTACATGAAGATACACGCTGTGTACCCTGTGTACCGAAGACCTTATGATATTCTCTGCATTAACGGTTAACCTTTAACATTTCACTTGCTTAAAAACTAAGCAAGCTATGTACAAGAGCTAGCATTTGTTGATAACATTTAATATAGTTATGACTCATTGACTAGAATTAAAATGTAACACAAACAAAAAGTTAAATTTACAAGTGATCAATCAAAAGAAAAAAACAGATTGTTAGTTAAAGCGCGCTCTTAGAAATAATATATATGAACAAAATACAATGAAGCCAATTCTTTCAAAAAGAAAAAAAAAAAAACAATGAAGCCAATAACACAAAGGGGGAAGCTATTTGACTTGTAGACTTCAAAAACTTGCAGTCTAAAAAAGAAGTAAATGAAAAGAAAATAATCAATCAGAAGTTGAACAGGAACGACATGGACATTTGTCTATATATCCTAGCACTCTCTTCATGTCCGGAGTCATGACGAAGGGAAAGTCTTCAACTACTATTTCAAAATCATTTCGTGCATTCCCTGTCACTGAAACTAGGCTCTCTGAGTAGATACAAGATCGGATCAATTGAAGCCCTTGACCAAAACAAAGCTGCTCCATCTTTCCGGCGCTTGGGTCGTAAGTGATAGTGCGCCCCGAACCATCCTGTATGAGAAACTCGCCATTTCGCCAAAAACCTAGTAGTATGTCAACAAATGCAACTGGTCCAACCGTGAATTGCTTAGTCCAAGATCTGTCATCACCGTAGTCTTTCATAACCCATATGTCAAAACATTTGGTGTCACTTTCTTCCAAGAAAGAAACTAGCGTCTTTGGATAAACAATAAGAGAAAGAGATTCATTAAACAGTGCAACGACATATGCAGTTTCGCGACAAGTAATCCTCAATTCTGGAAGCTCTATCTTTGCAAACACTTCACCAACCATGTCAAAAGAAAGAATATGCGAATCACTGCCACTAGGGACGCCATCATCATAAGCCAACCAGTGAGCATTTCCGTTGACATTGGTGTCAGTAATACAATCTTGAAGATCTAGAGTAACATGGTCAAGCAAAGGATCACTAAGCTTTTTCCATGAATTAGAACTTACATGATATATTGCAGCCTGGCGTTCACGTTCCCTGGGAAAAGTGCAATCCTTAAAAAAAAAACACCTTGTAATCATTGGTTTTAGGATCAAAACCAATTTCGACAAATTGTCGTGATAGAGAACCTGTATGCCAAATAATCGATTGTTCTGGTTTTGGAACTAGCTTGAATTCTCTCAACGAAACATTCATCAGCCCAATTACATCGCCGTGATCTCTAGATGATTCATGGAGGCAATATATGCCATTGCGTGGACCAAAAATTATCACATCTTTAGTCCAATAATTTGAAAACTTGTTTTCTTGGTCTGAATTATCCGAAAGCTTAAGCCAGTCGATAGAAACAATATCATCTGTGGTATCGTCTAAATTGACCAAGCTGAAACAAGTGTCTTTTCGTTGATCAATGGGCAACTCATTAATATAACGGAGATCCAGGGAGTGAGAAAGCAGGAAGGAACGAGTATTCTTGTTCTGTCCGCTGTGAAAGTGGAGGTGTTTGGTGACAAAACTTGGGTGCATAAATAGAGCATACCAAGATTTGCACACACATTGGAATCTCTTCAAAGATTTAACACGCAATCTACAAAGAATGTCCCACAACACATCTTGGGAGCATGTTCTCGCCATATATATGTACTCAGTCCGATCCTTGGCTCACAAAACTAAACTGATCGAGGCAAATAAAATAAAAATCACAAGAGGTACTTTATCATCTTTGAATGAAATCATTCGTAGACAATGGCGAAGCTAGGATTTTAAAATAGGGTGGGCTAAAAAAAATATTTTCTTAAAAGTTTACTAATGTTTTCAGATTATTTTTTTTTCTTAAGTTTTACAAGTAATATGTTTTATTCTTTTCTTAAATTAAACTACATTATATATTAAATACATATTAAATAATCAAATAGCTAAATGACCCAAAAAATCAACATCATAACGTGTGATAGAAATTTGATAACATAAGTTTAAGATAAAAGAACACACCTACTCAAATTGTACCTCGCGCCCTTGAATAGAAGCAAAAATCTTTTATTGAATATGTATTATAATTCTCAGTTGGCTCTTTTTTAGACCTAATTTACCAAAAAAAAAAACCACAAATTTTTATGCTACTATGCCTCTTAAAGCATAATACAAAATCAAATCAAATCAAATACTTCAAGCAAATAATAACATATCTATCTATACTATTATTAGAAAGAAGAGACTTTGTAAAATTGAAAATTAACAGATTTAACTTTGAAAGATTAAAAAACTTTGAGAATAAATTAAATCAGAAGGATAAATAAGACAATTATAAAATAGATTTTTACTAAGAAAATTAAACAGAAATGATTCTACAACCCCCACTTTTCTTTCCCACTATTTTCTCTCTGCAATAACTACCCACCTTTAAAAAAAAAAAACAAACAAACAAAAAAATTTCGTACACATGCAGAGCATGTGATTGCAGACTAGTGTATGACTAAAACAAGAAAAGAAATAACGTATGGGCTAAGTTTAGAAATTTGAGGTGGGGTAATTTTTAATATTTAATCTGTTAAACCATAATTAAGCTACAAATTTATGTTTTTTCAAAATCTGGGGTGGGCTGTAGCCCAACGGAGCCTGTGTGTAGCTACGCCTTTGTTCGTAGAGAAGGTCTTAGGTACGGCACCCGCACCACGTGGCAGTGGGGCGGGCCAATCATACCCCAAGCAGGGGGGTATTTTAGGTATTGCATATCAAAAATCAGGGACAGTTTCGGAAAAGAGAAAAAAATTTGAGAATTTTGATTGGAGG
The DNA here is from genome assembly GCA_024704745.1 of Rosa lucieae. Classification (NCBI taxonomy): domain Eukaryota; kingdom Viridiplantae; phylum Streptophyta; class Magnoliopsida; order Rosales; family Rosaceae; genus Rosa; species Rosa lucieae. The sequence continues at coordinate 7,487,831 of CM045493.1, forward strand.
GCTGCACTGCCCTACCACGTGGCAGCCCCTACCCAAGACTTTTTCATCATTCGTAATATGCGTGTGCATGACAATTTAATTGTGTTCTTCAATCCGACACATTACTTCCTTGTTTCTCAGTGCTCAGAGTTTGCAACGATCATGATAGGTAATGAATATAAAATAATTTTATGTATATTTCTCATTGTCAGAGATACAAAAAAGTCAAAACCTTATATAAACAATATTAACAAGAAAATTACTTTCATAAACTAACTACCCACTTCTCCGCACGCTATGCCAACGGAAACTCATCAGCTGTGGTCTTTGAAACATTCTTTTCCGACTAAGAAGCGTTAGCGTTGCCAAAGTTCTCCAAAATAAAGAAGCGCCTCTTGCCGATGAATGTCTTTGCCGAAGAAGTCTCAAATCAAAAATGCTTATAGGACAAATGATTTTCTACAAAATAGGTCTCATATATGTCTCCTACAAGAAATTGTGGTCCATTTTATCAACTTGGGCAAAAACACTAATTCAGCAAAATTGCGTGTTCATAGCAAGCCTTATGAACATGACCTCTTCAAAGCATCAGGGATTACTTACAATAATTATAATAACTTAACTGTGGTCTCATCAGCGTTGCATTTAAGAAAGGGAAAAGAAAAGAAAGACACTTCAAGTCATTTTCCTTTAATGCGTTGAAACACCGAACAAATTACTCGGTTCTTCACTTACTTTTTCTCTTGCTGCCCTTCTTCTGGACCCTTTTAAACTTCAAGCCTTTACTGGTGAGTATACTTGAGGCACTCTTCCCTTCAAGCTTCTTTGTCATCCTAACCACACTTGATATCCCTTTCCTGGCAGCAGCCCTATGCTCTGGTCTGCGGCTCATCATCTTGCGATCAAGTGGCCAATACGCGTATGGTTCAAGCTTGTCCTTCTTTTTCAAATCCCCACCAGCCTTCTTGCTGGCATACTCATTGCCAGTTGAAGCCCATCCAGATTCTGATGTCTTCCTTCGCTTCTGTATTTTCTTTGTATTCACAGACAAGTGACTTCCTGCTTCGCTCCTTGCATCTGAATCAGGATGAGATGGCTTTTTGTTGTACGAGTTTGGTTCTTCATGAATTATGAGGCGCCCATCAGGGTCTATCTCTGGCCCTTCATCAGACTCCATTTTACGTTTTAAATTCTCTGATGATCGAAGTGCGGACCTTGTTCTTTGCCGATCAAGCAAGTCAAGAGGCTCGTCTTCTAGTTGATTAAATAAGTGGTCAGGCAAGTTCTTATTTGTTCTACTCTTGGCCCTGCTCATATTGAAAACAGTTGTGGTTAGGGCAATTTATCTCTGCCAGATATAACAAACAGAAACCCAATTGAACCAGACTGAAAGTTTCTATTCTGGACATAAATTAGCTTACGGAGTGAACTGTGATCAAATATCAAATTTATGTGCAGTCATGAATACTAAAACAACTAACCGTGATGAAGATGCTTTAGATTTGAGGTGTGAAGCCTTGCCACGCCGGCCAGTGACTGTTTGGGAATCCATATAATCCGTATTACTATCATCAGTTTCTTCATCACCGAAATCAGAAAATACTTTTGAATGGTTCCATCTGCTTAGCCTGAAAGAAAAGAACAGGAGTTACAGAAAATAGGGAAGATGAATTAATTGAAAGTTGCAAGAATATGAACACAGCCACAGAAATCTCACGGGTCATAAGTTTTAAATATAGGAAAAAGTAATAAAACATTGTTTATATGGATTTGATGTTGTCATAACAAACAGAATGAGATCCAAGAGCTCCAAGGCATATTTCTCTAGGTATTAAAGGGCTTCTGTAGGTTGGAAATTATGGAGGATTCTACCCCTTAAAATGCTACAGCTTTATCAATTATGTTTTTTTTTACCAGTTAATCCTCTCCCCTTTCTATATACTCTGGTCAACCCAATAACACTTCTTCAGCTCTTTCAGAAGTAAAGAGGTAACACTACGCTGTACTGATAACTCATGGATCCATCAGGCACAAAGGGTTAAGTACATTTCATGCTGCTTATGCAGCATGTCACCAGGATTCAAAGAGGCAGGAACAAAACCCCAACATTGACAAAGAAAAAATCAAGACCTTTAGTAAAGCATTAAATCTTATGCAGAGCATTAATTACATATAAGCTTCATTTGCAGACAAGAATGTAGGTAGACCTACATATGCACAGATGCTGTGTTGTTCATATGCATATATAATTCTAATACTGTGAAATAGAGAGACCTGGCGGTAGTTGCTTTGGATGCATGAGATTTAGCTTCCTCCGATCTAGAACCCTGTTGTTTCTTATCTTTTCGTTCCTTAATCTGTGCTCAACAAAAGATATAAAGATCAGCAATGAGTAGTGACAACCCTGGCTATTCTAATTCTAGCACAGAATCTTTGGCAACAAACCTTCCGAATGTTGGTAAGTAGTTTCATGTGCTCTTGAGGCATGACAGCCTTAACAGCATCCAGCCCACATTTCTTGACGAGCATTTCTAGTAGAAGCTTAATCTGAAAACAATTCAAGTTTCACCAGTAAGAGATAAGAAACTGACTATCGAAAGCACAGCTACCACACAGACTGAAGTCCTGTAGGAATAAAATCACAAAAAAATGTTGATTAAAGCACCAACCTTGGCTTTGAAATGAGTTTTAGTATCATCTTGCCACTTCAACAAGGCTTCAACCATGCTTTTCAAGTGCAATTGCAACCCCTCAGCTTGTGATTTGGCAACCAATACCTTCAGCAAGCCTAAATTAGCCTGCAATAAAGGAAATGTTCATATAAGAATCAAAAGTAAAATGACTGTATTTCATGCAGGATAAATGAATAACAAATAACAGAATGATATATTAAGCAATTTGCACAAAAAATTCAAAATGACCGTTGAACGCTGATATAAAAAAGAGAGGGAACAAACTTTAATTATTTCTCTATTCTTTCTCTGGAGGAGCAGAAATGTTGATGGAAGCAAATTGGTAGCAGACGACACAAGGTCAGAAAACTCATAAGCCAACCTAGCTAAGCCTCTCATTGCAGCACTGATTATAACAGGGGTTTCGCCAGCCAGGCCTCCAGCTACCTGTGACCATAAGATAAGCTCAGATAGAGATGATTGTAGCCGATCATAATCAAGGGAAGAAAGAACCATAAATGCACTTAAAATAATAGCATGGACTTCCGGTCAATAGACTAAATAGAGTAATAAAGAGTAGCCTGAAACAGTGTCAAGTACCATGTTAAAGAATTGATACAGGTTCTCTTTCTTCCCGCCTTTCTCCTCATCCCCACAAGCATGACCAATCTGGACAAGGATATCATATGCTTTGTTTCTTGTTTTCTTGTTAGCCTGCATCGAAGGAAATCTCTATCAACAAAATCCATATAAACGACAAAGTACAAAACGTTTTTCATTAATATTCCTCACAGTAACCGACTGACTGTAGATGTAGTGTGGAAAAAAACCATTTCAAAAAGAGAAATCAGCATTCAAAGTTTATTTCTTCAAGCAACTCTAGAGTCGGTTTCCTCGTGAAAGATGAAGTTCTACAATTAAGGTAGTCTGCAAATTGTTTGGCATGTTTAGAAATTTTCTCTACCTCAACCTAATATGGCGAATCAAACAACTCTGAATTGGTAGATCATAGACGTTGGCACAATTGCAAATTTCATAAGGAATTGAGTTAAGTAATGTAAAGCCGAGAATAATCAAGCACCAGTACACCAAGATTGATAATGATATATTCACCAAATATTGCAGCTGGAATACCGCCTTACCTCTTTAAGCCCAAGAATTATCTCTGTTAGGAAAGAACTTATGATATCATGCCACTTCTGCTCTGTCTCGCTCTACAAAAAGAGTAAAGCTTTTAAATATTGAATCCCATACATCCCGACTCCTTAATAAAATAACGACATAATTTTGAGACTAAGATGAGTATTTGTTTACATATACCTTTGAAACATGGACTATTAGGAGGTACAAGCAGTCAAGTCTATGCCGTCTAGCTGAAAAATGGCATGAAGGCAGCAATTCCACCATCAGTCTAAGCAAATCCTCGAGCTTCAAAGAGATAAACCCATCAAAGTCCTGCCATACATAGAGCAAAGAGAACCATAAATAAATCAGTCCATTCCAGACATGATTTACTTTCATTAAAGAAAAAATATAAAGCTACTGCAAAATGAAAGGGATATGGCCCATCACTGCATAATAATTCCACCTTAATGTTTCTCATCATTTTTCTTATATGAGAGACGTCAGGGACTATCTCTTAATTAACAAAGACGTTAGTCATATACCATATCAATTAGAACCATTATACCATGTTTCTGCATATTCCACAGAACAGTGAAGATGATCTATTAACAATTAATAGAGATTCCACAACTTTCTTTTGCATACCCGAAGAATAATTGAAAGAACTTTGTACGCCTTCTTCTGTATCAAACCTTCATCATCCTGAAGTCAGGAAACCCTTAGTTGGTTCAACCTTTCCTTTCTCATAAGTTGCAGGAAAAGCTTAAAAACAAAGTAAATGAGCAGATGGAAAGAGAGAGGGTTTCAAACCTGTAATGCAGGCTTTATTGCGTTAAACAACACATCAACCTCATCAGCATTTAAACCAGGTAAAAATGAAACTGACAAGTCAAATAGTAGTGCCCTGAAGTTAAGATGAAGAAATGAATAAAATGTAAGATATCACACAGAGAAACAATAACAACTGTTATGTCCAAGACCCAAGCACTGATTCTGAAAATCATAAGCAAACTGAATATGACATACCTCTGCCTGGAATTAGAATCACTAGAACTTGCAGCTGCCCTGGCCTCTTTAGTGACCCTCAAAAGCTTGTGCATATTACTTAGAAACAACCTTGACACAACTGCTTTATCTGATATTGACGCAAACTCACCAATTGTGGACTGAAAATGGTACAAGCATAATTATTCTCCATTTCACAAAACAAAATTATATAGAACTTACACTGGAATAAAAAGGACAGAGAATATCCACATAAAGATCAGTTTAATACGATAAAGTTGTTTTAACCTCTACAGTCCCCCCCCCCCTAGTAACCCTCTTAAATGAATAAGACTTAATATAGTATAATCTAACCCAACTTCATCTCATCACTTGTAAATTTGTAAAGCATATTCTCTACCACTTCTTAATTCACGTTGTGAGTAACTTAATTATAATATGCCTTCTCAAAGGCTATATATACCTAAAGATATATAATTGTGAAATGCATTACAAATTTCTACATATTTACATGACATATGTAATGACTGAGTGTGTGTTAAATAAAATTTTGAGCCCGGTCTGCAGAGCAAGTTTGGAGGATACCTGCAAACAACCTCCATCATCTTTTGTAGAATTCAAGAAGACACCTGATAGAACAGTCAAGATCTCACGCGCACTTGATTTGAGCACGCTCAAGTTATCTGTCATAACCTGAGGGGTATAATTAGCCATAGCTCTCTGTTTGGCAGTAGCTACTTCGCTATCAGACAGATCATTCACTTCTTCCACAATATTCTTATTTTGTTGAACAAGAATTTGCAAGCTCAAGCATATTATTCCACGAATCTCAGGTTCATCACGAAGGGCGTTGCACAAAGCTTGCTTCAGATCATTGAAACTCTCAGCAGTATCAGAAGGGAAGTTGCAAAATGAAGGTAACAGTGACCACAAAGAGTATATAAGTGCGTCTGTACTCCTTGATGAAAAAATACGTCCTTGTGACTCAAGCTGCCAAATATAATAAGTTAACGATAATTGCCAAATAAAATAACTCATTCCATCAGTAAATGATTAATACCTGTTGAGATTTATTCTGTATCACTTCGACCATACCCAAAATTGACTCCATAAAAAAGCTCAATCGCGCACCAATTGTATACTGCTTCAATATTGGAAAAAGCCAAACGTTCACCTCACTACGGTCTTCAGCCTCCAAATTAAGAGGCAGAAAGCCTATAAAAGTTTCAGGTCCCATAGCAACAAGAGCCGTTCCGAGGCATTCATGCAGCTATACATTAATAAAATTATTATGTTAGAAAGTGCTCAAGTGAAAAATAGACATACCAATTTATACTCATAATTTCAAAAGAACAAAGTACAGACAACAAAATCAGGGATTCATTAGATAGGAAAAGGACCTCTTTCCTGAAAGGAAAATCTTCATCAGGCAGCTTTTCCATGTCTGCCAAGCTCTTCAGTGTCCCCCTCATGAAATAAGAAGAGTATACCCCTGCATATAACAGCTGTTACACTTCTTGTACAATGAAAAATAAATGCATGGACTGATAGAAGTAATCAAACCTATTAATTTGGAGGAGGGGGCATCAATGCATACAGAAGAGATTAATACCTAATCTATCAAACATCGCTGAAACAACTTGAAATACAAGGTCCAAGACAGGAGTGTAGTTGTATCCAAGCAAGCTTTCAATAATAGCACACACTTTTTCAATTACAGTTGGCCCAGACCTCCGTTCATCCATATTTCCATTCTTCACAATCTGGTCAACCCCCTGTTTGATCAAGCTTTCATCAATGCAAGCATGAATAAGACTCTTAAATGCGTTCACTGCTGCATGAATGGCCTCTTCATGCTCAGATCCCAATATATCTAGAAAACACAAAGAAATACATTTTCAGTATTCAGAAATAAACAGGAAAGTAGAGGCCGCTGTATTTAATGTATTGAAAAAGCTTATTGTAACTAAAGTTGGATAAACGGGAAAACAATACCTCGTAGCGCACTGAATACAGTAGGGAGTTTAATCACGCACAACTGCCTGTTGAGTGAATAAACCTTTGCCATTCCAATATTGAGCAAACGAGCCGTAAATGTCATGTCATCCACAGATGTCTTATTGTTGGAGACAGAAAGAGATAATAAGCATAGTTGATCAAGCAATATCTGAGGAGAAACATCTGGACATGGTTCGAGACAAAGCCTATACAAACCATCCGTTATGCGCCTTGTAACAACTGGGTTTTGCAGTCCCAAGAGAGGTTTAAAGAGCTCGAGGATCTCGTTTTTATTCTTGGTTGACATAAGAGCAAGACATTCTTTAAAAGCATCCAAAAGATATAAAACCTCGAGACTCCCCTTTGGCCCTTCACTAGCAGCTGGTTTTGTTCCACCAGCAAGCAGAATAAACCTTTTGAATAAATCAGTAATGCCTTGACTTGCCGGTGAGTGCAGCGAAGTCCCTTGGAAACTTTGCAGTACATCACGTAACCGCAAATGTGATTGCCTTTTCACCTGTTTTAGATTACAGCCCCGGTCAATTATCAATTTCTACCTCTACAACTCTTTACTTTGTGCACCTAATAATTTCGCAATCAAATCACTACTATATAGCATTGATCAACTACCATATACAATCAAAATAGTCATAAACTGTGCTGTAGCAGCTGAACTAAGCAATGCAATGCGTTTGAACTATCCGAAACAAAAACAATATGATCAGTCATTCACCTTAGGGCGGGAATCGGTAGCGAAGCTCAGTAAGAAGCCATAGAGCTGAGAAATGTCTGACCAGTTGTTGTGGTTGACCCGGCTGCCGACGATGAGCAAATGCGCTATACATTTCAACCCGGAGACGGCTCCGGCGACGGTCAAAGAGATGGACAGGAGAGCACGAACCAGGAGTCCGTTAACGAGGTCGCTCTTCTTCACGAGAATCGCCGGCGAGACTTTCCGGACGGCCATGGAGAGAATTGTGAGGAGCGCGTCGATCATGTGACCGGAGGGCTCCGGCTCCGATAAGATTCGATCGAGAGAAGAGCACGCGGCGCCGAAGTAGGCGACCGGAGACGGAGGGAGGTTCTGGTCTTTGAAACCCTGGGCCATGCCGCCGATGACGGCGCAGAGGTGCTGATGGTCCTCGCGCGTGGAGTTGCCGAAGCGCGTGAGGATTGAGGTGCAGATGTCGGCGTCGGCGTCGGCGTCGAAGGCGGTGGTGCTGGTGGGGGTTAGCGGCGGCTCTTCCATTTCAATGGCGTCCATGTTGGGCGGAATTGGGAGGGAGGTTGCAGAAAAACCCTAGCTGCAACCAATTTTAACGGCAAGGGTTTATCGAAAAAAGACTCTAGAGAGTGGAGCCAGCCAGCCAGGTATGGTTTTGTCGATGGGTCAAAACGGATTAGTTTTATGGGCGGACCCGAGTCCGTGACCTCGAACCTTTCTTTCTGGGCCCGTTCGGAGCCGAACCCATCTTTTAATAGGTTTTTCTTTTTCTGAAACGTTTAATAGGTTTTTCTTAGGGTCGTTTAAATTTTCGCCCCATTTTTGTGGCCCAAAACACCATTTTACTCCTATTAAACAAAAAAAAAAAAAAAAAGGGGACGCTGCATAGTCTCATACTCCCATAGCCTCATTCTCACTCACCCCATTAAGTGTCAAATGACGGTTTTATCCTTCTATATTATACGAGACCCTAAATTTGGGTCTTTGACCAAACACCTAAATTTGAATTAACATGAACTCAATTACTCGGTTACTCAAATAAGAGATTTATACCAACTTAAAAATACTGTTTTGGACAAAACTCAATTAAAAAATTCCAACTGTGTCACTCTCTCTTCCATATCTTGGACGCCGACGACGTCGTATCCTCCAGGCTTGACCCAGACCTCCGGCGACTCATACCACGACCTCAGACAGGCAGATCTCTACTTGCGTCTCCTCACAAGAGCCCAAATCATACTGAAATACCGACCCAGTAGAATAAAGATCTCAGCTTGACCTACTAGAGCTTGAACGCAGTTGGAAAATTTGAGCGTTGTGATCTTGATCATCGATTGAGCATGAGTACTGCCAAGTCGTCAAGGATGAGGGACCGGGTCGGGAAGTACGAGTTGGGCAAGACTCTCAGGGAGGGCACCAAGGTCAAGTTCGCCAAGAACACAGAAACCGAGCAATGCATCGCCATCAAAATATTTGATTGTGAGCAAATCCTTGATGCTTGGCTTTATATATAATTACGTATATACATGATGAAGCCTCATCGTCATTATGAATGAAGGTTTTGAGCTGGTGATTCATGGAAACTGAGCTCTCTTGGTTTGGTATTGGAGGGTAGATTGATTGAGTTTGTCAGGGAAAATGGTTTTTTTAATCAATAGAAAATTACACACAAGTGATCTTTTGAAACTTTAATTACTCAGAAGGCCACCTTTTTTTTTTTTTTGTATACATAAGGCCACCTGTAGCTTTAAATTATTTTCAACCTGACAATTTTACCCTCTTATTTAAGAAACCCAATTCCATCAGCCTTACATCACAAATCTCTCTCTCTACCCGATCACAGTGTCTCTCTTTCCTCGACCATAGATTTTCACGTCTTTGGTCTCCGCCTCCAATTCCGACGACCACCAGCACGGCGTTCTCTCTCTCCCTCTCTTTCCTCGATTACAGATCACGTCTTGATCTCTGCCTCCGATTCCTAAGACCACCGGCACGGCGCGCTCTCTCTTTCCTTGATCACAAATGAACTCGTGATCTCCGCCTCCGATTCCGGCGACCACTGGCACGACGCCCTCCCCAATCTCACTCACTCTCTCAGCAAACCTATCTCCCTTTGCCAGGCTTCATCGTCTCTGTGATGTTGAAGTTGTCGTAGACTATTGCGAACCAGATTCAATCAGTTCCTCCTGCAAAGCCTCAACGATGCCAACTCGGACTCTGGTTACCGAAAGCTAACTCAGGTAGTACCTCTCTCCTTCTCGCTTTTTCTCAATTCCAGCTCTGTTTGCTTCCGATTCTCATTTCAGAGCCCTAAAATCCTCTGTTTTGGTTTCGGAGTATTCGGAATTTGGACGGAACTTCATTTTTGTTCGGTTTTGATTTTGGACTTTTAGTGAGACTATTAGAACTCAAAACAGGGTTTTGTTTGTCGTTTTGGCTTGCTCAGTGAGCTTCTGAATTTCTTTCTCAGTGTAGATTCGAACTTTGTCAACGTTGCCTTGCTTTCTCAGTGTCATTTTGGCTTGCTCAGTGAGCTTCTGAATCATTCACGTTTTTCATTTGATTTGATTTGAATTTGAATTTGCAGGTGCAAATTATTTTAAAAATCTAGATTTTGATTGCTAAATTTTCACACAGGGTCTATTTGGATGATGGCGATGAGTCTTCGATGGTGCGTTAGGCGTAGGGAAGAGCGAGAGTACTAATTCCAGAGATCAAAGCTTTGTTACATGTTCAAAACCTGGAATTATGTATTGTTACAGTTTTTGGATTAGGTAGAAACTCATTTGTTGATATTTGTCAATTTGATAGTTTTGGTTTGATTTTGGTAATTCCTATGGATTTTACGGCTTACTCTAGTGAATGATGCTCATGGATACAAGTTATGTTGATCGATTATGATATGTGCAATACATGAAAGATTGAGCATTGCAAGCTTTTGATATTGTAAATTTATAGTTGTTTTAATGTTTCATAGTAGTTTTTGTGTAGGTTGGTAATAGATTTCTCAGTTGGTGATGGTAGCTTTGTTAGTCTTTGGTAAGAGTAACTTTTGGTGATGATGATTGTAGCTTTTTGTGAAGGTGATAGTAGTTTTTAACGTTGGTGAGAGTAACTTTTGTCGGTGTTAATTAAAAGTAGTTTTTTACGATGGTGATAGTAGTTTTCTGCATTGATGAGAGTAACTTTTGTTGATGGTGAGAGTAGTTTTTGATACAAGAGTAACTCTCTAATGTTAGTGAGAGTAGCTCGTTGGTGTTAGTGACAGTAACTTTTGTTGTTGGTGAGAGTAGCTATTGATGTTGGTGAAAGCAGCTTTTGCTGTTGGTGAGAGTAGTTTTCTAGTGTTAGTGAGAGTAGCATTTGTTGCTGATGAGAGTAGTTTTTGGTATTGGTGACAGTAGCTTTTGTTGGTGGGGATAGTAGCTTTTCGTTTTAGGGAGCATAGGTTATTTGGTAAGTACTAGCTTTTATTGTTTGTGATAGTAGCTTTTGTTATCTCATTGGAGGTTGCCGGAAATCTTATTAGAGTAGCTTTTGTTACTAGTGATAGTAGCTTTTGTTGCTAGTGATAGTAGCTTTTGTGACCTCGTCGGAGATTGCCGGAAATTTGATCATAGTAGCTTTTGTTGCTAGTTACAATAGCTTTTGATGTCAGTGACGGTAGCTTTTATGGTCGCCGAAGTTCTCTAGAAGTTGGCCGAAGTTCGCCGGAGGTCGGCCGGAGACCCGCCGGAGTTGACCGGAGGCCTCGCTGGAGAGGAGAAAGAGAATGAATGTTGATTTTGTACTCTAGTGGCATTTATGTAAATATATTAGTTTTTAATATCCAAAATATAACATCTTTTTTAATTTAGTGGCCTTATGAAGGAAAAAACTAGTTGGTGGCCTTATGGCTAAAAAAACATTCTAAGATACACTTATATGTAATTAACCCTTTAATCAATTAGTGTTTGATTGACTATAGGTGGGCCAGCATCCTAGTTGATCGTGTTTTTTTTTTGTTGGGAATATATGAATAATGTTTGAGTTAGTCACTTAGTTGCAATGACTAAAATATTGAGTTTCGAAGAAATATTGATGGTTTCTAATACGGAAATATCGAGAATATATCGATTTCGATAAATAATCAAGAAAAATGATGGAAATTTGAAGAAAAATATGGAAATTTTAAGTGAAACTTTTAGATATATTTGTTTTATCAATTGTCTACTACATATGAAAAGAAGACCTTGAATAAACATTGTTATATAGTAATTTGTAATAATTTAAGATAAAACGGTAAATGCTGAATCACTGACAACTCTGAAATTTTTTTAAAACAAATTTTTTTTATTTTATTTTTTTTTATGACTGGAGACCCAATGGAAAACTAGACCATCACGCCTTATATATGTTTCAAAAGGTGTAAGGAATTAATGAAATTTTGAACTATTTATATGATTAAAATTTGAAATGTTGGTGTATATTTTTTTTAAACATTTAGTAAAATTTATTTAATATATAATTGATTATTCATAGTTAGTTATTGATTGTTTCAGATTCGTAGCCAAAATGAAATAAATATTACAATGTTGCAACTCCATCACATACTTGTGTGTAGCACAGTTGGCTAAGGCTTTCAAGTAATAACTTTGTGACCGAGGTTCGAACCTTCGTGATTTTGTGGTTTTTTGATTGAATTTTAGGCCAACTAAAGGTCAGCACGTGGTGGGGATAGCGAAGGGAAACGTCAGCACGTGGTGGGGACAGCGAAGGGACATGCAAAAAGGCAGTATTTTCAGGAAACTTCACAGATTTGGCCAAAATATCGGGAAAATCCTCAAATTTTGCCCGAAACTTAGCTGGTATCTCAAGATAATTTTGGACCCTCCAAAAAATGAAATTTCGCTGATATTTTCGATTTTTTGGTCCTTGCTTAGTTGTAGATTTTTTATTTTTTTGGTACATAGTTAGTTGTAGATTTGGTATCTGGAGTATCAGTGATGTTCACCTGGTCAGTTGCTGACCAAAGAATTTATGCTCAATAACCCTTAGATTTAAATCCAATGGTTGAAAACAAAACATCTCAACTTAATAATAATTCTCTCTGCCATTGGATTTACATCCAAGGGTGGTTGACCAATATTTTCTTGGTCAATAACTGTCCAGGTGAACATTTTCCCTGGAGTATAGGGGATTTTGTTTTGGTTAAATTTATTTTATTGGAACTAATAACCTTTTTATTGGGGGCAATCAATTTTTTTATTGGGGGCCAATAAAGCTAGACTCCAAATTCTAGCAGCCAGTTGCCAGACTCCGGTCATAGGTCACCGGATTCAGACAGATGGTTGCCGAACTCCCGTTACCGGTCACCGGATTCCCTCGGCAGGTCGCCGGACTCCGATCTCCGGTCACTGGAATCTTGTGAAGTCTCCGATGACTTCTCTCTTTAAATGACAAACAGGAAAAGGGAAAAATTGTCCTAAAAATAAACAAAAAATAATAAAAATATACTTAATTGGGTATTAAGGAAAAATATATGTAATCTATTGGGTAAGTGGGCAATCTCATAAGATGTTTGGATAAGTGGGTTAGTGTAGCTCAAATTTGGATAAATGGACATTTTCCCAATAAATTACACACACACACACTCTCTCTCTCTCTCTCTCGGCCATATTCTCAATCCCCGGGTCCCCATCGATCATCCTCGTCAGCGTCGTCGCTGGTCGACAAGAAAGAAGATGACGCCGAGATCGAGCAGGCCTGCATCATGCACCACTTCCACACTCAAGCGCTGACGACAACTCTGATGGCCTTGTGCTCCTTCTTCAATTTTTCTTCTCAGCGGTCCAACGGTGAGACCATCGGGTAACTGTTGCAGCACGCCGACAATTATGCTTCACTTCTGGGTTGGTTTAGAGCAGCGCACTAGTTGTGCTTCACTTCTGGGCTTCATGGTGTGAGGCCGTAAAGCAAGTTTCTCAATTTCTTCTTCCACACCATTCCACCTTGAGTTTTGTTTGCAATGTAAATTCACCATTGAATTGCATTGGGTTGGTGAGGAAGGATACCTGAGTACAGTGGCGGACGCATAAAAATTTATCAATGGGGGCAGAAATATTTGGAGTCTTGGGCGATAGTTATTGGAAAAATTTACATCTTTCTTGCTGTAGAAGTGGTATTGAAATGATCGCAAAACGTACCTGGATGGGTAGATCAGAGAAAAGAAGATGCAAATGGAAGTTCTGATTTTTCAATTGGGTCTATTTAAGAACCCAAGCAACCCAAAAGATCTCAGTATCAGGCTATCAGTAAGCTTTTATTTTATTATTTTTATTTTTTATGAATGATGTTCACCTTTGGCTTCTTTGGTTACTCCCTCTTGCATCCTACTCTTAGCGGCTAAGATCCTCTTTTCTTTCTCTAAGAGCAAGTTCACCCGTAGTCAAGAAAATGCAAAGTTGATAAGTCAAGAATTCGACCGGTCAAGTTATTATTCACTGCCACTGGACATGGGTTTACACCTATTGTTTTTCTTACCCGGTCAACACTGTTCACCAGATCAAAAGACGGTTGCTTTCAAATTTGCTATTAATTCCATTACCGTCGGATCCACACATTTAATTGAAAACAACGGCCCAGATCAAAGGACCGTTGCTTTCAAATTTGCTGATATCCAACGGAAAGCTTCCACGCGTCAAGTGTCGTTGCCCACTTGTTGTCGCTAGGGGACAAACCTGCTCTGCCTCCACGCTGTCAGCTGCTGATTTGTGCGTGCCCACAATGCTTGCTCTCTTCCCCGTCTGTCTGTGCTGCTCTGACGCTGACGTTCTCAATAAATGCTGCTGGAAGGAGATGGCAGCTGGGCAAGAGAAGTCAAACAAAATGTCACGGGCTTGCCTTTTATTTTGCCTAGGGTCATCAAAAGCCAAAACATGGCTGGACAATATTCTAACGGTGGAGTTGCAAAAACAGTCTTGCCCGGTCACCACATCAACATTCCATGCTTTTGCCCAGTCAAATTCTCACCGCTGGACTTGCTCTAAGATTTCGTAATTAGGACTAGTCTTGCCCATTGACCATGCATGCATGGGTGACACTTGTAGCTCCAAATTAAAGATAACCAAGAGGATTTCAAGGGAGAAACATTTCGTAATTGATATTAACCCCTCGATGCACAATGCAAAATGCGCATGCGCGCGTTAAAAACTTATTAGATCGAAGTAAGAAACTAAATGGAGCTAGGCTCATCAGAATCTGACAGCAACCCCTCACATATGCACCCAACGCAGCCCCCAGGCACCCTTTCGCCTCACTCCCTTGAACCTCAGAGGCCAACTTCACCATGTCCACCAACAGGTGGATATGATAAGGACTCCCACAAGTAAAGAAAGCAAGCTGAAAAGGAAACCACGTCATCGCAAATAAGCAATCCAACCATAACCCATTACCTGAACCTGTAGGACACTAGAGACGCTAAGTCTCAACCAGGGGGTCGCTTAAGCAAGGGACGCCAGAAAAGGCAGCATGCAGAGCCAATTAGATCGGAGGAAGGAGGAGAACAAGTATTTGGATGTTGATTGTGGGCGCAAAACAGAGGCCGGTTCAACAAAAACTAAAAATCACTGGGGGCAGCTGTCCCCACTCATCCCTGTGTGCGTCCGCCACTGCCTGAGTATTGTTTAAATTCTATTCACTTCAAATTTTGGATTTCTTATTATTGAAATTTTTTGGCTTTTAACGAGCTAGGTGCTCCCAATTTAGGATTTTTGTTCAATTTCATCATTGATGATTGTAGATATTGATGTTTTGAACTTACCAAAGAATCAATTATATCACATCAAATATGTATAATGAAGCTGAGTTTTTTCGTAAATTGAGAGAGAGAGAGAGAGAGAGAGGGAGAGAGAGAAGAGAGAGAGAGAGAGAGAGAGAGATTTTTTGCAAGATTTTATAGGCAAAGCTAGAGACTTGATGAGTTGCTCAAAGAAATGGCAGCCGGGGATGCAGAAAAAGCCATGTTGCCAATCTCTCAAATGAGCCTTGATGAGTTTTTTTTTATGCTGGTGAATTATGCTTTGGGTGCTCTGGATGTTGGATGGGTTTCTGAGCTGGTGAATTGCACGTCCTTCAATTGTATCCAAAAAAAAAAAAACCATGTCCTTCAGCAATAACCAAATGCCTACCATCTTTCTCTGTGTTTTTTTTTTTTTTTGGTAAAATGGGGATAGAATACCCATAAGAAAAGAAAAAAATTTGGTGGGGGGGTGGAATAATTGTTTTGAATTGATGTAATCTTCTCATTTTTTTCTTTAATCAAAGTTTATTTGTTTAATTTTAGGGAGAATAGAGAAGTTCGGTGGGTTGCTGCCATTGATCGAATTCCGGTGGTAGGTTACCGAACTCCGGCGAAGTCTCTTATAGCTTCGCTCTCTCTCTCTCTCTCTCTCTCGCTCTCTCTCTCTCTCTCTCTATATATATATATATATATATATATATATATATACACACTAAGGTGTTCCAAAGAGGACGTCCGCACTTTCGCTAAAGTGAGGACGGCGCTGCTGCAGCTCGGCTCGGGGCGCTACTGAGCGGCGAGGGTTGCCGGAAGGACACCAGGGGTCGGGCGGAGCCGTCTGCTGTGGGTGAAGTCGCCAGCGACGTCGTTGGAGGGCTACCCAGAAAACCTACAGTTGCAGGTCGGGTTGCTGCCCTAAACCTGCAACCCCGACCTCCTCCGACCTTGAACACTGCCCAGAACAGTCCAAGATGCCTCCGGCCTCCCTCCTGCAAGCAGCACGCCGCCGCCGCCGCCGCCTGGAAAGCCTCCGTTGCATCGCCGTCCGCACTTTAGCGAAGTGCGGACGTCCGCTTTAGAACGGTCCTCTATATATATATATATAAAACAAAGGAGTGAGAGCAAAATATTCTAAAAAATAAATAAAAAACAAAAAAAAAACTTAATTGGGTATTAGAGTTGTCACGCCCCTGATTTTACACACATGAAAATCGATATATATAATCCCATAATTATACATGCGTGAACGTTCAGTCATCAATACAAAATACCTAGAAACTTTTTCCCTTTTAACCCAAGTACATATTGATGCCCTGAACCCACTATCTCAATATTGACCTGCTCCATAGAGTCATATATTACACATGCTTACGAATTAAATTGTCAACAACAAGATAAAACGTAAATGCTCCTCAGAGCTCACTACAACGGAAGTCCAAATGACGGTAAAGTCACAAAATTTGCTTCCTACCGTTTAGCTGCAAGTCTGCAACCCCCACTTCAGCCACGATTATCCTGACCTGCAGGATTAACCCCTACACCGTTTGAATGGTGCACCGGGTTGCCACACAACAAACCCAGTAAGTTTTGCAAGCCCGTATGAGTAACTCAAACCACACACAACTCACACCAATCACGAGAATAACTCACACGAATCATGTTTAAATCAATAAACAAATCACGAGATAAACTCACACGAATCACGTTTAAATCAATAAACAAATCACAAGATAAACTCACTCAAATCACGTTTAAATCAATAAACAAATCACGTTTCAATCAAGAAACAAAGCAGGGGATAACCCACACGAATCACGAGATAAACTCACACGTTTAAATCAATAAACAAACACGGCGGACAGACTAGAGCTCTAACTGATCGTATCCACAAACCTGGCCAAAGGCGTGAAGTCCCGATTTTTCCCACCCACGATCCTCGACTCGTAAGTCTTTGGACCCGCGGTATAAATACCAAAACATTAAATGAGTCACAATGGACCCAAAATGTTACACGAATCTAAAATGAAAGATTCCCCGTAATTGATCCCTATCAATTACTCCCGGTACAAGACCCACATTTAAATAAACCACCCGCGAACTAAAATGTTCCTCAAATACACAAATCACAACGCTTTTCAAAACAAATCGAAATCAACATTTCCACAATCATTTGTTTTCCAAAAGTCACAACCCAAAACAATAAAAAACATCATTTCATGCATATTGTTTTCACAAATCCACAAACCCACCAATAGATATATATTTCACGTAAATATATATATATATGTAGTCATCCGCTCAGGAATGCCTACTAATATCAACTATAGTTTGCAGTTAAATCAATAACTCTCAAAACGATAAAGGTAAGTTCGTTCGTGAATGAACTTCGTGAGATTACTCACCTCAGAATCCCTCTGCGTCTTCTATACAGAACCGAACTAACACTATCACCAACAACTCGTTCAATTCACCTTTAAAAGCACCTAATCACCAATGATCTCAATCAGTAACGATTCACATTTGATTTAAATTCGAAACCCTTGTTTTGAACTAAAGTCCCCAAAGTGGCGCCAATCGAGGCAAAACCACATCCGAGACCTCCCAAAGTCTTCGGAATACGTCCACGATCGATGTGACCAAACCACAAGTCGATCGGACGCTCGAATCATCACGGATAGGATAAATCGATCGGTATGAAACTGCAAAAATCATAACAATTCCATACGAACTCCAAAATTTGCATATTATATATCGAAACGCTCGTATCAATGAGTAGAACATATATAATACCAAAAACAGTTCCTTAAGTGGCCAGAACACCGCCGGAACGCGGCCACAGGCGGTGGCGCTCCGCCGCCGGCCAAAACTCAATATTTCACAAAACTCCCAACATCAAAGTTCTTCATCTAAGCATGCTTGTGAACTTTCATAACTATCTCGAAGTCAGAAAACAAGCATAAGGGGTCGAAAACTACCTCACAAGACGTGAACAGTAATCCAATCCGAGTTGAACAAAGTTTCACGTGAATCGATCCAAACAACCACCAAGGATCGATCAAGGAGGCTGCTCTGAGCTTCCCAAGCTCAACTTGAAGCCCCGCCGACGTCGGAACAAGGATTTCCGACCGGGTTCGAAAACACCAATCTGCACAGCCTTCTATCGCCGCCACCACCGAGAATCGGCGCTAGAGAACACCACAGGGACGAGCGCACGGAGGAGGCGAACTGATCTGGAAAGTCTCGTCGCCGGAGATGGCCGGAGCTCGCCGGAAAAACCGGGTCAGATCACCGGGTTCGGTTCTGGTCGGGTCGAGCGCGGGTGATGAGAGAGAACGGAGGATTCTGATTTTTTGAAAATAGTAAAAGTGAAAATGGAAATAGTAAGTTTCTGAAAATGGAAACTCCTATTTATAGAACTTTCCCAAAACTTCAAACGCTCATAACTTTCTCATACGAACTCCGATTCTCGAGTTTCACATGTCCACGAACTCGTATCAACGCACTCTACAACTTTCATGAAGGAAGTTTTCAGAGAATCCCAATGCATCAAAAGTCAACCTTGAACCCCCCCTAAAGTCATACTTTCCAAATAATTAATTCGTCCGAAACACTTCCGCCCCGTCCACGAGCCACGAAACAGTCCAACAACCATAAATTAGATTCTGGAAATTCCTCGAAAAATAATTACGAATTTCCAGGGCATCACAAGAGTCTTCACGGGTAAATGAGGAAAAAAAATAAGTGGGTGGTGTAAGGGGGAAAAAATCCTTAAAATTAGGGTAAATGGTCAAAATTCCAAAATAAAAAAAATATTTTAATGTGTATGCTTCAGAGAATGATAGAATTTTATTTAAGAACAAAAATGTGAAGAATTTCGATAAATGCTCACATAACTAGGCCCAAAGAAAAGTTGCAAAAATGATCGGGTAAAAGGCGAGTGAGGCATGTGTTTGTATACATTTTGCCACTAAATGAGTAGGAGGCTAGGAGCAATCCTGAGTTCCACTTCAATTTATCTCACTGTGGTATTTGATTTTGCACTGTTAATGTATAGTTCGAAATCTTTTACCTTGCTCAAATAGTCAAATGTTATCCTTGAAATTTTGTCGTAATTTGAAAAACTATTACATGAGTTGTTGATTGAGGAAAGTTCATATATACGATGACACTTCATTAGTTTTCGCTTTCAGTTTTTCAGATGATCATTTTGTTTTCCACCTTTGATTCTAAGTATCTCTAGTCATAGAAAAAACACGTACTATTGCAAAGTCTTGACTTTGCAATAGGTACATGATCGATGTTTAGTTTCAAATGAGAAACATGTCATTTCTGATGGATCAACACAGTCACGTAGCATTATATACTATTATACGACTTGGATAAGATGATAATATTATACAACTTGAAGAACACACTAATAGTAAATATATAGTAAAAACTACAGTTACTAGAACAAGCACATTACAGGCCATAACGGCTAGGTATCAAGTACATCAGGCAAGCAGCGTCCATCATCGTCGTCAAGGCTTAGATCTGGGCCGTCCGCGGCTCTCGTCGAGCCGGTTGATCATGTAGAGCGCGTTACTGGTAACCCTAGCAGCATTGGTAATCTTCCTCTTGACGTCCGCCTTCACCTCGCCGTCGACCTCCTGGAACCCGTCGAGACACGTGTCGTCGTTCGTGAGGGCGGCGCTGACCCACGTCTGGGCGTTGCTCATCTGCCACCGGAACGTCTCCTCGTGGAGGTGGTGGAGCTCCTCCAGCGTGCGGCTCAGCTCGTCGACGGAGTCCGAGACCTGCTCCACGCAGTCGCCGACCGCCACGCGCTGCCGCTTCGGTGAGGAGGAGTGGGAGAGCTGGGAGAGGAAGGCGGAGACTTTACGGGAGCGTGAGAGGGAGACGCTGACGGCAGCCTGGGCCAGGTCACGAGGGGTCTGGGCCGGGGAGGCGGAGAGCGTGTGGAGGCAGAGGTTGGGGTAGCTGGCGTGTTGGCATGACGTACGGACGAGATGGGAGGAGGAGGTGGTGGCGTTGTGGGAGCTTGGTTTACGTGCGGCGGCGGAGTATGAGAGAAGGAGGAGGAGGAGGAGGAGGAGAGGGAGGAGAGTGAAACGCATCGTTTTGGGTGGTGGAGATCTGAGTGAGGACTAAGGTGAGCAGAGTGAAGAGAGTGAGTAGGTTATTTATGAATTAGAATAAATGAGGCTGGTGCGCCAGCAGAGCTGGTGGGTTGGTTTTATAGGGAAGTGTGATATGGGGGGAGGGTAGGCAAACGACTGGCTGCCTAGTAGCCTAGGTGTATATGACTATGTTATAAACTTATATGTGGTGATGTGATTGGTGAAGAAAATCTCGAAACAAAAACCAATTATTGGGATTTGTAGGTATTTATAATTTTAAAAAAGGAAAATGATTTGTGGCCTCAATGATGAGGCCTAAGATTTGTGGCCTCAATTTTAGGTGTCATCTACACAAATCACCTATTTGTCAAATCATGTCACGTAATTCTTGAGAAAAAGACCATCTTATCCTTCCAAAATCTAATGACTCTAAATTATTTTGGTTTTCTACCACAAAATTTATTTTGGCTTTCTTCTAAAAAAAAAATGGCTTTCTTTCATTTCTTTTTCATTACACTCGTGCTTAGATTTAAATAACAATTTTTTTTTCTTCAATCAAGAGTAGAAAAAATTTCATGAAATTTAGTCAATAGATTTGCACGTACATTCGATTAACAGATTTGTATAACACATGTATATGAATTCAACCTTTGTTGGGTTCCTGCAAATTTTGAAAATATAATGTGAAAAATACATATTCATGTAATTGTATTTATACTTTTGTTCATTGTTTTCTCTTTATGTAGCTAGGGTTTAAAAGTTAGATCTGAATTTATTATTTTTTGTTTGTCTTTCCCTTATATTTAGATTGTAGATGTTAATTAATGGTTGCTAACGTGTAATTTTTTCTTACCTCTTAATTTAGACATAAGTATTTCCCAAATTCAATTTACTAATGCTATATTTTTGTGGATGAAATTAATCAATATTTGGAAAGAAAAGTTAACATCTATTTCTTGACACATAATTCAATATATTAATGCCATTTGGGAAGAAAAATTAAAGGAAAAAATTTAATTAAATGAAGAAAAATATTGATCAAAGAATCTGTAGACATATCCCTTAAATTAATATATAATTAATAGCTGATATTTTTATTTCACCTAATTAAATTCATTAATGTAATTGATCCACCTCCTAACATCTAAAATGAAATGTAAAAGGGTAAAGTTGGTGTTGAAATAGTATGATGTGGCAAAATATATTATATGGAATTGAAAATAAATTTTTATTTACTTACATGGCATGACACCTAGGATTTGAGGTCACAAATCTTAGGCCTCATTGAGGCCCTATATCATTGCCCTTTTAAAAAATTCAATTCAATTGTTATCATATCAACTGTTTATTTAAAAATTGTAATTAAGTCTTTATTTAAAAATCTTCTTCAAAATAGAGTCGTGGATGAATCTATATTCAAAATTTTTTATCAAAGAGACTATCACTTATTAGATTTTTATTAATGTGATTTACAAATGTGTTGTATGATCACGTCAGATTTAAGGTTTATTCGACATTGATTATTACAGTGTTAGAGCTCATGTTTTTTGTATCTAGGAACAGTCCTTAACTAGATAAGCCAACAGTCTAATCTCATTGTTTCAAGATGCTAATGCATGATTAGAACTTATCAGGCTAGGGCTAGATGCATATATATTAGTCATCTGAAAAAAAGTAGACAGCTTGACTTCTATATAATTTTTCACATTTATGCGCCTCCCATATAAGCAAATTGTCTTATGTTTCTAATTAAAGATCGCGTTTTCTCAGAGAGAGAGAGAGAGAGAGAGAGAGATCATGGCAAATTGTTGAAGACAAAGTAAGGACCTAACATAAATGCCCCACAAGTTCTAGCAACATCTCATACCGCAATATGTCCCCCTCTCAGCCCATCTCTAACCAGAAATCAAACACCCATTAATTTATTATCCGATAACGAAATTCTCTAAAGACAGTGCCGACTGCCGACCGTTTACTCCTCTCTAATGCCCTCCATTGACAAGATAAATGCGGTATCATGTTAAACACCGACAAATGATACTAAATAATCGCCATCAAGTTCAAGCTAATTCACCATAAGATATTAAGCATTCAAGGTTAGCTTGGGAGTTGGGGGCCTGAGATAATGCGCTGCACCAGCGGAACCGATTATATGTCAGAAGAGAAGAACCTCAAAAAGGCACGTGCACGTCCATATATGCATGAAGATTAGGGCTGGAATTGGAGTGGGAGTTTTGATTCGCAAACATGGGTCCCCTAAGACGATAAGGAAAGCAGTTTCATCGAGCCCCGCACTGAGCTGTGAAACAACGCATGTGAAATTAACAGTCTGGAATGGTCTACAATCTATGCATGTATTAGCCCACAGCGTCACGAAATTCACATGTGTTTTCATAATGGGAGAATCTCTGAGGATTCGAGACTAATTGAATGGAACCCAACTGTGAAAATGGTGAAGAAATTTGATGGCATTAGGCTCCAGCAATAGGGGCCAATTTGAAATAGGTGGGGTGCCTATAATGTGTTTGATAAAATGTTGAAAAGAGGCCGGACGAGTATATGCCAGTTCTGTGGTAAGCGGTGCGCGCGCCCATGTGAGGGTATGTGGGCGGAACTGTCCCAATTGGGATAGGTAGGCTTCACAAGCAGAAGCTGGAGCCCCTACCTTTTAATGGTTGATGCTTCCATGGAAGCTCAATTATTTGTAACACCATGGCAAAACAAAAGGGACAGCATGTACATTCTCAATTGAATTCTCCATTGCTCAGTTTTTACAAGCAGTAGTGCATTTTTGTAAACGATGAAGCCGGCCGTGATGGAAAGGAGAGATTTAACAGTTGAGAACTTTCTATTGAGAAAGATCGCCTTTTGAATAGACGCTGATGTTACGGATCTCTTTACGAACACCTTTGTTGTTCACCGATCAATGTTACAAGAAAAAGCTTTTTGATGAAAATCAAATCATCCCTTCTTTCTATTCAAGCTTCTCTCTTTTCTGCACCAAGAACATCTGAACTCTGCTCAGAAGGCTGCATTTAGTCCATGAGAGCCTCACAAGCTATGATGAAAGAGTTGAGAAGTAGCTGTTCCTTTCACTATTCTCAGGTGCTGTATGTGGACTTGAGTGACCTCCCATATGTGCAGCTAAAAGTCACAAACAAAAAACAAAGTAGCAAATCATGAAATTGTGTCTTGAAAGGTCTGCTGTATGACCCTAGCATGTGGTTTTCAAACTAGCCCGCATGTTGGATAGATAGGCGGTACGTATGTTTATGTTGGTATTTTTGTATGTTATTATTAGTGATTGGTAAAATGTCCCATGGAGCAATTAAGTAGTTCCGTGGATAGTACAAGATCACATGCGTGCATCCGAAGCTAGCTGACTTGCAATCAATGGGGGAACTACCCTAATTGGTAGTTTGTCTAAGAATATTTGTAGCAAGAAAAAGGGTATCAATTCCATCGATCGCACATCATCAGGTAACTGAATAGTAGACTTTAATTTGCATATACAAGTCCCAAATTGCATGATCTAAAGCGAAGGTAAAGAATGAAGATCAAATTATTGATTGATGGTATTAGATAGATTGTTGGTGATGGTATTAGATGAAGCCGGCGGTGATCAAAGAGATTGAATAGTTGCAAACTTTTGACGAGAAAAATCAATGTAAGGAACACATGCAGGCTGATATTCATGTCTCTTGACGTACAGTTTGTTGTTCACTGATTCTCTCAAACATTGCGGAAGATACAAGAGAACAGAAAACAATGGTACAAGAAAAAGCCTTTGGATGAAAATAAAGTCATCGTTTCTTTGTAGTCAAGCTTCTCCCATTTTCTATATCAAGAACTACAAAACTCTCTGCTCAAAGGGTTGAATGGATCCTTGAGATTCATAAACTATTATGAAAGAGTTATCCACTGACAATGGAGGTTCACCAGCGGGTAAATCACTACCAAAACAAGTGAATTCGATGGCGTTGGCTCCGTTTCTACCTAGTTTATAACTTTCATAACTTGAGCCTAGTCCAAATATGAACGAGGAACGATGAATTTACCTCAAAAGTTTTTCGGCCAAAAATTTTCATTTATACTTTCTCCTTCCACAGTCAAATTTGCTGTGTATTACTCTGGTGGTGTTGAAACCATAAGGAAGAGAATAATTTATATGAGTGGGGCATATTTATGTGATATTAATAACGTTAATCTCTATACTTTCTTTGTTAGTTTAGTGTATTTTCTAGTTATTTATTTTATTTATTTGTTTTATAGGTATTTGGAGCAAACAAGAAGAAAAGAAGCAAAAAGGGGATTGAAAGGCAAAATCAGCAAATCTGTCTGTGCAGATCAGTCAACTTCGACGGATTATTGAGACCAGCTCACAACAAACCAGGTGATAATCTTTATATTGATGGAAAGCCTAGAATGTCTAGTTTCCATAGCTTTTTCTGGTTCATCAATATCATTTTTCTAGAAGAAGTTAATACAAGAATGTCAGGCTGTGCGTGAATCTGAGGTTGGACGGGAATTTATATTTCGAGGCCCAAATCACAGTGGGAAGCCCGAGGCCGAGTTTGTGCTTCATATTCCAACTTAATATGGACAAATGGCGTGATGTGAATGGTTGGAATAAGTCATCGATCAAGTTCAAGAGCCAATAGGAAAACTCCACCTAAGCACGCTAACTCTAATTCTTTTAGGTTTAGGATTTCCTACACAACAAAAAAGATGAAGGTAACCTCTAAGCATATAAAAGGAGATCAATATGCAGCAGCTTGCTCTCTCTCTCCCTCCCCTCCCTTCGTTATTTTGTGTTTTTGATTCCAACTATGTGTAGCTAATTTTTCAATAGCTAGGGGGCAGTTGAAGCCCTAGACATGATCCATAACATGCTTTGACTTTCAATTTGTTTTCCAATTAATGAAGTTGAGGTTTTGTTTACCGTTTTCTCATTGATGAATTCTATGTTTGTGTACTTTGGAGACCTACTTAGTATGCTTGCTAGGGTTCTAATACTTTGATTGTTTGATGCCTGGATCAATAGTTGGATTCCTCAAATTATCTAGAGAAGTAATTGGTAGTTTTCACTAGCAAGTAAACAAAATCCTAGGTTTAGCGAGGCGCTAAGTTATTTGCGATGCCTAGGTTGAGGTTTAGGGTTTAGGTTGCATAGGGTTTAGCGTTTCTCTTTTTAAAATTAATGATCTCTACATGTTTAATCTAATAAACGTACCTTTAGGTTGCATTGCTTAGGAATAACTAGTCTATGTATAGAGCACTTGTTGCCTAGCATACAAAGTAAGAAAGGGTAATAGGTTGTGTTCAAGCATACCGAGCCAATACGAGCGTCTTCAACTGAGTTAATTGGTGACAAATTGGACAAAGTGTGTTGTGTGTGATCGTTGGTGGTGGATACTTTCTTTTTAGCTAGTTTCATCGTCTTGATATCAACCAATTCCAAATAAGTTTCAGTTTCGTTTTACTTTCTATCTCCTGTTTTTACGTTTTTTATTTCCATATAAAAAAAAACTCCAAAAATCACCAAATTTGTGTGCTGGACGCTCTATATGTCTAGTATATTTATGTAAATTTTCATATTTTTAGTTTTTAATTTAGTTTTCGACTGCTGTTCAGTAGGAACTACAGTCACATTTTGGGACTTTTGTTAAAGCTTTTAGTTTAATTTAATCGTCTATGGGAGACCCTTATTTCCCTACACTACAATTGACATATTTACAGGAGAATAAGGAAAATCAATAGCTTATAAATTTAACTATCATAACACAACCCAAGTGGTAATAACTGAGGTCGAGGTGGCCAGATGAGGAAAAAACCTGGTTGCAACCAGTTTCGATTTCTATTTCTCCTCTTTGATACTCCGCCGTGGGATCGATTCGATATGCATGGTTGGTGGGGTTAGAACCGCGATGAAAAAAGGAACGTAATCCAAGTGGTAGCGGAACTTGATCAAGGTGGCCGAAGAAGGAACATAATTACAAACCCCATTTGGGTACCCCTTTTTGATACACCACTCTAGGCGGTAATGAAGGGTGGTTGAGCTCAGGCAGCAACTGACTAGATGGGAGTCACGGGACCATGCGGTCCTTTTGGGACCCGTTCCATGACCAGAGCTGGCGCATGAGCAGAGAAAAAATCGGGTGATTCTTTTTGGTGGTAATTGACCCGCTAGTAGACCTCCATTGTCGGTAGACTGAATATTTACTATATACTAAAGGAGAGTTGCTGTTCATCTAACAGTGATTTGGCTCGAAATGGTTTGACGCTTTTGCCCTCGCTTGAAATTTTTTTGCAGCCTCTGCCACCGACCTGGATATATCGAGTCTTTCCCGTTGATTTCCTCTTTCTTCTACAGTCGTGTACTCATCTTTATCAAATCAAGAACGATCGAGAAATAGAGAGAGAGAGAGATCAAGAAATCGGGTGCGTTTCTTTGCTTTGCACGAAGAGATAGAGATGGAGATCGGGGGCAAATCTCTAAAGCACAGCGTCGTCGCCGAGTCAATCCAATTGGGTTCCAAAGTTTGAACCTTTAATCTGGTAATTCTCTCACTTAATTCTTCTCAGGTCTGATTGCATCCGAATCTGAATACTGTCTCCTTTGTGTTCTTCTGGGCTTGCTTATTCTGTATTTTGTTTAAAGTTGTGGTCTTTGGATGGAAATTGGAGGTTTCGAATTTCTGGAATATTGTCTCGATTCGATTCTGGTGTGTCAAATATTGGATTTTGGGAAAGTTTTGGGATTTGGTCATTGAAATTTTTAGTGGGTATTTGGAACCTCTGTTTTCTGTCGATTTAGGTGCAATCAATTTTGGCATATGGTCGAATTTCTTTATTCTCGAGTGGTGATAATTGTGTTAGTCTTTATTTTGTAGGTTTTATGCAAAGGAATATTTGGATTGTATTGGGTTTTTTTCTTTTGTATGATTTTGGCTTCTATTAGCTGTTGTGTCAATTTGCGCTCTTGATTGGGTTTTTTGTTTCTGAATTTTATATATTTTTGTATGAAGATTTGAATAAAATACACTTTGGATTTATGTTTCAGGATATCATAGTGATCATGGTTTTGGTATGCATATTTATTAGAACAAAACGGAGGATTTATGAACAGCAGAAATTATTTGTGTGTTGTTTTTTGAGCTTAACAACATTAGATCATGATGAAATTAGTTGTAATTTTTTCTCATGCAGAGAAAGTAAGATGTACTATGAGAATTGTTCATTTGTTTAGAATCTTTTGTGCTGGGAATTCACTTTTTGATTTTGAGACCAAATTTATAATGAGGTTCATTGTTTAGAACAACTGTGTGAATAATGAAAAGAAGTGTTAGTGTTTTTGGTTAATCAAATTTTAATTGAAATAGAAGAACTTGGCCAGTCTTTATCATTCTTTTGAAATTGTTATTGCTTTTTGTTGGAAGTGATTTACTTTGTTTTGTAATCTAAGTTTAGAGGGAAGAAACGAAATGTCGGGGAATTGCTAGACGTTTGGTTGAGAATTCAATTAGTAAAGGAAACTGTCTAGGAACCAAAGTCATTCAGTTGTAGAGGTTTTGATCTGTGATATCGGTGATAATATGTTGGAATTGAGTGAGGAAAAGAAACCGTTTATGAATGAAAGTGAGTGAGTTTTTGAAACCTTGATTTGTGATACTACTGATAATATGTAGTGTGATTGCTGGAATTTCATTCATAATTGAAAGGTTGTGTTTATAGTAAGATATTGTGATTGGTTTTAGCTATGTTTATGTTTTTCATCAATTGATCATTGGGTAGGAAAGTGTGCATCATAGAATGCAAGTAATATCTGATAAAATCTTACATGTTTTTCGAATCTGAGTTTCAAGACTTCCATTGTTTGTTTTTTTTCTTTTTCTTTACTTCTCGCTTTATAAACTTTGTATTCAGCTTAATTTTCGTAGTTTTATGATTAATCTCAAAATCTCAATATCATTCTGTTTTTATTCGAAAAACTTTAGGCTCATTTTCTTTGCTGCCACTCCTTTATCTGTTTTTTGGTAGTATTTTGATCCATTATTTTTATTCAGGTACAGAATCTAAAGTTTTATTAGATTATTTTTGTATTGAATTTATAATCTTCACATTATGAGCTCTTTGGATCATTTTTCAGTTGTCTTGAATTGTACAGTTTTCGAAAAAACCTATTGTTTGATGCATCGAGTCATTTATTGATGGTTTTTAGTTTTAATCTTCTAGAAATATTCAAATTTTGGCTTGGAGATTTATTTGTCTGGTATGAATGTGAAACAAGAATCATTGACAAAGTTCCAATGGTGATCATGTGCTCAGGAACATCCTCAGTTGAATCGATAGGTATGTTCTTGGACCAAGCATGATTGTTTGATAGGTAAGTTTTTGTTTGACCAAAAAAAAAAGAAAAGAAAAAAAAAGATGATTATCTGTTGAAATTTTCATTTTATAAACCTGCAATCTGAGTTTTATGTTAAGAGAGGTTTGCATAATATGAGTTGATCAATGGATTTGATCAGATTTTTGAGCTTGATAATTTTTGAGTTGTTAGGTTTCTTATGTGTCTAAAGCATGCAATGGGAATTTTTTCATAGTGTGATCTGTGGGTCAAGATGATTTCTGAGTTTTCCTTTTATGTTATGTTTTAGGTGAGATAGCTTATTATATCTTTCACATGAATCTGAGGAAGCAAAACATGAATTTGGATATTTGGTTTTGATTGTAGTGGTTTGCTAGATAGCTTATTATATCTTTGATTTAATGCAGAAAAGTGACTTCCAAGAGCCGTACTTGAAATCAAGAGCCTGGATGTGTTCTGATCATCATTGTGAGTACCCTTACTTTTGTCTACCTCAAACTGTGCAAACTTTAATTATTATTCAAATTGCATGAATGAGTTCATAAACATTAGCTGTGTATCAAAATCAGGTAACGAATTTATGGTTTGTATCTGAATAAGAATAAGAAACTAAAGTAGTGCAAATTTGCAGACAGCTTTGTCACAATAATTTGCTGATGATGAAGTGAATTGAAATTCAAATACTCAATAAGAACTTCATTTACATAGTATTCATTTAATAACAATGAATTCAAGATCAGATTTCCACAATAACAAAAGTTAACTTTGTTAAATCCCCTATGAAAACTAAAGAGCTCTTGCTACTGATATGAAAACTTCCAAACAATGGTCACAACTTCAATGTTGTTTTGATGTTTGCTTTTCTTTATGACTAATTATCTCTACTAAACATTTCTCCTCTTTTTTCTTTTTCTTTTTTCCCTGTTTTTTTTCTTCTTTTTTTTTTATGTAATGATTTTTAAATTTCATACTAGGATATGTCTGCTGGAGCAAGGGACAACTTACAAAATCAGTTTTCAATTTCATTCATATCTGTTGTTTAACTTTTCCCTTTAGTATGCATATAGAAAAGTTAAGAAACAACTTAAGTGCAAGAATCATTCTGTTATGCATTATATTCTAACTCCATTGATAATATTTCTCAAGTATCTGCCTAAACATGCAACAACTTGGCTGAAAAGTTAAACATCTTCATTAGTTATCTCTAAAAGTAAAATACACTTGCTTACTTCATTCCAGCAAGTTTTTAGATTCTGAGCAATGTTTAGATTTGCTTTGTTTTGTAATTTGTTTTCAATTATTGATGTTCTGATTTTGGGGAAACACATTAGATCCTGATAGTCTATATATGTTTAATTTGAGAAAAACCTAATTGGAAACAGTTTTGACAAGCTGCCATTGCCCTTACTAAATTGTCACGAGACTTTACATTGTTATATCTTCTCATATCTTTAAGACCTAGATTGCTGGAGATGGATTTCGAGTTAAAAAACTGTAAGACATCATTAAGTGCTTGAATGCAAAAAGGACCAGGAGCCTTTAATGACATTAGTGATTTATCCCTTTTCCCCAGCTTCTGCTCTGAACATTGTAGACCACACTCCATTCTTTTTTCGCGTAGTTGTGTGCATATGTCTGGGTTAATGTAGCTTTTCCTATTGTTTTTGTAGATTATATCCTCAGGCTGTTGAAAAGGCTTCACAGACTGATAAGCTGTTTGCGCTTCTCCAAACAACATTCATAATTTTCAAAAGTAGAATACCTAACTGTCATTAAGATTCATAACTTTCAGTTCAATTTTGAAAGTGCTTTGAACCAAGCCTGCATTATGTATTAGTAACCTTCAGTGCTTTTTTGAGAATAGCCAACTTTGTATTTCTTTATTTCTCACTTTCATAAAAAATGAAGTCAATTTCAGTTATGTTTTTCATGGTTGTAATTTGTTAGCAACAGCGAATTCCGCGGCAAAGCGCGGGCGCCATTGCTAGTAAATATATGAAAGATGAGTAACTGTTCACAACTGTTCATGTAACAGTGGAGTGACGGTTCTGCCCCTGATTTTCTACGACAATTTCCAGGCTGCCAAGGAGAGTCGGTATTTGGGCTTGATTTTTTTTTTTTGGTGTGTGCGGATAACTTTAGAATGATCAAGAGAGCGAGACAAGCTTGAGAGAGAAAGAGAGAGTTTGAGACTGAAGAAGAGGGAGACGGGAAGAAGTTGATGCTCGATTCGAACAGAAATTGAGTGAACTGATCATCCCAGGTATTCTACTATAGGTTCGAATTTGTTTGATTCACTTTTTTGTCGGTCTCTCAGCTTTGCCATCATTATACATCACCGTTTTGGGTTTTTCCTGTTCAAGAACCAATCTAAGTAGTTTTCAATTAACCTGGGTTTGGATTTTGTGGTTTTCTTTTCAAGAAAAGCAACAGGAGAGTTGGGTTTCTTTTCTTGGTAGTACAATACTTCTTTTCTTGGTACGATTTGGATGTTCTTCGGTTATATCATATTGTGGTTTTCATTGTGTTATTTTTGTTGAATTTTATCTGATATTAAACGGTGGCTTCCTTGATTTCATGGATTTGTTTTTTGATTTTTGATCAGATTAGTGTATGCGATTTGGCTTTGTTTGGTAGTCTGGGTTTTAGCTTTTCAACGGTTCCAAGATTCAATCTTTTTTGAAGATTCTGAGGGAAAAGGATTGGGTTGAAAAGAAATAGAACAGGTTTTGTTTTTAATCTTTCTCGGAAATAGTGATTCCTGTTTCATTCATCAGTTGAAATATATACATACAAAAAACGGTTTCTGTTCAGTTTATCGATTCAGATTTCATATATTGGTTTCAGAATCCATAATTAAGAGAAATCTTTCAATTGATAGTGTAGGGTGGTCCTGTTTGTGTATAAATGACAGTATTATTTTGATTTGAAGTTAAGTTGCTCAATAAAAGTGTCAATGAAGAAATTGAATTGCTTTGTGCATAGTTGTTGAGAAATTTCAGTTTCTGAGTTGATCAGAAACATTTTAACGTTTTGCTTATTTTTATCAATTGTGATTCAATTTAATTTTCCATATATTTGTGCAGGGTTGTTTGAATTGGGAACAAAGAAACACAAGTGCAAGAATTCTGTCTCTCTCAGGCAAGTTCTTCTTATGTTTCTGTTTTTTCTGCATGTTATGATATTATGGAGAAAGATAAGAGGAAATATAGGAACAGTTAATGCTTTTCTGATGCACTTCATAGTAGAAACAGAATGAATGTTACAGTTGATGAGCTGCTAAAGGTTGCAAGAAAGGCCATCATACAAGTTAGACATGTAATTGGTGAAGATTAGAACGAATTGTATAAGTAGGAATTAAACCGGGTAGATGTGTGAACTGTCAAAATTAGTAACTTTATTTTAGTAACAAGTAACAAC
Source organism: Rosa lucieae (assembly GCA_024704745.1). Taxonomy (NCBI): domain Eukaryota; kingdom Viridiplantae; phylum Streptophyta; class Magnoliopsida; order Rosales; family Rosaceae; genus Rosa; species Rosa lucieae. Next base: position 7,520,022 of record CM045493.1, read on the forward strand.
AAAAAAATTGAAATGTTCTTTCTGTTTGGAAATGACAAGAACAGTATGTTGGGTTATTCAGTTGAGTGTGAGGGAATAGAGAAGATATTGATTAGTGTTTAGAACATTTTGTCTCATTACATCATTTACTTTGCTCTCTGTTCTCAAGCATTTACAGACCTACATAAATTACCTTCAATGTTTGTTCGCACAAATACTATATTGCTAACACTTTATATTATATATTTCAACTGTATTATCAAATCAAATTTTATTGAACGGATTGCTAACACTTTAAATTATGCAGAGCAGCCCCTACACTGGAACTCTATTCATCAATCCAGCCATGCTCTTTCGCCTGCCCTGCTTTCGCTCACTCTTAATATACGAAAATTTGAATAGCAATTGGAGTGAATTAGTGTGTGCATGTGATAAATCTGAACTTCTGCCAAAGGATATAAACTCTCTACTAATTCTCATACAGATTAGGAAGAGGAATAATGATTTACATGGATGCATGTTAAAGTTAAACAACACGATTTAGTCATGTATTAGAGTTTCTGATTGAAATTGTTTATTGGTCATCTTTTTTGCTATCAGAAAAACTTTAGCTGGTGTAATATACAAACATCTTCTCTACCTCAAGCAACACTTCTTCATTTCATCCATAATATCGAACCCCGCGGCAATGCGCGGGCAATCTTGCTAGTACTCACTATTCTCAAATATTCAACTACTATATGAGGACTTGAATGACCCCATATTTTTGGCTAAAAGTCACGTACAAGAAAACAGAGTATCAAATTATGAAATTGTATCTTCTTATTGAAAGGTTCGTACACATGTGTATAATAAAATGCCTCATAGAGCAATAAGTAAAGAATGAAGGTCAAAGCAACACAACACGAACACCTTTCTCACACTCCTGCTCCCATGGTGACTCGAACCCATGACTTCGTACATAGGTAGTGGGTGCTCTAACCACTCAACTTAAGTACAACAATTTGTTATACAACCAAAATAAAAATGTTATAACAGCAGGGCTAGTGGGCACAAAGCGATGGAAGGGTCCAGGCTAGGATGTTAATATAATGCTAATAGCATTTACGCACAGCCTCAAATAATTGAAAATACAACCAGAAACAAGAAAAGAGGCATCATTAGTAGCAAAGCCATATATCCCCACGACACGAATTTCAGATCTGAATTCAACTTGGTGTACCTACTTGTATATATGTGGAAATTATACATTTATGTACATGTCATGGATAATGTCTTTCTGATATATCATATATTGCATTCGTGCAAAATTGTCGATTATATATGGCAACAAATAACACGATCATGAACTAGACATCTTGCCTGATCCACCTTTGATCACTGTAGTAGTTAGTATATAGATTTAATGACCAAAATATCGGTGATTAAGAAAATATTAATGAATATACTAAAAAGAATTTTAAAATCGATGAAATTGTTAAAGGAAAAGCACATTATGTGCCTTCGTCAAAGAAACAGACGAAGAGAGAATCAAGCAATTACAAATCACAGCTCAATCAGCATTTAGTATCATAAATGTAATTGATATTTCCGTTGTAATCTTATCCCTATATAAAGGGGTTATGAATGAAATGAGTAGACCATTCCAATTGTCATTTTTACTTCAACACGTTATCAGCACGCTCAGAGCAAATAGCCAACAGAAAAAAATCTTAATTTTCTAGTTTTCTTTCTAAACGAAAAGCCCCCAAAACCCTAGAAGAAAAAAAATATTTTCTTCTTTTTCTGCCGCCACCAATCAAAAAAAAAAAAAAAAAAAAAATCCTTCGCTCCATAGCCGCGCATCAACCTGGCTTCAGCTAAGCTACAGATTTGCGCAGCAGAAGCAACCAGCCCGCCCACCATCGGCTGCAGACCCGTGCCCAGCAGCCTATCCCAGCACCGATCCGGCGATCCCTGCAGCACCAGACCAGCGCAGATCCCGCCTCCGCACAGCAGCCCAGCGACTGCCCCGTCTCTGCGCGCATATCTTTCCTCCCTGCCCACACACAGCAGCCTACCAGTTCCCTGCGTCAACCCATCAGCCGGTCGATTTCCCATTTCTCACCAGTTCCCGTCACCACTCGCCCTAATCGATCTACCCAACCCATAAGCGAACCAGAAGGCAGGAACGCAGGAGGAGGAAGAAGAGAAAAGAAAAAAAAAAGGTAACTCGGGCCGAAGTAAGGACCCGGCCCAAAGCAAAGGGATCCGGCCCAGAAAAAAAAACAACAAAAAAAAACAAAAGGCCCAAAGAACAGAAGGCCCAGAGAGAGAAAAAAAAAAAAAAAAAAAAAAAACAAGGAACAGGCCCTACGGCCCACAGAAAAAAAGAAAAGTTTAGCAGGCCAAGCAAAAGAAAAACAAATAACAAGGCCCGTGGTCCATTGCCGAAAAAAGAGGAAGTGGCCCAAGCCCAAAAACATCGCTACGCACGCCTGCATCAACACGCGCGTGTGTTAGGATTGTTTTTTCTCGAAACCAAGTATGTTCTCTTTTATTTTCATACCATGATATATTTAATTATTTACAATTAGATTTTTATTTTTATTTTGAGCATGCTATTTTATTGCTTGTATATATGTGATATATATTCGTGGAATCTAAAGCATGTGAAATTATTTATGTTTATACCTTATTGTTTATACTTTTATTATATTTTGTTATTAAGCATGTTTAATTAGATAATTTAGATTGTTTTAAGCATGCCTTATTATTTATGTTTTATATCATTATATAAGCATGATTTATAATTATGTTGAAGCATGCTTTATATTTTATTGCTTATGTTTTTATTATGCAATTGTGAGCATGTTTTGTGAATTTTATTTACTCTTATATAATTATTCCTAAGCATGCATTTATATTATGCTATTATTTATATTTTATTTTACGCATGATATATTATTGTTATTATTATGTGTAGTATATAATTTGTTGTATATTTGTGAAATTTGAGCATGCCATGTAGTTTATTTTTATATGTTATATTTAAATGTAGTTTATTTTTATATGCTATATTTTTATATGCCATGTAGTTTATTTTTATATGCTATATTTAAATGTGCTATTATTATTTCTAGCATGCAACATATACAATCCGCTTTGCCATGATAATGAAAATTCATGCGCATTATACACACACTTACTGTGATAAAGTATTTTCACATAGCATCGAAAAAAAAAAAAAAATGTGTGACCATTACGAATCTTGGTCTTGAAATCTAATTTATATGTTTGGAAAATAATTTACGTGGATGTCTTTATGACTGCGTAATTTATATCTTCTCTTTTGTTTTATGTAGATGGCTGATCCAACTCGACCTGAGTTTGACATTTTGGACTCAGAAGGACTTGAGTACCATCGTTGGGTTTCCGATATAGAAACTGCCTTTGTGGCAAAAGACTACACTGCCACCATTACTGATCCCAAAGATGATGAACTATCTAATAAGATGAAAGCAGATGCCTTAATTTTTCTGAGGCGACATATTGATCCTGGCCTACGCTGGGAGTTCCTTCAGTTGAAGACACCCAAAGCACTGTGGGATGCCCTTAAAGGACGTTTTGGGAACATTCACGATACTTTGCTCCCAGGACTAGCTGTTCAGTGGAATGGAATCCGCTTGCTTGACTATAAAAATGTCAATGACTTCAACAAGGACATGTTGCGCTTAAAGGCACGTCTCAATTTCTGTGGAAGGGAAATCACAGAAGATGATATGATCTATAAGACTATTACCACCTTTCCTAATTCAGCTTTTATACTAGCGAACCAGTATCAGTTGGATTATGACAACAAAAGAATCACAACCTTCAATAAGTTGATAAACCTACTGCAAGTGGCTGAGAGACAAAATAAGATTCTCTTGAATAACAATGCCAGGCCCACTGGGACAAAGAAAATTCCCGAGGCTAATTATGGAAAAATGAAAGGTGTGGAAATAACTTCATGCAAGGGGGTTTCGACGTGCTGATCCCTACCCACGTGGCAACAATGCACCACGTGGAAAGGGACATGCGGATCATGGAAACAAGATGCCAAAGGAAAGAGTTGACAATGAACCATGCTATAGGTGTGGATTCATTGGGCATTGGTACAAGAACTGCCAAGCAAACAACAGAGTAGCAGCCAATTACAAGAGGTATAGAGAGTCTAAAGAACAAGTGGCTCACTATATGGAAGAAGGAGGTCATGACCTAGACGTCAACCTTACAGTTACAGACTCCAATGGCAAAGAGGAACTTGCTAAGTCAATGGATGCTCTCAATCTTGACTGATCTGTTTTATTCATTTTATTTTCCAAAGACAGTTGTGAAGGCATAATGCCTCATTTTTAATTAGACTATTGTTTAGTCTTAAAGTTTATTTTCAATCATGGATTGATGAATAAGATTTCTGAACAAGACCTTGATTTGATTATCGTTGGCTTATTAATAAATTTCGAATTTTATTCTGAAGTATTGAATTTATTCAAATTTATTTTCTACACACATATTCACATGGTTCGAAAAAGCACTATAAAGATGTAAAGCAATACATCTAGAGAAAAATTATTAGAATGAAAAGAATACCATTCTACGCAAATAGAAAGACTCTAAAGAATATGAGTTATATTTTCTAAATACCTCCCATTTATTTGTAGGAATGAATGGATGAGAACTTGAGTGCTTAGATGAGAGTGGGACTACCCACACAATATTAAGTAATAGGCAATTATTCATTGAACCAATAGCCTATAATTCCTCTGTGACTACGATGATTGGATCATCACAAGTAATAAAAGGGCGAGGAACTGCCAAATTTTTGCTGCCTAATGGCACAACATTTAAAGTCACAGACGCTCTATATGCACCTAGAGCTAATCGAACCTTGTTAATGTTTCAAAGCTATTTGTGCCAACGATTATCCAGTAAAAACAAACCGTGAGAATGGAACTGAATACCTTGATATTACATCTAATGACTATGGAAGGAAACACATCTTAGAGAAACTTATGAGTCAATCTAGTGGACTGTATCTCACTACGATTCGGATCATTGAATCCTATATTGTCACCAATAATGAAATGTGGGACACTGACTCATACAGGCTTTTGCATGACCACCTATGGCACCGAGGTCGTGACATGATGATCCGTATTTTTCAAGAACTCACACGGACATCCCTTCTTTCGAGTGAAAAATGGGAGAAAAATCCGCCACACTGCAAGGTGTCGGTTCTAGTATTGTTCAAATGCAGTCATTGACTTCTGAAGTACCAGAAGCACTACCTCCCTCCCATTATGCCTCATTGACTATTTCAAAGGCACATCACTCGTTTTGTAAAGCCTGCTCTTTAGCAAAAACAGGATCGAGACCTTCCTATGCTAAAGATACAAAACAAAACATTCCATTCTTACAAAGAATACAAAGAAATGTATGTGGACCTATCCATCCAGAATGCGGACCATTCAAGTACTTTATGGTTCTGGTGGATGTTTCGACAATCTGGTCACATGTCGTTTTATTATCCACAAGAAATGCTGCAACACTCCTAGCACAGATTATACGTTTAAGGGCTCACCACCCTGATCACCTTATCAAGTCTATAAGGCTTGATAACGCTAGAGATTACATCAAAAGCATTTGATGATTATTGCATGTCTATCGGGATTGATGTAGAGCATCCTGTACCCTATGTGCATACACAAAATGGTCTCGCAGAAGCCACCACCAAAAGGCTATAGATGGTGGCTAGGGCATTGGTTATGCGCACCAACCTGCCTATATCTGCATGGGGTTATGCAATATTGCACGCAGCCTTACTTATTCGTTTAAGACCCACAGCTAGCCAACCATTTTCTGCGTATCAGTTGGTAACTGGATATCAGCCTGACATTTCACACTTACGCATATTTGGTTGAGCAGTATATGTGCCTATTGCGCCCCCACTGCGCACCAAAATGGGTTCTCAGAGACGATTAAGTATTTATGTTGGATACGAATCCCCAACAATTATACGCTATTTGGAAACCTTGACAGGCGATCTCTCTACCGCTAGATTTGCGGATTGTCACTTTAATGAGACAGTCTTCCCGTCGTTAGGGGGAGATAGGAAAAAGGATTTTCCAAGGGAACGACAGGAATTGTCGTGGTTTGTCCCCACTCTGTCTCATCTTGATCCCCGCACTTCATAAAGTGAAAGTGAAGTGAAAAGAATAATCGATCTTCAGAACGTAGCAGATTCGATGCCTGATACGTTTACTGATATCGTAAAAGTGACGAGATCACATATACCAGCTGCAAATGTACCTGCAAGGTTAGAAGTCCCCAACAAGGAGCACGGTGCCGCAGATAGAGGCACTGCAACCGCACTTAGTGGAGGTGTAGTTGAGGCCGTGGCTCCCCAAGGAAGAGGGGGAGGTCACTTGGTTCGATTGACACTCACCCAAGGAAGAAGAGGGTGAGTAAGGCATAAACCAATCATCAATGTATAGAATCCCTCTCATGAGATTGTCTCTGATTATAGTTATGTCCATGAATCAATACTGGAGGACGCTCCGATGTTTAAAATGATTCCAGAGAACAAAGAAATCTCAAAGGATTATGAGAGTGCGTATGAGTTGATAGAAAGATCTTCCATACACATTGATGATATATACTGTTGCTCAAGGAATCATAGAGCACGATGATATCGAACCACGCTCTGTTGCAAAATGTCAACAAAGAGCAGATTGGCCTAAATGGAATGAATCAATCCAGGTAGAATTAGATTCTCTGACAAAGAGACAGGTATTTGGTCCGGTAGTGCTAACCCCACCAAGTGTAAAGCCTGTAGGACATAAATGGACATTTGTCAGAAAGCGTAATGAGAAGAATGAAGTCCTAAGGTACAAGGCTTGCCTCGTGGCGCAAGGTTTCTCACAACGCCCTGGAATTGACTACGAGGAGACATCTCTCTAATGGACGTTATAACGTTCTGCTACTTAGTTAGCTTAGTAATTTCCGAAGGACTGGAAATGCAGCTCATGGATGTGGTTACTGTATATCTCTATGGGGATCTAGATTCAGAGATATATATATGAAAAGTGCCTAATGGCCTTACATTACCCAAGTCAAGTGACTCTAAACCACAGAGTGCGTTTGCAATTAAGTTGAAACGCTCACTTTACGGATTGAAACAATCTAGACGGATGTGGTATACCCGTCTAAGTGACTACTTGATTGGGAAGGGATATAAGAACGATGAATTATGCAACTGCGTATTCATAAAGAAAACAAGTTCCGGATTTGGAAATTGTAGTAGTATATGTCATACCTGGTACTCTTGATGAAATAAGAAAAACCGCGAGCTACTTGAAATCCGAATTTGAGATGAAGGATCTTGGGAAAACTCGATTCTATCTAGGTCTTGAACTAGAACACCGAGTTTGTGGAATATTGATCCACCAGTCTGCATATGTCCAAAAGTCAGGCAATATAACATGGACAAAGCACATCCTGCTAGCACTCCCATGATCGGTCGAAGTTTGGATACAAGGAAAGATCCATTTCGTCCAAAGGAAGATGACGAAAAGGTGTTGGGAGCTGAAATTCCCTATCTAAGTGCAATAGGCGCATTATTGTACTTAGTCCAATTTACTCGACCAGACATTGCATTCTCAGTGAACTTGTTAGCTAGATTTAGCTCAGCGCCAACGCAGCGACACTGGAATGGTATCAAGAACATTTTCCGATACCTAAAAGAAACCATTGACTTGGGACTGTTCTTTCCCTACAGAGAGACAAGAGGGACCGCAGATGGAACTGCAATCCCTAAAGGAAATGTTGATGGCGAAAGCGCCACTCACTACACTGAAACGCCAAATAACGTTTTGGTTGGTTTTGCTGATACTGGGTATCTCTCTAACCCACATAAAGGTCGTTCCCAAACTGGTTATGTATTTACCAATGGGAACACAGCGATATCTTGGAGATCAACCAAGCAGACCTTTGTGGCTACCTCCTCGAACCACTCAGAGATCATTGTTCTACATGAGGTGGTTCTTGAGTGTGTATGGTTAAGAACTATCATTGCACATATCCGAGGGACTAGTGGTTTGAGTTCTACCACTGAAGAACCTACTTGCATTTACGAACACAATGCAGCTTACATCGAACAGATGAAGCTAGGTTATATTAAGGGTGATAACACAAAATACATATCGCCAAAGTTGTCCTACAATCAGCAACAACAGACTCTCCTCAAGATTCAAATGAATCAAGTAAGGTCTGAGGAGAATGTGGCAGATTTGTTCACCAAATCATTGCCTAAGGACACATTTGAGAAACATGTGAAAAGCATAGGAATGTGAAGACTTTCCAAGCTCCCTAGATTAATGTAAGTATCAGGGGGAGGTGTAGACGTCAGGGGGAGTCTAACACACACATGTCATTCTCAAATGTAGAAGGTGCGTTGTGCTCTTTTCCTTCGACCAAGTTTTATTTTTGTCCCACAGGGTTTTTATTGTTACTTGGCAAGGTTTTTAGTGAGGCAACAACTCATGCACCATTTCGTCTTTGACTTGGCACAAGGGGGAGTGTTAAAGGAAAAGCACATTATGTGCCTTCGTCAAAGAAACAGACGAAGAGAGAATCAAGCAATTACAAATCACAGCTCAATCAGCATTTAGTATCATAAATGTAATTGATATTTCCGTTGTAATCTTATCCCTATATAAAGGGGTTATGAATGAAATGAGTAGACCATTCCAATTGTCATTTTTACTTCAACAGAAATATAATTGTATGAAATTTTTGTGTAAATGATCCCCTAAAAATTTAAAATTTCATCAATGTTATCAAAATTTTGGACTTTAAAGTTGCTACTATTTGATGCCACCATATCTTCGGGTTCATTTGATGAGCAATGGTTGTTGCTTATAAATGATATTTTATCATAGTAGGCTTAACTAGTAGCATAAGGAATCACTCAATGATATATTGTTGTACATGCATATGTATTATGTATGCACACCTGACCAACCATACTCTTCCACTATATCATTAACATATATAATTTTTTTTTTTGGTATTGATTAACATATATAATAGACTGTTGCCTGAAACTTAAATCGTCATTAAGGATTTTATATATACCTAAACTTTTGTATGATGGAAGGAGAAGAAGTGGATGCTTTTTATCTCTGTCTTTTATATAGGCATTATCTCACCAATGTAAGAATCAAAGAGATAAAAGAATCACAAACTAATCCAACATGTCCCTACTTTTATTTCTCTGATACGATGTTTGCTCCCATGAAATGATCAATCATTGATCCTTTACAGTGAATTTATACTTTTTCTCAAGGACATGTCAATGAACAATATCAAATGGCACTCGAAAAGATGATATCTACTAAAATGAGTGTTTGACACTAATTAGTTCTCTTTCCCCATCAAAATTTTTTGTTATTCTCACTACAAAAAAAAAAGCATTATTTGTGACGCCTTATTTAATTGCCACAGGAGGCGCGGCCGTCCCAAATGTCTTTAATTTCAGGCGGAATTAAGCGCCCAAAGTTGGCGTCAATATATTTGCGTCTCCTATTAAGTGCCGTCGCACAAATTGTCGTAAATAGGCATAAAACAAGGAGGGTTTGCGACATATTGTGAAATACGTCGTATCAACAACCAAAAAGAAACTGCATCAACCTAAAGTCAGTTCCTATCACGTCTCCTATAGCTAGACGACAAGACTCCCTCTCCCTCTCTCCCTCTAGCCCTCTCGCTTGCTCAAAGCTAGTTCTTAGCAATACTTTGTTGTCACAACTACATAATCAAGCAAGATCATTCAATTGAAATCATTCTCTTCATCTCCATCAGGTAAGGTCATTCAAAGTATCGCATTTTTTGTTTTCTATGAACTGGGTGAGTCTTCCTTTTGTGATTTCTCTACTGTGAATTGATTAGGGTTTAGTTATTTTGCGATGGAATACAACGTTGCAAAAAAATATGAAATCCGACACCAGTATCTACGACGGACACAGATCGTCGCAAAAGATTTTTTGCAACAGAAGAAAAATGTAGCAAAAGCCCATAGAGTATTTGTTACCCATTTTTTGCCGACGCCTTGTTATCTGTCGCAACCCTGTCACAAAAGATTTTTTGTGACGGTTTTTTCATTATTTGTGACTATTTTGTTCCGTTGCAAAAGATCTCTTTTTTTTATAGTGTATTCTGTTCATACATCACTTTCTCCCACCAAACGCCACATATAAAACTTTAATTGTTAATCCACTACAAAGCCTTTAAAATTTTGTAAGATTAGGGTCATGGGTTGTTGTAACTTAATGCATCTGGTCTGCAACAATCAACAACTGTTAGTCATTAGCATATTCGACAAAAATATTATGCTATTAATAGAATAATGACTATTATCAAAACATTATAGGGGAGAAATCTGATTGAATCCTAATCGATCGAACTAACATAATTGTGTGTTTCAAAAAAATAAAAAAACATAATTGTGATTGTTAATGTTTGGATCCGTGGGGATCTAATTAATGTAAAAGAGAGAAAGAGCGAGAGCGAGAAGACACAAGAAGTATAGTGGTTCGTCTTCCGCCTTAGCGGGAGACTACGTCCACTTGAAAGCTTAACTATGTGTGTTGGGCCTTGCGGCCCAAGAGGATAACATGAGATGTAATAGGATGATGTTTAAGTGGGAGGAGGGTTCCCTTTTATAGGTAAGGGAACCCCTCTCATTTACATTTTCTTAGATGTGGGATGCAAAACCACTATTCTAGTCTAGAAAGCCATATTGTGGGGGCATGTTGGCAAGGCCGGGAAGGTGGCTTCCTGGGGAGGTATTGGCCGCTTCCGACTACCGTGGCGTAGCTTGGACATCACCCCCCCCCAAGAGGGTGTTATTTATGCTTGGTGATATTGCAAATCCTCCATATTGTTGGAGGTATGTATAAGTCCCCAAGTAAGAGGAGCTTCTTGGTTGGGGACACATGATGTCATCAAGCATAAGTAACGTCCGAGAGGGGCCTAGCCCCTATAAGTCCCCTAACTCAGTAAGCAAGAAGGGACTCGTTAACCTGCACAACAAAGACAAATGCACGCATATGTAGAATGCTTGTTGTATTGGCAACAAATGTGAGTTGCATTGATATGCGTTGGCATATACGAATGTACGAGGTGCATGATACATGTTGATGTATACATGTGAATGGCGCCGAGTATGATCGAGTATGACGTATAAACTCGAGCACGCATGTGGTTGTGTGAACATATGAATTGCATATGATAAATGCGTGATGCGCCAAGAAAACGAACGAGGTCAAGTTGACAAGGTTACACTAGGTTTAGGTTGCATGAGTGCCATGAAGGCAAGCGTTTGTAATTCGTGAATGATGAATACGTGAACGCTTGTGTTTGTTTGGTTTTCGCTGTATTAATGGAACGCGAAAAGAATTCGATTTGTTGCAAATGACAAATGGTAGAAGAATTCAATGTTCCATTAATGTGTATGATGTCGAGAGGATGTGAGTGTAAAGCTTGGGAATTTCGGAAGGCAAGAGCGTGAAAGCTAGGAGGTGCCGGGAAGGCGTGAGAGGGAAGCTCAGGGGTTGTCGGGAAGGCATGAGCAGGATGCTCGATGGGTGCCGGGAAGGCGTGAGTGGGATGCTCGATGGGTGCCTGGAAGGCGTGAGCGGGATGCTCGGGGGTGCCATAAAGGCATGAGCGTGAAAGTTCGGGGGTGCCGGAAAGGCTTGAGCGGGAAGCTCGAGGGTTGCCGGGAAGGCATGAGTCGGATGCTCGATGGGTGTCAGGAAGGCATGAGCGGGATGCTCGATGGGTGCCGGGAAGGCGTGAGCGGGAAGCTCGGGGGTGAGGGGAAGGCGTGAGCGGGAAGCTCGAGGGTGCCGCAAAGGCGTGAGAGGAAAGCTCGGGGTTGCCTGGAAGACGTGAGCGTTAGAGCTTGTGAGCGAGAAGCTCGGGGGTGTCGCAAAGGACTGAGCGGAAATCTCGAGGGTGCCGCGAAGGCGTGAGAGGAAAGCTCGGGGTTGCCGGGAAGGCGTGAGCTTTAGAACTCGTGAGTGGGAAGCTTGGGGGTGCCGCAAAGGCGTGAGCGGAAGCTCGGAGTTTCCGCAAAGGCTTGAGCGGAAGCTCGGGGGTACCGCAAAGGCGTGAGCGGAATCTCATGAGAGAGAAGGCATGAGAGGAAATCTCGTGAGCGCGGAGTTCCGTGGTGCCGCGGAGGAGTGAGCGGAAGCTCGGGGGTTGCTGCTGAGGCATGAGTGGAAGCTCGTGAGCGGAAAGCTCAGGGTGTGGCCATGAGACATTAACAGGTAGCTCGAAGGTGATGCCCTGAGGCATGAGCGTAACCATTGCTAATTATGCTGGGCTGTATGTACAAGTCCCCGATCAAGGAGGGTTTTCAGCGGGGTTGATACCAAAGAGTGGCTTTGTGTTGTATTGCTAGCATAATTAGTGCATGTGCGTCGTCCATCTAGAATTGGTCGGAGCGAACGCTTATGCCCTTTCTGATGGGCCCCTGCTAGGTCCTCCAAGGAGTCCCCCACTCCTGGCCATAGACCTCCGTATGGTCGGAAAATTGTTTGATGAGGGGAACTGCGTTTAAGCAGTGGGTGTTAGGTAGCGAACCTAATCTTTGATACCCAAGTGTCAGGGGTTAACTGCCGGATCAATGGCTGCCGTGGGCTGAGTTAACCGGTCCCTTTACTCTTTCTTGGAGGAGAAAAGCTTGACTGCAATGTCGCGTAGCGGTTATTGTCATTATGAGGAGTTGCCTTATCGCTTGGCGGTTGGTCGTAGACCATAGACTAGTGGAGTCTAGACCCGTTTAGGTCTATTTCCCACGGGGAAAGTTTGACAAACTATGGTGCCCGAAGGCTAGACGATATGTTTACATATAGTGTATATGCAAAGTTTGTAATTGTATGAACAATGACAAATAAGTATAGCAAGTAATAATATATAGATCTTATGACCATGTCACATGCATAATAGAGAGTGGCAAGTGTGATGGGTGTCCATATAAAATTTTGGGAGTAGCTCTCGATGAAAGCTATGAAGGATTGTAAACTTAGAGCTTAACTAAATCATGTTGGATATGTTTGAGCGAGTTAGGTTGTGTTCGAGCAACTTGGGTGTAGTTGAGCGGGTAGGTGCTGTGCGAGCATGCGGGGAGTGACCCAAGCAAGTCGTGGCCATGCTCAATACCCAAGCGAGTCGTAACCCAAGCAAGTCGTTTATCCGGGCATGTTTAATTAAGTCATAAGTGTCACAAGCTTCTAGATGTGGCATAGGTTGTTTGAGTGTCACATGTTTATTTAATTGAGTTGTAATTAAATAGAAGCATAGCATATATATAGCATGTGCTTGTATTAACGTTGCTAATAGTGTTTTTGCATTTGATGTGAAACATGCTTAGAGATCATTGAGATCGATATGTGAAGCATGTCATATGTAGCATGTAAAGCCTAGAAGGCATTGCCGAATCTACGAAATGTTGTAGGCATGCTTAGGAGTTATAAAAGTATGGCATTGGCATGACACTAGCTCAAATTGAAAGAGTGTAAAAGATAAGATATAATTACTTATCTTATGCCGATTTGGAGCGAGTTGGAGTTGAAATTGATGTAAGTACCCAAATCATGTTGGAATTGTCCAAACATGACGCGTCATTGCTTTGGTGGATAAAGTGCTCCAATGATGTACCTCAACTCATAGTTGCGGTTGAATGCTTGGTAGAAATAGTTGAATTTCTTTGAAACAAAATAGTTGATTAATATGTGTATTTGTAAGATCAACATCAATAATTTGCGTATGTACTTTGATAAAATTGTAAGCAAAGTGTATAAGCAAATGTAGTGTTTGATGACAAATAACATGCATATTTACTATATACTAAAGCGGCTGCACTATTCATTTTACTGTTCATCTTGGGGGGTAGGAAATGACGGTTTTGCCTTTTTTTTTTTCCCTCAACTTACGGCGCTGCCATCGTTGTACAAATATTTGTTTTCAGTTGTTTGGGAAGCCTCCGCTTACACCGACTTCAACCTTCGACTGCACCTCTTTCTTCCGGAATCATCTGTTTACAGCGACTGCTCATTATCTCCTCTAATCTCAGGTACCCAAAACAATTTCTTTAGGAATTCACTCTTTGTGGTCCTATATTATCAGTATTGAACAAGAAAATCATGTCTGGGTTTGTTTTGGATTGTTCATCGGCTTATTCAGTGGATTGTTTTTTTCAATCGGTAGGTTTGATTTGTTCATGCTTCAATTGCTTTGATTTGTTCATGCGATTGGTTTTGTTTTGAACTGATTCATAGATAACTGATTCAATTGATAAAAGGTAACTTTTTATGTAAATTTTTCGGTCAATTTTGTTCGGTATGGGCTTTTGAGATTTTATTCGATTAAGGGTTTTGTGTGCGATTTAATGAGCATGGGTTCTCAGCTCATCATTTGAGTATGAGGTCAATTGGGTTTTGATTCATCTTATTTTTGAGATTTCGTTCCCACCTTTACTTTCTTTCTGATTCATTATTTAAATTAAATGTTTAGAAAGAAGACACGAAATTGGGTAAATTGGGTTTTGATTCATCTTATTTTTGAGATTTCGTTCCCACCTTTACTTTCTTTCTGATTCATTATTTAAATTAAATGTCTAGAAAGAAGACATGAAATTGGGTAAACAAAGTCTTGCATAGATAGAGAGACCATGAAACATGCACTCTAATAAGTCATCGACCACAAAACAAAAGAGCCAAGTAAGTCAAATAAAACAAAATTGCATACATAAATTTGTTTAGCTCTGTTGTATTTGTTTACCTTGCAATTTGTAAAGTTGAATTTGGTTTTTGAGTGAAAATGATGATAGTGATTGTCGCCCAGTCTTATTTGCATCCAAGAGATGCAAGGTGGTGAATGACTTACTTATATCTTATTTCATTCATGTAGAAATTGATAGAAAGTTTTGATAGGGTAAATCAGTTATTGTTTTTCTGATGTGGTACTTCACTTTGCTGGAAGCGACTGGGTTATTTTTACAAACCATTACTCTCATGTGGGTCAAATGATATAATCCATTAGATGAAAATTTAGTGGATAATGGATATTGATGTGACAAACCATTTGAGGGTTTTCGAAAACAGGGTCTTTGAATTCAATAAATATGCTATTTGAGTTTACAGTTGGTTGTAATAATTCCTTACTGTTTATTGAGGAGGTTCAAAGGCAATCTGCCTTAGTAGTGATACCTGCTCTAACACTAAAAAATCTACAAAAGAACGTTTGAAAATAAAGTGGTTTAAACGCAGAGAGAGGATTCTAAATGTGTTTTGATAAAATTCTTTTGACTTTTTTCTTTCTTTGGAGGAGTTTTTATTTTTTTTTGTTGCAGACTTTTTTCTTTCTTTGGATGAGGGCAGTTTTTGTAAAAGTTCCAGCGCTGGAGTGGATTTTGATTGATAATATTGATTACAAGAAGTTGAATATGTTTACCTTGATAGTATTGAGTTCGTCCGTACGCTGCTTTCTTTGTCTTCTGCTTTGGATTTTGATCGACAGTATAGGGTAAAAGGGTAAAAGGGAAATTTTTGTGGAAATACTGGGATTACGATCTGAAAGTTGTGTAAAGGATATTCTTTTTTGTTTAAATATATGACAGATATATATGTATTAGCTGTTTTGAGTCTTTTGGTCTCAATTCTGGAGCTGATTGTTATTGTTCTAGGTTCTGGGTTGTGGTTGTGGGTGCAGTTGGTTCTGAACTGAGGAAGAGGAAGCTGTTGTTCTGTGTGTTACCAGATTAAAGGTATTGTGTTTTTGAGATTTTATTTTTGTTGTGGTATGATTTAATATCTTCTGGTGTCTGATTTAGATTTTTCTTATTCCTCTACTTTGGTTTTTTTACTTTCTAATACAATAAATGAATGCTAATGAAGAGTAGCAGTGGTATTGCTGGGTTAAGTTGGCTTGGCAGATTGTGTGAAAAGAGTATGTGAAGAGTAGTCATTAAATTGGAATGAGCAGAGTCAGACACCCATTTTGTTTGTATTCCTTGATCTCGATGATATCAGTCGCTCTTAAATATTAAAACCAAACCTCACAAATCAATATAGATGGGTATTGTGGTATCTTTTTATGTATGTGGAGTGCAGCTTTCTTCTGAAGCTTAAATTCTTTGTCTGACATTTGCATTTGCTTTATTGTGCAGGCCAAATAAAGGAGGTCTTTGTGGTGCTACACTGCCAAATTAGTCCAGGTAACAATTGACCAAAATGACCAAAACTGCATATGGTGGAGAAACTTCTCAGCTATAGTGATTTGTTGTCCATATTGGGACAACGTAGGTGAATTGAAATGAATGTAAACAAACTTAAATTCAATATTGACAGCAACCAAATAACTCAAAAGGGTGAAAGAATAACCACGACCCTAAATCTTCATTGTAATTAATTATAGAGTTCTTGACCGAATCTTGACTTGGATCTAATGTTATAGGTTCATATTATCACTGATACATTGGTGACAAGTTTGACATTTTGCACATCTATGGTCAACAAGCTCTTACTTTTGCAACTCATTTATATCAATTTTCCTTTGATCTGCACTCATATATATATATATATATATATATATGAACGTGTGTAGGTTTACATTATTTCTATTTGCTTTGCTTGGTTTTGTTTTCAGCTTCAGTTTTACATGTACTGTTGGTAATTTACATTTTATAGTTTCAAAGAAGTATCTCATAAGATGATCTCCCTTCCAAGAAAAGAATAAAACTAATTTATATTATTAGTGTGTGAAATCTTTGTAGTATACATAAATACTTTGTTTGCATTTGTACCACTGCCTACATCATAGAGGTCAATCATTATACCTTTTTTCTGTATATAGGTTGCAGTAATTTTTTTTTTGGCTTACAGAAACTTTGTGTTGAAATTAGTGTTTGTAGTTTTACAATTAATTTCAGCATTTCATTGCCGTTTTATTTGGTTTCCACAGATTTTATGCGAAAGAATCTTGGCACCATTTTGCTGCTGCTGTTCCTCTGTCTATTCATTAGTGTTTCCTTTCTAACATTCAATCATTTTCAAAGACAAGTTTTTCTTTTCTTTGTTTCTACTTACTATTTCTTTTTTCTTTATCTAACTTTAGCCACTGAAAATCGGATGCAACTAGAAATATTAGCATTGAATTGATTCAGTAGCATGTGTTTTTGATTAATGCTGACACTATTTTGCAAGTTTGTTGACTACTCAGCATTTGATGACCCAGTTTCTACTGTCTTTGGCAGAGTCAACAAATGCCTTGGTTATATCTAAGCAGACCATTCTACTTCGTGTAGAGGTAGTGAGTAGCTGCTCATGTCTTTCTATAACAACAAGGCAAACCGCTAATTTTCAAGCCAACATCCATCAAACGGTTCTCATTATTGTTTTTCAACTATTGCTTTATTAGACGATACATACCAAGTTTGATTTGAAGTTATTGATTCCACTGAAAAATTCATGTAACATGTTTTAATCATCCTTTAATGAAGGTGTACAACAAAAACATTCTGCTATGTAATG
Organism: Rosa lucieae; assembly: GCA_024704745.1. NCBI lineage: Eukaryota > Viridiplantae > Streptophyta > Magnoliopsida > Rosales > Rosaceae > Rosa > Rosa lucieae. The sequence goes on from CM045493.1 coordinate 7,537,625, forward strand.
TTATCCCAGTAACGTCTAATAGTAATTCCCACAGCAAAGCGCGGGCAAATATTACTAGTATATATCTATTTGAATGTCGAATTTGCGGGGAACATACAAGCTCTCATTATTTCTAGATAACATACAAATGCATCGTTTATATGCAAATGAAATAATCATATAGCATAAGTGTGATGATTGGATACATAGCGGCAATGTGTATGCTCATAAAATAATGTAAAGATGGAGCTTGCAAACTCCATATAATTTTCAATTGGACATATAGGCAAACTAATGTTTTCTATCGATGATGCCATGTGCAAAAGATGTATAGCTGGAAGCATGTGGTTGTTAACCAATGTAAATAACCTTTGAGACAAGGACTTTAATCAAGCACCAACACGTTTTCATATTATATGGATGAGCATGGATGGTGTTGATAGTTGGTTTTAGCGACACATGCAACATAACTGTTAATATACGACTAACAAAGAATGAAAAGCATGTGGCCGATACATGCTTGATGTATGACCATGCTTGGTTTATCACAAAGGATATACACACACGTCTTTATGGTTACATGCTGTCGTGGGGTTGTAGGTGCCGTGCACTTGTAGGCATGTAGAGACAAACTAGAGAATAATGCAGTGTGTATAGATTATAATTAATAAGAGATATTGATTAAAAGAAATAAGCTTATCTGGTTGGTTGGAGCGTCGCCATAGATTTTACTCGACTGAGAGCTGGTGAACTGACTAAAATCCAGCGTCAAGTTTCGACGAGTTGATGAGGTTCTTTGGCAGTCAAGCGTCAAGCCCCAAATGTCAAAGAGCTGACGCAGCAAAGGAGCTCGGCGCTGATGCCCAGCGAAAGAGAAGCTCAGCGGAGGAGAAGTTCAGCAGAGGAGCTCGGCGCTGATGCCCAGCGGACGAGAAAGCTCAGCAGAGGTTGATGATTGAAGATGGAATGGGTGTCCAAAGTACTTTGGCACGATTGTGTTTTTTTTTTTTTTGGTGCAGCGTTGACTTTGCTTACCAAGGTTGACTAAGACTCATCAACGTTGACTTTGCTGACCTTAGCCTTGTGGGCGTTGACCCAATGCCAACAAGCCAAAGTTTATGGTACGTGACAAAGTCTTTCTATTGGCTTCTCACAAACGGCACCAATGTTAATGTTTGGATATGTGGGGATCTAATTAATGTAAAAGAGAGAGCAAGAGAGAGAATACACAAGAAGTATAGTGGTTTGTCTCCCACCTTAGCGGGAGACTACGTCCACTTGAAAGCTTAACTATGTGTGTTGGGCCTTGCGGCCCAAGAGGATTACATGAGATGTAATGGGATGATGTTTAAGTGGGATGAGGGTTTCCTTTTAGAGGTAAGGGAACCTCTCTCATTTACATTTTCTTAGATGTGGGATACAAAACCACTATTCTAGTCTAGAAAGCCATATTGTGGGGGCATGTTGGCAAGGTCGGGAAGGTGGCTTCCGGGCGAGGTATTTGCCGCTTCAGACTACCGTGGCGTAGCTTGGACATCGGGCTACGGGATGCCTGTCTCGGTTGGGCCCCACCATGGCTTGTGGCCCCCCAAGAGGGTGTTATTTATGCTTGGTGATGTAGCAAATCCTCCATATTGTTGGAGGTATGTACAATGATCAAATTCTCTATTATTTATTATCACTTGAGCTAATTTCAAAGACCTATTATATATAGGGTTCTTGACCAAAAGCACCAAAATGAGGCAAAGTTATCTCATTTACCCCAGCAACAAATTTTTATTCCTAATTACCATGTTTAAAGAAAAATGACAGTTTTGCCCTTCACTTAATTAATTAATTACATCTGCCTCTATGTCTCTCTCCTCTCTCCATGATCTGAACTAACTCTCTCGCTCTCTCTCTCTCTCTCTCTCTCATTCCTCTCCGATCTGCTCTGTCTCCATCTCTCTCTCTCTCTCATCGCTCCTCGATCTCCAACTATGGCAAGGTTTGACCTCTCGCCCAGGTTCCACTGCAACTCGCAAGTGAGCTTGACCGCGTCCAACCACTGCAACTACCAGATTCCGTGCAACTAGCCTGTGAGCATGACCGCGTCAAACCGCCTCGCCAGTGTGGGTCAACTTTTGCCCGGATTCTGCTGCAGCTCGCCCAAGCTCGACCAGCGCTGACAACGACGACCACACGACGTCTTCGATGGCCTCCTAGACACCTCGCCGTCTCTTTGGCGTCGCCGATGGCCTCCTGGACGACGCCGTTGCTCGACCCAGGCTATGGCAGAGGAGAGAGGTGATTGGGTGCCCAGAGCTTTTCTCTGGGTGCCCAAATCAATTTCTAGCTTTTTTTTTTTTTTTAAGTAACCGGACAGAAGGAAAGGAAACAAAAAGGTTTTGAATGTCTATTGCCCCTTAATAGACGTCTAGCAATAAACGGCTATTGGGGGGCAATAGACATTTTGAATTGATGTAATCTCGTTGTTTTTTTTTTTTTTTTCTGTAATCAAAGTTTTATTTGTCTAAATTTAGAGAGATTAGTTCTCATTCTAGCAACAAAAAGTCCTATTGGGAGGCAATAGACTTCTATTAGGGGCAATAGATGTCTATTGGGGCTAAAAAAAACTTTTTGGCGAGATTTTTAGCAAATTCCGGTGGGCGGCAACCGGTGACAAGTGACCTCCAAAGTTGACCGGATTCCCGCGGCCGGTGACCGGACGGTGACCGGACTCCGGCGAAGTCTCCCATGGTTTCTCTCTCTCTCTCTCTAAGTACAAAGGGGTAAGGGTAAAATGGTATTAAAAAAAATTTAAAAAAAAAAAAATCTTAATGGGGTATTAGGGAATTCCTCCTTAGAATGTTTTGGGTAAGAGGGAATTAAAAAAAACTTAATAGGGTAAATGGGAAAAAAATCTCTAAAAATGGAGTAAATGGACAAAAACTCTTATATATAAGCAGCATTACCAACGCAAAACCCTGGATTATATTAATTGTAAAGAGATTCTTCCGTGGGGCACCCGCACCACGTGGCTTTAGGACTGATCAATAAGGAACTTAGCAGGAGAGTATTTTAGGTATTTCACTTTAATAAGCAGGGTTAGTTTCAGAAAAGAGAGAACAGTTTCTGATTTTTGATTGGAGGGTGGTGCGGGAGCCCCTATGCAAGAATTTCTCTTAATTGCACGGGATTAATTACACATCTGGTCGGAGAAATATTATAAAATAGGGAAAAAAATGCAAATAGTACCTGACATTTGGCTTATTAGTAACTTTATTACCTGACAAAAAAAAATCACTTTAGTACCTGAAGTTCAAACCCAGATCCAACTTTAGTACCTAAAACACTGTTGGCCGTTACGGCGTTAGTCAACTGTCAAACTTTGAGGGTATTTTTGTCCTTTCACTAAATTTCTTCTTCTTCCTCAAGCTCTCTTCGTCTTCTTCTTCCTGGTGATACGCTTAAAGTAAGCGCCAAATTTAACCCTGAAGTGTCATCGTTAGTATAGAATAAGTAGGGATCGTTCTAACCGGGGATTGAGGGTACACCTGTAATTGCAAAAACAACTAAAGAATTAATAAAAGTAAAAAGTATTATTTACAAAAGTAAAACAAAGAAAGAAATATATACAAGTAAACACAAATAAGGGGGGGGGGGGGTTTAGAATAATTAAATTAAAACTCAAAATAAAGAAAATAAAGAAAATGTAAAAACATATATACACGGTGGAACGAAAGGAATAAAGATCAAAACCACATCCATATGAATGAAATCCAATCACAATTCCTATAGTTGATTTTCTATGTCATGAGAAAGAAGTTGACCATGTGAAATGTTAGAAAGCAAACGATTTCCCATTTTTTACTTTCCTTCAATATTTAATCTAAGTGAAAGCACCTAAATTAAACCTATTGAACATGCAATCATAGTTTAGAAAGCTAGCTACTCAAGAACACATTCAACGCATGAAGAGACAAAGAAAGGCTGTCAACCAAAGTGCACAACCTAGTTATGAATAAGTTCACCTATTTGCAATCCTCCTTAATTGATTTCGACTTTTGTCCAAAGCCTTTACTACTTAAATTAGCTCCAATTACATGCATATATCATAAGTTGGCCACCAAAGAACATAAACATGAAAAAATTTTCTATAATCCAAAATCAATCAAGCAATCAACCATAAGCAACATTTAAATCAACATATAAAAATCACAATTTTATTTCAAAACATATAAATAGGCTTAAACTTTGCCCTAAATGTTATGTCAACTAGAAATCAAGTTCATACGAAATCAAACAAAGAAAACCTGAAAAGGTTACAAGGAAAAAGATAGAATTACACCATGAAGGATGAATGGTGGAAAGCTTGAGACGTTGGTCTTGGATCTTGAAAGCAAGGCTCCAAAGCTTCACGACACAAGGTGGATGATGGTGGCTAGGAGGCTTCATGGCTTCTTCTTCTCTTATTCTCTTTGCTTGAAGACGTAGAGACTTGAAACTAGAGGATGGAAAGAAAGCTTGACGTTATGGAGAGAATTTTCTGAATGAAGAGGTGTGTTTTGTGGTATAGCATAAGGGGGTTTATGTAGGGGAAGGCAAGGCTTCATGAATTTAATTTCCAAAGTATTTTCTGGTTGCACCACACAGCTCCAACCAATGAATTAATGCCACGTCAGCTCTGCCATGTCACTCAATCAATCAAAAAGCTCCAGAATAATTCCATAATCTTTCCAAATATATTATTGCGGATTTTCCCAAGATTTTATCTGATTTTTCTCTTAATTTTCGGCCAAAATAATCTTGAGTGAAAATAGGAATGAATCTGGACTTGTTTTGGACATTTTCTCCCTTAAATCTCTCCATGGCTTATCCTTAATGTCCTCCCCTTGATTTTCTATTGATTTTCATGACAAAATGCAGATTTTATTCTCTACTTTCAGCCAACATATCTTGAGGGAATTGAGGAACGAATCTGGACTTGTTTTGAATCTTTTCTTTATAAAATTCTCCCTTGATATTCTCCACGTAATCTCCTTGATTTTCCATGCAAAAATCCGATTTAATCTCCCAAAATATCTCCCATGTCATCATGTGGTCTCCTAATCCCTTCAGGTTTCCTAGCCTCATCAGGATTCATGCGTTCACTGGGATTCCTAGTCGGACCAGGAAAACTTCATTTCTTTATTTCAGCTCATTTCAGCTCCATTTATTCCAAGGTACCTAGAAAATAGAAACTTTTATTAAAATTACTAAAAATAGAAACTTTCTAAAAATGGAAACTTTCCTAAACAAGAAGGATTTATTTAAGGAAATAACTAAGTAAATATGAGGAAATAACATTTAAAATGTCGCATTAAAATGCTCCTATCACCTGGGCCGGGTCACCCCTTTTTTTTTTTCCTTCTCTCTTTCTTCTTCTTCTTCCTTCGCCTGCCGGTAGATCGAGGGTGGGCAGGCTGCAGGTGAGATCGAGGGTGGCGCTGGTGGGCAGGCTTCAGGCTTGCTGCATGGGGTGGACTGCACAGGCACGTGGCGCGGGGCTGCGCAGGCGGACGCGGGGCTGCGCAGGCAAGGGACGCGGGGCTGCGCAGGCACGGGACGGGGGCTGTTGATGGATCGAGGGTGGGCAGGCTGCAGGGCGAGATCGAGGGTGGGCGCTGGTGGGCAGGCTGCAGGCTTGCTGTGTGGGGTGGGCTGGTAGGCGCGGGACGTTACTAAAAATAGAAACTTTCTAAAAATGGAAACTTTCCTAAACAAGAAGGATTTATTTAAGGAAATAACTAAGTAAATATGAGGAAATAACATTTAAAATGTCGCATTAAAATGCTCCTATCACCTGGGCCGGGTCACCCCTTTTTTTTTTTCCTCTCTCTCTTTCTCTCTTCTTCTTCCTTCGCCTGCCGGTAGATCGAGGGTGGGCAGGCTGCAGGTGAGATCGAGGGTGGGCGCTGGTGGGCAGGCTTCAGGCTTGCTGCATGGGGTGGACTGCACAGGCACGTGGCGCGGGGCTGCGCAGGCAAGGGACGCGGGGCTGCGCAGGCACGGGACGTGGGGCTGTTGATGGATCGAGGGTGGGCAGGCTGCAGGGCGAGATCGAGGGTGGGCGCTGGTGGGCAGGCTGCAGGCTTGCTGCGTGGGGTGGGCTGGCAGGCGCGGGACGCGGGGCTGCTGATGCGGGGGCAATAGCGCGGAGGGCGATTGGGTGAGGCTGGGCAGCGACTGGGTGAGGTTAGGCAGCGCTCGGCCTGGTGTGCTGGTCTGGCCGGCTGTGGGGCTTCGCGGTAGGGGCTGTTACAAGGTGGGTGGGGTTGGAGAGGTGGAGGCAAGAGGAGGAGGTGATGCAATGCTAGAAGAATTTTTTTTTTTTGGTCTGGGGTGGCGGCAAAGAAAAAAAATTTCTTCTATGGTTTTGGTTTTTGTGGAGGAGGTGGTGGGGCAGAAGCGTCAGCGAGAGGAATGAGGGTTCTGGTGGTGGCGGTGGGTGGTCATTGATAATGGTTAAGGGAAGATACAGAGAGAGAGAGAGAACTCTTGAAGAAGAGGTTAATATATATATATATATATATATAATGAATTAAATATGAAAGGACGAAATTATCTTTCAATATATGCCACTTGTCAGACGCCGTTATTGAGTTAACGGCTCCAGATACTAAAGTTGGGTCGGGATTTAAACTTCAGGTATTAAAGTGATTTTTTTTTGTCAGGTAATAAAATTACTAATGGGCCAAAGTCAGGTATTGTTTGCATTTTTTTCCCTATAAAATAATGAGTATAAATTGTCCAGTACCAAACACAGCGACTATAGTCTGATTATTAATCTGATACTGCATAATGTTTGGTGCACCAGAAAGCAATTTCCTGGAGAAGACACGTAAATTAAGCTTCAGAGTTAATAATCACATAGCGCAGGGTAATGGTAAATACAATCCTCAGAACAAAAGGGTGATTACGAGGAAGAAGAAGGAGTAAAACGCAACGCTAGCTAATCACTATTGCATTGATTCAGTGAAGGATATTGAACCCAAAAAAAATGTATATACAATTCGATCTTCTTCGAACCTTAAACCCCCAAGCCCTTATTACAGCAAAACTAAGCTGAAGCCTATCATACAACTATTTAATTGAACTACAGTTGAGTCTGCAACGGTGATTATTATCCCATAACCTAACGACGTTGCCGTTAAACACCGTCAAATCCTGGCACCTGTACCAACTCTTCTCCCCCGTCCTCATCCTCAAACCACTCTCCCACCAGTTCACACCGCCACTCTCTTCCGTCTCGTCCGCCGTCAACTCACCTTCACCGCCAACGTCTCCGTTTGTATCCTCATCAAAATACAATGTAAACTTGACGCCTTTCGTCGAACCTCCGTCATCTTCAAATCTACCTGATGATGAAACGGCTACTGGTGCTCGAGATGGAGCTGAAACCGAGCTTGGCGACTCCTCCTCCACCGTGACCGGCGGCGATGTTTCAGGAAATGAAGAACACCCATTTGAGCTATTGACGACGTCGTTGGAGTGGAACTTCAAGCCTTCAAGGGCTCTAGGTCTGAGCCTCCAGAAGCTAACGGCGGCGGTGACGACGGCGACCCAAGTCCAGAGACTATTGATAACGGTGATCAACCCGAAGCTAACGTAGTCGAAAGCGAGAGCTTCGAGAGGAGAATCCAACAAGAATTTCATGTTTGAAACGAACAGGTGAAATCTGATGATGTTTCAGAACTTTTTGAGGTTGTGGGTTTGAGGAGGATGGTGAAGCTTACACCCCGTAATTGTTGCTGTAGGTCTATCTGCGCAGTGGTGATGAATATATTGGGAAGGGTGAGGCAATGTGAGCCGTCCGATTTTGTGATGGCTAAGTTTGGCTTATTGGATCTGGTATAAGAGATGCCGAGAATCGAGACTAAGATGCGAATTGATAAGGTAGATCCTTCGTTTTATACCCTACCACTTTTTCACTAAGCCATGAACAGCCCGTGACACGTGGAGGTGCAGGAAATAGTGTTGTCTATTTCGTTTCGTAGCCTCCAGAGAGTCTGAGAGGCCTCTCTCGTCATTGCTGACCACTAGAAATATTATGGTGTGCATTAAAAGTAGAAACTAGAGTCTGGAAACTGAAAGAAAATCCTTACGGTAAATTGTGAAACTAAATATATATGAGTTATTCAACCGTGTATAATCACACGGCCACACCAATGTGTAACACAGATGAAGCGACTCTCATCGTATTTAATAATTAAAAACTTTAAATGGTATAGTAAACTTTTTTAATAAATTATAATTTACACAACTTATACAATAGAGATTTTTTTTTTTGGAGAAGATTATACAATAGAGATTAAAGTTAAATTTTCTCAATCAATGACAAGTCCTCATTTTCAAAGTAGGGTGATGCAATTGAATGAAATTAAGAGTGATGTGTATAAACTTATGACAAAGTAAACATGAGATTCACAGCCTAAATTAATTAGCAATGATAAGAGTTGACTCAAATCCGACCTAAACTAATTAGCAATGGTAGGAGTTGACTCAAATCCTTATAAGTCCATAAGCAATGTTATTGAATAATGTGGGAGTTTTGTTTTTGTTTTCAACATGCCCCTCGCACGTGCGGTGATTTCTCAAGTCATACATATCAACAAGTTACATTTGGTGACAGTAAGCAAATGTAGCGATCGCTCAAACATATACATAGATGACCTGACTTTGATACGCGTAACCTAAATCCTTATAACTCTGTAAATAAAGTTATATTTTTTTTCAATGTATACAAAGTTATATTCTCAACAACTAAACGTACAGTAACACAACAATTCGTAATGGTTTGTAAGACTTATAAAATGATCGGACAAAACAAAAAAACTATTGTTACAGGCAAATTTAATGTGTGCTCAACGTCGTGGTGCACGCAGAGTCAAGGTGTACCCAACAAGAACACTGCTCTACAGTTAAATATAATGGTGTCGTACCCTTGCCTTTTTGAATTCAATTATTAAATACCCTTTATTAACGTTAGTTAAAATGTAAATGCAAGAAAAACTGAAGCAACAATTAATAAGTCGCGTGCCGCACGGGACTCGTTTTTTTAATGAGTGTAATTATTGGCGCCAAAGGGCGGGAGATGTAAGAAACGTGAAACGCAAACCGGGAGAGAGGGTTGACGCTAGTGATGTTAGGGGAAAACACGTGGCGGCCGCCCGGTGGTTTTGCACACAGTCTCCACGTTTGTCTTGCTTCGCGTCTTTTTTACCGACTTTGTTACTCAAGGGTTAAAATTCCGACCGCGACGTACGTTATCCTAACGTACGGCGTTTCGTCACCCTAGTCGAAGTTACGGTTTCGTATTCCTTCTCGTACAATATTACAGTGTACACAGTCATCCATGTTTACCTCAACTCAGTTCTGGGACTTTCAAATTTACATTAGTATAGGAACGGGAGCTAACATGGTATCAAAGGAAGGTCCTACAAGTAATTATGATTTCGCTGTAAACTCCGTCCCCTAAGGTTATTTTCTTGAGGTCGATACTCGATACAGAAGTCTTGGTATGACGTATTGACGTATACCTACACGAGTTATTGTAGGACTTTGATTAATTAGCAGTAGGTGAAGCTGTGAAGGTGGTTTGGTAGATAGTACGTATTAGGTTAGAAGATGAGCAGAGATGCACGTAGTGCGTGTTGATAAATTAAGATTGGCCTCTAAGAAAAATTTGATATACCCAGGGTCCAATGATTGGATTGTTACAGGACGTATTGATGGGCCCTTTGCACTTATTGGATCGAGCCTGTTATGAACATGGTACATAAGATTTGCATACGCAACACACATTTTGAGGGGCGTTATATATGATACACATTTTAGAGCTAACCTCATTGTGCAAGTTATGATTCACTATATACCATTCAAATAAATTTACAATATCCTTTACATAAGTAGAATAAATTTTGATACTTTAATCTAGATCTAAATTAAATATGTCGTAGCGTCTCGTAGGTGTGAACGTTCTGCTATGAAATGATGAAATTCGATGAGGAAATTCCAATATGTCTTTTGAATTGAAATAACAAAAGTTTTGGACTCAAGAAGAAAACTTTTTGAGACTGACTTTCAATTTCCAAAAGATAGGGTACGCATAAATATGGTTTAAAATCTCTAATTAAGGATGATGTGTTCTAGTTTTTTTTTTTTTTTTTAAACGTAAAGATCATTATGCTCAAGTTTTTCATAAATTTTGGAGAGAAGAAATACAACTTAGTTCATCAAATGAGAATTGAAAAGACGCAGTTGTGCTTTAAGTTCTTTAAGACCACTTTCAAAATGCAGAAAAGCCTGCGCCTATAGATCAATCACACGCGACAACTTCTGGATCCTGTTCAGTAGGAAGTCCCCTTGCTTGATAGTTGCCTGATACAGAGAATTCTTGGCATCCGGACGATTAGTTTCTAGAACACCTGAAACTTTATCTATCTTGCAGTGGAGTTTCCCTGCTGCAATGAACCGAGACAGCTCCAGATCAATGAAATCCACTGTCACGCCAAATGCCTTTGCCATTGCTTCAATAGTGACACTCTTGTAGGACTCCAAAAATTGAGAATAAACAACGGTTTTGATTTCCCTCATGTAATACCGGGAGTGTGGATGCAAATAACGATCCAGCTTTATCTGCTCTGTCAGACCAGCAAATGCTGCGAAGAATGACTTGTACTGACAATCATAAAGAGAGTTCAAAAACTCAGACAAGTACGGGATTTTCCCAATAACCGTTAGTATCTCTGGAGCATCCACCACCTTCTGTTTTAAAGAAACTCTGTCCAAAGATATAATGCTTGTCAGGACGGTATAAAATATGAAGATGTCATAGGGAAATATTTCGTAAGTGGTGAAGGTAGAAATAGAATCCAGGAACAAATCGGCTGCCTTCTTAAAATTTCGGGTGGACATGCAGTACAAGCCTTCATATACCTTCAAACGATTCTTCCTTTCCCAATCACCTCCCTCTTCAAATAAATTTTTCGCTTTCTCAATGCTCTTAGAAATGAGGTCAAAATCCATGTAAAAGAAACCAAGCTGCAGCGTATAGAACACCAAGTCCATATATCCACGTTCAATGAAGAAATTTTAACCCCTGTGTCATCATTCGTAAATTACGTATATTAGGTGATTTCATATGTTTTTACTTAAACTCCCTGCGCTTTTGATTCTCAACGTGATTACTTCGCAAATTTACTTCTTACTTTTCACATATGGTAAGTGAGACTTGGAGAAAATGAAGCAACTGTTACGTATGAAGACAAAACAGTTACACTAAAAGAGAGAAAATACGACCCTCTTAGTCCCCTTTGGGGTGCCTTTCATTTTTCCCCAAAAAAGTGCGTTTGCTTCTCCACATAGCTTTTCCTGTTTTTCCAATAACCTTATTCCCCGACGACGTCTTAAATTGTCCAAGCTTGGTTTTCCATAAGCCTTATGCTTTACAGTCGCCCATTGTTCGATGATCACTATATCACTCGTGTGGACTTCATACTCTTTGCTTGTTTCGTAGTGAATGTGAGCATTTTAAGTCTTATTCAATTGAAAGGTCTAAAAGTCACTTTCAAATGAGGATAAGGTACTTGTGTCCAAAGCATTACAGACAGAGTCACACAACTGTTGAGACTTGCTATCATCAGAATTGTCATTTTGTAGATACATATATACCTTTATTAACTAGCTAGTAGTGCAGAAGATAAACGAAGTTGCATGGAGATTCGTTTGGTCACCTAGCTGTACCAAACAAATAGAAGATTTAACCATGATTCATGATAAACTGGATAGTTTATTCAGTATACTTAGATGACGAAACAATCCCCGATTTGGTTAATTTTTTTGTAGATATGATATTTAAAAGTGATTTATAAATAAATTTTAACCAACACTAATAAAACGTAAGCTATTTGGAAAGCAAATTTAGTCCAGTGTTTTCAAACTTCAAACGGCTGGCATTTTGTCTATGCTGGTTGTCGAGAGAAATTGTATCAAATGTATGGTCCACCCATGTATAATTCCACAGATGCATGTAATGCAGGTCCTCCAGGCAACTGGGTATCCATCGATGTGGCCTTAGCAATTTGTGGAAACATAAATATGTGGATTAATTGTGTTAATAGCCAATAGCCACCGCAGTCCTTATAGAAACATGCCAAAATTATAGAGGTAGCTAGCATTTGAAGTTTGAAAAGTCTGGTAAGGACTATATATTCCGGAAGAGTCACAACTGACTTAATAGCTCTAGCTATCACTTTGTACTTACTGGAGGCCTCAACCTGATAATAAGCTCTGACATCCATATGACTGGCAGCCAGAGGTAGCTAGCTCGATTTGATCAGTCAACTTAATTAGACTCTTCCGAATTTCCATGTAATTGCATTAACAACCAAACAAAACGGATTATCTGCGTGCAAGTGATGAGAGTCAATCTCTCACTAGGTTGCAGTTGTTTTAGGCAACCCTAAACCCTAATTTGTCTCATCCTGTTTTATAACTTTTTTATTGTTCAGATTAAGTTTGATATTGATGATGCGATTAGGATAGTTTATAGGTCAATCTTTAGAAATTGGTTATATGTAGATAATAGGTGTTCACACATTGTGCCATAGAATAGGAATATCGGTGATTGGATATTGATTCATTAGTTAGTTTAGGGTTGATTGCATGATTACTTTTTTTTTTTTTTTTTGAGAGAGATTGCATGATTACTTAATTTGGGGTGTAGCCGCAGTAAACCAATTCCCAACAAAAACGTAACTCGCTCTAAGCTGTGAATCGGCAGTAATTAATGTGGTGCAAATTAAATATACTCTGAATCAGCAAGTTCTTTTCCATCGAAATCGAACTGTGTTACACAATATCATCCCAGTTAATCAAAGTTTATAAATTATTTCAATGCCAAAAAAAAAAAAAAAGTTTATAAATTATTTAGAACTTGAAGTAGTGCTAACATAACCTGGGTGTGTTAGTCCTCGGGTCAAACTCAGCTTTGAAATTGCATAAGCAATTTCCTTCTTTTGTCTGAATCCAAATTGTCAACTAACACTCCACATGTGCATCTGACTGGTCGTTTTGAAACAAAAGCTCTTTATAGATAGATTGAGCTCCGTTTTCGTTCATTTTCCCCTTTTGACAATTCTAGGTAGGTCTGGCGTACTTCATGGAAACGTTTGTTTATTCCTTGTTCAAATGCAAAAACAGAAAATATATATATATATATATATATATATATGCTTTTACCAAATATTGAAAAATCAAACTTAACAGGCCGAAGATATATATATAACTGTATATTTAATTCATTTGAACATGTATGGAAACCAGTGACTCAAATCTATACCAGAAACCATGAAATTAATCAAACCCAGTGACTGATCTTTAATTCTGTAACTGGAACGAAAATCATGCACGCATATGTAATATATACTTTGACTCATCTGAAATGTGAATTAGTAGTTATGAGTAAAGCGACTTTGATCAATTTCAAGATTCATGGTAGTGTTTTCACATCTGTCTCCTAATAAATTTCCTAAAAGTGGATTTTGATCAGTCTCCCAAAGTGATGACCATGATTTCCCTTCAGGTTCCAGTTAAATTCTTGGTTGCTTCCTAATTTTACATTATACATGCATGCATGAGTTTTTCAAATTAGAGTAATGGAGTAAGGAAAAAGCTACCTTTGCATTTTCGGTATACATATATTCTGTATGTTCTAATTGTTTATATAATTTTATTATGAAACAGTCTTCACCATGCATATAATAATAATAATAATAATAATTAATATATGCTCAACTGAGAACTCCAAAAATATACTATGTCAAAACACTATATCAAAAACGATCTTGAAAATTTAATTTTTTTTTTTCAATGTTCTTAAAGACTTTGTAATCTTGAAACTCCAACCTGCTCAATGAAAATGGAATAACCAAATGATTTAATATAATACTGATATTAGCCATTTCGCTTATTTCATGGCGAGAGAAAAATCTGACATTATTGGCTAGGTTTTAAGTTTGGTGAGCTAAGGTTCAAGATTTGCTTATCGATCTTGATCAATGACTGAATTATTTTCTAAAATCTAACTCCAATGTAGTCAATGGCGGAGCTAGGATTTTAAAATAGGGTGGGCTAAAAAAAATATTTTCTTAAAAGTTTACTAATGTTTTCAGATTTTTTTTTCCTAAGTTTTACAAGTAATATGTTTTATTCTTTTCTTAAATTAAACTACATTATATATTAAATACATATTAAATAATCAAATAGCTAAATGACCCAAAAAATCAACACCATAACGTGTGATAGAAATTTGATAACATTTTAAGACAAAAGAACACACCTACTCAAATTGTACCCCGCGCCCTTGAATAGAAGCAAAAATCTTTAATTATTGAATATGTATTATAATTCTCAGTTGGCTCTTTTTCAGACCTAATTTACCAAAAAAAAAAAACACAAATTTTTAATGCGACTATGCCTCTTAAAGCATATACAAAACAAAATCAAATCAAATACTTCAAGCAAATAAATAACATATCTATCTATACTATTATTAAGATAATAGACTTTGTAAAATTGAAAATTAACAGATTTAACCCTGAAAGATTAAAAAACTTTGAGAATAAATTAAATCAGAAGGATAAATAAGACAATTATAAAATAGATTTTTATTAATTAAGAAAATTAAAAAGAAATTATTCTACAACCCCCACTTTTTTTTCCCACTATTTTCTCTCTGCAATAACTACCGGTGAATCTATTTCTTCTGCAATAACTACCCACCTTTTAAAAATAAAATAAAAACAAACAAACAAAAAAATTTCGTACACATGCATAGCATGTGAGTGCAGACTAGTGTATGACTAAACCAAGAAAAGAAATAACATATGGGCTAAGTATAGAAATTTGAGGTGGGCTAATTTTTAATATTTAATCTGTTAAAACATAATTAAGTTACAAATTTATGTTTTTTCAAAATCTGGGGTGGGCTGTAGCCCAACGGAGCCCATGTGTAGCTACGCCTTTGAATGTAGTTGCATTGTAGACATGACCGGCATAAACCTTATCGATTTTTTATGCAACCTTATATCAGGGTTCGATCTATTTGCATTAAGATATCAATATAGTCTATGATACAAAAAATTCTCACATATACTACACTTCGAAGAAAATATAATATAATATAATATATCATACAATTAAGTGTTTGAAGGGCACAACGAAATTCAACTAATACCCGCACGCAATGAAAGTTACCACGAAGTGAATAGGAAAGGTCTCCCCTCCATTCCACCAAGTGAGAAATGGTCATGATATGGACGATGAACCTCTTATTTACTTTTACCCTAGCAGATAATTAACTTACCTTTCTTTGATCTCAAAATTCCACTTTGGTAACGCGGCAGCTTCGTGCATAGGTTTATGACCAACTACCCTTGCTTTGCACATGACTCCTCTCCTATAAATACCTCAGCTTTCTCATGGTTTTAGCAAACCAAGAACATCGAGCATACCACCTTTCTCCCAAAACCATCTCAAATTTCCAAACCAAGCTTTGAAACAGACAAAGCAAGCAAAACATGGCTCCGGTTGTCTCAAAAGTTGGGATTATTGGTGCCGGAGTGAGCGGCATAGCGGCTGCGAAACACCTAACCCATCACAACCCTATTGTCCTCGAGGCCTCTGACTCCATTGGAGGGGTCTGGAGGCATTGCTCGTACAACTCCACAAAGCTTCAGTCTCATCGACGCGATTACGAGTTCTCTGACTTTCCTTGGAATGATAGGGACAATCCAGAATACCCTTCTCACCTTGAGATATTGGATTACTTGAACTCTTATGCTGAGCACTTTGACGTGCTCAAGTTTGTGAGGTTCAACTCCAAGGTCGTCGAGGTTCGCTTTGTTGGTGACTGGGAAACCATTGATGCTGGTTTTAAACCACCGGCGGGTCAGCCTGCTTGGGAAGTTGCTGTGCAGACCAGTGGTGAAGATACCATTCAGGTTGTTAATCCAATCATTTCATATTCAATTACTGGTATTAAAATAATTGCATGAGTATAAACCCTACTCTTCTTTGAATCAGTTGTCTGATGTTTTTTGCACTAATATTCTTATGATGCTTGTGTTTAAAACAACATAGTTCTTAATACTTGATCAGTTGATCAAGTCTCGAAGTGTATAGGATTTAATTACATTAGAAATATTTACCAATGAAATAATATTTTTATTTTCTACTTTCTTTTGTAAGACTATGATATACCGTATTTATTGATCTCATTACTTATAAGATGAAACCCATGCATGCCTTGTACTATAATTATCTTTCCAAATCAAATTCTCGACAAGACAAGTTTCTTACCTCAGTACTATCTCATCGATGACTTCTTGTTTGTTCTACTATTATTATTATTATTCTTATTCTTTTTTTTTCTCAGCAATGCTAATTTTGTGTGTTTCTTTCGTTATTAAGTGGTACGCCTTCGAGTTCCTTGTGGTCTGTATTGGGAAATATGGTGACATACCCAGAATTCCAGATTTTCCACACAACAAAGGCCCTCAAGTGTTTCAAGGTCAGGTTCTGCATTCTCTTGATTACTGCAAACTAGACAAGGAAGCTGCTTCTGACTTACTCAAGGATAAGAAGGTCGTCGTGGTTGGATACAAAAAATCAGCCCTTGATTTAGCTGTGGAGTGTGCTGACGCAAATCAAGGTAAATATATATATATATATATATATATATAATTATATAGCTCAAAACCTTTACGTATGCTTATACATCATTTGATACATAAATTCGGTGACACGAACGTTATTAACGTTTTGAGGATGCTTTGTCTCATTAAAAGTTGGGTTAAGGAAACAAGACATCCTTAAAATGTTAATACGAGTATAGAAAATAAATAAATAAGGCCATGAAGTTTATAGAATGAATTAAGGAGACAAGGAATCCCTAAATGTTAATCATGGAAAGTATAGATTGAATTAAGGATACGTACAAGGCATCCTTAAATGTTAGGAAGAAAGATTCACAACGAAAATGAGTACTGAATGAGTATAGAAAATAATAAATAAATAACGTTATGAAGGTCTCGAAGTATTATAGAATGAATTAAGTGAGCTAGTTCACAATTTCCACGTTATGGGGTTGGAATTTGCATGGTTATATTTTCACACAAGTCACAGTGTGTACAGCAAAGAAAAATTGAAAAGGGCATACAAACATCTGAACCATCACTATAAGCTGGTCTCAACTGCTTGACTTGAACACGTTTTCGACGATTCTAATTGGATTGGAATTTCCCAATCAACATTTGACTTAAAACATGAAATAGAATTCCACAATATTACTATTCAGATTTGACTTTGCATTTAATTTTGTGATCTTCTGTATTTCTTTCTTTTGCATGAATTAATGAAGGACCAAAAGGGCAACCATGCACAATGGTGGTGAGGACTTTACACTGGACAGTTCCCCATTACTGGGTTTGGGGTTTGCCATTTTTCTTGTTCTATTCAACAAGGGCTTCACAGTTTCTCCATCCAAGACCTAATCAGAGTTTCCTCAGGACCCTCACTTGCCTTCTAGCTTTATCTCCTTTGGTAAATAACTAAACAAAATAACCTTGATTAATATACATATATGTAGCAACGATAGAAAATAACTAACTAGTCTGTATGGTTGTATGTTCACAGAGGCATGCAATTTCAAAGTTCATCGAATCATACATTCTGTGGAAGCTTCCTTTGGAGAAGTATGGACTAAAACCAGATCACTCTTTCGAGGAAGACTACGCTTCCTGCCAGATGGCTATCACACCTGAGAACTTGTTCTCCGAGGCTGATAAGGGAAGGATCGTGTTCAAGAGATCACAAGGAAACTGGTGGTTTAATAAAGACGGAATTGAGTTTGACGACGGCAGTAAGATCGACGCTGATGTTGTGGTCCTTGCAACTGGCTATAATGGTAAGAAGAAGCTCAAAGCCATCTTACCAGATCCCTTCAGAAGCTTGTTGGAATACCCATCTGGTATTATGCCCTTATACAGGTAAAACTATTTTTAAAGCCATGGTTAGGAAATTTTTTCTCTCAGACAGATCAACATGTTACGTTGCTATGTTGTTGTTCTAAATCACTAATCACGTGAAATCGTGTTTGACGTTGAGCTTTGTCCTCAAGTATGACCGATATCGTAACATATGTCAAGTATTAATATAGATTTTTTTTTTTTTTTTTTTTTTTTTTTTTTTTTTTTTTTTGCAGGGGTACAATCCATCCTTTGATCCCAAACATGGCTTTTGTGGGTTATCTGGAGAGTGTTTCGAACCTGCATTCTTCTGAGTTGCGCAGCATATGGCTGGGTCGACTTATAGATAATAAGTTTAAGCTCCCAAGTGTGGATAAAATGCTCGAGCAGACAACTAAAGAGCTGGAAGTGATGAAGGACACCACCAGGTTCTACAAGAGGTTCTGCATCTCTACTTTTAGCATCAACCACAGTGACGAAATTTGTGAGGAGATGGGATGGACATCTTGGAGGAAGAATACCTGGTTGGCAGAGGCATTTAGCCCTTATGGGAGTCAAGACTATCTGAAGAAATACTGAACCCAAGTTCATTTGCAAACTAGTTACTACCCTTTAAAAACTTATAATTGTGATGTTCTTTACATCAGAACTAAAATAAAGATAACCCATATGCATAAGAATAATGAAAGCAATGTGCAATATAGAGTAATAGTGATTCATAACGTATTCATCTCAATGAAGAATTTGTCATTTGTTTACCTTTTGAATTCCCAGAAATTTATGATGTCATAATACTGCAGAAGGCAGGGAAAAGAGATAAAAACATGGGCTGCTTGTAATAGTCACAATGCATATTCCATCACACTTTTGACCTAAATCTTCCACACTGAAATTGACATCTCACTTACAACCAAGACCATACTTGATTTTCATTGCCAACAAATATCATGTTACAATAGTTTGGCTTCATATATAGGGCAGAAAACAGTTGCCTTTATAATTGTCAAAGGTCCAACCGAGACTAACAGCATTAGAAACCATGATTGGCTCTCAATCATACAAAACTAAGGACTTGTCTAACCCTATGTAGAGATATAGAATGGACAGAGTGATATGGAAAAATTAAACCAGGAGAGGTTTAAAGGCTCTGCAATAGCTTCAGTGTTTCATCGATATGCTTCTCGGGTTGGAACTGGTTGTTGTAGACGAGTTGAACCACTCCATTCTTGTCCAGAACATATGTCTGTCTTCCAGGCAAAGTCCCAAACAGATCTGATGGCACTCCCCATTCTTTCCTCACCTTATTACCCTCATCACTTAGTAATGTGAATGGAAGCTTGTACTTCTTTGCAAAAGCCTACATACATGTCAAACTTGCAATGAAGTCACAAACATTTCAAGTCTTCAAGCATGAGTTGTAAAGATTACTAGAAAATTTACAACAATATTACCTTGTGTGATGCTGAGTCATCACCACTAATCCCGACAACCTGTGCTCCAGCTTTTTTGAACTTTTCATAAGAATCTCTGAAAGCACAAGCCTAATGGAGTATCAAATTGTCAGTGTCTGCGGTAATCAAAGGTTCAATCTTTATCTGGGTGATGCCAATTCCAATCTGAATTGCATTTCATATGTCATAAAAATGAAAACTAACATCAATCTGATCATATATGAAGCTTTTCAAGTTTTCATAGAAGCTCTTACTCTGTAGTAGAAATCATTAGGCAAAACTAGTCTAAGACAAGCAGAAGCACTATAACACTTAATCAATGAAGATAAACAAGCTTTCAATATAGGGAGTGAACATTTTCAGATGACCAATAATTCCACTAACCTAAACAAATGCAGCAATGTCATATATCTTTTTGTTTGCAAGAAAAAGAAAAAACAGACCTGTTTGGTGCACCCTGGAGTCTCATCAGCAGGGTAAAAATACACAACCACAGGCTTTCCTTTGAATTTGGAGAGGCTGACAGATTTACCATCCTGATCTTTCAAGTTAAAATTTGGGGGAACCTTGCCTTTGTCCACCTGCCAAAACCACACACAGCCATAACCAGCAATCAATAAACCATCAATTACCCATAAGCCACCCAACATATCAGAACATGAGAGAAGCAATGTACCTTGCCACAAATGATATTCTTCCCAGAAGAGGAAGATGGGATTGGCAAAGAGGTAGAATTGGAGAGCTTGAGGCCATAGAATTGGGAATTTGATGATTTGGAGACTATTTGAGAAGATGGGTAGTAGTGTCTGGGAGTTTGAGTGGGGAGTAGAGAGGTAAAGGTGTGCTTGGGAAGAGAGAGGGAAGCCATTGGAGAGAAATGTGAGGAATGGAGTGTGTCGTACTGTGAGGTATCTTGAGTTGTGATTTGAAGCGGTGGTTTTGTTGGTTGTTTACATTTGTTGGGAGGAAGATAAGGGAGTGTTGGGAGCAGATTGGCTGTTGGGAAAAAAACTTGGGATAGAATTGGCTTTGAGCGTGGACAATTGCTGACCCCAACCTTCATTTTGGTAAAGACTAGGTTATTATAGTTTTGCTTCTCGGAAGCATGTTGACATTGTGCTTAGAACAAGCATCCAAACAATTAGTACAATCATTCTTGGCGAATGCTTTGTCGGCAAAGGTCGTCCTTCAATATATTTTTTTTTAATTTTCTTTTATTTTAATTTGACACAGTACAATTGCAAAAGTCATTCTTAAAAATAAAAATAAAAATAAAAGGGAAATTTTTAGAAACGGTACATGAACTATGCACCATTGTTAAATAAGATTTTTATATTTCCAGAACTGCAACATAAATACATGGACTATGGATCCCGACCCATTTTTGATACAGGCCGTTAACTCCCCCATTACGGCCCATGACATTATGAAATAAATGAAGGGTAAAATTGACATTTTGCTCGCCATACCCTATTCCCGACCGAGACTTAAAAGGCAAACTTGGTCAGTGTAGAATCAAACCATTTCGTCTTTCCTTTTCAAGTTTGAATCTCACTCTGCCCTCTCTACAGCTAAGGTAACAGAGAGATTAGAGAATCAGATCAATACTAAAAGGAAAAAAGAGATAGGTGGCAGCAGATTCCTTACCTAGAATCTTACCTTTATTGAAGAATGGGTAATTATTGGAGATAGGCTTGATGGAGATCCACCGAGATATGGAGGTATGGAAAATGATTTTTCCCCTTACCTTTTGTATGTCTTTTAGGTTTTTGTCTCCTTGTCTGGTATTGTTTAGGGTTTGTGGTCCAAAGATTCGGTCTTTCCTTCTTCTTTTTTGGGGGTTAAATAGTGGTTGTCTAGGGTTCTGGGGTATTGTTTCTAAGCTATCGTTTTCTCATTGTCGATTTGTGCAAGTTAGATTAAACAACAATTCGAAGGTGGATTTATAGGTGGGGAAGTGAAATTTAATGTATTTAGGGTTTCTAGTTTGGTGGGAGGTTAATGGGGTCGGAAGTAAATGGGGATTCAAGGCTATTGAAATAGGTAGGACTGGTAAGTGAAATATTCTGATGAATTGAATGAAGGGAATGAATCTGAAAACTGACAAACATAGTAAATGAATTTTTCTGTTTTTGGAATGAATGTTACTGACTTAAATTTAAGGATGTAACAATTCATTTTACTGTGTTTTTTTTAGGGCCCAGTTTCTTTACTGTTAGAATACATATGGAGGTAGATTCTACAGTAAAAATGGAGTAAATAAGCAGTACAAGGGAGAAGAGGAAGTAGTTTTGGTGAATGGGGTTGACCTTGACAAGCTGGCTTTTACCGGGCTGAACTACTGGGCATACGATTTGGGCTACCAGCATGACCCAATTGCTTATTGGTTTCAGATACCTGGATCAGAGGATGGAAATGGGGATCTGCCTATTACAAATGATCGTGATGCTCTGGAAATGATCCAGTATATTCCAGCCAGTAGAAGAATTGTGGATTTATACATTGTCTGTTTTGCACCTAGGAGACACTTCACTCCGTGGGAATTAGAGCGCCACAATAGTGATGACCCTGACCACTTGAACTACATTGGTCACTACATTGAAGACTTACCCTTAACATATGATGAGACATTGGGAAATGTCGAGGATGAAACCATGGGGAAAGCAGAGGAGATGATAGACTTGGAAGCTGTTTTTAGGGATGTACATAGACAACCAACTGGTCAGAGTAGTGGTGTAAGCAATGGGCCTTCAAGGAGAGGAAGAGGCAGGCCAGTCAATGGGCCAAGGAATTTGAACAATAGTGGGCCAAGAAGGACAGTAAAGCCTGGCATTGAAATTAGAGAACCTTAAGCAAATGATGGAGTGGCAGCTGCTGGTCCAACTTTCGTAGTTAAGAATGATAAAGGTAAAGGAAAGGAAAAAGTGGTGGAGAAGCCAAAGAGGAAAGTGGGAAAGCCCAAGAAGGATGTATAGAGGGCATATGATACTAGAAGTGGTGGTGAATCTTCAAGGCCTGCTCCTGTAGAAGTGTATGAGTACAACTCTGACAATGATGATCTGAATTTTGTTGGGATCATAGACTCAGATTATGAGTTAGATGAGGATGATGATGAAGTCTTGTTTTAGAAGAATATGGATGGTGATGCAAACAGACTACCTGAGAATGAAGAAATGGGCTTTGATGGAAATATCTCAGATGATGCAAAAGAATTTGATGGATTTAGTAGTGTGAATTCAAGTGATAGGAAGGTGAAGACAGGAGGCCTTTCAGAGTGAAGGGGAAGAAGAGATTTCATGGTTGGGAAGAATTCAATGTCAAGACAGACATGAAGAATCCTAGGTTTTGTCTGGGAATGGTGTTCCCTAATAGTGAGGTGTTTAAGCATGCTATCTTGATCAAGAAGGAACTTCATTTTCCTAGAAACACCAAGCATCAGATGTTGGTCAGATGCAAGACAAGTCCAGGCTGCCCTTACTAGATGTATGCAAGCAGCCCTAACATGTCAATCCCCACCCTACAAGTTAGGACATACAGACCATAACACAATTGTTCATCCATTGCAAAGAGAGTTTTTCACTGCCATACCCCGTTTATAGTTGAAGAGTACAAGTCCACCTTCATGGCAAATGGAAAATGGAGTAGAGAGAGCATTCAAAATGCTGTGAACAGGGACTTTGGCATGGAGATAGGGTACCACATGTGTTATAAGGTTAAGGTAAAAGCCAGGAAGATGGCAGAGGGAAGCTTTGAGGACCAATATAACAAGTTGGAAAGTTATGCTCATGAGTTGAAGAGAAGGAATCCAGGAACTTCCATCTGGATTCAAACTGAGTTGGATCGCAGTGTGACTAGGTTTAAGAGAATGTACATATGCTTTGCTGCATTGAGGGAAGGCTGGAAGGTAGGCTGCAGACCCATCATAGGATTGGATGAGTGTCATTGAAATATGTTCATATGGGGCAACTGCTTTCAGTAGTAGATATTGATGGCAACAATGGGATGTATCCCATAGCTTGGGCCATTGTTGAGCAAGAAACCAGATATTCATGGACCTGGTTCTTGACTTTTCTTAAGGATGACTTGGAGATTGAGCATTTAGCTCATTATGTCTTTATATCAGACAAGCAGAAAGGGTTGAGACAAGCAATTGTTGAACTATTTCCTCACTCAGAACACCAGACATTGTGTAAGGCATTTACACAATAATTTCAAGGGGGATGGACACACTGGCCTTGAGTTGAAGCGGAGAATGTGGGCAATGGCCAAATCAACCACCATGGCTCAATACACTAAGAATATGGATGAGATGAAGAAGATATCTTTCAAAGCTTGGGATTGGTGCAATGATAGGCTTAGCAGGCATTGGTTAAGGTCTCACTTTGCTGAAGAGACTAAGTGTGATGTTCTACTAAATAATCACAGTGAATCTTTCATTAAGAGCATTCTTGAAGCAAGAAAGAAGCCCATAATTCCATGTTTGGAGGATATTAGGGTTGTAACAATGGTCAGACTTGCAAATAGAAGGAACTCAGGTGCTAACTGGAGAAGCAAGGTGGGACCAAGGGTAGAGAAATTATTGAAGCAAAATGCAGCTTGGGCAAGTGATTACAAGGCATTACATTCCAGCGATTGGAGGTTTGAAGTACAAGGCAGAGGTGTGGCATGTGAATCAAGATTAATTGCTTAACACTCTATGGCATTGGATATGAGGAAATGCACATGCAATAGATGGGATCTATGTGGACTGCCATGTGGACATGCCATTGCAGCAATCGACTCTAAAGGTTGGTCTCCAGATGATTTTGTCTCTGAATGGTACACATAGAAGAAGTACATGGAGGAGGTTATGCTTTATTCAATAACTGGTGTTGAGGAATGAGACCATAAAGATAGGCTAATTGCACCTCCCCTTTACATGAGGCAACCGGGAAGGCCCAAAACAAAGATGACCAAAGAACCTGGTAAATTGTTTTCAACTCATACTATAGTATTCAGTTTATTTGTAAAACTTTACACAACTGGTCAATAATGTAAATGTCTTGTAGGTGAAGAGCCACCACCTCAAGGAATAGAGAAATTGCCTAGAAGCTATATTCTCGAGTGAGCTGTGGGCTGTGTGGCAAGAAAGTCCATAATTTGAGGACTTGTTTGAGGAGAAACCAAATACAAATGACTTTGTTTAGTTTTTGGTTTTTAATATACATGGGCTATGAGTTTGGCAATTGAATGACTATATTTTTGCAAGCTGCAAATAAGGGCAATGAACCTCTTGTTCCAGAACAAAACCCTGTGCATGAAGCTAATATTAAAGCTCTTGTTCCTGAGCACAACAATGAGGTGCCTGAAGCTAATATAGCTGAACAACATGTTCAACAGCAGCCTGCAAATGAAGATTTCCCACACAAGAATCAAACTACTCTGCAAATGTCAATGTGCAGACCCAAGCGTCATCTGTGAACATGACAAACTTCAACAACGTCACTGATAGTTCAATGCTCTCTCAAGACAACAGCACTATGGTGCCACCTCCAAATTCTCAGGTACCAAACAATGATAATGCCATTATTTTCTGGGTTTGATCTTTAATTGTCATTGTAATTGTTTGTTTCATTCCTGTTGTACTGCATTATCATAGGGGCCGTCAACTTCAGGCAAAAGATACAAGATACCTGCAAGGAGGATAAAGCCCAGAAAATTACGTCGACTTGTTGTTAGAACCAATCAGAGCAATCAGGATGTTGAAGTTCAAAAAATTAGGGGGCAAAGGAGATTGTGGAAGCCCTGAACCCTAAGTTATTTTATGGTATTTTAAAAATGAACCTGCTGGTATTTTATGGCATGTAACCCTCTGTTATTATGACATTTTCCTCTAGTCTCTTTTATTTTTTTGAACCTAGAAAATGCCATTGCTTTTAATAGCTTTTGTGTAACAGATGGTTGTTTTGATTTTGAACAATGTCAATGCCGTAAGCTATATTATGTATGACATTACCAGTTTGGTTTGAATAATATGGTGTTTGTGATGTTTTGACTTTTTTCCTTCTCATCTACTGCAATAGCAGCTTTTGCTCACTGTTAGAATCCACAGTTTGTACTGAGAATGTAAGGTTTTTGAGGGAAAAATAAAGGGGTTGGTTGATATTTAGGAGGGATTGTAGATTTGGAAGGAAATGGGATCACATGGCGATCATATGGTTGTGTCTGCAAAGACCAGGAACCCCAGAAAGATCAATGGACAAGAGCATAATTAATTAGAAACCCAGGAGCTGAAGGTGGGAAAGAAAGGAAGGCTATTAGTCTTTAGAACTCAGAGCAAGGATGACGGTTAGCGAAGCCGCTGAATGAGCGATGATATTCGCTTCTTGTGGCAAATTTCAGTGAAAAGAAAGCTCTTCCTTCTAATCTCTTCAATCAGAGGGTAAGTGACCCAATCTCTACAATTGTTTCTTGTATTGATGGCTGTTATTACCTGACCTAATGCATCCGATTCTACTATTGCTTTCTGGAAGTTTTGATACAAAGCAAAGAAGTGTTGATGCCATCCAAAATAGCTTGAGCTTCAGTAAGAGGAACATAGCTACATATGGTCGATCTAATTGATCCACCAACCACTGCACCCGTGTGATCCCGAATCCACATGCAGTAGAGGCATCAGTCCAAGCCACTTTGTAGTTGACCTTTACAAAATCAGCCGAGGGAGGGGATGGGAGAGCAGAGAGCTGACCTTGGATGTAGAGGCTTCTAGCTTACCAGAAATCACCAGCCAGATTGATGCCAGCTAGCTCTTATAACTTGTTGTGAGGACAATGCCATTATTTGATAAATGAACTCACACCTTGCAGTCCAGATTTTCCAGCAGAAGAAGCTAATCAGGGTAAGGAGCCTTTTTTTCCTGATGTTGTATTAATATACTTGTATATGCTTGATAACCATTTGTCAAAAGTAGTTACACTTTGGTTATCAATTCTGATGCCCAATGGAGACCCAAACCACACTAAATCCACCCATGTACACAGTAGGACAAAGTGTTCTATGGATTCTTCGTAATCACCACATATAGGACATATGGGGTTAGGGGAGATTTTAATGACCATACTTGAAGCTTCTAATGACCATACTTCTCAAATTCCCACTTGTTGTTATCTGAAATACCAAGATAAACAGCAAAAAAAAAAAAAAAAGTAGGCCCTTCCATGCTTTAGTATATGCTTATATTTCTTTTGTTTTACATGCAGAGAAGTAGCTGTCTTCCTGAGCAATGAAAAACAAGTGTATCTGCTATTAATTGGTATTGGAGGGAATAGAACATCCATTCCTGACTACCCCCCCAACTCGCTTGACCCGAACTATTGGAGGCTGGCATTTTTTGAGTCCACATCTTCTATAAAACAATATGCCAACATTGAAGTAGCAGCACATTTGCTTTTACATATGTGGCAGTTACTTCACAAGGGCGTATATCCTCCCAGTTGATTGGTTTTCAAACATATATGGTTGTAGGTATGGATTTTTGCATGTTGCACATGTGCATCTACCGATAAATAAATGAGTAGAGTTATGAAATCCCACAGATAATGCATTGTGGAAGATTAAAATATATTGACGTAGCAGTTATAGGTCTTTTCTGACCTTTATGTGTTTACCACTTCTAGCCTTGCAATGGCTACTTATGGTACTGCTCTTGGTGTTTTATGTTCACTTCATAATGAAGCCGTTTTAAAAGGGCCTATTGCACAGAGATACACCTATTCAACCAAGTGACTATGCACTCTATTGTTGTTCATATTTTCTCGTGTAGAATCGTCTATAGAGCTTTCCATGGAGTTCACATATATGAAGTCATAAATATTAGTTAAGAGGAGTTGCAATTTGTTCATTGAAGTGAAGAAAGCATACTTGAGATTTTCCATGCATCTGAATATGATGGGGAACTTACTGTGGTGTTGATTATGTTATTATGTGGTATGAAAGTCCTTTTGAGTGTTATTGGTTTATAGTTTTAAACAAATAGTAGGGATCAAGACTCGTAGCATTTGAGTTGGTGCATGATAACATACCTGCCACCCTTATAGCATATTTGGTTGCAGTCGCTTAATGAAGGATGGAAAGGTGAGTGCCGTTGTTGTTGGAGACTTGGAGTAGACCGTGTGGCTGCGAATGGTAACAAAAATGAAATCAACACTCCTTTACTTCTTTAGCATTCTGATTCTACAATGTCTATATAGCTGATTTCTTTTCATCCTACTTCAGGTGACACCTTAACAAGATAGGTACCTACAGTCTTGCCGTTGGTGCAAAGTACCAAAACATTCCATATTTTGTGGCTGCACCACTCACTTCTGTCGACTTATCTCTTTCTTATGGAGGAGAGATAGTAATAGAGGAAAGATCCCTAAAGGAATTTTTGAACACTCATGGAGGACTCGGGGAACAAGTTGCTGCATCTGGAATCTCTGTCTGGAACCCAGCTTTTGATGTCACTCCTGCTAGCTTAATATCTGGCATCATAACAGAAAAGGTAGGAGGAAACATGAATTTACATATGTGTAGATCAACTACATCCTGTTTTGTGATTCAAATATCTTATCTGACTTCTTGTTCTTCCAAGCAGGGTGTCATCACAAAAAGGGGGACAGATGCTTTTGACATAAAGGATTTTGTTCAAAAGGTCTGATCGGATTGAGCATATATTATTGCCGTGAAGCTGGTGAAGGCTATATCTTGGGTTGATAAGTTCCAAAAAAAGCGATATCATTGTCTCCCCATTGATTCTTTCTGCTCTCTTTGCCAACTTGGAGGAACAAGTTTGATAGGAGCATAATATGTGACGTTTATAATGTTTAAATCCCTATATTTTGCTAAGTTATTTCCTTTAACTTGATCAATTTAATTTTGTTAGTGTTTTGTAGCTACATTGT
This sequence comes from Rosa lucieae, assembly GCA_024704745.1. Lineage (NCBI taxonomy): Eukaryota > Viridiplantae > Streptophyta > Magnoliopsida > Rosales > Rosaceae > Rosa > Rosa lucieae. Next base: position 7,566,026 of record CM045493.1, read on the forward strand.
GTTTGTGAAGATACTTTAGGAGCTAAATGAAGTCTCAAAGATAAAAAAATGACTAAGGAAGGCACAAGTGGCGCAGAAATGAAGAAAAATGAAGAAATGGAAGTTCTCCCAGTTCAACTAGGAAAAGGAATCCCAATTGGAGCAGGAATCAGAAGCTGATTTGGACTAGGAGTTCTACTTGAACAAGGAAATCCAATTCGAGTCGGATAAGGAAACCTAGTGTGACAAGGAGTCCCTGTTGGATAAGGATTATTCAAGAAGGTTCCGAAAAAGTCTAGAAGCATCTCGTGAAAGAAGTTCGTATTGGACTAGGAAACATGTTAGCATATGAAGTCCTGATGATACTATGAGACCTGGGAAGCTAAGAGACGTCTTGAAAGATTCATGAAGCATCTAGAAGTGGCATGAAAGTCATGTGCAAAGCATGTGGCCGTGCAAGACATATTTAACTCAAAAATTGGAATAAATGTGCAACAAGGATTCCAGATTGAATGTGGATTACTTTTGCCGTGCAAAGAAGAGTCTAGAAGATCATGTGCCATGCACACTACATGGAATACATGTTGGATTCGGATTTTGGAACCAATGTGGAGTTTGGATTTCAGATTGCATTCTACTTTGTTTTTGCCGTGACATTCATGATGGTTCTAGGGAGTTCTTGACGTCAACTTCTCATGGAGACAGTGTAGGATACTGATTAGAGTTATGATGCAGCTTTCAGGTTTTCACATCTTCAAGAAGCTTTACCGTGACCACCTTCCATTCCTTGCTGTGAATTCCACCTTGTGCGACACCTTGGAGCTGCTTCGGATCTTTGGGACGTTGTTTATACCACCTTCCTCATGTATTCTTCACGGTTTTGTGTTCTTGTAGTTATAATTTCTGCTTTTGATTTTCTTTTGTGTAAACCGAAACCATGAGTTCATAATCTGATTTTTGGAAACAAGTTTGATGCTCTTTTCAATATGATATTTGTTTATGTGTTCGTGATTTTTGTTGGTTGCCGAAACTATGGAATGGGGGATAATCTGATTTTGTTTGATTGATATCTTTTATGTGCTCTTGTTCTTTGGTTCGAAACTTTGAGTGATTGCATGTAATTGAGGCTAGTAATTAGGTTTATGCTTTGTAACCCTAATTCGAATGAGTAGTAAAGGCTTAGGACATAAGTCAAAATCAGATTGTTTGTGCATTGAATTGACATGCTTTGTGTACTTGGATTTGCATGATTATCAACTAAACTTTCACATGAACTTAACGATTTGAAATAGTTGCTTTGATTGTGTGATTGCCTATTTCGAAATTTATTGTTTGAGTGCTTTGCTAAATCAATTGAGTAAAGGAAAGTAAAATAAGGGACATTGTTTGCTTTTAACTTTAAGGATGCATGTAATGAATTGAGTTTGAATTGTGGTTGATAAATTGTTTTCCAAAGATTTCCTTCATCCATCTTTCCAAATTAAAATAATTTTGTTTTTTTTTTTATGTTTTTCTGGAAATTTTTGTTTTCAATCTTCAAAACCCGCCCGCCCGCCCCCCCCCCCCCCCCCCCCCCCCCCCCCTCTTTTATGTTTTGTGTTCTTGTATATGTGTAAATCAATTTAGGCTTTTAGGTTAATGAAATTGTAAATTTGTACATAATATAATCTGATTTTAGTTAATTAAGTTCATAAATATGTGTTTTAGGATTCTTGTCTGCGTTTGTGTTATGTGTTCATATATGTTAACGTTTTAGGATTTGTAACTTGTAAATTATAATATGAAATTCTTTAATTAAAACGTAAATAATCTGTTTTGATACTTGTGAATTGTAAATAAAGTGTTTGGTTTGAGTTTTTGACGTTAATATGTGTTTGTATTTGTGTAGTTAGAGTTTGTTTAGGATTTGTTGTTTGAATCTGTATCTAATTTAGATTTTGTGTTTGACTTGAATTCTAATTCTTTTGTAATTTTCGAAATACTTGTACTTTTTCGTTCCTCTTGTATATTCTTTCTTTGTTTTTGTATTTATATCTAAGTACCCTCAATCCTTGGTTTGAACGATCCATGCTTACTCTATACTAACATTTGATATTTTTCAGGGTTTAAATTGCCACTCACTTCGAGCATATCATGGTTCTTTTCTGTTCTTTATCTCAGTCATTTTTCTTCTTCTTCAGTTACTTAACTTCAAGGGTGATGTCAATGATTGCATTACATTGTCCACTTGATTGTCTCCCTTGATCACTTCATGTTGGCCGCTCTAGCCTTTCCATGGTGTTCTGTTGTATTCCAAGTTTTGCTTTTCAATAAAGTTTTCCATTTATAATGCAATATCTGATGTCTTCTCACAACTTGATAATAAAAGGCCTATAGTGGGTTTTAGAAATATCAAACTTTTAATATTACACCACAATAGGTAGTAAAGACTTTAAAAAAAAAAAAAACCATACATGCTGTGCATATAACGCATAATGACATCGAAAAGTGAACAACTATCCATTGTCTTGAACTGTAAGAAAGTACATTAGTTCCACTCTTTCCATTAACTTCTATTCAGTAATTTCTGATAGTTCTATCGCAGGTCAACCCTGATTTGTGGCAGTACAAGCAAAGAAGCTATTGGTAATGTTCAGATTAGCTACATTTGGTTACTAGCTGGTGGTGCATGCGTAATCTAATCAATATCAAACAAATTGGTGTCCTGTTCATTCCAAAGTCCTGGACATGCAGGGTTGATAGAATCGTTCAGATTCCAAACAGGTTCGACGGAAAAAAAAAACTGAACTTTTTTTTTGGGCTTTTGGATGAAATGAGGGTAGAGTAAAACTGCACCGCATCTATGGAGTTGTTGAATTTTTTTTTTTTGTAAAATAGGGGCAGAAGCCAACTGGAGGGTGAAAAAGTCTAAAATATATATATATATATATATATATTTGTTGTTGTTGTTGTTGTTAATTTTTAATTTTTAATTGTTGTTTTTAATTTAGTTTTCGACTTCGTCTTTTACGAAATTAAAATCACAATTTTGAATCATAATTTCTACCTCATCGTAAATAGTCATCACTAGGCTCTTAGTTTTGATTAGGCTTCGGTGCAAACCTAAGTCGAGCATTGCTAAGGCTTGGTGCCTTAGAATAGCGTTTTTATTTATTTTCTTTTTCTTTTGTTTGCTTAGTGACTCTAGTTCCGACCACCCAAGGATTGTGGGTTAGCCACTAATCCCCGTGGTACGATAATTTTGGGCTTAATACTTTCCTATCTTGACAATGATACGTACGCTTGCGTAAATGTGCATCAAGTCACTGTACCCTTGTTGATCTACAAAAAAGAAGTGGAAATATGTTAAAGTGTATTATATAGTCAGATAGATAGGTAAAGAGATGTAATATTCATTAGCAGTGGAAATATGCTAAGAGCGTATTGCCATCTGTGATTTCAACCACATTTCTGCTTGATTTTGTTCATTCTAAATTTCTTTAGCTTTAACTTTTGTGGACAAGTTGCCTCTTGGAATCTTGGATTGCTCCAAGTTTCCAAGAAACCTTGGGTTTTCTAAGGTTTATAGTGTCAAGAGAAAATGTTATGAAATCTTGAGAGCAAAGAGGTTGGAAATTCAAAAACCGGGTTAATGGGGCTGTGAATTCAACATTGTAGAACAGAGGAAATGGATTAAGCAAATGAAGAGTGAGATTGTGAAGAGAGAGGGAAACTAACCTGCAAGATCCGTCAGCTTGGGAACAAAGACATTGGCTTCTATAATGTCGTGCAGTGGGAGATCATCATTGTGAATCTGGGCTCTCAAGAATTGGATCACTCGTCTGTCCGATGGACGGAAGGAGAACTAGGGTGGCTGTTTCTATGGGGCAGGGCCAGGGGGTTGTGGGGTTGGGTCAGGGGGTGGGGACTGGTTGTTGTCCATGAGAGAATGTTCAGCTGCAAGAAGGGGAAGGAGAGAGAGAAGGGCGGGAAAACGTATACAGTATTTTTTTTGTTTGAGATGGAGACCGGTCAAGATTAGAATAATATATATAAATTGCACTAGTCGAAAAAATAATACATAATAGCAAATTACGATTAAGTACACCTAAGCCTAGCCGGACTCTTAATAATTGAAAGGTCTTTTTCGACTTCTTCTTTTTTCTTTTATTAGATAAATAATAAAACTCAGCGTGGTAAAATTTATTAGAGGGGTAAAGGTAAAAGTTATTTGAGGGGTTTTTAACCAGAGTAAGATCAGAGAACCCATTAATGGCGGCCAGACCCATTTCACTTTGTCTACTTCAGGGGTTTGCTTTCCTGGTGTTGATCAATCACCAATGTCGTCGTCGCTTCTTCAAGGCTATCGTCTCGGAACCCACGCCGGCGTTGTCAAGGTAGCTCCTTTCTTTCCTTTTCATTCGCTATGAGTTCGACCAGTTTCTTGTTCGTTTTGCTTAATTCGGTATTTATTTTTGTGAAATTATTGAAAATTAAGGCAGTCGTGATTTGCAAAATTGAAATTTTTGCTCTATTTTCTTGGTTCCCAAATCATCGTAAAGTCTCTGTATTTATAGAAAAATATAATCTGATGAAGCAAGTTTTCTATATTGAATGAATGAATAAACTTTACAAGAAGGAGAATACATATGGACAAAAGGAAAGAGAAGAAAGCAATAGTCAGAATCTATTGTAAGCTGGCAATAGGAAAGAGAGAAAAGCAACAAACAAAAGCAATTGCAAGCTGGCAATAGGCCATGACTTCACAAAATCTTCTCTAATCATATTTGCACCAAAACTAATCATATCTTCTCTAAATCTTCTCTAACTATATTTGCACCAAAACTTCAATACTCCCCCTCAAGCTGGGTCAAGAGGGTTGATTGAACCAAGCTTGCTAAGAATATTCTGAAAATGAATAGCCGGAAGAGATTTAGTAAAAATGTCAGCCAACTGATCCTTGCTTCTGGTGTAATGAGTTTCAATCACTTTGAACTGAACTTGAGCTCTAATAAAGTAGCAATCAACCTCAATGTGTTTAGTACGCTCATGGAAAACAGGATTTGAGGCAATGTGCATTGCAGCTTGATTATCACAGAAAAGTAACATAGGTTGATTACTAGAGAATCCTAAGTTGGAAAGGAGACCCTTCAACCAAATCAATTCACATGCAGCAGAAGGATATGGCATGATATTCAGCCTCAGCACTTGATCGAGCAATTACGCTTTGTTTCTTACTCCTCCATGTTACAAGATTGCCACCAACAAAAGTACAGAAACCAGTTGTGCTTTTTCGATCAAGAGCATTTCCTGCCCAGTCAGCATCAGCATATCCCATGATGTTTGTATTACCATTGTTTTTTAGCAATGATACCTCTTCCAACTGAACCCTTAAGAATGTGCTTGACAATGTTCAAGTGAGTAATAGTAGGAGCATGCATAATTGACTAACAATGCGCACAGAATATGAGATATCAGGTCGAGTAATGGTAAGATGAATGAGTTTTCCAACTAACCTTTGGTAGTAACTCAAGTTTAGAAGAGATTCACTCTTGATATCCAATTGAAGCTTATTATCAAGGGGACTACAAGCTGGTTTGCAATCCATGATTTTTGCTTCTTGCAGAAGATCAACCACATATTTCCTTTGGTTTAGGAAAAGTCCTTTGTCAGCAGAAGCCATCTCGATACCAAGAAAGTATTTGAGAGAGCCATGATCCTTTATAGCAAACTTGGTTTGAAGTGCTTGTTTAAGAGACGTGCTCTCATCTGCACTGTCACCAGTGATGATCAAATCATTAACATAAATGAGAACAACAAGTTTTCCGTGAGTACCCTGGTGAACAAAGAGTGAAGAATCATCATTGCTTTTGTGAAATCCAACTTCTTCAAGGACAGAACTGAGTTTAGCATACTAAGCTCGAGGAGATTGCTTTAAGCCATAAATGGCTTTGTGAAGCTTGCACACCAGTTCAGGATCATGGGATTGGGGATGACTAGGGGGAAGCTTCATGTAAACTTCCTCTTTGAGCTGTCCATGCAGAAATGTATTTTTGACACCTATTTGGTGTAATGACCAAGCCTGGTTAACAGCCAAAGACAGTAATACCCTAACAGTAGAACTGGAGCAAATGTTTCTTTGTAATCCACTCCATAGGTTTGTGTAAATCCCCGAGCAATTAATCGAGCCTTATGTCTCTCAATGGTTCCATCAGAATGGACCTTGTTTTTGTAAATCCATCTACTTCTCACTACTTTCTTTCCTTTTGGAAGCTTGAAAACACTCCAAGTTTCATTGTCATTAAGAGCTTGGAGCTCTTCTTCCATGGCTTGTTTCCAAACTTCATGTTGACTAGCTTCTTGGAAACTTTTAGGTTCATAGGTATTATCAAGTGCACCAAGATAAGCGGAATAGGCATGGGACAACTTTTGGTAGTTGATAAAATCAGTCATGGGATACTTGGATGTGTAGGCAACATAGTCAAGAAACCTTGCAGGAGGATTTCTTTCTCGAGTTGGATTCCTTGTAGGAGGCACTTGAGGGATAAGCTTATGTTGTTCATTTAGAACATATGGCTCTTCTTGTTCATGAGGATCTTCTAACTCATAATAATGAGGGAAATGATGGATATCATGAGGCTCATGATTAGGAGTAGGAACAGGCACAATGAGGCATCTTTTAATATCAATATCAGGGTTAAGAAGAGGAAATAGATCATGGAATGACTCCCTCTAACCATTAACATCGAGTTTCCTTGTGAAATAAGGAGTAGACTCATCAAACTTCACATCCCTTGATACAATGAATCTTCTACTTACTGGATTATAGCATTTATACCCCTTTTGTGTAGTTGAATACCCCAAAAAAATGCATCTTGCCGCTCTAGGATTAAGCTTGTCTGGATGAATATTTTGAATGTGAACATAGCAAACATAACCAAACACTCTTAAGTGAGATATATAAGTCAATTTTCCTGCCTTTCAAAACCTCATGAGGCGACTTGGAATTCAATACTCGACTTGGCAATATGTTGATGAGGTAAGTTGCAGTGAGCACTCCTTGTGACCAAAACTTCTTTGGTACATTTGCATGAAACATTATAGATCTAGTTTTCTCAAGTAAATCTCTGTTTTTTCTTTCTGCAATCCCATTTTGTTGTGGTCTGCCAACACAACTTGTTTGATGCACAATACAATTTGAGTTCAAGAATTGAGACATATATTCAGAGCCATTATCATATCCTAAAACTTGAATTTTAGATGAAAATTGAGTGTTAACAAGACTGTGGAAATTTTTGAACACATTAACAACTTCATTCTTGTATTGCAAAAGATAAAACCAAGTAATCCTTGTAAAATCATCCACAAATGTTACAAAATATCTATACCCATAAAAGGATTCTAGAATAGGATCCCAAATATCTGAGTGTATGATTTCAAATGGATTATTAGCTCTAGACATAGAGGAATTAAAAGGCAATCTAGCAAATTTGGATAGTTGACACACTTCACAATGATAGTTGTCATGGTTCAAATTTGGAAACAAAATAGATAACACTTTCTCTGAAGGATGAGCTAAGCGTTGATGCCAAAGATGGTGATCTTGAGCAATACTCGAACTAACTTGACAGACCTTTGACTTCTTAGATAAGTAATAAAGTCCATTCAGACAAAAAAAAAAACCTTCACCAATCGTCCTCTTGGTGATGATATCCTGAAAAATCACATTATGAGGAGAAAAAAATGGCTAGACAGTTTAGAGTATTTGTGATCCTTCCAACATATAGCAATTGGAAAGGAAAGGAAGGAATGTACAAAGCTTCAAACTTAATGTGGTTTGAAAACAATTTTATTTTTCCTTTTCCTAACACAGAAGCACCTTTGCCATTAGCAATAGATACTTGAGAAGACAATTTTTCAAAATCATGCAAGTTTGTACGTTGATTTGTCATGTGATATGTGGCTCCAGAATCTATAATCCAATAATCATGCTTAAGACCTATATTAAGTGTAGTATTGTCAACTTTCAAAATACCTGGAATATCACTTTGATTCACATTGTCAGCTTCTGCAAGAAAGCCTGCAAACTTACCAAGTAAGGTAGTGTGGAGGATTAGTACTCCAGTTCTTCAAGATCCCTTTGTTTTCCTTGGAAGCTTTAGCTTCAATTCTGGATGAAGTGCCCAACACCTATCCTTTGTGTGACCAATGCCACTACAGTGGTTGCATTTCAAGTCTGGACGCTTTCCCTTGTAGACTCTATCATCAGCTTGCTTATGATTTGAAGCATACACCCTTGAATATGCAATATTGGTCTTGACTTCCAAGTTCATCACTTTCCTTCGAAGTTCTTCTCTCTGAACAGTGCCACACACGCTTTTGAAGGAAGGCAAGTCAAAGTTCAAAGGATGTGGCTTCTCAAGTCTTCACACTCTGAGCTTAGATTAACGAGAAGTTGGAAAATCTTGTCTTTTTCAGCCCTCTTCAATAGGACATTAGCATCTGTGGTGTGAGGTCGATATACATCTAACTCATTCCACGTACTTGTTAGGCTTCCAAGATATTGAACAATTGACTTCTCCTCTTGTTGAAGACTAGCAATATCTTTCTTGAGTTGAAAAACATGAGCAGAGTTGTTTTGATTTCCAAACATCTCCTTGATATGCTTCCACAGATGCATGGATGATTCTGAGTAGCTAAAAATTTCAGCAATCTTGGGCTCCATGGAGTTGAGCAACCAGGACATAACAAGCTGATCTTTGCAAAGCCAAGCATCATGAGTGGTGGAGTTGACTTCAGGCATTGTTATAAATCCATTGACATATTCAAGCTTTGATCTTCCTCTAAGTGCCAAAGTGACAGCTCTAGACCAAGGAAGATAATTGTATTCAGTTAATAAAACTGAACTTAAACGTTGATTGAGATTACCCTCAACTTCAGAAACACCTAACATGTTTGGATTGGAATTGATACTGAGGGTACGTTTACTTACTTAGAATGGGAGGGAATGATTACAGGGTAAAACTATTCATATGTTTACATTCTGATTCCGGATAAAAGTATTCATGCGTTTACTAACACATGAAGGAATAAGAATAGGTGTAGGTCTCACCTCCTTATAAGGAATTGATTCCTGAATACTCAGGAATTTGATTACGAAGGGGGGAGATGAGTTTAGGAATCAACTCCTCCTGAATCAATACCGATTCCTTTCTTCTCCAATTCCAGTTGTCTCCGATTCATGATTATTTTCAATTCCAAGTAAGTAAACGTGCCATGAAAGGATTAACATCATCAGTACCAGAAGAAATTTCTCCAGCCATCTATAGCTTGAAGAAAAGAAAACAATCCACGAGAAGGGAAGGAAGAAACAGAAAACAGGATACTAAATGTTCCTGCTTTGATACCATGTAGAAAAACATAATCTAATAGAGCAAGTTTTCTATATTGAATGAATGAATAAACTTTACAAGAAGGAGAACACATATAGACAAAGGAGTAAAATGATATGTGGTTTATAATTTTTCATCTGGGTCTTGTGTTTGGTGAAATGAAATTGAGACCCTGTTCTTGAAGGAAACTATTTCCTAATCTGTAGTGATGTTTCATATATATACAGTTATTTTGTTTTGTGATAGTTGCTTTGAGCTTTCTGGGTAGTCATACAGATGTTATTTCCTCTTTATTCTGTAGAGAACTACAATATATCAAATTGTTTTCGAAGCCAGATACTATCTTTTCTTGGGACCTTGTTCTTGCTTAAAGATATCTTGGTAACAGAATTGAGGGTAATGCTTCTCTGTTTTTGTAACAGAGCCAAGTTACCTGAAGTTCTTTTCCAACGCCATTGACTTCCCATCGGAGGACTACTATAATGTCTACATTACCAGCGGAGGTGGCACTGCTGGGTGCCCTTTGGCTGCGACACTATCATCCAGTTTTCGGATCCTTCTACTCAAAAGAGGTGTTGCTTATGGCAATCAAAACTTGATGACCCAGGATGGTTTCTGTCAGTACTCATGGATGTCAATGCCTTTGTCTCTCTGACACAAGCCTTCACATCTGAAGATGGTGTTCCAAATGTCCGAGGACGCATTCTTGGAGGCAGCAGGGCCATGAATGCTGGTTTCTATAACCCCGCAGATCAGGAGTTCTTCAAAAGATCCACTTTCAATTGAGATCTTAAAGTGGGATTCCAGTGGCTCATCATCTTCATTATGTCGGGCAGCTTATGTTTGATAATCCCAGAAATGGCATCCAATTGTGCCACCAATTCCACTGGAGCACTCACTCATTCAAGTGGTTGGCATTACTGAATCAGGGGCTTACATTGAATCAGCCTCCACTGTCATCCAATTTGCATCCCCAGCCCCTACTGTGGCCACTCTCATGGAGAAGATTCTCGGGCCAGTCTCTGCTGGTTCTTTGAGGCTGGCTTCAACTGATGTCAAGGTGAATCCTATCATTCAATTCAATTACTTCAACAGCCCAGTGGTCAGTGGATGTGATGTTCTCAGGACCAAGTCTATGGATGATTTCAAGTTCCAGGGATAGTTTGGGAATAAAGATTTTAGGTTTATAGGGCCTGCATTGCCAGTTGATCAGTCTAACTTTGACCAGATGCAGACTTCTGCCGCCGCACTGTAAGCACCATATGGCATTACCATGGGGGCTGCATCACGGCTATTGCTGGTGATTTCCTCATCATTGGTATAGATGCACTCCGTACTTTTGGTATATCAGCAGGGACAAATCCTCAGGCTACCCTTCTGATGCTTGGAAGGTCAGTGTCCTCAAATCATGTTAGCAGTCTTTGTCAAATTGTAGCCAATTAGATTCTTGCATATAGGGTTGTATGTTTATAGAGCTTTTGCTTAACAGAGTGGCTAGCTGACTGTTTTATTTGGTCAATTTGGCAGATATGTCGGGCAGAAGACGATGAATAACAGAAAGGGAGGATATAAAATGGTTGATTGATCATCGGTTGGGATGAAAAAGAACTGAACATACATGCTCAATGCTGTTAGTAGAGTAGCCACTAGTTGTAAGCTAGGCTGGTCGGCCCATTCAGTAATATGAATTAAGAACTTCTACTCATGATCTCAAATGTGCAGGTTTATGACATACAATGATACCATTAATAGCGGATTAAACTGTGAGAATGTAGTGTATATGTCTCATACTGAAGAATCAGACTTTCTGCTGCAGTTAATTTTTCTTGGAACATCTACAACAACGCCAATTGAGTTTGGAACGAATGCTTAAACTTTTACGAGCGAGCGAAACCTAAGATGTTTAGCCCCCCTTTTCTTTCTTTCTTTCTTTCTATCTCTCTCTGAGGAATGGCAATACTTCTATTGTGTATAAATAAAAGCATAAAGAAAAATCCTAGCTAGATAACAATAATCATTTTGTACGATTTAGTGTATGGAATGATGTACCAATCTTAATAGTAAATAAAACCAATGATTATTCATCTTCCCCTGAAGATTCAGCCTCATCATAGTCCCAGAAAGTTAATGTAAACCATGCATATGGTGCCATCCAACTCAGAGAGTCAGTCAAGGCAGAAACTCTGGCCACTGTTTGGGGACAACGAAGACTTACAATCAAGACTCTAAGATACTTGACATTCGGTAAGGGTGGTGAGAATGTCTGCCTGAAATTTTCTGGAAATGTGATAGCCTGCAGCAAACAATGTTCACAAAAGTTCAATTAACAATAAAAATATAATTAACTTAATTACATATATGCTCGCGCGCACATACCTTAGCAATGGCATCGTGACTCTAGCTCTACTTTATTGCAGCAATCAAAGTTTTGAAGAAAATATCTCCAAGTAGGAAAATGTGTCCATGGAGGGAGGAAAGTGGGTTCTAGAACTTCTTCTTCATCATCCCAATTAAGCATGATAAATGCAGTCAATGGATTTCAAGCTTTCAAAGATATTACGTCATTAGGCAGCAAATAACCATCGTAGCTAAAAACTTGGAGATTTGGAATATCAATAGTGGCCTTCACATTATCTTGACATGTTCTGGGCATTGCAAAGATAATCTTCGCGTGCTGAGCACAAACGCTGATATATTTCAACTTGACGCATTCACTAAGCAAGCCGATGTACTCTCCGGTATTCTCACATGCTCCAGATTCAGACTAGTAAGAAATTGTGCATTGAGAATGGTATGGGGTATGCAGTAGTATGTGCTTTCGGCCGGATCATTGTCATCTTTTCTTTGAATGCTGATATATATCTAACTCTTTGACGCATCTATCAACCACAAAACTAAACCACTTGTCTATTCTTGTCGCACCAATTAATTCAAAATCATATCTCATTCGAAGCCTGAAACTATCCAACTCCAAGAGATTCTTTTTCTCTCAATGTTTCAAACAGCTTTCCACAAAGTCAATGAACAACAGCTTCCTGCGGACGAGATTGTCACCATCATGATCAGTAGAGTCCCCCTCGTCATCGAAATCTAAGAGGGGGACTCCCAAAGACCACACACTTGCCCATTGTTTAGAAACAATGGTTGAGCGTATGGCAAGTTTAGTGGGAATGAGTCGGAAAATCTTGTGAACAATAAGGTCTGGAAGGTGAGGTAGCAATGTGTCCACATCCATGGCGTTTCGATCAACCTGCTCTTGACCTTCCTTTGTTTGGTCTTGCTTTTTGACCCTTTTTTTATTTGGGTTTGCATTGCTGCATATTTTTCTTCTCGTACTTGGCGCCATAACTGGATAAAAAGAAGGGAGAACAAAGAGACAAAAAGAAAACTCTTATGGTTGGTTACTAATAATCAGCCTATGACTGAAGCCACAAAAAGAAAACGAAGAGAGAAACAATGAAACTATAAAGACCGATCGACTAACAAGATTAGATATACAGAATGAAGTTTGCCGTAATTAGCAGTTCATATATAATATTAACACAACCAATACCTCAGTTTGAGTAAACCCTTGATACCCTGGTTTTCAGATCGAAGAGGAGAAGATTCGTGAGAGAAACCCTCGATTGGATTTTTTTTCTTCTCTCTCTCTCTCTCTCTCTCTCTCTCTCTAGTGATGCAATGTATATTGTGTCCTGTAGGAACCCGAGTTAAGTTTTGGTTTGGTATAGGAATCCTTGTCCCATTCAAAATCCGGAAAAAGAAAAAGAAGAAAAACAAAGAAAAAACTCCTTAAATTAACCTTGGCATTGGAGAAATTCTGGATGCTGAGGCTTGGGGTCTCTTTTTTGGATTAAAGCTTGCCTTAAAGCATAATATTGCCAATCTTGAGGTTCAATCTGATTCTGCTGTCCTGGTACTACTTATGCAATCATCACACACTGGCCTTCATCCTCTTAGCTCTTTGCTTGATGGTTGTGCTATATTGATGGCCAAATTTCAGATTGTCAAGCTAGCTCACATCTTTAGGGAATGCAATATGACTGCGGATGCCCTTGCCAAGAATAGCATTGATCATGAGCTTGGACTGATCACCTTTGATGATCCCCCTATTCATGCTGCCCAAGCTTTTTTAGATGATCTATCTGCTGTAACTAGAGCTAAGAAGACTAGTTTTTGTTCCAGTTCTTAGTTTTGGGTCTTTTAGGCCCCACTTGTAACCAAAAAAAGAAGAAAAGGAGTTTTAATATAGACTTCAATACCTCATCAATTTCATTGCACTTAGTCAAAGGCTTGAAAGCATTTTCTATAAGCCAATAAATCATATTCATCCTTAATGTTGATATCCAAATTGAGTAATATGCAACATAGTCGGACACACCGAGAAATTCTTATGAAACCTATATTATGATTCATGAGAATTGCAGTTACAAACTCTACGGATAAAAATTTAAAATTATCTTTTGCTATTAACATAGAACATGTATGTACGTGATGAAAAAATGATGAGGACGAAGAAACTCTAAAAATTATGAAAGTGGGATCATAACTCATACGTGAAGGGTTGTGAGTTACTAGTTGTTGTAATTCTCAGTTGTTGATCAAATAGAAAAACACAAGATTATAAAAATGTCAGTCTTAATACTTAACGGATAGTTTTAAAAAACTGTGAGAAATAAATACATTTTAACCTGACATATTAAATTAAAAAATAAACATAAAATTATGCATAAAGACGGCCGTCAGATTCATTCGTCCTCAAAATTACTTTTGAGCTATAGAAATACCATAAATCGGTAATGAATTATTATGCTTGTGCAAAAAAGAAAATAGTTGTGGCTGTAGGGAAGAAAAGACTTACCCCCTGCCCCAAGATTAAACCGTGCTCTCTAATCTAAACCGGCTTGAAAAGGCGGTGTAGTAAACTTGAACCGGGCTCTCAAACCGATTAATAAACCCTCACAAAACCCTAAAAGTTCTGCGTTTTTGAAACATTGAACCATCATCGAGCTATGGAGGGCTTTCAAAAATGGGTCGGCAAAATCTCAAAAGATGTAAAAGCCGCCTCTGAAAAAGCTTCATCTTCATCTTCTTCTTCTTCCTTTGAAGGTCCTCGTTCTACTGAAGGCCTTTCTGTCGCTTTGTCCGATCAGTCTCGTATTATAGTCGCCAGACCTGTTAGGTACAGACCCATCTAGCTCTAACCTTTTAAGGTTTATAAATTTCTGATTGTATGTGTGAATTGGGTTACTTTGGTGTGAAATTTGTGAAATATTTGATCAATTTATACAATAGGGTCATAATGCCTTGTCTTTAACTCCCAAAGTTTGGTTCTTTAATCGCTTTTTCTTAAATTGATTCTGGGTTTTGCTATTGAGCTTCCCAAACTTGTTTTGGCTTGTGTTTAAGTAGAGTTGTTCACGTATTGGTGAGGCTTGAATTAGTATATGAACTTGTGTTATGGTTAAGTGAACTTCAATAGTTGGATTGAATTGGTAAATTTTTTATTGATGTTTACTTGCAGAAGAGTGGTGTCGCTGTGTACATGCTCAAAGTTCTGTGCAATTGCCTTTGTTGCTGGGATCATTGTTGGCTATACCCTGAAGCGACGCGTTAAACGCTGGGCTAACAAGCTTCTCAAGAAGATCAGAGATGATTGATTGCACCTAGGTTGAGTTGAGTTATCGCATTCAATAGATGAGTGATTCTCTAACATTAGTTGTTTAGAGAGTGCATTTTTGAGGAGTTTTCAGCTTCTGTGGAGACAAATGCATCTCACATTGTTATCCTTTTTTAAACTATTATGGTAAAGTTTTAAGCTAGTTGTGAGGCTGGATTTTGTTCCTGTGGTTATGAATTCGTGCATCTGCCGTTATCTGTGATTTAAGTTGGAGTAAAACTATAAGCTGAATGCGGCCTATCTTGTTTCTGTTATATGAGATGAAGATGTGTGAAACCTGAAGTAGTATACATATTGATGATTATGTGATGTGGATATCTTTGTCAATCACCATAATACTTCATCTATGAACTTTGGAAATAAATAGCAGGAGCTCATTAGTTTTAATCTTTTTCTCATGTTTTATTGAAATTCTCTATGATATTGGTCTACATTTCTATATATATATATATATATATGGTAAACAATTGCATTTACATCTTTCTGAGCTACTATCATTATACATATATGATTAGTTTCATCTATGGATAATCAGAATGATTACAAAAGAATAGCTGTGTCATCTTTGTGTAACTTCCTAGTTTTAAAAGTACTCCTTGTGGAATTCAAAGCGTGTCGATGTCTTGTGACTGAGCTCAAGTGATAGCATCTTCAGCTCCTTTGCCAACATTGGCATCCCACAGTAGAATACCCCTGCAAAATAACATATTCTTAGATCCAGTTGTTTTTGAATTCTTGATTTAACGTGTATAGTTCTGGACTTCTGGTAGCTTATCTTTACCTACTGTCGAAAATGGATGCTTGGAAGCTATCTTGGTAAACACTTCTTTCCAATTAGGTCTTGCAAAATGAGTCATTACCTGCAAAAGCATCAATGTTTAAAGGTCATTTATTGCTTAGGAAAATAATTACCCGTTTACTGTTTGTTAAGGGAAATGGTAATGAAGTATCATACTCTGGTGCCAGATAGGATGTCAACTCCATGTTTGGCATGGTTGAGAGCTTGGACCATGGTGATTAGAGTTGACCTTGCATCACCCTCTTCGTAGACACTCGTAAGGTAGTTGTGAAGTTCAATCTGACCCTGTTAAGAGAAAAGGACAAGAGAGTCAGGAAGCTCATCCCTAAAGTGATATAACTATGTTCTGAAAAGATTAGAAATGCATTGCTTTACTTTGTGATCCATTTCTGCCACTTCATCCATGACTCCCTTAAACCACTCGAAAGAGCCAGGTTCTCTGGTAACCCAATAGAAATGAGCATTTGTAGTCCTCTGTGATTTCTTCTTGTCATTTGGTGTCAAACATGATGATGTAAAACTATTTAGGCTGCCTGATGGTGTACTAGTTTCTGTATTTGAATCCTATGTCATAAATGCATATAATCTTAGTTACCAAGAAGAGAATATTAGATAGTGACAAACAACCTGCTTAGATGTTATGAATTGTACCAGTTGTTCTTCTGCTGTTCTTGTGCTGTTAAGAAGATCTTTAAGGACGCTTACAAAAGGGGTAGCTCCAATGCCAAGACCCACAAGGAGTAGGACATCATAGTTGCGGTAGTCCTGCGCCGGTGCCCCATATGGACCATCAAAAAACAATTTGGGTTGGCTGCATAGTCTTATTTGATCCATATCTTGTGGCTGAGCAACACTAGTCCGATGAACTAAAGATAATGAATGATCTCCCTCAGAAATGGCTCGCTTCAATTCTTGAGTCCAGTCACCAACTGTTCGGATATGAACACTGAGATGCTCATCCCCAGGTGCTGAGGTGATGGAAAATGGGTGCCTGAAAACGATTGCATTCATGAAATTAACAAAAGGTGAGAATGGAAAGGGAAGTTCGTTTCATCCAGAATCACACTTACCATTCAAATGGGGAGATTGTTGGGCATTGTAGAAATATGTATTGTCCGCTTCTGTACTTAAATCCAGGTGGCTTGGACATGATTAAGCTGATAACATTTCCGGGTAAGATTGTAGCCTGTTGAAGGATCATAAACCACCTTAGTAATTTACAAACATCTCAAATACTCAGAACTATACAGGCTTAGATTTTAGTGAAATTTGGTCACCTTTAGTATCTTAACTGAATAGTGTTTTGATCTACATGTTCGGATACTGCGCTCTACTACATACAGCAGAAATGGAACAGAGATGTACATCCATGTCTGGGAGATTTAGGAAGGTATATATGAGTATTACTGGTAGCAGTTCATAACTGAGCCACAATTTTTTGTTGTAACTATGGTTACTCAAATTCCTTACCGTTTTCTGATACCACTCGTGGACAAAGTACAAACAGCTTCCATGGATGAGTAGCAAAACGTAGACCAGACCTAGCAGATGATGAGAATACCAGAACGCATTAAACCCAGTCAGTTTGTTCAAGGGGGCAGGAAGCCTCACCATGTTCCTTCGAAAGTGACTCGCTGCTAGCGTGAATGAGATGGCCATAAAAATCACCATCAGAATTCCAGTCAAGCCTTCTGGTCCAGTGAATAAGAATTTGTACGTCGGCTTTTTGCCATGGAAATCAGAGGATATTGGCTCAAATTCTTCCGCAGATGAGTTTACTAGACGAGGAAAGTCACATGCCACATGGTTCCCAGCATGAACAATTATTCCAATTGCTATAGCAAATGCAATCATCTGTAGGAAAATGTCAAACACTTGTTCAACAAAAACAGAACTAGACTAGTGGAAATGTGTGACTACTGACTAGCCCTTTACCTTGTGGAAATTAATGTTGTCATCAAAGGGAATGAAGAACCTAGCTCGCGTTGATCGAAGCCATGTCAATGTGTTACGACAAACAGGTAAAAGGATGAGGGCCATGTTAAGCTTCAAAGTTTCTGCAGCTCCTTTGGCTGCTGGCAAGCAATAGCCGATGACTTCAAATGCTGCTTTGTTTCTGTATTGGAAGAATTTCCAGGAAAAAAGAGAAGCCATTGCAACAATCCACAGTAATAAAATCCAACCGCGTTGCAAATTGTCTAGTATGAGACACTGAAGTGAACGATTTAGTCTCCGAAGCAGATTCTTGGGCCTGAAGGAATTCAGGTTCTGACTCCAACCTACACTTACTGCGCTCAATGGTCTGCTGTAGTTTATGTATACGTCTCTTTGTAAAAGCAGTGCTTCCAATTGCCATAACTGATTAGAGGTTAAGTAAACATGAGAGGCAGATTTTTGAATCATTGACATGAACATCAATTCTTCAAAGTTCTCATTTTTACCTCAATATAACCAAAATTTTCGGGGTCTAGTTCTTCCATTATCAATGAAGCATATTCTTCAGCTTGTTCTTTCAGCTTTGATAGCTTGTTTGCTGAAGCACTCAGCATTATAAGCTGAAACTCAAGAGATTCAAATTCATTTTTATGCGATTATACTGAAGACACCAAGTAAAGCATTACGTGTCTAGCAAGATAGTTACTTCTGGCAGGGCCGTCCCAATGGTAAGTGAGGCCTAAGGCGAAAATCATAACCTGTATTTTATTTTTCTGTATTTTTAGCATATCCTTGCTACTTTACAAACAAAGTATTTGGTACAAGAATTTTGAGTCTTTACTATGAAAATAAGAATAACATAACCTATAAATGGAGCTTAATTGCAATTAGTTAACTACTTAAGTTCAAACAAATCGAGTATGCATTAGCTAAAGATAGACAAGTACAAAATATACAAGAAAGTTTGTAGTAGAAAGAGAGAGAAAAATTGACGCAAAGATACGAGGCTTAGTTCTACAAGATCTAGATAAGTTCAAATGGTTTGGTAATATGTTTGGTAATTTAGAAGTTGTATTCAATTTTTGTTGGGCTTTAAATAGTATAAAGTACAAAAACTTGTTTCAAAGTGAGGCCTAAGTCAGTTGCCTTGTCTGCCTTGGGCTAGGGATGGCCCTGCTTCTAAGTTACAGTTAGGAAAATTAACCAATTACTGAACAATTTATTTACCTCTTGCACTCCCTCCCTTGTGATTCTTCCATCCTCATTGCTATCTGCCCTGAAAACATTTCAAAGCGAAAAGTTTACAAAAGTGGGAAAAAAAAAAAAACAAATCTTTACCAACTAAACAACTAGATAAGAGTCTAAGACTAGTGGATTTCATGAGTAAGAAAGTCTTGAACTTTTTGGTGGGTTAGAAAAGCATGAACTGCTTTCCTAGTCTGCAAAATTCACACCTACAGAAGAGGCAAAGCTTGCACATAGTTCAAAAGCATTTAACCTAAAATTTTCAGAGGTCTTGAATCTTGGTGGGTGGGTTCATCTATTCAAGTAGATCGAACACACAAAAGACACAACCAAACGCAAAAAACTCTCCAAAAAGAGAATTTTCCCAAAAAATAAAAACAAATTAGTGGACTAATCTGGCGGGTAATTTCACCATAATCTGGGGCCGTCGATTTGTTAGAAACCTGGCCCCAACTCTCAAAGGTAGACCTGATCAACGGCTGAGAACACATACATGTCGAAGAAAATTTGAAGGCGCGCATCAAAGCTCTGGTCCGAGATTTGTATCCAAAAATCATGAAGTTCTTCCTTCGTGATCTTCGTAATTTTCTGCCGCCGCCTCCTCGCCAACGTGTCAAATATCCCCACCGCAAACTCCTCCGAATCCGCCATCCCTTCACACGGTCATCAAATCATTTTCAAATTCCGATAATAAAAAAAAATTCAAAATAAATTCTATAATACATTAACGTATCAGTACATGCTTATACTATCCTTAACGTGTCAAAACCATAAC
This sequence comes from Rosa lucieae, assembly GCA_024704745.1. NCBI lineage: Eukaryota > Viridiplantae > Streptophyta > Magnoliopsida > Rosales > Rosaceae > Rosa > Rosa lucieae. The sequence continues at coordinate 7,585,810 of CM045493.1, forward strand.
TTGATAGAAGTTAAATTCTTACCTATGCATCGACCAAAGTCTCCTCTGGCGAGCAATCCGTGGACGGCCAGCGACTCGAACCTGGCCTCCACTTGCTTCCACAGCTCCTCGGCGTCGCTAGGTCCGGTGGTCTTGCTGATGAACCTCAGGCCGTTGAGAGCTCTTTGCGCGCTCGATCTTGTCCGTTGAAGCTTCGCCTTCAGCCTCCTCGCCTCTCGTGGCGGAAGCGCGAGTTCGCCCGAGTTGGAAGACGCGGCGGTCCTCGACGACGACGATCTGATCAGCCACCCGAATGTGCGGCGAATGCTCCGTGACGTAGCGGAGAGGCTCCTTCCTACCATTCCTGTCCCCGTCTCCTCTTCCTCCTCCTCCTCCTCCTCCGGCGTGTCGTTGCCCACCGGCGCGACGCTGCACACGACAATGTCATCGTCGTCGTTGTTGAGCTCTAGTGTGACCTCAACCAGGTCTTGGTTGTTGTGATTAGTGAGGTCGTTGAGAAATATAGGCAGCATTGCGCCGCAAAGGCGGTGGTGCTGACGATCATGATCAGGTAAGCTGTAGTTTGATCGCTTGGAACCAAACGACGGGGTCGCCGGCGACGTCATTATAAATATATTTCAGGCCTGCTTTGTGTGACTGAAATGTGGAGGACTAAGTAGAAACGATGAAGCGGTGGGAGGGTTAATTGGGTCACACGTTAGGACTGGAATTCAGAATGGTTCTAAGAAAACAAGACAAATACCTCTCAACCGATCACTCGTACACGATTCCAACGCTTTTGTGGTCTCTAGAGTTGGAGTAGTTGATATTTTGCTCATGAGGCCAAATGTCTTCTAGACAATTATTCCACTTGGAGAAGCTTATATATAAAGAATATTAGCTCCCACATAGGCAAATACAAAATAATACGTACTATTACTTTTTTTTCTTCTTTTGGGTCTTTTGAGAGAAAGTGTGTGAATTTAAGAAAAATAAAAGAAGAAAATGTTACATTTCTTGCAATGTCTTCTTTTTTATGGGGGTTTGGCCATCTCCGGTCCTCATTAAGATTCACCACTATTCATAAATATACTAAATACGAAATACGCAGAGTAGTAAATCTCTATATTTTCATACACTTTTAATGATTAATAAGATGAAAAACATATGTCATGTTCATACATATAACGCACATCTTCTACGACCTCTCATCCTATTACACTTTCACCACAGACTTTTCCTCCAAACTTTACTCATTCTTATAAAGACTCCTAAATTTGATAACGGTTATTGAGATATAGTTCTCGATCACAGAGAAAGAAAGATATGGAAGGAGATGGAGGGGCAATACAGGATATGACACTGTTTCCATCCAACAATGAGAGGGGATAGTGACTGTGGGTATATCAATCGAGCCGCGGTGGTGAGTTATTTCAGAGTTGTTGTTCAAGAAATTATGCTGATATGAGATCGATGTATCCACTATACTAATTATTTCCAACTATTAGCACCGTGAACACTCTGCGCAGTGTATATATATGTGACATACTCTCGAAATACATTTTGATTTCTGAATTAATGGCCTAAAAGAATGGCAAGTAGGAATAAACAAGATATTTGCTCAAAAAATAAAAGAAGGATTAAATATTGGTTAGTCTTTAAATTTTTGTCCTAAAAACACTTCAGTCTCTGGCCTTCTAATTTCACACGTTTAGTCACTGTACTCTAAAATTTCAGACCAAGAGGTCTTTGCCGTTACTTTCCATCCAAAATCTAGGTTAAATCGATGACGTGGCAATTTTTTGGGGCCAAAATGTCTATTCTACCCTCAGTTTTTTATTTAATTTATATTTTTTCTCCTTTTTTTTTTTCTATTCTTCTAGCTCCATGAAACCTCCACCGTCTCCTCCTCCACCCCCTATGGCATCCTATGCGGCGTCCCCTACACCCCCTCCCCATTCGCCACCTGCATCAGCACCTCTATAAACAAAGAAATCACAAACAGAATATCAACCTTATCAATTCACCACTCAACTTTCAATCGAACAATCATGCTTTAATAATCAGAGAGATTTCAACCAAACTAAACCAAACTTAGTTCAGTTAATTCCAATTATCACTCCACAAGTCTGAGCATTCTGAAATCATTTTTTACCACAAGTCTGAGCAAAGAACTGAATTGTCGTGGTTGGAAGACAAAGCTCGGTTCATCTCCAGCCACACACAGTTTGCATCCACTTCAGAAAAGTCCATAATTAAGCATCACTGAGCGCCAAATTTTCTCTAGGACAAACATTAGCTTCGAAATCAAACCCAAAAGACCAAAAGCCGTTGTGGACGGTGAACTCTAACGAAGCCGATAACACCCAAAACATCAATTCCATCAAAACTCAACTACAATCAAAATCAAGCACATCAATGTGCAGAGCATGAAGAGTAGATGAATTTTCTCACGTTATGCACTACCAATTTTGGCCGGAGTTGCAGGACAAAGCCTAGAAACTGTAGGAGAATTTCGGCGTCGATTTTCGCTCCAAGGTGGACGGACGACCAAACCGAATCCAAAGGGACGTCGGCGACGTCGAGGTGGTTCAAAAGCTAAACCATCCCCAACCCCACCGGCCGACGTTCGTCGTCTTCTCCCCAGATCGGATCATCTTCTCCACAGATCGGATCATCTTCTCTCTCGGCCTCGATTTCGAGTTTGAATCGGAGCTCCAAACAGCTGCTCCACCATAGAGTACTCCTCCGCCAACGCCGTTTGGAGTTTGGTGGTGTTTGGCTGAGGCTTCTGGAGTTTAGTGCGTGGTTTCAAGTGAGGAGTGTGAAGAGAACAAAGGGAGTAAGGAGGCAGAGGAGAATAGATAAACAGAATAAAAATAATAATAAAACAAACAAACAAAAAAACAGAAAAGAAAAAAGAATAAATAAAATTAAAAAAAGAGAAAAGAATAAATTTATTAAAAAAAAAGTGAGGGTAGAATAGACATTTTGACCTCAAAAATTGTCACGTCATCGATTTAACCTAGATTTTGGATGGAAAGTAACGTTAAGGACCTATTGGTCTGAAATTTTAGAGTACAGGGACCAAACGTGTGAAATTAAAAGGCCAGAGACTGAAGTATTTTTAGGGCAAAAGTTTAAGGACTAAACAATATTTAGTCCATAAAAGAAACATGTACGGTTAACCATGCCATTCATGGCCTAAAACAAGGGCAAGGTATAGGTAGTCAATTATCCAGGAGGAGCAAAGTTATCATTTTCAGAATTTCAGACAATTCTAGCTGGAATGGTCATGCATGGATATAAGCTGATCATTATGTAAGAAACAACTAGCAATTGTAGTTGTGGACAGATATGCATATATGAATCAAAACTTCAAAAGTATATATGTTGTTGAGCCGTCAGCCTCAGGACTCGATTGAGTATTGACATAATCCACATTTCTTCATATATATATATATGAACCCTCACCAAAACATGCTTGCCTCTTTTTTTTTCTTGTATATGTAACTTCAATGAATATTTGACAAGTATTCGCTAGTTCAGTTGATAAATCCTGAATTCTTATAATCAAGGAGTTTTATTCTCACATATCAATATCTGATTGGACCTTCAAAGTAGTCTCTTTTATTTAATTCGTGCCTATATACCTTTTTTAATATGACCTATTCTCTCAAGTCTCAAGTTTAGTTATTTAACTTGATTGTTGGTAGGTTTGCAACGTCTCACTTGGTGCAGGATATTATTATACGCATGCAAACCCTAAATATATATGAAATTAGTTCACCTTCTTTATTATACAAACTTATAAAGCTTTAATTAAGTGTGATGGAGCTATATATAATTAAAGCATCGATTAATGAAGCCGAAGTACTATATATTCCTGTTAGACTTTTTGTAAAGGACTTCGAAAACTGAATACTTGCTTCGGAGGACATGGAAATTATTTTATGCACCGACGGTGTAAGTGACCAAACCCTTATAAAATAATGTCAACCCTTGATATTTATTATCAACTTTATTTTTAATAAACAAAAAGTGTATTTAATGCAATCTAACCATTCATATATGTTGGTGCAAGTGCACGGCGGTGCTCTGAATAATCTCTCGCTTCGGACATCATATAGGTGCCTCTTCAAAACTCAATTGCAAATAGAAAAACTAGTTCGATTTTGAAAATTCGAGTTGGGGTTGAGCCATCTTTGTCGTTTATGTAATGAGAATGATCGAGCGGAATTTCATATTAAAATGAATCCAAAACATACATTTCTCGAATAATATCCAATTGCAATGATGAATAATTAACCATGCATTGACTTTCTTAGGTGCGCTTTTTTATTATCAGAATGCCTGCTAATTCAGGGAGGTTCCAAGTTTCACAACTTCCATATGACTATTTCAACGTCGAGTAGAATACAAATTAAAGAAAAAAAAGGGTGGTTGGATCAATATATATATAATTAGGACACCTCGTAAAACTAATTGTTTTGGACCTCAAGTTTTCAAAGTATGCCCTCAACACAGGGTACACTATGACTAGGGTGCATGAAAAACTAATTAGGTTGTGCAAAATTTGTGCATTATTATATGTGACCAAAAGAATGATCTTAAATACTTTAATTTAAACTTAACCAACTGAAACATATAAGTAGCTAAAGGAACGAAAATCAACCAAGAACCCATATATATCACATATAATTCATGCATAATGAATAACCTAGATCAAACGATAATATTACGGGGAATGTTCGTGGCTTAATTTTTTGACTTTTTAAGATTTTGCAGAGGACGATCGCAAAATTTTTGCAAAGAAGTAGTTCTATCAATAGCGAAAATTTTCATTTCCTTTTTTTGTTTTGCATTTATGCTTAAGAAAAAGCACTAAAGTTGGAAACTACTTAGTCATTTATCAATACACTATATCAATCTAAGTACATAGTCATTTGGACTCAATGTATAGTAGCAAAATAGTAATAATAATAATAAATAAAGATATCCATAAACAATCATTTTCGCGAACCTTCTCTCAAACACACATATATGTTTATATAGTGTGCTTCTGAAAAATTCATATGGGAAACTATGTGCGGCGGAAGACCATGGACGCAACACAATTGGTTAGGAATGGAAAATATGATTCAGCTTAATTTGGTATTGCTAGCTCACTTATTAAGTTATTTAAGGTTCGTGTCTCCCACTCCTTCCTATACTTCACGTACAGGAAGACAGAAACTGGCGATTTAGTGCTGGACTAGCTCTAGGAAGCTAACTTCCAGTTTCCTATATAACTAAATAATACGCCAAAAATCTTTTGAAATTGATTTTGTATTTGTTTGTTATTAGTTTATGTGAGCAAGTCCAGAAATGAAATTGAATATCAAATCCAATTATATATATACAGACTTTTGCTATATGCCCAAAACCCAAAGACTTAGAAGTAGCAGCCTAGCAAGGACGAACATTATGGTCCATTGTTCTTCTTATATATAAGAAATATTACCAGATGAGGCTGCCTAGCTTAGCTATCTATATGACAGGAAAAAAATGCATGACGTTGTTTTCCTTTGGCTTTGGCTTTGGCTTTGGCTGCTAGTATGTAAATTAGTCATCGAGAAATTGACTACCTAACTAGCCTGTGTTATCTTTCTTCTGAGAAAATACGACTGTTTGATTATTACACATGAGACTCAAGAGAATTTTGAGTTGGTGAACTGTGTATAAAACAAGGTATATGCTTATAAGGGAATAGGGTTGCCATATAATGCAAGATATTGATTGATCTGGAGGGTACGTAATTAAGCATCTTATTACCTCAAACATCCCATATATATAGTCTAGGGCAACATTTTACCTGCCTTTGATATAACCTCAAACTTCGATCAAATAATTAACATGTATAGCTATTAACTGTACAACATGACGTACTAATATTTATAATTAATCGAGTTTCCCAACTACAACGAAACGTCGTTGTAGTAATCAAATTCAAATGTTAGGAAAAGCAAAGGTTGTCGATTTTCTTAATTTCACCTTAACTATGATTAGTTAATTATATATTAATTAGTTACAGAAGCTGCATGTACTGCAGATGATGTTAATTTGCTTAGGTCGAACTTAATTTGCATGTCACTCCTCGTCCAGCAGGCTAAAAAGATTAATTTGCCGTTACAATTAATAATTTCGACTCGTAAATTAGTTAGAATTAAACTTGCTGCTTAATTATTTAATGGTGTCCTTTCGGAAAGCCATAGCTCACGGGTTCTTTCTTTTCCAGAAACAAAGACTATCTCATTCATACGCACCACAAATATTACATTATGTTGAAGATCAGCTTCGAGAAATAAACAGAGCAACCAACTCATTGACTTCCGTTGCATACTAAACTTTCAAATGCAGTTTCTTGTCACTCCTGGGTGAGTATTAGTACTACTTCAAATGTAATAAGAAAGCTGTACTACTTCAAATGCTATAGGAAACAAATTGCTGGGGGAAAGTACTTTTTTCATATATGGAACCTAGGTTTAGGTTTTCTAGAATCGTACTTTCACCCTCGTACTGAGAATTGATGATGTAATAAACAGCAAAAAGTAGTAAATGCAAGCTAGGGTTTGGCCAATTAGGTGAAACCTACTAATCAACCAGAAAGGAAATTAAGACGGATCGATACTGTCTTAATCTAGATATATATAAGGATTAAATACTTGTTACTGCTCAAATTTTTGTCTGAAAAAAAAGTATAATCCCTCACCTTTCAAATTAAACTGGATAGTCCTTATTCTCTCTAATTCTCACAAAACAGGTCTAAAATGACTATTCTACCCCCAAGATCTTTATTTTTTATTTTTCTCTCTCTCTTTTTTTATTTATTTTTTCTGCTTTTCTCTCTCTTCCTCTCCACGGTATTTAACAAGTATTTTCAGTCCTCACTACTCTCTATAATTTCCCATCTCTTTCGTTTTTGCTGGTGTGGTCCCACCCCTTACACACTCGTGATTACGTTCTCATCTTCATCTTCTTCTTCAACTCTCCAGAACCCACCACTAAATGGGTCTTTGTCTTCCTCGCCACTACTGACAATGTCCCAACGGATTCGCTCCATCATCTTTACTACTGCACTCCACCTTTACCTTTGCTTTTCCAACTTCCTCATTACGTCAGCCGTAACCGAATTCAACTTCGGAACCCTCACCCTCAGCAACCTCAAGCTCCTCGGCGACGCCCACTTGAACAATGGCAGCGTGCGTCTAACTCGCGACCTTGCTGTCCCCAACTCCGGCGCCGGCAAGTGCTGTACTCGAAGCCTGTCCGCTTCAAGCAACCCTCCACTCCATTTCCGGCTAGCTTCTCCACATTCTTCACGTTCTCCTTCAGCAATTTGAACCCCTCCTCGATTGGTGACGGGCTACCTTTTATCATCTCGCCGGACGATGAGGTTGTCGGAGACTCCGACGGGTTCTTGGGGCTTCAGAGCATGGAGGACCCAGGTTCGGGTTCTGGGTCGAGCTTTGTGGCGGTGGAGTTCGACACACTCATGGGCGTGGAGTTCAAGGACATTAATAGCAACCACGTGGGCCTGGATCTCAACTCCATGGTTTCATCACAGGTCGGCGATCTTGGCGTTGCGGATATTGATCTCAAGAGCGGGGACCTCGTGAATTGCTGGATCGAATTTGGCTGATCAATCTGTGGAGAGGGAGAGAGAGAAAAGCAGAAAAAATAAATAAAAAAGAGAGAGAAATTAAAAAAAAAAAAGAGAGAGAGAGAGAGAGAGAGAGAGAGAGAGAAAAAAAATAAAAAAGGATCTTGGGGATAGAATAGTCATTTTAGACCTGTTTGGACATGTTGTGTGAGAATTAGAGAGAATAAGGACTATTCAGTTTAATTTGAAAGGCGATGGACTAAACTGTTTTTCAGACAAAAGTTTAAGGAGTAACAAGTATTTAATTTTATATATAATTGTCATTTTGCCGATGATACTATTATAATGCATGGACATTTTGATCAAAGACAATGACACAGAATCTATAGCTATGGCTTAGCTGCAATGAGTACTCCGTTATCGTACGTCTCCATTTTGAGCTCACTTGGTAAATCCTTGGAAATGAAGCAATAAATTGAGACCCACCAGTGTTGGGTCATTTCGATCTCGTTACATCGATCTTGTTGTTTTCCATGTTTCAATCTGAAAATTGCCGGAAAACTAAGCAAACAAAACAACATGCAATGCAATGATAAAAGTAAAATTACTAGGAAATTGCTAAAATTTATGGTGAAACAGCAAAAGGTAGAAGAAAGCTAGCAAGAAATCTAAGAAAGAAAGAAAACCGAGGAAGAAGATGATAAATTGATATTGATTTTTCTCCAGGTAATTTTACAGTGGCTAATTAAACAACCATAAAGAGTTGGATTACAACTCTTATAGTAAGTTAGTAACTCTTATATAACTAATTAATTAATCTCTCTAACAAACTCTACATATGGTTGACAGGTTTTCTGCATCTTAACAGATATAACCGGCCAATAGGTCCTCCTAGAATATTGGCTGTGTTCCAAGATAACTACAATGCATGAAGTTTCTCTTAGGCCTGGGCATAGTCGGGTCGGTTTCAAGCCCAAACAGAAGTCAAACTGATTCAATCAGAAATTTCATTTATGACATCGAACACCATATTTTCTAGCTTGGGCCGAATTTCGGAATCGGAGCGGGTCGGTTTCGGTTATATTATGGGCCCAAATTTTCATTTCCAAGCAAGGTGAAATCTTATTTCTAGGCCGATTATAGTCAATTTTCAGCCCATAATGACTTTTCAGTCTATTTTCACTTTCACAAACGTGATGAGAAGCATCACAAAATCCAATCCAAGTGCATATAATCCAAGCATTAGTAGTAGAAGTAGGCTGGGCTAATGGAACAACTCCCATAGCTGCTACAGGATCCAGCTGGGATTGAGTAGTGCCTATGCTTGATCCAGTGACATTAGTTGGAGTTCCTGGAGTTCCTTCCATCATCTGCAAAAAATATCGAACACAATTTTAGCCTCAGATGTTCTAAACAAACAGAAGAAACAATTTCTTTAACTATATGCAGTAAGCCAATAATAAATCAGAACAATATCTCAACCCCAATTTAAGCATAAACAAATCAAAACTCATTAACTCAAGTTCATGACCCATTTAAGCAAACAACAATAAAACACAAATCAATTTTGTGACCTTCATTTCATAATCTGAGCACACAACAATCAAAAACAAAACCCATAAACACCAGCAAATCCAGTGTCATTTAACCACAATAATCAAAAGCAAAGTAGAAACCAAAAGATGTAAAACCCACAAAGTCACAAACAATATCAGAAATCAAAGTAGAAAGGTATAAAACCCTAAATCTAAATTCCCGATTTGACTAATTTGATCACGTACCAGATTCCAGAGAAGAGAGAGACGTCAGAGACGAGGGAGACGTCGGAGAAGAGCTAGACGTCGGAGAGTTGAGAGATCCGTAGTGTGAACCCCGAGAAGAGAGAGACGTCGGCGAAGAGAGAGAAATCGGAGATGGTTGGGAGAGACGTCGGAGAGTTGAGAGATAAGAGATCCGTTGAGAGAGTGTCTCAAATGAGGGATCTGAGATCGGCTGTATGGGTAAGGGGTATTAGACTATTAGGTTTTCCTTTTCATTTTGATTCTGTGAGGTAAGGTGTACTGAAAGAAAAAAAAAACCAATCAAATATTGACACATAATATAAATTATATATTTTTAATATATATTAGGAAAATTAGTCGGATTGGTTTTCAAACGGTCGGAAATATGTCAAACACCGATTCCGACCCCCATACAGTCGGTTTCGGTTCGGAAAATATGAGTTTTTGGCTTTCTTAATTCGGTTCGGAAACCGAACCATATTTTTCAGTTCGAAACGATCGGAAAACCGTTTTGCATTCGGTTATGCCCAGACCTAGTACATTCTCTTATTTTCATATCCATTTCAAGTAACCAAGTAATTAGCAAGCATGATGGGGCTCCACAATGGCCTTGATGCAAACAATGTAAAGCATGAAGAGGGAAGATATTCATAAAGAAGCCCAACTGTTGCTAATGGATCCAATAGTTGAACTGCAAACATCAATTTTATGCTTAGCCCAAATGAGAAGAAAACTCGTTATTAAAACTCCTCAACCTACCTTTTATATCAGCTCCCTTAAGGGCAACTCCAACAATAGGTTCTATTTGGGGGTGCTATTCTCATTTTAGCACCCCCTTATTGCACTATTCATATGACTTAATTTCTCATCTCCAACAATGAGGTGCTATATGGAGCAAGGTTTTAAATATTGGTATCTTCATATGTATCAGTATTTTGAAAAAGGAAGATATCGAAAATATCGGGGATACAGGGTAACAAAATGACGTTTTTGAAAAAAGTCAATTTATTAGAAATTTAGAACTACATATAAATACATATAAATGTCAACTTCATCTACATCCAAAAAGATACTCTAGGCGGTTGAAAAGCCGCTCGCTGGTCTACTAAAATGCAATAATCAGACCAAGACATATAACTCATATAGTGCGAATTGTAGTGATGAACATGATAGTTATAGATCTCTTTAGAGTTGCCGACTGTTTCTCCTATAAGGGGATAATAAGGATGAACCCAATTGGATGACTGATCATATACTTTTCCATATTGATTATATACATAAGCATCATAACCAAATTGATTGTTGCTTTCATGAGATTCATTTGAGATTTCACTGCGCTCTGTGTCTAAACTGATAGAGTCAAGACTTAAGGCAATTGAAGAAACATCAGATTGGGTACTTTGATCATCAGTTGCACCTCTAGTCCTCCTCCTATATCGGGTCTTCTCTTGAGCACCATGACCAGTTGTTCTCACTCCGTGGTCTTCATCTTGGGTGGTATGATCAAAATTACCTTCACAGATAAATTGGAATCCTCCATCCACAGAAGATTGTCCATATTCATATCTTTCACCTTCACCACCTATTCCACTTCCACCCTCTCCACCATCATCATAACTATTTGGAGTTGTTGTACCACCCCACGCATCATCACTATCTGAATAATTGAACGTTTATGGCTTTATCTTCTTTCTATTATTCAACTATAGAGTTACAAACTACATATAAAGTTACAGACATAGTCACAGACTACACAGTACCAAATCTCTCCTTACACATATTTGCATTTAGACTTTTAGAGAATTACTTCTCACCCAAAATCGCCTTGAGGGTATTTCTCCTCACCTAAATTCGTCTTGAGGTGATTTTTTTCCTCACCTAGATTAGCCTTGAGGGGATTTTCTACTCACCTAGATTCACCTTGAGGAGATTTCTCCTCACTCAAATTTGCCTTTAGGAGATCTCTCTTCACACAGGTTTTCATTTAGAGAATTACTGAGTTTTTTTATATATTTTTACCTCAAATTTACAAATATTTCTTTACTTTATCGGGGATATATCACAAATATCTAATATATCGGGGATATTTGACGATGTTTGAGAAATTTCACAGAAACGGTAAAAGATAAGATATCTACCCCCTAGATATATCGGTCCGTCGAAAAAAAGAGATATCGAAAATATCGCAGATATTTAAAACCTTGATATGGAGTAGTGTCTTGATTAAAATATAATATGAGTATAATGTTGATGAATATTATATAAAAAAACATGTTAATCTAGTTAAATAAGGTAAAAAAAAAATAATTTTAATTTTATCATAATATTTAAAAATTATTCTTTTCATTTAATTAATTTTTTATTAAATGAATGGAGGATATTTGGTGTGAAGGAGATGGGTAAATGAATGAAAAATTGTGAAGGAGATGGAGATATTGGTGTGAGGAAATAGAAAAGAATGGGTTGGTATTTATAGAATTTCCCACAATTTACTGTTCCAACATGTATATATTTTTTTTCCCTCAATTTTCTGGTATTTTTTTTTAAAAAATTTGGAACAAAATAGAAATAATAACCCTTGATTTAATAAGAGCCATTGATAACATTTTTTTTCCTCAAATCTGAGCCGTTAGATTAAATATGATCAATTTGAGTAAAAGCAAATAATAACCTATTTGCTGGGCCCCATAAACAGTATCCGAGTTTTGGTCTTGGAAAAGTCTCAAATATGAGACTTGGGATGAACCCAAGTTCTATAATTTTAGGACCAACCCCTCCTAAAAAATATTGTTGGAGATGAAAAGTCTTATAATTCAACAAAATCTGGCTTTGAACCCTATTGTTGGACTTGCTCTTAGTCGGGTCATCTATTTTTTTGGGTTGATTACATATAAGTGCATCTTAGAATGTTTTTTTTAGCCATAAGGCCACAAACTAGTTTTTTCCTTCATAAAGCCACTAGATTAAAAAAGATGTTATATTTTAGATATTAAAAACCAATATATTTACATAAATGCCACTAGAGTACAAAATCAACTTTCATTCTCTCTCTCCACTCTGGCGAGGTCTCCGGTCAACTCTGGCCGACCTCGAGCGAACTCCGGCCAACTTCCGGCGAGTCTCCAGCGACCACAAAAGCTACTATTCCTAACACCAAAAGCTACTGTCACTACCAACAAAAACTACTCTGGTGAGATTTCCGGCGAGATCACAAAAGTTACTATCACCAGCAACAAAAGCTATTGTTACCAACAAAAGCTACTGTCACTAGCAACAAAAGCTACTCTGGTGAGATTTCCGGCGACCTCTGACAAGGTCTCCAGCGACTAACAAATCTACTATCACTAACACCAAAAGCTATTGTCAATAACACCAAAAACTACTATATAACTAGCAACAAAAGCTACTGCGGTGAGATTTTCGGAGACCCCCGACGAGATCACAAAAGCTACTGTCACCCACAACAAAAGCTACTCTCATCGATGCTAAAAGCTATTCTGACCAACGCCAAAAACTACTTTGACTAAAACCAAAAGTTACTATCACCCCCACCTAAATCTACTATCAAGCAGACCAAAAACTACTCTGATTAACACCAAAAGCTACTCTCATAAATACCAAAAGCTACTACTAAGCAGGAAAAAAGATACTCCTAGAGACTGAGAAAGCTATTCTTAGATACTAATAAAGCTATGAAAATTTAAATGATACAACCAAACTAAAAATTGCTACTTCAATTGGCAAAAACAAACAGATTCAATAATACAAAAGGTATGTAGGTTCAACAATGATATAACTATGTAAAAAACTACTTCCATATTTGTAAAAATCTACTACCATAGCTGCGAAAATTTATTACAATAGTTGTAGAAAGCTACTGTCAATGTGTTAAAAGTCATTATAAAAGAAGTTACTAACATCAGCTTAAAAAGATACTAACAGAGACATCAAAAACTACTATCACCGTGTTGAAAAGCCACTATAACAATTATAAAGAGCTACTGATGTGAAATCTATCAAAATGAAAAGTGAAGCTACTAACATCAGCTTGAAAAGATATGCTAGCATAGGCAATCAAAACTTCAAAAGCTACTATCATTTTGTTAAATAGCCATTTAAATAGTTATAAATAGCATCAGCTTCCTTGAGCATCAACAATTTGATTAAATAAGAAACAATTCATATCGATATATCCATTCAACAGCAACACAAATCTCAAAACTGAATCTCTAGTATATTTCAATAAAATGTGAATTCTACAACTTGGTATAAGCACATTCATAAAGAATCAATTAAGAAGTCAGGACGTTGACGAACTTTGTTATAAAGCTAAGAATGTAGATGTAATTTGCACCATGAAGCAGGGCCACATGGAGGTATCAAAATCCCAATGAATTATTATTACACATATTACTGACAATAAATAAAACCAAACTTGCAAAGAAAGCACCAGCCTAATGGTTGATGGGATGCCAGAGACAACAAGCCCTTCAAGAATTTAGCAAGTACAGTGAAAAGGTCACCAAGGATGTAGTCATTATCTATCAAGCTGAGCGAGAAGTAGCTCTTATACACCTGCAAAGATAAATTGTGTCAACATTACTACAGTAAATGCTACTGATTTTCAGTAAAAAGAAATTAATCAATTTGACCCAAAAAGAGAGAGAAGTGAATCGAGAAAGCAAACCTCTTCAAGTAAATTCATAGATGAGTCGCCCTCAGGATAAAAGCTTCCCCATCCTCTTGACCAGATTTCAAATGCCTCGTCCTTCCAAACCGCCTGACTTTTCCAGTGGCTTGCTCGGACCGCCGACCTGAGCTGCCGCCGGATCCTTCTGGACCACGACGGACATCTCCTTTCTAAAAAAACCTAGGAATGTGCTGCAAATTTGGAACCACCACTTCATGTCAACAAAATTTTTAGTCTAACTACAATTGCTGCGAATTTTGAATGTGAACTATTATCGACGAATGCATAGACAAATCTGCAAAAGAGAATTTACAGGCCTGACTTTAGATCCTCCGATCTGCACGACTCAACAAGAATTGGACAATCGAACTGAGAAGAAAGAAAAAAGAAGCGTCGGTGAAAGTGATCGGAGATTGTGTAATGAAATTTTGAGGAAGAGATTATGAAAGAGTGCGAGTTACCTTTGCAACATGTCTTTGCCAGAGAGAAACTGAGATTCAGTGAAGATGCGCCAAAAGACGGTGAGTTACCTTCGCTGGAGAAGCGAACCCGGCGATCTTCGACATAACAGTTGACGACCTCGAGATCCGGAGCTTGGCCGGTTGGTGATGTCGCCGGAGATACAGTCATAAGTTGGAGAGAGAGAGAGAGAGAGAGAGAGAATAGATAAGAATATATCAAAGAGAGAGAGAGAGTTTGAATCAGATCAGAATATAGGGATATTTTTTGGGTGAAAGGGCAAAATTGTCAAATTTGAAGATGTAAATGGCATTATGTGAACAAGAAAAATCAGGTGGCGTTATGGCTAATTAAAGTTTCAAACTAATACTTATGTGTAATTTTCTTTATTTTTTTTCTGCTAATAAGTCATCTGAGGTGTTCATACATAAAATGTGAATGGACACAAAAGCAGTATTTGTCTGACACATATATTGCCTAACAGGCACAACAACGTACCATGACAGTTTACATGACTTGTTGAGCAGGGCAACTGCCAAGTGATTCTTCACATTCACATGCCAAGTGACTAGCTCAGAAATTAGATATTATTGTACAATAAAGAAAACATACAACAGATTAGTCTGATCCAATTTTACAAATCTATAGCCGGGTTCCAACAAAACGTTCATCTATGTGAAACCTTTTCTTCAATGTAATTGTTTACACCACTCATCTCACTAAAAAAATATAATAATAAATAAAAAAAAACCCAAAAAAAAGTGAAATAACGATATCAGATGGCTTAGCTTGAGGTCTTTCCTACTTAACGCAGGAGAATTAGTAGATTGTTTGTGGACACAACTCCTTTTGTCGATTCGTACTTCACAGACCCAGAAGTGGGTCTTACTTATAATTGTTACGATTTGCTTGTATAGAAAACTTATTGAAGGAGGTGGATTCGATCACTACAAGAGAAAATGTCATCGGCGACAACCCAAAGTTGTCGTAAAAAGTCAAAATTTCTCGCTGAATTGAAAATGTGACGACTTTGGGTTGTCGCAACCAGTTGTCGCCTTATGTGTTTTACTGATTGTCAAAAGCGACGAAATTACACGGTTGTCGCTTTTCCAATATGTGACGCAATTGGTTCCTCGCATATCACAAATTGTGACACTCACGAATGTGTTACCAAAAACTATATGCGAGACTTTATATTTGTCACTGTTTTTAATATACGAGGCTTTGTTTACGTCGCATATTCCATATGCGAGGTTTGGATGTTTGTTGCATTTTCAATTGGTGACGCAATTCGTTCCTCGCATATGACATCTTGCAAGACAAGAGAGTGCGTTACAGAATGCTATAAGCGAGACTTTATATTTGTTACAATTTCCAATATAGGAGACCTTGTTTACGTTGCATATTCCATCTGCGAGGTTTATATGTTTGATCGAAAATTTATATGCGAGACTTTTTTTTGTTACAAAAAATAACTGCGAGGTTTCATTTTTGTTGCATATATTAATATGCGACACATATGCATTTGTTGTAGAAAATGATTTGCGAGGCTTCTTGTTTGTCTCCTATAATTTCGTCGAGGAACTTATTGCGTCGCATATTGAAAAAACGACAACCCTGTTATTTCGTCGCTTTTGACAATCAGTAAAACACATTACGCGACAACTGGTTGCGACAACCGAAAGGTGTCGCATATTTAATTAAGCGAGAAATTTAGTCTTTTTACGACAACTCTGAATTGTCGCTAATATCTTTATAAAGATATGTCAAATTAACATAGTTGTCGAAAATATAAAATGCAAGAATAAATATTTGTTGAAAAAAATAATAAGCAAGATCGCATATAATGTTGCATATAATGATTTGCAACATATGCAAAAGAATCATTGTGTTTTGTTGCAAATGACTTTAAATTAGGCTGGATTGTTTGTCTCATTTGATAATTATTTATTTAAAAATTTCAAAATAATAGGAATATTTAAAAAATTAATTTTTTAATATTAATCAAAAGATTTATTAAATCATAAATCAAATAGAGTTTACAAAATTCTACCCACAAAATAATAATAGCTAATAAAAAGAAAAATTGTTTGCCAAGCTAGACTAGCTAAATCCTAATCCAAAAATTATTAAAAATGACTTTATGAATCACAAATCTTCCTCCAAATCCTCTGTTTCAGAATTATCTCCATTGTTTTGGACACCGTCTTCATCTCTTCCAAAGACATCATCTTCTTCACTGTTGGGTACTACGATATTCATGTCAATGTTTTCTGTATCAGCAAAACAGCCTTGGCTATTCATCAGGAACTTCTTCAACATTGTCATTAGCTGTGCATTTTGTGACCGCATAGTGTCCACAGTTGATTCAAGCTTCTTAACTTTATCTTGCATTACGTTCATCTCAGAACTCACAGCTGTTGAAGATGTAACAGTTGGAAGCTCCATGCGAGGAAACGAGCCTAAACCACGAACTCTTTTTCCCTTCCTTCCACACTCTTCAGCCATGATTGGAATCTCATCACGCGCAGTAACTTGTACAGATTCTGGTGGAGTACCCTCTAGTGCCTCTAGGGTTAGTTTCTCCTTATGCTCTTCTCTCTTATTTTTCAGTCGATCCTACAAAAATAAAATATAAAAACAAAAATAAATATGTTATTTACTTATATATTTAAATAGTAATTATTTTCCCAAAACTAATAAGACTTTAACAACATTGATAACAATACTTACATATTTATCACGTGCATCATCACTAACCCAATTGCTATTTGAATCTTGATACATAGCTGCCCAATTGTCTATGAAAGACAAAGGATTGCCCTCCTGCAATTTAAAAAAATCTCCCAAATTAACAATTATTCAAGATAACATTTGAATTAACTCACTCGAAACTCATAAAATTTACCTTGGCTGTCCTCAAAGCATGTTGAATGAAAGGCATAGCTCCGCCACGATGCGTACTCCTTTGTCTCTTTCGGCTAGTTGAATTCTTCTTGCATTTATCCTTTATAAATATTGTGAGGTTAATTATGTAATCTAAAATTTTTAATCAAAGCATAAAACTGTAATATTATTTCTTTTAAAAAAACATACAACAATAAAAATATTTTGAAAAAATAAAGGAGTGAAGAATACATACAATATATTTTGGATCGGTGTAGAGTTCATCACATAGCCAATGCCACTCCTCTGTCGATCTCTCACCCCATAGATCAGGTGGAGGAAGTGTGGCTCGTCCTCGAACAGATGTGCCACATTTTTGGTAGTGATCGTGCAACTTCCACTTGAATTGAGTATACGCCGAGCGCATCTTATCATCCACAAAATAGATAATTTTTGGATGTTCTATTTCCACGTCAAAGTGTACCTAATTAAGAATAAAAATAATATAGTATGTTAGGAACAAAAACTATTAACTTTGCATTAAACCACTGACTTAAACTTACCGTCAATCCCTCTCGTAGTGTCCTCTTAATATCTCCTGAAATCTTATTCCATCCGCGGTAACATACCGGAGCTCGACTTCGAACCTCAATCCCTATAGCGGTGGTGAACTTCTTATTGCTGTACTCAGTATTTGGGACCCAATGCTCCTGGTCAAATATTATATCCACCTTCTTGTTGCCATTGCTAGCAATCATCTCAATCATACCTTTCCCAGTTGTTTTGCCACGTGTTTTTTTCAATTCAGCAGGGGTAGAGGAATTCTCTGCATGATTAGATAAAAAGAATGAGAAGATAGAAAGTGAAATTAATATCTTATATATCAAACCATCGTTAAGGATAACAAGTGACATGCATTCACGCCTTTACCTGAGTTGTGAGCTGTAGGATGTTGATCAGCTTGTGGCTCTTCAAATGGCAGTTCAGTTGTTGTGGTTGTTGCATAAGAAGTTGCTCTCAGTGCTGGTTGTGATGGTAGCTGAGAAGCTGATTTGGATGCTCTTCTTGTTGTGGGAGCAGGCTTCCTTATCATTTTTCCTCGTCCAAGTTGCAGAGATTGAGAGGACATCTGCAACACATAACAGAAAAGAGTAAAAATACAAAAACGAGTGCATGTGCACAAGTCCACACAATTGAAAACTGTAACTTAGATGAGAGAAGTAGCTATAGAGGACTGGGTACTTATACTAAACTATATATATTTTTGGGGCTGTAGCATTAACTTAATCGACATATATACACTGGGGCTTTAGATTAAAAACATTAACTGGGGCTTTCAGCCACTAGTTTTGACCTTTAGATTAAAAACATTAATTAAAAACATTAACTGGGGCTTTCTGCCACTATTTCTGAGCTTTAGACTAAAAACATTAACTGGGGCTGTATAATAGACATACATTTACTGGGGCTTGTGAGTAAAAACAGGAAGTCTGATATCAAAACAAAAGGATCAATGAGATATTGAGATTACTAAAACATAGTATATAGCAAGAAATAGAACATCAAGAAGCTGCCAATCAAAAAAAATAAGAGACTTAGGTAGAACCAAATCAGAAAATTAGATAGAAAATTTACTGTTTTGGTGGATGTGTTTGGTCCTAAACACCTTCAATCTGCAATTCCACAGAAAAGAACACCGATAGTATCAACCAAGTCATTAAAGGAGAAGAACACTCATAATAAGGAATATGAAACTCTGTTGCTTCCATTCAAATCTTTAACCATGTTTTTGCAAGAGTAAAGGAACAAGCAGAACGACCAATGTAGGAGAGCTAATTTATACCCATTAATCGTTTTCTATATCTTAAAATTCAGGACATCATATTCTTGTGTTCCATAATAGATACTAGTCTTAACATTTACTATTCCGTCCTGAACAGCAAGTATCATAAGAAACTGAAGTAACACAACTTTGTTGAGAACAGAAACTTGCTAGAAACGATAAGCCATTTGGCCAGAAATCCAACTACATGAAAATTATACATTAAAGTACGAATATGATATCCAACTCCATGAAAATTATACATTAAAGTACAACAAGCCATTTGGCCAGAAATCAATCAATAAGTAATCAACTTTCTTTCTATATCAAAAAAGCATTAAGACATGATCCAAACTCTATGAAAATCACACAGTGACATTTATACTCCAGTTTATCTTCCTATCCAGAAACTACAATTGCATAGAATAGTTACAAGTTCGCACTATAAGAGTCAAGTTCGCACTATAAGAGTCAGGGTATAAATGATACATGTGAGCCCAAGTTGCTTCATTAAACTCAGAAAAATTCAACCAATAATCCAAAAACATACCTGGAAAATTGAACGAAGAACACCCGTAATCTGCAATTCAACAAAAGAAAAAAAACCAAAAGTCAAATCAAGAAAACACCTTAAAAGAAAAAAATAATAAGATATATACTTAGCAATTTGTGTCAGACCCTTCAAAATGAAGATTGCAGAGAAAGAGTCGAAGTTGATGTTGTGATGAACAGAGCCGATTCCCTTTTATATTGTCGTCCATCTCTTTTGGGTTACGAAGAGTCCTAATTAGGACTCCTATCTTTTCTCTCAAAATCCCGCCTACTCTCTCTGAACATCCCGCCTAATTTTCCCGCTTGTTCGATAGAAGAATAGGAAGGATGGCGTACGAAGATTTCTGTGAGCAGAGAGAGAAGAACGGGAAGAGATGGAAGAAACGATAAGTTCGTTTTGACAGATAACAATGAAACATAATCAGAAAGTCAAGAAAAGATATAAATAAATAGAATCATAACCATAATTACCGCATAGATAACTATAATTGATTTGATATATTCATAATTACGGAATAAAAACTATAATTATTTTCTAGAGAAAATTGAATGATAATCAAGTGATGCAATTAGGGGAAAGAAACATTCAAAATGGGATCAGACCCCCAACCTCCCTCATCCTCACTTGCCAGACGCTGATGAGGCATGGGATCAGACCCCCAACCTCCCTCATCCTCATTCTGGTTCAGATTCTTCTTTGGACTTTGGGGGAGATAGAGAGAGAGAGTATTGTGGAGGACTGTGGGGCGAGTCGGATTGTGGAAGACTGTGGGGCGAGTCGGAGTGTGCGGGTCGAGCGGGGCGAGTCGGAGTGTGGAGGACTGAATGGCCTGCATGGTGGTGAAGGGTGATTTTGAATCGGAGAGAGAAGGAGAGTGGTGGCGACACCAACAATGTGAATCGGAGAGAGAAAGAGTGGTGGTGACTCAACCAAAACAATATCTGTTATGGAAAAATTAATAAATAAATAAAGAGGGGAGAAATTAATAAATAAATAAGGAGGGGAAGAAGAAGGGAAAAATTAAATACATATTAAATGGAAAGTCGGATTCTAAACAATATCTGTTATGGAAAGACAAATTTAAGGACAAAAAAGAAAAACAACAAAATTATTGGAAAAAATACCAAACAATATCACTCAATAAATGGAAAGTCGGATTCTTAAAAAAAATAAAAAAAAATAAAAATTATGGAAAGCCTAAAAAAATACAAAAAATTACTCGGCTCAAAAATCTAGTCACTATTTGTGTCACTATGATCACCTAGTAATTCTTCTTCACCAAGAGCTCTATTATGGTCCAACATAAGATCATCATCCGTAGAATCATCGTCGATAAAATCACCGTCATCTGCTGCATTCTTTTCTTTATTTGTGTTGTTGAGGATAATAGTTTCAAGTTCCACATCATGTCTGCGCAAAGATGTACTAGTTTCATCATCTTCTACGTGAACCTCCCATATATTAGCGTCATCGTCCTCGTCACCGGGATCATTATCATGCTCTACAAGATCTTCATCTTCTTCTCTTTCTGGAACATCCCACAAGTGCCTATATTGAATCTTCTGGACAACTTTCCAAGGATGTCCCAATTTCAGGTCATCAAGATAAAACACCTTATGGGCTTGTTTTGCTAGCACATAAGGATCATGCTGGTACCATTGGTTTTTAACGTTTAACGACGTCAAATGGTAGTCAAATTTCATCTTTTTGGGATCTGAATTATACCATTGACATTTAAAAAGAATTGTACTGTACTTTTTTCGAAAATGAAATTGAACCACACTAACCAGACTCCCATAAAAGGTGCAAGGTTCACCATTATGGGACCCAATCGTCATAATGCCACTATCCTGTGTGGTCTGGTATTGCTCAATCCGTTTGACGGACCACCGAATATCATTTGCCATACACCCTGTATACTGGACACTGCGCGGGTCAGCACCATGTGCTAATGAATAAATCTCTTCAGAAATCAACCCTTCATCATATAATGTCTTAGCACGACTTAGAAACCATTGTTGAAACTCTTCCATATGTCTCTGATCTATGTTTTCAGTACTATTTTTTTTCAGGAGTTCCACGTGCTCACTACAAAACACAATTGACTGTTAGTATTTTATTTATTTCAAGATATTCTAAATAAATAAAGTATATTATCAATCACATACCTTCTAAACTCTTCAATCTCGTCGCAATTATTCAAGATAAACCAATTTGCTTGTTTCAATTCTTCCTGTGATAACTCAACCATTACCCCTTTTCCAGTTGGACGTACTCGTTGAGCGAAAACAGAAATTTTTGCGTTGGGTTCACTCCCTGACTGGTTTCGTTCAGGGCGATTGAAGGCTGTGTCGACATCTTCAAGATACATTGAACAAAATGTTAATGATTCATACGAAATATGAGCCTCAGCAATAGAGCCTTCTGGTCGTGCTTTGTTCCGCACATATTTTTTATATGTTCCCAGCAACCTGCGAATAATTTTAAAAAATCTTAGTTTATGAATGCAAACTAGGAAAGTTATATATAAATATATATACACATATAGACACATAATATGTTAGTCTACGAATATGTTCCAAAAAAAAAAAAACGCAAACTGGGAACAAAATATGTTAGTCTACGAATCCAAGTAAACTAGGAAAAAAATATGTTAGTCTACTAATCCAATTAAACTAGGGATATAATTAAACTAGGAATCCAATTAAACTACGAATCCAATTAAACTGGGGATATAATTAAACTAGGAAAAAAATAAATATATATATTAAAAAAAGTGCCAACAAAAATTCTAGTTTAAAACTAGGAATATATATATAAATAAAAGTTCAAGGAAGAAAGTGCATTACCTCTCAATTGGATACATCCAACGGTATCCCACTGGGCCAGCAAGTTTAGCTTCGCGTGGCAAGTGCACGGCTAAATGAACCATAATGTCAAAGAATGCTGGAGGGAAAATTTTTTCTAGTTTGCACAATATCAGTACAATCTCCACCTCCCACCTCTCCAGATCTGCAATTTTGAGTGTCTTTGCGCATATCTGCTGGAAGAAATATGATAGTTCTACAAGTGGAGCATAAATCTTTTTCTTCAAATGTTTTCGTATTCCAACAGGAAGAACTCGTTGCAATAGCACATGACAATCGTGACTCTTTAAACCCGATATCTTCCGGTCATCTAAATTCACATTGCGTGATATATTTGCCGCATAACCATCTGGAAATCTAACTGACTTGAGGAATTCACATATAAATGTACGTTGAGACGGTGTAAATACATATTCTGCATGAGGAAAATCGACCTTATTTCCGTCTTGCTGCACCCACAGATCTTTCTTAATATTCATTTTTTGCAAATCTAGCCTTGCCTTGTATGTGTCTTTTGATTTGCCTTCCATATGCAATAATGTTCCAACCACGCTATCACATATATTTTTCTCAATGTGCATGACATCTAAATTATGTCTGATTTTCAATTTAGACCAATACTCCAGCTCAAAAAAAATACTTCGCTTAGTCCAATTTAGCTCATCATCAGTTCTCTTCCTCTTCCTATCCTTATTATTTTTTGGATGTTTACCTGATTTTCGCGGAATAATGTAGTCACACTGACGAAGTATGTCATCACCGGAAAATTCTCTAGGGGGAGGTCTCTTCTCTACTTTTCCGTCAAAAGTATTTTTGTTGGTATCTTTGCGCCATGAATGATCCATAGGTAAAAAACGCCGGTGTCCAGTGTATCCAATCTTACTTGTCAACTTCTTGTATGATGTATCTCTATTACAAACCGGACATGCCAAAAAACCTTTGGTGCTCCAACCAGACAAATTTGCATAAGCTGGAAAATCATTGATGGTCCATAACACAGCTGCACGCATGGTAAAATAAGATTCAGTCATCTTATCATAAGTCTCAACACCCTTCTCCCATAGCTCCTTAAGCTCATCAATTAACGGACGCAAAAATATATCAATATCTTTTCCCGGTGATTGAGGTCCTGAAATCAATAATGTCAACATGGAGAATGGTTTTTTCATGCATTTCCATGGGGGCAAGTTATACGGAACCACCACCACAGGCCACATACTATAAGAAGTACTCATGTTCCCAAAAGGATTGAAGCCGTCAGTTGCAAGGCCTAATCTGACATTTCGTGGATCTTTCGCAAAATCAGGGTACATCTTATCAAACTCTTTCCAAGCTACAGAGTCTGCCGGATGCCTCATCTCACCCTCCACATCAACTCGTTTATCTTTATGCCATCTCATGTCATTCGATGTGTGTCTAGATCTAAATAATCTTTGTAACCTTGGTTTCAATGGAAAATATCGCAACACTTTCTGAGGAACCTTTTTTTTCTGTTCACGATCACTATTCTTATATCGTGGCTCATTGCACACCGGACATTTGTCTTTCCCTTCATTCTCTTTGTAGAACAAGGCACAATCATATTTACAAACATGAATAGTTTCATACCCCAAGCCAATACCTTTTAAGATCTTCTTGCAAGCATAATATGATTCCGGAATATTATTTGGCTTCGGACACATCTTCTTCATCATTTGCAACAAGGTATCAACAGACTTGTTGGTCCAGAGATTGTCAACTTTGCAGTGAATCAACTCCACAACAAATGTTAAAACTGAATATTCTGTGCAACCAGGGTAGAGTTCTCGTTCAGCTTCTTGCAATAACTTATCGTAATTATCCTTATCTTCATTATGAACACCAATAGTATCGTAAGCCCCTTGGGTATCCTGATTTCCTGATGTATCATCTATATCATCGTCTTCATCCTCCCCTATATCCTCTCTATCTCCCGTTACATGTGCATTACCCATTGGAAAAAGATCGTTCATCATATCAAAAATACCTGTATTGTGTTCAGATGCATCAACTGGGCTATTCGGAATAGTTTGACTCCGCACTTCATTCTGTTCTCCGTGATATATCCATGGGTTATATGTTGTTACCATGCCATTTTTCAATAAATGGATCTTGACCACGGTTAAAGGGTGTGAATTTGTGTTATTGCACTTCATGCACGGACATGAGATTTGATTATTCGCATTCACATGATGCTTCGCAACCTCAAGAAAAGAGTTAACCCCTTCTTTATACGCATTAGTAAACCGATAATTTGGATCTGAACCCCACTGAATCCACGCCCTATCCATTCTTGTTGCGTCAAATTATTAAGAAGTTTTCGCTGCTCCTCACTGAATTTTTTACAAATCGAAGAGATTGATTGAAATATGGGACTGCCCGTGAGAAGAAACAAACAGTCAAATTCTAAACTCAATGTTTATTGCTTCTTTTTGTTCTTGTTGTTTCTGTTATTTATATTAATTTCTTTACTCTATTTCCGTGAAGGTGGGGAATTCCCAGTCGGGCCAACATATCTAATCCTTTGTGAAATAGGTTTTATGGAGGACCTAATCCTAGAGCTAATCTAAATCTCGGATTATTATTATTATTTTGGTTCTGAAACAATCGGGTTTAATCTAAATCTCTCCGTCCCGCACACTCACCGCCCGCCACCCCCTCTCTCATGGCCCCTTCATCATCGGAGCATCCGGGGAAATTTTTCTGTCAATCGATGGACTACGAAAGCTCGTCTGCTAATTTACCAGATGCCCACCCTTCTCAATGAGATTTGGAACCCCAACCCCAATCTCAAATGCCCACTCTTCTCTTTCAAAGGTTCGTTCTTTGTTGTTCATATTTCATGGGTTTTTTTGATTAAATTTCATTGAAATTATGGAACTTTGATCAATTATTGGAATCCCTCTTTATCGATTTGGTTGCGATTCTGTTTCGGATGATGGTTCTGTTGGAGGGTATATGCTTGTTTGGAAGAAGAAGAACAAAACTAATTAGATTACTGCGATGTACCAAATGAAACAATTAATAACACCTTTACCACCTCAGGTGATAACTGATATTACATATAAGCCTAAGAAACGTTGGTTTTGCTCTTATACTGTCCCTCTGCTCTGCGTTTCTGTATCTGCAATATGGGGAAAATGTTGAATGGCTTTGGCCTATTTGTTTATGCTGTTCTAATACTAATCTTATTGCTTCTTGAACATGAAAACCAATATTGCTTTGCAGGAGTACTAGAGAAGAAGAACAATGAGTCGCAAATAGGCACCAAATGCTACTTGTTTGATGGGAGTTGGATTTACGATGATACATACCCACTCTACGACACATCCAGCTGCCCTTTTATTGACAGAGAGTTCGACTGTCAGAAAAATGGATGCCCGGATAGTCAATATCTCAAGTGTAGATGGAAGCCTAAGGCTTGTGCATTGCCCAGGTACAAAAGTTTAGTACGTGTTTTCATTTTCACCTCTAGATCTCCACTCGAAGACTATATTTACAAAAAGTGCTACTCGGTCAAATTTTATTATTTACCTAAACATTGGATTCATTTATTTGTTTGACGTTCAATTACACAGCTTGAAACACAATCAATTTAGCAGATCTTTATAAAGGTGATGATCGAGTCGATTGAGACCTGCTAAATGTTTCATGCCATTGGAAAACGTTTAATGTATTGAAATGAAAAATAATTTCATATTATATTTGTCCATGTTGGTTCAAAGGTAACTCCTGAAATCATATTAGGTTTGTACGTAAGGATCACCCCTATAAATCCATTCAAATAGAAAATTCATTTGGTTATCTAAACTGTATGTTCAGTAGGTATACAATGTCTTCGACAAAACTGAAATGTTCACTAGAATACATGCTAAACAGGGTAAGTCAAAAATAAAATTGAACGTCCTTTGTAGACCTGGCATGTACATATGCATTTTGATTATGTCTTGTTAGAGCTAGTTGGATGATGTCCTCCTTAAAGCCAGTATGTAAATTATGCATTATATGTATTTATTAGTTTAGACAGTAGTATTTTGTAATATATGGTACGTGCAGATTCAATGGTCAGGACTTCTTGAGGAAATTAAAGGGGAAGAAGATATTATTCGTAGGGGACTCTCTGAGCTATAACCAGTGGCAGTCACTAACATGTATGCTGCATTCTGCTGTACCCAAAGCCAAATATACTTCATCCAGTAAAGGAGATTTCTATACGCTTCTTTTGCCAGTGAGTATGTTTTTCTGGTCATTCGATACCTTTTTTTTTTTTAAACAAACATTAGATACCTTCTGACAACATTACGTTTTTCTGCATGCAGGAATATGAAGTTTCTGTGATGTTTTCTCGCAATAAGTTTCTAGTGGATCTGGTCCAAACAAAGGAGGGCATGGTTCTAAACCTTGACTCTATTGAAGGAGGGCATGGTTCACAGCTTTATTAGTAAATTTCTGCTCCTTCTAGGCTTCTAGCTCTATTTAAGTCCTGGTTACATGTTTTGCTAATTGACATACTAGAACTGGGAATCACATATTCACAACTTTGAAAGTCTCCTTGATCAGTCTTATTAGCATGCTTCAATTCATTTGTAAACATAAATATACTTGGTATTAAACTTATGTTTGTTGATCATAAGTCAAAGCATGTGTAAAGAAACTTCTTTTTGACTTCATTCCTTTTAGTAATGCTGAGTAATGAACATGAATTGGATTTTTGATCTTTTTAGATATCAGGACTGACTTGCAGTAGTAAACAAAAATGGTCTATACTTCTGGTCTTCAGAGGGGAGCAGACTGATCAATTGATCAGTTTTTGAATTGCACATGCATCACTTCCAAATTCAGGCAGTGGTGGATAGGATTTGTATTCCGAAATTAATGCCGTAGGGATATCCTCCCCAGTTCTCATAACCTTGAGCCTTGTCTTTGCTAGAATAGTTGTAATTTGTGTTTGGATATTCTTCTCTGAAATGAAGAATCTCATAAGCCTATTGTATTCTCGCTGTGTTCTGAGATCTTTCTCTGTCATGCCTTTGTAGCTGCAACGAAAGGTTTAATATTTCTATGATTTTATTATTTGAGTTTGAATGTTTCATTTCTAACTTGCTTTCTGTACTCCATGTTTTGATTTTGAATGGGTTTAGGTGTTCTATGACAAATAGGTAACAGCTTGGGACACTTCGACTGCTGGAGTGAAATTGTCACAACGTCACACAGCACCAACCAGCTCAACCTCAAAGAGGTATGGATTTCATTCTTTTATCCTCTTATGGATCTGTTTGGTTGCCCAGACCAGCTGATTATTGAGTTCTGTCATTTCCCTAAAACTATTATCTGTTTGGTTGCCTTGAAAATTTTTATTGAGCTGACACAGTCTGCTTAGCCCAGAATTTGACAATCTTGAATTTGAATACATGTACATGAAAATGGCCAACATATGGTCATTGTGCAATTTGATATGTTGACATAATCTGGAAAGTATTCATACGCAACTAGCCCTGAAACTTCTGCTAAATTTAGCATGCTTTTAGTATTTTCGTGTTAAATGTGAATCTTAAAGGTGTCTTGATCACGGACTTTGATTATCTACTATGATTTTGGGTGCTAGGTTCTGCTTGGATTTGCATGTGAGGTTGCCATGTCAGTTTACAACAATCCAACAGCTGAAAGTAAAAGGTTCCAAAAGCCCAACTTCCACAAGAAGCAACAAAGCTCCTCTCCCCTCTTTCTCAAGATTATCACACGTATTTTTGATGCCTCCATCAACTCCGTACCCACATAAAACCCACCATCACCAAACTTCCTTTTGCATTCCTAATCTTTAGTCCTATACTGACCCACCCGCAATTTCATTATTAATGGCTTCTCCAACAAGCTTCTCAATGTCCCTTTAAACAAGCTTCTCAATCATACATCGTCTTCTTCAACTAGGGTTAGTTTGTCATCTCAACAACTTATTATCCCCGTGTCCTTTCAGTCACCAATCTCAATCACATATTCGCACTCCAATTTTTGTCAATATGCTACTTGAGCATTCTTTGGCGGCGTGTCCAATATGGGCCGGGTGTGTGTTTATGTCTCCCATATGGGTTGGATGTGTGTAAAGAAGGAGTCTGGTGACAGAGAAAGTGAAGGGGAGGAGATCAACTACTACCTTATTGAAAATGGGTTATCTAAAGACTTATAGCTGCAGATCCAAGGAAAGGGGGAGGAGACAGAGTGAGGATCAGCAGCCTCATGCAAATCCATGCAAATTCTAGCCCCTCTCTTCTTCTTCTTTTTTTTTTTTTTTTTTTTTGTGTGTGTGGAATATAACCAGTTCTTATAATCTCGTGTGAATCTTGTGGTCTTTACTTTTGTGTTTGTGACTTACTCTTTCGTATGACATGAAATTGAATGCTTTTGAATTGTTTTTAGTTTAAGTGGTTTGCCATAATTCCTCCTCTGCAAACATATATCTCTTTCCCCGGGAAACAAAATGACACATTTTTGTAGTTAAGACTGGAGGGAAAGGTAGGAGACCGGATTGGTCGTAGAAAATAGAGCTAGCATCTCCTGAAGTAATAGGGCTCCCTTATAGGTGGATTTGCTTATTTCCTTGTACTGGAATCTTCAGACCATCTTATAAAGCATCTGGGGCAAGCATTTTGTGTAGCTTATTGCAGTAAGATTTAGCCCATGTTGCTGTCACTTTCAGATGATAACAGCTGTTGGTTCAAATCCAATAAATGACTCAGGCTTGGTATTTCATAACAACTGGGTATTATTAGAAGGATCCAAAGGATGGGGGATCACTTGTGTACGGTGGATAAACTCGTTAATTACCATATATATATATATATATATATTTGTCCCTGAACTATATGCTAGCATCTTTATGTATAGTTATTCTAGGTAAAAATTCTCTCTTGTTTATTATTTATTGAATATTAATGGTACAAACTAATCATGCGTGTTGTTAGAAGTCACTATAAGTGCCATAGCTTAATTAATTTTTAATCAACTTGGTGCAGATTCATTCTTCAACCATTGACGGGCCATGAGTGACTACTGAAAGTATACCTTTGCTAATGGGATGAGTCGACAGTGGCTTCAACTTCCACTAATCATTGTCGGCAGTTGCAAGAGTTGCACTGATATATGATGGGGCAACATATCAGTTGAACAGATTTGATATTAATGGAGACTGGTTTAGCTTGTAATCCATATTTGAAACCGTTGAACAGATCACAATTTCCATTAAAAGCTAAAATATTTAGATAGAGAAATTCGTGTAACATGTTGAACAGAAACGTTCTACTATGCAATGTTATCCCAGTAAAAGTCATTGCCTAATTATTTTTTTGTGAGAAAATTAAAGTTGTCACATAAACATTAACCGACAACTCGTACAGGTAGTCGTCTAATTGGTTTTCAGCGAGGAAGTTCAAGTTATCATACAAACATTAAGCAACAACCTGCACAAGTCCTCACTTAATTGGTCGTTTGCAAGAAAATTAAAGTTGTCACATAAACATTTACCGACCACTAATAGAAGTTGTCGCCTAATTGGTTTTTAGCGATGAATTTTAAGTTGTCACATAAACATTAAGCGACAACTTGTTGAACTTGTCGCCTAATTGGTCTTTTGTGAGAAAATTAAAGTTGTCACATTAACATTAACCGAAAACTCATCAAAGTTGTCGCCTAATTGATTTTCAGCGAGGAAGTTCAGGTTGTCACGTAATCATCAAGCGATAACCTGTAAAAGTCGTCACCTTATAGGTTTTTTGTGAGAAAATTAAAGTTGTCACATATACATTAATCGACAACTAGTAGAAGTTGTCGTCTAATTTATTTTCAGTGAGGAAATTCAAATTGTCTCATAAACATTAAGCGATAACCCATTAAAGTTGTCGCCAAATTGATTTTCAGAGAGGAAATTCAAATTGTCACATAAATATTAAGCGACAACCAAATAAATTTGTCACCAAATTGATTTTCAGTGAGGAAGGTAAGGTTGTCACATAATCATTAACCGACAACTCACAGAAGTGGTCACTAAATCAGTATTCAGTGACAGAAATCTAGTTATCACATAAACATTAAGCGACAATTCACAGAAGTCGTCGCCTAATTAATCTTTTGCGAGGAAGTTAAAGTTGTCACAGAAACATTAACCGACAACTGGTAGAAATTGTCGCCTAATTAACATTTTGCGAGGAATTGGGTGTCGCATAATGTCATATGGGCGACAACTGTCAATTTCTTGCAAATTCCTACTTTATGCCACAAATTGGTTGTCGCCGATGGGATCATGTGCGACAACTGAAATTTCCTCGTATTTGCCAAGTTTTTGCGACGATTTTTGGGTTGTCACAATGAAATTCCTCGCTTTTGATAGTTTCTCTTGTAGTGGATGTTGAATAAGTCGTCGGCAAAGTGGAATATTATAATGATCGGGTACCATACGATAAGAAGCACTGCCCTACATGGTGGTTCAAAGGAGCTTGTTGAGCAACTTCTGCCAATTCTTGAGGCCAATGATGTGCACTTGTACATGAACGGGCATGGTCATTGCCTACAATACATCAGGGACGATATCAAAAGCTGATCAATCCAGTTTCTGACTGGCAGAGGAGGGGTCGCAAGCATGGAGAGGAGACCCGAAGGAGAATGATGAGAGGTTGAAGAAACAAGGCTAGGTCGTCTGAAAGGAAATCAATGTAACTTGTAGAAGGAGTCATAGAAGCTAAGAATCACAGTAATAATAGATGACAACTGATGGTATACAAGGTCTCTGTATTTATCTTTCTAGAAACTAACTTGAGCAACCTACTTGCATTTTTACCCTTAACATCCTCGACTTCTTCTATGATGGTGAAGGATTCATGTTTGTGGAATTGGATAGCACTCGAGCAGAGATCGCGTTCTATGATGTGTTTGGCAACGTTTTACATACATCGGATGCTTCAAAACTGCTTCTTCACCCATATATTTAACATAAAAGCATAAAAACTAAAGGACATTAGTAATTAAATTTTGTTACTTAATTTTGTTGTTTTCTAAAGAAAAATATGAGCTAAATACATGAATGAACATAAAACATGCAGAAAATAAGGGTCTGACATTGGAAGCTTAAAATTTACTTTCATACAAGTATTAAATAACTTATCATAAATGAAAAGTTTACACATGAATTGAAATGTGCGGTGGTAATCACATGCACAAAAGGTTTTTGGTATGATAAAGAGAATAAAAGGGTTTTGGGAGTAATGTTTTTATATTTGTCAAACCATTCTTAATATCAATCCCATCAACCAACAACCCAAACCTTTACACTCCATACATTTTCATTTTTAGACTTTGTATTAATGTTGGGTATCTAGTTGCTAAAGTACTTATGGAATGGTAATAGTTTACCTAGAACTCAAGGTTACATCATTTTATTTAATAATCTCATCTGCTAATTGTAACTTGAAAAGCTTGCTTTTTATAAGTGTTACAAATATTGCAAATGACTGGGCATATAATATTAACAACCACTTATAATACGAAATGTCTGTTAGAGCTTCTTGGTAGAGTACTACTCTTAAGTCTTAACATTCAAGCACTTTAATCAATTACTTGAAAAATACTTATTAGACGATAAACCTGAAAGCAGAGATAGATGCTCTTATATCGAGACATAAATATGATTTGATGCTTCGTCATATCACGTTAGTGAATATAAGTTCCATTTATGTTACACAGCTTCATTTGATTATGGCTATCGTCAATCCGAGATTCTAATGAGATGGTGATAAAAAGAAAGGAAAAAGAAATGACTTGGCAAAGGACGTGGGCTGTGGAGATTCCTGTAAAAGCACGTGGACCCAAACCAGCAAAGTAAGCCCATGACGCGTAAATTTACACTTTTCCAATTTTAAAATCCAAAAGATTAAATAGCTACTCCCTCCCTGTGAGCACCCTCCCCTGTATCTTCGTCCTCACCAAAGCACATTCATTCTCCACCTCACCATTCTACCAAGATAAATATTTTCTATATTTTTGTATTTCCTTTTGTGTTTGATTCATGCATTTTTGGGTCTCTCTCAAAAAATCATTAAGCTTTGATTTGATTTAGAGCAGGGCCGTTGGTTTTGTTTGGTTGCCAGAGAAAACCGAAAAAACAGAGTGCCTCCGAAACCGGAGGTGAGAGAGACTCCGAAAATTTATGAGAGAATACAAACAGTCAAACACATCATCCATCTATCTCTAATTTCAGCTTTGGATCATATTCTTATTTTAATTATTTTAGCAAATTTTTTCTGAAAGAAAAACAAAAACAAAAAAAAAGAAAAACCTCTCTTTCTCTGTGGAAAGGTGAGCTCTCTCGCTCTGAATTTTCCTTCCGAAGCTCCATGGCATTCCTTCTTCGGGTTTGCTGCTGATGTCCTCCTCCCTCCTCAATCCTCAGGTACCCATTTGCATTCTACATATCATGTATCATTTGTTCATGTTTGTATTAATGTTGGTTGTGTTCTGAGATTTGTAATCTCCTTTTTCTTTGTTGCATGTCCTATTTGATATTTTTCTGTTATAGATCTTAAGGTCAGGCAGACATTGGCCTTGATTTGATGGTATGGTAATTCCAATTTATCAAAATTTACATTACTAATGCTGTAATGCATTTGACGGGCAATTGAAATTTGTTTTAATTTAGTTAGAAGCTTATGTAAATCTGACTCGTATGTATGTCAAAGAAGAAAAATGAGCGGGAATGTTGTATTAAGGGAGCACGTAGAGGCATCAGAAATATAGATTTGATTCAAAAGGAGCAAAAAACTTGGTTTCAGATTAGAGAAAGATCGTAGTGGATCAATTTATTAGAGGTTGTAGAGTTAGGAATTCCGTTTTGAATTTTTGGACTTGGTACAGTTGATGATAATTATTACAAAATTTCTGTAGTGGAAGAAGATCTGATGAGACCTTGTCGTCTGAATCAGACACACTGAATTCTGGCTTTGGATTGTTTTAACAATTGTGATAAAGCTAGCAATGGATGAGCATCCTGGTAGCAGCAAGTTGACTGGAATTAGGCAGATTGTTAAGTTCAAAGAAATCCTGCAGAGATGGCAATCTGTCACACTTGGCTCGAAGGGAAATAGCCCCCGAAGAGGAGGCGGTCCTCATTCTCGTGCTGATAGAATGTTATTGGGAAGTAGCCCTCAATCCCATTCTGATCGAAAGGTGACGAGGGACAGCTCCATTTCCCATTCTGGTCGAAGGGTGAGAGTGGGCAGTCCTAGTCCTAGTCCCCTTTCTGAGCAAAGCAGTCCCTTATCTAGTCGAGCCCTTTCACCAGCGATTAGCAGGAGGCTCACAAATGTTATTTGTGATTCGGATGAGGAGTCATGCGCAAGTCCCGAGCCGCCACCTGATGTCCCTGAAGGGTATTTGGCGGTCTATGTTGGACCAGAGCTTCGGAGGTTCATCATTCCCACAAGCTACCTTAGTCACAACCTTTTTAAAGTGTTACTGGAGAAGGCTGAAGAGGAGTTTGGATTTGATCATAACGGGGGGCTCACAATTCCATGTGAGACGGAGACCTTCAAGTACCTCTTGAAGTGCATGGAGAACCATCAGAAAGCTCACCCTGATGAAACCCCAGGTAACTACACATCATAACACCGTCATATCGACTTCACATTGCCTTGTGTTTGAATTTGAATTCCGACGACATTGCCATTTTTTGATGGTTTTTGCAGCTGGAGCATGGAAACTCATTGAATGATGAGGCAGAAGAGTAAGTAATTATGCTGATGTTGGTTTTTAGTGATCCAGATTTTAGGGCTGGTTTTCTGGTGTAAAGCAGGGTATCTCCTTGTGTGCAGACATTTTCTGTTCTCTCTTTTTCTTTTTCTTTTTTCAATTTTTCGTCATTAACAAACAATTAGGTACAACTTTTAGTTAGAGAGGTTTCAGGTGTGTGTTTGTGTTGCCTACAATTTGGTGATACAGAGTGGTGTTATGTATAAACTAAATCTGATGTTTGAACTAGTATGAAACACATTTGTCCCTCCAGCTCTATATATGCTACTATATTAAGGATCATTATATTAATCTACGGTTTTTGACCAAAAGAGATTTCTTTGCTTATTTTTCAAGTGCTATTATCAGCAACCTTGATGAGGCCAGCATCGAATTCACAGCAGAATGAGATCTTCGACATCATGCATCAGATTCCTTCTTCTTTTTTTAAACAATGGCACATGCTAAAGCTTGAAGTCCCATATATAATGGCCTTCATGTACCAAGTGTTCCTGCACATGGTTCCAGGATCGCAATCACTAAATTCAGAAATAATTTTGTTCTTTCGGTTGGTATTATTGAATATCATATACCAATTGGAAGTTATACGTATATGATCATGTGACAGACCAAATCTAAAGGCAGACATTTTTGTTTCTTTTAATTCGATCCCCTTAACTTGACAGTAATCCCAAATTGTGTAGAGTCTAAAGAACCCAGCTCTAGGAATGAGTTTGCTCTGTGAGATTAAAGCTATGGGGTTAAACTACTTGAACTCCCTCCATTACAGTACAACTTCACAAACGATCATGATTTGAACCGATTTATCCTTATCATCTTTGCACAAGGCGGCAGGGGTGTTCTAGCTATAAACCTTTATAAGGAAATATACACACACGGATCCATTTGAGAAAGAAAAACAGCTATTTTATTATATTGCATTTGAGTTTTTTTGTCTTAATGGCAATCACGAAATAGAACAAATATGGTTATTCATTTATGAAAAATTTGAACAAAGCAACCTAATGCAACACCTTCTGTTATCCAATCACTACTACAAATCTTTTAATAGACATCACTTAAAAGATATCGGTTGTGAAGAAAACCGATGTCTTAAAAATTTAGACATCGAATTTGATATTTTCTGATGTCTATTAAGAATATAAACATCAGTCCTTATAAGACCTGATATTATTTTATTATTTTGAAATGTTGTGAATAGATAAGGCTAAGCTGCAGATTCAACTAAGTATCGGAAAAAACAAAAACATTGAGGAATAGCGGGAAATGGGGAACCGCTAAGTACCGATGCTTTATCCTTTTCCTTTTGTTTTGTTTTGTTATTGTTTTATATATATTTTTTTATCTATCTCCAAGCCCATCTTCATATTTTCAGAGTATCATCTATCATCTCAAAACAAAACGAACTGATTTTCTTCCCAAATTTTCGGCTTCTCTCTCAATATTCCTCGTCGTGCTTCAGTACTTTGCTCTTCAGAAAACTCCTGGTATCTCTTTCACGAAGCCCAAATAATGAGCGGTCTCCGGAACAACCTACTGTGAAATTAGAGTTCATGCAAGAACAAGAATTGAAGGATTGGGTGAGTTCCTATCATTCTTAATTTCAGTTGGAGCTTTTAGTTTCATATCTGCTGAAGCTTAATTTTTTGGTTTCTTTTCCAATTCTTCGGTTATCAAATTTGGATTGTATGATTTGTTCTCCAATTTCTGTTTCTTTATTGTGATTGTGCTATATAGGCCAGTTTTAATGGGTTAAAAGCAGGAAGCTTTTGTAATCATGATTTAAACGATGGTTTCAGCTTGTGGGTAAAGTAGAGTATTTAGTAAAATAGATATCTAGGGTTCTTCAACCAGAAAATTAAATTGAGGGGTGCTAAATCTTAGGTTGCCAAATTCGATCTTGCTCAAAGTTTTTTGATTTTAGGCTCTGCCAGAAATATCAGTACAATTTGGAGTCATAGAGTTCTCACCTCGTGAGAGCATAAGTTCTGATACTTTGTGGGATTGTAGGTCTATATGTCTAGTGTTTCCCTGTAAAAGGGTTTTGCATTTGGAGTTCTAAATCTTCTGGAATATTGGTTGGAATGCTGGAGGGTCAGAACCAAAATTATTACTGTAGAATGACTTTGGAAGACCATAGTTCTTAAACCAGTGGGAATATGGAGCTGAAAATTTGCAGAATCTTAGACATACATATCTCACATATGCCTGACAAACAGTTTTTAATTTCGTGCCATGTAGCTTCCACAGTTTTTAATTTCGTGCCATGTAGCTTCCACAGTTTTTAATTTCTCTTACATTATTGAATAACAAAGAATAGACATAAATCATTTTAATTTATCGCAGGTTGTATTGCTTCATAACAGTTGGTGTGGGGACTCTGTGTCGTACTTTGCTGCGTTTAATTTGGGCGTTTGAAGGTACATATTCATTTCTTTAATTTTCTGAGTGGTCTTAAGCTGTGTGAATGTGTTTTATTTGATTGAGCAAGTACTACCATTGTCATATATATTAGACTGTTTTATTTCAGATATTGCGTTCTTCTTATGGTATTACCATGTCTTTTTTCTTGTAGATTGCATTCTGTTATTGTAGATTGTTTTGTTTTTGGCTCTCGTTAATTTACTTGATTTTTTATATGCATGAAGTGGATAAGAATAAAACCAATGGATAAATCATGGATGGAAGGTGACCATTGAAGTCTTGTGGAGTTGAAATGTTTTTCTAGTTTGTTGCATCAAATGCTTCTAATCCTATTTTTTGTTATGTCTTGCTCAAAATGTGATGAATATGATGACACTAAATGATAAACTCACAAACATCAGAGAGAACGAGAAGGCCTTTAGGTGATGGTTTTAGCTTGTGGGTAAAGTAGTGAGCATGAAAAATAAAGAGTATTTGGTAAAACAAATATTGTGGTTCTTGAGCTTTTTCTTTTTTCAGAGACGATTGGAGCTGTTCTATTTAGTTGGTGGGATGAAACCAGAAAATTAAATTGAGGGGTGCTAAATTTTAGGTTGCCAAATTCTTCCTCAAATTCTTTTATTTTATGCTCTGCCAGAAATATCAGTCAACTTTGGAGTGCTAAAGTTCTCACCTCGTGAGAGCATAACTTCTGAAACTTAGTGGGATTGTAGGTCTTTATGTCTAGTGTTTTCCAGTAAAAAGGTTTTGCATTTGGAGTTCTAAAACTTTTGGAATATTTGTTGGAATGCTGGAGGGTCAGAACAGAAAAAGTTACTGTAGATTGACTTTGGAAGGCTATAGTTCTTAAACCAGTGATAATATGGAGCTGAAAATTTGCAGGAACTTAGACCTATATGTGTCACATATGCCTGAGAAACAGTTTTTAATTTCGTGATCTGTAGCTTCCACAATGGCAAACCAAGTACACCAATTTCGTGTAGAGGATCAGACCAGAAAACATTACTGTAGATTGACTTTGGAAGGCTGTAGTTCTTAAACTAGTGGGAATAAGGAGCTGCAAATTTGCAGAAACTTAGACCTACATATCTCACATATGCTTGAGAAACAGTTTTTAATTTCGTGTCCTGTAGCTTCAACAATGGCAAACCAAGTACACCAATTTTGTGCCCTCTGTTTTGACCTGGTCATATAATTTTTTGTCATTTTTCAGGCATGAGAATCAGTATTGTAATTGCTAATATGTGTTGCTGAGTTTCTGTTACTTTATTAAATGACAACGAATGCCTTTAAATAATTTTAATTTGTTGTAGGTTGTATTGCTTCATAACAGTTGGTGTGGGGTCTTTGTGTCTTACTTTCGCTGCGTTTAGTTTGGGCGCTTTAAGGTACATATTCTTTTTCTTAATTTTCTGGGTTGTCTTAAGCTGTGTGAATTGTTTTATTTGATTATTTGATTGAGCAAGTACTACCATTGTCATAGATATTGGACTGTTTTATTTTAGACGTTGCATTGTTCCTATGGAACTACCATGTCCTTTTTCTTATAGAGTTGCATACTGTTATTGTAGATTGTATTGTTTTTAGGCTCTAGTTAATTTACTTACTTTTCTATATGCATGAAGTTGCTAAGAATAGCACCAATGGATAAATCATGGATGGAGGCTGACCGAAGAAGTCTTGTGTATGAGGAAGGAGTTGAAATTTTTTTGAAGTTTGCTGCATCAAATGCATCTAATCCTAATTTTTTGTTATGTCCTTGCTCAAAATGTGGGAGCACAAAAAAAAAGACAGTCAAAACTATTAGGGACCATTTGTATTTTAATGGTTTTAAGGTACTAAAAATAAGATCCATTTTTATATGCATTTATGTCCACAAGTTTATATAGAAAAATGCACAAGTTGGATTAGCTACACTACTAATTCTACTATAGCTATGAGGAATTGATAGAGGGCTAGGAAATTGGCTTTGAAAAGCCTTATCATTGGTTCTGTCTTTTTTTTTTTTCTTTCTTTTTTTGGTTTGTTATCATTGGTTCTGTTATAAACTATAAGTTGATCAGTTCTTGACATTCACACTTACAATAGGGTGCACCAAAACAAGTGGGCGGTGGTGAATGTGGCTACTATGTCATGAGATACATGAAGGAACTGATTGAGGATCCAATGCTTTCTTTTGCACAGAAGGTAAGCATTTCACTTTTAAGTAATAATTTATTTAAAGTTATGTTGTATATACATTGTGTTGTAAAATATGTTTGCATAATTATGTAGTGGAGTAGGAAGTCGAAGAGAACCAGCTACTCACAAGAGCAACTTGATGAGGTGCGGATTGAATGGAGTGAGTTTGTTACAAGGAAATACTTGTAGATGTTTATGATGAAGCGTGATATTTGTAGTGCTGCTTTTTATGGAACAAGTAGTCTTTGTTGATCGTATGTTAAGTTGGACAGAATTATTTAAGTTTCATTGTTTAATATGTAGTAGTACTTAAGTAGTTTACTTATTGTAGAACATGATATTTTAACTTTTGGTTTATGAAAGATATATTGCTTAATAATTTTTTGGTATTTTGATTTCTCTATCATGTGAGTAATGAAAAGAGCATCCATTATTATGTCAATGGATTTATTCATTTGAATATTATAAAAATTGATATTGAAATAACCTCGGCAGACAATTTGTTTTTAAAGAAACTGATGTTGTACTAACCATTTTACATCATAATTTATCAAGAACTATGAGATCTAAAGTGCAAATGACATTAATTCTAGAGTACATTCTGATGTGCTATCCATATTTAACAACAAAAACTACTAAAAATTCGATGTCATAAGTTTGTACAACATCAGTTTTAGGGTCACTTTGATGTCATAAGTTTGTACAACATCAGTTTTAGGGTCAATTTGATATGTAATTTGATTAATTTTGCTAGTATTACACAGTAAATTGAACTATAAATCAATTAACTATAAAGAAAAACTCTACTTACTGATGTTGATACGAAATGAGACATCAGAAGTTTTGGTTTAGACATCGAAATATTTTAATTGTAAAGCTTTTTGGCATATGTGTGACATCGGTTACTCTCGAAATTTCGATGTCTGTGTATTTTATGGACATCAGCTTTCCACCGATGTCTAAGACTGCTATAATAGACATCACTTAACGAGACATCGGTTGCTAAATGAAAA
The DNA here is from genome assembly GCA_024704745.1 of Rosa lucieae. Lineage (NCBI taxonomy): Eukaryota > Viridiplantae > Streptophyta > Magnoliopsida > Rosales > Rosaceae > Rosa > Rosa lucieae. The sequence continues at coordinate 7,625,915 of CM045493.1, forward strand.
AGACATCAGTTTTGAACCGATGTGTATCAACTGGCATGTAGTAGTGAATCCCTTCGGAAGTTAAGTTCGAGCACATACAACTCAGATGAACCCAACTTTCACTACGCAGAACCAACAAACTTAAACCCTACATAGGTACATGAAGGGTACATTCAACCAAAGAACAGTGCCCTATCGTCTCTAGGTACTTACGAAACTAGTTATTACGATGTGGTGGACGGCCGGGGTAGAGTGAAGTAGTAGTACTTCACTAGAGGTTGGGAGGGGGAAGAACCCATTTCGTTCCTTGGATGAAAGTCAGGCTGATGAAGGGTTTTGCTTCTATATCAGTCAGCATCCTTGCATACTTGACTCGATGGATGGAGCTTGAACCCGGTCCAGAACATTTGTATTCTCCATAATACACAGTGCTGCGCTCATATTCAAATAAACATCATGATGTTCAATCATTTCATTTTACATATATTTGTCATATTATGAAAACTAGAGATATAGAAATGAACGTACTTGGCACGCGCACTGTCGTTGTAGTCGGACCACCCTTCTCTGTCGACTAGGTTCCCCATGTATGTGTAAGAAAACACCACTCTTGCTCTTCCCCTCCAAGCACGCCCAAGCAAGGTCTCACCTGTCCCCGTTATGTTGCAATACACAAACGAAAATCCGCTATCATCCTGCACATCTGCTCTACCATGTGCCGTGATCACCCCATTTCCATTCGCAACTGAGTTTAAGGTACTTTTCTACAATAACAATCATATATAACAAGTTTACATTAGAGCATCCAATGCAGTATCTAGTTGAAAAGCCTAAGAATTTCTTCCTGTCTGGTTCTTCCTGTCTGGCCTAAGAAATTTGTAGTCCTGATTTACTTTTCACTGGAGTCCCACTTTAGTATTTTTCTTCATTGATTCAGATTACCTATCCACTTTAGGGAAATATTTTCTCTTAGATGTGCTTAGTTTGTAAGTGTTAATGCTCTATATAGCTAAAAATTTCAGGGACATAAAATTTAAAAACCCAATTACAAGACATAACAAGTATAGGTATGTGTGTACCAAGTAGAGGGATTTTCCATTGCCAAAGATGAAATCAACAGTGCCTTGGATGAAGCAATCCTTGAAGAAATGCCTTCCCCTATCGTCACATAAGGTGTCCTGAAATCCGATGAACCTGCAGTTGTGGAAGGCTGCCTTATCCCCTGATATTCTCATTGCCACCGCCTGTGCACCTTTCCTTATGCCGTCCGGCATAGGAGCTGAATTCTACACAAACCAAGCATCAAACAAAAGAAGTTAAATAATTGTTCTCAAATTTATGATAAGTAATATAAAACGAGTTGCATGAGTATTAGCTTTAAGGTCACATGTTCTACAAATACCCCACCATACTTATTGCCTTCTGTTTCAGTCTTTAGAAAGCTGATATACGGAGACAGAAGATTAGCATCTGGTGTTGCATCTTAATTACGTACTGATAAACGATTCTGTTTCACGATTTTAACCAGTTGAAGCTCACCAAGTACAAAGACCAGCAAAGGAATATTAGGAAAGGAAATATACTAATAATCGATTCTAATAGCGTAATAGTAACTAAAGAGAATCAAGATTGATGGAGACGATTAAGTCATCATAAAGATTGATGAGATTGATTGCGCTGATGGGAGAGAATTGAGGCATTCGAGATCCATACGATATGACGAAGTAAAGATTCTGTTCTGTAAATTTATCTAATTAAAGGTAATTGCATTGATGAATCATGAATGCATTAACTTATGTTTAATTGTAAAGGGAAATAAATCAAATGATTGAGACCGACTAAGTTGGAAGGACTCCAACCCATCGTATATTCGTATAGTTGAGTCCATCTTTTTCTAGGGCTCCCATTCCCTGATGAGGTCATCCCTGACCCTCTAAACCACACAAAAAGGCATGCATGCCATTTTGCTATCAAATATTTCTCTCCCTCACCGCTCTAGGTCCTGATCTTGAAGACAGCTAGCAAATTAGAGGAGCAAAGAGAATGTGAAATGAGATAAACGCACATGCAGAACATATGCAAAGAACACGAAACGACATCAAATTTAAGGAGAATTATGGACAAAACGGTAATGATAATAATACACATAACGCCTCACTAATACTCACCACGAACGCTATATTCACGGCCATGAAATAGTCGGCTTCCACCGCCACCGTGGCACTGTTCCACGTCCCGTACACGGCAGCCGTGCCGTCGTAGGTGATCGACGGGATGTTGTTCTTGTCCCCAAAAAACGTCACGTACGGCTTCGTCACGTCCACCAGAACCTTCTCCCTGTACTCTCCCCCGCCAATCCACACCACCACGCGCTGCTTGTTTGCAGACGGAATGCTCCTCACGGCGTCCGTCACCTTCCTAAAGTCTCCGGTGCCGTCCTGCTTCACCCGGATGACTCTCTTTGCGTCCTCGGCGGCGGCGAGCCCTGTGTCGAAGTGCGTGCCGGGGACGTTGCTCCTGGTCCTCAGCTCGGCTTTCCGCTCGTTGTACTCCCTCATGTTTTGGACGATCCAGCCATCGAGATCAGACTCGTTTTCCGGAATGAGGTTGGGGTGGCCTGACACGAGCAAAGGCACGAAATGGAGAGCCAGAAATGCCGCAACGACCACAAGAGCGGGTGTCGATCTCATAGCCATTAGAGAATTATGTCTTGACGGTGAAGAACAAGTTAACGATGAGTGTGTATGTATATGCCGATGAGAAACGAGAAAAACAACCACAATGGGAGTACGGACAGAAGGGGTTAAGTGGTGTTCGTTCCTGAAACTCGTGGAGGGGGTTGCTATGGTTTATCTCCATTGCTGGAGAAGACATGACTGTTGAGAATCGGTTTTTGGAGAGAGAAAAAGAGAGAGACCATGGTATTGGTGTGGACTGAGAGGAGAGGAGAGGGGAGGTTAGTGGAGCAGTTTTAGACTTTTAGGAGACGCCCCAATATGGTAAACTAGTAAGTAGTCAACTATCTTCAAGCGAAACAGCGTTTGTTTCGTTCGACTTGATTTGGAAATAACTGTAGGTGTGGGCCGCTGTACTTTGTTTTGAAACAGATCTGGAATAGAAACTAGAATTATGGCCCAATTGTAGGCAGGGGTCCAATGAGAAGTCCAATCTTATGAAAAAATGGATCCATTTTTTCTCCCCATGTTAAAGAATGTGTTGTAATTTAAAAAAAAAAAAAAAAAGTGTTGTAATTATCTCCATCAAATCTTTAATCGCATATAGGATGAGGCTAGATCATAGATTTGATTCTACTTCAATATAATGTCACTCTTTTACTTACCTGAAATGAGAATGGAAATTATTGAGATGATTTCAGTGTATGAGTTTTCATGCGTTTACTAACATATAGTATTGAAATTGGTGTGGGTCTCACATAATTGTAAGGAATCGATTCCTAAATAACCCGAAATTTGATAACAAATGGGGTATATGGGTTTAGGAATCAATGCCTCAAGAATTCATTTAAACTACCCAAAATATCCTACTAACCCCAAATTAATCACCCATACCCCTACGGATATATATACCTAGCTCTCTCATGAATATTTATTTTTGTAGGAGTAGTTTAGTGATCGAACTAGTTTTGATTCTGATTCATGAACATTAGTAAACAATATCAATTGTAATAAGTTGCATTCCTATTCTGATTCCATATGGTAAGTCAATAAGTTAATGGAATTGAAATATTCCCATACCGATTTCTTGCTTCCGATTCATGCGTGTCATAAAAAGAATTTTTCGATCGCATTAATGTTTTTTTCATCATAACCATTTTGGAAATTTCTAATTGTATGCTTGCACATGTTTTTTGCCCGTCGACCTACTAAGCTCTTGCTGTTAGATGAGAGAGAATTTTGGCTGAGATTAAGTAAGGGCCAAGAATGAAGTCATTCGATCATTCGGCCGAGAATGAAATTAATTGGTCATTCAGCTGAGATAAGGAAATTAGTCTAATAAGCATTAGGTCGATTGAGAATATAGAGTTTAGGTCATACAGCCAAAATGAAAGTATTGACTGAAATAACAGTTTCTCTGTCACTCGACCGAGATTATAGTTTTGAGTCGTATGACTGAGCGTTGTTCGGTCACTCGACCGAGAGTAGAGTTTTGAGTCTGAGATAAAGACATCATTCAATCACTCAGCCGAGGTTTGAGATTTTGGGTCGAACAACCCAAAAGATGATGAAAGTGGATCACACGGTTACATGGTTAGGAAATTCAAGTTCAAATGAGTGACTACGCAGATGGGCTGAGAATGATCTTAGATATGCTTGGCCAAGCCCAACTGACAAACATCGGCCGAAGAGTCCATTCAATGAAGGAATCCTCACAAGGAAAGAGTTCAAATCAATTAAGGATTTCAATCGTAAAGATTCCAGATATCAGTTGAATCATAACATTTATGGACAAATCAATCTTAAAAGGAAAGAGAATCCTACTTAAATTCCACGGCTTGGAGGACAAGCTAGCTAGGGATTTGTATATATAGCACCTTGTAACTCATTGTAAAGGGTCCTGCACCACACAAACAAATCAATATACAACTTTTACACAAACTTCTCTCTTACTACCTCATAGGTACTTTGCCTTTGATTCAACTTTTATAACTTGTTTTCATTTCTAGTTTCTTATTTCAATTCAGCACTTTACTTTCTTGTTCTTTATTTATCCGTACTTTACTTTTCGCACTTAAAAGTAGTTCGTAACATAGAATTATCATCCATTGATCTCTTTCGGCAAGTCCGGATTGGATTGATGTGATTCGTCGTTCACACACATATCATCTCATAACGTTTTGACAGCCGAGTCCACTTTACCTTCGTCTTCACCGTGATTTACGAGTACCTTCACCCAATAGATCTCTCGCTTGTCACCCGAACATTTGAGTTTACTCAAGAATTGAACGTGATAGAAGATCCCGGTCAGGATTGACGCCTAACCAAAGTCCTTGCAACAGAGGCATTAGAACCTAACGGCCGAGAGGGTTCCTTCCTCGGCCTTCAATCATTTCATAACAAGTCAGGTACAAGCGCAAATCAGATCTGAACCTCATTCGGCCATTCGGCTGCGAGTTGGCACGCCCGCGCAATTTCAGAAGGACGATTCAACTACAAGTCCCTCGGCCCTCATTCGGCCGAGACGATTTTGAGGCAAACATTGTACTAATTTGGTGTAAATGGCCAGAATACACACATTTATACTGAAATCAAACCGACCAAAAAAAAATCTTCATCAATCACCACCACAAGTACGACATAGTCGCAAAATTAACTTTCATCAAGCCTTGATCATGTACATTGAAATACAACCTAATCGAATTCTAATTACTGTAATTTTTCTTTGGGCAATGATATAGGACCTCAATGAGGCCTAAGATTTGTGGCATCAATCATAGATGTTATACCATGTCATCTACACACATCACATATTTGCCAAATCATGTCATATAATTAATTCTTTACCCTTACCCTAAGACTAATATACTCTTTATCCAGTAATAGTTGCAAAATTAGTAATCATGATTTAGTAATAGTTGAAACGCTAAATAACCTCACTGCCATCTCTGAATTTTTCTGTTACTCAGTTTGTTGTAGAATTAGTTACCGGCCCAAGTTAGTTCAAAAAGTTGTAAAGTTGTGAGTGTTAGGATTTGGTTGAATGATCGTTATGAGTCCTTGTTTAAGTCAAGTTGTTAGGGTTTATGTGTTTCAGTCAAAATAAACTCCTATTTATTAGGAGAAGTCTGTTTAATGTTGTTAGGGTTTGTTAGCATTTACCTATTCCTTAGTTACTTCACCACAATCTCAAGGATGTTGAGAAGTGAGCTGCATTGTTGGTTCATGTACTTGTAATGGCTTTATAAGCCAATTTACATTCATATAATAATCAGAATCATTCACCATACTTGAGAATTATATTGTGTGTGCTTTGGTTTTCAACATTCTGGTATCAAAGCTCCTTATTGGGGCCTGATTGTGAGACAAGAAGAGTGAGAAAGAAGGTTAGAAAAAGAGAGAAACACGAAAGGAGGTGAGTGAGGAATGGCTTCAGAGGGCAGTTTTGTTCAGCCTGCCATTCCCAAGTGTGACGGCCATTATATATGATCACTGGTCGATGTTAATGGAGAACTTCCTTCAACCGAAGGAATACTGGAGATTAGTTGATGGAGGAATCATGGTGGTAGAACAAGGTGTGGTGCCAACAGAAACTCAGAAAAAGACAATAGAGGAACAAAGGCTGAAGGACCTTAAGGTCAAAAATTATCTATTCCAAGCAATCGATCGTACCATTATGGAGACGATACTCAACAAAGACACCTCCAAGAACATCTGGGATTCTATGAAACAGAAGTACCAGGGGAGTACTAGAGTCAAAAGGGCACAACTCCAGACTTTGAGGAAAGAATTCGAAGTGCTCTAGATGAGAGAAGGACAGAAGGTAGATGATTACTTCGCTCACACGCTTACAATTGCTAATAAAATGAAGGCTTATGGGGAGAACATGGAGCAAGTTGTGATCATAGAAAAGATTTTGAGGTCTATGACTTCAAAGTTTGATTATGCAGTCTGCTCGATGGAGGAATCAAATGATCTTGACACTCTTACAATAGATGAGCTTCAGAGTAGCCTACTTGTACATGAGCAGCAGATGTGGAGTCACAATGATGAGGAACAGGTGTTGAAAGTTACAGCTGAAGATAGAAGTGGAATGAGGGGAAGAGGAAGATGAATGGTGCGAGGAAGAGGCAGAGGCAGAGGTGGAGCTTTCAATAAGGCAACCATTGAATGATATAAATGCCATCAATTAGGGCATTTTCAGTACAAGTGTCCCATATGGGAGAAGGCAGCCAATTACGCTGAATTGGACGAAGAGGAAGAGCTACTTCTGATGTCCTATATGGAGTTCAATAACTCAAGTCGAGAAGGTGTGTGGTTTCTCAACTCAAGCTGTAGTAATCACATGACAGGGAACAAGCAATGGTTTATAGAGTTGGATGAGGAATATAGACACTCGGTAAAGCTAGGGAATAACATGAGGATGGTCATAACAGGTAAAGGAAATATCAAGTTGTAAATTGGAGGAGTAAAGCAAGTAGTGTCTAATGTTTATTACATTCCTAATTTGAAGAGGTCAGCTACAAGAGAAGGCCTGGCCATTTTAATACAAGATGGAGCATGCAAGGTTTATCACAAGAGAAGGGGACTTATTATGCAAACACATATGACAGCCAACCAAATGTTTGTGCTTGTGAGCCCCCGAAAAAATTTCATTTAAATTTTGAAAGTAAATTTTCGCAAGGCGATTTAGGTGACGAAATCTATTTCGGAAATTGTTTTGGTGTCAAGACCACCTATTAGGCCGAAATTTAAATTTTGGACCAATGTTCTTTCATTCTGGCCTAGGGCGAAGTCGCGAAATAATTTAGGAGGTTTCCGACGAAAAACGAGTAAAAGAAAAGTTACGATCCCAAAACCCGAAATGAATCAGCAAGGAGATTTCCGTAATTTTTCGCAAGGGCAAGATGGGTATTTCACGAACATGAGTATAAATAGAAAACCCTAGAGCTCTCACTCTCTCCCTCTCGGCCGCACCCCTCTTCTCTCTCCCCGACCCATCTCTTTCTCGTCTTCCCTCTGTAACCACCGGACACACAGCGTCCGGCCACCATCTCACAAAAACCACCACCACCAATCAACTCAATACCTAAATCTGAACCAAACCCAAGAGGAATCGAAGCCATGCATCGACCCCGACCTCTCTCTTTTTCTCACTCTCTCTGCCATCGTCGGAGAACTCTATCTCTGGCCACCACCAATCTATCCAACACCCAAATTCAATCAAAGCCCGAGCTTTACCGTCAACATACACCGCCGGCAGCCTCCGCGCAGGACAACCTAAAACTACGACACCACTGTTGCTCGACCCTCGCCAGTTTCCGGCGATTTCATCGCCCTTCTGCCACTATCATTCTCCTCAGCAAGCAAAGCGGAGAAAAACCCAGAGACTCCTCTTCGCCGCCGAAGCCTGACGACACAGTTCGAGCCTCACCGGAGCTCTCGACTCTGCATGTCTTCGTTTTCCAGCCTCCAGTCCAAATCGAGCTAAACCACTTCCATAGTTTGAACCAATGTTTCACGATTTACACTAGCCCCAAAAATCTCGTCCTCTAGATCCAGCCAGAACCACCGCACGCGCCTCCTCTGAAGCGTGAGTCATTGCAGCTCCGCCGCTCGTGTTGCTATACTCCCAGGTCGTCACGATTAGGTAATTGGCGCACCCTCCTTTAGTTGAAACATCCAATTTCAGTTTGGATTAGAAACCCTAACCTACTGCCATTTAATTTGGAATTGAGGTTTATGGAATCTGGAAAAAAAAAAAAAAAAAAAAAAGGAATTGAAGCTTTGGGAAAGAGGGGAGCTACTGGGACAGTTTCGATTTAAATCGATCAAGGTGAGGATCATAGGCTCTGTTGGATATGAAACTAAATGAGGAATGTCTGTTAACTGGTGTTTTGCTTGCTAGGAATGTGGATGGTTAACAGTGTTGGAATGCAGATACGTTGAATTAGCTTCTAACCTAGAAAAGAAGAAATGGTAAGGGCCTGGTTTGGTGATCTTGCAATTGTTGTGGTTGAGTTAGGTGATTTGAGCATCTTGTTGAATGGGTTGGAAAATGGATTGAATGAAGTTAACTTAAGATGACATTTTTTAGTCAAATGCTTAAATAGTTTGATAGTTGAGATTGAAACTGGTTGAATGTGACAGAGTTGGTTTTGTTAATTAAGAAGGTGTATCTGATATCAATTTTGGAAATGACTTTTTGCCGAAGAGTTTATTTTGGTGGTAATTGAGAATTAAAACTCAATGTGTTGAGTGAAGTCAAGGAGATTAAGTAATCACAATAGTTTGAGAAATTGATTATGAAAATGGTGGATTTTATTTGATTGAGCTAAATTAGGATATTGGATTAACGTTCTCGAAATAAGGTTAAAAGTCAGAATATACTAGTGTCGCCTTATCCTGAAGTTATCCTGAGAATGTGATGATTCGGGAATGGTAATTACTATTTATTTGCTAGTATTTAATGATTAAGTAAAAAGGGTCAAACCGGTTGGCCAAAATTTTAACATGGAAAAAAGTGTGATCACCATCTCTCAAATGAGCTTACTACGTTAAGTGAATTGTTTGGGAATGGAATTTGTGATTTGTTTTCCTAAAGTAAAAAGGTTAAAGAAATGAAGTCAAAGTGCTAAGTATAATTACCATATCCCAATCGGTTCAAATGCAATATCATTTGGATTATTTGGGAATGGATAGTAGATTTTTATGTTAAAAGGATATTTCGATGGACTTTAAGGAAATTAAGTGTATGCCTTAGGTGCTTGATTGATTAAGTTAATGACGTCAAGTTACTTATTGATTTAATTTTATTATAAAGGAATCGTGCGTGTGCCCATGAAATTGGAAGAAGTATCGAAAGTCGGAAACGAAGCTAATTGTGGACGAGCACTCCAATTCCAGGTAGGGTGAGCCGTCCATATCTTGTTAGTGGTTTTCTTGTGCGTGTATATGCTTATACATATATTAAGCTGCCTGCAAGTACGTTTTTGGTTGGTCATTAGTCGATGCTCCAAAACTGATAATTGCTTATTGCAAAAACCAAGGCTAGACTTGCATGTTGAGATACTATACACCATTGTATGTTTGTACTTGTATCCTGAAAGTGAAAGGGACCTAGACGAGTAGATTCCTAGGGATCCTACGGTGTCGATAATCGTGAACCTCCTGAGGGGGCTGTGCTCCTATATTTGTTGAGGAAAAGTGAGTACAGACGGTGAACCAGTCATAGGAGACTCAGAGCCAGGAAATGGACACTTTCGCAGCTTCGCTACTTGTAGTCACAAGGACTACAGAGTAGTTGGCCGGTTCTCAATGATGACGAACCGGGTCGGTCACCGATTTATTTGAGTTTAGCTGGCAGGTAAGTATCTCGGAGCTCCAACTTGTGTGAAGCATACTGCATATGCGTTATAAAAGAAATAAATGTTTGTGGTTGCCTCTTTATAAAGTATTTTCGATAAACGTGCACAATATTATGTAGTAAATATTTTCGATTATTATTATTATTATTTTCAAACCTAGCATGGTTGGGTCGGTCCTTACTGGGCATGCGAGGACGAAAGCTCACCCCTACTATAGTGTGCAGGTTCGAGCATGTGGTCGGGAAGCGTACAGGGGAGGCACATGGCCTGGCTTGGCATATTTCTCTTTGACTTTATTAAATTAAGGTCTTAGTCATTTACTGGATTTTTAAGTCACTTATTTGTTTACTTTTATTTATTTCCTACTCGTTTACAAAAATTCCGGGAGACTCGTAACCCTGGGGCGTGTCTCCCATACTTGTAGTCACTTAGTGACTTGTTTTATTTTCCAAAACTCTTAACCCATTTCAAATTCCACTTTTGAAAATGTGTTGTTTGGTTGCTAGAATGGCTTGTCCAAGAAAGTGTTTTGTAAACCAACAACCTAACTCAAAAGGCCTTGCGGTTTCGGGTTGATGAGCTATCGAGATGTCATTTGTGACATTTCGATTCCTTATTGGCTCAGAGTCGCGGCGCTATGGGACCCCCCTCTCGGGTCACTACAGTGCTGCTCGCAATTGTGACATCCCAACCATCAACTTGTCTCAAGGAAATTACTGAAGATATCACATAACTATGGCATCGAAGGTTCAGCCACCTAAGTCACAAAAACCTTCAAACCTTGCAATAAAAGAAACTGGTGAAGGGGCTATCTCAGTTCAATTCCATGAGCAAGGTGTGTACTAGCTACACGGTGGGAAAACAACATCATGATGCAATACCAAGAAAAAGCCAGTGGAGAGCATCAGAGAGACTTCAGCTCATACATGCCAATATATGTGGTCCCATAACTCCAATTTCAAACAGTGAGAAAAGGTACATCTTGAGTTTTATTGATGATTATAGTAGAAGAATATGAGTGTAATATCTTACTGAGAAGTGTGAGGCTTTTTCAACATTCAAATTTTTGAAAAGTCTTGTGGAAAATGAGCTAGGGTTGTATATTTGTTGCTTAAGAACAGATGGAGGTGGTGAATTCACCTCAAGAGAGTTTCACGACTTCTGTAAAGCTCAAGGAATCAAGAGGCAGCTTACACACCCTAGCAGATTGGAATAGTAGAGCGTAAGAATCGCACTATTATGAATATGGTACAATGCTTACTCACAGAGAAGAATATGCCAAAGACTTTCTGGCAAGATGCAGTTAGATGGGCAGTTCATGTTCTCAATAGAAGTCCCACCATGGCTGTGAAAGACAAAACCCCGGAAGAGAACTGGAGTGGTGTTAAGCCAAATGTTGATTATTTCAAAGTTTTTGGGTGTATAGGTCATGTACATGTCCTAGATGCCAAGAGATCGAAACTTGACGATAAGAGCTACAAGGCTGTGTTGCTTGGAGTGAGCGAAAAGTCAAAAGCCTACAAACTCTTTGATCCTGTAACCAAGCGAGTTGTGACCAGTAAGGACGTGGTGTTCGAAGAAAATGAGAGCTAGAATTAGGAAAGAAGTGATGAAGATCAAACTTGATGTGCTTAGGTGGGGAGACAATGAAGAAGAAGAAACCAGTTATGCATCTGGAAGTGAGAGTGGGGAAAATGAAGACCAAAGTGAAGAAGTACCAAGCAGTAGCAACTCACCTGAAAATAGCACACCAAACTCACCAGAAGAAATGAAACGTGAAGGAAGAACACAAAGGGTTCCAGTTTGGATGCAAGACTAGAAAGTGGGGAGAGACTCTCTGATGAAGAAAACTTGCAAAATGTGGCCATGTTCATCTCCTATGAAGATCCTACGTGTTATGAAGAGGCTGCAAGAAGTGGTAAATAGAGGAGTGAAATGGACTTAGAGATTGAGTCAATAGAAAAGAATGAGACATGGGAGTTGGTTGATCTACCTGTGAGAAGATCGGTGTAAAATGGGTATATAAGACCAAACTGAATGAAAATAGAGAGATTGATAAATGTAAAGCACTTTTGGTGGCGAATGGCTATGCTCAAGAGTATGGAATAGATTATAATGAGGTGTTTGCTCCAATGGATTGTTGGGATACAATTCGGATGGTACTAGCTTTGGCTGCTCAGAGAGGGAGGACTGTGTTCCAACTTGATGTCAAGAGTGCGTTCTTACAAGAAGAGTTGAGTGAGGCAGTTTACATTGATCAGCCTCTACGCTATGTAAAAGAAGGTGAAGAAAATAAAGTCTACAAGCTCAAAAAAGCGTTTTACGGATTGAAGCAGGCACCGAGACCATGGTATAGAAGGATTGAAGGATATTTTGTCAAGGAAGGCTTTGAGAGATGTAGTTATTGTTGAGTCACAAATTACTTATGCAATTGTGTCCCATAATTATGAAAATTGATTTGTCTTCCATGCTATTTTGCCCTTTTTAATCCATTTCCTTTTATTTGTAGGAAATCTTGCATTGAGAATGAAATGACTATTTGAGGCTTGAAATGCAGAGATTTGAAGCTAGGGGAAGAAGACACAGCGATTGGAAGAAAATTGCAAATCGACTTTTCCGACGATTTTTCCGGCAGACTTTTCCGGCGAACCGCCACTCATGGAGGGTCTTTTCTTCAGCAAGAGGACCATGGTGGTGAGAATCTTCCATCACTTCAAATTCAAATATCTCCCTACACCTTATCCTTTTGTCACCTTGCCAAGTTGGGACCATTTGGGGGATAATGGTGTAAGAGTATCTCTTGCACACTTTGGGACCAAAGAGGACACACATAGCTAATTAAAGAGAGGCCAAAGACCAATTATTCAGCATTCTTGACTCCATTCAATCATCTTCATCCTATCCAAGATCCAATTTCTCTCTAGAGAAGACACCACCATTTCCACCACTAAAACCACCATCTCCACCTCTAAAACCTCCAATTCCACCACTACAACCTCCATTTCCTCCACTACTCAACACCACAACTCACCTTAGAGATTCCAAATTTCATCATTCTTACCAATATCAAGAGCTTGGAGCAAGGAGAATGAGGTGACTATCATCACATCATGTTCTTGGAGATCCATCTTCACCACCTCTTCCGGCGTCATCAATAGTCACCCTTTACTCTCTATCTCTTTATGTATTTGACGTTTAATAGAATGTTGAAGCTTGTCTATCTAACTATGTGTGAGTAATGAACTAGTTCAACCCTAGCCAAACTTGCTTGTATTGATGCTTTTGTTTATAAATTGATGTAAATTCATGTTGTCATTCTCGCATGCTAAGTCAATAGTTGAATGCATTACTTAGACCTAATCAATTTGAGTTATGTGTTTGTCATGAAATGAAGTTTTTCCTAGAGATTGATTACCTTTAGGCAAAAAGAGAGCATGAAAGCACACCATGTGTGCATGTGAGGGTAGTGAGCTAAAATCACCTTGAGATAGGATTGGTTTGCTTGCTTGGTTACCTAAACTCTAAGCTTTATGCATTTAGGGGCAAAGGATTGAGACCTATCCGGTAATTGAATTTGTCTCTAGGTAGTTAGCTCTAGACTTATCCGGTTAGAATTAATAAAATGAAAGGGGTTTAAGCCTTAATAGTCCTATCCGGATGCTAAGAGGGTAGTTGGACAATTAGTTTTGCATCATTCATATTCAATTGCTTTAATGCTTGCAAGGGAGGCAAAAAGTGAAACCCGATGCCCTAACTCCCATCCATTTGATAACAACTTGTTTTGTTTAGCTTAGTTTATATTACTTGCTTTCATTGTTTCAATTTGAATAGAAACCAATCTCAAAATCAAAATCAAATCTCTACACACCATCTTGCACATACTCACCATGAACTTTGGTTCACTTGTGAGCCTTTGTTTGTGATTGTACATTTGCATATTCTTCAAGTTTTTCCTTAGGTTTTCCCTAGCTAGGAAAGGATTTACCAATCCTCGTGGGTTCGACATCCTTACTTAATCCCCTATTCTATAACTTGTACCTCTTGCACTTGAGGGTGGTTTTAATGCTAACAGTTATGAGCATACACTCTTTGTGAAGATTAAGGGAGGAGGTAAAATTTTGATCGTAAGTCTTTATGTTGACGATCTAATTTTTACAGGAAATAATTTGAGCTTGATTGAGAATTTCAAGAACTCTATGATGCATGAGTTAGAAATGACTGATTTAGGGGAGATGAGATATCTTTTGGGAGTTGAGATTCGACAAAGTGCAGAAGGTATTCATTTGTGTCAAAGCAAGTGTGCTAGAGAAGTCCTTGAAAGATTTGGAATGGGAAAGAGTAATCCGGTGAGAAATCCAATTGTTCCTGGTTCTAAGTTGTCAAAGGAGGGTGGCGGAGCTGAAGTTGATGGCACATTGTACGAAGCAGCTTTTTGGCAGTCTCATGTACTTGACTGCTACCAAACCCGATCTAATGTACGTGGTGTGCCTCATTACTAAGAGAGTGATATATTATCTCAAGGGTACAACTGAGTTGGGAGTGTTTTGTAGAAGGGAGTTGGTGATGAGTTAGTGGCATACACTGATAGTGACTACGTCGGTGATATTGATGGCAGACGAAGTACATCTGGCTTTGTGTTCATGTTAAGTTATGGTGCTGTGTCATGGTCTTCAAGAAAGCAATCTGTGGTAACACTATCCACTACAGAGGCCGAGTATGTGGTTGCTGCTGTCTGTGCTTGCCAAAGTGTATGGATGCAGTGAGTGCTTAACAAGCTTGGTTACTCTCAATGTAAGTGTGTTACTATGTTTTGCGATAATAGCTCTACTATTAAGTTATCCAAGAATCCTATTTTACATAGAAGAAGTAAACACATCGATGTAAGATTTCACTTCTTGCGTGATCTTACAAGAGATGGAGTTGTGGAGCTTAAGTTTTGTGGCAGTAATGAGCAAATTATAGACATACTAACCAAACCCTTGAAGCTGGAGACATTTGAGAAGCTTCATGGATTGCTTGGAGTCAAGGCTAAAGGTGAACAAAACTGAGTTGTTTTCAGCAGCTTCAGTTTAGGGGAGGGATTGTTAGGATTTGGTTGAATGATCATAAAGAGTCCTTGTTTAAGTCAAGTTGTTAGGGTTTATTTGTTTCAGTCAAAATAAACTCCTATTTATTAGGAGAAGTCTGTTTAATGTTGTTAGGGTTTGTTAGCATTTACATATTCCTTAGTTACTCTACCACGATCTCAGGAATGTTGAGAAGTGGGCTGCATTATTGCTTTATGTACTTGTAATGGCTTTATAAGCCAATTTACATTCATTCAACAATCAGAATCATTCACCATACTTGAGAATTCTATTGTGTGTGCTTTGGTTTACAACAGTGAGTGTAAGAGACTCATCAGAGAAAGGGAGTTAAGGTTCTTGTTAATCTCTAAGCTTTTCTTGATTTTCAATTTGCTTATCTATCTTCCTCGTCTCCTCGTCATTGTCGATGTGAAAAATACTTAGTATTGGGCCAGCCGGACCGGTCTGTGGCCATGGGTTTCAGAAAAAGTACGTGGAATTGGGCCCAAAGCTGAGAAGATTGCTTATAATTGTCACGATTTCACTTCAAGAAGAATCTAAGAATATTCCATCTTGTATGGACCCGCACGCACGCCTATCATTGTTTCTGTAGGGAACATTCTCCAACTCCGATCCTCGTCATCCGCCCGCCGACCAAACCAGAACGCCATTATGGTGATATTGATCGACGATCGAGCCAATTAAGCAGCACCAGCACGAGTAGAAAGAGAGAAGACGTACGGCTAGGGTTTGTCCAGCTCCGGCTGCACGTACCGCTACTCCTGTATGTCTCTGATCGATTTGATCCATCTTATCCAGTCTATTACTTCTTGCAGGGCATGGAACTAATGGCTTGCTCCATAAACCTGCATGCTTATCCTCAATTGCAGGTATATATATATATACACACTAGTTTTGACAACGTATCAAATTTTAGGGCAACTTATTTTCTTCTCGATCGGCCCTAAAGAACGAGTGGATAATATTTACTTATTTAGCATTGCATCCCTGCCAAATCTGGCGTGAAGCTACATACCCTTACAGGTCTAGACCCGGCTAGGCTCGAACTAGAGGATGTGACCGATGTGTACCCCTATATCCGGTGCCTCATTAATATTCTCAACAAGCCCATTTAGTAGTTTTCAAAATCTGGTATAAAAGACTGGTTGTCTTTTCATGGAGCCGGTTTGGCTAGCTAGCTATCTATATAAACACCAAGCAAGTAGTGTAGGAGCGGACCCCAGATCCATAAAAGTGTGACTACCTATATATATATATATATAGGAAAATGATTTGTGGCCTCAATG
Source organism: Rosa lucieae (assembly GCA_024704745.1). Classification (NCBI taxonomy): domain Eukaryota; kingdom Viridiplantae; phylum Streptophyta; class Magnoliopsida; order Rosales; family Rosaceae; genus Rosa; species Rosa lucieae. The sequence goes on from CM045493.1 coordinate 7,642,309, forward strand.
AGGCCTAAGATTTATGGCCTCAATATTAGGTGTCATGCCATGTCACCTACACACATCACCTATTTGTCAAATCATGCTATGTAATTCTTGAGAAAAATACAATTTTAGCCTTCTAAAATCTAATGACTCTAAGTTATTTTGATTTTTTTTCTAAAAGAAAAAATTATTTTGTCTTTTTTTTTTTGTTTTCATTACACTCATGCTTAGATTTAAATAATAATGTCAAGAATAGAAAAAATTTCATGTAATTCAATCAATAGATTTGCACATACATTTGATCAATAGATTTGCATAATACATGTATATGAGTTCAACCTTTGTTGCGTTTCTGTAAATTTTGAAAATATAATGTGAAAAATACATAGTTATATAATTATATATGTTCTTATGTTCATTCTTTTCTCTTTATGTAGCTAGGGTTTAAACGTTATATTTTAGTTTATTATTTTCTATTTGTTTATTTTCCTTATATTTAGATTGTAGATGATAATTAATGAATGCTACTAACATGAATTTTTTTTTCTTACCTCTTAATTTAGACATATGTATTTTCCAAATTCAATTTATTAATGCTATTTTTTTTATGAAATTAATCAATAAAGTTATTGCCTATTTCTTGACACCTAATTCAATATATTTATGCTATTTGGAAAGAAAAATTATAGGAAAGAATTTAAATAAATGAAGAAAAATATTGGTTAAAGAATTTGTAGACATATCTCTTAAATTAATACATAATTAATAGCTGATTTTTTTTGTCACCTAATTAAATTCATTAATGTAATTGATTCAGCCCTAACATCTAAAAGGAAATATAAAAGGGTAAAGTTGGTGTTGCAATAGTATGATGTGGCAAGATATATTATGTGAAATTGAAAATAAAATTAGTATTTGCTTACATGGCATGACACCTAAGATTTGAGGCCAAAAATCTTAGGCCTCATTGAGGCCCTATATATATATATATAAGAGCATATGTGAGAAACCAAAAGCCTTCCGTGTTCAACAATGTGGGTTTTTAAAAGTAGCTGCTACCTGCTAGATAGAAAATTAGAAACGACGTTTTCCGACACTAATAAGACAACGGGGGTGGCTATAATTTGATTATGAAAATATTGTTTATTATTTTTTCGTATGTAATTTTTTTTTTCCTGTAGCTCCCATTATAACAATCAACGTAATAAGTAAACTTTACATGCAAATATGTGACATTAACTCGGAGAATGTGGTTACCATTGGTCCATTGTGTAGTTGGGTTGCTGCCTCATTGTGTATTTGCTACCATGAAGTAGCCGGTAGAGTTAACTAATCAAAGCAGTAACCATATATTCATCAATCATCATCACTCTCTAAGAGTTTTAATCCCTCCGTCGGTCTATCCTTGTGTGTAACCAAAACAGAAAATAAAACCAAATAAATAACACATGCATGGTCTAATTATATATTATTCACGATATAGTAGAGGGCGGGCAGTGGGCACATGCAAGTATTTTGGACTCGCCGAATCCAATCCACTCCTAGTAATGGTAGATTACATATCATTGTCATTCACCACCTTATATAGATACCTCCATATTTATCCACCTCAAATATGGTCCGGAGGTCCCCCTTTCCCCCTTAATTTCGTGGTCTCACATGGACCTGCATATGGTGTACGTTTATCTCCTCTATCAACTCAAATCACGAACCTGGCTCCATCTCCTACTAGGGTCTAGAGTACTCCCCTCATATGGGGGTCGATAAGTTCAGAGGTTCTATAGCTAGCCCCAGAACGTTATGCAAGCCACTGTTTTGGATGGTGGCTAGTAACGTGCAATTCAATTTGAGGTTTCTGCAGGCATCACATGCCATGTCTATTTTGGTCTTATGCTTTTGTTTGTTTAGTAAGTACCTACAAAAATATATATTATGTTTTTCTTGTGGAAGAAACCCACATCGTCAACTCCAATTCAGAAACCTTCTGCATGCATCTACTGCAGACATTGTCGTTGCATGCTTCTCTATCATTGCTTTAGAGTTATGGGACAAAAATCGAACGCAATCTAATATAAATTGACTGATCAAAGTTGAAACATAAGATTGAATGTCTTTTTAAAAAGACCATAATTAATAATATAAACCAAGCCTACATCTTGAGTACGACCTAAAATTAATGTGATCAACTGACCATATGGTAGCTAAAAATTACTTTTCTGAAATATACATTAAGTAATGCTGAAGAGTATTTCTCTAGGGTTAGAGGTCGATAATCTTTAAATTGAAAAAATATATTAGTTTTCTTCAGTTGTCTTTCACATGCATGACAAACCTTATCTTTAGAGGCCTATATATATATATATAAGGCCTCGCTTTGAAATTAAAGTGCGAGGTTAGAGTTTATGGTCACTTTTCGGTCGCATATCCACATCTCGACCGTTCAGTTTTTAGGTACTAATGTATAGATCACCTCTGTAAAATTTCAGTCAAATTGATGGTCTATAAAGTATCTAACTCGCTTAAACCAGTTGACGAATTGAATCTGTCAAACCTAAACCGTACTAGCTTGAAGGTAGTTATCAATGCCTTAACGACTTATAATTTGACTGAAATTTTGCAGAGATGATATATACATTAGTACCTAAAAACTGAATTGTCGAGATGTGGATATAAAACCGAAAAGTTACCTTAAGCTCTAACCTCACACTTTAATTTTAGAGCGAGGCCTCGCTCTAAATAGGATCTATATATATATATATATATATATATTTCCATACTATGAAATAATGTATGTTGTTCAATTGCACTGTGAAATATACCATAGACAATATATTCCTTTATAAATAGAATGATAATGTTACAGGGCATTACAAAATCCATTTGCTCATATCCAACTCCACATGCAACATTAGCATCACAAATCACAATGATTAACAAGCACTATTAACAATATTTTTGGTTCGATCAACTGAATTATGAATCAAATCTTAGCAACTAAAATTAATTAACAGCCATATTAATTAATCATCGCTCACGATCACGAGCCTGATTCATTTTTGGAAATACATACAGATGAAGAGGGCCTCTATCACAATGAATTCCCATGCAGATTATGTCGTGACTCTTAGTGTGCATGATACTGACAACCACTGCAGCAAATTAACTCGGCTCTGTACACATATTTTGACGTTTCCTGGTGTTCTCTGGCCTCCAATGGAATTAATAATACCACGAAAAGCTTTCTATGGCGAACCCTAGCCGCACGTACTTTCCACTAGACCTCGCGATCGATAATATATTTGCTACCCTCTGAGTCTCCCATTCAACTCACTTTGATCATCATTTCCCTTCCACATTGATCTGATTCCGTTACCTTTCTGGGTTGAGCCAAACACATTCCTCCAAGAAAGATTAATCACGGAATGATAACCTGCATTTCCGTTTGTTATATGTATTGGCGAGGGCCGAGGTTCCAAGACTTTCTCCTATGTGAGGTTGGAATAAAACGTAGAGAAGGCATTTCAACTTTTAATAGGTTTCAGCTTTTAAAGCAAGATAGATGGTCAAAACCCTAAATTCTTTGGGACAATTAAAATACGTACAAGCTAGTAAATCGGGTGAAGCTACCACCTTAGGCACAAGCTAGATAGTTGGGCATGTGCTACGATATAGATGGTTTTCAGCATCTTGCTTATAAATATTATGGTATACGCATTATCTTTAGCGCTTTAGATAGGAGGAGATAGGTCTATAATATGACGCTCAACGCCCAATTAATATCATCATCACATATTGTAATCAAAGACATGAAATACGTATGTGTGTACGTGTCTATATATATATATATATATATATAGAGAGAGAGAGAGAGAGAGAGAGAGAGAGAGAGAGGATGTCCTTAAACTCTTAAAGTGAGGATGTTTTTATTTTTAGCATGTATTTTAACAATCACACAATTCATTCTCTAGTTACCTACACACATATGAATCCTACAAAAAATTAGCCAAATAGGAAAACGTTTAACCATTTGATTAACACAATGTTCGTTTTAATTTTATCTAACGGATTACAGTTGTTTACAAACTTTTGAGTGACCAAATGATCATAGATTTGGTTGATTTTTTGTAGACACAATTTTTGCATAGGAATCTAAAGGATCAATGGTTGAAATCATTGAATTAGGTCATATACTGGTGTAAAATAGTAAAAATCCTCAAATATTTAAAGTAATGATGCCCTCTCTTCATCCTCCCTCCACACACACACACAGAGTAGTGTCGTCACAATGTTTATGATAATAGTCAAACAGGGTAAACATTGAGAATAAATTGATAGAACAAATCTTACTAGTCATTATAGTATTGTGCTTATGAGAAGTAATATTTCATTGCGATTACAAAGCTCAAACTCATGACTTATCTTAATCTTCACTTATTCTCATTCTCTCTTCTAGTCTTCTTACATAACCTAATTTCAAAGACAACCACATGGTGTGGTGTGTTGGTCGAGCTGCCTAGTCTGGAACCTCCATGTCTAGATTTCGAATCCCAACTCCATCCCGTGGCCAGCAGATTTGAGGGATCTGGGTTAGTTAAAACACCCAATGGTTCGTGCGTCTGCGGTGCAGTGATTAGTCTGGCTATGATGGGATACACTGCATGGGTGTGTGTGTTGGTTCTATTGACGTCTTCCACTCAAAAAAAAAAAAAACATAATTTCAAAGACTTAAAAAGTCTTACGAGGATTCAAATCTCACAGGGCAACATCTCCAAATGAGCTTCATTGGACTCTACTTAGAGCAGATGCACTAAATGACCAATTGGAGAAGAGGATCAGTCTTTTTTTTTTTTTTTTTTGTCATAAAGAAGAGGGCCAGTCTTAGCCATGCAGCGGAAAAGATTGAAAGGCAATCAATGGGGGCCACCTGGGGACCACTTACCCAAGCAATTGGTTTGCTAATCCTAAGTCACAAAATTGCCCGACCTTTGGTGGTGGGCTCCACAAACACGTTGGCCTGCTGCCAATAAGTTTTTTTTTTCCTGACTTGTACTTTTTGTGTAACATTATTTAATTGTAGTCGTTGGATCATTCGATCCAATGACTGCGATTAAATGATAATGGTAATTTTGATTTCTCCCTAAAAAATAATTCGGAAGGTAAAAAAAAATCTTAAAATTATTTTGTTCAAAAATTCTATAAATGCCTATTGTGTATAAATTTAAAGTGTGAATAGTGGATTGACGGACACATAGCCTTTCATTAATGCATTATGTAAGCTAGAGACAACTGACAATTTGAGATTTGATAGTACCAATTTAATTGTCAAATCAGCCATCACCCTTGTTTCCAAAATTAATATCAGTCGTCTCTTTCTCTCTTAATTGACATATCAAGGTCGGAAAAGAGTTTCGGAGACAAAAATTCCATGCGTCACATGGAGAAGTCGTGGAGGGAGGGTTGTTTGTTCAGGTCTTCAGGAGGCCCAATTCGATTTGACGAGCCTCTACCCACGTGGGCTGGTTTGTCACTCCGGCTATCCGACATGGACGAAATGACGTAAATACCCTTTCAGTCTCTCAGATGCTGCATGTCCATCCACCAAAAGACAACAAAATCAATGCAGGGAAGGCGGATGATTGGGATTATGGGGGCATCCAATACCATGAAAAAAGCCGCGAATAGCGGCGTCTTCTTCTGCGACAGTAGCTTTGTCTTCTTCGATCACGACAGTTCGGTGGCTACGGTGGCATTTTTGTCTTTCATTCTCCCCGCCCCGGTCTTGCGTGGAGTCCGATCACTCTGAATATATATGCTGCGGAATCCTAGATATAAGTAAGAAGAGTACTGACTACTGAGGCGTGGAGTCCGTACACAGTAACTTTTCGAGCCAAATATTAATCTTCTCCATAACTTGTCTTCCCTACATACCTTTATAATCATGAAAGACATATAGTATCATATACGAAAATGAGCAAATATTAATCTTCTCCATAACTTGTCTTCCCTACATACCTTTATAATCATGAAAGACATATAGTATCATATACGAAAATAAGCGTAAACGAATTAAGTTTATCGTACTAATATCAATATCCTCGATCACCTTTAATTTGACAGAAGTGTATGGAAGCAAGCTCAGATTGTGGTATCATATATATGTCCTTTTGAGAGCTTTAGGGTTGGCAATCACAGGTTGGCGATAGACGCGTTACTGGTACTACCTAATTATGTATTGAACAGACAAAGTCGATCGATCTGTGTCTTCCACTTAATTTGAAGCATAAAGTCTTCGATCACTTCTCAATTAAAACCTCTTCTTCTTCTTTTTTCTTCTTTTTTTTTTTCTGCAAAAACCCAACACATGCAAACAAGAAGCTTCACTAATTAAGCGTGTGGGTGTGTATGGACGTATCGATGGGTCGCAATTCACAAAGGCATCTCCAACTACCCATCATTAGCTTCCTGTATTATTAGAACAATATTTCTGACTTTATATGCTGAAGAATATTGTAAATCAAATGTAATATTACTTAAGTTATCCGAAAAAAGTTTAATATTACTTAATATCAAAGCAAACTTTGATATGGATGGAACTAAGTATTAATAATTTGTTTTGCCGAAAGGAATGCACTGTAAAGTTGCTGACTTCTTGTTGCGGTTTCATAACACGACATTTTTCTTCATGCTACCAACTTAATTTTACATTCAAGTTTTATATATTACTTTCTTATAATTAGTTACAAGGGGAGGTTACAAGGGTGTATAAACTACTTATTAAACCTTTAAATATGTTAAGTCATGGTGATTGACTTCTTAGTCCAAAAGAAAACAAAACCCTAAATTTCTAACCTTTATAAACCCTAGAACTTTATATTAAGCACTGTTGGCATTTAAAAGAGAGATTCTTGTGTGATATGTGTCAAGCTCTCCCGATTCAAGACACTGTGAAACTCACCACAAGGTCCATAATCAACGAATCTGAGAATAATTAATTTTTGAATAGAAAATTGGCTTGCTGGTAGGCTTTGATTTATTATTTTAATTATAAATTTCTGGGAATAAAATAGTGATCGATATCAATTTGAGTATAGACAACTCCGACGTGCTACCTAGTTTTCAATTAGCTAGTCTGCATTACCACTTAATTAATTAAGGCTACAAGCTAGCTTTGTGGTCTTATTGAACGATTTGCAACCCTTTTATCTCAAGTAAATGTTGGTGATGTTAAAAACAGTTAATTACTTGGCATGTTCACCAGCTGATCCATGGTGAAACAGCTGCATTGTGCTGTTTCTCTTCAATAAGGAAAACTCAAAGAGAATTCACAAAGGTACGTAGTAGCAATTGGAGAAACTAGACAATCACTTGTAAAAATTAAAGGCCTGGCTTGTTCTACTTTGGAAAATGTACGTCTAAACTGCTTCGAGTTATAATTATCTGCGCGACCGGGGACTTGGAACCAGAGCATTATTAGTAGTACTGCAAAATGGTTACATTACTTTGGACGGACACATTACCTTGTACTCATGCAGAGACATATTATGGTTAAAACATGCACGATGCTTTCGTGCACTCCTAAAGTTGGATCCCACACATTCACATAATTGAATCTCTCCTAAAAATGTGGTACAGAATTAGGCCGGCACAAAAATTATTACTTGGAGGCGTTAAAATATGGACAGTTTTAAATAGTAGTCGTAAAACGAATTCGACGGTTCATTACCAAGGCACTCTAATAATGCTGGCGATATTCAATTTTAATTTTTTTTTTAGAAATAGTGAATCTGAATATATATACCAATCAGGTAACTAATATGAAATTAAAAAAAAAAAAAAAAAAAACAATGTACATATACATAATGTGATCAACCCATAAATATCAGACCAAAGAGAGAAAATGTATTAGAAATATAGATTGATACATATCTTTAATAACAATGGTAAAGATTGAGCTGACGAATGTCGACCAGCTCGATCAGAGCCTCAGATGGATGTGAAATATTGGGTTAAATCATCCTCAACCGTGCAACCAAATCACACTCTTAATCTCTAATTACCTACAATAATTTTTAAAATTAAGAAAAAAAAGAATGTACAATCCTCCTCCTCTTCCTTCCTTATTCTTCTTAATTTCTCAGTCACTTTCAGCTTTCACCTAGTAGTAATAGTAGTTACCATGCATATACATTCCTTCTTCTTTCTCGATCAGCAAGCGTAGAACTCGACGAGTTCGTCCATCGATTCCGGCTGAGGATCGGCGTTTTCGAGCATCCAGAGCAGGTGCTCGAACAGCACCACCTCACATGCGACATTGATTGTGTCGTCGTCTGAGGATCTCTCCGCCAGTTCCTTGAAGAGGGGGTGGTCGACGACGTCGGGGCCCACGAGGTAGCGTCTTCTGGACTTGCCGACGTAGACTGCTTGGAGGTCTCTGGAGGAGACGACGTCGTTGGAGGAAGAGTAGCTGTCGTCGTCGGCGGAGGCTACAGAGTTGATGCTGTGGCGGTTGCTTTTGCTGAATGAGTTCCACTTCTTGAGGACCGACTTGAGCTTCAGTAGCTTTCCACCTTTCGCCATTTTTAGAGATACTGTAAAGAAGCTTAGTTTTCTATGAGAGAGAGAGAGAGAGAGAGAGAGTCTGAGGAGGTGTTGATGGGTTGTGTGTGTTTCTTGGTGAGGGATTTGGAAATGGGAAGGAAGGCTCGTATATAAAGGAGGGACTTGGGGAAGGGACAGGGGCGAAATGGTAAGTTAGGAATATGGGGGGTGAATGAAGCGTATTGATGGGATGAGTTTGTGGCGGCGATTTATTATTGTTAGTTTGTAGGCTCAAAACACCGCCATCTCATTACTGAAGTTTTTATTTATTGTTGCTAATTCTTTCTCAAACCATATTTTGGGAAGCTGTTACATCCCAAAATTTGTTGATTGTATTTTTTTTTTTTGAGAAAAAAAAAAAGAATTCATGCCCCCAAGAGGATATGAACCAAGGTCACAAGTGCATTCATGACTTTTCTTGTCTAGATTGATTGTATTATTACAATAAATTTTTTTAATACACACCTCTAATTACTTAATACACATTCTATATTCAGTTTTAATGTTAGTTAAAAATTAAGAAAGGTCGAAATAAAAAGCGTCTCAAATGAGTGGGAGATCGTGAGTTCGACTCATAATAGTCTAATTGTTATATATGAGTTGTTTATTTGATTTCCTAAACCTTAAAGAAAAAGAAAAAAAAAGTCTAAAATGGATATTCGGGTTCATGCGCCTGAGGCAGAAATTAGTCTGGCTTTGATGGAATACTAGTGGATATATTGTTAACTCGCTATTCGCTAATGTAACCGAAATGGCTTACTACTTCATCTCTGATAAAAAAAAATGTCTATAATTAAGCAAGTCAAAATTAGGGCTGTCAATTGGGCGTGTCAGGTTGGATTCATGTGGGGACAAGATATTTGTCGTGTCGCAATATACAAATCCAAACCCAACTCATTTAATAATTGTGTCAAAAATTTAAACTCAAACTCAATCTATTTATTAAACGGATTACTCATTTCCAACCCTCTTAACCCATTTAACAAATAGGTGGCGTCGTGTTAGACAAAATAGTCTATTTAAGGGTCAACAATGCGACCCATTTAACTAAAAAAATGCATAAATTGATTAAATTCACTAAAAACTCCACAACACTAAGAATATAAATAATTATATATATTCATAAATAATTAAATCCAATAATTATAAAGCAAAATATTTCAAATTGTCTAATTATATGATCAAATACTCCCAACATCCAAAATTTCAAGAAGAAGTATAGCATAATCGGGTTATACGGGTTCATTTCGTGTTGGCGGGTTAACCCGTAGCCGACCCATTTATTAAATGGGTTATGGCGGGTTGACCCACGGCTGACCCGCTTTTTAATTGTGCGGGTTCAACCCGCTTTATTTCGTGCGGGTTTCGAGTCTCGTTATAGGGTCGTGTCGGAATTGACAGCCCTAGTCAAAATATTATCACTTTATTCTAAAATGATGTAAAAATGCTTGCGAATTAACTTAACTGCCGTTTTGATGAGTAAATGAGTAGATTCTATGTACCTTCATTTCCAAGAGTTTGAAGCAAACAAATTAAAATCATAACGACGGCAGGCGGCAGGGATTGAGGGATAAAACAGCTGCACTCTTCTGCATTCTTCTGGCCTCCTAATTCTTGTAGTTTTCCGCACCTCTTCAGGATTGTAAAATTGTAATCTTGTATAATCTTTCTGGAACATGTTGTTCCCTTAATTTATTCTTGTGAAGAGTTAAAATAATTAACAGTGTTGGAATGATTTTTTGTTTTTTACGTAGTCAAGGCTAGGCTTTCTTGCAATTTAGTGCCCTTTGTATAAATTGACTTGCCCGCCAATCTTTTTCATTGTATTTCCATATCACTAAAGTTATTGTTCTTCATCATCGATTCCGAACGAACTTGACTGATTTCATTCCACAATATGAATTAAAAGATAGATATAAAGAAAAAAAATTGCTCGTGAAAGTGACAGACATGTGCTACGTCGTTTTCATAGACTTGAATATATTATCCATATATAGTTCATATTGGTTCTACTGTTAGACGATTTGAGAAGGTAAAAGAATTTAAAATGAACAAGTGGTCTTCGTCTTCCAGAAAAGAATCTGGGGCAAAAAGCCATTATAGGCCAACCGCTGGTAAGTGGTAACAACCCTAATTCTTAATATATTATCAAAGAAGACGATGAGAATTAATCATTATACTGTATAACTTAACTATAAGTTGAGAAAAAGTTAATACTCCATTGATATTATAACAGTGCTCGGCTAATTCAAGACCTTTTGAAAAAGATTCTATTTCTTTCCCTCCAAAAATATATCATCACAAAACATATTAAGAAACCAAATTGTAACTCAATTATTAAGGTAAGGTGCGAAGATCATATAATATATTCGGAAGCCAAGATATAAAATGCAGTGTTAAATATTAGATGATATATAGTTTGGAATTTATGGAAAATCTTGGAAAAGATATACAGTAGCTGCTGATGATCATGCAAATGCATGTGAACAACATGCATGGACTTGGCATGTCCCAGAATACTTTGAGCCATGTCCTCGATTTTGATTATTTGTTTCTTTTCTATGAGCTAAATGTTAGAATATTTTGATCAATGTCTAAGTAATGTTAGTAATGTTTGTCATCCCCATACTTCTCCACGTGGATCTATTCATGTACCCATGTAACTATGCAAGTATGTTGCTAGCCTGCTAGGGATGATAATGGAATACCTCATTTGATTGTTTCAGGCCGAAAACTATGTCAAATACTTTTGATTTAATATAAAAGATTTCATTATCGTGTTTCAACGTCTTTCAGGGACGGAGTCGAAAATTTATTTGGTCAAAATAAGTACTTATTATGCATAATCAAATGGCAACATGAGCTACTAGAAGTGTTGAAACCTTATATATGAATGGATATCAATCACCTGTTTACTTCAAAAATAAATAAAAATTATCAAGTTATAAAAAAATATGATGTTATTGTCATCTTACTGACTACTTTATTCACCTTACATTCTCTTCTTACCCTACAAATATTTTCTTAGTTTCATGTTTACTTTGTTCACCAATTTGCAATACCCAAAAAACCATTTATTGGGGTTTAACTCGAAATCTTTTTCTATTTGGCTTTCTCAGTGTCTCTCTCAATTGTTTTTGGCTTCCTCCTCGTCTTCCTCAGTCAATCTCATCAAGTCTTAGTCAATCAGTCTCACTGAGTTTAACAATGAATGAAAAATTAAGAATGAAGTTTAAGTACATATTCTGTAAGGTAATAAGAAAAATTAATTGTAATTTTTAATCTAATATTGTCATTTATTGTAATTTCATATTAGAATATTTTAGTAATTTAATAAATAAAAAAATGGTAGGGTAAACAAAATAGTTAGTAGGGTGGCAATAACCGCACGCTTTAAGAAATTAGGTGAAAATTAAGACAAAAACAAAACATAATATAGTCAGGAAGTGAATGATGACACACCTGAAAATTGGAGAGAAATATTGATCGGAAATGCATGTAAGAATATAGTACTAATGCAATAATAGAGATTGTCTCCTTAAACCTTTGTTGTTGGTTAGGAATTCGAACTAGTAGTTCCCAGTGTCACCCAACATGATTAATTTTTGAAAAATATAAGAAGCATGTTTTTCACAATGCACATGATCACAGATTCACAATGCATGCATCTTGGCCAAATACATATATGGACACCGAAAATAATCTTGTCATTTCATAAGCATGATTCACGTTCGGATCAATTAATGCATAATCTTGTTAATCATTAGAATTATACCAACATCTTTTAGTCTTATTTCATTTCACGTTCTCATTTGCTCTGCGCAGATAAAATAATACAGTTTCTAATCAGTAGCGACCAATAAGAAGTCCCTAATCCCTCTAACAAGTAACACCCAAGACAAATGGAGTTTAATGAATATTTAAAGCAAGCTAATTAAACATTTGTGGTCGAAACCTCGAGGTGTTCAAGATTCGTGGTTATGTTCTTCATCTTTTAGTCTTATTTCATTTCACGTTCTCATTTGCTCTGCGCAGATAAAATAATACAGTTTCTAATCAGTAGCGACCAATAAGAAGTCCCTAATCCCTCTAACAAGTAACACCCAAGACAAAAGGAGTTTAATGAATATTTAAAGCAAGCTAATTAAACATTTGTGGTCGAAACCTCGAGGTGTTCAAGATTCTTGGTTATGTTCTTCAATCCACATCAATCTCCATTAGTTTGTTAATTGTCTAACGATAGTTGAATGAAGCCCCAACAGTAATTTGTCAGCAATCAAATCATTCAGAAATCTACATAAGAATTATGCTAGCTGAGGCAGTCTGATTGCTTTCTAATTGAAACATGTAAAATCAATCTCATGTTTTTTCAGGTCTTTGTTTTGTTGGGATATTTTGCAGGTTGGTTATGTGACCAAGAGCATATTAACCAAATGTCTTTAGTGATCAACAAAGACAAATTAAGTGCAGAAAAGATGATAATGTCTCTTTAATAATGTGTCATGGTCCGGAGTTTAGGCTCAAGATCATGTGCTTAAGGGAATCCGGTTGAGCTTAATGATTAGTCTCTAATTATCATACTAATCTACGTACGATGGATATGTCAGTGTCATCTGATCGATGGCAACGGAATGCCCTATCATCGATCTGTTATACTCAATCCACTGATCGATTGTTACTCTTCGGATCATATGGAGCGACAATGTGAGATGGTCCTGACAAAGCAATCACTTTCGGTTCTCATCTGCTCATCATATCAGTAACCACTAAACGATATATATGTTAAACAGTGATAAATGTGTTATGTGGTTCACCATTAGTTGTACCTACATTGTCACAACTTAACCACCTGATAGGTGTTGAGTTTTAATCACAGAAGTGTAAAATATTGTGGACCTAACATTATCTACACTTGAGTAAATAACAAGTTGATTAAAACATATCTAGATAATAGGAAATATATATGGATTAATCTACCTAGATACCTAATGAGATTGGTATATATGTCACTCATATGGTTAGGAATCCATTTTGATAAGCTTTAATTATCATTTAGCAAGATATGATAAATACAGAACTCTACAGATAAACTACAAATATGCTTGGACTCTTTTACGGGTAAGGCTCAAGCTGTGCTTGTATAAATACGTGTAGAATGGTTCCTGCTCTCTCTGCGATCAAAAGCTCTAAGGCCTGCCCCATAGAAGGTGCTTGAAATCAGAGAACAGCAGAAGACCATTTGGAGTTGTTTTGCTGCTCCAAAGAGATGGCAGTAGTTCATGAATCTGGTAAGTTCTAAAGTCTTCAGTAGTAGTTCACTTAATTGTATTGATTATGTTGTTGTGTTTATGCTCTTGTGAAACTGATCTTGTGTGCTTATCAGGTTTATAAAAAAGGTCTTGGGGCAAGTGGGTGTAATCTACTAATTTATAAGTTATATTTTATTTGTTATTTTTCTGATGTGGGATCTTTCCTCTCCAACACGCTCCCTCACATGTAACCTAGCTCTAGGTCTGCACGTGAAATTAATTAACAATTCAATTCTCACATTGGAAATTATGACACAAGTCTCATATTGGAGACTTGGTCAATGTAACAATCCAAGGCCCACATCGGATACTTGGTAACTATCTAATTGGAATATTCCGATGGCAGTATAAGATATCCAAATTCGGCCTCATAATACTATATTACTATTGTACCGATGTTATTCAAACTTAACTACTCGATAGGTATTGGGTTTTAATCACAAAAGACTTATTGAGTGTGATCCACCTATTTATAAGTTATATTTTATTTGTCACTTTTCTAATGTGGGATATTTCCTCTCCAACAATATATAACCAGGTAGAAGTAACGACTTTGTAAATCAAGCTACCCCATTCTGCATCAAATCGAAACATCCGGTACCCACCTTCACTGGGATTCCAAGACAGATCGAAGTGTACATATAAGGTGCCTGACATTGACGGATAACTTCTCTGGCATGGTTTCACAGTGGTAAATCAAGTATAATTGACCCAGCAAATTAAAAGGTTCATTATTGGTAAATCTAAAATGGAACTCAAAGCGGAATATCTGGGATGCATGCATGACACAAACACAACCCTGCTGAGGCTCCTTTCTCTTTGTACGTACTTTTGTCCATCAACTTCAGCTTCGACAGGGCTTCCATCTTCTGAAGGACTTCATTCCGGCACCCTTAGTTTCACTAATGACACGTCTCCAACTCTCCACCATTCACTATCACTTCATTTTCTGATCCTTGCCAGTTTCACTTTCACAACTCTCAAGGCACTTCGGCCACTTCCACATCATTCATTTCATCTTCACACCCGTCTTCATAATCCATCTCATTTGTAGCTTGCAGTTTTCGCTTTCGTACATCAAAACCAGAATCTTCTTCCCCTTCGATCACCATCACCTGAACCACCATCCGAAAAGGGTGAGAACTATAATTGGCAACTATATCTTCATCTGCCCCGTTGGACAGTTGGAGAGATAGTACTCGACCTCTAGGCTTTTCTAGTTTTGTTGCATGCAGTCTTCATTTTTTTCGTCTGAAGTCATCTCAAGCTTATAAATACGCGTACGGCAAAGCTTAGGTGCTGCTGGGCAGCTTGGGCTTCTATTTCTTTTGCATAGGTGTGCCAGACTTTGTGTTACCTTTGCAGGCCCACTTTGTGACCACGGACGGGTTAATGCCCATACAGCAAGCAAACGAACGCGGCTATTGATAAAGGTAATGGACTCATGAATCATGATACTATCGGCATTGACGATTGACCCCTCCCTCCTCTAATAGGCTTGGTTATTTCTCAGGCCCAATATTAAAACTGCAGGTAGAAAAGAGTCAAAAGACTTGAATTGCTTTGAAATTATAAAAAAAATTTGTAAATTGACATGTATATGTGAGAAGCCTCCAAAATATCTTTTAAATTAGTTTTTACGAATCAATGTTTGCTCGTTATTGTTTTGCAATTTTTATCAACAGCCAAAATTTTCATCAAAACTAAAATTTCTAACCTTGTTATTTATGGTGAAAATATTTTTCTAATTGTACTTTTTTTAGAAAGATAATGATGTATTAGAAGTACATAGAGCTAGCGAGGCAAAAACATCAAAGGTGAACAAGAATAAGATAACTAGATGCACAAACTCATATGAAATAAAAATTAAAAACTAAAAAGAGCAAGACCAAATGCCAGGAGGCATTGAATAATGCATTACATGAATTTTTTGAGCAGTGAAATTTATAATCGTAACCGTAATTGGTCATATGAATCACCCAACTTGTGAAATCGAAACGATAACTAAATGAATTATCCCAACACAACAAAGGAGTGAAGCTTCCACCAAGAGATCGAAGCTAACCAAAGGTGTCAAAAAGTAGATAATTAGCAACCAAACTCTCAAGAACAAGAACTGTAATGCCGGGTCCCACATCAAATACCAATCAAGATCGATGACCCAAATCAATGCATTAGTCATAAACTCAACTCTGATTTCAGACATGACTTAGTGACCAGATTCATGTTAGTAATTAAATTTTTTTATTGGATTTTGATAATTACAAACTGGAGTGGGAGCTGACTGGGAACATGTTGGAGATGAGATATTTTACCTGGTTCTTCAACTCTATTTATAGAGATTTATGGAGGCAAAAAGAATTAGGCGACAAGCCGTGATTACTACCGTACTCATTGGTGCTAGGGGTGGGATTTGAGAACCGGGAACCGGTGGAACCGCGCCGGAACCGACGGTTCGGTTTGGTGTCTTGTTTAGACAACGTCCATTTTTGCAAGATCCGAACCGATTAAAATGGAACAGTTCGGTTTCGGTTCTGGAAAAAGCTTACCTGCAGAAACCGTAGGAACCGATATCAAGTACATAATCACCATATATTAATTATATTGAAGCCTTTTATATAACCCTCAATTCCTCCTTTTCAATCAAAGCCATCAGATGCAACCGGAGTACTGCCCCCAACCCTCAAATCAGTTCTTCCCCAATTCAAAAACTCAAAACCCAGAAAACCATACCCTCCTCAGTTCATCTGTGAATCTACTTTCAATCATTCAAATCATCATCAAACCATACCCTCCCATTCATTTGTGATATTTGATTACTGGACTGGAAGTATGTCATGCACCTGGAATGAATTTTTCATTGCTGTGCTCAAGAACCGAAAATACTGAAGAAGGAAACCCGAATTTGTTGACCACTCCCCACAATTTTGAATCCCATCTCCGTATCCGTGGAACCGATACCAGATGATAATTTTGTTCATCAGACTCGATGACCGTACGAGTCGTTATCTTTGTATTAAAAGAAATAGACGGACGATACTCAACACGCAAAGTAAATGGAAGATATGGACCGTTGGTGTCACACTTGGGATACACGTTCCCGGGTAAAATCTACCTTTAACAGTTGGCTCTCCCGCCTCAAATCCATGACAAATCAAAATCGGATCCACCGACCCGACTTTCTGCCCACTTCGTTTTCCACCGTATACGCTTTTCCTTCTCCAGCCTCCTCTAGAGCTTTCGCGCTCTCTCTCAAATCTCAATCTCTGATTCTCTATCTCTTCCTTTGTCTCCATCTTCTTCATTTCAAAACCCTCCGAAATTCTCACTCCCCAAAACAATGAGCCTGACCCCAAAAATGTCCACCCAAACTAACCACCGCCTCATCTCCTCCTTCACCCCTTATTTCTCGCCCAGCCACGTTTTCCAGATCCGCGAGTTCCGCGTCTACCGGCGCCGGAGACTGAAGCAGAGCCAGAAGCTCGATCTCCGGAGCCAGCTCGGAGGAAGCCCTAGTTTCAATGACTTCGTTTCGCAATTCCCCTCCCCCAATTCATTGGAATTCGTCGCTCCGGCGATCGGCCTCGTCTCCGGCGCCGCGCTGTTCCTGTCTAATTTCTCGAATTCTTATTCCGCGAAGGGGAATCAGAGCTCCTCCGACGAGGCGTCCGTGATCGGGGAGTGGCTGCTGTTGACCAGTCCGACGCCGTTTAACCGCTCCGTGCTGGTGAGGTGTCCGTCGATATCGTTTGACCTGTTGGATGAGAAGCTGGTGAAGGAAGGCGGCAACTTCGCGAGGGTGAATTCCGGTAGAATTCACTTCAATATCGAGAATGATAATGGCGTTGGAGACAGATTGGAGTATCAGAGACTGTGTGAGGACGGACGACGGAGGAGTCGTGGCGTTGGATTGGCCGGCGAATTTGGACCTTGAAGAAGAGCATGGATTGGACACAACCTTGATTCTCGTGCCTGGCACCGCCCAGGGTAGCATGGACCCAAACGTCAGGTCGTTTGTGTGTGAAGCTCTCGTCCGGGGCTGTTTTCCGATCGTCATGAACCCTAGGGGTTGTGCTGGTTCGCCTCTCACCACGCCACGGTATGCCTCGCACTCTTCACTCTGTGTTTCTGTCACATAAAGATTGAATAGTGAATACTACTACTTTACTATGCAAATGTGGTGGAATTGATAGGGAGTAAAGAAACTAGTCTGAGTTTTTTTTTTTTTTTTTTAGTTTCGGAGAGAATTAGTTGATGATAGGAAGACTATATTTTATGTAGGTTATTTTCAGCTGCTGACAGCGATGATATCTCCACTGCTGTACAGTTCATAAATAAGGCGAGGTCAGGGACCACTTTGCTGGGTGTTGGCTGGGGTTATGGCGCAAACATGTTGACAAAGTACCTGGCTGAAATCGGGGAGAGCTCACCGCTTACAGCCGCGACCTGCATAGACAACCCTTTTGATTTGGCGGAGGCCACCAAGTCCTCTCCTCATCAAATGACCATTGATCAGCAGCTCACTGATGGACTCATTGATATTCTGAGGTCGAACAAGGTATTATATTTAGGAGTTTTTTGTTTTTTGA
Source organism: Rosa lucieae (assembly GCA_024704745.1). Classification (NCBI taxonomy): domain Eukaryota; kingdom Viridiplantae; phylum Streptophyta; class Magnoliopsida; order Rosales; family Rosaceae; genus Rosa; species Rosa lucieae. Next base: position 7,660,781 of record CM045493.1, read on the forward strand.
TTTTTTCAGTGTAAATGCTTTACCTTTGAATCCTGGTCAGTCCAGAAGAAATTGCTACTTAGAATGCTTAATGAGGTGTCACCAAGTTATGTTGACCATTTAGTTTACATGATTTATTCCTGATTGCTAGTAATGTATGCTTGATGCTTACATGGTTTTGTAGGAACTATTTCAAGGAAAAACAAAAGGGTTTGACGTAGAACAAGCACTTTCAGCAAAATCTGTCCGTGAATTTGAAACATCAATCTCCATCGTATCTCATGGTTTTGATGCCATTGAAGATTTTTATTCGAAATCAAGTACAAGAGGTGTGGTTGGGAATGTGAAGATTCCTGTTTTATTTATACAGGTGCCTGTAGTTTTCAACTTCATGCCATGCTTTTGAACTTTGACAATAATATTTGTTTATTCATATTTCAACCCTGTCAATTTATCAGAAAGACAATGAGTCAGCACCACCATTCTCAATTCCAAGCAGTTTAATAGCAGAAAATCCATTTACAAGCCTACTGTTGTGCTCCTGTTTGCCTTCTCGTGCCATTGATGGTTGTAGATCTGCTCTATCTTGGTGCCAGCACCTAACCATCGAGGTAATAAATATCTATTTTCTCTTTGATCTTGGAAAAAGTGGTATGTTAACCACCTCATGGTCCTCATTATTAAAGAAGCCCATGGAGTCTCACTTTGCGCTCTAATATACTGATGAGAGTGAGTGTGATGTGCAGTGGCTCACAGCAGTGGAGCTTGGACTTTTGAAGGGTCGCCACCCTCTTCTTCAAGATGTGGACATATCCTTCGAGCCTTCAAGAGAATTAGCTCATGAAGAAAGTGATACTGCTGCTAGCTTCTGGTTAAAATCCAGAAAGGATTCTTCAAATGGATATACCATGAGTGAGTCAGATTCTTTACATGGATATACGACAAATACTACGAAGAAAATGTTTGGAGAAACTGATACTGCTGCTAGCTTTTGGTTAGAATCTAAAAAGGATTCATCGAGAAAGTCAGAGGCTGGACAAACAGGGTTGCAGGATGTGGAAAATGGTGCACTGGATCAGATTCACTCTGATGATCCTGAGTTGGTCAATGAGGAGGGAGTCAGTCCTGCAGATGGTGAAAGAGGTCAAGTGTTGCAGACAACTCAAGTTGTTATGAACATGCTTGATGTAACCATGCCGGATATTCTAACAGAAGAAAAGAAGAAGAAGGTCGTGCTTTAAAATGTCCTTTTTACACTACGGTTTCATATATGTTATCACAATAATGTTAATGTCATTTGTTAATTCGGGTCTCTGATCACCTCTGTTTACACTAGGTAACTGACTTAAGCATAGTATATTTTATACAGGTCTATTTGAATGTCAAATATTGTATCTTCCAAAATTTCTGTGGTTTGTTTCCTATTTACTCCTCGGTGTTAGGAAAGAGCACTGTTTAGGCTCATTACTATACCAGTACTATACAATCAATTGTGTCATACTACTCTTTCCTTTAGTTATATTTTGTGTAACATGTTTCTGGTATACGTGCCCAGGTCTTAGCAGCAGTTGATCGAGGAGACACACTAATGCAAGCTTTGCAAGATGCAGTGCCGGAAGATGTTCGCGGGAAGATAACAGCTGCTGTAACTGGTGTTTTACATGCTCAAGGTCCAAACCTAAAATTTGATCAGCTCCTGGGTGCTGCTCGAATTCCTGATATATCATCAGGTTTAAAGTCAAAGATCAAGATGAAGGAATTTCAAGTTCAGAAGGTGCACATGAAGACCATTTTTCTTCTGATCTGTTGAATAAGCCTGATGATTTGTTGGATAGCTCTGTTGACAGTCAACCAGTTGTGAATAAGCCTCCTGGGGAACTAGAATCGGAGTCTCATCCCTCAGAGCAATTACCAAAATTTCTACTGTAGATCAATCATTGAGCACTGATGGAAGCGATGATTCTGGTTCTATCATTAAGGATGCTACTGAATCCGGAAGTTCTGACCCTGAACATCTTAACAATAGTGAGAAGGGATCAGAGCACACTAAGCCCAGCAATTCCACTGGAATTGCTGGTTCTGCTGAGGGAGCAATTGTTGAGGAGGAGAGAGACCAGGATGGTAGAGCTGCTGAATTAGACACAAAAGATGAGGAAGGTAATGATAATCAAAAGAGGGAAAACAAGAATATGCAGTCTGTAATAGATCAAAGTAAGTCTAATGCATCTGATTCTAATGCCCCGGCACCTAATGCCCCGGAACCTAATGCCCCGGCATTTAGTGTTTCTGAGGCATTTGATGCCTTGACAGGGATGGATGATTCCACCCAATTGGCAGTTAATAATGTTTTTGGGGTTTTAGAAAATATGATAACGCAATTGGAGGAGAATTCTGAACATGACAATGACGTGAACAAAGGTGATTCTGCATCTGTAAAGGACCATCCTGGTGGTGACAGTAGTCAAGAAGATTCAGAAGCCAGTAAGTCAGACCAGAGTGTACATATTGATGGATTAAGCGATATTTCTGTATCCAATGGGCATGTGAATGCTATGGACCAGCAGCCTGAGGCATCAAATGTCTTGGAAGAGAAACGTGCTCAAAGCCCTGTATCAGTTAATGGAAATGGTATCAGCAGTTCACAAACAAGTGACAAAGTTAACCATGTAGCTGAGGATAAAAATGAAATGAGGGATCAGTTGGTTGGTATCAATCGCGTAAACAATGTACCACCTTGCTTAACTGCAATACCACCTTGCATAACTTCGATCTCTAGTGGGGTGCATAATTATCTTCTTTCAAAGGTGCGTGCTCAATCACTAGATTTAGATTCAACTGCTGCTCTATTGCTGGACTATTTTCCAGAAGAAGGTCAGTGGAAACTCTTAGAACAACCTGGACATGTTGGAAGTTCTGTTGGCGATGTGGCTGCTCAGAAGGTTGAGGCACATAAACCTGTTGATGATGAAATTATTGAGCCATCTTATGTAATATTAGATTCAGAAAAGCATCAGGAGCCAGTAAAAGAATATGAAGCAGTGGATAGTGTGGAGGAGAGAGTTGAAATCGGTGAAGATGAAAGAGAGGACTTTGGGGAGTTTGTGAGAAATATTATATTGGATAATTTGATGGTTGAAGTTGGTCGCAGACAAAGTGCTGCTGACATAAAAAAAATGGAACCCTATCTTACCAGAGAATTGGAACAAGTGGCTAATGCTGTATCGCTTTCTGCTGGACATGCCTATGATCCACGTTTGGAAGTTAAATACCATTGTATTGGCTCAGAAAAAGTTGGTACTCTTCATGGAGAGCATGTGATTAAGGCCATATCATCTGCTGTTCAAGAGACTAGCTTCTTGAGAAGAGTAGTGCCAGTTGGTGTTATAGTAGGATCAAGCTTAGCTGCACTGAGAAAATATTTCATTGTGGCCACAGTGCGTGATAGTGGCCAAATAGAACCTCCGATCAATAGTCAAGCCAAAATGTCTGGAGAAAATGATCTAGCTAAGGTTAGAGGCACAGAGATTCACCACATGCCTGTTGATAAATCTGATCATATTACAAGGTTGGACAGTTTGGTTGATAGGAAAGAGGAAAAGACGGAGTTCAAGAATATAAACAACAGTGTTATGGTTGGTGCCGTTACAGCTGCCCTTGGGGCGTCTGCTTTATTGGTGGAGCACCAGGTAAAACTTAATTTCTTAAAACAAATTTCGTTTTCTTATAACTCTAGTTATATGCATAGATGACCAATACAAGACTGAGTTTTGGCCTTTTGGGTTTTACTGGACTAGTTCTAGGCGACTAGTTGTCTTCTTTGAGATTTTCTTGCAGCAATTTTTCCCTTTCCAATAAGAAGCTCTGCGAATCATAATTTTATGGCACTTAAAATGGTTGGCTTTGATTTTCCATCCCCTTGTCTTTGCCTTCTTCCTGATGGTGTTTCTTTAATTCTTCTGCTGAAGTGGATGCTGCCTAATAGGATGTACATGTGGTATCCCAATGCCTTCTAAATGATTTTTTTTTTGTCTCTATGCAAATATCCTTTTTTTGAAGACAGAATTCAGCTGACTTTATGTACAAACATACAGGATTCAATCACAGGCAATGAAACTTCTGAGAGTTCATTCGAGTCCATCAAGATGAATGATAATGGTCAGATGGAGCCTGACAATCATGAGGACGCATCTGACAAACACCAAAGTAACATTGTCACAAGCCTTGCTGAGAAAGCTATGTCAGTTGCTGGCCCTGTCGTACCCAAGAAACAAGATGGTGGACTGGACCAAGAAAGGTATTAGCACACAAAGAATATATTCGAAATACACGCAGATTTATCTGCTTTTGCTGTCTTTTACTAATTTAGTTACTACTATAAAAACAGATTGGTCTCAATGTTGGTTGATTTGGGACAAAGGGGTGGCATGTTGAGGCTAGTTGGCAAACTTGCTCTGCTATGGGGTGGTATGCGTGGTGCAATGAGCTTGACTGACAAGCTAATCCAATTTCTTCATCTATCTGAGCGTCCCTTGATCCAGAGGTATTGTGCAAATTGATGCAGATTTTAATACTGCTTTAGAAAGAAATTCTTGTTTTTTTTTTTTTTGCCTTTTTTTTTTTCTTTTTCATATTGTTTGGGATACAAATTGGTTTGTTGAAGGTACTCCGATGTCGATTATGTAGCAAAATTACTAAGACTATGCGAGTTGGAGTTTTTTTATTTGTATTATTACATTACGTGCTCAAGAATACTCTGGTCTCTATGCCCTTGTAGTTGTGTTGACTTCTCAGCTTAATTATTGTTTTACCGATGCTCCTCTGTGCTGGTTTTGTATCATTAGGATTTTGGGGTTTGCTGGTATGACGCTTGTTTTATGGTCACCAATTGCTGTTCCACTACTCCCAACATTTATGCAGAGCTGGGCAACTAATACCCCCTCCAGAATTGCTGATCTTGCTTGCATTATTGGCCTCTACGCTGCATTTATGATACTTGTTATGTTATGGGGAAAAAGAATACGTGGATATGAAGATCCACTTACGGAATATGGGCTTGATTTGACGTCATTGCCAAAGGTATGGGTTAGCTGAAACTCTGGACAAGAATTGGATATGTGGTCTGGGTTATGTGTCCATTCATAAGCTGGCTAATTGACGATTTAACTTGTTTTTACATGTTCACGTCTTTGTGGGGGAAAGCAATGTTGTTTAATTAAGTTTCATCTGGCATAATTTCATTAGTCACTAGTCAATACTCAATATGCATGTAACTGAGATTATATGCAGCAGAACAGGTGTTTCTTATACAGGAAACAAAAAATTCACTATAGTGAGATTTTAGGGCACAAATGATTCTTGGTATTGGATTTTACTGCTTGAATTCAAAGTAGTTCCATGACACCTGTTTGCCACCTTGGATCTGTCAGAAATCAATACCCACTATCTCCTGTACAGCATAATTGTATAAATGATGCTTGCTACCTTGCTAGTTGCTACTTTTGTACAAATTAAGATTTTGTCAGTTCCTCACTCCCAGTGATATGATTATTTTAGCTCCTTGCTTGCAGTTGTTCGATTATTTCAAGGGGTTGATTGGTGGAGTGGTGCTTGTTTTGTCAATACAATCTGCAAATGCATTACTTGGCTGTGTGAATATCTCTTGGCCTTCTACTCCATCTTCTTTGGACGCTATGAAATTGCTCTCAGTGTATGGACATGTACTTAAGTTGGTTGGTCAAGGTATTATGACAGCAACTGGTATTGCTCTTGTGGAAGAATTGTTCTTCAGGTCTTGGCTGCCTCAAGAAATTGCTGCAGATCTTGGATATCATCAATCTATAATTTTATCAGGACTTGCATTCTCTTTATGCCAGAGGTTGCCTTTTATTCATCATTGCCTTCTTGATTCTGTGACTTATTGTCTTCTTTAGTCTCATAATTTCTTTTAATGGGATTTCAGGTCTTTATGGGCAATACCAGGACTGTGGCTGCTATCTGTGAGTTTAGCAGGTGCTCGGCAAAGAAACCAAGGCAGCCTTTCCATTTCTATTGGCTTGCGCGCAGGAATAATTGCTTCAAGTTTCATCTTACAGAGGGGTGGTTTTCTAACCTACCGGGCTGACTCTCCCCTTTGGATTATTGGAACGCATCAATTCCAACCATTTAGTGGGTTAACTGGTTTTGCATTCGCTTTATTCTTGGCAATAATTCTATACCCGAGAGAGCCTCTGCCTACAAAGATTATGGAAATTACAGACTGAGGAATGAATATACCAGAGACTGATGAACATGCTTTTGACAATGCCGAGGCATTTTGAATGGTGCAGCATCAGCATGGCAGCTTCATTGTTGACTTGTTGCTTACTGATTCTGCTGGTTTTAGGTGTTTAAACCCCGAAACCAGGAACAGCCTCGGGTTACGGGGAAGCAAGTATGAAAAATTGTACGAAAGGCCAGATTCAGAGGTAGAAAGGAAAGTTGAAAGTGCTTCATTGTAGCTTTTGATCTCTCATGCCACAGGGTCACCAAGGCTGTATGCATACAATCTCAAAGGTGGTAGGCAAATTCTGTGACTAGGAAATGAGCTCATGTCTTCAATCTTTATGCCCATGTGATTGCCTCAAGTGCTCTTGAGTTGACCTTCAACTCATTTTGCTTCTTCCTCGTCCCTATACGTGTATATAGAAGGTACTGCATATAGTCTAGGTGTCGATTTTACTATACATCTGTAATTCCAAAGTCCAAAAGCCAAAAGTTGAAGGCGAGTTTCGTTGTTGAAGTACGTATCCATCATATGTTTCAAAGTAAATATCAACTACACATCAACTCCAGGAAGAAGGCATTGGTGTAATTGAGAGGCCTTCATGCAGCTTCAGACTAATATAGACTGAATTCGGAAATACGTCATAGTTTCATCTTTCATAATCCAAACCCTTCATGTTCTAAACCACTCTTTAAACATCGCTGCTACAAAAAATCAACATTATTCATGCTATTGCAAAATATGAAATGTTTATTTACACTAAAAGAATGATGGGATTACTGTAGACAATCGTTTCTGTTTAATCTGCTGTGTTACTCTCTCTCTCCTTGTTCCTAAGAAATGGTACAATTTTAACCGCATAGCTCTTTACAGAAGTTACAGTAATTATTTCTGTACCAAGTTCCTGAGGAAATAGAAACACCATTTCTGATTCAGTCACTGTCCTCATGAACCATGAAAGATGGAATGCCTGTGGTCTCTAGCCATTCACCAGCTTCGTGCAAGAACAACCTGGCGGAGAACTGTTTCGCAATCTCTTCAGTACAATTCTTTCTATACCCTCTCCATTTGACCCTATGCATTGTGTCTGATCCAGGTCCAAAATTCAAGTCTCAATGTACTCGACAGTGTCCATTCTACTATACTCATCCCACTTTGACCACCCTTGTGGGTGTATCATGTCCCCTATATAGCTCTTCATCACTATTGAATAGTTCCTCTTCCTCCTAGGCCTACCCAAAAAAGTAGCGAAGTTTTTCCTCTCAGCCTTGCTGAAATCAGGCGCAGCCACTATGGTACAATTCTGCAATGAGATGCCGGTGTTTTGGTTCGGGTCTGTTCTCCCCTGTGCAGTGATCAACACTTGCTGACCAGGAATCAGCTTCCTAACAACCACCAAACGGTTTTGGAACCCACAGCGGCACTGCCAAAGATGAAATCTATAGTCCCTTTGATAAACGCATTAGTGATAGACTGTGTAAGTGAGTAAGCATAAAGTGTGTCCTGGCAGAGTTAGAGGTCACTTTCATAGCCACAACCTGATCGAAACTATTGTGAACCTGCTGTGTTGGTAACGGTAAAGTCCCTAGCCAAAAACCTGTCCCCAATTACAGCTGCAAAGAATGTAACTTCCACTCAACTTCTTTTCTTTGAAGACTTCTTGGTACTTATAACCCTCTTCTGCTCAATTAGTACTAATTCTTCAATGTTTTTAATCATTGCTAAGCAATTACTCATCATATGAGAAATAGGAGTCACTAAACCCTGGATTTGGTCTTTGAAGTTTAGACCCTTTTCATTTTCCAGTCCAATTCCTCCAATTCGAAAAACCCATCAACGCAAGTGTTCACATTTGTCACATAGGACCCTTTTGAGGCTGGCAGATCATCAAGAGCCTCACCAAGTTCATAGAGTGTTAGATCAAACACCTACAGGCAATCTTTGAGTGCATTCTTTCTTGAAGATTCAAGTCTTGGAAGAATCAGAGGGTCTTGATTTTGTTCTGGGTTGATTGTGGCTTCAAGAAAAATGGTGGAGGGTGGTGGAATGGTGGTGATGGGTGCAATAGAGGCCAGGGATGTGAAGCAGAGAGGTGGGTGGGTATAGGGTGGTGGAGCAAGCTTTCTTTATTTTTGGGTGTTTGAGGTGTTGGGAGGTTGAAGATGAGCCAATGAAGATTGAAGCAAGAAGCAAAACTGTTGAGAAGGAATAGAGTAATAGCAAGCTCATCTTGATGAAGTTACTTGATTGCTTCATTTGGGTTTTCGAGTTCAGGGTTTTAGAGGTCATGTTCTGAAAGATGTTGAGGCGAGTAATTGGGAATTTCTATTGGACCATACCAAGAATGTAAATAGTTAAAGTGAGAAATGGGCATAATATGATTGGACAGCAAAAGTTGAAGTAAATTGATGAATGGGGTGAAACCCAGGTTCAAACGTTCGCAATTACAACCAGCAATGATGAATAGAAATTGAAACATCAAAAGGAAAAGGAAAACCGAAACGCTTATAATCACAATATTTAGTTATTCTCCTAAACCGCCAAGGAAAACTTGATGATGAGTCTCAGCCAACAATTGCTTCCGCCTCTTTTATTTACTTGAGCTTGCGCTTCACTCCTTAGCAAGAGGAACAGACTCAGCCTGAAAATGTAAAACACGAATTTGGTAAGTAAAAATGTGTGAGCAAAATTAAGGGTGGGGAATTCTTGAGAGGATTTGATCTTAAGGGAAGAACTCACCAGCTTTTTATACTTGAGAGCATAGAACATTTCAATGTAGCGACGGCTCTCAAGGCGATCAAGGTTGGAGACATGCTTCCAGAAGCCATAAACTCCGGTCAAGGTCAAGAGCCTTTCAGAGTAGATTTTCCATGTGTACCTATACAATAAGAAACCGAATATTTGATCAGCTATAGAACAAACCAGGTCAAATAAGTTGTAATAGATAGCGATCAAAATATGCTTTGCTTACTTCTCATAGATACGCTCCAAGCCTCCCTGGGAAATCTTGTCCCAGTGAGAAGGGTCTTTCTTGCACTTCTCAAAGAAGTCAACAAGGATCTCAGCAGCTTGCTCACCGTGGTATGGATCAATATGGTACCCAGATTTGCCGTGCACAATAATCTCAGCCGGGCCACCTTTGCAAGTAGCAAATGTGGGCAAACCACAAGTCATGGCCTCAACAACAGTCAAGCCAAAGGCTTCATACACAGCAGGCTGCACAAAAGCTCCCTTGCTGTCAGCAATGACACGGTAGAGTTCACCGTTCCTCACGCGATTCATCTGAGAGGAAATCCATCTGAACTGGCCATTCAGCTTGTAGGTGTCAATCAGCTCATACATCTTCTTCAGCTCAGCTTTCTCCTCATTGTCCTGGGACTCCTTTCGGCGATCCCCAGCAACAACAACCAAGTTAACCAGCTCCCTAAGCTTCTTGTTCTTACCATACCACTCAACCAGCCCAGTGATGTTCTTTACACGGTCCAGCCTTGCCATTGTGAAGAGGACTGGCTTGTTCCTGTCCTTCAACACACACAAGTGTTCTTTGTTCTCCTCTTGGCTGTAGATGAGCTCTTCGATTTCAGGGTGGAAATGTGTCAACCTCTTTTCCTTCTCTGTGTAAGGGAAGTAAATGTCCATGTCAGCTCCCGGTGAAACAATGTTGAACTTGGGATCAAAGACATCAATCCCATGAACAACACGGTAGAGACCAGGCATGGTGAAGGCGGTGTGACTCTCATACTGACCAACAGTATCTTTGCTTCCAGCAATCTCCTGGAAGGTACTGGTGATAATGAAGTCAGTGTGGTTCATGGCGATAAGATCAGCTGTGAACTGGCAAGAGAAGTGGTACTTGTCGTCTAGTTTCTTCCAGTAAAGGTCTGAATCAGGGTACTTTGTCTTCTCCAAAGCATGGGCAATGGTGCACTGAGTAACACTCAATTTATGTGCCAACAATGAGGCCACAATGTTACCATCACTGTAGTTTCCAATAATGAGATCAGGCTTGCCCTGGAACTCTTTAGCAAGCTCTGTTGCAACATCCTAATATCACCAAAGATGGTTAGTCTTAATCAGAGTCAAATACAAGCCAATAAAAGCTACTGAGTAAACTCAACCGAACAAGATCTACCTCGGTGTAAGTCTCTAGGTATGGCCACACTTCGAATCTTGAGATCCATTTGCGGACAATTCCCTTCTCGGTTCTAAAGGGAACACGAAGAATATCGGAATGTTTGGTATTGTACACCTTCTCAAGACGCTGACCACAAGTAGTTCCTACGGCATCAGGAAGGAGCCTTGTCACCTGCGTTGTAAGAAACGTCGTAACATTAGATAAGGTACAAGATCATTGAACTAGATGAACTAATGAGCTGAGCTAAATCAGATCCAGAAAACTTACAACAAGAATGCGAGGGATGATATCTAGCCCTTGTTCCTTGATACGTTTAAGCATCTCATTCTCCAAAGCACGAACTTGATCCAAGATATAAACAACCTAGAAACAGAAATCCAACGTAAAGAAATGTTAATGAACTTGAATGAACACAAAAAAGGTTAAACAGTGAAGAACATTAATATGCTCATAGACTAACCTGACCACCAGTGTCGGGGTACCCCAACACATCATCTTGGGCAAAGTAACCATGAGGAGTCATGATCACAACATTGAACACCATGGGAATTCTGCCAAGGAACTTTTCTAGATTGCAAGGATCAGGTGCCTCAAGGAGCTCCAAGAGGAGTTGGATCATTTCAAGCACACGCCCAGCGTTGTCTCCCCAACCTCTCTCCAAACCAAGATCCTGCAACTTGATCTCAAAACTCTTGTATGGGGTTTCTGGTGGAGTGTAACCAGTAACTCCTCTGCCTTCCTCAGAACATGTTGAAGTGCATTCACATTCTGAATTCTGTCATTCAGCATCATATTCTGCACAAAAAACAAAAACACCAATCAATTTTCAGATGTCACAAAAATTAAACTACAACAAGGGTAGATCAACCAAAAAAACATATATACCTTGCCCTTGTAGCAGTGAACTCGGAGAAACTCAAGCAGTGGGTGCATGCTCTCCTTGTCATGGAAGAGCTTTGCAGAGAGGTGACGGTTGAGGAACTCGACACCATTTCCAATAGATTTGGAAAGAGTTGGTTTGGGGAAAGAGGCATTGAATGGTTCAAAGTCCAATTCAAGCACAAAGTTGCCATTGAGACTGCAATTCACAACAGTAGCACCAAATATTTAAGATGATAAGAACTACAAACAAATCAAACATCGGTAGGAAACTCAAGTATAACCAAATCCAACCCACCTTCCATCGACAAGCTCCTCTTTGAAGTGCAAGTACTCGGGCACAAGCAACTCCTCGGCAACAAGTGAGTGCACATTGACCGAATGTACTCCCAAACACCAGGCCTTGGACGAACAGCCAGTGCCACCCATGGAGGAAGAACAATAGCTTCCTACAAACACCCCAAGTTCAGAACAAAACAAAAACATCATAAGCAAATAATGACTACATATATACCGAAAATTAGCGAAAAAACAAGTGACATCTTCTAAGGTTTACCTGGGTGTTCTTCAGAACTTCCCCAAATGCACCTTCCGACAATTTTTGCCTGCTGGCTTCAGGAATTGCTTCAAACTCATCAATCAGCTGATGGGGCTGCAAAAACCCTTTTCCCTTGGCTTCAATCCTACAAGGCCACAACCCCACACATATTAAACCCTCTAAAACTACGTAGCTTTCACTGATCCAACCAAACACAAACTCAAAAACTCATTGTGATGATCATAGACATGTACCTTGAAAGAAAGCCCAAGATCTCATTGCGGTGAGCAGAAAGTGTGTCATCGAGCCTCTCCCTGAGGCTGTGGACACGGCTCAGAACACGCGAGTCACCCATTGATTGCTTCTTAGTGGATCAGAGAACCAAAATCTGCAAAAACAAACCAAATGTAAGTGGATAATCTCCAGACAACTGGTCAACTCTGCAACCTTAATATATACATATACTATATACAACCCACCACAATATACAAATGTTAGACTAAGATTGCAACCTCAAGTAGTGCTAGGTGGAATACTAGAAAGATCCTAGTGGTCTGTAAGCACAAGAACCAGTGGTTTTTAAGTGTTAAAAAAATCAGATCAGAACAGAAAAACAAGCAGAGTGGCTTCCAGATAAAAAGTTCAGACCCATCATTAAGAGCAGGGTTTACAAAACCAAGGGTTCTCAGCAAAAGATGAAAAAGAACATCAGACAAACAACAAGAGGGGAGAGGCTGATAACGTTTATGGAAGAGAAAACAGTGCTCTGAAAGCAAAGTTGGAGAAACCCATTTTCGTTTTTGTTTTTTTTTTTTGGCTTGTTGGACTCAAGCAGAGCCCCCTCCAGTCCAGTCAAAGAGACGAACAATAGTATGGAAATGAAAACAAAGAGATCTAAGTGCCTCAAGACCGAAACAGAGCATGTAGAAGGGGTGTGATCTACATGATCTGAGCAAATGAAGCTCAAGAAACAAAAGGGAAAACAGAGTAACAGAGAATGGGAAAAGAACAGAGTAACAGTACCTAGAATAGGTAGAGGAAACGGAGAGAAATGGGATGTGCGTTTTGTTAGCAAAGTTGGTGGGTGATTTATAGGGGGAGCGCGAAAGGGAATGGCAGTAAATGCCAAAGACTTGACAAAGGAGTAGACGAGAGTCGAGACTTTATCCACTAAACCGAACACCCCCCCCCCTTTTGCCTTAATTCTCACAGAGGAGAGAGATTTGCGGTGACTGGTAAACCAGTAAATAATTAAAATGGGGATTTGGGGGGGGAGGGGAGGGGGATTTGGGGGGGGAGGGGAGGGGTTAGGTTGATCCGTTGATGATTCACATGTTGGACTTTTTGGCCATTTTGAAGACTTGTAGGTATTTCCTATGAACATTGGTAGTGTCGCGATGATGAACCCTACATGTTATGTTCAAAAAACATTAAAAAAATGTAATCCTCTAGAATTTATGGGTTTAATGTAATCCTATCCGATCTCTTAATCTTTGGTATTGGATCCTTTTTTTATTACTTTCCTAGATACCTTGTTTCCTAGTTTACCTACGTAGTTTGTACCAAAGACACATGTATACCATACACGTTATAATAATGTGAAATGAAGAAGAAAAAAATGTAGGAGAATCTTCAAGATCCGATGGCATATTATTTTGCTAATTAGACAAGCAAAGTGTCAAAATGAGCTAAGATTTAGAGAAAAGAGCTTCTCTAGAATTTAAACAAAGTGATATATAATGCAACTATTTTGTTGGTAAGTTTACCTTAAAATGCCACGGGATATTTCCGCTAATGCAAAATGCAGAAAAAAAAAACGAATCGAACGCAGAGTTTAATTAACTCAATGTAAGCCAAAACGCAAAGAACGAGAGAATAGAAGGAAATGAATGAGAATGGGATGAAGAAGAAGAGGCTTAGAGTACCCTTTTATATGAGAATAGAGAGAGAGAGCAGAGGAGAGGGGCCTTCTTCCTCACCTTTCTAGTCTTTACTTCAATTATAATCTTTAATTAATTTTCAAATGGTGCCCTCTGTTTTGGTACAAAAGAAAACCACCATTACTGAGCTGTGGTTTCGGTGTTGCTTTCTCAAAACCACCTTTCCTCCATTTCCAGCTTTCCCCAACGACCATAATTATTTATCTGGGTTTTTACTCATTGGTCCTTCACCCCCTTTTCTTATTCCGCACATCTGTTCTATTTTGTACCGTCAAAGTTTAAAGTTTTGAATAAAGAACCCCATCGTTGTCCTTGGGATTAATTTATAAAAATCTGGAAAGTTCAACTCTGTAAAACTTGGTGTGGTTTTTTTCCAATGGCTTCTGTTTTCTTTGACCCCGGGAACCTGACGACTAGTTTTTGGCGGGCGTTTTTCGCCGCTTCTGATCCAGTATTTGACAGCCACGTGACAGTAGAATGCGGGCATTTTCGTAATTTTAATGAATTTTCTATTGTTTCTAGACCATAAATTTAATCTAAATTGTGTTTCTGGTCCTCTGCTTTTGTAAAATTGTGACTCTTTTGGTTGAGTTAAATTCAAATTTAATGATGGAGGATCGTGAATTTATCACTTAAGTGAAGCACTTTCAACATTCTATTACATATGGTGTTTTTAACTAAATGTGATATACATAAAAAAAAAAACTGAAGTTTATCATTTAGCTATTTGTCTTAGATTGATGAAATATAGTTTCACAAAGTATTTGGACGGCAAAAATAACAAAAGTTTATCATTTAGCTATTTGTCTTAGATTGATGAAATAATAGTTTCACAAAATATTTGGACGGCAAAATATCGAGAATATTTTTAATGGATGCACAGATACTTCATCTTCTTTTAATTTTATTTTATTTTATTTTTTATCAAATACAACAACTAACCTATTGTAAGTCTAACTCACGATCTCTCACTTACAAAGAGAATACTTATACCACTAAATCAAATCATATTGAGCTTCTTCTAGATTATTAAAAAGAAATGAAATATCATTGTCTTTTATTTTTGTCAAAATAGGACAGTGTCACCGTAAAATGTAAGGACCGAAATGCAAATAGAACAATTGGCTAAAAGAAAAGGGGAGGTAAAAGATAAGAAAACGGACGACAGATACAGGCGCGCGGGTTACGTTACGGTGAGTGGTAAGGTCAGTGTCGGGAAAAAGCAAAAAGAAAACAAATTCCGAGATCTTCTTCGTGGGGATTACGTGGCACCTTTTGATTGGATATTCTGACGGAATCTCACTCCCTCATATGAGACCAGATTATTACAGTCTAAGGCGATAGGTGGAGGGGGTAATTTGGGATCCGACGGCAAAGAGTTGTGCATATCCACAAATACTGTGGGTCCCTGACACGTCGGACGTGGGGCCAGGGGAACTAAAACAATTTGGTGGAGTGGGGGCAACAAGGAGACAAGAGGCTAGGGTTTCGATGTCTGATGTGGCAAATGGCCCCGGCTTGGTTTAGGCTTTAGGGTGATTAAATTACTAATCTAGAGGATTAGGAAGCAAGCAAATGTTAATTAACGTGATTAATTATTTGATTGGTGGATTTGAAGTCATTGAACTGATGAAAATATAATCCAGTGGGGGGTGGGGTTAGTGGTATTTGGGGACACATGATTTTATTTGAGTTCATGCTTTAATCACGTGTTCCCTTACTTTAATTATTGGTTTTGGATTTGTGGGGAGGATTCAGTGCACCGAAGCGCACTTGCAGCGACATAAATAGATAGTTAGATTATATTATATACACTCTTAGTTTATTAATAAAAATATTAATTATAAATATCAATAGTTGAGATCATCTTATAAGTGTTGGGTCATTTGCACCGTTTGTGCATAAAATAATTTACATGATAGATAAGTTATAGTTTTAACATTGTGAAGGTTATGAGTTCAATTCTAACTGACATATATAAGGATTAGGGGTTAAAGGTATATATAAAAAATTAATAATAAATAAAGGTAACGTAGCAAATCACTTCGGTTATGTTAGCGAGTTAATAACACACATACGTACTCAGTTAGTATTTGGATTGAGGTCCATAAGTGTATTCAGTAAAGCCAGACTAATCCCCCGTCCAGGCACATGAACATTCAGGACCGTTCACAAACTAGTAGAAGTTAAGACTCAAATGTTGTTTCCATGTGATAAAGTAATTTAGGGTTCACATCCAAAACCAACAAAACCAATTGGCAATGGATGGAGTGGCCCAAATCCTTATAAACTCATAGGCAAGGTCCAATTTTTCCCATGTGGGATGTATATATTCTCAAAACCATGCAAGACCGTTCAACCAACCTTACGACACCACATAATTAACCATTTGACTTTCTTTTAGTGAGGTTTTGCCAAATGGTTTTTTAAGAAAATAGATAGTTTGAGTTTCTTAATTTTTAAGAAAATGTGCATATTGCATAGTAGGTTAAAGAGAACTAAGTTTTTTCTTTATTATGAATTAGAAAGTAAACAAATGGGGCGAAATTGATAACCATCCATTACAAACCACACTTTCTTACATGCACGTTTCAATTAAAAAAATTTCATAGAATGGAGTGTGGTTTGTAAAAAAATGGCGTCAATTTCAAACCCTTAAAAAACAGATAGATGATTAAATCATGTAACTTTGAACATACTAGTATGTGTTACAAATCGCGATACTGGTAAGCTGAATCACTGAATGATGTCCTTCTCGTGGAGAAGAATATCAATGTGGGTTGAGTTTATGTATAAAGGTAAAGACGTCAATCAATTTGTAGGCGTAGTTAACCGACAGTGGAATCATTAGCACGTGACACCGCCCGCAGTTGTTATTGATTGACCGGCCAACGAGACTGACAGTTAATAGCGATGTCTCGAGCGTGCTCAATTATTAAGATAACAAGATTGAGGTGAATTGATAAATCACTAGCTATATAAGATCAATAGTCGGCCAGTAGGATCACCACTCGATAGGGTCGAAACTGATATAGTTGGTCGGAGCGCTCACTAGTGACCCAATGGTGTCAACGATCAACAAGTGGTGGATCAGGTCCTTGACTGACTAATGTGGTTGAGGGCGGCCGATCAAGGCAGTGATGACCAGTGGCGGACGTAGAAATTTTTGTGAGTGGGGGCAAAAAAAAAAAGGTTGAACAAACAAATATAAAATTAAACATAATTTTTCAATCTTTTGATATTGATAATATTTTCAAGGGTTAAAATTTGTTTAGTTGTTGTACTTTGCCTTTAACATCATTTCAGTCTCTGTCATTTTAATTTCATCCAAAAACTTCTGACCTCTCAATTTCCACTCGATAGGTCCAATTCGTCAAGTTTCTATCTAAATGTTCCGTTAACCAGTGACGTGGCAAATTGTTTGACCCATTTTAAGGGTAAAATTATTATTATAGCCCTCACATCCACCCTTTAAATTGTTTAATTATTTTTTTTTAACTTCTCTTTTTTCTTTCTGCATAAATCTTCTTTCTCTACCCAGTACCTACCGCCTCCGCCACCACCTTGTAATTCAATGGTCTTGAAGAGCTAGGCCCAAAATTGAAGATTAAACTCTTAATTGGAATTGAAAATTTGAAGATTAGAATCCTAAACCACACCATTTCCACAAACCAACTCAGCAAAACCCATAAACTCATACTCTTATCCCACACCATTTCCCCGCAGTAATTTGTTTCCTAACAAAACTAGACAAGAAAATCCAGATCCTTTAATCAGTAGCACTTACCTTGTGCTTTAGATCCAAATCAAAGACTCCACATCCCATGAAAACAAGAGAGATACATAGCACTTCAACATTCAAGAATGGCAGCCTAGATGGGTTCCTTCAAGCACAGTTTCCAAGAGTGTTTTGAGAGAGGCTTCTCTCCACCAACTGAAGAATAACTCCACCTCCAGCACACGATTCCGAATTCGGCTTCTTCAGAATCGCCTTCACCTGCATTAGCTGTGAGGCAGCATATTACACTTCCTCTGGGGGCAGGGCAGCATATTCCTCTTCTTCTGGGGGCAAAACCAATCAACATAACATATATATATGAAGCCGCTGAGCAAATGAAAAAAATCCACTGGGGGCAGCAGCCCCCACTCGTCCCAACGTGCGTCCGCCAGTGGTGATGAGTCGATAAATTTTATGTCCAAATTATTAGTTAGTTTGTGAATTAATTGTTAATTACTTAGTTATCGGAGTCATCAATAAGGCTGTCAATGGGTCGTGTCGGGTTGGGTTCGTGTCGTGTCACAAGAGACAAACTCAAACCCAACCCATTTATTAATCGTGTCGAAAATTTAAACACAAACCCAACCTATTTATTAAACGGGTTACCAGTTTCCAACCCGCTTAACCCATTTAATAAATAGGTCATATCGTGTTGGACAAAATGACCAATTTAAGGGTTAACACTGCAAACCATTTAACTAAAAACATGCATAAATTGATTAAAATTCACTAAAAATTTCATAAGACAAAGAATATAAATAATTATATATAATTAATAAATAATTAAATTCAATAATGATGAAACAAAATATTTCAAATTGTCCAATCCTAGGATCAAATACTCCCAACGTCCAAAATTTCAAGAAGAAGTATAGCATAATCGGGTTATACGGGTTCACTTTGTGTTGGCGGGTTGACCCGTGGCCGACCCGTTTATTAAATGGGTTATGACGGGTTGACCCGCTGCAGACCCACTTTTTAATTGTGCGGGTTCAACCCACTTTATTTCGTGCGGGTTTTGAGTCGTGTTATCTGGTCGTGTCGAAATTGACAGCCATAGTCATCAATTAGTGCCATTCAAATTTAGTCCGTTTATATATTAATTGTTAATTACTTAATTATCGGAGTCGTGAATTAATACCGATTAAATTGTTGGTCCAGCAACGGTTGTGAGGTCATCCATGCATTAAGTCAATCGATGCATACATTATTTTTGGATCAAGCATGACAATTGATAGTCATACATGTTAATTACCCGGCTCTCAAACTGATAAGTGAGATAAAGTTTTTGACTTTGAAAGTTAAGTAGAACAAGGAAAAGTGAAGATGGAACTTAACCTTTCTTGAATTGATCATGGACATATATGGAGTTTAGGACCCCACTCCAAGCTGGATTTGGTACTGCCATTTAAACACTTTCCATCAGCACCCAGCTCTGTTCTACCTATGGGACACCTTCAACCTCTTATGGAGTAATGGTACAGTTCTGCTCCCACAGATTTAGGTCAGCCATTAAAATGTTTAATTCGAGTTGGCATATATGCTCAGACCCAAAAAAAAAAAAAAAAAAAGAGTTGGCATATATGCGGTAGCCTGTACGTATATCCATACCGTCATTATTGGGCCACACTGCCCACACATACGACAATATTTTTCCCCCCTATTTCCCCTAATTATCAAACAATACTAATTAGTAATTAAAATCTGAATAAATCATATTTGGAAAGAACAGAAAAACTTTTTTCTGAAAACGAATGCAAATGGTAAGCGTATATGTATTGATCCATTTTGGATTTTCTTCATTAAGATTAATAAAGAAAATAAACAGAATTTCCCTGCCTATTCATTGAGTGATAGGATCGATTTTTAGTGTAACCTCGGAAATTAAGCAAACGAATCTCATTAATTAAGGAAGTGATCGAGAAACTCTCTCCCACGGCCACTCTAATATTAGGGTTAGGGTTTTACGTTTCGTTTTGCAAAACCCCCTTTGTTCCAACATGGGTGATGAGGAGAAAGCTCCTGTGCCTGTACCTGATTTTAGCATCCCTAAACCCGTCATCTACGGCGTCCTCGGCTTCCTCGGCGTCCTCGGCCTCGTAGTCCTGACCATCTTTCTCAGTCTCCGCCCCTCCAAGCCCAGCTTCACCATCCAAGACATCACCGTCTCCTCCTTCAATGTCTCCACCAGCCAACCCTACCGCCTCTCCACCAACATGCAAGTCACCATCTCCTCTCGGAACACCATGTCCCGAGTGGCGATCATCTACGGGGAGGTGGAGCTCTACGCCACGTACCGTGACGAGCAGATCACGTTTCGGTACTCCCTCCCCGTGACGTACCAGGAGCACAATGAGTTCGTGGTGTGGTCACCCTACCTGGAGGGCCACGTTGAGGCTATTTCCCCGATTTCGGGGCCCCTTCTGATGCAGGATCTGAACTACGGGGCGGTGTTGGTGATCATCAAGATTGAAGGGCGGTTGAAGTTTAGAGTGGGTGGGTGGACGTCTGCGTACTACCGGTTGTACGGGCACTGCCCGGCGATGATCCAGTTGGGGGACATGGACACCAAGAAGGATTTCGCAGTGTCTGCAAAAGAGTTCAAGTTTCTGTTGGTTCAAAATTGTCATGTCGAGATTGCTCGGTAACTAGAGTAGTGTTGCTGGTTTTAGGTATTGTAACTTTTATTGTTATTGCTTTTGACTAGTTTGATTCTTTTTTGTCAACATTCGAAGATTTATTAAATAAATAAAAAAAAGGGTCCTTGACCCAAAGCCCCAAAATGAATAAAAATTATCCCACCAACAGATTTTTGTTCCTACATACACAATTTAATAGAAAATGACCATTTTACCCTTAATCTAATTAAGAAACTACAACATGCCACTATCACTCTCCTTCCTCCCGATCCAGTTTCTCTCTCTCTCTCTCTCTCTCTCTCTCCCCCCCGCAATGTCCGATCTGCATATCCGGCGCAGTGATGGCGGCGATGGCATCCACGCTTGAAGACGACGACGCCGCCCTCCCTCGACCTCACTGCCCGCTCTCTCCGGCCACTAGTTCGACTACCACAACGCCGCCGTCTCCCTTCTCTCTCTCCTCCGTACTCTCTCTCCCCCCCTCCACGACGGCGATCTGGCCTTTGCCGTTTCTAGTTCGTTTCCAGTCCCTCAGCATCGCCTCAAAGCCATTAACGGCCACCTCATTTCTGAGGCCGAGTCCTGCTCCATTTTCAGGCCCAACACCACCGCTGGCGAGTTTGTTTCCAGTCCTCTCTCTCCGGCGAGATCCAGAGGAGCATCGCCAACCTGACTCACCTTCAGCACATACAATCAATTTTCCGATCAGGTTCCGGCGAGCTTCGGCGCTGGACCACAACCTGTTGGAATGAATGTTGCCGTCGGCGATAGCCAATTGCGTGGCGCTGGTTCATTTCACCATCGAAGGGAATACGATCAGAAGGTGTGAGGGTGCCCATAGCTTTTTTTTTTTTTTTTTTTTTTTTAAGTAATGGGACAGAAGGAAAAGAAAAGAAAAAGTTTTGAATGTCTATTGGGGGGCAATAGACGTATATTGGGGGGCAATAGACGTTTTTAAATTGATATAATCTCTTCGTTTTTTTCTTTAAACAATTTTTATTGTCTAAATTGTAGGAGATTAGTTCATATTCTGACAACCGAAAGTTTTATTGGGGGATAATAGACGTCTATTGGGGGGCAATAGACGTATATTCGGGGGCAATACATGGCTGATAGACATCTATTGGGGGGCAATAGACGTCTATTGTGGGCAATAGTCGTCTATTGGGGGGCAATACATGGCTGATAGTCGTCTATTGGGGGGCAATAGACGTCTATTGGGGGCAAAAAAACTTTCCAGTGGGTGGTAGCCGGTGATCGGAATCCGGGGGCCGGTGACCGGATTCCGGCGAAAATTGGCCGGATTCCGGCGACCTCTCACCGGAATCCGGCGAAGTTGGCCGGAATCCGGTGACCGGAATCCGGCGGCCGGTGACCGGACTCCGGCGAAGTCCCTTATGGTTTCTCTCTCTTCCATTCTCTCTCTCTCTCTCTCTCTCTAAGTAACAAAGGTGAGGGTAAAATGGTATTAAAAAAATAGTAAAAACAAAAAAAAAATCTTAATGGTGTATTAGGGAAGACCTCCTTAGAGTGTTTTGGGTAAGAGAGAATTAAAAAAACTTAGTGGGGTAAGTGAGAAAAAAATCTCTAAAAATGGTGTAAATGGACAAAAACCCTAAAAAAAACCACCTAATTAAGAGGGATATGAAGTCAAGACCGAAAGAATTGACTAGTTTGATTTTCTTTTATTCAAGGTACGAATTCGAAGTTGGGTTGTAATTGATATGAGAGATTGTCTGAGATTAGTGTGTTGCATTTCTTTTTTTAGGTTAAGACATGTGCAATTTACAAATCATCAAAATATTACTGTTCTCGCATATGATTGGCTGAAAGAATTAGATAATATTATATGGATATTTAGGTATCTTAATTGATCAAATTATTTACGCTTCCACCGATCTTCAGAATTTCAAAAATTAGTAGGTATTAGCGTTTACTAAAATTCTAGCATGATATATATATAGCAATGAATGATGATGCATGTGGTGGATTAATATGTGGAGCCATGTCATTTTCCATGCATTAATATGAATGAAATCATAAAATGTGGTACTACTTATTGATATTTGTATATATAGCTAGCCATACATTTATTTTTTCTTCATGCGAGGTGCTTTTCATGAATTGATTGCTTCGATTATAACCTTCTCTTCGATATTTCAAATGGTAATGGAAAAACCTGCGGTGGCCCCTATCAAAGCTTATTTTTCAATCAATCTCATCAGTCATTATGCATGTGCGACACTGTCCTAATGGTTCATCATCTTCCTCAGATCTTCACATGCATTATCGAATCGGCCTGTTTCCCATATTTAGCAGAAAAGTTATGCATTATTTTTCTTGGATCTGAAGCAACGATTTGAAAATTGAAACACATGACCCATTGATGAAATGTGCCAACAACATGAAATCCACCCTCCAGCAGTTAACTGCAGCCAACTAATAATGAAAAATCCCTGTCATTATAGTGAGAAAATAAATTGTGGCTATAGTTTTTGTTCCCTTCCTATGGGATTGGTACATGATGGAAAACGGTCATTTATGTGAAGTTTAAAAGGTGATTCATAAATTAAGACGTCTTAGGTTTAACTTCTCGTTATGTATATATTAATGTCGTACGTATCCAAAATGATAAGGTCACATTTAGTTTGCAGATTTGAGGAATCAAGAAAAGAAAATAATTCATTTTCTTTGTTTGATAGTTACAAACTTGAGAACCATTTTTCTCGCATAAGGAAAAATAGGATAAGATAGATCCTTTCGCGAGATTGGTTTTTCCTTCTCGTTTTATAGCATTTATTACTAAAATTTAGGACTAAAATATCCCTACTCATATGTGTTATTGCCAATTTTACCTATTAATCTCTACATATGACGTAACTAATTTTATCTAAAATACATGGGTATTATTGAAACATTGATATATTTTTTTATTTAGTTTCCTATACCAACCAAACACTAAAAGAGAAATCAAATGATTTCTTTAAAAACCCTGTTTTACCAAACGAAACCTAATAGGAATTTTAATTTCTCAACCCCACGGGAGAGACAATGGAACTGATTTTTCTTTTGAAAACCAAATGAAACATAAGAGTGCCTGCTGATGTAATACAAAACCAAACCTATCAATATATTATATTAAATGTTGTGATCGATAATGTCATATCAACAACCACAGACGTAGTTCACCCAGTATTATTAAAATAAAAATATTCGCATTCGATCAGCTCTTTCGCAATAATAAAGTTAGATAGCCGGACTGAAGAAAGTTAGGTCATGGAGCTAGGTGCTCTCTATATCCAAAACTCACTCCAAGCAGGCAGGTTGTGTGAATGAGTTAGTGGGGCCGATCTCGAATCGATGGCATTTCATTCGTTGTTCGGTGAATATCCATATATAGATCGATCATGTTACTTTTCTTACACTCAAAGCCTAAGTTAATTATAGATTCATCGAGCGTGCGTTTCCTTTTTGTTTGGTGGATGGTTGAACTAAACCGCACTTAAATAGTTAAAATCCCAATTAGCACTGTCCGACGGTCCGACCCATTTTTAGGGGTTTAATAAGATTGTAATTGTACCAAACAGTGTACTGGATCAAATGGTTAAATCATTCTAAAGTGGTGGGCCGAGTGGGGGCTATGGAAAAAATTGATAATGCAAGTGAAAGGCTGCTATTCCCTGTCCTTATCAAACTAGTGATGGATCTGAGAAATATTCAGATATAGCTAGCTAGCATGTGTTTGTTTGTTATCTGGCAATTGGAAACGGGCAGCATATTCAACATGCTTACTCGATCACTGGTCTGTATCTGTCCTCTTACCAACTCATTGTGTTTGTCCACTTCGGACCGGTGGTTTCAGCCCTTTTGGTGGCTGTAAGTTCAGACTTCATGACAACATGCATGCTTGCTTGTTTGGGTGATCAATAGAAAATCGTCATATGGACGAGCTAACAAGATAAAGCCGAGTATGCACTTCTTTTGTGTTATAAACATGAGATATTTTTGCATGGAGTTTTGCCTGTTAGGTTGCACGCATGTCATGGTATCATCGAGGGTCAAACCATATACATCCTCCTAGTGGTTCGACTGTTTGAAACTTTGAATAAAGACTTTTCCGGATTTCACAATTTGATTTGCTATTTTGAGTCCAATTATATTTATATGACATCTTTTCATTCTAAAATTGTCTTCATTGGCGTTCCTAATGCATATATGACGGAAGATGGTAAAATATTGGCAAATTCCATTTTACAAACAGCTGTGTTATAACACTTGGAAGAGTCGTTGACAAAACAAAAGCAAATCTCACTAATTAATTTATCCGGTGACCGTATAATTAACATAAAAATGAATATGGAGAAATTTTATCTGGTCAAGTTCAATTTGAAATAACATAAACCTATTTGACGGACATCTCTACTACTATAATAATTGAAAGTTCTCTTTTGGTGTCAAATGGCTTCACCAAATTTTGAATTGTCTATAATACCCTTCAATAACATAATTATCAAATTAAGTTAATAAAATATAAATAAATAAAAGAGTAAATTTAAAAAATAGCCAAGCCACCACTACTCTATGCCTAAAAAATAAATAACCACTATTTAGTCAATCTATTTTCCATTAACATCATAATTTCACCCGCGAGAAACGCAGACACGTTGCTAGTTTCTATCAAGATTAAGGAAGAGGAAATCAAAATGTTCACCTTTCCCAACAAAAGAAAGAAAAGAAAACACTATCTAAAAGGTGGTATATCATTTGCCTCTAGCCACAATAAAATGGAAGTATCTGCATATGCAGAACAGGTTTGGAATTTGCCTTGTGCTTGAATACAAAAACGAAATCTTAGAAATTCTGTTACTCTTTTTTATGAATCTTGAATAGTTGAATCATTTTAACACGGAGTCATATACATATAATATTGAACTCCTTATTTGGGCAGTGTTCAATTTCCGTTTGACATGGCTATATAAAAAAGTGGGAATCTAATAAAAGGTGGTATAACTTGACAAAAATAAAAAATGAAAAAAATAAAAGGTGGTATATCATTTGCCTTTAAGAGTGCAGTCCCAATAAAATGGAAGATGTATATACGTGGAAGAGCTTTGGAATTTGCCTTGTGCTTGAATACAAAAACAAAATCTTAGAAATTCCATTACTTTTTTCTTTTCTTGTTTTTTTCCAAATCCTAACACACGAAGTCAATATACATATTTAGAAATATTTAAAGTCTTTAGTTAGGTCATACTCGATTCTCAGACGACATTCCTAGACAGAAAAGAGGGGATCAAACCGAACACCTCTTCTCAACAAAACAAAAGAAAACCCTGTCAGAAAATGACATGCATAAGAGTGCATCTATCCTAATAACATGGAAAGTATCTTAAGTAGAAGAGGTGTTTGGAATTTGCCTTGTGTGCTTGAAAAAACGACTCCTTCTCAATGAACTTTGTAAAGACTTAGAATATGCTTGCACATTGGGTGGTTTGAATCTAAAGTTAGCCTGGATGTGACTGATAGTGATCGCTAATTTTCACCAAGCCTACATCTTCCTTCTTTTCGTGGGCCGTCTACTCTGGCCTTTTTCCTGGCCTCTTTCGGCCCGGTTACCAGTTCCGCCCGCGCGAACGTCGGGCATTAATGACCCGTTTTCCGTTACGGCGCAGAACGTGACTACCGCACGTGCGCTGCGTTGGGTGTGGGTCCCATCTTCAGGCGCCAGTAATTCAAATAAAAAAAAAAGAAAAGAAAAAAACAAAAGGAAATATTCAGGTGCGCCATAATCGAACGGAAAATAAATAAATAACACAAGTAGCCGTTACTTCACTGCCATATCTGTCCTTCTCTCTCTCTCTCTCTCTTCCCTGTAAAATTTCATCACACTCTTCACTGTGACCAAACCCTATCGGAGCCAAATCGGAGTGAATCGGAATCTTCCGCCGGCAGTTCTGGACTTCGGCGACTCTCGGTCTCTTCAAGAACTCCATTTCCACCGTAAGCATTAGGGTTTGGGGATTCTCTTTCTTGGTTTTGGATTACTGCAGTGCTGTAGATTCGTCAAGTGTTGCTGTAGAATGTAGCGGTTTTCAGGTTTTAGTGATTTTTGTTCTTTTGAAAGAACGAAGGAGTATTCAGGTTAAATTTGTTGAGCGGACAAGAAATTATTTCAAGAATCGCTAGGACTCTGATTGATGTTTTAGGTTTTTAGTTGACGATTATGAGCTTGATTTCGTTATGGAATTGCTTGATTTTGTTCATGAGTTAAGTTAGGGTTTCGTTTCCCCCAATTTGTTTCTAGATTTTGCAATGCAAAAATTAGTTGCTTTAGTTAGTATCAAGAAACAGATGAGATTGCCGACATTTTCGTGATGGCCTAGATGAATGATATATAGCATATGGTTGATTTTGTAGAGTGGAGGCTAGTGAGTGAAGAAGATGATGGCTGGGACACCGGCGACGCCGACGTCTAAACTCCATAGGACTACTTGTTCCACTCCGGGTGGTTCAAGAGTTCGTGAGGAGAAAATCTTGGTCACTGTTCGATTGAGGCCGCTGAATCGGAGAGAGCAGGCAATGTATGATCTTATTGCCTGGGACTGCCTGGATGAGAACACTATTGTTTTCAAGAATCCAAATCATGAGAGACCTGCTAATCCATACATATTTGGTATGTCCTGCAACTACTGTTGTGTAAAACTTCTCATTGGGAAAGTACATTTGTCCATTTTTTGGGCACAGAGTTGATTTTACTTGAATGATTTATTTCTTGTTATTTACATGTGACAGATAAGGTGTTTGGCCCAACGTGCTCAACTCAGAAGGTCTATGAAGAAGGGGCTAAGGATGTTGCTTTATCTGCACTTACAGGAATGAATGGTAACTTAACATATAGTTAGTTACTGTAGTTTTAGTTATGTTTTATCGTGTGTGGAAAGGACTTTAGGCCAATTCTAAGAATTCCAAATTCTTCTTTTGGCAGCAACAATTTTTGCATATGGGCAGACTAGCAGTGGAAAGACATTCACCATGAGAGGAATCACTGAAAATGCTGTCAAGGACATTTTTGAACACATCAAGAAAGTAAGGCCAGTTCTGTCAAGATCTTTATATGGCTTTTGGATTTCTCTGCATATTGTGAGGGGAAGTTTTAGGGTCAAAATAATAAGAAACACACTTATATGGTTGGAAGTTTCTATGACGTCTTATTACTTATGCCTTTGTTGCTTACATTTATTGCAATGGGTTTGTTTGTTATGTGGTGAGTTTATTTTATTCCCTAATTTTGAATAGTTTTGATCTCACAGACACCAGAGAGGAAGTTCATTCTTAAGTTTTCTGCATTGGAGATTTACAATGAAACTGTTGTTGACCTTCTGAAACGCAAATCTGGCCCCGTTCGGCTTTTGGATGATGCTGAGGTATTACAAGAAACTTTCCTGATTGAGATCAGATAATTTTTATCATTTTTCCTGTTAACTTTTCATGCCTTTTTGTTCTAATGTAGAAAGGGACCAATGTGGATAAATTACATGAAGAAATTATTGAAGATGGCCAACATTTGAAACATTTGATTGGAATATGTGAAGGTAATATATTGATTCAAGTGAATTATGTTCAGCCATTATTTGAAGTGATAACTTGAAATGAGGCTTTACACTTTTCGTTTTAAGAAACAAATTATTTTATGTATCAGGTTTCATTCCCTTGTATTAACTTGTTCTCATCTAGTGCTTAGAGAACATCTTTCTTGTTTTCATCCCCTTCTACAGCATTTTCCATTACATGATATATTTGGGTAATTAAGATGACCCTTTCTATTCTGTATGATCCTCTAATAGTAAAAATTGTGTTTGCAGCTCAAAGGCAAGTGGGAGAAACTGCCCTAAATGATAAAAGCTCAAGATCACA
Source organism: Rosa lucieae (assembly GCA_024704745.1). Classification (NCBI taxonomy): domain Eukaryota; kingdom Viridiplantae; phylum Streptophyta; class Magnoliopsida; order Rosales; family Rosaceae; genus Rosa; species Rosa lucieae. The sequence continues at coordinate 7,688,845 of CM045493.1, forward strand.
TCAGATAATCAGGCTGGTATATTTTAATTTGAATCTTTGCATGAGTTTTTTCAAATAAATGTTTCACGAATGGTAAATTATACTCTGTGCACTTTCATGCAGACTGTATTATTACTTCTCCTATCATTCATCATTCTGGGTTCTTTTTTCCGAACATTGGAATTTACTATTACAGTCTTATGAGTCTTTCTAGTTGCTCGAATATAGATGGCTTTTTCACTTTTTCTGTGTCAAACAAGGTTGCAGTCAAAGCAATCATATATAAAACCTTTTTTCACTAGCAGTGGTATATGTCCACGCTTAAGGATACTAATCACCTTTTTTTTTTCTTTTTTTTTCTCCAGACCATAGAGAGCAGCCTCCGAGAGAGTTCAGGCTCAGTGAAGTCTTTTGGAGCCAGTTTGGTATATTTATCTTTATTTCCTCACTCAGTTTCTTGATAGTAGACAACAACAAACCTTTGTAGAGTAGAAACTGACTAGAATTTTGGAAATTTGCAGAACCTTGTGGACTTAGCTGGAAGTGAACGTGCCTCCCAGACAAATGCAGATGGTACAAGGTTGAAGGAAGGTAGTCATATAAACCGCAGCTTGCTAACACTCACAACAGTTATCAGGAAGCTAAGGTAAGCAACTGCCACTGCCAAATTGTTGATGCCTTAGAACATCTCATATTACAACTTTAGCTTAACCTAACCCTGCCTTTTGATGTGGTGGAACAAAAATCTTGAAGCTTGTAATTGCACTTGGTTATGAACTAAAGATAATTGTGGAGATTTTCAATGTTTCTAATTTGTTGAACATGAAAGTATCTCTCTTAATAGTTTTTTCTAATGCAGTGGTGGAAAAAGAAGTGGCCACATACCATACAGGGATTCAAAACTTACACGAATTTTGCAATCTTCACTCGGGGGGAATGCTCGGACTGCTATTATATGTACTGTAAGCCCAGCTTTAAGTCATGTAGAGCAGACAAGAAATACACTATCATTTGCAACTAGTGCCAAGGAGGTCACCAATGCTGCAAAAATAAACATGGTAAAAGGATTAGCAGCTATTCATCTCCTTTGATATTTACAACCTCATATACATCACATCCAAATTAGCATAAGATTAGCATAAGATAAACCTGCCTAACCTTGTTTCCATAATTCGCAGAGAATAGCTAGACTTGAAGCAGAGCTGCGGAGTCCAGAGCCTTCTGCGCTTAAGTCCATACTAGAAGAAAAGGACTTGAAAATCAAGCAGGTGTGATGCTAAAAAAAAAAAAAAACTGAACATTTATTACGTCCTTCTATCTATGTGATGTGCTTATTCTGACATGTAAAGGACTTTCATTTTCCAGATGGAGAGGGAACTGGAAGAGCTAAAGCGACAAAGAGACCTTGCACAATCACAACTTGAATTAGAACGGAAAGTAAACAAAGTGCAGAAGGTACTATGATATTGTATTTGTTATTTCTGTTTTATGATTTTCATGCATGGTTATTAACTTAACTCTTTGACCTATAAAATATTCAGGGAGCGAACCAATGCGGACCTTCTTCTGAAGTTGTTAGGCGTCTTTCTTTTCCAGGAGAGAATGAAACAGTTGCTACTACTCCACAGTCTCGTACAAGAAATGCAGTTCGAAGGCAGTCAATTATGAGGAGATCAGTAACTTCTACAGATCCATCCATGCTTGTGAATGAAATCCGAAAGTTAGAGCAGAGACAGAGGCAGCTCGGTGATGAGGCAAATCGAGCACTTGAAGTACTGCACAAGGAGGTAGCTACCCATCGACTGGGAAATCAGGAAACTACTGAAACTATAGCAAAACTGCTGTCTGAGATAAAGGACATACAAGCAGTTAGCTCCATTCCTGAAGAATCTATGATTGGAGGTGAGACCAATCTGAAAGAAGAGATCACTCGATGGAAATCTCAGGCAGGCAATATTGAATCTTTGGAAAGGAAGCTTGAGAATGTTCAGAAATCTATAGACCAGCTGGCTTCTGCTTTTGCAACTAGTGAGGAAACTTCAGAATGCAAGACCCCGTCAAAAAAGAAGAAACTCCTTCCTTTCACCCTAAGCAATAGTACAAATATGCAGCATCTAATCCGGTCTCCTTGCTCACCTATGACCCCTTCGCGGAAAGTGATGGATTATGAGACTGAGAACAAGGTGCCTGAGAACAACGATGCTATGCCTAGCGATAACATCGCCATGTCTAGGAGGTCTAAATCTACTCCACCAAAGAGTGATGAAAATGGTACCCGTAAATCATCCAAAGAGAGAAGTCCTGCTGCTCCGCAATCATCAGTTAATGTGAAAAAAATGCAGAGGATGTTCAAGAATGCTGCAGAGGAGAATATACGCAGCATTAGAACTTATGTTACTGAGTTAAAAGAGCGGGTATTAAAGCTCCAATACCAGAAAAACCTTCTGTTGTGCCAGGTAATTATGCATTTCACATAGTGTTCAAAAATTACCATTAGAAATCCATGCCATTTCAATGTCAGAAGTGCTAGGAAGTAGCATATGAGTATATTGATTGGGCATGAATATCTGGTTTTTGAGATTCTTCAGTTTTCCTTGATCACATATTTACTTTGCTTTCATTCTCTATGCCCTTCCACAAAATGAAAACAACTGTTTCAATCAGTGTTACCACTCATGAGGACCGAAAACTAGAATCTGGATTTTTTGTCCCCAAAAATTGTTGACAATATCAGTATAATTCCAATGTGCCATGACATGAAAAAAGAAAGGGGAAAAAAAAAAACACTAATGCTATGACTCGTATCCGTGAACTTCACCATTTAACATTTGCTATATTACATATATGGTTTCAGGTAATTTCAATGGAGGAGGACAAAGAAGCTGGAACAGACGAGACAGATAAAATCGATGAATCTATTCCATTGGCATGGCACCTGACTTTTGAAGAGGATAGAAAAGAAATTGTCATGCTATGGCATTTGTGCCATGTTTCAATTACTCACCGCAGCCAATTTTATCTGTTGTTCAAGGGCGACCCTTCTGATCAGATATACATGGAAGTTGAACTGAGAAGATTGCAGTGGTTGGAACGACATTTCTCCGATCTTGGTAATGCTAGTCCAGCACTTCTAGGTGACGAACCTGCAGGCACTGTTTCAGCAAGGTACAATTTGAACTAGGTTTTTAACTCAACTATTTCATTATTTGTTATAATCTGCTGAAACACTGGCATGGCTTTTGGCTTTTGCAGTATCAAGGCTCTTAAGCAAGAAAGGGAGTATCTGGCCAAGAGGGTGAGCTCTAAGCTAACAGCAGACGAAAGAGAGATGCTGTATGCGAAATGGGATATCCCTCCAGGCGGAAAACAAAGGAGGCTGCAGCTGGTAAACAAGCTGTGGACTGACCCTCATAACATGCAACATGTACATGAGAGTGCTGAAATCGTCGCCAAGCTGGTTGGATTCTGTGAATCTGGTGAACCTGCTAGCAAGGAGATGTTCGAACTCAATTTTGCGTGCCCTTCTGATAAGAAGACATGGTTGGGCTGGAATTTGATATCGAATCTTTTAAATCTGTAAAACAATAGCACTCTAGCTAGTAGTGTCAGTTCAGTTGTAGTCTTTCATCATGCCTGTAACCCAGTATTCTTGTATAGAAAGTTTTGTAGTCTACAGGAGTCAGAATGGTGAGTTTCTGTAATTAATTTTCTATTGTAATGAATATGAAGGGCCGTTTCAGTAGGCATTGAGGAAAAAAATGGGCTAACCCAAATTTTTTTTTCTTCCAAGAAAATAGAGTCAGTGTTCTTCCCATTTGGAGACAGGGCAGACATGAGAATGACAAGTTTGACCTTGCCCACCCAGCTTTACCAACAGTCCACAATCCCTTGCATGTCACACATTCATAACCCATAAATTGAATTATAATCATAACTTTTAATTTCTGTTTCATGTATCCATTTCTACATCATCAATCTTGACTCCTTTTTTTTTTGCATATTTATTTTTCATGTATCTTATACCTCTTTTTAAGCAAACACAAAAACTTGTAAACTTATCAAAAAATTGCACTAATTTTCATTATATCAACAACGAAGAATTATAATAATTAGACTTCCCTAAGTCGTACCATCCTCTCATTTATGAAGTGAAAACTTATGCTACTGCATCAAATATTGAGAACAAAGTTTAGAGTGTGGGGTGGTTTTCCAAAAAAGCATAAAAAAATAAAAAAAATTAACAGAAGAAAGAACTAAGGGGGTATATAGGTAATTTCGCACGCCTTCAATCGTTAACGCCCGTATAGAGGTCAGTGAACCAAAAACCCTCGACGCTCTCTCGGTGTTCCGTTTTGTCAGAACTCAGAAGAAGACTTTGGGGACTGAGAAACCCAAAACCCTAAAAATCTCTAGGTTGATTGAATTTCAAAGGCCAAAAATGGGAAGAGAGGCTCCACAGCAAACGCCAACGGTGGAGCAATTGGTCGCCGTCAATCCCTACAACCCCGATATCCTCCCCGATCTCGAAAGCTACGTCAACGAGCAGGTCTTCTTCTTTCTCTGCATTCTATTCCTTGATTTGATTGATTGAAATTTTTGTGGGATGCTTGAGTGAATTTTTGTATTCGATTTTTAGGTTTCGTCGCAGACCTACAGTCTCGATGCGAATCTCTGCCTTCTTCGTCTCTATCAGGTGATTTAGGGTTTTTGGTTTTCACTAGTTTCTGTTTGGAATTATGAGTGATGGTTTTGCTCCTCTAATTTTTGCCTGCAGTTTGAGCCGGAGCGTATGAGCACTCAAATTGTTGCTCGTATTTTGGTTAAGGTCTGCATTTTCTCTCGACGTTTGGTTTCTGATTGTTATTGTTAAGTGGTTGAGAAATGTGTTTGAAGTTTTGTGTGTGGTAATGTATAGGCACTGATGGCAATGCCCGCTCCCGATTTCAGCCTCTGTCTCTTCCTAATTCCAGAAAGAGTGGTATTATTCTCGTAAACGATTTACTATTTGATTGTTCTGGTTAACAGTTGGAAAGTGTGTTGATTATATTTGGTCGATTTGAGTTCATCGAAAGTTTGAGAGTTTTGATCAACTAATCGCCTCGTTTGTGTTTGTCTTTTCGTTTATCAGCAAATGGAGGAGCAGTTCAAGACTCTAATTGTCCTATCTCACTATCTAGAGGTACAATTGCTTTACTGGAAATGTAGATTCATCAGCTATGCAGTTCCTAAAACTCTAGTTTTTGTTTCGCAGACAGGAAGATTCAGTCAATTCTGGGATGATGCATCTAAGAATCGTCACATACTTGAAGCTGTCCCAGGTATTTCAGATGCTTCATTTGTTATTGTGTTTTATTTTTCAGATGTGGTCCTGCTGTCATTGTCTTTCTTTCAGTATTCTGTCCATCATTTATGCTATCCACGCGATACAGTTTTGGCTTACAAGAGAATCGATTGCAGGTTTTGAGCAAGCGGTCCAAGCCTATGCAGTTCATGTTCTTTCCTTGACTTACCAAAAGGTTCCCAGATCTGTGCTTGCTGAGGTATATACTTGTTCCTCCCTTACTCTAATAAGTCTGTAAAGTGTCTTGTATTGTCTGGTTAGTTTATTGAATCTCTCTGTAGATTTACCTACAGCTTTGTGCACCTGTCTCTAAAAACTTATAATATGTTGTGGTATGTCACAGGCAATCAACCTTGAAGGTATATCCTTGGACAAATTCCTTGAGCATCATGTGGCCAATAGCGGTTGGGTTCTTGAAAAAGGTCATGGCAAGGGCCAACTCATTGTCTTACCTCGAAATGAATTTAACCATCCTGAGCTGAAGAAAAGCACAGACGATGGAATTCCATTAGACCATGTGGCTCGAATCTTCCCCATCCTGGGTTGATTATCTTTCGTGCCCATTTCTATGCTTATGGCCGTTGTTCACATATTTCAAGCTTTGGATTCCAAGACTGATGATTACATGGCTTAGGTGGTTCATTATGGCAATGTAGTTTTCTTTTATTCTGTTTTGACTTTTGAGTATATGTTGAAAACCACATACGCTTAAGCAGCAGCAGGATTCAATATTATGTTTCTCTTTGTTATTGATCCCTGTATTGGTCTTCTTTACCTTGTTGGCTTGAGAGTTTGCGAGAAAATCTGAAAATGCAAATCATCCCTAGGTGTGCGAATTACAACTCACGACTCACCTAAAACCTATTGCATTTATATTGACGATGAAGTGTGCCAAGGTAGAATCTGAACAAATTAAATTAATCCTTGCTATAGTCGACTGTGTTTCTTTCTTTTCTTTTTTAAATGAATTATGGTGCTTTATGTAAGGGTCTTTCTAAATGTACCCAGCAAATTAATTTTTCATGAAAAGACAATTATATCCTTGTACAAAATGACAGTAATAGTCATGGTGAGCTTGAGAAGTCCCGCCGATGTTGAGTTTCATCCTTCCTGAAGGTGGGCAACGCCACTTAGCACCAACTCGTTTTGTCTTCTTTGAATGAGTTGGTATCACTTTCTTATAATCCTCTAGAAATTTACAAGCTCCATGAATCATGAACAAAGGGTTAAATAACCCTTAAGCCTCCATATTATATTGTTTCTGTCAGACCAAATAACCCAAAACACAACCAAGAATAATTCCAAAGACTGACCATGCAGCTTCTTGAACATCAACCTAACCCATTCACCAAGTGATAAATGCAAATTATCAGCCATAATGAGTTTAAGCGGACTTTGATATCTTCGACCAAGTCAGAACAAAATACGCAAGTCAAATCTGGGAGCTGCACTCTTTTAGAAAGCGTTGCTCTTGTGGGTAATATTCCCATCACTAGACGCCAAGCATGCATATGGATTTTTGGGGGAACACTTTCCAGAGCCTCTTCCAAAACACATCAGTTACACATCCTAACAGAGGGTTTCCAGTTTCTACTCCAAATGGAGATGTGGGTTTTGCTGGGTGCAATTAGTAAGGGTATTATTGGAAAAGATGTTGGGTGTAATTGTCAATTGTTTAGTACACGTAATTGTAATTCTTATTGCTTTTGAGTAGTCGCCTTAACCAAGGACTCTTGAATGGGATGAATGGCTACTATGAGATTTCTGAACATTCTCCTTGACCGTTCATAAACCCCACTTATTGCACTAAAAGGCCAATAAACAGTTCAACAACAGTAAGATTTCAGATACATTTACCCACATGGTTAGTTTTATGCGTGTCCACAAACATGAAGGTATATAAAGAATCAATGACCTGGGAATTCTAAAGTGGAGTGTCAAACAAGAGAGCAAAATATTTACAAGAATTAGATCTTGAGTCTACGAACCGATGGAGGAAGAGCTCCTAAAGAATCTCAACTGTTGACTATGTACTCTCTACTTTGGTATAGGTTCCCGACTGAAATTTTTTTATGACCAAATCAATGCTGTATCGTACACAACCCCCCGGCTCCACTGCTTTTGTTTTCTCCTTGTTCCGGATATGGCTAACATGCCATCTATAGTTTCTCATCCATGGATCAGCATTTTAGTAAACGGCTAGCGTGCCATCTACAGAGCCGAAAATGCAATACAGGGGAAAAATGATCCAAGTTTCAGTGGCAGAGTGTCTCTCCATAATTGACCCAGTTCGAGAAGCTATCTGGAAAGTCTTCAGGAACATTGGAACTCTCTCCATTACTAAAGGATAATCCTGTTCCTGTTTGCTCCTTTCCCTGCAGATTATAAGACAGCAACAGCAAGTATTAGGAAATGACATCTGAATCCATTCGGTAGGGGAGACAGGTACAAGTAACAAAGTTTATTCTCTGACATCATATTTTGCCAGAAAAAAGAATGACCATCCAAGCTCAAAAAAAGAGAACTGGATAATATGGAAATTAAGTAAAGTGTTTTCCGTCCTGCAACTATTTACATACAGAAATGAATCAACTATCAGGTTTCAGACCAAAAAGGGGAAAAGAAGAAAGAAAAAAGAACTAAGCTATCAAGTGGGAAATTACTTCTAGCATTCCAAAGGAAAGTTTACTGACCTTCAAGATGGATCCATACACACTTGTGGAGGGTGTAGAATCTCCTATTATTCCGTTGACAACATTTTCCGATGATAGCCCCTCAAATGGTGAGTTGGTAAGTATTGACGATCTACAACCATTACATCTCCACTTTCAGGCAACAGTTTAGTTATCTTATTTGATGGGAATCCCATTAGAATAAAAAGAACTCTCTTCGGTAATCAAAGAAAAAGATCTGTTTTAAATTTTAATTGGTAATCACAATAGGTACCTCTCATACAGCTCCTCCTCACATGAATTCCCAGAGGAAGATAGCCAGTCTAGATCCACAAAGTTTGAGAAATTATACCCATCTCCATGTTCAGAATAGTAAATATGATCACTTTCAAGACACCGATATCTTTGCAACTCTCCAAAGAGTTGTCTGCGAGGCATCGAGGGAGTGTACCTATACAGAAAAACCAAAATCACAATAAGCTGAATGAGAACTGATTGAAGGATCGCAATGTGGATGTAACTACTGTCCTCAACTTCCTTGTATTTCCTTCTCATTAAAACATGTTTTTACGTTTCCTCAGATTTACTTGTGTTTGCCTCAGCAATGGGACTAAAATTCTATTTACTCGTAATGTATTATGGAATAATAGACAATGTTGAGCCTTTCTTGATGAGTAATCCAATAAAAAAATTAAGATCAAGACAGCATGCCCTATATTTATTCATAGAACCCCAAATATTAGTGAGTACATACAATATCACAAAGAGTGCCATTTTTTATATTGCTTCTTTAGACTTCCTAATTTCTATCATGCGCTCTTTGAAAAATTTCTTCTCTTGACTGATTTCCATATTCGAGATCAACAACGGAACAGTACAGATTTCATATGCTGTTATGCTCCATCATTACAAGTTGTCATACAAGAAAAGGATAATTTGAACAGAAGAACAACGGTGGTTTACAAACCTTGAATATGCAATATCACTCTCACAAGTTGATATTTCAGGTGAGGATTCTGAAAGTGTCTTGCCTTGTTGAGTTTGATCAGGCAAAACCGGATAGGTAGTAAATTTCTCCTGCTTAACAGTTGGTGCTGACATAGGTGAGCTATTTGGACGGAGAATGTTTCCATCGGAATATGATCTCTTGAAACCGAACCTACAGAGAAGCAATTAGTTAGGTAAAGATTTGACAATGAATTTGAAAGAGGCAAGCATCACTGGTATATAAGTGAAAATAATATTAAATCAAACATAAAGCAAACATTACACAGTATATAATTTCCTTGCTTTACGACTTTCTCCATAAATATTCTGGAAACAGAACAGATGCAAGGAGAGGAACACCAATACGGGCCTTTATTTTCCCCAAGAAGCTTCAATATCCTAACCTTTTGTCCAGTCAAATGATGTAGGCCATACAACGGAACTAAAAAGATAATTAATATCACTAAATACCAACAAGAATTTTACTATTCATGGAGAGCAAACAATACCAGGTTAATGTAAACAATCAACCCTAGCCCATGCACCAATTATAAACAGACCATGTGAACTTGATATTAGAGAAAGCACGTTGGAATTAGGTTTCCCAGGATGAAGTAGCAAAACATTCTATTGCAACAAGTTATCAAATCTCAAGGCATTTGATTGGTCTACTACATACCATCCATCTTCATCCGTGTCTTTTGACCCATGCCTCCCATCATGGTAATGCTGGTCTGAATCCAGTTCCCAGAGTGCAGGTTTATCTTGCTGTGGTTGAAAATACCCAAGAAATCTGCTCCAATATCAGACGAAGAAAGACTTTTAGCATTGGCATGCATAATTGTAAGTGAATACATCCATGAAAAAACACAAAAAGCTGCAGGAATGTCAAAAGCGGAGCCGTTTTTTTTTTTTTTTGTATGCATAAAATATCACACACACAACCACCCCCCCAACCCACCCCTTACTTTTTTCAGAAGGTCATACAAAACATGACTAAGACTCAAGAACTTACATATTAATTGCATCTTGCTTCTGTGCATCCATATACGCATTGCTGTAATACCGTTGAAGAGTTCTGAAGAATTCCTGAGACTGAGTTGCTGCTCTCCACTGACCTCTTCTCTCAGAAAATATCTATACAGCATAGGAGCTCAATTAGTTTCAAAGAAAGTAATGGGTATATGACTGTCAGCATTTAAGATCCACCAATAGATTGCTAATGGATAAGCAGGTCCAATATTAGTCAATCTTAAAGCCCAGAAGTTATTCGATCCAATTTACACTTCAAAACATATTCCTCACCTTATTATGAGCAGCTGAACCACCATACTGGTGTGCAAGTGTGTCACCCATTCTTTCATAAAATCCCATTAAATCATCAGCCAATGGATCGTCAAGGTCTATCTTGGGATTCTCTAAAACTCCCAAAGCATGAAGCTGGTGTCCTAGAGCAGCCAACCCATATGCATACTGTGCAACATTTGTCCGATCAAGGCAGTCTATGCAATTGGTCCTCAGCACCCCATTCTGGAATATGGCTGGTTTGGTAGAATGATTTCCATTTGCAATGTTGCTGCCTCCAGTTGGTTTCCCCACTATGCTGTCAACATCCTCATCTCCATTAGCACAATGTCTTTGGGGAGACATACAATTGTCAAAATTTCTGTTCCATATATACATCGTCAAAGAACTATCAAAAACCAGAATTATTTCTTAGAATTTAAGATAGTTAGCCTATATTGAGGTTGTATGTGAATGTGATCATTTTAGTATATCTTGGTGATGTAATGAACTACACAGAAAATCCACTTTCTGAAGAGGAGTGCCAACAGGTAACTGAAATTGATGCAAAGAAACCTTTTGGACCTAAACTGACAATAAGAGCTTTTCACCATAAGTACAATAGAACTAGATACTCTAGAAAACTAAATAAGAAAGTTAACAAGGAATCCATAGACAATAAACCTGAAAAAAAAAATGCAAAAATCTGAGAGACACACCAAGAAGCAGCTGAACAAGACCTCAACAACTGGACATACACTTAACATGATTAACCTACAAGAGCGACATCACAAGTCTACAGCCCAGGACAAAAGGAACAGTATTGATTGTCAGAACTTGGGACAAAGGTTCAGGAATTTTGGTGTGAAAAACTTCATAACAAGACAAAAACATACTTGAGCATACAGCAAAGTGAACAGAACTTCTACATAAATTCGCAGGTAAGTTCATCCAAGTGCTAAAGATTCGTACAGATTACTTCAACTTGCAAACTAGTAAAATAAATGAAAACTTACTCCGATGAAGGCCAATTAATCATGCCCTCGGGTCCCATTTCTGGTGTAACTTGACAATAGAAGAACCCAGTTAAAGTCAAGGCATATGTAGCCACCTTTCCCAAGAGTAGTAAAGCATTTATAGCTTTGCTGGAGGGTAGGACGAAACAATGTCACTTCTTTGTTTAGGGAATACAATGTCAGACTACCATATTATTAAAATAAATGTTGGCAATTAATGAAATCAGACTACCTTCGAGAATGTTTGTGCAAATCCCAGTGGAGAAATCTGAGATGGTTCTCCTCAGATAGATCTTTATTAATGAAATCAATTGCATTAGCAAACTCTGTGCGTAGAATGGACTCTCGAGGCCTTTTTTCCTGTGTCTGTTGATTACAATAGATAAAAGTTACATAAGTAAATCAAAACGCATAGGTCAAGAAACTGGTAGAACTAACAGCAGTACTACATTACCAAACGCCTCATTTTGTAACAATTGTACGGTAAGCATATTGTAATTTGGTGCATATTTCAGTTGGGATTGTGCAGAAGAAAGAAACAAAAGGAAAAGAAAGCAGGGTATATTTAATATGAATACATGATTAATAGCATCAGTATAGGACTCTCGCTACATAAATTACCTTGATGAGATTTAAAATAATTATGGGGTTCCCATATCTCTTGGCAAGATTTTCAAAATGAAGCCTAGTGGCTTCGTAGTTTGGATCCTTCTTTGACACTGGAAGAAGACAAAAGTTAGTTACACGAATTCACAACATAATCTTGAGAGTTACATCTTATAACAGGACATACATATTATATCTGGTTTAATGTTTAAACGCGATGTTTCTTGTGACCAATAGAGAGGGATTGAGCCACGGTTCTGTACAACAGAACTTATTTGCACAGGAAAGCCCTCAGGAACATCCTCAAAAACTATCTGTTCAGTCTCAACATCATTAGCTACTCTTCCCTTCTCATTAACACCACGTTTTAGATACCTATATGAGTAAAAGCAACAAGTGAGACATACACACATGAACATATTGTATGTGCATAAGATTGTGAGCATGTTAGCTAGCATATGTTATCATCCCATATTCAAAGAAATGGAAAAAAGAAAAAAGAAAAAATAAAGCCCTATGATCTTAACCATGTTAACAGCTTCAAAATATTCCTAAATCCAAGAGAACCGAGAGATAATATCCATTGTGCAAGAGAGAGAGAGAGAGAGAGAAAACACAATTTTACTGTTTTTCAGAAGAGCCCTTTCAGAACAAGAAATATATGATGGATACACCATCTAACAAGGTTATCCAAACTTACCTATTTTAGTAAGGAAAACGATCAATTTTCTTAACCCATCCATCAAGACCAATAAAATCAAAAATACCTAATTGAATAAGGGAATATAAATTTGAATGCACCCTCACCTGGTTCCCGCATAGTGACGTGAACGTCTTGCAATGAGGGTCAGTTTGAAGTCACGTCCAGATGTAGAGAGAGTGGCCTGCATCAAGTTTCAATAAGCCATCAGTCCAAAATCCAAAAGTGAAGAAACAAGGACAGAACAATCATGCACCAGATCTGTCTTGCAATTTTTATAGCTGAAAAAGCTAGTAAAATTAAAATAAATCTTGAAAATATCTGGTAGAGCAAATCTTCAAAGAATTTAGTAAAACACAAACTGTAGTTATCTGAGCAGGTAAGCTGATGTGAGTTACGTGAGATAGTAATGCTTGTTCCATAAGCAAAAATTTAATGGGACTATTTGAAACTTATTGAAGCTTGTACTTGAAGAAGGAAGTTAGTTTCCATCAAGAAACTGAGAACAATACATACTAACTGAAGTACTGTTCAGCAGATATATTGTGAAGGGAAGTACACCCTCACCTGTCTAAAGAAACCATAAACCAATGCAACTGTCCAAACAGTATTTTGCAGGTGATTCCTTATTCCCCGAGTTAAGAACTCATTCCAGACGAACATGGTTTCATAAACAACATGTCCCATCTTATGATCACACATGTTCTTTTGAAGACTACGCATAACATTGTATGAGTAGCTGAAAAAGAAGTCCTTTGTGAGGTCCATTGTGCACAAGAGCTTCTTGTATCTGAAACCATCAATGAAAAAGAGAATGTATTAGCAGACCCAACAAAAAGTTAGTGTATAAGCATTTGTAAATAAATAGCCATGATCTAATGATGAGCCTAGGCAATGCATAATAAAAGATCCCGCCTGAGAAAATCTGGGCTATACAGTGTCTCACAATAACGAAAAATAGAAGTGATAACTAAATGCTTAGAACTCTGTCATCAGATGTGCAAAAATTATTCTACATATAACATCAATAAGTACGAACAATCCATAATTTACCAAGAACTAGTTTGAAATCAGCAGATTTGAACACTATACAACTTGCAAGAAGGACTAATATTAAGAGAGGGCCAATCCAGACCAATCCTATTATAGAAGCCTTCACAGCATACAATGCGATTGTACTTGAGATCTTATATGTCTAAGATAAGAGGGCCAAATTTTATGTACTAGAGAGTTACTAATTCAGACCAAGATCAAAGAATGACAGATAATTAAACTTAATTCCCTCGTAATGTAGTGATCAATACATTGTTTTGGGGACGATGCCATGCAATAAGTACATCTACAAGCAAAATGGACAAATACCTGTCTTCATCTCTAGAATCAGCGATACTGCACTGAACAGGTGAATTTGGAAGTGGGATCATTTCACTTTTGGAGATGGCATATACCGCGTGGCCACGAATGGCACCTATCTTTCTTCTCTTTGTTATAAGCAGCATGTAATAGGGCCCCAGAAATTTAATGAACCCTACAACCACCGAGCCACAGTCAGTAGAGAAATAATTTTGATTTTTGTGGAATGCGAAAAAAATAAAAAGTGAACTCAGAGAATCCCCCATACCAATAATGCCGTAACAAGTAGTGACAAACTTCAATCCGCCAGTGACCTTGTTCCCTTCATGTACCCGCCTCAAGAGGTCAGAACATTCACGTTCGGTATAAGTAGTAGAATCTTCAAGAACATTGAGCTCACAGGGATCCAATCGATCAATCTTTAGTACCCTCCAATACGTTCTACTCTTGTCCCTTCCAATCATGTAAAAGTTCTGTAGGCATCAAAACAAAAATGCACAAGTTGGTATCCATAAACAGCCAGTTTTCCAATAGAACACTTAAAAAAAACTGATGAATTGCAAAACTTGATTGGAGCGAACACCCCGAAAAGATAACATTTCATTCCTAGGCAAAGATAACAGTTCATTCCTAGGCAAATACAGCTAAAATAAAACACATTCTTAATTCAATTATACCAATCTCCAGAAAATAATATAATGATTGCAAAATTGAGCTGAACTGAGAAATTACCGATCGAGTCTCGTAAAGCCTGAATTTCTGCATATCTATGTGCTGAGGAGGAGTAATAACTTCCTCGTCTCCTCCGGGGTGGGAGAACGGCGGCGGCTCCGGCGCATTTTCCGACGAGGCCATTATAAATATTCCCGAAACTCAGATCCCCGAGCACAAGCTCAGGGCCCTATCAGAATATCATGCACAGCCGAATCAAACCCCCAGAACCCAAAATCCAATTCCGACTCGTCTTCGAAATCATTCACCAAATGAACCCCAAACTGGGGAGTTTGGCTGCTTCAAATACAACATTTCACGATCAAATTCCCAATTAGTAAACAGAAACACGAAAACAACGAAGCTCCTCCTCCTCCTCCTCAGCACCAGACCTTGCCTATTTCAGCTCCTCTTCTTTCCATTCACGAAAACCAGACCCTGGTGCCGCCGATTTGATTCAAATCAAAATCAAATCTTTCCGAAATCCTGATCTCGAATAATCGAATAAAGGCGACGGAATATAAATTCCCGGATCGAATAATAATAAAATGAAATTGGAAATTACTACGTAAATTTAGGGAGACAGAGAGATAGATATACAAAGAGTGAGACAGAGAGAAAAGATGGGGTTTGAAAATGGAAGCTTTATATGGAAGGGAAAAGAAGCCCCTATAATATTATCAAACCAGAAATGAAAATATAAACTTAGGGGGCGCAAAAATCAATTATATATATCATACACACAAAAAGAAATTGTAATTAATTCAATGGAAAAATTAGAGAGAAAAAAAATTAAAGAGTTTGGGAGGTTCGAGAAGAAAATAGGGTTGGAAACCAGAGAAAGGAACAGAGACCTAATTATTGATCATCTTATTTATATATATATATATATTTTTTTTTAGTTGCTGTTGTTTGTACGACACATCTGGACCAAAAGAAAGCCACAACCTTGGGTGACCGCTCTCAGTTTGTCCACACATTATTTTTGTTTTTTTTTTTGTTTTTGTTTTTTGTTCTTTAATTTTTTGATTTTTTTGGTTTTTTGTTTTTTTTTGTGAGATGAGATTGATCATTTGATTGGGGTTTTAATATAATCAATGATTAACGGACATTAATACCAATTATTGTAGATGACCCTATCATTTAAATTGTCATTGTGGAGTAAGTTTTGTGACTTGTGCTATAATCCTGCTTATATTTTTGGTAATCTTGATTTAGAAATATGACACTATCCTAATCAATGTTAGACAACACTTGATTTGGAAACCAAGGCAAAGTATTAATTCGTTAAAAGAGAGTATGAATGTAGATGCAGACTTACAGTATTTAGACCAATCATGTAATCGAACATGATTTAGTGTAAAATGATCGATTTTTTTTTAATTTTTTTATTTTATCTCATTAAATGATGTGACAATTTATTGGTCATCTGCTTTTTTTTGTTTTTATTGATTTGGATTACAATTCAAACATATAAAAGAGTGGAGATTAAAGATAGTAGGAAAATTGGCATCAAACTCCATAACAGTGCAGCCAAAAAAGCGTGGAGATTAAAGATCGTAAGAAATAAATATATATACTCTTTAGAAGACAAATGAGAGCTTTCTTCTTCTTCTTCTTGTGTTTTTTTTTGGTTGGGGCATTTACCCGAAGAAGTCAATTGGCTTTGACTTCAATTGCCGTACCAGAAGCTATTAAATCATTTTCATAACTTAACAAGTCTCTGCTTTTATTTTGGCCGGTGTGTTTGAATTTATATAACTAGCCCCATCGCCAGTGGTGACGATCATGAGTAACCAAACCCCCCAGATTTGGCCCTCTCTGTTGCTACCCACGATTGCCCGTCATTTTTAATACCCGTCACTCTATCAATTATTGATCACCGTTCACATTGCAATGCTCATCATTTTCTGGGTTACACTTGCACACTTACACACTTACATGGTCCTGGACCTCCTGGTCCATTCATAACAAAAAAACAAAGACATGTCGCATTAAACCCAGAAGACCAAGATAGAAACGTGTATCACAGATGGAAAAACTCCAACCCTAGTTAACCCAAGCTTATCATCATCACCCTGGTTCAATCATTGATGGGTGGTCTTCTTTGTAAATTTTCTGCATGTGTGCTTGAATTTTCGTATATGCCATTGGGGCTGCGGCAACCTCGAGCATATTCTAACGACCTATTGTGAACCATGTGCTTTTCTTGTATAATTAGACTTTCTATATAATACGCACAAGAGGTCCATCATTTTGGTAATACCAGGTCCTTGATCCTCCTTGTTAAGCACGTGGCAAATTATTATTTTGTCACATCAAAACATGGGTGTGATGAGTTCTGTGACCAAATAGTTTAATTATAAGAAAAATGTTTGAAGTTTAATTGGGATAAGTTATTGAAATTGTGCATTAAAACACGTGGATCAAATTTTTGTTGTTGAAATATATGGCTAAATATAGAACACAAAATACGTTGACATTAAATTTATGGATGCCACTATTGACATCCTTCTACTTATTATTATTTTTTTTTATTAAAGCCAAGCTATCAACTACTGGCAACTTTACCGGTTCATTTCTCTTTGTTTTTCGCTAGTATCCTATTTCTTTTTAGATATCTCTATCACGATAGTAAATATACTAGTTAATTGATAGTTTTAATCCACCATTCAAATAAAGTAATTGACTTGAAAGAAAATCTGCTTTTGGAATCGTTAAGCTTGAATCAAAATCTATCAGATGTTTTTTATCATCTTTTTGTTCATCTTAATATTGGAATTGGTCAAATTGACAGTTTATAAATAGGGATTTTGACAATTTACCCCAACTCTAGGGACTTTTTTCCCCCTTACACCACCTAATTTTTTTTTTCCCCACTTACCCATAAGGACTCTAATAAGGTCTTCCCTATGAGCATCTTTAGCAATACTAGTTATATTTGAGTCAAATTTTAGCTAAAAAGTTATTTTGGCTAACTACTTTTAAAATACATCTGCATCAATTCTCTATATTTTAGCTAGCTTTGAATTTATATTGTTTTTCGAATGAAAATTAAATAGTTTAAATGTATTTATATATCACAAAAATAATTCAAAATGAATGTTTTAAATTAACATAAATTATAGACATGCTTATCTCGCTCTCTATATTTAGGAGCGAGATAACTAAAAGTTATAATGAAGAGTCATTTAGAGCATTTCCAAGAGACTACTTATTTCAAAATAAATTTAATATTTAGCTAATTTTAGGCTAAAATTCTACTCTAACAGAATACTTAAACAAAAGTTAGATTTAACTTTTGCTAAATTCTCTAGCTATATTTAGTTAGAGATTGAGAGAATTTAACTAAAAACTAAATTTGGTTTGGGATTTAGGTATTCTGCTGGAGCATAGCTCAATAGTTAACTAGTTATATTTAACTTTTAGCTAGGAAAATAAGTATCATTGTTGGAGATGCTCTTAGCAGACTCTCTATTTTGGCTTCTTAGCTATTTTGGAGAGCATGTTTAACTTTTTATCTATTTTAGCAGATGCACCAGACTCCTAAGTGGCTCTCTATTATAACTTTTAGCTATCTCACTCCTAAATATAGAGAGCGAGATAAGAATCTCTATAATTTAAAACATTCATTTTGAGTTACTTTATGTAATTTATAGATACATTTAAACTATTTAATATTTCTTTAAAAAATAATATAAATTTAAAATTAGCTAAAATAGACGTATTTCTAAAGTGGCTAGCCAAAATGACTTTTTATCTACTTTAGCTATAATTTGACTACTTTAGCTATAATTTGACTCTAAAATTGCTAGCATTGCTAAAGATGCTCTTAGCTATTTTGGAGAGCATGTTTAGTTTTTTATTTATTTTAGCAGCTGCACCAGACTCCTAAGAGCAACCCCAACAGATTCCCTATATTTTGATTTTTCTCTACTTTAGGGAAAAATAAGCCTATTTTGCTCCAACAGGTTCCCTATAACGATCCATATTTTAGGGAAAGTGAGGAAAGAGAAAACCAAATTCCCTATATTTACAGCAAACTCTAAAATTTTAAGGAAGAATATGGAGATTTTAGAGATTGTTATAAAATAGGGAATCTGTTAGAGTTAGAGAAGACAAATAGACTAAAGCTTTGACTTTTAATTCCCTATAATACAGAAATTATAGGGAGTCTGTTGGAGTTGCTCTAAGTGGCTCTCTATTATAACTTTTAGCTATTTCGCTCATAAATATAGAGAGCGAGGTGTGACTCTCTATAATTTAAAACATTCCTTTTAAGTAATTTTATGTAATTTATAAATACAATTAAACTATTTAATCTTCATTTAAAAATTAATATAAATTTTAAATTAGCTAAAATAGAGAGAAATGATGCAGACGTTTTTTAAAAGTGGCTAGTCAAAATAACTTTTTAGCTACTTTAACTAACATTTGACTAAAATATGGCTAACATTGCTAAAGATGTTCTTAGGAGTCTGGTGCAGCTACTAAAATAGATAAAGAGCTAAACATGCTTTCCAAAATTGCTAAGAAGTCAAAATAGAGAGTCCTAAAGATACTCTAGTACCCAATTTCAAAAAAAAAAAGGTATTCCCTAATTAAGTTTATTTTATTTTTGTTTAAGTATATCCTTGTTTGTGTGTCTGGCCCAAACCCTAGATTACTTGACCTAGTGGTAATAGGGTTAATTAGAAGGATCTAGATATTCCTATTCAATGTATGATTACCTTTCCTTGTATAATTCGGATTCTATGCATTGTAATCCTCTATATAAAGAGGCCCCTATTATCAATGAGAATATAATTTTTGAGACTACTTTGCTCTCACTCCTTTGTTATATATATATATATATATATATATATAGAGAGAGAGAGAGAGAGAGAGAGAGAGAGAGAGAGAACACATATGAGATTTCACCGAAGTCCAGTTATCGAAACCAGGAATCCGATCATCGACTGCCAGAATCCAGTCACCAACTGCTGGCCACTAAACTTCTTTGAAAACCTAGTCGGAGGTCCCTAAAGAGGTCGTCAGAGGTCTCATAGATCGCCGGAGAGGTTTATCGCCCTCCAATAAACTTTTATTACCCCCAATCAATAAACTTTTATTACCCCCAATAAGCTTTATTGGGGGCAATAAAAGTTTATGAAACCTCGCCGGAGATCTCGAAAGAGATCATCGGAGATCTCATAGGTCACTAGAGAGCTTTATTGCCCCTCAATAAACCTTTAAGTTGCCGGAATGAGAACTAATATTCCTAAAATTAGACAAATAAAACTTTGATTAAGGAAAAACGAGGAGATTACATCAATTCAAAATATTCATGGGGCAATAAACGTTTATTACCCCCCAACAAATATTTTATTAGGATAGTAGGAGACAATAAAACTTTTTTTTTCTTTTTTATTTCTTTATGGGCCTTGTGCCCCCATTTTACCAATAAACAAAAAAAAAGAAAAAAGAAGGGAGACGGGGCTTGAGCACATCCGACCCGGCAGAGATCTTGATCACCACTGACTTCATGCCTGAATCAAACCCCTCGTTGAAGGAGATCTGTGAGGCGTCGATCATACTTTGTATTCAATCTAGATTTTAAATGATTTTGTCTGACTTTTTTTAATCTATGGATTTCCATGAACTCTACGGAATTCACGGATTGTTTTAATTCCATATGGATTTGAACAGATTCTACTGTATTGTATTAGCAAGATTTGTTTGGATTTGAACAGATTCTACTATATTGTATCAGTAAGATTTTTATTTTTATTTTATTTTTACTGGTTACAAACTCATATATAAGGATATCTTATATCTCAATTCCCAAGCATAGTTTCCAGATGTTTTCGTCATATTAATGTCACATACCAAACCTGTTCATATATGTATGTATGGATTAGTAAAGCAATTCAACTTTCGCCATTGACCAAGTCCAATATTAAACGCCCTAATATCCGGTAAGCTCCAGCTCCATCCTCAATGTATTTAAGCACCATTTCCACACGATCCCTGTCCTCAACTTCTAACAAACTTGCATCCATTTTCATATTAGACATGGGGTTTCTTAGAACAAGCTTGATTAGACAATGCAACCATTTTCTCTAGGCTGACCCGGCATTGCAGATGTTGGCAAAAGCTCGTGTGTATTTCATTCCGGATATGTCGATAGCTTCCCACAACGACTCTCATAGGTCCTTATCTGCATAGGAAAGAACTTCAGTTCAACAACTGAGAGCTGCAATAAAAAAAGTGTGAAATTTTTTTTTCTGAAAGATAGGAGAATGTACAAACATCTTGAAATAGAAATTAGCCACCAATTCGATCACAATAGAGGAAAAGTTCTCAACTAACCTAATAGAACTCCTTATTAACAAGAAAGAAAAAAAGACTTCAAGATGGCAATATAAGCTAATGACAGTTCCACACAATCTTCATATTTTGATCTCAATTTTTTTTTTTTTTTTGCAATTATTGTATTTACATAAAAGAACATTCATACTACTTAGATGAATAACAGATTCTCCTCCTACAAGAATCCCCTTTCTACGCATCCATGGAGTGCTGGAAAAGCTATGCAAACAGAAACCTAACATATGTCAAAGTGGCAAAATTTAAGATAAAACTAAATATCCCAGAAGTATTTTTTTCCAAAGGAGCTCCAATTGGAATTAATGGAGGTAGTGAGAGTCTTTGCTTGTGGTTTTCATTAAGCGGAGGAACATTCAAATAAGTGTTGGTACACTGATTCCTCCAGGACAGTATGTATCAATTATATATAAACCATACAAACTCTATGTATCACTTACATTTTTCAGAGTGCTACTCTAGCCTTGAATGTGCTAGACTAGAGCCTTAAATAGATACTGCCAAGCAATTGACTCATCCAGAGGCATATGTGAAGCACAATACAACACTCATATGCTCAACCTATACACAATTTTGACAACTAAACTATACAAGCTGCAAATCTTCTGAAAATTAGAATGGGAGGTTGTACACGTATTGGTATATTCCTCTATGCATCACTGATAAGCGATCCTTACTCACCCAATCCTAACAATCACCCAATCAGCGATTCTTATTCACACAATCCTACCAATACAAAGCCAAACAAAAATTTCATCCTAAAGAAGAAAAAGCCCCAAAAGAAGCCAAGCTACATCAACCATCAATATCAAAACCAAATATTCATAATCGAACACCTAATATATATGCAGACTTGATACATGAAATCCTTCAGCAAATCAAAAACGTTCTTAAGAAGAATGATTTGTCCACATAAACTGTCTAACCTGATCAAATAATAGCAAAACCTTTTCAACAAGTGATAATTTCTCCCAAGTTTCACAGGTTGAGGTTACTTCGAGGTCAGAGGTCGAGGTCAGTCGTCTTCTCTCTTTGGCGTCTTCTTCATCTTCAGAATGATAGATAAAAAATGAAAGATGTCAAAATCTCACCTCTAGAGGGTGGATTTCTGATAGGGTTTGGTATTTATACCAAGCACCCTAAAATCCTATAAAATCAAGCATTTAATAAAATCCTACAAAATCATTAGGCTTTTGAATACCACCAGAATTGAAATGACTTTTTAAAATCTTGATTGAATACCTCAAGATTTTAAAGGACTTTTTAAAATCTTGATTGAATACCATAAGATTTTAAAAGACTCTTAAAATACAAAACAATCCGATAGACTCCTAATTGAATACACCCCCCAAAGATCCGTTTTCTCTCTGATTTGATTTAGAAGAGTCCATCTATCTTCCTTCCATACTGTGTCAAATCTATTGCAGAAATCTTGAGTAATCAGGTACTGCTTCCCGAATCTCCATCGAAAAATCTTCTAATCTCTATATGCTTCTTTGTACTTTTCCACATACGTACACAGTTTTCCTCCTTTGCATCTCACTCAAATCCGACCCTGATACTTCTCCTGAAATTTCAATCGCTTCAATGACAATTGGGATGCAGGAAAGCAAGTTGCGGATATGAAGCTCAACGCAATCGTTGTTCTGATAGAGCGAGATGGCTTTTGCCCACCATTCCTTGTTGATCACAATCGGAGGTCTCGACTTGTTCTCTGGAAACTACTAATTACATGCCTGAAGTCTAATAGTCTGATTATGATTCCCCTCTCTGTAACTACTAATTGCATCCCACCGTCAAAAGGAACCAAAACTTCGCCGCTAAAGTCACCAGAGTCGTTCCACCTGAGCAGGGGAGTGGTGCGTAACGCCGGCCTTCTCAATCTCGCACCATCGTCTTCATTCCCGACAACCGATGACCACCACGACGAGGACAATCAGCATGGACCTGCTGAGTGAGAGAGAGAGAGAGAGAGAGAGAGAGAGAGAGTGTGGCAGTGGCATATAAATAAACAATACCGATTCTTTTATCATGCTTTTGAAATTATATATGGTGATGACTCTCGTACTTAAAAGTTCATCCCAAAAAGAAGAAAGATAGATAGAGAGGAAGAAAGGAAAATGAGGAATGTTAATAGTGTTTGTTCCTTTTTTGTCTTTTTGTTTTTTTTTTCCTATTGGTTGGAATATTTGTTTAATAGTACTTATTATTTTAATTTAATTCATGGTGGGAAAAATAGGGTTTTTTTTTTTATAATGAAACTATAAAAGTATTGTTTGTAGGGTGAACTAAGTAGTTTGTAGGGTGTGTATAGCCTCACTCTAAATTTATTTAATCATATGTTTTTGAACATCTTAATATTTTAATTGGTCAAATTTGACGGTTTATAAATAAACAATACCAATTCTTTTATCATGCTTTTGAAATTATATATGGTGATGACTCTCGTACTTAAAAAGTTCCTCCCAAAAAGAAGAAAGATAGATAGAGAAGAAGGAGCGGAAGAAAGGAAAAAGAGGAATGTTAATAGTGTTTGTTCCTTTTTTGTCACTCTTTTCTTTTTCTTCTATTGGTTGGAGTATTTGTCTAATACTTATTATTTTAATTTAACTCATGGGTAAAATAAGGTTGTGAGGGTCATTTTGTGTTGTGAACCTTTGCAGCAAGACCCTCTTGATTAAGCGAGACTAGGCCCAAAATTGTTCAAAGGTTGGACCTGAAAACAACTTCGTTGCAACTGCTAGATGATAACAGCAGCTATTGGACTAGATAATAACAGCAGCGATTGGATTAGATGATACAACAGCGATTGGACTAGGTGATAACAGCAACAATTGGAGTTAATTTTACGAGAACAGAACGTATAGGTAGATATGGTGTGGGAGCTGAATGCCTGAGAGTTTAGCAGAGAGATAGAGAGTTCTAGCAATGGCATGATTTCTGGGTTTGGGTTAAGGTTGATTGGGAGAAATTGATGGCTAGGGATTCAGAGATAGAGCTTGATCTCTTGCTTCCTGTTTATGGGTTGTTATGGCTTGCTTCCAACAGCGATGAACCCGCTTTTTATCGTGGAGATAGGAGGGGAAGATTCGTGCTAAGAACCGGGGGTTTTGAAATGGTATTCTTAGTTTTGGTGGGATAATCCTAAAGCTTTCAGTTTTTGTTTTCTCCATGAAACCAAAAGAGTGAAAGCTTGCTCTAGATATGAGACTGAAGGTTGGTGGTATAGGTATAAGACGGTGGCAATTCTAGATTTTGTGCTACTGTGATCTTTGAAGAATTCTAATCCCTTATTTTCTGCTATTGTAAATTGTAATCACAAAGTTTGAGGGCTATTGGAAATCGAAACGGGATTGCTGGGTATATGAATCAAAGCTTCTCCATAGATTCTGGGTTCTTGCCAGAAATGGTGAAGCATTAATCCCAGCAACAGCCTTGATAGAGCGATATTTCTAGTTTGGGGAAGAAGATGGTTTCAATGGGCTTTGGGCTAGAAGCTGCTGTAATGGACTTCGGGCATGTAAAGAAATAACTCTAGTAGGCTTTAGGTTTTGTTGGGCCTGCTTTCATCTCTCTACTATCCTTTGTTAAGATTTTAGCCCCTCAAGCATGAATTTTGGTCCCCAAGCTCAAAATTGTCGATGGGCATTCTCTTAACAATAGGCCTCACAGAATCCGTTACCTTCCACACCACACCCTTCCATATAAGCCCCAAACGTAGCTTGGGTCTACGTGTATCGCATGGTAAATAAGCATGTTGGCTCCTTTGAAAATGCATGTCAATCGTTTGAGAATTTGGGCTTCTCGTATAGCTTGCTAAATAGAGAGCTTCCTTTTGACGTGAAATGGGCTTGCTTGAAGCCCCAATTAGCTTACGAGGTTGATGACTTGCCCTCTTCGCTTATCACTCATACAATTTGAACTAGTGGAAATTTGGGTGTCAACAAAGGCTTTTATAATAAAAGTATTGGTTGTAGCGTGAACTAAGTAGTTCGTAGGGTGTGTTTAGCCTCACTCTAAATTTATTTGTTTTGTGCGATATAGAATTTGTCATATATATTATAAAAGTTATATATGTATAACTAGAACTTGAGAGTTTATGTCTAGACGTCTAGCCAATTCAAATTTCAAGTTATTGGGATAGTTCCATAAGTTATGTTGGTTTAAAAATCCATTCATATATACAATATAATAGAAATTAAATTACAGTAACAAATAAAAATTCGCAAAAAGAAATCCTCCCGTTCTGATTAGGAATGATAATTAAATATCAAAATCTATATACTAAAACTGATCATTTGAAATCACAACAACCAGAAAACCGCCACCTTAACATGTTCACCTCCTAAATCTCGATCAACTTGGCATGCAGATGCAACTACATGTGGTAGAACAATACTTTTGAAGAAGTACTTAAAATTTGAGCACACTCAGAATAGTGACACAGTTCCGACGTGAAATATATGTCTGAAGATTAATGGAGGCTTTTGAGAGGAGGTGGGTGTGGTAATGGAATCAATCCCTCACGATGAAAATTTCAGCACAAATACCCGCAACAACTGTACGTAGAAACAAAGTTGTTGTCATAGCAGGTTTATATTGCCATCAGAATAGTGAATAACAGAGAAACGGCTAGGGGTTTCTTAGATTAACGGAGGATGGAAACGAAGCCATCGGTTTCAGATGGAGGGTAGTTATACCAGGTTTTGGTTTTGTCATCTTATCTGAAACAAATATCAGTCAGTTATTCTATCACCGTTTCACATTACTCATCTTCATATTCCCAATAATTAAACAAGTGGTAAACCTCAAAAACTCAAAATCTGGTCTTGGTCCAGAAAAAATTATTTCATACACGAAGACCCTAACCCTAGCTGAGCTTGTTCGATCAGTTATGTGGTTTGTTCGTATATATCATGCATATATAGCATTTACATGTGAATAGAATCAAGTTTGGTGTAGAGATTAGTATATACAGTTTGGGTTGCGGCCAGCTTAAGCATATACCATATGATATGAATTACTGTTAATCATATGATCGAGTTGTTCATAAGTGAACGATTAGTTTGTAACATCAAAACAAGGCTATCACGAGTTGCGTGACCACTTTGTTTAATCAAGATGTCAATATTGTTGTTTAGTCAAACTACACTAATGACATTTCATATTCCTCAAGTAGACTTTTCGTTGCTCCGTTTGCTATAGTTTGTAAGTGAGATGTCATGAGTTTGATTTTCGTAATCATTTACGAGTATATAGTAAAAAAAAAAAAAGTTAACCTAAATTTTTATTCATTTTGTTATGAAATATTATAGAAATTAATTAGGACTGAAAATGGTCTACCAATTAATTAACATTGAAAGAAGATTGAAGCATGCAGAGTACAAGCTAGCTTGTCTCATAGATTGCTCCAATATCCAAATTTGTGTTGATCGACTTAAACATCATTCATAATAACAAAAGAAAAAGTAACATTATAAATTGGGGTGTTTCATTACATATGCATCAAAGATAATCCAAAGAAACAAAAGCATGAACTTTACAATGGCAGAAAAATATTGAATCCATTTAAAAGTTAAATTAACCCTATTGGACTAAAAGCACAGTGCACTTGTTATGCTTGGTACTCTGTCGGGATTGTTGGTGGGCAGTGCTTCTCGACAACACACTTGTACTCATGCTGACTATCTTTCTGATGGTAGGTAAACTAGAACTTTGGTTATCGCAATATAGGTGATGGACATCCTTGACATAGTTGCGCAGATCCGAGGACTGGTATGTAAAGTGTGTAATTAATGTTGTAACTTGTAAGGTAGCATTCCATGGCCTCTTTGAAGGGAGCATTATGTAATTGGCCCGGAAAATTGCAGAAGCAGCTGTAAGGGGCATAACAAAGCATGCTGTAATTTGGAAGAGATAGTTCTGCAAGGTACGTAGTTCGCCAAGCACCCTAATTGCAATAATGGAAGCTTATTGGCCCCTTGAGCAGCACGAACAAATCGGCCTAAAAACATTTAGTTGTTATGGCTGTCATTTTGTACTTCAAGTAACTGAAAACAGAAGATTTCATTTCGAAGACATTTTCCTCGAAGCAAGTGTTATAGGTAATTAAGGTCACGTAACACGTCGACCGATGGTGCACACATATATTCATATTTTGATGAAAGCATCAAGCAGGAAACACCAAGTAACTGTAGCCGCTCTCCATTGATAGGATTCCCCGAATTCAGATCAAGATATACCGATCTGTGTAGTTCACAGTTACCCAGCCTCCTTCAGTCCTTCTAGTTCTGTGCATAAATGAAGTTGATAAAAGAAGAATTATGCATGACTACTTTCTTAAATGCGCGTTTTAATGTACTTCCATTGTAGGTTCATTTTTGTTCAAAAATAGATGGAATACATAGTTACCCTCATATTGGGATAGACAGTGAACAAAAGAACTCACAGTCACATAACCACATTCCACTCTACTTAACCACATCGCTTTTTTAAGCTACATGTGGATTGTCTCTGTGTCCCTGCCGCCACCACAAATTTGCCAGCCGAGGCCGCTGAGGTTTGTGTAAACAAAGTTTCCCTACCCGTAACCTTGCAACATTTTAAAAGTAAAACAATTTTGTATAGTCACATAACTCTCTTATTCATAGTGAGAGATCATATTATTGACTTAAGAATTACCAATTTGTTATAACTCTAAATGTGAAATGAATTATATGACATTATTGATAAAAAAAGAAAAGAAGCCAAAATTAAAACAATAACCACATGACACTATGATCTTTGTCTTGCCTCAAATCTGACTCATGAAAGAAGATAAATCTTGATAAATGACCACTATTAAAACTTAAAGTTGAAAATGACCATATTTTGTAAAATAGTTAAACAATGATCATTTAGAGAGATAAAATGTCTTAATTATCCTTAATAAATGCAACTTCTCGGAAAAGAGTTGGGTCATTTGTACTGTTGGTGCATAGAAAAATTTCCACGTCCTTCTCAGTCCCATCATCATGTTCTTGTTCTATTATATTTTTGTTTCTTTACCCCACTCTCATTGATAAAAGATTTCTTCTGATTGTCTCTTAACTCTCACCATCCATGACTTCAATCAATACACTTCTCAAACCTTTAGATGAGTGTGTCTGAAGCTACGGTTTGAGAAGAGCATTGAAATACTGGATGGTGAAAGTGGAGAGATGATAAGAATAAATTCTCTATCTATGAGAGGGAAGGAAAGAAAAAAGAACGAAAAACAAATAAAATAGAAGAAAAACGTGATCGTGATGAGACTGAGAATAATGGGGGAAAAAAATATTTGTGAGGAGTTGGATATATTAAGGATAATTAAGACATTTTAGCACTCTAAATGGTCATTTTAACTGTTTTTAAAATTACGGTCATTTTTCAACTTAGACATTTAAAAGTGGTCATTTATTAAAGGCAAAATAGTCAAATTACCCCTGATTTATCCCATGATTGTCGATTTACCCCATAACATTTTAATTTTGATTATTTACACCTCCACTTTTTCAATTGTTGCCGATTGGTAATCTACCGTTAATTTTTGGACTTTTCATCTAATTTCTCCGTTAGCTTGGTTAGCATGTGAGGAGTATTTTTGTCTTTCCAATTGTCTATCGAAAAAAAAAATTAATCAAACCAACAATCAATGTCAGATTTTAGGAGAGAGGGATCTGGAGAGAGACATGCCACTGATCGATGAACCCAATAATGAAAGGGCACAGCTGGATCTGGCGAGAGAGACCATGTCAGAGAGAGAGATTTGCCCTGACTAAAAGTACAAGGATACTAGTATAGAAGACCTAATGGCAGTGGTCCATTTTTACTGTTTTTTTAATCCTCTCCGCTTTCTTCTCTTCTCGACATTTAAGTTCTCTTCAACTTGGGACTTCTTCACTTGTCGTTGGAGCCAATGAATTTGGCAAAGCCAGCATTATGTATGTGGGTGTGATCTTTGCTTAGTTGTTTAAGTTAAAATCTAGAAAAGGATTGGAACAAATAATCCATTTTATAGACCAGGTGTCGTTTGCTCATATCTCTGACTCCATAATTAGTCTCAACCATTCTTTTGGTTGAGTAGAAATAGAATTAGATCTTACCCGTTACTCTCACTTGGTTGCAGGCGAACAATGGTTTGAGAAATTGTATTTCTGATCTAATATGCATCATATTTCCATCGCACTTGAAGGTTTGTGAGCTTTTTGGGTTCATTTCTCTCATCAATGGAGGATAATATTTACTGTCCAATATAATTTGGGCACATATTAACTTAAGGTAAGAGACCAATAAAGCTCTCACATGTCAACGAAGGATTGTTGGTGACAAATTTCATCTCTCCCTATATCCCTCTCTCCTAAAATCTGACATTGATTGTTGGTTTGTTTAATTTTCTTTCTGTAGACAATTGAAAAGACAAAAATGCTCCTCACATGCTAACTAAGTTAACCGAGAAATTGGATGAAATGTCTAAAAGTTAACGGTAGGGGCTAAATCGGCAACAATTAGTAAAGTTAGGGTGTAAATAATCAAAATTAAAATGTCATGGGGTAAATTGACAATCATGGTATAAGTCAGAGAGTAATTTGGCTATTTTGCCTTTATTAAAATTTCTCCCACATTATCGACCCTAGAC
The DNA here is from genome assembly GCA_024704745.1 of Rosa lucieae. Classification (NCBI taxonomy): domain Eukaryota; kingdom Viridiplantae; phylum Streptophyta; class Magnoliopsida; order Rosales; family Rosaceae; genus Rosa; species Rosa lucieae. The sequence goes on from CM045493.1 coordinate 7,718,516, forward strand.
ATTTCAAAAAAAAAAAAAATTTCAAACATTGCAGTACTTTTGGATATTTTCTTGTGCCTTAACATCTATTGTATACAACTATTTCTTTGTTTAAGCGTGATGGAGAACATGTCCTAGCAAATATATTTTTGGACTACTTTCCTTCTCCTTTTGGTGCAGGTGAGTTCCTCCCGACACAATGGCGACTTAATTTGTTCATTCTATTTAACATCTTCAACATCAACCACATAATAAGAACAAACAAAATAAAGAAAGACACAAAAACTTTGCATGTTTTATTTTTCTTTCATCATAAATCATGATCTCAGTTAAGATGAAGAAGAGAACAATGCGCATGCCAAGAACACAAGCCGTGATGCCAAGTCTTGAAGAATGACCTAATACTGCATATGTGCTAGTAATAAGTGCAATCACCATTGCAACTAAAGCCAAAATTGTGAACGACTATACTACGGGAAAGGTTGAAGACAACACCATGCTTTGCAAACATGGATGAATAAAAGTCTAACAAGACAACACAACTCGACAAAGTCATGGCTATGATATTTTTTTTTATTACAAATGCTTGGAAAATTGCACTTTTAGTTAGAACTGTATAAGTTTGTTTTGATCCTTTATCATTTTGGTAACGGCATGGTAAACCCTGCTATCAGATTAGTAGCTTTCACTTTCATGTATATTTCATTATCTTCATTCTTCTTAACTATCTTGGCAACATTTTTTTTGCTTACAATTTGGCAGCCAGGTGCAACACTATTACGTTTCAATTTGTTTTTAAATGCCCGTCCTTGCAGCACATGTACATGTATATGAAGTTACTAGTTTTATCCTCAAAAATTTTTTAAGACCAAGAGATGAGGAAGATAATGAATTCCTTAGTTTTAAAAAAAAAAAATTATGACAAACTGTTTTTTCAATTTTTCTTCTTTTATCCTTAACTCGTTTGAATGATCTTGAACTCACACTCTTGGCACTATAAAATTAATATCTCAATCAACATTATCACATACAATTAAGCAAATGAAAAGGACAAACATATATTGTTGTTGAGTAAAATTTATTATCATCGCCTAGAAGGATGTCAAAAGCATTTTGATTTTTTTTGTTAAATGTCATCTTGTCAACTCGAGCATCCCTCGGACTTTTCTATAAATAAGATGATGGAAGAGTGTGTCTCCATTATCATCTTTGCTATTCAAGAGGACATTGCTAGGCGTTGGATTTCCTAAAATATTTGCATTAAATTTTCCGTTCTCAATAGCACTGTGTAAGATATTTTGACGTTTGTGATTGGCCAATTAACAACAACCTAGACATTGCTTAATAAACTCTTTCATTACCTCTCTATGGCCAGTGTAGGTTGCAAAGTGAAGAGCTGTCATTTTCTTTTATTTTTCCGTAACATAGGCAACAATTTTGTTATGTTTGAGTAGTTGGTTACAATCGAAGTGTTGACCCAAGGATGCAGCAGGGTGAAGCGGAGTACATCCTTGTTTATCCACTGCTTTTGTCAACTCTCTTTTACATTCTAATAACTTTCTTATCATTTCTTAAGTAACAAAAAAGAAAAAGACAATTTTGATAAAAAAAATAAAAAAAATAAATATAGATAATTGCTCAAATATGGGAAATGATTGTTAACCTCAAATGCCAAGAACACAAGCCGTGATGCTAAGTGTCTTAAAGAATGACCCAATACTACATATGTGTCAGTAATAAATGCAATCACCATTGCAACTAAAGCTAAAATGGTAAACGACTGTACTACGGGAAATGTTGAAGACAACACCATATACTTTACAAATATGGATGAACAAAAGTCTAACAAGACAACACAACTCGACAAAGTCATAATTATGGTATTTGTTATTATGAAATGCTTGGAAAGCTGCATTTTTGGTTAGAACTGTATAAGCTTGTTCTGATCCTTTATCATTTTGGTAACCATAAAACATGGTAAACCTTGCCGCAAAACTTACAATTGCTAACTTGCTATTCGTGTGGCCACTACCAGATGAGTAGCCTTCATTTTCGTGTATATTTCATTACCTTCATTCTTCTTAACTATCTTGGCATGCAACATTTTTTTTTTTTGCTTACAATTCGGCATCCAGGTGCAACACTATTACGTTTCAATTTGTCTTTAAATGCTCGTTCTTGCAGCACATGTACATGTATATGAAGTTACTAGTTTTATCCTCCAATTTTTTTTTTTTAAAACCAAGAGATGAGGAAGATAATGGATTCCTTAGTTTTTTTTTAATATTTTTTTATTACAAATTATTTTTTCAACTTCTCTTCTTTTATCCTTAACTTGTTTGAATGATCTTGAACTCACACTCTTGGCACTATAAAATTAATATCTCAATCAACATTATCACATACAATTAAGAAAATGAAAAGGACAAACATGTATTATTGTTGAGTAAAATTTAGTATCATTGCCTAGAAGGATATCAAAAGCATTTTGATTTTATTTGTTAAATGTCATCTTGTCAACTTGAGCATGGCTTGCCAACTTGAGCATCCCTTGAACTTTTCTATAAACAAGATGGTGGAAGGGTGTGTCTCCATTATCATCCTTGCCATTCAAGAGGACATTGCTAAGCCTTGGATTTCCTAAAATATTAGCGTTGAATTTTTTGGTCTCAATAGCACTGTGTAGGATATTTTGACGTTTGTGGTTGACCAATTCACAACAATTTAGACATTGCTTGGTAAGCTCTTTCATTACCTCTTCATAGCTATTGCCGCAAAGTGAATAGTTGTCATTTTCTTTTCTTTCTCCGTAACATAGACAACAATTCTGCCATGTTTGAGTAGCTGTTTCACAATCAAAGTGTTGACTCAAGGATACATCAAAGTGAAGCAGAGTACATACTTGTTCATCGACTACTTTTATCATCTCCCTTTTACATTCTAATAACTTTTTTGTCAGTTCTTAAGTAATAAAAAAGAAAAAGACAATTTTGATAATAAAAAAAAAACAAACAAAGATAATTAGTACGTATATGCTCAAAATTGTTGGCCTCATTGCTAAGTGTCATGCTATGTCACATACACACATAACCTATTTGCCAAATCATGCAATGTACGTAATTTTTAAGATCATTCCAAAATCTAATGACTCTAAATTATGTTGACTTTCTTTTAAAAAAAGAAAAAAAAATTGGTTTTTTTTTTTGGTTTGTTTCCATTACACTTATGCTTGGATTTAAAAAATAATTCTTTTTCTTCAATCAAAAATAGAAAAAATTTGCACATACATTCGATCGATAGATTTGCATAACACATGTACATGAATTCGAAGTTTGTTGGGTTACTGCAAATTATGAAAATATGATATGAAAAATACATATTTATGTGAATATATATACTCATCCACAAAAGTCATTTTGCAAGTCGAAAACATACTTCACCTAATTAAAACTCAACAAGTACACTTCTTTTCCCCGGCGGTAATTGTTACCCTCATCCAAAAACTTAACTACATAATAATGACAGTAGGAAGCAATTTACCAACAGCCTAGGGAAATTCTATCATTGATATTATGTACTCTTCCTAATTGTTCTAGGACAACTTCAATTCATCTAATCTATTGAAGGTATATCATTGCCTTTGTTGTCAAATTTATCACTTCTCTATCTTAATGTTAGTTCGATCTATCAACTACGTACTGTGATTTGATTTACAATTACCCACATCTTTCTGATATCATCTTTTTGCCTGCTACTAGTTTTAGTTGAATCATGTTTGATGTGGTTTTAGCAAATTTAGGTCACACCCACGAGATGATTTATTAGTTATTATTGTTGGCCAGTACAGATAACTGATAATAAATTAGATGAAAAAGGGATTTGGTATTGTTCCTAATTGTTCTAGGAGAACTTTTTCTGTTTTCACCTAATTGTTCTAGGACAACCTCTTCTCCTTTTAACAGATTTGATAAAGGTTTTGAAAGCAAGACCTCTATTCCAATTTAGAAATGGAGTACTGATCACTTAGTTATTTCTCCATGTCTTAGTAGGAATCAACTCAGCAAGTGTTTATATAAAGGTCACTTTTAGGCTTGGAAAGATACATCATACTAGCCTTGATCACAAGCCTCTCTCTTGATTCCTTTTCGAGTTTTGCTGAATAGTGTTGTTCTAATCTTTGGCTTCAAGGAGGGTATTCTTAAGAGCGTGAAAACTTTAGGAACACTGAAGGGTATGGAGAAAATTGGCAGAGAAGTGATAGATCATCCCTACGAGTAGAAAGTATACGTGGAACAGAGTCTAGCTTCGGATAAGAATTTTAACCCCGAATATTATAATGATACTAAATATCTCATGACCCCGCTACTGTCGAGCAACAAGAATGAAAAATCTTCTGATCCTGAAAGCTCTAGTGTTGGCGAAAACTCACGGAAGACTATTATTAATACTTTTAGATGTGATATATGTGTTGAGTCAATTCCTCTGGAAGACTCATTCACCATCAAGGGTTGCAACCATCTTTATTGTCGAAAAGGCATTGTGGATTTGGTACTGTTAAAGCTCTAGGACCAGGACAATGTCAAGTGGATTATGTGCCCAGAACCGGATTGCAGGGCAGTATTAGACCCTGAGCACTATCGTTAGATCCTCCCAAGCGGGGTCATTGATAGGTGGATCGATGACATAAATGATGAAAACTTAGAGGGTTGTGTAGCCATCACAACTATTGGTGATGCCACAGAAACTCACGAGTTTCCTGAAAACAAGCCCTCTAGCAACAACATCGCTACTCATTCCAAAGAGAAGTACTCTGAAGCAAATTTGCAGCACTTAAACAAGGCTTATTGTCTAGCCATCAAAAAGCCAATAAATTTTGCAAGATCTCATGAGCTACCTGGGATTAAGTGCTCCAAGGCGATTTTACAACACCTACAAGGTTGTGTAAAAAATCCAACAACAAATGGTAATGATGAAGAAACTCATGAGTTTTCTGAAGATGATCACTCTGATGAAAATGATGACTATGAAGCTGAAATTGAAGAAAGAGAGGATGACCCAGATCAATCCAGCGATTTTTTGATGAATTTATTTGAAAAGTTTCATACTTGTCTTGAGACAAGTATGAAATTTTTTGATTAGCTCATTAATGACTGTTGTGACACTTCTAGCTTAAGTGTCATCAGTCACGCGATAAATTGTTGTATTGGATTGTTGGTGCCCAAATATATGAAGATAGAAAAGGAGATAGAAAACAGGTGAAGTTATACTAGGATAATCCCCTAGTTACCTCTTGATAAATAAAAAATTTATGGTCTCCTAATTCACATATATATTTGAGTTCTTGGCCAGATTCTTAGGTCCTTGTGATTTCAATTTTTTTGAATATGGCTTGTGATTTCAATTTAAGCAACCAACAATTTTGATGGACACTACACGTACATAAAGGAGAGAATGTGATCAAAGAATCCGAGACTAGAAGCGAGAAGACTTGGATTGCAAAGCTGGATGGCTCAACTGGGTTAAAGAATGAAATGAACCCATATAACAACCGAGAATGGTAGCATGTGGCATGCATGTCCACCACTTCGAGTCGTCCCAACATAAACACAAGGCAAAAATTAAACCCTACCAGATCATATCACTTTCCAACTCTAAAAGTGGTTGGGTATGTGAGAATTTCTAGTTTATTTAGAATAAGAAATGTCTACAAACACGTCACTTGTTAACAAATATGGTTACCAAATTTGGTGAGTTTAGCATTTTGGTTGAGAGAACATCACCATAACCTACAACAGAATAAGAAGTTCGGTTGAGCATTGAGGTATGAAAAATAATGGAACATCATGCTTCCTAAACCGAAAATTGAAGGTAGGTACAAGGGTGGAAGTGGAAGTGTTGAACTTGATCTGAAGATATGTTATCATGTTAGAATGAGAAGTATACATGAAAAGTTAAAATCTTCTCTCATATGTTAATCTTCCAAAAAGGAGAGCAAATTATAGAATCTCCTAAAATAAGCTTTTAAACAACATAACATATTTCAAATGTCTAGCCTTACAACTGGGAAAAAAGTGGCCATGATTCTTGCTTAAAATTCTCCCAGATTTGTAGCAGAATGCTGTTCCGCACTTGCAATCAACCCAAAATAAACAGGAATTTCATGCACATATATGGAAGTTAAGCACAGTTCAAACCAATGCAACTCAAGAAAATTGCCTTGCAAATTTGCACTCTGAACAAGGATTCATGTAACAATACCAGTTCAAACACGACCAACGTTGAGTCAAGAACAATAGAGTGTTAGCATATCTAAAACAAAAAAAGAAAGCCTTTCCTATGCAGTAATTGGGACATGCTAAAGTAGACTGTTATGTTTTCTCTGCACTAATTCATATTTTCTCATCTCTGCAAAATTTTTAAAGGAAGTGATCAAACCTTAAGGCTAGCTAAGTTGCAAGAATGCCAAAACACTGACATTTGCGGAAGTGTCAAACGTGAACGATTAATTATTGAAAAATTTAGAAAAATAACCTGTTTTCAAGCCTGAAATTGATTATTGACCTATTTTTTAGAAATTCTGAAATCTAACCTTTTTAGATTGTGAAAAGACATAACTATCCAAAACACAATTTTTTTTCTTTTCTTTTCTGTGCTGAAAAAGAGAACATACATTGCTCTGTCCTTTTTTTTCTTTTTGATTGAATAAAGGGCTGGTGCGGCTATACTCAAGTCTTGATTAATAAAACTGTCGAATACAAGGGGGGGGGGGACATTGAACCTAAACCCCTGATTACAATAAGCATCTAGAGTATTTTCTGAACTAATATCAAGAATCTCTACAGAAGACATGTATTCTAACAAGCACTAACTAGCAAAGAGTGCTCTACTAGCTATTCTATTTGGACATTGCGGTGACATAACGAAAAAATAACTCGATATGTAACCCGATTACAACGTAGCATAATTACCATAAGTATAGCTTTCCTACTATGTTGCCGCTGGATGATAGATCTGACGACACTTAGCTTCACCTTGTCACTAGGCGGGAGCGACCATTTGACCAAGCAAGGAACTCGCCACCTACCTAGAGCAGACAAAACACTTTGAGTGCACACACAGGCAATAAGCCCGACTAACCCTACATAACTAACGTAGGGACTTATTACTTGCATAAAGCGCAATAAAACTAAACAGCATAAATAAATAACAAACTTAAATAAACAAACAGCCTAGGCAAGGCCCAAGAAATGGGCTCAGAAACAATCCCTTAAGCACCCTCCAACTCCCCTCTCGCTAGACCCCAACCCGCGACCTAGACCGGCGATTAGAAGAGCCGAGATTTGCCGACGACAGCACCAACCTCGCCACCACGCAAACAGAGACCAAACCAGCCAACTAAAGTTGAACCTCCACCGGACAGCAACCACGATCTCCTCACCCACCTCCCTCCAATCACTGCGATCCAGATCGAACCCCTACAAGCAACAGAGCCCAACGCCGGTTAGATGACAATGTCTCGAGGACGCGGCTCAGAACGGAGAGAGAAACTTTTTTCAAAACCCTAGAGCGGGCGCGTGCAGCGCGTTCTCTAGAGTTTTAGCCTTCTTTAATTCTTTCAACGAAAATACATTGGTCTGTCCTTAAACCCGGATGAATATGAAATTGTTATAAGGCATGAAATTGATCGGAAGGAAATTGGATAGTTAGGTTGCTGATGATATATGGTATAACAGCCAATGCATTAAAGCTCAAAGAAATGGTTCAACGGAGTATCAGTGAAGGAGAATCTTCTGCAAGGAATTTGGAACACATCATTGAACAGATGTAATTTTGTACCTTATTCCTATTGACCAAATTTCTGGCTACATGGCATTAAGGTTTGGGTGAGTTTTTCTACCTGATATATACAACTTCCAAATATCTAACAGCTCCATGAGAACCTTGAAGAATATGCAAACCAATTATCCTTTGTGACACAAAATACTTCATTTGTCACCAAACCTAACATGAAACCAGCTCTTTCTAACCCACAGTGGCAAAAGGTCTAGATTTCTCATGACCAAGTAGTTGCTGGCTCTAAAATAGGAATCTATACTATTATTAAGAGAAGAGGGTTTGTTAGCCAAAACAAAAAAAATGTACCAAAATACCCTTGAAATATTAAAAAACAAAGTATAATTTTTATTCTCCAGGACATAATCGTCAAACCACTAAAACAATAAACAATTAGATAAAACTGAAAAAATAGAAAAAGATTTGGGTTCGTGTTCTTCCACGTTCATGAAAACAGAGAACTGCTCTCTCCACGTTCAGTTCAACCTCGACTGCTCTTTTGGCACTTCTGATTATGAATTCTGTCTTCACTCCTGCAAAAGCTTCTCAACTCCCAACTGCCAACCTATTGCGTTCACCTTTTCACAGAAAACCTCCGAAGTTATGTCCGTCTCTTCTACAAACGGTGAGTTTCATTCAGCTTCAGTGACCACAGCTTCATTTTCATAATCTCTGAGTTCAATAGCTTTAGCATATCTGTAGTTAACTTTAGCATAGATACGTAATAAGTGGTAATCAATGAGTTTGACTAACTTCTGTCTTCTATGTCTATGATTTATATAATCGTATTCTTTTGATTTATATAATCGTATTCTTTTCCTGCAATACCCAGGTCTCAGTCCAGTTTAAGAAAACTCTCCATATTGAATTCGTGCAATGACACCCGAACGCCGTCCACGGCGTCTCTCACGCTGCGAAAGACAACGTATAAATTATCGAGCAAGAATGTTATCTATGAGTTCAGAACGAAGGCAAGAATATATATCTTCAAAGAAGACGTACATATTATCATGCTCGCAGTTCTACAAGTGGAGTAACATCTGCCTCAGCAGCTCATGAAGGGGAAATTCCACTGCCTACGATTGACCCTAATATTGCCCACAATCAAAGTCAACAAAATTTTCACCAACCAAATCGACATATGGTTGCACGCCGCCTAACCCACATTACGCGTATGGCACGTTCATGCATAATTCCAAGCACAGCAAATCAAGGTATGAACATTCGCGCATCAAAATTTATTAAAAAGAAACTAAATTCTATGAAGAGGTTAGTTTGTTTATCGACATATAGATGATGCACTTTACCTATACATAGGAGGATCAAGCACAACAGAGGATTTGGGAGAGACAAGCATAGCACAACAGCTTCAGCAATCTTTATTTGAAGATGGACAATTATGTTTGCCACATCAGTTCCAGCACTCTGTCTATGAACATGGAGAATCAAGCAGAGCACAAGAGTTTCGGCAACCTGTCTATGAACATGGACAGACAAGCAGAGACCAACAGCTTCGTCAATCTGTTTATGAACATGGAGAGACAGGTACAGCACAGGAAATTAGGTATTCAGTTCCCGAACAAAGAGAATTAAGGTCACATTCCAACCATGTGAGTCGAAGACGCACAACAAATCCACGTCATAATTGTGCCAGGAATTATTATGAAAGTCGAGGGTTCCGGAGAATTCAACTACCAGCCCCATCAATATGTCAACATTGTGCAGCAAAACTCTTCCATTTGGAGTCTAAAAACTTTTGTTGTTTGAATGGGAAGACTAGGTTGCCCACAATTCCAGCACCAATTGAACTTCTTCAATTATTTTCCGAGCAAACGACAGAAGGAAGACATTTTAGACAATATATTCGTGCCTACAACCATGTGTTCTCTTTCACTTCAATGGGTGTGAATGTAGATGACAACATTGCGAATGCCAGAAGCGGAGTCTACACATTTCGAGCCCAAGGTTCAATATATCATCAAATAGGAAGCCTTTTTACCTGTAGAAGGAAGTAGACCCAGATTCTTACAAATTTATATATATGATACAGAGAATGAGATTGACAATCGGATTGCAGAAAACAATGGCTTGCTCAGAGAAGTTTTAGTGAAAATAAAGCGAGTGCTAGATCGGTGCAATCCATTTGTACATATGTTTCGCCATGTTTCACAGCGTGAAGATTTGAATACTTGCAAGCTTATTATCAGGGAGCAACCATCCAATCATCGTCAATATAGCCTTCCAAGTGTATCACAAGTAGCAGCTGTGTTCTTAGATGGTGCAGAAAGCAATGTGGTTAATGCATGGGAGAGATATTGTAGTTCAAACTATGAGTGGCCAACTAATGAATGTAAAAGATGTGGCTGGATATTATGATCCACTTCAATATCCTTTATTACTTCCTCATGGGAGCTACGAATGGGATATAAATAGCCGTAACGATGATGGATCAGAATGTACATGTAGAGACTTCTACTCATATATGTTGCAGGTTATAGCTATTTTCTTTTACACGGTCTTAAACTATTCTTTCATTACTAAATACTTTTTGCAGCCGTATCTTGACTTTTTTTATGCTAAATCAAAGTTTCTATGATTTAGATACGTGAAGGAGATCCATCCTTAATATTACGTGGTGGTCGCTTACTGCAACAGTACATCGTTGACAATTATGTAAAGATTGAGGCACACAGGCTTCGATGGTTGCAAAGTAATCAAAGCACCATTCGATCAGAATTATATCAGGGCTTACATGACTCTTTCCAAGCTGGTGAAGTCAGTGCAGGTAAATTTTTTATTTATTTATTTATTTTTATTTTTTTAGCGGAAAGTGGACTCTTCATCTTTTCCTGAGATATTATTCATAACAAATGGGATGGAGGAACAAACGAATGTTGTACCCCAAAAAAAATACAACCATGAGACCAAAGGAAAAAAAAAATACACATACATAAAATTCTAGAAAAGTTAAAACAAAAGAGCACAACCATTTCCCATGCAGACACAATCAAGTCATTAGATAGATAACAAACAACTCTTTCCCACAACCAGGTTATAGAACACAACCCTTTCACATGCAGACACAACCAAGTCATGAGATTGATGACACAACCCTTTCCCATGCAAACATAACCTTTAAATAGAGAACACACAACACATATAATGTTGAAACGTTTTTTCTTTTTTTTTAAATAGAAAAAGAAAATTCGATCAAACAAACAAAAGTATAGTATATATATTCACAACTAGCTAAGTTGATGTCTTTTGTTAATGTGAACAGAAAATGTGGGGCGAAGAACAATACTCCCCTCATCATTTGGTGGAAGTCCAAGAGATATGCATATCAACGTTATCAAGACGCTATGGCGATAGTTCAGAAATATGGTAAACCTGACATATTGCTAACCATGACGTGTAATCCAGCATGGGAGGAAATAGCAAATGAATTACTCTCTGGTCAAACGTCACAAGACCGACCAGATTTGCTAACTCGAGTTTTTAGAGCAAAATATGAACTTCTAAAGAAAGATATTTACAAAACTGGAGTTCTTGGAAAGGTCATCGCTCATGTGCATGTCATTGAGTTTCAGAAAAGAGGTTTGCCACATTGTCACATGGTTATCATTCTTGATGAGAATGACAAATTGAACACACCCGATGATTATGATCACATTGTAAGGGCGGAAATTCCATCCAGAGATGAAGAACCGGAGCTCTACAATATTGTACTTAAACATATGATACATGGACCATGTGGAACTCTTAATGAAAACTCTCCATGTATGAAAAATGGGAGTTGCAAGAGAAATTATCCAAAGCAATTTTCTGAATTTACAGTGCAAGGAAATGATTGTTACCCTATATATAGGAGGCGCAATGATGGAAGATATGTTGTATTGGATAGAAATACTGAAGTAGAAATTGATAACAGATGGGTTGTCCCATATAATCCATGGTTGTTATTGAAGTATGATTGCCATATAAATTTGGAGGTATGTAGCAGCATAAAGTGTGTGAAATATCTATATAAGTATGTTTATAAGGGACCTGATCGTGTTTCTTTAGAGGTGCGCTTGGGACCAAACTATGATGAAATATCGAAGTATTTAGATGCAAGATGGATCTGTGCTCCTGAGGCATTGTGAAAGCTTTTCACATTTCCAATGAATCGTATATATCCTTCTGTTGAGCGCCTACAAATTCATCTTCCAAATAGGCATCAAGTCAGGTACTACAGTCATACCCCAATAAGGGAAATTTTGGAAGAGCCCACGAATTCTATGACCATGCTTACACAATTTTTTCAAATGAATTCTATTAGTGAATTTGCAAGACTATGGTTATATAGAGAATTCCCTCAGCATTTCAGATAGTTGGGATCTCAAAGAACTTGGCAGAGGAGAGTATCTGCACAAAAAGTTATTGGGCGAATTTATACTGTGTGTCCATCTGAAGGTGAGCGTTTTTACTTGCGTATTCTATTAAATCATGTTAGAGGTCCAAAGTCATTTGATGATCTTCTGACTGTTAATGGAATTGCATTCCCAACTTTTAAGCAAGTAGCTGAAAGGATGGGTTACTTGAGGATGATGGGAGTATACGTCAGTGTTTATTGGAAGCAACAACCACTCGAATGCCGTCTGCTTTACGGAGATTATTTGCAACCATTTTGGTGTATTGTGAACCGGTTGGAGTCCGCATATTATGGGAGGAATTTCATTTATTTATGGCACAAGACTACTCAACATCTGCCTCTTCAAGTAATCATGTTGTCATCAACCTATTGTTGAGAGACCTGAATGGATTGCTACAACAACATGGTAAAAGAATTACTGATTATGATCTTCCCCAAATTGATACTCAGTTTGCAGATGACACAAGAATTGGAAGAAATATACAAGATGAGTTGTCCGTGCATGTTCCACCGGAAGACTTGGCCTCTATTGATACATTAAATGCAGATCAACGTAATGCATTTAACATAATCATGGCAGCAATTAGATGTAATGAATCAGCATCATTCTTCATAGATGACCCCTGTGGAACTGGAAAGACTTATCTCTACCGTGCAATTCTTGCTTCACTAAGGAGTAACGGTCATATAGCAATTGCCACAGCTACGTCGGGAATTGCAGCTACTATTTTGCCTGGTGGAAGGACTGCACATTCACGATTTAAAATTCCAATTGACTTGCTGTCCACAAACGCATGCTCTATAAGTAAGCAATCAGATTTGGCAGATCTTCTACGACGTGCGGTTGTTCTTATTTGGGATGAAGCTACAATGACTCACAGAAAAGCTTTTGAGGCTTTGGATACAACTCTTAGAGATATAACTGGTGTCGAAATGCCATTTGGTGGGAAAGTTATGATTCTTGGCGGAGACTTTCAGCAAGTTCTTCCTGTTGTACCACATGGTAGCAAAGCACAAATGATAGATGCATGCATTGTAAAATCTCTGTTATGGAATGCGATCAGAATACTCCCTTTGAAACACAATATGAGGGCCCAACAAGACCCGGAATTTGCAGATTTTCTACTTCGTGTCGGTGATGGAAATGAGCCGTTTGTACAAGATGATATGATTAGGATCCCAGATGCATTGGTTATTCCTTGGGTTGGTGATGAATCTCTTGGCCAACTAATTGCTTCTATATTTCCAGGTTTGGAGGACAATGCATTTAATAGTTCTTATATGGTGGATAGAGCTATTATAACGCCTAGGAATGAGGATGTGGACAAGCTAAATGAAGTGGTATTGAATTCCTTTCCAGGTGAAGATCAAATTTATTATTCTTTTGATAGAGTTGAAGATGACCCTCACAACTTATATCAACAAGAATTCCTAAATTCTATAGCTCCAGGTGGTTTGCCCTCTCATAAGTTGACTTTGAAATTGGGTGCACCCATAATGCTGCTTAGAAATATTGATCCAAAATGTGGGCTATGCAATGGGACAAGGTTAATATGTCGCGGGTTCTTTCCGAATTTTATTGATGCAGAGATTCTCACCGGCCATTTCAAGGGTACAAGAGTTTTCCTACCACGAATTCCTCTAAAGCCTTCAGGAAATGTGAAGCTTCCGTTCTCTCTCATACGTCGGCAGTTTCTATTAGATTAAGCTTTGCACTAACAATCAACAAAGCTCAAGGCCAAACAATTCCAAATGTTGGTGTGTACCTCCCTAATCACGTCTTCAGCCATGGCCAGCTTTATGTGGCTTTATCAAGGGGAGTATCCATACAAACAACCAAGGTCCTAATCAAGAATAGTGCCATTGAAGGAGAACCTGGAGCTCACACAAGGAATGTTGTATTTAAAGATGTTCTAACGTCATGCCAAAGGCAATGAGATGATGATCATTGTAAGAATAAGCTCTCTTTACCTTTTACATATATACAAGTTTATACTTACAATTTATTTATTACTTCATGCATACAACTTTCAGAACAATATAACAAATAATTTTCATTTGAATTTCTCACAGGATCCTATAATAAGAGAGTTCAATTTGATGCCACAGCTTCAAAATGAGATTATGGAACAAGGGGTAACACTATTACAATTTTTCAATTCCGTGCATCATGCTCGACAAAATGTATCATGACTTTGATTCAATTATCTCCCCATTCTTTATTGCAAACCCACTTTAATTTTGTGAACTACTCATATAGTCATATGAGATCATCTTTGGTACTCACTGGTGGTGCTATATGGTACGATTGGGCTAAAACAGTAAAGTGAAATTTGTGTAGTTGCTGTTTTTCTTTTTCCTTTTTTGACAAATTTTTTATTGGAACATTTTATTAAATTGATAACAGGTACGGTAATTATTAATTTTATGTTACTGTATTGGAAATTGATATGTTACAAGTTGTTACTTGGGTTGAATTAAATTGTAAGTTGTGTCCCGTATTCGAATTTTAATATTTATTTTTTAATATTTGAAATTACAAGCGAGCGACTTAGGATTCGAGTTTGCACACGCATCGCGTGTGTGCCGGTTGCTAGTATCTATTATTCGAAAGAACCAGAAACCTCATGTGTTGCATAGAGGCATACTGAATGCAGCACTAACCTGAAAAGCCTCTAAAGATGTTTTTGTTTTCTTTAATTAGGATGAATAATTTTCTTTATTTATTAAAACTCAGTAGAATCATGGATTGTGATGCCGCTGCCAGAAGTTGAAGTAATTTTTTTCTAGAATTTATGATTTTGTTGATTCATCAAAGGATTTGAGATTTAGGGTTGTTTCTTATATTTCGAGATTACTGGTGCGTATTTGATTAGTCGTAAGGGGAAGTCTAAGGTGTGTTGATGTTTGTCATACATCAACTTTTTAATAAATATATATTAAATTAAATTAGTTGGTGAAACCTGTTGTACAGGTCAACAGGTTATCCACTTATAATTTGACATGTGTACTAAAAAAAATAAAAAATTACCATACTAAGTACTCATTTATTGTTTTATATGTCAATCGTTCAAAAACTTGTAATGAAGATCGTAAATGTAGTAATTACTTTGATTACAACTATAATTATCACTAAATACGTCCAATGCGGTTGTTTGTTGTAAAATGTCTCATCGATGATATTATTTACAAAAGAAAGGAGTCTAGTTACAAAAAGAACAACTTGATTACAATAATAAGGACTTGAAAAGTTTTAGGTCTAATATGATTATTTATCATATAAACGAAACATTTGCTGTAGCAGTGGTAAAATGATCTTTTTTTTTTGTAAATAGAATTACATTTCAAGTAATTATCATAAAAACAACCATAATTACAATGTTATACCTCAATTGTTGTAATTTATAGTAAAATGCATTGTCAAACGAGTAATTATCTCATGGATGATGAGATTTACACAAGAAAAGTATTAAATTACAAAATATAGAACTTTAATACACAATTAAGGACTCGCGCCTCATTTACAACATATACATAAATTTTACCACTTTGACAACAATTCGTTGTCACATTAGTAAAATGGGTCTCAGACTTGTAATATAAAAAATTACCACAAATAAGAGCTTGATTACTACTTCTACAACAATTCGTTGTCTCATCGGTCAAATGGTTTTCAAACTTGTAATATTAAAGAATTACCATAAATACAACCATATTTACTACTTTGGACCTCAATTGTCGTAAAATCAGGAAAAAAAACATCGTTAAATAAGTTAATAACTCATAAAGGACAGTAGTTACAAGATAGACAACCTTATTACACCATAAAGGACTCACCGCAAATTTACTTAAATATATGAAGTTTTACTATTATAGCAACACACTTGTTGTTTTATTAGTAAAGTGGTTCTGAAAACTTGTAATAATGAAGTATTAACACTTATTATAACTAAATTACCACTTTTTACCACAATTTGTTGTTTTATTGATAAAATGGTTCTCAAACTTGTTATAGTGATTTATTAACACTAATTACAACTTGACTACCACTTTTTACAATAAGTCGGGTTGGAATATTGAACATGGTTAATCAAATTTTTTTTTTTTTTTTCGAACTGAGGACTGGGGTTCTCTATTTGCCTTTCTCTTCCGGCGTCCTTCTTTCTTCTTCCTTGTTCCTTCTTGGTCCATAGTTGAAATTCTAGCATGTCAGATCCATGGCTGCCTGAACATCGCTCCGCTATCACTTCTCCGCTGCAATTCTCTCCATCCTTAGTTTCTCTTGTCTTTGAATTTACATAAATCTAATCGAGGAAGCCCTAAAACCCCCAAATCAGAATTCCCAAACCCTAAAATTTTCATTCTCTCTTAGTCATCCTCGGAGCCAGAACCTGACTAATTCGAACTCCAATTCCAGTAATGTCCAATCCGTTGGGGTTTTGTTCCCTCCCTGACTCATTACTTCACCAATATTCCCTTCTGGTTTTTCTCTTCACCATCACATTCTCCTCATCATAAGGATTGGTTTTGTCTCAAGGTTACTTCACTACTAGTTTTTCTTCTTTATCTTCCAGAGGCGCGACTCGTGATAGCGATGTGGAGATGTCAAGTCTGGAGGAGAAGGAGGACTGGAATTTTGGGCTTTCAATGGTGGAAGCTCGGAGGAGGGCCCATTTTCTTACCATACAAAAATCAACTGATTACATTTTTTTTAATTAATAGATAATATTACTGATTATTTATATCAGTTTACTTAATATAATAAACAAGATTGAAATAAGCAATAGCCAAATTGAAACATTCATTACTCCAATAAAAGATAACAAATGTAGCATTGATCAACTCCAATCCAGCTTCAATGTACTAAATCGACAACATAAACAAGTTCTCTAACTAAGGACTAAAATGATACTAGCATAAGTGGCCTAGAAACAGTAGCTCATAATACATATTATCTGCATTCTCATCTTCATGTTCTTCCTCATCCGTATCCCGGTGCATATCACCATCCCCCAAACAGTGAATGGCTCTGCTCTTCACAACCTCAACCTCATCCTTATCCCTACGCCTATCACCATCGCTCAAACAATGAATGACTCTGCTCTTCATGACCTTGACCTCAACCTCATTTGCCAAGATATCTATCTGCACAGAGACAAGAACAGAAAATAAATATTTGGAATGCAAAAAATTAGAGGGCTTAAACATACATACTAGCGGCATGGTAAGTTACAAGAATGTATCAAAAACCAAGTCCAAGTTCCTCAAGAGTTTAAAGTCTGAATACATGTTAGCAAAATAATCATTATCCAACTAACAAATATGCAATTCAATAAGAAACACTTTACATTTCCAAATCATATAATGTTTTTGCTTATTTTTCTTTTATATACATGTCCATTACCACTGTGTTTTGACACTACCGGAGTACTGGTCTTAGATACTTAAACCATGCCAAAAAAAAAAAAACGAAAGATATAATATACTGTATGTGGAACTTTAGAGCATACTTGGACACTTTTTGTGTAATACTAATGCAAGTTCTAAGTTGAAGTCTGGAGATTAACAAAACCTGGAACAAATCAAGACAAAAGCAAAATAAAATGAAAATTAGAACTTTAGAGTATACCTAGATTCTTTTTCTATGATACTACATCAATTTCTTTTTCTATGATACTTGAAACAGCAGCTGCAGGAATGAATAGAACAAGAATATATAGTGTGTAATCAGGGAAGAAAATGAAGCTAGCTAGTGATGAAGCTTTCTTTCAAGCTATGCTAGAAATGCATCAAAAGTAGACAAGTCACAGTCAACTATAGGAGCAATTAGTAGAGTTAGATAAGTGTAGTCTTACGCCTCTGTTAGTTTAAGTTGGAGAACTCCCATCATGTTAAGTTAGTACTAGTTTCGTAATGTGAACATAGGCCAAGCAATGGGAATCACGGATTTCATAAATCCTTCAGAACCTGGAAAGCCTTTGCATGAGGTCAGTTTTGTTACATGATTTATAATGAAGGCTAGACCTACTACCAGATTAGGAGATTACTTGGTCTTTCAAAATTTTGTAACCTCGGAAAGCAGTTGAGAAGTGAAAAATAAGGATCAAAACTTTCACTATCATTGCTTCATTACTCTATTGATATCATGTTTTGGGTTGTGGCGGTGTTACAAAGTACTGAACAATTTCATCACACCAACATATTTGGAAGTGCCACTAGAAATCATGCATTCTATTGAGTTGGACAGTGAACACGATTTATAGACACAATTACACAAATACTTGCATGGAAATTTTAGTGTTATCCATTAGAACAAACACCCGACTCTCAACTCTTCTCATCCCAAAGCAAGGCTTGGGCATATAGGATCTGATTATGACCATCCACTATTAATATATATCAAAACAATATGCACCTCTTCAAGTGTTGAGAACAAAACTAGTATAGCCGTGGTAAAAGGTTAAAGCGCTGAAATGATGCATCCATCTAATCCAGTACACACCAACAAGATAAACATGCAACTTATGAAACAAATAACCAAGAAAATTTCTGCATGCTCCATGCCCATAGTAAATTAGCATACAAATTTCCAACTCCCAAAGTTTACTTGGGTCCAAAACTTGGGCGTCTAAAACGAACGTGAAAGTTTTGCTTCATTACTTCATTAATCTTTTGTGATGTTTTGGGTTGTGGAACCCCTCTGTTAGGAAATTCAGGACTCTTCCACAACCAACATTCAATCATTATTGTGTGGATTATTTTCCCAAGCATGTTGATATCCCTCTCTTATTTGGATTCCAACCAGATCTAAATGATTATAAGGTAATAAGGATGATGCTGCCTGGTTCCATCAAAATGGAGGTTTATACTCTTAGCACAAATTCTTGGATGATTATTCAAGTCATGTTACCTTGGCTCAATACTATGAAGTTTCTACTCGATCTGAATTTTGGAATGGAAGGGAATATTGGCTTGCTACGAGAGATTTGGCATGCATATATCAAAGTCATGATTGGGATCTAATCTTGAACCCAAATAGGTTTAAAACATTCAAATCAGGTCCGAACATCAAATTGAAGCAAACAAAGATTACTTAAGGTTGACAGGAAGCAAACAAGGTTAATTGAAAAAAAAAGCTTACCAGCGTGCTGCGACATATCGTTCCTAGATCAAGCTCTTCCTCCTTCCTATCGACTTTTCCTCTTCAAATTAGGGTTTTCTCTTGGAACAAAATTAGACAAAAACTGAATGAGTGTTGTAAAAAATAGACAAGTAATTTGGACGGGGACAACATTCTTCCTTTAATCTTCTCGATCTTCTCCTTTTCAATTTAGGGTTTTCTAAATTTTATTTTTATTTTTTATTTTTATATGTAATTGGGAATCTTAACAAAAAAAAAAAGTAGATACAGGTTACCACTATTGAAATATTCCAAACCGTCAGATGTATTCAACTTTTAATTAAATCTAACGGTCTAAAATATTCAAAAAACTTGATGTATGGCATACGTCAACATATACTAGAATTTTCCTAGTCGTAATTGTAGAATTGGTGCAATGAACATTGTTTCATGTTTCTAGTTTTTATTGTTCTTAATTTAATGAGGTTTCAGAGTTTATAACAAATATGTATGGGAGAGATCAGAAGTGATGAAAGGAAAAGAAAAAAAAGACACAATCCAACGTGTATTGGGGAAGAAGAAGAAGAATAAGAGTTGGAAGGTGTTAATTTTTCATTGAGAGTAATTATGATATTTTATCGCTTCATAAGATTTTTTCAGTTTTCAACTATTTCAGATAATAAGGTTATAATTGAATTACAAGACTCAGAAGAGGAAGAGGTTGTTATTCAAAATTTCGCTTAATTATTTGTAACATCAAGACAAGGCTGTAATGAGTTGCGTGGCCAGTTAGTTTAATCACGAGGCCAATATTGTTGCTTTACTTGTTTAGTCAAACTACGCTAATGACACTGTCAGACGCCCCAAGTACGTCCGTGAACCTTTCGTTGCTCTGTCAGCTAGTAATTTTTATTTTTAGTTTTTATCTTACATGGTGAAATGTTATGAGTTTTATTTTCATAATCGTCTGCAAGTAGTTATATAGTATTTTTTTTATTCATTTGCTTCTTAAATTATAGAAATTAGAAGGAGTGCAAATGTATGCCAATCATTAAGAGATCGAAGACGGAAGCTTGTAGAGTGCAAGGTTGTCTAATAGATTGCTCCCATATCCAAATTTGTGTTCATCGACTTAAACATCAGTACGTAACATCATTCATCATCCAAAAGAAAAGGTAACATTACAAAATGCAGATATTGGGGTGTTACATTACATCAAAGATAATCCAAAGAAAGAAAAGAATGAACTTTACTGTGACAGGAAAATATTGAATCCATTTACAAGCTAAATTAACCCTATTGGAGTAGGAGTACAGTGCGCTTGCTATGCTTGGTACTCTTCAGGGATTGTAGCTGGACACCGCTTCTCGGCAACACACTTGTACTCATGTTGACTATATTTCTCTCTGATAGCAGGTAAAGTAGAACTCTGGTTATTGCAACATAGGCGATGGAGATCCTTGACGCAGTTGCGCAAATCCGAAGGCTGGTAAAGCGTGTAGTGCTGCAAGGTAGCATTCCATGGCCTCTTTGAAGGTAGCATTATGTAATTGGCCAGGAAAATTGCAGAAGCAGCTATAAGTGATGAGGCATAACAAAGCATGCTGTAATCGAGAAGAGATAGTTCTGCAAGGTAGTTCGCTAAGCACTCCAAATGCAATGATGGAAGCTCATTGGCCCCTTGAGCAGCTCGAACAAATCGGCTTAAGAAACATTTAGTTGTTACGGCTGTCATTTCGTACTTCAAGTAACTCAACACAGAAGATTCCATTTCCAAGACCTCTTCCACCAAATAAATGTTATTAGTAAGGTCACAGAACTCTTCAACCGAGGGTGTACACATATATTCATATTTTGATGCAAGCATCAAGCATGCAACACCAAGTAACTTTAACCGTTCTCTATTGATAGGAATCCCCGAAAGATATCGATCTATGTAGTTCACAGCCAAATACAATGTCTCTGCAGGTACAAAGCTGTAGCCTTCGGCTACCTCCACAAGCCAATCGACTAGTAATGCACGCATGCTTGGATTAATGTCTTTCTGAATTTTGTCCATATAATCAGTGGAAGGCCTTTTCTTGACCTCGGATGCTCGCAAGTGGTTGTAAATGTCACAAGCAAAGGTTGTACAAAGCTGCTGATCCATGAAGCTGTTATCAATATCAGCAATACCATCATCTGCTTCCAAGTCCACAAGTAGTTCTCTATTGCAGACAATGGCTGTTGTTTCATGCAAAATCGCTTCAGAGTACTTAATTGTCTTCGGAATCGGAACCGGTAGTAGTGCTGTTGCTAGACAAGTACTGCGGCAACATGGCTTTGGAGTAATTGTTTCAAGGAAGCTTATGAGTTTCTTCACTAGTACGTACATTGACATCTTGTAGGAAAATTAAGATGATAGCAACTTAGTTATTCCATATCTATATACAAATAAGTACTCCTACTGAGAATAGAAAATACAACTCGTCAAGGAAAAAATACTTATTCCTCTTGAGAATAGGAAATAGGTTAATTCTCATACTATAAAGTATAAATGACTTGTCTATTTCCTAATCTCAGGAGGAGTTCAGATAAAAAAAAGAAAAAGAAATTCTCCTGCAGGAAGGCAGGAACAGTCTGCGTTAATATATTGTTTAAGGATCCATTGTTTAATTAGTAAGTTGCTTCGTTTTGGTTTTCTATTATCAGGAGGACTTTCCTTCATTAGTTACTTCCTATTCACAAGAGGAGGGCTTTTCCTTCATAACTTATTTCCCATCTCATAACAGGATGAGTATTTTTCCTTCGTATCTTATTTCCTATTCTCAGGAGGCCGGAGTACTAAATATACCACTATAAATAAGTAACTTTTTTTTTTGAGATGAACTATAAATAAGTAACTTAGCCATAAGTTGACATACTTGAAATCTGTCCTGCTCTCGATTCGATCTACATTCTCTTTTATCTTGTCCTACCATCTTATTTTCTTATAAATCTTTCCTTTCTTGAATCCCCTACCAATCTGCTAATATTATTATCTTCCCAGTCATGAAGATGTTCACAATGAAGTGTACTCCACAGTTCTTACCACCCCGTAGCTTTTCATCTTCATCGAATAAGAAAATCAAAGAGGCTTTGCAACAGTACTTCAAGGCTTGTCGACCCATCAGAAAGCCAAAGGATCTCTCAAGAGCTGATGATAATGAAGAAACTCATAAGCTCCCTAGAAACAAGTACTCTGAATCGATTTTGCAGCACTTAAATAAGGCTTGTCTAGCCATCAGAAGGCAACTTGCAAGATCTCATGAGTTTCCTGGGATTAAGTGCTCCAAGGTGATTCTAGGACACTTAGAGGGTTGTGTAGCCATAAAAAAGCCAACAAAAATTGGTGGGGATGAAGAAACTCAAGAGTTCCCTGAAAACAAGCCCTTTAGCAACAGCACTACTACTCGTTCCGAAGAGAAGTACTCTAAAGCGATTTTGCAGCACTTAAACAAGGCTTGTTGTCGAGCCATAAAAAAGCCAATAAATCTCGCAAGATCTCTTGAGCTTCCTGGGATTAAGTGCTCCAAGGCGATTTACAACAGTTGGAGGGTTGTGTACCCATCAAAAAGCCAACAACAGGTGGTAATGAGGAAGAAACCCATGAGTTTTCTGAAAAGAAGCCATCTAGCTAGCAATAACAGTACTACTTGCTTGATCAATGTGATGAAGATGATGACTATGAAGCTGATGACGAAGAAGGAGAGGATGGAGATAAACATGATGAACCATCTAGTGCGTACATTGTAGTGTTAAATAAAACCTTGAACAACAACAGCCTATGATACTAATTACTCTGTAGTCTGTACTGCTTTCTGCTGTTTTTAGTGTACGTTACTCTAGAAATTAACTCTATTTTGTTTTTGGATAAATGTTGTTCTAAACCAACACAAAGCCAGGATCAATCCGAGCAATTTGTTAAAGAATTTAAATCTTGAAAGTTTTGATACTTTAGTCTTCTCTCATGAGTTGATGAGACACTTCCAGCTTTAAGTGTCATCAGTCACAAGATAAATTGTTGTATTGAGTAGTTGTTGCCAAAATAAGAAGATAGAGATCAGGCAAAGTTATACAAGGATGGTTAGTTACCTCTTCATAAACCAAAAATTTATGGTCCCCTAATTCACATATCATCACCGTGAGAGCCCATCATATGGAACATCATGCATCATAAAACCGAAAAATGAAGGTACAGAGGTGGAAGTGTTGAACTTGATCTGATGATATGTTATTATGTTAAAATGAGAAGTATGAAAAGTTAAAGTTTTATATACTTTCTCATATGTTAATCATAAAAGGAAAGCAAATTATAAAATCTTAAAGCTTATAAATTACTTTAGGAAATGCTTTTAAGCGACATAACATATTTCAAATGTCAAGCCTCACAGCTGGGACAAAAGTGGCCATGATTCTTGCTTAAAATTCTCCCACATCTGTAGCAGAATGCTGTTCTGCACCTGCAATTAATCAACCCAAAATAAACAGGAATTTATTCACATACATAGAAGTTAAGCACAGATCAAACCAATGTAACTCAAGACAATCGCCCGGCAAATTTGCACCCCGAATAAGGATTCATCTAACAAAACCAGTTCAAACACGACTACTGTTGAGTCAAGAACAATAGAGTGACTGTGTGAGCATATCTAAGGGGCCCTAAAAGTCTAAAACAAAAATAGAAAGCCTTTCCTATGCAGTAACAGGGACACGATAAAGTAAACTGCTCTGTTTCCTCTGCACTAACGCAGATTTCCTCATCTCTGTACAATTTTTAAAGAAAGCGATCAAAATACTCGAAACTAGTTAAGTTGCAAGAATGTGAAAGAGTTTAAGACCACAGTTGTGAACTAACATACTTAACGTGTCAATTACAAATTGACTATAGTAGTGTATGTAAAATGAAAAATGGATTTAACCTCTCACATAGTTTTGGTGTCATGGTCTTAAAGTGTTTCCCAATCAATACTAATTCACTATCAATGAGAATTGGAAAAGTAGAACCAATTCTGAAAAATGAGCAATGTTATTAACAACAGAGCAATCTTTACGATAAAATACAACAGCAAAAACAATACACATGAATGAATTGGATAATGCCTTCAAGAACATGGATGATGATCAACTAACAATGATAAGAGTAGTGTTAGATAACACTGACCTACACTTCATGAACTTGCAACCCTCCGATCGTTCGACATAGAACCTACACTTGGGGCATCTTCTCCACTTTTTATCCTTGGCAAGCTGTATCAACATGAAGTCTTCTTTCCTCCTCTCATCCTTATTCAGCTCCTGAAACTCCTCACAATCGATATCCGCGTGCCACGGAACCCTACACCGAGCACAGAACAACCTCCAGCAGTGTGGGCACTCCGATTCCCTCACAAGATCAACCTCTTCAACCCCATCCTCAATCAACATTGCCGAGCAATCCTTAAATGGACAGTAGAAGATCCTGCAATATTCATCCGAATCCGCAAACACAGCCTCACACAAGGCCTTCCCCCACAGGAGAAACAACTCCGGTGGGAGAATAGAAAGACAGTGCTCTGGCTCCAGGGATCCCCTGCAGTCAGGAACAGGGCACCCAATGGTGGTGACATTGTCCTGAAGCTTGGAGGACACGTAACTGACCACACAGTCAGAACAGTAAGCATGGCTACAGTTTTTGATCCCAAATGAATCAAGATCAGACTTGGGCTCGACGCAGATTTCGCAAACAAAAGAACCAACTTCAGCAGTAGCATTATTACTGCTGGAGGGTTTGGATTTCCAAACCCTAATTTCATCCAAAGTTTTGAGCCTTTTGGGTGCCCTAGAAACCCTAATTTCTCCATCCCCAACTTGGTTTGCTTCACAAGCACAGTGATTTCGTCTCCAGCGAGGATCGTCGCCGATTATCACAGCTTCTTGTGGGGTGTCAATATAGGGAACATGGGTGGGAATAGTGTCCTCCTCTTTGGGTTCGATCAAATTAAGGTTGAGGATGGTTTCTATAGGAGATTGACACTCTTCTCTCTTCATCATCCTTTCTTAGTCGGTAGGTCTTCTCAGTTTCTTCTGCTATGGACCATCTAGCTCCTTTTAGCTTAATGAACACACTACCTCTTGATTGGTTCCTCTTTTAGACACTACCTAAAAGAGACCCCCAGAAAAAAAAAAATTTGACCAAAAAGGTCAAAAAGACATGAAATCTTTCAGAAATTCATTGGCATATGTAATCGAGATTACTTACCGAGTTAACGGGGAGAAATTGGACAGTGTTGAACTGTTGAAGCTTAGATCTGCTTGCTTGAAGCTAGAAAATTGGGAAAGTGGTAGCTTTTTGAAGGGCTTAAGTTTTGGTTTTAAGAAAAAGTAGCAACAAAACAAAGCTTTCTTTTTAAAGTAGAACAGGGCCTTTATTATTGGAGTAGCAATCCCTTTCATTGCACATTGCCGATATGGGAGGAAGAGGTCTTATTATGAGAGTCTCTATTTTGTGTTTCCAACGTGCATAAATTCTCTAATGATCACATCACATACAGATTTGAACTCAAGTGATCGAACAAATTTTAACTCAAAATTGTATCTGACCACAGTTCTATCCCTTGCATATAGAAAACATGATGCATGTCCTGCTATCTTAGAAGGACTGAAACTGATCTGCTTCTGGTTTGTCAACTATGCTGCCAATGGTGAGCTTCTCCTTCTCAAAGAAGAGACCTTCTAGGTTGTATGGCCCGACAGAAGAAGGCGGTCCATTCCAGAGAGCCTTTGCAAGTTGCTCATGGATCCTCTCTGTTGGATGGAAGGAGTCCCACCATATATAATCATCAGCATTGCTACATAACTGGTAATCTTTATCCTCCTTTGTGCCTCCACAGGTGAACGAACCTCCATATGGTCCGCTTCCGCAACAAGCATTGATTCCATCCTTGAAACCTTTACACATTCAAAGATTATATTGATGATCACTTGTCTGAAAATGTTATGATCAGGTAGACTTTCCCATACCTCTCAAAAGGAAGAAGAAAAAAAAAAAGTAGACTTTCCCATAAGCATATAATCAATGATCGAACTGCTAAGTTCCATATAATTTTCTCGATGCTACACAACCCAACTTGCGCCCTTGTAGCTCTAATGATCAAGACTTGAGATCATGCACTCATGTAATTACATTTGTTTCCCCAAGACGGAGTTTGGGGAAGAAATATATGTTTCGAAAAGTATCATTTTCTTCTTCAAATTCGAATAGTTAATAATCATTGTGTTTTTCAATGCATTGTTGCAAATTAATTTTGGTAAAGATGAAGTAAGATAAAGGTTATGTACCATATTTGTAAGGATGATCTATTCTTTCCTGGAGCCAGTCATAGAAATTGGAGCTGCAGTACTTGAACTCTTTGAGAACATATCCAAGGTTTGCGAGCACAGTATTAAGCGCATCATTATGAGCTAGTGCAAGGGCAGAAGCTCCTTCGAAACAGCCCCTTCCTCCTTTCGTGGCTCTGAGGTTCACAGCTCTAAAGGCAGGCAAGCAACCAAGCGGAGTCAATCTTAGAAAACCAAATTTTCTACCTCCTTTTTCATACAGCACCTGCATGCACAAAAAGACATTTTCCCAAAATTCAATAGGCCATGTTTTGGAGGAGGCAATGTTCATTGAGAACCAGTAAATGCTTGAGCCTTACTTGGATTGCCTGCGTCAAGTTTCCGATGACCATCCCCACATATTGTTCAGGGTTATATTGTTCCTGCATTTTTGGATTACCTAGGTAACCGCCCATATAGTCATTGCTTCCAATACTAATGAAATACACTGCCTCTGATATCACTTCCTTTGCTTTCTCTTCTCCAAAATTTTTTGTGAACCGTTTTTGTACCTCTTCAAAGTATCTCAATTGTGTCGGAAGATCAATCGTCTGAAAACCACAGAAGTGATCAAAACATTTAACACAAGCAGGGGACGAAGTTTCCTTCATGGAAGCGGAAAACTATTGTAGGTATATTGGGCTATTACCATTCAACACATACTCTCCCAAGACTGCTAGGAGATCAGAAGTCACAAAGGATTAGGAGAATATTTCTCCTGCCTTTTCGGTGACTCAAATCTATAAAGGAAGATTGCAGAATCTGATCACCAAGAGGAAATCAATGAAATCATGCTCACTGATCTTGAGATGAAGATGTCTTTTAATTCATATCATTTTGCATGATTCTAAATTGATATGCATAGCTTTTAATTGATCTGAAAATCTCATCTGATTTACAATGCTTTCAAAATGCATATCCCATAGAGATATTGATTACAGTTAAAAAAGATTTGATTGCATATTCAAAACAGTTTTAAAACATTTCCATGTTTATCTTATTCCGTGATTAAGAAGAGATTAGACAAAGGGAGAGTCTTGCTCCTCTATATAAGGTTTTCAAGGTGTCTCCGAGCTTCTTGGAGTGACTTTGGAACTCGAAACCTAGGTTTCGACTAGCGGCGACGTTCTTCAGGCAAGGCGACGTCCGTGGAGCGGTATGGTGGCAGTGCGGAGCGGGTCCTCAGCGTCGATCGTGGTTTTACGGTGAGAGGTTTCTGAATTGGAGGCCTCTCTGACCGTGTTTGTTCTGGTTTTTCGCAGCGTCGGTGGCATTTTTCTCTAATCTTTGTCGGTCCAGCAAGTGGGTGGCTGGTTTCGGCAGATTTGGAGGTGGTGGGTTTTCTGGGCAGAGCGTGTTGCATCGGTTGCTGTCCAGGGAGGCAGAGGGAGGCCAACTTGGTAGGTTGTTTCTCACCGGATTGGTACTCCGGCCTTGATCGAGTAGCGTTGCAGGGGCCGTGTTCTTCGGGTTGACTGGTTTGCATCTGATGGCTGGCTGGAAGGGTCGCCCGCCGGAAAGTTGGATTGCGGCGGCGAGGGCATGGCAGAGGGATCTTAGGGCTTCTGCTGACTGTGGTTGGGTTTGGTCTTGGGCCTTTGGGCCTGGGCTCCAACTTCAACTGTTGGACTCTGTTTTGTGGGCCTTGAAGGAGGGTGCCTTGCCACCCTCATTTATCACTTAAGGGTGAGGGTGGGCCTGGCCTTAGAGGATGACCTTCTTGGGCAGTTGGGCTGATATCTGGTCCAGGACCAATCGTTTACTGATCATGACTTTTGTGGAGTTGGTAATTATCTTGAATAAGATTGGCCTTTTTTCAAGCGACTTATGGATAAGAAGTTGCTCCTATTTGTTGGCTAGGAAGTGACTTTTTATTGGTACCACAATTGCGTGATTGGCTAATGGGAGGTTAAAATATGATTTTGCCCTAGAAGACTATGGAGTTTCTTTGTCTATGAGTTCGCTAATTATAACAAGCTTATCAGTGACTTGTAATGAGTTTGCTTTGCTTAGATTAGGGTTCTGGATTTTCTTGCCGGCTATCTTTTTATAAGTGCAGCTAGACTCTAGCCATTGGCTGAATGCCGGGCTTTTGATTCTAATGATATCAATTTCTATTAAAAAAAAAAAAGGTTTTCAAACTGATTTATGAAGGCAGAGTTTTTGGTATCAAAGGTTGTTTTTCCTTGTGTTGCAAATGTTTACACAAATCATTTTCTGAAAAAAAAACACTCTCTTTGCATGTTATATGTTTTGGTTCCTTGCACACTCAGTCACTTGCATATTTCACCTGTCAAGATCAGTGAGATGTTGAGATCAAGGAAGATTGGAAGATAGGCTTATATTGATTGTGTGGTGATTAAGTAAGAAGTTAGATCAGTTATAAATCGTTAGCATTTGTTGCTAAGAGAAAGTGATTGTTGTGAACAACACTACTTGTATACTGTAAACTCATTTGATTTATAGTGGATTGATTTTCTCATGTTGGCTACGTTACAAGCCACGCAGTGAAGTTTCCTCAGTGGAGAGGTTTACACTGCGTTAGCAAATTGTTGTGTTGTCTTTGTGGTGCATATTTGATTCTCAAAGCAGTTGTCTTAACCTGTTTGTTCTATCTGCTATCTACAACTATAACACGCTGCCTCTTTTAAAAATTTCATCAAACACATCGTGGGGTGGTAGAACCACTTGCTCCTATGTTTATTGTCATCATGTTATATTACTAGCAAACAGTCCATCTAAATTCAAGGATCGGGATACAAAATTCTAACTAATCATGAATGATTCAGATTGACAATCAAACAGAGTCGGTAAGTATATTATCTTAGTAAAAAGATTTCGATCATCAAATAAGGCTCCACTAGCTTACCGATCCTTGATTGGTTTCCGGAAGAACACCAGCACCACCCGATGCAAAGTT
Source organism: Rosa lucieae (assembly GCA_024704745.1). Taxonomy (NCBI): domain Eukaryota; kingdom Viridiplantae; phylum Streptophyta; class Magnoliopsida; order Rosales; family Rosaceae; genus Rosa; species Rosa lucieae. The sequence goes on from CM045493.1 coordinate 7,748,159, forward strand.
GACTCCATTTGTGTAGTCAGCAGATGGTCCCAAAAATGGAGGGATTATTGGCAGCTTTGCATACTCCGCTGCAAAAAGTAACGTACATGAACAATAATACACGTCAAAATCACATAGGTGACAAAAAAGTAGTACACGGATCCCAATTACCATTGCCCCTTCACTCACCTATGTAGTCTACAATGACACGACCATCGGAGAAGCGTCCGGTGGGGTGGTCAAAGAAACCATTCTGGCCGTAGGGCTTGTAATGTGCTTGGTTTTCCGGGACGGTGGTGATGTAGTTGTTGTTGCCAGTATCCACAGTCGAGTCCCCAAAAATGAACAAGGCAACACTAGTAGCAAATGCTCCATGGCAGCTACTCATCATCATCACACAGATTATGATTAGCTGACCCGAGAGAGAAATCTGCAGGCTAGCCATTTTCAGATGGAGGATCAAAATGAAGTTCGCTTCAGGGTCTGGTTTTATTATCTACTTCACATAGAATTTCTAGAGAAGATCGAGCGGTGATGCCAAAGTCTTCAATTTGCTTTTTCTTATTAACCTCGTAATTGTCGGCCTAGAACTGTCTAAATTGTCTGTTAGCGTGTCACCATTAATTATTCATTTATTTGGCAAAGCCGGTACTATATTATATATGGTTCAAGGTTGGCAGTTGGAATAATCAGTTCCTCTATGATTGCAAAAGATAATGCTGTTTGACTCTTTCTTTCCCGTTAACTATTAGTCTATTATTAAAGATCATAAATCCATGACATAGACAACCAAATTATGTGGCAATTAATGCTAACGTAGTTTGATGTGAAAGTTTAGTTGGATAATGTATGGTACACATTTATGTTCAATGGGTAAATGAAGGGAATGAAAGGGTTGCGACTAGATATTATAAGCTGTGACATATTCCGGTGGAATACAAATCAAAATTATGATCACTTTCATGTGACTCATGTGTAATATATATTAAACTTCAAAAATAAAATGCAGTAAACTTTATTAAATCAAATGTAATAGACTTTTTAATTGTTGTAACTGAATTATTTCTTATCAGAGATAGATGGCAGTAATGGCAGAGTTGAATTTTTTATTTTTTTTTGTTATCATTGTTATTAAAAAATGTTGAGGGGTATGATTGAATATATGTGTATAATATATTATGCAAAAACCCTAAGCGGGAGAGAGAGGTTGCGAAACCTTAAAACCGGAGGCCGGTCTTTCCTACTGGAAATCAACCTCATCTGGCGGCGGCATGACGTTTGGGTTTGGCCCCGGCCTCTCTAACGTTTCCAAGCTGCTGCCGGACGGGTACTAAAGCTATGGCCGTGAAAGTTCCTGGTTGGGGTTCTCCTTAAGGTTGTGCAGGTCGGCTTTCGGCTTCTGGTTTGGTTGACTTCTCTGAGGCGGGTTGTCATGCGAAACAGTTTTGGAGGGCCTCGTCAGTGGCAGCTTCATTTTGGCTGCGTCGTGGGTCTGATGCGACGGCGGCATCGATCGTGGGATGCTGGTCGATGGGGTGCTGCTTCTTGATGGCTGGTGTCGAAGTGATGTGGAGCGTGGCGGCTCAGGTCGGGGTGTTGTGGATGGTCGGGGTGTTGTGGATCGCGACGGTGCAGGTCAGGGTGATATGGATCGTGGTGGAGCAGATCTGGGTGGAGCTCTACCGGAATTGTGATGTGTGGCAGGGAGGATGCAGGTGAAGACAGGGCTTGGGCTACAAGAACATTGGGGGGAACCCTCTTTGGGCTGTCTGTTTGGGCCAAAATTTGGGCTGCTTTAACTTTAGGCCTTTTAGTTTAATCTTTTGATTACAATAATTCCCTATTTGTTTAGGGAGCTATGCTTCTAGTTTTTTAGTAAGCATTATCGATTCTAGTTTACTCGGCCTATTTACTATGTAGTAGTTAATAGTTTAATAGGCTTTTTTTATGAGCGTGGAATGGTCAAATGATTAGACTTAATCTATGTATCACTGTGCTACTACCACAAACTCTTTATCTACCTAGAGATGGTAGAGGAAAGATATGTAATGGTCTTTTCTGGCCTGAGATTTATTAATATATCGACATGATATTCTTCAAAAAAAAAAAAAAATGTTGAGGGGTATTTATCACACAATATAAACAAAGCAAGAAATAAAATGAAAAATTTAAAGAAAAAAAATTTAAAAAAAATCAGAAAATAGAAAAGCATCAAAGCGGTGCGTTTTAAGGGAGGTACATAAACAGAACAAAATCCTCCTTCATCTTCTTCCACATCGATTCAGAAAGTTTGCTACTTCAGCAAACCCTAACTTCCCAAATCTCCATCCCCAAATTTCAATTCGAAATTTCTAATTGCACCAATGAAGTCCTCAAAGAAACACTACAAGGATAAAGTCGTTCGCCGCAAGTAAGTTAAAATCTTGAATAATTTTCTTCCTACTCATAATTACACACTCTAGCTTTCCTTTCCCATCTTAAGCTTCCAGTAATTTGCAGCATTAGAGTCACACTATTCCGTTCCCAAGTTCAAATTTTTATCTCGCAATTGGTTGGGGTTTTGCATAATGAAGCTGATTTGCTAGAATTTGGGGTAAATTATCAAGTTCGGGAATGCAGGTTGTGTGTCTGATGTTGTGTTTATATGCAGGGAGGAGAAAGCAGAGCAACCGGAGTTGCCGAAATACAGAGACAGAGCCAAGGAGAGGAGAGATGATCAGAACCCTGATTATGAGGCCAATGAGTTGGGTTCTTTTCATGCCGTTGCGCCGCCGGGGAATGTTGATCTCGGGTGAGTGACCTAACTTTCGTGTTCGATTTGTCAATGACTGTGCTGTTTTGTTAGCATTGTTCATATATGAAATGGGGTGTTTTTTTTTTTTTTTGCAGGGCAGCTGATGTGCACAAGTTGTCAATCGAGAAGAGCAAGTATCTCGGAGGTGTGTTATTTGTAGGCTGTTGGTTTTCGATATGTGATGATTGTTTCTGTTTATCTTTCCATTTAACATCTTTCACAGTTTTTGTTCCCATGTATCTTTTATCAAGTTCATTGCAAAGAACAATGCATTTGTCGCTTTAATTATGAACAGCTATTTTGTGTAAATGCTAAAGGGGGTTGTTCTAAAATTATGCTGAACTGGGTTATTGTTCTTCAGGTGATCTGGAACACACGCATTTGGTGAAGGGATTGGATTATGCCTTACTTACCAAAGTAAGAAGTGAGATTGATAAGAAGCCAGATGTTGGAGATGAGGCTGATGCGAAATCTAGGTTAGTGTTGCTTATTCTAAATGTCAAGGCCTTGAGTTAAGATTTCGTTTGTGTTTGCACCTTCTGTAATATAATCTTGCAAAATAATGTAGACACATTAAATTTCATTTGCTAATATGTGCGTACAATGACAGAGCATCTAAGGAAGACCAAAAAGTGTCATTTCGAACAGCAACTGCAAAGGTGTGTAACCATTTGTGATATGAGGAGGCATTTTGCTTTCAAATTATAAGCTGTTTGCATTGTTTTAGCTAATATAAGCTATTTGCATTGATGTCTTGTTTCTGTTTTTCAGTCAGTCTATCAATGGATAGTTAAGCCCCAGACTGTTATCAAAACCAACGAGATGTTCCTACCTGGTAGATTGTCATTTATTTTTAACATGGTAAGAGTCGTATTTTTTTTTTAACCTTTGTAATTTTAGAGCAGTGCAATCTTGTATGTTGGGATCTTTTTGTTATCTACGTAGCATCTATGCAAATTCAACTTTGAGTAGGAGTGCTTCTTAGTCTCTCGCTTGAGAGTACTTAGCTTGCTATTGTGGGATACTCAATGGGCATCATGTCTCCTTTTCTTAACATTTACACCATGTTCTCTTTTTGCATTTCAGGAGGGTGGATACACTCATGACATTCCTACGACCTTGCATAGGAGTAAAGCCGACTGTCCACAGCCTGAGGTAAAATATTCTCAACCTTCTGGTGTGACCTTCCTATCTGTGCTGCACTATTTATCTGATTTTGTCTTCTACCTATTGTGCAGGAAATGGCAACTGTCAGTTTTGATGGTGCTGTACTTGAAAAAATTTCTGCAAGTATGTCATATCTTCGTGTTGGATCTTCTGGGAAGGCTGCCAAGAAGAAAAAGAAGGGGAAAGATGCAAAAGGTTATTCCTCATGCTACTTTTGGTTTAAAGTAATTACAAATCTTCAGTTTATGCAATATTAGGTTCTTGATACAATTGTCTGTAGACGGTAGTAGACTGGCATTATTCTTATTTTAGTGGAAGCTATGAGAGACGTAAAGTATCCTAAACTTGAGTGTCAATCAACAACAGACTGCTATTTTTTTGTTTAACTCAGATTTTTTAAGATCAAGTAAACTAAAGTTATATCAATATGCTGTATTTGTCTGTTTTGTATCATTTGCTTGATATTTTCTGGAAAAGGTGCCTTTCCAGAAGATGCTTTGATGGGTCAAGATGTCAGATTCCATAATGCATTTTGAGATTTGACATTATCTGTTTTCGTCATTCATCCTGTGATTTCTGTCTGCCCTCTGTGGTTGCTTATTGTTTAATTCTCTAATCAAGTTCTTTTTTTTACTCCATTTAGTTACAGGAAAGATTTTAGGTGGTAATGGATATGCGGAAGAGCATAAGCCCTCGAAGCCTGATATTGGGGTTATGAAGAATGAAACTAAAAGAGAGATTTTGCCCCCGCCTCCACCTCTTCCCAGGAAAACTCATATAGATTCGCAAGAAAAACAAGGCCCAACTATTGCACGAGCAGATGAGGATGACATTTTTGTAGGTGATGGTGTTGACTATGCTATTCCTGGTAAAGATTTGAGCCAAAGCCCCCTCTCGGAGGACATGGAAGAGTCTCCCAAGACCAAAGAAAAAGTTTCTTATTTTGATGAACCGGCTTATGGTCCTGTCCAACCCTATGGGCTGCCTAATGAATGGCAAGAAACGGTATGTCGATCTAAGACTCTCTATTTCAACGATTGTAGTGCACACTGTTTCCAAACTGAAACTTGACTTGCATTTGGTCACTGATGAGCAATTCTTTGTTGATTGATTGGATTTAGAATGGATACGATGCAACCACACAACAGCCAATGGTTGGCCCCTACCAAGGAGACTGGCAGGAATACCAATATGCTGAGCAAGTGCCTTATCCTGAACAGTACCTCCAGCCAAATATGGAGGGTTACGATGTGCAAGAAGGTCTAATACAAGATCCACGCTTTATGACTCAAGAAGAGAAGGATAGGGGTTTAGGCTCTGTGTTTAAGCGGGATGACCAAAGACTTCAACAATTGAGGGAGAAAGATGCTCGAGAAAAGGATCCCAACTTCATCTCAGAGAGTTATTCTGAATGTTACCCAGGCTATCAGGAATATAATCGTGAGGTTGTTGACAGCGATGATGAGGATGACTTGTCAAAAATGGATATGGGTGGACGAGTAAGTATCTCAAATCTAAATAATGTTCACACTACGTATAGGAAACTATGCTTGCTTCTTCTGTAGCTTTATTTGTCTGGCATTCACAATGGAGAAAATTCTTTGGCAGCAATAACAGGACTTAGAGGCACAACAATGTAGTTGTGTTAAGCTGTGTTTGATATGAATAATCCTCACTGTTGTTCAATAATTATCTCTGCCCTACAGAATCATTATAAATCAGTGCTAATGCAGTCGTTTTTCAAAATATATCTCAACAGGCCAAGGGTCGTCTTCATCGGTGGGACTTCGAGACAGAAGAAGAATGGGCAACATACAATGAACAGAAGGAGGCTATGCCAAAGGCGGCATTCCAGTTTGGTGTGAAGATGCAAGATGGTCGAAAGACACGAAAGCAAAACAAGGACCAGAAGATCAATAATGATCTGAACAGGATCAACAAGATACTTGCTAGAAAGAAGTCAGAGAAGGATGGGGATGATGATGGTGGCCATTACGATGAAGATGTACAGCCTGGCAAGAAACTTAGAGTTTAGAGCTAGGAACTTAGGGTAACAAATTGTAACATGTATTGGGTAACTAGCACTCCACAGTTGCCTCCTTAGAAAGCAGGAAAAAAGTGCTTTTATATAATTTATACAACATTTCAAGCTAAATTTTGAAGGTTCTGTCCATGTTAAGTGTGCGGCTGTATGTTTTTAGTTCTGATACAGGTTGTCACCTTGCTCTTCCACTCTCAACTTCTTCAGCTCTACAATGTGATCAACTGTCTCGGGGTTGTGCAAGGGGCTTTTGTTTGTGACTTTATTTTAATTCGTCGAAAAGAACATCATGTTCACAATGTACAGCCCCGAGAGTGGATCGCAGTCCATGCACACAACCCTTCTCTTCATGAACCCCGAGGGTGTGAACTTCGGCATCCATGGACTGTGATCCACTTTCAGCAGACTTTTTGTTAGGGTACTAAACCTAACTACTGGGAATTGCAGAGCTAAAAGGAAATGGAAGAGAAAATATGCAGAGAAAACAGAGAATATATTTATCAGGATAATTCCATTACAAGATAATGCAGCAAATATATAGCTGAGAGCGTGGTCGTGGCAGCTCAACACTGACTCACAACATCATGTACAACAGCTCACAGATTCCTCCCCGAGGCTGAGCTAAAACGGTGCGTATCTAATAAATGAAACGGAGCGTTTTAATAAAAGAAACAGGAATCAAGCAGGAAAGCTATAAAATGGAAATCCTAACATTCCACCCTCCATCAAAACATACTTGACCACAAGTATGCAGGCAAGGGATAACACTTATGCGTGGTGAGTACGCGAGGAAGCCTCCGGGTCAAAATTTGGGAATCGCAGTTGTATCACAGCTGCATCTTCCCATGTGGCTTCTTCTGGAGAAGCACCAAACCATTGCACTAACCATTGGGTAGCAGCAGCACCATTTTTTTTGAAAATTCTCCTCTGCAGTATAGCTTCAGGTGCCCATTTAGGATTGTCTGAGTCTATCACAAACGGCAACTGAGCAGAAGGAGTCACAGAATTCCCAATTTTTTTCTTTAGAAGAGATACATGGAAGACATTATGTATTTTGGCTGAGGGTGGCAGCTGGAGTCTATAGGCAACCTTCCCAATCTTTTCAAGGATTTTGTAAGGTCCATAGTACCTGGGAGAGAGCTTGTGCAGGTCATGTTGATGCACAGATTGTTGTCTATAAGGTTGTAGCTTAAGATACACCCAATCATCCACTGTAAACTCCCTCTCTGTGTGTTTCTTGTCATAGAAAGTTTTCATCCTTGACTGAGCGAGTTGCAGATTTCTCTTGAGTAAAGCGAGCAAGTTGTCTCTTTTTTGCAATTGTTTGTCAACTAGTGCAACTGCTGTAGAACCAGGCAAATAAGGAGCTACTGAGGGGGGCTGATATCCATATAGAGCTTGAAAAGGGCTCATCTGAATGGCTGAATGAAAAGAAGAATTATACCACCACTCTGCCCAAGGGATAGCTTGAACCCAAGAATGTGGTTTCTCTCCCACCACACACCTCAGATACTGTTCTAAGGTTCTATTTAAATTCTCTGTCTGACCATCACTTTGGGGATGGTATGCTGAAGATTTATCCAATTTAGTACCCTGGAGCTTGAAAAAAGATTCCCAAAACAGACTGAGAAAGACTGGATCCCTGTCAGACAATATATGCTCAGGCATACCATGCAGTCGAAAGATCTCTTTAACAAACAGGTGAGCCACTGATGCAGCAGTGTAGGGATGGGACATAGGAACAAAATGAGCAAACTTGGTTAACCTGTCGATAGCAACCCAAATTACAGTCTTCCCTTCAGAAACAGGTAGTCCATCAATGAAATCCATTGATATATTGGACCAGGCTTTGTCAGGGATGGAGTTAGGTTGGAGCAGTCCAGGAGGAGATATAGTCTCATAGTGGTTGATCTGACATGTATGACACTGAGCAACGAAGTTTTTGATATCTTTTAGCATACCTGGCCAAGCAAAACTTCTTTTGATCCTTTGGTAGGTTCTTGTTCTCCCAGCATGGCCTCCTAGTAATCCCTCATGGAATTCCTTGATTATTTTGGTTCTCCAGTCATCTTTTCGAGGTACATACACCCTGGCTTTATAATACAGTTGGGAGTCATGCATGGCATAGTGCTTTCTGCCCACATTGTTCTGCTGTAACTCTTGAATAATGATGGTGGACTCAGGATCAGATAAGCAGACATTTTGAATGACCAAAACAAACTTGTGGACAGGTTGGGATACACCAGTTAAAGTAGACAAGTGTAGTTTCCTTGACAAAGCATCTGGTACCACATTATTTTTACCAGCTTTGTAAAATATGGAGTAATCATACCCCATTAACTTGAGTAACCACTTCTGTTGGGTTGGAGTTGTGATTCTTTGTTTGAGGAAATGCTCAATTGTCCTGTGGTCTGTATAAATCTTAAAGTGTCGTCCCAAAAGGTAGGGTCTCCAATGCTGAACTGCATAAACTGCTGCCATCATTTCCTTGTCATAGACTGATAAAGTAGTGTGTCTTGGACCCAATGCCTTGCTTAAAAATGCCACAGGATGTCCTTCTTGTGAAAGCACAGCTCCAATGCCCTTGTCTGAAGCATCACATTCTACTACAAACTCCTTAGTAAAATCTGGGATAGCAAGAACAGGTGTTGAAATAAGAGCTTGTTTGAGTAACTCAAATGCTTTTTCTGACTCTTGACTCCACCTGAAGTTATCCTTCTTGAGCATATCTGTAAGTGGTTTAGCTATCAACCCAAAATTCCTGACATACTTCCTGTAATATCCTGCCAATCCCAGGAATCCTCTCAAGCCTTTTAATGTTTTTGGCTTTTCCCAATTCTTTATGCATTCAATCTTTGATGGATCCACTGAGACCCCTTCAGCACTAATTACATGCCCCAAATACTCGACTTGAGTCACTCCAAAGTTGCATTTGCTCTCCTTTACCTTCAGGGAGTGGTGCTGCAACTTATCAAACACAAGTTGCAGATGAACTAAATGTTCCTCCAAGCTCGAGCTATAAACCAGTATGTCATCAAAAAAGACCAAAACAAATTTTCTAAGATATTCCCTTAAAACATCATTCATGACAGACTGAAAAGTGGATGGGGCATTAGTTAACCCAAAAGGCATCACCAAGAACTCATAATGCCCAGAATGTGTCCTAAATGCAGTTTTCTTAATATCAGCTTCACACATTCTAATCTGATGATAACCAGATCTCAGATCAAGCTTGGTGTAAACGGTAGCCCCATGCACTTCATCGATGAGTTCATCCACCACTGGTATAGGGTATTTGTCCTTCACAGTGACAGAGTTTAAGGACCTGTAATCCACACACATCCTCCATGTGCCATCCTTCTTCTTGACCAAAATGACAGGAGATGAGAAAGGAGAGACACTTGGTCTAATGAGTCCATTATCTAACATCTCATGCACAATCTTCTCAATCTCAGATTTCTGGAAATGAGGATATCTATAAGGCCTCACATTGATAGCTGATGTGTGAGGAAGTAACTCAATCCTGTGATCATACTCCCTTGCTGGTGGCAATGTGGTTGGTGGTTGGAATACCTCAGCATATTGCTGTACCAACTTGATGATTTCAGGATGCACCACTGTCTTAGACTGCTGCATAGAAATTGGCCTCAGTTGCACTAGTACTGCTTCTTTTTCTTTCTTCAATAGCCTGGACATGCATTTGCAGCTTACCAAAGAAGCCTGAGATTTTGTTTCTCCTTGTAGCACATACTTAACCTGATTAGCATGGAATTGCATTTTCATGGTTTCAAAGTTCCAAGTTATGTCTCCCAATGTCTTAAGCCAAGCTGCTCCAAGAACTACTTCACATCCTGAAATTGGTAGCACATAGAAATTAGCTGAAAATGAGTACTTTTGCACCTGCATTGCAATACTCACCTGACCTTTGGTTTGCATGAGTGCCCCACTGGCTAATCTAACTTTGAGTGGTGTGATATCCACAATTTGTGACCTGATGTTCTTGAGCAATGAGGGGTGGATAAAGTTATGGGAAGCTCCTGTGTCAATTAAGACATGCACTTCCTTTTTGTTAAAAGATCCCTTCATTTGCATTGTGTCCATGTTGTCTTGATCTCCCATCACTTGTAGGTGAATTTTGGGTTCAGTGATACTGTCTTCACTCTGCACATTCTCCTCAGTAGAATCACTAACTGGGGAATCAGTTAACTCCGGTTCTTCTTGCACAACCTCAATCACCATCAATTGCCCTTTTCTGCAGTTATGGCCAGGTCTAAACAACTCGTCACAAAAGAAACATTGATTTCTGGCCCTTCTTTCTTGGTACTCAGCATGAGATAGTATTCTATTTCCCACGACACTAGTATTAGCTTGAGTGGCAGGCCTTGGTTGCATCACTACTGTAGGCTTCACCTGATTGCTTGAGCCTGCTTGTGTAGGGGATCTGCTGAGAGTATTAGCACTGGTATTAAAAAATGGCCTGGATCCTTGATTAGTTTTGTGTTGAACCTTGTGGACTGCCTCCTTCTCCTCATAGATCCTAGCCAACTCACATGCTTCATAGAGTGTCTTAGGCTTTTGAGCCTTCACATCTGCTCTAATTTCACTCTTCAAGCCTCCTAGGAAACAAGATAACAAAACTTGTTGAGAGAACCCTGGAGCTCTCCTTGAGAGTTTGGTAAATTGCTCCTTATATTGTTCCACACTACCAATTTGGGACATTCTTGCCAAAGCAGCTTGGTAGTCAACTATGTTATGACCACTGAATTCTCTCATCAACAGGTCAGCCAACCCTTGCCAAGTATAGGGAAACTCATGTTTGAACATGTACCAACGATCGGAGGCCTTGTCAGTGAGATGCATAGTGGCTATGGCCAATTTCTTGTCTTCAGGAATTTGGTAGAACTCAAAAAATTGCTCTGCCTTGTTGAGCCATTCAACAGGATCACCTCCCCCAAAAACACTAAACTCTAATCGCATTTGTTTCATGGTAGGTAGGTGAGGATCAAAGGATTGATGGTGTTGCGGAGCAAAGTGTTGTGGTTGGGGCTGCAGTTGAGTAGGATAGTAAGATGGCATGGGATAGTAAGGTTGGGACATTTGAGCTCCCAAATGTGTAGCAGTTGGCATGGAAGGTTGAGGGAAATATGTAGGAGTAGCGAATTGCAGGTTAGGTTGTGCTACAGATGTAAAGCTAATGGGTGAATGTGATTAAGGACCTGAGTACTTCATAGTGAAAGGGTGAGTGTCACTAAAATGTGAAGTAGGAGCAGAGCCATAGGATGGTTGACCAACACAACCCATTGCCTGTGAATAACCTGCAGAAGCATGTAAACTAGGAGCAACAAATTGACCCAGGGGTTGTGAGCCACCATGATTGGTCCAAAAATATGGCAGTTGAGTGGAGTATGCTGTGTTTATATTAGCAGCAGTATCACCCATTGTGCTATGCAATACAGAAGTTTCTCGGGTTGTAGCACCCGTAGTTTGCACAATACCATCAACATTTATCAATTTAGAATATACTTCGCTAGCAAATCCTAACACCACATCATGGTCACCTATGGTTAAAGGAGAATTCGATGAGTTAGGTTTAGGAGTGCTACCCATACTCTCCGAGTGAGTTGTTGTAGACGCGACCACAGTAGATGCAGCAGTGGTAGGGATCGGTGTGCTAGTCGCAGGAGGTAGAGTACCAAAGCTGATTTGGGGAGATCCAGCCTGCAATGGAGGGTTCTGAGCTTCAGCTCGCATTAAGCGTATCTCTTCCAATAATTCTGCTCGCAAAGCCGCGACCGAGTCTTGAACCGTAGCCACCGAGCCCTGAATGGCGCCGATCTTAGCCGTGGTTTCATCCTTGTGAACCTGGAAGTCGAATTCCACGTTCGAGAGTTCAGCAACAGTGTGAGAAGGGCCTCCAGTGTGCCCCGCACCCTTCAACTTCACCATCACCCTCAGAATCGAGGGCTCTGATACCAGGTTGTTAGGGTACTAAACCTAACTACTGGGAATTGCAGAGCTAAAAGGAAATGGAAGAGAAAATATGCAGAGAAAACAGAGAATATATTTATCAGGATAATTCCATTACAAGATAATGCAGCAAATATATAGCTGAGAGCGTGGTCGTGGCAGCTCAACACTGACTCACAACATCATGTACAACAGCTCACAGATTCCTCCCCGAGGCTGAGCTAAAACGGTGCGTATCTAATAAATGAAACGGAGCGTTTTAATAAAAGAAACAGGAATCAAGCAGGAAAGCTATAAAATGGAAATCCTAACACTTTTCTTCTTCTGTCCAAACAAAGATCCTTCATTTACATATAGCACGAGTTGTGAGTCCGATTGTTGTTGTCTTACCCCAAAAAAAAAAAAAAAAAACCGAGTCCTGAATAAACGACATACCGTTGAATATAACAGCGACAAAACGTGTGCGGGACGTGATGTTTATGAGCATAGGGACCTTTCGTATAAATCAAGAACTCCCTCGTCGTCTTCTTCCTCCTCCTCAATTTCTGAGTGATCGTAAAACCCTAGAACCAATCTCGTTCAGGATTTCGTTCAATTAACTGCTCGAATTGATTGAGGTATGTTTCCTATTGCCTGTTCCTCTCTTTCGCCTAAATTAGCTGTTTTTCGTTTTTCAATTGGGATCAAATTGCCTTAGGAAAATTAGGAACTGAATTCCAATTCATCTGTTCATACCTCTTATATCTCTGTATTGAAGTTTTTAATCGATGAATTCCTTTCTTGTTCAGCTGCATATATTATAAAGTTTGAAGTTGCTTTTGTTCCTGCTTTCTTATGGTTTTTGGTTGTGTTAGACTTTTCTGATTCGGAATACCAATTGAAATTTATGAACTTTGTGTAGTGAATTGCAATATTGTATGGCGAGTTTTGAGGGGAGGGTTTCGTTTTCGTCCCTTCTTCCTAAGATAGAGAAAAGCAATACCCAATTCCACTATGTTGATGATGACTTCATCGATGCCGAATGGCCTGTGCACGAAGGCGGAGGCGGTACGACTTACCCATCAGTTTCCAAAGCTGACAAGCAAGATTATTCGTATCAATTTCCCCCGGAATTTGATAGTTTTGGAGATGACACTGGATATGATTCTAGCCAGGAGCATTGTGGTTCTGGGGTGATGGATGGGCCGCCGGAGGTGAACTTGAAGAATGTGTTGACCGGGATGATTGCCATTGTGACTGGCCGGAACAAAGTTGCTCCCAGTGAAACACCTGAGCAGCAGCAGCAGCAAGCCACTTCGAATGTTTCATTTCTCGGTGCAGAAAAGAATGGTGATACTTACTTGCATTCCTCGGTTTACACGCCCAGTGCCCCGCCCCTTTTTGAGCCAGTTGCCTTTAATTATAGTGCATACAAGGAAATTTTGGAGGCTGAACCCCCTGAATGGCTTCCTGACAGTTCAAGTATTGTTTGCACGCAGTGCACTTCTCCTTTCACTGCCTTAACTCGTGGGAGACATCATTGCCGATTCTGTGGTGGGATTTTCTGCAGAACATGTAGTAAAGGAAGGTGCTTGTTGCCTGTCAAGTTTAGGGAGAGGAATCCGCAGAGGGTCTGCGATGCCTGCTATGACAGGTTGGATCCTTTGCAGGGTATTCTTATTAACAGCATTAGCAATGCTGCACAAGCAGCAAAGCATGACGTCATGGATTGGACATGTACAAGAGGATGGTTAAATCTTCCTGTTGGTTTCTCCATGGAACAAGAGATATACAAAGCAACCAACACATTGAGAAGTTACTCCCAGGTACAATTCTGAATTTCATCTCAGCTTACTTGAGTTACTTGTCTTCCCACTCGACCCAGATTATTAGTTTACTGCTGTATGGTATCATAGATGGTAAACTTCCAGTGCTTGTAAAGAGCTGGAAAGTTGAGATGTAGCTGATTGCAATCAATATGCTGAATTTAACTTAATCATATTCCAACTGTTAGTTGCTTGATGATGTCATATGTAATGTTTGGCGGGATGGACAGGTTTCTAGGCTGAATCCGGAGAGGTCCATACCCTTGGCTGTTCTCAAAGGAGCCAAAGGCCTGGCAATCCTAACCGTTGCTAAAGCTGGTGCACTACTTTCTTACAAACTTGGTACTGGTTTGGTGGTTTCTCGAAGGTCAGATGGATCATGGTCTGCTCCATCAGCCATATGTTCTGTTGGCTTAGGATGGGGTGCACAGGTAAATTTGCAATCTTTACTTTGTAATATTCTATATCTTTTATTGGCCTTGATATGATTATTAAATTATTAAAGTCATTAAATGTTTTGGTTAGTACCCTCCTCTGCAGTAGGTAAGGAAATTCTTCATATTTCACCTAAATTTCCTACTTATTTCTATGAGGTGCTAATTTATGCATACTCTTTGTTTTTCCAGATTGGGGGTGAGCTCATGGACTTCATCATTGTCCTTCCTGATATAAAAGCTGTGAAAACCTTTTGTAGTCGCATGCATTTCTCTCTTGGTGCTGGGTGTAGTGCTGCAGCAGGACCTATTGGTAGAGTGCTAGAAGCAGATATGCGTGCTGGAGACAGGGGTTCTGGAATGTGCTATACATACAGTTGTAGCAAAGGTATGATAACCCATTCAGACTCGAAAGGCTTTCTAGCTATAAAGTCTAGGATCATAAATTTCGTACATGGCACATGTATGTCTTCATTTGTGTTGAGTACTAGACGTAAAACAAACATGCTTTACAAGTTATAAGTGGCAAAGCCTGTACCACAGTATTGACATTTTCCATGTCAAATCTCGGGGTCTGGATGCTGTCAAGGCATGCATGAAAACTTGCCAGTTAGCCTTTCATTTCTGACTGCGCAAATCCCCCCTTTTGGACCGATGGTAGATGTGTTTATTACATTTTCAGTGTTATGTCATTTGTTGAATGCTGTCCTCTGATGTTGCATGGTTTGGCAGGTGCATTTGTAGGAGTATCATTAGAAGGAAATGTTGTTGCCACAAGGATGGATACAAATCTTCAATTTTATGGCGACCCTTACCTGACGACTAATGATATACTTCTTGGGACAGTGGAAAGACCAAAGGCCGCGGAGCCCCTGTATGGGGCCCTTCAATCCCTCTACTCCAGTCTACAGTCCTAGATAATTCAGTTGCTTCTGATCGACTACTTGGTCAAGTTTTATGTTTAAAACAGTAAAATTGGCTTAAGAATTCCGATCTTCATTTGTTGCCTTTGTCAATTGTATATGAGAAATTTATAGGCATTGGTTTATACGTTTGGTCATTAACGCTTTACCCTCCCCCTATTGTGAGTTCACTTGGAACTGCTCTTGTATATAAGCAAAAAAATTTGTATTTACTTCGGCCTGAGTTCTGTGTTGGCTTTATGCTTGGTGCATTGATGGCACGATTAGCCTTCCTGATTCTACTTACCGTTAAGGATAGCAGTTGAGGTTTCAAGAGTTTAAAACTTTAAATTGAATTAGGTAGGAGGACTATGGTTTTATGAGATTAGACATTCACAGGTTAACTCTTAACAACTCCTCACAATCCTTGTTGACTGTGCTAAAATTAAGCAACCTCCCTAGGCTGGAGATGAGATGAGAGGACAAAGATAAATTTTTGTGCTCATTCACAACTTCAGTAAACTTTTCATAGGTTTTCACAATCAAGGGCTAATTTCAGTCGAAAACCGAGGGGTAATTTGGTAATTCAAAGCTGTCGAACAATCCTGATTGACCAAGGAAGTTTTCATAATCAAGGGCTAATTTCAGTTGAAAACCGAGGGGTAATTTGGTAATTCAAAGCTGTCGAACAATCCTGATTGACCAAGGAAGCTACAAAGATATACATTGCATATCTTCTGCTGATTCTCCATAATTAGATATTGCTTTTCCGAGTGTTACTCTGCAATTAGGGTTTTCATGATCTGGCATCAATCATGATGAAGAACTATCACCAGATGAAAAAGGGTGCAGAACGACCCAAGGAAATCGGTGCCGTACTGCGTAGCCTCAAATCCATTTTACGTAAACTCTCACTAAGCCGGAAAATAACCAAGTCTCCGTCGCCGTCTCAGCCTCTGATGTTGGAGAACCAACCCCATCATCATCACACCGTTGATCACGATCACGATCACATGAACCCCCTAATCTTCTCCCATGGACAATCTTCCACTAGTACTAGTTTTGATATTCCTAGTAGTACTTTCATATGTGGTTTGTGTCTTAAGCCTATTCAACTCGAAGACTCATTCGACTTCAAGGGCTGTCCCCATTTTTATTGTGCTCCATGCATTGTGAACTTTGTAGTCTCCAAGCTCCAAGACAATGCCGATTGGGCTCTGCAATGCCCTATGCCAACCTGTACCGGAACACTAGACCCTGACTACTGCCGGCCAATCCTTCCGAGACAGGTTTTTGATTCGTGGATAAATGCATTGTGTTATCAGATTGAGCAATCTTCTTATGCTGCCGAAAGCAGTAATAGTGGTACTACTTTTACATGTGATATTTGTGTTGAGGAAAAGCATCTGAGTGACTCGTTTAGTGTCAAAGATTGCAGCCATTTTTACTGCCACCAATGCATCGTCAATTTTGTGGTGTCAAAGCTGGAGGACAATGTGACCTCCATTGTGTGCCCCGAGCCGGGCTGCAGAGGAGTGCTAGACCTGCAGTACTGTCAGCCAATTCTCCCGAAAGATGTTCTTGAATGGTGGGGGAAGGCCTTGTGCGAAAATGTTATTTTGGGGTCGGAGAACAATGACAAGTATTTCTACTGTCCCTTCAAGGATTGCTCGGCACTGCTGGTTGTTGATGATCCGGAGGATGAGCATGACATATACAAGTCTCGGTGTCCTCATTGCAAGAGAGAGGTTTGCTTGAATTGCAAGGTTCCTTGGCATACGGAGTTCAACTGCGACAAGTTTCAGAAATTGAGAGACAAGGGTGAAGATGAGATGGTGAAGGAGCTTGCCAAGAAAAAGAAGTGGAGGAAGTGCCCAAAATGCAACTACTATGTTGAGAAAAAAGAGGGGTGCACTTACATTAAATGCAGGTTATGATCTAAATCCCTAAATTCTCTAGCTTTAATTTCCTTTGTTTAGTTCTCCATTGCTTTGGAAATCGAAATCCCTAATTTTACATATTCTTCATTGATGATCGAAGTTAATCACTACTATTAAATATTAATGATGGATTAAGTTTGAACTGTTGCAGGTGTAGGCATGCTTTCTGTTACAACTGTGGAATAGCAGCTGCCGTTGATGGTACACATACATATCATTGTCCAAGCTGTAAAAAGTAATAGTCTTTGTTTAGGGGTCGATTGTTATGCTATTCGAAAGTGATCGTTTCTTGTTTTTGTGCCGAATGAAAACACTCAAAGAGCGTTAAGCAATTTCGTTTAACTTGTTTTTGTTTTCAAGAATAACCCAATTTTTTCTCATGAAACCATCTTTTTGCATTAGTACTACAGATTGATGCAGGTGGTTAATTTGATTACAGAATAGAGGCTAGGGTAACCTATAGTTGTTATCAATTTCCTTTATGATTCAACACCACAAGAGTACTATTGAACCACTGCAAATGGAACATAGTCACCTTAACTGAGATCGTTAAACAAATATGTGTGTGTCTGTGCAGTAGTCGTCTCAATATAGATCCTAGTTTCCAATCCAAGTCTTACATATACTCATCCACAAAAGTTAGATGCAATTCGAAAACATGCTTTACCTAAAACTCCAGCACAGTTTTTTTTTTTTTTCCACCCCCCCGCTTTCGATCAATGCTACCGTCATCCAAAAACTTTACTACATAGTAATGACAGTAGGAAACAATTTACCAGCAACCTAGGGAAATTCTATCATATATGTACTGTACCTAATTGTTCTAGCACAACTTTAATTCATCTAATCTATTGAAGGTATGTCCATTGCGTTAGTTGTCAAATTCATCACTTACCTATCTTAATGTTTGATCAACTACTGTGATTTGATTTACAATTACCCACATCTTCCTCATATCATATTTTCGGTTGCTACTAGTTTTAGTTGAATCGTGTTTGATGTGGTCTACCCACTATAGGTTACACGCACGAGTAGGGATGGCAATGGGGAGGGTAGGGTAAGGGGATTAAATTACCATCCCCATACCCGACTTCATTCCCCATCCCCTTACCAGCCCCAATCCCTGTAATAAGAAATTAGGGATTCCCCGTCCCCGTCCCCATTGGGGACCTACGGCCCAATCCCCGTTAACAATATTACTAATTTATTATATAAAAATTCATACAAATAATTATTGATTGTAAAGTATGAAGTTAAAATCAAACATCAACATAAAATAAATTCTTTATTTCAATCAAACAAAAACAAATATAAGTTTCGCTTAAAAAAGAACAATAAAAGTCTGCATTCGACAAAAAAAATTCCACAATCAACTGCTTAGTGTAACCTAACAACTTACTCATTCACTCCAACAAGGTGAATTGAATAATATCAAAAATATATTGACAGAATTTAAATATTGACAAACAGATGAAGTTTAATTACATAGATATATTTATAAATAATATCAAAAAAATATATAATAAATAAATATATATATATATATATATTTTAGATAATTCTTATTGGGTGGGTATGGGGATGGGGATCAAAATACCATCCCCACCCCATACCCGATTTCAGAATTTGAATACTGGGGATCCCCACATCCCCGTTACCCGATTTCCCCCAAATTTCTCCCCATTAAGGTCGAATACCCGATGGGTACCCTACCCTATGGGGATTATTGCCATCCCTACGCACGAGATGGTTTATTGGCTATTATTGCTGACAGATAATTGATAATAGATTAGGAAGCAAGTACCTAGAACAATTAGGAATCAAGTACCTCTATTCCAATTTAGAAAGGGAGTGTTGATCAAGGAAGGCTAGGAACATTAGTTAATTGAAATCCATATCTTAGTGGGAATAAACTGAACAAGTGTTTATATAAAGGTCACTTTTAGGCCTGGAAAGATACATTAGACTAGCCTCGATCACAAGCCCTCTTGCTTCTTTTTCGAGATTTGCTGGAATTCATTGTTGTTCTAATCTTTGGCTTCAAGGATGGGTATTCTTAAGAGCGTGAAAACTTTAGGAACACTGAAGGGTATGAAGAAAATTGGCAGAGAAGTGGGTAAGATCATCCCTACGAGTAGAAAAGTACATGTGGAACAAACTCTGGCTTCGGTTAACAATTTCGACCCCAAATATTATGATGATACTAAAGATCTTATGACCCCGCTACTGTCGAGCAACAAGAACGGAAAATCTTCTGATCCTGAAACTCCAAGTACTACTTTTATTTGTGATATCTGTGTTAAGCCAACTCATTTGGAAGATTCACTCGACGTTGAGGGTTGCAACCATTTTTATTGTCGGCAATGCATTGTGGATTTTGTATTGGCCAAGCTCGGAGACAATGTCACATCCATTGTATGCCCTGAAGCAGGCTGCAGAGGAGTGTTAGAACCCGAGTACTGTCGTCCAATCCTCCCAAACAATGTCTTTGATCGGTGGGTCAAGGCCTTACATGATCATAATGGGCAGCCTTCTGACGCTGAAATCTACAGTAGTAGTCCTAGTACTTCTACATGTGATTTCTGTGCTGAACCAGTTCATCTGGAGGACTCATTGGACGTCAAGGGTTGCAATCATTTTTACTGTCGACAATGCATTGTTAATTTCGTATCGTCCAAGCTCGAAGACAACGTCACGTCCATTATGTGCCCTGAAGCAGGCTGCAGTGGAGTGCTAGACCTTGAGTACTGTCGTCCAATCCTTCCGAACGAGGTCTTTCATTGGTGGGAGACTGCCTTACAAAGTCAAAATGAGCATTCTTCGAATCCTGAAATCAATGATCCTCGTACTAGCAATGGCACTGGTACTTTCATATGTGATCTCTGCGTTAAGTCATTTCGGCTTGAAAAGTCATTCAACATCAAGGGTTGCAGCCACTTTTACTGTCTGCAGTGCATAGTTAATTTCGTATCATCGAAGCTCCAAGACAATGTCACCTCCATTGAGTGCCCCGAACCAGGCTGCTGGGGAGTGCTAGACCCCGAGTACTGTCATCCAATCCTCCCAAACGACACCTACGACCAGTGGGGAAAAGCCCTATGTGAAAATGTGATCATGGGATCCGAAAGCACTATGAACTACTTCTACTGTCCCTTTGCAGATTGCTCGGCGCTGTTGATTTGTGACGAACAGAATCTGAATGAGTCTCAGTGTCCTCACTGCGAGAGAGCGGTCTGCGCCAAGTGTAAGGTTCCTTGGCATAACGAATTTAATTGTGACGAGTTTCAAAGGCTGTAAACAATAATACAGGGCAACCTATAGCTTCATTAGCTAGAGATATTTCGTTTCCTCTGTGTTGCAATCACTAGCTAGACTATCCAAAAAAAAAAAATGAAGCCTCCTTCCTTCAACTTCTGTGTCTTGTTTTGTACTTTTACAGTGAGTTCTGTTCATGTTTGAGATTCTAAAAGCAGGGAATAATGATAAGTTTTTAAACTTCAGATATACATCTCTGCTAGCCGCATCGAGAGCTTTACTTTTTGTAGATTAGTTAAATTTCTACGATTGATTCATATACATTAAGGAGAAGAGAGCTTATTCCAAAAAATTGAACACCTCCCATTCAAAGAAAACCCTAGCTATCATTTTGCTTCCTCTAATATTCAACAACATGCAAGAGTATTGAGTACACTGGCACCATTAGAAATGGAATATTGTCACAGCACTTAGCATGAATGACGTACAGTATATGGATTTGTACTTAAAATTTCCAAAATTACTAGCTTAATGACGGCATCTCTTGAGATTATAACTTCTTTAGGTTGGTATCTATCATATTGTTGTAAATAGTTATGGGTAAATCATGTAAATAGATGTAGAATGATATATGCTTTTCACTATAGATTAATGATTGATAGAATGATGTATATGAGTAATTGACGTTGCTCTTAAACGTTGCATTTTTGTATACACCATGTACTTCTATATAAACCTCCTCATGGTGAGATGAATACACACATTCCATTCTCTGCGTCTAAACTCTCTCTCTCTCTCTCTCTCTCAAATTAAAGATGTTTTACAACACATATTATAATTTAAATTATAAGAAAAGCCTTGACAATTTCATAGACCATGTTATTATTATACCCTTATACATGTGTAATTCCGGTTGTTGTATAATTAAAGAAAAAAAAATAAAACATTCGTTAAAGTTGCATACTGGATATCGAAATTGATTATCGCTTATTAGATTGGATTTGTGTTTCCGCATTCAAAAGGAAAAAAAAAGTTCCCCACAGTAAATCATTCAACAAGGTTTCACTGCATGCGGTTAAATTCATGTTTAGAGTAGGAGTTCAGTCCAAACAAGCAAAAGTCACAAGAGTTAACAAGAAGCTCACTCTTTGGGCTCTGAAATTTCTTGCTTCCCCGACGATTTGGGCCAAAACCCATTAATTTCAAGAGCGCCCAAAGGATTACTTAGCGAGATGGCTTTACTTATATAGCAACATTGACTCTTCATATACCATGCAGGACTTCCGAGTGCTAATACAACTGAGCAGAGTGTTCTCCGTGCTTAGCTGATCGATGATGATGAAGCATTGCATGTACTTGAATCGGAGACAAAAGAAGAGAGATCAAGCTGCGAATTACCGGCCCTTTTTCTCAATTTAACAGCTGGAATTGGAAATTTAGGTACCACCCCATAGCTAGCTGTCTTCTCTTTAATTCTCTGTTTCTTTTGTACCCATTTGAATTAAATGACCCTAGAACTATTAGGAGGTAAGTTTAAGTTGAGATTTTGTATTGGGGTTTGGGGTCTATAATTAGAAAAATGAAATTCTGAAGGATAAGCTTAGTCCTTATTGACCAAGGAAGCTAAGCATATGAGAAAGCTCGTTGTGGGTGAGTGTTGGGCTTAGCAGTAGCATAAACCCTAAGCTAAATATTTATGGTTAGAGTAAGAAGAAATTGGGAATAAACCCTAAGAAAGTTTGTTTGGAAAAGGGTAACTTTAGAATCCTAATTGACCGAGGAAGTTTGTTCCCTTTAAGGAAGTTACTGGAGAATTACTCCATTTCTACCTGACTAGGAGCCTCGTGGGTTAGTGAGAATGAACTCATCTTCTCACTAACCTGTCTCTTGTCTTTCATGTTTTATAGGTTTAAGGTTAAATACTTGTTACTCCTCAAACTTTTCCCCGAAAAACAGTTTAGTCCCTCGACTTTGAAATTAAACTGGATAGTCTTTATTCTCTCTAATTCTCGCACAACAAGTCCACGACAGGCACAAAATGACTATTATACCCTCACTTCCTCTTTTTATTATTTTTCTCTATTTTTTTTTAATTTTTCTCTCCTTTTTTTCCTTTTTTATTTTCATTCATTCTCTCTCTCTCTCTCTCTCTCTCTCTCTCTCTCTCTCTCTCTCTCTCTCTCTCTCTCTCCGTGCCTTACGATGATGGTAATTTTTCATTACCATCTGTTCTCCTTCATGTTTCTTCTCCTCTTCTACGCCAAGCACTACAAGCGCGGCAGCTTCGTCGTCATCGGAGGAACCACAGACTCCGGACCTCCCAGTGGGGCGGGTCTCTATAAAAACTCCGGAATCGACCGGGCCGTCGTCGAGGAGTGCGTCGACACGTGGCTCGACGCCCACTCCACCTGCCCGCTCTGCAGCTACCGGGTCGACCCGGAAGACATCCTCCTAATCGAAGACGCCAGAATCCTGCACTACCAGAACAGCCAGCCCCAGACTCCCTACCAAAACGACGTCGTCATCAACATCGAAACCGACCCTAGAATCCGCCGAGTCTTGGGGCGCCACTCCTTTGCCTTGGACCAGCGACCCGACTCCTCTTCTTACTACAATACGTCGTCATTCCGGAGGTCCCTCAACAGCTGGACCAAGTTCCAGAAAAAAAAAACCGACCCCGCGGCCGCCGCCGGAAGCCAAGAACGTCCAAGAAAAGACGGCCTCCTTTTAAGCCACGACAAAACAGGTGGCGGCGGTGAAACAGACGTTGTAGCAATGTCTGGTCTGGTTTTGGTACCTAGATGGTAATGAAAAATTACCATCGTCGTAAGGCACGGGGCGGGAGAGAGAGAGAGAGAGAGAGAGAGAGAGAGAGAGAGAGAGAGAGAGAGAGAGAGAGAGAGAGAGAGAGAGAGAGAGAGAGAGAGAGAGAGAGAGAGAGTGAAAATAAAAAAGGAAAAAAAGGAGAGAAAAATTAAAAAAAAAAAAGAGAAAAATAATAAAAAGAGGAAGTGAGGGTATAATAGTCATTTTGTGCCTGTCGTGGACTTGTTGTGCGAGAATTAGAGAGAATAAGAACTATCCAGTTTAATTTCAAAGACGAGGGACTAAACTGTTTTTCGGGGAAAAGTTTGAGGAGTAACAAGTATTTAACCCTAGTTTTTATGTTCATTGTTTCTATATATTTTGGCATCGACAACTGAAGGAATTGATCATTCATGATGAGTTCTCATAAGAGGATGAAAAGTTTTGAAACGTTGAAGAGAATGAAAAAAATTGGCAACCAACTCGGTAAGCTGCTCATCTGCACAACGAAGCTAGAAAGAAAAACTGCCTGGGGAAAAAAGTAGCTCGGGTTTAGTTAACATCTTTGAGAAAAAACATGATAATGTTGCTAGCCCGAATGCACCAGTTTTGTGTAAGAACCAGAATGCACGGTCTTCTAATCATGAGAGCAGTAGTACATGTACTAATTCACTGATGAACAGTACTAGTACTAGTACTAGCCATTCAAGAAGTACTTTTGTATGTGGTATCTGAAGAGAAATTGAAATTGCTTGATTGAAGTTGTTTACAGTAGGATGCTATTTATACAACAAGTCAACAACTGATAAAGACCTAACTACTACGGGACAATGGATCACATGTGCTTTCTGAATGAGTTGTCTGTTGTACAATTGAAGTGTGTGGTTTGGGTGAAGTCTGAAGCTAACATATAACAACAAGGAACTGATTCTTGTACTATTGAGACAGAGCACGAGTTGTCTCCTCCAATGTTTTAAAAAGCGTGCGTCAGGCGCGCCTTCAAGCCCAAAAGGCGTGAGGTGTGAAGAAAAGTGAGTCTGTTTTGCAGATGAGGCGCAGAGGCGCAGGAGGCGGAGAAATCGCGCGTTAAGGCCTGCTGAGCGTACGCCTGATTTTTTTTTTATCACACCAAAACGACGTCGTTTTGGTGTTTTGAGAGCGTTTTTCATTTAGTTCGTGTATTATACCCGAGCGAAGCCCCAAATCGCTCAACAACCTCCTCCCCAAGACCCCGACTCTTCACTCTCAAGAGCACCCAATCCCAATCCCAATCCCTTACTCGAAGATAAAATCATGAAGAGCCCATATGTTTTTTGAAGAATTGGAACAAGAAGGAGGTATGATCGATCGAGAGAGGCGAATTGGAGCTCCGGTTATAGAATCCGATCGGCGAGTTTAGTGTAGAATTCCAATCGGCGAAGTCTGCATCTGTGCGATTGAAGGTTTGTTGTTCTTTTAAGAGTTCGTATTGTTCTTTAATTTGATTACTGAATTAGCCTTAGTGTTTTTGCTTGATTGTTGATACTGTAGGTGAGTTGTTTGTTCGTGTAAATTGTGTGTGTTGATTTGATTTACTTATCCTAGTTTGTTCGTGTGAATTGTGTGTGTTGAACTGTTGATCTGCTTGGTAGTTGGAAGGATGGTGTTTCAGAAGGATGGTGTATCATGGATGTGAACATAGCTTGTTTCATGACTTCACACATGGTTATTTGATAAATGGCATCCCTTAGTAGACCCGGATCCACAACCTGGATGCTTTGATGTTTATAATTGAACATTCAATTTCAAAGGTTTAATAGGCTGAATTTTTGCTAAGAGAGTAAACAAGTTAAGATGAATATCCTGCCTCTGCTGAAGCCTCTGCTTGTCTTGCTTGTAATTTTGTTCCCCAGTATTGTTAAACCAATTAGCAAAGCAGCTGATGATCACGACTGCCCAGTTTGTGATTATGAATGAACATTACCTTTGATTCCTTTGTAATATTCTCTTCAACTTTATATCTTTGGATTTATTATAGGTTTGGTGATTTTGTTGAATCATATGGTTTTAGTACTTGTTTATTATGAGTGGATGACAATTTATAATGTTTTTTGGTTACAATACATGTTCTATATATAAGACTAGTTCTATACGTAAATACATGAAATTTATACGTAAGGCTTACGCCTTACGCCTCAAGGCGAACGTCTTGCTGAGGCTCTCCCGGCTACTCCTCAGCCTTTTAAAACATTGGTCTCCTCTTGTGGGGAAGAATTCCAGATAGTTCCTTTGGGTAAAGATTGCCTATGTGCATCCTCATTGCTTAGGATGTTGTGGTGATCATCTTGATGTGAGAGTATAATGTTATTACACCCCCGCAAGCTGATGAGCGGGATGCGCACAATCAGCTTAGAACTGAGATTAAAGAACCGATGTTTAGATTGAAGACGTATGGAGTTGTTAGCAACCGGTTCTTAAATGAAGTGAATAAAAACAGTTCGAAACTTGTGAATTTGAAAGAAGAGTAAAGAGTGAGGAAGAGAAGGTAAGAGGATAAATGAACGAGAATAGTTGTGGATCAAAGGGCTGAAAGACAAAGGCTTTAAAGGAATATGATTCCTTTATACAGAGAAAAGAAAAAAGAAAAAAACAGATGGGGAGAGAGAGAGAGAGAGTCTGAACATAGGATAAGGCGAATGAGAAGAAGATTTTAAAAGAAATATAAGAAAATCGATATGAAATTGTGAGAGAGAAGAATGAGTTGACATGAGTGAGTTTCAGAATGGAGGGCTCCAAAGAGGGGACATAGAGTGCACCGAGAGCTATTAAGCAAGATGCCTATTCTCCAAGCACATGCAGAGTGAGGAAAAGACTTGAACACAGCAAAACAAACGCATAAAGAAGGAAAAGAGAGACTAAAAACAAAGTAAAAGCAAGAGGAACATGACGCAGCGTCTGGACAATAGAGAGAGAGAGAGAGAGAGAGTTGGCAAGCATGGGAAAAAGAAATTGTAAACTGATTGACAGAGCCGACAAGATACCAAAGTGAAAGAGAGAACTGGGAAAGGGAGTTAGAGCCTCTTAGAGCAAGTTGGTTTAAGGAAAAATGTAACAAAGGAAAAGGGAAGATGTGTGGATAAGAAAAAAGATCAGAATGGCTGCTGAATAATGTTGGAGAAGATGGTTGCTAATGCCGAGAGGAGGAGAAGGATTTCTCCCAAGTTGAAAAGAAGAGGAATTTGTGTACCAAAGCGGAACTGAAAATTGGGAGAATAGAGAAATACCCCGGACAAGAAAAAAAGGGAGGGTTTGCAAGTATGGGAATTGTAAACAAAGGACAAGGGAGGATGTGGGGAGAAGAAAAAGGAGTGAATAAAGATTAAAAAAAATAAACAAAGAAGAAGAAGTGATCTTAGACTTTCAGATCTTAAATGTTGAGGAGAGGGAGGGAAGAAGAAGAAGATTTTAACAATAGATAGAAGAGAATCTTATATGAAATTGCTGAAGGAGGATTGATGAGGGAGCTCAAAACTGAGCGAAGAGGAAACATAGAAAACAGATACGAGAGATGTTGTTGCAGAAGAGAAGACTGTTGTGCAATAGAAAAGTGAAAGAATATCACGGTCGTTGTGCAGCGCGAGGTGGAAGAGAGAGCAGGTAGAGAAGATCATTCTCTGGAACATGGAGAGTGCTTGGAGCCTTGGATGCAAAAAGAAGAGCTTGATAATCAGGAAACAACAAACTGTTGCTAATAAGTGGTAAGAGAGACTTCAGGAGAGAAAATAATAGTTTTAGAGGAGGTAGTTTTAGAAAAGGATGAGCTAAGAAAGCAAATTAGCAGAGGAAAGTGGTTGCTATTCTCCAAACAAAAGTCTAAGGTTAATCGAAAAGAAACTATGGAGGAGAAGGGTTGTTGGGATTTGGTGGAGAATTGAAACATGGTGCTTCTGCCATGATAATTAAGAATAAGAATGAAAAACTGAAGTGAAAGATGAAAGATCTTGGCTTGAGAACATAACATGAATTCAAAGAAGAAAATTCAGAGTAGAAATGAAAACTGAATTAAGAAGGATTGAGAGATGCTGCAATAGGTTTTAGACCCGTGGGTGTATGGAGAAATTTTCTCCATACACCTAGGGAGTGTTGTAGAGATCACAGGATCAAGAGCTGTTAGGCAGATGACTCTGATACCATGAAGAGAAATTGAAATTGCTTGATTGAAGTTGTTTACAGTAGGATGCTATTTATACAACAAGTCAACAACTGATAAAGACCTAGCTACTACGGGACAATGGATCACATGTGCCTTCTGAAGGAGTTGTCTGTTGTATAATTGAAGTGTGTGGTTTGGGTGAAGTCTGAAGCTAACATATAACAACAAGGAACTGATTCTTGTACTATTGAGACAGAGCACGAGTTGTCTCCTCTTGTGGGGAAGAATTCCAGATAGTTCCTTTGGGTAAAGATTGCCTATATGCATCCTCATTGCTTAGGATGCTGTGGTGATCATCTTGATGTGAGAGTATAGTGTTATTAGTATCTGTCTTGCAATACTTTCCCGGGAAGACTCATTCTACGTCAAGGGTTGTGACCATTATAATTGCCGGCAATGCATTGTTAATTTCATAGTGTCCAATCTCGAAAACAATGTCATATCTATTCAGGGGAGTATTAAACCCTGGGCACTGTCGTCATATCCTCCCTAATGATATATATGCTAGGTGGGTTCATGCCTTATTTGATCACAATGGAGAATCTTCAAATCCTGAAAGTAATAGTGCTGATACTGATTCATTCAAGAGTATTACTAGAACTAGTACTGGTTCATTCAAGAGTATTACCAGTACTGATGAGCAAAGTAGTACTTTCATATGTGGTATGTGTATTATGCCAAGTCATCTGGAAGACTATTTCAACGTCAAGGGTTGCAAGTTGCAACCATTTTTATTGTCGGCACTGCATTGTGAATTTCGTTGTGTCCAAGCTCCAAGACAATGTTACATCTATTGTGTGCCCAGAAAGAGGCTGTAGAGGAGTGTTAAAACCTGAGTGCTGTCGCTCAATCCTCCCAAACGAAATCTTTGATAGCTGGATCAATGCCTTATGGGATCAAAATGGGGAATCTTCAAATATAGACAGCAATAATACTTTCGAATGTGATTTATGTGTTGAAGCAATTCACCTGGAAGACTCATTTGACATCAAGGGTTGCAATCATTTTTACTGTCGCCAATGCATTGTTAATTATTTTGTATCGTCCAAGCTCCAGGAAAATGTTGCATCCATTGCGTGCCCTGAACCAGGCTGCAGGGGAGTGTTAGATCCTGAGTACTGTCGTCCAATCCTCCCAAACGATGTGTTTGATCAGTGGGGAAAAGCTGTTGTTGAAAATCTGATCGCTGGATCTGAGACTTTGAAGGCCTTCTACTGTCCCTTCAAGGATTGCTCAGCTATGTTGATTGATGATGGTAATAAGATTATACAGAAATCAGAATGTCCATATTGTAAGAAAGTGTTCTGCGCACAGTGTAAGGTCCCTTGGCACGCAAACATTGACTGTGTCGAGTTTCAGAAGTTGAATGAAGGTGAGAGGGAAAGGGAAGATATCATGTTGAGGAACCTTGCACAGAAGGAAAAATGGAGGAGGTGTCCAAGTTGCCAATATTATGTTGCAAAGAAAAGTAGCTGCTCATACATCAAATGTGTTGACTTGTGAGTCATGTTGTGTAGAACAAGTTTGCTTGCATATAATCTTGTAGAAGAAGGAAACTTGGAGGACAAGTACACTTGGAGAGCAAGTTTACTTGGAGATCAAGATGTGTAATGTAGTAGTATAGGGCTTGTATATATAACCCCAAATATCTCTTCCTTTCCATTTCATATTTTGATTTGGTATCAAAGCGAAGATCCGAGAGGACTTTGTCTCTTTGTTTTTTCCTTCATTCTTCTTTCCTCACACTCTGGGATAAGATTGTTCCTTCCTCTAATTCGGAGGTTAGGATTGTTCTCTATCTTTTAGAAGGTGAATTTTATCCTTGTAACGTCGAGCTTACTCGCCCAACACCACTAGGTCCATCCAATTAATGTGATGTCTAGGCCAAGGATCAAATAAGAGAAAGGTAACCGAAAGGTTGAAAAGTGAGCATTGCTCCACCAAAATCTTAACCCTCCTTATCTGGTCGCATTAAAAGGAGTTAACGAAAGGTTGCGCGATAGGCAACACCCAAGGATAAGATTTCTTTTCTCCTTACTTAGGAAGTACTGCTACTTCTTGACTAGTCGACTAATCCCTCTCGACTTGTTGAACATACCTTCTGTCTCAATTCCATTGCATATTATTTTTTCGTCGGTATTCCAATGGCTAGTCCTGATGCTCCACTTCTAGAAGGAGGGAATACCAACAATTCCGGTATTCAAAAAGTTGTAGTCTTAGTTCAAAACCCAGATTCTTCATCAGGTTCATTCAGAGGAGCAAAACTGAATGGACCTGGGAATTATAGGACATGGAAGAAGATGATTTCTGCTCACCTTCGTGGAATCCATAAGATGGGTCATGTCACCGGTACCATTAAGGCACCGGCGAATAAGGAAAGTGAAGAGTATGCTCCCGAGCCCTCACCCCCACAATAATGTGGATGCAAATCCCTACTTTGGCTGTAGTCGTATCCAAGGCGGTTCAAGGCTCAAGGACCGAAATTCTCTTTCATAGTATTCCTACTCCGGTTCAAGGGTCGTAGGAACTCACTTGGCATAAATTAGAGCCGGTTCAAGGGTCACTAATTCACATCAAGAGGCATAGAGATCGAGGAATTAGACTACTAAGCGACCCGCCCGCGCAATCACGCAACCGGTGTAAATCACCATGCTTATAACCCCTCGAATAAGAAATTGAAGGTTTCTAGCTTAGAAATTAGAGGGGGTGAAGCCCCTAACTCCATCCTAGACATGCTCAAAATACACACCCTAGAGTTGACTAGGCTCCTAGACATGCATTTTAACCCAACAAAAATAGATATAAGTATCCATCATATAAAAATTGCATCATTATATTAAATTAAACATCTTTTACACAGAATTTGGGTTAGGGACACAACCCTAACCCCCAACAAAGAAATTACTCATAACCCATAACTATGAACATCAAAGATACAAAATTCAAAGAGAAAACATTATAGAAGTATAGGAGAACACAAAGGTAGCCACAATTAGCTAGAAAGCTAATATGACTTCCCTTGAATTACAACTCCCACAAATACCTAAAGCTTGAATCTTGTAGCTCTTGATGAATCCTTGAAGCTTGTGTGAGAAATTCTATGAATACCCAAAAGAAAACTAAAACTATTATGAAAAATGGAGGAGGAGAATGGGAAAGAGAGCAGCCCGAAGGGCTGCCTCTGTTTTGAGGTGGTGCGGCACTGTAGGTCTGTAGGGTTCTCCCCCGAATGAGAGATGGGATTTCCTTATATATGGCTGCAGGTGAGTGAAGGCATAATGGAGAGTAGGGTGTGCACGTGGCTGGTCACAAAGGGAGAGAAAAGAGTTGGATAGGCTGCTCTTCTTTTCGTGAGATAGAGAAAATGAGAGATAAGAGTCAAACACTGCCACGTGGCAGCATGCTAGTGGCCAAATGGAGAAAGTAAATAGATAAACTAAATGAAAAATAAAGAGATGCACGTGGAGTGGCTATGAACTTGATGAATTAATCATTACCCAATCATCAATTAATCAAGCTATGCTTAATTAATATGCTTAATTAATCAAAACAATGATTAATTAAAATAAGTTCCTTCTTTTCTTCCTTCTTTCGGTTATAAAGCACACCGAATGTATCAACTTGGAATAATTCGATTCGGTTTCCTCACTCGTGTTGGCCATGCATGATTGAAATTGACTATCTCATCTTTTTGTCGGAAATTCCCATTTGCTCAATTTCGCACAATTTTCTCTCGTTTCCGCAATTCCGCTTATTTTCTACATAGTAAATAAAAATGGACTAATTACATATTAATTGACATGAGGATTTGCTTATTTATAGTGTTTTAGATATAATTATACGCATATAAATGCGTATAATCACTCCACCAAAATCTTAACCCTCCTTATCTGGTCGCATTAAAAGGAGTTACCGAAAGGTTGCGCGATAGGGAACACCCAAGGATAAGATTTCTTTTCTCCTTACTTAGGAAGTACTGCTACTTCTTGACTAGTCGACTAATCCCTCTTGACTTGTCAAACATACCTTCTGTCTCAATTCCGTTGCATATTATTTTTTCGTCGGTATTCCAATGGCTAGTCCTGATGCTCCACTTCTAGAAGGAGGGAATACCAACAATTTCGGTATTCAAAAAGTTGAAGTCTCAGTTCAAAACCCAGATTCTTCATCAGGTTCATTCGGAGGAGCAAAACTGAATGGACCTGGGAATTATAGGACATGGAAGAAGATGATTTCCGCTCACCTTCGTGGAATCCATAATATGGGTCATGTCACCGGTACCATTAAGGCACCGGCGAATAAGGAAAGTGAAGAGTATGTCAAGTGGGAAGATGCTGATGGACTTGTACTGTCAATTCTGTACAAGCCCATGACTGATGAGGTGATCCAATTGATCATTGGGTGTGATACTGCTGCAGAAGTTTGGAAGACGCTTAATGATCTCTATCTGAAGGAATCTGATTTTTCCCAGATCTATGAATTGTTGTGCAAGGCAACAAGGATGAAGCAAGATAGGCAAGCAGTTTCAGTGTTCTACACCCAACTGAAAAACATTTGGGCCGAGATTGATCAACGACGACCAAACAAATTGAAGAATGCTGAGGATATTACTTGGTACCAGAAGGAGAAGGAGTTGGAGCGTGTGCACCAGTTTCTGAGTGGATTAGATGCTAGACATGACAGTGCCAAGGAAGAGTAGTTGCGTCGGCAAGAGCCTCCTTCCCTCACTGAGGCTTTTACCTACATCCGTAAGGATGAGTCTCAGCAAGGTAGCACAAAGGCAGCTCATTCTGAAATCTCCAGCCTAACAATCCAAGCTAAGCCCCCTCGGGCTCAAGGTCCACCTCCTGGCTTCAGTACACCACAATCAAGATTACATCATATGACTCAGGGTTCTTCTCCAGGCAGGTCTGTATGTCAACATTGCAAACTGACTGGACACACCAAGGATACTTGTTATAAGTTGGTTGGGTACCCAGCTGGATACTTCAGCAAACCCAAACCAACTGAACCTCGAGGTAGAGGAAAGGCAGCTATTCATCTTGTTCAGAGTTCAGAGTACTTTGGAGTCGTTGGGCAAGATCATACCACAGGCAGTGATGGCCCCTCAGTCTCACTGGTTGCTAAAGGTACTGGTAAGATTGGTATGGCTTTAAAAATTTCTAACTTTGTAGGTTCAGATACTTGGATTATTGATTCTGGTGCTTCAGATCATATGAACTATGATAAGAAGTATTTCATTACCTTATCCACACCTGCTGTGTCATATGTTACAAATGCCAATGGTGAATCATTTCCTGTCTTAGGTATTGGGTCCATAAGAGTCACACCTACCTTAGTATTGCATGATGTATTGTATGTACCAGACTTGTCTCACCACTTAATCTCAGTTCCCCAATTGAATACTCAATCCTTGTGCTCTGTGACATTTTTTCCCATGTATGTGGTGTTTCAAGATCTTCTAACAAAGGAAGTCATTGGCAAGGGGTATATGAGGGGGAGACTGTTTTATCTGGATCAAGCTTATGTCGGGGAGAGACCAAGGAAGAATGTCCCAGTTGCTTTGACTTTGACTTCTAGAAAGCTTAATGAAGTCTAGTTATGGCATAGACGCTTAGGACATCCTTCATTTTGTGTAATGCGTAAAGCTATGCCCTCTTTATTTGTTGGTATTGACGAGTCGTCCTTACATTGTGAAACTTGCGTTTTGGCGAAAAGCCATAGAGTCAACTACCCATTGAGTCTTTCTAATAAAAGTTCTATGCCTTTTGATATTATTCACTCTGATGTGTGGGGACCTTCCAGAGAACCCACTGTTTCTGGAATGCGTTATTTTGTCTTGTTTATTGATTATTGCACTCGATTATCATGGGTAGCATTGCTTAAATCTAAGGATGCTGTGTTTTCTGCTTTTCAAGCCTTTCAAAAATTGATTCAAACACAGTTCAATGGTCATATCAAAGTTTTTCGTTCTGATAATGGGGGGGGGGAGTTTGTTAATCGTGATTTTCAGGAATATTTCCAAGAAAAAGGTATAATCCATCAAACCACTTGTCCTCAAACACTTGAACAAAATGGTGTGTCTGAGCGTAAAAATCGTTATCTTCTAGACATAGCACGAGCATTGCTATTTGGTGCCCACATGCCCAAGTATCTTTGGGGTGAAGCAGTTCAGACTGCCTCACATCTTATTAATCGTCTTCCTTCCAGTGTTCTTCAGGGGCACATTCCCTTTGAAGTCCTGTCAACCCATGTCTCTATTCCTTCCTTCCATAATCTTCCTGCTCGTGTCTTTGGTTGTGTTGCCTTTGTCCATATACCCAAAAATCAGAGGTCAAAGTTGGATGCCCGAGCTCTCAAATGCATCTTTGTAGGTTATAGTTCTCATCAGAAAGGCTATAAATGCTATCACCCACCTACACGAAAGTTCTATGTCACCATGGATGTGTCATTTTATGAAGATATGTGTTATTTCTCCCCCAACAACACCACTCTTCAGGGGGAGAATGAGTTTTTTGAAGAGATGTTTGTTGGTTGAAAGTTGAAGATGAATAAAGACGTAGAAGAAGAGAGTACTGACATCCCGAAGTTGACTAGTCAAATTTCCCAAATCGACCAGTCGATAGGGGGAGTCGACCAATCGAACGAGGAAACCGGCGAAATGGGTAGAAGTGTACTAGACCAATCGAAGGAAATTCTCGACCAGTCGATTTCTGAAGAGGACTCTATTCCAGCTTCCCCCTCATCTGATACTTCACCCCCTAATGCTGAACTTTCTGGTCAAGAAGCTCAATCTCAGGTATGTCCAGTATCTTCACCTGGTAACCATGTAGAGTCTGTATCTTATACATATGTGTTACCTAGTAGGACTACCCGTGGTCAACCAGCCAAAAAGTATGAACCTTCCATAACTGCTAAAGCCAAATATCCAGTAGCTAACTTTGTGTCACACCATAGGTTATCTAAACCTTATGCATCATTTGTGAATCAAATATCCTCTATATCTGTTCCTAACAAAGTGCAGGAGGCTTTGGGAGACCCAAAGTGGGCCAAGGCAATGGAGGCATTAGAAAAGAATTACACCTGGGAACTTGTACCACTTCCTCGTGGTAAAAAGATTGTTGGGTGTAGATGGATTTTCACTGTCAAACATAATGCAGATGGCACAGTAAGTAGGTATAAGGCGAGGTTGGTGGCTAAGGGCTTCACTCAAACATATGGAATTGACTATGATGAGACTTTTGCTCCTGTAGCCAAGATGAATACTGTTATGGTATTGTTGTCACTTGCAGCTAATCTGAATTGGCCTCTTCATCAATTTGATGTAAAAAATGCTTTCCTTCATGGGGAGTTAACTGAAGAAGTATACATGGTTCTTCCTCCTGGATATGCATCAGATACACATGATGATGTTGTTTACAGATTGAAGAAATCCCTTTATGGACTTAAACAGTCACTCCGGGCATGGTTTGGCAGATTCACTCAGTCCATGAGATGCTTTGGATACAAGCAGAGCAATTCATACCACACCTTATTCTTAAAGCACCAAAAAGGGAAGGTAACTGTGCTTATTATATATGTGGATGATATGATAATAACAGGGGATGACTTGGTAGAAATTGAAAGTCTTCAGAAGAAGTTGGCTTCTGAGTTTGAGATGAAGAATTTG
Organism: Rosa lucieae; assembly: GCA_024704745.1. Taxonomy (NCBI): domain Eukaryota; kingdom Viridiplantae; phylum Streptophyta; class Magnoliopsida; order Rosales; family Rosaceae; genus Rosa; species Rosa lucieae. Next base: position 7,783,109 of record CM045493.1, read on the forward strand.
GGAGATTTGAAGTACTTCTTGGGGATTGAGGTAGCCAGGGGGAGAGATGACATCTTCTTATGTCAGCGAAAGTATGTGTTGGATCTCTTGGCAGAGACAAGTATGTTGGATTATTCTCCAATTGACACTCCAATCGAGCAAAATCACAAACTAGCAGAATATCCTGATCAGGTTCCAACTGATAAACCAAGATACCAGAGGTTAGTGGGACGCCTGATATATTTGTCACACACTAGACTTGATGTTGCTTATGTAGTTAGTATTGTGAGTCAGTTTATGCATAATCCAAGTGAACGGCATATGGAGGTAGTGGTAAGAATCTTGAGGTACTTAAAGTCAGCTCCAGGAAAAGGTTTAATGTTTTCTAAATGTCAGCACCTCGATGTTAGTGGATATACAGATGCAGATTGGGCCGTTTCTATCACAAACAGGAAGTCTACATCTGGGTACTTCACCTTTGTGGGTGGAAACCTTGTTACCTGGAGAAGTAAGAAGCAAAAGGTTGTTGCAAGGTCAAGTGCTGAAGCTGAATATAGAGGTGTGGCACATGGAGTGTTCGAACTTCTGTGGCTACGAAATTTACTTCGAGATTTGGGTTTTAAGCCTAAGTTAGCAATGCAATTGTACTATGATAACAAAGCAGCTATTGACATATCACATAATCCTGTACAACATGACCGAACGAAACATGTGGAAGTTGATCGACACTTCATTAAGGAAAAGCTGGATACAAAGTTAATCTCCTTTCCTTTTGTTCCAACCGAGGAGCAATTAGCGGATATACTTACCAAAGCTGTATCTAGCAAGTTATTCCATGACTCACTAGGCAAGTTGGGTCTTCGTGACATTTATGCCCCAACTTGAGGGGGAGTGTTGACTTGTGAGTCATGTTGTGTAGAACAAGTTTGCTTGCATATAATCTTGTAGAAGAAGGAAACTTGGAGGACAAGTACACTTGGAGAGCAAGTTTACTTGGAGATCAAGATGTGTAATGTAGTAGTGTAGGGCTTGTATATATAACCCCATTTACACCATTGAATCAACATGAAAAAATTCATCACTCACAAATATCTCTTCCTTTCCATTTCATATTTTGATTAAATGCAGATCATGAGTTAATTTCTGATAGCTGCTTCTAATTCTCTGCATGTTATTTAGTATTACATTCTTTAAAGGCCTAAGTTGAGTTAGAGACCATTACTTGAAATTGATTTGATAGTTGTAGAAATAATTTCTGTTTCTGGATATATGTCTCTAATAGAGGAGCAAAAGATAAGTTTAAACATTAGAACACAAGTGATCCAACGTGTTTCACCCAATTTGAGCCGGTTCTTAAGGGCTCTCTCCTACATAGGTTAGGTATCAGGTTCATGTTAACTTCTATATTTTAATGTACTAGACATATAGCCCGCGCTTTGCTGCGGGTATTTTTATTGTCGATGTGTTTATAAATATGAATTTCTCGACTTGTAAATATTGAATGATTATCCGATTCATGTGCTGCATGTTTTTTCCTTTTTTAATTGCTCTATAAATCAGATGTCACAGATAGGGTTCTTACCACAAAAGCAATTTGATTATGATTACAACTTAGTATCACTTAATATTCACTGACATAATGATTTTCAAACCGGAAAAATATCATACAAACTGATTTCAAAATTTAAAACTAAACATAAGTTTATAACTTTCTGCACAAAATTACAAATCTTTATATCAATATGAATGAAAAAGCACAAACTAAAGTCCAGAGACAATCTTCTGCTCTGTATATATATAGAACCCTAAAAACAACATCTAAACAAAATAAAACAAATACACAAAATCTAAAACCATTATTGAATATAAGCTTCAGAAAAGAAAAGAAACAATTATTTACACAAAGAATGAAAGCATTTAAAGGCTCAATGCTAATTTGGTCAAACTTTCTTTGCTATGATTCTTGTTTCATTCTCACTCCATTATTGAACTCTTACATTCAATAAACAGCATCTAAACAATTCCATTATCAAATCCAAACTAATTCCCAAACATCACTTTCATTATACAACACCAAATATATACAAATCGAAATCTCAAATAGGAATACGTATCCAGCACACTGTTTAGAACATGAAATCAGTTCACACATGAAAATAACAATTAATAAGGTATATTTGTGCAAAGTTAAACACTTAATCACAATACTTAAATCATACTGAATCGCACATATGTAAATAAAAAAGAACACCTATTTGAAACAAAAATTCCAAATTTACCAACTATACCTCAGAAGAATAAACTGAACAATAGCAAGCCTTCTTCCGTTTTCTGCAAAGATGAATGAGACTAAAAGCCGAACCTCTTCTATTTGTTTCCGGTCCAACCTCTCCCTCTTTGAGTGTCAAAAAAGTTTGGTTCTCGGAGCTACTTCAATATGCACAACCTACCGATTTACATTAAATGATATCCAAAACATAAACTACAAAACAAAGCCAAATTTTGTTTCAAAAAATAAATACATAAAGCCAAATTATAGGTACACATAATTACAATTACAGGTATACATAATGCAAGAATTGTGTATTCAATTCAATCATTTTGATATCATATCTCTATCTAAATAACCAGTTTGTACATGTATCAAAAAAGTGAGAAAATTACCGAGTTGGTTGGTTCTGATGACAAAAACTGATTCAGTGTTTTGAGTATAGCTGCAAATCCACACAGTAAATTTATCAGTTAGTCATCTGTGAATCAAATATAAAAGATATGTAAAGTCTTTTTCAGATAACAAAATTAGCAAATCTTTTGTTAAATCATTCTCATAATTGAAAACAATAGGAAAATCTTTCTCTGTGTGTTAGGCAAACAGAGATCTCTCTAAGCCAACAGGTTCCGAACCAGATCGCTACTGGAAGTGAAGAACCGTTGGTTGGAATTGGATTTTCTTTATCGAAGGAAATCAGTCAAAACACATGCTTCACACACGTAAGTACAGAATTGAATAGTGGCGTCCAAGTATAAGTTGACCGACTCAAATTCATAGAAATTACATCAAAGATCACCAAGAAAAAGGAAACCCAGATGATTAAATGGATCAAAATGAAGAAACGGAAGACATACAGAGGCCAAAGGCAAGACTGACTATTTTGTGCCAAAAACGCCTCTATTGATAGCTGGTTCAAGAGAAACATAGACGATGAAGCCTCTTGCAGGTAATCTTCGATCGCTCAGTAAAGCCTTTACGATATTTTTAAGCTTCTGGAAGACGATGGCAGAAACCCCCCAACTACTCTTCAACCACGACGACTGCAAGTGCTGATCGTACGAAACACCGGAACTCGATCTCGACACAACAGCATCAAAATCAAGCAAGCCACCATCTAACGAAAATTTTCAAATCACTAAACATGAGAAAAAAAAAACCTTGAAACCTTTCCAATCAATCACCCAAATCTCAAACCCGAAGACAAACAAAATCCCATAACAATTCAAAACGAACAACAACAACAAAAAAGCCAACTAACAAAAACAAAAGCAGCAGAAAATCTCCAAACCTGCGATCCTCACTCTTGCCAAAACCACAAATCAGAGCACCACAGTCCCTCCTATTGCATAAAACACAGAGGTTACCAAAGAAAAATTTCCACATGCCTTAATCAAGCCATAGAGAAAAACTCGGGTAAGAAACCTGAATAAGATCCTCGGACGAACGAAGAAAGATTTCCAAACCTTCGATTTCTGAATAAGATCCTCAGACGCGGGCCAATACTCTTCCATAATCGTCCCTTTCGTTCAGTAAAGAATCCCTTTCATTCGCTTCCTCTGTCTACCTCCCTCCCACTATAGGCTATACGGCTGGAGAAAGAAGACGAAACCGGCGGAAGTAGACGAAATAGCAAGGTCAGTGGCAGACCCGTAACACAAATTAAAATGAGGGTAAAACCGTCATTTCTATCTCTTATGAACAGTAGTAACAGTAACTAGCCTTTAGTATATTGTATAATATAATTGTACCATATCATATTCCCCTCTAAGATTAGTTGTGCCTCATTGACCAAAAGAAAGAAAAAAGTAAGTGGTGCCTCATTTAACTAACATAAACATTACTGGTACTGATGGATTTCCAGTTTGTGTTTTTGCCGGTGCCGATTTGCTTTCTGCTGCCATTGTGGAAAAGCAGCTCCCGTAGTTTCTCGTACTCATATTTGTCCGAGCTGTAACCATTAATCTTTCTATATATGCTCCACGTCTGAGAATCGTGCTTTGGACTTTAAAGGTGGTTGGATTACACAATGGAGGGCAACTCAGCTATCACTATGCCTCCTGAAGTCATATTATTAGAGTCATCAAACTTGGTCTTCAAACTTATTATATGACAAGTGATATGGTAATATCTTATTTGCACACGAAAGATACTACATGTTTTGGTTGATGATAAGGAAAAAAACGTTGATGATAAGGAAACACACTCTCGCATCATTGAGAATTTGAGATGACGTCACACTTGTGAATTTAGGATTTCATTCTCTTTACTTATAAACCTCTCATTCTCTCATCACACCGCAAGTGATTGTATGTATTAGATTCTCTTCATCTCTTGACTAGTTCACAAGTCTGTATAGTTTTTTTATGAGTTGTGTGGATGCTAGTTACATAAATTTTTCAGATAATATAATAAACGAAGTCTAATTTTTGAACTATGGTTGGAGATGGTCTAAATTACAAGATATCACATTTTGATTGAATTAACTACCTTACATTCGGAGCAGAGGTACTTCTTCTACCTCCTATCTTTATTTTTTGGGTACAATTCTACCTTTACCTCTTGCACTATGACTAATACCCTCTACTTTAGAATTATTTCAAATTATGCTAATTATTAGAGAAAATTTACATTAATTACAAAATTTCTAATAACTTTTCGGACAACTTTCCTTATGTTACCAAGAAAGATTCTTACACAGGGCAAGTGTACCATGTGGTGGTGGGGCAACTCACTCAAAATTCATAAAATTTTAAATGTATTTCAAAACTATCTTTACTTGTTAAAATGAAATACCAAAAACATCCCCTTGCATGTTCACTGATTGGACAACCCTACCAGCCACTTGGTACGTTTGCCCTACATAAGAATTGTCCTGTTAGCAAGAGAGATTCTTACATAAGGCAAACGTACCACGTGGTGGTGGGGGCTGCCCACTCAAAATTTATAAAATTTTAAATGTATTCCGAGACAGTCCTTATTAAAATGAAATACCAAAAACACCTCCTTGCATGTTCTCTGATTGGACAGCCCTACCAGCCACATGGTACGTTTGCCCTATGTAAACATTGAAATGATAACTTATTCGAAAATTTCATTTCCCTTTCCGTGGGAAAGACAAAAGAATTATTTTTGTTTCTGTGAACCAAACAAAGCCTTAAAGGTGCCCCATTAAAACCTTGTTCAGATAAAAAAAAACTCATTAGGACAAAGCTCTGAATTGAGGAAAGAGTACCACCACATAAAAAGAGCCAAGTCTATAGTTGATCGTTGTCATCTCGGATTGAAGCATCTCTCGCTTGGTAATGACTATAGCCACGAATAGCGCCAACATCGTGATGAAGACCGATCGAATAAAACAACTGAAATGCACCACTACATCAAGTAAACTAGATTTGATACAAAGGTAAATTGACTTCCTACATAAATAGACTAGCTTGTGAGAGGTGGTCCTTTAAAGCGGGAGTGATTGAAAAATGCAGTAGAAGTAGTAGAAGACTAGAAGTTGAAGGTTCCCAAATCACACGCCTCAATTTCTGCGACGACTCCCCAAAATGCTCACCTCCAAACCCTCTCACTCTCACTCTCACTCTCCAGTTCAAATTCTCACCGTCGACGACGAAGCCGGCGCTGACGTCATCTTCCTTCCGATTCCCCACAGCTCCTCCTCCGCCGCGGTCGCCCTCCACGACGATCGAAAAGACCCATCTGCCCCCAGATCATCTCCCTCCCCGACCAAAGTACCCACCTTTATCGACCTCTCCGACGAACCCGACGACGGAGACGACGACGAGATTCGGATTCTCCGATTCAAACCCACCAAAACCCACTTCAAAAAGCGAAGAACAAACCCGTTTACATCCGGGTCCGTATCGGAACCCGGCCAGTCCTCCTCCGATTCTCTCACGGACTACCCACCATTCGTGTGTGCTATTTGCGCCGACGACAAGCCTGGGTACCAATCTTTTCCGATCGAGAATTGCAACCATGTGTATTGCTCCGATTGTGTGATCAACTACATCGATTCCAAGCTCCAAGAAAACGAACCCACGATTCGGTGCCCTGTTCCGGGGTGCAAGGGTCTGCTGGAGCCCGAGTACTGCCGCTCGGTTCTGCCGGCTCAGGTGTTTGCGAGGTGGGGAAAGGCAATGTGTGATGCAGTGATACAGGGGTCGGAGAAATTCTACTGCCCATATCAGGACTGCTCTGCTCTGCTGATCGATGACGGGGAGGAGGTGGTGAGGGAGTCGCAGTGCCCGCATTGTGGGAGAATGTTTTGTGCTCAGTGCAAGGTTGCTTGGCATGTCGGGATGGATTGCAGCGAGTTTCAGAGGCTGAGTGTGGATGAGAGAGGGAATGAAGATGTTATGTTGAGGAACCTGGCGCAGAGCCAGAACTGGAGGAGGTGTCCCAGCTGCATGTTCTATGTCGAAAAGTCTGTTGGTTGCTCCTACATGAAATGCAGGTGATGGGATGAACTTGATGCTCTGCTAGCTGATTGTGTTAGTTTGGGCTTTGGAAATTGAAATGCATAACTTGATTGATACTACTCACATTAGTGCTTAGTTTTGATATTGCTTTCATTGTTTCAGCTACCAAATGCCTCATATAGATATGTGATTTTGTTTAGGTAATAGGTAGTTGTGAAAGATAGTATTTTTCTAATTGGGAACTGGGAAGAGTGTCTCTTTGTTATATAAGTGAAACATGTTAGTTTCTATATTTAAAGGGTGTGATTTTCATGCTCCACTTGGAACTACTTAAATATGGAGTACAAGTATCAAAATGTGGAGTGACTATTTTAATGTGTCTTATCCGTATCCTATCAAAACCTCTTAGACTAGATATGACTCCTTCAACTTAGATAGACATTCTCTTTGGGGTGTATATATAATGTTTTTGTTTTAATATTCTTCATCATCAAAGTTGTTTTGCTGCAGGTGTGGATCTCCAGATTGTCTCGTTGTTTTACTGATGGATTGCCAATGTAAATTGCTGCAGGTGTGGATATGCATTCTGTTACAATTGTGGAGTACAAGCTGTCAGTCATACCTGTCGAAGCTGTCATAAGTAATGCGATAAGACAATCTTGTTGCAAAACTACAGGTTTTTCTATCTCAGGTTGATTGCAATAGCACAGGTTTCCTGTAGTTGGATTTAGCAACCTCTCTGCTTCCTTTTTAGTGCAATATGATACTAGAGAACCAGAGGACATGTTGTGTCATAGGTGATATAACATTATCGTAGCTGTGTAAGGGGGTTTACATTAGGGAAGTTTTAGAAGACTTATTGAATGAAAATGAATGCTTTGAGAGAATATTGTATATACATCACTTTTTCTGGTACTGAGTGCAAGTTTATTTTTCATAAAGATGATCATGTTCTGTATAATTATGGTTGAGTTTCGAGTAAACTATCCAAAATTGACCACCTTTTATGTCAATACGACTATGTTTACCAAAATATTGACCTTAATATCAAAGAAATTATCATGCATGCTGCATGCATTACAGTTGAACTTGCAGGCAAGTAGACATGTGTCTTTATACCTTTGAGGTCTCTGAGACCTTAGTCAGCAGACTCTTGTCACATTCATTGTGGAGGATTTGAGGCAGTGTCTTAACAATGGCTGCTGGTCATTGAGTGGAAGTCGAACATGTCCTCCATTTTGTGGCAGATGTCTTGGAAACAAGATCAAAATTGCGGCAACGAGATCCATTGCCCAGCATCGTCTTGTTGATAGCAGCGTTGCAGCTGTTGTGTTTCTGGCTTTACGAAATTTTTTGTTGATGTCTATTATGTGTTTTCCAGTGGTAGTAATATTATGGAGGCAAAATAAAGGCCGGTCATGAATGTCTATTCTCTTAGACTTCTGCAGATTTGAAACTTGTGGACGCTTAAATAATTTAGTTCAATCCATCGACTATTGGGAACATAAGATTTTACTATTTTAGGAGTTGCTTCAAGACCGCAAAAATTTAGACCCGATTTTTTTTTTTTCCTCAGTTTTTTCACTTTGAAAAATTGTAAAAGACTAAAAGTAAACTGAATCGAGATTTTTGAAATCCGTTAGTTTTAAAAATACTTAAAAATCAAAATCTACCAAATGTAAAAATAAAAACATGAAATTTGGCCAAACAATTGTGTGTTTTTTTTTTTTTTTTTTGAGAGAAAGACGTCAAGCCTTTTAATAATCAAAAGTAGGTAATTACAATTCATGACCTGCCTGTAAGGGCCACATCAAAATCAAGCCATGCTAGGCTACCATACAGTAACCTAAATGTAAATACCCTAGTAACCAAAGTAACCAAGACATATCTGGAGAGTAACCAAAACCCCGTGTGCTATACTGCTATAGTTCACGGTTTTGGGTTTTGTCCAATTGATAGTAATCAAATGTCATTTACATTCTATATCAGCAATTTTTGATAATCAAATAATTTTCAGTTTGGATGGAAATTTTGTACACATGTGAAAGTCCCACTTTGTATGGTATATTAAAAGGGAATTTTCATAAATTTAGGAATTTGTGTCCTTTTTCAATAAGGATTACTCATTTTCAGGGTTTTGAACCGTAAATTCTAAAAATAATATTAATACTTTCCCAAAAAAATATAAATATTAATAGGGTTTTTTGTTTGTGCCTAAAGCCCCAAAACAGGGTCGAGAATTTCAAAAACAAATTAGCATATCTAGGTTTAGCAGTAGTGGGGGTAGCGTGGACATTAAGATAGAATAGGGTTTCTGAAAGATAAGAGAGAACTTGAAACTGTCATTGGAGTTGAGAGTGACGATGAGAAGCAAGAAAGCGAAGAAACCCAAACTGGAGGAGAAAGTGTCTCAATCGCACATTGAGATTGTGAACATTGAAGACGATGAGCTTTGCTTCACACCAAAACGCTCTAGCAAGTTCAATTCTATCTCAGTCGATGAGAACAGTAACCTTCAATCAATCAAGGAATCTATTAAGGCCTCTCTTCTTAAGTCCACAGGTAATTTCATCGACCTTTCTGATGAAACTCATTCGGAAGATGAAGAAGAGCTTAGAGTTCTTAGGTTTCAACCCCCAAACACTACATTCGGAAAGCGAAAGGAACCCTTTAGTAGTCCTTCTGTAACCGAAGTTGGGGAATCTTCTAATTCCAATTCCAAAAAAGACCCATCATTTTTATGTGAAATTTGCGCCGAGCCCAAGTCTAGGAGTGAGTCATTTGGCATAAAAGACTGTAGTCATTCATATTGTACTGAGTGCATGATCAAATACGTGGCATCCAAGCTTCAAGAAAATGTTACATTCATTAAGTGCCCTGTTCCTGATTGCAAAGGGTTACTGGAGCCGGAGTATTGCCGTCCGATTCTGCCCCCTGAGGTGTTTGAGAGGTGGGGAAGTGCATTGTGTGAGGCGGTGATTCTCGGGTCTGAGAAGTTTTACTGCCCCTTTAAGGATTGCTCCGGAATGTTGATTGATGATGGAAAGAGGTTGTACGGGAATCGGAGTGCCCTAATTGTTGGAGAATGTTCTGTGCGCAATGTAAGGTTCCTTGGCATGCTGGGATTGACTGCGCAGAGTTTCAGAAGTTGAATAAGGATGAGAGGGAAAAAGAAGATATTATGTTGAGAAAACTTGCACAGAACAAAGAGTGGAAGAGATGTCCCAAGTGTCGGTTCTATGTGGAAAAATCAGAAGGCTGCATGTTCATGAAGTGCAGGTCAGTTTATCTGCTGTTTTAATTTCATTATAGTCTTCTCATTTGATTTATGCTAGCTCTTATGGTGTTCTTTACTTGTTTTCTGCCAAGTCATCCACTCTATTCATGTTTGGTTTAGCTTCTACCAATCAGTTGGAATTGTTTGCCCCGGCCTATTTGTACTGTATAACTGTTAGAAAACCTTGGGAATGGGACGATTAATTGCAGGCAGTGTTTGCCTCATAAAATCCCTTTACGTACTTAGGAGGATGATAATACAAAATAAAAATTCAGTCTTCTGCCGGCTATAATTTGAAGTTAAATGCATCGGCCCAGAGATAAGGAGTGAACTGGTTAGAGACCACTAATGCGTAGCACTGTAAAACTTGTCGAGCCATATAAAGCATATATACCTTTTGCCCCAAACTTTGGTAGAATAGACATAAAGTTTACGGCCTACTGGACAAGCGTGTACTCAGTTTAGAACTTTAGATAGGCACACAATGTATATTTTTCAATTATTCAACACTGTTTCAACTTGTATTGATCAATGAATCCTTGAACGCCTTCTGAATGTCGGTTTGCAGGTGCCAAACTACTTTCTGCTACAGATGCGAACACGTTTTAAAGAGAAACCATAACCACTATTGTCCCAATTGTAAAGGGCGCTGACATTCTCTGCAATGCTGGTTGGAAAGACACTTAGAAGTTGTGATGCATGAGGAATTACAGTGAAAAAATAATTTTGAGTTCAACACATCTCAATTAATAGCAGGCATTTGCTGATGAATGTAATTACATACAGTGGTAAACTTGACGGGTTAACTTTCCTTTTCTTCATATTAGAATGGTTTCTGTCCAACACCAAAGTAGTAGAATGTTCCTCATAGTTTAATCGGCTACAAAAGTCACAATGCGATCTCACTGATGAGGAAGAGACCTGCTATATTCGATCAGGGCTTGTCTGCCAAAATCTGCTTCATCTTCTACCACGTATTGCAGGCATCGTGATCGACCTTTTTGGCAGATTATCAGTTAAGAGCTTAATTTGAATCAATTGATTATGCATGATTTGTAGAATACTAGTTGCTAAAGTCCTAGCTGCTAATTGTAGAACTATGTACTTGATTTTAATTAGTTTGCTGCCAATTGGCAAAGGATTGATGGGTGTGATATGAATAGGCATAGTCGATAGATGTTAAATTAATGCATATCTGATTTTACAATATAAGCGCACATTCTTTCTGGAGGTTGGAAATAATACTACCGGAACATGAACACTGGCCTGGTTTAAATTATTTTTGGGTTATATTCAGGATTATATTCAAGAACATAAGAATATGTTGATTACCTAAAGCGACACAGGGAGTCATTAAATTATCTAGTGTACTCCAATCTCTAATCCTAGTCTAATCTAACCTCCACTAAACGTGGCCTTAGTTTGTAGGAAAAAAAAAAAAAAAATGAAGATTGATGGTCAAAAGGTGTACCCTTAAGCACAGTACTTTCTTTTCTTTGTGGAGGTTGAGTTTGAGATTCAAGGCTGCCCAGCCATAATCGTAGCTTATATATCAATCAACGGTTACATGATACGTATTAATTTTAAGTAGATGCTTTTTGCGTTCAAACTTCCAGTATCTAATACATTGATGATTCATGAATGGAATGTTGGGTTTTGACGATGACCAACTTTTGTTAGTGCATGCGCATGTGTGAATTGAAGAATTGTAAACGAGTCTTTTCGAATTCCAATATTGCTTTACGTTGGTTTTGATGTATTCTTCTACTAACAGCCTTTCCATCTGTGCTTCTGAAAGGATCACGTTGTACACTACTAGAAAATGGCCCATAGAACACCGATTTGGGCCACTATAGGGAAAGAGATGGGATCGGTGAGTTGTTGTTATGAGACTTTGGCCCGATGCTGAAGTTGTAGGTATTGTTCATTTTCCAATATTGTATTAATTGTTAGTCAGCACTCAGCAATACCATCCCTCTCACATGGATGGGTATGGTGGCAGCAAGCTTTCAATATAATCCCAGTCTTGTTCAAAGTTCCAAACCCAGATCGACCACACTTGACCAAAATATGACTCTTGCAAACTAGATCTGAGAAGAACCTTTGTTTGGCGTTGTGAAATCATGCGAGCTTGCACGAAAGATCTATCTTACCCTCAACAGCGTCCTTTCAATTTAGTGCTACTGTAGTACTGTAAGTTCCTTTGTTCAATTTCAATATCTTGAATTTCTTGAACCTAATAACTTCTACTTGAACAATTTTCAAGAAATTGAATTTCATTCATAGCATAAACCCTTGATTTAGGGCGGGGTTTATATGGGTATGTATTTGAAATTTGGATTGCAATTCTCTTCTTTTTCTGAAGATTCATAGCTGGTAATTTATGTGGATTGAGGTCAAGAAATATGATTATCATCGATTATGGTTGTGCATTTAGTCCATGCACTAATTTTATTCTACTATTTTACATATTTGATGCTATTAGAGTATTTTGGTCGATTCATTTTCTGTTGACCACTCTATACAAATGGCTTTTCTGGTTATTGTTATATACATATCCTATTTGATTCTGCTAATCAAAAGTCTTGGTTCGCTCTTTACTAGTTTTTAAGAAAATACAAATTGAGGTCGCTTCAATTAGTGCTTTATCCTTTATTATTTTTGGAAATAAATTCAATGCTTTATTGCACATAAGTTTTTGCTCATTTGCAATGCTGCAACAATGCCCATCTGATTTTGTGTTTCAGTAATTCTTAACTTGGTTTTTCTTTATGTTTGCTTGGTTTTGTGTTCTCCTCTCTTTTGTACCTAGCATGCTGGTTAATACTGTCTGTATCCTTAAATAGTTTATGTGCTTCCAGCAAATGTATGTTTTCATCCATAATTTATTGGCATGTGCAGGTATGTTCTGAGTGATCACTCGGTCTCAATCCTAAGAAATCCTCCGACACTCATTTCCATCTCTTATGTCTTTTGTAACCATGGAAGGTGAAGCTTCCAATTCGAAGAAGGATCCAGTTTGTGAGATTTGTGTAGAGGACAAGTCTGCAAACGAGTTGTTTGGGATTCAAAATTGCTGCCATTCTTATTGCACGGTCTGTGTGGTCAATTATGTGGTTTCCAAGCTTCAAGAGAACGTCACAGGCATTAGCTGTCCTGTTCCTGATTGCAGAGGATCGCTAGAGCCGGAGTACTGTCAATCAATTCTCCCCTCAGAAGTGTTCGATAGGTGGTTATGTGCATTGTGTGAAGCTTTGGTTCTTGAGTCTGAAAAGTTTTACTGTCCTTTTAAGGATTGCTCAGCGATGTTAATTGATGATGGGAAAGAGGTTGTGAGAGAATCGGAGTGCCCGAATTGTAGGAGATTGTTCTGTGCGCAGTGTAAGGTTTCTTGGCATGCCGGGATTGACTGCACAGAGTTTCAGAACTTGAATAAAGATGAGAGGGAAAATGAAGATATTTTGTTGAGGAACCTCGCTGACAAGAAAAAATGGAGGAGGTGTACAAATTGCCAGTACTATGTTGAAAGATCTGATGGTTGCTCTTACATGAAATGCAGGTGATCAGTTAAACCTTAATCTTATTCTATTTGCTTCTTGATTTTCTTCATACTTGTCTTCACTTGGGAAATTCACAGGCCTAATTTGCTTCTTAATTATTAGAGTTTGATTGCTATCACCGAAAAATTTCTATTTGAAATTGTTGCAGATGTGGATATGCCTTCTGTTACAACTGTGGCGTAACAGCTCCCTTAGATTCCCATACCGCTCAATGTCCAAGCTGCAAGCAGTGATTCCCTTTTTGCGATACTAGAGATTGATGCAGGCGCTGTTGCACAATCAAGGGCTTTCGACGGAGTATCGGAATTTTTATTTAGTTAATTTACATTTCTGTACTATCTCAAAATGCATGCATGTACTGTAGAACTTATCCTTAGTCGCTTTAACTTTTATTTAAAGATCGAATGAATTGTGGTACGTGTGAATGAAATAATTTGTTTATCGTTAATACAGTACTTTAAAGATGTCATGTGTTTACAATTAAGGTCCGACTGTCCGAGGGGTTGAGGCCGGGTATTAGTTTTGGGATTTGGGACGAGGAAATCATGCATATATACCTATCAATTGAGTATCTGAATAGGACTCTATGGAGTTCTTTGTCATTGGTTTTCACTCATATCAAATGCGAATGTAATCAAATGTAATAGGGATTTGTACAAAGAATCCTAAATTAATTGACCTATGTAGTAGTTAGCCATATTACTAAGGTTTCTTTTCAGTTTTATACTCGCAGAGGGCTTCTTTTAGTTTTGTATATACTCGAAAGGTCACTGTAAAACCCTAGCTAGGGAGTAATTAAGGGCTTTGGAGTGGAGTGACGATGACAAGCAAGAAAGCCAAAGTGGAGCACAAAGCTTCTGAGACTCATATTGAGATTGTGAACTATGAAGAGGATGCCCTTTTCTCCACAACAATTTCTTTTAAGGGCTCAGATGACGGCACTCCTGTTAACTTCATTTATGACAATGAAGAATTTGATGAGTCTAGGAAAAAGCGAAGAAAAACTCAAGATAAAAAATCTTCAAATTTCGATACTTCCAATTCTAAGGAACCGGAAACTTTTGTTTGTGAAATTTGTGTTGATGACAAGTCTGCCAGCGAGTCGTTTGGCGTCCAAAATTGCAGCCATTCTTACTGTAGAGACTGCATAAAGAATTACGTGGCATCCAAGCTTCAAGAGAACATTACAAGCATTAATTGCCCTGTCCCTGATTGCAAAGGGTCACTAGACCCCGAGTATTGTCGTCCAATGCTGCCCTCTGAAGTGGTTGAGAGGTGGGAAAGCGCTCTACGTGAGACTATGATTGTTGGGTCTCAGAGATTTTACTGTCCCTTCAAGGACTGCTCGATAATGTTGATTGAGGATGGGACACAGGTTGTAGCAGAGTCGGAGTGCCCTAATTGTAAGAGAATGTTCTGTGCGCAGTGTAAGGTTCCTTGGCACACCGAGATTGAATGCGCAGAGTTTCAGAAGCTGAATGAGAATGAGCGGGAGAAGGAGGATATCATGCTGAGGAACCTTGCTCGGAAGCGGCATTGGAGTAGGTGTCCAAAGTGTAGGTTCTATGTGGAAAGAACGCATGGTTGCAATTCCATACGGTGCTGGTCAGTTTCTCATTTGATTTGAATTATCCATTTTCACTCACCATATTGTCATACAAATATAACATATATTTCATTGTTTCTTCCTTGTTTAGCTTCCTAAGACCATAAGAGACCTCGACTTATTCACATTGTCAATTGGTTTTGAGTTAAATTCTGAGTTTCTTTCAATGATTACTTACTCCTGATATTCAATTTCTTTTGAGTTGCTTGCAGGTGCGGAACTTGTTTCTTCTACGGTACCGAACAAATTTAAGGAAGCAATATCCTTGTATGATAGATTTAAAGAAGCAATGTTCTTTTTCATTTGAGCTCATTATTTTATGGATATAAAGATTAGGAAACGAACACCAAGGGGCTGAGTTTCAAGGCTTCTGCTACCTCCCATATGGTCTTTGCTTATTATCCTCGTTATGTATAGTGGTATCCTGTTTGCCATATGATATATCTCTCCATTTTCTTGATTCAACTCTTATCATAACCATATTGGTTATTTTCTAGATTGGGGTTATGTATTCGGTTAAACTTTGGTTCCTTCAAGGTATCAAAATTCTAATTTTTAGTTGCATGATGTTGGATCCACTCCATGTCCTTTCAAGTCTTCTACTACTAGTGCTATATTCTTTCAAAGCTAGTAGTTCATTTTTGTTTTTCCCCATGAAAAGGAGCAAAGCTCGCTAGTGGTCATTGATTTATCTTTGTACCCTAAATTGAATTGGAATAGTACTTTAGTTTGATTGGTTTTTGTTGAGAAAGATCGGATGTATGATTGGTGGGTAGGGGCATGAATGAAATGGTAAAAGCGCTAGTTTGTTTCGTTTTGTGATGGCAGTCGCAAACTGGCTAGAAAGTCGATCGATCATTTTCCCAAATTAATTATTATTATTATTATTATTAATTTTTTTTTTTGAATTAAGAGACAAGATCTCTGATTTTCATTTATCTCAAGGTTGAATGATCATTACATAACATTCCGCTACTATCTACATACAGAACGAGAACATGTGGTAGTACCCAGTGGTACATAGAAATAGATCACTCATTGAACAATGCTCACAAATTATAATAGCTTGAATCCTCATTTAGTACACAAATTATAATAGCTTGAATCCTCATTTAGTACTATATTAGAAGATTCACTAGAAACAAGACTTTTTATATTTTTTAGGGAAAATGATCATTTACCCAATTTTAACAACAAAATTGCCCACTTGCTCCACTCACAGTTTTTTAACCTCATTTACCCAAAACACTCTAAAGGATTATTTCCCTACTACCCAATTAATTCTTTTTTTATTCTTTTTATTTATTTTTAGGACTTTTTTGCCCTCTCCTTCTTTCTCACTTAGAGAGAAAAGTGATCCTCCACCATGCTGTGCTATGGTGACTAGTGGCCGGTAGCGGACTCCGGCGACTAGTGACCGGAATCCGGCTACCGGTGATCGGAATCCGGCGATCGATTGACTGGAATCCGGCTACCGGACTGGTGTCGGGATTCCGGCGTCTGAATTTATTGCCCCCCAACAATACCCAGTAATCATATTATTGCCCCCCAGTAATCATATTATTGCCTCCCAAAAATCATATTATTGCCTCCAATAATCATATTATTTTCGTCCAGTGAATTGTATGTGTTTGGACCCAAAATGAGCATTTTGGCCTGACAATGCGTGTCTTGAAGAAATTGAGCCAATGTCAGTGGCTCAAGTTATATATTGTCGACAAGTTCGAAATATATTATTTAGAGGCTAAATAAAGCCTACTATGGAGAATTATGTGAGAAAAGGAAATGATGGAAGCATGGAAATGCAAAGTCAACTTTAGCACATTTTCCTACTTCGGCTAGGAGAAACCAAGCTAAACAAGGAAAGAGGAGAAGCAGACTAACCAAACAAGATCCAAATGAGCTGAAAATTTCCAGATTAATTCTAGACATCCCAAGGATCATTTCTTATGAGGAGTTCCAGAGCTAGTTTCTAGTGGAAACAAGACTTTTTATATTTTTTAATATTTAGGGGATAATTACCTTAAATTTTCAGTTATGGTTGACAATCTCTTTTTTTCTTTATTTATTTATTTATTTATTAAAAACCATTAGCCCACGCCCACCCCCACCCTTACATATGTTGGTGAAAATCGAACCATTTACAATATTGAAATTATAACTTACCAATAGGTGTGGCTCACTGACAATCTCTATATTTAAGAGTACAGATAATTCTATTAAAAAAAAAGTATAGATATCTAATTTCCAGAAGGATCGGAAAGTAAAGATTCGCATGTCATTTCCTTTATCGGTGGTCTATTGAAAATGAAGTCAAATTTCAATGAGAATTGGATCAAGATTGCATCCGCAATTTGTGTAAAAGAATCTTAATTGACCAAGGCTTTTAGCGTTACTTTCAGTTTTATAGTTGTGTGTGGGTTTCTCCGAGTAAAGAAGGACCGGAGTTTTATACTTGTGGGAGTTTCTTCGAGTAAATAAAGGACCAGATTTGGAGCATATGAAAATGAGAAGCAAGAAAACCTTAATCGAGGAAAAAGATTCTCAGTCTCATATTGAGACTGTGAACGTTGAAGATGACGCCTTCTTCTCCTCAACCATTTCCCGTAAGGACAAGTCCAAAGCGATCTCAGATGAGAGCGAACCCACTCCTTCTCCAACCACTCCTGAAGTCAACTTCATCGACCTTTGTTATGGCGACTGTTAAAACAGTAATGCACATTGATAGTTTCTATTCTCTAGTCATCTAGATTAATCTAGAACTTGTACAAATCTAGTTAGATTAATCTAGACTAGCAATGTTATCTAGTAAGTTCTAGTGTAGTATATAATTGTGTGGTTAACAATTAACCACATAAGCACCATGTAATTAAGAAAATCTGTATCTAGAAGTGTCAAGAGGAAGGTGTGGAACCTAAACTTTGGAGAAAGCACCGGGGAGTTTGCAACCTGTCTGACGGCGCCTCCGCGTTGAACGTGGCTCCGCTCCTCATCGACGAATGGTGGGTGTTGCCAGACGGGTTCTTGGGGTCTCAGGACTCCTATCTTTGTCTTCGTTTCGTCGATCTGGGCTGGGTATAATTCTTCACTCTTCTCAGACGATGGCGCTGGTGCGGATGATGGTTGATGGGCATTCGATGGCCAGAGGCCGGATCATGGCGGCGGCATGTCATGGATCGTATGGTGCTGGGTTCTTCTCTGTTCTGGGTTGCTAGGCGGAGCCTGCAGTGGGGGTTTTAAGCTCTCAAGTTGACGATCTCTTATGTTGGCAGGGCACAGGGATGGCTTGTTACTAGGATTGAGCATCTTCGGCGAGGTGAGCTTGAAGGGATAGAGTTGCGGTGATGGTTTGCCGGCGGCGCATCTGGGGAAAGGGAAGAGGAGCACGGTGGCTCCCTTTTTATTTTGTACTTCTGGTTATGTTTTTTTGGTCATTGGTATGTCCCTACTCTTTTGAGCTAGTGTTGGGTCAATTTGAGGTGCCATGGATTTGCTGTTTTTCCTGGGGACAAATTGGATTATTTTGGGTTTTATCTTATGGTCAATGTGCTGATGAGTGATCCTTGCACGTGGTCTAAGATTTTTGAGACACGGTGTGGAAGAGGACGTTGGTTTTTCTGGCGGTTGTCTATGAGGTGGTATCGAGATTTTCGGGAATTTCTGTAGCCCGAGAGGTTGGGCGATATAGGTGGTTAGGGGCTGGGCCCTTTCAGCTCATGGAGGTCATTCATGATGACCGACCCGTAACTTATTTAGGTTTTATTAGCAAGGAGAGTGGGGAGTTCATGTCCACCACCGGTCATTTCCGTGTTATGTAATATTGATTATTTTCAATAAAAGTTTCTTATTCTCAAAAAAAAAAAAAGGGGGAAGGTGAGGAAGGTCGGTGGAACAAGTCGGTGGACTTGTTCTATATATATGCATGAAGAGATGTTAATTAATGAATGAACCATCAATTATCAAAAACTCCTCTGTTCTAATACAAAACACCTCATCTGTTTTAACTACTCAACCATCTCCTCTAACTCCTTCTTCCAAACTCTTGCTCCCAAAACTAAAGTCCTAAACACATTGTCCTAGCCCACTACTACTAAAGCTTCCGCACCAAATTCCAACAGTGGTATCAAAGCCACAAATTTTAACAGTGACAATGATGAAGATGATGACTTTAGGGTTCTTAGGTTTCAACCCTCCTACTCCATTTCAGAAAGCGAAGAAAAACCGAAAATGGGGAATCTTCCAATTCCAATACCAAAAATGATTTGCCATCGTTTGTTTGTGAAATTTATGTTGATGACAAGCCTGCCAACGAGTCCTTTGGCAGCCAAAATTGCAGCCATTCTGATTGCGAGGACTGCATAAACAATTACGTGGGATCCAAACTTCAAGAAAATATTACAAGCATCAAGTGCCCTGTCCCTGATTGCAAAGGGTCACTAGACCCTGAGTATTGTCGTCCAATTCTGCCACCTGATGGCTGAGGTTTATGCTAAGTGGGGAAATGCTTTATGTGAGGCTATAATTGTTGGGTCTCAAAGGTTTTACCGTCCCTTTCAGGACTGCTTGGCAACGTTGATTGATGATGGGACTGAGGAGGTTGTAAGGGAATCGGAGTGCCCTAATTGTAATAGAATGTTCTGTGCGCAATGCAAAGTTCCTTGGCATGGCTGCACGGAGTTCCAGAAATTGAATAAGGATGAGAGGGAAAAGGAGGCCGGATATCATGTTCATGAACATTGCACAGAATAATCAATGGAGAAGATGTCCAAACTGTAGGGTATATGTGGAAAAATGGACAGGTTGCGACAACATACACTGCAGGTCAGTACCTCTAGCTCATTTTATTAATTGGTGCCGTTGGTTGTCTCTTGGTAGTTGTTATTAATTGGTGTCCTTGGCAGTCTATATTGAATACACCCAAACTTTTAAATTTCTTAAAAAGTTGAACTAATTTCATATTCAATGCACCCCCTTACTCATAGAATATCAAATTACATTCCTACTGCATCTTTTATCTGTAAAATTATAATAAATATTCATTTGGAGTGTTTTAAACAGTATTGGTGTTTTAGATAATAACTAGTAGTCTTTGTTTTGTTTTATGGTTGTGAAAATGTGAAGTGTATAGTTCCATGGTTTTGAGATTGATTCTTTCGATCACTGGTACAGTAAGCTTCTAATTGTTGTGAATTCTATCTATTTTGGGTTTCTTGTAGGTGCGGAAATTCGTTCTCCTACAAAAGTGGACAGCAAATTTCAAGTAAATATATTATCCTGGGCAGAGCTTGCCCTGGGGTGGTGCAGGTGGTACAGACTCTATTTGTCGTGGCTTCTTCATTTTCGTGGCGGACATCAGACAGAAGTACCTGGAGGAACTGTTCAGTCGCTGCCGTCGGTAAAGCTGCTAGTGAAAAATGGAAATCCTTGTCTCGTACTGAGAAAGAATCTTATGTGGCCAAGTCACAGCAGTGGTGACTGAATTCAAGAACATTAATAAGTTGTTTGAGAGAGTGGAAAGGCTAGCTAGTACATACAATTTTGACTTGTAATTGAGCTTCTTTGGTTTTTTATTTCAATTATCTGAATTACAAGTTTGTTTTGCTTTGTACTGAATGAAGATGATGATGATGAATAGAGAAAGATGAAGTACGGAGGAGAAGGAACAAAAGTGTACGATTGCTTAGTGAACCAAAATGTATTCAGACAACGCATATTTAGTTAGGATTGCATTTGTGTTTCCTAGATTTAATTTTTAGGCAGAGGATTAACGACAATGATAAATCCAATGTACTTATATATGTTGTAACTATCTAAATGCATTTCCTTCATTCTTCTCAAAAAAGAAAAAAGAAAAGAGTACTTTTTGTCTCTCATGGATAATAGGGGTATTGAGAAAGGGCTTATGCAACCTTATTTCTCACATCTTTTTGTACTTCCGTTTTCATATATCAACATGATAAGGCCTGCTCACATAAGGGACAGTTTTTAAGGGACTGTGAGGGACAAGTGAATCTGACGGCTGAAAATAAATGTACAGTTTTAAGTTGTTATAATTTCTGCTTTTATATTTAATACATGTGGTTGAGATGCATTTGTCTCTCACAGTCTCTTAAAACTGTCCATTAGGTGAGCAAATCTGTCAACATGATATTATTTCAAAATGATCCGTTTTCATGTTTGCTTGTCTTTTATTTTGCTTAATTGTCACCAAAAAAAAAAAGTGTATATTTTCACTCACTCTATTATCATGTAAGTGAATGATGTCATTGTTTCCTAAAGTAACCTAGAGTTTTGGGCCAGTACATGATATAGTTCTTGGGTCTCAACTATTATGATGGTGATGAAGACCTTAGAGGGTTAAGGTTTCTTAGGTTCAAACCCTCCAACACTTCTTTCGAAAAGCGAAGAAAAACCCTAAATAAGTTAGGGTTCTTCTTCCAATTCCGAACCCAAGAGCGGAGACTCATCTTTTGTATGTGAAATTTGCGTTGAGACCAAGTTTGGCAACGAGTCCTTTGGTATCAAAAATTGCAGCCATGTTTATTGTACTTATTGTGTTGTCAATTACGTGAACTCCAAACTCCAAGAAAATGTTACAAGCATTGGATGCCCTGTTCCTGATTGCAAAGGGTCACTTGACCCCGAGTATTGCCGGTCAATTCTGAAGCCCGAAGTGGGGAAAAGGGATGTGCGAGGCCGTGATTCTTGGGTCTCAGAAATTTTACTGCCCCTTTAAGGACTGCTCAACTATGTTGATTGACGATGGGGCATAGGTTGTGAGGGATTCGTGTAAGATCATATTGAACTAGATATATGAAGCTGATATAAACATGAGTTGCAGCAGCAGACAAAGAAAATGAAGCTAAGTTATTGTGATTTAAATAAAGCATTGGTGATTTAATTAAGTTATGAAATCATTGATAAACACTTAATTAAAGCCATCTGATTTGAATACAAACATTCAAATTATGCATTGATTAAGATAAGATCTTGTCTGACTAGATAAAGAGTTATAAACAGTTTCCTTGATGGAAGGAACTGCTATAACTGCAAAGCAGTTACAAAACTGTCCTACAGATTTGTTGATTCCCCTGCAAGAACATAAACTAATCTCCCTATATATATATATTCCCATCAATACAAGGAGACTTATTGTATGGATCTTGGAGAAGGAATGGACAACACCAACCAAACTGGTTTATTACTTAAACTCTATATTTGATCTTAGTTTAACATAGAAATATATATTTAGTTTATATATATGTTCTGCATTTGATTTGCAGTAGGCTAGTTTCATTTTTAACAATTGGTATCAGAGCCTCTATGCTTAGACTAAGATTGATATATCTATGATTCTGAGATTACATGAATGCTAATACATGCTTAGATGATTATATTGATCTGGTTATTTTTAAAATCTTGCAATATTGAGATGATAAAGTCTGTATACATAATTAAATTCTGTTAGAATAAATGTTGTGTGATTTCATTGAAGTTCATATGCTACCACAGTAGTCATGAATAAATTGACATGTTAAAGTTCATGAAATGTCATATAAAGAACCAATGTTATTATGCTGTATGTTATCAAAGTAGTCACAGTAAAAGAACATTATAGTTTTCTGTAAGAAAACATTGATCAAGATAACATTATATGAATTGTTATATGCTTCCAAAGAAGTCATTTCAATTAAATCAATATGATGATATGCGTATATGTAAGAAAGAACTTTCAGTTGTCTTTTGAGATTGTATATCACAAATGATATCACTCTTATTTTGACAAATGTTTATCTTAAATATATACACTGTATGAAATGCATATTATCAATTTGCATTTGGGAAATTATATATTAAGTCAATGGTATACAGATACCATACTAAATACATCAATACATATTGCAGCACTGCATTTTCCAATGAGCATCAGTAACATTGAATTGCTCAATGGATCAAACTACAAGAAATGGAAGGGAGACATTGAATTGAACCTGGGAATTTTGGACTTTGATCATGTGCTAAGGGAGGATCCACCACAGGAGCCAGCCGCTAATGCAAGCAAGGAGAATGGCCTTGATCTGCATGATAGAATGGCCTTGATCTGCATGAAGAAAAGCATGACAGATGCAGTGGGGAGGAATTCTAGATTCTGAAAATGCAAGGGTGTTTTTCAACTCCATTGCAGATAAGTACAAGGTGTCTGACAAAGCTGAGACTGGAAATCTGATGCATAAATTGATCAAGATGAGGTTCAATGGACAAGGAAGCATCAGGGAGTACATTATGCAAGGGATAGACACTGCTGGGAAGTTGAAAGGCCTAAATGTGACAGTTGAAGATACTTTCTTGGTGTATCTGCTACTTAACTCACTGCCAGACCAATACAGTCATCTCAAGAGTCTCTACAACACTCAGAAGGAAAAATGGAGTCTTGATGAACTCATCTCCATATGTGTACAGGAGGAGACTGAGGTACTCAAGAGGGGTAAGGCCATAACCATAAACTACATGGGAAACCCAGTGAACTACTTGGGAAAACCCAAGTTTAAGAAAAATTCTGGAAAATACTTCAAGGGAAGTTCATCTAAGAACCCTGTGAAATCTGACTTCACCAAGGGTAAATCTCTCAATGCATCGCCAAGTCAAGTGAAATGCTTCTTTTGCAAGAAAGTTGGACATTTCAAGAAGGATTGTGATGGCTTCAAGAATTGGCTGAATAAGAAAGGTAACTTTTTTCTCAAATATGTTTTCTCTGTTGAGTCAAATGGTTTTGAAACTGACAATTCTTGGTGGTTTGATACTGGTTCACCTATTCACATTGTGAACTCATTGCAGGGATTATCAAGAATAACAATCCCAAGAAGGAATGAGACTAAAGTATGTACTGCAAGTGGACAAAAAGTAGAAGTTCAAGCTGTAGGAATTGTCAAGTTATTGTTTAGGAATAAATTTGTGTTAGAACTATCTAATGTGTATTGTATTCCAGAAATAAAGAGAAACCTAGTATCTGGTTCTCAATTTGTAAAAGATGGTGATTTTAGCTTTTCAAGTAATAATATTAGGATGTTGTTTTATAAAGCTGATTTCTGTTTTGGTAATGCTGATATTATTGATGGCTATTGGCATGTTAATTGTGTTAATGAAGTTTTCTGCAAAAATAGCTGTTTTGCTGATGTGTTTTCAATAAATAAAGTTTCTGGTGTCAAAAGAAAGTTCAAGCAAAATGCATCATCTTTTCTGTGGCATAAGAGATTAGGTCACATTTCAAAATTTAGAATGCAGGAACTGGTTAAACAAAATATCTTGCCTGCATTAGATTTCAATGATTTTGAAACTTGCATTGACTGTTTAAAAGGAAAAATGACAAATTCCAGAAATCTTGATTCTAAAAGAAGTGAGCATCTTTTAGACTTAATACATACAGATGTGTGTGGACCATTTCCAGTTCAAACCATTTGTGGAAATTCATATTTTGTCACTTTCATTGATGACTTTTCAAGGTATTGTTTCATTTATCTCATTTCTGAAAAATCACAAGTGTTGGATTATTTCAAAATTTTCAAAAATGAGGTTGAAAGACAAACTGAGAGATTAATTAAGATGGTGAGATCAGATAGAGGAGGTGAGTATTTTGGCAAATACTCAGAAAAGGGACAACATAAAGGACCCTTTTCTTTATATTTGGAAGAGTGTGGAATTATTGCTCAATACACCACACCTTACACTCCTCAGCAGAATGGGGTTTCTGAAAGAAGGAACAGGACCCTAATGAACATAGTTAGGAGCATGTTTGTTAGATCAGGCCTACCAAAATTTTTATGGGGAGAAGCCTTAAAGATAGCTAATTACATTAGTAACAGAACTCCTACAAAAGCTGTGAAAAATACTCCATTTGAGCAATGGTTTGGATATAAACCAAGTCTGAACCATTTTCATGTGTGGGGATGTAAGGCTGAGGCAAGAGTCTATGATGTGGAGAAGAAAGATAAGTTAGATTCACAGTCAATTTCAGCATTTTTTGTTGGATATGCAGAAAAATCAAAGGGGTACAAGTTTTATAATTCTGCAAGAAGTCAAAGAATTTTTGAGACAAATAGAGCAACATTCTTTGATGAGCTATTTGATCAGTGTGAGGCAATAATAGATGCATCAAGCACAAGTCAAAATGAGAAGAATTTTGAGGAATGGTTTGTTTATCCAGAAATTGTGGTTGAAGATAATGCTTATATTCAAGAAAACATGATCATTGGAAATCAAATTCCAATAGAAATCATGCAAAATGAACCAGTTGCAATAGTTGAAAATCAAGCAAATAATGGTGTGGAATTTCAAGAGAATGAAGTTGGTGAAAATGAAGCAGTTGAAGTAGTTCCAGTCAGGAGATCAACAAGAGAAAGAAGGTCTGCAATTTCTGATGACTATCATTTATTTTCTACTGAGGTGGAATTTGATTTGGGAGAAGATAATGATCTTGTTTGTTACAAGGAGGCAATGCAATCTGTTAACAAAGAAAAATGGAAATTGGCTATGGAGGATGAGTTGCTGAGCATGTCAAAGAATTGTGTGTGGAACTTGGTGGAAAGAACATCAGAAATGAAGCCTATAGGTTGCAAATGGGTATTTAAAACCAAAAGAGATGCAAATGGAAAGATTGAGAGGTATAAGGCTAGGCTGGTTGCAAAGGGTTACAATCAAAAGGAAGGGGTGGATTACAATGAGACATTCTCACCTGTGTCAACTAAGGATGCTTTCAGAGTCATCATGGCTTTAGTGGCACATTATGATTTGGAACTGCACCAAATGGATGTCAAAACAGCATTTTTGAATGGAAACTTGGAGGAAGAAATTTACATGCTTCAACCAGAGGGATATGTGGAAAATGAGAATAAGATTTGTAGTTTAAAGAAGTCCATTTATGGATTAAAGCAGGCTTCCAGACAATGGTACTTGAAATTTGACAAAGTGGTCACAGATTTTGGATTTGAAGAGAATAAACTTGATGAATGCATATATTGCAAGATCAGTGGGAGTTATTTGATATTTTTAATTTTGTATGTTGATGATATTCTACTTGCCACAAATAGTGTAGCCTTGTTGAAATCAACCAAAGAATTTCTGCAAATGAATTTTGACATGAAGGATATGGGAGAAGCACACTATGTACTTGGTATTGAAATTGAGAGAGACAGAAGCAAACATGTGTTGGGATTATCTCAAAAGCATTATGTGGATAAAATACTGCATAGATTTGGCATGGAGAAAGGGAGAAATGGTGAATCACCAATGTCAAAAGGTGATAAGCTTCACAAGGGTCAATGTCCACAGAACAATTTCCAAAAGAAAAACATGGAAAATGTTCCATATGCAAGGCTGGTAGGAAGTTTAATGTATGCTCAGGTCTGCACAAGACCTGACATAGCTTTTGCGGTCAATATGCTATCCAGGTTTCAATCCAATGCAGGACATGAACATTGGGTTGCAGAGAAAAAGGTTTTGAGGTATTTGAAAGCAACTAGAGATCATGTGTTAGTCTACAGAAGAGTTGAAGATCAAGAACTGAAGGTAGAGTGCTTTACAAATGCTTCTTACAGGCAGGATCCAGATGATTTAAAGTCGACATCTGGATACATCTTTATGCTTGCTGATGGAGCAATATCTTGGAAAACAAGCAAGCAATCATTAACTGCAACATCAACATTCCAAGCAAAGTATATTGCTATCTTTGAAGCAACAGCTCATGCATTGTGGCTTAAGAACTTTATTTCAAAACTGAAGATTATTGATTCTGCAGCAAAACCAATGACTATATATTGTGATAATGCAGCAGCAGTTTTCTTTTCAAAGAACAAAAAAAGAACTTCAGCATCTAGGAATATAGATGTGAAGTACTTCTCTGTAAGAGAAAGTGTGAGAGACAAAGAGGTGGAAATTGTGAAGATAGGAACAAAGGAACAATTGGCAGATCCTTTGACAAAGGCTTTACCAGTTGCTTGTTTTGTGGAGCATGTTAAGAAGATGGGAGTGTTGTCTAGTATTGATGCTTAAGTGATTGAAATTGTAGGTTTACTGTGTAATGTTTGCAGTATTATTAAGTGCTACAATATTCAAGTAATTTACTTATTACGTTTGAGTCTATTAATCTTTTATAAATAGCATAAATTGAACTAAGTATTGTATCTGCATAACTATTTTGGGTATACATATGGTACTGATATGAATCAGTAATTTATGCAGTGAGCAATAGACTTATTCCAAGATAATTTGGAGTCAATAATGCTTAAGGAATTGTTGATTACAATATATGTTAAGCATATTAAGTTCTTTGCATTTGTGGTAATTCATGTAATTGTAATCACTGTGGTGTGATTTCAAGAAACCTTGTGTTGTTAACACATTACAACTCTTGTGATTCAACACAGTTGATTGCAATTGACAGAATTTTGAGAATCAGATGAATGTTATTTAAATCCAGTGCACACTACAGCAATAGTTTATTTCATTTTTACATTTAGACATATATCTAGTTCAGTGGGAGATTGTAAGATCATATTGAACTAGATATATGAAGCTGGTATAAACATGAGTTGCAGCAGCCGACAAAGAAAATGAAGCTAAGTTATTGGGATTTAAATAAAGCATTGGTGATTTAATTAAGTTATGAAATCATTGATAAACACTTAATTAAAGCCATCTGATTTGAATACAAACATTCAAATTATGCATTGATTAAGATAAGATCTTGTCTGACTAGATAAGGAGTTATAAACAGTTTCCTTGATGGAAGGAACTGCTATAACTGCAAAGCAGTTACAAAACTGTCCTACAGATTTGTTGATTCCCCTGCAAGAACATAAACTAATCTCCCTATATATATATTCCCATCAATACAAGGAGACTTATTGTATGGATCTTGGAGAAGGAATGGACAACACCAATCAAACTGGTTTATTACTTAAACTTTATATTTGATCTTAGTTTAACATAGAAATATATATTTAGTTTATATATATGTTCTGCATTTGATTTGCAGTAGGCTAGTTTCATTTTTAACAATTCGGAGTGCCCTAATTGCAATAGAATGTTCTGTGCTCAGTGTAAGGTTCCTTGGCACGCCGGGATTGAGTGTGCGGAGTTTAAGAAGCTGAAGAATGATGAGAAGGGAAATGAGGACATCATGCTAAGGAACCTTGCGCAGAAGAACCAATGGAGGAGGTGTCCAAAGTGTAGGTTCTATGTGGAAAAATTGATAGGTTGCGATACTATGCGGTGCAGGTCAGTTTCTTATTTGATATATGCCCCCTTGTACTACTTGTTTTGTTTTGATTCGATTCCACTTACCACATACTGTTCCAATAGTGTTTCTGGCAGCCTCATCTTATGATGTGTTTGCAACATTTAATCCACCTTTTATGTTATCATATTTGTCAACTATTTGTTCCGAATTTCTACTCCATCTTGGGTTTCTTGCAGGTGCGGTACTTATTTCTGCTACATTTGTGGAAAACTTAATGTCACCTGCAGTTGTCACCGCAGAAATTTAGCTCGTGGAATGTTCTGTGGTGGATTTTACGGAAGGGGAAGAGTCGGGGTCAGATATTACAGGCGATAACGGATAGAGAAGGAGCAATCGTAGCATTGCTTAGTTAAATGACCTGCTTTTCTGATTATTTAATTAAGATCTTAATTGTCTCATGGATGATGGGGATAGATTAGAAAAAAGAGAATTCTGCTGCTAGATTCCCACTTTATCATTTTGTACTCGATTATATATATATATATATATATATTTTTTTTTTTTTTTTGAAACAAAGGTTCATTGCATTAGATGACCAGCCAAAAAGTCAGCTTAACATACACTTAAAAACAGAAAAATGGCGGGGTAACGACCACGCTCCTATCTAAGTAATGTAAACTCATTACAAGTCAATTTCGAGCCCGCTTTGGAAAGCGAACCCATAGACAAAGAACAACTCCGTGTTTTCTAGGGCAAAATCATTGATGAGCATCCCCATTAGCCAGACGCGCAATTGCGGTACCAACAGAGAGATTAGAAATATTTTATATTAAAGGTTTTCAATTTGTTTAATGAAATAAAATAATCTACCTATCTTCATTGTTCAGAGAAAAATAGTGGGATAGAAATAAGATTTTTTTGTTTAATTTCTTAATAATATTTTTTAGGTGAGTGAAATCCACACTTCTTATTTTACAATCTATACTTCATGTTTTCATTTTTTGCAACTTAATTTTATTTTTTTATAAATTTCAACCAAAAAAAAGAAATAATCAGCATGGATTGTAAAATGGGAAGTGAAATCCACAATCCTCAATGGTCACAATTGCTTTCACGATTGATTTGATTCTCAAATTCAGCAGTATTATGTTAACATTTTTATAACAAATATTATTTTCTTAGTTAATAGTATAGATTAATAAAATGATTGGAATTACTATGCCCGACCACTTCCATTCTAATGTTTGTTGACATCCATTACACTGTCGTAACTGTTCCATTTTTTTGTTCTATGGTCAGCTAACTAGCTTAGTGATGAAACTAGGAAGGGCTTAGTGATGAAACTAGGAAGGGGCTAGCGTAGGCAATCACCTCACTCAAATGGCGTTACATTATGTAGGTCATGTGCATAACCATTTAGTTTGAACTTAATTAACAAAGAAATTCCTCCTGGTTGGGCATCTCTAAGAGACTACTTATTTCAAAATAAATTTAATATTTAACTAATTTTAGGCTAAAATTCTACTCCAACAGAATACTTAAATAAAAGTTAAATTTAACTTTTTCTAAATTCTCTAGCTATATTTAGCTAGAGACTGAGAGAATTTAACTAAAA
This sequence comes from Rosa lucieae, assembly GCA_024704745.1. Taxonomy (NCBI): domain Eukaryota; kingdom Viridiplantae; phylum Streptophyta; class Magnoliopsida; order Rosales; family Rosaceae; genus Rosa; species Rosa lucieae. Next base: position 7,813,079 of record CM045493.1, read on the forward strand.
CCTAAATTTAGTTTGGGATTTAGGTATTCTGTTGGAGCATAACTCAATAGCTAACTAGTTATATTTCACTTTTAGCTGGGAAAATAAGTATCACTGTTGGAGATGCTCAAGTTTTTGTACTTAAACTAAATGAGAGTTTCTATTTGGACCTCCAAATCTACTCACTTGACCTCACTCTATTATGAATTATTAAATGACATATATAATCTACTATAAAATTACTATTAAGGACAATAATTATACCAAAAAAATATTATATTTATTTTATGTAGACTTTCCAATTCAATAATATTAGATTATATTCCTTATTATTTTCCTTATCTATTTTCATTTTCCAATTTTACTACATACTCATTAAAGCATTCATATATATTTAATAAGAATTAAAAATATGATTAAGTTCATGTGACATAAAAATGTATGATATATATGTTGAACGCATATTGGTGAGGGAAAACAAAATAAATCATTTTATGATTTATGACCTAAATTTAAGTCAATCCATTATATTTGCACAAAAAAAATTTAAATAATTAATCATGTGGTACAAAAAATACAAAAAAGATGCACCAGCCCCATTTAAAAAAAAAAATACAGAAAAAAAAACATTAAAAATGAATGATTTTTTTTTTTAGAATAAAAACAAATGATTTCTTCATTTTTTTGCACAGATAAAATAGAAATATATATATATATATATATATATAACATAATAGTTCATGGCATTTTCTCATTGATTAGACATTAATTTTTGAAACTCAAGTTTGATTAATAAATGTATATTTAGTTAAGATTTATAGAGTGATTAAATCATTGCAATCATTTTTTATTTTAAAGATAATAATCTGTTTGCAAATTATATGAGTGAGGTTATTTGAGAAAGTTTAGTGAGGTTTAGTGAGTAAACTTATGGCACGTTTACTTACTTGGAATGGAAAATAATCATGAATTGGAGACAAGTGGAATGGGAGAAGAAAGGAATCGGTATTGATTCCGGAGGAATAATTCCTAAACCCATCTCCCCACTTCGTAATCGAATTCCTCAGTATTCAGGAATCGATTCCTGATAAATAGGTGGGACCTACACCAATTCCGATTCCTTCTTGTGTTAGTAAACACATGAATTTTTTTACCTGGAATCATTCAGATTCCTTTATGTCTTAGTAAACACAGGGGTGTTTTTACTCCGTAATCATTCCATTACATTTCATTCCATTCCAAGTAAGTAAACATGCCATTAGTATTTGAAAATTTGATAAGAGGTGTAAAAAGCATAGAGGTCAAGTGAGTAAATTTAGAGGTTCCAATAGAAAAACTCAAACTAAATTAACAAAGAAATTCGATTGTTTTTTGTACCAAAAAAAAAAGAAGGGTTAATTACATATAAGTGCATCTTAGAATTTTTGTTAGCCATAAGACCACCAACTAGTTTTTTTTCCTTCATAAGGCCACTAGATTAAAAAATATGTTATATTTTGGATATTAAAAACCAATATATTTACATAAATGCCACTAGAGTACAAAATCAACATTCATTCTCTCTCTCCTCTCCAGTGAGGTCTCCGGTCAACTCTGGCCGACCTCCTGCCAACTTCTGGAGGGTCTCCGACCATCACAAAAGCTACTGTCTGTAGCAACAAAAGCTACTGTCTGTAGCAACAAAAGCTACTCTGGTGAGATTTCCAGCAACCTCCGGCGTTGTCACAAATGCTACTGTCATCTGCAACAAAAGTTACTATGGTGAGATTTCCGGCAAACTCTAGCGAGGTCACAAAAGCTACTCTGGTAAGATTTCCGGCGAGATAACAAAAACTACTGTCACCAACACCAAATTCTACTGTTACCAACAAAACCTATGCTCCCCAAAACCAAAAGCTACTATCCTCACCAACAAAAGCTATTGTCTCCAATACCAAAAGCTAATATAACCAGCAACAGACGCTACTGCACCAACACCAGAAAGCTACTCTCACCATCACCAAAAGTTACTCTCATCAACACCAAAAGCTATAACCAAACAGAACAAAAACTACTATCATGCATAATAAAAGCTACTCCTAGAGACTGAGAAAACTATTCTCAGAGACTAACAAAACTATGGATGGAAAAGTAATAATAAAACCAGTAATAAAACATGTACAAAACTATTGGACCAGTAATAAAAAGCTATTGATATAGGTATATAAAGTTACAATAACACATGTACCTTTACTGGATCAGCAACAAAAAGCTACTGACATAGATGCAGAAGACTACTATAACACATGTACAAAGCTATTGGACAAGTAATAAAAACTACTAACATAGATATTGATTGCACAAAAAAAACTGATTATACATGTTGATAGTGTAACACAATTTCCACCAAGGAATGCTAGAGATACGAAATCACAACAAGAAGAAAATTGAACTTCATTCAAAATCATGTTTTTCCAATTTGATAAGCTATTGACAAAAGACCACTTGAAATCAATTAAAAAGAAAACAAAAACTTCTGACATCAGCTTTAAACGATACTAACATAGACATAGACAACAACTATCACCGTATTGAAAAGCCACTATAACAGTTATAGTAAGCTACTGAATTGAAATCAATCAAAACAAAAATAGAAAAGCTACCGATATCAGCTTGAAAAAATACTAACATGAGCATAGAAAACTACCATCACTGTTTTCAAACCATTATGTAATAGAGAGGTACTGCATGACTTGAAATCAATCAAAACAAAAACAGAAAAACTACTGACATCAACTTGAAAATATATTACTGTAGTCGTAAAAAACTACTATCACTGTGTTGAAAAGCTACTATAACAGTTATAGAGAGTTACTGACATCAGCTTAAAAATCTACTAACGTGGCCGTTAAATACTGTATCTTTAATCCAAGTTCCAATTGACTCTTTTCTTCTTGACAATTATTTCATTTTCCTACCAAGTGATTTCAGCAGGTCCCTCTTCTACATAGTCCCAATCATCATCACCATCTTCATTTGCATTTTCGATCTGCCACAAGTATCACAAGGAAACATAAAAAAACCATCCTCCTTACAATTTGCTCCTCTCAAAGTATTCCAAAATAAAAAGCAATTGATATTCCCTATGAATAGGATTCTCTCTTAGTCCTACCAAGCAATTAATGCTTATCTCAAACATGATAGAGTTTTGATGAAGCAGTAATTAAGCATCAAATAAGAACAATATATTTGTGCTTCCAAATTAACGTTTAGCTTACCATGGACATGTACACAATCATATGTATATCTATAGTGAAAAATTTTAAAGCTGGAAATAACAACACAACATGCAATAAACTAAACAAAGCAAGCACTAAATCAAAATATAAAGATAGATGAAAAAAACCTGTTGTGGTAATATTCCAGAGCCTTAATTATGTGTTCCTCTTCTTCTTCTTCTTCTTCTGCTTCGATTGTTTCTTCTTTTGAATCTCCATGGCTTCAATCTAAGCTCTTTCTTGCATAAACATAATCCTCACACTCTCGGACCTCTTGGATCTTTGAGATCGATCTCATTCCTAGCTCCGATCTCCCACTGCCATAGTCGCCGACCACAGTACAGACCTCTGTATCCGATTAACCAAATCGATCAAGCTCTCCGTCGTCGTAATCTTCCAAAACCCTAACTTTTCACAACGTAGATGAAAGGAAGAGGAGATGAGAGGAGAGGAGATCTAGTTCCAGTTGGCCAACGTGATTCAGTTCCACCGAGTTAACCGGCATCGTGACGAACACCAACGAGCTGGTCCAGAAGTAGACGAGCACCGTGATGATGGTCGTCGTTATTTGGCGAGACAGATGAGAGGGAGAGAGAGAGAGAACTGAGGGCAAAATAGGTATAGCTTAAAAAAACTGATGTTTTTAAGCTCTAAAGTGGCTCTATCAGAACAAAAAATGTTAGGTGGCCTTATTGTTAATTAAAGTTTCAAAAAGACACTTATGAGTAATTTTCTATAAAAAAATTTAATTGTTTCATATTTAATTTTATTTGAATTAGTATCTCATGACCTAAATTAAATGGGAAATATCCAATTAATACTCTTGGAATTTGGAAACCATGGTAATCATCTCGAAATAATAACTAGATAAATCATCTCTTTTTTATGACCAAATTTCCCGCTCAATTTGAATTGCGATGAAGGAAACTGTGTCCTTGATATTCGCATTCAATATTTTAAAAGGAAACATAAAATAGCGAATTTTGTTTAACGTAATTACTGATTTGAAATAATTAAAAATTAGGTCGCATATACAAGAGGATCGGAAGATGAAGAATGAAATCGATACTGGAGTGTGAAAAGCAAACACTAGGGAAATGGAGATCGTGAACATTGAAGACGATGATGCCTTCTCCTTCACATCTATCTTGCTTGAAGGCTCGAGGAAGTCCGAGGCAGTCTCAGTCGATGATGAAAGAGACCTCAAATCAGTCATGGCTTCTCTTCTCAAATCGGCTTGCTCTCCCACAAAATTAAATCAGGATAAGAACTCAAAGGAGGATGCATTGTTGATGAAGCTTGCAAAGGAGAAGCACTCGAGGAGGTGCCCAAGGTGTGAGTTCTTTGTGGAACGTTCATCAGCCTGCAATAAAATGAAGTGCAGGCTAGGTCTGTACTCTGTATTCCCTCCTAGACTCTTTATTTGATTTATGCCATATATTTTGGTGTCTACCGAATCCTTTGCTGGATTTGGGTTTCATTTTTTTTTTTTGGACCTTGAAGTTCCTACTTCCTAGGTTTGTTTAACTTTGGTGTAAAACCATATACATGCTCACAATCATATGCATACAATCTTGACAACAATCACATAAGAATCAAGACTTACCTTCAGCAATAACTGGCATAGATTCCATCTCTGCAGCTGCACAATAATGAACACTAGAATATAGTCTTCTGTTACTTACCAACCTTGTTTCTCAATGGACAGAACTAATGCAATAATCGTCGGTAGTAATCAGGGACCAATTCATCTTATTTATATAGGTGACTTAACCCTCAAGAAGCTTCTCATTCAAGTATTCCTTATTGGATTAGGTTTCCTAGTTAGATTCTTAATGTATCACATCTTGTAGCCTTTCTTGTAAACTAAGCAATGGATTACCATCCTTAATGAATTGATACTCTGCTTCATTAAGCTACTAGTATTAATTTATAGTTTGTGTCCATGTTGAACTAGTTTTGACATTAAGCTAATTATCAATGTACTATATGTTAATGTGTGACTAGTCCATGTTGATTCTAACAATCTCCCCCTTGGACTGACACATATTAAGCTTGATAATTTGCACCAAAAAATGTCAGAAACTACTCAACTTACGATAGTGCGCGCCAGACAACAAAATCAAACCAAAAATCCATTCCAACAGTTACTTATGCAGAGCAAGAAACAGTATACATTTTAACAAAAATGCAGAGTTTCAAAACCACAAACATAAGCTCCTGCAATCCACATATGTCAAATTAGAAGTGATACAATATATGTTAATGTGTATCAACAAGTTTAAAATAGGTCCTACTTTATGTTTCTAAAACCAGAAACTCAAGCAAATTTAGTGAACACTGATGGCTTAAAATTATTGCTTGAACCTTAACATCATGCTAAACATGATTTAAGCCACCTGATAGCAAGTATAACTTTAAGTACAAAATCGATTATTTTAAGAACATTTAATAAAAGCTGCAGCAATAACCAAAATCTGAAAATACCTCAAAATTTATTAATAATAAAATCTGTCATTACAAACAAGTTGTGATAAACAAAACTAAAAGATCACAACTAAAAATACAAGAACTCAAAAACCTTAGAAATTTAAATTGCTTCAACTAGACTCTCTACTGAACCTAAGCATCTAAATTAGCTAAAATTCCAATGCTTGCTGTATGCTTCTGGAATGCAGCCACTGACAATGCCTTGGTGAAAGAATCTGCTAGCTGTGAATTTGTGTCAATACTCAAAACAGCTATTTCACCATGCTTTACTCTTTCTCTAACACTGTAATACTTTAAATCAATGTGTTTAGAATTATTTGATCTTTTACTGTTTTTGCTAAAGAAAACTGCAGCCTCATTGTCACAATAAATCACAAGTGTGCCAGCCACAATGTGACTCAATACTATTCCTAATCCAAAGTCCTTCACACACAGTTTCATATACTGCAATAAATTTAGCTTGCATAGTAGAAGTTGAAACAAGAGTTTGCTTCATGGTTTTCCAAGCAATAGCACCTCCTGCAAGCATGAATACATATCCACAAGTCGACTTCTTGGAGTCTGGATAATTCCCTGCAAAATCAGAATCTGAAAATCCAATGAGTTTCAGATCCTCCACTTGTCTATAAACTAGCATGTAATTCTTTGTTTTCTGCAGGTACCTTAACACTTTCTTCCCAGCTACCCAATGTTCATGGCCTGGATTAGACTGGAATCTTGACAAAATCCCTACTGCAAAAGACAAGTCTGGCCTAGTGCAGACTTGTGCATACATGAGACTTCCTACAAGTCTAGCATAAGGCTTTGACTCCATATTTTCTTTCTCAACATCACTTTTGGGACTTTGCTTCTTAGTTAGCTTATCTCCTTTAGACATGGGAACTTCTCCAGCTACACACTTCTCCATACCAAATCTTTTTAAAATTTTAGTAACATACTTCTGTTGAGACAAACCAAGTAGTCTTTGTGTCCTATCTCTTTTAATCTCAATACCTAGTACATAGGATGCTTCTCCTAAGTCTTTCATGTCAAAATTCTTTGACAGAAAATTCTTAGTGTCTTTGAGCAGTTTTAGGTTACTGCTAGCTAAGATTATATCATCTACATAGAGTACCAGAAAAATAAAATTGTTCCCAACTGTCTTCAAGTAAACACACTCATCAACAAGATTTTCTGTAAATCCAAAAGTAGAAATCACATATTCAAAATTCTTGTACCACTGTTTAGAAGCTTGTTTTAGGCCATAAATTGATTTTCTTAACTTACACACTAAATTTTCACTTCCAGCTTGTACAAAACCTTTTGGCTGCCTAATATAAATCACTTCATCTAGTTCACTATTCAAGAAAGTTGTTTTAACATCCATCTGGTGCAGCTCCATATCAAAATGAGCCACTAAAGCCATGATTATCCTAAACGAGTTTTTTGTAGAAACTGGAGAAAAAGTCTCAGTAAAGTCAATGCCCTCCTTCTATGTAAAACCTTTGGCAACTAATCTTGCTTCATGTCTCTCTACATTACCATTTTCATCTCTTTTGGTTTTGAAAACCCATTTACAACCTATAGGCTGCTGGTTGGGGTCAGGTTCAACTAATTCCCAAACTGCATTTTGACTCATGGAATTAATTTCTGCTTCTATTGCTAGCTGCCATTGATGAGATTCACTACTTTCAATGGCCTGATTAAATGTGGTTGGATCATTGTCCTCTGCACAGTCTATTTCAATTTCTGCTTCTTGCAGATAAACAATGTAGTCACTCTCTTCCCCCCATAAGTTGGTTTTTTTGCTCTCTGTGATCTTCTAGGCTGAGGATGTTCAAGATTAGCTTGAGCTACAGGTACTTGATCAGTTACTTGGTCAGTTACTTGACCAGTTACAGGTACTTGATCAGTTACTTGGTTAGTTACTTGACCAGTTACAGGTACTTGATCAGTTACTTGACCAGATACATGTACTTGATCAGTTACTTGGTCAATTACTCGACCAGTGACTTGATCAGTTACATCTTGTTCTAAAGGCAATGCTACACTTATATTCTCATCTGACACAATTTCCTCAAAATCTGAGGTTAAATCCTCAAGGTTTGTATTGTGAACTTTTTCACTTAGAAACTTTACTTTGTGTGTTTTAAAAATTCTAGGTGAATAATGAGCAGAATATAATTTATAGCCTTTAGATTTATCTGGATAACCTATAAAATAGCAACTAACAGTTTTGGGGTCAAGTTTATTCAAGCTTGGATTATAAATCCTAGCTTCTGCATGACATCCTCAAACATGGCAGTGATGAAGACTAGGTTTCCTGCCACACCAAAGCTCAAAAGCAGTCTTTTCTATAGATTTTCTAGGTGTCTTGTTGCAAATATAATTTGCAGTTTTTAAAGCCTCACCCCACATAAATTTAGGCAAACCAGTTGTACACATCATACATCTAACCATGTTCAAAAGAGTCCTATTCTTTCTCTCTGCAAATCTTTAATTCCATTGTCTTGCAAAAACAAGGCAAATGGACCCTTTTATTGGCCAGTTTCAGTGTACTTGCCATAGAACTCACCACCTCTATCTGATCTCACTGTTTTGATTTTCTTTTCTAGTTGATTTTCTACCTCAGACTTAAAGATTTGAAAGGCTTTCAATGCTTGTGCCTTTTCTGAAAGTAGATAAATATAACTATATCTAGAAAAATCATCAATGAATGTGATAAAATACACATTTCCACAGGATAGTTTGATGCCTAAATGGTCCACATATATTAGTGTGTATGAGTTCTAATAAATTGTGGCTTCTATGTGCAGTCGTCTTTCTAGTATTGTTATTTTTCCCTTAAAGCATTCCACACAGTCTGTTAGATCAGAAATATTTAGTTCATTTAGGATTTTGTTTTTCACCAAAATTTTCAATCTCTCTTTTGAAACATGGCCGAGCCTTCTATGCCATAAAAATGCAGACTTTTCATTTAGTTTGGTTTTTTTAACATCTGTTAAAGTGCTAGTACTGTTTGTGTTATTTTCAACAAATAAAATTCCTTGTTGAGCCATTGAACAATTTAACTATAAATAATCATTCATAATAACACCGAAACCAATTTGAATAGAAGTTTTAGAAATAAGAATTTCATTACTATCCATAACAAGTCTACAACCAGATTTTACTAAAAGAGAAACTGAAACCAAATTCCTTCTCATGGAAGGTACATAAAAAACATTGTCCAGAACTAATAATTTTCCTAATCCTAAATCGAGCTTTAAGGTTCCAATAGCCTTGACTGCCACTCTCATGCCATTGCCTACACACAAGTTCACTTCATCACTTTTTGGGATTCTCCTCCTTATGAATCCCTGCAAAGAATTAGTAATGTGAATAGGTGAGCCTGAATATATCCACCAAGACTGTGGTTCAACATTTATAAGATTAATTTCTAAGGAAAAAACTGTATTAGAAAAATCTTACCCTTTTTGGCTAATCAATTCTTATAGCCAGTGCAGTCCTTTTTCATGTGTCCTACTCTTTTGCAAAAGTAGCACTTGAACCTAAATGACCTGTTTTCCTTGGCCACTGCAGCTGTTGAACTCTTATTTATGGCTCTGATAGGCTTGAACTTGTTCTGGGGTTTTTTCTTTTAGGCTTCTCTATGAGGTTTATTGCTGTAGCAGGTTCTTTCTCTTCCTTGATCCTAGCTTCCGCATCCACACTGATGGATATAAGTTCATCTAGAGTCCAGTTTCCCTTCAGAGAGTTGTAACTAGTCCTAAGATGACTAAAACTGTTAGGCAAGAAATGTAGTGCATAATGCACTACCTGCTCATCCCTAACCCCCATCAATAGCTCCCTGAGTCTGCCGTTTATATTGATCATCTTCATGATATGCTCTCTAACTCTCCTGAACCCATGTACTTCAAATCATGAAACTCATTGGTTAGCCTAGCTGCTTCTGTTTTTTCACTTTCTTTAAACTTAGCACCTATGAGTTCCAGAAAATCTGTTGCTAGCTCAGGCTCTTCTATACTTCCCCTGATAGTCTTGGACATAGAGGTACGAATGAGGTTCTTAGTCATTCTATTGGATCTATACCACTTCTTGTAAATGTCAGTTTCTTTCTTGGTGCTCTTTTCATTCAACTCTTCAGGCTTATCTTCAGTAAAGCAATAGTCTATATTCTCATGCATTCCCATATAATTCTCTACAGAATCTAGCCAAGCTCTATAGTTGGTTCCAGTTAGCATTAAGACACTGTTCAAGTTCATGTAAGAGTTACCTAAGGAGCAAAACAAAATTCATGTGAGTTCTCAATTTGTAAAGAAAATAACTTTAAGTTTTCCGTGTTTTATTAAGCTTTAAGCAACCAAAACAAAAAAACATACAGAAAACTTAAACAATCCATACTTGCATTCATGTCAATCCATAACAAAAACAATGTTAAGCAACATTTTTGAGCAGAAGCATAACATCCTGGAGTTCTTTATCAATATGCCATGTTCAATGAAAACAAGTTATCCAAAGAAATTTATCCACATCTTTAGACAGAAGAAAAATTTCTAAGTATCCGTATTTATTTTCATCAAGCATGCATACTGCTGTTTTGTATTCTAAAACCATACTTGACCACTTGTTTGGAAGATAAAACTGAAGCATAGTTTTAAAACACAAAACACAATTTCAGTTTTGTTACTCGATCAGGTACAGTTACTTGACCAGTTACTTGATCAGTGACTTGGTCAGATACCTAATCAGTGTTTTCTGCCAACATCAATGAAGAATGCTTTGTGCATCATAATCACTTATGCCAACAGAAAACCACAAAACTCATAAGCTTTTAACTTTATATTATACCCAGATTCATCCTTGTAAGAAAATTAAGCTCTTGTATATGTCAACTTTAATAATGTGTAAACAATTTCTGGGAGATTTTTGTTCTTTATGCAATTTTACACAATCACAGATACAATACCATATCATCATTCAATTCATCATGCATATTCAAGCACAAACAATTGTTTTGATTCCGAGAAACCATAGAATAATCAAGAAATTATAAATTTCATCCGGTCACCATCTACTCTAGCCTAACGCACACCAGGAATGCTACTAGGGTTCTTGAGCATGATCAAAAAACTTAATAATTATGCTATGAATCGAAAACAATTTTCACAAAAAAAACCTGTTTTTGCTTTTTCCCCAATTTGCTGCAAAAAATCTTAGCGGAAGCGTGAATATGATAACCAAATGCAGAAAAACAATTCTCTTGGTATCTTGATTCACAGCAATCGGGGTTTGAATCCCTTCTGAGATGAAAACACCTCAAACACTTCCGAATCCAGTCCCATACCCTCTTCTTGATCGAAACTGACCGTTGTAGAACAACGATCCTTTGTTCTTAAGGCTTCAGGTTGGGTTTTGGGCCTGGCTCTTTTGTGTTTGCTGCGACTGGTCCAAGATTAAGTAAGTTACTTTGATTAGGTATGTGACCCGTAAAGCAAAAACCCTTTTTTTTTTCCTTTTTTTTGTGTGTGTTTGTTTTGCAAAACCCTAAAACGATTTTTATACTAAGCAAAAAACTGAATTCATATTTTTGTGAGCCTATATATGCTCTGATACCAATTGTAAAACCATATACATGCTCACAATCATATGCATACAAGCTTGACAACAATCACATAAGAATCAAGACTTACCTTCAGCAATAATTGGCATGGATTCCATCTCTGCAGCCGCACATTAATGAACACTAGAATATAGTCTTCTGTTACTTACCAGTTACCAACCTTGCTTCTCAATGGACAGAACTAATGCAATAATCGTCGGTAGTAATCAGGGACCAATTCATCTTATTTATATAGGTGACTTAACCCTTAAGAAGCTTCCCATTCAAGTATTCCTTATCGGATTAGGTTTCCTAGTTAGATTCTTAATGTATCACATCTTGTAGCCTTTCTTGTAGACTAAGCAATGGATTACTATTCTTAATGAATTGATACACTGCTTCATTAAGCTACTAGTATTGATTTATAGTTTGTGTCCATGTTGAACTAGTTTTGACATTAAAATAATTATCAATTTGCTATATGTTAATGTGTGACAAGTCCATGTTGATTCTAACATTTTGGTAGCTAGGTACAAGTGTACAACAAACTATTAGAATGAATTAATGAACACAGGAATTATCTTTGGCATAATTGCTCCAACTTCTAACAGCTTCCTTAATAATGAAAAGAAAAAAGAAAAAATTTCAACCTTTAAACCACTTTTCAAATGTGGATGAAGTGAACAAAAGATTTTCATGCTTTATGTCAGATCAGAGAAGTATATTATATACCATGAGAGTGTAATCGTGTTGGGCATACAATTAATGTGTGTTATGCATTGCAAGTGAACGGCTGTGTGTTTGATTAGAAACAGGTCCAAATCGGCTTTAAAATTGTATTGAACATGAATGACTTGTATCCTTTTTATTAATGAATTATATCACATTGTTTTGATCAGAAGTTTCTTCTACGTGAACATTCTATTTGCCTATACTTCGAGTCTACTGCACAATGGACAAGCATCTATTCAGTTAGGCCATGCCGCACAGCAGCAGATCCTATTGTTCTCTGACATTCTGAATAGATGTCTACTTGTTCTGAATTTCTGTTCCATTTTTCCTTACAGGTGCGGACATCGTTTCTGCTACAGTTGTGGAGGAGCCAAATGGCCCAAATCAGCCAAATGTGGTTGTGGACTTTACGGGCGGAGAAGGAGGTGATACTAATAGGAGTCGAAATGGAAATCATTGTCTGATTCTGAGAAAGCACCCTATCTGGCTGAGGCAGGGGAGATGATTAGATAACGCTTATTTCTAGAGAGTAGTTGAAATGAACAATGAGGAGGAGGAGGAGGAGGCTAGGAATAGGAAGAATGGGGGAGAAGGAAGGTGGGTACGTACGTAATTGTTGGATTGCTTAGTTACTGATTTACCTTCCTGATTTAAGCTGTTTGTTCATATGTAATGAAAGATAAAAACAAAGGGATGATTAAGTTTCAGGGCTTTTATGCTACCAGATTTCCGATATCGTTTTTTACGTATTTAATGATCCTTTTTATGTTCAATGGTTTTCAGTCTGCTTAATTATTAAACAAAACAAAAAGTAAATACAACTCTTCGATCATTGTCAGATTGTCACCCACCCTATTCATGTTAGTCGATCAGGAATTTCATTGTATAGTAAGAAATGGGGAGGTTAAAATTGCTTTGCCACTTCCATTTCCATATTATTATGTTGTGTTTGGTTCTCAATCCTTGTGTTTCATTCGCGGTACTCATTAATGTTATGTTATTTCACTAAAGCTCAGCAGTTCTGTTGATTTGTGCAGCCAAACTGGGAAAACGGGATGTGGTTCTTCATAATTTCCAAGTTGCTTAACAGGTTTAGTCAATCAATTTCATGAAAAGATTGATTGAAGCCCAAGTAAACTGACCTCAGTAGTTACACTGTGGAGGGATGTTTTGAGTTGTCAAATTGCTGAAATATCCCGGACCTACAAAAAAAGTGGCTTAGGTTTTGGGAAGGTTGTTTTGGTCAACAGGGAAGTGGTGAAGTTGAACTCCCCACTACTAGAGTCAATTACAACCGAAAAGCTATTTTCATGGCATTTTCAAACTCATTAAAAATCAGTAACGTTATAGTCAACAGAAAAATTACCAAGGGTGAAACACAACTATAAAGGGTGAGTAATAAAGTAAAAAAATTGAGCTTTGGATTAGTAAAAGAGCGGTTTCTGTTCTAGTAATTGTGACTAATTGTTCTTCTGCTCACTACTTGCACACTGCTGCTGTAACCGTTGCTTATACTCTCTCGGCTTCTCTTCTGGGTTAGTCTCTCTCCCATTCTCACACACCATTCTTTCAGATTTAGTTTATGCATATACAATCACTTAAGTTCAATGTGTGATATAGATGAGTGGTTCTACTGCTTTTCTCTCTCAGTAAAATCATGCATGGATCATGTTAATACCGTGGATCTGTTAATCCCTACTTGACTTTAGCTGCTATTAAGATTGTGAGAGGCTGGATATCTTACATTTTCCTCTGTCGTTAATTAATCTTGGTGAAATCGTCATAGATCTGTTTGATATGAAATTATGATTTGGGGTTATGTATTGCAGTTAAATTTAGGTTCTTTCAGTGATTTTAGAGGCTCTTTTACCTAATGAGTTATAAGATGGCTTGTATTCCATGCATCCATGCCTTTGTATCATCTTTTAATCGAAGAAGGCTCTAGACAGAAGTGTTGTAGTTTCTAATTCTTGTCAAAATCGCACTCTTTTGGTTTCTAGCTTTCACTATCTGTAGCTGTTAGTTCCATTTCTTTACACTTATTGTATCTCCAATTTTAATGAACTTTAATTTAGGTGAAGGCAGCATAAAATCAGCAGAGGGAGTTCTTGACAACCTCTGTTGTTGATGATGGACGAGATTCTTGATCATTTTTTCAGTTCCTCATCATGGACAGATGTGGATGTAAAGGAAAGATCATCTTTGGACTGTTACGAAAATCCACCAACAAACGAAATGTTTCTCAGTTCACTTGGAGTAATTGAAGATGACAGCAATAACTCTGCTACAAATCTGAGCAACTCAAACCACAGCATGGAGAGCATGGCTGCACAGTCTGCTAATTCATCTGTTGCTCATGATTTTGAGTCTGATGCACAAGACAATGGCAACAATTGCGCGGCCAACTTCTCGATCAATGATCAAATGGGCCTGCAATATGATTTGCATGGTAACATGGCGAGATCAACATCTGTTTCGTCCCTAGAGCCACAAAATGTGGGAGGCAATTGTTGTGAACAGTCTGTCTTTCAGAGACTCAATGGAGATATTGAAACCCTTTCTCCAATTTCTCAGCTGTGTCCTCTTCAAGCTTATGAGGGTTTCTCTTCTCCTCTTTGTCCTCCTGGTATGGGACAACAGAAGCTGTGCAGCTTTGGTAGTAATGATATTTATGAGTTGTCTGATTTAGTCACCACAGAGGTACAATTAGTTTAGTCTCACTTGTCTTTGGTGGAATGTAATTAGCTTATTTTTTCTGGTGAGTAAATTGCTATCCTAATTGTTATTGTGGTGAAATATAGAAGGTAAGCCAGGAGATGGGAAATTATCCATTGCCTTCTTTTGCTTCTGGGCCTCAGATTCCAATGGCAATGACTAAATTGCAGTCTTTCCCACAGGTACTCATGCTTAGCTCCAATTTTCTATTGAATTTGAAAGGTTGCTGTTTCTTGTGTGGTTTTGAAATATTCACAGATGATTGGTCATGAGGTTTTTATATTCGATCACTTGCAGACTACATCAACTAACCCCTCTGCTGAATGTACTGGACCTAGAAAGCCTCGTATGAGGGCACGCCGAGGCCAGGCAACTGATCCACACAGTATTGCTGAAAGGGTCAGTTATATTTCATTTGCAGATTTGATTCTTCACTGCATTGTCTGTTTGAAGACCAGAACCATTAAAATTTAGTCTTGAAAGAATAGACTAAAAAAACTCTTATCTTATAAACACATTTGCAGCTTCGGAGAGAGAAAATTGCTGACAGAATGAAGAATCTGCAAGAACTTGTACCAAAGTCTAACAAGGTATGCTCTTCTTTTGTTTGTCTTCTCATCATTTCTTATACATATATAGGTGTTTTAAGTTGGGATTTTAGCATTCGTGTTACTTCTTGTGTTTCTTTACACAAGTTGAATTGCAAAATCTTAAACATCACAAAGGTTGGCTCCAAATGTCTATATGTAATAAATAGTGGCTTCAATTTAAAAGCGCTGATCAATACAGTATGCATGATTTTTCAGACTGACAAGGCATCTATGCTTGATGAAATCATCGAGTATGTCAAGTTTCTTCAGCAACAACTCAAGGTAGGATGGAGAACTTTGCTATTTAGACTCCTTTCTTTAGAAATAGAGGTGGTCTTTGCAAGTGTGGAACTTGCTATATATATGGTGGGTTCATTTTCTCATTGAATGGGATTTGCAAAAATGACAATAACAGGAACTGAGTTGTGAATCCTATTACACTGCTTCCATAACTTGGTGCTTGATACAACAATTTGCAGGTTCTAAGCGCACGCAGATTGGGAGCTACAGGGGCAGTTATCTTGGATAATCAGGCTAAGGTACTTCCTTCTTGTAACTTGTACTTTCCTAAACCATCCTCTGAACTTCTGTTTAATATGTTTAGATGTTGATCCTGCATATTTCAGAGAGCTGAAAATTTTAAAATTTCGATAGGTAACAATAACACAAGTTGGACAGAGTCTATTTGATAATGTGATCCATGTTTCTTCACTTGATACTCTTACAGCTATGTTGCTTGATTAGTATCTTCTGACAAGTGAATTTATGTTAGGGGACCAATGGGATTTCACAGTCTCCATCACTTGGTCAAGTAGCTCATGACATTTCTTTCAATGAAATTGCTTTTGAACAAGTACTGAAACTGATGGAAACCGATGTAACCAAGGCAATGCATTATCTCCAAAGCAAAGGTCTCTGCATGATGCCCGTCGCTCTTGCCAATGCCATATTGGCCGAAAAGGAATCATCACCGGCTCCTGATTCTGCCGAGAATTTGAAGAACTCCGGTTTTACTGATGATGGTTTTGTTCACAACCCCAGCAGCAGCAGTAGCAGTAACAGCAACACCTTGCCTGGCACCGACAAAACGGCTGTCAATCCATGATGATTATCATGGTCAACTTAAAACAGAAGAAATAATCAAGTGTATAACTTATGATGATCCTTATCTCTGGATTGCATCTTCATCTACCTTTGAGCAGAGTTGAACAAAAGTAGTTATAGCTAGTCTTGGGATTAGTAGCAACTAGTAACTACATGACGAATTTGTTTCTATTTTGAATCGTTTTGTAGAGATTATTGATCATTTTTGGATTAACGAGAAGTCTCAATTCATGAAACAAATGCTTTACTTCATCCCCTACTTCATACTAGAAATGATAACCGCGCATTGCTGCGGGATTTTTGTTAACAATTTTGTATGTAAGGCTTGTTAATGAGTTCATTCATCCAGTTGAAGCATGGCAATAAACTGAATGCATTCATTTGTCAAGATCAAGAGACTGGTAATAATGATAACAAAATGCATGTAGAAAACTAATGTATGGCACAGAGCTAAGGGTACATGCATACAATTATTCTTTTTTGAAGGAAGAATATTTACAAAATGGTAAGACATATACATCAGAATATATATTTCCAAAAAAAAATTATCTAGTCAATATATATAAGTAATACTTTCAACCTCCATAAATCATCTTTGCTAATTGAAGTGGTTCCTCTACAATTTCATCTAAAATCTCTATCAATGAATCTGGGGGACTCAATCACCAATTCCCACTCAACTTGAAAATAGAGCTGCAAGGGAGATCCACACATAACTGACATAAGAGAAAGAAATTACGTTTGAATGGAAAACCAAAAAAGTAAATAATTACTACTATTGATTAATTACCTCAATCACCGAATTTGTTTCAGACCGTCTTAAAACTGGCATCTCTAATGACTAATGAGGTTAGCAGAAATATCTTTGAAAGCCTAATTGCTTCTTTTTTTGACATCTTTAAATGACAGAAGCCTTCAATATATAGCTGTGCATAGGATTTTTTGTGCCCAAGCGCTTATTTGTTGAGGAGAAACTAATCCAATCCGAAGTTGTTGATGGCTGGTGCTGAAGAAAGAAAAAGAAAAAGGAATTCTTTTTGTAATAAAACAGCTTATTTTCAATTATCCATGGCTTTCTTTCTAACTGAACTAACAACTAACAGAAATATAATGAAGTCCTAAGTTTCATAATTATTGTACATATTCACCCATCCGAGCATAAATCTTTCTTATAGTGAAACCCTGTCAGGATTGAGGATGTAGAAAGTGCTTCCTGTACTTGAGAGTGAAACTTTGTCTAGAATACGGAATATATGGAAGTTAATATAAAAGAGATCAAATGAAAGTATGATTTTTCTGTGATACCATATCTG
Organism: Rosa lucieae; assembly: GCA_024704745.1. Taxonomy (NCBI): domain Eukaryota; kingdom Viridiplantae; phylum Streptophyta; class Magnoliopsida; order Rosales; family Rosaceae; genus Rosa; species Rosa lucieae. The sequence continues at coordinate 7,830,840 of CM045493.1, forward strand.
AATGACATAATGATAGTTAGTATGGCTTACTTTGATATTGTTTCAATTTGAGGCTTGTGAAAACTGCAAGTGCAGGTGGCGGTATCCCCCCCACAATGTCACCAGTATATCTTCTTTCCTGCATTTTTAGATTTAAACAGTTGTCAACATAACCATATCACATTCAAATACAAACAAAAAAGGACAATGAAAACGGGCAAAGATAATTAAGGTCACCTCAGAGATACAGATAATAGAAAATATAAACTCAACTAAACCCTTCTTATTAGGCAGTATGAAAAAAAATGGTCATTTTCAAGTTACATGAAGTACACTAATAGCATATATTCTCAAAGATTGAAATACCGAGTTAAATTCTAATCAAAAACTGCAAACATCAGAAATGTAACTAAAGCTAACATCAAAACTAAAAAAGATGAAAAAAGTACCTTTCAAATCTAAAGACAATTCATCTCTTGAAGTATTTTCTTGCCAGTTCCACCTAAGAAAAGAAAAGGTCAATGTTTGTGAACCAAATGTAGTCTTAAATGGAAAGGAAATGGTCTATTTGGGAACAATCTAAATTGATAAAAGGCATGACAAAATTAGTAAAAGATAAATTAAACCAGAACACATTGTAATTCACAAAATGTGACTGAGTTTGGCAAAAACCAAGTTCATTTGCCCACTTATGCTGCAATCTCTATTATTGAAGGCACATGTTAGCTTATAAATTGTGATAATTTTTTTTATAGTTAACTTAATTTTTGTGTGATTTCATTCAAATGTGGGGGGAGGAGAAGATCCTATAGTTGGTTCCAACCTAAGCAACAAAAGGGAAAAAAAAAATGGAAACTGAAATAATAAAAACGACAGACCCTAAGTAAAGGTATTCGTGCTAGCAGGCAATAGAAGAAAGATTGCTATCTCATATCACAATGCTACAGGTAAAGTGCAGTAGTATATATAGAAAGAACACTTGAAAGAAATGTGCCTGGTAAATAGTTGGAAAGGGAAAGGCAAATCATAGAGGACAATATTAGCAACAAAGAGTTCCTGGTCTTGCTACACAAACTGACCAGCAAGGTATTTCCTTGTACTTTGATGTTATGTGCAAATTATAATATCACAAAAATGTAGCATTTAGTTGCATACACAAATTTAATCCGTTTTCATGTAAATGGGTGGAATCTTATGATCGGCATCTTATATATGTATATATATCTTCATGATTTCTTTCTCCTTCTTGACCATAAAAATGAAAACTTTAAGAAATGTAGCTAATTAGATTAGCCTAATATATACATATATATATGGTTTTTAAAATTTGAATATGAACTATCTGATTTTGATGTCAAAGTTGGTATATATTGACTGAGCTCTCACTAATAAGCATGATACTTATATCATGTGTGTATACACCAACTAATATTGATTGTCTAATAACGTCTTTCAATACGAATCTGCTTCTCACCCTTTACCATCCGATATACTTCTCAACAGACTCTCACTACTGCATATATCCATTCACTTCAATCCCAATTAAGTTTTAGCAAGTCAGTTGTGCAAAGCTTCAAACTTGGGAAATCGATTAGAACTACAGGAGTCAAAACCCGGATCATCAAGATGAAAAAGACTTGGGGTTTGAGAAAGAAAGAAGTAAATCTTAATGGGCAGACCTTCTATGGAGAAAAGCGAGGACAGATTTACAGTTAGAGCCAGGCTGGGTGAGATAGGGCTGCACATCTTCTACGAACTAAGTTCCTGGTATTCCTCTTCGCTCTGTTACCCTAACCCAAAGTTACACTGATGTAGATTAGGCAAATACAATTCCTGGATCAGCTTCTCCGATTTCTATTGGGCTGTTCTGGACACGGCGGAAACAAACTCTCCTTTTCTCTCCCCTACTCCTCTGCACTCTTCTCTCTCCACGCGAGCGAAAAATCCAAAAAGAGAGAGGTTTCTAGAACGACTGAATGGCAGGGCTGCAGTTAAGAAAAAAGAGAGGGTAAAAGCATCATTTCAGACCCCCCCCCCATATAAACAGTAGAATGAATAGGGCAGAAGCTTTAGTATACAGTAAATTTGACCATCTGAATTGACAAAGGTTCATGACTTCATGCTTGACGTCTAGAATATTATTTAGACTTTGCTAGCTGGATCAGAAAGTTCAGTCACGTGCCACGTGGCGCTGCTCACGTGTGCTTTTGACAAGCCTTTGCTGACTTCTTTTTTTTTTATGACCAAAATCCCAATGTTAGGGATTCTTCATAGTTTATAGTTTAACTTAATTTCATCTACATAATGTGCTTCAATTAAAAGAAGGAGAAGTATGGTATCAGTGTGGTGCATCTCAGCATCTAGTTGTGTGTTCTATAGCTTCTCTCTTCAAAACTCGTCTTGCCGTCAAAACTGAAAAGTGCTACCTACTTGTTACTAAAAAAATAAAGCTCCTAAATTATAAAGCTTCAAACAAATTTAGGAAGGTGCATGATAGGCTGGATGATATTTCAGCTCGCTGTTTGAGACCCTACACCCTGATCATTTTGAAATTCAATAATGGAAGGGTATAGTTTTGGTGCTCCTTCTCAAACTTTACGCTTAACTTATTAGTTCAACTTTTAAAATATCTCAACACATAACATTTAATTTTATAACAAAATATATGACATATGATATATATACATTGAAGACGATCTAAATACATCGAGATTTCATACTACATAAATTAATTTTGTCTAATATTGTAATATAAAATGATTGAAATCTCATTTACTTAAAATCTCGTGTCATAGTATTGCGAGACTCAAAAAAAAAAAAAAAGGAAAATAGTAAGAAAAAAACAATGATCAAAACGAGAAATAGAGGAAAAAGGTAGAAAATTAGTAATTGCAATACTGCATGCGAAATGCATTTAATTATTAGTCGGTGAATCACATTCTAGACTCTAGAGGAAAGATTTTTCAGAAGGAGCACCAAATTGTAGGATTACAGATTGCGGTTGACATTTCCTCTTTCTTTATCTCTTAAATTTTGATACCTTTATTTCCATTTTTGTGTGGTTTATATAGTTTCTTAGTATACAGTACAAAAATGTATGAATTTTCTGGAAGTCGGTTTCAGATAACACACTTTGTTAATTGTTAACTTTGTTGTTATATGAAGTTATGAACTGAAATTCTCAAATTTGTTATGGAAAAAATGACATTTATAGCTACATATAAGACGGGCTTATATTCCTCTGCTGGGGTCCATCGGAGATTTTATGCTTCGATTGATTGATTAGGGTTTGTTGCAGAGAGAGAGAGAGAGAGAGGAAAGAATCTATCTTTCTGGGTTTTGAAGATTCAGCTCTGTAATTCTTGGCAATCCCAGTTGTAAAGTTTCGAGCTTTACAGGAAATTCGAGGTTTTTGGCACAGTTGGAATTTGGGAGCCGCTTCTGTACTATTGAATTGGTAATGATCACTGTTTCTTTTTCTGGGTTTTGTTGGGTTTTTTTATTTAGTACTAGAAATGTAGCTGCTTTGTGGTTTTTGAACTCTCAGTGTTGTTTCTGTATTATGCTTATGAGCTCATGTGGTTGTGAATCCAATTATGACGGCATTTTTGATGAGATTCTGGGAAATTGAGTTGGGGTAGATTGGTTGGTTTTAATTTCATGAAGTGATGGTGCTGTTGGGTTTTGCAGTTTCTCATTGAAAAGTTTGGGGTTTTGTTCCAGGTTGTTTAGTAGTGAATTGCTGCTTGTTTTGTGAGAGTGTCCGATGACCGTTTGGATGAGTGGGCTAAGTTGGGGAGCTGTCGATGGGCACCCCTGACAACAAATTGTCAGAGATAGTTGACATTTTCAAGTCTTGGATGCCCAGGAGAACCGAGCCAACCAATGTGTCCAGGGACTTTTGGATGCCCGATCACAGCTGTAGGGTATGCTACGACTGTGATTCCCAGTTCACAGTATTTAATCGAAGGCATCATTGCCGCCTTTGTGGCCGAGTTTTCTGCGCTAGGTGTACTGCAAACACTATTCCTGCCCCATCTGATGAGCCAAGAGTTGGTAGGGAAGACGGGGAGAGGATTAGGGTCTGTAATTTTTGCTTCAAGCAATGGGAGCAAGGGATAGCAGCAGTTGATAATGGGCCCCCTGAACCTAGCCCTGGCCTCAGTCCATCACCATCTACAACAAGCTTGGTCAGTACCAACACAAGCTGCACCTACCACAGTAGCAGCAGCACTGTTGGTTCTACCCCTTATTCGACTGGACCTTACCAGCACGTGCCCTATAGTTCTGGTCTTAGCCCCAGACAATCTTGCCAAGATGATTCAGTTACTGGCCTGCAAGACAATGTAACATCTCAGAGGAGCATTAGTTCTGACACTGCCATGGCAGAGTCGTCTCCCAACCAGTTTGGCTTTTGCATGGACAGGTATCTTTTCCTTTCTTTTTCACTTATGTTTTTATTTTTGTGTTTGTAAGATATTTGTAAAGCTAGAATAAAGGACATAAATTGGGGGTTCTAAGTGAATAATGAGTGTCCCTTTCTGTGAAATATCATTTGAGACACCCTCTCTCTCTGCAGTTAATAATCTATTTACTTTATTCGAAGAGAGTTGTTTCAAATGATATTGCTCTTGTTACGTATGAGGCGCATACATGTTAGGTCATATGAACGACTGTATTTGTAAGAATCTTGCATGATTTTTCATTTTCATATTCTGATACTTTTATATATGGTTATATGAAAGGTAATCGTTTTGTAATTGTACTTATCCTTTTATACCAGGAGTGATGATGAGGATGATGACTATGGTTATCATTCAGATTCAGAATCAAGACATTTCACCCATGCCAATGACTATTATGGTGCAATCAATAACGAGGAGTTTGATAGCGTGTATGAACCACAGAAGGTGCATTCTGATGGAGAAACCACAGATGCAAAAAGTTTGAGCTCCTTTTCACCTGAGAAGTTTGATACACAGAGTGTAGTGGGAACGAAAGTTGGGGAAGAATCAGATTATCGTATTAATTGTGATGAATGTGAAACTTCTCCATATGAGATGGAGACTACAAATGCAGAACCGGTGGATTTTGAGAATAATGGGCTACTTTGGCTCCCACCAGAACCTGAGGATGAAGAAGATGACAGAGAAGCTGCCTTATTTGAGGATGATGATGACGATGAGGGTGGTGGTGGTGGTGGTGGTGGTGGTGGTGGTGGTGCTACAGGGGAGTGGGGATATCTTCATTCTTCAAACAGTTTTGGTGGTGGGGAGTGTCGTACTAGGGAGAAGTCAATTGAGGAGCACAGGAAGGCCATGAAGAATGTGGTGGAAGGTCATTTTAGAGCTCTGGTATCTCAGCTCTTGCAGGTTGAAAACCTGCCTTCGATTGATGAAAATTACAAAGAGACTTGGTTGGACATAATTACGTCTTTGTCATGGGAAGCTGCCACACTTCTTAAGCCAGATACGAGCAAAGGGGGAGGAATGGATCCTGGGGGATATGTGAAGGTTAAATGCATAGCTTGTGGGAGTCGGAGCGAGAGGTATTATTTTTGGCCTATACTTGTGTATGCTTTAACTTTATAATTCAGCTTAAGGCAGATCAACTTCAGAATAATTCATAGCACCTTTTAGTGTACATCTACGACTGTTGAAGTGACTACTTGATGGTTCTGTTGCTAGTAAATATTTTTTAGTTGTCTGTTAGGTCACATGTGTTGCTCAATAGGTCATGAAAGTAGTTTGATATTGCTACAGTTAACCATATCTCCTATTTGAATAAGTTCTTTCACAAGGACGGATAACATCTGCACTCTACAAAATATTGAAACTAAGAGAAAAAAGATGGTATTTTTCATTCTGTTATATGTTTAGTTTTGTCCTTGGAGATGGATGGCATGTTTCCAGATCTGGTTGTGCTGAATGGACATTCCACATTCTTTCATGAATATGTTGTTACTTCAAGTTTCCCATCTGCTTCATTAAGTTTAAATGCTCTTTTTGCAAATTACTATTTACAAGACTTAGACGGCTTTTTCATTTCATTCTGTAGCATGGTGGTTAAAGGAGTTGTTTGCAAGAAAAATGTGGCTCATCGGCGAATGACTTCAAAGATAGAAAAACCACGTTTCTTGATCCTTGGAGGAGCTTTGGAATATCAGCGTGTATCAAACCACTTGTCCAGTTTCGATACTTTGTTGCAGCAGGTTGGTTTTTTTTTACCTCTGTTAGCCATTTGTAAGTTAAAGCTCTGAATTTATAGGGTTTTGACAAGGGATGGAGGGATGGAACCCTGAACATGTTTTATAGCTCACTTTTTTGGCCAGTCTCTGGGATGCTGTTTCTTCTTCTGAATAATTATAATTGTTTTTTCAGGAGATGGACCATCTGAAGATGGCAGTTGCTAAGATCGATGTACATCACCCTAATGTTTTATTGGTGGAGAAGTCTGTATCTCGGTATGCTCAAGATTACCTTCTTGCGAAAGACATATCACTCGTTCTGAATATTAAGAGGCCACTTTTGGAGCGAATATCTCGCTGCACTGGGGCACAAATTGTCCCTTCGATAGATCATCTTACATCACCAAAACTAGGGTATTGCGACATGTTCCATGTGGAGAAATTTTTTGAAGTGCATGGCAGTGCTGGACAAGGTGGGAAGAAATTAACAAAGACTCTGATGTTCTTTGAAGGTTGTCCAAAGCCATTGGGTGTTACTGTAAGTCCTGAATATATACACATCACACACGGACACTGAGTTTCAAATTATGCTGTATTGAAGCTTCAATTTTTGGGCATTGTCTGGAACTTATTGTTGTCGTGTGTACCTTAAACGTGTAGGCTAGGGCTTATTGTTATTATTATTTTCACGTTATTTACTAAAAGTATAATATCTGGCTAATAGTACAAAGGATATAGCATAGAGCCAGGGGTTGCAATCAGTTTAGAGATCACTGGTCAAGGATGTCATTTACTGTTATGAGCTTGAACCTGTGGTTTGGGGCCTGTTTCAACTTTTGGAGACTAACTGGCTTTGGTTCCTTTTGCTTGCTTTTTATTTTTTTTTTTTTATTTTTTTTTTTTGAAGAAAATAATACAAAAAGAATTAGTGAAAAGAGTTGAGAATATCTATTGCTTTACTTTGTTTCAGATATTGCTGAAGGGTGCCAATGGGGATGAGTTAAAAAAGGTGAAACATGTTGTGCAGTATGGAGTTTTTGCAGCTTATCACTTGGCTTTGGAGACCTCATTTTTAGCTGATGAAGGAGCTTCCCTTCCAGAACTTCCTCTGAAGTCTGTGGTAACTGTATTGCCTGATAAACCGTCGAGTATTGACAGGTCCATTTCCACCATACCTGGTTTTAGTGTACCAGCAGCTGGCAAGCCTCAGAGTTCCAATGCTAGCAGTGAACTGCAGAACTCAAATAAAGGCCTCATTTCAGATAGTGGCTCATTTGCCCAAGTTGCCTCCATTTTAAAGAACGAAGGCACCAATTTGGTCTGCTTACCTAAAGCTCCGTGTTCTCAACCTTCCCCCATAAAACATACCCCGAGTCCTATAGAATATACATCTTCTTTCACTTCCTTGTCTCCCCCAGGACAGGATACGACAGACTCCTACCATAAAGAGCTTTCTTCAATTTGTGGCTCTGAGGACAACAAGGATGTAAGTTCTAAAGAATCTTGTCCAGCCAAAACAGCCAAGGCAGGCGAAGCTTTAGTTCACGATAGTTTGATCTCTAATTCTTTTAGCACCTCAGAGGCATTTGGACATGGTGGTGGAATTGGCAATGCTGATGGCGTTGCTTTAGCTGCAAATCTCAGTGAGACTCCAGAGCTTCCATCCATAAAATATCATACTGATAATCAGAATGAGGAGGTGGGATCTTCAAAAGAAGAGTTTCCCCCCTCACCTTCAGACCACCAGAGCATTTTGGTTTCCCTATCAACACGTTGTGTGTGGAAAGGAACTGTATGTGAACGAGCCCATCTTTTTCGAATCAAATACTATGGAAGCTTTGATAAGCCTCTGGGGAGGTTTTTACGAGACCATCTTTTTGATCAGGTATTTATCATATCTTGACAATTACCTTTTCTTGTTGCTAGTTATTTTTAATCAAAAATAATTTTCATTAACAAACTCATAAGCGCATGTTCATGTGGGATAATCTGCTTGTTGATTTAGGGTTACCTCTGTCGTTCATGTGGGATGCCCTCAGAAGCGCATATTCATTGTTATACTCATAGACAAGGAAGCCTTACAATATCTGTTAAGAAACTCCCAGAGATTTTCCTGCCAGGGGAAAAGGAAGGAAAAATATGGATGTGGCATAGGTGCTTGAGATGTCCTCGGACCAGTGGCTTCCCTCCAGCCACTCGTAGAGTTGTAATGTCAGATGCTGCTTGGGGTTTATCTTTTGGGAAATTTCTGGAATTGAGCTTTTCAAATCATGCAGCTGCAAACAGAGTTGCAAGCTGTGGTCATTCCCTGCACAGAGATTGTCTTCGGTTTTATGGGTATTGTTTTTTTTCTTTTTTTCCCTTACTAAGTTGAGAACTGTTAAACTTACCAAGCAGCAATACACCCAACTGAAGGAAAAAATTTTAGAAAATGATTTATTTTTTCCTAGGGGAACATACATGTACAATTTGGTCATGCTGGTTAAAGTTAGATAGGTATACGTGAAATGCAGTCAGGATGGTCTCATGATGTCATCCGGTCAAGGTGGTTTTCTTGTCCCCATTTTAAGTTTACTTCTTTTAGCTTGAGTTTTTGAAAATTGAATTTCTGAGGAAAGAACCAGGTGAATTTAGGTGAGAACCAAAGTATGATTCCTTGAGAATGTAGATAGGTCTTCGAAGTTTTCAAGTGCTAAGATTCAGCTAACATATTTTAATCTTTATATGCTCTTGCTTTTACATCTACAGGTTTGGGAGAATGGTTGCTTGCTTCCGCTATGCCTCAATTCATATTCACTCTGTTTGTCTGCCCCCACCAAAACTTGAATTTTACTATGATAATCAGGAATGGATACAAAAAGAAGCATACGAGGTGCAATTTTTGAATCTGAGTTAATACAGCAAGGGATTCTAAATTCTCATTGCTAATGAGATCATTAATCTTTTAATAGGTGGGCAACCGGGTGGAGCTTCTATTTACTGAATTACATAGTGCTCTTCATCAGATTTTACAGAAGATAAAAGTTGTGGAGACACAGGATGGTGGTAAGAAAGCACCTGAATCAACTCATCAAATTGTAGAACTTGAAGGGATGCTTCAAAAGGAAAGGGAAGACTTTGAGGTAGTTTGCATGATTCCCACCCCCTTCTTCCCAAAGAACAATAGAAAAAAGAATAAAGAAGTTATAAATTTGAGCAAAGTTGTTTTTTGGGAAGAAAAAAAAAATGAAAGTGAGACAGTTTTTTTTTTTTTTTTGTACACAGTGAATCCACTCCCCCTTCCACACAAACAGGAAAAAAAAAAAAGGGTTATAAATTTGAGCAAAGTTGTTTCTGGGGAAATAAAAAATTGAGAGGAAGTCTTGTTTAGTACACAGTGCATTCCTCATGACTACTTTAATGTCAATGGAAGCCATCAATTCAAAGCCCTATTGGCTGCGTTGCACAGGCATTGCATTATGTACTATACAAGACTATTGTCCAAATGATCCTGATTAAAACAAAGGAGCTGTAATTGCATTGCATCTTTTTTTCATTCTTTCTTTTATTTTTCATCTCTTAGAGAAGGAATTTATTTAGTGTCATTATTTGGTTTCTCATTCATGACATGACATTTTTCAGAAATCATTACAAAAAGTGATAAAGGAGGAGGTGAAATCTGGCCAGCCTGCAATTGATATTCTTGAGATCAATAAATTGCGGAGGCAGTTACTCTTCCATTCTTATGTTTGGGACCAGCGCCTGATTCGTGCAGCCGGTCTAAGCAATAATAAATTTCAGGAAGGTTTAACCAGTTCCGTTACCAAACTCAAGGAGAAACCTATTGGCATGGAGAAGGTTGTCAAAACACCAGGAAGAAATTTCAGTAGTTGTACAGCTCTTCCCGAAATCAAGCCTGGTATAAATCTTAATCAAGGAGGAGATGCTGGCTACTTTAGCCAGATGGGAGGGGTTCAGAACAGAACTGAAATGGGTCTGGACACAGATCATGGGAATGAGACCTCTGCAAATGTCCTTGATAAATCTGATCCTTTGGAATCTGAAAAAATTGTACAAATGGGTCTCTCGGAAGAGAATGAATGTTCGGCTGTGGAAAGTTTATCTGATACCCTTGATGCGGCTTGGACTGGTACAACCCACCCAACTAGTACAACATCTAGAGAGAATGGCTATTCGCTTCCTCATCCAACCTTGGTAAAATCATCAGCTGTGGTAAAAAATGTTGCATCCGCTGTGGAAAATGGTACTGTTGACCATGGTGGGGTACAGGCAACTCGTTCTCTTATTTCTACATTTCCTGCTGTCACTAGTTCATTCAGTAAAAGTGCTTCCTTTAACACTCAAAAGCTATGTATTGGTGGTGAGCACAGTCCTGTCTATGTTGCACGGTTCCGGGAACTGGAACGGCATACTGGTGCCAGGTTGCTACTGCCGATTGGTGTTAATGATACAGTTATCCCTGTTTTTGATGATGAGCCCACTAGTGTTATTGCATATACCCTCGTCTCTCCTAATTATCATTTGCAGATTTCTGAGCCTGATAGACCAATTGATTCTGCAGTCTCATTACCGCTTTTTGATTCAGCAAATCTTCTCTCACTGAATGCTTTTGATGAGTCAGTTTCTGAGACCTACAGAGGTCTTAGTTCTTCTGATGAGAGCATCTTATCCATGTCACATTCACGGAGCTCTGAATCTCTTGTGTCAAAGGATATACATGCTAGAGTATCCTTTACAGATGAGGGGCCCCTCGGTAAGGTGAAGTATACAGTGACTTGTTACTACGCATCGCAGTTTGAGGCATTAAGGAAGGCATGTTGCCCTTCCGAATTAGATTTTGTGCGGTCTCTTAGCCGCTGTAAGAAGTGGGGTGCCCAGGGTGGAAAGAGCAACGTTTTCTTTGCTAAAACCTTGGATGATCGGTTTATCATCAAACAAGTCACAAAGACGGAGCTGGAGTCATTTATCAAGTTTGCACCAGCTTATTTCAAATATTTGTCTCATTCAATCAGTACTAGAAGCCCAACTTGCCTAGCAAAGATCCTGGGTATCTATCAGGTATTCTTGGTTGAAATGCTTGAAAACTTTTGCTATATCTCTGTCTACCCTTAACCCACTTTTAGGATTCTTTGTACAACTTCGTAATTTCCCTTTTTTCTCTCTTTCCTTGAAGGTTTCATCAAAACATGGTAAAGCAGGGAAAGAGACAAAGATGGATGTCTTAGTAATGGAGAATCTATTATTTAGACGGAATGTCTCACGGCTCTATGACCTGAAAGGATCTTCTCGATCACGTTATAATCCAGACACAAGTGGAAGCAATAAAGTGCTGCTGGACCAGAATCTGATTGAGGCAATGCCTACTTCTCCAATTTTTTTGGGGAACAGGGCAAAGCGGCTATTGGAGAGAGCTGTCTGGAATGATACTGCATTCCTTGCTGTAAGTTGGTTTTGACTGCTTATTGTATGGAAGGCTTAGGAGCTATTTTGCTTACTCTCATGGCTTCTATTTATTGCTAATATTTTGTCACGCATTATGCTACAGTCAATCGATGTGATGGACTACTCATTACTGGTTGGAGTGGATGAGGAAAAGCACGAGCTAGTTTTGGGGATCATTGATTTCATGAGGCAATATACATGGGACAAGCACCTTGAAACTTGGGTGAAGGCCTCAGGCATCCTCGGAGGACCGAAGAATACATCTCCAACCGTGATTTCACCCCAGCAGTATAAGAAACGTTTCAGGAAAGCTATGGCCACTTACTTTCTGATGCTTCCCGATCAGTGGTCGCCTGAGGCGATTGTCCCAAGTGGGTCGCAATCTGACCATTTTGAAGAAACTTCCCAAGCTCAATCTGAAGCCTTGTAATTGAGAATTCAACAAGTCTTACCTGTATATATGAAATATAAGCGATCCTACTTTGACATGCCTCATCTCTGTAAGCCATATTTTTTTTCATGTCAAATATCTTTTCAATTACAGTTTAACCTTTTTGGCGGAGTACTGGCAACACACTTGCACACAGGCAAACATTTCCAAGCCATCGCCCATAAAGATGAAGAACACAGTGTGAATACAGCAGCCAGCCAATTCGAACCAAAATTGCTTTGCAAAATGAAAGAAAACCAGACGAATAGAAAAGCCATTCGCAGTAAGCCAATCGCAGTCCATATCAAAAATAAGAGTCTAATAAAAACATATACGATAAAGACGAAGGATTTTGAAATGAATAATGAACGGATAGATGACTGGCAACTTGATAAATTCACATTGTTTCTGATAATTTGGTAACCAGTACAATGGAAAATGGACATACAGGAAGAACACCTAGCTTCCAACCAAACCTTCTTCCCATTCCTCTTTATTGATTGCCAATTCTGATCCGTTAATATAGTACGGTCTAGAATCGATTATTTAGTTCAAGTTCAAGAGCATCACCAGCTAGCAATTTTATATGCCAACTAGCTTGAATCATATCAGTCAATTAGGACTTGATGCGCACAAGTCCAAGAGCATCGCCATCTCGCAAATGTTTAGAGAGCCTGATCTTTCTGAATTCTTCATAAGTGAAAGGGACATAGAGACGTGGGTGCTCCGAATCAACAAATTCCAGAGGGGCTTCCACTGCTTCCACCTTTGGTCCCAACAGAAGAAAAGCAATGGAGACTCGAACGCTCCCCTCCTTGCATTGCACTCTGTGCCTCCCATTGCACAGCCTTCCATTGCTCCATGCCTTGATGTAAATACCAACAGCAACAACAATAACAAGATGGATGTAAGAAACAGAATTTTGGGCAATTTACCTACCCTAATAAAAAGCAATAGCAAAAGTTACTAAGACCATAATTCATTATTTTATTTTATTTTATAAATAACTCATAACATAATTTATGTTTACCAATTTACCTACCTTAGCAGTGTCTCCAACATTGACAACGAAAGTGCCTGGACAAGGATCAACTGGTACCAAAGCACCAGACTGCCTGTCCATCACTTCCAGACCACCAACACTTTCATCATCTTGAAGAATGGTCAGAAATCCCGAATCGGTGTGTAGCTCAAGTCCGGGAGATCCCACGGATTCGGAAGTGAAGTTGTACTTGTTAAACCTAAACTGGCACAGCCATTCCTTCAGAAAATCACCCTGCAGCTCAAAACTCTGTGCCAACTTATCCCCTAAATCCATCATCTGCTCATAAACTGCTTCTGCATACTTCTCTATTACCTCTCTGCTCATTCAATAACATTAAGATACCAACTTCAGCAAACACTTTAATAAATACTTTTTTTTTTTTTTTTAAAGATGATTAAAGGGTTTCACTCTTGCCCCCATGGTGACTCAAACCCATGACTTCGTACATAGGTAGTGGGTACTCTAACTACTGAGCTAACACCACTTCGTCACCATTAAGATACCAACTTCAGCAACACTTTAATAAATACTTAAATAGACCATGCTCCTTAAATAGACCATGCTCATATATTTCACATGTTATGTTATGTTCTCAGACCGATTGTACATTAACGAATGAATCCGATCATATACTAATTATATAATGTATCTATCAATTCAGTTACTGAAGAGCAGAGGCTAGATTATCATCAAAATATGAACAATTAATAATTAAGTAGAAATTAATGGTGGAGTTGGCAAAGCAGCCATAGCTAACCTCTGGTAGGAAGAAGCACCCAACTGAGAGCAAAAGGTGTGCACAGTCTCAGATGATCCCAAGTAACAGAGACCCAAACCCTCATTGAGAGGGTTGACCTTGCTGGGTGCGACGTAGCCACTGCCATATATGACATCAGTGTTGTTCTTCTTGATCTCCGTGGGCAGATCAAGAAGAGATCTGACCACCTTCTTCATCTCTGACATGAGAGACAATGGGATCTTGTGGTTGACTAGCCTGAAGCAACCCCATTGCTCTGATGCTTCCCTCAGCCTCTTGTACCCTTCAGGATCTGGAAACTGATTCAGATCAATCACCGGAAAAGCCATTTCTGAGTTTGTTTCTTGCTTGGTTTTCTCTGGGTACGTATCACCTTAATGTTGGACAGTTCAATTTATAGGAGTCTGTCCTTGCTAAATTCCATAATAGGACCGTCTGGCATGGAATGCATGCACCCTTCTTGCGTAACGTACGTTTCCACGATGGGACCGTCCATCTGGAATGCATGCACCGGAGGCATAACTTACGTTCCATAATGGGACCGTCCATCTGGAATGCATGCACCGCCGCAGACATAACGGCTCCGTCGGTGGGGTCTGCCTTTCTGGCGCACTTCGTACCTTGCGTGTCGGTGTTGAATCGATTTCCTTCTTCGAACCGAAATTGGGAGTTGTTGAAGCTAGCGAAACCTAACCCAATCTCCATATCGATCTGATGAGAGAGTTTATCTAAACGTGGTGGTGGGTCGAAAACGGCGGAGAAGATTCGGATCTTATGTTCAACTACTAGTCTACTACATCTTTTGCAATTGGATCAAACTGGCTGGTAATCTGGGTTGTCATGCATTGTTGGTGTAGGTTCGCATCAGTGAATCAAAGTGAAACATTGAAATTTTGTATTTAGAATTCTGTATTTCACTGCTAATGTCGAGATTGGTTTATAAGTATACTCGGTGGTCCTTTTACCGAAACAGATGGATATATATTCAATGCTTTAGGTTCAATCAAATCAAAATGTCATTTTGAGGTCTTGCATCCCCTGTTAAGTTCACAATGCTGTGGTCTTATCTTATATGCTATTGCATGTATGTTAGTGTAATACTAGTGTGTATCAAGTATATATGGTTGTTTCAATCTTTCAAGTTTGAATGTGTGCAGTTTGGATGTAGATGTGAAAGTTGCACTACTTTTAATTTACTGTGTTAAGGTGGTAATGTATTTATTGTGACACAGAAAAATGTTTACCCTTGAAGCGAAGGTTAAACGTAGAAGGTTGATGCCGGATAATCTGGTCCGTATACTAATTAAGGTTAATGCCGGATAATCTGACTTGTGTATGTTTCGATCTGTTTAGTGGATGATTGAAGTTAAAACCGATTTTGTGAATGTAAAAGCTGGTGATTCAGTCCCTATATACTCATGAGTTTGAAGTGAAGGTTGGTTGGAAGGGTAAAGCTGTCATAGGACTTGGCATGTTGATGCATGAAAATGCACTGCCCTGTTACCGTGTTCAGTTTTTCCTCTTAGGAGTTAGGACCCTCCCCTGAGTGATTGATGGATTGTGCGGAGACCTAAATGTCCAAAACTTGAACATAGTGTGTGCATACTTCTTTTGGGCATCAGTACCTCATTCAATTGAAGGTTTTCTCGCAAGGGCCAGATGCACAAGAAGAGAGGCAATTGAGGAGGTTTTGCGATACATCATGTGTAGGTCTTTGTTCATTTCAAGAAGGTTTGTAATACATCATGTACCTTGCGAACTAACTACTTTATATGTATTATGAGTTATATGACTTTATATGTCATGAATGATTCATTGAGCTAGTTTTTCAATCTTCATACTGCTTGCACTAGTCAATTTTCCTTGGTATGAAAAGAAACTCCAAATCATTATTCTAGTTCTGCAACTGAAATTTAATGCTCACATCCAATTGTTGAAGCTTAAACTCTCAAGGTGTGGGCAGAACAAAGTTTCATGGACTTGTCATTCATATAGCTAATGTGGGGCGGGATAGTGATCCAGAGCTTTTGTGTGCATGCGTGGTGGAATTGGCAGACCACAATGCCATGCAGTCTTTCTTGGTGGAAATAATATGGAGCTCAAGGAGGTGATGAGATTGAGCAGTGTAATTGCATTGAATGCGATCATCTTAGTCATAAGAAATTAGAGTACAACAAGCTAAATGGGAAAGAAGCTTATTAGTGTCCATACTTGATCCTTGTTTTAAAGTCTTACAAATCTATTTACTTATTCTCAAGATGAAAAATGATAATCAAAAATCAAAACTATGAACTAAATAATGTCATGACACAACCTTGTGGATAAAAAAACAAAATTCTTCAAGACCATGATTTTTAGCTAAATCTATGGACTATAACACATGATTTTTGACCAAAATCGCATGTTCTTATTTTTTCATCAAAATATTTTTATCAAATAATGATGTTTAGACACTCAGTGAACATAAAGAATTCAAATATTTCTGACGTAATTTTTTTTTACAATTTTTCAAAGTCAAAAACTAATAAAATTCATTAAAAAACATTTGTTCGACATTTTGATATTCTGTCAATCGGAACACGTGATTATTACTAATAATCACGCTTACAAATGCTGAGGCTATGATGCAAGAGAATTTTAGGAAAAAATAGAATTGAATATTAACAAGGTTTAACATAATTTTTTGTTGTCGAGATGAAAAATATAAACTGACGACTGTTCGTTTAATATATCAATTCTAATCTTAAGAATCTTGAGAAGAACAATGTCATAGAAAAAAAAAAGTAATTGGATGATTCAATGGCTTTCAAAAAACCCTACAGTAGAGTATCAAGTTGTGCTTGTAGGTCTTGAATAGACGGCATCTTTATCATTCCTTGTAGTTCGTCAGGTGAATACTCAGCCTTTAGCAGGGACTGTACTTGTACATGGGCTTCCACAATATTTGTCCTGAACAAAAAAGGGAAAAAAGACGTTAAGATTGTATATTGATAACCAGAAAACTGCATTCTGTACATGCGAATTTGTACTTACTGTATTGGTTTGAATAGAATTGTCCGTGTTGATGAGTTCTGCAGATAAAGCTTCATTTTCCTCGTTACCATTGGCAACTCTTGGTGAATAGCAGTGGTTACCTGTTCCAGATATATGGTAGGGATCAGCTCATGTTACATTAGTTATGAGAATTGCGACATCTCAAACAATATCAATATTTTTTATGTGAAACAAGAAATATATAGCAGACAAACATCAGGTAGCCTCCACCAACACAGTAGTCCCCATAAGTACAAGAAAAGGAGAAATTAATATGAATGCATACCTTTTGAACAAGTTCAGCTACTTTATCTGGAGTTGCAAAAGCTTGATCTTTGAGTGGTTTAGCCATAACCAACTCTACCTTTTGATTCTGG
Organism: Rosa lucieae; assembly: GCA_024704745.1. Lineage (NCBI taxonomy): Eukaryota > Viridiplantae > Streptophyta > Magnoliopsida > Rosales > Rosaceae > Rosa > Rosa lucieae. The sequence continues at coordinate 7,848,090 of CM045493.1, forward strand.
CTGCCTGACATTGCAACTTTCACAGCTGTGACCTATAGAAAAGCACAAGACCTTAAACTTTAGCGAACTTCTCAAATGGACATGTAGAAAATGCTTGTATGATGTTGCCTTCATTCAAATGGAGGACAGGAGGTTTCTCTCTCTCATCCCCTAAAACCAAAGTGAAGGCAGGATGTTATCCTAAGAACCCCAATATTATGCCATACGAGCATACAAATAAAGCGTTCATTTGTATGCTTGTACAAAGTGTATTAGTCCAGTTGGAGGCCCAGGGGTAGCCCTCTCTCATCCCAAAAGGCCACCCAACCCAAGTGCAGGCAGGATTCATCCGAGGAACCTTTGGAGTTTACAAGTAAAATTTCTTTTTGAGAAGGGTTGGGAATTTACAAGTACAGATTGCTAGCATGTTTAAATGAAATTGTTTTGAAGTTACAAGAAGCATTCAGATATAGGATCAAAGAGATGCAAGGTTAGATATGTGGGATTCTAATGTTATAGAGCATGAATTCTTCTCATGTCTCCCACTGAGTTCAGACAATTTTGTTCTAAAATTTGTGGTTTAGTGTAAACCTGGTCTCAGTTTCTCCAAAATACATTACAAAGTTGTTCAGCCATCTTTTTGCACGGAAAAAAGACAAACCTTGGTAACAAATGAAAGCATAGGATCCACAACTAGCTTAGTGACCGACATAATGAACTCCTCACAAGTGGCTTTTAGGCTTTTCTCCAGTTCCTGCAAGTAAATAGAGATGAATTGAAGTACTAACCAATCAGGTTAAATTTATAAAACCCTTGCCAGAAAATAAATCAAAGTGACAGTAAAATAAGCCAAACCTTGCTCTCATGTCCTAATATCTAATAGAAAAGGTTGGCACTGTAATTATAATTATCAAACATAACATAAGGCGAAGGGGCATATAAATGTTGCCAAAGTATATGCTGTATTGCAAATTCTTGACTAAAAAAGCAAACTGACATACCTTCTTGGCATCTATTTGACTTTCCAAAACACGGGGAGATAAGGTTCTTGCCAGCGAAGTTGTCCTGGACCAGTCAAATAGAGAGGCTTGACCTCTAAGAATCCGCCGTAGATGCTCCTGGAGGATGAGATACAAAAGTAATTAAGATTTCCATTACATCATTGCATTTAAGACCGGGAGGATATACATTGATAAAAAAAATTTAGTTCATATGTATGGTACAGGTTTCCATTTGATTCTTTTTGATAGTGCAAAAAATTTATAATTAAAATAGTTTAAGTAGATTCAGAACAATTAACGCTCAAGAATTCTAGAACAACTAACCAGCAAGTGCGAGAAATCAAGCTCCTTGTGTGTAACAGAAAACTCAATATCGAAAGGTGCAATCTGGGAAGACAAAATACATGTGTTATAATAAGTAATTTAATCATATAACTGCCTTAGTATATACAGCAGCAGAGAGGATGGATAACCTTCTCCCTTAAGATAAGAAGATGCTTTATGAGGAAGAGCTGACCATCCATTGGCGATGATCTCTTTGCAATGAGTTTACTAGCTTTCTGGTAAAGGGGAACACAAAAACAAGGCACAAAAGACAGCCACATGTTACTGGCGGGTTACATAAAGGCTACTCTAACTAAATCCCAATATCCCCTTAAACAAGGATAAATATAATTATATAGAGAATTTCATAAGAACTCCATATGACATTGTATATTTAACTACTCACCTGAATAGATATTGAACAAACTTCGACAACTTCCTGATAGAAGAAAAAAAAAATGTTGAACAAAATCTGCAAATAGCATTATTTAAGACAAGTTTAACATGGTGGCTGTGCAAAGGCTTCAATACCTGTGCTAAACCAGTGAAAACTTCAGGTTCTAAGCAGCGATACAGCTTTGACAGACAAGATAGTGTTTTCTCTAGAGGTGGATACCAGGTCTTAAAAACGAGGTTTTCATCATCCTGCAGTTTGAACGAAAAGCAAAATATTAAGAAAAAAGAACAAAAGCATTAATGTAACTACTACATATGTAACAAAAGTGAGTAAATTAAAATCAGCCAGCTACAGAAGTGCAACCACTAGCCACCTACTACCATCAAATAAGTCATGAAGTAACGAGAAATGACATGTCCGGAATTCTGTAACAATCATGGGAAAAAATGTCCCTACTCCCTAGAGGTCCGCTACATAATTAACAGATATGTTGACTAAGAGATGAATAACAAATTTGGTTAATAATTGGTATCTCCAGGAGTCATTATGTGCCAATGTCTATAAGCCTATTAAATAGGGACTAGGAAAATCTGACACCAAGATACATCAGGTTTAGGGTTTATGTCAGGTGTTATAAAGATGAAAACTTACAGAAGTAGTTTCAAGTTCATCTGTCGCAGCTTTTTCCAGCTTTGCAGGGTAATCCAAATCTTCGTCCAAAGGTAAATAATTTGCTATCTGAAAAAGAAGCAAGAGAAAGCTTAAAAAAGGAAAAAAAAATATATATATATATATATATAGTTTAACAGGAAACAAAGACGAAGACCTATACAATTTCCCTTATCCAAGCCACGGCGGTAGAAAACTAAGTAAATGTGATTACTTAAAAAATAAAAAAGAGCTTTTTGCAATCTCATCTCTCATGACTAACTTTAAGGTACTTATAAACTGATTAATTAGAACCATAAAACAACAATGACAAAAGACCATATAACACATATAACAACAGGTTCCATTATTATTTAAACCAAATGATATCCATTCATTTCACATTCTAAATATCAAATCCCATTATCCACTTGCTTTCTCAGCATCGAGTGATACCCTCCAACGTTTCAATAAGGATGTCAAAGGTATAACACCTTTGAAAAAAAGATATCCAAGAAGATTTATAAAATGAACTGAGATACAACATTTAAAATAATATCAAAGAAACAATAGAAAACAATTCAATAATATGTTTACTTTACATGTTTGTGATACCATACAAAGTAACCACTTAAAAATTGGCATCTAAACTCATGAAGAAATTTGTTTTTTAATGAGGATTACAAACCCTTGGAAATAAATACTCACCTCATCACGAATATGGGTTCGAGCACGGAAAGTCAACCTCTCATGAACATCAGCAAGAATTCTCTCCAGTGTAGGACGTAGGCCAGCTAATGATTCACTCCGCCGACTTAACTGTTCACCTAGGACTTCAACTTTCAATATATCAACAAGTTCACAAAGAGAATCAATATTTGTTTCATGAATAAGCTTTGGCCGTAGTGTGTCGTATAAATATGTAGACCTGCATGAAGTTATCACCATAAAGTTATTATATAGTTTAAACTGTGCATAACTAAACCAACCAACAACCTCCAATATGCTGTGTTATGTGGGTATTTGACAGAAAAATGGTACTCAAAGGTAGCCCCTTACCATAAGTACTGACATTTACATCAATACTGATTATTCTCATGTCAAATAGTGGTTACAGAATTGTCATATTTTTCCTATGCTATAACCCAACTACTAATTGCCAATCTCTCAAGAAAGTAAAACAATAGACAAGAGAACGAAAAGTGAAAAAGGATAGGAGACCTACAGAGGATCTATCAATGAAGCCAAACTTGAAACGTCCTCTGCGGAAGATGGGAAAAAGTGGTCAAAAAGTTGGTGCTCAAGCTGACAGACCTGCAATTAATACAGGTGTCAATTACAATTGAAACTTTATTTACATTCTGAAAAAAAAATGGAAAGAAAAAGCACCTAGATATAATCAAAGAGAAAATAGAAAAGAAATTATAACAACAGAAGGAAAAATCCCGTCAGCTGTGACCTGGAATCCCCACATTGCTGAATTGTACCCGGTTTGACCTGATGGAATACTAAATATATCTATGTACCATAACTTTCAAATATGACAGTAATTAGCACGTCATACTACATCATACATCATTGCTATGTTTGCTCTTCTGCAGTATTTAAACAGGATAGGGTTCATACCATGACGTCTTCACATTATTGTTAAATAACAAATCCAAAACCATGCATTACCCTTCCATTTTTCTAAAGGAATATCTCTTCTATGAATATCCTTATAAATAACTATACAATATACACACACACACACACACACACACACACATAATATTACCTGCATTAGATATGCACATCCAGATCTAGTCAATGATGGCAATGCCTCTTTCTTGGCGAATTCAGATATTCTTTGATGTACTATACCTCTTACCTGGATGATACATATAAAAAGGTTTATGATAATTGTGAACTGACCATATGAAATGAAGAAATAAACTTGTATGGTAAACAACCAATCATCAGCTTACCAAGGAAAGGCGTTGTTCGCAGTATAGCTTGTGACATTCTGCAAGGATCTGAGTATATTCTTTCCTTGATGCTCTGCTTTCAATTTCCTCCAGCACTGGTTTAAGCTGCGGAGACCATAATTGTTACACATCGAGACTTAAAAGATTCTGTAAATTAAAGCACACAATTGCAATTCCATCAAATATTACTGCACAAATGTTTGCTAGGTTGATCAAGCTATCAGCCTTTCACGCCATGACCACTTAACTACAGTAATCTCACTTTCAAAATAATAGATGATACAGTAGCATCACTGCAAGCCAATAAAGGCTACTATTACCTCACTTGCTGCCGCCTTGAAACGGACATATATAACAGATGCTTCTACACCCTCAGAAACAGAAGCTTTGCTGCCACCACTGCTTCCGATAGCTGCCTGTACCTGATGCAAAACAGTGGCCATAATACAAAGCCATACCATAAGTATTAATCCATGTAAACACGGAAGTTTACTATAGACAAACATTAACACAACAATTCAATTCAACAATAAGACTTTACCTGAGAAGAAGCACCTTTAAGAATTGCAAGTACATGTGAACGAATCATGCCCAAGGCTCGAGACTGTCCAAAACACATGAATTATATATCACCGAGAGCCAAAAATACCACGACAATAATTCTCCATGCTGTACCATTCACTTAATCAATGTTCTGAAAATTATACCTGCAGTTGGCGAAATTTGAGTAGGTAAACACTGGATTCGGCATATTGCGGATTGCTTTCAACATACCTAAAATGGACAGAAATCAGTTGAAAACAACAAGTTCCAATCTCAATAAATCATTTTTATTACTGCTCACTGTTTCCTGGCATCGATGCACACGAAAAGATTTTAACATAGTAGTGTTTGAAGCATAGAACTGCATGGAATAATAACAAAGTTGAAGGTATGCCACTTACGATATGCAATCATCAAGTCGTTTGAGCAGAGGGAGAAAGTTCTCATTTAGAACATTCATGTTTGGAGAATAAAAATTTGTAGCAATCTGCACACAGTTGAACATTTAAACATGACCTCCGTTGGTTAACATATATGTGTGTGTGTGTGTGTGTGTGTGTGTGTGTGTGTGTGTGTATTTACATGGTCAACTCTGTGCACAACATTACATGAAAACACCGCACATCATGTTATTTTCTCACACGTACAAACAAAGCAAAAAAGCAAGATTGCAATCACTAAACCAGACAAGAAGAAAGAGACAGGATGCTTGGCACAAACCTTCACTATATTTAATTCCCTTTATATTGAAACAACCCTATAAGGCTACAAGTTATGCCCGAAAAGGAAAGTGACACCAAGGAGAAACTGACATATACAGATTTGTGAAAACTGTAAAGCTTCAATGAATGATAAAATCAAATTGTTAAACCAAAAACAAAAGAATATCCATGCATCACCACAAACATTATGAAAATTCCTAATTATATCCAAAAAAAAAAAATCACAGCTCCTACCACAAATGTTAACTAAGTAACCACTGTTTCTGAAGAACCAAATATTTATATGAGTTTTATACTTTTAAATAGTAAATTTGAAGGGCAAGTAGAAGAGACTTCTGTCAATGACAGAAGAAACAGAAACATTTAATACATCATGACTAAAATCAACCAAATACGTCAATAAGAAACAGATAGTAACTTCAAACTTTCATCTTTCTCTAAATTATTGGCAGTTCCTACCATCCACTGACCTTGTTGCAAAGGTACAAATACAAGGTTCACAAACTAAGAAGAGTCTAGGGGAACAAGTTAAAGACAAGCATAAACGTATATAGAACAAACTATATCTCTAGGTAAGGTAGCATTCAAACCTTACATTCTCCAATTCATCAAAGTAGTTGAGCTTACTGCGGAGTGCTTCTGAAAATTCAATCAGTCGTTGCTTTTCTATCAACTACAAAACAAGACGAGTACAGATCAAGGTCTAGACATTTCAACAGATCCTACAAAGATATGCTACATAAATCATCGTTCAGCCATATCACAATTTCAAATAGGTCAAGTGAAACTCAAAAAAGAAAAAAAGAAAAAAAAAAATGGAAAACAAACCGCACCAGTCGGTCGCACGCATCATGAAGAGTTTTAGTCTTTGTTGCTACTGCCTGGTGCTGCAGTTGTAGTTCATTAAACAAGTCTAGAGTATCATCCACCTGCATACAAGGAAGCCCAGCAATGTCCATAAGCAAAACAATCTAAAATGAAAATGATCCCTCTCGAAGTTCACAACAACAGAAGAGAATGAGAGACTACCTGCTGAAGGATACCATCACATATCTGTATGCGCTCCATCAATGTGTCTACATAGTGGCGATACTTCTCCTCTGTCTAAAACAAATCAAAAATCAGTGCATTGACCTCATTATCATGCTCCTTTTGTACTACATTACTGCTTCACCGCAAGAATCAAGTACTAACCTCAGACTTCAAGGCCGATTCAAGATCCGTAAACCATTTGTAGAACTGCAGACAGAAGAACAAATCACATTGCAGTCCAAAAACTCAACACGACTGTCAAAAACTCAACGTGGATGATGAAAAGGTCACCTGATTCGTATTGACAAGAACGGCTTCCATAGCAGCAGAGTGTTCCAAGCCAAAAGAGCTGCCCTTGGTGGAGACTGACAGGCCATTCTGCTGCTCCGAGATTCGATCTTGCGCCTGAATTCCACCAACGAAGTTCAATTTGGTGATAAAACAGTGTTTTATGAATCGAAGAGGCAGAGAAATGTAGCGTGATTTCTAACCAAATTGGGCGGCAACGGTCGCTCTGCGACGGCGTGGGAGAGGTTTGCAATGGCCGCTTGTTGCTGCTCCGTTAACGGGCGTTCTGCAGAGTCAAGCGAACATATAGGACTACATCAAACTCATATCTAAAGGATTCGATCCGATCCGATCTGATCTGACACGGAGCTTGATAATTGTAATCGTAGCAAAGGAATTGTACAAAACTCAGAGGGCATGAGAATTTGAATTTAGGGAAATGAGTATTCCCAAATTGAAGATGAAGAGGAAGAGAAACCTGTTCCCAGTGAGATGCGAAATTGTAGCCCTTGGAAATAGCTCCCGATCTCGGAACGCCGGGCTTACTCGCCATTGTTGGAGCTTCAAGCTTCTTCACCAAACTCTCACAATTCACAGTTCAGGCTAGGCTTCTTTTGTACATTATGTTGCGGATGTGCTATTTCTGTTCTAGTGTCTTTTCCTCTCTCTTTTTGGCCGAATAATACTCTTTTAGAGTTTTAGGCAATAGTATTTCTCTTTTTTTATTTTATGACCAAAAAACAAATTCTCTTTTGTTAATTGTCGAAGAAAGGTCTCATCGACAAATGTGTTTTCTAGTTGGTACCAAAAATCAAGCATTGATATATATATATATATATATATATATATATATGTATGCTAATTTCTTCGCATTATTTCACAATTCCTACATTCCATAATTTTCTCTATATACTCTATCTCATCCATCATCCTCGTATACTACTAAAACAACGCCATGGATGTTGCTCCATCTGCTTCTCTATTTATTGGGAATCACCTTTGGCTAGGCTCATGGAAAATAAAAATGCAAAGATCGATCTCTTCTTCCTCTCAAAGTTTCAATGTTTTAATTTAGTGTAGACTTTTCCTTTTGCTTTACCTTATAAACTGTTGAGGAATAATCACATATATGATGTTTAATCATAAAAGAAATTTCATTAAGGATTTAAATTACGTAATGCTTCAATCCTATTAGACAAGTGCAGTTTGTAGACAAATGAATACAACAAGGATTGCAATTAAGAGTGCAATCCAAGAAAAATAAAAGCAGTATAAGAAAAGTAATCACTTACTTGATTTTTCGATTAAGACATGTAAAATGCACTGGACTAAAGACAGATTTCGCCCATGCCCGTGTGCTTGCAGTTTGGTGGTCGTTCATCTTCTAGAATACCACAATCAATGATCTAAAATAAAAGCAGTGTAATTTTGGACTCTAGTGAACCATAAATTATATTTTGTACGCTCTTGACTTGTAGAAGAACTGAGAAGAAATCATTGATTTGATTCTCTTGGTCTCTTTGATCTCTTTTATCTATATTGATAAGTATATGATCTGTATCTTGGAGGAGATATGACTATGAGTTTATATAGAACCCCAAGTGAATCAATATGTGTGTTCACTTATGTCCTTGAGAGACACACTGATTTCTAAAGACACCTACTCGAATAAAGACATGTACCTTTCAATTTGAAAGGTTATGACTAATTTTTTGGACTTGAACTTTTCATAGTGAAAACCTGTATATTGTATTTACTTGGTGATGTAGTGGATATACAATCTTTAAACTGTTCACCGTACTGTTGGTGTAAACCAAGACGTACGATATGCCTCACACATTTCTTATTCTAATACACTATGTGGCTCATACAGTTGTGTTCATTCGGTCTTGCACAATTCTAGATTCATGAGAGCTTTAGAGAACTAAGTCATATCATACTCATAGAAGCGACCCAATTCTGCTCTCATATAGTTGATCACTAATTAACAATACTTTGCCAGATTCCTTTTGATAACAAGATATTAGTATCATTAAATGTAATAACATACCCTTATTACGGGTGCAGGAAACACACATTGATCTTAGGGATGAGTTAGTTGTGAGTTCAACTAATTGAATCAAACCCAACCAGTTTGCCAGTTGAACCTAGACCATGGAATCTCCAACCAACCAAGTTAGGTTTTTGTTGGGTTGATTCATTGTAGACTGACTTTAGCCCATTCCCTTCGATCATCAAATATCTCTCTAGTCTAACTTTTAAATAATTGGATCCATGTTCCTCGGTTGATTATAAACTTATGGAAACAAATTCCAATTGAGATTAGTCGTTTATTTGAAATTTGACATTTATGTTAAGAATTACTAGTAGTGTTGTTTAAATTGAAGACACTATATTAAGCACCCTCACATTTCAGAAGGGAATCCTTGGATTTTTGCAATGTAAATTAGATAGTAAGGTATTTCCATAGTTCTCCTCAATTAGGAGTGACTATTTGTGAAATAAATTTTGTATCGCTCTTCATGCACTTCTCCAACTTTGAGTATGTCTTTAGTCATTTTGAAGCATTCCTCAAACGTTTTTTATTACTTGGTTGAATATCCTCCTCTTACCATCAGAGTTTGTAAAATAAAAAAACCAAACGATGCCTTATTTTAATGATGATCAAATAGATTTTTTTTTTCTTCTTCAGAAAGTGCAGCCTTAAGGGGTGTGCTACTCTTTTTATTGATGATCAAATTGATGATGAAGTGACACGTGTCCTTTAGGTATTTTGCTTCTTTATATTTTATATATATAAAAAAAAAAGAAGGGGCAGTGACCACTTACCCAATTTTAGACTAAAAATTGCCCACTTACTCCAGCAAGAGTTTTTTAACCCGATTTACCCGATCTAACATCTATTGACATTTTAGCCCCTATTAATTAAATTAAAACCTATCCCTCTCCTCTCAGTCTCTCTCTCCTTCCCAAACTCTCCCCCCCCGATCTCCACCTTCACTCTCTCTCTCTCTCTCTCTCTCCATGATCTCCACCTCCGGTCTGTCTCTCTCTCTCTCCGATCGCCGCGCCAGAGATGCAGCCAACCCTGAAGACAACGAAGAAGCTCCAGTCGGAGCTCCAGCCACTCCAACGTCGGAAATCACACTCCAGACCACCAGCTTCTCGTCTCCGTCGTCTGCCTTTTTCAACAACCACCAGGACCACCATAGCCAATACCACCACCACCGTTCCGCTTCACCACGCATATCAATCTCTACACCTCCAGTGCTCTGTCTCCAGCTTTCCGCTTCTCCATCGAGCACCGTTCCATCTCCCCAAACTGATCCATCACCATTTCCAAGAAGAACGGCCAGATCGTGGCGGCCAGGAAGACGTGTATGTGCTCGCCGACGAATCATCCAAGCTCGTTTCGCTGCAGATCTGCCATGACGAAGTCGGAGAAGGGAGATATGCAACTGTCGAAGTCAAAGATGGGAGGAGAAGAAGAAGTAGGTGCCCAGAGAAATTTTTTTTTTTTTCATTATCCTGAGGTTTTTTTTTTTTTTGTATCTGTAATGTATTCATTTTGGTTTACTTGAGAGCAATAATATGATTATTGGAGAGTAATAATATGATTATTGAGGCAATAATAGGATTATTAGGAGGCAATAATATGAGTATTGGAGGGCAATAATATGATTACTGGGAGGCAATAATATGATCAATTGTGCCCTGTAGTGTATTCATTTTGGTTTTGGGAGTTTATACAATTCACTGGACAGAAATAACATGAATTTGGGAGGCAATAATATGAGTATTGCGGGGTAATAATATGATTACTGAGGGGCAATAATATGGTTACTAGGTATTATTAGGGGGCAATAAATTCAGACGTCGGAATCCGAACACCAGTCCGGTAGCCGGATTCCTGATTCCGGTGACCAGTCGCCGGATTCTGGTCACCTGTTGCAGGATTCCGGTCATCGGAGTTGGCCCTCGGCCACTGGTCACCAGAGGCTGGCAAGGTGGAGGATGACTTCTCCCTCTAAATGAAAAAGAAGGAGAGGGCAAAAAAGTCCCAAAAAAGAATAAAAAAGAATTAATTGGGTATTAGGGAAATAATCCCTTAGAGTGTTTTGGGTAAATGGGGTTAAAAAACAGTTGGTGGAGCAAGTGGGCAATTTTTAAACTGAAATTAGATAAATTATCATTTTCCCAAAAAAGAATCACGTTGCCTAGTTTGATGAAGAGGCTTCATACCTCCAAAGACGTCTGCATACCCCCCCCCCCTTTTTCTATTCTGACTTCTGAATAAGCATCATCTTCATCCTCCTTTGCGTTTCTCCATTCTGTTCTGTTCTGAATATCAGTCACTTGCCTCTTTTCGTGATCGATCTAAATAATGAGGCCCTAGGTCTTTGATGATATATCGGGTAAGCAATACTCTATCAATTTCAATTTGTACCAAAGTTTTAAAATTTCTTGCTGTGATTTCAGATTGAAGAAAAGTTGAACACGACAAGAATTTATCTTCTTGGGTTTGTTATTCATCGAGTTTCAATTACAATTTCTCAGAACCCTAATCCCCAATTTCCATCCTCCTTCATAAAGCTTCATACTTTCTCTCAATCCCTGTAATTGAAACTCATCTCTTAGATCCATAATCCCCAATTTCCATCCTCCTCCATAAAGCTTCATACTTTCTCTCAATCTTTGTAATTGAAACTCATCTCTCAGATCCCTAATCCCCAATTTCCATCCTCCTTAATAAAGCTTCATGCTTTCTCTCAATCCATGTTTCCCAAATCGAGGCATACTCCTCCTCCTCCTTTGTTCATCTGTAATTGAATTTGAAACTCAACTCTGAGATCCCTAATCTCCCTATTTTCATCCTCTCCAATAAAGCTTCATACTTGCTCTCCTCCTAAATAGATATTCAAAATTTGAGACCTCAATCCTTATTTCCAATAAAGCTTCAAACTTTTCCTCAATCCATAGTCCCCAAATCTTGGCCTCATCAATAAACATTCAAAAATAGAGTTTAATGTTTGCTCAAGAAAAAAAAAATTAACAAAGCTCTGTGATCTTCAGTCTTCAGACACCATCGTTACTTCAGTCTTCAAGCTCATTCGTTACTTCAGCTTCAGACTCCGTCGTTACCTTCTGGACCATCGACATTATCATTATCAACAATTGACAAGTCAATTGGATCATCGAAGAGGAAATAGTTATGTATCTGTTGCTGAATAAATGGAATCAGTGCTTGCTGCAGCTCTGGAGGCAGCGAGGAGGCAAGAGCCTGGCTGGTTGAAGAGGAAGGGAGGGTCGGGCCAGTTGAAGTCTGCCAAATGAATGCTTGCTGTTCTGGTGGAGGCAGCGAGGAGGGGAGGGCCGGGCCGGTTGAAGTCTGCTGAATGAATGCTTGCTGTTCTGATGGAGGCAGCGAGGAGGGGAGAACCTGGCCTGTTGAAGTCTACTAAATGAAGGCTTGCTGTTCTGGTGGAGGCAGCGAAGAGGGGAGAACCTGGCCAGTTGAAGTCTGTTGAATGAATGCTTGCTGTTCTGGTGGAGGCAGCGAGGAAGGGAGAACAGGGCCGGTTAAAGTCTGCTAAATGAATGCTTGTTGTTCTGGTGGAGGCAGTGAGGAAGGGAGAACGGGGCCTGTTGAAGTCTGCTGAATGAATGCTTGCTGTTCTGGTGGAGGCAGCGACGAGGCAAGAGCCGGATCAGTTGTAGAGGAGGTGAGAGAAGTCTGCTGACCATGGTAACTCTTGCCTCGGCTGAGCTCATACAGTTTAAAGACTGCAGCCATCACGGTACCTATTTCGACTGTGTACCTGTCTAAAACCCATTTGTGCTGGCAGTCTCGATTACGCGCATAGCGGAAATTTTTTTTGAATCCAATGACCTGGTTAGTATCTCCTGTGATTACTTCCCTTTTAGAGTCTGAAATCCAATTCCTCATTGGAGTTTTTTGACCAAAGAAGTACAGCTCACTCTTCTCTTCACTGTAGCCATAAGTACCTGCAAACAAGTATACTTGTTACCATATTACTTCATAGTTCATATAGTGTTATACTTTATCAAACTTTAAACTGTCTAGGATGATTTGAATTATTGTGAACTTTGGTTGAATAACAAGAATCATTATCAAGTATTTATAAAACTAGCACATGCATTCTAGAAATAAAACCTATTGAAAGTGGACCACATGGTTCTCCCTCACACTTGCTCACACTTCTACCTAACAGAATGATGTGCAATTATGTGATAAAAGCATAGCTGGTTTAGAATCTGTATAAGGAGAAGCTATAAATATTGCATGAACTTTCATGTCTAGCTTCCTAGGTCTGTTATCGACTCCACACAACTAATACAAAACTTTTTGTTTGCAATTCAAAATCCACTTTGCTCTATATATTTTGTCTTTATTATTATGTCGGTGGTGAGATAAATCGAATAAAATGTTTTTAGAATCCAGTTTTGGTACATAATAAAATGGAGCCAGAAATTTGTACCAGCATGTTTGAATTACTACTTAGCATCCGTAAGTTGCTATGATGCACGGAAACGCGAAAATGCTCGCGTTTCCCGTTTCGGAAGTGAAAATGGGTCGGAAACGCCCTGAAACGCTCGGAAACGCGTATCTGAATTTGGAAACGGTTTGGAAACGTCTGTATCCAATGTGGAAACGCCAGAACGTAAATAAATAGGAAACGTGGGGGTAAAACAGACTTTTTACTTGGAAAAATTGAAAGAAAAAAAAATAATAATAAACCTAACTTTTCTTTCCCAACTCTTATTATTTTTTCAGGCAAGTAGTACTGCTACTACTACTGATGCTCCCTCCTATAGCACCCTGCTACTTTCTTCTCTCTTTGTTATTACCATTTCTTTTTCTTCCTCCATTTTTTTTATTTTATTTGTTTTCTCTATTTATTTTGCAAAAGCTTGAGCCTTTGGCTATGGGGGAGTGGTTTGTTTGTTTGTTTGTTTCTCCTCTCTTTAAACAAAGACAAAGAGATAACTCAGAGGGCTTGGAGCGCAGCCAATGAGGGAGCTAAGAAAAGGAGGAGCAACTAAATAAAAGTTGAGGGCTTTACAATTGTTATTACCTTTCACTTGATGAACCACAATTAGAGGGGGTTTTGTTTGAAGATGAAGACCTTGAGGATGTTGTCCAAGTTGAATGAAGTTGATGGTTGTTGATTTGTTATTAGTTGTGTTAACTTTTTATTTGAACCTTTAGATTGATAATGTTTGATTGTCATAAACTAGTACTTTGTTTATGTTTCATATTTTTTTTTCTAATTATATATATATATATATATTTAATTGCCGTTTCCTTCACGTTTCCGTTTCCTATTACATTTAAGATTTGCCGTTTCCACGTTTCCGATCGTATCGTATCCGGAAACTCGTACCCGTTTCCGTGCTTCTTAGGTAAGTTGCTAGTTGGAAAAACCTATAATCTTAGTAGTGCTTTGCATTACTCTATTAATCCTTTTAGATATGAGGCATAGAACATGGTCACCAATCAACCTAAATGATTATGCTGCAGGTCAATTCACACTCAAGACAAGGATTTCAATAAAAGAAAGGGTCCATTCTTCCAGAGTGGGTCAATTCTCAAAGAAGTCTCGTCACAATCAAGATATTCCCGACGATGCTCTATAGACTCAATAGACAACGATTCCAATAAAAAAATGGGTCGATTCTTTTAGATCTATAAAAAAACGGTGTCAATTCGCCACTCAATTGTCAAATTAGGATACAGTAGCTTACTTGCGATAGATGATGGGGTTTGGATAAACAGATCCACCACGTCATCGATGATATCATTCATGGGAAGAGGAAGCCCCCTGAACCTTCATGGACAAGAACTAAAGGATTCTAGAATCCGATGGTCGAAACGGGTACCAGGAGGGTGGGAAAGCCAGTTGATCAGCTGTAGCCATGGAAGAGTTAGATAGCTTCGGACAAGGTTTCAATAGGAGAGGAGGGAAATGGGTATTTTTGAAATGTGTATTTGTTGGCTTATATATGAAGCCTCTTTTTGTTAACGGGATATTTTCTTAAATTGTGAATGTTTTATTTTATTTTTTATTTTTTTAACTAATCTAAAACCCTAGTTACTAACATGATAATTTTTTTAACTTTAATTTCCGCACGCATCGTCTAAGTGACTTTCAAAAACCGCGTATTATTATTATTATCTTCAGTGACCTTGTCATTGTCATGATTTTGCACTTCTTACTAAAGCAAGAATACTAAGCGCGAGATACTGAACCCAAACAAGTGGAGACTCCATTTGAAGCTCAATGCCCTAATATTGAGCCTAAAAAGAATGCTTGAAAGATGTGGTGAGCGCAAAACACCGTATAGCCTAAATCGTACTCGTGCCGCGATTAACTTGTGAAAGCCCGGCGCATACTCATATTGTCTCCTTGTGACTACATGCCTCCTCAACCAAACGCTAACTGCTACCTACATTATTTTTAATTCACATTTTCACACTATGCCAAAGTGTTCTGCATACCTAAGCGCCTGTGAGGCTAAAATGGGACTTTACTTGTGAGTTTTTCACATTTTGTTCATTTTTCCTACCGATTATTTCATGCATTGAGGGTCAATAAATTACTATATAAAAAAAATGCTTTACTTAGGGCTAGTAAAGTTTATATTGGGGCAGTTAAATTTATTGAGGATAAGAAAAGTGAATAGTGTTTATCATGTGTTAATGAATCTTTTTGGGGGGTTAACAGTTAAGACGGAAAATAAATATCCATCATGTCCATTTAAATGATCTGATGATGACGAACAAAAAAAGAAAAAAAGAACATGTGAATGGGAATAAAATCTACTGTTTTATCATTTTGGTCCTTCTGACTCAAGTTGTTAACCTGTGCAAATGAAAATTGTCACGCTGCCAAATTCAATGCCAATACTGTGCTGAAATATGGCTCGTGAATTTGTGACTTGAATCAAAAAAAAAAAATCTTCAAAAGGTGAAAGAAATCAAAATTATGTCTGAATAGACTTTTATTAGAAAACTAAATCATTAATATATTTACAAAACCAAAATTAAGCAAAATTCAAATCAGTACACGTATTTGCTAGAAATAGTAGTAGAAAAACATTCTTTTATTTAGTAGGTTCATCCCATTTCCCCAAGCATCTACTCGTTACCTGAAAACAAGAAAGTGTAGCATCATGAGCAACACAAACCCAATAAGTACATAACTTACATTCTTATATTAATGTGTCTTATAAGAAATCAAATTTGAACAACCAAGTAAAAATGTACTGGAACCATTTATAGTTTATACCAATTCTTAAATATGTATATGTATACACACAACACACACACACACACACATATATTCATCTCCGTAAATGTTTATGAGACTAGTAATAAATTGCATAGTCACATCTCTTTATCGAATCGACAAATATTACAGCATCAATAGGTGAAATAACCTCAAAACAATTAATGTATGCTTAATTCTCTTTTCACTTAACAACCTAAGATATTAATAAGGGGAAATGATCATTTACCCAATTTCAGCTTGAAAATTGCCCACTTTAACCTCATTTACCCAAAACACTCTAAGAGATTATTTCCCTAATACCCAATTAATTCTTTTTTTATTCTTTTTATTTATTTTTGAGACTTTTTTGCCCTCTCCTTCTTTCTCACTTAGAGAGAGAAGTCATCATCCACCTTGCTGTGCTCCGGTGACCAGTGGCCGGCCGCGGTCTCCTGCGTCGGGCGACCGGACTCTGGCGACCAATGATAGGATTTCCGAATCTGGTGACCTGCCTCTGATTTTATTACCCCCCAATAATACTCAGTCATCATATTATTGCCCCCCAATAATCATATTATTGCTCCCCAATAACAACTTTATTAGGGATCAATGATTTGTGAAAAATGAAGATATTTTGAATTTTGAAAGCTTTCGGAGGTTTATCCAAATAAATATATTATTAACGCCCGGTAATCATATTATTACCCCCCAATAAATATATTATTGCCCCCCAATAACAAGTCTATTAGGGATCATTAATTAATGAAAAATGAAGATGTTTATAATTTTGAAAGTTTTAGTAGGGTTATCCAAATAAATAATCTCATTATTACCCCCCAATAATCTTATTATTGCCCCAATAAACATTTCATTGCCCCCAATAATCTTATTATTATCTTCCAATAATCGGTTTATTGCCCACTAATGATCTTATTATTGCCCAACCAAATCATAATAAACAAAACAATCACTACTAGCAACATCCCATATTGAAATCGACCAATTGTTTGGAGAAACAAACCACCACAACAACCATTGGAGGCCTCCTACGCATTTTACCAGAAAAAGGGGCAAAAAAAAAAAAGAAAAAGAGAAGTCTGAACGACGGCGTTAGAGCCCCAACCCGGAGCAAAGCCCGGACCCGAACTCCGGCTTCCGCGTGGAGCTTCGAAGGTCTGATGACTACCCTAGCGTGGAGGCGGAGCATCGGAGGTTTCTTCTCGTGGCAGCAGTGCTCGCGATCGGAGATGCAGTCGAGGTCAAGCATCTCACTGCGGAGCTTGTTTGGTATGGCGTCGACGAGGACAAGCTTCGGAGGTCCTGGGTTAGAATGGGCTGGGCGATGGCCAGGCCGAAGTTGCCGGCCCCGATGACGGAGATCTTGGTCTGGCCATTGGAGGAAGAGGGAGGGCAGCACCGTGGATGTGCTTGAAGAAGGCCTGGGTTAGGTCGATGATGAAGGCGGTCTGTCAAAACCGGCTGGGCGATGCAGTCGGCCGGAGGTGGAGAGAGAGAGAGAGAAACTGGAGGTGGAGATCGGGGGGAGAGAGACAGAGAGTCTGAGAGGAGAGGGATGAGTTTCAATTTAATTAATAGGGGTTAAAATGTCAATAGATATTAGATTTGGGTAAATGGGGTTAAAAAACTGTTAGTGGAGCAAGTGGGCAATGTTGATGTTAAAATTGGGTAAGTGGTCATAACCCCTATTAATAATATATCGCAAACAGATATATGATCAAAATAATATATGTATACTTCTCTTCTTAGTGAATATTTCAAATTGACTGGTACCAATTCATAAATCCACGTGCTAGGATCCATAATACGAAAGCACGGGTAAGCCGTAGCATACTAAGGACACTACCAAAGTATGTATACTCAAGGTCGGCACTTCTTCCTATGAGTATAATAGTGCACTATCTGTAGGGACTATGGCCAAGGCTAACTTCTCATATCACAAAACACTTTTACCAGTAATTCACTGAAGCACAGGGTAGTAGTAATCACCCGACTTTGCAACTTCTCAGACATAATCAAATTCACAAAATACAGTCTTTATGAATTATAGATCTTAACATATGTATATGTACACACACATACATTCAGAGATATATAATTAGGAATAATCTCATATGAAAACATATGTAACACAATTGTATAACACAAATAAGTAAATTCACTAGCAAACAACATTATTAAAATAAGCTTATATGTAAATAACTGAAATCAAGTAAAATATGTAGTAACAAGGCACAAGCATTAAATGAATAACAATACACAATTTAAGAAAATTATATTATAGTTAGTATTTTCAGTCCTTATGCCCAAATCCATTAGAGTTCATCTACTCGTTACTCGATGCATGCATATAATATAATTGAAATTTAAATAATCAAGCTGACTAGCCCCGCTAGCCAAAATAACAAAATAGAGATAGGGGAAGATGATGGCCATATAAATGAGAGCTCGGGTGACAGCCTCCCAGGCTAAAGTACTCCATACTCCCGTAATATACTCACATGCCACTAAGTGTAGCGATTAGGATATTGGGCTTCAGCATTACTGTCACAAAGACAGTAACCAGCGCCACAAAGGCGGACAGGCTTCCTTGGTCTCATCACGTCACCACATAGGCGGACTCAATGCTAGCATGACAAATAATCACCCAAAGTATGACATAAGAAAAATATTCGAAAACCAGTAGATCCATAAAGCTTCCCCAAATTCTCACAGTAAATCAAATATATCATCGACGTGTCCCAGACGCCAAAAGCATCTTCTCAAATTCACCCAAAAATACGTGAGAATTATGATATAACTAATATTCCGTCAAAAATCTCATTTTCAAATATCCTCCAAAATCTCAAATCAGGTGAATATAAATGGGGGTGAAATTTGCACACCTAAATTTGCAAAGTGCACACCCTTACATTTTGTTAATAATATTTCATCTGCCATTTTTTTAGACTTTCTAAAATACCCTCAAAAAGTCAGAGTTCCTCTCTCTCTCTCTCTCTCACCATAAATCGAGACCACCTATCATCAAATTAAGAATACCCGAGTCTTGAAACTTTCTCTGGAATGAAAAGTTCACATCTTTAAGGTGAAACCATGGAGGGAGTAACAGTGAAAGAAGAAATTATAACTTGCACAATTGGTTCATCATCTTCATCTTCTTCAAGCTTGTCACTACAGCCAATGGAGGGGTTACATGAGTTGGGTCTGCAAAAGAGCAATGGAGGATTGGTTGCAGACGACTGAGAAGAAAAAGCAACATATTATGAATTTCCTTGCAAAAGCACTCCAGAACCCATCTTTTATCCAAAACTTTGCTCAGAAGAGAGAGTTGGTGTTGGTGTTGAAATAGGTCTAAAACGGAGACTAACTGCTATCCCCAGTGTGGAGAACTTGCAAGATTTTTTTCTTTTTGGGTCTTCTCTCCCCCTCTCTCTCCCCTCTCCAAAACCACGAAGAGACCCATGTGCAGAGCATTGGAAGAAATCCAACAGGCATTAAAAGCGTTCTTGCTCAAGTATTACTCGGTCTTCAATTTAATTCATGCATTTTCACTATCAACTCAATTCAAAATCCCAAATCCCAAATGCTATGAACTAAATTTGATGATGCAAGACCATTTATTGGGCACCGCACTCGAAAGCAGACTCACCGAAATCCGACTAAGCATACTCAGGAACGGAGATCCAATTTTGGCGTGGAAATCGAGGATCAGAGATATGCAATTCTTCTGATCCTGGCAGAATGCTCCGGCCGATTGAGATTGAGGTGGACTTGATTTATGGTGTGTGTGTGTGTGTGTGTGTGTGTGAGAGAGAGAGAGAGAGAGAGGGTGTGTGCTTTTGAGGGCATTTTAGGAAGTCTAAAAAAATTGGAGACGAAATATTATTAAAAAAATGAAAGGGTGTGCACTTTGTAAATTTGGGTGTGTAAATTTCACCCTCCTATAAATATTATGTAAAATTTTGGAAAAAACTTTAGAAAGTAATTCTTCCAAAAAATGACGAAGTGGTGTTAGCTCAGTGGTTAGAGCACCCACTACCTAATGACGAAGTCATGGGTTCGAGTCACCATCGGGGTAAGAGTGAAATCCTTTGATCCTAAGAAGAAAAAAAAAAAACAACTCACAAAATCAAATAATAATACATATATCGGATAGAAACCATCGGAAGTTCAATGTCCAGGAAATAATAACACAAATCCATTTCTCAATTCATAATCGAGATAAAGCATAATAAATCTCCGAAAATTAAATCATATTCTCAAAAGCAAATCATAAATCCAAATCCGAGAATAACAATTTCATATTCAAAATTCATATGGAAAATTAATGCCAAAATTATAATCCAAAGCCCAATAATATGCTCAGTAATAAAATGATAATAAAAAAATATTATTTCGCGAAAATATTTGCATGCATTATTATTTCAAAATAAAAGTCCACTCACTGTATACGGCTAAGCCCGCCGTCGATCCGAACTTTCCTCGTGTGATTCACCTTCACGTCCTGTACAAAATAGCTTTTATAAATAACTACATACGGAACGGGAATTAAATTTACAATAATCATAATCTGAATTTCTAAACATCTCCATTAATCCCCAAATCCTTTGATCCTTAACGGATTCCATCCAAATTTCACCAATCATAACGATTTGTCGATTTATAATTTCTAGAACGAGTTTGGAAGAAATCCAACAATCGGATTCTTGAAAATTGATAATCGAAATTCTAAATTCTGGAAATTTATAATCGACACAAAACTTCTCCAATTTCAACCAAATTCACATTTATAGAATCTACAACTCATAAGAATTTAATCTTGCTAAAAACAACAATTTAAACCCTATTTCAGACGCCTCCACGCACGTACAATGGCGGCCAACTATTATTCTGGCCACCTACAATGATGGCCAACTACTATTCTGGCCACCAAATTTCAGCAGCAATATCATCTCAACCTACCAAACATTTTTCTCAGCTACAACAAGTCTCAAATTTTACCTTGAATTGCCTAAAATTAGGCCGGAAAAGAAACCCAGAATTTCTTCAAACCCTAGAATCAGGTTTCCTTCGATTCTCTCTCCATGGTGCAAATTGAGGCAAGAAACTTGGGGGGAAAGGTTGTATGGCTCAAGGCACTCCTATTGGACCTAGTCTAGTTGCCAGAGATGGCCGGAATTTAGAGAAATCGCCGGAAAACATCAACTGCTATAGTCACCTTCTTGGCTTCGATTCTCTCTTCTCTGGCCACATTGACATGACTCACTGTGGTAGGCTTGTGGATGAGGTGAAGACGGTTCTAACAAGACCAGTGGCACACTGATTGGTGGCCAGACGGCGAGGAATCGAGGGAAAAACCAAAAAAAAAAAAAACTGAAAAACATGGTGCTGCAGTGACTTTTTCTCCTTGCTGCACTTTCCATAGTCTAAAATAAATTACGAAACCACCATAGAATCGAACAGGAGGAAGAGAGCTTTCCGAAAATACCTAATTATCAAAATCCGTAGTCGGATGGAGGAGATATGGCTTTAAGAAGGTGAAGAGGTCGGGATCGGGTCGGGGAGAGAGAGAGAGAGAGAGAGAGAGATCGGTAACTTACCACAATAACTCGACATTTTTATAGAAAAATTACTATAAACAGTAAGTTTTGTAGTTTAGCCATAACTTTCTCATACAAACTCCAATTTTTACACACTATATATGAAAGCGTTTGATTTAACGTTCTCTACGACTTTTATGAAGAAAATTTTCTCAAATTTTGATCCGAACAAAAATCATCTTTGAGGGCCCTCAAAAAATTCGAAAAGGAGTCGAAAGTAAAAAGTAAATATCGTTTACCATCCGAAAGACTAGTAAATTGGTAACTAGAGATCCAGGGCGTACGTAACAATAGGCTTATGGCTTTGGGTCTTCTGGTAAGCCATTTGGGCTGCAAAAAACTAGAAACAACTGCAAGTCTTAGGGTTCATGCATCATGGAGGATTTTTCATACTAAATCTATAGGCTCAACAACGATGGATATAACATTAAAGATCTAGAAAACCTACTTGGTTGTAGCCCTAGTAGGGTGATGTTGATTGAATGATGGAATGCCCTTTTTCCACAATCTAAGAGCTATTCCCCTCTTCTAGTTGGCAATCCACAATCCCAATTCCAGAGCTATTTTGTGCTGATAATGTGTTGTAAAATGAAAGTAAAAGTATTTGAGAAAGAAAGAGAGTCTGGACGCATAGAGGCAGAGTGTGTCTATTCATGTGACCATGAGGAGGTTTATATGGGAGTACATGGTGTATACAAAAAGGTAACGTTTAATAGCAACGTCAATTACTTCTACATACAAGTCTATCAATCACTAATCGATAGTGATAGGCACATATCATTCAACATCTATTTACATCATTTAGTCATAATTATTTACAATAGAATTGGATTAGTCAACAATAAATTGGACTTTTAGAACAAGTAATTTTCATATTTTATGGCACAAATATATATATGAATTATGATCCAACAACGTCTACTCAATTTCATTTAGCTTATCAACTTACTTCATTCATATACTATTGTTTTTCCAAAGCTGTACATGAATGGACAATTCTGTCGTCCGAAGGTACACAGTAAGTCGACCATATCGCCACGCTCTTTCTTATTTCTTCTGTTGTCCTTCTAACCAACATTATTTCTATTTTCCAATGCTTTCAAATACCAGCTAACACAACGATGACAAAGGCACATATAAAATAAATCAGTCCCATGCCAAGCAGGGTTGAAAATCCAAAGACCATCTTTTCAGCGATGTAAATAAAAGACCAAACATGTCATGAAGATATTATTTTGCTTCCTACACGGCAATCTTGTGTGTTGAAACCATACCAACCATTTTTTGATGAAACAATGGTTTGTACCCTTTTGAATAATGTAAATAGAAGACTACGAAGTCATAGAAATGTTTTTTGTTCCTTATATGGCAATGACATCAACCATTTTTTTGATGCGATAATGGTTTGTACATGTTGAATTGTTGATGTAATGTTAGGTAACTTAAAAACAATTTTGATCAACTTTATTTCGCATGTCTTCATTTCATTTGTGTACAACTAAATTATTTTTTGTTTCACAGCATCGCGCGTATTTGTTTTCTAGTACTCTTCTTAAGTATATATCAGAGGTAGCTATTTTTCTGAAGTACACTCAACTGGTATGCGCGCAGCAAGTGTATTGCAAAGTGCCGGGATTAATGCCTGAAAGAGCAGTTATGTATGCATCAGAAAACTTCAAGGCGTACTTGTTCAACATGTATTCTTTAACTTGTCCACTGTTTTTCTCGAGACACTATCAATTCTCTTTCTTTGTTTCCATCATGCAGGATGAAGTTGTTATAAGCTTACTGCCTGCTTTTAGATACATTACTGTAGCAACTGCAAGTATTGAGGTACATTACATTGTCTCTTTAGTTATTTTTACATTGTTGTAAAGAACAGAAGCATAGAGATCATGAAAGATTCCTAGTCAGGACCGAAACCGGAATCTTCATGTATTGGGCTCTAATTTTTTATTATTATTATTTTTTTCCGGTTTCCTCTTTTTAGCTAAGAAAATGTTGTCTGTTCATGCAGCTCAAAAGGCAGCTTGTCACTGCTAGCTATGTTGATGATGCCATCTCAAAGCTTAATGAAATGGCAAAGACTGCCGGTATTACAATTCTTGGTGAGCTGGGCTTGGACCCTGGGATAGATAATGATTTAGCTGACTTCAAAGAAATGGATGATTCATTTCAAAATAAATTTCTGGAGGCATGATATCTCCTTCCATTTTTCTGTCCTACTTCAGATCACATGATGGCGATGAAGATGATCAACCAAGCACATGTTCGTAAGGGGAAAATATAAGTCTTTTACTACCGTGGTGTACTCCCCAGCAGCAGCAAACGATCCTCTTGTATTGGGCACACTCCTTTCTTCATGGTAGTCAAGCTTCGATTCATTAAATGGTTACAATACAGACAAGTACAAGGTTCTAACGCCAATTCAATTATTCCTGTGGAAGTTACTAATCAATGATTTCAGCTGGAGTTATCCGAGCTTGATCAGATCTACCCAAGTCCATTTCGATCATACGAGAGAGAATATGCTACTTGATTACATATGTTCTGTTTCTCTATCGGCCTAATTAGCTCTCTCTGCTTTAAAATTATTTGTAACTGAATTCTTTTGCAGTATAATTTTGGTCTGATGAAAATACAATTCTTAGGTTAGATACTTGGGATACCTTGCTTAATATTATCGCATTGGTATGAACAGGTTAGTGCAGATGATGAGGAAGCTCTGGTTAAAGGTGAAAGGGTAAATGCTCACTACACTCGGAAAGCCACCACCCGTCCCTCCATTTAATATAGCGCAAGATCGGAGTGGGGGACATGTTAGAGATAATTATTTCTAACCATGTAAATACTTGAACAGATAGCAACTCAGACAATCAAATCTGCAACAACATTTTATCAATATCTGTTGTGCAAGTTATGCAGATATAAATGAATGTGAATCATGATCAATTCTAAATTCATTGTCATAGTAGATAATCAAGAAGGCTATGCTAAATATAAGATTGTAATTCAACAGCAACATGAATCAAGACCAAAATATAATCTGCAGTGTATCAAATATTAAATCCAAAAAACAAAACTAATAAAAGTCTAGGAAACTAACACGATGTGGTTCCAGAATCCATTGATGCTTCTCCTAGATGCACCCTCAATCTCATATTGTTAATGGGACAATTTTGTTTGAGGTTTGGTGTTCTAGCAGGGATCAATGAGGACGTTGTAATCCACCTTATATCAGAAAAACTGTTGTGGCAGTTCCTTCCATTAAGCAACTGTCTTATAACTTCCTTATGTTTATCTGAATGGATTAATCTAAATAACCATACATGTTTGAATTCAAATTCAAAAACAGATTGCATTAATAAAACTACTTTCGATTACAAGCTTTATTAAATACTCTGATGTTACAAACTGAAACTCTAAAACTCCTCACAATGTCAATTTGCAGAAAGTGTTGATGTCTAGTTCAATAAGGTCCTACAGGACATAGACCGAAAACCCCTCCTGAGAACTATTAAGGACACTATAAAAAGCCGACAAACAAAACTCAAAATCCTGAGAACTACTAAGGACACTATAAAAAGTAGACAAAACATCAGTCCTCGCAAAGGCCAAACCGCAACAGCAAACCAGAAACTGATAGCATAAACAAGTCTGTTCTGCAAAGGTGCTACTGGTTATGCTCATGATATTCCTAGCTGGAATAGTGCCCTCCCGTTGATTGCTCTTCATTCTTAAAATTTTGATATGTTAAGCATCGATAGTTGCAGAGGAGATTCCTTGAATTTTTAATTTCCTTAAGCATTTGGAAAAAAGGAAAAAAAAAAAAGGAAAGGAAACCTAGCTAAACATTTGTTGCATTCAAATAAAACCAATTATTATTCATCTTCGCCTGAAGATTCCCCTGAAGAATCAGGCGGTCCATAGTCCCAGTAATTTAATGTGATTGTTGCAGATGGTGCCATCCAATGCAAAGAGTTTATCAAGGCAGAAACTCTGGCCACTGTCTGCGGACAACGAGGACGTACAATCGAGATTGTAACATACTTGATATTAGGCAATGGTGGTGAGAAGGTCTTCCTGAAATTTTCTGAAAACGTGAGTACCTGCAGCAACAATGTTCGCAACAGTTCAATTAATAACGACAAATAATTAACCTAATTGCATATCCAAACTCAATACGTATACAAATACAGACACATGTATACCTCTGCAATGGCATCATGACGAATATCTAGCTCTAATTTATCGAAGCAATCAAAGTTTTGAAGAAAATCTCTCCAAGTAGGAAAATTTGTCCATGGAGGGAGGAAGGTAGGTTCTAGAACTTCTTCTTCAGCATCCCAATTAAGCTTGATAAGTGCAGCCAATGGATTTCGAGCTTTCATAGAGATTACATCATTAGGCAGCAAGTAACCATCGTAGCCAAAAACTCGGAGATTTGGAATATCAATATTGGCCTTCACATTATCTCGACATGTTCCGGGAATTTCACAAATCTTCGCATGCTGAGCATAAATGCTGATATATTTCAACTTGACGCATTCATTAAGCAAGCAGATGGAATGAAGTTGAGAAAATTCTGAAGTGAATATAACAGATTCAAGATTCTCAGCTCTAACTTGAAAAGACACACACTTGCAATACATAACCTGCAAGAATTTAAGACTGGAATTTATGACAGTGATCGTCGGACACTGTAATGAGCTAAAAGAACACGAAGTTAATGACAAATGCTCGATGGAAGGACAACCCATCCAGAGTGATCTATCCGAATGCATGCGGCAATCAAACAGCACAGTGTTTAGGGACATGGTTTTCAACAACGGAAGGCTTATCAGATCAATACTCTCCTGTATTCTCACATGCTCCAGATTCAGACTAGTAAGAAATTGAGCATTGAGAATGGTATGAGGTATGCAGTAGTATGTGCTTTTGACCGGATCATTGTCATCTTTTCTTTGAATGCTGATATCTAACTCTTTGACGCATCTATCAACCACAAAACTAAACCACTTGTCTATTCTTGTCGCGCCTATTAACTCAGAATCATATCTCATTCGAAGCCTGAAACTATCCAACTCCAAGAGCTTCTTTTTCCCACAATGTTTCATACAGCTTTCCACAAAATCAATGAACAACAGCTTCCTGCGGACGAGATTGTCACCATCATGATCAGTAGAGTCCCCCTCGTCATCGAAATCTAAGAGGGGGACTCCCAAAGACCACACACTTGCCCATTGTTTAGAAACAATGGTTGAGCGTATGGCAAGTTTAGTGGGAATGAGTCGGAAAATCTTGTGAACAATAAGGTCTGGAAGGTGAGGTAGCAATGTGTCCACAGCCATGACGTTTCGATCAATCTTCTCTTGACCTTCCTTTGTTTGGTCTTGCTTTCTGAGCCTTTTGTTATTTGGGTTTGCATTGCTGCATATTTGTCTTTTCGTACTCGGCGCCATAACTGGATAATAGAAGCAGATCATTACCAATAATCAGCCTATAATTGTAGCCACAAAAAGAAAACGAAGAGAGAATCAATGAAACTATAAAGACCCATCGAATAACAATATTACATGCATATAAAGAATTAATCTTTGTTGATGAAAATCGAAGCAATCATATAGATACTTAACCCATACCTCAATATGAGTTAGCCTGGTTTTCAGATCCAAGAGGAGAGGACTCGTGACTCGTCCGAGAAAACCTTGGATTCTGTCTCTCTTTTTTCCTATTAGTGATGCAATATATAGTGTCCTATCGGGCTTGTGAGTTGTGAAAAAGAACAGGTAAAAACAGTAAGAAAAAAGATTGTTGGCGAGCGACCGGAGGGCGTGAGAGGGCCCACAGTTTGATGGCTCTTATTCGCACCATGCGTGCAACGGCCACGTTGGGGTATGGCGGGCGACCGGAGGGCACGAATCCAGTAAACAATTCTAGCACTTTTTTTTCTTTTGATGACATCACAATTCTAGCACTTAATTGCACCATTTTTGCAATTTATCCGTCACTGGTGACGGAAACACATTCTGTGCATCGCAGATTCTTTAAATCTATAACTAACTTTAAATTTGTCATGAACAACATACATGCCCGTGCGTTGATGTAGGTTTTGAAACGGACTGTGCAAGTTTTGAAAAATAGAGAATTTAGTTCATATATATAATAAAACTAGTGTTAAAACAGCTATATATCCCTCCATATCAGGAGCTAATATTACTATTAATATAGATGTTCTGGTAATGTTCAAATATATATTACAAATGCTGTTAAAACAGCTTCTCCAAAATACAGTGATCTACTTATAGGCTAATCTACTGACTATATCAAAAGTGACATCAGTTGCTAAGAGGTTGTTAGCCTAGTGATGATTTGCTGTGGAGGTTGTCCAAAAAGTTGCTGCCTCCATTTTTATTTACACAAAAAGTTGCATGATATTTCAATCCATTTTTTCGTTTTCCAAATGCAACATTTTACCTGAAAAATTAAAGCAGTGCAGGAGATTCTGGGGGATTGTTACTGTACATCAAGTACAGTTTTTTGTATAGCCAAAGAATAATGTAAACTATTGCAAATGCAAGAAGGTGAATATGCAGCACAGAATTCAACCTGATCATGTCATTCATTAAATATATCAAGGGAAACATTTACCAACCAAAGTCTTGATGTGCTCCCTTCGGTCAGCAAGCCTTCCAGCTGCAATGGTGTTATTTTACTGGAAGTAACTGACAGAAATCGCAAAAACAGCTTTGAGTTTATTACATCATATATAAGAAGCCAAACTTTAGTTCATAAAAACGAAAAAGAGTATCTTGATTACCTACTCTTTTAAAGGCCAGCTGTTGTGTGTAAATATATATCCCTGCGGGGAAGAAACAGCAAAATGTTAAAGTTCTCAAATTACCCAAAATAAAAACATCAAATGTGATCATACTCAAATAGACCACCCAAGAACACATAAAAAATAACCAGTCTCGGTGAAGACAGAGTACTGAACCGGACTGATTGGCTCCGGCAGCGGTCCATGAGCTCCATGCCGAGAATCCCTTCTGTAAACCCCGGAAAGTTCTTGACGTCAGAGGTGGTGGTGAGCTGGCCGCCGGGGGCAATATCGTTGGCCATCCATCCCTCAAAGAAAATTGGCTTCAGCTCGGCCCAGGCGGCATATATCACCGCCGTGTGCGCCCCGGCCTGCTGCCGATGATGCAGACCTTGGTTTTCAAAGCTTGCAATTCGTTCATGGCGGAAGGTAACTTGGGCGCAGTGGCGAAAGAATATGAAGAAGAAGAATGAAATGAAACGGCGGCGGCGACTCCAACTTTCTTCGAGCTTTTTTGAGTAGACTGAGCAACTTGTTTGGGCCTGAGAACCTCATTTTCTCTGAAATCTCGGGTATAAAACAGCCTGAATTCTCAACTTGTTTAGCAACGGTTAGGATTGCCAAGCCTTTGGCTCCTTTGAGAACAGCCAAGTGTATGGACGTCTCCGGATTCAACCTAGAAACCTGTCCATTCCCGCCAAACATTACATATGACATCATCAAGCAACTAACAATTGGAATATGAATAAGTTAAAATCAGCATATTGATTACAACCGGTTACATCTTAAGTTTCCAGCTCTTTAAAACCATTGGTAGTTTACAATCTATGATAACATACAGCAGTAAACTAAAAATCTGGTTCGAGTGGGAAGACAAGTAACTCAAGTAAGCTGAGATGAAATTCAGAATTGTACCTGGGAGTAACTTCTCAATGTGTTGGTTGCTTTGTATATCTCTTGTTAATTAGCATAATTTGAAAATATGGTTAAATACTTGTTACTCCTCAAACTTTTGCCTGAAAAACAGTTTAGTCCCTCGCCTTTCAAATTAAACTGGATAGTCCTTATTCTTTCTAATTCTCACACAACAGGTCCAAAACAGGTATAAAATGACTATTCTACCCCCAATTTTCTATTTTTATTATTATTTTTATTTTTTCTATTTTTTTTTATAACTTTTCTCCCTTTTTTTTTATACTCTCTATCTCTATCTCTCTCTCTTTCTCTCTCTCTCTCCCTCCCTCCCTCCCTCCCTCTCTCTCTCCGTCAAGAAAATGGCGACAATTCCTCCAGTCACTTGGTCACCGTCGAGATCAGCAGCCCCGGCGCCCTCTCTCTCTCCCTCCCTCCCTCCCTCCCTCCCTCCCTCCGTCAAGAAAACGGCGACGATTCCTCCAGTCACTTGGTCACAGTCGAGATCAGCAGCCCCGGCGCCGATTGAACCGTCGGCAAAGACAGCACCCTGAGCGCCCGCCAGCTCTCCTGGCTCTGGTTCTTAAATCTCCAACAAATCGCCGCCTCCTTCGCCTCCGTCACCAATTCTTTCGTCAGCCTCGTCCGCACCCCCAACCGCCGCATCGGCTCGCCCGATTCACCGGCCGACTCCGCCTCGTCCCCCGATTCGCAGGCCGACTCCGCCTCGTGGCTTCATTCTGGTGCTCGAATGCTTCTGGATCAAGTTCCGGCGAGTCAAGCCCAAGGCCGCCATGGAGTACAAAACGACGCCGTCCAGTGAGGAGGAGAGTGGGACTGAGAATGTGGAGGATTATCCCATGGTGTTGTTGCAGATCCCTATGTGCAATGAGAGGGAGGTAAGATGATGTAGGTTGCAATTTTTACTGTTATTGTGTATGAAAGTGTTGAAAATGTGACTGCATTGGGAGAGAGAGGGACGAGGCTGAGAAGAGAGAAAGGGAGAGTTTAGGTTTTTGGTGAGATGGTGGTCGGAAGTGGTGGTCTCCGGTGATGGCAGAGGAACAGAAGAAGAAGAGAGGTCGAGGGAGAGCTCTAGGCCGTGCGGCCAGGAGAGAGGGTGAGAGGGAGGGGGGGAGAGAGAGAGAGAGAGTATAAAAAAAAAAAAAGGGGATAAAAATTAAAAAACTAGAAAAAAATAAAAAAAATAGAAAATTGGGGGTAGAATAGTCATTTTATACTTGTTTTGGACATGTTGTGTGAGAATTAGAAAGAATAAGGACTATCCAGTTTAATTTGAAAGGCGAGGGACTAAACTGTTTTTCAGGCAAAAGTTTGAGGAGTAACAAGTATTTAACCCATTTTTTTAACTTTAACTTCCACACTGTTTAAGTCATTAAGTGACATTCAAAAACCGCTTATTACTGTTTTATCTTTAGTGATCTTGTCATTGTCATGCAGTATATTTTGCACTTCTTACTATAGCAAGAATAATAAGCGCGAAATAGTGAACCCAAACACGTGGAGACTCCATTTCAAGCTCAATGCACTAATATTTAGCCTAAAAAGAATGCGTAAAACATGTGGCGAGTATTAGTAAACACGTATAGCCTAAACCATGCTTGTGCCAAGATGTTGTGAAAGCTCAACACACACTCATATTGTCTCCTTGTGACTACATGCCTACTCAACCAAACTTTTTTTTTTGTTTGAGAATAACCAAACATTTAACATATTGCTTAATGCTAATGCATACACGTTAACTGTGAGGCATACAGTTGGTCTTATCTTTACTGTTTTACTTGCTGTGTTTTTGTTAATAACCAAATCCCTATTTATTGGGTTTATTGTTAGTGCTGTTAGTGTTGTTATCGTTTGAATCGGTCTTAGACCTTGAATCACGTTTAGGGATAATGTTCAACGTGGTGTTTAGTTTGTTTTCTCATTCCTGTAAACGGCTTGTATAAAAGCCAACCTTTGTGATTCAATAAAAGTGTGCTTCATCCTCAAAACTATCTTGTGTTTTGGTTTTACAATTCTTAACAAGTGGTATCAGAGCCCCGAATAGGGGCCTGATAAGGATTGAGAAAGAGTTTTTAAGTGAAACACGAGAGATTAAGAGGGAGAGAAACTCAGAGTGATTGTGTGGAAAAAACTAGGGGGTGGGGTTGTTTTTGAGATGTCAACTTCATCAACAGATAAGTTTTTGCAGGCATCCATTCCTAGATTTGATGGTCACTATGACCATTGGTCTATGTTAATGGAGAACTTCTTAAAAAGCAAGGAGTATTGGAATCTGGTAGATGAGGGAATTCCGGCAGCGACTGAGGCGCAGCGGAAAACAGTGGATGAAGCAAAGCTCAAAGATTTGAAGGTCAAGAACTTTCTATTCCAAGCAATTGACAGAGAGATCATGGAGACTATTCTTGACAAAGGAACATCCAAAGCCATCTGGGATTCAATGAAACAAAAGTATCAGGGCTCAACAAAGGTGAGAAGGGCACAGCTGCAGGCTTTAAGAAGGGAGTTCGAGCTGCTAGGTATGAAGGAGGGAGAGAAGGTGGACGGCTATGTCTCAAGAACCCTAACTGTGGTGAACAAAATGAAGGTACATGGAGAGCAAATGGAGCAGAATGTGGTGGTTGAAAAAATCCTGAGGTCCATGACATTCAAATATAACTATGTTGTATGTTCGATAGAGGAGTCAAATGATCTCACCACCATGAGTATCGATGAGCTCCACGGGAGTTTGCTGGTTTATGAGCAGCGAATGCAGGGGTATCAGGAAGACGAACAGGTGTTGAAAATTGCAAATGAAGGGAGATTTGGAGGCAGAGGTGAGCAGAAGTTCGGAGGAAGAGCTCGTGGGAGCTTTCGTGGAAGAGGTAGAGGCAGAGGAAGAGGTTACACCAAAGACCTCGTAGAATGCTTTAAGTGCCACAAACTAGGGCATTTTCAGTATGAATGCCCTAGTTGGGAGAAGAATGCTCAATATGCTGAATTGGATGAGAATGAGGAGATGTTGCTTATGTCGTATGTCAAGGAGAATGATGCAAGAAGGGAGAGTGTGTGGTTTTTGGACTCCGGATGCAGCAACCACATGTGTGGTACAAAGGAATGGTTCTCTGACTTTGATGACAAGTTCAGGCAATCAGTGAGGCTAGGAGACAATTCAAAAATAATGGTGATGGGAAAAGGCAACATCAAGCTTGAAATCGATGGCCTAACTCAGGTAGTTACCTCGGTCTATTTTGTGCCTGATTTGAAAAGTAATTTACTGAGTGTTGGACAATTGCAACAAAGAGGTCTTGCTATATTGATTAAGAATGATATGTGCAATCTTTATCATCCAACTAGAGGCTTGGTCATGCAATCTAGAATGACAGCAAATAGGATGTTTGTTGTTTTGGCTTTGGTTATGCCTCGAGCTACTACATGTTTGCAAGCTGTTTCTAATGATGACACGCAGCTTTGGCATGAGAGATTTGCACACTTGAGCCTCAAGGGCCTTAGAACTCTTCTTTACAAGAGGATGGTGGTGGGTTTACCAAAGCTTGCAGCCTCAACCAAAGTATGTTCTGATTGCATGAAAGGGAAGCAACATAGAGAGGTTATTCCAAAAAGAAGCTTGTGGAGGACATCACAGACTCTTCAACTTGTTCACACCGATATTTGTGGACCAATAAAGCCGGAGTCTCACAGTGGAAGAAGGTATCTGATTAATTTCATTGATGATCATAGCCGAAAAACTTGGACTTATTTCTTAACGCAGAAGTCAGAAGCTCTTGGGGTGTTTAAGAAGTTTCGTGCAAAGGTTGAAAGAAAGAGTGATAATGTCATCAAATGCCTGAGGTCTGATAGAGGCGGCGAGTTCACCTCCTCTGAGTTTAATCAATTTTGTAGTGAGAATGGGATTGCTAGACAGTTTACGGCATCATACACACCACAGCAGAACGGTGTGGCAGAGCGAAAGAATCGAACAGTCATGAATTTGGTGCGCAGCATGCTTACAGGAAGGAAGATTCCCAAAGACTTTTGGCCAGAGGCAGTAAATTGGGCTATTCATGTCCTAAATCGGAGTCCATCTGCAGCAGTGAAGGAGGTAACACCTGAAGAAGCTTGGAGTGGCAACAAACCCTCTGTTGACTACTTTCGAGTCTTCGGATGCGTTGCCTACGTCCATGTTCCTGATACAAAGAGATCAAAGTTGGAGGACAAGAGTATCAAGTGCGTCCTATTGGGAGTTAGCGAAGAGTCTAAGGCGTACAGGTTATACAACCCGGATTCGAAGAAAATAATAACAAGCAGAGATGTGGTGTTTACTGAAAACGAGTTTTGGGATTGGAAGAGAAGTGAAGAGGAACAAAAGAAAGATATTCTGGAATGGGGAGATGAAGAGGAAGAAAGTGAAGAAATCCAAAGTGGTGATGAAGAAGAAGTTGCAGAAGGCCTAGACAGTATAACTCCAACAAGTTCAGCAGGAGAAACAAGTGTTCAAGCACCTGCTAATCCGGTTCAAGGGAGGAACAGGTGTGAACTAGTTTGGATGCAAGATTACGAGTCCGGTGAAGGGTTATCTGA
This sequence comes from Rosa lucieae, assembly GCA_024704745.1. NCBI lineage: Eukaryota > Viridiplantae > Streptophyta > Magnoliopsida > Rosales > Rosaceae > Rosa > Rosa lucieae. The sequence continues at coordinate 7,882,215 of CM045493.1, forward strand.
GGAGGAGAATGAAGTTCAAAATCTGGTTATGTTTACTACCTTTGAAGACCCTGAAACTTTCGAAAAGGCCGTGAAGATTGATAAATGGAAAGAAGCAATGAAACAGGAAATCAAGGCCATTGAAGAAAACCAAACTTGGGAGTTAACTACACTGCCGAAAGGTGCCAAGAAGATTGGGGTTGAAGTGGGTGTTTAGAACGAAGCTAAATGAGAAGGGAGAAGTAGACAAGTTCAAGGCTCGGCTTGTTGCGAAAGGCTACACACAGCAACATGGAATTGACTATCAAGAGGTGTTTGCTCCGGTGGCTAGATGGGACACAATCAGAGTCATCCTTGCTTTAGCAGCTCAAAAAGGCTGGTGTGTTTATCAGTTAGACGTAAAAAGCGCTTTTCTACATAGGGAGTTGACTGAGGATGTGTTTGTTGATCAGCCAAGAGGGTTTGAAAGAAAAGGTGAAGAACACAAGGTGTATAAACTGAGGAAGGCGCTATATGGGCTCAAGCAAGCTCCCCGGGCTTGGTACAACAAAATTGAAGGTTATTTTATCGAAGAAGGGTTCAAGAAATGCTACTGTGAGCACACCCTATTTGTGAAGACTGAGGTTGGAGGTAACATTCTTATAGTAAGTCTCTATGTGGATGACTTGATTTTTACTGGCAATAATGAAGATATGTTTGTGAGATTTAAGCACTCAATGATGAAGGAGTTTGCTATGTCCGATCTTGGAAAAATGAAGTTCTTTCTTGGAGTTGAAGTCATTCAAACGAAGCAAGGGATATTCATCAATCAAAGAAAGTATGCACTTGAGGTATTAGGGCGATTTGGAATGTATGATAGCAATTCAGTGAAGAATCCAATTGTCCCTGGGTGTAGATTGTCTAAAATTGGAGGAGGAGCTGCTGTGGATGCCACAGTGTACAAGCAAATGATCGGAAGTTTAATGTATTTAACGGCTACGAGGCCGGATCTCATGTTTTCAGTGAGTTTGATCAGCAGGTACATGGAAAGGCCTACTGAGCTTCATTTACAAGCAGTCAAGAGAGTCTTTAGGTACCTAAAAGGTACGGTTGGTCTGGGAATTGTGTATAGAAGAGGAGTTAAAGGTGACTTGAGAGGATATGCAGATTCAGATTATGCCGGTGATGTGGATGATCGCAAGAGTACATCGGGCTATGTATTCATGATTGGGTCTGGAGCTGTGTCATGGTCATCAAAGAAGCAGCCGGTGGTGTCTCTATCAACAACTGAAGCTGAATTCATATCAGCTGCTCATTGTGCTTGTCAAGCTGTGTGGCTAAGGAGAGTGCTTGAAAAAATGGGACAACCACAAAGTAAGTACACTACACTCTGTTGTGATAATAGTTCAGCTATTAAACTTGCTAAAAATCCAGTTCTACATGGAAGAAGTAAGCACATAGATGTGAGATTTCACTTTCTACGTGACTTAACGAGGGATGGAGTTGTTGAATTAGAGTACTGCAATACTGAAGAGCAAATCTCGGACATCATGACAAAGCCACTGAAATTAGAGTCCTTTCTGAAGTTTCGTGACAGACTGGGAATGAAATTGGAGTTGGAATAAACTGCTTGCACTTCTGTGCAATGTAGTTTAAGGGAGGATATGTGAGGCATACAGTTGGTCTTATCTTTACTGTTTTACTTGCTGTGTTTCTGTTAATAACCAAATCCCTATTTATTGGGGTTTATTGTTAGTGCTGTTAGTGTTGTTATCGTTTGAATCGGTCTTAGACCTTGAATCACGTTTAGGGATAATGTTCAACGTGGTGTTTAGTTTGTTTTCTCATTCCTGTAAACGGCTTGTATAAAAGCCAACCTTTGTGATTCAATAAAAGTGTGCTTCATCCTCAAAACTATCTTGTGTTTTGGTTTTACAATTCTTAACATTAACTGCTGCCTATATTATTTTTAATTCACATTTTCACATTATGTCAAAGTGTTCTGCATACCTAAGCGCATGTAAGGCTAAATGGGGCTTCATATATGGGTTTTTTTACATTTTGTTCATTTTTCCTCCCGATAATTTCATGCATTGGTCAATAAATTACTATATCAGAAAATGTTTTATTTAGGGCCAGTAAAGTTTATATCCCAATCACAAGATCTTTATGGTCTAATGACGAATAAAGAAAAAAATGAACACGTGATTGGGAATAAAATCTACAGTTTTGTCATTTTGGTCCTTCTGACTCAAGATGTTAACTTGTGCAAATGAAAATTTTCCGTACCTAAAAGGAAATCTCCATCCAATCTTTAAGATAATAATTAATTGAAAGTTGGAATTAAACAAAAACTGATCAAATATCTTGTGTTACTAATCAAAATAGCAACCATAATATCTTGTTGAATATAAAACTTTTATTTTTTGGGTACAAGATGAACGTAACACTTTGAAACAAAGCAAACTAATTATTGGCAAATATCAACAGTAATTTGTTCTAAAACACAATGCGTAGTTAATGACTAGAGAATATAGTAATTAATGACTGCTTTATGGTTAGGAAGGCCATCCTGCAATCTCGCAAATACCACTTGGCTCATCCACATTTCTTTGAATTCGGAAATATCCATCTTCACCCCTAGTCCGAGCCCCAAAGAATTCTTCACTAACCAGTTGTTTGTGTCATCTTCTGTCCTATTCCTTACGATTGTAACAGCATGGTAGGTACGATTATCCATCGGTAATATTCCACATTCTCTATTTTTATCGGTGTAGATACCATATTTGTAATCAATGTAAAATGTCTTGGTGAATGGACTCCATTCCGGTCACAGTCGGTTGTTCAGCCACAAAAATACAATATTTTTCATTATTTGGTGGTATGTTCATGTAACCACTTATCTGCACAAAAGGATTTCTTTCCAATTTGCCTTTGCATGGTTGGTTCCTACCGATGATTGGGTAACTGTTCTCCCGGTTGATTGCGTGCTCCGCTGCATATTCAAACCCCCGATTTGGATAACCACCCCCGATTGTGCCCTGGCTCCCCAACGCCATACATATATACTGCCAAGTCTCGATCATGATGGTGATGACCGACATTCCTATGTCAAGAGGTTTCTCTGAAACAATGAGAGCCATTTCTTTGAAAGGGTTTAGGGTTGTAAATGAAAATTTTCTTTGGATGTAAAGGTTTCTCGAAGTAGCATGAATATATAATGATATGTCTCAAGAAGACTTATTAACAAGCATCAAGAACATGAAATAGCAAAATTATCAAGTATTTTAAGAAAATGGTTTCGAGAACTACCCACATCTATGTGGAGAAAAAGTATGAACATATAGTGCTACGTCTCAAGAAAGCACGAAAATTATAAGCACTCCAAGAAAATGGTCTCAAGAAGTGCCCACATTCTAGATTTATATGGGAGAACGAAAAAGCGCGAATTATAGTCTCAAGAAAGCTTGTTTGCAAGCATCAAGAACATGAATTACCTACATCTATGTGGAGAAACAACATGAATATATAGTAGTGTTACGTTTCAAGAAGAGTTGTTAACCAGCATGAAGAACATGAATTACCCACATCGATGTAGAGAAAAATATATGTGTTGCATCTCAAGAAGAGTTGTTAACAAGCATGTAGAACATGAATTACCCACATCGATGTAGAAAAAAATATAAAAGTGTTGCATCTCAAAAAGAGTTGTTAGCAAGCATGAAGAACATGAATTACCCACATTGATGTCGAGAAAAAGCATGAATATACAGTGTTACATCTCAAGAAAGCTTACTAGCAAGCATTAGAAATAGAATTACCAAAATTGATAAAGTTTTCCAATAAAATGGTTTAAAGAAGTGCTCGCCAAATCACAATTCAAAGTTCAGATAAATGATTCATCCCTGTGTCAAGTCCTCACCCTCTCTTTCTTCAGAAGAGCCAACGATAAAACACAAACTTCAAGTTTATGGCGTCAAAACGATGCGTTTCAATTCTCTTTGGTATTATCCCTTCTAAGTTGTCTAATGAAACTTGTAGCTGCACTGAATCTCAGTTTAGTTTTTTACCACTGTTTGGTTGCATCACCAGCTATGTTATTGGCCAATAAAAAAGAGGCTACCAGACTACCACAACACACGAGTTAGAGAAGTACTAGTTTCAAGACCAAGAAGACTTTTTTATTATTATTAATTGTTCTGTTTTTTTCCATTGTTTCAACTTTCAAGCCCTTATAGGTCTCCATGCAATATATGCATTTCACAGAAAGATCAAAACAAGGGTGTAGTTTCACAAGACAAAGAAATGAAAGATTGGCAATCAAACTCATAAAAATTCATTGGATACATCTTGTGAAAAATATTACAAAGTTGCTCTCTTGCTGGCTTCCTTAAAAGGTTCATTACAAGACAGATATAAGAAAGCACATGAAGAAGAATGTGTTGCACTAGCAGAAGTGTTTTAGCAAGGGCTGAGAGCATATTAGTCCTTCACATCCGTGACGCCTTCTGGAGATATCTGAAACCGTGCTTCTGCTTCAGCCAGACAAGGAGAGCTGATTACTTTACAAATGCGCTCCTCCCCTCTTCCCTTCCGGACAGCAAGCCTATCATAAGAAGACAGGCATGATTAGTAACAATGGAGGCTCGCACAAGGATGGTTTCTTTTGGAAGGAAGGTGTTGAATAAACAAAAAACCTTGTCGTAGAGGCGTGGGCCATGATGTTACCACCAATAGGCTTAATTTGAGGCCCAGCAAAGAGTGCAGAACCATCCACTTGTGCAACTACTTGATTTGTGATAACAACAGCCACACCAAACTGCATTCATAATATACAGAGGGTTTGTCAAATGATGATTCCAAGTTCTAATCCTAGAAGTCCTTTGTAGAAGGTTAAAGCCATTTTTTCCTTCACATATATGATAACTGAAGGTGTAAAAATTCTTACCTCATCTGCTAACTTCTGAAGACTCCGGAGAAATTTTGCAAGATGCATCTGCCGTGCTGAGAGTTCTCCTCTTCCGGAGAAATCTGTTCTGTAGAGGGCTGTGGCACTGTCTACTATCATGAGAGCAAACCTATAGATCCGAAAATCTGTTAAATACTTGGTCTCACCTAAGATATTCTAGACTAGAGCAAGGGACTCAGTAACACAACCAACTTATATAAGGAATTATACCTTGTTTCTACCATCATTGAAGCTGCTTCAAGCAGGAGCCTTGATTGATGATCAGTGTTATATGCTCTAGCATAGGCAACGTTTTCCAAAACATCAGCACCGTTGAGTCCAAACCTGTACCAAGACTAAAATTAACTATCTAGTATACATAAACCATAACTGTGTGTTCACCTCAAGGTAGCAATATCAAACCTCTCTGCTATCTGTAAGAGTCTCTGAGGCCTGAATGTACCCTCAGCATCAATGTACATTGCTTTTCCCTCACCACCTCCTTGATCTAAAGGGAGCTGAAACATCAAAATGAATTAGAAATGCACCATACTGAATTGTATCATAGTTTGGACTTTGGGAGTGGGAGATAGTGTTTGATTCATGTGTTCTTGCCTACGACTGAACTCCAAGTGAATATTGACTTTAGGAGTTTGATAATTATTACATGTGCAGATCATTGGTTATATCTGTCCTTTGACATAGTTGAGTGGCCATTACACATTGTCAAGTGAAATAAACATCTGGAACAGCATATCTATGTCTTATACGATTAAACTAATTTATTATCATCAAGCAGTGGCGCAACATGTTAAACACTAAAGAAAGTCACTTACTTGGCAAGTGACACAAAGTGTGTGGCACAGCTGAGTCTTTCCGGAGCGGAACTCACCATATATCTCAGTAATAGATCCAGTCTCGATTCCTCCTGTCATAAGGCAGCAACTGTGATTCCATTGAAGTATTAACTGAACTTTAAAACACTACACTTTTATTTGAAAAACACGCACTCATTTCTAAGAAAGGAGTGCTCAACAAAGGATGGAAATCTAAGTTTAAAAAGGAGAAAAGTGGAAAGTGGAAACTGACCCTCCAATATCTTATCAAGTTCTCTTGATCCAGAAGTGATTTGAATGATTTCGAGTCTCTGAGCATGAAGCTGACTAGCACTAGTAAAACCCAAAGGCACCAGTTTGGAGGCTATAATGAAATTTAGCAAGCCATTAAAATATCAACATATGGCAAACAAAAAAAGTAACCACATGACATAAGAGAATGTTGGGAAACTGAAAAAGTAGAATGGCACACCTGCTTCAATGATCTTGTCAACTTTAGCTTCACTGATTCCTTTGATTTGCAGAAGATCTTTCCTTGGTGAGTAAGCAACAGATTCAACCGTGCAAAGACCTGCATCTTTGAGCTTCTTCACATCAAGGGAAGCAATGCCTGACGCCTTGTATTACAAACACAAAAACATGTGATCATTAACCAAACAAAGATTGCTGCTTTGGCCTTACAGAGTGAACTCAAGCGGTCAAGATACTCGAATTCTTCTAAAATCAGAAAAACTGAACACTAACAAACAAAACCCACATCATAACTAACAACCAAAAGAGATTCACTGCTTGCTAGGGGTTTCTCATAGCAGGTAAAGAACAAAACCGAATGAAATATTGCAGAATTTATCTAATATATATTTAACCCATCATGAACCAGACAAAGATTGATCCTTTGAACTAGGAAAGTGAATACAAGCAATCAAGATTCTCAAATTCTTCTGAAATGGGAAAATTGACCACCAACAAACAAAACCCTAATCCCAAATGACAGCAAGAAGTGATCGCCTCCGGGCTACGGTTTCAATTAGTATATAAAACCCAAAACCCAAGATTGAGCAAACAACATATTACTGAATTTCATCGCCAAAACCCAAATCAAATGCAAAACCCATATAAAAAATACAATCTTGCGCAACATTCAACACAAACCAAAACCCCAAGTTGAAAGAAACTGAAAACCCCTTTCTTCAATCTTGAATCAAACATACGAATCCGAACAAGAAAACCCCATCATAACCAAATTGAACAATAACCCAGATCGGGAAGCCCCTCAATTGCTCGAAATCGACTGTAATTTCAACTGGGTTTACCTGAAGCTGGTCGACGGGAACAGGGCCGTGCTGCATTTCTTCGAGCTCATCTTGCTGCTGAACTGTTCTCTGTTGCTCCATGGCTCCGATAACAGACACCCTAAGACCTCGACGTGTGCTTCTGCGAGTCTATTGAGCCCTTGATGCAGGCGCACACGCAGGAATGGGGGGAGAGGGACGAAATTGATATGTTTTTCAAAAGGGTTTAGGGGCGCGCCAAAGTGAACACTGAGACTTAGCCGGGGGAAAGGTTATATGTGACAGAGTGGCTTGCGAGTGAAGCTTGTAGGCTATTATGGGCTGATCTGTAAATGAGGTGATGGGCACAAATATATCCGAAGCACCTCTCGTTTATGCTCTAATTGAGCCCAATATCAGCCCACTTCTCTTGCGAACAAAATAAATAAAATTTTAGCTTCTGTTGTAAATATTATTATCTATGTGGCTTGTCCACGTAAATACTTATTAATTATGCACTTTGATGTAATATTTTACCTCTATATAAAGGAGGCTAATGGGATTGAATGAGAACACTTCTACGTCCTCCCTACTATCCTCTCTATTTTATAACACGTTATCAGCACGCTTGCTCTATTTTCCTATAATTCCATGATGATCTATGAGTCTTATGATGCAACATATATAGTTGCTTATCACCAAACCTCTTGATCTACGAGTTTTACTTATTTTTGAATTCATTTGATTTCTTTTTCAAATCACGAGGTTGAACACCCATATACGTCCTTCATTATTGAGGTTCCGCCATAGCTCATATTGTGTATAAGGGTTCCATAATCAGCTATTTTTCTTTACATCCCATCTATTAATTATGGGCGTTGGCGGCTGGGATTATGGGCATTGGTGGCTGCTGCTTCTTATGCTTAATTATACCAATTACAGTAGCTTTTGTATTCAAGATTTATATACAGGAAGTGCTAATATTATTGTTGTTTGTTTTTCAAGGTGCCCTTAAGAGATAGCATCTCCACCACGTGTATATACTAATATATACAAGACTATCATGTATTGTGAAGTTCTGTGTATTTCCTTCATTTATGGAACCAGAAGTTTTGTGTATTTCCTTCACTTATGGAACCAGAAGTTCCTAGTTCATTTTATCACATAATTTTATTTATTTGCTCGCATTCTATTAATTTCTTTTCTTTCATTAAAGTGATTTTCTTTTTTTTTATATAGACCAGCAGCCTGATATATCGAACCTCTAAATTTTGAGTGAACATTTTTTGAACCAGAAGTTCGAAGTACCACATAGTAGAACCCGAAGTTCTAACAGTCAAAACTCGAACCCGAAGCTTCCAGTACAAAATAAAAATTAGTTACAAAGTGAAATCAAAACTTCACTTTAATTACCTCGAGCCTAAAGTTTCAAGCATCAAATTTATTTGAACTTGAAGTTGAACATACGAAATCTTAGAACCTGCTGTTCTAATAATAAAAAATTCAAACAAGAAGTTTCGAGTGAATTTTCGTAGGTCAATTGATACGTTTTTTTCTTATGCTTACCTAAAACTTTCTTATTGTTATCTTATAAGTGTAAAAGAAGTTCACTCCACCTTAGAAGTTAGAACTTGGCACTACTACAAAAAGTTAATCACACAACGGAAAAGAAATCATCTGTTGTGTGTTTAAGTAAGCTGTATTGCACAACGATACTTGTTATATTCTGTTATGTGAATGCCAACAAAGTGAAAACTTTTTTTATCAGAACTTCATTGCACAACGGAAATGAACTAATGTATGTCGTCTGAGTCTTAAAAAATTGGGTTAAATATTGATTACTCCCTGAACTTTCAGGGAAAAAACAGTTCAGTCCCTCCCTTTTTAATTTCACACGTTTACTCCCTCATCTCTCAATTTTAGACCAATAGGTCGATCCATTCCGTTACTCTCCGTCAAAAAGCTCCATTAACTAGATGACGTGGCAATCCATACCCCATTAAAATGTCTATTATTCCCTCAGTTCATCTTTTAAAATTTATTTTTTCTCTTTTATTTTATTTTTTTTCTTCTGTTTATCTCTTCTCCCCTCCATCCTCGTGCCTTGCCACCGCCACCTCCACGGTCTCCACCACCATCACTACCCACGTTGCAGCCAAAAGTTGCTGCGACACCCTTTCACCGCCACTATCACCCACACTTCCTTTACCCCCCCCCCCCCCCCCCCCCCTTCTTACCTTTCTCTCTTTCTACCAAAACCCATATATACTCTCGTAATCCATCCCCATAGCTCTCTCCAATCTCCATCTCCGACCTCCCTCAATTGGCAACACACAATACACAAAGCATAATTCATCATTGCAGAACAATACGTAAAACCAAATTAGCAGTAGGAAGCTCAGTTAAAAATTGAATTGGATATACTTTTTTCTATCTACTAACAACACCCACAAAGATCAAACCAATTTGAACTCTCAAACATCGAGCCCAAATGCAAATCAGGAAATTTTGAGTCATCAAGATCCCCCAACTTGTTGGAGAGAGAGAGATAGAGGGAAGGGAGAGAGAGAGAGCTGATTCGGGTACCCAAATTGTTTGGGCACCCAATCCTCGACGTTCCTCACTACTGCCATCATCAGCACCACCACTCCACCAATCTTGCTATCCTTGCTAGAACAATAATCCTATGAAGGTGAAGACTTGAGCCAAAGAAGGGCCTGGTCAAGATCAACGTCTGACTCAACACCACCGCCGCTTATCCAGGTAGGTGCACCACCTCCCAACCCTCAAAACCCAGAAATTTTTCATCCCCACCGCCATTGCTCCGCCACCCAAAACCATATCCGAAATGAAAATCCCCTATTTCTCCAATGGTGACCTGCAAAACCCCACTCCATACTTCAAATTAAACTTCCAAAATCAACGAACAAAAATTCTAATTCCATAATTGATCAAACAACCCAACTTCTAACCAAGATCGAAGAACTCGTCGGAGACGTTGTAGCAAATCGGGAAGCAAAATGCTGCCGTATTTCCAGACATGATCTGAGCACAAGCCATCAAGTCCCAGCTGGCCGGGTTTCAATCTGGGTTTTTGATCAAGAAGATTGATATGGGTCTCGTTCTTCGAGTGCTTCTGCAAACCAAGTCTACAAATTCCTAAAATCTGGCATCTATGTTCTTCGTCTCACCAATTCGAAGCTGTCGATGTCGAGGAGCTAGAGGTTGAGCTTGAAGAAGGTGGGATCGATAGGAATTCAGATTCGGATGGGGTGAAGGAGAAGTTGGGAGGGGAGGTGTAGGATGGAGTTGTGGTTTAGGATCCACCCAATCCCATCGGTGGTGGAAGAGGAAGAAGAGAGAGAAAAGCAGAAGGGAAAAAGAGAGAGAGAGAGAGAGAGAGGAAAAAAAATAAATTAATAAAAACAAGAATTGAGAGGTATATGAGACATTTTGACATTGAAGGGATAACCACAACAGTGATTCAACTGAGAAATTGGACGGAATGGACCTATTGGTCTAAAATTGAGAGATGAGGGAGTAAACGTGTGAAATTAAAAAGGGAGGGACTGAACTGTTTTTTCCCTGAAAGTTTAGGGAGTAATAGTATTTAACCCTAAAAAATTTAACAGCAGATTTTCCTCTACTTTAGAGTCTTGGTTGGCTCTTGAAACACTGAAATTTGGGCTACTAGGACAACGGGTTTTACTATTTTCGTTGTGTGATTGAAAAACTAAGCATCAAAGTTTGAGGAAGCTTGCTTGAATGTCTCCCAGTGGGTAAACGTAGTGCAAGCTATAGCAATTGGACAACAAAAGTTATAGGGCTAAATACTCGTTACTACCTGTAGTTTAGGTCTAAAATCAATTCAGTCTCTGGACTTCTAATTTTATCAAAAACACCCCTACAGTTTCAATTTTGATATAATAGGTCCAATCTGTTAGTCTTTTGATAATTGAGTCATTTAGCTTATTGAAGTGGCTCATATATGGCTTATGTTTTATGATGTGGTGGTGAGGTGGCATGCATAGTCAATTTAGGAGTGGGTCTCACTATTAGAAATCTATCAAATAAAAAGTTTTTCATCAAATAATCCAACTATAAGTTGAACTCATAACAGAATATTAACGAATTGGACCTATTAGATCAAAATTGAAAGTACATTGATGTTTTTGATGAAATTAGAAGTCCAAGGACTGAATTGAATTTGGACCTAAACCATAGAGTAGTAACCAATATTTAGCCCAAAGTTATACTTTTCTGTTGTGTGAAGTAGGAAAACAGGCGGCAACATTTTGACCCAAAATGCTATAGGCGGCATAAACGTTTTCACATTTTGATTTTATGTAGTGCACTCAGACGACAGTTGGTGAGGTTTATGTTGTGTGAGTAACTTTTGAGAATTTTTTTGCTAAGTTTAATTGCCACATTGTGTCCAAAAGGGCAAACAAAAAGAGAGAACAAATTAAACCTAGCTAGCCTTCGACCCTCTCTCGGCACTCTCAGATTAAACCTAGCCTCTCGACCTCTCGACACTTTCTCTCTCGATTGAATCGTGGGTGACCTGATTTAAGATCTCCAACCACCGCAAGCTCCTCTCCCGATTCCTCAACCGCCTTTCTTCCTCCTCCTTTCTCCCTTTCCCGGCTTCTCATTCCAAGCCGCTATTCCTACTACTCCGTAGAAGATCTGTAAATCGATTCTCAGCCCCGATGCCGCCTCCAAGGCCCGGATATACTCCAATGTCAACATCATCCGCCCCAAGCAGCACTGGGATTACGAGGCTCTCACCGTCCAATGGGGGTTAGTTCATTATTTTATCATCTCTTGTTTGTTTGGATTGTGTAAAAGTTGTTGAATTTGGAGAAAATTGGATGCAAGTGTTTTGATTTTTCAGCTGCAATGGAATTCGTATCGGTGCCTTGAATTGTGATTGTTGCAGGGAGCAGGACGAACAATGAGGCAAAAATTTGTGAAGGGTCAACGGGTCGAGCCCAGCTTCCACCTCCTCAACCCCTGCGCCGGTTAATGGGTCGCCAGAATGCTCTCCATGACTTCACCAGAATCCAATCCCTCGACGTCAAATCGAGACCAAAACCAAGGTCTTCTTCTTCTTCTTCATTACCAAGTTTTTGTATTTTTTTTCTTTATGAAATGTGCAAGAATAAGGTTCTTCTTCAATTTTACAGACGAATGTGAAACCAACACTTACTTTGTAATCAAAATTTTAAGTGAACCTTTCCTGCAATACAAGTTATGAGAGTCATTCGTATCAAAAGGGGGACATCAGTGCAAAATGATGTGTAAAATTCTTGGTACTGAATATTACAAAAAAGTTGATGGGGGAAATTAGAGTTATAGTGTGCTATTGCAATTTTAAGATGTAAAATTGGGTAGTTTGACAATATTTGGGTAGCATCCTTGGCTAATTACTTTTCAATCTTGGGTAGTATTATTTCTGCATGGCTAATTACTTTTCAATCTTGTTATTTCAGCATCCTTGAAGTCTAAGGTGCAGACTGCAGAGGAATAAAATGAAAACTGCTGTCAAGCAATTGACTACAGATGCCTTATTTGTGCAACTTATGGGAACAAGGCAATATGTACTTCGGTAGGTATTTCTGTCTCTTCATGTGTATAGGATTTTGTTGTGCTTTTTTGTCATGGAACATGGACCATGGCATGCTTTAAAATAGGGTTATAGATCCTTTTTTTTCCTTTGGGTTGTGTGCCTTCCATTTTGGTATTGGTTGTGTGATGTATACAAAAGACTGCTAAATATCAGGCTCATATTCTTTTATAGTTTAGTAGTTTAGTCTATTAGTTGGTTAGTGAAATTGTTCTAATTGCTAATGTTGGGTAAAACTCCGAGTTTAATTGATGCTCTTATCTTGTTGTCCTACTGGATTGGTATGAGATAGTTAAACCTGAGATTACTAGCCAAAGTCACCATGCAGTTTTGTTTTCTTATCTGTATTTTTTGTTGGGGATACATGGTAAGTCTGGGTAAACACTATTTGACCTCATGTACCAAATAGGGACCTCATGAAGTTCGAATTCGAAAACGGGAAATCGGGGTTTTCTAGCTGCTAAGGGAAACTAGGAATGGTTCTTGTTGAGGGCTTCGAAGGGTTCTTGTTGGCATTGCGAAGGGAATCGAAAAAGAAGGCTGCAGATTGCCAGTTTAGGAAGGGGTTGGGGTTGGGTTTGCATTTGGGAAAGGGTTGGGAAAGGGTCGGATCAATTTTCAGAAGAAGGCTGCGAGTAAGAGTCAAGATAGTATACCTAGAGATGTAGGATTATTAGGTTATATGACTTCGGGCTTTTCTTCGGCCTTTCAGCCTTATGACTAACAGGGCCCGGGACCGGGTCGTTTATAAGCAATTGGTCCGGACTTTCATTTTTTATGTTTTTTTTTTCTCAAAGCCCGTCCCGGATCTGAAGGTCCTGTTCGATTCGGTCCGGGTTTTCGTGCTAAAATGCCCACCCCTAGTACAAAATGTCATATCCAAAAGTGTGACACAAAACTTTTAATTATCAGGTAAGACCTAAATGTATTGGTCTAGAACTCACAACAACTATTTAATTTTATCAACCAAATATGATACACTGAACATACCAGCTAATATGAACAGTGTACGCTAATTACAACGTACAAGATGAAGCAAACGCCAGCTAGGTACAGGTCCAACTGGTTTATTTACCATTCGCTAGTGATGATGGACTGTAAATTTTGCACACTACGTGCATGATTATCTAGTAGATTTTGGTCGCAATCTTATGAAAGGTTTGCATATGTGGTGAGACCATCGATCATCAATCCGACAACTGTAGGTAACAAGAAGTCTTTTCAACCCAATTATTGGATCAACGGAGGCCGGAAACAAAAGTCACGCCGGTCGAAGGAAGCCATGAAGTTCCACCAATAAAGTTACCTACAGTGTACTCAACAGCAATATCAGCTCCAATAACATGAAACCCTGGCCACTTCACCCTCTGGGCCACTCCAGCCCCAGGTCCCACGTTTGCGAACTCCGCAAAGTAGAGTGACTTGAGCCTGGAAGCTTTCGCCCCAGGCCACTGGACCCAGCCACCGGGAGCGATAACGTCGCCTATGTTGGATTGCATCACCACGGCTCTAGCATAGTCCTTCCATGGCCTCCCAAGATACGAACTGTAGGAATGTTTAACAGGAGATAAGTCTGACCCGGGCAGAATCCTACAGTTCTGGACGGAGAAGCCCGTCTTTTGCCCCGGGTCGGACCTCCCGCTTGCCAGGATAACACCATAGCCCTTGTGCCTGCGGAAGATGAGATTGCAACTCTGGAAGACGGCGGCGGCGTTTCCGAAGATGAAGTCGAGGCTGCCATGAATGTCACATTCTCTGTAAAATTGGCGGAGGGCGAGTGCGTAGAGTGTGTCTTGGTAGCCAACAATGCTACACCTGTAGAGAACTGAGTGATCAGAAGAGATGTACAGAGCTAAGGCTTGTTCTCCATCAGGGCCTGCTGTGTTTTGGAAACCAATATCTCGAGCTATGAACCCATCTCCTGTTACGGCTGCCCATGCAATCAAATAAGGAGAAAATCATGTTATGTTCTTGAGAGTTTTGTGTATCTCCGTACCATATATATTTCTTCTAGAAAATTAGAAATAGGACGAGGGTGTAATGTTAATATGAAAACTAAGCGGAGGTACGTAGCTAGTAATATATGGTATAGACGACTATAGTAGAATTAAATTGATTATCCTCTCACTATTTTTCTAGTATTAGTTTTCTCAATATATGACCATTTTACTAAACTCAATGCGTAAAATACAATTAGGTACCAAAAAAAAAAAAATAAAGAGAATTTTAAGTGCAACATCAACAACAACAAAAAAGAAGAATCTTACTTCATATCTAAATGGGGTCCAACATAAACACTGAGATGAGTATTGAGTATTATTGATGTTTGTGTTGAAACTTGAATTGAAAGCAACTTCTTTTATATGGTTTGAGGAGGAAAAGCACCAATTTCGATCAGTTGGTATTGTTGGAGTTTAAAATATCAAACGACACATAGTAATTATACAATACACACACACACACTAATTACATACACAAACAGAAAGAGGTATACGTAGCTAACAAATTAAAGAAAGAGAGATCAGTACTCACTGAATGTAGCTGAGCCAGGCGTCGAAGCACCTTTAGCGACGCTAGAATCCCCAGTAATAATAGTTGAATACTTTCCATCTCCAATCAACGTAATACCATCTTTGTTAGTCTTAATCTTTTCCTTATAAACTCCCGCCTTCACATAAATCACAAACCGACCCCCTGAAGCCGCCTGAATAGCCTCCGACACAGTCTTATAGTTCCCTGATCCATCTTGTGCAACCACTGCGTTCGCTTTGACTGTGGTTGCCTGAAGTAGTTTCCGGTTCTTCGGCGAAACCCATTTGGGAAAAACCTCTGCTTGTTTATCGCGAATTGTGTTCTTCGGCGTACCGATACTTGTAACACGGTTGACGAGAGCTAATAGATTACTTCCCAGCTGAGAGGCATAATCTATGCGCTTGGAAAGGTCGACCCTGAGATTCTCGGAGCTAGTGAGGCTGAGTCCCTGGTCGGCGGCGTAGTCCTTGCACGTTTCATGGAAAGTCAAGGCGGCACTTAGCCATGCCTGAATGTCGTGCTTGTTTTTCAAGGGAGATTTCTTGAGAGCTATTAGGCATTGGTCTAGGCGCTTCAAAGACATGGTCATTAGCTCTTCACAATGGTCTGCATACGTACCACCAAACTTAAACATGCGTTAGGTATTTATTACAAATTACTAAATTTTAAGAGTATACGTCAATATTCATAGTGCACCGTAATATAATATACTTAAGTAGTTAAGTAAATATATATATATATATATATATATAATATTTATATAGGGCCATTCCACTTAAAGAATCTTTTTTTTTTTTTTTAGATTTTAAGAATTTTTTGTGAGGCTCACTTTTCGATCAGATATCGACATCTTAACCGTTTACTTCATAAAACTCCACGAATAGATAACTTCTGTGATGTCCCGCCCCCGACTTTGAAGCTTACTTTGATTATTGTCTTTGAGTTAGACTTTTTAAAATGTTTTGTTCCTTAAATTTTGTGGTGTTTTATTGCTAATTAAATTTTCTGTTATATTTATATATAGGGTTAAATACTGTTTACTCCCTGAACTTTCAGGGAAAAAACAATTCAGTCCCTCCCTTTTCAATTTCACACGTTTACTCCCTCATCTCTCAATTTTGGACCAATAGGTCCATTTCGTTACTCTCTATCTAAAAATTCTATTAAATTGCTTATATGGGTGGCAGTCCTTCTACAGTAAAATGTCTATTCTACCCTCACTTACTTTTTTTTTCTTCAATTTATTCTTTTTTTGTTTTTACTTATTCTTTATCTCTTTTTTTTTTCTTCTATTTATCTCTTCCCATCCCCTCCCCATCGCCACAGCGCTTCAACCCCATCCTTGCCACTGCCACCGCCACTTCACTTCAACCCCAATCTCTGCTTTTCTTCTCTCCTTTCCCCCAACAAAGGTACTCTCCCTCTACACACAATTTCTGCACATCCAAGAACATATCAAAACTCCAAGATACAAAACAGAACGTGATAGAAAAAAAAGTGCGAGCTTGGCAAAACCCAGATAAAAAATAACGTCAGAGAAGCCTTCATGCTCGTCCTCCCCTGGCCTGAACCCCGTGGCCAGCGATCTCTCTCTCTCTCCAAATCCCCAAATTTGAAAAACTCAAAACCTCCTTTCCCTGCTTCTGCAAAATCAAGCTCACCAACTCGATCCCCCCACCAGGTCTCCGCCATCCCTCTCATCATCGACCATGATGTCGCCCGCTCCCACTCCCACTCCCACTCCCTCAACTAGGGATGGCAATGGGGAGGGTAGGGTAAGGTGATTAAATTACCATCCTCATACCCGACTTCATTCTCCATCCCCTTACCCGCCCCAATCCCTGTAATAAGAAACTGGGGATTCCCCGTCCCCGTCCCCATTGGGAATTAGGTTCCCGTACCCGCCCCAATCCCCGTTAACAATATTACTAATTTATTATATAAAAATTCATACAAATAATTATTGATTGTAAAGTATGAAGTTAAAATCAAACATCAACATAAAATAAATTCTTTATTTCAATCAAACAAAAACAAATATAAGTTTCACTTAAAAAAGAACAATAAAAGTCTGCATTCGACAAAAAAATTCCACAATCAACTGCTTAGTGTAACCTAACAACTTACTCATTCACTCCAACAAGGTGAATTGAATAATATCAAAAATATATTGACAGAATTTAAATATTGACAAAAAGAGGAAGTTTACATAGATATATTTATAAATAATATCAAAAAAATATATAATAAATATATATATATATATTTTAGATAATTCTTATTGGGTGGGTATGGAGATGGGGATCAAAATACCATCCCCACCCCGTACCCAATTTCAGAATTCGAATACTGGGGATCCCCATCGCCGTTACCCGATTTCCCCCAAATTTCTCTCTATTAGGGTTGAATACCCGATGGTTTCCCTACCCTATGGGGATTATTGCCATCCCTACCCTCAACACCTGGTTCAACCTCACCAAACCCCAAATTGAAACCCAGCCTCCAAGCGCCCTAGCCTCTCTATCTTGATCTACACTGCCGCGGCCTCAACTCCGCCAACCTCCTGGGTCGGGTCACCTGCACCCCGTGGTGTACCAACTGTTCATGGCCGCCAAAACCATCGCCGATTTGCTGAGCTTATTGTCGGTGAAGGAGAAGACGGGGAGGGTAGAGAGCCCAACATTTATGGTTAGAGGTTTGGGGGATTTGAGGGAATTGGGTCTAAGGGTGGCGGAGAGGGGTTTGTGGGAAGAGGAAGTGATGAAGATTGAGCAAGTGAAGGAGAGTGATGAGGGATAACTTGTGTTCGAGAGAGAGAGGGAGAGAGAGAGAGAGAGAGCTGGAAAAAGAGGTAAACAATAGGGAAAATATAAATATATATATATATATATATATATAAATTAAGAAAAAGAAAAAAGATGAACCGAGGGTATGATAGACTTTTTGACACAAAATAATCGCCACGTCAGCAATATAATGGAGTTTTTGGACGGCACGGAATGGACCTATTGGTCCAAAATTGAAAAATGAGGGAGTAAACGTGTAAAATTAAAAATGGAGGGACTGAACTGTTTTTTTCATAAAAGTTCAGGGAGTAAACAATATTTAACCCTTATATATACTAGCATTCGGCCTACACACATTGTGTGTAGGGAGTTATTATTATTATTTTTTTTTCAAGTGTGTAGGGAGATAGATAAAACTCATAAAAGTAGTGGGGAGTTAATTTCCTCATAGAAACCCATCACGTTTCCACTACTTTTATTTTTATTTTGTAAATTGACTTTATTATTCATATTGATTCTTTCTGATTCAAAGTTTTTTTAATATATAAAGGGTAAATTGATAAAAAAAATCAATTATGAAAAGCAAGCTCTCTTCTCTTAATAACAATATCGATATATATATATATATATATATATTCATTATCTATTGTTACTTTTTATTTAATTTATGTTTTTGTTAAGAGATATGAAGGGACTTCGTGACATTCTACTAAAAGAACAAAAAAAAGGATTTGGAGGGGTTTGTTTGAGGGGGTGGTTGACGGGGTTTTTGGGAGAAAGGAAGAGAGGAGGAGACAGGAAAGAAAGAGGAGAAGAGGAGAAGGGGGAAGAAGAAGGATGCAAGAGGAAAGGAAATAGAGGGAAGAAAGAGAGTGAAGGGGGAAAAGGAAGAAGAATTCCAAAGGAAGGAAAAAGAAAAGGAGAGAAAGAAGAATCAGAGCAGGAGCGAGAGGAAGAGGAGAGAGTTGGAGATTTTGGGTTTTTTCTAAGGCTGCGAATTGGGTATTTCTGGATTTGAGGGGAGAAGCCTGAGGGTTTAGATTGATTTTCAAAATCAAAGGTGAACATTTGAGAGTTTGGTTTCTGCTTGTGATCAGATTTGTAGAAAGGAAGAAGGGGAGAAAGTTTCTGAAGTGGAGGACTTTGTTTTGGGTTGTTTACTGTCTTTGCTTGTCTTGCCTTACTGTGAGTGACTTCTCTACTTTGTTAATTGTTTTATTTTCATTATATCCACTGCCTTGCTGCTGTTGACATGGCATGTGAGAGTTTGGTTTTGATAAAGGGTTATGTTGTGTGTTTGATGTTATGTGAACTTACTGAGATTTTTTATTGTTAGTTTGGGTGCTCTTTATACGATACTTATCAGTTATATTGTATTGGTACTATGTTGTTTATGATCTGTATCAATTGAACGGTTTTGGGTTTTGGTTTCAGTATAATGACTGTTACAGGAGCTCTTGGGTTTATTTTTAGCTTTTGAAATCAGTCTTGAACTTGTACTGATTCAATTATTATCTGTTGTTTTGTGTTGTGTGGGTACTTTCTATCTTCTCTGAAGTAGTGTACTTGTTATTATGTTCTTGTTGATTTTACTTTGATTGATAGCACGGTCTCTAGGTTGTGAGACTTACTGTCATATAGTTTAGTTTTTGTTATGTGACTTTGGATTGGGACTGGTTCAGTTTTGTTAGTTTTGTCTGTAAGTTTCCCAGATGTTATCTTTTGACTAGCAAGAGTAAGCAAGTGCTCAGTGAACCCTGTTTTGTTTTTCTTCCAGCACTTATTCTTGAGAGTTTAGGCTCTCTGCTAAATCCTGTCTGTTTTGCAAATGACAAATTTTAAATCGGCACCGGAGGTTAAAAGAAAGTTACTTCTCTTTGTATGCCAGAGAGTTTGATTGCAGACTCCCTATTAGTTTAAAAGAATTATTTTGGTTCTGTTGGGTTGAGTTTTCAGCCTGTTATTCCTCTAATTTAAAATTAGGAAAGGTAGCTTTTGCTGCTCCTAATTTCAGTGCTTGGTCACTATTTTCAGTGCTTGGTCACTATAGTCGAGGCTCACTACTTTAATTGTTTTCAGAATACTTCTTTTCTATCTACTTTTAGTTTGTCATCAATCTTCTGATTTCTTGTTTCATCTTTGTTATCTCTTGTCATTGGTATTTGTAATAACTAGCTATAGACGTGGAAATAGTGGTTTTCTATTAAAGTCTATTGCTTTAGGACTTTGTTTACTATATTTGTTAAAGTCTCTTACTTAGTGTTTACTAGCATTCTGTTACTATTTGAGTACATGAGTGGTGATCGGTTTTCGATGATATAGTGGTGGAACGATCTCTGCAATTGATTTCCCAATTTGTGCGGTGGGAGCACGAAAATTATATATTATTTTAGAATCCTCTAGTCAGTGGGAGTAGTACTGGTAATGTGCACATTACTATTATGACGTGACCATGTGTGGCACAGTCATTTGGGTTCTGGCAACCCATTTTAGCTAACAGGTGTGCAATGACATTCCCATATGATAGCTAAATTTTTGGGACTGCAGTGGCATCTCAAATTGATTTATGAGCTTGCAGTGGCAACTTGGTTCTTTTTAGTGAAATGTTTTGATCATCATGTTGATCGTGTTTCATGTGGGTGTGTTTGGTTACAGAACTGATTTTGATCATCGTGTTGATCATGTTTCATGTTGATCGTGTTGATTATACCTTGGTGTTATGTTGTGGGATGGATTTATTGGTGAGTGCGTATTTGGAAAGTGGTTTTATCATTAGCTATTTTTTGAGTCCTGTAACTGTGATTTGAATGATGTTATTTTGTGACTGCGGTTTTATTACTTGAGTCATTCACTGAGCTTACTTTTTGCTCATTCCTCATGTGTTCGTGTTTGCAGGTTTTTTTTCGTTTCATTTCAGAAGAGTTTGGGTTGAGTACAATGGAGAGTAAGAGTTTATCTTATTTTGTTATCCTTTGTAAAAGAAAACATTTTGTGACTGTTGTACTGTTTTTAATTTATTTACAACTATTTTCTTATATGGTGTTTTTCTTTTTGAAATTCAATTTTGAATTACAGCTAGTAAAGATGCTTTAATTCAGTTTGGGCCAGGTTCTTACTTTTGTTTAAATTTTGGGACGGGTCTTTATAACTTCTGTAAATTTTAAGTTAAATTGGTGACCATTAAGGTATCGAATTAGATTAAATCAATGAACGAATCAAATATGTCAAACATGAACCATTCATGTTTACAATTATAAATCACAGTTTTGAATGCCTTAATTATTATCAATTTGGATGAAAATTTGTAAAATTTATCTACTTGATCATATAGAGCTAACAACTGAACAGTGGAGATGTTGATAAGTAATCGAAAAATTAGTCAAATACTCAACCTCTTAAAAAGTTAAAATGGCTAAAAAACAAGATCATTCACTAGAAATTCCCTATTATGTGTGTATCATATAGACCTAACAATTGAACGGTGGAGATGTTGATAAGTGATCAAAAAATTAGTCAAATACTCAATCTCTTAAAATGGCTAAAAAAGAAAGAATCATTCACTAGAAATGCCCTATTATGTTTGTGTGTGTGCGCGTGCGTGTGCTTTTTCGACCAATGTTTCTGTGGTTTACTTTTTGTGTAGAACATATTTGTTTTGAAATTTCTTTTGTTTTTATAATTCTTGTAATAGTTTCTTCTGTTGGGAAAATGCTCCTTATTTTTATATTTATTTTTTCTTGAAGGTGCAATTGAAGGTAAACCATATTGTTCACAAAAATTGCTCGTTTCATATTTAGCTGTTTCTTTTCATTTTTGACTTGTTTACTAATTTTCATGTCAATACACATTTTTAAGCGTTCTCTCTAATAACGAGGGGGTATTGAAAAAAGCTGTTTCTCCTATGCTATGAATAAACCTTTTTTGTAAAATCTCGCCTACTAATCTAATCAGTTTCTATTCCAACACAGAACGAAAAGGACAATATACAGGATGGGTAAAAGAGGCCGTTTGGCTTGATCCATGATCCAAAAACACAGGATCAAGTTATACTAATTAATTATTTGTTGTCTCTACCTGTCACATAACTAAAATTAATCGTTTTTATGTGATCTTTTTATATTTGATAATGACTTCATTAGAATTCTTCTTAACATGGATTTTTTCTCGGTATTTGTTTCCATAAGTTAGGTTATTGTAATCTATGGTGCCGTGTGTGTGTATCACAAACACAATGTAGTAGTAGGCCCGGGGACCCTAGTGCATATGTTCCTCACTGTTGCACCATTCGGCTCCCCTCAAGTATGGCCTAGCTACGGCTAGAGCAACCCCAATAAACGAGTGAAAAATATGTGGGACTTAGCGGATTAGCCTTTGGGGCGTGCATGATGCATGTGAGAGGTTTTGACCCCGGTTCTTTAAAAATAAAGTTAAACAATGAAACACAAATTAATTTTTAAAGGATGAATGAGTAAACGAATGTAAAGCAAGGTTAATATATACAATTGTAAATCGTGAGTATATCAGTATAAAGTGACCTTTGACAGAATCGCGAGCGGGTTGAGCTTCATGGACTTGAAATAATTGAGAGCTGAATTGGGAAAACTCGGAGGTGGCGAACCGGGTTTCATAAATTGTCTTGTTAACAAGAGCCGACATTATATCAACCTGCTGAGGATCCTTGTGCCCAGAACCACCCAACCCCATCAAGGTTTGAACACAAATTCCGGGATATCTAGTAAAGCTGCATTCCTTTTTAACATACACTTGGTACTTATCCAAGGCAGCCCCAGACTCTGAGGCCCCTCCCAATACCCAAAGAAACCCTAAAACAACAAACTGAAACATATTCTCAAATTTTAGAGGTATCAAACAAACTGGCATGTTATAGCAAGCCGAGAATGGGGCCTGAGATTTATAGTGCGGGCAATGTGTACGGTCGAAACCCTAAAAGCAAAGGTATTTTTCCAATGCTTGTGTGGACGTGTGGTGGCACTCATAACAGAGAAATGAGCTTCAACTGTCACTGTCATTCGGTCATTATTTCTGTCGGCACAGAAATTGATAGTCCAGCTCGATTGATTGGTAGTACTTATACTTCATTATTCTTGATTATGATTCTGTTAACACGGCCGTGTTTGATACTGCATGTACATGCACTTTTCATATACTTTTCATTATTAATTATTTACCTCAAGTCTTTTTGGGGTTCCCGTTTTTGGCAATTTTATGAACTAACAGACTAATTACTAACACTAAATAGTAGTACTTAATCGTAACAGTTCCAAAGTCCAAACACTCCTTTCTGAAACTGAAGCTTGAATTGGAAGCAAATTGACCATGGCAATATGGCAACGTAAAGTTTAACTTGTTAGTGCATCAATTCATGGATACGTGGATGAATTATTGCAGCTTAATTTCTTAAAAAGTTGAGGATTAAGGGTTGATCAATAAAGATTTTACATTAGAAAAAGGTGATTGAAATATATATAGTATAAAGAATTGAAGATTGAAATGACATTAAAAAAGGTAATTGTATAATCTTACTTTCTTTCGGTTCTCCCACGCTACTAATAGTTCATATATCTTTGAAATGACATAGTTTTGGAGTTCTGGAATTTGATAGAACTCGATCATCATCAACGAGTCCTACTCTTGATGCAGAAAAGATGAAGCGTGACAAAGGAGCAGAGAGTGCATTATTAGCTCTTATCATTTTACCATTGGAATTTGGAGATTCCGGGATTGAAATTTAATCACCTTACATATTATATCTTGAATCTCGTGCTTGAAAAGTGGCACTCATGTTCATGTATGGCCGGGACATTAAGGGTCAAGTCAAATAGTCAATCATGGATATTCAATATTCATGAGCCTTTAATGAGCCTTTAATGAGCCTTGACTCCTTTAATCAACACTTACCATATAAACCCTATCTGGGTAGTTGCTATGTCATCCAAGTACTATCATATCATTCATCTTGAAAAGAGTGGAATCATCAAGTCTTGATTAAGATTAGCGCACTAAAGTGTATTATTGAGTTTGGTTGCGCGTCGGAAGAAGAAGTATGATCTTTCCCCAGTTTCCAGCTTTTTCCAGTAAACCACATGTCTAATTATGAATTGTACGTGGTAATGGAAAGCGATCCGTTTCCATACCAGAATAGACCACGGCACAAAGAAACTGAAAATTATTTTATGCACCGACAGTAAGTACTCCTTGACATATCGATATCGATCCACTCATGTATACCTCGATCGATCAGTAGGTAATGCATCATTAAATGTTGATTTGGTTGTTTAAGACTTCCGTTCAGTGGCCTCTGATCGAGATCACGATGGTTCTAAGCCTGCATTATCTCTTAAAATTAGAAAGAGATCGATCGATGAGCAATGAAAAATGGAAGCACAATGATTTGAAAAAAAAAAAAACTAATGAAATGCTTCGAACGTCACTCATTATATCAATTATGTCGTAATTTGTACCTTTGAATAATTAATAGGTCGGTTGATATATGCATGTGACACTTATGGACGAGAAATTTTAAATACATACCCCTAATCACTTAATACACATCCCTATTATTTTAAATTTCAAATTAGATTTTGTAGGTAAGTTAAATGACCAAAACAGATGACAGGACCCGCCCCGGATTTCACCCTGAAATCCGAAGAGGCCCTGCGGGGCCCACCTTAGAAGAAATTCTACCAAAAATTTGACAGAACTTCCCCTAAAAATGGACAACCCAAAACCTGTAGAAAAACAATTACACTTCTAAATCATCCATCCTTATTCTCCTGGAGCCACCCTGCTCCCTATATCACAACATCTCTCATATCACCAAACAATTCTGAAACTTAAGAATATTAATCTCATAGGTTATCAGAGCAATCTAATATACAGGCGAACAAGAGAATGGAAAGCAAGATAAATGACCGATGCTTTTATAATGCGGAAGCTATGACAGCTATGCCTCAACCCCAAGTACGCTCGACCTCAAGCTAAACTGGCCTGCAAACTGGGCATTTAAAACCGAAGGGCCCAGGGGAAAACATTTAAAATCCGTTAGAGTGAGTGGACGAAAAATAAGTAATTTCAAATGAATAAGTAAAACTTAATGCTTTCCCAAGTTATTCTCTAAAACCTCGCATGCAGTAACAATCTTGAAAACACTCTTAATCATCCTCTTTACTGAAATCTCAATCACGTAACAAGAACATCTTGAAACCTCTTAAAATCTCATCATCAATCCTTATAAAAACATCCTTTTCATGAGGCTCGTTTGATGACTAGACGACTAGAAAGGACTGCTGTCTAGTCATCTCATGCCATCTAGGAGGGACTGCCACCTAGATGACGCATCGGAAGGGACTGCCGACCGGGATAGGAGGCGGTGGATAGATGGGACTGCCAACTAGCCACATGTAGTAGACGGGACTGCCGACTAACCACAGGTAGTAGACGGGACTGCCGACTAGCTACCTCATGTCATCTGGAAGGGACTGCCGACCAGGTGACGCATCGGATGGGACTGCCAACCGAGCTGTAGTCTGGAAGGGACTGCCAACCAGACTATTACCTAGAAGGGACTGCCAACTAGGTAAGATACGCATGCGCCAAAACTGGCCTCCTTAATAAACTGAATAGCCTCCTCAAGAACTGAACATAACCTCTTTCAATCACTTGCTTTCGGAAAGAAACTCGATATTACCTCAATATCAATAATAGTTCACCGAAAGCATAACTCAGTAATAACTCACTAACTCAATCCTCGATATCTCAATAAATCCTCGAAAGCATAATCACATACTCTATAATTCAATAATTGCTTTCGGAAAGAAAGTTCCATCTAACCCAAGTCTGATAAGTGCGGAATTCAAAATCCAATAAATCTCGATAAATCAATCATGCTCAAATATTTGCTAAATCCCTCGCACTCGTATATCTTCATAAAAACTGATATTCGAAAACAATAATTCTCATAATATTTTTCCGAATCAGTACTTCCCGAAAATCATTTCCCAACTCAATAACTCATGAATGACTATCTCAAAAATCTACTAAAAGTCCTCGGGAAGGAATTTCAATACTAATCTCGTAATCCATAAATAAATCTCGATAAACTAAATCTCAAATATTCAAAACATAAATAAATCTCATTGGAAGAAAATAATAATAATACTGCATGCGGAATTAATTTAAAAACAAATGTCCACTCACAGTACTATTTAGGCGACCATGCATACGAGTTCCTTCGTCGAGCAATAGCTCGGTACATCGCCCTGTACACAATTATATTCCGTGAATAGATATTCGACAAATTAATACGATTCCTAAAATCAATTCCTCATAATTACATCTCCACTTCTCCTTGGATGCAACCCAAATTATACCACTAATACCAATTCGTTAATTTAAAGGTTCCAAGGCAGAACCGAGAGATATCCGACGGTCGGATTCTCGTAATTCGATAATCGAAACCCTAAACTTCAAAAATTCATAATTAATTCCAAGCTTCTCCAAAATTCACCAAACTTCACATACAAGCTCTATGATAATTATAGAATTTAACTAGCCAGAAATTGAAATTAAAAAGCTACCCTAGCCGCCGCCACCGCCACCATCTCCGATGGACACCAAAATTTGACAGCGGCACCTACTCAACACACTGATTCAACTTCTCAACTACAACATTCCCAAATAACAATTAAAAACGGCCGAAATCGATCAATGAACAAAACCCAGAAATCCTCAAGAACCCTAGAATTTCAATTCATCGATTCGGCATCTACACAACAAATCGTGATACAAGGCCATAGGGGAAATGATCAGTGATGAAAACCGAACCTTCGACGCCAATTTGGTGGCCGGAGACTGCCGGAATCGGAAAATATCGACGCTGCCTCAAAAATGCTACAGTGACCGTCATCTTCTTCTCGTTGCTGCACCTTCCACAGTTCATATTAAGCTACGAAACGAACCCAGAAATCAAGAGAAGGAAGAGAGCTTTCCAACGACATCTTACACGTCAAAATCCGTCGCCGGATGGAGGAGTTATGGCCGGAAGAAGGTGACGAGGTCGGAGAGGAAGAGAGAATCGGGGAGAGAGAAAGGAGAGGGCTCGGTAAGTTTCCGAAAATGGAAACTTACCACAGTAACTCGTCCTATTTATAGAAACTTACCATGAACAGTAACTTTACCATTTCGCTTATAACTTTTGCATACGAACTCCGATTTTTACGTACCACATATGCACGCGCTCGGTTTAACGTCCTCTACAACTTTCATGCAGGAAATTTTCTCAAATTTTGACCCGAACAAAAAGTCAACTTTTAGGGCCCCCTAAAAGCATTGAAACGACAGTAAAAGTGAAAGTAAAAGTTGTTTACCGTCCAAATGACTAGTAAACCGGTGAATTCGGGTTCGGGACGTCACAACAGACATCTACTCATTAGAAAAAGAAAAAAATAGTCATATTTTCCTTATATTATTCTATTTATGTATAAACTGTTAGATAAACACAACATTCTATACATGGCCTCCCAATTTAATACAAGAAGAAAGTTAGAAACTATCTAATTGAATTTTTTCTTAAATAAATTGTAATTAGATGAGGTTAGAGACCATAATATTTAGAATTTCAAAATCAATGGCATTAAATA
This sequence comes from Rosa lucieae, assembly GCA_024704745.1. Classification (NCBI taxonomy): domain Eukaryota; kingdom Viridiplantae; phylum Streptophyta; class Magnoliopsida; order Rosales; family Rosaceae; genus Rosa; species Rosa lucieae. Next base: position 7,909,834 of record CM045493.1, read on the forward strand.
TTTTTAAAACATATCGTTTTACTCCCATTTTTCAGTTAATTTCCTTTTTTGTTCTAAGAGTTATGATTAATCAATTTATTTTCTAATATAAAACATCACAGGTGAAAAAACATTGTAATTGTTAATTTGTTTGGCCACTCTAATGACAACTATTTAGTTCCGCCACTATAGAGAAACTACTGGTATAGTTAGGGCTGAGATCGGTTCTGTTTTTTGATTTTTTTGCCGGAACCGGAACCGATGATGTTTTTCCGGTTTGGTGTTGTTACATTTTTTGGCCGGAACCGACTTGGAACTGGAACCGTTTAGTTCGGTTCGGTTACGGCTTGTAACCGGTTTCTGTACGCCCAACAAAACAGCAGCAAAGCTATCCAGTTTCTCAGCTTCCCAGCCACATTATGTTCTGCAATTTTCTCAATTTCTCCATCGAAGAACACAGCAGAATTGGAGGAGGAGGAGAAGAGAAGAAGAAGAATATGGTTGCGGCAAAGAGAGAGAAGAGATGGGGTTGGTATGAATATGATTAAAAAGAAAAAAAAATCTTTCTTGGCCTTTCCTTTTCTCACGGCTGGAGACACATTTATCTGTGGAACAGGCCATAAAAAATGAAAAAAAAATTGGTGGGGAGTAGATTAAGGAGACTTTTGATTTTCTTGGCAATTTTCTATTGGAGAAACTTAGGGAATTGGAGTGAACATCACGTGCTACTGATCAGGTAGGAAGAAAGGGCATAAGAAAAAGTCAAAAAAAGAATAAAGAAAGAGAAAGAGGGACAGGTGGGCCGACATAGAGAGAGAAATGGGAGTAAGGTTTGTATTTTATTAGAGAAAAAGAGGAAATGATAGTACATAAAGTACATAATAGTGTAAATATATGCTCTACACCCTCTCGGTTCGGGTAAAACAAGTAACAAAAGTTAGGAACCGAAACCGAACCTATATGTACTATTTTAGAACCGAACCGCAAAAAAAAAACTAAATTGTGAGAGAAAACCGACCCGAACGGCACCGAACCGGCCGGTTCGGACCGGTTCCTCGGTTTTTCGGGTCTAAAATCCCAGCCCTAGGTATAGTTTTGGTTGAATGTTCAACTCATTATTTTATACTTGATTAATATGGTGTTTGGTGGATGAGAGCTCAAATAACACAAAGCCTATTTATATGCATCTATTTAAAGGGAACAATAATAAATCTTCATAGATTTCTCAATAACTAACACAAGTAATCAATATGGTCATTTATAAAATGTCAATATACTAGAATCTACTAATCATATTAAATAGTAACCTTAATATATATAGTCAAAAGGTAGGATATTTCATGATTTTTTAGATTAAGGGTATATATTTTAAGTACTTTGGGTTGTGTATTTAGTAAAGGGAAATTCTCATACACTCCAAATCCACCAATATACTTCTCATACACCTCACCAACTTATTTTCATTCCCACTCACACAAAACTTTCCACTTTTCTCCCTACTTTTCAAAATCACTCACTATTCATCCCACTAATACCCCTCCTTATCATCTTTTTCTCTTAAAATAATATATATTATTTCTTTTGATAAAGCGTGGTGGGCCCATATCTTGAAATTACTTGTTTAAATGATAGTTACAACTAAGCTTCATCCTCTATATATATTCGACGGTAAGCAGTTAAAACTTTATTATCCATAATTGCGCATTTAGATATTATTTTATTCAGATTGGACTTACTTGCAAATTGTAGAAAATTTGAAAAAGAGCTAGAAGAAGAAAGAGAAAAGCTAAGAAGAGCAAAGGACTATAGAGACCGAATCAGCCGAGTCACTTCTAATTACTGGGATAGAATATTCATAATACAGAAAAGAATCTACAAGATTGAGAAAAATATCGAATATCTGAAATTCATGGTCAACGAGGAACAAAAACCTCTTGACTATTTGAGCATCTGTTAGATCCGCAAATCACTAGTATCAGAGCTTGCAAAGAGCTCAAAAGGGGAATCCCCAATAGGACAATCTCATAATTGCTAATAGAGAAGTTGAATTCTCTACTAAAATCTTATGATGAGAAATATCAGAAGCTACAAGAAGTATCTAGATGTCAAAATCATCTAGAAAAAGTACCAGATATAATTGCCCAATTAGAAAAATTGGAGCACAAAATAGATTATATCAAAGAATTTCCAAAAACGGAAGAACAAAGGCTAACAACTGTTAGTAGAAAAATCACTGAACAGCAAAAAACACTGGATTCTATGAAAAATATACTTAAGGACAAGAAAGTGTTTCCAGTAAAAACAAAGAAAACTAATGGATTCAAACCATTAGAAGAACCAGATAAAAGTTTTGTTCCAAACATGATTTTTCTGGAACCTTCTACTAGTATTCGGTATGAAAAACCGAAACCTTTAGAAACAAGAGGTGCCAAGATGATGAGCATCTTCGGAAAAAAGAAAAGAGTACAGCTCCTAAATGCAGAAGAATTCGAATACAACGAAATCAAACAGGAGGTAAAAAACTCCTCAATTCCAAAGTTAGATTTCAAACAAATCTACAAAAGGGGAAAGTTTAAACTGATGGATAGCCATCATTTCAAATTATTGGAATTTACAACCCCCTTTACAACAGGAGAAACAGATCTCTTGATGATCACTCCTGAAGAAGTTGCCAGAGCAAGAACAAAAAATTATCAATCTATGCACATTGGAGCAGTCCGAGAAGGCATAAAACTTCTTGCCCGAGAAGGCATAAACTGTTCAGTTCTATGTGTCTTACAAGACAATAGACTAACAGATTTTCAAGCTAGTCTGTTGCGAACCCTTGAAGCATCCCTATGCAATCAAGTGATGTATTTCAACTGCTTTCCAAATTTCTCAACCAGCTTGAAAGATGCAGCTCACTGTCTACGATTGAGAGTCAAGACAGATGGCATATCAATGAAAGAAGATATGCAAGAACTTGCTATAGTATACATAATATACTATAAACTGATAAGTACCACAGTAGAACCAAAGACAAGGATATCAAATATCCCATGTCTTACTACTGGATTCCTCACCAGTCAGAAAAACCATTCACAACAAATTCACAAAGTTACTTGGAATGAAGTAACATTTCCTGTTGAATGGAAATTATCTGGCCCGAAAAAGCCACCAGAGAATGCGAAAGCAAAAATCTATGAAAGTAGAAAGACTGGAGAAATCAGTCTAAATTTCGACAATCACAGAAAAAGTGATGTCTGTCCTGAAAATATCAGGATAAACAAAAATCTTCTCAGAAGAAGCTATAACATTAGAGAGGCTAGTGTTAGTGGTACCAAATACTCATAAAAACCTTCAGAGCCTATCACTGAAGAAGAATTAGAAGCTTATCTAAACAGACCAGTTAATATGCTTAGAGCAGAAAAGCTCTATAAACTCTATGAAGAAGCAGAATCTTGCGAAAATCCTGAACGATTAGAAAAACTAATCGAAAAATAAAAAAAATTCTCAACAGGAAAGGTTAGAAAAATCATTCCCTATCAAGATACTGAAATGGAAGACGGAGATAGCTCTAAAACTTTCATCATTCGAGAAAAGGGAAAATTGAAACTCCCTATACAGAAGGCCCCCACGGGCAAAAAAGAAGAGAGAAACTCTCAAAGATTTGTCCCAGAGGACAATATGCCTAGAGTTCCAATCACGAAATACGACATTTGGCTAAATCTAGACAAAGCTCTAGATAAAACAAAAGCCATTGACCAATGGGTAGATAGCCTGATGATGGCCTCTACTCTTACCCTTGGAAAATTTGAAGCACCAGATCTTCAGGTGTACTATGAGACTACTCTCACTGGTGTAACCAAAAAGTACTATATGTCGTTCAAAGAAACTACTAGAGGGAAAGACTGGCTAGAAGAAATTTAAAATTCAAAATCTCCGTAAGATTTTGCAGTACCCCTATACGATCAGTTATGTGGAGATCTCTCAAATCTGAGCGAGAAGGTTAAAGAAACTACCAAATCAAATATCTATGCTCTCAAAATTTGTGACATGAGATATTTTGAAGAATACTTGAATGAATTTCAAGAATATTACTGTACGAATGGTGAACTAGAGAATACTGATCTAATCAACCTGTTGCACAGAAAACTCCCTTAACCATGGAGAACAGCTGTGAGAGAAAGCATAGCTGAAAAACCAATTGAAAGATTTTCAGTTGGAGGAATTGCAGACAGAATCAGGCAATTACTAAAAGAGCAATGAAAAGCCAATCTTAGAGCTAAGATGGCCAAGAAACAACTCAAAAGAGTTGAAAATTTCTGCTACAGAATATTGGATATGCCAACCAACTAGGGATGTCATGAATCCAAGTTCCACAGAAAAGGAAAATATTACTTGAAAAAATTCAAAAAGAGTAATAAGAAAAAAGATTGGAAATTTAAGAAAAGTTCCAATTTCAAAAAATAACAGGATGAAGATCCAAAAAAGAGATTCTTCAAGAAAAAGAAGAATCGCCGAGCCAACCATCAGAATACTCAACCAGGCAAGAAAGCTTGCAGATGCTGGTTATGAAAAGCAGATAGGCACTATGCCAATGAATGCTCGGAAAAGGGTATAAGATCTACTAAACCTCTATTTGAAGAATACGAGTCTATAGTAGAAACAACAAATATGAAGGGCTACGAAATAGCCTATTCTGATGATGAAGAAGATGATAGGTCAGTTTACTCTGCTTGGTCTGAAGAAGAAGAATCATCTGATTCTGAAATCGATTATATGAAGTAGAGTACTTGGAATCTAGACAGATGAATGTTTTACATGTCAGAAACTGGGAATAAAGTAAGACGGAGGCAATAACATCTTCTTATCAGGTGAATCTTGGTATATTCGTTTGTGACTACTGCTTATGTCACGAAAAGAATGGACTCCCTATGTTCTGTAAAAAGTCAAAAAAGACTTACCACAAAGAATGCTTCATAGCTGAAGCAAGAAGAAAGACCAAGAATGGTCTTATCAGCCAATTGGTAGAACAAGAATATGAGAATATTTCTTTGAGAAAAAGAAGAAGAAAGAATTAGAAATTTTGTTCCAAACAATTATGGAACCCTCTTCCTCGCTTCCTCAAAAAAGGAGGAAAAAATCGAGGAAGAAAAACTTGATGCAAATATAAAACTGGTCGAAATACCAGAAAATGTTCCAGAAGAATGTAAACCATTCATACCTCAGGAACAAGCTCAAGAAAATGAGCTTCAACAATTGAAAGTTGTCTCTACTAGTAGTTACATCAACTCAATAGAGATTGGACTCAAATTCCTTGATCATAAAAAATATCATCTACATGCATTTGTAGATAATGGATCAGGTTTCACAGTTGCAAAGAGATTTGCAATTCCAAAAGAACTCTGGAAAGAAGATAAGAAAAGAATAGCAAGTGGTGTCCAGTTCGATGGAAGCCACCTAACTATGAGCAAGGTAGCTAGAAATGTTTACATCATCATTGGAGGTGAAACATTTATTATCAACACTCTTTGGCAATCAGAAGGCCAAGGATCTGATTTCTTGTTGGGAAATGATTTTATTCTCCAACAAAGATTTATTCAAGATGAAGAAGCGATAGGTTTCAGAAAAGGAGACAGAGTGTTCTGGGCAGATAGGCTTACACAAGCAAAAAATGTAGTAGGTCCAAACTTTACTACTCAATATCAGAGACCGCAACAGAATAGTGGTGATCCTAAGCCATACAAACCCAAATTTGAACCTGTGCTTCAAATCAAGCAGCAACAAGAGTTGCTTATAGAAAATTATTCTGATAAAGAAGAAGAATAAATAACTAGCGAAGAAAAAGAAGCTAGTTTCATCCATGAGCATAACCTTAAGTACTTTCAGAATAAGCTTGAGTCTCAGAAAATTTCCACTCTTGATAAAATCAAGAAACTACTCGAGTAGATCGAATATGGATGTAGACCCTCAGAAGTTTTGAGAAAAAGACCCAATAGTCTGTGAATTGAGATTATATGACATGAATGCCATCTGTCATGTCAAAGCCATTCCTCAGTACAAAGAGGAAGATCAACAGGAATTCAGAAAAGATATTGAAGATCTCCTGAACAAGAGATTAAGTCAACCATCCACTAGCCCTCATCATGCTCCAGCATTCTACGTGAGAAAGCATGCAAAAAACCTCAGAGGCAAAGCTAGAATGGTAATTGACTACAGAGATGTCAATAAGAAGACCGTTAAAGACGGTATCAAATTGCTCAAGTAAGAGTATTGATCAACCAGCTCAGAGGAGCTAAAGTCTTTTCAAAATTCGATACAAAGTCGGGTTTTTAGCAAGTCAAGATGCATCCAGAAAGTGTTCCTCTCACTGCATTTGGAACACCACAAGGTCATTACAAGTGGTTAGTAATGCCCTTAGGCCTAAAACAAGCCCCTTCGATTTTCCAAAGAAAAATGGATGACATCTTCAAACAGGTTGCTGAATTCTGCGTCGTCTATATTGATGACATTTTGGTCTTCTCCAAAAACAGAGAAGAACACATGAAACACCTCTATGAGATTGTAAAGCTGATAGTTCAGCATGGAATTATTCTAGGAGAAAAGAAAGTCTTCTTTATCTTAGATGAAGTTGATTTCCTGGGAATAAACATCAAGAATGGAGTGATAAAACTTCAACCCCACATCCTCGAGAAAATCTGAAAATTCCCAAATAAAATTCCTAATGCAAAGAGTCTAGAAAGATTCTTGGGAGTCATCAACTATGGAAGGGATTTTATTCCCAAAATCTCAGGACTAACAACAATCTTATCTCCTAAAACCAGTTCCAAAAGAAAATGGAACTTTGCAAAAGATGATGAAAAATTGTGAAGCAGATAAAAAATCTCTGTAAAAACCTCCCTCCTCTCCAACAACCAGAGGAAAATGATGAGATCATCTCCAGACAGATACTAGTGATAATTACTGGTCCGGTGTTATTCTGGCAAAAACGCCTGGAACTAACATTGAAAAGATCTGTAAATTTTGTAGCTCAAGTTTAGCCCTGCAGAATTAAATTATCCTACAGGAGAAAATGAAATTTTAACTGTCAAGAAAACAATTTTAAATTCTCCAGCTTTTCTTGGAAAAACCTTTACTGTACGCACCGATTGTGCTAGAGTAAAGAATTTTAAAAATTTTAAACTTGATAAAGCTGCTGACAGAGGAAGATTAGCAAATTGACAATTATTTCTTAACCAATATGATTATAATGTTGAGTTAATTGCAGGAAACAAGAACTATCTTCCAAAGCCCTAACTAAAGAAATGACAATGTTCAGCCAAAAAGACGACGACGAAGGTCGCAATCCCAGAAGCAGAAGAACTGGGAAAGAACATGAAACTGTTGAGGATCCCAAAGAAAAAGTCCTCAAAAGATTTCTGGTAAGTTCGAAAGGCTTAGCCATAACTGATCAATCCCAGGGTAAAGGATTGACTAGCCCGTCTCAAACGGCAGACGGTAAAGGCTCATCAAAACCGTTGAAGGCTATTGCTTTGCCAAAAAGCAAATCAACTGCAACTGGAGTTATAAATGTTTTTAATTATGAACTAAAAACCTTCGCTGATCCTGTGTTCAGAACTGGCAGGAGGCTAGCATACCACCAGAAGGCAATTTTAGATAACCTCTTATTTGCCTTTCAGGAAAGAAACAGTGGCATCATGTTCCCAGCTCTGTGTTTGCACTAGCTGAAGAACTTTATGAAAATGCTAGACCACAATTTGAAGAAGTTCATAAACAACAGAGTGCTGTCCAGAAGGAAAAAATTCACTACCTTGAAAATCCAGAAAATGCTAAAGTTCATATCATAGCACTAAAAGAATCAGATTGGTTCCAGTTTCATGATCTGATAGGAAAGCATAATGCTGAGGCTTGTATCCCTCCAACTCTCTTCATAGTCGCAGGACCTTATGTTGGAAGATACTTTGTCACGCTCCGAATTTTAAATAACAATGAATTCAAATCCGAAACATGAATACAACTAAAACAAATAAAGTCCTGAATTTTTTTCTCATACACAAACCACACCACACGCTACTCAAAATTCCAAATCTCGAAATCCTCGAGTTAAAATTTACAACTCATACTCATAAGGTAAAATTGTAAAGCTCTAAATGAGCATGACAAACCTCACAAAAGAAGTGCAAATAAATTGAATGCTGCGAACCTAGACAGCTCGGTCACTGCCCTGATTCTCCTGACCTGCAGGAATAACCGCTACACCATAGAATAGTGCACCGAGATTGCAAACAACAAACCCGGTAAGCTTTTTAAGCACGTATGAGTAAACTCAATTAAAGTGACTCACGTCATGCATGCTTATAATTTCTCAACTCATGCGATAAATTAAAGCAACAATAATCAACTCCACAAAACACATCTGAATTTAAAATCAAATAAAATAAAAATCAGTAATACCTACGTAGAAAATTAGTTCAGGAGATTACATTAAAAATCACCTCCACAATTGATTTCGAATGAAGTCCCACAAGAATGACAAAGGAAAGGACACCGACACTTTCTTGTAACACAAATATACCCATGGGCACACGATAACTCAAAATTATCCCCCATGCAATATATTGGTAGACAGACTAGAGCTCTAACTGAATCGTAACCTGTCACCCCCTTCGGGGTTCAGCCTTGCGATAATAATTGCCTCGTTACCAATGTGATAAAAGGTCCATAGACCAAAACATTCAATGTACAATTTCATCAATCACTCACATGATGGATCATACACCGATAATCAAAGTACAATTTCATCAATCACTCACATGATGAATCGTACCCCGATATTCAAGTACAATTTCATCAATCACTCACATGATGAATCATACACCGATATTCAAGTACAATTTCATCAATCATTCACATGATGAATCGTACAATTTCATCAACACCATAAAATCAACACTTCCCCAAGTACCACACCATTCAATATATATTTCACATAAATATATATATATATATATATGTAGTCACCCTCATAGGAATGATCACTAATACCAACTATAGTTCACATGAGTTCAAAATCGGGAAATTCATTTTTATAAGAAAAACTTGTGTTTACTTACCCATGGACCGTAGGGATCAAGTCCATTTTATTTAAAAACAAATATTTATTTTCAAAAAATAATTTCCACAATTTATCAAATAAATAGAAAAATAGCAAGATTCGGTTCGTAAATGAACCATGTGAGATTTACTCACCTCTAACTCCCGCTGCATCTTCTATCAACCAAATCACAATATCTCAATCGTTCGTCAACTCAAACCGTCAAGTACCTAATCAAGTGCGGTATTAACTCAGCAAACGATTCATAAAATATACTTAAATGATGATCCAACAGTTGGATCCTCACCAATGACCACACAAAGTCATCTGGAAAGTCATACGATCATCATATCAAAACTACAAGTCGATCAGACGGCCTGATCCTCACGGATCACAAGCCGAATTATCGAAATCGTAAAATTCATAACTTAATCATACGATCACCAAAAATTAAGTGTTGTATGTTGAAATGATCATATTGACATGTAGAACACAAAAATGGGCAGAAAATGCCCTTGAGGTGGCCGAAAGTGGCCGAAATGGTCGCCGGAATTAGAGGCAAAGCCGCCTCCTACCACTGCCAACGGTGTCGGGGCCAGGCTTCTCCTCTTCATTTCATCGAATTGAACAACTTTCCTAACTAGCATGCAGTCTGAAAACGAAAGGAAGTGGTCGAAAATTTCCAAAAACAGTTGTGTGTGGCAAGAATTTTTTCAGAAACCTACGATGCTCCGACGAACGCGAAAACTTCACTTCAGGTGCTTTCCTTCTTGAAGCATGATCAGGAGGTTGAGGCGAGTACAACAAGCCAAGAAACTAGAGTTTTAGTGGCCGGTAACTCGAGATATCTCCGTCGACCTCAATCAGACCAAAACCAAAACAAGCTTCCTGCAGCCGCTACAGGCCGTTACGCGGCGCAAGGCTACCACTGGCAGCTGGGCAAGGTCAAGGCGAAGCTAAGGGAAGAAGTTTGGTGAGGATTGGTGGCCGAACGAGTGAGATATCGGCCGAAGAAAACGTGCTCTGTTTTCGGCTCGGGGAGGAGAGAGAGAGAGAGAGAGAGAATGGGGCCGGCTGCCAAAAATGGAAACTGACACTTTTGGAAAATATCCAAAAATAGTTAGGTATTTATACCCGAAATTGAAACTTTTCCAAACGCCATAACTTCTTCATACGAACTCCGATTCTTGTGTTCCACTTATGCATGAACTCGTATCGACGGGCTCTACGACTTTCGTGAAGGAAGTTTTCCCAAATTTCGTACGTATAAAAAGTCAACTTCGTAACCCCCCTAAAATGTGCATTTCAAATAATTATTCGTCCGAAAAATAATTTCACTTCACCCTCGAACCATGAAATCATACTAACGAACACTTGATTAATTCAAGGAAATTTCAAGACATTAATAGCGAATTTCCGGGGTCTTACATATGTTGGGTTAAAAATTGCACAAAGTGAAAATGTCACCCAACGTAATTTCACTCGTATTCATTAACAGAATAGAGCTTTAATTATTTCGAGTTAAACCCATTCAAGATAGAATGTGTCTTTTAATTACAATCCCTTGTTACAAGGGAACACCATTTGATTACATTTATAAAGAAACCAATGTGTGGTTGTTTGTTTTTGCGGCTGCACCCTAATTTTGAAATGGGTTGCCTACGTACCCGGGAGGGGATCAAGCCACTCGTAGTTCAAGAGTTCCAATGAGTGAATGACCCATTAGAAGGCTTGGATTTTTGGGATAGGAATAGTGTTTAGGATGCGGTTGCATCTAGATTATTTGATTCCAGATTTCCTACATTCCCTTGCGGGATCAAACCACATGTAGTTCCAGTATTTGGGATTTAAATGGGTAGATGACCCATTTATTTTTGGATTTGTGTTTGAGATATTTGTGAGGGTTTAGAGCCCTATGACCCATTTATTTTTGGATTTATGTTTGAGATATTTGTGAGGGTTTAGAGCCCTTGTATTTGCTTTTGGGTAATTTGGGAATGATTTGATTTTTCTGGTGTTTGGGTGAATTTAACTGGTGGAGTCAGAGATTTGGATCGGCTGAATTTGACTGGTGGAGTCAAGAATTCGATTAGAATTTGTGGTTGCATCTAGTGGGTCGCTAAATTGCCTACATACCCTGTGAAGGGATCAAACCATTGTAGTTCTGAGCATTTGGGATTTAAATGCTTTCTTAGTTTTGTACCAAAAGCAATTTCATTTTGGGTTTCGGAGTATTTTCTCGTGAAACCAAATTCCTAACATTTTGCCTTGGACACCCGTAGCATCATGCTTCGCCAAACTCTTTAAAGGGGCCCAAATCTTGAGGTGGGCTTCACTTGTGAGTCATGTTTCTTGGTCTACACCAATCAAGGGCTTCTTGGCCCAAATTTGATTTGGGCACCCATGGTGAAGCTTTTCGGAGTACTTATTTTGTCGAGAGAAAGCCAGTCTATCACGTATGCGATTTGAGTGGCAATGTGAGTGGCAACAAATTAGAAGACCGCTTTTCCTTTTCTCAAGCCAACGACACATTTATTTGAATTTGTGGAGCCTATGCAGGTTGAAGCGGTGCCATCTTAGAGCAGCAAGCCTTGGTCTTCCACGTCTTGGGAGCACCTGTTATTTGTCGACAATTTTTAAAGAAAAACATATCAGCCAACCAAAACAGAGACCTAATTGGAGCACCAACATCTTTCAAACTCGAAAACCAAAAGAAAAGAGTGATTTGGAATCTTGGTCTGGGATGCTGCTTCTCATTCTTTCATTTGTAGCAGCAATGTGATGCCCACCAACTGTTTGATGAAAGGCCAAAGACAACCTCGGAAATTGCTGCCTTGCTAAATTTTGTTTGAGGTAGTCTTGGTGAGTTTTGTCTCATTGACTTTTGCTTTAATATACACTTTGAGTTGCTGCACTCCAAAACCAAGCTCCAGCTCTTGTTTCTTGTCTCATTCACCTTAATTGGACTTTCAATTTGGACCATAAGGCATGCCACCACAAAGCTTTCATTGAATTTCCAAACTTGGCTAAAAGACCACCGCCAAGCCTTTTTTTACTAGCTTCTTTAACATGCTTTATTTTATATATATTTTGGTTTTGTCTTGGTCTGTTAAAGAAGACATGATCATGTAACTTAATTAAATGACTTTTCCAAGAGGTGCTTTTGTCATCTTACTGAAGAAGAATTCGGCCACATGCAGCAGTGACCCCAAAGTGCAAGATTAGCTCTCTTAGTCATTTGTTTTCCCATCCTTCCTTGACTTTTATTTTGAGAGAAATCCCATCAAGCTCGTTTTGATTTTAAGAGTAGAAGAGCCAAAGTTTCAAGGACTCTCCTTGCTCGGATGTTTTTCTTAGGATAGTCTGACAGGGAAGATTTTTGCTTGGTTTTTTTTCTCCCACTATCGGTGAGGATGATGGTGATGAGTTCAACTCTGTTTTTTTTTTTTTTTTGACATTCCTGCTTGCAGATTTGCTGCAGGCTTCGGTCAAAGCTTTGTGCCACTGCTGGAAATTGAGAGCAAAGCCCCTGCTGCTAGGATTTTACGAACCAACAGCTGTCACCCTGAATTTGAGGGCAAAAATGGTGCCTGAAGGTATCGCCGAAGCTCAACGACGATACGACACCCTAAGGCACGGTGTGTTGGAGCTCGAGGATGATATGGCACCCTAAGGCACGCCGTGGTGGAGCTCGACGACAATATCGGTACCCTAAGGCACGCCGTGTCAGAGCTCGAAGATGATACAGCACCCTAAGGCACGCCGTGTGGGAGCATCTATGATATTGATACCCTACGGTATCGCTGGAGACCTACATCAATCGAGAACAACAAAGGAAAAGGTGCACATCGGTGGTGGAAAGTCTCACCCTCTTCTTCCTTGCTTTCTTCCTCTCTATGCTGCTCTCCCTTTGCTTCTTCCGGTCTCTTTCTATTGTCCTTCGTCCTCCACCTTTTCCTTTGGCTACGAGGGCCTTTTTATATTCAGCATGCTTGGGTAGTCGAGATTGAATGGATCTCACCAGTTTTAGTTTGAATGAGAATCATCCTCTCTGTAAAGACCACGCCAGCTTGTATTTGTCTTCTACTTGATTTCTTTATTATTATGTGTAGTCTAGGATTGTTTTTGCAGATAAACTTGATGGAATCATACTTTCCTTCAATTATATACCTTGTTTGGACTTTGAACACATAGTCCTACAACTCCGTACCTTTTGCTTTTAGTCTTCTGATAATCAAAGCAAAACTATAACTAGCTTTATGAAGAAACCCAACAGTAGATAGACTTTTGGAAGAAGCGTGCCACTTTCACACTTTCTCCTTCACTGAAAATGTTTTTTTTGTTTATGGGCTTTTGAATTTATTTTTTTTCGGTTTCAACAACATACTTAGTTAATGTTCAGAGTGAACATCCCCAAAAACACAAGCTTGGCTTGTTGAAAATGGTTTTGTCCATAATCTATGGACTAAAATGAATGATGATCTCAAGGGTTTGCCACCCATTATTGTCAACACAGTCAAAAATGTCAGAAAAAGTGACTGCCTGCTAAGACTGAAGTTTCGGTGCACACTTCCGGAATGGATCCATAAGGGAAATGGGGAAGTTGATTATATTTCTCCATATTATTATGTGAGGATCATTCAAAGAAGATATATATATGCAGCCTGCCTGTGTTGGATACAATGGCCAGCCAAATTCAAGCATTCTATGGATGAAGGCCATGTCTCTAGAATACATGAAGAAGATCATCGAAGAAGATACAAGAAATACCTTCCTGGTAGCAGGAGAAAAAACAATAATCACTGCTTACGATCATCCTGACGTAATCAGCAGCGACTTCTTCCTCCTCTCACAAGAAAGGAAATAGACTCGACACTGGCATGCTTTCAGTGGGTTGAAAAGCTTGAAAGCAACAACCACTACAAAATGTATGTAGATACAGATGTCGAAGATAATGTAACTACTACCAGAATGGCTGGGATGGACGACAACTCCTTTGTTCTTAGCCACAACTCAAAAACGGACGAGAACATGTAAAGCAACAGGTGTAGAAAACACCGAAAGAAACTTTGGACTTTTCCCAAAAGCTGCTTTTGCTTTTCGAAAAGAAAGCAGGTGAAAAACATTTCACCTCAAGGAATCTGCTTTTGGCAACCAACCTCCATCATCAGGATCACTCACAAAAGCAGAAAATCATGGAGTTATTCTGTACATTTTTATGTTTTGAATTTCGATTTGAGTTCCGCTCCCTATATAAGGAGTCTTAGTTTCATTTGTAGAGGCATCAAAAAACAGATCGAAAAATTTCCTCCATCAAAACTTTTCATATTAAGTCTAGATTAGAAAATTGAAGAGAAGAGTCTTCTCTCAAGAAGTAAGAAAGCTATAGTAGCTGTGCGTTCTTTCTTCCGTCTAGAAGTGTGCTCTTATTACAAGTAAGTATCTGTAATCATTCTTATGGATAGCTAAAAAGCTTTTTAGCTGTTTACCTAAGAATGAGGCTCTGAATTTTAGTTTGTAATTATGTTTAATTTCAGATTGCTCATCCACCTTGTCATTTTATTTTAATTTATTTTAGTTTAAAGATATTTATATCTGTTTCTGCCTTTATTCCTGTACTATTTTTAGGTTTAAACTTTCTGTTTCTTAGAAAAATTTGCGACAGCTTAATATAGAAACAAGCAGCAGTGATTCCGCCTGTTAAAATAACCACTAGGCAGGAGGCCGTTAGTTGAAAAACTTGGGCATGTTGAAGGCTAGTTTTGTTTTTTTCAAAAGCTTGAACATGTTTTCCTAAGAAAAAAGAAAGGTTAGACCCAAAGGTCAACATATGACATATTAGACATTAGTTTTAAAAAGACTACCCCTATAGGTGTACGTGTTTTCCCCTAAGATTTGTGTAAATGGGCACAATACAAACTTATTGGTGCAAGTGGGCACAATACATGTGATTTTTAGGTAAACAGGAATTAACCCTTTAGGAAATTATTAGAATAAGAAATTAAATGGGTGGTGTATTAAGTATGGAGTGTGTATTAAGTAATTAGGGGTGTGTATTTAAAACTCCTCCTTATGGACGTATTTTCTAATTTTGTTAACTCGTCTATGAAAGTTTGATCAAGTATCCTGCCACGTACCATCCATTTCAGCTACGGACCTAGCTTACTCAAGAGATAGAGTGGATGGCTTCAAACATCTTCCGGTCATATATCCTTAATAAATAATAAGACTGATGTATTTAATCTTAATATGATATGACCTCTATATTAAGGTCTTATTTATAATTTGGGATTTAGGGTTCTGTTAGTTTGACAGTTGGAGACTTTTACGCATGTCGTGTATCTCTCTTTTATCATTGGTAATTGTCAATAACGAACTAACAATGTAGAACCCCTACATTTTAATTAACATGCCTTAGCTAGAGTTATAATTTGTGTGATGAAATTACCAACAATGATAGAGGGGTCTTAGTTAAGACTTTAAGACCTATGACCTCAATTTTATGTAACATGCTAAGTCGTACACATATCATCGTCATTTGTCACCTCAAAATCAATGAACTGATAAATATTATTCTATACTAATTTCTTCACATTATTTCACAATTCATACATTCCATAATTTTTGCTATATACTCCATCTCATCCATCATCTTCGTATATTGCTCGAACAATGTTTGGCTATTGCTCCATCTACTTAGGCAGGGCGATGGCCTAGGGCCCAAATTTTGAGGCAGTAGATGAAGCATAAAAAAAAAAAATCTAAAGTCGCGCACTCCCTTCTTTCTCTTCGGCAGAACTTGTCTTCATCTTCTAATTCTTCTCTTCTTCCTCTCAATTCACAACTCCCCAAGTCCCATTAATCATGGATCAAATTGAGCAATGGTACACCTAAAATAGGCGTAATAATTTAACCCTGCAATCACAAATATTAGTCAATCGTAGTATAGGAAAGACGAAAACAGTCAAAACACTAAAACTGACCTCTAATAAAGACGAAATTAAAAACCCTATTTAGACTCAACGAAAAATTATGAAAATTTATAGACACTGACTAGACACGTTAAGAACGATTTACACAAAATTTCAAGGGAATCGGAGTTGATTTACTATACTAAATAGATAAAACAAAACAGAGAACAGAAAGTGACGAAAATAAAGAATTGTTTTTGGTTTTTAAAATAGATGAGATAAACAGTAGCTAGGAACAACCATACACCAATAGACCATGTTTCACGTAAGATTTATTAACCTATATACTTCTGTTCAATTGAATGTCTTTACTCAAGCTAAGCCAATGATGTGTTGAACTTAGCCTATTAACCTTTCATACTTGATATGTTAAGTGCATGATTTGTGCATCCTAACCTAGCTTCTAACATGGAACCTAGAGTGATGTTATCACACAGCTCTCAAGTCAAAAATCATTAAGAACAAAAAGGTTGTGAATAAAGCTAGACAATTTCGGTACTGATGTTGTCCTAATCTACCTAGATGCTAAATCATATGAATGAGGCTCAGATCACTCATGTACTACTCTAGATAACATGCTTGACATAATGATCTAAACACGAAATCATAGCAATAAATCCTAGCATGCTTACTACGTTTGTAACCATAATAAACGAAACAAGAATTTATCAATGAGAAATCAATGAATTAACAAACATTCAATATCCAAGAAACTATAAAATTAACTCCAAAATCTCAGTTTACACATGTCTAGGGCTTAGGCAGCCCCTAACTATAAAAAACTATTAGCAATACATAAAAGAAATAAAATAAAACATGAAAAGAGAGGGAGGAGAGGATGGAGGCAATGGACTGATGTTGTGCGTGTAAAGATGTCTACAATGATGCCCTAGACTCATTTTTATATAGTTATTGCGTCAAGACTGTTCTCCTCCAAGAACTAAGGAATTTGATCTCTAATTAAAGAAGAACTTTTAATTCTTCTTCCCTTATAGCTCTAGGAGACAATCTTTCCTTCTTTGAATTCAGATTCGCGTGCAGCCTGACCTCCTTGTACTAAATCGATCATAACTTCTTCTAGAAAAATCATATTCACAAACCGTAAAAAGATTTGGAAACTAGACATCCGAGGCTTTCCATCAATATAAAGATCATTATCTGGATCGTCCTGAGATGCTCTCAATACTCTGTCGAAACTGACTGATTTTCACAGGCAGATTTACTGATTTTGGTTTTCAATCCCTCTTTTGCTTCTTTTCTACTTCTTTGCTCTAAAATACCTACAAAACATATAAACAAAGTAAATAACTAAAAAAAATCAAGAAATAACAATGAAAATATAAAGGAATTTGATATAAATAATGTACAATTACGCTCCTATCAAGCAATATGCCCGTTACCAATTTATGGAGAAGACAATTCATCTTCTCCAAAATTTCTCTATAAACAGGCTAGCAATTCCCCTAAATTTTTCATCGTCTCTCTTTGACTCTCTCTCAATCTCAACCTCCACCTCCGTCTCTCAAACTTCAATCTTGTTGTTTTGCTTGTTCACAAATCACAAATCACAGGCTTTGTTCAGTTCCAATCTTCCAATTTGGATTTTGGATTTTTGGATTAGGTGGTCTATAAATCCTGAAATCTAGTTCTTTATGCAGTGTAGAACATCAGAATTGCAAACATTAGAAATAGCAGAATCAGGTAGTTTCACACTTTAGTTAGTCTTGCCATTGTTAATTGTTGTGCTTTATGCAAAATTGCGAATCATTCAACATGTTTCCTGGTAATATTTTACTGATTTTATCTTATTCATATTATGTAGGGGACAGCAATCACAGCATTATGGTGTCTTGGGTGTGAAACTATGAAAAAAGTCAAGGACTCAAGGATGGAGGTTTGCATAGACATCGTATTGGATTTCTCATATCCAGCTTCTATTGTTCGATTGATATTTGTCTATTTATTTTTTATTAGAGTAACGTTTCCTAAGAAATACGCTTCTGGTAGTGAAAAAAAAAACATCAAGAAGATTTTATAAGCTCCCAAAGAGGTTCTTTACATAAGTTTTTTTAAGAAAAGATGTGTTTCTTCGAAAAATCAAGGTGAAAATGAGGTAACTGAAGAAATTCAAGATATAGGTGAGAAAGAAAATGAGGTAACTGAAAGAGTTGAAGATATAGGTGAAAATGAAAATGAGGTAACCGAAGGAGTTGAAGATATAGGTGAACATGAAAATCATCAAACAGAAAATATGGAAGAAACAAATGTGCTTGAAAGTGAGAATATTGAAATAAATCGTGTGAGTGAACCTTTAAAATGTACAATGCCTTTGAATATATATGATCGTAGAGTTTGGGATAATTTAGATGGAAAAATGAGAGATCTGCTTGTTGAAAAAGGTCCTATTAGAGAAACCAATATTTTTTTTCCTAAGGATAATCTAAATAGGGGGTCCTCTTTGGATTATTTTTCTCAAAAGATGAGTAATAGTGAACTTTCTGATAGAAAATGGTTGGTTTACTGAAAAGATTTGGATAAAGTATTTTGTTTTTGTTGTAAAGTTGTAAGAAAAGCTCATTCTAGGAGTCAATTAGCAAATGAAAGAATTAATGATTGGAAACATTTGGGGGATAAATTTAAACAACATGAAAAGAGTCGTCAACACCTCTCTAACCTTAGAGCTTGGAATGAGCTATGAGTGAGATTGGGCACAAATCAAACCATTGATAAAGAATTACAAGAGCAAATCAAGAAAGATACAAAGCATTGGAAAGAAGTCATTATTAGAGTAATTAGTGTTATTAAACGTCTTGCTATGAATAATATAGCCTTTAAAGGGGAACAAATGAAAAAATCTATGAGGATTCAAATGGAAATTTCTTAGGCTTTCTTGAATCAATAGGAGAGTTTGATCTAATAATGAAGCATCATTTTTAACTCATTCAAAATAAAAATATTCATTATCATCATCTTAGTCATGAAATACAAAATGAATTGATAGCTATGTTGGCATCAAGTGTCAAGAATGCGATTATAAAGAAGATTAAAGAGGCTAAATATTTTTCTGTGATTCTTGATTGCACCCCTGATGCTAGTCACCAAGAGCAAATGACTTTGATAATAAGATGTGTGGATGTTGCAAGTTGCCAAATAAAAGTAGAAGAGTATTTTTTGGAGTTTTTAAATGTAGAAGACACATCGGGTTTGGGTCTTTTTAATGAACTACAAGCTGCTCTAAGCTCTCTTGATTTAGATATTGATAATGGTTCCAATATGAGAGGAAAACACCAAGGTGTTAAGAAAATGTTACTTGACATAAATCCTAACGCTTTTTATTTGCCATGTGGTTGTCACTCTCTTAATTTAGTACTTTGTGATATGACAAACACTTGTCTAAAAGGAAAATCATTTTTTGGAGCATGTCAGGCCATTTACAATGTGTTTGCTAATTCAACAAAGCGATGGAACCTTTTACTTGAATATGTAGATGAATTAACTTTGAAATCTTTGTCGGTTACATGGTGGGAAAGTCGTATTGAAAGTGTGAAAGCAATAAAAAGTCAATTTCCTAAAATAAAACAAGCATCAAACTTGCTGAAGTTGGTGATGCATATGATAATCATTTGAGTTGGGAAGTTGGGAAATTATTAGACGGTGGATTTTCAGGTTTTGATTTCATTTTAAGTTTGGTTATATGGCATGATATTTTGCACAAAATAAACATGGTAAGCAAAAATTTGCAGGCTGGAGATATGATTCTTGATGTTGCTATTAAAAGTTTAAAAGGGTTGATTTCATTTTTTGAAAAATATAGAGAAGATGGATTTAATTGGCATCAACTATGCTAAAGAAATTTCAAATGAAATGGGAATTGAGCCCGTATTTCCTGTGAAGCGTAGGGTTCTAAGAAAGAGACATTTTGATGAGATTCCTGATACAGATAGAGAACAACAATCAGCTCAAGAAGATTTTAGAACTGATTACTTTCTTGTCTTAGTTGATATGGCTTTTTCTCAATTGAAGAGTAGATTTGAACAAATGGAAAGTTTTTAATATGTATTTGGCTTCGTATTTGATGCATCATTGTTGGTTTTATTGGATGATGAAGAAATGAAAAATTGTTGTTTGAAACTTGAACGTACTTGCTTTGAAACATGGTGAGGTGTCTAATATTGATGCAAAATATTTGCTTTATGAGTTACAAATATTGCAGAAAATGCTACCAAATAAAGCATATGAAACAGGAAAACCATGGAATTCCATTAAAATTATGGAGTTTGCAAAAAAAAAAAAAGGGTATTTTTCCAAATGTTTTGGTTGCTTATAGGATTTTATTGACTGTACCTATTACAGTTGCATATGCGGAAATAAGTTTTTCAAAATTAAATTTATTAAAATCTTATTTGCGGACAACGATGACTCAAGATAGGTTGAATGGTTTAGCAATCTTGAGTATTGAAAAAAATATGTTGAAAAATGTTGAGGTTGAGCACATAATTGATGACTTTGTATCTAAAAATGCAAGAATAAGTCATTTTAGATGAGATTTGATTGATACAAAGCGATGTAATCTTTAATAGAATTTTCAATAAAAGGATTGAAAGCAATGCTTCAATCCTAATATGCAAGTGCATTAATATTTGAATCCTACTATACAAGCACAGTATGTAGATAAATGAATGTTACAACAAGTATTGCGAGAGTGCAATCTTGAAAAAAATAAATAAAAGTAGTATAAGAAAAGGAAATCACTGACTTGATTTTCTGATTGAGGCATATGCAAAATGCACTGGACTAAAGATGGAATTTGCCCCTGCCCTTGTGCTTGCAGTTCGGTGGGCATCCATCTTACAGAATACAACAATCGATGATTTAAAATTAAAACACTGTAAATTTGGATACTGACAAACTATAAATTATATTTTGTACTCTCTTGACTTGTAGGAGAAATGAGAAATAAATCATCGATTAGTTCTCTTGATCTCTTTTTTCTATATTGATATGTATATGATGTGTATCTTGGAGGAGATAGACTATTGGTTTATATAGAACCCCAAGTGAACCAATAAGTCTATTCACTTATCTCCTTGAGAGACACTAATTCCTAAGAACACATATTAGAATAGAGACATGTACCCTTTCAATTTGAAAGGTTATGCCTATAATATTCATATTTAATTGGATATTATGATATAATTTCCAACATAAACTGCAAGAACAATAATGAATTGATTTGAACTTACATATTTGGTTTATAATCTTCGGCGATGAATGTAAAATCATAAGAATATAATCAAACATTGTAGTTTTAATCAGATAAATATTGTGGCAACCCATTGACCAATGAATGGCAAAAAAAGAAAATATCATGGTAGATATGCTAGGTGTTAGAAGAACTTATGGCTTAGTTTTAACTTTTACTTTACATATATTAGTCTTCCTGCACGCGCACGGGGCCGCGTTTCCGTGTGCGTTTAGCTTTGTTGTGGTTCTTTACGTCCCATGGCTGATACTTCTTTCTAGTGGTATCAACTTATTGATACCATGGTGACAGTACAGAGGGATAGAAAGCATCCATACACTCCAATAATTGTTGGCAACCGGCAACCCTTCCTCCACATTTTTTTTTCTACATAAAGGAAACAAAGTACAATGGAAGAGGGGGACATCAACCTTACCTCTTATGAAAGAAAAATTACAATGAATATCAATCTGAAACTTAAAGAGCACAAAACAAAATGCAAATAAGACCGAGAAAAATGATCGGGAAACCCAAGTAAAGATCCAAAAGGAAAAGAAGCACATGAACTTGGGAAATGTCAGCAGCAACCATAAGCAGCTTAAATAACTAAACCAAAACATGGGCAAATATATTCGGGGACTCCAAGTAGAATAAGGCTGCAAAGGCTAGCAGCTAATCTGACAAAGATAACCTAAACAGACAATTAAAAAAAATATATATTTAAGTATACCTGGAACTTCTAAACTTTGATCAAGCTGAAGTAGTAAATTCATTGCTATAGGTACCGAAATTCATATGGGGACGTGAAACTTGATTTCCCATAAAGTTAGAAAAGTAATCATCAACCATTGTCAGCAAAATCAAAGAGAACAAATCAACACTCTGTATTTGCAGTATGCATTACAAAATCTCCAATTGTAATATATTATACAGCCTTTGTATTTAAACCAAGTTATAGCTTTCCATACACCACAGAGCTAGTGGTGTTTGAAAGCCATGCCAAATGATGCTGCCGCACCAAAGATGTATTAAGAAGCTAACTATATATAGGAAAACATGATCTCTTGCAAAAAAAAAAAAAAAAAAAAAGGAAGAAATTGAGCTCATTAGTCTCATATTGTCGATTTGTCATTACAAACAAAATCAGTAAAATTTAATATAAAAAAATCAGTAAAACAAAAAATAAGAACAAAAAAATTAACTCCCTCTACTTCTATGTGAACTATATACAGAAACATAAAAAAAAAAAAAAAAAAAAAATTAAGATACCTGCAAATGCACAGGCTTGATCTCCAAGGCCTATTCTGTTTGGCAGTTAGTAATTCACACTTTTTTTTTTTTGGTTACAAGTTAGTAATTCACACTTCGAGCGCCTCAGAACCAATACTAGATATAAATAAAGATGAACCCACACGCGCACAAAAATAATACTGAAATTTGCAGAACTAAAAACAAAACTCAACAGCTGACAGCCTAACAGTAAGTACAATACCATTCAATCAAGTTAAGAGATTCAGTGCCTCTCCATAGCTCAAGTCTAGTGTTTGTTCTCTGCTCTATGTCTTCCCCCTTTGCACTGAAATTGTGAGAGGCAAACCTCCCCATTTTCATGAACAAATACAATTGCAATGCCAAATCTAGTGGAATGGAAAACAAAACAGGAAACAAACTTTTTCATAAACTGCTAAACATACCTTGGAAAGAAAAAAAAACTATCGGACTTGTTATTTAATGTGATACCAGAATAAAGATACAAGATTGATCCTTTGGACTAGGAAAGTGAATACAATTGATCAAGATTCTCAAATTCTTCTGAAATGGGAAAATTGACCACCAACAAACAAAACCCTAATCCCAAATGACAGCAAGAAGTGATCGCCTCCGGGCTACGGTTTCAATTAGTATATAAAACCCAAAACCCAAGATTGAGCAAACAACATATTACTGAATTCCATCGCCAAAACCCAAATCAAATGCAAAATCCATATAAAGATTCAACACAAACCAAAACCCCAAGTTGAAAGAAACAGAAAACCCCTTTCTTCAATCTTGAATCAAACATACGAATCCGAACAATAACCCCATCATAACCAAATTGAACAATAACCCAGATCGGGAAGCCCCTCAATTGCTCGAAATCGACTGTAATTTCAACCGGGTTTACCTGAAGCTGCTCGACGGGAACAGGGCCGTGCTGCATTTCTTCGAGCTCATCTTGCTGCTGAACCGTTCTCTGTTGCTCCATGGCTCGGATAACAGAAACCCTAAGACCGCGACGTGTGCTTCTGCGAGTCTATTGAGCCCTTGATGCAGGCGCACACGCAGGAATGGGGGGAGAGGGACGAAATTGATATGTTTTTCAAAAGGGTTTAGGGGCGCGCCAAAGTGAACACTGAGACTTAGAGAGGCTTGCGAGGGAAGCTTGTAGGCTATTATGGGCAGAATGGCTGATATGTAAATATATCCAAAGCACCTCTCGTTTATGCTCTCCTAACTTAGACCCCAATATCAGCCCGCTTACCAATCCGATGAGGTGATGAAAAAATTAGGCTAGATACAGACTTATTGGAGATCTCCCGTCCACTGTAACCAAACACTCTAATTGTAAAATTTACTCATATTATCGGGTACGATAAAAAATAAATATTGTAACCATGTTATACCCAAATATGTGACTCACGAATTTTTAATCATCAGTTAATAAATAAATGTATAAGTGTATTGGTCCATAACTCACAGTAACTATATTTAATTAACTAAATATGATGTATTTCACAAACCAGCTAATATGAACAGTATGCTAATTACAGCAAGACAGGTCCAACTTCACTACAGAACCTTCCGTCGCTAAAATCAATTTTTTTGCTACGGAAATGATGCCGTGGTAAATTGTGAAGCAAATGCTATGTTTTTTTAGTAGTCTTATTTAGTAGATTTTGATCGCAATCTTTTAAAAGGTTTCCATATGTGGTGAGACCTTGGATCATGACTCCTACAATTGCAGGTAACAAGAAGTCTTTTCAACCCAATTATTGGATCGATCGAGGCCGGAAGCAAAAGCCACACCAGTTGGAGGCAGCCATGAAGTTCCACCAATAAAGTTACTTACAGTGTGTACTCAACAACAATATCAACTCCAATGACATGAAACCCTGGCCGGCCACTTCACTCTCTGGGCCACTCCAGTCCCAGCAGGGCCGGCCCTGGGTATAGGCCCAGCAGGCCTGTGCCTATAGCCCCAAACTTCACGGGCCCCCAAAATTAAATCAAGTTTTATATATATATATATATATATATATGTAAAAAAAAAAAAAAAAAAAACTGGAGTATATCTATATTGTCGTTCACTTCTCTATATTGTCGTTAACTCGTTCTTCTCCCTCACTTCTCCATAATCCCAATTTCTGACATCTCTAACCTAACAGAGTAACAGGTAATTCATCATCATCATCATCATCATCGATTCATCGATTCATCGTCACCCGGTAGCCAATAATCATCATCATCTGCAATTAGAATTTTGATTTTCTTGTTCTTCTTCTGTTAGTTGTTGTTTTATTGATTTACTGAATTTCTGGCAGATTTGGGAATTGGGGCAATTGGCATTTGGCAAGAAGGATTTCTGAGACTACTCAGAGTTTCAGACTAGCACCGAAATTTCGTTGGGTAAGTCTAATCATTCTTTGCAAATCCAACTTTTCAATGAATCAATGATTAAGTTTTTTGAGTCTGTTTTCTTTACTTTTTTTCCTTGTTTGATTCGACTGAAGATCATAACTAATTATGAATTATGATATAAGTGCATCCTTGATTCTTTGTTAATTGTTAATGGAATGGGTAACTGGTACTGTTTCTGGTGGCTTTCTCCGGGTACCTCACACAGAATGCTATACCGTCTGGGGCACCGATCCAACTCCTAAATCCTGTATCAAGAACACAACGTTAGAGGGATAAACCGTACCGGACGGTTTATACCTCTCCGATTTCTGAGTGAGAAACTAATAGATGTATGGGATCAAATTGTGTATAAAGGAGTAATTTTCCGTAAAAGGTGGTTGTGCTAATGTCTTTATACTCAAGCATGGGAAAGGGGTCTCCCCTATCCTCGATGTGGGACACAGGTTGTTCTTCTGATGCCATATCAGCCTTCTTGTTGTGTAAATAGATGGGCTGATATGGCCTTGCCCCGGGCCCTGGGTGCCCAGGGTGGCATCCCATGTGAGGCCCGCCATGGTGGGTTGTGAACCCGGCCCATAGCGTAGTACCTGGGAGTACTGATGGGGCTCAGAGGCTAGTGCTAAACTTAGTTGAGACTCCCCAGTATGTACAGGTACTAGTGCCGTAGTGCATCCTTGATTCCTTTTTTTTTTTTTTTTTATTTCATATGCACAGAAGACAAAGCTAGCACTCTTCTTATTTTACATATATCATGAATATATGATCAGCCTTCTTTGTTATAGTCATCATATTTTAGTCATTATATATATATATATATATATGCTAAATTTTGAAGCTTTTTGGGGGACCAAAATAGTTTGTTTACTGTGCAGAAGAATATTTTTGTTGAGTGAGCTAAATTTTTTGTCTTTTGCAGGTTATAATATTATGGCTCCAATTAGAAAATATCCTTCTGGTGCTCAAAAAAGAAAAGAGAAGCAAAAGAGAGATGCATTAGTTAAGCTTCAAGCTGGATCTCTTAGTAAGTACTTCAACACAAATAATAAACAAGCACAGACTTCAGCTGATCCAAAAATACGTGAGAATGAGAATGAGAAGGATGTTGAAGAACATGATCAGTTAATGAATGAAAATGAGAGTGCAGAATCAAGTCAAGGTCTTAATGCCAATGAAAATGGTGATATTAGTCAGCCTATAAATGATAGTGGTGGTACGGACGAACCAAATCTTCCAGTGAGTGAGGAACAAAATATCATTGTTGAAGATGATCAAAACAAAGATTCAAGTGCAGAATTTGACTTTCCATTTGACGTTGATGATCCAGGAAATTGGGATAAGATTAAACAAAATGTCAGAGATTTTTTAGTTGAAAGAGGTCCTAAAAGAGAGAATGATCTTACCTTTCCGGTTGATGACTTGGGGAGACATTTCAGTCCCACACATTATTTTCGTGTCTTTCCTAATGGCGAAAAGAAGAACAGGAGGTGGTTGATTTACTCAGTTTCGTTAGACAAGGTATTTTGCTATTGTTGTAAATTGTTCAAGCAAGACCACAACAAGACTTTATTGGGTCAATTTGCTAATGAAGGATTGAATGATTGGAAAAATATGAGTGCAAGGCTTGCAAGCCATGAAAGAAATAGTCAACACATCAGTTGCTTTACTAGTTGGATTGAACTGGAA
The DNA here is from genome assembly GCA_024704745.1 of Rosa lucieae. Lineage (NCBI taxonomy): Eukaryota > Viridiplantae > Streptophyta > Magnoliopsida > Rosales > Rosaceae > Rosa > Rosa lucieae. The sequence continues at coordinate 7,936,463 of CM045493.1, forward strand.
ACAAGATTGAAAAAGAATGCAACAATTGATCAAGCTGTGGAAGAACAAATAAAGAAGGAGAGAGAACATTGGAGACAGGTACTCTTGAGAATCCTAACTGTTGTGAAAAGACTTTTGAAAAATAATTTGGCATTTTGTGGGGATAATGAGAAAGTGTATGAGGAGAACAATGGGATTTTCTTACAAGTGATTGAGATGATTGCTGAATTTGATCCGGTGATGCAAGAACATGTTCAGCGTATTTTAAAAAAAGAAACTCATTACCACTACTTGAGTGACAAGATCCAAAATGAAATGATTCAGCTATTAGCAAATGAGGTAAAAACTTCCATCATTGCAACAATTAAAGAAGCAAAGTACTTTTCAGTTATACTTGATTGCACTCCAGATGCAAGTCATGAGAAACAAATGTCTCTTGTTGTCCGTTGTGTTGATATTACAGCAAGTCCGATTGTGGTAAGAGAATTCTTTTTGGAATTTTTAAAGGTGGATGATACATCGGGGCTTGGACTGTTTAATGAGCTTGTAAATGCACTGAACACTCTTACACTTGATATTGGTGATATACGAGGACAGGGATATGACAATGGCTCTAATATGAGAGGAAAACATAAGGGTGTGCAGAAGAGACTTCTTGAGGTAAATCCTAGAGCATTATATACGCCTTGTGGTTGTCATAGTTTGAATCTTGCAATTTGTGATATGGCTAATTGTACTCCTAAGGCTGATTATTTTTTTGGAGTGGTACAACGAATATATTCATTCTTCTTATCTTCTACAAAGCGGTGGCAAGTTTTTAGGGATCATGTGGAAGGTCTCACTGTTAAACCATTGTCTGAAACTCGATGGGAAAGTCATGCTGAAAGTGTAAAAGCATTTAGATACCAAGCTCCCCAAATAAAAGATGCGTTACCTTACTTGGCAAAAAATGGTGATGATTCCAAAACAAGGTCTGATGCCGAATGCATGGCAACATATGAAATTGAGAATTTTGAATTCTTGTTCGGCATGGTTATTTGGTATGATTTGTTGCTTGCTATCAATACTGTCAGTAAAATTCTTCAGACCGAAGACATGCATATTGATATTGCTATTGAAGAATTGGAAAAGCTTATTTCATTTATGCAGAACTATAGAGAAACTGGATTTGATGAGGCCTTGACCATAGCTAAAAAAATTGCAAGTGAGATGAAAATTGAAGCCATATTCCGTGAAAAGAGAACGATTAGAAAAAAGAAGCATTTTGATGATAGCGACAATGAAGAAGAGGTGACACAATCAGCTTTGGAATCATTTAAGGTTGGTTACTTTTATTATATAATTGATCAAGCTCTTTCTTCACTTCAAAGTAGGTTTGAACAATTTAAGAAATATGAAGAAGACTTTGGATTTTTATTTAAGTTGGAGAAGTTGAAGTTTATAGATAATAAAAGTTTGATGAACTATTGTATGAATCTTGAAGATTTATTGAAGGATGGTGATGTTTTTGACATTAATGGAAGTGACCTATTTTCTGAGTTGCGGTACTTGAAAGGAGCAATACCAAAAGAAACAAAAAGGGCAGTTGAGTATTGAACTACTTGAAGCAAATGGATGGTTGTTACCCAAATGCTTGGATTGCTTACAAAATTTTGTTAACCATACCGGTTACTGTTGCCTCTGCTGAGAGAAGTTTTTCAAAATTGAAGTTGATCAAATCTTATCTTCGATCAACTATGTCACAGGAAAGACTGAATGATTTAGCAATGTTATCGATTGAAAAAGATTTAGTTGAAAAGCTTGAATATTCAAGCTTAGTTGAAACTTTTGCGGCTAAGAATGCAAGAAGGGTAATTTTTCAGTAATAACAATATTGATTTTTGTAATTTAGAGTTCTTTACTTGAACTAATATAGTATTTTGGCAAATGATATTGGGATTGCTATATTGCTGTGTTACTAGTAATTGTATATTGTTTAAACTTACCAACTTACTTTTAAAGAGAGAAAAAATTGTGAATATATTTTAAGTTGGGGAGCCCCATTTTTGTTTTTCGCCTTGAGCCCCTAAAAACTCAGGGCCGGCCCTGAGCCCCAGGTCCCACGTTTGTGAACTCAACAAAGTAGGGTGACTAACTTGAGGCTGGAACCTTCACCCCCAAGCCATTGAACCCAGCCACTGGGTGTGATAACGTCGTCTATGTTGAACTGCATCACCACAACTTTAGCGTAGGCCTTCCATGGCCTCCCAAGATATGAACTGCATGTATGCTTAACAGGAGATAAGTCTGTCCGGGAAAAATTCTACGTACATTTCTGGACGGAGAAGCCCGTCTGTTGTCCCTGGTCGGACCTCCCGCTTGCTATGATTACATTGTAGCCCTTGTGCCTACGGAAGACGAGATTGCAACTCTGGAATACGACGATGGCGTTTCCGAAGATGAAATCGATGCTGCCGTGGATGTCACATTCTCTGTAGAATAGAGGACTGAGTGATCAGAAGAGATGTACGGAGATAAGGCTTGTTCTCCATCAGGGCCTGCTGTGTTTTGGAAACCAATATCTCGAGCTATGAACCCATCTCCTGTTAGGGATGAAATCTGCTGTCCCCAAAAACACTGTGCCAAACCAGTCCCCATGCATTCATTGGTCCACAAAGAATAAAATATGGAACAAAAGATTAAGAAAATATTTTCTTAATCTTTGTGGACCAATGAATGCATAGGGATAGGTTTGGCATAGGATATTAGGGACAGCAGATTTTATTCCCTCCTGTTACAGCTGCTCATGCAATCAAATAAGGAGAAAATCATGTTTTTTTTTTTTTAAAGGAGGAGAAAATCAAGTTATGTGTTGAGAGTTTTGTGTATCACCGTATTTTTAATAGAAATAGGACTGAGGGCGTAATGCTACCTTTTTTTAAATTTTTTTAATTTTATAAATTCAATGGTTGACAACAATTATTTATCAAAACAAAAATCATACGTACCATATCAACAACAACAAAAAAGAGCACCCACTACCTATGTACGAAGTCATGGGTTCGAGTCACCATGGGGGCAGGAGTGAAACCCTTTGATCATCTTTATAAAAAAAAAAATATATATATATATATATATAAAAAGAGAAGAAAAAAAAAAAAAAAACAACAACAACAACAACAAAAAAGAGGAGTCACGACTTCCACTACCAAGTACCAAGCATTATTACAAGGGTAAAATCTTTATATTGTACCTGAACTATCACGAAATGTATTTTTTGGTACCTACAAATTTTTAGGGAGTTTAGTGGTACCTGTATTATCCCTCCGTTAGTCATTTTAGTACTTCCGTCAATTTTTCCGTTAAAGTATGGGTAAAATCGTAAAACACTTATTTTTCATATTTCTTTTACAAATTTTTTATTAAACTAAATTAGGTTAAAAGAAAGACCACCTAGAATTGAATTTAGTGAATATCTAGATTTACCTACCATCTCTATTGATTAATCTTATTAATTGTTCGAGAAAAAAGTTATCTCCAAATTAGTATATATTAAATTTTCATAAAATAAAATAAAAACTAAAAAAAAAAAAAAGTACTTAAATTAATTGACCCAAGTATCCCGATAGCAGTGAAGAATAAATTGGGTATTATTTTTTTTTTTATGTGTTAAAATATTTTTTAATTATAAATGTTCAATATATTAAATTCTATAATTCTAATTATGAATGAAAAGACTATTTTACCCTTACTATTTTACTCACATGAGTGTCACATGACCGCCATGTAGGCATTTTTAACGGAATAATGGACGGAGGTACTATAAGGGCTAACGGAGAGATAGTTCAGGTACCACTGGACTCTCTGAAAATTCATAAGTACCAAAAAGTGCATTTCGTGAAAGTTCGGATACTATATGAGGATTTTACCCTTATTACAAATAGATAACCGAGAGCCGAGAACCGTAAGAGACAAACCCTAGTTTCCTCCTAGCCGTCCGGCAACGCGCCTTCGGGCTGCCATTATCTGACATACCGATCTACCTTGCGAGAGGAGCAGCCAGTTTGATGGGCGTGGGAGGTGGGACGAGATTATGACTGGCTTTTGGATCGACGGCCAGGGCTTCGTACTATTTTCGATCTGGTTTTGTGCGGTGCTGGGTGATCGACATGTTTGAGGACTAGGAGACTGGTGGCTGGACTCTGTTTATTGATTGGTGAGTGTTGGTGGCTGGGCAAGTACAGACATCTTTATGCCAGAATCTGATGCGGTTGCATCGTGCATAGAGGCAGTGGTCTTTGATCAAGGATTGGCATAGTGTTGCCTTTCCGGTTTCGTTGGCCTTGTCTTATGAGTTTTATGGTTGTGGAAGGGAGTCGTCAGAGCGGGGCGACAGTGTTGGATGGTCGCAACGTAGATCTATGGCAGTGGTCTCTTGGTTTGGGGCATGTGGATCTCCTTGATGTGTTGGGTTATGATTTTGGGCCATGGGCCGTTTGTTGTGCTTCTTGCAAGTCTTTAGTTTAGTTTTTAGCTAATTCTGTCTAGGTGGGCTTTCCCCCGTTCTACGCACCTATGTGCATTATTCGATCTAGTTTTTTTTATCTTAGTTCTTAGCCTATCATTTGGGCTTGGTCTTTATCGGCTTAATTCTTTGTTTCTCTAGTTGTACACCAATTGAGGTCTCTAGGCGACTAGTTTTGATATGAAGGGGAGTTAGGTTGTGAAGGTTTGGGTTCTTTTTGTTTCTAGGCTTTTTAATGTCTAAAGTTCAGCGGTAGATGAACTAAGGTTAACGCTGATCCGATGGACCGATCGCTACTTGTGATGTTCTCAAAACTTCCGCTACCTGTCAAGTAAAATACATAGAGCGTCAGAGAGAGACTGCGTTGGGTGGTCTTCTCTTCTCCGATGCCTAAGTTAGTCAATGTACTTATGTTGACAAAGTAATAGTAGGTAAGTAGTAAATGCGTCATTAATGAGGAGAGAGGAGAGAACCTTTTATAGGTGAGGAGGGAACTGATCTTCTCCATGTTTTCGATGTGGGACTGATGTGCTTTAGTCCCCACCTTATGAAGCTTCTGATGCTAACTTGGTGCGACGCGTGGCAGCGCGTCAGCTGTGATCTGGGGGCTAGCCGGGGCTCAGGCGATAGCTTGTTTGGCTGTGTTTCCGTACGTCACACAGTTGGCAGTATCATGAATGTGGCTCATTATAGCTAATTATGCATGTAAATTCTCATGTAAGTACAAGTCCCGAGTCAAGGAGGGCAATCTTGGTTGGGGAGTTGCATAACGGTTCGAAGCGTTACTTCCGCTAGACTTGCAAGAGCATAATTAGCTTCAGTGCGTTGTCAACCATGGACTTACTGAGCAAACGCTTTGTACCCTTTCTGGTGGGCCCCTTCTAGGCCCCTCAGGGAGTCCCCCACTCCCTGGCTAAGATAGACCTCCGTTTGGCCGGTGTATTGTTTGTTAAGGGGAGCTACGCTGAGCAGGGAGTGTTGGGTTGCAAACCCAATCTTTGATACCCAAGTGGTGGGGGTCAACATGCCTGATCAAGGCCGTCGAAGACTGTTGACGCATCCCCCTACTTGTCCCTTTGGACCATATTTTGACTGCAACGCCGCGTTGCCGTAGTTGTCAAAGTGAGGCATTGCCTCACGCATCGCCTTTGGCAGAAGTCCCGCCGCTAATGATAAGTGGTCGGCAATGTTGAGAGGACCTGCCTGGCGGCAGCCTGGTGAATGGTGTTGCGATCAGCGGTGACGGTTTTACTTCTAAGGTGCCGAAGGAGAAGTCTCGCTAGTAGTGTTGTGCTTTAGCGGAGACTATCTTGCTTGTAAGATGGAAAAGGAGAAGTTCCGCTAGCGGAGTTGCGCTTAGCGGAGACTCTCTTGCAATATAAAAAGGGAGAAGTTTCGCTAGCAGAGTTGCGCTTAGTGGACACTATCTCGCTTACAAGATGAAAGGGGAGAAGTTTCGCTAGCGGAGACTATCTCGCTTGCAAGATGAAAGGGGAGAAGTTTCGCTAGCGGAGACTATCTCGCTTGCAAGATGAAAGGAAAGCAGTTCCGCTAGCGGAGTTGCGCTTAGCGGAGACTCTCGCTTACTCCTACTGATTGATGATTTTCCTTTTCGATGGTTACTTTGTATAAATGCTTCGTGTGACGGCATTCAACACTTGGCCAACATGTATTGGGTTAGCGTGTGGATTTATGTTTGTACAGCGCGCCCGTCGCCTTGCCATAAATGTGGGTAATTATTGATTTTGTAACCAAGGTGTCGTCTCGGTTAACCTGGAGAGTAAGTGTAAGCGTAGGGCACGTGTAAGGTTATCGTGCAATGTCATTTTTTAGCGGACGGTCAAGATTGGGATGATATTGACATAAAAGAGAGGGAAACCTGGTGGTTTGCCACTTTGCACTTTGATCTAGTATCGTCGTCTTCAAGCTTCGCTTTGCCTTCCGAGAAGCAGATTGCTACTATTCCGTGAAGTTATTGATCTTTGAAGCACGAAGATCTCCTGCAGTGAAGACAAGCGCCTTCGATCGCACCAATGCTTTCATCTTTGAGGTTGGTATCTTGAATCCCATCCTTGTTTTATTGGATTTCTGTGTGTTTGCTTTTGTCAGTTTCTGAGTTTTCAATTTGGGGTGCTATCTATTCGTCCCCGGTGTGCTCTAAGGGTGTAAAGTGAGTTTTGGGGATGGGTTTTGGTGTTTGATAGAGAGTTGGGGTTTAGGGATTTGCTGGATGGTCAAATCTGGGTTGAGTATATGGGTGCGTTTAGTTCTTGTTTTGGCATTTTTCTGGGCAATTGTTCTTGATGTTCGTGGATGCAACTGATAAAAGGATAGCTTATATCCTATGCGAACTGACTGGTTTGGGTTTTAGGGTTTTAGGATGGCTAGCGTCATAGAGATCTCAAGCGGTGAGGATTCCGGGTCTGACGAGTCGCTCAACGTGGCGGATAGGGTGTTTATTACTCGTTGCGTTCGTCTGCCCCTGCAGGAACCTCAGAGTCCGAACCGCTAGAAATTGTGCCACTACAGACCCTACCCTGGGAAGTTGCCATGGGTCGTGTTGGTCATCCTGAGAGTTCTAGGGCAAGAGAGGATGCCACTACTCTCAAAAGGCGGGAGGAGAGGCTGGCGAGCAATAGAGCCGCTAGTGGCTCCGCTGATAGGGTGAGAGAGGCTGGCGGGGAAGAGGTTGAGTCAGCCTGGGTTCTCGGCGACGGTACAGCGGTTGACGATGAGGGAGGACTGATGACGGTGGCTGCCGTCATCCGTGTGAAGTGGGTGTTTCGTCTACCTGGTGTTGTGAAGTTGCGACCGCCGCTGAAGGATGAGTGAGCGTCGTTCTTGCTAATGGGGCATGCCGTTGTGCACGAGGCGATCTTCCTCCAGGGTGTGACATACCAGCTACTGCCAAATCTCCAGATTTTGGTTTGTGATTTTGGCCTCGCCCTTGGCTAAATTTTCCCTAACATGTGGCGGTTACTGATGGCACTCAACTCGCTATGGCGGTTGTCCGGCTGTGAAGGTCTACAGTGGCGGAGGTGCTACACTTCTATGAATTAATATACGTGAGGCGCCAAGGTTGCAGTGGGCAGGTGAACTTGAGTCGTCGTCATGGGGAGCCCAAATTAGTTGAGAATTTGAAGGATTCCATGTCACCTTGGCGGGGGACCTTCTTCGTTGCCACCGCCGGATGAGAGTATCAAGCGGGGTCGAAAGAGAGGGAGCCGAAATTTAGGATTAAGTCGGAATTCCAACCTATCTGAGGTTCTCGCTGGCTTCCGCTGCTCAGGGTTGGTTTTGATTGCACTAATTCCTGTTGTAATGACTTTCGTTTTTTTTTTTGTGGCGGGTCTGCGCTATAACTTAACGCTTGAAGAACAGTGCCGCATCGCAAGAATTTGAGGCTGTTGGCGGAACCGCAACCTGTTAGATTTTCACCTACTCACTAGGTGGGAGCTGTTGGTAGATCAACAGCTGACACGAGCTCTTGGTAAGTACCATCCGCTGATGTGTGTTTTAGTTCGTTGTTCTGTCAGGCTAACTCTTTGTATAGATTCTCCGCCGGGTAACAGAGCGAGCATCGAGGCGTTTGAGAAAGCTATGGACCGCGTCGAGATCAGCAACTTCTTGGAGAGCATGTACGCCTCTGGGCTGGTGGCCCAGAAGACCGTCGCTGATCCTGAGACACTGGCGCTGTGTCAGACTAAGACTCCAGTGGTGCTACCGATACCGTACCACTCTCACCTTGGTGCTGATGGTTCCCCCGTCGTTCAGGCGGGAACTGACGTGGACCGTAGGGCTGGCGGCTGGAGTAAGGCCCCTACTGCAACTGTGCAGCAAAAAGAGAGAATGCCAGCTAACCGGCGCGGGCCGCAGAAGGAGAAAGTGGTGTCGATGGCAGAAACAGTCACCATTGCGGGGTTGGAGCCATAGAAGAGATTGAGGCCTGCCGTCGCTGGATCCACACAGGCGGTGCTTTAGAGGAAGCGTCGCCAAAATGACACCGATTAAGAGGAGGAAGGAGACGACGCGGAGACCATCGGTGCCCGCTAGCAGAAGAAGGCAAGACAGGCTCTGCCCAAGGTGCCCGTGGTCGCCGACAATGAGGTGCAAGCGAGCGACCTGGACTCGTTTGCCGCGCACGCAGAGTTTTTGACCTATCATGAGCAGGAATTTCTTTTCCACCTATGCGAGAGGCTCGGGTTTGGAGGTCTAGAGGGGATTGTGTGCTCGACTACCATTGACCAATCGCCCTACAGTTGTGCCTTCGGGCACCTATCTATTGGGTTGCACAAAATGTTCCTGGAGGCGTCGAGCCAGCCTCGCACTGAGCGGCAGTTGAGGGGGGAGATGAATGATCTCCAGAGGGAGCTAGGGTAGGCTAAGGACAAGCTGGCGGAGGTGCAACAGCGGTTGACCAAGACAGAGTGTGACGTGGCGGATGCTCACGGCAAGCTGAATGTCGCCGTTGCGCCGGACATTGATCGGAACAACCATGTGGTTCAGCTGGAGCAAGACATGGCTCTGCTGCGGGATCAGTTGGCGGTGAAGGTCAAGAAGATCGAGATCCTTCAGCAGGACTCTGCCGCCAAGTCTGCGAAAGTGGCGCGGCTAGAGGATGAGGTTGCCCAGAGATAAACAGAGAGGAGCCGGATAGAGGTCGCCGCCGTGGACGCTTTCAAGAAGTCGGCGGAGTATAAGAAGGCAAAGATGGAGGCGGCAAAGGCCGGGGCCATCGGCAACGTGGAACTGCTGAACCAAAAGGGCGCCAATCGACTGGGTCAAGGCGTCCCAGCCCGCTGGGCCGTCAGGTCAGAACGCACCTCCCGCTAAGGGTGTGGTTCTCGTTCAGGCTGAGGGTGCCATTCAGGGTAGCGGAGAGAGCGGTGTGCGTCCAACGGACTACTCTCAGCGGACCCCACCGCCTACTTAGTCTGAGGTTTCCCATGCTGGCTTTCTGGCTCCCACACCCTAGCGGATGATACCATTATAACGCCGAGCCCTATCGCTCGTGGGTCCGATTAGACGAGCCGTCAGTTCAAGCAACAACCGCCGCAGGAGGGTGAGACTGCCGTTGTTGCCCCCAACATATATGAAGATAGCTCCAGTCTGATGTAGTGTCGTTGAGGCTAGTCTTCCTTTTTTTTTTTTTTTTTGCTCCGCTAAGGCCTTTTTTTTTTTTTGACAATATATTTGGGCGGCTAGTCCCGACCCGTAATGTACAGTTGGTTTTCTTTTGCCTCTGAGATGAACGTGTTTATCGACTGTATTGTTTGCATATTTATGGACCGCTAGAGTTTTGACTGCTGTTTTGTGACTTACTGAAACATTAAAGGGATTAAAATTGTTCCAAGTGCATGGTCTAGCGGACGTAGTCCGGTGAACTTTGTTGGCGTTGCCCTTAATTCTTGTGCTTGGACTTGGCGACAATGGTTTGAATAATTCCTAGTTTCATTGATAGCTGATATGTCAGCGTTTACAAAAAGCGGGGTTGTACCCGTTGGGTAGCTTCCCTTAGCTAAATATTGAGTCAAAAATTTAGCTAAGCCAAGATGCTCTAGGGTAGCGGCCTAACTATTTGTAGTAATACCGAAGGTGTTCGGTATTCCAAGGGTGGGTCGTTGTGACGCCATCCTTGTCCACCAGGTAGAAGGTGCCGGGGCTGGCGACTTCTACAATTTTGTATGGACCTTCCCAAGTTGGGCGAAGTGCCGTTGGCGGTGGAATGACCTCCTTCATCACCTAGTCCCCCAGTTGGAGGTTTCGGGCCTTGACCCTGGCGTTGTAGAAACGTGATACCCGTTGTTTGTTTTGCAAATTGTGCACCGCCTGTCGAGATTGACGCCTTCGCCATTGGTCTTGGGGTAGTAGCCTTCGACCCTAGCGGTGGGCTGAGTTACCTTAATAGGTAGGATCGCTTCAGTTCCGAACATCATACAAAATGGTGTTTCACCAGTGGTGGAAGTTGGGGTTGTTTTGATGGCCCACAGAACTTCTGGAAGTTTCTCCGCCCATAAACCCTTGGGGTCGTTAAGCTTCTTTTTTAGCAGCTTCTTGATTATCTTGTTTGCTGCCTCGACTTGGCCGTTGGTTTGGGGGTGTGCGACAGACGAAACTCATCTTGGTGCCCAGGTTAGCGGTGAAGGATATGAGTTCCCTTTTATTGAATTGTGTGCCGTTGTCTGTGATGATTGTGTGGGGGACACCATAACGGAAATAGATGTTCTTCCAGAGGAAGTACGTTACCTTGGCGGTAGCTATCCACTTGCTGTTGTAGTAGATGGCAACAATGATGTATTTGAACTGGCCTTTGGCGGTTTGAAATTTTCCCATCAAGTCCAGGCCCCACGTGGAGTGAATCCATGCACCAATGATGATCGACAGTGGTTCCACCGGGGCATGTGGGAGATCAGCATATTGTTGACATTTGTGGCAAGATCTTGATACCCTTCTAGAGTCGTCACTGAGCGTAGGCCAAAAGTAGCCTTGTCGCATTGTGCGATTGGCCAAGGATCTAGCGCCCGAGTGGTTTCCACATTCCCCGCCGTGTATCATTGCCAGAACGACCTTTCCCTCCTCTGGGGTTAGACACCGGAGGTTGGGGTGGGTGAACCCCTGGTTGTAAAGCTTGCCATTCTGGATGTTGTAGCGGGTTGCACTCCGCTTGAGCTGTCGTGCTTCGACTTTGTCCTCTGGCAGTGTCCCATTGCACTTATATTCGATGATCTCGTCCATCCAACTATCCAACTGGGATTGATCTTAATGTTGAAGATTTCTGCTAGGGTTTTTGTGATGCTTGGCTTGTCAAGACATTCCACCCTTGTGTTCGCTGGACTTTGGTGTGGATGAGCGGTTGCTAGTCTCACCAGTGAATCAGCCTTGGGGTTCCTTTCCCTGGGGATTTGTGTGATGGTGTGGAATTTGAATTTTTTGAGTAGCGTCCTGACGTAACCTAAGTATGCCACCATCTGTTGGTTCTTGGCCTGGAAACTGTCGTTGACCTGGTTGACGACTAACTAGGAGTCGCTGAATATGTTGACACTGTCAGCCCCCGAGTCAATGGCGAGGAGTAGGCCGGCGATGAGCACTTCATACTCCGCCATGTTGTTTGAGGCTTTGAAGTTGAATTTTAACGCGTATTCGACGTTCAGTCCCCCTGGCCCTGTCAAGATGACTCCGGCGACGCTGGCCTTGGCGCAAGTGGAGCCGTCCACATGTAGGTTCCATTCTGACTGCTGAGGAGCTGGTTCTTCAGCGGTTGCCATTTCTGTGCTGGGTTCAACCTGTCGCTCAGTGAGCTCAGCAATGAAGTCTGCCACTGCCTGGCCTTTCATGGTTGTTCTTGGTTTGTAGTCAATGTCGAACTCGCTGAGTTCTATGGCCCACTTGCTGAGGCGTCCCGAGTGTTCAGGGTTCTGCATTACCTGCCTCAGCAGTTTATTTGTTAAGACATGAATTGTGTGGGCCTGAAAGTCCTGGCGGAGGCGTCTAGAGGCGACGATAAGTGCTAGAGCGAGTTGCTCCAGGGGGGATATCTTGTTTCAGCCCCGTTCATGCCTCTACCGGTGTAGAATATGGGGAGCTCATCCTGGCCATCCTGCAGGACAATGGCGCAGCTTACCGCTGACTGTGATACTGCTAGGTATATATACAATGTCTCCCCTTGCACAGGAATAGAGATGAGTAGAACTGCTGCTAAGTACTCTTTCAAGCTCTGGAACGCTGCCTCACAGTCTGGGTTCCAGTCGATGACCTTCTTGTGGGTTGTCTTCAAGACTTTGAAAAATGGGAGACATTTGCCAGTGAGTCTGGAGATAAACGGAGAAAGGGCGATTAGTTTGCCCTGGAGGCTCTGAACGTGTTTCTTCCACTCTGGAGCCTTCATGTTGAGGATGGCTTGCACCTTGTCAGGGTTGGCCTCTATGCCCCGTTCACTGACTATGTAACCTAGAAATTTGCTGGCGGTGACGCCGAAGAAGCATTTTTCTGGGTTAAGGCGCATACCGTAGGCCAAGAGAATGGTGAATATGATTATGAGGTTTGCCACGTGTCTGCTGGCCTTTATGCTTTTTACCAACATATCGTCCACGTAGACTTCGATGATTTTGCCCAGATGTTTAGCTAACATAGCATTCATCAGCCGCTGGTAAGTTGCACCGGCGTTCTTCAAAAAGAAAGGCATGACATTGTAGCAGTATAGGCCCTCGTCGATGGTGAAGGAGGTGCACTCTTGGTCACCAGGGTGCATCTTGATCTGATTGTAGCCGGAGAAGGCATCCATCATACTGAGTAGCTCGTGCTCAACGGTTGCATCGACCAATTGGTCTATGCGAGGTAGCGGGAAGCTGTCCTTGGGGCATGCCTTGTTGAGGCCCTTGAAGTCGATACACATCCGCCACTTTCCACTGGGCTTTTTGACCATGACCAGGTTGGAAATACACTGAGGGTAATTGACTTGGTGGATGAATCCAATGTTCTGGAGCTTGGCAACCTCTTCCCTTATTGCACGGTATCTCTCCTCATCAAAGGCCTTTCGCCGCTGCTTGACAGGGTAGGTGGATGGTTTGATACTTAATTTATGTGTGATGATCTCGGGGGAGATGGCTGGCATGTCAGCATAGGACAATGCAAAGACGGCGGCGTTGTCACGTAGAAACTGGGTGAGTTCAGCCGCTAACTCCGGGTCTAGTTGAGCGCCTATGCGAACTGTCCGCCCAGGGTGCTCGTTAGAGATACTGATAACCCTCAAGGATGTTTCTGGGTTGACAGGCTCCATTTTGACATATTTCTTCTCGTCATCTATAGGGTCCTCAAAGATGTCTGGTGCCAGTGCATTGTTTCCTACCATAAGGATCTCGTGGCAGCGCGTTGACCGCGACACAGTTGCTGAATAACACTCACGTGCAAGCTGTTAACCTCCCTTCACACACCCTGTCCTGTTGGGGGTAGGTGATAGGAGCACAAAGTGTGACATTTTTAATATGTATTTTTCCTCATTTGGCTAAGTTATTCTCTTAAAATTAATAATTATAACATAGTTTATGTTTTTAGGTACTTCAAGGACGGAAATGGAGAAAACAGGCGAAAAAGAGCAGAAATGAGATTAAATTAAGGACAAGTCATTTTAGAAACTTTCCTCTTTCATTTTAGGAAATATTTCCTATTTTGTTTTAGGAAACTTTCTTCATTTGAACTTTTCTATTTCTGATTTTTATATTTTAATGAGAGTCCATCACATTAAGAACTCTTGACTGATGAATTCAAGGAAAACTTAAAACAAAAATCATGAAGAATTCAAGGAGATAAAAGGGAGTGTTTATAATCAATATTTATTATTGATTATCTTATTTACTATTGATTATAACTCTAATTAAATTCTGATTTTTCTTGATTGTAGGAGTTCATTATGTGCACAATTGGAAGAAGAAATTAGAGCAATTCAAAGGAGAGGAATAAGGGATGTATCTGGTCACTATTGAAGGAATATACAATGAGTCATTAAGGGGAAAAGAGATCAGAAAATCCAAGACTTTGTCATGAGAAAATCAAGCAAATTTGGAGGAGAAATCACCTCAAGATGACTGGGCCATCACAAAAGATGAGAATTCCACTATAAATAGCAGCCATTCTCTACTCCAAAATCATCACTTCTTCATACAAAATTCAGTTCATTAGCTTAGCTCTCTTCTCTCCAAAACCCTCTCCAAATATTCAGAAAAAGCCTCTCATTGTGAAGAGCTTTAGGACTTCTCCAAGGCTGTTCGTGTTCTTGAAGGCCAAGCCTTGTGTTCTCTTGACGTTCTCCAAGCTTCCTTGAAGATCAAAAAGTGTAATTCATGGCCCTTATTTCTGTTTTCGTACTCTTTAGTATTGAATTTCAGATTTCGTTTATGAACTTTATCATTGGAATTGGATTTTTGTTGAGCATGAGTTTATGTTAGTAATTTTCAGATTTGTTTCTTTATGTTCTTGATTTGTTTAGGATATCTTTACAATCTGATTTTGTGCCATCCTTTTATATCTTTAAGCATATGATTTTGGTTGAACAATTATGTTAATCTGCAGGTTAATAAAGCCAAATTTGTGTTCTGATTCACCTAATCGTTTTAGGACATAAATTAAAGTGGTAAAGGCTATGTATAATGGTCGAGATTATATGCTACATGTTTGTGCATTTGTAACTTCTTATGGATGCATACATGTTTGAATTCAGAATTCTAACTGCACTTAATGATTCATATTTAATGTTGACGGATGCTCTTCAGTATTAACGTGATGTTTTATATGAAATATTTTAAGTTATGGACTTTTCCAAACTTACAAGATTAAAGAAGAATTAAAGAGGTACTCGATCTCTTCAGACCTGTACTTCGAATTCATTTCTGATATTTAGTGTTGGCACAATTTTAGGTTGTTTAGATTGAAATAGTTCATTGCATGTTTATATGGTGTGGAAATTCTTATTTGAGTGTGAAGAAGTCGATCACATGTATATATTTATCTTTTTGTTTTATTTCGTAGGAACTTAGAAACCAAAAGTTAAATCCCCCCTTTTTATGGTTGTTTCTTGTGTAAATTTGTAGATAAATACTTGTTAATACTTGTTTTATTAATTACTAATTTAAATTGACCTTTTTGTTTAGGTGTACCCTACAATCCCCAGACTGAACGATCCCTGCTTATCCTATACTAACAACTACATTTTGCAGGGTTAAATTGTGAGGCTATTTTAGCTGCATCAGTAGGGAACTTCATGAGGAGCATGTATCCAGCGATGATGTACTTGAGCTTGTTGAGTGTCGGTCGACCAATTTGATGACATTATATGAACTGAGCAGTCCACAATAATGAACTCTGTATGGATTTCCGCCGTGCATGGACTAGCGCCGATAACTAGTCTCATGTAATCAGAACCTAATGGCTGTGTGACATCACCGGAGAAGCTGAGCAATGGCTCATGATCCTGTAGTAGTTTTCTATTCCGCTGAAGTTTGTTGTAGCAACCATTGAAGATGATTTTTAAAGCGGACCCGCTGTCAACAAGGACCCTTCCCACCGACCATTTATCGAGTATGGTGTTGATCAAAAATGGATCATCGTGGGGTAGATGTACTCTGCGCTTCTCCTCTTCTGAGAAGGTAATGGGCTCCCAACTAGATTTTAGGAGCTTAGCGGACCTTTCATGGCAGATATTGCACACCTCCTTGGGGTGGTTAGCACGTTCATAGCTTTTTTCTCCCTGTGAGACATGTTGGTGATTGGAGCACCACCGTCAATGGTGTTGATGCGACCCATGGGCTCAATGTTGGCGATCACGGGTGGTGGTTGGCGCACCTTGAATTGTTCTATTTTACCATCTCGGTACAAAGTCTCAATAGCTGTTTTGAGAGCATTGTAGTTATTGCCATTGTGCCCGCTGTCCTCTTGGTATTTACACCACTTGCCAGTGTTTCTGGGTTTACCCACCCTTGGGTACTTTCTTGGGGGTGGTGGCAGAATCTGGTCCTTGAGGACTGTAAACACTGCGTACCGCTGGGAGGACTACGTCTGTTTACTACGGTTATCCCCATGAGATGAGCGGTTGCCCTTATTGTAGTGTTGGTCCTTCTGTCGCTTGCTCTGGTAGTTGCCCTGTTGCCACTCTCTCTTCTTATCAGTTTGGGACATGGTAGGGGCCTTGTTAGCTGTTTCCTGATGAATGGATGAGGGCTGAGTGGATTTTGCTGCTGTCGGCGTAGGTGGTGGGGTTTCTCAGTATGTGATGAACTCTGCCTATGCATGGATCACAGCCTCGCTTATGACATGATCATATGCGGCGTTTGGATGGTTGTAGTTGAGATGATAGAGAAATGGTCCCTTGAGGAGTCCTTACTTGAAAGCTGTCAGGGCCATTGTCTTGTCAAGATCGCGGCACTGGGAAGTTGCCGCTCGCCATCTGGTGACGAATGCCTTAAATGTTTCTTCTGCCCCCTGCCTGAGGTTGAATAGGTGAGTTGTGTTGTGGTGTCCGGAAGACAATAGGATGAATCGAGAGAGGAAAGCATTTGACAGTGCACGGAATGAGTCAATGGACCCCGGTGGTCACTCAAAGAACCAACTCATCGCCTTGCTATCCAGCGTCTCACTGAACAAGTGCCAGAGGGTGGTGTCATCGAACCCCTTGTTATTGGTGACTTTCTTGAAGGTGTCCATATGGACAAAGGGGTCAGTCATGCCATTGTAATGAGACATCTTTGGAGTCTTTGAGTGCGCCGGGCGGATGGCATGCAGGATCCTAGCGGTGAATGGTCCTGACCTAGACGCGAAGAGTGAATTTAGCATTGGCGCTAAGGCCCCTGCCTCCTCCCGGATTAGCCTTTGCTCTAGTTGTTGCATCCTTTCCAGGATTAGGGCGGTTGCATCACCGATGGGCCCCGCCTGGGGGCAGGTGGATTTCCCTCAGTTCTAGCCCTAATCGCAGAGCGGTTGGTTATGGTTGTGACTCCGCCTCCTGCTCCAACATTAGCCTGGGCGGGGGAGGTGGGCCCATCCCCAATAGCTCTGGTGGGTTCAGCGGTACCTGCATCTGTATGATTGGTCCTGGTACCAATCCGCCGGTGTTAGGATGACTGTGCCTGGTGCTCCGCGATTGCTCGCTTTGCGCTAGGTTGGTGTTTGCTTCCAGCGCCTTCTTCAGCTCATCAAATCTTGACATCAGCATGGCCACCTGCTTTTGGGCCTCGGTCTTTTCTCTGCACTCATGCTCGCGCTCCCTACTTGCTTTGTGAAGGTCCGCCAGTGCCAGCTCATACATAGTGGCAATGTCTTGCACCGGTGGGCGGCTACCGCTCGGCTGAGCCTCCACTGTAGTTTGGGTTGGCGGGACCTGGGGTTCCATGCCGGGGTTGACCGGTGTGTTGAATAATGCACGATTAACGTTAACCGCTGGATTAACGTTGATCGTGGGGTTAGTGGGGTGGGGTTTGGCGGATTGATCCGTTCGTTCTTCAGTGTTTCCCCCACTACCATTAGTCATGATGGATGTGGTGGGATGGCCTTTTATTCAAGGATTCCCACAGATGGCGCCAATGTTAATGTCTAAAGTTCAGCAGTAGCTGAACCTAGGTTAACGTTGATCCGATGAGCAGATCGCTACTTGTGATGTTCTCAGAGCTTCCGCTACCTGTCAAGTAAAATACAGAGGGCGTCAGAGGGAGACCGCGTTCGGCGGTCCTCTCTTCTCCTATGCCTAAGTTAGTCAATGTACTTATGTTGACAAATTAACAGTAGGTAAGTAGTAAATGTGTCATTAATGAGGAGAGAGGAGAGAACCTTTTATAGGTGAGGAGGGAACTGATCTTCTCCATGTTTTTTATGTGGGACTGATGTGCTTCAGTCCCCAGCTTCTGATGCTAAGTTGGCGCGGTGATCTGGGGTTAGCCGGGGCTCATGCGGTAGTCTGTTTGGCTGTGTTTCCGTAGGTCACATAGTTGGCGGTATCATGAGTGTAGTTCATTATAGCTAATTATGCTTGCAAATGCTCATGTAAGGAAAATAAGTGAACGCATTTTGTTAGTAATGAGGATTACCTGTCAGTTTGTCACTTTGCTTGGCGGCTTGTGCCAGATATGATTTTGGTATAAGATAACATTTGATGTACGTGCCTTCTGGTCATGGATAAATAATGAAATTATCTATTCTTTAAAAAAAAAAATAATAAAAAATAAAAAAGTCTTATTTCATGTCTAAATGAAGTCCAATATAAACACTGAGAATTTTTTTTTGGTCTAATATAAACATTCACTACAAAAAAGAATTGCAATGGCTTCGGAAGTTTGCGTCCGCACACTTTTGTCGTCGCCAAAGGCTGACATTTCGCTTCGGCAAAGCTACACCATCGTACGTCTTACGATCGAGTAGATAGGCCGTCGCATGGGGATAACTAAAGATTAGAACTTGGATTCGACAAAGATTAGCTGGCGCAAGGTATGAAAAGTTTGCCATTGCAATATACATGTCGTCGCATAAGAACTTAAGAAGGTTACGATGCTATGGGATTCTTCTAAGAAAATCTGATTTTGAGTCGAAAAAGCCCCATTTTCTTCAACCCTCATCCTCTCCCACAACCCTCTATATCCTTTTCTCCGTTCTTGTTCCAACTCACCAAATTGAGGTTCGAAGAACTTGGTTGCCATTGGGTTGATTTGAATCCAGATCCAGGGCTTTTTCTTGTTTGTGTATTTCAATTGATTTCCTCGATCTCCTATCGTTCCTTTTTCATTATTGTTGAACTCTAGTCAACTAACATGCTTCAATTTCGTTGGCTAGGTTTCACTGTGAATTCCCCTTTCACTCTAGTTTGCTAAATGAGAAGCCTCCAATCCCCCCCCCCCCCCCCATCCTTTATCACGACTATTCTCTATGTATCCAATTTCACAACGAAAAAAGAAAACCCAAGATTTTTGGGGAAAATCAGAGTGAATGTCAAGGACATCTTGGGTTTGCTCAAAACCATGCATCCCTTGTAGCGGGAGAAGAAATCGTGGCCTCGCAAGGAGTCTCAGTGCAAACCCTATGGCATTTCATGATGTAATCTCTAATTTCACTTCAATTCAACTAATTTTGATTTATTCGATGCTAGTTTTCTCAAATTTTGATGTAATAAATGGTGAATTGAACTGATGGCTTGTGTTTGGCCTTGTCGAATTTTAGGTCTATACCCTAATTGGCGGTGTGCAGTTGTAGCTCAGAGAAGGCCCTCCAACCAGTTGAGAAGGTTATTAGGTTTTCTGATAGTTCATTTACTCATATTTGTAATGCAAAAGATATTTATATATGGCAGTATGCATTCTTGAGCTGTCTCGAATTTCAAATGCTAGTGGTAGGTGTTGGCAATGGCTTCCTTTTACAAATTATGCACAGAATGATGACTTACAGCTTTTACCATTGGGTGACTTTTTATACATTATGAAGTGTGCCTCCTAATGCTAGTTCTGCTTAGAAGATGTTTATGGTAACACCTACTTTGCAGATTAGAGTTGTCAACGGTGTCCTGCCTATTGGTGACTATTCCTTTGCTAAGAATAACAAAGTATGTACAGAATAACCTCAACTATGCTCGGAAGTGGCCTCTCTTCTTATAGAGTTGGAATCCTTACTTTGTATCATCTCATCTGTGAATATCTAGCTTTTCTTATTTGTTTATCTATTCTTTTAAATTTTTGTGTATTTGTGGATGTTATCAATAATACACTAACAAAGAGTCTGAGAAGCATTGACTGATCCTATAGCCTGTAGGTATCAAATAAGTATTTTATTTGTATGAGCTTGTTTAATTAACAGTGAGAGTGCTTTTGGATTCATTGGCTTATTTTCTAATATTATTTCTTATCTACATTATAATGCCAAAGTTGACTACTACAAAACCTTGATGGGAAGTGTGTATTGTTAAACCTGGAGGTATCCAATTGAAG
Organism: Rosa lucieae; assembly: GCA_024704745.1. Lineage (NCBI taxonomy): Eukaryota > Viridiplantae > Streptophyta > Magnoliopsida > Rosales > Rosaceae > Rosa > Rosa lucieae. The sequence continues at coordinate 7,956,398 of CM045493.1, forward strand.
GTAAATATGTGTTTATCAAATTAATTCTTGTATGTATATATAGATTTTGTTTTTCCTCTTGCACTACTGTCTTTGTTCATAAGAGTGAAAAATGTTCAAATTTCTTCTTCCACTGCTGCCTTTGCACTAGTAATTAAGCTAGAATCTATACCAACAAGGTATCTATTGCTGCATGTGTTTATATTGACTGTTGTCGATGTGCATCTTTTTTAGCCAAATTCTAAATCGTTTTCGTGATATAGCAAGCAAGGTATCAGTGATTTCAATTATAGTTTGTTGATGGATTTTTTTTTTTTGTCACTCAACTCTTAACTTCTGGACAGGTGGCCTGTGCTAATTCAAAGAAGTTGCGGTGTTTCCATAACTATTGATAATTCTGGAAATGAGAATTCTCTTTTCTTAGCTGAGCATCCATGTCCTTTTTTTGAAACAATGGTTCATTGCATTAGATGACCAGCCAAAAAGCCAGAGTCTAATATACACTTGAAGATAGAAAAATGGCGGGGTTTAGGTAACAACCACGCTCCTATCGAAGTAATGTAAGCTCATTACAAGTCAATTTTGAGCCTGCTTTGTAAGCGAACTCATAAACAAAGAACAACTTCGTGTCTTCTAGGGCAAAATCAATGACTAGCATCCCCATTAGCCAGGCGCGCAATTGCGGTACCAACAGAGAGCCACTTCCTAACAAACAAATAGGAGCAATTCCTTATCCATAAGCTGCTTGAAAAATGCCAATCTTATTCCAGATAATTACCAACTCTTGAAGAAGTCATGATCCGCAAACGATTGGTCATGGACCATATATTAGCCCAACTACCCAAGAAAGTCCACCTCTTAGGCCAGGCTCATCCTCACCACTAAGTGATAAAAGAGGGTGGCAAGGCACCCTCCCTTCTAGCCCACCACATAGGGCCTAACAACTTAAGCTTGAGTCCAGGCCCAAAGACCCAAGTCCAAACCTGAGCAAATGGAGCAGAAACCCTAGAATACATCTGCCCATCCATCACCGCCGTCATCGCCATCGCCGCCGCCACCAAGTTTTCCCGCGGCCGACCACTCCAGCACCGCATCCCCGTCAAGCTACAGATCAGTAACCTCCCTTGCAGGCGGTAGTAGAATCTAGCAAGAACGCAGAGAATTCCCTGCCAAGACCACCATGTTGAATTTATTTTGAATATGTTATAAGAATATTGACTACAGTGGCCAATTTAGTTTGCGCGTATCCTGTACTACTGAAAAACTTGCTTACTTGCCGATTGATACTGTCTTGCAGGTGCATGTGTACATCAAGTGGCGTGCGACTAAAAATTGGCCTGAAACTGATGATGCTGTTGAAAAGGTGATTTCAATACTATGTGTTTCATGGTGTTGTTTTACTGGCATTTTACATCCATTTTAATGTGTGTGTGTGTGTGTGTGTCTCTGTGTCTGTGTCTGTGTCTGTAATATTTTAGACCCATGATCTAAAAACTGGTTTACACGAGGAACAAGTTTGTTTATAATCTTGAACTGTTTGGCTTTCAATCCATTTAAAGGATGAGTAGTCGCACAACTGGATGAGTGTGTAAAGCTGTTAGTACTGTCTGTGTCTGGTAAAGGAACATACCATTTGCACAAGAGAAACACTACCTTTAAACCTTAACAACTGCAATGTTCTGACTATGGATTGAATATGGTAGTTGTTCTTATAAAAGTACTAGCATACCTATGCTCTAATCTGCCTCTTACATTCAATCTGTACTGTTTTTGAATAATTCTAGGTCCATGAAGGTGCATTTGGTTCTGTTGGTAATGATTAGTCACTTCATAATTACTTGGAATCTCTGGGACCACATCAGTAACAAGCATGTCTGTAGTTGGTCATCAAAGAGAAAGAGAGAGGTGAGTGATATGAAGCCCCCCTCCTACCTCTCATGAAAACTTGTACATATTTATACTTTATATTTTGAAAGACCATTTTTATTCATTCATAGCCATCATAAATACTTATGTTCTACTGATGACACTTAGATGATTGAGAGTTGTGATAAATATTAGCCATTCTTTCATCAACCTAGAAGACATACATAATTCATTTGGGATATTGTACGCTCGGCCTTCTAGAAATATACCTAGATGAATTTATGCTTTTGTTTATCTAATTCAGGCTTTTGGTAGTATTAACTTCTAGCTAACTGCTGCTTTGTTATATAATTGAAGATTGTTAGCTGCTGCTTTGTTATATAATTTTTCAAGGTTGTATTTAACATTTGACTCTAAAATTTGTCATATAGGAAGGGCTCTAAAGCATCAATTCAAGCTTGGTGAGCAGCTTGGTAAGCTTCTGTTTCTTCCTAGTCAGGCTTGGTGAGCAGCTTCTGTTTAATCTTGAAGTTAAGGAAGATAACTACCTTGTAAAGCTTAATTATCTTGTAAACTTCTTTAGAAGCTTCATTCTTTTTGTAACATTCATGAGAAAAATTAAAGTGTATCCCTTTTGTATAACCTTCATTCCTTTTTGTATAAGCTTTACTCCTTTTGTATAGCTTTTATCCCAAAAATAAAATAAAATAAATTGGCATGCATATTGGCATGCCGGATTTTTTTTTATTGATAAATAGCACTTTTGCGACAGCGTTTTTGCAGTCGCAAATGACTTTGGTGATGGAAAATGACTTTGGTAGTGGTTGGTGGTGTCGCTAATGGTATTGGCAACGGCATTTTTCATTCGCAAGATTCTTGCGACGGCAAATACTCTTACGACGGCGCATTTGCCGTAGCAAATAGCATTGGCGACGCCACCAACGGCGATAGAAGATTTGCCGTCGCTAATACTCTTACAATGGCGCATTTGTCGTAGCAAATAGCATTGGCGACGCCACCAACGGCGATAGAAGATTTGCCGTGGCCAATGCAATTTTTTTTGTAGTGATTGAGATGAGTATTGATGTTTGTGTTGAAACTTGAAAGCAACTTCTTTTTTATCATTTGAGGAGGAAAAGCACCAGTTTCAATTCATATTTTTGGAGTTTATAATATCAAACGTTGAGAGGGTTTTTAGTGATTAAAACTATAAACCATGCATAGTAATTATACAAGATATACTTGATTACATACACAAAAAGAAAGCGATATATTTCGCTAACAAAAGAGAGATCAGTACTCACTGAATGAAGCTAAGCTTGCATCAAAGCACCTTTTTGTCTTTTTTTTTTTTTTTTTCTTGAGAACATCAAAGCACCTTTAGCGATCGATGCTAGAATACCTAGTAATAATATTCGAATATTTTCCATCTCCAATCAACGTAATACCATCTTTTTTAGTCGTAAGACTCCCGGCTTCACATAAATCAAAAACTGGCCCCGGAAGCTGCCTGAATAGCCTCCGAAACAGTCTTAAAGTTCCCTGATCCAAGTTGATCGCAATAATGAATGTGGGGTTGTAAGATTTTATTTGGTACTTATTTCCCTAAACACTAAGAAAAAACTATGGAGCCCAATAGAGCTAGTGGCTTGCACGATCCATACCTTAAAAGGAATATGTATGGGTAAATTCCTTCTATGCTATGATTGATATCTAAGGTATGGTCAATTGGACACTTTGGTACATAGTCTTCAACAGAGAACAATTTGATACTTGAACTTAGGCTCCCTTTGATATTTTGATACTTCTATTAATTTTTCAATTAAAAGTAAGGATAAAATTGACATTAAGATATGTATAAAAACAAAAGGATTAAATTTTGCTTACTACCCTGTACTTTTAAGGGTTCATCAGTTCAATCCCTGCACTTTTAATTTAGAGAAATTTTTTCAAACAGTACCCGAACTAAGGCACACTCTTAACTTCAGTACCCGACTATGCAAAACTATCACTTTGATGCCCCAAGTTTGAAGCCTGACCTAAGAATGGTACACGTCGTCCATGACGGTGTTAACTAGCTGACCACGTGGTATATTTTGAGGGGTAATTCAGTCCAACTTTTTTTTTTAACTTAATTAAAAAAAAAATAAGACCAATTTTTTTTTACACCAACAACACCGTTCAGTACAGAGAGAGAGAGAGAGAGAGAGATAGAGAAAATAGGAATGACTACCACATCTGTATCTCTATCCCCATAACTTTTCCCCCAATTCTCAAACCAAACCATTGCCAATTTCTCAGAACCTAAAAACCAAATTCTTTGCGTTTGCCCTCACAAAACAATTTTTCTACCAGAAAGACCTTAACTTTCAACAACCCACATGAGAATATCAACCAAAGAAGCACCCCAATTTGGAGAACCTATGCAACCTTAGTTGAATCTGTGGCTTCAGAAGCAAACCCAATCGAGACTACATAGGAGATAGTGGCCACCACTAGTGATGATGGAATTACTTGCAGAAGAGCATCTTTCTTCCACAACAGAATCGAACAATGGAGTTATAGAGTGGGACAGTTATCTCACAAGCTCCGGCAACTACCTCCTCAAGTAGGGTTTCAGCGTGGCGGTACCGCCGACCGTTGATTAGGATTTTGATCATGGTGAGGTAGGTGGAGTGGTCGAGATCCGATTAGGATTTCATGGCCTCGTCGACATCGGGTTTGAGTTTATGGACCCATGTTTCGAATTGCTTCTCTAGTGGGGTTTGGGTTTTGAATGAGTTCGGAGGGTTTTGGGTGGAAGGGGAGGAGGAGGAGGAGGATATGAGGCGATGATAGAGTAACGGGAGGGTGAACGAAAATAAGGGGTCGGGGATTACGTGGCCGGAGGAGAGAGTTGGGTGTTGAAGAGAGAGGATATTGGGGCATCAGAGAGTAGCGGTGAGAATGCGAAGCAACATCGCAGGCATTGTCTGAGAGGGAGAGGTGAACAGTGAGGGGGAGAGAGATCAAGATGCTATGTATAAGATATATATATATATATATATATATAGAGAGAGAGAGAGAGGGAAAAAAAATATATAAAAAAGGTCTGGGTTAAGATGGAGTGACCCAATTACCCCTCATGGTTTGTCGTGTGGCTCGAGACTTAATGCTGTCATGGACGGCGTGTACCATTCTTGGGTCGAGCTTCAAACTTGGGGTACAAAAGTGATAGTTTTGCATAGTCGGGTACTAAAGTTAAGAGTGGGCCTTAGTTCGAGTACTGTTTGAACAATTTTCTCTTTAATTTAATCAGAAAAGTCCTCGCACTCTCCAAATTCATCAAATCGATCCATTCAGTCACTATTCCGTCAATTTTCTCCGTTAAGGTGCTGACGTGGCACTTTTTCACAGGGAAATTCCCAAAATATCCCTACTCAGAGCTACAACTGACTTAACCTGCAGAAGCATACTTCACTCTCTCTCTCTCTCTTTCACCCTCGTCTTCTTCCCCAAACCCTATTTCCCTCTCTCTCTCTCTCTTCCCCCTACCCAAAAAAATGGAGGAGGAGAAGAAGAAAACCTATCTCAATCTTCTTTTCCCTCACCTTCACTCTCCTCCTCTCCTTCTCTGCTGCCCTTGACGTGTCACCAGACCCTCCTTCGCTCCCCCTCCCCTTCGCCCCCACTCTCCCCAAACCCGAATCCACCTCCGACACCTCCGAACCTGACCTGGACTCCCTCTCCCTCTAACTCCACCACCTCGACGCCCTTTCCTCTAACTAAACCCTCTCCCAGCTCTTCCACCTCTACCGCAACGCGTACAAATCGAGGTTGGAGAAATACGAAACTCCTAGGTCCATCTCTCTACGGTAGAACCGCGCCTTGACCTCCTTCGGTTGCTCGTGGAAGGCCTTGACAGTGGCGATCGTATAGTCGAGAACCACCGATGGTATGCCGTGGTTGGTGATCTGGAAGAAACTGAAGTTTCGGCACGTGCTTCTAACTTGGTCAACGCTGGAGGAGCGGCGAAGGTCAGAGAGGTCGATGGTGGGGATTGGTTGGGCGTTGGGTCAGGTCGTAGGCTGGAATTGCTGTAATATTTTGGGCGGTGGATAAAGATTCGGGGGATGGAGGAGAGACCCGAGTCGACAAGGCCTTTGACTTCAAGCTTGGAGTATTCGAATTGCTTCACTTCTTCAGCTTGGTCATAACCTTGTTCGCCGATCAAGATACCATTTGCCTCTATTTCTTTTGTGACTGTTTATCAGTTCTCTATTATCTTCTTCTTTTTAGATTTTTATGAATTTATGATCCACGAGGAGTTGGTGATTATTAAAAAATGGTTTAGTTGGAGGAAGAGTTGGATGAAGGAGTCAAGGCAAGACCCGAAGCTGCCGTTGTTGATCGGGGAGACGTTGAGGTCGTGGTGGGAGAATTCAGCGGCGATTTCGGAGAGGGTGATCCTTCATCGCCGTTGAGGGTGTGGTTGCGGGAGGAGGCCTTGGAGGTGGGGCATCTAGTTGAGGAGGCTTGAGGAGGATGAGAATGGTTGCTGGGGTTTGATCAATTCGGGCTGGCCATCGTCGATTTGAATGGACTCAAAGTCGGAGATGTCGTCGATGGCGGACTTGGAACCTACGGTGGCAGATTTGGATCCATCATTGTGTGCGTGGGCTGAATGAATCAGATCGATCTTGGGAAGCTGGTTGAGAATTGAACGAGGGAAGGAATGAGAAGAAGGAGAGTTTGTGTTTATACTTGTATGGGTATTTTGGAAATTTCACTGTGAAAAGGTGCCGCGCCTGCATCTTAACAGAGAAAATTGATGGAATAGTGACGGAATAGATCGATTTGATGAAATTGGAGAGTGCGAGGACTTTTCTAATTAAATTAAAATTGTAGGGACTGAACTAATGAACCCTTGAAAGTACAGGGTAGTAAGCATAATTTAATCCAAAACAAAATAAACAAAACATGAGTTTTGTGGGTTGATGTCCGTTCTTCATCATTTTATGGGTATGAATTAATGCTCTTGGGTTATGTTGAAGATGAAATAATCGAATTTTATATTTAAAAAATATAGTAATCATGATTTGAACACCCAAAAGACTACACCGAACTATGTTTAATCAACGAAAAGTAGTCTCGTGGGTGTTCAAATCACGACGACTAAATTTTTTAAACTTAAAATTCAATTATATTATCTTCAACATAACCAAAAATGCAAAATAAAAAAATCTTCAACATAACTCAAAAGCATTAATTCATGTTCGCTTGCTTCCAAAAAAAAATATTAGCTTAAACGTTTGCGGCTCCAAAAAACCCGGATTTTCTTGGTATAGGGTTTGGCGAATTTCTGCTCGTCCGGTGGCGGCTTGGAGTCAGTTTGGGTTCGCCGGGCCACTATCGAGTTGCTACCGGACAGGTGCTTTGAATGCTATTGCTTGGGTGGTTAGGAGAGATGTTTTGGCTCGTGGTATTGGCAGGTTGGTCGGCGAATAGTTTCGGGCGGCATCTATGGGCGTGGTTGTTTGTTTTTCTGTATGGGGACGGCGTGCTCATCGAGGTCTTCCAGATCCAGCGGTGGCGTGGTTTTGGAGCTTCTAGGCGATGATGCGCGGTGCTAAATCGGCGTAGCGGGCTCGTGGGAGGCTCGTGTCAAAGCACTGCTTTAGCGATGGCTCGTGACGCCGTTGGTTTCTCTCTTGGAGGAGCTCGGTGGCGGGACTTTTGTTTCGGGCAGAGGTCATGCGGAGGAGCTGCACTGACATGTACAGGCAGCAAATGGGTGAAGGAGATGGTATCAGGGCTTGGGTCAACCATTTCTTCAAGTTGGGCCTCTCCTATTGGGTTGCCCTCTAGGCTTTCTAATTTGGGCTGAGGTGTTTTTTCCCTAGGCCCATCCCTATGTTTTAGTTTATCTATTTACAATAATTTCCTTGTATTAGGAAGTTATGCATTTTGTGCACTCTATGTACCTCTAGCGCCTTTGGAGTAGTACCAAAGGAGGATTCTCGCTGGTCTACGAATTTATTTGTCGAATGAGTGGGTCTATATGTATGTACCACTGTGGGTACTATCACTATCTTCTTGTCTACTGTGGAAGGGTATGTAACGTCCTATTCTGGCGTGGGATGAATATATATATTGGCACCCGTTTTGGGTTGATTCAAAAAAAAAATGACATGAAAAATGATGAAGACCCAGGACTAATAGTCATCAACCCATAAAACTTATGTTTTTTTTATATATTTATTTTTATACATATATTCTAAATGTCAATTTTATCCTTACATTTAACTGAAAAAAAAAAAAAAAAAAAAAAAAAAAATTAACAGAAGTACCAAAATGTCAAACGAAGGCTAAGCTTAGGTATCAAATTGTCCTCTTTTGAAGACTATGTACTAGAATATTCAATTGACAATACCTCAGTTACCATAGAAGGAATTTACTCAATATGATACCTACTATACGTAATGCGGTATGTGAATTCTATCACTAAGGTGTTTCTTAGGTTTGCTTTAAGTTAATGTTCTACTCTTTTGCTAAAATTTGCTATTTTTCAAAGGTTGATTCTGGTTTAATGTTTTTCTATTTTTTTATTACTTAGTTGAATATCTTCCTCGTATCATCAAAGTTCAGCATTAAAGGGTCTGGTACTCTTTTTAATGAGGGCACTGTACCCTTTTGGATGTATTGTCCACTAGTTTATGAATGAAATACTCCTTCTAATGAAAAAATATTTAGCATTAAGGTTTGATAAAGATTCTACATTAGAAAATGTAATTGAAAATATATAACGATTGAAATGATGAAGCGTTTTGGAGTTAAGAGTTTTGGACGAGTCATCAACTAGTTCTAATCGATTTGATGCAAAAGTGATGAAGCGTGATAAAGGATGAGAGCTGTTTGTCATTTTACATATGGAATTTGGAGATTCGGAATTTTTTTTCTGAAAAAGGAGATTCCGGGATTCAAAGTTACCATGTCCTTATATATATATATATATATATATATATATATATATTGAATGTCCTACGTCTTTTAAAAGTCGCACTCATGTTCATATATGGCCGGGACATTAAGGGTCAAGTTAATCATGGATATTCAATATTCATAGGCCTTTACTCCTTTAATCAACACGTACCATATAAACCTTATCTGCATAATTGCTATGCCAACCAAGTACGTACTATCATGATCTTGATTCTCCCGTACTTAATTAGAAAGGAACAGGTTCATCCCTTAGTTGAATGAGTATATTCACCTTCTCTTACGATTAAGTCATAATAACTTTATAATTTTCTAATCCGATCATTCATGTTGTATAACGTAATATAAACATTAGCTCTGTAAAAAAAAAACAATTAAATTGAAAACCTTTTAGTCATTCATTTTTATGAAATACATGAACGGTTCATCATCATAGTAGTTAGTGTTGTTAGAACTATCTATTTATTTGATTCAATTAGATAATTAAACGATTTTTAATTCGATTGATTTCTTACAGAAATGATATTTAAAGGCTTATTTAAGATATGTACCGTTGGATTATAAATTAATTAAGTAAAAATATGTTAATCGACAATGAGAGTAAATATGTTCATTCACCCTAGGGGTGAATCTAAGAATTATTCATTTGAAAGTAGCCGTGAGGAATCGTAGAATCTTTGTTTTAAGGATTGGCGCACTACAAGTGCATTATTGATTATTTGATTTGGGTCAGCGCACTGAAAGTGCATTACAGAGTGAATTCGGTTGTACTGCGTAGGAAGTAGAAGTAAGAACTTCCCAGTTTCCAGCTTTTTTCAGTAAAGCAATGAAGCATGTTACTGATTGTGAAGTGTGGTAATGGAAAGCGATCGATTTCCATACCAGATTAGACCATGGATAACAAAAAGAAACTAAATTCCTCTCTTCTTTTATGAAAAATATGATATTCCCATAAAACCATTTTCAAAGCATTTGGAAAAAAAAAAAAACGCACACACACACACACAAACTTCACTGATCTGGGTTGACGGGAAGCTGATGTGCACCAGAAATTGTAAATACATTTTATCTTAATCATGCTTTGGGTGATCAAAGCGGCGATGACACCATTTCCAATTGAAATCACTTTTTTTGTTTGTTTTAGGAATCATCATCAATAACATAAAACTGAGTATGAACAATTCACACAGTGCCATATATAACCATCAAAAAATCAGTTTGCTCCATGTTGAAGATTAACTAGAGCATAGATTTCATGCAATTGAGAGATACAGAGAGAGAGATGGGGATGAAAGGGGGTTGTGCAGGAGAAGGTGCAAAGCGAATAAGGGTAAAGTAGGAATATTTAGAGTGAAAATAAACAGAAAAAAAAATGTTAAAGGTGTATCCCATGGGAGTGGATTCCATGCACCTACGAGCATATGCACTGACAGCACGTGGTCCCGTGCGCCGTTAGTGGAAGACAGACGTTAGCTAATCTTCAGTTAGTCAACAACAATGAAATTGAGACAAAAAATCCTGCAGTGGAGTAAAAATAAGTTTTACCGCCCAACTAAAACCTCCCACCCCCCAACTAAAACCTCCCCTGCAGATGACTCCACCCAGATTCATAACACGACTCGGGTCGGAGAGATCCCTACAGGCCGATTAGACTAGACAGCAGAGGGCAGAGGTCGTGGTAATCTAATAAACCCAAGATCTAACGGTCTCCGGTCAAGGTTCGTCGCCGAGATTTCTCCGTCACCTGTCCGGAGCGACTACAAAATTGTAAGCGCTGAGGTTTAGCGGTTCTGACAACTAACCCATATGCTGTACATAAAGACCAAGCTCAACTTTGAAATCCTTTAAGCACCTATTGTATGAATGATAGTATAACACCTTGTTTTAATCCAATTGCAGAGAGCAGTACACACAACTGTTCTCAAGAGGGTAACTCATCTCCATGACTCCAGATAATTATCCTCAAAGAAGAATGGGGTGGTCCTCAGTCTAAAAGAAAACCATGGTGCTGCCTTGAGAAAATACCCAGGACGCCTTGTCATCAACACAAGGTCCAACTGCTGTATAACACTAGAATTTGTTTCTCTTGTCTATTACAGTATAGTTTACCTTTTTTTTTTAAGGACTATAATGTAGATTACCTTGCCAAACCAAAATTCATACACCTATTGTTAGTTGTTGTCGAGTAGTATGTAAATTGATCATGACTATTTCTATACATGAGTTGTTGCACCATTTGTCCCTTTTTGAGTCTTGGACAGTGTCTTTTCTTTCGAACTCTTGTATGCAACATCAGTCCTGACTCAAGTATCAATTTGTTAGATTTCCTCTCAATTCAGTTACATTTGCTTATCTCGATCAATTGTTGTAAAAGTCTATCATTTGGTTATTGCACCATTCAATTTCAAAAACAAAAGGATAACTTTGATGGATCAAAGAAGTAGATTTACACAAGTACATGCTATATTTTCACAAAGAATATAACTACACAGAGAGCCAAATGATTACCAGTACATGGGACTCAATCTTCAAGTTGATTAACTATAAAACAGACATAAAGATAGCTAAATTAAATTGTTAACAGCATTTGTTCAAGTCTTCTAGATAGGCATAAAGAACTTCAAGAGCCATGCGTACACATCTTTTCACAAGCCTGTTCTTCATACTTTGATACGGGACCATTCCAAAAGTTTCATCCAACAATGATTCTTCCAAATAGTGTTGATATAAATCAATATATTGATGTAGTTAATACGTTACAGATGTTTTGATTCTCTTTTAATACCAGATCCTCTTCTTGCCTCACTGCGTCTCACAACTCAGGTTCTCTCTCTGCTTTGTCTATCTATGGAGAGGGTGCTACTTGAGCAAACTCAGCTTGAGTAAGCTTCTCATCCATTCAAGCTTGCACAATAACTTTCTTCAGCTCACTTGGCATATGTTCATCTACAATCACAATAGATGACATTCAAGCACATGGAGAAACAAAAGCAAAAAAAATACATGCATAGATACATTAAGCTCAGCAGGGTTGACATTTAAGCTAGAGTAAATATGGCAAGAAGCTAGAGTTCGGAAAACTAATATAAAACAGATTAGAGAGCTTAAGTCATGGCAAGATTAAGGAAACATAGTCAACTGCACACAAGCACATATGTACACTTAATATTAACATATAGGAATGCACAAGGACCAACAAATAGAACAGCATAGATCATACTCGGACTCGAGCACTCATCCTCTCAGAGTTCTCAATTACAGAACTGATCCTCCTAAGGCTTACACTATCTTAATACTGAATATTTTTTGCGTATGATGTATGCATCTCCCCTCCATTATTCAACAAAGAAAATCTAAAGTTCAACTACACAAAATCACAAGAAAGAAATGAACAACCTCCACCTAATTTTAATGGAGTGAAAGTAGCAATGATGCACTATGAAACTAAATAAGCCTAGAGAAGACCATAAGCAAGTAATTAGAAGAATGAGCTTACCACTTTTGGGTCTCAATAATGTTCAGTAGTAGCTGTTTGTTCTTATTACCAATCTGCAGCTAATGATAAAATTATTTTTAGAAATCATACCTCAAAGTAAAAACAAGTTATTGTAAGGTCACAATTAGCATGAAGAATATAATCATTATACCTTCTACTTTTTTGTTCAGAAAAGCTTCGTGAATTCAGAAGCTACACATACCAACTTCCTTTTGAATGATTCGCATCCCAGCAATGTGAATTAAATTCAACCAATATTCCATCAGTTTAAGATTGAATTAGGCAGTAAACATAATTGTATCCTGCTTAATTCACACAAATGGTGTTCCACTTCAAGGGACTAGCAAGGTTGTGTTTCTTTCCAAAGGCTTATCCATGTCCTTTATATCTGCACCGAAATTCACAGTAGTATGAAATGGCATGACAAAGATATATAAACTAGATCAGCAAGAATGTAACCTACTTGGGCATCTGGCTTCTAGTTTCTTTTACAAGAAAGATACAAGAAAAAGTATCAAACTATAACTAGAATTTCATCAACTGTCCACTTGATCCATAGTTCAAAATCAATATTCACAGTGTCAATTTGTTGTAATGATAATAGTCATTAACCCACCTAGCCTTATTTGAATTCGTATCAAAAGCATGAAATTTCCATTGTATAGTAAAAGAGCATGTTTCAAGTTCAAATTGCATAATTGAAATAAATTTACAATAGAAACTCGGCAAGAAATGGGAAAGCCGATCAGGAATATACCTTAAAGGGCCAAAAGATCGGAGACATCAATCCAGGAAGTCACTGAAACTGAGACCTTACTGAGCTCCCGCCGTGACCTCATCCCGTGACATTTGAAATGGCTGCCATTCCAGCAATGTTGATTTGGAGACTGAAGAATGATTTAGGAATTTCCGCGAAGAGTGAAGGAGAGGAATTTGGGAAGCGGAGACACCTTGGTTCGCTCTGTTAATTGAAACAAAAACCAAATTTGAACAAACCCAATAGATTGGATCTCCCAAATTACTCCCTAAATTTGTAATTGAAAAATTAAAAGAATTAAACCCCCCCTCATTCTATGTATCTCTGTATTCAAAATGTAGATATCTCAGAGACCTCTATGTATCTCTTTTTGCAAATTCTAGATTTCTCGAAACCCCTAAGCCTACCCAGACACACAAAAAAGCATTTAGAGGAAGGAAGAGGAGCAAGAGAAATACCACAAAGCCGGTGAGCTTCCTTTGCCTAACAATGGGAATCTTGGTGCCTTGGATTTGCTACGAGATAGAGAGAATCTTCTGACAATCTGGGTATGAAGAAGATGGATAATGGGAGAATATGGAGGTATTAAAGGTAGGGATAGCGTTTTATGATTTTTTTTCTTTAATTGAATCAAAGTGAGGGAATATGAAAATAGATAGCGGGAATTTTAAGTTGATTTGAATATTTTACCGCCATAAATTAAACAACCATTGAAAATTTTTGCAAAATTTTGAAAATTTTAAGTTCTGGCGGCATTCTTTTTCCAAGTTTTCACTTTTTTCTTGACTTTTAGTTTTAAATCTATAACAAGAAAGAAATAAAAACATTATCAATGCTATTACTATTTAAAAGCACCCACTTTTAGAAATACTTTTCAATCGTTTCAAAAAAAAAAGAAATACTTTTCAATATATTAAGGATATTATAGTATTTTAAAAAATGTCAAGAAAATAAATATAAATAAAATACTAAATTGTGAGAAGTTTCCACCCCAATTTTTTTTTTTGCGGTTTTCATATTAGTTTCATCTTTGATCCATGTGGTCAACCAAATGTACATCTTTAATTAGTTTTATCAAAAGAAAACTGAAGTGAGAGAGGATGTTAGGTTTATAATTTTATGTAGGTAGATATGACGAATGAGAGAGGATGTCCAGTTTAAATTTATGTAGTTTTTTTATTTATCGAATAGCAAGAAATCCCAATATGCTTCTTAGGATATCGAATCGCAATAAAGGTATATCTTTTTAGATACCACATGATCAGCGGAAAAGAAATTAATCAAACCAACCATTTGATGCGATGACTAAGATATGTTATACATCTGGTAAATATCTCAGCCAAATTTATCCTCATCTCAACCTCGTTCGACGTGGTCAACTGAATATACATTTATATTCATGTATTAATTAATTAGATTTCTCAAAGAGCAACTTAATCAAGACCGTATAACGTAGCGCCATCGAAGGCGAGAAGCGGTGTTCGACATCGAGGCATGGTTCATGCCCAGCGCTGACTGTTGGGAGTCATTTTTCTGGCGTAGATAAGCATGGGAGATGAGGTTATTAGTAGAAGCCGGCGTGGATTTGCGTTGGTATTTCGATGGAATAGATTTCTGGTGGTGATTGGGCACCTGCGGCTGTAGACGATGCTTTTGATGATGGTAACGGCGCTTCTTCTGGAAGTGACGCTACAAGTGGCCGCGACTTGCTTGACACAAGTGTTACAAATCTGGCCGGATTTGATCAGCAATGCTTGGGTGCCCAACCTATGGGTGTCCAAATCAGATAGTTAGGGTGTATGGTTGGGCTTATTTTGGGCCAAAGGTATACCTCAGTTGGGCTTGACCATTTGGATTTGGGACCCAAGAAGTGTTCCGCATGGTATCTTGGTTATCCATATTATTTCGGGTGTACCGTGTTTATGTGCAAGTAGATTGCCCATCTCTACATTCTATAAGAGATCTCAGTACAATATTATTGTGAGTACCACAATTGCGTGTCTGGCGAACAGTGTTACTTGAGCTAGGATGAATATAGTTTTTATTAGTCTACTGATCTCTTGCATGCTCGGATTGCAGATTCTGATGGTTTGGTTTCCAAATCTTAAAGTCGTGGCTATTGTCTCATTGTTGGTAATTATCTTGAGGAGGCTGGGAATTTACCTTCAGTTTTTTGCTAGTTTCTCTATAAGTGATTCAGAGCAGTATTTTATTGTGCATGAATAACCTGTTGGTGTATTCCACAACAACCTTGAAAAGATTTAACAATAGAAATTTAACTAAAACTAGATGTTCTTACCAAAAGAAAGTAAATTTTTGATATTGATGCAAAATAGAGAGATGCTCAGCGGTTTGAAATCTCAATTGTTCTGTCAAGCCTCCGAGTAATATGCATAGAACCTACGAACCCAAACAATAAGATGAATACAGGTTATAATGTACTAAAATTCAGTGCTTGAGGCAAACAAAACCAATTAAATAAAGGGAATGAAATTCACCAAAAACAACCAAACTGAGCAAGTGAAACTCTCGCGAATAGGAGAAGAAGTCTAGCAACTCGAACTGAGGAGGAGGGGTGCCAGTGATAGTTCCTCCTTCGCTTCTTGCCTGTGTAGATGACCTTTTGTCATACTTATCTGTAGGCTTCACGGGAAACTTCCAAATTGAGTTTCTGAATTGTGTGAAGACGGTGGGACTTTTGGAGTTCTCAAATTCTATTTCTATATTTCGGGACCAACAACCCAGCAACTAGCAAGAGTAGAGTTAATTATTCTGACCACCCTCAAAACGATGTCGTTGCATATTCTCTTTCTTGTCCGTATATGAAAAAAATTAAAAACGACGTAATAATTTGAATATCCTTCCTCTTTTTTTTTGTCAATCCCGCCTAATACTCTAACCCCAACATCACAACCCTAAACCTGACATCTCATGGTCATAAAATATATATATATATATATATATAATATAAAAATACATATCATGTTCATGACAAGCTTTCGAGTAGAAAATTTTCAGGTCAATTCTCGAAAATTTTCATGTCAATTCTAAGTTCTGAATATTCTATATAGTTATTTTAGTTTGAAGATAATCGTCTTAATTGACATCTCACAAGGCTAATCTCGTTTTCTTCTTTTTTTCACAATACACTATATGACTAACACACACACACCCACGCATATATATGAGGTCGAATTTATCATTTATAATTTTAGATTTTTTGCAAAATCACAAAATAAAGATGTGTCTATTAACTTTGTCTGACTTATTATAAATAATTGTATACTGTTAAATATCAAAACGGTCTGTGATAATAAATACAGTCAAACCAACCATTGGATCCGAGCTTTGGATATTATATGAACATGGTAAAATTCTGAATTACTGTCATATTCATTTCAATCTTGATCTATATGGTCAATTGAATCTACATTTATACACTTATATTTATTCATTATATTTTTCAAAGCCTAGTTTAAAAGAGAGCAGATGCTAGACTGAACATTTTTTCGCGGGTTGATTAAGCTCATCCGTATGAGAGTGTGGTCGTGAACCTCTTGAAAATCAGAGTCGTAACATAGCCGTTATCAGCATTTTAGAAAAAATGATATTTCTATAATAACTTGAATGAGAGTTGACCACCTTGATCGTGCCCCAAATGACAATGTACAAGGCCAATCGTTTTCACACTAAGCATATTAGTGATATTACTGCATGGAGGATACACGGACAAAGTTGAATCCACCAATTTTCATTTTTCATTTCTCATATCCACTAAATATTGATATTTCTAGTAGGATTGTCTAACTTCTTCATTGGTTAAATAGAAATTTATGCCTTTCAAAATGAACATGGTGAACAAGAAAGAGATTGGTCAAATCGACCATTGGATATGATGATCGATCAGGATTTTACATGCATATGGTAAAAATCTTAGCCACATTCGTTCTCTATTTGACTCGATCCAACCTATTATACTCTTTTTTTTTAGAACGAACCTACATATCATTAATTTATACCCTTGTATTTATTCATTAGAATTTTTAACAAGCAATTTAATTCAGATGAGCTCCTAGGTTGAAAATTTGTACAATAATAGTTGAAGCTTCGACATTAAAGCTTGTGGTCGCAAACTTTTTTGAAAATTGTTTTCTCAATGTTTTGTTAATATTAAAAAAAAAAATTTGGGTAAATAACCGTAATCAACAGTTCACTATCTCAGTCAAGGCCTAAATGATGACAAATATGGCTAATTGTTTCACACGGTACATATTACTATGTGCTAAATATATAAACAATGGAAAATCTCTTTTATGTCATTATCGATGTTTCAAATCGTACAAAATCTCTACATGCCTACTAGTGTGGTCAGACTTTTTTACTACTTATATACAAACGTATATCTTCCAAGATAAATAACGTGAACAGAAAAGAAATTGCTAATTTGACCGTTGGATGTAATCACTATGGCATAAAATGGCTACGGTAAAAAATTTACCTTCTTTAGTATTCGTTTACATATCTATCACATTTGTCAACTATAACCAAAATTTTATTTAAGCACCATAGATTCCTAAAGAAGGATTTTTTTAAAAAAAAAAAAATTGTTAAGAAGAGGTCGAGCAAGTAATGCACTTATATAATTCTTTCTTTTTAATGATTGAAACAATAAATTTTTATTTAAGTATATTCTTTATTAAAGAAAAAAACAGCAACCATAGAGTTTGAGGTGGAAGCTGGCCGAACCTAGAGAGGGAAAATGATATTCAAAGTTAAATAAAAAGTCCATGAAATATTTTTACTTCATATTTTTGTAATTAATATAGTTTGTTTATTTATGTATTTCGAAGTCTAAGTATCGTAGTTATTAAAAAATAAATAAAGATAAACACAAAACAAAATTAAAAAAATTGAAAAACTAATTAATGTAGTTTGTTTATATATGTATTTTGAGGTCTTTTTAAAATATTTTAATTTAAAAAAAAAAAAAAAAAAAAAAGAAGAAGAAGGTGAAAACGCAAGAAATATAAAATAAAATGAAAACAGAAAAAGAAGACACTGATGTTATCTTGGTTCGAACCCGCGACAGGGAGTGCATGATTATGTGCACCTACCGCTGTACCAATTACAGTTGGCGAGAAATTTTGCTTCCTTTCTATATATAAGTGTCAGCTCTCTGATTATCAGATTCCACGATGCCCACAAATACCCAGAAAACGCAGCTCTCTGATTATTGTTCCTCTCTTCTTCGACGTCTTCCTTCAATTTGAAGGTCCATGGGACAAGTTAAACGCTGCTCCGATCTGAATATCAGTGGGATTGAATTGAGATTCTTGTCATCGTCGCCTTGACCGCCGCCGGCTCCGACTAAGTCTGCGGCCCATGATAGCAATCCTGCCATAATTCACTCTCTCTGTGAATTTGCAGTGTCGGGGTTTTGAAATTGAAACCAGAAAGAGAGCAATTCCTCCATTCCCAAAACCTCAAATATAATGATATCGCCGGTCGACTGCTCTACTCCCTCTCTCTCTGTTGGTTTTGGCTTGAAACTTACCATGGTTTTTACCCTTTTGATAAATTTTTCCTTCTTGACTTTGTTTTTTTGGATTCAATCTCAGCAAAGTTAACGTCTGTTAACAAAAAGTTTGTATGAATGGATGGCTCAGATTACATAAATAACTGAGTCTACAAATAAATAACTGTGATTATTTTTTGATATTAAAATATTCGTCAGTGCAAGTGCACTGACGGTGCATAGAATCATCTTCCGTATCCCATTAAGCATTTAGTAATGTAAGAATAAAATTTCTCTATAGAATTTTGTAGATCTCTCGTCCATTATAACAAAACATAAATTGTACTCTAATCGAAAAATTTAGTGATATTATCATGTACGACAAAAAACAAATATTGTAAGCATTTCATACCCAAAAGTGTGATCACAAACTTTTTTAATTATCAGTTAATAACTAAATGTATTGGTTCATAACTCACACCAACTTTTCTATTTAAATATAAACCAAATATGGTGTATTTCACAAACCAGCTACTATAAACAGTACGCAAATTACAGCAACATGAAGCTAAAGTTACGTACAGGTCCAATTGTTTTATTTACCTTTCGCTGGTGATGATGGACCATAAATTTCACAACTTTACTACAGAATACCTTTCGTCGCTAAAATCAGTTCTTTGCGACGGAAAATGATGCTGTGGTAAACTTGTGAAGTAAATGCAATTTTTTTTTAGTAGTGTTATTTTGTAGATTTTGGTCGCAATCTTATAAAAGGTTTGCATATGTGGTGTGACCTTCGATCAGCAATCCTACAACTGTAGGTAACAAGTCTTTTCAACCTAATTATTGGATCAATGGAGGCCAGAAACAAAAGCCACACCAGTCGAAGGCAGCCATGAAGTTCCACCAATAAAGTTACCTACAGTGTACTCAACAGCAATATCAGCTCCAATAACATGAAACCCTGGCCACTGCACCCTCTGGGCCACTCCAGCCCCAGGCCCCATGTTTGTGAACTCCGCAAAGTAGAGTGACTTGAGGCTGGAACCTCCAGCCCCAGGCCACTCGACCCAGCCTCTGGGAGCGATAATCTCGTCTATGTTGGACTGCATCACCACGGCTCTAGCGTAGGCCTTCCATGGTCTCCCAAGATACGAACTGTAGGAATGTTTAACAGGAGATAAGTCTGACCCGGGCACAATCCTACAGTTCTGGACGGAGAAGCCCGTCTTTTGCCCTGGGTCGGACCTCCCGCTTGCCAGGATAGCACCATAGCCCTTGTGCCTGCGCAAGATGAGATTGCAACTCTGGAAGACGGCGGCGGCGTTTCCGAAGATGAAGTCGAGGCTGCCATGAATATCACATTCTCTGTAGAATTGGCGGAGGGCGAGTGCGTAGAGTGTGTCTTGGTAGCCAACAATGCTACACTTGTAGAGAACTGAGTGATCAGAAGAGATGTACAGAGCTAAGGCTTGTTCTCCATCAGGGCCTGCTGTGTTTTGGAAACCAATATCTCGAGCTATGAACCCATCTCCTGTTACGGCTGCCCGTGCAATCAAATAGGGAGAAAATCATGTTATGTTCTTGAGAGTTTTGTGTATCACCATATTTCTAATAGAAATAGTACGAGGCCGTAATGTTAATATGGACTAAGGGGAGGTAGATAGTATTGTAGAATTAAATTGATTATCCTCTTACTATTTTTCTAGTACTGATTTTCTCCTTATATGATCATTTAACTAAACTCAACGCGTAAAATACAATTACTTAAAAAAAAAAAAAAGAATTATACGTACGTGCAACATCAACAACAACTAAAAAGAGCAAACTTATTTCATATGTAAATGGGGTCCAATATAAACACTGAGATGAGTATTGATGTTTGTGTTGAAACTTGAAAGCAACTTCTTTTTTATGGTTTGAGGAGGAAGAGCACCAATTTCTGTTAGTATTTTTAAAAATTAAAATATAAAACGTTGAGAGGATTTTTAGTGAAATGTAACCCACGCATGGTAATTATACAAGATATATAGACTAATTACATATACAAACAGAAAGAGATATACGTAGCTAACAAAAGAAAGAAAGATCAGTACTCACTGAATGTAGCTGAGCCAGGCATCGAAGCACCTTTAGCGACGCTAGAATCCCCAGTAATAATAGTCGAATACTTTCCATCTCCAATCAACGTAATACCATCTTTGTTAGTCTTAATCTTTTCCTTATAAACTCCCGCCTTCACATAAATCACAAACCGACCCCCTGTAGCTGCCTGAATAGCCTCCGACACAGTCTTATAGTTCCCTGATCCATCTTGTGCAACCACTGCGTTCGCTTTGACTGTGGTTGCCTGAAGTAGTTTCCGGTTCTTCGGCGAAACCCATTTGGGAAAAACCTCTGCTTGTTTATCGCGAATTGTGTTCTTCGGCGTACCGATACTTGTAACACGGTTGACGAGAGCTAATAGATTACTTCCCAACTGAGAGGCATAATCTATGCGCTTGGAAAGGTCGACCCTGAGATTCTCGGAGCTAGTGAGGCTGAGGCCGTGGTCGGCGGCGTAGTCCTTGCACGTTTCTTGGAAAGTCAAGGCGGCACTTAGCCATGCCTGAATGTCTTGCTTTTTTTTCAAGGGAGACTTCTTCAGAGCTATCAGGGATTGGTCTAAGCGCTTCAAGGACATGGTCATTAACTCTTCACAGTAGTCTGCATACGTACCACAAGAAAACAATAAAATAAAATAACAATTAAACATGCAGTAGGTAATGCATGGTGAAATTAGCCACCGACAACAAATTAATCCTTAAATATTAGAGTATATTTCAATATAGAAGATATTTAAAGGTGCACATTAATAAACTATCAATTTGCATGCGAAGCTTGTGCTATTAACAAAGAGAGAAAAAAAGTGGAAGCTTTTTTGTACCGACTTCTTTAATATAGAGTTTTTTTATTTTTCATATTTTCATGAAAATTTTGACACTAAAAATGTTGCCTTAACTTTATAATAATATAGATAGATAGATAGATAGATAGATTATATATAAAATATATATATATATATATATATACATTTATATATAGGCCGTATCAGAAGCGGACGTCTGCATAGATGCAAATGTACGTCCATCCTGAGGCGTCAATGACGACGTTTCTGTTGTCAGAAGAAGACTCTGGACATCCAGGACCGCGTCGCCATCAAGGCGAAGGTGATCGGATTCTCAGGAATGCGTGGTGAGCTCGCCTGAAACCGTGGAACCACCATCAAGGTTGACTTCGAACTCTTCATCGACGAGTCCAGCAGCAAGAAGAGGCTCGACATCGAGGCCTGGGTCAATCCGGAAAGAGCAGCGTTGCCCTTCGCGCCTGATGCAGCTGTGAGGACGGACGTCCGCTTCTGAACGACTCCGTATATATGTGTGTACGTGTGTGGAGAAAAAAAGAAAAGAAAAAAAGAGCTACATATATACATAATGTGGTAGTAGGGGTTTCAAAGTAATTAAAGACCCTAAATGCATATGCTCCTATCTGTTGGGCTGCATATATTTTGATTGGAACACTATTTTTGGAGTCGAAAATTATCAATCGGTTCGAGGCAGTTGCACCATCGGGGTCCCCTCAAGTATGACACCGGGTGGAACCAGGCTAGAGCAACACCACTTTGCAACAATAAATATAAGTGGGAATTAGGGCATGCATGTGAGAGGTTTCGACCCTAAATATATACATAATGTGGTAGTAGGGGTTTCAAAGTAATTAAAGACCCTAAATGCATATGCTCCTATCTGTTGGGCTGCATATATTTTGATTGGAACACTATTTTTGGAGTCGAAAATTATCAATCGGTTCGAGGCAGTTGCACCATCGGGGTCCCCTCAAGTATGACACCGGGTGGAACCAGGCTAGAGCAACACCACTTTGCAACAATAAATATAAGTGGGAATTAGGGCATGCATGTGAGAGGTTTCGACCCAAGATTTTCTTACATAAAAGCTTTGATATTAAATTAAACGATGAAATTTATTTAATGAATAAGTAAAAAAATGTAAATCAAGTTAATACAGTTGAAAATCGTGAGTATAACAGTATAAATTGACCTTTGACAGAATGGTGAGCGGGTTGAGCTTCACGGACTTCAGATACTTGGGAGCTGAATTGGGAAAACTCGGAGGTGGCCAACCGGGTCTCATAAATGGTCTTGTTGACAAGAGCCGACATTATATCAACCTGTTGCCCAGAACCACCCAATCCCATCAAGGTTTGAACACAAATGCTGGGATATCTAGTAAAGCTGCATTCTTTTTTAACATGCACTTGGTATTTCTCCAAGGCAGCCCCAGACACTGAGGCCCCTCCCAGTACCCAAAGAAACCCTAAAACCACAAACTGAAACATATTTCTCAAACTTTGGAGGTATCAAACAAACTGGTACGTTACAGCCAGCTGAGAATGGGCCTGAGATTTATAGTGCGGGAAATGTGTACAGTGGAAACCCTAAAAGCAGAGGTACTTTTCCAATGCTGGTGTGGTGGCACCCATAACAGATAAATGGGGCTCCGTTGTCTATGTCATTCCCTCTAAATTATTTCTGTGGGCACGGATGTTTGACAGTCCAGCTGGATAGTACAGAAACTTCATTAATCTTGAGACTAATGGCGGAACCACAATCTTGACTAATGGCGGAACAATCAAACAGCTCATTAATATATTATTTATGTATAATAATACGTAAGTTAATAAGTCTTTTTTTTTTTTTTTGAACGAAATAGGTCAGCCCTTTCATTAAATTCAGCGAGCAGTACAAAAACGAAACACCCCTATGGGGTCGACAGAAAGCAATCGTTCCTTAGAACCTCATGACACCCTATTCGAAAAGAATAAAATCCCAAAAAATCCCGAGTACACCCACCTTTTAGGAAATCCACGCACCATTATTCAAACAAAAACAAAAAAACCTCGAAGCAGGCATAAATGGGAAACAACTAAGGCTCTGATTTTTGCGACCCAAAAACAAAATTAAATTAAACTGCTTCACCTTCTACCACTCCCTCTGCAACCGGAAACTCCACAAGTGGAGCCTCCTCTTCATCTCCTGTTTGCCGTATTCCATGCCCAGTCTCATCCTCAGCAGCGACAGCGAAAGTTTCCAAAGTTGAGTCAAAATACAGAGCTTTTCCCCTCCTTTTATACTTGCGAATCTTCTTCTCTTCCTGTTCCTCTGTAATTTTAACCTTATTTTTGCTTCCCTTCGGACGCCCAATCTTCTTCTTCCTAGGTGAGACCAGTAATTTTCCATTTTTGTGTTGCACAACCAAGGAAGTATTCTCTCCAACCGCCAATGACGAGTCCGGAAGTGCTAAGAGCTTCTTGCCAAACCGGCTCAACATTGCCCTAGCCTTTCTTTTCCTCCCATTTGACAGCGCCTGCATGGAAGAAAATTCCACTAGAATATTCTCTTCCCCGCTCCCATTCATGACTGGACCCAAAGACAAAGCTTTCGACCCCACCACCGGCTGAATGTAAAGCAAAGGATCATGAGTCTTCAACTGTGGCAGGATCGGTGCCATCAACAGCTGTCTTCCCATCATCTGGGAACTCAAGACACCAATGGGCACTCCAGCTCCAGCTTCCCTCTCAGTTCGTAAAGTCCCAACACCCTGACCCTTCGAACCCGAGCCAACCTCCAAACAAACCAGAGCAGCACCTCCCTGTCTCGACTCCATCTCCATCACAGGAACACCCACTGCCTTACCCACAGTCAATAAGAGCCCCTCCATAGCCGCCACCGAATCCCTAGCCAAAAGCTCCTCCTTTTCTTTGATCAATGTTTTATCACATCCCATCGCATCATGGATAAACAAACCACAATCACGACAGTAGCCCTTGACCTTCTCATATATGAAGGTTAACTCCGGTCTCACCACCGGAGAAAACTCAATAATTTTCCAGGTCCGAATCCGGCGGCGAACATCAAACACGACCTTGATCCTCTGCTCCTCTTCCTTCCTTTTCAGGGCTGGCAGATCCATCTTAACCACCTGCCCTAGCGTCGCACCCACCATGGTTAGTGCAACCTTGTTCCGCAGGGCAAGAGGCAGACCCCGCACCACCACCCATGTCTCCATCATATTCAAAGCCACCATCTCAGGTGGGCAAAGCCCATCATATTCTCCCACAACAAGCATCGTGTTGCGATAGAACCAAGGACCCCCATGCAGAATACGATTGCGCATCGACTCATTCTCAAATTGAAACACGAAACGCTCACCTGCCTCTTGAATGATAAGGCCTGATCTGAGATGCCAGATATTGGAGATGGTACCCTTGAAACCTGGCAAGCCCGCTTTCGGTGCCAACAAACGTCCCACCATGTACCAATGGTTATCCTGAAAAGCCGCAGCCCTTGCATCCCCGAGGGCCACCAGAGTCGAATCCGCCTTCAGCAACGATGCCACAGAAGCATTCCCGAGGCCAGCCATCGAAAGAGGATTGAGATCAGTTGAAGAAGATGAAGTTTTGGAAATTTTATCGATGCGAGGATGCACCGAGAAACCCTAGCTGCAGAGACGGCTAGGTCAATGTAAGTTAATAAGTCTTAACACTTTATCAAAAAAAAAAAGTCGTAACAAATTGGACCCCCAGATTGCACGTAAAGGTAGTGATACTAAATTATCATGTGAATGCATTTTACCTCCGTTATTATTATTTTGGTCAAAAAGAGAAATAAGAACATTTAAAACATCTTTAGAGATACTAGTTATATTTGAGTCAAATTTTAGTCAAAATAATTAAAAAGTTATGTTGGCTAACCACTTTTAAATTATGTCTGCATCAGTTCTATCTATTTTATCTAGTTTTGAGCCTTTGAATTTATACTATTTTACGAATGAAGATACTTTTTTTTTTTTTTTGGAACCAAACCCAAACCCATAGGGCGGGTGCCAATATATTCATCTAAAGTCAGTAGGCTGTTGTTACATACCCTTCTGCTGTCATCTTCAGACATACAAGAAAATAGTAGCAGTACCCATAATAGTACATAGAAATAGACTCACTCATTAGACATGTTATGTACATAGACATAGCAGCGATCCTCTTTTGATACTACTCCAGAGGCGCTAGCTAGAGTCACAATTGTGCACTCAAAGTGCATAGCTTCCTAGCAAAGGAAATTATTGTAAATGGACTAAACTAAAATATAGGATAGGCTTAAAGGTCAAAAACCTAGCCCAAATTTCAGGCCCAACAGACAGCCCCAGGGAGGGTTCCACCCGATGTTCCCTAAGCCTGGCTTGGCCCAGACCTAGTCTTCATCTGCATCATCACCGCCGGACATCACAACTCCGATAGAGCTTCGTCCCGACCTAACTTTGTCGCGATCCACATCGCCCCGACCTGCGCAGCCGCGATCCACATCGCCTCGACACCAGCTGCCACGGAGCAACACCACATAGACCAGTGTCCCACGATCTATGCCGTTGTGGGATCAGAACCGTGACGCCTCCGATCCAAGCTGCCGGTGATGAGGCCCTCCATTTCTATTCAACACGACAATGCTCCTCATAAATGTCCATCAAGACCAGATGCTGAAAGCAGACCTGCAAAACCTTAAGGAGAACCCCAACCAATAGCTTCCTTGGCCATATCTTCAATACTCGTTCGGCAGCAGCCTGGAAACGTCAGAGAGGCTGGGGCCAAACAAAACGTCAAGCCGCTGCAGAACAAGATTGATATCCAGTCGGAGAGCGCCGACTTTAAGGTTTCTAGAAGAGAGAGAGATAGATTTTTTCGAATGAAGATTAAATAGATTAAATGTATTTATAAATTACATACAATAACTCAAAAAGAATGTTTTAAATTAACATAAATTATAGAGAGCCTTATCCCTTATCTAGTTTTTTCTATTTAGGAGCGAGATAGCTAAAAGTTATAATGGAAAGTCACTTAGGAGTCTGGTGCAGCTGCTAAAATAGATAAAAAAAAAAAAACTAAATATGTTTTCTAAACTAGCTAAAGAGCCGAAATAGGGAGTCTGTTAAAGATGCTCTTACCTCTAATTAATTATGTTCTAAATTTCACAAGAATTCATTTATTGGGATTCAATCATATACAAGTTTTCTTTCTCTTTTTTTTTTTTTTTTTTGGAACCCGTCACACTCAACATTTTTAATAAACTTGTTAGGACTTAAAGTTAACTTTATAGATTTGAAGTTTCATCAAATCATAGTAAGGGTTAAAGCATAACATTTATAAAGAGATTGTTTGCTATAGCCGAAGTCTAAAGGAAAAAGTTGTGAAGTGTTTAAAGAATAACTTTTATAGAGGATTAGCACAAGGTATCCTAACCAAATATGAATTAGGAGATCTAGAGTATTCTACCCTATTATAACTAGAAGAAGTAATCATGTTTGGCCCAGGTACACACAAATTGGGTTTCCTTCAACACTCCCCTTTGTGCCGTCCAACATTGGTGCTTCTCACGTTGCCTCATTAATAACATTGCCGAGTAACAAAAATCCAGCGGAACAAAATAACCTCAGTCGAATGGTGAAAAGAGCACAACACATCTTTCACATTTTGAGATCAAGCATGTAGACATCAAATCCTCCCCCTGATGTCGGCATCTCCCCTTGATCATGGTAGTTCGGATAATCTCTGTAAACCAATGCTCTTCACATGCTTCTCGAATGTGGATTTGGCCAGTGACTTAGTAAATAAGTCTGTCACATTGTTCTCATATCTAACTTGATTCACTTTGATCTTGAGAAGAGTCTGTTATTTATAATTATAGAAATACTTTGGCTATATATGCTTGGTATTGTGCCCTTGATGAAACTTGCTTCATTTGTTCAATTATTCTCACAAATGCTCGCAGGTTCATTTATAGTAGACTTCAAACCACATGTACTTCGAATATGCGTAATTATGGATCTTAATTATATACATTCACAAACAGTATAGTGAAGTGCAACAATCTCTGCATGTTTCGAAGAAGTAAATGTACTTACATGAGCATTTGTCTACGCATAATTAGCTACAATAAGCTAGCCACGTTCATACTGCCGCTAGCGGCACCAAAAACTGTCGAGGGTATGACCTACGAAATCACCGTCAAACAGGCTATCGCCTGAGCTCCGACTTAGTCCGAGATCATCGCTGACGCTCGCCACTCGTGCTCCAAGATTAGAAGACAACAAGAAAGAAAGAGAGAAGCTGGGAACTAAAGCACATCAATCCCACATCGAAAACAAGAAAGAGATCAGTCTCTCCCTCACCTATAAAAGGTCCACTCTTCTCTCCTCATTTACTATGCATTTATTACTTACTTAACGTTATTCTATCAACATAAATACATTGACTGACTTTGGAATCGGAGTAGAGAAGACCGCCAACCGTGGTCTCCCTTTGACGCCCTTTGTATTTTACTTGACAGGTGATGCTAGCCCTACAACTCCTTCAGTAGCGGTCCGAACCTGGACTAACGTTAACAAGATTTAGCTACCGCTGAATCTTAGACATTAACAATAATAAGGATTAATTTCAGTTTACCCCCCTGAGGTTTGGGGGTGTCATCATTTCACCCCCTCTACTTTTAATTTTGAATTTTTACCCCCTAAACTTTCCAATTTCAATCAACCGTGTCCAATTTCTCCTATTCCGTCCAAAGTCAACGTTAACTTTGACTTTTGAGGGGTAAAATGGTATTTTCAAGATAAAAAATATATAAAAAAGTAAAAAAATAATTTTTTTTTCTGTTTTTTTTTTCTTTTGTTTCTTTGTTTTTTTTTTTTTTTTTTCTTTCTATTTTATTTTATTTTTTGTCTTCAACCTATACACCAAAAGTTATAATAGGTTTATAAAAACAAAAAAAATACTCTAGGTGGTTGAAAGCCGCTTGCTGGTCTATGATATTTGTGATATATTTGTGATAAAGTGAAGAATTTTAGGATATATCCCCAATAAAGTGAAGAAATATCTTTAAAAAATAATTTTACACTTTATCTAGAAATAAATATCTGTAAAAAATGATTTTACACACTCGCTGGTCTACGATATTTGTGATATATCTCTGATAAAGTGAAGAAATATCTGTAAAAAATAATTTTACACTATATGTAAATAAATATCTGTAAAAAATGATTTTACACAGATATTTCTTCACTTTATTGGGGATATACAGATATTTACAGATAAATTGTAAAATCATTTTTACATATATTGGTTCACTTTATTGGGGATATATCCTAAATTTTTTCACTTTATTGGAGATATATCACAAATATCGTAGACCAAAAATGATTTTACACAGATATTTCTTCACTTTATTGGGAATATACTGATATTTATTTACAGATAAAGTGTAAAATAATTTTTTACAGATATTTCTTCACTTTATTAGGGAATCCTAAAATTCTTCACTTTATCAGAGATATATCACAAATATCGTAGACCAGCGAGTGTGTAAAATTATTTTTTTACAGATATTTATTTCTAGATAAAGTGTAAAATTATTTTTTACAGATATTTCTTCACTTTATTGGGGATATATCCTAAAATTCTTCACTTTATCGGAGATATATCACAAATATAGTAGACCAGCAAGCGACTTTCAATCACCTAGAATATTTTTTGTTTTTATAAACCTATTATAACTTTTGGTGTATAGGTTGAAGACAAACAAAAATGAAGAAATAGAAAAAAAAAAAAAAAAAAAAAAAACCAAATTTTTTTATTTTTTATTTTTTTATATATTTTTTATCTTGAAAATACCATTTTAGCCCTCAAAAGTCAAAGTTAACGTTGACTTTGGACGGAATAAGAGAAATTGGACACGGTTGATTGAAATTGGAAAGTTTAGGGGGTAAAAATTCAAAATTGAAAGTAGAGGGGGTGAAATGATGACACCCCCAAACTTCAGGGGGGTAAACTGAAATTAATCCCAATAATAATAATGGTTTGTATAGTAGCCCTGCAAGATATCGCAGTGTTTCTTCTGAACGTTTGATAGAACTCATCATCAACTAGGAGAGATTATTCAGAGCACCGCCGTGCACTTGCACCAACATAAATGAATGGTTAGATTGCATTAAATACACTTTTTGTTTATTAAAAATAAAGTTGATAATAAATATCAAGGGTTGAGATTATTTTATAAGGATTGGGTCACTTACACCGTCGGTGCATAGAATAATTTCCAATCAACTAGTCCTAATCAATATAGATGTAAAAATGATGAAGCATGACAAAGGAGGAGAACTTGCTTTGATAGCTTTTATCATTTTGTATATGGAATTTGGAGATTCTGGGATTGAATCGAAATTTGAAAGTTGCCCTATATTATATCTTGAATCTTGTACTTCTTTGAAAAGTGACACTTATGTTCATATATGGCCGGACATTAAAGGTCAAGTCAACATGGGCCTTTATTCCTTTAATCAACACCATATAAACCTTATCTGCATAATTGCTATGTCCCCCAAGTACTATCAATAATCTTGATTCCCCTCCACTTTCTAATTTGAAAATATCTGGGAAATTGTAAAATCTTGATTGAGGACTAGCGCACTAAATCACTAATAGTGCATTATTAAGTTCAGTTAGCGCACTAAAGTTAAAGTTCATTATTGAGTTCATTCTCGAGTTGTACGTAGGAACTAGAAAGTAGAAGCAAGTACTTTCCCAATTTCCGGCTTTTTTCAGTAAACCACATTTCTGATTATGAACTGTGGTAATGGAAAGCGATCGATTTCCATATTAGATTGGACCATGGAGGACAGAAAGAAACTACATACCATCTGACATATCAATATCGATCCACTAATGTATATCTCGATCGATCTGTGGCTAAGGCAGCATTATAATTTGTTGATCTTGTTGTTTCAGACTTTCGATCAGTGGCCCATGATTGAGATCACGTACTATGGAGCTAAGCTTGAATTATCTTTTATAATTAGAAAGAGATCAATCGATCATGAGGAGTAATATCGCCTAAAATCTTACGAGGTACTAGCACTTTAATCCAGTTAACTTATAAAACGGAATCAAAAAATTTGTCATTAGGATCGGAAAAGCCTCGTGCAATGAAAAATATATGGAAGCATGCTAATATGAAATGCTTCAAATATCAGTTACGTCGTAATTTGAACAATTATTAGTTCGGTTGAGACATGAGACACTTTTAGACGTATTTTCTATGTTTGTTTACTCATTTCTGAAAGTTTATTTGATTAAGTATCCTGCTACCGCTCATTTCACCTAACTAGCTCGAGCTTTGATAAGAAGTGTACTTTGTACTTTGGCCGTCTCCAGAGAATGGATAGCTTCAAATATCTTGGAGGTCATAGATCCTTAATAAATAATAAGACTGATGTATTTAATCATAATATGATATGAACTCTATATATACCCAAGGTTTTATAATTAAGGTTCTGTTAGTTTGACACTTAGAGACTTTTACGCATGTTGTGTATCTTTCTTTATCAATGCTAATTGTCAATAATGAATTAACATTGTACAACTCGATCGATCTACAAGTATTTTAATTTTTTTTTGAAAGGACAAGTATTTTAATTAATATGCCGTAGCTAGAGTTACAATTTTGTGATGAAATCATTACCGACAATGATAGAGGGTTTCAAATAAGGTTAGTTTTAGACCTCAGTCTTATATGACATGTCAAATCGTGTACATATCATCATCATTTATCACTTCAAAATCAATAATCTAATAAATATTACAAAACATTTTGTAATTTTCTCTATATACTCTATCTCATCCATCATCCTCGTATATTGCTCGAACAAACGCCATGGCTATTGCTCATCTGCTTCTCTATTTACTGAGAATCACCTTTGGTTTGGCTCATGGAAAATAAAAATGCAAAGATCTCTTCTTCCTCTCAAAGTCTCAATGTTTCAATTTATGTGGACTTTTGCTTTTGCTTTACCTTATAAACTGCAAGAACAACAATGAATTGATTTGGACTTACATAATTGTTTATAACCATTCAGGCTTCAGCGATGAATATAAAATTTTAACACTATAACCAAACATTGTAGTTTTGATCAGATAAATATTTTGGTGACAATTAACTAGCGATTGGCAAAAATAGAAAATACCATGGTAGATATGCTAGGTGTCAGAAGAACTGATGGGTTAGTTTTACATATATTTAGAAGAAAAAAAATTAAAATTAAAAGCTACAGATTTTAAATTAATTTCTCAAAATATGACATGAAAAACATATTAATTGACATGAAAATGCCACGTTAGAAGATGCCTCAATAATCATTTTCCTAACTGACAAGATCTATGAGCAAAGAGTATTACTCTTTCTTAATTAGAATTCAAGTCAATTTAGATGTAATATATCAGGAACAAGAACATATTCAACCTATGGTCTTGATTTCTTTCCGTTCACGGCTTGTGTATTTTACAACATATTATGTATTCTGATATAAAAAGTTGTCATTTTTTAATGCTACTGTCGGTTTGGAATGTTTAATGGAAATGAAAATGACATAAACGGTGGAAATGAAAATGACAAACAATGAAAGGAGTTTGTTAAAATTGTTTGACAAAATAAAGTTCATTTTCCCTCTAGTTGAAAAAAGAAGGAAGGTTTTAAAGGCAACGTATGGTAGTACCTGTACGAGTGACGTACACTCTGAAAATATAGTAATCAGGTCATTATTGCAATTGCCATATAGTTATGGTCCTCGTCTAATGTACAGGAATTAGTCATAATCAAAAAAGAGATAGTGGGCATAACCTTTAGATGGACTAGGCTTTCGTGGAGCCTAACCAGCTGTTGACATTAGCACATGCAAGTGAATGTGACTGATGCACACTAACTGACAAGGGAATCAAATTTGCCAACCAGATAAACTCAGGTGGTGATACCACCACCGTATATGCACCCGCCACGTGTTACTTTTACTAACTCTGGTTAAATAATTTTAATAATTATCTTTATTTTTATTTTTTATTTAATACATTTTCTCTCACCACGTTTCTTTTCTTCCGTATCTCTCTACTCTCTTTCGTACCCTCCTTTCTCTCCCTACTGTATTCTTCTTCTTCATCTTTGTTATTGATGAGAAAATTTTCTGAGTTCTACTCTTTCACTGCCTCTTTTGAGTTTATTGTAATATGAACTTCAAGAAACTATCATTGCTAATATGGTTTTTTTCTTTCTAATATGGACAACACCCGAGTATGAAGAAGAAGAAGATGACGACCTCGAGTTCGTGTCCTTTCAGAAATCGGCCAACAAGGTTTTCTTCGGCGACAACACCCGGATTGATCCGGTTTTTCTGGGTCTTCAGCCTCAACCTTATAAGTCAACGGGATCTAAACGACACCAATGACGCCGTGCCAACGTTGTCGTCGTCCACTCCGCCGGTTTCGTCTCCTTCCCATTGCAATTTGCAAAAAGAGCAAGTCGATCAGAGTAAGAGATAAACCAGACTCATCTCAAATGGTCTGAGATTTCTGGGTTTGCTTGATTGTGATTCAATCCAAAACAAAAATGAAATCTTGATAAAAGCTTTACATCAATTACACAAATATTAATTGAAAACTGTTCAATTTCAACAGATGTGAGGAGTCTGGTGTTTGGACATCAATCTCCAAATTGCTTTCCCTTTCCTTGTTTGAAATGTTTCAATGCAATTTTGGTTTGGGTTTTCATGGAGAAAATCTTGTTGGAAGAGGCTGGGTATAGAGTATATTGAGACTTGAAATGATGAAACAATTTGCATTACTCAAAATCGAATCCCAAAACTGAGATCTCTGCCTCTCTTGTATGTTTCTGGGTTTGAATGGGAAGGAAGAGAGACAGTGTTGCTTTTTTTATTTCTCTCTATTCATTAACCACATTAATAATATTAATTTATTAAGACTAATTCTAAAAACTTAACCATGACTAGATACATATAGTGGTGGTATCACCACGTTTAGTAAGTTGGTGAGTAAATTTAAATCCGCTGACAAGTCCTTAGAGCAATACAAGATCTTTTACGTGTATTGTGTTGCTGGCCCACAAACATAAAAGAAATGAATAAATATTTTTTTTCTAATGTCTATAGATGTATTGTTAATACATGTGCTTTGTTGTTGATTGCCAATCTCTTCTTCTTGTTTTTTTTTCCCAGTAATTCCTTTTTTTTTTCTTATATATAATTAGAGTTGTATTGATTTTTTTATTTTTTATTTTACTATTTTTAAAAGATAATCAAAAGGTTTCACTCTTACTCTCATGATGACTCGAACCATGACTTCACACATAGATAATGGGTGCTTTAACCACTGAGCTAACATCACTTCGTCTTGTATTGATTGATACTTATTATGTTTTGCTCATAAATGCATTTTTTTTTTCCTTCTTTCTTTCTTACAGAAAAATTAAATTTTTTTTCCCTTACCGTAAAGTTGTGAAAATATTAATGGTAAATATTAACCTAACTCCTCCATTAAGGCTCATTCTATTTCTTTCAAAAAGAATTTGTCCCCACATTATCTATTATCTAAAGGGCGTGGACTGTTCATTCGCGTTTCACTGTTTATTCGAGGCCGAAGTAAATGACGCTTCTGCCGTTCCTCTTTTTTAAAAATTACGGGTTGCCATGTTTGCATCGTTTGATTGTGTTCTTATGCTTTGGTCTTTTTATACTTTCAGACTCATGTTGTTGAGTAGAAGAGACTGAAAAGGCCAAGAATATCTATAATATTCCAGATCTATCTAATCACTGTTCTGGCAATCTACCTTTGTACCATTCGTAGACTGGGTATATAACCCATAACATCGGCTCACGAGTGGCTTCGGGAACTCTCCATTTACGTCGACTCCAGCTCCTCCACTATTTGCGATCTCCGATCAACGTCAACCTCCATAGAAACTGAGTTGGTATCATCAATCAATCACTTTCTTTCGGCTTTTTCTCTTTAAAACATGCATCTGATAAACTGTGGGTCTCTTATTTCAATTGAATTTAAGCTTGAATAGGATTTGTAAACCCAGAAACACATATTTTCAATTAGAAAGAAAAATTCGAATCCGGTTTACAAATTGAAATTTGGTATCCCTTTTGCTTTTAATTTAATTACAGGATGCCATCATTCTATAATCTTCTGTACGTTTCCTTCTATAATCTATTCCCTCAATTACGGGCTGCTTAATGAGAAGTTCAATTTGCTGGTCTTAACCCGGTAGACGACATCGAAGTTCAATCTTCTGTTCAATTTGCTGGCCCTCAGTCTTCGTTTTGTCTCTCGCTCTCCCTCTGCTTCGCACAGGTAGGTTCTCCATCGAATTGGACAGAGTGATAAAGAAAGTGAGAGATTGCTGGCACCCATAAAGAGTGATATTTTGAGAAATTGGGCTCATTTGGTCAAATTGGAATATCCGATTGAGCTGGCATCCTTTTGATCAAATCGGGGGATTCTTTTGAGCAATCCGAGATCTTTGATGGATTGAGCTCCAGATAAGCTTCTTATTTGGTTGATTGTTTTGAATTTCAGTGCATGCAGTTTTGGGTGGTGCAAATGAATTTGGGATGTTCAATTTTGTTTAGATTAGCCCTGTTTTCTTCATACTTATGCAGATAGTTTTAAAAATTCCAGGTTTGGCCGAAAATCTCTCCAATTGTTGTGGTATACATTCTGAAACCTATTAGCCTTAATAATAACTTAATAAAGTTTGTTGCTTCTATTTATGATCATAAGGAGGTAAATATGTGTAGCAGTTTAAATTTCAACCATAGTGATTTGCGTACGCATTAGATAAGATAATGGAACCTCATAGATGTTATTGACACACTCCCTTTTCTTTTTGTTTTTTCGTCAGCATATATTGTGACTGTGGCTTTTAATGATAAATTTAAACCCAGTTCGTCTTTCTGTCCAAGTTTATGTAGAGTTTGGTTTTCTGTTTCTTTTAAGTTTTGTTTTAGGTCTTTTCGTTGCAGCAAATCTGATATAAGGAGCATAAAGGTGAGGCTAGGGGCAATTAAGAAGAAGAGGAACGCTGTACTGAATACATGCTGCTGATCTTCTCAAGATTGGCCTTGATATTAATGTATATAGAAGGGTAGGTTATATGGTTCATTAGATTTTTTGTCCAAAAGAGCTTTTATATCTTGGTTTTTGATTATTGAACACCTATCTGTAACTAGCTTTATGATGTGTGAATTTCATCATTGTTTTGTTTGGCCTTTTCAGTTCTCACCCAAAATATAAAGAAGCTCATTTTTGTGCTGCTGTAGGTGGAGCTGGGAGTAGCACAGCAGGTCGAAAAGGCATGGCTAATGCTCTAGCAGATATGAAAAAAGGTATTTATTTTTTCCATAGACCCTTTCATTGAAAACTATAGTAATCTAAGTAGAAAGAAAAAATTTAAAACCATTTTTTCTGTGTCCCAGATCAGCTTCAAAATATAAATGCTAAAAGTGTGAACAAGGGTTGTATGCTCTTTTTTGAATGAGCCTGAGCATCCTAATATCTAATCATAGTAATCTGGTGATTCTAAAGTAGCTTCTTTGAAAATGTAGTTTAAAAGTTCTGTCATCTCAATGGTTTATTAGTTTTTTGATATTCACTTCTGATCATATTACTTAGTGACCTTTTCTTTTGTTTGTTATATATTAGATGGTGCTTCACCTTCTGAAGGCCATCCTACAGTTAACCTAAAGAACAAACCTACTAAAGATGTCCACAAACATCCAGACACATCAAAACCAGCGTGGCTTTTGGCTTTGGAAGTAGTGACAAGAACCACTTAATGCAGTTATACTACCCGCAGCAAAGCACGGGCTCTCAAAGTGTAATCATTTTTGCTTTCTAATTTCATTGCCTATTAGTTTGTTAGTTTTGGTCCAGTAACACTTACACCAGAACATCATTTCTTTACAAAATGATGCATTAACATTCAGCTTCACAATTGACATTAGGTTTGAACTGAAGCTGAAGCTTCAGACTTTGGTGTCGAGGTCCATCACTGGGGGGGAAGTTGCCATCGGAGGCTTGATCGTGGATACCAAGGTGTTCTGCTGGCCTAGACAGGTATTTTGATATGGATTTCTGTATTCCGTGTAGATTTGGATACTTCTCAGCTTTGCTGATTGAAATTTTTCAGTGTTGGAGTTTTGGTGAGTGGATAGTTGGTTCTTTGGCATTTTTCTTTCTCTATCTGATTTCCCTAAACAAAATGTAGTGTTTTCTGCAGTGCACCTAGCTTTGCTGATTCAAGGACATGAGTAGGAAAAGGAGCTTTTCTTCAGCTTCAGAAGGTACTCTTTTAACTTGAAAGTTTGTTGCTTCTTTCTGTTTCAGGATTTTACTGATATCTTAGATTTTATTGGGTGTGGAACTGTTAATGCTTTAGTAATTGCATGGACGGTCTTCATTCTTATTGTTTTTCAACTTTGAATTTATGCTTGGTTTTAGTTTTAGTTTCTGCGTCAAATTTGTTGCTTTTCTTTATCCCTTTTTCTTGATTTGCCAAATGCTGATCGATATTCACAGTTTTTGTTACATTGTTCATGTCAAACCATATCTTTGTCATATTTTTGTTTTCATGGTTTTTTTTATTTTTTTTATTTTATTTTTTTTTAATATTTTCTTTGGTATTTAAAATCAGTAAACTCTTGAGTTACGTCTACGTTTTTGCGATTTGCAGGCCTTTGTTTGGATTTGGCGATACTTTAGTTTTAATTTTGTAAGTTTGTAGTTCCCATACCCTATATAATTAGCCTCTCACTTCTGTTAAACTTCTGATTCTCAGCAACCATCTTAGGGTGCTCTTACAAATCAAAGCAAAGATGAAATACAAAGATAGATATATTTTTGGTCTGTTTGTTCCAAATTGAGTCAAATTATCTCTATCAGGCTAGGATTAGTAGAAGATTTGGTTTGTTAGATTTTCTGATTAAGAAAGCCTTGAAATTTTAATTTCCAGTAAATAAGCAAATAACTTTGTGGGATTCCATTGTAGAACATGTTGAACTAGGTTGTTTGCATAATGCTAATATTTATTATCCCATGGTGTACCTTGAGTCTTGATTACAGCCATCCAAGATGTTTCTTTTGTGTGATTGTGTGTGGTGTAAGTCTAATGTTTCATTTACCAGCTTTAAAATATGCAAGAAAGTGGTCGTGTTTGAATTATATAATGAAACCTCAAGCACCAGGTGATTGTGTTTGTTTTTATTAATGTTCTCATGGTGAGCTATTTCGCTTATAGATATTGGATTGGGGTGAGAACAATATTGCCATTGCTGCTGCAACTACTGCTCCTGGGGCGTTGTTTCAGCAAGTTGTTGTTGTTTGGCATAAGCTTGACCATCCAGATATTTTTAAGGTAAAAGTTATATCTATTGAATTTTCATATCAGAATGTATGATGCAATGTCACATAACAACACACACCCTTTCAGTTTCTAACACATAAATGTGATGCATTTTTCATATGACTAAACCTGTTTCTGGCTGTTCTGATGTTGGCCTTTTAGAGTAGTTCCCAAAAGTTTTTCCAAGCTAAGATGAAATACTGTAGTTTCTCCATATATTAAAAAAATTTCAGTTCAAACTTTTAACTGTTTATATTTCACGGTTTGTTGGAGCTGCAATGGGAAGTTCGAATCTTAAAATCATTGCCAAAGGCACATCAAGTGGTGGTCAGTCATAAGTCACCTCCCTGGAGTTCCAGAGATTAACTTCAATTTTGCAATTTGTAAATATACGTCTGGTTTAAACATCGACTTTTGTAATTTGTACGGGTATAACATTTTCAATTTACGTTTTTAGCTTATGATTGTGGCTGTTTTACATACGACATTTGAGAAAACAGAAAAAAGCAAACCTGCAGCGTTGAGATCCTTTGTAAACTCGAAAACATTTTTAGAGGCAAGAAACTCTTATTCTATCACTTTGATCAAGAATCAACTCATTTTCATTCATATTTTTTATTATTATAAATTGTTAGCAACAACAAATCCCGCGGCAAAGCGCGGGGGTCATTGCTAGTAAATATAATTCTGCGTCCGCCAATGTCATCGTCAAAAAAATAAATAAAAAAGGCTGAAAAATCAATC
Source organism: Rosa lucieae (assembly GCA_024704745.1). Classification (NCBI taxonomy): domain Eukaryota; kingdom Viridiplantae; phylum Streptophyta; class Magnoliopsida; order Rosales; family Rosaceae; genus Rosa; species Rosa lucieae. The sequence goes on from CM045493.1 coordinate 7,995,078, forward strand.
AATCCCTAAAAGGACTGGGCCAAAAGACACAGAAAAGGCCATCGTGAAAAAGTATCACACAAGCCCAAAAAAGTCCTGGCCCACACAGGTTTTGCCCAGGAGGCAAAGGAGTCTTTCTGGGTTCAGTGTTCTTCATTTGGTGCAAGCATTTCAACTGTAGAGGAACCAAGTCAATTGTACAGAAATCAATATTGAGTTGCTGTGAATCATGATGCTTCAACAGCTCAACTTGTAAGCCTCCTCCTCTTACTATATCTATGACTGCAAAGAACTCAAAGGTTGTTGTTTTAAGTTTATCAAGCATGAATCTCTTGGACAAAGAGAAAGTCTCTGTCTTTTCACTGTTCTGGAAGGTTAAAGTTACTGAACTTCATACCCATTTGATAAGAGAATGAGAAAGGTATTCCATTGATTCAATTCTCTTCAAATTTCATAAATATTTTGCATGTTCAAAGTTGTTTTGTGGTTTTAATAATGAATGCCTGCCTACCAGTTCAAAATGGGTTATTGGTTATTAGATTCATAGTTTAATTACCACATTCAAATTTCCGTTTGAGGATATGATCCTTATCTGTTTGTGTTTGATTATTAATATGAAGTTATGAACTTGTATTGTCAATCCAAGGGTTATCTATATCTTGTTTTTTTGTTGTTGAACTTGAAGCATACAAGAGAAGAGAAGTGTGAGCAAACTGTTGGATTTTGGATTGAAATTGAGCTTTGCCAAAAAGAAGTAGAAAATGAGAATCCTTTTTCTATTCTGCAGCACCAAAATACACCCTTCAACTTACAAAGGACGACGTCTCCACCTCTTTGTGACACAGTTTTGAAAACTCCGAAACCTAGCATTGAATGTTTGAGTACAAGTACAACCTAGCTAGCATTTCTTCGTTTTCTACGAGATGAACATCTGTTGTAGTACGTAATTCATTTTTATGTTAAGGCTAATGTATATTAGTGTGTTGCAAGATACAACAGGATGTCAATTTCTCTGCCCGGATGATCATCAGTTTGAAATAAGAAATTGACAACATCACTTCCGTTCGAGACACAAATGTTTCCACTAATCTTTCTTGAAATTCTGATCATTTTGGTATATGAAAATGAAGCCCTTAGCTAGTTACCAAATAAGCCAAATCGAACAGGAACACCATTGAGATTTTTGAGCCAAGCATTCCCTTTCAAGAAAGGACCTACAGTAAAAGCCATAGCCTCATCCTTATTAAGGACCTTGTAGCCAGGCCATTTCACTCTGTTATCAGTATTGGACCTGGGTCCGTTGTTGTTATACTCACCATAAAATAGAGTCTTTTTTCCAAAGTCTCCATCCATTTCAGTCCATCCATCTTGGTCAATCACATCCTCTATTGTAGACTCCATCACTATGGTTCTTGAGTACTCCTTCCACGGCCTCCCAAGGTAACTCTTGAATTGGGATTTCTCAGACTCAAATTCTTTGTCCGGTAAGATTTTGCAATTGTGCAACACTATTCCCGTGGTTTCACGTTTGTCGGTTCTTCCTTGGGCTGTAACTATGTTCTGTTGGTTTTCCTTAGGTTTCCGGATATAAATTATGCAGTTTTGGAAGGTAGCAGCAGCATCACCGAAGATAAAATCAACGGTGCCGGAAACAACACAGCTTTTATAGAATTGCCGATGAGCCTGTACAAATAATGTGTTTTGGTACCCTTCAAATCGGCAGTTGAGGAAAATAGCACGGTCTCCTAGGACTCTGGCTGCCACTGCCTGTTGCTTTTCACGACCGGCTGTGTTTCTGAATCCCATGGACTTTGCAATGAAACCTTCTCCTAAGGCCACTGCAATACAATGTTGAAAAGGAATGAGCAAGATAATAATTGAAACAGCTTAACATGGTGATGAGGTAGGCCTTACACCCCATGTTCTATTGGCATTAAGTTGAGCATGCATTGTGATGGTATTTGTTGAGCCATACCAAAAGTTGCAGTGTTGAACAGCTTAACTCCGTCTGCATTGTTCTTATTCCCAGTGATGATGCTCTTCTGTGATCCATCACCATATATGGTAAGATTTGGCATCTTCTTTGTCACATTCACAGTCTCATCATAGACTCCTTCTTTAACATAGATGATATACCTGTATTGTCATAAGCGTAAAACTGTTTAAAATCATAATGCACTCTATGACAGCACTCCATGCATAAAGTAATTAAACAGCACAACACAAACCTTCCTTCGTATTTTTCAGGCATGGCCGACAATGCTTCACTAATGGATTTGTAGTTCCCACTGCCATCTTTCGCCACGGTGACATTGGGTGTGGGCTTTTCATCGTTTTTCTTCAACACCCGTCGCTCCTCATGGGTCAGCCAGGAAGGAAAGCCATCCTTGTCCTGTGCCAGAAGACGACGTGATGAACCTGATGATCCTCCACTGCCAGGTACCTTTAATTCGGAAAGTAGTGAAATCATGGCAAGGGAATTGCTAGTGAGCTCCTTGGTGGCCTCCAAGGTCTCCGACATTTTAGACTTCACGTCTCCATCAGGAAACCCATCAATGCATGTTTGCTGGTATGATATGACCGCACTCAACCAACTGTTCAAGACACCGGTTCTCATTTTCCCGGAAGTGGTACTGTTGCCAACTTGATCCACGGATTCTTCTAATTCTTCCTTGGCATTGTCAAATAGTGCCTTGCAATCCTCAAAGGCTTCCTTGTCTTCCTCTTTGTCAAAAGTGAGCTCGCTGGCTTTGGTATAGGCACTCTTGGCCTCATCCGAGGCTCCAGAGATGGCGGTCTTGATGACTTCTTTGGGTTTAGAGATGGGGTCCTTTGTATTTTTGAAGACTTCCTTGCACCTGTCCTTGTAATCAGTTGACCCACACATCTGCTGTACAATCTTGCTAGAAGTTGATGTCTCATTCTTGGTTGGATCTTGGGTGGGTGGATCTTCCGTGGGCTTTGGTGGTGCTGGAGCAGGTTTGCTAGCTTTTTTGGTTGCCTTGTCCGTCTTCATTTTGTTCACAATCACTATGGCTGCAACGATAATTCCAACAAGGAGGATGACCGCAACAACTGCGATGATAATCCTCCTCTTGAGCTTACGGGCATTCTCGGTCTTTCGGCGCTCAGTTATCTGGTCGAAATCCTGGAATGCCATTGCTGAGAGTGGCTAAGGCAGAGAAACCTCTGCCTTAACAATTCAGGCCAGCCACACACAACACAGTGGGAATAAATACGATGCGGAAAGAGATGCAAAGAGGAAGATGCTACAGCTTTAACCAAAATTTCCTCTCCCTATCTCTCTGTTCTTCTGTTTGAAATTTGAGTCTCATTATTATTTTGGCAATTGACAGAGGAGGTCTGGTCAGGAGAGTTTTTAGGTGTTCTATTTTTCACTAAAGTTAGTTGAAGATGGCAGCTAGCGTCCTTTCCTTTCCAACCGCAACTCCCGCGAATTCTTTCCTCCACAATTCATCTTCCCAAAATTACTTTTCTACCGCACTCAAAACTATATATGAACATAGTTCACTTCTGTCATTTTAATTCTAGGCTCTGTTCTCCGTGAGGTTCTTATTAAAGCTATAACCAACTCATGACTACACTTATATCATGTATATTTAGCAATTACAGCTCCACATTACATATAATGTTAGAAGAACCATATTTTGACCATGTTAGATTATCACATTGTGTACTTTTTATGATGTGCTATTAGTGACACGTTATGTAATTAGAAATGGAAAAATTGTCGTAAATTCTATTTCTAGCATTTGTCTTTTAAAATGTTCCTTTTTCTATTGCTGATACGGCTAGAGCTTCATGCCCAAATTGTAGCTTTTTTAGACTGCCCATAATTCAGAACAATATCAGTAAATATTTCACCATTCATACAACTTCGACCTTTCATATACCTATTAGAAATGTACGAAACATTGATACTCTTTTCTTATCTTGCAGGGAATTCTTCATTTCTTTGACAAGAACATTCATATAACACACTTCAGAGATCAGATGCCATCAATCCCATCATCATAAGGAAATGAAGTGGACTGCAGCCATTCATCACCTGCAATGAACTCTGATACTGTGAAATTTGATGCATCATAGTAATCCATAATATGATACCCTGTCCAGGTTACTCTACTCTCCGTCCCTGAACCAGGTCCATAATTTTCAAACTCTCCATAGTACAAAGTGTCCAAGCCTAGGTCCCCAGACCAATTTGTCCACCCACTGGGGTCAATGAACTCATCAATGAAGGACTCTAGGAAAACCGTCCTAGAGTATACCCTCCACGGCCGGCCTAAGTAACTTTTGACACTGTCCTTGTTGGCGTACAAGTCATCAGCAGCCACAATTGAACAATTCTGTATTGAGATTCCGGTATCCTCCTCTTCGGAGTCCCTGGCTTGTGCTGTGATAACGGTGGACTGTCCCGGCAATGGCATCTTGGATATAATGTTGCAATCTTGGATTACCACAGCAGCGTTACCAAATATGTAGTCTATGGTCCCTGAGATATCACACTCTCTATAAAACTGTCTGAAAGAGTGCACATACATTGTGTCTTGGTAACCGCTGAAGGCGCACTTGTACAATGCAGCAAGGTCTGCATTTACTCTCAATGCAACTGCTTGGTGCTTCTCTGGTCCTGCTCTGTTTTCAATACTTATGTCTCTTGCCAGAAAGCCTTCCCCAGATACAGCTGAAGGTTTAGGAAGTTGAGGAAAAAGCCAAGTGTGATTAATTCAGCTTGAACTTTCTTAGAAACCCACAAACAAACTTTCTAACTTGCATTAAGACCCTTCAAAACGTTTATCTATTTTTTTTTCGATCATCTCACCCGCAAGAAAAAAAAATCATGTATATCGATATCTTACTAATGAACGGAAAAAAAAAAAAAGAGAATGAAAAATTGCTTGCCACATCAGTTCGTTAACAAATTTGATGACCCTATCTCCGAAATGCGAACAAGCTTAGTGGCCGGTGAACATGCAACAAACCAAAAACTGTATTAATTAAGATTTTACTTGCCTACTGTTGCAGATCTGAAAGTGGTCCAACCATCAGCATTGCTTCTGTTACCAGTGATGACAGTGATGCCACTTCCATCTCCAAGAAGAACAATGTTTGTCTTCCAGCTTGGGATTTCCACATTTTCATCATAAACCCCTTCTTTGACATAGATGATAGTCCTGTCGTAACTATTATTTGGAGCAAAATTAACAGCACCACTGATGGTGGTGAAGTTCCCACTACCATCTGCAGATACTGTCAGCATTTCACTCGGGTCATATTCGTCACCCGAGCTCTCCAGAATCCGGCGATCTCTCCGAGAAATCCATGTCGGAACTCCCAACAGACGCCGGTTTTTACGGCCTTTTGGATTAGGCACTTGACTCTTGAGAGCAGAAAGAGAGTTGCTAACATACTTGTATGTACTAGTTAAGGAGCTGACCAGGGTTGGCTTCATAGGACCAGAAGCAGACTCCAAGCCTTCCAAGCATGTGTTCTTGTTTGTGAGGGCAGCACTGAGATAGGCTCTTGCATCCCTTAGTTTCTTGTTGTTCGAAGACTTGACTCCAGAAACTGATCGTTTTATGGAAGAGAGTGTGATCTGGTGGAGGTCTTTGCAGTCCTGGATTGCTCCCTTTTGTTTCTCAACAATGTTGGAGTAAAGTCCTGCCTTGTAGAAAAGATCGGAGAGCTTTGTGGCTTCGGATAGCGCGATTTGGAGGGATTGGAGGAGGTAAGTGAGGATGTTGGGGGAGATGTTGATGGAGATTGAGAGCTTCAGTGAGTCGAAACAGACATCGGGGTAGGGAGTGGACTTGCAGAAGGATTTAATGGAAGACAAATGGGGATTGAGAGTATTAGTTGTTGATGAAGAAGAAGAAGAAGAAGAATTGCAGAGAGCCTTAGTTGTTGAGAAGAAGATTATACAAAGAAGCAAAAACTGCAAAAGTACTTTTTGGATGGAGGAAGCCATAATTCATAGGAGACTCGGTGACAGACAAAACTGACTAACATGTAAGAGAGCAGAGAAGCGTAAAAGTTTGTAATAGGTGAGAGACTTAAATAATTTCTTTGGGAACGTAAGTAGCATGGTTTTGCTTAGGGTTTATTAATGATTAGCACAGATTCTTATGAGGTTTTGAAAAAAATGAAAGATTTGTTGGAAAAGTGTGACTTAGGTTAGAGCCATTTGGAATACCACATTAGAAAGGTGAATAGTCATCATTAGGTTATAAGGAATGATACCACACACACTATTGCCGAGACATTTTGTATTAAAACCCCATACCCTGCACAGGGTGCTTAAGTGGAGGGAGTATCGGCATTATTGGATCCGTGTGTGTGGGACTCATTTGCTGTTTCCGCACAACAAACTGGTATCAGAGCCCAGGTTACACTTGGGACTTGGTGTCTCATACAGTCAAGTTGTAATTTGGAGGAGCTACCGTTTGGATTGGGATCACAAGATTTGGAATTAGATGCTAGCTTGTGGTCTAGGTGGAGCTATTAGAATTCAGATCGTGAGACAATTGGTGGTGGCTCGAATCACGCCAAGGTGGAGAATGTTGGAAAAGTGTGGCTTAGATTAGAGCCCTTTGAAATCCCACATCAGAAAGGTGAAATGGTACCGCACACACTATTGCCGAGGCCTTTTGTACTAAAAGTTCATACCTGTTCTGCACCGGGTGGCTAAAGTGGGGGGAATATCGACATTATTAGATCCGTGTGTGTGGGACTCATTAATTTACCTCTTCCGCACAACAAGATTTACATATATTAATTTTGTTTGTTTGTTTTGATCTTAAACTCACGGGAATATAGACTTATACAGTAGTGTTGTGAGTTGTGACTTTTGTCTCGTTGAAAAGTTCCAAAGTGGATTAAGGGAAGGGGGACTGTATTCAGAAAATGTTGGTTTTTCTTTTTCTCATAGAATAGATATGTTTAATTATTCATTAGGTTATGCGTCTGTATGTCTCTGGTTTTGGTTCCATTAATGGAGCCTCATGTTATCAGGATTGAGAGTAGGTATGGGAGGAAGCCAGGAAGGTACTCTGAAACATATTGTTTGGCCTGTTCAAGAGGAAAGTCATGGACATGGGGCACATGTGGTTCAGTGGTTATGACTAAGGTGAAAGTACTCTTTGGGGTAATGTGAGTTCTCAATTGTTGTTTGAGCTTACACAGACATGAAGATATGAAAGGAATGGTCTGAATTCAAATAATGAAGACTAGAAAGTAGAACTAAAGTGGCTTAATTAAATTGTACGATCAGAGGATAAAAGACTTGAACTTAGAATCATTGGTAAACAAGACTGATATTATGATAGATGACTCTGATCGATCGATTTATGAAAATGGAGTCATACAGAATAACGTCTGGTCTTGTCTATGAATTAAAACTGGAATGAGGCCATGTTTTTAGTGATGAAATACGGCTTATAATAATTATTCAAAAATATACTAATAATATATATCAAGTTAATATTGTTAACTTTATGTGTCGGTTCATGACACATGTACGAGTGCATTGCGAATTTCGCATATAGAAAGTTTAGATAACATGATATTTGCGCATTGCAACTTGTGTTTTGTCCGGTGAAAAATCACGGGGGACAAAGACACGTGTATATGTGCATCAGTATTATTAATTTTGTCCTAATATATTTGCCAATATCTCACATGTCCAGATTCCTTACTACAATTTTATAGCCTTCTTTATCTGGAGATATACCTGTCTCATTGATCCAACGCCTGACTTTACCAGCACCGCAAATAATTATATGCTAATTTGTTCTGGAAATTAACAAATATGCCAAGAAATATATATAATTAGTTTAAAGACAGAATTGATTTATTCAAATTTCATAATCCAAAACTAATAGTGCGCCTTGCCCTGTATAAAAGGGAATTGTTTTGTGTTTGTTCTTCTGGTTTATTTCCAACCAAGTATTCAAAAGATATTAAGGGCTATCCGAGTCGCACCAGTTATACATTGTTTCCAAGATTTAATGCTAAGATGAAAGCAGTTTGCAAACTGCATATATACATTGAAACTACGTGATCAGTAAGGCACACAAAATGCAACCGACTCAAAAGTAAAGATCTTTATATGCCAAACATAACAAAAATGTATGTTGCAGCTTTAGCATCGGCGGTAGAACCAAATTCAAAATAAGACGTCTTCAGTGCAGTTAAATCTTTGATTTAGGTCTTCGTCCTTTGCAAGAGTTCTTTTTTAATCGAACTCATTCTGCTTTTGCTGAAAGGGTACAACTTTTTTATAAAACTTATTAGTAATGGTACTTCTTGATAGCCATGGCACCAGATATGAGTTAGGGTTTGCAAAGAACACAACGAAATTTGAGAGAGATGAACAGAGAGAAAAGATCAGACCTCTCTTTCTATTAATCAAGCTTTCGTACAGAGGAAAGAGACTCAGCTGATATTTATACTAGAAAGGAAAAATAGAAACTCTAACAAACTAACAGATTTTTGACAGCTGGAACTAGCCACGTGCCACACTCATATGAAGCTTGAGGTCAGTATGATTAGCATAGTCAACATCCTCCCTCAAGCTCAGTTAGGGTGACTAGTCTGAGATTGATGCAGTGAGTTCGAAATATAGGAGAAGCTAACCCTTTTGTCAATATATTTGCAATCTGTTCTGTGGTGGAAACATACTCAAGACGAAGATCATTGCATTGCACCCTTTCTCGGACAAAATAAAAATCATTGTCCAAGTGCTTGATCTTTGAGTGGAACACTAGATTTGATGCTAATACAAGAGCAGATAAATGGTCACACTTAAGCAAAGGAGCACAAGGAATATGAATTTTCAAATCACACAGGAGATGTCTAATCCAACTGATCTCGGCTGCAGTATTGGCCAAGCTTCTATATTCAGATTCAATAGAACTTCTAGATACAGTCCCTTGCTTCTTAGATTGCCAAGAAACAGGACACAATCCAATGTTGACAACAAAACCAGTAGTGGAGCGTTTCTGTATCACCTCACCAGCCCAATCGGCATCACAAAAAGCCTTAACATTCACAGCATTATGCAAAGCACCAGTTGAACTATAAAAAACGCCCTTATGAATTGTTCCCTTCACATATCTCAAGATTCTTTTAACAGCAGCATAATGAACATCTGCAGGCTTAGTCATGAACTGACATACAGTATTAACTGCATATGCTATGTCTGGATGAGTGAATGTTAACTATTGTAGAGCTCCTACAATGCTTCTGTACATAGTAGGATCTTTGAGAGGGTACCTTGATCTGGTGTCATCTGAGAGTGAGGAAGACAAGGTAAGCTGCAAGTATTAATGGACTCCATTCCAATTTTAGCCAACAAGTCTTTAGCATACTTTGTTTGACTCAGTAAAATTCCCTGCTTAAGTTTTGTGACTTCTAGACCAAGAAAATATGACAAGGGACCAAGATCCTTCATATCAAACACCATGCTCAACTAAGAAATAATCTTATGAATACCTGCAATATCAGATCCAGTGATAACTATATCATCCACATACACTAATAAAACAACTAGGCCTTCTGATGTGTGTCTAATAAACAATCTTGGATCAGAATGAGAAAAATGAAAACCCAGACTTGGTAAAAAACTGGTAAATTTCTCATTCCAAGCCCTTGGAGCTTGTTTCAAGCCATAAAGTGATTTTCGTAGTAAGCAGACATGATTTGGATACTCAGGATCGATAAAACCTTGTGGCTGAGACATATAGACTTCTTCTTTTAGATCCCCATGTAGAAAGGCATTCTTGACATCTAACTGCCTTAATTCCCAACCATTCATAGCAGCAAGAGCTAATATAACCCTCACAGTACTATGTCTAACTACAGGGCTAAATGTTTCTTCATAGTCTAGTCCCTTAGATTGACTAAACCCTTGAGCCACTAGTCTTGCTTTATATCTGGAAATGCTCCCATCAGGATTCTTCTTTATTTTGTATATCCATTTGCTTCCCACAATGTTTCTGTTCCGCAGACAAGGAACAAGAGTCCAAGTCCCTGCTCTGAAACATTTTGGTTCAACAATCTCACTGATATCAAACACAGCAGTAAAACCACTAAAGAAAGGGAGCTCAGTGTACAACTTTTGTTGAGCAACAACAGAATAACAATAAAAGTCCTCAAAACTCCTCTTCTTGATAATACCATTCTTGGCCCTAGTCAGCATAGAATGGTTATTATAGTTTTGATGAACTATAAAATCAAGCTCCTGGGGAAGGTCATGATCCAAATTTCCCCCAAACTGTAAAGCATCTACTTCATTGCTATTTAGGGCAGAAACATCATTTGGAACTCTAACTCTAGCTGAAGGTTCATCACAAACTCTAGCTGAAGATTCATCACAAAAATTTTCTGCAACTACATTAATAGAAAGGTTACCAGTAATACCAGCACTATCCATAACATTCTCAGCTACTATATTCACATCATCATCTGCACCAATGCTAACATCAACATTCTCACTTGCTATATTCACATCAGTAATACCTATGAGAATTGCACCTGGATTCTTAGAAACATCAAATCCTGAATTATTAGAATTATTAAAACCATCAGAATCACTATCAGAATTTCCTCCAATTGCATGAATTTCTGCAACATTCCCAGTTTCAATATTTTCATGAACCTCAGTTTCATGAGAAGCATTATACTCATCAATTCCTATATTCTCTGCACAAGCTGGCCTAGCATTATCATCAGTAGCAGCTGAACCTGTGTTAATATTAGTGCCAGGACAGGACACATCTGCTGTTGAAGTAGCTCTATTGATACTAAAGGTAGTATCTAAATTCTCATTCTGTGAAGCTGTGAGAGATGGGACAGACATCCATGGGTGAAGAGTAGTGAGAGATGAAGAAGATGGAAAGAAAGTAATAGGATCAACAAGAGATGACACAGGTGGAGCTGAAGAAAGGAAGGGAAAAATGGTTTCATCATGAATGACATGTCTAGACATCCAAAGTTTATTTTGAGAAATACTATATCAGAAGACTCCTTTATATCCTAAGGCATATCCTAAGAAGACACACTGTGTAGTTCTACGATCCAACTTGTCATAAGCATATGGTCTGAGATAGGGATAGCATGAAGAGCCAAAGATTTTCAGCTGGGAGATGTCTGGAGGTCTATGAAACACAAGTTCATATGGAGAAGACATATTTAAAGATTTGCTAGGCATTCTGTTGATAAGATAACAAGAATGAGCAACACTATGAAACCAAAATGGTTTAGGTACACCAGCTGTAGACATCAAAGAGATTGCAGTTTCCACTATGTGTTTATTTTTTCTCTCAGCAACTCCATTTTGCTGAGGGGTATGAGGACATGTAATTTGATGTAAAATGCCTTTGGATGATAGAAAATTATGAAAAGATTTACTATTGAATTCACCTCCATCTGTTTGAAATTGTTTAATTGTAAAACTGAATTGAGTTTCCACAAAGGCACAAAAATGCACAAATTTGGCAAGAACATCAGATTTATTGATAAGTGGAAAAATCCACACAAACTTGGTACAATCATCAATGAAAGTAACATAGTACTTATATCCCTCTATAGATAAACATGGAGCAGGTCCCCATACATCAGAATGCACTTTAGAAAAGGGCACAGATGTTTGTGTCACAGAATCAGAAAAAGGAAGTCTATGCATCTTGCCTTCTAAACAATAAGAACACACAAAACTAGAGACTGAACTAGGTGTTTTTATTTGTGAATCAGACAGCATTTTAGACATGACAGGTTGAGAAGGATGACCTAATCTTTGATGCCATACTGGAAATGATGAATATGAGCTGACAAATGCAGATGGAGAAGACTGAAATATAGAAGAGACTGGTGGAGATTTGAAGAGAAATAAACCCTCCTCACTACTCTTTCCTTGGTAGAGGACTGTTTTGGATGCCTTGTCCTGCACAGCAATATTAGCTTCATCAAGAGTTATAAAACAACCATTGTCTCTGCATAATTTTGTGAAAGATAGCAAATTCATAGCTAAATCTGGAACATGAAGAACTTGATTCAATTGCAAGACATGATCAGCATGTTTAATATAGCTAGAGCCAGTATGTGCCACATTCAAACCTGTACAATTACCAATAGTTATTTTGTTGTCAGAAGAATATGGTTAAGCAATTGTGAGATTTCTCAGTTCTGAAGTCATGTGATAAGTAGCACCAGAATCCCCTATCCAAATTTCACTGTTTGAATAAGCATTTGATGGAGCAGACAAGCTATTAGATGAGGAAGCCCCACTGTTAGGATGAAAACCACCAGGAAAATCAGAGCTGGATGACCCATTTGATACCACATATCCTCCTCCTTGAGTTTGTTGAAACACACCATTGATAGTTCCTGTTGACTGAGCAGTAAGAGATGCAGGAGGATCAGACCCTTGATAGGCAAAGTTGGTTCTATGAGAGCAGTCACTATGCCAAAATGTGCTTCAGACGACACACTTCAGACGACATAAGTTTTGTTTTATGTCGTCTGAGTTTTTCAGACGACATAATTTTTTTTTTTGTTGTCTGAATATAGACTAAAACCATACTCGTTCAATTTGAAAAAATGGTGAGCATTCAGACGACACATTTGTGTAGTTGTAAAAGATGATGATTTCCTATCTCAAAGATCGTTTCATTTTAAAAATATGGTTAGATACAGACAACACTTATATGTTGTTGTAAAATATGGGGATATTTCAAATCTAACCCTAAGAGAATATTTGGAATTCCCTCCAAAAAGTTATAGTCCTTTCCCTCTCAAAATACCGAGACCCTAGCTGACTAGTCAATGGGGGTGATACTCAGACAACACAATTGTGTTGTGTAAAGAAGGTGAGTTTCACTTTTTTTTTTTCCCAAGTCGTTTTTGGCATTACTACACATTTACTCCTTCCCATCTCAGCTCACTCTTTCAGCCACATAAAATCCCCATTTTCTCTCTCCACCTCTCGTTTGCTTCCCCGAAACCCAAAATCCCTAGAATCTCTCAATTTGGAAATTTTGTTCAGATCCAGTCCCCAGAACCGTGAAATCAGTTGGAAATCAGAGGACTGAAAATGAGCGTGAGACTGGCCTGTGAAATCAGTCCTCTATATTTGTGTCTATCTCTTAAAATCCAATCTTTTCTTCTCTCATCTCCCCTCTCTCGTCCGCTCCCTCACTTCTCCCCCACTCCCCACCACTGATTCTCCCCACCCATCATCTCCGCTGTCCAATTCCGCCACCCTCACGCCCTCCCCGCCGTCCAATTTGAGGGGGACGAATGTTGAAAAGGTTTTGTTGTGAGTTATGACTTAGGAGTGAGTGGATTGAGTTTTGAGGGAGTGAGCGAATTGCAAATAATGTTTAATGGTGGTGGCTCTTGTGTCTCGAATCACCTACGGCTGCGAGACCGCGACCTCCGCCGCCGCCACCAACCCCAACTTGGTTTTGGGTTCGTCTTTGGCTTTGGATTGGGTACTCGAATCGCTGGGCTACGAGTACGAAGCTCTCTCAAATCCTTGTCTGCTCGTAGAAGGGCAAGATCTCATACTCGATTCAGCAGGCGTTGATTGGCCTCTCAGCTATGTACGAATCCAGCTGCCTAATCTAAGGTATCCATCTGATTTAGGGTTGTTATAGAATTTGTTTTTTAATTCACGATTGTATGATAATTTCAGGTGTTTAGATTGCAAATTTGAGATATGGGTTTTGTCATTCTTGTTTCTTATTCTTAAATTGGGGTCTGATTCATTCAATTTTGACTTGAGAATTTCTGTTTTCAAGATTCTGTCAGTGTTTTGCTTCAAAAGGCAAGTTTGTGTCTTTATTGGTCTCTTGCTCAATTATGCTATATGGGTTTTTATTTCTAAGCTTGGTTTTGGCTGATTCTTCTCAGACTAGAACTGGGTTTCTTTTATTCAAATTGCAAGTGTATGATATGGTTGCATAGCTTTGTAGATTGATGAATGGGGCCTTGCGTCTTGTGGGGTTTACATGGAGACTGGCTTTTGGGTTATCTCTCCATTAATGTATGAGCAAAAAATTATGATATTGATTCTTCTTCTTTTCTTTTGGGTAGCAGATTGGGAAGTGAAAAGTGAAATCAGAAAGAATGAGAGTAAGAAAATAGGGAAGCTTGTTACCATGTAGACCTATGTCGGGCCACTTTCATCCAATTCCACCTATGGTCTCCATGGAACTGGTAATTCCTTCTTTTCAATTTGTTCTGTTATCATGGTGATACTTTTGTAATTTGTACACTTATACATTGATCATGAAATTCTTGTACCATATGAACGAAGGAGAATGGGAGTTTGATTTTGCTGCTCTTGAAACTGAACTGTGGGAAGGCAAAGGGAGGAAGATTTCAGAAGTGAAGGGTTTCCATTCGGGCTGTTCAGTATCTATAGTTGTTTTCCAATTGTGAGTGACTCTTCTGATTTCTAACTAGACAAGTGATTAATGAAAGTTGTGTTTTAATTGAGAATATATCATGTCATTTGGGTGTAGGGCTTTCAAGATTAAACTTCACTAGTAGACTTTATGTTGTGAAATCTGTCAATGTTTTACTGCACATTTGATTATCGTTTCACTATTACTACTATTACCATGATCTTTATTAGTTACTACGTAAGTTTACCTTGTCAAGTTATTTTAGTTTGTTCATCATATATGCAAGGTAAAGAGAAAGCATCTGTAAACTGTAATGGTACACAGAAAAGTCACACAGATATTATGATTTCATTCACCAAAGAGTAAGACTGATAGACATCATACTCGCAGAACTCTAAGATTAAGAGGACCCCTTGGATTCTTAACAGGATTTTCTGGTCTCTGTGTCCACGAAGAACTCCAGAAATATTCCAAACCATCAACTGAATCCTAGCAATCTTAACTCCGGCTGTTTGGATATGACAACTGAGTTTGGTTTGGCCAAACATGTATCAGTACGTTCATAGCTTTCCCACTTTCTTGATTCAAACTGCGTCATGTATTTCCCACTTGAATTCGATGGATTTGCCCTGTAGTTTTAATTGGATGGACATGGACTGTTGAAGCCTAAGAGATGTTTAAGTAGATCTACATGGTTTGCTCATTGGTTTTGGTTGCAATTTTGTTTTCACTCTATGTCTACCTTTTATACTTCACTCGGTGCATTTTTTAACTATATAGATTAAACGATTCCTCAATCAAATATCTTGGAGGTTTCCAAATATTTTCTATAGCATGCTTGGAACTTTTACTAGTTTAATTTCAAATCAGGGCATCAGCATTTATGTGTTACACCTTATTAGTTCTCATATTCAAGTTGAATACTGAATGATGTAAACTAGCTCACTGTTTCTTCACAGAAAGCATGACCAAAATAATTAAGGAGATGTTGCCTCCAGATGTACGCGTCGCAGGAGATGCTCAACATCTTCTCATTGAGTGTTGTGTAGGTGAGAATAAATGAATATGTAGTTTAGTTTATGTTCTGCTAGTGACGTATTCATTCACAGACACTCTTTGCCAGATATACTCACGGGTACATTGTTGGTTTATGAGTAGTTCAAAGCCTTATCTGTATAACTTTAAGACAAATCCTTTTATGCGTGTGAAACCTATTTGTTTCAATGAATAGGGCCAGTTGAATTATTGGCGATGCATTTGCTGAGTTCTTTACAAATGGAATTCAATGGAATAATAATTTCTTAGTAGTTTCAATTGAATAGGTTTGAAGCAAAATTAAAGCAAAGTTATGTTTCTGATTTTGAGGGATTTTGTTTCTAATACAAGTGTGCAATTTGTACCATTTGGGTATATTTTGTTTCTAATATATGTATGCCGTTTGTACCATTTGGGTTGATTATTAATTACCCTTTAGGTACTGATTCAACCTTTTTTGAGATTCATTGATGCCATTTACATATGTATTGCTATCCCTCATGTAGTTTGAAGTTCAATGTATTTCATTTGTTTGAATGCGTTCCTGAATCCCATACACTGTGCTTTTGTACTGTCTGAATGATAACTTGTAACAGATAATATTTGTCTGAACTGATTTAGTACTTATATCTTGCCTTTGCAGAGTTTATACAGCTTGCATTAACCATCTTAATATATTTTGTTATATTCTTTAACAGAAAAATAATTTGAGCAAACTGGGTACTTGGGTAGTATTTCAACTTAAGAAGTGACATCAAGTATGAACCATGATGCATCCATATGTTTCTGTTTTTTTTTTCTAGTAGAAGGACTGCAGCAGTTCAAAATAACGTTTATGATTTTTTTTCTTTTATGGTTTTTGTTGCAATTGCAATTGGACTTTAACCTTGTTATATGCATTAGCTGATCAAGTTTCTATTGAATGTGCAGAATAGGCAAACAGTTTTATTTTCTGCAACCCAGACTAAGAAGGTTTGTGCATTATATCTCAAACTCATAGCAGTTAGTCAATCTCTTGCTTTCCACATTATTTTTCATTGTTTTAGCATAACTTATTAACTTAATATGCTGCCATAGTTCAGTAGTTTTTAAACTGTTTTTGTCTCTTCTTTACATGACTGGATTGCCCATATGTTACATGAGTTACTTCTTATATATATTAATACTTTTCCCATTAAACCTGTAGGTTGAAGATCTTGCTGACTTTTCCTTCCAGACAACGCCTATGTATATAGATGTGGATGATGGGAGAACCAAGGTAGGAATCCAACTAGTCTTTTGGATTCCACACTAAATATTAAGTCCACTTCATACTCATATAGACCTATTTATTCTTGTATTTTAGCCATAATCTTTATAACCTGACAAGATTGTGTGCACTACAGGCCACGAATATAGGACTGCAACAGGGCTATTATCTTGTGCCAAGTGCCAAGAGATTTTATTCTCCTATATTATTTCCTGACGAGGAATCTATCAAAGAAAGTGATGGTCTTCTTCTCTGCTTGCAACTCAGTAAATTCCACTCTGTTCAGCTCTTACTTGTTTTATTTTCCTCCTAAATGTACTCTTCAAGTACTAATTGAGGCATGTATTTCTGTCTTCATGATTAGGTTTCTTGGAAGCAATAAGTTGAATGGCGCTCTCTCTAAATTGAAAAGCTCATCTCTTCTCAATGTGTAAGTACTTCAGCATGTTTTCCTTAAACATCATCATAATTCATTACACTTGGAGTTTTCTGATTTTTTTGATAAGTATGTTCTGTATTTGATGAACTCATCTGAGTCATCTCTTTGTTGATAAATATAATGTACTTACTTCGGCTTTATCTGAACTGTACAATATCGCTTCAAATTAATATGATGCAAAATCATATATCAGAGTATCGATAGGTTTGACCAATGCCTGAATTTTGATAATGGTCATGGTATTATTATATTTAATTGTATGAAACTATGAACTATGTAATTGATGTATTTGTCATGACATGTATGCAGAGATTTATCATACAATAATCTAGTTGGGAGCATTCCTTCTTGGGTCAACGGAACGAGTTTACAGCTGTATGTCCTGATATTGCAGTACATATTTATTTTTCTGTTTGCAACATGATTCTTTTTTTTTCCTAGCTTAATAACTGCATTACTATTTTATATATCAATTTGTTAGTTTATCAGTGTCAGTTTTTCCAGCAATCATAACGATTTTGTTTTGGTAGGATGTCCTTGCATTTATATACTTTATACGATGACATTAACTTTGAGAATTTCTTTGGGTCTATTTGCAGTAATTTAGTTGTCAACAACTTCACCCTTGACAGTTCAAACAGCAGGTGATTATGTGCATCTTAGCTCACTTTCATTATATTGAACATTTGATTATGTATATGAGTTACAAGTCATTATCACACATGCCTGTCATTGTTTTGTGCTTTTGTTTCTCAATTGAAGCTGCATCCAAATCCGCGTGGTACTGGCTTAGATCCTGAATCAAATCTCTCATTATTTCAGTTCTGACTCAGGCTCACACTGTTAATCCAATGATCTATTGGCCGTATCATCGTATGGTTTCCCATATTTATTAACATGTTATGTTTGTTTCTCCCCTATTTTGGTGATAATCATGCATGCTTTTGTGTAGGAAGCTGTCAAGGGACAATTATGGAGATTACGTGATCCCCAGGGAAAGCCACCAGGTGTAATGCAATAGTACAGCTAGCTAGTTCGTATATTTAACTTGTGTCTAGTAGAAATTCTTCCTTCATTAAGTATTTGGACTTGTCTGCAGATTCAAATTAGTAGATATGGGCCATTTTGAACTGATGCTCATGATTAGGTTTGTGTACATGAGACAATGGTGGATTAGTGAAATTTCAATGAATGATTTTGGATGTGTATTTTATGGTTTTATGAATGGGCAATTTTAATTTTCAGATACATACATACCAATTGTAACAGGAGACTACTAATATGTGTTATCTCAAATTGCAAGCTACAACAAAGCACACCAAAATGTGTGGTTGCAGCTGAATAAAATCAACACAAAAAACAATTAGAAGTCTATTGTCTTTTTGGCATTGGGACGACAGAAAATTGTAGTCTAAATGGCAAAACAACAACATAAGTTAGACGAAAGTGTTGGCTAAAGCGTATAATAACAACAAATAAGTGTAGTTGGAATTAATCACAGACAATATAAAAGACCTAATAAAAGACCTTTCACACAACACTTAAGTGTCGTATGAATGTACCCTAGACCGACATTTAATTGTAGTCTGAAATACTTTACAACCACAGATAATTGTCGTTTAAAGTAAATTAGCACAACCTTTAATTGTTGTTGTATGAGAGAAGACACTACATACGAGTCTTCATATTTCTTATTTAAGGGTATTCAGACCACACAAATAAGTCTTGCAAGTACGCTTCACACAATAGTATTTAAAAAAGACTGTGGTTGGTTTGTTTATTAGACAATACAAAACTGTTGTTTGAATGCTTTTAAAGATACAGATCACAATGTTCCCAAAATGCAAAATTCATCAGACAACACAAGACTTTTATTTTTTTATGTCGTCTGAAAAATCAGACGACAGAACACTTCTGTCGTCTGATGCCCCCAAGAGACGACACCGTACTAGACGACATATTTTTGTTCGTTCAGACGACAGAACTGTTCTGTCGTCTGAAGGCCTTTTTGGCATAGTGAGTTCAGAGCAACATGTCCTTTGAGACCACATATTTGGCATGTGGGAATGGACAAAGATGGATGTCCATTAGGAACATCAGTTCTGTAGAAGCAGTTAGCAGCTGTGTGACCTTTCTTTGAGCAAATTTGGCATTCTGGAGATGGTCCATTGCTTGAGGGCCTATATGGTGGCTGAGATGTTTGTTGAGGTTTGTAGTCAGGGTTCTGATAGCAAGTACTTGTAAGATGGCCATGCTTTCCACATATTTGACATTTGTGAACACGAAAGCATGTATCCACAGTATGACCTTTCTTACCACATACAGAACATTCAACACCACTTCCATTATATTTTGCATCTTTGGTTTTTCCATCACCCTTGTGATCCCAACCTCTACCATTTCCATCTCTATCTCCATTCCTTGCTCCATCTCCTCGAGCAACCATAGCACTCATATTAGATAAGAGAGAAAAGCTGCCTTCAATTCTTCTTTCTGCAGCAAGTAATTGAGACCTCAAGTTTCGAAGAGAGATAGGTGTTTCCCTGCCCTCAAGCACAGTCCTGACAGTAGAATATTCATCAGAGAGACCATTCAAGATAACAATGATAATATCTTCATCTGGAATGGTCACTCCCACAGACAAAAGCTGATCTCGAGCATTCTTGACATGCTGCAGATACTTCTCAATTGTCTCACTTCCCTTCCGAAGAGTTTGTAACTCAGTCTTAAGCTACATAATGCTTACTCTTGACACAGCAGAGAAACGTTCTTGAAGAGCAATCCAAGCTTGCCTAGATGTTTTACAGCCAATTATCACATCCACAATATCTTCATCCAAAGTGGCCATTAGCAGACTAAGAAGAGCCATATCTGTCTACTTCCATGCTCTATATGCTGCAGTTTCTTCCTTAGTAACTTCACCTTCAGTGGTAAGAGAATATCTAGGACGGGCAACTTCTGAACCATCATAAAATCCAAACAATCCATTTCCAGCAAGAGTAGACTGGAACTGAAAACTCCATTTGATGAAGTTTCTTTCTCCAAGACGTATAGTTATGATACTCAACAAGGAATGAACATCAGAGTGAGACAGACTAGGAGTAGGTACACCTTGAGGAGCCTTTTTTGAATTTTTTTGCAAATAATTCTCACCAGATTAACTTCAATTTGTTGGAGCACACTCAAAGAAATTTCAGCAATCTCGAAACTAGTGAATATGCTCAGATTTTATTGTTGCTTTGATCAGAATGTTCAAAATTACTCACAGAAGAGAGATTTACTCAAATTTTACTTTTGCTCACAATTTGCTTCAATTTGCAACACAAACACTGCATATCTTGATGCACTATTTTACTCAACTACACAATTTTGCTCTATTTTGCTCAAATACTCAGAAATTTCTGAAAAAATTGCTCAAGAATTACTCTATATGCTCCAAAGTTACTCCGATTTACTCTATATACTCCAAAGCTCAAACACACTAAGATTTGCTCAAGAATTTCTGAAAGAATTGCTCAAGAATTACTCTATATGCTCCAAAGTTACTCCGATTTACTCTATATACTCCAAATTTACTCCAAAGCTCAAACACACTGAGATTTGCTCAAGAATTGCACTATATGTTCCAGATTTACTCCAAATTTCTTATTTCTAAATGAGATCGCACAATATTGCTCAAAATCATAAAGCTCATACTTCTGAAGAACAAGAACAAGAGTAAATCACTTGAGGAAGAGAAGTCCTAGTCACAGCAACTTCAAAAACACATTGAGAAAGCTCACACCAGGCTTCGATGAAGATCAAAGCTTTGAATCCAAGATCCGAAGATGATCAAACCGCAAATCGCACCAGAAATGAAGCTAGATCTAAACATGGAAAACAGATAATCAATTTAACAAAGATGAGAGCGGAAGCATGGATCACAGGTCCTAGAACTATGGATGCTCTGATACCATGATAGCCATGGCACCAGATATGATTTAGGGTTTGCAAAGAACACAACGAAATTTGAGAGAGATGAACAAAGAGAAAAGATCAGACCCCTCTTTCTATTAATCAAGCTTTCGTACAGAGGAAAGAGACTCAGCTGATATTTATACTAGAAAGGAAAAATAGAAACTCTAACAAACTAACAGATTTTTGACAGCTGGAACTAGCCACGTGCCACACTCATATGAAGCTTGAGGTCAGTATGATTAGCATAGTCAAAACTATGTTATAGATATATTACATATAGTAAAACTACATTATACAATGTTGTACTTGGCCAGATTTCAAAATTATACATTAAAACTTCATTATACATTGTTTTACTTGTCCCAAAAATCTGGATGCTTTCTCAATTTCCTTTCACCTTCTAGCTCATCCCCTGACCAACTGAACAGCAATTTTGAGTCGGCTTTTGTCTAAAACTTGCTTTGTCAAGTCGTCCATTTCTTGCCTATCCCATTGCTTTTCATGCACCAACTCTTGAATTATAGCCTTAGAATGATCCGTTTCGGTGCTTTTACCAATGATATATTAGATGCTTGCTGTTCTTCAAGATTGCAGATACGATTGAGTACTTGTAATTCTCTAGATGTGTTAAGACCCCAATTTGACTCACCCTTCCTTCCCTTATATGGTACGACCTACAAAGATCAAAGGGTATATGAGATTTCAATCTACCAAAAGGAGATATTGGGTAAATTAGCTTCTGATTCTATGCAAATCAATTCTGCACCGCCTTCTCAATCGTCAACTCTTGGTATGAACACGATTAAAAAGTCACAATCAATAGACTACAAAAAAAAGAAAGAAAAAAAAAAAAAAAAAAAAGAATACCTGCAGCTCAATCAATGTTTCACGCTTAAGATCTTGCTTAGCTGGATCGATAGAATCAATGATCCCGCAGCAAACTTTCAACTTACTGATAAACAGATTCTGCTTCTGTGAATTTGAAACCTCTTTTAAAGACAGATGAGGCTCCACTACCTCTGCTCCAGCTGAAATGCTTGCTGGGAAAACAACTGAAGACACCCGTTTGACAACATTTAATTTTCTTGCAAGAGAACTCCCACCAATTGTTCATTGGAAACCACTGCCCAAATTAGGACTATTGTTGCCAGAATCACTCCCAGTGGAATGTAGCAACAGATTTTGGCTTGCGAGGTGAATTTGCTCAGAATTTGCTTAAGCATGGTGGAGTCCTACACAATCAGCGAACATTTAAGATGGATTGATTTTACAGGCGCAATCAAGTCAATACATTAATGAGAAGAAGAGAAAATGGTCAGATTAAAAATTGCTAATTACAACAGGATTTCAGGATTCTACTTTATCTACAACTTTCCATAACATTAACCTCTAATATCTCTTAGGCATATCAGCTAGGAAATAATCCATATATGTGGAGTGGACTCCAAACATAGTAGCTACCATGTCCAATAAAACGATCTAAACTAAGATAGTTAAAACTAATCTAAAGAATTTAACTGCAGAAGCAGTCAAGGAGCAAGAAGAACACTACTTCACAAATTCATCCTTTCCGCTTGTATAAAGGAAGAGTACTACACCCAAAAAGTGTTGGTCCATTCATTCTAATATAAACAACATGCCACTCTATATTAGAAAGAACATACTAATATAAACAAACCTGGCAGGCAGCAAGAGTACTACACTCACAAAGGTGTTGGTCCATTCATTCTATGAACAAAATTGGCCAGCATCTTGAAATTCCAAGATCAAACCCTAAACAATAACACACTAATTAGAATTCCCAGAAACAACACAAAAAGCAAATCAACAATTATTCGAATATCAATGCCATAAAGAAAATGAATGCAAAAATTTCTTCAATTTAGGTGTGGCATCCAAAACCACTGGAGAATTGAACCCCAAGGGAACATAATCAATCAAAAAACTTCAAATTTCAATTCTAGGGTTTCTGACTATGTCCTAGAATGCAAATAATATCGCACACAAATTTGGGACAGAAGTAGAGTTTTCTAGGAGTTAGAGGAAGTTTCTGATTCAGTCCACTCAACTCCAGTATTACCACTCTTTTCAACGTACTGGTCGTTATACTTGAAATCTAACTTCAATTTGTTCTTCCCATAGTTTCCATTTTCAAAACACTTTGTGCAAAGTACAAAATCACCCTACCAATTTGAGAATCATAGCAGATACATAAATCAATAAGCTTCAGGACAGAAAACTATGAACGAAATCAGAACGTCTGCCATAATTGGTATAAATCAACTTCTCTTTCTTCAACAACAAAAATAATAGCAGTTGAAAATGTATACCTATTGATATACCTGCATTTTCCCGGTGAGATGCAACGGTAAGAGACCATAGAGCAATCTAACCAAAACCCTGTTTCATAACTTACAACTTCAAAGAAATTAATCGTCTAGAGATCTCATAAAAAGAATCCTTGTCAAAAAAATTCTAAAGATTTAAAATTGGGCATGATTTCTCCGACAATTCTCATGCTAAATTCAACAAAAGTCTAGACAGCAAGAACAATTACCAAAGGAGGTCTTCTTTGCTGAATCTATTTTTGCACAAAAAAAAGAACATGCATCAAGTAAAAACCCAGAATCCGCCCACCTAATAACCCTAATCAAAAGCAGCTGAAGAAAAGGAACAAAAGCAAAGCACCGATGATCTGACCACAATTACCTTGATCAAAATCCAAATTCGCAAATAGCAAGCAACAAAGCTCCGTCTGATGCCAAAAAAGAATTACAAAACCCCCAGAAAAAAAAATGGTGAGAAAGAGCTTGCAACGTTGCAAGAATAACAGAAATAGAAAAACAACACACCAATCACAAAACCACTCACCCAAACCACAAATCAAACCGGAAACAACTGCAAATAGAGAGAACTACAAATCGGAAGTACTACACCCACAAAGTGTTGGAATAATAGCAGTTGAAAATCCATACCTATTGATATACCCGGTGAGATGCAACGGCAAGAATCCATACCTATTGATGAATAACAACGCCCGGGAGCAGGAACTTACTGCTGAGTCACTTCTTCCTCTAGTCCCTTCGCCCTCTCTCTCTCTCTCTCTCTCTCTCTCTCTTTGTGCAGAGGAAAGAAGTAGACCCAATATCTCACCATCAATCAATGTCTACCTCTATATTTCTGCAGAGCAAGGACGCACAGCCACGCAACAGTAATCGGTGGTAGGAGAAGCAAACAGCTGGCGGCGATTCGGTGACATAGAAAACGTACAGGTGTTGGGGCAATTTGATAATAGTATACATGAGGCAGGGGCAGAATAGTCATAGAATTGTTCATTTCGTTTGTCGTCTGTTGAGCAAAAAATTGCACAAAGTGTAAAATGTCACCCAACGTAATTTCACTCTTATTCATTAACATAATAGAGTTTTAATTATTTCAGGTTCGACCCATTCAAGACAGAATGTGTCTCTTAATTACAATCCCTTGTTACAAGGGAACACCCTTTAATTCCATTAATAAAGAAACCAATGTGTGTTTGTTTGTTTTTGTGGCTGCACCCGGATTTTGGAATGGGTTGCCTACGTACCCGGGAAGGGATCAAGCCACTCATAGTTCAAAAGTTCCAATAGGTGAACGACCCATTGGAAGGCTTGGATTTTGGAATAGGAAAAGTGTTCAGGATGCGGTTGCATCTAGATTATTTGATTCCAGATTGCCTACATACCCTTGCGGGATCAAACCACATGTAGTTCCAGCATTTGGGATTTAAATGGGTAGATGACCCATTTATTTTTTTATTTGTGTTTGGGTTATTTGCCAGGGTTTAAAGCCCTTGAATTTATTTTTGGGTAATTTGGGAATAATGTGATTTTTTCTGGTGTTTGGGTGAATTTGACTAGTGGAGTCAGGGATTCGGATTGGCTGAATTTGACTGGTGGAGTCAGGAATTCGATTTGAATTTGTGGTTGCGTCTAGTGGGTTGCTAGATTGCCTACATACCTTGTGAAGGGATCAAACCATTGTAGTTCAGAGATTGTGGCTTTGAGCTTTCTTGGTTTTGTACCAAAAGGATATTTTTTAGGTTCCGAGGTATTTTTAACGAAACCAAAGCTCGGATATTTTGAAATGGAAACCCGTAGCGTCATGCTTTGTCGAATTCTTCAAATGGGCCCAAATTTGGACATGGGCTTCTTTTTGTATCCTCGCGAGTCATGTTCCTCGATCCATGAAGCTTCCTCAGCCCCAAATTTAATACAGGGACCCCCAATGTAACGAGTGAACTCCGAGTCTCAATTTTTCTTGAAAAGAATTCGGGGAAGTGCACCAAACTTCTATTTTGGGCATCAAATTTTACTATGGACACCCATAAACTTCTCAGAAACCCAAAGCTTCCCAGCGGCCCAACTGCTATATAATTTTTATTTTGTCACTCTTTTATTTTCCCTTTCTCACGACTGCTTGGCTTCACTCTTCACTACCTTCGGTCCGCTCGATTCGAAACACAGCAGGACACAAACTTCTACAAATTGGATTTCAAGATGGACTTGAGGTTGGAAGCCAACTTGGAGATGGAATTGCAACTGGGTTTTCGACACAAAAGCGTTCCCCAACATAAAGCTTGCAATCAGCTTCATCCTCCTATTCCGTGAAGAGAAATTGGGTAAGAAAATTCCCACTTTATTTTTGCTTCTGGCTTCGTAATCCGAGAACGCAGGTCTTGACATCCTTCCTTTGATATTTTGCAGTGATTTTGATGAGAGAATTTGCCTAGGCTCACGGTGATTTGTACCAGGTAAGTATTCAATTATAGTTTTCCCTTTTTGCTTCTTCGCCTTTGTATTCACAAACCCACAAAGCTTTGTTGCCTTATTTAATTAAGCTCTTTGTCTCATGTATAGCTTAATTAAGCTCTCTTATCTGCAATGCCACTAGAACGTCAATCACTCTTCCTTTTTCTTTGTTGCTTTGTGCCTTTGTGAAATTCTGGAATGGTTTTGAGGATATTGACCAACACTTGGATTAGAGTTTCATATTTAAATGAGATGCCACCGCTAAACATTCATTGAACTTTCAAACTTGACTAGAAGACCAAAGCCAAGCTTTTCCTTTGAATCTGTTGATTAAACTTTTGTCTTGTGCATAAATTGATGGTCTGCAATGCCACTTTGTCATCTTTTGCAATTGTGTTGGACATTTTGTTAATTAAGCCCTTTTGTCTTATGCATAGCTTAATTAATCTATCTCGTGGCCTGCACATCACCATAGCACTCATTCTTTGTTTTTTCTTTATACATATATTTATTGCTTTATGCTTTGTCAAGTTCTGAAATGGTTTGGATGACATTGACCACACTTGGATTAAAGCTTCATGCCCAGATAAAAGTGCCACCGCCAAGACTTTTCTCATTTGGCTTTTATATTGGCACCGCTTCGAAGCTTTTTGGATGACGAATGCTACCAAACTTGTGCACATAATTGGGCTCTGAAGTTTGCAAATTCTTATTTTTCTTTCTTCTCTTGACACACTGCACCCACGAACACATACTTGTCACCCCTTGAGATCAAGTCCTGGTCTGTCTCATTTGGTTGTCTTGACCATTTGCAAATATAAGAACCTGTCCATCAGACCTGTCTTGGAATTGGCTGCCACAAAGAGTGTGATTAATTTTGACAACTTGAGACCTGCCTTGCAATCCACTGCCCAACTTTCTTTCTTGTTTGTCATCTTTCAATGTCAAAAGCCTTAGACTGTCTCTTTGGCTATTTTGACTTTGTTCTTGGAATTAAATGCTTCAAAGCTTGTATTTAACTTTAACAAGTTTATTTCCTATGCAGGCTCAAGTCGGACCAGGTGATAGTAGCCACAGCATTCTAAAGGTGAGTTTCTTCTTTAGAGTATTAGCTGGTCCAACTTATTTGCAGACATTAAGTTTAAAGTCTGCTGCATAATTGTATTTATTTTGATAGCCTATTTCCATGTTTTTGCAGGTGGCCGGAGACAGGAACATCAACTATACTGTAGCCAAGTATCAGAACTCCAGGATTTAAACTCAAGGGTGTGGCCTTCTTTTATTTACCCATTGGCTATTTTGAGAATAGGCGTTTTAGAATGAAGATCGGGACTGGCTCTTTTTGGTTATGGTGCTTTGAAAGGATGCAGGGGGTAATTATATGTGGTGTTTAAGTGAAGTTAACAGAGTTCCTGTTATCATTTTTATGTTGAATCACGACCCTATATGGAAGCAAGGTCTAGATGGTGATCCACAAAGGGTCCTCTGTCAGTTCCGGCTTATTAAACTGCCGAAACTTGAGGATGATATCGGCACCCTAAGGCTCGCCGTTTCAAAGTTCTGAAAACAGTATTGGCACCGTAAGGCACCGCCACCGGAGCTTTGAAAGTAATTTCGGCACCCTAAGGCACGCCGAATGAAGCTCTGACACAATATTGGCACCGAAAGGCACTGCCACCGGAGCTTTGAAAATGGTAATACCATAAAGAGTTGCAGACGTACTCCCCACCTTTGATTCCTGTGGAACACGCTGCGGCTTCTCCTCTGTCTCCTTTGCTTTCCTTCTCTTTCTGCTTCTGTTTTTCTTTCTTTTTTCGGCACAACCCTCTTGGCTTTTTATATAGTGCACTAATGGTATGATTGAGTTTTAGAGAGACTCTTGTATTTGATATGCATTGAAACACCAAAAGATAGCTGTAATCTTTATCATGGAAGCTCCCCCGTACGGGTGCACTCAAACTCTAGTATTTTTTTTTTTTAAAGGGTTTGGAACCCAGCCAAGCTGGGAGGCTCAGCCCCACGCCCGGTTCCATTTATTAAATAAAACTTTGCATCGGGAGGGACATAAAACCTGAACCCCGAGCAACATAAGAACCAATACAATGAACAGAAGACAAAAAACGAGCAAGGTGCACAAGACAATCTGCTACACCATTGCTTAAACAAAAAGAAACAACTCTAAAGGAATCGATAACTAGTACTTGAATTAAAATCATGACTGAATTGAGTACTGATGAACGAAGGAAGGGAAGCCCACCAGACAGATCCCGCATTCAAAGCTCCATAATTTGCTAGCTTATCTGCAACACTATTGCCTTCTCGATATATATGTGAGACATGAAAAGTAATTGATAAGCTTGTGAGCAAATATGACGTGGGCCTTTGGCTTTCATAGACTTTCTGTCTTTTTTTTTTTTTTTTTTTTTTTCTGGTTGCTTCTTTTATTTTTTATTCCTTTTTTTTTATTTGTTTCAACATCGTCACTCCGTTTGCGCTTTAGTATAGTTATAATTGCATGCGGAACTTGAAAGCAAAGACTGGTTCGTTTTGTTGGTTGCGACGCTGCGTGCCATCTTACATACATATATGAAACATTAATTTAATCCGAGAATCAATTCAATAAGCTTCTATAGAACAATGGCACCACCGCACCAATCAGTGAAGACTAAAACTGAAGAGGCCATGCATACATTACATTCCAATATACTAGATAGAGATAAATGTCATCACAATTTTGACAACTACGTTAAGTTAGTTAGGAAATAAATTAAGACTGATGAATTGCCACGTATGTAGAAGAACAATTAGGTCATAGGGCCATGCATTGTAGGGTTGGGCACTCAAAATCGAAGTCCCGGTCCCATCCCGAAACCATCCCGAAATCCGTCGGTACGGGCCGGGATCAAAATCTAAAATTTATTGTTTTGGCTCGTCCCGTCCCAAACTGGCCTGGTACCGGTACTAGCTCAATCAACACCAGTTAGTCCCGTCCCGTCCCGTCCAGTCCTGTTTAAATTAATTAAATTAAATCTTTAATTTTTTTATATTACTTGGCTGATTTTGATTGGGTAGTTTAGTCAAATATGTGGGAACATAGAGAACTGACCACACTTGAACCCCAATTTCTTTCAAATTTCCCTACAGCAAGCATGATGAGATGAGAGTCAGAGAGTGTAATCATTTTTGGTTAAGCCTATACTTCTATTATAGACTCTACCACACCAAATTCTACCCAATCTCAATCTCTCATCTCTCTCAGACCTCTCTCAGACCCGAGTCTCCAGACTCTCTCTCTCTCTCCTCTCTTTCTCAGACGTCTCTTATCTCTCTCTTTTTCATTTTGATAAACCCAGAAAATGTAATTCTCAATTCAACCATCATTTCCTAATCACCTTCACCAATCCATCAACGATTTCTTTATGGTTTAACGAGGACTTTCATCACCATTAATTCACAAATCCAACCATAATCTCCCTCAATCTTTAGTCTTCCGTCGGTTCTACAACCGTCAAAGCAGAGAAGAAAAAGAAGAGAGAAGGTGCAGATCTCGACCAAATGCATCTGGATTCGATCATGTTTTCTTTTTTCTTTTTACAGCTTCAAATACCAAAACCAATCCCGTCCCATACCGAAACCGATCGGTTCGGGCCCAATCGGTTTCAACTCTGAAAATTGCCTATCCCGATCCGTCTCGTACCGAAAAGAAAATTCGGGATCTAGCTCAGTTTCTGCTCAATCCCGGACCATCCCGGCCCGTGCCCAACCCTAATGCATTGTCACGCCTCGATTTTTAAACAAAATTAAAAATCAATATAATCCAATAATTATACATGGGTGATGGTTCAGCCATATATCAATACAAAATACTTGAAAAACTTTACTCTTTTAAACCAAGTACATACTGATGCCCTGAATCCACAATGTCAATATATACTCGCTCCACAGAGTCATATATTACACAAGCTTACGAATTAAATTGTTACAACAAAAATAAACGTAAATGCTTCTCAGAGCCCACTACAAAGCAGAAGTCATAATAATGGCAAAACCAACAAAATTTACTTCTTACCCGTACTGCTGCTAAGAAGTTACCTCGGCTTCAGCCACAATTATCTTGACCTACATGATTAACCCCTACACCATCAAATAGTGTATCGGGTTGCCACACAACAAACCCCGTAAGCTTATGAAAGCTTGTATGAGTAACTCAAATACATCAATCAAGCAACTCACACCGATCAACTTAAGGAAAACAACTCCACCATGATTTCTTCCAACACTGTCAGTCCTTTTCTCAATATGAACAACACAAGTCACCGCCGTGACAAAAACATATTAATTAATAACTCAACAAATCAATATGAACATTCAAGTCCCACATGGACAATAAAAGAAAGAATTACTCTCGAGATTCTCTTTTAAACTACACACTTATAAGTCTCCAGCAACCTCAACTGTTACCCCCATAAGCTATAATGGTCTGAGCTTTAACTGATCGTAACCACTCGCCCGGCCAAATGTGTGGTTCCCGATTACATGCTTTTGTCACCATCTGTGACATATGATTTTCAAACCCATCTAGTCTTCGAATCAAACATTTAAATAAGTCGCACTTGTAACTCCCCAAACTGCACCTCAGAAGCTTGAGTACGTTACAGTGCCGCGAGTCTCTAAAACATGAACCTAAAATTCAATTTACATTCTAGAAATTCACTAGGCATTTGTTCAAAATAAATTTTGACAAAAATTGGCAACGGAAGCTTTTAAATTCTTTTTAGGTGAAAACCTTTCTAAAACTTTAAATTCAAATGTTCGTCCAGGACTTAACGTTGCAAACAACTGAGGAATAAAGGACTTAGCATCTAACAATCAAATTGTGACAAGTTCCGAAAATACAATTCTAAGGAACATGAATAAGATTGGAACCCAGACCCTGACTTCTATTGAAATCTGCACACCCAGCTCCGTCCGCTCCAATTCTGTTCCCAGTGCACAGTACCTGCAACCACACTATTGTAGGGGTGAGCTTTCGTCCTCGCTACTCAATAGGGGCTTCACCCGACTAGGTTTGAAAATCGACACATAAGATAATAATTTGGGATCCCAGTATGAAAAAGTTAGACCATTTCTTTAAAGAACGACAAACTTTAAATATCTTTCAGAATCAAAATCCAATGCACAAAACTCAAAAAAATGCATAATACCTGATGGCCAGTCCCATGGACCAACTACACAGCCTTACCTCAAATAAAATCATCACCAGGTAAGCGTAGTGAGAGTGTCCACTTACGCCATATCACCGAGATATAGTGCCACACCTCAGAGGATGTCAGACACCATTCCGTCCATACAGCCCCTCTGGAGGTTTAGGGGATCGAAGCCCAAAGAATCGCTATGTTCCACTCACTCTCAAGCCATCAATAACCAAACCATGCAACTCAAATATGCATAAACATTTAATTCAAAACGGAAAACTAGTCCCAAGTCCCCTACCTGGATTCTGATGCTTTAACCTTTTACGTTGTCCGAGATTCACGAACCTTCCGTTCCTCAGGTAACTGGAAATCCTAGATTCCGACAATTTGATAGTTAATATCTCATTGAACTAGTACTTGAAATCTCGACGATTACAAATCGTACAATTAAGTTTTCCTGGTTTGACCAAGAGTTGACCAATTGAACCATGTTTGACCAAACATATATTGAGTGCACCCGATTACTAAGGCCACCCAATATATATGTATATATATGTACTTATATATTAATTCCTTTCACTTTCTATCCATTTAACATATGCACAAGCATAGAACATGTTTCCAATCTCATCAACAGTTTATCTCAATCGCACTACACTTGGTCTTTTACTTCCATTTCGTATTTTGTCGCATAGTAATTCAATGGAAATTACTATGGACACCAAAAACTTTCTAATTCTTATACAGGGTGTGCCCAAAATTACTAAGGACACCCAAAATCATAATTTGTCCATTTTTCAATTATTTCACAATCAACTTTTCCGACATAACAACAGACATGCAACGCAAGCAGCCAATGTCAGTCCACAATCTCAATTCAAATATCTATTCCCAAATTTACTCGCAACAACTCAAAACTTTCTGATCAAGACAGCATAACAATCTGATAACAAGTCGTTACTTTCACCATACCAACTAAACTCAATTCCACAGCTTTCGATCACTAACACAAGAACAAAATGGAATTCAAGTTAGAGATTATACCTTCGAATGCAAAAATCGACTTTGATCAAGACAACCTCAGTTGCCAGAACAAAGCCTAATGATCCAAACCCAGTTTCCTAGCTTCACTGCCGAAGATGAACTGGTATCCAAGCCTCAACGTCCACAATCCAGTAATCTTCGAAGCTTCGTACTCCTTTTTTTTTTTTTTCAACTTCCTCCTTCAGATGCAACCAAGCCAAAACGAAGCCGGGAAGAGCACGGAAAGCTGCCGGCGTCGAGGAACTGCGACAGCCCCGAGACAAACCCAGAATGCAACCCATCAAAACTCAATCCAAATTGAAAACTAATTACACAGACTTGAAGACCATGACCAGGAGAAGAGGTTTTATACCACAGACGGCCCAGAAGGTGGTTGGAGGAGCCGAAAATTGCAGAGGTTGCCGGTGAAGGTTCGGGCTTCTCGTCGTTAGGTTTTCTTCTCCGTTCAGTGCATGGACGATCCAAGGACACATGAACGTAGGCGAAGCAGAGACGAATTAGTGGATGATGGCGCAGTCGTGGAGTGGCCGGACGGTGGAGCGCCGGCCGGGTTTCCTTCTCGAGTCGGTGGCGTCCGGGTCTGGGAACTCCCATCTCTCTCTCTCTCGTGTCTCCCAGATCACCTGATCTGGTCCAGCAGCTATATATAAGCCTCCTCTTCCTAATAACCAACGATTGTGATCAATCGATGGAATGACGGATGGTTGGGATTGCTCCACCTATTTTCTATTTCTTGATTTAGTTTGTGAAATTCCACAACTTCAGAAAATGGCTATAAATAGCTCGGGTACCCGGAATATTCCCCTAAAATTTCCACAAACTCGCCATGTCATGTACTTTATCATCCAACTCCTAAATTGAGGATTTCACTTGGTGAAAATTTCTGAAAATATTATCGAGTACTTTAACTTTTATCGAGTTTGATAAGTAAATTATCGAACCATTTCACTTAAGCTCGATAAACTTTTCTGGGGCTCACAGCACCCGACCTAAAAATGTTACATAAATCTAATAGAATATTTCCCCATCCCTGCTTATCATTTGTGACTCTTGGTACAAGACCAATACATTTAAAACAAGTCACGCTTGACTAAAAATTGTAGAATCAAACTCAACACTTTTCAAACAATAGAAAACATCTTTTTCCACTATATTGTTTCCCGAAAAGTCGCCTTCAAACAATAAAATGAACACAATCATGCATATTGTTTCACCACACATCACACTCACTTGAATATACACACACACACACACGTAGTCATTCGCTCAAGAATGTCACTAATACTAACAATGGTTTGCAGTTAAATAAATAACTCTGAAAATAAATAAGGTAACTCTGTTCGTAAATGAATAATTCTGAGATTACTCACCTCGATATTCCTGCTGCGTCTTCACACAACTAGTTACTTACAGAACGCACTCTGTCAAGCACCTAAGGAAAGTACGGTCTCAAATCAATACATGAATTACAGAACGATTAAAGTTTGAATCCCTATTTGAACTAAAATCCATAAGTAACGTCAATCGAGGCGAAACTTCATCCGAGACCACCCAAATTTTCTGGAACACTCCTATGATCGATATGTCAAAGCTACAAGTCGATCGAATGGCTGGATGACTTGATGCATAAACTCTCGTAAACGTACGAATCGTGTCAAGATAGGGAAGTATTAAACCCACAATTCTTGAGTAGTCGGAACTAAAGTCACTAAGCAAATTAATAAAGGAAAAAATAAAACAAATAAAAAGGCTAATCTAAGGCACCAAGACTTAGCAATGCTCTGCTTTTATTTTCACCAAAGCCTAATCAAAACTAAGAGCCTATCGGTGGTTATTTACAATGAGTCAAAGTTCAATATTTTGGAGAGTTGATTTTAGATTAACAAAAACTAATAAAATGTAAAGCAACTAATAAAAATGCAAATAAATTAATAAAAGCGTAAACAATATAAATGGGAATGTTGGGTGCTAGGGAGGATCTTTCACCCAAATCTCATGTGTCGGAAGCTAATATAATGTAGATGCGAATTTTCTACTTTGGCAGTAGCCGTATCCAAGGAGGTTCAAGGCTCAAGGACCGAAATTCCCTTTCATGGTATTCCTACTCCGGTTCAAGGGTCGTAAGAACTCACTTGACATGAATTAGAGCCTGTTCAAGGGTCCCTAATTCACATCAAGAGGCGTAGAGATCGAGGAATTAGACTACTAAGCGACCCACCCGCGCAATCACGCAACAGATGTAAATCACCATGCTTATAACCCCTCAAATACGAAATTGAAGATTTCTAGCTTAGGAATTAGAGGGGGTCAAGCCTCTAACTCCGTCCTAGATATGCTCAAAATACACACCCTACAGTTGACTAGGCTCTTAGACATGAATTTTAACCTAACAAAAATAGATATAAGCATCCATCATATGAAAATTGCATCATGATATTAAATTAAACATCTTTTTACACAAAATTTGGGTTAGGGACACAACCCTAACCCCCAACAAGAAAATTACTCACAGCCCATAATTATGAACATCAAAGATACAAAATTCAAAGGGAAAAGAGTATAGAAGTGTAGGAGAAAACAAGAATAATCACAAATAGCTAAAAAGCTAGCGTGACTAGTCTTGAATTACAACTCCTACAATTACCCAAGTCTTGAATCTTGTAGAAGAGAAGTCTTTGATGAATCCTTGAAGCCGTAGGTGAGTAATCCTGAATTCCCAAAAGATTACTAAGAAAATAATAAAGAAAAGATGATGGGAAGATGATTGATGGGAGAGGGCAGCAGCCCTCCCCTTTTGGTAATGGTTGTGCGGCGCTGTAGGTAGCTCTCCCCGGGAATGAATAGGTAGTGCTATATATATAGATTAAGAGAGAGGAGAGAATGGGTTGATGAGTGGTTGATGATGTTTTTTTTTTTTAAAAAAAAAAATCCTTAGCTCATCCCACCCTTACATATGTCAATGAGAATGGAACCCATGACCTATACAATGTTGGAATTATAATTTACCAACAGGTCACAGCTCACTGACAATGAGTGATTGATGTTGGTTCAGAAGAGGGTAAGGGACACGTGGTAACCAAATGTGGGAGAGAATGAAGAATAAATCAATTATGCCTTTTGTCAAGCCCACGTGCTCTCCTTTTGTTAATTAATATCATGCTTCTTGGCTGCTTCCTTACAACCCACGTGACCCACCTCTTGGTAATTAAACATAATTACCAATTCTTTCTTCCATTTAATTAATTGTTGACTACGATTGACCACGTCGATACTTTCGTCTTTTTATCGAAACTCTATTTTGATTTAATTTTGTATCGTTTTCTCCCGAGATTCACAACTCCTCTTATTTACTACAATATAAATAAAATAGATTAATTACATAATAATTACTTTAGAGATTAGCTTAATTCTAGTGCTTAGAACGTAATTACGTGCATAAAAATGAGTGTAATCACTGGATCCTCACGGATCGAAAACTGAGACAATAAAAAACGGTAAAAACCCTAACAAATTCATACGATCTCCAAAAAATACGTATTATATATCAAAACGTTCGTATCGACAAGTAGATGATATATAATACTAGAAACTGCCCCTGACATGGCCGGAAACTCCACCAAGCGCCGCCACAGGCAATGGCATACCGTCGCCAGCCAAACTCAAAACTACAACAATCAAACAGTCCAAAATGTCAAGAATATCAAGTAAAGCAACTTTAATACCTGGAACAATGCCCAACTCGGCCTAGATCGCCGCCGCAAGCTCAAACACACTGTTCACCTCGAGTTGCAACTCTACACTAGGATTTGATCAAAACCACCACCAAGGATCGAAGGAGGAGGCCTTTGCGAGCTCAACAAGGTTGGTTTGAAGCTCCGCCGTCGTCGAAATCGGGAGAATCAGTCGGGTCCGACAGCCCTCGCCTCCGCCACCTTGCTGCGCCGCCGTGGGTGAGAATCACCGCTAGAGACCACCATAGGGAGGACCGCACAAAGGAGACGAAATGATCTGGGTTGGTCGATCTCAAAGCTAGAGATTGCCGGAAAACAAAACGCCGGCCGGGTCGGAAACTCGAATATGGGTCAGGTTGGTCGGAGTTGAGGAGAGAGAAGAGAGCTTTCTGATTTCTATTTTTGGAAGGTTTCCAAAAAAGCAAATTATGATTTTCCCAAAACAGAAAATCTATTTATAGTAATTTCCAAAAATGTCTGAAACTTCCGCAGACCATAACTTTCACATACAAACTTCCATTTTTGCATTCCACTATCCACGAATTCGTATCGACGTGCTCTACGACTTTCATGAATGAAGTTTTTGGAGAAACCCAACGTATAAAAAGTCAAACTTCATACACCCCCTAAAACTGTGAAATTCAAATAATTATTCGTACGAAAATAAATTCACTTCCCAAATAACATACGAGCAAAGCATAACACCCATAATTGGTACAATTGATGTATTATTAATTGTAGGAATTAAATAAAGAAAATTCAGCTCATCACATACATGCATGCATGTTAATTGTAAGTATGTCTTTTATATATTCTGGGCAATGACTGATCTGGATGAGAATATAAACCAACATGGATCTGGAATCACGTATTTAATATAAACACAAACTGGAGGAAGCATATATACACATACGTTGGGATTTGGGGACGAAAGGATGTCAGTTTCTGAATTAAAGGAAAGGAATAATACCCACATATAAGGTAAAAGGTGGAAGCATCAGGGTCCTTTTCTAAAGAGTGGCTCATGGCTTTCAGGAAAGAAGGAGCTGGCCATGGCTTTAAGTGAAAGCGCGTTTGTACCGGTTGCAAGCTTGTTTTGGACTTGAAAGCTTGGAGTAGTGCTTCAATGGCAAGAAACTAAACCAGTCCATATCAATCACCAGAAACAAACGCGTTTAATTATATGAGCTTTTGGATTTGTTGCACTCAGTGCTTGAATTTATTACAAATTAAAAGCCATTCATCTTATTACATGCATTAATCAGTCGGCATTATCATCCCACATGCACGTTGTTATCCATGCACTAATTGTTGATATGCTATGATCGAATGCATTAATTTTTCTTCTAAAATACTAGACGGAAAATAATAATTGCAGGGTCTTAAAGCATGTTTAGCAAACTCTCTATTTTGGTTCCTTAGCTATTTTAGAGAGCATGTTTAGTTTTTTTATCTATTTTAGCAGCTGCACCAGACTCCTAAGTGATTCTCTATTATAACTTCTAACTATCTCGCTCCTAAATATAGATAGCGAAATGAGGCTCTCTATAATTTAAAATATTTTTTTTGAGTTATTTTATGTAATTTACAAATACATTTAAATTATTTAATATTTCTTTAAAAAATAATGTAAATTCAAAATTAGCTAAAATAGAGAGCACTGATACATACGTATTTCTAAAGTGGCTAGCCAAAATGACTTTTTAGCTACTTTAGCTAAAATTTGAGTCAAAAATAGCTAACATTGCTAAAGATGCTCTTAATCTAATAATTATAAGTCTTAATCTAATGTGACAATATGGTGTCGACACCTGTCCAGTTTAATCTTTTTTCGTTATCGATTATTAGATATTATTCAATAACACTATAGAGGCCGGCTAGTACATCTTTTTGCAGCCCCTGGCCACTAGTTTAACATAACACACTAGTGTCACATGTAAAGTGACATGCCCCTAGCTAGTAGCGTTACGAACACTTTGTTGGCTAGAATATGGTGACATTGTAAGATATATTCCATCATATTGTTATTTTTTATTTTTATTTTTTATGTTTGAATATGTATTGTTTTCTTTCATTTTAACATGAAAAGTATTTGCAAACTGTGGACTTTAATTTCAAACAACACCACCGGCATAGTTTAGGCATAAGCTGCACAGTAGACAAACAATTCACCCAAAACATGATGATGCCAACATAACAAAAACCTATATATGGTACTTAATTACTTATTACTGCTCTAAAGGAAAAAACAAAAATTGGTTCAAGGACAATTGATCAGGTACAAGAGTGAAATTTCATATCAACTGCTTAAACCCTCGTTAAACCCCAAAGCCTGCAGTATATTTGACACCAGTAGAGGGCAACCACAAGTTTCCTTCAATAAACTCGGACACTGTATAGTTCTTGGCCTGCCCGGACTCGTTAAACTTTTGATATCCCGGCCAGGTAACCCGGCTCCCGAGGCCCGCTCCAGGCCCGTAATTCATGTACTCTCCATAGAACAATGAATCCAAAAACATGCTACCATTCCACTCTAGCCACCCTTCTGGCTTTATGATACTGCTCATGAAGGACTGCATGATTATAGTTCTTGAAAATTGTTTCCATGGTCTACCAAGGTATGTAGGTGTGCTAGAGTTAACCGGGGTGGCTAACAAGTCTGGATGTGCAGATATGTTGCAGAATTGGATCGAAAAGCCTGTCGGCTCATCTACGTACTTTCGGCCATGGGCTGTGATGCTGTTCTTTTGGTTTGGCAAGGCTTGTCTGGCTAGGATTTGGCAGTTCTGGAACACAACTGTGCCGTCACCGAAGATGAAATCAACAGTGCCGCTGATTTTGCAGTCTCGATAGAATTGACGCATAGAGTGTGTGTATAGTGTGTCCTGGTATCCCCGAAACTCACACCGGTAAAAGACCGAGAGGTCTGAGTCGGATCGTAGTGCCACTGCCATGTGTTTCTCGGGTCCTGCTGTGTTCTCGAATGTGATGTCGCGCGCTATGAATCCTCTTCCACTAACAGCTGATAAATACACATAAACATAAAAATAAGATTATTATGAGTGATGTCGAATACAAATATCGAACATATCAAAGTCGAGCTTTCACTTTGCATATGACATAATCTCACGAGACTTTGCTCATCTTAAACACATAATGGGACCATACATATATCCTTAAGTCGACCTTTTACTTTGCATGTGACATTAATCTCACGAGCTTAAGTGTCTTGTTTTTTATGTTAAACCCTAAACCCTACACAATTATGTATGCTTGATCTCCCTACCCCAACTAAATAATGAGTCTCTCCATGTGACACTAGACTTGCAACTTACATATATTGGGACCTTAGACCTTAAAATTAAAGTCTCCTTTGCTTCTCATCTGCCATTTTAATGACGTTACCATAACTAAAGTGGTTGGGACGTCACTATTGATATCTCACTAGTACAATATATCCATTTAGTCTGGGTCCCAAACACACAGTGAAAAATACAAAAGGACTAAGAACAGCAAAACTTGAAGAGATCTCCAAATTTCCCGTGTTTGTTCATTAAGGAAACAAAATAGAAGAGTCTAATGACGAACATGATGCAAAGAGTGTTACCAAAAGTTGCAGAGCGAAATGTGGTCCAACCATCCACATAATTATGATTCCCACTGATTACAGTAGCATCCATGCCATCTCCGATCATCATTATGTTCCATTTCTTCTTCTT
This sequence comes from Rosa lucieae, assembly GCA_024704745.1. Taxonomy (NCBI): domain Eukaryota; kingdom Viridiplantae; phylum Streptophyta; class Magnoliopsida; order Rosales; family Rosaceae; genus Rosa; species Rosa lucieae. The sequence continues at coordinate 8,034,648 of CM045493.1, forward strand.
GATCTCCACATACTCCTTGTACACCCCTTTCTTGACGTAAATCACGTAGCGCTTCAAGCTGTAATCCGGTACTGATAAAATCGCGGAGGTGATATTTGTGAAGTTCCCGGTTCCATCCTGAGCTACCACAACGTCTACAGGCATTCCATTTGCTTGTAGCAGTTTGCGGTCCTCGGATCTAAACCATGCTGGGGTTTGGCCATTTGACTCGTGCTGATCCGAAACTGGGTGCACTTGGCCGAGTAGTTCTAGGACCAAGGAAGTTATTTGGTTAAGGCTACCGGACACCAAGTCTTTGACAATGCCGTTGGTGCCATCAAATCCATCACTGCATGTGTCCTGGTTAAACAGTGTAGCACTCAACCATGTTCTCAGATCAGAACTCAAATTCCCAGTGCTGTTATGTTTGCCTGCAAATGATTCAAAATGTGATTGTCAATTACAGCAGTTAACTTCTTGTGCAACTGAAAATGGACTCATTCTAGCTTATAGGGAATTGTGTGTGTTGGGATCTGAAAATTGAAGTGAATTCATTACATTGATTTATTTGCATGTAATAAGTGATTCCAGATCCAGGAATTCGAAAATAACATTTGGAAATCAAGAATTCTCGCACCCATCAAGCTAAACATCAACCTCGAAAAAAAAAAAACAAAGAAAATATAGCTGCCGCAGTTTAATTCTAGTCCACTCTATGACCCCATGAACCAGAATTCAACGTTGCCAAAACAAGCAATATTACTCTCGACACCCAGAGTAAAGTGTCATACAACAAACTAAATTATAACACTGCAAATCAAGTAATTATTCTTTAATGAAGTTAGAGATTTGCTAAATCTGCCAGTAGTCCAGTACTCACCATTCTGATTCTGGGTAGCAGAGAGAGTCCAGCTCAACTCATCAGCCGAGCTATCCATCAAATCCAGACAGTCGTCGATGGCATTCGAAAGCCGGAAATCCCCGAAACCCTTAGCAACGCTGGAAAGAATAGACACCACCTGCTGCATAACATCAATGGTGTTCACAATCGACCCCGCAAACTCCGAGTTGGAAACCTTCAAACACTCGGACTGTATCGTGTTTGTGATATTTTCACAGTGAATAAATGGGAACGACAAGAGTACTAACACTAGTAGAAACTTTCCCATCCACAATGGATCGGAAGCCATGAACAAAGATATGACCGAGGAAGTGATAAGGATTTGGGAGGAGAAACAAGGTATTTAAGGCAAAAGAGATGAGTTAGGTCGGCAGGTGAGGGAATTTAAGAGGGTAGTGGAGTCTGGCCGGGAAGAATCGATTGGTCTATTTATATATAAATCCAAGTGTCGGCTGTGCAGCTCAGATTCGAGGAAAGTGTTCAAATTTCACATGCAAAGGCAAAGAGGATGTTTTTTTTTTTTTTTTTTGAATATGAGTGTGATCATCATCATCATCATCACTATATATCTATAGTACTTATATCTGGAATTGAGTACTGATTAAGATAGCTCTGTTTATCTTCTTTTTGAAATTTTGATACACTTTTAAGTGGATTTGCCATTGGTTTTTACTACTTGGGGACCCAAGAGTGACACATATGTCAGGTTTCTGTGTGCCTTAGACAGTGAGACTGGGAAGCCATGCATTGCTTTTCCAAGACCAGGAGTAATCTTGCTAACATGGTATATCTCAAATTTGCGGACTCAAATTTGAGTCATTTCTAACTCAGAGATTCCAAAGAGGTCTCGATTAATTACTTGCCAATTTCTAAGCAACATATATAAGTGGTATTGACCAAAATGGAAGAAAACGAATAATAATTTTGCATGGTTTTATAGTCAATGGTAATTATATATATTTTTAATATGTTTTTACTTTTTCTTTTAACAATAATATATATATGCTTTTACTTTCTTTCTTTTTTGAAACGATATATGCTTTTACTTAAGTTGTAAGGGATGGTGGGGACTTGGGTTATGAAATAAATTTGTGAATTGTAGTGTGTCCTCTAGCCACTATAGCTTAAGATACTATGTTCTAGCTTAGCAAATGTAATGCCTAAATGATTTAGTCTTTTTCGTAAGACTAATTACTTTATTACATTACTTACATATCAACATTACAATGGTTTGACCATATCTACGATTGACAAAACGATCATAGCAGAATTATTGAATGGACGTTCATGAAGATAGATGGCACATGCTATAAACACTTTAAAGGCAAAAAGAAATATTTCCTTTCCTTCTTTATCTTGTCTTCTGTTACACCAAACTTCGATCAGATCCCAAACTTCTACCTGGTGCTTACCGTTACCAAACATAATTTAATTCATGACCATGGGGTGTTAGCTCAGTGGTTAGAGCACCTACTACCTATGTACGAAGTCATGAGTTCGAGTCACCATGGGGGCAGGAGTGAAACCTTTTGATCCTCTTTTAAAAAAAAAAATAATAAATAAAAAATTCATGACCAAATTATAGAACAACCGCAAAAATCAACAAAATCAAATTCTTGAAGATTTTTCATTGATAATTGACACCACTTGTGTAGAGCAGGTAGGATCAAATTCAATGAGATTTCAGATAGAAATCATAGAACACAATAAATGTAGAGTCATGCAACCAGTGAAGGGTGGACCAATATATACATCTGAGTTCTATTCTTTGAATCTTTCACCTTTTTAAGTTAAACAGTGATAAAATTCAGTCAATTTTGAGAAGATTTGATTCAACTTAAAATATTAGAAAACCCTTTAGTCTTTAGACTAATGCAAGCCACGTACGCAGACAAATAGGTCACTGGCCATGCATGCATAGTTGCACACCCACTTTTAATTACTGTAGAAATTAATCAGTATCGGCAATTACTGATCCGGATGAAGAGCATAATAAAATCGACAGGATTTGTAGAAAAGAAAGCGTCATTTTCGGAATTAAAGAAAGGGAATTCGAATTATAAATAGTTCAGAAAGAGATGTAAGCACCAGAAACAGAGTCCTTTTTCCAAAAGGAAATTAAAGGCAGAATGGGATGGCTCATGTGCCTCTCTTTAACTACGCGAAAACGCGTCTCTACGTACAGCTTGCAAGCTTAACTTCTTGTTTGGACTAAAAGCTTGGACTCCTTCAATGGTGGTCAAGAAAACCCAGAATAAGTTCATATATAACGCGTCATTATGACAGCATAATTGTTTGTTGCATACTTGCATTGCCTGGCTTTGTTAAGAAAAGCTAGCTGGAATTGATTTCAGAGGGTTAAGAAGAGCTAGCCAGAAGCTATGGATATTGAGTACGGTCAATGCATGTTAATCTGTTGGCATTATTAGCATCGGGGAATTATTAGGTAGTCCCGGAGTACCACGTGGCACTGCCAAGTGGTGATCTCAACCAATAATATCACTCAAATCTGGTGGGGACCATGCATAGGGGGTTAAAAAATAAAAGAAAAATTAAATTAGAAGTCAATCAGAAATAACTACAAGTCACATGGGCCAATAATATCATCCCGGACCACCACGTGTACTATGGTCCGGGACCATGTAATAATTTCCCTATTAGCATCATCCCACATGCACGTTATTTTCGTATTTATGAGTTCAATTGATTTGTTAATAAAAACAAGAGATGGTGTTTATGGATGACAGAAACTCGGGAGGATAGCTAGGAATATGGCAAACTTGATAGCTATGGTCATTTGACATTTTCTCTTGAATTTGGTAGGGATAAAACAAGACGATCGAAAACATAAGATATGTAACTACTCAATATAAAGCCTAGATAGCTAGACCATGACGCGAAACCCTATAAATTGTAACACTCTATTAATAGCCCGGACTTGAGATTTTGAGGCTTGAGGCGAAAAATAAACATGGGCCTACATTTTTTATAGAAAAGAAAAGAAAATTACCAAAAAAACAACTGAAAAGAAAAATAAATACACAATTGAAAGGAGATTCAAACCATGAATGCAACTTGTCAACATTGTTTAGGAAAAAACATACATTTTATTTACTTAATAATCCCCTAGAAAAAAAATTAGACCAAACGAGACATTGGGTCTGAGACGGCCGACTCACGAGTCTCATGTCAGGTCCGGCTCTAAATAAGGTGACACATCATTCAAGCTAATTCGCAAATACAAGATAAAATTACATGAAACCCTAGAAATTATAACTGATCTTCATAGTTATCTGACTTACTATAGAAATTATGATCCCAATTGAGACTACATGTGCTTTCCGGAAAAACTCGATGAATGAGAAATGCAAAGCAAACGCTAATTATTCAAGGGACATTGGGGCGTTGCATCACCATCCCTAGAGACTTGTTTATGATAGAGTTGCTGTGGTACCACAAATGATGGCATTACCATCCCAAGAGATCGATTTGTGTTGATAGAGTCGCTACGGTACGACAAATAATAACCAAACCAAATTACTTAAACACGTTGCTAACGTCTAGCAAACTTCAAATGAAGATAAATCACAATCTCATATGAATTCAAAATAACATTCAATGACCATGAATTTCTTAATCCCCACAATTAAGAGATTATTGTAAATATGTATAAACACGTTGCTTTATCATGTTCATAGGCAAGGACATGTCGGTGATGTCGCTATACGCCTATGCCGCATATATTGATTTTATTACTAAAGGGAGAATGCAATAGGCCTTTGTCATATCAAAAAACGATTTCATTTCAATATGTTCATGCACCAAACGTAGGATAGATAGCTACCCACCATAGCTTTAATTTCCATGTGCTTAAACATGTTGGTGATTCGTCTTTTCAGTGTAATTATGATTGGATATAAACAACACATCATGATCTGATTCCCTGCCCTTTTTTCTCTAAGCAGAATATAGTACGTTCTAAAGTTAATGGGAAGAAGAACATTCAAACATATATGCGTGGATCGGAGCTTCTTGTACAGCTACTGCAATATTGGACTTTTAATTGGGTACACATACGTTCCTCTGATTTTTAGGGAGATCTTCACCTTCTCTTTTATGCCGATTTGTCGGATCGTCCTTGGGGTAGTGCATAACCTTGAGCCACTCGCATTGATTTCTCAATTGCACCAGCCACTAGCTACAAGTATTGTCTGAGCTTAATTACCATGAAGTTTTAGTCTCTTAGTAGGTACAAGAACTATTTATGGAATTATGGTGTGTTGGCATTCTCATACAAAATTTTGAAGTATCTTACACGCTGATCTCGGAGAATCTCAGGTAAATGCATCCATGCATAAATGATCAGTCTCGTGTGTTGATTAGTGGTTGGTCTAGGAAAGTATCTTTGGGGTTTATTTATTTATTTATTTAAAGATATTTTTCTGTTTGTCATATTGTGTTATTGATTTCCTAAGTATTTTAGGATTTGGTGTCTTTATTTGATTATCTATAACACAAAAGATTATTTCCTTGTAGAAGTGGAATTAGGGTTCTATTCTGTTTGATTGAGTATTGCACAGCTCCTTAATATATATGTGTGAAAACAGACGGTCATTTGAGTAGACGCAAGAATTAGTTTGGTAGTCTAACTTGCTTGAGATCGGTTTTGTCATAAAAGTCAAGGACACTTGTTTCATGCTTAAGTGTTCTTGGTCGTCATTCTTATATGCATAAATTCTCTTGAGATAAGTAGAGAAGCTGTGAAGAAAGGAGAGCGAAAATTGGCGATTGTTCATCTGAAGGAGTTCAAGATTGAAGACAAATTTCTCATTAGTTATGTCTAGTGATTGTAGCCGAGCAAGTGTTGTTTGAGTTTGTAAAGAGCATATCCTTCATCATAAGTTAATTGTTCTTTTTGGGATCTCAAGAGTAAGAGCCCCACAGTGTTTTTAATCTCATGTTTGAGGTTTTCACTGCGTAACCAAAAATCCTGTGTTCTGTGTTATTTTTGGTTTCTACCCAGTAAGGATTACAACGTGCCTATCAATCCCCGTTTTCCAGAAAACACGTTATGTTCTTATATTTTCATATTAACATTTTTGAAAAGAAAAAAGAAAAAAGAAAAGAGAAAAACTAATAAATGTGGAGAACGGTTTTTGTGCTCTAGGTGCATCCATGTATCAAATTTTAGTTTGTCTTTTATATTATATATTTAAATTTAAATTTAAATCAAATAATAGTGATTAAAGATGTAAATTGTGAGATTACGGAATACTGAAATATCAAACATATTACTTTTCAACTTTAAAAATTGTAACATTTTGATATTTTGTCAATTGGAACACATTCTAATAATCATGTTTTGTCAATGATGAGATTAAGAAACATGATCATTTGGATTAAATGAAGCTTTGCATGGTTTGGCACTGGAGGTACCATACGGGCACCTATAGAATGTAATAGTATGCTTAAAAATGAAGGGTTCTTGACCAAAAGCACCAAAATGAGGCAAAGCTATCCCATTTACCCCAACAACAGATTTTTATTCCCTGTTACCCAATTTAACATAGAAAGACAATTTTGCCCTCAGTTCAATTAATAAACTACACATATGCCTACGATCTCTCTCTCTCCTCCGATCTGAAACTCTCTCTCTCTCTCTCTCTCTCCACCTCCGGCAGGCGTCGATTCTCTCCCCGATCTCCAACTCCGGTGAGGTTCGACCTCTCGCCCAAGTTCCGCTGCAACTCGCAAGTGACCTCAACCGCGTCCAACCGTTGTCGCTCTGACAACGACCACGTCTAACCGCTGCAACGCCCAGATTTCGTGCAACTCGCCGGTGAGCTCGACCGCATCCAACTGGCTAGCCGGTGCTGGTCGACTTTTGCCTGGATTTTGCTGCAGCTCGCCCAAGCTCGCCCGGCGCTGACAACGACGACCACACGACGTCTTCGATGGCCTCCTGGACGCCTCGACGTCTCTTTGGCGTTGCCGATAGCCTCCTGGACGTCGCCGATGCTTGACCCAGGCTATGGCAGAGGAGAGAGGTGATTGGGTGCCCAGAGATTTTCTTTGGGTGCCCAAATCAATTTCTAGCTTTTTTTTTTTTTTTAAGTAACGGGACAGAAGGAAAGAAAAAAAAAAGTTTTGAATGTCTATTGACCCCTAATAGACGTCTATTACCCCTCTATTAGAGGGCAATAGAAGGTTATTGGGGGGCAATAGACGTTTTGAATTGATGTAATCTTCTTGTTTTTTTTTTTTTTTTTTTTTTTGTAATCAAAGTTTTATTTGTCTAAATTTAGGAAGATTAGTTCTCATTCTGGCAACTGAAAGTCCTATTGGGGGGCAATACATGGCTGATAGTCTTCTATTGGGGGCAATACATGGCTGATAGTCATCTATTGGGGGCCAATAATTGTCTATTAGGGGAAAATAGAGCTCTATTGCTCCTCTATTATGAGGCAATAGATGTCTATTGGAGCTAAAAAAAACTTTCAAGCGAAATTTTCAGCAAATTCCAGTGGGCTGCAGCAGGTGACCAAATTCCAGTGTAAGTTGACCGGACTCCGGCGAAGTCTGACTGGGCTCCGGCGAAGTCTCCCATGTTTCTCTCTCTCTATCTCTCTCTCTAAGTACAAATGGGTGAGGGTAAAATGATATTAAAAAAAAAATTAAAGAACAAAAAAAAAATCTTAATGGGGTATTAGGGAATAGGGAATACCTCCTTAGAGTGTTTTGGGTAAGAATGAATTAAAAAAACTTAATGAGGTAAGTGGGAAAAATCTCTAAAAATGGGATAAATGGACAAAAACCCATATGTTAAACCTTGTTAATACTATTTTTCTTAAATGATTTTGTTTCATAAGCTCACCATTTGTAGAGCATAATGTTCAGAACATGTTCTAATTCGTAGAACACAAAAATCTCAAACAATTTTTTAAATAAATTCATTGTTTTATGACTTTGAAAAATTGTAAAAAAAAATCTATCGTGAGTTTTAAGTTTTGTCAGTTTGAGAAGTGTTTGAAAATTATTACCAGAGGGTATAAAAAATAAGAACATGAATTTTGATTAAAAAAAAAAAAATCGTGTGTCATAGACTCATAGTCCACAGTATTTTGTAAAAATCAAGGTCTTAAGGAATTTTTTTTTCTTTTAAGAAATTTATGTCGTCTAATTTATATGGGGTTGAGGAATAAACTGGAGTTAGTTTATAGTTTTAACATTTTATTTTTCCTTTGAGAAATTTTAAATACACACCCCAAAATACTTAATACACATCCCTATTATTTTATATTTGAAATCAGATTTTATAAGTAGATAAAATGACCAAAATAGACATCTATGTATTAGAAGAAAAATAATAATAATCATATATTCCTTATATTATTCTATAATGATAAACACAATGAATTTCTATACATGCCATCCTCATTTAAAACAAGAATAAAGTTAGAAAGCATCTAATTTAAATTTTTCTTAAATAAATTGTAATTAAATGGGGTGAGAGCCCATATAATTTAGAATTTTGAAATCCATAGCATTAAATGTTTTTAAAACATATCGCTTTACTCCCACTTTTTAGTTCTTTTTTCTTTTCTTTTTTTTTCATTACAAAAATTATGATTTGTCAATTTATTATCTAATATAAAATATCACAGGTATAAAACTTTGTAATTGTTAATGTGTTTGACCATCCAATGACAACTTCGTAGTTCCGCCAATGTAGAGAAACTACTTAAACAGCTTTGGTTGAATGTTCGACTCAAATTTTTATACTTGATCAATAGGGTGTTTGGTGGATGAGAACTCAAATAATACAAAACCTATTTCTAAGCATCTATTTGAACTTTGAAAAGAACAATAATGAATCCTTATGGATTTCCCAATAACTAACACGTACAAGTAATTAATATGGTCAATTATATATACTAATCAAATTAAATAGTAGCCTTAATGTAGTTAAATAATAGTGTATTTCATGGTTTTTTAGTTTAATGATATTTTAGGTAATTTCGGTTGTGTATTTAGAAAATGTTAGAATGATAAATGTATTGAGTAAGGAATGTGTATTAAGTAATTAGGGGTGTGTATTTAAAACTTCTCTTTTCCTTTTCATCCAACAGTTTGTGTTTAATATTATAATTACTAATTGGAGCCTAAGTAAAAGATTAAAAACATTATAATCTGAGATGATCTTTTTTTTTTTTTTGAAATGGGGCTGGTGCGGCTGCCCTCAAACCTTGAGTAATGAAGTTGCAAAATACATGGGGGGGGACATAGAGCCTGAACCCCAAATTACAATAAGCATAAAGAGAAAATTTTGAAGCAATACCAAGATTCTCCAAAAAAATCTATGTATTCTAACAAGCACCAATTAGCAAAGAGTGTACGAATGACTACACTATTTGCTTTGATATAGCGGTGACATACCAGAAAGATCTATAACGAAGAAGCATCATTACAAATAGCACAGCTTTCCCACCATGTTGCAGCACAGAAAAAAATCTGGCGGCACTTAATTTCATCCTGCCACTAGGAGGTTGCGTCCATTTAATTAACCAAACAGCTCGCCGCCTCGCTACGCCAGACAAGGCACACTGAGTGTGCATATCGAGACAACGCCCATATCGCCCTGCCCTAAAATAATAGGGATTTATTGCTGGCATAGAGCCACATTTAGCTAATAATAATAAAAAACAATAAAACAAAATATAAGGGGAGTTTGGGCCCAGAGTCCAAGCTTAGGCCCAAAACACACTTAGCCCAATCCAAGAGAACAGTAGACAACAGCCACCTCGCCCCCTTCCCACAAGCCAGATCCACGCGGACAACCCGCCACTCTGAGAGAACTCAATCGGACCTGCCATCCCTCTGTCCTCCCCAACACCCCAATAGGCATCACCACCACCCCTATCCACCGAACAGCTCCAAGTAACACATACCAAATCGGATCACTCCGATCCAATCTGAGTCCTTCAAAGCCCGTCCTCTCACCACTAGGCGAAGTCAACAGCCACCATGGGGTGGTCAACCGCAGCCCGACCCACAAGTCGCTGAGCCTGATTTGCACTTCCCCGGCATGACCACCTAGTGGTTTGGAGAACGAAGCCACCGTCTATTCGACTGGATTTATTCCACGAATAATCATCACAGGACACTAGGTCCCCTTTAACCTGTCCGACGCCGTCGCCACGAAGGCGTGCCGCCGGAGGGTTTTCTCGCTTATGCTTTTGGCTCTCTAGGTGCCGTCGAAAGGGTCGCTCTCAGTTTTTCTTATAAGGAGGATTTATTCTTGTTTCTCACGAAAAGAAAAGGAAAAAAAAATGGAGTATCAATACATCAAGTGCACCATAAAAAAAAAATCAAAATTGACATGTTTGGCACAAAAAAAGAGAGAAATATACTGATTTATAATGGGCTTGATTATAGTCGCAAACATGGACAAATGTGTGCCTTGCACAGATTCTACTCATTCTAGCATAGTTATCATTAGCCCATCTTTGTTTAAAGAAAAGATGGACACTGGACAGTACCCTTTGCTTTCGCTTTGGGTCATTTAGCAAGTCGCGGGTACAATACCTATTACGGGCTTCTTGTAAATTATCTTAATACAATTATGAGTTGGTGTAGGCTTGTTTTTCTGACTTAGCTGAGTTCAGTCCACCCAAAAAACAGAAAAATTTACACTCATATTTATAGTTCACATTTCTTTTTTTCTCATTTAGAATGAAATTCACACTCCTATATAGTGTTTTTACAAAAAGACAAACTTTTAGATAGTAAAAAAATAAAACATGGAATGTGGATTATAAACGAGGAGTATGAATTATACTCCTCAGAATTAACAAAGTCATGTTTGAGCTTGTAAAATTCTTGAACAAGTTGATATTCAAGATTGGGGCTAACCTTGAGCTAGCTAGCTCGTCATAACGGAGCTTAACAAAACGCAACCAATTATTTTGAAATTGTAGCAACTTCATATCTCTCTCACATATGATGTGATATCTACGAGATCACACAATCAAAATATAAACAAATGCGTCATGCGATGATACTAGCACATCGATACAAACTCTATAGTAAGCTCATTTGCTAATCTTTCTCCTGCAATGTTGAGTGAAGCTAAACTTAAGCGCAAAATTGTCGTTGAGCATATCATGCAAACAATGTTTTGAGAAGCAAATCTTCTTTTTTGCCCCAAATTACGTGGGCTTATATCTTAGAAGCAATGCAAAACTTAGCTCTTCGAGCGACTTTGATTAATGGATAAAATCATGAGATCAAAGGAAAAAGGAAGATGAAAATGACAGGTTCCTAATTCGAAAGAGATTGATTTTGTATGTACTTTCTAGTTTATGGGAAAGTGGCGCCACGTGGCTTCCATAACTTGATAGGTATCTATCATGCGTCATCAATCAATAATTCTTGATACATAAGCATTTTCTTTCCATTTTAGAAACATGTATTTTGTGTCCTTACTATCAGTACTCGATTAAACAATATTCGTTACTATATGGTTCTCTTTTCCACTAATTCCACATTAAAAACAACTCTTAGATTACAATCAACCAAATATTCACTCATCCAGAAACTCAACAGAGAGGTTCATAATCATCCAAGATGAGTGTGAACCTACACAGTAGAGATAACATGATGTCATAACCCCCCACTAAACCAAAACAAACAAAATAACAGTATTGTATCCAATCTTGATAAGCAATGCAACGGTGGATGAAGACCGTGCAAGGAATTGAAGCACGATTACTTGTCCCGACCGGAGTATACCAATGTCATAGTCCATGTCATAGACACGTGGCACCCATATGAGCGCTTGGAAAGTGAAGCCATGAGTAGCTCCAAATACTAATCCCACCTTGGGATTTTGATTTGGATTTGGATCAGTGCGTCGTTCATAGGACTATGAGAGAGACTTGTGTACGGCACCCGCATCACGTGGCAGTGTGGCTGCTCAATCAGTGTCATACAGGGGGGTATTTTGGATATTTCACATTAAAAATCAGAGGCAGTTTCGAAAAAAAAAAAAATGAATTTCTTCTGATTGGTGCGGCAGCCCCCTATGCAAGAATTTCGCTAGTCGTTATCATGGACTCAGTGCCCTAATTACACATTTCACATGCAACGTACGTTCCACCAAACTTAAATTCATAAAAAGCTGATTGCTTGTGATTTGTGATCACTTCTTGCTTTCTAACCCATAATCAACTCCTCCTTTCTCTCTAAAACCTCTGACTCACTCAACCACCAAACCGAGAACAAGAAGAAGAACAAGAAGACACCAAAACCCAAAACTGTATTGATCCTGGTTTTAATTTAATTGATCAAAACTTGAGCTTGATGCACAATGCTTGGAAATGGGGACGTTGTTGGGATCGTCTCGGAGACTATGAACAAGTGGGAAAGAAGAGCGCCATTGACCCCCTCTCACTGTGCACGGCTGCTTCACAGTGGCAGTGACAAAACCGGCGTGTCTCGGATCATCATGCAGCCATCGACGAAGCGCATCCATCATGATGCATTGTATGAAGAAGTTGGATGTGAAATTTCAGAGGACCTGTCAGAATGTGGCCTCATTTTGGGGATCAAACAACCCAAGGTTTGCCAACTAATCAAGATTATTAATTTTTTAGTTTTGCTCATATTCAAGTTGTTGTTACAATTTTGTATGGGATTTGGTGCAGCCGGAGATGATTCTTCCGGATAGAGCTTAGGCTTTTTTCTCACATACCCACAAGACGCCGAAAGAAAATATGCCATTGTTGGATAAGGTATTGATTTATGATGTTTATCAAATCTTTTGTGATCTTATTGTGCATGTGTATATATAGTGAGCGAGCATATACATAGACAGTGATATGCTTGTTTTAGTTTATGTTGGTTGCTGTTTTGTGTGGTATGCAGATTCTAGCAGAAAGGGTGTCTTTGTATGATTATGAGCTAATTGTTGGGGATCATATATGGGAGGAGACTGCTTGCATTCGGCAAGTTTGCTGGTAGAGCTGGATTTATCGACTTTTTGCGCGGCTTAGGACAAAGTATGTTACTCAAGTCTGTTTTCTCACTTTGTTATGATTGAATTTGGGGGCCAAGAAAAAGTTTTTTCAGCTTTTGCTAGTTTACTTTTTATGTGTGCAACTTTAAAGCTTAAAATAGTGGATCATCAGTGCTTTTTTTTTTTTCCCTTATCAAAGACTCCTTGTGTATGATGTTTGGTTGATTTGAACCTTTTTTTGCTGATTTTCTAACAGTGTTTTGCTTTTTCAAGGGTACCTAAGTCTTGGATATTCGAGACCATTTCTTTCGTTGGGTGCTTCGTACGTGTATTCATCTTTGGCTGCTGCCAAGGCTGCAGTAATTTCTGTTGGAGAAGAGATAGCAACTCAGGGATTGCCGGCAGGAATCTGCCCTCTCGTCTTTGTCTTCACCGGTTCAGGACATTTCCTGAACCGGTGAAGACAAAGACGAGAGGGCAGATTCCTGCCGGCAATCCCTGAGTTGCTATCTCTTCTCCAACAGATAGCAATGACATTCCTTTCGTTACCGTTAACAATGTTGTCAACTTTCTGCTTCATAGTTCTGATGTCTTCTCTGGTTCAAGAACTAATCTTTTGACTATTATACAAGTGCAGTCCTGAGCTTGTCTCATTTGTGTTACTAATTGTGATACATTTCTCAGCTCATACATAGGACTTTACTAGTTCTTACGAAATGATTTTATCACAATTTGTTCCCTGCTGTAGTTTCTTCTGGTGCACAAGAGATATTCAAGCTTCTCCCTCATACTTTTGTGGAGCCAAGCAGACTCCCAGGGATATTTGGGACGGTGTGTACGAAAACTCTTTCTGCATATATGTTTATGAGGAATCCCTTCTTGTCCTTTAGTTTCACATGCTTTCCTTTTGGTTAGGCCTAGGATGCTGCTCAACCCACCAGGACGTCAAAGAGGGTTTTCCAAGTATATGGTTGTGTTGTGAAAGAGGGACATCAACATTTCTTTTGGGGATTGCAGTTCCATCTACGGCCCCTCTTGTCTCTCTGTAGGGAAAGAACAGTCTCAAGTCAATGATTCCTTATCGAAAAATGTTTTGATGCTATGTTGGCATTGAGCTAAATCTAGTCAACGAGTTCACTGAGAATGCAATGTCTGGCCGAGTGCATTGGGCTAAGTACAACAATGCGCCTATTGCACTTAGATAAGGAATTTCAGCTCCCAACGCCTCTTCATCATCTTCCTTTAGACGAAATGAATATTTCTTTGCATCCAAACTTTGACCGATCATGGGAGTGCTAGCAAGATGTGCTTTGTCCATGTTGAATCGCTTGAGCATCTTTTGGACATACGCAAACTGGTGGATTAGTATTCCACAAACTCGGTGTTCTAGTTCAAGGCATAGACATGATCGAGTTTTTTGAAGATTCTTCTTCTTAAATTTGGATTTCTAGTAGCTCACGATTTCTCTTATTTCATCAAGAGTATCTATTATGTTCATATCATCGACATATATAGCTACAATTGCAAATTCAGAACTTGTTTTCTTTATGAATACGCAGGGTCATAATTCATCGTTCTTGTAGCAATTCTCAATCAAGTAATCACTTAGACGGGTATACCACATCTGCCCAGATTGTTTTAATCCGTAAAGTGAGCGTTTCAACCTAATTGCAAACGCACTATGTGGTTTAGAGTCACTTGACTTGAGTAATGTAAGGCCATCAGGCACTTTCATATATATATATATATATCTTAATCAAGATCCCTATAGAGATATGCAGTAACCACATCCATGAGCTACATTTTCAGTCCTTCGGAAACTACCAAGCTAACTAAATAGGAGAATGTTATAATGTCCATTACACAAGAGTATGTCTCCTCATAGTCAATTTTGAGGCGTTGTGAGAAACCTTGCGCCACAAGGGTAGCCTTATACCTCAGGACTTCATTCTTCTCATTACGCTTTCTGACAAAGACCTATTTATGTCGTATAGGATTTACACTTGGTAGGTTCAGCCCTACCGGACCAAATACCTATCTCTTTGTCAGAGAATTTAGTTATGCCTGGATTGTTTCTTTCCATTTAGGCCAATCTGCTCTTTGTTAATATTCTACAACAGAGCGTGGTTCGATAACATAGTGCTCTAGGTAATAAGCTCAGAAACCATTTGAACCAACCAAAACTCTCATTTAGCAGACCCGAATGGCAATAATTATTGAAACCAATTTATGATTAACCAGTAAGGGCCATTCTGGTTAACCAGTTTATGATTACTGAAACCAATAATTACTCCGCAACATACCTCTAAATTTCGCAAAAGTTGCCCAATCAGATATCACGTACCAAGCTGAAGCCGGAAAAGATAGGACACAAATTCAGAGACATTTATATATTTCTTGTAGAAATACCTTATCATCTGCTTCATCCAACAAAAGGGCACCGATATATGTATAATGTATTTGATGTGGAGAGAATATTTTAGTCTACCCACCACAATATAAGAATGATTGGATAATTAAAGGTATGTCACTGACAGCTCTTATAAAAAACCAGTTAACAAAAAACTCAGCTGCTTTGCTTTTCAGCCACTTATTCTTATAAATAAGCAGAAACCAGTTTTTCTGAAAAGCCTAGCCATACCAAACATAACCATAATCATCCAAGATGAGTGTGAACCAACACAGTAGAGATAACATGATTTCATAACCCCCCACTAAACCAAAACAAACAAAATAACAGTATTGTATCCAATCTTGATAAGCAATGCAACGGTGGAAGAAGAGCGTGCAAGGAATTGAAGCACGATTACTTGTCCCGACCGGAGTATACCAATGTCATAGTCCATGTCATAGACACGTGGCACCATATGGGCCCTTGGAAAGTGAAGCCATGAGTAGATCCAAATACTAATCCCACCTTGGGATTTGGATTTGGATTTGGATCTGGATCAGTACGTCGTTCATAGGACTATGAGAGAGACTTGCGAGTACAGCACCCGCACTACGTGGCTGCCCAATCAGTGTCACACAGGAGAGTATTTTAGATATTTCACATTAAAAGCTAGGGGCAGTTTCAAAAAAAAAAAAAAAAATTCTTTCTTCTGATTGGCGCGGCAGCCCCCCTATGCAACAATTTCGCTAGTCGTTATCATGGATCACACATTTCACATGCCACGTACGTTTCACCAAACTTAAATTCATAAAAAGCTGATTGCTTGTGATCTGTGATCACTTCTTGCTTTCTAACCCACAATCAACTCCTCCTTTCTCTCTGAAACCTCTGACTCACTCAACCACCAAACCGAGAACAAGAACAAGAACAAGGACAAGAAGACACCAAAACCCAAAACTGTATTGATCCTGGTTTTCATTGATCATTGATCAAAACTTGAGCTTGATGCACAATGCTTGGAAATGGGGTTGTTGGGATCGTCTCGGAGACTGTGAACAAGTGGGAAAGAAGAGCGCCATTGACCCCCTCTCACTGTGCACGGCTGCTTCACAGTGGCAGTGACAAAACCGGCGTGTCTCGGATCATCGTGCAGCCGTCGACGAAGCGCATCCATCATGATGCATTGTATGAAGAAGTTGGATGTGATATTTCAGAGGACCTGTCAGAATGTGGCCTCATTTTGGGGGTCAAACAACCCAAGGTTTGCCAACTAATCAAGATTATTAATTTTTTTTTAGTTTTGCTCATATTCAAGTTGTTGTTACAATTTATTTGTATGGGATTTGGTGCAGCCGGAGATGATTCTTCCGGATAGAGCTTATGCTTTTTTCTCACATACCCACAAGGCGCCGAAAGAAAATATGCCATTGTTGGATAAGGTATTCATTTCTGATGTTTATCAAATCTTTTGTGATCATGTTGTGCATGTATATATAGTGAGCGAGCATATACACAGACAGTGATATGCTTGTTTTAATTTTTGTGTGGTATGCAGATTCTAGCAGAAAGGGTGTCTTTGTATGATTATGAGCTAATTGTTGGGGATCATGGGAGGAGACTGCTTGCATTCGGCAAGTTTGCTGGTAGAGCTGGATTTATCGACTTTTTGCGCGGCTTAGGACAAAGTATGTTACTCAAGTCTGTTTTCTCACTTTGTTATGATTGATTTGGGGGCCAAGAAAAAGTTTTTTCAGCTTTTGCTAGTTTACTTTTGATGTGTGGCTGTGTGCAACTTTGAAGCTTAAAATAGTGGATCATCAGTGTTTTTTTTTTTTTCTTATCAAAGACTCCTTGTGTATGATGTTTGGTTGATTTGAACCTTTTTTTTGCTGATTTTCTAACAGTGTTTTGCTTTTTCAAGGGTACCTAAGTCTTGGATATTCGACACCATTTCTTTCGTTGGGTGCTTCGTACATGTATTCATCTTTGGCTGCTGCCAAGGCTGCAGTAATTTCTGTTGGAGAAGAGATAGCAACTCAGGGATTGCCGGCAGGAATCTGCCCTCTCGTCTTTGTCTTCACCGGTTCAGGAAATGGTACATTGAATATGACATTCCTTTCGTTACCGTTAACCATTTTGTCAACTTTCTGCTTCATAGTTCTGATGTCTTCTCTGGTTCGAGAACTAATCTTTTGACTACTATACAAGTGCATTCCTGAGGTTGTCTCACTTGTGTTACTAATTGTGATACATTTCTCAGCTCATACATAGGACTTTACTAGTTCTTACGAAATGATTTTATCATAATTTGTTCCCTGCTGTAGTTTCTTCTGGTGCACAAGAGATATTCAAGCTTCTCCCTCATACTTTTGTGGAGCCAAGCAGACTCCCAGGGATATTTGGGACGGTGTGTATGAAAACTCTTTCTGCATATATGTTTATGAGGAATCCCTTCTTGTCCTTTAGTTTCACATGCTTTCCTTTTGGTTAGGCCAAGGATGCTGCTCAACCCACCAGGACGTCAAAGAGGGTCTTCCAAGTATATGGTTGTGTTGTGACTTGTAAAGACATGGTTGAACACAAAGATCCCAAAAAATCATTTGACAAAGTAAGTTCCATCTTTGTCATTTTTTATCGACTTGATTGTTGTCGTCATCTAATAACTAACCCAATTATTGTATTGTATTTCAGGCTGATTATTATGTACATCCAGAACACTACAACCCGGTTTTCCATGAAAATATAGCTCCTTATGCATCTGTAATCGGTCTGTATTACACTCTTCCATCAAATAATATGCTATTAGTCTGTTGCAGTTCATATAGATAAATTTCAATGCTTATGTAGATAAATTTGTTAATATTTTATTCTTTCCTTTTCTTTGGCAGTGAATTGTATGTATTGGGAGAAAAGATATCCTCGATTATTGAGTACAAAGCAGTTTCAAGATTTAACAAGGAAAGGATGTAAGCTTGTTGGTATCTCTGATATAACTTGTGATATAGGGGGATCAATAGAGTTTGTTAATCAAACCACACAAATTGACTCACCTTTCTTCAGGTACAGAATCAACACATTCATTTGTTATTAAAAATGGTAGGCTATATCTGTTCTATATCATCTTCAACCATGGTTTTCAGATATGATCCAATAAAAGATTCTTACCATCAGGACATGGAAGGTGATGGTGTGGTATGTTCAGCTGTGGACATTCTTCCAACAGAATTTGCAAAAGAGGTACCTTTCATCAAGGCATTTTATTCAGTAAATGTTATAATTTTTAGGACACTTAAGACCAGAATGTGAAACACTTCTCATTTTCATGAAACTTGCAATTTTATTGTGGAAAGGCTTCCAACCACTTTGGAGACATATTATCCGAATTTGTTGGCTATTTGGCTTCTACAAAAGACATTAAAAAGTTACCTGCACACTTGATGAAAGCTTGCATAGCCCATGGAGGAACACTTACCCCATTGTACGAATACATTTCTCGCATGCGAAAATCTGATGACTCAGAGTAAGTTTCAAATCCATCTCATGTCTTACCCCTCCCCTGTATATACTTGCCTTGCCTTCATTTTCTTGTCTTTTCTTTGTTGACCTAATAATTATTGTACTAGTTACATGTTATCTTTCTGCATTTGCAGAGAAACATCAAAAGATCATGCTAGTCACCACTTTAACAAGAAGTACACCACATTAGTAAGTATCTAAGAGTTTTTGGATCATGATACTTGGGTGTTGCTAATTGCTCCTCTTTCATTATTGATGAACATTGATGAATTCACTCTAAATGACAGGTATCTCTCAGCGGTCACTTGTTTGATCAATTTCTGATAAATGAGGCCTTAGATATTATTGAAGCTGCAAGTGGATCCTTCCAGTTGGTGAAGTGTCAAGTTGGTCCAAGTTCTCATGCAATGTCATACTCAGAACTCGAAGTGAGTAGGCCTCAAGTGCATTTCGAACATAGGAGAGAGAATATGCTACTTACATACGTTCTCTTTCTCTATCTGCCTAATTAGCTGTCTCTTTAGAATTACTTGTAACTGAATTTTGCTGCAGAATAATTTTGGTCTGATGAAACTACAATTCTTAGGTTAGACACTTGGTACCTTGCTTAATATAATCGCATTGCTATGAACAGGTTGGTGCAGATGATGAGGAAGTTCTGAATAAAATTATCGATTCTTTGACTTCTCTTGCTAATCCAAATGAAAATCAACCGTTAAAGCAAGAAGCAAATAAGATTTCACTGAGAGTTGGTAAAGTCCAGGATAGTGGAGCTAAGAAGGAAAATGACACGAAAAAGGTCGGGATTCTAATTATTGGAGCAGGCCGGGTCTGTCAACCAGCTGCTGAAATGCTAGCATCAATTGGTGGAATGTCTTCCCAACAATGGTATAAAACATGCATGGAAGGTGACTTTGAGGAAGACATTGATGTGCAAGTTACTGTTGCATCTCTCTATCTAAAGGATGCTGAAGAGGTATATAACAATATTATAGTCTTATTGCAAAAATAGTCAGAAATGATCATCTTAATTTCAACTCTTTCATCAATATGTGAACTTATTAATTTGTCTGACGGTGTGAAGGTTTTCCATACATCTCTGTGTTTTTCTTTCTTCTTTTGCATTTGAATGTTTGATACTGAAAGATTGGATGCAGATCACTGAAGGTATTCCAAATGCAATTCCAGTTCAACTTGATGTGTCAGACACTAGTACTCTTCATAAGTATATATCTGAGGTAACTACTTTTCTGAAGTACAGTGAACTGGTATGCAGCAAGTGTACTGCAAAATGCTGGGATTAATGCTTGAAAGGCAATTATGTATACGTCACAAAAATTCAAAGCATACTTGTTGAACATATTTTGTTTAACTTATATGTCCACTATTTTTCTTGAGACTGTCAATTCTCTTTACTTCCTTGTTTCCATCATGCAGGCTGAAGTTGTTATAAGCTTACTGCCTGCTTTTTGTCACATTACTGTAGCAACTGCATGTATTGAGGTACTTTACATTGTCTCAAAAGTTATTTTTACTTTGCTGTAAAGAACAGAAGCATAGAGATCATGAAAGATTCCTAGTCAGGACCGATACAGGAAACTTCGTGTATTAGGCTCTATTTTTTTTTTTTTTTTTGGTTTCTTCTTTTTAGCTATGAAAATGTTGTCTGTTCATGCAGCTCAAAAAGCACCTTGTCACTGCTAGCTATGTTGATGATGCCATGTCAGAGCTAAATGAAAAGGCAAAGACTGCCGGTATTACAATTCTTGGTGAGCTGGGCTTGGACCCTGGGATAGGTAATGATTTAGCAGGCTTTAAATAAATGGACGATTCATTTCAAAATGCATTTCTGGAGAAACTTCTGGAGGCATGATATCTCCTTCCATTATTCTGTCCTACTTCAGATCACATGATGGCGATGAAGATGATCAACCAAGCACATGTTCGTAAGGGGAAAATAAAGTCTTTTACTTCTTACTGCGGTGGACTCCCATCCCCAGCTGCAGCAAACAATCCTCTAGCATTTAAGTTCAGGTATTTTTTGGATTGGGTACGCTCCTTACTTCATGGTAGTCAAGCTTCAATTCAATAAGTGGTTAAAATACAGACAAGTACAAGGTTCTAACTTCTAATTTTAGTCCTGTGGAAGTTACTAATCAATCATTTCAGCTGGAGTCCTGCAGGAGCTATCCGAGCTGGATGCAATCCTGCCACTTATAAATCTAAAGGCGAAATCTTAAATGTTGATGGTAAGTGAGGAAAACAGATGATAAGTTCAGTGAATTTTAACTATTATACACAATACGAAATCAGATTTACCACGAAGATTTCATTTTTTTTATGAGGTCTTTGGTCTGTCTTTCACTTTTATGGTACAAAAATTACAGGGAAGAATCTATATGATTCAGCTGTGAAACATCGGATACCTGAGCTTCCAGCTTTTGCCTTGGAATGCCTTCCAAATCGTAATTCACTAGTTTATGGGGACTTGTATGGCATTGGAAAGGAAGCATCAACCGTCTTTCGTGGAACCCTTCGCTATGAAGGTATGGCATGTGTTTGGCACTTGAGCTTTTAGGTTGACTTTGGACTCACACATAAAATTTTCAGTGCTTGGCTTGAGTATCAAGTAGGATTTGTTAAGTAGGATAACAAAGACATCAGGTGGTTAGCTCATTGTGCTATTTTCTTACAAGTCTGCACAAATGTTTGATAGGGTTTGGCCAAATTATGGGAACACTGTCAAGAATTGGTTTATTTGAATCCGAACCTCATCCACTTTTTAAGGATGGAAAGAAACCAACATTCCAGATGTTCTTGTCCGAACTTCTAAAAATCAAAAGCGAAGAAGTGGATGGATCTCTGAGAGGAGAGAAAGCCATCAGCGAAAGGATTATCAGTCTTGGATACAGCAAACAGCAAGAAACTGCAGTACGGGTAGCTAAAACTATCATGTAAGCTCATTATCTCTTACCCATTTTCCTTTCTTTCTGAACTGAGTAATGCTTAAATGGACTGAATTGTTACTTTCTGTGGAATAGATTTTTGGGACTGCATGAGCAGAAAGAAATTCCTGCCTCCTGCAAAAGTGCTTTTGATGTCAGTTGTCTCCTCATGGAAGATAGGTTAGCATACACGAGCACAGAACAGGTAAATTCCTTGTGTGCAAATCTAACTACAGATTTTAGTGTCTAAAATTGTGTGTTACTGAAACTTGTTGGATTTATGGTCAGGATATGGTACTTCTGCACCATGAAGTGGAGGTTGAGTTCCCAGATTCTAAACTTATAGAGAAACAGAGTGCCACTTTACTGGAATTTGGGACGATGAGGAATGGTAAAATGATGACCGCCATGGCTTTCACTGTTGGTATCCCGGCAGCCATTGGAGCTCTGGTACTTTGTTACACCTTTTTATTCATTACACAACGGGTGGGAGATATTATTAGTTCCTAAATAAGTTTACCTCAATTGTGGTGTTGCAGCTCTTACTTGGAAACAAGATCAAAACAAGAGGTGTCTTAAGGCCTCTTGAACCTGAAGTATATGTCCCAGGTATCCAAGCAATCAAGCTTGTTTGTTTTTCGGGTTAGTCGTTTATCAACATATGGTGTCTAAATGGAGTTCTTTGTGGTATTTGCAGCCATGGATATCATACAGGCATATGGTATCAAGGTAATGGAGAAGGTCGAGTGATCCAAATCATCAAATTTCCCTACCGTCTTCCTATATGTATACTCAATTTCGCATAAAATTTCATCAAGTGGCCCAATTTGATCCGAAAGAGCCCCATATGGCTGGAATCACAGAACTAAAGTGTTGCACATTTTTTTTTTTTGGTACATTGGGGGCCAATGGCCCAGAAAGAAAGGCAAAAAAGAGCCTAGCTCAAACTGCTAGAAAACATTCTAGGGTGAGCTATAGCAGCAATGTCATCAAGTAAGGTACTGGTAACCATAGCAGGAGGTCTTCGGAGGAGACAAAATCCAGGAGAGTTAGAGACACTGGCCTTGGCAAGAATATCAGCTGCCATATTTCTTTCTCTATGAACATGTTGGACTTGAGAGTAGTTGAAATATTGCAGAAACTGTTTGCAATTGATCAAGATGGTTCCCAAAGGGTGATAATCAATGTCATCTTGCTTGAGAAGGTTTACCAAACCTGCAGAATCAGACTCAATTTCCAAATGAGTGATTGACAAGTCCAAGGCAAGCTTCACCCCATAAAACAAGCCCCAGGCTTCAGCTTGCCAAACTTCACCAACCAATATTGCACATGAAGCCACTAATCCAATTACCAGAGGAGTCTCTAATGAGACCACCAGCACCAATGCTTCCATTTCCTGATTTTGAACCATCAACATTAAGTTTGAAATGACCAGCCATAGGTTTGTTCCAAGATAGCAACTCCACTTGAACACTTCTAGAGGGAATAGGCGTTTGACTTGCTTTAAACCATTCATACGCACATCCAAGGATCACATCAGGAAAGTTAAGGGAACACAAAAACTTGGTTCGAAAATTCCCTTGCAGCGCCATTTCCAAATGAACCAACAGCAGAAAATAAAAAATAAATTCCACTGAATATCATGATAGTTAATATTTTTCTGGAGCAAATTTGCAAAAATCCAACTCCTCGAGTCTAAAATAAAGGTAGCTTGCATAGGTAAAGGAATATTGAAAGCTTGTCAAACCTGCTTAGCTTTTTTGCAGTCTCTTAGGAGATGAGTTAGAGTCTCCACTTAGCCACTACAGTAACGACATGATGGGTCAGCAGCAAGGTGCCTCCGGGTCAGCGGCAAAGTGTTGCACATTTAACACAACTATGTAACGGCGCTCCAATGACAAGGTTTTGCAAAGCTTTCTTGGTAGAAAAGGCACTTGCAAACTGGAGGAGTATCCTAATGCTACATTTTTGTATGCAAAATAACATTGTGAATAACGAAATTGACACGTTTGATCAGATCTCATGCCTCATGGCCTCCAATAGCTGTATAGGTTTGCTGACGAAAACTCGTTGATATAATTCTTCACAGAAAATAAAATAATAAGATTACACCTTTATTAACGAATAAGTCTCCCACAGAAAATTAAAATAAGAGATGGTCTTAAAATTCATGAATTTTGGTATGGATATGACGGTGAGATTAGGGTTATAATAGAGTATAGACCAAGATAAAACGACCGAATTGCAAAAACTAAAGAATCACATGTTTTAGTTTTAGGATGAGAAGACATGACTGGCATCAATAAAGAATAAGATCAAGATCAAGATCAAAATCAAAATTAGAATTCGTACACACTTCAAAATTGAACAAAAAGGGCTTCAGACAGCCTTCTTGAAATCACATAAATGAAAACTTTTGGATTAATTTGGTCATCATCCATATTTACATCTCTTTTGAGTTTCCCCTTTAAGCCCTAGACTCTCTTTCCTAAATATAAAAAGATAAGGAACAGAAACTAGTCCTGGCCAGACCAGTTAATATTGAGCTAGCTGACCAACAGAATAAATGTGCCTTCCTATCATAACTAGCAATCTGAGAACTAGTTTTTCTTCAAGGGACTCAGAAGAGAGGGATCTGTTAAAAAAACATCTTCACCACTCATCAATTCTCCTACGACTGCTTTGACCAGAAAAACAAACCTATTTGCCTGGACTTCATAAAGATTCATAATCAAGAGTTCAAAACCAATACAGGTTTGCTTTCTTCCATGAGGTGCTTGCCAAGCATTAGAATGAGCTCAAAGAATCGTGACAAACTAGTGATCAATCTTGTAATGTGTGTCCTAAAAACCTATGAAGTAACCCATGCCAATAATTGCTTCTCCACTGCTTCCCAGTTATGAACCCTGGTCACGAGGGGATGTAGATCAACAGAATCGGACTTGCACCAAGGATATGAGTTCTCGTAATCAAAAAGTAGAACCCTGATCCCAACTTCGGCACATTCAAGTGCATACCTTGGATTGTCATCAATCAGAACCTTTGCTCCTAGAGACCTGCAAATCCATATCATCAGAACAGAGCCTATAGTGATAATCTATCAAGGAGGATAATGATTGGATCTCATGACACCGTACACAAAACCAACAAGCAAGTAAACATGCACCATAAGATGATAGGGGAACAGGATACTTAAATTCCGCACTTTGGACTAGCACGAAAACAATATAGATGGGGAAGGGTGTTTCAAAACGACATACCAAGTTATCTGTAACATACCTGCATATTTCAGACTTGGGCCTTGACTCTCCATGTAGAGCAAAGTGGTTGCCAAAGTGAATCTCCTGAAATAGTCCTGGAAAATGACTTTCAATCCATTGAATTGTGTGGTCCTTGATTGCATTCTGCCGAGAACTTTAATTTTGCATACATGCCAAAACATGTTAGTCAATGCTCGTGTAACCATAATCAATAAGAAAGGAACTTGGCTAATTGTACATACGTCACAACTGACAGGTTACAAAATCCTGACAACTTATTAAGCGTCTCCTTAGCACCTGGGAGTGGGTGGATCCCAGTCTTGAAATATGATGTTTTAAAGAACTCATGAACACGAAGATCGGCTGTAAACAAACTTGATAATATCAACCGCCAAAATTCTTTTAAGAAACGAAGAAAGACATAACAGGGTATAACATTGCAGGTACAAGTATCCAAAGCAATATCAAACCAATGACCAGGTCATAAGTCTCTAATAAATTAGAAATTTCCTACAAGAAATATAAAGCATAACTATATGATCTATGTTGAAAAGGTTCACAGAACTAATAGATTACTTTATTCCAAGACCTCCAGTTGGTCAAGTCAAATGTCTGATTAAATCAACAGTTATGCACCTAAAGATTTGAACTTGACATCAAGAGAATCTAGTGATTCAAAGGTTTCATATCCAAATACAACCTGAACCCAGATGTAATTTATTATATGTAAAGGTCAACTAGATTAGCTGCTAAAAGTCGTCTCTTTTTTTCTGTTCTTTTTTCTTTGCTGAAGAGCTCCTACATGTCCTTTGGCATCATAAAATGATGATCGTGATAACAATGATAACGTTGTCGATTAATAAAAAAACACTGATGATATTATGATGCAAGACAGTAAACAGGATAATGGGCACAGTATTAGTACCTTCATCACGGGAACACTTCCATATCTGCAACAGAACAACATGATTCATCAGAATACGCTTGGTAAAATGCTTACCAACAAAAAGCATATTCAAGAAACGGGAACACCAAACAAAGATGCGTCCATAACATGTTCGAAAAGATTGTTGCCAATGAACATACAGTATAAAGAAAAAGAAAATTTCTCAAATGCAAAACCAACAAGACATCCTAACATTGTACCACCCGCACTAAACCATGACTGCAAAAAAAAAAAAAAAAATGTAGCTCTGCAAACACATTGACTCAATTGGTTGGTTTCCAAGCTAGGCACAGCAGGCAGTACCTTGAAGAACTCATACACATGGTACTCCGAAACCGTATGGTTCGCCGCGTAACGATCAGCAATAAACCTGTTCAGAGCCGACACAAAGTTGCCCAAAACTGCTCACCAAGAAATGCACAACACAACAACGAATCAACAAATCATGCAAAAACAAACACAAACCCAATTCCACAACCAATGCAAACAGAGAGTACATTACATACCCTCATCCACATCAACAGCAACCACAATTTTATCCCGGGACAGAGTCTGGCTGTGAAACCCATTAAGACTCCCCTGAAAGCCACCGTTCTGGGATCTCCGGAGCTCCGAATCCAAATCCCGGACCAACCGCCCATTCGGATTCTCAAACACATTGCCCTTCACTCTATTATTGTTATTGAAGCAACATTTCACGGTCAAATTGGCCGTCTTTCGATTCCGAATCTGGCGAACAAGACCCGCGAATCGATGATTTGGGTGCGGAATTGGGGCTTGTGCGTGAAACCCCTTACAGTTATGGTTGTACAGATAGGCGGCCATCTCTGTAAATCGATGAAGACGACGACCTAGACTCAAAGGTTGGTGGTGCTTTGAAGGGTGTGTGAGAAAGTTAACGGCGCCTTGCCTTTTCAACACCAACATAACGATGCCCAAGAATCCCAGTCACACTCCCACCACCATTGATTGGACCTAAAAACCCTAAAACGGCTTCCAAAACCCCCAAAACGCAGCGCCTAGGAAAAAAAGATTGATGCTTTTGACATGGGTATATTCAAAAAAGAACGAGAACAAGGACGAGAAACTCTGCTACTGTGAGCCAATCATATATAAATTGGCAAATCTTAATTCAGAAATTTTTTTAAAATAATTAGGGTTTTTTTCAGAAATTAATAAAATTATTGGTTAAAGCGTAAATCCGGGCCTAGATTTATGATTGCCTGTAGTTTAAAGTAGATTCCCTATTCCCTCCCTCCCGAGTCCCTCCATTGTTGTCTTATGAAAATCAGTGGTGGGGCCCAGATTTTTGGGATCCGACGGTCTTGGATCATCTACCTTTCCGGCACGCGCTTGGCCATGGCCATCCATGTCTTTTTCTCGTGATAAAAAAGAAGTCTCGGAGTTTTTGTGTAGTGTACAATTGGCCGTGGAAAAAGGAAATAGTTATTTCTCTATTTTATGCTAATTTTGGGAGCCTGAAATCTCGAATATTGGAAATTTATTTTGTATGGTTACACACTTAGACCAAAAGGTGGTGATGTAGACGTTGGTTTTGGCTTTCTTGAGGTTTGGGCCTATCTTATCGAAAATTCTTCGATGCATCGGCACAAGTAAGGCTGTCACTTGGTCGGTTCGAATCGATTATAAGTATTATCAACTTCAAAACCAAAACTTTCGGTTTCAAAATTGAGCTACCAATTACCAACCAAAATTTTCAGTTTTTAATCATATCTACCAAATTCGGTATTTCGGTTTTCGGTATTACCAACTTTAGAACAACTAATTCTTTGTAATATAAATTAGAATGAACAAAATTAGGTTTTTCAATTTTATAACCTTAAACTTCATATTCATCTACTAATCATAGCTTTCTTTTGTATATATGACATCAAATTTTATCTATTTTCAATAAAACTAGGTTATTTAACCATCTTGGACTAGGTTACTCAAAATACATGTACTATTAATTATGTAGTATATTCAGTAATGTTCATACTATTATGAAAACTTTTATGTTTATTTTTTAATATACATGTATGTGTATTGAAAACCATAGTATATAAAGTTAATATTTAGATAATCGGTAGATTCGGTATTTACCAAAACCAAACCAACTTTTTCGATAATTTTCTATTTCGGTTTTATCGGTCTCGGTTACCAAAAAGTCGGTTTACCAAACCTAAAGTATCGGTTGTTATTCAGTCAGTTTGGTAATTACCAAACCAATTGGCAGCCCTAGGTGAAGTAACAGCAGATTTAACATATCTCAATTATATATATATATATATACACACACACACAATTGTTAAAGGAAAAGCACATTATGTGCCTTCGTCAAAGAAACAGACGAAAAGGGAATCAAGCAACTACAAATCACAGCTCAATCAGCATTTAGGATCATCAATGTAATTGATATTTCCGTTGTAATCATATCCCTATATAAAGGGGTTATGAATGAAATGAGTAGACTAATTCCATCCAGAATGCGGACCATTCAAGTACTTTATGGGTATGGTGGATGCTTCAACAATCTAGTCACATGTCGTTTTATTGTCCACAAGAAATGCTGCAATACTCCTAGCACAGATTATACGTTTAAGGGCTCACCACCCTGATCACCCTATCAAGTCTATAAGGCTTGATAATGCTGGAGAGTTTACATCAAAAGCATTTGATGATTATTGCATATCTATTTGGATCGATGTAGAGCATCCTGTACCCCATGTGCATACACAAAATGGTCTCGCAGAAGCCACCATCAAAAGGCTACAAATTGTGGCTAGGGCATTGGTTATGCGCACCAACCTGCATATATCTGCATGAGGTTATGCAATATTGCACGCAGCTTTACTTATTCGTTTCAGACCCACTGCTAGCCAACCATTTTATGCGTACCAGTTGGTAATTGGATATGAGCCTGACATTTCACACTTATGCATATTGGTTGCGCAGTATATGTGCCTATTGCGCCCCCACAGCGCACTACACTGGGTCCTCAGAGACGATTAAGTATTTATGTTGGATACGAATCCCCAACAATTATCCGCTATTTGGAACCCTTGACAGGCGATCTCTCTACCGCTAGATTTGCGGAATGTCACTTTGATGAGACAGTCTTCTCGTCGTTAGGGGGAGATAGGAAAAAGGATTTTCCAAGGGAACGACAGGAATTGTCGTGGTTTGTCCCCACTCTGTCTCATTTTGATCCCCGCACTTCACAAAGTGAAAGTGAAGTGAAAAGAATAATCGATCTTCAGAACGTAGCAGATTTGATGCCTGATACAGAACTGATATCGCAAAAGTGACGAGATCACATATACCAGCTGCAAATGTGCCTGCAAGGTTAGAAGTCCCCAACAAGGGGCACGGTGCCTTAGATAGAGGCACTGCAACCGCACTTAGTGGAGGTGTAGTTGAGGCCGTGGCTCCCCAAGGAAGAGGGGGAGGTCACTTGGTTCGATTGACACTCACCCAAGGAAGAAGAGAGTGAGTAAGGGCACAAACCAATCATCAATGTATAGAATCCCTCTCATGAGATTATATCTGATTATAGTTATGTCCATGAATCAATACTGGAGGACGCTCCGATGTTTTGAAATGATTCCAGAAAACAAAGAAATCTCAAAGGATTACGAGAGTGCGTATGAGTTGATAGAAAGATCTTCCATACACATTGATGATATATACTGTTGCTCAAGGAATCATAGAGCACGATGATATCGAACCATGCTCTGTTGAAAAATGTCAACAAAGAGCAGATTGGCCTAAATGGAATGAATCAATCCAGGTAGAATTAGATTCTCTGACAAAGAGACAGGTATTTGGTCCGGTAGTGCTAACCCCACCAAGTGTAAAGCCTGTAGGACATAAATGAGTCTTTGTCAGAAAGAGTAATGAGAAGAATGAAGTCCTGAGGTACAAGGCTCGCCTTGTGGCGCAAGGTTTCTCACAATGCCCTGGAATTGACTACAAGGAGACATACTCTCCCGTAATGGACGTTATAACGTTCCGCTACTTAGTTAGCTTAGTAATTTTCGAAGGACTGGAAATGCAGCTCATGGATGTGGTTACTGCATATCTCTATGGGGATCTAGATTCAGAGATATATATGAAAAGTGCCTGATGGCCTTGCATTACCCAAGTCAAGTGACTCTAAACCACAGAGTGCGTTTGCAATTAAGTTGAAACGCTCACTTTACGGATTGAAACAATCCAGGCGGATGTGGTATACCCGTCTAAGTGACTATTTGATTGGGAAGGGATATAAGGACGATGAATTATACCCCTGCGTATTCATAAAGAAAATAAGTTCTGGATTTGCAATTGTAGTAGTATATGTCAATGATATGAACATAACTGGTACTCTTGATGAAATAAGAGAAACCGCGAGATACTTGAAATCCGGATTTGAGATGAAGGATCTTGGGAAAACTCGATTCTATCTAGGCCTTGAACTAGAGCACCGAGTTTGTGGAATATTAATCCACCAGTCTGCATATGTCCAAAAGTCAGGCGATATAACATGGACAAAGCACATCCTGCTAGCACTCCCATGATCGGTCGAAGTTTGGATGCAAGGAAAGATCCATTTCGTCCAAAGGAAGATGACGAACAAGTGTTGGGAGCTGAAATTCCCTATCTAAGTGCAATAGGTGCATTATTGTACTTAGCCCAATTTACTCGGCCATACATTTCATTCTCAGTGAACTTGTTAGCTAGATTTAGCTCAGCGCCAACGCAGTGTCACTGGAATGGTATCAAGAACATCTTCGATACCTAAAAGGGACCATTAACTTGGGAACGTTCTTTCCCTATAGAGAGACAAGAGGGACCGCAGATGGAACTGCAATCCCTAAAGGAAATGTTGATGGCGAAAGTGCCACTCACTACACCGAGACGCCAAATGATGTTTTGGTTGGTTTTGCTGATGCTGGGTCTCTCTCCGACCCACATAAAGGTCGTTCCCAAACTGGTTACGTATTTACCAATGGAACACGGCTATATCTTGGAGATCAACCAAGCAAACCCTTGTGGCTACCTCCTCGAACCACTCAGAGATCATTGTTGTACATGAGGCGGTTCGTGAGTGTGTATGGTTAAGAACTATCATTGCACATATTCGAGGGATTAGTGGTTTGAGTTCTACCACTAAAGAGTCTACTTGCATTTATGAACACAATGCAGCTTGCATCGAATAGATGAAGCTAGGTTGTATTAAGGGTGATAACACAAAACACATATCGCCAAAGTTGTTCTACAATCAGCAACAACAGACCCTCCTCAAGATTTAAGTGAATCAAGTAAGGTCTGAGGAGAATGTGGCAGATTTATTCACCAAATCACTGCCTAAGGCCACATTTGAGAAACATGTGAAAAGCATAGGAATGCGAAGACTTTCCAAGCTCACTTGATTAATGTAATGATCAGGGGGAGATGTAGACGTCAGGGGGAGTCTAACACACACATGTCATTCTCAAATGTAGAAGGTGCGTTGTGCTCTTTTCCTTCGACCAAGTTTTATTTTTGTCCCACAGGGTTTTTATTGTTACTTGGCAAGGTTTTTAGTGAGGCAACAACTCATGCACCATTTCATCTTTGACTTGGCACAAGGGGGAGTGTTAAAGGAAAAGCACATTATGTGCCTTCGTCAAAGAAACAGACGAAGAGGGAATCAAGCAATTACAAATCACAGCTCAATCAGCATTTAGTATCATCAATGTAATTGATATTTCCATTGTAATCCTATCCCTATAGAAAGGGGTTATGAATGAAATGAGTAGACTAATTCCAATTGCATTTTACTTTTACAACAATCTATTGTTTTAATATTAAAAATTATAATTGATGTTATCCAGACGTCTATTTTTATTGATGCAAGTCCACATCGGTGCATTGAATACTCTTACTACCAAAACAAAGAGTTCACTGATTTTTTTTTTTAGTTTTTAATTTTTTGGTCAATGCATGATAATGGAAAAGATGGAGATGAAAATGAATGTAAAAAAGTTAAAATAGAGAATTATTTATATTTTTACGTCTTTATGTTCTTGTTCTCTATAAATTCACTGACTAGAGAAGAGGAAATGTTAGAAAAATCGAAAGTGTAAAATAAAAAAAAATATACGACTGACTCTAGTTTCAAGAAGCTCAAATTTATTTGGTATTATTATTTCTTTAAAAAAAATTGGGAAAAAAGTACGACAAAAGAAAATAAGAATTAGGCAGTTCACAAAGGCATAGGCATCGCCTCAGTCCAATCCGGACAATGTGGACACTGGACACTAGTAAATATTAGATGATCAATGTGGACACTAATACAAGGACAAGTAAAGCCATCACAAATTTTTGGGAGCTATGCTCATTTAGTCCTGCAGCTGAAGAAGGAGGCCGTTTAGCTTTCTGGTGCTTCGACAGATCGATCATGATCTTAAACTGACACGTCCTGTTCTGGCCATTCGACGGTGGAGATGGATCGACACTGGTGGTGATGGACAGACTCGAGAAATTGCATGCATCTTTGCGTTGGTCCATGGTTTGGTAGTACATATTGAAAGCATAAGAAGCATTGCTACTTGGGTCAAGCATTCCACAAGAAGAGCCATATCCAAGACTAGTGCAATCGGCATAAGTGCAAGCATAGTCGATGCTCTGGACCAAATTGGGGTCGGAAGTGCTTGCTGAAGGTGACATTATGCACCATCGTCTTGCCAAGTATTGCACTCCTTTCGCCGGAACCAAAGCTTTTCCTTTACCTGTATTCAAGGTACAGATTGAAAGTTAGCACATCAATATCGAGTATTTGAAAACAAAGAAATTACGAGGGATTGGACATTGCCCTTGATAATATATATCAATCTACAAGAAAGATATGAATGAAATGTACTAAAGATAATGTCGAAAAAATTTCAAGAACATAACCAAAATTTCGCAGAATACCTATATCCAATGAGTATTTGAGTGATCCATCATAATTGAAGACGCCCCAATGCCGCTCAAAATTCCCAGGTAGGACGCTCTTGGCATCTTCATCTATGAGTCCGAATATGTATATATCAGGCGGGGTTGACCTTTTTGGGCTGCCTTGCCCTGCAAGTATACGACGCACAAGCCCTTGATTGAATCTTTTTGCATTTTCTATGTTAGCGTTGGGGTCACCATCAGTCGGCCACCCGATCTCTCCTACAATAACAGGCAAAGAGGAGAAGCCATTCTTTTCCAGAGCAGCAATGCAGGTGTCAAAATTGGCGTCAAGAACATTGGTGTAGGAAATAGAACCATCCACAACAGGTTTTGCACCTTTGTCGAAGAAGGCATATTCTTTGGGGAAATCAGGGTCAGCTTGGAGACTAAGAAAGGGGTAGATGTTGATAGTGAGAGCACCACCATTGTCACTGAGGAACTTCATCATGGAGAGTAGGAGGCTGTGGATGTCGGACCGGAAGTTGCCTCCGGAGGGAAGACCACTGTCGGTCTGGTAGACGTCGGCGTTTAGTGGAACAGTGACCTTCACTTGTCTCCCTAGCCCGGCTTTTATGAGGGCTGCTTGAATGTTTTGGAGTGCTGGAAATGTGGTGTTGAGGAATGCGTCTTTGTAGCTTGTGAGGAAGGGTTCATTTCCTACAGCCACATACCTAGATAGATTGAAATGTCAAATAAAATTCAGTTTGAAATAAGAGAAAGTAAGATAAGATGTTGTTAGGTTTGAAAATGCTTTCTCAATATGCTTATTGACGTAAAGAACGTTAGGATCAAGCATATTGTAACCTCAATAGCATTTCTATAAAAGTCGAGGTTTCTTTTGCAAGTAGAGAATTTTGAGCATGAAAAATTTTAGCCTCTTACCTTATATCGACCCCGTATTTAGACATGTATTTTGATACATTCTGAGCCACCCACGTTTCAGCGATCGTAACAGTACTTGCAAGTGGTGCCAAGAACTCATTGGGTATTCCCAGCATAACCTGGATACCGGAATCTCCTAGAGCTTCAAGTGCCCCAGGATCAGCTTCAAATAGCTTCACCTTGGTGAACCCATTGTCCTTCAAAAGCCTCACAACTATATCAGGTGGCAATGGGTGTGTCGCCCGCGTTCCCCAGTTGCATGCAAAGCCACCATGAACGCCTCTCAAAAAACCTTGACTAAATAAGCAGAGCAACAAAATATACAGGTAACGAAACCCCATGTTTTCGTATGACTTTCGATCTCGTTTTTGGGTTTGTAGATAGGAAGCACACTACTCTGGATTTAACAGACCTAAAAGGCGGACAAATGACTTTTATGAGAGGAAAGTAAAGGAATCACATAAGGAACAACCCGTTCGAATGGTTTCTGAGCTTATTACAATAGCAAGAATAATCCATCAAGAAAAGAATAGAGTAAACTTGCTGTAAACCAATTTTTTGTGCAAGTATTCCTCGGACGGGAAACGAAAAACCCACAAAGAAGGAATGCACTCTTCTGAACTATAAAAGCTGCATAGGGAAAGTCCCTTTAGTAATCTCCCTGCACAATGGAATTTTCGACCAAATGTTGGTGCAGGCTCCATCTTCTACTGCCACGGGTGACATTTAGGCCCCATTTATGAAGATATTGGCAGATGTCCCTAGGAGCTTCCAGGATTTTCGTTTGATCATATTTATCGGGACTAAAAGCCTTTTCCTCACATTTGTTCTATTCTGAATAAAATCTGTCGTCTCTCTAAAAAAAAAAAACTAACCCAATAAAAAATGAGTCTTCTGCCATTCCATCATAAAAACTTCTTAATACCAACTCCATTGCAATTGTGATCAATAGAATAAATTGTTTCTCAAACATAATTGAGGACGTACAAATAGCCTTCATAACTACTGATATCTACTTTTGGGTATTTAATCAAGATACTTACATTACAAAACAACAAAAATGATGCTTATAAACCGGACTCAAATCTAGGTTCTCCCCTTTTTGTTTACTTCCTTTTCTACATTAACATCATTACAACAAAATTTACTAGGGAAGGTGAAAATTGAAAAAAAGAACATATACCTCTAATCTGAAGAAAATGAAATTTATAGGCACAGGAGAAAGAATATTAGCCGAAAAAAAATTAGACAATCAGTGTTTAGAGGCTTGGAGCAGTGATGCTCAAGTTCCTTTTGGTACACTGTCAAAGTGGCGAGAAAAGGAGAAAGCAACTACGGCAGAAGTGCTTTCAATTGTGCCCTAAATAGATCACCAAGAGCTCCACGAACATCCATCTGAACAGATGAAGCAATTATAAGTTTCCCAGAACATATCCTAATCTCTAGTTAGCAAATGATTGTAAGTGCAGCATCAAGGGATGAATACGGCAGTATTGATTACGTAGGTACTACCACGAGACATATTTGTATGAAACAGTACCACGAGACATATTTGTAAGAAACAGGAGACTACCTGGTCGCAGCATACAAGTTTTGTAAGCAAAGGATAGAAGTCTCTCAGATGTCTTCTGAAAACCTGTTGGTTCATAAAGCACATGCCTTTGAGCACCTGAAAAGCCAAAACAGTATCAAAATAAACATCTGTAATTACTACAATATATATATATATATATATACACAGCCCTTCTTGGCTGCGGATATCCACACCTAAGCAAAAGGTGCGGATTTCCAGTTTTTCCCCACTTTCCGATCATATTTTCACATCTTCACCGTTCAGTTTTTAGATCCTAATGTATAGATCACTTCTGCAAATTTTCAGCCAATTTGATGATCGTTAAGGCATCCAAAACTGCAACTTACCATTATAAACACGAACGGTTCCGGTTCGACAGATTCGGTTCGTTCGTGTAAATTGCAGTTTTAGATGCCTTAATGGTCATCAAATTGGCTGAAATTTTATAGAGATGATTTACACATTAAGATCTAAAAACTGAACGGTTAAGATGTGAAAATATGATCGGAAAGTGGATAAAATGGGAAATTCGTACGTTTTGCTTAGGTGCGGATATCCGCACCTGAGCAAGGTTGTGTGTGTGTGTGTGTGTGTGTGTGTATAACCCATTGTGGAAATCAACAACAGCAATTTGCTGAAGACCTGCCTAACAAAGGACCGCATGAAGTTGTAAGGTTACCAAATTACAAGGATTTTCATATGATTGAACTCGGGAAATAAAAGGCAGCTGCTGGAACTGTTTACGCAGGATATGTAAAATGGGAGGAAGTAACCAGTGAGACATTTGGATACCCCCAAAAAAAAAAAAAAAAACCTTTACAGTCTATACCTTAACAATTATTGGAGATCGTAACTCCAGAACACGGTGAATATCCATATTAGTCACATCTCCAGAACTGGACTGCAGCTCGGATGCCTCCCTGAGTACCTGTTCGCAGAAAGACACCAGTTTGTCTTCTGCCAATCCTTCAACTTTCTCTTCATCATTTCCCTCTTGATTGGCACTAAACCCGGAAGTTGCTTTCTGTAAGATGTCCAGATATATGCAAGTTCCTGTTAACTCTTGGCGAAGAAGATTCAGAGGTGGCCTGTCCAATGGTTGAATAGTCAAAAACTATGTTCTTCAAGGCGAAAAAATTCAGAGAAGTATTTGCACACAAATTGTCATCCTACCTCTCATCAGAAATTTGGTGCATGCGTGTCCTGAGATTAGTATATGAATTGTAGGAAGCTGCAAATTCTAACGCGGACAGCAAAATGTCCATTATAGCAATCTTCTGTGGTGCCTTCAACTTGCTCCAGTATTTCTTCTGCAAATTATAAAGTGATTCTATTAGGAAAAAGTTAAACTTTTAGGAGGGGGGGGGGGGGGGTTGTGAGAGAGAGACCTGGATACTATCAATGGCCCCCAGAAGTAATAATTGAGTAATGCATTTGCCCCTACAAGTTCCCAATACAGAGCTTTCCTCCTCATCTTTGGTATCAGGCTCGACAGCATCAGGAACCTATGCACCACAACAAACAGACACATCATATAGCTGTCAAAACATGTGCTGCTGATACACACATCATAAAGCCATAAAATCTGGGTTCTGATCTGTGTAACAAGATTAGCAGAAATAACGTGCTTTTTAAAAATTAATAACCTGTAACATGATACCTTAACTGGAGTAGATGGTACTGAAGCATCAGAACTCTTAGGCTTAGATGAAAGATTTCTGAGAAAGAGGTTATCCATAATTCTTTGACCTATTGTTTGACTACGTTGGAGGTTTCCATCTTCAGCAGATTTTGAAGCAGATCCTGATGGTGAGTTGAGGCCTACAGAACAGAAAATAACAAAATAAAAATCAATTCATTCATCAATAAAAGTTCAAAATCCAGGTTCGTAAAGCGTAGCTTTGGGACAATATTGACTCCTCTGGTTCTATTTCTGATAAATGCAAAATACCAAATATGCAGTCTTAGAATTTGAATGTTAACAAAAGCCATTTTGGTAAACATGATAATTCACAAAATTTCAAAAACCTGACCTTCAGATCCATCCAAGTTCATTTGCGCCCCTGATTCGACTGATGCATTTGGATTTCTATCATTGGCATCAAACTGACGGTTGTCCCCCCCATCATAGTCAACAGGCATTAAGGAAGCACCATCACCGGTATTGACCTCTACATTTAATGTCCTATCATTCTTCAGGTTCTCAAAACCCAAAGCATTTAGCAGTTCAAGTGGTTGTGTTGTGTACAAAGCATCTCTGATGGCAATAAAAAATAGATTAGTAGAATAACTAATCAGTATAGGAATGACCACCAGATGATAAGAGAAACACACCTGATGCTTTTCAATAACGTATCCCAATCACTCTCACTAAATTGATGTCCTCCAACTTCAATGAGATGAACCAGTGCACCCAGAGATAACGAAACCACTGCTTGATCAGTCTGTTTAGCACAATCTAACAGTAGACTGAGTAGTGGTGGCAACATAAAACATACCTCCTGCACAAAGGAAAGACTTTCAGTCACAATAATTTCCAGACACCAACTTAAAATTACAAAACCTTTTTGCACCCCAGAGCCAATAAATAAGAATATCAGTCTCCATTTGATTTACTACAGGTTCGAAATAAAGAAATTCAAATTATTGTCCCCTAGTATGTATAATTCTTCACAAAAAACAAGTAACAATACAATTTGTATGTCTTTTTGCTCAAGACTACCTTATAAAAAGTGTTGAAAAGGTTGCACAGCAACTGAAGTGAGTGAATGCTTGTTTCACGGAACCATTCCTCATCAGAAGAAGTCGAGCTTTCCTTTCCAGCATTTCTTACATGATCAAATATGGGAAACAAGACACGGTGGAAGATGCTCTCCCAAAAGGATGACGAGAACTTGGTACCTCTCTCATTCAGTAGATCAAACAAAACTTCAAGCGCACAGCTTCTGACTTCTGGTCTTGTATCTGATGTCAGATCAGACAGACCAGCCAGCATTGGGAACCAATAATGCTCAGTCACATCAAAAGTTGTAGTCTCATTTTCTTCTATAGGCTTCAAAGCACCACCAGGTATAAGACCCTGAATTGGACAAACCAGACGTTAAACATGAATATCTGGACAGCAAAGAGACAGACTATCAATAAGGCAGAAACAACCAAAGAACCATAGGCATCCACCCAACCCACAATAGCCTAATCCACCAACACCCAAGAAGCCCAATACCAGTGGAGTTTTTTGTGTTTCAATGGCAGAGGAGAGTGATTACAATATCACAGCAAAGGCAAAGTCTTTCTTCCTAATCATTTAACCATGAGGTGCAGTTTCCCACCCATGCATGTGTTGTGTCATGTCATACTGACAATGCCACAAGGCTTATCGGAATCACTTTGTAATTAACTTTATCAACTTCAGCTGAAGTATTATGGATTTGATATTACCATTAATCAGTTATTTTTAAATATGATATCTTCCAAACAAAGAAACACTAACACACCTCAGCCAAACGATCCTCACATATGCGCAGGAGTGCAATAGCCTTCAAACTTATACGGTGTGAAGTTCTATTATTTGCAAATCTAATAAGACAGTTGACACAGTCCATAAAACAATCTCCAACAACTTGATCAAAGTGTTCCAAGATCACTGCAAGTTTCCGGGTATTAGATATATCGATAATGTAAAGATGAGGAAAAACATCAACGTCATGAACACAGTAACGAAAAGAAATTGATACCCTGTTCGACATTTTCAAATGCACTTTCAACAATAGATTCCAATTCATCATCTGCAGAAGCTGTAAAAATCATGAAAACACTACGCCAACCAGACTTGATGCTCCCCACTTTAGATTTTATCATCTGCAAAGGACAGAAGAATAATTTTGTTTTCAGCAGAGCAGTTGTAGATTAAGACAGATAACAGTGAGAAAAGGAAAGTGCAATCAGGAAAGCAAATTATGTAGACATACTTGAACAATGCAGTCAACAATTAGGCCCCTTATGGTTTCACTTCGACTATTGCGCATAAGAACAACAAAAGGCTTAAGAATGTCATTTTGGAATGTGAAATTGGCAAGTTCAGCTCGCTCCAGATACTTCATACCAAGTTGCCTTAGAGAATCTATGGCATACATAGCAATTTTCTCATCATGATGACTCCCAGCTGAAATAAAGTGGTTTGCCAAAACAGACCATATCCTAGCCCAGACCTGTAAAACAAATTAGTGGAAACGTTCAAACGATGGAGAACACAACAGAATCCCACTTACTGAGCTGCAGTTAGTGATGGCTTTCTTCATGTGAGCATATAACTTTTTACAAGCAAAACAAGAGGTTGCAACAACAAAATATACCATGCGTATACGAGCCATGTTGTAGTAGCTGATCTCAACAAGTTTCTGCAAGCTAAAAACCCGAGCTGGACTTTGTTTTAGTTCTTCCGCTGATACACCACAGAGTGCAGTGAAGAACTCCACTACAGAATCACTGGGAAGCTGAACACTATTCACAAATACTTGCTCAGAAGGTTTTCCAGCCAATTCTCTTAGAGATTGAAGAACAGCATCTTTAGAGATTTGGTTTGATCCCTGCATGACTGTTGCAGCAATACCAGGGGTTGAAGTGATGTATTCAAGCCGTGAAACACATTCCAAAACTGCATTCCATGTGTCTTGAAGGGACCCAGTCTCTGAGTCACAAAGAGCTAGTAGAGTTCGCAATGCTTCCACATTTTTACTACGCATTTCCTTTGGAGCATGCAAGAATGTAAATCTGAGATGCAAAGCTCAAATAAGCATTATCATTAACATTGCTACAAAGATAAAAACAGTGAATACAGAATCTTTCCTTGCAGGTGAATACAAGAGAAAGGCAAACAGATTTTATATAATGACAACTATTTTACCTGACCAGAGATGTTAAGAAGGCATAGCGCATGGTATCCATCCCCAGAACATGTGTAATGTGTATTCCTGCTTTAAATCCTTCCATGCAGAGAACAACCCTCGACTTATTCTCACCCTCCTCCATTGTAACAGAGAAGGTAGCAAGCAAAGGCCATCCAACAGCTTCTACCATAGGCCTTACAAGTTCTATCTGCTGTGTAGTATGGAAGACCCCTCTTTGTGCTCCTTGATTCCTAAATATATCTTGTGCTCTCTTTATGATAGCTTCACTTTCAGACTTGGTATCAGAAGACAGTGTCCTTCTGGGAAGAGCCAGATTAAGAATACTGACAAGTCGTCCTCTCTCTTCACCTTCTGGCTTATATTTGCCACTTTTCTCGAGACTTGTGCTCTCATCTTTCATCTTTATCTCTTCTTTAATAATTGAGTCATAGATTTCTTCCAGAAGTTCTGTTGGAGCACAATCTTCTGGATCTTCAGTGGCATTCATGCGCACGAAATCTGACTTGGACATCTTAGGCCACACCATTGGATTATGCGCATCAGTATTCAACATAATAACTGCATATGCGAGAACGTAAGCAGTATCTGCATTTTTGAAGAGGCCTGGATTATCTGCACAGTATCTGCATATGCAACATGTTAAAACTCACTGTCAGTAATTGAAAGGGCATATCATCTCAGTAAAAGCTAGATGACCTATTCAGTCAGAAATTGTTTACAGATTTACAAGGGATACATTCATTATGTAAGCATGAATCAAATGCACAACCATGCATGGAAGATTTGTGCACACAAATATAGATGACAGACAGCAAAAAACAGAAAAACCCAGTACCTTTCTGCAAACTTTTCCATGATGCGATCTATCTTTTGAGCTTCCCCCGGAAGTCGGAATCCTTTAAGAAGTTCACGAATTGCAGTATCAAACTTCATTCCCGAAAATTTCATGGAATCTACATAAGCATGCATAACAGAAAGCGGAAATTCTTCATGATGGCCCAAATATTCCCCAATCATAGCCTGCAAAAATGTTAAGTACTAAGAAATCTGTATCATTGTAGAAACATAACTTAAAGACAAACAGAGATTCAACCTTGTCCAAACTGGGAGTACTTTTCAAAAATTGGGCAACTGAACTAGGTGTGTTTTCCACTAATTTATTTGATCTCAGATACTCTACACCCTTCACTGGTCGCCTGTTGAACTGCAAAATATTACATCAACAAATCAGTTGTAAACCACAAACAGAGCAGTTGTCATTAAAAATAAACAAAAACAAAAGTACAATCAGGATATCAAGTTAAGCCGATCAACCACCTCAGATATGGCAGCTTCCAGTGTAGACTTATGAGCTTTTGCCTTCTCAAAGTTAGTGGTTGTATCTTGCCTGCTTTTCACATCAACAGACTCTTTAGCTGAAGCATCTCCTTCCAGAGACCGAGTGTTTTTACTCTGGCTATCTGATTCTCCACGTGACTTTTCCCAATCTACGAGTGATTTAAGCACATTCACAAGACACTGGCAAGTTCAAGGAAAAAGGGGTCATCCAGCAACCTGTGCTACCATCAATGAATATATAGCAGCAAGAAAGCAGATGATGAATTAGCCAAAACTGAGAAAGGAGTAAATCGTTAAACTTACCTGAAGAGATGAACCCTTTATTGAAGTAGTCTGGGATGCAGCAGCCATATTCGGATCTGCATTTTGTGTCCCTTGAGATATTCTGGATAGAGTTGTAACCTAATTAAGAGTCAGAATACCTTGCAGTATTAGATGTACAAGAATACCATATTTGGAAAGTATGAAGAACACAATTGGGAAACAGTAGGTAAATTATACCATCCGCTCAAACAAGTTCGGTGCCTCAAGATCACAGTCATAGTTCACAAATATGTCAACAAGCATCTGAGGATCCTTGCAAACTTTTTCTAACATCCTGCAAACCCGCACCTCATTAGACGACTGGGAAAAGAAATTCAAAATCATAGTGATCACATATTCACATTAGCCATGTGAAACTGAGAGTAACATGTGCAAGATACTAGCAATGTGATAACCAGAAAAGGCAATACCTAAGAACACTCATTTTCTGGTTCATGGGTAAATCCGAGCCATCCAGGGACCGGAGAACTATCAAGGGAAAGAAGATGCCTATTTCACCCTGAATAAAAATTGTTGGTGTAAAGAACAGAGTATGTCAAGGTAATTTCGGTAACTATTTGTGAAGATCATAGACGCACCTTGAGACTCTCTCTAAACCGCAACAAAAGCACTAAAAAAATTCCACTTGCATACTGCAGGAAGGAAACTAATGATCAGAAGCAAAAATCTCATAGAATATACTACCTAACTCAGATGAAGAATATATGTAAACCTGAAATATGATAGGGGATGGTGAAACTGAAGCCCGCAACAAAGCATATGATAGGTATGCTTTCACGGAATCAATAAAATGGAAGTTCCTAGTAAATGGATGACCAACTCCTTCCAACAAACCCTGAAAGACCAAGTAATGAATCATATTATTCAAAGAACACTGAAAATAAGTAAAAGGACAGCTCCTTATGTAAGTCAATGAACAGGATTATACATATCTTCCTTTCTCCATCCATAGTCTTAGAAGGAGGAAGCTCATACTTAATAAGTTCAAGAAATTACTTTTAAATAAAACTTTCAAGTTATTTAAC
Source organism: Rosa lucieae (assembly GCA_024704745.1). Taxonomy (NCBI): domain Eukaryota; kingdom Viridiplantae; phylum Streptophyta; class Magnoliopsida; order Rosales; family Rosaceae; genus Rosa; species Rosa lucieae. The sequence continues at coordinate 8,077,615 of CM045493.1, forward strand.
AGTATCAGCTGCTTTGTATGTAAGCATCTATGCATAAAAGCATGCACATAAAATCACAAATAATCCTTAATATTAACCTGCAGAAGCTCAAGAGATAAAATCCTCGTCTTCAACGTAACTTCGTTGTTATCTTCCTTCATGCCCATCTGCAGACCAAGTTTCGAAATTCATATAGGAGCAAGTTGCTTGAATGACTCAACAATTAGAAGACAGTGTACAAAAACACAAACCTTGCACAGGGTTCGGAAAACCAGTAAAGCATCACGTTGAACTATGCTCATACTCTCCAGGTCAATCCCTCTTTTAAAATAACGCATCAGTTAGGAGCATTACAAATAAATGTGAAATACCGGTGTTAGGAATACAAAAGAGAGATCTTAACGTATAATATCAAATCCAAACCTGGTTATCTTTTTGCCATCTTCATGATGCACGGCTTTGTCCAGGACGGCCTCTAAACCCTAAACATTGAATGACATACAATCTCAGTACAAAGGAAACCTCGCAAGTTAAACTATCCATGATTAGAGACATAGTAAATAGTGGAACAGCGCAGCACCTGAGAGTGCATGAGGTACCAAGAACATGGGTTACTGAAGAAAAATATATACCTTGATGTCAGCACCACCTGCAAGATTATGAAGTTCCTCAACAGATGCAATGGGTGTCTCTTTAACCTGGTTAAGTTGATCTCCTAAAGTCATTTCTTTCTCATTTTGGTCTGCCACAGAAGTTTCTTCAGCTTCTGTATTTGAATTTTGTGCTGTATTTGTATTTTGTCCAACAAAACCAGATGATGAAACCTGAAGTTCCTACGAGAAATTGGAAAGTACAATGTAAAATAACTAAATTGAAACAGAATATGAGAAGAAACATCCAGAATAGAAGATTTAAATCCACACCGGATCGGTCTCCATTCTCCTGAATATGATACTGATCATCTGCGTAAGCATTGCCTTTGATGTAGCTTGGTTGACAGGACTCTTGCTACAAGTCCAAACTACGATTCATTAGCACTGCTTGAAATTGAAATTGGGAACCTATAAAAATAAATAAATATAAAAAAAGTACCTGTGCAGAGCAATATTATAGCACACTCTGATAACTCCCAGCAAAGGTTCCCCATGTACTGCATTTGAAACAATTTTTAATGATTTAAAAATAATATCTTGGCACTTATAATTCTAGGGGAAGAAATTAAACAGAATAGATAAGCTCAAACATTCATGTGCACATATAAAAGAAAGATATGTGCTGATTGCATATGTAAAACTGCGCAAAGCAATGAAAGACACCGAGTGATAATGTACATGAGCAAATTACATGGATAGACAGACATAATGAACTAGAAAAAATAATACTCGAGATCAGTAATTCCCTGATAACTTACCTCTAAACTTTGTGGATGCCACTGCAGTAAGAAGGACCTTCAACACTTGCAGAACAGTACTGCACATCGTTTTATACTTAGTAAGAATAACAAGCCATATATTTTCGAAAGAAAACATTGGGTGGCACATACCTATCAGGTGAATTATTGTCAACACAACTGCAAACCCTGTTCAAAATGTCGGTAAACACCGGAACACTTTTATCGTCTAAACCAGGATCTCCCTCTAAATGATCGTACGCAATGAGTTTCTGTGCTTATGAAATTTGAAGGACTAGTTAGCTAGTCAGGTAGGTTTGCATATTATAGATCTCAACAGAAAATAATATTTAGAAACAATACAGGAATGGCCAATCGTTTAGATGGTATAAAACAAAGAATTTTATCATGCATGCAAGGCTCCAACAAAATATCACTATTTTGAAAGCACACGATATTAAACAAAAACTAAAAGGAAAATTGAAAGATCACTAAAAAGTGACAATGCATACATGAAAACAATCCAGAGCAGGTTCTAGAACTTTCAAGTTCTTTGTATCAAATGCAAGTCGCAGGGGATTCAAAACAAGCTCCGCCTGAGCGCCTTCTAAGGTGTTCCCAGCAGTTGCTAGGACAGTTGAAACAGTTCCATTTATGCTCACTGGCCTGCCAACAGAATCTGCCTCCTCGGCAGTGTGTGAGGATGTTTGAGACTGACCTGGTTCTGCACCAGTTTTTGGAGCTTCACCTTCTGTTTCAAGAGAACTACAAAATGGAAGTGATTCCAAAAGTCAAAACTAGTAGATATATGTCTGATCATGTCGATATGGTTGTAATGCAAGCTACAAATAATCAATCTACCTTCCATCACCATCTGTAGCTTGATTCTTCTCACTTGGAGCGGTTTGTGGTGTGGTTTGTTGAGCCTGATTAACCGCTTTCACATTGTCTAAGACACAAAAGAACAAAGAAATGTGAGGAACAGACAGATCACTGGTGTTTCTTTTATAACAAACACAAGCTTTACTTATTGCACACTATCAAGAGTGACCGACATCAAGTTGTTCAAGTTGTTCCCAATAGCAATTACCTCTCTCCACTAACAGTTGTATAAAACATAATAGAAATTCAAACTCCAACAAAAACGGAAGGAATCAGAGCACAAGCAAAACAAAAGTACACTATAAACAAATCGGATTGATTTAATAAAATTCGAAATTAGAACGAAATTAAGATTATTGTCTATACCGAACTAGTGTACATAATATATGTTTTGCACTTTACCATATATAAGTATTCCCTAGCTACTTCCTGTACCAACCACATGGATCTCATACTACTTAGTCTTCATTCTTCGAAATTCAGCAAGCACTAAATTGAACTAATACACATAAAATTAACCACTGCAAACACATTAAAGCTTGTTTCACCCTTCCCCGTAACACCAGAGTCTCTTAGAATCCCGAAATCTAGAGCACCAGAAGAACACCGTAAACAAATTTTTAAGCTCACATCTTCCCTCATTACACTAAAGGAGCAGTAATCACCAAAATTCAAACATTATAACTCATACACCAATAAAAATAATGATCTCCAATCCAGCTCTGAATCTCGAATCGTCCAAACTCAGATACATGCAAATGAAAATGCACATAGAGAAGAGCGAGAACGAGACCTAAATAAGCCTGAATTGCCTTCTGAAGATCGGAGTACTTTTTCGGTGAGCACTCTTTGAGCATGGACTCATAGGCTCTCGTCACGAAGCCGCCAGCTGCGCCTCCCGCCATCTTCAACTCCGACCCGAACCGCCTGCAATTCGGATCAAATCACGTTCCGTCAATATAAATTCGGATCATTCTCAGATGATTTCGCGTGCGGTTTTTACAGAATCGCAGAGAGAGAAAGAGAGATTGTTGGAGAGGATTGCGTTACCTGGATGAGGCTGATCGTTGAAGACGATGAGAATGTGAATGAGCGCGACGGGTTGGAGTGAGCGGAGAGCTGAGAGGAGGTGAGTTGAGATCTGAAGAAGGCGAGGGGGATGGTGAAGTGGAGGTGGATAGATCTAAGGTGTGGTGGAGAAGAGTGAACAGTAATGGCGGTGGAGTAGAGAAGAGAAGAGCGGAGTTGAAGAACCGGGAACTTTGGCTCCAGAGACTCCGCGGGGGGTGTTGAGACTTCGCAGAACTAGAAACGAAGCTGATTTAGATTTCCTTTCTCAGATTGAGAAGGAAAAAATTAAAAAAATAGATCAAATATTAAATTAAATAGGTTCTAGTTCAATTTTATTATAAGTTGCTGGAATAGCTCAGTTGGTTAGAGCGTGTGGCTGTTAACCACAAGGTCGGAGGTTCGACCCCTCCTTCTAGCGTATCATTTTTACTTGAACAATATTTGACAAACATTATAATAACTTTTCGTCAAGTTCTATCCCAATCATCCAGTGTAGCTCATGAAATATCAAAATACACAATGGACTTGAGAATTTCCGGGTTCGAATCCCGGCACTGGAAATCCTTTTTTTGTTTATTATTAAACTACAGTTGGCAGCCCGTTATAAAGTTTCATGTTAAGCCTTATATCATTCATCCAGTGTAGCTCATAAAATTTCAATGGAATTGAGAATTTCCGGGTTCGAATCCCGGCACTGGAATTTGCCTTTTTTAATTATTTTTAAAATTACATGAATTACATATTAATCAAGATCATCTTGTGTCACTCATTACAAATTTTAAGGATTGAGAATTTTCATGTTTGACTCATGGAACTAGACTTTTTATTTTCTTTGATTGAGTAGGAAGGTAAGAGATATTTCTGCTCTATTCTTTTTTCTCTTTATGTATTGTGGTGATTTATTTCTGCATTGATATGATTCTATTCCAAACTTCAAAGTACAAGTACTCCAATTAATATTGCATTTCATATAGGTCATTATAAATTCATCAAATTGAGCATTTATGTATTTTACAATATAGTAATATGCAATAGTTCGATATAGCTCATTATAAATTCAGCAATTGAATTAACTCCTAGCATCGAAAATTTGATGGTTTGGTCCTCCAAAACGAAATCGACAGTGGCAGGTTTTTGTAATAAGAGATGGTGCCGGAGCTTTACTCTTGCTTCAACCAAGAGTATTATCATTCCACCATTTTCGTAGCTGGAGCTTTAGCCCTTTGTGAACGTCATCATCAAGCAATTATTAAAAATTACCATCAAATTCAAGTAGAAGGGAGCTCGAAACTTCTTGATTGTATAAATGTCAAAATTTAAGTATATTGGTGAATCAAGTTTCTGATTCAAGATATCCATTATCTTGCAAGTAATTGTTCTAGTATCTCATTCAACCACGCTTAGAAAGCAAATTTCGTGACAAATGTAGTAGCTTTGTCATCTTCATGAGAAAATGTTCTTCCCTTACAACTTCTTTTGCTTTCCATTTCCATTTTGATTAAAGTGGTGTTGAATGTTATAGGGATTTAAATTTTTTGCGGTATTCTTGTTTGAAATTGGGGGAAGAAAAAAAAAAGAAAACACCCAAAAAATCCACAAAATTCCATCTACTATTTTCTTGGACTAATTAAGAATCACAATTTAGTAATTTACACACTAAATTCCAAAATCCGGACGAAAACCAAAACTATAGCACCAGATCCTCCCCAAAAAGATAGAGCAGTCTCTCCACAGCCCAGCTCGGCTGAGACGTCTGCTCCCAGCTCAGGCTCTGGATCTGCGATGACGTCAGCAGAGGCGTCCTGCAGAGCGGGCACGTCTTGTGGTTGTCGTCATGGGCGGCGTGATCGTGATGATCATGGCCGTTGTAGTCCAGCCACCTGTCGATGCACTCGGTGTGGAAGACGTGGCAGCAGTTCCTCAGCTCCCGGACCTCGTCCCCCATCTCCAGCTGGCTCAGGCAGACGGCGCAGGTGTCCCAACGACAGCTGTTTCCCTGTCGTCTGGTCACCTCCTCGAACGTCGTCCGTATCAGACTGTCTCTGATCAGCTGGGTCGACGACAAAGGAGAAGACGTCGTACAGGAAGAGGAGGACTGTACTACTTCATAGTCAAGCTCCGCGTCCAACAGATCGGAATCCTCGTCGGACAAGATTCGCCGGCGGAGTCTCAGGGCCCAGTAGAAGGCCCATCTGAGCAGCGCGATTACGAAGGCCGCCTTGTAGAGGACGTCGCTGACTAACAGGTCCGAGGACGAGAATGTATCGACAACTAAACCCATAGACGTAGCAGAAGAAGAACCAAATTAAGGAGGAAGAAGAAATGAAGGAGGAAGAGGAGGAGGAGGAGGAGAAGGGAAAGGGGGAAGTTGAGAGTGAGATTCAGCTTGTTTATAAAGACTTGTAAAGAAGGGCGTGTGGGACCCAGTCCAGTGATTCGTGTCCTTTGGATTTGTGCGCGTCCGACTCAAGCCACTCTGGACGGTGGCGGTGTCATTTGAATAATAATATTTATTATTTTTTCTGTGAGGAGAAAAAGGTTAGGTAGATATATGCTAGATGGAATTAGAATATAAAGTTATATATACATCATCTGATCATCATTAAAGTTAAAAAGCAGGTGGGATATGATCATAACAGCCCAATCGAACTTTTTTTTTTTCTTTTTACTTTTTCTTTTTTGGAATTTAAGTATCTATATGGAGAGTATATTCTAATCAAATCGACCCTTGTAGCAGGGACTTGTAAGGTTTCTTTTTTTTTGAGAATAAAGGGACTTGTAAGTTCAAGTTGCTCGGATGAGGTAATCTTGGGTTTGGTAAGGGCATATGAGGCTTGGGGTAATAGGCATTGCCATGGAGACTTTGCTGATCAATTTTAGGTTGAATGTTTTGATTTCTATAAAGGATTTATTTGTTCACATGTTAAGCGTAATGACTTTTAGTATAACCTTGTCATCATCATTATTATTCGGCCAGAATAATGTAATTATTTGGGTTGCACCATAAAATAATTTGTTTTAGATTCATGAGAAGCTATCTATTTGATGTTTACTTAATTCAAATACAGGTATCAAATCAGGGGAATAATTGTGATTCATACTTCTGTTTGCATTTATTTATATAAAAAAGAACAATGACCAAAGAGCTACAATTAGAAACATAGAAACTATAATAGGAAGTTTCCTATTTTTTCAGCAATCAGCTTGTGACTTAGGGGATAGGTAATCTCACCCATAGATAGGTTCAGACCAAAAAAAAAACCCATAGATAGGTAATGGCATCCATACTTTTAGAAACTCGGTCTTGCTTAGTCCCTTGTCCATTTGATTTTTCCTCAACTCATGTGTTGGATAATTTCTTCTTAATTCACATGCGTTGGATTGAAAGTCCAAGTTTGAATGGATATGTTAATCATAACTTGTTCCCATTTTTTTTTTTTTTTTGGGAAATGGGTTTGGCCATAGAAGCATAAACAAGTCACTACACCAAGTAATCAACTATCCATAGCAAAGCCAAAGTTGGCAAAGATGTTGCTTGACCATGACTCGTTCCAAAAAGTAAGTAATAGCATGACTCATATGCCATGTTTTTATTACTAGCAGGAGGCCAATCCTAGTCATATCCCACCAATCTTGGTACTACAGCCCTTCCAAATTTTCCCACAACCGTAATTTGTGATAAGAATGCACCCCACTTCTGACCGTTGCTTTATTGCTGACACCACAAAAGTTAGACTACTAAAGTGATGATGCTCAAATAGTCTATCGTCTTTAACCAAACATCATTACCAGAAAAATTTATTTAAGATTCAAATAAAGGTCCAGGATAGGGTGACGCTAATCCCCTTTTTTCCTTTCACATCTTATATTCAAGTTGCCCATTACAATCAGATTCAGAAAATGAAGTTTTAACAAGACGTTTCTTTCACAATCGGATGGCGTAAAGTTTCGGTTTCTGTTGCCTTGTAATGTAAGGGAACTCTGGACTGCTATCATACAACAGAGTCTGTCAAAAATAGTCTCCAGTTGAATCAAATGATCGACATGCACACCTAGCTTAAATGTTTGTAATCACTCTCCCGTAGAGTAAGCCGCAGTTCTCACACTCGTCTATCTTCTTCCATCTTCTGCCGCATCTTGTATTGCAATGTTACAGGAGCACAATCCAGTGGCGTTTCCCCTGTATGCAAGAATCAATCAGTCAGGCGGTGTGAGCTACTGATATATGCAGCTGCCTACTAGCTAAGTGCTACTAAATAGGGTCCTTGCCTAATTCAAATGCAAACAAAGGGTTTGATTATGACTGAATACAGCGACATGGATATTTTATCAATTCAGTCCAAACATGAACAGAGTACAGTGTGCAAACAAAGCTGCTCTTAGTATCACCACCTCTCCCTTCAACACTTTGGCAGATGATAAGAGAGGTTCACCAAAAGAACAACCATGTGGATATAGAATTATTGAGCATGAGATCTCAATTATCATATTCAGTAGTGTGGTCATATATAATTTACTTCGACTGGACATTTATGTATGACTTGGTTATCCTTTTTTTTTTGGTCGCCTGATTATCTTTAATAAACCTTTCCCCTAGTGAAAAATATGTACATTCAACTCAAATGTACATATTAAGAGGGCCAAGAAAATTACCCTGTGCATTCTTGTAGTCCAGGCTTCCTCCGGAGTCCATGAGGGCAAAAACTATCTCAGTTTGATTAAAGACTGCTGCCTGAAATAGTATCAGGATAATATATTTAGGCACTGGAACCATAGATACATGCAGACACAACATAAGCTACACAAACATGTGCAGGAGAATGCCCACCAATGAAAACAAGTACAGAGAGAGAGAGAGAGAGAGAGAGATCATACTAAATGTAGCAAAGAAAGTCCTTGTTTGTCGTGGTAATTAGCATCAACACCCTGCCAAAATGATAGTATTCTTAAATCCACCTTTCAAATACTGATTTTACCAAGTATGTATACTTCTTTTAGAATGTTGATTCTAGTCTACATCTTAATACCTCACTCAGAAGCTTCTTCACAGCATCAATATCACCATTCTTTATAGCTTCTCTCATACCCTAAGAACAAACATTGATGAAAAACATTATCTAGAAGAACTAACATCATGATTGAACTTCAAAAAGCTATACCTCCCCATTGACTTCGTAATCCATCTTTTTATCAGACACCCCGTTGTTCGCTTGACCGAGATTGAAGACAGAACTGCAAAATTTTCACAAGCAATTACTACAAAAGAGTTTAGTTGGCACCTACATCATAAATCACCAGTTCACAACCAAGCAAGGTCAAAAAGAAAAAAGAAAAGAAAAAAACACTATTGTTTACCAATGAATTTAGTTTACAGGAATGTGTAGATGGAATTGTGCTTCATGTATTTTATCCTGTAGGAAGGTAGGAGAAAGCTAAACTAGGGAACAATTAAATGGACTTTTGGTTTTTTCTGCTTCACTTCAACTTGTTTTGTTTTGCTTGCTATGAACTAACCTTTGATTTAAACAACCCCAACCCACCCCAACTACTGACCCCAAGCTAAAGCATAGATGGTATGCACATCCGTGTCAAGAAAGAAAGACATGCAAATGGCTTTTCATATATACAAATCCGTTTTACCGTTAAAGAGAAGAACTTTCACTCTAGGAAACACCAGTTTCCACTTTATAAGGCAGCACTCTTCTCCAGTACCCACATATGTCTAAATCTAGCAGGCAGATCCACAAAATGCAGAAAAGAAATTCAACATACATGGCAACCAGCTAGACACCCCCGTCTTTCTCAGCTATAAGAACTAACTTTCTAGAATAATTCAGGTATTGACCAAGAACTGAGGTTCCAAGTTTCGAACTCCCAATTGTCAAGTAAACTTGGATCTCTATATCGTGAAACAATAGCAAAGGAATCACATATGTAAGACTACTGTTATAATTATGTTAGGTGAAAAAAAAAAAATAATAATAATAAAAAACTCTAGAGTTAACCTACCTGTGCTTGCTGTTTGAAGTTGAAGGTTTGGTTTTTACAGCGGTTTCTGTTTTCTTTGGTCTTGGACAATGAGGGGCAGGGGCGGATGTGGTTTTGCTCTGCCACATACAAAAATATGGCATGAGACACATGCAAGGTGAGATACAAACATCCAAAAAAAAAAAAAATTGGAATATTTATACCTGTATAGGAGCTGCAACTACAGATGGGGCAGGAGCTTCACAAATACATAAGGGCATTCCACACTTACACTCTATAACTGCTGACACAGGCTGAGACTGTATAGTTGGTTTAGTCTTTGAATCTGAATCCCCACCAATATCCAATCTAGAAACTGCAGCTGTTACAGAATCAGTTCCATCTGAAGAAGCTTGTACATCACCTTTGGCAGGTCTGTGTAAAATAAAAAAATCCACAGTTACACAGAAATAATTTTTTATTTATTTATTACTCAGAAATTGATAAGTAGAACAACCAAGAGAAGAAGGAAAGCAAAGAATTAGAAGTCGCATGTGTAGGACCAGCATGGCATAGCACAGTAGGCATAAACAAGAAAGAGAACCACATCAGAATGGAGCACATGATAAGGTAGTAAAGTGGCAGCTCGTAAAGTGTTCAATTATATTTACTAAGCATAACCCTGTTTAGCCAGTGGATAATGCAAGAGTATAAAGCACAATGCATATGAATAACTACAAAGTGAGCAGCATGATCAAAATTCTCCAATTTATGCTAATTCTACATTACTTTCTAAATGACACAAAGACTTAATGGATGGCATGTCACAAGTATCCAACACTTGGCTGGCAATACTTATGTGCTGCATCTGCACAACTTCATAAATAGTTGGCCAGTACTACAAATGAAACCTAAGAACCCCTCACCAGTTGATAATTCTCTTTTGACATTTATGACACTGGAATAATGAGAAGCAATAATTCCAGTGGTTAGTGGGTTGGGTTGAGATTCCAGGGGAAGGGGTTAGGCAATTCCTATAAGGAAGAGAGAGATTTAAGATTACCAAAGGGTAGAAGTATAAGAATTCCCATTGCAGGAGATGAGAGAACTCTTATCCAAGAATCACCAAACACTGAAATGTGACTTTCATTCCATGTTTCCATCACATCTAGTCATGAAGGCCTAGTAAATCAATCTGTGCCACTCCTTAATAACCAGGGACCCTTATGAAAACCTTTTCCTTCCAGAACCAAGGAAATGATAAAACCTGATGGTTGGGTTTCTGTTAATCTTTTCCCTATGCTCCAACTCATCTAGAGTTTTGTTTTTAGTTGTCCATTTGAATTGGTTATTAGATTTGCATGGTCACCGAGATCACATAGTTTTCAGAAAAATAAGATGTCATGAGTCTTTGAGCTGCATTGGTGAGCCATTTCCATGCTTGATCAACTCTAATAGGTAGATTATATACAATTGGACATTTCAAGAATATCACAAAAGTTTCGAAATTATCAATCTTCACTCAAATACCATCTATGGAAACAAGAATTCACCAACACATCTAACATACACAACCGCCATCGTCCTTCTAAATCTACTCGGTGTGCAAATGACAAACACAATTCAACACAACGCACATATTTTATGAATATCTGCATAGAGTTCAAAAGAGGAATGCTTTACCGAGAGGAGCCGTTAAAACAATCACTGCAAACTCTAACCGGTGAGTAAATGCCAAACTGCGGTAGAGCCTGAATTTCCAGCAAAGACACAATTGCTCAATGAAAGTTCATCAATCAGTCAAACCAACACACATGAATCGAGCATAAAAGGAACACACACCATTTGGCTTGCTGAATGTTCGTGGCACAATGTCCGCCCACAGGATCGGCAATGATGCTGCAAAACATCAAAATCTAAACTACATATCAAATGCACAAACTTCTTCTCCAAAAAAAAAGAGTATCTTTAACCATAAATCTCCAAACCCACTTGCTCTACGTCCCAAACACCCATTTTGCACACATCAAACGATTGTTTGCCAATCATCAAAACATATTAAAATCATCATCACACAAAAAAAAAATCATTTGGGCATGAACAGCAAATTTCGAGCTTTGATTTTGGCCCAGTTGGAAATTTTAAATGAAGTACAAAACTTTGAGATCCCAATGAGCCGTGCAAGTGAGTATTTGATCAAATTGGATAAAGAAAGTGAAGAATTGAATTGGGTACCCGTCGCCTGAAAGCGTTGAAGCTGCATTTGCAGACGTCACAGCGCGGAGCTTCTTGGAAAGTAGGAGGCTCCATTTTTTCTCAATCACAGAGAATCTGGGTATGATGATCGATTACGATAAATTTACAGATCAAATTTTTCAATTCATTTTCTGCCCCATGATTCGAGCTCGTGATCGTTGAGCAGATAGAAGAAGGAGCCAATGTTTTGATGGAAGTCTTCTTCTTTCTCCTGATCCAAACTCTTACCCGGTAGAATTCGGGTTACCCGCCGAGAATATTAGATTACGGGTTTCCTTTATTGTTTTGGCCTTTTGGGTCAAAAATGTGTTGTTTTAGCCTTTTGGCCTTTTATTGTGCGCTTAAAGTTTTTCGTTAAACTCAACTTACGTGCTAGAGCATAAAGATATATTGGTATTTGCTCACAAAATGGGTTACTTAGACTTGGTTTTAGTTGCCTGATCGGTAATGTGAAAATAAGAGATTACCTTTTTTGGGCATAAATAATGAAAATGCCTTTAAAATAGGCATTTGAAATCCTGAAAATTCGGATGAAATCATGAAATTATTGAAATTGACGAGAGAAGGTAATTGGACGAACACTAGAAAAAAATAGAATTAATCAAAACTAAAAAGTCATTGGGTATAGGGCTCAACTCCCCACTATTTCGACGTCATGTTTGTCGGGGGTAGAATACAGTTTGACCATTCGACCATATTGTTGAACTGAGAATACCTGGCATCATATGTACTAGCAAATTGACCCGTGCGATGTTGCGGACTTTTTTTTCTTCCAAGTTTCATATGTAATAGATGAATACTTGCAATCTAAAAAACATTGGTGCTACTTATAATATGATTTTTTTTGTTAATAATAGATTAGCAACAAATGGAATACAAAAAAAAAAAAACTATTTTCATGATTTGTAGAAATTTACAAATACAAAACTGTTTTAGGGAATCAGAAATTGAGAGATAATCGCTGTGTATTCTCATTGATAATAGGAGTCTCTTTATATAGAGGATTACAATGCATAGAATCTCAATCATACAAGAAAAGTAATTCTACATTGATTAGGATTCTAGATCCTTCTAATTAAATCATATTACCACTAGGTCAAGTAACCTAGAGTTTTGTGCAAATTAGGTTTTCCTTGAACACTCCCCCTTGTGTTGCCCAAACGAGGTGCTTCTCTCGTTGCCTCGTTAAAAACCTTGCCGAGTAACAAAAACCCAGTGGGACAAAAATAACCTCGGTCGAAGGGGAAAAAGAGCACAACACACCCTTCACGTTTCGAGGTGAACATGTAGACATCTCCCCCTGATGTCTGCGTCTCCCCCTGATGACTACGATCATGGGAGTTCAGATAATTTCCGCAAGCCAATTCTTGCCACATGTTTCTCGAACGTGGATTTGGGCAATGACTTAGTAAACAAGTCTGCCTCACTGTCCTCAGATTGAATCTAGTTCACTTTGATCTCGAGGAGAGTCTGTTGTTGCTGATTGTGCTTGGTGTTATCGCTTTTGATGTAGCCTTGCCTTATTTGTTCAAAACAAGCAGCATTATCCTAAATGCTCGTAGGCTCATCTGCAGTAGACTTCAAACCACAATTGTTCGAACATGCGTAATTATGAATCCAATCCATATTCATTCACGAATCACTTCATGAAGAGCAATGATCTATGCATTATTCGAAGATATAGCGACTATGGTCTATTCTGTAGACCTCCAAGATGTCACGGACTTTTCCCATGGTGAACACTTAACCGGATTGGGAATGACCTTTGTATGAGTCAGAGAGATACCCAACATCAGCAAAAACTTCCAAAACACATGTCGTTTTGGGATGGGGATAGTGGACGCAAGCCAGGGTTGGCGGCGTACCTAGTGTGTGATGGGTCCGAATCCATCATCTCTTCGTAGGGATAGAACAAGCCCATATCACTCATACATCTCAAGTATCGAAAGATATCTTTTACACCAATCCAATGGCGTCGCGTTGGCGCATAGCTATATCTAGCTAACAAGTTCACAACATATGAGATGTCCGGTCTTGTGCATTGGGATAAGTACAATAATGTGCCTATTGTACTAAGTAAGGCACTTCTGCCTCTAGCACATCTTCGTCATCATCCTTTCGACGAAGAGGATTCTTTTCAGGATCAAGACTACGGACGATCATGGGGGTGCTTGAAGGCTTGACCTTGTCAAAATGCCTAAGCATCTATCGACACAATGCTCAAGTTCCAAACCGAGACATAATCATATTTTCCCAAAATCCTTCATCTCAAACTCGGATTTCAAGTGTTCAGCGGTTTCCCTTAACTCTTTAAGGGCTTCTAATGAAGATTATGTCCAACATGAACCGCGATAGAATTCGAAACTTGCCATAGAAACGCGTGGGCATATCCATTCCCAATCAAGTAGTCACTTTAGTGAGCGTTTCAACCTTATTGTAAATGCGCTCCATGGTCTAGAGCTACTTGACTTGGGTAAATGAAGTTCGCCATGAACCTTCATGTATATTCCATATCTAGATCCCTATAGAGATACGTAGTGACCATATTTGTAAGCTGCATGTTCAGTTATTCGGAAACTACAAAACTGACAGGGTAGTGGAGTGCAATGACATCCATTACAAGAGAATATGTCTCATCGTAGTCGATTCCAGGGAGTTTTGTGAGAAGCCTTACGCCATAAGGCGAGATTGCCATCTCTTTTTCTCATCACGCTTTCTAACGAAGACCCATTAGTCAACAGGTTTTATGTTAGGAGGTGTTGGCATCTCTAGCTCGAAAACCTTCCTCTTCGTTAGAGAATCCATCTTAACCTAGATCGCATCTTTCCATTTAGGCCAAAAACTCTCTACGTTGATATTCAATCATCAACGGAGCGTGGTTCGATATCATCTGACTCAACAAACTCATGCGCAACGAAATGCGCAACTACATCATCAATTATGATGGAGTTTCTATCCCACGTCTCATGTACACTAGTGTAAGTTTCATAGAGCTCTATATTCTCAGGAATAGGTTTTGATGTTGAGGCGTCCCCCAACGGTAACCATAACCCGGAAGATACTCATGAGACGGATTTTGAGTCTTGATGATCAAAGGATTGGAATGTGCCAAAGTATCCTTCGAACCCACGGGCCTCCCAGGCATCCTAGCTGGGGCCGTGGCCTGTAACGCCAGAGTGCCACTCTCTTTGGCATTGGCGCCATGCCTACCTCCGTGTAGGGTGGCGCTACGTCCTCTCGTAGGGACGTCATTCCTTGCAGGCATGTTTGCAGCATATTTGTGTGATCTCGTCACTTTAATAGGGATCAACATGAGACATAGTGGGGACAGACCACGACACATCCTGTCGTTCCTGTTGAACATCTGTGTTCTTATCTCCCCCTAATGACGGGAAGACTGTCTCATCAAAGTGACAACCCTCAAATCTAGCGGTAATGAGATCGCCTTGCAAGGGCATTAAGTGGCGGACGATTGTTGGAGTCTCAAATCCAACGAGTTGCCTATTCGTCTATAAAGACCCATCATAGAGCGCTGTGGCAGCGCAATTGGCACATAAATGGCTCACTCAAATGTGCGTAAGTACAAAAGACGTGTACCCAGTCACTAGCTATAATGCATAGGTACATTGAGTGGCGGTAGGTCGTAGACGAATTAGCATAGCTGCATGCGATATTGCATCATCCCAAGCAGTAGTAAGAAGATTGGTGCGCATTACCAATGTTCGGACTACCATCGTAGTCGTTTCCGCTAGACCAATTGGGTGTGTACATGGAAATGTGATGTCCAACATCAAGCCCATTGCAATATCCATCGAAAGTCTTTCGATGTAAACTATCTAGCATAGTCAAATCCAATTGACTGAATAGGATGATCTGGGGAGTGAGCCCGTTGTCATATGATATGTGCTATGAGTGTAGCATAAGCAGCATTTATAGGTGGACAATGGCACAACACGTGACCAGCGTGTTTGCGTGTCAACCAACATCATAAAATATTTAAGCGTCCGCAAGTTGGTTGAATTAATCCACAAAATCCCTACGGATTCTTTGTAAGAACAGAATGAGTATTGTCATATCATTTGCATAGGACGGTCGCAGTGCTAGTTTCCCTAAGGAACGGGCTTTGTAAAACGAGCGAGAGGCCTTAGAAGCAACCATTAAGTATTTTGGTTAGGCCTGAGCGTTCGAAACGCTATGTGAAGCAAGTTGGTGATTGCAACATCACCTGGGGAGCTATCACCATGATGGACGCTATCCATGGCGTGATGGATATGGACTACGCCAGCCCTAGGCTGATGGTGGACGGAGGCGGTGCCCTAGGCAACAGCGTCGGTCACACTTAGTCTAGGAATTAACTTTTGATTCATGCTTCATTTTGCTCGAAAGAAATGATGTCCATGTGAAGTCTTTTGTAGACGGATCATCATATCATGACTAGGATGATCTATCATGTCGTGACAAAGCCAATATGTGTCTAAATCCAAGAGATCTTCTCTCATAACTTTATTAGATTAATAGCTCGAATAGTGACATAGAATCCACTAGAGAGACACATAAACTTCTCTAAGATGTGTCTGTGTTCGTAATCATTAGACGTAATGCAAAGGAACTCATTTCCGTTCTCTACATGCATGTTCGCATGGAATTCGTTGGCTATTCATAAGGTACGATTTACCTTAAGAGCGTAGAGAGTTTCTGTGACAGCAGTAATCAAGGTGCCATTTGGCAAGTGGAACTTGGGCTATTCCATGTTCTTGAATTAATATTGATGGCCCAGCCATCGTAGTCACAAAGTAATATGCTCAGAATCAAAATTGAGTCATAATGAAAAGAACTCGAAATTTTATTCATAAGCCAACGGAGTACATCATTGTTTCTTTGATCAAAGAAAATCTAATCCAATAAAAAGTAATATGGCAATCGCCTACATCTCTTGGAAAATAAAGACTTAAACAGAATTGGCGATCTATTGATCCCAGCCAAATTTGTAGTCTTCAACCCTTCACTCTAGATCATCTTCTGATCTTCTTGTTCCACATAGTGAGCTTCTCTTGCTTCACAATATGCTTTGTAGGCGGTGACAAGTTCTTCACGAGCTCTACAAATGTGTGCCCAATGATAACACACTCAACATCGAGAACATACATCTCTTTGTTCGAACTCCATTGATTGAGGCACTTTGAAAGCGTCATTTAGATGGCTCTTAGTGTTGGTGGCGCCACCAACATGGCCAGAGGCGTTGCCTCCCTCTCTCTTTCCACGTTTACCTCTTCGGTTCTGTGTTAGCCTATTTTGGCGGTTACCTTCCCAAGTAGAGCGATTATATGGATCAGAATGTCCAGAAGTATACCTAAGATTAGGATTTCGCTCTTGGCGCCCTCTCTTAGAGGTGCGACTATAATTGGATTCCGGAATATGTTCTGTTTCCACGGATCTCGAATTATAGTTCTTCACAAGAATATTATCATGCTTTTCAGCGACATTCATAGCTCCAATGAGCTCATGAAACCTTGTGATCCGTCTTTCATTTACATCGATTAGATAGTTCTTAGCAACCATCAATGCATAGACGGGGAAGGTAGAGAGAATCTTCTCAATCAACATCGCATCTGTGATCTTTTTACCACAGAATTCCATTAAGGATTTAATGCGAAGTGCTTCCGAGTTATAGTCAAGAACTGTCTTGAAATCACAGAAGCGGAGGCTATGCCATCTCACTTCTAGGTCAGGAAGCAAGGAGTCACGGACGTTGCCAAATCTTTCTTCGAGTGAGATCCACAGCCTTCTGAGGTCTTCTTCATTTATATACTCGTACTGGAGCGAATCATCCATATGACGAGTCATTAGGATGATGGCTTTCGCCTTATTTGCCTCTAAGGCTGCTCTATTTGCTTCCAAAGCTTGAACTTGCTCAACAGTTATCACGTTCTGGCTAGGCTCGAGAATCATATCCAAGATTTCATCGGCCTTGAGATGCTGGCGGATATCACGAACCCACCTGTGATATTTAGAGCCAGTTGTTCCCAATGGAGCAAAGTCCAATTTGTTCAGGCTACTCATCCTGAAAGAGAACAAGAAATTAGGGTTAGTTTCGGAGCGAAGTAGGCTACCACGAAAACATATGAAATTTCTAAGCGTAATCGCTTCCAAGAAATTAAGAATTTCAGAGCGTAGTCGCTTCCAAGAAATTCGATTCCAAGAGATATTGGATTAGATCGAAACAATGATGTAAGTGGTCGATCATAAATTCTCTACAAACTCTAAGTTTGGAGATCTCAACAAGCTCTAAGCTTGGAGTGAGCACGAACCCCCACAGTTCGGCTTAATTTGGTCTCCCCTATAATGAAGAAAGGGGGGTAGAAGAAGGGAGGTTTCAAGTCCCCGAGAAAAAGAAGAGAAATTGAAATAAAAACTCAAAAACGGGAACTTTTAGTAAACCATACCTCTTAGGATTGCGGATCACATTCGATCCTCATTGTAGGATTGCAAACAAGCTTCAATTCTAGGCGAATCAAACTTGTTGAAATTCGGACCAGATTAGCTTCTAAACGGTTCCCACTCCGATTGGGGTACAGGTCACAAAATGTCTCCAATAGGGCTGAAATTTGGGAGTCAGAAGAAGAGACCGAGGTGAACAACTTTGATGAAGGAAGAATTTTGATCTGAAAATCCGAAATAGAAGTTTCGGGGCTTGCAAACTGACTGATATGCACAGGAACGAGCATGCTGAACAGCTCCCACCTTGAATACTGTACAGGTCTAAAAAAGACTCCAATATAGCTGAAATTTTGAGGTCAGATAGAGGAGATAGATATGAACAACTTTGATGAAGAAAGTATTTTGATCAAAGGTCCTGAACAAGACGTTTCGGGGCGTGCAAGCAGGCTGATGTGCACAAGAACGAGCGAGCTGCTATGCTGCAGGGGTAGCAGGAGTGCCGCAATGCTGCATGGGCAGTAGGTGGCACATGGGTGCGCAAGGGCTGCAGGGGCAGCTTACGGCATGGCTAGCAAGGGCTAGGAGCTTGCGGCTGTTTTGGTGAGAAGGGTTTTGGTTTTTAGGGCTAGGGTTAAGGCTCGTGCTGATAACGTGTTTTAGGGAATCAGAAATTGAGAGATAATCGCTGTGTATTCTCATTGATAATAGGGGCCTCTTTATATAGAGGATTACAATGCATAGAATCTCAATTATACAAGAAAAGTAATTCTACATTGATTAGGATTCTAGATCTTTCTAATTAAATCATATTACCACTAGGTCAAGTAACCTAGAGTTTGAGCGAAACACAAATTAGGTTTTCCTTGAACAAAAACATAATTGTTCTCCCTTAAAAAAAAAATTATTAAAAAAAAAAAAGGATATGGCAAGATTGTAATTTCAGTCAAAAATCAAGGGTAAAATCGTCTTTTCTATGAATGTGATGAACACTTCTGCATTTGGGAATACCATTTCAAGACAGAACCTTAAATTCTTCATATTAGTTTTCTCACCAAACTCTACCAAGTCAGCAAACCTCTTCTTACCCTTTACCGTAAAGGGACCAACATCATTTCCATCACTATCAGACTCATGTGCACTAACAAATTCATCTGAACCTCCATCTACTTCCTCATCTTCACTAATGTTTCCCTTATATCCTATTTCATCTTGCTCTTGCACCCCATGTGTCTCCCCATCAACATGGGAATAAAACATTGCATCATCATCTTCTTCAGCTAAGTCATAGTCATTGTCCACAATTCCATCATAGTTCTCATCACTTAAGTGATCACTTGATTCCTCCTAGGCTGCTGCAGGCATAGACCTAGAACACTCACCCCCACTCTGGTATTATATGGCCCTTGCTTCTTTGATCTCCTAACCTTTCTCTTTGGTTTCTCGACGACATTCTGCTTCCCTTTCCCTTTATCCTTTGTCACTTGAGAAGATGGACTTAGTTGAGCTGGCCCATCACTTGGCTCAGTAATGCATATTCCAGCCCTTGACCTTGTCCTTGGGCCATTCTATGGGCTTGACCTTGAATTCCTCCCATCACCATAAGGCTCATTTCTTCTACTAAAAATTTGGTCCATCAAGTCATCATTATCCAAGACACCATCCATACCCACTGGAGGTTGTGCTGCAAGCATATACTGTTCCCTCCCAATAGGGTCTTCTGACTGGACAGGCTCTTGTTCTGGAATTGGCATTTCTTCAACCACTGGTTCCTCCACGTGCACATCCTCGTCATCTATTAAAGGGAGGATGTCCAAAAAAAAAAAAACATATATGGTCCACCACATCATCAAACTGCTCCCACTCCTACTCTTGGAACTCTCTCATTGGCGCCAAACAAATAATGTAGACATGTCGGATCCTCCCATTTGTAGGAATAAACTGGATCATATCCAGTGCATCTACATCAGTTATCACTGGCAAGTACCCAGTGCCTTCCTCCGAGCCATGGATCCTAAACCAATAACCAATTAGGCCTTAAGTGTAACCCAAGTCATTGGCCCAGTAATTAAACCTAGTTAGTGACAGCTTATCAGGGTCTACACCATCCACATATACAACTGGAAAACCACCATTGTACCCTCTATTCATGCCACCATTACTGTGAAACCTACCATCATGATGGATGGCTACTGTAAAAACGTATGGTCCTACAAAAATGGATACAAAAATTAAATGTCAACAAAGCATCCAACCCATACAATCCATATCCATCTAAAAAGGAAAAAAAACAGTCATCATTTACTTTCTCTACTTTCTATGTCAGTTATTAATTTTTCATCCATTTTTCATTCAATTCTTCTTATTTCACTTCACTTACCTGTTTCTGGTGGATAAATAGCAAATGCTTTGCATCCTACTTATTAACCCCCAAACCTCCATACCAACCAAACAATACACATAAACCATCACCAATAGTAGGTTCCAAAACCCTAATCACATTCAATTTCATTTCTCAACCAACCCTGAGCTTGATGGATGGCTACTGTAAAAACACATGGTCCTACAAAGATGGATACAAAAATTGAATGTCAACAAAGCATCCAACCCATACAATCCATATCCATCCGAAAAGGAAAAAAACAGTCATAATTTACTTCCTCTACTTTCTATGTCAGTTATTAATTTTTCATCCATTTTTCATTCAATTCTTCTTATTTCACTTCACTTACCTGTTTCTAGTGGACAAATAGCAAATGCTTTGCATCCTACTTAATAACCCCCAAACCTCCATACCAACCAAACAATACACCTAAACCATCACCAGGTTCCAAAACCCTAATCACATTCAATTTCATTTCTCAACCAACCCTAATAGTATAAAATTGGGGTTTATTTGAAAAAGTGGGAAGCGACAATAGAGAAAAGTATTGATTATACACAGTACCCCCAAACCCTATACCTATACAATGAGATATTGACTTCCATAAACAAATGTGGAATCTTTTGACCACAATCATTAAAAAAAAAAACCATAAATAGAGACAAACCCCTAAAAGGGAAAAAGATGGGTAAAGGCAACCACGTTTTCCATACCTCTGAAATTGGCTGGATCTCCATCGAGCCTAAAGTACCTCAAATAGTTCGCCATACTTCGAAAACCCTAAGATTTTCGAATAAAATTTCCTGCTATAGATATCCTCTCATCCCAAACTTCTGCAAATATTCTCTGCTCTCTCTGTTTCTACAGGTTTTTCTAAAGAAGACAACAACAAAGCAAAGCTTTCGGGAAGAAGAAAACACTTTGACTGTCACTAACCCCATGGATTTCGATATATACACGAATAGGGTTTACAAATATGCTACTACTATTTTACCCTTCAATTTTTTCACAATGGCTTTTGTCGTTACGGGGGAAGTAACGACATGTATATATTTTGGGTCGGAATTTCAAGTTTGTGTATCAAAATGATTGATTTGAAACTGAAGTTTGGAGTCACCTATTTGTTGTATACTGTTGTTAAAAATTTTCCTCTTAAAAATGGTAGGGATCATGAAGCCACCAAGGAAATCAGTAATTCACCAAGGTAAATTATTAAAATGTATTTACCTTGAGGTAAAAGAAATTATGGTATGGGAATATGCGATCCCCACAAAGAGAAAACATTTAACGAAAGTACTAAGTACTTTTTGAAAACCTAATTGCAACCACAAGATCCAGTGGTGCAGAGAACATCCAACGGCGACTGATAGTGAGGTTCGAAAAAGAGTTTGAAGGGCCAGGTAGAGCTGTCACTTAATGATATTAAATTGTCGGAAGCATCTGTCTTTAAAACGTGGGAGATTAAAAAACTTTGAATTCATTAAAGGTTTTTTTTTTTATTGTGAATTCATTAAAGGTTGGTCGCCGATGGAACAAGCCTTTTGGAATTTTGTTTAATCCTTTTCTCGAAGCAAACACAGAGAGAAAGAAACAGAGAAGCAGGAGAGAGAGAGAGAGAGAGAGAGAGCCCAAAGAAGAAGCTGTGGAAATTGAGGCCTCTTCTCATGATCTGCCCAAAGAGATTACCATTGTTGGGCATAAATAATGAAAATGCTCTTAAAAAGTAAGCACTTGAAATCATGAAAATTTGAATGAAATAATGAAATTATTGAAATTGACGAGGGAGGGTAATTGAACAGACTCTAGAAAGAAAAAATTATAATTAATTAAAACTAAAAAGTCATTAGGTATAGGCCTAAGCTCCCCACTATTTCCACACCATTGCTTGTCGGGGGTAGAATATAGTTTGACCATTTGACCATATTGTTAGAATTGAGAATACCATATATTAGTGATTGATATTGTTGATACGACGGAGAATACTTCGCGGAGAATAATAGTTGATTATCCAGTTTGATTCTGTTAGCTTAAAATCAACTATATACCCTATAAGTAGGAAAATTCTCTTTTCTTCTTCTTTGTATTTCACTATTTCTCTTACATATTTGAAAAATGGTGACTCCATAGCTGTTGTACATATTAATTTATGAGACGTAGCTATTCGTTAAGCAATCCTTACTTAATCTTATTACAAGTATGTTAACAATGGAAGGGTTTTTTTTTTCCTTTACCTCATTTCTTAGATTCGAATGCGAACTATAAAATTTCTTTTCAAAACCTCTTTCTATCTACTTTAAAGATGAATGGAACATAAAGCTGCTTCACAAAATTTTAAACAATAACCTAATACAATCAATCAAGATCATGATTGAGTTCATGATTAATTAGTCACTTTCATGCATGGTCATTCAAAATTCATTTAACATAAAATCGACATAGGAAAAAATCAATTGAGGTGTGATAAAATTAAATCATATAACAAACCTACTAGATTTAGATTCATGAAAGGAATGAATAAAGTTTAATTCTCCCCAACATTTCATTCTATAATTTATGTTACCCAAGGTAAATTTATACAGTTTGGGTAAAAAATATGTAAGAAGGTAAACGGAACATCACATGTTACAAGATATTTTTTTAGTGCGGTAACATGAATTACATTAAGGTTCACAAGATATATATTTTCACTCTTACAACTTTGTAACAATAAATGCATATAGAAATGCGTTATTCTCTCCTGCTTTACTTGTTTGGTTTGATGACGTGCCACAATGGCTGTCTGATGTACTAAGAACTGATGTAACTATCTAAATTGTTTATCAATGCAATTACTACTTTTCTTCTCCAAAAAAAAAAAAAAAAATCAACGACAACTGTTAGTTGGACTAGTTCAAAGTGACTAGATGTTGATTTATTTTCAACTACGGCGGAAGAGAGTGTGTGTGGTGGAAAAAAAAAAAAAAACTTCAGAAATTGAAATTACTCGTATACTCTTCAAAATGATGTTGTAATGAAATTAACAACTCCATGTGGTTATGTTGGGTTGATGGCAAAATCTCAGGTAGGGTCAAACGTCAGACATTGTTTGTATTTGTTTTTTTCCCCTAAATACGAATAGGTGTTTTTTTTTTTCTTTTTTTTTTCCTTCTTCTTAAAAATGGCAGAGGGATCATGAAGCCACCAAGGAAATCAGTAATTCACCAAGGTAAACGATTAAAATGTATTTACCTTAAGGTAAAAGCAATTATGGTATGGGAATAATGGAATATGAGATCCACGAAGAGGAAACATCTAACGAAAGTACTCTTTTGGAAACCTAATTGCAACCACAGGATCCAGTGGTGCAGAGAACATCCAACGGCGAAGCGACAGGTAGTGATGTTCGAAAAAGAGTTTGAAAGGGTCAGGTAGAGTTGTCATTTTAATATAATTGTCGGAAGCATCTGTCTTTAAAACGTGGGAGATTAAAAAACTGTGAAATCATTAAAGGTTGGTCACCGGTGGAGCGAGCTTTTTTGGGTTTTTGTTTATTTCTATTCTCTGTGTAAGTTTCGAAGCAATTACAGAGACAGAGAGAGAGAGAGAGAGAGCAGCAGAGAAAGAAAGAAGAACGAAAATGGCTGAAAAATTTGAGCTTGGTGATGTGAAACAGGCCAAAGAAGAAGCTGAGGAAATTGAGGCCTCTACTAATGATCTGCCCAACATTAAGAGCAACAGGTGCTTTGCCTCTTTTGTGATTTATGTTATAAATTTACAAGCTTTGGTGGTTGTATAAGGTTATTTTTTGAAGATGAAAAAAAAATTAGAGGTTTTGGGTGTTTCTGTAGTGGAATAGAGAAGATTGATGTGATGGGTTTTTGAGAAGTTTTTATGTCATGGAGTTTTGGGTTGAGAGGAATTTGTAAGAATTAAGATAAGGTCAATTTGGGTTTGCGAGAGCCCCACTGTTTATCTTTGTGTTCCCACAACTTTTTCAAGGTTATGTAGCTGTTGGTTAGCAATCTGGCAAAGTAGTTGTTGAATGATGGTCTAGGTGAGGTTTGAATTATAATTTATGGTGCTGGAATACAGTAGTGTCAGATTTTGGGTCTTGGGTTTGATCTCGGAATGAGTTAGAACTATGGTGCTTTCAAAGTTTCAATATTTGAAACAAGAAAAGCAGATGAGTTATGTGCAAATTTTACAAAGAACTCCACACTTTTAGTGCTGTGAAACCGTCTGTGACTTTGTCAAATTACGCATGACCTGACATCACTTTGCCTTTGTTGAAATGTTAAGCTAATTTGTGTTTGACATACAAAAGACGCATGTTTTATTTCTTCTTATTCGGTTAGCTAGATCATGTCAGGCTTACAGAAAATTTGGTGTGTTATGTTTTGATGTTTGACGGACAGAAACAAGCCATCTGCACTTAATATCCCTGCTCGTGCTCCTGCTCAGCTTACCATCTTCTACGCAGGGAGTGTTAGCGTCTTTGATGCAGTTACTGCAGAAAAGGTGAGATCTTATGAACTTCAATAACCTTAATATCATAAACAACTTGCATCCGTGTACTGTAGAGTCTGTACTTTGTCATTTATGCACTTAACCTAATCCTTTTAGCCCTTATTCATAATAGGTCCGTGAACTTCTTATGGCGGCTGCTGCAGCTGCTGCTGATAAGGTCATTGATGTAAATAATAGTGGCAACAGCTGTCCTCCAAGTCCACAGATACAAACTGGGTCGAGTTCTCTTCAAAATTCTTCTACTGCTCCTGGTTCACCAGTTGTCCAGCTCTACCCTGACCAGAAGAGCTCCATTTGCAAATTGCAATCTGGTAATTATTTTGGTTACTAAACTAAGACACATCATTATTGACACAAATGGTTTCATAATTGACACTCTATTTTCTTTGTTGGTTCAGAATTCCCAATTGCAAGAAGACACTCTCTTCAGCGTTTCCTGGAGAAGCGTAGGGACAGGTACTCCCCATAAATACTGCCATCAAATTGATTAGAATTCAAGTTCGCCATCACATGATGTATGCCTTTTGTTTACAGGACATTAATTTGTTTTTTTGCTGTTTTTGTTATTGCAGATTGGGCAGCAAGAGTCCATACCCTACTTCTCCAGCAACACCGGTGGATGATAATGCAAAGACAAACCTCAGCAATAATGCTTCTTCCGGTTTGGGTTGTTTCAAACAATCTGCCGTGGGTCAGGAACAAATTCAACCAAGTTCTGCGGCCTAGCCATCGTGAACGTATTATGAAGAACTTCTGGATCATATGAAACTTCTATGTTTATTAAAGTCTCAACATTTCTATGGTCCTTTCGCAAAAACCTTTTTAACTGTTGATTTGTATGTTTCACTTGCCTGTTCAGCGTTATCGGGGTGACATGCATACAAGTTCTCCCAAGGAATTGAGCATAGAGAATGAACCTCAGGATAGATGGAGGGTCAGGTCTCGTGTTCCGTTGCTAGTTGAGAATTTGTAATCATGTGGCCTGGGTTATGCCAAGGCATTTGAACTGTATTTGAATATGGATTGTCTAGCATATGACTGTTTGCGACATTGTAGTCTTGCCTAGAACAAATAACGAACTATCTGGCGCTACTGTTGTTGTGCGTTGACTATTAAGTGTCATTGTTCGTTTATATCTAGATAATTTTAGTATTGGAAATCTTTTATCGGGATATTTTTAGATCAACAGTTTTACTTGGTCTACATCTAGTTGTAATTTGCATTTTGCCAGAAGGAATATATAGATTTGGAAAAGCACACATCAAGTCTAAAGTTAAAGTTCAAACATGTGCTTGGGTATTAGGCATGCATGCATGCACTAATCTGAATCTGTCAAGTAGGGGTTTGGTTTGAACTAGGGCTGGGCATCCAAAACCGAAGTCCCGGTACCGTTCTGAAACCGTCCCGAAATTCGCCGGTACAGGCCGGGACCAAAATCTGAAATTTACTATTTGGGCCCCTTCCGTCCCGTCCCTTGGAAACGGGCCCGGTATCAGTACTAGCCTAGTCAAAACCAATTAATCCCGTCCCGTCCTGTTTAAATTAATTAAATTAAATCTTTAATTTTTTATATTACTTGGTTGGTTTTAATTGGATAGTTTAGTCAAATATGTGAGAACACAGAGGAATGTCCACACCTGATCAAAACATTTTGACCTAAACGGCCTAAAAGCCCTAAGCCACTAAACGAAGACATCGATCGATCCCCAATTCACTAACTCTCTTCTCTACTCTCCACTCTCCACTCTCCAGTTCTTCATCTAAATCCCGGATCCCCACTTTCTTTCCAATTTCCCTTCACACAGCAAGCCCGATCAATTTCCCTTCACATAGCAAGCCCGATCCCCAATTTCTTTCCAATTTCTCTCCAGGTCAGTTATTTGATTCAAATCGTTCGATGGCTAGAGCGAAGAAGGAAGTTGCTCTGCCTCATCCAACCGCTTCCGGGCTTGAAGACTCTTCAACCACAACTTCACCTTCTACAAAGGGGAAGGGAAAGGCTGCAGTGGTAAATGTTGACTAATGAGTTTATGAGGTTGTAAGACTGAGTGTGTGTTGCCTATGAAAATCACCTCGACCTAGATATCCGAGAGATCAAGGAACAAATGTCCTTCTCGATGAATAAATGGTGGAGCGTACCAGCACACGGCCGAGAAGCCAAGTGTGCAATTGTAGATGTAGTACGTGTAGTGCGCATGTTCTGACTTCGTCGAGCGACTGAAAGCCGTGAAAGGAACAATCTCGGCTGAGGGTTCGATGCCTTTGGATCAAGGACTTGATGGCTGAAGGTTGGGTGAATTAGGTGTAGTTGTGAGAGTGAGTGAATGTGAATTGTCTGGTCACAGGGCTTAGGTCAATTGGATCCAAGTAATAACAGGTAACAGTAAAAGTGAACTAGTAACTAATGAAATCTTCAAGATTAATAGCTACTATGCGACTACGAACAGTAAATCACATGATCAAACAAATAAAGCATAAAGACAATAAGGAGCAAATAAAAGATAATAACAACGAAATTGAAATCTGGAATGTCTGAAAATTATTAACTATTGTTTGAATGAAACAAAGAAAACAATTCAAAATCGATACTAGTCAACAAGGAAAATAAATCAACTGAAATTGTAACTAGTAGAGCAAACTAACTAATGGACAAACGGAAATTCTACCTAAGCAAAAGGTAAGACAAAAGCAAGAAAAGCTTGATGGCTTGAGTTTCTGGAGTTGTGTGTGTGTCATCTGTTGTCGATTGCTTCTTTATATAAAGGTGGACTTGCTTGTAGTTGTAGAAGCCTTTCACGAATCCAATTCGATCTTGTGCTCATCTCTGGAACTTCTTTGACAATTAAAACTCTATCTTCATGTGATGTATATCGGCCACATACTAGTCTTCTTCACGAGGTAGTAATCTTCTTCTTGTTAAAGTCCTTATCTAACTGTAATCAAAGTTAGTTCAAAAGGCCACATACTTTGGTTTCATTCTTCCATTACAGTCCTTCATGCACTAAAATGCTAATCTTGCATGCAAACTCCTAAATTGATAAATCCTAACATGTTGCACCACGTGAAAGTCTTGGAAACCAACAATTGCCAAGTTGGATTAGTAAAACTAATCCATGAGCACCAGTACGTGCATGACCTTGTCTTCCTTGATATTTATCTCAACCTTAATTAGAAGATATAACAAAACATTCTTTTGCTATGATGCCTTCTTCCTATTAACATATCCTCAAGATAACAACACATTAATAATGAGAAATTTGTTAATCATTATCTTGATTCTCTCTTCAACGGCTATGACTTGATGAAATGGAGGTTGATAAACTAGGTGTAAACAGTGTGATGAACTGATGAAGGTTTTTTCAAATGTGTTTAATACTTCAAGACTTGTAGTTAACTAGTTTTTATCATGCAATGGTTTGTGGACTTTAAATTTCTTATTTCAAACTTGAAATTTCTTGTTTAAGACCTACTTAACTTATTGTTGAATTCATGAATTGGTTTCTGTGTTTATTCATTTATTGAACTAATTGTTGGAATGTTGGTCTATTGAATTGACTATTTGTTGTGTTGCACAATGCACATTGCATTTGTTTCCTGTCATAAACTCATAATCTGCAATTTGCATCACTGCATTATAGCCATTATTGCAATCTGGAATCTGTCATAATCTACAATCTGGAATCTGCATTACTGCACTTGTTTCCTGTCATAATCTGCATTACTGCAATTTGAATTCATAATCTACAATCTGCAATATGCAATTTGCAGTTTTGCACATATTGTATTATTTTCCATCCTCACTAGTTCATTTCTTCTATTCAAGAAGTCTTCAATTCATTTTAGTATTTTACATTGTTTGATTTGGTTTAAGGCAAAATTGATTGTGTAGACTTATAAGTTGCAGTGCTAAGAGGACAGCTGCATCCTAGAATGATTGAAATCTGGAAATTTTGGATAGCTGTTAAAGTACCTAAGTGTGGGGAAAAAAAAAAAAAAGGAATCGGGTATCCCTAATTGGGCCCTGGCCCGGGCCTGACCCATCCCAATCGGTTTCGGTACCAACTTTGAAAAAACGTAGTCCCGTCCGGTCCAGAATAATATTTTCGGTACCGGGCTCGGTATCAGTCAGCAACCAGCCCATCCCAACTCGTGCCCAGCCTTAGTTTGAACATTGTTTCATGTTTGGCAATCTACGAATCATACTGCCATGACCTTACCTGAATTTGGAAGGAAGGTATCAGACTAACCGGTTGGCGGAATAGTAAAGAACAAGAAGCTCATATCTATAGAATTAAGCAATGTAAGAAGCTCGTATCTACAGAACTAAGCAATGCATAATTCAACGGCAAGCAATATCATCTTTTGACAATCTTTTTTTGGGTCCAAACTATGCCTAAGACTCGAGGAGAGAAAGACATGAGCCATGACCATAAGTATGGGAACACATTATATCATTGAAAGCTGTTAATGAGCTCCTAGACCTAGAAGGCCAACACAAGAGGGAGTGGAAGATATATTCACAAGCAATAATTTGTTTCTTTTACTTTATAATGGAAAGTATTTATAGCAAAGACTGCAAGCTCACAAAAGATTTTCGAGTTCTAAACCAATTCTGGCATGGTCGGTTTTCCATTTGGGATTAAAATGGCGACTAAACAAAAGCACAAATCATGCGTATACATGCATCCTGGTTCCATATCGTTATTATAGGATGCCAATTCATCCCACAGTAACCTTTCAACTTTGTATAAAATGCTGCAAGAGGTAAATGGTCTTGTGTGTGCAAAGCAATCTTCCCATGAATCTCAAAGATACGGGGTGCATTGCTTTGTGATCGAAAATCTATCTCTTATATCATTTCATACCTCGTGCAGTCTCAGCGTAACACCGTAACTCAGGCTGTTGGCAAGTTCCGCTTCAAGAGAGTTGAGGATCCATGATAGGATCATCATTGCATCTTTTCCGTGACTGGTATATATTCAAATGGCTGCTTCGATCAATGGTGAAGGTTTCTCGATTGTTCCATTAATGAAGGCCAGATTTTGCAGTAAGAGCAATATTCATGGAACGGCTCCAAGTAGCATAGTTTTCTCCAATTAATGGTTTTGAAACCAAAATCATTACCGGGTGATCGGAATGATTAATGTAATAAGGACTTAAGGGATCATTTGTCCCTTCAAGACTCTTGCTGGTCTCTACATGCAGTCTGCTTCTTCTGTAATCACCACAAGGTTGAGCAAAGCGGCTAGCTAGGGAAAAAAAAGAAGAAGACACGATCAGGAACCCTAGAAGGGCTCTAGTACCATGTTAAAAAGGGAAGACTTTTATTGAATGTCTCACACAAATAAAATAAGTCAAGTACAACAATATACAACGTCTAGTTGCTTGGAGAGCAAGACTAAATCTCTTTCTGCGAAAAAAATAATAATAATGCAAGACAATTAAGTTGCCATTTGATTAGTTGAATAAGGGCTGTACGTAGCTAATTTGGTGCTCATCATCAGTCCTTACTCAAATAGGAAACTGTTTCCGATCAGAAACCCTAATCCTCAGTGTCAGCAAATTCGTTACCAAGTTCTACTAGTGAAAGGATATTCAGACACTCTTAAGCTCCTATATAAATCGAAAAATGTAGCACTTGATCTACAAAACCTTACTGTTTACTTGTTTTCCATCATCAATTAATGTCTACGGCTCAAGACTCCACAGTAGTGATTGGATATCCAACTGGGGCGTATCAAGTCGACACCGGCTACCCTTATCCTCCATCCCCTGCCCTCTCATCCCCTGCCAGCTCATCCCCTGCCCGCTCAAACTACGATCAACCCACGAGGTCGGAATCGGACCGGTACCTCCAGCGCACTAAGTGCGTCAACCGCGCAGTAGCTATATTACAAGGCGTCACTCTTGGAGCTGTCATCATATTGATGGCTCTTCTGGCCTTGGGACGGAAAGACCCCGAGTTCAAGCTCGAGTCGGCGACGGTGTCTCGACTCAACGCCACTGGCCCCGAGTTAACGGCCACGTGGAACATCACTCTCCTCATCACCAACCCCGACCACAGATACAGAGTCTCCTTCAAAACCCTCCAGGCCAGGCTCTTCTACCGGGACCATAGCCGTCCCATGCTGCAGGCTGCGACGCCGTTGCCTCCCTTAGTTGTGAACAAGAGGAACCAGACACGTGTCGATGTGAAGCTCGCGGCGGTGAGCCAGTGGGTAGGCCGTGACGTGGGAAAGGAAATCTACGACGACAGGAGTCGGGGGCTTTTGAGTTTTCGACTTAGGGTGAGGGCTTGCTCTGGACATGATGTCCACAACTTTTTTACAGGCTGTTTTCGGTTCGACTGTGATCGGGTTTATATCGGGTTTTACCATAATGAGACGGGCACGTTGATCGAACCAAGAAAATGCGATTTATTGATTGGCCCAAAGTAAAATCACTGACTAGGAGTTTAACTTATTTTTTTATTTTAGACTAGTAATATGTAATTTTTGGATCCATCTAAATTTTTTATTTTTTATTTTTAAAAGTCTTAATATTTCAATATATTTGATGTCTAATGAGTGGACTTATTTCTATATATTATTGCCGGTACTTTTAGATCTTCTTGTTTGTCTATAGATGACAGCGGAATAGCATGTAACGGTCATTTCAGTTTGAGATGAATATATTGTTGCCCGTTTTGAGTTTGATTAAAAAAAATTGTAATTTTTTAATCGATCTAGATTTTTTCTTTAAACGTCTTTATATTTGTTTTTCCTTTCGATAATCTCCATTGCCTTTGTAACAATAATCAATAAATTTATTCATTCTCGAAAAATAAGCCACTTAATTGTTTCTTTCTGCTGTAGTATGGCAATCTATG
This sequence comes from Rosa lucieae, assembly GCA_024704745.1. NCBI lineage: Eukaryota > Viridiplantae > Streptophyta > Magnoliopsida > Rosales > Rosaceae > Rosa > Rosa lucieae. The sequence goes on from CM045493.1 coordinate 8,109,352, forward strand.
GATCATAATGCCATGGCCTTACCTGAATTTGGCAGAAAGGCATTAGACCAACTGGTTGGCGGAATAGTAAAGAACAAGAAGCTCATATCTATAGAATTAAGCACGTAAGAAGCTCATATCTACAGAACTAAAGCGATACAGAATTCAATGGCAAGCAATATCCCCTGTTGACAATTTTTTTTGTTGGTCCAAAGTCCAAACTATGTTTAAGACCTGAAAAGAGGAAAGACATGACTCACACGAGCCTCATCATGTCCATAAATATGGATGCGCATTATATCATTGAAGGCTGTTGATGAGCTCCTAGAAGGCCAAAACAAGAGGGAGATCGAGGAAGCTATTTTCATAAGCAATAGTTTGTTTCTTTTACTTTATAATGGAAAGAAAATATAGCTAAAAGATTTTCTGAGTTCTAAACCAATTCTGGCGAGGGAGGGGTTCCATTTGGGATAAAAATGGCAACTAACAGGAATTGAAACACATACAAAGTAGAATCAGCAAACATAAAATTTCATTATAAAAGTTAAAACTTTCAAGCACCACATCCTACAGTCAAAAGTCTAGAAGTTGTTTATACTCTAGAGATCTGGTATTGAATACCAGATATTTAACAAGAAAAAGTGGGGGAAATATCCAAAATATCACAGTAACTCATATAATTACATCAAGCATATTTCAGTGCATGCCACGTAGAATTCCATGAAAGTAGCCACCAGTCATTATGAGTGACACGAGAGATACAACGCCGGCTGGAAATATCTTCCCTGACCTCTTGAAACGAGAGCCCATCACAACCAGAAGGGCAGCAGACAGCCCTGAGGTTGGAGAAATAAAAACCGTGAAGGTTGAAGAAAATAAATAAATAGAACTGCACATGCGCCTAATATGACCCAAAAATATATGTACAAGCAACTGGTCTTATATTCTGAAGGCAGATATTGGTTTCCTTTGCAAATCTCAACAGCTAAAATACCATGGTGCTAATCAGAAAGGAAAATCCAGGAACTTTGAGTATTTGGAAGAATCAAACAATTGAAATAACAGAGAACATTTTGGACAATAACTAGAGCAGGTTTTGTCCATAAAGTACAAGAGGTCCTCTCAATTGAACACTAGCAATTAGCAATATAGTACTCAAATATGTAACAGTTTAGCATAGCAGATGATCACTTACCAAGCCCAAGAGATGATGCAAAAACTGTTCTTTTAGGAAGCTCAGTATAAACAAGATAGAGTAAGGATGCTGATATTCCTCCTGCCAACAGTGACTTGTTGCTGCCGCTCTTCAAAAAGCCCATAACGCCACCCACTGTCAACAAAATTAACTGTGAGAGTCCAATACAATCAATGCCATAGACTCAAGATACACACCAAAAACAGAAAAGTGACCTGTTGAAGGACTTGCAAAAATGCATAAGAATTGGACATAATAGAGTGATACATTTGTATTGATCATTGCTGTCCAAAAGATCAGTATTCATTCCAGAATACTGTCTTGGGACACAAGATGCTAATTGGAGAACTGAATCTAAACAGGTAATTCACAAAACCATCTAGACCTCCTTGTGGAAGAAAGCTTTTCCAACAGGTAAGACCCACAAGGTATTTACAACTTAAGTGACATTCTTGTGGAATAAGAGTGTCACTCGGTTACAACCTTTTCCAGTAGATGAAAAGGTTGTAACCGAGTGAGAAAACTTGCCATCTGAAAGATAATTCCTAGAACAACGGATCTTTACATTTTGCTTTAGTTTAGTACATGATACTTAAATAGCTTGCGGAAATAAAAACAACAATAAAATCCCTCTAAACTTGAAAAATCTAAGTATTCCTAGCAGAACACCCATTAGCTTTATGTATAAATCACATCTAAAGGCTTTCTCATGATGCTTGAACACATTAAGTTAGCTTTTGGGTACCAAAGTACATTCGAGTAAACTAATACTGATTCAGTTATTGCAGACATAAGTATGCAAAGCTCTCAAGTAACCTATTCAATAATCTCACACTTGAAATGAAAAAACCCCAGGTCATGACAGGAGTCTGATTTTTCTATATTTGAATGTTGAAACTGTAATCAAATTGGCCACATACCTGCCTGAAGCCGGAATAACATTGTAATCCTAAATAGGGTGTTATAATACTAACACCCTATGTTCTTGAAATTTTGTGGCATGGTATCTACAATGATAGTGGCTATTAAGTAAGGTTACTGAATGCAAGAGTAAGTCAGTAACATGTTTAGTCCTAAGAAATTAGCATTCGCGTCATTGACTTCGGGTAAATCTGATGGGATGTATGAGCTTCTTGTGGCCTGAATTCGAAAACAAATGCAAATTCAACTCATGAACGTTGAAATGTTATTAGTTACTGAATGTAACAGGAAGTTCAGTAGCATTCAGGTTGGTAACTGCTCAATCTGATGGGATGTGTCAGTTACTAGTTACACAAGTTGGAAAACAAGTGCAAAATCAAGTCATGAATGCTGAAATGCAAACTCCAATCTCTAAACACAGGGAAACAAAAGCACAAATCAAGCGTATACATCCTGGTCATTGGCATCCCCGCAAGTAGGACGCTAAGGCCAACCAAACTAAAAAAGGCAGCACTGATTCTAAGAGCCAAGCCAATAGAAAACCAACTAACAGAGACAAAAAGAGCCACTACACTCTAAAACCAAATGACAAACACACAATTGTAGATTACATTGGAGATCACCAATCAAAGAAGAAATCAAACGCAAAGGTCTCTATTTCCTCGCCACCAGTAACCAACTCAAGAATTCAGGCCCAAAACATACCCACAATCACAAGAACAGAAAACAATACAGTCACAAGCTACCAATTTACAGAACCTAATCCAACTAAAACCTAACACATTCGATATCTTCGCAATCTAATACAAGATGATAACTTTTACAAAGCCAATGCAATATGACACTTCTGCAAGCTGAAAATTCATACAATTCGAACAAGCTAATCCAAGTATCTTCATTAAAAGGCAACACATTTGCACTAAGATGACAACTTTTCGCAATTCGAACAAGCTAAAATTGAAGCAAAGCTAGGGTTTGTTTACCTCCAACAAGCAGAGCATAAGCTAGGGTTAGTTTCTGAGACATCGACATCCCTTTCTTCTTGCTACTGTCGTCAGCTCCCTCCTCGCCTCTACCGTCACTATGATCCCCTCCTCCTCCTCCTCCTCCGCCGCCGCCTCTCCCGCCAGAATCGCCTCCGTCGCCGCCGCCGCCGCCGCCGATCTCGGGCTCGATCACAATACCCTTAGTGCCCGAATCAACGGTGAATAAGCTGGGAGCTGTAGGATCGGAGACCACCCCGAGCCTCAAGCTACGAGCTTGATTAGAGGAAGCCGCGAATCGCAGGCACGGAGCTCCGGCGCCGCTTAGAGAAAGAGAAATGGCGGTTCGGGGGTTGTGGAGAATTCCGGTTTTGGGTCGGAGGAGGAGAAAGGAGGACTGAGAAGAAACGCTTAACTCTGCCATGTGAGAATGTGATGATGTAAAGTGAAGCTTCTGGGTTATTTGTTCACTATTTTTACCGTATGCGTATTTATTGCACGTAGAAAGTTAAAAGTCATTTTTACCGTATGATTATCTGTAAGTGTGTGCATGGTGGTCTTAAAGAACAACAACAAAATTGCTTTACCTAGTAAGAATTCTTGGCTCTACCCTTGTTCTCAACATTGAAATTGATTCGTTTTGGTGTTACGAACAATGAAATATCCTACGATCCAAATTACAAGTCGTAAATAAAATTTGGAGTATAGAATGATTATATCAGTCAAGAATGTAATCAAAGCCGGATTAAAAAGAGGAACGAGAAAGCGAATTGCATAACAGAGTGCAGTAAAAAAGTCCACCCCTAGTTGAAGAACATCAGACCTAGTTGCAATAGCTCTAATGCACATCTCTGGCTTTAACGTTGTGATCAGAATAGGAACATTATCATAGATGAGAGTAAGATCACAAGTCTAAGGTTTAAACCACTGTATTGTGAAAACTAGGTTGAGAGGTTTGTAAAGAAAATACTAGTTAATTAAAATTTATTGTCTATAATTGTCATTTTACAAGAGGATATATATGTAATTCAATAATTCAAAAAATGTGGAAGTCAAATGAGCAAATTGGGAGGTCCCAACCCTTGTATTCATCTGTTTCATCAATGAAGACTCGAGGGCAGTCACACCAGCTTTTATTTAAATAAAAAAAACCAGTACAAAATTCGATTTCTAAATTCTAATTGTATTTGTCAAGAGATTGGGCCTGTACTCTTAAAAAGAAGAAGAGTTGCCCAGGCCCATAATCAAGTCTCTGTCTGTTCCAGCGGCAGAGCTTTCCATTCCTCCATTGAAAACCCAGAACCAAAACTCGGCGCAAAATTCTACATGAAAAATCAAATTGGTGAAATTTCCTTTCTAGGGTTTAGTCTCGCATGGCGCGAAGAGTAATGGAATGGGCGGGTCGGGCCGATTACATGGGCGGCATTCCAAGGAAGATAGTGATCGGAGCCGTCGGAAGCTTCGCGAAGGCCTGGGTCACCATTCTCAACTCCACCACCGTTCACAATGCCGATACGCTTCTTAACCTAGTCCGCTCTCGCCCTATTGGCCTCCCTCTCATCACTGTAAGCAACCACATGTCCACTCTAGACGACCCGTTTCTGTGGGGTTTCAAGGGTTTTCCGATTTGTGATGCCAATTTGTCGCGGTGGGTTTTGGCCGCAGAGGACATCTGCTTCAAAAGCTCGCCGCTTTCGTACTTTTTCCGGCTTGGTAGGTAGTGATTTGAGTGGTTGGATTTGGAATGTGGGTGTGTTTGTGTGGTGGGATTTGATTGTGGTTTGGTGATTTTTGGTGCAGGCAAGTGTATACCGATTACGAGAGGCGCTGGGATTTATCAGGAGCATATGAACGAAGCTCTTGAAAGATTGACTGAAGGAGCCTGGGTAAACCAGTTAATCTCTTTGTTATTGTTGATTGTTCTTGTTGTGATAGTAATGGAGTCTAGTTTCACTTACCGAGCACTATTAAAGTGTTATTTAGAATGTCAATGTGCTTTGTTTTATGGCATATATGCGACATTGCATAGCTACTACTCATCGAAAACTGTATAAAGTTTGCAATTCCTTGCTTACAGAGTCATTTTGTAGTGTTTGAAATGTTTGTTTACTGGTGTTGTGGGATTTTATTGTTGGAGTTCAAACTTTTGAATTTCTGAATGGCAGTTGCACACGTTTCCTGAAGGAAAAGTGTACCAGGAAGATGCACCTATAAGAAGATTGAAATGGGGGACTGCTAGTCTCATTGCTCGTGCTCCAGTGACCCCAATAGTTTTGCCAATTGTCCATAGTGGGTTTGATAAGGTAATTTTTGAGTTTTTCACCTTCATCTGGCATTTGTTCAAATCAATTGTATGCATATTCATTAAGAGTCAAAGTACACGGTTCGTTGATGTTGACCAACTGCTCAAGATGCAACTTTCTGACCCCCCTCCCCCCTAAATAAGAATGTGTTATGGTGCCTACCACACACTATCACAAATTCTCTGATATAAGCAAGGCGTTTCATACTAGTTATTAGGTTCCCTAGGAAAGTTTTGCTTGTATCCTTCTAATGGTTGTTGTTTGGTTTCATGCTTCCATTTCATAAATAATAATCTTATGTCTCTCTTCATCCAACATTCATTTGTAGTCACATCCTGATTTGAAGTCCTGTGTCAAATGGCAGAGCTTTACCCAACTATAATGCAGGGTGTGTTCTGTGGACATGTATTAACTTTAATCTTTTCTGAATGTATCGTCTAATGTCATAAGTATGTGATGATGAATCTTTAGTGGTTCATTTTGTTCAACTTCGCTCATTGTTGCTACTTTTTAAATTTTCAGGTGATGCCTGACAAATCTTCTCGTGGTAAAAGGCCTCCCTTTCCATTGCTTAATAAGGAAATTAAGATAATTGTTGGGGAGCCAATGGAATTTGACATACCTAAAATGAGGCAGGTGGCTACCACTCTGTCTCCTAAAATGTCACATCCTTCTTTAGGATGGCCAAGAATTTGTCCAGGTGGTTTGGATGAGGCAGCACAGAGAAGTCTGTACAGTGCAATTTCAGAGAAAATCCAAAATGCCTTGGAGAGATTACGAATTTTTGGTAAAAGTTTTACAAACTGAAAAGATCAAAATCCTTGCTAGTTTATGTTTTGTTACAGAGTATGTCAAACAGAAAGAGTAGCGCGTTTTGAGTATTTTGACCATCTTAACCAAGATATACTGGTAAACAAGGAATGCCATCTCTTTTCTAGAGGCTTCAATCCCTAACCAAGTTCAGTTTTAAGGAACAGAAAATTCTTCCAGCTCCATTCAATGGCATTACACAGATACAGTCGAACTGAGATTTGTAGTTGATTTATTTGACTGGTTTTGTGAGTTCATTTAGAGGTGTGTTAGCAATATTGCCCATTTTGTAGTTGAATACGTTCACATTCTTCTTCCATTGAGAGAATTGTTACTGTATCATGTGAATTTTTATGGATAAATTGATGTTTTTGTTTCAGTCTTCCACCAGGATGATGACATTTTAACCACGTGTTATCAATTTTAAACTTTTACATTTTGCATTTTGAAGTTATGTCCGAAATAAAAGCTTATTTATAACTGCATTCATTACAATTGTGCTTAATAAAATAACGTTCCACTAAAATATCATATAAATAGTGATCGTTGTTGATGATACTACATACTACAGAGGAGGAGGAGGACGAAGAAGAAGAAGAAGATCGATTACATTGTGTAGAGGGGAGCTATAGAGTCGAGGGCATTTGGTTTCTTCTTAGCACTCATCTTGGTCTTCTCGACATCAGAATTGATTCGTTTTGGTGTTGCAGATAGACCCTGTTTGACTTGGGTTCATACTGGCCTGGAGTGCGCTACCGGTGTTTTGTTTTTTCACTATAAACGGGAGAGAGCTGATAAGTATTGTAATACAGAGTCCACTAAAAGGGGTCACCGCTACGGAACTTGCCGAGAGGTGCTGAATCAACTTGATCCTCTTAAAAGAACAGTGTTATCGCCACTACCCTGTGCCATGCTAATTTTAGTATGCATGCATAACTTTGCATGATTTTGTATTTTTTTTCAGTTGCCATGATTATATGCAAAATTATTTGATTTTCTATTTCTACTATGATCATCATGATAAATAAATAGACAATTATAACAGTTTTGAGAAGACATTTTAGATTTATTTTTTACGTTAGCCCTTCTAACATTATAGTATGGAGCTATCACACTACACTTTTAGGATTTGTTTAAGGGAAAATGTTTATTTACTCAAATTTGAGCTACACTAAGCCCATTTACATCTTGTAAGATTGTCCACTCACCCAACAAATTACATATTTTTTACCCTAATACCCAATTAAGTTATTTTTTAATTAATTTTTGAGACAATTTTAGCCTCTCTCCCTTTGTCACTTAGAGAGAGAGAGAGACTTCACCGGACTCCCGTCGCTAGCCTCTGGATTCTGGTCACCGGCCGCGGGAATACGATCATCGGCGGGCGGAATCAGGCGTCTGGTTTTATTGCCCCTCAATAAACTTTTTATTGCCCCCCCCCCCCCCCCCAAAAAAAAAAATTTATTGGGGGGTTAATAAAAGTCTCCGGTGACCTGTTTGCAAACTTTTGGCAATCTCCTAACCGGTGACCGGAGTCTGGTGTCCTATTTTATTGTCCCGCAATAAACTTTATTGACCCCCAATAATACCCAATAAATATTTTATTGCCCCATAATAAACTTTATAAAAAGTTATTGGGGGTAATAAAAGTCTCCGACGACCTCTTTCCAAACCTCCAGCTATAGGTGATCAGATTCCAGCGAGGTCTCTAATGGCTTTTTAATTATTTAAAGGGCAAACTTGTATTTTTACATTTAAATTGGGTAAGTGGGCACACAAATCTTTTAGTGGTGTAAGTGAACATTTATTGGGCCCAAATTAGGTAAATGGTCAAGAGCCCTTGGTTTAATAGGTAGGAATCCAACTTAAAAAATCCGACTTATGTGTTTACCTACGAAACTAATACTTCATGTCTTCATCAGAGAAGGAAAAAAAGAAGGAAAAAAGAAAGAAGCTATCATTTTCACTATAGTATAAGAGCAACTCTAACAACTTCCCTATAATTTATGTATTATAGGGAAGCAAAAGTCAAAACTTTAGCATCTTTTTCTTCTCCAAATCCAATAGATTCCCTATTTTACAGCAATTTCTAAAATCTCCATAATTCTTCCTTAAAATTTTAGAGATTGCTGTAAATATAGAGAATTTAGTTTTCTCTTTCCTCACTTTCCCTAAAATAGGGATAGTTATAGGGAATCTGTTGGAGCAAAAGAGGCTTATTTTTCTGTAAAATAGAGAAAAATTAAAATATAGGGAAGTTGTTAGAGTTGCTCTGAACATAAATATAATCTGATATGTTCTCGGTAGTTTCATAGAGATTATGGAAACATCTTGACTCATGCTACTCTTTATTATTAGAGTTGCGTAGTAGCAAAATAATCATTTGTCAATGACTTTTCAATAATTTGCCAATAGCAAAAGCAAATTGTGGTAATTGAAATTAGGACAAAATACTGTTTACTCCCTCTACTTATAGAGTTTCGACATTTCAGTCCCTGATGTTTCAATTTCACCTAAAAAGTCCCTGAACTTTCCAATTTCACCCAATTGGTCCTTGCCGTCAACTTTCTGTTAAAAAATCCGTTATCTTGCTGACGTGGCACTCCTTCAACAGTAAAATGACTATTTTACCCTTACTGACCCAAAAATTTTTTTTCTCTCTTTTCTTTGTTTTTTCTTTTTTAATCTCTTTTCTCTATTTTTTAAAATTGTTCTTTTTTTCCTACTCTTTTTTTTTAACTCTTTTTTTTTAATTTGTTCTTTTTTTTTTTTACTCTCTTTTCTCTTTTTTTTTTTTTTTTTTTTTTTTCTCTCTCTCTTTTTTCTTTTTTTTTTATATTTCTTTCTGTTTACATCTTCTTCCTCTTCCTCCTCTCTGCTCTTCGGCCCTATTTTCCTCCTTCCTGATCGCAGCTCCAGTTTTCCGCCACGCCTGGAAGCCGGAATGGTCGGGTTCTTTTCTCTTCAGATTTCGGCCCTTTCGTGGTGTTGGAGCTATATCAAAAGCTTTCTCTCGACGTCGATAACGTTTCTTTGGTGTTGGTTTGCTGAGATGATGAGCCCCTTCGTGGATTGATTTGATTTGGGTGTGCTCCGATTTGGTTTGGAACCTCTGTATGGAGAGGGGTGATTAAGAGAGGTGGGGATGCTTGCTAGCATGACGGGGATGTTGGATGGATGGTGGAATAGCTAGCACTTGCTTGAAGCGGCGGGCACGCCAACGGTGATTAGGAGAGGTGGTGATACTCGTTGAAAACTGGAGCTGCGATCAGGGAGGAGGAAAAGAAGGCGGAAGAGCAGAGAGGAGGAAGAGGTAAACAGAAAAGAGAAAGAAATAAAAAATAATAAAAAAAGTGAGAGAACAAATAAAAAAAGAGGAAAAAAGTTATAAAAAAAATAGAGAAAAAAGAGTTAAAGAAAAGAGTAGGAAAAAAAAAAGAAAAAAAGAGGGTTAAAAAAAAGAGAGAGAGAACAAATTAAAAAAATAGAGAAAAGACAGTTAAAAAAAAGAGAACAAATTAAAAAAATAGAGAAAAAAGAGTTTAAAAAGAAAAAAAGAGAAAAGAGAATAAAAAAAATAAAATAATAAGAACAAAAAAAGAGTTTTTTTTGGAAGCGTGACTACTTACCCAATTTCAACCTAAAAATTTCCCACTTACTCCACTAAGAGTTTTTTGCTCACATTTACCCAATTTAATATTTAATGACACTTTTGCCCTTAATTAATTAATTACATTGCATCTCCTTGTCTCTCTCCTCTCCCCCGATCTGCTCTTTCTCTCTCATCCCCATTCTCTCTCTCTCTCTCTCCCCCCCCCCCCCCCCCCCCCAAAGAACCAGGTCTACATCAATTTCCGATTGCCTGTGTGCTGGCTTAATGTCCGTTGTCGTCGTCCTCGAGGATCATGGATCGCAGCTCGTCTCGCGTCGCTGGAAATCTCGCCTGAACGGGATCGAAATAAGCGAGGAGGTCCAGTAGGTCGTCTGTGAGTCGCAATTCGAGAGGGTTCCAGAACAACAAAATGGTGATTGCCAACTTAAATGGAGCTGGGTTGGATTTGGATTCGGTATTGGCTGCAATTTTGGGGTTGGATTTGGAGGTGTAGCTTTGAATTTGTTGGGTCTTGATTTAGATTTCTTGTTGTCGAAGCACACCTAAAGATCCATTGTTTTGGTGTGTTGTTCTTCCAGATTTGAGCTTTTTAGAACCTGGATGTTTGATTAGTTTCTCTTAACATCGTAATATGAGGTTGATTATTTGAAGAACATTGTTGGGATGTTTTCAGCTTTTTTTTTTTTTTTTGGTAAACTGTGGGCAGAACGAGAAGGAAGAACTTGTTCTGGGCTTGGAGTCGAGTCACCGGAAGATCTCGTCGGGAAGGCACGTTGATTATTGGGGGGCACTAATACAATTATTGGGGCAATAATATGATTACTGGGGGTCAATAATACGATTATTGGGGCAATAATAAGATTATTGAGGGGAAATAATAAAATTATTTATTTGGATAAACCTCCGAAAGCTTTTAAAATTTAAAACATCTTCATTTTTCACTAATTATTGATCCCCCCTAACAAGTTTATTGAGGAGCAATAATATGATTATTGGAGGGCAATAATATGATTACTAAGTATAACTGGGGGGTAATAAAATCATACGCCGGAATCCGGTCACCAGTCTAGCAGTCGGATTCGGGATTCCGGTGACTGGTTGTCAGATTCCGGTCGCCGGTCGCCGGAGACCGCGGCCGGCCATTGGTCACCGGAGCATAGCAAGGTGGAGGATGACTTCTCTCTCTAAGTGAGAAAGAAGGAGAGGGCAAAAAAGTCCCAAAAATAAATAAAAAGAACAAAAAAAGAATTAATTGGGTATTAGGGAAATAATCTCTTAGAGTGTTTTGCGTAAATGGGGTTAAAAAACTGTTAGTGGAGCAGGTGGGCAATTTTTAAGCTGAAATTGGGTAAATGATCATTTCCCTTTTTTTTTTGTCAGTAAGGGTAAAATAGTCATTTTACTGTTGAAGGAGTGCCACATCAGCAAGATAACTGATTTTTTTTAATGGAAAATTGACGGTAAGGACCAATTGGGTGAAATTGGAAAGTTCAAGGACATTTTAGGTGAAATTGAAACGTCAGAGACTGAAACGTCGAAACCTTATAAGTATAGGGAGTAAACAGTATTTTGTCCTTGAAATTATATAAATAGGTTTTGACGAAGTGGTGTTAGAACAGTGGTTAGAGCACTCACTACTTAAGATCCATGTCATGGGTTCGAGTCACCATGGAGGTAGGAATGAAATCCTTTGATCCTCTTTAATTTAAAAAAAGAAGAAAAAAATTTGTATAAAGATTCTAATCCTCTTACATTATGAAAATTAGATCTGAATCAATATGTATTAGAAATCTTGATAACTTACTTGGTGAATAATATTGATATGGACACTTGAGGGAATATAGAGGATTTATTTGTATGTTGATGCTTTACTTCCACCTATCATGTGGCTAGCCGTTTGTGAGTTTGTTACTTTGTACTCCGGCCTTTTTTGTTGTTAGATTGGAGAGTTTGCATTAAGGTGTCAACTCCCTTTGCAGATGCTCTTCCAATTTATCTTGGCTTAAATTAGTTGAAGACTCAACTTTCTATTTCTCCGTAAGTTTTTAAATGGGAGAAGCCAAATAGTTTTGCTAATGTCAATCATCAGCTGTGTTCTGGGAGTCATATTTTGAGGGTTGGAGATTATTTTTTTTTTTTTTTTTTTTTTTTTTTTTGAGGAGAAAGAAGAAAACTACAACGAAAAACCCCTCGGGCAATCAAAGTTAAATTTGTCCCAGTAAAGGGCACCAGGGAGTGCCAAAACAAGGAGACACTGCAGTCAAACTCTAGGAGACGAGCCTGATCCCATAGACGTAACAGCATCAGCTAAGAAGTTCGCTTCCTGAAAAACATGAGAGAAGGAGATGCTTGCGAAGGAATTAGCAATAGAAGCTATGTCTTTGAGGAGAGATTTTAACATCCAGGGAGCTTCACACTTGCGGTTGACACAGTTGATGATTAGGGCCGAATCACCCTCCACTAAAATATGGTCCAGGTTGAATCGCTTAGCAGCTAACAGGACATCCTTTAGAGCTGTACATTCAGCCAAAGGAACCGTTGAAGATCCAATTGACCTCGAACCAGCAACAATGGGGTCACCAAAGTGGTTTCTAATAACATAGCCTGCAGTAGCCAGGTTTAAAGAAGAAACAGACCCATCAAAGTTGAGCTTGACGAAGTTTTGAGGGGCGGGTGCCATTTAATGACTTCACTTAAGCCAATGGAAGTCGTAGCAGAACGGGGGGTTATGGGTCTTGTAGGTAGCACAAAAGAAGGCTGAAGCATGCACTACAGAAGCCGGATTGAACCACGAGTCCCTGAACAAAACATCATTACACTTTTTCCATATTTTCCAACGAAGAAGCAAACAGTTTTCCAAAGCATCCATTTGTGCATTCTGAAACATGTAAACAATCCAATCATCAAAACAATTAAAGGTAGTAGGACTCTGATTCAGATTAGCCATAGACCAAACATCCCAAACTTTTGGGCACGATCGAAAAATATGATCCAAATTTTCCATATCATTATCACACAGGCCACAAATAGGATTGATACTAGAATTGAAGCGAGCAAGTCTTACTCTTGTTAGAGATAGACTAAAAACAAGAGCAAGTCTTCATTTGGATTTCTGTAAATATTAAACTGATTAGTGAATTATACTGTTGTTCCATATTTCATTTTCGAAAACTACTAGTCCTCGTTATGTTGCAGTCCTTTTGCGCTTCTTCTCTCTCTCACACTTGTGTTACTGTTTTTTTTTTCGGGTATAACATGTGTGTGTGTGTTTTCAGGGCGTGTATTAACTTTATCTCTTCTGAATGTAATCTCCAACTTCATAAGGTGATAATAAGGATGTGATGGTGAATTTTTTGTGATCCATTTTGTTCAACTTTGCTCATTTTTGCTACCCAAAATATGCTACCACCCAAGGAATGCCAAATCTTTTCTCAAGGCCTCAATCAGTTCCATGTTCAGTGTCTTAAAATTGTAATAAATAGATCGGGAGTTTGAAAATTTCCACAGATTAATTATGTAGCGTATTTTATTATTGTGTCCCAAATTTTGAGATTAATCTCAAGAGAAATTCACGAAAATATTCCCAAGCGTCCAACGTAATTACCAAGATCCTAAAATAATTTTCGAAAGAGCTCACTTAGTTCAATGAATATTTTCGGATCTCACAATAACCTTAGTTACGGATTGGTAAACTATGTTTTAGTATTAGTAATGATGAAGACATCATGGTTAACTGTGTTGTTGAAATAAAGTCAAAAGCTGATAATATTTTCACAATGAGCATAAAATATCACTTTCATCGCATCCAACATTCAGTATCCCAAGATTATTATTTGTCGATGGGAATTACCATTAAAGAATATAATTAAAAAATATATGTTATAAAAGAACCTTCGGTTGACTAAAGCGATTAAACATTAAACGAGATTAGAATAGGTTGTATTTTTTTATAAAATGCATAAAACATTATTATTGTCTCATCCAATCAAATTCGGATCGAATTCTCCAAATTCATTTGTTTAAGTGTGGTTACTCTTTAAGGGGGGTGTATTGCATATAGAATTAGTGGAACTTTTTAAGAAATCTATGAAATTTAAAAGTCTGGGTGTATTCAATATAGACTTTCAGCAGTCCATGAAAGTCTTGGGGTATTTGATTAGGATTTTTAAAGACTTTATGAATTCCACAAAAATCTAGGGGTATTCATTTAGGACTTTTAAAAATGAATAAAAGTTTAGAGGTATTCAAAATTTCATTCATACTTATGGAATTAGAAAATTAAGGATAATCATGGACTTTGTAGTGTTAACTATACATACTAAATTCCAATAATTTTCTAGCCACCAAACCAAATATTTGAAAATGTCTATCAAATATTTTTTATTATTTTATTTTATTTTTTTAAATCTATCAAAGTTTTCTCTCTGCGCGCAAAGAGATTGGTTATCTATCATCTTTCTTTCTTGTTTCTTCTTATCTTTTCTCTAATCTTTGATGATATCAATATTTTTTGATACCCAACATGTTCATTGTAGAATGTGAAAAAAAAATTTGGTTCAATTGTGATACATGGAACCCAAATAGCAATAAAAAATGATTTATGAAACCCTAAGACCCAAATATTGTGGTCTATCCCTAAAACCTTGAATAGTGTTGCTATGAAATACTGAGTTTTGTCTTATTAATTATTTTCATCGATTTGAATTTATATCATGGTTCAAGGAAAGCTTGAACAATTGAATTTCGATTGATTAATTATAGATCAAGACATTTATCAATATTTTTATGTTATATGTTAATAGGTGAAAACAAAATTAATGAGAATAATTAACCATAAACATCAAGTGATCTATATTGTATCTTTAAGTTGATTGAGAGATTAGAAATGAGAACAAACTACCTAGACAGAGTAATAATCATTCATTTGAGTCAAGTTCTACCAGAAGATACTTGACTATTGAAGAGACAATGAGTTATTATCTTACTTTGCATTTGGACTGCATTGGTTGTGTCTTTTGTTTTTTATTTTTATTTATTAGAAAATCTATAAAAGCCATTCATAATAAAATATATAGATTTTCAAGAATCAATAAAAAGTCTGTTGCTAAAATCAATGGTTTTAAGAAATCAATAACAGTTTATCAACTTTTTAAAGAGTCTGTGGACTTTTCAAAAAGTCTGCACAAATCCAAATACAATACACCCCCCTAAAGCAATCTAATATATAAATATAGGGTTATTAAGATAATGACTAAATTCAGTTTGCCCTAGCCTCTCCAACTTTGGAGCAAACATCAGTTTGGTCTCTGACCTTTTTTTTTAATCATGATGGTCCTTGTACTTTTATTTTTCATCACGCACGTCCAAAATTTAAATTCGGATCGAAAGATGACGTCACAAGCTGAGTTGGCCCAACATGGGGGCCCACTTTTCAGATTTAGAAGGGCAAAATAGACATTTCTAAATTAATCTAATTTCTAATTTTTAAATCTAATTTCTATTTTTTTATATCTAATTTCTATTTTTTTATATCTAATTTTCTCTATTTTCCTCTCTCTCTCTCTCTCTCTCTCTCTCTTCTTCCTCTTTAGATCGACGACCACGAAAACCCTTCTACCACTTCCACCTCCACCTCTACCTCCCTTCGATATGATGCTCCACACCACGCCGTCTTGCTCCTCGTCCTCCTCCTCAATCAGAATCGGTGGCGTAGGCACAACCTTCTCTCTATAACCCCAAACCCGATTAAAGCCCTAATTTCTCACATTCACTCAATTCCATCAAATGTCACCTCCAGTTAGTTTCTCCATGACCTTCGAGTCGTGCTCCGGTGACGAAAACTTCGACCCGAAGCCCAACCAAATTGCAAAGTGAAGGAATCGAGCGAGGGCCAAATCGGAGCTGGAAGCCGACGGGCCAGAGAGCCCTAGCAGTAGCGGTTATGCCTGCAGGTGGGGCATTCCTGACCTCCGATCGCCACCGTAGATCTCTGATCCATCCTCAGGTAAACAATCACAGAGACTTGCTTTGTTGGTTTTGTTATCTGTTGGGAAGTCTGTTCTTTTGAGAGGCCTGTGATTTGGATGTGCCCAGAAAGAAGAGGTTTTGGGTGTAGAGAGAAGATTTGGGGGCCAACCATTTCTGTTTGGGAGTGCTGCTGGTGAAGCTCCAGTCTAGACGTTCGGCGGCAGAGGACGTAGTGAACGTCATCGTTGTAGGCGGTGCGGTTCCAGCTTTGGTGAAACATCTGCAAGCGCCGCCGTCTACCGGAGTTTGGTGGAGAATTTCAGTGGATAGTGGGAGCGTGTGAGGTGTGAACCAGAGAAAGAGAGAGAGAGAAGAAAATAGAGAAAATTAGATTAAAAAAAAAAAAGAAATTAGATTAATTTAGAAATGTCCATTTTGCCCTTCTAAAGCTGAAAAGTGGGCCCCCATGTCGGGGCCAACTCAGCTTGTGACGTCATCTTTCGATCCGAATTTAAATTTTGGACGTGCGTGATGAAAAATAAAAGTGCAAGGACCGTCATGATTAAAAAAAAAAGGTCAGGGACCAAACTGATATTTGCCCCAAAGTTGGAGGGGGCAAACTGAATTTAGTCCTTAAGATAATCATAATTGACCAAATTGATCGAAGTTGAAACAGAGACGAAATTGGTTGAATTTGTTAAAATAACAATAATACATTTCAATCCCCTCATCCAATGGATGGTTTTTTTTTCATTTTTTTTTTTCAAATTCTATGTCCATCGTTTATTTTCTTTTGAAAGGTATATATTGACTTAAAAGAAATGCAGAAGTCGTACAACACTAGTATGCAATAGTTAGAACTACTTGTAGACAAACCTAGTCAAGTTGATCAATTTCCAAAGACTTGCATCATCTAAACTCTATAGTCTATACCGACCCGTTTTCAGGCCAAATCATATCAGCTGCCTAGCCACCTTTCGACGATAGACGGCGCATATCTCTCTCTCTCTCTCTGCCCTTGTGAAGGAGTGAAGGATGTGAAGGAGTTGACAGAAAAACAATACGGGCAATTGAGGGTGAGTTGACAGAAAAACAATACGGGCAATTGAGGGTTAGTAACTACAAAGATTACAATTCCTAGTATACATGATATACTTACCCAGAAAGGAAGATGGTTATAATGGTCTGCCATGCACTAATGATATCATTACTCTAAAACAAGTTGACTAACAACAATGACCCAATGGTTCAAATGTTCTGGAATGAAACTTTAATTGCTGCTAGGAGCATATTACAGCAACCAGCAAGAATCAGAATTTAAAAAGACACATACTTGGATGGCCTTAATCCATACATATATAGCCCATTAATTATACATATCTGTCAACAGAAATAAAGCATGATAATATTTCTCGCTGCAAGGAAAATTAAAGACATCTCGAAAGATCTCACATTAAGCCTTGAATTTTGAGCTACACAGTAATTAGGCTCATTCCATAAAACGCCAGAAGCTCCTAATATCATGTTAAAAACAAAATGAAGAGAGTCAAAATACAGTATTTCAAATGATGAACAAACAATTGGTGTGTTATGAAACAATTGTTATATGGTTATAATCTGAAAGACCACCTAAATGTAAGTCTTGTTAAAAAAAAAAAAAAAAAAATTAGAAAGCTTACATGACCATCCATCTTTGAAGTCTCCTCTACATTTTTGCCCTGTGCGCAGCAGTAATTTTCACATAAACCCAGTCTCTTGAATCATCCAGGAATTTGAAATAGGCATATCTCCAAGAACTCGTAAGCAGTAAACTACCATATACCACCCAAAATCCTGTGACAAATCCCAGAGCTGTACTGATAAAGAATCCCAGACTTATGAGACCATCAGTATCATGTTCCTTGTTATCAGTGTCACTGCCTCTCGTAATTCCATCATCTTGAGCTGTTCCATCCCCTGGACAAATTTGTGTTAACGGTGGTCCACAAAGTCCAAGATTTGCCATATATGCAGAAGCATTAAAACTCTGAAGTTGTGTGCTTAGTGGAATTCTTCCTGACAAGTGGTTGTGTGATACGTCCAATACCCCAAGGAAATGTAATCTTGAAAAACTCGCAGGAATTTGACCAGATATCTGATTTCTTGACAAATCAAGAGATTCCAACATCTTCATGTTACCAAAGTTTTCAGGAAGCTTTCCCGTTAAATAGTTTCTTGACAGGTTCAGAGAAATCAACTCTGTCATGCTCTCTATACTTTGCGGAATTTCCCCGATCAAATAGTTGCTCGAAATGTCAATGCTTCTCATACCCAAAAGATTTTTCCCAAACTCAATTTCTATTCCTTTCCACACAAGTTCCATAATAAATGTAGAATATAGAAAGTTAATAGCCAACACTGATATGTTATTGAAGCAATGTGGCAAGCCTCCTGAAATATTGTTGTGAGAGAGATCCAAAACATGAATGGCGGCTAGACCGCACAGGGAGGAGGGTATGGATCCATTGAACTCATTTGACCGTAAACGTAGAATCGTCAAGTCTATTAGGCTTTGGCCAATCCATGTTGGTATCTTTCCCGACAGGTTATTGTCACCAAGGTCAACCATCACTAAGCTGGTACAGTTCTCTAAAGAAGGCAATTCTCCTGAAAAGTTATTTCGATTTAAACGCAATACTGCAATTCCCTGTATACTGCCTAACGAGCTTGGTATCATCCCAGATAACTTATTCACTCCCAAATTCAACTGTTCCAAATTTTGAAATTGGATCCAACAATTAGGAAGCTCCCCTGACAGTAGGTTCTCAGAAAGGTCGAGGGCATACAAGTTTGAAGGGGGTAGTGTAAGTGTTGTACACAAGGAAGACAGGGGTCCTGAAAACAGGTTTTTCGAGAGATCCAACCTGCTAAGCCGCCGAGGTATTGATGGAACTGCACCAGAAAGTAGATTAGAAGACAAGTCAACATGAAACAAGCTTGTTGTTGACAGATTCGGCACTTTCCCATGGATTTGATTCATAGAGAGATTTAAATAAATTAAGCCAGAACATAGATCCCAAAACTTATTAGGTAATAATCCTGATAGTCCAGCATTAGAGAGATCAAGCCCAGTAAGATTTGTCTGTGTTAGAATCCATTTGGGAAAAGCTGGCCCCACCTTGTAGCCGGACATGTCTAACGCACCACTAAGTTGAAATGGTGGATTCCAATCAGAGCTGAGGTTGATAGAGAAACGATTATTGGAAAGACTCAACATCTGTAAACGAGAGAGGTTTAGAAAATGAGATTCTGTTATGACACCAGTTAAAGAATTCTCAGAGAGAAATAGTTGTTCAAGGCTAGAGAGTTGCCCGACACTCTCCGGTAGAGACCCATTTAGTTGATTACTGGAAAGATCTAACTCTCTTAACTTTGAAAAACGTTTCAAATTTGGCAATGACCCCCAAAACTGGTTTTCTCTCAAGTTCAAGGTCTCGAGTGTGTTCTCAGCACAAGACAAGGTTTTTATAGAGTCGTTAATGTTTTCAGACAAACTGTTTGACAGTAAGGTCAACGACTCTAAGCTGCATAAGTTTTGAAAGCCTTCTGGTATCCCACCTTCAAGTTGATTATAAGACAAATCTAGTGCTACTAGAGAAAGCATGCTTGTAAAGACATCTGGGATGGGACCTTGTAATAGATTTGACGATAATTGAATATTGACAAAGTTGTTGCTGACATTGGCTATCCAATGAAATACTGAAGAATTGAGAGAGTTAGAAGAGAGGTCAAGAACTTGAAGAGAGGTGGAAGAATTAATAAAGGAAAGTGATCTTAGATTGACATCAGGAAGACGACACACTAACAACTGAAGCTCTATCAGTGAAGGAAGCTTGCTCAAAGATTGTGGCCAATTCACAACCTTAGACAAATCTACGCCTGACATGTTCAGGTATCTCAAAGAAGAAAGATGAGATAACCACTCAATACTTTCAGAACTAACAAGTTTGTTCCAGGAAAGATCAAGAGTGTGCAAATTAGAGAGGTTTCCAAGTTGGGGAGGAACAGGTCCACTGAAATTAGCATCTGCAAGTTTTAGTTCTTTCAATTGACTCAAAGAGCCAATGAACCTGGGAATGATCATTCTTCCAAAATCATTATGACTGAGGTCCAAGTAACTTAGATATTGCAATTCAAGTAGTGAAGGACTAATTTCACCTCTTAAAGGAACTTCAGTAGGATTGAGATATGGATCATAACTAAAGGAGAAATCAAGAGTGGTGACATGACCTGTTTGGTTGTTGCACGCTATTCCTCTCCACTTGCAGCAATCTTTCATGTTTTCCCAAGAGGCAAGAGCATTGGAGTCATCCACAAGGTCTTGTTTAAACTGGAGAAGGGCATGCCTTTCACTCTCCAAGCACCTCCTAATAAAGTAGGAGCTTCCAACACTTGAACAACAAATAGCGGAGGCAATGGCCAGGCAAAAAAGCCCAACCAAAATAGAATGCATAGATCTACCACTCATGATACTGAAAAACATGATTATGAAGATGATGTACGTACAAACTGCAAATCAATTGAAGTATATAACTATATATAGTTGAAGCAAAAAGATTTTGGAAACTACATATGTATAATCGTCGAAACAGCAACTCACTTGCGTCTGTCCATTCAGAAGCAAAGTCTTTGGAAATTGGTTAACTTAATCGACAAAATTTGGAAATTGGTTCTTCATTGACTATCTAGAAGATGATCCCGCACAATAGATTACAACTGTTTTCTACGTTTATGAATTCATTTGAGTAGTCTATTCAGTGGTTAGTATAATATGAACGCCACGGCAAGAAATCAAAACACAGTTGGAAAAAAAAATAATAATAATAACGGAGGGGTTGGACGGTCCATCTTCGTCTTTCCTGGCCGGAAAGAAGACTGTTTTGCATTACCTACATGATTAGGCTGCTCAACCTTTTACTGCGACTGTTGGGCTGTAAGTGATTGACCGTGCTGGTTTTCATTCTGCAACTATAATTTTGGAGATCTGTTCACGGGTGAGTGACCACTTGGGTGGGTGGAAGACTCTCCGTTATGTGACTGGTATTGTCACTATTGTGAATTCATTTAGAGGGGGTGCTACTAATTAATATCGTCCGTTTTGTAGTTGATTTGACTTTTGTCTTTTGTTGAATACATATTATGCACTAGCATTCTTATCCTATTGAGAGGACCAAAAGAGTTGAATGTTAGGAATGCGAAGCTTAACCCTGTAATCCAACACAACTAGTCAATTACAATATCATATGATTCATATCATAGGGTGGAGGTTATGAATCATATAGTACACGAGGAGGATTTGGACAACGAATGGAAAAAAAAGCAATATATGATGAACAAGTTGGTAGAGAGATTAGATTGATCCTCCCCAAAATGTCAACCAACTCTAATTCCATGATCCCCAGCACTTGGCAAATGCTTAGAACGCGCAAACGAATAATTAATCAAATAAGTTCCTGCGGTTAGCAAAGCTAATGATGGATGTCACCATTCCTTTCTCTTAAAAGTGCATGTCTAGCCCTCTGAAGTCCGGCAGAGCTTTACCCAACTATAAATATTAGCGCTTTAATATTTTCTGAATGTATTGTCTAATATCATAATTATGAGATGTTAGACAATACATCATAAGCTTAAAAAGAGCGTGAACCCTAGAGAGCGAACAGAAAAAGGGAGAGAGTAAACCCTCCAGCGGCACGCCCTCGCAGCGGCGTCGTTGGACGGGTTAGAGTGGACCCAGTGTTCGGTAACAATAAACCCAGTCGGAGAGGGGGCTGCGTGGTGGCTTGGATGTCCAGAATGCGAGGTTGTCTCGCCGGGGAAGCTCAGAGCGGGTTCGGTGACTTGTGGATCTGGCTAGGATCGATCTCACAACGAGCGAGAGGTAGACGGTCGGTGGCGGCATTGCTTGGTTGTGCAAGGACGGATTCTTAGGGGCTCAGATCAGATCGGATTGATCCGATTTGGTTTGGGTCTTTTGGAGTCAACCTATGGAGAGGAGTGGCTGGGGATGGCGGCGATGCTTGCTGGCAAGTTGGGGAGGATGGAGAGATGGACGGATTGCTTGAGTTTGCTTGGTGCGGCGGTTTGGCCGCCGGTCGTTGGTCGGCGTTGCTTTGGCTTGCGGGATGGTTGCAAGTTACCCATAGCAGTCTGCCCTATTGGACTGGGCTAAGTGGGCTTTGGGCTCTGGGCTCAAACTCCTTTTATTTTATGTTTTACTACTTTTTCTTGTTATTAGTTAATTGTGGCTATATGCCGGCAATAAGTCCCTGCCATTCTAGGGTAAGGTGACGTGGGCGTTGTCCCGGTATGCACACTCAGTGTGCCTTGTCTGGCCTAGCTAGGTGACGCGCTATTTGTTTGATTTATCTTTCCGGTATGTCACCGCTTTGTCAAAGTAAATGGAGTAGCCTTTCGTGCACTCTTTGCTAATTGGTGCTTGTTAGAATACATAGATCTTATGGAGAGTCTTGGTATTATTTCAGGATGTTTTCTTTATGCTTATTATAATCTAGAGTTCAGGCTCTATGTCCCCCCTTGTATTCTAGAATTTCATTAATCAAAGCTTGAGGGCAGCCGCAACAGCCCCATTTAAAAAAGAAAGAAAGTATGAGATGATGAATCTTTTGTGGTTCATTTTGTTCAACTTCGCTCATTTTGCTACTTTTCAGGTGATGCTTGACAAATCTTCCCGTGGTAAAAGGCCTCATTTTCCATTGCGTTATAAGGAAATTAAGATAATCGTTGGTGGGCCAATGGAATTTGACATACCTAAAATGAGGGAGGTGGCTACCTTTCTGTCTCCTAAAATGTCACATCCTTCTTTAGGATGGCTAAGCCTTTGCCCAGGTGTTTTGGATGAGGCAGCACAGAGATTTCTGTACAGTGGAATTTCAGAGAAAATCCAAAAAGCCTTGGAGAGATTAAGAATTTTTGGTAAAAGTTTTACAAATTCAAAAGATCAAAATCCGTTCTAGTTTAAGTTTTGTTATATATGAAGTATGTCAAAGAGAGAGA
The DNA here is from genome assembly GCA_024704745.1 of Rosa lucieae. Classification (NCBI taxonomy): domain Eukaryota; kingdom Viridiplantae; phylum Streptophyta; class Magnoliopsida; order Rosales; family Rosaceae; genus Rosa; species Rosa lucieae. The sequence continues at coordinate 8,132,176 of CM045493.1, forward strand.
AGTTCCTTTTGACCATCTTAACCAAGACATACTAGAAAACAAGTGATGCCATCTCTTTTCTTGAGGCTTCAATCAGTTCCAAGTTCAGTTTTAAGGAACAGAAAATTCTTCCGGCTCCATACAATAGCACTACAGAGATACAATTGAATTGAGATTTGTAGTTGATTTATATGACTGGTATTGCATGTGAATTAGTTTAGAGTGGTGTTAGCAATATCGTTCATTTTGTAGTTGAATACCTTCACATTCTTCTTCTATTGTGAAAAAGAGTCATGATTTGGTTATCAGTGAACTTTGTAGGATATTATTTGACAACAACCCTAGCTCGGTGAACTTAAATTGATGTTTTTGTTTCGGTCTTCCACTAAGATGATGACATTTTCACTGAATGTGCTGTTATCAGTTTTAAACTTTTATGTTTTGTATTTTTGAATTTTTTTTATTATCAAATTTGAGACATACCAATAGTATGCTCCGTTCATAGATTAAGAAATAGTACAGAAGACTACTCCAATAAAACATTTATGCTCTGAGTAGTCGATGCCACATACAAACACCTCGTCTTGCAGGCAATCTATTCTACTTAGTCTCACACGCTGAGCACGCAATTGTGGTACGTTAAAATCAAGTACTTCCACAAGACTCATAGAGGTATCTCTACCATCATAGACAATAGTAACTAGGATCAACCTATCAAACAACTATTGGTTCCTTACTCAGTGATGGGTTGGAACCATGAACTGCCTCCACCACAGTGAATTTCGGTAATCCATTCACCAATTTCTCCTCCTTCCTAAGAGGCTTGAGCTTCTTTACCGATGACTTATCCCAAAATAGCCTAGAACTTGAGACCAAGCCCAAAGAACCTTGTTCCAGGCCCATGTCAAGCCCAAAAATTAGCAGCCACACTCCAAGCCCAACTAACAGCCCAAAATACCCATCTAGAGAAAACCCTAGATGCACCTCAGTCAGCCACCAAAGCAGTAGCGCCTCCACCTGAGATACCAACTCCGACCGACCCAGTAGACTTCCGACCAGCCTTAACCCACTCACCGACCACCACGCCGGCGCCGCCATCTCTAAACAATAGGAGGTCTATAAACGATCTTCCCCATTGATTCCCACTGTTCTGCAGTCCCACATAACTGCTCCTTCTCCGTCGTATTCTAGATGATCAATGAACAGAGGGCCTTCTCCTAGGCTTGACAGAGGAAAATCCCCATCACAATCACAAACACTGTTGTCACTCCTCTGTGTCACTAGCACCCCCATTGTAGTCACCCTGCCTTCACAGACGCTACCAACAACCTTGCCGTAAGCCCGACCACCCCGGAACCGCATATAGGCCACTCCACCATTGCCTATCCAACAAGGCAGAAGCACAACAGGAGGAATCCATGTCTCATTCACCAGCAAATCAGTAGCAACAGTTTGGAAAGCTCCGATCTTAATTGAAGTCAAGATTTGGAGAAACAGCCCTAGCAAAGCCATAGAGAGAAGACCAGTATCGGGATGCGCCTGGCGCTTCACACGAGGGTGGGGATGACCGCCGTCGTCATGCTCCGCTGTATAGGTGGACGTCGGCGCCGCTAGGGTTTTAATAAGAAAAGCTCGATGAAAGAGACTCATGCTTATAGTACTTGTATTTTTGAAGTTGTGCTTGAAATAAAAGCTTATTTATAACTGCATTTGTTACGATTGTGCTTAATAAAATGATCATAATTAGTAATTACGTTCCACTAAAATATCGTATAAATAGTGATCGTTGTTGTTGATACTACATAGTACTTAATATAGGAGAAGAAGAAGAAGATCGATTACATTGTATAGCGGCTAGCCATGGAGTCGAGAGCATTTAGTTTCTTCTTAGCGCTCTTCTTGGTCTTCTCGACATCAAAATTGATTTGTTTTGGTGTTGCAGATAATATGATATTTGAAATACCCTGTGAGAAATGGGTTCATACCAGCCTGGAGTGCGCTACCGGTGTTTGGTTTTTTTACTATAAAATGGAGAGAGCTAATAGGTATTGTAATATAGAGTGCACTAAAAGAGGTCACCCCTATGGAACTTGCGAAAGGGTGCCGAATCAACCATCAGTTACTAATCAACAGTGCTATTGCTACTACCCTGTGCCATGCCCCCCTGATAATTGATATTCTTGAAAAGTTCTAGCTTATCGTAAATGAGTCATTGATTCATAAGTCCAATTCTAAAGTAATGCATGCATATGTTTGCATGAATTTTTTTTTTTTAGCAATCTCTTATGAATGTAATGTCCAAGTTCATAAGAATGTGATGATGAAATCTTTTGCGGTCCATTTCATCCAACTTTGCTCATTTTTGCTTACTAACACATACTGCTAAACAAGGAATGCCATCTTTTTTCTCAAGATTTCAATCAGTTCCAAGTTCAGTTTTAAGGAACAGAAAATTCTTCTAGCTCCATTCAATGGCACTTCAGAGATATAGTTGAACTGAAATTTGTAGTTGATTTATATGACTGGTATCATGAATTCATTTGGAGGGGTGATACCAATTGTCCATTTTGTAGTTGATTTGTATATTTTGTTGAACACATTAGCATTCTTCTGTTAGAAATATGAAAAGGGTAATATTATAATTTACATTTGTTGCCTATAAATAGGTTGTTTCTTTCTCTATAGAATTCAAGTCGGTAACAATGTAGTCTTAAATTCCTCTCCACTCTCTTCTTCGTTTTCTTCTTCTTGTTTCTTTGTGTTGCGATTTCAATAAGCCATAAATGTTATCATGGTATCAGAGCTACGGCTCTTGATCCTGTGGACTATTTCATGCGTGTAGGTGCTTTCGTTTTTCCTCTAGCTTCCGCTTTTATTAGTTTCATTAGATTTTAATTCTGTGTATTCCCATTTTCAAACCCTAACCCCCAAAAATTCATTTTCACCTGAATCTTGAAGCCTTGGCCATGGATTCTCACTCAAAGCTTGATCATGATTTCATCATCTGTCATCTATGATTTCGATGTGTTTCAGTTGCTGTGATTTGCTCCAGTTTGCTCAGTCAAGGGTTTCATAATTGCTTCCTTCACTCATTGAGCACTGAGGTGTTGCCTTCGTCACTTGGTTGAATCAAGGTTGCTTCGGTTATTCCCTTGGTAACACAGATTTTCTCATCTTGTTATGGAGCATTTCGTCGAGCATCTGGTATGCGTCACTAATCTCTGGAATATGGTTATGGATATTGGAGCTTTGCTATTCTGGTTCATTAGCCTGGAGTCCAATTCCTAGTTTGTGCATTTTGTCAAACAGCTGCTATGCATGGGTTTCTATACATTGATAGCCTTGCCTTGAAAATTCTTCAATTGTCATTTGGTGGTATAAGGATGTGTTATTCTGACATATGATCTTGATGATTATGGATTCATTCATCTGTCTACATTATTGCCGCACTATACTGCTTAGGGGTGACTCTTTTGGTGACCATAAGGTTGATTGCTGTTGTTTAGTGTTTTCCAGCCACTCATTGTGTTGTCTTACTGATCATAAAACAAATTAAACAAAAACTTTGGTGATGTATAACATAACTTTGGAGATGTCCAGTCCTCCGTATAACATAACCTTTGAAGTATAACATAACTTTTGAAGATGCTTGTTCTCCATATAACAAAACTTTGGAGATGTCTTGTTCTTCTAAAAGAAAAATATTGCAGTGAGTCAAAAAAAGCAAATTGGGATGTGGATGGAAACATTATTGTGTAGCGGCTTACAAGTTCATGTAGTATATGTTGGGGTAATGCAGAAATGTTGAAGGCAAGAATATTTGATGTGAATAGAGCCATGTTGAAGAGTTGTGGGTTTGTTATTTGCTTGTCTTGTCTTCATTAGCTAAAGTACCATTGGAGTTCTGAAGCTAAGGCCAGCTAAGACGATAAAGACCAATTGCCAAATGCATTGCTATTAAAATTTGCATCTAGGGGGTTTCATTTAATTGGAGAATAGGATAGATGAACATATAACCATGATGAACCTTTTCACATGCATTCCAAACACATGTATAACTTGGAGTTGATAATGCACCAGGCTTGGAAGATGAGGATTACAGTGTTCACTGCCTTCAGCAATGTGGATATTCTACTCTTGGTTTTTATTCTAGAAGACAATAGCTGCAGTGAATAACTTGAATATTTGCTTTGTTTGTCTATGGCTTGCAAGAGGTGAAAAAGGTGTCTATGCTTCATAATATATAACTTGGTTATTTGAAGTAGTTTGCTGGTAACTTGGCCTCAGGAGGTGCAGCTGATGCTTCTTCTCTTTTCTTTGTCTACTCTTTGGACTATGCCGGTACCCAATTGGCTGATGGGTCTAAGGCTGCAAAGAAGGGAGGAGAAAGACAATCCAATGGTCTGATTGATGTCTACAAGAAGACATTGAAATCTGATGGTATTGTTGGTCTATACGGTGGATTCAATACATCATGTGTTGGTATCTTGTTTACCGTGGTTTGTACTTTGAACTGTATGATTCACTCAAGCTTGTGGTCCTAACGGGAGGTTTGCAGGATAGTTTCTTTGCTAGCTTTGCTTTTGGATGGGTCGTCATCAATGGTGCTGGTCTTGCTTCCTACCCAATTGACACTCTTCGTAGAAGAATGATAATGACCTCCGGTGAAGCTGTCAAGCACAAGAGTTCTTTTGGTGTTTGACATGTAAATGGAAGCTAATTTGTCAATGGATGTGGATGCTTGTAATTACCTGCTTTGCTACAGATCTTACTTCCCAACTTGGTGTAATTGTCATCTAATCCATTACTATTGCTGTTGTGCATACTATTGCTATACCATATCACAGGGAGTCGACTTACATTCTGATTGAAGCTTATTGGGATACCATTACTGGTATGACTTGGCTGCTATTGAATATGCTGAGCCAGTAACAAAGCAGAATTGACACTTATATTAACATCAGGTTATGCAAGCATTGAAGAAGAACCAGTTCTAGTATATCATGGGTTCCAACCATCATGCTTGGTACCCAAGCATATGGTTGAAGGGGGGTGTTAGAAATATGAAAAGGGTAGTATTGTAATTTGTATTTGTTGCCTATAAATAGGCTGTTTCTTTCTCTATAGAATTCAAGTGGTAACAATGTAGTCTTAAATTCCTCTCCACTCCCTTCTTCGTTTTTCTTCTTCTTGTTTCTTTGTGTTTCGATTTCAATAAGCCATAAATGTTATCATCTTCTCCTATTGAGATGACGGAACGAGTTAAATTTTAGGAATATGAAGCTCAATCCTGCAATCCAACACAATTAGTCGATTACAATATCATATGATTCATATCATCGGGTAGAGGTTACGAACCATACATAGTACAGAAGGAGGAATTGGACAATGAATGGAAAACAAAGCAAGCAATGATGAACAAGTTGGTAGAGATTAGATTAGATTGATCCTCCCCAAAATGTCAACCAACTCTAATTCCCCAGCATTTGGCAAATGCTTGGAACGCGCAAACGAATAATGAATGGAATAAGTGGGTGTGGTTAGCAAAGCTAATGATCCATTTGCTTGTATCAAAAGTTTACATCATCATTGTATGAGAAAATTTGTTGCCCTCTTGATGGAAACTGTATCTACTTTGTTGTCTCAAAGCATAAAATTGCCTTTCCCTTACCTGCTGCTATAAATTATTTGGTGTAGTGCAGTTGGTTTGCTTTTAAGTACTTGTTCTTATTAGCCTCATTTTGGGCCTCCTCAACTTTTCCATGATTGTCTTTATTGCAATTCAAGCTGCTAGGACTGGTTCTTCTTTCTGGTTTTCATTGTTTATGGTTGACACTTGACAATACCAGAAAGCAATAAAGACTTGCATGATATGGGAATAGGAGAGATCTAATATTTGTTTCCCAGTAAGTGGCATTTCTCGTGAGTATTCAATATAATCATACCCTTTGAACTCTTACTCCACGTGCTTTGGGATAAGCCGGCATAGCCTGCCATTGAAAACCAGTCATATGCTATATTTTTGGCCTTTTCTATTCAAACAATATGCAATTTCCATTAGGCAAAATACCCAGTGTCTACATGTGTAGGTAAATAATGGGATTATGGAGCCCAAAAATCCCCTTGTTTATAAAATGTGTATATCACTCAATAATCAATAGTAATGTGGTCCACTCCGCATGTACTTTTGGACATGACATGATGCTTTAGAGAAATTTCTTACCTTCCAAGAGATGGGTGGGTGGGTATGTCCTTTGTTAGCACAAAAGTTACACCTTCAACCTTCAAGGTTTGGCAGAAGAATTTTCAATCGACGCATAAGATAGTCTTATATGTTATATTAAATTTTAGAGTTAAATTATGCCGTAAATGAACCCATGGATCAAAAAGTGATGTAAATTATTGTATTAAACATTTATTACACCAAAAAAAACTGGCAGATATGAATCTTAAAATTATTATTAAATAAACTCAAATCCAATTGTTTGAACGATAACGGTTAATAATCTGATGACAACAGTGGAAATTATTCTATGCACCGACGGTGTAAGTGACCCAAGCCTTATAAAATAATCTCAACCCTTGATATTTATTATCAACTTTATTTTTAATAAACAAAAAGTGTATTTAATGCAATCTAACCATTCATTTATGTTGGTGCAAGTGCACGGCGGTGCTCTGAATAATCTCTCTGACAACAGAACATTATATCCTTTTCGGAACTAAAATGAAATTGTTCCATGATGACCATACTTGCATAGTTGGAACTTGGAAGATTAAAGTTAGATTTGGATGGGACCATGGAAAAGAACAACCTTGAGCAGGCAGCGGCCTGTGGGTGAAAGGCCCAAAGTTGGCATCTCCCGCCCCCAAAGCATCCCCAAAATGACAACATCACCCCCCTCCAAACCTTTTCAAAATGATACCCACACATCATCTTCCACAAAAAGCAAAACCTAAAATCATTGCCTACGTATGGGAGGGCCATTTACGTAATTTCGAAATTCAAAAAGTTTTGGAGGATTGAGAAACACACAAAGTGACACAACGCACAACGCTGAGAAAAGGTGAAGCTTTAAATAATAATTTGGCACCCGAAATGACGAAACAGCCCTTCATCATTTATAATAGTCCCGTGAATCTCTCCCTGCTTTCCCAGTAGACAAAGCTCTGGTTTAGCTCAGATCTCTCTCTCTCTCTCTCTCTCTCCCCTCGGTTCGTTTGTGGTTTGAGAACAAGGGTCAAGTTTCAGAGAGACAAAGACCGACCCTGTTCTCTGTTTCATCCCATTTGTGAATGGCACATTTCATTTGGGTTCATATTGTTGTTGATTCCAGCTCGATCTGTAGGTAGCTCAGAGCCAAAAAGCCCCACAAAGGTAGGAGCTTTCTTGTTCAATGGTGATTATCTTATATGTATTTTCAATTTTCCGGGTTTGATCATTAATGGGTTGCTGGCTTTTTTGTTCAACTATGGCTTTTGAGCGACAAAGTTTCTGGCTTTATTGTGTGTTTAATGGTTGTTGTTGGTTTCAAGAGATTAATGGGTTGTGTGTTTGATTGGAAATGGGTTTACGTAGCTGTTTTTGGCATTGGGTTTCTTTCGGCTTTATTATTAGGTAGCAAAAGAAGGGTATATATAAATCTCACCAATGGCTGTATAATAGGTGCATGATTGAGGAGCTGGAATTGGTGTCTGTGGAAGTAAGGTTGTGTGTTGGGCTGTAGTGAAATGACAATGGATCTACACCCATCAATGGCGCAAAGTGTGAGAACGAGTAGGTCCTCTTTTAGCTCCAGCAATGGCAATGAGGATACTCCTGTGCACAGCTCTACCGCATTTTTGAATGGGGATGATTATGACAGCGATAGCTCCAGCGTGGCACCACCGTAAGTTGCTTGCCTATTCCTCTTGACCAATGTCACATAAGACTGTAACTTTTGCTTTCAATGCCTTCATTGTATGAATTCGTTATGCCAATATTATGTGTTAGGTTATTAGAAATGGAATTGAAGTGAGGCATGTAAAGTTATAGACTTGTATGAAATGAACATCAACGTGTTTATTCTCAAACTTATCGGTTGGCAAATCTCAAGAAGGGTTTGCAACTGACTTATGATGTTGTATTGCCTCTTACTGTCACCATTGCTTCCACTTGCAGGACACCAAGGACGCTATCGATGGATATCCCAGCAGAACTTGCTGGTGCCATACCCTTGATTGATAGATTTCAGGTAGGAATGTACATTTTCTAACTATTAATGTGGTAACCCATGTTGCTTACACAAACATATATGCACACACTATCCTTTGGATTGTTAGTTCCACAAAAATCATATTAGACAAAGACATCAAGTACTTACCGTCCATTATTTTATAGGTAGAGGGATTTTTGAGGTTAATGCAGAAGCAGATTCAGTCTGCTGGAAAACGGGGGTTCTTTTCTAAAAAATCTGTTGGTCCTCAACCTCGAGAAAAGTTCACTTTTGAGGACATGCTGTGCTTCCAAAAGGTAAGTAGATTCTATGTTTCACTACATCATTATTAAGTATAAGCTTAGAACCCTTTAAAGAGCTTAAACACGGTTTTACAGGATCCTATACCTACATCCTTACTTAAAATCAATAGTGACCTGGTTAGCCGGGCAATGAAACTGTTCCAGACCATTCTGAAATACATGGGAATCGACTCATCTGACCGATTTACTCCACCAAGCTTAGATGAAAGGATTGAACTTGTTGGAAAGTTGTATAAGCAAACATTGAAGCGAACAGAGCTCCGTGATGAGCTTTTTGCACAGATTTCCAAACAAACAAGAAATAATCCTGATAAGTATGCATCTTTTTTGCCTTTCCCAGTTTCTTTTATTTTTGAAATGATTTTGGCATGTAGATGATTTTGTATGCTTGATATGTTGCCTTACCTGATTTATTTTTACATAACAGGCAATGCTTAATTAAAGCATGGGAATTGATGTATTTGTGTGCATCCTCCATGCCCCCTAATAAGGACATCGGTGGCTATCTGTCTGAGTATGTCCATAATGTTGCACATGGTGCGAATATTGACAGTGATGTTCGAGTCCTAGCATTAAATACTTTAAATGCTTTGAAGCGTTCTGTCAAGGCTGGACCAAGGCATACAATACCAGGCCGGGAGGAGATAGAAGCACTTTTAACTGGTCGAAAGCTTACAACAATAGTGTTTTTTTTGGATGAAACTTTCGAAGAAATCACATATGACATGGCAACAACAGTGGCTGATGCTGTTGAGGTACCTTTAAGCTCAACTTTACAGTATTGCGACTGTGAATTAAGCCAACTTATATCTATGGTCCTGAATTGTCTGAATGATTGATGGCATATGCTTAGACTTTACCATGATTGTAACCTTTAAGTCCTTATCAAGTTCACTCCGATTTCAGTTTTGTTCTTTAAAATTTCTCAAACCTTATTAGTTCTGGTTCAACTTTTTTGCAGGAACTTGCAGGGATAATTAAATTGTCAGCATTTTCTAGCTTTAGTCTGTTTGAATGCCACAAAGTTGTAACAGGCTCGAAATCACCTGACCTCGGAAATGGTACATCTTTTACTTACTCCTGGAAGGCTTCCTATTATTGCATTCAGTGAACTGTTTCTCTAATGTGCATGCTCTTGTTATTCAGAGGAGTATATTGGACTAGATGACAACAAATACATAGGGGATCTGCTGGCAGAATTTAAAGCAGCAAAAGATCGAAGTAAAGGAGAAATTTTGCATTGCAAGCTGACATTTAAAAAGAAGCTATTTCGGGAGTCAGATGAAGCTGTAGCAGACCCAATGTTTGTGCAGTTGTCCTATGTTCAAGTGCGTAATTCCTGTAGAATCATTGTTGAGCTACTTAATCCATTGTTTTATCAGTTTGGTGATGTTCATATTCATCGACATGTTGCTAACTTGCTCTTTGAACAAAACTGACGCAACTGTTGCTTCAGAGCTGTCAATGTGTGAATGCGTGGGCGTAACAATTTCTATGCTACTATTTTGCTTATAGAGTTTGGTTATATTGTTACAGTTGCAACATGATTACATCATGGGAAATTATCCTGTGGGAAGAGACGATGCTGCACAGCTTTCTGCATTGCAAATATTGGTTGATATTGGATTCGTTGGTACCCCTGAATCATGCAAGTTAGTATCGTCCCTAATTATTTCTTATTTGTGTTTACATTTCGGTTTCATCTTGTATAGCATTTGCAAACATATAGGTGGTCCCGTATTCTTTTTATTTTCTGATTCCAATTTGTTGAGAATAATATTTTTCAGTGACTGGAATTCGCTTTTGGAACGCTTTCTACCTAGACAAATTGCAATCACACGCGCAAAACGGGAGTGGGAGTTGGATATTCTTTCTCGTTACCATTCAATGGTAAAATGGAACTCTTTATTTCAGTGAATGACTAAATTTCTCCAACAGAAGCTACTGTTAAAGTTTTCTACTTAAATTCTGCAATTTTTTTTTGTTTTCTTGTTTTTTGTTTATGTTTTTTTTTTTTTTACAATGGAGCATTCAGTACCTGGCAATGCAAATCAGTTGTACAATTTCTTCTCTACAGCTGTGAAAAAATTAGAGACAACATTTTTGTATAACTGTTTACATGGGATTTTTTATTTTATTTTTTTATATAAGATACCTTTTGTTATGTGGTAGCAAAACTTGACAAAAGATGATGCAAGACAACAATTCTTGCGAATACTGAGAACACTTCCTTATGGGAATTCAGTGTTCTTCAGTGTTCGCAAGATAGATGATCCTATTGGACTTCTGCCCGGGCGGATCATTTTGGGAATCAACAAAAGAGGGGTGAGTTTGAGTGCGTATATTGATATATGTGAATTTTATATTTAAATGTACCTTGTTTTAATCTCATATTGACATTATGATATTTCATTCTACAGGTTCATTTTTTTCGTCCTGTTCCAAAGGAATATCTACATTCAGCAGAACTAAGAGACATAATGCAATTTGGTAGTAGCAATACTGCTGTTTTCTTCAAGATGAGAGTTGCAGGTGTTCTTCACATATTCCAATTTGAAACTAAGCAGGTTAGACACCTCTGTATGTTAGAAGTTTGTTTTTCTATCCAGAAAATTTGCAATTTGCTGATTGTTCATTTAAGAAGTTTCAGGCTTCTACACCTTTAGTTCTTTATTTATTTATTTATTTTTTACTTAGTTGCATTTCTCCTTTTCATTCAGGGTGAAGAAATTTGCGTTGCTCTTCAAACACATATAAATGATGTCATGTTGCGCCGCTACTCTAAAGCTCGGACCGCTTCTAGTGGTTCGACGAATGGAGATATTTCTAACAATTTGAAGCCCTCTGATGAAGTGCATGAAAAACGTGTACAAGATTTGTCAAAAGCTGTTGAAGAATCTCAGCGGAATGTTGATCAAGTAAGAAACTAACTTTTTAATGTGCTGAACTATTCAATAACTGTAACGAATTGCTTTTCTAAAAACTAATTGCTGGTTGAATTAATAATAATATTTGCATCGAACACAATGACTCTTCCAAGGTTAAGGAGATGAGTTTATGGACCTTTAGTTCTTTGATTGAATACGTATGTGGAACAACATAGTGCAATGATACTTTATAACCACATAGGTCATCTTAATAACAGCTTTACATGATTGCTTGCGGAAAAGCAATTCATTATATGACCTACTTGGTCCGGTGGTCCCTCCTAGTAAAGGGGCTTGCTATGTTAATAACATCTGCTCCATGTAAAATATAAGCCTTTTATTATTTAGTAAAATCTCTACACATTATTAAACGAATTGAGTTTAATTAATCCGTATGTTTCTTCAGTTGCTGGAAGAATTGCGTGAAAAACAAAAACAAGAAGCGAAACTGCAAGATGATTTGGATAATTTAAAGCAATCATTGGCATCTGAGAAGCAAAACTTGTCAGAAGTTGCAGGCGACCACAATAGACTAAAGTCATTGTGTGATGACAAGGACAAGGCACTTAAGGTCAGTGTGATTAGTTTTGCATAGTTATTCTTTGCAGTAGGCTAAGCTTGAATTCATTCTAATTGATTCCGAAATCTGTTAGGTTGCACTGGCAGAGAAGAAGAGCTTGGAAGCACAGTTGGCAAAGCTGAGTAATCAAGCAGTGCAGAAAAATGACAAGACAAATCTGGTTGGTGGAGGAAACAACCAGGTAATTTGTTGGCAACAATATATCAAATGCTATCGATTCAATAAATCTTGTTATTTCAAATGATAGAAAAATCACCATGGACTGTATTTTGATATCTTACATAGGTTTTGGATAAACTCAAAGATGAGATAAAGCTTCGTACTGAGGAGTTAAAAGAAAAAGAAGAAACTATAGGGAGACTAGCGGACGATAAATTACTACTGGAGCAAACCATATCTGGCCTTGAAAAGAGTAAAGCTGATGAGGTGATTCCTTTAAAAGATGAATTCGGTGCTGGAATCTTTGTTTTTCCTTTTGAGTTTTTGCCTTTATGTTTTATGGTAACATTTATGTTTTATGGTAACACAAAAGAGAAATATATCCACTGTGAGTGTTCTCTGCAGATTGATTCTCTAGAGAAAACTTTTGAGCAAGAGCGCAAAGCATTAAAGCTTCGAGTTTTTGAACTTGAAAAGAAGCTTGAAGGAGTTAATCAAGAATTAGCTGTTCTAAAGTCAACTCTTGCAAGCAGGAACTCGGAGATTGCTGCATTACAGAATAACCTAAGGGAATTGGACGAATTGAGAGAAATGAAAGAGGTGATGATTGGATTTTATTTTATTGTTGTTCTTACTTGCTTGGACGTATTTTACTTTTAAGTTTCTAAAAATTGAGAGTACTTTGCCAATTAATATGTGTGATTTCAGGATATCGATAGAAAGAATGAGCAAACTGCCTCCCTCTTGAGGATGCAGGGGGCTCAACTAGCTGAGATGGAATCCCTTTACAAGGAGGAACAACTTCTAAGGAAGCGCTATTTCAACACCATAGAAGGTTGATATTTTCTCAAAATGTTTTCAACATGTGAGTGAGCATTCTTTTAATCTCTCACTATTTGTGGCAACTAAAATTTGGTCCCGTTGTACACCTCTCAGATATGAAAGGCAAGATCAGAGTTTATTGTAGATTAAGACCTATGAGTGAAAAAGAGATTGCTGAAAAACAAGGATGTGCAGTTTCAAGTATTGATGAGTTTACAGTTGAACATCCATGGAAAGATGAAAAACAGAAACAGCATACATATGATCGTGTATTTGATGAGCATGCCACCCAAGAAGATGTGTTTGAAGATACAAGGGCAAGTTTCTTTTACTCTATCATTTTCCTTTAATTGCTATGAAATATGTCACTTGTAATCTATTGACAATTTTTCCTGGCCTAATGCAGTATTTGGTACAATCTGCCGTAGATGGATACAACGTGTGCATATTTGCTTATGGGCAAACAGGTTCTGGGAAGACATATACCATTTATGGTTCAGAAACTAAACCTGGACTTACTCCTAGAGCTACTGCAGAACTTTTTAAAATCTTGAAGCGAGATAGCAACAAGTTCTCATTTTCTTTGAAGGTATATGTTCTAAATTTTATAAAATGAACAGTTGTTACCACTCAAATTAAGTTTCTGAAATATGTTGCATTGATGCATCTCTCCTATTTGGTTTATGCATACACTAGTATTTACAGCCCTCAGAGACTAGTATGTATGTTCCCCCCCCCCCCAAAAAAAAAAAAAACACGTGGTGAATAAAAAACCAGACTTTTATCTTTCAAAATTGGAAGGAAATATAAGGAGAAGTTGATCATATCTTGTTTAACCCCCAGAAACATATACAGAAACCTCATCCATTGTCATTAAGCCTTTGAATTCATCTATATATTCTAATGCAGGCATATATGGTGGAATTGTATCAAGATACACTGTTAGACCTTCTATTGCCCAAAAATGCAAAGCGTCCAAAATTAGATATCAAAAAGGATTCAAAGGTAACTGTTTTCCACCTTTATAAGTCGTGTATACTTTGGATTCAACCTTTTATATTTGAATTTTTCCTGCATGTTTGAGGTCATTCTTAATGGTTATTTGTGGTGCTAGGGCATGGTATCAGTTGAAAATATAACGGTTCTATCAATTTCGACACATGAGGAGCTGAAAAACGTCATTCAAAGAGGATCTGAACAACGGCATACGTCAGGCACTCAAATGAATCAAGAAAGTTCAAGATCTCACCTCATAGTGTCGGTTATTATTGAAAGTACCAATCTTCAGACGCAGTCTGTTGCAAGAGGAAAGGTATACTATTATTCAGCATAAAATGTGTAAATATTTTCCTATACACATTCGATAAAATCATACAGATAATACACATTTGTTTGCATTTAATTCTCACCCTTTTCCTTCCATTGTTATGCTGAACGAATCTGGCATTTACTTATAATGGTAGAATGTAAACTTTAAAGCCTGGTTTGATTGTTTGGAATTATGATTACTAATATCTTTTGTTCACTTAATTTTTGGCAGCTAAGTTTTGTGGATCTTGCTGGTTCGGAAAGAATAAAGAAGTCAGGTTCTGCGGGCAGTCAACTCAAAGAAGCTCAAAGCATCAACAAGTCACTTTCAGCACTCGGAGATGTGATTGGTGCTTTATCTTCTGGTGGACAGCACATACCCTACCGGAATCACAAACTAACAATGTTGATGAGTGATTCCCTTGGTGGTAATGCCAAGACGCTTATGTTTGTCAATTGTTCTCCTACCGAATCAAACATGGATGAGACATATAATTCTCTAATGTATGTTCTATTCTTTATTCACTACAGAAGTTTTTAGTCTTACATTACTTTGATTCACTTCTTGATTATGTATAGGGACCTCCTATGTAAAACAATTCGTTGATTTGTGCTGATTCAGGTATGCATCAAGAGTGCGAGCAATCGTGAATGATCCAAGCAAGAATGTATCTTCAAAAGAGATCATGCGACTGAAAAAGCTGGTTTCTTATTGGAAAGAACAAGCTGGAAAGAGAGGAGAAGATGAGGATTTAGAAGAAATCCAGGATGAGCGGCCACCAAGAGAGAAAGGAGATGGCCGGCACTCGATGTAAAATGTTTCCCTTGCGCACAGTGGGAAAATTCAATACCAGAAATACTGGTTTTGCAAGATTGTAGGCAGAATTTTGTAATGAAAACTAGGGCTTCAGCAAGGTGTATCGGATCAGTATACTAGATTTAGATCGTTTGTCTGTTCTAGTTGCTATTTGTAGGATCTTGATGACCTCTTTTTCTCATTGAACTAAGAATGAGGATGTTGTAATTTAATTAGGAGGATATAAGTTGTACACTTGTATAGTCTACATCTTGTGTATATATTTCAAACTCTTCTTAATTTGTATATGGAGTTCTTCTCATTTTTTAATTCAAATCGTCTTCTTCTTATCCAATACAGGACAAGAGTGGAAATTGCGTGCCCGCAAAATCTCACATGCAATGTATGCAAATCAGCAGATGTCGTGCTAAAGTTTCTTGCTTTTTTGGCCGGCATGGCAGTTTAAGCTTTTACCAATGCAGGAAATTAGCGATACAGAAATGGACAACCACTGAATTCCAAGATAACACTCCGATCCCATTAAAGATATGAATTAATACGTCATACGTGTAATGGATTATAGCAAGGACACTAGGAGTAGGACAGACTACATCAGTATAAATTGGACTGTCCAAAATGACTCCAAACCATAGCGTATCGCCAGAGAAAACCAACAAAGAAACTCAGAAATGGCTATTCCAGTGATTGATCTGAATCAGTTTCCAGACTCTGAAGAGTACAAAAAACTGAGGGAAGCATCAGAGGAATGGGGTTGCTTCAGGCTAGTCAACCACAAGATCCCATTGACTCTGATGTCAGAGATGAAGATGGTGGTCAGATCTCTTCTTGATCTACCCATGGAGATTAAGAAGAAGAACTGTGATGTCATAGCTGGCAGTGGCTACATGGCGCCTAGCAAGGTCAACCCTCTCTATGAGGCTTTGGGTCTCTATGACTTGGGATCATCTCAGGCTGTGCAGACCTTTTGCTCTCAGTTGGATGCTTCTTCCTACCAGAGGTTAGCTAAGGGCTGCTTTGCTAACTCCATCATTTCTACTTGCTGCTCATATTTTGATGATAATCTAGCCTGTGGTCTTCAGTAGCTGAATTGATGTATTTAATTAGTATATGATCGGATTCATGTGTTATGTACAATCTTTATATTGACCTTCTGACGCCATAACATAACATATCTTAAATAAGACGACAATTAAGTAAACAACATGGTCTATGTTATTGCATTGTTTGCTGAAGTTGGTATTTTTTTTAATGTTACTGAATGAGCAGAGAGGTGATAGAGAAGTATGCAGGAGCAATTTATGAGCAGATAGTGGATATAGGGCATAAGTTGGCAGAGAGTCTCGGTTTGAAGACCGGTTTTCTTAATGGGTGGCCTTGCCAGTTTAGGATAAACAAGTACAATTTCACTCCTGAATCCGTTGGATCTTGCGGAGTTCAGATGCACACAGATTCGAGTTTTCTGACGATTCTTCAAGATGATGAAAATGTTGGAGGTCTTGAAGTGATGAGCAAGTCTGGTGCTTTTGTACCAGTTGATCCTTGTCCAGGCACTCTCGTTGTCAATCTTGGAGACATTGCTAAGGTAGGTATATGGGTAACATAAATTATATTGCTAGTAACTTTTGCTAATTTACCCTAATAAAAAGCCAGTAAATTACCCAAAATTCTGTTTCTTACATGCATGCATCTGGTTGTTGTTGTTGTTGTTGGTATATACATTAAGGCTTGGAGCAATGGGAGGCTGCTCAATTTGAAGCACAGAGTTCAATGCAGGGAGGCCACCATTCGAGTCTCCATTGCTACCTTTCTATTGGGACCAAAGGAGGAAGTACTGGAAGCTCCTCCGGAATTTGTTGATTCGGAGCATCCACGTCTCTATGTCCCTTTCACTTATGATGATTTCAGAAAGCTCAGAATCTCCAAAAAATTGCATGCTGGTGAAGCTCTAGAACTTGTGCGCATCAAGTCTTAATTGACTGATATGATCCAAGCTAGTTGGCATATGTCAGCCTGCCTCTTAGAAGTTGACTAAATAATCCATTCTAGAGCGTACCTGTATTAACGGATCTTGTCTAATTACGAATGGTCAAGTCAGATTTGTTCTATGAATCTATCAGCTGTTCTTGAACTTATTTCTGTTTACCATTTGATTTAACATGAAATGAAAAAGAAATCAGCAAAGTAGTTAATTTCTTTTCATTTTAGGAGGAAAAATAAATAGAATGAAAATTACACACCAATTCCATTTCCATGTGTGAGAGTGAGGCTCAAGTGGCCTAGGACCGATTTGAAGTCAGAGTCAGGAATGGCTTAAGGAAACATTTCAAACCAGCGAGGACGTAATTTCAAAGAATGGAGTGCATATGGAGTTGTAAATAACAAAATACTCCTCAACGCGACAGGAAGGCCTTTCAAAGAAGCATATGGAGTGCTCTTTTGATAAGAAGCAACAAGAAACTAGTTGTTCTTCAGAGTGGTAAGATATATTTAGCAATCCATTAATAAATAGAGAGAGGAATGAGAAGAAGGTTTGGTTGGAAGGTTTGTTTATAAGCTAGATGTTCTTCCTGTACGTAGGTTTTCCATTGAAAATATCAGTCATAACCTTGATCCCTTCGTTACTTTGGTATGAAAGTTTATCACACTAAAACAATTTTTCATAGCCATATGGTAAAACAAACAATGTCCTTAATTCATTCCAATTCAACTGTACTGGATTGGCCGATTTGGTCAGACTAAATTTGATCCTGCACACCGGTGTCACTGACTCACTGCCGAAGGTGATGTTACTCATGAGTAGCCCGGCAAAAGTCTCAAGTAGATCATAGGTCTTGGGCCTCTCGTTAGCAATCGGGTGAGAGCAGGGCTGCCCAATAAGCAAAGACACACAGTGGAATATTACTGCCTCTATGTATGGGGATACCTCTGTATGTAAAACAATTCAGTCGCTCCACAAGATAGAAGTCATAGAACCATTCCTCCATGACCGTGACCGCTGCAGCACCGACAGTCCCAAAGTCGACCACCACCTCTTCCGTTAAGGCTAACGCCTCAGCCGAACGAGAAGCCATGTCCTCTGCCATTAGATGATCGGAAAAAGTGTGCTTCTACCCTAGAGTTTCACAACCCTAGCACTCTACCAGAGTAAAGATGCTAGAATTTTTTATTTTTTATTTTTAATAATTTTTTTGATCAGATATAAACAACTCAAATATACTACAACTAGTATTTCGTGAGTCGAACTCACAACCTCTCACTTTTAAAGAAAAGACTATGCCACTAGACCAAATGATACTGGATTTTTATTTTTAATAGTTGATGATAAGTGATAATATATTATATTTATTAATAATTTGAATTATAATTGGTGTACCATTGATATACTTTTTTAAGGTTCTCTAAGGGCTAAACTTATAACAACTTATAACAATTTCAATGAGTTGTTGACTTGAGAAAATCTTAGCCGCTAGATTTAGAATATGTTGCTGAGGGCACTTGTCCTCTTACGTTTTAACGTGTTCGGTTGGTGAATACTGCTTGGAGTTGGGTCCCCTTGCTATTGCGTTTGGGCTTAAGGCTCTCTACTTGGGCCTCTGTATTAGGCTACATATTTAATTACTTTCCCGCTGCCACACCTGGTGGTTTGGTTTGCACGGCCTCTTATTTTTATTTTTCAGTTGAGTCCGGGGACGCTCTTTATGTGTAGCCTATAAGGTGATTCTACGGAAACATGAATAAATAAACCCTGATTTATTTGGGGTCTTCCTTGATAGTATCAGGTTACTTAGCTACTTGGAGCTTCACTTTATGGTAGTATTATGTTAGATTCTTTGAGGGTTTTTACTTTAGAGTTTTATTTCATGGCTCAATATTGTTGTAGCCCGATTTTTTGGGTGTGTATATGAATTTATCACTTCAGAACACTTCTGTACACTTCCGCTAGTTGATCTTTTATCTGGTTACAGTCCATCGTTCCATTTTCCAGGGCTCGGGGCACCGGAAGGAACCCGGAAATAATTTGGAATGTAGTATGGTTCTTCTGGCATTTATACAACACTTTTGTCCATACATTTAAGCCTAGCTAATCTTTGTTGTCATTAAGCTTTTAAAATATCAAGAGGATTTCTGTATACATGGCACACTTTTGTGCTACTGCAAACATATTTTTGTTTCAATAAAAGTACAGACATGAAAATGAGGGAATTCTCCTATGCTAGCTGTGGCACATCATGTAGTGAAATTCAAACTGCCTAAAAAAATCTCACATCTTCTATTTTGAGAATGGGAGGCAAAATAAAACTCGGTCATCTGCGGCTTAACTGCCTAAATTACAGCCAATAATTGTTACTGTACCCGTGCATGATCAAATACTTGGCACCCAAGCTTCGAGAATCATTACAAGCATTAAGTGCCCTGTTACTGCAAATGCTTGCTGGCCGACATGAAACCGAGATATTAAACGTCGGCGAGCGTCAAACCGCATTAATCCGGTGCTAGAATGAAGTCAAACCAGTGAGCACATAACTCAAATATATATATATATATATATATATATATATCCAGAGTGGAGCTCCTTTTTTAAATAACGTATGAAGTTTGAGTTTTTGGTCACTTTTCGGTCGCATATCTACATCTCGACCGTTCAGTTTTTAGGTACTAGTGTATAGATCATCTCTGCAAATGTTCAGCCAAATTGATGATCGTTAAGGTTTCTTACTTGCTTAAACCAATGGACGGACTGAATCTGTCAACCTGAACCGTACTAGCTTTAAGGCAATTATCAATGTCTTAACGATCATCATTTTGGCTGAAAATTTGCAGAGACGATCTATACACTAGTATCTAAAAAGTGAACGGTCGAGATGTGGATGTGCGACCGAAAAGTGACCAAAAACTCGAACTTCACATGTTAATTGAAGATTTTCAAAGCGGAGCTCCACTTTGGATAAGATCTATATATATATATATATACAGATCCTATCCAGAGCGAGGTTAGGGTTTAGGGTCACTTTTCGGTCGCATATCCACATCTCAACCGTTCAGTTTCTAGGTACTAATGTATAGATCATCTCTGCAAAATTTCAGCCAAATTGATGGTCGTCAAGACATTGATAACTGCCTTAAAGCTAGTACGGTTCAGGTTGGACAGATTCAGTTCGTCCATTGGTTTAAGCGAGTTAGATACTTTAAAGACCATCCATTTCGTTGAAATTTTGCAGAGATGATCTATACATTAGTACCTAAAAACTGAACGGTTGAGATGTGGATATGCGACCGAAAAGTGACCCTAAACCCTAACCTCGCTCTGAAATTTCAAAGCGATGCCTCGCTCTGGATAGAATCTGTATATATATATATATATACTGGACCAATGTTTGGGAGTGATAGAGGAGCCGGAAGAGAAGCAGTAGTGGTGGAGAGATCAGGGGTTGAAGAGCCAGAATCCTCCGCCATTGGAGGTGAAGCTATGAAGCTAGGTTGACGAAGAAGGAGTACTGAGAGAGCTAGGTTGGATCAGATCGATATATAGCTAAGAAAATGTGAGTGAAAAGGGTGTCTAGTTTTCATTGAGAATTACATGGAGGTATATAAAGAGACTCGGCAACACCTAACAAACTAATAGTCTTGAACTGGTTGGTTTGGAAGGGATTGTTTGGTTTAAGCTATTTGTTCCAACTGTTTAATTTCCATTGAAGTCCTGGTAACCCAATTGTCAATATCATAATCTTGGATCCTTGATTTTATCACAGAAAACTTAAGTCAAGAGGGCAGTAAAAAAATAATAATAATAAGAATCTGTATCATCTATAAATATGTATATCCAACAGAATTTACAAATTACACATGGACATTCATTCACGTACCTTTGGTGAAAAACAAAAGAGGAACCAATTAAAAACTATGAAATTTCTATGTTTATTCAAATGGCGGAGAGGAAAAATAAACAAAATGGGACTTATTCAAATGGTAGAGAGGAAAAATAAACAAAATGGGACCAACACTGGTTGAGATCTTATCTTACAGAATGAGCGAACACTTAAACCAAGGAAGAGCTGTCACTATATATTCCTGCTCCTCCGTACCGGTCCTGGCTATCCCTGCTGTCCAAATGTGGGCTCCACTCAGACCTATCGGAGGCTGACATCCCGACAGGCCAGGACGACGTCGTGTTAACCGTGTTGGCAATGCTGCTCACTCCTTCCGGCATGGAAGGCCACACGAAAGAGGGTTTGAAAGGTGGGACTCGGGGGACTGGAACCGACCCGGACATGATTTGAACTATAGTTTGGGTCTTGGGCCTTTCGTTCGCAATTGGATGGGAACAAGCCAGCCCAAGAAGCAAAAGCCTTTGGGCCTCCTCAATTACGTAGTCATTACCCAACCTCTCGTCCACAGCCTCCAGCACACGCCCTTCTCTATGCAACGACCATACCCAATCCACTAGAAATTGGTATCCGCCGATTTTTGTCCACGGCCGTTGACCGCACACAACTTCTAGAACCACCGCCCCGAACCCGTACACGTCAGACTCGCATGTGGCTTTTCCTGTGTGCAAGCACTCCGGGCCGATGTACCCCATCGTGCCCGGGACACCTTCGAGTTCAGCGTATGAGGTCTTTTCATTGTCCAGGGCGCGGGCCAAGCCGAAGTCGCCTAGGCGCGCGTTGAAGTGGGTGTCAAGCATTATGTTGCTAGCCTTGAGGTCTCTGTGGACTACTCTTTGGTCGTACTCGTTGTGGAGGTAGTGTAGGGCTGAGGCCACACCCGAGACAATCTTGTACCTCTGTTTCCATCCTAGGGTTGTGTTTTCCGGCCCGGAGAATAGGTGGTTGTCCAAGCTCCCGTTTGGCATGTACTCGTAGACAATGAGAAGCATCCCATTCTTGTGGCACCAACCTGTTTGTCACAAATTGAATCGATCAAACACAACGCACCATCCCAAACATGGTCATGCCAGCTGGTTCAACTTTCCATTGTAAACGCAATATTTCTTCAATAACAGCCCACTAATACACATAAGGGCAATGATATAGGGCCTTAATGAGGCCTAAGATTTGTGGCCTCAAATCTTAGGTGTCATGCCATGTAAGCAAATATAAATTTTATTTTTAATTTCACATATATATTTTGCCACATCATACTATTGCAACACCAACTCTATCATTTTATACTTCCTTTTAGATGTTAGGGGGTGAATTACTTACAATAATGAATTTAATTAGGTGACGAAAAAAAAAAAAAGCTATTAATTATGTATTAATTTAAGAGATATGTCTACAAATTCTTTGACCAATATTTTTCTTAATTTAATTAAATTCTTTCCTATAATTTTTCTTTCCAAATAGTATTAATATATTGAATTAGGTGTCAAGAAATAGGCATTAACTTTTCTTTCCAAACATTGATTAATTTCATCCAAAAAACTAGCATTAATAAATTGATTTTGGAAAATACATATGTCTAAATTAAGAGGTAAGAAAAAATTTCATGTTAGTAGCAGCCATTAATTATCATCTACAATCTAAATATATGGGGGAAAAATAAATAAAAAAATAAACTCAAATATAACATTTAAACCCTAGCTACATAAAGAGAAGAAATGAACAAAAGAATATATATATATATATAATCGTATGAATATGTATTTTTCACACTATATATATTTTCAAAATTTACAAGAATCCAACAAAGGTTGAATTCATATACATGTGTTAAGCAAATCTATTGTGATCGAATGTATGTGCAAATTCATTGACTGAATTACATGAAATTTTTCTATTCTTGATTGGAGAAAAAAATTGTTATTGAAATCTAAGCATGAGTATAATGAAAAGAAAAAATGCAAAAAAAAAAAAAACTAAAATATTTTTTAGAAAGCCAAAATAACTTAGTCATTAGATTTTGGAAGGATAAAATGGTATTTTTCTCAAGAGTTACATAGCATGATTTGACAAATAGTTGATGTGTGTAGGTGACATGGCATGACACCTAAGATTGAGGCCATAAATCTTAGGCCTCATTGAGGCCACAAATCATTTTCCTACACGTAATTAATCCCTAAAGATTTCAGTCAACCTTCATTTGCGTATCTATTTTTGGGATCAATTGTTGACCAATACTCTTCCTAGGAATTTCCCAACTATATATCCTTCTGGCATTCACGGTTGACTTTGCATAGTACTCTAATACTATACTCTTTTAATTTCTTTGGTCAACTAAATTGTAAATACTATTCTTTGATCAACCAAATACTAATACTATACGGTAAGAGTCTGAAATCTTGTTAGGTGACAATCAGCTACATATTCATGACCACCTTAAAAAAAAAAAGGGCTAAATTTCATTCTGGACCTTATCGTAGACTCCCTGATATGTGATAACTAAGTTTATAGCATCTATGAATTAGTAGTTTAGTCTCTAAGGTTGGTGATGCACATTAGGTCCCATTTCATTACGTCACACCCTAAACATTATAGTAATTTCACCATGCACGACGACTATGACTAGTGGAAATACATGTGATTCATATTGTTATTCGTGCATGGACGTGAATTTTAAAATAATTTGAAAGACTAAGCCATAATTAATTAGGAATTAAGAAAGAGATTAACGATGTACTTACCGAGTAACCGGACGAGGTGTTTGTGGCGAAGGCGGTTAATGATGGTGAGCTCGGCCAAAAAGTCGTCTCTGCCCTTGACCTCGTCCCTTGAGAACATCTTCACTGCCACTTCGAGGTTATCCTCCTTAGCTAGCACAGCTCGGTATACCACCCCGAACCCACCTTGGCCTAGTTTGTGCTTGTCGTCGAAGTTGTTGGTGGCTTTCTTAAGCTCTCGGTAACTGAACTCCCTTGGTGTTCCGGGAAGGCTCTTAAGCGCGCCCAAAATGTTAGGGTCCGACGCCTTAGCCTTTCGCCTTTTGTACACGTAACAACCCACCCCGAATAAACACAATAGGACCAAAACCAACCCGGCACCCCCGCCTAGTGCTATCTTCAACACCTTATCGTTGTCCCCTCCACCTTCCAAGTCCGGCAGAATCTCCACCGTTAGATTCCACATCAACACGCAGTTGAGCTGGATGTTACTTCCGGTGGACGCGGCAAATCCGAAGTAGGACTTTTGGTTGACAATGTCCTTGAGGTTAAGGTTGGCGGTTAGAATTGGGCTGGTGGGCCGAGGCTGGATATTAACAAACGCTCCTTTCCCGTCCTTTTTCTGATCGGTCTGGTTGGCCATGAACACCGACAGATTATGTGACCCACCGTCGTATTGGATCCAGACCATATAAAGCTCCGTGCCTGGTGGCGCGATCTCGATCCCGTAATCCCAAAGCGGCACCGTCTTGTTAGACTTAACCGAGTTGATATTCAGCCCCATGTGGTTGCTGTCCGGATCGAAGCTCTCCTTCAAAGTGTCGAGCTCAATTGCCACCAAGTGATTGGTGGGGTTACCGTCGGTGGTGGCGTTGGTCAAACCGAGATATTGACCGGCGCTGTTTGCTGGGAGGGTCAAATCCGGGGCTATAATGAAGGCGATGCCCTCTCCGGGGACGGCGGAGTCCTCGTGGATGCCGGAGCTGTTGAGACGATAGACGTTAATGAGGAAGGACGAGTTGAAAGAGGCGACGTATCCCGGAGAAGAAGAGTCGAGATCAGAGTTCCAGAGGGTGAAAGACTGGTTGTACAAGATCCTACCTGACTGGTTGGTCTTGCTGAAGTTGCCATTGGCGGAGTCCGGCGTGATCTGAAGAGCTCCTAAGCTGATCGTGGCGGGGCCGAGGACTGCGAAACTGTCGTAATATGTTGGATCAAAGGGACCGAACTGGTAGGGTTTCACCTCGTAGGTCTGAGCGTCGGTGAAAGCCGCCGCCGGCAACAACAGAAGGGAGAGAAACAGAATCACCATGCGAGATAGCTGGGACCAGCTGCTTCTGCACTCTTGTAGTTGCTGAGCTCAGAAACGACGACCCACGTTGGGCAGTACAGAGATCAAAATGTGAGGAGGATATAGATGGAAGACGCTTTTAGAGTATAGATTTTTGGACAACCCAGCAGATCCTGCAATGTTTCATCTGTTTATTTAGGTTGCTGCTTTGTTTTATTCCTAGAAAGTAGAAACCCAAGTGTTTGAATTTTGAAAACGGGGTTTCGGTGATATAGCTCGGAACTTTCGCATTAAACTATTAATCAACTATGAATTTTTAAACAAGCTAGAAACCATGTTTTTAAAATTGATAGGGTCAGGCTTATGATAAATTCAACTTTGTATATTGAAGCTTTTTTTAGCTTTATCTACCACTAGCTAGACAGTAAGCGTCTGGCGGCCATGCACCCTTCACTATCACTCAGCCACCTCATTTTTAGGTTTTTATATACATTGCTTCGTTTTCTGAGTTTTGGTTGTTTCCTATTGGTTTATTGGTCATGAAGAAGTTTATGTTTATCTGATTCTCTCCGATCTTCATCTTAGGCCTCGTTTGGTTCGCGGAAAGGAAAATAGTTCATTTGTCTTTCCCATGGAAAGGGAAATGAACTTTCCGAAGAACTTTCCATTCCGATGTTTGGTAATGTAAGGAAAGTTATCCGGAAAGTTGTTAAAAAGTATATAATTAATGGAATAAAATAATATGTTGTGAGTAATAAATGCAAGGAAAGAAGAGGGGAAAGTGATTCCTTTGGAGTATAGAAGGAACCATTTCCCCCCCTATTTTCCTTTGATTCAGGAAAGTACTTCCTTTCCTTTTGCATCCCAAACACAAGAAATGAACAACTTTTCTTTCCTGATGTTTACTTTTCGCGAACCAAACGAGGCCTTAGTGAATGCTAATTGCCTGATGTATGCGATGATTAAGAACCATGATACACTGCTAGAAATTTCCCAAAGCACACTAACTTCAATT
The DNA here is from genome assembly GCA_024704745.1 of Rosa lucieae. Taxonomy (NCBI): domain Eukaryota; kingdom Viridiplantae; phylum Streptophyta; class Magnoliopsida; order Rosales; family Rosaceae; genus Rosa; species Rosa lucieae. Next base: position 8,158,191 of record CM045493.1, read on the forward strand.
AGCCTCTATTGGGGCAAAGCACACTGATAACAATTGCTAATAGAATTACCCACTATGCAGCTACTATTGAGGAATCAGTCCCCTCTATAGCAGGTGCCATTGGGGCAATAGACACTAATAATTGAACAGTGACATAACTTAGACCAAGGCAAGGCTGCATTAAAATCAGTGCTGATATCAGTGGCTTTGGAATGGCACTGATATCAGTGGCAAATTTGTGAGGCTAAATTAAAAAAAAAAAAGTGCCGACTGGCACCTTTACATTCTTACTGTACTTTACACTATATTTTATACAACAATTACATTGACTGAAAATTACAGATGTACCCATCAAAATTTAAACATCCAAGACTCTTCCTCCCCACAGCTGGCACCTCTTCTTTGATATGGACAACCTGCAAATAACATCAAGTAGTTAGTTCTTATTCTAACAAATATATAAATTGGCATCTTAACATATACAGAAATATTATGGTAAAACTATTGGATGCATAAAGTAAACTGCAAATACGATAAAGGATGAACCTGATAAATGATAATCATACAAAATTTTGAATCCTATTAACTTAACTAAAAGGAAAAATAACAAGTAATGCATGCCCACAAGTAAACCAGTTCATGAACTTAGTTAATTGGAATATAAGTTCCAGTAGATACCAAAAGATTGAGGTCATGACAAAGAAAAAAAGTGTGTGTTTGACTAAGCTAGCTATAATGGTAAGCAAACAAAATTAGTAGCTATGATATTTCTGTTTCAGGAATGACTAAGCCGTATATCAGAAGCCATTTCTATAGTAATAAACAAACAACAAACAGAGAAAAAGAAATTAACCTAAGACAATGCTTTGTGAATTGCTTGCAAACCTCATAAAAAAAAAACCACCAAACATAGAAACTCTGAGTATAGACATACATATTGGTTTAGGAAATGATGGAGTCATCCTGGTTGTATGGATTTCACTCTACCATTAGCTTCCAAACCCCCAAAAGCACCTGAGCAGTGACCTATCGTAGACTGAAACACCACAAAATGGGCAAGCACCTGCATAGATTAAAAATAAATTGTCATCATTAAAAATAACCGCAGATGATTCACAAGTATTGTCATCATCTATTAAAAATAAATTGAACTGCAATATGCCATACCTTGCTCCAGTTTTGACAAGCTATCGCTGCACCTATTCATGGGTAGTTTAAATTTCAGGCTATCAACTTCTCGAATATATAGATCAATAGTTATCCACCTAGATAAAAGTGAGACATCTTTTGTGACCTGAAGCAATAGAAAGAGGAAAGTTGATATAATTGTGTAGAAGAGGTAGACAGTCTAACAACATTATAAATTCTACATAAACTATAATCTAAAGTTTGCAATCTAATCATCAAATCTGGCAACAAACCCAAAGAAAAGAACAGGGAAGGGAGAGAAGATCGAAGTGAAGGGTAAACTGATGGTCTAAAATTTTACAAAACTAAGTCATGCTTATCCATCAATGTCTTTGTACAGTTTAGTAATTAATTCTAAGTACCAATGCTTGCTTTATTCCCTCAAAACATGATTTACTGCTCCATGAATTACCAACACCATCACCATTACAGTAAACTAAGTTATGTATAACAGAGATCTAATATATGCCAAAGTTATGATTAGTTCATGCTTCAGGTCTTTTATTGACATGAAAGGCATGTTCTAGATTTAAGAGAGTAAAATACCATTAGGTGAACATATATGAAATTGAGAAAGAATTTGGTATATCAGTGAACACTCCCAAATCCACTAGGTTGAGATTACCTGCAATCTACATGTTCTAGTTCCCATAGAGCTCGGTATTGCCTTGCCACAATCTCAATCAAAAACAAAATCCCTCAATGCACATTCACAAGCAGATAAACACAAAAATTCTAACAAACTTTCATAAGCAAAACAATGTCTTGACTCAACTCGAAACACCATACAAAAGGATATGACGTGCACAGAAAAAAAGAGAAATGGGTCAAAAGAAACAAAAAAAAAAAAAAAAGTTTGCAACTTTATACTTATCTCTACGTTCTAGTAAGTGCAAGAGAGTAAGAACGGTACCAGGAACAACAAGGCACAGATTAACCAAGGCATACGATAGATTAGTGTTGTAAAACACTTCCCTGCCGCCAATTTTGTACGGCCCAAATGTATAGGATTCCAAAGCCATCTGGGTCCATTTTGCACCAAAAAAAACCCAAATAAAAATAGATTAAATTCAAAAACAACAACCATGAGAACAAGGAAGAGTTGGAATATGAACTACCTTGCTGGAGACCTGGATAAGATAACGCATAGTTTCGATAGGAACTAGATTGCGAGAGAACTTGGCATCTGGGAATGAAATTTTAGGGTTTGACGAGAGAGAGATCGAAAGGCTCAAGATTGGGTTTTTAATTTGACAAAAGTCCAAGCAACTTCTAACCTCAACTAACGATTGGTTGAGGCCTGGAGATTAAGCGGCTAGGGGTCCAGAGAGAAAAGAAACAAAGCTGAAGGCTTCAAACAGAGGGTTTCTTCTCGAGAATCCCTCCTTGGCTTGACGATAACGCCGTTTGGACCAGAGACGCAGAACTTGGAAGCACGTTAATGGCGGCTTCGAGTTCTTTGCTGAGATTGAAAACGGCTGAGAAAAAACTAGATCTCTTTTAGGTTTGGATTTAGAGAGAGATGAGGGGAGAAACCTCCAGATCTAGATCTAAATTAGGTTTGAACTCTGAATGAGTAAAGAGAGAGAGATATGTTGAAGGAAGAAAAGCTTTCTCGTATCGTTCGATCAGCTCTTCATCACTAATCCGACGGATATAAAAGATTGTCGAAACCAATAAGCTGACACATGTCAGCTTCACTACCATGGTTGACCTCGATATCAGTGGGTTGAACTATAAATTAATCATAAATATATGCATACTATTCACTTACCCACTGTTGTACAGTGTGAACAAAATTTATCCCACCGAAAATTCACATCAGTGGCTTACTATTTCCATTTCCGACTGATAATTTTTAGTGGCTACTAGTTATTCCCTATTGGGGAAAATTCTAATAGTGATAGAGAGAGGGAGAGAGACCCTCAATAACTTGATTTGCAAACTAACAAAAAATAAGACGTTGCTTGATAATATGGCAATGCTAAATGTTTTAGTATTTATGTCTAGACTTGTATTGTTAAAGTTGTTTACTAGGGTTGAATTAATCTCTAGTTTTGGACGAAATTCGAACTTGATATCTCAATCCTAATTCATAATTAAGCAATGAAATAAGATTTACCCTTATATGTAGCTCAACTCTAATCCATAAGGAATTATGAATATTGAATAAGATTACTGTTCAAGGAAATCTCTATTCTGTGTTTGGCCCAAACTCTAGGTTACTTGACCTAGTGGTAATAGAGTTACATTAGAAGGATCTAGATTCCTATTCAATGTATGATTACTTTCCTTGTATAATTTGGATTCTATGCATTGTAATCCTCTATATAAAGAGGCCCCTGTTATCAATGAGAATATACATAAAATTCCTCTCAATTACCGTTTCCCTAAAACACGTTATCAGCTCGAGGCCTAACCCAAACTTTAGAAACCAAAACCCCAGAAATTGATCAAGCTCCGCCGGATTAGCCTTGCCTACGCTGCTACTGCCCCCGCAGTCCCGGCGTCGCAACTCAACGCTAACCCTATCAGGTTAGCCTCGCTGCCCCTGTAGCGCCCGCAAGCCCTACTTGCCGTCTACCTTCGCACGCGCTCGCCTGCCTTGGCTACCGCGACTCACCAGCGACCCCGCGACATCTCCTCAGAGTCCTCATGGCCCTGCGGCATCCCCGCAGCTTCCTCGCGGCCCCGTGGCATCTCCGCAGCGACCTCGCGGCATCTTCGCAACGACCTCGCGGCATCCCCGCAGTGACCCCTCGACATCTCCGCAGCGGTCTCTCGGCATCCCCGCAGCATACCTGCAGCGACCCCTTTGACTCGCCAGCGACATCGCGACTACTGCAGCTCCTACGCGCCCCTGCACTTGCTGTCCTCGTGAGCGCGCCCTGCATCTGCTGCTTCCGCAGCCCTACGCTCATCTGCTGCCCAGCAGCTCCTACAAGCCCCTGCGCGCACTGCATCTGCTGCCCCTGCGGGCCTGCAGCACCAGCAGCCTGTTTTCCAACATGTGCGTGTTCTTAAGCCCTGAATCAACAAGTAAGTCTTTGAGATTAAAGTTCCCGTTTTTGAGTTTTTCTTCTTTTTCTCTTCTTTTCTCGGGGACTTGCAAACTCCCTTCTTCTACCCCCCTTTTCTTCTTCATATGGGAAACCAAATTAAGCCGAACTGTGGGGGTTCGTGCTCACTCCAAGATTGGAGCCTGTAGAATCCTCCAAACTTAGAGTTTGTTGAGATGTTATGATCGACCACAAACACATCATTGTTTCGATCTAATCCAATTCCTCTTGGAATCGGATTTCTTGGAAGCGACAACGCTCAGAAATCCCTAAATTTCTTGGAAGCGACTACGCTAAGAGATTTCTATTGTTTTCGTGGTAGCCTTTTCGCTCGAAACTAACCGTAATTTCTTGTTCTCTTTCAGGATGAATAACCTGAACAAACTAGACTTCGCTCCATTGGGAACAATTGGCTCTGGATATCACAGGTGGGTTCGTAATGTCCGCCAGCATCTCAAGGCTGATGGAATCTTGGATACGATTCTCGAGCCTAGCCAGGACGTGCTAACTGTTGAGCAAGTTCAAGCTTTGGGAGCAAATAGAGCAGCCTTAGAGGCAAATAAGGCAAAAGCCATTATCCTAATGACTCGTCATATGAATGATTCGCTCAAATACGAGTGTATGAATGAAGAAGACCCTAGAAGGCTGTGGGTTTCACTCGAAGATAGTTTTGGCAACGTCCGTGACTCCTACTTCCTGACCTAGAAGTGAGATGGCAAAGCCTCCGCTTCTGTGATTTCAAGTTAGTTCTTGACTACAACTCGGAAGCACTTCGTATAAAATCCTTAGTGGAATTTTGTGGTAAAGAGATCACAGATGCGATGTTGATTGAGAAGACTCTCTCTACCTTTCCCGTCTCTGCATTGATGGTTGCTAAGAACTATCGAATCGATGTTACTGCAGGATGGATCACAAGGTTTCATGAGCTTATTGGAGCTATGAATGTTGCTGAAAAGCATGACAACATCCTTGTGAAGAATTATAATTTGAGATCCGTAGAAACAGAGTTTATTCCGGAATCCAATTATAGTCAAGCCCCTAAGAGAGGCCGCCAAGAGCGAAACCCTAATTTTAGGGATACTCCTAGACGTTCTGGTCCATATAATCGCTATACTTGGGAAGGTAACAGCTAAAATAGGCAAACATGGAACCGAAGAGGTCAACGTGGAAAGAGAGAGGGAGGTAAGGCCTCTGGCCATGTTGGTGGCGCCACCAACACTAAGAGCCATCTAAATGACGCTTTCAAAGTACCTTAATCAATGGAGTCCGAGAAAAGAGATGCATGCTCTCAAGGTGGAAGTATCCAGTCATTGGGCACACATTTATAGAGCTCATGAAGAAATTGTCACTGCCTACAAAGCATATTGTGAAGCAAAAGAAGCTCACTATGTGGAACAAGAATATCAAGGAGATGATCTAGAGTACAGGGTTGAAGACTACAAATCTTGCTGGGATCGATAGATCGCCAATTCTGTTTAAGTCTTTATTTTTCCAAGAGATGTAATGGGAAATTTCCATTTTGCATTAGCTAGCATTTGGATTAGATTCCCCTAATGGTTAAGAGACAATGATGTACTCCGTTGGCTTATGAACACAATTTCGAGTTCCTTTCATTATGACTCCATTTTGATTCTGAGCATAATTCTTTGTGACTACAATGGCTTGGCAATTAGTATTAATTCAAGAACATGGAATAGCCCAAGTTCCCCTTACCAAATGGCACCTTGATTACTGTCACAGAAACTCTCTACTCTCCTAGGGCAAATCGCACCTATGAATAGCCAACGGATTCTGTACGAAACCGCATGTAGAGAACTGAAATGAGTTCATTTGCAATACCTCTAACGATTGCGAACAAAGGTGCATCTTAGAGAAGTTTATGTGTCCCTCTAGTGGACTCTAGGGCTGGCAAATCCAACCGATCCAAACCAGCCAACCGCGTCCGTCCCGAACCAAGGGGTTCGGTTACCAGCGAAATTGGTTACCGAAAGTTTGGTACGGTTATACCGTACCGATATACTGTAATTGGTACGGTATCGGTACTGAATATTGATAAAATACGGTATACCGTACCGTACCGTATATTTAATATAATATTTAATTATTTAAAATATTTATTTTATAATCAATCCTAACCGTTGATTTTATTCTGTTTTATTCCATATTTAGTAACAATCGTTAGATCAAGAATTTCCTAACCCTAAAGGCCTAAATCCATAATCCCTCATTCGGTCATTCCCGATCGAGTTCAGCCTCTCTGGACTCACCTCGTCTCTCACTTTCTCTCAGTCTCTCTCTCTCTCGAACCCGATCGAGATCAGCCTCTGCCTGCCTCTCATACTCCGATGAGTCCGATCCAAACCGGCAAACCCTTATCCCTAATCCGATGATTCCGATCCCTAATCCCTCAGTGGCTCAGTCCATCGATCTCTCGACCACTCCCTCAGTCTCTCTCTCTCTCGAACCCGATCGAGATCAGCCTCTGCCTCTCATACTCTTGGTCCAAACCGGCAAACCCTTATCCCTAATCCGATGATTCCGATCCCTAATCCCTCAGTGGCTCAGTCCATCGATCTCTCGACCACTCCCTCAGTCTCTCTCTCTCTCGAACCCTCAGCCTCTCATACTCTTGGTCAGTTGGTCCAACCTGCAAACCCTAATCCCTAATCCGATCCCTAATCCCTCAGTGGGTCAGTCCATCTCTCGACCACTCCCTCAGTCTCTCTCTCTCTCTCTCTCGAGTCTGGAGAACTCGAAGGAGGACAACCACCTGTAAGATTTCTTGAATTGTTGTGTATTATCTTGAGATTTAGCAATTTATTGTTGAATTCGATATTGGATATGTTATGTATTATCTTGAGATTTAGCAATTTGTTATGGGTTTTGCCACTTTTAATGGTTTTTCTTTTGTGCTTGGAGGAGCAGGATATGACAGTTTGAGGGAGAAGAAGGCAAAGTTAATGGGTTGAAGGACTCTGAATTGTGACTCTCGATTGTGGAACTCTGACTGCCAGCAAGACTCTGAACTGAAGTTGATGTGTTATTTGATTGTTTTTGATTTGTTATTTGATTGTTTTTGATGTGTGATGAAGTGATGAAGTGATGAACTGATGATGATATGAATTCTGGGCCTTTAAATTCAGATATGTTATTTCACTTATTTGATTTGCTTTCAGTTATTCAGTTGTTGACAGGTTAGGGATTTAAAATTTTCATTTGGGCCGTAGCTGAAAGCTGGCCCAATCTTAAACTCGGTTGGAAGCCCAACCAACCGCTACCAACCGATACCGAGCAGTCGGTATACCGACTTCGGTGGCCGGTAGTGGTACTTCATTTTGAGTACCAACAAGTTCTGGTACGGTATGCGGTTTCGGACTTCAAGGTCCGGTACCGTACCGAACCCAGCCCTAGTGGACTCTATGTCACTATTCGAGCTATTAAATCCAATGAAGTTGTGAGAGAAGATCTCTTGGATTTAGACACATATTGGCTTTGTAACGACATGATAGATCATCCTAGTCATGATATGATGATCCGTCTACTGAAGACTTCACACGGATATCCATTCTTCATAGTGAGAAGAAGCAAGAATTGAAAATTGATTCCTGGACTTAGCGTGACTGCCGCTAACGCCGCATCCGGCACTGCCGCTGTGCTTAGCCGCCGTAGGGCAGCGAAAGTCCTTTGTGACAGTGCCATAAAACGCGCCAACCAGGGTCATTCCGCCGTGAATGTTCCTTCTCATGGCCATGCCGCCATGGATGCCACTTTCCGTGGTTCCACCGCCATGATGGGTGATGTAGTCACATATTTTGCTTCTAATAGCGCTACAGACGTTCATGCCTAACCAAACTCCTCATTCGTTGCTTCTAAGGCACCTCGCTCATTTTACAAAGCTCGTTACTTAGGGAAATTAGGACTGAGATCGTCCTATGCAAAGGATATAAAAATACTTATTATGTTCTTACATAGAATCTGTGGGAATTCTGTGGACTGATCCAACCAACTTGCAGACATTTAAATATCTCATGATGTTAGTTGACACGCAAACACGCTGGTCACGTGTTGTGCCATTGTCCACTTGTAATACTGCTTATGCTACACTCCTAGCACATATCATACAACAACGGGCTCACTCACCGGATCATCCTATTTCGTCAATTGGACTTGACGATGCTAGAGAGTTTACATCGAAGACTTTCGATGGTTATTGCATTGGGACTGATGTTGGACATCATATTCCCATGAACACACCCAAATGGTCTCGCAAAAACGACTACGATGGTAGTCCAGTCATTGGTAATGCGCACCAATCTCCTTATATCCGCTTGGGGTGATGCAATATCGCATGCAACTATGCTAGTTCGTTTACGACCTACTTCTACTCAATTTACCTCTGTGTTACAGCTAGTGACTGGGTACCAGTATCGTACTTACACATATTTGAGTGAGCCATTTATGTGCCAATTGCGCCGCTACAGCGCCCTATGATGGGTCCTTATAAACGAATGGGCGACTACGTTGGATTTGAGATTCCAACAATCGTCCGCCACTTAATGCCCTTGCTAGGCGATCTCCTTACCACTAGATTTGCGAATGTCACTTTGACAAGACAGTCTTCCCGTCGTTAGGGGGAGATAAGAACACAGATGTTCAACAGGAACGACAGGAATTGTCGTGGTCTGTCCTCACTATGGCTCATCTCGATCCTTGTTAAAGTGACAAGATCACACAAATAAGCTATAAATATGCCTGCAAGGAAGGACGTCCCTATGAGAGGACGTAGCACCACCCTACACAGAGGTAGGCATGGCGTCAACGCCAAAGAGTGTGGCACTCTGGCATTACAGGTCATGGCCCCAACTAGGATGCTTGGGAAGCCCGTAGGTTCGAAGGATACTTGGCACATTCCAATCTTTTGATCATCAAGACTCAAAATCCATCTCATGAGTATCTTCCGAGTTATGGTTATCGTTGGGGGACGCCTAAATGTCAGAACCTATTCCTGAGAATATAGAGCTATTTGAAAATTACACTAGTGTACATGAGACGTGGGATAGAAACTCCATCATAATTGATGATGTAGTTGCGCATTTTGTTGCACATGAGTTTGTTGAGTCAGATGATATCGAACCACGCTCCGTTGATGAATGAATGCCAACGTAGAGAAATTTGGCCTAAATGGAAAGATGCGATCCAGGTTAAGATGGATTCTCTAACGAAGAGGAAAGTTTTCGAGCCAGTGATGCTAACACCTCCTATCATAAAACCTGTTGACTAAATGGGTTTTCGTTAGAAAGCGTGATGAGAAAAAGAGATGGCGATCTCGCCTTATGGCGCAAGGCTTCTCACAAAACGCCCTGGAATCGACTACGATAAAATATATTCTCTCGTAATGGATGTCATCGCACTCCACTACCCTGTCAGTTTGGTAGTTTCCGAATAACTGATTATGCAGCTTACAAATGTGGTCACTACGTATCTCTATGGGGATCTAGATACGGAATATACATGAAGGTTCATGGTGAACTTCATTTACCCAAATCAAAAGGCTCTAGACCACGGAGCACGTTTACAAAGAGGTTGAAACGCTCATTAAAAGTGACTACTTGATTGGGAAGAGATATGCCCACGCGTTTCCATAACAAATTTCAGATTCTATCGTGGTTCATGTTGGACATGATCTTCATTGGAAGCCTTTCAAGAGTTAAGGGAAACCGCTGAACACTTGAAATCCGAGTTTGAGATGAAGGATTTTGGAGAACACGATTATGTCTCAGTTTGAAACTTGAGCATCGTGTTGGTAGATGCATAGACATTTTGACAAGGTCAAGCCTTCAAGCACCCCCATGATCGTCCGTAGTCTTGATCCTGAAAATGATTTTCTTCGTCCAAAGGATGATGGAGAAGATGTGCTAGAGGCAAAAGTGCCCCACATAAGTATAATAGGCACATTATTGTACTTAGCTCAATGCACAAGACCGGATATCTCATTTGCCATGAACTTGTTAGTTAAGGTATAGCTCTGCGCCAACGCGATGCCATTGGATTAGTGTAAAATGTATCTTTCGATACTTGAAATGTAAGATTGATATGAGCTTGTTCTATCCCTACAGAGAGATGATGGATTCGGACCCATCACACACCAGGAACGCCGCCAACATTGGCCTGCGTCCTCTATCCCCATCCCAAAACAACATGTTTTTTGGAAGGTTTTGCTGATGTTGGGTATCTCTCTGACCCACACAAAGGTCATTCGCAAAATGGTTAAGTGTTCACCATGGGAAAAGACCATGATATCTTGAAGGTCTACAGCACAGACCCTAGTCGCTATATCTTCAAACAATGCAGAGATTATTGCTCTTCACGAAGTGGTTCGTGAATGTATATGGATTGGATCCATAATTACGCATGTTCGAACAATTGTAGTTTGAAGTCTACCACAAATGAGCCTATGAGCATTTAGGATAATGCTACTTGTTTTTAACAAATAAACCAAGGCTACGTCAAAAGCGACAACACCAAGCATAATCAGCAACAACAGACTCTCCTCAAGATCAAAGTGAACTAGGTTCAATATGAGGATAGTGTGGAAGACTTATTCACTAAGTCATTGCCTAAATTCCACTTTCGAGAAACATGTTGGTAGCATCGTTTGCGGAAGTCCCATGACCGTAGTCATCAGGGCGAGATGCAGACACCAGGGGGAGATGTCTACATGTATAGTCTCGAAACGTGAAGGGTGTGTTGTGCTCTTTTTCCCCTTCGACAGAAGTTATTTTTGTCCCACTGGGTTTTTGTTACTCGGCAAGGTTTTTAAAGAGGCAACGAGAGAAGCACCGCGTTTGGACAACATAAGGGGGAGTGTTCAAGGAAATCTCTATTATGTGTTTGGCCCAAACTCTAGGTTACTTGACCTAGTAATAATAGGATTACATTATAAGGATCTAGATTCCTATTCAATGTATGATTACTTTCCTTGTATGATTTAGATTCTATGCATTGTAATCCTCTATATAAAGAGACCTCCATTATCAATGAGAATATACATCAAATTCCTCTCAATTACCGTTTCCCTAAAACAATTACTAGTTAAATGTAGAACATAAAGTAATTAATAAGTAGATACATTACTAGTCAAGCAGTGTGGTATAATGTATTAACATATGTACATACATAAATTATCCGATAACTCCAAACAAACAAAATTCTAATAATGTAACTAATTGGAAAAGCATGAAACTAACCATATTAAGTGCCATATAGGAATCCTTTTAATTAAGTATAACTGTATACATAACACCCATGAAGTATTGGAAATATGAATGCAGTGGTCTCTCATTTTCTTGTGTCACCCACCAGATATACCAAAAATGCTACATGTTCTCACCACCTATGGTGCTTCCTGTTTTTCATTGTCTACCATATAATCCGCCGAAATCGTCATGATTCTACACTTCAATCTTGACATAACCTTTAATAATCTATTCTGATTTGCAATGAATTGGCTAATGCACCATCATTCACAAACAAATTCACACATGCTATACGTGCATGTTTTCTACACAATCACTCTTTCACCTTTGATTCGAGAAAGCCTAAATTATTTCATATTACAACGAGTTAATCGAAATCAAAATATACCCATTGTGGATGACTAGTCTAGCTAAGCTTAGCTAGTGACATGTATTCGTGAAAAGATAAAGGTGTCGATTCGATCTTAATATGAACTCAAAAGCGAATGATTATAATTTATTAGTCATGATGATCCTCAAGGCAACAATATAAAATGCAGTATTAACTTTGTGAAAAAACAGTGAACCGAAAATTGTGATTTCTATATATTATATATTATATATATAACAAAAACATGAACCGTGTATGAAGTAGATTTTTCGTCTAATGTTTCGTCCTTCATTGAATTGCCATCATGCATTCACACATCAAGAAACAAAAAGGAATTGCCAGCCTTGTCAGTGGTGCTCTTTAATTTGGCTTTGTAACAGTCATACATCCTTTAACAGATTACAGATAATATTTTCATATAAAGTTCAATTTTATCAATTTATTTTTTACCAAATCAGTCAATCAGTGACTGGGAAAGCCAGATTGCAGTTGAAGGGGTGCATATGCACATCGATCTACAAACATAATAATTGTTATTTAAAGTGGTTGAATTCTTTAATTTTTGGAAAGGAGATTAAGAAGCCACTTTATTCCAAATTGACGTATACTATGTACATGTTTTATAGTGCTTGGCATCATGTCGTCGATCAATCCAGCACAAGATTCTACATAAAGTATTTCCTTTATTTCTTCTTTAATTGTCTAAATTTTAAGGCATTTTTTTTTATCAACGTAATGCCTTAATTTTCTAAAGCATGTATTATTAAGCAGCTTGTAGTCAACCCAAAACATTTTCAAGGTGTTTTAGGTGGATTTGATATGATCAAATAATCTAAAAGGAACATTCTTCTTTTAGATCCAAAAGAATTAATTAAACACAACTTATATATATAGTTCATGAACTAGTGATACTAACTGAGGTTCTTTTTACGATGGGAATGGGGAGTTTTGTATGTGATCAATCTGATCATGGCTGGACACGCTTAATTTGGTACTGAATGCTACTTTCCATGTCATTAGTGTTCGTTGTGTACCTACCCTCTATCTTAATTCTTAAAGCATAGAAGTGAAACAACAAATATGAGAAAGAGTGCGTTCACTCAATTCATTACATGTGATTTTCAACCATGGTTAAGTGGAGAATATTTTTCCTTTTCTTTTTGATCTCATCTCACATCTTTTTTCTCTAAAAATATTAATCACACGCCCTTTTATATTTTAGTCAACACATGAAAAGATGTATGATTAGTGTGATGTCTAACACAAAATAGTGTGTGAATATAGCCGGTTTTCAAAGGGAAGGTCCGGGAACCTTTCAACTGCTTAGGAAGTTTGATGAGCAATTATACTAAAGAAGTATGATGATAGTAATTAAGTGTAATCAAATGATCAATTTAGATTGTAGATCTACCGCTTAGTTCTGAGTGCATCACCAAGTTAACGCTTTTGAAGTCTTTTTAGAGTACTCTATGTATAAATAATTTTCTAAAAATAAAATTATCCAGACATTGTGGTGGTTTCTATCACTTGAGTTACGAAATTAATTACAATTGAACCCTAAATTTTATATTCTTCCTTTCTAGTCTTTTTCTCTATCAACTCTTGGTTTTGATTATTTTTTTGAATCAAAGGAAAAAAAAATAGTGGTTCAACCGGGTCAGCCCACCAGGCAATATGGGTTGACAGTGCACAAACCCGTTATCCTTCCACTGTTGTGGGCGGGCGGTTTTCGCTGCTCTGTGAAACCAGCCTCACGCTTTGCCCTCCTCTCTAAGGGCCACGCAGCCCAGGCCTTCGCCTGAACCAGCCTTCGCCTGAACCACAAGGCCCAACCCACAACTTGGAACGGGCGGGTGAGCAGATAGCACAAATTCAACCCTACAGGGTGGGCCGACCCGTTGTTCTACCATTTTAACGCCCTCGCTTGAGTCATAAGCTAGCGCAACATAGCTCGGCGAGCACAAGTCGCGTGTAAGGTTTTATAAAAAGTAATTCTCATCGTTTTTCTTCGATGTGGGAATAAACTCTAATATATACAAGTTTTTCCTAGTGCAAATTAGGCACTCTTTTTGTGACCGCTATGATCGACCTGACTGCACCAAGTGGGCTGCTTATGGAGGTGGGGTGGCCAAAGATTGATGATTGCTTATCAGGTTGTTAAGATTAACACAGATGAGAAGATAGTTGAGCTGTTTGTGAGTGTAATTACCAGGGATTTACTCTCCATCGCAATCGATTCTTGATTAGTCTAAAAAACATATCGAACAAGGTGCAAAGATTAGCTTCAAGATTTAACAGCTTCCTCATTTTGCCAAGCTTTGTGATCGAAAAAGACTGACGGCCAACATTTGTAAGTTGGTGGGATTGGGGGAATAGTTGCAGCTTACCAGGATAGACATATGGATTTAGTCAGCTTGGGGAAATGGAAGTGTTGAAGGATGATGCTTGTAGCTTTGGATATGTACTACTCGAGGCTCTTGTTGAAGCTTCCACCTCTGCTATATAACAGAGGCATTCCCGTGAAATGGTATGGTAGTGGAGCAGTTCTTTCACTTCTTTGTTAGGCTAATTCAAATGTTACTAATGTTTTCAATTTCACCTGGCTATTGATGTAAAGCTATGATCATGTCCAGTGGTTCTACATCAACATCACATACTTGTTTGAGATTTTTTTTTACCACGCCTAATCACTTAATACACATCCCTATTATTTTATATTTCAAATTAGATTTTATAGGTAGGTTAAATTACCAAAACAGACATCTATGCATTAGAAGAAGAAAAAAAATAGTCATATTTTCCTTATATTATTCTATTTATGTATAATAGTTAGATAAACACAACAAATTTCTATACATGACCTCCCAATTTAATACAAGAATAAAGTTAGAAACTATCTAATTTAATTTTTCCTTAAATAAATTGTAATTAGATGAGGTTAGAGACCATAATATTTAGAATTTCAAAATCAATAGCATTAAATATTTTTAAAACATATCGCTTTACTCCCATTTTTAGTTAATTTCATTTTTTGTTCTAAGAGTTATGATTAATCAATTTATTTTCTAATATAAAACATCACAGGTGAAAAAACTTTGTAATTGTTAATTTGTTTGGCCCCTCTAATGACAACTATTAAGTTCCGCCACTATGGAGAAACTACTGGTATAGTTTTGGTTGAATGTTCAACTCATAATTTTATACTTGATTAACATGGTGTTTGATGGATGAGAGCTCAAATAACACAAAGCCTATTTATATGCATCTATTTAAAGAGAAAAATAATAAATCTTTATGGATTTCTCAATAACTAACACAAGTAATCAATATGGTCATTTATAAAATGTCAATATACTAATCATATTAAATAGTAACCTTAATATAGTCAAAAAGTAGGATATTTCATGATTTTTGAGATTAAGGGTATTTTAGGTACTTTGGGTTATGTATTTAGTAAATTATTAGAATGAAAAATTAAATGGGTGGTGTATTAAGTATGGAGTGTGTATTAAGTAATTAGAGGTGTGTATTTAAAACTTCTCATCAAGGTTGATCATAAGTACTAAATAATTAAGATACGCTCATTAACAATTAAAATAATTGAAAACAAATTAATTATACTAACGGTTATGAAGAAATAAAATAAAAAAATCATTTTCCATACAGCAATTTATTGTGGAAGATGTGAATATGGTTCAGAAAATAAACCTAGACTTTTGTCCCAGCTATAGCATATAGAAATATCTATTTTTTAACTATTTTGTTTTAAACACAAAGGGAAGATAAGGAAAACAAAAAGAATTTTATTTGTTTCGCCATGTGCGATGTAAGAGCCTCATTTATAGAGAATCTTAAATCCATCACAAATACAATGGATTGGAACTGGACGCACGCAAAATAGTAACTCATATTTAACTCTTTGTACAATATATATATATATATATATATATTTTGTAACTGATCTTGATCATTGCTTTTCAATCTTTGATTTTCATATTTGAAAATGTATGAAAATGTCGAATGATAGATTTCGAAGGAAAAATTTGTAAGAATCTTGAATCTTGAATCTATTATCTCCTTTTAGTTTCCTCCAATATCTCATTCAATAAACAAGCGATAGTTACATACTTCATTCTTGAATTCTTATATTCATACAAGAATATTACAATAGAATGCTAACGTGGTATTAGGCATGATATAATTATTTTTCATCCAAACTCCGCATCTAGTTTCACAATTATATAATGTGGTTGAGATTACACATAACAACTGTGATTGTTAGGTACAATGTGATTTAGCATAAAAGTATTTAAAAAGCATTTTACTCGTCAATCTTTAGTATCTTATATAGTTATATTTGCATGACTTCACCATTTAAAAAAAATTTAAAATTTATGATTCAATTACTTAAAATCTTAGTTACATGACTAACAAACTTACAAACACATACGTGAAGTTTGGTCATATTATATATTTTTTAATTTTTTTTTATCAAACTCACGACCACTCATTTATTAAAAAAAAAAAATTATGCCATTATGGTCTCTTAGATTGTTATTTTATTTTTTGTAAAACTGATACTGAAATAAGTCAAATAACCATAGAATAATCAAATTTTAGAGAATGAAATTATGATAGGGAATGAAGTTATAAAAGAGAAGAGTTGGAAGAAAATTGATGGGTTTAGGTGACTGGACTCGTTAGTTTCAAATCAAATCAAAGTTGGGTTTTCCATAATCATGGTGACCACCAAAAGGAGGTCTAGAGTCAAAGAGTCGGTCTTTGATAGCATTAAAACAAAAACATATAGACAGAAGAAACCCAAACGCAACCGCTTCAAAAACAGCCAAGCTCTCCCCAATCTTCACCGGTACAGATTCCGGTATGTATTTCCTCCTTCACCCCTAGTTTTCAGTTCTTCGATCAATTACTTTCTGCCGCTATAAACCAATTCGAATTTGAATTCCCAATTCACGGTAAATAGTTGGTGAAATTGGATGTCTAGGGTTCATTACATGGCTAATCTACCTTCTTTCGTGATTCAATTTTGTGGGATTTTTGCTTCTGGAGGAAAGATTGAGGCTTTTTATGTATGAAGTTTCTTGTTGCATGAAGATTAATGTCTTAATAGCATTGGGTTTGTGCACAGCTGGTATTTGGGTTTTGATGCATGTATGAATTTTGGAATTTCTCAGAGCCCATTATTATTTTATTAGCTATTTGACTTGAAAGTTGAAAACTTTGGCACTCCAAATTTCAGTTATAGATGAAGTATGCATTTTGGGAACCAATGGTGAAGTTTGCTGTGATTTCTAATCCTTGTGCTCTGCATTGCAGCATCCGGTGAAAATGCAGGATTCAAAGATTCCCCTTTCGGATGAATTTTCGATTCCCAAGTCACGGAAGAAGAAAGTCTCGGCCCAGAAAGGCCCCTTGTTTCAGGTACAAGGGAGTGATGTGAATGGGGCTCCTTCTCTTCCTCTAAAAGCTGGGAACAAACCATCCAAAAGGAACTTGAAGAGGGAAGTTTCTCCAATGGTCCAGCAGCCAGAGAGGTCAAACTCAAATTCGCTGCCTGATTCATCTTCGTCTGGAAGCAACTACCGTGAGCTGAGGCTTAAGTACTTGATGATGGAGGAAGAGAGCTTTGCAGTGGGGAAAGATCTACGAGAGGTTGAAGACGAGGTCAAGACCCTTGAGGAGGAGAAGTTTCAACTCTTGGATGAGCTTGTTGTGTTAGAAGGCCTCGTTGATCCTTCAGAGTTGCACCCCCAGGGGTTGCATTCATCCTAGTTTATTTCTTTGTACCGGTTTGTTTGATTAATCTGCACAATTGTATAATATGGTATAACGTCTCAAAGATTAGGGAGTGTTTATTGTTAAAACTTCAAAAAGATTGTATCCAGTTCCTTTAGTAACTCGGTATATGTATTTGACTGCTTCATTAGTTTTTCAGGTCTAATGTTTGATTCAATATTTGGTTGTTGCCCATTGGTGCCAAATGTTAATTTTTTTTTTTTTTTCCTGTCAGATCCAAAGCATACACATATGGAGCTATATGCTTCAAAAAGCAAAGCAAAGAAAAATGAGAAGGAAGAAACAAGCAAGGCACAAACTACACAGGTTCATCAAACTTTATAACTTATCAAAGTTAGTGATATACATAAAACTTAAACCACTTGCCACTTAAGCAGGAAACTAACGAAAACAAACTTTCTTTAATTTGCTCATATCGGCCAAAGAAAAAACAAATAATCTGGTAATAAATTAATCTCCAAGCTTTTCAACTATAGGCAACTTGGAATACTAATCTTCACTTGGTTCTGCATTGGCATCTTACTGTGTAAGGTTTTAGTATCTGTAAGGACTAGGATATCAATGTCCTAAAGCTAACTGAACTTTTCCATGGGCTGTTATCTCATCAGCCCTGAGTTTGAATGCGCAACTTGGACAACGAGAGGACTGGTAACCCTCGATCTTCCACTCATCCATGACAAGAACCCAAATGTATATCCCTTTGATGGAGCAACCACCTTGAAATTCACAGTAAAGCTTAGCTTCTGACCGAGGCTGGTGAAGACTAGTTGATTTGGGATAACAGTAACATTGATTCCTTTGGGTGAGGACACAGCGGCTTTATAGATATTCTTTGGCTTCCCGACATTGGTCACTGTTCTAGTTACTGAGATGTTCCCTTCGAGATTTGGTACAGTGATAGATGGATAGTTAAGGTCAGATGCTGTTCTGAATGACTGAGCACATGTACTGTTGTCTAGTGTGATTTGATGCAATGACTTCTCATCATATCCAACTGAACAAAGGAATGATACATAATCTGCCGGCTGTGCGTCAAAGATAAGACCTGGATCAAGTGCTCTTGTTGGGTTCAGGAAGCCTGAGCCATAATCAAATGCATTACCATTTTTGCCTTCAGGGTCCACTGCAATTGGCTTGTGCTTCTTGTCCAGAAGAGTAGCTGTATGTTCATTTGTTGTCAGACTTAAATACAAGATGGGCCATAAAACTACTGATTCGAAAACTTCATCAGATCAGGAATAATATATACAAGTGACCAAAAAATCTTCTAGAACTCATGAGAACTAAACATGTTTGAGAAACCAGAAAAATTTTTTTTATGTTAACTTTAGCCTTTAGACTTGGTAATTTTACCAGTAGTCATGATTGCCGATCTAATAGCTGCTGGGGACCATAAAGGATGAACGGCTTTTATCAAGGCGGCAATTCCTGTTACATGCGGGCAAGCCATGGATGTACCAGAAAAAATGTTGAACTGCTTACCAGCTACTGCTGGAGACCAAGATGCAAGAATGTTCAGTCCAGGAGCTGTGATATCAGGCTACAACAGCAGAATAACACAAAAGTTTTTATATCAATCATAAAGGTCGAGCATAAAAATGTGGAACTAACAAATTAGATAAAGTTTACCTTCAAAATTTCTGGGGTCAAAGCATTGGGACCTTTTGCAGAAAATGCTGTAACATGAGGTGCAGGTTTCAATCCCAGTGTAGTCTTTGCAGGGAGAATTCTTGACATTGGTTGGCTGTGCACAGTGGTCCAAATCAGTTGAACACAAAAACTAAAACACTGCAAACTCAGATTTCACACTTAATTTTCAAAACTAACCGTCTGCGATTAATGTAAGATAGAAGATGTTTTCCTATCCTCCGTCTAATGATTGCTGAAGGGATAACAAATGGGACGGCAACATCCATATCTGCCTCATCGATAAGAACCATCCCGACACCACCAGCTTCTTTAACTACTACACTTTTTGCAAGCTTCGACTCTGTTGAACTCTCAGCATGACGACAAACCAGAACCTTCCCTCTGGCCTTGGTCTTGTTCAAGGAACTTTCTAAACAATAACTGCAGGTAAAAAGGGACTAGAGTTAATTAAGGTTTCTCTATGTAATGACATCTAAATAGGACTCAGTTCCAAGTACCTTTTGATTCACCTGGATTGATATGGAGTGAAGTACCCTGCAAAGGCTTCAGAGGCAGAAATGATACTTGCTGAGGCTTTCATTCCAAAGACACTGAGGCTTTCACCCTAATCAATTATTGAGAATTATAAGGCTCGGCAAAAGTCTCAAAATCATGAACCGATCTCTCCAACAGAAAGAAGTAAAGAGCATTACCGTGACATTAACACCATTTCCAAGAACGATATCAGAAGTGAAATCCCTATCCGTTGAACTTGCAGCAACAGTAATCATCCATGGGGCGAGATTTGTTACAGAACCCGGGTTTCCTTCATTTCCAGCAGAAGCAACCACTAGAATTCCATGCCTAACAGCATGGAATGACCCCACAGAAATGGCATCAGTGAAATAGTCTCCCTGAGGAGCATCAGGCCCGAGAGACAGAGACAGAATGTGAACCCCATCTCTAATTGCATCATCAAAAGCTGCTAGTAAGTCTACGTCATAACAACCAGTGTCCCAACAAGTTTTATATACTGCAATTCTGGCCATTGGTGCACCTCCTCTAGCTCCTCCAGATGCCAATCCCTTATAAGTCATGTTTGACACATAACGACCAGCAGCTATAGAGGCTGTGTGGCTGCCATGACCGGCACTGTCCCTTGGAGAACTGAATGCCACTGTGTCCGCTGAATCTTCCTCAGCTTCATAACCGGACTTATAGTATCTAGCCCCAATCACTTTTCTATTGAAAAAAGTTTTAATCAGTTTGAGATTACCAGCCAATAATTTTTGTTCAAACAATCTAAACACTCAATACAAAGCCATGATGGGAACCTGTTGCAAGTTGAAGCATTGAATGCCTCTCCTGATTGACAAATCCCTTTCCATCTAGCTGGCACTGGAGGCATGTTGTCATCATTAAAACTTGGAGATTCGGGCCAAATTCCTGCATTGATTAGGCGGTCAACACAATTGAGAAAGCAATATCTTTTTCCCTTCAATCATTAATGTAATAAACAGTCCATAACAAAAAACCAGAGGCAAGCACATGTTCAAGCATACATAAAGCAACAAATTATGGCATGTTCATGTGAATACAGAGAACAACAAGTCGTGGCATGTTTATACCTTAATAGTATAATACAAATCAAATCCCCCAAAGAAAGAGCAAAAGTACAGTTTGAGTGATTAGTGCTTACCAGTATCAATGAAACCGACAATGACATTTACTTGATTCTTGATGTTAAAGCCGGAAACCTCCAAGGTCTGTTCACCCAAAAGACCCATGAAATCCCAAGAATGAGTGGTGTGCAAACTCCTTTTCGAGTTGGGAAAAACCGAAACAACTCCAGGCATCTCTGTCAAAGTTCAATGGTTATTCACAAATCCATGGACCTGTTTAAATTATAATTCCCGGAAATGGATTGAGGAACTTACTTGAAATTTGGAAAGCTTGCTGATCAGTCAACCTGGCAGCAAAGCCTTTAAAACCATGTCGGTAACTATGAATGTGAGATGCTTGAGCTTCCTCTATGCTGTTCAACACCATTAATGACAA
Source organism: Rosa lucieae (assembly GCA_024704745.1). NCBI lineage: Eukaryota > Viridiplantae > Streptophyta > Magnoliopsida > Rosales > Rosaceae > Rosa > Rosa lucieae. Next base: position 8,179,547 of record CM045493.1, read on the forward strand.
TTCCCAATACAATCAGAGATGGACCAGAAAAGCCAAGAGAGAAAAAGTTTAAGTACCTTTGCTTTTGAATGAAGAACTATAGCAAAGACTGACCTTCCTGTGTGAACAGAAGCAAGTATTTGATGGTTTTGCGCCAGAATCTCATCTGGGTCTTCACCATTTTTGCTTCCCATATAAACCACATACACCTAAAACCCCAGCACAAGAAATTAAACCCAGAAACCACCAGAACAGAACCAAAAAAAAAACCTAGAAAACAACCAAGTCCAGAATCATAATAATTACCTTGGATGAAAAACAAGTGCTAATTTGAGCAACAAGAACACAAAGCAACATGAAAAGAATACTGCTTCTTCTCCAAGCAGAACAAAAAGAAGCCATTTTTTTCTAGTGTCCCAACCTTCTCAAAAGCGATAAGTATAATATGTATTGGACCAAACAGTTTGGATAAACGAGGTAGGAGATGGGTTTTCTATATATAGAGAGGAAAGGTCTGTGCTTTTGTTACTTGAGGTGTGTGTGTGTAATATGTAAGGTAAAATGGCTCAGGGAGAAAATGTGATACAAAGCCAAAAAAGACACTGACGCCGATGATATGATGAAACGTGAAGACAAGAATGGTGAGTGGGTGAGAGAGAGAGAGAGAGAGATTTTTATTTGCTTTTGGAGCAAACCAAACCCAGCGTGTCTCTCCACTACTCTCACCCAAAAAGACCAGGCTTAAAAGTAAAGCCTGAGCCTTGAGACCGTTAAAAAAGTGACCTTTGGGTTTCAACAGCTATAGAACAGTGAGAGTGCAGCACTGAAGCAACAAAGCACCTTATTAGCATTATCAGTTTAACTTTACCAAGTGATTATAGTTGCATTTACTTTCATGTAGTTAATCATAGCTACCGGACACTCACCTAATATTATGTCTATCATTTGATTAGCAAAGAAGTCCCCTTTCTTTGCTGGGTTCAATATTAGCAATGTAGTAACCTAATCCAAATTAGGGAGATACAAAACAATCAAATTCGGATGAATAAATGGTTGAGTTTTTTAGAATAGATACTTGCTTGATACTCAATTCAATTTTATTTCGCAAGGGGTTGAGAATAAACGTAAAGTTTGAATAACAATTTTAGTATTTTAAAGATATGTTAGGTTGTACATTAGAATCTGACAGACATATATATATACTCTAATAATTCATTAGCCTTATTGGGTTTCTCATTCTTATTTCATGGGATGACGGCAAAACCCAACAAACCCTGGAGGGAATGACAGCAAACATGATTCTTTTTCTCACTATCTCAACATGATCCAACAGATGAAAAGATGAAAATGGAAATGGCATTCCATCAAAGTATCAAATCTGACGAGTCATGATAGTGAGCTCTACCTCGTCATCATCATAACCCATTACCAACTTCTTAATCACCACCGCATTCATAATGATTTCCTCTCTACAATTTTGCCATCCGTGAGTTTATGTTTATACAGCTGCCCTGCAATAATGAATTATTCACCCCACATAGGATTTGTTTGGCAATTTCTTCTCTGTAGTTATGAATGCAAATCCATATGGACCTTAATTACTATCAAATTTGACAACGAAATGATACTTCAAAATTGTATATAATAATGTAACAATGTGCATATTAACGTGCATATGATGCAATGCTCATTGTATTAAGTTTCTTGCTACAAAAACAGAGACTGAGTACCTCAAAAAAAGGGGAAAAATGCATAGATTTCCCCAAATATATTTAGAGCCTCGTTTTGTAGAAGACAAAAGTATTTGGAATGAGTAGGCAATTAGCTGTGAATTGTATATAGGTCCAAATTCTTCCAAGAATCATGCTCAAACCATTAAACAACATATCACATTCACATCACCTTCTTCTATTCTTCATATAGAAAAACTGGTGGTACCATGCTATTGTGATACCACTTTGCTTTGTTGGAATCACGTGATATCACAATCCAGACAATAGGTGCTTATCCATGTGACCCATTTAGGTTAAGAGTCATAGTACAATATGATGAATTTAGATAACATGGCTTCTACAAACAAAACAAAATATGTACTCATGTCACTGCAACTTTTTCTTTTATTATCATGAAGTCGGATTCTCTAGAGCTATTCAAAAATCACGATTGTCGATGCATTACATGATATAAGAACGTCTATTACTTAAACAAATATGAGTATATTCTTGTTTATATATTTTGTTCTTGTAGTGAGGTTGCACATTCGATCACCAAGCATGTTGCCTTTCATTGGAAAATCTATCATGGTTGATCAAAAAAGAAGTACAATGGTTACTGGTACTATCATCATTAAGCTAACTATTTCTTTCTCCAACGGGAAAAAAAAAACGCTTTAGCACATTGCAACATCATGCAGGTGAGTTTGACAATGATGGTGAGTATTGATCATTGTTATGAACTTACGATTACCATGAATTTTAGAATCTTTAAATGATAATGTAATTTACTTAAAGCAAGCATGATTGTGGGTATCGTTAAACAGAATCATTGCTTAAAGATATGGGTTTCCAGCGAACAAGGCTTGGATTCTTGGAAGGCCCTTGGTCTCACAATTGATCAATGAGAGGAGAGAAGAGGGTTGACTATTAAGGCAAGAAAACATGTAACGCAGTAATTATTTAATAAAATTTGTTTTTTAACACAATAATGTGTTATGTTGTGTACTATAGAAGTCATCAATTATAATAGTCAATAAATGGTGGAAAGAAAGATGTACCAAGATATAAAAAAGTTGAAGTTAGTGTTTCAAAGAATCGATTTAAAGAGACTACTTTAGTCACAATTGTGTACGAAAAGAAATTTGAAAAGTATGCTTCTCCATTTCCCTTTGAGGAAGAAAAACGTTTCGGCCCTCAAAAGGCCCAAGTGATGAGAAATGGGTAAGAACTAGAAAATGAGAGGATGGATCCCTAATTTCATGTGCTTTAGCTCTTAGTGCCCATCAAATCAGTAAATGGAGGAAAACAAGAAAATAGTAAGAAAAAATTGAAATTCACTAGATGAAGGTGAGGAGGACACATGAACCAATATACAGTGAGATTTTCTCTCTGAAATTAAAGAAAAAATAAAAATAAAGATGGAGAGTGTGTCATTTGGCAAAAGCAAACAAAGTTACACAACACAAGACAACAACAACACTTCAGGTAAGCTCTCCTCTCCGCACCTCTCGTATCTTCTTCTTTGTCTTAGCAATATTTTCGGTAATCATTCTGTTTCTCGTAAATCATCATTGCTATAGTTGGGTGCTAAATTTTCAATTGGGTCAAGATTGTATCTTCTTCCCTCAACCTGCTCTGGCTGCACAGATTCACTTCATCATAGCTTAATTGTTCACATAATCCATGAAATTCATCTGCCCAATTCATGTGAAACACTGAAATTATTGTTTATGGGACTATTGGTCAGATTTCAGTCTCCTGGGTTGCTCTGGAAACTGAATTTTCCTTGTGAAAAAAAGCTTTCTTTAGTTTCCATGGCCAAAAAAGAATCAATCTTTCAATTGCATAGATTGGACTAAAGCTCTGTCCTTTTCTCTCAACCCTTGTTGGTAAATGTAGAGAATGCTGCTGCTTTTATTTCATTAACCAAAACGAATGGTAAATTGGTATATATGCACAATGTAATGCAAGATTGGTCTCACAAATATGTAGAAGTAGAGTTCTGGGATAACCAAAGCCTATGTGTGTCTTCAACGCTGCAGAAGCACAAGGCTGAAATATGTCAGTTTGTGGAAAATTATTTATGTGCGTTTTATCTCATTTGGTTTCGGGCTCATGATGTATTTGCAGATATTTTGCATAACCATGTGTCAGCATGCAAGTCTGTTGTACATAGTGTTCTAAGTGGAACTTTCATCAAAGGTTTTTGGAGTTTTTGTAAGTTAAGAAAGATATAATAGAGTTCGTGTTGCAAAGAGCTTATTAGACTCCCACCATAGTGGAATGTATTACTTGAAGTTTACTCATGTCATACACAAAGTTGTGCTGCAGAAGTGCTGATCATGCTATTGATTATCCAATATAGAATGGTGCATCAGAGTTTTGCATTCTTTCTTTCTGGCAACTACCTCTAAATTAGTGACTTGAAGTCACTAACTTTTACCTTTCTTTGTAGTAGAAAGAGAAGAATAGGAGGAGGAAGAAAGTATGGCTGCAACATTGTTGGTTTCATGCAATCTGAATGTAAACCATGCATGTAGAAATGATAATCCGCCATTACCCAAATCTTTCATGGGTGTTGGACACAAAATCCTGGATCCAACTAGAGCAAGTGTAAACCAAGGGCATTATAGCTCTCAAACCAAGAGGTCGTCTCATCAGTTTTCTGTTTCTGCTGTCACCAAAGGTTCTGCAAAATCAAGCAAGTCCGACGAGAAAATCCCTCTTTGGGCTAGACCAGATTCTGAGGAGCCCCCTCCTTGGGCCCAGAGCGAAGGAAAGAAAGACGATTCAAAAGAAGGATTTGAGGTTCCGTTTTATGTTTATCTACTTGCCTCGGCTGTGACTGCAATTGCTGCAGTAAGGTCCTTCTAATCCTTTTGATAAAGTTGGTCCTTTCAAAACTGCATATGCTCCTCTGATGTCCTATAACAGTAAAATTAATGCTGCATTGCAGATAGGTTCTGTTTTTGAGTATGTGAACGATAAGCCTGTCTTTGGAGTTTTGAACTCAGACAGCATATTTTATGCTCCAGTGCTTGGATTTTTCGCATTTACCGGCATTCCCACTTCTGTAAGTCATTCTATTTCTTTAGATCACTTTTTTTGGTTTCAAGGCTTTTTCCTTCATTTTTATACAAAGTTCCTGTACATAGAATCTATCAATTTGAATATTATTCAATTCTTATTACGTTTGTAGCCACAGAAGAAGTTGTCTATCTGCATAGTTATCATAATCTTTTTTAGTTATCGCAATCTGTAGATGAACATATTTGCATAGTTATCATAATATGAATGTTATAAATGTCAACATATCAACACTACAGGCTACGGATGAACCATGAACATAATTGATAATGACACAACTTAATCACCTTCTTGGGTTCTTAACATGAATGTTAAATGCAGGCATTCCTGTGGTTCAGATCTGTTCAGGCTGCTAACAAGGAAGCCGAGGAGCAAGACAAGAGGGATGGCTATCGATAGGTTCAAAATCATGCCAGTAGGGCATTAACAGCCCATCTAGACTTGATCTCTGCAACATATATGTTCGTTTTCTTTCCTTTTACGTGAAGGAATCAGAAATACAAATCGTTATAATGTGTTGTAACTACATGCAAACAAATGAATCTCATATTATGGAAGATGTTTGATGTCGCTGTATAATCAAACCCAATCATTCTAAAACAAAGCCACAGACTCGTAGGCAAAAGAATATTGATGAGAATTTAATTGCTGCTGTTTGACAAAAGAGAGAACCAATTGAGTTGAATTCATCTGCAGGGAATGTCCTCTGCAAGACACAAAACCAATTAAGGATGGGAAAAAGGAAAAAGACACATTCATATAGGATTAAGAAGAAGCTTAGCAAACTAGGTAAGAATCTTACCTTAGAAACCAATGAGGAATAACCTCAAAAAAGACAAGAAAGAATCTTGCATTCCCTAGTTCCCACTTATGTTGAGCCAGCAAAGTAAAACACACGAATATGTAGTCATACACACGAACAGGTAGTCATGTACTAGAAGAATCATTTAGCTTTCTAGGGGCATTAGAAACATGAATAGATCATTGGTTTAAACGTTAACGGTTAGCCCTCTTTGTAATTTTCGCCGGTACCACCAAAGGGAATTTGTCTCTATCAATCATCGAAGACGGGAACTTATACCTCAGTCTTTGTCTTGGTTGTTTCTTAAAAGCTCACGTGTTCTCGATCATTAAGCTTGTGCCAATTTGCAGAAGCCACACTCCTCCTGTCTGATTTCTGCATAAGTCCCTCTATCTCTTTCCATGGCTTCTGTTGAAACCTGTGTTGAGCACGAGCTTCCTGTAAGCACTGGTAAAGACTATAAAACAAAGAGTGAGCAAGTGCAGCGAGCTCAGTGGCTTCGAGCTGCTATTCTCGGCGCAAGTGATGGCCTTCTATCCACTACATCGCTAATGCTAGGTGTCGGTGCAGTGAAGGATGATCGTTGGTCGATGATCCTTTCTGGAGTAGCTGGAGCTGTTGCAGGAGCTTGTAGCATGGCTGTGGGGGAGTTTGTTTCTGTTTCAACTCAAAGAGATATCGAAAAGGTGTCTCTAAGCCAAAGCAGCAGTACTTTAAATAGTGTGTTGAGGGAGAGAGATGGTAATGGTAAGGTGGTTAAGCTTAATATCCCTGAATCAAGTTTCACCATATCAGTTGAACTGACACCTTCGAGAAGACCAAGCTCATCTGAAAAACCAACTGATGAGCCAACTGAGAAGATGCCATGTAAGATCAACACGTTTGAAATAAAAGAAACTGATGAAGAGGAGTCGCTGCCAAGCCCTCATAAGGCAGCTTCAGCCTCAGCGTTGGCATTTCTGTGTGGTTCACTTGTGCCTTTACTGTCAGTCATGTTTATTTCTCAAAACTTGATGAGGATGGTGGTGGTTGTGGTGGTGACATCTATAGCTCTAGCTTTCTTTGGGGCTATTGGAGCAAGTATGGGTGGCTCATCTGTTCGGGCATCTGCAATTAGAGTTCTTGTTGGAGGCTGGATCTCCATGGCGGTTACCTATGGTTTGCTTAGACCTTTCGATAGAGATCATTCAAAAGGTTTGATAGACAAGAACTGATATAACAACATGAAGGAAATATGATGATCAGTAATGGTAGATGCATATATCATCGCTTACTCTCCACACTGTAAACCATATTGTATGGTGCAAAATTACAAATAGGTTTATAGAGTGAAAATCATGTTTTCCACTGCAGTTTTTGGCCCCCTTATATCTGAAATGAAATACCATGGATGAAATGGAGCAAATTATCTGTTTTCAATAATTAAATAAAGGAACGTATACATTTCTGCTCAAGCTCTTCCTCATTTTGACTTGGTATGTGTTTCTAATCCCGATCATTCTAGTTATAAGCATATTCGCGTGTTAATTTAAAAGTAGTGTTCTACGTCTAGGTGATTCTGACAACAAATGATTTCAATGGTGGAAGATGTGTTTCCAATTGATATGATTAAGGCAATAAAATGTCACTGCCAGTTTCAGAACCGCCAAATGGAGCTTAACAAAGTAGACAATCACCAAATTATAAATGGAGCAAGACCACCTATAAGTTAGGACTCCGGCAGCAATTTTCGCAGAATGTACTGACAGAAGAAATAGCTTATTGAGTTCTGAATCACAGCCCTATCAATATCTTGAATTAAAAATGGTGCCACAATATGTCACTTGAAGTCAATATGAGGTGTGTGTGCTCGCATAGATAAGATATGATGAGATAAGAATATATAAGATAAGCGTTGTCTAGTGGAAAAATATAATTGCAGTAGTCAGAATAGAAGTATGGGAAGGTGGTTGCCATTAAAAGCTTTCTTCCATTATTGAAGTGATTCACTTCGATCAGAAGCTTCATTGTCCATATTCTGATGAGTTATAAGGTCCAATTCTGGTTCCTCAGAGTAGTGATTGCAATTTAATTAGCTGCAAAAAATTTTGCATGCACAAGAAAAGCAGGAAATGACTTCATCCATGCCTATTCTCCAAAGAATGGACCGTCTCGATCGTTTGGTAACAATGTCTTTTGTTTAAGTACTCTTTTATATATGCTGCTCAGTTTTCAAGTACTGGTTGCTAGGAATCCTAGCTAGGCATATGTGTTCATTATGTTGATGATGCAGCTGCAGTTTCTGGAAGAGAAGCATTGGTTGCCATCCAAGTGTTCTTTGAGTTCTAGTACTGCTCCCGCCTGCGAAAGCAGTGAACCTGCCCAAGATCGTGTGTCCTACAAAACACTGTCATCTGCAATTGAAGAAGTACATTGTAAAGGCACGCTGATGGAGCGAGTAGCTATTCTTGAGAGCCGGGTTTTACAGGTAACATTATCTAGCTAGCAGCCCGATAATGTTAATTAGCTGGTTTAACCAAATTAAGGTAAAGCATAGCTCTTAATACAACTTCTCTCTGTTGCACCTAGCCACTAACTAATTTTCCACCTGACAATTATTAGTTAAGCCATGAGATGGATTTAGAAAATGAATCAAGTTCTAGCTGTTCCACGATTCTGGTATCTGATCAGAAATTTGAGCAAGACAAGCAAGATTCTCTAATAAATGGGGTAAGTAAACAATGGAAAGTAACACATGCTAAATCGGTTTTGTATTTTGTTCATATTGTGTTAGCTGGTTTAACCAAATTAAGGGAAAGCATGTATGAAACTTCACCGAAAGAAACTAAAGTATATATTGTGATGATACTTGCAGGGGTATAAGTCTCCAAAAGAGTGTGTAAGAAAGCCAAAGGGTTGGAGGAAAGCTGGGAGAAGAAGAACAAGAAAAACAAGCATTGTCTCCATCATTCAGCTGAGAGAATGGCTTAGGTGGCCAAGAATGGGATGTTAATCAATCATCAACCAAAATTAATTTTCTGCAATAATTACTTGTTGTAGTCTAGATGGGACCTGTTTAAGCATTGTCTCAACATCAAAATAATGGTTTATGTTTTCTTCATCAAGTTACAACAAAGGACACTAAAAGGGATCAAGCTAAGATTGATTATGTAGCCAAACGGCAAATCATCTTCTTGTCATCATTAACTAACTAGAAGATGCATGCTTGCCTTCAATGAAACAACTGCAGATAAAATATATTGTTCGTATATAATATATTTACGATTTAGATATTTGATGCACTTTGGCTATAAATGATTTGGATGTAAAGGATGAATGTGTTGCATTTTACATACGATACAAATACTCTAACCCTAACCCTAAAAGCTACGTTGAATATCAAATTTGTAGATATAAGTGATTCTTATACCACGAAATATAATCAATCAATGCACCTATATTATTTAGATGTTGAGAAAGTAATCCTTCCTGTCATGAAAAGAGCATAACATAAATGCTACACACTAGCTACTTAGCTAGCATGTTAAAGTTAGGAACTAATCAGCATGTCAAGGCTCACATGCTACCACGTGAGAGGGAAGAAAAAGATGAGCAAATGGAAAAAAGTTCTAAACTTGCTCTGGCTAACTTATAGATAATACACGCTCAATACCATTTAGTTTAGTAATATAGTTTTTTCTTTGTAAATGTGAGGTTGTGAGTTGACGGAGTTCGACTCACGAAAGACTAGTTGTAGCATTTGAATTGTTCGTCTCATAAAAAAAAATTATAGATAATACACTATTATTATAGATGTTGTTGCAAGCAACACCATAACATTTTCCAAAAGAAATGGCTGGTTTTGTGAAAGAACACACCAAGTGTGATACCAAAGAAAGAAAACAAAACCACCACATGTGATACCAAAGGGAGGTTACCTCGTGCAAAATAAAAAAAAAAAATACAAAAGTAGATCTAAAAGTCTAAAAAGATCTTGTTCTTATTTCTTCTTCCGTGCAAATCACACCAACATCTTCGGAAATTAAAACTAAATATTACACTCCATTTGACTTTAATATAATTTCATATCCCTTTAAAAAAATTATATAATTTCATATTTCATATCAGCATATACTATTTAAAAAATTCGTGATTTCACAATGTTAATATGACAATTAACCAACAATTCAGGACTAACAGCTCATTGATTAATTAAATTAATATTATAGTGTATGTATATTGATTCTTTTAGGTAACGTGTATATTACCATGTGACGGCTACGAAGCAACCACCAGGATCAATAAGAGATGGGTTCATAACTCTCATTCATTGTCTAGTCTATCAAAGCTGATCACAGTTAGTTGGTTTGTCGTTGAGGCCATCAACTCTCGTGTCTAAAAGGGGGTGTATTGTATATGGAATTAGTGGAACCTTTAAAGAAATCTATGAAATTTAAAAATTTGGGTGTATTCAATATAGACTTTTAACAGTCCATGAAAGTTTTGAGGCATTCAATTAGGATTTTTAAAGACTTCATGAATTCCACCAAAATCTAGGGGTATTCAATTAGGACTTGTAAAAATGAATAAAAGTACAGGAGTTTTTCTATTAGAACCTCTAAATTTACTCACTTGACCTCTATGCTTTTTACACCTCTTATCAAATTTTCAAACACTAAATTTACTCACTAAACTTCCTCAAATAACCTCACTCATATAATTTGCAAACAAATTATTATCTTTAAAATAAAAAATTTAGTTATTTCAATGATTTAATCACTCTATAAATCTTAAATAAATATACATTTCTGATTTCTTAATCAAACTTGAGTTTAAAAAATTAATGTCTAATCAATGAGAAAATGCCATGAACTATTTTTTTTTTTCTATTTTAGCTGTGCAAAAAAAAAAATCATTCGTTTTTTTAATGTTTATTTTTTTTTCTGTATTTTTTGTACCACATGATTAATTATTTATATATATATATATATATATTTTTTGCCAATATAATGGATTGACTTAGATTTAGGTCATAAATCATAAGAGGATTTATTTTGTTTTCCCTCACCAATATGCGTTCAACATATATATCAAACATTTTTATGTCACATGATCTTAATCATATTTTTGATTCTCATTAAATATATATGAATGCTTTAATGAGTATTTAGTGAATTTGGAAAATGAAAATAGATAAGGAAAATAATAAGGAATACAATCTAATATTATTGAATTGGAAAGTCTACATAAAATAAATATAATATTTTTTTTTGTATAATTATTGTCCTTAATAGTCATTTTATAGTAGGTTATATATGTCATTTAATAATTCATAATATAGTGAGGTCAAGTGAGTAAATTTGGAGGTCCTAATAGAAACTCTCAAAGTACAGAGGTATTCAAAATATTATTCATACTTATGGAATTAGAAAATCATGGATAATAATGGACTTTGTAGTATTAACTATACATACCAAACTCTAATAAATTTCTAGCTTCCAGACCAAAAAGTCTATCAAAGTTTCATCTTCAACAAAAAAAAAAAAATATTTTTTCTACGCATGAAGAAGTTTGTTATGCATCATCTATCTTTCTTAATTTTTTGTCTTTTCTCTAATTTTTTATGATATAAACTTTTTTTGATACCCAACATGTTCATTATAGTTGTTGAATGTGATTTTATTTTATTTATTTATATTTTTTTTTCAATTGTGATACTTCAAACCCTAATAGCAATAAAAATTATTTATGAAACCCTAAAACTCAAATATTGTGATCTAACCCTAAGACCTGAAAGCATACTAAATTTTATCTTATTAATTAATTATTCTCATTAATTTGAATTTATATTATGGTTCAAAAAAAGGTTGAACAATTGAATTTCAATTGATTGATTATAGATCAAGACATTGACCAATATTGCTACAATATATGTTAATCGACGAAAACAAAATTTATGAGAATAATTAACCATAAACATCAAGTGATCTATATTGTATATTTATGTTGTTGAGAGATTAGGAATGAGAACAAACTCGCTAAACAGACTAACAATCATTTATTGAAGTAAATTTCTATTAGAAGATACTCTAGCATTGAAGAGATAAAAGTTATTATTTTGTTTTGTGTTTTGGCTGCATTTGTTTTATTTTTTATATATTTTGCACATCCTAGGAAATCTGTAGAAATCATTCATAATAAAGTATATAGATTTTCATGAATCAATAAAAGTCTGTTGCTAAAATAAATGGTTTTAAGAAATCCATAATAGTCTATCAACTTTTTAAAGAGTCTGTGAACTTTTCAAAAAGTCTGTCATCACAAATTCAAATACAATACACCCCCAAAGTAAAGAACACATAAAACCAACAAAGTGAAAGTGAAATTTATGTATGTCACACAAACTCATCTTTTACCAAAATTGCATATTAACTTCATCCCAACTCCCTAGTGTTTTGTACCAAAAAGTTTCTTGTTCTAAATGGGTCTGCGACTCTATGCTTATTTATATCTTGGAAAATTCTATCATGTACTAGTCTCTATCAATCATCTCACCTATCATTTAATGACGCCAATGTGGGTGAATCGCGTTTAACCCAGAAGCACCCAGAAGATGCCCAAACGGTGACACCAATGCTTATTAATGCAGAGACAAGGTTTTATTTTTTCGAGCATAGTTTTGATTTTTAGACCTCAAGTTTTCAACTTTAGCAATAAAGTTTTGATTTTTAGACCAAAAGCGGAGAAACCCAGAAGAGTATTGTAAGAACCCAGAAAATGGTGGAGATGAAGCAGGAAGAAGAGAAGGAGGGAATGACGATAATCAAAGGAAAAGAAGCTATCGGATTGAGAATCGTGAACATGTTTGTGGCGATGGGTTTGTGGCTTGGAGCTATTCATTTCAACGTGGCTTTGATTCTCTTCACTATTTGCTTCCTTCCTATTTCCAAGGCCATATTGTCAGTACTGTTTCCCATTTCTCCATTTTTGTTGCGAAGTAAATTGCATTATTTTGGGTTTTTATGTTCTGCTGCAAAATCTGTATTTCAGGGTATTTGGGTTGCTTGTGTTGTTTATGATAATCCCAGTTGATGATAAGAGCAAAATAGGAAGAAAAGTGGCCAGGTATGGGGTGTACCCGTTTCTCTTTGGAATCTGGAATTTAAGTTCATTCAAGTTTATCAGGGTGAACAAGATAAGCATATTGTGATTTATCTTCAAATTTGTTGGGTTGGATTGTGTTTTGTAGGTACATATGTAAGTATGCCTGTGGTTATTTTCCAGTGACTTTGTATGTAGAGGAAAAACACGTCTTTGATCCTAGTTGCTCTTATGGTATACACCGTCGTCTTCTTTAGTGAATTAATCCGTTATTGGCATATTATGATGTCAAATAACTGAAATAAGTAACATCTTGGATCTGTTTGGTTTATGTAGTCTTTGGGTATGAACCACATTCAGTTTTGCCCATTGGTGTAGTTGCACTGGCTGACATGACTGGGTTCTTGGGTCTCCCTAAGATGAAGGTCCTTGCGAGTACCGCTGTAAGTCTTTTCTTTGTTTGCTCAGATTCTTTGTTCAGTTCATTTAGTCTGGTTTTTCATGGTATCAGAGGTTTTATCACCTTCTGCTGCAGTTGTAAGAGTTTTTTCTCTGCCTTTTGCTTTACTGGTCTAAATGTGTATGGATGTCAATCGTTACCTAATTGTTAAGGGCAGTTTGTTGCATTTTCTGCTTGGCCACTTTTGTTCATTAAAGGGGTGCCATAATGTTTATTACTTCTTCAGTGGTTGAGTAATACTTTCCTTGTCTATCTAGCATGTGTTTCACCTCACAACAAGATGATGTTCTCCTTTTAATCTTATGATCTGTGCTGCAGTCAAATGTTTATAAGTGGTGGAAGCCAAGTGGGGAGTTATTCCTGAAGTTTGCTAGAGCTATCAGATTCACCCCTGTTGTCTTCTGGGGAATGTTCGGGTATGTATTTTGTTGTTTGATATTTATTATTTGCTTTTAATCTTTTCTTCTTCTTCTTTTTTTTTTTGCTGCTTTATCGAGGGGAAGCTCGAAACCATTTTGGAGTGTTAGCCAATCCAGTCACAAAATTGTTTTCGGGGTCAAACCCAAAAACCACATTAAAAATTAGAAAATGAAGCTGTAGTAGCATGGTATTTCCAAAGCCAGACTTCAACTCCCCCAATGAACAGTTCTCCAAAAAAGTCGCTTTCATTCTCAACAATATCCTCTTCTCTGTACATGAACTCAGATGTTTTCTTTTGTTCAAATGGAGCTATATGCATTATGTTCTTGCTTAAAGCTTTTAACTGCGAAAATTGGTTTTCCTGCCTCAGACATGTTGTCACTCACTTGTCAGTGTGTATTTCAATAGACATTGCCAGATTTCTGTACTTCTTACAATCAAATAATTAGTATAACTATATTCTGGTAAAGATTTCAATGTTCAGGCATTATCTGAGTAGAATTTGTGTCTTTGCAATTAGTTCTCAGGCATACATGTCTAGAAACTGGATAAAAGAAAAATATTGTCTAAGATCTTGGATCAGAATGAGAAGAAATTAGAATATCATTTGTTTGGTACAAAAAAAAAAGTGGCTATTTCTGAGTCAAGGAATTGGTGTCCTTATGTAGTCTGACAAATTTTCCCACTACCTGCTGTTGCATCTCTATGATATCAAGCGTTAGCAGCGCCACAGATTTCAGAAATTATTAAGGCCTGATATCATGGTTCTCTCTTGCAGGTCCCCTTTACCCTACAGACATCCAATGCACGTGGTAGTAGGTAAACCAATAGCTCTCAAGCAAAATCCAGAACCCACCATGGAAGAGGTAAGGATTCCGATGGAAAACCTGAATGTAATGTATGTGTTTGATCACTTCTGAAATTACTTGGACTCTCTTTAAATTACTGTTTTGCACTGTGTCTTTGTTTCCATAGGGTTTATCTTCTACATACATCGACTTTGAATTAATGCTGTAAATAGCACTGGTGGAAAAGACAATTAGGATAACAATTTTTAAGAGGCCTGAAAATGGGTAATGCTATCAAACATTCATGATGTAATGACCAAAGGGTATCTCTAATGCCAAAATTCATCCGTCCGTTTTTTTCTTTGGCCATTGAGACTTCACTTCATGGAACTACATATCGTCTACATAGCCATAGCATGTGATTGTTGATATTTTGCACTTGAAGCAGAAGTAAATTTATCAGATGTCTCAATGGATGCTAATTTATTTTCCAGGTCATTGAAGTACATGGTCAGTATGTTGAAGCACTAAAGGATCTTTTTGAAAAGCACAAGGCACGGGCTGGTTTTCCTGATCTTCAATTGGAAATTCTTTGATATGTTCCTCCATGCATTATCATTTCTTCTTCTGTTCACTTTGTGGACAATTTAGTGATAACAATTTGTGTGTAGTTAAATAGTGGAAATGGCAATCGGAAACTTGCCTTTGATGTTTAGCTAGTGGTCAAGCTTTTTATACACAATGCCAGTCCCTTCTTGGCTTGGTGGTTTTGCTTTATTAGCATAGCCCATCAGGACCTAGGATCGAGTGGCATAACCAGAAGCTGTTTATACACAATGGGCTTTGCTTACAAAAACTTGATACGTTCATCTGAAGCTGTAGAAGTGGCATAGTTTGTAATCTCTGTAAATTAAACATCCATTCTAAATAAAAACGATGATTTATATACAGTAGCATATGCGCCTGATATTACATTTTTCTCTTGGCTGCTTAAACTCATCATAGAAAACACAGGTATTTTCTCAGAGAGAAGGAGGGAGCTGATTCTATCAATTACACTCTTCCATTTCTATTCTAATGTTTTGAACTTTCACAGAGAGTTGTAATTTTTGTTCCTCAATGTCTTTCAAAACCGAAAACAAATGCGTTCGATACACTTCACATTTTCGTCGTGCACGCTCAAGTTGACGCGATAGTTTCTGGATTTTCTTGTCCTGGTCATCCTACAAAATTGCACAAATAATATTCAGTAACTATAACAACTTGAATTAAAAGTCGTCTACTACTAGGATTAAGGAACAGAAAATAATATAGCATTTGCATAACATTGAGGGTTGGGTAAGACCCTTCTCATCCCCAGTTTCCTATGCCTATGGATATGTCTCGCAAGAAATACATGTTTAACTCCTCGTTCCTATATGTGGTATATGGACCAAATTTTCCAAATGAAGTTAGCTGTCCAGTACTCTTTCTTATCCCCTCAAGTCCCAACTATCCTATAAGCACTTTCAAATAGAAGGAAATCATATTATGGATTTGCTGGCATCTGTTAAAATCATATTTCTCTGATGTCAGAAACGAAGAAGAACTCCAAGAAAGCATTGAAACAAGATGACTAACAAGCAAGTTAAAGAATATCCTTGAGAAACAAGAAACTAAGTAACTGACTCAATCACTCAATTAAAGAAAAAAACTCACCGGAGACAGAGTTTCCAAGCCCCATATATGATCACCAAATGTATTTGCTTGACATCCCCAGTGCAAATCGTCATCTCTGCCAGTTTTGTTAAAACTGACCAACCTCCCGCCACTCTTGTTTTCAAGAGCAACTTTTTTTGCAGCTTCTTGAAGGGCAGCAATAGCCACATTATAAATTTCAACAGTTCCAACACCTTCATCAACATACTTGAGTGCCGCATGACGAAGATTACTGAATCGTGCCGTGAGAGATTCTTGCGACCTATTCAACAAATTGCTGGCACGTTCCTCCAATATGACATCACTCTTGGCATTCCTCGTCCACCGCTTCAAAATATAATGAGATGGCAGAGTAAGAACATTTGTCACCCGAAAAACTGTCAAGATGTGTCCACAAAGAAGGCCAGAGAACTCAAACATCTGGCAACTACAAAATGCTTTCATCTCATGAACATCGTATCTGACAAAATAAGCTCTGTGACTTTCTCCAAATTTAGCAACTTGATATATGGATCCTGCCTCCTCATCCTCAACTTTGGTTGCCAAGAAAGTTAATGTCTCAACCAGCTCCTCTTGGAATTTCATAAACAATTTCCTCGTGTAAAGCTCACCAGCCTGTTTCTCCATCGGTGAAGGGGTCTTGAGAAGCGGGGCAGTGTTTATAGTATCATAATCTGCCTTCACTTCTTTCTCATACCGACTTTCAAGAGCTTTCTCATACTGCTTAACAAACAGCTGTAGAGATGTTGATGCATTGACATATCCATCAAAATATGAGTTCATGGTATTGCTACGTTGTGTTATAGACATTTCTGCAAAGAAGGTGTCCCTCAAGTATATAGGTACCCACTGCCTTCGATCAGCATATATCCCTTGAAGCCATTCATGATCTCTGAGATCATATTTTTCAATTAGAGACAACCAACTAGACTCAAACTCTTCAATAGATTCAGTCAGGTTGACACATTTGTGAAGCTCTGCTTCAAAGTTGGAATGCTCAGAAAGTACATGGGACAGTTTCTCTTGGCACTCTTTAAAAATCTGCCACTTGCAGAAGCGGTGTCGAGTCTCAGGAAAAACCTGGGTGATAACCATGCGGATCACCCTATCATGATCAGTAGTGATTGAGACTGGAGGTCGGCCAGACATTGCCATAAGCCATGTTTTAAAAAGCCATAGAAACGATGCCTCAGATTCATTTACCAAGAGGGCACACCCAAACAACACAGGCTGTCCATGATGGTTAACCCCGGTGAAAGGTGCAAAAGGTAATCTATACCGGTTTGACCTGTAAATTGTGTCAAAGGTAACAGTATCACCAAAGTAAGTGTAATCACTCCTTGCCTTAGGATCAGCCCAGAAGATATTGCTCATGCACTGGTCTTGATCACCCTGCACAGAATAGAAAAATGCTGGGTCGTTGGCTTGCCTGTTCTTCAAGTAATCCAAGAGCACCCGAGTGTCACCTCCTAGGGTCCTTTGCCGACTACTCCTCATGTAATTCCTGCAGTCACGCTCCGTGAAGCCAACTTTGCTAATATCACCATATTCTTTGATGAGGGCGGACATAATTCCACTAGGCCCAATGCCAGCACCCTGCAAGGTATCAACCAAAGACTTTGCAGAACCAGAGACGTGACGATGAGAGCGGAGGCAATGCACCTGATCCGGGGGAACCAGCTCATGGTTATGTTCCTTAACAAAACATGACACAACCCATCCCCCAGAGTCTTGAATCTTGACCACCAACATTGCCTTACAACCAACTCTAGTCTCAGCACGAGGGCGCTTCACCCTGCCATCACACTCAGGACCACGCTTTTCATGCTTATCCATACGAAAACCCTCCTTGGCACAAACAAAAGACCTCTGGATGATGGCACCATCCCGCCTGGAGCGGCGAGACATGCTGACCCGAGTGCTGAAGCCAGTGCGGCGAGCATAGGAGTTGTAAAAGGCCTTGGCAGCCTCTTCTGACTCAAACTCCATCCCCTCATACGGCTCGAGATTAGTCTCTCCTTCAATAATGTAAGGTAGGGCAATGGGATTGGAACCAACAACAGCAAGAGAATCGTCAAAAATGTCAATGTCAACAACAGGGTGGTCAATGTCACCAAGACCCATCAGGTCAAATTCAACAACCTCATTCCCCAAGCTCAATGGCTCAAACTCCATTTTACCAAATGGGCATAGTTTACTCATCCTTTTGATCCAAAAATTACATGTATACATATATACAATAAATCACCAACTTAATCTAAACTACTCAATCATAACTCATAAAGTAGAAACCTTTTGATGAAAATATCAATTTTGAAAAGGAAAGATAGAACCTTGAAGGGTACCCTTTTGAGCAAAAGGCAGGACAGCCCTCCAGACGGGCTAAAGATCCTGACTTGGA
Source organism: Rosa lucieae (assembly GCA_024704745.1). Taxonomy (NCBI): domain Eukaryota; kingdom Viridiplantae; phylum Streptophyta; class Magnoliopsida; order Rosales; family Rosaceae; genus Rosa; species Rosa lucieae. The sequence goes on from CM045493.1 coordinate 8,197,977, forward strand.
GAGGTTAAGCAGGAGTGAAGAGCTCACAGAACTGATGCAGGCACAGATTGAGTGTGTGGAGAGTGAGAGAGAGAGATGTGGAGGGAGGGAGAAATGGGGTTCAATTGAGGGTTTTAGGGCAAATGATTTGGTAATTGGCCAAACCTTGCAGAGCTTCAAGGACTACCAAGTTTAGTGCCGTCGGATCCATTTCATCGTCATTCTTTGAATTTATTTTTCTCAGGGAAAATGAAAATAGATTCTTTTTGGCAATCAAATTAATACTTTAATAGTAGCAGTAAAGTGGCACACAAGTTTTGAACCAAAAAAATAAACAGTGGCACACAATTTGGCTCGAGAAGCCTATGTTTAGGAGATGGTTTCAGATTTTGGAAACAGGCTGGATCTCCCGGCTTCAATCCCTTATTCTAGTGCACAATTGATGTATAGGGTGTGGTATTCCTTTTTATTTGCTTTGATCGGCTGAAATTTTTAACGAGGTCACATTTTAATCTTTAGATGTAATATTCAATTGTGTTAATAAATTCATATTTTTAATCAAAATAAAAAAATTAAGATAAAAATAACAGAAATATTTTTCTACCGAGATCAAGTTGGTCCAACGGTATATATCTTAACCAACATAGATCGTGTTAATTCTCTTAAAATATATCGACTCTTTTGACGCAAATGTTAAGAACAAGCCTGCTCGGATACTCAAATGTTCCTTTTACTTTTTCATCAAGCGAAAAAAAAATATAAATATAAAGTGAAAATTTTCCAAACAACAAGGTGTTGTGTACTTGTGTACCTGTGTTTGTGAAGTTCTTAGGGCATCTCCAACAGAGTAGCTAAACTCAATTTTTAGCTATATATAACTATTTCTAATGCAAAATTCAGCTCCAACAGACTCTAGGTAAGTTAAATTTAACTATAGCTAAAATGGTTAGCTATATTTAGCTAGAATCCTACATAGCTAAAGCAAAAAGTTTATATTTCTCTCTCTTTTTTTGTCCACATGTCAGTTTATGATTTGATAAAATATAGTTATTATTTACAAATAGCTACTATTGCTGGAGCAACATTGCTAAATCAATAGCTATATTTCACAACTTTAGCTAAATTTAACTAAAAAACAATTTATACTGTTGGAGATGCTCTTAGACACCAGCTGAGAGTTATGGTACGTCGGTTATTTGTAAAACTAACATTGTGGAGGGTTATTTGAAAAACTAATCGTGCTAAATTGTCATTAGATTTAAATTCAAGAGTGGAGAATAATAAACATTCTAACTGTCTTATTATTTTCACCATTAAATCTAAACTTAATAGTAGTTGAGCGAGACTGAATTTGGTCGTATAATAATAATTATTTTTCCTATTAAATCTAAATTCAATAGTAGTTGAGCGAGACTGAATTCGGCATATATATATTTTTATGTTTGAATGGAAACTAGGCATATATTTCAATAAAGAAAAAAATTGATTACGGACAGCAACCAGTCGGATCGGGTTTACCAAAAACGGGGGTCCGTGTTGGGCGTAACCCCCGCGAGCCGCGAGGTTTAAGAAATATCTGAACCTCACCTCTTGACAGACGACGCCGTTTCGCTGCTGGCAACTCGTCTCGGAAACCGTGTCTGATTGATCATGAAACGCTCATATGCATAGAATTTCCGAACAGAAAAGAAAAAGGCCATCAAATTCAAAACCGGGAAAACAAAAATTCGGCAGAGGATAGAGAGGAATTAGGGTTTTTTATTTTTTAATTTTTTTTATATGGTACGTATACGATCATCAGGCCACGATTTCAAGCCTTCGTCTTCTCCGATTCAAATTCAGTATGCAGACTGAATCCAATTATATATTTTTATTTCTCGCATTTTTCAATAAGAAAATTTTAACAGCAACCAGTCGGATCGGGTTTACCAAAAACGGGGGTCCGTGTTGGGCGTAACCCCGCGAGCCGCGAGGTTTAAGAAAATCTGAACCTCACCTATTGACAGACGACGCCGTTTCGCTGCTGGCAACTCGTCTCGGAAACCGTGTCTGATTGATCATGAAACGCTCATATGCATAGAATTTCCGAACAGAAAAGAAAAAGGCCATCAAATTCAAAACCGCGAAAACAAAAATTCGGCAGAGAGGAATTAGGGTTTTATATATATATATATATATATATATATTTTTATATGGTACGTATACGATCATCAGGCCACGATTTCAAGCCTTCGTCTTCTCCGATTCCAAACCAGGTATGCAGCTCTTTCGCAATCCCCAATTATATCAGCTCTGTATTTCTTCGGATTTTTGCGATAAAGATTAAAGCTTTAGAGGAAAACAGTGGTGAAATTCTAGTTCTGAGTAATGTGCTTTGCTTTTAGCTTCACTCTCTGTGACTTTCTCTGCTCCTGCTTCAAATGCCCTACTCTTTTTTTTTTTTGTGAATGGAGAATTCACCAGTGTTGTAATTAGGAAATGAGTGAAACCAAGGAAAAGGAGGATATAGCAGTTGATGGTTCAGATAGTGCCCGAAAAACCGAGAATAGTGAGCAGGATGATTCTTTTCATTCTGTGGAATCTGGACAAGTCCAGGAAACAATTGACAATGGAGAAACTGTACCCGAAAAGACGGATATTGAGATGACAGCAGCTAATGAAGATAATGTGGTAGAATCTGGAAAAGGCCAGGAAACCCCAAGACCAACTGACAATGGAGAAACTCTACGCGAAAACACGGATATTGAGATGACAGCCGCTGATGACGCTAATGTAGGACCACAGTCCACTTCGGGCCAATCCGGTCAAGAGCCTCCTCCTCCCTTGGTCCCAGAAAAGGGAGATGACGGAGAGTTAGTTAAGCAGGTTGGTGATACCTTGAATGATGATGATCAAGAGTTGGACAAGCCAGGTGATGATCCCCCGTCAGATGTAAAGACTGAGATGCGGGAGTTGCCCCAAAATAGTGATAATGGCTATGAGGAGAATGCTGAACCAAATAGTGGTGCTGCTGGAGATATCATAACTGCAAGCAATAACGAACCTGCTACGCCTCATGCTGGATTTTCTGATATAAAAGCTGAAAATAAGAATGGGAAAGAGTTGGAGAATAAGGTGAATGGAAAAGAAGTTACTACACCCATGAACAATGGAAAGTCAAGCTCGAAGTACATGTTTCTTTCCGATGACAGCCACACGTATGATGGTAATGACTCTGGGACAGAAGAGGAACAATTGGATTTCATGAAGGAGATTGAAAATTTCTTCAAGGAGAGGAGCATGGAATTTAAACCTCCCAAGTTCTATGGAGACTGTGTGAATTGCCTTAAGTAAGCTCATGCTTGTCACCACTCCGTCTCATTTTGTTTACAAATAGTGTAATGTTTTTACTTTGTACTAATGTATTTTCCCTTCTTATTGGGACAAAGGCTGTATAGAATTGTGACTAGACTGGGAGGCTATGATAAGGTAAGCCCCGACCTTTACCATTTGAATGGTCCTAGTAAATGGCAAACGACATATAACTATTATAAGAAAATAAGAAACCTACTACTTCAAATTATGTATATATTGTTGTGAGTTTTCAATTTTTAGAACCATCCTTTTCTTGCTACCAGCACATATATGATTTGCTTGTACTTATGGATAGGTGACCTCATCTAAGCTGTGGAGGCAAGTGGGAGCGTCCTTTAAACCTCCAAGGTAAGGAACAACATATGTTTTATATACCACTCCATTCTTTTGTTACAATGCAAACTCTGTTATTTGGAGATATGGATGAATAGCTATGTTTTGTATTCCACAACTACTTTTCAGTTTACTGCAGATTAGTTTTTTTGTGATATGTAAAATTTTAGAAAAACTGATAGTTTGTCATAATTCTATAATAGATACTGCTAATCTGTGAGTACTGAAATTGGGAGATTCTTTTCATTGTCATACTTCTATATTAGTGATTGGTCTATGGTATTTTGAGGGTCACACGTTCTGATCTTTTTAGCATGCTGTTTTGCAACAAAACTACTGTGTCAGAAATATAAAATAAAGCAAAATGTAGTTATAGGGAACATATAAATGTTGTTGGAGATGTCACTCTGTTACTAAGTTTCCTCTGTCCCACCAACAAGGGGTTTGTAGGAATTGTGAGGCCCGTGGTTTTCTCTGATGTGGTCTGGGGCTCGAACCCCCTCACATTACGTAACTAGCTATTTACTAGAGTTTCCTTTTTACTTGAAATTGTAAGTTTGACAGGTGGCCCCAGTTTCGAGTCTGCAAAGTGAGTTGGGATTTCTGGGTCTAGCATCTTCTATTCCCATTTTACCTCACCCTGATTTGTTGTTTTGGGAAGTGAAAAAGGAGAAAGTGGGTTGGTGGGTGGTGGGAAGTACGGTTTTAGAATGTCTAACATTGTTTACTATGTGTTAATAGATTACTTTTTCTTATCTCTACTGCAGGACATGCACTACAATTTCATGGTCATTCAGAGGTTTCTATGAGAAGGTATGCGTGTGAGCTTGTGCAAGAAAACATCGTATGTTTTCTTCATAAACTATTAGCTTTAGCATGTCAATATGTGTGTGTCATTGCACACTACTGGATCAAGAAACATGTGATTGAATCAATTGAATGGGACTGATTTACCTCCTATAATTGGGCAGATTTGGCCTGAAGGTCCAAACTTGGTCTGCCCATCTGGTTGGTGGTTGACCATGAATATACGTGTGTGAATGCCCTGAGTTGAAGAAGCTTTCGTTATGGCTTCTTTTATTTCCCTAGAGCTTGCTGAAATTTACCACAAGTCCATTGTGTCAACTGTCTGTTTAAGGTTCTATAATAGTTTGTTAAACTTCTTCAGTATTATTCTATATTTGATTTTGTTTATTAAACTTCTTCAATATTTGATTTTGTTTCTTATTACTTATTGTTCGTTGAATACTTCAGGCACTCCTTGATTATGAAAAGCATGAAATGCATGGTGTTGAGCTCAGTATACCTATCCCTTCCCAGCCAAAGCCTATTAATATTGATAATCGGGTAAGAGTTGATCTCTGACTCAGAATTTTTGGCAGTTTATTTCTTTTACTGCTGGAAACAAAAATGAGCTATCACATGTCAAACTTGAAAATTGTTAGTTAATGGATCAGAGTTGCTAACCAGTGAGTTTCTTTAAAGTGGCTAACTGGGGGGTTTTTTGGGTGGGCTCGTAACACCTCATGCTTAGTTAACCTGAGATGAACCTGTTTTATATTACTAAGATGACGTCTGTTACTTTACGTTGGTTCTAAGATGGTAAATACAGATACTTTATATGATACCAATCACGCTTTATATTTGATGACCTTGAGGTAAGTCCGAGTGCTAGCAGAAAAGTTTAGTTTCTGGGATCTGCAATGAATGATAGTAGATCATTGATTCAGTATATAACCATGTTGAGTAGAATTGCCTTTCCAGTGGTGATAGAGTCTGCTTTTTCTGAAAGTATAGAATATTAAATGGTATGATTGTCAACATTTTCCAAAGTGACTAAGTTGCAGTTGACTTTATTCAAATATTTTATGGTACAAAGATGCTCAACCTCGGCTACTTTTGGTTTCTCTCTTAGCGCAATAGCTTTTTTGGGCCATGCTCTCTCTATTACTGTCTCTTTTTCTCTCACTATTCCCCACACTTGATGCATGATAATGTTAATTAGGCTTCCGGATCAGGTAGAACAAGAAGGGATGCTGCAGCACGTGCCATGCAAGGTTGGCACTCACAACGTCTCCTTGGTAATGGTGAAGTCAGTGAACCAATCATAAAGGTCTGGTGTATATTAAGACATTGTGCTCTCATTTGTTCTGTGGTTTTCATTCTTCATTCTTTTCTGTTTAGATGCCTGATTCTGAATAAATGCCAATTTTCTGTCTCTTTAGGATAAAAGTGCTAATGCTTTGCAAAAGCAAGAAAAGCAGCTTAAAACCAGTGGTAACGTCCTTCAGTGGAACTCGCGTACTCTTATTTTCGGTAACGTTGTATATAATTTCTCACTTCAGAGTGTTGTCTCTTCACTTCAGGTTCACATAAAAGAAAGAAGCCACCCAATGTGGATCCTGTGGTACAAGCTGCACGTACTAAACCAACAAAGTTACAGTTAAGATCTATGTCAAATATTTGTTATACTTGTCTATATATATCATGAAGCTGCTGAGTTGACTGTTCACAATCAGAATTAAACTGGATTGATTGGATTGCTGGCTTTTGTTTTGTGTCTGTTTGGATAGATTGGATGTAGATGTTTCTGATCTCGGACCTCCAGCAGATTGGGTGAAGGTCAATGTGCAGAAGACTGTAAGTTTATGCAACACATTTTTTAACTCAAGGAATTATGCATTTGCAGAATTTTTGAGGACTTATTCAATACAATGTGAAATGTCATGTGTGCAGAAAGATTGTTTTGAGGTCTATGCTTTAGTACCAGGACTTCTACGTGAGGAGGTAACTATACATATTCCAGAATCTTGGTTCTTTTTCTTTGTTGTACTCTGCTTCCTTGTAATATTTTACATTCTTGGGACATCAACTTTATTGTTTTAGAAGCCATGTAGACAAATGTTGTCAATTATATTGGCAGATGGTCATGTTGCCTTTTGATAGTCTAGAATTTGCTTGTAATAGTGGATACAAATTTGTGGGAATAGCTCCACATATAAAGCATATCCTTGAAAGATGATCAGATCAAATTTCTGACCCCTTTGGGATAAGTAACTGTGGGGATATTTGTGCTGACTCAACTAACTGTTTGTTGTAAAAAAAAAAAATATATATAACCTAATTGTATAAAAATGAACTGCTTAGCTTGAACTAGTCATTTTATGAAATTTAAGAATGAAGAATCTGCCAATCAGCTTGCTGATAACTCCATTAGGCCCTTTTTTTTTTTTTACTTGCCATTAAATCTTGCCTTCCATAGTCTACCACCTTTTAAAGTACGTCCATGTTAGACTTTTGGATTTAGTTCAGCGATCATATCAGGTGGATTTAGTACACCACCTTTTAAAGTACATCCATTAAGGTTTTTAGTTCAGCAAGTATATCTCTCAACATGTTCTTTCGGCAATCAATCTCAGGTGCGTGTTCAGACAGATCCAGCTGGGCGACTGGTTATAAGTGGTGAACCTGAGCATCCTGATAATCCATGGGGTGTCACACCTTTCAAAAAGGTGAGATATTTTCTCTCCTTTTCTTTGGGCTGCAAATTGAGAGGTGTAACAAGGAATGGCATGCTTGATGGAGTTGGTGCATGATGAAATGATATGAAAAGTTTACAAGAAAGATGAACTAGGGGTTGTCTGAGAATTATGTTAGACTTCTTACCTGAAAAAAAAAAAAAATCTCTAAAACCATGAAATCTTCAAAAGTTTGGCACCTTGGCACTGTGGTTCCTTTGTTCATTGCTACTCTAATTTGGCAACTAGACGTACTAATGCACAGTTTAGATTTCCTGTAAGGAACATTGTAATCTGAGAAGTGTTAAAGCTTGGTTATTGCATCTGTCTTCAATTAATTATTATCATTTGTTTCACATTTTTAGCTTTACTTGATTGTTTCAAATGTGAACAGGCTGTCTCCTTACCATCCAGAATTGATCCTCACCATACATCGGCCGTGGTCACCCTGCATGGACAATTGTTTGTTCGTGTCCCGTTTGAGCAGTCGGAACAGTAACAGTTTAGGATGTCCATCCTTATTCTCTCTTACTATAAATTAACCATCTTTTGTGTAGAAACCAGGCTCTTCTCAACCTTAATTAGGCCTAGTCAGTTTACTTGGTTAGTACCAGTTGCTCAATCTGATGTCTCAGAACTTGGTGGGGACTAGATTAGTACAGGAGTTAGCCTAACCATTTGTGTACTTATACCAACATTCCTTTAGTGATTATTAGCAAGGAACCTTTTATTCATTCATTTCCTGGTACATTCTGGTTGATAATGCAGCCATGAGGCTTGATCACATTGAATCAGTTAAACGCGACAAACCTCTTAATACACCCAGTTCACTTACTAATAATGGTTTTTTGTAAAGATGCAACTCGTTATAATTTGAATAGTTAAATAAATTACATATTTAAATTATGAAATATATATGATGATTGTTCAGCATATGAATGTTAAATTGTTACTTGAGCGGTAATATACCTCCATAAAATAGTCATTACTTGGTAAATATTTGATTATTTGCATGAACACTAATAAAAGTCTAAATCTATTATATGAAAAAAAATTTAGAACTTTTTAGACACTAGAAGAGCAGAATTTTTTTTCTTTTTCGTTCTTGAACTCTTGAAGCGAGTTCATGGTATGAAGGAATATGAATAAAAATAATAATTGACATAGTTTGACATGTTTGGACGTACAACAGCCTTCTTATATCATGAACTTAGTATTCATTGAGCATGAAAGTCTGAACTAATGATTATCAAACTGGATTTTTTTATAAGTTTCTTCCTTTTTAACTTTAAAAATCATCAAACATAAAAAACATAAAAATCTATTACAGTGCGTTTGAATGAGAAAATTATAAAATCACTAAATGATCGAATCTTTAACTCCATCAATACAAAAATTTCATTAATTGTATTTTATTGGTTTAGTTGCATCTATTTAGAACTTGGTGTGTTATAAATTAGAAAGTTTAAAACAAATAAAAAAATAAAATGAAAAAAGCTTGATTTGATATTCCGACAAATTAAACACATTCTAAATAATGTTTTATGCAATCGTTATAATTTGAATTTAAATAAATTACTATTTAAAATAATTAATTTTCAAATGATTATTTTACTGAGGGTAAATAATAATGTACTAAAATTGAAGCAGCAAATAGTTACAAGAATTGTTTGCACTAGCAAAAGTATCCGCATATGAGAATATGAATTTAATTGATAGAATTTCTACAAAGAAAGATATGATCACATGAAATCAAAATGATTTCAAACATTTTTTTATAAGTTTCTCCTTTTAACTTTAAAAATCATCAAACATAAAAATCTATTACGGTGCGTTTGAATGAGAAAATTATAAAATCACTAAATGATCGAATCTTTAACTCCATCAATACAAAAATTTCATTAATTGTAATTTCTATTATTTAGTTGCATCTATTTAGAATTTGAGATGTGTTATAAATTAAGAAAGTTTAAAACAAATAAAAAAATAAAATAGAAAAAAGTCTTGTTTTGATATTCCGTTAATTGAAACACATTCTAAATATCATGTTTTACCAATGGTTAGATTAAGATATATAACAATTTGAATAGGAATTAGGCTATTTCAAACTAATTAACTTTCAAATGATCTAGCTTTTACTTGATGGTGTAAAGAATAATGTACTAAAGAATTGAAGACAGCAAGAGTAGTTACAAGAATTGTGTTGCACTACCAAAAATAGTATCCGCATATGAGCAACTATTTGTATTTCTTAGATCCAGAATTTCACAGAAAGATGATCACAATAAAATCAAAATGTAAAATTTGCGATGAACACCGACTGATGATGGACCTTCACGGGCTAGTTGCCATTGATGCCATGTCCAACTCTTCATCAGAATCAATTGCTTCTTCATAATCATAATATGCTTTTACCTGCAATGGAACGTCAATGGAAGCATTATAAAAAATTTAAAAAATTATCAGAACCATTTGGCTGTGACACAAAACCGAAAGCTCATTAATGTTTTTCCAAAATTATGATCAGTAATGACCAATACCTGTGGTCTTGGAGTAATTGCTTCAAAACTATGAAATACAGGATGATCAAAATTAGGGGGTTCCAGAACGATGTAAGCCCCTTTATTTCTATACCTCTCCTCAGTACCCTGTAGGGGAGACAAAGTGATATCAAATAATCAAAATGTAATGAAACAAATGATCTTTGTAGTTGTACACTAACCTACTAAGAGATAAAATGTCATTTTACACTGTGAAAAGGGTACTCTTACAACATCAGAGAAACCACAGCTCAAACCAGATTGGCGAGACTTATGACTGAAATCCGTCTGTCAGATCAAATATTGCTGGTCGGTTATGCATGAATCTTTTTCTCAAGTATTAATTTATTGTACCTTCCATATAATTTAAAGTTTCTCGAGTTGTATTTCAAACAATTCCCCACCTCATCTCAAAAAGAGAATATTATCATAATGATCGGTCCACAAACACATCCTACTAAAGATGTGATGAGGTTCTGATTTCCCCAAAATGCCTAAGATCTGGCATAAGTATCGAAGCTCAAGGAATATAAAATTTCAGACACTTAATAGCTAGAAACATCAACATATGTGGACAGGTTCCACATGGTCCACGATATGCACTGAAGTCCCACGCTGAAATAATGAGCAAAATTCCCAGAAGGAAAGATGCATTTAACGCATAACACATGAGAGGTGTTAAGACAAGAAATTTCCATCCCAAAAAGAACAATTTAAGGAGGTGAAAGAGAAATTTGTTTCAAATTAAGTTAAAGTTATTGGAAGTCTTAGTTTTTCATGCTCAAACTTTGCTTACTAGAATTTTAATGCACCCGCAACCTCAGATAGAAAGTGCCAAACTGTCAATAACAGTTTCCAACACAAGCAAGGATTCACATAAAACTCTGTTAATGAACTTGAAGAATAATCATCATCAAGGGAGTGTGAGCACACCTGAAATTGTGGGTAATCTGGAGCACTAAATAAAGTAATGAGCTTCCCTGACTCCACGATGTGATCTATGGTGTACCCTTGATCCATGCCTCCAAGACCTGGTCTCTTTTCACGCGCATCAGGTCCTTCGTGCGATCTGATAATCAACTGATGTTTTAACAATGTAGAATAACCACAATTTTAGTATTGCATCTCTGTTTGATACTCAAGTGAAAGCAACAATAGAGTAAAAAGAAATCATCTCACGTGCAGAGTGAGAGAAACGTAAAGAGCATTCCCTATGCAGTTTAGAAACATTACAGCTACAAGCCAAACATAAAGTTGATAAGGAAACAGAACATTTCTTTTACTCCTGATCCCCACTCAACATCTACCTGATGAAGTTCAATGCAAAGTAAAAGCAAAGCCATATCCACCTCCATGCTCGATGCGAGCCTTCATAAATAACCTTTTAGTGCTCATAAATATAACTAGAACATCGAAAGATGAGAAGACTCGGTCGTTAAAACAATTTGTCGTATTCATCGTCCAGCTGACCACTTAATGAAAGAAGACGGTTGAGAGGGGAATCCAAAGGTTAGCTTTGACCAGGGGTTTCCCTAAATTCAAGTCATAATGGGAAGATCAATAAGGGCTAATTTATTATGCAACCATCACCACACTTGATAGACTAGTAACCGAAAAGGTTTACAAGGTTTAGTGAGAGACAAATTTGGGTTCAAAAGTCCCCTTAACGCATGCCTTGATTGGCAGTCACATTGCACTATCAATAGCATGCAAGATCTAAAGTGTACAGGATTAAATACAAACCAGAAGACCTACAGTTAAAAATCATTATTGTCAACATAATTTCCCACCCTAACATCATTTCAAAAACAATTAACCTTCAAGTCAACAACCACTGCCTGTGATGAGAAACACTACAAAAAGCATACTAAACTCCAACTTTGACATTACCTTGAGCTGAAATTTCTTAAGAAAGTCCTCAGTGCAATCAGGACCCCAAATCAGACCAATGCCTCTCACTTTATTGGGAGCAAGACCAGGTTTCATGGAGGGATCCGACCACAGCACATCACCCGGGATCAAGTTCAAACCTTCCCACGGAGGATCAAGAACCGATCTCCGAGCCTTAGACAACTCATCTAAAGACCCCAGAACCAAAGTACTAGTCTCCGAATTCAAAACAATCTTTCGATTCTTCTTTCCCTTTCCCCTCTTAGCTGGTGTCACTGCAATGCTCCTAAACAGCCCTCCATGAGCAGTATATACATGGCCATTTATAATGGACGCAAGAGGAAGCCCTTCAAAGCATCCCAGGCATTTTCTATACACATGTTTACCTACTTTATCTTTACCATCATCGTCATCTCTATACTTGACTAACACTTCCTTCTCAAACCCATAAACAGAAGTACAGTACTTGGATTCATGGTTACCTCTCAAAAGATAAACGCTTTTCGGCATCAACACTTTCCAAGCCAGTAAAATCAAGAAAGTCTCAAGACCCCAAGCTCCTCTGTCGACATAATCCCCATTGAAGACGAAGACTCGATTCTCCGAAGGGTACCCAGCATCCTTCAGAAGAAAAAGAACGTCGTGCAACTGGCCGTGGACGTCTCCGACGACGACGACGGTGGAGTCAGGGCCGCAGTCGTCGATCTTGACGCAATTGGGTTCTTTGTGGAGAATCTTGGACGCGCAAAGAACCAAGGAATCGAAAACCCGGACGGGAAGAACCTCCGGGAATTGGGTTGGTGTTAGATTTCTTGAAGACCAATCGAAGACGGACATGAGGTTCTGGACCCACTCCAGGCTGAGCTTCCCGTCGGGGGGCCATTCGATTGGGAAGTCTAGCTCCGGCGGCGGCAACGATGATCCCAGGATCGCTGGTTCTGCAACTTCCGGGACTTGGTTTGGAGATAGAGATTGTTCTTGATGTTGGGATGTGGGTAGCGGAGGATTACAGTGAGATGGGTCAGATTCAGATTCAGGCGGAAGAAGAGCTGCAAATTCGATATCGCAGTTGCATGACATGTCTGCCCCTCAATGATTCTGCCAAAGCATTAAGCTGCGTAATTTTATACACACACCCGGTGGTTCAGAGTTATAGTTGTCACTTTCGAGATTTTTTTTTCTTCTTCTTGCTCCTGCCAACTGTATTTTTATTTTTTTTTATTTATCAATCACACAGTATCTTAAAAGCTTTCTAGGCCAATAGACTAATTTATACTCAGAGAATCTTGTCAGAACGCTTCCTCCCCCTGACCACCAAGAATATATTGGGATTTAACTCCAATAAGCATCGGCGGGATTCGAATCCAGGTGTAGGGGTTTCACACTTGGAGACTCTCACCAACTCGACCACCTGTAGTGGTTGCTCCTGCCAACTTATTACTAAAAATCTATTTCGTTTTTGGAAAGATTTTGCCTGTAAAGAGTGACCTGTATAGATGGCAATACATTGCCCCGAGTCTGACCCGAGGTTGAGCATTCTGGCCCCAGCATAAGGATGGATCTCAAGCGGAGTATAATTTTTTATTTATATATATATATATATATATATATATAAGATTTATCGTTATTCTCGAGTCTCAAGATTGTATATTCTATGGTAATTGCTAAAATTAATAGACTTTTTCTCTCTGAGCCGCCTATCTTCTCTATTTGAACCCTAGCCAATTTCTTTGCTCATCCAGTGCTGGCGGGCATCAACATCTATTTTGGTCAGGTTGCTATGGTTGCTGCTGTCGGTTGGGTGGTTTCTCGGGATGGTTTAATTCAAAGGCGGCATGGTCATGTTTGGACTGTTCTAGTCGAGACAACGCAAGGTTAGGTAGCAGTTTTTGGATGCAGGGTCCTTACTTGGATTTTTTCTCTTCTCGAGATGTCTTTTGTCCTCTAAGTGGCGGTGGTCATGGTGTTGGTTGTTGTAGGTCAAGTCTGGCAGCGGTTGTGCTATGTTGTGTGGCGGCGAAGTGGGGCGGTGAGACGTGAGGTGGTCGCCAATGGAGAACACGACGGCTTGCACAAGGTTAGGGGTCAGGTGGCGGTTTTTGGATACAGGGTCCTTACTTGGATTTTTTTCTCTTCTCGGGGCATCTTTTGTCCTCTAGGTGGCGGCAGTCGTGGCGTTGGTTATTGTAGATCAAGTCATGCTGCGTTGTGTGGCAGCGAAGTGGTGGGGTGAGACGTGCGGTGATCACCAATGGAGAACATGACGGTTTGCACAAGGTGAGGAGATCAAAATGAGTCTGAGCTTACTGTTGGGCCTAGTTTTTATTTTTTATTTTTATTAAATAAACAGCTCATATACAACAACTAATCTATTGTGAGTCAAACTCACGACCTCCAACTTATAAAGGGGAGACTTATGCTACTAGACCAAATGATATTGGGCGTTGGGCCTAGGTTTTGACTTCCTTTGGGCCTCTATTAGTTAGATTTTTTTTTCTTTCTGTTAATTCTCTTAGAGGGAACTCTATTTAGTAGGTTTGATATTTTCAATCAGTCTCTATGTTTTAGGGAACTTTGCACTTTTATGTGTTTTTACTTTTTAGTGAATCTTCTGCAGTAGTATCAAAGGCACAGACCTGCTTTTTGATTTATGTGATGTTTAATGAGTGAACCTACCTAGTTCTATATACCACTATGGGTACTAACACAACTTCTTCTTTGTCTATAGATTGCAGAGGAAGGGTATGGACTTGTCATTTTGACTTGAAATGAATGAAATTGCCACCCTTTTAGGTTGGGCTTGATTCAAAAAAAAAAAAAAGATTGTATGTTCTATATTGTTTGGGCGACTGTTGTGGTTAGAATTGAATCTTATTTTCTCTAATAACATCTTTAGCAATGCTAGCCATTTTTAAGTCAAATTTTAGCCAAAGTAGCTAAAAAGTCATTTTAGGTAGCAACTTTAGAAATACGTCCGCATCAGTGCTCTCTATTTTAGCTAGTTTTGAATTTATATAATTTTTTGAATGAAGATTAAATAATTTAAATGTATTTATAAATTACATAAAATAACTTAAAATGAATATTTTAAATTATAGAGAGCCTCATTTTGCTCTCTATATTTAGGAGCAAGATAGCTAAAACTTATAATGGAGAGCCACTTAGAGCATCTTTAGCAATGCTAGCCATTTTTTAGTCAAATTTTAGCCAACGTAGCTAAAAAGTCATTTTAGCGAGCAACTTTAAAAATATATCTACACCAGTGCTCTCTATTTTAGCTAATTTTGAATTTATATTATTTTTAAAATGAAGATTAAATAGTTTGAATGTATTTATAAATTACATAAAATAACTTAAAATGAATGTTTTAAATTATAGAGAGTCTCATTTCACTCTCTATATTTATGAGTGAGATAGCTAAAAGTTATAATCATTACTAAAAAAACATGAATTAAGGACATTGAAACAGTGTCCTTAAATACATATAATTAGGACTCTTTTTTAAAGAGTTCTCTATCCGGGAGTCATCATAAGTCCCAAATAAGGACACTGAAAATGTGTCCTCTTATCAATACGAGGACACAGTTTGTGTGTCCTAAAAACTTTAGTCTCGGTGTCCTTATATCCATAAGAGGACACCTAAATTGCATCCTCATATTATCTAATATGTGTCCTCTTTTATATACAAGGACACACAAATTGTGTCCTAAAAACTCTGAAAATAGAGTCCTTAAATCCATAAGAGGACACATAAAATAAACTCTCATATGTGTCCTCTTTTCTATTCAATGACACACAAATTGTGTCCTCAAAGATTTAAAAATGGAGTCCTTAAATCAATAAGAGGACACAGAATATACATTCCCATATGTCCTCTTTTATGTATTAGGACATAGGAATGCATTTTGTGCCCTATTTTCTATACATTCCCATCAAATTTGCATACAAATGACATATCAACAAGTCCTTATTGTAATGTTCCATATCTTAAATTAACCGTTTACTAGTCATTTGTACGGTAAACGACAACTACTTCAACTTTTTACTCTGTTTTGATACTTTTAGTGGCCCTAAAAGTTAACTTTTTGTTCGGGTCAAAATTTAAGAAAATGTTCTTCATGAAAGTTGTAGAGGACGTTAAACCGAGCGTGCGCATATATGGTACGTAAAAATCGGAGTTCGTATACTAAAGTTATCAGCGAAGTACGAAATTAACTGTTCATAGTAAGTTTCTATAAAAGGTGGAAACTACTATGGTAAGTTTTCATTTTCGGAAACTTACCGAGCTCTTTCTCTCTCCTCCTCCCCCGATCTCTCCCTCCCTCATTTTCGCCGGTTTCTTCTTCCCCACAATTCTTCGCCTTCTTGCCACCAACCGGTGGGCAGCCGTCCACCACGTGATCGCTTCTTCCCCTTTTCACGCTGGTGCCCTTGGATTTCGACAATTTGGCTGGAAAACCTCGAATCAAAGCAAGGTTCCTCACGAGAGCAGTTTGAGCTTTTCCGGAGATTCAGCCATTTCCGGCCGTTTCCGATCAGCAAATTTGTACAGCAGGGGCGCCCCAAGCCGGTGATCATTTCCCCTAAGGCCATGCACTTCAATTTGCAGTGTGGAGGTCGAATCGACAATTGCAAATTCTAGGGTTCAGAGGTTTTTCTGGGTTTTCTTCACCAGCTAATTTTGAGTGGTTTAAAGTAAAATTGGAATGTGTTGTAGTTGAGAAAATTGTTGGGTCTGTTGTGATGTTGCTGCTACCAAAATTTGGTGGCCATCAGAGGTGGTGGACGCCGGCGCGTAGGGCCCACGCACTGCCACTGTTGGTGGCGCGTGGAGGCGAGTAGGGTAGGTTTTTAATTCCTGTTTTAGCCTAATTAAATCCTATAAATGTTGTGGAGCTTGTATGTGAAGTTTGGTGGAAATTGAAGGAGTTTTGTATCGATTATGTAATTCCGAAGTTTGGGATGTCGATCATTGAATTACGAGAATCCGACCGTCAGATTTCTCTCGATTCTGCCCTAGAACCTTTAAACTAATGAGTTGGTATTAGGGGTGAAATTGGAAAAGAAATTGGAAGTTTGATTTAGGGGGATAAGATATTAGAATCGTATTTAATTGCCGAATTGTTATTCACAAATTATATTTATGTACAGGGTGACGTACCGAGCTATTGCTCGATGAAGGAACTCGTACGCGTGACGGCCTAAATAGTACTGTGAGTGGACTTTTGTTTTAAATAATGATGCATGCATTTATTTTGAAATAATTGATTTATTTAATTATCGTTTTATTTATCGAGCATAATATTTTGCTTCGGATTATAATTTTGACATTGTTTTTCTATATGAATTTTGGTTATGAATCTATTATGCTCGGATTTCGATTTATGATTTATTTTCAATTATGATTCGGAAATGGAATTTTGAACCTTTGATAAGTATCTCCGATATATGGCTTTTATTTGAAATCATGATTTAAGTGACTTTTTTTCGACGAATTATTTTCCGAGGTGATTTTCAGAAATTTATAATACATTTCTACTCGTCGATATTAAGATTTCTGGAATATTTTTCGAAAATGGGATTTTCGATGGAATTATATTTATCGATCATTTATGGCCTATTGGTTTATGAATTCGAGATTATTTTGGCGT
The DNA here is from genome assembly GCA_024704745.1 of Rosa lucieae. Classification (NCBI taxonomy): domain Eukaryota; kingdom Viridiplantae; phylum Streptophyta; class Magnoliopsida; order Rosales; family Rosaceae; genus Rosa; species Rosa lucieae. The sequence continues at coordinate 8,215,242 of CM045493.1, forward strand.
ACGGGGCCACGTAGTTGGAATATGTCTCTTCTCGTGAGTTATTGGGGAAGCCTTACTGATTTTCGATCTTCGTATGATTTTAACCAACCATACCTGGGTTGTCATATTTATTGCTAACTAGCCTATTAGTACTCTTCCCCGCTTACTATGTGTTCATGGCTGAGTAGAGCAGAGCATGGGATACTCCAGAGTGTAGAACACTCTGACCCGAGCCTGGGAGGCTCCCTTATTTATATGGTGAGAACTTCTTCCCCATATTTGATTGATACCTTCAGCTAGCGGGGCTAGCTCGATTTCTTTTGACCAGCGGGGCTGGAATGTTTTCACTAATTTTCGTGTTGAGAGAAACATGTTTTATCCACGTTGCAAGGATCAAGGTTTTTATAAAAAAAAATGAACATGTGGGAAAGTATTAAAGCTTTACTTTCATTTGAGTTATCTTACTTATGTATTTTTGTCCACTCACTCTAACGTGTTTTAAATTACTTTCCCCTGGGCCCTTCGGTTTCTAATGCCCAGTTTGCAGGTGAATTAGTGAAGGTCGGGCGTACATGGCATTTGAGGCATGGTTGTCACTACTTCCGCAGTGTAGGATCTTCTTATCCTTTACTCTTCTTTTTATATATCCTTGTGTGTTAGTATTGTTTTGATAAGGTTTGAGATTATTATTGTTAAGTTGTGTTTTGTGCAAGTGGAATTGGTGGTTATTGGGAGCAGGGTAGCTCCAGGAGTATAAGGTTGGTTTGCTTGAAGTGTTTTGTGCGTTTTACAGGTTGTGGGTAGTCCACTTTCGGGGGAAGTTCTGCCAAATTCTTGGTAGAATTCCTTCTAAGGTGGGCCCCTCAGGGCCTCTTCGGGTTTCACCTGGGGTAGGTCCTGTCACTTATAATATGAGAACTGATATAGAAAACATCCAATACAAGTAAACTACAAACACCATAAGTCCATCTCATTAAAGGAGATTAAAGATCCAAAAACTCCTACTCTACTGTTTTGACCAATTTAATTCAAAATTGCTGCTGCACTAAGTAGGTTTCAAATATATATAATTAATCTGATTCATACCATAAGTAAAAAATCTGCATATACATATGCTAACTATTTTAGTTCATCTGCACCAAAATCCATCAACCTGCTCCGCCCACTCTACTCGATAAACATCTCCATGGCACTGCATCATGAAAAGCTTAGTAAGAAACCAAGAACACAGTAAACTATTGATCTAACCACTAAGGAAACAACAGCAGTACATAACATCAAGTAAATAAGCTCATCAAAGAATTTGAACTAAAATTGAAAGACTTCAAGTCCTAACAGAGAATATCCATAAATACAACTGAGAGGTTTGAAACTATATAAGAGACACTAATATTCAATGACTGTTTTATTTTCAGGTAGAATCAAACCTAACTACTCTCAAATGATGGAATAAATCAATTCAATAGATTTATAGATTTTCACACCTGAAGCAATCCCATTCTGTCTTGTATTGGTGTCTAAGAACTTCCCATTCTCCAAAAACTGACCCAAATATAAGAGCTGATGAAATTGACATTCTTTCCTGAACTTTATTTGTGGGTCCATCATGAGAAGCCTAGTCAGTTGTTCAAAGGCCATTAGATAAAATGAGGAACTTGGATTATATTTATGGAACTACAACCTAATTCATTATGAAAAGCTACCATATCCTCTTCACCTTTAAGTGATAAATTGTTACTTAAGAGTGTGGATGCTACTGTTCATAATGAGTTATACTACTCTTAACCTTTGTTAGAAATGGTAAAATAAAGTGGCTGAAAATAATCAACAAATGAAAGTGAGTTAAAAAAACGTCAGCATAATTGTTTGAGATTACCAAATCTTGTCTTTCTTACATATGTACATCAGCATAAGCTATTAGTAATGTTGAATTCTATTTTGATGAAAGTAACTATGAAGCATGCTAGTAAAAATTTACCTGCATCCACGCAAGCCTTAGGAGCAACCAGAATTGCCTCCACCAACCTCCCTTCTTCTTAACTCTACTCTGCTTGCTCAACCCGGTGCTGTTCTTGGAGATTTCCCTTAATGTAATCGGAGTTGCATACAGAACTAGTGATGATTGTTGTGAAAATGATTCAACAAGAGCATCTTTCTTTTCTGAGAGGAGTAGAAACTTTCAGCAGAGCTGTAGTCAACAGATATAAGATCAGCTAAAATCTCAGCGGGGTTCTCACGATCTGGGCAATGGTACATATTGAAAAATCAATGATTAGTCAATACTTTCATAACTTTACAGCCCCAGGTTGAATCATGCTTGGTGGGCAACACAATTTTCCACTAAAAAGAGCAACAAAATTTTTCCAACTAGCTTCATTTATATGCTACAAGATACACATTATAACTATATATAAGTTCTAAAAAGCCAAGAATACTATCAGTTTACATACACAAGATGACGCTAGCCATATATAAAACATGATATCTAATGGCATTATGAATAAGTAAAAGCTACCTGTCCAGCTGAGTAGACCTTTTAACATAATCTAACCTCCCAAACTTGGTTGGGGCATGCTGCATAAGAGGAGCAATTACTTGGACATAAAGGAAAGCATCAGCAACAAATTAAATTACTTGGGAAACCAGAATCAGGAACTGCAAGAATGTAAGGTAGGTTGCGATGCAACAAGATCCCAGTGAAAGCTGCAAGAAAATGAATCTATATATGGCTTCAATGGTTTGGCTAATTAAATGAAGAGAAACAACTAATATGAGGTAACAGAAATCTTTTATGCAAACTTTTTTGTTGAGAAGCAAGAAACTTTATCAAATCAGACTTTTAAAAGTACAAATATCTATAGGAATGTCTTGTTTTATTTACTCAAAACATGAAACGAGCAGACCAAGGCGTGATATCAAAGCCCTCTTCTTTTAGATTGTAATGGAAAAGGCAACCAAGATTAGACCACATACAACATATTCATCTAACCAAGAATCAGCTATAAGGTTCACTGAAATTGTTTGTTCAATTCACAGAAGTTTTACTGGTAACCCCTATTCCAAAAAGATATTGGAATTGAAATTAACACGAAATACAGAAACCGAAATAAACCCAAAAGTGATCATATCAAAAGCAATCCCTAGGAAAATGAAAAGTGAAAGTACCGAAAAGAGTCGAAGAGGTGTTAAACATAACTCATACTTACCAAGACCAATTGATGATGCTACACCAAGAGCCAGCCACCATAGTCCAAATTGGAGATAACGGATAAGCTCATGCATGTGCTGCACAGAGATTGAATTATTAAATGATTAACTTATAGTCCAGAAATGCGTACAAACCATCTAATCAAATACCTCATTCAATAATGGTACAAAGTCCAACAATTCAATAGACAAACAATCTTATCTAATAAACAAACAATCTTATCTATTAAGCAATCTATAATATTTTTTCCTATCTAACAATCTAACAGCAAATGTGAAAAAAAAGACTTGTATGCTTGAAAGTTAATACCTGTTAATATTTGGATCCATGGGGATCTAATTAACGTAAAAGTGAGAGAGAGAGCGAGAGAGAGAAGACACAAGAAGTATAGTGGTTCGTCTCTCGCCTTAGAGGGAGACTACGTACGTCCACTCAAAAACTTAACTATGTGTGTTGGGCCTTGCGGCCGAAGAGGATTACATGAGATGTAATGGGATGATGTTTAAGTGGGAGGAGGGTTCCCTTTTATAGGTAAGGGAACCCCTCTCATTTACATTTTCTTAGATGTGGGATGCAAAACCACTATTCTAGTCTAGAAAGGCATATTGTGGAGGCATGTCGGTAAGGCCGGGAAGGTGACTTCCTGGCGAGGTATTGGCCGCTTTTGACTACCATGGCGTAGCTTGGACATCAGGCTACAGGATGCATGTCTCGGTTGGGCCCCACTATGGGTTGTGGGCCCTCCCAAGAGGGTGTTACTTATGCTTGGTGATGTAGCAAATCCTCCATATTATTGGAGGTATGTACAAGTCCCCGAGTAAGAGGAGTTTCTTGGTTGGGGAGTTATAAACATGATGTCATCAAGCAGAAGTAACACTCGAGAGGCGTCTAGCCCCTACAAGTCCCCGAACTCCGTAAGCATGAAGGGACTCGTTAACCTGTAAAGACAAAAACGCGCATATGTAGAATGCTTGTTGTATTGGGCAACATATGTGAGTTGCATTGATATGCATTGGAATATATGAATGTATGAGGTGCATGATACATTTTGATGTATACATGAGAATGTCGTCGAGTATGATCGTATATGACGTATAGGCTCGAGAACGCATATGGTTGTTTGAGCATACTAAGAATGAGTGTACGAATTACATATGATGCGCCTGGAGCTTGCTAGAGAACGAACGTGGTCGAGTTGACGAGATTATGCTCGGTTTAAGTTGTATGAGTGCCATAAAGGCAAGCGTTTGTAATTCGTGAACAATGAGTACGTGAACGCTTATGTTTGTTTGGTTTTCGCTCATATTAATGGAAAGCGAAAAGAATTCAATTTGTTGCAAAGGATAAATGGTAGAAGAATTCAATGTTTCATTAATGTGTATTTCGAGGGGATGTGAGTATAAAACTTGGGAATGGTGGAAGGCAAGAGCATGAAAGCTCGGGGGTGCAAGGAAGGCGTGAGCGGAAAGCTAGGGGTTGTCGGGAAGGCGTGAAAAGGAAGCTCGGGAGTGCCGGGAAGGCGTAAGGGTTAGAGCTCGTGAGCGGGAAGCTCGGGTTTGACTGGAAGGCATGAGCGGAGAGCTCGTGAGCGGGAAGCTCGGGGTTGCCGTTAAGGCATGAGCGAAAAGCTAGTGGGTACCACAGAGGCGTGAGCTTTAGAGTTCATGAGCGGAAGCTCGGGGATGTCATGAAGGCATGAGCGCGAAGCTCGTGGTTGCCATGAGGCATGAGCGGGTAGCTCAAAGGTGATGCCATGAAGCATAAGTGTAACCATTTGCTAATTATGCTAGGCTATATGTACAAGTCCCCGAAGTCCCTAGTGAAGGAGGGTTTTCTTGCGGGGTTGATACCAAAGCTTAGCTTTGAGCCGTATAACAAGCATAATTAGTGCAAGTGCGTCGTCCATCTAGAATTGGTCGGAGCGAGCGCTTATGCCCTTTCAGGTGGGCCCCCTGCTAGGCTCTACGAGGAGTCCCCAACTCCTGGCTGTAGACCTCCGTATGGTCGAAAAATTGGTTGATGAGGGGAGTTGGGTTTAAGCAGTGGGTGTTAGGTAGCGAACCTAATCTTTAATACCCAAGCTTCGGGGATAAACTGCCGGATCAATGGCTACTGTGGGCTACGTTAACCGATCCCTTTACTCTTTCCCGGAGGAGAAAAGCTTGTGACAGGACCCGCCCCGAATTTCACCCTGAAATCCGAGGTGGCCCTGTGGGGCCCACCTTAGGGATAACTCAACCAAAAATTCGGCAGAGTCACCTCTAAAATGGACTACCCAAAAACCTGTAAAACACACTAAACACTTCAAACAAACCAACCTTATACTCCTGGAGCCACCCTGCTCCCAATTACCAACAACTCCACTTTCACAAAACACAAAACTCAAAAAATACTAATCCCAAGGTTATGCAGAGCAATACTACTATACACAGGGATATAACAGAGGAGTAAAGGATCAAGTGATCCTACACTGCGGAAGTAGTGACAACTATGCCTCAAATGTCATGTACGCCCGACCTCCACTAATTCGCCTGCAAACTGGGCATTAGAAACCGAAAGGCCCAGGGGAAAGTAGACGAAAAACGTTAGCGTGAGTGGACAAAAATAAACAATTTAAAGGAAAAAGGATTTCATACTTTCCCACATTTATTCTCTTTAATAACCGATGCATGCAGCAATTAGAAAAATACATTTAGCTTTAAATCCAAGAATCCAAAACGATAAATTGACTAGCCTCGCTAGTCACCACATTCGAAAACTATATCGTAAAACCGAAATCTCATTTCTCAAGAAAATAAGACCAGCCCCGCTGGCTACAGTGAAAATCGGACTAGCCCCGCTAGTCAAATAAAGATAAAATATGGGGAAGAAGTTTCACCATACGAAAGAATGGAGCCTCCCAGGCTCGGGTCGGAGTGTCCCACACTCTGGAGCATCCCATGCTCTGCTCTTACTCGCCCACAAACACATAGTAAGCAGGGAGGAGTACTAATAGGCTAGCTAGCAATAAATATATATAACGACCCAGGTATGGTGGGTAAAAACTAATAAAATCCCATAAATCCTTAAGGCTTCCCCATATCCCACGTATAAAGACAACACGGGTACGATTCCCAACCGTACCCGGAAATTCTCGTAAAGTCGTATAAATTAACAGCGTGTCCCACACGCTAAAGAAATAAATAGGTTGTCAATGAGGCATTCCCAATGCCAAAACCAATGATCAAATAAATAATCAAGAAAATAATTCCATCGAAATCCCATTTCGAAAATCTTTCCAAAAATCTCAAATCCACGAATAGGAATATAATATAAATAGCATAATTCCGGAAATCACCTCGGAAATAATTCGTCGAAAATTAACATCAATTATAAATTCGAATCCGAGCATAACAACTTAATAACCGAAAATCACAACCGGTATAAATCAATATTTATTTCATGAGAATCATTATTGAAAGCAAATCCACGAGATAAATCGTAATTAAATTCCAAAATCAAATTATATGCTCGGAAAATAATACGTTAATCAATTAAAGCATTAATTCAAGAAAAACATTTGCATGCATCCATATTTAAAAGCAAAGGTCCACTCACGGTACTATTGGCAACCACGCAAACGAGTTCCTTCATCTAACCGTAGCTCGCGACATTGCCCTGTACACAATTATATTTCCGTAAACGGCAATCCGATAAAATAATTACGAACTTAAACGAAATCCGAAAATCCCTATCTCCAATACTTCTCAAATTCAACCCAAATCTCTTCCACAATTCTAATTCCTCAATTTACATATCCCATAATGAAAACGAGGGAAATCCGACGGCCGGATTTCCCATAATTCCACCACAAAACTCCAAACTTCGAAAATTCACAAACAATTCCAAACTCCTCCAAAATTCACCAAACTTCACATATAAGCTCTATGATAATTATAGAATTTAACTAGCTAAAAATTGAAATTTATAAACTACCCTAGCCGCCGCCACCGCCGCCCACAGTGGCGGCGCCGCCGCCACCATCTCCGATGGCCACCAAAATTTGGCAGTAGCACCTTCTCAACACACTGATTCAACTTCTCAACTACAACATTCCCAAATAACAACTAGAAACAGTCGAAATCAATTAATGAACAAAAACCCAGAAATCCTCAAGAACCCTAGAATTTCAATTCGTCGATTCGGCATCTACACAACAAATCGTGATACAAGGCCATAGGGGAAATGATCAGTGATGAAAACCGAACCTTCGACGGCGAGATGGGGACCGGAGGTGGCCGGAATCGCCGGAAATCGTCAAAATCTTCAAACTGCAGCCGGAGGAGGTTTTGCTTCGATCCGTGGTTTTCCGGCCAAATCGTCCAAAACCCAGGTTACTAGGGTGATCGGAGGGAGGAGGCGCTCCTCTGGTGACCGGTGGCACGCCGGTTGGTGGCCGGAATCGCCAGAAATCGGAGGGAGAAAGGAAAGGGTCGAACCGGAGAAGAGAGAGCTCGGGGGGGAGGAGAGAGAAAGGGAAGGGTGGGTTTCCGGAAATGGAAACCTACCCTAGGTAACTTTCTATTTTAATCAAAAATTACCATGAACAGTAACTTCACATTATTGGCCATAACTTTCGCATACGAGCTCCGATTTTTACGTACTACATATGCACGCGCTCGGTTTAACGTCCTCTACAACTTCCATGAAGAACATTTTCTCAAATTTTGATCCGAACAAAAAGTCAACTTTTAGGGCCACTAAAAGTACTAAACCGAAAGTAAAAGTGAAAGTAAAGGTCGTTTACCGTCCCAATGACTAGTAAACCGGTGAATTTAGGTTCGGGACGTTACAGCTTGACTGCAATGCCGCGTAGCGGTCAGTGTCATTATGAGGCATTGCCTTACCACTTGGCGGTTGGTCATGGAGTCTAGACCAGTTTGGGTCTTTTTTCCATGGGGAAAGTTTGACAAAGTATGGTTCCCGGAGGCTAGACCATATATGAACAATGCCAAATAAGTATAGCAATTAATAATATATGGATCTTATGACCATGTGACATGCATATTAGATAATTGCAAGTGTAATGGGTGTCCATATAAATTTTGGGAGTATCTCTCGGTGAATAGTATGAAGCCTTGTGAACTTGGAACTTTAATTAAAGCATGTTGGATGTGTTTGAGCGAGTTAGGTTGTGTTCGAGCAAGTTGAGTATAGTTGAGCGGGTAGGCGCTGTGCGAGCATGCGGGGCGTGGCCCAAGCAAGTCGTGGCCATGCTCGATACCCAAGCAAGTCGTTTATCTGAGCATGTTTAATTGAGTCATGTGTCACAAGTTTTATTTAATTGAGTTGCAATTAAATAGTAGCATGGCATATGTGTGTAGCATGTACTTGTAGTGTGGATGCTAATATTTTTGCCTTGTTGTAAACATGCTAAGGATCATGGACACATTAAGTGCATATCAAGTGTAATATATTGTAGGCATGCTTAGAAGTTATGAAAGCATGTTAAGTCATGGCTATGGCTCTAATTGCAAGAGCGTAAAAGGTAAGATATAGTTACTTATCTTATGCCGATTTGCGAGGCCGCGCGGTGAGGCAGCTAGGCTTAGGTAGTGCAGATTTGCTAGGGGATCTGCAATGATGTCGGAGCTTGGCAGACGAAGCTTGTCCTGATAAAAGTTTAGCGAACGAAGCTTGGCGGACGAAGTTAGACCAAGGAAAGCTTAGCCGAGGAAAGCTTGGCGGACAGAGCTTGGCCGAGGAAAGCTCGGCGGACAGAGCTTGGCCGAGGAAAGCTCGGCGGACGAAGCTTGTCCGAGGAAAGCTCGGCGGACGAAGCTTGTTGGCCGAGGAAAGCTTGGCGGATGAAGCTTGACCGAGGAAAGCTTGGCGGATGAAGCTTGTTCGAGGAAAGCTTGGAGAACGAAGCTTGATAAGGGAAAGCTTGGCGGACGAAGCTTGACCGAGGAAAGTTTGGAGGACGAAGCTTGTCTGAGGAAAGCTCGGCGTACGAAGCTTGACCGAGGAAACCTCGGCGGACCAAGCTTGGCCTAGGAAAGCTCGGCAGACCAAGCTTGGCTGAGGAAAGCCTGGCGGAAGAAGCTTGGCTGAGGAAAGCTTGGCGGACGAAGCTTGGCCGAGGAAAGCCTGGCGAACGAAGCTTGTTCGAAGAAAGCTCGCCTGACGAAGCTTCACCGAGGAAAGCTTGGAGGATGAAGCTTAGCCGATGCTTGCTGTTGTTGACGCTTATACTGGGCAGAGGAGCTCCTCAGCTAGAGCAGTGAGAAGTATGTGATGTTGGCGGTGACCATTCCTGATCAACATTGACTGGCCCTGATGGGCGTTAGCTTGCCTTATTCGGCGTTGACCGAGCTTTGACTCGACGCCTACTGGTCAAAGTTCATGGTATGTGACGAAGCCTTTGTGTTGGCTTCCCACAGACGGCGCCAATGTTAATGTTTGGATCCGTGGGGATCTAATTAACGTAAAAGATAAAGAGAGAGAGAGAGAGAGAGAGAGAGAAAAGACACAAGAAGTATAGTGGTTCGTCTCCCGCCTTAGCGGGAGACTACGTCCACTCGAAAGCTTAACTATGTGTGTTGGACCTTGCGGCCCAAGAGGATTACATGAGATGTAATGGGATGATGTTGAAGTGGGAGGAGGGTTCCCTTTTATAAGTAAGGGAACCCCTCTCATTTACATTTTCTTAGATGTGGGATGCAAAACCACTATTCTAGTTTAGAAAGCCATATTGTGGAGGCATGTTGGCAAGGCCGGGAAGGTGGCTTCCCGGTGAGGTATTAGCAGTTTCCGATTACCGTGGCGTAGCTTGGACATCGAGCTACGGGATGCATGTCTCGTTTGGGCCCCACCATGGCTTGTGGGCCCCCCAATAGGGTGTTACTTATGCTTGGTGATGTAGCAAATCCTCCATATTGTTGGAGGTATGTACAATACATTTTCATGAGGTCCGCCAATTATCATAGTAGCAATTCCTATACCTCCTGCTAGCATAATAAACAGCACAAATGAACCACCAATTGCCATAAATCAGGAAAAGGAAAGCAAGCAGTGTATACCTTACTGCAACCTATATAATTATCAATGGTGACTAGTGGCTTTCCTTCAGACCCAACCCTTTTTGATTCTGAAAAGGAAAGAAAAAAAAAGGTTAACTAAATACAAATTCAGATTATTGATACGATACAATTTCTGAAAGTGGTAATGTGATAACTTGATGGAGCCTAGCTATATAATCATTAATGATGATTGGTGGCTTTCCTTCAAACCAAACCCCATTTTTATTTTAAAACAAGAAAATCCAAAATTCAAAGTACTGATAATCTGTCTTCGCTACCTCTATGGAGGCAGATGGGAAGTAATCCTGCTGAATAGCATCAAGAAGCCCTTCCTCAGATACTTTAGGTTCCACTGAAGTTTTCACAGGTACACCATTGCCAAAGTCCACCTTCTAGAACCAGTATAAACCAAATTTAAGGTTTAGCAAGATCTAGAAGATATAATGTATAAAAATCCAAAGTATTGATACTTAAACTTATTTCCACAGTACCACACGTGGCGGCAGATGGAAAACAATCATGCTTGACAGCATCATGAAGTCCTCCCTTAGAATCAAACAGTATTTAAATCCTAAGTCTCACACATATTCAGCTTTGTGATTATGATGCCATCAATTTGCCAGAAATTCCACCTTACTTTTAAACTGATTAGTAATCAAATCTTCAAGAACGTTTGGGTTAATAGTCATACATAATTTTGATACTAATCATTCTATAATCGTTCACCGCATGTTAACTTAAAGAACCAGCAGGTAAATTACAGTAAGACAAGGATTCTCAATAGTCATAACTAATGATGTAAGGAAAACCATTACAAAATCCATATAAATATAGGGCATTAAGATAAGCAACAATTTCGTCTCTGCCTACCATACCAACTCATAGATTGAATTAAACAGCAAACGCATTGTAAAAGATAAAAAGAACCACTGGATAGAACCACTAGAAAGTAATATACAATTAACATAAAGATTGCTTCACTACTAGAAATTTAGCCAAAGGGCTCCGATAGAACCACTGGATACAAGCAACACCACATACGATGGCATAAACCACCAACACTAGATACGATGACATGAAATCACCAACACCACAGCTTACAATAGCTACAAGTCACCGAGTATAGAACATTCAACCGAACAATAGCAAAACAAAACAAAAAACAAAAACAAAACCAAAACCAAAAGAAATTTGGGATCGAGTAACCTCTAATCGTGTAACCTCACCTTGTATTGAAATTCTTGCCAAAATTTGTAGAGCCAGAGTATATCTCATACCGAGTAACGTCACTACAAGTTGAACCGACTCAAATAGTCACCACCACCTCCACCGAATCGAAACAGATTGAATATGTTTTCAGCTCCAGTTTCTTTCTATTTTTCTATTACAACTAAAAGCTGAAAAGAGAGTGGATGAAACATCTTTTCTCTAATTGGTGAGGTTTTCGATTGAAGAAGGAAGTCGAAAATGGGGAAGGAGGGAAGTCAAAAATGGGGAAGGAGGGAAGTCGAAAATGGAGAAGGAGGGAAGTGAAATTTAGGGAGGGAATCGAAAACGCCAAGTACTGCAGCTCCGCCTTTTTTATTTCGATTGGATTTCAGTTTTGGAGCCCGATATTAGAACATAACATAAATGGTCTAGGGTGTCGTTAAAAACTGTCCACCCACTTAAAAATTTCAATTTGAAGCTATAAGTCCTTAAAAACTTTCAAGGACTCCACATAAATTATGTGTCCTTGTATGTGTTTTTTCTAGTAGTGAATAGAGAGCCACTTAGGAGTTTCGTGCAGCTACTAAAATAGATAAAAAGTTAAACCTGCTCTCCAAAATAGCTAAGGAGTCAAAATAGAGAATCTACTAAAGATGCTCCTAGGAGTCTGGTGCAGCTGCTAAAATAAATGAAAAACTAAACATCATCTCCAAAATAGCTAAGGAGCTGTAATACACCAAAAATTTGTTATTATTTTTTGAGAATTTTTCAGAATTAATTCAGTGGTTGTTGGTACGAGTGCATAGTTTGGGATTGTTGTGGAAGTTTTTCAAACAAATAATTTCTCAAGATGTTTTATTTCGAGGGGTCAAAAGTTGGACTTTTTATTCGTTGGGCTTATCAGAAAACTTCTTTCATGAAATTTGTAGAGTGCATCGATTTGAGTTTGTGGATATGTGGAATGCGGAAATCAGAGTTCATATGAGAAAGTTATGGTCAATGGAAGTTTATACTAATTTTAGAAATTACTATAAATAAGAGTTTCTGTTTTGGGAATTTCATTATTTACATTTTCAGAATTTCCCTTTTTGGAAATATTCCTTCTCTCCGTTCTCTGTCATCGAAACCCTAGGATTCGGGGATTTTGCGTCTGACCTGACCTGAACATGGTTCCAAGACCCGACTTTTCCGAAGAGCTCCGGTGACCCCAGGCCACGAGACCGGCACAGAAAGGCTCGTCCCCTCCATGCGGTCCTCCCTACGATGGTGGCTTGAGGAGATTTGAAGCGTACAAGGCGAATCGCAGCTGTGAAAGCAGACCAGACAGGATTTTCCTCCTCCAGCGACTGCCAAGCACGAAACCGGTCTTGTTAGGTTCGTGGAAGCTTCCTCCTTCGACCCTTAGTGGTGGTTTTGGACTATTTTCACTAGGGCATAGTAAACGAACAATAATATTTGGCTTACGGCGGCGATCTAGGCCGAGGTGGTTCAAGCTTCAGGTATTAAAATTGCTCTACTTGGTATTCTTGACATTTTGAACAGTTGGATTGTTGTGGTTTTGAGTTTGGCTGGCAGCGGTATACGACCTCCGGTAGAGGCGCATGGCGGTGTTTCCGGCCATGTTAGGAACAGTTTTTGGTTTTATATATCATCTACTCGTCGATACGAATATTTTGATATATAATTCGTAATTATTGGAGATCGTATGAATTTGTTAGGGTTTTTAGCGATTTCGTTTCGCTCGATTTTTTATCCGTGAGGATCCGACCTTTCGAATGACTGGTAGTTTTGTCATATCGATCGTAGATGTATTTCGGAGACTTTATGTGGTCTCGAATGAATTTCCGCCTCAATTGGCGTTACTTTCGGGTTGTAGTTCGATTTGGAGATTCGAACTTTAATTGCTTTTTGTTTCGAGTACTGAGATGTGACTGTATGTGATTAGCTACTTGACGAAGTAGTAATAGACAGTTTATTATGATTGTGTTAGCTCGGTTCTGTATAGAAGACGCAACGGGATTTAGAAGTGAGTAATCTCACAATGTTCATTTAAGAACGGAGTTCCCTTATCGTTTTTGGAGTTATTTATTTAAGGGCTAAATACTGTTTAGTACCATGTGGTATGGGTCCAACATCAATTCGGTCCCTCAGCCTTCAATTTCATCAAAAACACCCCCACACTAGTATTTCTCGTTGAATATGTCCCTCCGTCGAGATTCTGTCAATTTCCGACGTTAAGCTACTGACGTGGCATTTCCAACTCAGCAAAGTGGGGCCCACATGGAAGCCAATTTCCCAAACTGACCCTAGCTTCCAACACCTCTCCTTCCGACCCAAACCCACCTTCTCTCTCTCTCCCACCACCACCACCACCACTCTCTCTCTCTCTCTAACTTCAACCCTTTTCCACTCACTCTTTCGCTCTCTACCTATTCGCCTCTAACTAATCCAAATTCCTTCTTAATTCACACAAACTCAATTCACCTTATTCAAAACATGATTTCACAGTAAGCATATAAACACGGCAACCAATTTCCAGATATTGACTACACAATCTGATTCTCAAAGTTTTCACAGAGATCCCAACTCAACTCGTGATCAAGCTATATTAAACCAAAGCCCTAAATTACAGGTCTGCGCCTCCGACGAAGAACACAACAAGCAAAACCAGCCTAACCGATTTCTCAATTCTTAGTTCTTCAACTCAGCCCAATTAACGATCAAAGCTCGACCCATCCTTAATTCATTATCTAGAATGGAAACACCATTGAGAATAGACCCAGAAACATCGGCATTGACACCGTGAACCCGATGATACACCCAAAATATGAAGTCGTTCAAATCTTTATCAAAATCAGAAACTATATATACAATGACGTAGAACTCAACGAGATGATCATGTTTCGTACCTCATGCACCTCAAACGATGGCTAGAAAAAGCTAGAGAATAACTGGAGCTGTCGAAGCTTTCCGACGTCGATTCTCTCTTCTCTCTCTCTATCTCTCTCTCTAAATCTTTCTGGGTTCGGAGCTTTTAGGGTTTTACAGAAAGACCCAAATGAGTATGTTCTTGAATTTTTTCTTTGTTTTGTTGTTTGGTTGATTCTTTGTTGAAGATTTTTGGTGGAATTTTCTCGGAATGAAATGGAGTTTAATTGTTGGATTCTAATTGTGAAGGAAACGAGAAATTAAGGACCAATCAAGAACTGGGCTGCACGATTTTACTATGGCTTCAAGAAAGGCTGAAGAATCAGGTTGGTTGATTCATCTTTCAAGTCATTTTTGGTTTTGATTTTACATTATGTGGGTTTGGTAGTCCAATAGAAAAGAAACTGGTACGATTTGTGGTATGGTCATATATAATTCTTGTCAAGTAAGAACAATTGGTTTAATTGAATTGACGAATTGATTTTCTTCCAAAGTTAGCATTTTGTTTATAAGTGTGTAATTGTTGATTTTTCTGGGTGGGTGAATTTTTCCTTTGTTAATTGCATTTGGTAAATTTGGCAGCATCAAGGCGATTTCAAGCTGTTGAGTGGCTTGAAAGCTTTGTGGAGAAGGAGTTCATTCCTTGCTTGAGAAATGATCTCATCCTATGCAATGCCATAAACAAGATTCAACCCGAATCAGTGCCTAGGGTAGTTCTTCAATTTCTATCCCCAGATTATTGGATTTTCCCCTCTGTTTCGTTAATAATTAATGAGAAGAAACAAAGAAAGAAAGTACAAGTGATAGAATGCGTTTACTGTGTCTATGGACAAATATCATATCTTTATATGTTTATCGGTAGAGAGCGAAAGAGGGAGTGGAAGCGGGTTGGAGTTAGAGACAGTGAGTGTGTGTGTGGTGGTGGTGGTGGGAGAGAAAGAAGGTGGGTTTGGGTTGAGGAGGTCTTGGGAGGGGGATGAGAAGTATTGGAAGCCAGGGTTAGTTTGGGAAATTAGATTCGATGTGGACCCCACTTTGCTGAGTTGAAAATGCCACATCAGCAGTTTAACGTCGGAAATTGAGGGAATCTCTACGGAGCGACCTATTGAACGAGAAATACTAGTGTCGGGGATTGAATTGATGTTGGACCCATACCACAGGGTACTAAACAATATTTAGCCCTTTATTTAACTACAAACTATAGTTGGTATTAGTAGCATTCCTGAGTGAATGACTATATATATATATATATATATTTACGTGAAATATATTTGTTGGTTGATGAAAACAATATGCATGATTGTTTTGAGGTGTGGCTTTTCGGAAAACAATTATTGTGGGAAATGGTATTTTCTATTGTTTTGAAAAGTGTTTGAGATTTGGGAATCACAGGTTGTGATTTCTCCTTTTTGAGTTGAGTAACATTTCAAGTCTGGTATGACCATTTTAAATGTTTTAATCAGACGACTGGTGGTCTGAGGATTTGGGAGTCACAGGTTGTGATTTCTCCTTTTCGGTGATTTGAAACATTTTAGGTCTAGTGCGACTCGTTAAATATTTTGATCTAAGAGTCAAGTTGGCCTAAGGATCCGGGGTTGCAGGTTGTGACCTCAGGTAATATATCGAGATTTCACACCTTTGATCAGGTGAATGGATACGATCAGTTAAAGCTCTAGTATGTCTACCATCGTACCTCATGGATCTAAGTAGGTTACTTATGACTCCTGGGTACACATTTTGTCCAGGTTTGACCAAAGTATCATATTTTATTTGTTAGGTTAACAATTTATATGATTTCGTCACTATGTTGAATTTTATTGTCCAGGTTGGACCGATGTATCATATTCTATTTGTTAAGTTAACGATAGATATGATTTGTTGTGTGTTGACTTTTATTGTCCAGGTTGGACCGACGTATCATATTCTATTTGTTAGGTTAAAGATAGATATGATTGGTTGTGTGTTTACTTTTATTTATCTAGGTTGGATCGATTTATCATATTTGGATTGTTAGGTTAGCAATTTATATGATTTTGTCACGGTGTGACTTTCGTTATTTCTTTTGGGAAAAGAATATTATTTTCGGGAAGCATGGTATGTGTTCTTTTTCTCGAGTTGAAAGGTTTTCCTTGTTTTGTATGAGTTGTGTGTTTTTGTATTTGAGTTACTCATACGAGCTTTCATAAGCTTACCGGGTTTGTTATGTGGCAGCCCAATGCACTATTCGATGGTGCAGGGGTTAATCCCGCAGATCAGGGTAATAGTGGCTGAAGTCGAGTTCCGATAGTTACAACTTAATGGTAGGAAACCAATTTTATGACTTTACCGTTGTTGAGACTTCCACTATGTAGTAAGCTTTGAGGAGCATTTACTTATTATTTTGTTGTGACAATTTAATTCGTAAACTTGTGCTATATATGACTCTGTGGAGCAAGTATATATTGACATTGTGGGTTCAAAGCATCAATATGTACTTGGTTTAAAGAAAAATATTTTCCAGGTATTTTGTATTGATGACTGAACCATCATGCATGTATAATTTTAGGATTATATTGATTTTTAAATGTTGTTTAAAAATCAAGGCGTGACATGAGCCAAAATAGAGAGTCTGCTAAAAATACTCTAAGTTGTATATAATTATTGATTCTTTTTAATTTTAGTTCTTGTGGTACCTAATGTTTGATTTAATTTAATAAAAGTGTTTTTGACAATAAAATTAGAAAATAAATGGCCCTTGAACTTAAATTTAATTGGATTTTTTTTTAGAATGAATTTAATTGGATTTAAGTGACAAGTCCATCTAAATGTCTAATGAGTGACTATTGTCGAGGAGATGATTCGGATTTGGAAATTACATTAAAAACTTGTTGATGACACTCACCATCAATGGTGGTAAATGAATGTATGGAAGACCTTTATGATTTTTAAATTCTTGATCTGACGTTATGTGTGGTGACCCAAGAGAGGGGTCCCACAGCGCCGCGACCCCGAGCCAATGAGAAACCGACATGTCACAAATGACATCCCGATAACTCATCAACCCGAATTCACAAGGCCTTTTAGGTTCAGGTTGTTGGTTTACAAAACACTTTCTTGGAAAAAGTCACAAAACATTCTAGCAACCGAACAACATATTTTTGAAAGCAGAATTTAAAGTGGGCTAAAAGATTTGGGCTTACAATAGGAGCCCAATTTGAAAAATAACAAATCACTAAGTAAATACAAGTATGAGAGACGCGCCCCAGGGTTATCGGTCTCTCGAAATTTTGTAAATAAGCGAGTAGAAAACAAATTAACAAATAAATTAGTGAGAAAGTAAATAAATAAGTTACTTCAAAATCCGATAAGGGACAAAAACCTTCTTTTAATAAAGTCAAAGAAAAATGCGTCAGGCCGGGCCATGTGCCTCCTCTGTACGCTCCCCGACCACATGCTCAAAACCTGTACACTGTTGTAGGGGTGAGCTTTAGTCCTCGCATGCCCAGTAGGGGCTGACCCAACCATGCTAGGTTTGAAAAATAATATACTTGAACTACATAATATTGAGCACGTTTATTGAAAAATACTTTAAGAAAAGAGGCAACCACAAACATTTGTTTTCTTTTATAAAAACATATGCAGTATGCTTCACACAACTTGGAGCTCCAAGATACTTACCTGCCGGCTAAACTAAAACAAATCGGTGACCGACCTAGCTCATCATCCTTAGAGAACCGGCCAACTAGTTTGTAGTCATTGTGACTACAAGTAGCGAAAGTGTCCATTTCCTGGCCTTGAGTCTCCTATGACTGGTTCACGGTCGGTACTCACTCTTCCTCGACAAACATAGCAGCACAGCCCCCTCCGGAAGTTCACGGTTATCGACATCGTGGGATCTCTAGGAATCTACGTGTCTAGGTCCCATTCACTTTCAGGTTATAAGTATAAACATGCAAAGGGTACAGTATCTCAACACGCAAGTCTAGCCTCGGTTTTCGCAATAAGCAATTATCAGTTATGGAAACACGGATATCACAAAGCATCGACTAATGAACAACCAAAAATGTACTTCCAGGCAACATATTATTCTACTAGAGCATTCCACATATAGAAAAGCCTCTAACAAGGAAGGGACATCTCACCCTACCTGGATATGGAGTGCTCGTCCATATTCGGGTTCGTTCCCGACTTTCGATCATTTGTCCAAATCCAAGTGCACATGTCACACCCCGAATTTTGAAATAAGGATTCAAATCCGGAACATGACTAATAACAATACAAATATGTTCTGAATTTTTCTCTCAGAAACAACCACTAATTACACCTCTTGATATTACATAAACCAAATCCTCAAGCTACTTATTACAACACACTCTCACCAAATCAAATTATAAAACTCATTAAGTATAATTATCCTCACAAAACAAATGTTGTAAATCTAATACTAATTCTCTAAACCGCACGATCACTGCCCTGATTCTCCTGACCTGTGACACTACCCGCTACACAATTTGAATAGTGTACCGGGATTGCAACAACACCAAACCCGGTAAGCTTTTTGCAAAGCTCGTGAGTAAACAAGAAAGAACTGTTGATTTATTTAATTACAATTATTATAACTCAAGTAAACAATCAACACACTCACAAGATAACTCCAAAAATCACATAAACATATAAATAGGTATTTTTCGATACTCTCTTTTAAAACTCAATCAACAAATAATGCATCATTAATATGTGAAATAACATTAAAGTAACACATGCTTGATTTTCTTTTCACTAACACCTTCACATATTCAAAATATATCATGGGTAGATATTTGATCAATTTCACATAACACCTTCACATAATCAACATATATCATGGATAGATATTTGATCAATTTCACATAACACCTTCACATATTCAACATATATCATGGGTAGATATTTGATCAATTTCACATAACACCTTCACATAATCAACATATATCATGGATAGATATTTGATCAATTTCAGTCTTTTAGTGAATTTTCAGATTAACTGGTAACAAGTCACAAATCTACATGCTAGGGACCGACGTACTATTCCCATAGCATGGGACAACCAAGTTGACTGGTATCAAATCACAAATCCACGTACTAGGGACCGACGTACTATTCCCAAAGTACGGGTAAGCCGCAGCACACCAAGGACACAACCAAGGCATGTATACTCAAAGTAAGCACCCTTCCTAAGAGTATAATAGTGCACTATCTGAAGGGACTAGGTCCCACAGCTTAACAACCACGAAGCACAACCACGAAGCATAACCACGAAGCACAGTTACCAGTAATTCACTTAAGCACGGGGTTGTTGTAATCACCCGGCTTCATAATTATATTTTTCAGCCATAATCAATTTCTCCACGTACAATCTTTATAAGTTTTAGATTGTATAAATATGTATAAATGTATATGTACACCCATAAAAAGAGACATATTATTTCAATGCAAATCTTTACTTCTTAACATAATTTCCACATATTCATAATTGGCCATATAAAATAGCTTTCACATCACATGATCAACATTTCATTATTCAACAATTAAATGGGAGATTAATAGCTTGAATAATATCCAATCAATTCTCAATCATTTCATCATATCAATCACACATCAATCAACATATATATTTCACGTAAATATATATATACGTAATCATCCATTCAGGAATGACCACTAATACCAACTATAGTTCAAGTATAAAAACCGTGAAATTCATTTCTATAATAAAATCATTTTACTTACCTATAGACCGTAGTTGATCAAGTCCATATGATTTAAAACTAATATTTATTCCATAAATATTTTCACACAATTACGACAAAATAAAGTAATTAAATTTATTCGGTTCGTAATATGAACCACGTGAGGTTTACTCACCTCTAATCCCGCTGCGTCTTCAATTTTACAACAACACGCCAAAACCGCTCACCAAGAAAGACCGTCAATCACCTAAATCCAATATGATATAACTTAGCCAACAACTCATAAATAAAAATAAAGACGATCCAACGGTCGGATTCTAAAATAAAGACGATCCAACGGGCGGATTCTAAAATAAAGACGATCCAACGGTCGGATTCGAAAATAAAGATGACCCAACGGTCGGATTCGAAAATAAAGATGATCCAACGGTCGGATCTGAAAATAAAGATGATCCAACGGTCGGATCTGAAAATAAAGACGATCCAACGGTCGGATCGAAATTATATGACGATCCAACGGTCGGATCCTCACGGATCGCCCATAGGATCATCCCCCAAAATTATCACGAAGATCCAACGGTCGGATCTTCCTGAATCGTCCTTATAAACATCTCCACAAAATTTCATGAAAATCCGACGGTCAGATTCTCACGAATCGCCTTCCAAAACCCTAATTCACAATTATACGAAGATCCAACGGTCGGATCTTCGCCTGTGACCTCACAAAGTCACTGGGACAGTCATACGATCAACATATTAAAACTACAAGTCCATCGGACGGTCCGATCTTCGAAAAACATTAATTGGATTATCGAAATCGATCTAAACCGTAAAAATTCATAACTAAATCATACGATATCCAAAAATTATGAATTACATATGCAAACGATCGCATCGAAACGTAGAATCTAAAACTGTAAAGAAATCACATTTTTGACCCTCGGAGGTGGCCGGACAAGGTCGCCGGAAAAAGGCCAGAGCCGTCGCCGACCACCGCCAATGGTGTCGGGGACTGGCTGCTCCTCTTCCTCTCATCAAGCTCAACAACTTTCATAACTAGCACGAAGTCTGAAAATGACCGGAAGGGGTCGAAAATTACCTTGAACAGTTTGAAGGTGGCCGAAAAATTTCCAGAAACCGGCGAGCTCGATTTTCGACGTAAAAACTTCAATTTCAGGCCTCGATTCCTTCTAGAGAGTTGTTAAGAACATCGAGGAGAACCCACTGGAAAAAGAATCAATCAAAACGATGCACTACAGCTCGAGATATACCGATTGAAAGATTTTCGTTTCGGATCGAAAACTTACCGAGTTCCGACGAACGTGAAACCGGTCACTCTAGGTGCAATCCTCCTAGTATGATGATCAGCAGGTTGAGGGGAGTTCATGGAGCCAAGGATCGGAAGTTTTGGTGGCCGGAGCTAGGAGAAAACCGGCGTTGACTAAAATCGAGCTTAAGTCGAAACCGGGCCGCCGCCGCCGCTAGGAGCCGTACCGCCGTGCAAGGTTGCCACAGATGGCTTCGGAGGAGGGAGGCGAAGCTTCTGGGCTTAGTTGCTCGTCCAGAGGTGGCCGGAGGGTGGAGAAATCGGCCGGAGCTCCTTTGCCCTGTTTTTGCGTCGTCCTCGGCTCGTGAGGGAGAGAGAAACTGTTTGGGGACACCATGGACACGGTCGAAGTCGTTTTCACCATCCGAGTCCAACCAAAACTCAAAATCAAGGATGGCCTCATCATTACTACCGTAGTCTCGGAAAGCCGTGGCTGTGGGGAGAGCAGGCGACCACTGATCGTTGATTGGACGACCACCGTTCGTCGTCGGTTTCTCTTTGACCGGGGACAGTAGAATAGAGGAGAGCTTGTCTGGTTTGGACTCGAAAGAAAATATGAGTTTCAAGACCAACCTGGATTCCCTATGAGCCAAAGCACATGCACCCATCTCTAAACAGCTCCAACCCAAAACACAATAACACTTATGCTCTGATTGAAACAGAGAGAGGAAGGAGAGAAAGGAAGAAGGAAAGGTAGGTCGGCTGTTTCTAAAGGAAGAGAGAGAAAAAATAAAGAGGAATCAGAGGAAAAGAAGAAGGGTATGTCAGCAAAAGGATAGATTTCTTGTCCTCAAAGAAAAATACCGAAAGTTTCATAATTTAAAGAAAATTCCCAACTTTCGAAAAATTCAAAACTTAACCAAGCGGACTCCGAAAATTTCGTTCCATATATGCCCGAGATCGTAATGACGAGCTCTACGACTTTCGTGAAGGAAGTTTTCCCAATTTCTGTACATATAAAAAGTCGATTTCGCGTGCCCTTAATTAACGTATGTTTTTCGAAATAAAATCGTTCGAACTAATTCCACACTTCTCCAAGCTTCGTACAATCTCCCATGACCACGAAATCATTCTAAAATGTCTTCGGAAAATAAGTTGAATTTTCGGGGTATTACAGCACACGCTCGAGTCCTTTAACAAAAACTAAATCCAATAAGTACTCAATTCATAACTCATTTGCTCAATTTGTTTATGAGTCACCAATTTATTCTGAATCGATATATAATGGTATCCATTCCCGAACAATTCACTTAACGTGGTAAGCTCATTCGGGAGATGGTGATCACACTTCTTTCCATGTTAAAATTTTTGTCAACCTGTTTGACATCATTTTATTTAGTTTTTAAACCTTAAGCAATTAAATAATAATTACCATTCCCGAATGAGATCGCCTTTCATACTCTTTTCGGGATATGGTGATTATAATTATTTCCTTAATGTATTCCAACTTCCAAGTCAACTAGTTGGACCTTTTTACTTAACCATTAAATACTAGCAAATAAATAGTAAATACCATTCCCGAATGATCACATTATTACGATAACTCTGGGATATGGCGACACTAGAATACTCCGATTTTTAACCTTATTTCAATATCCTAATTTAGCTCAATCAAATAAAATCCACCATTTTCATTATCAACACCCTTCCAACATGTAATTACTCACTTCCTTTAACGTCATACACAATTTTAGTTAACTTGTCAAAAACCACAAAATTGGTCTCTCTTTGTCCATTCTTGCAAACAGAGATAATTTCCATCTTGCAGAACCAGAGATTATTCAGAGCACCGCCGTGCACTTGCACCAACATAAATGAATGGTTAGATTGCATTAAATACACTTTTTGTTTATTAAAAATAAAGTTGATAATAAATATCAAGGGTTGAGATTATTTTATAAGGGTTGGGTCACTTACACCGTCGGTGCATAGAATAATTTCCATCTTGCAGAACAACATTTTTTCAAAATTAATAGCAGACAAACCAATTTAATTGAACACCCAATTCTCTTCATACATTCAACCATTGAACCACTTTCATCTTTGTTCACTACCATGGCAAGTTTCCAACACATATCAATATCTTTTCAAATAATCCAGAAAACCAGAATTCCACTAAGTATGAACAACACACGGCAAAACAGATCCAAATACCCTGACCCTGACCATTCTTCTTCTCCAAAATTAACTCCTCTGCTACTATAGCCTTCGACATGAAACTCGATTTCTTTAGAGCCTTCAAATCTACAATAACATCACCCCAACACTACCTCAACAACCATAAAAAACAAAAGATTGTACAATTGCTGGGATAAGGTATAGTCCATAATCAAGGCCTTACCCCTTCTCCTTCAACGGTGATTCAATCAAAGCCTCAGCTTCGGGCATTCCTCTTTAAACCCAAAACGAAAATTCTCCAAACCTCACACAATCTAGAATTCAAACGATAGAGTTAGGGTTCTATGTCCAAATCAAACTACAGGTTTCAAGTATGGAGAAGTGTGACGAAATCTAGGTCACCAGATGGAAGAGTAAGCCGGTGGCGCTCACGACTTATCTGGGTAGCTCACGTGCCAGTGGCGGCGCGTGAGGCCCGTGCGGGGGCTCTGGTTGAAACCGGAGGTCCGAAGTTTGGGATTTCGAACAATGGTGTGGCTTCAACTTCGTTTATGGAGGTATTGAAGCTCGATTTGGACTGGCGGGCGGAGAACGAAGACATGCAGAGCCGAGAGCTTCGGTGATGCTCGAACGACGTCGTCAGGCGTCTGCCGACTGAGGGATTTCTGGGTTTTGCTCCGCTTTGCTTGCTGAGTAGAATGACGGTGGCAGAAGGGCGAGGAAATCGCCGAAAACTGGCGAGGCTCAAGGAGCAGCGGCGTCGCAGTCATGGGTTATTGAGGTGGAGGCTACCGGCGGTGCATGTCGGTGATTCCAGGTAGACCTGTAAATAGACCGGATTTTGATCCGGACCCGCTCCAAATCAGTGGCTATTGGACGGGTTTGGATCGAAAATTTTGATCCGTTGATCCGTTAATGATCCGAATCCGTTAACCTGTTTATTTAACGGATCAAATACGGATTTAGGTCGATCCGATCCGTTAATGATCCGGCCCGTTTTCGTAATAATAAAATATTATTTTTTATTAATATATTATTAATTTTAAAAAAATATATAAAATATGAAGAATTTCTAATACAAATTTTTGCCGAAATCTAAGGGACAGTCTATCACCCAAGATTCTAAGAAGCATTAAGAATTTTGATAATGTAATTCTACTTTTGATGATACTTTTCATGTTGTGTTAATATTTTATTAATATATTATGAGGTATCATGATATAAATTTAATATTACTATTTAAAATTTTAAAATATTTGAAATTATAAACGGATCGGATTAGCGGATAGGGTATCCGTTAATCCGGCGGATACGGATTTGGATCGAGCTATCAATGATCCGCCGGGTTAACGAAGCGGGTTTGGATCCAATTTTTTTTAAGTAAACGGGTTTGGATTTAGGTCGATCCGATCCAAATCCGATCCATTTACATGTCTAATTCTGGGTGGGTTTTGGTCAGGTTTAGGTGCAGCGTCTATTGGTGGTGGCGGTGTGGTGAGGTTATGGCCTGAAATGGTGTTTTCAAGTGGTTTGCAGAGGGATGAAGAGCGAGTGTGCGAGAAAGAGAGGTCGGGGAAAGAGAGAGAGGACGCGGCCGAGAGTGAGGGAGATAGTGTTTTGGGATTTTAGTTTTTTTTTCCTATTTATACTTGTACATGTGAAATGACAAGTCTACCCCTGTGACGAATTTAACCAATAATTGAGTCAGGTTTTGAGCTCACTTCTTTATTCATTTTTCGTCACTAGTGTTCTTAGTCGACTCCATCATATGCCCAAACTCGAAATACTAAAAATTCAATTTGTATCTTTTCAACATAATCCCGAAAATCTTTTGCTTCAATAAACCTTAGTAACCTTCTAGGCCCAAAACGAAGGACTCTGGCCCAAACTTAAATTATAAGGCCCAAATCGAAGTCTCGACACCAAATTGATCTCCAAGGTCAATTTCTTCACTTAAATCACCTGGCGAAAAATCTTATTTTCAAAAAATTAAGCAAAATTTTCAGGGGCTCACATTATGATTTTTAGTTCTTGATTCCGCTATTACTTCTATTTTCTTTTTTTTTTGGGGTATGAAGAAAAAAATTAATTAGCTCATTCATATTCTAAAGCTTAGACGTATCTTCATTCAAAAATCAGCCTTTTTTTTTATAGTGATAATGATGTATTGAATCCAAGATATAAAGGAGACTTGTGATTCTTCTAAAATAATTGATATACAAATATATGATCGATCATTACAATAATGAGAAATTGAGTTAAAATTAAGGAAAATACTTAACCACCTAGTGTAGTAAGGTTAGTCGAGCGACCTTGCATATAACCCCCCATGTCTAGCGTTCGAGTCTCAATTCTCACCAGATAGAAGCCAGCAAGTTTAAAGAGGATTCGAGTTTGTGCACCTGCGACAGGGGATTAGTATGACTTTGTCGAGATATCCTCGTGGACCTCGGTCCGAGTTCAAATACTGACTGTGCAGGTGTATTACTAATTTGCTAACATAACTGAGGTGGTTTGCTAACATAACTGAGGTGGTTTGCTACCTCACCTCCGATTAAGATATTAAATAAAATACTTACATTCAAATCGGTTTGGACGTGTGTGTCTAAACTATCTTTTTTTTTTTTAGGGGAACATAATCAAGTTCCATTAATAATAACGGCCTCTCTCAGTCAAGCTAGAGGAATTCGAAAATCCCTCATATTACATCACAATGCACAAAGCAGCATGCAAGAGCAGAGCTACCAAAGAAAAAAGCAAACTAAAAAACAAAAGCAGACATTAAAAAACCCCTACACCTATCGAGCCCTAAATCAGAGCAACCGACATGACAAGCATTGAAGCCTAAGACCTACATGGTGTACATCGCCACTTATCGGTCAGCACACAGCAACGATCAAGGACCGCAAAGGGAAGAAGCCGAGCCTAGCTCAATTATTCAAAGCTAAAAACAAAAGAAACACTATGCTGCTCCCCAAAGGCCCACATATAGACATGATCCATCAAAGGCAAATAAAAGAGATGGGCTAGTCCAGCCTAGCCACAAACAACGACCCAGGCAAGCGGAGGCCCAAACAGCCAAAGCCCATCTCATCCACCTCCCTTCACCAGATCCACCTGCGATGAGCTGCCGAGAAGGCATCCTCAGGTCACCAATTCGACAGCCGGCCCTAGTCCTCCACCATCGCTGATCTAGGTAAGGAGCAACTGGACCCGACTCGGAACAAACACCTTAAGCAAAAAATGATCAAAGGAGCCCGGTTACCTCCGTCGCCGACTGAGAGCTTGCACCTGCTCTTGAAGCCGCTCGACTATACCGTAACACCACCTCGGTCAACTTCTCAGATGTCGATCTGCACCAACCCAGAGGATTCCTAGATTGGAACAACCCGGAATCAATTCGCCTCCGTCGACCCAAAACTTGGAACGAGCCCAGAAGCAGTCTCAACAGATCTGCCTTTCGACCTGCGCCGTTGCCTTACCATCATCACATACCACTCTGAAAGCGTGCCGTAGCCTTGCCTAGTCCGGGGAACGAAGCTTCACCGCCGCCAGCAACACGAAACCCTAAGTTTCGTTTACCGAGGTCGCTCCAAGAAAATTGGAGGCCTCAAGATGTTTCTTTTCTAAACTATCTCTTATTTGCATACAATAAGTAATTTAAATTCAGGATTTAACCATTTAAAAGTTAAATTAATATTTAAATATTATCTCTGTAAAAAATAACACAAACAAACATTATACATTCATTAGAATTCGATTGCTTCAAGTAAATAGACGGTCAACTTCAACATAAGTACTTTCATAAAATTTAGCTAAATCATGACTTTTATGCTCTTTAATATAACAGAAAGAGAATTCAATATTTGTCAATTGCATTTCTGGCTAGACCACACTTAACCAGAGACTAACTAAACTTATGCACTAGAGGAATATTAGGCATACAATCCCACACGCCTTGCTCTTTCCACATGAACTGTTTTCCAATGCACACTCCACATATTCTTGACCACCCACGTACGGACCTACCTACCTATCTAAGGGCATCTCCAACAGAATAATTATTTCAAAAAAAAAATTAAAATTTAACTAATTTTAGACTAAGTTTGATCTCCAATAGACTAACTAAATTTAACTTTAACTAAAAAACCCTAGAGAGAAGAGAGAATTTAACTTATAATTTAGGTACTATACTGGAGCATAACTCAATATTTAACTAGTTAGAGCATCTTTAGCAGACTTTTTATTGTGGCTCTTTAGCTATTTTGGAGAGTATGTTTAGATTTTTATCTATTTTATCTGTTGCACCAGACTCCTAAGTGACTCTCTATTATAACTTTTAGCTATCTCGCTCCTAAATATAGAGAGCGGGATGAGGCTCACTATAATTTAAAATATTCCTTTTAAGTTATTCTATGTAATTTATAAATTGTTTTAAAAAAAAGTAATTTATAAAGACATTTAAACTATTTAATATTCATTTAAAAAATAATAATAATTCAAAACTAGCTAAAATAGAGAGCACTGATGCAAACGTAATTCTAAAGTGGCTAGCTAAAATGACTTTTTAGCTATTTTAGCTAAAATTTAACACAAAAGTAGCTAGCATTGCTAAAGATGCTCAATGCTAGCCATTTTTGAGTCAAATTTTAGCTAAAATAGAGAGCACTGATGCAAACGTAATTCTAAAGTGGCTAGCTAAAATGACTTTTTAGCTATTTTAGCTAAAATTTAACTCAAAAATAGCTAGCATTGCTAAAGATGCTCAATGCTAGCCATTTTTGAGTCAAATTGTAGCTAAAGTAGCTAAAAAGTTTTAGCTAGTCATTTTAGAAATATGTCTGCATCAGTGCTCTCTATTATAGCTAGTTTTGAATTTATATTATTTTTTTAAATGAAGATTAAATAGTTTAAATATATTTATATGTTATATAAAATAAATCAATAGGAATGTTTTAAATTATAGAGAGCCTCATCTCTCTCTCTATATTTAGTAGCGAGATAACTAAAAGTTATAATAGAAAGCCACTTAGGAGTTTGGTGCTGCAGCTAAAATATATAAAAAGCTAAACATGCTCTTCAAAATAGTTAAGGAGCAAAAATAGAGAGTCTGCTAAAGATGCTCTTATATCTTAATTTTAGCTATAAAGATAGCTATCACTCTTAATTTCCATATATTAAGGACATTGATACTTTTGGTCTCTATATTTTAAGTCATGTTGCAATGTTGGTTCATATGCTCGAGTTTTACAATTTTAGGTTTTTGGTATGCAGTTATGATCTTGAATGTTTCTCATCCATCGATTACATGAAAGTTATATTAATTTTTAACATCAAGTGGTCGGGAATAACATATATTGCTAACAATGTTTAGTATAAAGATTAGGGTTTTGGTCTATTTACCCCATTTTTAGAGATTTTTTTTCCCACTTACCCCATTAAGTTTTTTAATTCCATCTTACCCAAAACACTCTAAGGAGGTATTCCTTAATACCCCATTAAGATTTTTTTTTAATACCATTTTACCCTCACCTTTGTTACTTAGAGAGAGAGAAGATGGAAGAGAGAGAAACCATAGGGGACTTTGTCGGAGCCCCGTCACCGGCCGTGGGAATCCGGTCACCGGTTGCCGGAATCCAGCAAACTTTCTCCAGAATTCGGTCATCGGTCGCCGGATTCTGGCTACTGGCCGAAAATGTTTATTGCCCCTAATAGACATCTATTGCCGCCCCCCCCCCCAATAGAGGGGCAATAGACCTCTATTGCTCCCCAATAGACGTCTATTGCCCCTCAATAGAAGTCTATCAGCCATGTATTACCCCCAATAGACATCTATTACTCCACAATAGAACTTTCGGTCATCGGAATTGGAACTAATCTTCCTAAAATTAGACAAATAGAACTTTGATTAAAGAAAAAAATGAAGAGATTATATCAATTCAAAACTTCTATTGCCCCCCAATAGACATTTCGGTCGCCAAAATGAGAACTAATCTCTCTGAAATTAGACAAATAAAACTATGATTAAGAAAGAAAAAAAAGATTACACAAATTCAAAACATTTATTGCTCCCCAATAGCCGTCTATTGGCTCCCAATAGATGTCTATTAGGAGACAATAAAACTTTTTTTTTTCTTTTTTCTTTTCTTTTGGACCTTCTACTTTGCAACAGAAGTAGCACCATTTACCAAAAAAAAAAAAATCAAACAAAAGTAGCACCACTATTTTGTTTTGTAACTGAAGTACCACACTACCACCATTTACCAAAAAAAAAAAAAGAAGTAGCACCGTCGCAAAGATCCTGTACACCACAAAATTTCAGACCCAGAAATGGGCGACACCTCCTCCGCCTCAAAGTGACGACATCGAGACTGGACGGAGCTCCCTGACATTGCCACGGATTCGATACTCAATACTCTCGCGGCTGGGCGCCATTGACATCTTGGAGAGCGCTCAGAAGGTTTGCAGGAACTTGTGCAAAATCTATAAGAACAACTCGGATTTGGCGCACCGTCGACATGAGAAATGATGTTGATTTTCCATACGACCTGGAGATTATGTGATGCAGGTTTTCCACGCCGTTGATTGCATCAGTGGTGAGCTCATCGATATTAACATCGAGCACTTCGGCACCTAAGAGACTAAGACTTCGGCACCGATGAGCTGCTTTGATCATTTGTACACCACAGCTGGCCGGAAATGAAGAGACTGGGCAGGAGCGAACCCAACCCGGAGATCCCCACTTTGAAATCCCCCTAAATGGGACCTGAATCTCGCTAGAGATGACTGATTTGTGGTGGTTGCAGTGGAATCGAGGCGAAAGAGATAGCCGACCGGGCTCTCCAATCCCAACCTTCTGATCGCAGAAGCCGCCGTTGGCGAGCATGGAGATCAGCGACGTCGTCTTTCCAACTCCGACGAGGAGGGACCGACGGAGCGACGGGGAAAGGGAGGGAAGGAGGGGGAGGGGAGAGAGAGAAACCAGATCGGAGGGAGGAGAGAGATGAGAGAGTGGCATGTTGTAGTTTTTTAATCATGTAAAGGGCAAAGTTGTCATTTCATTTTAAATTGGGTTAGTGAGAATAAAAATCTGTTGCTTGAGTAAGTGGGATAGTTTTGGTCAATTTTGGTGCTTTGGGTCAAGGACTCTAAAGATTAAAGAGTTTTTCTATTGGGACCTCCATATTTGCTCATTTGACCTCTTATCTCTTTACACCTCATATTTGTTTTTTAAAAAGTAAAATTTGCTAAGTAAACCTCTTTCATATACCTAGCTTAACCTTACTCAAAAAAGAAAATTTTTAGGAGCATTAAAGATGAGTTAGTGCTCATTATTTATTTACCACAAAATAAACTTGACATTGTTCAAAAAACAATATGAGATAATTATTGATCGAAAAAAGATAGTGTAACTAATTAACATAAATTTATCAGGGGTTTTTCAGCCTACTATTTCATGCTTAATTATAGATTTTCAAAGCTTAGTTTTTATGGTTTATGGTTGCATGTTGGAATTTAGATAGGTTGCAATATTAAATTTGTTCACGATATTTTCTTTTATTATTTATTTTTGTCTTATATGCCGCTTCACAAACTTATTTGGTTAGTTTATATGAGGGCTCTCTATCCCCCGTTTCATGATCCTCAAGAAAAAGACCTTTGTATCATAGTTTTATTTTTATATAATTTGCCAAGTAGTTTTGAATGCATGCATTTCTCTCTTGATTTTTTCTTTGAGTTTTTCTATTTGAACCTCCAAATTTACTCACTTGACCTCTATGCTTTTTACACCTCTTATCAAATTTTCAAATGCTAAATTTACTCACTAAACCTCACTAAACTTCCTCAAATAACCTTACTCATATAATTTGCAAACAAATTATTATCTTTAAATTAAAAAAAATATTTAATCATTTCAATGATTTAATCACTCTATAAATCTTAACTAAATATACATTTCTTAATCAAACTTGAGTTTCAAAAATAAATGTCTAATCAATAAGAAAATGCCATGAACTATTATGTTTTTTTTTTCTATTTTAGCTGTGCAAAAAAAATAATATGAAGAAATCATTTGTTTTTATTCTAAAAAAAAAAAATCATTCTTTTTTTAATGCTTATTTTTTTCTGTATTTTTTGTACTACATGATAAATATAATGGATTGACTTAGATTTATATCATACATTTTTATGTCACATGATCTTAATTATATTTTTAATTCTTATTAAATATATATGAATGCTTTAATGAGTATGTAGTGAAATTGGAAAATGAAAATAGATAAGGAATACAATCTAATATTATTAAATTAGAAAGTCTACATAAAACAAGTATAATATTTTTTTGGTATAATTATTGTCCTTAATAGTAATTTTATAGTAGGTTATATATGTCATTTAATAATTCATAATAGGGTGAGGTCAAGTGAGCAGATTTGGAGGAAAGTCTACATAAAACAAGTATAATATTTTTTTGGTATAATTATTGTCCTTAATAGTAATTTTATAGTAGGTTATATATGTCATTTAATAATTCATAATAGGGTGAGGTCAAGTGAGCAGATTTGGAGGTCCCAATAGAAATTAAAAGCTTTTATAAACAAAGAAAATGAGAAAAATGAAATGAGAACTAAAATGGAAATGAATAATTAAAGTACTGTAAATGTGTTTCCATTATTATAAATCTTTGCAGAGAAAAAAAATATTTTCCTTATTAGTTTGCTGTGTTTAACGATCTTTTTGTATAAGGATACATATGTCATTGAATAATTAAAAATTGAGGTAGGTCTAGTGAGTTGATTAAGAGGTCCCAATAGAAACTCTCGTAATTGTGAGTTTAATATATACAAAACAAATTTACAATTAAAAGTGAAAATATCTTACATTGTGTGAATTATTTACAATTAAAAGTGAAAATGTCTTACATTGTGTGAATTAATGTAGTTTCAACATTGAAACACGTACCCTGTATATTTTTCCCTCCCGAAAACTTTGAGAAGTTGATCACCAACAAGTCCATTGATGAAGTTAGCCAGTCTACGAGAAAAGAGACATCCCGCAAGTCACCAACGTACCCGGACTTTGAACTTTACGCTCATACAAATCAACTTTGGTCCAATACTTTTGAGCTGCTTTAGTCACCTAATTTGAAAAGCAACCCCTTTGGTTTTTCTTTTTCCCTAATTTAGTCCCACCAAGCCAATCATTCCAAATCATACCTGCCCTAATTGCGTGCTTAATCAAATGTATAAATAAACCAGTCTACACCTAAACATATAATTCGGCTGTCCACACCTATGTCATTGACAATGCTGTCTATTAACCTTACAATCACTCCATTAAACAAACACCACAAATTGATCGATTTCCAAGTCCCTTCCTTCCATTGATTCCAAACCAATCATAGCCTCACCACCCAAAAAGTCCTTCTTCAACCTTATTTATATGATACACCCTCCAGAACGAGCAGAGCTTTTATACTAGTTGGTTTCTGCCTCCAGGGTTTCACTGGATTCTTCATGGGTCACATGAGCTACAACAGAGTTGGGAATGTTAGGGCAAACAGAGGATTCAGGCTAAACCCGAGAAGATTTTCAGTCTCCAGACTGCGCACGAGGTTCTTGTGCTTCTTCAAGTTCTTGAGCAGATGGAGATGTTCATGCATGAGAAGAGCTAGTACTACAAGTTCTAATGGAAGCAGCAGTAGCAGAGGTTTGGTCAGAAAGAAGTTACAAAACAAGGGTAGTCGAGTTGATTGTGGAAGATTGAGATCATATGGAAGGTCGAATTCTTTCTATGCAGAAGCCATTGCTGATTGCTTGGAGTTCATCAAGAGGTCTTCTATTTCTGTGGATCAGAAAAGTAAAACAACCCAGTAGTGGTCATTCAAATATAGGGTCTACTTTTCTAGGCTTTTGTCTTTAATTTCCTATGTTTCTCTAGCAAGAATATGATTTTGTTCTTGCAGAATTTTGTGTATACAGATTTGATGATCGAGTATGAGAATTGGTAGAACTTTTATTTATTTTTCTGCATGATTAAAAGGATAGTGGGATTTGGCCTGGGCGGCTATCTTGGGGAGGTTCGTAGTAGGTTTAAATGCAGATTATGTAGTTTGTTTTTACCACCTCATACATCACCCCTTTCGATTAATTAGTCTGCACTACTAGCATAAGCCTCATAGGACACTGTTATTTTTCTGTATCTTTTGCTCTAGAGGATATGTATAACTGTATCTAAAACTCATTAGATACGGTGCAGCCACGGAATGAAAAAGGGTATTCTCTATTGCAGGCTCCACTAACCAAAAGCCACGCTTATGACTTTGGTGTGTCCATTTTTTCTTTTTTTAATATTGCATTAGTTTTATTTTCTTTTCCTTTTTCTTTTTCCATTTTTCCATTTTTCCATTCTTCCTTTTTTTTTTTTTTTTTTTCCTTTTTTATTGCTTGTCTCCAAATTTTGTTTTTTGGTATTAATTTCATATTTAGCAAACATTATTCACCGTATTTTTGTGTATTTTTCATACTTGATACAAAATACACAAAATCCGTATATACTGCAGAGAGTTTTCAATCGCCAATTCTAGAAAATCACATCTTCTCCTTCCCTCCTCTCCTTTCTTCTATTGCGAGGCCTGATCGAGCAACCAAAACTAATAGCAACGAACGAGAGATAAAAAACTGATACACAAAGTCTTTCAATTTTCTCCCCGTACATTAGAACCTCTTAATCTTGATCATAAGATATTTGATCGTTGATCACTGCCGATGCTTGTCTTGCACTTCGATATTAACATTGCTGATGTTTCTGCACATTCAACACAGATCAATCCGATTTGAAGTGAATAACTGGCTCAAAATCATTTATAATTATTTTTCATATATGAAGATGGCTAGCTCAATTTGAGTTTGAGTTTGTTCCAATACCTATTGATGAAGGAGATTCCATAATTCCTTTGAGTAAAACGAGTGAAGCCAGACTTGCTCTTCTCTGCAAAACAAAAACAAAAAGAAACTTCAGCAAGCAAAAAGAATAGATTGAAAGAAGAAGAAAGAAGAAAGAACTTTAAGAATACTGGAAATGAAAATCTTAAGTCAAGGAGGTAAAGGAAGAGATGGGGAGTGGTTATCCCCATATTTTGAATGAATTTGATGCATAATTGGATATTAAAGACTGCGTTAGAGAAAAATTTGGGATTGGATTAAAACTCTCCCTCTCTCTCTACACCTTATCTACAAGAAAAGTTATTAATATTTTCAAAAAAGAAAAGAAAAAAGAAGCTATTAATCTGCAATACGGCTGAAAGAGTTAATGTTATTAAAACTTTTTTCTATTTATCTATTAATACAAAAAGCTCTAATAATATTTTAAATAGAAAAAAATTAAAAATGTATAATTTTGTGCAATTCGGCTGCAAGGAATGGAGAATTAATTTGTAAATTTAAATATATTAAATGTAAATAATTTGTTAGATAATGTTACTTCACACCTTTAACCATATGCATCTATAAGATACTTATCTGAATATTTAATATAATACATTAATTTAGTCTTTTATTTAGCAATGAATACGGATTTTTGTCTTTAATAAGTGTATTAGATTATTTTGTTGATTATATTTTTTGTTTTGTCACGGTTATCAGTACCCATAGAGCAAAGAATACTAAAAATATAAAAGGGTGTTATTTGCTCTGTAATCATATTATTGCCCCCCACATACTCATATTATTGTCTCCCAATAATCATATTATTGCCTCTAATAATCATATTATTACCCTCCAGTGAATTGCATAAACTCTCAATTCATTTAATCAAATTCATTTTCTTATTTTGATTAATGAATCAATTGAAGCTGATAGATGTTCATCATTTTGATAGAGTTTCACTCATTAATTTTTTTTTTTTAGAGATTTTTTTTAATTCTAATCAATCATGTGGATTTCCAGTTTTGACCCACTTTCCGATCATATTTTCACATCTTAACCGTTCAGTTTTTAGGTCCTAATGTATAGATCACTCTGCAAAATTTCAGCCAAATTGGTGATCGTTAAGGCATCCAAAACTGCAATTTACAACAATGTACACGAACGGTTCCGGTTCGGCAGATTCGGTCCGTTCGTGTAAATTGCAGTTTTGGATGCCTTAACGATCACAATTTGGCTGAAATTTTGTAGAGATGATCTATATTAGGACCTAAAAACTAAACGGCTAAGATGTGAAAATGTGATCGGAAAGTGGGGAAAAAATGGAAATCCGCACCTTTTTTCTTAGGTGCGGATATCCGCACCTGAGAATGATTCTATATATATATATATATATATATATATATATATATATTGTGATCAATGAATTTTAATTGATCTTCACCTATGAGAGTAATATTCTTTTGATATTGAATGACCGTTCAATTTTAGTCTTGCCCATTGTGAGAAAAGTTTATGAATCCACCACGCAAGTAATTTGATGATATAGGCTTCTCTCTAAATGATAATAACTAATTTGTGCGAGAACTTTGACTCTAATATTCCAACTACTCAAATGGTATTAGAGTTCATTTTGCATTAAGCGTGCCAAATGGAGGAAAGAGATATTTCACACTTTTAAAATTTTAGAAAAGTTTGAACTATGGATACAAGAGGTGACGTTATACGTCCAAGAAACCAAATGCATGACCATTTGAGCCTAGAGCCTAGATAACATTTATTTGAATAAAATGGTTGACAAATAAAATAAATTGATGGTACCCTTTTCCCGCGAGCTTGTTGTTGTTATAGGCTAAATCGTTCACGACTTTTTTGTTTTCATTATTTTTTAATTTTATACTTTTGATTTTGGAAAATAGAAAAAACTAAAAGATAGTCAACGGAACATCACTTTCTTTGGGCCAATTGTGGGATCTTGCTGGTTGGACAAGGCGAACGGCCCAACCAGCATGAAGTCGTTTATATTAAGGATGACTACATGGAACGCTGTCTCCTTGGTAGTCTAGTGGCAACGCGGTGGCATTAGCTAAAGTGAAGCTATTAGAACCCACAAGTCATTAGTTTAGATTGCTGAGCTGAGAAGATCGTTGAAAACTTTAAATAGAATTTGTCAACAAGTTAAATTCATGAGGAAGAAGGCCCCATTGAAATTGATATTAGAAATTGATGTGGACATGAGTTGCATCGTTTTCCCTTTATAAATTAATAAGTCTAATAGTAACGTTTGCAACTCTATCGACAATATCAAAAATCATAAAATTCTTTAGTCATTAATTAATCCGTAAACATTGCTTTTCACTTTTATTTAATTTTTGAAGGGGATGTTGTGTATTGAGCTTTTAGCTTTCGGCCTAAGTTGATGTAGCTCTCCAATCGAGAGTCAGATTGACAATTTTGTCCAATCAACCAATAAAAAATTGACACATGTATAAGTTTATAAGAAATAAGAATGTTTTCATTTACAAA
Source organism: Rosa lucieae (assembly GCA_024704745.1). Lineage (NCBI taxonomy): Eukaryota > Viridiplantae > Streptophyta > Magnoliopsida > Rosales > Rosaceae > Rosa > Rosa lucieae. The sequence goes on from CM045493.1 coordinate 8,252,231, forward strand.
TCAAGGCGACCATGAAGCCTTTATGTAGGGTTGGGTTAAGTAACACAAAGCTATTTCCTTACCAAACAAGAATAGCTTTAAATTTAGTTTAGACAAACAAAGCCCTCATAGTCAAACCAAACCGAAATCAACGGTGCAGTTTCAATGATTCGAGTCGGTTTTTTTTCAACAGTAAAATTTCAATAATTTGAAGCGATTTTCGGTGCTAAATGGATACTTCGGCTTCTCAGCCCAAGTTGGTTTAAGTACCAAAAGCAAAGAACAATGTTACCTTCTTTACCAAACAAGAACAGAGTTTCTTACCTTGATCATAAGACAAGCACAGTCTTGGTTAGCAAGTAATTGCTCATCCCACCTCTTGCCCTCTTGGGTGCATAAAAAAATCCCTATATACAGTCAAACTCAACAGTAACGTGTTTTCTTATAGCCTTAGCGTTTTTTCCATCACTATCAACAAGCAGCAGCAAAAACCCGTTTTGATTTTTAACACATAAAACGCGTCCGGGGCGAGAATTCGGGCCTTTTAATACCCGAGATATCAGAGAAAAATGAGGTTCTCAGGCCCAAACAAGTTGCGCAGTCTACTCAAAAGAGCTCGAAGCGCCGCCGCTTCTTTTAGCTCTTCTTCTTCTTCAAAATCTTTCGCCACCGCGCCGCCCAAGTTACCTTCCGCCATGGACGAACTCCAAGCCCTGAAAACCAAGGTCTGCATCATCGGCAGCGGGCCGGCGGCGCACACGGCGGCGATATACGCCGCCCGGGCCGAGCTGAGGCCGATTCTCTTTGAGGGATGGATGGCCAATGATATTGCTCCCGGCGGCCAGCTCACCACCACCTCCGACGTCGAGAACTTCCCGGGGTTTCCGGAAGGGATTCTCGGCATGGAGCTCATGGACCGCTGCCGCAGCCAGTCGGTCCGGTTCGGTACTCAGATCTTCACCGAGACTGTTTCCAAGGTCGATTTCTCGACGACGCCGTTTAAGGTCTATACTGATGCGAAAACCGTTCAGGCCGACACCGTCATCGTCGCCACCGGCGCCGTCGCGAAGCGGCTCGTGTTCCCTGGCTCCGGCGAGGGCAAGGGAGGCTTCTGGAACCGAGGGATTTCGGCCTGCGCTGTCTGCGACGGAGCTGCTCCGATTTTCAGGAACAAACCCTTGGCGGTGATCGGAGGAGGTGACTCGGCTATGGAGGAGGCCACGTTTCTCACCAAGTACGGGTCTGAGGTTAACATAATCCACAGGAGGGACACCTTTAGGGCTTCGAAGATTATGCAGAACAGGGCTCTCAGTAACCCTAAGATCAAAGTGCTTTGGAATTCTGAGGTGGTGGAGGCTTATGGGGAAGGCGAGAAGGGCCCTCTTGCAGGTTTGAAGGTCAAGAATGTTGTGACCGGAGAAGTGTCTGACTTGAAGGTTTCGGGGCTCTTCTTTGCAATTGGTCACGAGCCTGCGACTAAGTTCTTGGATGGGCAATTGGAGCTTCATCCTGATGGGTATGTTAAGACCAAGCCAGGCACCACGGAGACTAGCGTTCGTGGAGTTTTTGCTGCCGGGGATGTGCAGGATAAGAAGTATAGGCAGGCTGTTACTGCTGCCGGGACTGGTAAGTAGCTCCTCTTGATCCCTAACTTTGCTGAAGCTATAAAGGAACCTCATTGCTGCTTAAGATTAGAAATGTATACTTTATGATGCCCTTTTTGGATTGCTTGGTGGCTTAGAGCTATAACTCAGATCAGCATAAATGTGCTTTTGTAACAAATGTTCACTTACCACTGTCCACCGGGATATATTGCACGTATGTGGGATATGTTGGTGTTGCCAAACTGTTACACACATTCAAACAATATTTTTGTATGATTAATAGTTTAGATAGTCTTCTTGTAAGGTTGTTTCACAAGATAACATATTCCTGCATTGTTCTTATTCTATCCTTCTGATTAAGATAACTTAGGGGGCACTTCATTCCTTCCTTTCCATGATGGACTGGAGGCTGTTTGGTAAATATTGCTTATGTATATATGATTGCTAAGGTCATGTGGGTACCTTTCTGACATGCTGTACATATAAGTTATGTTTTTGACCCAAAGGTTATTAAAAGATCAGTTGCATCTGCAAGGGCATTGTTGTTTAGTTTCTTACTCATACTAGATAATGCCGCAATCTAGGAGCATAGAAGGGCTTCGCTATTCATGATCAATATGCATTGACTGAATAACAAAGTCGAGGACAGTAGCTGACTTCAAGCTCTGACTCAAGCCACCCCCTCCTCTCCTTAAGCTGAACCATATAGCAAGTAGCAGTCTAGGCTATGCAGACTAGCTGACTTTAAACTTGACTGAAGCCACCCCCCAACACTCTCCTTGAACTTGAACTGAACCACGCATGATGCATGTCTAAAGTAGGTTTATAAAGGAGGTGAACTTTCCACTGTCTCCAGATTTGAATACAATGAAATTGAATTCACCCTACCCATATTTGGAGCCATCTTGTATATGAATTTATCTAAAGTAGGTTTATAAATGAGGTGAACTCTCCACTGTCTCCAGATTTGAATACCATGAAATTGAATTCACCCTAGTCCCTACCCATTTTTGAAGCCATCTGTAAATGAATTTAATTCCTTATCAGATTAAGCTTGAGTTTGAGCTAGGCTCAAGTGCATGGGGTCAAGCTAGCCTCATGGTTGTTCATATACTTGAGTTGTTTGTGCTGTAAGTCCACAGTAAAAGATGAACTCTTATAGTTACACTAGAAGTCGGATTTCAGTGGCTGCCTGCCTGCTACATATGTTCTGCATAATTTGATCCAACTGACCTTTTATTATATTGTTCATGACTTTCATTATATTTCACTCTGAATGAGCAACCGTATGACGCAAGATGTATTCTTTTTTGTAAATTCAAAATTGTGTTTTAACTCCATTGTCGGATGTTCTAGTCTTTATAACCTGTATGACTTAATTTCTTTCGTTCTATATTGATGCAGGGTGCATGGCAGCTCTGGAAGCAGAACATTACTTGCAAGAGATTGGATCACAGGAGGGGAAGACCGATTGACTACCTGAGATTGGCGAAGGATATAAGAGTAGCTCTTCGATTAGAAGCAAAGTTTAATGAGTGTCAGGGTGAAGAAAAACTCTGATGTGGAAGGAGCCATTAACTATCTGTCATTTGGCTGCAAGAAAAGGACAGGAAAGATTTAGGGATATTTGCAGTCATCATTATTGCATTTAGCTTGACAATCCAATTGTTGAACTCGTTCATAAGTTCGCAGATGACTAAACTCATGTTATGACATTTGCAACCTTATACATCCGCATATGCTTGTTTGAATGCCTTGAGTTTTCACTACTTTCAGCATTTGTGCTTTGTGCATAGTGTAGGCTGCGTTTGGGGGGGCTTTTTTGTTCCCCTGCTTATAACTTGACATCTTGCGTTTGGTAAACCAGCTTCTTCCCTACTTTTTCCAGAAGCCAGAGCATTTTTGATGGAAAAGCCAAAGCCGCTAGCACCTTGCTTTTAAAAGCAGGGGCTGGCTTTTATCACTGTAGCGGTGATTACTACAGTTTAATGAACTTTTAGAAATACCGATTTCTATCCTCCCCTTGTTTCAGTAATTACACAATCCTTCTCTTCTGTATTCACATCTCTCCGTTTCAGAAATACCACTTCATGACTAGTTTGATCTTTCTCTCTCTCTGAATGCTTTCATCTGGCCTCTCATCCGTGTTCGAAATCGAAGCCTCAATCCTTGATTGCTGGCTGCTGGGCAATTTGATTCATGGTTAGTCTTGTATCTATTTCGGTTTCAATTTCTTTGAATTTGATGAATGTTTGAGATGACATTGTTCTGGGTTTGACGGATATGAGATCAAATATGCTTGAGTATAGTTCGTTTAGATCAATTATGCTTGGGTACTGAATCAATGTGGGTTTAGGTTGATTTGGAAAAATGGAACCAAATCGAGCAGTTTTCTTCCAGTAGCTTCAATTTCTTCTTCCTCTTCCTCTTCCTCCCTTTGTTCACTTAATTCAAACATGGCTGACTCTCCTAGACGGGTATGATTCATATAGCATATGTTCTTTGCATAGTTTCTGACAAACATTTAGGGCTTGTCCGGTAACGTTTTTAAAAATGATTTTTCAAAAACCGATTTTGAAAATAAAAACGAGAAAACAAGATTGGATTTTTGAGATCCGAAAATGTGTTCGGTAGCTTATTCCGAAAACAATTTTCAAAAACGAGAGAAGATTGCGACTGGAGATGAGAGAGAGACCTGAGGAGAAGATAGCGATGTGAGAATATGGAAGAAGAGAGCACATTCTCTCTTTTCTTTGTTTTGGAAAATATATCTCCATGTTTTCTAAAATATGAGAATGAAAAGGTGAAAACGTCTATTTGTCATTTTCCTGTTTTACGAGTAAAATAAAAAATTATTTTCAAAAATTATTTTCTGCATTTTTGAAAACATACCAACGAATGCATTTTCAAGCCATTTTCATTTTATAAAATGAAAAAGATGACTTGAAAACATTACCGAACACCACCTTAGTTTCTTGGAATTGTGATGATTATAACTTAATGGGATTTGAACCGCATATTATAGGTTTCAAATCAAAAATGGCTTCAAACTCAAAGCGTCTCAAATTATGCTCACACAATGAAGACAGGATCAGTGGGTTGCCAGATGCAATTCTTTGCCACATTCTTTCTTTTCAATCAGACAGGCTGTAAAGACTAGCATTTTATCACATAAATGGAGGAATGTCTGGGCTTAAGTTCCCAATCTAGATTTCAATGAATATGATTATTACATGGCTATGTTTTCCGTACTTTGCAACAACCAGTAAGATATGAGTCGGATTGGTTTGCACAGTTTGTGAATCGTGTCTTACTGTGTTTTAGAGAAGTAATATAGAGTAGTTTTATTTTATCATTATTATTTTTATTCTATTAAGATTTGTATCACAGTACACAAGTTAGGAAACTTGTTGGCAGAGACAATGCAGTATGTGTAATTTTATGAACGCCACAATGTATTTTGATTGTTTTGAAATTATTAATGAAAATTATGACTTATCAAATATTTGAGGACTTATTATTGTACTTTCATGGTATAGTAATAATGCATCGCATCCAGCATCTGAGTTCCTCCATGTTATAGTGTCTGTCCTGATTAACTGATTCTCAAATTATTTCCTGTGCCCAAACTAATTAATTAGACTGCATATAAGTTCCAAGGTCCATGCATCTGAAGCAGATATGCTGCAAATAATTTTGTAAATTATGTGCTGATGGTCAAGATCTTAGAGGTTTGATTTCTTGGTGAACTTGTAAGCAATGAGAAAATTGCTTTCTCACAAGAATATTTGTACAAGTTATTTTTAAAGTTGTTCAATAATAATCATACAATCACCATGATTTATTAATATTACTATTAATGTTACTAATAAATTTGTATAAGTTATTTTTAAAATTGTCCAATATTAATCATATGCTCACCATAATTTAAAAAAATTGAAAGTTGACAAAAATGAATAAGGACATAATAAAGATTAAAAATAATAACAAAAGCATTTGATGAACATTGTATTACCAAACAATCAAGGCAAAATAATCTCTCATGTCCAATTTGGTCATTCCACAAACAAAAAGCACAAGTCAGTTTGAGTTTACCAAACACTTTGACACTGCTTTTTGCCACTGACAGCACTTAAAAAAAGCCTGTTTATCAAACACTCAGCTGCTTTGCTTTTCAGCTACTTTTTCTCAGAAATAAGTAGAAGCCAGCTTTTCTGAAAAGCACAGCCATACCAAACACACCCTATATCATATTCTTGTTTTCAACTTTTCATAATGATAATGGTGTACCATTTTGGCCATTCACTTGGGCATTACCTTCTTTCCTTTTTCTGCATTTAAACATTTAGTCATCCGCTCCATCTGGAAGCAAGGAATATTCCAAATATTTCAATGTTGCCCTAAAACTTTTCAAGAACTTTTGCTTGCATACATTTGAACTTTTACAAAGACTTCCAACTGAAGTAGACTCTAGAAAAAACTCGGGACTGATTACCCAACTCTATATATATATATATATATAGAGGATCAAAGAGTTTCATTCTTGCCCCCATGGTGACTCGAATCCATGATTTCGTACATAGGTAGTGGGTGCTCTAACCACTTTTAAATCAACTTCAAAGATTATTTCTACAAAAAATCAACATATTGTGTAAGTAAATAGTTTATTCCTGCAATTGCATAAAAACAAACAGATATTGCCTCGCTCTTTGATTAGAAGCAAAGTTTAATGAATCTCCCCTGTGATTATCCATGATGCACTCTATGAAGATTCTTATACTAGTACTCGAGATTTAAGATCCTTCAGTTAATAATAATATTATCAGGTGTAGGGTTGAGCTTCCCAATTAGGTTGAGTTCTAAACCTCATTTTAAAAAATTAGACAACTCGTAGGTTAGATGCATTATTCATTGAAGAAGCAATAATGGACCCAAATGAAGTCCAAAAAGGCATTATTCACTGAAGAAGGATGAACCCAATTTAGCAGGTTCTCGTATTTCTATGTAAGATATGGGCCTCCGTTGCTATCATGGACCATCATAATTTTTAACTGTTACTACCGACATAATACTTCCATGCAAAGTCTCAGTTATCAATGAAAAGAAGTGTAGAAAGATTGTCCAGCCGTCTTAGCTCAGCTGGTAGAGCGCGTGGCTTTTAACCACGTGGTCGTGGGTTCGATTCCCACAGACGGCGCGTCTTCATTTTTGTCTTTTTCTTATTCCCGTCATTTTCATCGACTAACACATATACATTACACACACACACTACGCTGAAGAAGCTGTAGAGTAGACTCCAATCTCCATCGCCACAAAAGCATCAGATACTCTCTCTCTCTCTGTTGTTGTTGTTGGCCTGCGAAATCGAGCTGTCCCCCATTTGACATATATATATATATACTTTTTTACAAGTCGATTTGCTCAATCCAGTGTGGACCCTTGAATCTGCCCTATTTGCTGTTGTTATGTTCTTGCTTTTGTTTTTGGGCAAGAAGAGGTCGACTCAAATCCTGTGAAAACTGTCCCTATCTCGAAGCGTCGATAAAGTTCTCCACCCAACTCTTGTAGCTGGATTCGTGTTGTAATTGCATGCCTTAGTTTGCTTAACACGAATTAAGAATGTTTGATCTGCTTTGTAGGTCTATGTCGACTATGTTATATGTTGCGTATGGCTGAATGAATCTAAGCTGCCAGAACCCATCATTTGCCATGGGGGAGTATTTATTGTGAAACTTACTCCCATCGTCCAAATCCAGTTGAAGTACATGACCCCATAGTCCTAGAAGAGACTTGATTGTCTTGGATACCAACTCGTGAGTCGTGATGCATGTTCGAAGGCAGATGTAGATCGATGCACGTTGGTTGGTTGGTTGGTTGTGTCATCCAGCATTAATTTCTTTGAGACAATTCGCCAAATGTCATCATTAGTCTCTCAGAGGCAGCGGCCTTCAATTTTGCTACTACATAAGGTGACTGTAAACTCAAACATCGGACTTTGGATTCGAGTGGTTTACAATTGAAACTGTCAATTTCACACGAGAATTGGTTTGTCTCACAATGAGTGCCTTGCCTATATATATATATATTCCTGTAGTTGAAAACCCCAAATCATAGAGAGGTTGTTGTCTCTCAATGGGTACCGGTATTCAAAATGTCACAGATCAAAGAACAGTTTCCAGGTTGGGTTATAACAAAGGCAAGAAAAACTAGTGAGATAAAAATAATTAAGCCGAAGGACAAAAACCCTTTTCTGATAAATGCTTTAATTTAAATCCCTAAAATTACAAACTAGAAGACAACAAATTAACACCAAACAGATCAAAGATTACAAGCCTGCTTGCTATATATACCAGATACTTGGGGAAAGCCTCTTGTTCCTCCACCTATTCCACTTTTCAATACATCTTGAAAAGACTACTGACACCATTCCACAGAGGCCCTTAGTTCCCTTTCTAACATCTTTCTTTCTTTCTTTCCTTCTTTTTTGTGACTTTTTTTCCCAGCCATGTGCATTCTCTGGTAAGCTTCCTCCCCAACACATGTGACATACCCACCAACATGTTCTTTCCCTCCAACCCCCAACCCCATCACAGTGTCCGTTTGTGATGTTATTGAAGTCTTTCTACATCTCAATCTTTTATTATTTATTTTTTCTTTCCTTTGGGGTTTTTTACTTTATTCTTCTTTCCATCTTTAGCAGGCAAGTTTTGACACATCCTTACTAGACCTGTTGTATTTCAAGTGACTGTTAACTAGCTGACCTGCTGCAAGGGCTGACATGAGAGAGAGCTCTCCTGCTAGAACAGAACCTGCAACAATGGTGGCTAGTTTCCTTGAGTTTGAACCAGGAGAGTCCTTGCTGGCACCCTTAACTCCCAGTAAGTTCAGGCAGGCTGACTGTGATGCTAGTTGTGTTCCACCTCCAACTGTTCCCACCTGTAAGTTTTTAAAAAGCAAAAATTTGACCGAGTGAGGATCTCAAAGTGAAAATGGCACCAGTGTTTTCTTTCCCAATAGATAAAACAACAAAATCTGTGAATTGAGTCATGTTTATTGCTTATGCTTGGGAATCACACCCATGGACCAACCCTTTTTTGTCCACATTCCAGCAACTACTATGAATCATTAGAGGGAGAAAATGACAATTAAATTCACTGAGTAGGGTAAGAATTAGCTGTGCAAATATACCCCAAAAGAAAGCGGTAAGAATTAGCTTTAGTTAGTTGTTTTGTTTTGTACCTCAATGGAAGGCATGGTGACTGAGACATGTAGGTCCTTTCCATCGTTTATGGCCTCCATCATGGTAATGCAGTGAGAGCTCTCCACATTCTGAGCAGGGTCCTGGCCGGTAGCTATGTACACTGCGCTGACAATGTTGCTGGCGTGGGCATTGAACCCGCCAAGAGCACCGGCCATTGCAGACCCGGTAAGGTTTTTAAGCATGTTGAGCTCCACCAAGGCAGCTACATTGGTTTCAGTACCTTCCTCACCACTTCTTCATTGATCACAGTCTCGCACACTACTGATTTGCCTCGCCCTTCTATCCAATTCACCGCTGCCGGTTTCTTGTCTGAGCAGAAATTCCCTGCAACACGGAGATAGTTTAGTAATTAAATCAACAAACCTATCGGCTGTACCAATTACTAAACCCGGCAAAATTGATAGTTGGCATAAGTCGCACATCAGATCATCAAGCCAAAGCATATTGAGAAAATGATACTTATGACAGAAGTGATGTAACTTAAGAGAGAGTGATGTGAACCGGAAACAACTAATACCATTGACTGTCGTATACGGAAATCCAAAGATTTCATCCTGTACAAGTAGCAGAATCTATTGTAAATTAGAATCTACATCCTAGAAGTTAAAAAGGGAACCAGTCAAATCCAACATAGAATTTTCCTACCAAAACATTCCTTGGAGTAGACTTTAGAGCAGGGAATGAAGTTGAATTCTTACTACTACTACTACTACTAGCTCCTACGTCGTTAACAAGGTATTCCAATTCTTGTATGCCTTCCTTGTTCATATATATAACTCATGGCAGAACAGCGAAAGCCGTATACGATTAATTTCGGGTGATTAAAACAAAGAAATCTAACTCTTACCGGAGATGCCGATAACATCCATGTCGGGGAAGTCACTCTGGAGAAAATCCAACACATTTTGGACCCCTTTGGAGACCATGTTCATCCCCATCGCATCTCCAGTGCTGCATGTAAACCTCATGAACAGATTCTTGCCTGCAACCGCGCATTTAATCTCCTGAAGCTTTGCAAATCTACTAGATCTGTTAAAAAAAAAAAAAAAGATTAACATTTCTACCGTCAAAAACCCATAATTCACATGGATTAATAGTAAAATATGGAAAAACACCGGTTGTGTAGTTAAAAAAAAAAACCTGTTGAAAACGATGGCAACAGAATCGAAGTTTTCCGGGTCCTCCAGGAAGAACTTGAGCTCGGCGGCTCTGAAGGCGGAGTTGAACCTCACGACCGGAGCTCTGGTCATGCCGTCCTTGAGAATGACGCTGTGGGCCCCACCGGAAGCGTAAATGGCCTTGCAGCCTCGGTTGGTGCTGGCGACGAGGCAGCCCTCGGTGGTCGCCATTGGGATAGTGAGCTCCTCGCCGTCGAGCAGCAGAGGTCCAGCGACTCCCACCGGAATCTGCACATACCCAATCGGCATCTCGCAGCACTGTCCGAGTATAGAGTCGTAATCGAAGCCTTCCAAGGGGAGTCCCTCCAGCGAACGACTCGTCCTTCGCTGCAGGGCCTCCCGCCGTATGGAGGCGGCTCTCCGGCAGTCCCCGAGATTCGACTCCAGAGTGTGCGACGGCGTCGCTCCGGACACTACGGAATTAATTATGTCCTCGTCCTCCTGCTCGGGCCGTACCGAAACAGAAGGAGGAGGAGAGTTAGTGCCGCAGCGCTGGTTCTCGCACTGCGGCACTAACTGCGACTCCTTTACGACGTCGTTTCTGGGGCGTGGCGGCCTTACGACATCGTTTCGGGGCCGCCGCGCCTTTCCGACATCGTTCCAGGGGTCGTGGGGAGCGCGGGGGGCGACGAAGGACTGTACGAAGTCAATGCCGAAGAAGCCGAGGAGGTAGATGACGGAGGCGAAGAGGGAGAAGAGGGCGACGATCTCGGAGAGCGTGACGACGTGGAGGGGAATGGAGGTGCGGATCTTCTCGCGCCAGCGGTGGAGGAGGAAGTAAGCGACGGTGAAGAAGAGCGTGAAGAACAAGCCGTTGGTCAAGTACAACGGCAATGGCAGCGCGTCGGAGGCCTTGGGGTGATTTCTCTGGTGCTGCTTCATGGGTTCGCCGCCGAAGGCGCGGGGAGGTAGTGGGGGTCGCCGGCGAACGTCCATGAAGATAGAGAAATGGGATGAGAAAACAAAGGGAAAGGGTGAAGGGGTTAGGTTGAGAGTGAATGTGTATACATAATTTGGGGGGTTTGTTAAAGTGGCTTCGATGGAAAAGCGAGGGTTTTGGACGCGTTGTTTTATAGACGAGGAGGGGGTGGGGGAGGAAGAAGAATAAGGAAGAGGAGAGTGAGGAGGGAGAAGAGGGGGTTGGCGCGCTGGATCAGAGGGTCCACGTGCTACGCGTGTCGGGTTTGTCTGACCGGATCCGATCAGGTTTCTTTCCCTCCCATCCTGCCACGTGAAAATAGATAAACTAATGTCCGAAATATATTTACCGTGGAGGAAAAAGAAAAAAAGAAAAAAAAAACAATATTAATTTGATTTCATAGTATATGAAACAAAACTAACATATAGTACGTTACAAAGACAAAATTGAAATTATTATCTTAGTGACAATAGAATAGTATATTTTACAGCTTTGTTGAGTTAATTGAAAATCGGCTCCATATAGTTTGAATTCAGAATCGTTTTTATAAATTTAATTTGTCTTTGAAAAAAGACAAGATAAGTTTGTATAGAAGCTTGAGCTTGCTTCACAATTGAGCTGAGATTTTGCTTGGAAAAAAATGAATTAAGCTGAGCGGAGCTTAAGCTTCAAAAAGAAATAGCTCAAGCTTAATCTGAACTCTAGCTTGTTAATAAACACACTAAATTGAGCTTGATCACATTGGCAGTCGTCTCAAATCAACTTATTTACTCTCTTATTTGAGATTTTTAGAAATAATATGTTTCGTTCAACAGTAAACCAACTCAAAAAATAATAAATTTGCTCGGTAATAATACCGTTTCTAAAAATATTGTATACATGTCTTGTGATGATTAAAATATTTAACTACAAAATACCGTAAATTTCACGATCTATGATTTAAAAAGGACCAGGTTGGTCTAGACTATAGTGCCGTTTGGTGAGGACAGATAGTATTCTAATCAGGGGATATAGGATGCGTGGTCTAAAAACACAGTTGTGACCACTTTGCACAATGAGATCATGTTTTGCCTCGACTTATTAATAACTATTACTCGTCCAAAAAAATAATAATAACTAAAATGATAGTTAGGACCATTTTGTGTTCAATCTTTAATGTTTTATAATGTTAAGCCGTACGAATTAATGGGGACAATTAGATCTTTTGACCACGCCGGCCAATTCATAAACTTGTGTTGTGTTTGTGTCGATCAGGCATGTTTTATGTTTTTTAATTTTATTTATGTAATTATATTTAAGCATCACATACAGTAGAATAAAAAGTTATAATCTCAAAAATTGTACGTAATTAAGAAATAAATAGTTTGAGTAAATTCAGTTCAACCTATCTTAAAAATTGATATTTACTACAAACGACGTAAATGAAACCTTAAGGTCGAATCTTTTCGTTTTCCGTAAGATTTGACCTGTTCGGCGGTGCTGTGACATCTTGGCTGGTCTCTGGCCTCACTAACGTTTATGATCTGCTGCCGGATGGGTGACTGATACCATTGCTCGGGAGAGTTCATAAGAGACTATGTTTTGCTCGAGGTATTGGTAGGGTGCCTCGACGGGATCTGGGCGACGTTTTTTTAGATCACGGTGGTCTTCTTGTACAGTGGTCGGCGCGCTCCGTTGGCTTCCAGGATAGAGCGATACTTAGATCGTGGGGCGGACTATCGCACGCTACATCGGGGTGGCGCTGACTTCACGACAGCGTGAGCTCAGTTTGCTTGGGTCGAGGCAAAGGGGGCTGTGGCTGCAGGGTCGTGGCGGTACGGGTCTCAGAGGCTATGGCGGCGTGGTCGGCGGTACACCGGAGCTGTATAAGAGTCTAGCGGGTGCAAGAGATGGAGCCTGGGTTCGGGTCAGGCCAATCCTACCGAGCCTGGAGTTGGGCTTTTTGTCTCTTTGAGCTACTCTTTGGGATTGGAAATTTGGGCTGAGAAGTTGTTTCCCTGGGCCTTTAGTATTTTAGTTTAGTCATTTTGATTACAATAATTTCCTACGTTGTTAGGGAGCTATGCTTCTAGGTTTTAGTGAGCGTCATTGAGTCTAGTTTACTCTGCCTATTACTATGTAGTAGTTAATGTTAATAGTTTATAGGCTCGCTTTATGATCATGGAACTGTCAAATGATTTGACCTAATTTATGTATCACTGTGCTACTACCACAAACTCTTTATCTACCCGTAGATGGTAGATGGAGGATATGTAATGGTCATTTTCTGGCCTGAGTATTAATATACCAACATGATATTATTTTCAAAAAAAAAAATTGATATTTACTAAGCATATTATCTAATAAACGAGATGAGTTGCTGTGTTGTTGTTCTTGTTTTTTTTTTATGTTTTTTTTTTTATGGTTTTGTGGAGGTATTTCTTAGTTCCTATTCCTTGTAATTTTTCCTTTTTCTAATAAAATTTAGGATGTGAGGGAGGTCTTGATTCTTCCCTCACCCAGCTGCTTCAGCCAAAAAGAAAAAGTAATATCTCGATGAAGACTTAAAACATGCACTATAATTTCACTATAAGATTGAAGATTTGTATGTTATATATATCAATATATGGATGCATGAGATGGAACAAGTGCAATCACATCCCACACATGCAACAAGCAAATGAATCCATAAACTAAAAATATCAAATGAATTAGTTCAAAGAAACAAGGAAAATTTGAGAAAAGTAAAAACTTAATACCCTAAAAACTTGCTGACCTGCTTGCTAATCATGAAAACTAACCCTAATTTTATGTTTGTGTATATTTTCTTATAGTTTTTTTTATATGAAATGAATTGAATTAGCTGAAAAATTCAAACCACTTCTAGACAACCAAAAGATCACAGAATGAGACAATTAACGAGTTAAACTAAGTACAAATCAACTAATAAAGTTGATAAAGATGATGAAATTAATTAAATTAACTTCGTACTTATTCAAAAGCCAGTTTAATTAGCAACACGGTTTAGTGGTAGGTGATGCATCTGGAATTATATAGAGAGATCAAGTAGCCTTTTTTTTTTTTTTTTTGAAAATAATGGAGTTTGGAATCTAGTCAAGCCGGGAGACTCATCTCCACGCCCATATTATTATTTATAATATTTTGCCGCATCAGGGAGGATCAAGTAGCCTTTTTCTCAAATTTCTTTTTGCTTTTTCTCATTTGCAATTCTTGTCTACAAATATACCGCAACATTGAAAAGGTATATATAGATATTCTGGAAAATGATGTGTGCACTTTTTCTTTATAAAATCTAGGGCTGTCACTTGGTTGGTTCGAATCGGTTATAGGTATTACCAACTTCAAAACCAAAACTTTCGGTTTCAAAATTGAGATACCAATTACCAACCAAAATTTTCGATTTTTAATCATAACTACCAAATTCGGTATTTCGGTTTTCGGTATTACCAACTTTAGAACAATTAATTCTTTGTAATTAAAATTAGAACGAACAAAACTAGGTTCTTCAATTTTATAGTCGCAAACTTTGTACTCATCTCCTAATTATAGCTTTCGTTTGTATATATGACATCATGTTTGTGTCATTTTCAATAAAACTAGGTTATTTAACCATCTTTGACTATGTTACTTAAAATACATGTACTATTAATGTCGTATATGTAGTAATGTTTATACTATTATGAAAAATTTTATGTTTATTTCTTAATATACATGTATGTGTATTGAAAACCATAGTATATAAAGCTAATATTTAGATAATCGGTAGATTCGGTATTACCAAAACCAAACCAACTTTTTCGGTAATTTTCGATTTCGGTTTTATCTGTCTCGGTTACCAAAAAATCGGTTTACCAAACTTAAAATATCGGTTGGTATTCGGTCTGTTTGGTAATTACCAAACCAAGTGGCAGCCCTAATAAAATCTAATTAACCAGCTCCTGATGATGTGAACGATTGTGGAAAGTAGAGTATACCTAATTATCTCCTTTCCTTAATGTAGTACTTTAAACAATTAAAAAAAAAAGGAAAAAAAAGAGAGGAAAATATAATCAAAATGACCAGATCTAAGTAAAGAGAACGTCGCAATATGATTAACTTTGTTCGAAAAATCTGACTATTTTGACGAAGTCTGCATCTTGCGCATTTATTTTTTATCATTTTTGTACGCGCAGTCGTACACTCTTAAATGTGAAAACTTATGTGCGCTTAATGAAAGTACATATCAACACTTATGTTCGATAAACAAAAGTACATATCAACACTTGGCTAAGTATGTACCTACGGCATACCGTCAAGCAAAAACAACATATTTCTGGTGACTGATTTGGCCACGCTACATCCACGGTTGCCAAGAACAAAACTTCCAATTCCGAGCAAGCTCAACCCCAGCCACGTCGGGACACACCCCCACATACTCACACAAAACCCTTTCTCAGTAAGGGTCAGCAAGCTGATGTGCATCAATAATCCCACATCAGAAATCAGACAAGCAAGCGAGGCTAAGCGCCTCTATAAAAGCTGACTCCTCATAGCATTGTATGGTAAGTATTTTATTGTTTAGATATTGTTACTCTATCAACAGTAATACCTCAATCGACTTACACATGCATTGAAGAAGCAGAGCCCGGACACCCAGTCTATCTCTTGATGCCAGTGTACTATATTAATTTGACGGGTGACCGCTGCACACCTCTCTAATTAAATTAGCCATCCAACATCAAAACCACGTCCGTTATTCGATATCTCTGCTTGATCTCCAATCTAGACATTGGTGAATGACTGAAACCATTAAACACTTTAAAGAATATCACATTTTGTCGTATACATAACCACATTCAGTTAACGGTGAATGACTGAAATCATTACACGCTTTAAAGAATATCACATTTTGTCATATACATAACCACATTCAGTTAATGGTGAATGACTGAAACCATTAAACCCTTAAAGAATATCAGATTTTGATCATATAAAATGCCAGAATTGAATGGTTATCATTTTAATTAACGATGGTAAACGATATTATTGTATATTTGTATTGCAACTTGTGCCGTAGCTCAAACATTCCTGCAGCCACCGTTACAACAGAGCTCAACAAACCCTATTTAATCGCTTTGTTTATCGTATTAGTGTATTACTAATTTGCTTACTTGACAAACAAACAAGCGTATCTTCTGCTTGAGAAGACAGAAAGTCATTGTAAGCATCATACCCTAAACTTCTAAAGTCTAAACGGCTCATTTGGAATGAATGACTCCAAATTTGCACATTTTTATTTAACATTATTAGACATATGCAGTTCATATATTGTTTGATTAAACTGTTAATGAATGGTACAGTTATTTCAAATTATTTCTTCTCTATAGTTTTTTGAGGAGCAACGATAAAGATATCACATTGACAATAAGACAAAAGTCGTAAAAAAACTCATCGCGGAAAATGATCTGACATTATAAATTTCTTTATATATAACTATACTTCGATATGTGTTGGAGGGGGAGCAAATTTGCATGTTCTCCTATGGCACTGTGGATCTTTGGAACGAAAGGAATAAATTAGTGTGGAAGAACCGAAGAAGATCCCTTAATTTTAACCCTGTTTTTGCTGCTCAATGGGTTGTTAGACATTTGGAGGAGTTTGAAAAAGCTCGTTATAAGCCTACATGAAGAGAGCGGTGACACGGTGGAATGCCCCCCGAGTAGGAGGCTCAAAATAAACATTGATGGAGGTTTTTTCGGAGATGACGGTAGAGGAAGGGTTAGGGTGGTGGCTAGAAATGATGAAGGTGTGGGAATCGCGGCTTTAGCTAGATTATTTGTACATGCTCACTCAGCTTTAAATATGGAGGTTGAAGCATGTAGAGCAAGTCTATTACTTGGTATTCACTAAGGTTTGACATATATTGATATTGAGAGCGATTCTATCATATTAATTATTGACCTATAAATAAGAGGAGAAGATCTTTCTGAGGTGGATCGAGTAATAGAATATTGTAAAGTTTATATGATGGCTTTTCAATCTATTAATATATATCCGGTACATCTATAGAGAAGTAAGTAGTGTCGCAGATCATTTAGCGCATCTTGCTAGCTTTGGTATGCTTAATGATGTATAGTTAGAGGAGACTCCTGCAATTATTCATGACGTTCTTTATGAGGATATTTGTCATTCTTCTTATATAGCTCGGGGTTCAGGTTTTATGTCCCCTTGATGCAAAATTATGATTTAATAAATGGAACCGGGTATGAAACTGAGCTGGTTTTTGGATTAATTGAGTTAGGATTTAAATTAATTATCAATCCTCAGTTGGAACGACCTCGATCGTACTTGCACACTATACTAACGACGATTAGTGCGCTTGCAAGTTTTAATTAAAATTTCACAACAGCTTCTCCCTAATGGATAGATGCAAGGTCAGAATGGATCTGAAATAAGAGATTGCCACAGGCCGAGAAGTGAACCACGACCTGATACAGGGCACAATAGAAGCTATGCACGAGAAAACCGACATTGAGAGTGGTACCGAAACAATACTCTATCGATGATGGAGGAAGGTATAGAGAGGCTGGAGGTGGCGTTCTCCCAACCCTAGAAGAGCAAGCCCTCTAGGTATTTTCATTTTGATTCTTACTATTGGTAGTATTTGTTTTTGCGATTGATATTGGGAGAGAAATGTTCATGATTTTTTTTTGTGTTGTTTACCTTTCATTGCGGCACACTTAATGTATTTGATTAAATGTCATTAAGAATTTAGTTTGTATTAATTGCATACCTACTATAGAAGTTCATTCCACTATACCATACAGAAATAGTCATGGTTTTTTTTGGTGTTATTTACTTTTCATTGAGGCACACTCAATGTATTCGATAAAATGTCATTAAGAATTTAGTTCGTATAATGGTTTGTATTAGTTGCATACCTAACATAGAGATTCATTCGACTATATCATACTTATTATACATATATGAACTTGCGTAAAACACGAGACTTTCAAGTGACAGTTGGAAAAAGAAAAAAAAAAAAAAAAGAAGTAAGTAGCAGACTTGAATTTCAAGTTCTAAAAATTTAATGCAATATCAGCTTTATTTATTTTATTTTTTTCTTTTATGCTATGAGTTTCATTGGTTACCTATTCCAAAGCTATGATATGTAATGATGTTCATGATTATGAGGTTTGTTATTTTATGCTATTAGTTTTTTTCCAGTACCTTCAAGATGTATACAGTTTTAGATATTTCATTGCTATGTGATTTACTGGTTACTTATTCTAGAGGTATATTATTCAATGTTATGGCTATAAAGTATGTTTAATGACATGACTATAAGGTATAGTAAGCGTGATTTCCAAGTTCTAAAAATTTAATTCCTACTGACTTTTTTTTTTTTTTTCTTTTTTTATGCTATGAATTCCATTGCTTACTTATTCCCAATATATGATATTTAGTGATGTTCATGACTATGAAGTAGATTATGTTATGCTTTTTTATGCTATGAGTTTTTTCCGATACCATGTTAAGAGGTATATAGGTTAGATTCCTCATTGCTATGTGATTTGTTAATTACCTACTGTAGATGTTTTTTTTTTTTTTTTTGGTGAAGAATATATAATTTCATTACTTATCCATGGCTAGAAGATACATACATCAGATGGTCTTACCAAAATCATAAATGGCACAAGCCACCAAGCAAAAGATAGGTAATCCTCATTGTTGGCAAATGTGCTCCACTATTGAGCCTAAAAAATAAAAATAAAAAAAATCCTCACTACCTACCTCTCTTTGAGTGGAAACCTGGTCGCCTAGAGACCTCAATTGATGTACAACTAAAGGAACTAAGATGCAAGTAGTAAAAGACCATACTTCTAGTGATAGGTAAGAAGGGAAACTTAAAGCTTCCCTTTGTCCTTGTCTTTAGAGCTAGGATCAGTACCAGTAACTGTAGGGTAAGTGGGTTGCAAAGTAGCAACATTCAACTTCTTGCTAGGGAGAGGATTCTTGTTTGCCACTTGGGAGTGGCCTGCCCAACTTCTTCTTCAACATCACCAGAGTGACATCAAATTACCTATTCTAAATGTATGTTATTTAATGTCATGGATACAATGTATTTTAATGTCATGATTAGCTATAGAGAAATTTTAAATACACACCCCTAATCACTTAATACACATCCCTATTATTTTAGGGTGGTGCTATTCACACACTCATTTTCTCTATTCACACACCTCTTTATTTTTCTATTATTTTAATTCATTCTTTTTTATAAATTACCCTAACTGCCCACTCTTGTAATTTTGTTTTTCTTTTTTCTTTTATCTATTTGGCAAGTCAATCATGAATCAAACATCATGCAATAAATCAAATTTCTTTTACCTATAAATAAAGGAAAAATAATACGTTCATTAAGTGGAATGACCTATATTATTAGACGATGAATATGCTTCCTAGGTAATTAGGTTCATGCAACTGAATCAAAATTGTAAAGTTTATCCTCATACAAGTAGGAGGGGTAAGACGCATTGTCTCGGGTTCCAATATTGCACCTAACTTACTAGAGTTTCTCATCTCTTATAGATTGGCAATAAACTATTTTCAAACACAGTCTGCGAATTTGAGAAGTTTTTAGGTACAAATTAAATAAAGATAAAAATTGGAGTCTAGTTCAAAATCAATTGTTTGATAAGACTAACCTGAGGGGCTAGACAAATGTAGACACACATAATCAATTATATGAACTCCTAATATAATGTATTTTAGATAACTGTATTGAAAGAACACTCACCCATAAATAATAAGAATGTATTATGCAAGGCTGAGGAAAAACTTTGCAATTTAGATTCAATTGGTTGAACGTAATTACCTAGAAGCATATTCCTTGTCTAATAATACAGGTCATTCCACTTAATGAACGTATTATTTTTTTCTTCATTTATAGGTAAAAAAATTTGATTTATTGTTTTGATTTATTATATAATGATGTATTGATCTTTGATTCATGATTGACTTGCCAAATAGAAAAAAGAAAAAAGAAGAAAAAATCATAATTGCAAGGGAGGTAGTTAGGGTAATTTGTAAAAAAGAATTGAATTAAAGTAATAGAAAAATAGAAGAGGTGTGCGAATAGAGAAAATAGGTGTGTGAATAGCACCACCCTTATTTTATATTTCAAATTAGATTTTGTAGATAGGTTAAATGACCAAAACAGACATCTATGCATTAGAAGAAAAAGAAATAGTCATATTTTCATTATATTAAACTATTTATGTATAAATTGTTAGATAAACACAACAAATTTCTATACATGGTCTCCTAATTTAATACAAGAATAAAGTTAGAAACTATCTAATTTAATTTTTCCTTATTTAAATTTTAATTAAATGAGGTTAGAAACAATAATATTTAGAATTTCAAAATCAATGACATTAGATGTTTTTAAAACGGATCCCATTTTTTAGTTAATTTCCTTTTTTTTTTTCTCCAAGAGATATGATTAATCCATTTATTTTCTAATATAAAACATCACGGGTGAAAAAACTTTGTAATTGTTAATTTGTTTGGCCCCTCTAAGAGCATCTTTAGCAGACTCTCTATTGTGGCTCCTTAGCTATTTTGAAGAGCATGTTTAACTTTTTATCTATTTTAGCAGATGCACCAGACTCCTAAGTGGCTCTCTATTATAACTTTTAGCTATCTCGCTCCTATATTTAGAGAGCGGGATGAGGCTCTCTATAATTTAAAACATTCCTTTTAAGTTATTTTATGTAATTTATAAATACATTTAAACTATTTAATATTCATTTAAAAAATAATATAAATTTGAAACTAGTTAAAATAGAGAGCATTGATGCAAATGTAATTCTAAAGTGGCTAGCTAAAATGACCTTTTAGCTACTTTAGCTAAAATGACCTTTTAGCTACTTTAGCTAAAATTTGACTTAAAAATGACTAGCATCGCTAAAGATGCTCTAATGACAACTTTGTAGTTCTGCCATTGTGAAGAAACTACTGATATAGTTTTGGTTAAATGTTCAACTCATAATTTTTATACTTGATTAACATGGTGTTTGGTTGATGAGAACTCAAATAATACAAAACCTATCTATATGCATCTATTTAAAGTGAACAATAATAAATCTTTATGGATTTCTCAATAACTAACACAAGTAATCAATATGGTCATTTACAAAACATCAATTAATATACTAGAATATACTAATCATATTAAATAGTAACCTGTTTTGGGAAAACTGAATTGGGAGAGAATTGAGTCGTACTTTCATTGATAATGGGGGTCTCTTTATATAGAGGATTACAAACATAGAGATAGAGTTGTACATGGAAACATAATCGTACATTGATTGGATATCTCCTAAGAAGATTCTCCGAAATATCTCTAATATAAACCCTATAGTTCAATTAGGCAGTAACCTTAGTTTGGATTTACTTGAAGACTCCCCACATATTTGTTCGAACACTCCCCCTTGCGTCGCCCAAATGGTGCTTCTCCATTCCCCATTAAAAACCTTGCCCGAACAAAAACCCAGTGGGACAAAAATAACCTCGGTCGAAGGGAAAAATAGCACACCACACCCTTCACGTTTCTAGACCATACATGTAGACACCTCCCCCTGATGTCTGCATCTCCCCTTGACGATTACGGTCATTGGAGTTCGGATAACTTTCGCAAATACCAACATGTTTCTCGAAAGTGGAATTTAGGCAATGACTTAGTGAGCAAGTCTGCCATATTGTCCTCAAATCGAACCTAGTTCACTTTGATCTTAAGGAGAGTTTGTTGTTGCTGATTATACTTGGTGTGGTCACTTTTGATGTAGGGAAAAATAAACAAGCAGCATTATCTAAATACATGTAGACACCTCTGATGTCTCTTGAGATTACGGTCATTGGAGTTTAACTTTCGCAATACCAACATGCGTGGAATTTGGGCAATGACTTATGAGCCTGCCATATTGTCCTCAAACACCTAGTTCACTTTGATCTTAAGGAGAGTTTGTTGTTCTTGGTGTGGTCACTTTTGATGTAGAGCTTCAAAACAAGCAGCAATAATGTTCATAGGCTCATCTTGTGGTAGACTTCAAAAGATAAGTTCGAACACGTGATTATGGATCCAATCTAAACATTTCTTCGTGAAGAGCAATAACCTCAGATATCAGGTCTTTTCCCATGGTGAACACTTAACCAGTTTAGGAGCGACCTTTGTGTGGGTCAGAGAGTTACCCAGCATCAGCAAAACATTCCAAAACACTTATATCGTTTTGGGATGGGGATAGAGAACGTAGGCCAGCGTTGGCAGCATTTCTGGTGTGTGATGGGTCCGAATACATCTTCTCTCTGTAGGGATAGAACAAGACCATATCAATCGTACATCTCAAGTACTAAAAGATATCTTTTACACCAATCAAAATGGCGTCGCGTTGGCGCAGAGCTATACCTTAGCTAACATGTTCACTGCAAACGAGATGTCCGGTCCTGTGCATTGAGCTAAATACAATAATGCGTCTAGTGTACTCAAGTAAGGAACTTTTGCCTCTAGCATATCTTCGTCATCATCCTTCAGACGAAGACGATCCTTTTCAGGATCAAGACTACGACGATCATGGGCTTGCTTGAAGGTTTGACCTTGTCAAAATGCCTAAGCATCTATCGAAATGATGCTTAAGTTCCAAACTGAGACATAATCGTGTTCTCCCATAATCCTTCATCTCAAAATCAGATTTCTTGTGTTCAGCGGTTTCCCTTAACTCTTTAAGGGCTTCTAATGAAGATCATGTCCAACATGAACCGAGATGGAATCCGAAACTTGTTATGGAAACGCGTGGGCATATCCCTTCCCAATCAAGTAGTCATTTTAGTGAGCGTTTCAACCTTTTTGTAAACGCGCTCCGTGGTCTAGAGCCACTTAACTTGGGTAAATGAAGTTCACCATGAACCTTCATGTATATTACATATCTAGATCCCCATATAGATACATAGTGACCACATTTGTAAGCTGCATGTTCAGTTCTTTGGAAACTACCAAACTGATAGGGTAGTGGAGTGCAATGACATCCATTACGAGAGAATATGTCTCATCGTAGTTGATTCCAGGGAGTTTATGAGAAGCCTTGCGCCATAAGGCAAGATTACGATCTCTTTTTCTCACTACGCTTTCTAATGAAGACCCATTAGTTGACAGGTTTTATGTTAGGAGGTGTTGGCATCACTGGCTCAAAAACCTTCCTCTTCGTTAGAGAATTCAACTTAACCTGGATCGCATATTTATATTTAGGCCAACTCTCTCTATGTTGGAATTCATTCATCAATGGAGAGTGGTTCGATATCATCGAACTCAACAAACTCATGCGCATACGCAACTACATCATCATTATGATGGAGTTTCTATCCCTCGCCTCATGTACACTAGTGTAAGTTTCATAGAGCTCTATATTCTCGGGAATAGGTTCTGACGTTGAGGCGTCCCCCAACGATAACCCTAACCTAGAAGATTCTCATGAGACGGATTTTGAGTCTTGATGATCAAATGATTGGAATGTGTCAAAGCATCCTTCGAACTTACGGGCCTCCCACGCATCCTAGCTGGGGCCATGACTTGTAACGCTAGAGTGTCATTCGCTTTGGTGTTGGCACCAGGCCTACCTCCATGTAGGGTGGCGCTACGTCCTCTCGTAGGGACGTCCTTCCTTGGAGGCTTGTTTGCAGCATATTTGTGTGATCTCGTCACTTTAACAGGGATCGAGATGAGACATAGTGGGGACAGGCCACAACAATTCCTGTCGTTCCTGCTGAACATCCGTGTTCTTATCTCCCCCTAACGACGGGAAGACTGTCTCATCAAAGTGACAACCCGCAAATCTAGCGGTAATGAGATCGCCTTGCAAGGGCATTAAGTGGCGGACGATTGTTGGAGTCTCAAATCCAACGTAGTTGCCCTTTCGTCTGTAAGAACCCATCATAGAGCGTTGTGGCGGCGCAATTGGCACATAAATGACTCACTCAAATATGTGTAAGTACGGTACTTGTACCCAGTCATTAGCTGTAACGCAGAGGTACATTGAGCGGCGGTGGGTCGTAGACGAATTAGCATAGCTGCATGCGATATTGCATCACCCCAAGAGGATATAAGGAGATTGATGCGCATTACCAATGTCCAGACTAGCATCATAGTCATTTCGTAAGACCATTTGGGTGTGTACATGGGAATATGATGTCCAACATCAGTCCCATTGCAATATCCATCGAAAGTCTTTTGATGTAAACTCTCTAGCATAATCAAATCCAATTGACTGAATAGGATGATATGGGGAGTGAGCCCGTTGACATATGATATGTGCTAGGAGTGTAGCATAAGCAGTATTTATAGGTGGACAATGGCACAACACGTGACTAGCGTGTTTGCATGTCAACCAACATCATGAAATATTTAAGTGTCCGTAAGTTGGTTGAATCAATCCACAGAATCCCCATGGATTCTATGTAACAGAATGAGTATGTTCATTTCCTTGGCATAGGACGGTCTTAGTCCTAATTTCCCTAAGGAACGGGCTTTGTAAAACGAGCGAGAGGCTTTAGAAGCAACCAATGAGTATTTTGGTTAGGCCTGAGAGTCTGAAATGCTATTTGAAGCAAGTTTGTGATTGCAGCATCACATGGGGCACCATCACCATGATGGACGCTATCCATGGCGTTATGGATAGGGACTGCGCCAGCCCTAGGCTGGTGGTGGACAGAGGCGGTGCCTTAGGCAGCTGCGTCGGTCACACTTAGTCCAGAAATCAACTTTTGATTCATGCTTCTTTTCGCTTGAAAGAAATGATGCATGTGAAGTTTTTAGTAGACGAATTATCATATCATGACCAGGATGACCTATCATGTCGTGACAAAGCCAATATGTGTCCAAATCCAAGAGATCTTCTCTCGTAACTTTATTGAATTTAATAGCTCGAATAGTGACTTAAAGTCCACTAGAGAGACACAGAAACTTCTCTAAGATACGCCTTTGTTCGCAATCATTAGAGGTATTGCAAAGGAACTCATTTCCGTTCTCTGCATGCGTTTTCGCATGGAATCCGTTGGCTATTCATAGGTGTGATTCGCCCTAGAAGCGTAGAGAGTTTTTGTGACAGTAATTAAGGTGTCATTTGGCAAGTGGAACTTGGGCTATTCCATGTCCTTGAATTAATACTGATGGCCCAGCCATCGTAGTCACAAAAGTCATATGCTCAGAATCAAAATGGAGTTATAAAGAACTCGAAATTTTATTTATAAGCCAACGGAGTTACATCATTGTCTCTTTGACTAAACAAAAACAAATCCAAAATGATAGCTAATGCAAAACAAAGGTAGTCGTCTAACTTCTTTTAGTAAGTCCAAAATAAATGTGACCAGGTGAGTAGAGAGATGTCTGTGGAGCAAGGCTCGCTTACGTACCACTAATCTTAGAACCTTCTTAGACATCACACTTACTTTGAGTGAGCCTACTTTGAAGAAAAGCTAAACCATTGGCATTTACTACAAAAATATATGGCAATTGCCTATTACATCTCTTGGAAAAATAAAGACTTAAACAGAATTGGCTATCTATTGATCCCAGCCAGATTTGTAGTCTTCAACCCTTTCCATATAGTGAGCTTCTCTTGCTTCACAATATGTTTTGTAGGCGGTGACAATTTCTTCATGAGCTCTACAAATGTGTGTTCAATGATCAAACACTCCACATCGAGAACATACATTTCTTTGCTCAAAATCCATTGATTGAGGCGCTTTGAAAGCATCATTTAGATGGCTCTTAGTGTTGGTGGGGCCACCAACATGGTCAGAGGCGTTGCCTCCCTCTCTCTTTCCACGTTGACCTCTTCGGTTCTATGTTCGCCTATTTTGGCGATTACCTTCCCAAGTAGAGCGATTATATAGACCAAAACGTCCAAATGTATTCCTAAGATTAGGGTTTCGCTCTTGGTGCCCTCTCTTTGGGGCGCGACTATAATTGGATTCCAGAATATGCTTTGTTTCCACGGATCTCGAATTATAGTACTTCACAAGGATGTTGTCATACTTTTCAGCGACATTCATAGCTCTAATGAGCTCATGAAACCTTGTGATTTGTCTTGTAGTAACATCGATTCGATATTTCTTAGCAACCATCAATGTAGAGACGGTGAAAGTAGAGAGAGTCTTCTCAATCAACATCGCATTTGTGATCTCTTTACCACAGAACTCCATTAAGGATTTAATGCAAAGTGCTTCCGAGTTGTAGTCAAGAATTTACTTGAAATCACAGAAGCGGAGGTTATGCCATCTCACTTCTAGGTCAGGAAGTAGGGAGTCACGGACGTTCCCAAATCTATCTTCAAGTGAGACCCACAGTCTTCTGGGATCTTCTTCATTCATACACTCGTACTGGAACGAATCATCCATATGACGAGTCATTAGGATGATGGATTTCGCCTTATTTGCCTCTAAGGCAGCTCTATTTGCTTCCAAAGCTTGAGCTTACTCAATAGTTAGAACGTCCTGGCTAGGCTCAGAATAGTATCTAAGATTCCAACAGCCTTGAGATGTTGGCTGATATCACGAACCCACTTGTGATATTCAGAGCCAGTTGTTCCCAATGGAGCAAAGTCCAATTTGTTCAGGTTACTCATCCTGAAAGAGAACAAGAAATTAGGGTTAGTTTCGGAGCGAAAAAAAGGCTACCACAAAAACAATTAAAATTTTTGAGCGTAGTCGCTTCCAAGAAATTAGGAATTTCCGAGCGTAGTCGATTCCAAGAAATTCGATTCCAAGAGGGGTTGGTTTAGATCGAAACAATGATGTTTGCGGTCGATCATTTTATCTTAACAAACTCTAAGTTTGGAGAACTCTACAAGCTCCAAGCTTGGAGTAAGCACAAACCCCCACAGTTCAGCTTAATTTGGTCTCCCCTATGATAAAGAAAGGAGGGTAGAAGAAAGGAGGTTGCAAGTCCCCGAAAAAGAAGAGAAATTGAATTTAAAAACTCTAAAAAAAAGGGAACGTTTAGTAAAAAATACCTCGAAATAGGTCGCCAGAAAATTTGACTTGAAAAGTAACCGGAAAACTGTCCTGAACAGTTGCTGGCGGTCTTTGACCGGCTGTTGACCGTTGACCAAGCTGACAGCTGACTGCTGGCGTGTCAATGATGACGTAGCTGCCCACTGTGCTGCTGACGTGGCTTGTCTGTGGGCTCGACTAGGGCCTCTGGGCTGCAGCTTCTCCTTCCTCCTTTTTTTTTTCCCTTCTTTTCCTTCTGCCGGACTTTCAGTTGGCCGGTTCGGCAAGTTTTTGGCCTATTTTTGTGATATTTCTTCCGGTTCCTAAATCTTCAGGTGTGGGATCTTCTTGTGACAAAATTTGGTGGAAATTGGAGGTTTGGAAGTTGGTGAACCGGTGCCATATTTGCTGCGGGTTGTATGGAGATTCCGGTGGCCAGTTCGGTAGGTTTCAGGTCAGTTCTTGGGGTAGCGCTGCCCATTCTTGACTCCTGGGATCGAGTGCTTCAAGGTGTGAGGTGGAGGAAGAAAAGACTTCAAGGTTTTGTATTCGGATTCAAGGTTTTTAGCTTCTTGAATCAGAGTTTGGCTATTTGTTTCAGGGTTAGGGCTTTGTGCTGATAACGTATTTTAGGAAAACTGAATTGGGAGAGAATTGAGTCGTACTTTCATTGATAATAGGGGGCTCTTTATATAGAGGATTACAAACATAGAGATAGAGTTGTACATGAAAACATAATCGTACATTGATTGGATATCTACTAAGATTCTCTGAGAATATCTCTAATATAAACCCTATTTCAACTAGAGCAAGTAACCTCTAGTTTGGACCAGACACATATTCTGGATTTACTTGAACATAACCTTAATATAGTCAAATAATAGGATATTTCATGATTTTTGAGATTAAAGATATTTTAGACACTTTGGGTTGTGTATTTAGTAAAATATTAGAATGAGAAATTAAATGAGTGGTGTATTAAGTATAGAGTGTGTATTAAGTAATTAGGGGTATGATATGTATTTAAAACTTCTCTTAGCTATAAGGTAGCAACCTTTCAAGTTCTAAATATTTAATGCCTACCGGCTTTAAAATTTATTTATTTATTTATTTTTTATGCTTTGAGTTTCATTGGAGAAATTTAAAATACACACATCTAACTACTTAATACACATCTTTATTATTTTACATTTCAAATCATATTTTATAGATAGGTTAAATAACCAAAATAGACATTTATGCATTAGAAGAAGAAAAAAAAAGTTATATTTTTCTTATATTATTTTTTAATTATGTATAAATAGTTTGATAAACACAACAGATTTCTATACATGGCCACTCCATTTAATACAAGAATAAAGTTAGAAACCATCTAATTTAATTTTTTCTTAAATAAATTGTAATTAAACCGGGTGAGAGGAATCACTATGGCATTAAGTGTTTTTAAAACAAATTCTTTTACTTCCATTTTTTAGTTAATTTTTTTGTCTTCTAAAAGTTATGATTAGTCTATTTATTTTTATAATATAAAATATCACAGGTAGAAAACTTTATAATTATTAATTTGTTTAGTCCTTATAATGACAATTTTGTACTTCCGCCACAGTGGAGAAACCCCTGATATAGTTTTGGTTGAATGTTCAACTTTATACTTAATCAGCAAGGTGTTCGGTTGATGGGAACTCAAATAATACAAAACCTAGAAGATTTCCCAATAACTAACACAAATAATTTATAGAACGTCAATATACTAATATATACTAATCATATAAAATAGAAGCCTTAGTATAGTTTTTTTATTATTATTATTTCTGTTTTTTTTCTTATGAAGCGGGAATAGGACTAGCTCAACATCCTACCCCTTAATTTTATTGAAAATAAGGTAAAATACATAAAGGCCAAAGGACTAGACCAAAGCTAGGCCATGAAACATAGCAATACAAAGCACTGGGACATTCTAGCTGAACCTAGAAAATCAAACCAATAAAGCCAAGTACAGTATAGTCAAATAATAGGATATTTCATGGTTTTTTAGATTAAGCATATTTTAGGTACTTTGGGCTTTTTATTTAGTAAAATATTAGAATGAGAAATTAAATAGGTGGTATATTGAGTATGGACTATGTACTAAGGAGTTACAAGTGTGTTTAAAACTTGTCGTTTTCATTAGTTACCTATACCAAAGGTATGATATTTAGCGATGTTCGTGGATATGACGTGATATTTACCAAAGATATGTACTAAGGAGTTACAGGTGTGTTTAAAACTAGTCGTTTTCATTGGTTATGTATACGAAAGGTATGATATTTAGCGATGTTCATGGATATGACGTAGGTTGTTTTATGTTGTCAGTTTTTTCCGATACTTTTCCAGAGGTATATAGCCTTAGATACCTCATTTCTATGTGATTTATTAGTTACCTTTATATATATATATATATATATATATATAATTTTTTTTTTTTTTAAGGAAGCGAAATAAGGGCTAACTTCTTGCCCCTCAATCGTAATTTTGTTAATAATTAAAAAAAATACAAAGAAATAGGGGAATAGGCCTAAACCATTTCCACAATACACAAACTAAAACATTAAAGCACTAATACAAGGACCAACTAAAGCCAACAAACTTACTGAAAATAAAACAAAAGTAAACAAAGTCCTAACGAAACGTATGAACCTTTGATGAGGACAGATCATGCCCATATGGGCCAGCTATGATGGCAGGTAAAGCATCCGACCAGCTAGAGCCAACATTAATAGTATCATAGTTTGCTAAAGCATCCGCTACCATATTCCTCTCCTTGTAGATATGACTAAGTTTGAAATGAATTGTGTGAACAAAAAACAAACAATTATTCCAAGCTCCCCGCAGCCTCAATGGGACTAGCAATGGATTTCTGAAGTAATGAACTACAAGTGATGAATTAGTTTCAAGCCAAATATGAGTCCACCTCTTTGACCAGGAAATCTGCAAAGCTTCAATGACTGCCAACACTTCTGCATCAATGGCGCTTGGGACCGCCACTCGATTTATTAGTTACCTATTCTAGAGGTATGTTATATAATGTCATGGCCAGCTATAAGGAATGTTTAATGCTATTTACTATCATGGCAATATATAAGGTATGTTCAATGTCATAGGCTCATGGCTATAAGGTAGCAGGCATGATTTTCAAGTTCTAAAAATTTAATGCGCACCTACCGGTTTTTTATTATTATTTATTTTTATGTTATGAGTTCCGATCCATTGGTTAGCTATTCCAAAGTTATGATATATACTGATGTTCATGGTTATGAGGTAGGTTGTATTATGCTATGACTTTATTTATTTATTTATTTTATTTTTTATACCTTGTCAAGAGGTATATAATTTTAGGTACCTCAATGCCATGTGATTTGTGGGTTACCTGCTCTAGGGGTATGTTATATAATGTCATGGCTATCATGTTTTTTTATGTTGTGAGTTTCTTTTGATGCCTAGTCACGAGCTATTTACATCACATGTATAGTTTTAGGTTACAGTGTCATACTCCATTTTTAATCTTTAGTGGTTTTTGTTAATGTTGTCCTACAAATGTCTTAATATGATTAGCGAATCGAAATGTTTTGATCCCATATAAAATGTTCTATCTGCAATTTGTATCATCTAAGAATTTGGTTGGTAAATGATATGAGCTTCAATATAACTGAGAACATGGTATACGCTGACTGATGAAAGATGTTATGCCTTCTGCAAGCGCTTTGAGAAGGCCTACCTATAATCTTCGATATAAATTGTCATTTGGAATGTTAAAAATTGGTTTAGCTACTAATGATTTTATTGGTAAAAATTTGTAGCTAAATGACATGAAACTAAGGGTGTACTTAGAAAATGACTCTTTCTGATAACCTCACTAAGGTGGGTCATTATGTGTACTATTGCTGAACTATCAATTAAGGGAAAGGATCCTCTCCTAAGTCCTAAGCTACTATATTACCTGAGCTATCTAAGCTTTCAAGCAGATTGAAACACGTGTCTATGGTTAGATCTAATGGTTTACAATTAATTTGATTTTCATTTTTCTTTTGAAGTTCAGTTTTCCGTTGCCAATCCTCTCTCTCTCTCTCTCTCTCTCTCTCTTCCAATTTGAAGACCAAGAGCGCCAGTCTGAGCCACCGCAAACTCCAATCCGCAGGCAGCATCAGTGGCAGCTGCTTGATAGGAGCATTTTAATGCGACGTTTTAATAATTATTTCCTCATATTTTTCTTAGTTATTTCTTTACTTAATTATTTTTAATTTTGTTTCTATTTTCTAGGTACATTGGAATAAATTAATGACAAGGAAATGAGCTTAAAGACACATGAAGGATGCGTGACATTGGAGATGACAAAGGCAAGGCACAAGAGATGTAGAAATGAGCTGAAATGAAGAAATGAAGTTTTCCTGGTCCGACTAGGAATCTCAGTCAACGCAGAAATCCTGATGAGGCTAGGAAACCTGAAGGCATTAGGAGACCACATGGCTTGAAGATGGCGTTGGAGATATTTTGGGAGATTAAATCTGATTTTTTCCATGGGAAATGATGGAGATAATGTGAAAATCAAGGAGAGAATCAAGGAGATTACATTGAGAAAGTTTTGGGAGAGTTTCATGGGATTGTGCAACAAGATAAGGCTCAAAACAAGTCCAGATTCATTCCTCAATTCCCTCAAGATATGTTGGCCGAAATTAAGGAATTAAAATCTACAGTATTAATGTGAAAATCAAGAGAAAATCAAGGGGAGGACATTAAGGATAAAGCCATGGAGAGATTTAAGGGAGAAAATGTCCAAAATGCGTCCAGATACATTGTCTAGGTTCATGCCTAGATATTTGGCCGAAAATTGTGAATAAAATCAGATTAAATCATGGGAAATTCGGCAACAATATATTAGGGATTGATTTTGGAGCTTTTTGATTGGTTGGATGACACAACAGAGCTGACGTGGCGCTATGTGATTGGTCGAAGCTATGTGGCATTATCAGATTAATTCCTTGGGAAATTAAAAGAATGATCATGAAGCTTGGGCGTCCCCCTATATAAACCCCCCTATACGACATCACTTCTCCCACAATTCTAAAGACCAAAATTTCTCTCCATTATCTAGTCTTCAGTAGGGGTCGTCAACGGGCCGGGCCGGGCCTTGCTATATTTTTAAATAATTGCGGGCCGGACTGGGCCAGGCTTTATTAAAAATCAAATGATCCAAGCCCGTCCATATAAAGCAGGCTTTGCGGGCTTTTTCGGGCAGGGCCTTGTGGGTTTTATTTATAAATAAATATTTAAATACACAAGTATTTTTTTTTTTTAATCAAGCTTTGGAAATTCAATGGATAATGATCAAATACAACCAAATATAACAGATCTATATAACTATATTGTACCCAAAAAAATCTATATTTATATATAGATACTAATTTATTGATAAATAAATTTTTAAAGACACTAATTTTTTTATAAATCTATATTTATACATCATACACTCCAAAGAGCTACATATAGCAATTCAAAGAAAATGAGAAACCGACCGTTGGATGAGTTTATTATAATAAATTATGAGTGTACGTGGTAAAAAATTTAGCCAATTTCACCATATTTTCGAATCCGATCGGATTGGTCAACCGTAGTCACTTATATGTTTTATTGGTTAACCGATGGCGTGGCAACCGCGAAACGTGCTTATTTTTTCACATCACGTTTGTATATATTCCATCGATGGATGTGCGTGAACATAAGATAAAAAAAAATTAATTTTAATTACAAACACATTGGTCTATACCAATTTTATTCCTATAGTTGTATGACTTATACATTGCATTTAAATTGTTTAGGTTCATTCTAAAGCAACCATGAAGTAGAAAATGAATTCGGAGAAACCAACCGCTCGATGGAGAGATTGTAATGTTTTATGGTGGTTGTAGAAAATCCAGCCAATTTGGTTCTCGTTTCGAATTCGATCAACTAGATCAAACGTAGTTACTCTTATAAACCTATATTTATATATCATACACTCCAAAGAGCAACCCCTATCAATTCAAAGAAAATGGAAAAACCGACCGTTGGATGAGTTTATTACAATAAATTATGAGTGTGGTAAAAAATTTAGCCAATTTCACCATATTTTCGAATCCGATCGGATTGGTCAACCGATATGTAGAATATATATATGCACATTAGCACATATTTTATATAGAAGTATAAGAACTTCCACACACACACACACATATTGATATATATATATATATAAACACGCACACACACACATATATCTATATATATATATATGTATATATATATATATATATATTTATTATGCGGTAATGCATATATATCTTTTCTATATATATACATTTGGAAGCTTCACATATTGCAAAAAAGAATAGCAAGCTCAAGGAGAAGAAGATAGTAACAGAAGGCCCAACTAGCCATTTTTTCTCACTGATTCTACAACCTTCCATATATATGTTTATAAACACACACCGACACACACACACACACATATATATAAACACACACACACACACCACACACACACACACACATATATATAACACACACGCATATATATAAACACACACACACAAATATATATCTATATGTGTCTATATATATATATATTTATAAACACACACACATATCTACATATATATATATATATATATATGAACACACACACATATCTACATACATATATATAAATAATATTTTACGGGCTTTTACAGACCGGGCCTACGGGCCTGGCCGGGTTTTTGAGGGCTTTTTGCGGGCCTGCCCACTACCCACCGAGGCTGGCTTTTGTGGGCATTTTTAATGGGTCGGGCCGGGCTTTTAGCCCTCAGGGCCAGCGGGCCTCCATCGGCCCACTTGATCCGCGGGCTTTTTGATGAGGCATAGTCTTCAGAAGCTCTGCGTCTCAACCAAGGAGGAGAAGAAGTCATGCAATACATCAAGATCCTAGCCGCCATCCACCCTTGTGTGTCCCTAGAATATTGCTTGCTTTCAAGGATCTTCAAGTTCTTCGTCTCAAGGCTTGTCATCCATCTTTCACGGTGTATTTTTCATACTTTCTTTTGTTTTCCTTTGTTTGATTCGTAGAGTTATGAATTCTAGTTAACATGACATTAAGGGCAAAGTTTAATGCCCGTTTATATGTTTTGAAATAAAGTTGTGATTTTTATCTGTTGATCTCTATGTTGCTTATGTGAGATTGCTTGATTGATTTTGGATTACAGAAAACTTTTATATGTATGTGTTCTTTGGTGGCCAACTTAGGATATATGCATGTAATTGGTGCTAGATTTAGGTAAACAATTCACCTAATAATTTTGTGAACCTATTTCATAAGTAGTAAAGGATTTAGACAAAAATTGAAATCAATTAAGGAGGATTGAAAATAGATGAACTTTTTCATACTAGGTTGTGCACTTTGGTTGACATCCTTTCTTTATTCTTCATGCATTGAATGTGTTCTTGAGTAGCTAGCATTCTAGACTATGATTGCGTGTTCAATAGGTTTAATTTAGGTGCTTTCACTTAGATTAAATATTGAATAAAAGTAAAATATGGGAAATCATTTGCTTTCTAACGTTTCACATGGTCAACTTCTTTCTCATGACATAGAAAATCAACTATAGAATTTGTAATTGGATTTCATGCATATGGCTGTGGTTTTGATGTTTGTTTCTTGCATTCCACCCTCGTATATGTGTTTTTACATTTTCTTTATTTTCTTTATTTTAATTTTTTATTTTAAATATATAAAACCTCCTATTTGTGTTTACTTGTATATATTTTTATTCTTTGTTTTATTTTTGTAAATAATACTTTATACTTACTTTAATACTTTATTTGTTTTTGCAATTACCGGTGTACCCTCAATCCCCTGCTAGAACGATCCGTACTTATTCTATACTGACAACTACATTTTGTAGGGTTAAATTGCGCGCTTACTTTTAGCACGTCACTGCTCAAGGAAGACGAAGAAGCCGAAGAACAAGAAGAAGAGCGCCGCTGTAGGAGTTTCTGAGAGCGGCGGAGGTGGTTTGGTTTTGTCTGGGATGACTGGGTTTTGGATTGTGATGAAGACGACGAGTGACAAGAATACCCAAATCGAAAGACAAATGAAATTTAGCAAAAGCCAAAGGTTCACATATTCACGTCCCAAAGATAAAAAAAAGGTTCACATATTTATAAAATAAGATATGAAAATTTGTCCATTTCCATGAGCCTAAGGAGATTGGAAGGAGAAGGCAAGAATGGAGTCATTGACCACAGACTTTGAAAGGGAACTCCAAAACACCCAATTGTAACTATTACTTGCTTATTATTTCATCTTCATTATTAAATAATTAAAACCCAAATCGCCTTCATCATCATCATCATCGCTTGGATTTCTGAACCTTCCCCCAAGTTTGAGCGAGACCCATATTAGTTTTGCAGCCATGTAAGAAAACCCAGACCTGTTAGAGATATTCTCACATCTCTTCAAATCTCTCTAGAATCTTCTAGAATAAGGCAAGTAGAGTAAATTGTATAGGATATATCTTGGTGTGTACTCCAAGGAGTTTATATTGTACTCTATATATATTCTGTATCAGTACATACCTCCAACAATATGGAGGATTTGCTACATCACCAAGCATAAGTAACACCCTCTTGGGGGGGCTCACAAGCCATGATGGGGCCCAATCGAGACATGCATCCCGTAGCCCGATGTCCAAGCTACGCCACGGTAGTCGGAAGAGACCAATAGCTAGCCGGGAAGCCACCTTCCCGACCTTGCCAAGTTGCCTACATAATAGGCCTTTCTACACAGAATAGTGGTTTTAGCATCCCACATTGGAAAACATGTAAAGGAAGGAGCCTCCCTCCTCTATAAAAGGAGACTCTTTCCCACTTACTCAACATCTCATTACATGCTTTGTATTCCCCTTGGGCCACAAGGCCCAAACATACATAGTACAATATTCAAGTGGATGTACTCTCCCGCTTTAGCTCGATGAACCACTATACTTCTTGTGTCTCTCTCTCGCTCTTTCTCTCTCATTCTTTACGTTAATTAGACCCCTCGGTCACAAACATTAACATTGGTGTCGTTTGTGGTAAGCCAACACAAAGGTTTCATCACGTATCATGAACTTTGGCCCGTTAGCGTCAAGTCAACTCTCGGTCAACGCCCATTATGGCTGGTCAACTCGCGGTCAAGGATGGTCAACGTTCGGTCAACAAACGTTCCGAGCTGGTCAACGCCAACTCCCAGTTGGTCAACGCTACCAAAAAAAAAAAATTTAAGGTGCCAATTTACTTTGGGCACCCAATCTTCTCATTAGCTCATTGCTCTTGCCTGACAAGGGTACAAAGTTGCACCGCCAGTGTGTGTCTGCTGCTACTCATCCCATCTCTGTCAAAGAGTCACCGCTAGAAGTCTTCTCCTTGGCTCATTACGCTTGGTCAACGCTAGTCAGAGTTGGTTAGCGCCAATTCACAGCTTGCAAAAAAAAAAAAAAAAAAAAAAAACATAACAATTTGGCTCCCATTTGCTCTGAACACCCAGCATTGCCATCCAGCATCCTCTGTTAGGCCTTGTTCCAGAGTCAACTAGAAACCGCTGGGCAGCATTCGCTGACATCCTCATTCGCTAGGCCATATCACCGCTAAGCAATGCCTCTACTGAGCAATGCCTCCGCAGGCAAGGCACTGCTGAGCAAAGCCTCAGCTGAGCAGCATCTCCGTTGGCAAGGCTCCACTGAGCAACTCCTCCGTTGAGCAGAACCTCCACTGGCGAGGCTCGGCTCGGCTCGGCTGGCAAGGCTCGGCAACAGATCCGCTAAACAGCGTCACTGCCATGCAGCTACGGAGCTCACTCGTCTTCCTTGCTTCTCCGCCTGAGATTCACCTGTGCTATTCTCATACTCTTCTCCAAATATACATGAGTTTCCAAGTCTTCTGACACAACTGCACGTCCAAGCTTTTGGCTAAAAAACAAGGGGGTACCTCGATGACGTGTTGATGTACATTATCGGAGCACTTTATCCGCTAAAGCAATGGAGCATCATGCTTGGACAACTCCAACATGATTTGGGTACTTATATTAGTTCCAATTCCAACCTACTCCAAACTGGCACGAGACAAGTAACTTTCTCTCATTACACGCTCTTTCAATTAGAGTTATTGCCATGCCTTTACGTGCTTTTTTACGACTTCTAAGCATGCCTACAATATATCACACTTGATATACATTTACATGCTTCCATGACTATTAAGCATACTTGTAAAAATGCAAAAATTTTATTAGCAAACTTTTCTACAAATACATGCTATACACATGCCATGCTTAAATCAATTTAATGTGACACTCACTTAAACAAACTATGCCACATCTAGAAGCTTGTGACACTTATGACTTAATTAAACATGCTTGGATAACGACTTGCTTGGGTTACGACTCGCTTGGGTATCGAGCATGGCCACGACTTGCTTGGGCCACGCCCCGTATGCTCGCATAGCGCCTATCCGCTCAACTACACCCAACTTGCTCGAACACAACCTAACTCGCTCAAACATATCCAACATTCTTTAGTTAAGCTCTAAGTTCACAATGCTCCATAGCTTTCATCGGAAGCTACTCTCAAAATTTTATATGGACACCTATCACACTTGCCACTATCTATTGTGCATGTTACATGATCATAAGATCCACATAAATATCACTTGCTAGTTTCTTGCCCATACAATTAGCAATATTTACATGTACACTATATGTAAAGTATTTTGTCTAGCCTCTTGGCCACCATATTTTGTCAAACTCTCCCCACGGGAAAGAGACCTAAATGGGACTAGGCTTCACGAGTCTATGGTCTATGACTAACCGTCAAGCGGTAAGGCAAAGCCTCATAATGACGATGACCACAACGCGGCATTATAGTCAAGCTTTTCTCCACCGGGAAAGAGTAAAGGGGCCGCTTAGCACAGCCTATGGCACCATTGATCCGGCGGTTAACCCTCGACGCTTGGGTATCAAAGATTAGGTTCGCTACCTAACACCCACTGCTTATACGCAACTCCCCTCATCAAATAATTTTCCGACCATACGGAGGTCTACAACCAGGAGTGAGGGACTCCTCGAAGGGCCTAGCGGGGGCCCACCCAAAAGCGCATAAGCGTTCACTCCGACCAATTCTAGATGGACGACGCACTTGCACTAATTATGCTTATAATAAGGCACAAAGTCACGCTTTGGTATCAACCCCGCAAGAAAACCTCCTTGACTGGGGACTTCGGGGTTTGGTACATACAGCCTAGCATAATTAGCAACGGTTACGTTTATGCCTCAAGGCATCACATTCGAGCATCCCGCTCACGAGCTCTAACGCTTATGCCTCAGTGGCACCGCTGAGCTTTTTTGCTCTCGCCTCAGCGGCATCCCGAGCTTTCTTGCCCTCACCTCAATGGCTTTCCAGAGTTTCCACTCACGCCTTCGCGGCACCCCTGAGCTTTCGCTCACGCCTTCACGGTACCCCCGAGCTTCCGCTCAAGCCTTAGCGGCAACCACGAGCTTCCGCTCAAGCCTTAGCTGCAACCACGAGCTTCCGCTCAAGCCTTCGCGGTACCCCTAAACTTCCGCTCACGAGCTTCCCGCTTATGCCTTCGCGGTACCCCCGAGCTTCCTCTCACGCGTTCCCGGCATCCATCTAGCTTCCCACTCATGCCTTCCCTGCACCCATCGAGTTTCCTGCTCGTGCCTTCCCAGCAACCCTTGAGCTTCCCGCTCATGTCTTCCCGACACCTATCGAACTTCCCACTTATGCCTTCCTGGCAACCCTCGAGCTTCCCGCTTGTGCCTTCCCGGCAACTATCAAGCTTCCCGCTCATGCCTTCCTCGCACCCATCGAGTTTCTCGTTCGTGCCTTCACGTCAACCCTTGAGCTTCCCGCTCATGTTTTCCAGGCACCCATTGAGCTTCCTGCTCATGCCTTCCTGGCACCCATCGAACTTCCCGCTCATGCCTTCCCGGAAACCCTCGAGCTTCCCGCTTGTGCCTTCCCGACA
Source organism: Rosa lucieae (assembly GCA_024704745.1). NCBI lineage: Eukaryota > Viridiplantae > Streptophyta > Magnoliopsida > Rosales > Rosaceae > Rosa > Rosa lucieae. The sequence goes on from CM045493.1 coordinate 8,291,267, forward strand.
ACCATCAAGCTTCACAGCAACCCTGGAGCTTCCCTCTCATGCCTTCCCGGCACCTATCGAGCTTCCCTCTCGTGCCTTCTCGGCAACCCTTGAGCTTCCTGCTCATGGCTCGTGCCTTCCCGGAAACCCATGAGCGGGAATAGAGCTTCCCACTCGTGCCTTCCCGGCAACCATTAAGCTTTCCGCTCGTGCCTTCCCGGCACCCATCGAGCTTCCCACTCGTGCCTTCCCGGCAACCCCGGAGCTTCCTGCTCGTGCCTTTTTGGCAACCATCGGGCTTCCCCCTCACGCCTTCCCGGCAACCATCGAGCTTCCCGCTCATGCCTTCCCGGTAACCATCGAGCTTCCCGCTAACGCCTTCCCGGAAACCCCCGAGCTTCCCTCTCATGCCTTCTTGGCAACCCCCAAGCTTCCCGCTCAGGCCTCCCCTGCATCCCCGTGTTTTCACGCTCTTGCCTTCCAACATTCCCAAGCTTTACACTCACATCCCCTCGACATAATACACATTAATGGAACATTGAATTCTTCTACCATTTTTCGTTTGCAACAAATTGAATGTTTTTCGCGTTCCATTAATATAAGTGAAAACCAAACAAACACAACCATTTGTGTATTCATCATTCACAAATTACAAACACTTGCCTTCATGGCACTCATGTAACTTACACCGAGCGTAACCTCGTCAACTCGACTCGTTCGTTTTCTTGCGACTACCACGCGCATCATATGCAATTCATGTGCTTATTGGTGATATGTTCACACAACCATATGCGTTCTCTAGTTTATACGTCATAATCGATCGTGCTCGGCGCCATTCACATGTATACATCAACATGTAGCATGCACCTCATACACTCGTAGATGCCAATGCATATCAATGCAACTCACATACGTTGCCCAATACAACAAGCATTCTACATATGTGCGCTTTTGTCTTTGTTGTGCAGGTTAACGAGTCCCTTCTTGCTTATAGAGTTCGGGAACTTTTAGGGGTTAGGCGCCTCTCGGACATTACTTATGCTTGATGACATCATGTGTATAACTCCCCAACCAAGAAGCTCCTCTTACTTGGAGACTTCGGGGACTTGTACATACCTCCAACAATATGGAGGATTTGCTACATCACCAAGCATAAGTAACACCCTCTTGGGGGGGCCACAAGCCATGGTGGGGCCCAATCGAGACATACATCCCGTAGCCCGATGTCCAAGCTACGCCACGGTAGTCTGAAGAGGCCAATACCTCGCCGGGAAGCCACCTTCCTGGCCTTTTCAAGTTACCTCCATAATAGGCTTTTCTACACTAGAATAGTGGTTTTAGCATCCCACATTAGAAAACATGTAAAGGAAGGAGCCTCCCTCCCCTATAAATGGAGCCTTCTTCCCACTTACTCAACATCCCATTACATGCTTTGTAATCCCCTTGGGCTGGAAAGCCCAAACACACATAGTACAATTTTCAAGTGGAAGTAGTCTCCTGCTCAGGCGGGAGACGAACCATTATACTTCTTGTGTCTCTCTCTCGCTCTTTCTCTCTCTCTTTCATTCTTTACGTTAATTAGATCTCTCGGTCATAAACATTAACAGTATCCTTGACACATATCAATACAAGACAAATTACTTTACATGGTAGCAGCCTAGGTCTAGGTTCTCTCTCATCGACAGGCCTAATAGATCCTTCCTCCCCTTCTGTCATCATGACCACCGACTCTTCCTCCTCCTCTACTTTCTCTTCCTCTATTCAATCTTCCGGCCCCAACACTGCTAGCTTTCTCAAGTTAGATGAAACAAATTATCTCTAATGGCTTCGTCATATGAAACCTTTTCTTGTTGGTCAAGGTTTGGACAAGTTTGTTGATGGCTCTCATCCTGCTCCTACTGCCACCATCTCCGCTCTACAATCAAACAATTCCTCACCTGCTGCTGCCTCTTCTCCCAATCCAGCGTTGCCTCTATGGATTCAGCAAGATCAACTTGTGGTGAGGTCTATCACCACCACTCTCACCAAAAATATTATATCTCTCACTATTGGTTGTGAAACAGCAAATGAGATTTGGGACTGTCTTTAAAGTCACTTTACTCAAAAATCCATTGCTAGCTCTGCCTCACTCCAATTTTAGCTTATGGACATGAACAAAGGAACTAAAACCACCGATCAATACCTTCAGCATGCCAAGTCTACTGTCGATGTCCTTGCCTCCATGAACAAACCAGTTGACCCGGAATACCTTGTCACTGCAACCCTTCGTGGTCTTGGTCCTAAATATCTCATGCTTCGCACTGCTATTCTTCAAACATCACCGTTGCCCACCTTCTCTGACCTCCGTTCACTCATTCTTGCCTTTGAAGCACAAGACCCCAATCTCAACAACTCCTCTTCTCTTCCTCATGCTGCTCTCTTCACCAGTCATCAACCTTCTTCCTCACAAGAACACAATGGCTCCATCCAATCTTCTTCTAGTGGCAACCGTAATGGTTGAAACGGCAACAATAATCGCAGCTACTTCAACCGCAATGGCAACTATCGTCACCACAATCGTAGCAATAACCCTCGCCGCACACCCAATCAATCAAAACAACATCTTTGGCAGCAACAACCACTGTGGTCTATGCGCGCCCCTGAACCTTCCTTTTCTTGGCCTGCATCAGCCCTTGGTCTTCTCGAACCATCTCCTGCATGGTGTCCCACTTGCAACACAGCTCAACATGCTCCTGCTCAATGCCCACACCATTACTCTAGTCCATCAACCTATCCATCCTTTGCCGGTCTGCACATGACTCAGCCCGCTGCTCCTGCCGATCCTCTCTGGTACTCAAATACTGGCGCCACTCATCACATGGCTCGTCCTACTGTTCCTCTTCAGAATCCTTATCCCTACACCGATCGCCACAATGTTTTCATGGGTAATGGTGACCCAATGAACATTACTCACACTAGTAGCTTTCCCATGACTTTGGGCTCTTCTAAGTTTACTCTTTGAGATGTCTTTCGCCTACCTGCTCTTCGTAAAAATCTCCTCTCTGTTGCTCGGTTTACTAAAGATAATCTTGTTTTCTTTTTATTTGCTCCTGATTTTTATCAAATTTATGACTTACTCACTGGTGGATTACTCTTTCAGGGCCTTTGTGAGGATGGCCTCTATCCTCTTCCTATGTCTTCCGTCTCCAAATCTCCTACTCCCCATGATTTTGCTGCTCTCCACTCCTCTACATGACATCGTCGTCTTGGTCACTCATCGTCCTCCTTTCTTTCACATTTATCATCTTCTTTAAAGCATTTTAGTCCTTCTAAGTCTTTTTGTACGGATTGTGTAATTTGCAAATCCACTCAATTACCTTTCTCTCTTAATGATAATCGTAGTTTATTTGCTTTTCAATTAATTCATTCTGATGTGTGGATGTCTCCTGTTCTCTCTCACTGTGGGTTTCGGTAATATGTTTTATATACCGATGACTACTCTTGTTATTCATGGATTTATCCTATGCATCACAAATCGGAAGTGCTCACTCACTTTCGCACTTTTGTTGCCATGGTTCGTACTCAATTCTTCTCCACCATTAAAATACTTCAAAGTGACAATGGCACCGAATACATTAATTCTGCTTTCACCAAATTTTGCTCCTCTCTTGGCATCCACCAACGGTTTTCTTGTCCTTACACCCCTCAACAAAACGGCCTCGCCGAACCCAAACATCATCACATTGCGGACATGGTCCGTACTCTACTTCACACGGCTCACATACCTCCCTCCTATTGGGTCGACACCGCTCTCACTGCCGTTCACATCATTAACCTCCTTCCCACTCCCGCTCTTGAGTGGAAGAGTCCTTATTTTAAACTTTTCCAACGTTCACCGTCTAATTCTCATCTTCGTGTATTTGGTTGTAGGGGTGGATTTGGTAGAAAACCAAGTCAAATTTCTGATTATCGGCTACCGACCGAATCTGGTCAGTTTTCTAAAATTCATACCGTTACCGTACCACGACCGTCAGTTACCGACGAGTCGGCATACCGAAATGGCTGTTTGATTCGGTTGAAATTTCGGTATAGAAATGAAGATACAGATCATTCTCCGTCATGTTCTTATGATCCTAGGTATTTGGGCATGCGTTCATCTTTTTCAATTTGGCTTGGCTTGCATAAACGGGATCTGCGATCAGGGTTGAAGAAGGTACAGATTCATATATATCTTACTGGTTACAGGAAGAATATAGCAAGAAGATCTTCACAGGTTGAGACTCAGCAGCGCATAACACCAAAGAATAAAAGCAGCTATTAAGCCCAGAAAGAAGAAGAAGGGAAAGCCCAGGCTAAGCTAAAAAGAGGAAGAGAATTTTGTGGAAGAAGAGAGAGAAAGAACAAAACAGAGAGGAAAGAGAAAAGACGAAGAGGAGAAGTAGGCTGGGGTCGTGGACTTACGGTCCTTGTGGGCCTCTTTATGTTGGAGATGTAATAAATATAGTGTTTGTACACCATGAGCCAAGAGAAGCTCTTGAATGAGTGGTTTGAGAGCGCAACCTCTTTACAAGGGGTCAGTGGTTCGATTGTTCGAATCAGCCCTCTTACATTTAATCTATTTTCGTAATTATTTGATATGTTGGAGTTGAAGATATAATAAATATAATATTTATACATATAATACTGAGGGTAGCTCGTGCTCCAGTGGTTGGGAGTGGAGCTTTCCTACAAGAGGTTAGGGTTTTGAACCTTGCCTCTTGTTGTATTTTGGGATTTGTTCGGTAATACACATACATTACGGTTGGTATGGTATACCGAAGGTATGGAGAAACTCGTACAATAGCCAAGTCGAAGGCAGCCATACGGTACTGCTCAGCATAGCAGAAAGTCGGTAGGCCAATTTTTTGGCCCAAATCGGTTCGGGCCGGTTCGAAATTCGGTCGGTTCGGTTGCTTTGGCCCAAAATGCCAGCCCTATTTGGTTGTTCATGTTTTCCTCACTTAGACTCCTACAACTCTCACAAACTTTCGCCTCGTTCCTTAGAGTGTGTCTTTTTAGGATATAGTCCAACTCATAAGGGTTATCGCTGCCTTGATCCATCTTCTGGTCGAGTCTATATCTCTCATCATGTCATTTTTCAAGAGGATTCTTTTCCTTTCACTAACTTGCAGGTCTCTTCATCATCTTCCACTGTTCTGTTGGACATTCAACCTATCACCACAACTCCGTCGTCACTGCCTCCCTTATCTCCCTAGGCCAACCTGCCGAGCCCACCACCCTCTCAGCAGGCTCCTTCCCCACTCCCTGCCGTGCCTTCCCCTCCACCTACTCTACCGCCGGTTGCTCCACCAGCTCATTCTATGACCACGCAACTTCTTGATGGCATTATCAAACCAAAGCAACGCACTGATGGAATAATTCGCTATCTAATTCCGAAAGCTCTTCTCACCACCATCTCTGATATTGAACCCATATGTTTTTCTCAAGCTTCCAAAGATCCTCTATGGCGTTCTGCAATGGCTGAGACAACACTTGGTCTTTAGTCCCTCCTTCTCCTTCTCAAAATACCGTTGGCTACAAGAGGGTCTTCCGAATCAAACGGAAATCTGATGGTTCAATCAAGCGTTATAAGGCACGCTTGGTTGCCAAGGGGTTTCATCAACAACTCGGTATTAATTACGCTGAGACATTTAGTCCCGTTGTCAAACTCGCCACCATCCGTACTGTTCTTAGTATTGCACTCTCTCGTGGTTGGTCTCTTTGGCAACTCGATGTCAAAAATGCATTCCTCCACGGTTTCTTGCAAGAAGATGTTTACATGTCTCAACCTCCGAGCTTCGTCGACTCCGATCGTCATAATCATATTTGCAAACTTCATAAAGCTTTGTATGGACTTAAACAAGCACCCCGTGCCTGATTTCATCGTATTAGTTCTTTCTTGTTCACTGCTGGCTTCCGACAAAGTCTTGCTAACTCCTCTCTCTTCATCTTTCGTCGGGGTTCTCATGTTATCTTCCTCTTATTATATGTTGATGATATAGTTATCAACGGTAGTGACCCTCATCTTTTGCAAGGTTTCATTGATGCGTTAGGTCAAGGATTTGTTATTAAGGACCTTGGTCCTCTTCATTGTTTCTTAGGATTGCAGGTTGTCTCTCATGATGGTTATATTCATATTAATCAGTTGAATATGCTCATGATCTATTGAAGAAACATAATCTGCTTTACTGTAAACCGGCCTCCACAACCCTTGCTGCCAAGGTTGTTCTCTCTCATGTTGATGGTCCTCTTCTTTCTTCCCCTACAGAGTTTCATGAGCTTGTTGGGTGCCTTCAATATCTGACCTTAACTCGTCTCGACATTGCTTATGCTGTCAATACGGTTGCTCAATTCATGAGTGCACCACGTGCCCCTCATCTCGTTGCTATCAAACGCATTCTTTGGTATGTCAAGGGTACTCTTGGTCATGGCTTAGTCTTTCACCCTCAACTTTGTACCGCTCATTTGTGTGCTTACTCTGATGAGATTGGGCTGGTTGCCTAGATACACGTCATTCTACTAGTGGTTATCTTATTTACTTGGGCTCCAATCTCATTTCTTGGTGCTCCAAGAAGCAACCTACAGTTGCCCGTTCCAGTGCGGAGTCCAAATATCGCTCGTTGGCTCATGCCTCTGCCGAAACCACTTGGTTATCCTTTCTTCTATATGAACTTGGTGTCTCTTTGCAGTTCCTGGTTCTTCTCTACTGTGATAATCTCATCGCCACATACATGGCTGCGAACCCCGTCTTCCATGCTCGCATGCTTTACATTGAACTTGATTACCACTTCGTACGTGAAAAAGTGGCGTTGGTAAGTCATAGAGTTTGCTTCATTCCCTCTGTTGACCAGCCTGCTAATTTTCTCACCAAACCACTTTACAAGCCACGCCACACTTTTCTCTGCTCCAAACTTGTCCAACCGGGGTCGTCCAGTTTGCCGGGGGGGTGTTAGAGATATTCTCAAATCTCTCTAGAATCTTCTAGAATAAGGCAAGTATAGTAAATTGTATAGGATGTATTTTGGTGCGTACTCCAAGGAGTTTATATTATACTCTATATATATTCTGTATCCTTGACACATATCAATACAAGACAAATTACTTTACAAGATCAGTTTAGTGTTGGTTTTCTTTTGCTTTGGATGAGAAAGTCATCGTCTTTCTTGGATTCTAGCAACACCCGTTTCGTCTAGCATAGATCTGTAGTGAGGAGGTCGGGACTGAATTGTTAGCAGCAGATGTGTGTATTTGATTTGATGAACAAGAGTGAGTAAGAGACTTGGAGCTGACGAGTAGAAGAGTGAGGAAGACAATCAGAAAGAATAGAGAAGGACAAAAACTGAATGGGTATTATTGTAATTGTAAAATCTATAACCCGAAGAGATATAGACCATTAGATATGTCATTGGCCACGTGTCTTCATTTGCTTGAAAGCTTAGGTAGCTCAGGTAAAATAGTAGATTAGGAGAGGATCCTTTCCCATCCATGAATTGACAAATCTCATGTTAAAAATATAAAATAGTAAACCTTTTTGTTTGTTTGTTAATAAAGTCAATAATGGCAAGGGAGATTCTATTCATTGTAGTAAAACAGAATGGTTACGTATATACCCCAGCAAAGTTTTCAAAAAAGAAAAAGAATTAATAAAACTAATTGTAATAAATTGAAAAAACAAGAATTGTTGTATACAATTTTATTATAAGTAAATAAAAGAAGAAGTTTTTTTTTTTTTTTTTTCTAAATGGGGCTGGTGCTTCTCTTAAGTTTTAATTAATGAAATTGTATAATACAAAGGGAGAACGTAGAGCCTGAGCTCTGGATTATTATAAGCATAAAGAGAACATCTTGAAATAATACCAGGATTCTTCACAAAATCTATGTATTCTAACGAGCACCAAGTAACAAAAAGTGCACGGATGACTACTGAATTTGCTTTAACATAGCAGTAACATACCAGAAAAATAATTCTATCATGAACAAGCATCATTACAAATAGCATAGCTTTCCCACTATGTTGCCTCATGGAAATAAATCCAGCGAAACTCTGTTTCATCCTGCCACTAGGAGGTTGCATCCATTTGATGAAGCATGTAGCTCGCCACCTCACTAGGGCAGACAAGGCATTGAGTGTGTATATTAGAACAAAGCCCACATTGCCTTACCCAAAAGTGGTAGGGACTTATTTCTGGCATAAAACCACGTCTTACTAAAAGTAAAAAATAATAAAACAAAGCAGAAAAATAAATTAGGTCAATGGTCAAAGCCCAAACACAAAGCCTATCAGTCCTAAGCCTAAGTAACTGGTTACAGAAATCACAACGCTCCCATCTTGCCCCTTTACCACCAACAACCATGCCACCGTCTTCTACCTCCCGCCGGCCAGCCACGCCTCCCTTCTTTAGGTCAGAACCAAAGCATCCAGACTAGATCAGAATCAACTGGTCCGATCTTAACATAATAGATCTTGATACTGCCCTAATGTGATCATCACCATCCGGCGACCTCCGAGCCCGCGTCAGCACATCGAAACACCGAGCAGGCTCTCTATACTCCTCCCAATGGAAAGGTAACACCATCTCCGCCTTCCTGCCACTGCCCATCGCCGTCAAACCAACCAGGCTCCCTAGTGAGCAACGTCATCGCCCGCATTCGCTACTCAAAATGGATCGCCCTCTACTGGACACAAGGTCCCTTCTGTCTCATCCGGCAAAAATGGCAAGAGGGCGCAGCGTTGGACAAAGATAACTCCCGCTCCGCGTTTTTTTTTTCTTCAGCTATGGTTTTCCCCTCTCTCTCGGCCTTATTTACTAGGTTATAAAAGAGGAAGTTAGAATCAATTAAATTGAATGAGTAGCTATAGTTGCTAAAATTAAGGATCGGTTATCATCATATATTACTTTTTACTATTGAAAGGGCAAATCAGGCATACAGCAGAACACAAAAATATTAATTATACAACAACACTTTACAAGGAATACTTGCTAGTGTAGATTAATAAGAAAATATGTATAAATTTGTCTCAATACTTATTGTGTTTATATCTAATTTTCTCTTCTTCTTTTTTATTTGGATTTTTCTAAGATTAAAAATTCTTGAACTCTTTTTGTTCTTCTTTAGAGAATCTTTAGCAATGCTTGCAATGTTTTAGTCAAATTTTAGCCAAGATTTTTTTTTTTTTTTTTTTGTGAACTAAGGCGTCTCAAGGACATATCATTAATGAAGAAGGTAAGGTTAGAATGAATATTACATATCTTTCCGCTATCATCTAAGGATAGGCAAAATGTTGTGATGAATACAACACCACGTTGATACATAAGCTAGGATCATTCATTGAACAAACTCATGCTCACTTATTAAAGTAAGTATGTTTCTAACTATGAAGCAAAACATAGCAAATAGGGAAAGTCATAACATAAACTGAATCTTTTCTTTGCCCTTAGCACTAGGGCTAGGACTACATTAGTTCTCTCCATTTTAGCTAGATTTAAATTTATAGTATTTATTGAATGAAGATTTTTTTTTTTTTTGAACTAAGGCGTCTCAAGGACATATCATTAATGAAGAAGGTAAGGTTAGAATGAATATTACATATCCTTCTGCTATCATCTAAGGATAGGCAAGAAGTTGTGATGAATAAAAGGAACTAATTAAACTGCTTAATTACATATCCATGAATATTACATATCCATGTCCGTGTGCATCACTTGGCATGGAGAGTTCAACCATCCTTTATTGCATTTCGTATCAACATGCAAACTCTAAACTCATTAAGAAAAAGGAACTAATTAAACTGCTTAATATATGTGCTTGATTTTTTATGTCAACATAGAATCATGTCACGAGCTCATATCTTGCGCTAAATAATATACGATAACATTGATAAATGCTTATCACACTAACATCGTAGTACGGCGATATTGATTTTAAGTTTTAACGTGTTAAGGAGGCATTAATTTTTTAAGGTATAAGGTACACAACTACACACAATTAAAACGCGTTTAGTTTGACACTAAACTAAAAAATCTAAAGATCAAATACCTTCCCGAGTACCAACGCCCCAAAGCCCATCATCCGCTTTATACTCATTAATAAATGGATACCATTGTCCCAAAATATATTGTCTTAGCGTTAAAGAGAGCTTGATCCAACATAAACCCAATCGGGTTTGAGCTCAAGTCTAAGTTAAGTTGGAGAATTTGTATACAAGTAATAGCCCAGTGTTTCGTTTGGCTGATATATATAAACTTCATAGGGAATAAATCCAAGAGAAAGTAGTGTTCATATGTCCAATAGGATAGAAGAATGCTTTAACCAAGGTGTTAGGGCCTGGCTTATGGGCTCATACTTACCTCCTTTTATGCTTAGAAATTTTTTTGTCCCCGACGGATTAAGCAAAATAATTGGGACTCGACTATGATCCATTGACTATAATAAAGTATTAATGTTCTCTAAATTTTAACCGTTAAGTTTGGTAAATGAGTATAAACCACAACTTGTTTATATATGATATACACATGATATATACATCAGGTGAAGAGTATTGAAACTCTAGAGCACTATAAAGCAGTGCGATTGTAACTCTCGTACGTGAATTTTCTTGAATTCTGAAATCAAGACACTATAAAGAGCTGACTCGTAGATACCATATTCTTCTTTGTCAGTCATTCATTCGTTGGTAAAATATCAATCGGTAACTTGTAGATGCGAGATCTTTTGTAGGAAAGATCGATCATTCCGATCATCTGCAGAAATAGTACTGATGTACGTTAACGGGTTAATACTTCTTGGCATAAGTTCTATATACAGAATAGTTCCCAGAAACTTCATACGATGCGTGTGTTCTCAGCCTTCTTTGGATTTTACAGAGAACCCCAAAACAAATTTAGTTAAGGTTCCGCTTCATTTCAGAGACAGCAATATATATATATACCATTCGTACGGCAACGAAAGGAGAGCGACTGCTTTGGATTATTTTAGGTTTTCCAGAAAATCACGGTTTAAAAAAAAAATAAAAAATAAAAAATCCGAGCAGCATTATTATACAGTACGTAGTCGCCTCCATCATGCTTTTTGTTTCTGCGAGCGTCTCTTTCATGGGACTGGGAGGGAGAGAGAGAGAGAGAGAGAGGAGTCTAAAATTCTATAATGTCCAATTGACAAATTCCCCACGTCGCTGCACATTGTCCATCTTTATCCACTATCGCCTAATTTTGATTTAAACATAATTAGTTTCTCGATTTTGCTTAATGCAGAAAGCTATGCCCCATAGGTATCTGGACTTTGTCCATTTTCACCTGAAGTTTTGACAGCAAGGTGCAGATATATACATGTGTGTGTGTTTATGTCTATATGCTTCACTCTAATTTGAGACATATTCTTAAAAAGGAATAGTTCACTTCCGGTTTCTACTCCCCATAAAACAAAAGCATTAGTAAAATTTTGGAAAGTTACCTTTGATGTTTTTAGAAAAATGGTTTAACTGCCTATTGGTTTGTTGATAATTTTTCATGTATAATTTTGAGATATATATATATATATTTTCTTTTTAGACTAACAAGAATAATAAAATAGTTGTAGAATAACCGATAGATATATGAATTAATAATTAGTTTGTAGCATAGTAAAACTTAAATTAATCTATGTTTTTAATTACTATGCAATCGGTGTAAAATTAATCAAATTGAAAGAATGTTATTTTATGCACTGATGATGCAAACAACCAAACACTTATAAGATGATCTCAATCCTTGATATTTATAATTAATATTTTTATTAATAACTTAATAATATATTTAATATAATCTAACCATCTATTTATGTCGGTGCAATGAATCATTCACTAATATGTCGGATTGACATAAAATAATAATGATAACCCGTTTGCATATTCTTTCTTTTGGTCAAAGTACTGGATTAAACTGCGAGGAAGAAATTTCTCATCATGAAATTCTGCAAATTTCTACCCTAGAACTACTGAGTTACCTTTACATCCTTTGTTGATTAAGTACTAGAGGACAAAGAGACATGGTTTGTTCTGTTATGTCACAGTGTCACTCATGTATGAGCACTATTTATTTATTTATTTATTTTGGTTTTTTTTGTTTGTTTGGGAAAATAAAGGTACTATTAATCAGAATAATATTGAATAAAATGTCGGGAAGATTCTGAAAAAAAAAAAAAAAAAACAGCTCAGCTCAGGGCCTGAGGGACATTGATGATTAGCAAATCCCTTGGTGTCAGTCATGTTCAGGCAAACAGCAGCTTCAACCAAAAAAATTAATCTAAAATCCCCAATTAGGTGAAAAAAATTTTGGGTTTGTGTTTGTGTTTGTCTCCCTGTTTCCTTTTTGTGTTTGAATTGGGTCTTGGAATTAGTTGATCACCACCACCACCACCATCATCATCATCAATCTTTCACCTTTCCTAACCAAAACCCTATTTGATCTGAACCCCAAAACTCTCTTTTTCGTTACTTTTGTGTAGGGGTCTAGTGCTTAAACCGTACCCAGTAAACCCACTAAGTCTAGTAGGGTTTTCTAGAAACATGGAGCTGAACCCTCTTCTGGGTCCTCCTCCACTTGTTGTTTGAATCCCTTTGATCTCTTATTGGTTCCGAGAGAGAGGTTCAGAGGGGGCGGGGGGCTCTCGGATTTTGTTGTGTAGATTTATGCATGTAGGCGGGGGTATATGGCTTACCCACAACAACAACAGAATCAACAACAACAGCAGCTGTTCAATTCGCCGTTCGGGGACACGACGTTGACGAAGGTCTTCGTCGGAGGGCTGGCCTGGGAGACCCAGAGCGAGACGCTCCGCCGCCACTTCGAGCAGTACGGCGATATACTCGAGGCGGTCGTCATCACCGATAAGAACACCGCCCGATCCAAAGGCTATGGCTTTGTCAGTACTGTTAACTATTCTTCCCTTTTAAATTCGAAGCAAATTTTTCGAAACTGTTTTGATTAATCAATTAGCCTTTGTGTACTGTTGGAGTGTTTGGATTAGGAGATTGTTTCTTTTAAGGCTAATCAATTGCAGGGCAACTGAGATCACCAGCGCCAATCCTCGGTCGTCTGCAAGCTCCAAGAGCTGCTTACGTGGGGAGTCCTGGTTATCACCACCCTCTTTCTCATGCTTATCAGCCCGGGTTTGTTTACCCTTCTTATGGGTGAGTTTTGGATTTTCAAATTACTAATGATCATGTCAAGCTCACAGTCGAGATCAGTTGAGTGTGGAGCTTATGCAATTTGGCTATGCTCATCTCACATTTCAGCTTGGACCAAATGTTGTTATAGTGTAATTATATGTTTCAAGTATTATTCTTTAAATGTTGATCATAATGCAATTTGGCTCTGCTTGTATGCAGTTGTCTGATTTGGTGTTTTTACCTCAACATTTTAGTTTCAATAAAACCTGAAACTTCTGGTAGCTAAAGTCATATTTACAGTAGCAATTTACATGTAATATACATTGTTTTTTAAGGCATTTCATTCGAAGTCTGTTATCATCGAATGCTGGGACACGCTCGACCTCTACAGAACCATCCACTGTCTTTGGTAGCTTTTTTTTTTTTGTCCACTTTGTAGCTTTATGTTTTTGCCTTAGTGTCAGAACTTCACACGCTTTGATTAGTAACTGTAATATAGGTTTTTTTTTCTTGTAAAATTCATCAATTATAGTTATTCCTTCGCTTAACTAGTGACCAACCATCCTCAAAATGCTTGACAGGAAGCTTGGGTTCCTTACAATGTTAAAATTTGTCTTTATGATCTCAAGAGATTCATCAATTTCTGTATTTCAGGTACACAGCATATGGACCTGAATATGTCTACCCACAGGTGAATATTGTGTACATAATAACAGATTTTATATGGGATTAAAGAGTACAAGGGTCGTGCTTGATTGATGGAAAACTAACTAGCTTGCTATCGTTTCCTGTTCATCAAACTTTCAGCAGGGTGTCTATAGTCCGTACATGAATCAGCAATACCTTCAGATGTATGGTGTACCGGGGACAGTCAACCCTGGTGTATATCCTTATGGACAAGCGGGTCATTCTCTTTCCGGAAATCCTGCGTATACGGCGGTTCAAAGCTATGGAATTCCAGGCCATCATATAATGCAATTCACTGGGTCCAACGTCAGTGGAGCATCACCAGTTGCCCTTCCCACAATTCAAACACCATATCCTGCAGGTAATGTTTTCTTCCTATTCTTAGAAATGATAACGCATCTTTCTCAAGTTTTTATTATCCACACGTATAATTTCTGATCAAATTTGGTATTTTGTCTCTTGAAGATTCTATATTTATGGCTATCATTTTGCATGCTAGGCTGCATTTTTGACACATGTTATCAACTGATCATAGAGCACGGTAGCACATATGGAAGTCACCAAATTGCTTATGCAGTTGGATATAATTCATGTATAAGATTCTGATTTGCCCAGTTTTCTCAGGTATAGCTGCACCAGCTCCAGGACAGGCACAACTTTTACTTCCTACTAATTCTCCTCAATTCACCAGCAGTTCTGATCAAACTGCAGGATAAGTGGTAAATCAGAAAAGTCACATCTTGAGGTAGAGATCATCCCTGTTTTTCAATTGCATATATGTGCATTATATTATGGTTTTATATCAGTCTTTATGGGGTATGCAGGTAATCCTTAGATTGCAGCAGGACTAAGAGAAGCTACTGCTACTTAAGTGGCAGGTTCTAAATCTAGCCTTGCAAGTTATTATCTTTGCTTTCTAGAGGTATTTTCCCTTACAAATTAGATTTCTCTGTTAACATTGACACCTGTAGCATAGAGTTTGTACCTTATGCTCAATTCAAACAAATGAATATCTACCCTGACACGTTCTGTTTCAAGCCAACACCCATACAGAGTTTTGAAGTCTTGTTATGGTTGAACAGATAATGATGCTTGTGCATATTTTACCTGAAATCCTATAGTTATAGTTATATGAATTCGGACTGAACCAGCCAGCTCACTATGTGGATGAACCTCACACTTTGATCTTTTTAGATGTTTAGTTCACCTCTAAAGCAGTGGGTATTCCATAAACCACCTGCAGGAGGAAGCACACTGAAACTTGATATACGTTTTCATCAAGTTTTTATTATCCACACGTTAATTTCTGATCAAATATTTTGTCTCTTTCTTCTATATTTATGGCTATCATTTTGCATGCTAGGTGCATTTTTGACACATGTTATCAACTGATCATAGAGCACGGTAGCACATATGGAAGTCACCAAATTGCTTATGCAGTTGGATATAATTCATGTATAAGATTCTGATTTGCCCAGTTTTCTCAGGTATAGCTGCACCAGCTCCAGGACAGGCACAACTTTTATACTAATTCTCCTCAATTCACCAGCAGTTCTGATCAAACTGCAGGATAAGTGGTAAATCAGAAAAGTCACATCTAGAGATCATCCCTGTTTTTCAATTGCATATATGTGCATTATATTATGGTTTTATATCAGTCTTTATGGGGTATGCAGGTAATCCTTAGATTGCAGCAGGACTAAGAGAAGCTACTGCTACTTAAGTGGCAGGTTCTAAATCTAGCCTTGCAAGTTATTATCTTTGCTTTCTAGAGGTATTTTCCCTTACAAATTAGATTTCTCTGTTAACATTGACACCTGTAGCATAGAGTTTGTACCTTATGCTCAATTCAAACAAATGAATATCTACCCTGACACGTTCTGTTTCAAGCCAACACCCATACAGAGTTTTGAAGTCTTGTTATGGTTGAACAGATAATGATGCTTGTGCATATTTTACCTGAAATCCTATAGTTATAGTTATATGAATTCGGACTGAACCAGCCAGCTCACTATGTGGATGAACCTCACACTTTGATCTTTTTAGATGTTTAGTTCACCTCTAAAGCAGTGGGTATTCCATAAACCATTGGATCGAAGCACACTGAAACTTGATATATGTTCTTCATCATTGTATCAATGATAAACTTGTCTTTACTTAATATTTCTTTGCTGCTCTATATTATAAATCTTCTGAAAGGTTAATCATTGCTTGCAGGTCATTCATGATGGTCATCAGAGATACCGCAAAGTCAGTCAGCTATTAGATGTCGAGTCATTCTGAAGTGTACCCCTCCGAGTCATGAGCCTGAGAGAGCATGCATGGATTGCTCTTTCAGCTGGTGTCTGTAAAATATGCTGTTGTCCCTGCCCCGGCTCAAAGCCATCGGCATGTGATGCGTCTACGACGATTTGCTGGATATGGTTTCTGGCAAACCGTATAATAAGAAAACTACTGTAAATTTGTAAATAACCAAACTCCCCTACATATATATCTCCTGTATCCAAGAATCAAAGTCAAAATATGATTTGTTGTCTGGACCCAAGATATGGGTTCCACACTCAATTTCTAGTGCGCATTGGCATTGGTGTTGATGTCTCACCTTGTATTTACTCCCAGTGTGTTCCTCCTTACTGCATAGCAGAAAGTCATTGTTGAATATTGAATTTGTCTATTCAATTGGCGTTTATTCACTTCTCCTAGGGCTCTCCTGATTCTGATCTTATTCCATTTTTGCTACTAGTATTATTGTAAGATTCATAACAACAAAGTTTATATTCATTTCAGAAAAAAGGAAAAAAAAACTTTATGTAACACATTTCTCCAGAATCCTAACAACAGGTTGACCAATTATCATCTAATAACAAAAACATAACTTGTTCAACAACCACGAGGTCAATGAGAGGCATGTTATGTGAGTTTAAAGATGCCCATGTTTAGTGAGGCTGACGGTGCACATGCACAGTGGCGGACACAGAAATTTTTATGAGTAGGGGTAAAAAAAAATATTGAACAAACAAATATAAAATACTACAATTAATTAAACATAATTTTTCAATTTTTCGACATGGATAATATTTTCAATGAATACATATTGGGAAATTTTAAATACACACCTCAAACTGCTTAATACACATCCCTATTATTTTATATTTCAAATAAGATTTTATAGATAGATTAAATTACCAAAATAGACATTTGTATATTAAAAGAAAAATAATAATAATCATATCTTCCTTATATGATTCTATAATTATAAACACAATAAATTTCTATACATGCATCCTCATCTAAAACAAGAATAAAGTTAGAAACCATCTAATTTAAATTTTCCTTAAATAAATTGTAATTAAATGGGGTGAGAAACCATATAATTTAGAATTTCAAAATCAATGGCATTAAATGTTTTTAAAACAAATCGTTTTACTCCCACTTTTAGTTTTTTTTTTTTATAAGTTATGATTAGTCAATTTATTATCTAATATAAAACATTTTTATACCTGTGCTTTTTAATTGTTAATTTGTTTGAACATCCAATGACAATTTCGTAGTTTCGTCATTGTGGAGAAACTACTGATACAGTTTTGGTTAAATGTTCGACTCAAAATTTTCTTGATCAATATGGTGTTTGGTGGATGAGAACTCAAATAATACAAAACCTATTTCTAAGCATTTATTTGAAGGGAACAATAATGAATCCTTATGGATTTCTCAATAACTAAGACAAGTAATTAATATGGTCAGTTATACTAATCAAATTAAATAGTAGCCTTAATGTTGTTAAATAATAGTGTATTTTATGATTTGTTAGGTTAAGGATATTTTAGGTAATTTGGGTTGTGTATTTAGTAAAATATTATAATGAGAAATTAAATGGTAGGTGTATTGAGTAAGGAGTGTATATTAAGTAAATAAGGGTGTGTATTTAAAACTTCTCATACATATTCTAACTTCCTAACACATAAACTAACTTTAAATCAATATATTTCTTGACACATATTTTATTTCTATCTATTTACCATAAAATACACTTACTATATTTCCTAGCAAAACAAAAAAATGAAAATACAAAATCATCATGCATTAAAAAGAAACCCACTGTTACCCTTGATAGAGCTCAGACTCCTGACCTCTCAAATGAGAGATCAAAGCCTTACCACCCCACCTTATTACAATTTAATGTTAGTGATCATCATGTCGTTCATAAAAAAGAAGAAGTTAAAACTGATTAATTATGAAATCATGCATATGTGAAACTCTTATAAAGTAGAAATATAAAATTAAGAAGAGAAAGACTTGCGACTTGTAGACAAGTCAAATGGTTGCATAAATTTACACGTGTAAGTTTCCTTAGTTTAATTGCATTATTGTGACTCTGTGAGGCAGCATATT
The DNA here is from genome assembly GCA_024704745.1 of Rosa lucieae. NCBI lineage: Eukaryota > Viridiplantae > Streptophyta > Magnoliopsida > Rosales > Rosaceae > Rosa > Rosa lucieae. The sequence goes on from CM045493.1 coordinate 8,309,490, forward strand.
ACACAATAGTCAAGTTATGGGGCAGCATATATATTCCTCGGGGAAAAACCGATGAACATAGTGTTTTCGCTTAAAATCACACATTCTAGCCTCGCTTACATGAACATAGACACCGTCAAGTCTCGCGGACATTGTTAGTCTCACTCTCACTTACTATGCTCACCATTTACCTCGTGTGACGTGTCCATCACTTGCCATACCCACCGCTCTGTAACTTGGGCATTAATTAGAAGCAATTTTTCACTTGGGTAAAAATTGAAGTTGGGTGAGGAAAGCAGCCCACGGTCATAGGAGCCCAAACATGGTTTGCTCTTGTTTTATTTGATGGGAAAAACCAGAAGCAGAAGATCGAAGTGAATTGAATCTGTGAGAGAGTTTTGAGTAGAGAAGAAGAAGAAGATGGAAGAATATCCGGAGGAAATGCGGAGTCCACCGGTGAGTCTGGTCTCAGTCGTCGGCTGCTCGGAGCTCCACTCCTTCATCTCCACACACCTCCACTCTCTCGACCCTCCGATCAACACCTTGGCCTTGCCGGACCTCTCCAAGGTCTCTCTCCTCTTACCTCCCCCCAAGCCCAATCCCGCCGACTCCTCCGCCGCCGCTGCGCCTCCTCCCGCCGGAATTTTGAAGCGCGATTGGCTTCTCAAGCACCGCACCAAAGTCCCCGCCGTTGTCGCCGCCCTCATCTCCTCGGATCGGGTCTCCGGCGACCCGGCCCAGTGGCTCGAGCTCTGCTCCGAGATCGACAATCTCAAGGGGCTCATCCGCGGCCGGAGCATCAAATTGGTCGTCGTCGTCGTCAACTCCCACTCCACTGGTTCGTAAAACCTCAAATCTCCCTGATTTAATAATGTGCAAACCAATTTGATTGTAATTGATTCGGTTCGATTCGATTCTGCAATGTAGAAGAAATCTCTGAAGATCAAATGGTTGCGGTGAGGAAACGAGCTGAAGTCGATGCCAAGTATCTTCTCACGTTTTACACCGGCGAAGATTCTCAGCTTAAGCAATCTCTGCATAGGTGAAAATGCAGTGCTCATGCTCAGTTTTGCATTCTGTCTGTTTGTTAGGTTCGCAGTTTTTTGTGATTACAGAGTGTTGTGCAGATTGGGAACTGTATTTGCCGAGCTAGCGGGCATGTATTACAGAGACGAAGGAAGAAGGATTAAATTGCGCATTGAGAGGAAGAGTTCTGGTCCTACTGACTTGAACATTCGATATTCCTTCAAAGTGAGTTCCACTGTTTTCCCGGAATTCATAGCCAATAATCTCCATATCGTTTTCGGATGTTTGGAATGTTTCTCATGCTATGTATCAATTTCGTGAATTTCTAGGTTGCTGTGTATGCGGAGTTCAGAAGAGACTGGGTGGAAGCTTTGAGGTTTTATGAGGATGCTTATCATATGCTACGTGAGGTATCCCCCTCTGGGTAGTTTTTTCATTTTTTAAATTGGGTGTGGTTGAGATGGTTAATAGCTTCTCGAACTAATCTAAGAGTCTGAATTTTCATCAACGATCTGCCATGGCTGTGGTGGTGTGGAAATGGTGGCTTCATTCATTCTTTTTATGCATGTAAATCTGTTTGAAGGTGATTCCCGGGGTATCAACTAGGTTGTCAGCCATTCAACGGTTAGTGGAGATAAAAACTGTGGCAGAGCAATTGCATTTCAAAATCTCAACTTTGTTATTGCATGGTGGAAAGATTATGGAAGCAGTTATATGGTTCCGCCAACACAATGCTTCGTACAGAAAGCTCAAAGGATCACCAGAAGCTATATTTCTTCACTGGGAGTGGATGAGCAGACAGTTCTTGGTGTTTGCCGAGTTGCTGGAGACAAGTTCAGCAGCCATTCAGAGCATTTCACATCTAACTGCAGGCACTGCAGATAGACCTTTGACCGAGTGGGAGTTTCAGCCAGCTCATTACTATCAGGTGAGAAGTACTGCTTATCTTTTCTAGTATCCTATTTGTACCGGACTTTAAAGAACTGCATGATTTGACCCCTTTAAGTTCCATAACCAGCACGATAGTTTTGTTAACCCATTTACTTCACAATAAGAAGCTGCTGGTTGGTCAAGATTTCTCCAGTTGCTACAAAATTAGACTTTATAACCAGACCCATCCTATATCCTTTATTTACTATTTTGTGTAGACTGGCTGATGTAAGTTCTAACTAACAATCAGATCATATTAACCAATTATTGATTTATAATACTTTAATCTTGAAACAGTTAGCTGCTCATTACTTGAAGGAGAAGAGATCTTCTTTGGACTTTGCAGTTTCTATGTCAGAAGGTGAGATTGATTATAGTGCTGAATCTGTGGCACCCTCATCCCATATGGGTCAGTTTGCTCGATTGATTGAACAAGGAGATGCATTTGTCATGCAGCCGTAAGTCTCTATCCCATGTTATTTCTTCTTCTTGATCTGCATGGATACCCTTACTGAAGTTTGCTAATTTTTCAACTTGCAGCCTTACTGATGAAGAGTATATGCGTTATGCAATTTCTGAAGGAAAAAGGTTCCAAGATTCCTTTGAAATTATTGCTTTACTCAAAAAATCTTGTGAATCTTACAATAATCTAAAAGTCAGGAGAATGGCTTCATTTTGTGGGTTCCAGATGGCCAGAGAATATTATGCTGCAGGTGATTTTAACAACGCCAAACTTCTTTTTGATGACATTGCAAGTCTATACAGGCAAGAGGGATGGGTCACTTTGCTGTGGGAGGTATTAGGTTACTTGAGTGAAGGTTCAAGGAAACACAGCAAAGTTAAAGAATTTATAGAGTACTCCTTTGAGATGGCTGCACTCCCTATATCAGCTGATACTGGGATCCAGTCTTTTAGATTCGAAGAATCTGGTCCAGCTGGGCCTGCTACCCTCCAACAAAGAGAAACAATACATAAAGAAGTTTTTGGGCTTGTTAGTGAAAAGCTGGGGTTGGCATCTACTGAAAACGGTGATGATGTCAAAGTAAGCGGCACCAATCCACTTCACCTTGAAATTGATCTCGTCAGTCCCCTTAGATTGGTACTCCTTGCTTCAGTTGCTTTTCATGAACAAATAATCAAGCCTGGCTCATCCACATTGGTTACACTGTCACTCTTATCACAGTTACCACTTAATTTTGAGATTGATCAATTAGAAGTCCAGTTCAATCAGTCTCATTGTAACTTTGTGATCATGGATGCCCAAAAGCCTCATGTAGCTTCCTCGACTGATGGTCAATCAGGTCACCGAAGAGAGACTGCTCCATCTCTGCGACTTTCTACAAACAAATGGCTCCGGTTAACGTATGACATCAAATCGGGTATGCCTCCATGAGCATTCTGTAATGTTTAAATTATACATTAGAGTAATTCTGTTACTCATGCAGCATATACCTGGCATGTCATTGATTCACTGGTCTATTTGGACCATTTGCATATCTTGATATGCCTCCTGAGCTTGTTATACTCTAATGAATGTTAGAATGAACTTTTCCGGTCGTAACACGCAACCGATAAATGCTACAACTGATGACCGGTTATATTTATCTGTCACAAATCACAATCGAATTAGATGGTTTGTGAGTTTTGTGAATTTGTTTCTCTTTTTATTTATTATGGCATTAGGAGAGGACATTATTAACATTTGTTTGGGTTTGTATGATATATTTCTGTGCTCCACGAAAGTAATTATTAGACACATAAGTGCCTGCGGTTCAATTCATGATTTCTGCAGTCCCCATGTGGTTCATTGGTAATTCAGTTGGTTAACCCATAGCCAGACTTCAAGTGACTGCTTTATACTTCAGAATTAGATTACTTCCCCGCATTCCCTTTTTTTTTTTTTTTTTTTTTTTTTTTGTATCAGTAGTTATCTTAGTATCATTGCTGGTTTTGTTAATTCTGTCATTCCCTTATTTTTCTCTGATTGTAAAACAACTTTTTATTGTTCAGATCAAAGTGGAAAGCTTGAATGCATATCTATTATTGCCAAAATGGGACCGCACTTTACTATCTGTTGTAGAGCTGAAAGTCCTGCTTCAATGGATGATTTGCCTCTTTGGAAATTTGAAGACCGTGTGGTTACCTATCCAACCAAGGACCCAGCTCTGGCATTCTTCGGTCAGAGAGCAATTCAAGTTGAAGAACCAGACCCGGAAGTGGATCTTACTTTAGGTGCTTCTGGCCCTGCATTAATTGGAGAGAGCTTCATAGTACCTGTTACTGTCACATCCAAGGGACATGAGGTTAATTCGGGTGAGTTGAAGATCAATCTGGTGGATGTAAGGGGAGGTGGTTTGTTTAGTCCAAGGGATGCAGAACTATCTGCGGATAGTCATCATGTTGAACTTCTTGGTATATCTGGATCAGAAGGAGAAGATGAATCCCAATTGGATACCGATGAAATTAAGAAAATTCAAAAGTCTTTTGGATTGGTTTCAGTTCCTAAACTCAAAAGTGGAGACTCATGGTCATGCAAATTGGAAATCAAGTGGTATAGACCCAAACCAGTTATGCTGTATGTATCACTGGGTTATTCTCCAGATAATAGTGGATCAAACGCACAAAAAGTTAATGTGCACAAGAGCTTGCAGATTGAAGGAAAGAATGCAATCTCAATTAGCCATCGCCTTATGCTTCCTTTCCGCAGGTACCCGTTGTTGCTTTCTAGGACAAAATCAGTTCCTGATTCTGATCAGTCAGTGTCGATGCCTTTAAACGAAACAAGTGTACTCATTGTTAGTGCTACGAATTGCTCAGAGGTGCCACTTCAGTTACTATCATTATCTATTGAAAGAGATAATGATGACACTGAAGGGTCATGTTCTTTGCATGGAGGTGAGGACCTTTTAAACCCTGCCCTTCTTGTTCCAGGAGAGAAGTTTAAGAAGGTGTACACTGTCACTTCTGAGATGAATTCTTCAAAGCTTATATTAGGTAATGTGTGTCTTAGATGGAGAAGGAATTCTGGGACTAGAGAACAAGCTGGTTCTGCGGCTCCAGTTATGACTAACCACAAACTTCCTGATGTGAATCTGGAATCATCACCTCTTGTCGTGAGTTTGGAGTGTCCTCCTTACGCAATCCTTGGCGATCCTTTCACATATTTTGTTAAAATTCAGAACCAAACAGAACTGCTTCAAGAGGCCAAAATTTTCCTGGCAGATGCTCAAAGTTTTGTAATATCTGGGTCTCACAGTGACACGGTATATATTCTTCCAAAATCTGAGCACATCATCAGTTACAAGCTTGTCCCGCTTTCCTCAGGGGAACAACAGCTACCCAGATTCACTTTAACCGCAGTTAGATATTCCACTGGGTTTCAGCCTTCAATTGCTGCATCTACTATTTTTGTTTTCCCCTCTCAGCCTCATTTTAAGATGGTTGCTGTGGGAGACGACAGGAAGGAATCAGTGGTGGCTGAATGATTGCTTTCTGTTCAATATACTTTCTGAAGAAATAAGCACAGCCATGCTAAGTGGGCATTACTACTGGTTGACAGATTTGCCAGATGCATGGTGTTGGATTGATGTCCCTTGTAATAGAATGACCAATCGTGAAGATCTTCTGCATTACAGTTTTGCTGGAACTATTGTCTTCAATGGGAGGGATGAAGTCTGGACCCCGAAAATTCTGTCCGAAGGCAGAATTAGGCATGTGTGTGTAATGGGGTGGAAATGGTATAAATCCATGGATGTTTCAACTTTCAACATCTCAAGCTTTGGTGTAAACAACTTCATGTAGTGGAGAAAATAGACATCATCTAAATATCACTCATGTCTTCTTAGGGCGGGATTTCGTGGCAGTTGTGCCCAGGAAAACTTGTTGTCAATATTAATTTTTTTGAAATAGGCTTCAGCCAACAAAATTTCGTCGCAAAAATTGTTATACCGGCTAACTTCGTGGGCAATATATTTCTGTGTATTATTTTCTAAATTTGCAGGTTTTTGCCGACAAAATAACCGATAAATATTGTCAGAAAAAGTGTCCATTTCGATGAAAGAAAAAATTGGAGATTTTTGGCATCGAGTTTTTATCAGTAATTTTTCTAGGTTCTTACTGATGGAAAATCGCAACGACATATTCATCCATTCCATGGGCAAATCCTCCCAGAAGAAAATAAGACGTCATATTTTTACTGATAACAATATGTTGGCTAATGCCACAAATTTTTTTATAAACACTCACAATAGCCAACAAAATCATTCGTTGGCAAGAAGCTCCAGTAAAGATAATAGGAACGCACCTTTCCAATATTTTATCAACTTGAACTGCATATTGTTAGATTAGGAGCATTAGTATGGCAGATTACCTAGAATCGAATCTTATGAAATCACAAGCTCCATAGGTCTTGATACATTACGCTTCAACAAAAAAGAAGAACAAGCAGCATAGCCCTAAACATTACAACATCTCTCATTATCAACCATTCAACCGGCCACATCCTTTGGGGACATGGTGGAAAGTATATTGTCTTGTTTGTACAACCAATTCGGTTCCAATGATAGAGAGAGTAAAAAAAGGCTTTCAATTTATATAGACTCCGGGCTTGTGGACGGTCTAATTCGTGAGGGCATTCGCATGGGTTTATTTATTGCACCACCAAATCTATTGTGTAAGGAATCCTTTGGCGTGATGGACATTTTGTTTAATGCATTATCAACTTCATCGAATTGTTGTTCCTCCAAGCATTGCAAAATCTCATAATCCATGACGTTCTCCTCATTGTCAACCGCAAAAGCTTCATCACCATCTTCATCGCTGGAACCTTCTTTTTCCTCGTCGTAGGTTCGTCGAACCATTGACCAGTATATGAAATTGGGCCGTACGAATCTTAATATAGAGAAAAGCTATTGTTAGCAAAGCATGCAAAACAATTTTAAAATGTTGATTCTTACAGCTAATTTTTCATTTTGCTTTCCACACAACTGTCCAGAGGCAGTGTCAATGTGAAAAGGCGTGGCCGCTTGGAGTCCCAAATCTTTGGTTTTCAAAACAAGCATTTACCGGCACTGTTATTTATCAAAAAGCACTGAAAAGATGAATTCAAAGCTACGACAAACCTGTCACTATTTCTCAGCAAACATGGGTCAAAAGGGAACAACTTGTGAAGCTCTTCCTTTCCACCCCATACCCATGAATATTCGGATTCCAGACCATCATCAAAATCAAATTCCTCAGCCGTGATTAAGCCAGCTGCATTCGCTTGCCATAGGAACTCCTTCACTATGGAAGGCGCACACGCCTATTGAAAAGACGAAATAAATTAGGCACTATGATCTGACAGATAGAGGGAAAATTATCCTCAAGTGGCCTGAAAGAGGATGAAGGGCCAAGAACCTAACAAGATATAACAACTATGCCAGTTTATTGTCCGGGGGTGACGCTTCATGACAAGAGATGCTTCTACAAATCTTAAGGTTGTACTCCAACACAGTCCTTACCTTCAATGGGCTAATTTCAGTGCTCAAAATCGACTCTAAAGGCAGACCAGCAAGCAACGACTTTGATTGAGGATCATCCATCAAAGATCTCATTCGGAAGCACAGCAAATACATGATGGCCTGTTGGACACAATAACCATCAACATAGGTACCAAAAGACAATCAAGGGAAAGAATGCTCTGCTCTAATTCCATGTAAGACTGTAAGTAAAGCAAATTTGATGTTATGAATATAAGCACAAGATATCATTTTTGATACAAAATATAATTAACATTAGAATATGAGCACACGGATCACATGAGGCTACTTATAAAAAAGGATCCTCTTGTTCAGGTTAAAAACAGTGGGCTTGGGCCAGAAAATTTATAGGTATAGTTAACCTCGTCAGCTATTAGATGCAAGATCTTCACCATATACCAGAAACACATTAGTACAAATTACAATAGTCAAAATGGGAATACTATATGTCCATTACACGTCACACTCAGGTCAAATTAGACTAAGCATGTTCATATACTAAACGATTTTATTACTATTTCCTAAACCAAACCATTGTCAGGTGAAAGAGATATATACCTGACACGCAGCATAAAATAATTTATCTTTTTCTGGGTTTACTCCACCTTTCTTCGTTTTGATATAGTTAAAACACCAACCCACCAACCTGAAACCAGAATAGTTTATGTATTAGACAAATTCCTCGTCTCTTTCCTTTCTTGAGTCTCAATATTTGGTCATTGTAATAACACAAATTGAATTTGGATTGTGTAGGTTTAGAAACAACCTTTTTAGCGTTTGAGCAACTATGGAGGCTGACATAAACATCGCTCGAGACAAGTAGCTAGCAAGGTACGCAACAGCTCTCATCCTGCATGAAACCCAACAGAAAATCTAAAACTTTAGATCTCTAATATCCGGAAATCTCTTATTTATTCACCATAAGTAGAGTACTGTTGAAGACCACAAGATATTGTACTGGTAAACAAACCGAAAGGGAGCAAAAAATTAGGAGGTATGTGACAGAACCCAATGCCAAAAAGCTACATCCCCCTTACAGACTTGAGAGAACAATAGATTTTGAACCAAAAAATTTCCCTCCAAAGTTCTTCCATTTTCTAGAACACATGAGGTGACTACATGTGGGTCTGTCAATAAACATGTCAAATATGCCTCGTGTCTAAAGTCTAAACCATGTTGTAAAGCACTCACAAAAGGTACCATACACAAGTTTCAGACGTTCCTTAGCAAAGTATTAAAACCTCATACCTTCACCCATAGGTCCCATACAAAAAAATAGTATATTGTATCAATTAGACAAAACCACAAATGAAATAGTATATCCAATATTTCAGACAAAATATTTAGCGCACTTCAAGTTGTTGGAAGATGACAGTCCTTGAAGCAATATAACATGAAAGTAATTAACTCAATAATAAAGTAGTGAATAGACAATCATTGACTGTAGAACACCAAATGCAGGCATATCACCTGAGACATGTGAGGTTGGCATCGTAAAGAAAAATTTCGACAAGGTTTGTGGCAAATTCCTCACCACAGTTTACAGGATCAAGAGCACAGGCATAAAACATCACAAACTGCAATGAAGAAAATTCAATACAATGATTAAAAATCAAATAAATAAAAAATAAAAAAGCTATCTATATCTTGAAGCATAAAAGAAAAAAAGACCAACAGAAAATATCGATTAATGACGATGTCTACCTGGACAAATTTTGACTTGCATGCGGTCAAAACTTTGTTCCTAAATGTCTCGAGAAGAGTTTTGAAGACCTAGAAAACCATATAAATGTGAGAACTAGAGAGAGAATTCTATTCAACAATTGAACTGGAAAAACAATAAGTGATGTATATACCTCACTCAACCGGCCACCAGCTTCACAGGATTCAAGGTGCTCAAAAGTTAACACCATCAAGGTATCCAACTTTTCAGCAAAACTTTTCAAAGTTACGTCGTTTATAGTTGCTTCTCTTGCATGCTGTATAAAATTTACTTTCAATCACTTTACCATGAATGACTAAATCCGTCATAAGCAGTCAAGAACAACAACAATAATGTGAGGAACAAATGGTAAGAAAATTCCTCATTGTCAAATGAAAACCATACAACATACTAGGATTTTTGAATAGGACAGCTATTTAATGAACGTCGCCCAAAATAATCAGATAATCTTTCTTGATAAATCCTAATCATTTCTTTTCCTGTTACATATCAACATTCTTAGCAACTTCTTGTAAACATTGTTTTGACTAAAATCATTATCAAGAGAGTTCAAATTCATACACTTCCACCTAACTGTACTAGCTTTGAATCTCAAACTATTTAGAGTTAAATCTCCATCTTCCTCAGTTCTCCAAAATACATTCGTTACGCATATAGTATTGCAATGCTTGCATATGCATGACGTGATCACTTATCCAGTTTAACCCAATTCAATCATACCTCAGTACCATCATTCAGAAAATCTTCTGTAAAGTCGTCCACATCTTCTAGCTCCATCTGAAATATTCCATGATCTTGTAACACTTTGTCCCATGATCCCATTTCGACCTGTAGGAAGTCAGTTCATTTGAATTATGAACAAATGCTTTTTATTACTCTCAAGTCTCAACTATTAATTGTCTTTCCAAAAAAAAATGCTAAATCAAATTGAACACACTGTATACATACATCCAAATGTAGCAGCAATTCCACCACCTTCGTAAGCATGGAAACTCGAACAACTTCACCAAGTGCACCACCCTCCAACTTTAACATGTTCTCTACGAATATCACAAGACCATGTGTACTCTACAAGAACAATACAGCATATCTTTAGAAATAGCAATGTACACAGAAAAGAACCGGTCAAAATGCAGACTTCGGAAGGAAGGAAAAAATTGCAGCTCCAGTAATGAACCATGGTAGGAGAGAAAAGTATTTCACTTAGACCCCAAAAATGTTATACAAAGCAATATATGAGGAACACCGGCCTAACTAATCATGTCCAATTTGAAATCCTTTTTTTTTTTTTGGTCAATCCATATCTTACTTCAGTACTATCAGAAATCTAGTAATGATTAGACACTACACTTTCTGAGTTAACAGAATTTTAGTACTAGATAAAGCGAGCGGTGAACTTACAGTTCCCTTCATTTGCCGATATAGCTCTAGACGATCAGAAACTATAGTCACTATTCTTGCAGGGGAAAGTGGAACCACATCAGCTATATCTTTCAGAGCTGAATGCACACGAGTTAAAACTTGGTCCTTCTTTGTAAGGCCAGACGGCAACTTCAACTTCTCCAAGAAATTTGAAGGCGTCTCGAAATGGCGTGTAAGCATAGCCAGGCATAGATCAAGATACTTCCCACTTGAAGCAGCCTGCATCATTGTACCTATCTTTAGCTTGCAATTTCATCTCTAAAAGCTTTGAAAGTAACAATCGCAGAACCGTAGTACTAAACATACATACCAAGGAAATAATCAACTCAATCAATGCATCCATCACATCAGGCCCATAGTTCCACAAGCTCATCGCGAAAAGCTGAATGCAAACCTAAGGTTCAATAACACCACCAAAATCGAAACACACTGAAAAATAATAGAACCTAAACACTAAACCCTCACCGGAGAGAGAAGGCCAACATGTACAGCACTGTCAATATAAGAGGCTGCTCCGGACAGTCCCTTCAAGCTCGCCTGCCACATCGAAAACTCAAATTAAATCGAATCGAATCGAACAAGCTTCACTTCAAATCAATCAATTACAGCTTAATTATCAAAATATACTAACCACGAGCTTGGCGACGTCATCGGGAGAGTGCCGTTCTCTAGGGTACAGACGCCCGACGAGCTCTCTGTAGTTCTCAACAGACACAACATCGCCCTGAGCCGAAGAAGAAGAAGAAGAAGATTCCAGATTCAAACAACTCAGTCAAAATTCCAAAGAATAATCGAATCAGACGGTGAGGAACGAACTCAGGTTTTGAGAAATTCCGAAAAGACTTACAGAGGAGACTGAGAGGAGAACATCCTTGACGTGTAGAGCTAGGTCGTAGTCGGAGTAAACGCCGCCGTCATCCATATCAAGGTCTTGCCGGAGCTCGACGCCCATGGTCTTCTTCGCCGAAAGAGAGAGAGAGCAGGCAGTGTTTTGCAAAAGCGGCGGAGGCTCGCTCGCTCTCTATTTCCCTTTACTCGGTTCTCCTCTTTAAACGCGGGAGACTATTTACCTTTTTTTTTTTTTTTTTAGAATTTACCTCTATTCAACAAATTTCAAGTAAATAAACGTGTTATAAATTTAGTTAAGAAATGGATGTGTTTTTGAGTTTTGATCGCTTACGTTGCAAGTTACTCAAATGTTAAAAAAAATATATTATGAAATGCTTATGAAATATTATTGTTATTCGTAAACAGGTTATGAAATGTGAACACCCAAATTTTTCTTCTTTTCTTTGCAAAATTTTCTTTTGTTAAGTGAAAAGCTTCATCAGTACATGTGATTATAAATAAAAGAATACAATCAAGGGTTTGATTTGATTTCCAAATTGGGTTAGTTATGAATAATTTTTAATCAGCAAGAATTTAAGGGGAAGAGAGAAGCTAACAAAATAGAATGTTATCGTGTTCAACATTAGCAAAAATGCAGGCCTGGATTTTCAATTGGACTCATAAAATGAACTAGAAATGTTAACATTTGAGTCCTAATTCAAATTTGTTTAGAATTGGAGGAAAACTTTCCCAATGAAGGGAAAAAAAAAAACTAGATGGCCCACACACTATGTTTGTGACAATTATTATTTTTTTTATTTAAATTGGAGGTGGGAAGTTTTTTTTTACAGGAATAGGCAGATTTCATGGAAGTGGGTGATTTTTTCACGCGCTTATTTGTTTCTTACTTTTACAATATTTTTTTCTATTTTCTGTTTATTTTATAATTTGACTATATTATCCTTATCAATTTTATGAATAATAAAGTTTTTAAATATTTCAGAATTATTTTGGTACATTTTTTTTTTTGCTGACAAAACATCTTATCTTAATAAAATAGTATTTGGACCTTAGCATTTTACACGAACGGACCAAATCTGTCGAACCGGAACTGTTCGTATTTATAATGGTAAATTGCAGTTTTGGATGCCTTAACGATCACCAAATTGGCTTAAATTTTGCAGAGGTGATCTATACACTAGGACCTAAAAACTGAACGGTTAAGATGTAAAAATGTGGCCGGAAAGTAGTCGAAAACATGAAATCCGTACCGTCCGCACCTGAGACGGACTGTATATATATATATATATATATATATATATATAATGGAGAAGACAAATATACATAAGTCTCCACTCTCTAACCTCTACCTAAGACTATATTTATAGGCCATAAATTAATACCCATTACAATTTCATTTTCTTTATTTGTTTCTATGAACATATGTACAAAATCCACTACTGGGACTACGGATTTCAGTATAGCTCGGCTGCTCAAGCAATGTGCTTATACTTAGAGGTGTGGTGCGTAGTAAATTCAAAATTTACTCGGAACGTTATTATTACTATCTGACAAGTGAAAACCATAGGCCCGGTTGTGGGTATTGCCTATTATAACTCTCTTCTTCATATGAAAATATCATGAGATTGATCAGAGGCAGAGGGAAAGGTGACTGTTGAGAGCTTAGAACACTTTTTCTTGCCCAAGCAGGGAGAAACATTGCTCCCTTGTTTTCTAAATTTTCAATTGCTACTAGCTGTGAAAGTGTGAAGTTAAATTCATTCTTGGCCAGATCAATTTTGTTGGTTTTATTTTTTAATACGATATTCGGTCGGTCTATGTTTAACTTGGTAACATTAGTACATCTTTGTAAGCGAAAGAATTATTATTATTATTATTATTAGGGTCCATAAAAACTGTTTTGCTTAGTAATCCAGAGTAGCTTGGGCCTAAGCCGTACGGCCCTTCCCTTATAATGTTAATAAGACATAAAAAGACCATTCGGACATTATTTGGAAACTAATAACGAGGGTTGTGACCATCGCCGTATCTTAAGAGGTCAAAGCGGTGGTGGATCATCAAGTTGAGGAAAGAGATGGAAGAATAGGTTCAGGTACTGCATGCTACGACTCGATCAGTCATTGAGGGCTTAATTTCTATGCAATTTTTTAGGATCACCAAGACAAACACGTTGCCGTATCGATTCGATCCGATCCCAAAATATATATATATATGCTGATGATTCTTTATGCATGTTCTGTTATTATAGAATTGAAGAATTAAATTGTTATTTACAAGTTTTTGCTTCTCAATCTCCAGTTCTCCACTGATGGTGACCTAATTTATTCATTACCTATCAAGATTGTTGCAAACTCTGAGCAGTGAGAAACGAGGAGGTAATAGCGCAATCAAATTCGAGGTATTTCTTTAACTTATTTTATATGTTGAACTCAATCAAATTGATTAGTTTGTGGGATCTCATTTCTCATTTACTCAAAAGTAATTCAATCAGAATGGAAAATCAAGCTTGTTTCTTTGTATGTATGGAGGATGATTCACTATTCATTACATAGACTCTGCTTAATTGGCTTTGCATATCATCTCAAATTTTTTCATTGTGTGTCGGATTGAAGAATAGTTGGGAATCCCAATATTAAATTGTCATGCACGCACGTATTACTAATGATTACATTCAAGAAGGATGATAAATACCTCTTGTGATTTTTATTTTATTTGCCTCAGTTTAGTTTTGTGAGCCGAGGATCGGACTGAGTACACATGGCGAGAACATGCTCCCAGGATGTGTTGTCCGACATTCTTTGTAGATTGCACGTAAAATCTTTGAAGAGATTCCAATGTGTCTGCAAATCTTGGTATGCTCTAATTAGGCACCCAAGTTTTGTCACCAAACACCTCCACTTTCACAGCAGACAGAACAAGAATACTCGTTCCTTCCTGCATTCTCACTCCCTGGATCAACGTTACAGTTATGAGTTGCCCATTGATCAACGAAAAGACACTTGTTTCAGCTTGGTCAATTTAGACGAAACCACTGGTGGTATTGTTTCTCTTGATTGGCTTAAGTTTTCAGATATTTCAGACCAAGGAAACAAGTTTCCGAATTATTGGTATGGAGATGTAGAAATTTCTGGTCCACGCAATGGCATATATTGCCTGCATGAAGCATCTCAAGATCACAGCGATGTAATTGCACTGGTGAATATTTCGTTGAGAGAATTCAAGCTAGTTCCAAAACCAGAACAATCGATTATTTGGCATCCAGGTTATTTTGCACTAGACTGGGTCGAAATTGGTTTTGATCCTAAAACCAATGATTACAAGGTGTTTTTTTTCAAGGAATTATGCAGTACTGATACCCAGGAAAGTGAACGTCAGGCTGCAATATATCATTTAAGTTCTAATTCATGGAAAAAGCTAAGTGCTCCTTTGCTTGAGCATGTTATTCTATATTTTCGAGATTGTAATATTACTGACACCTATGTCAACGGACGTGTTCACTGGTTGGGTTTTGAGGACTACCCTGGTCGCAGAGATTGGTGTATTCTTTCTTTTGACATGGTTAGTGAAGTGTTTGCAAAGATAAAGCTTCCAGACTTGAGTATTAATTGGGACGAAACTGAATATCTTCTTGCAGTGTTTAATGAATCTCTTTCTCTTATTCTTTATCCAAAGACGCCAGATTATCCCATGTTTACAGGTTACATTAAATGTTTTGACATATGGGTTATGAATGACTATGGTAACGACAGATCTTGGACTAAGCTTTTCACAACTGGACCAGTTGCATCTGCTTACAGACTACTAGGTTTTTGGCGAAATGGCGACTTTCTTATACAACATGATTTTGGATACACCATCTCTTACGACCCAGGTACCCAAGAGATCGAGCCGCTTTGTTTTGGTGAAGGGCTTCATTTGAACCAATCTCGTATCTACTCAGAGAGCCTAGTTTCAGTGACGGGGAATGCACGAAATGATTTTGAAATAGTAGTTGAAGACTTTCCCTTCGTCATGACTCCAGACATGAAGAGAGTCCTAGACTACATAGAGAAATGTCCATCTTGTTCCCGTTTAACTTCTGATTGAATTTTACTTCTTTTGTAGACTAAAAGTTTTTGAAGTCTAAAATTCAAATAGCTCCCACCTTTGTGTTGGCTTCATAGTATTTTGTTCATATATATATATATATATATATATATATATATATATATACAGGCGTTCTTGGTTGCGGACGTCCATACCTAAGGATTAGGTACGGATTTCCATTTTTTCCCCCCTTTTCGATCACACATTTAGATCTTAACCGTTCAGTTTTTAGGTCCTAATGTATAGATCATCTCTACAAAATTTCAGCCAAATTGGTGATCGTTAGGGCATTCAAAACTGCAATTTACAACAATGAATACGAACGGTTCCGGTTCGACAGATTCGGAACCGTTCGTATTCATTGTTGTAAATTGCAGGTTTGAATGCCTTAATGATCACCAATTTGGCTGAAATTTTGCAGAGATGATCTATACATTAGGACCTAAAAACTGAACGGTTAAGATCTAAATGTGTGATCGGAAAGAAGGAAAAAAATGGAAATCCGTACCTAAGGATTAGGTACGGACGTCCGCACCTGAGAATGGTTGTATATATATATATATATATATTATTTCTTGGAGCCTGCTTTTACTAACAATCTGTTTTTTCTTTTGATTGATCACTTATAAATTGAACTTTTTTGTTTGTCTTGCATTTTAATTCTAGCCATGAGTCATAACAATTGATGTTATCAACACATGCTAGCTATTGTACATAGCTTGCTTGCTTTTTAACCGAGTGAAATGTTAAAGATTATCGCGGATAATTTAAATAAACTAACTGTAAACAAGATGATGGCTCAATCAATAATGGATCCACAAACTCTAATAGTCTAATCTACATTCTTTTATTTATTTGTTTGTTGTTTTCACCATGACATAGTGCAGTGGCGGATGTAGAATTCGAATTTGGGTGGGTTACATATTTAAGTGTCTTCTTTTGGGCAAAGTCCAAAAAAAATTTCGATACAACTATACGTAAATGTAAGAAATATCATTTTGTATTGTAGTCAACGGATGTCAGGATGTGAGAGTATTTGGAAGAGAGTAAGCAGTGGCTTATTGGCTATGATAACGAGAGTGAGAAACCTGAGTGAAGAAGAAAATGAGGACTCAATCGCTGATTAGTGATGAAAATGACGGAGAGGAGACTAAAAACCTATTCCTAATTATTTTCAGGTGGGCTTTAACATCAAGACGACAACATTTTATTCACACTTCTATATGAAATTTTTTTTTTCTCTAAAATTTTCGGGCGGGCTTGAGCCTATCCCATGATGTATGTAGATCCACCAGTGACATGGTGTGATTCTAACCCAATTCTGACCCTCCACCAATTGTTCAAATTCATTGACTGAAAACTGTTTCGAGCCGCAATGGTGACACTAACGGTGATGATCATGAAGGTTAAGCCAAAGCTCTGTGCGCCAAGGGAGATGAGAATAAGGAATATAAGCATATCAGCACATATATGTATTTGTAAGAAAGCTGCTCAAGACTTCATATACATATAAAATAATAAAACGGCCAAAGATATTTATTACATAAACTGCAGGTATCTACAGTAGCAATAGTACTACCTGAGTACCATGAGACTGGGCGGAGGCATCACAAGCTTTTTATTCTTAATTTTTTTTAATTTTTTTTTGGGAATCTTTTTATTCTTAATTTATATATAAAACAAAGAAAAGGTCGCTAGCTAGCTAGCCACTTCTTGCTTTTTACTATGAGACCGGGCGAAGGTAAGGGGAAGGTGACTGGCAGCCTTTTAGTACACCCTGTATAGTCCGCACCGCTTTTAGAACAATTCCTGAATTGGCCTTGAGCTGTTAAGCAGAAATATATTTGAAATAGAAACTGGTGTCCGTCGTTCGATTGGCATTTAATCCTTGTCCACAATTCAGTGTCATCAAATATTGCCTGTCCCAACTGTGTCATCGGATACCCGTTCTTGCTTGGTAAAATTCCTGTAGAGAAAACAAATCGAATTAAGTTATGCATCAACAATGTAATATCTATTTCTTAATTACTAGCTAGTGATCATGAACACGTAATCATTTCTTACCATTGTTTTTAAATATCTGTTCCACATGTTTTTTCATCAGATCAAAAACCAGGCTCAAGTAATTAGCAGGACTCTTTGCAGAGCAACGACCATGTTTTTCCCACTCATGTATCCAAAAGCTTTTACTCTCTTCAAATTTGGAGTGCGTCAAGTCTAACCATTGTTCAAATCATCTTTCTTGCCATTTAAGGTGCTATCATCCATTTCTGAACCAGCACAGTCCACCAAGGATTTCCCATTCGCCTGTGGCCACAATCCATGTAGTGTAAAAGATTGTGGATGCAGCTGACATGACTCAAAAAGACAGAAGGTATTGGGCCACACAATGACCAAAAGGAAGGAATCAGGAAGTGGAGTGGGCGCTGGAGGTGGGGCTTGAGGTGGATTTGGCGCTGATAGGAGAAGTTGAAAACTGATACAAATTGTGACAAATGAAATCAAAATCGACTTCATGGTGGTGATGAGGTGGTGAAGAGAGGGTTTTAGCAAATCGATCTCAATCAAGAAACTATCTGGCTGGCTCTGTGCATTTAAGTGAAGCAATGCTTCCACCACTTTATATTGTATGTAAAGTATACTCTAGAGTTAATTAGAGTCTACTAAGTTGGTGTAATCCTTTCTTATGACTTATGAACTTATGACATCTCGTATATAGAAACTCTAATCACACTAAAATACGACCAATTTGATGAAATGGATATGAAAATAAACAATGCATCTTGAGCCAACTCTAACTCTTACGTTATCCCATAATAAGGGCTAAAAGATGTGTGTGACCCTTTAATTTGATCTTCTGTGGAGAATTTCGCAGACGAAAAAGGT
Source organism: Rosa lucieae (assembly GCA_024704745.1). NCBI lineage: Eukaryota > Viridiplantae > Streptophyta > Magnoliopsida > Rosales > Rosaceae > Rosa > Rosa lucieae. The sequence continues at coordinate 8,327,910 of CM045493.1, forward strand.
TTGCAATTAGAGGCCATGAGCCCATGACCATGCTCTAATTGAGATCTAATCCAGCGTGTCAATTTCATTGTTCACAATAGGCTTTTTTGGATACAAAAATGTACCATTAAGCTCCTTTTTTACCAATTAAGAAAGCTTCGCAAAACCTTGTCATTGGAGCCCTGTCACATAATTGTATCAAATGTTCAACTATCTGTGCAACACTGTAGTTCTGTGATTCCAGCCGCGTAGCTGTTTCGGATCAAATATTTGGGGCAGTTGATGAAATTTGATGCCAAAATTTAGTCCACATATAGGAAGAAGGCAGGGAAATTTAATGATTTGGATCACTCAACCTACTGCATTACCTTGATACCATTTACAACAAATAACTCCATTTAGACATCATATACATGTTGATAAACTACTAACCCAAAAAACAAACAAGCTTGATTTCTTGGTTACCTGGGACATATGATTCAGTTTCAATAGGCCTTAAGACACCTCTTGTTTTGAACTTGTTTCCAAGTATGAGCTGCAACACCACAATTGAGGCAGACTTATTTAGGCACTAATATCTCCCTCCATAGTGCAATAAATACAAATGTGTAACAAAGTACCGGAGCTCCGATGGCTGCCGGATGAATTGATATTCTTTTCAATTAATATTCAAATGAGAAAATTTTTCAAACAGTACCCGAACTTAGGCCGACTCCTAACTTCAGTACCCGACTATGCAAAACTATCACTTTGGTACCCCAAATTTGAAGCCCGACCCAAGAACGGTACACGCTGTTATTAACAATGTTAAGTCTTGTGCCACCTAGCACATTTTGAGGGATATTTTGGTCACTCCGTGTTTTAACCCAGATTTTTATTTTTTATTTTTTTAATACATTGCAACTTAATTGGTTTCTCTCTCTCTCAAATTGATCAGAAAGAAGAGAGAAATCGAAATTGGGAATCCATTTCAATTTCAATTTCTAAGGTTTGGATTTTCGGTTTTGTGGGCTGAAGACAAACGATGTTGTTAACGTTAGAACCGATGGCTCTAGTTAGCTTTAGAGAGAGAGAGAGACAAGAAGTATAGTGGTTAGTCTCCCGCCTTAGTGGGAGACTACGTCCACTTTAATATTGTACTATGTGTGTTTGGGCCTTTCGGCCCAAGGGGATTACAAAGTGTGTAACAGGATAGCTTCTAAGTGTGAGGAGAGTCCCTTTTATAGGTAAGGGAACCCCTCTCATTTACATGTTCTTCAATGTAGGATGCAAACCCACTATTCTAGTGTAGAAAGGCCTATGTTAGAGAGATTAGTCCCCCTTTTCCCCCTAATAAACTTTTATTGTCCCTCAATAAAAGATTTGGAATTGATGTAATCTTATCATCTTCTTTCTCAATTAAAGTTTTATTTGTCCTATTTTAGGGAGATAAATCTCTATTCCCCCCAATAAATTTTTATTATCCCCCAATAAAACCTAGTAAACTTTTATTGCCCCTCAATCAAAACTTTTTTATTGGGGCAATAAAAGTTCATTAGGTTTTATTAGGGGGCAAAAATAGTCTCCGACGACCTCTCCGGTGACTTATGAGATCTCCAACGACCTCTTTGGGGATTTTCAGCAAGCTCTGGCAAGGTTCCTATCAAAGTCCGGATTTAGGCCACCGGCGACTGGAGTCTGGCGAAGTCTTCATTCACTTTTCTCTCTTCCATTGTCTCTCTATATGACAGAAGAATAGAGGGCAAAATTTTCCTAAAAATAATTTAAAAAAAATGCAATTTGTTGGGTAAGTGGACAATCTTATAAGACGTTTGGGTAAATAAAATTAAAGTAGCTGAAATTTGGATAAATAGACATTTTTCCAATTATAGACATACACTATATGGATCGTTTGCTTATGTGGAGTGGGTGTAAATTGAAAGAAAAATATGTATAAATTGTTTTGCAATAGAAATTTAAATTTTTTAGTTTATATCTAATTTTATTTAATTTTACCGACACAAAAAGTTTGCAATTAGAGGCATCTGATCAAGCGTGTCAATTTCTGTTTCGCATACAAAAATGTAGCATTTGGAAGCTCCTCTGGTTTGCAAGCTCCTTTTTTACCGAGAAAGCTTTGCGAAACCTTGTCATTGGAGCCCTGTCACATAATTGTATCAAATGTTCAACTATCTGTGCAACATTATAGTTCTGTGATTCCAGCGCGCCGTGGATCTGTTTTGGACCAATTGGGGCCACTTGATGAAATTTGATGCCAAAATTGAGTCTGCATACAGGAAGAAGTTAGGGAAATTTGATGATTTGGATCACTCGACCTTCTCTATTACCTTGATACCATATGCTTGTATGATATCCATGGCTGCAAATAACTCCATTTAGATACCATATGTTGATAAACGACCAACCCAAAAACAAACAAGCTTGATTGCTTGGTTACCTGGGACATATACTTGGGTTCAATAGTATTGTGCGGAAGCGTAACAAACACAATATTGTTATGGAACTAGATGAGCAACCAAACAACGAAAAAGAAAGCAAAACACAAGAACACAAGAATTTATAGTGGTTCACTCAACCACTGTGATTGAGCTATGTCCACTTTCGAAGCCGGTGAGAAATTACACTATAATTAATTGGAGAGAATAGCAATAAAACTCTACCCAATACAATCAGGTTAATTGTCTCACTCTCTCACACCTTACAAACTGGCGGCAACAAGGCATATATATATATATATATATATATATATATTCCCTAGTTAAAGTAGGCATACATACATACCCTAATTAACCTAGGCAGCCCACGTGATCACTATCGGCCCTTCACACTGGATTTTGCCCACCAATCAAATTAAAGCCAATATTTAATAAATAGGCCTTAAGACACCTCATGTTTTGATCTTATTTCCAAGTATGAGATGCAACACCACGATTGAGGTAAACTTAAATAGGCACTAATATCTCCCTCCATAGTTTAATAAATACAAATGTGTAACAAAGTAGCAGAGCTCCGATCGCTGCCGGATGAAATGTAAAATGAATTGATTTTGAAAAGGCAGAGGCATCTGAATGGGTTGCCCACTTCAATTATCGCTTACTGGTTTCCTAGTGAATAGAGGAAACAAATCTTCTTTCTTTATTAGTTTTCAATACGATGCATAATTTCAATTCATTATGCAATTTTACGTGTCGAAAGCGTGTTTAAGAACTACTATACTCACTGAGGCTTTCAGGAACTGCTATGGTGTTTCGAAATTTGTCATGGAAATTTCAAATTAGTGCAAAGGGTTGCAACTTGCGAGGTTGGTGATTAGCAGTGCAGCACTCTAAAGTTGATCAATTTTCCTCTTTTTTTAATTTCAATTCTGATGTTTAATCAATGCAAATTGTTGGTAAACTAGCAGATGATGGATCTAGCTATAATAACACTCAGGTGATTGTGAGGGGAAAACTAAGGGCATAGAGGGCCAAGTCCTTGAAGTTTAAGGATTCGAAAATTATGCTTGATTGAGATCACACGTAAGCAAGGCCTCATGACTCCTCTACCTGATCTTCATTCAGCCCACCAACCAATGGAAGATCAATCAAGCGGTCGGTTCTGTGGTGGAGTCAAACTGTGCAGCCAGGGCTCGCAGCATGCCCCTAATGTGTTTAGCACATCAGAAAGAGAAAGAATTTAAGCTCGAGGAGATGGAAGCTAGCAAAAGAGAATGAAGCCGGTCGGGGTTCTTCATTTTAATCTGTGGCCACCTGGTAACTGTGGGAACACTATCATATACATAGACATCAAAAATTGAGAAGACAAATATACACAAACATAGATGTCTCTACCTCTACCTAGCCCGCTCATAACAGACTACTTTCAAGGGGCCATTGCAGCTATTAATGTCCACTTCTACAACCAACAGTCTTGTTCTTCCATGATTTCTAAAAGAAATCAAAGAAATGTACTACTAATATACAGGCTCCGGACTCATGGACGGTCTGATTCTCGAGGGCATTCGCACAGGTTGGTGCACGGAATCCTCATTAACACCAAAATGTTGTTCCTCCAAGCTGTGCAAAACCTCACAATCCATTTCATTCTCCTCATTTTCACGCACAAAGGCTTCACCAACATCTTCATAGCTGGAAATTTCTTCGTCTGCTTCATCAGTACGTTGAACCATGTCCCAGTAAATGAAATTCTGCCGGATGAATCTTCATACAAACAAAACCAACTGTTAGCACGCATTTGATTCTTCAACTAAGAAAGTTTTCCTTTTCCCATCCACATAACAGTATCCAAAAGAAGTGTGAACAGAGGCTTCCTGTGTTGTATGTGATTTCAAATTAATGTATAATACAATAATTTCCTTATGACGCGATCAAATTCAGATGAACACAAACCTGTCACTTTTTATCAGCAGAGATGGGGCAAATGGGAAGAACTTGTGAAGCTCTTCCTTCCCACCCCATGCCCATGAATATTCTGATTCCAGAGCATCCTCAAAACTCAAAGTCCTCAACCATTAATTAACCAGCTGCATTCACTTGCCCTAGAAACTCCTTCACTATGGAAGGCAGACATGCCTGTTTGAAAGAAAAATTAAATATGATGATGATGCCAGTGTATCATCTAGGGTAAGACTGCATGATGAAATATCCTTCTTCAAAACAGTCTTCACCTTCAGCGGGCTAAATTTAATGCTCAAAATAGATTCTAAAGGAAGACCAGCAAGGAATGACTTCAACTGCGGATCATCCATCATTGATCTCATTCGGAAGCATAGCAAATAAATGATGGTCTGTTGCACATAAATAACCATCAATAAAACATGATCTGCTCTTGTTCCATATAAGCTAAAAATAAATAAATAAATAACCCACGGTGACAAAAGATATGACAGTGCGTATAAAACATAAGCAACAACAGCAGAGGAACATACAGATCACATAATGCAATTAATGAAAGACTTGGAGACATTTATGAAACAGGATTACAGACTCTGCGCTTGTAAAGCCATCACCTTATCCTATCATTGTGCATAAGATCCTTAGGGAAGCTTCCGAGCCAAGCAAATTTCGATTTCAAATTTTCAAAAGATTGACCTAGGAAAACTTGTGAAGAACTCACCCCTTGTGGAAGGGAACTAAAAATGTTATATAGCTTCACAAAAGTGTTCAAAGTGAAGAGCAACCTAAGATGGAGAGTACTCTTGATAGGTGAGAGATCACTTATTGATGATACAAATGTAATGATTGGGGGGTGATGAGCAATCTTGGCATTCAAGATACAACTTCTCAAGGTGTGCATATGTAAAATAATGCACAATAGTTATCGCAAAATTCATAATAAAAAATTCACGTCATTTCTGCAGGGGTGCATCGTGCATTTGATTACAGAGGCAATGGTAAAATGGAATTGAAGTAGAACCTTTTGATGAACATGAATATTATGCATGAAATGAGTTGAGACTCCATCCCCTGATTATGAAACTGATATACAGGCTTGGAACCCAACTGCCATACAGAAAGCTTGTATTCCTGCTGTGCAATCAAGGAAGGTCGGATGAGTTTATTGTATAAAAAAAAAATCTGTGCAAAGTCCATCAGATATAAGGGTCTCACCCAGAACGAGCACATAGTGTTAGAGCAAATCACTCTCCTACATTGATTTCCTCCCTCTCCACAATCAAAACTGATTGTGTAACCTCTCCACAATCAAAACTGATTGTGTAACTGTAGATTAGTTTTGAATATTTGTATTTATAGCATTGAATTCTGTTGGTAACAGTCGAGCAGATCTTAGCTATATAATTGTACAATTGTAGACATACAGATCAAGGAAAATCAATTTCAACATGGTATCAGAGCCTAGGTCTAGGATCCTTACCTGTGTCCCCTCTTCTTCTCACATCGTGTTCTTTAATCTTGTCCTCCTGCGTCTCTCTTTTATCTTGTGTCTCAGCAATATTCCAGCAGCACTATTTTCCAACAGCCATATTTTGCTAGCAGCAATACTTTTCCAGCAATATTCCAGCAGCAACACTGTTCCAGCAGCAATACTTTTCCAGTGGCAGGAATCCTCTGTACGTGATGCAGCACCACCACAACCTACCTGGGTTATTCCCTTCTCCTACTTGGGCTTCCTCTTCTTCTCCATGCCAACAAGGTTTTTCCTGCCGAAGCACTGCCCCCCCTTTTGCTGGAGTCCACTATGCTGCTGATCCAAATTGGTACCCGGACACCGGTGCCACTCATCACATGACAGCTATGTCTGTCAACAATCCACAACCTTATGGTGGGCCTCATAATGTATATATGGGTAATGGGGACTCAATGCCCGTTTCCCATACTGGTAACCTCCCCTTGTCTTTAGGTTCTTCCAATTTTTCTTTACAAAATGTCTTTCGCATTCCGTCAATTCGTAAAAATCTTCTCTCTGTGGCTCGTTTCACCAAGGATAATCTTGTTTTCTTCCTATTTGCTCCAGATTTCTATCAAATCTATTGTTTACGTACTGGTCGTATGTTATTTCAGGGCCCATGCAAAGATGGTCTCTATCCGCTTCGCCTGTCTTCCATGTCCACGGTCCCCCATGCCCTCTCCTCTGTTCACTCGTCTCTTTGGCACAATCGCTTAGGTCATCCCTCCTCTTCCGTTTTAGCTCGTTTAGGGTCTACTCTTGGCTCCACCATTTCTTTTAATTCTTTTTGTCATAATTGCGCACTTACCAAGTCCCATCAACTTCCTTTTCCTTCCAACCATATTTCCGCCTCTTCTCTTTTTTCTATCATTCATAGTGATGTATGGATGTCTCCTACCTTGTCTGTCACTGGCTTCAAATATTATGTTCTTTTCACAGATGAATACTCTCGTTATACATGGCTTTATCCTATGCGTCGGAAAAATGAGGTCCTTACTCACTTTCAAAAATTGGTTGCTATGATTCGCAATATTTTCCACAGTTCTATACAATACCTTCAAAGTGATAATGGTACAGAATATGTCAACAATGCCTTCTCCCAGTTTTGCGACTCTTTGGGCATCCAACAACGATTTTCTTGTCCATACACTCCACAACAAAATGGGCTTGCTGAAAGAAAACATAGACATATTGCCACTATGGCTCGCACTCTACTTCTCACCTCGGGTGCTCCTCAAACTCTTTGGGCTGAGGCTGTTCTCACCTCTGTATATCTCATTAACCTTCTTCCCACTTCTACTCTCAATTGGGATACTCCTCACACACGTCTCTATGGTCATCCTCCTTCTTATTCATCCCTTCGTGTTTTTGGTTGCTCATGTTTTCCTTACCTAGGTACAAATGTTCCCAACAAATTGTCTAGTCGTAGTGTCGAGTGTGTCTTCCTTGGTTATAGTCCCCAACACAAAGGTTATCGTTGTCTCGATCCAAACACCGGTCGTGTCTATATCTCGCGTCATGTTTTATTTAACGAAATCAATTTTCCCACAAAAATTTGCAGGTACACACTAATTCAGCTTCAGATCACTTCGAGTTCACTCTTCTCTCCAATCGAGTTAACACTGCACCTCCGCAGGCCATCCTGCCTAGCTCAGTGTCATCTGGCCCAAGCCCACCTGATCACCAAATTGAGCAATCTGCCCTTCCTTTTCGCGCAGACCAACCCAATGACCTAAGTCCAAGTCTGCAGCACAATGACCCAAGTTCACACTCTGGTGAAAATCCACCCTTGGCGTCTCTCGAATCAGACATGCACTCCATCAATCTCGTGCTTCCGCTTCCTTCATCACCAGCCCAGCTGCCCTCATCGCCGCCCACTGGTCGTGCTCCTCCAGTCTTGACTTACCGCCGGCGTCACCGACCGTTGGCTGCACCCGAGCCGCCTGCTCAGTCCACCATCGATCAGCAACCGAATGATGATGCTCCTCCGGTCATCACCGATTCTCCTATCGTTGCAGAACCTCCGATCGCCTCTGACCCTCCATCGCCCGTCGTTGTACCTCCCCCTCCTCTACCAATTCCGGCACCAGCTCCTCCACCGATCCCGACGGATGAGGCGCTGCCCCCAACACACCCCATGCGGACTCGACTTCGAGATGGAATCATCCAGCCCAGAATTCGCACGGATGGCATTGTCAAGTATCCCATTCCAAAAGCTCTTTTATCTGTTATTAATTCCATGGAACCCACTTGTTATACTCAGGCTTCCAAAGATGTGAATTGGAGAGCTGCCATGACCGAGGAGATTAATGCTTTGTTGAAAAACCATACTTGGTCCCTTGTTCCTCCCTCTCCATCTCAGCATATTGTGGGTTGCAAATGGGTGTTCCGCATTAAGCGGAACCCGGATGGCTCAGTTGAGCGTTACAAGGCCCGCCTTGTTGCCAAAGGATTCCATCAACAGCACGGGATCGACTATGGTGAAACCTATAGTCCTGTTATCAAACCCGCTACCATTCGAACCGTTCTCTGTGTTGCTGTGTCTAGGGGTTGGCCTCTCCGTCAGCTGGATGTCAAAAATGCATTCCTCCATGGCTATCTTCAGGAAGACGTTTACATGACTCAGCCTCCTGGCTTCGTTGATTCCTCTCGGCCCTCCTATGTCTGTAAGCTTCACAAGGCACTTTATGGCCTCAAACAAGCACCCCGTGCTTGGTTTCAACGCATGAGCTCTTTTCTGCTTTCTGTTGGCTTTCGACATAGTAAAGCTGACTCATCTTTATTCATCTATCAACATGGATTGCATACAATTTTCTTTTTACTCTATGTTGATGACATTGTCATTACGGGCAGCAGTGATCAGCTTCTTCAAAGTTTTACTGATGCCTTGGGCCGTGGATTTGACATTAAGGATCTTGGTCCCCTTCACTATTTCCTTGGTTTACAGGTCCAGCCTCATTCCAACAGCCTTCACATCAATCAACTCAAGTATGCTCATGATATTTTAAAGAAGCATGATCTATTACTCAGTCAACCAGTGAGCACCCCAATGTCGGCAAAGGCTGTCCTCACCACACATGATGGTGATCTTCTTGAAAATCCAACTGCCTTTCGTGAGATGGTAGGCTCCTTGCAGTACCTAACCATTACACGCCCTGACATCGCCTTTGCGGTCAATTCTGTGTCACAATTCATGAGTCAACCTCGTGCTCCACATCTCATTGCAGCCAAACGTATTCTCCGCTATGTCAAAGGCACACTAGGCCATGGTCTCCATTTTAGTCCTCAACGCCAACCTGCTCACCTTTCTGCTTACTCTGATGCAGATTGGGCCGGCTGCCCAGAATCTCGCCGTTCCACTTCCGGCTATCTCATTTACCTTGGCAATACCCTTGTCTCTTGGTGTTCCAAAAAGCAACCTACCATTGCTCGCTCCAGTGCCGAATCTGAATATCGATCCCTTGCTCATTCTAGTGCCGAGACAACTTGGTTAGGCTTCTTACTATATGAACTTGGTGTCCATATTCAGTACCCCATTCGGCTTTACTGTGATAACCTAAGTGCCACATACATGGCTTCTAATCCGGTCTTTCACGCTCGCACCAAGCACATCGAGTTAGATTATCACTTTGTTCGTGAAAAGGTCGCACTTGGGAGCCATCAAGTTCATTTTGTCCCTTCCGTCGATCAACCCGCTGATCTTCTTACTAAACCACTTCACAAGCAGCGGCATAATCTCCTGTGTACCAAACTTGTGCGTCCTGAGCCGCCCAGTTTGAAGGGGGGTGTTAGAGCAAATCACTCTCCTACATTGATTTCCTCCCTCTCCACAATCAAAACTGATTGTGTAACTGTAGATTAGTTTTGAATATTTGTATTTATAGCATTGAATTCTGTTGGTAACAATAGAGCAGATCTTAGCTATATAATTGTACAATTGTAGACATACAGATCAAGGAAAATCAATTTCAACACATAGGTTTCTCTAGCATATCAAACAATGCCAGAATACAGCAGAGGAGTTCTAGCATTCGGTTGTCACATAGGTTTTTACAGAAAGAAATTCCCAACAAGGTATGATCCTGTGTCTATAAGCTATGCCTACAACCCAATAGCCACAACGGGCCTATTCAAATCACAACCAAACCTAATTGTTGTTGTTTAAATGTGAACTGACCCCGGTCTATGAGTTCCACCTAAGCGAAATGGATAAAGAGAAGCAAGCAATGTATAGCAACTAAGTATGATATATGCAGTTTAAAGCTTCAGAAAAGTGTTCTTCAACTTGTAATGAAAAGCTTAGTTCCATGTCTTCAAAAGCATGTTATCAGTGTCTCACTAGAGTCTGTTAGATAATGAACCTTTTTGCAGTCCTAGAGTTAATAACAACATATATGGAATGGTGTTTGATATAGGAAAGAATAGATACAAATATGACACCCAGAAACTTTTATAGCATACCAAACAATGGGCCAATTATACACTACCTAGAAGGAAACCTAAAAACTTTGCCAGTTCACACCAAAAAAGAAACGGTAAAAATTATGATACTCAAATGCTCTCTGTCTCAGTGCTGGTTGAACATTGCAAAAACAAGTCAAACAAGACTAAACATATTTAGAGATAAACTACTACAATGATTGTCATTTCCTACACCTAAACCAAATTATTCATAAGTGGAAAATATATACCTGGCATGTAGAATAAAATATTCCATGGGTTTCTGGGTTTATTTTACCATCTTGCTCTTTGACATATTCGTTACACCAATCCACCAAACTGTAACAACCATAAGACAAATGCATTAGAGAGACAGGAAATTATCAATCAGGTTGTTTACACTACTCCTAAAAAAGGCACCAACATTTCATCCATTACTGCAGTCAAAGCTAGTGCATGCCAGTCATTTTTGCAGAAAGGTTATTGACCTCCAGTAACTAAAAGAACTGTTTCATCAAGCTTATTCCTTTTTATTAGCTCATGTCACAAGCCTAAACTATAGATCATACTTGCAGTGAAAGTAGATATACTTCTAATTTGAGTGGAGGTAGTGTTATTGATTCAAAAATATCTGAGATATTATTGACCCACAGAAAGTAACTTTATTGCATGCCAATGACTTTGTCTGCATGGAAAATTTCTTCCCATTTGAGACACAAGGGATGAAATCTTCCACTTGGTCTGCAAGGGAAAAAAAAAAATTAAAAAAGGCCAAGTGACCTTAAGTGTGACAAGCTTAGATAAGTTCATTGCCTCTTTCCTTTTTTACGTCTCAAGGATTGTAAGAACAGATAGATTAGCTCAAATGTTTAGGTTTGCATACAACCTTTTTAGCACTGTCTGACATAAACTTCGCACAAGACAGATAGCTAGCAAGATAACCAACAGCACTCATCCTGCACAAAACTCTAAAGACATTTGTACTATCAATAGTACAAATAATAAATGATGCCCCTAAGCATCTAATTTTAATTTGTTCTCAAACCAAGCATCGAAGCGTACAGATTGACAATAAGCAAAAATGTCCGAACTTTTACCACAAGTACAGATGAATCAAATACATTCTCCAGGTGTCCACACACCATAAGAAGGAAAATCTAGAAATGTGCTAACAAGTTGTATCCACCTAGGACATTTTACAAAACAATAAACCGAAATGGGCCAATTGGTACAGACCAACAGTAGTACATCTGTGATTCAACTAAATGAAGCCCCTAAAGCTTTCAATTTCCAACAACCCAATGTGCTATTAGACTGAATGAAACTTTCAATTTCAAGGTGCCCATCCCCTTGGGGCTAGTTTGATTAGAGTCAACACAAGTGTAGGACTGTATCTATGTGTACCGTCCGTGGTATAAACGGACATTGATACTTGAGTGAAAAATTATGCTTGAATGTAGTTAAAATGTGCCTCATCATTGAATGGAGCAACTGAATGAGTTGCTGATAAAGTCTGATGTCATTCAAGCATCGTTCTTTCTACTATAGAATCCATGCTCGGTACACATCACTAACAATCTTAGACCTGTGATTTCATTTTAATCAGCCTATCCCCTGAAGCTTTCAATTACCACCAAGCCAAGTTGTGGGTACTTCCAATTTCAAGGTGCCCCTATGGCTAGTTTGATTAGATTGAAAACAAAACTGTAGGCCTGAAATGGGTACAAAGGGTAGAAAACTGCAATTTACCCAATGTTTTGCTTTGTTTTCTAGAACATTCAGTGGTGCTTGTAGGTTAGTTGATATGGATGCTAAGTATGACCTGTCTAAACCATGTTGCTTACTCAAAATGAGTAATAACTGCAAAGCAAAATAGTATGGCAAAGATAAAATATACAAGTCCACTTCACGTGATTTGAAGACAATCCATAAAGCATCTAGGAGATGAATATTTTAACATTAGTAATCAAAAATTAATGAAGTAACTATCACTAACTATAGATCAAATGCAGGAATATCACTCGAGTCAAAGGCTTGCAATATCTGACCAAAATTTTCACTGACCTAACACGTGTGAGTTCGGAGGGCGAATACAAAATTTCTGCAAGCGTGGAAGCAAATCTCTCACCACAGTTGATGGATTGAGTTCACATGCATAAAACATCACAAACTGCAATAAAGCAAGTTGTCATTGCAGAGACTACTAAAAACAATAAAGAAAAAATATTTCCAGCATAAACAGAAAAACAAGAATGAATAAAAATATGATCATATGTAGGCATTACCTGGACAAATTTTGACTTGAATGCAGTCATTACATTCTTCTTAAATGACTTGAGCAGAGTTTCAAATACCTAGACAAACATAAATAGGAGATAAAATGTAAATACAAAACAGGGTGTAGATTGTACTAAAAGTGTCAACCAAAAGATACTATTTGAGGGATACCTCAACCAATCGGCCACCACTTCAGTCTTTCACATGATTCAAGATGCTCAAAAGTTAAGACCATCAAGTTATCTAATTTTTCAGCACAACTCGAGTGACCTCATTTTTAGTGTCTTCTCTGGGAAGCTGTATAAAATACGTGTCAATCAATTTACAATGGAAGGCTAAATTCAACATATGCGGTCAAGAAGAACAAGAACAAGAACAAGAATAATTTGAGGAAGAAATGCTAAGCAAAGTTCTATTTTCAAAAGCAAAAACCACACAGCACACTATGTTTCTCAAATTGAACAAGTATTAATAAACTTCTTCCAAAGCAACAAATACATTCATATCCTGCTTCTCCATCCTATCCATCACTCCCTCCCTCCCATCTTCTCTTAGCACCTGTTTCCCACTTTACCTTTTGCATGCAGACCTTCTTAGCAACTACTTGTAAGCATTGATTTAATTGGAAATATTTTATTTTTTCAGGGTCCTATCTCAAAGGCACATCCAGCTCTGGATCTCAGACTCTTTTCACTTAATTCTCCATCGCCCTCAGTTCCTTAGAAACAGCCTTAATTCAAAAAGAGTTCCAAAGCTAACATGCATCATGTTTTCAATTTTCCTAGTTTAAGCCAACTCAATCATACCTCACTACCATCATTCAGATAAAGATGTTCCAGCTCCATCTGAAATAGTCCATGATCTTGTGAGAATTCTTCAATGATCCAATTTCCAACTGCAGAAATCAGATGATAGTGTTATCATAAATAAATGCCAACATTTCTTTCATAACTAAATCAAATTCAACATTCTATATACATACATCCAAATCTAGCAGCAGTTGCACAACATATGTGACCACTGAGACCCGAACAACTTAGCCAAGCGCACCGCTCTCCAACTTTAGCATGTTCTCTACGCATAACTCAAGAGCAAGAGTACTCTGCAAAAGCAATATAGCATATCTTTGAAAAAAGGCAATCTTCAGATAGCACTAATCTCATAAAAAATGCAGACATTAAAAGGAAGAAAACAGATATCAATGCATGATCAATATTCAACCACAACAGAAGAAAAGCGAATGTTCAGAGAAAACAAGATTTTGGCAAACATTGACCTGCTTTTTGTTTGTATGATCAATCCATATCTCATTAGATATCAGAAAGAAAATAATGATTGCAAAGGACATTTTCTGAGTTAACACTTTAGTACCAGCTCGAGTGCATGGTAAACTTACAGTTCCTTTTCTGGTATAATATCCATTTAGACCACGCTAAACTAGTATCAGCAAATTTCTAGGGGAAAGAGGTGACAAATCAGAGATAACTTTCAGAGCTCTGTGGACACGAGTTAAAACTTGATCCTTCTTTTTAAGACCATGCGGCATCTTCAACTTATCCAGCATATAAGGATCATGAGACACGAAATTGGATACGAGCATCTCCAAGCATATATCAAGATACTTCCCACTTGAAGTGGCCTACGGCATAGTGAAGTAAACATTTCAAAGTCTTGATACAACCATTGTTTCAAAAGATGACAATTGCAGAACAACATAAACTCACTTACCAAAGCAATAATCAATTCAATCAATGCATCCATCACCTCCGGCCCATAGTTCCACAGGCTCATGTTAAAAATCTGAGCACATTTTCGCAATAAACAATTAACAAAACCCTAACCAATGATCACGATAACAAAACGAAGAAGAACAGAACTCTACTCTCAACTCACTGCAGAGTAAAGGTCCGCAATGAGCACTGTCAATATAAGCAGCTGCACCGGATAGTCCTCTCAAAATTGCCTTCCCCAATCATCAAATTTCAAAACTCAGTCACACAAGAATCGAATCGAATCATAAGCAGCATGAATCGTAACGGATAATCAATATAATCGAATAAATGCTAAAACTAAGAGCTAAGAACACACACCACGAGCTCAGCTACGTCTCTAGGGGAGAGGTTTTTCTTCCTGTGCAGAACCGCAACCAGGTTCCGGTAGTTTTCAGAAGATTCAACATCTCCCTGAGCCAAACGAATTAATTCACACTTAGACTCATCAAAGCTCATAACTGAACAAAACTATTCATTCATGCTTCATAGTTCCGAAAACTTACAGATGAGAACGAAACGAGAACTTCCTTGACGTGCAGAGCTAGGTCATACTTGGAGTAAACGGCGTCGTTCATATCAAGGTCTTCTCTGAGCTCGGCGGTCATGGTGTGCTCCTGCAATTTCGGAGGGATAGCCTGGACCTGACGTTCTGGCTCATCTGAAATAAACAGGTAGGTTCGTCGGAGGAGTGTGTTTTGGTGACGTCAGCCGGTGCCGGTCGCCGAGTGAGAAAGTAGGAAGAGAAATTCCCAGAACAGAAATCAGGGTTTTGAGGAAGCGGCGGAGCCTCCGTAACTAACTCAGTCCTCGAGTCTATATACGCGGGAGATAAAAAAAAAGGTTGTTAAGAGTTATATTAAAATGGTGGGCTTTGAGAGGCCTGTGATGGGGTCTAAATTATGGGCTATCAATCCAGCAACCCGTAAGAGAATAGGCCCTATCCAATCTCAACGAAAGATCCAAGCCCCCAAGTGAATGAAGCTCGCGATTATCCATGTTTCTGTTTTTTGCGGTCCGATTCAGATGGTGGGTTGATTTCTGTTGAATATCGATTCAAAGATAAAAAAATAATAAATCAATTGAAATATTCATTATTCTTCACCTTTGAATAACCAGTTATGCATAACTGAACACAAATCAATTGATTACCAAAACATAACTCTTCTTTTATTTTAGAAAGTCATTATGAGAACTTGGAAATCAAGAATAAATTAAGAGTATGCTAAAGTTTACACCATACATATTTGAGTATTAGATGATGTGACTTAGGTCTTTTACGCTTTGCTAATATGTTCTTGCAAACTTCTATTCTCATAGAGTTAGCAACACATCATGCTAAGAAGTAACCCTTAAGTTGCGGGTCGCACAATACCTCATTTGTTGTTGGAGGTTCATTAGAGAATGGCTTGCGTTAAATATAAGTTGACAAAAAAAATTATTTTTAAAATTACATAATTAACCGGTTGTACGATCTAAGCTATGTTCACTTATATTGTCGTAAACGCGATCGATATTCACAACCGGTAAATAAGTATCATGATTTGGAGTAGATTTTATTTGTGCATAACACTGACAATCAAGACATGGATTGGTGGCACTAGGGCTGTCAATTGATTTGGTAATTACTAAACCGAATAAATACCAACCGATATTTAAGGTTTGCTGTACTGACTTTTTGGTAACCAAGAATGATGAAACTGAAATCGAAAATTACTGAAAAAGTTGGTTTAGTTTTGGTAAATACCGAATCTACCGATTATCTAAATATTAGCTTTATATACTATAGTTTTTAATACACATACATGTATATTAAGAAATAAATATAAAAAATTTCATATTAGTATGAACATTACTACATATATTATATTAATAATACATGTATTTTAAGTAACCTGGTCAAAGATGGTTAAATAACTTAGTTTTATTAAAATGGCTCAAACTTGAGTCATCATGTACAAAAGAAAATTATAATAAGTAGATGAATACAAAGTTTACGACTTTTATAAACCTAGTATTGTTCATTGACTTCATTCTAATTTATATTACAAATAAGTCATTGTTATAAAGTTGGTAATATCGAAATACTGAATTTGGTAGATATAATTAAAAACAGAAAATTTTAGTTGGTAATTGGAATCTCAATTTTAAAACCGAAAATTTTTGTTTTAAAATTGATAATACCTATAACGGTATAACCAATTTAAGCCGACCGAGTAAGAGCGAGAGTTGGTACTCTTAGAAGAAAGGTGAAGAGAAGTCACACTCAAGTGAGTGAAAAGGTAAAGGGACACAGTGGAGCGGACAGGAGAAAAGCATTGCATGTGATGGGGGAGAGTCCTCGGCTCGCTCCTCTCTCTCACTCTGATGGTAGCAGTTATTGGAAGTCCATATCTCTTTTTTTTTTTTTTTTGGAGAATGGGAATTCCATATCTCTGAAAATTGAAATTAAAATTAAATAATAATTAAAAAAAGCCCGTAGAGAAAAACGGTTATGGCGTGAGCAGTCATGCCAGCTGGATACGACTGGACGTCGACCATAATCCACTAAGAAGCAACAGCGACACGTGTAGCCCATCCCAACGTGGACACCTGGATACTGCAATTAATGCTAACAAGTAGGTCAACCTCAATTCCCACGGTTGTCAGTTGGAGACTTGTAGACGACCCCCTACTGGCCTACTCTCTCACCTCATGGAAGAAAAGAAAAAGTTATATATTAAAAAGTTGTCTTAAATATTTTAAAACTTATATTTTTTATATGTATAGAGTATGAAAATTAAAATTGCAGCAAGCATCTGAAGGTCATCTTGATTGATTCAAGTTGGGATTGTGTTATATTGATCTCGATAAAATGAACATAAAGGAAGATGTCATGTTGAGAAGAAGATAATTGCGAGATAGATAGAGAAGAATATGAGAGGTTGAGGGGGAAAAAAAAGCAATTGTGGGAGACGAATAGTAGTATTTTATTATTTTTATTTTTTAACAAAGTAATTTTGTATTCTTTTCTTGTTTTTTTTTTTTTTTTTTTTGACAATTGCAGAGACGAAAAGACCCCTCACGTGCTAACTAAATTAACGGAAAAATTGGATGGAAAGTCTAAAATTTAACTATAGGGCGTAAATTGACAACATTTAGAAAAGTGAGTGTGTAAATAATCAAAATTAGAATGTCATGGGGTAAATCGACAATCTTAAAAAAAGTTAGGGGATAATTTGGCTATTTTGCCTTTTTTTTTATAGGGATCTGTTTGTGATTATTTTTGGACATCCAAATTCGCTTCTGAATTTACAAAAGGATTAGTTATAAATCATAAAATTTTCATTCATATTTTTAAATTTACAACCTGCACTATTTCTTTCTTTTTTTACAAATAAATTTACACTCTCAAAATTATGTCTTTACAACCAAAAAAAAAATTAAGATATTAAAAAAATGAAGTGTAGATTGTAAATTGAGTAGTGTGAATTTTAGTTTTCATAATAAAATACTAATAGGGCCCACCCACTATGTGTGTGGAGAGAAGTGGTAGTGAAAAAACTTCTCGTACAACAACTACTACATTTTCTGAATTTTTTTATTTTACAATTTATCATATTATCCTTATTGATTAATTATATTTCATAGTTTTTTAATATATAAAGGTTAAATTGAAAAAAAATTCAATTTTAGAGAGCAAGCTCTCTTCTCTTAATAATAGTATAGATAAATAATATAGCTTAAGTGAATTTTGGACATATTTGACAATGCAACCTGGTCAGAAAGCGATTTAAAACTCTTTAAAAGTAATCTCAAACTAATATTATAACATGCTTTATTGTGTGATGTCTAACATTTGAAGTTTACAATCATTTTCTTTGATTTTAATAATATATGCGTTATTAAGGTATAAATATAAAAATACCATGCAGGTGGTCTGGTTGTTGGAGCTTTTATTTGCATATGTGTTGGGGGGGGGGGGGGGGTTCAAGTCTCCCTAACCTCAAAGTCTGGAATTTATTTTGTCGGTGAGCAGTGATATGTTGGTAAATTATAATTCAACATTGTAAAGGTCATGGTTCGATTCTCACCTGTTGGTTATAGGTTTAGGAAAAGAAAAAAAAATTAAGGTATACATATAAAGAAAAGAGAAAGTAAAATTAAGAGAACTCACTATCATTTTATTTGTAGAATTAATTTAAAAACAAATGAGCACAATTTTCTAGCTCACTGATGTTACTATTTATATAATATCTATCAAGCCATCAAACATAGAAAGATCAGATGTCTGAACCTTCATTATAGCAATCAATTATTCGGTTATCTTAAAGCATGTATGGACTACGGAGTTCAAATAATAAAACACCAATAATAAATCTCAACAAAAATAAATGCAGCGCTCCTAAACCCTCATCGGCAAAGTACAACTGGTATTGTAACCAAAAAAAAAAAACAAAGTACAACTGGTAAAATGCCCAAACGGCGTTAAGCGGCAGCAGCAGAAGCGCGGGTAGTTTCGTAATCTCGAACTGATAGATGACTATATCTTGAGATTCATGAGGGGGTCCGCCGATAACCGATCAGTCATCAAATAAGTCGCAATCGTTTCACGCAATATATATGCACCAAACAATTATCTTTTTTTTTTTTTTTTATGGGAATTTTTTTTTTCTGTTAAATTAAAAAAAAATTATAAATGAAATTCCGAAATCCTCCAAAATAGAACATGGAGAAATAGCTGGATTTCTGAGACGACGACGCAAGAAAGAAGAGCCAGCAGCAGCAGCGGCAGCAGAGGAACAGCAGCAACCCCCAGTTCAAATTTACATAACTACCCACTCACACCTCCACTCCCACTCTCACTTCCCTCTACGCTTTTCGTCCAATTCAGATTCCAACAGATGGAGTCGACGGCGGAGTCGGTGGACCAAGTGGTGGAGGAGATTATGAGAATCCACAGATCCTTGCCGCCGCGGCCCGGCATCGACGAGGTGGAGGCGGCGAAGGCGCTGATTCAAAATGTGGAGAAGGAGGACCAGGCCAGGCTGGAAGCCATTGCTAAACAGACCAAGAGCAACAACGTCTCCGAAGAGCTCTTCATGGTTTTGCAGGAGATGCAGAAGAACATGGTCTACTTCAACAGCAGAGAGCAGAAGCAGGAGGCCATGAAGTTGCTCGATCTTGAAAATCTTCACGAATTGTTCGACGATTATATCCAGAGAGCTTCCACCTGTGTTTCTTCTTCTTCTTCGGCTCCGTCGTCTTACACGAAGTCGATTCCCAAGGCTAGACCTAAGCCGTTGGATTCCGCCGCGGCGTACGTGTACCGCTCCGACAGAGAAGTCGGTAAGGCTAAAGCCATGGTCAGCCGAGACGACAGTTACGTGGTCAACAAGGCCAAGAAGAGCTTCTACGCCGACGGAATTGGGCCTGGGCCGGCGGTTTCCGCCACGCCGCAGATTGCCGATTCGTCTCTCAAGTCTGGTCTCGCTCTTGCTTCATCTGGCGCTGGAGGTGTGTATCTAATACTGTAAAAAATTATATGCTTTGATTTTGTTGTTTGAATTTGATTTTGGTGCTGTGGTTAATTAGACAATGTGGGTGTTTGGTTCAATGTTAGGGTTAGGTCAAGAGGGTGAGAAATTGAGTTTGATAAAGCTAGCGAGTCTAATTGAAGTCTTGGCCAAGAAAGGGACTAAGGAGGTTAATCTTCGAAACAAGTTGAATGACCAAATCGAGTGGCTACCTGATTCGATAGGAAAGCTTTCGAGTTTGCTGACTCTTGATTTGTCTGAAAATCGGCTTTTGGTCCTGCCATCCACCATTGGAGGACTTTCGACCTTGACCAAATTGGATTTGCATTCCAACAGGCTCACTGAGCTACCGGACACTTTTGGGGATCTTCTTAGCCTTGTCCATCTTGACCTTAGGGCAAACAATTTGGCATCTCTGCCTGCTACATTTGGCCGATTGGTGCGTCTTGAAGAGCTGGACTTGAGCTCAAATAGGCTCTCTTTGCTTCCTGACTCAATTGGGTCGCTTGCTAGTCTCAAGAGCTTGAATGTGGAGACCAATGAGATTGATGAAATTCCTCATAGCATTGGTCATTGCACGAACCTTAGAGAGCTCCATGCTGATTATAACCGGCTTAAAGCACTTCCAGAAGCCGTAGGAAAGATTGAGACCCTGGAGATTTTGTCAGTGCGTTACAACAACATCAAGCAGTTGCCCACAACCGTGTCATCTCTACTGAGCTTGAGGGAACTGGATGTGAGTTTCAATGAGCTTGAGTCAGTGCCTGAGAACTTATGTTTTGCCACCTCGCTGGTCAAGATGAACGTAGGAAACAATTTTGCTGATCTGCGGTCACTACCAAGGTCCATTGGGAACCTCGAGATGCTTGAAGAGTTGGATATCAGCAATAACCAGATACGGTTTCTCCCCGACTCTTTCAGGATGCTCACACGACTACGTGTTCTACGTGTAGAAGAAAACCCTCTTGAAGTGCCTCCTAGACATATAGCTGACAAGGGAGCGCAAGTAAGTTCCCTAACCTGTATTTACTTTCATTCATCAAATATGTCCTGTAGCTTTTATCTCAAGGCTAATCATGCTTTCTTTGTGCAACATCCTAGGCTGTTGTCCAATACATGGCAGAGCTTGTCGAGAAAAGAGAAGTTAAAGTACAACCGACTAAGCAAAAAAAGAGTTGGGCTCAAATCTGCTTCTTCTCAAGGACAAACAAAAGGAAGCGCAATGGTGCAGATTATGTGAAAGCCTGATTGATTACTAAATAGCTGAGAAGAGAATTGACGATTTCAATCAAGTAAGCTGTTGATTCAACAGTTTTCGAATTCACTTGTATGCTGTAAAATTCGAATTCATGCATATATACCTAGTAGGTGAAACCCCCTGATTGGTATCACTTTTTGACAACTGTTGTGGTAGCACCATCCCATCCTCTCTTTAGCACAGTGTTTTACTGGCTTGTGACCCTGTATGGTTAAAGTTATCATACTGTTTTAGCTAGTTTGATGAAGTTGTAGTAACATTCCTCACGACTCGTATGTTTTCGTTATCGTTTTTCTAACAGGGATACCAGGCTACTACCAGCTGTTAGCAGGCTAGATGATTTCAGGGACTATGAATCACCCTCATCTCATTTGGATTGGGTGGGTTTCAAAATTTGCTCCATTGACTATGGCATACCAAATTGTATATCGTTTTTTCCCGTTATTGTTACATTTTTTTTATCCATCTGTATTATTGTCTTCTAGTCAAATGAGGTGCACAATTCAGCGGCATATAGGAAAAGGAAAGACGTTGTACTCTGTATATCGCCTCCATTGTTCATGATAAATTTCGTTGTATCCACTTCCTCCCACTTGTAATAGAATTTGTTTCCATCGAAATAGAATCTAGAATCTTATTTCCACTTCATTGATGTTGTTCTGGTAAATATTTGTAAAGTTGACTTTGATGGGAACCCGGTACCAGAACCCTTGACCTATCAATGTGGTGAAAGCTTTCTTATCTAAGCTTCTAATCTAAACCTTAGGAATATCCCCTGGAGTACTGCTTCTGAAAATCTAGGTGAATTTCTGACTCTTAATAGCTAGTTGACTACTCTCTGTCTGAATAAAATTCCTTCAAACTATGAGTGCAATCAGATGCTTCAATTACTGTCATAAATGTACTGGTTAAACAGTCAGTGGAAAGTGCAGCTAGGAAGAGTAGCAGATATTCATAACTAAAGAGGTCAAATATTATTGCTTATTTGGTCCGAGATCCGCACCATCACACATCACCTCAAACTCGATATCAGCTTTCAAACTCCAGTAACCGAGTATTGCAACCCTATTTGTGGATGACTCGAATCTAGTTTGGCATTGTTTCCAGAACGGCGAAAAGCAATTCCAGGTAATCAAAAATGCTTTTAACAGCATTTGACAAGAATAGTTAAGATGTTTTCCGATGAAGCATGGTACTGTGCTTATTGTCCAAGTGCTTTCACAAGAAGCACATGGAAGTCTCCATCTGTTTTAGATGGGTACATTCAACCAACAATCTCAAGGCAACTCCCGACTTTGCCTCAGTGTTAGAAAGAAACAAAACCCCCAGAGTAAGAAACCCTACAAATGAAGAAAAGGCAATCCAATCCCAACTATAAAATAGCAACCCCATCAAGGCCATCACATGCATTTCCTCACTCGCTTCTTTACAGCTCACCCAGTTTCTAGGAAGGTCCATTCAAGCAAAGCATATGAGACCTACCAGCATGGAAAAGACCGGTGGTGGACCGGTGGCGGTGGTGGCCCAATAGATTTCTCAGGTGGGTGGTTGGCATTTTGGCAAAACTAATAGAATCTGGCATTTGTCAATATAGAAGATGAGGTGGTGGTGGCTCTAGTGCATGTTACAGAACACATACTTTTGTTGGCTTTGTTGAGAAATAGGGAACAACAGCTCTACAATGCAATATCCTGCACCCAACCTAAGCATGAGTTTAACGACCAAAGGGGTTCAAGCCTATTAAATTCGATTTAGGGGGGGTTTTGGCTAGGCTTAGCTCTCTGCCCATGTGAAGCAGCTGTGGCCAATTCATAGAAAATCTTATCAAAGGGGATAGGAAAAACATATAATTGATGCCTAAGATCTGTTGGAACTTGGAACCAAGAGACCCATCTCAGATATTTCTTCAACTTCACATAATGTGAGGTTAAATTCACGACTTCTTTTTCTAGGGTACACGTCATTTTTTTCACAGCTACTGATCATATGTTGAAGAGATACAGACGCATGAGTAGGAAAGAGGTTAAAATAATCCATTGCCATCATTGGGGTACTTGAGAATGTCTTGTCTCTATTATTTCTTTCCTCTATTCATCTTATGTTATGATTGTTATCCGTATCATGAGAAGATCAAAAGAGAAAGACTAAAAAAAAAACTCTCTCTTTCCTACTAAAAAAAATCTTATCAATATATCTACATTGAGAAGATTTTCACTAACTAGAAATTCCTATGGCTACTGAGGTTAAAATAATCTCACTGCCATCATTGGGGCACTCGAGAAGGTATGGTTTTAATATGTTTGAGTGAAATATTATATGTTTGGGTGGCTTTTTCTTCATCTGAGAAGGTGTGGGTAAAAATCCAAAACCAAAATATTATTACTATCGTGGCTACACTATACCTATACTTATGCGGGTTTCTGTTTCATTTGTTTGGTATCTGTCAACGTTATGCACAAGATTAATTCAAGAAACAAATATCTACAAGATCTTCTGTCTAAAATATATAGCTGCATTTTAATAATCCAGAATACTAATATCATATATAGTATAATGCTTGCCATGTACTTAAAACAAAGAATCTAATCTCCTTCTTCTAGTTCAGAAACCAAGAGATAGATCATATCCAGCATTAAAATTAGATAAATTTCGATACTAAGTACGAATGTACGATAAGGACCCGAAACAAAATGAGTTATGATTGATTGATACTCACTACAAATCCGAAAGTAAAGTGACTTATGAAACTAGACGACTAACAGACTAGATCAGTTTATGTCAATCATAAACAACTTAATTATTGGAGCAAGCTAGAACCTTGATTCCTTGAAACAGAAACAAAGCAAGATAGTTGACAGTTGTTTCCCAAGAAAAATGGCGGAAATTTCATATCAGATGCTTGTTGGGCTCCTGCCTCTTGAACAGCTCATTAGCTTAGTTGGGCCACATTCTGTCCTTGGGCTTTGCTTCGTTTCTTGTACTTCCTACGTTTTCCCACTTCAGTATGATTCTGCAAACCAGTATTTTCGTCTGATGGGCCTCCTCCTCCTAGTATAAAAGAAAACCCCGAATTAATCAGGAGTGAATTACACAACAAATTTTAATACCTGATTAATAGCAAATCTTAAAAGGACATCTCCAATCAAATTGGAAGCAAACATTGATTAGCTTAGAGTGGCTCGAATCCAATCTAACTGTTGATGGAGTTAAGTTTGTGCAACAACAAAAATTAATAAACAAATTTATTGTTGAATAATCAATAAAATAAATCATTTGGTGTGTATATTAATATATATATATATATATATATATATATCGGATGTAGTACTAAAAAGCTCAAGTGATGAAAGGGGATGGAGACGTTGAATGAGATTAGGCTCAGAAGTTCGAACCACTAGCAAAAGAAGAGATACAAATAGACACATCTCATTCAACTCGAATGTCACCGAGTATTTAATTATTTTTTAAAGATTATAATATCTAATATACGAAACCGTCAGCTGTTACGTAAATTATATTAACACGTGAGACATTCGAATAAAATAAAGCACTATCGACAAGGTATCTCACTATATCCACATAATGATTTTTCGTAAGTAAAATTTTCAATGATCACATAGCAAGGTCTGAAATTGGACCAATATAAGGAAATTCACCCATTCATGGCATAATATCTGACAAAAACTTCTATAACCAGCTCCATCATATTTAACGATGATGAATGAATATGATTAGCTAAAACCATTTAGTCACTGCAAAAATTAAGGTATTTGTCACTACAGATCGATTCTAAAGCTTATTATTAGAGGTGGAGCATTCACCATTAGCATTTTGCTCAGATTCTGCAGAGTTCTGAAGACGAAGGAAGTACTTCTGGGCATGACTTGCAACTTGTGTTGGGTTCCTTGACATTACACAGTGTCTAGATATGCTCTTCCAATCCCCCTTGCCATATATCTTCAAGCCCTGAAGGAACAACCTGTTTATGTCAAAACATTTGAGTACATCAATATCGTTTATAATTTTTTTTTTTTTAAAATCTGGAAAAGAATCTAACAGTGTGTATAGGAACACTTACTTATGTTCTTCCTCAGTCCATATAACACCTTTCTTTCTAGGCTGAGACCTAGGATTTGATTTCACCTGAGTTGGAGTAGTCTTGTAGTCGGGTATCGGTATAATACCCGTCTCAATCTTCTCAATGTCTTCAAACAAATCATCAAGGTGTTTCTTGATTTCCCATAGAGTTTTCCCAGGAACCCTAGTCTGTATGTTATCAAACAGGTCCGGGGCACCAAGATCAAACTCCGCGAGTGCAGTCTCAAACCTCTTGTTCTCTTCGAAAGTCCACTGATCACCGTCTTCTGCAAGCTGGGCTGTAGATTCCAATAAAGCTGAGGAAGAAGAAGAAGGGAAAGGTGGAGAAGGAGCAGTAGGGAAGAATGAAAACGGTTCCATCTTGTTCACACGATTATGAAAGAAGAAAAACAGAGTTAAAATAATTTCCAAACTGGTTCAGTCAATGTACATATTATACTTGGTTCTTATACAGGTTGTTCTTCCAAGATTCTTCTATATGCGTTGAAAGCGTGACACCAGAAGTTACCAAAAACGTTGGCGAATCTTATAGGGTGAATTTACTGCAATGATGTGGCAAACTTAAATTTATGATAATGCCAACTCACAAATATATAACCTGGAAATTATCCATAATGTTTGTTTCCTGGAAAGTAATCATCCATATTGTTTATTTTTTGGAAAGTAATTATCCATATTGTTTGTTTTTTGGAAAATTAAATTATCCATATTGTTTAATTTTCTTAATCCTAATCCTGGGGTAGACCGACCTCTATATGGAAATCTCCCGAAAAATTTTGGATGCTGCACTCGCATTATGACTCTGGAGAGACCGGATCTCATAATTAGAGGACTAATTAATCTCACCACCCAAATGAACTGGTGTAAATGTTGTATGAGTCCATGAGATGTTATTTTTATATTTTGTTAGAACGTACAGCTCCAAACATTAACTGGCCTCTTTATTGGTCCTTTTGTTCTCTCTTCTTTCATGATTTCTGGTTTTTAGGAAATTAAAGTTTCAGTGTGCAATATTGCAATTTGCAAAAGATGTAAGAAAAACCATCTAAATAATTTAAAAAGCTAATTGAGGAATTCGTTAGAATTTTAGAGAAAAAAAATTATAGTTTTGTTACTACATTTCATACAACAATGACAGTTTTCTTATGGAGCTCATTGTGATGAGCAATGATATATCAACCTATGGTGAGTTCAAGGTCAAGGTCATGCTCATCTTCAGTCTTACCATCTCCATGATCACCAGTAACAGATGATGAAGTACTATTTCCTCTTTCAGCAGAAAGTGAAAAAAGCGGGGCTTCCACTGGGAACAGCCTTAAAATCTGTGGTTGTTTCATCCCTGAAATCGGCAACGGGATATTAGTTGGCTCAAGGACAGGATTAGGCACCGGCTGCTACCCTGGTACCGACTCCATTGGCCCCGGCCCCTCAAGAGCCCTGGTCCTCCTGAGGGTTCATGCATGCGCTGTCTGGTTTGACCTACGATTATCCTTCCAACCCCCTACTGACCAGCCTCCTCAAGCGCCTTGATGCTGGATTTTTTGCATGATCGAGGAGCAACATTGACCACGATATTCATTATGTTCGATGGACCAATTGATGTGGATGGTGAATCTTTCTTAATGTGGCAAGTGGCACGTACGTAAGCTTGTAGAGCGAATTCGCCTGAAATATTCTGCAGAATAGTCATATATCTGCTCAGGAGTCTTCGTCTTCACAAACTTCTCTGCCATCATACTCCAGTTGCCCATGCCACACTTTAAAAGACCTTCCACGAATAGGCTGAAAATTGATTGCTTACCCAATTAGACACTCATATATACCATGTGGCTAACCACATACTAGATAAACTAGCTTAAAAAATCAATGTCATTTTTACAATTTTTTCAAATATTTCCTTCACATAGGTAGAGACCAAGATCAATGCAACAAAGACAAAAAAATAAATAACTGAGTTCTAGTCTCCCTCAAAAAAAATTTCCATGAGACAATCAATCAATGCATCTCCCAGATCTGCTTACAGAAACAGCACTGTATGTTGAATTGAAAAAGATGGGAATAGGAAATCTGGAAATGAAGATGTTTATGAGTTGCTACTGCAGAGCTCTTCAGTTTCTATTGAATGGATTAGGCAACAGTACATCAGCGCGCAGGGCTATATTTATAGGCAGCTTAGGACTATAGACAATTCTATCTTAGAGAACCAAAAACACTCATTGGGACTCTAATACATCATTAACTTAGACTGTTACAACAACCAACTACTTCATAAATTCAAATTAAGAGATAAACCGAAGACTCTAGAGTTAAGGAGAAAGTACATTAATTCCAACACTCCCCCTTAATGTGCTTTCTTCACCACACCAATGAGCCCCTGAGATGGTAGAATTTTTCCTTTGAAAGTGCTTTGGTGAGGATATCATCCAACTGCTCCTCTGATCTGCAATACTCAAGCTACACTATTTCTTTTTCAATTGCTTCTTTGATGAAGTGATACTTGGTTGCAATGTGCTTTGTCTGTTCATGATTGACTGGATTCTTTCCAATGGCTGTGGCTGATTTGTTGTCACAGTACAAGGCGGTTCCTTTCTCTTGCTTCTCTCCAATGTCTTCAAGAATTCTTCGAAGCCATATCGCTTGAGATGTTGCTTTTGCTGCTGCAATATATTCTGCTTTAGCAGAGGATTTGAGCCACAACACTTTTTTTTCTTTGAAGCCTATGAACATGCTCCTGAACCAAGAGAGAAAACATAAGCTGAAGTTTTCTTCATGTCATCAAGGCAACCAGCCCAATCACTGTCAGTGTACCCAACAAGAGTTGATTTTTCTGCTGCTTTGTATAGAATTCCATAATCAAGAGTGTCCTGCAAGTATCTTAACACTCTTTTTGCAGCTCCATAATGAATTTGACTTGGCTCTTGCATATATCTGGAGAGAAGACTTACAGCGAACATGATGTTAGACCTAGTAGTCATTAGATACAAAAGACCACCAATTAAACTTCTGTACTTTGTAGCATCTGCCTTCTTTGCACCATCCTCCTTCTTCAACTTTTCATTTGCTATCAAAGGAGTAGCCACAGAATTGCACCCGAGCAGATTAAACTTCTTGATAATATTCTCTGCATATTTCTTTTGGGAAATAAAAATCTCATCTTTTGATTGAGATACTTCAATCCCCAAAAAATAATGTAGAAGGCCCATGTCATTCATCTCATAAGTACTCATCATATCTTTCTTGAACTGCTGAATCACATTCTCATCATTGCCAGTAAAAATCAGATCATCAATATAAAGAGAAACAATGAGAATAGAACCTGCTTTCTTGTACACATAGAGTGTAGGCTCACTTGGACTCTTTTGAAAACCTCTCTTGACAAAGTATTAATTTGTCAATTTCAGCATACCATGTCCGAGGAGCTTGCTTAATCCCGTAAAGAGCCTTTTTTTAACTTGTAAACTTTGTCTTCTCTCCCTTTAACTAGAAACCCTTGAGGCTGCTCTACGTAAACTTCATCTTTCAATACTCCGATCCATTTAAAAACGCTGACTTCACATCAAGTTGAAATATCAACCAATTCTTTTGAGCAGCAAGAGCAACCAAGGTTCCTATAGTTTCAAGTCTTGCAACAGGAGCAAAAATTTCAGAATAATCAATACCTGGTTGTTGAGTAAATCCTCGAGCCACAAGTCTTGCTTTATGTTTATGGATGCTTCCATCTTGATTGAACTTTGTCTTGAAGATCCATTTCACCCCAATAACTTCTCTGTCTTTTGGAAGATCAACAAGCTCCCAATTCTGATTTTTTTCTATCATTCTTATCTCCTCCTCCATTGCTTTCACCCAAACTCCTTCATTTTGAACTTCTTCAAAGCTTTCTGGTTCTATTCCAGAAAAGTTGCATGACTCATACAGGTTGCTAAGTCTTCTGGTCCTTAAAATAAGACTCTCTGGTGATGAGTACTCTGGAGTAGAAGGACTTGCATTTGAATTGTTTGCTGGAGTAGTTGGTGACTGAGGAATGACATCGTCTTCATGCTGCTCCAATGGAATATTTTCTTCTTGTTGAACGGTAGCATATGGCAACTCCTGCACTTTATTTTCATTTCAATCCCAGCTAGCTTTTTCATTAAAAACCACATCTCTACTCACAATCAACTTCTTAGTTTCAACATTGAAAAGTCGATATCCTTTTGAGCTAGTACTATACCCAACAAAGATGCATTTTTGGCTTTTTTCATCAAACTTACTTCTCTTTTCAGCAGGGATATGAGCATAACAAATGCAGCCAAAGATTTTAAAATGACTTACAGAAGGTTTGAATCCGCTCCAGGCTTCAAATGGAATCATATCCTTTACTGCTTTGGTTGGACATCTGTTGAGAATGTAAACAGCCGTATGCACAGCTTCTACCCAAAAGTCTTTCGGTAAACTCTTCTCATTCATCATTGAAGTTGCCATCTCCACAATTGTGCCATTTTTCCTCTCTGCGATCCCATTTTGTTGGGGGCTGTAGCCTATTGTCAACTGCTTCCAAATGCCTTCATCTTTGCAAAAATCTTCAAATTCATGAGAGGTATATTCACCTCCTTTGTCACTTCAAATGACTTTAATTGTGCAGCCACTTTGATTCTCTAGAAATGCTTTGAATCTTTTGAAAACCAGAAAAGTTTATGATTTCTCCTTCAAAAAATATACCCAGGTCATCCTCGAAAAATCATTGATAAATGTGAGAAAGTACCTGAATTGATTGAAGGAGGGAGTTGGCATTTTGCCACATATATCAGTATGCACAAGCTCCAGTGGTGCCTTTGCTCTCCACGAACTTTGTTTTGGAAATGGAAGTCGATGTTGCTTCAATTTTCGGCAGCCCATTCACCATGCTATTCTGTTGAAGAAGCTTCAAACCTTGGAGATTTAGATGACAAAATCTCTTGTGCCACAGCCAAGTGTCTTCAACAACATCTGCCTTGAATGCCTTCATGCCATCATAATGAAATATAAGTGGAACGTTTCTGTTTTTCTCCATTCTGACATGTGCAATCACCATCTTTGCCTTCTTATCATAAATAGTGCAGTAGTCATCATAAAAAATAAGACAATAACCATTCTCCTGCAGCTGTCCAACACTAAGTAAGTTTTGGGTTAGGTCTGGAACAAATAAGACATCATGAATCTGCTTTACTCCCTTCTTAGTTTTGACTGTAATGCTTCCTTTCCCCTATGATTTCACAATGGCACCATTGCCGAGCTTTATCTTTGGAGTGACTGAGGTATCCAGATAAAAAAATATGTTTTCATACCGTGACATGTGATTACTACAACCACTGTCAAGATACCAGGTCCTTTGTTTTTCTTCAAGGGCTGCTTGATATGCATAGAATAAATTCCCAACTTCTTCATCTTCATGCTTCTTCTCAGAGAAATTTGCTTGATTGGTTTCTTTAAATATGCAGTTCTTTTCAGTATGCCCATATAAACTACAATACGTGCATTTAGGCTTTCCGCGAAACCAACACTTTGCTGAAGCATGATTAGCTTTACTGCAAATCTTGCAAGAAGGCTTAGTTTCAACATAAATCGTACCTTTGTCATTGTTTTTGCTGCTGGACTCTGCTTTCTTCCATTTTTTGTCTCCCATCTGATGATCATCCCTTGGATTAACTCTGCCTTTCTTGATAAACTTTGGTGATTTGAAGGTGAGTTTTGACTGGAAAACACTTTCAACAGCTTCCTCATTGCGTCCTAGCCTTCTTTTCTCATGAGACTTCAAGGACCCCATCAGCTGCTCAATGGATAAGGTGGTAATGTCCTTGGACTCTTCAATTGCAACAACAATAGGATCATATTTCTCTGGAAAGCTGATTAAGATCTTCTCCATAACCTTCTGATCTAACAAGTCTTCACCAAGGGTTCTCATTTGATTGACAACCTCAGTTACTCTAGAAGAGTAATCTTGGATGCATTCAGATTCTCTCATCTTTAGATTATGAAACTCCCCTGCGTAAAGACTGAAGCTTGATGGTCCTTGCCTTGCTATCACCTTGGAACTCCCTTTCCAAAATCTCACAAGCTTCCTTTGTGTGATTGCTCTTGTTATTCTTGGAAAAATTTCGTTGGTGACTGCATTTTGAATTTTTGAGAGAGACTTGGCATCTGTCATTGCATCTGCTTCATATTTTTCTCCTGAAAGTTGATTCTCATCTTCTGGTTCAGTGAAGACCTTCTCAACGATCTTCCAAAGCCCTTCTGACCGAAGCAAGGTTGTTATTTTCACTTTCTAGAAATCATAGTTTTCTCCACCAAGCACTACAAAAAATAATTGCAATGGCCACCACAGTTAGCGTCGGCGCAAAAATGCCGTCGGCATTGGTCATAGATTTGCTACGGGAAACAAGGCGTAGCAAAAATAAAAATTAGTTTGCGACGGCAAAGGAGAGCCGTAGCATATTTGCTACACATGGTTAGCGTCGGTACTCAATTGCCGTCGCCAAAGCTCCTATATTTGCTACGGAAAAGCATGTAGTCGCAAAAGTATAATAGGTTTGCGTCAGCAGTATGATGCCGTCGCTAAAATCATTTAAAAAAAAAAAAAAAAAAACTCTCACTCTCTCTCTCGATCAGTTTCCCCATTTGTAGCGTTGCCTCTTTCTCTGAGATTCCTTCCTAACCCCAAAACACGACCCCCCCCCCCCCCCCCCCCCCCCCCCCCCCCCCCCCCCCCAATCCATGAAGATCAATACCAGATCCGGGACACCCACCGCCACCCTCCTCCAACCCACCATCAAGGGATCGCCTGCTGCAAGATCTGAAACCCCAATCTCCAATGAATTTGAGCTGCGACCCGATTGGATCTAACCACAAATCCACAAACCAGATCAAAAACGAAACCCTGCAACACAATTGGTCTCCACCACTTGC
Source organism: Rosa lucieae (assembly GCA_024704745.1). Taxonomy (NCBI): domain Eukaryota; kingdom Viridiplantae; phylum Streptophyta; class Magnoliopsida; order Rosales; family Rosaceae; genus Rosa; species Rosa lucieae. The sequence goes on from CM045493.1 coordinate 8,360,075, forward strand.
CACTAACCCAAATCCTGTGTAACCTCCATCCTTGACACCACGCGCCGTCTGGATACCCATGGTTCAGATCGCCCCCACCTTCCCTCTTCTCTGTGCCGGCCAGCTCTTCCTCCGCCTCTGTCGCCTCTGTCGAAACGCTCCTGCTATATAAACCCTTGACAAATCTCCTTCTTTCATTTTCAGTTCTCAGCGCCACTCGCACTACTGCTTTTCGACCTCAAAAACTCAAATGTATCTCAGCTTTTGTTTTTTCTTCGCCGATTTTGATCTTCGTTTGGTGGCTGAAAAAACAGATTTTTTTATTGATTTTTTTTGATAATTTTTTGTTGCATTTGTAGGCTTTGCCGAATCAGCAGACCGTGGAGTACCCGAGCTTCAAGCTCGTAATCGTTGGTGATGGTGGAACATGTTCGTCTCTTTACTCTGGATTTAGTTTCGTTCGTGATCTGTTTGTTATCGGTGAAATTTTTTCATTTTGCTTTGCTTGGTGAATCGGTTGTTTTGTGTGCTGAAATGAGACAAATAGAGCTTTGTTTTTGAATATCTGCTATAGAAATGATGCGATGATGCATGAAGTTTGTGTATGATTTCCAACAGTAACTTTTCAACTGTCTAAAAATCTCATATTGGTTTTGAATTTGGGAAAACTAAAGACTTCCCTGCTACCATGAAATTACAGTAGAGATTGGAAGTTATTTTGTTTACTTTGCAGCTAAAGGGATTGTTGACATTCACTAGAACTAAACGTTTAATGTAACCTCTTCCTTAATGTATCGCGTGTCTTCATTTCAGCAGAAATAGAAAGGTGTTTGTTTGGGAACTTTGGGTTGTCTTCATGATCTGTGAAGAAAGGGGCAGGCCGGTCGGATTTGTAGTTCTCTGTATTTGTCGTTGTTTCTGGTTTGATTTGTGGTTTTGGTGAGTGGTTTTTGCGATTGGTGTGTTGTTTTTCTGTTTTTTTTTTGTTGGTGTTCGATCTATGGTTGAAATTATGGTGAGTGTTCGATCTATGGTGTTCAGTTGGTAAGTTGGATTTGGTTTGTAAGGCGGAGTTATTCATAGGTTTGATAAATTAAGCGTTTTGTTTGGCTGCAAATTCTCTTTGTGGGATTTTGGTTCATTTTGACTTCTTGCATTGGTTTTTGGTTCTTTCCTTGAAAATTCATCAATTTCAAATTTAAATCCAAAGTCTTCCAATACAGAAGGAGATTGTAACCCCTGCTTTATTATGTTCAATTCATGCCAGGTCTGGGGTGTGTTTTTGCTCTATATTATGGTGTTTTGAAGTTTCTCTATTTTTCATTATTTGCAGTGTTTATAAAGGCTTAGCTACTGCAGTGAAAGAGAGAAGAGGGCAAATCAGTTTGTATTTCCTTTGTAAAGGTACATACCAAAATTAGATCAAGTTGAACATCTTTATTTTCCCTTCATTATTAGCCATCAAAGATCTGATTTCGACTCCATTATAAACTTGACATTTGCGAAATGAACGAATTTTGTATATTTTTAGGTAAATTCCAGCTGAGGAGATACCGATTTAGTATGGTGGTTTCAAGAGAGAGATTGACACCAAGTTCTTCTTCGCTGAAGATGGTTATGTTTTTGAGCAACTCTCAAGGCCGTATCAAAGCAAACCATAGAAATTGATGCTGCTCAGGTAATAATAATTTTTTTATTTGTTTGGATACCATAAACTGAGGATAATAACAGAACTTTATTTGAGGTTGCTTTTTGGTTCTCTAGCGCATTTTGTAGAGAGTCTGGTATTTAGTAGCAGTTGCTGTTGTTTTTTTTTTTTTCTGATTAATTCTTTCAATTGTTTTATATGGAAGATTTTGTTGGGTAGATTTGCCCAACTGTTTGTCTAAGAATTTGACAGTAAAAGGAAACACAAGTTATGGATTCAAAATCATAGAATATGTATATATACCTACCTCACTACCCTCATCTTCAACAGATAGCACACGAACCAGCAACTTTATTCTACAAGACTTTTATCACATCAACAAAACACCAACAGGGGCAAATTCACTAACTGTAACCGTGCTATGCTTACTCTGTTATGAAGTCTTTGCTAACTTCTAAATGGATGGGTTCATTTGATAATGATGTTAAGGTGATAAAATTGATGGGTTTATTGAATAGCTTCCACACAGCTAAATATATATGTGTGTGTGTTATATAGATATATAGATATTTTCGAATGATGTATTAGTAATCTGGGAGCACATGGTGAGTCTTTTTTTTATTTTTTTTTATAGTCTAATATATTTATATGCTCTTTTTAGTATTTGTTCATTGCTCTGTTGTTTGTCATTTTCATGTTTGGTTTTTTAGCTTTCTGTTTCTTCAATGCAGGCCGTCAAAACAATTTCGTCAAGTCCATCTATTACTTTCTATTTTGATATTCATGGAGATATGCACAAGTATAGCTTTAAATCCCTTTGTGTTATTTTGTTTACATCTGTACTTATGGTTATAGTTTATGGTTCTATATCCCTTTGTGGAGCCTTGTAATTTTCTTATTGTTCAAGTGTAAGTACAGTGCATGTAACTTAGACTTATGCATATGAATTGAATAATTTTTCGTGTTTCTTCAGGAGTACTCGCAGCAGCCCCCTATTCAGGAACTAATTGGAAGAGATCTTCATGATATATAATGAATGGAAATTCAGACATATTTCGAGGTAAGTATGGAACTATGGATTTAGCATTCTTCAAATCAACTATTCTAGTTTTAATCGTAGAAAGACCTGGATTTAGCACACTTGCTGACTCAAAATGTCAAAAAGTAATTAAGAGTTCAAGTGAAATATTAATTGTATGTACTGGTATGAACAATATCTATGTCATGTGTACATCTCCCATTACTTTTCCAGCTTTTTGTTTCTTTAATGAATGCTTGAAGATTTCTGACTTTCTGTTATAGGAGGCTTGCAACAACACTAGAGTAATTGGTACATGAAGTAGATCAAGGAAGATCCCTGCAAAGTTCATCTTGAAGAAGCTAGAGGAAAATAACTAACTTGTAAAGCTTAATTATCGATCTTGTAAATTTTGGTAGAAGCTTCATTCATTTTGTAACATTTATGAGGAAATTTAAAGTGTAACATTTCCTTTTATATAAGCTTCATTCCTTTTTGTATGGTTTTCATTCATTAAAAAAAAAAAATTGGCATGCATTTGCATGCTGATTTTTTTTTATTCATAAATAATATTTTTGCGACGGCATATTTGCCGTAGCAAATGACTTTTGGCGACGGCAAAAAACTTCAGTAGCCGTTGGTGGCGTCGCCATTAGTATTTGCGACGGCAAACGTTTTGCCGTCGCTAATAGTCTTGCGACGGCGAATTGCCGTGGCAAATACCATTGGCGACGCCACCAACGGCGTCGGAAGATTTTCCGTCGCAGAGCCGTCGCCAATGCTCTTTTGCGACGGCAAAATAGGTTTTTGCGACGGCATTGCGCCATGGCCATTGCAATTTTTTTTTTTGTAGTGAAGGATGGGAAGAAAATAATATGAAACTGGAGTGGTTTCTTTAGGAGACATCTTGGCAGGTTGATATAGGGGACGTCCAATATGAACGAACCTGGCTCTGATACCAATCTGTTGGATTGAAAAAGATGGGAATAGGAAATCTGGAAATGCAGAAGTTTATGAGTTGCTATTGCAGAGCTCTTCAGTTTCTAGTGAATGGATTAACCAACAGTACATCAGCAGGCTAGGGATATATTTATAGGCAACTTAGGACTCTAGACAATTCTATCTTAGAGAACCAAAAACACTCATCGGGACTCTAATACATCATTAACTTAGATTGTTACAACAACCAACTACTTTATAAATTCAAATCAAGAGATAAACAGAAGACTCTAGAGTTAAGGAGAAAGTACATTAATTCCAACACTGTAATCACCAGTACAAGAAAAATATGAATATACACCAACATGGATTAAAGTAAACGTACGTAGTATACTCTAAAATGTAAATAAATAGACCAGATAAAATGAAACAAATTAGAAAAAAAATTCATAAGCAAAAGCCTTACTGGTGGTCTTTCTCTTTCCACTCAGGATCCAAAACGGGGGGAGTCTGACCACCCTGATGTATGTTTTGGGTTCCAGACCCATGGACGTTACTGTGGTAAACTGGTAATGGGATCGGCTCGAGCCGGTTGTTGTTGGTGTTGGTTCGGTCAGACTTTGATGCTTCACCTGCTCAGTCCTAAGGCGCCTTATGAACTTTTTGTAATCATATCTAGATCTAGGGCGTCGGGGAAAACGACGGGACTGGTAATTTAGCAGAAGAAGAAGCTGCTAGTTGACGAAGATATATATATGGGATTGGACGCTGGGGATGAGCAGGGCTGGACGGAGGAGTGTCAACGGTGAGGTCGATGATTTCAGGGGCCGGGCTGATGAAAACGATGATTTGAGGGGAGGGAAAGTTGAGGGCAATGGAGCTTAGGAGGATCGACTTGCAGTGTGCTCTTCTGCATGAGGTCTGTGGCTCTTCTTATAACTTTGTTAGGGCTGCAACTAAGTTACGAAATTACCCTTCGAGATATATATAATATTTGAAAAAGATTACGTTTCGGGAGATTATCCTCAAATTACTATAGTGTAAATGTAAAGAATGACCGAGACAACCCTAGTTTCTAATTTCGTGAACCCTAATTGAAGAAATAGGTGAAATGATGTGGGAAAATAAATTGGTGGATACATTTAGTGTAAAGAAAATTAAATTTTATTTTTGATTTGTTTTAGGGAATCAGAAATTGAGAGATAATCGCTGTGTATTCTCATTGATAATAGGGGCCTCTTTATATAGAGGATTACAATGCATAGAGTTAGAATCATACAAGGAAAGATAATCTCTAGATTCTTCTAATTAAAACCTATTACCACTAGGTCAAGTAACCTAGAGTTTGGATTAAACACAAAATAGAGATATCCTTAAACACTCCCCCTTGTGTTGTCCAAACGCGGTGCTTCTCTTGTTGCCTCGTTAAAAACCTTGCCGAGTAACAAAAACCCAGTGGGACAAAAATAACTTCGGTTGAAGGGGAAAAAGAGCACAACACACCCTTCACGTTTCGAGGTGAACATGTAGACATCTCCCCCTGATGCCTACGCCTCCCCCTGATGACTACGATTATGGGAGTTCAGATAATTTCCGCAAGTCAATTCTTGCCACATGTTTCTCGAACGTGGATTTGGGCAATGACTTAGTAAACAAGTCTGCCTTACTATCCTCATATTGAATCTAGTTCACTTTGATCTCGAGGAGTGTCTGTTGTTGCTGATTATGCTTGGTGTTATCGCTTTTGATGTAGCCTTGCCTCATTTGTTCAAAACAAGCAGCATTATCCTAAATGCTCGTAGGCTCATCTGTGGTAGACTTCAAATCACAATTGTTCGAACATGCGTAATTATGAATCCAATCCATATTCATTCACGAACCACTTCATGAAGGGCAATGATCTCTACATTGTTCGAAGATATAGCGATTAGAGTCTATTCTGTAGACCTCCAAGATGTCACGGTCTTTTCCCATGGTGAACACTTGACCAGATTGGGAATGACCATTGTGTGGGTCAGAGAGATACCCAACATCAGCAAAACCATCCAAAACACATGTCTTTGGGATGAGGATAGTGAACGCAGGCCAGCGTTGGCGGCGTTCCTGGTGTGTGATGGGTCCGAATCCATCATCTCTTTGTAGGGATAGAACAAGCCCATATCACTCATATATCTCAAGTATCGAAAGATATCTTTTACACCAATCTAATGGGGTCGCGTTGGCGCAGAGCTATATCTAGCTAACAAGTTCACAACATATGAGATGTCCGGTCTTGTGCATTGGGATAAGTACAATAATGCGCCTATTGTACTAAGAAAGGCACTTTTGCCTCTAGCACATCTTCGTCATCATCCTTTCGACGAAGAGGATCCTTTTAAGGATCAAGACTATAGACGATCATGGGGGTGCTTGAAGGCTTGACCTTGTCAAAATGCCTAAGCATCTATCGACACGATGCTCAAGTTCCAAACCGAGACATAATCGTGTTCTCCCAAAATCCTTCATCTCAAACTCGGATTTCAAGTGTTCAGCGGTTTCCCTTAACTCTTTAAGGGCTTCTAATGAAGATCATGTCCAACATGAACCGCGATAGAATTCGAAACTTGTCATAGAAACGCGTGGGCATATCCCTTCCCAATCAAGTAGTCACTTTAGTGAGCGTTTCAACCTTATTGTAAACGCGCTCCGTGGTCTAGAGCCACTTGACTTGGGTAAATGAAGTTCTCCATGAACCTTCATGTATATTAGTATCTAGATCCCTATAGAGATACGTAGTGACCACATTTGTAAGCTGCATGTTCAGTTATTCGGAAACTACCAAACTGACAGGGTAGTGGAGTGTAATGACATCCATTATGAGAGTCTCATCGTAGTCTATTTCATGGCGTTTTGTGAGAATCCTTGGGCCATAAGGCGAGATTACCATCTCTTTTTCTCACTACACTTTCTAACGAAGACCCATTAGTCAACAGGTTCTATGTTAGGAGGTGTTGGCATCTCTAGCTCGAAAACCTTCCTCTTCGTTAGAGAATCCATCTTAACCTGGATCGCATCTTTCCATTTAGGCCAAAACTCTCTACGTTGGCATTCATTCATCAACAGAGCGTGGTTCGATATCATTGGACTCAACAAACTCATGCGCAATGAAATGCACAACTACATCATCAATTATGATGGAGTTTCTATCCCACGTCTCATGTACACTAGTGTAAGTTTCATAGAGCTCTATATTCTCAGGAATAGGTTCTGACGTTGAGGCGTCCCCCAACGATAACCATAACCCGAAAGATACTCATGAGACGGATTTTGAGTCTTGATGATCAAAGGATTGGAATGTGCCAAAGTATCCTTCGAACCCACGGGCCTCCCACGCATCCTAGCTGGGGCCATGGCCTGTAACGCCAGAGTGCCACTCTCTTTGGCGTTGGCGTCATGCCTACCTCCTAGTAGGGTGACGCTACGTCCTCTCGTAGGGACATCCTTCCTTGCAGGCATGTTTGCAGCATATTTGTGTGATCTCGTCACTTTAATAGGGATCGAGATGAGACATAGTGGGGACAGACCATGACAATTCCTGTCGTTCATGTTGAACATCTGTGTTCTTATCTCCCCCGAACGACTGGAAGACTGTCTCATCAAAGTGACAACCCGCAAATCTAGCGGTAATGAGATCGCCTTGCAAGGGCATTAAGTGGCGGACCATGGTTGGAGTCTCAAATCCAACGTAGTTGTCCATTCGTCTGTAAGGACCTATCATAGAGCGTTGTGGCAGCACAATTGGCACATAAATGGCTCACTCAAATATGCGTAAGTACAAAATATGTGTACCCAGTCACTCGCTGTAACGCAGAGGTACATTGAGTGGCGGTAGGTCGTAGACGAATTAGCATACCTGTATGCGATATTGCATCACCCCAAGCGGATGTAAGAAGATTGGTGCGCATTACGAATGTTCGGACTACCATCATAGTCGTTTCCGCGAGACCAATTGGGTGTGTACATGGGAATGTGATGTCCAACATCAAGCCCATTGCAATATCTATCTAAAGTCTTTCGATGTAAACTTTCTAGCATAGTCAAATCCAATTGACTGAATAGAATGATCTGGGGAGTGAGCCCGTTGTCATAAGATATGTGCTAGGAGTGTAGCATAAGCAGCATTTATAGGTGGACAATGGCACAACACGTGACCAGCGTGTTTGCGTGTCAACCAACATCATAAAATATTTAAGCGTCTGCAAGTTGGTTGAATCAATCCACAAGATCCCTACGGATTCTTTGTAAGAACAGAATGAGTATTGTCATATCCTTTGCATAGGACGGTCTCAGTCCTAGTTTCCCTAAGGAACGGGCTTTGTAAAACGAGCGAGAGGCCTTAGAAGTAACCATTGAGTATTTTGGTTAAGCCTGAGCGACTGAAACGCTATGTGAAGCAAGTTGGTGATTGCAGTATCACCTAGGGCGCCATCACCATGATGGACGCTATCCATGGCGTGATGGATATGGACTGCGCCAGCCCTAGGTTGGTGGTGGACGGAGGCGGTGCCCTAGGCAGCTGTGTCGGTCACACTTAGTCTAGAAATCAACTTTTGATTCATGCTTCGTTTCACTCGAGAGAAATGATGTCCATATGAAGTCTTTGTAGACGGATCATTATATCATGACTAGAATGATCTATCACGTCGTGACAAAGCCAATATGTGTTTAAATCCAAGAGATCTTCTCTCATAACTTTTATTGGATTAATAGCTCGAATAGTGACATAGAGTCCACTAGAGAGACACATAAACTTCTCTAAGATGCGTCTTTATTCGCAATCATTAAAGGTATTGCAAAGTAACTCATTTCCGTTCTCTACATGCATTTTCGCATGGAATTCGTTGGCTATTCATAGGGTACGATTTTCCCTAAGAGCGTAGAGAGTTTCTATGACAGTTGTAATCAAGGTGCCATTTGGCAAGTGGAACTTGGTCTATTCCATGTCCTTGAATTAATATTGATGGCCCAGCCATCGTAGTCACAAAGTAATATGCTCAGAATCAAAATTGTGTCATAATGAAAAGAACTCGAAATTTTATTCATAAGCCAACGGAGTACATCATTGTTTCTTTTATCAAAGAAAATCTAATCCAATAAAAGTAATATGGCAATCGCCTACATCTCTTGGAAAATAAAGACTTAAACAGAATTGGCGATCTATTGATCCCAGCTAGATTTGTAGTCTTCAACCCTTCACTCTAGATCATCTTCTTGATCTTCTTGTTCCACATAGTGAGCTTCTCTTGCTTCACAATATGCTTTGTAGGCGGTGACAAGTTCTTCACGAGCTCTACAAATGTGTGCCCAATGCTCAGACACTCCACATGATAACATACATCTCTTTGCTCGAACTCCATTGATTGAGGCGCTTTGAAAGCGTCATTTAGATGGCTCTTAGTGTTGGTGGCGCCACCAACATGGCCAGAGGCATTGCCTCCCTCTCTCTTTCCACGTTTACCTCTTCGGTTCCGTGTTCGCCTATTTTGGCAGTTACCTTCCCAAGTAGAGCGATTATATGGATCAGAATGTCCAGAAGTATACCTAAGATTAGGGTTTCGCTCTTGGGGCCCTCTCTTAGAGGTGCGACTATAATTGGATTCTGGAATATGCTCTGTTTCCACGGATCTTGAATTATAGTTCTTCACAAGGATATTGTCATGCTTTTCAGCGACAGTCATAGCTCCAATGAGCTCATGAAACCTTGTGATCCGTCTTGTATTTACATCGATTCGACAGTTCTTAGCAACCATCAATGCAGAGATGGGGAAGGTAGAGAGAGTCTTCTCAATCAAAATCGCATCTGTGATCTCTTTACCACAGAATTCCATTAAGGATTTAATGCGAAGTGCTTTCGAGTTATAGTCAAGAACTGACTTGAAATCAGAGAAGCGGAGGCTATGCCATCTCACTTCTAGGTCAGGAAGCAAGGAGTCACGGACGTTGCCAAATCTTTCTTCGAGTGAGACCCACAGCCTTCCAGTCTTCTTCATTCATATACTCGTACTGGAGCGAATCATCCATATGATGAGTCATTAGGATGATGGCTTTCGCCTTATTTGCCTCTAAGGCTGCTCTATTTGCTTCCAAAGCTTGAGCTTGCTCAACAGTTATCACGTCCTGGCTAGGCTCGAGAATCATATCCAAGATTCCTACAGCCTTGAGATGCTGGCGGATATCACGAACCCACCTGTGATATCCAGAGCCAGTTGTTCCCAATGGAGCAAAGTCCAATTTGTTCAGGTTACTCATCCTGAAAGAGAACAAGAAATTAGGGTTACTTTCGGAGCGAAATAGGCTACCACGAAAACATAGGAAATTTCTAAGCGTAATCGCTTCCAAGAAATTAGGAATTTCCGAGCGTAGTTGCTTCCAAGAAATTCGATTCCAAGAGATATTGGATTAGATCGAAACAATGATGTAAGTGGTCGATCATAAATTCTCTACAAACTCTAAGTTTGGAGATCTCAACAAGCTCTAAGCTTGGAGTGAGCACGAACCCCCACAGTTCGGCTTAATTTGGTCTCCCCTATAATGAAGAAAGGGGGGTAGAAGAAGGGAGGTTGCAAGTCCCCGAAAAAGAAGAGAAATTGAATTTAAAAACTCTAAAAAACAAGAACGTTTAGTAAAAAAATACCTCGAAATAGGTCGCCGGAAAATTTGACAGGAAAAAGTGGTCAGAAAATGGCCCAAAAAGTCGCCGGAAATGTGCCCGGAAGTCACCAAAAAATGGCCGGAAAAGTCGCCGGAAAATAGTTGACCGTTGACCTACTGACGTGGCAATGGGTCCCTGTTTGCTGACGTGGCAGTGGGTCAGAGTGCTGACTTGGCAGTGGGCCAGGGTGCTGACGTGGCAGTGGGATCTGCGTCAGTGGGCTTAGGCTTCTGGCCTTCTGGGCTTCTTTTGGGCTGGGCCTTCTTTTCTTCTCTCTTTCTTATTCTTTTCTTCTTTTCTTCTTTTCTTCTTCTGCCGGATGATTCAGACTTCCGGTTCAGTGAGTTTTAGATCGGTTTTCAGCTTTTTTCTTCCGGTTCTTGAAACTTCAGATGAAGAGGCTTCTGCTATCAAAATTTGGTGGAAATTAGAGGTCCGGAAGATGGTGAACCGATGGAATATTTGCTGCTAGTTGTATAGTGCTTCCGGTGGCCGGTTCGGTGGTTTTCCAGCCGGTTCTTGAGGTGGAGCTGCCGGTTTTGGACTCCTGGGATCGAGTTCTTGAAGGTGTGAGGTGGAGGCAGAAAAAGCTTCAAGGTTTTGTATTCGGATTCAAGGTTTTTAGCTTCTTGAATCAGGGTTTGGCTATTTGTTTCAGGGTTAGGGCTTCGTGCTGATAACGTGTTTTAGGGAATAAGAAATTGAGAGATAATCGTTGTGTATTCTCATTGATAATAGGGGCCTCTTTATATAGAGGATTACAATGCATAGAGTTAGAATCATACAAGGAAAGATAATCTCTAAATTCTTCTAATTAAAATCTATTACCACTAGGCTAGCAGTGGGTCTGAAACGTATAAGTAAAGCTGCGTGCAATATTACATAACCTCATGCAGATATAGGTAGGTTGGTGCGCATAACCAATGCCCTAGCCACCATCTGTAGCCTTTGGATGGTGGTTTCTACGAGACCATTTTGTGTATGCGCATGGGGTATATAATGCTCTACATCGATCCCAATAGACATGCAATATTCATCAAATGCTTTTGATCTAAACTCTCCAGCGTTATCAAGCCTTATAGACTTGATAGGGTGATCAGGGTGGTGAGCCCTTAAACGTATAATCTGTGCTAGGAGTTTTACAAATGCAGCATTTTTTGTGGACAATAAAACGACATGTGACTAGCGTGTCAAAGCATCCACCAGAACCATAAAGTACTTGAATGGTCCGCATTCTGGATTGATAGGTCCACAAATATCTCCTTGTATCCTTTGCAAGAATGGAATGTTTTGTTTTGTATCTTTAGCATAGGAAGGTCTCAATCTTCTTTTTGCTAAAGAGCAGGGTTTGTAAAACGAGTGATGTGCCTTTGAAATAGTCAATGAGGCATAATGGGAGAGAGGTAGTGCTTCTGGTACTTCAGAAGGCAATGACTGCATTTGAGTAGTACAAGGACCGACACCTTGCAGTGTGACGGATTTTTGTCCTATTTTATTTTTCACTCGAAAGAAGGGATGTCCATATGAGTTCTTTAAAATACGGATCATCATGTCATGACCGGGGTGTCCTAGGCGGTCATGCCAAAGCCTGTATGAGTCAGTGTCTCACATTTCATTGTTGGTGACAGTATAAGATTCAATGATCCGAATCGTAGTGAGGTACAATCCAGTAGATTGACTCATAAGTTTCTTTAAAATGCATTTCCTTCCACATTTATTAGAGGTAATATAAAGGTATTCAGTTCCATTCTCACAGTGTGTTTTTACATGATAAACGTTGGCACAAATATCTTTGAAACTTAAGAAGGTTCGATTAGCTCTTGGTGCATATAGAGCGTCTGTGACTTGAAATGTTGTGTCATTAGGCAACAAAAATTTGGCAGTTCCTCGCCCTTTTATTACTTGTGATGATCCAATCATCGTAGTCACAGAGGAATTATAGGCTATTAATTCAATGAATAATTGCATGTTCCTTAATATAGTGTGGGTAGTCCCACTATCAACTAAGCACTCAAGTTCTCCTCGATTCATTCCTACAAATAGATGGGAGGTATTGTTAATTAATTCGAAAATATGTCTCATATTATTTAGAGTATTTCTATTTGCGTAGAATGATATTCTTTTCATTCTAATAATTTTTTTTCTCTAGATGAATTGCTTTACATCTTTATAGTGCTATCTCGAACCATGTGAATATGTGTAGTAAATAAAAGTTAAACGAATTCATTGCTTCAGAATAAGATCCAAAATTTATTAACAAGCCAACGATAATCAAATCAAGGTTTTGTTCAGAAATCTAATTTATCAACTCTTTCCTGTTTGACTGAAGGGTTCTTCGGTGCCCTTTTCACCTTGTTTCCATGACCACTAGGGTTAGCACCACCATCTCTGTGCCATACATTAGGAGGGCCTCCACGACCCATACCACGACCCCCACGTCCCTTGCCACGTGGGTAGGGATCAGCACGTCCAAACCCCTATGCATTGGGGTTCTTTCCACCTTTCATTTTTCCATAATTAGCCTCGGGAATTTTCTTTGTCCCAGTGGGCCTGACATTGTTGTTCAAGAAAAACTCATTATGCCTCTCAACCACTTGCAGTAGGTTCATCATCGTATTGAAGATTGTGATTCTTTTGTTGTCATATTCCAGCCTATACTTATTCGCAGGTATAAGTGCTGAAGTGGGAAAAGTGGAAAGAGTATCATCTGCTGTGAGTTCCTTTCCACAGAAATTTAGACGTGCATTTAGGCACAACATGTCCTTGTTGAAGTCATTGACCCTTTTGTAGTCAAGCAAGCGGATTTCATTCCACTCAATAGTCAATTCTGTGAGCAAAGTATCGTGAATGTTCTCAAAACGTCCTTTAAGGGCATCCCATAGTTCTTTGGGTGTCTTCAACTGAAGGTACTCCCAACATAGGCTAGGATCAATATGTCTCCTAAGAAACATTAAGGCATTTGCTTTTACCTTGTCAGACGGTCCATCGTTTTTGGGGTCGGTTTTGATGGTGGCAGTGTAGTCTTTTGCCTCAAAACAGTTTACTCAAGTCCTTCTGAGTCCAAGATGTCAAATTCAGGTCGAGTTGGATCAGCCATCTACATAAACAAGAGAGAATATATAAATTACACAGTCATAAAGACATTCACGTAAATTATTTTCAAAAAATATGAATTAGATTTCAAGACCAAGATTCGTAATGGTCACATTTTGTTTTCGATGCTATACTGTAAGTGTGTATCAGTGTATGTATAATGAGCATGAATTTTCATTATCATGGCAAAACGAAATTTATGTATAGCATAAGAAATATCCATAGCACATAATAAAGAATAAAACATAACATATATAAAAATAAATTACATGGCATGCTCAAATTTCACAAATAATACATAACAAAAAATATATATGGCATGCTCAAAATAAAATATAAACAATAACATAATAAAAAGGCATGCGTGGGCATAATTATAAAAGCCTAAATGAAATTCACAGAACATGCTTGATATTTTACAAAAATGTAAATAGTAAAAAAAATATAAATCATGCTTAGAGATAATCATATAAAACGTAAATTAAAATAACGATGCATGCTTAAAAGAAAATAATAAATCAATATTATCTAACTAAACATGTTCAAAAGTTCTAAGTACGTATAAACAATTAAATATACCGGAGTATGAAATTAAATAAATAAAACAGAACATACTTGGTATCGAGAAAATAAAACGATCCTAGCGCACGCGCGTGTTGATGTAAGCGTGCGTAGCGTTGTTTTTGTGTGAGAAAAATTGGGCTGCTTTCTCTTTCTTTTCAGTAGCGGGTTTTTTTTTTTTTTTTTTTTTTTTTTTTTTTTTTTTTTTTTTTTTTTTCTGGGCAGCAGGGCCTGCTATTTTTTTTTTTTTGTTCTTTTCTTTTCTTCCTCCTCCTTTCCTTCTGGTTTGCAGACAATTCCAGTTGCTGCTCGTGGTGGACTGACGCAGGGCTGGGCTCTGCAAGGCGGGCCTGAACTTAGTGTTGTGCTGTAGGCGAGTCGAGGCTACAGGCAATCTGGTTCGAGGTCGAGATCGGTGGATGGCGCTCGGTCTGTGGGGCTTCGTGGCTGGGAGGATAAGGCCGACTGTGAGGGGGTTGCTGCTGCAAGGCGCGCAGTGGCTGGAGGCTTGGAGTAGCGCGGGCTGCTGCTGGTATCTGTTGGGATCTACTGCAGGAGGGTTTGGCTGGTGCTGCGCTGCTGCAAGGCTGGGTTGCAGGGATCGGCACTGTAGTGCGGGGATGGGGCCAGTCTTTACCAGTGAGGTGACCCAAGGCAGCCGGATCGAGATGGAGGCCGGTGATGTGGGCAAGGGGTTGACGGCAGAAAGATTTTATTTTTATTTTTTAGAATTGTTCGTGGGGGCGGTAGAGAAGAAAAAGTGCTTTTTTTTTCTTCTAGGTTTTGGTTTTTCAACGGGTGGAAGAAAAAAAAACTAGAAAACTAGAATTTTTTTTTTGGTTATTGGCTTTGAGCGTGCTGATAACGTGTAAAAGTAAAATTGAGATTGGAATTGGTCTACTCATTTCATTTCATAGTCCTTTTATATAGGGATAGAATTACAATAGAAATATCGATTAACATCAATTACAATAATGATAGTAAATACTGATTGTGATGTGATTGCAATTCCTTGATTCTGTCTTCTTCTGTTTCTTTGACGAATGCACATAATGTGTTTTTCCTTTAACAAAATCAACAAAATAAAGTCAAATAAAATATATATTAAGTCACATGTTTGTTCATAGTTGATTTCATACTAGAAGAAGGCACATATATCATAGGATTAGTAATACATATATGAAGAATAGTATTCAAAGAGAGCCAACTAGTAATCAATTTCGTTCAACAATTCTTTGAATGAAGTTCTTAATATGTGACAACAATTTTCTCTGTAACTTAAACATTTAATTCATTCGAAGAGGTAGGAAACCGAGGGTTAAGTTCTAGTAATGTTTAGTTTTAACAAAAATAAAGAGATTTTTTTTTTAAACAGAACAAAAATAAAAATCGTTGGGGAACCAAAATTGTTGCTCTCATCAGAGACTGAAGAAGCTCAATCAGAACGAAAAGACAATAGGGCACTTTATTTTTTATCTTCATTAGTCTCAATCGTTAAATATGTAATCATGTTATTAGCAATGCAAAATAAATCTCTTTCAGAGGGGTGGATTATTACTACCCATTTAATATGCCTATTGTTAATTATGTATACATACATGCATACATACATACTGTACATACCTCCAATAATATGGAGTATTTACTACATCACCAAGCATAAGTAACACCTACTTTGGGACATCCACAAGACATGGCATGGCCCAACCGAGACATGCATCGTGTAGCCCTATGTTCAGGCTACGCGGCGGTATCCGGAAGTCGCAAATCCGACGTCGGGAAGCCACCTTTCCGCCCTTGCCAAGATGCCACCACAACATAGCTTTCTACATGTTAAATAGACTAGAATAGTAACTTTGCTTGTCCCACATCGAAGAACAAGTAAATGAGAAGCATTCCTTCACCTATAAAAGGAATGCCTCCTCCCACAACTCAACACATTCATTACATCTCTTGTAATCTTGTTAGGCCGCAAGGCTCGACACACTAGTATAGCTTTCAAGTGGACGTAGTCTCCCGCTCATGCGGAGGCGAACCACTATACATCTTGTGTCAATCTCTCTCTCTCTCTCTCTTTATTTATAGCTAACTAGAGATCCCGCTCAATCTCTAACGTTAACATTGGCGCCGTCTGTGGGAAGCCAACACAAAGGCTTCGTCACCTACCACGAACTTCGACCCGAAAATATCGAGTCAACGCTCATCCAACATCAAATTAGGGTCCGGTCAACGCCCGGCGGAGTCGGTCAACGCCCAACATGGCTGGTCAACGCCCAGCGGGTCCGGTCAACGCCCAGCGTGGTTGGTCAACGCCCGGCGGAGTCGGTCAACGCCCAACATGGCTGGTCAACGACCGGCGGAGTCGGTCAACCCCCGGCGGAGCAGGTCAACGCACATCAAGGCTTGGTCAACGTTGACCATATTGGTCAACGCCAACCACCACAAAAAAAAAAAAAAAAAAACAAATTGTGGGTGCCAATTCTCTCTGGACACCCAGAAATCTACTATGGCCACTCTGCCTTCTTTTTTGCAGTTACACCCACCTTCTTCTTCGTTGCATCTGGCGCCCATGATCCTCCTCCGCTGGGCACGACGTCGCCGACCGCCGAGCACGGCTCCGCTACCGCCGGCCAGAGCCACCAATCGCTGGCACAAGTTCCACTTCCGCTGACACTTTTCTTCCGTTGAGCATGGCTCCACAAGTTCCACCCAGCGGCAAAACAAACCGCTAGCCACCACTGCTGCCCCGCCAGGAGCCACCGCTGGACCAAAACTCCATTTCCCGCCAGCTACTCCCAACAGAAGCAACCTCCACAGCTTCTCCGCTGACCGAGTCACCCTCCGCCGGAAAGACATCCGCCAACCCCACCAGTGCACTCCGCTGGCACCATCTCCGCTCTGTCAGCCCCCCCCCCCCGCCGGCATCATCCTCCGCTGGCAACATCGCTCTTCACCGCTAGGGAGTTGCTCCTTCAGCAGCGATCACAGCTAGCCAAAAGCTTCTCCGCTGACCGAGTCATCCTCCACCGGTAAAATGCTCCGCTCCGCTAATCGGTAACGACCCCCGATGAGTTCTCCTCCGCTGAGTTTCTCCTCAGTTGGGCATCAACACCGAGCTCCTCCGCTAGACACAATAATCCGCCGAGCCAAGCTTCACCGCTGGCAACATCAGCTAACCTGCATCCGCCGGACAACCTCCTCCAGGAAATCCCCGCTAGCCAGCTCCGCCAAGCTCCAGGCCTACCGTCTCCACTGAGCTCCGAGTTCCGCCGGCCTTCTTCCTCCGCCGGACTTCTCAGCTGGACGAACTGCCTCCGCTGAGCTCCGGGTTTCCGTTGAGCGAGTCTCCGCCGAGCTCCGTGTTTCCGCTGAACGTCGAGCACCGCTGAACACACACCACTACAGCCCACCGCCGGCCATGTTCCGCTGGTCCCCTCCGCTGGATTTCACCGCTCAGGCACTCCGCTGAGCTTCTCCTTTGAGTCACCACCGCTGGCCATACTCGTCAATATTCTGGGCAAAAGGTTCAATCTTCTGGGCGGAGGCTTAATCTCCCGGTCACCCAGAGAACTACTCTCAGCACCAGGTATTTGTTTGGGCACCCCGATCGGATACCAGGACCTATGCTCGATCTGCAGTCATCTGACCTTCAGGCGTCGCTCGCATCCACTCAAGGCCGCTTGATAATTGGGTCTGGGCAGCGGAAAATTGCGTTGCGCTCTCACCATGGCTGCTAAGACTCATGAGATAAGTACTTCAGACTTTGAAATGCAATCATATATGGCTTATACCAATGCTTGCCGTACTAGTACAAATGGCAGTGCATCACCGCCTCACATATATATTTGTGGTATTTGTGATGCCATGTGCAAGCCCATCACCATCTTTTATATATATATATATATATATACACACACACTAGCTCAGTAGCTCACATGCTCAGTACCCCACCTGACTCAATTGCTATGCTAGTTTAAATTATGCATGTGGTTATCTCAAAGTGGGTGCCGCAGTAACTCGACAGCATGACATCAATTAAATGTTTTCTTCAAACATGCATATGTTGTTTCAATCAATATTCCTACTAAACTCTCCTACCTTACTATGCATTTGAGTAACAGGATATTAATTGATGCTTTCACGCATCTCTATGCACACATGTTTACACGCTATAAAGTCATCATCTTAGTACAAATGCATATATAATTGTACTCATGTTGCAAATGCACATCATTGCCATGACCGTTGCTTAAATAATACATGGCTATCATGGACATAAGCATGCATGCCTAGGTCTACGAGCATGTGTACAACAACTGTTAAGAGCATGACTATTAAACATAGCCACTACATCATACATGTGCTACACACATAACCACATAACTATACATCTAGTTTTTGGTAATTAAAAAGCCAACAAAAGGATGATGTTTCTAACATATGGATCGTGGGTAGGAACATGTACACGTACACATGGGATATTTATATCAAATTCATTTTCCCACTTATGCCACATCAAATGCATGCTACTCTTCTTATGCACACAGCCATTCTATCGCCTTACAGATAGTTTAATCACCATAACTATGGGTCATAGGCACATCCTTAATCGACCCACATGATTTTACTCTCATTTAAGTTGTTGGCTCCCCATGCAAATGACTTACTGCAGCTTTCCATGTCTATCTTATACCAGACACATCACTAGGTTCCAACCTACATATGATCAATTTAATCATACTCCTATTACTTGAAGTACAACATTTCTCATACCTTTACCCGCTCGAGTGCAGGCAAATAATCAATTTTATTTATCGGTCGGTTCATTAACATGAATAAATTGCTAATCATTTACCTTATGTTAAGGAGATACAACCGCCGAGTACCACTTCAATTAACAAGCCTCCTACTACGGTGCTTCGCCGGAGTAATGGATCATCATGCTCGGCCAACTCCGCTAGCCTCCAAATCGGTATAAGATAAGTCACTATATCTTATCTTTTACGCTCTTTCAAATTGAGCAAATGCCATGCCAATCACATGCTGTTACTACTTCTAAGCATGACTACAATATATCACACTTGATATGCTTTTACATGCTTCCATAAACTTTTAGGCATGCCTACAACATTTTGTAGATTTGGCAACACTTTCTAGGTCTCACATGCTAGATATGCCATGCTTCGTATACCGATCTCAATGATCCTTTAGCATATCTACAAAAAATGCAAAAATGATATTACCGTCCACATTACAAGTAAATGCTATACACATATGCCATGCTTCTATTTTTAATTGCAAAATTAAATAAGTATGGGAAACTCAAACAAAATTTTATTACTTGCTCTATGTGTTTATCATTTTTCAACCAACCGCCAAGCGGTAAGGCTACGCCTCATAATGACAATGACCGCTACGCGGCATTGCAGTCAAGTTTCTCATTTGAGAAAACAGTAAGGGACTAGTTAACACAGCCTACGGCAGCCATTGATCCGGCAGTTAACCCCGACGCTTGGGTACCAAAGATTGGGCTCGCTACCCAACACCCTCTGCTCCGCGCAGCTCCCCTCATCAAACAATTTTCCGACCATCCGGAGGTCTATAGCCAGGAGTGGGGGACTCCTCGCAGGGCCTAGCAGGGGCCCACCCGAAAGGGCAAAAGCGTTCGCTCCAACCAATTCTAGATGGACGACGCACTCGCACTAATTATGCTTGATATACGGCACAAAGCTACGCTTTGGTATCAACCCGCAAGACCACCCTCCTTGACTGGGGACTTCGGGGACTTGTACATACAGCCCAGCATAATTAGCAACGGCCACGCTCATGCCCCAGGGCATCACCATCGAGCTACCCGTTAGTGCCTCATTGCAACGACAGGCTTCCGCGTCCGCACACGTGCCTCAACAGCCCAGCCAGACTTCCGCGCACGTGCCCCAGCGGCACCGCCAGACTCTCGCGCTCGTGCCTCAGCGGCACCGCCAGACTCTCGCGCTCGCACCTCAGCGGCACCGCCAGGCTTTGGCGCTCATGCCTTCCCGGCAACCTTTGAGCTTCCGCTCACGAGCTTTCCGCTCATGCCTTCCCGGCACCCCCGAGCTTCCCGCTCATGCCTTCCTGGCACCCCCGAGCTTCCGCTCATGCCTTCCCGGCACCCCCGAGCCTCCCGCTCATGCCTTCCCGGCACCCCCGAGCTTCCGCTCATGCCTTCCCGGCACCCCCGAGCTTCCGCTCATGCCTTCCCGGCACCCCCGAGCCTCCCGCTCATGCCTTCCCGGCACCCCCGAGCTTCCGCTCATGCCTTCCCGGCACCCCCGAGCTTCCCGCTCATGCCTTCCCGGCACCCCCGAGCTTCCGCTCATGCCTTCCCGGCAACCCCGAGCTTCCCGCTCATGCCTTCCCGGCACCCCCGAGCTTCCCGCTCATGCCTTCCCGGCAACCCCGAGCTTCCGCTCATGCCTTCCCGGCACCCCCGAGCTTCCCGCTCATGCCTTCCCGGCACCCCCGAGCTTCCCGCTCATGCCTTCCCGGCATCCCCGAGCTTCCGCTCCTGCCTTCCCGGCACCCCCGAGCTTCCCGCTCATGCCTTCCCGGCAATCCTCGAGCTTTACGCTCATGCCTACTCGACACACCACACGTTAATGGAACATTGAATTCTTCTACCATTTGTCGCTTGAGACAAATTGAATTCTTTTCTCGTTCCATTAATACGAGAGACAACCAAACAAACACAACCGTACTCGCAATCATCGTTCATGAGTTACAAGTGCATACCTCCGCGGCGCTCATGCAACTTGCATCTCGCGAGCATAACCCCGTCAAAATCGACCTCGTTCGTCTCCTTGCGCGCGTCACGCATTTATCATACGCAAACCATATGCTCACACGACCATACGCGTTCTCGAGTTTGTACGTCATAAGGAATCGTACTCGGCGCCATTCCAGCGTATACATCAACATGTATCATGCACCCCGTACGTTCGTATATGCCAACGCATATCAATGCAACTCACATTTGTTGCCCAACGCAACAAGCATTCTACATATGCCTGTTTTTTGTCTTTGTTGTGCAGGTTAACGAGTCCCTTCTTGCTTACGGAGTTCGGGGACTTGTAGGGGCTCCGTACCGCCCGGTTACTTATGCTTGATGACTTCATGGTTTGAACTCCCCAACCAAGAAGCTACTCTTACTCGGGGACTTCGGGGACTTGTACATACCTCCAATAATATGGAGTATTTACTACATCACCAAGCATAAGTAACACCTACTTTGGGACATCCACAAGACATGGCATGGCCCAACCGAGACATGCATCGTGTAGCCCTATGTTCAGGCTACGCGGCGGTATCCGGAAGTCGCAAATCCGACGTCGGGAAGCCACCTTTCCGCCCTTGCCAAGATGCCACCACAACATAGCTTTCTACATGTTAAATAGACTAGAATAGTAACTTTGCTTGTCCCACATCGAAGAACAAGTAAATGAGAAGCATTCCTTCACCTATAAAAGGAATGCCTCCTCCCACAACTCAACACATTCATTACATCTCTTGTAATCTTGTTAGGCCGCAAGGCTCGACACACTAGTATAGCTTTCAAGTGGACGTAGTCTCCCGCTCATGCGGAGGCGAACCACTATACATCTTGTGTCAATCTCTCTCTCTCTCTCTTTATTTATAGCTAACTAGAGATCCCGCTCAATCTCTAACGTTAACACATACAAGTTCATGAGAATTCACTCATTAGTCTCAAACTCTCAATTAGTCCAAGGGGAGAACGAAATTAAAACTTGATAAGTTTATTAACGATAGAATTACACTAGCTATATCGCACACAAATGGTTAATTAATGTTTGACTACAGGGAAAAACCCTTGAAAACACAACCTGTTGAGAATATATACATCCCACACGGGAAAAATAAGACCTTGCCTATAAGTTTATAAAGGTTTGGGTCACTCTATCAATTTCCAATTGGTTTTGGATGTGAACCCCGAATTACTTTATCATGGTATCAAAGCAGGTTACCCATGTGTGCATGCCTAACAGCCACACGGGCTCCACGTCACCCAAAGTTGCCCACGTGTATGGCTTGAAAATTCGCCACACGTGCGGGGGCATGTTGAGAATATATACATCCCACACGGGAAATATAGGACATTGCCTATAAGTTTATAAGGGTTTGGGTCACTTCATCCATTGCCAATTGGTTTTGGATGTGAACCCCATATTACTTTATCACAACCAAATTAAATAGAAACAAACTTCGAGAGCTTAGAATTGTTATACAACAAGGACATCATTAGAGTGAGAGGTCCAGATCAACTTCATCTTCGACATTGCCATGATTATCACCATTGTGGGGAACTGGATTCTGCTCATATTCGACCATGGCATTAGATGCTGGCAGTACCAGTATCCATTGTACATCTCCAAGCTTAGCAACAACCACATCTCGATACACACTGAGATCCACATCATTGTCACCCTTACCAAAAGTTGATGAACTACCCCTTTCACTCACAATGGGAAAAAACAGTGCCTCCACTGGGAATAACCTCAACGTCTCCAGTATCTCCCTCTCTGAAGTCGATACAAAAGGAGCAGGTGCTGGAGGAGCCGAAGCAAGAGGTGCTGACATAAGAGGAGCCAGCACATGAGGACGAGGAGTCGGCATTGAAGGAGCTGACGCAACAAGAACTAGCATAAGATGAGTTGACATAAAAGAAACCGGCACTGGGGGAGCTGAAAAAAGAGGAGCTGAAGCAAGAGGAATTGGCATGGGAGGAGCCGACACTAGAGAAGCTGGTATATGAAGAACTGAAGCAAGAGGAATAGAAGAAGATAGCACAAAAGGAGCTAGTACAGGCAGAACTGACGCAAGAGAAGCCCTCATAGGAGGAGCAGACACAACAGGAGCTGATATAAGAGGATCTGACGCAAGGGGAACCTGTACAAGAGGAGCCGACGAAAGAGGCTAGGAGTAAGCATATGGGCAATTTTTCCCTGTACAACCGACTCCAATGGCATTTTTTAAGAGCAATCCTCCTGAAGTTACCTGATAAGCCACATCCACGGGAGTCTTTGAGGTTGACAATGAGCCAGAATTGTTTGCATGAGCCATACAATTCACCAGCTTATTCGGGTTTGAGGAACACATCTGACGCATTAATAATCTGTATTTTGACAATTTAATGAAGGACAATTTTTAGGTTCACCCCTAGGGTGAACGAGCATATTCACCTCCGTTGTCGATTAACATATTTTTACTTAATAAATTTATAATCCAAAGGTCTATATCTTAAATTATCCTTTAAAAGATCATCTATGTAAAAAATCAATCGGATCGGAAATCTTTTAATTATCTAATTGAATCAAACAAATGGATGATTCTAACAACACTTACTACTACTATGATGAACCGTCCTTGTATTTCATAGAAATAAGGGTTAATTCCAGTTTACCTACTCCAACTTTAGGTCCAACATCATGTTAGTCTCTGTTGTTCCAATTTCATCAACAACACCCCTACACTTCCAATTTTAATCAGCCATGCCCAATTTTCCAAGCTCCATCCAAAAATTCTGTTAACTGATGACGTGGCAGGAGATAAAAAAGCTAGATACTTATAACACCCCTTGTAACTTTAGGGTTCATTAATTTTTTATTAGGGGGTTTCCTTGTTTCCGAACAGAGACGAACCCAGAAGGCCAGAAAACCCAACACCATTCTTACAACCTGGCTGCTTAAAATCCCCATCACAATTCTTGTATTCTAGCTACTTAACATCTCCATCACCATTTGAGTTCTTCCTCTTAGACCCCAAAATAGTTTCTGATTTTTCTAAAGATGATGCTTCTTCATCTTTCTCACCAACAACTTCTCACCAGCTGAGGATACTTCATTCTCATGATCGTTTTTAGCTTTTTATCACCTTGATCTAGTGAACTACCATAAGTTCATAACTAGATTCACCACTAAATCCACTAGATTTTGGATTCTTACAATTAAGCTTCTTTAGATACTAGTCATTAAACCTCATCATCATCCAAATTTATATAACCTCTGACGCACCAGAATCAGTAACATCTATACTTCCTGTTTTGCTTTCTCCATCTTCCTCACACACATCGGCATGGGACAATTCAGAACCTCACACCTCTTGCCTTTGTTTATGCGTCCCGAAGCTTTCCACCGAAAACAACACTTCCTCCCATCCAACCTCCAACTTTAGATGAACCCATTGGAAATTAACTACAACCAACCATCGATAACTGTCCATAAACACATATTAAGGTCAGAGATGAACCCAAAATAGCCAAAGCGCCACTGTGAACAGCGATTTCGGTGGTGGCTGAAATCACCCAAAATACCACCTCTTCTAGAACTTAATCAAAGCTGAAATTCAATTATACCAACACGTAGAGCTCACTAAGAGGATCAAATTTCATACCTCACTCATCATCAACGGTGACCGGTGTCACCGGAAAATGCATCGAAATCGCCGGAAGCTTCCCAACTTCGAACCGACGCCATGGTCAACGTTTAAACCAAAGAATATCGGAAACCACTTTGCGTCACCAAGAAGAGGCTACCACCACTGGTCTCATCTGCTGCCGTCGCCGGAGTTGAAAAATTCGACCGAAAACCACCATGAACAATCGAAGCTTCTGATGTTTGATTCTCGTTCTTGAGTCACTTTTAAGGAAAATGAATACCATGGAGATCTAGCCAAAGTCAAAACGAAGATATCTCTACCGATATTGAGTGTCGCTGTAGTCAGAATCGGTGTACAAGGCAAATGTGTTGAAAACTGGTATGTGGAGGGCGTGCAGAATGCAAGAGACGAAGGCGTGGAGATAAAAATATGTAAATTGTCCAATTTACCCCTTTGTGTGGGCCAGACCACCCTGCCACGTCATCACTTGAAGGAAATTTTAGATGCAACTTAGAGAATTGGACACGGTTGCTTAAAATTGAGAGTGTAGGGGTGTTATTGATGAAATTAGAACAACAGAGACTAACATGATATTCAACCTAAAGTTAAAGTGGGTAAACTGGAATTAATCTTAGTAATAAATAACTAAAAGATCTTCAATTTGATTGAATTTTTACCGAGCTAATCTTTGTATTACGTTATATAACATAAATGGTTGGATTAGAAAATTATATAGTTATTATGCGTTAATCGCAAGAGATGGTGAATATGCTCATTCACCCTAGGGGTGAACCTAAGAATTGTTCTTTAATGAATTAAAAAACCTCATGTCACTTGTAATTAAAACTCATATGTGATCACTGAGAAATACAAGTAAATTTCTCAAACTAATGACTCTTCACATAATTATGCCAAAGTTAAACAAGGACAACAATTTGAAGGATCAACAAAGACAACAATTTGAAGGATCAACAAACCTTTGTTGTCTTTGTAATTTTTACCTTCAATTAATTTTAAGACATACAAGTCATGGCAAGAACGATTTCATAAGACGAATGCATACAGGTGAGAAAAATGAAATTTATCTCCTCCAAATCAAATAATTAATTTAGTCACAAGAGAGAACCAATGCCTTTCCCAAATCTGCTTACGCAACAAACGTTGGTGGTTTGTCATAAAAAAATAAAAATAAAAATAAAAAAAGAACAAACGTTGGTGGTTAATTAGTATTAATGGACTCCATAAAAACCATGAAGTATGAGTGCAAGTATAGCTATAATGTGTGACATGTGTTTGAAATAAAAGAAACCCTAAGCGCCGCCTAACTCCTCTGCGACGCCGCTAAGCTTCGCTACTCCCAACCATGTGGCAGGGCAATATTCTCGTCTGGAATTGTCAAGGTATCACCAACAACGAATCACAGTGAGCGCTGATTGATATGGTCCATGCAAAACTCCCTCAACTCATCTTTCTCTCCAAAACCCTAGCACAAGGAAAGCTTATTGACTCTCTTACGGTCAATTTTGGTTTTTCGGATAACATTTGTGTTGATAAGCAACCGGAGCGCCAAGGATTAGCCCTACTTTGGAATAGGGACCTCAAGGTGAATGTACGCTCTTCGTCGTTCCATCATATCGATGCTGAAATCTGGACAAATGATCAAGCCGAACCATGGCGCTTTACAGGGATATATGGCTTTGCAGCTAGAGATGATCGCTGTCAAACATGGTCCCTCATCAATACCCTCGCTTGTGAAAACTGCTCATTGGCATGGCTTATGGTGGGGGATTTTTACGAGATTTGGTGTCAAGCGGATAAGTCTGGAGGGCCTACTCGAGCTATGACTGTTATAAACCAATTTCACCATACCATGATGAACGCTGGTCTACTTGAGATGGGCTATGTGGGGTGTTGTTTTACTTGGTCAAACAAAGTCACAAAAAAACGTTTGTACAGGGGATTCCAGTCGATGCAGTGGAGGAATAGGTTCCCATTCAGTCGTGTCATCACATTGCCACCGTCAGATTCAGATCACAGTCCGCTTCTTGTGGAAGTGAATAAGGAAGGCCATATGCCAAGGCGTTGCCCTAAGAAGTTCAGATTTAAGGAGGGACGGTTTGGTAAAGAACAGTGCAACAAAATTATCCAGAAAAGCTGGTCCACTCCTCTTACTAGTAATGTGTTGGCGCAGCTAGGTATCAAGATTCACAATGCTAGTAGACAACTTATGCACTGGCATCAAACTGATATGCAACAGCAAAAGGCAGAGCTCCGGGATGTTCAAGAAAAGCTGTTTGTGATAATGAAGCAACCCTTCTCCTCGGAACAATATGACGAACAACGAAGACTTCATGTTAGGCAGAGTCAGCTACTTACACTCCAAGAAACTTATTGGAGACAACATTCAAGAGAATTATGGCTCAAAGATGGTGATCAAAACTCGGCATACTTTCATCGGGTTGCCTCACAGAGAAGAAACAAAAATACAATTAAGGGTCTTCTAACTCCTTTAGGTTGTTAGGAAACTGATCCCATTGCCCTACGTCACTTGATGGCAGATTACTATACTCGAGTATTTCACTCTGAAGCTGTGAATGATGAGGCTATTTCGGAGGTGTTCAGAGCTACTCCTATGAAGGTCACGGCTGCCATGAATAATGATCTTACTATGCCGTACTATGATGAGGAAATTAAAACGGCTCTATTCCAAATGAATCCTTCTAAAAGTCTAGGGCCAGATGGCATGTCTCCGTTTTTCTACCAGAAATATTGGCATATTGTTGGGTATGATGTTTGTTTGGCTATCAGAAACTTTTTGGAAAAAGGTGAGGTCTGTAAGGAGTCCAATTTTACTCACATATGCTTAATTCCGAAAATCCAAAACCCCACTGAAGCAACACACTTTAGACCTATTGCCCTCTGTAATGCAATTTATAGAATTTCCTCTAAAGTTATAGCTAACAGACTCAAAAACTGTTTGCCAGATATTATATCTCCTCTACAGAGTGCTTATGTTCCACGTAGATTGATCTCAGATAACACACTAGTTGCCACAGAGGTTGCACATTTCATGCATAAACTCAAGTCTCAGGAAGAAGCTTTCTTTTCACTTAAGCTGGATATTAGTAAGGCGTATGATCATCTTGAATGGGCATACTTACGAGCTAGTCTTACTAAGCTTGGGTTTGCCATTCAATGGATCAACATGGTGATGACCTGTGTGACCTCTGTTAGTTATGCCATCATGGTTAACGGCAAGGTTTCTTCTACAATTATCCCAACGAGAGGTATAAGGCAAAGGGATCCGCTCTCGCCGTTTTTGTTTATTCTATGTGCAGAAGGTTTCAGGCAGTTCAATGGGGTCTATTCAATGGCTTAAAAATGTGGGCGTAGGCACCAGTTCTTCATCATCTCTTTTTTGCAGATGATAGTCTTCTCTTTGGGGCAGCTACTATGGAGGAGTGTATTGTTATTAAGGGAATACTTAACACCTACGAAAGTGCTTCGGGACAGAAGGTAAACTTTACTAAGAGTAGTGTTGTTTTTAGTAACAATATTCAGCATCACTTGAAGGCTACTCTAGCTGCTATTTTGGGGGTAAAGTGTGTGGAAGAGCATAATCGATATTTGGGATTGCCGCTGCGAGTTGGACAATCCAAAACTAAGAGGTTCCAATACTTGAAAGAAAAAGTATCCAAAAAGTTGATGAATTGGAAGTCCAAGATTCTTAGTTGCGCCGGTACAGAAATTCTTATCAAAGCAGTTGCTCAAGTGATGCCTACATATGCTATGAGTTGCTACCTTCTTCCCAAAGGTTTGTGTGATGACATTCACCAACTTTGTACCTCGTTTTTTTGGGGTGACACTAAAGATAAGAAGAAAATCCATTGGCGGAGTTGGGAAAAGTTATGCTTAATTAACTAAAAAAGAAGGCACGATGGGATTCAAGAACATTTATGCCTACAACCTTGCTATGCTTGCAAAGCAAGGTTGGAGGCTTCTCACTAAACCTAATTCTTTGGTAGCTCAAGTCTATAAGGCTCGGTACTTTCCTAATTGCACATTTTGGGAGGCTGAATTGGGGGCGGCCCCTTCATATTCTTGGAGAAGCATGCTTGAGAGTAGACCATTCACTATGCCAAAAAACTTATCAGACGACAGACAGAAACTGTTGTCTGATTTGGAGTGCCACCGATGTAGAGTGAGCCGCTGTCTGTTGAAAATTCAAACAACGGTGGAACACAGTTGTCTGATAAACACACAGACAACGGGTATGTGTTATAACTGTTGTGTGATGGCTCAGCAGATGCCATGCATAGCTACGCAGCAGCTGCGGTGCTGCCTTCAGACAACAAAACTTGTTTAAGTTCATTGTTTGTTAAGCTTTTCAGACAACGGAGCTCTAGTGTTTTCTGTTGTGTGAGAGTTAATTAGAAGACTTTATTTTTTCAAAGAACCATTGTTTGATGTATGAGAAATCTGTTGTATAATCATTTAAACATCCAATTACCTAATGAACAATAGTGATCAAATGGAAATAAAATTTGATGCAAACTATTAAATGAACTAGCAGTACTTTAACCCATACTTTAAACTTCAAAATACATTGGATCCACCAAGATATATACATTCGTATTAGTCATTGTTCCACAAAGTCATGAATCAGTGACAATTTATTGTCTTACATTGCATCAGAGACAAAAACATAAGTGTGTTGGAAATGGATACAGTGATTATTGGACTATTTATGATTGCTTGCCCACTTCGCCCACTACTAATGCGTGCTCCTGCTGCCCCTCTTTTCTTTCTTCTACTTCTGCCACCACTGATGTAATATGCCTGCTCTTGCTGCTCCTCTCTTCTTTCTCCTACTTCTGCCACCACTGATGTAATGTTAGTTAACAAGCCAAAGGAAGGAAACCTTTAAAAAATTGACTTGAGAGAATAAATTAACTTCTCTGCAATTGAATAATCTACAACCATTAAAAAAAAAAACAACTTATTTCAAGAGGCAGCATGCAATATTCCCACATCAAAAGCCACACTACACATGAGTTGCTACATGCAAGAAGTTGCAGAAAAAGAAAAAAGAAAAAGACTTGCATCTACATCTCTTAATGCAAACCCCACTTTGGAAGGCAGGTGATCTTTCAAAACACAAACTGTGGGAGAATCAGTTCAATAGCTTTAACATTTGAATATTCATATTGCTGCATAATATTCATGAAACAATAATTTAGAGAGGCTAAGAGTACATGACTACAATATTTGCAAAATAGTATGAAAGAAATTACAAGCTAATAACCAATGTAGAATATATTAGACTTCAAACTTTGAACAAAGATATCAAGAAGGATGCAAGTACGCAACCAAACGCAGGAAATTTAAAAAGAGAAGTGAATCTCACGTGAACTAGAAGAGGAATAAAAATTTCTGTAAAATTCAGTTAGAAACTTGTTTACTAGAATAATTTACTTAAACTGGGTTACATATAGCATCCAAAGTTTCCTATATGCTAGTAATAAGTCAGTAAAAAGAGGGGTAAAAAGTTCGTCATGCTTAACCTGGTGGAGATTAGCAACTCGTCCTATATATCAAACAAAGAAAAATTAGACATTGAACAAGTTAATGTTTCTATAATATACCATAATTAGACTCCAAAGATATTATAGAATAATGCTTACCATAAAATTTTTTATAGGAAATATAGCTAAATCCAATGACAGTTTTCAGCCCCATGTGCTTGTGTTTCTGTTATTGCAAGCGATTCATTGAAGACAGTCAACAATAGAGCCAGCATTCAGAGGCAGAGCAAAAGATAGAATGACTTCCTTTTTATGGTTCAAATCACAAGTATTATTTTTTTGGGTAAAAGATCAGATGCAGTTGGGCATCTAATTCCATTTTTCACCATCCTACATATGTACATCAATCCATATATCATCAATTAGCAGGAATATCCCAGCTTCGTAATAAAGTCACAAGACTCAATGACAATTTATGGTTTAATCTAAAGCCAAGCAGTTCTTTGTATATGTATCAACATCATATATTTATCAAGAAATAGGTTAAGATTATTGTCGTCTTACCTAAGATTCATGGATGAGCACTTGAATGACCTATAGAAAAATTCAACAGCTTTCAATCCTTGGAAGTGTGGAACTTCAGAGATTGACTCAATACATGACAAGTTAGAGTTGATTAAGTCATCTAAAACAATAAAGAGAACACGGCCCAGCAAATACTATTTTTCTTCTTATTTGTTTAAGTAGGAACATTAGTAATACATTCATGTACCTCTGGGGGGACAGGCAAGACATAGTTTGCAGCATCCAAAAACCAGACCCATTAGCTTGATGAAAAAGCTGTTAAATTTAAAACCAATTTCTTATTCTATATACTAAAAACATTTATTAAATGAAAATCCAACCAAAAAAGGACAATGATTTTCATTGCATTTGAGGAATTTCTATTTATTTATGCAATACAGAGATCCTAACTTTGTGATCAAATGTAGACCTTCTATATCAACTATCTAATAAAAGATAAATTTCTTAACCAAATTTAGACAGATATTAACAAGTTTATACCTGTAAAAAGCTTGAAAGCTGCTAGCACAGTCATGCGCTGTGTAAACCAAAAAGCGTTAGCTTTCTTTGTCATATACAACATAATTATGGGTTTGGCTCTTTGATACCTATAAGCACACAGCATTATCAAATTAATGAGTAAAATTCAATAATGCTAGACTTACTTGCCACAATAGCACCTATTTTATCTTTCTAAGGTAAATTCAATCAAGTTGAATATCATCCTATCCTTTAGCCATTCACTGAACACTAAATGACAATAAGCACTGATACTATAATGATGCTTTTAGATAAACTTTTATAACATTTTCCCAGCAATACTTTCATGAACACTGCGAGTAGTTATCAATAAAACTAGCTACGAGGTCCGATTAATATTGTCCCCAATTTCATTGATCATTGATATATCTTCCCCAATTTCAAGGCTCACCGAAACCCAAATCATCTTTTGAAAGGATGCAAGATAGCAATATGAGAAAAGACCAAATGAGTAAGACTACCCAATCTTGCCCAATCACAAGACCGACCACAAATCCAAAACCCTAATGCAAAGTAGAACATGTAAACAAAATCTTCAATCAAATAGACTCAATCACAGAAAATACTCAATTTGAGTAAAACCAAGAGAAATTTTAGACTTAACCTGTGAAATTTCGATAGAGAGCAACTCAACCTCTTCTTCTTCTTGTTGCAAAAGAACGTTGACTTGATATGGGGATCGGCCTTGCCGTAGCATGTTCATGAAGAAAGACACGATAGCACTACAAGAAATTTGGGTATATGCAACGGGTTTATATGCAAGGAGTTGAAATTCCTTGTATTTGGTTTGATAATACAAAGAATTGTACAAGTCCTTGCATTTAGTTCAGAGATAATGCCAAGAACACATAAACTCCTTGCATTTGGTTTGTTAAAATATAAGAAAAGTAAAAGTCTTTGTATTTGCTTTTCATTTCCTTGCATTGATTGAGAGGGATTTTTGGTGCTCCAAAGGTTTGGTCTAAATTTATCATTTTTCTTCTTTTTTCTTAAACCAATTCTCTGTCTATCTATTACTTTCTTTCTTCATCTCTTCGTTCTCTTTCTTCATCTCTTCGTTCTCTATTTCTCCCTAAGACTAAAACCCAGATCCGAAAAGCAGAAAATCAGAAACACGTTCCAAACCCAAATCTGAATCACATACAAATCCCTTCCCCTCTGTCTTCTTCGTCATTCTTTTTTCTCACGCTCTCAGATCCCGTTCCATTGCCTCTTAAATCCAATCTAGGCCCAAAACCCTAATACCCAAAACACAAATCCTATCCCCTCAGCCCCAATACCCACATCTCTTATGCTCTCCTCTCGATTTTGTACTTTTATGTTCTGTGTTTGTGTGAATTGACGACTGTCTCAATTTTTATGAGGTTTGAGTTGATTTTTCGATCCGTGATAGATTTCCAAATGCCCGGGCAGAAATTTTGGGTTCCAAATCGGCAAGCTGAGCATGAATCTTATTTTCAGTCATCCTCGCGACTCTGCTTTGCCTCGTTTTGAAAGGTATTATAATATAACTAGTTTGCTTAGGATCTGAATTCTTATTGATAGATTGTTGTTTTCTGCAATTTGGATTTTCATTTCATCGGAGGTTAATTTTGGTTAAATTTCAATATTTTTATAGTGATTCTGTTAAGGAATTCAATGGGTTGCAGGTTCAGCAAATAATTGCTAGTTGTAGAGGTTTTGGTTTCTGGTACATTTGGTTAAACTGGTGAGTATTTTGGTTTCCAGTACATTTGGTTAAACTGGTGAGTAATATTGACTGAAATTTGTATATGACTTTAGCATTTGGTATATGACTAGTACATTTAGTTTTAAGGCTGACTTGTATTTTTATTTTCAGTACCAATTTGGTCAATTTGTCAAGAGACTACTAGATGTTGGGTTGAGTGGTTTTATCAGATATGAATTATAAATATCATTACGTTTTCCCAATTAAATACCTAAATATGTTCATGCCTGGTAGAATGTGGGCCTTTTAATTGGTAGTGAGCCTTTTCTTGTGGGCATCATCAATTGTTTGAAAGCTTGGAATCTAAATGATGACACATGAAAATTGGATGATCTATGCATGTAGTTAATTTTGTTTCAGGAGTCGAATGACTCGGATGTAACTTTTATTACGTATAATCAATGGTATCAATGAAATTCATGTGTCTTCTTGGCTACTGGTATTGAGAAATTGTCAGCAATATTAGTGTAGAATTGTGATCAACTTTCTTATCTATGTCAGTTATATACTTGAAATCTGTTCATCTAAGACTGAATTTGGTGGTCTCTTTCCACAGGGTTAGGGATTGTGGAATTTAGCTGGTAATGTTGCTCAGTGCTCACTCTCAGATTCTTTCATTAAGGTATTTGAATGCATTAGGGTCAGTTTATTGTTCTTCACCGCACAACACTAATTAATATGAATGTATTTGGCTTTGAGTGTGAATTGGGTTTTCTTTTCTATGCTTGTAGCTCCGCATTTGACTAGTTTTTTTCTTAAGTTATTTGTATGGATTGTTGAGGCCCCCATTATTAGTTCTTTGGTAATCTCATTGTTGAAGAAGCATAATAAGATGACTCAGGTCTGTTGTGTTTTGCATATTATGTGTTACTTTCCGTTTGAATTTTCTTGTGTAATTGAAATAGCTAAAAGGCTCGTATGTATTATTGTGGAATTCACAGTTACTGAGAAACACTTCGATTCCAGAAGCACCATGTTCAAACCTGAATTTCCTCCTCAAGGTTTTTATTTGTGCTATTTTCATTTGGATCCTTAGGGTTCAAAGTAATGATAAGTGTAATAAAGGTTTCGTGTGTTATTTTATTCTTATTACTATATTCTTATTATTCTAAGTCCAAATGAGAACTGAGCTTGTTGCCTATTAGCAGGAATGCTATAATATGGAATTGATGTATGATATCACTTACAGTCCAAACAAGATTTTATTGCTTTACATGTTTGTTTCTGTTCCAAGTAGAGATCCATATGAGAAAAGTGAAGAATCGACTAACATTAGGATCTTATGGAACATAGACAAATTAAGTTGCATACTGTTAAATTAATAGTTATCAATAAATTAAAAAAAATTCTTGCTTTCTTGCTTTCTTTAGCACAAGGTTAGAGCATATCCAAGAAACAGGAGCTTATAAAATGCATATGCATGCATTGGTTATTTTATTTTTAGGGTGAAGCATATAAGAATTTTGATGTTTAAGTGCACTGTAAGTTTTTTATGACACTTTGCATTGGTGTCAAGTATTGAAGTTCACTTATTTTCAATGTTAGGTTCAGCACATATTTCATGCCTATAATCTATATTTTAGGATTCATATGACTCATTTTGATCTCCATCTTAGAATAAACACCATAAAGTCTGAGTGCAGTTATCTCATGTCATTTGCAGGTAGCTGTTGCTTTGGAGAAAGCTGCACAATCTGATGAGTATTTTGTTAAGAGAAAGCTGTATCCAAATGTTGATTTCTACACTGGGTTTATATGTAGGTACTTGTCCTTGTGTAACGATATGAAAGTTTGTGGGTTCCTGTTTGTAACTGGTAACAAAGTATTGACTTCTTGTTAAACAGGGCAATGGGATTTCCAACAGTGTTCTTCCCAGTTTTGTTTGCAATCCTTTGAGTTCTTCCCACTTCTGGTCATGCTATTTCTCAGCTATTCGATCTTTCTGTTATTCAGGTACATATTGGGGAGTGGCTGCGGCACTATATGCCATTGAAAGAACAGATTGCAAGCACTCATGCAGACAAACTGTCTAAAGTTTCTGTTTCAAATGCCACCAAGTGTCATTTGCTTAGAGCTAGAAGTGTTCTGTGATTAAGTGAAATACTGCTAAAGCGCAATTTTTGATGTACAAATGAACCAATTGTTTTTAATTCAAGGAATAAAAAGAAAAAGTCTGGAATGACATTTGGGGTATTTTTCTTTTATTCAGTTTTAATTTTTTTAATACTAAATGCAAGGAATGATATGCAAGGAATTGTCCTTGCATATCAGTTAACCATAGTTAACCTCAGGTGTTGAATTCCTTGCATTTGAGATGAATAATTCCTTGTATTTATGAACTCAAATGCAAGGAATTTTCAAGTGTTGTAATTGCTCTTTTGCAAGGGCCTCTTTGCAAGGATTCAAATGCAAGGAATATTCCTTGCATTTGGGTTAATGCAAGGAATTTCCAGTTTTTTACAAGGAAAAAATTCCTTGCAAAAGGTCATTTTTCTTGTAGTGTAGATTGAAACGATAAAGTGAATGGAAAAGACCGAGGTTGAAAATCGAGTTGTTTCTGCTTCTTGCTTCAGATCGAGAAGAAAAGGGATAGAGGGTGGGTGGGAGCGAGAGAGAGAGAGAGAGAACGAGGAGAAAATAGAAGAAAAAGAAAATTAAAGTTAATTGGGATGTGTGGAAACTGAACAGAAAAATAGGGCAGGCGCGAGCAGGCAAATTGAAAAAATTAAATTTTCTTAAGTATGACGTTTACAAACACCATGGATTTCGCCTATAATTATGGCGTCTAACAGACGCCGTCTATTTTTTTTTATGGCGTTTATAAAACGTCATGGTATTTAAATTTTTTTATGGCGTTTCAAAAGTGTCACAAATTTTTCACTATCAAATTATTCATGGCGTTTTAACCTGAAAACGTCATTAAAATACTTTTTAATGACGTTTTTGCTAAAATGCCATAAAAAAATGTCATTAAAGCCTATATATGTAGTAGTGTGCTTAGAATCAAAACTTTGGGTTTCTTCCTTTTTGGTTTGCAGGTGAGGAGAGATGAGAGAGAAAATGGTTGGCTTCTAAGAGATAGACACCAACAAGAAGAGGGGCCTGAAGGCAGAGTTACTTTGTGCAAGCCGAGTGGGGAGACAAAGTCACTAAGGCCCTAACAAAAGGCGGGCATTTTTTTTATATTTTTTTTATAACTCTTTCACACAACGCATGTATGAAGTTAAGTTGTCTGATCATGTACATGTTAAATTTGAGTTAAGGGAGCAAGGAGGGAAAATTCCCGCCTATGTGCAATCAAAGTAGCAGTTTTGATGTTAGGGATATACATTTCTCATTCAGACAACACAAATAAGCCATTCCGTAGTAGGAGCTTAAATCATGTACCAGCATTTCACTCAAATATTGGCTTTTTTGGGGCTACTCACTCACATTTTAGGGTACATGTGATTTTCTTCCAAACTTGCACAACAGAAACAAAAAAATGTGTTGTATGTTATTTTGCAACTTACTCTCATACAACATATACAACAATACTGTTGTGCAAGGTGAGTCAAAATTTCGACCCAAAATTGAGCAAGGTGAGGGGGAATTTTTTTTAACATTCAGACAACAGACAAATCCTTAAAACTGTTGTACAATAATCTTGGACCCAAAAAAATTGATGTACGACCTCCTTATACAATGTCAATCTCATTAAACCTATTGTGTGAAGTAGTTTCAGTGATCACACAACGGAAATTTTTTTTTTGTCTAAAAAGTGTAGTGTGATGCAGTTTTTGGCATAGTGATTATTACAAGTAGGAGCCATTTGGTGAGTTGGTGATGGGAAGCAAATAGATATACGGGAGGATCATTGGGTACCTAATTGCCCCCATTACATGATTCAAAAGCCGCATATTGTGGTGCAAGAGAAAGTTGTTGACTTGATTGACACTCAAACAAGACTCTAGAATAGTGCAGTGGTTTATAGGCTGTTTCCTCCACATATAGCTGAACGCATTTTATGCATACCACTTCGAAGAAGTGCTGGTCATGACCAACTTAGTTGGGGTCCTGAAACAAGAGGTCTTTTCTCATTGAAAAGTGCCTATTGGATTGCAAGGCAACAAGTGCTAGGTAATTTGCCGACCTCTACTTCACAGGGGGGACCCCTATATTGAGCTTTGGAAGCGATTGTGGAAAGCTAAGGTCCCAAGAAAAGTGCAAATTTGTGTGTGGCGAGCTTGTAATAATCTCCTACCCACAAGGGAACAATTGCTGCATAAGGGGTATAAGGGTGCAGTAACGTGTCTGTTATGCAATCATGGACTTGAGACTAACAGCCACATTTTTGGTAAGTGCCCTACTGCCTTGAACATTCTTTCTGCTGCTCCCTTCTCTTTGCAGCACACTCTCTTACCCAATCCAATCTTCAAGGAATGGATGCTTGAGCAGGCTTTAACCCTTAAAGCCAATATATTTGAGAAGCTACTTATGATTATCTGGGGTCTTTGGAAGAATCGTAATATGAAATTTTGGGAAGACAAGGTTCAAACACCCGTGGATATTACGTTGGCGTGCTTTACATGGTTAGCAGACTTCCAACAAGTCAGGAGTAGCAGTTCAGTTCTGACCCAGAAAGCTATTCAAAAGTGGAAACCATCAGCAACATCAAAGCTCAATGTGGATGGAGCTTTTAACACTCAGGCCTCTCATGGTGGGGTGGGAGATGTCCTACGCAGCACATCTGGAGAATTTCTAGCTGCATTCACACAACCAGTCCCTCATATTACCTCTGCTCTACATGTTGAATTATCTGGTTCATTGACAATTTACAATTGCAGCAAGTTGAAATTGAAACTGATTGTCTTCTTGCAGTCCATCACATCAACATCGATGTTGAAGACCTTTCTGAGCTAAGTAGCTTAGTTCTAGACATTCGTGGCAAGATACAGTCTATGCAGGGTGTCAAAGTTCAGTTTGCTCCTAGATCATGTAATAGTATAGCTCATCGTCTGGCTAGTCATGCATATGATGTAGTCCACCGTGAATCTTGGCAGGGACAGCCTCCTCCTAGTATTCATGACTTAGTTATCAAAGAGTGTAACCTCATTCCATGATTTTAATAAAGGGATAATATCACAAATGGTCACTGAACTATGACCTGTTCGACACTTTGGTCACCAAATTTTTGAATATATCACTTTGGTCACTCAACTTAAACACCATCTATCACTTTAGTCATTACCGTTAAATTTACTATTTTAAGCCATTAGATTGAGGGCAGTTTTGTCTAATCACTACATTTAATAAGAGAAAATAAAAAAAAATCTAAAATTTATGTTGTCTTTGAATTTTTTTTTTCTTTCAAAAAGAAGAAAAACTCAGTCTGATCGATAGATTAGTTCTCCTCTCTCCCATCGAAGGATCTAGCTTCCCAGCCTTGTTTAAGCATATCTGAGATCGAATTCAATATTTGAGGAGAAATAGAAAAGCAAAACATGTAGAGTACCATTGGGTTTTCCTCCAAACCCAGATTCCAAATCCCACTTTTGCATCTAAGCCAAGCCAAATTGGAGAAAACGAAGCTCCAATTCCAAATGCCCAGGGTCATATGTATTCCATTGGTTCACCAATTCAAACAATAAGAACTCAATGATGATGATGATGATGGAAAATTTGAAGGGTTCTCTTTCTAAAAAATCAAGTGACAGCGGCAAATTGTATATGAGATTGCAAATTGGAATTTTGGAGGAAGAGTGATCGAGTGAAAGAGAAGGGGTGTAAGGAAAACACAACAAATTTATGAAGACACTCAGTTTCCGGCATCAACATCTAGTCCAAATATACCTCCCTCTCTCGCATAATCAATGGAAGCAGCAATCTTGCGAAATGGAGATTGTGCTAGCTCTGGAAACTTGGATGTGTTGCACAACGATTGATCATGATCAATAAACTATTGCAAGCTGCACTTCAATATTCCCCCGTTCTCATAAACGAATAAGAAGTAGAAAAAGAAAAAAGAGAAAGAAAACAAAAAACAAAAAGAAGGAAGTTGTTGTAGAGAAACTGAATTTGAGAGGAATTTGCTGTGTATTCTCATTGATAATAGGGGCCTCTTTATATAGAGGATTACAATGCATAGAATCTCAATCATACAAGGAAAGTAATTCTACATTGATTAGGATTCTAGATCCTTCAAATTAAATCCTATTACCACTAGGTCAAGTAACCTAGAGTTTGGGCTAAACACAAATTAGGTTTTCCTTCAACACTCCCCCTTGTGTTGCCCAAACGCGGTGCTTCTCTCGTTGCCTCGTTAAAAACCTTGCCGAGTAACAAAAACCCAGTGGGACAAAAATAACCTCGGTCGAAGGGGAAAAAGAGCACAACACACCCTTCACGATTCGAGACGAACATGTAGACATCTCCCCCTGATGTCTGCACCTCCCCCTGATGACTACGATCATGGGAGTTCAGATAATTTCCGCAAGTCAATTCTTGCCACATGTTTCTCGAACGTGGTATTGGGCAATGACTTAGTAAACAAGTCTGCCTCACTGTCCTCAGATCGAACCTAGTTCACTTTGATCTCGAGGAGTGTCTGTTGTTGCTGATTATGCTTGGTGTTGTCGCTTTTGATGTAGCCTTGCCTCATTTGTTCAAAACAAGTAGCATTATCCTAAATGCTCGTAGGCTCATCTGTGGTAGACTTTAAACCACAATTGTTCGAACATGCGTAATTATGGATCCAATCCATATACATTCACGAACCACTTCGTGAAGAGCAATGATCTCTGCATTGTTCGAAGATATAGCGACTAGGGTCTAATATGTAGACCTCCAAGATATCACGGTCTTTTCCCATGGTGAACACTTAACCATTGGGAATGACCATTGTGTGGGTCAGACAGATACCCAACATCAGCAAAACCTTCCAAAACACATGTCGTTTTGGAATGGGGATAGAGAACGCAGGCCAGCGTTGGCGGCGTATCTGGTGTGTGATGGGTCCGAATCCATCATCTCTTTGTAGGGATAGAACAAGCCCATATCATCATACATCTCAAGTATCGAAAGATATCTTTTACACCAATCCAATGGCGTCGCGTTGGCGCAGAGCTATATCTAGCTAACAAGTTCACAACATATGAGATGTCCGGTCTTGTGCATTGAGATAAGTACAATAATGCGCCTATTGTACTAAGTAAGGCACTTTTGCCTCTAGCACATCTTCGTCATCATCCTTTCGACGAAGAGGATCCTTTTCAGGATCAAGACTACGGACGATCATGGGGGTGCTTGAAGGCTTGACCTTGTCAAAATGCCTAAGCATCTATCGACACGATGCTCAAGTTCCAAACCGAGACATAATCGTGTTCTCCCAAAATCCTTCATCTCAAACTCAGATTTCAAGTGTTCAGCGGTTTCCCTTAACTCTTTAAGGGCTTCTAATGAAGATCATGTCCAACATGAACCGCGATAGAATCCGAAACTTGTATAGAAACGCGTGGGCATATCCCTTCCCAATCAAGTAGTCACTTTAGTGAGCGTTTCAACCTCTTTGTAAACGCGCTCCATGGTCTAGAGCCACTTGACTTGGGTAAATGAAGTTCACCATGAACCTTCATGTATATTCCGTATCTAGATCCCTATAGAGATACGTAGTGACCACATTTGTAAGCTGCATGTTCAGTTATTCGGAAACTACCAAACTGACAGGGTAGTGGAGTGCAATGACATCCATTACGAGAGAATATGTCTCATCGTAGTCGATTCCAGGGCGTTTTGTGAGAAGCCTTGCGCCATAAGGCGAGATTACCATCTCTTTTTCTCATCACGCTTTCTAACGAAGACCCATTAGTCAACAGGTTTTATGTTAGGAGGTGTTGGCATCTCTAGCTCGAAAACCTTCCTCTTCGTTAGAGAATCCATCTTAACCTGGATCGCATCTTTCCATTTAGGCCAAAAACTCTCTACGTTGGCATTCATTCATCAACGGAGCGTGGTTCGATATCATCGGACTCAGCAAACTCATGCGCAACAAAATGCGTAACTACATCATCAATTATGATGGAGTTTCTATCCCACGTCTCATGTACACTAGTGTAAGTTTCATAGAGCTCTATATTCTCAGGAATAGGGTTTGACGTTGAGGCGTCCCCCAACGATAACCATAACCCGGAAGATACTCATGAGACGGATTTTGAGTCTTGATGATTAAAGGATTGGAATGTGCCAAAGTATCCTTCGAACCCACGGGCCTCCCACGCATCCTAGCTGGGGCCATGGCCTGTAACGCCAGAGTGCCACTCTCTTTGGCATTGGCGCCATGCCTACCTCCGTGTAGGGTGGCGCTACGTCCTCTCGTAGGGACGTCCTTCCTTGCAGGCATGTTTGCAGCATATTGTGTGATCTCGTCACTTTAATAGGGATCAAGATGAGACATAGTGGGGACAGACTACGACAATTCCTGTCGTTCCTGTTGAACATTCGTGTTCTTATCTCCCCCTAACGACGGGAAGACTGTCTCATCAAAGTGACATCCGCAAATCTAGCGGTAAGGAGATCGCCTAGCAAGGGCATTTAAGTGGCGGACGATTGTTGGAAGCGCAAATCCAACGTAGTTGCCCATTCGTCTGTAAGGACCCATCATAGAGCGCTGTGGCGGCGCAATTGGCACATAAATGGCTCACTCAAATGTGCGTAAGTACAAAATACGTGTACCCAGTCACTAGCTGTAACGCATAGGTACATTGAGTGGCGGTAGGTCGTAGACGAATTAGCATGGCTGCATGCGATATCGCATCACCCCAAGCGGATGTAAGAAGATTGGTGCGCATTACCAATGTTCGGACTACCATCGTAGTCGTTTCCGCGAGACCAATTGGGTGTGTACATGGGAATGTGATGTCCAACATCAAACCCATTGCAATATCCATCGAAAGTCTTTCGATGTAAACTCTCTAGCATAGTCAAATCCAATTGACTGAATAGGATGATTCGGGGAGTGAGCCCGTTGTCACATGATATGTGCTAGGAGTGTAGCATAAGTAGCATTTATAGGTGGACAATGGCACAACACGTGACCGGCGTGTTTGCGTGTCAACCAACATCATGAAATATTTAAGCGTCCGCAAGTTGGTTGAATCAATCCACAAAATCCCTACGGATTCTTTGTAAGAACAGAATGAGTATTGTCATATCCTTTGCATAGGACGGTCTCAGTCCTAATTTCCATAAGGAATGGGCTTTGTAAAACGAGCGAGAGGCCTTAGAAGCAACCAATGAGGAGTTTGGTTAGGCCTAAGCGTCTGTAGCGCTATTAGAAGCAAAATATGTGACTACATCTCCCATCATGGCGTGGGAGCCATGGAAATTAGCATGTATGGCGTCATGGCCACAAGGAGGAACAACCATGGCGTTATGCCCATGGTTGGCGCCTTTTATGGCGGCATCTTGCTTCATTTTGCTCAAAAGAAATGATGTCCATGTGAAGTCTTTTGTAGACGGATCATCATATCATGACTAGGATGATCTATCCTGTCGTGACAAAGCCAATATGTGTCTAAATCCAAGAGATCTTCTCTCATAAGTTTATTGGATTTAATAGCTCGAATAGTGACATAAAGTCCACTAGAGAGACACATAAACGTCTCTAAGATGCGTCTTTGTTCGCAATCATTAGAGGTAATGCAAAGGAACTCATTTCCGTTCTCTACATGCATTTTCGCATGGAATTCGTTGGCTATTCATAGGGTACTATTTGCCCTAAGAGCGTAGAGAGTTCTGTGACAACTGTAATCAAGGTGCCATTTGGCAAGTGGAACTTGGGCTATTCCATGTCCTTAAATTAATACGATGGTCTAGCCATCGTAGTCACAAAGTCATATGCTCAGAATCAAAATTGAGTCATAATGAAAAGAACTCGAAATTTTATTCATAAGCCAACGAAATACATCATTGTTTCTATGATCAAAGAAAATCTAATCCAATAAAAGGAATATGGCAATCGCCTACATCTCTTGAAAATAAAAAGACTTAATCAAAATCGCCAATTTCTGGGTCTTGATCCTTGTAGTCTTCCACCCTTAGATCTAGATCACCATCTTGATCTTCTTGTGCCATGTAATTTGCTTCCCTTGCTTCACGATACGTCTTGTATGCGTTTGCAACATTCTGGGGTGCGGTACATGTTTTAGCCCAATGTTCAGTTGATCCACATCGAAAACAAACATCATCATGGTCAGGCTCCCTTGATCGAGGCGCCATTGGGGCGCGATTTGAACGACCTATCCTTGGTGGCGTTACCACCATGGTCGGAGGCTCCGCCTCTCTCTCTCTTCACACGTTGACCTCTACGGTTCCGTGCACGCCTCTCTTGGCGATTTCCTTCCTCTTTAGGGCGAATATATGGACCAGAACGTCCAGAATTCCCTATCCTTAGGGTTTCGCTCCTTGCGTCCTCCATTGGGGGCGCGACTATAGTTAGACTCCGGAATAGGCTTAGTTCCCACGGGTCTAGCATTATAGTTCTTCACAAGGATATTATCGTGCTTTTCAGCTACGTTCATGGCGCCAATGAGCTCATGAAACCTTGTGATACGTCCTGCATTTACATCAATCCGATAATTCTTTGAAATCATCAATGCAGAGACGGGGAAGGTAGAGAGAGTCTTCTCGATCAACATCGTATCAGTTATGGCTTGGCCACAATACTCCATCAGAGACTTGATACGAAGAGCTTCCGAGTTATAATCAAGCACAGACTTGAAATCACAAAAGCGGAGGCTATGCCATCGCACTTCTAAATCAGGAAGCAGGGAGTCACGAACGTTGCCAAATCGCTGCTCTAGTTCTACCCATAGCTTTCTTGGGTCTTCCTCATTGAGGTATTCATTTTGGAGCGCGTCATTCATGTGCCTTGTCATGAGAATTATGGCTTTAGCTTGTTTTGCTTCAAAAGCAGTAGCTTGCTCGATTGAGAGCACGTTCTGACCAG
Organism: Rosa lucieae; assembly: GCA_024704745.1. Classification (NCBI taxonomy): domain Eukaryota; kingdom Viridiplantae; phylum Streptophyta; class Magnoliopsida; order Rosales; family Rosaceae; genus Rosa; species Rosa lucieae. The sequence goes on from CM045493.1 coordinate 8,403,780, forward strand.
GCTCTTGGATGGTTTCCAGAATTCCATCAGCCTTAAGATGTTGGCGCACATCTCGGCCATGGTATCCTGCGCCAGTTGTCTCGAGTGGGACAGCTCAACTTGTCTAACTCATCCTGAAAAACAACACAAGATTAGGGTTAGAGCGAAAAGGCTAAAAAAACTATTAAATTTTAGCGTTAGTCGCTTCCAAGAAATTAGGATTTTCTGAGCGTAGTCGCTTCCAAAAAAGAAAAACGCTCGGATCGATGATTTTCTTCTCTCCATCGAAGGATCTAGCTTCCCAGCCTTGTTTAAGCATATCTGAGATCGAATTCATATTGAGTAGAGAAAGAGAAAAGCAAAACATGTAGAGTACCATTGGGTTTTCCTCCAAACCCAGATTCCAAATCCCACTTTTGCATCTAAGCCAAGCCAAAATGGAGAAAACGAAGCTCCAATTCCAAATGCCCGGGTCATATGTATTCCATTGGTTCACCAATTCAAACAATAAGAACTCAATGTGATGATGATGATGATGGAAAATTTGAAGGGTTCTCTTTCTAAAAAATCAAGTGACTGCGGCAAATTGTATATGAGATTGCAGATTGGAATTTTGGAGGAAGAGTGATCGAGTGAAAGAGAAGGGGTGTAAGGAAAACACAACAAATTTATGAAGACACTCAGTTTCCAGGAAGCATCACAAAATCAGATCTGCTACCGGCATCAACATCTAGTCCAAATATACCTCCCTCTCTCGCATAATCAATGGAAGCAGCAATCTTGCGAAATGGAGATTGTGCTAACTCTGGAAACTTGGATGTGTTGCACAACGATTGATCATGATCAATAAACTATTGCAAGCTGCACTTCAATATTCCCCCGTTCTCAAGAAGTAGAAAAAGAAAAAAGAGAAAGAAAACAAAAAACAAAAAGAAGGTAGTTTAATTTTTTTAATAATTTGACCAAAATATCCTTTAGATAATATATTATTTACGAAATTTCAATGAATAAAATAAATAGAAATAGACAAAATGACTAAAGTGATATACGATATCAAACTTGAGTACTAGTGACTAAAGTGATATTTTCAAAAGTTTAGTAATCAAAGTGTCGAACAAGTCATAGTTCAGTAACCATTTGTGATATTCTCCTTTTAATAAAATTACAGCTCTTTTACCTCAAAAAAAAAAAAAAGTATAGCTATAATGTTAATAAAGAAATAAAAAAAATTAAATTTTTGTTGAAGCAAAAACCATTACATATGCTCTGCCTCGGTCAACTGAACCTTGGACAAGGTCCCGCGTAGTCGATATTAATAGTTGAACATGGGTTTTGTTCCCGATCCGATGATGTTATTCTCAGAAGAGCTTCTCACGAGGCGAAGCTGACCCGGTGTTGATCACTTGATTGGTTGGGATTTCGGGGCTCCATGGCCGGTTCACCAGAGATTCGCAGCCTTTTGGGAAGAGGCGCCTGAGGTTGTTGTTCTGGACTAGGCAGAGGCTGGTGCAGGTTTTGCATCACAGCCGGCCGGGGCAGAAGGAGAACCAGCTGATCGATGTTCGGAGGTGGGTCTGGGGGTCTTCGGGCTAGCCGGAGGAGAGTCGTCCGTATGATCAACGAATTCAGCGGCCATTACTGGTTATGAAAACAATGGTTTTAGGCTTTTAGCAAAGTGAATCAAGGGCAGGGAGAGGACTTGCAGGGAGGAAGAATGGTAATTATGGAGGCTGGTTGAGGGTGTGCCCGGGGCCCGGGTGTGCTCTTCCACATGAGCACCTCTGTTCATATTAGCTTATGACTGCGAGGAATTTACAGAAAAACCATTGGATAAAGATGCTTGGGTCCACGAAAACTGGATGAGGTTTCAAAACTTTACGGCAGAAATATCACTTTGGTCATCGAACTATGGCTCGCTCGACACTTTGGTCATCCAACTTTAAAAATTTCATTTTGGTCGAACTATCATCACATATCACTTTGGTCATTCTGTCTGTCTCTGTTAACTCCAAGGGTATTTTGGAGATTTAAAGGTTTACTCTCCATTTTTATAACTTAATCCAACTTTTCCCGCCTAAACATAAAACTTAACCAATTTTGCCAACTTTTCCCTCCTTTTATAATTCCTCAATTTATTAAATCAATATTTTTCTTCCTATTATATTCCTCACGTTGAATCATTATCTGACTCGATTATTTTTCTTTGTTGCATTTGATATTGATGATGAATGCATGATCAAGGAAGGAAAAGTTGGAATTGGATGGAGTTTTATGCTTAGGCGGGGAAAATTAGATTAAGTTATAAATGGCGGGATCTACGAATCCCCATTAACAGAGAAAACGGAGAAAACTGGGAATGACCAAAGTGATATCGGTGATATAGTTCGATGACCTTGTTATGACCAAATGAGCCAGTTCGATGACCAAAGTGATATTTTCAAAACTTTACTGATAAAATTACTAGAAAACCTCTCAGATCGATAATGACCAAAACCACCCCAGGTTAATCTTGCCCTAGTGACCAATTCTATTAACTAGATAAATCACTATTTTGCAATACTTGATTAATCTCACTATACAAAGAGGGAAGGTGGAAATAAAATTAGTACTTGAATCCTGTGGTGAGCTAAAATTTACTATGCATTGGTTTTTATAAGTCGGCTAATCATAAAATAAAATCTTTAAAACAAATTTGATAATTTAAAATCACGTATATAGTAATTCTATATTGAATTACGTGTCAGCTTCCTTTAAAAGAACTATTTTCTTTTTTTCTTTATGACTTTTAAAAGTTTTAATTGAATAAATTACTTGTTAGCTTCCTCTAAAGCATTATTTAACACGTGATGATCGTTCATCAACTGACAATTAGTTAAATAAATATACAACTGAGTAAGTTATAATTCTAATATTGTAAAGTCATGGATTCGATTCTCACTGACACATATAATGGTGAGATGGGTTCAGATTTATTGATTTATTTTAAATAAATATACAACTGAGTATGTAATTAAACGACAAACGGTAATCACGAGCTTGAATTCAAGCACAATAATTATAAATAGTAATATCATGTAACGCTCTAATCTATCATAGCAAAATCTTATTAATTGTTCTCGTACGATATCATCTTAACGAATTGTTACATTGCACACAAATTTTAGATTGGGCATGCAATAACACCAAACTTAAGTGAAAATGCCAAAATAATGACAAGAAGGACAAGTAATTGTTATGTATTGATAACAATACATAATATAGAACGTAGACAATATCAAATAACACAAGAATGGTAAGGTATATGGGTAAGAAGAGGGATAGAACATTGTAAAGGTCATGAATTTAATTTTCACTATATATGTAAGGGTCAGTGGGCTAAGGAATTTATTTATTTATTTATTATATATGAGCTTCATACTCATGCCAGGCACGTGTTATGGTCGGAAGGAAAAACATAGAAGTTTTGATGTCACCCAAAGATGGCATAATTATGCAAACTTAAATATTTTAATTATTTTTAATATTGAAAGGTATTTTGGGGTTTCAAATTTTGGTGAAGCTTGACACCAAAGATGGCATCTCTTTATGAGTAAAGATTGCTGTTCTTTGTCAGAAAATGGTAATTTTTGAATTTTTATTAGCTACTATTTTAGTAAAATATTTAACACTAATATCTACAATATAATTTCCTTGTTTAAAAATAAAACATCATATTGAACTCTGCACTGTGTTGGTATGAGTTCTATCTACAATATAATTTCCTTCTTTAAAAATAAAACATCATATTGAACTCTGCACTGTGTTCTACAGTTGGGGTGTTTGGTATGAGTTCTAAGAGCATCTTTAGCAGACTCTCTATTTTGGCTCTTTAGCTATTTTGGAGATCATATTATTTTATGTAATTTATAAATATATTTAAACTATTTAATCTTCATTTAAAAAATAATATAAATTCAAAACTAGCTAAAATAGAGAGCATTGATGCAAACGTATTTCTAAAATTGCTAGCTAAAATGACTTTTTAGCTACTTTGGCTAAAATTTGGCTCAAGAATGGCTAGCAGTGCTAAAAATGCTCTTAGGAAGAGGGTAACGAAGACTCGAAGAGAAGTCCTATAATGACACGCATCATGGTTTCATCTCAACACAAGATTCTTGATAGAACAGAACTCTGTACGTAGCTATATTCTTCATTTAGTATTCTTGTGGTAGATATACTGTACACCTATATATGTTCAAATTAAACCAAAGGCATTTATTGTACTGGGTACTTGTCCATTTGAAGCTGATGCGAACTTACGAAAAGAGTTGGCAACCCATTTCATATAGAAAAAGCTGCTAGATATGTTGTAAAAGTGTAAAACGCTATATAAATGAAAACTGATGCCAACTCATTTCATATAGGAAAGATGAAGAAAAATCCATCAACGAAATTAATATTAAAACCATAGAAAAAAAAAATCCATAAATTCATATTTAAAATGATAGTTTATGATACTGTGAAAATAACTGACTGATGTTTGGCCACACGGCAACGTCCCATCGAAAATGACCAACTAAATTAGACCGGAACGCACAAGCAGACCTAAAAAAAAAAAAAACGACAACACTGATTAACCATAACCAAATAGCGGGGAGACTCATGGACCAATACTGTAGTTTGAGCTTGAGAAAGATAGATCAGCTGAGAAATCATCACAAGCTAAGATATATATCCTCCTCCTCTGGCTTAGGAACTCGAAGTTTCCTCAGGTCTACAACCGTCCTCCCAGGCTCAGTGTCTGGTGAACTACCCATGTCTTCTGCAACTGCCCGGAAATATGGCGGCTCGGTGGGGAACAGGATCTTTCTCTGCCGTGGAACCGGCATGGGAACCGGAATCCCCACTGGTACAATTTTTTCTGCCATCGACGCCATTACCTGCACTAGCGGAAGCTTCTCAGGTATAGGCTCCAAGCAACGTGCAACAGACCTGAAAATCATAATATTGTGAGTAGTGTCACGTATAGTACGTATAAAAAATGTCTTGCAATGAATGAGACTATGCATAATCAACATGATGGAGTAGACGAGAGATATTAATCTTGAGATTACACAAGATCAAGTTCTTTCTCATTTTAATTATACTGAGCCACTCATAATGAAGAAATGATGTCATTTCCTCACCACACTAATGCAAAGTGAGAAAAAACAAATCAGTTCTTTCTCTTCCTTACAGGAATTGCTTCAAATCAATGCATCTCCAACATCCGTTAAGTTACAAAAAACAAGACAATGAGCAAGTGAAAATATATAATTAGTATTGACAATATGAATAAGTGCCGATGCAAGCTTACTCTTGATGTTAATTAATAAATTAATTAAAACAAAAAGGTTTAGGAGACGAGATATTACTGGTACTCTTGCTCGCTTAAGCAAATCCTTGTTAACTTTGCCTCAAAATGGTACAAATGGGGCCTTTGTTCCCTTCCGGTGCCAGCCCCATTGACGTTGTTGAGAGCAGGATGAAATGTGGGGTTCTGGGCCGCTTGGCGCGGCAGTTGAGGCTGCACCGGAGCCTCGGTTCTTGGCCTTTTCGGTTGAGGTCCTGCAGTTTGGCTTGGTCGACGTAGCTGCTGCCTCCTATCGGCTGAGGAAGAAGGTCGGGCTGGTGAGGATGTGTTGGTGTTTTGGGACATAACATTTTGAGGTCCAGAACCGTTGATGAGGTCAAAATACTGTCGAGCATCCATGTCAGTGAAGAGGAAAGGAACATGAGGTCAGCGGTTAAGAAGCGAGGTAGCTGCAGGGGCTCGAGGACTTGCTTTCTTGGCTACGGTGGCCGGTGCCTCTTCCTTGGGAGTCATGGCTTCTATTTATAGCTCGTGGACTGCTGGCGAATTTACCAAAGTACCCACGATGCACAAGTTTTTTCCATAACATGTGGGACCCAGTAAATCTAGATTTGGTCGTCATATTTTATTGTAATGACCGAAACAAACCCTTTTGTATGTAACCCTAGTTGCTAAAATGGTGTACTTTTGTATGTAACCCTAGTTGCTAAAATGGTGTACTTGAATAATGTAGGAAATTATATAGGTGGATAGAATGCTCATTTTCATTACATTACATTGAAGAAACACTCCATGTAAACGTAGTTTTGCAACTCAATCATATGGATCAATTTGTTAAGACATTTATTTGTAAGTGTTTGCGAGCGATCGAAATTTATTTCGCTAGTGTTTGCAGGCGATTTTCCTACAGTTTTAAATTTTTAATAAAACAAATCACATGCATGCACACATGCTTTCTTGACACATTATAATTCATTATTAATTCATACTCAAATTAGTGTGGTACACGTGTTTTCATAATTAGTTGACGACTTGACGTATTTTCTTAATTACTAATAAGCAGTTCATTAAATAGACATGCATAATGCACGATCATTTATGAAACGACAAATGTAATCATGAGTCCAAACAACAATGAATAAACTAAGCAACTTTAAGTCCAAAGAACAATGAATGAACTAAACAACTTCAATACAGAAAACTATTAAAAGTCGATTAACTTCTCAACAAAATCTCATCGATCATCTCATTACGATATCATCTCAGTGATTTTCTCGGTCGAGAAACTAAGATATGTACAATAATGCAGTAATGTTAACACTAACATGGTAAATCATGAATAATAGAATCACTAAAGTATAGCACATAGTTGAAATCCTAGTAGAAGTGGGAATAAATAACACATAAGAGTATGAGAACTACACAAAATGTGGGGTAAGTGAGGAAAAATTTAAAAGGGTAAAATGGTAAGTACAGAAAACAATATAATATTATCAGAAAATAAATGTAGACAGATAACTTAACATATAGGGAGGGAGAGGGTACCCCTCTAGGAAAAATAACGCATACAAGTAACGCTCCCTCCTTCACGCAAATTACGCAGGTTCTTTTTTTAATTTGGTAAGCAAAATGCCAAATATAATTGAATGCAAAATTAATTTCACATTAGCAGAATAGGGCAATGACATAATGTAGTAACGCCTTCTTCTATTTTTTATAAATACATACAAATTTGGTTAGGCTATAATGATAAAACAAAATGCACGAAATTAATGAATTCCATATTCAAATTAAATCCACTATTTGTTTTGCATGTGACGTCTCTGGTTTGTAACGTTTGAATTAATGTGGAGGGATAGGTCTCCTGTGGATGGTTAAAACTCTTGATTAAATTACCATTTTACTTTTTTCTTTTTGGGTCAATTCTATTTTAATTTTGGACCATCTTTTTGGGACAATTTTTTAATTCTACTAGTCTAATAAATAAATTTTTTCTTCTGTTATAATAGTGAGAAAGAGTAATTGCATTGTAAACTTATGTAACATTCTTTTTCAACTCAAAATATTCTTGGTGAAAAAATAAGAATATGTAATTTTTGACAAAAAAACATACGTTGTAGTCCACAATTTTGTGAAAATTGTGGTCTTGAAATTTATTTATTTATTTTCTTTTGTGAAAAGTTATAGGATTTAGTTTCCATGGGTTGGGGCATCAACCGTAAATTTTAACTCTCTTCTTTTTCTTTTCACTTTAATATAAATAGATAATTGTTGTAGAGAATCAGAAATTGAGAGATAATCGCTGTGTGTTCTCATTGACAATAGGGGCCTCTTTATATAGAGGATTACAATGCATAGAGTTAGAATCATACAAGAAAAGATAATCTCTAAATTCTTCTAATTAAACCCTATTACCACTAGGTCAAGTAACCTAAAGTTTGGGCCAAACACAAATAGAGATATCCTTAAATACTCCCCCTTGTGTTGTCCAAACGCGGTGCTTCTCTTGTTGCCTTGTTAAAAACCTTGCCGAGTAACAAAAACCCAATGGGACAAAAATAACCTCGGTCGAAGGGGAAAAAGAGCACAACACACCCTTCACGTTTCGAGGTGAACATGTAGACATCTCCCCCTGATGTCTGCGCCTCCCCTTGATGACTACGATCATGGGAGTTCAGATAATTTCCGCAAGCCAATTCTTGCCACATGTTTCTCGATCGTGGATTTGGGAAATGACTTAGTAAACAAGTCTGCCTCATTGTCCTCATATTGAACCTAGTTCACTTTGATCTCGAGGAGAGTCTGTTGTTGCTGATTATGCTTGGTGTTATCGCTTTTGATGTAGCCTTGCCTCATTTGTTCAAAACAAGCAGTATTATCCTAAATGCTCGTATTAGGCTCATCTGTGGTAGACTTCAAACCACAATTGTTCGAACATGCGTAATTATGGATCCAATCCATATACATTCACGAACCACTTTGTGAAGAGCAATGATCTCTGCATTGTTCGAAGATATAGCGACTAAGGTCTATTCTGTAGACCTCCAAGATGTCACGGTCTTTTCCCATGGTGAACACTTGACCGGATTGGGAATGACCTTTGTATGGGTCAAAGAGATACCTAACATCAGCAAAACCTTCCAAAACATATGTCGTTTTGGGATGGGGATAGTGGATGCAGGCCAGTGTTGGCGGCGTACCTGGTGTGTGATGGGTTTGAATCCATCATCTCTTTGTAGGGATAAAACACGCCCATATCAATCATACATCTCAAATATCGAAAGATATCTTTTACACCAATCCAATGGCGTCGTGTTGGCGCAAAGCTATATCTAGCTAACAAGTTCACAAGATATGAGATGTCCGGTCTTGTGCATTGGGATAAGTACAATAATGCTCCTATTGCATTAAGGGGCGGACAATTGTGGGAGTCTCAAATCCAACTGAGTTGCCCATTCGTCTGTAAGGACCTATCATAGTGCGCTGTGGAGGCGCAATGGGCACATAAATGGCTCACTCAAATGTGCGTAAGTACAAAATATTTGTATCTAGTCACTAGCTGTAACACAGGGGTACATGGAGTGGTGGTAGGTCATAGACGAATTAGTATAGCTGCATGCGATATTGCATCACCTCAAGCAGATATAAGGAGAGTGGTGTGCATTACCAATGTCCAGACTATCATCGTAGTCGTTTCCGCGAGACCAATTGAGTGTGTACATGGGAATATGATGTCCAACATCAGTCCCAATGCAATAACCATCGAAAGTCTTCGATGTAAACTCTCCAGCATAGTCAAATCCAATTGACTGAATATGATGATTTAGGGAGTGAGCCCGTTGTCATACGATATGTGCTAGGAGAGTAGCATAAGCAGCATGACAAGTGGAAAATGGCACGACACGTGACCAGCGTGTTTACGTGTCAACCAACATCATGAGATATTTAAACGTCCGCAGGTTGGTTGAATCAGTCCATAGAATCCCCATGGATTTGATGTAAGAACAGAATGAGTATTTTTATATCCTTTGAGTAGGACGGTCTCAGTCCTAATTTCCCGAAGGAACTGGCTTTGCAAAATGAGCGAGAGCCTTGAGAAGCGACCAATGAGGATTTTGGTTGGGCTTGAGCGTCTGTAGCGCTATTAGAAGCAAAATGTGTGATTACATCTCCCATCATGGCGTTGGAGCCATGGAAATTAGCATGTATGGCGTCATGGCCACAAGGAGGAACAACCATGGCGTTATGCTCATGGTTGGCGCCTTTTATGGCGTCATCAGATTCTTGCTTCGTTTTGCTCAAAAGGATGGATGTCCAAGTGAAGTCTTTAGTAGACGAATCATCATATCATGACTAGGATGACCTATCCTGTCGTGACAAAGCCAATATGTGTCTAAATCCAAGAGATCTTCTCTCATAACTTTATTGGATTTAATAGCTCGAATAGTGACATAGAGTCCACTAGAGAGACCCATAAACTTCTCTAAGATGCGCCTTTGTTCGCAATCGTTAGAGGTATTTGCAAAGGAACTCATTTCCGTTCTCTACATGCGTTTTCGCATGGAATCCGTTGGCTATTCATAGGGCAATTTTCCCTAAGAGCGTAGAGTGTTTCTGTGACAGTAATTAAGGTGCCATTTGGCAAGTGGAACTTGGGCTATTTCATGTCCTTGAATTAATATTGATGGCCCAGCCATCGTAGTCACAAAGTAATATGCTCAAAATCAAAATTGAGTCATAATTAAAAGAACTCGAAATTTTATTCATAAACCAACGGAGTACATCATTGTTTCTTTGATCAAAGAAAATCTAATCCAATAAACTAGTTAATGCAAAGCAATGGTAGTCGTCTAACTCCTTTCGATATTTCCAATGTAAATGTGACCAGGTGAGTAGAGAGATGTCGGTGGAGCAAAGCTCGCTTAAGTACCACTTATCTCAAAACCTTCCTAGACATCACACTTACATTGAGTACGCCTACTTTGAAGAAAGACTAATATCATTGACATCTACTACAAAGGTAATATGGCAATCGCCTACATCTCTTGGAAAATAAAAAGACTTAGTCAAAATTGCCAGTTTCTGGGTCTTGATCCTTGTAGTCTTCCACCCTTATATCGAGATTGCCATCTTGATCTTCTTGTTCCATGTAATTTTCTTCCCTTGCTTCACGATAAGTCTTGTATGCGTTTGCAACATTCTGGGTTGCTGTACATGCTTTGGCCCAATGTTCAGTTGATCCACATCGAAAACAAACATCATTATGGTCAGGCTCCCTTGATCGAGGCGCCATTGGGGCGCGATTTGGACGACCTATGCTCTTGGTGGCGTTACCACCATGGTCAGAGGCTCCGCCTCTCTCTCTCTCTTCACACGTTGACCTCCACAGTTTGGTGCACGCCTCTCTTGGCGATTTCCTTCCTCTTTAGGGCGAACATATGGACTAGAATATCTAGAATTGTCCCTACTCTTAGGGTTTCGCTCCTTGCGTCCTCCATTGGGGGCGCGACTATAGTTAGACTCCGGAATAGGCTTAGTTCCCACGGGTCTAGCATTATAGTTCTTCACAAGAATATTGTCGTGCTTTTCAGCTACGTTCATGACGTCAATGAGCTCATGAAACCTTGTGATACGTCCTACATTTACATCAATCCGATAATTCTTTGAAATCATCAGTGCAGAGACAGGGAAGGTAGAGAGAGTCTTCTCGATCAACATCGTATCAGTTATGGCTTGGCCATAAAACTCCATCAGAGACTTGATACAAAGAGCTTCCGAGTTATAATCAAGCACAGACTTGAAATCACAAAAGCGGAGGCTATGCCATCGCACTTCTAAATTAGGAAGCAGGGAGTCACGAACGTTGCCAAATCGCTGCTCAAGTTCTACCCATAGCTTTCTTGGGTCTTCCTCATTGAGGTATTCATTTTGGACCGCGTCATTCATGTGCCTTTTCATGAGAATTATGGCTTTAGCTTGTTTTGCTTCAAAAGCAGTAGCTTGCTCAATGGAGAGCACGTTCTGACTAGGCTCTTGGATGGCTCCCAGAAGTTCATCAGCCTTAAGATGTTGGCGCACATCTCGGACCCACCTATGGTATCTTGCGCCAGTTGTCTCTAGTGGAACGAAGTTCAACTTGTTCAAGTTACTCATCCGGAAAAACAACACAAGATTAGGGTTAGTTTCGGAGCGAAAAAGGCTACCACGAAAAACTATTAAATTTTTTAGCGTAGTTGCTTCCAAAAAATTAGGAATTTTCTGAGCACAGTCGCTTTCAAGAAAATCCGATTCCAAGAGGGGTTTTGGATTAGATCGAAACAACGATGTATGTGGTCGATCGTTTTCTTCTCAACAAACTCTAAGTTTGGAGGACTTTACAAGCTCCAAGCTTAGAGTGAGCACGAACCCCCGCAGTTCGGCTATTGGTCTCCCCTATGAAGAAGAAAGGGGGGTAGGAGAAGGGATGATGGAAGTCCCCGAGAAAAGAAGAAGAAATTGAAAAACTTCAAAAGCGGGAAATTTTAGAAAAGTTTACCTTGAAAAATTGCCTGAAATCTTGACCGGAAAAATGTCGCCGGAAAAGTGGCAGGAAAAGTCGCCGGAAAGTGGCTGAAGGTCGTTGACCGGGTAGCTGACGTGGCAGTGTGGCGCTGACATGGCAGAACAGAGATGACGTAGCAGTACAGGGATGACGTGGACGCTGACGTCAGCAGACCTTTGTGCTTAGGTCAGTGGGCCGCGGCTTGGGCTGTCTCCTTCCTTTTTTTTTCTTTCTCTTTTCTGCCAGTTTTCTACAGAAGATTCAGTCGGCTGGTTCACAAACTTTTAGGCCAGTTTTTGAGCTTTTTCTTCTGGTTCCAGAATCTTCAGGTTGAGAGAGTTCTGCTGACGAAATTTGGTTAAAATTGGATGTCCAGAAGATGGTGAACCGGTGGAATATTTGCTGCAGGTTATATCGAGCTTCCGGTGGCCGGTTCGGTAGGTTTCCGGCCGGTTCTTGGGGTGGCGCCGCCGGTTCTCGACTCTTGGGATCGAGTGCTTCAAGGTGTGAGGTGGAGTCAGGAAAGGCTACAAGGTTTTGTATTCGGATTCAAGGTTTTTAGCTTCTTGAATCAGGGTTTGGCTATTTGTTTCAGGGTTAGGGCTTCGTACTGATAACGTGTTGTAGGGAATCAGAAATTGAGAGATAATCGCTGTGTGTTCTCATTGATAATAGGGGCCTCTTTATATAGAGGATTACAATGCATAGAGTTAGAATCATACAAGGAAAGATAATCTCTAGATTCTTCTAATTAAACCCAATTACCACTAGGTCAAGTAACCTAGAGTTTGGGCCAAACACAAATAGAGATATCCTTAAACAATAATTTTATAGTTAATGTGATAAATTTCTAATTAGAGGCTGAGTAACATGATAAAAACTTAGCACCTGAGGATGACAACAATGACTAAAATGATGTTATGTAACATGAAACATCAATACATCAGATTCACCGTAAAATTTTCAGTGGTAACCCTGATACATTATCCATAGATTGAGGCAGAGCCAAGTTATATTTCTCTAGTTATTTGTGACCTAGCATATTCCAATATAAACAAATTGAGGTTAGGTGCTCGATTGGACTCTAGCAACCCCTTACAAGACATCCTTATACCAACAAAGCCCAAATAGAGGCCCAACATTATGCCCAAATTTAACTACAGCTAGCCCACTACCACACCAAGGAGGCCTCCACCATCCGACTGCCGGAGGATGCCGCAACCGGCAGTGCCATCGCCAATCCAAAACGGCACTAATTTCTCAAGTTATTACAAACTGTGGTAACTAATAACTATTAGTCTATTACCTTAAGTAAAACTAATTCTATAAAACCAATAGACTAATTTGGGCCGGATTTTGATAGGGTGCCCCAACAAATTTGGGTGCTCGAACCATGCTGGGTGCCAAAAGTAAAATATGATTGGGGGCCCAATCATAGTTTGGGACCTAAATGGGTGAAGGATTGCTGGATTTGGGCTCTCTTGTGGGCCGAATTGATGAGCTCTAATCTGCTAGGGTTTCGTATTTGGGATCCTGGAGGTTTTGATCCAGCAAAATATGTTTACTTGGACATAAGTAGTACTATTGAATCGTCTGGAGTAGTATTGAAGAAGGATTCAAGTTATTTTGTAATGGCAGACCATGAAACGTCAAATGAGTGGACCTACCTATCACATCTTCTTGTTTTGTCTATAGATGACAGCGGAAGGGTATGTAATGACCACTCTGGCCTTAGGCTAACACAAATTTCTAGTAATTTGTTAACACTCCACGATTGTTATCTGGATGTGTTACGATATGCTTGTAACCAAGCTCTATTGAGTTTCTATCCATAAAGTTATTTCCTTTGATTCAAAAAAAATAAAACCAATAGACTATATTGTAGTGTAGCAATATAGATGTTATTTGCTACCCTCTATTTGATGGAAAATCTCTAAATTGAATTATTTCATGGTCTCTTTGATTGTTTGACCTTCTAACACTATCCGGTATTAGAGCAGAAAATAGCACAATTAGGTGTCTTAACAACTTGCCACTGTTTAGCGTAAGAAGAGGGCTTCATCTTGTTGTGTGATTCAAGAGTCATATTAGGAATTTCATTCAAAAATTTTTGGACCCGTTAAAGCCCAAAAGTACCACTTAGATCACTTCTTTCTCAGATCTGTCTGGAACAGAGATGCTAGAATTCATTGTTTCTCTCTGTTCTTGAAAGGTAAAATTTTTCACTCAAGAAAGTGGGCTCGTTTAGGAAAAATTAGTTACTAGACATTCCATTAGCTCAACAACTACCCATGAACAAACTCTGTTTCACTAACTAATCTATGTGCATTGTAAAGGTTTTGATGCTACAAAGTCCAAGACTTTCTCTCTTCCTCAGCAGAGTTTAAAACATGTGGGGGGCGGCTGTTCTTGTAGCCATTGCTGCTGCAATAGGAAACTTTCTACAAGGTTGGGACAATGCAACCATTGCAGGTAACTTCTCAATCCTCATTATCTCCATTGTTAGACCATTTTCAGTTTATACAAATCAATGATATGGTCGGTAGGGTTTCCCACAGTGCGACCGAGTTCATATAATTTGATGAACAAGTTTGGCGTTAATAGTATTATTGCAGATCAATATGCATTTAGATGATAAATCACACAGATTTCATTAAATATCAATATGTGATTGGTATTTGCAGGGGCTGTTCTTTATATTAAAAAGGAATTTAAATTGGAAACTCAACCAAAAATGGAAGGGTTGATTGTAGCAATGTCACTGATTGGAGCCACAGTGATCACAACATTTTCGGGGCCAGTATCGGACTCAATCGGAAGGCGTCCCATGCTGATAATCTCATCAGTTCTATATTTTCTCAGCAGTTTGGTAATGGTATGGTCACCCAATGTGTATGTGCTTCTCTTGGCACGGCTGTTAGATGGATTTGGGATTGGCCTAGCTGTTACTCTTGTCCCGGTCTACATTTCCGAGACATCCCCGCCCGAGATCAGAGGACTACTGAACACTTTCCCACAGTTTACTGGCACTATTGGGATGTTCTTTTCATACTGTATGGTGTTTTCAATGTCAGTGAAGGAAGCACCCAATTGGAGGTTAATGCTTGGAGTTCTTTCGATCCCATCTTTGCTTTACTTCGCATTCACTGTGCTTTATCTGCCTGAGTCTCCAAGGTGGTTGGTTAGTAAAGGGCGAATGGCCGAGGCGAAGAACGTTTTGCAAAAACTACGAAGCAGGGAAGATGTTTCAGGTGCATAAAGTGACCTTCCTTTTTGTGTTGATATTGTGTGTGTGTCCAAAATGACGCTGTTTAAGAGTCTAGAGTTACGTATGCATGTGTTCTTGGGTTTAAAATTCACTGTTTATGATGTTTATATCGAAGATAATTGATTTTGACACCACACTAGCACTGCAAGTAGTGCGTAATGAAACATTCTATTTTCTGTGCTGATATCCTGTTATAAAATGTTTGAGAAGCGTTGCTATATATTGTCTGTTCTTGTGCTAATTTATTAGGATTGATTGATCGATATGCTGCAGGTGAGTTGGCTTTGCTGGTCGAGGGTCTTGGAGTTGGAGGGGATACATCATTAGAAGAGTACATAATTGGTCCGGCCAATGATCCGGATGGCCGTGAAGCAGCTCCAGAGAAGGATCAAATAAAGCTATATGGACCGGAGGAGGGACGAGCCTCATTGATTGCGAGATCAGTCACAGGACAGGCCAATTTTGGCTTGCCATCACGCCAAGGAAGCATACTGAATCCAAACGGGCCTTATGTGGATCCTCTTGTAAACCTATTTGGTAGTGTCCATGAGAAGCTTTTACCTGAGAGCTCAGGAAGTATGCGTAGCCTTCTCAATTTGCCAAACATGGGGAGCCTGCTAAATGTGGCACCACCACATGAGCAGGACAAAACTGATCATTGGGATTTGGAGCACGGAGAAGGCGTCTCAGCGGGGACTGATTCTGAGGACAATGCACGAAAGCCATTGCTTGCGAGTAGACATACAGCCAGTATGGCAAATGACATGCTTCCTGGGAAATCTACCAGCTTCGTGGGAGGCATGAAGAGGCGAAATAGCCTCCTCATGCCGGGAGCTGGTGGCGAAGCAGTGAGTAGTATGGACATTGGTGGTGGCTGGCAGTTGGCTTATAAATACTCCGAGCGCGTTGACAAAGATGGGAAGAAGACAGAAGAGTGTCAAAGGGTTTATTTGCACCAGGAGGGTGCACTTGATCAATCTCGCCGTGGCTCAATGATTGGCTCAATGCGCGGCGGCTCTATGCTCTCAGTTGCTGGTGATGGTGATACTCCTCTGGAATGTGAATATTTTCAGGCTTCTGCTCTTGTTAGCCAACCTTCTATAATTACCAAAAATCAAATGAGCCGGGATGGACCACCAAAGCTTGGCCCTCAAGAAACTGCTGTCCAAGGATCCAGTTGGTCTGATCTTTTGGAACCCGGAGTCAAGAGTGCATTGTTTGTTGGCGTAGCAATTCAAGTTCTTCAGCAGGTACTGACATTTCCTGTTGTGCCCAGGAAATGTAATATGTGCTCGAACTTGACTAATTAATCTTAATCTTATCTTAAATTTGCAGTTCTCTGGCATAAATGGGGTTCTTTACTACACTCCCCAAATTCTTGAGCAAGCAGGAGTTGCAGTTCTCTTATCAAATTTGGGTCTCAGTTCCACCTCAGCTTCTATTCTCATAAGTGCTCTCACAACCCTATTGATGCTTCCATCTGTAGGCGTTGCCATGAGACTAATGGATGTCGCGGGCAGAAGGTGAGTTTGTCAAGAGGAGATTCCCCAGGAAATCTTGTTGTCTTGATTCAACGTATATATTCTAATTCTATTCTTGCAGGTCACTCTTGCTGAGCACATTACCAGTCCTAACAGGAACACTCCTACTACTAATTTTCAGCCAACTTGTCAACATGGGTTCTGTTGTTAATGCCACAATTTCCACCATCAGTGTGGTGCTCTACTTTTGCACCTTTGTCATGGCTTTCGGACCAATTCCCAACATTCTCTGCTCTGAGATCTTCCCAACTCGAGTTCGAGGAGTCTGTATTGCAATATGTGCTCTCACGTTTTGGATAGGAGACATCATCGTCACTTACTCACTGCCTATTCTGCTCACCTCTATGGGTCTCGCCGGTGTCTTTGCCATCTATGCTGTTGTGTGCGCCCTTTCTTGGGTGTTTGTTTTCTTGAAGGTTCCAGAAACAAAGGGAATGCCCTTAGAAGTCATCTCTGAGTTCTTTGCAGTTGGTGCAAAGCAAGCTGAAATTGCAGAAAGAATTAGTTCTTAATTGTTAGTCAAGGAAATTAATGCATGGTGCTTGTTTTTTGTTTTTCTGTTTTTTTCGATCACTTGTCTTTAGGTTAGAGGAAAGTAGGCACAATAACACTTAAATTAAGTCACGAATGAATCCATGTAAAATGGTGATGTGAATATCAGTGCCTGCTATGTTTTCCATGACAGTTTGTGTATATAATCTTTGATATACTACATGCGAGTCAAATTTCTCGACTTTTCAGTTATTAGGTTGCGATAATGCACTATGCCAAAAAAGCTATCAGACGACAGAGCTCAAACGACAGAATGGTCATTTTATGTCGTCTGAGTTTTTCAGACGACAAATAAATTAAATGTGTTGTCTGAATACAATGAGAAACCATACTTATTTCATTTTGAAGATATAGTCATATTCAGACGACACTTATATTTTGTCTGAAAAGATGAAATTTTTTTATGCTGAACCTTAGCAGAAATTTTAGATTTCCCTCTAATAAGATTGAGTCTTTTCCCTCTCAAATGCTCAAACCCTATAGCTAACTAGTTAATGGGTGATATTCAGACAACAGAGCCAAGAAATTGTGTTGTCTGAATCAGGTGAGTTTGACTTTTTTTTATTTTAAATCTCCTTTGACATAACACAAAACGTTCGTATTTTCATTCCCACAAATATTACATCTGTCTAAGACTCTCTCAACGTCCAGAAACTCGAAGCTCACAGTGTCTCGAGGAAAACCCAACCATCTATATCTCTCAAAACTCGGCCATCTCTCAAATCTGAGAATCCTTACCCAAAACTAATCTCTCCTCCAACTCCGACATGCATCCTTGCTGTTTGCATTTGCGTCCGGCTTAATGGAGTTCTCCACCAGCAACTCAAGAGATTAGAGGAAGCTTGACTATTCTATTTTCGATTGGGTTAGTGGTAAGCATTTTGCTTCATTTACTTTAAGGGTTTCGATTGGGTTCAGTGTTTCATTTTAGGGTTTTCCTAGAAATTGATTTGGGGTTTTTCATTGCAAATTCGATGTAGTTGTCAGGTCTTTCTTCGATTGGGTTTCGATTTTGCATCATTTAGTTTACGGTCAAGATTCAAAATTAGCCCCTCAGGATTGGTTTTGATTGATTACTCTGAATCTGGTAGATGAAGTTTGGAAAAGTTAGCCCCTCAGGAGATTAATCTTGTAGTTATTCATCCTTTGGAATTTGTTGGTCGTTCTGTAGCAGATAAGTTGAAGGATGTGAGAGAAAAGCTCGTCCAAGTGAAAGCTTATAGTATAATCATCTCAGCACTTGATGAGGTGAGTTGGTTTGGTCTATTTCTTTATATCTTTGCTTAATCTTGATATTGTGCATTAAGAACCTACTTGAACATCAGAGATATGATTTTGATTTTGTCATGACTCTGCAGGTTTGCTGGTTGTATAATATTCGCGGGGCTGATGTTGATTACAGTCCTTGTTGTTCATGCCTTTGCCATAGTTACTCTGAACTCAGCTTTCTTCTATGTGGACAAAAGGAAGGTTTCATCTGAGGAACTAACTCATATGTGAATCTAGTTTCCATCATGTTCTCAATCAATATTCATATGGTGGTGAATAATGGTTTTAAGTTTGAACTTATCAAGACACTGGTATATATATATATATATATATATATAGGAATTTTCTCAGGTGCGGACGTCCGTACCGAAAATTCGGTAAGGATTTCCTGTTTTCGACCACTTTCCGGCCACATTTTTACATCTTAACCGTTCAGTTTTTAGATCCTAGTGTATAGATCACCTCTACAAAATTTCAGCCAATTTGGTGATCGTTAAGGCATCCAAAACTGCATTTTACACGAACGGACCGAATTTGTCGAACCGGAACCGTTCGTATTTATAATGGTAAATTGCAGTTTTGGATACCCTCACGATTACCAAATTGGCTAAAATTTTGCAGAGGTGATCTATACACTAGGACCTAAAAACTGAACGGTTAAGATGTAAAAATGTGGCCGGAAAGTGGTCGAAAACAGGAAATCCGTACAGTCTGCTCGGTACGGACGTCCGCACCTGAGACGGACTGTATATATATATATATATATATATATATATATATGTATTTACTATTGGCGTTGAGATATTATGTATGTGATTACTGAAACCGCGGAACAAGGTTATGATGTCCTTAGTTTTGTTATATTTGTCTTCCTTTCCAAGTTTGTACAAGTGTGAACTTGATGGTTGAATCAGTTAAGACTTAGTTGAGAAATTCATGTGCCGTGTAGGTAAACTCATACTTGGAAACGAACGGGATTGTTCGGGACTATAAAGCAGTCAGCGCAGATGTCGGCTTGCTTGGATCTAATCAGCTTAAACCTTCTATTTGAGGCAAGGGAGCTGAAACTGCATTAGCAGGAAAAGGTACAATCAAAGCAGAAGAAAGTAATAATGACCTCATATGGGCTGACCCGGGTTATTGCTGTTATGCTTTGTATTCAAAGCTAAATCCTGACAAGGTTCTCTTGCAGCAGTCACCTTTGGCCCTCGCAAAAGCTCTAAAGGTAATGCTTACTTTCTACATAATGTAGGAAATATTTTTCTATTTGTTCTGCCGACGGTTTCTTAAGTTCCTTTTTTTTTCTTTCTTTTTCTTTTTCTTTTTCTTTTTCTTATATCATCTGTTTTCTCTTAAATGTTAGAACCCAATTGACTTGGAAGGCTTTCGAGCATCAAAAGAGGTAATTTGAAGTTTTCATAATAGTAGATTATCTAGAGATATGTCTTTGTTTTGTTTGGATGACTTTATCTCATGATGTACATATGCATTGGATTTTTTTTTTTTAATAATTGTAATCTTGGTTCTATCTGTAATATGCTTTTAAAATTAATTTAAGTGGGTTGCACCACAACATCTTAGAAGTTGGTTATTGAAGATAAATGTGGTGTAATTTATTAATTACATGTGTACTATATCCCCCCGGAATGTTAGGTTGTTGACATGATTAGCATCTTGTTTTCTGTTATATTTGCAGAACTTTAGAGGATTAAGCTTCCCTACTATCTCCTCGGTTGGTCCAAATGCTGCCATTAACCATTATTCACCACAAGCAGAAACCTATGCTGAGTTGGATCCAGACCGCATATATCCAGACCGCATAAACCTATGAGCACAGGTTTGAAAACTCATGATATTTATGATTCTACTATACACACTTTGTCATGCTTCAGTTTTGCTAATTGGTAGTATTGATGGCATGGTTGAAGTATCTGGATGGAATAACTGACATAACACGGACAGTTCATTTCGGGAAACCTTTAGCTCATGAGAAAGCATGCTATACGGCAGTAAGTGCTTTTCATTTATCTTTTAGGACACTTTGCTATTTGGTAGTTGAGCTTATCCTGGTTTCAGTATCATTCCAACTTTAATATGCTTTGACTTGCTAACATCTTGCATTAGTTCATTCATGCATTGCTTCACATGATTAGTGACACCAGAATTATTGAACGGTAGCAGTAGCCGGGTTTCTGAGAAGGTTAGTAGGACTTTATATATTTTTATATCCTATATTACTGCAAAAAGAAAGGCATCATTTGCTAATGAAATTAGCATTCTGGTATTATCTTTGACAGGTTTATGTTTTCTCATTTGGAATTTCAATATGGGAGATTTCATTTGTAATATTGTTTCGAATAACTGAATTGGTATTCTGTCATATTCTTCAATCGTGCTTCTTCTAGTCACTTTGCTATTATCATTCAATTTGGAGAACTTACCTGTTTACTGAGTTATTTCTTTTGCTGATTCTTTAAATCTTATATCTGTTAGAATGCCAACACCTGTTAATGTGTTAGTTGTTTTGCATTGCGACATATCTGAAATATATGTTGCAAGTATATGTGCAATGTGCATTCCATGAGTGAGAGTGAGAGGGAGATTGGGCATTGTGGGTTGGGGGTTGAAGGAACCCGTCTATATTAATTTAATCCAAATGACATCAGATGTAATATAGGCATGAATTCTTGAATGAGGTTTGTACTTTCATCAGTTTTATTTTATAGTAATAGTGTGCTGGTGTCATTGAGACTCATTAATTAATGAAAGCTCTTACAGTGATTATTGAGTTGACCAATTGCCTATAAGGTAGATAAAACCTATGGAATGCTTTCACCTAATATGCAAGGAAGAGAGATATATGCTGCTTATACAAGAATATATTATATCACATATGTGAACCTTTGTTATACTCTCTTCTCATGAGGTTGAAACTTTATAGAACATTAGAGCTCATATGTTTCCATTTCTCCTTTCAGCCCAACATCTTTTTGTTCTTTGCTTTGTATCCTTCACAGTTTTTTATAACATTTTTCTTCGAGTCTGATACACCAGATTTCTACTTGTCTAAAATTTTTTGTTGTTGTTGTGAGTTATTAGGTGGGTGGACAAATGGAATCTAGAAAAGTAGTTATTGTTACTGCTGCTTCAAACCTTGCTGTAGTAGTGTGCTCATGACATTTGCTGAGGTACCTCCCCCCTGCACGAAATTCTTTGTTTTCTGTTTTGTTTATCTGATCTGAAACAGATATATAGAGCATAGAGTATAAGACTGCTAAATTAAGCTGTGTCCTGTTCTCATAAGAGTATATAACTGGCATTCTCATATATTGATGCATCAGAGAAGGATGCTATATATATGTATATAAGCGCATGATAACTTTCCATAACATCATTCTATGTTTCGCATGTCAATATCAATTCCTTACAAGCCATGAAGTTGATTTCTACAATTATGTTTATTTTTAGGTTAAAGGTACATGAAAGAAGCCCGATTCCTTACAAGCCAATTGAAGTTTTGCCAATCAATCATCATGGAACAATGGATTCAAGACATTGGTTGTAGAAGGATGAGAAGGCTCAGAAGTTAGCTCTAAGACATCGGCTTGAGGACGTAAGCTCTCATTAGGAATAAGTAGGCTAATGTTTGGTTGCAATTACATTATTGTACTTTGGTTTATGTATGAAACAATTATGGATGTATTTCTTGGCTGCAATAACAGATTAAATAATATAAGGCATTTGTGTAGTTTCTAGATTACATCCTAGTTGTCACACAATATGAACACAAATGTGTCATCTGAAATACAATGCAATCACTAAATCAAAGTTAAAATATATTGTTGGACATATCTAAGAACAACAAAAACAAGAAAAAAATATGTTGTTACTTGTGCACTCAAACAACAAAAAATTGTCATCTGAAATGAAAAACAACGACAAAATGAAATGCAAATATGTTGTTGGACATATCTAAGAACAACAGAAACAAGAAAAAATATATTGTTACTTGTGCACTCAAACAACAGAAAATTGTCTTATGAAATAAAAAGCAACGACAAAATGAAATCCAAATATGTTGTTGGACATATCTACGAACAACAGATACAAGAAAAAATATGTTGTTACTTGTGCACTAAAACAACAGATAAATGTTATTGTATGCTACTAAAGACGATAGATAAATGTAATCTGAACTGAATGCTAATGATAGTTAACTGTTATTGGAATTTGAATAAAACAACACAAAACTGTTATTATAAGTCCATTCAGACAACAGATAGGATTTCATATCTTTTACTTTGGAACATTCAAACCACATTATTCTGTCTTTGGAATAAGCATTAGATCATAGAAATTACAAGGAACTATTATTTGTTTTCAGATCACGTCACATTTATCTGTCGTCTGAATTCACTAATACACAACTAACTCATGTCTTGATTTCATCAGACAACAGAAGACCAAAAAACTTTCTGTCGTCTGATTTTTCAGATGACAAAGGAAATCTGTCGTCTGATGCCCCCAAGAGACGGCACGTACCGTACTAGACAACATAAATTTTTTTGATCAGACGACAGATCTCCTCTCTCGGTTGATTACTTTTCTGGCATAGTGATGACACTCTAATTTTAACTTCTTACTCTGAATTAGACATTTTTATAAGGGCAATGATAGGGGATCTCAATGAGGCCTAAGATTTGTGGCCTCAAATTCTAGGCATCATGCCACATAAGCAAATACAAGTTTATTTTCAATTCTGCATCATAATCTTGCAACACCAACTTTACACTTTTTTTTTTTTGAAAGGCTTTACCCTTTTATATTTGGGGCCGTGACCACTTACCCAATTTTAGTTTAACAATTGCCCACTTGCTCCACTAAGAGTTTTTTAACCCCATTTACCCAATCTAATATTTGATGACAGTTTTGCCCCCATACTCTCTCTTTTATCTCTCTCGACTCCCCTCAGCACTCTCAGCATGAATCCAATCCTTCTCCTTCTCCTCTTCTCCCTTCAGGCCACCCTCTCCCACGCCACCACAGCCTACCCTTCCATTCTGGGCACCACCCCCGTCGACGTCTCCTTCAGCGCCACCACCACCAACCTGATCCCCCCCTCACCCCCTCTCTCTCTCTATCTCTTTTCCAAAATCCGATTCCAGTTTTGGTTGGCATCGCCTCCGATAGCCAGAGAGTGAAAATGGAGCCACTGGCACAAGGACTTCGACGTCCAGCACAAGCACCTTTCACCGGATGCTTCGGGTTTCGATTCCGGGGAGAGAGAGATGTGTGGCCGATTCCGGTTCCGGCGACGAGGTCGAAGAATCCGATTATTTGGGCGTGGGATCGCCGTGAGCGGGAGCCGGAGGAATCTGGAGCGTAGATTCAGAGGGAACCATCGGAGCAATAGAGGAGGAGCTTAGGGCCGTAGGATTCGATGGCTTAATCTCGGTAGGGCAGTCGGAGATGAGCTCGACAGAATCGTAGCCACTGTTAAACATGGTGGTGGTTCGGTTTGGAACTTTATATTTGACGCAGTGTTGGAGCGAGCTGGTATGATTATAGAGGTGGTGCGTGAAACGACGTCGACCGGCGAAAAAACCAGCCGGCCTCACACTTTGATGGGTGCCCAGAGCACTTTTTTTTTTTTTTTCCGCTATCCTAAGATTGCAATGTAACTGTGGGGTTTGTTCTTTCTCTCTCTTTCTCTAACCTCGTCTCAGGCTCTCTTTCTCTCTCTCTCTCTCTGAGCCACCACGCCCACCACTCCACCGTCGATGTCGGCCTCCACCGTTGCCGCTCCGTCCCACCGTCGGACCACCAGAGGATGACGCTATCTAACTCCACGATCCCAACCCCTCTGGGCTTCGCCGGTTTTGTTCGTCAGATGTCGGGGAAGCTCCGAATCTCCACGCCGGTCTACTGGGGGGCAGTAGACACATTATTGGCCCCCAGTAGACTTTGATACGAGGGACATGGATCACTATAGTGTGGTGTTTTGATAAGTTACCTGTTGTTTTCTGTGTATTAAGGTCAAATTATCAGTGAATCCTACAAAATGGTGCATTTTTGGTGGTCTATTGGGAGGCAGTAGAGACATTGGACTTTGTATTGGGGGGCAATAATATGATTATTGGGAGGCACTAATATGATTATTGAGAGCCAATAATATGATTATAAATTGATCAATTGTACCTGTAGTGTATTCATTTTGGTTTTGGGAGTTCATACAATTCACTGGACGGCAATAACATGATTATTGGGAGGCAATAATATGATTTTTGGGGGGCAATAATATGATTACTGGGGGGCAATAATATGGTTACTGGTATTAGTAGGGACCGGTCGCCGGATTCCGGTCACCGGAGTCCGAGGCCGGCCACTAGTCACCGGAGCCCGGTCACCGGAGTCGGCGGTTGCCACTGGTCACCGGAGCTTAGCAAGGTGGAGGATGACTTCTCTCTCTAAGTGAGAAAGAAGGAGAGGGCAAAAAAGTCCCAAAAATAAATAAAAATAATTAAAAAAGAATTAATTGGGTAAATGAGAAATAATCCCTTAGAGTGTTTTGGGTAAATGGGGTTTTTAAACTCTTCGTTGTGCAAGTGGGCAATTGTTAAGCTAAAAATGGGTAAATGATCATTTCCCCTTTATATTTCCTTTTAGATTTTTAGGGGGTGAATTAATGACACTAATTTAATTAATTAGGTGATGGAAAAAAATTGTGTATCAATAGCAACCATTAATTATGTATTAATTTAAGGAAGATGTCTACATATTTCACTAATATTTTTTTTCATTTAATTAAATCTTTTCCTGTAATTTTTCTTTCCAAATAGCATTAATATATTGAACTAGGTGACAAGATATATGCATTAACTTTTCTTTCTAAATTTTAATTAACTTCGTCTAAAAAGTAACATTAATAAATTGAATTTAGAAAATATGTACGTCCAAATTAATTTTATTAAATTAATTTACAAACAACTTTTTACAGTACAATATTAACCATATACAACCCGATCGATGGATGCTAATGCGGATTCCTTTGCTGGAGATGGAAGCATGTCGCGGCTCAGATTCTCGTCTTGGAGGTGTTTGTCTGGTCGTTAAGGATAGTGGGCGGGTCGGTGGCCCACAGATCGGTTGCAGGCAGGTTGTTAGCAAGCAGCGTGACGGCGGCACTGATTTTTTTGGCGTGAGGAAGGAGGCTGGGCTTCCTTGCTTTTCACATATAGGCTCGGTGCATTGGGCTAGGGTTTTGCCTAAGGCCTATTAGTATTAGCTTATGTTTTTCTTTGCTTTCCTATTTCCTATTTTTTGTAGGGAACTATGCATTTTTTGTTTTTAGGTGCCTGTTTACTATGTATGTTTCATAGTTCCTAGGCTTGCTTTTAATAAGTGAGCATTGGATGTCTTTAATGAGTGGTACTATTCTAAATACCATTTTTCTTATTTGCTCTCTGTTTTCAAGGTAGTGGAACGGTATGTAATGGACTACTCTATCTTAAATATTAATGAGAAATCGTTTTGATTTGGATTCAAATATATATATATATATATATATATGTATATTCATATTCATATGCATGTGTATTTTTCACATTATATTTTCATAATTTGCAAGAACCCAACAAACTTCGAATTCATATACATGTGTTATGCAAATCTATTGATCGAATGTATGCACAAATCTATTGATTGAATCACATGAAATTTTTTTTTTTTTTTTTTTCAGATTAGATAAACAACTCAAATGCTACAACTAGTCTTTCATTCACAACTTTCTACTTACGAAGGGGAGACTAAGCCATTAGACCAAATGGTACTTGCCAAATTTTTTCTATTCTTGATTGAATAATTTTTTTTTTAGAAGAAAACCAAAATAATTTAGAACTATTAAATTTTAGAATGATAAAATTATATGCATAATTTGACAAATAGGTGATGTGTGTAGATGACATAGCATGCAAGATTTGAGGCCACAAATCTTAAGCCTAATTGAGGCCAATAATCGTTTTCCCTTTTATAATTTCTACACTCATGTCAGTCATGTGGTGGAGTGCCAAAAATTAAATTTAAATGTCATCATCCAAATATTGAATTCATGAGTGACGTACAGTCTTGGAGCACATCACCACCTATTTCTCTTTGGTGAGAAGACTTACCAATCATATGGAATTCAACAATGTACCTCCGTCAATGTGCCTTTTATTTTTGCATAAATTTAGGGTGGTGCTATTCGCACACTATTTTTCTCTATTGACACACCCCTTCTATTTTTCTATTACGTACTTTAATTCTTTTTTTTTTTTACAAATTACCCTAACTACCCTCCCTTGCAATTAAGTTTTTTCATTTTTTTTCCTTTTTCTATTTGGCAATTTAATCATCCCAAAATCCTAAACCCTTATTTTCCCACAGACACAGAGGACTTCAAAACACTTTTTGATTTCCTTTTTTTTTTTAATCAAAAACTTCTCTAGATAGTCATTCGATCTCTCTAATGTGATGCTTTGAAGTTCAATCAAAGCAGAACAAGCAACTTTAGACCCATCTTTGGAGAAAATTTTACACTTGATTTGCAATGGAGACATGGAAGAAAAATATGAGTTCAGTGATCGTTCGAGCCTCTTTGAATCCATCATTCCTGGTTAGATTCTAATTGAAATTATTTGGTGTATTTGAATCCATTAAGCAACTATGAACTTTATAACAGCCTAATAATGATAGCCTTATGATTATAGACATGATTTGTTCTACTATATTATGCTAGAAGACGAAAGATTTTGCCATAGGAAAACTATAATACGAGGGGAGTTTCAGAGATAAGGAGTGGTTGTTTGTGGGGGTGGGTTTCAGCAAGGGTTTGTGTTTGTTATTGAGAGTTGATTGGTTTTGACGCTTCTAGTTACTCTTGTTTATTAACTTTTATTTTTATGAAGCGATGTTGTGGACTAATACATTGGTTTTTGCTATTTTCTGCCAAATTAGTTAGGTAATTCATGCTCCAATATACATTATTGAAGTATTTGTGCTGACAATTTTATCATTGCTTCTAGTTGAAAGGAATTAAATGTGTTGAAATAAGAATAGCTTGCTCTTTGCAACTGTAAGATCATCATGTGCAACTTTTTACTCCCTGGTTTTGCAGCCCTAACTATGGTTTATGCATTTCATTTTTATATGCGTACCAACTTTTTACCATTTATATATTTCAGTTCAGTAACTCTAACTACTACTCTAATTAACCAACTAGTTATTGTATTGGCATTCTCTTCACAATGTTGAATTAGGTCTGGTACCTTTTTATCTAACAATCAGAATGTGGAGAGCAAAACCATATTCACTGCTGAAAATTAGTGTTACTTAGAAGATCTTACTATCATAACATTTTAGTAGCAAAAAAATTGATTTATTGTATAATGATGTTTTATTCATGATGGACTTTCTAAATAGAAAACAGAAAAAATAAAAAGAAACATAATTGCAAGGGGGGTAGTTAGGGTAATTTGTAAAAAAAAATTGAATTAAAGTAATAAAAAAATAAAGGGGGTGTATGAATAGAAAAAATAGGTGTGTGAATAGCACCACCCTAAATTTATTAATTTTTTGGGTGAAAATTTGGTAATTAATTAGCACTTGGCAATTGATTTTGGTAAGAAACTAGAAAGCATGACAGATTGGCCTTCCAGAAAAGATTACCAGCTATACAAAGTCTACCGTTAGAAGTTGTTCCCAATTATTACGTTTCACCTTTGCCTTCTCATATTTGACACGTTTATGAATGTGAATGTCACCTTCATATTCCGAGACCTGCAACCAGCTAGTGACAAAATGGCCTGTGTTGTTCAAAATTCAAAATTCAAATTTCATGACAGTACGTTCTTCTTTCGATCAAAAATTTCATTACATATTCATAAAATCTGAAAAAGCTTCAGTTGTTCTTGCATCTGTTATCTGAATCCTCTTCGGGGTTCCAGAAAATGAGAGGAGCTGTGTATGTAGCAGTTGCTGCAGCAATTGGTAACATGTTGCAAGGATGGGATAACTCAGTCATTGCAGGCATGTCGTCCCATAGTTTCTGATTCCTCTGTTTTTCAAATCGATTATTTTTGCCACAATGTTCATATTTAGCTCTAGTTGTTTCACAAAAATTAATATTGCAGGGTCTGTTCTTTATATAAAAAAGGAATTCAATTTAGAAAGTGAGCCGACATTTGAAGGGCTTATTGTAGCAACATCACTCATTGGAGCCACATTGATCACAACATTTTCTGGGCCAGCATCGGATTGGCTGGGGCGGCGAACAATGCTCATAATGTCATCACTGTTTTTCTTTGTTAGTGGTCTGGTAATGTTGTGGTCTCCAAATGTTTATGTCTTGCTTTTGGCTAGGTTGTTAGATGGTTTTGGAACCGGTTTGGCTGTTACTCTTGTTCCTGCTTATATATCTGAGATAGCGCCACCGGATATTAGAGGAAGACTGAATACACTTCCACAGTTCACTGGTTCTGGTGGGATGTTCTTGTCTTATTGTATGGTGTTTGGAATGTCATTGATGGATACACCAAAGTGGAGATTGATGCTCGGTGTTTTGTCCATTCCATCATTAGCTTATTTCGCTTTGACAATACTTTACCTGCCTGAATCTCCTCGGTGGCTTGTGAGTAAGGGTCGAATCCTCGAGGCAAAACAAGTGCTGCAAAGACTTAATGGCAGGGAAGATGTTTCAGGTGCCTAAATCTTGCTTTACTTGTTCTCCCATTTGATTCAATTCATTGATATTTTATGACATGCTTGCTTACTTGGAATCCGAATTTTTAGCAGTCCTACATTGCCAACTGACTAGTTTTGAGTTCGATGCTCTAGTAATTCTAAAAGGAATTGGTGCGGATTAGTTTATATGCCTATTATTCGGATTTACCTGGAATCAAAATTGGTGCTGACTTGAGGCTTCTATGTTGTACAGGTGAGTTGGCTTTGCTAGTTGAAGGTCTAAACACTGGCAAAGATACATCATTGGAAGAGTACATTATTAGTCCAGCCAATGTGCTTAACCAGGCAACAACTGAAGAGAAGTACCAAATAAGGTTATATGGGGATGAAGAGGGAGTATCATATATTGCTAAACCAGTAACTGGACAGAGTTTGACATCTCGCCATGGGAGTGCTACAAACCAAAGTAGCATCTCTCTTAAGGATCCTCTTGTGACGCTCTTTAGTAGTGTCCATGAGAAGCTCTCTGAGAGAGGAGGAAGCAAGGGCAGCAGCATGCTTCCATTTCTAGGCAGTGTTCTGGTTAATGCTGGGGAGCATCACAGTAAGCATTGGGACATGGAGAGCCAAAGCGACGATGAGGACAATGAATCAGAAACATCCGGGGCTTATGGTGATGACAGTTTGAGAAGTCCATTGATCTCGCGTCAAACAACAAGTGTGGACAAGGACATTGCTACTCCTAAATCTGGTGGAAGTGTTTTAGGTGTAAGAGGCAATACCATTCTTAATGCTGTTGAGGCAGGTAGTACTAGTAGTATAGATATTGGTGGTGGTTGGCAGCTTGCTTATAAATATGCTGAGCGAGTAAGTGAAGATGGGAAGAAGGAAGGAGTTCAAAGAGTCTATTTGCACCAGGAGAGTGCACTTGGGTCTCAACCTGCGTCGGTTGTTTCCATTTCTGGTGTAAGGCAAGAAAATGGAGCAATTCAGGCTGCTGCTTTGGTTAGTCCACCGATGGTTCTTCCACCAGAAGCTGTTGTTAAAGGTTCAAAATGGAGAGAGCTTTTGGAACCAGGAGTCAAGCGCGCATTGGTTGTCGGGATAGGACTTCAAGTTCTTGAGCAGGTAAAATTTTACTCTATGTTGCAGTTGGTTTGTGAGGAACCTACATTATCTTACTGTTATGTTTCTATTCATAGATCTTCAAGAACCACATTGTTATCATTAGTGAAAGGCATCAATAAATTTTGTGATAGCAACATCAAATTTCCTCCTTTAAAAAAAAACACATCAAATTTATTTAAGCAGTCTGTATAAGCTTTAAGACAACTAGCACAAGGACTTGCCTGAAGGTTGCAATTCAAAACTTTAAGCAAACTGTTTCTATCTTCATGACCACTTGACAATAAATATTGTGACTAGTGTGCATTTAATCTCATTTCTCTGGTTCTCACTCCTCGGTATTTAGAAAAGATACAAAAGTTGTGGGAAATTGACTTGTTTTTCTTATCACCTCTCTGCACAGATTGCTGGCATAAATGGGGTTCTCTACTACACTCCTCAGATTTATGAGCGAACAGGCGTAACAGTTCTTCTGTCTAACATAGGACTGAATTCGGCTTCTGCATCTCTCTTCTTAAGTGCCATCACAACATTCTTAATGCTTCCTTGCATAGCTACTTCCATGTGGCTTATGGATATAGCTGGCAGAAGGTAAATTCTCTTTCTACTGTTACTTTCATTTCCATAGAATATGCACACTTTGAAAGTATGACTGTATGAGTAAATATTGTAACTATTAATCTGAATCTAAATACCTTGAACACCATAACTTAATTTCCTTCATCTTTCTTCTTGTAGGTCTTTGCTGCTATCCACATTACCAATACTGATAGTGGTGCTTGCTTTACTAGTGTTTGGCAGCATTGTCAACTTAGGCACTATTTGGACTGCAACAATATCCACTGCTAGTGTATTGGTCTACCTCTGCTGCTTCGTCATGGGCTTCGGGGTAATCCCAAATATTCTTTGTGCAGAGATCTTCCCTACTCGCGTCCGTGGCCTCTGCATTGCCATTTGTGCTCTCACTTATTGGATTGGAGACATCATCATCACTTACTCATTCCCTGTCATGCTCTCCTCCATTGGTTTTGCTGGTGTCTTTGGAATCTACGTTGTCGGATGCAGCATCTCCTGGATATTTGTTTACTTGAAAGTTCCCGAAACCAAGGGCATGCCTCTAGAAGTGATTTCTGAGTTCTTTGCTGCTGGAGTAAAACCAGCTTCAGATAACTAATTTCACTCCCTTGAAATTTTGGTTTGGTAACTTGTTTGTACCGAGTTGAAGACAGTGTCTGAAGTTTACATACATAATGTGAATGAGTTGCTTTTCTATGGAGATGGTTTCTTTTCTAGTGGCTCGTAAATAGTCAACACAATGTCAATGGGATAAGATTTTCTGGTCATATCAGTTGACTCATGTGACAGTTGACTTATCTGATCATAGATCATATCAAATTATCAACCTTTCTCATCATAGTGTCTCCATATCGAATTCTTTCCCTACCATTGCCGGAAAAATTGGTCTTCAATGCACTGAGCCCCAAGATTGTTGCCCTACCAAGCTTGTTACTTGCCCTGCCATTCAACTTCCTCTCCCTACAGTCACTTTCATAATGTATCTGGTTGATGGTTATCACTAGTTTCTCAGAATTCAGTGGATTTGTAATTGAATCCGTCCCTCTCACTTTGATACCAAAGAGAGTCAATCCTCTTGAAGATTTTCCATTAGAGATCTATCAGAATAATTGCTTTCTGTATCTCACACTCGAAGATTCTCCACTACAGACTAGAAGCACTGCAATTGTGTTAAATACAAGTGCTTAATTGCTATATTCTGTTTCATAGGTTTCTCCTATTAACCTTGAATTACTTGAGTTCCAAATTAATCAATTCTACGTACTGTGTTTATAAGAACCCTTCATGCCGATTCAAAATTCAAGTCGAGAAATATCCAATTTTTAACACTCTATTCTTAAATTTGGTGAAAAAATAAATCTAACAGTTGAAAAATCTGAAACATCACATATTCTCAAATTCATAAAATGAGTCACCTCGTGAATATCTTTACGTCATAAAAAAATAGACCAATTAATCGAACAAAAATTGTTTTATCCATTCATTCCATTGTAAACTGTGTTATTTAGAAATTCTTTCATGGATAAAAAGATCCTAAACAAAAGAAGAAGAAAAAAGGATGAAAAGAAGTTCTGATAATCAAAAAGGACGGAAAAGAAAACTCTGATAGTTGTGAGGAATCTCCAAAAAGTCCCTCCCCAAAACAACAATGTCAAACGAGTCCCATCTCTCCTTTCAAGTTTCGACCGCAGCCCTGGAGCTTCAGCTATAGCAATTAGCAAATAGGAAAGTTTCTGAGAAAAAGTGAGTGGTAAATTTTCGGGTTTTAGATCCAAAAAAAAAAAAATTTGATCGGAAATTTTTTTTTTTTTTAAATGGCAAGTCAATCGGAGGAAGAAGCTGTTCCTATGGAGAAGAGGCCCGGAATCTTGTTCATCGGATCACCCACCGTCGGCAAAAGAACTCTAATCTCTCGTAAAGCCTTCATCTTTCTTCAATTTCATGACTGACCCAAAACCCCTCTGCCATTTTCTGATCAAAGTTCATGACTTTATTGCAGGATTACTGGGTTTGGACTTGGACGATGGTTCGGATTCTTCACCGTCTCAGTTGGCGGTTCATGGGTATGTGAAAAGTTTTGATTTTTGGAGCAAAGATTTGATTTTTAATTTCTGGGATGTGGATTTTTGATTAGGGTTTTAACTGAAATAGGTGGAGTATCAATACTAAGTACTACACAGCTGATGTGGCTGTGTGGATGGCTCATC
Source organism: Rosa lucieae (assembly GCA_024704745.1). Classification (NCBI taxonomy): domain Eukaryota; kingdom Viridiplantae; phylum Streptophyta; class Magnoliopsida; order Rosales; family Rosaceae; genus Rosa; species Rosa lucieae. The sequence goes on from CM045493.1 coordinate 8,436,889, forward strand.
TTGATGAGCAGTTTTCGATTGAGAAGGTTCCAATGTATGATCAGCTAGTTGCTTTGATTATGGTGTTTGATACAACTGAGGTTGGTGTAAAATGTCATTCACCATTTTGAAAAATTGGTGAAGTTGTTAATAGGTTAAGTTTTTTTTAGTGTGATTGGTGTTGATGGAGTGTTTATATTTTGTTTGGTTCAATTATGTGCAGTTGTCATCTCTTGTTGCACTTCAGAAATGGGTGTCGCGCAATGATCTTCAGAAATTCGATATATTGTTGTGCATAGGGAATAAAGTTGATCTTGTGCCGGGTCACCCGGTTCATGTGGAGTATAGGAGACGTCTGCTGAAGGTTGGGGAGCCTTTTACTGATTCCCAGTCAGATGTTACCGGGTATGGAATCTCTGAAACTGATGGGAGCAGTTTACTGGGGGAGGATGAACCAGCTTGGGAGGCTAGAGGGTCGTGTTTGGAATGGTGCACGGAGAATAACATTGAGTACATTGAAGCTTGTGGTTCGAATGCTGAGTTTGACAAATGTAAGGCCCTCCCTTCTGACTTCCATTCTAGGAATAAAAAGAACATAGGAATTTGTTTATGATGATTGGAAAGAATCACAGGATTGAAACCTTTATCAAAAGATGAACAGAATTGAAACTAGCATTTGATAGAACTCTTACGATTGTGACTTTCAATGTAATAATCAACTATCTTTCATGGTCTATTAGCAAAATCGTATTGAATGATTATATTGTTATCAAACTATAATGGCATGCTGTGTGAAATGAGTCTTTGCAATGATGGAGCGGTTTAAAAGAATTAGTATTTGACTATTTTCGCATCAGGATACTTGAGTAAGAACAATAAACCTTAGAGCAAGTATTAATGCATATGTTAGTTTCATGAATAGGAAGACAAAATTGGTTAGCTTGAGAATAAAAAAAAGTAAATTTATGAAAAAAAAAGATGTTGTTTGGGCAATACATCGTATACCTTTTTCTTTTGCTCTCCTTATTAGAGCAAGTATTAATGCATATGTCAGTTTCATGAATAGAAAGACAAAATTGGTTGGCTTGAGAATAAAAAAAGTAAATTTATGAAAAAAAAAGATGTCGTTTGGGCAATACATCGTATACCTTTTTCTTTTGCTCTCTTTATTATTAGCATCTTTTAAGATAAAAGGTGCTTTGTCTCACAGGTTTGTCAGTTGATGGTGATTCACAAGGTGTTGAACGACTCTTTGGTGCTCTTTCTGCACATATGTGGCCTGGAATGATTCTGAAAACAGGCGATAAGATTACTGAACCATCATTACCTCAAAGAGAAGGTTATATTCCTTTTTTTCTTCTTTTTTCCACATTTTGTGTTTGCTTTACACGTGAAGTAGAGTTCTGAATGTTTTAATCCTCTCTGTTAGACTCGTCGGAAGAAGAATCTGATTATGAATTCGAGTATGATGTCCTATCGGCGGGTTCAGCTGAACCTTTTGATGACACAGATAAAGGATGGGGATGGGTTTCTGCCAGTGATGTTGCTGGAACCTCAGAAATGGGAAGACTGGATGCTCATAATAATCTTGTCCAAGAGAATGGAACTACTAGCGCTAATGAGGAGCTGCATACCTCTACATCAATGGCTGCATTACATAGTGATATCAACAAGGAAGTAGTGGTGCCCAATGCGGAAGAACCTGACCGCGACACAGAACTTGATCAACGCCAAGAGTTAGATGAGGATACACCTTTCGAAATTGAGGATTTGGAACAGTTGATGTCTGAAATCGGGAACATGCGTGACAGCTTGAGATTGATGCCTGATTTTCAAAGACGAGAAATGGCTGCAAAACTGGCCATGAAAATGGCATCCATGTTTGGGGGCGAGAGTGATAATGAACAGGAAAGTTGATGCTTAATAACGGGCTATTTATATTTAAGTAAACCCCACATCCCTGAATTTCCCACATGCTGGTAACTTAAGGGAATCAGCAGGTCTTCTTCAAGTAAGGAAAACGATGGATGAGCTTTTTGAAGATATTTTGTGCTCAGTCTGTCCTCTGCTTCTCAGTTCTCATGTGCGGTTGCAGAATAGACATAAATCACTAATGCTCATAAGCTAGGCTGAATCTTTAAAGTTGTAAGAACTTGTGTTTTTATTCAAACAGTGGTTATTTTAGGATGGTACACATATAGGAGGCCAAATGAACTAGTTATCTTCTTGAAACCTTTTTGTATGAACACAACTAGCTGTGCTGTCTGATGATGATTAAAAACTTCGATGTGTAACTTGATTCCATATATGATGATTTAGAAATTTCAGTAAGCTGAATGGCCTGCATTATCTCTGTGATTGCTGCATTATTTACTGTGTATGATAATTATAGCTTTAATCATGAGAAAGGTAACTTTCATTGATTTGGACTGTTGAAAATCACAATCATTGATAGGATGGTGCAACATAGAGAGTTGCCAAGTTTGACAATTGCAATTGATATTTCTTGTCCGCCGGAAAGGTTGCGCAGAAAGTGCAGATAAGCTGGAGGAGATGGCGAGTTGTTATTAGTCGAGAGTTTAGGAATGGCAGAGGAAATTAGGCGAAAGATTAGGACGGCTATAGCCAATGCATATTATATACTATGAACCGTATAAGCGATGTTATAAGTGATCAAAATAGTGATTAGCGGCGGATCAATATTAGTATAGTCACGAAGTGAAGTTGGTGCTTGCTTAGTGCTCTCTTCTTGTCAATTCACATCATACCAGGAATAAGCCGGTAAATATCGGCTATTGCCTTTTTGAGGTTTTTTTATTGACCAAGGAGATATTTAGCGGGTTCAAGGGGTTTTATATTATCGGAAACACGACAACTTAATGATAATTTTATTTGTAGTATTAGAGGAAATCTCAAGTTCAAATCGCTCTGCTTAAGGTATAATTTGAAAGATGCTTTTGGCATGTTCGGGAGCACTATCGAAACAATCAGCTTGTTCTAAAAAGATAACCCTGGACTTATATGAGGGTTTGTCTTGATTACTCCTTTGAATCATCTATCTATTAATTTTCTGCTGAGCCGCACTCACTCACTTAGAAACTTAAAACCATAAAGTATTGAACCTGGACTGCTTTTCAGTAGGATGAAGTATCACCAACACACTCCCTCCCTAAAGCTCAATCATGTTCAGAGGATGAGATTAAACCACCAAGTCTTATCAATTTAATCTCTTTGATAAGAATAATAAGACTGATTAAATTCGGTAAGCAATACTAGTGGAACTACAGCTTAAAGGTTTTAGTCCCCAAAAACTCAAAGGGGTAATGAAGAGTATCTTTCCTCCATTCACGGACCATGCTTCAGATTGACGAAATTCTCTGCATCAATCAAAAGAACACAAAAAAAAAAACACCCCCATGATTCTCTGTTGGCTAACTTTAACATTCGGATGGTACATAAGCTCTTCGAACATTTTCTCGATCTTTTCTTAATCGTTAGCGTCAATAGCACTCCAGGTTGCTATTGACCCATCAAAGTGCTCCACAAAAGTGGATCATAATTTAAACAATAGCAATGGTTGTTGTGCTTCTTCAACATAGACCTCTCTCTATGTTGGTGTTAGGTCAGGCCTCGAAAAATTTTCAATTCTCTAAATTCTCCAAAGCATCTCTGACCCATTGACCCTTTGATTAGTTTAAGCAACACACGCAAACCCTTAATTAAAATAGCTTTAATTTAGCCCAGTTGGGTTTCTTTTTGGAACCACTTTAGATTCTTTTTTGTAGTTTATATATTAGCTTTTGGCTTCAAGAAGACAAGAACTCCAAGTGGACATAGATACTGGGAGTGGGAGATTTCATGCATTTGAAATATTAATAATATCCACTAAAAATTAACCCAAAATGAACTCTTAACTCATTTTTGCTGCATTGGCATTTGGCCCAGAAACAAAATCAGTAAAATAAACACAAATTTCCATTGATGGATTGTCTATACACAGATTGATGAGCCACAGCAAGTACAGATTGATATGAGGAAGAAGAAAGAAGTAAGTGGGTTGGTTGGGTTTAGAATTGGGGAATTCTTAGGGTAAGAAAATATTACTCTTACTATTAATATTACTGCTGCTGCTACAACTAGTAGTTGTGGCGGCGGCGGAAGCAGACTGAGCGGGAGCGGCGGCGGCGGCCACGGCGAGTGGCGGAGGGGCAGAATGGTAAATATGATCTTGCCGAATTTTGAGCTCAGCGCCAGAAATGGCGGGGAAGTTGCCGCACTTGTGACACCGCGCCACCACCAGGATCTGCCGACACGACGGACACGACGAGTGGGACCCGAGCCACGTGTCGATGCATCCGACGTGGAAAACATGCCCGCACTGCGGCAGAACCCTGATCTCGTCGCCCTCCGCGAACTCGCCGAGGCATATGGCGCACTCCGACCCCATCTTCGGCGGCGGCGCCGACGGTCCGCCGTCGCCGTAGATGAACTTGGGGAGCTGCTGCAGGACCTTCTTTTTCAGCCCCTTGTTGGCAGAAGAGGCCTGTGCGGAGCCCGGTTCACCGGCCCGGCCCCCGCCTGGCGCGCGTCGCAGCCAGGCGCAGCGCGCCACGGCGAGCAGGCCCACGACGCATATGACGGCGCATAAAAGAGCCGCCAGGATAACAACAAAGTCGGATTCCAAGGTCACGGCCTCAGGAGGCGGAGCGGCGGCGTACTTCGTCGTTGAGGTTGCTGTGGTGAGAAATCTCTGGGAGCGAGGCATGGCTGTGTATGTACGACAGTAACTCTAATGTCGTTTTACGTTTCTTAATTCTGAAGAGAAAAAAGCAAGAGAGAAAAGAAGGGGGAGCTTGTTTTTTTTTTTTTGGGTTTTGGGATTTGGAAAGCTTGGAAGGTTGGTGTTCGTATTTATACAGATAAGAGAGAGAGAAGTGAGTGAGAGAGAGAGAGAGGGGGGAAGACCAGTTGGGTCTGAAATGGGGGGAAAGAAAGAGGAGGAAGAGAAAAGTGAGAGCGTTTGGGAGAAGATAGGGTGACCGAGAGAGGTAGGCAAGGTCGGCCCAGGTTGGCTGGCCCAGATAGGTTGGATTTTCCCATATTTAGCTATTCTTATCTTCATTTTCCATCTTTAATTTTCATGCTTCTGCCCTCAACACAATGAATGCTTTTTTTTTTTTATAGTTAATTAGCCAATATTAATCACACTTTACTGCAATAATTAGGGTCTATTAAGGTTTAAGTTCGTTTGTGCTGTTTAGTTTCAGGAAAAGATTAAACATGTGACGATGTTTGAGTAAATTGAGTCATTAAGATAACAGATAACTTGGACGGTGCACTAAATTAATGAATATATCACATAATATCTCGAATTTAAAATGTGCCTTTTTTATGGAAATAATTCTTTATTACATCAATACGTGTTTTTAATTGATAGGATATATTTTGGCCAAAACAAAATCAAAAGAAACGTATATTACTTGCCCTAAAGACATTTTTGTCTTATCCTGAATTTTCCATACGTATAGTCTTATCTGCAGTTTTATCTTCATTCGGTAATTGCCCTCAAGAGCAACCAATCCATTATGTGGTTTGGTAAAATTAAGCATGGTGTATTGCAATAGGAGAAATTTTAAATACACACTTCTAATTACTTAATACACATCCCTATTATTTTATATTTCAAATTAAATTTTGTAGGTATGTTAAATGATCAAAACAGACATCTATGCATTAGAAGACAAAAAAAATAGTTATATTTTCCTTATATTATTCTATTTATGTATAAATAGTTAGATAAACACAGTAAATTTCTATACTGGCATCCTAATTTAATACAAGAATAAAGTTAGAAACTATCTAATTTAATTGTTCCTTAAATAAATTGTAATTAAGTGAGGTTAGAAATCATAATATTTAGAATTTCAAAATCAATGGCATTACGTGTTTTTAAAATAGTTCGCTTTACTCCCATTTTTTAGTTAATTTCCTTCTTTTTTTTCCTAAGAGATATGATTAATCCATTTAGAGCATCTTTAGCAATACTAGCTATCTATATTTTAGTCAAATTTTAACTAGTTATTTTGGCTAGCTACTTTTAAAATACTTCTGCATCAGTTCTCTCTCTCTTTTTTTTTTTTAAAGGAAAAGTTCATTGAATTAGCGATTGAAATCGCTCATGAGGGCATCCCAATGGGGAGTAGACAAAAGCCAGAACAAGCTTGACCCTAGAGCTAAGATAGAACAAATAAGAGGGTGTACTACACCAACTAGTTGTTCTTGTACAATAAGATATTGCTTTGAAATTTTCCTAGGGAAACTAGCAAAAACTATAGGTAGAGTCTCAGCCTCCTTAAGATAATTACCAACAATAAAATTGTCACGGCCTTGAGATTTATAGACTAAACCATCAGAATTTGCAATCAAGATATGCAAAAAATCGGCAAACCAATCAAAACTAAATTCGTCCCAGCCTAAAGCACGATGCTCGCCAAGGCAAGCAATTGTGGTACTCACAGCGTGTTTACACTGAGAATTCTTATAGAATGTAGAATTGAGTCGTCTACCAGTCGGTAAAAGCAGCACATCCGATCGAATGTAAACAGCCTAATTGAACACAACATCATGCACTCCTGGATCCCAAATCCAAGCCCAGAGAGAAATCTGGCCCAATAGAAGGGCGAGGTGTGCCCTATAGCAGCCCAAACTCATAGAGACTGGATTTGATTTGGACACCCAACATCGGGCACCCGGATCCAACCATCGGTCGTCACCTGCCTCCGGCATCGTTGCCCCCAACACATCGACCAAAAAAAGCAGCCTCCTTGGTTTATTGACTCCGGCGCCGACTACATCCAGACCACCAACGCGGGCCACTTCAATGACGATACTGCCAGTAACAATTCCAACCACTAGATCAATATCCAGTCGCCGCTCTGCACCAGCGCAGCCAATAGTCCAGTTCCCCCATTGAAAATCCACCAATCCCTGTAGGAAGGAAGGCGCTGCCCGAGCCCAAACTCGGATCTCCTCCCTGACCATCGAAAAGTTCCTGCCGTGGTCGCAGCCCGAGGTTGAGCCAACCAATAAGTGTTGCCAAGCAACGTGTAGCCTGCGATCCTTCGAAGCGAGGAGTGAAATGATCAGCCGCTTGGCATGATCGTCGAGATGAGAATGGTGGAGGTGACGGAGACCTCCCTGAAAGCCACCCAAAGGAGGCGACGCTAGGATTTTGAGAGAAAAAGCTCTCAATTTTCATTTTTAGAAAAATGCATCAGTTCTCTCTAGTTTAGTTAGTTTTGAATTTTATATTGTTTTTTCAATAAAGATTAAATAGTTTTAATGTATTTACAAATTACATAAAATAATCTAAAATGAATGTTTTAAATTATAGAGAGCCTCATCTCGCTCTCTATATTTAGGAACAAGATAGCGAAAAGTTAAAATAGAGAGTCACTTAGGAGTCTGATGCAACTGCGAAAATGGATAAAAAGTTAAATATGCTCTCTAAACTAGCTAAGGAGCCAAAATAGAGAGTCTGCTAATGATGCTTTTATTTTCTAATATAAAACATCGAGAAATTTTAAATACACACCCCTAACTACTTAATACACATCCCTATTATTTTATATTTCAAATCAAATTTTATAGGTAGGTTAAATGTCCATAACAGACATCTACGTATTAGAAGAAGAAAAATTAAATCACGCTTATATTCTTTTTTACGTCTCTTCTTCTAAATCATAGACGTTGCAATACATCTTTCTTCTCCACACTTCATCATATTAATCTCAATAATTGACATGAATTCTTAAGACCTCGTTCAACAATCTTCAATATGTCGTATTTGATGAGATAATTATAAATTCTTGAGAAATTTTAAAACGATGGAATCAACCACTCTATCAATTGGAATTTCATAAATCGAAATTTTCATTGTGTGGTTGTATCTATTTAGAATTTGAAATGTGTAAAGAAATTTAAAATTACACATGTTTTGATAGAAATTGAAGTGAAGAATTCATTCATTCATTTCTTTCTTTCCACATAGAAATTCATAATTTCCAAGAATAAAATGTCAAACAAGGTAATTCATGTTAAGAAGTTATGAATTGCTTATTTTCATTCAAATATTAGCTCAGTGGTTAGAGCACCCACTACCTAAGATCCATGTCATGGGTTCGAGTCACCATAGGGGGGTAGGAGTGAAATCCTTTGATCCTCTTTTGTAACAAAAGGGAAAGAAAAAAAAAAAAAACACACCATTGAGGTGTGTGTTCTTCATCTTGTTTATTATTTTTATGTTTAAAGATTTGAAGAGAACAGTAATAAATGTTTAAGGATTTCCCAATATCTAACACAAGTAATCAATACGAGCATTTACAAAACGTCAACCTATACTAATCATGCTAAATAGTAGCCTTAATATAGTCCAATAATAAAATATTTCATGGTTTTTGAGATTAAGGGTATTTTAGGTACTTTGGGTTGTGTATTTAGTAAAATATTAGAATGATAAATTAAATGGGTGGTTTAGTGAGAATGGGGTGTGTATTTAAAATTTCTCTAAAACATCTCGGGTGAAAAAGCTTTGTAATTGTTAATTTGTTTGGCCCCTCTAATGACAACTTTGTAGTTCCGCCATTGTGGAGAAACTACTGATATAGTTTTGGTTAAATGTTCAACTCATGATTTTATACTTGATCAACATGGTGTTTGGTGGATAAGAACTCAAACAATACAAAACCTATTTATATGCATCTATTTAAAAGGAATAATAATAAATCTTTATGGATTTTTTTTTTTTTTTTTATCTCAAGGATTTCAATTCCATTCATCTCAAGCCAGAATGGCACGGATACATACCTTCCCTTGCCAACTCTAAGGCAAGTTTAGGACGTGGTATGCTAGCATCACCCATTAGACAACCAGTGTTCACTTATTAGAAGCAAACCTATAACTATGACAAAACTAGAACATAGTAAATAGGCAGAGTTAGACAAAAAATTAAAATTTCTCCTTAGTATCCAAGCAAGGACACCGAGGTGTAGCTGACTCCAGCCGCCCGGGTCCCAAATTCGAAACCACATAGATCCAAAGCTCAAGAATTGAACCCAACTTTGTTTGGACACCCAAGAAGGTTTGGGCACCCAAATAGAATTAGACCTAAAACAAGACTTGGGCCACAAAACTGATCTTGACACCCAACCCACTGTTGCACCATTCACACTCATAGTCCCTGAAGCTTGGTTCCGGCAATTGACGATCAGCGTCCAGACACGCCGTCGCCTCTTCAGTTCACCTCCGTTCGCCGCCGCCAGCCTCGCCATACCCCTTGTCGATCCACTCTGGCCCATCAGACCAGTTATGATCCAGCCAGATGCCACCATAGCGGTCGCACCTGGAAGCACCATAGCCGCCTCCACCGCTGTAACTGACACGAGGCCTGTCGCCGTCATCCATGGGGAACTGAAACTTCGTCCCTGCCATGATTGGACAATTTGCATCTGCGTTGCCGTCATCCCCACCCATACTGCCAGCTTCATACCAGCCTTGAGCCTTGCCCTTCCCGGTCGAATCCGATCCGGATCTTGATTGAATTCCTTTCCAGTCACGAGACTCCAGCGCAAGAGTCCGACTACTGCAAAACCCTCTCTCCCCCTACAAACTGTGGAGAGGAAGTCTAATGGAGAGATCGTTGAACGAGATCGTCGTTTGGTTGCCGCGACGAGGCAGCGAGAGGCGGAGTGGGAGATTCCGCTTGGTGATAGCGCCGACCGGCGTTGCTTAGATCCCCAGCCATGGCAGCTAGGGTTTGATAGAAATGGGCAGAGGATACGGAGCATGAGGCGGAGTGTGTATATTTTTATGGATTTCTCAATAACTAACATAAGTAATCAATATGGTTATTTACAAAACATCAATTAATATACTAATCATATTAAATGGTAGCCTTAATATAGTCAAATAATAGGATATTTCATGATTTTTGAGATTAACGATATTTTAGGTACTTTGGGCTGTGTATTTAGTAAAATATTATAATGAGAAATTAAATGAGTGGTGTATTCAGTATAGAGTGTGTATTAAGTAATTTGAGGTGTGTATTTAAAACTTCTCTTGCAATAGATCTTTCAAAAAAAGATAAACATTGGCCAAAACAAATTGGAAATGTTTACTATAAATAATTTTTTTTATTATTATAAAAAACATGTGAAAATATATAAACGTGACGACAATTTATTGACAACGATAAAGTCATAAACTATAATATTATATTAGTTCTACTATGAGTTTGATTATATTCAAGTTGCAAATATCTAGAAGCAAATTATATACTGAATGAAAATGTAACTTTTGTTTCTTTATAGTTCTTTAGGTGCCTTTTAGAGGTTATCGAATCTACCTCTACAATCTACATTATATTAAACATTATCTTCTTTAGGTAGGATAAAAGGGTAGTGACTAGACATGCAGTAACTCGTGTAACTAAAATTGTGATCAAGTTTAATCAACTTCTCAAGCTATGCTAGCTTCTACAACATGGAACACGTTATCCACATTCTTAAAAACACCATTATATATTTATTTTTTTGGGGCCGTGACCACTTACCTAATTTTAGTTTAACAATTGCTCACTTGCTTCATTAAGAGTTTTTTAACCTCATTTACCCAATCTAATATTTGGTGACAGTTTTACCCTTAACTCAATTAATTAATTACATGTGCGTCTATTTGTCTCTCTCCACCCTCCCCGATCTGCTATTTCTCTCTCATCCCCATTCTCCGTCCTCTGTCTCTCTCCCCGATCTGTTCTTTCTCTCTTATCCCCATTCTCCGATCTCTTTCTCTCCCCATTCATCCCCAAAAGCTCTCTCTCTCTCTCATCCCCATTCTCCGATCTCTTTCTCTCCCCATTCATCCCCAAAAGCTCTCTCTCTCTCATCCCCATTCTCCGATCTCTTTCTCTCCCCATTCATCCCCAAAAGCTCTCTCTCTCTCATCCCCCATTCTCCGTCCTCTCTCTCTCTCTCCCTGATCTGCTCTTTCTCTCTCACCCCCCATTCTCCGACCTCTCTCTCTCTCCCCGATCTGCTCTTTCTCTCTCATCCCCATTCCCCGATCTCTCTCTCTCTCCCCATTCATCCCCAAAAGCTCTTTCTCTCTCATCCCTATTCTCCGATCTCTCCCTCTCAGAACTAGAGCGTCTGCACTCCGGCTCGGCGTTGGTAGTCTGACCTCCTCCCCTCGCTTCCCTCCCAACGGCACCCCCACCTCGGGTGCCCAGCACCGCATCAGGATCGCGCCAGATCTGAGCAGCAAGTGTCGCGGAGCTGGTTGCTGAGCCTGCCTCAAACTCTGGTGGGTGCCCAGAGTACTTTTTTAATTTTTTTTGGTATATTGTGAGCTTCCGGAATTGGGGAAGGGAAAAAAAAAAAAGTGAACGTGTACAATTGAACATAATTGTAGTGTATTCATTTTGATTTTGGGAGTCTATGCAATTCACTTGAAGGCAATAATATGATTATTGGAGAGCAATAATAAGATTATTGGAAGATAATAATAAGATTACTGAGGAGTAATAAAATGTTTATTGGGGGCAATAATAAAATTATTTATTTGGATAAACCTCCAAAAGCTTTCAAAATTCAAAACATTTTTATTTTTCACTAATTATTGATCCCCAATAATAAGTTTATTGGGAAGCAATAATATGATTATTGAGGGGCAATAATATGATTACTAAGTATAATTACTAGGTAATAAGATACTTTTACCTAAATATGTTAATTTTAATGATGGTTAGAGCATCTCCAACAGTGATAGCTATCTTGATAGCTAAAAGTAGCTAAAATTGGAATATAGCTAGTTGAATATTGAGTTATGCTCCAGCAAATACCTAAAACTCAAGTTAAATTTAACTTTTAGTTAAATTCTCTCTCCTCTCTAGCTAAATATAGCTAGGTCTTTTAGCTAAAGCTAAATTTAGCTTTTGTTTAGCTAGTCTGTTGGAGATCAAACTTAGCCTAAAACTAGTTAAATTTCAATTTTTTTTTGAAATAAGTATTCTGTTGGAGATGCTCTAAACTACTTTTTTACAGTTATAGATTAGAACTTTCATGCTTTTGAGCACATGCTTTTGAGCCTCGCGTGTCTACCATCACACCACTAATGCATCTCGAAAGTGAATTGTATATCATGTGATATATCTATTTAAAATTATTTTGAATAAGTGAAATGAATTCATTATTCAGATTTATATATAAATAATTTGAATATACTAATTATAATGGATTGTCCTGGATTCGTACTAGGAACCTGTCGGATGGAGTTGATATCCACAGATAACTCAATAATAGAACCAGTCTACCGCAATTGAAAATGTTGCGTTTAAGCATGTCACATCATACTCGTGTGACACCAATGGTATTCACACATACTGAAGGAGTAGGTTACAAGTTCATCAACTTCTTCCCCAAATATTGATTACAGACTAGTAGTTTCTCTTTCAGTTAGTTGAGTGAGGTAATTTCTTTAATGACATGATCTTATCAAAATCATATATGGTTGGAGATGTCAGATGACGAGGAGGTAGAATTTATTTCTCAAAAATGAAAGAAAAAAGAAAAAGAGTACTGTGAAGTGTGAACCACCTTTTTCAACATACATATCTAACTGTCTCCAAATTGGGGCCATCACTCACAACTCCCTTTTGACACTAAAAAGGACTATGAATTTATAAATAATGACACTTGTGCATGTTCTAGTTCAGTTTTGGGTCTTATCTTCTTCTGTGATACTTTGGGGTTTCTGCACAAGTTGAGCGGTGCCCATTGCTCTTATTAGCTCTCACCAAAAGCTAGCTTTAGGACCCATTTAGTGATATGTACAAATTATACACAAGGGTTTCTTAATATAATATAGGCTAACAAGGCGGCTGTAATGCAGGAACTGTGCGAACAGTGTCGTTTCATTATTCAAATGTTGCGATTATTAATTTTTACAGATTTGGATAGTATGCGAGACCGTTCTCAAATAGAATCTTGTGCATGTGTAAAGAGTGATACTTTAGGTTTAGATCAAGAATCCCGTGAGGAAGTAACTCATCATAATGCTTTAACTTCCATGGTGCGGTGTGTCACTGTTGAATTTATGGAACGACATGGTAGATACGATTCATGGCCATGGATGCAAAAGAAAGCCAAGAATAGGGTTTGATTTCAAATGTATGAAAGCAGAGCCAACTAAGGAGCAGACTGTGTTGAGTTAATAGGGGGAAGGTGGGTAACCTAGGTGGGCAATAGTTTAGCAAAGCCCCAGAGTCGATCAGTTCAGTACTTCAATAATTTTGATGTGTTGGGTGGATGAAAGGAAAGGTGGCTTTTTATGGTAGAGCCAAACTCTACTTGCCCGGAATAGAGGTAATGTAGGTACTATGAATATGTGTAGGACTCTCGACTGTTAGCTCAATGGATGTAATATGGGGCTACTCATATAAACACCATTGTTCAACTAATGCCTTGCAAGACAGCAATGAAACATGCGAACCTCATGGCTATTTAGTGCAAAAATTATCTGGTTTTAGGCGTATTGGTCGGTTTGCAGATGACTGCATCTAATTTCGGGTTTTATATTATAACCTTGCATTGGTTAATAAATGAGTTTTGAGAGTCATGTGTATTGTTTTTCAAAAACTTAATATGTTACGAAATGAGTCAACAATGTATATCAAGCTAACACTTTCTCTCACGTGTAATTTTACTTTATATGTTAAAAAATTGATCAATATAGACAAACAAAGTTGGGGGATGAAGATTCAAACAGAATTTTTATCAATGCTTAATATCATGGTTGACAGCCATTAAATTATATCGAAGCATCCAGTTATGTTTATAATAAAATGATGGGTCCAAATTGGGAGATGAAACAAAAGCAAGTGAATCCTTGATAACGTGGTCCGCAGACTCCACACCTACTGGGCTACTCCTCATCTCTAAATAATGCCAAGTTTCCATTATGCAGAGAATGTGACTGGAACCCAAAAAGGAGCTTTATTTTCTGAGAATCTGAAGAACTTTATCTCAATGGTTGCGCATTTAGGAGCCAAAATAGAGGGGAGGACAGCTAACCCTTGTTCATAAAGGTTGTATTAGACAGCTAAAGGTGAATCTTGGGTTGGGTATGGCCCCTGGTATAATAATATGGCCTGCGGTTTCTCTATATGAATGAGGAGTTGACAAGTGACGACTTATCACTAGCACAATGAGTTTTTCCCCAATTATCAATAGCACTATGTAGAGTTAGGTAACTGTCCCTCAAATATTCCTCTGACATCAGCTTTTGAACGCTTTTTTTGCCCTCTATCATAGTACCCAACTCGAAATCAACTGCAGAATCAGTGAGTAGTAACAGTAGATCAGAGATGCGAGATTTGGGATTCAATTTCATTTATTTGAATAATTGAGCAAAGTCGGTAAGCCGTGACATGTTGGTTAGTCAGTGATGACTAGTTACACTGTCATCCACAATAAAAAATAAAAAAATCATTGAGCAAAACCAGGCTAGTACAAAGATGAAGTGGTTATTACTTAACCAGCTAGTAATATATGAACAACCAATTTGATGTACAAGATGTGCTACTACATGTAGCTGCAATTCAATGATTTCACTAATCTTTCTGCCTAGGTAACAAAAAATTTCTAACGCAATCGGAAGGCGGCATTGCTTGCTGCTGTGCTGTTTCTCAGGTTTGTTTTGCCAGTTCAGGCTTCGTAAATGTGAACTCGTCCATTTCAATGGTGGTTTGCTCCTCCTCAGGGTGTGGCTCGGTTATTTCAGTTTGTTGCTCACCTTGATCCACTCTTACTATCAAGTTTGTTGATGATGAGGGTGACAAAGGATCGGTTTCATGATCTGATGTCTCGTGATCTTCGAAAGTGGAGGAGCGGGTTGAGTGGCCGGTCGTTTTGAAACGGTGTAATGTAGGTCCAGAGGAGTGCACGGCCGAAACAGATGAGCTTCCACCAACAGTGCTTCCACCAACGGTGCTCCCACCCAGGACTCGAGCAGGAGACTTGCCTCCTTGCCCGGCGGTCTTCTTTTTCACAGCATTGTGCCACTTCTTAAGGGCCTTGGATGTTTGTTCATCAAATATGGACTTCTTCATATTTGAACCCATCTGCAACGTTCACCACATTAATTTTCCAACTACTTTCATCTTGTAGAACTTAGAGATATTCACATAAAGCAAGACACCAGACGAGAAATGAACTTTAAGATTTTCTTTTTCGAAGATGATGGCTATTAAGTTTCTTCTGATATGTAACTTATTAAAGGCAGTTTAAATCTGCAATTGCAGAGAAGATTGTCTAGCTTCCTACAGCAGATTAGCATCAAACGGGGCACTTGAAACTGAGCCAAGCTTCTTTTATTTTCCTTGGTTCTTTGTGGTTTATGATCAGTCCATCAAAATTCTAAATGTAGATGCTGTTGCCCTCAAGAATGTGAGTGACTGCATGAGGAAACTCAGGATTGAGGGATAAAGAATTACCTGAGTTACGAGGGCATATAGTGGCAGTGTGATGTAGCTGCACATACATAGAACTCCGCCCCTGTAAGACAAACCCGCCAATTTATTTCAGATAGCAATGCAAGGAGATTAGAACTAAAACCACTTGCCCTTTTTCTAGCAAGGCAATCATGTTTGTAAAATATAACACCCATTAGAACAAAGCAAGACTATAGAAATGGAGAGAGAAATCATTGACCCAAGTCTTGGGCTTACCCTACAATTACTTTTGCGATTGCTAGCTTGAAATTGGCATGGAAGCAAGATGTCAACCCAAATGAATACTACAGAGAAAGTTGTAATTCAACATTTGGTCAGCCATGAGATAAAGTTCAAACAGAGTGATAGAAATATAATTGGAACAGTTCCTTACCCATATCCACAAGAAATATATAATCTGGAACGCATTCTGCATGAACCAGAAAACCAATTTGATAGTTAAGAGGTTGGAAAAGGAAATATAACTCAACACATTACACTACACGAATTTCAGTGTATCCAAAAACTAAATATTGATTACTCATTAACACTGAAACTGCAGTTGAAGAATCTATCTTCTGACCTAAGAATTAATAACATAGGTATCTGGTGGCAACAAAAGGATGACAAATATTCTCATTTCTAACCTACTGACATACTGTGCTGTAAAAAGTGAATAAGATCTAACCCACCTGAACTTTATAATTCAGGCACAGACACGCTGCATCTTTCGACTAGTAAAAGACTAGAGACATTTGAATTTTCTTAAACAAATTGTTGGACTGAGAATCTTCACTATAATTAAATAAAGACTAGGAGATAATTCAAATAACCAAAACAACATTGAGATTTTAAGGTCAGGTAACCCTTTACAGTTTGCAGCAAGCAATAACAGTTTTTTTCCTTCCATGTGATTTTAACTCACATATTCCACTGTAGTAAACAAAAAATCTCAGATTTAAAAGTAGAAAAAAGAAGAACAAGAGAGAGTAGGCAATGAAATACCTGAAACAACGCAAAATGGATGAGATGAAGAACCAAATGCGGTCGACCAAACCAAAAATATCTATCAGAGCCTTGTACAAGAGGAATCCCTTGAACCACTGCGTGCCTTTCTGAGATTTCTAGAGCCATCTTGGTCAGGACGGATTGAAGTTCTGTTCCAATGGCTAAGATTATCTGCATTTACTTAGCTAGTAAGAACTTCACTTTGCAACTAATCTAATATATATAATTACACACAGAGACACATATATCTTTTCTTCAGAGAAAATTATTCTTACAATGACAGGGATCGTGGATGCCCAAAATAGTGCTTGCCATCCTGAAAGAACAGGTTAACAGTAATGTCAGTCAACTTCATTCAACTATAAAGCGCAGAATAATATAGTAAAGGATATCTCTAGGAAGAAGCAGCTTACCTTTAACATTAAGGAGCAAAAATATCACAAATGATGCCCATAGTATGGGACTGTCACATGAAAAAAGAAAATTCAGGATGCTGAACTACTATAAAGGCAAGATAGTGATGAATACACAATGTTGACGATACCTGACTCCGACAACGACCTGGAAGTCATCTTCTAACGATCTCTTGATATACTTTTGGAAGTTGAATTTACTTCCAGGGGCTAAATGGACCTATAACATAGTGTATTCATGAGATGAAATGACAGATTCAACATGAAAATCTTAAACTTTTGCAATTGATGATACTCACAGAAATGAATCCATTGCGCACTGTCAAGTAGTCAGATTTACTAACAGACCTAAAAAATTGTCGAAAGAAGCATCCCTGACATGGAAAATTGTAAGTTCATCAATAACATATAACATATGAGCAACGAGTACAAAAACATTAAGATTACAAAAACTGTAGGTACTGAATGTAGCCTACTAGGTTTTGACTGTCTGATTCCATTTGCTAAGATTCGTTTTTTTTTTTCTCCTCCCCAATTATTTGCCAAGTTTAAATCAGTTGGATAGAATTATAAGTGACGTTTTAGGCTTTATACTAAGATATTAACTTTCAACTATCATATATTTTTTGGCATCTTGTGTCACATCTTAAGAGCATAAACTAGAGCTACTGCAGTCAAGAAATAAAATTTATTATCTTAGTATAAGGTATAGCGTCACTCTACCTTTATCTAATTGATTATATATATATATATATATATATATATATGAACGAAAGGCAAACAGAACATTTTGTGCAGTTCAACATAAGCCTCTTGCAAAATTAGAAATTTAGGTAAAGATAACTCACAACATAAAAGAAGAATGGAATCCTAGTCCAGTAACTGGTATGTGCTTTCACAAATGATGTCTCATGAGTAAGTCTGAATCTTGAAGGATCTGCCCAGAAAACATAATCATGTTTAGCTTCTATCACAAATTAGTTATCAATACATGAGATTTGTTATATTTCTGTCAATACGAAGGGGAATGCTTCGAGTTCTAAAAATAGTTTCTGTACATGAAAGGATCATATACCATTTGAGAACTCATAGCTATGCGATGAAGTCTCAGCCTCCCATGCCTTCCATCCCCGAATCTGTGGAAAGAAACATTCAGCAATTATTGAAGATATATTAGATGCAAAATTCATTAATTTTTTGGATGTTAAGCATCCCTAAATATTGTTTAACATGGATCGAGGACCCAGCAAGTTCATCAAGTTCGCATCATAAACTCATATTTCCATATAATCAATGATAGAAACTTTACTTATCTATGCATATGGACCTTTGATTACTAAGAAGATGCACAGAAAAACATGCAGAAGTAGACTTTTCATACCTTTAGCCTCCCAAGAAGCATTGTGATAGCACTGTATGCTACGTGAAAGGCAGCCAAGAAGAATATGAGGATGTGCAATTGGTGCAATCCATTAATAGAGATCAGTGGCTCAAAACCCTGGTAACAAGAATCAGATAAGTTAACATCCGATAAGAGCATAGTTGCTTGCTGTTAGTTGTAATTTGGAAAATCTTCAACTTATATGGGATATAGTAGCATGCTTGATAAAAACATATAAAAAATTAATTAATTAATTAGTTAACTAAAAAAAAAAAAGGTCTGAAGGCAGGAAAAGAAACTTTGATCCCTGAAGTACAGGCAGTCCAACTGAGCCTAATGTAGCAGACTCAGGACCTCAGTTTGTGAGAGCAAAGAACAAGCCACTGAACCCACCCTTGGGTTCGGAGAAAATGAATTGCTCTATCCATATGTGACTCACAAATTCAATTGCTAAAGAAAGAAGATACATGCTTGGACATCTCATTTGCATAATCAACAGAATGATGCTCTCTACTGTCAATCAAATGGTCAAGTTTAGTGGTGAAGAATAGGGCACACTTACACTATTGCATGTAGTAGCAGTTGCAGTAGCTAAAAATCGGCGGTCAGTCGATAAGAGTCTTCTGTGACTTGTTGATTCTTCATCTTCCGAAGCAGTTGAAGCTTGACTACATGGCAGCATAGTGTTTGCAACCTTAAGTGGAATACAGATTTTGGCAATGTAACTTTGGCCAAAGGTCAGGATTAGTGAAATAAAACCCAGAATCATCAGCTCTGCAACAATTTCATCACAAGTCAAATGTGTATCCATAGTTTGCTATTTCAGACAAAGATTCAGTTCCAAAATAGTGAGAAAAGTTGGTTTAAGGTTTGAATCACTTTAAGCATCCATTGTGATAAACATGATTATGAGTAAATGTGAAGTGCATCTTACCCGCTTTAACCTTCTCCAGAGCTTCAAACAGACCTCTCTTGTGCCTCTCTGAAAGCCACTGCATTGAAATTGTTTCTTTTAATGAAAAGAACCCTCATAAAGTGACATTGCGCATATTAACACAATGTTCATTACATTCACAGCACACCAATTTCCTCATATCAAGAAATGAATGGATAGAACAGATTTGAAATCATCAATCTCATAACAAGAGACAGGGATGAAAACGAACAAGAAACAGGGATGAAAACTGAAAAGAAAGAACTGTGTAAAATGAGGAAAATTAAACATTGATATTTGCTCACCGAGCAAACAACTTAAGAAGTCATTACCAAGTCAAAAATGATCATATAAAAGAAACAGAATCTCCCAAAATATTATTTTGCTGGAGTTCACAGCCTCCACCGTATGAAAGAAACTATGGTCAATTGTAATTGCTTCTACATAGAAAGAAAAAAGACAGAATTCCTGACTAAATTGGGACCAAAATGGTCACCCTCCCCATGATCAGGAGAGCACACATAAGTCAAACCACCAATTATAATACGCTCAGAGAAACTTGAATTGCGATCCACGATTCTGCATCAATCACTTAACACTAAAAACTAAGAAACGCAACACTAATGAGCGAAAGAAACCGGTTTGAAGTAGAAACTAAGAAACCGCAGTACGAATGAGTAAACGGGTATTCAAGAAACCGATATGTAGTTACAGAGAGATTAGTACCGTTCCGACTTTGTGCAGGACCTTCTCCAAAATCAAAGAGATGATGATGATAACAGCACAGACTCCGGCGACGGCCCAAGTAGGCGTCCGGTCCAGCTCCCTCGACGCCGCCGCCGTCGTCTTAGTCTCCTCTGCCGCCATAGCCACACCCACACCCAACAAGAACAACCCGAACCACAGAACCAGAGTTAAAGATGACATCTTGAAGCTTCCCAACAATAATATGAATCAAACCCGGAAACTGTTTTGGATGATGAAGCTTATCTGGACGCAGCTATTATATATAGCCAACAACAGAAAATGTACTGGGTTTCCTTGTCTGGGGTCTACGCGGCTTTGGTTCGATTTCGTTCGTTACCTTCCCCTCCAGAGTTTGAGCATTATTAATTTGTTTAATGGGAACAAATGGAAGCTGCTGAGGTTGGATTCGGTGAGAGCTGAAAGCAACAGCTAGCGAAGGAAGGAAGCAGCAAGTCAGCTACCAATGGGATTTGTCTTTCTTTTTGTTTTTTTTGTAACGTTCGTTCTAGGCTTCTAGTTCTATGAGAACCAAAATATTAATAGAGAACCAAAATGACGGAAATGAAAGCGTTGGTATTACCTCATGAGATTGTGGCATTAATGTAGGGGAAATTTAATTTGAGGTGACCGAGCTATGAAAATTAATGCATGGCTTACTGTGCTGATGATCGAGGTCAAACTGAGACGACTCGTCCTACCAGTCATGCTGTGATTGCTCTTTACAGTTTACATTGATATTACCGAGAGCGGAATCTGGTATTTCCACTGATACCGTGTCCCAGGATTGGAAATGGAGGAAAAATATGGCAATGATTCTCGTGAAATTAGGGTCCCGCTCTTTTCATTAGTTTCCGTGGATTTAGGACAAACAATTAATTATTTTTCTTTTTCTTTTTTTCATCAAAAAAAAAGTTTTCTAATAATTATTTTACCAAATTTTGCTCTCTTTTTTTTTTTTTTGAAAATTCGGAGTCTGTGCTGTTATCATCATCAATTCAGAACACTGACAATGCAATACCTCCTGAAAAGGCCCATCGAAGATGACCACAATGGTGGTTCAGACATGGAGGCCGTGGAGTCGTTGACCCTAAAATAGAAAAAGGAAAAAGATTCAAATAGAAATAGGGATAGAACATGGAGGGCTATGTAGGGCAGGAACCGTAGGATAATTGACCAATCAATCTGACCTCAAAAATCGAGGAGGATTTAAAGCACCCACGTGCACTTGTACTAATATAAATAAATGGTTAGATTATATTAAATACACTTTTTGTTTATTAAAAATAAAGTTGATAATAAATATCAAGAGTTGAGATTTATTTTATAAGTGTTGGATCACTTGCACCGTCGCCACATAAAATAATTTCTAGAAATTATTCTATGCACCGACGGTGTAAGTGACCCAACCCTTATAAAATAATCTCAACCCTTGATATTTATTATCAACTTTATTTTTAATAAACAAAAAATGTATTTAATACAATCTAACCATTCATTTATGTTGGTGCAAGTGTACGGCGGTGCTCTGAATAATCTCTCAATAATTTCCACACAAAAAAACAGAGTAGTTTTCAGTAGCTTCTTGTCCTTCTCCTCAATTTTCAGCGCACGTTTTTTTGTCAAATCCTAGAAGCACATGCTCCCATTAATCATTTTACTCTGTATATCTTTATCTTCTTCCTCAGATCCTGCAATATTTATGCTTTGGTTTTTTCATGTGTGAATAAATATGCAAAGAATCTGGTATTGGTGGTCCGACCTAGTATACTATACGAAGCATGCTTTGTGTGCATAGCAGATCTAATATTAATTATCTCAGTTTAATATTTTTGAATCCACAGATCCGATCCTCTGTATAATATACAGACCAAACTGGCAAGTCGTATTTGAAAATTGAAAATGATCACAGCTTCATACTTTATTTTTTGAAACGTGTTAGTTGTCCATTGAAGAAAATTGTGATAAACTACCCACGTACTTGAGCACTTCCCTCTATTATTTTGTTCTTCAAACGTAAAGCATCATGAATATTATGATGCACAAATTAAGAGTTAAAGTAAACATTTTGTACTACTTTAGAAGTGAAAAAAATAGTGAAATAGTAACTGTCGTAATTATAAATGATGGTTATAAACTTATAATGGACAACATTTTTTCAAAATATTTTAATATTTTGAGATCTTATCTAACGAAACTTTTTTTTGTTTTTGTTTTTATAGTGAACACACATTAATTATAAGTACGAGTGAAGCATTGCATACCACTTATCTTCAAGGTTTCAACCATATAATCGTAGAAGGGAATTCCAAGCTTATCATTGACTGTGTTCTTCGCTTTGTGACTATTCCCCGGTTATCAAGACTTTGATTCAAGATATTAGAGACTTGACGGACAAAGTTTATCATATCATCTTCAGACATATTTATAGTGAAGCAAATTTTATAGCTGATCATCTAGCTTCTTTAGCCTATAGTTGTGATAATCTGAAGGTTTGGTTCTACTGCTTACCTCTTTCTGTGTGTCTAGTGTTCTGTTTGGATCAGCTGGGAGAGGGTGTTTCACGTAGTTTTATTTTTACTTTGTAAACATTTTCTTTTCAGTCATCAAAAAGAAAAAGAAAAATTAAAGTGCAATTCAAACAAACTGTGAAGTTCCTCTTAGATTCTTTTGATGAATCAAGGATTATACACATTTATAGAGAAAAGAATATGCTCGTTGATTGCCTTGCAAAATTTAGTCTTTCTTTGGACCTTGGATATCATCTTTTTGCTGAAGTGCCGCCTCCTACCGTCTCTTCCATGTTAGATGATATGAGTGGTACTTCTTGGACACGTGCTATCTGTATTTGCCCAATGGGCTAGCTAGCTTTCTTTTTTTCCTTTGTTGCTGGGATTTTTTGCCCCCTTTTCACCAAAAAAAAAACTGCCAAGTCCTGACGCATACCTGCCTCTCGAAACTTAAAGGAACCAGGCCATAGAAAGAGCGCCCTTCGTCACCTCTAAAACCAAGACCCCTCCCAATGAAAACACAAAGATCCTAACTGTCAATATGAAAAAAAAAAAAAAAAAAAAGTAGTGTGGATTGTTCAAGTAAATTCAGAATATGTGTCTGGTCCAAACTCTAGGTTACTTGACCTAGTTGTAATAGGGTTTAGAATTAGAGATATTTTCGGAGATATTCATAGATATCAGATTAATTGTACGATTATATTTTCTTGTACAACTCTGATTCTATGTCTTGTAATCCTCTATATAAAGAGTCTCACGTTATCAAAGAAAGCACGACTCAATTCTCTTCCAATTTCAGTCTTCCTTAAACACGTTATCAGCACGACGTCCTAACCCTAAAACCCTAAATCCGAATACAAAACCTTGATACATTTTCTGCCTCCGCCACACAACTTGAAGCCCTTGACCCAGGAATCTAGAACCGGCGGCAGAACCACCAGAACAGGCCGGAAACCTACCGAACCGGCCACCGGAAGCTCCATACAACCCGCAACAAATATTCCACCGGTTCACAATCTTCCGGACCTCCAATTTCCACCAAATTTTGCTCACATAATACCCTTGATCTGAAGATTCAGGTGCTGGAAAAAAGTCCAAAACCGGCCTAAAACTTGCTGAACTAGCAGCTTGATCGTCCAGCAGAAAAACCGGCAAAAAAGAAAAGGGAAAAAAAAAAAATAAGGAGAGGAGGCAGCCCAAGCCGAGAACAAGCCACTGCCACGTCATCACGTCATGTCAGCATCAGGGACCCACTGCTACGTCAGCAACGTACACCATGCCACGTCAGCACGGTCAACGTTGGTTGACCGTTTCCGGTCCACTTTCCGGTGACTTTTCCGACCACTTTCCAATTACTTTTTCGGGCTACTTTTTCCAGTCAAATTTTTCAGCGACCTATTTCAAGGTATTTTTTACTAAAAGTTTCCGTTTTTGAAGTTTTGATTTTTTTTTTTTTTTTTTCTCTCGGGGACTTGCAAACTCCCTTCTTCTATCCCCCTTTCTTCTTCATAGAGGAGACCAAATTAAGCCGAATTATGGGGGTTCGTGCTCACTCCAAGCTTGGAGCTTGTAGAGTTCTCCAAATTTAGAGTTTGTTGAGATAAAACGATAGACCACAAATATCATTGTTTCGACCTAATCCAACCCCTCTTGGAATCGAATTTCTTGGAAGCGATTACGCTCAGAAATTTTATATGTTTTCGTGGTAGCTTTTTCCTCTCTGAAACTAACCATTTTTCTTGTCCTCTTTCAGGATGAGTAACCTGAACAAACTGGACTTTGCTTCATTAGGAATAACTGGCTCACCATCGATATCCAACTGGCTTCCCCTCACCAAAAAGGAATACCTAACTATATTCACACACTGCATCACCATCGATATCCAAATCCTGGCAAAACCCAAACTAATCATAACTTTCTCCAGAAAACTTCACTCCATTCTATCATATGCCTTGCTCAAGTCTAATTTCAAAGCAAAATAGCAGTCATTCCCTTCTTGCTTGTTGTGTACGAAATGGGCTATCTCATTGGCCACTAGGATATTGTCCGTAATCAATCTGCCAGGGACAAAAGCACTTTGGAAAGGAGAAATCACTTCAGGTAAAATAACTTTCAGTTTGTTAGCAATAACCTTTGAACAAATCTTGTAGATGACGTTACAAAGCGCTATTGGTCTCAAGTCTGTCATATTCTCTGGATTACTTACCTTCGGAATTAGACAAATATGGGTGTAATTTATTTGCTTCAGCAACTGGCCCGTCTGTAAAAAACTATGGACAGCAGCAAAAATATCCTCGCCAATAAGATCCCAGTAATGTTGGAAAAACAGTGGAGGCATCCCATCTAGACCCGGGGATTTGGTGGGATACATCTAAAAAAGAGCAAACCGCACTTCCTCCATAATGTAGGGCGCACAAAGCTGAGCATTCATCGCCTCAGTAACACAAGGATTAATGGCCGCCAGAGTCACATCTACTGCTTCAACGTCAACTTCAGAGGCTCGAAACATTTCAGTAAAGTAATCAGTCACTACAGTCTTAATACCCGCGTCATCCTCATGCCAAACCCCATGCACATCATACAACCCTAGTAAGGTGTTCTTTCGCTTCATATTTTCTGTTTTTAGATGAAAGAAACCAGTATTCCAATCCCCTTCTTTCAGCCATGTAACTTTAGCACGTTGCTTCCAAAACTGCTCCTCTTGGAATAGTAAATTATGGAGTTTGTCCATCAACTCTTCTTTTTTTTTTTTTCTTTTTTTTTTTTCCAGTTTGCACCCTCTCCGATGGGAACACATTCAATAACTCCTCCAATCTAGAATGAATACCAATCATTTGTAATTGCCGGCCCCTGACCACCTCCTTCTGCCATTTATTCAATTGAATTCTAGTGTGCATGATCTTCTTGGTTACACAATACATGGGAGTAACTTCCACATCTGTTCCCCAAGCCTCTTTTACCACTCTGTCGCAATCCTCGTGTTGTAGCCAAAACGCTTCGAACTTGAAGCGATGACACTTAGGTCTAGTCGACAGAGGGACCGAACTTGCCCTTAGCAAGAGGGGAACGTGATCAGAATTCGAAGGCGCAAATGAAGAACCCTAGCATGATGAAAGATATAGATCTAAGACGGAGTGCAGACAGCCCTGTCCAAGCGCAACATGGTATCAGAATTCCACCAAGCAGCCATCGCCCCTGAAAACCTATATCCAAAATATCACTATAACCTAACGCCTCCCGGAAACCCGCATTTGTCTCCGGCCGGATGGGACCTGCAATCTTCTCCCCACTATTCAAAATCTCATTGAAATCCCCAATCACCATCTATGGAAGCGAATCCAAGTCAGCTAGATCACGGAGAAGCTGCCAAGAATGATCCATATCCCCAATTCTTGCATGTCCGTAAAAACCATCAGTCTCCAAGACGGGAGTCCAGCTTCACCCACCACCACCGCATCAATATGATGCGCTGATTTGGTTCCTATCTGAAGCTTCAAATCATCATTCTAAAAGAGCCCCAGGCCCCCCGCCTGTCCCGAACTCAACACCTCCTCTGCATGTGCAAACCCTAAGGCCAGACGGAGCTTTTCAAAATCTTCAATTCTGCTAATCTTTGTCTCACATAAAAAGTCAAATTGTGGACAATTCTGAGAGCACAAATCCTTCAGCGCCCAAGTTGTAGCATCATTGCCGATACCTCTGCAATTCTAGCTAAGAACATCTAGATCTATAGATGTCAAACTTTGCTTTCTTAGCCAAGAAAGTAACCCTAACTCAAGAGCGGCTAGTTCAGATTATTACTTATTGGTAACATGATTAGAAATAGATTTGTTTATTTTTTTTAAGAGATAAAATAGAAGAGTAGGAGATATAAACTATTTGTTAAATATTTTTGCATGAGGCGTCTATCTCATGCCCTAAAAAGAATAGAATAGAACCACTTGACGGAATAGAATAGACCCACTTGACGCTAACAAAAAAAGAACATAAAACGTGATCAAATGGTTGGGAAATGGGAGGGATATAAGAAATAATGATGCCCCTAGATAATTACATTTAACCAAAATTTAAAAATATATATTGTATACATTTCAGGACCAAATCAAGATTCACAAGCGACCTAGACGTGGACTGGTAGTCGCCCCATCCAGATCCAATTCATCAGTCACGTCATGTTAATCATCTCTCATCATCATCTACAATTCAAGATCTGAGTTTGGAAAATTTCCTTTCTAATTGAAAGGGTCATGCATGAATTGGACTTAGTTGACGTGTTAATTATAATTGAAACCGTAAAACATTCAAGAACAAAATGTGGATTGGTCATTTTGGACTTGGTTGACTAATAACACTGCCTCGGTGCCGTCCTGCTTTTTACTGTTGTTTTTTCCAGATCAATACTTCGTCAAAATCTATGGATTAATTCCTCCAATTTGTCCATCTAGGTTCTTATTACTTGGTCGTTTCAACTTTCAACATAACAAAGCAAGAGTTTTGTACTTATTAATAGTTTCAAGAATCTGACTATAAGTTTTGTTTTACTAGAAAGGTGCTTGATGACATCAAAGACGTGATGAGTGAGATAAATAAATAATTGGTTTTTGAGAAAATTCAAAGTTTTGTATCTTTGTCTACCTCTTTTTTTTCTTTTTTTTTTCTGGTCTGGTATCTTTGTCTACCTCAAACAAATTTTTTTTATGACTTAAAAAAAAATATTTAAAAACATTTGTATCTTGACTTTTGAGTTTTGTCAATATGAGAAGTTCTTTAGAAATCAAATTATTGAGGTGGAAAAATTTTGGTGAGCAAATAAGAATATCCGATTTTGGCCAAAAATCATATGCTATAGTCCACAGTATAAAGTAGAAAATTGGAAATCATGATCTTGGGGATCGTCTTCTTTATTATTATTTTTTTTTAAGAGAAAAAAAAATGGTGTCCCATTTAAAATGTGGCCAGTACTTTTTTCTTTTTTTTTGAATCAGGGAAATTGTATATCCATTACAAGACCTTTCTGCTTTCAGTTAAGGTCATAGACAGACAAGAAGATAGTGGTAATACCCACAGGTAGTATGTAAAAATAGTCTTACTCATTATGCATTCAAATACGTACTACTCCAGAGGCGCTAGAGATACTTAGAGTGCACATCGGTACTTAATTTCCTAATACAAGAAATTTATTGTATTTAAACAAAACTAAAAACATAGGGATGGGTCTAGGGCAAACACCCCAGCCCACCTTAGAAGCCCAAAGGCAGCCCAGAGAGGAGTGACCCACTAGGCCCAACAAGGATGGCTTGACCCAAGCCCAACTTTCATCTTAGCCTCCCTGACTACACATGGATCCGGTGCAGCTTTGCAGGACCTTATCGCTGCATCCCAACTCCGCAACCCGCGTCGCAAACATGTCGTCACATCGCTGCAAGCCGCGCTGCCATGGCAACGTAGTGTCCAAGCCAAGACCAGCTTCCCACGATGCTCGATTCGATGCAGATCCACCGTCTAGCTACCCCTCCATCGTGATGGAGAGCGACCTACAGTGTACAGACGCTCTCCGAGTCCACGACGTTGTCCGAAACTCGCCGTCTAAACCATCAGCCAAACCTTGAGCCAACACCCCTCTTGCAGAGCTCCCGAGCAAGTAGCCTTTAAACACCCGTCCGGTAGCTGCTCATCCGCGGCAAGGAGACCCCCACCGACCTCGAGTGCCGCCAAATCCTAGACCCAAGAGCAGTCCGGGTTTTTTGGAGCAGTTAGAAGTAGTCCAACCCGAACTTTGATTTTTAAAAACATATAGCAGAAAGGTGGCCCAATAAATGTGCAAGAAAAAATTGAATTTAATCACTAGGGCGGAGTGGATGTGCACGGTAGGGCCAGACCGGTGGGCCGAAATAGCTATTCTGAATTCAGCCCAAGATAAAAGGCGCTAAAAGCCCAAAAGATGAGCCTCCTGCCATTTTATTTCTCTGGATTGAGATTAACAATGGTTGGAAATTTGTCTGATCTTGATTGAAGCTAAGAACAAGGCCATAGTTGGTTCGACGATACCAAAGTTGGTTTGTTTTCGGTGGGTGGTCGAATACCATTTTCCTCAACACTCTCTCTTTCTCTCTCTAAACCAAAACACTCTTTCTCTCTCTCTCTCTCTCTCTTGCTGTGTTTCTGTATTGAAGTGTTTGACAAACCATGAGTGCTCTTTCGAGCTCCTTCGTTTCACTTCAGAATCACAAGACCCACTTCTTGACTGGTAATCCATTTAATCCCCCTCTTACCCCTTTTATTTTTCATGTATGATTTGATTAATTTCAATCAAATTTTTGTTTTTTGTTTTTTTTTTTGAGATTGTTATATGCAATAGGATCAATTCTAGATTTGACATCGTTTTTGATCCAGTAAATTAGGCTTCTTTACTGAAAGATTGTAAAACTGAAATGCAAGAATTGCCCATTTCTGTAATACTATAATGTTTGTGACAAGTGTTATGGGGTTTAGTACCATCTTCAATGCCTATAGATGCTTCTTTACTTCATCTAAGCAGTTGAACATTTTTTTCTAGGGAAAATCTGAAAGAATCAATAAAGGGTATCATCAGAGTAGATTATTAGTCAAGTAACAGTTGCAAAAAGTAAACTTTTGAGCTATAAGTGCATAGAGTTAATCAGCTGGTATGTTTTAGCGTCTGCATTTATCACTTTCACTAGGCCACTTCAACTTACTTTCTCAGGATGTTAGTTGGGTTCTCTGAGTTTGATGCTCTTTCAGCTTTGGTCCAGTAATGCATGATTACATGGTAGGCAGTGTCTACGTCTGCCGCTTTTGTGGTCCTGATCAAACATGCAGTTTGCTAAATTACATTGGATTTCAAATATTCCATTTTTTTGTTGATTGTTTGCCGAATGTTTGATGCTAGGTTCTTCTTCGAAGCCAGTGAACCATTGTATTTTAAATGTTACGCCCAGTAAGCTTACATCAAACAAAAGGCCACTTGTTGTGCGAGCAGGGTATGAGTATACATTTCTATCAGTTGCTTAGGAGATAGTATAGCAGTAACTATGAGATATATGTGCACACCGGTTATCAGTGTAACCTTTTATGGTGTGCACATATATCTCATAGGCTATACTCAGCTATTAGTGTACTTTTGAATGTCTTTCCTGTCAGCTAATTCTGCTGTTTTGAGTATAACTTTTCATGGATACCAATTTAATCAACTTCAATTACTTCTCCCCGCTTCTTTTTCTTTTTGCATGTACAGTAGTGAAAAAAGTACTGCAGGCATCTTCGTTGGTGGATTTGTGTTGGGGGGCATAATTGTTGGAGCATTAGGCTGCGTGTATGCACCTCAGGTATGATGATTTGTCATTCAGTATCAATGCATCACATATTACTTGATTTTAGCATGTTACTGTAGTCATACACTCTGATTCTTGTGCAATGAGGACATAGTTTCTTGCCCCCCTCCCCCTTCCTAAGATTACCTTCTGTAGTTTAGGTAAAGTTATGCAGTTATCTGGTTAACTCACATATGACATTGTAGTTTATTTGAAAAGAGGGGCGTTTGATGTGGGCTTATGGACTATAGTGCTACATAGCTCATCAAAAGAGGAGTCAACATGTATAGTGACTCAAAAACATGTACTTGACTGACAAATAATCTCTAATCCAGATAAGCAAGGCACTTGCAGTAGCTGGATCAGATAGAAAAGAGTTGATGAAGAAGCTGCCAAAATTCATATATGATGAAGAAAAAGCTCTTGAGGTGAGAATTTATTTGTTCCTGCATTTAGCTTTGGTGATGAGAAAGGTTAGGATTATGCAGGTCTAGATTTATAGGAGGGAGAAAGATTCTTTTTCTCTTTTTTTGTGGAATCAGTGTGATTCCAAATGCCAGAAGAACATATTCTTAATTGGTTGAATCCCAAACCCTTTAGGGAGATTAAGTACTACCAGGATACAAAGCCAATGGCGATAAAGAGGAAGTATCTATGTTTTCTTTGGACAGGTAGGTCCGGCTTGAATTCTATTGCATATATGCGGCTTATTGCTTCTTAGTCTGACTATTTTTCGTTCTTGTTTTAAGTTTTGAACTTTTAAGGTTAAAAATATTGTTGACCAGCCCAATATAACTTTTTGGATTATGTTGTTTGCTCAGTTAGTTCTTATTTTGGATCTGAACGTATATGTTTTTTGGTTTTGTGTTTTGTGACTGACTACAGAAAACCCGCAAAATACTGGCCGAGAAGATTTCACAGCTAAATTCTGCCATAGATGATGTTTCTGCTCAGCTGCATGCAGATGATGCCCCCCCAAATGGAGTTGCAGTATCTTCAGATGAAATTGAAGCTTCCATATGATACAGTATCTGCAGAGTTTTTTGTTGAACTTGTTACATGTGTTTGGCATCGAGAAATAATGTTTAAAGTCTTCTTCTCATTTGTTTACCTTGTTTATAAGCATGGTTGAATACATAAAAGACAGCAGCTTCTGTAATTTGAAAACCGTAACTGTTTCTGGAATACTTATTTGCTATGTAAAAAGGAGTCCTTTTGCTTCTATTTAATTGTTGGGTTGGGCTTTAAACCAAATGTGGAGGTATTTGGTCCGTCAATGAACAACCCAAAGAACATCAAAAGTCTCCTTTCATTTTTTGGGTCTGAAAGGCTCGAAAGGCCATTCTTTATTTTTTTGCATTTTCACGACCAGCTAAATACCGGAAATTCTACCATACGTCCAACTGTTCAAGTACCAGTGTATCTTTTGTTCTGATTGGCTGATTAAGGCGATCTTTCGATACAAAACTCGGTAATGTCATACACCGGTGCATCATAGAACCTAGCATGGTCTCATTACATACATGAATATAAACCCCAAACACGGTAATGTCATATCCCACCGGTGAATCGTAGATCGTAGCCGATTGACATATTAGAGTGTAGCATGTATCTTTCGATAGTGTCTACAGAGTTTTAGTTGGACTTGTTACACGTGTTTGCCACCCAGAATAATGTTTAAAATCTTCTTCTCGTTTGTTTACCTTATTTATGAACATGGTTGAATAACCATCACGGATGACTGAGTTGATAAGAGCCTCCAGATGTGGAACCCCCAAATTAGGGTTTGAATTCCGTCCACGCTTATTGGAGTTAAATCTCAATATATTTTTACTTTTAGTGACCAGGGGAGGAAGTGTTCTGACATGATCTCCCGGCATGGATTAGTCTCTGGGCCTAGGAAGCCTTTGAGAAATCATGTGATCTAGATAAAAAAAAAAAAAAAAAAAACATGGTTGAATATATAAAAGACAGCAACTTCAGTAACTTGAAAACCATAACATGCAGTTTCTGGAATACTTATTTGCTTCAACATCAATTATCTATACATCATCGACTTGTTACTTGTTTGTATCAACAGGAAGCTTCCCATTGTTTAAAAGACTGAAAGGAGCCCTTTTGGCTTTTGCTTCTATTTAATAGTTGGGTTGGGATTTAAATCAGATGTGGAGCCGTGGAGGTACTTGGGTCGTCAATCTACGGGTGTTCAGAACATCAAAAGTCTCCTTAATTATTATTATTATTTTTTTGGGTCTGAAAAGCTCCAACTAACTAAATACCCGAAATTCTACTATACCCTTTAATATGGTGCATCTTAGGTTTTTCAAATATTAGATGCTGATTGGCTGATTAAGCCGAACTTCCAATACAAAACAATATAAGGTCATACATAAGAATGAGCAAACGGGGGATTCCACCGCCCCCGCCTCAAGTTTCCCCCACACCCCCGTTCTCCATATCTGGGGATATTTTCAAATGGGGGATTCTCTGCCCTGCCCCCACAGGGAACGGGTTCCCCACCCCCGCATTTGTCATTTTCTCTAAATGAACTTTTTTGGTTTTCTATTTTGAAATTTTTTATTTTCCATTTTTAAAATTTTTTTTTCTTTTTTTTTTTGACAAAAAATAATTCACAAATCACAATTATACGACAATCCAACGATAGGATCCTCATCACCTAGAGAATCATCTTTTCTGATTTATACGATAATCCAACGGTCGGATCCTCACGGATCTCCCTTAGGTTCATCCTCTCAAAATTATACGAAGATCCAACGGTCAAATCCTCACAGATCACCTAGAGGATCATCTTTACTAATTTATACGATGATCCAACGGTCAGATCCTCACGGATCGCCCTTAGGTTCATCGTCTCAAAATTATGTGAAGATCTAACGGTTGGATCATCCCGGATCGCCTTTAGAATCATCCTCACAAAATTATATTACGATCCAACGGTCAAATCCTCACGGATCACCTTTTGAATCATCTTTTCACAATTATACGAAGATCCAACGGTCGGATCCTCACGTATCACCTTTTGAATAATCTTTTCATAATTATACGACGATCTAACGGTCGAATCCTCACGGATCACCTTTTGAATCATCTTTTCACAATTATACGAAGATCCAACGGTCGTATCCTCACGGATCGCCCTTAGGATCATCCTCTCAAAATTATGTGAAGATCCAACGGTTGGATAGTCCCAGATCGCCTTTATAATCATCCTCACAAAATTATACGACGATCCAACGGTCGAATCCTCACGGATCTTCTTTTGAATTGCCTTTTCCCAATTACATATATGAAGATCTAACTGTTGGATCCTCATGAGGAATAAGAAAAATTATAAAAATGCCCAGGTTGGAAAAAAAAAATTGGGGAACCCGCATGGGTAATGGGAAACCCCACCCCCGCCCCCGCTTGACAAATGCGGGGAAAACCCGCGGGTACCCCGCCTCCCACCCCCGTTTGCTCATTCTTAGTCATACACCGGTGTATCATAGTAAAATGGTCTCAATAGTTACATGAATATAAAATCTTATTTTCATCCCCAAACACAAAATAAAATTTATGGAGAGGGAATACATTTTTCACAAGCAAACTGAAGAACTGGCGGCTGGAGTGGAAAGAGGCGTATTGTTTTTTAAAGCCTCTAGTTCCTCCTTTGGCCTGGGGTAAAATTATTTGGACAAAGTATATTACTCCTCGTATTTCTTTTTTGGTTTGGAAAGTACTAAGAGGGCGTGTCATATCAGAAGATTTCTTGCAGAAAAGAGGAGTATCGCTAGCTTCGTTATGTGTGCTCTGTCGCTGCCATGGGGAATCAGTGGAACATATTTTTCTTCATTGTAACTTTGCAGCTGCTTTATGGTCCATTATGTTGGGGAAGTTTGAGCTTCATGGTGTTCCAATCTCTATTCTTGCTCTTTTGAATATGGGGTTGTCAGCGGGACGCAGTCCTCAATTTCAGGATCTTTGGATTGCTTGTTTTTCATCGACTCTTTGGTTCATTTGGCATTGCAGAAACCGAGCTCGATATGAGGGTATTGAAGTTAGTGTGTCACAAGCTTGCCGGTTAATTTCTAGTCATGTTGCAGCCTTAAGTCGGTTGTCTTCGGGTTGCATGTTCAATAATGTGCAAGAGCTTTGTGTCATTAAAAGAATGGGCGCTATATGCAAACCTCGTCGGGCCCCTCGAATTATTGAAGTAAACTGGTTAACCCCCCCTTTTGGTTGGATCAAAGTTAATACTGATGGTGCATGGAAAATGGACTCCAACCAGGCTGGCTATGGTGGTGTTTATAGAGACTACAAAGGCTTGGTTATAGGTGCTTTCTCTTCTACTCTTGATATCCCTAGTTCTGTCGCTACAGAGGTCATGGCGGTCATTAAGGCTATTGAACTAGTTTGGGTTAGAGATTGGAAGTATGTATGGTTAGAGGTGGATTCTTCCCTTATACTTATTTTTCTCCGTTTTCCTCATCTGGTGCCTTGGAGGCTTCGTGTGCAGTGGAGCAATTGCTTGCATCGTATCTCTCAAATGCATTTCAAATCTAGCCATATCTTTTGTGAAGGCAATCAAGCTGCTGATGCCCTTGCCAACTATGGTGCTTCATCAGATGGCTTTACTTAGTGGGATTCAACTCCTGATTTTATGATGAGTCATTGTAATAGGGACCATTTAGGTCTTCCTAATTTTCGTTTTTGTTAATTTGTATTCTTTTGTTAGGAGGCTAGCGGCGCTTCTTATGCCTGTCCAACCTCCTTTCTCTTTGTAACCTTCTTTTCTTTAATAAATTTCACAATTTGGGTTCCAAAAAAAAAAAAAAAACTGGCGGCTGGAGTGGTTTCCAGATCGATCTTTATCGTTTAACCTAAGAGAAATTCTTCCTCATCATTCTTTAGTAATTAACATTCTGGGATCAAAACAGCAAGGAAATAAAGAATAAATATTAAGAATATGCATGAGACAAATCAAAGTCTGCAACGCATCGTCATCATAAGCTCGACTCCAAAACCCGAATCTGCACGGTAATGAAGGATGAGGAAACCAGAATGATCACAACTCTAATATGTCGATCCGCTCAATTAAATCAAACAAAATGAACTAACAACGACAATGAAAGCAGCATAATATAAAGTTTAAGCACGTAAGTAAGAGCTGGCTAAGTGGCTATACTTTAATTACTTAGTTAACCACATTATTCAGATTATCTAATTCCGCCAAAGACGATGTTTTTCTCTTCAACTTGAATACAAAATGATTGATACAACTCGCCAACTTGAACTGATTTTGACAAAAGAGGGGAAGTCAAATAATGTTGCCAACTAGTCACAAAGAGGTGCCTTGTATAAAGTATGTACTACAATCATAACTAGACAAACTTTAAAAATATATGAAACACATGTGCTTTATTTCGAACCAAAAATGATGCTATTGGTTCCGAACAAAAATCTAAAAGTGCAATAATTTTTTTTTTTTTAAATGTAACTGGATTTCGTGCACAAACTACAATTTCCTGCATCGATTCCAGCTTGTTGGTCAGTTTAAAATTATAGCATCAAGAAAATGAAAATAAAGAAAAACTATCCTGAAAAATATAGAGCAGTGAATACTAAGCAAAGGAACATAATAGGAGCCCATATCAATTCTTGGAGGAGATTATTAGGGTGGAGTCCATTCAACTTCAACTTGGACGACCTATCATCGATCTATTCATCTAATAATGTATAGGTCGGTCCAAGCTCAGCTAACTCTGAATCCCCACGAGATGTGAAACACATGGAACTATGGAAATAATGTGCTTGTCCTTTTAATTATTATTATTGTTTTTTTTTTCATATAAGATTAGTAGACGAACTCAATCAAGACATCTTTTATATATTTACGAATGAAAGACTTATGTCACTAGGCCAATTAATCGTGTGAGCAATGTGCTTGTCAATAACTCATGCCGAATATTAAGAAAGAATGCGATACTTAATGATGGTGTGTTGACAAAGAGATCCAAATCTGCAAAAAATATCTCTAAGTCATCCAGTTAATTCTTCGAGGAATAACATATAAATAATGCATAATGATGGTGCTATTCACACACCTATTTTCTCTATTCACACACCTCCTCTATTTTTCTATCACTTTAATTCAATTTTTTTTACAAATTACACTAACTACCTTACCTTGCAATTCCGATTCTTTTTCTTTTTTCTATTTGGCAAGTCAATCATGAATCAAACATTATTATGCAATAAATAGGCAAAGAACTAAATGGAAGCTACCCCCGAGGGGGAGACTCAAGTTAAACACTGATGGTGCTTTCTTTAGTGAGACTGGTAAAGGTGGAATTGGGGCAATCATTAGAGATGAGAACGGTGTGTGTGTAGCTGCCATTGGTTGTCCCTTTTCCCATGTTCGATCTGCTATTAAGATGAAATTTGAAGCTATGAGAGCGGGACTCCTACTTCTCATTCACCAAGATATGGATAACGTGGACATTGAAACGGACTGTACCATGGTGATTGATGCACTTGATAGAGACACAGAAGATTTATCTGAGGTAGGATGTATTGTAGAGGATTGTAAAACTTATTTGCGTTCAATTCCTTCTTCATCACTCTGCTCTATTTATCGTGAAGCAAATGGTGTGGCACATAGATTGGCCCATCTTGCTAGTGTTGATTACTTAGATGATTATTGGTTAGATGAGACACCTGTGATTATCCAGGATGTTCTCTATGAGGATGCTTGTACTAGTACTCGAGGTTTAGGTAATATGTTCCCCTCACTGTACAATTATCCATCTATTATTAATAATAGTTCTGGCGTGGGGCTGAGCCTCCCAGTTAAGCTGGGTTCCACACCCCGTTTAAAAAAAAAAATCAATTTTCCTTTACCTATAAATAAAGGAAAATAATATGTTCATTAAGTGGAATAACCTCTATTATTAGACGAGAAATATGCTTCCAAGGTAATTAGATTCATCCAACTGAATCAAAATTGTAAAATTTGTCCTCATATAGGTAGGAGGGGTAAGACGCATGCTCTACTCCCTTATTGTCTCGAGTTCCAATATTGCACCTAGCGTACTAGAGTTTCTCATCTCTTATAGATTGGTAATAAACAATTTTCAAACGCAGTCTGCAACTTTGAGAAATTTGTAGGTAACAAAACAATAATAATAATAATAATAA
This sequence comes from Rosa lucieae, assembly GCA_024704745.1. Taxonomy (NCBI): domain Eukaryota; kingdom Viridiplantae; phylum Streptophyta; class Magnoliopsida; order Rosales; family Rosaceae; genus Rosa; species Rosa lucieae. The sequence continues at coordinate 8,473,933 of CM045493.1, forward strand.
ATTAAAGTATAGTTCAAAATCAATTATTTGATGAGACTAACCTGAGGGGCTAGACAGATACACGCATAATTAATGATATGAACTCTTAATATAATGTTTTTTAGATAACTGTATTGTTAGAATACTCACCCATAAATAATAAGAATGTATTATGCAAGGCTGAGGACAAACTTTGCAATTTAGATTCAGTTAGATGAACGTAATTACCTGGAAGCAGCTTCATATTCTAATAAAGGTCATTCCACTTAATGAACATATTATTTTTCCTTCATTTATAGATTAAAAAAAATTGATTTATAGTATAATGATGTATTGATGTTTGATTCATGATTGACTTGCCAAATAGAAAAAAGAAAAAAGAAAAAGAATCGGAATTGCAAGGTAGGGTAGTTAGGGTAATTTGTAAAAAAGAATTGAATTAAAGTAATAGAAAAATAGAGGAGGTGTGTGAATAGAGAAGATAGGTGTGTGAGTAGCACTGACCTATAAATAATGTACATACATATTTAAATCATATACATATACATATCAATGTACATGCAATGTTAATATACAGAAGCATTGTTTTCTCGTATATACAACGCCATTAATTGTTGTTCTACAGTAATCAAAACCAAGGCTCAAACTCTTGTATGATGGTTGATTAAGTAAAAAAAGGTTATTGTTTAAGGATATCTCTATTTGTGTTTGGCCCAAACTCTAGGTTACTTGACCTAGTGGTAATAGGGTTTAATTAGAAGAATCTAGAGATTATCTTTCCTTGTATGATTCTAACTCTATGCATTGTAATCCTCTATATAAAGAGGCCCCTATTATCAATGAGAATACACAGCGATTATCTCTCAATTTCTGATTCCCTAAAACACGTTATCAGCACGAAGCCCTAACCCTGAAACAAATAGCCAAACCCTGATTTAAGAAGCTAAAAACCTTGAATCCGAATACAAAACCTTGAACCCTTTTCTGCCTCCACCTCACACATTGAAGAACTCGATCCCAGGAGTCCAGAACCGGCGGCCCCACCCTAAGAACAGGTCGGAAACTTACCGAACCGGCCACCAGAAGCTCCATACAACTGGCAGCAAATATTCCACCGGTTCACCATCTTCCAGACCTCCAATTTCCACCAAATTTTGGTAGCAGAAGCCCATTGATCTGAAGTTTCAGGAACCGGAAGAAAAAGTACAAAAACCGGCCTAAAAAGGAGTGAACCGGCCACCTGAGTTGCTGCATCTTGAACCGGCAGAAAAGAAGAAAAAAAAAAAAAGAAAAGGTAGAGAGCAAAAGAAGCCCAGAAGCCCAAGCCCACTGACGCAGACCCCACCGCCACGTTAGCACCCTGGCCCACTGCCACCTCAGCAAACAGGGACCCACTGCCACCTCAGCAAATAGGGACCCACTGCCACATCAGCAACAGGGACCCACTGCCACCTCAGCAAACAGGGACCCACTACCACGTCAGCAGGTCAACGGTCAACTATTTTCCGGTGACTTTTCCGGCCATTTCCGGCCACTTTCAGGCACATTTTCCGGCAACTTTTTCCGACCACTTTTTCCCGTCAAATTTTTCTGCGACCTATTTCGAGGTATTTTTTACTAAACGTTCCCGTTTTTTTAGAGTTTTTAAATTCAATTTCTCTTCTTTTTCGGGGACTTGCAACCTCCATTCTTCTACCCCCCCTTCTTCATTATAGGGGAGACCAAATTAAGCCGAACTGTGGGGGTTCGTGCTCACTCCAAGCTTAGAGCTTGTTGAGATCTCTAAACTTAGAGTTTGTAGAGAATTTATGATCGACCACTTACATAATTGTTTCGATCTAATCTAATATCTCTTCGAAGAGACTACGCTCGGAAATTCCTAATTTCTTGGAAGCGATTACGCTTACAAATTTCATATGTTTTCGTGGTAGCCTACTTCGCTCCGAAACTAACTCTAATTTCTTGTTCTCTTTCAGGTTGAGTAACCCGAACAAATTGGACTTTGCTCCATTGGGAACAACTGGCTCTGGATATCACAGGTGGGTTCGTGATATCCTCCAGCATCTCAAGGCTGTAGGAATCTTGGATATGATTCTCGAGCCTAGCCAGGACGTGATAACTGTTGAGCAAGCTCAAGCTTTGGAAGCAAATAGAGCAGCCTTAGAGGCAAATAAGGTGAAAGCCATCATCCTAATGACTCGTCATATGGATGATTCGCTCCAGTACGAGTATATGAATGAAGAATACCCTAGAAGGCTGTGGGTCTCACTCGAAGAAAGATTTGGCAACGTCTGTGACTCCTTGCTTCCTGACCTAGAAGTGAGATGGCATAGCCTCCGCTTCTGTGATTTCAAGTCAGTTCTTAACTATAACTCGGAAGCACTTCGCATTAAATCCTTAATGGAATTCTGTGGTAAAGAGATCACAGATGCGATGTTGATTGAGAAGACTCTCTCTACCTTCCCCGTCTCTGCATTGATGGTTGCTAAGAACTATCGAATTAATGTTACTGCAGGACAGATCACAAGGTTTCATGAGTTCATTAGAGCTATGAATGTCGCTAAAAAGCATGACAACATCCTTGTGAAGAACTATAATTCGAGATCCGTGGAAATAGAGCATATTCCGGAATCCAATTATAGTCGCACCTCTAAGAGAGGGCGCCAAGAGCGCCTAATCTTTGGTATACTTCTGGACATTCTGATCCATATAATCGCTCTACTTGGGAAGGTAACCGCCAAAATAGGCGAACACGGAACCGAAGAGGTGAACATGGAAAGAGAGAGGGAGGCAACGCCTCTGGCCATGTTGGTGGCGCCACCAACACTAAGGGCCATCTAAATGACGCTTTCAAAGCAATGAAGTTCGAGCAAAGAGATGTATGTTCTCGATGTGGAGTGTCTGATCATTGGGCACACATTTGTAGAGCTCGTGAAGAACTTGTCACCGCCTACAAAGCATATTGTGAAGCAAGAGAAGCTCACTATGTGGAACAAGAAGATCAAGAAGATGATCTAAAGTGAAGGGTTGAAGACTATAAATCTGGCTGGGATCAATAGATCGCCAATTCTGTTTGAGTCTTTATTTTTTCAAGAGATGTAATGGGCAATTGCCATATACTTTGTAGTAAATGCCAATGGTTTAGTCTTTCTTCAAAGTAGGCTCACCCAAAGTAAGTGTGATGTCTAGGAAGGTTTTGAGATTAGTGGTACTTAAGCGAGCCTTGCTCCACCGACATCTCTCTACTCACCTGGTCACATTTATTTTGGAATTATCGAAAGAAGTTAGAGGACTACCATTGTTTTGCATTAGCTAGCATTTGGATTAGATTCTCCTAATGGTTAAGAGACAATGATGTACTTTGTTGGCTTATGAATAAAATTTCGAGTTCTTTTCATTATGACTCAATTTTGATTCTGAGCATATGACTTTGTGACTGCGATGGCTGGGCCATCAGTATTAATTCAAGGACATGGAATAGCCCAAGTTCCACTTGCCAAATGGCACCTTGATTACAGCTGTCACAGAAACTCTCTATGCTCTTAGGGCAAATCGTATCCTATGAATAGCCAACGAATTCCATGCGAAAATGCATGTAGAGAACGGAAATGAGTTCCTTTGCAATACCTTTAATGATTGCGAACAAAGACGCATCTTAGAGAAGTTTATGTGTCTCTCTAGTGGACTCTATGTCACTATTCGAGCTATTAATCCAATAAAAGTTATGAGAGAAGATCTCTTGGATTTAGACACATATTGGCTTTGTCACGATAGGATAGATCATCCTAGTCATGATATGATGATCCGTCTACAAAGACTTCACATGGACATCCTTTCTCTCGAGCGAAATGAAGCATGAATCAAAAGTTGATTCCTAGACTACGTGTGACCGACGCTGCTGCCTAGGGCACTGCCTCAGTCCACCACCAGCTTAGGGCTGGCGCAGTCCCTATCCATGACGCCATGGATGGCGTCCATCATGGTGATGGCGCCCCAGGTGATGCTGCAATCACCAACTTGCTTCAAATAGCGTTTTAGACGCCCAGACCTAACCAAAATACTCAATGGTTGCTTCTAAGGTCTCTCGCTCGTTTTACAAAGCCCGTTCCTTAGGGAAATTAGGACTGAGACTGTCTTATGCAAAGGATATGACATTACTCATTCTGTTCTTACAAAGAATCCGTAGGGTTTTTGTGGATTGATTCAACCAACTTGCGGACGCTTAAATATTTCATGATATTGGTTGACACGCAAACACGCTGGTCACGTGTTGTGCCATTGTCCACCTATAAATGCTGCTTACGCTACACTCCTAGCACATATCATATGACAACGGGCTCACTCCCCAGATCATCCTATTCAGTCAATTGGATTTGACTATGCTAGAGAGTTTACATCAAAAGACTTTCGATGGATATTGCAATGGGCTTGATGTTGGACATCACATTCCCATGCACACACCCAAACGGTCTTGCGGAAACGACTACGATGATAGTCCGGACATTGGTAATGCACACCAATCTCCTTATATCCGCTTGGGGTAATGCAATATCGCATAAAGCTATGCTAATTCGTCTACGACCCACCGCCACTCAATGTACCTCTGCATTACAGCTAGTGACTGGGTACAAATATCGTACTTACGCATATTTAAGTGAGCCATTTATGTGCCAATTGCGCTGCCACAACGCTCTATGATGGGTCCTTACAGACAAATGGGCAACTACATTGGATTTGAGACTCCAGAAATCATCCGCCACTTAATGCCCTTGCAAGGCGATCTCCTTACCGCTAGATTTGCGGGTTGTCACTTTGATGAGACAGTCTTCCCATCGTTAGGGGGAGATAAGAACATGGATGTTCAGCAGGAACGACAGGAATTGTCGTGGCCTGTCCCCACTATGTCTCATCTCGATCCCTATTACAGTGACGAGATCACACAAATATGCTGCAAACATGCCTGCAAGGAAGGACGTTCCTACGAGAGGAAGTAGCGCCACCCTACACAGAGGTAGGCATGGCACCAACGCCAAAGAGAGTGGCACTCTGGCGTTACAGGCCATGGCCCCAGCTAGGATGCATGGAGAGGCCCGTGGGTTAGAAGGATACTTTGGCACATTCCAATCCTTTGATCATCAAGACTCAAAATCCGTCTCATGAGTATCTTCCGGGTTATGGTTATCGTTTGGGGACGCCTCAACGTCAGAACCTATTCCTGAGAATATAGAGCTCTATGAAACTTACACTAGTGTACATGAGACGTGGGATAGAAACTCCATCATAATTGATGATGTAGTTGCGTATTTCGTTGCGCAGGAGTTTGTTGAGTCAGATGATATCGAACCACGCTCGTTGATGAATGAATACCAACGTAGAGAGATTTGGCATAAATGGAAATATGCGATCCAGGTTAAGATGGATTCTTTAATGAAGAGGAAGGTTTTCGAGCTAGAGATGCCAACACCTCCTAACATAAAACCTGTTGACTAATGGGGTCTTCGTTAGAAAGCGTAGTGAGAAAAAGAGATGGTAATCTCGCCTTATGGCGCAAGGCTTCTTACAAAACGCCCTGGAATCGACTACGATGAGACATATTCTCTCGTAATGGATGTCATTGCACTCCACTGCCCTGTCAGTTTGGTAGTTTCCGAATAACTGAACATGCAGCTTACAAATGTGGTCACTACGTATCTCTATAGGGATCTAGATACGGAATATACATGAAGGTTCATGGTGAACTTCATTTACCCAAGTCAAGTGGCTCTAGACCATGGAGCGCGTTTACAAAGAGGTTGAAACGCTCACTAAAGTGACTACTTGATTGGGAAGGGATATGCCCACGCGTTTCCATAACAAGTTTCGGATTCTATCGCTGTTCACGTTGGACATGATCTTCATTAGAAGCCCTTAAAGAGTTAAGGGAAACCGCTGAACACTTGAAATCCGATGTTTGAGATGAAGGATTTTGGGAGAACACGATTATGTCTCGGTTTAGAACTTGAGCACCGTGTCGATAGATGCTTAGGCATTTTGACAAGGTCAAGCCTTCAAGCACCCCCATGATCGTCCATAGTCTTGATCCTGAAAAGGATCCTCTTCGTTCGAAGGATGATGGCGAAGATACGCTAGGGGCGGAAATGCCCTAGTTAAGTACAATAGGCGCATTATTGTACCTAGCTCAATGCACAAGACCGGACATCTCATTTACCATGAATTTGTTAGCTAAGATATAGCTCTGCGCCAACGCGACGCCATTAGATTGGTGTAAAAGATATCCTTCAGTACTTGAGATGTACGATTGATATGAGTTTATTCTATCCCTACAAAGAGATGATGGATTCGGACCCATCACACACCAGGTACATCGCCAACACTGGCCTGCGTCCACTATCCCCATCCCAAAACGACATGTGTTTTGGAAGGTTTTGCTGATGTTGGGTATCTCTCTGACCCACACAATGGTCATTCCCAATCCGGTCAAGTGTTCACCATGGGAAAAGACCGTGACATCTTGGAGGTCTACAGAATAGACCTTGATCGCTATATCTTCGAACAATGCAGAGATCATTGCTCTTCATGAAGTGGTTCGTGAATGAATATGGATTGGATTCATAATTACGCATGTTCGAACAATTGTGGTTTGAAGTCTACCACAGATGAGCCTAACGAGCATTTAGGATAATGCTGCTTGTTTTGAAGAAATGAGGCAAGGCTACATCAAAAGCGATAACACCAAGCATAATCAGCAACAACAGACTCTCCTCGAGATCAAAGTGAACTAGGTTCGATCTGAGGACAGTGAGGCAGACTTGTTTACTAAGTTATTGCCTAAATCCACGTTCGAGAAACATGTGGCAAGAATTGACTTGCGGAAATTATCTGAACTCCCATGATCGTAGTCATCAGGGGGAGGCGCAGACATCAGGGGGAGATGTCTACATGTTCACCTCGAATCGTGAAGGGTGTGTTGTGCTCTTTTTCCCCTTCGACCGAGGTTATTTTTGTCCCACTGGGTTTTTGTTACTCGGCAAGGTTTTTAACGAGGCAACGAGAGAAGCACCGCGTTTGGACAACACAAGGGGGAGTGTTTAAGGATATCTCTATTTGTGTTTGGTCCAAACTCTAGGTTACTTGACCTAGTGGTAATAAGGGTTTAATTAGAAGAATCTAGAGATTATCTTTCCTTGTATGATTCTAACTCTATGCATTGTAATCCTCTATATAAAGAGGCCCCTATTATCAATGAGAATACACAGTGATTATCTCTCAATTTCTGATTCTCTAAAACAGTTATTTATTTATCTATATTATTATTCACAAAAGATGTTTTGTTAACTAAAATAAAAAAATTTGACAGGTTTAATCCTGAAAAATTAAAAAATTTTAAGAATAAATTAAATTACAAATAAAATTTTAGATTAAAAAATGATCCCACAACCCTCATTTTTCTCTCTTACTGCAATGCACAGTTGGAGCATTTCACATGAGCCGAAAGGTACTCATTTATGGGGAAGACTCCAATTCTCCAATCATTTACGGAAGAAAATCAGCTGTCCCAAATTCTGTCTCTCCAATAAACATTATCCACCTGTCCCTAAATAGAGACTTAACTCTGTTAAACTTATATTATTTTAGTTAAAGGATAAAAACACAACCAAATAATCGTGACTGGTTTCATCTTCTATTTTCTTTTCCTTCAAACCCAGCTAGCTAGATACCAGCTAAAACAATCATACCAATCTCTAATTGTAATCCAGTGATAGAACAATTGAATGTAAAAAATTGCAGGAAAATGGGACAAGTGTAACTTGGATTCATGCATGACGATGGATCGATTAACAAACCTGGCAAACAAGATGAGCCCTTAACGAAGCCAAATTACGACCTAATTAAATGTACTGAAAAGCCAAATTAATCAAAGACAAACCCCAATTGCCGACGAATCCAATCACTGCATCGAAGATTGCTTTCTGGGATCACAGAGAGCCCAGATTGAAGGAAACGCCAAATCGAAGATCGCTTTCTTATTCCCTTGATTTCCAGACCTCTTAATTATCTCTTTTCAATCTTTTTCATAAATAACAATCTGTCCGTTAATCTATCTTGGACTTGACGGAATCGTGCACAGACGCTTATCTTCTTCAACCTTGGGGTTGACGGTTGACGGTTGACGGTAGCCGGCTTGTCGTCTTTGGAAGATGATGAAGACGACGAGCGGTGGTCGGCGTAGATGACGACTCTGGTATCACGTACTTCTGGCACTGGGCGTTTATCTTCAAGAATAAAAAGAGGCCGTTTTTGTTATTTCTCCTCTAAGATAGTTTAACGGAGTTAAGGAAACTGTTAAGCTATGGACAGCTGTGACAGGTACCGGGACACAGGTGATTTCACATAAAGCCTTCACCAAATCCATTCTATAACGAAAGAGTGCATTATTAGTCTATGAGATTTGATTGAAAACACCGTGTGTGAATCAATATCTACATACCTAGAAGGATCGATCTCTCTGAATAGGTATAATTATGACAAACTCTTTAATCTGATGTACCACTTACATCTAATTAGAAATAGTAAGAGTAGGAAATATTTACACCATTTCACTCGCATTTACATAGAACAATTCTCAGGTTCACTTTTTGGGGTGAAGCAGCATATTCACCCTCTCTTATTATTAATGCATAATAACTTTTTAATTTTCTAATTCAACCATTCAAGTTGTATAATGTAATTCAAAAATTAATTCTGTAAAAAATTATTTCGAATATATTATATCATAAGAACCGTTAAAAAATTTATCACTAATATGTTCGTCCGACCTAAATTTTCCTCTTGATATATACACACACACACAGGTGATAACTGTGATTCGGGTTGATGTCTACACTATTCATTTTATGTTATTTCTCTACAGTACGGTGTTGTGATATAAATATTGATCATGATCACTACTGGTAGTATTTTGGTCCACCCAAACTTTTAGTTGCACTGACAAATTTGAAGTTGTCTATTTAGATTCAGTCATTCAGATCGAGCCTGACTCAATATTATTCTAATACACACAGCATGTGGTCTATTCACTGTCGTGTACGTTTTTTGTGTGTATTATATCGAGGAAAATCAAAGCTAGCTATAGCGAATTTGTAATTTGTTGGACTCTTCTAAAATATATATGCAGGCTCAGAAAAGTTTTTGGTATTTTGCAAATATAGACTATATTTTGTATATATAGTAATAATCAGGCTAGTTAGATGTATAGCTGCAGCAACAACAAAAGTTCGGCCTTACCCTAATAATAATGTCTTGAAGTGGCCCGTTTACTTTATAAATGATTAACTTCTAGTGCATCCATCTTCGATCTGCTTTCGTTTTTGTTTGATTGAACTGGTTTAGAATTAATCTGATTTCACCACAATCTTCACTAATATTCATACATATTGAAAATTATATAGTTATTTAAGATATGTAGTTGAAATACGATATGCCTATAAAACAATAGATGATACTTGATGGTAATTAAAAGTTTATTTAATTAAATTATTTTTTGCAAGTTTAGCTAGGATGAACCAAAATATGAACCGTTTCTTTGATCATTGCTATATACTTTTACGGTTTCCATTTGCGGTCAACTTTTCTAGCTAGTGAAGTGTGAATTGTAGCATATATAGCTTGAAATAATTTACTTTTAGTTATGTGCAACTAGGTCCAGCTGGCTGATTAAGCAAGAAAATGGGGGTTTCCATGACTACATGCAGTCAATTGCAAATGCAAACTTCCAACTAATTAACCCATCAAATAATCGTGGAACCTAATTAACTTATGGAGGTGGAACCATATTGATGTTCATGCATGTGGAGGTTGTCTAGCTAAGCTCTATAAATACTTGGAATCAGTAACATGCATGGCATACCCTTTCTAGTATATTTGGAAAAAAAATAAAACCAAACAGAAAAGTAGCTCTTCAATATTAGTACTACCATAGCCAAGAGCTAGCCACCATTGATTGTAGAGATTAACGCGAGAGATCGAGAGTCGATCGAGGAGTCTTGGATGGTCTTCATGCTTTCTAGCTCTTCCTTTTAATCACCACCCTCCTAAAGCTTTCCCCTCTCTAACTCCCATTTCTTTTTCCTACCAGACGATGATAGCTGGTGTCGGAAACTTTAACTCTTCGGCATTCCACACCCAATTCCAGGTATATACTTCCGTGAATAATGAATATTTAACTCAGATCTGCATACACTTCATGTTTCTGGTTTTACTTTCTCGTACGTTCATGCGAATTCTTGGTTGTTTATTAATTCTTTAACTTGATTAGTGGTTAATAATGAAGAAGGAATGAAGATATGGTTATCGTCTTTCTCTGTAATTTAGGAACACATACATAATTGCAGACGCCTGACTCTGACATTTTAATGCATACTTATCTTTCTCTCTACCACACTTCAATTTTTGGCGATGTTTTTGTCCTTTTTTCAAAGAAAAAGAAACAAAATGAAAATAATCTTACTCATTACCAATTGCCATGGAAGATATGACAGCTAGCTTTGCGTTCTAAACAATTCCACGTCTAATCTGAGTTCGCGTATTGGCCGACCATTCTTCTTATTTTTCCTTTTTCATTCTTATCTGCAAAAGAAAGGATGATGACGAAAACTTATTACACGTCTCGGTGATATGGAATTGATGTACGTAACTTCCACGAACGGCGCGTAAATCTTCGAACAAGTGATTTTTCATGTGGAGACTTTAATATTTAGACCTAAAAATATGCCTAAAATAAATTTCATAACTTAGGGTAGGAATTTTTTTTATACATTAATGTATTGGAACATTAAAAATAGACTAATTCTCTACAACAGTAAACTAGCTACATCTCTTGATCCCTGCGGAAAAGAAGTAGTCTAATTGTTATGTGATTAGGTTTTGTTTTTGTTATTTTGGTATGTGCCCTAGCTCTTTGGCTCTGTCCCCTTTCTTAGACCTGTGGGGCTGTGACCAAACATCACCTTTCTTGGCCCCATTTAGGGTCCTGATCTTTAACTCCTTCAGAATGTGGAGTGTTCTTACCACTTCCACGCCTTTAGGATTCGGCTCCATCATGTTTCTGTCAGCTATCAATTATTAGTCCAACTTACTTAAAAAAGCGCACCAGAAATTGGAAGGGAATCAAATTCTAGAGCCTAAAAATCATTTGGTTGGGTCCAACTATACTTCATGTTCATTCTAGATCATTGTATTTGCATATTTAGAATATAAAGAATATAAAGATATAAAGGGGGAAAGGGTCATTTACTCATTTATGGTATGGCCAACCTGGTTCCACTCCAATTGGGTTTCAAAAACCAATTTGCAATCAAATTCATGAACCCGAGTAAAATATCCAGAAAAGTTTTGAAGCGAAGTTTTTGACACTTCTAACAAATTTGAGATGCGTCCGATATTTTGGTGCAATAATAGAGACGAGAGCTCCATGATGGGAGTGTGGTACTGAAGCAAGTCTTGACAAATGTTGAGTATCTTCATGGTTATTTCCTCCCAAAGTTCACATGCAACGGCCTTTTACACTCTGGCCCTTTCCCTGTAAATATTAAAGCTCAATTCTTTGATTTTAACCTGCTTTGGACTTTTCTGATTAAACCCCTTGGTTTTGTTCTGTTCCTCAGGTTTCTGCTTCTCTTCCTTTGGAATTGTTTTAGCAAAGTTACAAAGAGGTTTTGAAGCTTCTCAAGCAGAGATTGAACACTTCCAAAGCTAGCACATTGAAGCAGACTTAACTAAACAGAAGGAAATCGAAAGGTACGCAAAAAGAAAAGAAAAAAAAGATGGGTTTCTGGACTCTGCTTGAGGTGGCATCTATGCCAGTTCTGCAAGTTTTGATCATCAGTCTGTTGGGAGCTTACCTGTCTACTGAGTATTGCAATCTTCTTCCTTCAGGCGCCAGAAGATCCTTGAATAGGGTATGTCATTTCAAATTTAAGCATGATCCTGCTTGTTTTCGTTTGATCTCGAAAGTTGTTGAGGTTTGATTTGCAAATGCAGATAGTGTTTGTGGTGTTTACACCCTCCCTCATGTTTGCTAGTGTTGCCAAAACTGTCACATTTGATGACATCATTTCATGGTAGGCTACATTTGTATGAAATTTCCCATTTTCTTGAACTTTTCGGATTCATGGAGACCTTGATCATTCATGTTTCAGGTGGTTTATGATTGTCAATGTGGGACTTACATTTTTGTTTGGAACCATTCTTGGATGGTTAGTGGTAAAGATACTGAAACCAAAGCCTTATCAGGAAGGCCTTGTAATTGCTACATGTTCATCAGGTAATTCATGGTCAATTTTTTTCAGAATTCTCACACTGGTGTAATTTGCTCGTGAACTAAATCACTAATTATTATGCTCAATCTTGTTGAATATATAGCAAACTTGGGAAACCTTCTACTTATAGTTGTGCCAGCAATTTGTCATGAGGATGGGAACCCTTTCGGCGATCATGAAGTTTGTAGCGCAGTTGGACTCTCCTATGTCTCGTTTTCCATGGCGGTAAGAAATCACTTGCACTTCATGATGTAAATCAGTGAATTATGAAGTTGGTGCTAACAATTTTTCACTTGGTTGGTAATGCAGCTTGGTGGTTTCTTCATTTGGACTTATACTTATCAGCTGATAAAGTCCTCATCTGTGAAATTTATAGCGCTTCAAGAAGCAGAAAATGAGACCGCGAAGAGGCCAAACAAGGATTTAGATGCTGATGGAGCAACTCACCTTCTCAAAGGAGGAGATGAGGAGCAGGGCTCTATTGTAGTCTCATCTAAATCTGCGGATCACCCCCCTGCTGTAAGTTCCTCCTAATGTCATACTAGGGATCAGTTTCTGGCTTATGTGCAAATATTAACTCAAATTTTTCTTTGGACTATGTGGATTACTCAAATAGCAGATAGTACCTCACGAACCAGATGTATCATTCCCCCAAAAAGTATTAGCGTTCTTTAAACAGATTTTACATGAGTTACTGGCACCACCAACTCTAGCTGCAGTGAGTTTTCATAGCATTTTATCTAAATTATATTAGTAAATGCTTCAGAAGGCCTTAAGACTGAAACATAGGTTGCATATTTGCTTGATTTGATGTCTATGATCAGTTTATTGGATTTGTCTTTGGGGCAATTCCATGGCTTAAACGCTTGATAATTGGTGACTCCGCCCCCCTCCGAGTGATCCAAGATTCAATTGCACAACTTGGGTGAGTAATTGCTAGGTTCAGAGCTTAAAGCATCCCCTATGCTTCATTCAAACATTTTTTCAAGCTAATTAACAGCTAATGCACTGTGCAGGAATGGAACTATTCCTTGTATCACACTTATTCTTGGAGGCAATCTCATCCAAGGTAATGGAGCAAAATTAGATATTCAAATTTTCCAAGATTAGACTACTTTCTCAAGATCTAACAGAGTTACTACTACTATATGCTTGTGAACAAATAGGCTTACGAGCATCGACAATCAAAATACCTGTCATCCTTGGAATCATCGTTGCACGATATGTTCTACTTCCAGTAATTGGTATTTGGATTGTAAAAGGAGCAGACCAACTAGGGTTTCTCCCACCAGACCCTTTGTTCAAGTTTGTGCTGATGGTTCAATTCACATTGCCACCTGCCATGAACATTGGTAAGCAAGCAATTGCAATATTTGTTAACACTTTACTGAACTAGACCTAACCAAACAATGCAGTTCAATTCGGCGTACTGAACGCACTATTGGAGTACTTACATGAATACATGATGCAAATGCAGGTACCATAACCCAGCTGTTTGATGTCGCCGAGGCAGAGTGCTCGGTCATCTTCCTGTGGACGTACTTGGTCTGTGCCCTAGCACTTACCGTGTGGTCTACAGTCTACATGTGGATCTTGTCTTGAATTGTTGAGGGTGGCAAAGCATTCCTCAAAAGTAGCATGTAGCATTATTTTTTTTTTTTGTTACAGATTCGCACGCAAGAGCGTAGGATGGATCTGGGTTTCTATATCTTCTCCATTTTCTGATTCAATTGGTTTCAAAGTAAAATTTTTGTTTAGTGTGATTTGCGAGAGTCCGTAGGTCACCTGCTTTTATTTACTTGATGTGTAGTAGCAGTAAAGTATGAAGAGAAACAGGGTTCAGTTTGGTTTTCATAGGTCAATGATTCTCAAGTGTCATTGACTTTATGTAGCTTTGTGAAATATTTGTTCTAGTGATTGTTCTCCTGGAATTGAAATCAGTAGGGTACAACCAACTGGAACTGCACAGATCCTGCAACCGTCCAAACCTACTTTCACTTGATTCCATGTCCGTGACCCCGGAGGACCAGTTTTAACAGTTGAAGACTATGGACAACCTTTACCGACGATTATTTTGGTCGGCAAAATGGGTCTTCAATGTTTTCAATTACAAGTTAACCATCAAAACCAAAGTTTAACTAGATTTTCATTGAAACAAGAAAGGAGAAAGAATTGGGTCGGGCAGCTTGACCACGTGGCTTGTCCAACATTCCAACCATGGTCTACCACCTAAGTAGTAGGAACTGTAGGATTCACATTTTTGAAGCAAAACCAACCAAGTATGACTTGCGAAAATAGCAATTCTCAGCAGGGCTTCCCAATACACGAAATAGAATGACATTTCCATACAATCTTCAACCTACCAGTCTGCTTCTAATCTTTCAGCTCTTACAGTAATTTTGTGAACGGTCATGCCAAGAAAAAAGATCAAGTTAAATCAAATGAAACTATACAATCTTCCTGTGCCGCAACCCCTGCTCACGATTGATAGAACCAAGCATCAATAGCTCCTGGCTCACACAACTGTCCAGGGTATAGGGAGGACAGGTTACTCATTACAACAGCTTAAGCTCGAGTTTCGGTCTATTAGGCTGGGGCTCGACAATCTCCAAATGGATTCTCACTGTCTGCAGAACGCTGTATGAAATGCTGCCATCCATTTTTCTAATCTTCTGCTGTTGTTCATCTACAAACCATTCTCCACTTCCCTTCTCACCTCTTGGGGTCAAGTACACAGGCCCTTCTATGCCAAACCTGCAAGAGAGACAAAAAGAGTTTACTTCATAAGAACAATATCCAAATGAAAATCACAGGAAGTAGTATTAAATTGGACAACTGATTTGATAATCACACAAATAGAAAGTAGCCAGAAATTGTAATCAGAAGAAAATAATGTACTCTTCACAAATGTAATTACACATTGGGCAAGATTTCCGCCCTTCCACACACACACACACACACACATTCAAATTTAATCAAATGGAAGGGAGGCTTCTGAATGAGTTTAGAAAACATACTGGGGGACAAATACAAAAAATCCATTGGATCTTATCCTCACAATTCTTGCCTCCGCATCCGTTGGCCTGCCCAAGCCAAATGAATATGAGAGAAATAGACAAAGACGGAGACAGAGAGAGACAAAGAAAGAGGTTCATACCGTGTTCTGAAAAAAATCAGAGTATGGAGTTCCACTGAGGCCCTGCTTGCCATCTGAGCATTCCTATGTCGATAGTTTAAATCTGTAACACAACACATGAAGCAGCAAATATGAGAAATACATAGCATTACAAAAATTGACAAGGCATTGGACAGTCTATAAAAGATATTGGGATAATCTTGGTTTAGAAAAGCAAATATGATTAGAAAACTTATGTTAGTGCAGTGTACGGAAAATGGGCTTATTTTAAGTACAAGCTGATGGCTGCAGATACATTATTGTTATACTATCACTTCTGAACATGGGAGATATCTAGGCATAGGAGTAAGTATTCTAATATAATACTCAAAGCAAAAAGTTCGATATGAAAAAATCCGTACTTTCAGCAATACTATTGAGTTGGGGTCCATCTTGGAATACAGTTGGAAGCCTGTGTATACCCAGAGACGCAGCAAGCAACCGGTGCACTATGACATCTGTAGAAAACGATACTTCTCAAGTCAAACAACAGTAACTCAGATCACCATGAACCAAATGACTAAAACTGAAACTAACCTGCATATCTCCTTATAGGAGAGGTAAAATGGGTATACAGAGGTGCTGCAAGCCCATAATGAAGATATTCCGGAGGGCTGAGTTCCCCACTACAGAAATAAACGGCCTAGATTGTGCAAAACAAGGAAAATAAATACGTTAAGAAAAGTGTCCTCAAAAGTAATTCCACCGTAATCAACCGTTCATAGAAAATGACCTGTGTCATGCATCTAGTGGCCAATATACGGATTAGCTTATTAAAGTACGGATCATCACCCTGCAAAAACATTTATATTGCCATTAGTACTTGACAGAGAGGGGTTAAAAATCTTATAACTTGAGCTAAAACCATAAGCCCCATATCATTAACATGCCTATGAAATTAACACTTACCACAGCATGGTCGAGTGAATCAGCCAGTGCTTTTGATGATGAAACATCCAAGTTGAGACCAACAGCAGCAGCTGTCCGTAACAAAGGTTCAAGCATCTCTCTTGTTGGAGTAGGATGGCGCCTGCACAAACACACATGGAGTTTGAATTGATCAAAATAGAGACATGGCAAAGTTCAAATGCAGGTATGTGCCTATTTTACAAAAGCAGAATAGTTAGAAAATGAATCCATCTTTTAAGAAAGCTACACCTCACCAGAAACTGATGTATTTTCAACTCAATTAACCTAAATAGATCACCATGCTACTCCATATAGCCTTATTTGTAAGAAAAAGGCAACCAGAAGTCCATTTCAGGAAAATAGCATGAGGCCGTGAAAGTACTTGAGAAAAATCCATCAACTTACCTCAATAGTGAGCACAAAGGATAATGTTTAAGAATCTTCTCAGCAACTGAAACATTAGCAGCAAGCATAAACTCCTCAACCATTTGGTTTGCTTCACGTATCTGGTACATACCTGCGGAAACAATTATAAACATGAAAAAAACAACTAAAATAATAGCAAAGGGAATGCTGGGGGAAGTAAAATCACTACAAATATAAACTAAGCAATAACAGAGGTCATGTTTTCCAAAAGTCCTTCTGCGTAATGTTCTGACAGTCAATAACTTAAAATACCACACATAATAACATAATGAGATTGTGAAGTCCGCTTTAAATAGAATTATCCCTAATTTCAAGAGATACTGTATAAATTCCTTGGTGAATTACCCAACAGCACAGCTGATCCCTTTCTCAGTGTAAGTATACCATTAATCAAATTTTTCTTTATGTTGGAGAGAGAAGAAAAAAAATTCATTCAAGCAACATACCAATATCAAGGGGATCATGAGTCTCAGTGTCAATTTGAAATCTGACTTCAGCGGATGCAAGAGTTAAGGCTCCTCTCTCAATACGTCTTGACCTCATTATCTGTAGCAGTGTATATGAAAGGATACTCAGAGAAGTTAAGAAAGAAAGAAGCATATTAAATCTGTTTGAATCTACAACCAAATGGTCCACATGCAGACCTTTGCTAATGTGTTCATGTTTCTCAAATCTGTAGTTACTGGATCCGTCAACCGGCTGAAATAATGTAAGAAAGAGCTATAATGAGAATCCAGAGCTACAATAAATTTAACAAGAATCTACATGAAGTCAAATAATGATCATGTTGAGGAGAAACAATAATACATAAATGATAAGACTGCTCTCAGTCCAAAAGAAACAATTAGAGTTCTCAACAGAAACAACTGGTGTGGTTAAAATGAATTTATCCACCATAGTGTAATTAACTTGGACTAGAAATGTACCTATCATCCATCCTTGCTTGAGCTTCTACATAAGACAATGCTGCAGAAGATTTAATGACACTTTTTGTGTATCTTGTAGTTATAATCTCAGCTTCTGATGTCATTTCCTGAAATTCAGGTAAACAAATATATAATTCACTAGATGTTAAAATTGACTAGTAAACAAAGACTAAAAGTGCCTTATCATGACTAATTAGTGAGTGAGCATATACCCAAATAACAGAAAAGGCTAGCCTTTCCACATCAGCTCGGAGTGAACATATATCTGCACAATTAAGGATTATTAATCAGTAAATACTCAACCATTTTATAATCTGCAAGGATAATGCACTCACTATAACATTAAAACACAAAATAAGACCTTCTGTCAGAGGTTTCGGAAGCATGTCAATGCGTCGATCAACAAGGTAGACTGATGTTCCCCTTTGTGAAGCCTCATCATCAAGAGGGGTACCAGGAAGTACGAAATTTGTAACATCAGCAATATCTAAATGAATGTTAAAGATTAAACTTGTAGATCATTTCTATTCGCAGAAACTTCCGTGAAACCTCATCAAGGTAGTAGGATGATGCACATGTTAAGAGTGGGAGCATCCAACTCAACAATTGGCAATGGGTGGAGAGGCCCTAGGTCATATGCTAGTGTGAAACTCCCAAAACTTAATATGGCTTCTCATGTGTGCATGATTTGAGCCAAATAAGTGGACAACTTATATGACAGTATATGCAAGGCCACACATTCCCTGTTGCAGGGCACTCTTAACACTCATCAGCAATTAAGTTAAACAATATTTGAGGATACGGACACCAACTTCGTAATTTCCATTTGGAAGAGCTGTACAATGAAGTGCATCGTCGATATCCTTGCATCCTGCATAAACCATTAGCAAAGTATCTTAGCTTAATGTTAACTGAATTACATTTTCCCAACACAAAACAGCAAAAATTAAGAAAAACAAACAAGTAGGAAGAGAAAGAAGATCAAGGAGGGAAAAAAAAAAAAGGGACCGGTCATATACCAGGAGGGTCCACACTAAAGACACGTAATTGTCGCAAATCCTCCCTAACAGAATTTGCCAAATCTGCAGAGGACACAGACCATGGCAATGGCGGCAAGCATGCTAGAACTTGAGTAGAAAATGGTCTTGTATTTATATCATTCTCAATCAAGACCACCTGCAGGATCCAAAAAAGCCAATGATAGTTGTTGGCATTAAGTTTCAATTGATGGTATATGTCCATTTAGCTTTTGTTTAAAGAACAAATAAACTAAGGTTTAACTAAACTACAAACTGAGGAAAGTAAAGATGGTTGCTCCAACAAAAAGTATAGCAAGCAATTGGACCCCTTCAAGCATACCTCAGTTTCAGTATCTTTATCACCAATTTGTCCTATGGTTCGTACATAATGGCCAGAAGGATAACGAGACAAACAGTCCCAAGAATCAACCGCCACAATAATTCTCTTGTCCAGAAGATTTTCTAGCTGTCGAGTTTGAATTCGGATCTTAGGAATCCTGCAATCTTTTGAGACGAATAAGGCATGGGCAACACCACCACTGCCAGCAGGCTTAGCCATCGGCTCCAAAGATCCACAATAACTGCATGAATGATTAATTAGTTTATATTAGATAACTCGGCCAATAACCGGAAAAGCTCAGCATAACTGACTTTAGCGACAAAGCATAACAGAAATAATTAAGAAGAGTACAATTCAAATCAATACCATTAAGTTTCACTGGCATATGATACAAGAGAGGTACGCATGCATATGCATGATAGACGAAAGGTGAACATACAAGATGAACATGTATTTATATTATCCATAGAAATGGCCTTCAGAATTTGTTAAATGAATTTATGGCAGCAAACCTTTTTTTTTTTTTTTTTGCAATTTCCTCATTGAAAATGAACCACACATTCAAGGGGAGGTAGTAAGAACAAATTGAAGTTCAGAAATGTCAGCATGTTACGTTGACAAGTTGAAAATACAATAAGATATTCATTGACCTCTTAAGTAATAACTAATAATATGAAGAATTGAAAGTTCTATTAAGGCAATTAATCTAAAGCACCCATGAAAGAAACATTCAAAGCACCAGAGAACAGAAAAAAATCTTCTTCTTTTTTTCTAGAAGAAACCAGCAAAAAACCATACCCAATTTTCTTTGACAATTCCCCCTAGTTTGTATTTTTACATATAATTGTATATTGTTACCAACTATGGCAAACCAATCCCTATGCTCTTTTTTGACCAGTCAATCACTACACCACAAGTCCACAACACTGTCATGCTACAAGGCAATACATCGCTTGCCCCCTAATTGAAAGAAGCAACATGTATTTAAGCTATAAACAAATTAATTAAAACAGATACCACTTCCGTATGCAGGACAAAAAGGCTTCAGGTAACAACTTAAGGCAACTTACGAATGCCAATTCCGCTTTATAATACCAACAATACGGCCAGATGGACGACTTGAAGCAGAACATGTTTCTCCAGCAGAATCCTGTGGTTGAGCTGTGGTTCTAGGAACATCATCAGCACTGCCAGGAACCAGATGAACACCTTCTTCTTCTTCATCCTCTGTGAGAGGAGACAGTGTACAGAATATACTCATTAGAAGAATGCAATAAGAAAACCAAAAGTAGAAAGAAAGAAGCATGTTTCAAAATGCAAAACAGTCCTAAATATAGGCTCCAGAAACTCAGCAATGCACTTATTCACATGTGGGCTTGAGATATCAAAACTCTAGCAGTAGATAACTTATTAGGAGTCCTCTTCTTTTACTTTCCACTGTGGGAAGATGTCTTTTTTCTTTTTTCTCTTTGTATTCCACCCGAAAAAGTAACTAGAAATTAGACCCAAAATTAGCCTCAAAAACTCAAACTTATGATTTCAGACCAAGCCAACTCCTGGTAAAATCAATTATATGCATGCAGATCATTTTCATGTATTAACTACCTTCATCTGCTATCGCAAGAGATTTCTCCTCATGCCATTGCTCCTGAGGCAGAAGCTGGACTGCCACTATATCACCATCAAAGGCCCTATTCATGTTTGCACGTCCATAAATTATTATTTCATCACTGAGGCTCTGGCTTCCAACATATGCTTCAAAGGGGTTGTATCGGTTCACCCTTAGTTTTCCTTGATGGTAGATACCGCACCGGATACCAGAAGTAATCTCTGACAAAGGTTTATGCTGGCAAAAGAAATGAGAGCAAGAAACTGGTTAGAACACCCTGATTTTCATGTTACTTAAAACATCAATACATAAACGCTTGCAGACTCAGTATTGCAATACCTCTGAGTAAACAATTTTCTTCTTTGATGGTCTTAAATCTTCAACTTCCTCCATGATTACATCTTCTGACGATGCAGGATGCACAAGCAGATCAAGCAAATCTGGTCGACTCAATGATCTCACATACGACTCCACTGAAATTTCCCAAGAGTCAATAACTCCATCGAATTTCCATCATGAAAAATGAAACATGCACTTAAACCCTATACTTATAACACAGACAGCAACCAATCATACACACCTGTCTCTGCAGAAATCCCCTCTGCAAGAGCCTTCCTCTTATTCTCTTTGTCATTAGTTAAAAGTAAAATACGAACAGAACCAGCCAAATGAGTTTGATACCACTGAGCAGCCACCCGAATTGCTGAACAACAATTTCACAGATTTCAAAATACAGGTTCTTGATTTACACAATATTCAAATGCCATAACCAGCAAGTGGGTATTAACACTGCATAGCATTGGCAGGTAATATAGTGGCACAAAAATAAACAAGTACAAATCAACAAGCACATCGTCAAGAATCAAAAACTCAAGATCAAGACAAGTGCTAACCCCTATCATTTCGATCATTTTTACTTTCTCCACTCATGTCCGTAACATATGTATCCCTGAACACGGAGTAGCAGTCACCAAATAAGAGCACAAACTCCCAACAAAAACAATAACCCGAAAGCAACCTATAGTACATTACGAACATTTATAATTCACGAAAAGAAAAACCTACTTGTGATGCTCATTAGAGAAAACAAAGAATTTCCTCAAAGAATTACTGCATAGAGCTCGAAGTCTATTGTAAACAGACAAGTTCCTGTTCTTGACCTCCTCGAGCACTATCGAAAGCACAACCACGTCGTCAATCGCCGGATTCTCAATCAAATCAATCTGCAAAACCACATGGCAAAAAGCTCAAATTCACTTCCTCATTCACAGAGAGAAAGCGAGTTCAATAACACCAGAGAGAGATTCCAACCTGGTTCAGCACCACATTGGTGTCGAGGATGAGAACGGTGGAAGCTGTGGCGCTGAGGCGAGCTTGGGAGGTGTCGCATACTTTGCATACCGGAGCTCCGCAGTAGATATCGTGGCGGAGATAGTGCTCTCTGACGACCTGAAAACCAGAACAGAAACCCTAATTAGATGGAAAACCCTAATTGAAAACCAGAGAGCAGAGAGGTTTATGGTTTGGGAGGGAAATAGGGGATTTAAGACCTTGGTGATTTTGCCTCCTCTGGTTCTCTTGACGTATGACCGGTTCTGCAACATGGTTGGGAGGGTCCGAGTTGGCGGAGCTAGGGTGGTTCGTTATCGGAGATGGAGGAATACAGCGTCGTGTTGGCTACTTCGGCGAGTTTGGAGGGAAGCACTTGATTCTCACAGTGAGAATTTTGGTTTCGTGTCCGGGCAGTAAAGAATAGAATGAAGAAAAACAAATTGCTGGGTTTATGGTGACACGTGGTAAGCAAGCGACGGCTTTGATTTATGATGGTCTCCACCGTAACACTGTTGCCCTAGGGTGTTCTATAAGAAAGAATATACGTTAGAAAAAATTTAATTCTATGTTTTCTGATCTTATAAATTAATTTTTTATATATATTTTTAAGTTTTTTTTTGGCTCAAAAAGAAGGATAATAGATGCAAAGAAACCTCCTTATCGCTCTGTGTTATTAAAGAAAAAAAAAAGATACAAAGAGGGGGACAAAGCCAAGACCTCCATAGAAGTATGGTGTGTACATTAAAGAAAAAATAGCTAACGAAAACAAAATTGTGGAAGACCTAAACAGTCACTATTGCAAGTCGAAACAATGAAAGGAGGAGTAACGTCCCACCAAACTAAACATGTTAAAATAATAACATGATTTGCCAAGATGTCAGAAACTCTGTTACCTTTATGAAAGATATGTGAGAAGCGAAAATGCATATGAGAAATGCGGTGCACACAATTCATCTACTCTACTCTAAGTTGCCATGGCACCAAATGAGGAGAGCAAAGAAAATTAAGAATAATGGAAGAGTCCACTTCTAGCCGTATATGGTTCCAATCTCGGACCAATGCCAATTCAATGGCCTTCATAACTGCCATGACCTCGGCTGCAACCGAGCTAGGGATGTCAAGATTCAGAAAAAAAAAAAAAACACCAAGAAAATTCCCTCTATAGTCACGAAAGACAGCCCCATAACCACCAAGGTTGGAGGACCTTTTCCAAGCACCATTTGAATTAATCTTAACCCAACCAAAAGGAGAAGTATGCCAATTTACATCAATTATTGTAGGGGCAGGCTGTGGATTACATTAAGCACCAAAACGTTTCACAACTCGAAAGTCTTTACAAGATTATGCATGCATCCCTTAGCAAAACGACTAGAAGCTTGTATATGTCCTTAAATAAGTCTAGAAATCACCGTAGCATGTGCTGCCACTCCATCAAATCTTGCCTTGTTTCTAGCAACAAGCAAGCCATAAATCCTTCAATTGAGGGCTACGATCACCAAGTCCCAAATGAAAAAGCTCAATTAAGGAATTAAGAACAAAACCTTGAAACCATGTAAAAGCTATTATAAATGAAAATAATTTAATCATATAATTGCATTAAAAAAAAAACAAACTTTTATTAAAATTATCCATCTATATGATACAATAGACTGAGTTATAGATCATTTCATTTGATGATCTGTTCCATAAATGCAAATAAAACTTTTTAGAAAAAAATGTATTAAAATAAAAAATGTTCAAACATATGGTATTGTAGTTCATTCCAATTTAAATACGATGATATCATCAGTATTAATTAAGCCAATAAGGCTTAAGGTTAAATTTTCAATAATCCTACAATTGTCCTTGATTAATTAAAACTCTAAAACTATAAACTTTAATAGAAAATGGATAAAACAGTAAATTAAAAATAGAAAAAAGAAAAACAGGAAAAGAGAAAAAGAAAAGAAGAGAGTATCTCAATGTGGGAGGGCTTTTACTAGACGTGTGAGCAATGAATCACCAATTGTTATTTACCACAAGTCCAGAAACTGTATTATTCATTATTTTTTATTGCAGTTTGATGAAGAAATAAATTATATAAAAAAAAAATTTTGGTACACAAAAAACATTAAAAAAAGCCAATTGACACACGCGTAAACATGTGTTAAGAGGCTAGTATTTCTTAAACGAACATAGTAGATTTTTTTTAAAATTTTAAATTTTATTGAATAATAATTTGATTTGAGTCGTTGATAAGTACTGAGTACGACTTTTTCCAACGAGACCAAGGGAGACCTGCCAAGCTCCTTGGAGAATCAGATTCATCATCTCTGATATCAAGGCTCTAGCATCCAAACTTCATTCGGTTTCTTTCAAACATGTCAAGCGTGAAGCCAAATTTCATATCGTATGCAATTGCAAAAATTGATCATACAACGGTAGCACAATCTTGGACTAATTCATTACCCTTGTAAGCTAGTTCTGCCTTTTTATTTTGACAATTTTCAGGATGGTTGTATTAGAGGGTTTAGACTGTAATTTCTTTGTTTCATTAAAAAAAAAGGTGACCAAGGAGAGATAGAATTCAAATATATACTTCAATTAGAAACCGAACTTCATTAATTTTTTTTCTCGAAGAGAAAAGATGTCAACCAATTAAAATATTTAGTGACAGATAAGCCAATGAACTTAAAACACATCATAATATGATTCATTACAAATAAACTTTACATTTTCTAAACGATAACAAATTGGACTCGAGACACAATATGAATTTATGACATTGCCTTATACAAATGAAGAGTCTGTACTCTTTAGCTCAAGTAAAACAAAATAAAAAAACATGAGAGCATACGAACCCAAAAGCCAAGACCTAGCCACGTGTCCACTAAACCCAAAGTTTCATTGTCCATTTGCAGTTATCAGTTGATTCTTAATATGTTTCATTAAATCATTAACGACACGCTTATTTACACTTAAATTATAATTCAAATGTGTCGCTCACTAAAAATGAGTTCTTGATTGATTATGCATTGTGATTGGAATCTAATTCAGACACCTTAACGACTAAGTCTCATAAATCCCTTCTCAATTTTATTTCAAGAAACATTCTCATATGGTAAATGCCTTTTTTTTTTTTTTTTTTAATAGGAATCCTGTACGATGTTTTTGGGTGTAGTTGGGCTTTTCCCGCGTTTACTGAATGCAGGCAAAGACCCTATTTACAGCCCACGTTTGACACAAACGTCAAGCCATGAAAAAGCCGAAAGAAAACCGATAGTAACAGCAAGACAACCCGATAAACTTCCGGAGTCGGAGATCCGAACCGTGCCGGGTCGGAAACACCTTCGAATCTTCTAGTCCTCGACGCTTCCGCTTAGTCTCCTAAACCCCACGCCTTACTATTTCTTCCACCTCCGTCTTTGTTGACCATATTGACCCCCCCCCCCCCCCCCCCCAAACCCCAAATCCCTCACAGCTCTCTGGGGGTTGAAGGCGTTATCTCTCTCACAGATGAAGCACCACCACCAGCACCATGCCGCCACCTGGAAACTCCTCCTCCTCCTCCTCCTCATCCTCGGCTCCACAGGCCCAAACGCCGCCGTTTCGGCCTCCGCGCTTCTGCGATCGCAGCCGAACCACAACGTCGGCCTCTCTCGCTCTCCCAGCCGATCGCTCCTCTCCCATCCACCGCCGTCAGTATTTTAACCTCGAATTTCACCGATTTTGTTAACTCTATCCAGTAACTAAGTAGTTTTTACCGTTTGGTTTGATTTTGATTTTGACAGAAAGCGTAGCACTCAATTTGTGGCGGTGCCGGAGGGGAAGTTACGGTTAGTGGACACTGATTCCGGCGCAGTAATTTATACTGTGGATTTAGGGGCGCTGCTGTACAGTTCATACCAGGCTCCTCAAGGCAAAGATAACAAAAGGTTCCACGTAGATGTTGATGAAGATGGCGAGGTCTATTTGGTCAGTAATGATATCAAACAGGTATGTCATACAATGTTGCTGTGTTTAATTATCTCCAATTTTTTTTTTAGTTAAATGTGTGCCTAAGGGTTCCAAAAACGATTAATATTAGTCCTGACATTGTATTGATAATGACAACAAATAGGATGGAACTAGAACATTTTGCATATTGGTATCGGAGACGAAAAATTACTGGTGTTTGTGGAATTTCTCATTATTTGGGTGGTGAAACACTCCCGGCTCATAGCTGTAATGCATTAGAATTTTTACTGATATGGATGTCTTTTGTTACTTGCACATCCTGGGGATTGTGTTGTACATTAATTATTGACTTGCTTGCAGAACCTGCATATTCCAATCTCAGAGTTTGTCCACAAGACGCCTTATACATTAGAGGATGGATCAGTTACTGTTGGATCGAAGAAGACCACTACCTTTGTGATTGATCCGATGACCGGAAGGATAATTCACACATACACTTCATCTCGCGGAGAGGAGCAGGGTCTTCTGTACCCTGGTTTTATTAAAGGCATTAAGCAATGGATCAAGCCTGTTCCAACCAATCCAAATGCTGCTAAGGCGCTACTATATGTCCTGATGACAGAGTATTTCTTGAAGGCATACTTTCCACATTCAAATGAAGTCTCATGGAATTTGACGTATTCTGAAATTGGAGTTATTTCATTTTGTTCAGATATTGAGAGTCCGGTTAGTGGGGCCTTTGGTTCTGAAGCAGGCAGTGATATTGTTTTACCGTTATCATGTCAATCAAAAATAAGAGTCCGCCATCAAAATCGTATATCGATTGAACCATCCAGACATGGCAGATTGTTAGAGGAACATAACACAGATAAGATCCTCTCAGATCCCACTTCAAATGCAATGCCTGTTGTGAGAAAATCTCCTAAAGGCATGTTAGTCATGCTTTTTGATTGGTCACGAGTTTTGACTCTCAGTTTCTCCTTTATCATCCTCATGGGCTTTGTTATATACTGCTATACTTATGTAGTTAAAAGGCAACAGCTCAGTAATTCTGATTCAAATACTGCACCTTCCAAGAGAAGGAAGAGTCGGAAATCAGAAAAGAATGCTAGTGGCATTGGTGAAGAAAAGGAGAAACATGTATCATCTCAGGATGAGGAAGCTTTAGCACACTCTGAGGGTGATAACAAAACATTGTTCCTTGATAAACTATTTTATGGTGCTGCCGTCGGTCGCAGGATTGGTAAACTACTTGTATCAAATACAGAGATCGCCAAGGGAAGCAATGGCACCATTGTCCTGGAGGGAGTTTATGAAGGTCGACCTGTTGCAGTCAAACGCCTTGTTCTAGCTCATCATGACGTGGCTTTTAAAGAAATTCAGAATCTTATTGCATCTGACCAACATCAGAACATAGTCCGATGGTACGGTGTGGAGTACGATCGAGATTTTGTCTATCTCTCTCTGGAGCGTTGTATTTGCAACTTGGATGATTTGATACAAATTTACTCAAATTCCGGTGAAAATCCTGTAGCTGGTGAGGAATATGCTATCATTCAAAATAAAGTTCGCTTGTCAACAGTAAAGAATCTTATGCCGAACGTTAATTTGTGGAAAGAAAATGGTCTATTGTCCCCCCTATTGTTGAAATTGATGAGGTTAGTTAACATTTATCTCATATGCCTTGTTATTTATTATTCCACTTAGCATCATATTGACCTTCTTTTTTGCATGTGTAACTCAGGGATGTCGTCTGTGGGCTTGTGCATTTACATGAATTGGGGATAATTCATAGGGACTTAAAGCCTCAAAATGTTTTGTTAATTAAGGAAAGTTCATTTTGTGCAAAGCTTTCTGACATGGGCATCAGCAAGCGACTTATTGGGGACATGTCTTCTTTGGGTCATCATTCTACTGGAAAGTACTCTTTACTTGTCTCACTTGCGAACTTTAAAGTTTAAAATGCCCGACCTTTTTTATCCAACATGCGAAGTTAATGGCATCCATCATGCAATCCTATCATTCACAATTCAAATTAGATATGTCAACTTCCATTAATCATGGTTAAAATTTGTTGACATCATTGCAGGTTCTGGTAGTTCGGGTTGGCAAGCACCTGAACAGCTTCTTCACGGGCGGCAAACACGTGCAGTGGATTTGTTTAGTTTAGGTTGTGTCCTCTTCTTTTGCATCACTGGTGGTAGACATCCATTTGGTGATCGCCTCGAACGTGATATAAATATTGTGAAGAACCAAATGGATCTCTTCTTGGTGGAGTATATTCCGGAAGCTTTGGATCTTATATCTCGATTGTTAAATCGTGACCCTGAATTGAGGTAAGACCGTGAGCATTAGTTTATTCTAATGATAATGAGCAAGATTAACATATTATGCAAAGGATGTGCCTCCTGTACTCCTGTAATCACCGCTTTCATTTAATCTTATGCTGCGCTTTAATTAGGCTAGTTTATGACTTATGAGTGGTGAGGCACATATAGATATAGTAAATCAGCTACATCATGCCCCGGTTTGTTAAGGGCTACTTGGTAGCAGGAGGTGTTACCATCTTGAATCTTGGAACATATTGTCATTGCATGATTTTTCATCAGGAGACAAATATTGGTTTCTTAGTTCGCCAGCATTTTTTATTTTTTGGGTACAAAGTTTGCTAGCAAATTTGATTTAATGACATCTCTAATTATTTTTTAATGATTAATGTCTTCTTAATTGTTTTCAGGCCAAAGGCTTTGGAGGTGTTGCACCATCCTCTTTTCTGGAGCTCTGAGTTGAGACTCTCATTCCTGCGAGACTATAGTGACAGGGTAGAACTGGAAGATAGACAGGCTAACTCTGATCTTCTGAAAGCCCTAGAAAGTACCGCGCCCGTGGCTTTGGGTGGGAAATGGAATGAAAAGATGGATCCTGCATTCCTCACTAACATTGGCCATTACAGGCGTTATAAGTTTGACAGTGTCCGGGACTTACTGCGAGTCATGCGGAACAAATATAATCACTATAGAGAGCTCCCAAAGGAAATCCAGGTTACTGTTTTTTCCTTCCAAATTTTTTCTCTGACTAAAAAAATATGTAATAAAATAATAATATATGGATCAGAAACAAGAAAAATCTGAGCTTAAGCATCAACTTGAACTGTGTCGGTAAACTAGAATGTTATTTTGTTATTCAAAAATTAAGCTAGAATCATCACTGAAAAGTGTTTCAAAGATACCAGTTATCATAGTCTTAAGATGCCAGCTCTTATGTTTCAGGAACTTCTAGGTCCAGAATGAGTGATATTAACTCTTGATTTATGGTGGCTGTTTCAGGAACTCCTAGGTCCAGTGCCCGAAGGATATGATCACTACTTTGCAAGTCGGTTCCCAAAACTTCTGATTGAAGTATACAAAGTTGCGTGCAAACATTGTAGAGAAGAGGAATGGTTTCAGAAGTATTTCAAAAGCACTGCCAATGAGTCCTCGGGACTCTAGTTGCTCTAAGTTATACTGAAATAAATACTGCTGTGTAAGGTGCTTAGTTTATATGTGTAGATGCCTGTAAATATTAATATGTATAAAATAGACTCTCATAATCTTATTAAAAATAGACTCATAATCTTATTAATGGTTTCATCATCAAATCACTGTCATGTTTCATGTGCCAAAGTTGTGTGATTCACTTTCACACAAATAAAAGAGTTGTATGATTCATGTTTGGTGCCACGAATGTTGATAACGAATAAATCAACATGAATCACTGTTGTTTGGGACTGTTTCGAGGTTGGGGTGTTCTAGTTCCACTCAGATCTAGTGAGGTTGCTGATGTGGGCTATACGCGTGGTGTTTTGTCTGACGATATGCAGGACTGAAATTGGTCAAGGCGATTTCTTCTTGCCGGCCTGGTTCCAACCTCATGGAGATGGTGGAATTGATGAATACGTGACCCTTGATACATAGAAAACAAGGAAGTTTTGGAGGAAGAAAATGTACCTGAAGCAGCAGTTGAGATTGTTGGTGCATGAAGAGATGGTTGTTCAAGCTCCTGTTAGCCAAATAGTCACCTTTAAGTATAAGGGTCAAGTTATAGTATAGGAGATTATGAGTAGGGGATATCGTACCCAAGGGATTGGAAAACCCACTCTAGCTAGGGAAAATCTAAAGAGTGCTAGATGAATATGCAAATGTACAAATCACAAACAATGGCTCACAAGTGAACCACAGTTCATGGTGAATATATGCAAGATGGTGTCTTCGCATCTGGATAAAACTACTAAGGTTTAAACTCTTTTAATTTTATCAATTTCCACTGGATAAGTGCGAAACTAACTACCCAAGAACAAGTTACATTACCGAATAAGTATCAATTCCTTGCTCCTAGATACATAAAGGTTTGAGTTTAGATAATCAAGCAAGCAAACCAATCCTAGGTCTAGGTGATTTTAACTCATTACCCTCACATATACACCTACTGTGTGATCATGATATTAATGTTCAAGGCTAGCTACTCTCTAAACATTGCATGTAATGACAAATGCAAAGTATTTAAATTAGCTAGATTCAAATACAAGCATTCACTTCTTGAATTAGCATGTGAAGATGATCATGGAAATTGCATCAAATAATATTTAAACATCAATTCATTACAAGTTTGGCTAGGGCTTTCAACCCTAGCCCCAACAATAGACTATTCACACATATCTACATAAACTAGCATCAACATAATGGAAAACATTAAGCTATCAAGAATAGAGTTTAGAAATGACTAAGGATGATCACAAGTGAAGGATGATAAAGTAGTTGATCATGGAAACTTTGTCATGGAGATGATGTGGTGGCTCCTCTTGTGCTCTAGCTTCTTCCTTGAGCTCTTTCTTCAAGACTTGAGATGATGATGATGCTTGGTATATGTGAGATGTTATGAGTAGAGATGTGGTTGGAAAATGAAGTGGTGGAGATAGAGGTTTTGTGGAGGAGATGGTGGTGGATTGTGTAGAGAATAGAGAGAGAAAAGGATGTGGTGGCCAAGTGTGGGCGGTGTCCTCTTTCTTGAGAGAATGAGTGCTTAAATAGATGGAAAGAGAGGTGTGAAATGGTGTTGAGAAGCAAAAGGAAGCAGCTCAAGCCTTGTAAAAAGTATGGATGTGGAGTATATGAGTGGTAATAGATCCCAAAATCTAGAGAAAATGGCATAGGAGTGATGGTGTAGGTTGGAATAGGAAATGATGAGTGAGGGATGATGATTAAGCCTAAAACATGATAAATATTGAAGTGTTGATGATGATGGACTTTTGGGTAATAGGGAGTGTTTGGTTGTATTGGAACCAAAAAGTTTTGGAATTTCGTTAAGATAGAATGATGGTGAATTAATGTAATAGAATAGATGCTATGGTGCTCATCCTCCTTGCTCCTCCATGAATGTGGCCGGAAAATACATGGCACTACCGTGAGTGGTGGTGCGCCGCCTCTTGGGCCACCAGAAGTAGTGGTGTATGGAAAATTTGTTGGAATTTCACTTTTTTCTCATTTGTCAAGATTTTCTACAAAACATGCAATTAGATTAGTCAACATTAAATTGGACTTTAGAACAAGTAATTTCTATGTTTTAGGGCACAAATATGTATATGAATTATGATCCAACAGCTTCTAAGGATGAAGTTTGCGTTGGCCCCTGACAACGGTGGTGAGGCCATGAAGATTATGGATCCACTAGGTCCAAATGTCCAATAGTGCTTCTAGGGGCTATGGAAAGCTTACTCTTAAGATTCCATATTAGTTTCCACATATATTTTTCTTCTATCTTCCTCCCTCCATCTTGCTCTTTTTTTACACTTTGTCACTTGATCATTATAGGGTTATGTTGTGGAAATCAGTTCAGGTATCTTGGTGTACACCTTCACTACCTAGTGTCTTTGAGTTATTGTTTGAAGTGCTCTACCTTGCTTGTGCTGCTCTGGGGTATTGTCTGAAGTTGTGTTTTATTTTAACATCTTTTTAGTCGAACTTTTTTATAGACTATGAGTTAGCCTGTTCTACTTTTTATTTACTGTTCTAATTTTAGAATATCACTTTTATATTAAGACGATTTTTATGTATTGTTTTTCATTTGGATAATTACTGTTTATTCGAGGTTGCTTTTACTGCTGGTTGATTTAGGGCTAGAAAAGATTCATAATTTATTTTATAAAAAGTGCTACTTGGTTACAATCTACTAATATTCCTGCTCATGCTAAAAGCTCCTCTTTTAAATAAGATGTGGAAATTGAATTTGCCTCCAAAGGCAAAGATCTTTGCTTGGAATTTAATTAGAGGTAGGCTTAAGAATAGAGATAGATTATCTCTGTTTAACCCAAATGTTCCCCCGAATTGTCCCTCTTGCACCTCTCATTTGGAATCTCTTGACCATCTATTTATGTATTGCTCATTTGCTTCTCAAGTCTAGCATTTATCAACTGAGCTGCCTATTCTAGTTTCTTGGAATGGTCCCTTTATTAATTGGTTGAATTTCCTTGGGCTAAATACTGGTTACTACCCTGTGGTTTAGGTCCAAAATCAATTCAGTCCATATACTTCTAATTTCATCAAAAACACCCCTGCAGTTTCAATTTTGATCTAATAGGTCCAATCTGTTAGTCTTTCAATAATTGAGTCATTTAACTTGTTAACGTGACTCATATATGACCTATGTTTTATGATGTGGTGTTGAGGTGGCATGTATTGATGTATAGTCAATTTAGGAGTGGGTCTCACTATTAGAAATCTATCAAATAAAAAGTTTTTCATCAAATAATCCAACTATAAGTTGAACCCATAGCAGAATATTAACGAATTGGACCTATTAGATCAAAATTGAAAGTATAGGGGTGTTTTTGATGAAATTAGAAGTCCAAGGACTGAATTGATTTTGGACCTAAACCACAGGGTTGTAACCAATATTAAGCCCAATTTCCTTTATGAACATGGAACTATTTCAGATGACAATTTTGTTAGAATATTCCTCATATCTTGGTCTATTTGATCCACTAGAAATAGGTTAGTTTTCCAGCAGTTAGTTTCCTCCCCATCTAAAACCTTGTTTGGGGCTGCTATGTTGGGAACTAGCTACTGTCAAGCTAACCCAAAAGTCTCCTCTATTAAAGTTTTCAAGTACTTTCATATTAAATGACAACCTCCTGACTACGACTTGGTCAAGCTCAATTTTGATGGCTTTGTTCGAAATGGAAGTGCTACTATTGGATATGTAATCAAAAACAGTGATGAATCCAGTTTTTGCAACTTCTAAAAGAATTGGTTCTACAAATGTGCTTATAGCAGAAGCAACTGCTCTCAGGGATGGTCTTCAGGCAGCTTTATTCTACAACTATAGTCATATTTATGCGGAAGGAGATTCGAAGCTTTTAATTGACGGCCTTCTTCACAAATTGTTCATTGGAGGATTCAAACGTTGGTGGCAGATATCAAGACCTTGTCTTCCC
This sequence comes from Rosa lucieae, assembly GCA_024704745.1. Classification (NCBI taxonomy): domain Eukaryota; kingdom Viridiplantae; phylum Streptophyta; class Magnoliopsida; order Rosales; family Rosaceae; genus Rosa; species Rosa lucieae. The sequence goes on from CM045493.1 coordinate 8,507,369, forward strand.
AGTTCTATACTATCCATTTTAGGCATATTTATAGAGAAGCAAATTTTGTTGCTAATAAACTAGCTTCGTTAGGACATGACCTTTCTAATACTTCAATTTGGTTTAATAGTCTCCCCCTTTCTGTGTCCCCAGCGTTCCATTTGGATCAATTGGGAAGGGGTTGCTCTCTTAGTTTTGTTTTGTAAGTTTTCTTTTTGTTATTAAAAAAAAAAAGTTGGTTTAGAAATATGTAGGATCCTAGCTTGTACTCTGTGAGGTTGCTTCTGTATAATTCTGAAAGAGCTTTTGTCAATTCTAGAACAAGCCAGAGGGGTTCCTGGCATAAGAGACACGTTTTAGGGCCAGCTTAGCTAGCTAACACCTTGTTCCTAATCCTTTTACAAGAGAGACTTCAACCTCACAACTAATACAACTAAATACAAGAGTAACTTGTATTTGATCGACGACCTATGTTTTATGATGTGGTGTTGAGGTGGCATGTATTGATGTATAGTCAATTTAGGAGTGGGTCTCACTATTAGAAATCTATCAAATAAAAAGTTTTTCATCAAATAATCCAACTATAAGTTGAACCCATAGCAGAATATTAACGAATTGGACCTATTAGATCAAAATTGAAAGTATAGGGGTGTTTTTGATGAAATTAGAAGTCCAAGGACTGAATTGATTTTGGACCTAAACCACAGGGTTATAACCAATATTAAGCCCAATTTCCTTTATGAACATGGAACTATTTCAGATGACAATTTTGTTAGAATATTCCTCATATCTTGGTCTATTTGATCCACTAGAAATAGGTTAGTTTTCCAGCAGTTAGTTTCCTCCCCATCTAAAACCTTGTTTGGGGCTGCTATGTTGGGAACTAGCTACTGTCAAGCTAACTCAAAAGTCTCCTCTATTAAAGTTTTCAAGTACTTTCATATTAAATGACAACCTCCTGACTACGACTTGGTCAAGCTCAATTTTGATGGCTTTGTTCGAAATGGAAGTGCTACTATTGGATATGTAATCAAAAACAGTGATGAATCCAGTTTTTGCAACTTCTAAAAGAATTGGTTCTACAAATGTGCTTATAGCAGAAGCAACTGCTCTTAGGGATGGTCTTCAGGCAGCTTTATTCTACAACTATAGTCATATTTATGCGGAAGGAGATTCGAAGCTTTTAATTGACGGCCTTCTTCACAAATTGTTCCTTGGAGGATTCAAACGTTGGTGGCAGATATCAAGACCTTGTCTTCCCAGTTCTATACTATCCATTTTAGGCATATTTATAGAGAAGCAAATTTTGTTGCTAATAAACTAGCTTCGTTAGGACATGACCTTTCTAATACTTCAATTTGGTTTAATAGTCTCCCCCTTTCTGTGTCCCCAGCGTTCCATTTGGATCAATTGGGAAGGGGTTGCTCTCTTAGTTTTGTTTTGTAAGTTTTCTTTTTGTTATTAAAAAAAAAAAGTTGGTTTAGAAATATGTAGGATCCTAGCTTGTACTCTGTGAGGTTGCTTCTGTATAATTCTGAAAGAGCTTTTGTCAATTCTAGAACAAGCTAGAGGGGTTCCTGGCATAAGAGACACGTTTTAGGGCCGGCTTAGCTAGCTAACACCTTGTTCCTAATCCTTTTACAAGAGAGACTTCAACCTCACAACTAATACAACTAAATACAAGAGTAACTTGTATTTGATCGACGACCCTGAATCCAAATCCTATTGTTAATACAACTTCTTATCTTCTAAAGAAACAATACCACATCATCATCTCCTACATGCATCCACAAACAAATGCTTTTGAGGTGTTCCTGCGTAAGCTTTTCCCACATTACTTTTTAGGGTAGGATTTATCTTCTAAAAATTTAGTATCCTATATTGACTTGTCTTGTGAGATAGAGTTCGACAAGGATATTTATACTTACTTGGAAACATATAAACATAATATTACTGTATAATAAATATAAAACTTGTCAAGAACTCCTGCCCACACAGCATCCTTCAGGCTTTTACCTCCAACCTCTCCGATTCTCACCCTCTGCTACTCAAACCTGCTCTACATTATACACCCTATTCTGTCATATGGCTCCCAATTTTCACTACGCAACCAATCTCGCTTTTGCTAATTTGCTCAGTTAAGTAAATAATCAGAGGATTTTTACAGAAGAAAGAGACACACAGTCACACAATGATGACTAGAATAGCTCCTGGAGTCGGAGCCAACTTGCTCGGTCAACACTCCGCTGAGAGAAACCAAGACACTACTCTTTACGTCCGCAATCTCGACTCTCAGGTCAGTGAAGAATCGTCGTGGGCATGAGAGCTTTTTGTTCAAGCTGGCCCTGTTGTCAAAGTGTATGTACCCAAAGATAGAGTGACAAACCTACATCAAGGTGCTTAATATGATCAAGCTTTATGGAAAGCCAATTTGTGTAAATAAGGCTTCCCAAGATAAAAAGAGCTTGGATGTAGGGGCAAACCTTTTCGTTGGAAATCTTGATCCTGATGTGGATGAGAAACTTCTCTATGATACTTTCAGTGCAATGTTTATAATGTTAATCCCTATATTAATCTTTGTTAATTAGTTTATTTTATTTTCTCTCTATTTATTTACTTTTATGTTTATTAGGTTTTTCAGAGCAAACATACAAAAAGGAGATAATATGGAGGAAAGATGTGCAAATAAAGAAAAGCTTGAAGTCCTGGTCCTAGCAAGTGACCTTGATGGATCAAGGAGCTCAATCCATGGAGATATCGCAACAAATTATGGAGATATTCGCAGAAATATTGATGATGACATGACAAATTTTCATTGGATAAAGTGTGGAGAATCCTAAATCAAATAGAGAATCAAGAAGTTGCCTTTCTCTACAATTCAAGGAGTCTCAAAACAAAAAGGAATGAAAGAGGACTCAAGGAGCAATATAAAAGGGCTGTGTAAATCTGAAAAAGTTCTCCTTTCTTCTTCTCTCCTCTCTCCTCTCTTCCTCTCTTTCCTCTCTCCTGCAACTTCTTATTTTTCTCTTTAGCTTGTTTTTGTTTTCCTTTCTATGAGAAACTAGCTCTTTAGTTAGGGGTTGTTGAAGCCCCATATCATGATTGTATGCCATGCTATGACATTTAATTAGTTTTTGTTTATTCAATGGATGAGAACCTAATTACTATTTTTACATTGATCGATGATTTCTTTATGTGCTTTCTTTGGTGGCCAACTTAGATTGCACATTTAGGATTCTATTGCTATGAATGATCATTGCCTGTTCTTTTTAAGAAGGTTCCGTTGAAAGTTCTAGGGTAGTAAATTGTCTATACGGCAAGTGCTTAGGTTCCTAGATTAATTGAGACATGTCGTACTCATGATGTCTTGTGATGTCTCGTTTTTCTTAATCTTAATGATTTCTATGTGTTAAACTTAGAGTTACGTCAACCTAGGTTGCATTTTAGGAAATAGGTTAGGTGTAGAGTGTCTCTCACCTAGCATACAAGTAAGGAAAAATAATAGGTTAATTCAGGCGTTGGGTTAACTTGAGCATCTTCATCCATAGATAAATAAGACTAGGTTAAACGGGTAAAGCTATGGTATGTTAACATTTCTTATTCATCAACTATTTTTATCACTTTAAGGACTCATGTTACCACTTTGAGGACTAATATTACTATTTTGAGGACTCATATGGTAAATTAAGAAAATTTACCACTTTAAGGACTCATGTTACCACTTTGAGGACTAATGTGGTAACTAAGAAAATTTACCACTTTAAGGACTCATGTTACCACTTTGAGGACTAATATTACTATTTTGAGGACTCATTTTACCACTTTTAAGGCAATTGTATGCATGTCATAAGTTAACACATTGTAGAATTTTCCAGGTTAAACATGGTTTGCATACTTGATTGATTGGTGGTGGATACATTCCCTGACTTCTGCTTCTCTATTGATTCTCAACCTTACGCAATTTCATTATTTGTTATTTACTTTCAACTGTTTTCACAAACTTCACAATCAACTCTTAAACTCGGAAAGTCTTAGAATTAGTTCCATAAGTCCTCTGCGGGAGACCCTACTTCCTTATTCTAAAATTGACATTCAATTTGGTAGTAGGAAAATTGTTGGCATAAAAATAACCGATCAAGTCCTCGGGCCTCTAATTGCCCAAGTTATGTTGAAATAAATACTGCTTGTGTGTAGGGGTGGCTTGTATGTGTAGATCCCTGAAAATAATTCACATCCTAGTCTTTATAAATGCTTTCATCAAATCACTGTCATCTTAGGGTGTGCTGTTTCAAGTTCGTGTCGGATACTAGTTAATCCTGATTTCATTTATTTAGTTAGCCCTGTTAATTGATCATTTTTTGAGTCCATCTTAGAGGGGTTGGAGCCTGGCAGTTAATATAAAACAATGGTATATTGATACATTAGTAACAAAAGTAATTAGTGACTTTGATGTTTGTGTGTGTGTGTGTGTATATATATATATAACTCACTTAAACCAATGGACGAACTGAATCTGTCTACCCTGAATCATACTTACTTTAAGGCAGTTATCAGTGCTTTAACGACCATCAATTTAGCTGAAATTTTGCAGAGATGATCTATATATTAATTAATACCTAAAAATTGAATGGTTTAGATGTAGATATGAGACCGAAAAGTGACCCTAAATTCCAACTTCACACGTTAATTTCAGAGCGAGGCCTCGCTCTAGATAGGATCTGTATATATATATATATATATATATATATATATATATACAGCCCTTCTTGGCTGCGGACGTCCGTTCCTAAGCTAAGGAACGGATTTCTAGTTTTGACCCACTTTTCTATCACATTTTCACATATTAACCGTTCAGTTTTTAGGTATATATGAGTAGATCACTTCTGCAAATTTTCAGTCAAATTGATGATCGTTAAGACATCCAAAACTGTAATTTACCATTATAAACACGAACGGTTCCGATTCGACAGATTCGGTTCGTTCGTGTAAATTGCAGTTTTGGATGCCTTAACTATAATCAATTTGGCTGAAAATTTGTAGAGATGATTTATACATTAGGACCTAAAAACTGAACAGTTAACATGTAAAAATATAATCGAAAAGTGGGTCAAATATAGAAATCAGTACCTTTTGCTTAGGTACGGATATCCTCACCTGAGCAAGGTTGTGTGTGTGTGTGTGTATTATCCAGAGTGAGGCCTGACTTTGAAATTTCAGAGTGAGATTAAGGTTTAGGGTCACTTTTCGGTCGCATATCCACATCTCAACCGTTCAGTTTTTAGGTACTAACGTATAGATCATCTCTACAAAATTTTAGCGAAATTGATGATCTTTAAGGTATCTAACACGCTTAAACCAGTGGATGAACTGAATATGTCCAACCTGAAGAGTACTAGCTTAGGGGGGGGGGGGTGAAATTTGCACACCCAAAATTGCAAACCACACACCCCATCATTTTTTAATAATATTTCATGTCACTTCTTTTTGCACTTCCTAAAACACCCTCAAAGCCAGAATTTTTTTTTTTTTGGGTCTTCTCTTCTCTCTTCCAAAAACCACTACAAAACTCAAAGTGCAAATAGAATTGAACTTCCTCCATTCAATGAAAAGGCTAAAATTAATGAACTCTCTCAAACTCATCCCTTAGAGATTGAAACCCAGAAACCCAATCTCGCGATAAACACCCCAAATTGCTATAAGTGTAAAGCCTCCTCCATCGATGTACTTGCTTCGACTTTGTTTTATGATGCCTCTGTCACCTGCCCCTACTGAGACATAGGATTCCTCGAAGAGATAGAGACGACGCCGCTGCCGCCGACTCATCACCACCATCGGTTCCCAGCTTCTTAGAGACGAGCAGCGATCTCTGTCCACGCCGATCTGTAGGATCGGAGTCTCTGAGTCGAAGAGGAAGACGAAGAGGTTTGGGATCCTAACTACCAGAATGGGCAAAGAGAGGAGGTGGTGGCTGTTAGGAACCGGAAAATGTCAACAACCGAACCAATTGGCTTTGGTTCGGTTCCAGAAATTTCGCTCTACACTCCAAATCGTGATGCAAGGCTTATATGAGGATGATCAGGAGGAACAGAAGATTCCAAAAAAGTGAAGAAATCCGCCAGAGCATGATAAACCGTTCGGGTCTCGATCGTGCGTCTGGGGTGGCTTCGATCTTCGACTGGGGGTTGTGGCGGGGCGAGATGACACCATAGGGAGGACGAGCCGGTCTGGCCCGAGTCCGTGGCTGGAAGACATTCGACAACGTTGGAAAAACAGGGTCGGGTCGGTTGGGACCCGATGGTTCTAAGGAGGCGCGGAGGAGAGAGAAGAGAGAGTCTCAGGGGCCAGAATGCAAAAATAGGAAATTTGGGATTAATAATCTCGGTAATACTTTCTGGTATGGTGTTTGGAGAAGAAAGAGAGAATAGTGAAGAGTTTTGGTCGTGGTCTGGAAAAGAGAGAGAGAGAGAGGGAGAGGGAGAGGGAGAGAAGAGAAGACCCAAAAAAAAAAAAATTCTGATTTTGAGGGTGTTTTAGGAAGTGCAAAAAGAGGTGACAAGAAATATTATTAAAAAAATGAAGGGGTGTGTGGTTTGCAATTTTGGGTGTGCAAATTTCACCCCTAGCTTTAAGGCAGTTACCAATGCCTTAACGATCATCAATTTGATTGAAATTTTGTAAAGATGATCTATACATTAGTACCTAAAAACTGAATGGTCGAGATGTAGATATGCGACCGAAAAGTGACCATAAACCCTAACCTCGCTCTGAAATACACACACACACACAGATCCTATCCAGAGCGGAGCTCCGCTTTGAAATTAACTTGTGAAGTTCGAGTTTTGGGTCATTTTTTAGTCGCACATCCACATCTCGACCGTTCAGTTTTTAGGTACTAGTGTATAGATCATCTCTGCAAATTTTCAGCCAAAATGATGATTGTTAAGGCATTGATAACTGCCTTAAAGCTATTACGGTTCAAGTTGACATATTCAGTCCGTCCATTAGTTTAAGCGAGTTAGATACCTTAACGATCATCAATTTGACTGAAAATTTGCAGAGATGATCTATACACTAATACCTAAAAACTGAACGGTCGAGATGTGGATATGCGACCGAAAAGTAACCAAAAACTCGAACTTCACATGTTAATTTCAAAGCGGAGATCCGCTCTGGATAATATATATATATACAGATCCTATCCAGAGCGAGGCATCGCTTTGAAATTTCAGAGCGAGGTTAGGGTTTAGGGTCACTTTTCGGTCGCATATCCACATCTCAACCGTTCAGTTTTTAGGTACTAATGCATAGATCATCTCTGCAAAATTTCAACGAAATTGATGGTCTTTAAGGTATCTAACTCGCTTAAACCAATGGACGAACTGAATCTGTCCAACCTGAACCGTACTAGCTTTAAGGCAGTTATCAATGCCTTAACGACCATCAATTTCGTTGAAATTTTGCAGAGATGATCTATATATTAGTACCTAAAAACTGAACGGTTAAGATGTGGATATGCGACCGAAAAGTGACCCTAAACCCTAACCTCGCTCTGAAATTTCAAAGCGATGCCTCGCTCTAGATAGGATCTGTATATATATATATATATATATATATATATATATATATATATATATAACTTAATGAATATCATGCCATTTTGCACCAACTTTAGTACAGAGCTTGCCAGAGCATTCCCCTAAAAGAGTAATGCAGCATCAATATAATGACATTAGCTGTGTATACATATGCTTCTAACCTATCTCATCAATAGCAAAAGACCCATGAAGTTATTGGGAATTGGGATAGTCATGATCAGGCATTGTTACTATCTTCAAAACTTCTGCTTGCACATGAGTACTGATCTATATGTCTTCTTTTGGAACTGTTTGACGAGTCATCTTCACCCGCACTTCGGTTTGACATCTTCTCCATGCTCCTCCTTTTGGATCGGCTTTGTACTTCTTCCTTCTCGTCAACAAATGTGAGAAAGGTCTGAAGACGCCGAGATGTGGAGCTCCCGGAAGAAGACAAACTGTCAGTGTACCGCTTGGTGAACTGGTAACACATCATGCTGAAATATATAATGAGAGCAACCAAACAAGCACCGCCACAGATAATAAAAAGGGCCGAGAAGCTTCTAAGTTCAAGCCTGTCCACTTCTAGCTTTGCTCCTTGTGAAGTACAAGGACTTCTGAGAAGCCATTTGTCATGGATCCTCTGTAGATCCCCATTATCCGACAGCTTCAACAGAGCAGTTGACAGGTCCACTGATAGAGGCGAGTCCCTTGGGAAAGCCTGATTTCGAATGAACATGATGTTATAAACTATGAGAATTAAGAATCTGATAGTTAGGTATCAGGTCTGTGAAGATAAACAGATGGTCTTGCATATAATGTAACTAACTGTCAGTGCTGAATCATTTATTATGCAGTCTAGATTAATAGTCATACACAATGGAGAAACTTACAAATCCCCATCCGGTTTTGGTAAATTCTTGACCTACAATGCTGAAATCGCATCGGCTTGAAAGGAATAGCTCCATGTATGCACGCTCATCAATCACTGCGGCAACACCACCTTCTTTATGTGGACCAGCTTTTAAGGCTCTCACATAATCTTCTGGCATGACGAGTGGCACGAGTCTGGAACTGTCAATGTGGAGTTCCTCAATGAGATAATACTTGGCAAATGAACCCTGTTGGTAACCAATGGGGTCCTTGCTTTCGAGCAAAGTTTCAATGCCTTTGATGGAGGAAGAAAGCTTTTGCACCGTTAGGATTGAGGTCAAACTTGCAGTATAGCTTGAGTTGATGATAAGAACCACAAATAGCCATATGATTAGTACTAGGCGACCCAGGGTGCTGATTGTATTTTCTCCTACATACCACAACCATAATAAAGCGCTAAGCATCAACCGAAGGTCTTATACAGTTATAAAACAAAAGACTGAACTCGGTGAAAATTGACTTACTATGGGCAAAGAACCAAGTTGAAAAGCTAAACCTGCAAATGAAAGCACAATGGTTGTGGGATTTTGACCACAAACAGACATTATCAGAGTAGTTAGACCAATTGAAAGACATTGATGCATTTGGGCAAGTTAAAAATTGAGAAGTTGTCATCATCCAATCAATAAGCATAGTTACTCACCAAAGAATAGTGACGAGTTGTCTTCTAGGAGGGCCCCGAAATTCATCATTCAGTCTATGCTCTAATATCCAAACAACTGTTCCAACAATGAGAAAGAAGGCAGCAGTGACAGCCCACATCATTTTATTGAATGGCCTCAGAAATGCCCAAGGATTTGAATTCAATGTCGTCTTAACAGGTGCAACAACTACTAGCCCAGATTCGATGTATGGCTGCGTAAAATCTGCCATCCTGGTTCTGTTGGTGGTGATTGCAATATCACCTACTACTGCATCATATTCCTATATAGAACAAGAAACGGGGAATCAGAAAAAGCATTCACCTTCAGAAATTTATAAAGAAATGTTGTTCTGTATGTGATACTCACACCCGTTTGGATTGTGTACACAAGGTCAGTGCCCCTTGGATTTCTTTTACCATCGCCAACAGGAAAAAATTTGTAGGGAACAGCATAGGGCAACAAGTTCAATGCAGCAGTAAAAACATCAATGCAGTACCCAGTTAACATGTCATTGCTTGGTGTATATGATGCAAATTCACGGAAACTAGCACGGTTTGGGACTGCAATCTTCAAATGCCTCCCATTGTTTGGAAAAACCCAACCACGAGGCTGCTGTGTTGTCTCTCCAGGCCAAATCACACTGTAAAGGCTTTGGTTTGAACTAGAATGATTTGGTGGGGTTGCGTAAAATGTTTCTGGAGGCTTAACTGATAAACCAGAATGGTTAGACCAATAACCAATCCTCCTAACCCCAGTGCCAATCACATTTATGATTTCATAAGCAGGACGAATGAGGTCCCTATCTGGAGTATACTTAAACGAGCCAGTTGTGCCAGTCATATTAACTCCAAATATGTTACGAAGTAACAAGCTCCCTCCATCAAATATACTCAGATATTCAAGATTTAGGTCCCCTCTGGGCATCTGAGTCAACCTTGAATCATTTGAGAATGAAATTTCCCCCCCTTGATCAAAAAAGGCATCAAGTGCATGAGCAAGCAACCATACAGAGTCATAAGCATAGAGACCGAAAGCATTCAACCCAATTTGGTTACCACCAGTAAAGTTGCTCCACCTCGAAACAAATTTTCTTTTCTGTTCTGTATCTGGCGTGTACATGCGCAATGTTAGAACTCCTTGCATATTATCCCAAGTACTCATAGGGAGGGGAATGGTGGAATCTATATAACTAGAAAGCCAATGAGTAGCTATCCAAACAAACCCTGTTCCCATCATGCCAAGATAATTGGCCACACTAAGCACCTCAGGGCCCCAACCTGGATAAACATGAAGAACAATAATCCTAGACTCAGTTAAAGACACTTTAATCAGTACATCAGTGATGTTATTCCTAGTAGGATCAAGAACCAGAGGTGCTTTGTATGAGATCTTAGAACGTTTCTCAGCAAGCAAATCCCCTAATGCTGCAATCCCATTTCTCCCTAAATCATCATCAGCATATATTGCAATTACCTCTCTCCATCCATAATACTCAACCATATCGGCTACTGCAGCCATCTGAAACAAATCGTTCTGAGTAGTCCTAACAAAATATGGGAACTGAAGTGAAGACAGGGTGGGATCTGTTACTGCAAATGACAACAGAGGAGTGTGCAGCTCATTTGCAATGTGAGATACTGCATGAGCCGTTACAGCATTCTGGGGTCCAATTATGGCCACTGTGTCCTTCTCCATGAATCGTAAAGCTGTAGTGAATCATATGAATAAAGAACCAAACTTCATTAATCTATCCCTCATTCTATAAAATACATCAAAGAAAAAGGTTCGAAAACAAGGTCATGCATACGCTCATATGAATAAAGAACCAAAGTTTAATAATCTATCCAATCATTCTATGTGATACATCAAAGAAAAAAGTTCAAAAATAAAGTCATACATACCCTCAATTATGCCCAGAAATCCACTGTAGTTTGAATTCTGCGTTATAACTCTCATCTTGGTTCCACTGAGAACAGAAGGGTCAGAATTCACATCTTCAACAGCAGCTTGTATTGCCACTTTGGCAACTTTGCCAACAATGGAATTGAGAGCAAGCATGGCCCCAACATTTACAAATTCTGGTCTTGTAGAGATGTTGGTGGTAGCTCCATGTGAGGCAAACCCATTAAAGAAAACCATCAAAAGCAGGAGCCAAGCTATATTCATGGTGAATTGTCCACCCATGAACCCCCCCCCCAACTTTCACCAACCCAGCTTCCCAGACAGTGATAGATTCAACTGAGCTTTAAATCCAAGCACTGCCGTAGTTAAGAAACAACTCAAAATAAGCAAGCAACTTCAAAATTTCACCCATATGAAAGAAACAAATGGCTCTCTAGCAATTTTATATATCCAACATAAACTCCACAAGAAGTAGACAAATAAAAGGGTTCACAAGAAATGAAAATCTCTATTCATGAAACACAGATAAAGAGATAGCAAAATAGCAATTGGTTGGGTTGAGCTCGGAAGAGCCAAATGGAGAAGACAAAACAATCAATCAATATTATAAGGAAATAGAAGCCACTGAGGAAAGAGATTTTTTGGGGGAAAATGAATAGAGGTTGAACAGTAAAAGAGGATCAAGAAAAGGGTAAAAAACTCATTGAACAGGAAAACAAGTTGTGAGAAGCTTTATATACCCAGAGCAAACTGGGACTTGAACTCAAAACCAGTAGAAGAAAACTCATTCCCTAAAACCAAGGCCAATTCGAATCAGAAATTGGCAAACAGCCGGGTCTCCTAAAGAGGATGACAATATCTCATAAGGCAAAAAGTAGGGAATTTATAAAAGCAAAAAGCTAGAATTTAGCAGCATCCATTAAAGAGTTCATGGTTATAGGCTAATTAAAGCATAAAATTGCCATGCTTTCACACACCCACCTGAACAATAATACTAGAGAGTTTGGGAATTGGTCAAGTATGAATGTATGATGAGGATGAAAGATTCTTAACAATACAATATCTGCCATGCATTTAATATGTGCTGGGAAATTAATATGATATAGAGTAATAGATACCCAGAAAGAGACGCTCTTTTTAGAGTATCTGATGATAGAATTTGATTTGTTCCATGAGATGAAGATGACCACCCACTTGAATGTACCCAAGTTGAGAGGTGCAGACTTCTGCCATCGCTAAATGGATGAAATGATTGTTACACTTGACACTTGACATTATACTTTTTCTTCTTAAATATTCCTTGGCATTTGAGGAACAAAAGCCCTACAAGAATCTATCCAGAGTCGAGATTGAGTATTTTGTCGGGAGCAAAAAACAGAACACCTTACTAGTTACTGCATTACTTTTTACTTTCTGGTTGCATAAAAAAAAAATTATTAGAAAACATTTTAACTATTAAATGAGTTTGAGTAAATGAGCAAAATTTAACTAGCAAGTTGAGTTTAAGTTAATTCAAGTTGTCTCATGAATTAATATGAGCTGCTCAAGAGTTCAATAAGCAGAGCATGCTAGAACTCAAGTTTAATTTATTTCATTTACGATTCAAGCTTAAACGAGCTAAACCGAATCGAACCCAAGTTACAATCAAATTCGACAGACAAGGGTAGTATTTTGTTCTAATTATCGACATTGGTGTTGAGGAAAGGGACAAGAAGGAAGCAGTGGTCCAGTCCAATAGGCTGGTGGAACTGTCCAACGGCTAGCTTTGAGTAATTCCAACTGAGAGTGAGCCAATATATAGGACTGGTGCCCAATGGAGCAAATGTGCTGTCTATTTTCGGTTTGATTTTGTTCACCCCGAAGTGGTGTACGGACGCACTAGGACCTCTTCTATTCGTTTTTGTTATCATTAATTGTAGTAAGGCTATAAGGTCCGTAGGACTTTAGGGACCAAAAGAAATGGTCCATAGGGCACGTTTTTTTAATCTGTATAGGAGAAATTCTTAGGTGAGGCTTTCCCACCACGTGGTTTTAGGGCCACCCAATCAGAACAAAGAAATTTTTTTCTCTTTTCCAAAACTGCCCCTGCCCCCTCAATGTACAAGACCCAAAAGACCTCCCTGCTAGGCAGTGATTGGTCTGCCCTATTACCACGTGGTGCGGGTGCCCCACGCAAGTCTTTCTCTCTGTATAGCCATTTGTTTCAAAGTAGGACACAGCTTAGGTGATAAGCCAGCGACTATAAACCATGAATGAGTACATCCATGGTGTATAGTTCAGAGAGAAATAAATTGCATACTATAACCATGAATGCGTACAACTTTGCCCTATAGCATACCCAGACATGGGTGAGTTATTACCATTAAAGTAATTCAGAGTGAAATAAATAAATTGCACATCATGTTCTAGACTGCAAATATGTGTCAGTTTAGTCATTTTCTAAGCGTACCAAATGAGATGGTTCCAACCATTTTTCTACAGTTATTCAGTTTCTTTGAACTGGAATCTTTGGATGTATTGTTCAACATTATAGATGACATGAATGGAATCATTAAATCAAACAACAATTTTTTGTCCAACACCATTATAACCTTTGTCAAGATTTTACAGTGGTTCAAAACTTGCACAGGCGAGTTTCTTAACCATGCAACCACATCATTGCAGAGGGTTGTACTTAACTACCAGGGCCGGTTCTGAGATTCTAACGGCCTGAGGCTAAGAATTAAAATGTGGCCTTCCATATACATATATATACATGTATTTTTCTTTCTTTGCACCAAATAATAGTACAAAATCATGTATTTTGAAAAATTAAATAGGAAATTAATAACTAAACAAAAGTATATGATTTTTTTTTTTTAATAAAGGGCGGTGCGGCAGCCCACAAGCCTTGAATAATGAAACCGTCGAATACAAGGGGGGACATTGAGCCAAAATCCCTGATTACAAAAAGCACCTAGAGAACATCCTGAAATGCTATCTTGAGTCTCTATGAAATACTTGCATTCAACAAAGCACCAAATAGCCGAGAGTGCGCAACTGGCGACTCCACTTGCTAAATACCAGTGGTGACATAACGGAAAGATAACTTGGTCTGCAACTTGAATGCAGCGTAGCATAATTACCATACGCGCAGCTTTCCCATCATGATGCCACTGGAAGATACATCCAGTGACACTAAGTTTCACTCTGCCACTAGGAGGTAGCAACCATTTGACCAAGCAAGGAACTCGCCGCCTATTTAGAGCAGATAAGTTACTGCTACTAGAAAGTTGCGACCATTTGCAAATGTAAGGAACTCGCCGTCTACCTAGATCAGACAATGCACAGAGAGTGCACAAACAGGCTACCAACCTATGGCAGTGACTTATTATAAACAGTAAATAAGCATAAATAAACTGAAAAACACAAATAACATAGATAGCCCAAACCGGGCACAAGTATATGAATATTTATCCCTACATAAATTTCTAAATTGCAAAACTAGTTAAAAATAGATTTTTTTTTACGACTAGAACCCAGTGAGAGGCTAGGCTATCACGCCTCTAAATTTATAAAGCATCACTGAAATCTTGCTCGTCACGCATTTTTAGCTGCGAAATTACAAATAATGTTGTCATAATCAAGTTTAATTTGGGTCAGTTTTCCATATGGAGAAGGAAAGAGAATAGTCATTCTTATGGACGCGGACTGCCTTCAATTCCGCTAGAGAAACGTGCTATTTCTTATTCGTATCAACAAACAATATATATATATATATATATATATATATATAAAAGCTCCGGAGGCCCCCAGGAGCCAGTGGCCTGAGACGGCTGCCTCAGGCGTTAGGCCTCAGGGCAAGCCCTGTTAACTACTTACAGAAAGTATGTAATTTCATTGGCTAAGGGTCTGACGGAGCAAGGGTGAAAATAGAAAATTGTTACAATTTTGAAATAGTGGGTTTATGTTAAGGGTTTTTGTCCATTTACCCTAAATCTAGGGATTTTTTTCCCACTTACCCCAATAAGTTTTTTTTTAATTCTCCCTTACATATGAAAACTCTAAGACCATCTCCAATGGATATGTCAAATCCACGTGGAGGCTTCTACTGGTAACAAAAGACATATGAAATAACTCCACCCCATTGGTCTTATCCTACATGTAAATGACATATGGAGATGGGCTATCAAATTTGACAAAACTGTTGGAGATGAAAGATCCCACATTGGAAAAGTGACAAATAAAAATATAACTTATAAGTAGGTGGATCTCACCCAATTGTACCGAGGCATTTTGTGATTAAAACCCAACACCTATCGGGTGGTTAAGTTAGGATAGTATCGGTACAATGGTGGGTCACGGGCCACACTTGTCGCTGTTTAACAAACAAACTCAATCTGTCTTTTTTTTTTAATCATTATTTCTCTCTCTCGCTTCTCTCTCGTCTCTCTTCTCTCTCTCTCTCTCTCTCTCTCTCTCTCTCTCTCTCTCTCTCTCTCTCTCTCTTCTTTCCCCATTGTGCTTCTTTCTCTTTCCTTTTCTAGTTCTGCATCTTCTCATCTTCTCAGGCAATTGACCTACAATAAATTCCATATCCACAACAGATGAAGAAACAAAGAAGAGGTGTTGGCTATGGCACCTAGTGTTGTCAACTTTTAACCCCAAAGTTTGAGATTGGACCCAGAAGCAAGGAGACTAAACCCCAAAGAAGAAGTGTGAATGATTTTCCAACTGTCAATGGTTTTTCAATTATGAATGGTTTTCCAATTATAAATCCTTGAACATTACTGTCTCTTCACTACTACTCTTGCTGTGGGAATAGCTTCTGACCTATGAGCGAGTAGCTATTTTACCAGCGGCTACTTTGCTAACTCCAGAAGAGGGCTATGTATTTTCTTTCCTTAAATCAGAAAAGTTTGGAATTGATTGCGCAAGAGGATTATCTAATTCTAATCTTCAACGTCCTGAACTAAGGTCGGAAACTTTGGCTGATGAGCGAGGGGCTGGTGTAGTTGGGGTCCAGGGGTGGAATCTAATGGTTGTTGTCAAAACAAGATTTATTTGGGTCCTTTGGGATTGAAAAGTTATCTCCCGCAACTGGAGAAGAATGTACAACAAGAAAAATAGAGAGACAAAGAGAGAAGCCATAGGAGACTTCATCAAAGTCCGGTTATCGGCCGCCGAATCCGGTCACCTGCCGCCACCCACCAAATTTCTCTGAAAACTTGAGAGAGAAAGAGAGAAAGAAGCCATAGGAGACTTCGCCGGAGTTCGGTCATCGGTCACGGAATCCGGTCACCTGCAGCTACCTACCAGATTTCTCTGAAAACCTCGCCAGATGTCCCAAAGAGGTTGTCGGAGATCTCATACTTCTCCAAAAATGTTTATTGCCCCCACATAGACCTCTAGTTCCTCCCAATAGAGGTTTATTTGGGGGCAATAGAGGTTTGTGAAACCTCGCCGGAAATCTCTAAAGAGGTTGTCAGAGATCTCATATGGGACTGGAAATATTTATTGTCCCCCCGAATAAACCTGTATTGCCCCCCAATACACGTCTATTGCCCTCAAGTATAACTTTCGGGCACCGAAATAGAGACTAATCTCCTTAAGATTAGACAAATAAAACTTTGATTAAGGAAAAAAAAGAGGAGATTACATGAATTCAGAACATTTATTGCCCCCAATAGACATCTATTGTCCATCAATAGACCTTTAACCTATGTTTATTGCTCCTCAATAGACGTCTATTGCCCCTGGTAAAATCTTCTTTTGTTTCTTTTTTCTTTCCTTCTGGGCCTTTTGCCCCATTTTACCAAAAAAAAAAGGGACGTCGGCCTTTTGAGACAGAATAACAAACAAAGAGAAAGAGCTGTAAAATTCCTACTGCCCCAGTAACCTTTTGCTTTCACTCTGCCCATTTCACCACACATTTCTTCTTCCTCGCAAATACCCTAATACAGAAACCAAAAATCACTCATTTCACAAATTTTTTTGGAGATTTAATAAACTCACAAGTACCTAAATTGAATTTTTTTGGCTTTCTGAATTCGAGAGATCGGAGCAAAGCAATTCAAAAAACCTAGATAAAATTCTTAGATATAAAATCATGGACGGTGATTCATGGAGTGCTCGTCTTTCCACCGCCTTAAAGACTTACCAATCCACTCTTCAATCTTGAGAAGCTGCGGGGTTTGAGTTGTTGCTGGCTCCCCGTCGTCTGGTTGCAGAAGAAGGCACCGGTTGAGAGGCTCTCATCGCTGTCACTATCGCCAGTGAGAACGTCGTTGACGAAGAAGACTGGAGAGACCGGCGAGAGACAAAGCTGGCATATGTGGAAAGAGGTAGAGACCGGAGAGAGAGAAAGAGAGTACAGATCGTGGAAGAGGGGAGAGAGAGAAAAGGAGAGACATAGAGGCACATGAATAAATTAATTATTTCAAGGGTAAAAATGTCATTTTACTTTAAATAAGATAAGTGAGAATAAAAATTTGTTGCTGGAGTAAATGTGATAATTTTGACCAATTTTGGTGTTTTGGGTCAAGGACCTTTATATTAAAGTTTGCCTTTTTTTTTCTTAGTTGGGCTTTGTTTTAATTAACTATTTCATCATCCAACAGTCCATTCTAGTTTATATGATCCATGTCCAAACCCAACCAAATAGTCCAAATGTTTGTTCCTAAAGTCCAGGTCAATACTCCAAATGCATAAGTCAGTCCATACCATAAGTACACTTGGCAAAACACTGTGTCGTGTCGTGTTCATATCGTATTAAGTTGATTTCGTATATTTATCATGGAAAACAATAAAAAACTTTTAAATTAACGTGTGGAGGATGATCAAACCAAACAACAAAAAAACCATCAAATTTCGCATTAACCGTTAAAACCCATTAAGACCCGTTAAGTAGATATTAGATAACTAAATGTTTACTCACAACATCTTACAAACTTTAGAGTAACATAACTACATATGAAGCACACATAAATCTTATACATCAAGTTTTTTTTTTTTCCCGAATGTTAAGAGTTGAGGTGGTTGTCATGAATATTAAGAAAGGGGTTACGATAAATTAGAGAGATGCATCAGGGTTCTTAATGTTTATTAGACAGAAAAACTCAAAATTCACAAGATTATGTTAATAGTTCTTATCGTGTCGTGTTAATCAATTAACACTAAACCAAACCACTAAAATTTGTGTTCTTATTGTTGTGACTCTATATAGAACCAAACTAATAAACCCCCGACCAAATCTTTATAATTTCATTTGTGTTAGTACCGTGTGCAATTTTACTAAATATAACCGTAAGAGTTTCGTATGCACCATACGGAAATTACTTCTACCCGCATGGTGTCCACACGAACTAGGACCACTTTAGAATTGTGCATCATATATATAATCATTATAATGGGCTGTGGTTTCGTTTCAATTGGAAGTCATAGGGCATAGGGGTCCATATAGGGGCCGTTTTGTATAGCGACTTGTGTCAATATAGGACACAGCGTATTTGGTAAGATAGCGATTATAAACCATGAATGAGTACGACGAATGTTGTACATACATGTGGGGCTCTAGTTCAGAATATTTATGACCGTAAATATTTGCCTATTTAGTCGATTTCAAGGCCAGCCAATTGGGTTAGTTGGTATCATTTTCTTCTTTAGGATTGTTAAGTTATATTGAACTGGGATCTTGGATATACGGTTTTTCATTCTCAAAAAAAAAAAAAAAAAAAAATTACTGATGACATAATATGAATGAAATCACTACATCAAAAAACAAAATTATTTTTTGATACCAATAAAACTTCTCACAACAGTTTATAGCGGGTCAAAACTTGCTCAAGAGACTTCCCTGATCATGCAACCACATCGTTGCAAAGGATTGTGCTTATATAAAGTATGTAATTTCATCAGCTAAGAATCCGATGGTAGCAGAGGCAAAAGTACATATTGTTACATTTTTGAAATAGTGTTGTAAATATTTGTGGATAATCATGTAAATAGATGATGAGTAATAGGTGCCTATCCCTATAGATTGGTGATTGATAGGTTGTAATTATAGGAGTGATTGGATTGTAATTAAGCATTACCCTTTTGTGCACACCATGTAGTCCTATATAAGGCTCCTCATGGTGAGATGAATAAGACACACAATCTGATTCTCTGTGTCCAAACTCTCTCTCTCTCTCAGAAATTTTTCTGTTTTACAACACGTTATCAGCACGAAGCTCTAACCAAAGCTCTAGCTAAGAAAAAAAAACCCCCCCTGCTGCAGCCTGTTTGCACGCCCCGAAACCTCTTGATCGGGACGTCAGATCAAAAACTTTCCTTCATCAAAGTTGTTCGTCTCTGCCTCTTCTCTTTGACCTCCAAATTTCAGCCATATTGGAGTAGTTTTGAGACCTGTACACCATTTGAAGTGGCAGCTGTTCAGAAGAGAATCTGCTCCGTGTTCACGACTAGCTCTAAGATTTGGATCGAATAGCTTTGAGATTCGGGATTTCCTACCAGAAGAGGTAATAGTTCTTGGATTGGCTGAGAAGACAACCTTCTCAGTTCTGCACACATAAGCTGAAGATTCATCCGTTCTTCATCAAGTAATGTTTTCCAAAATCTAATTTCATATTCATGTTTATTGAGCCTAATGATTGAATATGAACAATCACCATGATGCATGAACCCTAATATTTGGTATATACATATTTATATATATTCGTTTATGTGTCTTGGTTTATTTGGCTTTGGATTGTTTGGTTGGAAAAGAAAAAAAAAGGTTAGGATTCTTGGATTTGAAGCATTTGGTCCAGTAGTACCATATAGTGCATACCAATTAAAAAACAAGCAAAAAGAAAAGGGATTTTGCTGCTCCTGGGATTCGAACCCAGCCACATCATGCATTAGCCTAGCACATTGTCCACTATGCCACTATGGCTAGCTGGAATTTATCAACACCATTTAATATTAATACTGCCATAAGCAGATTCAACTCCATATAATTGGTGATTGATCAATTGATTCAACCTGTGATTTGATTTTGATTGATTTTATCCAAAGCAATTACCATTGTAATTTATGCTCATTACCACAATCACTTCATTATCACATTGAGACAATTCTGAATTATTGCCTGAATTATGATAGAAGAATTATGGGCTTAATTTTTGGTTACACAAATTTGAATCTGCCATTATAATTCTTTATGCTAGAAGCATTATTGGCTAAATTATTACGTGATTATTACATAAACATTATGCCAGAAGCATTTGCTAAATTTATTACCTGTACGTAATGCCAGAAGCATTAATGGGATTTGAACCCATTTCCTTAGGTATATAACCGCTGCATTAATTTATTTATGTTACGATTTAATAACATATATTGAATTTGGTTTTGTTATAATTGTGAATATTAATAGAGGCTGAGTCAGAAGCTCAAATCAAGCCCAAAGTCATAACAACAAATTCGAGCCAGAAGCTCAGGCCCAAGTTGCAAGGCCAGAATAGCAGCTCACTACATGTTACCATGACAAAAGTTATGAATCTTCTCAAAGTAGGCTCATCCAGTTGGATGCGATGTCTAGGTAAGGTTCAAATGAGGCTGTGTACTTAAGTGAGCCTCGCTCCACCTAAACCTCATCCTTCCTTACCTGGTCGTATTCAATTGGAGTTACCGAAAGGGTTGAGTAATAATTTTTCATTCCTTGGCAGACCAGCCTGAGCCCAGCAGGCCCACTCTCCCTCCGTGGGACCAAGCAGCCCAGCATGCCTCACACACCATTTGACTTACGCATGAAAGCCCGGGTCACAAGCCTGCAGACTAAGCCCGATAGGCTTCACTATCAAGCCCACTCCTTCTTTGGTCCAGCAGAATCAAAATAAAAATGATTTCATATTGTAAATCATATTGTAAATAAATTCACCATATCTAATATGTGTAATTAATTGCCAGAAGCATTTATTCACATAATTGTGTGATAATTAATATGTTATTTTACTAGCATGCAATTAATATCTCAATTGATTTATGATTTCCATTTATCCAATTTGTGAGATATTATTACAATTTACCTTTTTCAATATTATTGTGTTACTTGTCTGAATTTTCGCACTAGAATATATGTGTAGAAAATGCAGGTACCTAATGAACTAGAAGTTCTAAATGAACCCGTAGTTCATATATAAATCGAACTTGTAGTTTCGATAATGCCGTTTAAGAAACTTGAAGTTTCCTTTCATAAATTCACCACACATGATAAAACCAGTAGATTTTACATGTCTAATCCGATTTTTCATACCATGTTATAGAACCTGAAGTTCTCATTACTTGCTTATGGATGATATTACCCAAAGCACTAATATTATTTGTTCCTTTCCTGTAAGAAATGTCAAATCTCAACATGTTTGACTTTGTTGCTTTGGAGGTCTCCAGAAGAAACTATCTAAAGTGAACTCAAGATGTGAAAATTCATCTGATTGCAAAGAAGATGAGATCAACAATCGATATTGACAATGTCGTCACTGAGGCTTTTAAGGCGAGTGCCATAATGTTCATAAAGAAACATATGGAGACAGCACTCCAAGTTAAGTACTCGATTAAGAGGATACACAGACTCTTTGGGTTGCTCTGGAAGAGCACTTTCACTATCAGACGACCATTTTCTTGCTTGAAGCAAGACATGATTGGCAGAACAAAAAAAACTCATATGACCGTCATCCACGTGGCCAAGGCCCACGTTGTGGGAACCGTGATGCCCTAACTCAACAAGCCTGAGTTGAAAGGAACACTGGTCAGGCCTGTCGCCACCAGAATCAGCATGATCTTTGTTATCGATGTGGAGGAATTGACTGCTGGTCCCGCACCTGTTGTGCGATAGCCGAAGCAATAGATGAGTATTACGCCGGTCGCGGAACTCGAAATACCAACTTTATTAAAGGGTCATTTTCTATTGATTCCACACTAGAGATCAGATTTTCAGGCAGTTACTGAACATACCGAGGATTAGAACTCGAAGACATGGGTATAATTGGCCCCTTGTGCCATATCTATTTCATCTTAATGAATGAAACATCTTCGGATTTTGGTGATTTATGTTTTCAATTATTTTGGATTATAGAAATGTGGTTATGTTCGAATATATTTAATTCAATAAACTTATTCATACATGTGATCCATTGAATTAAATAAATGAATAGGCATATTCTGTGGGGAAGTTTGTTGTCTGGTTAAAAGTGCTATTACGCACACCATACTCCCAGATCGGAGATATTTTTCAAACTTATTGTCTATTCATACCTCTGTGACAGCCGTATCAGGGCAATCCAACCTGATAGAGGGCTATGGCAAAGCCTACTTTATGTTGTCCAATGGTACTGAACTTACCATTAATGAGGCCTTATATTCTCCACGTTCCAGAAGAACGTTATTGAGTATTAAGGATATTCGAACCAACGGTTATCACGCTGAAACCACTGAGAAAAATGCGTGGAATATCTTTGTATAACCTCCGAGTGTGCAGCCAGAAGCGTACATTGGAGAAATTGAAATCTGTTAGCTAGAAGCTAACTAATTCAAGCAACTACTTGCTATGGCATGACCTTTTGGGACACCCAGGTCAAAGTATGATGCACTGTATCCTCAACTCATCGTAGGTGCAACCCCTTCTGAATAAGGGTCCTGTATATAATGACACACTATGCCATACTCGTTAAGAATATTTAATACTAGACCATCATATGCAAAGACTAGTACATACACCACCATTTTTCTGCACAGAATGCAAGGGAAATTTGTGGACATATCCAACCACCATGTGGACCAGTTAAATATTAATGGTTTTGGTTGATGTATCGACAAAGTGATCACATGTTACACTACTGTCCATAAGAAAATACTGCTTTTGCTAAACTCTCACCCAGATCATGAAATTGAGGGTTCACCACTCGGATTATCCCATAAAGTCTATAAGACTTGATAATACCGGAGAGTTTACATCGAAGTCTTTCGATGATTATTGCATATCCCTTGGGATTGATGCTGAACATATAGTTCCCTATGTTCACACCCAAGATGGTCTCGCAAATAGAATCTTGGTAATGCGCACCAAGCTCCTAGTTTTTGTGTGGGGCTATGCAATCTTGCATGCAGCTATGTTGGTCCCGTTGAGGCCCACTGCTACCCAACCTTACTCCGCGTTACAGTTGGTGACTGGGTACGAACCTGATGTTTCGCACTTACGCATTTTGGTATGCAGTCCTCGTGCCAATTGTGCCGTCACAACGTACAAAATTGGGTCCTCAACAAAGGATGGGCATACATGTCGATTATGAATCCCATCCATTATGTGCTCTTTCGAGCCCTTGACAGGCGATCTCTTTACCGCTAGATTTGCGGATTGTCACTTTGATGAGACAGTCTTCCCGCCGTTAGGGGGAGATAAGAACGTTACCGTTCCTGATGAACGACGTGAATTGACGTGGAATGTCCCCACTATGTCTCATCTTGATCCCCGAACCGCACAATGTGATAATGAAGTGCGGAGAATTCTAGATCTACAGAGTGTAGCCCAAAATATGCCAGACGTTTTCTCTGATCTAGCTAAAGTGACGAGATCATATATACCTGCTGCAAATGTGCCTGCAAGGATAGACGTCCCTGTAGGATGTGTCGTCCCAGATGGACGAGGTACGACCATGGCGGCTAACCAGTCATATGTCCCTGCCCAGAAGTGAGGTAGACCATTAGGTTCGAAGGATTCTTATCCCCAGAAGAGGGTAAACTTGGCACAAACGAATCCTCTTGACATCGCAATCTCAAACCGATTCATCTCACGAGATAAATCCGGATTATGGGTATGTCCTAGAAGAGACTATGTTGGGGGACGCTCCAACATTTGAACCCACTCCCGAGAATAGAGAAATCTCGGTAAATTTAGTGAGATTTGGAATTGGAATGAGATCATCATCGATGATATATTAGTATTTGCGGTGGCCACCGAAAATATAATAAGCGATGACCTCGAACCTTGCTTTGTTGATCAATATCAATGAAAAGACGACTGGCTAACAAGGAAATAAGCAATACAGGTCAAAATAGATTCCTTGACAAAGAGAAAGGTGTTTGGACCTGTTGTTCCTACACCTCCCCATGTTAAACCCGTAGAATTTAAATGGGTATTTGTAAGGAAGCGTAATGAGAAAAACGAGATTGTGATACACAAGACTCGTCTAGTGGCGCAATAATTTTCTCAACGCCCTGTGGTTGATTACGAGGAGACGTATTCTCCCGTAATGGACGTCATAACGTTCCACTACCTTTTCAGTTTGGTAGTTTCCGAAAAACTGAATATGCAGCTTATGAATGTGGTCACAGCTTATCTCTATGGGGATCACGACACAGAGATATACATAAAAGTTCCAGAAGGACTTAATATACCCGATGCAAATAGTTCTAGACCACGGAACACGCTCTTCATTAGTTTTGAGGCGTTCACTTTATGGATTGAAACAATCCAGACGGAGGTGGTATAACCGTCTAAGTGAATATTTAATCGGGATGGGATATGTGAATAATAAACTATGCCCATGCGTGTTTATTAAGGAAACAAGTTCCTAGTTTGGAATTGTGGCGGTCTATGTCAATGACATGAATTTGATCGATACTCCTGAAGAGATCAAGGAAACCGCAAAGCACCTGAAGTTGGAATTTGAGATGAAAGGCCTTGGGAGAACAAATTATTGTCTCGACCTGGAGCCCGAGCACAGTGCAGATGAAATTTTGGTCCATCAACCAAATTACATCCAGAAGATGTTAAGATGCTTTAATGAGGATAAAAGCAAGCACACCCATGGTCGTCTAAAGTCTAGAGAGAACCGTATCGTCCTGCAGATGATAACGAAGAGATATTGGTGCCAGAAGTCCCATATCTAAGTGCAATAGGCGCATTATTGTACTTGGCTTAATTCCCTAGACAAGACATCTCATTCGATGTGAACTTGTTAGCTAGATATAGCTCTGCGCCAACACGCAGCCACCGGAATGGCATAAAAGACATTTTTCGCTACCTTAGAGGTACAGCGGATATGGGCTTATTCTATCCCTATGCATCAAGGAATGGATCAAACCCCCTTGATCCTCAGAATGATGCTCGCCTTGTTGGATATGCTGATATAGACTATCTATCAGACCCGCACAAGGCATGTCCCAGATTGGTTATGTCTTTACCATTGGGAATACTGCAATTTCTTGGAGGTCTACGAAATAGACACTTGTTGCTACCTCTTCGAATCATGCTGAGATACTAGCTCTTCACGAAGCAGTATGTGAATGTACATGGCTGAAAGCCGTTACAAAGCATGTTCGAAGCACATGTGGACTGTATTCCACCACTGATGAACCAACCATTATCTACGAGGATAATGCTGCTTACATAGAGCAGATAAAGATGAGTTTCATCAAAGGAGACAACACCAAACATATTGTACCGAAGTTCTCCTTCAATCAGCAACAACAAGAGCATCAGAAGATTGAAGTTAAGCAGATTTGATCTGAAGACAGTCATGCAGACCTCTTTACCAAGTCACTACCAAAGTCTACATTCCAGAAGCATGTTCAAGGTATTGGTCTACGTAAACTATCTGAATTACCTAACATGTAATTTTCAGGGGGAGTCGAAATCAGGGGGAGTATCCTGAAGCATACCCACTTGACCATCGTGTACTCTTTTTGTCCTTCGTCCAGGGTTATTTTGTCCCACTGGGTTTTGTTACCTGGCAAGGTTTTAACGAGGCACATCTTTAGCATGGTCACCCCAATTATAGTACATCCTGAAGATGCTTTGATTTGACATATATGCATTTGCTCATCTTTTCCCTTCGACCACGGGTTTCTCCCACTGGGTTTACCGGGCAAGGTTTTGGTGTAGCAACTCTAATGCATCCCTCTCGTAGACATACTACCTACTTATGGTGCTGATAAGAAGACTTCACCTATCTCTAAAGCTGTGATACTGCCACTCCACACTCAAGCGCGTTGTGCTCTTTTTCTCCTTCGACCAAGATTGTTTTTTTTCCCACAGGGTTTTTATTACTTGGCAAGGTTTTTGACGAGGCAACTTAGAAGCGCTCAACCCATGCAACACTATTGACATGGAATATCCAAGGGGGAGTGTTGTAAATATTTGTGGATAATCATGTAAATAGATGATGAGTAATAGGTGCCTATCCCTATAGATTGGTGATTGATAGGTTGTAATTATAGGAGTGATTGGATTGTAATTAAGCATTACCCTTTTGTGCACACCATGTAGTCCTATATAAGGCTCCTCATGGTGAGATGAATAAGACACACAATCTGATTCTCTGTGTCCAAACTCTCTCTCCCTCTCAGAAATTTTTCTGTTTTACAACAAATAGTAGGTTTTAATTTGTTAAAGTTTGTCATTTTTCTTAGTTGAGTTTTGCTTGAATTAGTTGTTTCATCATCCAATAGTCCAATCCAATTCATATTGTCCACATCCCAAGCCCAACCCAATAGTTCATATATCCGTTCCCAAAGTCCAGTCCAATATTCCAATGCATCGGTCAGTCCCCGGAGGGTTTGTTGAACTAGGAGATTAACATAGAATACTTAACATGTTGAAGGATATCGACATTATGTATGCCTCTTCAAACAAGGGTTTAGTTCTAGAGTTGTAATAGGAGAGAAGGTTCTAGATTTCCTAATTATATTCGGATTCTATTTCCTTGTATGACAAGATTATGTACTTTGTAAATCCCTATATAAAGGGCTCCTATTATCAATAATAGAACACACACAATTTCTCTCACAATTCTCTCGAATCATATTTTCCTACAACATAACCCTAATTCACATAGATTAAGATTACTTTATAACAACATCAGGCAAAACTAATTACATTTCACATCTGCTTACATCCACCCAAAGGCCAAGTGTGATAACCTAGCTAACTGCTTGATAAAAGTTGCATGAAATTTAAGGTATACATATTCAGGCTTTACCGCTAAGCAGTAGAGAAAACGTCTAGCTAGTCAAGTCCAAACCATCGCTACTGCATTCTTGACGATGCACTATCTTATTTGAGGCTTTGTTATCAGTCCTTCTTCTCTTGGAACTGCTTTTCACTTCTTGTTCCCTCTTATTTACAAACGAAACAAACGACTTCAGTCGTCTTGTTGATTGCGAGCACTCGATGTCGGAATCTGCATGCCGGTAGTACTGTCGAACCATGCGAAGAACATAAAGAAGAAGAGCAAGAAAGCAAGCAATTCCGCTTAGTAGAAAGAGGCCCCAAAAGCTCTTTAGTTGAAGGCGGTCTACTGCTTGCTTTGCTCCTTCTGCACTGCAAGCACTTTTCATTAGCCACTTGTCATGGATCTTTTGCAGGTTTCCGTTCTCCGATAGCTTCAATATGGCGGTCGACATGTCGATTGCCAATGGTGAGTCCCTCGAAAAGGCCTAATGAAACCAAAAACACGCATTCAGTCTAGCATTCTTATAAAATGGGTAATGTTCCCTTCTGAGATAATTTGATTATACGACTAAAGATTTAGATACACAATGTATAGCACCAAGATCGGTTTGTCGCAAATGAAACTTAAAGACAAGAATTACAAATGAGGCATTCCTAGTTTTAATGTGTCAAAAGGGGCCTAAGGAAGATACAACATAGTTCCCATGAGATTCAAAGATGCATTTTCTATTTTAACCTTGGCTCTCATACAAACACACTATGTTCTCTTTAGGTTATACGGATCGGATGATTGTTCATAAAAGTTGTTTGATAGTGGCTTTTAAAAATTTGTTTGATAATGGCTTTTAAAAATATTGAATGAGTTAACAAAAGTAGTTAAAAGTATTTTATGAGTTAGAGAAGCATTTTTTAAAGCTTAATAAGACGTCTCAAACAAAATCCATTTACTATAGACACTTGTATTTTTTGTAACAAAAATTAATTGGTGCATTAGATAAGATCGCTTCACTTAAAAGCACATCAGAAATAATATTAATAAAGCACATGAAAGTTTACATGAAGATACTTACAAATCCCCAACCCATTTTAGTGAACTCTTGACCAACAATACTATATCCACATCGACTAGAGAGGAAGAGCTCCATGTAAGCACGCTCATCAATCACTGCAGCAACACCACCTGCACTAGGACCTTTCTTCAAGGCCTTCTCATAATCTTCCGGCGAGTTAAGGGCAACAAGTCTGCTATGATGTATGTTCAGCTCGTCGGTTAAGTAAGCTTCAGCAAAGGAGCCCCTTAGATATCCAATGGGCTCAGTGCCTGTTACTAAACTTTCAATCCCTTTCACAGGTGAAGAAAGTTGCTCCACTGTGAGGATCGAAGTCAAGCTTGCAGTGTAGCTGGAGTTGAGTATTAGTACCACAAATAGCCATATGATTACCACAAAGCGACCAAGTGTGCTGCCGGTTTTCTCTTCTGCATAAACACCATGAAAAAGGGTAGTTATATAAACGAGATTCACGCATATACAAAATGTTTTGTTGCCAGACCGTCTAAACTGTCAATCTAACCATCAATTAATTATGTGACAAATTAACAGATTGACGATCTACAATATAATTTGATGTCGAATATCTGGAAAGAAAATATATATTATTCGAATCAAGTGGTATGGCTACATAATTAACTATAGTACAAGCCATTTCACTTACTCTGGGAGAAGAACAAAGTCGAAAAGCTAAACCTGTGAAACCCCAAAAGAAAAACAAGAATTAGATAGATTCAAGCTTACAAAACCCTAAATTGCATTTGATATTTTGTATTTGGGTATATGGACTTAACCACTTACCAAACAATTGTGACCAATTGTCTTTTTGGAGGCCCCCTAAAATCCTCATTAGTCCTGCGCTCCAAAATCCAAACAACTGTTCCCACAACTAGGAAGAAAACTCCAGTAACACCCCACATCATTGGAGTAAAGGGTCTCAGAAAAGCCCAAGCACTGGAGTCCATCTTCCTTATTGGAGCAACCACAACTAGCCCAGACTCAATATAAGGTTGAGTAAAATCTACCATCTTTGTTCTGTTAGTAGTGATTGTAATATCTCCTACTACCCCATCAAACTCCTGCACAAAGATATGTAAATCGAGTTCAAAGAAACATACCATGTTAAGCAACAAGTCTATGTACTATTTATACCGACCCCAATTTGAACTCTGTGGAGAAGGTCATTGTTTTCTGGGTTTTTGATACCATCTCCAAAAGGGATATACTTGTATGGTACACCATATGGTAACTCATTTAGTGCAGCCTGAAAGACCTCAATGCAGTAACCACTAAAATCAGTGCCTTTTATACCCACAAACTCGGGGTAGCTAACTCGATGGGGGACTCCAATCCTGAGCTTTCTGCCATTGTAAGGGAACACCCATCCGCGAGGCTTCTCAGTTGTTTGTCCAGGCCAGATCACACTGTACAGTTTTTGAGCACCGGGGCTGGAGCCATTAGTCTGCATCTTCATTTGGAGCTTTTCTGGAGGAAGAACATTTAAACCCGAGGAGTTCGACCAATAGCCAATAGTTCTAGTCCCTGTGCCAATCACATTGATGACTTCAAATGCAGGATTGAGTAAGTTCCCATCAGCATCAAACTTAATCGGTCCTGTTAAGCCAGTTGTGTTAACCTCTAAAATGCTTTTGAGCAATTGCCTGCCTCCATTGAAAATGTTCAAAGCATCAAGATTCAACTTCCCACCACTTAACTCCCTCAAATTTGTGTCATTTGAAAAGGAAATGTTCCACCCATTAGCGAAAAATGATTCAATTGCTTGAGCAAGAAGCAACACCGAATCATACGCGTATAGGCCATATGTATTTAAACCAAAAGAAGTGTTATTAAGTAATCTTCTTGCCTTAGTCAAGTTGCTCCATCTCGACTTGAATTCCGTCTTGAGTTGTGAATCTGGTGTGTACATTCGCAATGTGAGAACGCCTTGGATGTTGTTTGTTTGCACTAGAGGGAGAGAAGGATCTGTATCTAAAATGGTGGAGAACCAATCAGTAGCAATCCACACATATCCACTATCCATCATCTTCTGCTCCTGCGCTTCTTCAAGTACTTGCAGACCCCAACTAGTATAAATGTGCAGGATCAGAATCCTAGACTCCATTGTAGACACACTGATCAGTGCCTTTCTGATCTCCTCTTTTGTTGCTGTGGGAGTCAAAGGAACTTTGTATGAAATCTTGCAGCGCTTTTCGGCTAGCTTATCACCCAAGGAGGCAATAGCATTTCTTCCAAAATCGTCATCTACATATATTGCTATGACATCTCTCCACTCGTAGTGAACAACAAGGTCTACCACTGCTGTCATCTGAAAGAGATCGCTCCGCGTTGTTCGAACCAAGAAAGGGAACTGAACAGGAGATAGAGTAGGATCTGTTGCTGCAAATGATAACAAAGGCACTTGGAGCTCATTTGCTATGTGTGAGATAACGTGAGCTGTAGCTGAGAATTGGGGGCCAATTATGGCCACCGTGTCATTCTCCATAAACTGCAAAGCTGCAAGCAAAACATGAGAAGTTAAACATGCAGTCATTCTAATACATGACAAGTTGAAAGACTAAATTATATTTGTCATACCTTCAACGATTCCGAGGAAGTCACTCGTTTTCGTGTTATGCATTTTGAGTGAGAGCTTTGTGCCATTGAGAATGTTGGGATTGGAATTGACATCTTCAACCGCAAGTGTTATGGCAAGTTTTGCAATTTTCCCAATGACAGAATCGAAAGTGAACATCGATCCAATGTTCAATACATCAGGTCTTGTAGTGACATTAGTAATGAGTCCACTAGTATGAGAACCCTTACAGAAAACCAAAAAAAGCAGAAGCAAGGCTATATTCATGGTGAATCACTCTGCAAATTCAGAACCAAATCAGCTTAGTACATAAAAAAAAAAAAAATTTGGCAAAAAATTCACATTGCTAAATGACATAAAAGATCGAAAAGATGAATAAAGCTTACATGGTCTCAATCCAAACGTATAAGATCTCCACAAAAGGGGATGAAACTAAAGGATGGAGTTGGAATCAAATGGTGTAATTCTTGTGTTGTACCTGTATGTAAGTCCAGAGCTGGATGTGTTATGCACAATGAACAAACTTGGTCATTATATAAGCACCAACATATTGCAGCAATACTGGTAAAGAAGTACTGCCCAATAATCTTGATCGAAGACTTGAAGTCCACCGCGGCGTGATTGTCCTGTACACGGTTTTAAACACAGAAACAGTAAGACAAACTTAATTTCAACTACTACATCATTATGAGATCTCCACAACATGAAGAAAATCCTTAACCAAGTTATCTTGGTCATGTAACGGGCCTTCTTAGAAGTGTTTGGAAATGCCTCCTTTTGGTAATGGGATTATATTTAGGATTGCATTACTAAATATGCAAGTAGCGTCTCATTTCTCATCATCTCTTCCAAAAATCGTCTAGTGGATTATTAACAACTCTTTCTAATAGCGATTGCAATCGATAGCAAAACAAATTGAATTGACTTGATGGCCACTCTCACAGATAAGAAAATATTATGTGGTTGATTGTTTACGGGTGCATGATCTCAACTTGACTAAAATATGTTGGAAATTTGGTTGATGGAAGTAATCCATCACTATATTTTGATTATCCTACAAAATCACACGACTACGATATATATATATATATATATATATATATTAATAATAAATAATTATAATATTATTGTCATAATAGCGCAAATAACAAAGATTATAGAACTTATCTCTTAGATTATAGGCTTCCGTAAAATATATTACTTCAAAAGAATTTATGATTGAAGCGTGTAAACACTGTCATTGACAGTAGATTTCGCCCCTCGGAGCACTAGGACCACATCTATTCGCATTTGTTATCATTGCAGTAAGGCTATAAGGTCCATAGGCCTTTAGGGACCCAAAGAATTAAAGAAATGGTCCATAGGGCACGTTTTTTTAATATGTATAGACATTTATTTCGGAGTGGGACACAACTTAATTAGGTAGTAACCCAGCAACCATAAACCATGAATGAGTACACCCATGGACCATGGTGCATAGTTCAGAGAGAAATAAATTGCATACTATAACCATGAATGAGTACATCTTTGCCCTATAGCATACACAGACATGGGTGAGTTATTACCATTAAAGTAATTCAGAGTGAAATAAATTGCACATCATGTTCTCGACTGTAAATATGTGTCAGTTTAGTCATTTTCAAAGAGTACCAAATGAGTTGGTTAGTACCATTTTTCTACAGTTATTCAGTTTCATTGAACTAGAATCTTTGGATGTTCAACATTGTTGATGACATGAATGGAATCATTAAATCAAACAACAATTTTTGGTCCAACACCATTAATAATAACCTCTCTCAAGAGTCTACACTGGTTCAAAACTTGCTCATGCGAGTTCCTTGACCATGCAACCTCATCATTGCAAAGGATTGTGTACTTAACTACTTACAGAAAGTATGTAATTTCATCGGCTAAGGGTCTGACGGAGCAAAGGTGAAAATAGAAATTGTTGCAATTTTGAAATAGTAGGTTTATGTTAAGGGTTTTTGTTCATTTACGCTAATTTTAGGGATTTTTTTCTCATTTTACTCCATTAAGTTTTTTTAATTCTCTCTTATTCATGAAAACTCTAAGGACTAATTTCAGTTTACCCCCCTGAGGTTAGGGGTCGTCATCATGTTAGTCCCTCGAGTTTCAATTTAATTAGTAACACCCTTGTACTCTCCAAATTCATCAGCCGTATCCAATTTCTACTATTCCGTCCAATTTAGACCGTTAAGTCTGACTTAGACCTTTAAGTCTGACTTTTGAGGGCTAAAATAGTCATTTCAAGAAAAAAAAAAAACAAAAAAAAAAAATTTCTTTTTCTTTTTCTTTTTTGCATTTTTTTCTGTTTTTTTTTTTCATTTAAATTTTTTTTCCCATTTTTTTTCTTTTTCTTTGCTTATTATTATTATTAATTTTTTTTTATAATTTTGTCTTCAACCTATACACCACAAGTTATAATAGGTTTATAAAAACAAAAAAAATACTCTAGGTGATTAAAAAGCCGCTCGCTGGTCTACGATATTTGTGATATATCTCCGATAAAGCGAAGAATTTTAGGATATATATGTAAAATATAATAGGTTTATAAAGTGAAGAATTTTAGGATATATCCCCACTAAAGTGAAGAAATATCTATAAAATATGATTAAAAAAATAAATACAGATATTTATTCACTTTATTGGGGATATATCCTAAAATTCTTCACTTTATCGGAGATGTTCCACAAACATCGTAGACCAACGAGCAAAGAATTTTAGGATATATCCCCAATAAAGTGAAGAAATATCTGTATTTATTTTTTTAATCACATTTTACAAATATTTCTTCACTTTATTGGGGATATATCCTATTATTCTTCACTTTATAAACCTATTATATTTTATAAATATATTTTACAAATATATCCTAAAATTTTTCGCTTTATCAGAGATATATCACAAATATCGTAGACCAGCGAGCGACTTTTTAACAACCTAGAGTATTTTTTTTTTTTTATAAACCTATTATAACCTAGAGTATTCTAGTTCCGTCCAATTTCTACTTTTTTTTTTCTTCGTTTTTTTTTTCCTATTTCTTAGCTTATTATTATTATTTTTTTAATTTTTTCTTCAACCTATACACCACAAGTTATAATAGGTTTATAAAAACAAAAACAAAAAATACTCTAGGTGATTCTTTTTATTATTTTTTATTTTTTATTTTTTATAAATTTTGTTCTCAACCTATACACCACAAGTTATAATAGGTTTTTAAAAACAAAAACAAAAAATACTCTAGGTGGTTAAAAAGCCGTTCGCTGGTCTACGATATTTGTGATATATCTCTGATAAAGCGAAGAATTTTAGGATATATCTGTAAAATATAATAGGTTTATAAAGTGAAGAATTTTAGGATATATCCCCAATAAAGTGGGAGAATTCTTGGGTACCTTGATGTTTGTCATACCCTTATTTTGTTAATATTTTAGACCATTGGATTAGTAATATATCCAATGGTTCAAAATATTTAACAAATCGGTAACTTGTTTAGCCCTTAGCCTTTCTAATTATGCTACTCATTTCCAATAAGCAAAAATGTTAACACAAACTACTAATTGAATTGAAAACAATAAAGATAGTGAAAACAATAAAGCCAATTAATATTTAATTATCAATTCATAATTCACAATTATGATTTTTCCTTTTTCAAAAAAAATTGAAAGAACCTTCTATCCTAAGTTCACCGAATTACTATTAGTTAAATAGTCTATATTACTAATTAATTTTATTATTAGTGAATTAATGTTTGATTAATGCTTGTTATTAATGGACAATTACACAATTGAAAATTATGTTTTTTCCTTATAAAAAACAAAACCTTCTAACCTAAGTTTGCAAAATTAGTATTAGTTAAGTAGTCTTTATTACCAATTAATTATATCATTAGTAGTTTCCTTAACCAAATATAATTCTTTTTACATGCATTTTATGACAACCACAACAATTAGTGTAAAAATAAATAATATTTGTTTTAAATGTAGTCAAATGAGAACCTACTTTAGGACTTATTTACTCAAATGAGAATCTACTTTACTCTAATGAGAACCTATTACAATTACCACTTTTAGGACTTAATTACTCAAATGAGAACATACTTTACTCTAACGAAGACTTTATTTACTTTAATGAGGATTTTTTTTCTAATTACCACATGTGTCCTCAAAGTGGTTACATGAGTCCTCAGAGTGGTAAATATTATATAAAATAGAACATGTATGAGAAATGTTAATGTCCATAGCTCTATCCGTCCTCATTTGTGTAATAAAGTTCTCCCTTGCGTAATGAAAGTAATATATTGTGTAATGTCCATCGTCGAATTAGTAATTACTCATAATCGACGTAATTTACCACAAATTCGAACAATTGACAAAAAAATGAAAAGTTTTGTTCTAATTATAGTAATTACTCCACCTAAACTAATGTACTAATTTATGGACAATTTAACAAGTCTGACAACAAATTTGTTGTCATAGTGGTAAATCTTTATGTTTTTATCATTAATGAAATGATTACTACAATGGCTACATATTTTACCCCAATCACAACAATTGATGTAAACGCGGTAATTTTTGTCCTATTTATAGTAATTACTCAACCTAAACTAATGTACTAATTTATGGACAATTTAACAAGTGCAACAACAAATTTGTTGTCAAAGGGGTAAATAGTTATATTTTTATCATTAATAGAATAATTACTCAATGACTACATATTTTACCATAACTTGCAACTATTGGTGTAAAAGCGGTAACTTTTGTTCTGATTGTAGTAATTACTTCAAAAACTATACAATTTACAAGAATACCAACCATTTTACAATTCCGACAACATTTGTGTTGTGAACATGGTAAAATTAAAATTAGACCAAAATATATGTAAAAACTCAGTATTGTAAGGAGCTTCTCCACTTGATAATCAAGGTTCTAAATTTGATAAAAGTTGTCCAAATATGATATTTACATCTTTGACCACTCAATTACAAGAACCACAACAACTGTTGTCATAAGTCGTAATTATAATTCAACTATATGTAATTTATTATTTTGACAATACTTGTTACATGATTTTTAACAATATTACATATCAAGAAAGAGTGTGTTGTTAATATGGTAAATTTTATTTTTAAAAATGACACATGTCGATATTTAATTGGGTAACCTGTTGACCAGTTCAGTAGGTTTCCACTATATTAATTTACTAAAAGTAAAAAAAAATAAAAAAATAAGGGTATGACATACATCAAGGTACCCAAGACAACCCCAATAAAGTGAAGAAATATTTATAAAATATGATTAAAAAAATAAATACAGATATTTATTCACTTTATTGGGGATATATCCTAAAATACTTCGCTCGCTGGTCTACGATATTTGTGGAACATCTCCGATAAAGCGAAGAATTTTAGGATATATCCCCAATAAAGTGAAGAAATATCTGTATTTATTTTTTAATCATATTTTATAGATATTTCTTCACTTTATTGGGGATATATCCTAAAATTATTTACTTTATAAACCTATTATATTTTACAGATATATCCTAAAATTCTTCGCTTTATCGGAGATATATCACAAATATCGTAGACCAGCAAACGGCTTTTTAACCACCTAGCGTTTTCTTTTGTTTTTATAAACCTATTATAATTTGTGGTGTATAGGTTGAAGACAAAATTATATAAAATAATAATAATAATAATAATAAGCGAAGAAAAAGAAAAAAAAAAACAGAAAAAATGCATAAAAAAAAAAAGAAAAAAAAGAAAATCTTTTTTTTTTTTTAAGTTTTTTTTTTCTTGAAATGACCATTTTAGCCCTCAAAAGTCAGACTTAACGGTCCAAATTGGACGGAATAGTAGAAATTGGACACGGCTGATGAATTTGGAGAGTACAAGAGTGTTACTGATTAAATTGAAACTCAAGGGACTAACATGATGACGACCCCTAACCTCAAGGGGGTAAACTGAAATTAGTCCAAACTCTAATAATGTCTTTTCTAATACCCAATTATGTTTTTTTTTTACTATTTTACTCTCACATTTTTGTTACACAGAGAGAGAGAGAGAGAGAGAAGCCATAGAAGACTTCGCCGGAGTCTGGTCACCGGCCGCAGAAATTCAGTCACTAGCCGCCACCCACCAGATTTCTCTGAAAACCTCTTCGGAGGTCCCAAAGAGGTCGTTGGAGATCTCATAGGTCACCAAAAATGTTTTATGTGATATTTATGGTTTAGGGGTGACCTAGTAAATCGAGACCCAAACAACGACGAAAATAGCTAAAATTTTAACAATAATTATATATTGTTATCATGATGATATCCAACGGCTGATTTTGATAAAGTCTATTTCCCCCACATTGATCCTCATGGAAGGTATAATATTTGTTACAACTAATAAACAAGTTAGACCACATTAGTAGGCATATAAGAAATTTTTTTATTTGAACAATCGAAATTGGAAATCAATAAATTTGGTATTACCCATATATTTATAGCATATTAATATGTGAGCCTCAAAAAATTTATCGAGTTTAAGTGAGATAGTGCGAAAATTATTTATTGATCTTGGAAATTGTAAAGGCGCTTGAAAATATTTTTCAAAAATTTTCATGCAGTGAATTCCTCAATTTAAGGGTTTGATGATAAAGTACACGACGTCACGAGTCCATGGGTATTTTGGGAGAATTTTTTGGACCCCCGATCTATTTATTGTGATTTTTGAAAATTTTAATATTTTTAGAAATTATTAAAAAAATTGAAAATCACGTGGTGCAATGTGAACCGTTGAAATGCTACCGCTTTATTAGGACCGTTAAAAATTAATTAAAGAGAGACTATATATCAACCTTTGATCAGATCAACGATGTAGAGGGATCGAGAGAGTTCCAGAGTCTGACCGGGTATTCCAACCCAATTACCCAAGGGCGAGACCTGGTCGTACTCTCGCCGTCAGGCCATCTACTAGCCGTGGAACACCGGCGCTAGTTTCGAATCCTTGATGCCAACGTCTTCCTGATGTCAAATTGTCCATTCATAGACGGACGGCGAAGGTACGAAGCTGGACAGCTCAATGCTTCCCCAGCGGTTCTCTAACGTTTTCCAGTGACTACGGCTACGGATTGAGCTGCAAGTGGTATGAAACTTAATCCTCTCATCATGCTCTACATGCTATTATAAATAGTTTTTGAATTCGATTGGGTTATGACGAAATTGTGTTTTTTGGGTGACATCAGATTTCACTGTGATTCCCGTTTCAGGCAGCAATTTTGGAGTTTTTGATCCGTCTCCGATAGCTATTGCTAGGTATTGTTTCTTGCGTTCCTCCTATGAGTCCTATTTGATCGTACTATACCAAATGAAGTCAAGCACTTTCGTGCGCCAGTAGCTAATCGATTGCCACAGGTCGGACCTTGAAACCAGATCGAGCTGCTGGTGAATTCCTAATCTACCTCAGGCCATGTCCTTCCTCTTGTAGGGTAAAGGAGATGAATAGAAGTATGGGTCTTCAAACTTCAGAGGAACCTAGCAGAGTAGCAGTCGGCTTAAGAGAATGGGGTTGTCCAGTTGTGCGTAGAAATCTTTTCACCCAATGTCAACTGGGAACAGGCTAAGCCTTTCCCATCAACATTTTCTCTTTATATTTTGACATGTGATCTGCACGTGTCTGGGCCCAAACAAGATGAGCATGCAAAGCTCCAAGCACAGAAGACGCATTTTCTTCTTTATTGAACTGGGATCTTGGATATACAGTTTTTCATTCTAAAAAAGAAAAAGAAAAAAAAAAGGGTCAAATACTGTTTACTCCCTGAACTTTCAGGGAAAAAACAGTTCAGTCCCTCCATTTTTAATTTCACACGTTTACTCCCTCATCTCTCAATTTTGGACCAATAGGTCCATTCTGTTACTCTCCGTCTAAAAACTTCGTTACATTGCTGACGTGACAATTATTTCGCGTCAAAAAGTCTATCATACCCTCGGTTCATCTTTTTTCTTTTTCTTAATTAATATATATATATATATATATATTTTTTTTTTCCCTATTGTTTACCTCTTCTTCCAGCTCTCTCCTTCTCTCTCGAACACAAGTTATCCCTCATCACTCTCCTTCACTTGCTCAATCTTCATCACTTCCTCTTCCCACAAACCCCTTTCTGCCACCCTTAGACCCAATTCCCTCAAATCCCTCAAACCCCTAACCATAAATGCCGAGATCGCCACCCTCCCCATCTTCTCCTTCACCGGCAACAAGCTCAGCAAATCGGTGATGGTTTTGGCGGCCATGAACAGCTGGTACACCACGGGGTACAGGTGACCTGGCCCAAGAGCTTGGTGGAGTTGAGGCCACATGTGGCGGTGTAGATCGAGATGGAGAGGCTAGGGCGCTTGGAGGCTGGGCTTCGATTTGGGGTTTGGTGAGGTTGAAGCAAGCATTGAGGGAGTGGGAGTGGGAGCGAGCCGTGTCGTGGTCGACGATGAGAGGGACGACGGAGAACTGGTGGGGGGAGTTGGTGAGCTTGATTTTGCAGAAGCAGGGAAATGAGGTTTTGAGTTTTTCAAAATTAGGGATTTGGAGAGAGAGAGAGAGAGAGAGAGAGAGAGAGAGATCGCTGGCCACGGGGCTTGGGCCAGGGGAGGGTGAGCACGAAGGCTTCTCCGACGTTCTTTTTTATCTGGGTTTTGCCAAGCTCGCAGTTTTTTCTACAACGTTTTGTTTTGTATCTTGAAGTTTTGATATGTTCTTGGATGTGTGAATTTATCTGGATTCTGTGAAAAGTTTATTTCTTTGATCGAGATGGGTGGCGGTGGCGGGTCGATGGTGAGGAGGCCGTAGGTGGAGGAGGTAAGGGAGATAATGTGGGATTAGCCACTGCTAGCGCTGCTGGTGCTGAAGAAATGGCCACATACTCAACAGAAGTATAAAGCATGAGAATTGGGTATACTCTAACCCAATTTCAGTAAATTTTTCTGCTGGTGCTGAAAGAAGAATAGTGAAAATAAAAAAATTTGGCAGCTCTGGGTTTGGCATATCATATAACAAAGCTCTTAAAAAAAGAAATAAGGAAGAAGAAGCGGGGAAGGTTGCAAAGGAGATGGAGGGAGGTTTCTGGAGAAGACAGAGCTGAAAGAAGGAAGAAGAAGAAGAGATAAAAAGGAAAAAAAAGAATTAAAAAATAAATAAGAAAAAGAAAAAACATGAACCGAGGGTATGATAGACTTTTTGAAGCGAAATAATTGCCACGTCAGCAATATAACTGAGTTTTTGGACGGAGAGTAACGGAATGGACCTATTGGTCCAAAATTGAGAGATGAGGGAGTAAACGTGTGAAATTAAAAAGGAAGGGACTGAACTGTTTTTTCCCTAAACTTTTTCCTTGAAAGTTCAGGGAGTAAACAGTATTTAACCTAAAAAAATATATATTACTGATGACATAATATGAATGAAATCACTACATCGAAAAACAAAATTAATTTTTGATACCAATAAAACTTCTCACAAGAGTTTATAGCGGGTCAAAACTTGCTCAAGCGACTTCCCTGATCATGCAACCACATCGTTGCAAAGGATTGTGCTTATAGAAAGTATGTAATTTCATCAGCTAAGAATTCGATGGTAGTAGAGGCAAAAGTACATATTGTTACATTTTTGAAATAGTAGGTTTTGTTCAAGTAAATCCATATTTGTGTGTCTGGCCCAAACCCTAGGTTACTTAATCTAGTGGTAATAGGGTTAAATTAAAAGGATCTAGATATTCCTATTCAATGTATGATTACCTTTTCTATATGATTCGGATTCTATGCATTGTAATCCTCTATATAAAGAAGCCCCTATTATCAATGAGAATATAGAACAATTTTCTCTCAATTCTTGTTTCTCTAAAACACGTTATCAGCACGAGCCCTAACCCTAGCCTTAAAAATCAAAACCCTAAAAACCAAAAATTCTTCACCGGATTAGCCTCGCAAGTGCTACCACTGCCCCTGCAGCCCCCACATCTGACTTGATACACATTTACGCAAGCGTATGTATCGTTGTCAAGTAAGGGAAATATTGAGCCCAAAGATTATAGTACCACGGGGATTAGTGGCTAACCCACAATCCTTGGGTGGTCGGAACTAAAGTCACTAAGCAAACAAAATAAAAATAAAGTGAATAAAAAGGCTAATCTAAGGCACCAAGCCTTGGTAATGCTCGGCTTTGGTTTTCACCAAAGCCAAATCAAAACTAAGAGCCTAGTGGTGGATATGCACAAATGAGTCGAAATTTGTAGGGGGTTTTGAATTGGGAATCAACTAAATTAAACGCAACCGAAAAATAAACTAAACAACTAATTAACGAACTAGAAAATTAAATTTGGGTTTTCAAATTAATGGGAACATTGGAGTGTCAGGTGATTCACACTAACTATCTTGCAAATATCAATGCCAATTTTACAAATGCATGTATTTCCTATATGTGTCAAGTCCCGTATCTAGTACCGGTTAAGGCTACTAAACCAATTATCCTTTCGGTGTATCGATTATGCCGGTTAGGGCCACAATCAACTCTCTAATTTGGGAATTACGCCGGTTGTTAAGGCCGCAATATTCAAAATTAGAGGCCTAGAGTGCAAGATAATAGAGACCTAAGCAAGCTTAGCTACAATTAAGCTAGCTAATGGTTACCACACTTAAATCCTAGATGCCACAAGACTAATAAGTTGTCAATTTATCAATCTATTCATCGTAATTGCCCACAACATAATTCCAAAGGTTGACAAAGCCTAGAAACATGCTTCTAAGGACCAATAAATTCGGATTTAAAGCATACACAATGGAAATTGCATTTATTAAAATTAAAGCATCAATATTTATACAAGATGAGTTAGGGATTCACAACCCTAACTCCCAAAATTGAACTACTCACTATCCATAGTTAAATACATCATCAATAGCAAATAAAATTATGGAATAGATAATAAGGAAGAGAGGGGAGAGTTAGTTTGGTCACTCCTAGCTATGAGCTAGTATGAGCTAAGCAATTTCTTCACCAAACTGCCCAAAATGGAGGTGTGGTGCTCTTGATGATGATTCCCTTGAAGCTTTGAATGAGTAATCCAATCCTAAATTCCCAAAAGATTACTAAGAAAATAATAAAGAAAAGATGGTAGGAAGGTGATTGATGGGAGAGGGCAGCAGCCCCCCCTTTTGGTAATGGCTGTGCGGCGCTCTCGGTTAGGTTCGGGAGAGATGAGGTATGAGTGTATATATATGCGTGGCCTCCACGAATCCAAGGAAAGAGAAGATAGGATGAGGTCTGCAGTTCACCAAGAAATGGGCACGTGCTACCGAGCTGGCGTGCGAGGGGGAAAAGAAAAGAAAGAAACGCTGCAGCCCATCCTCGCATAATTAACTAGGGCTGTCACTCGGTCGGTTCGAATCGGTTATAGGTATTACCAACTTCAAAACCAAAGCTTTCGGTTTCAAAACTGAGTTACCAATTACCAACCAAAATTTTCGGTTGTTAATTATATCTACCAAATTCGGTATTTCGGTTTTCGGTATTACCAACTTTAGAACAACTAATTCTTTATAATATAAATTAGAATCAACAAAACTAGGTTTTTGAATTTTATAGTCATAAACTTTGTATTCATCTACTAATTATAGCTTTCTTTTGTATATATGACATCAAGTTTTAGCAATTTTCAATAAAACTAGGTTATTTAACCATCGTTGACTAGGTTACTTAAAATACATATACTATTAATGTAGTATATGTAGTAATGTTCATACTATTATAAACGTTTTTATGTTTATTTCTTAATATACATGTATGTGTATTGAAAACTGTAGTATATAAATCTAATATTTAGATAATCGGTATATTCGGTATTGACCAAAACCAAACCAACTTTTTCGGTAATTTTCGATTTCGGTTTTATCGGTCTCGGTTACCAAAAAGTCGATTTACCAAACCTAAAACATCGGTTGGTTTTCGGTCGGTTTGGTAATTACCAAACCAAGTGGCATCCCTATAATTAACCCACAATGTATAATTGTATTGCTGCCACTTGTCATCTTCTGAGTGGCTCAACTTGATTAAACAAATAATTGTTTAATTGTTGCATGCTTCTACACATGATGGGATGATGCTCTGATGATTAAGTTTCTATTAATTAATCATTATTCAATGATTAATTAATGAAAAGAATAATTAATTAACAGAAATTCTTCTTTTCTTCATCTCTTCATTGTTTGCTCTGATTTCGCGCTACTTTCTTCCGATATCTGTGACTCCACTCATTTTCTACAAAGTAAATAAAAATATATTAATTACATAATAATTAGTTTGGAGATTAGCTTAGTTCTTGTGTTTTAGATACAATTACATGCATAGAAATGCGTGTAATCAACATCACATCACAACTCAACGCTAACCCTACCTGGTTACCCTCGCTGCCCCTGCAGCACCCACAAGCCCTGCTTGCCTTCTGCCTCCTCATCATCCCTGTGGCATCTCCGCAGCGGTCTCGCGGTATCCCCACAGCGGCCTCGTGGCATTCCCACAACATCCCTGCGGCATACATCCTCATAGCATCCCTGCACAGGCCCCTGCCGAGCCCTCGCGACTCCGCTACCCCGTGACCTCACGACTCCGCTAACCTGCAACCTCATGACTCCACGATTCCACAACCCACGCGACTCCGTGACCACGCTACAATCCTACAAGTCTGCTTGCTTGCACTAGTACTAAAGCTCGTCTCCAAATCCTACGACAAGGACCAAATACGTTCTGCAATCCTAAGAGGTATGTTTTACTAAAAGTTCCCATTTTTGAAGTTTTTCATTCTTTTCTCTTCTTTTTCTCAGGGACTTGCAACCTCCCTTCTTCTACCCCTTTCTTCTTCATAGGGGAGATCAAAAAGCAAAACTGTGGGGGTTCATGCTCACTCCAAGCTTGGAGCTTGTAGAGTCCTCTAAACTTAG
Source organism: Rosa lucieae (assembly GCA_024704745.1). Classification (NCBI taxonomy): domain Eukaryota; kingdom Viridiplantae; phylum Streptophyta; class Magnoliopsida; order Rosales; family Rosaceae; genus Rosa; species Rosa lucieae. The sequence continues at coordinate 8,551,000 of CM045493.1, forward strand.
AGTTTTTTGAGATAAAACGATCGACAACAAACCTCATTGTTTCAATCTAATCCAACCCCTCTTGGAATTGAATTTCTTAGAAGTGATTAAGCTTGAAAATTCCTAATTTATTGGAAGCATCTACACTCAGAAATTTTTATTGTTTTCGTGGTAGCCTTTTTCGTTCCAAAACTAACCATAATTTCTTGTTGTCTTTTAGTATGAGTAACCTGAACAAATTGGACTTTGCTCCATTAGGAACAACTGGCTCTGGATATCACAGGTGGGTCCATGATGTCTGCTAGCATCTCAAGGCCGATGGAATTCTGGATATGATTCTTGAGCATTGCCAGGACGTGCTAACTGTTGAGCAAGCTCAAGCTTTGGAAGCAAATAGAGCAGCCTTAGAGGCAAATAAGGCGAAAGCCATCATCCTAATTACTCGTCATATGGATGATTCACTCTAGTATGAGTGTATGAATGAAGAAGACCCTAGAAGGCTGTGGGTCTCACTCGAAGAAAGATTTGGCAACGTCCGTGACTCCTTGATTCCTGACCTATAAGTGAGATGGCATAGCCTCCCATTCTGTGATTTCAAGTCAGTTCTTGACTATAACTCGGAAGCACTTCCCATTAAATCCTTAATGGAATTCTGTGGTAAAGAGATCACATATGCGATGTTGATTGAGAAGACTCTCTCTACCTTCCCCGTCTCTGCATTAATGGTTGCTAAGAACTATCGAATTGATGTTACTGCAGGACATATCACAAGGTTTCATGAGTTCATTAGAGCTATGAATGTCGCTAAAAAGCATGACAACATCCTTGTGAAGAACTATAATTCGAGATCCGTGGAAACAGAGTATATTCCGTAAACCAATTATATTCCCTAAGATAGAGCTCCAAGAGCAAAACCCTAATCTTAGGGATACTTCTGGACGTTCTGGTCTATATAATCGCTCTACTTGGGAAGGTAACCGTCAAAATAGGCTAACACATAACCGAAGAGGTCAACGTGGAAAGAGAGAGGGAGACAATGCTTTTGGTCATGTTGGTGGCACCACCAACACTAAGAGCCATCTAAATGACTCTTTCAAAGCGCCTCAATCAATGGAGTCTGAGCAAAGAGATGTATGTTCTCGATATGAAGTATCCGGTCATTGGACACACATTTGTAGAGCTCAAGAAGAAATTGTCACCACCTATAAAGCATATTGTGAAGAAAGAGAAGCTCACTATGTGGAATAAGAAGATCAAGAAGATGATCTAGAGTGAAGGTTTAAAGACTACAAATTTGGCTGGGATCAACAGATCGCCTATTCTGTTTAAGTCTTTATTTTTCCAAGAGATGTAATAGGCAATTTCCATATATTTTTGTAGTAAATGCCAATGATTTTGTCTTTCTTCAAAGAAGGCTCACCCAAAGTAAGTGTGATGTCTAGGAAGGTTCTGAGATTAGTGGTACTTAAGTGAGCTTTGCTCCACCGACATCTCTCTTCTCACCTGGTCATATTTATTTTAGAATTACCGAAAGAAATCAAATTACTACATTTGTTTTGTATTAGCTAGCATTTCGATTAGATTTTCCTAATGGTTAAGAGACAATGATGTATTCCGTTGGCTTATGAATAAAATTTTGAGTTTTTTTCATTATGACTCCATTTTGATTTTGGGCATATTACTTTGTAACTACGATGGCTGGGCCATCAGTATTAATTCAAGGACATGGAACAGCCCAGGTTCCCCTGCCAAATGGCACCTTGATTACTGTCACATAAACTCTCTACGCTCCTAGGACAAATCCAACCTATAAATAGTCAACGGATTCCATGCGAAAACGCATGTAGAGAATGGAAATGAGTTCCTTTGCAATACCTCTAATGATTGCGAACAAAGGCGCATCTTAGAGAAGTTTATGTGTCTCTCTAGTGGATTCTATGTCACTATTCGAGCTATTAAATCCAATAAAGTTATGAGAGAAGATCTCTTGGATTTAGACACATATTGGCTTTGTCACGACAGGATAGGTCATCCTAGTCATGATATGATGATGCGTCTACTAAAGACTTCACATGGACATCCTTTCTTTCGAGCGAAATGAAGCATGAATCAAAGTTGAATCTTGGACTAAGTATGACTGCCGCCGCTGCCTAGGGCACCCGCCGGTGTCCACCACCAGCCTAGAGCTGGCACAATCCCTATCCATAAACGCCATGGATGGCGTCCATCAAGGTGATGATGTCCCAGGTGATGCTGCAATCACCAACTTTGCTTCAAATAGAGTTTCAAATGCTCAGGCCTAACCACAATCCTCATTGGTTGCCTCTAAAGCCTCTCGCTCGTTTACGAAGCCTGTTTCTTAAGGAAATTAGGACTGAGACCGTCCTCTGCAAAGGATATGAAAATACTTATTATGTTCTTACATAGAATCCGTGGGGATTCTGTGGACTAGTTCAACCAACTTACGGACTTTTAAATATCTCATGGTGTTGGTTGACACGCAAACACGCTAGACACGTGTTGTGCCATTGTCCACTTGTAATGCTGCTTATGCTACACTCCTAGAAATATCATATGACAACGGGCTCACTCCCTGGATCATCCTATTCAGTCAATTGGATTTAACTATGCTAAAAAGTTTACATCTAAGACTTTCAATGGATATTGCAATGGGACTAATGTTTGGACATCATATTCTCATGAACACACCCAAATAGTCTCGTGGAAACGACTATGATGGTAGTCGGGACATTGGTAATGCACACCAATCTCCTTATATCCGCTTGGGGTGATGCAATATCGCATGCAGCTATGCTAATTCGTCTACGACCAACCACCACTTAATCTTCCTCTGCGTTACAACTAGTGACTGGGTACAAGTATTGTACTTATGCATATTTGAGTGTGTCATTTATGTGCCAATTGCGCCGCCACAACGCTCTATGATAGGTCCTTACAGATGAATAGGCAACTACGTTGATTTGAGACTTCAACAATCGTCCGCCACTTAATGCCCTTGCAAGGCGATCTCATTACCGCTAGATTTGCGGGTTGTCACTTCAATGAGACAGTCTTCCGGTCATTAGGGGTAGATAAGAACACGGATGTTCAGCAGGAATTGATGTGCTCATATTATCCTATATTTCTATGCCTTGTAATCTTAGTATTTATGCTTAGTTCTCCTTATTTCAAGTCACTTATGTTGCTATATTGTTTTTGTAGGTTTGTCTTATAAAGAGAAGAAAATAAGCCAAAATGAGCTAAGTAGGATTGAAAGGCAATGTGCAATCTGAGACTGGGAATCTGTCTGTGCAGAACATCCAACTTCGCCGAATTACTGGAAGTTACTCAGATTGAATCAGACAATGAGCCTTATATGTATGGAAAGCCACAGATGTTTACTTTCTGTAAAGTTTTACGGATCTCTATTTCAATAGTTCTGGAGAAAGTTATGATTATTTGAGTGAAGATAGGTTGGACAGGAAATCTGCTAGGGAATTTACAACTATTTATGGAGAACTCAAGTTTCGCTGCACAAGATGGCCAATTCTAATGTTTCAAGGAAGTTAATTCAGATGAAGATTCAATGAGGAACTTATTCCTACTTTTACAAGTGATATTTCAAGGTTTACCCATTCCAAATGAAGAAAGGAATCTAAACCCAAGTCTAACAAGGAAATTTGAAGCCAAAGATGAGCATAAATCTTCCCTATATAAGGGAGCACGAATTTTACATGAGAAGGGAGTCTCGGAGCACATTGAAGATGCCTATGGAGCGGAGATGACTCATCCATCTTTCCCCTTCTCTTCCCTTTCCATTCTTTTTATGTTTTTCCTATGTTTTACGTAGTTACCTTTAGTTAAACTTTTTCTAGGGCTAGGATGATGCCTTATCATAATTGTTTATGTACTTTGATGTTTTATTGATGGATTTATAGTTTCTTTATGATGAATGCTTAATCACTATTTGAATTTATGCTTTATGTTTAAGTTCTTTGATTGATCACCTTAGGGCTTTGCATATAGTAATTGGAAGACAAATTTGAAGCAGAGATGCAATATAATTTGATTAGCTTCTTGTTATTATGTGTGGTAAATTACATTATTACTTGAGAAAGACTAATGGTTTGCTTGATTTCCTTGTTTTCTAAAGCATAATGAGTCTTGCATATTAAATTTGTACCTGAGAAGGATAAACTGCATAGTTAGGATATAAGATCTTTACCCGAGAGGGAGAGCATCATACACTTAAGGAAAACTATGGTCTAGAGTACCTGAGAAGAACTTAGATATGGGAATTATCATCTAGAAAAACAAAAGAATCTGTTAATTGCATTGAAACATAAATAGGATCGTTAGTGGTTGATTCTGAAACCCTAGGTGTTATCATTATTTCTTTCTTTCTTTCTTTAATTTTCACATTATTTCTTTATTCAAAAATCTAAAAACAATATCTTTTTTCTCTTCATTGTTCATTGTGTTTTTATGTTCATAGTTTGGATTAATTAGGTTAGAATTTAAATTGATTATCAATCCTCAGTTGGAACGACCTCGTACGTGCACACTATACTCACGACGATTCATGCACTTACGAGTTTTAATTAAAATTTCACAACAGGAATGACAGAAATTGTCGTGGTCTGTCCCCACTATGTCTCATCTCGATCCCTGTTAAAGTGACGAGATCACACAAATATGCTGTAAACATGCCTGCAAGGAAGGACGTCCCTACGAAAGGACGTAGTGCCACCTTACATGAAGGTAGGCATAGCGCCAACACCAAAGAGAGTGGCACTCTGGCGTTGTAGGCCATGGCCCCAGTTAGGATGCGTGAGAGGCCCGTGAGTTCGAATGATACTTTGGCACATTCCAATCTGTTGATCATCAAGACTCAAAATCCGTCTTATGAGTATCTTCCGGGTTATGGTTATCGTTGGGGGACGCCTCAAGGTCAGAACATATTCCTGAGAATATAGAGCTCTATGAAAATTACACTAGTGTGCATGAGACGTGGGATAGAAACTCCATCATAACTGATGATGTAGTCACGCATTTGGTTGCGCATGAGTTTGTTGAGTCCGATGATATCAAACCACGCTCCGTTGATGAATGAATGCCAACATAGAGAAATTTGGCCTAAATGGAAAGATGCGATCCAGGTTAAGTTGGATTCTCTAAGGAAAAGGAAGGTCTTTGAGCCAGTGATATCAACACCTCCTAACATAAAACCTATTGACTAATGGGTCTTCGTTAGAAAGCATGATGAGAAAAAGATATGGCAATCTCACTTTATGGGGCAAGGCTTCTCACAAAACGCCTGTAATCAAGTATGATGAGACATATTCTCTCATAATGGATGTCATTGCACTCCACTAGCTTGTCCTTTTAGTAGTTTCCGAATAACTGAACATGCAGCTTATAAACGTGGTCACTACGTATCTCTATGGGGATCTAGATACGGAATATATATGAAGGTTCATGATGAACTTCATTTACCCAAGTCAAGTGACTCTAGACCACGAAGCGCGTTTACAATAAGGTTGAAACGCTCACTAAAGTGACTACTTGATTGGGAAGAGATATGCCCGGGCGTTTCCATAACAAGTTTTGGATTCTATCGCGATTCATGTTAGACATGATCTTCATTGGAAGCCCTTAAAAAGTTAAGGGAAACCGCTGAACACTTGAAATCCGAGTTTGAGATGAAGGATTTAGGGAGAACACGATTATATCTCAGTTTGGAACTTGAGCATCGTGTTGATAGATGCTTAGGCATTTTGACAAGGTCAACCCTTCAAGCACCCTCATGATCATCCGTAGTCTTGATCCTCAAAATGATCCTCTTCTTCTAAAGGATGATGACGAAGATGTGTTGGAGGCAGAAGTGTCTTACATGAGTACAATAGGCGCATTATTGTACTTACCCCAATGCAAAAGACCAGACATCTCATATATTGTGAACTTGTTAGCTAGGTATAGCTGTGCGCCAACGCAACACCTTTGGATTGGTTGAAAAATATATCTTTTAGTACTTGAGATGTACGATTGATATAGACTTGTTCTATCCCTAAAGAGAGATGATGGATTTAGACCCATCACATACCAGGATCGCCGCCAACACTGGCCTGCGTCCACTATCCCCATCCCAAAACGACATGTGTTTGGGAAGGTTTTGCTGATATTGGGTATCTCTCTAACCCATACAAAGGTTATTCCCAAACTGGTTAAGTGGTCACTATGGGAAAAGACCGTGATATCTTAGAGGTCTATAGAATAGACCTTAATTACTATATCTTCGAACCATGCAGAGATTATTGCTCTTCACGAAGTGGTTCGTGAATATTTATGGATTGGATCCATAATTACGCATGTTCGAACAATTGCGGTTGAAGTCTACCGCAAGATGAGCCTACGAGCATTTAGGGTAATGCTGCTTGTTTTGAACAAATGAAGCAAGGCTACATCAAATGTGACAACACTAAGGATAGTCAGCAACAACAGACTTTTCTCAAGATCAAAGTGAACTAGGTTTAATCTAAGGATAGTGTGGAAGGCTTGCTTACTAAGTCATTGCCTAATTCCACTTTCGAGGAACATGTTGGTAGCATCTTTTGAGGAAGTTATCCGAAATCCCATTACCATAGTCATCAGGGGGAGATGTCTACATGTATGGTCTCAAAATGTGAAAGGTGTGTTGTGCTCTTTTTTCCCTTTGACCGAGGTTATTTTTGTCCTACTGGGTTTTTGTTACTCGGCAAGGTTTTTAGCGAGGCAACGAGAGAAGTACTGCGTTTGGGAGACACAAGGGGGAGTGTTCAAGTAAATCCATATTTGTGTGTCTGGCCCAAATCCTAGGTTACTTGACCTAGTGGTAATAGGGTTAAATTATAAGGATCTAGATATTCCTATTCAATGTATGATTCCCTTTCCTTGTATGATTCGGATTCTATGCATTGTAATCCTCTATATAAAGAGACCCTATTATCAATGAGAATATATAACAATTTTCTCTCAATTACAGTTTCTCTAAAACATGTTTTAATTTGTTAAAGTTTGTCTTTTTTCTTAGTTGAGTTTTGCTTGAAATTCATCATCCAATAGTCCAATCCAATTCATATTGTCCACATCCCAAGCCCAACCCAATAGTTCAAATATCTGTTCCCAAAGTCCAGTCCAATATTCCAAATGCATAGGTCAGTCCCCGGAGGGTTTGTTTCGATGTGTTCAACTAGGAGATTAACATAGAATACTTAACCCTATTCACATAGATTAAGATTACATTTAGATAACAACATCGGGTAATTAGCTAGTTTTGTATTTCACATCTGCTTACATCCACCCAAAGGCTAAGTGGCCAACTATATATTATTGGGAAAATGATCATTTACCCAATTTTGGGGTTAATTAACTCCACTTATCCAAACACTCTAAGAGATTGCTCACATAAACAACAGTTTTCATTTCTAAACCCCAACTACCCAACTGTTTCAAAACGTTTCTGTTTTATATAAAATTTCTGACTGTTTTTATAACTGAAACCTTTCAAATTGTAACAAAAATGAGATTTAGGGAGAGAAGCTCTCCGATTTTAGAGAGAGAGAGGATCATCTCTATTTATAGAGAGAGAGAGAGAGAGAGAGAAGCTCCCTGGGCTTTGAGAGTGAAGCTCTGCCATTTTAGAGAGAGAGAGAGAGAGGATTTGTGCGATTTCTACAGATAGGAGAGAAGAGCCGTTCGATTTCAATGTGTGAAGCTCTACGATTTGTAGTTAGAGCTAGTGAGAGAAGACCTGCGTTTCCTAGAGAGAGAAGATCTGCTGCGATCCCCAATTTTCACATGGAGCGAGATGGAGATCTTCTACGTGTTCCTCCATTGTGGCTTGTTTATTTTCCTCATCGATCTTTTACTGTTTGATTTTAGCTCGATTTAATCTGTTTGATTTTAGGTGTTTTTGTGTACAAATTGTTGTGTTAACTTTGAACTAATTTTGCTGAATCTGAGCTTTGTGTTATGTTTGTACTGGTTTTGAATTGTTTTTGTAGTTCTGATTTTAAATTTCCAGCTCTTCTTGATTGCATTGTGGTAGTTTTGAATTTCTGTGTTAAGTTCGTGCTGTTTTTGGTGAATTCATGCTTCGTGTTGGTTTTGAGCTGGTTCTGTAGTGTTTTTGTCATTCTGATTATATTATTGGGGGGCAATAATCATTCCATTAGGGACCAATAATGTGTTTTAATCAGTAGTTAGACTATCTAATTGTTGTGTAGTGATCTTTTTATTTGTTTGAATTGCGATTTGTTACATTTTCCGCAGTGTTTTTGTTGGTTTGACTATATTATTGGGCCCCAGTAATGTCTGTATTGGGGGGGGGGGGGCAGTAATATGTATTATGTGTTAGTATGTTGTTGTAATTGTTGTCTAGTTTTTTTTTTTGGTTATTTTAAAAGCAATTTGCTACTGATTCTAATTTGTTTAGGTAGTTTTATTTACATTATTGGGTGGCAATAATCTCTTTATGGGGGGCAATAATAGATTCGTTCTCCTTTTTTTTTTTCCCCAGGATTATGGTTGATCCTCTAGTTGCTAGGTGCATTTACTCTGGCAAAGGTTATATGATTCATCTGAATCAATGTATGAGCTATTCTTACTTGTATGAAGACATTTTTCATACATTCCAGTTTTTACCAAGTGATGTTATTAAGCTTCAGTATTCAGTTCCTGGTTGTGAAGTTTGTTTCTTTAGTAACGATCGTGATTTCCAAATGTTGTTCTGCGCTGCTAGAATACATAAGTTAGATTGTGTTGAGATTTCTGTTTTAAAGATTAGTGGAAGGTGCAGCAGAACTTGTTCAGTGGATAGTTGTTCGGTAATTATTGATGAAGACGATTATTTGGGGGAGGCCTTTAGGACTGAAGTTCACAAGACGTATTTGTCTTATGGGTAGAGTTCTTATATTCACCATGTTGGGGAGAAGTTTCATGGTACAGTTGAGCTCCGTGAGAAGCTCAGGAAGTATGCAATTGCAGTTGGGTTTGAGTTTGTATTTTTGAGAAATGATTTGGACCGTATTCATGCAGTCTGTACAAATGTTGGAACCGAAGGTTGTGATTGGCATCTTTGCTCTCTTTCATCCTCTGCCAATGGTTGCCTTTATATAATAGAGTTGAATAATATTCACACTTGCAAGGGTGTAGTTAGGACTCAAAAGCACAAGCTTTTGGGATCCAAGGTTGTCAAGACTTGCATTGCTGCCAATGTTAGCTATAATCTTTCATTGAAGCCAAGGGAGATTATGAGTAAATTCAAGTCAACATATGGGTTTGATAGTTCCTACAAGGTTGCCTTGAAAGCAAAGCATAGGGCTAAGGAAGCGATTTATGGTTCCGATGCAGATTCATTCAGCAAGTTATCTTAGTACAAGGAAGCTGTTTTGCAGAGTAACCCGGGCTCTTCTTTTTTGTTGGAAGTTGACCCATTTACTAATCATTTTCAGAGGCTTTTCGTAGCTTACGGAGGTTGTGTTGAAAGCTTCCAATTCTGTTTGCATGTGTTGTATGTTGATGGAACGTTTGGTAAAAGCATTTACAAGAGTCAGATTCTTTCTGCAATTGGAAGGAATGGAAATCAAGGTAGTTGTATACTTTATTGCCCCCCCCCCCCCCCAAATAATTTTATTATTGGCCCCCCAGTAATATTGGCTTTTGTTTTAGTTTCTTTTATTGTTATTGATATCATTTTTGCTGTGCAGTGGCACGCTGCAATAGTTTATTACCCCGCAATAAAAATATTATTGGCCCCCAGTAGACTGATTTTTTTGTGCACATTTATTAATGATCAGGGTACTGGACTGTTGAGTGCTTTCGATAAGGTATTTGCTGGTCATCCTCATCTGTTTTGTTACAAGCATTTGGTGGCGAACCTTGCCTGTAAATATAGGGGTAAAGGTAATTCTATCTAAATAGAAGATGTTAAGCAGAAGTTTTTTAAGGTTGCATATTCATCTACTGAGAAGGAATACTGTTTCAATTTGTGGTTGCTTAGAGCAATTGGTGGTGCCGATATTATTGACCCTTTTCTTGCTGAAATCCCTGTGGAAAATTGGTGCAGTGCATTTTATACTAGCTGCTGATATGGAATTATGGCTAATGGGATTGCGGAATCATTTAACTCTTTGATTGCAATTAAACGTTTGATGTCGGTATATTGTATGTTGGATCAGACCAGAATAAAACAAATGGAGCTAATGGGTGAGAGGAGGGATGAGGCACAACGTTGGACCACATAACTAACTCCCAAAATGGAGGAAAGGTTGAAGGTGCAGATGGAGAAATCTCGTCGTTTCAGTGTCCATTATTCTAGCCCTGGAGTTTATGAGGTTCGATCTGACTTTTCTTATGTAGTTAACATTTTCGAGCATTCATGTTCATGCGTGAAATGGCAGATCAATTGTTTTCCTTGTCCTCAAGGCCTTGCTGCAATACAAGCTGTCTCTGAAAATGTCTATGATTATATTGATAAGTATTTTCGTGTTGATATGTTCAAGAAGAGCTATAGCTTTCCTATCAGGCAGATAACCAATGTTGATATGTCTTTTTCTGAATCTGCTACTGACTGTATATTAGCTCCCCTTGCGAAGAGGCCACCTGCGAGGCGAGGCCTAGGATGAAGCGGTTCAAGTCTGTTGGAAAGGTTGAAAAGAAGCTGATCCGGTGTGGCCGTTGTGGCAAAGTGGGCACTCATAACAAGTTGAGCTGCATTGAACCTCTCGTTCAACAGTAGTATATGTTTCTGTAAAGGGTTGATAGGTTTTACTTTTTTCTATTGGGGGGCAGTAATGGGTTTATTAGGGGCCAGTAATTGTTTATATTCAGGCTCAAATAACCATTATTCTTTTCAGATGACAGATTTTTACTTTTGAGTTGATTACAATTGCTCTTGGATAGCTAAAGTTAAATTTCGAACAAGTTTGAGTTGAAATTATTGCTTACAGGTGGTTTCTGGGGGGGAAATGAACAGATTATTACCCCCCAATAATGTCATCTATTCAAGGATTTTAGGCCTTCTTGTGATTTGAAACCCATCTCAACTGTTGCCAACAATTTTAAATACCAACTAAGATACTTCTAGCCATCTTCTTAAATATTAGTGGGGCCAAATACTATTCTGACCAAAATAACGAAGATTATTGGGGGGCAATAAACCTGTCTATTTTGGAGCATGAATTGAATACTGCATGTAATTTCACCATAATTTGTGTAAATGACCTGCTATTAATTGAACTCAGTAAGAGTATATTATAACATCCAATACTGCAGCTCATTTCACCATAGTTTGAAAATAAGGCTAGTGCGAGAACTTTACAATCCCTACTTTTCAAATACTAAAACTAAATTTCTACATATGTTATCTCTAATTTCGCTCCTCACTTTCTGCCCAATTGAAGGTGCATGATCCTCTCAAGCATTCTTTTCCTCATGTTGTCCCGCCTTCCTTGGTTGGTTCTACGCCATTTACTATGCTCTCCATGAAATGGAGCATAAAGGGTCTGCAATCACCACTGCAAAGAACTAAAAAGAATTTATGTTAACTTTTTTGGGGGGCAATAAACAGAGAGATTGTTTTGCAGCATTTAGGAATGTAGTCAGCAACAACATGTGTAGACACCTCTCACTATACATGGATAGCTTGCTACCTCACCAAGCATAAACAACACCCTCATGGGATCCAACCGCTACTTACATCTTGTAGCCCTATGTTCAAGCTATGCTATGGTATCCGGAATTGGCAAATACGTCACCGGGAAGCCACATTCCCGGCCTTGCCAACATGCCTTCACAAACATGCTTTCTAGACTAGAATAGTGATTTCAACATCCCACATCTAAGAAAATGTAAAGGAGATGCCTTCCTTCACCTATAAAATGAACTTTCCTCCTACTTAGAAGATCATCCCATTACACACTTTGTAATCCCCTTGGGCTGCAAGGCCCAAACACACATAGTACAATATTCAAGTGGACGTAGTCTCCCGCTAAGGCAGAGACGAACCACTATACTTCTCGTGTGTGTGTGTCTCTCTCTCTCTAAAGCTAACTGGAGACCCCTCAGATCTCTAACGTTAACATTGGCGCTAGAAGCACTCAGCCTTCCTTTCCTTGTATTCTCAATCAAGCCTTACATCCGCCGCTATCCATCCTCAGCGGTAACAAAAAAAAAATTCAAACATAAATTTGTTCCCAGTGCTTGCAAAGTTGCAAGATTTCAAGTCAAAACGAAGTCAACGCCAACAACAAAAAGTCAATGCTTCACGACCAAAAAAAAAATCGTGCCGATTCACTCGGACACCCAGAAGACTTCTTTGGGCACCCATGGCCATGCTTCAATGATCATCAACGGCACATTTCCGTCGGCCAAAGACAAAGCACCGCTAGCCAACCTTTGCTCCACTCTGACAAACGGCAGCAACCTCCCTAGCACCACCGCTCCAAGCGAAAGCTCTACTCCGCAGAGCTTCACCACTGCCAAAGCTCCGCAGAGCTTCACAGCTAGCAGCAAGTGTTGGCAGCAGTCACAGCCAACCGCCAAACCACGACGACAATCACTGCCAAGCTTTGACACCAACTTCGGTAGCACCAGCGGTAAGCAACTCCAGTGGGGACCACCACCAGTGATAAATAACGTCGCTAGCTCTATTAGCGGTAATCAGCTCGGGCACGGTTAGCCAAGCTGGGCACCAGACACAGCTCCGCCGAGCAAGGCTCCACTAGCCACCACTCTGCCGGACTACCTCCGCTAGCCTGCCTCCGCGGTCCCTAGCTATTACCTCCGGCCAACCTCCGCCGAGCTTCTCCTCTAGGCATCACCGCTGATCACACACCGTTGATCATGATCCTCCGGATATAAAGCCAGTCACCTCCGAACGCCCTCTGCTGGTCAAATCATCCGCTGACCAATCCCAGCCACCGATTGAGCCCCACTGACCACTGACTACTAGGACCTTTGCCAAGCATCCTCCGCTAAGGCTCTCTGCTGGCAAGCCTGCTGAACAAACTCCACCACTCGACAGCATCACTGCCGTATAGCTTCACCGTCGGAAGGAATCACCGCTGGATAGCCTCCACTTGATATGGAACTATCACCAACTATCACCAGCTGAAACTCATCTAGCTGCTCGCTACCTTGATGAGATCAAGGAGCCCAGACGATACCCACCGAGCAATCTCAAAATCCAGATAAGTTCTACCTGACATCTAGCTCTGGTTAATAAAAGCTCAGTGCTTTGCATATCCCCAATTATTGCTATTCGAATATATCTGCAAGCTTATGCGCTTACAATGACCACACACATACTCTGTCCTTCTCAAAGCCTTGAAGCACAGGCATGTGTCCTTATCATGAGCTGATTTTTCTATATGCCAAATACTAGCCCATGTGTGCGCTATATGATATTACAAGCATCTGATATGTGTCATCTAGATAGGCATACACAACCTGTTGGCATCCCATTATTCAAAATGGTTTAAAGTACTATTTCAGTCAATTTTCACATGCTTATAAATCTCATACTCAGAGATCTGCCATACTTGCGTACCAACTCAATTATGCTTCACCAATTATGCATGTGGCAAAGACGTGGGAACTGGACATATATGTATATGTTGTGATCCAATTTGATTAACAGACCATGTGTACATGTTAACTACCTATAAAGGTCAACTATGCATATTTGGCTTGGTCAAAATTTTTGAACTGGTGCGTTATATTGCAATACCTATCTTCAATTAATGACTCTATCCTAAAGCCCACATATGGGTATTATGCCTACATTACCTCAGCCTTGCATGTACTCCCATGGCTCTACATCCTAATAGAATTGCATATCTTGACTACAAAATTGAAAATGCTTCTTTAAAATTTTCATTATCACTTTGAAATCTACATTAGAGGCACACAATCAAATATGTCATTTGTTTCCAACTACAGTTTTGCATATACACTTTGCTTAAAATTTCAGCAAAGTACATATGCAAAATGTACATACATAAATTATTAGTGTTGATTTTACAAGCTCATGTACTAATCACATTATTTGTTTCAAGGAGACATAATCACCTATCACCTCTCCAACGAACGAACTCATCATCCTTCTACTAAGGAACTTCACCGGAGCAATGGACTGTCATGCTCAGCCAACTCCGCTAGCCTCCAAATCTGCATAAGATAAGTCACTATATCTTATCTCTTACGCTCTTACAATTAGAGCCTTTGCCATGGCTATACATGTCTCCATGACCCTTACGCACGCCTACAAAATGTTATTAGCGACTTTACTACAAGTACATGCTATACACATATGCCATGCTTCTATTTTAATGGCAACTCAATTAAATAAACATGTGACATGCATATAAGAAGCTTGTTACACTTACGACTTAATTAAACATGCTCGGACAAACGACTTGCTCAGGTTGCGACTCACTTGGGTATCGAGTATGGCCACGACTTGCTCTTGGGTCATGTCTCACATACTCACATAGCGCCTACACACTCAACTGCACCACTTGATTGAATTCGTTGGTAGGATTAGATGTGTCTTCTGGACGAGGATAGAGGCAGTCAAATTCTTTCACTCCGTTGGCGCCAACTTGCTCAACTACACTCAACTTGCTCGATCATGTCCAACATGATTTACTTAAGCCCCAAGTTCACAAACGCTTCATACTATATCACTGGGAGTACTCCTACAATTTTATATGGACACCCATTACACATGCTACTATTTATTGTGCGTGTTATATAGCCATAAGATCCACATATACAAATACCAATATTTTACATGTTCATACACATTAATGGAATATTGAATTCTTCTACCGTTTTTCGCTTGCAACAAATCGAATTCTTTTCGCATTCCATTAATACGAGCGGTAACCAATACAACAAAACATTCTACATATGCGCGTTTTTTGTCTCATTGTGCAGGTTAAACGAGTCCCTTCTTGCTTAAGGAGTTCGGGGACTTGTAGGGGCTAGGCGCTTCTCGGACATTGTTTATGTTTGATGACTTCATGATTATAACTCCCCAACTAAGAAGTTCCTCATACTCAGGGACTTCGGGGACTTGTAGATACCTCTCACTATACATGGATAGTTTGCTACCTCACCAAGCATAAACAACAACCTCATGGGATCCAACTGCTACTTACATCTTGTAGCCTTATGTTCAAGCTACGCTACGTATCCGGAAGCGGCAAATACATCACCGGGAAGCCACCTTCCCGGCCTTGCTAATATGCCTTCACAAACATGCTTTCTAGACTAGAATAGTGATTTCTACATCCCACATATAAGAAAATGTAAAGGAGATGCCTTCCTTCACCTATAAAAGAAACTCTCCCCCACTTAGAAGATCATCCCATTACACACTTTGTAATCCCCTTGGGCCACAAGGCTCAAACACACATAGTACAATTTTCAAGTGGACGTAGTCTCCCGCTAAGGCTGAGACGAACCACTATACTTCTCGTGTGTGTTTGTGTATCTCTCTCTCTCTCTAAAGCTAACTAGAGACCCCTCGGATCTCTAACGTTAACAACATGTTTCGCAACTACAACTCCAAATAGTGTGGTTTATTGTAGTTACAATGATGGTTTCTGTTGCGGGTAGTCAAAGTCTTCATAGAGTTTATAGTCTATCTCCATAATGTTATTCTACAAGATCCAGTTCCTGGTTTATTTTTCCTCCTTGGTCATTGCTTCTTCAACAATAATTAGGTTTTCCTTATCATCTTCGCCTTTGCATTTTTCTCGAGTGACCTCTGGATCTTGGCTGTCACCCGGGATTCTCATCTTAGTCAAGTTCACAGCATGTATGAACTTCTTGATGTGCTTTACCTATTTTTTGGTAGATATAAAAGTTTAGTTCTTCAAAAGCATGCTAAACAGTGTGGAAAACATAAACAAGAATTGTGGAATGATTACATACCACTCTTGCTGCATTCAGGTGGTACTTCTCCTCATTGGTGAATTTATTGATTGATGGCCTCAATGAATTCATATGAGTGAAGCTCCTTTTTTCATTGTCGATTACCAGCAAGGTGTAGTGCATGCTTATACTGTGGTGAATTGGTACTAGCACCTTTTTGAAACGGAAGATTGACCACATGGGTTCATAAATCATTGTCTCAACACCACACTCAAAAGGTCTAGTATCCTCATCTTTTTCTTTGGTTTGTTCATACTTTATAGCATAGTACTATATACACAACATAAAAACTAAAAACTAAAAACTATTGGGTAATAAGCCATTACTGACTCCAAAAAATCATATTACTGGGGGGAAATAATGACAGGACCCGCCCCAGATTTCACCCTGAAATCCGAAGTGGCCCTGCGGGGCCCACCTTAGAAGAAATTCTACCAAGAATTTGGCGGAACTTCCCCTAAAATGGGCTACCCAAAACCTGTAGAAAGCATTTACACTTCTAAATCAAATCATCCTTATATTTCTGGAGCCACCCTGCTCCCCAACTCAACATCAATCTCCAACTCACAAAACACAAACCCCAACTTGAAAACATAAATCCCATAGGTAATCAGAGCCAGGTTCTAATAGAAAGGTAAATAAGGACAACCTAACTCAAAGGCAACCACGGAAGCTATGCTGTTGACTATGCCTCAACTCCGTGTACGCCCGACCTCAACCAATTCGCCTGCAAACTGGGCATTTGAAATCGAAGGGCCCAGGGGAAAGTACATAAAAATGTTAGCGTGAGTGGACAAAATAAACAATTTTAAACCAAAAGGATTTTATACTTTCCCACATTTATTTCCTTAAAACTCTCGATGCATGCAACGATGTAGAAAACAAATCAAAAGAAGCTCCTCTCAAGAAATGGGCTAGTCACAAATAACCACAAATAAGAATTTAAATTCCCATGCTCGGGAAATAAGACCAGCCCCCACTGGTTAACGGAAAAACGGACTAGCCCCGCTAGTCAAAAACAACAATAAAAGGATACGGGGAAGAAAGTTCACCATACAGGAATGGAGCCTCTTAGGCTCTACTTACCCTCGACTGCCACTCACACATAGATTGTGCGAGGAGGAGAACATTACCTCGACTGCCACCCACGTGAGGAGGAGAAAGCTACCTCACTGCCACTCACAAACACAAAGTAAGTGAGGAGGAGACCTATTCACATGACCCGCGTATGGTGAGGAAGAAGATCATCAAAAGCCAGTAAATCTGTATAATTTCCCCACTTATCTCGCAAAATCGGAATCCAATGTATAAAGACGTGACCCCGCACGCCAAGCTCATCTCAGGTTCAAATATAAATAGGGTATAAATAAGTATAAAGTTTTACTTCATCGAAATCTCATTATAATCTCAATTCGCTTAATATAAATATAAAATAAATAGTATAAATTCCGAATCCGCATAAATCAAAGTAGTATCAGAAATTAATCAAATCCAAAATCCTTAATTAGGCATTCCCGATGCCAAAACCGAAAGTCAAAAAAAAACAATTGAGAATATCCCACTCCATTGAAACTCATCTTAAAAATCTTTCAGGAGCTTAACTCGGTGATTAGGGATATGCTTAATTCCGGAAGTTTTACCTCGGAATAAGAAATTCATCAAATAATATAATAAATCAAAACCAACCTTTGAAACTCATTATTGAAAGCAAATCCATGATATAATTCGAAATCAATTTCCGAAAATTAATTCATTTCCTCAAAAAGTTATATGAATAAACACTAGAGCATTATTTTAAGAAAATAAATGCATGCATCGCTATTTAAAACAAAAGTCCACTCACAGTACTATTCTGACGATCACGCATTTGTGTTCCGTCATCGAGCAATAGCTCGGTACGTCGCCCTGTACACAATTATATTCCGTGAATAATTATTCAACAATTTAATACGATTCCTAAAATCAAATCCTTACAATTACATCTCCCATTCTCCTCGGATTCAGCCCAAATTATACCACTAATACCAATTCGTTAATTTAAAGGTTCCAAGGCAGAACCGAGAGATATCCGACTGTCGGATTCTCGTAATTCGATAATCGAAACCCTAAACTTCAAAAATTCATAATTAATTCCAAGCTTCTCCAAAATTCACCAAACTTCACATACAAGCTCTATGATAATTATAGAATTTAACTAGCCAGAAATTGAAATTAAAAAGCTACCCTAGCCGCCGCTACCGCCGCCCACAGTGGCGGCACCGCCGCCACCGCCACCAGCGCCGATGGCCACCAAACTTTGGCAGCAGCACCTACTCAATGGACCCAATAATTCTTTCAACTGTAACCAAGTTAGAAAATGAGCGGAAGTACCTCAATAATTAAGGAGAAGTTTGAACCCGAATTGTGAATAGTAACTCAGAATTTCAAACCTTCGATTCGACCTCCACACTGCAAATCGTGGCTCAAGGCTATGGGCAACATGATCCTTGGGAAAAACCGCTCCTTCGACGCCGGTTTGGTGGCCGGATATGGCTGTAATCGCCGGAAATCGATGAAAATCCCAAACTGCTACAGTAAAGTTTCACGGCCCGATGCCTCGTTTTCCGGCCAAACCGCCGTGATCTACCACCACCGGTGCCAAGAGGGGGCGGAGGCGAGTCCAAAGATGTAGGCTTTATGCCACCAGGTGGCCAGAGGAGGGAGAAGGCCGGAGTTGCAGGCGGGAGAGAGAGAGAGCGATAGCTCGGGGAGAGAGAGAAAACGCGGGGAAAGGGAAGAGAGAGGAAAATTACCCAGCAACAGTAAATTTTCAAATTTATGCTTTCTACTAATGAACAGTAACTTTACTATTTCGCTTATAACTTTCACATACGAACTCCGATTTTTACGCACCATATATGCACGCGCTCGGTTTAACGTCCTCTACGACTTCCATGAAGAACATTTTCCCAAATTTTGACCCGAACAAAAAGTCAACTTTTAGGGCCACTAAACTACCAAATTAGGGTGAAAAGTGAAAGTAATTGTCGTTTACCGTCCAAATGACTAGTAAACGGGTAAGTGACGATACGGGATGTTACAAATAATATGCCTATTGGCCCCCAATAGACCAACCTAGAACACTTCATTTTCACTCAATAAACACAAATAAACATAACAGCTTTCAAACACATAACTTCAACGCAAAATGACATATATTTTTAATATATTATTTGGGGGGGGGGGGGGGGGGCAATAATCTATCTAATGCCCCCCAGTAGACCAACCAAAATTCCTCCATTATTCAGCCTTTTACACACTACTACTCTCCAATAAAGACAAAACTCAATGTGCTTGGTTTAGGTTACTTATCGATGCGTCTACAGTGAGAAATCCCACTTGCGCATTTTGCTTTTCGGCATTAGACTTCAACAAGTCAATATAAACGCTGATCACCTGCAATTGGGTCATTGGATTTTCCATCAGAACAATATAAGTAAACAAGATAACTGCAAGGGTTGAAGAATGTGGAAGGGGAGGACCCGCCGAGAATATTGCATTTCAATCCGAGATTAAAGGGGGATTGGAGTAACAAGCCGGTGATTGAGCACAACACTTGTTATAGGATGCAATGGGGTTCAACGCTTCGGTGTGAGAGCTGGCAATCCCAGGCTGATGAAGAAACCAATACGTATAATGTGTGTTTGTTGCATTTGGTATGGTTATTTTTGTGATTTTTTGCCATTTTGTGTTGGTACTTGGTAGGTAAGCTTTGAAAGGTACAAGGTTGTTAGTCTCACACTTTTGCTGATGATGTTATTTTTTTTTTTTTTATGAAGTTGATGGACTGGTGAAATGCGAGAAGTGGATTAAATTGCATGAAATACGAATATTACTGGGGGGCAGTAATCATTCTATTGGGCC
This sequence comes from Rosa lucieae, assembly GCA_024704745.1. Lineage (NCBI taxonomy): Eukaryota > Viridiplantae > Streptophyta > Magnoliopsida > Rosales > Rosaceae > Rosa > Rosa lucieae. The sequence goes on from CM045493.1 coordinate 8,570,863, forward strand.
CCAATAATTCTTTAAATGGAGCCTTTCATTGAAAGACTTACATCAGTTTCGATCTCCCCCTCTTGGATGATTACTCTGAGGTCATGCTTGGTGATCCGGCGTAGAAGATCAATGTTGATCCAGTACTCGGTTCTGTTCAGACATAAACATTTGATTCCAATGCAGATGTAATCAGTATGAAATACAGAAATTGAATTGTTGTACCATATTAAACCAGGCTGAGTACTTACGTGTCTTTCACAGCAACGTTGAAGAAGCCTTGATAGTGCCTTGCCATTGCTGGGTCTAGTGTCTTCCATGTTGGCTTATCACAGTTGACACCCTTGATCTTGATTTTGTTCTCCACTTTTCTCTGGGCCTGCAGCATGATTCCAGCTTTCTTAGGTGCATCTCTCTTCCTCATTTTTGCTTCTTTGGGAGTGTCGTACTCCCATTCCTCTTCTCTAGCCTTCTTGGCACCCCTCCAATATGTCTTCACATTCTTCTCTGTTGAATGTATCTCCGCAGTTTTCTTCTGTTTTTGTTGTTCGATTTGGGCACCTTCTTTCTCTTTTTCCTTTCCTACAACTGCCATCACTTTTTTCTCAGCAATCATCCTTATTATGTTATCCAGTTGATCTTCCTCTTCTTTATTCACACCTTCTAGTTGTTCTGGTCGTTCTCGGCTTTCTTCTTGTTTTTCAGGTAGTTCCATAGAGAGAGGAAATGTTGATGTCACTGTCTCTGTCGAATCCCCACACTGGCTGCATAATGTGTTTCCTCCCCCATGCTTGGTCCAAAGTTTGGATTTCCATCCTCAACTTCATCTTGGTGAGGCACTTTGGGTGAAAAAGGAACTATCTGAAGTTGTCTTTATGGTGGGGGGACCTCTCCCTTTTCCTTTCCAAGGCTGATGTACAAAGCTCTGATAAGGTTATTTTTGGCCCTCTTTTCATTCTCTAAAACTTTAATCCTCTCATCGGCAACCTTTAGCTTGGCCCATAATTCTCTGTTCTGCTTATTCAGTTCATCATTTGCCTTGGCAAGCCTTCCTAGCTTTGCCTCTATTTCTTTGGTGGGCTTTGTCTCACCGACGGCTGCCTCCATCTCACTGATTGGTTCTTTGATATTCTCTGTTAGCCTTTCATTTTGTTCCTGTTCTACTTGGCTTGCCTGTGGCACCTACAAATAATAGATCTAAAACCTGTAAGTTATTGGGCTCCAATATTGTGATTACTGGGGGTCAATAAAAATATTATTGGCCCCCAGTAGACCACCATAGATGTACCCACTACAAAGATTTACAAGACAATTTCACATCAAAGGCCTAATTTAAGTTATAACAGAACCAGTGACAACATTATTAGGGGCCAATAATGTTTCTATTGCCCCATAATAACTGGCAGTAGACAAGCTCATTTAAGTTACTCACCCAATTGTCAAAGCTTGGTGTGTCCTGCACCTCATCACCCAGGTCGAGGTCTTCCAGTCCTATGTTTGCAGACCACGGTCCAGCTTTTATTAGATCTTATTACAATCAAAAAGTCAGTTTGATGCAATAATGAGATATGTAAATGCATGTAATGTTATCGTATTTTGCTTACCACGGCCAGGTTTTGGTTCTCATTCCTGTACAGCTGCTCTAGGTTAAATATTTCATTTATCGACCATCGGATGAATCTTGGAGCTTCCTGCTGCTTTCCAGGTATCCAAGTCTTCGCCTTGGTCTTCTCAACAAACCAGTAGTAGATGAGAAGAAGACATCCATTCATTGTAGCTGGACTGTTTCTCCTATACTTTTGGAGCCCTTCCATCAGGAAGCCCAGAATAAGCCTTGGCCAATTGTACATGTTTATGGTCCCAATTCGTTCACATAAGGCGACCATATCCCATGTGAACTGAGCTCCGGTTCTGCTGAAGAAGAATGTGCTGAAGAGATAGGTGATCATCAGCACAGCTATCTTCCAGGCGTCTTTCTATTTTACTGGCTTCGTTAACTTAGCAGTCAGCTTTGATTCCACCTGTGTTCTCAGGATAGCTTGCTTCTTCAAATGGCTGCCAAATATTGGGGAGACTTCCATCTCATCCCTCACCACCCTCATGTTCACATTGAACACTACTCCTTCATCCGGAAGGTGAAATAAAGCCGTGACATCCTCCTCCGTTATTTCCATAACAACTTCCCCAAACTTCCACTTGTTGTCTGTGAGGTCAAAGTGCCTCATGATTATCTCCAGGTCCGCTTCATACTTGTGGAGCTGGATCTCGGTTATCTTGCCCTGCCAGAATGGTTCGATCATTTCACCAAAGTATGTACCCCTCAATATCTCTTTTGTTTCTTCCGGTATTCTATCCTTGTGTGTGTCAACCACTCTTCAGAAGGAACTGAGCTTGCACTTCTGCTGCTTCCACTCTATTTTAGCCTTTTGCACCTCTTTCTTCTGCACTTCCTTCTTCTTTGTTCCTTTCTTTTCCTTTTTCGGTTTATCCTTTCTCCTCTTCTTTGTTTCTTGTTCTTCTGAATTGGATTCCACTTGAACTATTTTGGGCTAAATACTAATTACTACCCTATAGTTTGGGTCCAACATCAATTCAGTCCCTGAACTTCTAATTTCATCAAAAACACCCTTGCACTTTCAATTTTGATATAATAGGTCCAATTTGTTAGTTTTCCAATAATTGAAGTTATTTAACTTGTTAATGTGGCTCATATATGGCCTATGTTTTATGATATGGTATCAAGGTGGCCTGCATAGTCAATTTAGGAGTGAGTCCAACTATAAAATAAATAGTTTTTTAACAAATAATCTAACTATAACTTGAACTCATAACAGAATATTAATGAATTGGACCTATTAGATCAAAATTGAAAGTCCAGGGGTGTTTTTGATGAAATTAGAAGTCCAGGGACTGAATTGATTTTGGACCTAAACCACAGGGTAGTAACTAGTATTTAGCCCAACTATTTTTCTTTTTGGCTGCTGTCTTGTTATGATTACAAACCTCTTCGTTGTCTATTTGCCTTCCAATTCTGATTGTTCTTTAATTGATTGGTCTGAATCATCATTGATATCCTCATCAGCAGATTCTTCATCGGAAATTGTATGTTCCTCTTGTCGCTTCCTCTTTCTTATTTGGTCTAATTTTTGTTGCAGAGGTTGGTCAAATGTTGAATCTGTACCTTGGTCGGAACTCTTTGAACTCCGGACTTCTTCTTCGAAGTCACTGATCAGGGTGAACTTCGGTCTAGCGATTCTGCGCGCAAGCAAAACCAAATGATCATCTTATAATAAAAAAGAAAACAATACTGACAACTAAAAAAGAAATTATGGGGTGGCAATAATGTCTCTACTGCCCCCCAATAGACCACAAAAAATGCACCATTTTGTAGGATTCACAGAGTATTGGACTTTATTACATAGAAAACAACAGGTAACTTATCAAAGTACCACATTATTGGGGGCAATAACCTGTCTATTACCCCCTACTAGACCAACATTTGACCGCTTGATTCCAGTCATTTACAGTCTACTGCCTTTTAACAAGCACAAAAAATAGAAGACATTTGAAAGTCTTGATTACAGTTGGTTAATGAACCACTGACACACATTACTGGTAGCCTATAATATGTCTATTGGCCCCCGTAGACAAACAAAAAAACACTACAATTACATTGTAATATCAGATTACTACGCTTTAATGAACATAAAAGGGATCATTGTCCCCCAGTAGTACAAAGTCTATTGGGGGCCAATAATATGTCTACTACCTCCCCCCCAGTAGACCAATAAAAAAATACCACATTTACATTTCAATAATTTCCCCAATCACTCCACCTTTAACTGTTTGTGCCCACTTACCCAATAACAAATTGCTCACATTGTTGAACAGAGAACAGATCATTGGCCCCCAATACAAAGTCCACTAGGAGGCAATAATGTTATATCTTTTATGGTTAGGACTCCACAATAGGCTTTCAATCAGTCTGCATTTTCACTCAATTTACACTTTATTTTCAAAAACCAACTTTCATAACTGTATTTCGCAAGTATGATCTAGAAACCCTAGATTTCACATATTTCCGCTCATCCAAAGTCGGTTTCAAGAAATATGAACCAAAATTAAGCTATTAACATGTTTACATCGAAGTTTTATGCAATAGATTCCGCAGAAAACATGAAATTCTGAAAAATGAAGTCAGAAATTGAATTTTTACCTGTTTCAATGTCTGCGAAGTCGGAAAAAGGGAGAACCGTTGCAGGACCTAGAAGCGTAGTCGCCGTTTAACTGTGAGTATTGAGGTCTGAGAGAGAAAGAGAGAGAGAGAGAGAGAGAGAGAGAGAGAGAGAGAGAGAGAATCGTGTATGGAGGGACGAAAAGTTTTGAATCAGTTTGACGTTTGTGAGAGAGAGATAACTGACGAGTCGTGCGGTTTTAGTGTAGTGGCGCTACCGTAATATCATTTTTTCGGAGCCTAAATGAGTCAAGACACTGTTGAATTAGGTAAGTGGACATAAAAAGTTGAAGGTGGAGTGATTGGGGACACTACTACACAAAAGGCTTCACACGACGGTTTAAAACTGTCGTCTCACGTTTTGCATTTCCGTGGTCTATCGAGGCGTCGTCTGATGAAACGCTGTCAGACGATGGTTTTCAACCGTCGTATACCGATCATTGGGTCGACGGTTTGCAGCTCAATCCGTTGTCTGATGGACCGGCAGATCTGCCGACATGCTGTCGACAAGCTGTCGACATAAATATGCCGTGGTGTGACTTCTACTCATACCACGGTTTTTAGGATTCTAGCGTGGTGTGACTTCTACTCATACTACGGTTCAGTGTGTGTGTGCCTTCACACGACAGATATAACTCGAACCGTTGTATTGTGACATTTGAGACGATGGTTTTTGCTAATACTTGTCGTCTTTGTGTGCATCCAACAATGATATCGGTAAGAACCGTCGTGTGAATTGTTGAAAATTTGTTTGAATCCACCCTATAATCATTATCAGACGACATTTTCATTTGTTGTCCTACTAGAATGATTCATATTCAATGCTAGAATCAAAAATCACCAAATAAATAGTAATTTACCAATATATATATGATTGTTATAATCCACAACAATGTACCTAAATGGATTTGACAATATATGCTAGTATTGATACACAAATGGAGCACATCTAAGAAACCCCCATTGCAAAATACATCCAAAAATGTACTTAAAATTGTCAGGTCAGCCCTAAAAATAAATTTCAAGCCTATTGCACTTCAAAGCTTCCAGTCCATGAGCTTCAGCAGACTTTGCAGCCATGAGCTCATTACCTTGTTTCTTTTTCTTCTCATGCTAAATAATATAACCATTGATGCTACAAACATGATAGCATAGCCTCAAAACGAAAAGGCCTAAGATGAGGTGGACAAGGATCAAGGCTCAGTGATTAGACCAGACCCTTGTCAGATGCCTATAGCAAGTCCACCAACTACTCCAATTAATGGAACGAAAACATTGGCTTTCTTCTTCTTGCATGATATTGCTGCACATAAGTTTTCGTTTTCTCCGACCCTAGCATGAATAAGGTTTATGCATATTAGTCATGGAAATATAGTTGACTACAGTAATCAATTTGTATAATAGATCAATAATGCCTAACAGTATAGAAATTTTTCCACATCAAAAAATATAAGATTGCAACCAAAAAGCGAATGGTCCCGAATTTCCCAAGAGGCAATCAATGAGACCCCAAACACCGACTTTCTTCCATGTGATATTATAGTGATCAAACCCAAAGTTGTAATATTCCTTTAGCCAGGAAATGTCTAGCCAGTCATAAATAATCACTCCTATGCGACATAGTTGCAGCAGACATATGGGCTTTAGGGTTTTGCCATCCTCAGGCCTGATGAAACATGGAAACCACAGTTAATGTTTTAGCACATAAAAGTCATATGGAGAATGACATAAATTTACTACAATTTGTAGAATATGATTGGTTTTGCTTATAGGACACTACAAAGTCCCCAAACTGAGAAATCCACTAGATCACTTTAACGAAAATTTGATGCTCAAGTGCTTGAGAGTGATCAGCAAGTTACAGCTTTTATGTCAGTTTTTGGTTGCTTTGATTCTACTCTTTCTTTTGCATCTGTTAGAATGAGTTACTTTAGAAAAAGACGGTAAATCTGAGGTGACATACTCTACTTTGTTCTTTTGTGAAGTCGGTAACTATATCTTTTAAGCATTTCATCGGTCAGACTTTGAGATGAACAAAGTTGAAGAATTCAACTACAGGAAAAGGAATAAGCTGAAGAAATAAAACTCACTGCATTCCATCCAAGTAAGTTCTTGTAGTCCCATTGAACGCTCCGGACAATGATGTGATGCTCAATACCCAATTCTCGTTAGTATTCTCATACCCCTTGAAAGCCTAAAAACAAAATGAATGAAACATTTAAGTCCAAAACCAATCTAAACCAATTCATAGCTCCTTCACTCTTTCCAAAAATTTGGTTCTGCAAAATTGGACTCACCTTATCAGCAAGCATTTGCTGCAGAACACGGACGACCTGAGCTCCGGCGGAATGGCCCACAAAGTGAATAGGATGATCCTCATCCCATTCAGGGTAGTGCCCTGCAATTCAACCACAACCAAAACTTGAGACTTGCTATGATACGAGGTTTATTATGAAAACAATCTCATTTCTTGCTCTTTCATCAAACAACAGAACATTGAACATGAGGAAAAACAGAACCAACCTTGTTCATACAGACGGCCAAACTGGGAATGCCCACAGGCTTTGCTGTGTTCTTCACCATAATCGACCCGCCCACCTTTCAAATAGTAGAACAACTCACGAGCCCTAAACCACCAAAAACCCATAAATCTCACTAAGCCCCCATATAGTACTAAAACAAATAAAATAACAAAAGATCGAAAAGGCTTCAATGCTCCAAGCACAAACCTGTCGTAAACGCTGGGCAGTGCACCATGAGTATTGTGGTGAAAAACCTGATGGCATTGCACTACAAACAGAAATATATATATATTTTTATCCAATCCAATTGACCAAACATTTCCATGACCAAACATAATTATCCAATCCAATTGACCAATTCCATTTGACCATTTGTGTCTTTCATACACTGATACACAGAGACACAGACTCATATAAATATATAATCATTATTCATTAATCAAACAAGCCACAAGGCCACAAAGCAATTTCCATCCCTCTCTGTCTTTCAACGAAGCAGCCAAGCAATCAAGCATATAAATTATAATTAAAAAAAAACTGATCAAGCTGCTTAGCTGCATATAAATATATAATCAATTAACCAAAGAAGCCACAACCCACAAAGCAATTTCAATTTTCAAATGAAGACTCACATATTCACAGTCCGCACGTTCTCAGTTTCTCACCTCCTTCCTCCTGTCTACTCCGACTGCTCGTCTTCCTGAGCTCCGGCCTCCGCTCTCCCCAAGACTCCAACTCTCCAAGAGTAAGATTTAAGACTATTTAATCAAAAACAGAGAGTTAGTTATTGAGATTGGGTTGAAAATTGAAATAATTGGTTACTTGACTTACTGGGTTCATGAAATTTCAGATGAGGGACTGAGGGAGATTGAGAGTTGTGAGATGAAATTTCAAATAATCAAATCTATTAACTGGAGATCGATGGGTCGGAGACCAACATCCCAACAATGAAGTATAGAGAGAAGGTTTACTTACAGTGGGTCGAAGCAAAGCCGTGGGTCGGCGGTTCAGCGGTTCGAGATTACGAATAGGAAGACTGAGACTGAGAGGCTGAGGGAGTGAGATGACTGACTGAGAGGTTAGAGCTAGCTTAGAGATAAGGCCGAACCGTCGAACTTTGCGGTGGGTCGGCGGCGACTGAAACTGAGGGACAGAGGGAGTGAGTCGAAGAGAGGCTGAGGGTCAGGGTCAGTCGAAATCTCGAATAGAGGCTGAGGGAATGAGGGATTAGGGTTAGCGACTAGATTTAGGTATTAGGCTGAGGGATTAGGCCGAAATCAAAAGTGAGTGTCGAGGACGAGAGGACGAGAAACCTGAAACCCCCAAATCAAACACCCAATAGAGAGGACGAGAACTTACCAGATTCGAAGACAAATCTCGGAATTAGGGCTTCGGAGTCGGAGATTAGTACCAGAGAATCGGGGATTTAGGGTTCTAGGCTTCGGAGGCTGTGGATTTAGGGTTCAGGGCTTCCGAGGAGGTGGATTTTGGGTTCAGGCTTCGGAGTGTGGGTAGCTCGAAGAGTCGAAGAGAGAGTCGGGGTCGAGGTAGGCTGGAGTTTTTTAAAGAGAATGCTGGCAATTGTGTCGGGGTAGCTGTAGAATGAATGCTAGCAAAATAGCAATTGTGTCGCTGGGGCATTTTTTTATTTTTGGTCTGAATGTTATATATTGTGTAGTGGGGCATGCTTTAAGACACATGGAGAAGCCGGCCATTGCATTATTAATTAGTTGATGCATATGCACGTACAAGACATCAGACCATGGTTTTTCACATATACGTTGTCTGAATACCGCTTCAAAATTTTCAATTTTCCCACCTCATATTGCTTGCTGAGAGGGAACTAAATTTGGGGGAGACAAATGGAGGGAAATATGGGAGGGAATGTCGGTGAACATTTTTTAACTTGCAAATCTATAGATTCACACCTCAGTTTTAAAGTAACCGTCGTATAAACACTACATGCTGAGTAAATTTAACTGGTGCCAATTGGTGCGAAACTTGTTGCCTCTGTGACAATTTAACCTCACACCACGCTTCCATTTATAAACGTCTTCTGAACTAATACATAATTTCAGCATTAAAAACACCCGTTGGTTGAATTCATATTAGACGACGGAAATTTTACAACCGTCGTCTCAATAATGAGAAATTATTCACACCACGGAAAACAGTGTTACGTCGTCTGAGAGGTGTCGTGTGAAGCCTTTTGTGTAGTAGTGGGAAATTATGGCCCAATTATGGGTAAGTGGTCACACTCCCTATATTATTTTGTGATCACCCAATTGTTTGATAAAAGTTGCATGAAATTTAAGGTATACATATTCAGGCTTTACTGCTAAGCAGTAGAGAACAAGTCTAGCTAGTCAAGCTTAACTTGACTAGAATAGGCCTTTACATATCATTCCGCTGTCATTTATAGACAGACAAGAAGCTAGTGGTAGTACCCACAAGTAGTACGTACATATAGTCTTACTCATTGTACATTCAAATACGTAGAGATAGCGGATATTCTCCTTTGGTACTACTCCAGAGGTGCTAAAGAGACATAGATGCACATCGGTGCTTAGTTTCCTAATACAAGGAATTATTGTAATTTAGACAAACTAAAAAACATATAGATGGGCTTAGGGCTAAAAACCCCAACCTAAATTACAGAGCCCAATAGGGCAGCCCCAAAGAGAAGAGCCCAACTTTAGGCCCAGCAAGAGGGTTGACCCAAGCTTATTGATTAATCTCAACAGTAAGTAATCCTCAATGGATTTTTAGTTATCCAATCTCATATAAATATAAGAGCCTATTATTCTTGTTTTTCCTTGACCCCCACATTTTTGAGTCTGTTTGAATTAGCCTCAGGCTCATAAATATAGGCAAGATAATATCAAGCCATATATATTTACGCAATGAATCTTCACTTATCAAAGACTTGAGAATTTAATAGACAACATTATGTATCCGATTTTGTGACTTTGGATACTTTAGCGACCCCCATATTTGTAGCCATCAAATATCTCTTAATTCTTGATCAAAATTAAATTTGATCATGGTGGTACATTTTTTTTTTTCACTTTGTCAAGGTGCTGGATCATAATTCATATACATCACTACAAGAGAAAATAGCAAAAGCGAGGAATTTCATTGTGACAACCCAAAAATCGTCGCAAAAACTTGGCAAATACGAGGAAATTTCAGTTGTCGCACATGATCCCATTGGCGACAACCAATTTGTCGCATAAAGTAGGAATTTGCAAGAAATTGACAGTTGTCGCCCATATGACATTATGCGACACCCAATTCCTCGCAAAATGTTAATTAGGCGACAATTTCTACCAATTGTCGGTTAATGTTTCTGTGACAACTTTAACTTCCTTGCAAAAGATTAATTAGGCGACGACTTCTGTGAATTGTTGCTTAATGTTTATGTGACAACTAGATTTTTGTCACTAAAGACTGATTTAGCGACCTCTTATGTGAGTTGTCAGTTAATAATTATGTGACAACCTTAGCTTTCTTGCTGAAAATCAATTTATCAAGTTGTCGCTTAATGTTTATGTGACAATTTGAATTTCCTCGCTGAAAATCAATTTGGCGACAACTTTATCGGGTTGTCGCTTTATGTTTATGTGACAATTTGAATTTCCTCGTTGAAAATCAATTTAGCAACAACTTTATCGAGTTGTCGCTTAATGTTTACGTAACAATTTGAATTTCTTCACTGAAAATCAATTTGGCGACAACTTTATCGAGTTGTCGTTTAATGTTTATGTGACAATTTCAATTTCCTCACTGAAAACTAATTAAGCGACGACTTCTACTAGTTGTCAGTTAATGTTTATGTAACAACTTCAATTTCCTCGTAAAAAACCAATTAAGCGACGACTTTTACAGGTTGTCGCTTGATGACTATGTGACAACCTGAACTTCCTCACTGAAAATAAATTAGGCGACAACTTCTACCAGTTGTCGGTTAATGTTAATATGACAACTTTAATTTTCTCGCAAAAGGCCAATTAGGCGACGAGCTCAACGGGTTGTCGCTTAATGTTTATGTGACAACTTGAAATTCATCGCTAAAAACCAATTAGGCGACGACTTCTATCAATGGTCGATTAATGTTTATGTGACAACTTTAATTTTCTTGCAAACGACCAATTAAGTGACAACTTGTACAAGTTGTCGCTTAATATTTGTGTGACAACTTGTACTTCCTCGCTGAAAATCAATTAGAGAATGACTTGTATGTGTTGTCAGTTAATGCTTATGTGATAACCTCTCACAAAAAAATAATTAGGCAACGACTTCTACAGATTGTTACTTAATGATTATGTGGCAGATTTGGGTGAGGCGGAATTCTCTTAAGGTGAATCTGGGTGAGGTGAAACCTCTCAAAGCGGATTTGAGTGAGGCGAAATCTCCTCAATGCGAATATAGGTGAAGTGAAACCACTCAAAGAGCATTTGGTGAGGTAAAAATCTCCTCAAGGCGAATCTGGGTGAAATGAAACCTCTCAAAGCGGATTTAGGTGAGGTGAAATCTCCTCAAGGCGAATCTGGGTGAGGTGAAACCTCTTAAAATGAATTTAGGTGAGATGAAATCTCCTCAAGGCAAATCTGAGTGAGGTAAAACCTCTCAAGGCGGATTCGAGTAAGGCAAAATTCCCTCAAGGTCAATCTGTGTAAGTAGAAATCCCTGCAAGATAAACATGGGTGAGGAATAATCCCCTCAAGTCAACCAGGTCGGCTAATTCCATTCATCATCCACCTCTTCCCCATAAATATACGTATAGCCAGACATAGCTTTGTGTTTCTGTTGATGAACATCCCCTTGTCCACCTTAATTCAAAGCTATGCTCTACAATCTCAATTACCTTAATTCAAAAATAGTACTGAAAACATAGATCAGAGACATATGGAAGAGTTTCAACAATGGTTTCTAAGTCGTGCTAAGACATTATATGATGAAGGATTGATTTCTGAAGAGATTTATTCATTAGCACATGGTGCAAACCCGCGCAGTGTCCAGTATACAGGGTGCATGGCAAATGATATTTAGTGGTCCGTCAAATGGATTGAGCAATACCACACCACACAGGATAGTGGCGTTATGAAGATTGGGTCCCATAATGGTGAACCTTGCACCTTTTATGGGAGTCTGGTTAGTGTGGTTCAATTACATTTTCGAAAACAGTACAGTACAATTCTTTTTAAATGTCAATGGTATAATTCTAATCCCAAAAAGATGAAGTTTGACTACCATTTGACGTCGTTGAACGTTAAAAACCAATGGTACCAGCATGATACTTATGTGCTAGCAAAACAAGCCCATAAGGCGTTTTATCTTGATGACCTGAAATTGGGGCATCCTTGGAAAGTTGTCCAGAAGATTCAATATAGGCACTTGTGGGATGTTCCAGAAAGAGAAGAAGACGAAGATCTTGTAGTCTGTGATAATGACCCTGGTGACGAGGACGATGATGCTAATGTATGGGAAGTTCACGTAGAAGATGATGAAACTAGTACATCTTTGCGCAGACATGATGTGGAACCTGAAACTATTATCATCAACAACACAAATAAAGAAAAGAATGCAGTAGATGACGATGATTTTATTGACGATGATTCTACGGATGATGATCTTATGTTGGAGCATACTAGAGCTCTTGGTGAAGAAGAATTACTGGGTGATCATAGTGACACAAATAGTGACTAAATTTATGATCCGAGTTATTTGAATTTTTTCGAAGCTTTCCATTATTATTATTTTTTTTAAAAAAGAATGTGGCTTTCCATATTAGTAGACAAGATGAAAAAAGATATTGTTTAGTATTTTTCTTAATAACTTGCTGTTTTTTTTTGTCTTTAAATAAAATCGTGTCCAGTTTATATATATATATATATATATTGTTACGTAGATATATATAGAAATTAATTATACTTGTTATTCCATAATTATGAAGATATCAATCTAATTATTGTTATGATTTCGATAACTACGGTTTTGGTTATATGTATTTACTTTTTTGTCAAATAATTCTTATCCTTCAAAGGAACTTGATAACATACTTAACCCTTTCTTCCCGTTCTTCTCTCGTACAACAGTCGCCGCGCGCTCACAGAAATCTTTATCACGCTATCCTTCCTGTTCTTCTCTCTCAAACAAGCGGGAAAATTAGGAGGGATTTGGAGAGAAAAGAGAGGAGTCCTATTTAGGATTCTTCTCAACCCAAAAGAGATGGACAAATATAAAAGGGAACAAAGCCACCTCATCAGAACATCAACTTCTCTGTTCAATCCTCATCTCGATCAAGGGTCTGTTGCAAACTATCAAGTTTTTTTTTTCTTTCTTTCTGGGTTTTGGTTTGTATTGTTTCTGACTTTATCTCTCTTTGTTTTCAGTTCTTTCTCCTTGACTGACGTTGCTGGTAACAGGTTTCTCTTTCTCTTTCTGTAATCTTGAATTTCTTTTGTTTCTTGATTTTGATTTTTGATTCTTTCTTTTCTGTGGAATTGCAGATTGAAGGTGTTTCAAACACATCCACCAAAACGGTAGATTTTCTCTTATTGTCTGATTTGGATCTACCCAAGTCTCTTATTGTTCAAAATTAATGTTTTCTAACCTTCTGGTTTTCATGTTTCCGAAGCAAGAAAACTGCTTTGTATGTGAGTGCAGCCAATTTTTCAATTAAGTTTTTATTATGTCTGCTCTGGCTTGTCAATTGGTGATATCGATCTGGCTCGAATTCCAGATTCCTTCTCTCCCCTTTTAGTCTTCTTCTTCTTATTTCTTGTTATATAAAATCTGAAAAATTATTGCCATTTTGTGAGGTAAACTCCTTTAACTCGAAGAGAAGTTTTCAAATGTTTTATGTACAGGCCTAGTTCTTTATGTAACTATCATGATGGTTTTTCCTTAAATTTTCTTACTGTTTATAGATGCTTATTGGTCTTTCTTTCCTTTCCTGATTTCTTTTCTTTACTGGTATTCCATATGAGTATTGAGTACCTATATCATTTGTTTTAGCTTATCTCATGTTATTTTTTCAACTCCTTTTTGTCATGTGTTGCAGATGTCGTCTCAATCTCTGCAACTTGGCAGAGGAAAAATGATAAGGAAGCCTGCTACTGCAACAACAAGACGGTACCATCCAAATCTGCTTCTCAACTACCATCACAACCAGCCCTGAGAGCAACTTCTAATGCAGCAGCCACAATAACTCAATTGCCATTTGAAGAGCCACAAGTCAATCAACATCCTATAACTCACAACTCAGATAAAGATGTGAATACATATGTCACTTGTTATCCTTAACTAGGGTTTGATATATATTAGTTTCAGTTTCTGTCTTCTTATCTTTTTATCTTTTTATCCTTAACGAGGGTTTGATATATGTTAGTTTAGTTTCTGTCTTCTTATCTTTTTATCTGATTATGTCTTTGGAAGAGATGAAGACGGTGTCCAAAACAATGGAGATAATTCGGAAACAGAGGATTTGGAGGAAGACTTGTGATTCAAAAAGTCATTTTCAGTCATTTTTAGTTTAGGATTTAGCTAGTCTTGGCAAACAATTTTTCTTTTTATTAGCTATTATTATTATTTTTGGGTTGAATTTTGTAAACTCTATTTGATTTATGATTTAATAAGTCTTTGATTATTATTAATAAATTAAATTTTTTAATATTCAAATTATTTTGAAATTTTTAAATAAATAATTATCAAATGAGACAAACAATCCAGCCTCATTTAAAGTCATTTGCAACAAACAATGATTGTTTTGCATATGTTGCAAATCATTATATGCAACATTATATGCGATCTCGCCTATTATTTTTTTCAATAAATATTTAGTCTTGCATTTTATATTTTCGACAACTATGCTGATTTGACATATCTTTATAAAGATATTGGCAACAATCAGGAGTTGTCGTAAACTGTTTAAATTTCTCGCTAAATTGAAAATGTGACGACTCTGGGTCGTCGCGATAAGTTGTTGCCTTATGTGTTTTACCGATTGTCAAAATTGAGGAAATTATAGGGTTGCCATTTTTTCAATATGCAACACAATTAGTTCCTCGACGAAATTATATGAGACAAACAAGAAGCCTCGCTTATAAGTTTCTACAACAACAAAAATATGTGTCAAATATTAATATATGCAACAAAAAATGGTCCAGCATACAAATTTTTGATCAAATAGATAAGCCTCGCAGACAGAATATGCAACGTAAACGAGGTCTCGTATATTAGAAATTGTAACAAACATAAAGTCTCGTTTATTGCATTCTGTAACACACTCACTTGTCTCGCAATATGTCATATGCGAGGAACAAATTGCGTCGCTTATTGAAAATGCAACAAACATCCAAGCCCTGCATATGGAATATGCGACGTAAACGAAATCTCATATATTAAAAATAGCAACAAAAATAAAGTATCGCATATAGTTTCTAGTAACACACTTGTGTGTCTCACAATTTGGTATATGCGAGGAACCAAATGTGTCGCATATTGAAAAAGCGATAACCGTGTAATTTCGTCGCTTTTGACAATCAGTAAAACACATAAGGCGACAACTGGTTGCGACAACCCAAAGTCGTTGCATTTTTAATTCAGCGAGAAATTTAGACTTTTTACGACAACTTTGGGTTGTCGCCGATTACATTTTCTCTTGTAGTGCATATTTGTACCCTAAAACATGAAAATTACTTGTTCTAAAGTCCAATTTAATGTTGACTAATCTAATTTCATTATTTTCCTAATCTTGGACTTTACTTAATCTTTGTGTTTGTTTATATATATTTATTTTCCTTATCATGTTAGGAAATAATGGAGAAGAGAAAGTGAGCTAGACATTTTCCTACTCCGGCTAAGAGAAAGTGAGCTAGACAAGAAAGGAGGGGTAGCCGCTGACCAAACGAACTCCGAATGAGTTGAGACTTTCCAATTTCATTCTAGACATCCCAATGATAATTTGTTATGAAGAGTACCAGAGATATTTTTGAGAGGAAAGCTTTCAAACAGTCAGTCCAATTTTCTGAAAGAAGAAAACTGGAAAACCTGACATGTACGTATTTCAGAAGCATTTACGGCCAAAGCACAGTGAATTTAACTCTAAAATTTTACCAGGATGATCTACACTCATGGAGGAACATTTTATATGAAGAATCAGAGGCCCATTCTGAAGTCTTATTGGAGAATTAATTGAAGGAATTAAGGGGAAGAAAGTGACCTAAAACCAGCTCAACATTCATCATGTTCATGTTTCCCACCAACATAAAGAAAGCTAGATGCTTTTCTCTTTTTCCTTGGATATATTTTTCTACTCCAATCTCTTTAATATATCATCATTATTCCCATACTCCACCTTCATGCTTTATTTTTATTCATCATTACTCCCATACTCCACCTTCATGCTTTGTTTTTATTCTTCATTACTCTCATACTCCACCTTCATGCTTTGATTTTATTCATCATTACTTCCCTCTTTTTTCTTCTCTATATAAACCACCACCCATTCCACCCCATGACATCTTCTTTCTATCTCCATCTCCTTCACAAAACCTCCATATCCACTTCCCAAAATCCAAACCCATAATATTCATACTCCTCAACCTCCATCACCACCACCATTACTCCATCACTACCACTCAAAGTTGGCAAAATGAGCATCATATCTTCATCACCATTCCATTCATCATCACCATCAAAAAGCTTATCATCTATCCATTCCACCATCAAGGAGGATTCAAGGAGCATTGAAGGAGGAAAACAAATGATAAGGTAGTCATTGATTTGTCAAGCTTCAACTAGTTCATTCTTTCCTTAACTCTTTGATTTACCTTGATGTACTTTATAGATTTGGTGCTAATTTGTATAATTATGAGTGAGTAGTTACTTTGTTGGGGCTAGGGTTGAAAGCCCTAGCCAAACTTGTATGAATTGATGTTTTAATTGACATTTGATGTTATTTGTGATTTTCATCTTCATATGCTAATTCAAGAAGTGAATGCATTCATTCAAACTTAACTACTTTAAATGTGTTGTGTTTGTCATCTCATGAAAAAATGTTTAGGGAGTAGTTAACCTTGAGCATTAATAGCATGATAGCATGCATCCTCTATGTGCATATGAAGGTTGTGAGTTAAAATTACCTAGATCTAGGATTGGTTTGCTTGCATGATTATCTAAACTCAAAGCTTTATGCATCTAGGAACAATGAATTGAGACTTAACCGGTAATAGGATTTGTTATTAGGTAGTTAATTCTAGACTTATCCGGTTGGAATTGATAACATTAAAGGAGTTTAAGCCTTTGCAGTCTTATCCGGATGGATGCAAAAAGGGTAATTGGGAAATAAGACTAGCATCACTTGTATTTGAACTTCAATACTTGCAAGGGAGGTTAGTGGTAGACAATCTAACCCCTAACTTCATCCATTATATTTCTAGTTTAGTTTACATTTGAGCATTTAATTTAATTTGGTTCACCACTCTATCCAACAAACAATTTCACTACCACCACAATGCACATACTCACCATGAGCCTAGATTTCCTTGTGAATTTAGGTTTGTGATTGTACATTTGCTTATTCTAGCTCTCCTTAGGTTAACACCCTAGCTAGTGAAAGAAATCAAATCCTCGTGGGTTCGACAACCTTTCTTAAATCCCTATACTATTACTTATACCCCTTATACTTGAGGGTGACTATTTGGCTATCACAAGGGGAACCCAAAGGCTTTATAGGCCCAAGATAAACCTCTTCGGAGCATGTGAAATTCTCCAACTGTGCATTGCAGCACATTGCCTGGCCACTTTGACAGCTTTGGGATTAGAACCTAGGTTGGGGAGCACACCCAACTAGGTAAGAACCACTAGGCCACTTGCAGTAGTTCATGGAGGTTGCAGTGGTTCATGGAGGTACATTGAATGTCCATTTTCTCAAAGCATAAACCGAAGTCAACAATCAATGAAATAGTTTTTCAAGGCATCAGCATAAGGGACAATATCGAGGCGTCAATAAATAAAAACCGCATATATTTATTTGTCTTGAAGCAACATTGACTGAAAGGCAACGAAAATTTGAAAGGCAACCCAAAACATTAAGGCAGCATATAGAGCTAATCATCTAAGCAAATATGGCTAGGGAACCATGTTTAGAGACTTGTTGTCTCTGCATTTATATCCAGAAGCACCGATAATATAGAATTAGGCAACAATTTTCTTGATAACCAAATTTTGAAGGCAACCATGTTCATTACCATTTTAATATTGAGGCAACCCTTATTACTTGTAGCCAAATTTTAAAGCAACATTGTTAGGTCCATAATTACCTACTAATTATTTCCCTAATCTTGCACTTTTGCTTAACCTTTGTGTTTATTTATATTTATTTATTATTTTTTCCTTATCATGCTAGGAAATGATGGAGAAGCTTGGAAATGCACTAAAAAGTCAACTTTAGCACATTTTCCTACTCCGGCTAGGAGAAACCGAGCTAGGCAAGGAAGGAGCAGCGGTAGGCCGACCAAATGAACTTCATATGAGTTGAAACTTTCCAGATCCATTCTATATATCCTAATGATCATTTATTATGAAGAGTTCAAGAGCTAGTTCGGAGTGGAAGGGCTTCAAAAGATAGGCACAAATTTCTGACTAAAAGACGAAAACTGCAAAACCGGACATGTACGTATTCTGGCAGCATTTCCGGCCAAACCACGGTGAACTAAGCTCTGAAATTTTACCTGAATGATCTAAACTCATGGAGGAACATTTGGTATGAAGAATTCAAAGGCCAATTCGGAACCTTCGGTGGAGATTCAATTGAAGGAAGAAAGGAGAAGAAAATGCACAAACGGACAAAGAAATAGGTCAACGGTGGTCAACGCCGGATTCCGGACTTTTCCGGCCGAGTTGGCCTGCCAAGAACATGGGTGTAGGACAGGAAATAGCTGATTAGGGTTAGAGACATTAGGTGGGAAGACTTTAGGTCTAGGTTATTTTGAAATTCAAAAGTTGAAAGATGACAAGTGATCAAATTCTTACACCTTACACCTTTGTCTTCTATTTATTACCTTGTTCCCCTACATTATGACCCTTCTACCCTTAATTTTTCTTCTCCACCAAAATATCTATGGGCTTTGTAGGTCATTTCTATGTGGAGTTAAAAACTAGATCCATATTTTGTGCTTACACATTTGTCAATCACATCTAGCCCTTCATTCCTTTTGATCTCCACCCTTGATTCGGATTGTCTTGGCCTTTAAATAGCCCTTCCCCTCTCCCCAAAACCATGCACCCCCTTGGCTCTCTCATTTTGGAGCATCAAAATCTATCTTTTCTTTAGTTTTAGGTTAGTTTTTCATACCTTGTACATAGTTCTTTGAGTTTGTGTGAGAAATAGGTGTGTAGGCACTTGGGTTTCACCAAAACCGAAGTTACTACACACTCTAAATCAATCACAACATTTGCTTTCACACATCCCAGCCTTTGTTCTTCTTTGTTCTTGAGTTTTGTGGATGTGTATGGTGTTTTGGGTTGTAAAACCAAAAATCTCATACCTTGAAGCAATTCTCTCATCATTTGACATCTTTGAGAGCTAGGTGGGAAGTTGGGTAGTTTTTCTCTTTTCTCTTCCTTCTCTCTTTAATATGATGTTCATGGCTTGTATTTGTAATAACATGTGTTGTGAGTAGTTGGATTTGAGGCTAGGGCTAGCTCTAGCCAAACTTATGTGCAAATAATGTAAATTCCCATGTGTTTTGATGTTTATGTATGTTTTGAATCTTTTGGCTATTATACTTTCATGTACCCTAAGTGTGTTTATAGATTTATCACCTAGAAGCATGCTTTAGGAAATTAATGAATCGGAAACATGAACTTGATAAACTCTTGATTCCGTGAGCATGTGTAGCTAAATAGGTGGTGGCTTAGCTTATTCCTACGGGAAGAACTAAGTTGCATGAATTTCTTACCTTGAAATTAAAGCATGATGTGAGTTTAGGTTCCGGAAGAATTTAGGCTCACGGCACCATAGGCCATTTAGGATCCGGAAGATTTGAATGGTAAAAAGGTTGTGTAATTTAGCTTTGCTTCCGAAGAGATTGTTAAATTTCATGATTAGTTGGTTTCTTGGTAGCTTCATCAAAGCACTAAGGGGAAATTTATCAAATCATGTTGTTACATTAATATGGGGTTACGTATTGTACATGAGTAAGGTTAATTAGGTGCGATGCCTAAGTCTCTATTCTTCTCATTGATTTAGTCTCTACCTTTTTGTTTGTTTATTTTATTTTTTGCAACTTAATTTACTTCATAAAACTTAAAATCAACCAAACCGCTCACTACCACAATTGTTAATACCATCCTCATGATCTTTAGCTTCCAAAGGGCTAACGTTGTGAACTTGTAAAAATGTAGACTTTACATGTGTTTTCTAGGTTTATTTTCACGGTGATCTAGCTAGGGTAGAGTTACTCAATCCCTTGGGTACGATACTCTTACTTCTTCCCTTTACTAAAACTTGACCTCCTATACTTGGGAATAGGAGACATCATACACCAAATTTGCACTTATTTTATATTCAATGATTTCTCCAACAAACATTTTTCGAAGGCATCAACCGTAGGAACATGATAATATTTTGAGGCATCAAATTACCAAAGGCAATCGTCAATGTAAAATTGACAAAATAATTTCTCAATGCGCTATTCATGATAACACAATTTAAAAATAAAAATAAAAAAATTGGCAAGTTTTTTTTTTTTTCTTTTTTTCTAGGCAACTAAGACATCATCTTAATCAAGTGGTAACAACTTTATTATTTCCGAAGAAACAATAATCCGAATGCAACATTTCAAGAAATCCTTTATCTTTTTTTCCCAAAATATAGCAAATAAAATCAATTTTAATGCAAATAAAACTAAAATTAATGGTAGCACATAATGTAAACCATTACTACTTCATGCATTATAAACAGAAAAATCGCACATTATAGTATCAACAATTAAATGCCAATTGAAAAGTCATTGGCAATCAAAATTGACAACCATGCATACTAAATCCAAAGAATAATTGTCATGGTAGAAATTTAGAACATAATTTTTCAATATAATGCAACAACAAACAAAGAGTAATGGTTTTAGATTTCGGTGAAAAGACTTTCAAAATTCAATAATACTTTTGAAATTCTTCAAAACCATAATATGCACGTTGAAAATATAAACCAATAAAGTGTGAAGAGAAATGACTTATCTCTAGAAGTTCCATCACATATAATTATTTGTCAAGTAGTACACTTATCAATTTACAACTATTAATAAAGTGCAAATGAATTTTGAAAATGTAATCTTCGCAATGAAACATCTACCAATAGATCTACCCTTAAAATTGTTGGAAATTTGGTTGATGGAAGTAATCCGTCATCATATTTTGATTCTCCTACAAAATCACACGAATACAACATATATTAATAATAAATAATTATAATATTATTGTCATAATAGCTTAAATAACAAGGATTATAGAACTTATCTCTTGGATTTATAGGCTTTCGAATGACACATTACTCTAAAAGAGTTTAAGGTTGAGGCGTGTAAACACTGCCCTTAAGAGTAGATTTCGCCCCTCGGAGACAATGTCTCTGTGTAGAAGGTTGGTGGCACCCTACCCTCTAGGGTACAACAACAATACACTCACAATACTCGGATCGTATCGAACAGCTTGAAACTTTCTTTTGGTGGAATAGAAAAATTAAAGGAAACAAAGGAGAATGAATTTCTGTTGTCTATTTCGATTTGGAAAGCTAGAGATTATATAGGGCAAGAATGATTAACGCAATAACAATTTGCCAATAGCAATTAAGTTTTGTAACTTATGTAATATAAATGAATATAATGACATTGATTAGGAAGAATTAATCGAAAGGGAAGGTATCAAATAAGGAAGCAACCAATATAATTGCAAAGTTAACCAAATGAATGGTATATGAATAATCCAAACTGATGAAATCTTCGTAATAATCATAATCAAAGAGAGTTAATGACACAAAAAAAGTTAATGACTATTACTATATGCAAATAATGGTTCAAATGAGGTTTCAAAATTAACAGGTATTTTAAAATATTCTAATTAAATTCCAACAAAATATACTAGGCTTCATACTCTTTCTCACATTCGGTACTGAAACTCAATATTGAAGATTGATTTCCTATTGAATTGATCATAGATAGGCAGTGGTGGGCCGGGGAGCAAGAACAAGAAAAAGTGGAGAGGAAGAGGTGGATAAAACACGAAACTAAGCATAATAGGAGGTTATTAGAAGACTTTGGAAATAACCTAGTACATATGGTGGGCTCGTGTGATACATGTAGCATTACTAGACAATTAACCATTTTCATGATGGGATTGGTAGAGTCTTATCAAAAGAATTTTTCATGTTTTGTTAAAGGAAAAACACATTATGTGCCTTCGTCAATGTGATTGATGGAGAGGGAATCAAGTAATTAGCAATCACCATCAATCAGCAGGGATCAAGGACCAATCAGTAGTTAATGTCATCATTATAATTGATATTTTCGTTGTAATTCTCTCCCTATATAAAGGTGCTATGAAATGAAATGAGGAGACCAATTCCAATTGTCATTTTACTTTTACACGTTATCAGCACGCTAAAAACCAATAACTGAAAGAAAAAAAAAAACATAATTTTCTAGTCTCTTTCTTCTTTCTGTCGAAAAAAAAAACCAAGAAAAAAACCTAAGAAGAAAAAGTCTTCTTCTCTGCCGCCAATTAAAAAAAAAAAAAAAAATCTCTTCCCAGCAGCAGATCGACCACGTCCAAGACCGGCCTCTTCCTTCTGCTACCAGACCACCTGCAGCCTGCCCATCCCCTCGCAGCAGCACCACAGTAACAGCAAGCACACCTGCGCGCGCTCTAGCCTTCATCAGCCCTGGGCATCACCGCCTCTGATCTGACCCAGTGCTGCGCAGATCCCATTGCTGTTGCTCCTCATCCCCGCCTCAGCCCCACCTGGCCCACTCGCCTACAGTAGCTGCGCAGCCCACTTGCCTAACGCACACAGCGCCCCCCATCCATTGCTCCGGCAACAGCCCACCCGGCCCGCCTGCGCAGCCTAACCGGTCCGCTTGCCCACCACTGTAGCCCAGCCACTTTGACGCCGGCGGCCAGATCTCTAGCAAGAGAGTCAGAAGATGAGAAAAAAAAAAAACCCAAAGGAAGAAGAAGACGCAAAAGAAGAATGGAGAAAGAGAGAAAAAAAAAAGAGAGACTTGACCCGGGCCAAAGTAAATATCTGGCCCAAAAAGAAACAGGCCTTTCGGCCCAGAGAAAAAAAAATAGGAGTCCCCCCCCCGGCTAGAAAGGAAAAAAAAAACAGAAATAAAAGAAGAGAAAAAGAAAAGAGCCGGCCCACTGCTGGAAAAAAAAGAGGAAGCGGCCCAGTTCTCAAGTCCAAAAACATCGCTACGCACGCCTGCATCAACACGTGCGTGCGCTAGGATCGTTTTTTTTACTTGATACCAAGTATGTTCTCTTTTATTTATTTATTTTCATACTCCGGTATATTAAATTGTTTATAATTAGAACTTTTGAGCATGTTTAGTTAGATAATTTTGATCATTTTAAGCATGCCTTGTTATTTATGTTTTATATGATTATCTTTAAGCATGATTTATAATTATGTTTAAGCATGCTTTATATTTTCTTGCTTATGTTTTTATTATGAAATTTTAAGCATGTTTTGTGACTTTATTTTACGCATGATATATTATTATTTTTTGTAGCATATATATATATATATTGTTGTATATTTGTGAAATTTGAGCATGCCATGTAGTTTATTTCTTATATATGCTATGTTTAAATGTGTTATGCTTATTTTTAGAATGCAACATATATAATCCGCTTTGCCATGATAATGAAAATTCATGAGCATTATACATACATACTTACCGTGATAATGCATTTTCACGTAGCATCGAAAAAAATGTGACCATTACGAATCTTGGTCTTGAAATCTAATTCATATTTTTAGAAAATAATTTACGTGGATGTCTTTATGACTGTGTAATTTATATCTTCTCTCTTGTTTATGTAGATGGCTGATCCAACAAGTCCTAAATTTGACATCTTGGACTCAGAAGGACTTGAGTACCACCGTTGGGTTTCCGATGTAGAAACTGCTTTTCTGGCAAAAGACTACACTGCCACCACTACAGACCCCAAAGATGATGAACTATCAAATAAGGTGAAAGCAGATGTCTTACTGTTTCTGAGACGACATATTGATCCCAGCCTACGCTAGGAGTACCTTCAGTTGAAGACACCCAAAGAACTGTGGGATGCCCTTAAGGGACGTTTTGGGAACATTCACGATACTTTGCTCCCAGGACTAGCTGTTCAGTGGAATGGAATCCGCTTGCTTGACTATAAAAGGGTCAATGACTTCAACAAGGACATGTTGCTCTTAAAGGCACGTCTCAATTTCTGTGGAAGGGAAATCACAGAAGATGATATGATCTACAAGACTCTTACCACCTTTCCTAATTCAGCTTTTATACTAGCGAACCAGTATCAGTTGGATTATGACAACAAAAGAATCACAACCTTCAATAAGTTGATAAGCCTACTGCAAGTGGCTGAGAGACAAAAATAAGATTCTCTTGAATAACAATGCCAGGCCCACTGGGACAAAGAAAATTCCCGAGGCTAATTATGGAAAAATGAAAGGTGGAAATAACTCCAATGCAAGGGGGTTTAGACGTGCTGATCCCTACCCACGTGGCAACAATGCACCACGTGGAAAGGGACATGGGGATCATGGAAACAAGATGCCAAAGGAAAGAGTTGACAATGAACCATGCTATAGGTGTGGATTCATTGGGCATTGGTACAAGAACTGCCAAGCAAACAACAGAGTAGCACCCAATTACAAGAGGTATAGAGAGTCTAAAGAACAAGAGGCTCACTATATGGAAGAAGGAGGTCATGACCTAGACGTCAACCTTACAATTGCAGACTTCAATGGCAAAGAGGAACTTGCTAAGTCAATGGATGCTCTCAATCTTGACTGATCTGCTTTATTCATTTTATTTTCCAGAGACAGTTGTGAAGGCATAATGCCTCATTTTTAATTAGACTACTACTTGGTCTTAAAGTTTATTTCAATAATGGTTTGATAAATTAGATTTCTGAACAAGACCTTGATTGGATTATCGTTGGCTTACTAATAAATTTCAGATTTTATTCTAAAGCATTGAATTTATTCGATTTTATTTACTACATGCATGGTTCGAAATAGAACTATAAAGATGTAAACCAATACATCTAGAAAAAGGGAAAATTATTAGAATGAAAAGAATACCATTCTACGCAAATAGAAATACTCTAAACAATATGAGTTATATTTTCTAAATAGCTCCCATTTATTTGTAGGAATGAATGGAGGACAACTTGAGTGCTTAGTTGATAGTGGGACTACCCACACAATATTAAGAAATAGGAAATTATTCATTGAATTAATAGCCTATAATTCCTCTGTGACTACGATGATTGGATCATCACAAGTAATAAAAGGGAGAGGAATTGCCAAACTTTTGCTACCTAATGGCACAACATTTCAAGTCACAGACGCTCTATATGCACCAAGAGCTAATCTAACCTTGTTAAATTTCTAAGTTATTTGTGCCAATGGTTATCCAGTAGAAACACAATGTAAGAATGGAACTGAATACCTTGATATTAACTCTAATGAATGTGGAAAGAAACGCATTTTAGAGAAACTTATGAGTCAATCTAGTGAACTGTAGCTCACTATGATTAGATTAGGATCATTGAATCCTATACTGTCAACAACAATGAAATGTGGCACACTAACTCATACGGGCTTTGGCATGAACGTTTAGGGCACCCCGGTTGTGACATGATGATCCGTATTTTAAAGAACTCATATGGACATCCCTTCTTTCGAGTGAAAAATAAAATGGGACAAAAATCCGCCACACAGCAAGGTGTCGGTCCTAGTACTACTCAAATACAGTCATTGCCTTCTGAAGTACCAGAAGCACTACCTCCTTCCCATTATGCTTCATTGACTATTTTCAAAGGCACATCACTCGTTTTGCAAAGCCTGCTCTTTAGCAAAAACAGGATCGAGACCTTCCTATGCTAAAGACACAAAATAAAACATTCCATTCTTACAAAGGATACAAGGAGATATCTATGGATCTATCCATCCAGAATGCGGACCATTCAAGTACTTTGTGGTTCTGATGGATGCTTCGACACACTGGTCACATGTCGTTTTATTGTCCACAAGAAATGCTGCATTTGCAAAACTCCTAACACAGATTATTCGCTTAAGGGCTCACCACCCTGATCACCCAATCAAGTCATGATAACGCTGGAGAGTTTACATCAAAAACATTTGATGATTATTGCATGTCTATTGGGATCGATGTAGAGCATCATGTACCTCATGTGCATACACAAAATGGTCTCGCAGAAGCCACCATCCAAAGGATACAGATGGTGATTAGAGCACTGGTTATGTGCACCAAACTGCCTATATCTGCATGAGGTTATGCAATATTGCATGCAGCTTTACTTATTCATTTCAGACCCACTGCTAGCCAACCATTTTCTGCATACCAGTTGGTAACTGGATATAAACCTGACTTACGCATATTTGGTTACGCAGTATATGTGCCTATTCCGCCCCCACAGTGCATCAAAATGGGTTCTCAGAGACGATTAAGTATTTATGTTGGATACGAATCCCCAACAATTATCCGCTACTTGGAACCCTTGACAGGCGATCTCTTTACCGCTAGATTTGCGGATTGTCACTTTGATGAGACAGTCTTCCCATCGTTATGGGAAGATAGGAAAATGGATTTTCCAATGGAACGATAGGAATTGCCGTGGTTTGTCCCCACTCTGTCTCATTTTAATCCCCGCACTTCACAAAGTGAAAGTGAAGTGAAAAGAATAATCGATCTTCAGAACGTAGCAGATTAGATGCCTGATGTGTTCATTGATATCGCAAAAGTGACGAGATCACATATACCAGCTGCAAATGTGCCTGCAAGGTTAGAAGTCCCCAACAAGGGGCACAGTGCCGCAGATAGAGGCACTGCAACCACACGTAGTGGAGGTGTGGTTGAGGCCGTGGCTTCCCAAAGGAAGAGGGGGAGGCCACTTAGTTCGATTGACACTCACCCAAGGAAGAAGAGGGGGAGTAAGGCACAAAACGATCTATTAATCATCAATGTAAAGAATCCCTCTCATGAGATTGTCTCTGATTACAGTTATGTCCATGAACTAATACTGGAGGACGCTTCGATGTTTGAAATGATTCTAGAGAACAAAGAAATCTCAATGGATTATGAGAGTGTGTATGAGTTGATAGAAAGATCTTCCATACACATTGATGATGTATTTGCATACACTGTTGCTCAAGAAATCATAGAGCACGATGATATCGAACCACGCTCTGTTGCAGAATGTCAACAAAGAGCAGATCGGCCTAAACAGAAAGAAGCAATCTAGGCAGAATTAGATTCTCTGACAAAGAGACAAGTATTTGGTCAGGTAGTGCTAACCCCACCAAGTGTAAAGCCTATAGGACATAAATGAGTCTTTGTCAAAAAGTGTAATGAGAAGAATGAAGTCCTAAGGTACAAGGCTCGCCTTGTGGCACAAGGTTTCTCACAATGCCCTGGAATTGACTACAAGGAGACATACCCTCCCGTAATGGACGTTATAACGTTCCGCTACTTAGTTAGTTTAGTAGTTTCCGAAGGACTGGAAATGCAGCTCATGGATGTGGTTACTGCATATCTCTATGGGGATCTAGATTCATATATATATATCTGTGTGTGTGTGTGTGTGTGTGTGTGTGTGTGTGTTAATGTCTAAAAGTCCGGCGGTAGCTGGACATTAGTTAACGCTGATCCGGTGGGCGGATCGGTACTTGTGCTGTTCTCGAAGCTCCCGCTACCTGTCAAGTAAAATACAATGGGCGTCAGAGGGAGACCGCGCCCGGCGGTCTTCAACTCTCCGATGCCTAAGTTAGTCAATGTATTTATATTGACAAAGTAACAGTAGGTAAGTATTGAATGCGTAATTAATGAGGAGAGAGGAGAGAACCTTTTATAGGTGAGGAAGAGGTTGATCTTCTCTTAGTTTTCGATGTGGGACTGACATGCTTCAGTTCCCAGTTTCAGAAGCTTCTGATGCCATCTTGGCGCGGCGCGTGGCGGCGCGTCGGCGGCGATCTGGAGGTGGTCCGACACCGAGGTTGTAGCCCGCCTGGCGGTGTGTCTGCATGTCATTCCTTTGGCTGGAATTAGTACCTTTGGCGGTACAATGAGCATGGCCCATTATAGCTAATTATGCTTGCAAATGTACATGTATGTACAAGTCCCCCAAGTCCCCAGTCAAGGAGGGCAATCTTGGTTGGGGAGTTGTTCGGCGGTCTGAAGCGTTTTCCTCCGCTAGACTTGCAAGAGCATAATTAGCGTCAGTGCGTTGTCAACCGTTGGTTTTACTGAGCAAACGCTTTATACCCTTTCGGGTGGGCCCCTGCTGGGCCCCCCAGGGAGTCCCCCACTTCCCGGCGAAGATAGACCTCCGGATGGTCCGCAAATTGTTTGTTGAGGGGGAGCTGCACGGAGCAGAGGGTGTTGGGTAGCGAGCCCAATGTTTAGCACCCAAATGACGGGGGTCAACGTGCCTGATCAGGGCCGTCGTAGACTGTTGACTAGTCCCCGTGTCCCGTAGGGACATTCTAACGGTAACGCCGCGTGGCGGTCGTTGTCAGAGTGAGGCGTGGCCTCGGGATTCGCAGTTTGGCGGATATCCCCCCGCTGGGTGTAGCAGGAAGCAGCGTCCGGTAGACGTGCCTGGCGGTATTTTGCTGAACGATATTGCGTTGAACAAAGCACGCAGTTTGCAAGATTAAAATAAGGGAGTTCCGCCAGAGGTGTATAGCGGAAGAAACCCCGCTTGCAGGATAGCGAGGGAGAGGTTCTGCTGGCGGGGCTTCGCTCAGCGGAGACTTCGTCACTTGGAGAATTGGTGAAGTCATCTCAGTGGTTACTTCCGCCAGACGCTTCGTCTGGTGGTGGTTGACACGTGTCCAACCCGCAGGGGGTTAGCGTGCGGAGGCTTGTCCCCTAAACCTGACAGGAATTATGGATTTCGTAACCGAAGCGACGCCTCGGTTAATCCGGGTAGTAAGTGGAGGTCTGTGACACGTGTACGGCTGTCGTGTGATGTCGTTTTTTAGCGGACGGCGGAAAGCACGCTGATGTTGACATAAAAAGGGGGGAAACCCAGCGAGATTTGACACTTTGGTAAAAGCTTCAAACTCACAGTCGTGTTCTTCTCGCTCTGCTTGTCCGAGACTGAAGAAAGAGGTTGCCGGAGCTTTGAGATACCGTTCCCGGATAAACGACGATCGCACCCCCCTAAGACTACTGTGCGCCATCGTATTGTAGGCTTTACCACCGAGGTTGGTATCTGGATGCTCCTTTTCCTGTTTCATTGGATCTGTTACTTTCTGGGTTTTGTTGCTTTTCTTTGGCGTGTTCTGATTTGTAGAATGATATTTTGGGGGGGGGGGGGGGGGGGGGGTTGGATTATGGTGTTTGGCAAGGAGTTAGTGTCTAGGGATTTGTTAGATGGTCGAATCTGGGTTGAGTGTGTTTGTTCCTATTTTGGCATTTTCTGGGTTTTGTTCTTGATGCTCTTGGTTATAACTGATGTAAGAATAGGCTAGATCTGTGTTTGTGCTAACTGGTGTGGGTTTTAGGGTTTGGGATGGCTAACGTAATAGAGATTTCGAGCAGTGAGGATTCTGGGTCTGACGTGTCGTTCAGCGAGGCGGATAGGATTTTTATTGATTCGTTGCGTCCGTCTGCCCATGCAGGAACCTCACTGCCAGAACCGCTAGAAGTTGAGCCGCTACAGACCATCCCCTGGGAAGTAGCTATGGGTCGTGGTTCGCGTCCAGAGAGCTCTAGGGCGGGTGAGGCCGCTGCTGCCAAAGCCAGGCGCGACGAGCGTTTGGCGAGCAATAGTGCTGCCAGCGGCTCCGCTGGGGAAGAAGAAGCAGCGGGGCAGAATGCTGAGTCGGCGTGGTTCCTCCCGGACGGCACCGCCGTCGACGAGGCAGGAGGGCGGATGAACGCCGCCGCTGTCACCCGAATGAAGCAGACGTTCCGGTTGCCGGGCTCGGTGAAGCTGCGCCCGCCGACAGCGGATGAGAAGGCGTCGATTCTCCCAGTGGGATTTGCGGCCGTTCACGAGGCGATATTCCGTCAAGGAGTGACACTCCCGCTGGTGCCAAATCTCCAAATCCTAGTGTACGAATTTGGCCTTGCCTTCGGTCAGATCTGCCCTAACATGTGGCAGTTGATGTTGGCAATGAACTCACTGTGGCGGTTGTCCGGGTGCGAGGGGCCTACTATGGCGGAAGTGCTTCACTTCTACGAGCTGGTGTACGTGAAGCGCCGAGGTTGCAGAGGGCAAGTGAACCTGAGCCGCCGGCAGGGAGCGCCCAAGCTGATCGAGAATCTAAGGGACTCAATGTCCTACTGGCGGGGGACCTTCTGCGTCGCCATAGAGGGTTGGGAGTATCACGCTAGGTCGAACGAGGAAGGGCCGACATTTAGGATTAAGTCGGAGTTCCAACCCATCCGAGGTTGGTAACCGGTTTCCGCTGAACGTAGTTGGCGGGTTCACGTATTTGCAGACTTGTATTCTTACTAACGATTACTGTGTTTGTGCAGCGGGACTGCGGTACACGCTAACGCGCGAAGAGGAGTGTCGCGTAGCGAGGATCAGAGGTTGCTGGCGGAACCGCAATTTGCTGGACTTCCAACTTCTGACCGGTTGGGAGTTACTGGTCGAACATCGGCTAACTCGCTCTGTTGGTGAGAAATCTCCGGCATAACGTTTTTTTTTTTTTTTTTTTTTTTAGTGATCTGGACTGACTGGTTGTTTTTTTTGTTTAGAAACCCCGCCGGGTAACAAATCGAGTCGGGTAGCTTTTGAAAAAGCAATGGACCGCGCAGAGATAGATAACTTTCTGGATAGCATGTACGCCGAGGGACTGGCGGCCCAGCAGACGCTGGTGAACCCCGAGACATTGGCGCTGAGCCAGTCAGCGGTTCCGGTGGTGCTGCCAATGCCGCACCACTCCCATCTTGGTGAGGATGGTCTGCCGGTAGTGCAGGCGGGGACCCCAGTGGCCGGCGGGGAGAAGGGAAGCGCTGCAGCTGGGCAGCAGAAGGAGCGGATGCCTGCCCACAGGCGTGGCCCCCAGAAGGAGAAGGTGGTGCAACCGGCGGAGACTGTCATTGTGCCAAGGGAGGAGCCGCCGGTGAGGTTGACGAGGACCGCCGCCGGGAACCAAAGGGCGCTGGAGAGAAAACGTCGGCAGGGTGACTCTCCAGCCGAGGAAGAGGGGGAGGACGTGGAGGTGATCGGGGCCCGCCGACAGAAGAAGGCCCTACAAGCTCCGTCGAAAACTGTTGTGGTTGAGGGAGAGGCGCCCGCCGTTAGTGAGCTGGACTCGTTTGCCGAGTATGTGGCATTTATGACAGATGGTGAGCGGGAGTTCCTCTTCCATCTATGCGAACGGCTAGGGTTCGGCGGCCTAGCGGGTATCTCGCGCCCCACGGCAATTGACCAATCGCCCTTCAGCTCGGCGTTTGGTCAAATATCGGCGGGACTGCACGACATGTTCGTGGCGGCGTCAAAGCAGCCCTTGGTCGAGAGGGAGCTCAGGGAGGAAATCCAAGGTCTCCAGAGGGAGTTGGCGGAGGCGAAGAAGAGACTGGCAGAGGTAGAGCGGCGGCTGGCCAAGGCGGAAGTTGACTATGCCGATGTCCGCGGTAAGTTCAACGTGGCCATCGAGCGGGACTTGGAGAGGAATGAACGAGTCTCCAAGTTAGAGCAGGACATTGCCCTGCTGCAGGAGCGGATAGCCGCCAAGGACAAAAAACTCATTATTGTGCAGCGGGAGTCCGCCGCCAAAATGACTGAGGTGAAGCGGCTGGAGGGTGAAGTTACCCGCCTGAGGGCTAAAGGGAGTACCGCTGCGGCCGCCTCTGTTGAAGCATTCAAGCAGTCGGCAGAGTTTAAGAAGGCGCTAACCGAGTCGACGAAGGCTGGGGCCTTAGCGAACATAGAAATGCTGAAGCGGAAGGGCGCCATCGACTTTGCCAAAGCGTCACAGCCTAATGCGCCGCCGGCCAAGAGTACCCCGCCGGAGACAGAAGTCGTGCCTGCCCCCGCGGGAGGTGCCCGCTCAGGCAGCGGAGAAAGTGGCGCACATCCGACGGAAGGGTCCCAGCAGACTCCCCATCCCACCCCATCGGAGGTGTCGCGTGCCGGATTCCTGGCGGCGCACACCCGGGCGGATGGCACCATAGAGACTCCTAGCCCGTCAGCGCGAGGGTCTGATCAAGCGAGTCGAACAATCGTGCCGCCGCCTGCCGAAGCAGAAGATGCCGAAGGCAACCCTCGAAGCCAGCTGGGATCGCTCTAGATTTTCTTACCCCCCTTTTTTTGTAGCCGCTGAGGCATAACAGTTTGTAATGAACGTTGCGAAATGAAATAAAGTTTTAAATTGGCTTGCTATGATGTGTTTGTAGTGCTAGTACTTTGAGTTATATTTTTCTTTTGTCCATCAATGAAACATTAAAGGAATTAAGATTGGTCCAAGTGCACCACGTAGCAGACGAGGTCCGCTGACGATTGCTGGCGTTGCCAGTTGCCATCAGTGCTAGACTTGGTGACAATGGTTTGAATAATTCCTCGCTTCATTGATAGCTGACTGATCAGTGTACAAAAGTGGGGTAGTACCCGTTGGGTAGCTTCCCTTAGCTAAATATTGAACAAAAATTTAGCTAAGTCAAGATGCTCGCGGGTAGCGGTCTGACTATTTGTAGTAATACCGAAGGTGTTTGGTATTCCAAGGGTGGGTCGATGTGACGCCATCCTTGTCCATTAAATAGAAGGTGCCTGGGCTAACGACTTCCACAATTTTGTATGGGCCTTCCCAAGTTGGGCGGAGTTTTGTTGGTGGCGAAATGACTTCCTTCATTACCCAGTCCCCCAGTTGGAGGTTCCGGGCCTTGACTCTTGCGTTGTAGAAACGCGATACCCGTTGTTTGTTTTGCAAGTTGTGCAAGTGGGCCTTGTGTCTTTTTTCTTCTAGGAGGTCCCTGTCCAAGTTGACGTCGTCGCTGTTGGTCTCTGGGCAGTAGCCTTCGACCCTAGCGGTAGGTTGAGTTACTTCAATAGGTAGGACAGCCTCTGTGCCGAACATCATACAAAAAGGAGTCTCGCCGGTGGCGGTAGTTGGAGTTGTCCGGATGGCCCATAAGACTTCTGGAAGCTTTTCCGCCCACAAACCATTGGCGTCGTCGAGCTTCTTTTTTAGCAGCTTCTTGATTATCTTGTTCGCTGTTTCGACCTGGCCGTTTGTTTGGGGATGGGCAACGGACGTAAAACTTAACTTGGTGCCCAAGTTGGCGGTGAACGATATGAGTTCCCTATTGTTGAACTGTGTGTCGTTGTCTGTAATGATTGTGTGTGGGACACCATAGCTGCAGTAGATATTCTTCCAGAGAAATCGAATGACCTTGGCGGTAGTGATTGCCGTCAGTGGCTCCGCCTCTACCCACTTGCTGTTGTAATCGATGGCAACAATGATGTATTTGAACTGGCCCTTGGCGGTTTGGAACTTTCCCATCAAATCAAGGCCCCACGTGGAGTGGATCCATGGGCCAATGATGATTGACAGCGGCTCCGCCGGTGCATGTGGGAGATCTGCAAATTGCTGGCATTTGTGGCAAGACCTCGAAGTCCGTCGGGCTTCATCACCAAGTGTCGGCCAGAAGTAGCCCTGTCGCATTGTGCGGTTGGCCAAGGATCTGGCGCCCGAGTGGTTTCCACATTCTCCGCCATGGATTTCCGCTAGGACGACCTTTCCCTCCTCTGGGGTTAGACAGCAGAGGTTGGGATGGGTGAATCCCTGGCGGTAAAGCTTGCCATACTGGATGTTATAGCGGGTTGCTCTCCGCTTGAGCTGTCTTGCCTGGACCTTATCTTCTGGCAATGTGCCGCTGCGCTTATACGCAATGATCTCGTCCATCCAGCTGGGGTTGACTTGAATGTTGAAGATCTCTGCCAGGGTCTTTGTGATGCTTGGCTTGTCAAGGTATTCCACCCTTGTGTCCGCTGGACTCTGATGTGGCTGGGCGGTTGCAAGTCTCGCCAGTGAATCAGCCCTGGCGTTCTTTTCCCTGGGGATTTGTGTGATGGTGTGAAATTTGAACTTTTTTAGCAATGTTTTGACGTACCCCAAATATGCCGCTAACTGCTGGTCCTTAGCTTGGAAGCTGTCGTTGACCTGGTTAACGACTAATTGAGAGTCGCTGAATATGTTGACGCTGTCAGCCCCTGAGTCAATGGCGAGGAGTAGACCAGCGATGAGTGCCTCGTACTCCGCCATGTTGTTTGAAGCCTTGAAGTTGAATTTCAATGCGTATTCTGCGTTCAGTCCCCTGGGTCCTGTTAAGATGACTCCGGCGCCGCTGGCCTTGGCGCTGGCAGAGCCGTCCACATGCAGGTTCCAATCTGACTGTAGGGGAGTTGCCTCCTCACCGGTTACCATTTCTGTTCCGGGCTCTGTTTCCGTACCGGGTTCCGGCTGACGCTCGGTGAGTTCAGCGATGAAGTCCGCCATTGCCTGGCCTTTCATGGCGGTTCTCGGCTTGTACTCTATGTCGAATTCGCTGAGCTCAATGGCCCACTTGCTGAGGCGCCCCGAGTGTTCAGGGTTCTGCATTACTTGCATCAGCGGCTGATTGGTTAGCACATGGATCGTGTGAGCCTGGAAGTATTGTCGGAGGCTTCTGGCGGCAACGATAAGTGCGAGGGCCAACTGCTCTAAGGGAGGATATCTTGTTTCTACTCCGTTTATGCCCCTGCCGGCGTAGAACACTAGGAGCTCATCTTGGCCTTCCCGCCGGACAATGGCGCAACTTACCGCCGATGCCGAGACCGCTAGGTATATGAATAGTGTTTCTCCTTGCATAGGGACAGAAAGGAGAGGGATTGCCGCTAGGTATTCCTTCAGGCCCTGGAATGCCGCCTGGCACTCTGGGTTCCAGTCGATGACCTTCTTGTGAGTTGTTTTGAGGAGTTTGAAGAATGGGGCACACTTATTAGTGAGTCGAGAGATGAATCGAGAAAGGGCGGTTAACTTGCCCTGGAGGCACTGGACGTCCACCTTATACTTGGGGTCCGCCAGGTTAAGGATGGCCTGTACCTTATCTGGGTTAGCCTCGATACCTCGCTCGCTGACGATGTAACCCAGAAACTTGCTAGCGGTGACTGCAAAGAAACATTTTTCTGGGTTGAGGCGCATACCATAGGCCAGGAGGATGGTTACTATGATCCTGAGGTTTGCCACATGTCCACTGGCCTTTACGCTCTTAACTAGCATGTCGTCCACGTAGACCTCGATGATTTTTCCCAGATGCTCAGCGAACATGGCATTCATCAACCGCTGGTAAGTTGCACCGGCGTTCTTCAAACCGAAAGGCATGACATTGTAGCAGTAGAGACCTTTGTCTGTGGTGAAGGTGGTGCATTCCTGGTCACTGGGGTGCATCTTGATCTGATTGTATCCGGAGAAAGCGTCCATCATGCTGAGGAGCTCATGCCCGGCAGTTGAATCGACTAGCTGATCGATACGAGGTAGCGGGAAACTATCCTTTGGGCATGCCTTGTTGAGATTTTTGAAGTCGATGCACATCCGCCACTTGCCACTGGGCTTTTTGACCATTACCAAATTTGAGATCCACTAGGGATAGATGACCTGGCGGATGAATCCAATGTTCTGTAGTTTGGCGACCTCTTCTCTGATTGCCCGGTATTTTTCCTCATCAAAGGCCCTCCGCTTCTGCTTGATGGGGTAGAAGGAGGGTTTGATGGTTAGCTTATGAGTGATAACCTCAGGGGAGATACCTGGCATGTCCGCGTAGGACCATGCAAAAACGGCGGCGTTATCACGTAGGAATTGAGTAAGTTCTGCCTCCACGTCTGGATCTAACTGGGCGCCCATGCGGACTGTCCGCTCAGGGTGCTTGTCTGAGATGCAGACAACTTTCAATGACGTGTCCGAATTGACCGGCTCCTTCTTTACATATTTCTCCTCCTCATCCCTAGGATCCTCAAAGATGTTTGGTGGCGGTGCCTCGTTACCCACCGTCAGAATTTCATGGCGGCGCGCTGACCGCGCTATAATCGTTGAATAACATTCTCGTGCCAGCTGCTGGCTTCCCCTCACACAACCTGTGCCGTTGGGCGTGGGGAACTTCATGAGAAGCATGTACCCGGCAATGATGCACTTGAGCTTGTTAAGCGTTGGTTGACCAATGATGGCGTTGTACGAACTGAAACAGTCGACAATAATGAATTCCGTATGCACCTCCGCCATGCATGGACTAGTGCCAATAACCAGTCGCATGTAATCCGACCCTAGCGGCTGTGTGACGTCACCGGAGAAGCTGAGCAATGGCTCGTGATCCTGGAGTAGTTTTTTGTTCCGCTTGAGATGGTCGTAGCAACCGCTGAAGATGACGTTGACAGCGGACCCGCTATCCACCAAGATTCTCCCCACCGAGAATTTGCCAAGAATGGCATCGACCAAGAATGGGTCATCATGGGGTAAATGCACTCCGCGCTCCTCCTCATCTGAGAAGGTAATAGGTTCCCAACCTGATCTCGGAAGTTTGGCGGATCTTTTGTAGCGGATGTTGCAAACTTCCTTCGGATGATTAGCGCGTGCATAGCCCTTTCTTGCCCTGTGAGACATGTTGGTGATTGGAGCACCGCCATCGATGGTGTTGATGCGGCCCAAGGTCTCGATGTTGGCAATTACTGGTGGTGGTTGGCGCACCCTGAACTGTTCCAACTTGCCGTCACGGTACAAAGTCTCAACGGCCGTTTTGAGAGCATTGCAGCTGTTGGTATTGTGGCCGCTGTCCTCGTGGTATTTGCACCACTTGCCAGTATTCCTGGGTTTGCCCCTTTTTGGGTACTTTGGAGGGGGTGGTGGTGGGATCTGATCCTTGCACTGATTGTAGATGTCCTCATACGAGGCCGTCAGAACCGTGAATACCGCATACCGCTGCGAGGACTCCGCCAGCTTGTTGCGGTTATCCCCATGGGTTGGGCGGTTTCCCTTGTTGTAATGCTGGTCCTTCTGCTGCTTGTTCTGGTGGTGGCCTTGCTGCCACTCCCCTTTCTTGTCAGTTGGCGGTGCTGAGGGGGTCTTGTTAGCGGTTTCCTGGTGACTGGAGGATGGCTGTGGTGACTTTGTTGGAGTTGCTGGTGGTGGTGGGGTTTCTCCATATGTGATGAATTCCGCCTGGGCGTGAATGACCTCCTCACTCATGACGTGGTCATACGTCGCATTGGGATGACTGTAGTTGAGGTGATAGAGGAACGGTCCCTTGAGAAGTCCCTTCCTGAAGGCCGCTGATGCCATCGTTTTGTCTAGGTCACGGCACTGAGACGCTGCCGCTCGCCACCTTATGACGAAGGCTTTCAGTGATTCGTCCTCCCCCTGCTTGACGCTGAAAAGCTGACTTGTGTTGTGATGCCCGGCGGACAATAAGATGAACCGGGAGAGGAAAGCGTGTGATAGTGCATGGAACGAGCTGACATACCCCGGCGGGCACTCAAAGAACCAGTTCATTGCCTCGCCATCCAATGTTTCCCTGAACAAGTGGCATAAGGTCGCGTCGTCGAACCCCTTGTTGTTGGTGACCTTCTTGAAGGTGTCCATGTGGACGAAGGGATCAGACATTCCGCCGTAATGCGACATCTTTGGGGTTTTTGCATATGCCGGTCTGACAGCCTGCAGGATTGCAGCGGTGAAGGGCCCAGGTCTGGAAGCGAAGAGCGGATTCTGAGTTGGCCCTGGGACGCCCGACTCCGCCCGGATCAACCTCTGCTCCAGTTGGTGCATCCTTTCCAACATCTGGGCAGTTGCATCACCGGCGGAATCAGCCTGAATGACCCGCCGGGATGGCCTGCGCCTCGGCACAGGCGGAATGCCTTCAGTCCTCGCCCTAGCCTCCGAGCAGTTGGTGTGCGGGAGTGATTCTGCCTCCTGCTCTAACATTAGTTGGGGTATGGGCGGTGGTCCCATTCCCAACAACTCAGGTGGGTTCAGTGGTACCTGCGTCTGTACGACCGGCCCTGGTACCAATGTGTCGGTGCCGGGTCGACTACTCCTGGTGCTACGTGACTGCTCGCTCTGTGCTGGGCGGGCGGTGGCCTCCAGCGTCTTCTTTAGTTCCTCAAAACGTGTCATGAGTGTAGCCACCTGTCTTTGGGCCTCAGCCTTTTCCTTGCGCTCCTCCTCACGTTCTCTGTTTGCCTTATGAAGATCCGCCAGTGCTAGCTCGTACATAGTGAAGAGATCTTGGCCCGGCGGGCGGCTGCTGCATGGATTTGCCTCACCGCTGGGGTTGGCCGGGGTTGTGAATAGTGCGCGGTTCACGCCCACCGCTGGGTCGGAGGGTTGGGGGATGGCGAGATGTTCTGCCTGCTCTTCAGCGTTTCCCCCGCTACCGTTAGTCATGGTGATTGTAGTGGGATGGCCTTTTGTTCAAGGGTTCCCACAGACGGCGCCAATGTTAATGTCTAAAAGTCCGGTGGTAGCTGGACCTTAGTTAACTCTGATCCGGTGGGCGGATCGGTACTTGTGCTGTTCTCGAAGCTCCCGCTACCTGTCAAGTAAAATACAATGGGGGTCAGAGGGAGACCGCGCCGGGCGGTCTTCAACTCTCTGATGCCTAAGTTAGTCAATGTATTTATGTTGACAAAGTAACAGTAGGTAAGTATTGAATGCGTAATTAATGAGGAGAGAGGAGAGAACCTTTTATAGGTGAGGAAGAGGTTGATCTTCTCTTAGTTTTCGATGTGGGACTGACATGCTTCAGTTCCCAGTTTCAGAAGCTTCTGATGCCATCTTGGCGCGGCGCGTCGGCGGCGATCTGGAGGTGGTCTGACGCCGAGGTTGTAGCCCGCCTGGCGGTGTGTCTGCATGTCATTCCTTTGGCTGGAATTAGTACCTTTGGCGGTACAATGAGCATGGCCCATTATAGCTAATTATGCTTGCAAATGTACATGTATGTACAATATGAAAGTGCCTGATGGCCTTACATTACCCAGGTCAAGTGACTCTAAACCACTGAGTGCGTTTGCAATTAGGTTGAAACGCTCACTTTACGGATTGAAATAATCCGGGCGGATGTGGTATACCCGTCTAAGTGACTACTTGATTGGGAAGGGATATAAGAACGATGAATTATGCCCCTACGTATTCATAAAGAAAACAAGTTCCGGATTTGCAATTGTAGCAGTATATGTCGATGATATGAACATAATAGGTACTCTTAATGAAATAAGAGAAACCGTGAGCTATTTGAAATCTGAATTTGAGATGAAGGATCTTGGAAAAACTCGATTCTGTCTAGGCCTTGAACTAAAACACTGAGTTTGTGGAATACTAATCCACCAGTCTGCGTATGTCCTAAAGTCAGGCAGTTTAACATGGATAAAGCGCATCCTACTAGCACTCCCATGATCGGTCGAAGCTTGGATGCAAAGAAAAATCCATTTCATCTAAAGGAAGATGACGAAGAGGTGTTGGGAGCTGAAATTCCCTATCTAAGTGCAATAGGCGCATTATTGTACTTAGCCCAATGTACTCGACCAGACATTGCATTCTTAGTGAACTTGTTAGCTAGATTTAGCTCAGTGCCAACGCAGCGTCACTGGAATGGTATCAAGAATAATTTCTGATACCTAAAAGGAACCATTGACTTGAGACTGTTATTTCCCTACAAAGAGACAAGAGGGACCGCAGATGGAACTGCAATTCCAAAAGGAAATGTTGATGGCGAAAATGCCACTCACTATACTAAAATGCCAAATGACATTTTGGTCGATTTTGCTGATGTTGGGTACGTCTCTGACCCATATAAAGATCGTTCCCAAACTGGTTATGTATTTACCAATGGGAACACGGCGATATCTTGGAGATCAACCAAGCAATGCCTTGTGGCTACCTCCTCGAACCACTCAGAGATCATTGCTCTACATGAGGCGGTTCGTGAGTGTGTATGGTTAAGAACAATCATTACACATATTTGAGGGACTAGTGGTTTGAGTTCTACAACTGAAGAGCCTACTTGCATTTATGAAGACAATGCAGCTTGCATCGAACAGATGAAGCTAGGTTATATTAAGGGTGATAACACAAAACACATATCGCTAAAGTTTTTCTACAATCAGCAACAACATGCCCTCCTCAAGATTCAAGTGAATCAAGTAAGGTCTGAGGAGAATGTGGCAAATTTGTTCACCAAATCATTACCTAAGGCCATATTTGAGAAACATGTGAAAAGACTAGGAATGTGAAGACTTTCCGAGCTCCCTTGTAAGGATCAGGGGGAGGTGTAGACGTTAGGGGGAGTCTAACACACACATGTCATCCTCAAATGTAAAAGGTGCGTTGTGCTCTTTTCCTTCGACCAAGGTGTATTTTTTGTCCCACAAGGTTTTTATTGTTACTTGGCAAGGTTTTTAGTGAGGCAACAACTCATGCACCATTTCATCTTTGACTTGGCACAAGGGGGAGTGTTAAAGGAAAAACACATTATGTGCCTTCGTCAAAGTGATTGACGGAGATGGAATCAAGCAATTAGCAATCACCATCAATCAGCAGGGATCAAGGACCAATCAATAGCTAATATCATCATTGTAATTGATATTTTCGTTGTAATTCTTTCCCTATATAAAGGTGCTATGAAATGAAATGAGGAAACCAATTCCAATTGTCATTTTACTTTTACATCTTTTATGTTTTTGTATTGATATTGTGCTTATATAAAAGGGGAAACGGCTCCAACAGTGTCCGACCTTTTT
This sequence comes from Rosa lucieae, assembly GCA_024704745.1. NCBI lineage: Eukaryota > Viridiplantae > Streptophyta > Magnoliopsida > Rosales > Rosaceae > Rosa > Rosa lucieae. The sequence goes on from CM045493.1 coordinate 8,611,636, forward strand.
CTCATTCTAAACTTTCGTACCTCACCTTCTAAAACTATCAAATTGGTATCTGAGGTTTTCACCCCGACCCAATTTTGATATCTGGAGCTGTTAGCTCGGTTACGGAATCTGCCAAGTGGCAAATTTTTAAAGGTATTTTCATCTCTTCATGTCTTAATCTATTTATTTTCCTTTTGAGATCCAAATTTGATCTGGGCACCCACAAATGTATTATGAGCACCCATCTCCACCTTCTCTAAAGCACTGTAGCCAACCCACCCCATTTTCTGTGAAGCACTGCAACCAAATCCCATATCCAGAGGCTGAGATTATGATCAACGAGCTCAATTCCGATAAGAATTAGATATGAATTCTGGTGCATCTGTGGGGAAGTACGGCGGAGGGTGAACAAGGATGGTGGGTGGGGCTGCGGGAAGCCATCATTGGTTTTGTGTGCAGATCGAAGTCATGAACTTTGGTGCCAAATCGGAGGTGGATGATGCCTCAACAATCCGGCATCGTTTTAGTCCAAATTGATCTTCTCTATCACGGTGAATTAGATATTGTGGTCGTTTTCGTTCCCGCCCCGATTTGGGCTCGAGGTTCTTCGGCAAGAGGTAGTCTGAGCTTGACGGTGAGAATTGATTTCTGGGCATTTACACTGAAATCAATCAAACTGAATGATTTGAATGCGAATCATATAGAGGTGAATGTGGGTAGCTTTGTATCCGTGACTGGTTAGTGTTTCTTCATTGAATTTGGTGCTTAATAGTGGAGAAAAGGTGAAATCTAAGAATTGATTATGTTGCTACTTCGAAAAGATTAGAGATAAGATTGAGTATGTTGGGGGTGAGCTCTACTTCCATGATTACATATCTCTACTTCAATGATTTCTAGGAAGTCTTCATCGATGGCTTTACCAACTTATTCTCCATTCTGGGCTATCCCTACCAAGTCGTATGTTTTGTTCTTCATATCCTTGATGGCTTTACCAACCCATTCTGGGCTATCTCTACAGGACATCAGGCCATCTCCAGTTGTGGGGGGCTAAAATAACCCTGGGCTAAATTTTAGCCCCCAATAATCACTATTCATGCAAATAGCAAGAGCTATAATTTCTACCATCTCCAACCCGTATGGCTATAAGTTTAAATACCATGTTATTTTATTATTTGTCCTTTAATCTCAGCCATTGATTTTGTTGATCAGAATTTTAGACCACCAGCGTGGTCCCCACGAAGAAGAAGCCCAAGGGCTAAACAAACGCCCAGCCCTTAGCCCTTTTAGCCCCCCAAATCAATTTTTGTTATAGCATAGCCTTGGGTTGGAGATGGAAAATAGTGTTTTTTGGGCTATACCAACCCCTTAGCCTAGGGTTGGAGATGGCCTCATAGCTGCAAATTTTTGCAACCTTAGTTTTTGTAACCTTAATTCTAGATGAATGGTCGTTGGGTTGATCAATCTGAGTACAGAGAAGAAGCAGAGAGAGAGAGAAGGGGGAAAAAAGCTTGGAGAAAAAAAAAAAGAAACAATAGATTAAGACATGAAGAGACAAAAATACCCTTGAACAATTGCCACCTGGCAGACTCCGTAACGGCTCCAGATACCAAAAGTGGGTCGGGGACTCGGGGTGAAAACCTCAAATACCAATCAATCTCATAGTTTTAGAAGGTGAGGTATGAAAGTTTAGAATGTGAAAACTGTCGGATACTGTTTGGGTCATTTTCCCTATATGTAAACGACTTTTATTCTCAGTTTTATACTCAATTTTTCAAACATTTTTCGATTCAAGAGCAGGGTAAACACCATAATCTCAATGAAATGATAAGGGAAAAATTTCAAGAACAGTACATGAAATGTTGTCTACTGAGAATTAATATACTTAAAGTTTCAAAACTATAACAATGGCCTGGACTTACAAACCTGACACAATTTTAGTACGTACCATTAATGGGTATGCCATCGGGCATATTTTGAAGGGTAAATCTGTCTATTCAAGGACGATGAAAAAAAAACAAGAACAAAGCTGGTATGCAACTAGCAATTGCTTTGGACATCCAAAGATTTCGCTCTACACCCACTCTGTTCTCTACGAATTGAATTTACTGAAAAATAAAAATGAAATTCCAATTTCTCCGGCTCTTCTCCTTCACCTTCTCTTTGAGCTCGGTTTTTTGGTGCCTTTGTTTCTAAAAGGGAACTTATTGGGCAATAAATCGGCGCTCAACTTCTTGAGAAATAGAAAAGCACAATAAAGCCTTATAGTTCATCAAGAAAGATGGAATGCTTGTCAAAATTCATTGTTACAAAGCATTGTCCACACCATAATGTACCTAACATTAAATCAATAAATGAAGAATCCAAAAACACCAGAAATCATTTCAATATAACCAGTGTTCTAAAAGTCTTCCTCCCAGGCCGCCTAATTATGGGCTAGGCGATTGAGCAAATCGCTCGGAGCTTTGGCAGGCACCTAGTCAGGCTCGTCGAGCACTAGGCGGTGTAGGCGGTCTGGCTTAGGCACTGGGCGCCGTTTTTTTTTTTTTTTGGTTTTTCTCATCAAAATTGAAACCAAATCTCGACCATATGTTCTCTCTGTTCTCTCTAAACCCAAAACTCGATTCTGTATGTTCTTTCTCCAAACCCAGAAGCATACTCATTGACTTGTCATTTTTCTTTACTCAATTTGATCTTGCTTCACACTCTTTGACTCTGATTAAATCATACGTCCCTCTCTCTCAATTTGAAAGTGAAGAAGGGATAGAAGAGAGTAAAGAGAGAAGAAAGATGCAGTCATGAGAAAGAAGAGATGAGAAAGGAGAGATGCAGAGATGAGAAAAAAGAGAGATAAAGAATATAAGTCCACATGTGGTGTGGTGGTTTTTTTTCCTTTGTTTTTTTTATTTTAAGAGAGAAGTGATGCAGTGGTTGACTACTAAAGTTTCATTATCAAGTATTCTGATAAGATTTGACTTTTGAGATAAGTTATGCATTCCATTAGGTGACTAACAATCATTATTTATTAAGTTTATATCATGGAATAACTAAAAAATTAAGAAAATAAAAATCGCCTAGTCCCCGCCCCTAGGCCTCTAGGCACTAGTCCTCAGATCACTGCCCGACTAGTGCCTAGCATTTTTTAGAACCTTGAATATAACATAGCACCTCACATCAACTATTAAGAGAAAGTAGTAGTATAGACTACATGGATGAGATACTATGCACAAGCAAAAAAGAAATCACATAGCACCTCACATCAACCATTTTATAAAATGAATGAGCTAATGCATCGAGTAGTTCGGCTAAAAACTTTATGAAATTTTGTAAATCCCACAAAATCTAGTAAAACAACAACAAATGGCTTTAATAGTAGAAGTACCACAACAGAAAATCATACAATCCAGAGTAATTTATTAATATAAAAAAATGAGTCTGAATAGGATACTGACCCTCAATAGGATTAGTTCCATATATGCATTGTGCTACAATTTTCACCAGATAATTAGATGATAAACGCAATTCAAGACTGGTGATAAAAAATCACAAGAATTAGTATACGAGCTAAAATAATCATGAACCAAGATTTGAAACTCCAACTTTATACGGATCAAAGCAAAAGAGATAAAGAACTAACCGTTCCAATGGGACTCTGTAGATAGTGATGGTGAACTTGTGGTTGCTCTGCTAATCCTTATACAAGAGATCTACAAACTTCAATGAAAAAGCACTCAAATTAGATAGTGTAGCTACTGACCCTCAGTAACTAGAGATTTCTTAAGCTACTGACCTTTAAGGCATCAATCTAAGCTACTTACCCTCAATAGGCAACTGACCTTCAAATCCTAGTTTCGCCCTCGACGTGCCTAGGTTCGCTGCCTAGCTTCATCGCCAACCCTCACCATCAAGCTTCGAGAGGCCTAGTTTCGCTGTCTTTCTTCTCTGAAATGGAAGAGTAGTTTTGATTTTAGGAGAAATAGATTTGACCGGTTTGGTTTTAGGAGACAAAAAAAAAAAAAAAGTTGTGGTAATTATCGTAATTAATTAGAACTTGTTGTGCCGTTTTATTACAATGCAAATGTGCCGTTACTGTGTTATCACTGCATGTGTTATAAATTATGAATCTTGTTTGTGGGAAGAAACTATAGCCAATTGTAGTTATTGGTAAAAAGTTCTTGTTTGAATTAGTTGTTTAAGACTTTCTTTCATCATCCAATAGTCCAATCAAGTTCATAATGTCCACGTCCAAAGCCCAACCCAATAGTCCATATATCCGTTCCCAAAGTCCAGTCCAATACTCCAAATGCATGGGTCAGTCACATACCGTAGGTGTCTGCTTGTTGGCCCCGAAGGGTTTGTTTTGATGTGTTTTAAGTGTAGTGGACTGGGAGATTAGCATAGAAATTACAGGGTACTTAACCCTAATTAACATAGATTAAGATTTCATTTAGATAACAATATCAGAAAATTAGTTTTGTATTTCATGATTACATCCACCCAAAGGCCAACTGTATGTTATTCTGTGATCACCTGACTGTTTGATAAAAGTTGCATGAAATTTAAGGTATACATATTCAGGCTTTACTGCTAAACAGTAGAGAACACGTCTAGCTAGTCAAGCTTCACTTTCATCGAAACCATCGCTACTGCATTCTTGATCATGCGCTATCTTATTTGAGGCTTTACTCTTGGAACTGCTTTTCACTTCTTGTTCCCTCTTATTTACAAACGAAACAAACGACTTCAGTCGTCCTGTATATTGCGAGCTCTCGATGTCGGAATCTGCATGCCGGTAGTACTGTTGAACCATGCGAAGAACATGAAGAAGAAGAGCAAGAAAGCAAGCAATGCCGCTTAGTAGAAAGAGGCCCCAAAAGCTCTTTAGCTGAAGGCGGTCTACTGCTTGCTTTGCTCCTTCTGCACTGCAAGCACTTTTCATTAGCCACTTGTCATGAATCTTTTGCAGGTTTCCGTTCTCCGATAGCTTCAATATGGCGGTCGACATGTCGATTGCCAACGGCGAGTCCCTTGGAAAGGCCTAATGAAAACCAAAAACATGCATTCAATCTAGCATTCTCACAAAAATATGGGTAATGTTTTCTTCCGAGATAATCTGATTATACAACTAAAAATTTAGCTAAACAAGTATAGCACCATGATCGCTGTATCACAAATAAAGCTTAAGACACGAATTACAAATGGGGCATTCCTAGTTTTCATGTGTCAAAAAGGGCCCAAGGAAAAATACAACATAGTTAACATGAGCTTCAAATATGCATTTTTTTATTTTAATATTGGCTCTCAGATACAAAGACACTATATTTTCTTTAAGTTATAAGGATAATTGTCTATATATAAAGATTGTTTGATAGTGGCTTTTAAAAGTATTAAATGCGTTTTTAAAAAAATTTAATATAAATAGTTGAAAGTGTTGTATGAGTTATAGAAACATTTTTTTAGGGCTTAATAAGATGCTTCAAAATTCATTTACTACAAATACTGGTCTTTTTGTAACAAAAATTTATTGTTTGATAAGCAATAATATTAACAAAGCACATGAAGGGTGATATGAAGATACTTACAAATCCCCAACCCATTTTAGTGAACTCTTGACCAACAATACTATATCCACATCGACTAGAGAGGAAGAGCTCCATGTAAGCACGCTCATCAATCACTGCAGCAACACCACCTGCACTAGGACCTTTCTTCAAGGCCTTCTCATACTCTTCCGGTGAGTTAAGGGGAAAGAGTCGGTTATGATGTATGTTCAGCTCGTCGGTTAAGTAAGCTTCAGCAAAGGAACCCCTTAGATAACCAATGGGCTCAGTGCCTGTTGCTAAACTTTCAATCCCTTTCACAGGTGACGAAAGTTGCTCCACTGTGAGGATCGAAGTCAAGCTTGCAGTGTAGCTGGAGTTGAGTATTAGTACCACAAATAGCCATATGATCAGCACAAAGCGACCAAGTGTGCTGCCAGTTTTCTCTTCTGCATAAACACCATGAAAAAAGGAAGTTATATAAACGAGATTCACGCATATACAAAATGTTCTGTTGCCAGACCGTCTGAACTGTCAATCTGTAAGTATGTGATAAATTGACAGATTGACAATCTCAGAATATAATTTGATGTCGAATATCTGGAAAGAAAACATTAAACGAATCAAGTGGTATGGCTACATAATTAACTATAGTACAAGCCATTTCACTTACTCTGGGAGAAGAACAAAGTTGAAAAGCTAAACCTGAAAAGGCCCAGAAGAAAAACAAGAATTAGATAGATTCAAGTTCACAAAACCCAAGATTTGCATCTGACATGTTGTATTTGGGCATGGACTTAACCACTTACCAAACAATTGTCACAAATTGTCTTCTTGGATGCCCCCTAAAATCCTCATTAGTCCTGCGCTCCAAAATCCAAATAACTGCTCCCACAACTAGGAAGAAAACACCAGTAACACCCCACATCATTGGAGTAAAGGGTCTCAGAAAAGCCCAAGCACTTGAGTTCATCTTCCTTATTGGAGCAACCACAACTAGCCCAGACTCAATATAAGGTTGAGTAAAATCCACCATCTTTGTTCTGTTAGTAGTGATTGTAATATCTCCTACTACACCATCAAACTCCTGCACAAAGATATGAAAATCGAGTTCAAAGAAACATACCATGTTAAGCAAAAAGTCTAGGAACTATTTATACTGACCCCAATTTGGATTCTGTGCAGAAGGTCATTGTTTCCTGGGTTTTTGATACCATCTCCAAAAGGGACATACTTGTATGGTACCCCATATGGTAACTCATTTAGTGCAGCTTGAAAGACCTCAATGCAGTAACCAGTGAAATCAGTGCCTTGTATACCCACAAACTCACGGTAGCTGACTCGACGAGGGACTCCAATCTTGAGCTTTCTGCCATTGTAAGGGAAAACCCATCCGCGAGGCTTCTCAGTTGTTTGTCCAGGCCAGATCACACTGTACAGATTTTGAGCACCGGGGCTGGAGCCATTAGTCTGCATCTTCATTTGGAGCTTTTCTGGAGGAAGAACATTTAAGCCCGAGGAGTTCGACCAATAGCCAATAGTTCTAGTCCCTGTGCCAATCACATTGATGACTTCAAATGCAGGATTGAGTAAGTTCCCATCAGCATCAAACTTAATCGGTCCTGTCAAGCCAGTTGTGTTAACCTCTAAAATGCTTTTGAGCAATTGCCTGCCTCCATTGAAAATGTTCAAAGCATCAAGATTCAACTTCCCACCACTTAACTCCCTCAAATTTGTGTCATTTGAAAAGGAAATGTTCCACCCATTAGCGAAAAATGATTCAATTGCTTGAGCAAGAAGCAACACCGAATCATACGCGTATAGGCCATATGTATTTAAACCAAAAGAAGTGTTATTAAGTAATCTTCTTGCCTTAGTCAAGTTGCTCCATCTCGACTTGAATTCCGTCTTGAGTTGTGAATCGGGTGTGTACATTCGCAATGTGAGAACGCCTTGGATGTTGTTTGTTTGCACTAGAGGGAGAGAAGGATCTGTATCTAAAATGGTGGAGAACCAATCAGTAGCAATCCACACATATCCACTATCCATCATCTTCTGCTCCTGCGCTTCTTCAAGTACTTGCAGACCCCAACTAGTATAAATGTGCAGGATCAGAATCCTAGACTCCATTGTAGACACACTGATCAGTGCCTTTCTGATCTCATCTTTTGTTGCTGTGGGAGTCAAAGGCACTTTGTATGAAATCTTGCAGCGCTTTTCGGCTAGCTTATCACCCAAGGAAGCAATAGCATTTCTTCCAAAATCGTCATCTACATATATTGCTATGACATCTCTCCACTCGTAGTGAACAACAAGGTCTACCACTGCTGTCATCTGAAAGAGATCGCTTCGTGTTGTTCGAACAAAGAAAGGGAACTGAACAGGAGATAGAGTAGGGTCTGTTGCTGCGAAAGATAACAAAGGCACTTGGAGCTCATTTGCTATGTGTGAGATAACATGAGCTGTAGCTGAGAATTGGGGGCCAATTATGGCCACTGTGTCATTCTCCATAAACTGCAAAGCTGCAAACAAAACATGAGAAGTTAAACTTGCAGTCATTCTAATGCATGACAAGTTAAAACACTAAAGAATATTTCTCATACCTTCAACGATTCCGAGGAAGTCACTCGATTTGGTGTCATGCATTTTGAGTGAGAGCTTTGTGCCCTTGAGAATGTTGGGATTGGAATTGACATCTTCAACCGCAAGTGTTATGGCAAGTTTTGCAATTTTCCCAATGACAGAATCGAAAGTGAACATCGAACCAATGTTCAGTATATCAGGTCTTGTAGTGACATTAGTATTTAGTCCACTAGTATGAGAACCCTTACAGAAAACCAAAAAAAGCAGAAGCAAGGCTATATTCATGGTGAATCACTCTGCAAATTCAGAACCAAATCAGCTTAGTACATAAAAAAAAAAATTGGCAAAAATTTCACATTGCGAAATGACATAAAAGATCGAAAAGATGAATAAAGCTTACATGGTCTCAATCCAAACGTATAAGATCTCCACAAAAGGGGATGAAACTAAAGGATGGCGTTGGAATCAAATAGTGTAATTCTTGCATGTGTTTTACATGTATGTGAGTCCAGAGCTGGATGTGTTATGCACAATAAACAAACTTGGTCATTATATAAGCACCAACATATTGCAGCAATACTGGTAAAGAAGCGCTGCCCAATAATCTTGATCGAAGACTTGAAGTCCACCGCGGCGTGATTGTCCTGTACACGGTTTCAAACACAGAAAACACAGAGTGTAAGACAAACTTAATTTCAACATGAACGTACGACATCATTATGGGATCTCCACAACATGAAGAAAATCCTTAACTAAGTTATCTTGGTCATGTAACGGGCCTTCTTACAAGTGTTTGGAAATGCCTCCTTTTGGTAATGGGATTATATTAAGGATTGCATTACAAAATATGCATGTAGCGTCTCTTCAGCTAATAAAGCTTACGCGCATGAGCATATCTCTTGCTAATTTCGTATAGTGGATTATTAACAACTCTTTCTAATATCGATTGCAATCAATAGCAAAACAAATTGAATTGACTTGATGGCTACTCTCACAGACAAGAAAATATTAACTGTGGTGGTTGATTGTTTACGGGTGCATGATCTCAACTTGACTAAAATATACTAGGGTTCATACGCTTCCTCACATCCGGCACTGAAACTCAGTATCGAAGATTGATTTCCTGTTGAATTGATCGGAGACAGGCAGTGGTGGGGGAGCAAGACCACGAGAAAGTGGAGGGAAAGAGGTGGATTAAAGTCATTAAACACGAAACTTGGCATAATAGGAGGTTAATTAGAAGAATTTGGCGTTAAAAAGTCTTGTGTGGGCTAGTACATATAGTGGGTTTGTGTGATACATGCAGCATTACTCGACAATCTACCATTTTCATGATGGAGAATTAAAGATAGTGACGCATTATCAAAAGAATTTATCATTTTTGTGTTTTTGTGTAGATATTGTACTTATATCTAAAAGAAACATGTGTTCTTAGTTTTACACTTATCCGCCCAACCTTTTCGATTCAAGAGCAAGATAAACTCTGATCTGATAGTGGACACGTGATGGTTTAGGGCAAGAGCAATAGGTCTCAGATTTTTTTAAAAAATTTTTTTTATCAAATCAACCACTTATATACAGTAACTACTTTATTGTGAGTTGAACTCACAACTTCCCACTTATAAATGAGAGACTTATGTCACTAAAACAATAGTATTTGGCACAATAAATAGGTCTCAGTTGCGTAATTTCTATAAAACTAAGAATTTCTAAGGCATTGGCAGACTAGCAATAATGCATTAGAGCACTGTAGAGTAGCATAGAGAGCAGCATCAATCTAATCATTCAACCAATAATGGATTACATGAAGCATGCACCACTGCTTTAGTCAAAGATTAGATACCAAAGGATTAATCATCAAGACATGCAAATAACGTGCACCGACTATTGCATATATGACTATACATATTAGTACTAAATATAGCCTATACATATTGGACTGCCGACTACAAAAACTTCGACTGAGATCGACAAACTGATCATCAATTCACACTTTCACATGCAGTATTTGATATGTCAATTAATCATCTTTCTTCGATCCCTTTTCGTTGTCGAGTTGAGTGGTTTGCAGTCCACCCAGATGATCAATGATTCAATATCATGCATCAAGGTTGCTCTTATGTGCTAGCATTTTCGGCAGAAATCAACGGCTTATAAATAAGGACAATTCTTAGGTTCACCTCTAGGGTGAATGAGCATATTCACTCAAATTGTCGATTAATATATTTTTACTTAATAAATTTATAATCCAAATGTTCATATATTAAATTAACATTTAAATATCATATCTCTATAAAAAATCAATCGAATCAGAAATTGTTTAATTATCCAATTGAATCAAACAAATTGATAGTTCTAACAACACTTTTTTTTTTTTTTTGAAAGAGGGCCAGAACAGCTGCTCTTAAGCCTTGATCATTAATGAAACTTCAGAATACATGGGGGGGACATAATACTTGAACTCCAAATTACAATAAATATAAGGAGAACAACTCGAGATAATAACGAGAGTCTCCACTAAAGTATGCATTTTAAAATAGGCACCAACTAGCGAATAGTGCACTTTTGGCTACTCTATTCGCTTTACAAATACGGCGACATACCAGAAAGTAAATGCTTACTCGAAGCCATAATATACTAATAAGATCAACTTTCCCACTATGTTGCCACCGGAAAGCTAGTCCGATGACACTTAGTTTCATCCTGCCACTAAGAGGTTGCAACCATTTGGGAACTCGCAGCCTAATTAGATGAACTACCAAGCACACAAAAGGTGCAGTCCGGGACAGAGCCCACGTCGCCCTTCCACTACTCGGTAGGGACTTATTGCCTGCACTTATTACCACGTCGCTCTAACAACACTTATTACTATTATGATGAACTACCGATGTATTTCATAGAAATGAATAACTAAAATGTCTTTAATTTGATTGATTTTTTACATAGTTAATTTTTATATTACGTTATACAACATGAATGGTTAGATTAGAAAATTATAAAATTATTATGCATTAAAAAATTATAAAGTTATTAAGCGGTGGTCAAGCAATAGTTAAATGCATTCAAGTCAAGAAATTCCTTTTTGAGTGCCTAATTATTTATCTAATAATTATACGTATATATGATCAATGATCACAGCCAATCATGTAGCAAGCTATCCTACAAAAATATCCCCACTTCCCATTAACTGGATTCTAGAGATATTTTGAGACATGGATCTGTGACTATACAAAGCCACTTTTCTAAAGGAAAAACGAATTCAATTACATTTATTAAAGCCACCCTAAAGTTGCACTTTCAGTATCACCGATTCACAGAATAAAGTAAAAATCTTGATCTAGAAGGTAAAGGTTGATCTAGACATGCTGAATGAGAAGAAAAAGCTCTAAACGTTTAAGTTCTAAGACCTTCTCCAACCCTTTGGGCTAAAGGGGTAAAGGGATTTATTTTAGCCTTTTTGGTCTCCAACCCAAACAAGTGAGGGCTAAAATGCTAAAATTTAGGACCAAAATGCCAAACAAATGGGCAAATATAGCCTTGAAGATAGCCCTTTAGCAGTTTAGCCCTTAGGGCCAAATGGATCAGAAATGGGAGGCCCACCCGTGTAGTGTTGCGTGACATATGCATGACGTCAGCTAGCTGTTGTTGTTTTTTTTTTTTTTTGTAGCCGTTGGCTTTAAATTTTTTTTTTTTTTTTTTACCGTTGGCTATATAGCCATTGGTTTGAATAATTTGAAAAAAAAAAAAAAAAAAAAAAAACTTTTACACTATAAATACATATGACTTCAACATTCTTTTTCACGTCTTCCTTCTACTTCCTCATATATATCTCTCTATTCTAAATCTTTTATTTTCTCCCTATTCTTAATCTCTCATTTATTTTACTTTTATCGAAAATGGCTAGTTCGTCGAAAAGAAGTATGAATTGGTCATCGTTGGAAGATGAAGCACTCACCGTTGCTTTCGTGAAAGTATCCCAAAATTCCGTCAAAATTAGCTAAAGATATTTTTAATTATCTTTAAAAAAAAATACAACCGAAAAAATATTTTTTATCATATAATTTATTTCAATTACTATAAGTCAATTGACTTTAAAAAATAAGCACACACACATATATATATATATAACATTATAACCAATCCAAAATGTTAAAATATATTTTAGGGCTATAATTTAGCCTTGACGGGTTAGAGACGGTTGATGTCAGATCAATGAATAGTACATAATTTAAGGCTAAAATTTTTAGCCTCAGGGCCATTTTTAGCCCTTTGGGTTGGAGATGGCCTAATAAGCCCCTTAACCCACTTAACCCAAAGAAGAAGTAAGCTTGCATGTTAATTTATTTAATTTTTCTCATTTGAACTTCTTTGAGACAATTAATATTTAAAGAGTACAATAATCTAGACTCTGACCAGCTATCTCAACAAGTGTCGTACTTCATACATCTTAATAAAAATTTCTTTCATTACTTTCATAAAGACAAGAGCAAGAGCTGCAAGACAAATGAACTCAACATTATTCTACAGAGAGACTAATTAAATTTGAGTGAGAACGATTATCTTTCACTGATTATGCTTAAAGACTAAGAGAGATGGAATTAAGCGGATCAAAAAGCATTCCGACCAAATAGATATCAACAACTCCTCATTCTAAACCACCAAAACTCGATCAATCAGCTAAGAATTTAAAGTCGCAACTTAATAAATCATAATGTCATTAGCTGTTCCATCAACCCAGAAAGCTTGAAACTTTAGTCTAGTACCTACTGTGCACCATAAGTAGGAGCTAATACATGACATGTGTAAGCAAGATAGATAAGCAAGGTTTTTATCACGACTGAAATTCATGGAATCCAAATGCATAAACTTACAGTTCTGTCTTATTTCCATCCAACCCCACTTTTGAATGACTAAAGTTGTCATCTTTAAGTTGTCATCTTTTGAATGCCTCTTTAAAAACCTAATTGGAATGCGTCACCGTCACTTGTAACGACACTGGTTAATCTGTCGTTATCCTAATTAATCCATTTTTTGCTTTTGTTTGGTCTCAGCAGAGACTCAGAGGGAGTTAAATTCGCTCATCACCAACACTTCAGTGGTGATACCACCGCTCAATATAAACATGTCGTGTGTTATAAAACATAATTCTAAATAACCATTGTTTAATTGTCTTATATTTTAGAGAAAATTTTACAAATAATACCCTAAAGGCCTAAATAAAGTTCATTTATCATTTTAGTACCTCAAACTTGAAAACCATCACATTAATTGGTACCTCAACATTCAAACCCGATACAATTTTCATACCCTCCAGTTATAACGGCGTCAACTCTATTACCATATAAGTTATTTCAAGGGCAATTTTGTCTCTTCGATGCTTGAAAAAAAAAATTATTATTTCGGGTTATTATCACAAATGGTAACTGAACTATACCTCAATCTTATCAATGGTACCTGAACTTTAATTTTGATCACAATCAGTACCCAAACTTTTCGATTTCATTTCAAATGGTATCTAGAGCCACCTCCGGTCAATATTCAAACTAAAAATGGCATGTGAGGCGATCATAGTGATAATTTTTGATGATTTCAAAGGTTGCGATCTTATATAGTGATGATTTTTTGGTAATAGACTTGCCTTGAACTTGAATTTTTTTTTTTTTTAGATTTAGCTTTTTTGGTCGGAATAGTGACCGAATGTGGCCTTAGGTACCATTTAAAATGAAGTCGAAAAGTTCGGGAGGTACCATCGATAAAATAAATGATAAGTTCATATACCATTTGTGATAATAACTATTATTTATGTTCTTCTTCCTCTCCCAATCACAGACTCTGTCTCTCTATGTCTCTCTCTGTCTCTCTCTGTCTCTCTCTCTCTCTCTCTCTCTCTCTCTCTCTCTCTCTCTCTCTCTCTCTCTCTCTCTCTCTCTCTCTCTCTCTCTCTCTCTCTCTCTCTCTCTCTCTCTCTCTCTCTCACACACACACCTCATCCATGCCATATCAAGAACCAGAAAACAAAATAGTAATTCAAACGAAAGAAACAGATCTCACAAGCCATAATCTCTTTAATAAGCCATGTATATTTCATATTTCATGAATTTGGAGAGTGGTAAGGAATTGAATTGCAATCAAGAAATCAAATATGAGAATTAAGAATGAAAGAAACCCAGACTACTCCTCCTCTTTGATATGCTATTTTATGGTTGTGTAAGCGGAAAAACAAACTACACATGAAGTTGCACAAATAATAAACACAAGATGAAGAACATATATATATATAGCATAACATCGCAAGATAATAACAGAATCGGTTATGAACATGAATCATACCAGCAGTGGTGGAGAAGGCTATCGATCTTGCAACAAGGTCTTCTGTGATCCTCTCAACTTAGAAGCTACGTACTATCTATGGGGCTAGAACTATATGCTTGCGTATTATGGAGAGGTCATAGGGACCTTGTATTTATATTGTATAGAACAATGAATACTTGCCCATAACAGGTTACTTAATATCATTATTACTGTATCTAACAAAATATATCCGAAATATTCTTGCTTGGTTACCAAGCCATTTAGATTCCCAATCGTAAATATTAGATTCACAAATAAATACGAATATCATGGAATAGGTTTTCTCATATTATCTCAGATCACTTTCTCTTTCGGAAACAATAGTTATTACACTTGATATGCATTCATTAGATGTTCATATCAAGTCTTTCAATTTCCCACTTGAACATCTAGTGAATCCATGTAATAAGAATATTGCTCAGTATAGCCATAGTAATCAACTAAAATGTGCACAGAGATAAAATGAGTACCTTAATCTAACCAAATCTCTGTCAATGTACAACCATGTTGAAGAACCACAGAAAAGATTCAAAGTTGTAAAAATTGATCCCTCTGCA
The DNA here is from genome assembly GCA_024704745.1 of Rosa lucieae. NCBI lineage: Eukaryota > Viridiplantae > Streptophyta > Magnoliopsida > Rosales > Rosaceae > Rosa > Rosa lucieae. The sequence continues at coordinate 8,626,643 of CM045493.1, forward strand.
ATTACAAAACCCGATGATCATGCATCACATGAGACACTAGAAATATCACTCAATATGTACAGTGCCAATGAATGTGAATTTAAACTCTTGATGCATCTGTACATGGTCCTCTTAATGGTTCAATGTGCAAGAACCTCAACACTCAGCTAAAGAATATAACTGATCATAATGTGTTATAAAAAATTTGATCCATAATAACCAATTGTTGAATGTATACATATATGGTAAAATTCAAAACGGATCAAAACATAAATCAAAACAAAATGCTGCAGCAAAACAATATATATATATATATATATATATATAACTTTAAACCATGGATAAACTGAATTTTATTGACTTGTAAAATTCAAATGTCAAATACAACTTGATAAGTTCTTAAAACTCAAAATATAAAACTGAAACATTAATCAGAAAACTTAAAAAATCAGCTCAAAACAAAACAGAACTCCCACTAAAGTTGGCTATACTCCCACTAAGCTTCAATATCCAAAGTAGGCAGAATGCCAATACATCGAGTATGATTTTGCAAAGCTGCAACAGTTAAGGGTTTGGTGAATGGATCAGCTAGCTAGTTCTGGGTACTAATCTTCACAATATGGAGCTCCTTATGCTTCACCCTTTCTCTAACACTATAATATTTCAAGTCAATATGCTTGGAGTTGGTTGATCTTTTATTGTTCTTGGTAAAGTAAACTGCAGCTGAGTTGTCACAGTGTACTTTCAATGGTATGGAAATAATGGAGCTCACTAACTTGGTCTGCTGCAAGAAGTTCTTCAGCCAAAATCCTTGACATGTTGCTTCATAGATGGCAACACTATGCCAAAAAGGCCTTCAGACGACACACTTCAGACGACATAAGTTTCGTTTTGTGTCGTCTGAGTTTTTCAGACAACATAATTTTTTTTTATGTTGTCTGAATATAGGCTAAAACCATACCGGTTCAATTTGAAAAAATGGCCAGCCTTCAGACAACACATATTTGTTGTTGTAATAGATGATGATTTCCTATCCCAAATTTGGAGGGATATCCAAAATTTGATCAAATACTTTTCCCTCTCAAATAACCAAGCTCTAGTTGACTAGAAAATGTTGTGACATTTAGACAACATTTAAATGTCGTCCGAGTGTAGAGCTTGTTTTAAAATTTTCTAGGTTATATTGACTTGTGTGTTTTGATACAAGTCATTTTCTGTCCTTCGAATTCTCACTCGATCGATCAGCTCTCTCAGCTGTACCTAGAACTCGCGAAATTGAAAACCTCAAAAACCAGCCTCTCTCCTTCTCACTCAGCTCTCTCAGATCTTGATTCTCACCCCCTCATTTGTCTTCTCGCTCTCTCTATTCTTCTTAGTCTCTCCCTCTTCTTCTTAGTTTCGATTAGGTTTTTCTTCTATTTGGGGATGGGGACCTGTCCATCACCACAAGTCTTTCACTTCCCAAGAACTAAATCACAGAGCAGGGGCGGATTCAGCCCGGACTGGGTAGGACTCAAGCCCCACCGCTGAACTCAGTTGGAGAATTGGAGCACTCCCGAGTCCCGACCTGAACGAGGAATATGGAACACCAAACACAGCAACCTGCAAGGCTACAACCAACAATCCGTCTCCGCCAGTCCGCCTCTGCAGTCTCCGAGCTCCTCCTCCAGGCTCTAGGTATCTCATTATCTCTTACTCCCTCTCCGAGCTCCGCTCCTCCTCTGCTTCTCATCTGAGTTTCTGAATTCTAAATTTCTAATCTGTAAACTTGGGTTCGATACTTTGATTTCCATTTGATCTTGTTGGGAAATTATGATGGGAAATTAGATTTTGAATGGGTAAAGTTGAAATGGGTTTGATTTGACGATTTCCATTTGATATTTTGATCTTGATGGTAATTTTAAGTTTTTAACAAAGATAATGTTACTGATTAACTGATCTGGTCTTGATGTTGATGTCGATTTCCATTTGAGTTTTGATCTTGATGTTGATTTTAATTAAGGTAATGAACTAATGATACTGATTGGGTAGTTAGAAATGGGTGTGATAACATGATTTCCATTTAATGTTGATTTCTTCTTCAATTGCAGTTTGTAACTTTAAGATTCATGATTATATGTCTTGTATCAGTTCGAAATTGTTGGGTTATTCACTCTGGTCACTCCACCGAAAGAGGTATTCTAAAACCCAATTCATCTCCTAATTGATAAAACCCAAATTGAAATTATTAAAGCTAATGAAATTGTTAATAATATATCCCAGTTCTTGGGTGGCTTGAGTTCTCTGAATTTGTGCGTGTATCAGATTGGGAGGTGGATTGAGGAGGATGCTTCCGTTCTTGTTCCTGCTGATATAAATCATATAATCAACATTAAGTTTGGGGATATTATTCCAGCACATGCTTGTCTCCTCGATGGTGATCCACTGAAATTGATCAGGTGATTTAACAATCACATTTTCGCAAGATTATATGATTGAATGGAGCTATTTAGATTTTAGTCTCATTTTTTGCATTTGGTCTTTGCAGTCTACACTTGTCGGTGAGTCACTTCCTGTGATCAAAGGCCCTGGTGACATTGTGTATTTGGGGTCTACATGAAAACAAGGAGAGATTGAAGCTGTGGTGATTGCCACTAGTGTTCATACCTTTTTTGGCAAGGCTGCTCATCTTGTCGATAACACAAATCAACAGGGCCACTTTTAAAAGGTATGTTTACACTAGATGATTTTCTTTCTTTTATTGTACAAGCTGTTTTCTACTCATATTGCATCATTTGTTTGCTTTTAGAACAAATTGCTAGACACAGTTATGCTTCTATAATGGGCTTTGGGTGAAATTTTTAATTTTACTTTGATGATATCGGATTGGCAAGTCTGTGTGTTAGCTGAGTACATAGGTTGAGAGCTTAGTGGTCAGTGGCATTAATAGGCTGCTAAGTTATCTTAAGTTTCTGGGCAAATTTCATACAATTCTTTATTCACTTTGGTAGCTTGATGCTTGGAATTGCAGTGCTAGTGGGATTCCAGGAGAGAATATGGGTGTTATTATACAATTCCTCTTGATCATGGTCAATCTGGGAGGACAGATAGCCTCTTGTATATCCTTCATGGACTCTGCTAACCTATGCTTCGATAAATATTGGTTTTGTAAGTCTCCTTTTCAGCAGCTCATCTCTTATTTGGGATTATACGGATCTGGGTTTGAGTTTGAAGGTCTTGTTTGGGCCATTAGAACTTAGTTATGTAGATTACAATTGTATTTTGATTTGATAGGTCAGTAGGATTTGATTTTGTTTCATTTTAATTTCATAGACTAGCTTTGGTTCAATGACTCTTGTCTTGGTCTCTCCATGAATTCGAAGTCAATCACTTAGTGACTCTTCGTCTCTCTCTCTCTCTCTCTCTCTCTCTCTCAATCTCTCCTGGACGGTTGCCAGCACTAGCCCTCTCCCTCTGTCCTCGAATTAGATCAGGTGCTAGTTCTGGTTGTTTAAGCTTTGTTTTTGAAAAAGGTGTTGGCTTTGGTGAATGTTTCCGGGATTTATGTGATCTGGGTTGTCATTCGATTTGGTTTTTATTGGGTTTTTGATGCTTTTCTTGCTAGCTTTGGTTGCTGGGATATTGAAGACAAAATAAAAGAGAAGAAAATGAAATGAAATGGGCATGTCCTTCATTTTCTCTATGGTTTTCTGGGTGCAGAAACATACTGTGATTGAGTCCAAGCCTGAACATTTTCTGGATGACCTTCGTTTGAATAATCCATGGCCTGAGCTTAGAAGGTACAGAGTGCTATTTTCATGTTGTTATCTGAGACATTATCAATGTCAGTCTCTTTTGCATTTCTGATAAAAAGTCCTAGTAGTGTACTTCCAACAACTAGGGAAGAGAAAAAAGAGTTCAAGGTTTACCTTCTTGATTTGTATATTAATTACTATGTTGAACAATCGTTTTATTGCTGTTCAGCACCGTGATTTTTCTTCCTGTGTTCTTGAATTTATAAGGAGCTTATCAAAACTAGGATGACTGCAGATGATGTAGATAACTACAGTGAAGCATTGAGAACTCCTTTAAAGTCTTTACTCCTTGAGGAATTAGTGAGGATATGTTATTCAAGCATTGGTTGGAATTTTGAGAACGTTTTTAGTTGAAGAGGCTGTTGCGAATGGAAATTTTCAAGATAGGATATAGTTGTCACTAAAATTCGAAATGACATTGTTTCTTCATGTCAGGAAAAATTCTAAAATTAGTATTTGTTTAACTAAGCTACAAACTGCACTCAATTACTGCACCTGCATAGATGCAGTGTCGGTGTCACGCTTTGTCAATTATTGCTTACATTCTCACTCCTTTGGGGTTGGTATTGGCTTTATGGTTTTGCACACACTTCTTTGGAGTTTGCCGTCATAACTAGTGTTTCAGCCTCAAATACTCATGCGTGAATATCAATCCCCATTGAGCAGGTGGTTGATTTTTCTTACTTTATGTCTCAGGTCCAGAGTTGCAACAAATAATTAGTGACAGCCGTTCTTAAGTTCATTCTGGTTAATCAGACTTTTGGGTCATGGTGGCGGCATTGAAGATTTGTGAAACCAAGATTGAATCTGCGACAACTGGATATAGTGTGCATAAATTAGATCTGTTTATCTTGGTGAGAGTGTTTTTTATCACTTAATATTTATAACATCTTCTAGAGTCTCTGATTTCCTTATGATAAGTTCTGAATTGATTTCCTTATGGTAAGTTTTGAATTGATTGATAACCCTAAACTGTAGTTTCAAAATGGTTCAGTGTTCTTAGTTGTGAGTGTAAGGCAATTTAACTTTGATGCATTGATTAAAAAAAAAGGAAAAAAAAGTAAAACCTAGTGTTAATGGCTTAACTCATATTTTTTGCAAACAGAGTTTTTAGCTCTAGTCCTCGGTTTTCCGACATGATCATTGTAAATACAGAAATAAATGCTCAGAGTTGAAGCATGTTGTCTAATTGAGTGGTCCATGCAGGGAGGGAACACCTGAGTAATCTGACTAGAAGTCTTCGCTTTAATAAGGCTCTTAGATTTCTGCCGTTTTCTTTGGATGCATGAAGGTTGCAAAAGTTACTTTTTATATATATATATTTTTTTTTATCAAGTAATCAAATGCTTGTATTTAGCTAGTCAAATTCTATACAATCCATACCACTATTCATTTATTAAGTTGTATAATCATAAATTTTCACTTTACAGGAATTCCTAGCAAATGAAGGTGGTGGTGAGGCACCCCTCGAGGGATCAGTACCAGATATAACATCTTCAACTGAGTTAGTTGACATCCCCAGAATTTCATGTTTCTCTTTTGTGCTTTAAAAACTAATTTGTTGAAATGTGTGCTTTATCTACTTTCTTGCAGGCACTATGTAGCTTTACAGAAAACCTACCAAGCCAAGGCTGAGGCTGATTTTCTAGTATTGACCAAAGGGTTAGGACTCTTCTAAAGAGAATTAGTAGAGATCCTAGTAGCAACTCAAAGGCAACTGTTATAAGTTTCTGCAAGAATGCTAGAAAACTCAAAGTAAGTGTGTGGAGTTTTATAGTGTCATTTACTTGTATTCGATCTGTTTGATTGTTGGTTTGATCTTATTTGAGCTCCTGAATTTGTTTCTTTCGTTCAAATTTTGAAGACTGTAAAGAGTTAATTGGGACGGGGCTTGGCAATTGGATCCATATAGATTCCAAACTACTTGTATTTTCCCTTCATCTTCTGTTTTGAAATTGGTCTTTGTTGTTTGGTTTTTAAAATGTTGGACAGCCATTTTGATTGAGTTCTTGTTGTTAGATAGTTTCTTTTGATTCCTCGTGCAGTTCGCATCTGTTTCGTTACTTTTTCCAGAGCTATGAATTAAGTATATGTGATTTTGTTTTCTACTAATTATGTAGGCATTGTGCTATTTGAATTTGAGTTTCTGGAATTATATATGAGAATAGGGTGAAGTTTTTGAAGAGTTTCAAAGAGGCTATGGGCTGCTGAGCTAGAGTGGAATATAGGGCAGCCCATAGCCTCTTTGAATCTGATTGTTTGGAAGCTTAAGTAGATCAGTTAGGGATTTGAGTATTTCTTCTATTTCTGATTCTTTGGAGGTTGGAGAGGATACATTGTGTCGAGATTTGCAGTTTCTGATTCTTTGATTTCTTCGATTTATGATTCTTTGGTGCTGTTTGAATTTGGGTTTCTGGATGCAGGTTTGAGATGGTTTTGATTTGTAGTGACTTCAGTCGAGATTTGCAGCATTTGCTGCTGTCTTCTTTGTTGTTGGTGTGTTTTGTCTTTGTCTTTTTTTTCTTGTTTTGGGTAGAAAGGAAGCCTAAGGCTTGGGAAGGGAAGGGCAGGGGCTAAGCTGGCTCAAATTTGTTAGATCATGCTGAGAGATTTGTATAATCTGAAGTTTGGGTTTGGTACTATAGCTTAGGATATTTGAACAAAAGTTTTGGCATGTTTGGAATATAAATAAGAAGGTAAAGATAAATTAAGTTCATTGCAACTTCTTGCTGTTCTGTTCTCTCTATTTGTAGGTAGATTTCCAAGGACTGTCTTCTTGATGCTCTCTTTGGCTGCTCAGGTAAATACCTGTAATTAACGTTCTCTTATATTTTGGATGTCAGAAAATTTAAATACCTGCAATGGTGTTGATTACTTTCTGGTAATGTCCAACGTAAAAACAGTAGCAGCCATAATACCTGCAATGGTGTGGATTGCTGCCAAACGTCTCTGTTAATTGCTTCTTTTTCCTTCTCTCTTAAACTATCTGCAAGTAGGTAGCTAGCTGGAAAAGCAATTATATTAATTCTTAATCTTTCTTAGAATAGAAATAAGAAGGTAAAGAGAAATTAAGTTCCTTGCAACTTGTTGCTGCTTTGTTCTCTCTATTTGTAGGTAATTGATCTTTATAATTTTTGCATGTGTTGGTAAGTCGTCGATGAAATTGATGAAAACTCGGATCAATGTGATTTTCAATATTACCTACAAATTTCTGAAATAATTGATTTGTACAATGCAGATGGGCTACATGCACTTTGGCACAGTCAAGATATATGGTTCTGAGGCTGCCCTTATAAACACTTTAACAGAGACGTACGTTTCAAGATGGGACTATAAAAAGAGAGGACATTTTTGTTTCCTCTAAATTATGGGGTAGTCATCACCGTGACCCTATTTCAGCTTTGAGACAAACTCTAGAGTAAGCACATATACTAGATTACTATACCTACTAGCAACAAATTCATTTCTTAATCTACTAGAATTAGATATGGAAGAATTCGATTATTTGGTTTAGGATTATTGGTCTCAATAAACCTTTTCATTGTTCCCCACATTTTTATGTAAATATTGAGTCTTTAGCTTCATTTTGATATTGGCTTTTGCTATTACTATGTTTGTCTCACTTTCTGCAATCAAGTTTATGTTTTTGCTGTTAAGGTTTGGAATTCTCAACAGTATATGTTATGGGTTGGCATCAAGTTTGGTATTTTGAGTCCTGGCAAAGCATATCTGTAGGGTTATGCATGTATGCTCACGCACCCCGGAATACCTTCCATTTTCTATGACCACTTCTATGCTTCGGGTGATTCCATTCATGATAAGATCGTGAAACCGGTACAGCAGTACAACTAGCTAGTTCCTTTATTGACTTGTGTCTAGTAGAAGTTCTTCCTTTATTAAGCATTTGGACTTCCAGATTAGTATATATCGGTCATTTTGAACTGATGCTCATGATTAGGTTTGTGTACATGAGACAATTGTGGATTAATGGAAATTGCAATGAATGATTTTGGATGTGGATTTTATGGTTTCATGAATGAGCAATTTTAATTTCCAAAATGCATGCATACCAATTGTAACAAAGGACTACTACCATGTGTTATCTCAAATTGCAAACTACAACAAAAGCACACTAATGTGTGGTTGCAGCTGTACAAAAGCAACACAAAAACCAATTAGAAGTCTATTGTCTTTTTGCATTGGGACGACAGAAAATTGTAGTCTAAAGGCAAAACAACAACATAAGTTAGACGAAAGTATTGGCTGAAGCATATAATAACAACAAATAAGTGTGGTTGGAATCAATCACAGACAATATAAAAGACCTAATAAAAGACCTTTCACACAACACTTAAGTGTCGTATGTATGGACCCTAGAACGACACTTAATTGTCCTCTTATACTCTTTACGACCACATATAATTGTCGTTTAAAGTAAATTAGCACAACCTTTAATTGTTGTTGTATGAGAGAAGACACTACATATGAGTGTTCATATTTCTTATTTAAGGGCATTCAGACCACACAAATAAGCCTTGCAAATATGCTTCACACAATAGCATTTAAAAAATACTTTGGTTGTTTTGTTTATCAGACAATACAAAACTGTTGTTTGAATGCTTTTAAAGATACAGATCACAATGTTCCCAAAATGCAAAACTCATCAGACAACACAAGACTTTTTTTTTTCTGTCGTCTGATGCCCCTAAGAGACGACACCGTACTAGACAACACATTTTTGTTCGTTCAGACGACAGAACAGTTATGTCGTCTGAAGGCCTTTTTGGCATAGTGCAATGTACTCTGCCATCATAGTGGAGGTTGCAGTTTGCGTTTGCTTTACACTCTTCCAAGCTATGGCTCCTCCAGCAAGCATGATTACATAGCTGGAAGTTGACTTTCCAGAATCATAATATTGCCCTGCAAAGTCTGCATCTGAAAAGCCTTCAACTTCAAGCTCATTCACTCTTCGGTAAACCAAGTTATAACTTTTGGTTTTCTGCAAGTAACTTAAGATTTTCTTCCCAGCTATCCAGTGTTCATGTCCTGGATTGGACTGAAACCTAGCTAACATACTTACTGCGAAAGCCAAATCAGGTCTAGTACAGACCTAAGCATACATCAAGCTCCCCACAAGCCTAGAATATGGTTTGCTCTTCATGTCTTCTTTCTCAATATCATTTTTGGGGCATTGACTCTTGTTCAGTTTATCACCCTTAGACATAGGCACTTGTCCTGGAGAACAATTATGCATTTCAAATCTCTTCAATATCTTTGAAATGTAATTTTGCTGGGATAGTCCTAGCAAGTGCTTGGTTCTATCTCTAGAGATTTCTATTCCTAGAACATAGGAAGCCTCTCCCAAGTCTTTCATATCAAAATTACTTGAAAGAAAAGACTTGGTCTCCTGCAGCAGCCCCTTATCATTACTTGCCAATAAAATATCATCCACATAAAGCACAAGAAAAATAAAATTCCTGCCACTGATTTTCATATATACACATTCATCAACCAAATTTTCTATGAAATCAAAAGAACACACAACTGCATCAAACTTAAGGTACCACTGTCGTGAGGCTTGTTTCAAACCATAAATTGATTTATTGAGTTTACAAACTAAGTGTTCAGTTCCAGGCTCAATAAAACCTTGAAGTTGTCTCATGTATATCTCCTCATCTAAGTCTCCATTCAAGAAGGCAGTCTTCACATCCATTTGGTGCAAGTCCATGTCGAAATGAGCCACTAAAGCTATAATAATTCTTAATGCATCTTTTGTGGAAACGGGTGAAAAAGTCTCATTAAAATCTATCCCTTCCTATTGAGTAAACCCTTTGGCTACTAGCCTAGCCTTATATCTCTCAATGGAGCCATTTGCACATCTCTTGGTTTTGTAAACCCACTTGCAGCCAATTGCTTTATGATTCTTCACAGGTTCCACCAATTCCCAGACTTGATTATCATCCATTGATTTCATTTCAGCTTTCATTGCTTCCTCCCATTTTAAACGTTGATCACTTTCAATGGCCTTCTTATAGCTTAAAGGGTCGTTATCATCATAAAACTCCAAATCTGCCTCCTGTAGGTACACTTCATATTCTGCAATATTAATTGTTGGTCTTATAACCGTTGTTGATCTTCTTAAAATCTGGTTATCAGCAGCAAGCTCATTTTGAGCTTCTCCTGCAACTGTGTTTTCATTTTGTCCCTCCCCCACAACACCAACTTGAGGTTCCACTTCAATTTCTATTGGATTTGGCAGTTCAACATTTTGAGCTAGTTGGTGCACTTGTTGCACAACTTCAAGTTGAGGTTGCAGAACAAGTTCAGCAGGGATATTGAAGTCAAGTGGTGTGCTTGACATTTCAGTTTCATCGTCAGGCAATTCTTGAAACTCAAGTTCAAGGTCTTCATAAGCATGAGAATGGTTAATTTCATCAAGAAAAACAACTCTATTTGTCTCGATGATTCTAGTATTGTGATTAGGACAATAAAATCTGTGACCAAAAGATCTTTCTGGATAACCAATAAAATAGGCTGAAACTGTTTTTGGATCTAGTTTTCCAATATGAGGATTATAAGGTCTAGCTTCAGCTCTGCATCCCCAAACATGAATGTGATTCACACTAGGCCTTTTATTCTTCCACAGTTCATAAGGGGTCTTGGTGACAGCTTTGCTTGGAGTTCTATTTATCAAATAATTGGCAGTTTTTAATCCTTCACCCCAAAGAAATCTAGGCAATCTCGAGGTACACATCATACTCCTAACCATGTTAAGAAGAGATCTATTTCTTCTCTTTGAAATACCATTAGATTCTGGTGTTCCGGGTGTAGTGTATTGGGCTTGGATTCCATGTTTTCTAAATACAGTGCAAAAGGCCCCTTTTGTTGTCCTGCTTCAGTGTATCTACCGTAATATTCTCCCCATCTATCTGATCCAACTGATTTAATCTCTTTCCCCAATTCTTTTTCTGCTTCAGCTCTAAAGATAATGAATTTCTCTAAAGCTTGAGATTTTTCAGACAACAAGAAGACATGACAATAACGGGTAAAATCATCTATGAAAGTGATGAAGTGTCTATTTCCACAGATGGTGGTGTTTGCAAATGGTCCACAAATATCAGTGTGGATCAACTGAAGTGGTTTGGTGTTTCTATTTGAAGTTTTATTCTTGGATTTAGTAAATTTCCCCTTAAGGCATTCTATACAAGTATCAAAATCTGACCTGTCAAGCTTAGGTAACAAATTTTCCCTTTCCATTCTCTGCAATCTTTCTTTGGAAATATGAGCAAGCCTTCTGTGCCATAAAAATGCAGAATTTTCACTAAACTTTCTTTTCTTACTCAAGTCTGATTCACCATTTTCAATCAACATCACATCTTTAGGTAGAGAGCAATCAAGCAACCAATAATCATTTATGAAAGAAGCAGAGGCAAGAGATTTCGAACCAAAAGAAACTTTTATTCCTGATAAGTCGATAAAAAAAGTACATCTTTTCTTGACTAAACACGAAACTGAAATAAGATTCCTCTTCATAGAAGGGATATAAAAAACATTCTCTAAATCAAAAATGGCTCCAGAGCTTAATACTAGCCTAACTGTGCCTATAGCTTTAACTGCTACTCCAATTCCATTTCCCACAAAGATGTTGACTTCATTTTTCCTTGGTGCCCTCCTTGTTATGAAGCCTTGCAAATTGTTTGCAATATGGATGGGTGAGCCTGTGTCAAGAAACCAGGAACTAGGGGAAAAATTTACTAAATTTACTTCAATAGAAAACACTGAAAACCAAGACTTACCCTTTTTCACCAGCCAATCTTTAAAACCCTTACAGTTCTTTTTAATGTGCCCTTCCTTCTTGCAGAAAAAACACTTAAATGTCTCAGGTTTCTTGCCCTTATTGACGCCCTTCTTAGGACCAAGTTGATATGGCTTAGTCCCGCTTGTACCCTCACCAGAATTTGCAGCACTAGACGCTACAGCTTTGCCCTTACCCTTCCATTTCTGCTTGTTAACCAGATTCACAGACACAGTCCTATGGCTCTTAATTAGCTCTTCTTCTTGCACACAAATTGCTATAAGCTCATTCAACTCCCATTTTTCCTTCTGTGAAAAATATGCAGTCTTCAGTGGGCCAAAACTAGGAGGAAGACGGATTAGGGCCAAGTGAACAATGAAGGCATCAGAGAATGCAATCTTCAATTCACCAAGTCTAGTGGTTATGTGAATAATTTTCATTATATGCTCCCTAACACTCTCTGAGGTGTCAAACTTCATGCCTAAAAGCTGATCTAGTCAGGCTGAAATCTCTGCTTTCTCATTCTCCTTATACTTCAGGCCAATAGCAGTCATAAATCCCAAAGCCGTATCAGGTTCAGCAACACTACCCCTCACCACAGGTGACATCGTTTGTTTCATAATTAGTTTGGCCATTCTATTGGTCCTATGCCACTCCCTGTGTTTCACAATTATTGCCTCAGGACTAGTATCATTCAAAACAGGTTGAGGCTCCCTCAAACACACATCAAGTCCTTGGAGGCCAAGATAAAGCTCAATACGCTCTTTCCATGTTTTAAAATTCGAGCCATTAAGAGGCTCAATGTTGTGCAGAGAATAGCCTGAGTTCATAGCTGAAAACAAGGAAAAGAAATAAAAATTTCAGTTTTCTGTTCAAAATTTTAAAGGCTTTGTTTGAAAAACTTAAATGCAAAATTCATAGCAATCCACAGAAAACAAGCAAACGAGTGAAAAATTTCACATAGAAAACAGAAAAGATCCCCAAAACGCACATTCAATTGGAAAGCTTTACCTATCGGCACAAAGACAATTCAATATACTGTATTTCTTAATTGTAAAACTGGAAAATTAGAAGCTAAAATATCCCTGAACTTTCAACACATATTAGCAAGAAGAAAAGATCAGTTCACCAAATATAGTTTCTAAAATTTCATATTACACTGTTTTAATTTCAAGAACATAAAAGTCTAATCCTTCTGTTGAAGATACAATTATATTCAAAAAATCAAAGACACAAGTTGCAAGTCTATAACTGAATGGTTCTCAAAATAATCAAATGGCCGGCAGATTGATGCTACAACATATACCATAAAACTATTCTGAAAACTTAGAACTTGGCATTGTAATGATTGAACTTTACGATCAATTAGTTATCAAATTACAAATTAACAAGATACTGAACACTTAAGGGAGACAGTCTTGTCAAAAGTAATTCAATCATAACAACATACATACATAATTCATAAGATACAGAGTAGTGAAAAACACAAACCCAATCGCTCAATCACAAGACAATTTCAACAATACAATCAAGAATTCATGATCAAGCAAAACAAAATTTAAATTCCATCCGGTCACCATCTACACTAGCCTATATGCACGCCTGGAATGCTTCTAAGGTTCTCATTCAACATCAGAATTATGCATATATGTAAAATTCCAAGTTTTTGAAACGAAAGCTTACCGGGACGCTCCTGCGCTGCAAAGCAAATACACATTCATATAATCAAATCAAGGCATACCCGTAGCGAAACTTGAAGGAATTTTCAATCAGAAGCATCAAATTCTCAAAAATTGAAATTTTTTTTTCTCTCTCACAGAACCTAAAACCCCAAAACTGAAAACTGAAGAGGAGAGAGCGTTTTGCAACTAACGGTGTATTTTGGGGTAGTTGTACGCACGTATGCGCTCTTGGTCTAGAAAACAGCTTTAAAATTGGTCTGTGAGTAGACTTAATAAAAAGAGCAAGCCTTTTGGACTTGTTCCGAATTTTATTTTTATTTTTTATGAAAATTTTGCAACACAGAACTTAATATTGCAAAAAGCCTAATCCGGTTTATTATCATGCAACTAAAGCTCTGATATCAATTGTAAGCGGAAAAATAAACTACACATGAAGTTGCACAAATAATAAACACAAGATGAAGAACATATATATAGCATAACATAGCAAGATAATAACAGAATCGATTATGAACATGAATCATACTAGCAGTGGTGGAGAAGGCCATCGATCTTGCAACAAGGTCTTCTGTGATCCTCTCAACTTAGAAGCTACTATCTATGGGGCTAGAACTGTATGCTTGCGTATTATGGAGAGGTCACAGGGACCTTGTATTTATATTGTACAGAACAATGAATACCTGCCCATAACAGGTTACTTAATATCATTATTACTGTATCTAACAAAATATATCCGATATATTCTTGCTTGGTTACTAAGCCATTTAGATTCCCAATCGTAAATATTAGATTCACAAATAAATACGAATATCATGGAATAGATTTTCTCATATTATCTCAGATTACTTTCTCTTTAGGAAACAATAGTTATTACACTTGATATGCATTCATTAGATGTTCATATCAAGTCTTACAGGTTGAACTCATTTACTTCCTCAACGATGAATACATGTGAGATTGGAGATTGAAGGTACAAGCGAGATTAATCTGTAATCAAACTAATCACCCACTAGGCTTCGCTAATCGAAGGCTGGCGAACTCACTGATGGAGGTGTTCAGAAGTTCAATGACATAGGAGGAGAACTTCATATCCCATTTTATTTCTCCCTCCTCAACTTCACCTCTGCGTCTTAGTCTCCTTGAAAATCCAAAAAAGTGGCTGTTGTGAGTGAACTTGTGAGTTAAGAATTATGAATTATGAGAGGGGGAGAAAGAACAGCTCGGAGAGGAAGAAGAGGTGTGAGGGTGCTTTTGTCGCGTTAAGAGAGAGAAAGTACTGTTTACGATGAGATTGTAGCCATGTTGAGTGGAAAAAGGGAAAAAAATAGTGGATTAGAGGGAGAGACGAAATTGCCCATCGTAATGAGTCACGCGGCAATAGAGTTAACGTGGTTATGAATGAAATGTTTATATTAAATTTAAATATTGAGATATCAATGTGATAGTTTTGAAATTTAAGATATGAAAATGATAAATCTTTATTAATTAAGCCAATTCTCAGGCACATGGTTAAATTTTTGAAGTACCTGAAATGCCTATACTTTATTAAAGCTCCATAAATCTATAAATACTGTATGAAGGATATGATGGTAATCTTGACATCTTTATTAATTAAGCCAATTCTCAGGCACATGGTTAAATTTTTGAAGTACCTGAAATGCCTATACTTTATTAAAGCTCCATAAATCTATAAATACTGTATGAAGGATATGATGGTAATCTTGACAATAAAATAAAGGGGAAAGGATTCTGCTGCGGCAGAGAAGAGAAGGAAAAAAAAAATTCCCAACAATTCTGCGGCAAAACAGAGGGGGGAGAGAGAGAGAGAACAAAAACGCAGTCGCGCACGATCTCCAGACTAGAGAAGAACTGCCGGGCCACGATCTCAACACAGATCGATGCACAAGACGACGTGGGAGAAAATCGGTGTACAAATGGATGCATCAGGACTCATCCCTCTTCCAACTTACAGTTCATACGAAAATAAGATACACAGAAAGAAAGAAGAGCAGAGCACAATCAAACCCAGGAGGAGGAGAAAGAGAAAGAAACAAATCGGGTGACGGTTTGCAGACTTGCTAATTGCCATTGGGTCATTTCAGATTTTGGGTTTTGTTTTGCTCAAGTAGAAGACGAATCCACTCTTGCAGACTTGATAATTCCCATTGGGTAATTTTCAAATTACGTTTTTCATTGATTTTCAGATTCAATTTGTTATCTTCTCGGGTTTTCTATAATCCAATCCGCGGGTTTGAATTATAATATCAAAGTATGTTCTGCCATCAAGGATCAAACCCACCCAGGAGGATAGGTTTGGTCCTGCCGAATTGTCCTTATTTGTGATGTTATGTTTTTTGAAAGTTTGTAGATTCACTTGAGGTTGGCATTGGGTAAATTTTGAAGTTTGGTTTTCATTAGAGACTTCCAGTCGAATGATCATTCTGTTCATGTTTCGCTTTTTTTTTTTTTTCCTTTTGGAATTTCCTAACTGATTTTTTTAATGTGGTTTTCTTTGAATCTTGCAGATATCAAAGAAGTTATGGTTCCAGGTAATCTAATCCCTCTGTTCTTCTCGATTGAACTCATTTGGTTTCCCAATTGCACAGTTCTTTTTATTTTTAATTTAATTCTCTTTTTTCATGTCGAGGGGATAATGTATGCATAATCTTTTTGTTCATTAGATTGTTTTTTGCAGAAAGAATTTTAATTCTTCTTCTTTGTTTACTTTGATTGGGGTTAGTAATTGATGATACTATGACTGTGTGCGATGATTTTAGCATTTTTTTCTGGGTCTTCTTTTTATTTGTTCCTGAACAGGGTAGTGGTCTAACATCCTATCCAGGAAGAAAACAAGGAAAGGGCAGTGGCTATCTAAAGTTGGGATTCCATGGTGTATCTGCTAAGAGCTTCCAGCGAAATTGGTTAGGTTCTTCATTTTTTGTGTTAGATATGAATTAGGACTGCAACTAATAATTTTGTTTGAATATATTATTCGTAGATATCGATGTTGGTCTTCCTTTCATTTTGTTTACTGTTTTGGTAGTGATTCTGATGTTCCTTTGGCTTTCCCATTCATATTTGTACGTTTACACATTCATGTCATATTGATGTTGCTGATTTTTCCTCTTGGTTAGAGATAGATCTCACTAAAGTTCTTGATTGGCCCTTTTTTCATTTTGATTTGTTTCTACCTCCTCATGGTCTGGTAACAATTCTCTCCCTGGATTTATGTTTTACAGATTATTAGATTGAGGTTTGTTATTTTCCTTCCCTCAGTTCTTCCATTTAGATTGTGATCTTATCTCCATCTAGGCATTTTGAGATTTATTATTTTGGGTGTTCTTATTACTGTTATATGAATTGAGGTTCTGATAACTTTTATTTAGTGCAGCTTTGAGGTTTTCTTTGTTTGCTCTCTTTAAGGTCATAAAAGCCTCTATTTTTTTTCCTTTGTATTTGTTTACAGATACTTAGACATAAGGTCTACAGAGAGACTATGAGGTCTGGAAATTCTTTTTTACTCATTTTGATATGCAAGTTACAATCTATGCTTCTTGAGTTACTACTTACTATATACATTAATTTGAATCCTTATTTTCTATTGCCAAAAGACTTTAAAAAAAAAAAAAAATTGGGATTGTTTGTGATTATGCCATCTGTTTTGTTAGAGATATCTCCCATGTTGTTAGAGATATCTCTTTTGTCTTCGGTTCTGTTTGTTTCTTTCTTTTCATATGTTTGATCCTTTAATTTGTTTTCATTAATTTTGTTTCCTATACAGGTGAAGGAAAATAATCTCAATGGTCAAGGAAAACAATCACATTATTTGGGTTCGCATTATCAAGATGTGATGTTATGTTTTTTGAAAGTTTAGAGGAACCTCACAGATCAGCATTAGCAAGTTTTTTGTACTTGGTTGATGCGACACGTGAGATCTTGCTTATGCTTCTCTCCAGTTGATGGTGTCTCATAAAACGAAAGTTAATGACAAGGTAATTCTATAATCACTCCAAGATTAATATGCTGATCTATGTGCGAATTATTTTTAACTATAATGATGTTTGAAGTTTTGTATCATTCCATAATTTATTTATTTTTTAATCTTTTTCAATCTTTTCCCAAAGGAAATTACCTGCTTGGAATTTAGGTTTTCCTTTAATCTGCCCCCTAATTGCATTTTTACTTCTCTTGCTTTAGGCTGTCTAAGTGAAACTCATTGATGACCTTTATTTCTCTTTAACGCGTACATTGCTCGGAAATATAGTTATAAGACAATTAGAAAGTAACAAATATGCTGAAAATAACCTCTTTGTATCCTCAAGACACATTTGGCAAAACTTTTCAGTGAAAATTTCAAGTCAAGTACGTTTGAATTGGTGTGCATCAATTGTTTTTTTTCCCTCTGTTTTTGAGTGGGATTTTTTGGTTGTGATTTGAAGACTTTTTTCTTCTTCTTCTTCTGAGAATTGCTGAGAAATGTTAATACTTTGGTCACCTAGCATGATGCCTGATACATTTTGACATTTTAGTTCTTTCACTGGTTTACTTGCTTTGAAGTTCTTACATTTTGTTGAATCTGCTTCTAATTCATGTGCCTGAGAATTGGCTTAATTAATAAAGATTATAGTGTACATCTTTTCATGCAGTAAACACCAAAAGACTGGGCAACTCGACAGTTAAATCAGGTCATGTTGGGTTCACATACCACTATGTCTAACTCAGGTTCACATACTAGACCGAGTCAGGTTCACAGAGACGAATCAGGGGCAACCCAGACTGTGGATGCTTCAAGTACGTACTGGCCTAAATGGCTAATACTGAAACTACCATAAAATTACTAGAGGAGTTGTAGCTATGTTTTGATGCGGTGTTACCGTAACACACCGTTACCACTCGATCATTTAATTGTTTAAAAGCAAGTAAGGTGTTGATGACAATAAACCAGTACATTGTCTTTGGTCGTGGTAAAAGTAACCATATATCTAAATATGTTGTTCAGAATGATTTATCATTTCATTCGCCGCAAGTAAGCATGAGTTTGAAAAAGACATTTTCATTGCAACCTGTGATGATATGATTAATTTCATCAGTAATGCAATTCTTTATAAATTAGTGAATCATATCTTTTGTCTATGAGTTGTAAATAGAGATGGCTAGAAAAAAAAAAATAAGGTATATTACCAATTGATAGTAGTTTACATGGATAGTACACGTATACCAAACTATATAGCAGTTTTCTCCACCAGACCCAACAATGGGTTAAACTTAGTAGGGAGACTGAAATTGAATGTGTTTTCCGAAATTGGCAATTAGAAACTTTCCTATTTTCAAACTAAAATCGAAAAAAAAAAAAAAAAGATAAACTTTTCTGAAATTAATAATTTACTATCAGCCCTTTTTGCTAAAGATCTTTTTGTTATCTTCCACTGAAAAGTATAGAAAGAGAGATGAACGGAGCAACAGCTTTGGAAAAATATTAATATTTTATTATATTTTTTTAGGAACAGGCACGACACAAATGGATCATAGAGAGCGTGCACGTGCTAGCCATCAGGAATGGAGACAATCGATGAGTTCTACACAACATGAAGCCTATTTGGCACGGCGGCGAGCTCATGCTAGGGGAAAGCGACTAGCCGTGGAAAATGTAAATGACCATGAACAAGAGGCAGGCCCAAGTAATAGGAATAGGCTAGCTCCAGGTACTTTTGTATTTCTTAACTATACCACTGTTACGAGTTTTTATTTTTATTTTTTTCTCTTAATACTTACAAGTTACATCACTAGAGTTTACCGTTACACGATGTATGGATATGTGTATTAATAACACAAAACAAAAATATTAAAATAATTGACAATTGCTTATTATTATGTTAATAGTACACTCCGACAACGAGAGCATAAGTTCAAGAGTCTCATCATATTCCCAAAACCATGACCAAGATGCTACAAGGGTGCGCTTGACCCACATAAGACAATTAGCCCGTTCGACTACGTCTCGACTGAACAATGTGGTTATTCAGAATTTTGTGCCTTACGGTAAGCTTACCAAATATTTATATCCAACCTATTCACATAAGTGAATTTTTATTAGGTGTTTTTGCTAAAATTGTATATTTTCACTTATAAATAGAGATGCCTAATGTCACAATGAATATTCACGATGAGGACCACAATAACAACGAGCATATGGTGAATAATCATGAGGATCAGAACAACAACACTGAGCTAGAGAATAACCCACAGGATCAGCGCAGCAGCAGTGTTGACGCAGTGCGGCGTACAAGGAGAGCAGTAGTAAATTACAACTGCGCTAGAGATTTTAATGAGGGATGGGGTGTCCCATTTTGTCGATTGTCTGCACTAAGAACATGTCCATACTGCAATGCACGGTTATTTCATCGAGAGACCTTCAATTTGTGTTGTTCGAAAGGAAATATTGTTCTGCCTCTAATACCCTCTCCGCCAGAGATGATCCAGCTCTTTTCTGACCAAACAGATGTGGGTAGAAAATTCAGACAAAATATCCGAGCCTATAATAATGTGTTTGCGTTCACTTCAATGGGTGTGCATGTTGATGAATCCATTAATCTTCAAGGTCGTGGAATTTATACTTTTCGTGCACAAGGTTCTATATATCATAAGATTGGTGGGCTTTTACCAAGTGAAGGGGCGAGACCACGATATCTACAAGCTTACATATATGACACCGAGCATGAACTTGACAATCGATTGTCTGAAAGTGTAGTTTTAGACAGGGCACTGGTTGAAAAGATACAACAGATATTGAATCACTATAATCCATTTGTCCATCAATTTCGAAGCCTCGGACAGCGCCAAGACTTGCCCAATTGCAGGCTCATCATAAGAGAGCAGCCTTCTAATCAACGTCAGTATTGTTTACCATCTGCATCACAAGTTGCTGCTATTATAGTAGGAGGGGGCGACATCAATCCGAATGGAAGAGATTTAATTGTCCAAACAATTAGTGGAAGACTCTGGAATGTTAAAGACTCGGTCGGATATTACGACCCCATGCAGTATCCTTTGTTATTACCTTATGGAACATATGGGTGGGATATTAATAGTCATGATGAGAATGGAAGACCTATGTCATGTTGCGACTATTATGCATATATGTTACAGGTTAGTACATTTTTTTTTCCAGTTTAGTTCCTATTGCATTAAATGAAAAAAAAAAATCATACTTAAACACCTGCTAAATAAATAAAAAATTGATTGTGCAGATGCGCCCAGGTGATGAAAATCCTCTACTTCGAGGCGGACGGCTCTTACAACAGTATGTTGTAGATAATTACGTGAAAATTGAATCCCAAAAACTCAGATGGCTTCGCAGTAACCAAGATACAATTAGGAAAGAATTTTATCAAGGACTTCAAGACTCTTTTATTGCCGGGGAAAACAATGCAGGTAAGAATTAATATTTCACTTTCACCTATATATCAGATATGTGAGTTTTTCAATTGTACATGCGTAGAAATATTTAATATAGATTCACATTTTCTTAGGTAACGTCGGTCATAGGACAATTCTGCCATCATCATTTGTTGGAAGTCCACGTGATATGTACCAACGGTACCAAGATGCGATGGCTTTGGTTCAAAAGTATGGCAGACCAGATTTGTTTATCACTATGACGTGTAACCCGAATTGGGAAGAAATTAAAAGTGAGCTACTCCCTGGACAAACATCACAAGATCGTCCAGATTTAGAGGTCAGGGTATTTCGTTCAAAACTTGAGCAGCTAAAAGAAGACATCATCACCAAAGGGGTATTGGGAAGAGTTATTGCTCATGCTTTTGTCGTTGAATTTCAGAAACGGGGCCTACCACATGTACACATGCTGGTCATGTTGGATGAAAATGATAAGCTTAATAACCCTGAAGATTATGATCGCATTGTTAGAGCAGAAATACCAGATAAAGATGAAGAGCCTCAACTTTATGATCTGGTGTTGAAACATATGATTCACGGTCCATGTGGAACCTTAAACCAGCAGTCTTCATGTATGAAGAATGGGAGATGCAATAAAAGTTATCCAAAATCATTTGCAAATTTCACTGTGCAAGGAAACGATGCATATCCTATATATCGAAGACGAGCAAGTCGCTTACCAGTCCCTCTACGTAGATCTGGAGACACAATGGTGGATAATAGTTGGGTTGTTCCTTATAACCCGTGGTTGTTGCTACGGTATGATTGTCACATCAATGTTGAAATATGTGGGAGCATAAAGAGTGTCAAATACTTATATAAGTATGTCTACAAAGGTCCTGATAGAGTTGCAGTTCAAGTGCAATCTGACCCGGAGTTCGATGAAATAAGACAATTTGTTGATGCAAGGTGGGTTTGTGCACCAGAGGCTTTTTGGAGGATATTTAAATTTGTAATGAACAGAATATATCCAACAGTCGACAGATTACAAATACATCTTCCAAACATGCAACAAATCAGATTCGATGCAAATGAGACTGTAGAAGACATTCTAGCAGATGAGCATGCACAGAAGTCTATGCTTACTGAATATTTCACCATGAACCGTATGGATCCGGAAGCAAGACGATATCTGTATCGAGAATTCCCTCAATACTATAGGTGGGATAGTAAGCAAAAAGCTTGGGTGAAAAGAAGGAACAACTACAAGGTAATTGGAAGAATATACAGTGTTTCACCCTCTGAAGGTGAGAAATTTTACCTACGTGTCCTTCTCAATCATATAAGAGGACCGAGATCATTTCGTGATTTGCTTACTATTAATGGAGTTCTGCAAACTACTTTTAAGGAAGCGGCAGAGAAACGAGGTTTGCTGGAAGATGACAATAGCATCCGACAATGTCTGTTAGAGGCCTCTGCAATTAGAATGCCATCAGCTTTGAGAAGATTATTCGTCACAATTTTGGTGTATAGTCAACCAACTGGTGTTCGAAGATTGTGGGATGAATTTTATCCTTTCATGATTGAAGATTATTCTTCTTCAAGTGATATTGTCGATATTTCTGTCAGAAACAGGCTACTTCGAGATCTAAATAGAATGCTAGAACAATTTAATAAGGGCACTGGAGAATTTGATCTGCCTGAAATGACAAGTGAGCCAGAAGATAGTCTAGGAATACCGAGATGTATTGAAGACGAAATTTCTATAAATATCCCGCAAGAAGATATTGATGCAATTGACCACCTTAACAACGACCAAATGATTGCATTCAACACCATAATGGCCGCAGTTGAGGGAAGAGAAAGTGCATTATTTTTTATCGATGGTCCTGGAGGTACTGGGAAGACGTACTTATATCGTGCATTGCTAGCAAAGTTGAGAAGAATGAATCATATAGTCTTAGCCACAACATCATCTGGAATTGCTGCAAATTTATTGTCCGGCGGGAGGACAGCTCACTCTAGATTCAAGATTCCACTCAATGTAGATGCATCATCCATGTGTTCCATAAGTAAACAGTCTGCTCTAGCACGACTGATACAAGATTCCACTGCAATTATTTGGGATGAGGCACCTATGACACATCGACATGTGTTTGAAGCACTTGATCGAACATTTCGAGACATAATGGATGTCGAATTACCGTTTGGTGGAAAGATAATGATTTTTGGGGGAGATTTTCGTCAAGTTCTCCCTGTTATTCCTAAAGGAACGAAGTCTGAACTCATTCAAGCCTCCATTGTGAAAGCAACATTTTGGGCACAAACAAAGATATTGAGATTGAGACAGAATATGAGATCCATAAATGACCACCAATTTGCAGAATTTCTACTTCGTGTTGGCGATGGGAGTGAACAAGTCATTGACGACGAAATGATGAGATTACCAGAACGCATGGTGGTTCCATGGGAAAGTGACCAATCTATCAATCAAATTATTGATGAAGTTTTCCCCAATTTGGGTGATCATGTAAATGATGCAAGATACATGGTGGACAGAGCATTGATTACTCCTATAAACGATGATGTGGACGTGTTGAATGAAAAAATAATCAATATGTTTCCGGGTGAAGAAATTACATTGTACTCATTTGACTCTGTTGAAGATGACATGAGAAATTTGTACCAACCAGAGTTTCTGAACTCAATAACCGCAGGTGGGCTGCCACCCCACAAGTTAACTTTGAAAGTAGGTGCTCCAATCATGCTTTTAAGGAATATTGACCCTAAATTGGGATTGTGTAACGGTACTAGATTGTTGTGTCGTGGTTCGTACCTAAATCTGATTGATGCTGAGATACTAACAGGACAGTTTGCTGGGACTAGAGTTTTTCTACCTAGAATTCCTTTGAAAAGTGCAGAAAATGCTGGGCTACCATTTCAACTAACAAGAAAGCAATTTCCAGTCAAACTGAGCTTCTCTTTGACCATAAACAAATCTCAAGGTCAGACTATCCCACATGTAGGTGTTTACCTCCCAGATCATGTTTTTAGTCATGGACAATTATATGTTGCATTGTCGAGAGGAGTATCAGAGTCAACCACAAAAGTTTTGGTTAAAAAAGGATCCATAGTTGGTGAAGATGGCGTATTTACGAAGAATGTAGTATTTAAAGAAGTTTTGCTTCATTCAAACACAAATGATCGATCGTCTTCATAGGTACATCAACATTTTAATTGATTATAAACATACATATTTGATTGAATTTTTTTATATTACAATATGTAACTTTGTGTAATTTTTTCTATTTGTAGGAATGGTTGAGACAGAAGCTTTACGAGATGTGTTTCCATATTTTCATGTGGTTGGTGCATGAAAACAATCAATAAAAATGAACACTTCTTATCTCAGTAAACTTATTTTGAAAGAGTGGAACAAAAAGAAGCATACAGAGTATGTTCTCTTAAGCTTTGTTTCTTTTCCATTAAATACATTTTTATTTTTGTGGTAGTTAATCAATTCCAATACTCTTAATCTATGTATATGTTTTTGTACAGAGTTTTATATTTTTTACTAATGGATATGCCCTCAGTTAATAAAGATTCCTTAAAGAATTAGTTAATATGCAACACAGAAATTATGTTGCACTCATGAGTAACATTTCAAATATGCTTACCAAGAGAGAAAGGACAATACGCACGCGCGAGCGCGGCCCTTCCACACGCGCATCGCGCGTGCAGGAAGGCTAGTCAACTTTAATTGAGGAACTGTCTCAAAAAATTTCTCTATATTTTATTATTTTATTGTGTTTTTTATTCAACCTACCTTGGTTATTTCGTCATCAACCTTCACTTTCCAATAACCATCTCCAAAACCAAAACTATCATTCACCATTATCACCATCTAATCTGGGGTGCTTCTAGTAATTCTCAACTCAAAAACGGCCGTCGATCAAAGAAGAAAGCCGTCATCTATAGGTTGGTCTTGACTACCCCGATCCAGTAACTTCTCAACTCAAAATTTCTGTGGTATCATTAATTTGATTTGAAGTTTTGAACCCATTAAAGAAGAATCAGGATCTTGTTGGATTCCTTATTTCCTGTAGTTTTAATTTTCAATCTATGAAACAGGCTACCACCATCTCCTTTAGAGAAAAGGTCCGACCTCGACACCGCCGACGACCTCTTAAATTTTTTTTTTTCCTTTCTTTCTTTCAGCCTTCCCAATTCCCTATAGTCGCCCTTTCTTCTCCATTATTCGCTTTTCCCAGATCGTCTTTCTTGAAAAGAAAAGGAAAACATAACCCTTCTCAAGTTTGAAGAGAAGCAAGAAGATTGCGTTGATGGGTCTTTGTCTTCACCGGAAAGCTATGCTCTTTGCTGGCTTATGTTTCCTGGTGTTGATTGGTGCAAAAAAAATAAAAAAACTGGTTCTTGTAATTATGAAAATTGTGTTAAGAATTTTGAATAATAATAAAAAATAAAAAAAAGAACAATGATAATTTAAGTTAACTAAGGTTAACTCAGTGATCCAAGATGGAAGTACCACCCTCCACAATTAGAAATGTCATACACGTGTCAGTATCCCAACTTCCTTTCATGGCGCTACAATGTCGATCGGAAAACCTGGAATTGCCAGTCAACCAAAGGCACCCACATTACTAACCAACCAAAGGTTCCCCCTTTCCTACTACCATGCTATGGTCCCTTTACCTCCATCAACCCTATTCTTCATGTCATCATCTCTCTTCTTCTTAATCTCTATATCTATCTTTTCGGTTTCTTCAGTTTTGGCTTTTGAATTTCCAATTTCCCATCTGGGTTTCTGAAGTTCAATCTCAGTTGTCAGATAGAAAACAGAGGAGGCAGGCCATTGTTGAGATTTGCAAAGCTGTTAAGGAATGAGCTTTGTGTTGTGATCTATGCAACTTGGATTGACTGCTTGGTAGTTTTGGACAGCTGGGTTTTTTTGTCTAGAACATAGGTTGTCTGTGAGGCAATGTGCTTTTTCTGACAGTTTTTCTTGGCTTTTAGCTTAAGCACATTTGGTTGGGGACTTGAGGTGGTGTTGTTAGCAGTTATGGTGGATTGAATTAATTAATTGGTCTTAAGAGTTTGATGGGTTAGGAAAAGAAATGATGGCTTCAGGATTTGAAATCTCGCCTCAGGTGACCGGATTTGTTAATGGGTGCTTAAAGGACACTGCTGCAATGTCTGCCCCTGCCCCTACCCCTCCCCCTGCCATGGAAGATCACAATGGTGATACTTCGGTCAATTCCAATCAAGTTGCTATTGGAAAGCCTCCGCGGAACATTTCGGTTATGAGGCATTGCACTAGCTCTGCATTCTTGTGTGAATCAGTAAGCCAAATGAATCCTTTGTTCTTCTTGATCTCACCTTCTGTGAATTATTGTGCACAATGCACAAGATACAAGAACAGAATGTGTACCATGAAAGGTTTAATTTCTTCATTAAGACCTTAGAACTTGGAAGTAGTAGATGAGGCATTGTGGAGGAATTTGAGCGGTAGTACCTTAAATGAGTATGAAGGGAACCGTTTTTCAATATGTTAAACTTGATCTACTTGTAAATTAATGTCCCTAGCTTTTAGAGCATTATTGATCCTTTGGATGCAATTAACTAGATCAAGTTCTCTTTAATATTTTTATCACTACTACTTATTTGATGCAAAGAGGTTTGATTAGTGTATGAGTGAACCTT
Organism: Rosa lucieae; assembly: GCA_024704745.1. Lineage (NCBI taxonomy): Eukaryota > Viridiplantae > Streptophyta > Magnoliopsida > Rosales > Rosaceae > Rosa > Rosa lucieae. Next base: position 8,653,009 of record CM045493.1, read on the forward strand.
AATTTGGAGTACCCCCTGAAAATCCTTAAGATTGACTCCTTGTTCCTCTATGACATTTTTCTCCTAGGATTCAGATCTTGGAAATTTTGGCTTGAAGTCGCCTTCAATTGAGACATCCGAGTTTATTTCTGTATTCCGTTCGGGAAGCTGTTCTGAAAAAGGACCTAAACAGTATATGGAAGATGAGTATATTTGTGTAGATGATCTTGAGGAACATCTTGGTGCTTCAGTAAACTTGCCTTCTCATGGGGCATTTTATGGGGTATGTGGCTTGCTCTTGTTTATTTATGTTTGACTGGGATGGTTTTGCAGTGACAACCGCTCACTTTTTTCGATATGATGTGACCAAATGGCCATCTTATCTGCTTGCTTTGTTTGTGGACATCTGCAGGTCTTTGATGGACACGGTGGTGTTGATGCAGCATCATTCATAAAAAAGAATCTCCTTAATTTCATTGTTCAAGACACTCATTTCCCAAATGGCCCTAAAAAAGCAATTAGGAGCGCTTTTGTGAAGGCTGATCATGCGTTTGCAGATGCTACCTCTCTTGATAAGTCCTCCGGTACTACTGCTTTAACTGCCCTTATCTTAGGAAGGTGAGGATTTGCACTACGCATAAGTCATATCTATCTTTGATCATTTCATGTCTGATAAAATTCATGTTTGTTGGAACTGACCGATCACTGAAGTTGATGCAACATTTGTGAAAAGATTGTGTCTGCAATGTTTACTCATGTTGTACAATGATGTACTACTAATGCAGGAACATGCTAATCGCTAATGCTGGTGATTGTCGAGCTGTATTGGGGAAGCGCGGAAGAGCAATTGAACTATCTAAAGATCACAAACCTAATTGCACCTCTGAAAGATTAAGAATCGAGAAGCTGGGTGGTGTCATCTATGATGGATACCTCAATGGCCAACTATCAGTGGCGCGTGCTCTTGGAGACTGGCATATCAAGGGTTCGAAAGGTTCAAACTGCCCCTTAAGCTCTGAGCCAGAGTTGGAGGAAATTGTCCTAACCGAGGAGGATGAATTCTTGATAATGGGATGTGATGGCTTGTGGGATGTGATGAGCAGCCAGTGTGCTGTCACAATGGTAAGAAAGGAGCTCATGCAGCATAATGATCCTGAGAGATGTTCGAAAGTACTTGTCAAGGAGGCACTCCAACGAAACACATGTGACAACCTGACTGTAGTGGTGGTGTGTTTCTCCGAAGACCCTCCTCCTAAGACCGAAATTCCTAAATCCCATAAGAGGAGGAGCATTTCAGCTGAAGGGTTGGACCTTCTCAAGGGTGTCTTGAGCAGCATTTGAAAAACAAACTGCTTCAAGCTGGGAATTTTTCTGAGCCTCTCATCTGCCCTGTTGCGGCTGAAGACTACTGATTTCTTTAACTATACATCCTGTACAATTTGCGATACTACTCAACAATCTCAACTTTGAAGCTTTTAATCAGAAAATTTTCAAATTTTAGTACCATATAAGTTGCTGTAAGGCTCTTTTGCACCAGTCAGCTTGGTTTTAGGACTTGAATAGAAAGAAAGCTCTTAAAGAGGTAGTCCTAAGTTTTTCCTCCTTCTGCTTCAGTGGCTTGATGTTGTGAATAAGTCATATTATGGACATGGACATTCCCTCTTTAAACCGCAATGAACAAGAAACTGGCTGTCAAAAAAATACATTTCTTCGATCACAAGTACATTTATCGAACACTTCAAGTCTCGTTTAGTAACACTTTCGTTTATCTTCTGTGATAATACATTATTGCGTACATATGACTTTGGTTTTGCTTCTAAGTGATCACTAATTTCTCCAATCCCTGATGTAACTGAACATTGTTTCTATGTGGTTGCAATATTAGTCACTCATATTTTTTGAGAAATTAAAAAAAAAAATGATAATGATAATCATGGGCTTGGGCTTGTTCACCCGGCCCAACTCTTCAGTGCCCCATTTCTACTCTTCTCAGTCTTCGAAAACCAAACAAAGCAGAGCAAACTGCAGGGAGACTAGTTTTCACCCATGGCGACCTTGAAGGAAATCCTAACGCGCCGCCCAGTGGCGGCGACGATCCGCCTCACCGTCCCGGCGGGCGGGGCCCGACCCGCACCTCCGGTGGGTCCGGCTCTAGGTCAATACCGCCTGAACCTGATGGCCTTCTGCAAAGACTTCAACGCCCGAACGCAGAAGTACAAACCCGACACTCCCATGGCGGTGACCATCACGGCGTTCAAGGACAACACTTTCGAGTTCACCGTCAAGTCGCCGTCGGTGACGTGGTATTTGAAGAAGGCGGCGGGGATTGAGTCCGGGAGCGGCCGGCCGGGGCACGCGGTGGCGTCGACGCTGTCGGTGAGGCACGTGTATGAGATTGCGAAGGTGAAGCAGTCGGATCCGTACTGCCAGTATATGCCGTTGGAGTCGATTTGCAAGTCGATTATTGGGACGGCGAACACCATGGGGATTCAGGTGGTCAAGGACTTGGAGTGATGATTTTGGGGGGCGGAATTGCAATCGGAAACCCTAGGTTTGTGTTGCTTCTTTCTTGGTTTGAAGAAAAAGATTGTGTCTTTGTAATAACTGAATAGCTTAGCTTTGTTGCTGTGACGGTTGTAGTTTTTTGGATTTGAATGAGGAAATGAGGATGGATTTGATTTTCACTTTAATTCGCTTGTTCCTTGTTGATTTCATTTTACATATTATTAAGTACATTGCTTGGCCATGTTGAGAAGCTTAGTACATTCTGGTTCTCACTGGTGTCTGATTGGACTCTTTTAACTTGTTACAAGAAAACTGATGGAGTCAGTTGCGATTTTATTAGATTGAGTAGAAAGTTTGGGATGAGTTCATAATGATATGATAACAATACATTGGTAATTCTAGGTCTTAGGTAGTGGCGTAGATTGCGTGTACAACGAAAGTTTTTGGAAGGAAGCATTTGAGGTTGGTGGTGATGCATTGAGAATACATGGTTGGGCGAGGGGAAGGGAAATTCTAGGTATGTGAGCGAGGCTGTGTTCCTGAAATATCAAATCTCCTTTTCCTAAAATGTCTAGGACAAATGAAGAATGAGGGCTCTATATATCCAGAACACCGTGGCCGGAGCTTCCCTTACAACCTGTGGAAAGAAAATAAGAGAAATTGATTGACTTTCACCTGTTCTAAACTTTGAGTGTGTCGTGTGGTTTATCTGTGTGCTTAACAATTGTTGAGAACTATATAAATTCATCTTAATGGGAAATGGCCGTTTGGGGGAGCTTTTGGTTGTGCAAATTGTGCACAGTATTTCTGCTGTGTATGCAGGGCTTAATTGTCAATTATGAAAAATAGTAATCTTGTGCTTACTGCTGGCTATATATGAATGTTTTTGTTCCATTTTAATTCTCAGTTAATCACATTGAGATTCTAAGTCCAGAATGTTTTCTTAAAGAAGTAATAAGACTGCAAGCACCCAACTGCATATCAGTTTGAAAGGGGATAATTGATGAGGTATAGATGGAATTGTGTTGGAAATTCATGTTCATTATGGACTGTAAAAGTCTTACACTCCTACATATCGTTCATTATGGATCCCATGTTCGAATGAAATCAAATTTGTTATCGGTCCCTTTGTGAAATTTCAGTTATGAAGTTTGAATATATAATGTTTGGATACTAACTATGGTGAAGAAATGCCTAGTTTCTTCTTTTTGCAATAGGTGTTGCTGATTTCTGATTGGGCTTCTGCGCTGGTTAATGATATGAAACTGGGAAACGCCTTTTGCTTATGAATGAGGTGATCGCCAGTTGTGGTTAGCCTTTGCTTCTGTCAATATTTGATGTTCGTGTGCAATGATTAGAGCAACCATATTTGAAGCTTGGAAGAGGTACTAATGGATTTGCGTCTGCAAATACTACACGAATGAAAACTGTCCATGATCATTTAGGACGTCCTTGTTACTTCTACGGCCGAGTTTTAGACAGCCGTCCCTTTCTGTCCACATTAGAACACATGGAAGTTTTACCTAGTCCCCAGTGATAGGCTGATGGCTTATCAATATTTTTGTTGTTACACAAATTAATTTCGATTTAATTATGAGTACGCCGACGCTAGAAGATCACGAGGTCAACACGCTCTTCACTCTTCTTTTTCTCGTGTTGCCGGTCAAACAAAGTGGTCCGGAAAATAAGAATTCTGGTGATACAAGCAAAGATTTCAAAGAAAAACTAATCAAAAAAAGAAAAGATAAAGATTTAAACGAAAAAACTAGGATTAGATCTTTTGATTAGCACAATAACTACAAGAAATCACCACAATTCGCTTGATGTTGCTTTCTTTATATATTTCATCCCACTGAAAAGCATTCACAAACCCGAATCTTAATTTCATTCAGAACAATCCTGTACCAAATTTTGTTTTCAGCTCCAAAGAACAAAGAGAAAGATAGGAGCTACAGTGACAGATTGTTATATTCAAATAATTGATTTTTATTCCCAATTGGCTTTTTCCACCCTCCATTTCCTCTCTCCCTCTCCCTCAAGCTCAAATAATCTTTCATCTTCCCCACTTTCCCAAAACTCCATCATCTCCTACCTCAAAACATCATTAAGAACCAGAAATTCCTAAGGTCCAATCAAAAACCATGGTGGTGTTCGACAAGGACGCAACCTCATCCTCCCAAACCCTCCCTCCTTTCCCACGCGAGGACACGCCTCTCCTCGGAAAACGCTCCCACCTCTCCTCACAGTCCAAGACATTCGCCAACGTCTTCATCGCCATCGTCGGCTCCGGCGTGCTGGGCCTCCCCTACACCTTCAAGAAGACCGGATGGGTTTTCGGCTCTGTTATGCTCTTCTCTGTGGCTTTTCTTACCTACCACTGTATGATGCTTCTGGTCAAAACCCGCCGGAGGCTCGAGTCCGATATGGCCCTCTCCAAGGTCAACTCTTTCGGCGATCTGGCCTTTGCCGTTTGCGGCCCAGTTGGTCGATTTGCGGTTGATGTCAGCATCGTGCTGGCTCAGGCTGGGTTCTGCGTTAGTTACATGATTTTCATATCGAATAGTTTGGCATATGTGTTCAACTATTCTGGACCTGATCGAGTTCTGGGTATGAGTCCGAAAAGCTTGTATGTTTGGGGGTGTTTTCCATTTCAATTGGGGTTGAATTCGATTCCCACACTGACCCATTTGGCTCCTTTGAGTATTTTTGCTGATGTGGTTGATCTTGGAGCTATGGGAGTTGTTATGGTTGAGGATGTAATGATTTTTCTGCAGAATCGGCCCGCTTTGCAAGCATTTGGGGGCTTTTCGGTTTTCTTCTATGGTCTTGGTGTGGCTGTTTATGCATTTGAAGGGATTGGGATGATATTGCCATTGGAATCTGAGGCCAGAGACAAGGACAAGTTTGGCAGAGTTTTGGCTTTGGTTATGGCCTTCATTGCTTTGTTGTATGGAAGCTTTGGGGTTCTGGGTTACTTTGCTTTTGGGGAAGAGACTAAAGACATAATCACTACCAACTTTGGGCAAGGCTTGGTGAGCACTCTAGTCCAGTTGGGTCTCTGCATAAACTTGTTCTTTACTCTACCATTGATGATGAACCCGGTTTTCGAGGTTGTGGAGAGGAGGTTTTGGGATGGGGGGTACTGCTTGTGGCTGAGGTGGGTTATGGTGTTTGGGGTCTGCTTGGTGGCTCTTACAGTGCCTAATTTTGCAGACTTTTTGTCACTGGTGGGGAGCAGTGTTTGTGTGGCTTTAGGGTTTGTGTTTCCTGCTTTGTTCCATTTGATGGTGTTCAAGGAAGAGTTGGGGTGGCATGGGATGGTTTTGGATGGGACCATTGTGGTTATTGGGGTGATTATTGGAGTCTCTGGAACTTGGTCTTCGATAGCAGAGATTGTTGCACCCAAAGCTTGAGGATTTTGAAGCCGCTAATCAATTGAAGTTTGATTGCTGTGTCAATTGTACTATGGTGCATTACCTTGTTAATTGTTTGAACTTTGAACCATTTGTAAGGCATAATGTTCGAGCTAATAGAGAACTTTCTTTTTGTGGTGTTGTTCTTTTGATTTTTCCGTCCTTGGAAAGCCTTTTGTTGAGGGGAACGGAATGAAGTTTCATTATAAATTGACGATGTCACTCCGTCAAACTAAAAAGATTCAAGAATTCCTCATAATACATCTCAATGCCCAACTAGAATTATTCAAAAGCAAAAAACCAAACTAAGATACCAAAACAAAAAACCTACACCCAACCCAAGTAAAGCAACTGACATGAAGTATTGACGCCTAAGACCCTCATGGTGTACATCTCAACAACATCACAGCACAAACCTCTGCCTAGGATAGTGTAGGCCTATTACCCTAGCCCTCATGGGAAAGGGTATTCTCCTCTGGCTCCTCCACAGCAAGGCCCACACCCGCTACCTTTGCAGGCTTGGGTTTGTTCCGACGACCACGAGGGCGAACTTTTTTCTTTGGCACCTTCCCAACAGTAGTAATGGTGACCTCCACAAGCCCCTCAGCAAAAGTTTCCGGCAAAGGTAACTCAGCTAAGCAAAGACTCTTCCCAATCACTAGCCGATCATCTTCGCAAAGATTGCGCACACCCAAAACCATTGCTTGCCCCCCAGCAACAAGAAGCCCAGGTTTAGGCCCAAATTTGAGCCCAGAAGTTAAAGGCCCAGTTTCGGTCAACCCTTCAGCGGTCAACTCTAATTCAAAATTAGGGTTTCCTGCCGAAAAGGTCGGGGCTTCCCAACTAGCGCCTGCCGTCCTCAAAGGTGACTCAGCCCCTGCCCTAGCTTCCAGCACCACGCAACCCTCTGACGCCGATTCCACGAAGAAATATTTAAAAGCCTTTTTTGTTTGTTCACTCTTGATTTATTATGAAGTTATATGGATAGCCTGTGGGCAGAGAATTGAAACAAATGAATCAAAGTTGTTTCAAATTGAAATTGAATTGTATCAAACAAACTAATATAAATTTACTATTTTATTTTTAAAAAGGGTGAATTTGTTTTTTAATAAAAATGACATTTTGTGTCAACATCCATATGAATTAGAGTCCTAAATTCAATAAACATGATTATAAATCATTAATCCGAATTCTAACTCTCAGTTTAGAAAGGTTTGATTTTCACAATCCAAGTAAACTATTTTTTCAAACTCATCTACCTAGAAATGTTGGGCAGAGTTTCATTTATAATCTTCATTACTATTAATAAATGGCTCTGCGATTTGTTAGATAACAAGCTTCTCAAATAATCCAATCCTACGAATTTTCATTAATAGCATGTGCTATTTTTTCTTAGTGCTCATCTCGTAAGGGTTTTTAGGTTAATGATTATATTCAGCATGTGTGTTATTAGCAAAAAACTAATTTAATCTTTTGTGTGGACTCATAATATCTTAAAACTTTTTCTATTTACCCATGATCAAACTATAATCTTTGATTTTCTCTAACATCTCAAATTTACGAACAAATTTTTTCTTCACATATAATTACATTGTATGCACAGAAAGATAACATTTTGCATATGTATAAATATGACCGGTAAACAAATAAGTTTTGTGTGTATATGTTGCGAACCTCAGAATGCATGATCTTCTTTCTTTTGTTGTACTATCAAATAAAGGTCTTTGCATGAATTGTTTATTTAATTAATAAGGTTCCCGTAACCTACCACTTCTTATTTTTGATCTACCACCTACCCCCAGCGAGGAACACTTTGCTCTCCCACTTCTTACTTTGTGAAGTGGATAGATCGGTAATGAGCGGCTCATAGTCCCGTGCATTAAAGGTCACGGTTCCTCCATACTTTTTCGAGTAAGCCACTCGGTAAACCGCCCGAAACTCATTATTGTGGGTCAACCCTGCTCGCATAGGTCCCACATCGCCAGCATGCTGAGAAGTTGCCTCCATGCTTTCGGGGTCAATTGCCCCGGTGACAAATTCAACATCCTTAATATGTACTGAACTGGCTTCGGTAGCAATAACGATAGCCCCTGATGCAGCTGATTCTCGTATAGCGCTACCCATCCCGGCGGCGGATTACATGCCAACTCGTCCGGCCTCAGTGGCCTAAGCTCCACTTGGTCCGGTACTCCCCACCTTAACCTAACAGAAGTAATCTCCTTCAGCGTCATGCTTCTTTCTGGCTCATTGCACTTCGTTCCATCCATCAGCGTATACCTATATACTAGCACACCTTCTGGAATTGCAACGGTAACCTTGTCCTCCGACCCCGGACCCTTCTCGCTCCCACTTATTTCCTCACTCTCGGAACTTACGGATACCACCCCGGCCGACGAAGCGGTCTCCTCCTCTCGATACCCACGGTGGGTACCGCTGCTTGCCAGATAGGCATCTAACGCCTGCTCTGCCTGCCTCTCCTAGGCTTGATGCGAAGACTCTCCCCCGAGTGTGGCTCTCGTTTTTGATTCCATCTTATTAACCTACAAGTGCCCTAGTCTTCACGTCTACCTAGAATCAGAAAAAGGGAGAGTAAGCCCAGATCCAGATCTAGGGCCCCGTGGTAGTGTGAATCACTCCCCACTACCAGAAACCCAGAAACACCCAGAAAATCTAGACATTCCTACATCTATCTATCACTGCTAAACACAGATTTAGTCACTAATAAGCATATTTGGTACCACAAGCGACAGTTCAAAGGCAAACGAAAACCATATTCTTCGCACATTGCGAAATCCCAGAAAACTAGATAGTTTCAAACCAAAAACCCAAAGGAAAAAAGAGATTTCTCTACAAGCCAAGAAACGATTTCTTACCTCACAACACCACAGTTGCTAGTCTAGTTTGGCCTTCCACGAAATCAGATCACTCGCTCGTTCTTCTTCTCCACAGTGCTATCAAAGACCAGCGCAAAATTTGGGTAGAGCTTTTCCGCAGTGTTCGCAGAATGAAGGCAAGAGATGAGTTTTTCCCTCTTAAATTCAACTCCTTCGCGATCACAACCTTTGATAACGAAGCGTCGCCAACCACCAAATCATGCCATGTGTCCCACTAACTCTTTAACTCCTTCAGCACGCCAACCTCCAGAACCTAAGGCGACGAGCATTTATTACCCCCTCCGAATCCCACCCGCCACGCGCCTTGCATGCATTTGCAACCCCATCGGGTACCAGAGGCTCAAACCCTCTTTTAAACCCCATCGGGTACCAGAGGCTCAAACCCTCCTTCAACCCCATCGAGTACCAGAGGCTCAAGCCCTCTTTCAAACCCCATTGAGTACCAGAGGCTCAAACCCTCTTTTAAACCCCATCGGGTACCAGAGGCTCAAACCCTCCTTCAACCCCATCGGGTACCAAAGGCTCAAACCCTCTTTCAAACCCCATCGAGTACCAGAGACTCAAACCCTCCTTCAACCCCATCAGGTACCAGAGGCTCAAACCCTCTTTCAAACCCCATCGGGTCCCAGAGGCTCAAGCCCTCGTTCAACCCCATCGGGTACCAAAGGCTCAAACCTTCCAACCCCATTGGGTACCAGAGGCCCAAACCCTCTTTCAAACCCCATCGGGTACCAAAGGCTCAAACCCTCTTCAACTCCGTCGGGTATTAGAGGCTCAAGCCCTCTTTCAAACCCCATCGGGTACCAGAGGCTCAAACCCTCCTCCAACCCCATTGGGTACCATAGGCTTAAACCCTCTTTCAAACTTCATCGGGTACTAGAGGCTCAAACCCTCCTTCAACCCCATCGGGTATCAGAGGCTCAAGCCTTCTTTCAAACCCCATCGGGTACCAGAGGCTCAAACCCAATCCTATCCCAGAGGCTCAAGCCCTCGTTCAACCCCATCAGGTATGTAGAGTAGCTACCTGTAGTGTAACCCGCTCAAGACATCCCTTGTATGTGCACTTGGGGGACTCCTTACAGGCACATCTATGCTAAACCTTGTGACCAGAAATATCAAGTCCCCACCCAAGAAACATCTTGAACGGGAACTTGGAGGACTTGTACATACTACTAGATAGTTCACTAGGTTTAGCAGTCAACTGGGGCCCGTAGGAAAGACTCAAGCTCAAGATATCCCTTGCATATGCACGTAGGGGACTCCCTACAGGCACATCTATGCTAAACCATGTGACTAGAAATATCAAGTCCCCACCCAAGAAACATCTTGAACGGGAACTTGGGGGACTTGTACATACTACTAGATAGTTCACTAGGTTTAGCAATCAACTGGGGCCAGTAGGAAAGACTCAGGCTTAAGACATCCCTTGCATGTGCACTTAGGGGACTCCCTACAGGCACATCTATGGCTGTCACTCGGTCAGTTCAAATCGGTTATAGGTATTACCAACTTCAAAACCAAAGCTTTCGGTTTCAAAATTGAGCTATCAATTACCAACCAAAATTTTCGGTTTTTAATCATAACTACCAAATTCGGTATTTCGGTTTTCGGTATTACAAACTTTAGAACAACTAATTCTTTGTAATTAAAATTAGGATGAACAAAACTAGGTTCTTCAATTTTATAGTCATAAACTTTGTACTCATATTCTAATTATAGCTTTCTTTTGTATATATGACATCAAGTTTGAGTCTTTTTCAATAAAACTAGGTTATTTAACCATCTTTAACTAAGTTACTTAAAATACATGTACTATTAATGTAGTATATGTAGTAATGTTCATACTATTATGAAAAAATTTATGTTTATTTCTTAATATACATGTATGTGTATTGAAAACCATAGTATATAAAGCAAATATTTAGATAATCGGTAGATTCGGTATTTACCAAAACCAAACCAACTTTTTCGGTAATTTTCAATTTCGGTTTTATCGGTCTCGGTTACCAAAAGTCGGTTTACCAAACTTAAAACATCGGTTGGTATTCGGTCAGTTTGGTAATTACCAAACCAAGTGGCAGCCCTAGGCACATCTATACTAAACCTTGTGACCAGAAATATCAAGTCCCGACCTAAGAAATATCTTGAACGGGAACTTGGGGGACTTGTACATACTATTAGATAGTTCACTAGGTTTAGCAGTCAACTGGGGCCAGTAGGAAAGACCCAGGTACCAGACCACGGGTCGGGTTCGCATCCTACCTGGATGGTTCGCGTTAGGGACGGCACCCTGGGCACAGAGGGGTCTGGACTTGATCAACGCAATCCATCTAAATATACACCAGAAGGCTGATATAGCTGCAAGGAGACAACATGCGTCCCACATCGAAGATAGAGGAAACCTCTTTCCCTTGCTCGAGTATTAAAGCATCAGCATAACCACCTTTTACAGGTAAAAACTCCTTCATCCATTATTTGTATAGTTCAATGTATATATTAGTATCTTACTTAGGCATCAGAGGGGCATAAACCGTCCGGTACGGTTTATCCCTCTAACGCTGTGCTCTTGGTACAAGATCAAAGAGTTGGATCGGTACCTCAGGCGGTATAGCATTTTGAGTGAGGTACCCGGAGAAAGCCACCAAAAACCACTCCTAAAGAATGTTAGATATTCGAATGTCCTTATCTTAGTCGTTATTATATGACATGCGCACAAATGTGCTTATATTAGCCAAAATTCTAAGAGAGTTATGTACGGCACGAGAATTAGGCTCATGTTAAATTTAGATTTAAAAACTAATTTACCACAAGACAAACACAATTAGACTTCAATTAATGTCTAACCCATTAAGCTAAAGCTTAGCTAGGCCCCGTTTGGGATAGCTTTACTTTAAATAAAAAATCAGGTTTTATTTAAAATTTTAGATTTTATTGTGTTTGGTAAAAAGGTAAAAAACAGCTTTAATTAAAAATTATAAGTCACTGACTGATTATTCTCATAACACAGCAGCAAATAGAGGTGGCAAATGGGCCGCTAAGCACGAGCATGACAGGCTTAAAAGAGGCCCGGCACGGCCCAAGCTCGTTAGTGGCCCGGCACGACCCGAGCACATTAGAATAATGGGTTGGGTTGGGTTGGGCCTAGGAATATTGGCCCATTGGCCGGGCCCGGCACGGCCCAAACATGACATATTGTGGGCCGGCCCGACATAAACACAAAATTTCATTTTGTTTTTAAAAATATTAAAAAACCACAATGATGATATTTGAATATTAGATCTCTTTATTTAAAATCTCATGACAATTCCACCAATGCTATTTCTTTTATGTTGTAAAAATAGTGAAATAAAACATTATATCATTGTTTTGACATAAAGTATTTTCTAAATATTAAATATATGTTTATTAATAAAGACTAATCTCATAATAATACAACTATAGAATGAAGGAAAAAATAATATGATATTAAAACTAAAAGCAATATATTTTGAATAATTTGTTTCTTTTTTTCTTTCTTGTAGTGGAATGTAAAAAATTATTAGAAAACTAATCTTAAAAAGCTAAGATTAAGAAAAACATTGAAGAACTTAATTTATTTTAATTTTTTAAATAGTTAAATAAAATTAATTTTTATTTATTCAAATTAATATTTTAAAATCGTACTTTATTGTGGGTACAAGCACGGCCCGTTTATTGACCCGGCACGAGCACGGCTCGGGACGATATGGGTTCAGGCCATGAGCTGAACTGGGCTTAATGTTTAAGTAAATAGGCCGGCACAAGCCCAATACGATAATAAATTGGCCGGTCCGAGCACGACACGAAGCTCGACCCGGCCCGTTTGCCACCTCTAGCACCAAATAGTTTTTTTTTTTTAAGTCACAACAATCTTAAACTAGCCCTTAGAAGTCATTGTCTGCTTTTATGGGCCTAGATAAGAATTATACTTTTAATTTCTTTGGTGCCGTTAGCGTATGAGCAAGTTTTAAATTAGGCTTTGATTAAATAGACCTCTCTTTGACCTCTAGACAAATGCGTGAGACTTGTGCCTATATTTTGACTTGCTCATGCACTCATCCACCAAAGAAATTAAAAGCAAAGAGTGAGGTTCTTCTATTTCTTGTTTAGGCCCATAAAAGCAGATAATGACTTCTAACTAAGCTTTAGCTTAATGGGTTAGACATTATTACACAAAAAACCTCTAAAGAATTTAAAGGTGGCATTGGCAGGTGGCTAACAACCATCATCCATCAACTCCATGAAAAAATTGATCACTTCACTCCACCTAATGACACAAACCTCCCAATCCCCATACCACAGCCACCTCACATTCTAATTCACTCTTCTCCTAATTTCCAAAACCAAATTTGTAACATCTCAAAAGGGCCAAAAATGAGAAGCAACAAGCCATTTTCCTCGGAAATTACAAGAAGCTAGCCACTTCCCTCATCAGAAAAACTAAGACCCACCACTTGCAGCTTCACAGGGAAAAAGTCCAGCAATAGCAAAATTGCAATAGCAAAAAAGAAAAAGAGAAAAAGGTGGGAGAGACTTGAGATTCAGAGGCTTTTGTGTTTGAAGGCCACACAACAAATCCCCAATTTAACAAACAAAAACAGAGAGTAAAAGAGAGTCTCCTCAACTTCTCAAATCCAATCCCAAACCCCCATTTCACCAATCTCCATAAAGCTCCAAACTTTGAGCTTCAAATCCAATTTTAGCTCATACCCAACTCCTGTTTCTCCTCTAAATCGACTAAAGGTTGCTCCTTTTTCAATTGGGGTTTCAAATTCAAAGCACCCGATTCACATTAGATCACAATCCTCAAAACCCAGTTCGGATCAGCGACATGTCGTGCTCCTCTTCATCGGGGTCGGAGGAGGACGATGAGGGTATCGACTCTTACAGAAAAGGAGGGTACCACGCCGTCAGGATCGGCGATCAGTTCGCCGGCGGCCGATATGTTGCTCAGAGAAAACTGGGTTGGGGTCAATTCTCCACCGTCTGGCTCGCATACGACACCACCAACTCTGTACGCCATTTTCATCTTTGCCTTACATTTTTTTTTTTTATGTGCTCAATCTTTATCATTTATTGGTTCTCAATCTTTTATCATTTATTGACTTGAAATGATTCTGTTTTGTTTGTTTCTGTGGATTCTGATACTTGTTTTGTTTATCCAAGATCTTCTTTTGTTTCTGAATTAGCGGTTCATTGATGAAAGTTTCTGTCTTTAGTTCATTCCATATTGCATTAGCGTTTCATGTGTTGGATATGTGATGCTGATTCTGTGTTTATATGCATCAGTAATGATTGTGCATCAGTTTTGTATGTTTGTGTATTATAGTTGTCAAGTGTCCTATTTATTTCGGTCTGTGGGCGCAGAGCTTTTGCAATAGCTAACATTCTGTGGTCAGTGTCTATTTTCGTGCTTGTTTGCGTTCAGTTTGTGACTATGATTACCCCCATTTCAGTAAAAGGAACGATAGTCCCTTTCAGCAGGACACAAAATTTTAGGTCACTGTAAAGATAAAGGGTGTTCTACTTCTAGGGGCATGCCAGTTAATACAATTTAGCCGTCTGGATGTTTACCTAGCAACCCATTATCTATCCATTATCTATGTGGGAAGAATCTGTTTGGTAATATGCTTCATGGACCAGCGTTTTGGCTTTCTTCTTTTCTCAATGCATTTACTTTGGTTCCCAAATGTTTGCATCATCTTATTATGCTTTTGTGTTTCTAGACGTACGTTGCTCTTAAGATTCAAAAAAGTGCAGCTCAATTTGCTCAAGCTGCTCTCCATGAGATTCAAATTCTTACGGCTATTGCGGAAGGTGACTCCTCGAATTCAAAGTGTGTTGTACGACTGATTGACCATTTTAAGCACGCAGGCCCAAATGGGCAGCATTTATGCATGGTCCTGGAGTTCCTTGGTGATAGCTTACTTCGGCTGATCAAGTACAACCGGTATAAAGGTCTTAAGTTGAATAATGTTAGGGAGATCTGCAAATGTATATTGATGGGTCTGGATTATTTGCATAGAGAACTTGGTATAATCCACACTGACTTAAAACCAGAAAATATTCTTCTCTTTAACACCATTGATCCCACCAAAGATCCCGTCAGGTCTAAATTCACCCCAATTCTTGAAAGGCCTGAAGGAAACCTGAATGGTGGGGTCACCATGAGCCTTATTGAGAAAAAACTCAAAAGGAGGGCAAGGAGAGCAGTTGCTAAGATTTCCTTGAGAAGGGAATCTATGGGAGGAGGTGAAGCTCCCAAGTCTGAAAGAAACATGGATGGGGTTGATGTAAGGTGCAAGGTTGTTGATTTTGGGAATGCATGTTGGGCTGACAAGCAGCTTGCAGAAGAGATACAAACGAGGCAGTATAGAGCTCCTGAGGTTATTCTCCGATCGGGTTATACCTACTCAGTGGATATGTGGTCATTCGCTTGCACAGCCTTTGAGCTTGCGACAGGTGACATGTTGTTTGCTCCGAAGATGGGACAAGGCTTTAGTGAGGATGAGGTATATTTTCAACTTTATATATCATTCCGATTAGTAGTCATAATCATACTCTTTGTTTTCAAATATGACAATAGAAAGCCAATGTATACCCTTCATTTCTGACACTGAAAATTTAATCTGCAAGTAGAGGACTTTCTCTCTGTGAATTTATGGTATCAAATTGTCTTTAATTCCTATTGTTATTTGATATTTAATCTAGTTCGTTTGTGTAATTTGGCCAAGTTATGTTTCCAAAACCCTTCTTCCTGACTGCTTTGCAATTGATATAGCGATTGGATTGATTTCAGGATCATCTTGCTTTGATGATGGAGGTCCTTGGAAAGATGCCTCGAAAGGTGAGATCCATCATTGCACTCCCACAGTTCTTTAATAACTTCATCTAATTCAATTTGTCTCTCATGGCTGGGTTTGCAGGTAGCCATTGGAGGAGCTCGTTCCAAGGATTATTTCGACAGACATGGCGATCTAAAAAGAATTCGGAGGCTGAAATTTTGGCCACTTCATAAATTATTGATCGATAGATACAACTTTTCCGAGACTGATGCTCGGGAGTTTGCAGAGTTCCTCTGTCCCATTTTCGACTTTGCACCAGAGAAGCGGCCAACCGCTCAGCAGTGCCTTCAACATCCGTGGCTCAATTGCATTACTACGACTCAGGGCTAGGTGAAAAACACATGAAATGTGGAAAAGGTGAATGTTGGGATGAGCAACCTTCAGAATGAGGTTGGCAAGTGAAGAAGGGAATGAAGGAGAGGAAGTTACATCTACCACACTGTTTTGACGCCGCCACCTCAACCGCCCCCCCGTTTGACCATTGATTTTGTGGTTTAATTTTGTTTGTACGATTCTAATAAGATTCTTGATTATTTTTTTTATTAACTATAACTATAAGAGATGTAAATTAGTAATGATTTTTGTGAGCAAAATGACGTCATAATTCAGATAGAGAATTTGACTGTCGTAAAATGTATGCCCTGGTGGCTTGTAAACTATAGCTGACCAGAACGGTACCCATCTGTGTTATCCACATTTTTTATACTGATATTGATTGAATGACTTTATTTGTTCTCTTTTTCATGTTTCCTTTCTTATGCTCGGTGTTCTATAGTGTTCTGTAGTATTCAAATCCTGAAGCTGTGAATTGTTCGAGTAACTCATTGTAGAGGGCATATTAAATGCATTGCTTGGGAGCAATATTAGACCAAGTTTTAGAGTGTTTATAAGACTCTACCTTAAAAGGGCTGCCCTTTAAATGTGGCTAGTGGTCCTTGACAATAATGATTAATTGATGTGTAACAAATCAATGGACGAATGAAATGGCTTTCAAGTTCAATCTGAAAGTGAAGTGGCATATACGACCTTCTCGATCAAGTGCTCAACTGATAACTCAAGCGTGGTCACTACTCCATTAATAAGTGGTCACTACTCCATAAATAAGTGGGCCCATGTACATAGTGTTGCATGAATATATCATACTAGACTTGATACAATCGTATATTGAAACTTTTGAATGTAAATAACTGAAAATTATAAGCTCATTGTTTGGAGAACACCGGATGCAATGACTAAATTAACGACTTTCCAGTTTCGGACTTTTAATACTGCATAGCATTATAAAAAAATAAAATAAAAATTCTGACTATATAATTTTCGGGTTTTAACTAAACGCCTAAATTTGATATACCATGATCCCACTAACAGATTTTTTTACCACTAACCCCATTTAATAGCTAAAAGACTATTTTAGACAAAACTCAATTATCAAATTACAAGCACGCCACACTCTCTCTTCTCCTATCGTTGACACCGACGACGGCCCCTCTCTTTCTCAAATCCCTCTATGATTTCGACTTTCACTGGTGCCGGCGACATCATAGTGGGGTTGGCGGTGATGACGAAGCGGTGAGGCCACGATTTTTTGGTGACTTTTGGAGAAGGTCAGCCTCCGGCAGTGATCGGATTAGAAGCGCAGACCACCTTTTTGCTTCACTCTCTCTCTCTCTCTCTCCGGCGAAATCCCCTAATATGTAGGATTTAGCAAACCGTGAAGTCTCATTCTCTTAGACTCTCCCTCTATCTACGACTGTGGCTTCGATGGAACTCAGAAAGAATGAATGCAAGGGAGTGTTTAATTGGTATCCTATCGTAGTATTCTTTTAACTTAATTCCGTACTCTGGGACTAGGGTCTGATTGATGTTGAACAATGACCTTATAGATATGTATAGTAAATGTGGTAAATTGGGAATTGCATGTGAGATGTTTAATAGAATGTCTTAGAGAAATGTGGTTTCCTGGACAGCTTTTAATGTGTGGCTACGTAAACAGTGACAATGCTAAAGGGTCATTATCTCTCTTTTTCAACTAATCGTAAGGTGTCTGGGATCTTGAGCATTGCTGATCATGGAATGCAAATTCACAGTGTGTGCGCTAAGTCTAGTTATGAATGGGTTGCAGTTGTGCGCAATTGTTTTCTTTAAACACTATCATAGTATTCACTGTAAGTCATTTTAGGGTAAGAAAGAGAAAAAACAAAGTAATGGTTTTGTTGACGAGGATGGTCCAGCACGTTACCGAGATGGATATGCCAAGTTGAGGTCATTGACTTATATTTCTCTAGATTTGTACAGGGTAAACTAATCTATTTATTTCTTGGTTTATTTTGTAAACTAATCTCTAATGCAAGTTCTAATGAAATTACTTGTTTTTATTTTTCAATACGATTTGATTACTAAATTTTTTTAAATCAAGAATAATCTTCATTTTTCATTGATTATTGCCCCCCCCCCCCCCAATAAAAAGTTTATTGTCCCCCAATAAACTTTTTATTGGAGGTAATAAAAAATTTATTGGGGGCAATAAAATGTTTATTGGGTATTATTTGAAGGCAATAAAACCGGAATCCGGCGGCCTGTCGGGGGATTCCGGTCTCCTGTCACAGGAGTCTGGTGGCCGGTCACCGGAGTCCAGCGAAGTTTCTGATGACTTTTCTCTCTCTAAGTGACAAAGAAGGAGAGGACAAAATTGTCCTAAAAATAAATAAATAAAACAATAAAAAATACTTAATTTGGTATTACGGCAAAAGATATGTAATTTATTTGGTAATGAGGAAATCTCATAAGATGTTTTGGTAAGTGAGGTTAGTGTAGCTCAAATTTGGGTAAATAACATTTTCTCTATATTTTTTGTGTTTTGAAATATTGAAATTTCAGACCGTGAGCTGTTGGATTCACTTATTAAATAACGACTATAAAAACTAGTGACTTCTCGACTCTAGAGTTTTAGTACTACTGTATAGCAATACTTCGTCTTTTAGGGACTATAATTATTCTGCAGTAAATCAGGGCGATTAAGTAATCAGGTGTTATGATATAGAATCTCAATTCTCTAGTAAATCCGACATCTTTATTATATTCTCTATATTTATTTTTTTGACTTTCGATTAAAAATTAAAGTAATATCGTGCATATGGTAAACTCATCTAGCTACATGCCAAACACGTCGAAAAAGCTATATGCCAAAAGTAAATGATAACAACTAGACGGGGGTGATCCATGGACCATAAGTAATTAATTACCGACCAAACTCATCGTAGATTACGGAGACGACCCGTATTTACTTTACACCACATTCTCGGCTGTCTGTAATTTTCAATTAAGATTTGCTCCCAGCGCAGATCCCAATGACTGTTGCACCTCTTACTTTAATCCCAGCAACAAGACAAGACTCAAAATTCTCTTAATAAATTAAAAGCCGGCATTTCGTATTCATATTCACTCATCTCATCTCATTTTTGATTTCAAGCATCATATGCTCCGAAACATGATAAAGTCCGTTTCTTTACTCGAATGAATTTCAGTTAAAGATCGGAATCGCGAAAGAAAGAAACTTTAGTGTGTTCTTTAGCATGTTTACTAAGGCCAAACAATTACAGCAGATCAATTCCAGTTTCATACTGAACCATGATGTAGATCTCTGAATAAACAGCTCAATCACAGTGTGTTAAGGAAGGACAATCATTGATGCAGTTTTTTATTGCCGGCAAGATCTCCAAGATCGGCTGCTTATTAATTCATGGATTGGCTCAATTATATAACCAGTGAACCATCATTATCCCATACCAGAAGAATTTAAAGAACTTCAATGCGAATGAGAATCTGAGATTGAAGAACAAAATTTGCGAAAGAATATGATTTACCAAGGAAATTGACATTGTTATTACATCTATCATCATCATCAGCACAAGCGCAGAAATTATTGTTTGCAACATATCAACAAACACTACCCAAATGAATGCATCCATCCCTATTACCTCAATTCAAGCTCTGCTGTCACAAGAGCTCCGGGCAAATTCGGACTGTAAAGCACGAATGGGATGCAAGAAATGTAACATCTAAATTTACATATGTAGTCAGTTCAAGTTGATTACAACAAAGCCAAAATAAGCACAAAAAAAGAAGAAGAAGAAGAAGAAAAAAGAAGATGAAAACGAAACAAGCCGTTTCTATAAGTGAAGGACATTGATGAATCCTACCTCAGCTATCCAATCCTATCTCACCTGTTGCCACAATTTTATTTCAACATCATGATTGCATGACTTTATTTTGCTTCACACATGCAGGTGCCTTGAACTCCTGGCATTTCCACACCGGTGTGGGCTCAATAGGCAGCATACTATCAGCAGACGACTCTGCAGGAAACAAAGGCTTGTTTCCAGCGGTTGGATTTCCCATGTTCATATCAGTTAGTGGGGAGCTTCTTGCACCCACATCTTCTTTAGGATTTGCCTGATCCCTAAAAGTGCAAACACTTAAGGGCAACTTTTTTAGCTTCACTCGGCCCCTTTTTTTACCACTAGTAGGCATATCGTCCCAATTTTTCTCTTTTGTTTGACTTGATTCTGCTTCCCCATTATCCATCTCCGATCGACCAGATTTATCATTTCTATATGCTTTTTCAGCTGCTTTATTTTTGTACATGTCAAGGATGGTGTCTTCAAAATCGAGCTTACCTGCCACAGCATGACCATTGCAACCAGATGCAGGGTCTTGATCCAATACTGTACTTCCATTGGAAACCCTAGCTACCTCTGAACTCTGTGAGATTTTAGGCTTCTTGTGTTTGTGACCCTTAGAGTCAGAACCTGATGGATTCTTTGAGATTCGTGGTGAGCTATTAATAGCTCTATGCAACTTCCGGGCCAACTCTTCATCTTTCTTACAATTCTCAATTGGCTGATATTTTTTGTACAAGAGCTGAACTGGGACATGTTTCTTGAGCTTGTTCTTTTTCAGGTGTTTCTCCTTGCTGGCTATTTCGTCCGAGAAAGAGGCAACCAAATCTAAAGCACTCTTGGCTGCAGCCACTGCCTTTGCAGCTATTGCAGCTTTCTCTTCAGCTGCAGCTCTTGCATCTTCTGCAGCCTTAACTGCAGCAGTAGCAGCCGATTTTGAGACCTCTACCAACTCCTCGGGTGAAAGATTAGGATCATGAGAAGTCAATATTCTGTTTAAACGTGTGTTGAGTTCACTTGAAGAAGGCGATGAAGAAGAAGAAGCAGAAGCAGAAGCCGAAGCCGAAGCTGTTGCTGACACTAGAGACAGCCATGAACTACTATCACCCTCCGGACTCTGTTTCTTCAACCCAGCAAGCAGACGCTTTCTCGGGGGTAAAAGGACATCAGCATCCAAATGGTTGACATCACATAAGTTACCCTCCATAGGTCTGCTTACGAAAAAAGAACTACACCGAAATGACGATCACTCTCCACACAAAGAAAATGACCATTCCATCTACATAACAGTAACAATTAAACCTTTAGCATCAGGTTTTCATTCACACAAGAAATGAAATATATAACTGATTAGGAAAACCCTAGGAAAAAAAAAAATCCACATACTAAATCGGTAAATCCAAAATCAATTCAAAACCATTGTCAATCAGATCAACAAAGACAGATGCTCATGCTTACTCCAAATCTAGGTTTTGGACGCCTTTGATTTCGGCTAACTCTAAAAACCAATAACCTAACTAAATCCCTAGTAATCACATAACTAAACTGAGTTTCCTTTCTTCTCTCTCGATCTTTATACTAACAAAACCAACCAACATGACAAAACCACAAATTATCTCCCCTTATCCAAACCCTCGAAAACTTTCCGAAAAGCAAACAAATTCACACCAACGTCCACCAATTCAACTGAATTGCGACAAACAGAAATCCAAACACAGCTGAATCTCAAGCATCGGAAATTACAGAACACAATTCAAATTCCAACCCAAATTAACCCACCAAACAAACAAAGATCGGCCGCAGCCGAGAATTCAATGAATCAGAATCAGCACCAATCCGCAATCACAGACACTCAAAAATTAACCGCAATTCCCACAAATCATTGCTAAAGTTTAACCGTCATTTCGGAAAATTTTGACAGAGCGATCAAAACAGAGGAGAGATGGCAAGAGGGAAACTTACCTGATCCTTTAGGGTGGGAAATTTGGACAGCCCGAGATACACACGGACTAGTGTGAATTAGGGTTTCAGGGGAGGAAGAGAGAACAGAAAAAAATCAGGGTGGTGAGGAATGGAAGATGGAGTTTGTTGTTTGTATTTTTATATTTCTTTTTTTTCTTTTTTTTTCTGTGTCGGAAAGAATTTCGATTGGTTCTGGTTCTGGTTCTAGAACCCCAAATCCCACATAAAATTTAATCTTTTACCCCCTTTTTTTTTTACCATGGCATTACAATCCTTTTGAATTTTTTTTTTCCAAATTTTGATTTATTTATGGATGTGCATGTATTTTCTTCTTATTTTAGAAACAGGAATTGTTTAACTAACTTGGACATTGAAGAAATAAATGGGGTTAATTTGGATGTAGATCATGTAGGGCATGCAAAAGTTTCTAATAATTGTTCACATTTTAGTATGTTTGTTTTTATAGTATGTGATGGTTCGGATTGGATGTAATTGAATGATCATTTTGGACTGTCTGACGCAAACCGTCTTACTAACGAATTACATAATTACTCGTATATTCAGTTTTAGATTCTGTTTCAGAGTTAGACGACAAATATAATCAGGTCTACGTATCATCTGAAATCAACGAACTAACTTGTTGGCTAGTGATATTTCTCGCGTATTTAATGAAACATGTTTTACAGCTGAATCAGATCCTCAATACGATCATCCACTTCTCCTAGCTTGTTTTACCCTAAACCTATTTACTATAGCCGAAGGTTGGGATGAGATCAGCCCTAAGTATGAAAAATTGGCATGGGTAGATTGGTAATTTAGGGAAGGAACACATCCTATTTGGATAAAAAAATAGACCAAGAAAGGACATTTGAGACATGGCTCTCTGTCCATAATCCGCGTCATCAAGCGAAACGGATAACGACTTAAAATTTACTTTACCCCCCGCGGGGAATTTTGGACAAGTTGCTTCAGCGACCAATCAGATCTCAGGACCACAGCCGTCAAAAGATAAAAAGCGGAAATATTGCTCCGCCACGACGTGTGAGGGTTCCAAAGCACCGCCCAATCACGGCCTTCCACCTGTAACACTCCCTTGGCCGCGCGGTGTGAGTTTATCAAACCTCACAACAAACGGTGGCAGTTAAAAAACTCCCCCCCACAGTAGTAAGTACAGACCAGACTGAGAAACTCTAACCGCCATTTTTTCTCTCTCTCTGCCCTTTTTGAAAACCGGAGCTCTGAACCTCTCAAACGTCGTCGTTTTCAGCTAAGCCCCCCTAAACCCTAAGCCTAAGCCGAAGAGCCCAAATCGAATTCGCAGGTGAGCGAAAGACCCATTTCGATTTGCCGATGCGTTTTGACCAAAGACGTTTTCTTTGATTGGTTTGCCGCGGAATTTTGGGATTTTGAAGACTGTGAAATCTTTTTGGGTTTGATTTTTAGGGTTCCGATGAGGAGCTTGAGGCGGTTGCCGGAGGCAGTTCGGAGCTCGATTCGGTCTGGGGTGATTCTGTATGACGTGGCTAGGGTTGTGGAGGAGCTCGTCTTTAATAGCTTGGACGCTGGCGCAAGAAAGGTAGTAACTTTTGGGGGTTTTGGTTCATTTTAAGCGAGTAGGGGTTATGGTAAAAGAGTTGATTAGTTTGGTAAAATGTTAATTTTGTTGTTGCAGGTGTCAGTTTTCGTAGGAATTGGGACTTGTTATGTGAAAGTAGTTGATGATGGTCAGTACTAGTTGTCTCAATTGGGTTAAAATCTAACTTGGTTTCAGTTTTCATAGCTTAATTATGTGTATTTAATCTTGTTTTTACTTGTAGGATGTGGGATTACTCGTGATGGATTGGTGTTGTTGGGAGAAAGATATGGTAAAGTTATCATTTGCTTTAATAAATATCGCAGTAGTTACTGAGTGGCAGTGAGCCTAGTTACATTATCTTGTGTGGATTTGGTAGTTGTTCATAAGATGCTATATTTGATGTATGAGCAGCCACGTCGAAGTTTGAACAATTTACTGAGGCGGATGCTGCAAGTGTGAGCTTTGGTTCCAGAGGGGAAGCACTGGCTTCGATTTCTGACGTGGCATTGCTTGAAGTTGTAACCAAAGCTTCTGGGAGACCAAATGGGTATCGCAAAGTGATGAAGGTGTAGTTTCGTTACTGTTCTGGGTTTTCTGTTTGTAACAGAATTTGCTTTAATGCAGGCTTGGCTCGGGTTGACTTTCCTCTATTTTTCTCAGGGATTCAAATGTTTGTATCTTGGGGTAGATGACGATAGGAAGGATGTTGGCACAACAGGTAGGGACCTGTCATGATTCCTGTTGTCTTCATTTGAGCTTGTGAAGTTGTTCTTTATTACATCTTGGTTTACGAAAATGGATTTCCGCTAAGCTAATCATAAAACTACCTTTTATTGGTGAATTCCATTACATTATGCCCTAATAAATGCTTGTTCACAATGTCTTTCTACTAATTCTATCTGGAATAAGTTGTTTAATCACCTGCTTCTGCTTGCAGTTGTTGTTCGTGATTTGTTTTACAATCAACCAGTTCGGAGGAAGTGCATGCGATCCAGGTTCCACTCTTGGATCATTTTAACTTTTTATCTGGTTTATAACTATGTACAAGATTTTCTCTCAACTGCCTGAAACAAGATTATGCAATGATGAAACTGACTTAAACTGCTTTGTGACTTGCATTCTGGAAGCCCGAAGAAGGTATTGGACACTGTCAAGAAATGTGTACACAGGATCGCACTGGTGCACTCAATGGTTTCCTTCAAAGTTGTCGATATGGAGAGGTGCCTTCTAACATAATTCTAGGTGAAGAATTTGCGGTTGCTGTTATTTATTTATTTATTTTTGATTTACATATTTGACTCTGTGTAGTGAGGATGAGCTTCTTCGTACCATTCCTTCTCCTTCTCCCATGACATTATTGGAAAGTGCTTTTGGGAGCGAGGTCTCTGATGCACTTCACAATTGAACATAAGTGATGGCAAATTAGAGCTTTCTGGATACATATCTACTCCTTGCTATAGTCTCGCCATTAAGGTAGGAGATTGGTATTAATTGTTTAGGTGATTAACCATCTACTTCCACTATTATGAGTATCCTTGTTCTAATTTTCCAAACATTTTTTTTTGGCAGGCCATCCAATGTTTCTGTATCCTTCTCTGCTCATTTTTATTTATAAACAATGTTGTCAATAGGGGGATCTTTTGTTCGAGAGGATCTATATTTTTTTCTTTTGTTTTTGTCCTTCACCATTACAGATATTAATTCACGGTTCATTTGCAAAGGACCAATTCACAAATTGCTTAATCAATTGGCCTCTAGCTTCGAATGCTGGGACCCAGGGACAGCTGTTGTTGGATCCCGCAACAGGAAGAGAAATAGACCTCAAGCATTCCCAGTTTATGTCTTGAATTTAAGTTGTCCCCAATCATTCTATGATTTAAACTTTGAACCATCGAAGACATATGCTGAGTTCAAGGTAATTTTTCTTGTTTGACATTAAATCTTGCTATGCAGGTCATATATAGTCTGCAAGTCCAATACAGGGGTTATTATAAAAGTGTAGACAAGAGGTTTAGTGTTTAAAAGATAATATACTTATTTCTCAATGATTTTTTTCGCCAGGATTGGGATCCTGTACTCAACTTTATTGATAAGGCCATTCAAAGCTTCTGGAAGGAAAAGCTATCCTATGGTATACCTTTATCCGTGGCTTCTAGCTGGGAGCTTCACTCTCTTTTTCCTTTCTTTTATATATATATAATGTTTGGTGGCATAGAGAGGTATTAACCTCTATTACATTTCTAGTAGAATCTGTTTGTATATATATATAGAGAGGTATTAACCTCTATTACATTTCTAGTAGAATCTGTTTGTCATGGAGCTGATATACGAAGAGAAGGTCAAATGTGGGAGGAACGTGACAACACTGTATCTGTAGATGAAGTAAGAAATAGGTTTTGTCACATTTTCATTTGATAATGGTGTGAATTGAATCTGACCATCTTGGTTCACTTTCCCTTGGCTTATATCCTTTTTTCTTTCCTCCTTAAAAATGCTAGATTTGCTGGATGTAGATTTGTCAGAAATGTCTCCAATAAGGAAAAAGAGGAGCAGGATACAAGATCTTGAGACTTCTCCTGACATTATGAAGATTCTAAGTAAAGAGGGCAGCGATGTATCTCAGAGGAAATATATCAGAATTCCATTTGACTACTTGCATGAAAATACTGATGATGTCAAAGGCTTCAAAGATCGAGATAGTGAGATTGATTTTCGTCATGATAGTGACTATTCATTTCAACCACGGGATCAGAATCTTGCTAAATGTATGGTCGCAACAACTCTGAAGAGGGAAAATCATAGTTGGATGTCTGATATCAATTTTTCACCTGATGAAGATTGTATGATGGATAGTGGCTACTCTGCTGCCAAAAGATCCAGTAATTTGGAAGATAATATGTTTACCTCAGCATGGCAAGATCAGCGCTTTAAACTCTGTGCTAGTGTTAACAAGGGTTCAGCAGATACTGGAGTATCACATCATGATTTCAGTAGCAATGTAGAGGTCACCTGTGATTTAAGACAACCTTTCCTCAATAGTTGTTCCTTCCGAGGAAGGCTTCTATCTGAGAGGGATTTGCTTACAGAAAGTGGGATTAAATGTCAAAATGATTACTTTGGGAGCAAGAGAATGCAGGATGGCTCTTACAACACTTTAGACTTTTCAGAAATTGATGGCAGCAGCAAGAGAATTGGTGTGGTTCTTATAACAGTGTAGAAGTTCCAGATATCTCCTCAATGACTTCATCCCCAGGGATGGTTTCTAGTGCTCAGCCCTATGCCAGAGTTAGATCAAAGTTTGACCCGTTTGCAGAGTTTGACCCTCTGTCAAGAGCTAATTTGAATTCAATTACGTCCTGTAAGGGCCGTTTAGATGAGGCAAGTTTAGACATGAGCGAAGAGTATATTGGTTCGTGCAACCAGACCTTAAAAACTGAATGGTACTCTGTGACATCCAATCCGTTATCCCAAAGTACCTATTTGGATTTTGAACCTTTCTCTAATGAAGACTCAGTTGAGGGCATTACAGATATAAATATGATAAGAGGGATACTGACAAATATTTTGTTGATGCTGAAGAATTTGAATGCAGCTTTGGATCGGATATAGTGTCAAATATCAGAGAACACTGCATTACAGATATAGACTGTGGACTAGGTTATAATGACAATGCTGGTTCTAGAAAATTCCTTCACCAAGACAATATAGATAGAGAGTTTTCTACTGGACGCCAAGGTAAATTAGCTTATGAGACAGACTGGTTAAGCTGGCATTCACGCAGCAAAGATAACATTTGTATTGACATGCATAATAGACATGAGGAGCAGTCAAAATATCAGGATTGTCTCAAGAATCATGTTTTAAACAGAAGATCGATACGAAGCCACTCAGCTCCACCATTTCTAGAAGCAAGAGGAAGTACTTCACTTTAAATCATCCTGCGACAACAGCAGGCAAACATGATGCACAAACCTTCCATGATTCAGCTACTTATCCAGGTATTGTGATGTGAGTTGCCCTTTCAGAATTGGCAGCCAGCTTATGCAGATGCCAGCTAGCTAATACACTTCTTAATGTGCAGAAGCTGGCACAGTGAAGGATCTCTGTCAACCTCGTAATGGTAATCATCAAAATTTGAAGACAACTTCTGTGGAGGATTTATTGTTAGACCCAGGTACTTGACCTTCAAAAATTTTGTACCACTCATACTATATTTGCTTTCAAGGGGCAGACTTTAATTCCAACTTTACCAAATTTTCTTTTAGACCAGATATTAACCTGGTGCAAGCAAGATGCAAAAATTGGAAATGTTTGAACAATCTAAAAGGTCTGAGGTTCAAGCCACAGCTCCAATTAAAGGTATCTTATTTTCCTTATTCAAGAAGTGTAATCAACATTTGATTGAGCTTGGGCTCATTGGTTATTATAAGATTACATCTTTAGCATTTAGTGGTCAAATGTTGGCCCTAATCCTAGTCATTTTCAGAAATTATATCCATGAATCAAGATTCACTGAATTGTGGGACCAAATGGCGGAATTGTTGTCCCCAAATTACAGTAAGTAATATGTTTTTGAAGGTCTGATACAAAACATGAGTTAATTGCTGTACCATCTTGCCAAAAATTATAAAGTTGGATTCTTTCAATCTACTTATAATTGTGAATATAATATGTGATGCAGAGCAAAAGTAAAGTGCACGGTGTTCAAGATGGAAATGATATACTTGACATATCTTCCGGATTCTTGCATCTTGCTGCTGACTCATTAGTTCCTGAATCTCTCCATAAGAACTGTCTCAAGCATTCCAGAGTTCTTCAGCAGGTGGATAAGAAATTTATTCCAGTCATGGCCGGCCAAACACTTGCTGTTATTGACCAGGTCCGTTTCTTGGATATCTTTTTCAAGTTTGAATGGCAAGGGAAGCAATTCACTTCACTTATAGATTACAAGGTTACAATAGAGCTTTCCTGCATCTAATCGAATAGTTTTAGTCTCCAAAAATTGGCCTTCACAGAGAATGAGACCAAGAAATTGGAGAGAAGTTTTATAGGATATCTTACTTGCTCAAATTTTTTATCACAATAAGATAGAACTGTCAGTCTTGCAGGTAGATTCCCACGTGTATATATACCAGTACATGCAGCTGTTAAAGAAACAAACTTGCATTCACATACTGATCTAGACACCTTTAAACTAGTGATGCTCACAAGCACAAAAGTGCAGGCAGAGTTCTGACTACGGCAGAAACTTTTTTTCTACAGCATGCTGCAGATGAAAGGATCCGATTGGAGGAGCTGCGTCACAAGGTCTCGATTTTTTTCTGTTAGATCTCTTGGAAATGATACATGTGTGTGTGTGTGCGCGTTTTTTTTTTTTTTTTTGGTGGCTTACTCAATTAGTTGAATACGTAGGTTTTGTCTGGAGATGGAGAAGCAAAGACCGTTACTTTTCTGGATTTTGAACAAGAGCTGGTATGTTGTGTATTTTATGCTCCTTAAAGTTTCAATGGCTAACTTCTAATGACCCTTTGGTTCTTATTATGATATACAGGTGCTGCCAGAGATTGGTTACCAGTTACTGCATAACTATGCTAAAACAATAGAAGAGTGGGGTTGGCGCTGCAACATACATGCTCAAGATTCAGGGTCTTTCAAGAGGTACTTTACTTGTCCTTCCTGGTGTCAGCATCCAGCATTATGAACATTAACACAATTACTTGCTAGACTTCTTTATTGCTGATTTGTGGTTCAGGACCTGAACTAGTGTCTGGCATATACTTACTGTTGTTTGACACCCTAGAAGATGATAAACTCGTCTAACTTAATTGCTCCTTTTAGTTGGTTTTGTTGTTCCATGCGTGGCCTTGCAAAATGATGATAATTTGGAGACTTGTTATAGATCAACTCTACATATTTTACATTATTTTCTGAGAGAACTTCTGTTAGCCTGATTTTATTGCAATTGTGACATTTAACAGGAATTTGAATTCCCTTCACAGGCAGCCAACCGTCATCACACTTATTGCGGTGAATTACCATTCCTTGTCTTCTTTAATTTTTCCATTCACCCTCTTTGAGCTCAAACCTGGCGAAGTAGGATCACCTATCTCTATTGTTTTGTTTAACAGAGTCATTGGTTGAAAATTATTGTCAAATCAGTCACTTTAAATACTATAATGAAGCTGCCTCCAAAAGTTATTAATACCATCTGTTGTATAATGACATTCAGGTTCCCTGCATCTTAGGTGTCAATTTATCTGATGTAGATCTTATGGAATTTCTTCAGCAGGTAATACATATATACAGCACTGCCTCTTTTTATAGTTTTTCTTTTTTTCCTCTTATTTTGTATCCGTGTATTCCCCTCATAATAACACAGCTTTCTGTTCGATTTTTAGCTTTCTGATACAGATGGATCATCAACAATGCCACCATCTGTTCTTCGAATCCTAAATTCTAAAGCATGTAGAGGTAAATGCCAAATCTCGTACTCTCAGTTTTGTTCAATGATTGGGATTATGAATTTTAAGCCAGGCTTAATCATATCGTAAATTATCTGAACCATTTAGCGTACATTTACATTGGTAATTTGTATGTAAATGGTTTTCTTTCATTCTTCTTCAAGCGTTTTCCTTGCTTTTCTTGCTCAGGTGCAATTATGTTTGGGGATTCCTTGCTACCTTCAGAGTGTTCCCTCATCGTTGATGAGCTAAAGCAGACCTCATTGTGTTTCCAAGTAAGTCATCTTTTCAGGCTACTAGACATCTCAAAGAGAGAGAAAGAGGCCGGCTTATTTTATTCTGAATTCTAAAACAACTTGATTTGTTTTGAAGTGTGCTCATGGTCGACCAACAACTGCCCCACTAGTAAATTTGGAAGCGTTGCACAAGCAAATAGCTAAGATTGCATCTTTGAATCTGAACAATGGTGCAGATCAGGCGTGGCATGGGTTACATCAACATGAGCTTAGTCTTGCACGTGCAGAACAACGTTTAAACTCGGCTAGAAGCTAGAATGATGAGAATCTTCCAGCGTTCTTTCAAAATTGTAATGTCCCTACATGTCTACAATGGACACGTTCACTTGCTGCTCACATTTTTTGTACCAAATGTATAGCTTCCTTCCGAACAAATAAATTTTTTCTTATAGCGATTGCTGATCATGTAAATTACTTACCTTTTCACATAAAGAAAGCTTTTTTTTTGGTAGTCCATGTGTGATTACAGCTAATCAATGATTGTTTCCAGTAATGGGCGGTTTTAAATCAAATGACCTAATCAGTACAGTTGATGCCTTGATGGTGCGTGGTTATTGTATCTTTGGTGTCGAGGCATGCATTTGATAAACTAGGATTTCAATCTGCCTATTATGCCGACGAGACTTTCGTCGGTCAATTTTCCTTTTTTTGAAAATAAGAATAATTTTTCAGATGTTTATTTCGTTGCCAAAGGTGATTTGCATTTATATTTTTTGAAAATAGGATAGAAGACTTTTGCTGACAAATTCCATCGATAAAATCATTTTGGAATTTTTATTTTAAAAAAAATTGAAATGAAGCGATTTTGCCGACGAAATTTCGTTGCAAAGGAAAAGGAAAACTATATGTTATCGACCAATTGTAAAGTTCAGCTTACGACTTTGATCCAAGTGTTAATCACAGCTTGATTACCAACCACTGTTTAGAGTAAATTAATATGCGATTTACCATGATGCTTTACGTGTATGAGACAGATCACATGCTCATTACCAATCTGGTTTAACCTGCCCTGTTTCCATTTGAATCATGTTATTCTTTATTTTTCAGTTTAGTACCTTAACATACAAAACTAAGAAAACATTTAGCAGACCAAGCGTCTAATGCAACTGAGTCATCCATAGAGCAAGTAGCATCAGTCAAGTAAAGTTATCACGACGGCGAAAGAAACAAAAGACAGAAGAGAAGGGGGTACAGTTTCCGGTTCAAAAATGAGAATAACTCAAGCACTGATTAGATTGCTATGCCCCAGCATGGCATTACCAAAACTTGAATTTACATTGATTTCATATCAGC
Source organism: Rosa lucieae (assembly GCA_024704745.1). Classification (NCBI taxonomy): domain Eukaryota; kingdom Viridiplantae; phylum Streptophyta; class Magnoliopsida; order Rosales; family Rosaceae; genus Rosa; species Rosa lucieae. Next base: position 8,684,429 of record CM045493.1, read on the forward strand.
AATTGTACAGTGTGACTTCTGTAACTGATTGAAAAAAGGAATCGCCTCTAGTCTTGTACAAATCACAATCTCTTCGATCATCCTCCTCATCCGCTGACTGGAAATAGAAGTTGTACCGGTTGGAATCTTAGGGAGCTAATTGATCTATAGATTGTTCTAGTTGCTTGAGCGCGCCAAACTTCAAATGCAAACTTGATGATCTTCATCATCTGTCTTCCTTACATGTGTCTAAGCTTTCTTTACTACCAGTAGCAGCACACAAGGCCTTCCAGATGGGGGCCAACATTTTCATAGGGGGACGTAATTCCTGGAAAATGAATTCAACTTTCACAAGCCAAATAAAGTGAATGAACCTAAAAGAAAAGGATAGGTCCTTTAGTCAATCACAATTTTTCACATATTATTATTTTTCTAAGTTCATAATCACCTCCCAGTAGTCAGTTCCCTAGAACTTATATCTGCAGTTTCATCACATTTATGCCTCCTAATAGCTTCTTAAAGTTTCCAAGAATATAGTGTACCTTAAAAACTAGCACCAAATCTGCTTCTCCATGTACAATGAAAGACAGGCTCCAGTAACAAGTAACAGGAGTCACACATTCTAGTAGCACAGGTTTCAAAATCTTGTCAATAGGAACAAAGCGACGAGCAACTCTTCCACTAAATGGAGGAAAATGAAAAAAAGACGATTAGGAAAGCATGTGATTATACAGAGTTATAAACTTGATATTAAGTTAATATTACTAACTATTAAGCATACAGTTCCACCAAATTGAACTCGTATATAGAATGTAACTAACAAACATTGTATAAAAAGCTACCTCTTATAATGAGTTTCAAGTTGAACTCCAAAGGCTGGCATAACCACAACAGACTCTGTCATTAATGCACTAGACAAGGTGAAAACATGACACGATATAGCAAACCTTCTTGTAATTGCAAAAACACACCAGTACCAGTTCAAATAACCAAAAGCCCCGCAAATTTACCTTTTGTAACACCCTTCCAAAGCAACTTTACAAGGAATGCATCTAAAAGGAAACTCCATAAAAGAATGATAACTGAACCTCCCTGTTGTTTGTAAGTTCATCATGCCAAGATGGTGTCAGTTATACTTCAAACACAATATATACATACACATGTACAATGGAACTTTATAACACTGGTATACCACAAAAGTTTACTGGTTTCTGCATATTGTACTGTAATTTCAGATACTGTATTCATTCTAATAAAACCAGCATACGTGACATAAATTTATTTGAAGAACAAGTTTTTCCATAAAACAATAGGAAACTGTACAATGGGAAATAGCAACAATAAGTTACTCTCACTAAACTACTTCATGTTCCTACACTCCTGAGCTTAAGCTTCATGTTGACCACATAATTGGTAGGCTATACAAAGTAAGACCTCAGGAATAAAGATCTAAATAGCAAAGTCAAATAAAAAGCCTTACACAAAAATATGTAAAATACGAGGAAATAAGGCATACCTTTACTAAGAAAAGATGGAAGGCGTTTGCTAGAATAATGAGAGCAAAGAAGTAGACTAAGAAACCCTTTGCACCACTCTTTTTAACAATGATTTGGTGCACGTCAACCGCCTCGTTAGGCCATTTGGAGCCATGTATGTATGTATATCTCGAATTACTTATACAAGAACCCACCATTCCCCCAAACTCAGAATGTCATATATATTTGTTTCCTTATACCTTCATCTGCATTTCACAAAACAACCAATCACTACAACTACAAAAGGGAAGGACTCTGATTCAAGATTATATACTATCCATTAGCTTCAACATGAAAAGGGCTTATCTATGTTACACTGCAAAGCTTGATTTCAAGCTACCAAAAATTTTAAGATTGCAGAATTGCTACTGAGCCCCAAATTACAATGCTTTAGCCATAATTCTACAACTGAGCAAATCATAAAAGCATTTCTAACATATAAAGTATTGATTTTTTTCCACATTTCCATGAACCAATTAAAAATCAAACACGAACCCAAATTCCATAGTCGGTACAAATGTAAGCTTGGCTCGGATTTTGCAATCCCAAATCAAATGGGTTAATTGGGTCTGAAATTGGGATTGAATTGAATGCATGGTGTGCCCTAAATATAAATACCTGAGACACAGACCTGGTTCGAGCTCAACGGCGATCGATGAAGCCCCTGAAGCTTCTCGAATCTTGGTCGTCTTCCTCTTTTTTCTGCAAGACCCAATCCAATTGCAGGGTGTGTGTGTGAGTAACGAGCAGCCAGAACGGTGCTAAAAGCACAAAGGTGGTCGTCGTCGTGGAGCTCCGATTAGGGTTTGCGCCACAGTGCCTCTTGTGATCGAGCACAACCAGTTTGGTTCACTCTGTTGCGTTTCAATATTTGTCATACAAAATAGTAACTACTAGTTACTTTTGTGAACTATACACAACATGTTTCTTCCAAAACGTCACATAAGCTTCTGCACTAGTTACTTTTGTGAACTATACACAACAGCTTCTGTTCCCACTTTTTATGCCCAAATTATAACGTTTATGGATTTTATAGCTAGCAAGAACAATCATATTCATGTGGTGAGATAATACATGAAAGACTTTCACAACATGGATTAGTATGCAGGAGAAAAAATGGTGTGAATCCCTCTTGCAAACAGCAAATGCATGAAGTGGCGCTCATTGGATCCTAATGGATCCCAATGTAATAACATTTTTCCTAGAAATACGATCATTTAAAAATCAACTTATCACTTGGTAATTGTTGTTATCTAATGCAGTTGTAATGATTAATTACAATGGAAGACGGGTGAAATGGCGACGGGTAGATGATGATTTATGTTTTAGTTGTACTTGGACAGTGGGATGGCGTTGAGAAGACACACATACTGAGACCTTGGAATCAAATCATAGTAAATATATGCTTTCAACCAGAAATACCACAACAAAAACCCAGAAATCTATCACAACAAAAACTCCATCATTCAAACCCAGAACCAATAACACACTCAGATTTCAGATTACAAAATGCAATACCCAGATACAAAAACTGCACGGAATCGAAGAAAACCCAAAGCAAAAGACAGATCCAATACCTTGAGAAATTAGGCGCGCAGAGAGAGAGAGAGAGAGAGTTGGGTTTTGGGTGACGGAAAATAAAAAGGGCGCACGAAAAGGGAGGCTGCTCGCGTTTTTTCTGGTTGCCGAATGACGGAAAGGGTCGAACTGGGTTTTTTTTTTAAGGAAACCCATTACTAATATACGAAAGATGAACTCCACTGTTACTACTGTTCATCGAGGGCAGAAAGGACTTCTTCGTCCCTACTTTTCTGTTATATTTCAAGAGTGGCTGCTGTCTCAGATAATGTCCTCTGGGCACATGCGTCTTTCGACAGAAGTTACCGTTTTTGCCCTTCCTTTGCCATTGTAATTTCAGCTTCGTAGTTGTGTCCGGCACCATTTCGGTTGGGTATATGCGTCTTCATCTGTTTTTGGCTCCGCTGACCTTTCCACAAGATAGAGAGAGACCTCCACTGACTTCCACATTTCTACCCATCTAAATCTGCAGATAGAGAAAAACGATTAAGAGAGAGCCTAAATCATTATCTGGAGTAAATTTATTTATTCAGCTGTCCTAATAGGGGACTTCGATTTATCATAATTACTTGAGAAAAGTTGTCCTTTACAAAGGGGGGAGGATGAGTGGGAAAAGTGATGATAGATGGTGTTGTCTCACTCCTGCTTGTGAGGGTGACCTTTCTGATGTTCTGTCCATATCCAGTTGTTGATTGGCTTTAGCCCTTATTAAAATATGGAATATGGGATGTATACTTTTGCATGGCTTTTGATGGTCTTACACTCTTACTTGTGAACAAATAAGTTTGTTAATAGCCGCATTCTTTAAATTTAAGTCTAATACCTGTGATTATAAACCGAATTTCAAGGCCAAGTTAGTGTTCAAAGATTTCCACCAACTGTTAGAGCTTGGGACAAGTCGGTTCAGTTTTCAATTCCTTTTTGTTTTGATAGTCAGTCAACCATATACATTACTCTTTGTCAGGGCTCAAGACTGCATTATACTTGGACATGGTCTATGTAGTACATATTTTCAATTTATGATTAGCCAACTTGGATCCTTATTTTCCATAAAAGATCCAAGTGATCTCCATTGTTTATAGGCTTGGGAAGCTGTAGACACTCTGTTGGTCACCATTTGTCCTAAACTAATTACATTTCTGATTTCATAAATGAACTTGATGTGCTTTTACTGGTGAATATAGGGCTGCTTGGATATTTCTGCGAGGTAGGCGTGGGTTTGTTTTGGAAGAGGTTTGTGCTGAGATTGTGATAGAGTTTAGGAGACGGGCTTTGGGAGCAAAAGAGGTATGTGTTTTGTTGCTTTCTCCAGTGTTACTACTGTTCATCAAGGGGCAGGGGAAGAGACAGTAAAATTGTGGATCATAGTCATTTAGAAGTTTTTTAAATGCCGAGTGTTTTTTAATGTAGTTATGGCACGAAAAAAGAGGTGCAGCAAAATGAAAGAGTTGTTACGGGAAGAACAACAGAGGATGGAAGGAAACCCAACTGATCACAATTTTTTTTTTTTTTGGCGAAAGGGATATAGATTAAAGAAGCAAAAGCAAACAGATACAGCAGAGAGGAAGACAGGACAACTCCCTGCACAACCCAGCAAGAAAACTAATAAGGACAAGGAAGCCCATCGTACAGTAGAATGCTAACAAGAGAAGAAGGAGGATGAGCCACCCATGAAGGAGGACACAATCCTCTGAAAGCCAGAGCCGCAATATGGTCAGCAGCTCTATTTGCTTTCCTGCTGGTCCAAAGCCAGCTGATTTGCAGGTTTAAAGAGAGATATCAGGCTTTAAAGAACAAATTTGAAACTGTCCAATCTTGAGGAAGAACACCTGAATTGAAGGCCTGGATAAGGGAGAGAGAGTCAGAAGCCAGAGTTATAGGCCCCGGAGGAAGCTTAGAGATGAGATCCAGACCCGCACAAATAGCCATCAGTTCTGCAGCTAGCGGGGAAAGAGCATGAATTAGCCCAGTAAAACCATCAACAAGAGAACCCGAATGATCATGGACAACAGGCGCTATTCCCCTAGAATTTGAGGAACCATCCCAAGAAGCATCAGTATTAACTTTGAAGAAGGGGGCAGTCGGAGGAGACCAAACACTAGTCACATCTGACTGAGAAGCAGAGGGGCTACCATTAAGGTGAACTGATTTAACCGGAACCGCATCTAAGAATTCCAGAGCAGCAGAGAAAGAGGTCATGGCAATTTTTGAAGGATTAGGTATCTCATGATTAAATAAACAACGACATCTATGTTTCCAACTGAACCATAGAAAGAAAGAAATATGGGTAAAGAAGTCTGGAGATACGGGCAATTTCCGAATGAGCTCGATCCATGAATCCAAAGAAGTGAGCGATTGCACAGAAACTTTGTAACCTAAAGGATGGGCGAACCAGGCAGCTACAACCCAAGGACAAGAAAATAGAACATGCTCAACAAATTCAGGGAACATATTACAAAGAGGACAAACTGGACTGCGAGCAATAAGACGTTTAAAAAGGGCAGATTTGGTTGCTAGAATATTATGCATAGCACGCCATAAGAAGAGTTTGATTTTGGGGAGGGTTCTAATATTAAAAATCCATTTCCATGTAGATGAAGGAATTGAGTGAGAATGATAAGGATGAATGGAAGAAACATGAGAATTCTGGGAGAAGGAGAACTTGTAACTTGATTTGACCGAGTAGGTTCCACTCTTTTTGAAAGGCCAGATGAGCTTGTCGTGAAAATGATCAACAAGCAGAGGAATTGCTATGATCTTGCTACTTTGTATAAGAGACAGATCTGCATCAATAGAGCTTAAGTCCCAGCTATTGCTACTCCAATTAATTAAAGACGACACTGGAGTGTTAAGCCTGCCTTTAACTAGATTGAGAGGAGAGGGGGGCACTGCTGGGATCCAGCAGTCAGACCATAAATTCACCGAGAGGCCATTACCAACATTCCACATAGCACCATTCTGGATAAGCGAACGACCAACTAACAGACTAGACCACAACCAAGACGGGGAAGAGCCTCTTTTTGCCTAAAGAATGGTAGAATTAGGATAATAAAGTTGCTTAAGAATCTGAGCACAGAAAGAATTCGGAGCCTGAAACAATCTCCACACTTGCTTTGCTAGGAGGGCATCATTAAAATCTTGCAAATTACGGAAACCAAGCCCTCCCTCACTTTTTGAAAGACCCAAATATTCCCAAGACTTCCAATGAATGCCAGTAGATGTAGAATTTAATATTGAATTAATCTCATTGCAAGTAGAAACGGGGAACTTGAAATAGGACATAGTATAGGTTGAAATTGCACTTGCTACCGCTTTAATTAAAATTTCTTTTCCTGCTTGACTCAAAGTAGATTGTTTCCAGCCATCCACCTTCTTTTTCACTGCATCTTTAACAAAGGCCAGAGCTTTTCTTTTCGACCTCCCCCAAATTGTTGGTAAACCGAGATATCTACCAGGGTTATCAACCACTTTCATCTACATGACATTGCTTATTAATTGGACAATAGGCAGCGGGGTATTAGGACTGAAATACACTGATGATTTATCCATATTGATACGTTGACCAGAAGTGATGCAGAAAGTATGGAGTAAATCAGCCAAACACAAGCAATTATCCAAAGAAGCCTTAAAGAAGAAGAGGGAGTCATCCGCAAATAGAAAGTGACTAACTGCTATCTGTTAAGGGCCAAGTCGAAGTGGATGAATAAGGTTGGACTCTATAGCTTTAAGAATCATCTTGGACAGCACATCATTGACAAAAAGAAACAAGTAAGGTGACAGAGGGTCACCCTGACGCAAACCTCTACCAGGAGCAAACCATTCACCTGGCTTACCATTTAACAGAATCGAGTAAGTTACCGAGCGTACACAACTCATAACCAGATTGGTCCAGGAAGAAGAAAAACCCAGTTTCAACAGAACACTTTCAAGAAACGACCATTCCACATGGTCATAAGCTTTATTCATATCTAATTTCAAACCAAAGACCCCATCAAAGCCGGTTCGGAGAAGTTTGATGTAATGAAAAACTTCATGAGCCACCATAATATTGTCCTCGATTTGGCGCTCGTTTACAAATGCAGATTGGTTTGTGGAAATGATGGAAGGCATGAGGGGCTTCAACCGATTAGCAAGGATCTTGGCAATGATCTTATAGGAGTAATTACAAAGGGCTATTGGACGAAAATGGGAGGCAGAATAGGGGTTTTTGACTTTGGGGATCAAAGCAATATGAGTTTTTTTTTAGGGAATGGAGGATATTTTTTGTGGAGTGATGATGGTAGGCTGATTCTAAAACTACCGATTGAACTGTGTCCCAGTGAGATTGATAGAAAGTACCTGAAAATCCATCAGGGCCCGGGGCTTTTAGGGCTCCCATATCAAAAACCACTGCTTTTACCTCCTCCAGAGAAATAGGCCTATCCAAAGAGGAATTCATATCATCTATAACCAGAGGATCGATGAAGTCAAGGACTTCTGACCACTGTTGAGGACTAGTAGAAGAGAAAAGGTGCTTAAAGTACTTGAAGAAACTGCCACTGATATGGCGCTCATTATGAATCCATTAACCTGTGTCTTCTTGCAGTCTCAAGATTTTGTTGAATTGGCGTCGTTGAAGAGTAACTTGATGGAAAACACTTGAGTTACGGTCCCCCAATTGAAGCCACATAACTCTGGAACGCTGCTGCCAATACATCTCATCGCGGTTCCAAAGATGAGAGATAGTTTCGGAGATGTCGGTTATTTGATGCTGAATGTCAGGTGCATTGGATTCATGAAGGGCTTCCAAGTCATGAATTAAGGACCTAACCTGAGCATGAGAAGTAGGGAAAGCAGTTTTACTCCAGTTCTGCAGAGACACTCTAACATTACCCAAATTCGATACCCAAGTGTGCATAGGTGAGGCTGATGAAACATTTCTCCAAGAGTCTTTTATGACTGAAGCACAATCAACATGGGAGTTCCAAAATTGTTCAAACCTGAATAAAGAGCGACCACGAGTTTCAGTGGGAAGAGTATCAACCAAAATTGGGTGGTGATCTGACTTAATTTTTGGGAGGTGAAACAGTTGAGTTCTACTTTGAGACGAACACCAATCAACATTTGCCATAGCCCTGTCTAGACGCTCCTTGATGTACACTCTGTTATTTCTCATAGCAAACCAGGTATATTCCGGACCTTGAAAATTCAGGTCCCGAAGTTGAGCGTTCGAAATGAAGCTTTGGAACAAGTTTATCCTCCATAAATCTGGAGCAGCCCCCCCCCCCCCCCCCCCAATTTTTCAAACGACCATTGGATCTCATTGAAGTCCCCAAGACACAGCCAAAGACCATTTCTAGGTGAAAACCGATTATACATCAAGCGCCAAAAGGCTCTCTTTTCATTATCATGAGGATTGCCATACATAAAAGTGATCTTACACACAAAACCTTCGGAAATGAAACAAACCAACGTATCTACAAAGTTAACTGAAGAGGCAATGACAGAGACAGAAACAGAGGCATCCCAAAATAGTGCTAACCCGACACCAGAATTAACTGGGTCAACTACAAAATGATCCTAGAATTTCAATTTCTTACTCCAGGCTAGGATTTGATCTTCGGGTTGTCTGGTCTCCATCATAAACAGGATCTGAGGGGATTTTCATCTAGACAATCTAGGTAGAGCTTGTTTTGTCAGGGGGGATCTAAGTCCCTGACAATTCCATGAAAGTATTTTCATGGTTGATCTGTGGCTGCCCCAGGCCAGCCACCACGGCCATATTCCTCACTCGGGTCAGAGATTTCCTCAAAACGGGGAGCAGGGGGATTTGGATTAGTAGGGATATCATGACTAATAACATGGACTTGCTCTGCGACTTGAATCTGAACTTCAAACAGAGAATCACCTTGGAGGATTGTACCATGGAGATGGGTAGCTTGGTCTTGATAGAAAGAGGTTTGATTTGTAATATCAACTACAGCCGGGTTTCCACGACCTTCTCTAGAGTAGTTTCAACAGCGACCACGTCCTCTGCCCCCTCGAGCTGAAGAAAAGTTTGAGGATTTACCACGACCACGACCCCTACCAGAGGGTACAGTTGGCCGAATCTGGGGAGGAGGGGAAGCAAGAAGGTTAAGAGCAACTTCTTCATCTGTGGGCTCGATTTGGCACGATCTTTTGGGGGGTGGGATTTCTTCAAACTCTGATTCCACACGTTTCAGATTCAAATGTTTTAGAGAGGAAGAGATTATAGTAATATAGGGATCGGTTGGTGGGGAATGAATAGGGGGTGAAATGAATCTAGGTCAGATAGCTGGGGAATGGAGATTGAGTTTGGAATGGGAGGAAGATCGAAAAGGGATGGGGTTGCTATGAGAGATGGATGAAAGATGGTCTCCGATTCAATAAGGTTAGAGTTCTGTTGGGTGAGTGGGTCGTGTATGGAATGATGGAGGAGGGTGGGCTGGTCGGTTTGGGCTTGAAATTCATGATTGACAGTAGATGGGTCAGCAGTATCCGTTGAGGGAGAGGTCCTTAGGAGAGTTAAGGAATTGGTTAGCAGAAAGGTTGACTGATAATCAAGATAGGCATCGGGAGGGATTGATAGTGGGGCAGGCCTAAGAAAAGGATTGGCAGTAAGGATAACCTCCATTTGCTCGTCAAACATATGGGCTTTTCCTTTATCCATTGAACCAAATACCCTATTTTCACTCCAACCCATCTGATTCACATCAACGTCGTCCATGCGGGCATCGTTCCGAGTAATAGGATTCTCCCCTGGCTCATTGATAGTAAGGACTCCTGACCTTCGAGGGTGATGAGGAGGAACGAGAGAAACAGGAAGGTTGTATGCCTCCGAGAGATTTGCAGGAGGGAATAGAACATCTGGGACTTGGATTGGTAGATTCAACAAATCCGGACTTGGGTTTGCCTCTAAGGCTTGAATGAAGCCTAGATCCGGATTTACCAGGGGAAGAACCTCTGCTGCATTTGGGTCATTGTTGTTGTCAATTCCTTCAGGTTGAGGTGGGAGGGGATTGAAAGGAGGGAAGATACGTCGTGCTGTCTTAGCTTTCATCCATACACCAAATTTTGGAGGAGGAGGATTTATAGTATTCATGCATGGAATAGGTGCTGGAAACGAGCATGATCTAGCAACATGGCCAAGACGGCCACAATTATGACAAAACTCAGAAAGTCTTTCATATTTGATCTGGGCTCTCATCCTCTCATTTGCATATCGAAAACCAAACCTCGATGTAAGAGGGCGACGAGAGTCAATCTACAGCCTTATGCGAAGAAATCCTCTCCATCCCCCTAGATTTTGGGGATCCTCAGCCGAGTCAACAGTTCCGATCGCCTCCCCAATGATCATAGCATTCCGTAGAGTCATGTGACAGAGAGGAAGGCCATGGACCTGAATCCATATGGGAAGCATATGAAGAGGGAGATCGTTGAGGCGCCTTTCCAGATGCCAGTTATGGATGCTAAAGCTACATCCCATAACAGACCAGGGGCAGCTTTCCAAGAGGCGTTGACCTGCTTCTTCATTTTCGACAGTGATGGAATAGATTCGATGATCTTGGATAGGTTCCAAATGGAACCATCCAATCCCCTGCCAAGCTTGTCTGAGAATACGAATAACTGCAGCAACGTTGAGAGGTTTGTTAGAAATGACATAGCCGATCAACTGGAGAGGGAAGTTCTCAATCTAGGCTACGTCAAGAAAATCAAGATTGAGGTCATCTTGTGGTTCAGCCATAGTGGGTACTGAGTAGGGTAGGTGGGATATGATATGGATTGAAAGGTTGTGTGGTTGTAGCTTAGATCGGTTGAACGAGCTTTCTGAGGGTGGAGGATGTGAGTTACTCCCTGTATCATACAACTTCATTAAATAGAGAGGGGGCCTTGTATCGAAGGACGTTGCATGGCAGGTGGATTTGAAAAGGCGGTGGAAAAGCTTATTGGTTGCAAAACTATTTGGCGAAGGATCATGGGGGATGAACAGATGGCACAGGAAGGGAGTTTGGCAAGAAGGAATAAAGCCAGTTTTGGCAAAGAAATCATAAGGAACAAAGAGTAGTAATTGCAGTTGCATGATGAGCTGGGTTGAGAACAGAGAATCAGGTCATAGAAATTGAAAAACAGATATGTAAATGGCTAGGGGGATCGGTGGAGACGGTGGATTAGAAGGTAGTTACAGGCTTAGAAAAGATGAACTAGGCGGTTACTGGGTTTGTGATGTGAGCATAAGGCAGTTGATAAGACGTTTTGGGCGGTGTGAGGGCGGTGATAAAGACTAAACTAAGAGAGAAAGGAATAAAGTCAGGGAAAAACTCAACTAGGGGGTAGTAGAGTGGGTTATCACTCTTTCTAGTGTGAGAGGCTCTCAACTTAGAGAGAGACACTTTTGCAAGTTTTCCAACTGATCACAATTTGACTGCCACTATTGCTCAAACTGAAGGTGCTCTGTCTATGGTAGTAAACACGATCAAATTAAATCGAGAATATGAAAATTTTATGACTTTGTAGATTTAAAGTAACTAATGCTGTTCAAATTTAATTTGCAGCATCTGAATTGGTACACAAGAGAAAGGTTCAGTGTTTAGAGAATGAATATACTTCTGAATTTGTCAATGCTGATGTATTTCAACATCGGAGGAAACGATTTAGAAGTAATGAACAAAATGTTGCTGGAACATTGTATAATACATAATGTTTATGCCTAATTTACAGGAACTAAATTATGTCGATTTTTATATGCAGGCACATCAGAGCAGTTATGAAGAAACAGTTGTTCTGAATTTCTGGAGATTGATGAAATAAGAGGTTTAACTTTTATCATTACTGATCAGTTTGAATTTTCAGAATGTAATGAATTTTTTTATCCGTGTAACTAATTTTTATAAAATTCTACATTCAGGCCAATCCTCATATTCATTTGGACAGGCAGTATATCAGTGAAGTAGAGAACGTTATTTACATGTTATTGTCTTCACAGAATTACTCAGTTATTTTCTTCATAGAATAATAGTTATGTACGTTGTTAACAAAAGATCAAATTGTGATATAGGGTTGGTTGTGGCGTATGAAGATTCAGGCGATAATATTCATGTATGTAATTATTGCAACGCATGTTTTTGGTCTAGAGAAGCAATCAAACGATCATTTCAAATGCGTCTCTTAGAGCATCTCCAATGGATGTTTCTTTTGGTTCAAATTTGACATGTGATATGGTAAATAAGATTTTAACTCATCTTGCAAACATACCAACTCCAGCCAATGACTTAAAAATGATATTATTATATTATATTCAAACTACTTGTGGGTCCAATTTTAAAACAAGATTATGAAACTCTCTCACAATGCTTTTCACTAATGAGTCCTTATATATTAAAATATTAAATGACAGAACCCAGCAGCTATGTCAAATTTGACAGTGAGATAGGATCTGTTAAATCCATGTAGGATTTGACAACACCATTGGAGTTCCATTTTCAGCCATTTATAACCATTAGTGTGTCCAGGTGTCAATTGACACTTCCATTGGAGATGGTCTAATTATACAAATTGTTGCAAGAAAGGTCAAATCAAACTTGAACCATCAAAACCAACACCTGCTTTTCCAATGAACCATCCAAATTTTGTCCAAAACCATATAGTACATATACTATATTTGAAACAAATGTGCCTTCAATATACAAACGTCATAATGATTGTACAAAATTTGTAAAAAAAAAATAATGTACATATTGGAAATAATTTTGTTGTCCCTTACAATGCAAATTATTAAGATATAATGCTCATATTAATGTTGAATCATGTTCTCAGTCAATGTTAATTAAATATTTATTTAAATATATAAATAAAGGTCCAGATCGAGCTCGAGTTTTGTTTTATGAAAAATTGAACGATGAGATTACAACTTATCTTAATTATCGTTATTTAACTCCTCATGAATTTGTATGGAGATTATTTGAATATTCAATTCATTTTTGACATCCCGCTGTACAACATTTGCATATTCATATGCCTTTAGAGCAAAATATTATTTTTAATCAATTTCAATATGTTCAATCAATAATAAGAGAAAAAAGTATAGAAGATACGACGTTAACTAGTTTTTTTTTTTTTTTAGGGTAACGGAATCAGGTTCCATTAATAATATCAACGACCTCACTCGGTCAAGCTAGACACTACTCTTCGCCAAGCGTTGCTGGGATGGCTGCAGGGATGTACACCATTGGGTCTTAGGCGTCTTTGCCTCCATGCCAAGTGCTTTGTTTCGCGTAGTGTAGGTTCTTAGGTTTTCTTTTTTCAGTTTTTTTTTTTTTTTTTTGCTTTGAATAATGCTCTTAACCTTTTGGTCCTTGGGCTTAGCTATTGCTGGTTGATAAAGGGGTCTCTTGGCGTCAAAGTTGGTCAATTCAGTTGCTTTGTTCTAGGGCCAGTGAGGTCTAGGAGTCTTTAAGTTTTTTTGTCTTTTTAGTGTTCGTTTGGTTTTTCTTTTTTTAGTTTCTCTGCTTAGAGCAGTTTGTCTGGACATTAAGTTGTATTATACGACGCTAACTAGTTGGTTTAAAGCTAATACAATTTATTCAGAAGCATGTAGATTAACTTATACAGAATTTCCCACCAAATTCGTTTGGGACAATCGTAATAAATGTTGGACACCGCGAAAAAAATATCCAACTATTGGTCGAATAGCCAATGTACCACCTGCATTAGGTGAATTATATTTTATGAGAATGTTATTAAATATTCAAAAATGTTGTCATAATTTTGATTCAATTAAGACTATTAATGGCATTACATATAACTCTTATCAAGAAGCTTGCCGGGTTTTAGGTTTATTGGGTGATGACAAAGAATGGACCAAAGCATTAACAGATTCTTTACACACGGCAACAGTTTTTGAAATTCGACAACTTTTTGTTACAATAATTTTATTCTGTGATGTTGCAGATCCCAAGACATTATTAGATTTATATTGGTTAAATATGTGTGATGATATTTTACATAATGCTAGAGTTGAAGTCGGAAATCCGAATCTCATTTTACCAGAATCAACATTGAAAAATAAATTATTATATAAATTAGAACAAATGTTTAACAAATCATCGAGTTCATTAAAAGATTATCATCTACCAATGCCCAATGTGGACAACATATTAGATGTAAATAACAGATTGTTAAAAGAAGAATTAGATTATGACTGTTTTCAACTAAAACAAGAACATACAAATTTAGTTGCTCAACTAAATACATGCCAAAAAATTGTCTATGATGAAGTCATTAAAGCAATTGAAAAAAAAAACATGTAATGCATTTTTCGTTCACAGCCATGGAGGAACCGGTAAAATATTTTTATGGCATACGATAATAAGTAAATTGGGATATGAGGGAAAGATTGTATTATCTGTTGCTTCATCTGGTATCGCTTCATTACTACTTCTAAATGTTAGAACTGCTCATTCTCGATTTAAAATACCTCTAACAATTACTAATTTATTAGTCTGTCCAATAAAAAAAGGTACGCACCTTGCAAGATTAATTAACAAAACAGAATTAATTATTTGGGATGAAGCCCTAATGACTAATAAGCATTGTTTTGAAGCATTAGATAAATCTTTACGTGATATTGTATCTGATTCAAATGATTTACAAGTTAACAAACCATTTGGTGGTAAACTTATATTATTAGGGTGCTCGGACGTTCGATCTGATTCGGCTTGCAGAATTTCCATGCCATGGCGGGTGGTGGGTGGACTGAGATGTCTGCAGTTGTCCGGTGAAGGTCGGACAGCGACGGAGGCGTGTTGGGTGCCTGGCGCCGATGGTGGGGAGGCGGTTCTGGTAGCATGGCGTTGCAGCTACTGATTTGGGCTGGGAGGGCTGGATCCCTTTCGTTTTTGGTCGTCTGGGCTTGGGTGCTGTCTGTGGGTCCGATCTGGGCAGTAGATTGGGTTTGGGCTCACTTCGTGAGCCTTGCCCAGGCTGTTATTATCTTTATTGTTTTTATTATTTTATGTTTTTCAGTTATTTTGCGCATTTTGCGAGCAATAAGTCCCTATTTGTGTTGCATAGGGCTAGTCGGGCTGTTTGCCTGTGTGTGCACTCAAAGTGCCTTTTCTAGATCTCGATCTATGTTGACGACTTGTCCCATTGGTGTTTGCGTCAGGAGGAGAGGCCGCGGGTCTGCTGTGGTCCATCGTCGGTGTTGTCGGCTCTTGTTCGGGGATCGGAAGGCTAGCGGCAAAGGTTGGAGGAAGGTGATGGCAGATCCGGATTGCGGCAGGGGTTTGAAGCGAGTTTAGGCCGATGTTTGGGTTAGGTTTAGCTGATTTTGGATCTGGACTCTTTTTTGGGTTCGGTTTCTGGAATTAGGTTGGCTCTTATCTAACTTGGGTTTGGACCTGGCGTGTGCATTTCGTTTTTTCAGTTTCTAGTTTAGTTTAGTTTTCTGTTGTTGTTCGTGGTGACCTTTTTTGGGTCTTGTTGTGCTTCAATGTTTCCATACACCAACGCCAATTTTGATGTTGATCCTCTACAGATTCTATCACGTGTATTCACTAGCCGACGAGGCGGACATGACTGGTGCGCATTCTTACTTCTTGGGTTTGAGCCATGACTCAGTTGGTATGCCGGCGTTGGCTCGAACCATGATGTGGCCCGATTTGCTGGATTGTGGTCATTTGTTTGCCTTATTGGTGTTCTAGAGAGTTTTAGCTCTATTTTTTATATTTAGAATTTGGAAGATATGTTCAGATCAATTGATCGAACTTGAGTTAGAAGTAGGTCTTTTGGCTGTTGTACTACATTGCATCCCTGCTTGTAACTTTGTTTCTGCTCGAATGAAGTATGGATGATGATTTGATAAAAAAAAAAAAATAATACAATGTGAATCAAGAAAATATACCTTTTACCTTTGAATGAACATAAACACATAGTACAAAGCCTTTCAATCATTTATCAAAAATGCTGCACTAGCAACCAACCAGAGGGGTCCAACGGCAGTCACATTTTACCTTTGAAATCAACAAAATCACAGCAAATGAATCATATAAGTCACTACTTGTGCCTTTCATAATTGCGCCAACAACTCATGCTAGTGAATGCAATGATTGATGGAACACTTTTTTTAAGACCAAAGTTAAGTCATCTTTTTTCCCGTAAATTGATTCCTAGATGCAAATGTAAATTTAATACTTAAACCTTTTCTTGCTAACAAAGATACCATCAAAATAGACTCAAATACTTCAGTACATATTATTTCTGTTAACAAAAGCAAAAGGCACCTAAAGACAGATCAGTCAAAACACAAAACCCAAATGGCAAATTCTCATATATCCCCCATGCTATATAACACTATATCTATCTACCCTCCAACTCAGATGGAGCCATAACTCTGCTAAGGTTAGGCATAACCAAACATCAAACTCAATCAGGGCTCGTTCTTCATAAAAAATATAACTTGTCACATGCTGTAGTCTTCTGCCTGCTGGAAAAGATTATAGCTCCCTCCCACTTCCATCTTTCCTGTCATCAGCTCATTTCCTCCTACAAAAATGAAGTTTGGAGGTAAATAAAAATCCATATGGAAACAATGGCAAAATTATAATAGATGCGCTACTTTCTGTGCAGAATCACTAAAAGTAGATATATACTCGATTACAAGATGTATTGAAGGGTATTAAATGAGTTAATATATACTCTCTTTTTTTTTTTTTGAAAAGGAGTTAATATATACTTTTGTGCAGAGAAAAAAAAAAAGTAGGCACCTACTTCCCTACGAAATGTGTAAAGGGTATTGACTATTGAACAAGTTGACGTTAGGAAAGAACGAAATTTAGAAGTATCAGAATGGCCGTTACTTCAGCAGAAGATTGACCGTACACAAAGAAATGTAACAGATGAGCCCCAATTAATAATAGTAAGGCATTGTTCAGATCAGTCAAGTACATAATATTTACAGCAGAAACTCTGAGAAATTTCTGTGTATGATGTTATATAGTAACTTACTTGAGCTTGAGAGCACTTCATCATAGAATGACATATGGCCTAAACCTCTGGAAGGCCTTAAATCGCTGCTGGATGCAAACATTTTGTCTTCTTTAATGCCCTGTGGATCCAAGAAATGCAGGTCAGAACTCATCTCAGGGTTCTGAAAGCACAAGTCTTCAGCCCTTTGAGCTGATGTGTTCTGTTGGGACTGTAACAGTTGATCCTGAGGTCCTTTTTTCTTGTCCTTGGGAGAGTCAACTTCAGTCTCCACTTCTGATTCAGCATTGTTGGATGTTGCATTCTGTTGCTTCCTCTTTGATCGAGCACGCCTATTCTGGAACCAATTGTAAACATTGGTTTCAGAAATTTGACCGTGCTGGCTCAGTTCAGAGGTTATCTCCTTGATCTTTTGTTTGCTTGGAGTTCCATTCCCTTGATCGAACAATTGCTCCAGAATCTGTAGCTGCACCGGTGTTGGAGTCCACCGCTGTCTGGCGGTGATTTTGTGGCCAACAGATGTCATCAGTGGATCACAGTACAGATTACCCATCCTGACTCCTGAAAGAGAGAAAGTGCACAAGTTTTGTTCAAAGAAAATATGGCGTCTTTACACATACAAGTAACTAAAAGTTTGTAAAAGCAAATTCACATTTGGTATCTTATTAATGTCATCAGTAGAATTAATGGACTTTGAGATCAGTTTCGTTTAGAAAGAGCTAATCAAAATGAAAATAGCTTCCTAACCCATGTATGCTTAGTAAAGCTATTGTGTTTGTTCTTCCTTCCAAGGAAAAGCAACCACAAATTGGCTGAAGGAATGACCAACTGATCTGAAATCAAAACAAAACCTTTCAGAATGTGTGCATAAACCCAATGAAAAGGGAGAGAAGGAGTTCAAACCCATATCCAAAATTCAATTGACAAAACAAATACTCTCTCCAATTATTGGTAATGGTTGCTTTTAAAACAAAAGGGTTGATCAGTTCGGATGAGAATGAACTAATATACATAGTCTCACTGGAATTTTACTCATAAAACCTCATTAAGGAACCCAAAAAACAACCTATCATATTAGCGGCTTTTCAACAACCCAATGAGAATACAGATCAATGTTAACAAAGATTACCCCCCAAGTGAGACCAATGAAGCTGAGAAACAGACAAGCAACCGCAAATGAGCATAAGACAGACAAAAGCCTCAACCTTCAAGTCTCAAAGGAGAGTATCAAATGAAATTCAAACGAAAACAAAACAATTGGGGGAAACTATAAAAAAAGAAACTGATTTTTCCTCCTTTTGGAAAACAGAGAACAACCCAGCACAGAAAACCTATGAATGAAGCCATGTGAATTTCATTTCCACTAAATGCAACCACTCGCAAAGAGTAAAGTTCCAAACTTCAACAAAAATGATAAAAGAGGACTAGAACAATTTGAGAGAGAGAGAAAAAAAAAAAAAAACCCATCACAGAAAACCAATCAATCAACCCATTTGAGTTCCAAATGCAACCGCAAGCACTTCAAAGTTTAACCAAAAATTGAAGAGAAAAAACGAACCTGCAAGATCTTGCTGGGCAGTGAGGTTCTTATGCATCTCCACAAGTTGCTCGCAAATGGTAGCATAAACAGCAATTTGCTTTCTGAGAGTCTCCAATTGCTCATCAGTCATAACCTTCACAAACCCCACTCCCCCATTCCCATTCCCATTCCCTTCAATCTCTTGCTCTTTTTGCTGGTGCTGCTTATCCCACTCCATCATAATCCTCTCCTTCTTTCGTTCTTTCTGTTTCCAGTCTCACAGTCTTTGCGCTTGCAAAGACTAAAGGGTAAAGAAAGCAAGAATTACTAGGACAATGATGACTAGAAAGTAAACAAACAGACAAAGCGGCAGAGAAATTGTAGAAAAGACCAAAGACTTATTGAATGAATAAATTGGAATTTGGTTAGTGGTAGTATTCCCCTGTGAGGTTGCTATACCATTCCCTAACTTCCCTTTCTTTTTTTTTTCTTTTTCTTTCTTTTGTTGAATAAGGATCTTTGGGTCATGGTAAGCTGGTAACATTAATAAGATGTGTCATTTTCAAAGATCTTATCTTTGAGTGAAGATTACTTTCTCTTTAAGGTACTAAAATCTTACTGAGTATTAATTGTGACCAAAATATTAAGGCTGTGAAAATAGAAGGAGATCAAGAAGATAGAGAGGATCACTATCCAAAGAGATTATAGGATCATTTTCTGTGAAATCTATGTGCTTGGCCTTGAGAAAAAACAACAAGTGGAAAGATTTTTGGCTGTCTAATTATTGAGCCACCCACACCATCAACATTGAGTGAAGGATAACCTACTACTAATGCAGTCTGCCTGATAAGGAACCCTAATAAATTCCTAGATGTCAATGTACAACCAATTAACTCCTAAACTAATTCTAAAGAAAAAATGTTATCAAAGAGAGAGAGAATGCGTTTGTTCTCGTCCACAACAATTCTATCTAATAACATGAGTCTTTCTTTTCAAAATAGAAGATCATAAGTTTAATTATCTAAATTATTTATTGTTTGCCGTTGTTATACGATAAAAAAGAATATTTGAGTTTTGATCAAATTAATAAATAAGGAATTTGTTGTTAGTATTTCTCCCTCTCAAAAAGTGAAGAATTTATCCCACCACCATTATTTCTCAATTCCCAAAAACACCAGATGATGACACGCACATGATTGTACCATGATCGATTATCAATGGCAATAGTGTGAGTAAGGAATAGAGTGTACCCGACCTCTGACAATGACACAACTCTGGTTCAGATCGATTAGATTAGATTAGATTGGTTTGGAGCACCAGAGCAGCAACTGCCAACTGCCACTTCCTTACACTACCTGACTTCTTTTCTGTCAGAGAAACTGGATGTTTTGGAAACAAAGCACTTATACTGTACTTGCACATTAACTTGTACCTTTTCTTGGACTTAGCTAGAACCCTCAAATATTTTATATTCAAATGTGTTTGTATATTTGCTGAAATAGTCCAACTAATTAACTACCAAGAATCTTTGTGCAAATTTTGCCTGTCAAACTTATATATATTCCGTGTTTTTGTCACACATGCATGTGAACAACAAATTCATGTGTGACATGGCAAATTTTATAACGGGGAAATTTCAAGATGAAGTGTATTTGGGACATAATCCGTGGTTTGATCTTTGATGCCTCCTTTTTTGTTTCATAAAATTGGGTTTGGGACCAAATGCATGCATTGTGGGGGTCCGAAAGAGAAATCGTGTCTTCTCTTGCTTTGTGACCTATAATCTTGACTTAGAGAATGTGATTGATGAAATGGGTTTCTTGAGTTTGGTACACGCAATTGGACTTGAAGGCGTGGAAATGATCATGCTACGTGATTAGGGCTAAATGTCACACTATTTGAATTGTTAATGTGACAATTCGATTCATAAGGGGGACATGACATGTGCACCTCCACCGCCACCACCTAGTCAAAAAAATGAGGCCATCCACAATGAAAACTATGTTATTGGTGCCAAATTTGTACAACGTTTGGGCCCAAATTGGTTGACTCATTTTCAACCATGACCTAAACGATCTTAGAGGGAGCAGCGTGCAACTTGAGTTTAGCATGCTGGTTGAAACTTGACGATGATTGGTTTACTAGGCAATTCATCGAAAATTCTACAGTATTTCAGAATATTAAAATTTAACGGAAGTAAATTCATCATTTATTGTGTATCTCACATATAAAGTTAATCCAAATATTTTTGTCTTTAGAATTTCAATCATTTGAATATTGTAGAACATCATGACATTTTCGAATCTTCGATTTTAACTCCTAGCTAAGATGATCCAAAAAAGAAGAAGAAAAGCTAGAAATGATACGAAGACCCTAAACAAGCAACTGTGGAAGAAATAGACAACTCAATTCCATGCTTCTTGTTAAAACTATAGGAAACTCTACGGTCAATTATCACTTTATCAGTGAAACAACCAACCGCCCCAATATATTGGGGAAGAATATTTTTTACTGTCAAAAATGGAAAAGTAAAATACATGTACCAAATGTACACTATAACTTCAACTAATCAAACCGATTTCCTATCTATATCAGCAAACCACGCAGATGAACATATATACATGCACACTCTCAAGTCTCAGCTATATCAAACAAACATGGGAAATCCAGAGTTTTGGATACCCATGTACATCTTGTATTTACTTTCTTTCATTTCATTATATACGCCACTCTTCCTAACTCATACTGAAAAAAATGTTTCAACCTTGCACTCCATCAAAACTTCACATCATCCAAAACTTCTGTAACAAGATCTCTCATAATCAGAGTTTCAATCTCTCTTCCGAGAACATTAATGTCTTCCTCCACCAGTTCCGACCACAGTGAGGATCCCAGATCCCGGGAAACTATTTCATCGAGGGAGTGATAGTGTCTACCGTTTGGAGGGTATAGATAATGACATATACTCTCCCAAACAGAATCCAACAGCTTCTTACCACGTAAAGGTGGCAGATCAGAGGCGTTGATAGCTTTTCTTCTGAATTTAGAAATGTTTAATGGAGGTCCAAGAACAGTTGAAAGAGCTTCGTTCAACAAATCAAGTAGCAACTTGTGATTTGCCTTCCCATTGTGATCTTTGGTTGAGCTATCGTGATCATTGGCCAGCTTTTTATAAGATTCCTCCACTTCTTTGAACACGGAGAGGCTGATGGGCTTCCCAAACGTGTCCCATCTCGAAAAGGATTTCTCAAATGATCCATCGTACAGACCAGAAGCAACAAGCAAATCTCGTATGTAAACCTCTGCCGGGTTGTCTAGTCCAGACATTTCAGATTCCATCACTTCCTGTTCAACAGATGCATCATCCGGCTCATCAGACTCGAGTTGATTCAATTGCCTTCTCAGTTCTGTAAAATCAATAGAAGATGATTCACATCTCAAGTGTTACATAGAAAAGCATATTAGTTATCTCTTGATTTGATAAGAATGGCCAAATATGTTAGCCTGGTTGATCTTAGAAGTGTTACATTGGAACCAGATGCATCTTATCAGAATAGGGACACATTAATACCGTAACAGTCATGCATGGAGCACCCATGCATAAACACAGGAAGATTAAACATGCACACCACACACAAACGCAAGCGTGCGCTAAATAAACTCGGAGTACTGTCAATAAGCATGAGTCACATTCATACCGACCGCCAAATTTGTCATATCAGAACCAAAAATGTGTAGAAAGAAACACTCGTACCACTTAGATTATCGCTGATGTCTCTGAATGCCTGTGGCACAAGTCTATCTTCTCTTGGAGTTGCATTTGGAGTTGATATTGGACTAAGACAATCAGCTGTCCTGCAGAAATCGTCCTGAGCAGTGCTGCACACAGATGCAGGACTAGGAGGCACCTCGGTGAAATTATCCTACGACCAGAACAGAAGATAATGACATTAAGAAACTAATTAAGCCTATTGAATCCTAGAATAATAAGTAAACACCATAGGGAAAAGAAATGTATCTCTTACATGTCTCTCTCCAGAGTTGGTAATAACTGTTGGGCCACTCCTGATGTCATTCATAGGGTAACGTTCAGTACGACGTGATTCAGTTGCTGATTGAATTCTTTTTCCAAACAGTCTGCCCCTAAGAGTAAAACTGTATTTGAAATTGGAAACCTTTTCTTTGAAATTAAACCTTTCTTTCTTCCGACTCTTCATATCCAAGGACACATGTTCAATGGCTTCATGCTTCCTCTGAATGTGAGCACCAGTCAAAATGTGGCGGTTCTCCAGAAGAAGCTTCCCAAATGATGTTCCGGATACTGGGGCAGATAAGGACCTAATGAGATTTCTAGGGGACAACTCTCGATCGAGCAACTTATCGTCGTCTGGTCCATGCCTGAATGATCTGGTTTTTACATGGTCATCTTTCACCATTCCTCTTTCCCAGAAACTCATATCTTTTTGAGCTTCCAAAGTATGTCCCACCTGTTTTAATCTGACCCTTTCATAGTCTAGTGCAGATGACCTATAGCTGCCAGAAGTTAATACAGGAGAATTAAGTTCTGTCTCTCTTTCTGAAACATTTCTTAGTCTCTCTAACAGGAATCTTCTAGTATCTCTATGTATGAATTCTGGAGAACCTGCTCCATTATATTGAATTTCACTTCTGTATGATCTTGTTGATTCTGATCGAAGCAAATTCACTCCAAGATCCCTAGTCACACTTTCTCTGACCTGGTTTGCAATGTGACGAGCAATTTGCTTTGGATCCGATGGCTGTTCACTAAATGGGGTCTCAATTCCACTTCCTCGGACAACTGAACCCCTTTTATGCACCTTCCCTTGGAGTTCACATCTCAGTCGATCCTTCACCTCCTCAAGAAAATCTTCTATACTACCCCTCTGCTCTGAAGTGCTTGGGGAATTGATCCAAGTCTCTTCATGGTTGCAAAAGCTATCAGGACCAGGTTTTAAGATAACTATCCTTGTAGGAGCAGAAGATATGTTCACTCGCTTCCTGGAATTCATCAGGGAGGATTGCTCAAAGTCTAAGCTCTTGGTTCTGCCTTTTGAAGATAAAGATCTTGTGTACTCAGGTGGGAATAAATCCATTGTATCTACACGATGTGACGAAACACCTCTTTCATGTGAGATTTCTTTTACTGTGTGATCTATTCTTTCCATAGTCTTCTCAATTGTTGTTTGCTTGGATTTTGCAGAAACTGCCGTCTTTTCCTTGTTGAGGTGCTCTTGAGCAAGCAACTCACCTTGATTGTTGTCATTTTCGACAATCCTTGAACATTCCCTAAACCTGGCAGCTTGCCATGCTTCAAATTCTTTCTTGAACTTCTGTAGTTCCTCCTCTTGAGGATGTTCTTCACGCCTTGGTTTTCCAATTTTCTGATCTTCACTCCATCCAGCATCATCTGTGCCATTATTTTGATAACAGGAATCAAGATCTAACTCTCTGGAGGAATTTAAGTTGGAAGAGACACGATCAACTGAGCTCCTTCCATTGATTTCCTTCTTTGAAGACTTCGTTCTCCTATATTCATGTTTGTCCTCAATTGGCTGAACTGCTGATTTTGTATCCATTGGCAACATATCCATCCCCATAAGCCGTGCCACAATGCTTGGTCCATTGTGCCTGGTACTTGAGCGTTTGGATATTTCCTCATTGATCAATTTCTTCATTGAACTTTGAAGTGGATAATTCTTTTTGGGACCAACTTCTTTCACCTGATACAAGTCATACAACTACCAGAGATCAGCACAAAAATCTAATCAAATGTGACTACAGAGAGGAGCACTATGACCAAAATTTTACAGAGGATATACTAATTACTAGTGGGAGTAAGTATCTGGAATTGAAACTTTATTCAAAAAGTCATCTTTTGGCCTGAATTTTTCTCAGAAAGTCTGACATGACCCGATTTAGTAGAAGAAAACACAGTAAGGAAAAAGGTTAAATTAATAAGGGAAGATGCATGATGCATTTGCAAGAAACAATCAGATTAAATATATGCAACTAGATGATGAAAACAAACATAAAGTCCGTCCTTAAGACAACTGTTTTTACCAAATGTAAGGACAACTGTTTTTACCAAATCAAGTAGCAGGAGTTTGACGAGGTTGACAAACCAAAACAGTCCTGATTCAAAAATATGTAAAGCTTCACACCCAAGATTCACAATGCACCATGTATCACAATTTTTGAGGATTTGGAAGATTCACAAGAATCATAAGTACACAGCCTCCACAGAATCAAACCACTCTAAGCCACATGATAAGCTACAATAAAGCATATGAAGACAAATTACCGGCAAATCTCCCACATCATTATAGCTCTGAGAAGTTTCTATTTGCAGCTCCAAGCTATTTCGTGGAGCATCAAGGCCTGCAAGGTGTTCAAAACATCCTTACTGTATCAAGTTATTCACATTCCTCCTGATAAAGATTAAAACCTATTCCAGCAATGATTTCTCTAAAAGACAATCACTGTGTCCATAATTCCATATTAAGACCTCCATGATTAATAGGTACAGATTTTTCAAAATACAAATTTATTTTCTGATCCAACCAAGAAATCTCTATAACTATAACCAGTAGTTTTTCCCATTTCAGATATGAATCACATCCAATCAATTATCGGACCACAAACCGGACTTTCAGTTTTTCATGTTGTATTGAAAGAACAATAGAACTCACCACCATCATGTTTCTTATGCAGAAAAAGCTTCCTGGCCATGCTGCCCTGATTGAAATCAAAAAGGTGCAATAAGCCTCCCATGCAGTCCCGGGATCTACCAGAAGGATATCATTCCCTATGCACTGCTTTATGTCTCTTTATCCCATCAAGTACCCAATCTAAAATGTCCTTCATCCACCAAAATAATTCTCTGACTACTCACTTAATCGAATTTAACCTGCAAAACCAATGCAAGCCCAGATTTCAGTTTGATGAGCAGAACACATTAGACAATGAGTATCTAGCACACCTACGCAATAATTTACATTTCCAACAAACGTGGTCCACCACATGAGTTCTTTCTTTTGCATAACAAAAAGCAGACTACAAACCAAAAGATTGAGGGGCCAATCCAGCAAACAAAGTCATTGATATGAAAGAACACTAATTGATCATAGACTTCAAATCAATCAGCTCCACTCATACACCAAATCCCAGAAATGAAGATAAGAATTTACCAGAAAGAAACAAACTTTGTTGTGAATTCCCACCAACCAATTCAGTTTGCCTAACCCCATAAACAGAATTCATCAAGTTACAAAACCCAGAAACTGTTTTGAATTTTGAGAAGGATTAAAAGTAAAATGCAATGGAAGAAAGAAAGTAAACAAAAAATTCTGACTAACCCAAAAAAAGCTTGGAGCTTTATCTCACTGTGTTCCTGATCTTGTTTCTTAGCAACCAGACCAATTCAGTTTGACTAAACCCACAAACAGAATCTCATCGAACTCAAAACCCAGTAACATTTTCAAACTCTGAGAAGAATGCAGAGAATAAAAGTAAACAGAAAAGCCTGACTAACCCAAGAAAAGCTTTAAGCTTTTTATCTCATTGTCTTCTGGGTTAGTTTCAGAGGAGCCAACCAAGAGTGTCAGTTTCAAACTCAATTATGGGATGATGAGGTAGGTGAAGGATGGAGATAAAGTTAAGTGAATGAATGAGAGAGATTTCAAAGCTACAAGGAATTTGAGTACGATTGGATCGTTGAATAGAATAATGATAAAAATATCTTCAATAATAAAGATGGAACACAGAAAGCTACTGCCGCTTTTGGTATGGCCTGGAAAGAATACACGACCAGAAAGCCAGGGCTTCCATCTCATCCTACTCCTGCTCTACTCTCTTTATTGAGTTTATTCCACAGATCTTTTCTTACTTGCTTTTCATTCAAAATCTACTGCAAGATGAAAATAATTAACCAAAACTTCAACTCATATCATTAGAGAAAATGACTGAAAGCCAGAAGAACATTTGGTCATTATCATGAGATTCTCAAATCTTGATTATGTACAATTTATGTTTTATCTTTGATAAAATTAAACTTTGTGGCAAAGTGAGTTTGTACTTTGCTTTCAGTATTTTTTTAACATTGCTAAACACATAATCATGATATCAATGTGAATCAGTCCCGTTCCCACTGACCAGGGATTGTGTGGCACTCACTGTCTGATTTCAATCGAACGGTTGACAGTTAAGTGATGAGATCTGTGGTGAGAGCTGTCAACCGTCCGATTTCAATCGGACAGTGAGTGACCACACAATCCCTGATCAGCAGCTGATCAGGAGAACATTTTCGCAATGCAAATAGTTGTATGATTAGAAATGTAGCGGTATTTTGTGCGTCAATTCAGCAAATCTGCATCAAGCATTGCTTTGAAGTTTACATGAAACAAAACAAAATGGTTCAGAACTAGTCAAACTTCCTAGCTAGACACCTCCAAAATAAAAAGCACTCCTAATTACATCTTAACCACACATCCATTCTATTGCTCAACTTTATCATAGGTGTCCTCTTAATAATTGCTACAAAATTGAATGTGACAATTATTAAGTTGTCCTACTTATTACCAGTAGTGACCAAGTCTCTTGCAGGATTATTGGTGAGGAAATATCAATGTATATAATACTCGGCTTGATGCCCAATAGAATGTTTAGGAAAAAATCCCAACAGAATGGAAGGTGGATCGGTTTATAATTCTTCTCCCTTCTTTGTAATTTATTACTTATTTGGTTGTTCCAAATGGTCACCGTTGGCCATTGGGTACTAAAACTAAAAAAAAAATAAATAAATAAATAAATGAAGTGAATATTATATGGTCATGATCCAATAAAATTAAAATAAAGAGAATGGATGGTGATTGGTTGTAGGGTTTGTAGTAGCACGTAACGAACAGCTCAATGACAGTTGCTTTTGCGCACGACACCTCCATTTGGCGCCTTTATCAAGTGAGGATCAACCATCAAGTCATCAACAACAACATTAACCATTTTTATATCTTTCTTCTTAATTTGCTGCCCTCTACAGCACACAGGTGCGCCGAAGTCTACACACGCTTCCAATATATGCAATTCGAATCCTCACGGATTCGGGTCCGTGATGATTCACGAAGAGATGCTTGTTGGGACTTTTTGGCAAGGGTTCTATCGTTTCAATCATGAGATGATTTTTTCTATACGTATTGTTGAATTGGTGAAAAGAAGTTGCGACCTGTGCATGACATTATTGGTGTCTTGTAGGTTTTTCGTGTTTTATATTTTGTGGTCACTTTCGGATAGTTATATAATTTGCCATGTTCTATAATTTTTGAAAGTTACATCTTGGATAAAATATTAAGTTCGAACGTGCTTAAAAATTCTTCTTTCTTTACTTCTTTTTCACACGTACGTCTCATCTATATGTCAAGTCCGTCAACCAAATATATGAGTTGTAATAGATTGAGGGTTACAACACGAGTTGATGAGCTTGTTCTATACGCATGTCCTCTCTGGGAGAAAAACACATTCCTTGATTCCTTTAACATACAGTGTGCTTCTCCCCCTGGACGGTTTACCATCCACATGACAAAATTATTAAGCAACAAGATAACCTATTTTTCTGCACCCCGTGTAAAAGCGAATCTCAAAAGCTCATAAACCCTATCCCGTACAACTCATTCGATCATGGTTTAGCTAACCTACGTGGGGCAGTCTCAGCCGGGTTTTCCAATGCCACACCCTTCCATTCACGTACAATGATGTCAGAACGCTCTGTCATGTGCTCCAAAGCTAAACCCTAGCCAGCTCCATCTGTTCGTGATGATGATGATGATGAACTCCATTATAGCTTTTTGGAGGGACCAAAGGTTCTATGGTGGTTTGAACCCACCTGGCGGATTGGGATTCGGGGCACGTGTTGGGTACTAAAGTCCGGGACGGCTATTATTATGGTGTGGTACCTTTCTGCTGCCGGAACTGGGCCACTCAGACGGCACAGATCCAGTTGTACGGGTGGTGGAAGGACAGTGGGGTCGGGTTTTCCGTCCAGCTGTGTTGATGATTACGGCCGGCCGGGTCATGCAAACCCAAGGCCCGGTAATTTCAGGTTCAGTTGTTGTTGAGCCTCAGGTTGTGGGCCGGGTGATGATACATAGGTGTTGTAATGGGCCAATGTATGCAACCCAATACAGACATGGAGGAACATGTTGACCGTCTCCAATTTGTTAGTCTACCCGTATTGGTACATCAATGATAAACTAGCTTCCTGACTTTTGCAGTCTTGCTAGACTGGCCTCATACAATCGTCGATCATCTTGAGAATAAGTCGAGTCAGTTTCTTGCTAGTTTACCTGCTGGTTTATAGTGTGTCGTAGTAGTAATTTTAATGACACGTCTTTTGACAAGATTAAAGTTTGAGTGTATG
Organism: Rosa lucieae; assembly: GCA_024704745.1. Classification (NCBI taxonomy): domain Eukaryota; kingdom Viridiplantae; phylum Streptophyta; class Magnoliopsida; order Rosales; family Rosaceae; genus Rosa; species Rosa lucieae. The sequence goes on from CM045493.1 coordinate 8,713,452, forward strand.
ATTGAGATATGAATTTGAGAATTTAAAAACTAACGGTTTGAATTCTTTATAAGAATTCTTGTGCGTAAAATATCAATATGGAGTTATATGTTTTCACTTTCTATATTTTTTAAATGATTGATTTGAACACTTCAACATTTTTTATATGGACTTGTATGTATAAATGTATCATAGCTAGACATACTAAACCCCATTTATCACATTTCATATCGCGATTGAAGTTCATCATCTTCTATATTGGGTGGAGCTCATTTTTGTCACTTTCCCCATTAGTTGAGAATAATATACAAATTGGATCTATGTTTTGCATGTATGGACATTTGCCCATTGTGTATTGGCTAAACCACATCCTCGGCTTTCCATATTGGCTATACTTTTAAGTTTTAAAAATTAGTTAAAGTTAGTTATTTTTCATCTAAGATTTGCCGGAAATGCTCTGAAAAATCAGATATCATTTCTGAGTTTTTACTGATATATTCTTCTGTATCGCAGACGGTTAAAAAGCTCACAAATTCAATCATCCCTTGATAAGTTGCAATTACTAAACTCTATGACCATCATTAAACCTCTGCAATCATTACGAATGAAATTGATACAAATATCACGTCAAACTCAATACACTAAGCAAAAAAGACGGGCGAAACTTGACGATGATCTTTATTTACTACTATTTTTTTCTCTCTTCCCCACCAACAAATTCAGTCAAACAACAACAAAAAGGAAAAAGGAAAAGAAAAACCCCACAATACTCAATTTTGAAACAAATTGAAAAAATGAAATCTTGAAATCTTTGAACTGAAAATCAAAGGCATTCCCCATTTCCCTCCTTGCAAATTTTGCAACGGGCGCCAACACTTGTCCGAAAGTAAGGATTTCCCGCCTATACGTGTCATTGAAAACCCACAATAAATAGAGAGAGAGAGAGAGAGAGACGAGTCCAAGAGCCCACAGTCTCATCATCTCACTCCGACACCACCAACCCCCATTTCGCCATTTCTAGGGTTTCGCTGCCGATTTGGGAAGAAATGGGATCCGCCGCGGCCGCAGAAGCCGCCGCTGTTTCGAAGACCACCGCACCCAAAAACGAGCCCAAATCGACCTCTTCTTCGTCTTCCTCAGGTAATCCCGATCCCCTCAGTCTCATTTATGTGTTCGATCTAATATGGTGCTGTGATTTTTTTGAATTAGGGATTTGGTTGATGTTTTCACTTTTGTGGAATTGGATAGTGGTGATCGGGTTTTGACTAGTATGAGTTTGTGATTAGGGATTTTCGACTAGGGATCTGTAGGTTTTGGTTATGCTTTTATTTTGCTGTGAATTTGTTGTTTTGTTATGATGATTTGGTTTTTATGAGCTTTGGATTAGTGGGTTGAGTATTTCGAGTGCTGTTTTATTGGATTATGAATCTGTGATTATGGATTAACGGTTATCGTTTTTAAATTCATCATGTCCTTTCTCTATATGAGGATTTGAAGTCCTCTTTTGAATTACCTGAATTCTCATGGATTCGTTTGGCTAAATTTTGGTTTGTCTTGAACTTTGTCCATTTCATTAACCAATTTAGAGGAGTCATACATTGTATTGGATGAAAGTATGTTGATGCTTTATGTGTGGGAGTTGAATTAGAATCATAGTTATCTTTACTTTGTTAATTGTTTGCCTAATTTCATGAGATTATGCGATAGGAATGACAAAAAAGAAGGGTAAAAAAGCTTCCCAAAAGGAAGCGCCTACCAGTGGTAGAGGTAAGAAGCGAAATTCGCCTCCGAGCGGTGAAGAGCAATCCCAGTCCCGCAAAATGCCCAAGCGTGCTGCTGCATGTAAAGACTTTAAGGAGAGGTCTGTTCGTCTTTCTGAAAAGTCTGATTTCATCGCAAGCAAGGAGGAACAGATTGTGTCAGATGAAAGTCTTGCCGTAGGCTTGACTTGTGGAAAGGATCCAGATGATGACAAGCCAAATAGAAGGCTGACTCAGTTTATCTTGCATAATGAAGATGGTATTGCACAGCCACTTGAGATGGTGCAACATGGTGATCTGTTTATTACTGGCACTCTATTGCCTCTGGATGAAAGTTCTGACAAGGGGAAGGTCAAGGACAGGGGTATCAAATGTGAAGGTTTTGGCCGAATAGAAGCATGGGACATCTCTGGTTATGATGAGGGACATCCAATAATATGGCTTACAACTGATGTTGCTGATTATTGTTGTGTTAAACCTGCAAGCAGCTACAAGAAACACTATGATAATTTCTGTGAGAAGGCGCGTGCTTGCATAGAGGTCTACAAAGTACTGTCAAAATGCAACTCTGACTGCAGTCTTGATGAATTACTTGCTGGCATCGCTCGATCAATGAGTGGAAACAAGTTCTATGATGGCAGTGCTTCTATCAAAGAATTTATCCTATCTCAAGGTGTGTTTATTTATAATCAATTGGAAGGTTTGGAGGAGTCATCAAATAGGAATGATCGAATATTGGCACAGCTGCCTGTTCTCGCTGCCCTCAGAGAGGAGTGTATAAAGCATGGATATTATGTGCCCTCAAAACCAGCAGCTTCAAGTGGTACATTAAAGATTGCTTCAGATATCGGAGATGGACGGAATGGTTCATCCATTGTTGAAGCTGAGGAAGATGAAGATGCCAAGTTGGCTAGACTATTTCAAGAAGAAGAATACTTCAAGTCTATGAAACAAAGAAAACGTCAGGTTGCTGCCTCCACGTCCAAGAAATTCTACATCAAAATTAATGAAGATGAAATTGCTAATGATTATCCTTTACCTGCCTATTATAAGACTGCTATTGAAGAGACAGATGAATTTATAGTGGTTGACGGTGAGGATGGTGATCTTCCCACACACATGCTTCACAACTGGTGTCTATACAATTCAGACTCGAGACTGATTTCACTGGAGCTTCTTCCAATGAAGGCTTGTGCTGATATTGATGTTACAATTTTTGGTTCTGGGGTTATGAGTGAAGATGATGGAAGCTGTGGGTTTGATCTTGATGCTGACAGTATCCAGTCTTCTTCAAGTGGTTCAATAGCACCAGTAGCACAGGATGCTTATGGCATGCCAGTTTACTTGAGTTCCATAAAGGAATGGGTGATAGAATGGGGAGCTTCAATGATTTCAGTATCAATTCGAACAGAACTGGCCTGGTACAGACTTGGCAAGCCATCAAAGCAGTATGCTTTGTGGTATGAACCAATACTGAAAACAGCAAGGGTTGGGAGAAGTATAATCACAATGCTTAAGGCAGAAAGTCGGGTAGCACGGCTCTCTTTTGCAGATGTCATTAAAAGATTGTCAGAGTTACCTAAGAATGATGGTGGTTACATTTCTTCTGATCCAGCATCTGTTGAGAGATATGTGGTTGTACATGGACCTATAATATTTCAGCTGTTTACAGAATTTCCAGATGTGAAGATTAAAAATTGTCCATTTGTTCATGGTCTTCGAGACAAAATGGAGAAGAGGCACCATACTAAATGGGTAGTAAATAAGAAGATTTTACAGAAGAGTGAATCAAATTTGAACCCAAGGGCATCGATGGGACCTGTGATATCCAAGAGGAAGACAATGCAGGCTACAACAACGAAGCTGATTAACAGGATCTGGGGGGACTACTATTCAAATTACTCTCCTGAAAATTCAAGCCCGGGAGCAACTTGTGAAAAAATAGAAGAGGAAGAAGTTGAAGAAGAGGCCCAAGAGGACATAGAAGAGGATGATGCAGAAGAGAATTCATCAGTAATGGAAAAAGCCCAAAGGCCTTCTCCAATTTTAAGAAAAATTAAACCATGCTCCAGCAGCAAGAAGATTTTGTGGGGTGACGAGCCTCTGGGAGAAACATGTTCTGGTGAAGCTCTATACAAGCATGCTGTTCTTCGTGGAGAAGAGATTTCTGTGGGTGGGGCTGTTTTGGTGGAAGTTGATGGCTCAGATGAACTTCCTGTTATCTATTTTGTAGAATACATGTATGAATCATCAGATGGAGAAAAGATGTTCCATGGCAGAATGATGCAGCAAGGATCTGATACTGTTCTTGGAAACACTGCTAATGAGAGGGAGCTATTCTTGACAAATGAGTGCATAAACTTGGCATTAAAGGATGTGAAACAGACAGTTGTTGTGGGCATCAAGTCAATGCCATGGGGGCATCAATATAGGAAGGAGAATGCTGATGCTAATAGAATTGATAGAGCAAGAGCAGAAGAGAGGAAGAAGAAAGGATTGCCGACTGAATATTACTGTAGAAGTTTGTATTGCCCTGAGCAAGGTGCTTTCTTTAGTCTTTCTCGTCATACCATTGGTCTGGGCTCTGGTTTCTGCCACTCTTGCAAATTCAATGAAGATGAGAAGGCCAAAGAAGTCTTTGAAGTGAATTCATCAAAGACTGGTTTTATATACAGTGGAGATGAGTACTCAGTTCATGATTATGTCTACGTAAGCCCCTACCAGTTTTCTGTGCAAACGATTGAAACTGAACTTTTCAAGGCTGGACGGAATTTGGGGTTGAAACCTTTTGTTGTGTGCCAAGTGCTGGGGATAATTACTGCAAAGGGATCTAAACAATCTGAAATGAAGTCTACCCAGGTTAGACACCATTTTCTCAGTTAGTGTGTTATTATTCAATGTTTTCCTTTCTTTAAAGGCAGTTTTTTTTACGTAATATAGTCCATGGTTAACCCAGGTTAAAGTACGAAGATTTTTCAGACCAGAGGACATTTCGGTTGAGAAAGCATACTGCTCTGATATTAGAGAGGTCTACTACAGTGAAGAACTACATATTTTGCCTGTAGATAGCATAGAAGGAAAATGTGAAGTCAGAAAGAGGAGTGATCTTCCAGAATGCAATGCTCCTGCATTGTTTCAGCATATATTCTTCTGTGAGCATCTATATGATCCTTCTAACGGGTCTATTAAGCAGTTGCCGGCTAACATCAGGGTAAAGTACTCAACAGTAGGTGGTGATCCTGAGTCTAGAAAGAGAAAGGGCAAGTGTAAAGAAGGAGAAGATGTTCCAGAAGTTCAGAAACAGAGGGATGATTCTGACCACAAATGCTTAGCCACTTTGGACATATTTGCTGGATGTGGTGGCTTATCGGAGGGGTTGCATCAGGCGGGTGTCTCAGTAACCAAGTGGGCAATCGAGTATGAAGAGCCGGCTGGACAGGCTTTCCAACTCAACCATCCTGAGTCCAAGGTGTTCATCAATAATTGCAATGTCATCTTGAAGGCTGTCATGGACAAATGTGGAGATGTGGATGATTGCATCTCAACCAGTGATGCCAATGATTTAGCTGCATCACTAGACGATAAAGTGAAAAATGATCTGCCCTTGCCAGGGCAAGTAGACTTTATTAATGGAGGCCCTCCATGCCAGGGTTTTTCTGGTATGAATAGATTCAACACCAGCACGTGGAGTAAAGTCCAGTGTGAAATGATATTGGCTTTCTTATCCTTTGCTGATTACTTCCGGCCAAAATACTTCCTCCTGGAGAATGTGAGGAACTTTGTGTCTTTTAATAAAGGACAGACATTCCGTCTGACTCTGGCTTCGCTTCTTGAGATGGGTTATCAGGTGAGGTTTGGTATTCTGGAAGCTGGAGCTTACGGGGTTTCCCAGTCCCGAAAGCGAGCATTTATTTGGGCAGCTGCACCAGATGAGATTCTTCCCGAATGGCCAGAGCCAATGCATGTTTTTGGTGTGCCAGAGTTGAAGATCAATTTATCCAGTAATTCATATTATGCTGCTGTTCGGAGTACTGCAAGCGGAGCCCCTTTCCGACCCATAACGGTAAGAGACACAATCGGCGATCTCCCAGCTGTAGGCAATGGAGCATCCAAGGGCAATCTGGAGTATGAAAGTGACCCTGTCTCGTGGTTCCAGAAGAAAATCAGAGGGAACATGGCTGTTTTGACTGATCACATTTCAAAAGAAATGAATGAGCTGAACCTCATTCGGTGCAAGAGGATTCCCAAGAGGCCTGGTGCAGACTGGAAGGACCTTCCAGAGGAAAAAGTGACGCTCTCTACTGGTCAAGTAGTCGACTTGATACCATGGTGCCTGCCCAACACTGCCAAACGCCACAACCAGTGGAAGGGCCTGTTCGGAAGGTTGGACTGGGAAGGCAACTTCCCAACCTCCGTCACTGATCCTCAGCCAATGGGCAAGGTGGGAATGTGCTTCCATCCTGACCAGGACAGGATTATAACAGTTAGAGAATGCGCTCGTTCTCAAGGCTTTCCCGATAGCTACCAGTTTTATGGCAACACTCTCCACAAGCACAGGCAGATTGGAAACGCTGTCCCTCCAACTCTGGCTTATGCTCTCGGCCGAAAACTCAAGGAAGCAGTCGATAGCAAGAGCTCTTCTTCACAAGAGTAGCCGGCTAGCCGCAGAGGTTTCATACTACTTGCTTCATTAAAGCAAATCCAGTTGTGCTTTTACTTTCCTTCTTGTACTTCCTGTAGACTTCATTTCAACATTCATATTATACACAGAAGTATTGCATTCTCATTAACTATCATTTTCCTTTTCTTCTATTTTTATTATGACGTCATCTCGTGCCACGTGTCGAGGGGGGTCAATTTCGTCATTTGAGTGAAAGCAAAGTCAAATTAGTGGGTCAAATATTTTGCTTCTGAGCAATGTAATGGTACTCACCTAAACACGCTCCACGTGTCCCAGATCCGGACCGTGACTGTCCGTTTAAAACTACTAAACTTGTCTCATTGCTCCAACCTCCAATATAAAGAAACTGAAATCAACGGCTTTCTTTCACATTTTCTCTCTCTCACTCTTTCACTCGCTCTCTCTCTCTCTCTCTCTCTCTCTCTTTGCCTCGTCGGGTATCTCAAAGTACAAATCTTGGCCCCTTCTTCTTCTTGGATTTGATTTCGAGTCTCCGATTCCGAGTCCGAGTTCGCTCCCATCAACCATGTTTGTGAGAAAGCTTGTGGAGAAGGCTTCCAAGAAGGTAAGTCACTCATCACCTTCTCTGTTTCTGCAAAAAAAAAAAAACTGCACAATCCATCTGTGAAAGATCGAGAAGATCAATGGGGTTATTTTTTGACTATTTTTACTTTGATTTGATCAAATTCTTCGACAATTTTTGTCGGAAAAAAGCTAATAATGCTGAATTAAATTGGTCATTAAGATCGTAGCATGTCAGGGATGCACGTTACTTTCTAATTTTTTCAGTCATTTTGATTCTAATTCATAGAAGACTTTACCAAAATCGGAGCTTTGGCAAAGGTATCATACACAGTACATATGTATTGGTATGTATGCTGTCTACTGTATTTGCTTTATAAGATCAGTGGGTGTAGTGGTTTGTATGATTAGACCGAGTGGTTTGGAATAATAAAACAATCTAATTAAAGTTGCCAGATTCGATATTTTCAGGAATGGGACCAAATTAAATAGTAGTTTGCAGTATGAACACGCAATTGTGCGACTGGATTTGGTGTATGCGTTTGCATTTTCCAGAAAAGGACAGCAAATAATCCTATATTGTATTTGGTAGATGAGAATGTTGTTACTAATTTTGTATTGTACAGTAGAGAAATTCGTTTACCCAATAATTTTAAGATGATCTAAATATTGAATCGGGAGTCAAGATTGATGAAAAAACGGTTATAGTATGTTTTTATAAGATTTCTTAAAATAATTTGTAACTAGGGGATTTTATCATACACTGATGTATGACATGTTCAGATTTTGATTTTATGATAATAGAAAGTCTTTTAGTCCATAGGGTTTACTCGTCTTTAATATCATTCTCTTTTCTTTTGACCTCATCGTACAAGCTTAAGGGACCTAGCAAACCTCACATTTTGATTTTGTTTAAAATACTTTCAACTCAAACGTAGGTGTCAAGTCTCACCTTTGATTAAGCCCCTTTAAACATTTTTTAAAGGTGTTTTTAACACATCAATCCCATGCAAATAGCTGCCACGTACAAGCGTTAAGGAAAAAAGAAAGGGCAGTTTTTATCTTTAATAGTGATTAGTGAGGCTTGATCAGTTTGAAAAAGAAAAACCAATACATAAAGCCAAAGGGGTTTATAAATTGATGACAAGAAAACAAAACGAAAAATGAAAGACAAGACTACCATACTTATTCTATAATTTCCATCTTTGATTTGGGACCCATTTTTCTTAGTAGCTAAACTTAATGTGTTTAAAATTTGTTTAGTGATATTGATGGGGATTTATAGTCAACGCTCATAGACTGATGGTAAAGAAAATAATAATATCGGTCAGAAAATTTCCATGTGATGGCCGGTGGATTCATGTTACTTATCTACAATGAGAGATTCGGCGGGCCCGGCCCATTTCAAAATTCAAACATGAGCCCACGTGTCTTGCTTTTCTTTGTCCAGGGCCCACTAAGGAGTTGTTGCCTAACATTGTTACACCTGTCCCTAGGTCAACCAATTGGTAAAAGTCAACAGCATATATGCTTCTTCTGGCTAACTTGCTGTGTCTTTTTTAGAGGATTGTGTACAACTCACCTAGATACCTGAAAAAAAAACCCAGAAAAATATTCCCTCAAAAAAAAGGAACCAGTAATCAGGATTTTTTTTTTTTCCAGGCATGTAATATTCTGAATTTTAGTTTTATTATAAATGCAGCTAGGTTTAGAATGTTACAGACATTGTTTGTTTATCCAATTGTAGCCTGGAGGAAGTTCTGATGGTCTAAAAGGTGGTGATATAGACCCGCGTGTAGTATTCCACAATGGAGTACCATCTGGATCTAACACTTTGGCTTATGACTCCATCCAAAAAATACTTGCAGTTTCCACAAAGTGAGTCCATTTCTTGCATAGTCAAATTGAAATAATGTTAGTGTTCGTCGACTTGCATAATATATATGATGGTCCTTTTATCATTCTCAGGGATGGCCGGATCAAGTTATTTGGTAAGGATAATACTCAAGCGCTACTTGAGTCTATCAATGCAGTACCAAGCAAGTTCTTACAGGTTTTGTATGATATTATATCGTTTATACGTTGCTTTCTTCAATTCCCACCCCTTTTCTGTGGTTATACTGTCAACCTAATGAAATATTTTTCTTCTTGATATCTACAGTTTGTGGAGAATCAAGGTATACTTCTAAATGTAAATTCCAAGAACCACATTGAGGTAAGTTGCTCTACTATGTTTGACATTCTTATTTATTTTTATTTTTATGTTTGACAAGTGAATGGTCGAAATTTAGTAATTTACTGCTTGGCTATGTCTGTACTTAGGTTTGGGACTTGGAACAGAACCTATTGGCTCATGTACATGCTTTTCATGAAGATATTACCTCCTTCACGGTCATGCAAAAGAGTCTCTACATGTAAGTGTGTGTAAGTTTCAAACTGCAGATTAAATAGAGAAATGAGTTCATTTCTGCAAGTAACTATATGTAGTAGACAACTATTTTGGCAGGTATGTTGGAGATTCTGTTGGGAATGTCTCAGTTCTGAAGCTTGAGCAAGAATCATGTCATATATTACAAATGAAATACACTATACCTTATTCAGCTTCTCATGGTCAGATGCCTTCCTAATTCCTATACAATTTTACTCTATGATTACATAGATACTGTCCTCTTCTTATCCGTTTCTTTGACCGTTCTTACTTGATCAATGCTCTCATCAGGGAATTCAACTGAAGTTCCAGGCGACACTGCGGTGATATACATAATGCCTCAGCCAACAGCTGAAAGTAGGAGGTAGTATCTTTAAACCTTGTTGGCCTATTTCATGATTGGCATTACAAGATTTTGGTTTTACTTAGTTCTTATGTTGCAATCCAGGGTTCTTGTAATATTTAGAGATGGTCTCATAGCGTTATGGGACATTAGAGAAAGTAAATCCATATTCACAGCTGGTGTAAATACATTGCTATCACTTCAGCATGAAACAAAGAAAGTCACTTCTGCATGCTGGGCATGTCCTTTTGGGAGTAAAGTTGTTGTTGGGTACAACAACGGAGAGATTTTCATCTGGAGCATTCCTTCGAACCCAAATCCATCGGAATGTAGCACGCAAAGTAGTCCAATATGTAAACTCAATCTTGGATACAAGTTGGACAAAATTCCTATAGCATCATTGAGATGGATTTATGCAGAAGGGAAGGCAAGTCGAATATATGTTATGGGCGCATCTGACATTGTTTCATCAAACTTGTTGCAGGTATTTTAACATTATCACTACCGAAATGTGTCACTGTTATAACTGAACGGAACTTTGAAAATTTGATTTTGATGAGGCAGGTAATCCTGTTGAATGAGCATACTGAAGTCCGCACTATTAGATTAGGACTTCAGTTGCCTGAGCCTTGCATCGACATGGAGATTATTTCTTCAACCTTTAGCGAGCAAAGCAAACATAAACAAGAGTGCTTTCTTGTGCTTGGTAATTCAGGACATCTTTATGCCTATGATGATTGCTCAATTGAAAAGTATCTTCTACAGAGCCAATCTAAGTCACCAGCCTCGTTGCCGAAGGAAGTCATGGTGAAGATTCCATTTGTTGATTCAAGCATTACTGTATCAAAATTTATCACAGATGATACCAACATGTCAACTTCTACAGACGAGGTATATATACCAAATTACATTCTTTCTTACAGTTCATTACTAGTATTTTAAGTTAATGATGTGATAATTTGATTTCTATGATTTTATATAGGAATACCTTCTCCTGGCCAAAAGCATTCCATCTCTCCTTTCTTTCGAGACAAAACCAAAGGATGGAAGTCACTTAAATGCAGCCCGTTTTAGTGGCTTTTCGAAAGTTAAAAATCTTTACATAACTGGACATGGTGACGGAGGCATAAATTTTTGGGATTTGTCATCGCCACTTTTAGTACCTATTTTATCATTGAAGCAGCAGGTAATATGCTTGCAATTTATGAAACGTTTGTTGTTTTTGAACTGCCAGTAACCTTTGTCAATGCCGCAACTAAGTAAGACTATTCTTATATTCTCCTCCCCTTCAAAACAAAATGCAGAGTGAAGAAGATCTCTCTTTAAGTGGTATAGCACTCACAGCTTTGTTTTTTGATGGAAACTCTCGACTTCTTGTTTCTGGAGATCAAAGTGGAACGGTGTAGTGCCATCTCTGTTCGATTTGTTGAATAATTATCATTGTATTGCATTCAGGATAGTGTGTGGTGTTTCTAATATATTTATGAACTACAGGTTCGGATCTTTAGATTTAAACCTGAACCGTATGCGAATTTCAGCAGTTTCTTTCAAGGTATAATAAACTGGTTCAACTGCTAGGTCATTGCCTTAAAACTTGAAATTTTCTTGCATTATTACTTCATACAAGTACATTACAAATGGTCTTAAGATTTTTACATACTTCTTCGCAGGAAGTACAAAGAAAGGAAACGATATTGTTCAAAGCGTTAGACTAATGAAGGTTGATGGTTCTGTACTTTCTCTGAACATAAATCACAGCTCAAGACATCTTGCTGTGGGATCTAGTAAAGGACATGTAAGCTTAGTATCTAATGTGATCATTTCCTTTCTCAACCAGTTTTCTCCTATTCCCCTTAATTGATTGTGAATATCTTCTCCTCACAGGTTTCAGTTATTGATATAGAAGGGCCCACTCTATTATATGAAAGCCACATTGCAAGTGAAATTTCTACCGGCATCATCTCTCTGCAGTTTGAAACCTGCAGTTTTCATGGTTTCGACAAGAATGTCTTAGCTGTTGCAACAGAGGACTCATCTGTTTTGGCTCTTGATAGTGATAATGGAAACACATTGAGCACTAGTCTGGTTCATCCCAAGAAACCCACTAGAGCACTTTTTATGCAGATCTTGGGTAAGTTTTTCTCAGGATGGAATCTTGTCATTTTGACAACATTAAACAATCTCACAGAAATTTTCTTTTAAATGTATTAATGGTCTAGACTCCAGCAAAGGGAGTAGTGTTGAGGATGCCATGCAAAAGCAGTCTTTGCTACTGCTATGTTCCGAAAAAGCAGCATACATATATTCCTTCACACATGTCATGCAGGTAAATAGTACTTCATCTTATGTAGGCACTACAAATCTGATTATGTCCTCTTATCTTTCTTTCTTTCAACTCAGGGAGTTAAGAAGGTAATATACAAGAAGAAATTTCAATCATCTTGTTGCTGGGCATCGACATTCTACACCTCTGATGTTGGCCTTATACTCGTTTTTACAACTGGAAAAATTGAGATAAGGTGGTGACATGTCATAGTCTTTTTTTTTTTTCTTTTTCTTTATTTGAATATATTCACAAGTAAATTACATAGCCTAAAAACCTGTCTATGAAATGTTAGGTCCTTGCATGACTTATCTTTGATAAAGGAGACTTCAATAAGGGGCTTCACATACTCCACATCAAAACTAAATTCACATGCTGGCAATTCGATATGCTCTTCATCCGAAGGAGAACTTGTTATGGTATAGTATTAGATTCCAACCTTTTCATAACAGTTGCTTGAGGGGTGATTTAGAAAAATCTTTATCATATGATTTTCTCATCCTTGCACAGGTGAACAGTGATCAGGAAATCTTTCTCTTCTCTCTCTCACTCCAGAAGCAAAGCTTTAGGTAAATGTATATTTGAAAGTTTCTATAATGATTTTGAGTGACTAATTCCTATTGTAATTTGTAAAGGAAAGCTCTTCTAGGCCATAGTTTTCTTACTTTTCAGTGTCTTTCCTCATTCAAGGCTTTTAGACTCTTTCAACTTGACGTACCAGAAAGATCTGATGGTTTCACAAGAAGAGCTTACATCAGGACGCATCATTCAAAAGGAAAAGAAAAAGGTATTATGTATGGTAATGATGATCACATGATTTCATCTGTCTACACAACCTATTTGTTGTAGAATGAAAAATTGCACAAGTATTTAAATTTATTTTCTTGGCAGGGTATGTTTAGTTCTGTTCTTAAAGATATTGTGGGAAGTAAAGGGAAGAATGTCCCTGAGATGGAAAATGAAGATACTAAAGAAAGTATTGAAGAACTGTCAAAAATCTTTTCAACTGCTAATTTCCAATTTGATGCTGAGAACACAGACAACCAGGCCATGGGTGAAGATGATGATCAGTTAGATATAGGTATTCTAAACATAAAAGTGTGTCATTTCAATATGAATGGAGTTGTGAGATAATCCATGTTTACATCGAACTAATATTTTTTTTTTTTGAAGATGATATCGAGATTGACATTCCTGGAGAAAAACCGAAAGAGCAGAATATGTTGGCAGCTCTTAATAAGGAAAAACTGGCAAGCAAGTTTATGGCCTTTAAAGGTCAGTCAAAACCACCTAGATCAATATGAAGTCATCAGTATCTTCGAAGTTTCTTAGTTAAACTTTTTTCCAATCTGCAGGTAAAGTACTGAAACAAATGAAGTCTAAGAATGAGAAAAATCCCCTAAAGGAAGAGCAACCGGATGAGAAGGTTGGCTCTGTTGATGAAATTAAGAGAAGATACGGATTTTCATCTGCTGTAAGAGCAATATATATACACATACCTTTACTAATTGCACATTTTTCACTAGTTATTAGCCAATAGGAATAATATTCGAATGCTTTTAGTATTAAAACTGCATCATTTGCTTTTGGCTGCAGGAGACAACAAATGTTGCTAAAATAGCAGAAAGTAGGCTTCAGGAGAATACAAGAAAGTTGCAGGGGATAAACTTGAGAACTACAGAGATGCAAGACACAGCTAGATCATTTTCATCCTTGGCAAAACAAGTGTTACGAACTGAACAGGATAGACGAGCCTCATAATCACCATACAAGGAGCGTTTCGCTTTCAAATTATATTACGTACTCTTATTCATTTCATTTGTTTCTGGTGAAGACACTAAGTTCTTACATTTTCTTTTCTGGTATCAGTGGTATGATTTTTTTGCATATTTTGAATGTAAATTAGAAAAACAACAGTAATAGAGCCGATATCAGTTCCTCATTATAGCTTGCTCACAAAAGTGATTTTTTTTCTTCGTTTCTGACTGAAAAGTAAAACGATTACATCAAAATGGGTATTTCTCGCCAAAAATTTTTCTCCTTCAATTAACAATTTTAGAAAAATATTTCAAACTGAAGGAACCTAAAAATCACAATGTAAATCTTTCTTATAATTTTTCAAAGTGAAAAAAAAAATAAAAATTCTTTCGATTAGTTGGAACATATTCTAAAAACCATGTTTTACGAATCATCAGCTTATGGTCAAGAGAATTTTGGTTCAACATGGGTGACCAACCATGGATTTGTCCTAGTACTCAATCCTCTTTTAAACACAAGCATGCAGAGATTTGCACCCAAGAATCAGTCCTACTTTTCACTTTTTCAGTACACTACGATCCATTTTAGAATTAATCATGTACTGATTGAACTGTACATGCATCTTCAAAATATACTAGCTAGTGCCAAAACAAAAACCGTGAATAACCTTCCCACACTTACGCCGGTAAGAAATTAAAGACATACTTCGAATATATGATGGCTAACAAATTAAACAGCAATGAACTAATAATATTTAAGAAGACATTAGTACCAAACTACATATATAGCAAGCTCAAAAGTAGCAGTGTCTGATCATCATTCAGTTACAAGGTCTTATGGGGGTGGCAGAAAGATGTTAGCACTGGCTTCTAGTGGCGACCCCTCCCAACATCCAAGTGGAACACTCCAATTCTACTAGAGATGACATTCTTACCACACCAAACTTCATAAGAAAAATATATGCAATTCCCTTGGCATCCCGGGAAGTCTCGAGTAGAAACTGAAAAGCAGCAGTCTTCCCCCACAAACAATATTCGATCATCCAAATCCGAACCCTTCATCTCAACCCATTGCTTCCGAACTCCATCCAACTTGTAAACCTTGAACTTGACTTCATTCTTGAGCATATCTTCCACAGAACAATGTTTTGCAACAAAAGTAGAACCATGTCTTTCGACTAAAAGCAGCTCCCCGAGGGATTCGACCAAGTTCTTCTTCTTCTCCTTCTTCCACCACATTGAAGTAGATACTTGGTGTCAATTTGCTAGTCTAGGTTTTATTTCAGCCAATACCATCCCGTCTACAAATATGCAGTGTATTTGAGACTCCGGATAAATCAAGGAATAGGGGACTGCCATGATTGACAGACAGCACAAAATCGAGTAACTAGGGTTTCGGTTTTAAGGTCAAGGAGCTGCTTTAGGATGATCCGTATCACGTCATCTGGGATATGTCTACCAGCCATCGCTGGTTTGGTGAAGCAAACTGAAAGGCGCCTAAAGTCTTATATAGGAGAGTTTAGAAGTCTCGCGTAGCAACCAAATCCCCTTTGGAAGTACCATTGCACACAAAGTTCAAGCACAAGAGAAGATATGCACAAAGAACCAAATTTGCACCATGTGAATCATACAGCATTAACCAAATCTGCAACTGATAAATTAAACTCAAGTTCTATGTACTTTAACCATGTCAAAATACGAATAATTCAAGTCTGATTATATACGGTATTACACAAATAATCACAACAGAACATAATGAACAAAGTGTTCTCGGTAATCAAATCAAACGTTGCAATTCACAAGCAACTTGAGAACCTTTTAGGTCATGGTCGCTATCAACTAAACTAGTTCTCCTGATGATCCCACCAGGGGGGAGGTGCCAGAAAGATATTATCCACAATGCCCTTCTGTCATCTAAGTTGAAAACTCCAATTCGATTGAAGATATTATGACACTATTTGCTGTCACACTCACAAGAAAAATAAAAACAACGACATCCAGGGAAGTCTTGAGTGGAAACAGAGAAGCAGCAGTCTTTTTCCCACAAACAAATTTGATCATTCGAATCTGAAGCATACATCTCAACTCATTCCTTCCTAGTTTCATCCAACATGTACACCTTAAATTTAACTTCAGCATTCAGCATGTGTGCAACAGATGCAAACCCATCTCGATTGGGTAAAACCCAGATGATTTGGCCAAATTCTTCTTGTCCTCCGAAATTGTATCGAAAACAGTTATTGGAGACAGTCTCTGTCCACTTCAGGGGAGAATCCAGCAGTAGCATTTTAAAATGGCTATCAGAAGTCAGAACTCGTTCCATCGCCTGCCAGTTCTATATGCTTAACCATGCCTAACAACGATAATTTAAGTCTTACATTCAATAGCACACATATTGAAAACCATTTATTCATCTAACTATGCAAGATTGCGCCCAGCGCGTATAGTTGGGATGATAGAAATAAACGCAACTATTGTTCCCATGCCCAATTCTGGGGAAATCTTGAGCAGAAGGAAAGAAGCAGCCATCATCTGAATCTATGATCAATATTCGACCATCCCAATCCCAATCGTCCTCCATCTCAACCCAGCACTTCTCAATTGCATTCAACTTAAAAACTCTGTAGTTAAGGTGACGCACTTTCTTAACCAAAAAAACATCTCCAGCTGATTCCACCAAATACTTCCTGTGGCGTTCACGGCCCAACATCCGAGTCTTCACAAGTATATCCACCACCTGCAAAGAATTCGAATCCAGCACTACTGTGATTGCATCACTGGCAACAGCATAAAATTTTTCCTCATAATAAATAACATCTTCGAGCCGAGAGTATGCTGCTAGACCTTCCACTGGTTTTAACTTTGGAATGGGATCAACACCTAAATTACAGTGGTACAACACTCCATTGACAACGACCATGAGTGCAGGACAACTAGGATTGAAGGACATAGCCACTCTATAATCACAACCAGCCTCACTAATGTCTCTTAGACCATAAGCTTCTGCCAATTCAACTACCAGAACATCTTCATCCAACAAGTTGAACGCCTCTGGGAATGTCTCAGGGAACTGCTCACGTGAGAATGGGCATTGAAAGAGTGGATCTAGCGTACGATCAATTTCACCCGATTCTTTTAGTTTGACAGTAACAACCCATGTACTTGAACTGTGGGACACATGATAGATCACCCTCTTGGTGAGGTTCAACATCTTAGGCCAGTTCCCATTACTATCAGGATACTTGGGGAGTTGTATGGGACCTCTGATGGGAGAGAGGAGCTGCTGCTTATTTTTTGTAAAGGGAGGAACAGAGGACCGCCATGACCGACAAACAGCACGGAATCGAGAAATATCATTGGTCAAGTTAAGGCACTTTCCAACTTTCTCTAACAATTCAACTGAAAGATCACCAGCCATTGAATACCTTAATTTCTGGGGACTGAGTCAAAGGAGAAGGTTTACTGTGATCGATTGTCTTGGTGAAACACAATGAGAACTCGAGTTGGACTCCGATTTCTAATGGAAGTTTATATAGGAGATGCGCCTATAAACATAAGGAATATTCATAATCTTAAGTTAATTGCACAATAAATCCTATCTGTAGAACGAAAATATATCCGTATATGAATGAATGAACCTATACACATACGGAAAGTATACAGTATCACTCATTCACCCCACTGTCTGTTGATGCTTTTAAAAAAAAAAATGATTCTCACTTTTCTTTTTGTTATTAAAAGATGGTTCTCACATTAAAAGATGATTCTTTTGCAAATTTAAATAGCCCCAACTCCAATAAATTTAATTCCGTGTTTGGAAGTAATGTATGGTTTACTTAACCCAAATGATCATAAACTTTTTTTGTAAATACAAGTAAGATCTTCAAATATCATGTCTATCATTTGAATAGATTCAATAGCAACATAACAAAAGAAAATCCTTTCAAAACTCAGTAACAGAAAAGCACTATTGAGTATAAAATGCTGGTTTCCTATTAAATGCAATTAATCTCCTTCAAGTTTTAACATCAAGTATAACCAACTAAACAAAAAGATTTTAAGAACTGATACTAGAGGTGGAAACAACAAGGACCAGATCGTCCAACAACTATTGTTTTCTCAGTAAGTCTACCAATTGGGAGTATATCAGTTCTTTAGTGGCATCTCGGTTACTTTGGCTCAGTGTAAAAATTGTTGCACCCGGATGATTCTTTAACCTTGCAACTGCACAAGTTCAGACACTCTACTCATATTCATATACAAATACACCAAAAGAAAAAACTCTTTTCCCCTAGTTTACTACTTCACACAGAAACAACTACAGTCTCAAAACTTTTTAGAAAATAATCAAAACTGAAGCAAATGATTGCACAAGGATTCGCCTTTTAATGCCTTTCCCCCCTCTATTACCAAAAGATTAGATAAAGAGAGAATGGCATGTGTGAGGGTTATGTACCTGCGGGTATATCGCGGCCAACTTTTGGAATTGGAACTGACGCCAAGACTGGAACATTGGATTCCAGCACTCTTAAGACAGCAGGGAAGAAAGATGAACTGAACAACTCCATCTTACCGACTTCATCGATGACAAATAGGTCAGTATCTTCTCTTACCTGAAAAGAACAGAATTCTTCAATTCAAGAACTCATGACATAGACATGATGCACTCGGCCGTCTAATCCATAAATAAGATCACTTTTAACTACATGTTTAACAATCAGCAGTGCAAAACCATATCCCACCTGCAATTCAGGAACTGCCAAGGACTCAAACGACGCAACATCTACTTTGTACTTCCCCACAGTGGGCCATCTCAAAGATTCAGGGCTGAAATATATATAGCAATACTGATGCGTTGAGCCTTAACTGGAACTAAATGAATGAATGATTGATGTGAACAATGAACAATTATGAAGATTGAGAAGAACCTGGAAACGGTGGATGAGGCGAGCGGAGCGGTACGGCCGTCTAATGTGACCACCTGGAACCCAACTCTCTCACCTCCTTGTCTAACCTCACCTATACAATTGAAATTGAGAAAAGACAAATTAACATTGTAAACATCGAATCCAGAGTTGTATGTATATGAAAACAGTTTAAGAGATTGAGATTGAGAGGGGATTACTGGTGTAGAAACCCTGAATCTTTATGTTAGGATTTGAGGATTTCAGGGTTTCAAAGACTTTCACTATTAGAGTGGTTTTACCAACACCCTGCATCAGATTTAGGATCATATATAAATCTTGTCAAAAATTGAAAGTTTATAGAGAGAGAAGATAGAGAGAGAGAGTGGTTGCAAACTAACCGGAGGTCCAGTCACCAGCAAGCATTTTCCGGCACCTGCCATTTTTCTCCGTCCCTCTCTCTTGCATCGGTTTTATAGTTGGCTTACAAAACAAGCTCAAAAGATGCCGTGGGTTTCTTCGCTACTTGGGCTCAACCCTGGTAACGCAGGAAAGCCCAACCAAACCCAAAAACCCAAGTTCTTCACTTATGTTCTCTCAAGTCTCAACTTCACATGTGATCGAGTGGGTAAGAACCTCTGGGTGTGGAATCCTCACACTCGGGTTCGCATCCCACCGACGTTGATTGAAGTTAAATCTCAATCTATTCTTAGTGGCCAGAGAGAGGAACCGTTTTGACATGATCATTCGATACTGATTAGTCTCTAAGCCTAGAACCCTTTTCAGGAACCGTGTGCTTTCAATCAAAAATAAAAATAAAAAAACTTACATTCTCTTTAATAAAATAGGGTCGGAAATGTTGTAATCGACATGGCATCTCCAATCGTATTAGTTTGATGAAAATTTTGAGGGAATAGTCAAGTTTAGGGGAGAGTATTTGCTCCAATGGTGAGATCAAAGTTTTCCTCAACCACAACGGGATCGGGGCATTGCATGCGTTCAATCTGATTTTACGAGACTATGAGATGAGGATGGAATTCACTTTAG
This sequence comes from Rosa lucieae, assembly GCA_024704745.1. Classification (NCBI taxonomy): domain Eukaryota; kingdom Viridiplantae; phylum Streptophyta; class Magnoliopsida; order Rosales; family Rosaceae; genus Rosa; species Rosa lucieae. The sequence goes on from CM045493.1 coordinate 8,733,196, forward strand.
AAAAAAATTCGAAATTGAGAAAAAGATAAAATTTAAGAAGATGAATTGAAATGGAAGGAATTTAAGAAGATGAAGACTTCCTTCCACTCGGCATGTTTTGGCTCTTGATCTTGGAGCTCGCAACTATTGGCTCAGGCTTGGCTTCTTGGAGCATCCACTGGCTCATAAACTGTTCTTGGTCAGTAAACTCCTACCAAGAACCAAACAATCGATTCAAGATCAAGGAAACCCGAAATGGAACTCAAAAGATTCAAGGGGAGAGTTGGATTTGTTTAACTAGTGGAGATGGGATTTGTGGGGATGCACAAACAAATTATAAAACTCAAAAAACTACAAACCACACATTTGATACATCATTCCCACTTGCGCCCGATCAAAACTAGAACAATTCCAAGGAACATAGCAGACCACTTGACAAAAAAGTATATAGTGAAAGATCATCGAATCTCAACTCTGACAGAACGGTCAGCAAATAAAATTCTCAGACCCCAACAGAGAAGAATCCCAACCCAATTGGAATGGGAATGAAAGTCAAACACTACATCCAAGGTCAAGTCAAAACACAATCTTCACATAAATCTATACATTCCAAAAGCAGACAAAACCACTGCAACTCCCAATCCATACCAAGGCATATATATCATTGTGAATAGAACCAAACGCAGTGAACAACCAAATACGTAAGCAAAGCAATAGAAGCATATTTTATAATCAAGCAAGCTGAATACCATTAAACATTAAAACGATTAAGTACAGAAAGATATGGGAAATCAGGTGGCAGTAAACCCCTGAATGTTAATCCCTTGGTTTTTGGTTTTCCTACTCTACTCCTATTATCCATGAGACAAAGAGCTTAAATCAGACAATGCAGGTCATTAACTAAGCAATCCTACACATATTGCTTCATTCTCCTCCATTCTTCATCTCTTCTCTACTCATCATCATCTTCATCCTGTCACAACAAAGCAAAATCAAAGTCAGTCATTAACAGTTTACATAGATATAACTACAAGCAAAGAAACCCAATTACAGATTTGAAGCCAAATTATGCTAACCTCGCCACCACTCTCATCATCATCCTCATCCTCATCGTTCACTTCTGACTTGGACTTGTCAGACTCCTCTTCCTCAACTCCATTGTCTCCTTCAGCCTATTGTACAGAATTTAAAAAACAACTCTCAGAAATAGACCTCGAAAATTACATAAAATCCAGAGATTAACAATGAAAACAGAATCGCTTACTTGTTTCTTGTTGTAAACGTCCATGTTCTTGTTGTATTCAACCTTCCTCTTCTCTGCCTTGGCCTGGTAGGGTGCTTTCTCCTATATAATTTTTCCCAAAAAGCAACAATCAATAAACTATTGAAGGAAGAATATTCCAGCAATAAACAAAAAAAGAAAAGCCAAAAAAACTCACAGCATCAGACAACGATTTCCATTTCTCACCACCAGCTTTACCAACCTGGTCAATTCCCAAAAAGAAAGAATATACCAATCAAAATCATTCGAAATTGAACCAAGAAATTCATAGCAATACGAATTGAGCATGTAGATCTGGTAAATGAGATTCACTTACAGCGGCGACAGATTTGTTGTTGGGATGTTCCTTCTTGTACTTCTCTCGGAACTCCTCCCTATTCAAAACCAAAACAAAAACGTCAGCGAAATAAAATTCAAAAAAAAAAAAAAATATTCACAGATCTAAAAACATTCAGAGGAGAGAGAAAGAGCGTTGACCGTACATGAAAACGAAGAAGGCACTCGCAGGCCTCTTCGGCTTGTTTGGATCTTTCCCAGCCTTCTTGGCTGGCTTGCTCGCCCCAGCGCTTTTGGTCTTTAACCTAACAAAAAATTCACCCAAAAAACAAACAAAATCAAAAATCAAAATCCACAAACAACACAAAGACAAAACGCGATCCAGATCTAATCGCTCCATTTCCAGCCAAATTCACACAAAGCAAACGAAAATAAAGCTGAAACTCACTTTGTATCGGACCGTTTCGGAGCCGCGGCTCTGGATTTCCCACCTTTCATGGCTGAACCTGTCAAAAAAACACAGAGAATCGGTGAGAATCGTTCGGAATCGGGCCGGACTCGGTCCGAGTCAGCTGAGTCGGCGACGAGTTTACCTAGGGTTTTCGAGGAAGATAAGGGCGAGGACGCAGAGAGAGAGAGAGAGTAAATATGATATGAGGCCTTCGCTTTGTTTGGTGCGGTGTGTTTGTGTGTATGTGTGTGAGAAATGAGGGAAAGGTGTGTGAAGGGATAAGAAGGCCAAAAAAACTATAAAAGGGAGGGCCAAAATTAAATTTCGCCTAACGAAAAAATTGAAGTCCGGGTTTAGGCGGGATTTCAAAATTGTTTTGGCCACGTCAGCGATCCGAGTGAGGGGGGTAAACGGGGTGTGATTGGTTGGGGGTTGTGTTTCCTGGTGTGCTTCTTCGGAAAGGGGGTGGGACACGTGGAGATGCGGGCGAATATGTGCTGGGTGGCACGTGGGGATTTGGGTGGAATGACGAAAATGGGGTTGGATTTTTATTTGCCGCTTCTGGAATGGTGGTTGAGCATCCAGAATAAAATGCGGTGTACGCTACTGCTTGATGCGAGTGGATGGGATATTATTGAATGAGGGGTAGATGGGTAAATTTGGGTGGTTGATATTTTTGTCTCTTGGGTTTGGGCCAATATATTGGAATTGGGTTGTTCGATTGGATGAGCTGGATTCTATAGTATTGACAGTGGTGTTCACCTGGTCAGTTGCTGACCAAAAAATTTATGCTCAACAACCCTTAGATTTATATCCAAGGTTGGAAAATAAAACACCTCAACTTAATAATAATTCTCTCTGCCATTGGATTTACATCCAAGGATGGTTGAGCATTATTTTCTTGGTCAGCAACTGACCAGGTGAACATTTTCGACAGTATTGATTTGTTTTGTACTTGCGTTTGACTTTTCATTTTGGCCCAAATTTTATTTCGTTGACTTAGGGTGTGCAGGAAGAGGCATTGTGTTTCGTATTGTAATGTGACTTTAGGGTTAAGAAATAAGTGATTAAAGGGTGACGAGTTCTATAGTATATAAGTGTGGATGTTGAACTTAGTTGTCCTGAAAAATTAGTTTTATCAATGGGGAGGAGGTAATTTCAACTCGTAATTTTTACGAACACTTTGTTGAAATAAATGTTTTTCCTGCATTAGATAATAGTTTGTTGTTTTATAATGAACTGAAGATTTTAGTTATCGAACTCTTTACAGGTTTTTTAGGAACTCATATACTACTTTGGTGGCACAGTGCATAACTCAATATGTTGGTTCATTCACTCATAATTTAGACCCCTCCAACCACTGCCAATTTAATTTGAGTCTACAACCATGCTAATGCTATCGTAATCGGCATAGTTGAAAAAGCAAAACTGTTGAGGTAAATGGATATTTATTTCATTCAATTAGTACAAGTGACGTTTTTAGTTGAAAGAAAGTATTAGATCCGAATTCAAACCCCACAAATCATTGTTGTTAAAGTCAATACTCAATGAGAATGGTTTATCGAATATGAGCTCGACATTCAAATACCGAGCATTTAGATACGAATTTATGGCACGTTTACTTACTTGGAATGGAAAATAATCATGAATCGGAGACAAGTGGAATGGGAGAAGAAAGGAATCGGTATTGATTCTGGAGGAATGATTCATAAACTCATCTTCTCCCTTCGTAATCGAATTCCTGAGTATTCAAGAATCGATTCCTAATAAGGAGGTAGGACCTACATCCATTCTGATTCCTTCATGTGTTAGTAAACGCATGAATTCTTGTACCCGTAATCATTCCGATTCCTTTATGTGTTAGTAAACGAATGAATGTTTTTACCCCGTAATCATTCAATTTCCTTCCAAGTAAGTAAACATGCCTTTAGGTCAGTCAAATCCGAATCCAATCCTCCACAAACTAGTTTTTATCCTCTTTATTCTTCTTGGGTCGAATAATTTGCAGGCCCAACTATAAAGAGAGTTGTATTTTAAAAGAAACTTCGACACGTCTGTGTACAAATCCTCTTCCACAGAAGCAACTGAAAAAAGTCGAGGCGTTCGAAATCCGCGATGGGCGAGGTAATGGAAACCCTATCGGAGCACCGAATCTCTGCCGCAGCTCCCGTCGTCTTCCTGATCGTCGTCGTTTTCCAGTTCGTCTCTAGATGGCTCGAACAGTTAAAGAAGGTACCGCCACTCAACGCCTCTGGCATAGATTTCAGAATTCGTTGTCTTAATCATGCAATTTGATGCTTCAATTGGATTCGTTTTCATGTTTTCTGAAAGTTCAATTCTGATTGTGAAAAGAAATTTTTCTGGTTTGGGTGGTTTTGTTGTTCTCAGAGAGGACCAAAGACTGCTGAGGAAGCTCGGTTGCGGAGAGAGATCAAAGAGCTTCTGAAAGAGGCAAGCTCCTTGTCACAGTGAGTGATCAAACTCTCTGTTTTCGAGTATTTGGCCTTAATTGTGGATCAGTTCATCTTGTTAGCTTGTTTAATAAGTTAAGAACATCTATGAAACTTTAGGATATGGGATATATGAATGGTCTAGTGAATGCTGAAACCGAGCTTCGCATATGGCTCTTTCGTGTTTTTCTTCTTTTATGTTTACTATCCTGGTGATACTATTAGTGTCATTGTAGAAACGTTACAGCATTTTGGTAAAAAGAATGTTGAATTTTCTGTTGTCTTTTATCTTTCTGGTTTGCTTGTGTTTAACTTGCTTCGTGGAAGAGTTGGAGAAATTACAAAGAGAAAGAGTGTATGTTTTGCTGTTATATGATTTTATTTGTTGTTCAATGCAGGCCATCAACATTTGCACAAGCGGCAAAACTTAGGAGGATGGCAACTGCTAAGGAGAAAGAACTTGCAAACTGTACTATTTGCAACTCAGCCGTTGAATTATGTTTTATGTGTTTGGTGCTCTGTTACGGATGGAAAGATACTTACTGTTTTACCTGACTTCCAGATCAAGAGTTACATGGCAAGGAGATAAAAGGTTCATATGATTTGTATCTGAAAGTTTTGTTCATCTCCAAGGTAATTCTGGGTCAAGATTTCAAGTATTCTTTTTCCCTTCCTGAGTTAAGGTTCTTAACAGCTACAGTTAATTTCCATTTAGGTCTTGACATATCTTGTGCTGGTTTGCTGGTTCTGGAGGGTTCCAGTTGCCTCCATATCACAACAACTTGTTCAGCCCTTTGGTAATGCATTCTTGTTCTGAATTTACTTATGGAGTCCTGTAGATCTTTCTACCAGTTTGGCTACTCGCAAGATTTTCTTTGTTCTTTTCTGCAAAAGTTTTTGACATTGAGTTCTGCTTACAGCCATGCATGTCTGCATCTCCTACATATGTGAATTGAGATATTTACTAATTTGTCAACAAAAGAAAAAAGAGAACGGAGATACCGTTCTGAAGAACAAACCAAGTAGGATGCAGATTACAAGTGATAGTAACACAGTGCACTCATGATTAATTAATATATATTGTTGCTTTGCAGGGAAGGTGATATCATGGAGGGCTGGAGGAGTATTAAACGGAAATGTTATGGTAAATAAGTTGGACCATAATTTTTCGTTGTTCTTGTAGTATACTTTTATTAAGAGAATTGTTATAGTTTGAAGAAGAGGTCTCTTATGTGCTCCCTTAAGCATATATAAGGAACAGTTGCCTTCTTGTATTGAGCAGCTAAATGATATCAGTAGTGTCACTTCTTTAAGTGTATATCTTTCATATAAAGCTAAGAGTACCTAGTCATATATCTTTAGCTATGTTGCCCTAGATTGTAAACATGAAAGTCTCAGAACGACTAGGTACTGTTAGCTTTACATGCATATGAATTAGCACACTCAGTAAGTCAGAAAGAAAAGAGTATGGGCCTGTTTGGTAAGCAAGGTTGGATTGGATATGCAATATATAGTTTAAAGGAAGGAAGAAAGGCCAGCATCCACCTTTTGTGCAGGTTGAAGGAAGAGGATAAGTTAGTTTATTAAGGAAACTCATCCTTTCCAATCCTTGCAAAATGGTTGGATGAACTTCTTAGAACTAATCCATCTACTTCCTTGAACTTACCCTCCATTAGTTCCTTAAAGTCACCTAGAATTGAATGAGTATACAGATCTGATCCAATCCCAGAAACTGAAGGAGGTCTATGTTCTTTTGAATTATATGTGATAGGAAGCATCTAATGGCTTTGGAATATTTCTTCTGATTCTTTTCCTGGTGTGATTCAGGTGGGAATAATTCCTTGGTTGATATTGTCTACCCGGGTTAGCAAATTTGTTTGTCGACTCTTCAAGTTCTAGCATTTAAATGAGTTTTGTCCCAATTGTCACAATGACGGAAACATAATTTTGTTTTGATTAGTATTATTTGACAAGGTTTATACAAGAGCTTAGAGTACCCACTGACATATGATTTTGTACTATTTCTCTATGTAAGTTGAGTTTATTGTTGTGATATGTAGAGAAATCACCTCTTGTAAAATCCCAATCTCTGTAATGTTTTTCCATATGAAAATCCAGTAAATCGGTGATGTCTTCTGCCTTCTCTATGCGATCCCTATTATGATGAGAATCTTTTAATGTAACGTATTGAGAAACTTAAACTTTGATAAGGTCAGAAGGGAGTAAGTTTTTCTTGCTGAGTTGCAATTTTTCTTTGTGCGCATCGTAAATCAGATTGGATATGGCTACTTCTTAAACGTCTTCAGTCGGTGTTTGGATGGAAGATGGATTTATCTTGCTGTAGATAGCTTAATGACCTTTTGTTCCAGTCAGACAGCGCTCTGATCGGGGACACTGAATACACTGTTCATTATACAGAAGTGTGACGATTATTAAGCCTAAGACACACTGCGAATGACAGCGAAGCTCTCAAGGCAAAAATATCTCGTAACATGGTCCAGAAGCCGGCAAAGAATGCAAACAACATAAAACCCAACGCATTAATCGAATAATCGATGAAGCATTTTAGGTCCCCCTTTCTTAACCAAAAGAAAATGCAACCCAACAGAAGAAGCGGATAAGACCATGGATATCGTATTCGGGAAGGTAAATAGCTGGAAAGAGGAATCATCTCTTGGAACTGCCATACCCCGATGTAGTCCTTCACTTTCTATCCACCAGGCAAGCTCATACCTGCTGTGAAAGTTACAGTTGCTATGAGTGTAGCCGCTATCAGATGGACTTGTTTTAGTTCTTGAATCATTGGATTTTTGGTGTCTTTGATGGCAGTCATAGAACCCTTGATTAAAATCCGATGACTTGGTCTGCCACGGTTGACCTCCAATTCTCTTCTCAAATCGTCCTGCAGCACATGGAGGTAATAAATTTCAGGAATCTTGTTTCACCTTTCTCGTTGGGTTGACAGAGTTATGCCGGGACAGATTCTGAGAATCTCCTTAATGGTGCCAACGCTGGCGGCCAGAGTTATTGGATAACGTCTGGCTTGTTCCAGTAGCACATGCAACATAGATATGGTCATATGGAGGACTCTGTTTTTGGTTGCAGTCAATTTTTTGAAAAGACGCTCACCATGTACTAAAGGGAAAATCGTCCAAACACTGTCTTAAGTTTTTCAGACTATTAATTTTCATACCTATACTTTGAAAAATATCAAAATGATATCTGAAAATTTAAGCCCGACCCAATTTTCATACCTGACAACAATAAAAACGTTAACCCCGTTAATTTTTTAGGGTTAAATCCGGTACTTCCAAAACAAAAAACTTTTTTTTTTTTGGACTGAACCTTCTTCTTTCAGCTGCTTTCGAATTTTTTTCTTTTTTTTCTCACAATTGATTCACTTCACTGATTCTTTCTTTCTTTCTTTCTTCTTCTTCTTCGAATTGCTACTTCATCAAACCAAGGACAAAGCGCTCTCTCTATCTCTCTCAACTTCGTGCCCCATTTTCGCGCCACAGGTGAACCCGCTTCAGATTCACCCGCCCACAGACGTTCGATTCGCACGGTGGAACAACCCCAACGCCAAGAAATTCAACCAGCGCCGCCGCCCCCAACAAGTAATCGATAGGCACGCCTTCATTTCCCTCAAGCCCTTCAATTCTAGGCAGAAAATCCAAGTACTCTGGTGGCTGTCGTGGGACGAATGGGTTCTTCTTCAGTTGTGGAATTGCTTTGATTGATTTGTATTTGAAGCTGAGACGGGGTTCTTCTTCAGTTATGGAATTGCTGCCTAAAGGTTCTGGTGGCTGTCATCTAGTTCGAGGTGTTTTTTCGGTTTGTGAAGCAGAGAGTTGAGTTTAAGGTAGATGAGCTGAGGCTTCATAGGGAATGGGTCAGAGGGGCTTGGGTTCTTCATCTGAGAGAAGAAGAGAGGGTAAGTGGAGTAACTTTTGGGGCTTTTTGTTGGTTTGATTTGATTTTGTTGCGGGTGAATTGATTTTTAGGGATGTGATTTTGGTTTAAAGGTTGAAACTTTAAGATGGGTTTTGGGGGAAGGATGAAGATAACGAGGGAATTGATTATTGTTGGGAGGTGATTGTTAGGAATCCAGGTGTTAGAATTCTTGTGTTACTGGGACTCTTGCTATCTATTTTCTAAACGCACCGTTTTACTTATTTTGGTGCTGCGCACCGTTTCAGTATTGTAGATGGAATTGTCCATCAGCTGCCTATATATATCCATTGTCTGCTTGAAGAGTGATATCAATGAAAAATCAGTTTCTATCTACTTATTTTCTTTAGTTTTCTCTCATTTCTTTCCTTTACGAGATGTCGTTTCATGGTTACGATCCTGGGGATCATAACAATTGGTATCAGAGCCCATCGATTGGGCCGATGGGGCAAGGGCCACCGGAGCTGTCTGTTGCGGCGGCGCAATATCGAGTTTCACTTGGTTTTGCTCCGACGAGAACGGCGGTGTTGGACGGCAGTTGTGCTCAAACTATTGGTACATACACTGGTTTCTCTCTCTATTCGCATTCGTATACACCACAGATTCCACCACAGCAATACTACCCACCATCACCGCCATCACAATCGTTCACCCAAAATCCTCAATTTCACACTCAGATTAGTAGTATGGTCGATTCCACCCACTCCTTTTCCCCAATCCATTCTCATATGACCCATTCCGTTTATTCACTACCACAAACCCCTAATCACCTCTTTTACACCACTTCTCAGCCTCTGCAACATCCGAGAAATTTCCATTCACCATGTCAACATCCTCCAACTCCGGGTGGGGTCTATCACCATTACCCACCTACCCAGCCTTATTGCATCCCCACAAACCAGTTTGTTCCTCCACCTTCTACTCATGAGCAACCACGTCCTATTTCAGATCTAAAGCAGGTGGAAACTGACCTTCAGCTTCGTCCAATTCCAATGGAACCTGACCGCGTACGTGATTGGGAGGTCCCAATTGTTGATTCAGGCTACTCCTCTTGCACACCAGAGCCTACGGTCAAGCTTAAGGGGGCTGAGAAACCACCGTCACCACCCCGAGGTTCCGGCGAACTTTCACACAAGGATTTTGAATTGCACGGTCACAAAGATCACACAGATGCTAAGCTGTGTGAGATGCAAAAATCTTTTAAGAGTTCGACGGATGCCTTCATGTCTGAATTCAGGGAGGAGCTACGGTGGTTAAGGGCTTCGAAGCAAACTCCGGCAGGCCAAGTTGATAATCCATTGAAGTTTGGCTCTCTGCCGTCGTCAACACATGAAATTATTCCGGCTACTATTAAGGCTTCTTCGTCAGTCGTATCGTCTTCTGATGGTACTCCGATAATAACTTCTCTTAATACTGGGTTGAATTTATCTCACCATGAAGTAGGTACTGAACCACTGGCATTTGCTATTTCAATAATATCTACTGCTACTCTGGTTTGTAGTGATAAAAGTGAGGAGGTTGTGAGTGGTGCTAATACTAGCTGTGTGACTTCTTCTGAAACTATGGTGAAACTCTCTAGATGTACTGCTCCCCCTCTTTGTAATTTGGCCCTTGACATTGCTACTGTTTTGCGCTTAGTTGTGACTGAAGAAGATCATCTTCTGTTGGATATGATTTCATTGGTTGGGCAAGGGGAAGCCGATGATAAACCATCTTTGAGTCTATTTGATCGAATAATTAATGCCCTTTCTATATCTTGTAAATCGAGTACTCTTCCTGTTGATTCCTTTACTTTTGTCTTCCCTATAATGGAGCAAACTCTTTTAAGCTCCGAGAAGACCAAGCTTCATGATAATGTGCTTCAGATTATTTATATGCACATGAACCCCATATTACCTCTCCCTAGGCTTCAAGTGATTTCAGTTCCTTATTATGTTCTTGGTATTGTACAAGCTTACCAATACTGTATTGGATCTGTGTTGAATGAGCTGTGTTTTGGTCTGCAGCCAGATGGAGTTGCACCGATTTTATATAGGGTTTATGCAAAAGTTGTTCACATTAGAATGGCCTCTCTAACTATTGTCAAATGCATTCCTACAGTTGCCATTCGGTTTCTTATTCAAAAGGTTGAGGCTGCTACAAGTATTTGGATTGCTTTACATGATCCAGAAAAGTCAGTTACCAAAGCTGTAGAGGATTTCTGGGATTGTTATGGAAATGACTTTGGGACTGACTATTTAGGCCTTTTCAAAGCATGTTCCCATGTCCATTATACGGTCCGTTATCCTGCTGCAAAGGTATTAGCCGCTGCTTTGGACAAATTTCCTGATTCTATACAGGAATCCCTTTCTACTTTACTTCTCATGTATGTCTGTGATGCTAGTTTGTCTGAGAACAATGTCAATACGGGTTGGCTCAAGGTTGACAGTGAGATGGTGATGTGTTCTGCTGATCCACAATCTGATGCGAAGTTATGGCCATGGTTCATTCTTTGTTTACAGCTTTATCATTGGGAAACACAGAAATCTATTCTCGTCTATAGGGAAGCATTCAACCAAATGGGTGAAATGAGTCAAACCACATTATCTCATAATGGGCCTACACTTGCTGGTAAGGATAATCTCATAGGAATTGTAGCAATTATTGACTGGTTTCGGTGTGCTTTATCAGAATTTGGCACTGTGGCTACTCTAAATGCATGGTTAAATGATAATTTTCTTTGTTTACCTCTTGAGAACAAACCGGAGAAAATGACTTTGTTTCTTGCTGGCAAGTTGGAAAAAATGGGACATATATAAAAGGCTACTTACAAAATTTGCTTATGTTATGTTTGTCAGCAAGGATGGAAAATATGTTGCTCTGGGAAGCAAAGATGTAGATACATTTGTGGTTGTAATTAAGAAAATGGAACATGAATTTATTGAGCTCCGAAATCACTTTTTGTCTTAAGGAGTAGTGAACTTGCTTGAAGAGGTATCTGAACTTGCTTTTGCAAAATTTGGTCCCAGTGTTATTTTATTGACTGGTTTACAAGGAATTGGGAAGACAACAATATTCACTACATTGAAGATGGCATTTTTGTTGTGCCAGGTTGCACTAACATGCATGGGAAAGTTACAAGATGAAAGATTTTTATTCTCTGGTAGCTTTAGTTATGATAATTATGCATGTTTTGATATTGTCATGGCAAAACAATTACCAAATGCAGCTTGTCATTCAATCTTGTTTAGGCTTATATTGGGAGCTCTTAGACAAGAATCATCAGAAGCCCTAAGGAGATGGCAATATGCACTGCTTCTTAGCTCTTTTCAGTATTGTCAACACATGCTTGATCTAGACATCCCATCAACAGTTCTGCAATTTTTGTTGCTTGATCAGCAAGAGGTTGAAGATCTGGATCTCCAGAAAATTAGTCAAGAACAAGCAGAAGTTGCTCATGGAAATTTCTTTATTTTAAGAAAAAAAGCTCAATCTGTTTTGGATTTGGTAATAAATGATTCTACTCAAGGATGTGAAATTGGAGAGATGATGTCACTCTACGTTTTGGATGCAATCATATGCGTAGATCATGATGGGGTACATTCTCAAAACTCAATGCAGCAGCAAGCACAAACTCTGAAGGCTGAGCTTGCTTTGCTATTGAAAATAAAATATCTCTTTGCATCCTTTATTTCCCGTGATGAAGACTATTATGCATGTGTTGAAGGGAGAGAAATTATCTCCAATCTTAGTATCACAGCTGCCTCAAAATTTCTATTAAATTTGTTGGTCCAGCCTGAGCATGAACACCGCAAATGGTCTGCTGCAATTTCTGTTGGATTAATCTCAAGTGGTCTATATATTACTGATCATAAGCAAAAGTTTGAGAAGTGTTTGGGAGTTGTTAAGTCTACCTTCAAACGAAATCAGAGTTTCCTTCAGTTGTATTTGCCTTATGTTAGTGTGGGAAAAGCATTTACAAGTCTGCAAAATGAGTATCAAATTGATCAAGTAGATGTCAGGGCTGTTATTGCAATTGTAATTATTCAATTGCATTCAAATGAAGCTACTGAGTTATGCAAGGGAATGGACAAACTTCTTCAAGCTTTTGGGATATATATAGCCTTTGCTTATTTGGCCTACCATCTTTGCTCAGTTGGTCCACAACTGTTAATTGAGCAATTCATTGATGTTGCATTCGTTGGGAATTTTTATGATACAAATGTCGATCAATGGCTCCCTGCTCATGATGAAAGATTCATTTGCAAAGGTACGAAGAGAATCAGCAGAAGGTTACTCACATTGCTTCAAAACCCCTTTGCCAATGTCAGAATGGGTATGATGACACCATCCTGCACCTCCAATGACAAGCTTGGGGTGCATGAGGCCACAAAGACGGACCAACTTGCTGATAAAGACAACGTCTCATTTCATCAATGGGGTATCACATTTGTCATCTTCTACTTCGAGTTTGTCTATCATTTCTTCTTGTCTCAGTGCTGCTGGTATAACATTCTTGTCAAGATGCTCCACATGGTTGATTTTTTTCAAGATGCTCCACATGCTCCCAGATTTTGATTCAGAATATGAAACTTGAGGACAAGTTTGTTTAAAGGGGGCTGGATTGTTAGGAACCCAGGTGTTAGAATTCTTGTGTTACTGGGACTCTTGCTATCTATTTTCTAAACGCACCGTTTTACTTATTTTGGTGCTGCGCACCGTTTCAGTATTGTAGATGGAATTGTCCATCAGCTGCCTATATATATCCATTGTCTGCTTGAAGAGTGATATCAATGAAAAATCAGTTTCTATCTACTTATTTTCTTTAGTTTTCTCTCATTTCTTTCCTTTACGAGATGTCGTTTCATGGTTACGATCCTGGGGATCATAACAGTGATTATTTATGGGTTTGTGAAGCAGGTTAGTGTTCCACCTAGAGTTAAGGTTTATGAGGTTGAGGAAGGAGTAGAAGATGGGTCATTTGGGACGAACCACATATCGTCCACAACCTTCAAGGAATCTCAAAATGCTTTAACTCCAGGCCTCTTAAAATTGGGACGAAACCATTTTCTTTTTCAGATGTTTTCAATGTAACCATAATGCCTAGCTTCCAATAATTTATCCTCATAAAAAAGTCAACACCAGGCACAGTAGAAACTATGAACTTGAATTACAGGCAGAAGTAGAAATGGAAGTAGAAGAGCCAGTAAGATTTGTACTTGAGAAGCAGACAATAATTTTTGCATTGATGAAGGTGACTAGGTGAGGGTGGATCAGCGTACTTCATCGGCGTCCTCTTCTTCTTCTTCTGATCATAGTTGCAGAAATTTGGAATACATGAAGTACCATATTTACCCCTAAAAAATTAACGGGGTTAACGTTTTTACTGTTGTCAGGTATGAAAATTGAGTCGGGCTTAAATTTTCAGGTATCATTTTGATATTTTTCAAAGTATAGGTATGAAAATTAATAGTCTGGAAAAGTTCAGACACTGTTTGAACGATTTTCCCTGTACCAAAAGGGCAACAGTGTCACCTTTTGTTGCCGCATTGTATTATTGTATATAGCAAGCTCCATGCTACTTACACATTCGTCTTTTGTACTTTCAACTAATTCTTGGCTTAAAGTACTGGAGTTAGCGGGAGGTGCTTGAACACTACTCTCTATCTCAGACGAACTGGAGGCATCCATATTGATTGTTAACAATATTAATTCTACCAACACTTTGATACTTCAAAAGAAATTAAGCACAGGCATATTAAGAAAAGACTATATATTAATATATGGAAGGGGGTTGAGAAATATGAGAAGCGAAAAACAGATGACTATGGATGGAGAACGGATAGCTAGTTGGTTATGTTGAAGAATTAATCAGGTAGAGCTAGGGTTTATATAGATTAGGAAACATTTTTCTCTTTGAGCATTTCAATTAATTTTTGAGTAACTTCGTCTAGAAGGGAATGAAGCGTTTTTGCACGACGCAACTGAGCCATCCATTTTCCACATGCTTTAAGCCAATTTTTTTTTTTTTTGAAATAGAGCCAGTAGACGAAAATATATTTATCAAAAGCCAGAATAGGCCGTTACATACCCTTCCGCTGCAATCTAGATAGACAAGAAGACAGTAGTAGTACCGACAGTGGTACATAGACAAAGCGAGGTCCCCCTTTAGTACTACGCCGGAGGCGCTAGAAGGCTCGGTCCTCCCAATCTAACTCATAAAACAGTAAATCTAGTCGCCTAGAGACCTCAATTGGTGTACAACTAGAGACACTGAGAATTAAATTGACAAAAACCAAACCCAATGCTAAAAACTAGGTAGGAAAAAACCACTAGATTCCTCAAAAATGGCCTAAATGAACTAGAAAATAATAAAAGCTAACTAACTGCCCATTTGGCCCAAAGAAGAGCAGAACCTTAAGCCCAACTAACTGACCTAGCCCTATCGAGCTTCCGCTTTTCTGTGTTGAGGACGCCGCACACCGCAAGCCAGCCACTGCCACGCCTACACCATGTCATCGCCGCCACTTCAAGGACCATCGTCCGCACCACACCTCCACCACCGCGAGGGCAACAAAACCCAAACGACACCAGACCCGATCCAAAAAGAAAGGATCCATGTGCCCCTTGAGACTGACTGCATCCCGATGATACCGCTGCACTACCGCCGTTGCCTGAAGACAAACACCAGCAAGCGCCGTCCCTTGAAGTAGAACCACGACTCCCCCAGCCATAGAGTGGTTTTGACCCAAGCAAGACCAGATCAAACATAAACCTCGAGCCACTGCAGATCTATGAACCAGGGAACCCTAGACCATCAACACCCATCTGGCAGCCTCCTAGTGACGACGGGGCAAGCCCCACCGACCCAGAGTGCCTTCGGACTAGAGAATCTTGGCTGAAGACTCGACCAAGGTTGTTGCGCGTTTGGCACCTTCATAGAGAGAGAGGCGAGTTATTGGGTGTAGATTGATAGAAAAAATATGTGTAGGTTTTTCCCACATGCTTTAAGCCAATGTTACCAAAAAGTCATAGGAAAAAGTCATTTTTCTTTTGATCTATTAGTGGTTGTGAGAGAGTAGTTATATATACACACCTCTTTCTACTTAATACACATTCCTAATTATTTTCTTTTCATTTTTTTCACATAAACTTCCAGTATTTCCCTTGTTCAATATGCATTGTCCCATGACGCCCTCCACCTTCAGAAACCACTCTACTCACCACCAAAAAAGAACCCAGAATTCTTAAATGCAAAAATTACACCCACAAAGGTCAGTTCTCAATAATTTTTAATTCTCAAAAGAATGTCAATTCTCAAGTATGCAATTTATTTCTGAACTCACATTCTTAGACGCATATATCTTCTTTCTTGCAAGAACCAATTAACATCAATTTATAATATACAACAACCTTCAAGAACCAACTTAGGTTACAAAAACTGAGTCCCTTCTCTTTCGGAGTTAGGGTTTAGAGTAAAAACCTAGAGTTTATTTGACGAGTACCACTACGTGGTTGCGCCGCTCATGAATCCGTCATGCATGTGGTGATTACTGTATCTGCTTGTGTGGTTGTGGACCCGTTGTGGTAACCTGTTGGTTAAGATGGAAGAAGTAGTGGGAGATTTCTCTCGGTGCCTTGCCATTTATGACGAGGAGGAACCGGAGGTAATAATGGTGGAGGATCCGAAATCGCTTATGGATGAGCGGTTCTGGATTGTTGGTAAAGTTCTCTCCAACCGGACTGTGAATAAGGAGTCTTTTAGGAATATCTTGAGAAAGATTTGGAAGACCAAGGAGGATTTTTCCATTTTGGATTGGGAGAACTCTGATCGATTTGTCTTTTCTTTTAAAACTGAGGGTGACCGGCAAAGAGTGTTGAAGGGAAGTCCATGGTCTTTTGATAATGCGTTATTGGCTCTTGCTATTTCAGATGGGATGGTTGACCCTGGAGCGGTCTCTCTTACAGTCCAAAAGTTCTGGATTCATGCTAAAGGGCTCCCACCTGCCTTTCTTACTATGAAGACCGGTCAAAAGATTGGGAGGAGCATTGGGGAGTATGATTTTACTGATATAGGGATGGTTGATGACGGAACTGGTAGTTTTTTGAGAATTAGGGTGGGTTTGAAGACTTGTGAACCTCTAAGGAAGAGTATTCGAATGCAATTGGCCCCTACTGATGCCCATTTGAGTACGGTGACTTTTGAATATGAGCATCTTCCCACTTTTGCTTATATTGCGGTCGGTTGGATCATGTAGGGACCAATTGTGCTACTAGGTTGGATGGCAAATTAACGGAGGTGAAATATAGACGGTGGAAAACACTCTCTAAGGATGTGTATTCTATTGATCCCCATGGTCAGTTACAAGGGCGCTCTTTTGGTCTGAATGTGGGGAGGAAAGGGTGGTCAATGAAAGTGTCTGATAACATGTTGTGTGGAGTTGTACATGATAGAGAAGATGGGGAGGATAAAGAGATGGCAGGGGCAGTTAATTCTGATAGGGTTTTGCATGGAGTTGAATAGTGTCATGTATCGAAAAGAATGAGGTTACTTTTGGAGACCAGTGTGCTGAATGATGTGCCAATTAGTGAAAATCAGGTATTGGAGGGAGCACAAATTTGACATTGTTTGATGTTTCAGTTGTTGAAGGCATTGTAAAGGGTGATTTGGGCCTTTCTTAGGTTCATTTTCAGGTGGAAGATGAAAAGATGGTGAAAGGGAAAGAAATAATTGTTGAGTCACAAGGTGGAAGGCAGAAAGGAAATGGAAAAGGGAGGAAAGGAACAGCTGTAGGTGATACTGATGTGTTGCCGAAGAAATTTTCGCCTCAGAATCGAGGGAAAGCAAAGGGGATTGTTCTATCTCATTCACCTAGAAAGAGATTAGTGCATGGCTCTCCTAAGAAGTTGTCAAAGAAGGTTACTGGGAATGGAAGCTCTAGTTCTACAGTGATGGGGACTGAAGTGGTAGGACCCGAGGAGAGGGCCCACCACGAACAATGATCATACTAAGTTGGAATGTGCGCGGGCTTGGGAACCCGTCCACATTCAATGCCCTGAAGAAGTTGCTTAGTGCACAAGATCCCGATTTGGTTTTCTTGATGGAAACTAAGAAGAAGAAAGAGGCGATGACTAAGGTGTGTATTTCTTTGGGTTATACTCAGAGTAGGGTGGTGGAAAGAACAAGGGAGAAAGGGGGAGGTTTAGCTCTTTTTTGGAAGGATAGTTTAGAAGTTGATATTGTGGATTCTACGTCGGGATTTATTGATTGTGTTGTGAGGGTTAATGGTAAGAGGCTTCGCGTAACTGGATTTTATGGAAATCCAACAACAGGTGAAAGGCACCATTCTTGGGAGGTTCTGCGTCGTCTTTCTCATTTGTTATTGATGGATGATTGGATTGTATTCGGTGATTTTAATGAAATACTTATGGATGAGGAGAAAAGTTCTGGTAGACTCCGACCTTTGCATCAAATGGAACGGTTTGGTCAGGTGGTGAATGAGTGTTGCCTCAAAGAAATTGACTTTACTGGGTCTATGTTCACTTGGAGCAACGGTACGATTTCCAAAAGACTAGATAGGGGATTTATGAATATGGGATCAGCTCTATCTTATCCTAATGCACATGTGTTTCATATAGATGTGGGGGCAAGTGACCATCTTCCTTTACTCTTTGATATGTTCGGAGTTGGGTTATGGCATAATTCTACAAGCAAGCGGAGGTTTCTATTTGAAACCTTTTGGGTTAAGGAAGACCAGTGTGGTGATATTGTTAAAAAAGTATGGGAGGATGGGGGGGGGGGGGGGGGGGGCAGATTCTCTTGCCACCAAGATTCGTTGTTGTGCTGAGAGGCTACATGATTGGAACAAAAAGGTGGCGGGGCATATTCCAAGCAAAATTGAAGGTTTGAAAAGAGAGTTGCAGCATTTTCCAATTGATATAGTTACTGAGGTAGATATAAGAAAGAGAGCTGCTATAAAAGATGAATTTGAGAAGTATGCGATTTATGAGGAGTCCATTTGGAAGGAGCAGTCACGAGTTCAGTGGTTACAAGAGGGAGACCAGAATACAAAGTTTTTTCATGCCGTGGCTAAGGGTCGTGGTCAACAGAATAGGGTGCAGGGAATCTTTGACAAGGTTGGGATTTGGCGTGAAGATCTGGAGTCTATTCAAGGTGTGTTTGTGTCTTATTTTTCTCGTTTGTACACTTCTGAAGGGTGCAACAATATGGAGCTAGTCCTTGATACAATTTCGACGAACGTATCTAATGATGTCAATGGCATGCTATTAAAGAATTTTGAAAGATGGGAAGTAGAAGTGGCGTTGAAATTTATGGGTGCTACGAAATCCCCGAGGTTGGATGGAATGTTTGTGTTATTCTTTAAATCCTATTGGCATATAGTGGGAGATTCAATTTGTGACTTTTGTTTGGGTGTGTTGAATTATGGGAAGGCGTTTGAGGAGTTCAATCATACTTTGATTTCTCTTATTCCGAAAACTG
The DNA here is from genome assembly GCA_024704745.1 of Rosa lucieae. NCBI lineage: Eukaryota > Viridiplantae > Streptophyta > Magnoliopsida > Rosales > Rosaceae > Rosa > Rosa lucieae. Next base: position 8,752,065 of record CM045493.1, read on the forward strand.
CTAGTCTTAAGAATGTCACTGAATTTAGATCCATCAACTTATGTTCAACAGTGTATAAGCTGATTTCTAAAATGTTAGCCAATAGGTTGAAGAAGTTTTTACCAGATATTATTTCTAGCACCCAAAGTGCTTTTGTTCCAGGACGGAATATACAGGATAATGTTATTGCGGCTTTTGAAACTATACATTCTATTCGGGTTCAAAAGATAACTATAGAGCCTAAGATGGTTTTAAAGTTGGACATTAGCAAAGAGTCTGATCGGGTGGAATGGAATTTTTTAGCAGAAGTGTTGAAGAAATTGAGGTTTGCAGATGGTTGGCTAAAGTTGGTGATGAAGTGTGTGAAGTCAGTATCTTTTTCCATTTTGTGGAAAGGGCAACCGGTTGGGCACTTTACTCCCACTAGAGGCATTCAACAAGGTGATCCTCTGTCCCCGTATTTATTTCTTCTTATCTCTGAAGGATTGTCTTGACTCCTACATCGAGCAGATGAGGCGGGAATGTTTCATGGGGTACGAGTTACCCCTACAACCCCATCTGTCTCTCATCTTTTATTTGCGGATGATAGTCTCCTATTTGTTAATGCTACTGTTCATGATAGTATTTAGTTGAAGCAATGTCTGCTACTGTATGAGAGTGCGGCAGGACAAAGGATTAATTTTCAGAAGTCGGCTTTATCTTTTGGTCCAAATGTCCCTGATCAATAGAAAATAGAAATACAAGAGATTTTCAATGTGCCGGTTGTCGATTTCCATGAAAAATATTTGGGGTTGCCAACAACTATTGGTAGGAATAAAAAAGAAGTTTTTCGGAAGATGAATGAGAGATTGGATACTCATTTGCAAGGTTGGCAAGGGAAGTTCCTCTTAAAAGCGGGTAAGCTTGTTCTTATTAAAGATGTGGCTCAAGCTATTCCCACTTATTCTATGAGTGTATTCCAGTTGCCAATTGGCGTTTGTAAGAAGTTCCAATCTAAGGTGAGCCAATTTTGGTGGAGTAAAGGTGGTGGTGCTAGAGGTATACATTGGGGTGGCTGGGAGAAGTTATGTAAACGAAAAGTAGATGGAGGTCTTGGTTTCAGGGAATTGCGGACGTTCAATCAAGCAATGTTAGCTAAAACTGTCTGGAGGATTTTATGGGGTAGGAGGTCGTTGGTTAGTGAGATTTTGCAAGCTAAGTACTTTCCGAACACATGTTTTTTGAATGCTTCTTTGGGGACAACCCCTTCTGCAGTTTGGAGAGGATTGATTTGGGGTAAACAAGTGCTTGATTGTGTAACTAGGTGGCGTATTGGAAATGGTCAGCGAGTTAGAATTAGAGAAGATCGTTGGTTACCTTGCCCTGCTAGTTTTAAAGTTGTATCGCCTGTAAATCTTCCAGCAGAGTGGATTGTGGCTAACCTACTTACAGAGTCTGGGGCTTGGAATGTTCCTTTAATAATGTCAAGCTTCCTAGATCATGAGGCAGAGATGATATTAAGTATGCCTTTGGGGTTACGAATGATTCCGGATAGGTTGGTTTGGCATTATACGAAGAATGGAAGCTACAATGTGAAAACGGGGTATTGGGTAGCAAAAAAGAGTGGAAGTGTGGCTGAATGTAGCTCTTCAAGTGTGTCGATAGTTTGGAGGAAAATTTGAGCTTTGAAAGTACCACATAAAATTAAATAATTACTTTGGAGGGCTATTCTTAATTATATTCCATGTGGCCAGAATTTGCAAAGAAGAAAGATAACACCAGATGCCTCGTGTTGGCTTTGTAATGCAACTGTGGAATCTACAATTCATGTATTTTGGGAGTGTCCTCATGCAAAAAGGGTCTGGAAGCTTTCTTTTTTACATGAAGTATGTAAGGTATGGCAAGAACCATCTCTATTTGATCTTATTGCACATGTCATTGATACCGCTGTTGGAAGTGACTTGGAAGCTTTTGGATTTATTGTTTGGTGGATTTGGAGAAATAGAAATCTTCACTGTCATGGTGAAAGGACTTTAAAGCCAGAGGAATTAGTTTATGCAGCTAGAGAGTGGCAGTTACAATTTGATGCAGCCAATGCGAAAGCTAACAAGTGTGAACTGCGAAGAGATGTGCAAGGAACAACGAAGGAGAATCTGAATTTGGAGCGTCATGTTTGGAAATCTCCTAATTTGGGCTGCCTCAAGATGAATTTTGATGGGGCAACAGATGTTTAGAAAGGTGTATGTGGGCTGGGAGTTATTTTCCGAGATCATCAAGGAAATCTACGGGGGGCTATGGCATTTCCCTAGGTTGGTAATATTTCACCGAGGGCTGTGGAGTCTTTAGCATTACTGCATGGTGTCAGGTTTGCTCTACATGTTGGATTTTTGAGTTTAGAAGTTGAGAGAGATGCGCTAACAGTACTAAATGCATTGCATGATGTGAGTGGTGATCTAAGTTAGGAAGGCCATATTTTAGATGAAGTTAAACAGTTAGTTTTATCGTTTTCTAGTTATAATTGGCACTTTGTGAAGCGTGATTGTAACATGGTTGCACATCGCCTTGCAAAGGAAGCTTTGCAGTTAAGTCAACCTTTTTTGTGTTTGGAGTCGGGGCCAGTTTGGCTCCATTAGTGTGTCAGTATGGACTTCACTTGTGAAGTCTAAAGTGGGAGAGTCTTCTTTAGAGCTCTTTGTACCCAATATCATTGTAATCTTCGTTCTTTAATGAAGTTATTCATAGATAAAAAATAAAAATAAAAAATAAAAAAAAACCTTCAAGAACCAGAAACTATTATCCAAATTTCACCACTTGTTACTATTATTATTAAACTTTACGGAATCACACCAAACATCAAAATGATATCAAATTGTATTAATATTTTAATTAAGCAGTTAACCGCAAATTCCAAAACAACAATCACAACCAATTAAACCTCAAACTATCAATGCTCGCCAAATTATAATTCATGCCGCTCTTTTTGGTACTGGTATTCAATGGAAAACACCAGTACACCTTAGTTCCTTCTTAATCCTCTTCCTCTCTCTCTCCCCAACAAACCCAGGTCAGCCTTTCTAGTTTTCGTCGCGTTGTCGCCATTCCTTGTCGACATGTTTCACGTCTCCCTGAGTCCTTGGTTTGTAGGCATGTTTCTCTGCCTTTCTCTCACCGGCTCTGTCATTATTTTCAACATCCTCCCTCCATCATCGAGATGTACTTGGTTAGTTTTTTCCCTAAAGTTTTGTAAGGTTATTGTTAGAATATTTTTTATCCAAAATAATTAGTGAAAATAGGATGTGTATTATGTTGAAGGAAATTGACTTATGTGTGCCTATTCAAAATAGGATTAGTTTCAAGATTGTAATAGGAGAGAATGTTCTAGAATTCCTAGTCCTATTCGGAATAGTTTTCCTTGTAACATTAGAACATGTACTTTGTAATCCCTATATATAGGGCTCATATCCTCAATATTGAAGACAATTCTCTCATCAATCTCTCTTTAATTCTCTCTTCCTTAAACACGTTATTATGTAATGGCAATATGCCTTAGTCAATAAATGACATTTGTATTAACTCTTTCTCATGTGGCGCATCCAATGAAGTATGATGTCTAGGAAAGTAATTGAGATTAGTGGTACTTAAGAGAGTCTCGCTCCACCGACATCTCTATCTACTTCCCTGGTCATATTTGATTGGAGTTACCAAACGGATAGAGTGAGTACGATTTGTCTAAATTTGATTTTTATTTTGGATTAGACTTTGGAAACTTTGATGTAATCATTGGCTATTATTAATAAAGTCTCGATTTATTTTATTCAATGCCTTGGACATATTTTAATTTCGAACTTTATTATTTTTCAGTATGTTTCTTGGGTTAGTGCAACTATACATACCATCCTTCGAAATAGACAACTATTTTTATGGATGACGCATTCTCGATCTTCAGTGACTACGATGGCTGGATCATCTCAATTGATTCATGGTAGAGGACCAGCCCAATTTATGTTGCCAAATGGCACAACTTTAAATGTCACTGAAGCTCTTTATGCTCATAGCGCAGGAAGAACCCTATTGAGCTTCAAAGATATAAGAGCCAATGGTTTTCATGTGGAAACACATTGTGAGAATGGACAAGAGTTCCTTTGCATCACCTCTAATGACTACGGACATAAAAGAGTCTTAGAGAAACTTATGTGTCGATCTAGTGGGTTGTATGCAACCACTATTCGAATAATTGAATCCAATCATGTTATGAGAGATGATTTATGGGATTCCGACATATATAGGCTTTGGCATAACCGTTTGGGACATCCAGGTCGTGACATGATGATCCGTATCTTAAAGACTTCACACGGACATCCATTTTTTCGGAAAGAAAAGAAGTAACAATTGAGATTTGGACCCCGAAAGAGCATCTGGGCCTCAAGGCACCTTTCACCTCCAAAACCGACCATCCATGGCTGGCGCCGTTGTCCCCCTGCGGCTCAAAGCCACCACAACTCATTTGTCTCCAAATCCTACTTCTATGGTCCATTGTGACTTCATGGCTCAACCAAAATCTTCATTGGTTGTTTCTAAAGCCCATCATTCGTTCTGCAAAGCCTGCTCTTTAGCAAAATTAGGATTGGGACCATCCTTTGCAAAGGATACTAAAGAAAATATACCATTCTTATAAAGAATCCAAGGTGATATTTGTGGACCTATTCAACCACCTTGCGAGCCATTTCGATATTTTATGGTGTTGGTCGATGCATCGACGCGCTGGTCACATGTCATGCTATTGTCCACAAGGAACGATGCATTTGCTAAACTCCTAGCACAAATTATTAAGTTAAGGGCTCACCACTCTGATCATCCTATTAAGTCTATAAGATTAGACAACGTTGGGGAGTTTACATCAAAGACTTTTGATGATTATTGCACGTCCATTGGGATTGAGGTTGAACATCCAATTCTTCATGTTCATACCTAAAATGGTCTCACAGAAGAAGCCATTAAACGACTACAAATGGTCGCTAGAGCATTGGTAATAAGCACTAATCTCCCTATCTCTGATTGGGGCTATGCAATATTGCATGCAGCTGTGCTTATTAGTCTAAGGCCTACTGTCACTCAACCATTTTATGCGTCCTAGCTGGTTACTGGGTATGAGCTTGATGTTTTCTCACACTTACGCATATTTGGGTGTGCAGTTTATGTGCCAATTGCTCTGCCACAGCGCATCAAAATGGGTCCTCAAAGACGATTATACATTTATGTTGGATATGATTCTCCAACGGTTGTCCGCTAATTAGAACCCTTGACAGGCGATCTCTTTATAGCAAGATTTGAGGATTGCCACTTTGATGAGACAGTCTTCTCGTCATTAGGGGGAGATAAGAACATAAATGTTCAACAGGAACGACAGGAATTGTTGTGGTCTGTCCCCACTCTGTCTCATCTTGATCCCAGAACCGCACAGTCTGAAATTGAAGTGCGGAGAATTCTTGATATTCAGAAAGTAGCAGAATCGATGCCTGATGCATTTTCTGATATCACTAAAGTGACGAGATCACACATACCTGCCGCAAACGTGCCTACAAGGATTGATGTCCCTAAAATTAGAGGACATGATGTCATCTCAAGGATACCTGAGCATGGCGCCAACGTCCCCACCCTTGGTGACATTGTGGCTAGGCCCACGGCCCCTGCAAGAAAGTGCGAGAGGCCCATAGGTTCGATGGATTCTCGCCCAAGAAAGAAAACGAGTTTGGCACAAAATAATCCATTAATCATCAATGTAAATAATCCATCTCATGAGGATATTCCAGATTATGGTTATGTCCAAGATGCATCATTGGGGGACGCTCCAATGTCAGAACCAATTCCAGAGAATAGAGAGATCTCCATGAATTACACTAATGTACATGAGATGATGGATAGAAATTCTATGGCTATTGATGATGCATTTGCATTTCATGTTGCAAAATGAATTATAGAATATGATGATATCGAACCACGATCTGTCGAAGAATGTCAACGAAGAGCGGATTGGCCTAAATGGAAAGATGCGATCCAGGCTGAATTAGATTCGCTAGCAAAGGGACAGGTATTTGGGCCTATAACGCAGACACCTCCAGATGTAAAGTCTGTTGGCCATAAATGGGTATTTGTTAGAAAGCGTAATGAGAAAAATGAGGTGGTTAGATATAAATCTCTCCTCGTGGAGCAAGATTTCTCACAACGAGGAGACATATTCTCCCGTAATGGACGTTATAACGTTCTGCTATCTTGTCAGTTTGGTAGTTTCCGAAAAACTTGACATGCAGCTTTTGGATGTGGTTATAGCATATCTCTATGGGGATCTAGATTCAGAGATATATATATGAAGGTTCTAGATGGACTTCAATTACCCAAATCAAGTGGCTCTAAACTACAGATGTCATTTTCAATAAGATTAAAACGCTCACTATATGGATTAAAACAATCTGGACGGATGTGGTATAACCATCTAAGTGACCACTTGATTGGAAAGGGATATATTAACAATGAAATATGCTCATGCGTGTTCATTAAAAGAACAAGTTCCAGATTTACAATCGTAGCAGTTTATGTCGATGACATGAACCTAATTGGAACTCTAGAAGAGTTAAAGGAAACTGGTAAATACTTGAAATCCGAATTTGAGATGAAAGATCTTGGGAAAACACAGTTTTGTCTCGGTTTAGAACTCGAGCACCGTACTGATGGAATTTTGATCCATTAGTCTGCATATACTCAGAAAATCCTAAGGCACTTTAATGAAGATAAAGCAAAGCCTATGAGTATTCCCATGATTGGCCGTAGTCTTGAGCCCGGAAAATATCCGTTTCGTCCAAAGGATGAGGACGAAGAATTATTAGAGGCCGAAGTGTCCTATTTAAGTGCAATAGGCACATTATTGTACTCAGCTCAATGCACAAGACCGGACATCTCATTCGCAGTGAACTTGTTAGCTCGACATAGCTCTGCGCCAATACGCTGCCATTGGATTGGTGTAAAGACAATCTTCCAATACCTAAGAGGTACGATTGATATAGGCCTATTTTATCCCTACAAAGAGAAAAGGAATGACGGAAATTTGGGATCAGACCCCAATAGGCAAAACGCCACCGTCTAAGGTTTTGTCACTGGCCATGTTACCGCCACCGGCAGCGACGCCATCCATGGTGGCCGGCGTCTTCCTACTCCCCTCCATCAAAACGACAACGATGTCTTGATGAGTTTTGCTGATGCAAGGTACCTCTCTGAACCTCACAAATGTCGCTCCCAAATGAGTTATGTCTTTACCATGGAAAACATTGCGATATCTTGGAGGTGTACAGAACAGACCCTTGTTGCTACTTCCTCAAATCATGCAGAAATTATTGCTCTACATGAAGCCATGCGTGAATATATATGGCTAAGGTCTGTAATTAAACATATTCAAGGAAGTTGTGGTTTGAAATCTACCACGGATGAACCTATATGCATTTATGAGGATAATGCAGCTTGTATTGAGCAAATGAAGTTAGGTTTCATCAAGGGCGACAACACTAAGCATATATCGCCTAAGTTCTTTTATAATCAGCAAAAACAATCACTTCTAAAGATCAGAGGATAATGTAGCGGACTTATTCACTAAGTCGTTACCTAAATCCACCTTTGACAAACATGTGAAGAGCATCGGATTGAGAAAGTTATCCGAATTCCCACGATTGTAGCAATCAGGGGGAGATATCGACATCAGGGGGAGTTATGCTGTCAACATGTTCGATCTCAAAGAGTGAAGGACGTCTTGTAGTCTTTTTCTCCTCCTCGAGCTTGTTTTTGTCCCATAAGGTTTTTCACTCGAGCAAGGTTTTTAACGAGGCAACGGATCAAGCGTCACCACTAAGTTTGAGCGGCACAAGGGAGAGTGTTGAAGGAAATTGACTTATGTGTGCCTATTCAAACTAGGATTAGTTTAATCATTGTAATATGAGAGAATGTTCTAGAATTCCTAGTCCTATTCGAAATAGTTTTCCTTGTAACATTAGAACATGTACTTTGTAATCCCTATATATAGGGCTCATATCCTCAATATTGAAGACAATTCTCTCATCAATCTCTCTCGAATTCTTTCTTTCTTAAACATATTAAGAGATTTGGTATGTGTATTTAAAATTTCTCGTTTGTGAGACGCATAAAGCAACAAGCGTTTCATTTCTTGAAATATTTGCTTTCTTGTGACGGTAAATTGGCTCAATAATGCCTTTGTTTATAAAAAAGGGTAAGGAGCTATTAACATTAATAATATTTCTTTACTTTCTCCGACCGATCCTGGCATTTTCTAGAGAGTTGAAAAGCCGGCCTTTGATCTGGAACAATGTAAACAGCAAGGTGAAATATGAATGAACGATTTTTACGTGGGAACCAGACACAGAAAACGCATCAGTGTTTCCAACTATGAGGAAGTTTCCATGTATGTACTCAGAAAACTAGTTGCGTGTAGATGATTATGTCAAGTTTGGCGTGATAGGATGGAGAAAGTAAGGAGGCGGCCTGTGGCTTTACTATTTTTAACTAATTTTCATCAAAAGGCTTGTTAATGAGGATAAGATTAATTTGCAATTATAAATCCCTAACTTTTCTATATTGTTTACATTACTAGTGGCTTGGCTTGCAGGTGACATAGCGTCAAATGTCAGAAACCAAAAATCAGTAATGTTCACATTGTCACTAATAACCAAAGATTTTGGAAAAAATAATCATTTACCTAATTTTAGCTTAAAAATTACTCACTTACCCAAACACTCTAAGAGATTGCCTACTTAGCCAAACACTCTAAGAGATTATTTCCCTAATACCCAATTAAGTATTTTTTTAATTCATTTTTATTTATTTTTGGAACAATTTTGCCCTCTTCTTTTTTGTTACTTAGAGAAATAAGTCATTGGAGACCTTGCTTGACCTCCGGTGGCGGACTCCAGTGACCGGTAACCGAAATCCGTCGGCCGGTCACCTGAATCCTGAATCCGGCTACCGGACTGGTGATCGGATTCCAACATCTGAATTCATTGCCCCCTAATAATATGCAGTAACCATATTATTGCCGCTTAGTAATCATATTATTGTCTCCCAGTAATCATATTATTGCCTCCAATAATCATATTGTCGCCCTCCAGTGAATTGCATAAACTCCCAAAACCAAAATGAATACACTACATGCACAATTGATCAATTTATAAGCATATTATTGCCCCCCAGTACTATATTATTGCATTCCAATAATCATATTATTGCCTCCAATAATCTTATTATTGCCCCGCAATAGACATGTATAACTACTCAATAAAACTTTGTTTTTCATTCTTCTTTCTTATTTCCTTTCATCATTGCTAACACAAAATCTAATCACCTCCCTGGTCTCATGCCCCAGCCACGTTCCTCAAGAACAACAATTCTCAAAGCACAAGTCCTCCCACAATTAATATCACCGACACAGAAAATAAAATAAAATAACTCCTCGTGCCCCGTGAAACGACGTCGTCAAATCCTTTCTTCTTCCAAATCAGAAACCTAAAATTTCACAGTCATGGACTAGGAGAGAGAGAGAGAGAGAGAGAGAGAGAGAGAGAGAGAGAGAGAGAGAGAGAGAGAGAGATAGATAGAGAACCTAATCCTTTCAAGGCTCTCTCCTCGTCTTCGTCGTCACAATCCAAGGGCATAGTGGTAATTGTCCCGATACTGGTCCTCTCTACCTTGATCGCCGCAATCTTCTTCTTCTTCTTCCTGTCCTCTCTCTCATCCTGCTCCTGCGACGGTAGCCGTATCGCCGTCGCCGGTGTTTTGAGTTAGTCCGGCGGCAGAGATGTGGCTGCGGCGACCGGAAGGTGGGAGAGCGGTGAGATGATACGGTCGTCGAAGGAGGATGTGGAGTGGGTGAAGGATCAAATCAGAGTGAATGGGCTGCATATGCAGGATAACGTGTTGCGGAAGGCAATTAACCCTAGGACTCGGGCTCAGCAACTTCAGGATCTCTTGCAGTATGTATACTCTCTTTCTGATAATCTCTCTATGTTTCGATGGGGATGTTCCTCGCCGAAAAGAGATGAGAGGGAGAGAGAGAGAGAGAGAGAGAGAGAGAGAGAGAGAGAGAGAGAGAGAGAGATCGGTCAGCAGCTGCAGAGAGAGTGAACCTGTAATTTTTTAATTAATTGAAGGTTGAAATTGTCATTTAACACTGAATTTGGTAAATGGGGTTAAAAAACTCTTAGTGGAGTAAGCGGGCAATTTTGAAGCTAAAATTGGGTAAGTGGTCACGGCCCCAAGATTTTGTGATCACTCACTTTTAAATTCAATATTAAATATTGAGATTAAAAATAAATAAATTTTAAATATATTATTCTCAATGATTGATATTAAATCTAATGGTACGGTGATCACAAAAGTTTTAGTTATTTCTCGACTGTCTGATCATCACTTACGGAGAAAAAATAAGACAAACATGTTATTTTTTTATTAAATCTAGTATAAATGAGGTAACTTCTTGAAGAGAAAAAATAAAAAGAGAGACAAACATCAAGACCTCTCCCCAATCAGGAAAAAAAAAAAAAAAAAAACATCAAGACCTCTCAAACGGGATCAGAAATAAAATAAAAAATCAAAATTTGCTAAACAGAAAATTGTGAAACCTCAATATATCTTATAGATTGAATGAAAATCTTTGGTGACGTATTCCACCAAATCATAGCAGATGATGGGATCCAACTAGGGCTGCCACTTGGTTTGGTACTTATCAAACCGACCAAATACGAACCGATGTTTTAGGTTTGGTAAACTGACTTTTTAGTAATCGAGACCGATAAAATGGAAATTGAAAATTATTGAAAAAGTTAGTTTGGTCTTGGTAAACACTGAATCTACCGATTATCTAAATATTAGCTTTATATACTATATTTTTCAATACTCATACATTTATATTAAGAAATAATAGTATAAACATTAGTACATTTTTTTTTGAAGGGACAGACAACAAACTATATTAGATGAAACTGAGAAGTACATGAAGCGATGCAAAAGCATCGAAAGGAAAAACAATAAAGCATAACAAGATGCACAAACGCATCTATAAAGTAGGAAAACAATAAAGGAGAGCACGATGCACAGACGCATCTAAAATGAAAGGTAACCATGTGACTTGATGTCGAACGACATCGCTGCACTGCATATGTCACAAGAGCAGTGTAAATATAATAGTAACCGTAACTGTAACCAGTGATATGATCACCAAAGAGAGGTGATTCGCTCACCGAGAGTTTGAAAGTAACCGAGGGTGTTAAAAACTCGAAAATTAACAAACGAACTCCCAAGAACCAGAACAAATACCATATCAATAAGAGCATCTGTCTCAGATCCAAGATCTGGATTTGAATAAGACCTGGGTCCCAAATTCAGATCCAAATCCGGCCTGAATTCAAAATCAAATATGTTGAGGCAAACTTGACAAAGGCCCAAGCCCAACTTAATCTCATTTGGGCACCCTGGTTGCAACCCAAATCTGGACACCCAAACATCTGAGCATCCTTCCAGATCTGCATTGTCGCTCCCCAAAGCTACACCGTTTCACCTCTGATAACCCCAGGTGTACACTAGATCGAGAATCCCATAGCCACATGGAGGCCGAAGCGCAAATCCTCCAACCCTCAGATTCCAAAGAGCCCAGCGGCAAAACCAAATGCATCCAGAACCGCTGCCGGAGAGGATCTGCACACGGGGTCACCATCCAACACCGAAGCAACATATCGACACCAAGACGCCGAGTCGCCACCATCAGAGAGGACCCGAACTCAGTACCTCTTCCCATGAAAGGACCGAGATCCCATGTCTGATTAGGATCCACCAAACCCCCACGCCGCCGTCCCCCGCCATTACTGAAATAGAAAGCAGCAGCAACACAGGCAAAACCGGTCGGGGTTGAATCCCACCGCCAAGATGCTGAGATTAGAGTGCAGCAACCAAATGGTTGAAGAAGAGAGGTTCGCGAAGCCAAAGGACCCGCCAGCAATGGACCGCAGACGCCATTGGCGCAGGCCAAGGAAATCAGACGGCCAAACCCTAGGGTTAGCCGCCGCAAGGGTGAGAGAGCGAGAGCTCTCACAAGTTTTTATCATAAACATTAGTACATTAATAATACATGTATTTTAAGTAATCTAGTAAAAAATGGTTAAAGAACGTAGTTTTATTAAAAATGGATGTCATATGTACAAAAGAAAGCTATAATAAGTAGATCAATACAAAGTTTATGACTATAAAATTGAAAAACCTAGTATTGTTCATTGTAATTTATATTACAAAGAATTAGTTGTTCTTAAGTTGGTAATACCGAAATACCGAATTTGGTAGATATGATTAAAAACCGAAAATTTTGGTTGGTAATTGGTAGCTCAATTTTGAAACCGAAAGCTTTGATTTTGAAGTTGGTAATACCTATAACCGATTCGAACCAATCAAGTGATAGCCCTAGATCCAACAGACTTTGAATGAATCAGCACGATCCTCTATTAACGAATGACCTCACTAGTGATGAGTCATTCATAATCTCTATGTCTGCAGGTATTCAATTATCAAAGTTGTCTCAATCTTCCCATCATTCTTAGAATCTTCTTTCTCTGGTTTCTCCTTCGACCTATTGAGTCGAAGAGTCGTGATCCAGCGCATTCTATATATACCAAAAACTTTACAACTTATTTGTATTGATCTATATATTACACTAAATAGTCGTTGAGCACATTAAGGAACCTTGTAATGAAGATCACCAGGAATACTAGCTGATATATATAAAACTGTGCGACGAATGACTGGGACATCTCTTTCTAGTTAGAAATTATTAATGGATCAGTTGTCATCGGCGATACTTGTCCAACAAGTAACAACAAGCTCGATTTCCTACTTGTGGCAGTCTTGCTGAGGCTGCTCTCTGCAGGGTCAATGGAATTAATTGATTAGAGCATCTCCCATGGTAGGCTAAAAGCCAAATGTTTTTAGCCTACCAAAAACAGAATATTCTCTCTAATATACTTTTTTGGCCTACCAACAAAAAACAGTGCTGCCACCGTAGGCCAAATTCCGTAAGCCAAAAAACAAATATCATCACATCCAACGGCTATAATTTGAAAATGACTATAATTCCCAACTCCGAATATATTTTCGAGTATGGTTTTGACGAGTCTATCAATAAAACTAGTCGTTTTAGTTAAATGAAAATAAGTATATCATAAAATTAATGATTACACATTTATTTTAAAAATTCTAAACATATCAAATATTGGGCTTATATTGAAGATCTCAATAAGATATCTACAATGATGTAATTTTAATATTTAGTAACATTATAAATAATTCATGTATATAGGAAAAATGATTTTTCTTAAATGTAAAATTCATGTTCTTAAATAAACAAAAAAACAAAGCCAGCAGGGCCCACCATTTGGCTTACCAAATCTGAGCCCAAATTTGGCCTAACAAATTTGAGAAGGCTAAATTTTTTTCTTGGTCCATGGGAAATAGCTTACCATGGGAGGATGTTTTAGGCTATAAATGGGATTATAGCCTATGGTGGGAGATGCCCTTACCACACCCAAAGTGTAGTTGTTCTATGTAGCCGCGAGGATGTGATCTCCTTTTGTTGTAGACATAAGTCCAAAATCAGAATAGGACTGTAGGCCTTTTATGGAAACTTTTCAAGGTTTCTGTAAAATTGTAGGTCTGAGATTTTGAGAATGTCAATCGATTAAAATGTTTTGTACAATATTGAAAATGTCACTTTTCATAAAATATCTAGGCCTTTGTCAATCCAGTAAAAAGTTGTGTAAAATGTTTAGAATATCGCTTTTCACAAAAACTCTATGGACCATGTTGGGTTTATATTTGTAGCATGTGCTCTAAAAATTCACCTCTTGTAAAACCCATTCTTTGGATCTGTACGTGTAGCATAAGAAAAGTCCTGTGAATTGATACTAGTACTGTGAATGTTTTTCTGTGTTTGGTACCCAATTTCCTGCTTTAGTCTATTTGATGCAAAAGCATTTGGATACACTGGAATTGCAGTAATTTAAGATTCAAGTTTATTTGAAATTTCCGAGGAAGTTTGTTTCTTCTGGACAGTAGGTATAATTTCAATTTGGATGACTGAATTTTTCTTGGATTGCAACATAGGGGAAACCTAGGAATTATTCTGAAATTTTGTGTTGCAATTCACTGAAAGAAAGACATTGATTTCAGGCAAGTACACACAACTTAGCTAGTACTATATGACAGGATATATAAAACAATAGCAATTCATGAAAGGATAAGACAACACCAATTAATTAAGATTCAAAGTTACAATACAAGCTTATTTGTACATTATTATACACACAGCATTGAAACTGGATCACTTAAATTTCGTTCGATCAGCCATCTAGAATTTAAGGAGACATAATTTTATTTTTTGCGCACCTAAGATGAAACATGCAAAAACGGAATGCTGTAGGCACCCGTATATTGACCAGAAACATATAAAAGGCATCGGTACTATTAAGGGTGGAAATATTGAGGAAAAGTGCAGAAGGCATGATAACTGATACGAGCATGTTGGCCATGATATTGATGGCAGTAATAGCTACAAAAGAATCCCTCAATACTGCAGCTGTGCCGTTATAGAAAGCAACCATCATGAATATCAATGCCCATACGGTCAAGTGTAATACCCAGCGAATCTGTATGAATGGTGTATACTGCTTAGCTGTGAGAAGGACCAAAATGTGGATGAAGACAGCCAAACTGGATAAAGTCATGGCAATTAAATTTGTCAAAATGAATACTCGGAAATCGGCATTTTTGGTTAGAACTGCGAAACCCTGGTCCCGTCCTTTTTGACTTTGATAACCGCCTGGCATGGTCATACCCGCTGTGAAGGTTACAGTTGCTATGAGTGTAGCTGCTATGAGATGCGATTGTTTTAATTCCTTCACTATTTGATTAGTTGCTTCCTTCCTCTCAATTTTGATTTCTTTGTCTTTATTTCCTTTGATTTCGTCGTTTACAGTGTGATAACCTGGTCTGCCACCGTTCACTTTCGAAGAGAGTCTTTGCACATATTTCTGAAACATGGAGAAGCAATACGCTTCAGCACAAAAAGAAGCAAGTTAAAAAGGTGAAGTATATGTACGCATGTACCTTCTCTAGTCGCGAAAAACTATGGTTAGCTTGAATCATATCCAAAGCAGTCAGGTGTTCCTTATTGAATGCCATCTTATCAACTCTAGCATCACTTATGAAATCCTTGCTCGAGTCAATAATTTCAGAACCAGCCCGACTCACGTGACGGAATTTGTAGAAAGAAGCAGCAAGTTGATGAAAAGGTGTATTTTGGTTATCATCTTTGCCATTTAAGAGAACATTGCTAAGCCAGGGGTCTTTCTGAACAAAATCTTGTATTTCAAATCTTTTATTCTCAATCGCATAGTGAAGAACATTTTGACTCCTCTTGTCGACCAGCTCGCAACAATCAGGGCAATGAGAAATCAGCTCTTTCATTACATCTAGATGACCTTTGGAGACAGCAATGTGCAGGGCCGTCTTCTTATCATCTTTGTCACGAACATAAGCCGCAGATTCATCAGCTCTTAGCAAGTGCTTTACAATTAAAGAGTGACCGAAAAATGCAGCAAAGTGAAGTGGTGTCCATCCTTGTTTATCAACTGCTTTTGTCAATGCTTTATCGCCAGTGAAGTAGTCTAGTAATTTGCTCGTGAGATCTGGAGACAAACACAAAGTGCAAATGATCGTGATTTCTAGCTAGAGAAATACACAAAGTACAAAAGGAGTAGAATATAAATTAAACTAAGCTAGACAGGATAATTAATTTCATATGCATATATACCCCGATCGTTGTAGATCACCGAAGCGTGCAATGCAGTTCTACCATCAGGACCTTCATAACTTGGATTTGTGCAAGTCTCAAGTATTTCAGAAACCAAAGAATTATAACCTCTTTGAGCAGCCATGTAGAGTGGGGTCTCTCCTGCATCATTAGCAGAGTACAAAGCCTCAGGGTCTGCTCTGGTCAATATCTCCACCACAGTGAGGTGATTGAAGCGCACTGCTTCGTGCAAGGCCGTGTCTCCATCATGATTGACTGTCCTGATGAGCAGCTGGCAACAAGCTTCCTCCTGACGAGCTCTAGCCAACTTGATAAGATGTTCAACTATGTGATCATGCCCGTGTTTCGCGGCCACATGTAAGGTTGTGTCACCTCTCTCGTTGGCTTGTAATAGCAGTCCGGGACACATGTCGAGGATTCTTGTAACCGTATTGATGCTGGCTGTGTTTTTCGATGACGTCCGGCTTCTCTTTGCGCATGCAATATAAATATGGAGAACTGTGTTCTTTGTTGGAGTCAATATTTGGGATAGATGCTCTCCGTGTAACACAAGGAAATCAATATTGCCTGTTGTTGCGGCCCTATATGCTGGAAGATCCATGCCAGTTAAGCATTCATCTTGTGCTTCAACTTCTTGGCTGGATTCAGCTTTAGCTGCTATTGCCCGATCCTTCTCAATCTCGAGCTGTGTTGCTTCACCACTCTCATTGTCAGAAGAAGTGGAAGGTTGGTCCATTTTGATTTCTATATATATGTACGTAGCCACGTAGGTGCACCCGGTTCTGTTGCAATTAAATTACTCTTACTATATACGTTGACAGTGCTTAATCTCAATCCTAATTACCTGCTATGCACTCACAAATTATGCCAGAAATTTTATCATGAACCTGAAACCTGCAACAAGAGGTAGAATTATAAGAGAATTGAAGGCATCATCACAATCATGTGTTTGAACAAGATGGGTTTCTCTTTCTCGTGTTGCATGTATGCCATACGCAAAATTACCTCATTCGTTCAGAATTCGTTTTATTCAACAAGGAATCTACTGGACCCCCTATTATTTATTTATCCATGCGACAACTTTTTTCTCACGCTCAACTTCGACAACCCAAGAGTTGTACGTGGTCGAATCGAGGGAAAAGTTACCAGAAAAAGGTAAAGTTTGTATGTGAAAACATGTAATTGGCATAAGGAATAATACGACGATGCTACGAACAAAAGATTAGCTTTATTTCTAATTAATTAACGCCCGTGAACTGCATGTTAAACCAGGGGACCAGAGGCAAGTAAGAATGAAAGGTAACCTTCTCACCCATGGGTGTTCGTCGTCTCGTCTTATGTGCCACGTTAGGGCAAAGAATGGATGAGGATTGAGAAACAAGGGATGACCAGATGATGACCTTGAGATTGAGAGGGTTAGCTGGTGAAGAATGAAGAAGAGCTCAGAGACAGCAAGAAGATTACATATAGAGCTCTCTCTCTACTTGTAGTGACGTACGACTATCAACCAGGTGCCACATTTTAATTGGTTCAGCTAAATTCCAGTCAAATTCTTTTTCCTGGAAAACCACTGCATAAAACGTATTCTGTAATCTGTATCAAGATTAAACAGGTTATAGCATTTTCTTTAGTTTATAGCGCGCATACGTACCGTTGGATCAAGTTGTGTATCTTATATGATTATCTATCAAATCTTCAATTTGATTTGGTCGAATACCATGTAAAGTTCTTTCAGAAAACAAAGAAGTCAATTGTTGAAGAATCGATAAGTTGTACCGATAACATATGCTATATAAAAAGAGAAGTACCAAGTGAACTATGGGCATGGCAAAAAGAATAATACACTTGTAGTCTTGTACGCAAGACTAAATTCTAGAATAAAAACAACTGAAGAAGTTGTCTGGGAGTTTCATCACGAGTTAATTAATTTAGCAAATTACCACTAACTACACTTTTAATCCACTAATTTGCTAATATTTCAATTTGAGCCAAGACAATAAGCGCATGTTGATGCCGATCCGAGAGCCACGCACACTAGAACTACGTTACCTTGGAGAAATGATAACAATACCAAAAACAACAAAAAAAAGCAGCCAATACCACAAACCGCAATGGCTAGTCCTAATGAAGAATGACCTAATACTGAATATATAGGTGCCAGTAAGGAATGCAGCCCCCATAGCAATCATTGAATAAGAGATAAAACCTAGGTCTAGAGCCACATTAAATAATTGTGATACAAGATGCTCCCTTTTCATCGACAAGAAAAATCGTATCATGACGGCACAACTGGACATATACAGGGCCAATGTATTAGTTATCAAAAATGCCTTGAAACCTGCATTTCTTGATAGAACAGCAAAACCTTGATCTGGCCCTTTTTCACTATGGTAACCACCAGGCATAGTGAAACCTGCTGTGAAAGTCACAGTTGCTATGAGTGTGGCCACTACCAAATGAGATTCTTTAATTTCCTTGTATTTAGACTCTTCGCCACCTTCATTTACATGGACTTTCGTGTCATCATCTTTGTCTCTTGACACTCGTTGACCTACTCTTGCACCAGATTTTCTCAAACCTTGTTTGATATCTTTCTGCAGCACAAAAAAAATAAAAATGTAATCTAGGAAAACAAACTCAAGGAAAAAGAGTGCTATCTAGTAAATACTAGAAATATTACCCGCGCTTTGCTGCGGAATTTGTTCTTGTGTACAAATTAGAAAGATGAAATACAAAGAGGAAATTATTACATATTATTGAAATAGTAAAAGAATCTTTATACATTTTACCTAAATGCTAGCTGTACAAAAAAGTGGGTTGCTTTAGTTGTAGCTATTAACATAGTAAAAGTAGCAGCTTCAGAATATTGAAAGAGCTAGCTAGTTTAGTTATAAGTTAACTTACAAAAAGCTGCTGCTGGAGTTTGTTCAAAAAAGTGATGGTTCCAGTTGTGGCTGTACAAAATGCTCCAGTTGATTGCTTCAGTTTCAGCCGCGCAAAATGCTGGAGTTGGTTAGCAAAAGCTACGCAAAATGCTGGAGTTGTTGTTGGAGCTCGTTCAAAGCATTGGTTGTTCTAGTTATAGCTGTACAACATGGTTATCTATGTTTAGTCATTTTTCTGCTTGCCTAATGATGATGTTGCTGTTCCATGTTTACTTTGCCTGCCACTTTCAAACAAAGAAAACAGAGTTAGAGCTACAGGAAGGAATTTGAAAATTGCAGTTTGATATAGAATAGAAATATAACAGTCGGAGAATTTGATAGCATATTTTTTCTCTGAATGAATCACACAGTTTCAATTAAATCAGAAACCAAAAAAAATAGCAAATTTTAGTAACAGAAGATGTACAACTATATTTCTACACATGTATTGAGTACTATCCCATTTCAAATAGATAAATCAAACTTCAGATTTCTATGCAAATATCCCAAAGCACCCAAATCAGAAACCAAAATGTTGCAAGTTAACAAAATGCTGGTAACAAAAGATGTATGGCCAATTGAAAATGAATGAAAAATCTAGAAATGAGTGTATTGCTGTCAACGAAACTGATTTTAAAGTTTGATTACATGAATGTTGTTATTTTCATCAAATAAAGATATCTTCTAACCAGAACCAAGATCATGTAGAAAAACCAAAATTTCCTGCTGTGTTATATATTACATTCCAATCCCTTAATCTATTTCAGTTTAGACCAACCATTGGGATGAAGTTGTTCAGAGTGTGATTTTTTATTGATTTACTTTATCGAGAGCAATTCAATTAATGTATTTTAATAATTGTCCTTTCAACTGATCATGATATCCATAGAAACTCAACATCCTCAAATTACATCAAGAAATGAAAGCTGTAATGTTGGGTTCTTCCCAGGCTTTGGAACCATGAATAATGATTTGAATTATCATAATATTGTGTACAGCACCTTGTTTCAAGGTATATATGATGATTCAAATAATTATTTATGGTTACAAAACACTGATTCAAGTGGGTTTAATTATTCGTACCAAACATAGTATAGTGTAGTGATTATAGAAACTAAATTTCTGTAATATTTACCTCTTGGCTTTTTTGTTCGATTCAGAGGTGAATATATAATTCTCTTCTGCTTGTTTGAATGGCTCTTTTTCTATCGGAAACAGGATGGTTTGGTGTTGCAGTGGTTGGCTTTTTTGCAGGGGCGGTCCAAAGGGTTGTACATCTGGGAAGATACCTTTGACTATGAGTTCACTTGTTGGATATGATCTTTTGTTGACCAAGTCTTGACAGCTGCTTCTGAATAGTTGTTCTGCGCTTGCTTTCCCATCAATATAGCTGTGGCTTGATCGTTGGCATCTTCAATAGTAATAGAGACTCTATAACTGCATGTAAAGCAGAAAAGGTAGTTCCTTCCTTTGGTTTACTGTTATGATTCTTTTCAAAAAAAAATTAGTATACATAGAACTTTTGTTTTGTTTTGTTTTATTTTTCCTCATTAACAGTAAGTAATAGTGTTCATTATAGTATTAAATGAATAGAGTATGTTAATTATATAAAAGAAAAACATAAAATAAATCAAACGAATATAGATGATATAATGCCATAATGGATTTTCAAGATATTGTCAATGCAAATTCATACATGATTATTAATCTCTTTCTCTTTGGTGTATAAGGAGTACATAATTTTAACAAATTCTAATAAGTAACAAAACTAAATCAAGTTTCATATTGGCTCTCACCTAATTTTTAACATTCACCATTTTGGTGATCAATAGTAAAGTTTTCTGAGGAGAACTAAATCAAGTCTCGTATTGATATAAGAGGGATCAACTATTCATCTAAAGAGAAACCAAGTCTGCAGAAGCCCATGTCCTTGAAACTGATATAAATCAGTATGAGCATAAATAAATACTAATATACTTGAGCAGAAGCCCATGTCCTTGAAGCTCATGTTCTCAAACAGAAGTTAAAAAAGGTCCTCTTGGCATTAATTTTTGACATTTTTTTCACTTTACCAAAGAATGCATAATCATAGCACCTAATGACCTGAATATTGATGTAAACACATTTTTGCAACTTTGCAAGATAAACACATGGGCTAAAATAATATGTAAACGATCAGATCATGAGCCATCACTTTAGTAACGAAGAAATTAATAGCATAGCTGGGTGCATTGGCTCTCACCTAATTCTTAATTTTACAATACCCTAAACACTTGCAGAGACTATGAAGATCATGAAAATCTATCTCAAAATTAATCCCCCAAACACCTAAAATAGATAAAACCGATATTCCAGACTCCAGAGTCCAAATTGCATTAAGATCACAGCCACCCAAACCTTGAATCAATGATCCCAAAAACCATGCAAACCCAAAAACTCAAGGGAAAAAAAAATTACAAATACTGGAGAAAGAACCCAACACAAACAGATTGAGTTGCGATTCTGGAAAAAGAAAAAAAAATACCAATTGTTGTGCGAAATCAAAACGAAACCGTGACAGCTTCCCGTCCCCCTCTTCCTTTTCTCCGAGTTATCTTATCTACCTTCTTCCCCTGTTAATTTCATATATTACCAATCAAATGACTCCAGCTCTTCCAATTATGGGAATTGAATTACCAACTCATCAGTCAGAGAAGAAAATAACCTTATTAATCAGATGCCTCAACTTTTCCACTTCTTCTTTCCTTCTGCGCAAAACCTAATATTTGATTCTTCTCTCTCTCTCTCTCCACGATCTCCAACTCCGGCGAGGTTCGTTATACAAATCCACCACTGAAAAAAAGCAAGGACGAAATCACACCTATTGAAACGAAAAAGATGACTAAGAACCTGTGAAGCCATCAAAACACGGAAGGCAAGATTGGATCTTTATGGTCCATAGATGATTACACAGATTCAGAAGTACGAATATGATCAGAGGGAAGCACATAAAATTCAAACCAAAATGTGAATTAATTCATTAATCACAGTAACTTTATTCAATCTCATACGTCTTTCACCAAAATCTAAACAAACGAAATGAGGAACGATCCAAAGCAATAAAGGTTGAAACTTCAAGAACTCATATTATCAATTCAAAACCAACCACAACAAAAACTCTATCAAAACTATCTCCCTTTCACTATATATCAAATCAAGATTGTAAACAACATCAGAATAGAAAAGCCCAAATATTCAACAGATCAAATCAAAAACTGATAACAACAACCCAGAAATTCGAAGGCAAATCGGCTCAGAAAGAACTAACCGCTGAGATGATGAGGTGACAATCCTCTTCCCTGAATCTCTCTCTCTCTCTCTCTCTAAAGATTTGGCTCAGTAACTCAGTAGAAGGGTGTACACTGGTGGGCTACGATTATTTGCTTGATGGATTTCTGCACTTTCTGTGGCAACCTGAAACAATCACCGAATTTCGGTATATATAGAGGCTCCATGCTCTATTCGATAGAGGCTTCTAGATGTTGATAGAGGGCTTTGTCGGTGGAATAGGTCGGCGTAAATAGAGGTTTCCAGATTTCCAGATTTGCAGGTCGGTATACATGAATCCAAAAGCAAGGGATAGAGGCTTCCAGATTTGTAGGCATACATGAATCCAAAAGCAAGGGCAAAAGCGACTTTTCAAGACCTTATGAACAGTAGTAACAGTACCCACCCAAACCGGCCTTTCGTATATAGTATAATATATACCGGCCAATAAAATATACCTCCAACTTAGCATTATTGCTCCCTAGAATGATGTTTAGTGTGTTCTTATTTTTTTTGTTGAATGTCATCTTATCAACTCTTGAATCCTTGATAAATTTCAAGTCTTCGTAATTTTGAGAAGTAGCAATATAATGGAGAGGTGTGTTTCCAACAGAATCTTTGCCATTTAAAAGGACGCTACTAAGCCATGGATCTTTTCGAACAAACTCTTCTACTTTATCTTTATTTTTGATAATTGCAAAATGCAGGGCATTGCGACCCTTATGGTCCACCAATTCGAAACTGTCAGGGCAGTAGAAAATAAGCTGTTTCATTACATCTACATGCCCTTCTTCCGCTGCATAATGAGCGGGCGTTCTCTTGTCAATGTCGCCAACGTAGGCAGTGGAATGATCACATTCTAGTATTTGTTTCACAATTGAAAACCTGACCCCAAGATGCAGCCCTATGAAGTGGAGTCGATCCTCATTCGTCGGATCCTATTGCTAGCGTCCTTTCTGTTTCAAGTAATCTTCTCGTTATTTCTTCAACAAATATAAAAGCAAATACCCGCATTTTGTTAAATATTTTAGACCATTGGATTACTAATATATCCAATGGTTCAAAAAATTTAACAAATTACTAATTTTTTGGTAACACAAATTACTAATTGAATTGAAAAATCACAAATCACAACCTAAGCAGATAAAACCCTAAAACCTCCAGGTGCAATTTTGTTCTCGTCCGGCTGCGCCTGGACGTCGGAGCAGGCTTCCTGCCACACCGTAGTCATGGGTTTGCTGCCGGACGGGAGATCTACTGCTCATGAGTTTGTCGGCAGGATTGTGCTCGGGTTTCGTCAGAAAGTTCGACTGGGATGGTGCGAAGGGAGATCGTGCTTCACAGGTCCGGTCGTTGGCTCATGCTGCTGGTTTCTTCGATCGTCGGTGGCCATGGATCCTGATCGATGGCGTCGGTGGTTGCAGGACCTCTACAACGATGAGTCTTCTGTGCGGATGCAGGTTGCGGAGGCATTGGTTCTGTACGGCTTGGATCGCTGGGACGAGAGGGCGTGGCAAGGCGGAGCAGGGCGAAGCTTGGTCGTGCGATGTGGGTCTGGCGGAAGTCTGCCGGACAGGTGCAGTACGACGGCGTGGTGGAAGGGACAAGGGGGACTGGCCGGAACCAATGATGGGCCTGGTGCAATCCATCGGTGGACTCTCATATTGGGCTGGAACTGTTTTGGGCTGGGGTTCTGCCCTAGTCCATTACTATTTTGGGCTAGGGTTTAGGCTCTTGGCCTAAACCTATGTTTTTAGCTTTTTGTCTAATTACAATAAGTTCCGTTGTTTTAGGAACCTAACGAGTGTTTGTTTTAGGCTTGTCTATTTGCTATGTTTTTCCATAGCTTATAAGCTCGCTGTTTAGCTAGCGATAAGTTCAAATATAGTTGGTCTATCATATGTATCACTGTGCCTCCTCCACGAATCCTTGTTCTGACCATGATGTATCAGCGGGTGGGTATGTAATGGCCTTCTTGGCATGCGATATTATTATCAATGGATTTCCATTATTCAAAAAAAAAAATTTGAATTGAAAACAATAAAGCCAATTAATGTTTGATTATCAATTGACAATTGACAATTATGATTTTTCCTTTTTCAAAAAAAATTAAAAGAACCTTCTATCATAGTTTCACCGAATTACTTTTAGTTAAATAGTCTATATTACTAATTAATTTTATTATTAGTGAATTAATGCTTGTTATTAATGGACAATTACACAATTGAAAATTACTTTTTTCCCTTATTAAAAACAAAAACCTTCTAACCTAAGTTCGCAAAATTAGTATTAGTTAAGTAATCTTTATTACCAATTGATTATACCATTAGTAGTTTCCTTAACCAAATATAATTCTTTTTACATGCATTCAACGACAACAATTAGTGTAAAAATAAATAATATTTGTTTTAAATGTAGTCAAAGAGAACCTACTTTAGGACTTATTTACTCAAATGAGAATCTACTTTACTCTAATGAGAACCTATTACAATTACCACTTTTAGGACTTAATTACTCAAATGAGAACCTACTTTTCTCTAATGACGACCTTATCTACTTTAATGAGGATTTTTTTTTCTTCTAATTATGACATGTGTCCTCAAAGTGGTTACATGAGTCCTCAAAGTGGTAAATATTATATAAAATAGAACATGTATGAATCTTTATGTTTTTATCATTAGTGAAATTATTGAACGGGTCTTTATCTGTTGAAGTTAGTTGCTTGAAGTTAGGAGCATTTGGTTTTCTGTTTCAATAAGTCCTAGTCACTAGGAAAGATAGCTATTTTGACTTATTCTAGTTTTAGTTGATAGCAGTAGCTAACGTGAGCTATTTTCATGTATTCTGTTGCTTTGTAAAAGGCTATTTAAAGCCTAGTTCAAGATTCAATAAGTGGCAAGCATTACATCCAGTTTGATTAGAGGTTTGTTGTTGAAACAACTCTTTTACTCTACAAACTTGTATCAGAGCCCCACTGGGCCTGATATATTGAAAAAACCGCAGCTTAGAATAGATAGAGAGAGAGAGAGATAAACACAGTAAGATGATTGAAGAGAAGAGTTCTACAAAGATTCCACACTTTGATGGTCTCCACTACGACCATTGGAGTGAATTAATGGAACATTTGCTCAGAGCCAAAGGGTTGTGAAGCCTTGTTGAAAATGGATTTGAAGAGCCTCAACCGGGAACAGTGCTGACAAATGCACAGCAGGAGCAGCTGGAGAATACGAGGACGAAAGATCACAAGGTGAAACACTACCTCTTCAGAGCTATTGAACTAGCAGTTTTCGAACAAGGTTTGGATAGACGCACATCCAAAATTGTTTGGGATTCGTTGAAAAGCAAGTTTGGAGGGAATGATCGAGTAAAAAGATCTCTTCTAAACTCTTTGAGAAGAGATTTTGAGGTGCTAGAGATGAAAGAAGGAGAGACGATCACAGAGTATTTTGCAAGAGTCATGGCAGTGGCAAATAAGATGAGAAGCAATGAAGAAGAAATGCCTGATTCTGAAGTGGTTCAGAAAATTCTCCGAACTTTGACGGAGAGGTTTACCTATGTGGTAGTGTTAATTGAGGAGTCCAAGAACACTGAATCACTCTCAATTGATGAGCTGCAAAGAACTCTTGTAGTTCACGAGCAAAAATTCAAGAGAGTGATCAGCCGTGAAAGTGATCAAGTTCTCAAGGTGGAAGATCGAGCAGGAGGCAGAGGCCGTGGAAGAGCACCATTACGAGGAAGAGGTCGTGGAAGAGGGCGCCAAACCTTCACCAGAGCAACGGTGGAGTGCTTCAAGTGTCATAATCTAGGCCACTTTCAGTACGAGTGTCCCAAGTGGAATAGGGAAGCCAATTATGCTAAGCTAGACGAAGAGAAAGAGCTGTTGTTGTTGGCGTACGTCGAAAAACATGATGCAAAAAGGAGTGACGACTGGTTTATTGACTCAAGTTGTTCGAACCATATGTGTGGCGATAGGGGTATGTTCTCAAATTTAGTAGATGAACTTAAACATTCAGTGAAGTGTGGCAACAACACTAGAATGACAGTGGCCGGAAAGGGTAGTGTGAAGCTGATGTTTAATGGTACGAGCTTTGTTATTAGAGATGTTTACTATGTCCCTGAACTTAGAAACAACTTGTTAAGTATGGGGCAGCTATAGGAGAAGGATCTTGCAATTCTCATCAACAATGGGGCGTGTAATATGTATCATCCAGACAAAGGACTCATTGCACACATAAGGATGAGAGCAAATCGAATGTTTGTGCTCCTAAATGAAAGCTCATCAATCACAAAGCCACAATAAGAAGAGTGCTTACTCACCGGCTCCTCAGACCTCACATATCTTTGGCACCAACGATATGGGCATTTAAGTTACAAGGGGTTGAGAACTTTGAAATCTAAGAAGATGGTACGTGGACTGCCACAATTAGAAGCTTCAAAGATAGTATGCACCGATTGTTTCACCGGCAATCAACACCGAAACGCAATCCCAAAAAGAGTGAATGGCGAGCAAGAAAGGTGTTGGAGCTTGTTCATGCAGACATTTGCAGTCCTATTGATCCCATATCTAACAATGGGAAGAGGTACACTTTATGTTTCATTGATGATTATAGTCATAAAGCATGGTGTACTTGTTGTTTGAGAAATCAGAAGCTTTGGAATGTTTCAAGAACTTCAAGAAGATGGTGGAAAAAGAAACAGAAGAGTCCATCAAATGTTTAAGGACAGATAGAGGTGGCTAGTTCACTTCATTCAATTTCAAAGCATTATGTGAAGAACAAGGGATCAAATGACAACCTACTACCGCCTACACACCTCATCAGAACTGCGTTGCCGAGAGGAAGAACAGGACCGTAATGAACATGGTGCATTGCATGCTAGCTGCCAAGACGATGCCTAAACCACTCTGGACTGAAGCTGTAAACTGGACGTTCTACTTGCTGAACCAGTGTCCTACTCTTGCGGTGAAAAACATCACTCCTCAGGAAGCATGGAGCGGAGTGAAACCATCAGTTGATCACTTTCGAGTATGGGGTTGTGTGGCACATGTGCACATTCTGGAAGCAAAGCGAGGTAAATTAGATGATAAAAGTTTTCCTTGTATTCTTTTGGGTGTTAGTGAAGAGTCGAAAGGATATAGGTTATTTGATCCTAAGACTAAAAGAATTGTAGTTAGCAAGGATGTTGTGTTTGGGGAAGAAAGGAGATGGGAATGGGAAAAAAACTTTCAGGAGCAAATTGAGGCAGAGTTAGCATGGGGGGATGATGACCTTAGTGATGAAGAGAGTGAGGGAGAAAATAGAGGTGAGGAAAATGGTGATGGTAATGGTGATGGTGATAGGTTAGGTAGTGATATGGAGTTCGATAGTAGTGGTGAAAATAATGAGGGTGGTGAAAATAGTGAATCTAGGAATGGTGAGGGCAGTTCTCAGGGTGTTGTAGATCAAGGGAGAGAAAGAAGGCAGCAGCCATGGATAAGGGATTATGTCAGCGGAGAAGGACTAAGTGAAGATGAGGAAGCAACATATATGATACAAGATGTTACAGCTAAAGACCCCATTGTGTTCGAAGATGCTGTGAGACAAGAAAAGTGGAGAAAGGCCATGGACAGTGAAATAAACTCCATTGAAAAGAATTAGACTATTGGAAGCTCATGGACTTGCCAGCTGGAGCTAAAACCATTGGTGTTAAGTGGATCTTCAAGACGAAATTGAACGAGCACGGTGAAGTTGACAAGTATAAAGCTCGAGTAGTGGCAAAGGGATACTCTCAACAACAGGGGATTGATTTCACTGAAGTCTTCGCTCCAGTGGCTCGAATGGACACCGTAAGAATGATTGTGGCACTTGCAGCATGCAGAGGGTGGAGCATTCTTCAATTAGATGTTAAATCTGCATTTCTCCATGGTGAACTCAACGAGGACGTATACATTGAGCAACCGAAGGGGTATGTAAAGAAGGGAAGTGAGCACAAAGTGTACAAGTTGCACAAAGCTCTTTACGGCTTAAAACAGGCTCCAAGAGCTTGATTTAGTCGAATTGAGTCTCATTTCATTGAATAAGGTTTCAAGAAGTGTCCAAATGAGCAAACACTGTTCACTAAGAGAAGCAGTGAAGGTAAACTGCTGATCGTTAGCATATACGTCGATGACTTGATTTACACCAGCGAGGATGAAGGTATGATGGTTGACTTCAAGAATTCCATCTTCAAGAATTCCATGATGAAAGCCTTTGATATGACTGACTTAGGGAAGATGAGGTTCTTCCTTGGGATTGAAGTGTTGCAGAAACCAGATGGGATTTTCGTGTGTCAAAGGAAATATGCTAATGATGTGTTGAAGCGGTTTGGAATGTCAGAAAGCAAACCTGTAAGTAGTCTAATTGTTCCGGGTTTCAAAATAAGTAGGGATGTTAATGGAATTGCTGTGGATGACACCTACTACAAGAAAATTGTTGGAAGCTTAATGTACCTTACAGCTACATGTCCAGATATCATGTTTAGTGTGAGCTTAATCAGCAGGTACATGTCAAAACCCACTGAATTACATTTGCAAGCTTCTAAGAGAATTCTGCGTTATTTGAAGGGGACTACTAGTCATGGTATTTTCTACAAGAAGGGAGGGGAAGAAGATTTGCTTGCTTTCACATACTCAGATTATGCTGGTGATGAAGAAGATTCCAAAAGCACATCAGGTTATGTTTTCTTATTGAGTTCAGGTGCTGTGTCTTGGATGTCAAAAAAAACAGCCGATTGTTACACTTTCAACCACTGAAGCAGAGTTTGTGGCAGCTGCTGCTTGTGCATGTCAGGCTGTATGGATGAGAAGAGTATTGAGAAATTTGAGTCATGTTCAAGAAGGAAGCACCACCATCATGTGTGACAATACCTCTACAATTAAACTCTAAAAAAATCCAATAATGCATGGAAGAAACAAGCACATCAGGGTTCGTTTTCATTTCTTGAGAGACCTTGCAAAAGATGGAGAAATTAAGTTAGTTCATTGTGGAACTCAAGAACAAGTAGCAGATGTGATGACCAAGGCACTAAAGCTCGAAGCTTTTCAGAGACTCAGAGAGAAGATGGGAATGTGTGATCTCACTGATGTAAACTAACTGCATTCTGCAGCTAGTTTAAGGGAGGGATTGAACGGGTCTTTATCTGTTGAAGTTAGTTGCTTGAAGTTAGGAGCATTTGGTTTTATGTTTCAATAAGTCCTAGTCACTAGGAAAGATAGCTGTTTTGACTTATTCTAGTTTTAGTTGATAGCAGTAGCTAACGTGAGCTATTTTCATGTATTCTGTTGCTTTGTAAAAGGCTATTTAAAGCCTAGTTTAAGATTCAATAAGTGGCAAGCATTACATCCAGTTTGATCAGAGGTTTGTTGTTGAAACTACTCTTTTACTCTACAATTATTACTACAATGACTACACATTTTATCACTACCCACAACACTTGATGTAAAAGCGGTAACTTTTGTTCTATTTGTAGTAATTACTCCACCTAAACTAATGTACTAATTTATAGACAATTTAACAAGTATGACAACAAATTTGTTGTCAGAGTGGTAAATCTTTATGTTTTTATCAGTAATGAAATGATTACTACAATGACTACACATTTTACCACAATCACAACAATTGATATAAAAGCGGTAACTTTTGTCCTATTTATCGTAATTACTCAACCTAAACTAATGTACTAATTTATGGACAATTTAACAAGTGCAACAAAAAATTTGTTGTTAAAGTGGTAAATCTTTATATTTTTATCATTAATGGAATAATTACTCAATGATTACATATTTTACCATAACTCGAACTATTGGTGTAAAAGCGGTAACTTTTATTCTGATTGTAGTAATTACTTCAAAAACTATACCATTTACAAGATTACCAACCATTTTACAATTCCGACAACATTTGTATTGTAAACATGGTAAAATTAAAATTAGACCAAAAGAAATGTAACAACTCAGTATTGTAAGGAGGTTCTAAATTTGATAAAAGTTGTCCAAATATGATATTTACATCTTTGACCACTCAATTACAATAACCACAACAACTGTTGTCGTAAGTCGTAATTGTAGTTCAACTATGTGTAATTTATTATTTTGACAATACTTGTTACATGATTTTTAACAATGTTACATATCAAGAAAGAGTGTGTTGTTAATATGGTAAATTTTATTTTTAAAAATGACACATGTCGATATTTCATTGGATAACATGTTGACCAGTTCAGTAAGTTTTCACTATATTAATTTAGTAAAAGTAAAAAAAATAAGGGTATGACAAACACCAAGGTACCCAAGACGACCCCCAAAAATTAGTTGCACAAAATATAATTAAAAAATAAAAAAAGTTGAACAACAAAATCTCACAAAAAAAGGTTTAATTTTTTTTTGTTACAAAAAAAATAATCTAAATAGTTGATTTTCTATATTTTGAGAGCTTATTTTAAATATATATATATGTACCGGATTAGACGAGTATGTTTAGCTAACTTGACTTCTAGGATACTTGATTAAAACTATGTCTCTGACTCTCTCTTAAGAGGATTATCGTCAGTTCCTCTCTACGGCAAGCAACGGCGACAAAATCATTTGTCTATCTCTCTCTTCGGGTGGAGGAGGCATACTTGCTGAGGTTGGTGGGGATGGGGTTCTAGTTGACCGAATCTGGCATGGAGGAATTCCAATTGGCAGTGATGATGGATCTGCTCTCTATCCGACGATCTGTGTCGGGGAAGGCTATGGTAGAGGTAGGGGGTCCGATCTAAGCTTGGTGGTGGTTGTGTTGTGCATCTCTGATCGAGTTCGTCCCGAACTAGGGAATGATTTCTTCATTGCTTGCGACAGAGCTCCTCCTTGGGAAGTAGATGTGGTTGAAGGGCAGGAAATTGATACTTTGATGGCGGTGCTGTCCAAGATCGAGGCGCTCTGGATCCCGGATGCTGGTGGAGCGTTTGCGTGGTGACGGCGGTAACCTCTTCTCTAACAGCTGGACGGGGGCTGTGGAAGATGGAGGCTGGTCTTGGTTGGTGACTTGGGCCTCCAAGTGGGCTTACTTCTTTGGGCTGTTTTGATTTGTGTTGGTGGGCTCGGCGGTTCTCAGCCCATCAACAAAGTGGCATTTTGTTCATTTTATTGTTGGTCATGATGTCTCTTTTCAAGGTGGAGGGCGAGGCTGTGAAGAGGGTGGAGTCAGGGACGGAGCTACTCAAGGGCCTGGAGGGGCCATGGCACCCCCCAACTTTTTGGCTGCATATGTAAATGTTGTTTGTAATCTAGTTGACTTGAGTTTTTACACACACAATTACTAATGTTGGCACCCCCAGTCCCCCACGTGAGTTCATCCATCTTACATTGGCCCCCCTCATCTATAATCTCTGGCTCCGTCCCTGGGTGGAGTTTGCTACTACCGAGAGTAAAGTGGAAGGTGTTATGTCACCTTCTACTGATAGTTTAATTTAATTCTTGTTTGGGTCGCAAAAACCAGAGTCTTAGTTGGTTCCATTTTATGTATGCTTCGAGATTTCTTGGTTTTTGTTATAATAAAGGCGCGTGGATTTTTCTAAAAGGTGGGTGTACTCGGGACTTGTTGGGTTCTTGTTCTTCTAGAATAGGGATTTAAGAGGTTTTAAGAAACGATTGCTTTCTGTAGACTCCATAAGGGTGTTTCATTTTTGTACTGCTGTAGTTGGAGATGCTCTTACTCGTAATTTGCAACCTATTTTAATGAGTAAAATATATTATGTATTCAACAATATGAATATGCTTACTTTCATCATCGTAGGTAGCTGCAATGTGTAAAGCTGTTAAACCATCGGGTCCTTGGTATGATGGATTCATGCAAGTGTCGAGCATTTCAAAAACCAAATCACGATATCCCCTCTCAGAAGCCATGTAGAGTGGAGTTTCCCCAGCATCATTAGTAGAGTATAGAAACTCCGGGTCTTCTCTAGTCAATATCTTAACCACATCAAGGTGATTGAACCGCACTGCCTCGTGCAAGGCTGTGTTTTTCTCCTCGTTAGGTCTTCTTATGAGAAATTGGTCCCAATTGGTCCCCATTGGGGAAGTTTCTAGATACTAGTATCACCGCTCTCGTTTGGCTGTAATAGTAGCCGCTGGGACATTTTGAGCATCTCCCTTACATCCTCGGCTGACTTTAGCAATTCTTCAGACTTGGTCAACTTTACACTGCCTGCGCATGCAATATAGACATGGAGGACTGTGGATTTGGTTGGAGTCAACATTTGGTGAAGAT
Source organism: Rosa lucieae (assembly GCA_024704745.1). Classification (NCBI taxonomy): domain Eukaryota; kingdom Viridiplantae; phylum Streptophyta; class Magnoliopsida; order Rosales; family Rosaceae; genus Rosa; species Rosa lucieae. The sequence goes on from CM045493.1 coordinate 8,784,422, forward strand.
GATCACTATGTTCTCTAATGGCATCAACATTGCCCTCTTGCGCCGCCTTGAACACCTTAATTAGTATCCATGCCGCTTAAGCTTCTCTTGATTGATGTCGATTTCTGCTGATTCCATTCAAATTAAACAGAACACTGCGTTGGTCTCCTCCAGTATCGTGGCATGATAGGCCGATGGACGATACTGATCTCCGTCTCAGCTGAATTAGAGGGATTCATTTTCTTTTTCTCTTGTAGTATATATAGAAAAAGAATTCAAAAGATAAATGATCAAAGAGGATATTAATAACCAAGAAATTCACTAAGTTGATCAGGGAGTGCCAAATGATTTCTGGGTGAAGAGTAGGGGAAGAGAAGGACTATGTATATATAGAGCAGCTACTCGATCGAGCGTGGCGAGGTTAAACTTAATTATTACTGACTTCAGTACGAGGCAATTTGGAGATAGACCCCACCCTCTGCAAGGACTAAGGTGACGAAAGTTGTTTAGTAAGTCTTCTGGTTTAAGTAATGGGATTCATTCCCACAGGTTTGAATTGGAATTGGAAGGCACATTGGTCTCTGGTAGTTCAATACTCTTGGTCTCAGGTGAATTGGAGGGATTCATTTTGGTAGTTTTTCAGGTATGTTTCGATTGTGGGGTTTGGAATAAGAAAGAGAATTGAAAAGGGATGAACACGTAGTCCCCGTTTATATATGGAATTACTTACTTTGCTTGTGAATTAATTAGACCAGCAAAAGTCACTTGAGAATAAAATATTGCATAAGATACTTAAGCAACCTGGCATCTAAGGATATGGCTGTTTCTTACTTTTCTTGATTCGCAAGTTACTTCATCCCTCCATTCTCCTGTAGAGTAGTTTCAGTAGCTTTGGGCACCATTTTCTTTTTTGTACTAATCTTTTGTTACACTCTTTTGTAACACCAGCCTCTTGTACTTTAATTTTGAGAAGATTAAGAAGGAAAGTAAGGCCATCTCTAATGGCATGCCGAATGATTGAATATAGGTCAAAACTGGTCATCTTCAATCTCCGGCCAATAGCATGCTATATATGCCGAACCAAAATTTTTAGGGGGTTAAGGGCAAGACCATCACATATGACATTTGGGAACTTAAAATTCGATTTTGGACTGGTTAGAGATAGCCGAATTATAACTCTTATTATTTAGATGAATAATAAAATCTCGAAGGCAAAGGTAATCCACAGGGTTGAGATAGCTAATAGAAGGGTCAAGCTATACCAAAAACAAATTTCATTGGCTAAGGGCTAGAAGGGCTATGCTACATATAGTCACTGCTTTAGCCCTCAACTGATGGAGTGAAGCCCACATACTTACGAGCAACACAAAACAAATGAGATTTTGCAAAATTAGATAGAGGGTTGAGATTAATCAGCTATTGATGTCCAACAGTCATGGTAGCTTATTGTTGGAGAGGAAAAATTTCATATTGGAAAAGTGACAAATAAAATATAACTTATAAGTGGGTGGATCTCACCCAATTGTACCAAGGCCTTTTGTGATTAAAACCCAACATCTATCGAGTGGTTAAGTTGGGATAGTATAGGTAAAATGGTGGGCCATGGGCCATGCTTGTCGCTGTTTAACATGGTATCAAAGCGGGTCTCTTTCCAATTGCGTCTCCAATTGTCATAGGCTCGAATTTAGGTTCCTTATATTGCCATCAGAAAATTCCGATTGGATTGCTACCAAGTGTCCGATGTGGGCCTTGGATTGTTATATTGGCCAAGTCTCTAATATGAGACTTGTGTCCCAATTTCCAATGTGGGAATTGAATTGTTAATTAATTTCACGTGCAGACCTAGAGTTAGGTTGCACGTGAGGGGGCGTGTTGGAGATGAAAAATCTCACATTGGAAAAGTGACAAATAAAATATAACTTATAAGTGGGTGGATCTTACCAAATTGTACCGAGGCCTTTTGTGATTAAAACCCAACACCTATCGGGTGGTTAAGTTTGGACAGTATCGGTACAATGGTGGGCCACGGGCCACGCTTGTCGTTGTTTAACAGCTTATTGATGTCATCAGTTGATAATAGCGCAGTTGCTTGTCAAAAATGCAGTACTTCAATACCACTAACGTACATGAGCTTTTGCAATCCACATATGTTAAATCCCAGAAGAGATACGATATATGTCAATGTGTATCAACAAGAAGAACATATATCAAGGTCCTACTGAATGTCTCAAAACTAGAAACTTAAGTAAGTAGTTTACTGAACACTGATGGTCTATACTTTCATTGCTTGAACTGTAACATCATGTTAAACATGATTTAAGACCATCTGACAACAAGTATAATATCAAAACCAAAATGATATTTTTTCAGAACAATCAATAAAGCTGCCACAATAACCAGAATCCGAAAATACACCATATTTTATTGATAATCATAAAATATCATTATACATAAGCTGTGATGAATTAAACTGAAAACCACAATTATAAAAATACAAGAACTTATAAACCAAAAATCTTAGTTTGCTCCAACTTAATTAACTCCCACTAAATCTAAGCATCTAAACTAGATAATACTCTAATATTGTGCTTTTGGAATACAGCTATTGATAAAGCTTTGGTAAAAGGATTTGCAAGATGTGAATTGGTATCAATGCTTAATACAACAATCTCATCATGCTTCACTCTTTCACTAACACTGTAATATTTCGAATCAATTCATTTGGAATTGTCTGATCTTTTTTTGTTCTTATTGAAAAATACAACATTCTCATTATCACAATAGATTACAAGTGTGTCAGTCACAATGTGACTCAATATCTTGGTCTGCACTAGGAAATTCTTGATCCAAAGCGCTTCACGTACACTTTCTTACACTGCAATAAACTCAGCTTGCATAGTGGAGGTTGCTAGCTAGAGTTTGTTTCATTGTTTTCCAAGCAACTACACCTCCTGTAAGCATAAGTACATAACCACAAGTCGATTTCTTGGAGTATGGATAATTACCTACAAAATCAGAATCTAAGAATCCAACTAGTTTCAAATCTTTTACTTGCCTATACACAAGTATATGATTCTTGGTTCTCTGTAGGTGTCCAAATACTTTCTTTCCAACCACCCAATGTTCATGGGTTGGATTAGATTGAAACCGTGATAGTATCCCAACTACAAAATATAAATCTGATATAGTGCAGACTTGAGCATACATGAGACTTCCAACAAGCCTTGCATAAGGCTTTGGCTGTAGAGTTTGGAATATGGAAGAGAATTGAGAAGGGATGACCACGTATATGGAATTACGTACTTTACTTGTGAATTAATTAACACTAGCAAAAGTCACTTGAGAATAAAATTGTGCATAAGATACTTGGCCATTGTAAGCAACCTAGCATCTAGGCTCCCATTCCCTGTTTCTTACTTTTCTTGATTCGCAAGTTAATTAATTTATTCCTCTCATTCTACTATAGAGTTTCAGTAGTTTTGGGACCATTAATTTTCTTTTTTGTATTAATCTTTTGTTACACTTTTTTGTAACACCGGGCTCTAAATTCTGAGAAGATTAAGAAGGAACACTCTTTTGTAACACCGGGCTCTAAATTCTGAGAAGATTAAGAAGGAAAGTAAGGCCATCTCCAATGGCATGCCAAAAATGGTCATCATCAATCTCCAATAGCCTGCTATATATGCTGAAACAAACTTTTTAGGGGGTACCCTTTTGCTAAAGTAAATGTTGATGGGGCCTGGGATGAAAATAGTCAAAAAAGTGGGATGGGGGTTATTATCAGGAATCACAGAGGATTCTCGGTGGCTGGAGCTAGTTTGCACGGAAGCCACAACTCGGCCATCGAAGTAGAAGCAGATGCAGTGGACAAGGGACTCCAGTTGGTTGCCCATATGAAGATACAAAACATCATCCTTGAAAGTGATAGTCAAGAAATTATCCATGCTCTAGATAATACAGAGTTCTGCCCAAACTGGAGAATTTCTGCTATGATTGACAAAGTGAATCACCTAAAGCCTCTGTTCAACGGGATCAAGTGGAATTGGATCCCTCGTGAAGCAAACCGTGTTGCAGACGCAGCGGCAAAGCTTGCTAAGTTGAGGTTGTGCTCCCAGGATTGGGCCAATAGGCCCCCAACCTCTTTGCTTTCTATCTTGAGAAACGATAGACTACCTGGCCCTCCGTCCTCAAGTTAGTGATCGGGACTTTTGGGATGATGCTGCTCTCCTTTCCCTTCTTAGTTGCTTTAGTTGGCTGTTGTAAAACTTTCCTCAATTAGTTGTTGCTTTCCTCTTTCATTGTATTTCTCTTGCCTTTTGGCGTAATGAAGTTATTTCCAGACCAAAAAAAAAAACTTTTAGGGGGTTAAGGGTGACTTGGATACAAATTTACGCAAGCGTACGTATCGTTGTCAAGATAGGGAAGTATAATGCCCAAAGTTATCGTACCACGGGGATTAGTGGCTAACCCACAATCCTTGGGTGGTCGGAACTAAAGTCACTAAGCAAACAAAATAAAAATAAAGTGAATAAAAAGGCTATTCTAAGGCACCAAGCCTCGGCAATGCTCGGCTTTGGTTTTCACCAAAGCCTAATCAAAACTAAGAGCCTAGTGGTGGATATAAACAAATGAGTCGAAATTGTATGAAGTTTTGAATTGTGGATTAACTAAACTAAACGCAACCGAAAAGTAAACTAAACAACTAATTAACGAACTAGAAAATTAAATTTGGATTTTCAAATTAATGGGAATATGGGAGTGTCGGGTGATTCACACTAACTATCTTGCAAATATCAATGCCAATTTTACAAATGCATGCATTTCCTATATGTGTCAAGTCTCGTATCTAGTACCGGTTAAGGCTACTAAACCAATTATCCTTTCGGTGTATCGATTATGCCGGTTAGGGCCACAATCAACTCTCTAACTTAGGCATTACGCCGGTTCAGGCCGCAATATCTAAAATTAGAGGCCTAGAGTGCAAGATAATAGAGACCCAAGCAAGCTTAGCTACAATTAAGCTAGCTAATGGTTACCACACTTAAATCCTAGATGCCACAAGACCAATAAGTTGTCAATTTATCAATCTATTCATCACAATTGCCCACAACATAATTTCAAAGGGTGACAAAGCCTAGAAACATGCTTCTAAGGACCAATAAATTCGGATTTAAAGCATACACAATGAAAATTGCATTTATTAAAATTAAAGCATCAATATTTATACAATATGAGTTAGGGCTACACAACCCTAACTCCCAAAATTAAACTACTCACTCATAATTAAAACAAGATTTAACATCAAAACCATGTACAATTAAAATAGATGAGAAGAGAGAGGATAAGCTTTGCTTAATTTCAACAATGCTAGAAAGCAAAGAAAACTAAGCTAGCTTGAATCCTCCTAACTACCCAAGATGAAATTAAGGTCTTGATGATATTCCTTGATGAAATTTGAGAATAGCCCAATAATTTAATGTGGAAGAGTGAGTGAAATGGGAGAGTGGGTGAGAGAAATGGGAAGAAAGATGATAAAAATGGAGGAGAGAGAGAAGAGAGAGGGCAGCAGCCCTCCTCCAAGGTTGCGGCACTGTTGGGTCTTGGGTGAGAGAGAGATGGGGATAATATATGAGGGAATGGGTCATTCCACTCGGTTTGTGGCTGCAAGAGGAAGAGAAAAATTGATAGAAAATGACATGTGGCAGCAAATGATAGGAAGAAAGGAAAAAGAAAAAAAAAATAAAGAGAAAAGGGAGAAATGGTGAAGGAGCACCGGGGGGGGGGGGGGGGGAAAGGAAATTGTTGATTCTGATGCTGACGTCATCACGACGTCAGCAAAGGCCTTTTTTTTTTTTTCTTCTTTTCTTTTCCTTTTCTTCTCTTCTCTTTTCTTCTTTTTTTTTTTTCTTCTTTCATCTTCCTTCTCAATTCATTTCCGCAAATACTATCGGAGGCAATTAAATTCCGCTCTCTTGATGGCGTTGACCATGGTTGACCCGCATTGACGATTTCGTCCTTTTGTCGGAAACTCTAATTTGCTCCAATTTCACACAATTTTCTCTCGTTTCCGCAATTCCGCTTATTTTCTACAAAATAAATAAAAATAGATTAATTATATATTAATTGTCATGGAGATTAGCTTAATTCTAGTGTTTTTAGATATAATTACACGCATATAAATGCGTATAATCAAAGGGCAAGAACATTGCATATGACATTTGGAGACTTAAAATTCGATCTCGAAGCAGTTAGAGATAGCTAAATTATAACTCTTATTATTTGGATGAATAATAAAATCTAAGGGCAAAGGTCGTCTCCAATCTAGAGACTATTGTCCACTTTTAGCCCACCAATCTATATTTTCAAACTCTAGTAGAAGGGTCATGCCATACCAAAAAAAAAAATTTCATGGGCTAAGAGCAACTCTAACAGCTTCCCTATAATTTCTGTATAATAGGGAATCAAAAGTTAAAGCTTTAGCATCTTTTTCTTCTCTAACTCGAACAGATTCCCTATTTTACAGTAATCTCTAAAATCTCCATCCTTAAAATTTTAGAGATTGCTGTAAATATAGGGAATTTGGTTTTCTCTTTCCTCACTTTCCCTAAAATAGGGAAAATTATAGGGAATCTGTTGGAGCAAAAAATGCTCTTTTTTCCCTAAAGTGGAGAAAAATCAAAATATGGGAAATCTGTTGGAGTTGCTTTAAATGATTGGAAGGGCTATGCAACATTAAAACAATGGCTAGTCCTCAACTAATGGAGTGGAGCCCGCAACCTTACTAGCCACACAAAACAAATGATATTTTGCAAAATTAGAGAGAGGGCTAAGGTTAATCTAGGCCTCATCATATGGCCCTTGGGCCCTAAGCCCGGCCCGGCCCTTCCATTAGGGCGGGCCGGCCCGACCCTTTTTTATTTAGGGTAGGGTATGGGTCACACAAATAAAGCCCGGCCCTACCCTACGGCCCGGCCCGATTGAGCCCGTAAGGGCTAGGCCCGGCCCGGCCCTAAAATTTATATTTTATTTTTGTTATTTTCTATTACATGTGTTATATGTATAAAACTATGGAAGTGTAGAAAATTATTTCAATCTGCCATATTAGGAAATGAGTCTTTTAAATTGAGCCATATTTTGAGAAGAAAAACATAATTTTTTTTTAAAGAATTAACCGTTAATTCGGCAAAAACGCCGCCGTTTTAATATAATCTTATGGGTATTTTAATATTTACCAATAATTACTGTTAACTAATTAACTGTAATAATTACAAAGCTATTATTTCAAATTGGACAATATATTCATGTAATACCAATTTTGAAATAAATCAAGTAATCAACATAACTAAAAATAATCAATTGGTCGAGTTGAAACCTACCAATGTAATGTTAACTTCTTAATGAGCAAAATGGGGGACGAAATGGAATTTTTTAAAATGCACCGCTGGATGTTATTTGCATATGAATATATGTTAGTGGTAGAAATTTCAACAATTTCCGCCTTCGTTTGGACCTCGATCTACCCGGCCAACTCAATACCCTAAATAGAACATAAAACAAATATGCTCTTAACCGGTCCTTGGCAATTCACTTTTTTCGATCTTTCAGCTCCCACACCCTCATGGGTAGGGGGTCTACTTATGGATGTCAAAATTCCGCAACATTTGTCCGTGCATGGTGCCGCTCCCCTTAGGGAAGTTTGCTTGTGCAAAGCGTTGACCGCTCCGTTAGGTGCCTTATTCACGGCGGATCAGCTTAATTTCTTTACACAATACCTATCACTATTGTATAAACATATAAGAATTTTCCGATTGATCGATTTTCATTTCAAAATTTTTGGATCGCACATTATCCTTATATGTCTTGTAATGTAGTATAACTAGTTTATTAGGCTTGTTACCCTCCATGAGCAAAATAGGGGACGAAATGGAATTTTTAAAAATGAACCGCTGGATGTTGTTTGCATATGAATATATGTTAGTGGTAGAAATTTCAACAATTTCCGCATTCGGTTGGACCTCGATCTACCCGGTCAACTCAATACCCTAAATAGAACATAAAACAAATATGCTCTTAACCGGTCCTTGGCAATTCACTTTTTTCGATCTTTCAGCTCCCACACTCTCATGGGTAGGGGGTCTACTTACGGATGTCAAAATTCCGCAACGTTTGTCCCCGCATGGTGCCGCTCCCCTTAGGGAAGTTTGCTTGTCCAAAGCGTTGACCGCTACATTGGGCGCCTTATTCATGGCAGATCGGCCTAATTTTTTTACGCAATACCTATCAATGTTGTATAAACATATGAGAATTTTCAGATTGGTCGATTTCCATTTCAGAATTTTTGGATCACATATAATCCTTATATGCCTATTAATGTAGTATAACTCGTTTATTAGGCTTGTTATCCTCCATGAGCAACATGGGGGACGAAATTGAATTTTTTAAAATGCACCGTTGGATGTCGTCCGTATATGAATATATGGTAGTGGTAAAAATTTCAGTGACTTCCACCTTCGGTTGGGTCTCTATCGACCCGGTCAACTCCATACCCTAAATAAAACCTATCACAAATATGCTCATAACCAAGAATTTGCAATTTTTTTTTTTTTGATCTATCAGCTCTCACACTCTCATGGGGAGGGGGTCTATCACCTGCTGTCAAAATACGGGGATGTTTGTCCGCAAAAGGTGCCGCTCCCCTTACGGAAGTTTGCTTATACAAAGTGTTGACCGCTCCGTTTGGTGCCTTATTTAATGCAGATCGACATAATTTTTTTAACACAATACCTACTACTGTTGTATATGCATATGACCATTGTCAGATTGATCAATTTTCATTTCGAAATTTTTGGCCCGCCCGAATAAGCCCTAAATTTTTTTTATTTTTTCTATTTTTTAATTATGTTTCTCTTTTTTCTATAGTATGCAATTTATCTATTTCTTTGTAATTGATTTCATAAGTTTTGTTTTCTTTAATTTCTATTTTCTTTGTTACACAACAATTAATATTGAGAGATTTATATAGATAGTTAATTGAATATAACCACCTTATAAGTTACAAGTGTGTGTGTGTATTAAATATGTTCAATAAAAAACAATGAGTCTTTTATTACCAATATATACCATTAAGCCATATTTTGAGAAGAAAAAAATAATGTTTTTTTTTTGTTAAACAAAATAAGGCCCTTTTTGGGCCCATTTCGGCCCTATTTGGCCCTATTTGAGGGCCGGCCCGATCCCGCCCTTTCGGCCCTAACGGATCGGGCTTTTCAGGCGGGTAAGGGTTAGCATATTTAAGCCCTGACCCGACCCTACCCGGCCCTAAATATTTTTGACTTTGACTAGGCCCGGCCCGACCCGACCCTAAGCCCTAAAATTTAGGGTAGGGCCGGCCCTATGATGACCCCTAGGTTAGTCAACTACTGTAATGGTAGCTTGTTGATGTCATCTTGCTTATGTCAGATTGCTGATGTCATCAGTTGATATTAGCTAGCAATTGCTTGTGTTTGTGTCCTTTTTGTTTTTTTTTTGTTTTTCAAAAATCTATTTCCTTTGTAATGGCTAATCCACTTAATATCAATATTGTTTCTTTAGCCGCACACAATATGATGTGGCATGCTGTCTTCCTTGAAATTGTGACTTATTCTAAGCAAAAGATCTTAGAAAGTTTCTAGTATGTCATTTTTGTTCTCACTAAATCCATGTGTTATACAAGGTATTTCTAAATTTTCTTATTCCACTTCACACTGATCATTCACAAAAATGACTTTTAGATGATTTCCAGTTGACACTGATTCCGCAACCAAATTCCCATAGCAATTGTCTCGTGTAGTATTGTGTCTGCAACAATAGTTTTTAACACGGTTCAAGTATAGTGTCCTCTGATCGCGTCAATACTTTTTCTGATAACTTCTTACGTGATAACTATACTAGAATCTTTCAAAAAAATAACTTCTTTACAGCCAAAAAAACAAATTGTCCATCTTCAGCTTGGAAAGGGATCTTGGATACACGGCAACTTCGCACTAAAGGTATGACATGGATTGCGGGAGATGGCTCCTCCATAAAATTTTGGCTCTATAATTGGGTTCTCCCTAACCCTCTGATCAATCTTCTTTTAGATCAATAAAGGGTTGAGGTTGCTTGAGGATGGTGGTGGTGCGCTGGCTAAGGTTGCTCAAGGACAGCGGTAGTGGTTTAAAATGGCAGCAACGATAACAAAGGGTTGGGCTAGGCCTTTGGGCTGTTCTCTCTACACTACGGTGGTTGGTTTGTGGACCTAGAATCATACTTTGGGCCCAGATTGGGTTGATGATTTTTTTACTCTTTATTTATTTTTGTTTTTACTTTTAGTAGCATGTGGCTTTATGCAAGTAATAAGCCCCTACCGAGTAGTGGTTAGGCAACGTGGGCTCTGTCCCGGACTGCACCTTTTGTGTGCCTGGTCTGCCCTAGTTAGGAGGCGATTTCCTTGCTTTGTTAGATGGTCGCAACCTCCTAATGACAAGATGAAACTAAGTGCTACCGGACTAGTTTTCTAGTGGCAACATAGTGGGAAAACTGATCTTATTAGTATATTATGGCTTCAAGTAAGCATTTACTTTCCGGTATGTCGCCATATTTGTAAAGCAAATTAATAGAGTAGCCATAAATGCACTCTTCGCTAATTAATAGAGTAGCATGTTAGAATACATATTTTTTATTGAGACTCTCATTATTTTCTCTAGATGTTCTTCTTATGCTTATTGTAATTTGGGTTCAGGTATCATGTCCCCCCATGTATTCTGCCGTTTCATTAATGGTAAAGGCTTAAAAGCAGCCGTTCTAGCCCTCTTCAAAAAAAAAAAAGGTATGTCAATTATGACCTTACAGTTTAGGATTTTATTGAACATGGTACTTGGGATAAATAGAAACTAAATTCATTTCTTTATGTAGAAATAACTAAAAAGATCTGTGCTATAACGTTACCTATTGTACCAAAACTTGATGAGTTTATTTGGGGACCAAACCCAAGTAGATAATTCTCTTTTAAATCGGCTACTTGGGTTCAAAAGGAAAATATGGAATCTCATAAGAAAGATGGTCTTCTAAGAAAAATGTGGAGCTTGAATTTGCCACCCAAAGTTAAAATGCTTTCTTGGTTATTAATCAGAGGGAGATTGGACACAAGGGATAGATTGCAATAATTTTCAATTAATATTGACCTAAGTTGTGCTTTGTGCTAGGGAAATTTAGAAACTCATGATCATCTGTTATGACAATGTCCTTTTACTCAAGAAGTTTGGAAAGGTGCCCCACACCGCCCCAATCCTTTAACATCCAACACTGCATTCCATGAGTGGATTGAAGAACACACCAACTGGCAGAGATCATTGGATTGAAGAACACACCAACACTGCATTCCTCAAATTTAGATAATTTGGCTAAAGTCCTCCTCCTGTGATGGTAAGTATGGGAAGCAAGAAATCATTGGATTTTTCAAAAATATAAAACCTCATCCTGCACGAGTTCTCGATATTGCTGCTCAATTTGGAAGAGACTATTAGAGTGCCAATTCAACTCTTTCACAGCCATTAAGAACCAGGAATCAGCTAAAGATCAAATGGGAGCCTCCTCCAGAAAATAGTGTGAAGCTCAACTTTGACGGTTTAATTTAGTTAGACAAAACCAAGATGCTGCTGTAGGATTTGTGATCAGAGATGCAGATGTGTATGTCCTAATTGCTGGTGCCAAAACTATTGGTATATAAGAACGTTTTACACCCTTTAAAAAAAAAAAACGTTTTACAAGTTGAAGGCCCAGTTTGGGATAGATTTTGGAGTTGCTTTTGGGCACACCATATGGTGTTTGGTAAATTCTCTAGAAGCTACTTTGGTCCAAATAGCTTCTCATGGAAGCTAAAAGTGAGAAGCACCTTCGGCCCAACTTTTGGATTATGATTTTGTGGAAAACATGGAGTGAATAGTGTATATTTAATGAAATTTACGAAATGACCAATTATGTCCTCATCATTTTCTAACAATTACATTGAGCCAATAGGAGTAGCGTCCTCTGTCGTCAACATATCTTCCAACTCTCGAGAGATCGCTCTGTGCTCCGACATCTTCAAAGCGTACCATTGTTTTCTCTATCACCGCCTCTCTCTCTCTCTCTCACAAACTCAGCAGCAAATTGATTTAGAAAGTGATAAATCGATTCAACGAATCAAACTCACTGTAAGTCCTCTCCTTCTTCATCTCTCCCCAAATTTATAGTATATTGCTGAAGCTGCTTCGATTCACTGCGCTTCTTATTCTTTCTCTCCTCTAAAGTTCTTACTTTTCTCTATATACGTCCCGTGCAAAACAAGTAGTCACAGATCGAAACAAGAGCTGCGGCCCTGTTTCTATATTTGGTCGATTTGTGCAATGTTGTGTTAACTTTAATATAATTTGTGCAATGTTTCCCGTTGACCGTGGTGGGGGAATGTTTTGTGTAATATTCTCAACTCATTTGTATAATATTTAAGGGTTTAACGTAATCTTTTATTTGATCCGAGCAATATATAAGCAAACAAATTACAATAAACTGAAATTGGTTATATAATTTGTAGAATTAATATACATATTGAGATAAAAGTGATGAATTGATAATTTAAACTAGTGTACAAGGACAATACATGAGAAATTATTTAATTTGGTATAATTACATAATCATAAAAACAAAGTTATGTATTTTAGTAGCATCTTTTATCATCTATGCTCATTTTGGTAATTATACCAAACCAAAGCACTTTTTACTTAAAATTTACCAAACACTCAGAAATTGTTTTTGGTTCACACAACACTTTTAAAAACAGTTTACCAAACACATCAGCTGCTTCTTCTCCCAGCCATATCAGAAGTGATTCTTCTCGCAACAATATCAGAAGTGCTTCTTCTCACAGCACAACAATTTCAAACTGGGCCGAAGTGTCAGGTTTAGAAGCAGGTTTAAGAGCTGCAGTTCAAGCAGGCTACAAAAAACTACTCATTGAAGGCAACTCCAAGACTCTAATTGATTGCATTAACAACATTCCCCCCTTCCCTGGAATCGAGACTAGCATAGATAATATAAAGTCTCTCATTGCAAACTTTGATTTTGTTTCCTTCAAACATGTATTTAGAGAAGCCAATAGTGTGGCTACTGCCTTAGCTAACTTAGGTCATGAGTTCTTGGACACTAGGGATATGGTTTGGTATGATCCCCTCGAGGGCTTTTCCTGCCTACAACCTTGATTGGCTTCAGACCGGTTGTAGCAGAGGCTCTTCTCTGTAATTTATTTTCTAAAAGCAAAAAAAAAAAAAACAACAAAAAAGACTTTACTAGAATGTGGTTTTGAGAGTGAACAAACGGGCCAACAGATGACCCATGTGAAGCGGCCCAAAATCAATCCTATATTTGAACGGTTTGGGTTAATATACCGGATCCGGGCTGGCCCAGTCAACTCCATTGACGTTGAATTGTATCACATCTGCTTTATATACTAAATGAAAAAACGGAAATTATTAGAGAGGTGCAGAAAGAGGGAACTGGTCCGGCTTTAGGGTTTGCTGAGATAAAACTCACCGTTTCAATTTTCGAGAGTTTGAAGACAAGATTCAAAAGCCTTCGGAACCAAACAATATGTACGGATCAAGAGGGTAAGCCTTGAAATTTCGATTCTTTTGTTTCATAATTTCACATACCTGTTTGTTTCCCGGTGATCAATCCGCTCCAGCAGTCTTGAATTTGTGGTTATGAACATAATTGATTGTCTAATCGGGTTGGAGTGGTCTTCGATTAAGAAAATTAAACCGAATTACGAAAAAAGATGAGGATTTTGATATGCTGGATTGTTTGATTCTTGCCTGTTCCGTAAGATTTGGCCTTTTTTTTTCTGATTCAATCTGTTGTCGTTATATGAACTAGAGATAAGGTCTTGTGTTCTATGAGCTATGTTTACTTGTCTGATTTTAGACTCAATGTTCTACTTTATTGAATGAATCATATGGTTGCTTGAATCTGGTAGCATCATTTAGTTACTGTCTGGTTTCTCTGTATTTTGCTGTGCATATCGAAACCGTTCTATGGCTTCTGTTTGTTTGGTTTGGGGAAGTGGTAGATGTGTTTCTGTTTTATGATAAAGATAAATGGTTAGGGTTGTAGACATTAGGTGTCAGGGAAGTGTGGGTTGGGTTTGGTTTTATTAACTGGTTGAGTGGGGGATTTTCTCTTTTTTGGGTATTTAAGGGCAATGTTGGGAGGCGGGGGGTTATCGGACGTCTACGAGGTCGGCTCAAAGAGACCAAGAATGATGGAATCAAATCCCTACTTCGCAGTTGGCAGCAGTGCAAGGGGCTTTCAACCTTTCGGCGGCTATGGTGGCGGCTTCCAGCTTCCTGCTTTTCCCGTGGTCCGTCTTAGGGGGCTTCCTTTCAACTGCACAGACATTGACATCTTCAAGTTCTTTGCTGGACTGGATATTGTGGATGTGTTGCTGGTCAACAAGGGTGGACGCTTCTCAGGAGAGGCCTTTGTTGTCTTTGCTGGACCTTTGCAGGTTGAGTTAGCTCTTCAAAGAGATCGGCAGAACATGGGGCGTAGGTATGTTGAAGTTTTCACATGCAAGAGGCAGGATTACTACAATGCTGTTGCAGCAGAGGTCAGCTATGAAGGGATTTATGACAATGATTTTCAAGGAAGTCCTCCTCCAGCTAAATCATCATCAAAGCGGTTCAATGATAAGGAAAAAATGGAATACACTGAGATATTGAAGTTGCGTGGTCTACCATTCTCTGTAAAAAGATCTCAAATTATTGATTTTTTTGGAGATTTCAAGGTCGTTGAAGATAGAGTACATATTGCTTGCCGCCCAGATGGAAAAGCTACCGGAGAGGCATATGTGGAGTTTGTTTCTGCAGAAGAGGCTAAAAAGGCAATGTCCAAGGACAAGATGATGATTGGGTCCAGGTATGTGGAGCTGTTTCCATCAACACCAGATGAAGCTCGACGGGCAGAATCCAGATCAAGGCAGTGATGAGGCACTGTGAACATGGTTGTCAATGTTTCAATATTTTTGTGATATTTCTATTGTGGTGCTGAAACATCTCTCTATCTAGGTTATATACAAACAGTATTTATCTGTAATCTTTCAAATGGTTGAATTGAAGTTTTCATTTACTCTGGCCAGCATTGGAATTACTTGTATTACTTAAAGTTTCAATTTCTAAGTTTGCACAACCAGATTCTATGGATATGATTATGAACAAGAGTGAGCTTTTATTTAAGTTTGTGACAATGGGTTTTCCTATCATTTCATAGTTCTCACAGGATGGTCCATTTTGTTTTGCTTTTAATCTTCCCAGACACAGTTTTCTTTTGGTTAAATTGTGATAAAATTTGGTCGGAAAATGTCGGTTACTCGAGAGTGTGCTGAAGAAGAAACACAGTTTCTGACACTGTAATATGTAAATAATAGAGGAGAAGTTCTGAGGCTTGGGATGCTTTTGGGTGTAAATCAAAGAGGTTATAACATAATCACAGCACTAGCATGTAGCAACAACTAAATCGAAACCGCCGAAACTGAGCTGGAGGATTAGACTAACACTAAGTGGTGTTGAGCCATCTCAATGAAGCAGAGAGAAGTATAAAGGGTTACCAACTGGACGGCTGTGAGTAAAATCCAAAGCGTATTATAGCATTTCATATTCTACTAGCAGAGTAGCAGAGGCTCCAGTCCAGGTCCCCTTTTCGCTGTTATCAGCTGAGAGAAACGACGTGTCACTGAATTACTTTTACAAACAAACGACGTGTCGATATCAATCAGCCGTTCTACAACAGCCGGGTCTCACCGGTTCTTGCTCCTCAGTCTACCTGATCTGGACCCTACGAGACTCCCTCCCTCCCCCTGAAACGAACCACTGCACAATTTTCCGACCAACCGAAACTTCTCTCCGGTGAGTTCTTTCGTTAAAACGCCGTAGTTCTATTCCCTTGTATACTTGAATCTGCAAATTTTGTTTGGCTGATTTTTGTAGTCTGTAATCTGTAGTCTGCAAGTTTCGCTACGATCGCTGCAATGAGTGAATCGCCATTTGATGATCCGATCGAACCGACTTCCTTCGACCTTATCGTCATCGGAACCGGCCTCCCGGAGTCAGTAATTGCTGCAGCAGCCTCTACTTCCGGCAAAACTGTTCTCCAGCTTGACCCTAACGACTCCTACGGCAGCCACTTTGCCTCTCACACACTTGATGACCTCACTTCCTTCCTGAATTCACATGCGACTCCACCTCCCTCCACCGCCGGCGTTACAAGCAGCGAAGGTGATTATACTACATTGGATCTCAATCCCCGTTCGCTGTACTCCCACATTGAGACCGCCAACTATGCCCCGGAAATCCTTGCAGAGCATTCGAGGAGATTCCTTATTGACATTGGCGGGCCGAGGGTGCTGTTCTGTGGTGACAAGGCCATTGAGCTTATATTGAAGTCGGGTGTGGGGTCGTATTTGAATTTCAAGGCTGTTGATGGGAACTTGATTTGGGATGAGAGTAGCGGCGGGTTGTGTAATGTGCCGGACTCAAGAGCAGCGATATTTAAAGACAAGGGCATGAGTCTTAAAGAGAAGAATCAGTTGATGAGGTTCTTCAAGCTTGTTCAGCAGCACTTGGCAGCAGCAGCCTCTGATGGTGGTGAACAAGAAGATAATGAGAGTTCACAGATTTCTGAGGAGGATTTGGAGACCCCATTTGTTGACTTCTTAACAACACGGCTGCCGCACAAGATTAAATCGTACACATCATATCGCCTTTCTCTATCTGTTAGTGAGAGTTAACTTTGTTTCAATGTCTTTTTACTTGTGTTGAGGGTGGGGGATATATGCTTAGGTTGTCATGTTTAGTCTTATATTGTGGGGTTACAAGATTATGAATTTTTCCTTATTTGATTTCGGATTTTCATTCTTCTGTTTTCTGCCCTGCCTCAATTTTTTTTTTCTTCCCTTTTATCTTAAGTATGGTGAGAACTTTGTAATTTTCTTCATTCCAGGATTATCCTTTATTCCATTGCAATGGTTGATTATGATCAAGACAACTCAAAAGTTTGTAAAAGTATACTGAAGACAAGAGATGGGATATCGCGTTTAGCTCTCTATCAAAAATCAGTTGGCAGGTTAGTTTTGTCCTTTCTGTTTTTTCACACTTGTTCTATGATGTTTGAGATTCTTTCTAGTCATATTGAACTGATGCTTGATCTGGTAAGCTAGTACCTAATAGTATAGAGGGTAAGAAATGTTATCTCTGAAGAAACTGTTTGTTGTTTGATGGCTGTGATTATGGAAAATAAGTGCAGTTATGTAGAATGGGAAACAAGGGAAGTAGATATAGTTGGAATGCTGTCAATTGATTGAAATTAGAAGTTCAGAGTAGGAATGTCTCACGATGTACTAAACACTTGAACCAAATGCTTGAATATCTCTGTTGACCAATACTTAAGCTATTCAATATAATATTTTCAGATGCTAGTCACAGTTACCACATAACTTATATATTGTTCTTGTTCTCAGGTTTCCAGATGCCAATGGAGCTTTTCTTTATCCTATGTATGGTCATGGGGAGTTATCACAAGCCTTTTGCCGCCGTGCTGCTGTTAAAGGTTGTCTTCAAGTAAGTTCAACTGGAAATCTCATTTGCTTTATTTTTTTTAATTTTTTTTTATACAAAGTCTGTTTATATCTCCTCTGCTTTGTTTATGTAATAATTTTTGCCTCTGTATCTCCTAGGATTTTTGAATCACTTCACTCTTTTGAGCACTACTTCATACTAAAATTAGTTTTACTAGAAACAAATGAATAAATAAGTATATACGTACTGTAACTACATATGTACAGCTGTGATGCTTTACCTATGGCCGAAATCTCTATCATACAGGTTCTGCGAAGGCCAGTGATTTCTCTGCTTATGGACAAGGTATGGGAGTGTACTTATATTTGTATTCTGTATAAAATATTTATTGAGAAGAGTAATTTTGGTACCTGAAAGTTGCCATTACTAATTCTTATTTGTGGCTTGAGAATTTGCAGGATAGTGGGCAATATAAGGGTGTTAGATTAGTTTCAGGTCAGGATTTGTTGAGTCATCGGCTGGTTATGGATCCAACCTTCACGGTCCCACTGCCACCGGCTTCATCTCCACCAGACCTTCCAAAAGAAAGTCTGAAAGGTGATAAAAGAAAGGTGGCCAGGGGAATATGTATTACAACAAGATCCTTGAAGCCAGATATATCAAACTTATTGCTTGTGTATCCTCCTAGATGTAAGCCTTACCTTATGTTAGTGTGTGTGGCATACATAATATATATATATATATATATATATATATATATGTTAAGTGAGTTACAAAATTTAAATTCTTTCTTTCTTTTCCTCTCCCAGCTTTGTTTTCTGAGCAGGACACTTCAGTCCGAGCTATCCAGATTCGTGGTGGAACAGATGGTGGCGGTTTGGCTGTTTGTCCATCGAGCATGTATGTTTATGCTAAGTATTTGAAGACAATAGTATCACTGAGTTTCTCACATTTTTTTTTGTCCTTTTTGTCCTGTCTCTTTTTTTAACCTTTTTTTGAATATATTCATCACTATAATCTGTGATACTCTTGCATCACATTTACAACTTCAAGTGATATGGACCTCCGATGCTATGACCTTATATGCCAACTACCATGAAGCATATGTGAGGCACATAGGGAAAAAAAAAAATACCACTTGCGACCAGTGTCTTTGGATTTGTAACTGTGAATTTGATGAACCCAGCTTATTTGAATTAGAATCTACAAAATCAAAAATTTTAAAATATGCAACTGTGATACCCATGATGATATTCTGTTTTTGAGTTGTTCTTGGAGTGTATATGTTTCAGAGTTGTTTTAGGAATGAAATTTGGACTCATTCCTGGAGTGTTAGGAGGACTGTTGGTGTTATTTACCTAGCCTAGTTTTATTAGGTAACCTAAAAGTATTAGGAATTCTCCTTTTCCTAGCTGTTTTATAATTATCTTGGCCTCTATAAAATAAAGGCATTGTAATGCAGAATAAACGAGATAATAACCTAGACACCAGCGCTCTCAATCCTTCCCTAGATTTCTCAACCCCCTTTTGCGTCTCTGAATTGTGATTACGTGTCGCCATGGCATCAAAACGCATCTCGAAGGAGCTCAGGGATTTGCAGAGAGACCCGCCTACCTCCTGCAGTGCTGGTCCCGTGGGCGAGGACATGTTTCATTGGCAAGCAACAATTATGGGACCTGCTGATAGCCCATATGCAGGTGGTGTTTTTCTAGTTTCAATTAAGTTCCCTGAGGATTATCCATTCAAGCCTCCGAAGGTTGAATTTAAGACCAAAGTATACCATCCAAACATCAATAGTAGTAATGGAAGCATTTGTCTTGATATTCTTAAAGATCAATGGAGCCCTGCGCTAACCATTTCCAAGGTGCTGTTATCTATAAGTTCTTTGTTGACAGACCCCAACCCTGATGATCCTCTTGTCATTGAGATTGCAAACATGTACAAGACTAACAGGGCCAAGTATGACGCCACTGCTAGCAGTTGGACACACAAGTACGCCATGGGCTAAAGACACAGGAAATTTGGAGCATTTGTAAACAGTGACTTTCCTGTCTTGTGTTTTATATTTGTTCTAGGAGTGTTTTATGTTTCAGATTTGTTTTAGGAATAAATTTCAGTCATTCCTGGAATGTCAGGAGTTAAGACTGTTGGTGTTATTTACTTAGCCCAGACTTATTTGGTAACCTAGAATTAATAGGAGTCATCCTTTTTCCTAGCTGTTTTAGAATTATCTTGGCCTCACAACTTTGTTTTGAGATATTAATAATATTCTTACCTTCTTGTTTTCACCTTCTCTTCTGAATTTATCTTCTATTATTCTTCCCTACTCTAAATATCCTTGTTTTTTATTCCCTTTGTCGTCTTCTTACTGCCTCTACATCAAACTATCTAATTATTTGGTCCTTTTGCCCAGAAATGGGTGAAGTTAGGTGGCTAAGTAGTTGTTATTGGTTATTGACTATTATCTGTTTGGGAGTGTTAAGTAACAGAGTTGGACTTATACTGTATACCGGGTCTTACCATTGTTAATGAATTGATATCCTTGTATATGGCTTAGATATACATGGTACAGAATCAGTTAAATTGGATTTTGTTTACTATCTGTTCTTCAGGTTTGTGTTGTACTTTTCTGCTCTATGTGATGATGCTGAACAAGGGAAAAGGTTGCTACATGCGGCCATGAATGCTCTTCTCACACTTCCTGTTTCTGGAAATCTTGAAAGTGGTTCCACAGTTCAAAGTGAAGACGCAGAACTAAAACCCACCTTACTTTGGAGCATGCTATACATTCAGGAGATCACAACGGTGCACCTCATCTCAACTTCTCTACATTTTTAGTAAAGTTTGTTTCCTGATATTTCTACGTGTTGCACTGTCTAATACATATGCTAAGTTTTTTTTTTCACTGATTTTACAAATGTATTAGGTGCATTAATGCCAAAATGATGATTTCTTATCATCAACGAGTAGTTCTTTTACCTTTTGGGAAAGACATCAGAACAAATCATAGGTCTGAGTCACGGATCTTGATATTGTAGGACCTATGATACCGTTTCTGATTTACAATCATTTGCAGGGTCAATATGAACATCTCATCTCCACTCCCATGCCAGATGGAAATCTCAACTATGATGATCTGCTGGATGAAACTGTTCTGGTATATCTTCTTTTTACTGATTTTTCTGTTTCGTACTTTCATTAAGCATAATTTCTTGGTACTACATATCCCCTAACATTGACCATAATATTATTTGGTGTCGCTGCCGATACACGACAGCTCTTCCAGAAAATGTATCCAGACGAGGCATTCTTTCCAGAGACACCTTCCTTGCCCGAGAATCCAGAAGAGGATATTGAAGGGCTTAGTCTTGAAGACTGATGGTGGTTTGCCGTACTCAAGTCAGTGTATACATTATACAGTATTCTCAAGAATATCAAAAAAAAAAAAAAAAAGTTACGACATAGCATCTTGTACTTGTACACTACAAACAAGTAAGAAAAAATTGTCACCATCCCTTCTTTTATTTATTATTATTATTTTTTTTTGGGGGGTTGAGAAGAGAATCCTAGCTGTACTGTTTTCACAGACCTAAAACTATTGGGAATGGGGCGACATTTAGTGTCAAGATTCTCTTTTAGTGGCAACATTTAGTGTCGGTAGTTACCTATCTTGTCTGCAGTTACTATAACAACTCTTTGACTTGCTGCACACATCTTTACTCTGACTATGCCTCCTCTATTTTCATCTGCATTGAATGAACAGACTTTGTTGTTGGGTATTGCCCTAAAAAATAGAGCCCATCAATTTTCAGCTTTTATGATATCTGCCTTTCAATCGCAACAATGCTTCATTTATCATATTAATTAGCCTGCTTGGGTTTTACTATTCTGCAATGAATAAGGATGACTATGGTAAATGCCAAGGGTAAAATTACGTTTTGGTTTCAATTTTACTCTCTACCCCTGACTTCTTTTCCTTAACCAACCTCCTCCGACCCGAGTGAAGTCTTGCATTCGGTGTATCAAAAATGCTAAACAACAGTGACTAATCGAATCTTGAAACTCATTAAGAACATTTCTCGCACGTCATTAGCAGTAGAAAAAAATTAACAAAAATGTGAATAGAGCTGGTGAATAGTTGGTCATTCAACACGAGTGTGGTTTAACTCGAACACGATAAAAAACAAGGTAAAAACCGTTCAGTGGGGCCTCCCTCTCCCCTTTGCCAAGCAAGACATGCATGATTTCCCAGGAGTGAACCCAAAAAGTTACCGCCAAAAAAACCCAACCGAAATGAAGAAAGCTCCAAGCTCCGGTAAGTCCAACCGTCCCAACCGTCCAATCTCATAAAAAGCGTCGCTTCAGTGGCAGTTTCTGGTTTTGGTTTCCATTTTTTTTTTAAAAATATTTTCCAACCTCCATTTGCCACTTCTCAAACATGCGCCAAAGGTAGTTGCTACGGTTGTCGTGAGCTAGCTTGACCTTTTTTCCTTTATGAAAAATACCCCTCTCTTGCTCACAAAATATCTACCTTTTTCCCCTTCACTTTTGACTTTTGAGAGACGTAGTGAGGTTAACCTGGTAATTGTGAGTCGTCCATGGCAATAACAGTAATTTAAGAGATGGTAAAGGGACTTTGTTGTCAAGTGATTGGGTCAGACTCGAGTGGCAGTCTTGCGTGTATTAAGTAGCTACAGGACAAACAAGAAAAACCTAGGATTCCCACTATTTTTTCCAAACTAATTTTATGTCCTCTAATGGTGGCAAAAAATAAAGAAAGGTAATTTTTAAAAAATACATGTTCCATTTTATTTGAGCCAAAGGTTGTTCATTAGGAAAACTAAGAAGCTATATTTAGGGAAATAAATATATATAATCATTTGTTACATAATTTTAGTAATTATATATGATAACTTACATGAAGCATTCAGATTTATTAAACGTTTAACGTAGAGGATAAATAAAGTTAAATTGAGTAAGAAGTTTTAAATTGTCAATTGGTTTAGATACATGACGAATACATGTATTGTTTCCCCCGAAATGAAACAATAAAATAAAAAAAAACTTTGAATATTCTCGAAAAAGATTAAATGGACATTAGTGATGGACAATTAAAGTGGTTTTTGTTAATTAAGAGGTTGTTAGAATTGAGACTTGCTAGATTTATGTAGTCAAATTCTTGTATTTAATCAATGCATTCAGTTTTACCACATTTTTCATTTTTGACCATGGCAGTTTAATTCCATAATGGGGAGATTATATTCCCACAAACCAATAACCCCATAAAAAAAAGGAAAAGTTTTTGGCTTTTGGTCATCCAGTCACAAAATGCAGAAAAGGGCAAAACCAAAAGGAAAAGTGGAGAAAAAGGAACAGAAAATACTTGGGTTGGCAGGACTCTAGAAACTAGACAATGTTCTCAAGTGAATGAAACCAATCAAAGCTCTGTAACAAAACTTGCTGCAAAATCCAAAGCAGTAGCAACAGGCTACTGGGTTTTCATTCATTCCATTCCTTCTTTCTCTGCCCACTGTTTTTGCTTTAACTACTGCTATATACCTGCTCCTCCTCCTCCACCCTGTTTCACTCACCCCATTACCAAAAATATGATCTTTCTCTCTTTTTCTTCATGGATTCCTGTGACCCCCATTTTCTGAGATCTCTCCTAGTCTTCAAGAACACCATCAACCAAGGTAAACCCATCATTCTCATCAATCAATCTCAACTGTTTGATTCCAAAGATTAAAGCTTTTTATCATTTCCTTGTTGGGTTTTTTCCCCCCTTCTTTCTCAGAGTTGATTAGGAGCTTGCATGTGTATGGATTAGAGGATGGGAAGGAAAATGAGGTTGAGAGGGAGTTTCTGTTCTCAGAAAACGGGTCATATGTGGAGTTTCGGGCTTACCCGGTTCTTAGATTGATGAAATTCCGGGTTTCACAAGTGCTTGAAGGCTATGTTAATGGCTGCTGGGTCTGCATTTTAGCTTTTCATGCCAATCGTTCTCCTAATTTCACATGCATTCCTTCTATTCTCTCTGTTTCAAGGTACCCGTCTCAGTTTAACTTGAAAACCCTGTCCTTGTCTCTCTCTGTGCCTTTTTTTCCTTCTTTTTTCTCTCTTTTGTTTTTTGTTTTTGGAGGTGTCTCTATCTCAGGTTCTGATAAGATTATGCGCTATAGTTCTGGCCTTGAGAGTTTTCTTGCATATGAATAATTGTATACCTTAAAGGGCTGAAATACGATTTGGGCCTGCAAAGTAGAGGAGATGGTTAATGTAAAGAAGTGATGGTGATAGTTTGTATCAGTAAAGGAAATTTGTGGTTATGATTACCTCATTTCACCTGTTGAGTATTGATGGTGCTTTCTGGAAAATCTATTTGTTTTCTGTAGCTTTATCTTCCTTTTTGAGGTTTTACCAATCCTAGTTAATTAGGTACAAAGTACAAACTACACCTAACATGTGCCCCCTATACTAGGTTCTAGTTCCCCAATTGTATGTATTTTCAAGTATTGCACGGTGTCGAATGTAGAAGAATCTAAAATTTTTGTAGCTCTTTAATATCTAAGGCACAGGACATGAATATTTTTATGGAAAATGGCTTTGGTTTACATTTTTTATGTTGAACTATAATTGAACATGTTTGATTGGAATGCTTTATTTTTCCCTATAATCACTTCTAGTTGCTGCCTAGAGATATAAGCATATTTAGTCTGGTAAGCAATCCCAATTCAGCCACCCCAACTCTATCTGAAGTTTTGATCATCATCAGCTTCTTTTTTGTGTCTCCAATTATATAATCTGGTTTGTCATGATTCTAACCTTTGTCATAAACCTTACAGAAATCCTCAGTTAAAGTTGATCCCAAATTTAGCTAATGATCTTCAAATGGTTGTCGAGACAACCTGCATAAAAGCTGAGAAAGAACCATTGCAGAAGTCGGATGAGCAAACAAGCCAAGGGAATGATGAGAATCACTGTCAACTAAGAAGAAGTTTGCCTATGCTTGATCTGGATCTTAATCGTCCTCCTTGTCCTGCCACAATGTCTGAATCATCTGATGATCAAGAAAGTGGAAGACAATCACCCGGTGAGATGACATTGCATTCTATATTCGTTTCTACATGTGAATTGATTGTCCTGTGCTTATTATTAAGGTGGCAACATAGTGTGGTAAGTTGGGATAGTTCTTAGGATTAACATCTTAGACAGCACTTTATGCATCGTTCAGTATTTTCTTTTCTAGCTTTGAGCTGATGCCAAGGTAACTCTTAGCAGCTGCTTATGTGAAAAACTCTATGACTTAAAAAATTTCGGTTCACTTCCATAACAAAAAGCAATTATCAAGTGATATTATTCCTGTTATTTTGACCATTATTTGCTAGTAGCGGTAGTAAAAGACCGGATTTTACTTGTCCATGTGCAAGGATATTATGCCTTAAAAAGTCTTCTGGCTCCACTTTTCTTTCCCTGTTAAGTTCTGCTGTGTTTTTAAATTTGATATCTTATAGGTTAGGTGCAAGATTGCAGGTTTGATAGAGAAGAAGAATAGAAGAGCAGCAAGTGACCGCATAGCAAAGATCACTTTACCAGATCTGGTGAAGTATTTTGATATCCCTATTGTGGAAGCTTCAAGAAGTCTGAATGTTGGACTTACAGTACTGAAAAAGAAATGTAGAGAGTTTGGTATTCCTCGTTGGCCACATAGGAAGATAAAATCGCTTGACAGCCTCATTCGTGATCTTCAGGTCCTTCTCCATTTCCCCTTCCTCATATGTTCATTACTCGCACCTTTTGTAAATATTGACATGATTCCACTAAGTGGAACAATCTATCTTCCAAAATTAAATTGATAGTTACTTGGTTCACTAATTGGGTTCCAACTAGTTCATGAACATTAAGTATATTAAATAATATGATTACATGATAGATGTGTGTGTATATATATATATAATGAACTGAAGACTTGAATATGTTCATATTGAAATATATGAAAATACACATGCATTTTTATATATGTACAGTTGTTTATAGTTATGAGTGTGCAGGAAGAGACGGAGTTCCAACAGAAGGAGAACAAGGCTGCAGCCTTAGCAGTTGCAAAGAGGCAAAGGATGTTGGAGAGTGAAAAAGAAAGCATAGAGAGGAGACCCTTCTTGGATATGAAGATCGAGACCAAGAGGTTCAGGCAAGATGTTTTCAAGAGAAGGCATAGAGCCAGAGTTCTTAGAAGCCAGGGCCTATCACTCACTGGCAATTAAATTAAAGTATCTATCTATATATTAGGAGAACTGGAACTAGGAGGTTGAGGTGATATGTTTCCAAATTCTAAAAACATCAACTTTTAAATCGGTTGCATCGGTGTTCTCAAAACCCTTGTTTAGTTCCAGATATAAAATTTTGGGCAAAACCAATGCATGGTGTCTGTAGTTTCAGATATTGGATTAAGGGTTGCCATCACAGTTTAATGACTTCTATTTCAGTTTTTGTTTTATCTCAGCTCATCTTTTGCTTGTTATAATGTGTCTTTAGCTCATCATGTATGCGTAAGTAGGTGTAAACATCCAATTTTGGTGGTGTAAACGTTCCAGGTTAATGTCAAAAAGTATAAAGGCTCAGCCTCTATCTATGTATGCCTGAAACATGCCTTCATATCCCCCCTGGAGGATAATCACAATCTTTTGCTCCTTTTGCTTTTTAAGGATTCGTTAAAAGTAAGAAATAATTTTCGTGCTTTTGATAGATACATGTCAATGTGGTGGTCTACTGAATCGGAGAAACCAAATGGTGCAAGGCAAAAGGACTTGACGTTCATGGTCAGCTTCTGGTCGAACTGGTCAAGCACCCAACAAGCTGCATTTACATGCAGAAATATTTCTGCGTTCAGACATCTCTCTTTCCGCTCTGTTTCTGCCTTTTAATTTCGAGTGAACCCCGCAGAAAGTTGCCAAAGAGCAATATGTTCTTAAAGCGTGTGCCTGCCACGTTATTGGCACCCAAGTAGTTGTGACTTGTGACGCGTGCGGTTACCAATTGCGGCTGTACCATTGTAGACTGTGTTTGACTCACTCGGTTTAGTGTATCCACGTCCCAGGAGGATGTTTCTGTTGCTTTTCTTCATTCACGATTCACTTCAGTTGGTTGGTTTCATATACTGACGATACATACGGTTTCATGTACGTACGGGTTTCCAGAGTTTCTTTAACATCATGTTCCACAGTTGTACGTATACAATTATGCCAAATTGACTTCGAGTATATTGTTCAATCTTTTCATGATTTCTAATTTGATGTTCAATCTGATCTTGAATTTGGTCACGCATTTGGCTCAAGCTCGGCCGGCAGATGATTCTTGCACAAGACAACCCTTAGGGTTAAGCAAGTTGCCGTCCATTGATGTCTTTAGGAGCAAGATGGTTTGTCCACTTTGTCGTAGGTCTATTAATCCGAATGGCCATTTTGCAAAGCCCATTCTTTTGGGTGAAAAATATGCCTGGTCCTTTTCAAACACGTTTCCACTGGCACTCGTAGAAGGCCTCCACTTATATATACTAGCAGTGGCCTACACACAGCGTGTGCAGGGATTTTTTTTTCTTTTTTTCTTTTCTAGAGTGTGTGGTATTTATCTTTGTGGAACGAAAATGTTCATCTGGTCAGTTACTGACTCAAGATAATAATGCTCAACCACCCTTGGAATGAAACTCCCACCAAGTCTCCACTACATATAATTGAATTTCTGTTTTTATTTTTTATTTTGTTAATTGACTTTACCATCCCTATTTCTTATTTCTGACTTTACTATCCCTAATGCTCAACCACCCTTGAATGTAAATCCAATGGCAGAGAGAATTATTATTAAGTTGAGATGTTTTGTTTTCCACCTTTGGATGTAAATCTAAGGGTTATTGAGTATAAATTCTTTGGTCAGCAACTGACTAGGTGAACACCACTGATTACGGAAACTCCCACCACGTCTCCACTACATATAATTGAATTTCTGTTTTTATTTTTTATTTTGTTAATTGACTTTACTATCCCTATTGCTTATTTCTAATTCAAAGTATTTTAGAGGGTCTTTATAAATGTACCCAGCAAATTTCTATGTAGACCCAGCAAGTTTTTTACGCTCAATAAAAAAAGGGAAAAATGCACCAACAGTGTCCAGACACTGTGAGGACTGTCAAAATGATACCTGAACTTACAAAGCTATCAATGTGATACCTGGACTCATTTTTTGTATCAACATCGTACCTACGACCAAATTCAGTCACGGAACTGTTAAATTTTGCACGTGCCACGCACATGAGTCACTTAATGATGACAAAAAGACCGATTTACCCTCAAAAGTTTTTTTTTCTTTATTTATTTATTTATTTATTTCTTTTTTCATTCTTTCTTTATTTCTTTCTTTTTTCTTCTTCTTTTTTGGTTTCTTCTTCGGAGTTCTTCCCCTTATTTGAATCATCAAGATTCAAATCATCTCAGTAGCGGGCCATTTCGGCTATGTCATGGCCTTGAAGAACACCGACGCCGCCTTAAGCGATTACGACCATGGTGAATCACAGCAGACACCTCCTCACCTTGCTCCTCCTGTCGAACTGCTCGTCCAAGTTCACCCCCGCCGCCGTCGCTGACGGCTTAGCCACCACCACTCTCGTTCTCTCCTCTGACCCCCTTGTATACATCATTGACTAGAAACTCAGACCCCGCCAACCCTCCATTCTCAAATCACAACTCCAATCTCACCCCGCCATTCTCTCCGTCACTCCCGACATGCAACACCACCACCACACCATCTACAAGCACATGAACAACCTCTCCGTCATTCCCGACATGCAACACCACCTCTGTCATTTCCGACATGAACAACCACACATACAGAAACTCAACAACCCCTCCATCAAATTATAAGATCCAATTCAAACTCAAATCACCCATAAAACTCATCAAACGAAACACATCACACAAAAGTGATCTATACCAATCTCAAACCCATTGGGCAAGCATATATTCAATAATTTCCAATCAATTTCCTTATAGAGCTGATTGTAGCTGACATCGTCGCAATGCTTGGACCAAAACCCATTGGGCGAAGAGAGAGTATAAATGGGTGAAGCCCCATCACTGAATTGGTTGTCCCTCTGAGCTAAGCCGGGGATTTTGGGTTCAATCAGAGGCAATTGTAGGCCAGAGTATTGAGAGTGAAGTCGGAGGCCGACGATGCCGACGAAGGTTTGGAAAACGAGGATGCAGGGGGTTAGGTTGCCCATTGCTGAAGAGGACGAGGGTGAAGAAGAAGAGGACCATGAGGAATAAAATGGGTTTCACCGGAGATTGAGAAAGGAAATGGGCTCGATGGGTGCGGCGGTGGTGTTGGTTGAACTGATCTACTGGTGTGGTCTGGTGTTGGTTGCGGTGGTGTTGGCGAGGAGAGAAGGGAGTGGGAGGAGAGAGAGAAGAAATAAGAAATTTCTTCTGTTTTTTTTTTATAATAAAAATATGTAAAAGGAAAATTTTACCCTTAAATTTAATGGTTCCGTGAAGGAATTTGGTCGTAGGTACGATGTTGATACAAAAAAATGAGTCCAGGTATCACATTGATAACTTTGTAAGTTCAGGTATCATTTTGACAGTCCTCACAGTGTCCGGACACTGTTGGTGCATTTTTCCCATAAAAAAATAGAATTTATAATTGTACTCAGCAACTTTTCCAACAATACCCTTAACAAATCTCACATAGAGCAAAACTTGGATTATCTCCGCATCAATTCTCATAGAGGATGGGCTCGAATCAGTGGAGGTCGAAGCGATGCCCGAACCGGAAAGGAAGGGTCTTGGAGGGAGTGGTGGAGGCTGGGGCTTTGTCGACCTCGAGGGACTCAACTCTAGCTTGAATATCAAACACGAGTTCATACCCCCACAACCCATAACCAAGCTCTTTGCTCAAGGATAATACCAAGAACAAAAACTGTTCTTCGCTATATCCTGCACCCAATACCATACTCTAATAGAAATACCCATCCTTGATTCCACTCCTGCACACCACTCACTGCTTTGGTGTTAGCCAACCGAGCCCGAGCCTCTGAAAGTCCTCTTCGAACTGCATCTCCTTGGTACAACGGTGGACCTCTTCTACTCGAGTCAGACTAGGTGAAAGGGAGGAGAAGAAAAGAAAACTTGCTGTGAATCAAGAGAGAGTCAGACAGGGTGGAAGGGAGGAGTCTCGAAAGAAAATTTTTCCAATTGCTTGTTGCAGCTGCACTTTTCCACCTTGTCTCCCATTACTTTCTCTCACCCACTGTTTCCTTGTATCCCATTATTTCTTCTCTTTCCCTTTCTTTTCAGCTTTTCTACCTTTTTATCTTTGTTTTCTACACTTAAACCCACAATCAACATCAAAAATTGATGCAGAGATCATTCAAGTTTTGCTGGGTGTGAGTTTTGCTAAGGGTATTGTTGGAAAAGTTGCTGAGTATAATTATGAATTCTATTTTTTTATTTAGTGTAAAAAACTTGCTGAGTCTACATAGAAATTTACTGGGTACATTTAGAAAGACCCGTATTTTAATATATAAGGGGCAAATTGGTAAAAAAAAATAGTTATGAAGAGCAAGCTCTCTTCTCTTAATAATAGTGTGTGTGTGTGTGTGTGTGTGTGTGTGTGTGTATGGCCTCCACTCATTGATTCCTTTTTTTTTTTTGGCCATTTCAAGGAATCCCTTGTGGGATCTACTTTTCAATCTCATTTCGGCATTTTGATCGTTCAGTTTTTAGGTCCTAATGTATAGATCACTTATGCAAATTTTCAGCTAAATTGATGACCGTGAAGGTATCGAACTAGATTAAATTAATAGGCGAACCGAATCTGTCCAACATGAACCGTTCATGCTTATAATTCTAAATCTCAATATGAATGCCTTAATAATTATCAATTTGGCTAAAAATTTGCAGAGGTAATCTACTCATATAGACCTAAAAACTGAACGGTTGAGATATGAAAATGTGATCGAAAAGTTAGTCTAATAAGCGATTCCTTAAAATGACAAAAAAAATGAACCTCACTAGAAGGGCCATGTGTGTGTGTGTGTGTGTGTGTGTGTGTGTGTGTGTGTGTATATATATATATATATGATTTCTTATTTTAGGGTTTAGAAGATGACAGCTAAATGAGGAATTTGTGATGGTATGTAATCAAATAAGTTGTTAGTCTGTTGTCATGCTATTTTAGCTTTCATATTTTTTAACGAAAATGAAATTTGAGACTTTGGAAGATGTGTTTTTGTTTGTCTTTGTACTTCATCTAATATATGTGAAAATAAATTTGGCCATTCTAATCACATATTTCACTTCTATTAACATTTATGTGATACAAAATAATTAAATTTACATGAAAACAAGTCCTTTATTGTCCAGCTGGTGAGTCGCAGCTCTAACCCTAATTTCAGAAATAGGTATCTTCTAAACTCTCTTGTCGTACGGGTGATATCGGTTAAAGAGATCTTTCCCGTCTTCTGTTCTCCACTTAAGTGAAGATAGCTACTAGACCGGATGACCCAATTTTGACAATATTGTGAAAGCAAAACAAAGCTTTTTAAGCCTTTAACTATGAACTCATTTGATGTCTTTAGTGATGATCTTCACTTTAATAGTCGTCGATTTTCATGTTCGGAATGAAAAAACATAAATTTTATTTCATTATTTTGCTAATTTGTAAGTTCACCATGTATTGTTCTATAACTTCTTAATGCCAAAAACTAGTAAAACAGACATTTTAGAAAATGATACATGTCCAAATTGCAGGGGATGATTCAGTGCTCCGACATAAATGGATGGTTAGATTATATTAAATACACTCTTAGGTTATTGATAAAAATATTAATTATAAATATTAAGGGTTGAGATCATCTTATAAGTATTGAGTTATTTGTATCGTCGGTGCATAGAATAATTTCTACCAACACATTTACTCATGCTCTCTAGTGTCTATCTAATTCTCTGCGCAAAACTATGATCATCATCTTCCCCTAATAACACGCCAATTAAAGACAATGAAATATTAACCAAGACTATTGAAATGAGTATTTGCTAATTTCATTCAGGTAAAAAAAAAAAAGAAATACAGCTTCCATGCTCGAGTTTCATGCTTGAAGATCAACAGTCACTCAGCTTGAGAAACTGGATATAAAATGGAAGGTCAACTGGTCAAGTATTTAGCTTACCAGTTAAGATTTCCTGAAAAGTTATTTTTTCCTTTATTGTGTTGTTGCTTTCTTCATCCTTGACATGCATATATAGGTTATGTCAAGCTGTGTAAAACGTGGTACCTATCATAGCCGTAATTGGTAATCTCTCAGTATGTGATCTTCTTCTTTCTGGTTTTGTGTGGACATATATAGAAAGGAAAGGAATTCTTTCCTTCTTTTTTTTTTTTTTTTTTTGACTCACTCGGTTGAATTTATTGTCTGACTTTTTTGTTATACGTGCACAAATTTTGCAGTGCATCCTTGAAACTCAATTGAGAGTGACAAGGCTTCAAATCTTTTGAACATCTCCATATATATATATATATATATATATAGTCAATACATATTTTGAACTTCATTAAATATAACTAGTTTATGTGTTTGGCCAAATTCAACGACACATATATGATGTTTAAATTCAAACAATTGTGGACTGGTGTTCAGTAACAAAATATTAATGAGAAATGCTAACTATCTTTCTCTCCAACGTTCTAATTTATACATTTTTTATTCATTGTCTGTTATGTGTAATCTATTATTTCTAAACATGTGATATTTAATGCATACAAAAAATAATATTTCATTCCGTTAGAAATAAATAACATTAAAGAAAAATAATAAATAATTGTCTCTTAAATGCATTAAATTTCACATTTATAGAGATAACGAATTTCACACGACATACAATGAAAGAAAAATGTAGAAATAAGAAAGTTGGACGAGAAGGTAGCTACAATCTTTAATTTGACCAAATTTGAGTCGGCCTATATTGCTTAGAGCATCTTTAGCAATGCTAGCCATTTTTTAGTCAAATTTTAACTAAAGTAGCTAAAAAGTCATTTTAGCTAGCCACTTTAGAATTACGTCTACATCAATGCTATTTATTTTAGCTAGTTTTGAATTTATATTATTTTTTAAATGAATATTAAATAGTTTAAATGTATTTATAAATTATATAAAATAACTTAAAATGACTGTTTTAAATTATAGAGAGTCACATCCCGCTCTCTATATTTAGGAGCGAGATAGCTAAAAATTATATAATAGAGAGCCACTTACCACTTAAGAGTCTGGTGCAGCTGCTAAAATAGATAAAAAGCTAAACATGTTCTCCAAAATAGCTAAGAGCATATTTAGCAGACTCTCTATTGTGGCTCCTTAGCTATTTTGGAGAGTATGTTTAGCTTTTTATCTATTTTAGCAGATGCACCAGACTCCTAAGTGACTCTCTATTATAACTTTTAGCTATCTCGCTCCTAAATATAGAGAGCGGAATGAAGCTCTCTATAATTTAAAACATTCCTTTTGAGTTATTTTATATAAATTATAAATACATTTAAACTATTTAATCTTCATTTAAAAAGTAATATAAATTCAAAATTAGCTAAAATAGAGAGCACTGATACAGACGTATTTCTAAAGTGGCTAGCTAAAATGACTTTTTAGCTACTTTGGCTAAAATTTGATTAAAAAATGGCTAGCATTGCTAAAGATGCTCTAAGGAGCTACAATAGAGAGTTTGCTAAAAATGCTCAGAGTCCTGATTTGGGACATCCAAATATGTACAAACAATAATTATATGATGGTAAATTAATTTGTTCCCAGAACATATTTCATTCATTTGAAAGAGCATATTTGGTGAAAAGCTCTTTCAAAATGAATGCTAAGGCCTATTCTAGTGCGCGCGCGCGCACACACACACACACACATATATATATATATATATATATATCACAAAGCATATTGGTGAGGCTCAGAGGGTGGCCTGCTAGTGAGGTCTTGGCCGGCTTCCGCCATGATGAGGTAACTCAGGTACTGGTCTACGGGATATATGTCGTGGTCGGATCCCACTATATTTTGTGGTCCCACTAAAAGAATGTTAATTGATGCGGCTAAAATAGCCTCACAATTTAACCCTGCAAAATGTAGTTGTTAGTATAGGATAAGCAAGGATCGTTCAGTCCGGGAATTGTAGGGTACACCTAAACAAAAAGGTCAATTTAAATTAGTAATTAATAAAACAAGTATTTATCTACAAATTTACACAAGAAACAACCATAAAAGGGGGGATTCAACTTTTGGTTTCTAAGTTCCTACGAAATAAAACAAAAAGATAAATATATACATGTGATCGACTTCTTCACACTCAAATCAAAATTTCCAAACCATATCAACATGCAATGAATTATTTCAATCTAAACAACCTAAAATCGTGCCAACACTAAATATCAGAAATGAATTCGAAGTACAAGTCTGAAGAGATCGAGTACCACTTTAATTCTTCTTTTGAATCTCCTAAGTTAGGAAAAATCCGTAACTCAAAATATTTCATATAAAACATCACGTTAATACTGAAGAACATCCGTCAACATTAAATATGAATCATTAAGTGCAATTAGAATTCTGAATTCAAACATGTATGCATCCATAAGAAGTTACAAACGCACAAACATGTAACATATAATCTCGACCATTGTACATAGCCTTTACCACTTTAATTTCTGCCCTAAAACGATTAGGTGAATCAGAACACAAATTTGGCTTTATTAACCTGCAGATTAACATAATTATTCAACCAAAATCATATGCTTAAAGATATAAAAGGATGGCACAAAATCAGATTATAAAGATATCATAAACAAATCAAGAACATAAAGAAACAAATCTGAAAATTACTAACATAAACTCATTCTTAACAAAAATCCAATTCCAATAACAAAGTTCATAAACGAAATCTGAAATTTAATACTAAAGAGTATGAAAATAGAAATAAGGGCCATGGATTACACTTTTTGATCTTCAAGGAAGCTTGGAGAACGTCAAGAGCACACAAGGCTTGGCCTTCAAGAACACGAACAGTCTTGGAGAAGTCCTAAAGCTCTTCACGACAAGAGGCTTTTTCTAAATATTTGGAGAGGGTTTTGGAGAGAAGAGAGCTAAGCTAATGAACTGAATTTTGTATGAAGAAGTGATGATTTTGGAGTAGAGAATTGTTGCTATTTATAGTGGAATTCTCATCTCTTGTGATGCAATCATGGCCAATCATCTTGAGGTGATTTCTCCTCCAAATTTCCTTGATTTTCTCTTGACAAAGTCATGAAATTTCTGATCTCTTTTCCCCTTAATGACTCATTGTATATTCCTTGAATAGTGACCAGATACATCCTTTATTCCTCTCCTTTGAATTGCACTAATTTCTTCTTCCAACTGTGCACATAATGAACTCCTACAATCAAGAAAAATCAGAATTTAATTAGTGTTATAATCAATAGAAAATAAGATAATCAAGATAAATATTGATTATAAACACTCTCTTTTATCTCCTTGAATTCTTCATGATTTTTGTGCTTCATCTTATCATTCATGTTTCCTTGATTACATCACTCAAGAGTTCTAAATGGGATGGACTCTCTTTAAAACAAGAAAATCAGAAATTAGAACGTTTAAATGAAGAAAGTTTCCTAAAACAAAATAGGAAATATTTCCTAAAATGAAAGAGGAAAGTTTCTAAAATGACTTGTCCTTAATTTACGCTCATTTCTGCTCTTTTTCGTTTGTTTTCTCCATTTCAGTCCTTGAAGTACCTAAAAATATAAACTATGTTATAATTATTAATTTTAAGAGAATAACTTAGTCAAATGAAGGAAAATACATATTAAAAACGTCACACTTTGTGCTCCTATCACTTATACTTAGTGACATAGTAATACTAGAGATATGTACAAGTCCTCAAAGTCTCCAAATAAAAAGAACTTCTTGGTTAAAGACTGCAAACCCAATATCATTAAGTATAAGTGACGTTCCCTAACTCATTTCAAAATTTTGTGAAGTATGGAATGAGCTAATCAATATACAAATAGTGACCGCTAATTTTCTTTTTACATTTGAAACCTTGTGGCCACTAATCGCGTGTGATTTACAGTCTGAAAACAACCAGTCCAATCTGCGTTGAGTCGCCCAAGGCTTAAACTAATTAACTAACTAAAAGCATTAGTAAATGACGACTTTTAAGAAGAAGAAGAAGAAGAAAATGGCGTTTGACAGCGGAAATAATCCACAACTAGTCGCCAATAATGAAACAACAAAGTGAATTTCATGGCAACAGCCAAGAACACCAGGTCCAACACTCCAACTATTTATAAAGTCCACCAAGCAGCATAGAAAACCCACTTCTCTCATTCTCTTTTACTTCTCCTTTAAGCTCCTTTTGCTCTAATTCCCTCCGCAAATTATGATCCATGTTGTTCTAGTACAGAAGAGAGAGAGAGAGAATTAGTTGACATAGACTGAAAATGGGTATCTGCTTTGGATCTCCTGCTACTCTCCCTAACACCATCACAACATCAACTACAGGTAACTCTTACTTCCAAGTTGAATCAAAGCAAAGACAATTGGGTCACTGAAAAGATCAAAACTTTCTCTGAAGTCTCAAAGAAAGATGGGTTCTTTCTCGTTTTCCATGTTGATCTTTCTTACTTTGTGTTTGATCTACATAATCCATATCTGATGTATGCATCTTTTGTGTTCATTTCTATAGGGACAATTGAAATTCACAGCAGGAATAGAGTTTCACAGACAAGCAGCAGCACAATGAGAAGTCAATTTTCTCATTTTTCAGAAGCAACAACATCAACACTAAGCCCAAGATTTGATGATGATCAGCAGTCAACGGATGGCGAAATTTTGGAGACATCAACTTTGAGAGTCTTCAGTTTTGCAGATATGAAATCTGCTACCAAGAACTTCAAGTCAGATCAAATTCTGGGTGAGGGAGGATTTGGTAGAGTTTTCAAAGGTTGGGTGGATGAGAAAACTCTTCAACCATGTAAGGCTGGCACTGGAATGATGGTTGCTGTCAAGAAATTAAACCCTGAAAGTATGCAAGGTTTCCAAGAATGGCAGGTGATTGTTTTTCCTCCACTCTAACAATGCATTATTGAGCATTTTTAATCGTGACCATGTGTTTTTTTTTATCCATCTAGTGTTATTGAGTTGGCATCTTTATTTGGCAAAAGCCTGTCGCCCACAATTAAGATTATTTCTGCTATTTATTATTTTCAATTCCATTAGAATTCATCTGAACTGGATGGGGGCCCCACATACCTCCTCCATTGCTTCATGTTACAGTTTTTACAAGCCAATGAAAGTTTGTTAGAGGTTGACTAATGAAAAAAGAAACAAGGAAAGATCTGTCTTGTTCTATTGATTTCAAGGTTACCTGTACAATAAGTCTATGCATTGATTTTGTCAGAAATGTTGAAGATTCTTTGTCGTGCATTTTCTCCTTGCACCATTTTGTTTGGAAACTTAATCTTCCTAATTATGTTCAAAACCATTGATAATGTGTTTAAATTCAATGCTGTTCCCAAACTTGATTAGAGTTAGCTCGATATACATTTTCATCTCAGTGCAGCTAAAGTTTTCGGAAATGTTTTATTGAACGAAAGTTTTTGATTTAAATCCTCCATTCTCCAATTTTGTAGCCAGTTGCATTGTGGGAAATTGATAATTGATATGGGATAGCATTGGGAGTTGGGACTTCCAACTCATTTTCAATTGAAACCACCAATTTTGTGAAGAGACTTGAGATCATTCAACACGAGGATCAAAATGTTTCCCTTGGCATCTAAATTTAACGCACTAAAGGCCGAATAATTCTTTTAAACCCCAATGTCAGATAGTGGTGTGTTTCTCATGGCACATTGTGATTGCTCTCCTAGTTATGTATAGTTTGGTTCTCAGGGGTGTTAACCCATTTTCTCTATTATACTTTCTTTTGAAGCTAATAGTAATGTCTTTCCTGTCATTTGATAATGCAGTCAGAAGTGAACTTTCTAGGAAGGCTTTCTCATCCCAACCTTGTCAAGCTATTGGGATACTGTTGGGAAGACACGGAGCTACTCCTTGTTTATGAGTTCATGCAGAAAGGTAGCTTGGAGAATCATCTTTTCAGAAGTACGTACAAAATCATTGTGAAAACAAAACATTTTTGCTTAAGTTCATCATCATGAATTCGTGGTATTGACTCAATAAATCGCTTCAAGCAGGGAATCCTAACATTGAACCACTATCTTGGGACATTAGAATCAGAATAGCTATTGGAGCAGCTCGAGGCCTAGCATTCTTGCACAGTTCAGAAAAGCAAATCATATATAGAGATTTCAAGGCCTCAAATATATTGCTTGATGG
This sequence comes from Rosa lucieae, assembly GCA_024704745.1. Lineage (NCBI taxonomy): Eukaryota > Viridiplantae > Streptophyta > Magnoliopsida > Rosales > Rosaceae > Rosa > Rosa lucieae. Next base: position 8,822,450 of record CM045493.1, read on the forward strand.
GGTTAGTTCTTTTTTCCAATCCCAGCCTTTCGTATTCTGATTCACTATATTGGATTCTGCTTTATTTTGTGCCTAACATCTTTTGGTGATATCTTCTGCAGAATTATAATGCAAAAATCTCAGATTTTGGCTTGGCGAAATTGGGACCAACTGGTGGAGACTCACATGTGTCAACCAGAGTTATGGGGACATATGGTTATGCTGCTCCAGAATACATTGCAACAGGTAATGATATCTATAGTAAAAATGGAAGCTAAGTTTCCGAATTTCATATATGAAGTATGTCTTTGTTCTTTTTTACCCCGTCTCATCACCAAGACCAGCCCTTGAGCCCCGTAGAGTTTGATTTCTACTAGGAAATTGATAAATGAGGCTGTAAATTCAAATCCTTTACAAACAGGCATATATACTAGCCAAATTTAACATATAAAGTGCATCATCTTTTCAACAGGTCATTTGTATGTGAAGAGCGATGTGTATGGTTTCGGTGTTGTGCTGCTTGAAATTCTGACAGGGTTACGAGCACTCGATACAAAACGCCCTAAGGAGCAACTTAATCTGGTGGACTGGGCTAAACCACTTCTTCCTCATCGAAGAAAGTTAAAAACGATTATGGATGCAAGGATGGAGGGCCAATATTCCTTCAAGGCAGCATTACAGACAGCAAATATTACTCTAAAATGCCTGGCGCCAGATCCTAAAAGCCGGCCTTCCATGAAAGAAGTCTTGGAAGAACTGGAACAGGTTCAGGCAATCAGAGAAAAACCAAAGCCATCATTACTAATTACCTCTAGGCAAACTACTTCTATTACTCGATCCTATGTACTTCAAGAGCCTATTCGTCGTTCCCCGCTTCACTCGAGGTACCAAGCCACTACATGAGATGAGAATGTCAATCAAGCACCTGAGAAGACCAAGTGTTAAGGTTGGACTCTCACAAATCATAATTGTATGTTCAAACATTGAGACTAATCAGAATGTTAGAACAGTCGATCACCTTTTGTTCTTTTATTTCCCATGTTGATTTTTTATTTTTTGTAGCCATTGTTTTAGTTCATAACAAATTTTGTTCATGTAGACAGCACTTCTGCTGAATCAGATGATATATTGTTCTATAGACCACACGAGTATCAACTTTTCTATCTCATTTTTTTTCGTCATAGCAATCGCTGTGTTACCGTAGTACTACATCTCTGGATACCTTGGTAATACGGAGTAAACAAGCACATGAACACTCTTTCCTTGTAAGCGGATTTTGCTGCAACTATCCATGGGTTAACATGGTATCACAGTTGGGGGAAAGTGTTGGCATAAACTCAGATTTTCGTCCTGATCTTTGTGAGCTGGTTTTGCAAAAAGAAGTTCTAGAATTATTGTAAAACTCAATTGAAACCTGAGGATAGCACACATCTATATAACAAGCTCTAGAATTATTGTAAGAACCCTAATCCATGCATTCTGATAACTCATAGGATTCTAGGCTTAGTTCTTGTCATTTTTGAGTCATTTACTTTGTGTTTGTGTTTTGTAGGTTAAATTGGAGAAAAGAAAGATTTGGAGCTTAAAGTTAAACGTAGGATTGAAAGGGTGCTTGCTATCCTGAGTGTCCAGAATTGTCTCTGCTTTGCGTCAACTTCACAGATTAAACTGTACCTTCTCACAAGGAATTAGCAGGCGAGCCTTATACCATTGGAAAGATACGGATGTTAGTTTTCTGAGGAATTTTACGGAAGTGGATTCGCATTCTTGTGGAGCAAGTTATGATGATTTTAGCGAACCTAGTTCGGGAAGGCAGATTCTGACGAATTTTGCATATCTTTTCGGAATCTGATTTGTGAAGCCCAAGTCCATTGCTCTTAGCACTTTGACGGGATAAGACTGAACGTGTCTTACATATTTAGAGTAGTTTCTTGCTTTGACTTTAATAACCATGCGTTTCTTTGGAGAGAAGAAAGCTATTCCAAGTTGGACTAGAAAACCTAAGAAGCCCAAGTCAAGTAGGAATTGAAAAGGAAGATAGAAGGCAGAAAACATAGCACGTACAGACACACAAGAGGCAGCATATTCCGCAGAGAACAAGGAGAAGAGAAGCTCCCACCATCGCTAGTTCCGAGTTCCTCAATTCTTCCATTGTTTGTTTCATTTTTTCTTTGATTCTAGTCATGTTTTTCATAGCTATGGATTGCTAAAATTCTAAGCTAGGGCTGAGATGAAGCCCCTAGTATGACTACCCTGTTTGTTTAGTTGATTGGCTATTGAATTTCTGGATTTATATGTTAAACTCTTAGTCACCGTTTCAATAGAACTTTATTCAACATCTTTGCTCGGGATCAATGAGACCTAGGTTTTGTTTATGAGTTATTTGGTTGGAGAACATGATGCTTGATCAATGAGTAGATGCTTTCTAGGGTGCTAAAAGATAATTCAATCTTGTGATTAGAGAGTTGTGAATTAAGAATACAAGTGCTTGATCATAGTCGATATTCTTGTTTGCATGGTTTCCTAGTTCTTTTGTGCTTAATGGAGTTGAACATGTTTGCTTGAACCTGATCATTAAGTGAAGTAAATTATAGTTTGGCTACTTGAGTTCTATACATGATCAATAAGTTGGAATTCATAGGTTAGAAGAACTTTGGCATATGTCTGGGATCAATAAGGCTTATGTACGGAATCTTTAGCATGAAATCTAGAGAATTCAATTGTTATCAACTAAAGAATAGGGTAGAAGTATTAGGTGGTGGATTCAATGCTTTAGCATCTTCATAATCTGTTCTTAAACTTAAAGAAATCTCATTGCTCATTCTTGTCTTTAATTTTCTGTTTACAACTCAATCATCATAAAAATCAGTTTGTTTCACTTAAGTATAGCACATTTGTCATAGCAAAATTGTCTCAATCAGTCCTTGAGGGAATGACCTCGTGCTTGCACCTCTATTCTACAATTGATTCGTGCACTTGCGAGTACTAAATTAAAATTGACAACACATTCATTAGGAGAAAGATGGTAATGCTTTAATAATGTATCATGAATTATAAAAGATCATGAGCATGATTACATTCAATTAGACAGTAGATAAGTGGGATATAAAGGCCCAGTTGACAGGTTGGTGAGAGTTGGGACAGCCACAAATGAAATACCCATATCCAGTATCCACCATCTGCGACTGTAAGACCAGCTCATGTTAAGTGTATGGTGAACTAGAAAGCATATATAGCAATTTCTGTTAAAAATGCATTATGACATATATAAAGAAAGGTCTTGAATTTTTTTATTCTGGACTAGTTACGAAAATGGAGCTTCTATTCATACCTCTAAAATTGGTATTTGGACCTCCCCACTTAATATATCTCTAACTTATTTTTACAAAATATCAATATGCTATCTACACCTCTCTAATTTTCCCAAAATGCCCATTGTCCAATAAAATCAATAAAAAGATCCTTTTTTTTTTTCCTAGATTCTATTTAGGATTAAATACTTGTTACTCCTCGTACTTTTCCCTGAAAAACAGTTTGGTCCCTCGCCTTTTAAATTAAACTGAATAGTCCTTATTCTATCAAATTCTCATATAACAAGTCCAAAATGATCCGAAATGACTATTATACCCCTCATTTCCTATTTTTATTATTATTTTAATTTTTTTCTCTATTTTTTTTAATTTTTCTCCCCTTTTTTTTTTATATATTTTCTCTCTCCCTCCTTCTCTCTCTCCCTGACCTCTCGCTCCCTCTCTCTTCTTCCCTCTGCAACCACCGGAGAACACCTGCAACCTGATGGCCACCTCCCCCGGATTCAACCCCTCCATCCCTAGCTCCAATGCCTTCATGGCCTCGCCGCGCAACTTGTCGCCGGTCTCTCTGACCCAGCCGAGCTCCTCCTCAACGACTTCGATGCCGGAGAGATCGTACTCGTCGTAGAACGCCAAGATCTCGCAATGCAACTGGGCGGCCTTGGCGAGATCGATCTTCTCGGGGTCGGCGGCGAGGTCGCAGAGCTTCTTGGAGAGGCGGAGGGTGTGGTGGAGGAGCTCGGAGGTGGCGTGGAGGTTGGAGAGCTGGAGAGTGAGGGCGGTGATGGAGCGGAGGGGGTCGGAGAGCTCAGATCGGGTGTGGACGGAGGATCGGACGGTGGAGAGGGCGTGGTCGGCGTGCTGGAGGGAGGAGAGATGGGAGAGGAGGTCGGAGTGGCGGGAGAGGAGGTCGGAGCGGAGCTGGGACTTGAGGAGGCGGATGGCGTTCTGGAGCTTCTCGGCGGTGGAGGCGGGGGAGCCCGAGGAGAGGGCGGCACTGGTGTTCTCCGGTGGTTGCAGAGGAAGAGAAGAAGAAGAGAGGTCGAGGGAGGGAGAGAGAGAGAGAGAGAGAGAGAGAGACCGTGTGGCCAGGAGAGAGGGACAGAGGGAGGGAGAGAGAAAATATAAAAAAAAAGGGGAGAAAAATTAAAAAAAATAGAGAAAAAAATATAAAAAAAAAGGAAATGAGGGGCATAATAGTCATTTTGGATCATTTTGGACTTGTTATATGAGAATTTGAGAGAATAATGACTATTCAGTTTAATTTAAAAGGCGAGGGACCAAACTGTTTTTCACGGAAAAGTATGAGGAGTAACAAGTATTTAACCCTTCTATTTATACCTCCAAAATCGGTAATGGACCTCCTTCAAATTTTGAACAATTCACAATCCTATTTTACCTTTGACACCTTCACAATATGTTAATAGAAATTGTGGAGTTATATGTTGATATTTCCCCTACCAAGTAAGAATTAATTTTGTTGAAGGAAATCGACTTATGTGTGCCTAATCAAACTAGGATTAGTTCCATGATTATAATATGAGAGAATGTTCTAGAATTCCTAGTCTTATTCGGAATAGTTTTTCTTGTAACATTAGAACATGTACTTTGTAATCCCTATATATAGGACTCCTATTCTCCATAATGAAACACACAATTCTCTCATCAATCTCTCTCAATTCTCATATTCTTAAACACGTTATCACACGAACCCTAACCATAAAAATAAAAATACTCTTCACCATTACCTTCTCCAATGTTGCATCTAGCCCGAGCTAGCCTAGCCATCGCTGCCAGCGTACCTGCGCGCCCGTGCGCCTGCAACTTTGCATCTATCTGCTACTGCCCCTGCAGCTTTGTCGCACCTCTCAGCCCAGCCCCCTCTTGCAACCTCTCGGACAGCCACGCATCTGCGCATCGCTGCCCTGCAGCATCACCATAGCCCCTGCTGCTCCTGCAGTGTCTGCGTCCTTCAGCTTCCATCCTACGCTACCAACTGGCAGTAACTGTAAACTGCAGCTCACAACTGGCCGCACATCACCACCAAGCCACCAAGACCTCCCATTCGACACCAACTCGACCTACACCAACTCCAAAGATCAAGTTTTCGAGTTTTCAAGATAAAAAATAACAAGTATTTACATTAACGTTCCCGCTTTCCGAAATTTATTTTCTTGTTCTTTTTCTCGGGGACTTACAACCTCCCTTCTTCTACATCCCACCTTTCTTATAACGTGGGTTCAATTCTTTAAAAACAGAATCGTGGGGATTCACGCTATAAATGAACTAAGAGCGTTCTTAAGACTTCGGACTAAGAGCGTCCGCAAGCATCGATTTATGACCATATAAACATGATTGTTTCAGTCTAATCCAAAATTTCTTAGAAATTGATTTCTTAGTAGCATAGCTCCGAAATCTTATTATTTATTAGTTTTCGTGCAAGTTTTAACTCCGAAACTAATATCCTTCTTCTTGTTTTCAAGATGTCGAAGCCGAAGCTTAACTTTCCTATACTTGACTCAACTGGCTCGAAATATCATAGTTGGGTTACAGATGTTGAGAACCATCTCACTTCCAAAGGGATCCTACCCGTAATTCAGGCACCAAACCCTGCGCTTATATTTGAGTGTACGGCTACAAATAATGCCACCGCTCTCATCTTGATGAGACGCCACATGGATAAATCACTCTAATTGGAGTACATGGCAATCAAGGATGCTAGAGAATTATGGGTTGCGCTAGAAGATCTATTTGGCAATGTCAAGGACTCCCTCCTTCCTAACTTGAAAGTTCAATGGAGCAATCTACGATTCGTGCACTTCAAGTTCGTAGCTGAATATAATTCAGAAGCTCTACGCCTCAAAATCATGTTGGGGTTCTGTGGACAACCTGTCACGGAGCAAGAGCTAATTGAGCAGACTCTCTCTACCTTCCTCGTCTCAGCAATTTTAGTATCAAAGCAATACCGAGGTGAGTACAATGCTGGACGGATCACGAGGTTTCATAAGCTAATTAATGTCATGTCTGTAGCTGAAAAACATGATAATATCCTCGTGAAGAGTTATAATTCAAGGCTTGTCAGAACTAAGAGCGTTCAAAAGGCGAATTATAATAATGCACCCAAAGGAGGGCGCAAGGAGCGGAACCCTAAAAATAAGGGACAAAACGGACGTATTGATCCATACAATCGCCCTACAAAGGAAGGTAATCGTCAAACTGAAGGACGGACACATGGCAATACATGGCAACGTGGGAGAGGAGGCCGTGGGGCTCCAAGATGTGGTGGAGTCACCCAAGGCCATGGGAATGGTGTCAATCCCCTAGGGGACGCCAACCAAGTGCAAACAATGCACCTCAATTAAAGGGAGGAAATCACAATGACGTGTGTCATCGATGTGGATTAAGTGAGCATTGGTTCAAGCAATGTAATGCAAGCAATCAATTAGTTGCGCATTACAAAACATATAGAGACCTAAGAGAGCAAGAGGTCTATCTTGCCAAAGAAGGAGATGATGGTGATGACAATGATGTCAACCTCACAATAGTGGACTTCAAATATGCCAAAGAATTGCACAAGGATGCTGCAGATTTTGATTAGTATAGTCTTTTATTTTTCCAAGAATTATGTAATGGCAATCATGCCTGCTTAATTAATAAAATGACTTATTGGATTAACTCTTTCTCACTAGGCTCGCCTAATTAAGTGTCATGTCTAGGAAACTAGTTGAGATTAGTAGTATTTAAGTGAGCCTCGCTCTACCGATATCTCTTCCTACTTTCCTGGTCATATTTAATTGGAGTTACCAAACGGATTGAGTGACTACAATTTGTCTAAAATTTGATTTTTATTTTGGATTAGATTATGGTTAAAAAACTTTGATGTAATCATTGGCTATTTTATTAATAAAGTATCGATTTATTTTTGAATGTCTTGGACATATTTTAATTTTGAACTTTATTATTTTTCAGTATGTTTTCCGGAGAGCTAGAATGCCTCGTGGATAGTGCAGCTACACATACTAGTCTTCGAAATAGGCAATTATTCCTATGGATGACGCTTATTCGATCTTCTGTGACTACAATGGCTGGATCATCTCAATTGATTCATGGTAGAGGACCAGCCCAATTTATGTTGCCAAATGGCACAAATTTAAATGTCACTGAAGTTCTTTACGCTCCTAGGGCAGGAAGAACCCTATTGAGCTTCAAAGATATAAGAGCCAATTGTTTTCATGTGAAAACACATTGTAAGAATGGACAAGAGTTCCTTTGCATCACCTCTAATGACTACGGACATAAAAGAGTCTTAGAAAAACTTATGTGTCGATCTAGTGGGTTGTATGCAACCACTATTCGAATAATTGAATCCAATCATGTTATGAGAGATGATTTATGGGATTCCGACACATATAGGCTTTGGTATGACCGTTTGGGACGTCCAGGTCATGATATGATGATCCGTATATTAAAGACTTCACATGGACATCTATTTTTCAGAATGAAAAGAAGTAAAAATTGGATTTTGGACCAACAAGGAGCCTCTGCGCCTCATGGTGACATTCTCCCCCAAAATCGGCCTTCACAGGCCGACACCGCCATCCCCCTGCGGCCTAAGGGTGGCTTTGACACCACCTATGCTCTTTTGGCTCCGATTCCTACTTCTAAACTCCATTGTGCATTCATGGCTCAACCAAAATCCTCATTGGTTGTTTTTAAAGCCCATCATTCGTTCTGTAAAGCCTGCTCTTTAGCACAATTATAATTGAGACCATCCTATGCAAAGGACACTAAAGAAAATATATCATTCTTGCAACGAATCCAAGGTGATATTTGTGGACCTATTCAATCACCTTGCGAACCATTTAGATATTTTATGGTGTTGGTTAATGCATAGACATGCTGGTCATATGTCATGCTATTGTCCACAAGCAACGCTACATTTGCTAAACTCCTAGCCCAAATTATTGAGTTAAGGGCTCACCACCTTGATCATCCTATTAACTCTATAAGACTAGACAATGCTGGGGAGCTTACATCAAAGACTTTTGATGAATATTGCATGTCCATTGGGATTGAAGTTGAACATCTTGTTCGTCATGTTCACACCCAAAGTGGTTGCTAGAGCATTGGTTATACGCACCAATCTCCCTATTTCTGCTTGGGGCTATGGAATAATATTGCATGCATCTGTGCTTATTCGTTTGAGACCCACTGCCACTCAACCCTTTTCTGCATCCCAGATGGTGACTAGATATGAGCCTGATGTCTCACATTTACGCATATTTGGGTGTGCAGTTTATGTGCCAATTGTGCCGCCACAGCGCACCAAAATGGGTCCTCAACTACGATTAGGCATTTATGTTGGATATGACTCTCCAACTATTGTCCGCTACTTAGAACCCTTGACAGGCGATCTCTTTACAGCTAGATTTGCGGATTATCACTTTAATGAGACAGTCTTCCAGTCGTTAGGGGGAGATAAGAACATAAATGTTCAACAAGAGCGACAGGAATTGTCTTGGTCTGTCCTCACTCTATCTCATCTTGATCCCCGAACCGCACAGTATGAAATTGAAGTGCGGAGAATTCTCGATCTTCATAACGTAGCAGAATCGATGTCTGATGCATTTTCTGATATTGCTAAAGTGACGAGTTCACACATACTTGCTGCAAATGTGCCTGCACAGATTGATGTCCCTAAAATTAGAGGACATGACGCCATCTCAAGTAGGTTTGTCAATTCCAACACGACCCTATAACACTACTCGAAACCCGCACGAAATAAAGTGGGTTGAACCTGCACAATTAAAAAGTGGGTCGGCCGTGGGTTAACCCGCCATGGCCCATTTAATAAATGGGTCGGTCATGGGTCAACACGCCAACATGAAGTGAACCCGTATAACCCAATTATGCTGTACTTCTTCTTGAAATTTTGGATGTTAGGAGTATTTGATCATAGGATTAAACAATTCGAAATATTTTTCTTTATAATTATTGGATTTAAATATTTATGAATTATATATAATTATTTATATTCTTCATCTTGTGGAGTTTTTAGAGAATTTAATCAATTTATGCATTTTTTTTAGTTAAATGGGTCGCATTGTTAACCTTTAAATGATTCATTTTGTCTAACACTACACGACCTATTTATTAAATGGGTTAAGCGGGTTGGAAACGGATAACCCATTTAATAAATAGGTTGGGTTTGGGTTTAAATTTTTAACATAATTATTAAATGGGTTGGGTTTGAGTTTGTCTCTTGCGACACGACAAATACCTTCACTCGACACGACCCATTGACAGCCCTAATCTCAAGGGTACCTGAGCATGGCGCCAACGTCCCCTCCCATGGTGACGTTGTGGCTAGGCCCACGGCTCCTGCCAAGAAGCGCGGGAGGCCCATAGGTTCGATGGATTCTTGCCCAAGAAAGAAAGCGAGTTTGACACAAAATAATCCATTAATCATCGATGTGAATAATCCATCTCATGAGAATATTCCGAATTATGGTTATGTCCAAGAGACATCATTGGGGGACGCTCCAATAACATAACCAATTCTAGAGAATTGAGCGATCTCCATGAATTACACTAGTGTACATGAGATGATGGATAGAAATTCTATTGCTATTGATGATGCATTTGCATATCATGTTTTGCAAAAGGAATTATTGAATATGATGATATTGAACCTCGCTCTGTCGAAAAATGCCAACGAAGAGCGGATTGGCTTAAATGGAAAGATGCAATCCAAGCTGAATTAGATTCGCTAGCAAAGAAACAGGTATTTGGGCCTATAACGCAGACACCCCTAGATGTAAAATATGTTGGCCATAAATGGGTCTTTGTTAGAAAGTGTAATGAGAAAAATGAGGTGGTTAGATATAAAGCCTGTCTCGTGGCGCAAAGTTTCTCACAATGCCTTGGAATGAGGAGACATATTCTCCCGTAATTGACGTTATACCGCTCTATGGGGATCTTGATTCAGAGATATATATGAAGGTTCCAAGTAGACTTCAATTACACAAATCAAGTGGCTCTAAACCACGGAGAGCGTTTTCAATAAGATTAAAACGCTCACTATATGGATTAAAACAATCCGGATGGATGTGGTATACCCGTTTAAGTGACTACTTGATTGGGAAGGGATATATTGACAGTGAAATATGCCCATGCTTGTCCATTAAAAGAACAATTTCCGGATTTGCAATTATAGCAGTTTATGTCGATGACATGAACATAATTGGAACTCTAGATGAGTTAAAGGAAACTGCTAAATATTTAAAATCCGAATTGAGATGAAAGATCTTAGGAAAACACGGTTTTGTCTCAGTTTAGAACTAGAGCACCGTGGAATTTTGATTCATCAGTCTGCATATACTCAGAAAATTCTAAGGCGCTTTAATGAAGATAAAGCAAAGCCTGTGAGTAGTCCCATGATTGGCAGTAGTATTGAGTCCCGAAAAGATCCGTTTCATCCAAAAGATGAGGACAAAGAATTATTAGAGGCCGAAGTGCCCTATTTAAGTGCAATAGGCGCATTATTGTACTTAGCTCAATGTACAAGACCAGACATCTCATTTGCAGTGAACTTGTTAACTTGACATAGCTCTATGCCAACACACCGCCATTGGATTGGTCTAAAGACAATTTTTTGATACCTAAGAGGTACGATTGATATGAGCCTATTTTATCCCTACAGAGAGAAAAATAATGACAGAAAATTGGGATCGAACCCCAAGAGGCAAGACGCCGCCGTCCATTGCATGACCGCCGTCCATACCACCGCCGCCGTCCAAGGTGGCTGGCGTTCTACTCCTCCCCTCCATCAAAATGACAATGATGTTTTGATGGGTTTTGCTGATGCAGGGTACCTCTCTGACCCTCACAAAGGTCGCTCCCAAACGAGTTATATTTTTACCATGGGAAGCATTGCGATATCATGGAGGTCTACGAAACAGACCCTTGTTGCTACTTCTTCAAATCATGCAGAGATTATTGTTCTACATGAAGCTGTGCGCGAATGCATATGGTTAAGGTCTATAATTAGATATATTCGAGTAAGTTGTGGTTTGAAGTCTGTCACAGATGAACCTACATGCATCTATGAGGATAATGCAACTTGTATTGAGCAAATGAAGTTAGGTTTCACCAAAACCGACAACACCAAGCATATATCGCCTAAGTTCTTTTATAATCAGCAACAACAATCACTTCTAAAGATTGAAGTAAATCAAATCCGATCAGAGGATAATGTAGCAAACTTATTCACTAAGTCGTTAGCTAAATCTACCTTCGAGAAACATTTGAAGAGCATCGGATTGAGAAAGTTATCCGAACTCCCACAATTATAGCAATCAGAGGGAGATATCGACATCAGGGGGAGTTATGATATCTACATGTTCGATCTTGAACTCAAGGACGTGTTGTACTCTTTTTCTCCTCCTCAAGCTTGTTTTTGTCCCACAGGGTTTTTCACTTGAGAAAGGTTTTTAACGAGGCAACAGATGAAGCGTCACCACCAAGTTTGAAGCGGCACAAGGGGGAGTCTTGAAGGATTTTGACTTATGTGTGCCTAATCAAACTAGGATTAGTTCCATGATTGTAATAGGAGAGAATGTTCTAAAATTCCTAGTCTTATTCGGAATAGTTTTCCTTGTAACATTTGAACATGTACTTTGTAATCCCTATATATAGGGCTCTTATTCTCCATAATGAAACACACAATTCTCTCATCAATCTCTCTCAATTCTCATATTCTTAAACAAATTTGACATTATGCAACAGATGTGATAACCATATACTCGTTGGTTATTTCTTTATTTTTTTTTTGTTGAACAATCATCAATTACAATTCATAATCTAAATACATACAATAGTTTGTTTAACTAATTTTCGTGTCCGCTATTTACGCATTCTTCTTGTATTTATCATTTGTTTTCTCTTCCGATTGTTTTCTTTGGTGGAGTTTTGGGTTTTATGTCCCCTCTTCTTTTTTGTACTTTTCTTTTCTTTTCTTCGAAATAAAATTCAATAGAGGGTGAGCCCTCTAGGCTTTTCCTCATTAAAAAAAAAAACTAATTGAATGTACAAGACACCATATGCACATGAAGCATTTCGCGTAATATTAAAATTATAAAACAATATGCACCAAACTGAAAAACCATATGGTTTGCGTTAGACTTCCCTCAATTTCTGTACATGTTACTAGGCGTGGACGCACAACCAACGTTTAAGGGGGGGGGGGGGGGGGGGGGGGGTATGCAACTGTGCAACGTTGAGAAATGTAGAGCATACTAGACCACCAATTTTCCGGTCTTTTCATTGCTTTTGTAACTTTGCAGTTTCTGTGTATGTCTGGCTTTTTCATGCTTTCGGTTTCTCAATTTCCTGCCAAACTAACCAGTCACTTTCTTCTAAACTCTTCTTCTTCTTCTCAGGCTCATAATTTTTCGTGTTCTTCTCCATTATCTTCCATTTATTGCGATCACTCTTTTTCTTCATTTTAAATAATTACATTCTTTTTGTGGCTAAGTAGCTTCGCTAACTGTTTTAAATAGGCCTCAACTCTCTTACTTCATGGGGTCGCGAATTCTGGTCTATCAGATTGTAAAGGTAAGTCCTTTATCGTATTTAGTTATACGAAGTTGCTTATGTTATTGATTGTGATGCTTGCTTCTTCATGAATATGTTCTGCTAAAAAAACTGAGGAAGGAAAAAGAAAAAGTGTCAAACTTTGAATTTTTCTGGTTATTGGAATCCGAAATTGGCTTTGACTTCTGAATTAAGTTCACTAATTTATTTATATTTTCTGGCTTTGTTGATGTGGGTTTCTGTTTTTATGTACAAAGGATAAGACTTTTAGCGTATGTAACTTGAATTTCTTAGGTATTTGTTGATTTAATTAGCACCGACTTAAGTATCAACTTCCTAGAATTTGCCTATTTAGTGTTAATTTTTATGGTGAATGTCAATTTTCTTGAACATTATTAGACTTGAGGTTCTTTTGGAATGATTGTTCTTGGTTATCCTCTCTGGTGTTTGACGAAGTGCGCTTCATTTAGTAAAGTTTTCTTTGTTTGCGGACTTTCTGTGTACTTTTTGTCCTTTATATTCTTTTGGACCTATTCTTAGTATTTTGAATTCCTTGGCTTTATTCTGTAGTATCTATGACTATGGAGCTTGTCAAGCTTACCTGTAGTGTAGACTGAGGTTTTGTTCCTCTTGAACAGGGTCATCTTGGATTTAGTTGGTTAGCTTCTGCTCTTGGTCATACGATGGACGAACAAAGTCTTGTTGCTGCAATCCCAAGCCATGGGGGTTTCACTTCTTTTCTGAGGAAATGCTTGTGTAGTGTAATGTCTGTTGGCCCCATTCCTGCGCACATCGCGTTCATCATGGATGGGAACCGAAGGTATGCAAAGAGACGGAACTTACCAGTTGGGGAAGGCCACAAAGCTGGATACTGGTCTCTCATGTCCCTTCTTAGGTACTGCTGGGAAATGGGAGTGAAGTATGTAACTGTCTATGCCTTCAGCATTGACAATTTCAAGAGACCGCCGGACGAGGTAAAAATTCTAATGGACCTTTTGCAGGAGAAGATTGAAGGCTTGCTTGACAAAAGGAATTATCTGAACCAAGCTGGTGTTAGGGTATGCTTCATTGGTAACTTGAAGCTTCTGAGCGAGCCTGTCAGGGTTGCTGCTGAAAATGCAATGAAGGCGACTGCCAATAACTCCAATGCTACGCTTTTGATCTGTGTGGCCTATACTTCGACTGATGAGATTGTCCACGCTGTGGAAGAATCCTGCAAGGAGAAAATGAATGAAATTCAAGTACCTAATGGAAGAAAGGTTAGCAATGGTGTGATTCATGGAGTCAAAGAGGGAGGGAAGGTTAATGGTGTGACTGAGACTGATGTTCACAAATCCTGCAACAACAATTTCGATGGAGAATTAGGTACTGGTGCAGTTTCCAATGGTAAGATCGAAAGAGTTGAAAAGGTGAAAAAGGAAAATGGAATAGTTAGTCATGTAGTTGCAAGCAATGGTCTTGTTGAAGAAGTTGAAGAGAGTGGGGAGCAGCAGCAGAAAATACCTCGAGTAAAGCTGGTTGATGTTGAGAAGCACATGTACATGGCAGTGGCACCTGATCCCGACATTCTGATCCGAACTTCTGGTGAGACCCGGTTGAGCAACTTCCTTCTTTGGCAAAGTAGTAACTGCCCATTGTACTCCCCGGCTGCGCTGTGGCCAGACCTGGGTTTATGGCAATTGGTTTGGGCAGTTCTGAACTTCCAGCGCAACCACTACTATTTGGAGAAGAAAAAGAAGCAGGCATAACATTCTCAATGCCACTGCTCCTCCATAGATCCACAGGATCATGATTAAATTCCGGGATGGGCTGTATTGTCAACCTAAATTTATGGCCAATATGCATGCTATGTATTATGTTGTTTCTGTTGTTTTTACATATCTATACATCCTAAATAACCATCTTAGTTTCTGTTGCCAAGTTCATAATGTATGTGACTTTGCCTCCAATTTGGTTATTCAAGTACTCCCACCGTTAAAACTGTCTGTCAATTTAGCCAAGAGGCGTGATAATGCAATAGTAAGCTTGTGCACTTCAACTTGAATTGGTCGATGATCGATTTAGCATCTCTGAGGATCAAGACCCATCTTGCTAGTAAAAAATGTCCATGCCAATAAGGCAATAATCAAAGCTTCATATTTGGCATGGTTTTTTTGTGCGCTTGAACTCTAATTGGAACTCAAATCGGAAAGCTTGTGCTTCAGATGCTCAACCACTGTCTCAGTTGGGCGGAGCCGCTGAGGCTTGGGTACTTGACCCATCATCTGCAAAGAAATTTGGGTACCACAACAAAAACCTATTTTCCTTCAATTTTTATTATTGCTGCAGAATGTGGCTCCTAATAGTCATCAAAGATAAACACTACACGCTGAAAATTTTTTCTTCTTCAATTGTCTTTGATCAAAAATATGGTCCCCAAATGCCATTACCATTCTATAGTACTCCATATCCATTCAGTTTTTTCTGTACAATGAATTCCCCAAATTCATTTAAAACATATAAAATAGGCACAACGCGACCATGAATACAGCAAGACGAGATATTGAGACAAAAATATAGCCTCCTTTCACAGATATTGTAACCAACAACTGTAAATAGTCCTAGAGTTTTACAGCCATATAATCAACTTTAGCAGCTGAGATATAATCCCTGTTCTGCCCTACTCAGAAGAACAAAGACAGAAAGGACTTCAGCAGAAGAATGGACTTACTTTACTTTATTATTGTGATCACTTGGTTACAATTCATGGCGGCCTACAGCTTTTTGAAAATGACGTAACAACCGCATCAACTTTTCTTTTATAAACATGAGCACTTTTTTCCGATAATCAACCTAACCTCTCTCTGGATGGACAAGATCAAAGCCCCAAAGTCTGGTTAACGAGTACATTCGATGACAGATGGTATCATGTTTGACGAAGTAAAACCTTTCATATTGAGACAAAAATGCTGGAAAAGAAAGCCCCTGGTACAAGGCAATACTATTACTAGATAGCAAACAGATTGATACGAAACAATAACAGAGACTAAAATTAAGTGGTCTAAGTTCATTGGCACATTGGTAGCCATCAATTTTCATCCACTATATTAACAGTAAAGTCTCCACCCACCAACTACAATTGATACTATAAAGATTGCTAAACCTTAACTAGACTATCTATCCCATTATGGCTCTCTCTGTGGTTCATGTTCTACTTCTTGCCCTCCTCTTAGCTAAAGCCACCTCTACCTCTCACCACCACCACCACCACCATCATCATCACCACGAAAAACTCAAGTCCCTCCACTTTGCACTCTTTCAACATGAGACCATTAACAAAACCGGATACATTGTAGTTAATGGTGTAGCCGGAACAGCTGTTAGTCAAACCACAACGCCTTTCGGCACCCTGTTTGCTTTCCAGGATCCGATGACTGTCACAGCCAATCGATCTTCAAAGGTAGCTGGGATAGCTCAAGGAACTTCCATCACTTCCAGCTTGGATGGGCTTGAGAGCATTTCAATTGCTAAGATAACCTTGCGGTTGAAGCACTACAGTGGTTCGATTTCCATTGTTGGAGGCACACATAATATCAAGCCTGCTGATCATCCTGTTGTAGGAGGCACCGGTGATTTCAAGCTTGTCCAGGGCTATGTGACATCATCTCCGGTCAATCTCATGGGCTTAACTGTTACCTACAAGATTGCATTCCACCTTTACTGGCCTCCCTATGCAACTCAAGCTTCTTAATCCTAGAGGTCATTCAGTATAGTGTTTATTTGTATCTGCAGTTTTTCTGTAACATTTTAAGACTTGAATATGAAAAATCTTAGATGAGTGATTAGATCATCGCGATTAAATCTAAAGAAAACAATAACAAAAATTAATTTCTTAAGATTAATCTTTGAATCAATCTGGTTTCATAAGTAAATACAGAAATTTCAAGATACAGCTTACAAACCACGTCCACGGTCATAATACCACTCGAAAAGCTTGAACAAGGTGCAAGCATTTACAGAAAAGTGTAATGGTAAGATTAGATGGGGTATTAACTTTCACGTATACCTGATCAAGAATTCAACACTACGTTGACACTACTAATCAAAGAATCAAATACTATGAAGCAACCAGGGAAAACTTCACAGGATATTGCATTGGCCGCAGCATTCTGATCCCCAAATCAAGACCGAGGCTTGTGCAGACGAGGTCTATTGCAGAAAATCCGCCCATTGGCCCTCACAAATGCAGCTATAGCCACACTTAGACCAGCCCACATAAATGAGAAGAACAAGTGCCGCAGATCGTACCTAACTGCAAATTATTGATAGACAGAATCATCATTTACTTGCAGAGTTGCAGAGATGCCTAAAATGCAATATTGTCTAGAAAACGAACCCACTACAAACCAACATTATTCCAGTCCCATCACTTGAGTGGTGATATTATCCAAAGCTAACTTAGTCACAAGATTTACTGTTTGTACTTACCTTGCCTCAATGACAAAGTCGCAAAAAAGAATCCAGTCAAAACGAATGACAAAGCCAGTGGAAATGACTGCAAAATGAAATAATGTGAGTTAAGAGACTGATAAAGGTCAAGAGTAGGTATTAAAAAACAATTTAAGTTTGCTCTTTATCCAAAAATAAATCATGTAATAGTGAGATTAGAGAAATCCTAAAAATCAGAATTTAATGGACATCTAAATTTTACTCACAGCAACAGCCTCAAGTCCTTTCTTTTGAGATGGTGCTGTCATATCTTTGCTGACCGAGACAATGTAATGTCCTTGCAGGAGGTCAATTGCATCCTTTAGGATTTCCACCAAAAGATGAAATTGTCAGCACATTAAAGTTGCAGATATTTACTTCATATAAAAAGATGCATGACATGTGAGTGATGTCACTCATATATGGATGGGAAAAGTTTTGGATATTATCAAGGAAAGAAATGGCAGTGAAAATTTTCACACACCAAAAAAAAAAAAAAGGGAGAGATAATTTCAAAGGAAGCAGACCTACCTGTTTAGTTCCATCACAGAAGTTATTGTAGTAATAGCGTAGAAGGGCATTGATCCCATCCTTGACCATTCCTTGCACTGTCCGCTGGCCACATCTAAGATCCAGCCAAATTGAACAAACTTAATACTAAGAAGACTAGGAATTAGATTTTCCTATCCTACTCTTAACGGCAATGCTCTAATCCTTGTACCAGCAAACATCTATGCTACATGTGAAAGATAAACAAGTTCCCAAGTGCAGAGTAGATCCATGGGAGTGTACCTTACAAAATCCCCTTTCAAAGCAGGAGTGCCAGAATATTGAATGCTTACATCATCCCCATGATCAGCCCACACTGGAAAACAGAAAGCATTAGAAGTAATACATGCACATCTGCAGACATGGTAGGCATTCTAACTGTAATAGAGAGAGAGAGAGAGAGAGATTGAGAGACAGGACTCACAAATTTTAAAGCATTCATCTAAATTGGGGTGTGAGCTAATAGTTTCTTCAGCAGCAAAAATGCCAAGCCTCCTAAGTTGGCATTCCAACATATTGCGGCCTATCATACTCTGCAGCCATGATACTTTCAGGGAACAAATGATGCAGAGAAAGGTATATGACTAGAACAATCAACAGTACTGGGTAAAAACAAAAAACAAAAACAAAAGAGTAGTAGTTTGGCTTAGGCAGCTAAAACATGTGGTTATTTAGTGATCAGATTATTTTCTGAACTCCAAAATAACAAACATTATTAAGAACCTTAAGATAATTTGTTCTTACCTGGGTAACATTTGTACGATCTAAGCAATCAATGCAATTGGTCCTTACAACTCCTA
The DNA here is from genome assembly GCA_024704745.1 of Rosa lucieae. Classification (NCBI taxonomy): domain Eukaryota; kingdom Viridiplantae; phylum Streptophyta; class Magnoliopsida; order Rosales; family Rosaceae; genus Rosa; species Rosa lucieae. The sequence continues at coordinate 8,841,150 of CM045493.1, forward strand.
ATTGCTCCTTCATTTTCTCACCATTTTCATTCAACAAAAGATACCTACATTTCAATCATAGAAAATACGCGAAAGAAGAGGTAAGATTACATCCTCATATCGTTAGTCATTAAGCATGTAAATGAGTTATGATAAATACATCTTCACACATATGCATGGCTGCATGGGAGTAGAAAATAACAGAATGTTTGTCTAAATATTGAAAGAACTAGGTTTAGTTTATTTCATCAACCATCACTTTTGGAAAGTAGTTCTAGAACATTTTCCTAGTAACTCTGAGGACTTTATATGGTTTTTTCACTTCATCAACTGTCAGGAATAAGAAAGAAAATTCGGCAAAAACTACCCTCAAACAGGTTAAATGAGATAGCAATTCTGTTCTGGGTGTTAGCTTGATATGTAGTTGGGGTGTTAGCTTCATATGCAGTTGGATCCTCAGCTGACAATTCAATCCAAGAGGTCCTGGGTTCAAAATCGCTTCCTAGTTTCTCAGTTACTAGTTAAGTGTAGGAGGAGATGCACAGTGCATTATATGTTCATGACTTCAGTGTGCAAGAGCAAGACTGGAGGAGGTTGTTAACTTGAAATACATTGTTGCTCGGCTGTTAGGGAATCGAGCAACAGTGTATTTCAACACTTGGTAATTACAGTCATAGTTTGTCACATACCTCGCATCTATGTTAAATTCACATCAAATATGAAATTTTTAATACCCGCAGAAAAACTGGTGTCTAGGACTAAAATATTTAAGCTGAACTAACCCTCAAAAAGTCAAAGAAACTTTGGAGCAGCAAATAACTACTGAAACAATAAGTACTTTGATACATTTATCAAGTTAGTCGGTTAGATATTGATTACCAGGTGATGGAAAACATACCCATTTCTGTCGAGAAAATCTACTATTTGTTCATAAAGGATAGAGAGGCGCTCAAAATGGACGTGTCCACAGATATGATGAAAATCGAAGTGCCAATATCTACAATATTCAGCAGGTATCACCATGAGACAGATCTATTTTGACAGCTAGATAAAGAAAAAGGCTTTAAAAGGATGGCATGAAAGAAATTCTACCTGAGATCATCACTAACGATATGCTGCATTGCATTTGCAAATTTTTCACTCAAGCGTCCTTCACCTCCATGCTGGCAAGATAATAAACTATCAGGAGAAATAATACCCAAAGTTGTATGCTTATATATGATCTATAAACACATATATGCATATGCATGGATATAATTGCCTCCACGTGTGTATTGCACAAGTGTGCATATATATCATGTATTATCAGATATTCCACAAAATTTGGCAAAGAAAGTGCGCACCGTGTTGACAAGATCAACAGCTAACACTGCCCCATACTTTTTTCTTAAATCCAGAAAATGCCTCTCTGCCACTCGCGGCTGCATAACATACAGTGAACTAGAAGTCAAATGGAGAGAAAATGCTAGAGATCAAGAATAATAGATAAGAGCTAACTGTCAACTCACAGCTTCCTCAAGTCGCACAATTTCGAACTTAGGCTTATATGTCAAATCAACAATTTGATCCCAAAGCAATGGAATTGAACCCCTAACCTGTAAAAAACAATTACAGCCGTAAACATGAAAGATTACACAAATGGGTAAAGGAAAAACTTGTGGGGAAGAAAGCATCTTTGATCAGAACCAAATCAAAAATTTTGCAAACATGCGCTTGTAAGTCTGCTCAAAGATCCTGGCAAGCCTTTATCTTTGCAGTCTTGAAACACTTTTGTTAATATTAACCATTAAATCTTTAATGTCCAACAGGGTAGAATTGAGAATCATGATGCATGTTCTAGTAATTTTTAATCAGTCTATAATGGTCAGAAGAGCCAAACAAGCCATTTGACAGGTGATACTCGGGAAATTGCATCTTGGTCCTCATGGTGGGCATTAGTAGTATTCCTTGTATGTCCAAAATCTAAAAGTCATAGTTCCCATCAAAAAGAAAGTTTTGGAGGGGCCAGTGTGTTTGTTAGCGGCAGATAAATATCACATTTCAATTGAATAGGTAAAATAATATATCTCACCACATGCATGGAAAAAAAAAATGAAACCTACCAAAAGTTTTGCATTTTGATACGGGGTAATGTAGGTACCTACTACCTTCTATCTCATTTGGGGAATGGTTCAAACTTCCAATTCTTTTATTTTCCTCATGTCAAGGTAAAACTAAAAGGAGCAATTAATGTTGTTGAAACTTGCAAGAACTACCTACCTATACACGTTCAAATTAGGCAAAATTCTTATGACAGTAATTTTCAAATGATCTCAATTCTTATTGCTACTTTTAGCATTAAGGACAAATTTATCACTGAAAAAAAAGGAGACCACACAGACATAAAATCCACAACACAATTACATATGCACAATTAGGCATACATTTTACCTGGACAAATGATGCAGTAAACCCATTCAAGTGCATAATCTGCTCTGTTTCCACAAAATTTGCTACATAGCCATCAGGATCAGCTCCTCTTCTCCACATCCGAGTACCTTCCAAGAAATGCTAATTATATTCGACTAGGTTGACAAAAACCTCTACATCCCAAGTTTTAGCATACATATAAGCCTGTTGGATATCCATATCCATAGATCCACACCATAAACCACTGGCTTTTGTACTTCCTAGTTCCTACTATTGCAACTGAGTCAAGTTCAGCAGATCATTCTCAAGGTATTCAAGTACTTTCTAATAGTACAATTTGACCATCCTATTTCAGTTTTCTGGTTAAGGTAGTCCTTTCATAGCTCAAAAACTTTAAGACCATGCAAAAGCAATATTTGAAATAGGCTACAGCATATACTTTTCCTAGTAGATATTGTGTTATTTAAAGTCAAATATATTACAATTAGACTTACCATTTCGCCTAGTGCATCTCCTAGCAATCAGAGTAACATCGACAATATCTTTTCCAATGGCTGCTTGAAAATGATGAAAGCCTGAAGATCAATTAAGGAGAACCCACAACTGAACAAGAAACAGTTTAAAAATTCAACAGCAGCACACACAAAGGAACTAAACAATATGATGCGTGTATATGTAATATGTCTTGGCGCATCCGTGTGTGTGTGTATATGCAGGCACATGGGTGAACAGCTGAAAGTTGAAAGCAAAAACGACAGAAGGATACTGCCTTGAACAATAGGAAGTAGGTATGGATCAAGCTGCAAACAAAGACCATAAAGATGATCAGCAGTGACTAAATTGAGAAGTAAAAGTTCTGCAAGAAAATGAGTATCTAACAGCATAAACTTTGTGATAATCTAACCCCACCTTGTTATCAATGAGGTTCTCCAACATATAATTGTTCCAAAGAAATCTAGGCTCTGCCTGTGGCATAACATTTGGATGTGAGATTGAATCTAGGACCAAACATACATACAGATATGTAAAATCATCAGTCAGACATAAACAAGGACTTACCTGTCTCCAAAGAGGAAGCGATTTAGATTCGCCGCCTAAATCATTCAATCGTTGCGAACTGCAATATAAAAAGATTTTATTCGTCTTTCTCATGGGGGACTGGGGGGCAACTTAATTTGGAAAACAATTCACCTCAGTGTTAGATTGGCCTCGTATGAGAAGTACAGACCAGGAGTCCTCTCTGCTATATTTAGCAGCGCAGAAAACTCGGTCTCCATCTTTTTCTGCCAAAGAGGTACAAGATTATTGTAGTAGCCACTCTCCAATATTTTTAAAAAAAAAAAAAAAAAAAAAAACTCAGTACGCACACCCATATAAGGGAGAGTAAAAAGCAAGGGTCTAGGGCAACGCAACAAGAAATGTACCTGTTCTGCAGGGGAGTTCCTTAAAGAATGGTCACAGGGAAAAACCTTAAATGACGAAACTTTATAGATAGGATGCCCCAAGTAAGAACCAACAGATTGCCGTTCCGTTATAACCATCAAATATGACCCTATAAAGCAAAATGATGATACAACAGCATCAAAGAAATCCCAACACCAGAAAGAATTACATCATATCTTCTACATTACTTTATTTGCAACTAAAGCATCACAATTCTAATCCGAGTACAAGGCAATTAACGTTACCTGCTACAAGCTTGAGCACCCCAACCACACCGAAAATAGTCCGAATTTTCGGAACCCGAACAGAGCTGGATTCCGGAAGCTTCTCTACATATTTAGAAACACAAAAACAGTAAAAGCTCTAAATCACAATTGATCAAACTATAAATCGGAAATTCTTGCGCAAACCCACCAATGAGACTCATGGACCCGTCGACCCGGCTGACCGCCAAAGACGAGCCGTTGGATCCATCAGTGGGCTCGATCACATACTGATCCGGAAACTCCCATAGCCGCATTCGCGTGTAAAGCTTCGGCCGCCCAGCTTCAGCTTTCTCCTCCGTCATACTTATCCCACGCTGCAAAATCAACTCTCACATTTACAAAACCCAGCCTATCAATTCGAAATGGTCTGAGTTAGGTGGAGAAACGAACCTGTTTCAGAATTGAGATTCACGATCCAATCTCTCTTTTTTGTCTGTGTGAAAAGTGAAAAGTGAAAAGTTATGGGAGGGAGCAAAAAGGCTAAAGCTCTTGGGGAGAATTGACGAAGTAAAAAAGGGAGTAAGGCCGCGTTTGGGTGCGTGGCTATAGATACGCAGAAGCCGGAAATGGACCCTGTCTAAAACGTAACCGAAATTTTGGGCGGAAACTCCCAACTGATTTTTGATCACAGAATAATGGAGGAGAAGAAGAAAAAGCGTGAACATGATGACGTGGCCGTCGTGGTGTGGAATCAAGGCCGTTCGATCTGAATACTGAGTGGGGTCAACTAGTTACGGTTAGTGACTTTTTTTTTTTTTTTTACTTTTTGCTGGATCGGGTAACTTTTGTAAACCATGGAAACGTGGAATTCATGTTCTACATATTTTTTACTGAATTTATTTGTTTATTTTTTCTAAATCGAATTATTGAATTTATTTGGTCAAATAAAAATTTATCTGTGGATATAATGCCTGTAATAAGTCTATATTGATTTTTCAGCTACTTAGGTAGAAAATTGCTCTCTCTATTTGATGTATTTTATTGCGTAGAATAGACAAGATCGATCATACTACCAGTTATATGAACTTGATGAAGATTACCCTCTATTAGATGTATCTTTTTGTGGGGAAGCATGATTGATCATATCATTGGTAACTTTTTACATAGCTTGGGTTATGTCAACTGCTTCATCAAATGCAATAATGCATTATATTGCACCCCCTACTATCATTTTTTTTTCCTGCGAAAACTAGGTCACTTTTTATTGCATTTGATATTATTTTTGTCATTTTTCAATTGATTGAAATTCTATTTAATCATTAATAAAGTGATTGACTATTTTAAAATATATTGCATACTATCTATGAAAAGCTACCTACCAAAGAAAATTACCATATTTAGAAATTGAATTTTTTTTTTTTTTTGAAATATTAGATTAACAGCCAAAGGCTAAAGTCTACAAAGTTTACATAAGCCATCCGGCAAGAAAATCCGAACTACCTATCTAAACCAAAGCAAACTCTTAAGAATCACTGGGATGCTCACATTTAAGCAAGCCTAAACAAGAATTGAACAAACCTCGCCTCCTACAGAAAGGAAATCATTCAACTAGTCCTAACTTGCCAATCACGCAATTGTCGTACAAACTAAAAACTAGAAACTCATAGAAGACTCATAGAGACTTGTCCCTGCTCACATAGGCTCATACCCAACAAAAATAAATTAGTAAATAACTAGTTCCCTCCCTTTCGAGTTGGAGCTCATACCATCAGATACCTTCTTCACTTTCTCTTTCTTGGAGGCTTTCTTCTCTTTCACAACCTCACCAAGCAATGCAACTCTTTTCTTCTCCCCATATGGCAATTTGTTTCTACTGCCCACAGGACAGCTTCGCTTCCTCTTTCCACTTCATGAGCTACCTTCCTCCAGCATAGGAACCAAGCCAAGGCTTTCCTGCTCCAAATTCAAGTTGCACTTGTCCACAGCCAAACTAAGTTTCAGTTTCTTTGGAGATATAGTCACCCCATCATCAAAGCGACCTCTACGCTTCCCAGTAATCCTTTCCGGTGTCATGGCATCTTCTTGCAACTCTCGAATCACCACTTCACATCGAGGTCTAGTCAAGAAGGAATTCAAAGTCGGTTCCAAAATTGTACTTGGAAGAGGAGTCTTGAAGACTAGGGTTTGACTATGAGCCAAAACCCTAGCTTGCAATCCCGAGACACTGGCAGCAGACCGCCCCGAACTGGAAGCCCCTGACTGCAGTTGTACCCCTCTAGCCATCACCGGCGCTGCAGCTGCTTGTTGTGCCCCTAAAACAGTCTTCTCCGCCCTATCCTCATCTTCCTCCAGCGTTGGCCCTGAGCAAGGTAGGCCAACGTGAATCACCAAGAAACAGATGGAGCAACGACCAAACAGTTTATCATATTTAAACTAACACAGGAACTCGACCTTGTCCTCCACCCAATAGCACCACTTGAAGGGCAGCGGCTTGGTCAGCAAATCTCCACTCACATTTACAAAATTATTTGTAAATGTGAGTGGAGATTCTAAATTTATTTGTTTATTTTTTTTAGATCGAATTATTGAATTTATTTGGTCAAATAAAAATTTATCTGTGGATATAATGGCTTAAATAAGTCTATATTGATTTTTCGGCTACTTAGGTAGAAAATTGCTCTCTATTCGATATATTTTATTGCGTAGAATAGATAAGGTCGGTCATACTACCAGTTATATGAACTTGATTTAGATTACCCTCTATTCGATGTATCTTTTTGTGGGGAAGCATGGTTGATCATATCATTGGTAACTTTTTACATAGCTTGGGTTATGTCAACTGCTTCATCAAATGCATTATATTGCATCCCCTAGTATCTTTTTTTTTTTTTTTGTGAAAAGCCCTTAGTATCCTTGCCAAGTCACCCTTGTTTTTTTTTTTTCCCTGCAAAAACTAGGTCACTTTTTATTGCATTTGATATTATTTTTGTCATTTTTCAATTGATTGAAATTCTATTTAATCATTAATAAAGTGATTGACTATTTTAAAAGGGTGGTGCTATTCACACACCTTTTTTCTCTATTCACACACCCCTTCTAATTTTCTATTACTTTAATTCAATATTTTTTATAAATTACCCTAACTACCCTCCCTTGTAAATCTTTTTCTTTTTTCCATGTGGCAATTCAATCATGAATCAAACATCATTATACAATAATTCAAATTTTTTTATCTATAAATGAAGGAAGAATAATACTTTTATTAAGTAGAAAGACCTGTATTATTAGACAAATAATATGCTTCCCTGGTAATCACTTTCACCCAACTGAATCCAAATTGTAAAGTTTGTTCTCATACTTTGCAAAGTACCAAACTCAATGCTTGTTTGTTTATGACACTTAATCAAGGTGCATCATCCTCAAATCGAAAAAAAAAATGGAATCAGCGTTTTATCCACTTTAGCCACAAGCTTCCACATTGCAGCTGATAATGTACACAAAATTTGGAGATGCTCTACATAATATTGAATGGAATGAGTTGCAATCTTCGTGTTGGGAAAAAATTATGTTCTACTAGCATAATATAGTAGAACAAATCATATTTATAATCATAAGACCATCATTATTAGGCTGTTGTAAAGTTCTATAGTTGCTCAATGGATTCGAATACACCAAATAATTTCAGTTAGAATCTTACTAGGAATAATATATTCAAAGGGGCTCGAATGATTACTGAACTCATTTTTTTTTTCCATGACTCCATTGCAAATCAAATGTAAAATTTTCTCAAAAGATGGGTCTAAAGTTTCTTGTTCTATCACGATTAAACTTCAAAATATCATAATAGAGAGATAGAATGACTATATTAGAGAAGTTTTTGATGAAAAAGAAAAGAGGGAATCGAAAAGAGTTTTAATGTCCTCTGTGTTTGCGGGAAAATAAGAGTTTAGGATTTGAGAATAATTGACTTGTCGAATAGAAAAAAGAAAAAGAAACATAATTATAAGGAAGGGTAGTTAGGGTAATTTTTAAAAGAAAATTGAATTAAAGTAATAGAAAAATAAAGATGGTGTGTGAATAGAGAAAAAAGGTGTGTGAATAGCACAGATATTGCATACCATCTATGAAAAGTTAGTTACCTACGAAAGAAAATTCTAAATATAGAAATCCAAATGCATCCGACTGACTGGCATACAAGAATCAATTAAAAAAAAAAACTACAGCTTTATATAAAGCCATTTTACATATTTATCTGGTTCAGAAAAATGTAAGAATTGATAATGCTCAAATAGATATTGACTCAAAATATATAAAAACATAGAACAAGCAAAAACATATGCGCTTATTCAAAATGAAAAAGTACTGTAGCAAACTTGTTCAACGGCAAAAAACATACACAACTCCAAACAACTATGCGCTTCTGAACTCCACGACATGCACAATATATAGAAAAATGAAACCTAGGGTTCATCCAACCAAACCTGCCCCAGCACCACCAGTGTCGTCCATATCATCGTCCCCAGGAGGGAGCTTGTTCAGATCAATCAATCTGTGTTTGGATTTTGCATTGAATTTCATTCCCTTCATCATCTTCAACCAAAGTGAGATCGATCAATTATCTCAGACATCCCTAATATGACATAACAAAGTGTTAGAAATGACAATAAACATAGGAAGCAAAATAATTAATTAATTAAAATTAGTGACATGCATGCATAAGCAAGCTAGCTCCAATACTACTGGATTAAACATAGGATTAATTATTACCTCTCTGACCAGTTTCTACGAGCCCTTTAAAGTTTTAACTTAGGAGGGTTAACCCCTGCCGGAGGCTGTTTCGGGTGAGACCTCATATGCTCCAACTGGTTCTTTCGACGCTTACGTTGCAAAGACTCTAACGTGCTTGACTTAGCTTGGGCAGTGGTTAGCTGGTCTCCGAGGTGAAGCTAATAAGCTTTTTCCCGTGACGTCGGGACATGCAATATGTCAGCGTGAGTCATGACTTAATGTTAGAAATAGAATATATTGTACGTAATTATACTGTAGTTAGTACTTATGTAAGACCCCGGAAATTCGTTATTTATGCCTTGGAATTTCCTTGATTTAATAAAGTATTCGTTAGTACGATTTCATGGTTCGAGGGTGGAGTGAAGTTATTTTCGGGCGATTAATTATTCGAATTGCACATTTTAGGGGGGTTACGAAGTCGACTTTTTATACGTACGGAATTGGGAAAAACTTCCTTCATGAAAGTTGTAGAGCTCGTCGATACGAGTTCGTGCATATGCGGAACGCAAGAATCGAAATTCGTATGAAGAAGTTATCGCGTTTGGAAAAGTTTCCATTTTGGGTATAAAAGGATAAAACCCTAGCTATTTTTGGAAGGTTGCCAAAAATAGCCGGGTTTCCATTTCTAGAAACCAACCTCTCTCTCTCTCCTCTCCCCGAGCCGAAACACAGCAAGTTTTCGGCGGCTCATTTCTCCCTCCTCCGGCCACCAAACCACTTCCTTTAGCTTCGCATCGACCTTACGCAGCTACCGATGGCAGCCTTGTGCCGCCTCGTGGCCTGTATCGGCGGCGGGAGCTCGGTTTCGGTTTGAGCCCGTTTTGAGTTCAACGTCGATTTCTCCTTGTACCGGCTACTAAAACTCGATTTTCTTGGCTTGTTGAACTCGCCTCAACCTCCTGATCAAGCTCTAGGAAGGACAGCACCTGAAGTGAAGGTTTTCTCGTTCGTCGGAGCTCTCGCCTGTTTCTGGAAAATTTCCGGCCAAACCGGACTGTTTGAGGTATTTTCGATCACTTCCACTTGTTTTCTGACTTCGTGCTAGTTATTAAAGTTTCTCAGATCGATGAAACGAAGAGGAGTAGCCTACCCCCAACGCCGTTGGCGGTGGTCGGCGGCGGCTCTGCCTCTAATTCAGGCGACCATTTCCGGCCACCTCAAGGGTATTTTCTGCCCATTTTTGTGTTCTACATGTTTATACAATCATTACGATATATAGCATGTGAATTTTGGAGATCGTATGATTAAGTTATGAATTTTGACATTTCGATCGATTTCGATCGTTCGATTTGTGATCTGTGAAGATCAGACCGTCTGATGGACTTGTTGTTTTATTATGTTGATCGTATGACTGTCCCGATGACTTTGTGTGGTCACGGGCGAAGATCCGACCGTTGGATCTTCGTGATAATTTAGGAGGATAATCCTAAAGGCGATCTGTGAGGATCCGACCGTTGGATCATTGTTTAATTTTTGTTATGAGTTGTTGGCTAAATTCAAGTCACATTTGATTAGGTGTTTGACGGTTTGATTTGGCGGACGATTTGTGATTCATATTTTGGGCTGTATAGAAGACGCAGCTGGATTGGAGGTGAGTAAATCTCACGGTGTTTCGGTTGATAAATTAGTTATGTTTAATTTAGTAGATTTAATTGTTAGCATGCAAAATCATATTTATCAAAATAAATTATTTGTTTTTAAATATATGAAGATCGACAATGGTTCATGGGTAAGTTAAAACAATGTTTTGTTATAAAATGATTTTTCGAGAGGAATAACTTATAAAACTATAGTTGGTATTAGTAGTCATTCCTGCGTGAATGACTACGTATATATATATTTACGTGGAATCTATATATTGGATGGAGTGACATTGTGATATGAGTGAATTGTGATTTATTCATAATATCGTTTTGAACTGTTGCTTATTGTGTTGAATGAATAGTTGTGTTGTTGAGACTAGTTAAAAGTTGGAGTTGAGTGTGTTTGTCGTGTCGAGGATTGAGGCAAGTAATATCGTAAAGGTGAACCTTGGCCAAGGTGACACATTACGATTCAGTTAGAGCTCTAGTCTGTCTACCAATGTACTTCTTGGGGAATAACTTTGAGTTATTGTGTGCCCTTGAGTACAATATACTTCTTGGGGAATAACCTTAAGTTATTGTGTGCCCTTGGGTATATTTGTTTAAAAGAGAGTGTGGGTGTCCTTTCTTTTGTTGTCCATGTGGGACTTGGTTTCGAATTAATTGTGGAGGTGATATTGTTTGTTTTAATGTAATCTCCTGAACTAAGTTTTTATGCAGGGATTACTATGATTTCTTTTGTTTGATTTATTATTACAAGCATTTACTCATTTCGGGAATACAATTCATCATGTGAGTGATTGATGTGATTGTATGAGTGTAGCGGTATACAATTCATCATGTGAGTGATTGATGAAATTGTATTAAAATAGTATTTGGAGTTAATTGTGTAATTGGAGTTGTGGGAAAAGAGATAAAATGAATTGAGAGACAGAGCGTGTGGGTGTTAGTTGGGTTGAAATGATTGAGCATGATATTGATTATTATGAACTTGACGTTTGTGTTATGATGATTGCTTATTGATTTTATTAGACAGAGATAGTGAAAGCATGTTTTTGTGGAATTAAATGTTAATGCTTTAATTGTCTCACGAATTGAGGAATTATAAGCATGAGTGACGTGAGTCACTTTAATTGAGTTTACTCATACGGGCTGAAAAGCTTACCGGGTTTGTTTTGTTCATTCCCGGTGCACTATTTCTATGGTGTATGGGTTTTTGTGCAGGTTAGATTATCGAGTAACCGTTATTGAAGCTGAGGTGAACTTTCCGTCACGTGGGTGTAGAAGGGCACTTATACTTGTAGTCTTCCGCTGTGCAGTGAGTTGGTGAGTGTGGTTACAAGTTGAATTGATATTCAGTTTAATTTGTAAACTATTGTAATGTAATATGTGACTCTAAAGAACGAGTCGGTATTAACATTATGAGTTCAGTTTGGTTGTTGCTTGGTTTTAATGAAAAATTTTCTTGTGTTTGTTCTCGCGTTTCGAATTTTGAATTTGTTATTCAAAATTCGGGGCGTGACAACTTACCTGTTGTATTCCTGTAAATCTTCTTTATATACCTCCACTGTAAGATGAATCAAGTATCAGAACATTCATTCTCTATATCTCGTCTTATTTGACTCAATAGACTATAGTTAACTCAAAAGCATTATTCTCCAATGGTGGTGGTGTCTGGCTACTTCCATGCTGACGGCCGCCTGCTTCTACCGGAGTTGTGGACTCTCTAAAGTTGATCGTTTCGGGGACATCCATATAGATTAATCTCTCAGCAGTGATAACCACTGAACCATCAGAGCGCTCGTCGGGAAAAGAAGTAACGACTTCGGGGGTGTCAGGCACTGCATTAGTCTCGTCCTTGTTTGCGGTGGTGGTGTCGTTACCATTTTTGAAGGGGCTGAAAGCAATAACTAAGCACTATATATAAGAATGAATGAGTCCAAGACTAGTCAGAAATGCCAAGCAATGTGGTTCAGTGAATCGACAGAGGGTGCCTTATATACCGTTGGTCCCGTTTGAAACGGAACTTTATTATAGTTCTGAACTATGGTACACGTAGTGGTCTGTGTTGATATTATTGATTTATATGACGTGTATTTATTTTTGATTAGTTCTCATAGTTTATTTGAGTCATATTATTGGCCTGAACCACCGCATGGCATTGCCATGTTATAATTCAGGACCATAGAATAATTACAACAGGGAAATAGATATCATTTGTTTGAGAAGGAAGTAGGACATGTCGTTTGATTAGATTTTGCATATCTATTATCCGGTGAATTAGCAAAAGTGCAAATATACACACACAAAAATTGTAAGAAAGTAATTACATGAACCATTACCGGTTTTTCAAGTTCAAATACAATGAACCAGTGAAACGAAATCCTTATTAATCGTTTTAAATAAGGTGAAATGTCTCACGACTAACAAGGTTTAACCAAAATATATAGCATGTCACTAGATTAGATTTTGCATATTTAGGAAATTAGTAAATTTGAAAACATATAGGAACCAAAATAATAAGAAATTACTATTGACCCATTACCAGGTTGTCTAGTTCCATACAATGAACTAGTGAAACTACATCCTGTTGAAGGAAAACCTAATTTGTGTTTAGCCCAAACTCTAGGTTACTTGACCTAGTGGTAATAGGATTTAATTAGAAGGATCTAGAATCCTAATCAATGTAGAATTCCTTTCCTTGTATGATTGAGATTCTATGCATTGTAATCCTCTATATAAAGAGGCCCCTATTATTAATGAGAATACACAGCAAATTCCTCTCAAATTCAGTTTCTCTACAACACGTTATCAGCACGAGCCCTAACCCTGAAACCCTAAATTCGTAGCCTTCAAATCCCAGACACCACCGCCGCCCACCTTGAAGATCTCAACTCCAGGAGTCCAGAACCGGCGGCCTCACCCCCAGAACCGGCCGGCAAACCACCGAACCGGCCACCGGAAAAAGCAAAGGTTCCCCTGCCCGGTTCAAAGCTTTTCTCACCACCTCCTGCAGCCATACTCGACCACCTGCAGCGACTCCACCCCAGAAACCCGGAACCGGAAATTTCATCACCAGAACCGGCCAAAATTCCACCGAACCGGCCACCGGAATCCTCCTAACCTGAACCGGCAGAAGAAGAAAAGAAAAAAAGAAAAAAAAGGGAGGACCTGTGCAGCCCACCTGCTGCAGGCCCAAACCCACAGATTGAGCCCACGTGCAGCAGGCCCCAACCCAAGCTGCCAAGCCGCCAAGCCACCAAGCCGCCAAGCCGCCAACCCTTCTGCCACGTCAGCACCGGACCTGCCACGTCAGCACCCGGTCAACGACCGGTCAACCCTCCGGTCAACGACCGGTCAACGCCGGTCAACACTTTCCGGCGACTTTTCCGGCCACTTTCCGGCGACTTCCGGCGACTTTTCCGGCCACTTTCAGGCATCTTCCAGCGACTTTTCCGGTCAGCTACAGTAACTTCCGGCCGCTACAGTAACTTCCGGCGACGACTTTTCTGACCATCTTTTAAGGTAATTTTTTCTAAAAGTTCTCGTTTTTGAAGTTCTTTTTCAATTTCTTCTTCTTTTCTCGGGGACTTCCAAAATCCCTTCTTCTACCCCCTTTTCTCTACATAGGGGAGACCAAAAGCCGAACTGTGGGGGTTCGCGCTCACTCCAAGCTTAGAGCTTGTAGAGTCCTCCAAACTTAGAGTTTGTTGAGAAGAAAACGATCGACCATATACATCGTCGTTTCAATCTAATCCAAAACCCCTCTTGGAATTCGATTTTCTTGGAAGCGACTACGCTCAGAAAATCCTAATTTCTTGGAAGCGACTACGCTCAGAAATTTAATAGTTTTTCGTGGTAGCCTTTTCGCTCCGAAACTAACCCTAATCTTGTGTTGTTTTTCAGGATGAGTTACCTGAACAAGTTGAGCTTTGTCCCACTCGAGACAACTGGCGCAGGATACCATAGGTGGGTCCGAGATGTGCGCCAACATCTTAAGGCTGATGGAATTCTGGAAACCATCCAAGAGCCTAGTCAGAACGTGCTCTCCATTGAGCAAGCTACTGCTTTTGAAGCAAAACAAGCTAAAGCCATAATTCTCATGACAAGGCACATGAATGACGCGCTCCAAAATGAATACCTCAATGAGGAAGACCCAAGAAAGCTATGGGTAGAACTAGAGCAGCGATTTGGCAACGTTCGTGACTCCCTGCTTCCTGATTTAGAAGTGCGATGGCATAGCCTCCGCTTTTGTGATTTCAAGTCTGTGCTTGATTATAACTCGGAAGCTCTTCGTATCAAGTCTCTGATGGAGTATTGTGGCCAAGCCATAACTGATACGATGTTGATCGAGAAGACTCTCTCTACCTTCCCCGTCTCTGCATTGATGATTTCAAAGAATTATCGGATTGATGTAAATGCAGGACGTATCACAAGGTTTCATGAGCTCATTGGCGCCATGAACGTAGCTGAAAAGCACGATAATATCCTTGTGAAGAACTATAATGCTAGACCCGTGGGAACTAAGCCTATTCCGGAGTCTAACTATAGTCGCGCCCCCAATGGAGGACGCAAGGAGCGAAACCCTAAGGATAGGGACAATTCTGGACGTTCTGGTCCATATATTCGCCCTAAAGAGGAAGGAAATCGCCAAGAGAGGCGTGCACGGAACCGTAGAGGTCAACGTGTGAGAGAGAGAGAGGCGGAGCCTCCGACCATGGTGGTAACGCCACCAAGAGGATAGGTCGTTCAAATCGCGCCCCAATGGCGCCTCGATCAAGGGAGCCTGACCATGATGATGTTTGTTTTCGATGTGGATCAACTGAACATTGGGCTAAAACATGTACCGCACCCCAGAATGTTGCAAACGCATACAAGACGTATCGTGAAGCAAGGGAAGCAAATTACATGGCACAAGATGATCAAGATGGTGATCTAGATCTAAGGGTGGAAGACTACAAGGATCAAGACCCAGAAATTGGCGATTTTGATTGAGTCTTTTTATTTTCAAGAGATGTAGGCGATTGCCATATTACTTTTTATTGGATTAGATTTTCTTTGATCATAGAAACAATGATGTATTTCGTTGGCTTATGAATAAAATTTCGAGTTCTTTTCATTATGACTCAATTTTGATTCTGAGCATATGACTTTGTGACTACGATGGCTAGACCATCCGTATTAATTTAAGGACATGGAATAGCCCAAGTTCCACTTGCCAAATGGCACCTTGATTACAGTTGTCGCAGAAGCTCTCTACGCTCTTAGGGCAAATAGTACCCTATGAATAGCCAACGAATTCCATGCGAAAATGCATGTAGAGAACGGAAATGAGTTCCTTTGCATTACCTCTAATGATTGCGAACAAAGACGCATCTTAGAGACGTTTATGTGTCTCTCTAGTAGACTTTATGTCACTATTCGAGCTATTAAATCCAATAAAGTTTTGAGAGAAGATCTCTTGGATTTAGACACATATTGGCTTTGTCACGACAGGATAGATCATCCTAGTCATGATATGATGATCCGTCTACAAAAGACTTCACATGGACATCATTTCTTTTGAGCAAAATGAAGCAAGATGACGCCATAAAAGGCGCCAACCATGGGCATAACGTCATGGTTGTTCCTCCTTGTGGCCATGACGCCATACATGCTAATTTCCATGGCTCCCACGCCATGATGGGAGATGTAGTCACATATTTTGCTTCTAATAGCGCTACAGACGCTTAGGCCTAACCAAACTCCTCATTGGTTGCTTCTAAGGCCTCTCGCTCGTTTTACAAAGCCCATTCCTTATGGAAATTAGGACTGAGACCGTCCTATGCAAAGGATATGACAATACTCATTCTGTTCTTACAAAGAATCCGTAGGGATTTGTGGATTGATTCAACCAACTTGCGGACGCTTAAATATTTCATGATGTTGGTTGACACGCAAACACGCCGGTCACGTGTTGTGCCATTGTCCACCTATAATGCTACTTATGCTACACTCCTAGCACATATCATGTGACAACGGGCTCACTCCCCGAATCATCCTATTCAGTCAATTGGATTTGACTATGCTAGAGAGTTTACATCGAAGACTTTCGATGGATATTGCAATGGGTTTGATGTTGGACATCACATTCCCATGTACACACCCAATTGGTCTCGTGGAAACGACTACGATGGTAGTCCGAACATTGGTAATGCGCACCAATCTTCTTACATCCGCTTGGGGTGATGCGATATCGCATGCAGCCATGCTAATTCGTCTACGACCTACCGCCACTCAATGTACCTATGCGTTACAGCTAGTGACTGGGTACACGTATTTTGTACTTACGCACATTTGAGTGAGCCATTTATGTGCCAATTGCGCCGCCACAGCGCTCTATGATGGGTCCTTACAGACGAATGGGCAACTACGTTGGATTTGCGCTTCCAACAATCGTCCGCCACTTAAATGCCCTTGCTAGGCGATCTCCTTACCGCTAGATTTGCGGATGTCACTTTGATGAGACAGTCTTCCCGTCGTTAGGGGGAGATAAGAACACGAATGTTCAACAGGAACGACAGGAATTGTCGTAGTCTGTCCCCACTATGTCTCATCTTGATCCCTGTTAAAGTGACGAGATCACACAAATATGCTGCAAACATGCCTGCAAGGAAGGACGTCCCTACGAGAGGACGTAGCGCCACCCTACACGGAGGTAGGCATGGCGCCAATGCCAAAGAGAGTGGCACTCTGGCGTTACAGGCCATGGCCCCAGCTAGGATGCGTGGGAGGCCCGTGGGTTCGAAGGATACTTTGGCACATTCCAATCCTTTAATCATCATGACTCAAAATCCGTCTCATGAGTATCTTCCGGGTTATGGTTATCGTTGGGGGACGCCTCAACGTCAAACCCTATTCCTGAGAATATAGAGCTCTATGAAACTTACACTAGTGTACATGAGACGTGGGATAGAAACTCCATCATAATTGATGATGTAGTTACGCATTTTGTTGCGCATGAGTTTGCTGAGTCCGATGATATCGAACCACGCTCCGTTGATGAATGAATGCCAACGTAGAGAGTTTTTGGCCTAAATGGAAAGATGCGATCCAGGTTAAGATGGATTCTCTAACGAAGAGGAAGGTTTTCGAGCTAGAGATGCCAACACCTCCTAACATAAAACCTGTTGACTAATGGGTCTTCGTTAGAAAGCGTGATGAGAAAAAGAGATGGTAATCTCGCCTTATGGCGCAAGGCTTCTCACAAAACGCCCTGGAATCGACTACGATGAGACATATTCTCTCGTAATGGATGTCATTGCACTCCACTACCCTGTCAGTTTGGTAGTTTCCGAATAACTGAACATGCAGCTTACAAATATGGTCACTACGTATCTCTATAGGGATCTAGATACGGAATATACATGAAGGTTCATGGTGAACTTCATTTACCCAAGTCAAGTGGCTCTAGACCATGGAGCGCGTTTACAAAGAGGTTGAAACGCTCACTAAAGTGACTACTTGATTGGGAAGGGATATGCCCACGCGTTTCTATAACAAGTTTCGGATTCTATCGCGGTTCATGTTGGACATGATCTTCATTAGAAGCCCTTAAAGAGTTAAGGGAAACCGCTGAACACTTGAAATCCGAGTTTGAGATGAAGGATTTTGGGAGAACACGATTATGTCTAGTTTGGAACTTGAGCATCGTGTCGATAGATGCTTAGGCATTTTGACAAGGTCAAGCCTTCAAGCACCCCCATGATCGTCCGTAGTCTTGATCCTGAAAAGGATCCTCTTCGTCAAAGGATGATGACGAAGATGTGCTAGAGGCAAAAGTGCCTTACTTAGTACAATAGGCGCATTATTGTACTTATCTCAATGCACAAGACCGGACATCTCATATGTTGTAACTTGTTAGCTAGATATAGCTCTGCGCCAACGCGACGCCATTGGATTGGTGTAAAAGATATCTTTCGATATTTGAGATGTACGATTGATATGGGCTTGTTCTATCCCTACGAAGAGATGATGGATTCGGACCCATCACACACCAGAAACGCCGCCAACGCTGGCCTGCGTTCTCTATCCCCATTCCAAAACGACATGTGTTTTGGAAGGTTTTGCTGATGTTGGGTATCTGTCTGACCCACACAATGGTCATTCCCAATCCGGTTAAGTGTTCACCATGGGAAAAGACCGTGACATCTTGGAGGTCTACATATTAGACCCTAGTCGCTATATCTTCGAACAATGCAGAGATCATTGCTCTTCACGAAGTGGTTCGTGAATGTATATGGATTGGATCCATAATTACGCATGTTCGAGTAGCTGTGGTTTGAAGTTACCACAGATGAGCCTACGAGCATTTAGGATAATGCTACTTGTTTTGAACAAATGAGGCAAGGCTACATCAAAAGCGACAACACCAAGCATAATCAGCAACAACAGACACTCCTCGAGATCAAAGTGAACTAGGTTCGATCTGAGGACAGTGAGGCAGACTTGTTTACTAAGTCATTGCCCAATACCACGTTCGAGAAACATGTGGCAAGAATTGACTTGCGGAAATTATATGAACTCCCATGATCGTAGTCATCAGGGGGAGGTGCAGACATCAGGGGGAGATGTCTACATGTTCGTCTCGAATCGTGAAGGGTGTGTTGTGCTCTTTTTCCCCTTCGACCGAGGTTATTTTTGTCCCACTGGGTTTTTGTTACTCGGCAAGGTTTTTAATGAGGCAACGAGAGAAGCACCGCGTTTGGGCAACACAAGGGGGAGTGTTGAAGGAAAATCTAATTTGTGTTTAGCCCAAACTCTAGGTTACTTGACCTAGTGGTAATAGGATTTAATTAGAAGGATCTAGAATCCTAATCAATGTAGAATTCCTTTCCTTGTATGATTGAGATTCTATGCATTGTAATCCTCTATATAAAGAGGCCCCTATTATCAATGAGAATACACAGCAAATTCCTCTCAAATTCAGTTTCTCTACAACACATCCTTATTAGTTGTAGATAATGTGAAATCACGGCAGGTTGTTAATTTAAGAGAGATTATTCAGAGCACCGTCGTGCACTTGCACCAACATAAATGAATGGTTAGATTGCATTAAATATACTTTTTATTTATTAAAAATAAAGTTAATAATAAATATCAAGGATTGAAATTCTTTTGTAAGCGTTGGATCACTTACACCGTCGGTGCATAGAATAATTTCTGTTAATTTAAATGTTGCATATCTAAAAAATTGACAACTTTGGTAATGTGTATGCCTAAAAATAGTAAGAGTTAAATATTGCATATCTGAAAAATTGACAAATTTGGTAAGGTATATATATGCACAAAAATAGTAAGTAGCTACACAAAGTTATCATTAGTTGGCAGCAAAATTTAAATATTATGAATCATTTGATATCATGGTTTTAAAGATTAAGACAATTTTTGCAAGGCAACTAATCGCCTACTAACAAGACTTAACTAAATGCAGCAGATCGTTGGATTAGATATTGCATATTTAGGAGAATTAGAAAATTTGGTGATATATGGGCAACCAAATAATAAGAAATTAACTACATTTTTTTACATCCTTACACTATATCCTTCTTCTTCTTCTTCTTTAGAATAAGAAGCCTTTATTGAAAATAACCAAAGTTACATAACACGGGAATGACCGATGGTGGACAAGAACTCCTCACTCTCCTCCCTAAAACCTAAACTAGTTATGGGTCCATCATCATAAATGACTTCCATGAGCCAAAAGGGCCTAACCCCTAACCAACCATAACGCCCAACCTCTCGGGTTACAGAGAATCTCAATAACACCTCGTAGACAACCGCCTGAAAAACCAACGCCCTATTCCACACCATGTCCCAAAGATACCGGACTACATGCAAGGATCGCTCGTCAGCACATTGACTATAAGATAAAACCGAATGTAAATCAACTCGTCCCCAGGAATAAAGCCATAACCATATGTTAGGGGCCGCACTTGTAATGCCACAAGCAACCTTGTCCAGGGTCATTAGTCAAGCCTTTGGTTGGTTTGCTTGTGTGCTAGGGATGTTTTGGTAATTTATAAATTATATAATTTATTTTATTTAGCATCTAGTCTCCTCGGCCTTTTTCATGTTTCCTCCTACCATGTTCATGTAAGTCCGATATGCTCTTTAGGGAGGGGTTCCTAGTCGACATAGTTTGGACTATGGAACTAGTATAGTTACGCACATGTACTTTTGCCTCCTTTACCGTCTTACCATCAATAAAAGAGGAATTATTCAATCATCTGTGTCCCGTCAGATTGCTCCATGATCTTTCCTTTCAATTATTCATTTGTTCTTCGTGGTTGCCAAACATTTATACAATTGTGTTCTTGCTTGCACTAGCACCTTTTTAATATCATGTGGTTTTCATTGTTCCTTGCAAGGTACTCACTTGGCTGACTTGCTTAATAACAAGTGCCGCGCGGTCCTCTTTGCGCATCTCAAAGTTGGCCCATGACAGTTGGTATCAGAGCCAACTCGGCTAAAGAAAGCTCACTACGATGACAGGCAAAATGACAAACCAACAAAGATTCGATTGGTATGACCAATAACTCGGAGAACTTGTGGGGGTGCCGGATAGATTGATTGATATCACTAATAGCCGCATCAACCTAGATGGGTTGGCAGCGCGGATGACAGAGGTGGAGAGCCTAAAGGACCGAGTTATGGCCTTTGAAAAATGTAAAGCTTGAGGAAGTGGAAGGGAGAGAAATGAGGAAGAAGCTCCCATTCCGAACGAGCAAATGGGGGCAATGAGTGATGTCTTTGACACACTCCAGGTGACCGTGGACAATATGACAGAAGATGTCCGAGCCACCATTGATGCTTTTAGAAACGAGCTGGTGGAGATGAATTCCAAGCTCAACCTGACCATCCGTGCGATGGAAAACCAACCTGTGACGGACTACAAGAAGGTGAAGATATCAGAACCTCAAGCTTTTGGAGGGGCACGAGATGCCAAGGAGCTTGAGAACTACTTATTTGAATGGAGCAATACTTCCGAGCAATGATGCCAGACTCAGAAGAGATGCAGGTGAACATGGCGACAATGTATTTGTTGAAAGATGCTAAACTATGGTGGAGGACCAAATATAATGACATACAAAGAGGGGTATGCACTGTTGACACTTGGAAGGATCTTAAGAATGAGCTCAAAGCTCAAT
Source organism: Rosa lucieae (assembly GCA_024704745.1). NCBI lineage: Eukaryota > Viridiplantae > Streptophyta > Magnoliopsida > Rosales > Rosaceae > Rosa > Rosa lucieae. Next base: position 8,862,747 of record CM045493.1, read on the forward strand.
TCTTCCCGGAGAATGTAGAATACATTGCTAGACGGAAACTAAGGGAGCTCAAGCACACCAACAACATCCGAGACTTTGTGAACAAGTTCTCTACACTCATGCTTGACATCCCGGACATGTCAAAGAATGATCGGTTGTTCTATTTTCTTGAAGGCTTAAAGCCATAGGTGAGGATAGAACTTCAGCGGCAAAGGTTCCAAGATTTGGCCTCCGCACAAGCTGCTGCTAAAAGGTTGACGGACTACACATTCGAAGAGAACTATACTAAGAAGACTCTGTCATTTTCGAATGCAAATGTCAACAAAAATAGAAGGCCTGGACAGAGTAGAAGTGGGGGAGCGGAGTCCAAATTTTCCAACTCAGGAGGAGGGGACAGGAGAGTAGCGAATACGAGGGACATGGCAACGTCCAAGCCTGCTGCCTCGATAGGGGTCTTCACCCCTCGACCTTTTAATCCCTAGGCTACGCTCCAAAGCCAATGGCATGCTTCTTATGCAGAGGACCTCATAAAGTGGATGAATGCCCTCATAAGACTGCCCTCTCTACCCTACAGGCTCATATTCAATCAAAAGAAATGGAGGATCAGCAAGAGCCAGAGGAGGAACCTAGTCACATGGGAGCTTTGAGATTCTTGGGTGCGGTGGAGAAGCGACCACAATCACCTAAGAAGGCCCAGGCTAAAGGCTTGATGTTCATAGATGGTAGTATTAATGGGAAAATATCCAAAAGCGTGATGGTTGACACAAGGGCCACTCATAACTTTGTGTCAGAAACTGAAGCACAGAGGTTGGGGCTGAAGTTGGAGAAGGATGTTGGCCGCATGAAAGCTGTGAAATCTAAGGCCTCACCCACAACTGGCCTATCTCGAGGGGTATCACTCAAGTTGGGTCACTGGCAAGGGAAGACTGACCTCGTAGTTGTTTAGATGGACGACTTTGATGTCATATTGGGGATGGAGTTCTTGTTGGCGAACAAAGCTATTCCCATTCCTAGTGCCCAACACTTGCTCATTATGGGAGAAAGGCCGTGTGTGGTTCCAGCAAGACTCGAACAACCAAGTGAACCCCATCTCTTGTCCGCTCTCTAGTTCAAGAAAGGGGTGAAGAGTCATGAGCCTACCTATGTAGCAGTTCCCCTGATAAGGGATGAGACTAAAGGAGAAGTGATTCCGAAGGAGATTGAGGGGGTATTAGAGAGCTATGTAGATGTGATGTCACCTGAACTTTCCAAAGAATTACCTCTAAGGAGGAGTGTGAACCATGAGATCGAACTGCTTCCGAGGGCAAAACCACCTGCAAAGGCACCTTACAGAATGGCTCCCCCAGAACTGGCAGAACTTCGAAAGCAGCTCGAAGACCTGCTCAAGGCAGGATTCATTAGGCCATCTAAAGCCCCCTTTGGTGCGCCTGTGCTGTTTCAAAAGAAGCACGATGGAAGTTGGAGATTGTGTGTGGACTATCGGGCTCTCAACAAAGTCACTGTGCGCAACAAGTACCACAATTCCTCTTATTGCAGATCTGTTTGACCAACTCAGTGGTGCCAAGTATTTCACAAATCTAGACCTCTGCTCGGGGTACTATCAAGTTCGTACTGCAGAAGGCGATGAACCCAAGATAACGTGCGTCACCCGTTATGGCGCCTTTGAGTTCCTGGTGATGCCGTTTGGGTTGACCAACGTGCCAGCCACATTCTACACTTTGAGGAACCAAGTCTTTCACAAGTACTTAGACAAGTTTGTGGTGGTCTATCTGGATGACATTGTGGTGTACAGCTCTACCTTAGAAGAACACGTAGAGCACCTGAAGCTAGTGTTCCAACGGTTGCGGGACAATCAGTTGTATGTCAAGCGCGAGAAGTGCTCCTTCGCGCAAGTGACCATCAAGTTTCTAGGTCATATTATTGAAAGGGGTCAAATCGTGATGGATATGAAGAAAGTAGAAGCCATAAAGGAGTGGCGAAACCCCAAGAATGTGAAAGAGCTACTTTCTCTTCTTGGGCTGGCTAATTACTATCGATGTATCATTGAGAACTACGCAAAGAAGACAACCCCCTTAACTGAGCTCTTGAAGAAGGGAGTGACATGGGACTGAAGTAGTGATTGTGAGAAGGCCTTTCAAGATTTGAATAAGGCTGTGATGGAAGATCCGGTCCTTGCCTTACCAGACCTGAATCAGCCATTTGAAGTCCAGACAGATGCTTCTGACTTCGCCTTAGGAGGTGTCCTGCTGCAACGGGAGCATCCTATTGCGTATGACAGTCATAAACTCTTGGAAGCTGAGAGGAAGTACACAGCTCTAGAGAAAGAGTTGCTAGCTATAATTCACTGTTTGAGGACATGGCGACACTATTTGTTAGGGTCAAAGTTCCTTGTGAAGACAAACAATTATGCCGTCAGCCACTTTCTGACCCAACCAAAGTTAACTCCAAAGCAAGCTCGACGGCAAGAGTTTCTCGTAGAGTTCGACTTCCAGTTCGAACACAAAGCTGGGCACACAAACGAAGTTGTTGATGCTCTAAGTTGCAAGGCCGACCTTGCCACTCTCAAGGTGTTGGCCGCTTTGTCGAGCAGTATCATTGCCGCAGAAATCAAGCAACGTATTAAGGAGAGTTTGGAGAAGGATCCCATGGTGCAATCCTTCATAAAAATGGTGAAGGAAGGGAAGAGTCGTCGATTTTGGACGGAGGATGGCATATTGATGGCCAAAGGAGGACAAGTGTTTGTTCCGCGAGCTGATGGACTACGAAGAATGCTCATGAGGGAGTGTCACGACACCCTGGATGGAAAAGAACCCACGCATTTCTCAAGCAGGTTACTATTGGCTCCAAATGCTGGACAATGTCACGGAATACACCAAGACTTGCTTAATATGTCAGCAAGACAAGATTAAGCGTCAAAAGACTCCAGGGCTATTGGAACCACTGTCTATTCCAACTCGCCCGTGGGAGAGTATCTCCCTTGACTTTATTACTAACCTCTCGAAGGTGGGAGACTTATCAGGCATCCTGGTGGTGGTTGACAAGTTTTTGAAGTATGCCACCTTTATGCCAACTCCAAAGTATTGCTCGGCGGAAGACACATCATGCCTCTTCTTCAAGCATGTGGTGAAGTATTGGAGTGTGCCTCAAAACATTGTTAGCGATCGGGACACTAGGTTCACGGGAACTCTGGACCGAGTTATTCAAGCTACTCGGGTCTGAGCTTAACATATCTTCAAGTTATCATCTACAGACTGATGGGAAAACAGAAAGGTTCAATGGGATGTTGGAGGAATACTTGCGCCATTTCGTTCATGCCAATCAACAGAATTGGGTGCAGTTGTTAGATGTTGCACAATTTTGTTTCAACTTGAAGAAAAGCTCATCCACCAACAAGAGTGCTTTTGAAATTGTCACTGGCCAACAGCCTCTCTTGCCTCATACTATGCAAGAAGTCTACAAAGGGGCGAATCCGCGTGCTTTCAACTTCACAAAAGAGTGGAAGACAAATGCCGAGATTGCTCAAGCCTACGTAGAAAAAGCGGCGGGGAGAATGAAGAAGTGGGCAGATCAAGGCCGCAAGCCCAGGGAGTTTAAAGCAGGAGACATGATCCTTGTCAAGCTGCTCCAGGAACAACTCAGGTTCCCGCGCTCCAGAGACAAGAACTATTCAGGTAGTATGAAGGACCGCTCCCCATCATTTCTAAAGTGGGGAAATGTTCCTACAAAGTCGATATTCCCGCCTGGATGAGAGTTCACCCCGTCTTCAACGTCAACAACCTCAAGCCGCAACAGCCAGACAGTGAAGATCAAGCACGCAACCAGCCTGTTAGAGAGCACGTCGACATCGAACCACCCAAGCTGAAAGAAGCGGAGGAGATCCTAGCAGAAAGAGTGATCAGAGTGTCAAAGCGCCCATGCCAACAACTCCTGGTCAAGTGGAAGGGTCTTGGAGATGAATAAACCAGTTGGGAGAATGCTGAAGCCCTGAAGAAGAAGTTCCAGCAGAAGATTGAAGACTTCAAGACCAAAACCGTCGTCAAGAGCACCGACAGCTTAAGTGGGGGAGGATGTTAGGGGCCGCACTTGTAATACCACAAGCAACCTTGTCCAGGGTCATTAGTCAAGCTTTTGGTTGGTTTGCTTATGTGCTAGGGATGTTTTGGTAATTTGTAAATTATGTAATTTATTTTATTTAGCGTTTAGTCTCCTCGGCCTTTTTCATGTTTCCTTCTGCGATTGTTCATGTAAATCCGATATACTTTTTAGGGAGGGGTTCCTAATCGGCATAGTTTGGACTACGGAACTAGTATAGGCAAGCACATGTACTTTTGCCTCTCTTACCGTCTTACCATCAATAAAAGATGAATGATTCAATCATCTGTGTCCCGTGAGATTGCTCCTTGATCTTTCCTTTCAATTATTCATTTGTTCTTCGTGGTTGCCAAACATTTATACAATTGTGTTCTTGCTTGCCGCTAGCACCTTTTTAATATCGTGTGGTTTTCATTGTTCCTTGCAAGGTACTCACTTGGCTGACTTGCTTACTTGCAAGTGTCGGGCGGTCCTCTTTGCGCATCGCAAAGTTAGCCCATGACACCATGTGATATGAGCATTTTAATGCAATGTTTTAATAGTTATTTCCTCATATTTTACTTAGTTATTTCCTTAAATAAATAAATTTTAATTTAGTTTTTATTTTCTAGGTACATTGGAATAAATGGAGAAGAAATGAGCTGAATGGAAGAAATGGAGTTTTCCTAGTCCAACTAGGAATCCCAGTCAAAGCAGGAATCCTGATAAGGCTAGGAAACCTGAAGGCATTAGGAGACCACATGATGACGTGGGAGATATTTTGAGAGATTAAATCTGATTTTTGCATGGGAAATCAAGGAGATTACGTTGAGAATATCAAGGGAGAATTTCAAGGAAGAAAATGTTCAAAACAAGTCCAGATTCATTCCTCAATTCCCTAAAGATATGTTGGCTGAAATTAGAGAATAAAATCTGCAATTTTAATGTGAAAATCAAGAGAAAATCAAGGGGAGGACATTAAAGATAAAGCCATGGAGAGATTTAAGGGAGAAAATGTCCAAAATGAGTCCGGATACATTGTCTAGGTTCATAAGTAGGGACATACTAATGACAAAAAAAGCTTAACCAAAGAACTAACCAAAAAAACTACTCTAAGCAAAAATAAAAAGGAACCACCATACTCCAGCCTCTTCCCAAGTGCCTCGTCGGCAGACCACCTCCACAAGAGTGACAAGACTCTCCCCTCGAGCTCGCCTCGCCGAAGAAACCCAGTCCACACAGTAAGCCACGCAAACTGCCTGCCTGTTGTCCTAGAAACCGATCAGAAATCACCATGCCTTGCTGCCTCAGAGCGAAGAACCTCCACCCATCTGTATCCATCAACTTGAGAGCCCAAAACCACAGCTGCAATCTCCTTCCACCGACCCACCATAGAGAAGCAACCAGTGTCATACAATCCATGGCATACCGCCTCCATGATATGGCCACTGACCACCCGCTCCACACCTGGGTCGCCGTCAAACGCCGATCACCAAATACCCACACTTGCATCGCTGCTTGAGAAGAAAGAAGAGACGTACCCAACCTAGGCCAATGAAGAGAAGCCGAAACTGAGAACCTCCAGATCCCAAGAGCCCGTTCGGCAACACCCATCGTTTGTCAATGAGGCATGGAGCCACGGTCAACCAGGGAGCGCCGCCGGACAGATTGTAGAATTTCCTTTGCTTTTTCCAAACCCCAGTTCGCTTACTTGTTTTCTCGGAGTAGGGAGAATATCCTTACATTATATCCTTATTAGTCGTTTTAGATAAGGTGAAATGTTTCGAATCAAGTACAACAGATCGTTGGATTAAATGTTGTATATATAGTGAATTAGTGAACATATTTAGTTATTTACCATTTCCAGATTGACAAGTTCAATACAATGAACCAATGATACGACAAGTGTAACCACCGGGCTAGGCGACCCAGCCCAAAATCCTTTAACCCAAGCCCAAATGGCTTTAGCCCACCATTTGATTTGATACTTAGTCTTTTTCAGTTCTTCTAAGCTCCACTTCTATCGCGGACCAAATTAACATTTAATACAATTCTTTTCTCTCAACTCGTACCTTGCCAAAAAGAGGTAATTTTATGATCAGAGTCACACTTCCGATCATCTACCCATTTGAACAACCAAGGTAAAATGCCCACTTTAAAAAAAAAAAAAAAAAATTAAAAGGGCAAAATTTCGGCAAATAACCATAACTACACTTTTTGGCTCTTTCTATAAGGCATCAACTTGTTTTTAACGAGCTTAACTATGTACTTTTAACCATATCTCACGAGTCTATATATGCAATAGAAACTGAAACTTACGCAGCTACCAAGAAGTTCTTACAAATTTTCACGAATCTCCAAGGAAACCAATTTGCCACACCGTGCATACCACTAATACTCGTCAACTATGTACACTCAGGTCTGACAAACTTCTTGAGAGATACCAAACCAGAGGACCATAAGCTCGCACCACTAATAGAGGGTTCGTCTTATCAAAATATCAACTTATCCAACAAGACCAATCTTGGCAACCACGGCCTGGACATAACCGGAACAATTAGAAATCGTGACTCTAAACTATCGACCAGAATTCCCCAATAGTCGCTCTACTGCTGCATGGACATTTCCTGCAGTGGTCATCAGAGCCCGTATGTTCTCTTGTCTATCAAAGAAACCCATCTCCTGAAGTTGTGAAAGCTGTGCAGCATAGAGTTCCTCCGGTGGCACTGAAATTATGGAAAAGGATTAGCACAAACCGAACAAATGGAACCTTCTTTGTTGAAGTAAAATAATAGGTAAGCAGTAACCATTTGGTCTGTTGGGAACAGCCGGGCTGCCAGTGCCAAGCCCACCAAACATGTTCATCAGCATCTCTAACCCCATGCTATCAACTGATCCTGTTTTAGCAACAACGTTAGCAGACCGCCAATTACCACCATAGATATCTTTACAAGAGATAAATGCTTCTTTCTTTTCACGTTAGGCAAATGACTAGCATTTTCACAATGAGGGGCTCATTACCATAACCTGTTATGAGAAACTCACTTCACAACATATTTGCGGTCATTGAAACTAGCAACAATAATCCATCATGTCCTAAAGTTTCAGCAATCCATTGTAGTCTTAATAAATTCTTCTTTTAACAAATAACACAGAACAAAAAAAAAAAAATTAAGTATTAGGAACAAAAGCATCCCAAATGAAATGACAAAAGACTAATCACGCTAGTTGGAAAACTTTCAGGTAATGTGATTCAAGCAATTTGATTTTCCTGTGACCACATTTCCTATATCTATGAAGCAACCAGTTAACTCAATTTAAAATTAATAAATAAAAAAATAAAAAAAGGGGAGCAGAACTTGCATATTGACTTAGATACCTGTGTCTCCACCAGTCTGTCCTGTCTCTCCTGGTTCCCTGCAAGAAAGCACTGATTTAATACCAACTCAAAGACTCAAAGAGCAATAGCCAGTCATGACACCTAATCATCAGACACAAAAAAAAGACTACCATGACCCAAACCAGGCCGACAGGTAACAGAAACTTAACAATTCTAGGTATATGATGCATTAATCTGAAACCAAACCAAAGCAATAGCCATTCATGACAGCTAATCAACAGATGCAAAACAAAGACCACGATGGCCCAAACCAGCCAAGATGTCTGATGCATCAATCTGAAACCTAACCAATGCAAAGCCAGCATGAAAGTTTATTGAAACAACATTAAATTAGGGGATCTCCTGTTTTTTTCCTGACCAACCAAAATAAGGTACAAAAACATATGCAGAGTTCATCTTTATTATTCCTAAGTGCTAACAAGAGTTTATCAATGACCTTATCCAACATTGAATCATCAGGCAGCAAAGATATATCAATTCAGGCTAGATCAATCAGATGTATAAAAGAAAAAATTACGCCACTTCTTACTGGGTTGATTGTTGTTGTTGGTCACCTAGCAGCAACATAAGTGATTGTAGCAAAATCAAGAATAACTGCAAGAGAAGATTAAAAAAAAAATAAAAAAAATAAATAAAACAGAAGGGGGATAAATAAGCAAGAATTAGGAGCCATTTCAATTATGATCAGTATTTGGACATCAACTATCAATGTTACTGGTGCCAACATTCCTTGTACTAGCTCACAAATTAAATCATTAAGAACCCCAATGACGAGGTTTACAATTTATTTCAACCAGCAACACTCCAGTGAATTGGATATTTCAGGTCAACAGAAACCTTATAATCCAAAATTAAGCGAGAAATTAACAGTATATATGCATATGCAGCAAATGGGAATTGAATATACCTGCATAGTCTCAGGAGAAGCCAACTGACGAAAAAATTCAGGGTTTTGCATCATTTCTCTAAAGAAAGAATTTGAATCAAGCATGCTGCGTAACTGGGGGTCGGACCCAAGATTCTGCAGATGGGCAATGTTAAAGAACAAGAAGTATTAACATCAAGCCTATTCCATTAGAGAATAAAATGATACCTCGCTCATATTCTGAGGATTGGAGATGATGTTTTGCATGAGCTGAGAAACAGCTGGGTTTTGTACAGCCTGATTCAGTAAAGCGGCATCCTGCATCGCACCCATCGTGGCTTCAAACTCTGGAAAACTAAGTCCAGTACGGCCAGCTGGTGTCTGCGGCCTACCATCCCCTAGAGGGTTCGACCTCGTGGTGTTAGTTTGGGCAACTCCAGCTGCTATATTACCATGCAATTAACTACTTGTTGGTAATGACTAAAAGCAACATATGAGCACAAAATATTGAACCAGAGAAGCAAAAGGTTTGACAGATTCATTAATAATTTCATTGTATGTGAATAAAAGCATTACTACCAACTGTTACTATTGAAAATACTTTTTTCCTGAACACAGCAGTACACAATTCAACTATGCACTGAAAAATAAGAGAATAAGCCTGCTAGCTTTAGTGGTAGAACCTATCCACTTCCTAGGGCAAAACCCAAGTCCACCTCCTCTTGTCCAGTTTGCAAGCCCAACTGGCCTCAAATTAATTAACAGTACAAGGAAATGAGAAATATTTTTCTACTTCTACATACTTGAAGAATTAACACATAGACAAAAACCCACACCTTAATCTGGGCAACATCTGATTGATGTCAAAAAGATAAATTTCATAGTTCAATATACCCAAAGTATGAGGGGCTTAAAGAAAACAAATTTTAATTGTAATATTCAAAACCAGAACATTGCAAAACAGAAACAAGTGAGCAAGAGCTTACGGCCTGTAGGTGACCATGGGTTGGGAAGTGGGACAGTATTTGGAGCAGGGGGCCTAGTTGCTGAATCAGAACTAGCAGTTGACTGAGTTCTGGTTGGGTTTTCACCTTGGGGGACGAACAGAGCTGCAAATGGATTTGAACTATCACCTCCAGCATCACCAGCCATGGTTGATGCATTCAGTAATGGCTCTTGTACATTTTCATACATACGTCTAAGCATGTTAAATCCCTCAGGTGAAGCTTCAATGTTGCTCATAGCCCTGTCACTGTTGCGCATCATCTCACGCATAAGCTCAGGGTTTCTTGCTGCTTCAAGTGTCTGACGAATAGTGCCAGGATCATTGAGAACGTGTCCTACCTCAGGATTCCGATCAATAATTTCACGCATTTGAGGGTTGTTCATAACCATGTTCTGTATCATGTCAGTGCTATTCGCAAGATTTTCAAAGAGAGGGATGTTCATTATGTCTCTAAATTGTTGCTGCACTTGTTCCAAGTCAGGAAACGCTGATCCAAATAAACCACCAGTGCTGCCCATCCCATTGACATTGCCAGATCCTCCCAATGCTCCACCTCCATTAGATCCAAAACCCCTTGCTTGGGTAGAATTTTCACTTCCAGCATTGGTTGCACCAGCAGTGTTGGCTGCAGCAGATGGTGCAAAGCCACGAACCAAGTGAACAGCATGATCTGCCTCCAAACCTATTTACAATGACAAAAAGAAATCTAAGACAAGGAACACCAATCACAATAGCAAAACATCTTTCAAGTCAGTGAACCTTTCCAGCGTGCCCCCAATATTCATTTACTTCATGTAGCAAATTAACCATAACAGTCTTCTTCTACATAAACAATTTTTCCGGTACTTTCAAATGTTTAACCAAACCAAAAATAAAAAATTAAGGGCTGAAACCCTGACCAACATTACCAGCATTCCCACAACACACAACTGAAACAAGCAAACCTTTCAACAAACAGAATCTTTTCAAGAGAAAATGTAATCCAAGGTGTTAAAATTTTATCATCTTCTGGAGTAAAAGACTTGCCAAAACTCCTGAAAAATAAACCTGCATTAATCGAAACGCGAAAACTGTAGATGAGCTAAATTCTCTACTCCTACCAACATCTCTCCTATTACTCCAACTTGGCTCCTACACTCACAAAAACAACTCTCTCAGCAATAATCTAAGGAGCCTAAGTTTCGAGCCGATCATCAGAAACTAAAAACCTTCAGCTATGTATAGAATCCAAAATTAGCAACCTCAAGCACACCGCATTGCAAAATTCAACTACTCTAGGTAAATCTGAACAAATTAAACTCGATCAGACAGTAAAAAAAAATTACTGAGAAGAAGTAGCAGTACCGTAGCTCCGGAGAGTCTGATCGTCCTTCAAGATCCGGCCCTTGTAAATCAGGCGCTGCTGATCAGCCGGAATGTCGCACTTGGGCGAGAGAGCTTCCTTGAGCGCCCGGACGGTGGCGTCTAGGCTGATGCGAGCGGCGAACTTGGAGCCGCTGGGGGTTCTGACGTTGATATTGACTCCGTCTCCGCCGTCCGATTGGGTCGACGCATCGTCGGCTCCGCCTCCCATAGTAGGAGATGTGTTAGTCGAAAGCGAAAAGGTGATGGAGAAGAGGGAGAAGGGAGAGAGGTGGAAACCCTAGGGTGAGATTTGACGTCCGATGAGGGATTTGGGGGGAGAGAGAGAGAGAGAAGAGCTTCACTGTGGGGGAGTGGCAGTGCCAATGGGAGAGAGAGAGAGAGAGAGGAAAAATAATGAAAGAGAATTTAATTGGGGTTTTTTTATATAAATAGATAAATAAATAAATAATGGGTGGAATCTTAGGTGACTCTTGCAGTCTTGCCCACCTAAGCCGGAAGGGATATAGAAAAAATTCAAAAAACAAAACAAGGGGATTTTTATAGGTAAGGAATAAATAGAGTACGGGTTAGTCGGATTTGGATGAATAATTTTTAGTAGTAATGATAATTTTATTAATTATTACTAGCCTTCCTGCACGCGCAATGCGCGTGCGTATTGTCCTTTCTCTTTTGCTACGCATATTTGAAATGTTACTCATGAGTGCAATATAATTTTTGTGTTGCTTATTACCTAACTCTTACTTCATACAGATATTATAAAATATTGTATATGTCTTTAGCAATCCATCAGTAAAAAACATAAATGGTTGGAACAAATATGTTTTTGGCAATCCATTGTACAAAATTATGCGCTGGTATATACAAATATATATAATTTTAATGGTTGGAACCCAGTCTACTTATTATTGAAATTGGTTAACTACCACAAAATAAAAACATATTTAAAGGAAAAGAAGCAGAGCTTAAGAGTTCTTTTTGTTCCACTCTTTCAAAATAAGCTGACTGAGATAATAATGTTCATTTTTACTGATTTTCTCATGCACCAACCACATGAAAAATACGGAAACATGCCTCCTATGGCCCTTGTCTCTTTAGAACTTTTTCTTTTGTTGAGGGCGACGATCTGGTACCATTCCTACAAATAGAAAGAATTACACAAAGTTACAGGGTTATAATCCAAAAAAATTCAATCAAATATGTACATTTCTAATCAATAAAAATGTCAAAATACCTATGAAGACGATCTATCATTTGTGTTTGAATGAAGCAAAACTTCTTTAATACGACATTTTTTGTAAATACGACATCTTCACCAACTATGGATCCTTTTTTAACCAAAACTTTTGTGGTTGACTCCAACACTCCTCTCGACAATGCCACATATAATTGTCCATGACTAAAAACATGATCTGGGAGGTAAACACCTACATGTGGGATAGTCTGGCCTTGAGATTTGTTTATGGTCAAACAGAAGCTCAGTTTCACTGGAAATTGCTTTCTTGTTAGTTGAAATGGGAGCCCAACATTTTCTGCACTTTTCAAAGGAATTCTAGGTAGAAAAACTCTAGTCCTAGTAAATTGTCCTGTTAGTATCTCAGCATCAATCAGATTTTGGTACGAACCACGACACAACAATCTAGTACACAATCCTAATTTAGGGTCAATATTCCTCAAAAGCATGATTGGAGCACCTACTTTCAGAGTTAACTTGTGGGGTGGCAGCCCACCTGCGGTTATTGAGTTCAGAAACTCTGGTTGGTACAAATTTCTGATGTCATCTTCAACAGAGTCAAATGAGTACAATGTAATTTCTTCACCTGGAAACATATGGATTATCTTTTCATTCAACACGTCCACATCGTCGTTTATAGGAGTAATCAATGCTCTGTCCACCATGTATCTTGCATCATTTACATGATCACCCAAATTGGGGAAAACTTCATCAATAAGTAGATTGATAGATTGGTCGCTTTCCCATGGAACCACCATGCATTCCGGTAATCTTATCATTTCGTCTTTGATGACTTGTTCACTCCCATCGCCTACACGAAGAAGAAACTCTGCAAATTGGTGGTCATTTATGGATCTCATATTCTGTCTCAGTCTTAATATCTTTATCTGTGTCCAAAATGTTGATTTCACAATGGAGGCTTGAATGAGTTCAGACTTCGTTCCTTTAGGAATAACAGGGAGGACTTGACGAAAATCTCCCCCAAAAATCATTATCTTTCCACCAAATGGTAAGTCGACATCCATTATGTCTCTAAAAGTTCGATCAAGTGCTTCAAAGACATGTCGATGTGTCATAGGTGCCTCATCCCAAATAATTGCAGTCGAATCCTGTACCAATTGTGCCAGAGCAGACTGTTTACTTATGGAACACATAGATGACGCATCTACATTGAGTGGAATCTTAAATCTGGAGTGAGCTATCCTCCCGCCGGGCAGTATATTTGCAGCTATTCCAGATGATGTTGTGGCTAAGACTATATGATTCATTCTTCGTATGTTTGCTAGCAATGCACGGTATAAATATGTCTTCCCAGTTCCACTAGGACCATCAACAAAAAATAATGCACTTCTTTTTCTCTGAACTGCATCCATGATCGTGTTAAAGGCGATCCTTTGGTCATCATTAAGGTGGGCAATTGCATCAATGTCTTCTTGAGAGATATGTATGGAAAGTTCGTCTTCAATACACCTTGGCATTCTTGAATTTTCTTCTGGCTCTGTTGTCATTTCAGGTAGGTCAAAATCTCTAATGTTCCTGTTAAATTGTTTAAGTACTCCATTTAAATCTTGTAAGAGTCTGTTTCGGTTTGCAATATCACCAGATGAAGGATAATCTTCCACCATAAAAGGGACAAATTCATCCCACAATGTTCGGACACCAATTGGCTCATTGTACACTAAAATTGTGACGAATAATCTCCTCAAAGTTGATGGCATCCTAATTGCAGAGGCCTCCAACAAACACTGTCGGATACTATTATCATTTTCTAGCAAACCTTGTTTCTCTGCTGCTTGCTTGAAAGTTGGTTGTAGAACACCATTAATAGTAAGCAAATCACGAAATGATCTTGGACCTCTTACATGATTAAGAAGGACACGCAGGTAAAATTTCTCACCTTCAAACGGTGAGACGCTGTATATTCGCCCAATAACCTTGTAGTTTCTTCTTCTTTTCACCCAAATTTTGTTGCTATTATCCCATCTGTAATGTTCAGGAATTTCTCGATACAAATATGCTCTTGCATCCTCATCCATTCGATTTATGGTGAAAAACTCAGTAAGCATTGACATTTGTGTGTGCTCATCTGCCAGAATATTATCTACTGTTTCATCAACATTGAATGTTATCTGTTGCATGTTGGGAAGATGTATTTGTAATCGCTCTACTGTTGGATATATTCTGTTCATTGCAAATTTGAAGATCCTCCATAAAGCCTCTGGTGCACAGACCCACCTTGCATCAACAAATTGTCTAATTTCATCAAACTCTGGGTTTGATTGCAGCTCAAGTGCCACTCTGTCAGGACCTTTGTAGATATACTTATATAAGTACTTGACACTTTTTATGCTCCCACATATTTCAACATTGATGTGACAATTATACCGTAATAGTAACCATGGGTTGTAGGGAACCACCCAACCGTTATCCACCATCACATCTCCTCGTCTACGCAAAGGTACTGGTAAACGACTTGCTCGTCTCCGATATACAGGATATGCATCGTTTCCTTGCACAGTGAAATTTGCAAATGGTTTTGGGTAGCCTTTATTGCAACTTCCATTTTTCATACATGACTGCCTTGGGTTAAGAGTTCCACATGGACCATGAATCATATGTGTACACACTGCATCATAAAGTTGAGGCTCCTCGTCCTCATATGGTATTTCAGCTCTAACAATGAGATCATATTCATCAGGGTTATTAAGCTTGTCATTTTCTTCTAACATAATCAGCATATGACCATGTGGTAGGCCCCGTTTTTTAAATTCAACAACGAAAGCATGTGCAGCCACTTTTCCCAGCACCCCCTTGTTGATGATGTCTTTTTTTAATTGCTCAAACTTGGCATGAAATACCCTGGTGACTAAATCAGGACGGTCTTGTGGCGTTTGTCCAGGGAGTAGTTCATTTCTAACTTCTTCCCAATTGGGGTTACAGGTCATGGTGATAAAAAGATCCGGCCTGCCATATTTTTGAACCAAAGCCATTGCATCTTGATATCGTTGGTACATGTCACGTGGGCTTCCAATAAACGATGATGGCAGAATTGTTCTACGACCAACGTTACCTGTAATGTATCAAATTACATTTAATTTGTCTTTCTACAACTATAAATAAAATGACGCTAATTATAAGATCTTAATAAAATCAATCCAATACTAAATCAAACCTGCATCATTTTCTCCTGCATGTAGAGAGTCTTGAAGTCCTTGACGAAATTCTCTCCGAAATTTTTCTTGATTACTACGAAGCCATCTGAGCTTCTATGATTCAATCTTTACATAATTATCTACAACATACTGTTGGAAGAGGCGTCCTCCTCGATGTAGAGGATTTTCATGACCTTGACGCATCTATAAAATAAAGATTTTAAGCATGCATTTTAATGCCATATTCTTAGTGATAGAAAATTTAAAGTAAATAGAGTAACCAACCTGCAACATATATGCGTAGTAGTCACAACATGACATTGGTCTTCCATTATTGCCATGAGTATTAATGTCCCATCCATATGTTCCATAAGGCAATAATAACGGATACTGCATGGGGTCATAATATCCAACTGAGTCTTTGACATTCCAAAGTTGTCCACTAATTGTTTGAACAATAAAATCTCTCCCATTTGGATTGATGTCGTCACCCCCTACTATAATAGCAGCAACCTGTGATGCAGATGGCAAATTATACTGACGGCGGTCGGAAGGTTGCTCTCTGATGATGAGTCTGCAATTGGGCAAATCCTGACGTTGTCCGAGACTTCGAAATGTTTGAACAAATGGATTGTGTTGATTAAGAATTTGTTGTATCTTTTCAACCATTCCCTTCTCCAAAACTTCGCTTTCAGACAATCTATTCTCAAGTTCATGCTCAGTGTCGTATATATAAGCCTGTAGATATCGTGGTCTTCTCCCGTCAATTGGTAATAGACCACTAATTTTATGATATATAGAACCTTGTGCACGAAACGTATAAGGTCCACGGCCTTGGATATTAATTCTTTCATCAACATGTACGCCCATTGAAGTGAATGCAAACACATTGTTGTAGGCCCTAATATTTTGTCTGAATTTTCTCCCCTCATCAGTTTGATCAGAAAAGAGGTGAACCATTTCTGGGGGAGACTGTATAAGTAAAAATATTGATCCTTATCAAAAGTTGTTTACAACAATACATACAGATGATTCGCTATCAATAAGTTTAATATATTAAGCTCACCATAGCGAGTAGAAATTCGGACAACTCCATCGCTTGTTTCTGATCTATTCGAACATGCCATTTGTCTTATGCGAGTTAAACGAACCCTTGAGTATTCTTGTTCGGGGTTGTTGGAATTTGAAGAAATTCTTGAACTTGTGCCTTCATTGTCAAATTCTTCTATTAACACAAATGAATTAGCATTTTTTTGGAGGAAATTCCTATGAGTGCATAAATCTTAACAATGAAATTGTATTGAAGAAGTTCATGTAATTGAACTATAAATTATAGCTATAAAATTGAGCAATATACTTGGAACATTTGATTAAAGAAGTACCTGGAGCTTGTTCAGCTCTGTTACTTGGGCTAGTTTCCACCACGGGTCACTTTTCTTGAGCTATTGCGCGTCGTCGTGCCAAGTATGCTTGACGTTGTGAAGAACTCATTGACTCTCGCCATTGTTGGTGCCGAGCACACACACGCTCCATTTGGTCCATGAGTCGTTGGTGTTTGCTTCTACCAAAAATAATAAATCTCTTTAGTTTATTTTTTTCAAATGATTTTTGGTATAATAAATTTTTCCATTCTATACATCGCAACCGGTTTGCATTTAAGAGTTGCTATATATTTTCATTTTATATTTATTTTGATCAGAGTTTTTTCTTTTACTTTAGTTATCTTACGTTAGAAAGGAAAAATTTTATGAGTTAGAAAAGAGAATAAATAGTTCTTTCAAAACAAAAAGAGAATAAATAGTCACGTCAAAAAAAAAAAAAGGAAAGAAGAAGAGGTAAATCCTTCCCATGTCCACCGGTAGGAATACTTTTTTTTTTAATCATGAAATATTCCCTTCATTTCCCTTTTGGTTCGATTTGGTTGATCTAACCAACCATGATCTATGTTTTCTTATTTTCTCTCCCACCATGAATTCAACCCCACTCTCTTTCTCGTCCGTACCCACCTCGTCCCCTCCCCCACGATCACCCATCAAAACTCTGCTATGCGTCCCCCTTCATTATATGGTCATTTCAGGGACTTGACTGACCACCACCACCACCTGACTTTGTCCTCCTCCACCGCCAACGGCAACATCGACCGCGTCCTCTTCCAAGAGCTCATCGAGATCATCCCTCTTGTCCAGTCCCTCATCGTAAGCCCACCGAATCCAACACTCAATTTCGCAGAGTTGAAGTTTTCCATCTTCTAATTTTCAATCGGATTATTCAGGATCCGGAAGCCAGAAGTTCATTTACGCGGCGCGGTTCAGTCACCTACAGCAAGACACCTTCGAGAGACTCCTTATCCAACAAAGTAAGAATGATTTTTTGTCTGTAACTTGTGAATTTTGAGCGTGTGTACTTGTTGGCTAATTTGGAATAACATGCTGGAAATTTTGCTTTGTCAAACAACACTTTGCCAATCCCAAATTGCTTTTACAAATTTGTTTAATCATGTAGCCATTGGACTAAAATGTTCTACATTTGCAGTAAAATTAAAACGAAGTATATTGGAAGAAAAGGCCGAACCAATAAAGCATGTCATTATCAAACCTTAAATAAGGCATGTCATTATCAAAGCTTACAATAGAGTACATGATCAAAAATAGAAGAAATATATCTAAATGCTATCTTCTATATGAGTAAGCATTGACCGAGAAGGTACGGGTTCCTCTTTCTCTGTTATGTGATATGATTACTTTGTTATCCACCACCTTAATAAAACTTTCTATAGTAGTAGTACAATAAAATGAATAAGGCCAATATGATTAACCTGTGTGCAGATGAGTGTCCCTCCTTATGTAATTGAGTAGTAATGCAAATTGAAGTGGAACTGATGTGATTCACTTTTTGCACCCGTGTCGAAGCCAAAGCCAATCATTCATCTAAATAACCTGAAAGAACAATATATAGTTAGTAGGAAAAACAGCAAACAGAAACCTCCTGAACCTTAAGGAAGTAATGATGTAAGAAGAATAATTTAGTTCGATCCTTTTTTCTTTTAGTTTTTCCCCTTTAGTTTGTTTCTTTGTTACCTGCCATCAAAATTGGATCTGAACCATTATGATTCACCTCCATAACCCGTCAAGAAGCCAAAGCCAATTATTCATTTAAAGAATCTGTGTAGAAAGAACAGTCTATAGTCAGTAGCAGAAAGATAAAAAAGAAAGTAGACATAGTTTGGGATGAGGAATGAGAAAATTCATCTCATCCTTACTTGTGGGAATTTGGGAATTCGCCTGCCTTTAGAAAGTTAATCACAATAACCTGCGCACTAAAAACTGGTCAACTATTGAATAACATTAGATATGCATTGAAATTTATTTATATTTCTATTTTGTATGCAGAATGTGTGCAACACGTTAAAAAAAGGGTCGGGCATTGGTCGAAAGATTACCAGAAGATGGGAGCTTCAAAATTGGCCTTGTGGTTTTCTTTGTGACTCACCTCTAAAATCAGTGAAGAACCTCTGTAAAAAGAACAATATAGTTAGTAGCAAAAACAAATAAAGACGTGCTAGCAGTAGTGAAAAAGGTCTTCATAGATATAGTTGGTACCTTCAAAGTGAAGAACCTCTGTAAAATGAACAATATAGTTAGTAGCAAAAACAAATAAAGACGTGCTAGCAGCAGTGAAAAAGGTCTTCATAGATATAGTTGGTACCTTCAAATGGTTGTGTTTGCAGTGAGAAGGAGGATGAACGTAATTACTTAAATTTGAGCATAAATAAATGAATTGTGGCAACTGGTATGTAGTTAATTGTGGATATTTGTAATCCATTTGTACTTGCAGTTGGAACTGCAACTTGCCGTTGAGACTTGGACGTGGTCATAAATCAAGGAACGTGTATGTGCTCTTTCTGTTTTTTTTTTTTTTTTTTTTTGAGATTTGGACGTGGGAATGGCTGATTATAATAACAATTATCTGCTTTTTTTTTTTCTTTTCTTTTTTGTTTCCTTAATACATGACTTATCTATTCAGAACGTGGCCAAGGTTTTGACAATTTGACCTATTTTCTAGCATGTCTGATATCTTTCTTTCAAACATTATCTAAATCCATACGTTTGGTTTACTTGTATGCCCTTGAAAGAATAATATTTTAAGTTTAAGCAATTTAATAAACGAAGGGCAATTGCTGGGATTTTAGAAAATTTAACCTTAAGCCTTATTGGCTTAATTAATACTAATATTGGCTTAATTAATACTGATGTGAAATTATATCTTTTTTATTATTTTGGGAGTGATAAATGAGTATTTTTGGAAGTCAAGTTTGGAGATTGGTAATTATCTTGGAAACTTCTGGAATGATATTTATTTTAAACCCAGATTATAAAAAATTATGAGATATAGAAAATTGAGAATGTGGAGGATGATAATACGAAGCTTATCGATAACAGTATCAAGTTGAGTATAAAGTAATGGAAGATTAGATCAATTTCGTCATTTTAGATAATGATTGATGTTTCATTCAAGTTACGTCACATCTTGAAATGAGCGATATTGTTTAACTATTAAAAAATAAACTGTGCCACTTACAGTGTAAAGAAAAAAGCATTCATTCATTGCCCTTAGTAAATGGGGAAATGTTAGAAAACATTAGTATCATTGATGATTTGAATCCAATAAGAATATATGAAAATGCCATGTAGTACTATATTAATATGATTTTAGCCTATAAGCTATAAATTTAATAAGCTTCTATCCAAAAACTAAATTCAATAAGCTTATAATCATGAGTACTCGTTTAACAGTTCCTTTTATCAAACTTCTTCACATTAAGCATCACACCTAATTGCTCGATTATTTTTGCTCAAATAACTTATATGACCAAACACTATATTCAACCATTTTAAAAGTAGTTTTACTAAAATTGACAATACATTTTCAAACTCAACGATCAACGTGATTTAATTTGCAACACAGTATTAAACTTTAAATATTTTTTTTTTGGATTAATTTCAGTTTAACCTCTTGAGGTTTGGGGGTGTTGGGGGTGTCATCATATCGCCCTCTCTACTCTCAATTTTAAATTTTTACCCCCCAAGCTTTCCGATTTCAATCAGCCATGTCCTATTTCTCAGATTCCGTCTAAATTGAACGTTAACTCAGATAATAAAGCCCACTTTGAGGGCTAAAATGGTAATTTCATGACCAAACAAAAACCAAAACAAAAAAAACCTCTCACTTTCACTTTCGAAGTTCTCTCTCTCACTCCGCTCTTGCGTTTTTCCTTTAGGCTTAGTTTGGGATTGATTCCTGGAGTGCTTTTGGGATTGCTTCTGCTTTTGGGCCAAGAGCATGGTGTTTGGTAAAATCTTTGAGAGCTGCTTTTGGTTGAAAGTGCTTCTCTGTACAGCCAAAATTGAGAAGCTACAATTTGTAGCTTTTAAAAACTGCTTTGGGAAAACACGGAGGAGCTCTCCACTGTTGTTTAATGAAATTGGACTTCCTACCAATTCTGTCCTCCTCATCTCTCTTTGCCGTCATTATCATTATCATTCCACATCTCCTCCTTCCTCTTCTTCGGTGCCTGGTTCTCCATTCTCTTCTCTCAGATCGCCTTCTTTTTCAGCTCGTCGCTGTTGACATCCTTCAATTCCTGGATTCTCGCCTGCCTCGCCTCCTTCCTCTGCGCAGACTTTGGGTCTTCTGGGTTATGCTTCTTCTCTGCAAATAGTTAAAGTCCCTGAATTCGATTCAGATAAAACTCCTAGTCTCCAACCCATGTGGGTCTTCTTCCTCACCAGCTATTAATACCCAATTCCAGTCATTTTTTTCTCTCTATGTTGATTTTCAATCAAAGCTCTCAACTTTGAAACCAGCTATTAGTTCCCAATTGTCCTCATTTTTCTTCTCTGTTGTTTTTCAATCCAAAGTTTCAGTCTTTAAATCAAAACTCGCAACTTTGAACCAAAACCCACATCATGTCTATTGCTTTGGACAGAAATGGGAATGGTATGATCCCACGGTCCGGGAGGTTCATCCATGGGATGCCTTGTATTTCGATCTACGACTCAAAAGGGTTTGATCAAATAGCATGTATATATAAGCCTTGTATCAAATAGCATGTATGCCTTGTATCAAATAGCATGTATATATAAGCCTCAACCCAGCATCTACTCCATTCGAGAAGCCTCCATCGCTATCTAGAGTTCCTGTTAACAGACAACAGGCTTGCAGTCAAAATCAAGATCAGGAAAATCTGGGTAAGAGTCGTATTTCGTATCATCGTTCTATCTAACAAATGACTACTATAATCGCTATATGATTTCAATTTATTTTCAATTCTCCGCTATCAGTTCCGGTCAAAATCGAGCGGAAAAGTGTTTATGTTTATTGTTTAATAAAGTCACTAAAATTTCTACCTATGTTTATCACTATTTGGACCAATGTCTAAAACATGATGCAAGTTGTGTTTCACGACGTTAACTATAACCAAAGTAGTTATTTTTGTTTGGCAGCTGATCAGCAGATACCGTTTATCAGTAGCAAGGTCAATTGTATTGCTCATCTATTCAGTCTGCTTTCAAGGTATCATCCTTTATGTGCGATCTTGCATCTTGATTAATTGTGAATTATGTGATGTACTATTACAGTTCTGATTCCTTAGCAATGATCTACACGCATTCCTAGTTTAGATTTTGCTGTCTTTAAATAATTAGTTTCTGTTTTGAAATTTTGTCATAAGTGTTGAGCTTTTGATTGAAATTCTGAATTCTTCCTTTATTTTTCTGCCATTCTTTTCATATTGGTTATGAATGTCAAGAAACAAACTTGATCCAACTGAATTCATTCTAATGCAACATGTACAATAGGATGCGCTTGAATATAGATACCAAAATCACATTAGAAGGGTGACTATATTTTACCTCAGGTCATTCACAGTTACTTTTGTATGCAAAGTGATAGGAATGTAATGACCATATGTAGATATTAAAATAAATAAATAAATAAAAAATTCAAACACTATATCAAGTGACTAAAGGAGAATAACAAGCTTAGATGACAGTAAGAAACAATAGTATTAGTGAACTGAGCATCCTGAATGGTTAATGTGATGGAGGCCAGCTGCATACCCCTCATTTCTATACCCCTTATACCTGTAATTATATTTTGGTCTTTACATTTTCTATCACTCAGTTATACATTTAACTCAGTTATACATTTAACTGAATGTTGGATTAGCTTGGCAGTATTGGTGGTTTGGTGCAAGAGTAACTTTATTTGTTCTTGCCTCTCTATTCCAGACATCATTCGCCATATGTATCAATCAGTTCAAAATCCCTCTGTGAATTTCAGTATTGGTGGATAACATATAGTCACATCATGAAAAGGTAAATTAAGATATACTAAGGTAATTATAGAGAAGATCGAGTTATGTTTACCTTGGTACTAACAACATCATTTCCAATGGGACAAAATCATGGATTAATTTCATCATTTTCATCATTTTCATCATCTGTGTTTGCAGGGATCCCACTTCCAATGTCATGACCGAGACAGAAATAGGAAGATTTAGGAGGATTTATTAGCGCGGTATGTTCAGAACTCTAATCTACATGCCTTTCTTTAAAATACAGGTCGCTTGAATATATGACGATACTTGGAGCGTCTGTCAAGGATCTGAACCCATGAAGTCAAGGTTGCTGTGTTGCCACTTTTGAGAGATTCTATTTGTTTCAAGTGCAGAGACAGAGACAGACTGTGAAAGGAAAAAAGGAGTGATTGATCTGGATTTATTTGACAAGAGGTGTAGAGATAGAGAGAAATTGTGAAAGCAGAAAAGGAGGAATCGGTGTTGGAGAAGAGGCTTCAAATGTAGAAGACAGGACATCAGTTGATAACAGGTAATATAGAAAGAAGAACATGGATCTGGGTCTGAGTTTGTTTTGGATTGCTCATCTATTTGTGTCTTTATTTTTCTTCTCATACTGAGTTTTTGTTTTCAAATGCTCCGGTGAATTGGTTTCAGACTAAATTCATGTCAGCTTTGTAGTTATCGGTTTGCTTGCATAATTGTTATCAGCTTCATAGTTGTTGCTTTCATGGTTGTGCATTGGATTATCATTTGAACAGAATTTGCAGCTCCATTCAACTTTCTCTTATCTGACTACCCCATTTTTAATGGCAGCGCACCAGAATCAGGACCAAACGAGCTTCTCATCAACAGCCGAACCAAAGGATGATACCTTTGACAATCTCATGTAAAGCAACTGGTTTGAAGTATATATAAATGCAGATTATTTTGTTAATAGCTAACTACCTTTGCAATTAGAGTTTAGGAACTTCAGTTAGAATGATCATTTTTTGAACAAATGTTGGTTAATATACCATACAAAAATTGGGGAAAATGCAAACCCGCAGCATCGCGCGGGGGTAGTAGCTAGTGTTATTTGGTTTGGCATCTTTCAAGCTCTTATGTCGTAATTCAATTGGTTAGTTCTCATAGCATTCTCTGGTTTTTTTAATTCGAAAAACTTATTTCCAAATGTAGTGGTGTGATCTAAATATTTAAATAATAGTCCAACGTCTGAGTTCTCGTGTCATGTACTTGTGTTTTCTCAATGAGATTAGTGATGTCTCAATATTTGTTTTTTTTTCCCCTTTCGTAGAGGTGATGAATCGACCGGTCATAAAGAAATATTCAATCAGGCACATTCTTCACTCAGGGGTGTTATTGAGCGCACTTTTGGAGAATGGAAAAAGAAATGGAGTATTTTACGTGATATGCCACATTTTCCGTATGAAAAACAAGTGAAGATAGTTATTGCTACTATGGCTCTTCATAATTACATAAGAAGATATGCTCAACGAGATATTGATTTTGATGAAAGTGGAAATTATTCAAGTGAAGAGACTAGTGAAGAGATGGAGGATAATGAACATGATGGAGATGGTCTAGGAAGACAAGAAATAGAGGTGCTAAGAAATGCAATTGCACAAAGTCTAATGAATGCATCTACTTAGCATTTAGTTGCAAATTTCAAGTGACTTTAATATATTTTGTGTAATGGTTCCCGTTGAACTATGGTCGGAAAATTAATCCAAATATTCTAGATGAGATTTTGTGTAATAGTAAAACATAATATGCATATTGAAGGGTTTAAAGTAAATATTTTATTCGGTCCAACCAAGGTTTCAAGAATAATACATGAGAAATTTTTTTATTTGGTATGGTTACATAATCAAAAAATAAAATTATGTATTTTAGTAGCATATCTTAGCATGTATGACCATTTTGGTAATTATACTTAGCCAAAGCACTTTTGCCTTGCAACTTACCAAACACCTAGAAATTGCTTTTGGACCTCACAGCACTTTTAAAAACAGTTTACCAAACACCTCAGCTGCTTCTCCTCACAGCAAGTTCGGAAGTGCTTCATTTCACAGCAAGTTCGGAAGTGCTTCCCCTCACAGCACAGCAATCCCAAACTAAGCCTTACTGTCACGAGTCCAGAGGAAGCAGCTCGCAGCGGTTCGCCGACGATTCCAGAGCAGCGCCATCAAGGTTCCTCTATATCGTCACAATCTATCCGAGCCATAAATCCATGAGTAGCGATGCCATGAGCGGAGCGATGGCAGAAGTGAACCGGTTGTTGTACTGGAAACTCAACTCGATCAAGAGATCGGATCGATACAGGTCGAGTCCCGAGTTGCAGCCACTTCTCCATATCCTAAAGTTGCTGCCACCTCATAACCTAGATTCGCTGTCGCCGATGACATCTTGCCGCCGCCAGCAGGTTCTTAAACTTGATTGAAATTCTGGTTTCATTATCTTTCTTCAATTCGGTACAATTAGCTCAGTCCAGTGAGCTGCCATGGCCAATGTGACTGCAGCATGGTCTCCAAGCTCACTCCAGCTTTTTTGGGCTCTGAATTCTGATAATTGTAGTAAACCTTTGCCCAATTCTGGTGAGGATGCGTCGGGTTCGAGTGTTATGTGTTGCTTCGAACACAGGGAAGAGTGTTGGGCTCTGTGTTGCTTCGTTGAGCTCTGTCTTCCAAGGTTGCCACGAACGACACCGCCGCCACCAACCCTGCAGCCGTACCGCCACCGTTGCTACTACCCCGATTTCACGGTCACAGCGTAGCCGCAATGGGAGTTCATGGGTCGAATCCAAGCTGGGTACTGCTGATAGGTTATCTTGGTGGTTCGATTTGGAAGAGAGCGCGATCGATGAAGTCAGCGAAGAATTCAGCCTAGGCCTCTGTCGGGTTGAGATCGGATTTGGGGGCCTGAGGAAAGAGGTGGTGGGAGAAGCTCAAGGAGGGAACGAGGGACTAGAGGGGTCGCTATTTGTCAGAGATGAGAGAGGTGTTGATGGCGTCGAGGGTAGGGAGGAAAGAGAGGATATGGAGGAGAATATCTTCTGGGAGTTCGTTGAGGCTCCGGTTAGGGTTGTGGAAGAGTTGATCTCGTTGGATTTCTATTTCAACTTTTGGGCTTGCATATCTGAGAGAGAGAGAGAGAGAGAGAGAGTGAAGAGAGGGTTTTTTTTTGTTTTGATTTTTGTTTGGTCATGAAATAACTATTTTAGCCCTCAAAGTGGGTCATATTATCGGAGTTAACATCCAATTTGGACATAATCTAAGAGATATGACACAGCTGACTGAAATTGGAAAGCTTGAGGAAGGTAAAAATTCAAAATTGAGAGTAGATTGTCATGACACCCCCAAACCTTAAGGAGGTAAACTAAAATTAATCTTTTTTTTTTTTTTTTATAGAATGAAAACTTAGTTGTTGTCTAAAATAATTTTACTCTCTCCTAGCAAACATTGTCGGAAAAAAAAAAAAATCTTTCTAATAATAAAAGAAAACTGATATTTAACCCACCATAGTGTATTTTTGTATCTCTAACCAAAATTAGACGGGAGAAGATGCGGCGGTGACAGCAGAGAGTCACAGCCAGGTGTTATGAGCCCTAGGTTTGTGGGAAGGTCTGAAAGGCAAAGAAAACAAAGCGCGCCATGAGCGTAATATTTTGTATGATATTTATACTCCGATGGCGATAACACCCCTCAGAGGCAACAATCACTTGTTATCTCGCCTCAAACTCCTCCTTAACCAGCAACAGGTGCTCTCTTCTTCTTCTTCTTCCCCTATCTGCTTTTTCATTGAGGCATTTCGTCGAACACTCGGTGACCATGGTTTTGAACACAGCAGAGACTCGCCCACACGCTCTCCGAAGGCCCTCAGTCCCGCCCTAAAATGGTTCCTGAGTCGGTCCATGAAGAGGGTACGTCGATTCAGCATTGGGGCAAATGTGAAAGCCTCTACTAGCTTCTTGATTGTGTATGTTGTAATTTTCAATTGTGGATTGTTAGGGTTGATTGACATGTCGAAATGGAGAAAGGTGGATTCCAGGGTGTTTGGGATAACACGGTCCATGATTCCCGAGTCATCTTGGAACGTCTTGAGAATACTTCGAAGGGAAGGTAACATTATGTTATCTAAAGTCTACTATTGGTACATTGTTCAAGCTTCATTCCATGTTCCATGGTATGCTTATCATAGTGACATATATGCAGGGTTTGAAGCCTACTTAGTGGGCGGATGTGTGAGGGACTTGATCCTGAAAAGAATTCCTAAAGACTTTGATGTGATCACTACAGCTAATCTTAAGCAGGTCTTGTAACCCTGGCTGCTTTATTGTTTTACACAAGGTTTTGATGAATTTGTGCGCGGTGATGACTTGAATTCGTTTGCTTGTCTCACTACAGATCAAGAGGCAGTTCCATCGTGCACAAATCGTCGGACAACGATTTCCTATATGTATGGTGCATATTAAAGGTTCTGTCATAGAGGTTGGCTGGTGAATATTGTAACTTATTTATTTCTTGTTCATTTGTCTGCATATGTGGCATCCACATCCCATCTTGATGTTCTTGTGTTAATTTCTCTAATTTTTGCAACAGGTTTCCAGTTTTGAAACGGTGGCAAAAGCAAAACACTCTGATAAAGAAGTTACTTTCTCTCAAATGCCAAAGGGCTGTGATAAGAAAGATTTCATCCGCTGGAGAAACAGCATGCATCGAGACTTCACAATTAACAGGTCAATCCTTCTTCTTTTGTTTATTTTTTTTGTTCCACTTTTGTCACTAATATAAGTTCAAACTTCAAATTATGTTATCAATTGTAACACTCTCTCTGTTCATTTGAACTTTGTAAATTCAATGCCATCTAACTCCAGGATATCTTGTGAAATTCTGGAAGCAGTTTGTTCTTCGATCCTTTATCAAATAAAATCTTTGATTATGCAAATGGAATGGCGGATTTGAGATCCTCAAAGGTAACTATCAACTTCATGTGGTTAATTCTGTCTGCACATATTCCGACATACTATTTGAAGCTTATTAAGATATGCTATTGTTGGTTGACATGGATGTAGCTACGGTCGTTAGGCTCCGCCAGGTTGTCGTTTAAAGAGGATTGCGGTATGTGTTCTGACCTTTCATGCATAAACATTGACACTAGTTGGATGCACCAGCTGAAAATCGTATTGGATTCTGAATTCTATGCAAACTCTGTCATACAGCGAGAATTTTACGTGGCTTAAGAATTGCTGCTCGTCTGAGTTTGAAAATTTCAAAAGAAACTGAGACAGCTATGCATAAGTTTTCTTCATCCATTTCGACATTGGCAACGGTAACCAACCCTGTGTGAGCTTTATTTGTTTGAGGCTGTTTTTGGTCTGGATTCTTTGTTGTACCCTTCTCTTTTTTCCAGTTGTCTATTTGAGGGATGATGTTAGATGCTACATGTTCAAACTGACATTCTTTATCCATTCAGAGTAGAATTATGATGGAAATGAACTATATGCTTTCTTATGGAGCTGCTGAGCCATCTCTCTGTTTGCTTTGGGAATTCAATCTACTCAGAGTTCTACTTCCAATTCATGTATGTATTTTCTGAGTTCTATGCCATTATAAAAATGGTTTCTTAATCACTACTTTGTATAATAGGTTGTTTGTGTTGCAGGCAGCATACTTGGATGAACAGAGGATTAGGAAGTTTCCTCAGAATTCCACGATGTTGATGGTAAGCATATCAATACAAAAACTTAAAGTTGGGAACATATTTTGGTGCTCATGTGGTATTTGTATTTGTACTCTTGAGTTATTACAAGACGGCCTCAGTTTTCTCAAATCCAAAGTTAGGAGCATTTTATGAAGCAAATGTTGGAGCTTTTACATGTCTGTTGTTGCACAAATATGATTGTTTGAAAACCAAGGGGTTAGTAGGAATAGTGAGGCCCTTCCATGTGATCTGGAGTTCGTATCTCCTCACTCTACCTACCTATCTACTTGCTAAAGTTTGATATCTCCTAAAGGCTGTAGCTTTAGGCAGGAGGTCCCTGTTTTGAGCCATGCCCACTAAGCGGGTTTGCGGAAATTTCTGTGCTCTCTGAGTGTGTGTGTGTTCACAAAAAGAAGTTAATTGAACAAGAACTGTTAAAGGGTTTTTAATTTTTGTTCATAAAAGAGTAAAAGACAGTTATGTTAGTCATGTGGCATTTGTACTTGTTACTCCACTGCTTGAATTGTGGTCTAAGAAGGCCTCAGTGTTTTCAAATTCAAAGCTTCAGTGAAGTTGGTGAATGATGTGAGAACTTCTACACTTCATTTAGTGCACTACAATATATAGTTTACGGAACAATAGTTGTTAGAGCCTTAGAGGTTTCTAAATTCTTTTTCCACATTATTTATATATTGTTCTTTTGGTATTTCTATTGATACTACTTGTAATGTACGTAGCTCAGTAGTCTTTGACTCTTTGTTCCATATCTCTACCTAACATTTTATTTAACTTTTTTTTTTCTTTTTTCCCTTTTCAACAGAAACTATTCTTTAATTTGGATAAAGTTGTCACGGTTGATCGACCTTCTGACTGCAGTTTATGGTGAGATAATTGTCGTTATTCTGTTAGATTACAATTTTCTCTAGAAATTGGATAATTGTCATTATTATTTAGTTTGGATAAAGTTGCCATGGTTGATTGGCCTTCTGACTGCAGTTTATGATGAGATAATTGTCATTATTCCTGTTAGATTACAACTTTCACTCAATGGCAATTTTTTAACTTGGTTCTGGGGACTAGTATAGCTTGGATTTGTGAGTTAGGAATTAATTAGATTCACAAATGTAAATTCCTTACTTCAATCTAAAATTTTAAATTCCTTCCGACATTACCTTTCCTCCAAGATGCCAACACGTTTGGGTAATAAGTGTTTGCCATTGAAGATAATCAAAGTGCATCACTTGTTTCAGACAAGTGTCTACAGAAATAAAGCAAGGGCATATAGAAAATTATAGCTGGGTCAAGTTTCATGAGTCATAGCTACCATTGTAAGTTATACAATCACCTATTGGTTGTATCTATTGGGGATTCTGTGGTTAGTGCTTAACCCATGGATTAATCTTTCTGGGCAATAATGTCAGTTAAGGTTTGTCGACTATGTTTGCAGGATAGTTGTGGCTGTGCTTGCTCCTAATTAGATTTGAATTATGCATTTTATGACATAGTTAGTTTTCATTATATATATTTGAATGTCTCTGATGATTAATTGTGTCTTTCTTACAGGGTAGCTCTGTTGGCTTTTCACATGGCACTGGTCAGTCACCCTCAAGACGCTCTTGTGGTGTTCACCTTTGCTTCTGTCCTGTATCATGGGGGATGCAAAAAGGGTCTTACATTTGCTAGAGACAATGCTCAAGTGATAGTTGACTATCTGCCTGAGATCTCAAGTTCATCTGCATGTAAATCAGAGGAAGAGCTTGAAAAAGAAGTTTCCTTATTGGCCTCTCTTGTTTTAGATTCTATTGCTGCTCTAACTGCAACTGAGAGTCTTGTCGAAACGATGTCTAAGTATCCTGAATCTCCATGCTCTGGATTGGTAAGTACATCTGATTGTTATTCATTCCATAAGCTGTAACTTGGAGCATCATTATATAGTTCTATTTGGTACTTTGGCCTTAAATTCAAGCACAGAGCATAAACTTATCTGCAACTGTGTTAACTGTTGACTTATCAGCTTTAATTTTCTACCAAAGAAAAATGCCACAAATTCTTGGACTCAATGGAGTCAAAATGAGATTTTTCACTAGTTGTAGAACTTCTCTGAATCTTGTAGTGACCTACTACTGTGCTATTTCTGTCATATGTTGAGAGGTGGCAAGACGTGTGATCGTCTTTTGGTTGTTTCTTTTTTATTTTTCATCACAATGTCGATATTAGACACACACACACACACACACACACACACATGTTTTTGGAACTGGAAGGTCAACACATGGCAACAGGTTGCTTGGAATGGATGACAGAACTTTACCCTACTCCATGGAAATGATCCTTGGCTCAATCCTGAGGTGGTCACATCTCCGTCTCAGAAAATCCAATTGCAATTGTTGCTCTGTTTCCTTGTGTTGATCTATAATTCTATATGATGTGTGTCAGATGTGGTACTGAGAAGTTATTACAACCATATTATTCTCATACCTTGTGGTAGCCTTGTAGTGATTGAATTTAACATGTTAGTCGGAGTACTTGTATGTAGTTAATATGTGTCTAAAATATTGCAACTGATGTGATTTCTAGGTATTTGTACCAAAGAAAACGGCCCAAGGTGTTGCTGAAATTTTTAGAGTTCTGGCCGACGACATCAAATCTTACAATAGAGAAAGAAAAAGTTATGAAATTGATTACCCTGTACTTGGGAAAGGTTTTC
Source organism: Rosa lucieae (assembly GCA_024704745.1). Classification (NCBI taxonomy): domain Eukaryota; kingdom Viridiplantae; phylum Streptophyta; class Magnoliopsida; order Rosales; family Rosaceae; genus Rosa; species Rosa lucieae. Next base: position 8,893,583 of record CM045493.1, read on the forward strand.
TGCACGAGACAAGATTTGTGCTTGGCAAAATTATTTTAGAAACCATGAGCAGTAGTATTTTGAAAGGCGAGGAATTTGTTCAGGAGGACTGCCGACACCTGGAGCAGGAGAGCATTACGGAAAATTGCAATAAGGGTAAAAAACGTGGCCTTAAACCTGATACTCCTAAACTAAAACAAGAGTCTGTGAAGAAACATAAGTTGGTCGAAAGGAAATGGAGACCGTTGGAGCAAGAGATGGACATTGATAACCAAGATGCTGTAATATTATCACAATTGGTTTCAGTTCCGAGACATAATGTAGAGAAGGAAGCATGCCAGTTACCTGAAGAGAAGGTGATAAAGAAAAAACATAAGGCAACGAAGCAGCAGTGTGTACCATGGGATGAGGCAACGAAGCAGCAACTAAAGACAGTTGAGAAGAATAATGACAAGGAGAATGACAGTCTATCTAGTCTCTTGAGCGGTGAGAAGATACAGAAACGCAAAGAAGTACCAGAAAAGGGGGAGAAAAGCAGTCAACTTCGACTGTCTAGTCTCTTCAAGGAAACATAATTTTGCAACTGACAAAATGACGTATGTTTAGAAGGTCTGTAGAAGCTGACATATCTTCATATCCCAGATTTTGCTCATTGTAACATTTGCTATCCTCCTATTCCCTTTTCTTTTCATTCTTCAGGTTTAGCACTTCTTGAAGTAGGCTTAGGTAATACTTATGTTGATTAAGAGGCACTATAGAATAGTTTGTATTACAAATTTTGTATTAATTTCATGATTTGCTGGCGCTGAATGAAGATCTTTTGGAGCTGGAATCTTGCTTTTTTTCGTACATGTACATAGGATGGGCCTGAAGTTGGCAAAATGGGACTTTTTTTTGTTCCATGTGTTTGTTGGTCCACGACAGCCTAAAGTACCAATTAGTTTTGTTTGTCCGAGTTTTGCAAAATAGAATATTTAGGTTACGCTCCTCTTCTAGTCTATAGCTTTCTTTGTCCAAATCTTATGATCTACAGCTGCTAGTGTCTCGTCTATTTGTTTTTTGCCGAATGTTTCATTGTCTACTAAGTTTTTTCACTTATTAAGATTCAATGAATTCAATTTTTCACATTAAGTGACTGAGTTAAGATTTAAGTACTAGAAGATTCAAGTGACCAAGTTAAGATTAAATAGTATTACTTTTGGACGCATTGCGAATTAAAGACGAGATTCAAAATCTCAACAGAGGACAGACTAGTCTTTACTCATATTTTTAGAAAACCTCATAGTCAATTTATTACGTACTTTCTTAACTAGAAAAAGTCTTGGGTAGGGGCTGCCACGTGGTGGGGCGGTGCGGCCCTCCAATCAAAACTCTCAAATTTTTCCATCTTTTCCGAAATTGTCCCTGATTTTTAATATGCAATACCCAAAATACCCCCCTGCTTGGGATCTGATTGGCCCGCCCCACTGCCACGTGGTGCGGGTGCCGTACGTAAGACCTTCTCTCTTAACTAAATTATTAATTTAGAAAATATTTGGGACCTATAAAGTACAAAGGAAATATTTTAATAGAAAATTACACACAAGTGATCTTTTAAAACTTTAATTAGTGACAAGGCCACTTAATTATTTTTATACACATAAGGCCACTTGCTTCCACAAATTAATTCATTCCTGACAATTTTACCCTCCCACTTGAGAAACCCAATTAATTCCTTCAGTCTACGCCTTTACCTCTCTCTCTCTCTCTCTCTCCCCGATCACAGTCTCTCTCTCTCCTCGACCACAGATTTTCACGCCTTTGGTCTCCGCCTTCGATTCCGGCGACCACCGGCACGACGCTCCCCCCTTCTGATTCCGGCGACCACCTCCTCCGATCTGGTAAAGTTCCAATCAGTCCAAGCTTGCAAAACCTCGAAGGCGCCGCCACGCCTGAAGACAACGAAGAAGCTCCCATCGAAGATCCACATTGCCAACAAGCTCGCGTCGCTCCACCAGTGCGTGTAGATGTTCAAGGTCTGCGAGCAAGCTCTGATCGCGGTCACTAACAAGGCCGACGTCGCCGTCCTCTGAATTTGGTGTTGGTGTGCTTCTGGATCTCATCCTCGGTGTAGATCCGAGCGCTGTCGGCATTTTTCGGTGTTCCGCCATCGACGTTCCTAGCGTTCTTGTGCTTCCTTGCCTCGGCTTCGTTCTCTAAGTCTAGGATTCGCCTCGGCTCTCCCAAGTAATTCGCATTTTCCATTTCGTTTGAATTTGAATTTGTAGCTGCAAATTGTTTTGAAAACCTCGATTTTAATTGCTAGTGAAAACTGTGAAGTAAATGATCGTAGGACATCCCAGCTGTGGAAGTGAAAATTGCCTGAATCGATGAGTCTGGGCATGATGGAGACCTGAATGCAAGCACTGGTTCCCAGATGGTTATGTCTGGTGGACTAGAAAATCAGACGTCAGAAGTTAATGTAGGAGTAAAGACCGGTGAAGATGCATGTCTTGATGCCTGAATATGTTTCTCTAGCAGAGGTTTATGTAAAATCTGAAAATGGGCATAATTTGATTGACATGGCTATTGATTTGGAACCGTATGCTGGAAAGGATGGGAATGTTTCAGATGATAGTAATGTTTCTGGTCCCTCACAACCAGAATGTGCTCTTGTATGATGGGGGGATGGTTTTGTTAGTTTGTATTGTTTTGATTTCTTTTGGTTCTGTTGTGTGGAATTGCTAGATTAACAGTAGCTTATGTTATAGTGGAGTAGTTTTTTAACACATCAATAGTAGTTTTTGTTATAATGGAGTAGTTTTTTTTAACACATTAACCGTAGCTTTTGTTTGAGCATTGCAAGTCTTTGAGATAGCTTTTAGTATTAGTGATAGTAGTTTTTCTTACTGGTGACAGTAGTTTTTTGTGTTGGTGATAGTAGCTTTTGTTGATGGTCAAAGTAGCTTCTGTTACTGGAGTAGCTCTTTAGTATAAGAGTAGCTCGCTGGTGTTGGTGATAGTAGTTTTTGTTGTTGGTGACAGTAACTTTTGGTGTTTGTAAGAGTATCTTTTGGTGCTGGTGAGAGTAGCTTTCTGGTATTTGTGAGAGTAGCATTTGTTGTTGGTTAGAGTAGCTTTTGGTGTTGGCAAAAGTAGCTTTTGTTGGTGGGGATAGTAGATTATGGTTTTGGGGAGAAAAGTTTTTTTTGGTAACAGTAGCTTTTTTTGTCACAGTAGCTTTGGTTGCTGAAAATAGTAGCTTTTGTTACCTCGCCGGAAGTTGCCAGTAGCTTTTCTTGCTGATGACAGTAGCTTTTTCTACCTCACCCGAGGTTGCCGGAAATCTCATCACAGTAGCTTTTGTTGTCAGCGACAGTAGCTTTTGATGTTAGTGACAGTAGCTTTTGTGGTCGCCAGAGTTGGCCGGAGACCCGCCGGAGTCGGCCGGAGACCTCGTCGGAGAAGAGAGAGAGGATGATTGTTGACTTTTTACTCTAGTGGCAGTTATGTAAATATGTTGGATTTTTATATCCAAAATTTAACACATTTTTTAATCTAGTGGCCTTATGAGGGAAAAAAACAGTTGGTGGCCTTATGACAAAAAAAAACATTGAAATATGCACTTATATGTAATTAACCCTTTAAATGTATTATCTTATAATTTAATGAAAATAATTAATTTAGCATGTTGGTCCCGAGTCTGGACCGGGAAATTTTATCATTAAAAAGATTTGATAAATAAATATTAAGAATAGGGTTCTTATTTTTTTAATTTTTTTTTTAACCAAACTCGAATCAGGGTGCCAATAGATATATTCATCTAAAGCCAGAATAGGCCGTTACATACTCTTCTGCTGCCATGTACAGACAGACAAGAAGATAGTGGTAGTACCCGTAGTGGTACATAGAAATAGACTCACTCATTAGACATGTCATGTACGTAGACATAGCGGAGATCGTCCTTTGGTACTACTTCAGAGGCGTTAGAGATACATAGAGTGCACACAAGTGCGTAGCTTCCTAATACAATGAATTATTGTAATTAGACTAACTAAAAACATAAACATGGGCCTAGGGCAAAAAACCCTAGCCCAAAATTCTGCAGTCCTAAATAGCCTAAGAAGAAGATCCATTCAAGGCCCAGCAAGCTTGGCTTGGCCCAAGTCCAGTCACCACCTCCAGACCGCCAAACTTCCAGCGCAGCCCTGCCTTTGTGCTTCCGTCTTCGTCATGTTCCTGCCGCCCCTAGTTCGCCACGACCAAAACCCGACGAACCACGCCGCCACAAGAAAACAATACGAAAGACCACACCGCCACAAGCTGCATCACCAAGAACCCGTCCCGATTTCACCATCTCCGATTAACGCCGCCACTAAATTCGAATCGCGCCATCAATACGAGATCGACCACCTCCCAGAGATATCCTACCAGAAACTCGCAACCAAACCTCACCTACCAAAAAACTTGAGCAACCCAATTAAAGAACTACTTGACCAGCTCATTCAGTTCCCGTTCGGCAACAGAACCACGTGGCATTGGCGAGGCCATGGCTAGTCGAGGTGCTAGGGCCACCGCCGGACAAGAAATTTGCAATTTGAAACGTCTCCGAGTTAGGGTTTCTCTCAGAATTTTCCTTCGTATATATGAATGCGAAAACCTGTTTTCTAAGATCCCTATTCTTATTCTTAAACTCTTCCCGCTCTTACAAACATTTCCCGTGCTCTCTCAAATTCTTTCCCTGCTCCATTGTTTTTCCCGTATCCAATTGAGGTTAAACAAGCTTAGAGTAATTTCAATAGTTTCCCTATAATTTCTGTATTATAGGGAAGCAAAAGTCAAAGATTTAGCATCTTTTTCTTTTCCAACTATAACAGATTCCCTATTTTACAGCAATCTCTAAAATCTCCACAATTCTTCCCTAAAATTTTAGAGATGGCTGTAAATTTAGGGAATTTGGTTTTCTCTTTCCTCACTATCACTAAAATAGGGATAGTTATGAGGAATCGGTTGGAGTAAAAGAAGCTTAATTTTCCTTAAAATAAAGAAAAATGAAAAGATGAGGAAGTTGTTGGAGTTGCTATTAGCCAAGCAAGATTGCTATATGTAGCAATCGCAATTCACTTCTTTTTCATTAAATTCATTAAAAAAAAAATTATAACATTAATACAATTACGAAACCTAATAGAAATATATCATGAAAAACACCGGATATCATTCCATTTTTATCCCAACAAATAAGAACTTGCAAAATTTGGTCAGATTCTATAATCCCAGGACATGATAATCTAACTATATATAACCATCCTAAATTGGTAAACTAATATACAATCATTTTCATTCTTTCCTTCGTCAATATTATTATTAAAAAAAATTAATAATAATAATAAAAACAGGCTCAAGTGGGCTGGAGCGCATATGATTCTGCCGTGTACCGACCAAACCCCCAATCATTGGGAATTGATTACATTAAAAAACACTGGAAAAAGTGAAAAACTCTCACTCTGAGAAAAAAAATTGGCCGTTTGATTTGAAAGTACGGCACACGCCACATGCCAACGTAGATGACCGTTGTTCAGACATACATAGAAAGTCCATCGCAATCGGCATGATCCAACGGCCAGATTTCACTAGCCGTTGTATTTGAAAAAGGGTTTAAGGGCTTCTTTGGAGACAAATGGCCACTGATTCTCTCTTTATTATTATTATTATTATTATTATTATGTAGCTCTGTCTTTACTTCCACTACTCTACTTGTATTTGTTGCATGCTCTCTCTGCCTTGATTGCTCTCTCTCTTCTCTTCTCTCTCTGTCAATTTGGGTTTGATTTTGGTTTGTGTTCCTTCATCAAGATGGTTATTTCTGATGAGAACTGTACTAATCTGGTCAGACCCACAAATGTTCAAGGTGAATTGTGGTGCCCCAGATTTGGATTTGGATTTGAAACCGTAAAGATTGTGGCTTTTTTATTTATTTTGTTTTGGATGAAATGTAGGGGGAGTAGAAATGGGTAACAGGAAGATTGGGCATAACAGGAGGGCATTGGGAGTTATTAATCAGAGTCTAATTGGAGCTAAGCCTTACCCTTGTGTTGTTAACAAGAGAGGCTTTCCTGGGTAATTTTCTTAGCTCCCAATGTTCAGTCTTTCATGGAATTATAAGGGTGTTGTTGTTCTTGGATTGAATTTTTTTTTTTTTGGTCTATTCTCAGAAAGCACGAGATCTGTGAAAAGAAGCAGGCAGATCCGGCGCATAGACCGATTACAAGGTTAGAATTTGAGTTTTTTGGTTTTCACTTTTCTTTACAATTGTTTGGCTGTTGAGAAAAAGTGGGGTGAAAAGAAATGAAAATTTGAATTTCCGGTGTGGAGAAAAAAGGTGGGAAAAGTAAATGGAATTCAAAATTAGATCTTAGATCTTTCATTTTTCAAGAGAGCAATGATTTTCATGCTTGAAATTGAGACAGTAATCATGAGTGAATGTGTTGAAGTAAGAGGTACTAACCTTTTCATTGGTTTAAATCTTAACATTGGGTTTGATTTGAAATTCGTAGGAAGTTTGCTGCGCAAATTGGAAGCACTCAGCAATTGAGTCAAGAGGTGCCTACTAACCCTCCTGTGATTGATTTGTGACTTTATTTATCTGTTTTATCTTATCTAATGGGTAATGTGATTTATATGAACAGGAAATTAAGAAACCCTCAGATAGTTTTGGAGATTGTATATTCATAGATGAGGAATTCAAGTCACCTGAAGACCAGGCTGACCAGCCAGAGCCCATGTTCTTAGAACAAGCAGAAACAATGCCTAATGTGGTATATCTTTCGTCCTGTAAAGTTTTTGGATTGTTATTGTTTATTGGAAAAACCCATTTTACTGATTCAATTGAAAATTTGATGTTTCAGAAGGAGGTTGAAATGGAGGATATTGTGGAGGAGCCACTTGTGGACATTGATAGCAGCGATTTAAAGAACCCACTAGCGGTTGTGGAGTATGTTGAGGATCTTTATACTTATTACAGGAAAATGGAGGTAATATACTCATCATAGAAACTACTCAAGGTACAAAACTCAAATGATACAAAGTCATACATTGTTTGAACCAAACAGATTCACTAAAAAAGGCGCTGAATTAGACATTCAACTCAAGGTACAAAACTCAAATGATATAAAGTCATACATTGTTTGAACCAAACAGATTCACTCAAAAACTCGCTGAATTAGACATTCATCTCATTTATAGGTACACCTGTGTACTGGTGTGCTATATTAATGTGGCAGCCACATTAAGAGATGTACACAGTCCTTGAATGACACAGGGATGAGTAGATCTATGATGGATTCATTCATAAGGTCATGACAGAGTTATAATTATCTGGAAAGGGAAAGCATTTATGCCATGGCTAGATTCAACTAATAATTGTTTGTCCTGCATTTGGAATTCATTTCTAAATGTTTCCTCAGATTCTCGGTGGATATTGATTTTTTGAAACTATCTCAGTAGCCAGTATTGATCTGGTCTTTGAATAACCAATTTTCCTATCTGATATTCCAAATTAAGTATATTGGTAGGAAACCATCAATTCCAACCAAAGTGTGATGACTAAATAATGTTTTTTATCTTGCAGGGTTTTAGCTGTGTCCCACCTGATTATCTGGAACAACAATTTGACATCAATGAGAAGATGAGGGCTATACTAATTGACTGGCTTATTGAGGTATGTTAATCTTTCTAGTTGAACAATATATAATTTGATTTCTCATGAACTTCTAATGATTTATCTGCATATCCAAATCAACAGGTGCACGACAAGTTTGAGCTCCTGGACGAGACATTGTTTCTTACTGTTAATCTTATAGATAGATTTTTATCCCAGCAGACAGTGGTAAGAAAGAAACTTCAGTTAGTTGGTCTGGTTGCCATGCTTTTAGCATGCAAGTATGAGGAAGTTTCTGTGCCTGTTGTGGGCGATTTAATCCTTATATCCGATAAGGCTTACACAAGGAAGGAAATCCTGGAAATGGTAATTCAATTTTCCGTGCTTATCCTGAACAGTTTTATTTACTTCTTTGGGAATATGTACTAATTGAAATTCTGTTTCCTTTCCCAATAAAATTGCAGGAGAGCTTGATCCTCAACACATTGCAATTTAACATGTCAGTTCCAACACCGTATGTTTTCATGAAAAGGTTCCTCAAGGCTGCTCAATCTGACAAAAAGGTCAGCAGTGAATCTAACTACAATCAATTTCGTTTATCACATTAATAAGATTCTGAACTATTATTGTCCTCAAAACAGCTTGAACTTTTATCCTTCTTCTTGATCGAGCTCTCTCTCGTGGAGTACAAGATGCTTAAGTTCTCGCCATCTTTGTTGGCTGCTAGTGCAGTCTACGCTGCTCAGTGTACTCTTTATGGTTTCAAGCAGTGGAGTAGAACCTGTGAGTGGCACACAAACTACTCGGAAGATCAGCTTTTGTAAGTCCTTGCCTTGTTTATATGACCTTCATTAGATATGGTACAATATGATACTTATTATCAATTATCAATAGATGAAGAATTATTAATGTTGGTAACTTCTTGATTGCTATCAGAGAATGTACAAGTTTGATGGTTGGTTTCCACCAAAAGGCAGCAACAGGGAAACTCACAGGGGTACATAGGAAGTTCTGTACATCCAAGTTTGGCTTCATTGCGAATTGTGAACCAGCAAAGTTTCTCTTACAGACCCAACTATAGCAAGGCATATACTACTAACCTTACATGACATTTGTAATAGGGTTGATTGGGTGGGTGGGGAATATGCACATAATAATTCAGCAACTGTGGTTGCACCTGGGAATTGGTATTCTAGATTTCTAAGCTTGCAGCCTCAATTGCTCATTGCTTCACAGCCACGGCTGATTCTTCTGTATGTATGTTCTAATTGAGCATACTCATTTTCGTTCCATTTTTTTTTTTACATTGACTGTACTTTAGTTCTTATTCCATGACAATAATTCAATGAAATACAAATTTCTTAATTATCTGCTGTCAACTTGGATTGTGCTTTCTGTTTTTGAGTACATTATTACAGGATACCTAACTCAGTTCACAACCCCTGTCACTATCATCGATTACACTTGTTGGGAATAACGGAAAAAAGAAATAGAACTTGCTAAAAGGATTCTGTATTAATTGAGGTTTTAGTGTTTCTCTACCGTAAATTCATAGATAGGGCTGTTTAACGATTCACATCAGTAGATCTTCATGCTAGACCAGTCACAATAAAAAGGTTCATTGTGAATGCTAGTTCATTTCATTTAGCATTTATGTTGAAAGCACATACTTTCTAAATGATATCAACCTATATGTCGCATGAAATCTAAAATAAAGTATTGGAGGAAATTGAAAATAGTACTTTGGGTAATAAATTTGGTTTCATGTTCAAAATGGATTTAGTTTAGAGATTACTTTATTAAACCTAAATAACAACTACATGTCAGTATATAGTCTTACATATGAAATCATCACACCCACTTAGAAAGAGTTTCTAGAATGAAGGGGAGTAATATATGTAATGGCCAGATAGGTCCCTGCTTTTTCACCAGATGTTTGATACATCTTGTTCATCACAATAGAAATGAAACTACTAATTTTACACATTTCCAACTCAATCCAAAACCCACTAACATGAAAGGAAGTTTCAATTTTGCTTTGAAAGGTATTATAATAACATTTGTACATTTCCAACCCAAATCAAAATTCAACACTACCAATGGACAAAAAAAGAAGAAGGGATCCTATCACAAACCTTTTAGAAAGAAGTCCTTGTGGTGCAAGTCTGTCTTCACCATAGTCCAAAACAATCAAAACCCTACTACATGAGCTGCCAACTTATAAAACTCAAAATTCCTACTCCCAACGACGTCGTACTGTTGATCCCAATTTCCAATTTCCAAGTTTCAACCTTTCCACCAACCACACCAAATTCAAATCTATGAAATACACACCTTAATGGAATATCCAATTTCATAGCACCCCTAATATAAATACCCAACACCAAGATTCAGATCTTCACCAACAAAACCCTTCTCCTTTTTTCTCTCTATTTCTGAACCAAAACCCGCCACCGCCACCAATCACCATGGCAATGGCAACCTCACCGCACTCCCTCCTCCTCCAAAACCCAACTCCCACTTTCCTCAAAAACCCCAAACTACCCTTCACCGCCGTCCCCATGACCTCCACCCGAATCTCCCCCACCACCACCGCAAAACCCATGTCGATCAAATGCGCTGCCACCACGACCCCAATCCAAGATCTCCGCCCGAACCCGCCCGAGTCCCAAGATCGGGTCTTTAACTTCGCCGCCGGGCCCGCCAACCTCCCGGAGAACGTTCTCAAGAAGGCCCAATCGGAGCTCTACAACTGGCGCGGATCTGGCATGAGCGTCATGGAAATGAGCCACCGCGGCAAGGAATTCTCCTCCATAATCCAGAAGGCCGAGTCCGACCTCCGAACGCTCTTGAATATTCCCCAAGAATATTCCGTCCTCTTCCTCCAAGGCGGCGCCACCACCCAGTTCGCCGCGATCCCACTCAATCTGTGCAAGCCCGATGATAAAGTGGATTACTTGGTTACCGGGTCGTGGGGTGACAAGGCCTTCAAGGAGGCCCAGAAGTACAGCAAGCCCAAGGTGATCTGGTCCGGTAAGTCGGAAAAGTACACAAAGATTCCGGCGTTTGATGCTCTAGAGCAGACCCCAGATGCAAAGTACTTGCATATATGTGCAAATGAGACCATTCATGGGGTTGAGTTCAAAACATACCCAACCCCCAAAAATGGGCTCTTGATTGCTGATATGTCCTCTAATTTTTGCTCAAAGCCTGTGGACGTTTCGAAATTCGGGATCATCTACGCCGGGGCACAGAAGAATGTGGGGCCATCTGGGGTGACCATTGTGATCATCAGGAAGGATCTGATTGGAAATGCTCAGGAAGTCACACCAGTAATGCTGGATTACAAGATCCATGACGATAACAATTCGCTGTATAATACTCCTCCCTGCTATGGGATTTACATGTGTGGGCTTGTGTTTGAGGATTTGCTAGAGCAGGGCGGCTTGGCCGGGATTGAGAAGAAGAACAAGAAGAAGGCGGAGCTGTTGTACAATGCCATTGATGGGAGCAATGGGTTTTACAGGTGCCCGGTGGAGAAGTCGGTGAGGTCATTGATGAATGTGCCGTTTACGCTTGAGAAATCGGAGTTGGAAGCCGAGTTTATCAAGGAGGCGGCTAAGGAGAAGATGGTGCAGCTCAAGGGGCATAGGTCAGTGGGAGGAATGAGGGCCTCTATATATAATGCTATGCCTTTGGCTGGGGTGGAGAAGTTGGTTGCTTTCATGAAGGACTTTCAGGCAAAGCATGCTTGATTTAGCTATCCTCCAATATGCTCATCTGTGCTTCCTTTTCTCTCTTGCCATTTCTATTAGGGTTGTTAGCCACATCCTTGTTTTCTTCTGTTTTGTATTTTTTTTGGCATTGTTGTTTGCTCAATTTGATTATGTAAGGTGCATTTTTGGATGCATGTTATGAAATTCTTGTCACTTGGGATTGAAGTTGATGTCCTATAAGTTTAGGGGTTTAGGCTAATTTTGCTATGTAATTTTGTTGTCATAAGATGAGAGTAATGAATAACTCAATTTTTCAGTTCTACTGTTACTGTCGGCTCTTGCTTTCGTTCTTGTTTCATATCTAGTTAAGCCTCTCTAGTCTGAAAATCGAAACAAAATCAAAATTCTTTGAGCATACTTGCAAATCACTCTCCAACAACCCCACCCACCAAGAAGAAAATCTTCGGAAAATAAATAGCCAGGGAGACAGGCTTTTATCATTTTGATAAATCTTGTCTGATACTCTTTTAGTGAAATTAAAATCGCAGCTTATATTGCTGAGACCGAATTGATTTCGAACCAAAAAAGAAATTTATTGTAGACAAGGACCTATGATCACCCACCTGCAAACTCAAATCGATGGTCAAAAAATTGATTCATGCATATAAAACCAACGTGAACATTACATACAAAGAGTAACAAAAGGGTGTGAGCAGAGGTAAAACTGCTGAGGCTGCCATCTGACTGTTATGGTAATCTAAACTGTACTATTCAATCAGATGTCAAATAAAAGCATGCCCTCAACATCCGTATTCTCGTCCCAATAAATAACCAAATCATGCGTTTTTTCTTTTGTTACACTACAATAAATCATGGAAGGACCAATGACGCCCAGAATGTTCTCTCTTTCTCTCTCTGTGACTGAATTGTGCTGTCGTACTCTACATTTTCTGGATGGTATGGAGAATGAATGGTTCACTTTTACAAAAGAATACAAGATCTACTGTGATCGCACCCTTCCATCTTTTGTATGGAGACAAGCAGCTGTAGCAGCTGGTTTTTCGTGCAAAGAATTGTCTACAAAACTTCATTATTAAGTGAATGAGAATCTTGAGAAAAGCGAGGAGGTGGCAGATCCTGAAGCATCACTTGCTGCGCTAGGAGGGACATCTACAGATGCGCGGTATGCTTGTTGACACTTCTGGATCTGTATTATAATGCATATATTAGAATTCAATCCAGTCTATTAAAACCATTGCAGGACACAGGAAATTTCTACTAGAATTCTTTTACAATAGATTTTATAAGCTACAGGAGGAGAATTCTTGTTGTGCTATCATAATGTAATGAAATGCATCCCCAATATTTCATCATCATAGCCGGAAACTATGTCAAATCTGTATGTGTCCCACTGTTTGACACTAGGGCAGCCATTATACAGAAGACACAATTAACCAGTAATAACACCAGCAGTGTTGTTAAATGTGATAATCTTGCCTCTATGATTTATATTTCTCTATACAGTCATGTTGCAGTCTCTGTCTGAGACTCGGGCAGAGCTAGTTGAAACCTATTGTCTAATAACTTGAGATATGTCGCAGACGACTACCAACTATAACTGTAGCATCAAGTAGGAGATAAGAATTTCACCTCTTCAGGACTAAACTGAAGGAGCATACCAACCACAGGTAATAGAGCCTCCACTTCACCTATTTTGGTAAACAAAAATTATCAGTATTTTAAACATCACTTGTATCTCACTATATGATCATTTAAATATAGATAAAACAAACTTTGATTGTTTGTATCAATATTCTATAAAACATACCAGTTTCAAGAAGCTTTAATATAACATTTTTGAGGTAAGTCATATCTACTCCTTCCCTCTTCTGTGATCTTTCCATGTTGCGAAGCTCAGTCTTCAACATTGTTTCCTACATGTGTCGCGAAACTCAAACAATCAAAACTTCTATTGACTTCCATTGTTCAGTGACTGAAGCCAATCATCAGGATTTTCATTTCAGATATGAAAAATTCATATAAAATTTTGACCGACTCTCATTCTACATTCTACATTCTACAGTTTCTTACAACTTTCAAAAGGAACCGTAAATAACTAAAGCCAACCAAGCCCCAGATCTTTAAATATCCAGGCTTCTTGATACCTGTTGGCTATGCAGACGATTTTCATGCTCCAGCTCCTCAATTTCCTCCTGATTTTAAATAATAAACATGTATAAGAGAACTGCACTGCAGCTAAGTAGTAATCAAGATGACGAGGGATTACACACTTGAAGCGCTAAAATGTGCCTCTGTGACTGTGCTAGCTCTTCCTCTCTTTGCGCTTGTTGCCTTGCCAGAATCTGAGTTTACATTAATTCAGTTCATGAACATCACACCGGCACCAATAAAGAAAAGGATACAAACATATAAAAAACAATAGCTCATAAACCTGAGCTCATAGTAAGATCTTAAGCAAAATAGTCAGATTTATTATAAAATTTCACCACTTTAGACCATCATAACATATCAGTCAGAGGATGGAGGAAGATATGATGAGTAAACTTCGCACCATCTTAGCAACTATTACATGATGAGGAAATGAGGATATTGATGATAAACGGGGTTACAGAATTTAAATCAACCTTACTTCTACAGATTACCAGTATGGCCAATGTTCTTTACCGTGATAACCATATAAAGCACCTAGATTAGATATTCTAATTCGACCAAATTCAATTATCTGATTCAGAGATTACAATTGTAAATCTCTAGCACGACCGCCGTGCTAATACGGGTTCAACAAAATACTTACTTTTCACTTCTTTTGTGAAAAGACATGAAAGTAGAAATGGAAATTTAGGCATTGTAGTTACACAGCAAGAAAAATACAGAGGAAAAATATGATTACCAGAATCTGCTGTTCTAACGCAGAGGTGCTTAAACTTGATGGATCCTGTTTATACATGCCTGATATTGTCCAGAAAAGAACATGTTAGAACTCCACCATGCATCCTGGTAAAAACCACCCTAAATCCAATAATTGTGCTCAGCATGTTTACCTGTGCTATAATTATCATTATGATCAACCTGAGATTTATATAAAAAATGTCAGGAAAATATGGGGAAAAACAGCAAAAATTGGATTATTAGGGTAAAGTTACTTGAAAAAAATGGAACCTACCTTTGGTCTTGACTCCAAAGATTGATGAAGGTTCTTATTATCATCTACAACTCTAGAAATTTCTTTGTCCTTCTCCTCCATCATTCTATCAGCAAGATCACGAAATGAACTGTGTTCTTCCTGCAAATGATGAACACAATAAGTGAAAAATAATAACATTTGTATTAGAGGCTGAAAGAGCAGGAAGAATGCCAATACCTTCAATTTTTTATACCGTAATTTGAGCTCTTCCAATTCTTTTTTTATGTCTTCTCCAGAAGATGCTTCATTTTGAGCTCTTAATGTTTCACATCTTGCTGCAAAAAAGAAAAATCATCCCAATGAAATCTGCTCTCAAACTTTGAACAAAATAAGCATTTCCTAGAAGAGTTAACAAACAAATAGGAAAAACATAAAAGAAACATTAAGAAACACTATTTGAAAGTTGATTAGGACAAAAATATTACCCCGCCATGTTTCTTCCAAATTACTAAGGTTAACTTCCCATGCTTCTTTGGCGGATCGGTGATGGGCATTAGTAGACTCGAGCTTTTTTTCTAAGCTCTTGATCTGCTGCATGGTATCATTAAGAGCTGCATCTCTGTAAAATGTGTGGCACAGGAAGATCAAGATCAATTGCTTGACACTTGACAGAAGTATATTCCGTAACAAAGAATTTCAAATTCAATGATGGGCCGTGTATTAATAAGACCCATCTTTGGGCCTATTAGTTATTGCTCAATAGAAGGAGAAGAATGTACTAAAATAGACAGAAAGTAATGCCTAGATTAGAAGAACTCCGATGAAGGACCTTACTTCAGATTAAATGAACTCAACAATAATATTACCTTTCTGCTAGTTCTTTATTATAATTAGTCAAGGCATCCTGAAGATCCTGAAGGGCCTTATCTCTTTCAGCACTCAGAGACGAAACTTCTTTTTCAGCTTCCTAAAGGATAAGACATGTATAGTATTAAAAGTGAATGGAAAGAGCAGGGCAGTTCAATATTTTTCTTCATGCTACAAAAGCAGAGATTAATTACAAGCACGCACTTTTAGTGCTTCCTCAAGAGCTGTAACTTGTTCAGAGTCTTTAGCTGCAGCTAGATCTGCATCCTTCTTTTGGAGAAGTGCATGAGCACGTACTTTGTAAGAAGAAAATTCATTTTTAAGGCGGTTGATCTGCAGGATATAATAGGTAGAACAGTAAGGACAGAAGAAAGATTAAATGTATGCAACTTCACCTTCAACAAAATCAACATTTGCAGGACATTTGAGCAAGATCATGGCCCTTGTTAAAGGTTTTCAAGTCGGAGAGCAAGATTCAAAGACATACTCAAGTGAGTATGGCTGTCAACTCTGATGATGATGATGTAACACAGAAGAGAGTAAATTTATACCTCCTCCTTGGCAGTTGCAAGTTCAGCATCTCTTGCATCAAGCATTCGGGTTTGTGCAGACACCTCTGATTCCAGCTGACCTGCCCATTAGCATGCCATGCTGATATAAATACTTCTCATTTGGTTACTTCAATTTCATATATATACACCTAAACAGATGAATATTTAGCACAGAAAACAAGTATACTTCTCATTTTGGCTACTTCAATTTCAGCACATATCCGATTGCTCTCAGCGACTTCCAGCTTTGTTTTCAGTCCCCGAGAGGCAGCTTCCCAGCTCTCCTTTTCTTTCTCCTGAACAACTAAATGTATTTAGAATCAAACTTAGAAGCAGTATATCCCACAGGTACATGACCTTTAATGTGCTAACGATGACATTTATCAAAGGAGACATAAAAAATGTCTCCCTCCAAGTCAGCAAAAGTCATAAATTACAGGGCTAAACAAGATGGCAGCCAAAAAAGAATTCAATCATTTTATCGAAAGAAATAATTAAATCCATATCCTGGAGGCCATAATATATATGCATAACTTTTACTTATCCTATGAGTTCAATTCATACATGCTCATGTTTAAGGTGAGCAAGCTCTCCTTTTACAGTTTCTGCAGCAGCTCTAAGCCTTGCTGCCTCACCCGTTGATGCCGCTTCCATCTCTGCAATCTTTGACTCTTTCTCAGCAACTAGCATCTGGAAAATTACATTCATTTACCAGTCTGATTAATTTGAAAAATCCAGACACGTGCAACGAGACTTTGCACTGAGTAAAATTACTTAAGGCGGCAAAGATATAAGATAGAAAAGCCAGTAATTCATTTCAACTTCAGTGTCTTCTCATTATAAAGGCAAACTTTTCAGTCCCTAGTATATTAATGAGCGAAGTACCTTTCTCTCATATTAATACTAGCCTGCAAAAGAAAGGAGCTGAAGACTCAAGCTCAAATTAACTTGTTCGTGGTTATGTATAAGGCCCAGCATGCAACTTGATTGAGACAAGCTATACTCAAACATGCTAATTTCTTTTTAAAGTTTATGAGTCTGCAGAAGGCTGATTTGTACCTGATCTAACTATGGGCTTAACAATGTTGATATAAGTGCATTAGAAAGGTTATAAAAATATTGAAATTTATAATTACCTAAGAGAACAAGGAAGAGGTTTAAGAGGTTTCAACTTTCAAGTACTATTCATGATGATTAGTATGTATTGGACTGACATGGCCATCAAAAATACAATGCCACTTACAGAAAAGTGAACCCAACTTGAAAATGGAATCAACATCATTAATAAATTCTCACCTGCAGTGAAGAAATAGTTTCAGTTGCTTTATTTCTATCGGATGATGCATCCTCAAGTTGCGCTTCCAAACTCTCCAAATTCTGAAAAAAGATAAGAGACAAAGAGGAACTATGTCATAATTCCTTTTTATCATATGCAAATGGAACCAAAATTGAGGTCTGTGAACAGATATACACCTTCTGATGTTTAGCAGAGAGTTCGGCTAATGAAGCTTGCCTTTTTTCCTCAGCAGCCTGAAGCAAACCTCGCATATCTTCTAACATCTGAGACAACGCAAGTTAACATCAACATAGACATCTCTTTTTATCTTCTTCTTTTTTTATCAATAAATATTTCATTTAGATTATTATGAACTTTCTTGCTGGAGGTGATAATTTACAGCTTTTGGAAATATACTATTTCAGCAGCTTGGATTAGTAATAATAATAATCCAGGTCCCAGAAGATTCAAGATGAATAGAAAAGGTAGTGCTTCCACAATAATAACCATTCATCATTTTTTTTTAATTGTAATTATCAGACTTTGCTCATGCAGCCACTGGATTGTGCACATACAACCAAACAGGACAGCCGAAAAATAAGTTGCATACGCATTTGTGGTTGCAAAATAAACCAAAGGTCTAAATGTAACAGATATGCAGGATAATGTAATTAGGAAGACACATGGACTGTACACTAAGCACAAATGAAAACATCTAGACAGAAAGCAAATACACAATAGGTTATCTACATGAACATGTGATGAACTTCTTGATCTATCAAAAGTAAAGTTATGAAAGCAGAGACTGAATCGCTCAAAGGATGAGCATACACATTCCTACCTGATCCTTCTCCGAAATTGTATGTTGCAGTGCCTCGATAGCACTCTCTTTTGGTTGCAATGCATTTCGCAATTCCTCCAGGTTGTCTCGTAGTCTGATCGGCAGTATAATTGAAGTTAATATAAGAAATGACAAAATAGTTATACTATCTCAACAAATGCACAAATTTGGTCATAGTTGGCTGTTAAATTTATATTACTTATTATTTGCACTTCTTAATTGTTGTCTCTCAGCATCAATTGCTTTCAGTGCATCGTTTGCTTGTTGCCTGGTTTTGTCAAGCTCTTGCTGCAATGCTGACTGTTGGGATAATGCTCGCTCAGCTCTTTCATTTACTTCACGAAATCGAGCCTCAATGTCATCTTTTTCCTGAAAATATAAACATATCCAGCCAACATATGAACTCAATTTCCACTTAAAGGACGGTTTTCCTTTTTATACATTCTATCTACACACTGTAACACACTAAATATTTACCTTTTGAACATCTTGAATACGCTGCTTTGCTCGTTTGTGAAGCCTGGTGAATTTCGAGTCAAGATCAGAGTACTTCTCTTCACGCTCTTTAATTTCTTGATCCAACTTCTGTTGAGCTACACAATTCAACACACAATGCTACACATTCAGACTCCTAACCATAAACTCGCAAATTCACAGTCATTAGCTCCAGTGTCTAACAGAAGCTACAAATTTACAAACGAAGCCACACAATCTGACCTTCAGCTAGCTTTGCAGAGAGGTCCTGCGCTCTTGAATCAGCTTCCAAGTGTTCTTCTCTAAGGTGCTTCAGAGCCTTTTCTGCTGCAGCTCGTGTTTGCTTCTCTTCCTCAAGCTGCGAATTCAATGACTCAATGCTCTGCCGGAGCCGTTCAACCTCTTCGGAACCACCGGCTTCACTCGGTTCTGCTGGTTGCAAACTCTGAAAGCCTTCAATCTGAGACTTGAGGAATTCGTTCTGGAATTTGAGCTCCGTGACCATCTGCACAAGCTGATCATGAGCATCGCCTGAGCTGCCATTCTCTAATGCGAGATCTCCATTGCTATCGCTTCCGTGCCTCTGTGGTTTCGAATTGTCCTCCATTTGAGCCGCCTCGGCCATTGTTCCGATTCCTCCAATCCAACTCCTACCTGAGGCTGAGAGACACACAAATTCAATCCGATAATCAATTTGCGGATCTCGTCGGATCAATTTGAAGAAAATGAATGTGTACCTTTTGGGGGAGCTGGAGGATGAGGATCCGTCAAGCAGACGGAAGCTCTTCACCGCCGCGATAGAGAGATCGCCGGTGGTGTCGGTCCGGCTTGGGGTGGAAGGCGAACCTAAGCACAGAGAGAAACAGATACAGGGCGGGACTTAGAAAACGTCGTCGTCTGAGCTGAGCACTTCGCATCTGCTTTGCGTCTCTCCTAACGGTGGTTACGGTGGACATGGTCGATGCCTCCGTCAAATTTTTACATTTTTTTCACTTTTCCAAGGGTGTTTCAGTAATTGACTGTGGATTTGAAACTGTTTAAGTTGGTAAAGTAGTAACTTTTTTTTGGTAAAAGTAAAAGTAGTAAATAAATATTCATATGAACTGAAGAGAACAGAAAAAATCTACCCCAAGCTTGCAAATTTACATGACAGCTTACTCCAAAACGGCCCTAATCATTTAGCTTAGTGGCAAAAATCTCTCAAATTTCTCACAAACAACTTGTTGTTGCGATGGTGAGAAACGTCTTGGCGGCATATGGTTATAATGATAGTGCAACTTCTCATTCAACATTTGCAAATGTAGATGTATCTTTTAAATTTCAATTTCAAAACTTTCAATGCTAAGACCACATAAGGAAATGAGGATTATTCTTTCTGAAATTCCGACTTCTGAGCTTTTCCAAATGCAGACTTGAATTTCTTCATCCATACTCATTTTAGATGTTGTTTTAGCTTTTACCATCTAGTTTTTTTGTTGTTGTTGTTGTGTATAGAGGTCTTATTCTCTCCGAGAAAAGCCAATATTTGCCCTTTTTTAAGTACTTATAATACACCAGTTCAAAGAAAAGTAATTTCATTTGCTCCTAGTAAGAAAATCACATAGCTAATGCACTAAATCTGATAAAGAGTAAGCTGATCACCCACCAATAGGTTTTCAAATAAAATGAGCTACTGTCTCTTTTTTTATTTTTTATTTTTTTTTATGCATTCAGTATATTAAGGCAGTTCAGCTTGATTACAAGAGCACAAAAAGTAAAAACTTCATCTTCTCATCTGATCTGAGGTCAATCTTTCTGCAACACGGCTACTTCATCATCTCACCATATCAATATGGTGGGAGAGAGAGAAAAAATCGGGAGCTTAGTTAAAAATCTCCTGTGTACTTTTAAACCTCTGGCCTGAGAACCTCAATCAGCAGAGATAACAGAAGAATGATAATGGTTAATGAAATTCTATGATACAAGCTTTGATACAGTATGTCATCTTCTGCTCCAAAGACCACATATTGCCTTCACATTAGCAATTTTAGCAGTGGAGATCTACCCTACCTACATCTCTCAAGTGCTCGCGTCACTTTTTTCTGAAGTCTGCCCTCCTGAAAAATCATACTAAGTGAGTTTTCCAGTAAAAGTTATGGTTCAACTTATCACCCCAAACAAAGAAAAAGGAAGGAAAAGCAAAATATACTAACCAGCAGACCTTGCATCTCTGAACTTGACAGCTACATTTTCAAAAAATTCTTTGGTAGCATCTGCATAGTCATAGCAACAATCCCGGTATGTAACAGACATGAATTGAGCCAAACAAAGATCAATTTTAAGAAAGCACAGATGAACTGACGATTCAACCAACATTACAACCACATGGTTTAAGAGAGAGATTTCTTTGGTAGCTATCAATTGTCAACTAACCATCCTAATTATTAATGAAGTGACAGAATCCTATACATTTGCCATTCCTTGTGATCCTCAAAAACAGTTGTAGAATGTGAAGCTGATTTTGGTATTCATGTCAAAATGAACATGTGATTGGTTTCATACATTTGACTTGTTGGCCTATAATAACGTCCTAGCTAGAGTTCAAACGAATTAAACAAATGCAAGACTTGGATACTATTTACATCCCCTGCCCATATGACATACCATGCTTCATGGTTAATGAAGGATCTTTTTCGTCTACATATCCAATCACTTTTGCTGGTATTCCTGCCACCATGCTTGAGAACAAGAGAAAGAAATGTCACTTTCAAAAGATTGTAAATAAAACAAAAATTGACTTATTCGAGAGGCATTAATATGCTGAAAATAAGAAATTACTTTCCACCTGTGTGGAGGGACATCTTTAAGCACAAGGGAACAAGCAGCTATCATGGCTCCTTGACCTATTTTTATATTCCCAAGTATAGTTGCACTGGCTCCTATTAGTGCACCTTCACCTATTTTTGGATGACGGTCACCAATTTCTTTCCCAGTTCCTCCCAAAGTTACACCCTGTTGAAGAAATGCCAAACACAGTTCTTTTTATCAAGATGTACTATTCGCACAGGAATCCAGAAAATGAAACAAAGACGAATGATAAAAAAGAACTTGCCTGCATCAATGAAACTCTGTTTCCTATAACAGCAGTTTCCCCAATAACCACACCCGTACCATGATCCAACAATACTCCCTCTCCAATTTTTGAAGCTTCAGAAAAGGCATTGAAGAGAAATTATAGTAAATGTTAGTTTTATATCAAAAACAGAGGTCCTTAGTATCTCCTATTGAGCAAATTCTACAGACAAAACCACTTTTCAGCAAAAGAATTAAGGTCTGTGCATAAATCTTTAACTACTTTTGATCTCACTAAAATATTAACTTACCAGGGTGAATGTCCACTCCAAACACCTACAATACAAATGTCTTAAGGTTAGAAGAATAACAGAAAACCATAAACCTCTATAACAGTTAGTAACGCTCATCCAGAATCAACCAAATAGAAAACCACCTCGCTAACTCGGCTTTGTAATGCCAAGGCCAATACTTTGCGTCCTTGACTCCACAGTGAATGAGCTACTCGATATACTTGCAGAGCATGGTAACCCTGCAAAAAAGTAAAGTTGCAACATTAGAGTTGCAAAATGTATTGTATTAGGAACTCAGATTATGTGATTAAACTGTCTCAACAAAAACATTTTCGAAAAATAAGTCTTTTTCTTTATATAAAACAGAATTTCCTAATAGGTTGCATTTTGTTTGACATCATAAATAGTTAACAACAAGAGCAAAATACCTTGAGATACAGTAGAGCCGAACAGTAAGACAAACAAGCTGGATCACGTTCTTTAAACGCCTGAGCAAACAGTATTCTAAAACAAGTCAAAAACAATAGAACAAAGTTTCCATCACTAAGCACACAGGGTCAGCATCATCTCTTTCACTACAAACTTAATACTTGCCTGCACGTCTAGCCGAGCAGATCGCTGAATGTCTCTGTCATGCATCATTACATTAGTGAATATATCCATCAGCTGAGTAGCCAGAAGTGTCGGGTTCTGCAACCTGTTTGCAAGAACAAACCCCAACGCCTGCTCTAAACAATCATGCGCCAAGATGCTCGCGTACAAGAAGCTACTTAAAATTGGCTCCTTCTCTGCCTGCAATGCAATGGTCGAAACCATAATCATATAACTTAAACAAAAATAAAATAAAATAAGAGTCATCTTTGTTAAAAATGGTACATGCAGCAAATACAGAGCCAACAATTACTTTATCCCGATATAGTATATTAAAGCTTTAAACTTTCTCATGTTAACGCAATCGCCCGTTTCAATAGTGCTCCGAAATATCGAAACTAAACTAAATAATTGACTCATTGAACTGTTATAATACTCCGATATACTATAAAACTTATAAAAATAAAATAAAAAAAATGTGTAACTATTTATTTACAGAGGAAACAAAAAAATTGTATTACAAGTTTCTACCTCCAACTTGGCCTCTTCCCTGACAGCGTCCCAAATCGGGTCGTCCGAACTGTCAGCCACAACAACCGGGTCGGACTCGGGTTTCTGAATCCCCAATGCGTACACCGGAAAAACCTTCTCCAACCTGTACGCGGCGGACTCGGAGTCGAAAAACCCGGGCTCCTCCTCCTCGGCCTCTTCCTCCCTCAAAGACAAACGCTCCGATAGCATTCTGGGCAGCGCGACCCAGCTCTCGTCGGTCACGCAGGCCATGACAGAGAGAACGAAATGAAGCTAGCGTTTGATGGTGGAAGAGGGTCTGGGAAGAATCTTCATATATATAGAAAAAAGAGAGAGAAAGAGCTACAGAAGTGTGTGTTTGATAGGGGAAAGAGAGTAAAGGCGGGTACGTGGTGTGTGGTTTGTTCTGGGTGTGGCGCAGACTTGGGTGTGGTCCTCGTGTTTGTGGACGAAACCGCTGCGTTTCGACGTTTCGTTTCTCACGTTTCGGTTTTTTTTTTTTTCTTTCAGGGGTGAGCTGGTGGAGGAAGAATCGAGGATAGAGACGGGCCGTGTGAAAGAGCGGTTTCTGACAAGAGAGAAGGGACCTCTGGGGAATAAGGTAAAAGAATGATATGATTGGCTCATATCTGGTGGTGTTGCTTCTTCCCTTTTATAGTCATTGAAATTTAAAAGCCCTTGGATTTTGTTTTCAAAGCCCTTGGATATTGTATTTAATGTCCCTGGTAATTAATTTTCCATCCTTTTCAATGGACTATTTAAGTCTATAACAATGATATCAAACATATATAGATTCGTTAATCATAATTTATTATAGATATTTCAAACATAAAAATTATTCTCATAGGGTAGTTGTGTAGGTACTAATTCTTTTTTTTTTTTGGCAAAGTCATCAAATGTTATGAGCATGATCGATGTGACAATATTGGTGAACTCGGCTACCATGCGACTTGATTATGTTCTTTAATTGCTTGACTTATTTCTAATATTTTGAGTTAACATAGTGCAATAAAAAATAAATAACTCTTCTTAAGATCCGTCATGATGTCTTTATACTCTCTTACACTTTTGGTCAGATGTAGGAGACACACAAAATCGTCAAGCTTCTCCTCCTAGGACTCACTAACCCACTTCAAAGTATAATCTGATTGACTATTAATGTTAGCAGTGTCACCATGATTTGCGCCAGCAATTAACTTTTTTTTAGTTAATGACTTTTGCAATGACCGTCGTACTCTTCTACACGTCGAAGCACGACACTTACCTTGACAATCAAGTATAGCCTCCGCCTCATCGCCACCCATTTTCCGCCTCATCGCCATCCATTTTTACGACCAGCTAATACAGTCAAAATGAGTTGTTACATGCTAGTATGTGATCAATTGTCCTAATCCACCCTCCTCATGTCAACAAAGTAAGTTAACAAGATCTTCTATTGTAAGATTTGGTCAAGTATTATAATTGCTAAAATTTCAAAATAATGAATGGACACATGAATGTCCGGACAGACAACTTACAAATAATTAATTGGATCGTGAAGTTTCAACTATGTAAACATGGTTAAAAATATTTAACCATACAAATTCTATGTATTTTCTTTGAGAGTTTGAGTTAGCTCCATGTCAAGCTACTACTTGCTCAGCCTTTTAAACGATAGGTCCACGATGAAGAAACATTGTCCCCGTCTTACGGAATTATTGATCATATTGACTATGGTGGTATGGTCATAAGAACAACTGAATTGACAAAGCCGATGGGACATCCGGACAGGAATGTTCTCCAAATTATCACAATGATCGATTTGACACCTTTAATCTGGAACCATGCTGTATTAATGTGTTCTTATTAGCCAACTAACTAAAGAAGTGTAATTCAATTCCAACTTCTTCTTCGTTAGCCTTGTCGGATTTGACTATTTTATCCACATGACAGTAGTTGCCTAGCTACCCAGTATGTAATGCAATTTTGTACTTTCAATTGAATACGTTGATGAGTATAAGATAAGTGATGATAAAACACATCGATGAAATGTCTCACCTTTAAAATAAGTACATATGTGTGAATAAGCTTATGCGCCATTTAATTTCATAAATTTCGTTTTCATGCTCACATATTTTAACTCATTACCAGCTTAAAACTATAAATAGTCACATATGGAGCAACATATGTTACCAAAAATAATTGGACGGACGTAAAAGTTTCTAAAATACCAAAATTTGAAATTATGCATATGCTCTTGAAGCCACCATATTCTTTTGGAGTCAATAATGTATGTACGCACGCAATCTCGGCAAATAAGGTTGTAATGTTGTATAGCCGTAAATAATAGAAGGTGTTCGAGGAAGTATTAGAAGTTGGTAACAATCATCACCGCCACTCTGTTTTATTCTGCAAACACGAATGATAAGCTGTGAAGCTAGCTTTTTAGGCAAGGACTGAAAAATCGAAAAAATCGGCGAAATTTCGTTTTTTTTTTAAGCTCGATATATCCATAGCATACCATGACAATTCGGTCGAAATTTTCGATATTTCTTGATATTTCCGATATTTCCCGAAATTTTCCGATATTTCCCCATATATTCCAAAAAACCTACAACAACACCAAGGATCGAACCTTGGTCATCCCACTACCCTTTGAGAGGGTTTGCTAACTCTGCTGCACATACCCTTTTTGTATTAATCACAACATTCTAATATATATTCATTTGCCTACGAATCTGAAAACTTAGATACACGTCCAATCAATAACTAACTTGAAACACTTAATTACTATATTGAATTTTCTTTTACTAAATGTTCAAAAATTTTACAACAACATTTCAAATTATAACTTCTATAGATAGTTCAAAATCATCTTCATACCTTACACCAAATAATGTTCATACCTTGTACCTCATAGGTCTTCTACGTGGTTCTAAGTTACTCATGTAATTCAAGGTGTAATGTATGATATGTACAAAAAATGTATATAAGGCGTGATGGCCTAGCCTCCCATTGAGTTTCTAGCCATAAAAAAAAAAATTAGATGTTTATTTCAAAAATTTTAAGAGTTATCGGCGATTCAGCATTTACCGTTTCATCTTAAATTATTACAAATTACTATATAACAAGGTTTATTCAAGGTTTTCTTTCTATATATAGTAGACAATTGATAAAATAAACAAATCTAAAAGTTTCACTTAAAAATTCCATGTTTTTCTTCAAATTTCCATCATTTTTCTTGATTATTTACCGAAATCGATATATCATCGATATTTCCGTCGAAATTTTCGTTTTCAAGACCATCAATATTTCCTCGAAACTCGATATTTTAATTCTTGTTTTTAGGTCGATATATTATTGGAAAGCAGAGATCGATGAAAGTAAAAGTTGTTTCCTCACTTACTGTTCTTCATTATAGTTCTGGCACGTGAAAGCCACAACCGAAAAGCAGAGAGAAGTTACAGTGCCTTCTTCCTTCAACAGTGGCTTAGGGTTTGGAGCAGAAGAAGAAGAAGCTGATGTTGTATGTGGTCGTGTACGCGGCCAGGGACATTCTCTTGCTATCTCTCTCTCTATTATTATTGTAATCATTCTTCCTGATGGAATATCATGTCTTGCATGGTTCAGAAGCCTCAAATTTTTTAAAGGGACAGTGTCCTTTATGATTTGACTATAAAACTCCACTACTGGTGATGTATATCCAACTCACGAACAGCACTTTGTTTGTTGGATTTCTCTTTAGTATTTCTACTATCAAACAAGGATTGCCCAAACAAGATGTATGTATACGAGGGAGTTAGAATTTTTATGTATAATGGTAAGAAAAATTATAAATTATAAACTTAGTTGAAAACAAAGTATGGATGACGTTTTATTACTTAGTTAATAAAATGAAGGATGTGGTTATTGTCACCCTATTATTTTCTTTGTTCACCTTATTTGCTTATTACACCTTACATTTTAATTTATCTTTCCAAAAATATCCTTATATAACATATCCAATTAAAAAAAAATTAACTAAAATCTCTCATTTAATTTATACAAATAAAAAAACTAAAATATGCTAAAGTTTCCTAATAAAATCATAATCTGATTTACTTTCATTAAAAAAAAATTTCAAGTATCATCGTTTGACGTTCATCTATTTCCACCTATATTAAAAAATTAGTAATTTAACAATTATAAGAAAAAACGAAGAGTTTTTTTATTTTTACTTTCGGTGTTTACAAAGGGTATTGTAAAGATTCGGATGAAATTAACATTAATAGTTTTGTGAATTGAATAACGAACTCAATGAGGAGTCAAGTAGGCAACAAAGAGACAAAAAAAAAAGTAATTAATAAATTCAAATTTGGATGAAGAAGATGAATATTAATGTTATCCAATGAGAAATTAAGTAGTTTTTGTATTTAATTAATTGGTTATGTATATAGTTTTCCTTATGGATTTGGATTTTAGAAAATTAGTGTACTTATTAGTCATTTTGCACTTGGGTAATATAGTATTTCAATAATTCAAATGTTTGTAGGGTGAACTAAGAAAATGGAAATGTAACCACTGCAAGTGGCCTAGTGGTTTTTGCCTAGTTGGGTGTGCCCCCTGATCTAGGTTTGAACCCCGAAGTTGTCAAAGTGTCCAGGCACTGTGCTGCAATGCACAGTTGGAGCATTTCACATGCTCTGAAGGGGTTTATCTTGAGCTTAGGAAGCTTTTGGATTCCCCTTGACAAAGTCAAAAAAAAAGAAAATGGAAATGTGGCAATAGCCGCACCCTAAAATGAATTTTCTGTGAGTTACATTTAAAGAAGTATTCGTTGACGTGCGTACATGGTCGATCACCATAAAAGCAATACATAAAGATCTCAGGGAGAGGATCCTCTCCTGAGCTCAGGTAATAGCTTTTTATGGTAAGCTGGCACGTGTCCAAAAATAAATCTAACGGTTCCTATATTTTATTATAATTATTGTATAATTTACAACTTAATCCTACGGCTGAAATTGAACCAAACTACTACCATTCCTTATCTTCTTCTTCTTCTACTTTCATTCCTTGTCTTCTTCTTCTACCCAATCTCACTGTCCCTCTCTTCCATCTCAATCTTCTTATTTTTTCAACTTTCAATCTAAAAGGACAAATTGCAACGAGATCTTGGATATCAGATTTAGGAAGGGAATTTCTTAGAAGTTTCAGCAAAGATGCTTGATGAATTCCTCAAGAACACCCACTTTGGCAAGTACCAATAAAACCCAGGAACACTGAAGCCTTTCTCTCCTTGTCTTTCAAACTTTCTGGGCATCAATGAGTTCTAAGTTTTCATGGCATCTGGGCATTTCTTCAAATTGTGGATAATTTTTTTTTTTTTGGTAACTGGGGGTTAATAACCGGGCATTTCTTGTTGGGTCGACCAACTGTGATGAGTGATGACCCCATGCTAGTGGAGAAGACAAAATTGAAGAATAGCAGATGAGCAACTTCCAAAGAAGGTACGGAAAAATGCAGAAAAGTTTGAACTATTTCCTTAGAAGCAGACCCAAACCTTCCTTCTTTCTCAAAGTCTTTGATCCAAAACCCATGTCCACCAAAACAACCCAGTTCTTCGATATTTTGGTCCTTGCTTCACATCATCACGAGACTCAAATCGGTTGCTTTACGAATTGAGTTGAGTTTGAATGTATTGGAAGGTGGAGAGAGATAAGCATGTCGAAGAAGAGTCCTTTGTGCACAAATGTTTCGGAAAAATTGGAAGAATTGGGTATTGAGGGTACCGAGAATCAGAGTAATTGTCTTGGTGGTGTGGAAACGAATGAACCAAATCTGGAAAAATAAGAAGACAGAGATGGAAGTGAGAGAGAGAGAGAGAACAGGTAAAAGAAGAAGATGAGCAATGAAACTGTTGTCTTCCTATTTCAACCATTAGATGTGTTAATGTACATGTGGCTGTTTAGGATGAAAGCTCAGGTAATAAAAGAGCTCAGGAGAGGATCCTCTCCCAAGATGTCAACCATAAAAGGATTTGGGTTTTTATAACAAAAAAATGTCGGGGTCTGTCCCCACTATGTCTCATCTCGATCCCCATACCGCACAGTCCGAACTTGAAGTGCGAAAAATAATCAAGCTCAAGAACGTAGCAGACACTCTGCCTGATGCGTTTTCTGATGTTGCCAAAATGACGAGATCACACATACCTGTTGCAAACGTGCCTGTAAGGATTGACGTCCCAAATACTGGATGTAACGTCGCTCCTGAGGTACCAGGAGATGGCGTCACTGCCCATATTGGCAGTGATGTGGTGTCTATAGCCGCAGGTCTCTCAAGGAAGGGCGGTAGACCTATTTGTTCAAAGGATACTCGGCCTAGAAAGAGAGCGAATGAGGCACAAACAAATCCTTTGATCATCGATA
This sequence comes from Rosa lucieae, assembly GCA_024704745.1. Taxonomy (NCBI): domain Eukaryota; kingdom Viridiplantae; phylum Streptophyta; class Magnoliopsida; order Rosales; family Rosaceae; genus Rosa; species Rosa lucieae. The sequence goes on from CM045493.1 coordinate 8,922,917, forward strand.
CTCAAAATCCATCTCATGAGAATGTTCCGAATTATGGTTATGTTCAAGAGACATCATTGGGGGATGCCTCAATGTTAGAACCTATCCCTAAGAATGTGGTGTGGTGTCTATAGCCGCAGGTCTCTCAAGGAAGCGCGGTAGACCTATTTGTTCAAAGGATACTCGGCCTAGAAAGAGAGCGAATGAGGCACAAACAAATCCTTTGATCATCGATACTCAAAATCCATCTCATGAGAATGTTCCGGATTATGGTTATGTTCAAGAGACATCATTGGGGGATGCCTCAATGTTAGAACCTATCCCTAAGAATGTAGAGATCTCTGTAAATTACACTGGTGTACATGGGAAAGAAGCTACATCATCATTGATGATGTATTCGCGTATTCCGTAGCGCGTGAGATTATTGAGACCAATGTCATCGAACCACACTCCGTTGATGAATGCCAACGTAGAGCTGATTGGCCAAAATGGAAAGATGCGATCCCGGCAGAACTTGATTCTCTAGCGAAAAGAAAGGTATTTGGAGGTTGTACCAATACCGGCCAACACCAAACCAATTGGTCATAAATGGGTATTCGTTAGAAAGTATAACGAGAAAAACGAGATTGTAAGATACAAAGCTTATCTTGTGGCACAAGGCTTCTCACAATGCCCTAGGTTGACTACGAGGAGACCTATTCTCCTGTAATGGACGTCATTATGTTTCGCTACCTTGTCATTTTGATAGTTTCTAAAAAACTGAACATGCAGCTTATGGATGTGGTTATTGCGTATCTATATGAGGATCTAGATACAGAGATATACATGAAGGTTCCATAAGGACTTCAGTTACCTAAATCAAGTAGCTCTAAACCACGGAGCGCTTTTGCCATAAGATTAAAACGCTCACTATATGGATTGAAACAATTCGGACGGATGTGGTATAACCGTCTAAGTGACTACTTGATTGGTAAGGGATATGTCAACAATGAACTATGCCCATGTGTGTTCATAAAGATGACAAGTTCCGGATTTGCAATAGTAGCGATTTATGTCGATGACATGAACATAATTGGCACCCTTAAAGAATTAAAGGAAACCGCTGAGCACTTGAAATCCGATTATGAGATGAAAGATCTTGAGAAAACACGGTTTTACCTTGGTTTGGAACTAGAGCACCGTAAAGATGGTATCCTGATTCATCAATTAGCTTATACCGAAAACATGCTCAGGCTTTTTAATATTGGCAAGATTAAGCCTTCAAGCACCCCAATGGTCGTTCGTAGTCTTGATCCAAAGAAATATCCATTTCGTCTAAAAGAGGATGATGAAGAAGTGCTGGAGACAGAAGTGCTCTACCTAAGTGCAATAGACGCATTATTGTACTTAGCATAATGCACAAGACCGAACATTTCATTCGCTGTGAACTATTTAGCTATATATAGCTTTGCGCCAACACGACGCCATTGGACTGGTGTTAAAAATATCTTTCGATACCTAAGTAGCATGATTGATATGAGCTTGTTCTATTCATACAGAGAGACTATGGATTCAGACCCATCAAATGGTAGGGACACCATACATAGTGGTTCGTGTCCCCTATCCCCATCCCAAAATGATATAAGTGTTTTGGAAGGTTTTGCTTATGTTGGGTACCTCTCTGACCTGCACAAAGGTCGTTCCCAAACCGGTTATGATTCACCGTGAGAAAGACCGTGATATCTTAGAGGTCTACAAAGCAGACCTTAGTTGCTACATCTTCGAATCATGCAGAGATTATTGCTCTTCACGAAGCATTTCGTGAATGTATATGACTTCGATCCATAGTTATGCATGTTCGAAGTAATTGTGGTCTGAAGTCTATCACAGATGAGCCCACGAGCATTTATGAGGATAATGCTGCTTGCATTGAACAAATGAAGCAATGCTACATCAAAGGCGACAACACCCAGCACATATCGCCCAAATTATTCTACAATCAGCAACAACAAAAACTCCTCAAGATCAAAGTGAACCAGGTTCGATCTGAGGATAATGTGGCAGACTTGTTCACTAAGTTATTGCCTAAATCCACGTTCGAGAAACATGTGGCAAGCATCGGCTTGCTAAAGTTATATGAACTCCCATGATCGTAGTCATCTGGGGGAGGCTCATACATCAAGGGGAGATGTCTACATGTTCATCTCGAAACGTGAAGGGTGTGTTGTACTCTTTTTCTCCTTCGACTGACGTTATTTTTGTCCCATAGATCGGCAAGATTTTTGACTAGGCAATGAGATGAGCACCAAGTTTGGGCAACACAAGGGGGAGTGTTCAAGTAAATCTCTATTTTATGTCTGACCCAAACTCTAGGTTATTTGACCTAGTGGTAATAGAGTTAGTTGGAGAATCTTAGAGATTCCTATTCAATGTATGATATTTCCATGTATGATTCAGATTATATTTGCATTGTAATCCTCTATATAAAGAGACCCCTATTATCAACGAGAATATACAATAATTTTATCTCAATTCCCATTACTCTAAAACAGGTCATAAAAAAAAAAATGATAAAGTTCTCAATTGATTAGTCAAATCAATGGTCTTGATATGATCAACCTCTCCCAAAAGTGGCGCCTCTTCCCGCGCACTATCGGTCCCGCGTAATTTGGGCGGTCCAGCCATCGATGCCTTTGGGCCCACTATGGCCGACCCACTATGGACGGCGGAATCATTTCTGGCCCACCAAATTTCTAACGCGACGTCGTTTTTCCGCAAACCAAAAGACGAAGAAGATGATCGCATAACCGCTTTGCCATCACTATCAAATCTACCACTGAAACTCCTCTCTCTCTCTCTCTGAACTGACCCCACCGCCATGGCTCGAAGAACGATACCGATCCTCCGCCACCTCCTAACAAAGCCCCGACCCGGCGTCAGGGCCCAAACCCGATCGGTCACCTACATGCCCCGACCCGGCGACGGAGCTCCGCGCGCCGTGACTCTAATCCCCGGCGACGGAATCGGACCGCTTGTCACGAACGCCGTGGAGCAGGTGATGGAGGCGATGCACGCGCCGGTCTACTTCGAGAAGTACGAGGTCACCGGCGACATGCCGAGGGTGCCGGAGGAGGTGATCGAGTCGATCAGGAAGAACAAGGTGTGCCTGAAAGGCGGGCTGGCGACGCCGATGGGCGGCGGCGTCAACTCGCTGAACATGCAGCTCCGGCGAGATCTCGATCTCTATGCCTCGCTCGTCAACTGCTTCAATCTGCGTGGCTTGCAGACCAAGCATGACAACGTCGACATTGTGGTGATCAGGGAGAACACCGAGGGCGAGTACTCGGGGCTCGAGCACGAGGTCATTCCTGGAGTCGTTGAAAGCCTTAAGGTATAAACAATGCAATTACGAAATGTTTAATTGCTGATTATCATGGATTCGATTTGTGGTTTCTGCAGTTTAATTATTATACTATTACCAGCTCACTAATATGTGTGATTAGTTTAGCTAAAATAACACCAGCACTGTTCGGAAATGGAAAATATTACAGGGAGATTAAAATCTATGCTATTTCCTGCAATTCATTGTTGGGGTTTCACCAACCATGCGGTCCCACGTAATGGATGGTTCATATCTGGTTAAGGGCTTATTTAATGGTTTGTTATGTACTGATTTTAATGGCTGAATGTTGTTCTTTTTATATAAAATTACTGAAGCTGTTAAGATTGTTGTTTTGTTCTTCTATTTTATTAAATTCTGAACTGAACTGGTTTGTGGCTATCTTTTACATTTATTAGAATTTATAGACCCCACTGGCAAGAATCTTGTTTTTGAATGCCATATCAGCTATAAATTGAATTAGTCATAGACGTTTCTTAGATGCCACAAACCTTAGGATTATATTATTGGGGTCATTTTCGTTCTCAGTACTCATTGATTTTTCTGTTTTAAATTTACACTGTACTGAAGTGTGTTAGCAATTGCAGCACGAAGCTTGCTCCTTATTACTGCACTATGTAGGACTAATTATCTCTCAGGAGTATTGATGGATTTCTTTCTCTCTATAACATATTTAGCATTTCTTGTTTTTTTTTTTCATATTGCAACTTGAAGGAGTTCACATCTTATCTCCTCCATATTGTGTACTTAGGAAATATGTTTGCCACTTATGCTTACTCTTTTGCTAGGTGATCACAAAGTTCTGTTCAGAGCGTATTGCTAGATATGCTTTTGAGTATGCTTACCTGAACAACAGAAAGAAGGTGACTGCTGTGCACAAAGCAAACATTATGAAGCTTGCAGATGGTCTGTTCTTAGAGTCTTGTCGTGAGGTGGCTACAAATTATCCAGGGATCACTTACAATGAAGTAATTGTTGACAACTGCTGCATGCAACTTGTTGCAAGGCCCGAACAATTTGATGTCATGGTATGCCAAGTTCTTTCAGTAAATATGGTTGTTGTTATGCCATGTAGCTTGCCTGACCACAGTTGTGTATATGTTCTTATGAGAAAAAGGGAACTCATTAGGAAAATATAGTAAATTACTTTACCACAACGGATAATAGTATTCGCCCATAGGGCCTTCTGTTAGCAGAGCACTTCAGCTCTTAGCAGCCAAAGATGCCTCAGAAATGAGGATTCTTGATTATATCAGAAAACAAACATGGGGTTACCATGAATATTTCGTTGGTAAGGGAGATAAATCTAGTTTAGTGCATAATTTTATTTAATTCTTCCAGATAGTACTGAAGCACTGTAAAGTATAGTTTCTCAGGGAAAATTGATGCGTTTTGAGTTTCAGAAAGCAGGGGGTTTGAGGGATATTTCACACATTAGAAAGGGGGATAAACTTAAGGAACCTGTTGGAGAGGTGTAAAATTAAAAGAAGGGTAGTGAAAGTTTTCTCATTTCGACATATTTTTGTTTTTACCAGCTCTATTATCTCTGTTTTCTCTTCCATTTGTAAGATGAAGAGGAAATTGTGTTTTGTGGCTGAAGTTGTGTGACCTACATTTTGCAGGTGACACCCAATCTTTATGGTAACCTAGTTGCAAATACAGCTGCTGGTATTGCTGGAGGCACTGGCGTCATGCCAGGAGGTATATCTGTTCAAATATTTCACATATTCTCCAATTGAATGAAAAAAATTTCTGCTCTTCATTTCATTTATATGTTTCTTTTTGCAAAGTAACAATGATGGACCGGTTCTGGTGTTTTACTTGCAGGAAATGTGGGGGCTGATCATGCTATTTTTGAGCAAGGTGCTTCAGCAGGAAATGTGGGGAATCAGAAAATATTGGATCAAAAGAAAGCAAACCCAGTAGCCTTGCTTCTCTCCTCTGCCATGATGTTGAGACATTTGCAATTTCCTTCCTTCTCTGATCGATTAGAAAATGCTGTTGAAAGAGTAATCTTAGAGGGCAAGTTCAGGACAAAGGACCTTGGAGGACATAGCACTACCCAAGAGGTTGTTGATGCGGTCATTGCTGCCTTAGATTGATGGAGAAGGTATCCTTCATCGTATAGAGTTTTTAAAATTGGCATGGGAGTTTACTTGCCACAGTTTTGAAGCATTATTTCAAGGTTTTCTTTTAACATAATTCTTTGATTGGCCACTAAATGTTTTCAATTTTGTTTAATAATTTTCAAAGATGAACAATGATCCGGTGTTTCTAATGCAAAAAGTCCTGATCACGTTTATGCTCAATGCTTGATTTTGTGTTCCATTTTTTTACATATAACTAGCACATGGTACTATTTTGATTTGGGGTTCAATTCTGAACTTCATTTAGATACTGAATTTAACATCTCAGATATTGGTGGTAAGTTAGAGGAGCTGCAGGGACTAGGCAACAAAGGATCCACAGAGTAACAAACGAGAACTAAAGAGCTTCTTTTGCTACTCATTAGCAAGGACAATAATATAAAGTCATATTCCAAATCTGAAAGGTCGAAAACCATCTGCACAATACTTTATTAGACCATCTGCACATGTTAAACTTGATACTAAGCTGCCCAGTAGATGTTGGTACTATGTTCATGGTACATGTTGGTACCATGGTCACGGTACATGTTGATAAAACTTCTATAGAGCTAGCCATCAGTGTCTCAACTATTTCTTTTGAGTTCGAAGATCATTGTGCCGAGCCAACTTTATGCGACGACTTCTTTTACTATAGTCAAATAGTGCAATGTCTTCAAACCTGCAACATCACATATTTATTTAAACTCCCAGCCACAAAATGAATATTTGCAAAGCTAATGTAGTTCTGGCAACGGCAATAGATAACTTGTGACTAAAACTAAAATCCACTACCAATCAAAATAAAAATTTGGAGGAAAGGGAAAACGTGAATACCGGAACACTGCTGGCAGAACTTCTCTAAACAAAGACCCATGATTTCTCTCAGTCTCTGTAAATCCCGGTCATCTCTCCTCTGTCTGTCCTGGCTATGCACCAATTGCTCAAGAACTCATGGACTCGCCTCGTTTGCACTCAGTCCTCGCTCTCACTTCATCACTCTCACTCATTGTTACCGTGGATACTGCTCTTACTCTTCTGGGATTAATAGTAACAACTCTGAGCTTGAAGAGTTATGGAGTTCAGAGGAGGGTTTAGTTCGGTGCTCCGCAAATCACGCCCCTTTATCTCCAATAGGATTCTTGGAGCGAGCTGCAAAGGCCTACAGGGACAGAACCTCTGTAATCTATGGCTCTCTGAAATACACTTGGGCTCAAACCCATCAACGCTGCCTTAAATTAGCTTCCGCTCTCACTCGGTTGGGAATTTCTCGCGGTGATGTGGTGAGTGGTTAGTTCCTCATCTCCATTCGTAGCTTTTGATTCTTACTTGTTTCATAATATCATATTTTCAAGATAGGTCTTCAAAACCCAATTGAAATATGTGATTCATGTTTGAATGTTCAATTGGTTCTATCAGGTTGCAACTTTGGCACCAATGTCCCAGCTATGCATGAGCTTCATTTGCAGCTCCAATGGCTGGGGCAATTCTTTGTACACTAAATGCTCGGCTTGATTCAGCTATGATATCTGTTCTTCTTTGTCATTCTGAAGCTAAAATCGTCTTTGTCGATCACCAATTACTTGGAATTGTTGATGGAGCACTTGAATTAATTGCCGAAAAAGCTGTTTCAAAACCGCCTATTGTAGTTTTAATTGCTGATTCTGATGGGTCATCATCTCCAAACAGCTCTACTTCAGAAACTGAACCACCTTATGAGTATGAAAGTCTTTTAGAAAGTGGAAATAGTGGATTTGAGATTAGGAGACCAAAAAGTGAATGGGATCCTATCAGTGTAAATTACACCTCTGGCACAACATCAAGGCCGAAAGGGGTTGTCTATAATCACCGCGGCGCTTATCTCAATTCACTGGCCACAGTTTTGCTTTGCGGAATAGGCTCAATGCCGGTTAATCTATGGACTGCGCCTGTGTTTCATTGCCATGGATGGTCTCTCATTTGGGGTTTGCCTGCTCAGGGTGGTACTAAGTACTAACATTTGCCTCAGAGAAGTCACTCCAAAAGGCATATTCGACAACATTGCTCTATTCAATGTGACACACATGGGAGGGGCACCAACTGTGCTGAACATGATTGTTAATTCACTAGAGAGTGACCGAAGGCCACTTCCTCACAAGGTGGAAGTAATGACAGGTGGCTCCCCACCACCACCACAGATCCTGTTCAATATGGAAGAGATGGGTTTTGGGGTGATTCACTTGTATACAAAGACTTATGTGTTTAAGTAAAAGGGAATCGAGAGAGAATGTAGAGAGAATTGTGTGTCGTATTATTGAGAATATGAGCCCTATATATAGGGATTACAAGTACATATTCTAATGTTACAAGGAATACTAATCCGCGTAGGATTAGGAATTCTAGAATCTTCTCTCTTATTACTACTTCTAGTTTGATTAGGCACACTAATAGCTGATTTCCTTCAACACTCCTTCTTGTGCCACTCAAACTTGGTGGTGACGCTTCATCCGTTGCCTCGTTAAAAATCTTGCTCGAGTGAAAAACCCTGTGGGACAAAAACATGCTCGAGGAGGAGAAAAAGAGTACAACACGTCCTCTACTCTTCGAGATCAAACATGTAGACATCATAACTCCCCCTGATGTCGATATCTCCCCCTGATTTCTACAATCATGGGAGTTCGGATAACTTTATCAATCCGATGCTCTTTACATGTTTCTCAAATGTGGATTTAGGTAACGACTTAGTGAATAAGTCCGCTACATTATCCTCTTATCGGATTTGATTCACTTCAATCTTTAGAAGTGATTGTTGTTGCTAATTATAGAAGAACTTAGGCGATATATGCTTGGTGTTGTCGCCCTTGATGAAACCTAACTTCATTTGTTCAATACAAGCTGCATTATCTTCATAAATGCATGTAGGTTCATCTGTGGTAGACTTCAAACCACAACTTCCTTGAATATGCCTAATTACAGACCTTAGCCATGTACATTCACGAACGGCTTCATGTAAAGCAATAATCTCTGCATGATTCGAGGAAGTATGACGCAGTCGGATTGATAACTAGGTTTACCAGCAATAAACCTAAGCAAAAGATTCTGGAGTCCACCAGAGATAAAAGAGAAAATCTCTATTATATTGATTAAAAGATGAAAGATGCATTCTGCAGCCGCTTGCGGCTGCATAAATAAGAGAAAAGTACCCTAGGGCGACTAACAACGAAACCCTAAGGCCCATGGATAAAAACAAAAACAATCCAAAAATAATTAAGAAAACCAAAAATGGGTAAAATAGAAAAATGCCGTTTTGAGGCCCTAAACGATCCCGAAAGCCCGAAAAATGCTACAGCTCATAGCAAAGCGATGAGTCTTGTTTCTGGCGCGATTCCCTTTCCGGAAAGGTAAGGTGCATCCCAATCAGACACCGAACTGCCATTTCCTGTCTACTAGTCACTTTTCGTTTTCTTCCTTTAGCACGATCTAACTGTTGCTCAAATTGGGCCGCCATCCTCTCTGCATCAAAGTAGCAACAAGGGTCTGTTTCGTAGACCTCCAAGATATCGCAGTGCTTCCCATGGTAAAGACATAACCCGTTTGGGAGCGACCTTTGTGAGGGTCAGAGAGGTACCCTGCATTAGCAAAACCCATCAAAACATTGTTGTCGTTTTGATGGAGGGGAATAGGGTGAGGCCGGCCACCATGGGTGGCGGTGGCCCTGGCGGTGACAACATGGCCGACGGTCATGTTATGGACGGCGGCTCCATACCTAATGGGGTCTGATCCCATTCTTCCGTCATTCCTCTTCTCTCTGTAGGGATAAAATAGGCCCATATCAATCGAACCTCTTAGGTATCGAAAGATTGTCTTTACACCAATCCAATGGCGGCATGTTGGCGCAGAGCTATGTCGAGCTAACAAGTTCACTGCGAATGAGATGTCCGGTCTTGTGCATTGAGCTAAGTACAATAACGCGCCTATTGCACTTAAATAGGGTAATTCAGCCTCTAATGGTTCTTCATCCTCATCCTTTGGACTCAACAGATCTGTTCCGGGCTCAAGACTACGACCAATCATGGGAGTACTCACAGGCTTTGCTTTATCTTCATTAAAGCGCCTTAGGATTTTCTGAGTGTATGCAGACTGATGGATCAAAATTCCATCACTATGGTGCTCGAGTTCTAAACCGAGATAAAACCGTGTCTTCCCAAGATCTTTCATCTCAAATTCGGATTTCAAGTATTTAGCAGTTTCCTTTAACTCATCTAGAGTTCCAATTAGGTTCATGTCATCGACATAAACTGCTACGATTGCAAATCCAGAACTTGTTCTTTTAATGAATACGCATGGGCATATTTCATTATTAATATATCCCTTCCCAATCAAGTAGTTATTTAGACGGTTATACCACATCCGTCCGTATTGTTTTAATCCATATAGTGAGAGTTTTAATCTCATTGAAAACGCGCTCCGTGGTTTAGAGCCACTTGATTTGGGTAATTGAAGTCCATCTGGAACCTTCATATATATATATATATATATATATATATCTCTGAATCTAGATCTCCATAGAGATATGCTGTAACCACATTCATAAGCTGCATGTCAAGTTTTTCAGAAACTACCAAACTGACAAGGTAGCGGAACGTTATAACGTCCATTACGGGAGAATATTTCTCCTCGTAGTCGATTCCAGGGCGTTGTGAGAAACCTTGCACCACGAGGCGGGCTTTATATCGTACCACCTCATTTTTCTCATTACGCTTTCTAACAAAGACCCATTTATGGCCAACAGGTTTTACATCTGGGGGTGTCTGTGTTATAGGCCCAAATACCTGTCTCTTTGCTAGTGAATCCAATTCAGCCTGGATCGCATCTTTCCATTTAGGCTAATCCGCTCTTCGTTGACATTCTTCGACAGAGCGAGGTTTGATATCATCATATTTTATGATTCCTTTTGCAACATGATATGCGAATGCATCATCAATTGCCATAGAATTTCTATCCACCATCTCATGTACACTAGTGTAATTCATGGAGATCTCTCTATTCTCTGGAATTGGTTCTGACATTGGAGCGTCCCCCAATGATGTCTCTTGGACATAACCATAATCTGGAATATTCTCATGAGATGGATTATTTACATCGATGATTAATGGATTATTTTGTGCCAAACTCGCTTTCTTTCTTGGGCGAGAATCCATCGAACGTATGGGCCTCCCGTGCTTCCTGGCAGGAGCCGTAGGCCTAGCCACAACATCACCAAGGATAGGGACGTTGGCGCCATACTCATATACTCTTGAGGTGGCGTCATGTCCTCTAATTTTAGGGACATCAATCATTGCAGGCACGTTTGCAGCAGGTATGTGTGATCTCGTCACTTTAGCGATATCAGAAAACACATCAGGCATCGATTCTGCTACGTTCTGAAGATCGAGAATTCTCCGCACTTCAATTTCGGACTGTGCGGTTCGGGGATCAAGATGAGACAGAGTGGGGACAGACCACGACAATTCCTGTCATTCCTGTTGAACATTTATGTTCTTATCTCCCCCTAACGACGGGAAGACCGTCTCATCGAAGTGACAATCGGCAAATCTAGCGGTAAAGAGATCGCATGTCAAGAGTTCTAAATAGCGGACAATCGTTGGAGAATCATATCCAACGTAAATGCCTAATCGTCGTTGAGCACCCATTTTGGTGCGCTGTGGCAGGGCAATAGGCACATAAACTGCACACCCAAATATACATAAGTGTGAGACATTAGGCTCATACCCAGCCACCATCTGGGACGTAGAAAAGGGTTGAGTGGCAGTGGGTCTCAGACGAATAAGCACAGCTGCATGCAATATTGCATAGCCCCAAGCAGAAATAGGGAGATTGGTGCGTATTACCAATGCCCTAACGACCATTTGTAGTCATTTAATGGCGGCTTCTGCGAGACCATTTTGGGTGTGAACATGAGGAACTGGATGTTCAACTTCAATCCCAATGGACATGCAATAATCATCAAAAGTTTTTGATGTAAACTCCCCAGCATTGTCTAACCTTATAGACTTAATAGGATGATCAGGGTAGTGAGCCCTTAACTTAATTATTTGTGCTAGGAGTTTAGCAAATGCAGCGTTCCTTGTGGACAATAGCATGACATGTGACCAGCGTGTCGATGCATCAACCAACACCATAAAATATCTAAATGGTCCGCATGGTGGTTGAATAGGTCCACAAATAACACATTTGGATTCGTTGTAAGAATGGTATATTTTCTTTAGTGTCCTTTGCATAGGATGATCTCGATCCTAATTTTGCTAAAGAGCAGGCTTTGCAGAACGAATGATGGGCTTTAGAAACAACCAATGAGGATTTTGGTTGAGCCACAAAGTCACAATTGACTTTAGAAGTAGAGATCGGAGTACGGAGAGCAGAGGTGGCGTCAAAGCCACCCTGAGGCTGCATGGGGATGGCGCGCAGGCCTGTGGTGGCCGGACTTGAAGGGGAAAGGTGTCGTGAGGCTTAGGTGCTCCTCCTTAATCCGAAATTCAAGTTTTACTACTTCTCGTTCTGAAAAATGGATGTCCGTGTGAAGTCTTTAAGATACGGATCATCATATCACGACCTGGGTGTCCCAAACGGTCATGCCAAAGCCTATATGTGTCAGAATCCCATAAATCATCTCTCATAACATGATTGGATTCAATTATTCGAATAGTGGTTGCATACAACCCACTAGATCGACACATAAGTTTCTCTAAGACTCTTTTATATCCGTAGTCATTAGAGGTGATGCAAAGGAACTCTTGTCAATTCTCACAATGCGTTTCCGCATGAAAACCATTGGCTCTTATATCTTTAAAGCTCAATAGGATTCTACCTGTCCTAGGATCATAAAGAGCTTCGGTGACATTTAAAATTGTGCCATTGGGCAACATAAATTGGGCTGGTCCTCGACCATAAATCAATTGAGATGATCCAGCCATCGTAGTCATGGAAGATTGAGATGGTGTCATCCATAGAAATAGCTGTCTATTTCGAAGGATAGTATGTGTAGTTGCACTATCCACGAGGCATTCTAGCTCTCCGAGAAACATACTGAAAAATAATAAAGTTCGAAATTAAAACATGTCCAAGACATTGAATAAAAATAAATCGAGACTTTATTAATAATAGCCAATGATTACATCAAAATTTCTTGACCAAAATCTAATCCAACATAAAAATCAAACCTTAGACAAATCGTAGTCACTCAATCCGTTTGGTAATTTCAATTTAGTTGTGACCAGGTAAGGTAAGGCGAGATTTGGTGGAGCGTTGCTCACTTTTAAAACCATTCTCTCAAATCAAACCTTGCCTAAACATCACAAGTACTCTTGAGTACGCCTAGAGGGAAAAAGTTAATACGAAAAGTCATTTTATTGATTTAAGGCATAATTGCCATTACATAATGCTTGGAAATATAAAGGACTACACTAATCAAAATCTGCAGCATCCTTGTGCAATTCTTTGTCAGATTTGAAGTCCGCTATGGTGAGATTGACGTTGGCATCATCACCATCTTCTTCTTCTTCGGCAAGATAGGCTTCATGCTCTCTAAAGTCTCTATATGCCTTGTAATGCACAGCTAATTGTTTGCTTGCATTGCATTGCTTGAACCAATGCTCACTTGATCCACATCGATGACACATGTCGTTGTGATTTCCTCCCCTTAATTGAGGTGCTTTATTTGCACTTGTGTGGCGTCCACTAGAGGAGTTGGCGCCATTCCCACGACCTTGGGTGGCTCCTCCACGTCCTGGAGCCTTACTGCCTCCTCTCCCACGTTGCCATGTATTGTCACGTGTTCGTCCTTCATTCTGACGATTTCCTTCCTTTGTGGGGCGGTTATATGGACCAAAACGTCCGTTGTGTCCCTTAATTTTAGGGTTCCGCTCATTGCGCCCTCCTTTGGGTGCATTATTATAATTTGCCTCTTGAACGCTCTTAGTTCCTATAGGCCTTGAATTATAATTCCTCACGAGAATATTATCATGTTTCTCAGCTACAGACATCACATTAATTAGCTGATGAAACCTCGTGATCTGCCCAGTATTGTATTCAGTTCGATATTGCTTGGATAGCAAAATAGCTGAGACGGGGAAGGTGGAGAGAGTTTTCTCAATTAGTTCTTGCTCTATGACAGGTTGTCAACAGAACCCCAACATGGTTTTGAGGCGCAGAACTTCTGAATTATATTAAGCTACAGACTTGTAATCGGCGAATCGTAGATTGCCCCATTGAACTTTCAAGTCAGGGAGGAGGGTATCCTTAACATTACCAAAACGCTCTTCTAGCGCAACCCATAATTCACTAGCATCCTTGATTGCCATGTACTCCAATAGGAATGATTTATCCATGTGGCGTCTTATCAAGATGAGTGCGGTGGCATTATTCATAGCCGTACACTCAAATAAGAGGTCGGGATTTGGTGCCTGAATTACGGGAAGGATCCCTTTTGAAGTGAGGTGGTTCTCAACATCCATGACCCAACTATGATATTCAAAGCCAGTTGAGTCAAGCATAGGAAAGTCAAGCTTTGGCTTCGACTTCTTGAAATAAGAAGAAGAAATATATTAGTTTCGGAGTTAAAACTTCCACGACAACTAATAAATAATAAGATTTCCGAGCTATGCTACCAAGAAATCGATTTCCAAGAATGATTGGATTAGATCGAAACAATGATGTTTATATGGTCGTTTAATCGTTGCTTACGGATGCTCTTAGTTCGAAGTCTTACGAACGCTCTTAGTTCGTTAATTGCGTGAATCCCCACGATTCTGCTTTCTCAAAAATCGAACCCACGTTATAAGAAAGGTGGGATGTAGAAGAAGGGAGGTTTTCAAGTCCCCGAAGAAAAGAAGGAGGAATTAAATTCAAAAGCGGGAACTTTAATTATAAAAACTTACTTGGTTGTTTTGGAGCTTGAAATCTTGAACTTGAAGTTGATTTGGGGTTGTTAGCCGAAACAGGGAAAAGATGGTAGAAACTTGGGCCTAGATGTGGCAGGTTGGTTGGCTCAGTGATGATGGCAGCAATGGGTTTTGTTTGCTGCCTAAGGTTGCTTCAATCCGGAGTTTAGGATTACAGTAGCAGTTCAATCCCAAGTTAGGATTGCAACCAGTTTGCAATCCTAATCGTGGCAGATGGCTGGAAGCGGGCTGCAGGGGCAGTAGACTTGCGGCAAAGTTGCAGGAACGTTGCAGGGGCACAGGCGCGGGGCTGCAGGGCAGAGGGCTGGGCGCTGGAGCTCTCTGGCAGGCAGGCGCGCAGGCTAAGAGGTATGCTGGCCGAGGGAGATGCAGGAGCAGGCGGTCTAGCAAGGGGCTAGGGGTTGCGGTGGTGAAAAAAGGATTTCCGGGTTATTGGTTTTTTCTATTGTGGTTAGAGTCGTGCTGATAACATGTACATTTAAGTAAAAGGGAATCGAGAGAGAATGTAGAGAGAATTGTGTGTCGTATTATTGAGAATAGGAGCCCTATATATAGGGATTATAAGTACATATTCTAATGTTACAAGGAATACTAATCTGCGTAGGATTAGGAATTCTAGAATCTTCTCTCCTATTACTACTCCTAGTTTGATTAGGCACACTAATAGCTGATTTCCTTCAACATTATGGTCCAGGTATTGCTCATGGAAACCTAAGTGGGACTTTCTTCCTTCAGATGAGAGATCGAAGCTTAAAGCTCGGCAAGGCGTGCAACATGTTGCTTTGGAAGAGGTTGACATAAAAGATTCTGTCACTATGGAAAGTGTACCGCCTGATGGTAAGACAATGGGTGAAATTATGTTCAGGGGAAACACTGTGATGAGTGGTTATCTTAAAGACTTGAAAGCAACAGAGGAAGCTTTTAAGGGTGGATGGTTTAGAAGTGGGGATTTAGTTGTGAAACATCCTGATAACTATAGAGAAGTCAAGGACCAGTTGAAGGATGTGATTATATCTGGGGGAGAGAACATAAGCACAGTTGAGGTTGAAACTGTTTTGTTTAGCCATCCAGCAGTTCTTGAGGCTGCAATTGTTGCAAGGCCTGATAATCATTGGGGACAAACTCCTTGTGCATTTGTGAAATTGAAGGACGACTTTGATGTGAATCCGCAAGAACTAATTGAGTTTTGCCACAATCATATGCCTCATTACATGGCACCCTGGACAGTCATTTTCGATGATATACCAAAGATTTCAACAGGAAAGATACAAAAATTCATTCTCAGAGAAAAAGCAAAAGTCTTGGGCAGCCTCTCTTGAGAGAGCTATATATATAACAAGTCTTATTGAGGTAATTTGTAGCTATGAACAAAGTACAACTAAATAAGCTACTACTCCATTTATGTTGAAGTTACACGTCAAACGAAGATGCATTAGTATATTATGGATGGTTTTTTTGGGTGCTTGAAGCTCATGTAGTGGCGTGTGCAGAATGTTGTTCCAGATCGAAGTGGATAATGTATGGATAGATAATTGAACCCCAGTATAGGTAATTTCCAATCTTGATCCCACTTGGAATAAGTGGTAACCCTGGATCAAGATAGTGGGCAATAAGTTCCCATTCCAAATTAACAGCCATTACACCAGAATTTTTCTCCATATGGGGTCTTCCTGCTGCATACTTCTCCATGATTGTAGCCATTTTTGAATAAAAGGGAACCCAAGTGCTAGATTCCAAGAATCTGTAATCTCCTGCCAATTCGGCCAAAAAAAAACATGTCAATGTATGAGAATATACATAAAGTTGTCACAAGATCATTCACAATAATATAGACACAATTGTATATACATTTAGGATAAATGAATTAAAGTTGAGACATGTACCTGTATAATCATTGAAGTGATTAAAGCAGCCACAAGCACAAGTCTTCTGCAATTCTCTAAGTTTGAGCTTCTTATGCTCTAAGTCGTAGATGTTGCAAGGACTTATGCATCCTTATATATGAGTTAGGTTAAGCCTTGAACCGTTCCCATAAAGGAAGTTCGATAGGACTTCATTCTCAAGAATCCTGAAGATATCATATCTTTGCAATTAAGTTACTAATCAAGTAAAATAGATTTCTATCCCTTACCAATAGATATACACATTGATTAGGTTACTAGAATTGAGTTATGTTTCCATATTCATATTATTCAGTCTAAATCATTTATGTTTAAGGAAAATTGAATTGAGAGAGAATTGAATCGTACTTTCATTGATAATAAGGGTCTCTTTATGTAGAGGATTACAAAACATAGAATAAGAGATGTACAAGGAAAGATAGTCGTACAATTAATCACATATCTATGAATATCTACGAGAATATCTCTAATTTAAAACCCTATTACAGCTAGGTCAAGTAACCTAGAGTTTGGGCCAGACACATATTTTGGATTTACTTGAACACTCCCCCTTGTGTCGCCTAAACATAGTGCTCCTCTCATTGCCTCATTAAAAACCTTACCGAGTAACAAAAACCCAGTTGGACAAAAATAACCTCGGTCGAAGGGGAAAAAGAGCACAACACACCATTCACGTTTCGAGACCATACATGTAGACATCTCCCCCTGATATCTGCATCTCCCCCTGATGACAACGGTCATGGAAGTTTGGATAACTTCGGCAAATGATGCTACCAACATGTTTCTCGAAAGTGGAATTTAGACAATGACTTAGTGAGCAAGTCTGCCACACTGTTCTCAGATCGAATCTAGTTCACTTTGATCTTGAGGAGAGTCTGTTGTTGCTAATTATGCTTGGTGTTGTCGCTTTTGATGTAGCCTTGCTTCATTTGTTCAAAACAAGTAGCATTATCCTAAATGCTTGTAGCCTCATATGTGGTAGACTTCAAAGCACAATTGTTCGAATATCAGTATTAATTAAGCCAATAAGGCTTAAAGTTAAATTTTCAATAATCCTACAATTGCCCTTGATTAATTAAAACTCTAGGACTATAAACTTTAATAGATAATGGATAAAACAGTAAATTAAAAATAGAAAAAAGAAAAACAGGAAAAGAGAAAAAGAAAAGAAGAGAGAGAAGAAACTGTTAATCTCAATGTGGGAGGGCTTTTACTAGACGTGTGAGCAATGAATCACCAATTGTTATTTACCACAAGTTCAGAAACTGTATTATTCCTTATTTTTTATTGCAGTTTGATGAAGAAATAAATTATGTAAAACCAATTTTTTGGTACAAAAAAAAACATTAAAAAAAGCCAATTGACACACGTGTAAGTGTGTGTTAAGAGGCTAGTGCATAATTATGCATCCAATCTATATACATTCACGATCCACATTGTGAAGAGCAATAATCTCTGCACAGTTTGAAGATATAGCGACTAGGGTCTGTTTTGTAGACCTCCAAGATATCACGGTCTTTACCCATGGTGAACACTTAACCAGTTTGGGAAGACTTCTGTGTGGGCCAGAGAGATACCCAACATCAGCAAAACCTTCTGTACTTATATGAGCATTTGCAAGCATAATTAGCTATGAATGAGCCACGCTCATGTTGACACCAGCGGTACCAACTACCGCCAATGGTATGACCTACGAAATCACCGCCAAGCAGGCTACCGCCTGAGCCTCGGCTCGCCGCCAGATCACCGCTGACGCGCCATGCCAAAGCAGCATCAGAACCTCCACAAACTGGGAACTGATGCATATCAGTCCCACATCGAAAATAAGGAAGAGGTCAGCCTCTTCCTCACCTATAAAAGGTTATCTCCTCTCTCCTCATTAATTACGCATTTACTACTTACCTACTGTTATTCTGTCAACATAAATATATTGACTAACTTAGGCATCGAAGAAGAGAAGACCGCCCAGGGAGGTCTCCCTCTGACACCGCTTTGTATTTCATTTGACAGGTAGCGGAAGCTCTGAGAATACTGCAAGTAGCTGTCCGCCCATCGGACCCGCGTTAACAAAAACTTGGGCTACCGCTCACATCTTAAACATTAACATTGGCGCAGTCTGTGGGAATCCTTGAACAAAAGGCCATCCTACCACAATCACCATGACTAACGGTAGAGGGGGAAATGCTGAGGAGCAAGCGGATCAATCTGCCAACCCCCATCCCACTAACCCAGCGGGTAAAGTTAACCGAGCACTATTCAGCACTCTGGTCAACCCTAGCATGGAACCCCAGGGCTCATCCCATGTCCCATTGACCCAAACTGCAGCGGAGGCATGACCAGGCAGCAGTCGCCCGCCGGGTCAGGATCTTGCCGCTATGTATGAGCTGGCATTGGTGGACCTCCACAAGGCCAATAGGGAGCACGAACAAGAGAGCAGAGAGAAGGCCGAGGCCCAAAAGCAGGTGGCCACGCTGATGTAAAAATTGTACGAACTGAAAAGGGCGATGGAGGCAAACTCTAACCCAAGTGCAGAGCGAGCAATCACGGAGCACCAGACGCAATCGACCCAATACCGGTGGATTGGTACCAGTACCAATCATACAAATGCAGGTACCGCCGAACCCACTAGAATTATTGGGAATGGGCCCACCTCCCCTGCACCGCCTAATGATGGAACATGATGTGGAGTCACAACTGCACACCAACTGCTCGGCAGCTAGGGCCAAAACTGAGGGCAATCCACCTGTCCCCAGGCAGGAGCTGGTTCGGCAGAATCTCCAAGCAGGGCCTGCTGGCAACATAACTGCCCTAATCCTAGATAAGATGCAGCAATTAGAGCAAAGGGTAATCTGGGCAGAGGCAGGCGCCCCAGCGCCAATCCCAAATAGGCTCTTTGCGTCTAGACCAGGACCATTCACCGCTAGGATCTTACAAGCCGTCAAACCAGCATATGCAAAGACACCAAAGATGTCACATTAAAACGGCATGACTGACCCCTTAGTTCACATGGACACCTTCAGAAAAGTCACTAACAACAAGGGATTTGATGACGCCACCCTCTGCCATATGTTTAGCGAAACATTGGATAGTGAGGCGATGAGTTGGTTCTTTGAGTGCCCGCTGGGATCCATCGACTCATTCCAGGCACTATCAAATGCTTTCCTCTCTCGCTTCATCCTCCTAGCCACCGGACATCACAACACAAGTCAGTTGTTCAACGTCAAACAGGGCGCCGAGGAAGCGTTGAAGGCATTTGTCACCAGGTGGGGGGCGGCAGCATCTCAGTGTCGCGATCTTGACAAAACAATGGCGCTAGCAGCCTTCAAGCAAGGACTCCTCAAGGGACCATTTCTTTACCACCTCAATTACAATCACCCAAATGCCACATATGACTACTACATGGGCGAGGCGGTCATCCATGAACAAGCAGAATTCGTCACATATGGAGAAACCCCACCATCACCGCCAACACAGGCAACGTCCACTCAGTCCTCCTCCATCCACCAAGAGACATCTAACAAAGTCTCCGCTACGCCGCCAACTGACAAGAAGAGAGAGTGGCAACATGACAAGTAATAGAGCAAGCGGCAGAAGGACCAACATTGCAACAAGGGCAACCGCTCATCCCATAGGGATAACCATAATAAACAGACGAAGTCCTCCCAGCGGTACGCAGTATGTACAGTCCTCACGGCCTTGTATGAGGACATATACGACCAGTGCAAAGACCAGATTCCGTCACCACCCCTAAGAAAATACCCAAGGGTGGGAAAGCCCAGGAATACCGATAAATGGTGCAAATACCACAAGGACAACGGTCATAACACCAACAACTGCAATACTCTCAAAACTGTTATTGAGACTTTATACTGTGATGGCAAGATGGAACAATTCAAGGTGCGCCAACCACCACCTGTGGTCGCCAACATTGAACCCATGCGCTGCATCAACACTATCGACGGTGGTGCTCCAATCACCAACATGTCTCCTAGGGCGAGAAAGCGCTATGCACGCGCTAACCACCCCAAAGAAATTTGCAACATCCGCTATGAGAGATCCGCCAAACTCCCAAAGTCTGGTTGGGAACTCATCACCTTCTCAGAGGAGGAGAAGCACTGAGTGCATCTCCCCCACGACGACCCATTCTTGATCGATGCCATGCTTGACAGGTGGTCAATGGGAAGGGTCCTGGTTGACAGCGGATCCGTTGTCAATGTCATCTTCAATGGTTGCTACAACCAACTCTAGCGGAACAAAAAATTGCTCCAAGATCATGAGCCCCTGCTCAGCTTCTCCGGCCATGTCACGCAACCGCTAGGTTCTGGTTACATGCTCCTAGTCATCAGCACCAGCCCATGTACGGCGGAGATTCATACAGAGTTCATTGTTGTCGACTGTTTCAGTTCGTACAACGCCATCATTGGTCGACCGGCACTCAACAAACTTAAGTGCATCATTGCTGGTTACATGCTCCTCATGAAGTTCCCAAAGCCCAATGGCACAGGCTGTGTAATGGGAAGCCAGCAGTTAGCACGGGAGTGCTATTTAACAATTGTGGCTCGATCAACACGACGACATGAGATCCTCACGTTGGGAAACCATGTGTCAGCGGCCAACATTTTTGAGGATCCTAGGGACGATGAGGAGAAATATGTGAGAAACGAGCCTGTCAACCCATAAACATCCTTAAGGGTTATCAGCATCTCCGACGACCATCCTAAATGGACAGTCCGCATTGGAGCTCAGCTAGACCCAGAGGTAGCGGCTGAACTCACACAGTTTCTACATGACAACACCGCCGTCTTTGCATGGTCCTAAGCTGATATGCAGGGCATCTCCCCTGAGATCATCACACACAAGTTCAGTATCAAACCTCCTTCTATCCTGTGAAGCAGCTGCGTAGGGCCTTCGATGAAGAAAGATATGGGGCAATAGGGAAAAGGTCACCAAACTAGAGGGCATTGGCTTCATCCGCCAGGTCAACTACCCTCAGTGGATCTCCAACCTGGTCATGGTCAAGAAGCCTAGCGGAAAGTGGCGGATGTGTGTCGACTTCAAAGGTCTTAACAAGGTATGTCCTAAGGAGAGCTTCTCGTTACCCCGTATCGATCAACTGGTCTATGCAACAGCTGGGCACGAGTTTCTTAGCATAATGGATGCTTTCTCTAGCTATAATCAGATTAAGATGCACCCCGACGACCAAGAATGCACCACCTTCACCACCGACAAGGGCCTATACTGTTACAATGTCATGCTCTTCGGTTTGAAGAACGCCGGTGCAACTTATTAGCAGTTGATGAATGCCATGTTCGCTGAGCATCTTGGAAAAATCATAGAGGTATACGTGGACGACATGTTAGTCAAAAGCATCAAAGCCAGAGAACACGTGGCAAACCTCAGAATCATATTCGCCATTCTATTTGCTTATGGTATGAACCTCAACCCAGAAAAATATTTCTTTAGCATCACCACTAGCAAATTTCTGGGCTACATCGTCAGTGAAAGAGGCATAGAGGCCAATCCTGATAAAGTGCAAGCCATCCTCAACATGAAGGCTCCGGAATATAAGGTGCACGTTCAGAGCCTCCAAGGCAAAACAACTGCTCTCTCCCGGTTCATCTCCAGACTCACTGACAGGTGCCTCCCATTTTTCAAAGTCCTGAAGAGGACCCACAAGAAAGAAATTGACTGGACCCTAGACTGTGAGGCGGCGTTCCAAAGTTTGAAGGAATACTTAGCAGCAGTCCCACTTCTTTCAATCCCTGTGTAGGGGGAGGTATTGTACATTTACCTAGCGGTATCACTGTCAAGGGTTAACTGCGCCATTGTACGATGAGAAGGCCAGGAGGAGCTCCAAGTATCCTACTCCGGCAGGGGCATGAATGGGGCGGAGACAAGATATACCCCCCTGGAGCAGCTCGCTCTCGCACTCATTGTCTCCGCTAGGTGCCTCTGCCAGTACTTCTAGGCCCACACCATCCATGTCTTAACAAG
The DNA here is from genome assembly GCA_024704745.1 of Rosa lucieae. NCBI lineage: Eukaryota > Viridiplantae > Streptophyta > Magnoliopsida > Rosales > Rosaceae > Rosa > Rosa lucieae. The sequence continues at coordinate 8,945,232 of CM045493.1, forward strand.
CCAGCAGCTGAAGCAGGTAATGCAAAACCCTGAGCACTCTAGGCACCTCAGCAAGTAGACCATAGAACTCAGCGAGTTCGACATCGACTACAAGCCAAGGACGGCCATGACAGGCTAGGCAATGGCAGATATCATCGATGAGCTCACCGAGCGTCAGGATGAACCCAACTTAGGGACACAGGAGGCCAGCACAGAATTGGTAACCGCTGAGGAGCCAGCCCCCCAGCAGCAGTCAGACTGGAACCTCCATGTAGACGGCTCCGCATGTGCCAAGGCCTGTGGGGCCGGAGTCATCTTGACGGGACTAGGGGACTAAACGTGGAATACGCGTTAAAATTCAATTTCAAAGCCTCAAACAACATGGTAGAGTATGAAGCGCTCATTGCCGGCTTACTCCTCGCCCGACTCAGGAGCTGACAGTGTCAACATATTCAACGACTTTTAACTAGTCGTTAAGCAGGTCAACGACAGCTTCCAGGGAAAGGACCAGTAGTTAGCGGCATACTTGGGGTACGTCAAGACACTACTCAAAAAATTCAAATTTCACACCATTACACAGATTTCCAGGGAAAAGAACGCCAAGGATGATTCACTTGCAAGACTAGCAACCGCCCAACCACACCAAAGCCCAGCGGACATAAGGGTGGAATGCCTTAACAAGCCAAGCATCACCAAAACCCTAGCGGAAATCTTCAATATTGAGGTCAATCCCAGCTGGATGGATGAAATCATAGAGTACAAGCGCAATGGAACACTGCCCACTGACAAGATCGAGGCAAGGCAACTTAAGCGAAGGGCAACCCACTATAACATTTGGAATGGCAAGCTTTACCTCCAAGGGTTCACCTATCCCAACCTCCGGTGCCTGACCCCAGAGGAGGGAAAGAGTGTTCTTGCCATGATACACGCCGGGGAATGTGGAAACCACTCGGGCGCTAGGTTTCTAGCCAATCGTACAATGCGATAGGGCTACTTCTAACCCACGCTCGGTGACGACGCCAAGAAGGTCTCCAAATCCTGCCACAAGTGTCAACAACATGCTGACCTCCCCCATGCCCTGGCGGAGCCCCTGTCGATCATCAATGGCCCATAGATCCACTCTACATGGGGCCTGAACTTGCTTGGGAAATTCCCAACCGCCAAGGGCCAGTTCAAATACATCATCGTCACTATCGACTATAACAGCAAGTGGATAGAGGCGGAACCGCTGACAGCAATAACTACCGCCAAGGTAACTCAGTTCCTCTGGAAGAACATCTACTGCCCTTACTGCTTCCCCCACATTATCATCATAGACAATGGCACAAAGTTCAACAACAAGGAACTCATCTCTTTCACCGCTAACCTGGGAACCAAGATGAGTTTTGCATTTGTTGCTCACCCCCAAACCAACGGCCAAGTCGAAGCAGCAAATAATATAATCAAGAAGTTGCTCAAAAAGAAGCTCGACAACGCCAAGGGTTTATGGGCGGAGAAGTTGCCGGAAGTTCTGTGGGCCATCAGGACTACCCCAACTTCCGCCACCGGTGAAACACCATTATGCATGATATTGGAAACTGAGGTCACCCAACCTACTGCTAAAGTCGAGGGCTACTGCTCCGAGACCAACGGCGAGGGCGTTAACCTCGACAAGGACCTCCTCAAGGAGAAACGCCACAAGGCCCATTTGCACAACTTGCAAAACAAGCAACGGGTATCACGGTTTTACAACGCTAGGGTCAAAGCCCGGAACCTCCAACTGAGGGACTGGGTAATGAAGGAGGTTATTCCGCCACCAATGGCACTCCGCCCAACTTGGGAAGGACCATACAAAATTATGGAAGTCGTTAGCCCCGGCACCTTCTACTTAATGGACAAGGATGGCGTCACGACGACCCACCCTTGGAATACCGAACACCTTCGGTACTATTACAAATACTCATGCCGCTACCCAAGGGCATCTTGATTTAGCTAAATTTTTGTTCAATATTTAGCTAAGGGAAGCTACCCAACGGGTACAACCCCGTTTTTGTAAACGCTGATCTATCAGCTATCAATGAAACGAGGAATTATTCAAACCATTGTCGCCAAGTCCAAACACAAGAATTAACTGGCAACGCCAACAACATTTGGCGGACCACGTCCGCTACATCGTGCACTCGGAACAATTTTAATTCCTTTAATGTTTCGTTGATTAACAAAAGCTCAAGTAAAAACTCTAGTGGCACAAACACATTCATAGCAATCGTATCCTCATTAGCAATCACATTTGCAAAAAGGTTCTAAGAACAATGCTTCATATATTCAGGGTCGGGACCCCCCGCCCAAAAATATTGTCAACATTACAAAAGAAGCCTTAACGGCACTAAAAAAAAAAAAAAAAAGAGCCTCAGCGGCATTACAAAAGTTGTGTAGCACTCTTCACGGATTCTCAAGAGCAGTGGCAACATTCTCACTCTCCGGCGGCGGTTGTTGCCAGGCCAGGCGGTTCATCTGGTCAGACCCACAAGCAGTAGGGCTTAACGTCACCATTGTACCATCCGCTCAGGTGTGGGCGACCATGAAGTCAGCATGGGAAATTTCGAACAGAGTTGGAGGTGGAGTCCGATGAGAATCTTCCGTCGGACCATGATCACTGTCTCCACTACCAGAGCAAGCCCCACCCCTTTGATCAGCAGCAGGCCCTCCTGCCTACACTGGCGGCTGCCTCGACGTACTCACAGGCTACGACGCTTTGACCCAGTCAATGACCCCCTTCTTATTCAGCAGGTCCAAATTCGCAGCAACACCAGCCTTCGCCGCCTTGGTCAGGGCTTGCTTGTAGGCTGCAGAATGCTTGAACGCCCCACGGAGGTGGCCTTGATGCTACTCAGTTCATCTTGCAGCCAAGCGACCTTATCCTCCAGTTTCTTCAGCTCGGAGCCCTTGGTGGAAGACTCCCACTGAAGGATTTCAACCTTCTTCTCCTTCGCCTCCAGCTGATCCTTCAGCAGAGCTATGTCCTGCTCCAGGCGACATATTTGGTCATTCCGCTCAACGTGCCGCTCGACGGCCACCTTCAGTTTGCCGCGGGCATCTAGGGCATCACACTCCGCCTTGGTCAGGCGTCGTTCAACATCCACCAGCTTGCCCTGGGCATCCTTCAACTCCATCTGGAGACCCTTGATCTCCTCCCTCAGCTGTTGCTCGATCCGAGGCTGGCTTGACGCAGCAAGGAACAACTCGTTCAACCCGACGGATAGATGTCCAAACACCGAACTAAATGGCAACTGTTGAACAACGGTCGGGCCGACAGTCCCATCTAATCCTCCAAATCCCAGCCCCTCACAGAGGTGGAAGAAAAACTCAGGCTCAGACTCGGTCAGGAATTCGGCATAGCCGGCAAACGAGTCTAGCCCACTTTGCAGAACTTCCCCAGCAACCGCCACAGTCACCGGCGGAGAGTCATTCCTCGTCCTCTTCTGCTGACAGGCCCCGATGGTTACATCATAGTCTGCCTCTTTCTCCTCCTCCTCATTGTCATTCTGCTGCCGCTTCCTCTGCAGAACCACCCGTGTGGCACCAGCGGCAACAGACCTCGACGGCGCCTGCGGCACCTTTTTCTCTTTTTGGGGCCCTCGCTGCTGGGCGGCAACTTTCTTGGTCCTGGCAGGAGTAACAGCAGCTTGGTTCCCGCCGACAGGCCCTTGTTCGAAGCCACCTCCAATCAGCCTTTCCGCCTGGACAGAGGTAGGGAGGTGTGAGTGGTGGGGCATGGGCAGCACCATTGGAGTTTCTGAAGGGGTCACCGCCAGAGTCTACAGATCTACGGTGGTCAGCTGCGTAGCCAGTCCAGTGGCGTACATGCCCTCCAGGAAATCATCCAGCTCCGCTCGCTCCATTGATTTTTCAAACGCCCCCCGACTAGCTTTGTTACCCGGCGGCGAATCTGAACAATATCATTAGTTAGCATGGAACACAAATAGTAAGAGGACAAGTCGGCGGAGAATGCTTACCAACGGCGCGTGTCAGCCTCAGATCGACCAACAACTCCTACTCGGTGAGCAGACGAAGATTGAGCAGGTTGCGATTCTGCCAACAGCCTTTTATCCTCGCCACGCTGCACTGCTCCTCATGAGTCAAAGTGAAACGAAGACCCGCTGCACATAAAAACAAAGCAATGATTAGGAAAAGGCAAAATATAGGTATATCATTTAAGAAATTCCCGCCAGCTACGGTCAATGGCGACTACCAACAACCTCGGATTGGCTGGAACTCCGACTTGATCCTATACGTCGGTGCCTCGTCATTCGCTCCGGTGTCATATTCCCACCCCGAGGTCGCCAAGCAAAAGGTGGCCTGCCAGGGAGACATCTAATCTTTCAGATTCTCTATCAGCTTGGGTGCCCCCTGTCGGCGAGTGAGGTTCACCTGTCCGCTACACCCTTGTCACCTCACGTAGACAAGTTCGTAGAAATGCAGCACCTCAGCCAAGGTTGGCCCTTCACACCCGGATAGACACCAAAGAGAATTCAACGCTAGCAGCAACCGCCACATATTAGGGCAAATTTGCCCGAAGGCGATGTCAAACTCACATACCAGGATCTGAAGGTTGGGGAGTAGCGGAAAGGTGACACCTTGGCGGAATATGGCCTCGTGAACGGTAGTGTACCCCGCAGGCAAAACAGAAGCTCTCTCATCAGCGTTCGGCGGAAGCAACTTTACAACACCAGGCAGACGAAATACACACTTCACGCGGTTGACGGCCTCAGCAGTCATCGGCCCTCCCGCCTCATCAACCGCAGTACAGTCCCGGAGGACCCACGCTAACTCAACTTCTTCTCCGCCAACCTCTCCATCACCAGCGGTGCCGCTAGCAACGCTATTGCTCGCTAGCCTCTCCTCACACCTTTGGCGGGCGGCAACATCCTCCCTCGCCCTAGAACTCTCTGGACTCCTGGCACGACCCATTGCAACGTCCGCAGGTATGGTCTGTAGCGGATCGATGTTTAGCGGGTTAGACAGTGAGGTTCTTACATGGGCAGACAGATGCAATGATTCAATAAACATCCTATCCGCCACACTGAGGGACACGCGCGTCAGACTTGAAATCCTCACTGCTCGAGATCTCTATGATGCTAGCCATCCCAAACCCTAAAACCCAGGCCAGTTAGTTCAACATCGATCTAAGCTATCCCCACACCAGTTTTCAGTCAAGAACATCAAGAATGACAAAACCCAGAAATACTAAAATAAGAACAAAACGCACACACTCAAAATCCAGATTCGACCATCACAAACCCCAACCCCCTATCAAACACCTACACCAATCCCCATTATAAACCTTCAAACACACCGGGGAATAACAAACCTCAATTCAAATAGCAAAAGCAGAAACAGACAGAAGTAAACAAAAATTAAAAACCCAAAACAGCAGGGATGAGATTCAGGCCACCAACCTCAAAGATGCAAACTTTGGTGCGCTTGAGGATGCTCATCTTGGCTTCAGCAGATCCCCGTCCTCCAAAGATCAATAACCTCATGGAATTGTAGAATCTTCTTCTCAGATATCAGAGCGAAGTTTGAAGACAACGATAATGGTTCAAAGTGCAGAAGTGTCAAACCCACTGTGGTTTCCCTCTCTCTTATGTCAACATCAAACAAATCTAGGCCGTTCGCTGAAAAACGACATCTCACAATAGCCCCACACGTGCCCCACGATAACACTTACTTTCAAGATTAACAGAGGCGTTGCCTCGGTTACAAAATCAATAATTACTCGCATTAATGGCGAGGAGAAAGGCGTGCAGGGGGGACCTTATTCCACACTCTAACCTAGTACATGTTGACCATGTATCGAACGCCGTCAGACGAAGCGTCTATTCGAAGTAACCCTCAAAAGGCAGGCACACCAATCGTCGAGACAGTCTCCGCTAAGCGCAACTCCGCTAGTGGAACTTCTCCCTTTTTCATCTTGCAAGTGAGTCTCCGCTAAGCGCAACTCCTCTAGCGGAACTTCTCCATTTTCATCTTGCAAGTGAGAATCTCTACTACACGTAACTCCGCTAGCGGAACTTCTCCCTTTTTCATCTTGCAAGCGAGAGTCTCCGCTAGCAGAACTTCTCCCTTTTTCATCCTGCAAGTGAGAGTCCCCGCTACGGGCAACTCCTCAAGCGGAACTTCTCCCTCTGCATTTTGCAAGCGAGTCCCCGCTACGCGCAACTCCGCTAGTGGAACTTCTCCGCCGAATGCAATATCACGCACGGATCTTAAAACCAGGTCCCCGTGACACTTCTAAACCGCTCCCCATCAGCGGCGAAATGTCAGCCAAAGGCACTTCTAGAGGCAACGCCTCACTCTGACGACCACCGCCACACGGCGTTGCAGTCAAGCAATGTTTCCCCTGAAACAAGGTGACATGTTGACAGTCTTCGACAGCCCTGATCTGGCTCGTTGACCCCCAACACTAGGGTATCAAAGATTGGACTCGCTACCCAACACCCTTTGCTCAGCGCAGCTTCCCCTCAACAAACAATATACCAACCAAACGAAGGTCTAACTTAGCCAGGGAGTGGGGGACTCCCTAGGGGGCCTAGCAGGGGCCCACCCGAAAATGGTATAAAGTGTTTACTTAATAAGTCCATGGTTGACAACGCACTGATGCTAATTATTCTCTTGCAAGTCTAGCGGAAGTAGCGCTTCAAACCGCTAGGCAATTCCCCAACCAAGATTGCCCTCCTTGACTAGGGACTTGGGGGATTTGTACTTACATGAGCATTTGTAAGCATAATTAGCTATGAATGAGCCACACTCATGTTAACACTAGCGGTACCAACTACTGCCAACGGTATGACCTACGGAATCACAGCCAAGCAGGATACCGCCTGAGCCCCGGCTCGCCCCTAGATCACCGCTGATGTGCTGTGCCAAAGCAGCATCAGAACCTCCACAAACTGGGAACTGATGCATATCAGTCCCACATCAAAAACAAGGAAGAGGTCAGCCTCTTCCTCACCTATAAAAGGTTCTATTCTCTTTCCTCATTAATTACGCATTCACTACTTACCTAATGTTATTCTGTCAACATAAATACATTGACTAACTTAGGCATCGGAGAAGAGAAGATCGCCCAGAGCGGTCTCCCTCTGATGCCGCTTTGTATTTCATTTGACAGGTAGCGGAAGCTCTGAGAACACTGCATGACAAGGCCCGCCCCGGATTTCACCCTGAAATCCGAAGTGGCCCTGCGGATCCCACTTTTAAAGGAGATTTTACTGAAAAATTTCGGCAAAACCTCCCCTAAAAATGGGCAACCCAAACCTGTAAGAAACCAAATACACTTCTAATAACCCAACTGTATCCTCCTGGAGCCGCCCTGCTCCCATAAACCAACCAACTCGAACTCAAAGATAATAATGGTATTCAAATATTCAAAGTCCAACGAAACTCCATAAATAAAATACATCAATTCACCAAAGTTAGGTCATAGACCTCAAATATAATTCATTACAAGTCTGGGTCACAATTCCCATAGTAATCAGAGCAATCTAAAGAAACAGAAAGTGATATAAGGTTCAGTAGGTTTAACAGGTAACCTACTATACGAGATAAAGGAAGCCGGTGCGGTCACTATGGCTCACTCCTAAAGCGCTGAGCAGCAACGCTGTAAACTGGGCATTTGAAACCGAAGGGCCCAGGGGAAAAGTATTGAAACCACGTTAGCGTGAGTGGACAAAAAGTTAAATAGATATATCATAAGAAAAGAAAATAAAGAGTTGATACTTTCCCACAATTTAGTTTGGAAAAAATAACTTTCCGATGCATGCAAGGTTTAGAAATTTTAATCAATTCAAAAACTTTAAGGGAGCGTGAGAAAAGGAAATAATCTAGCCCCGCTGGCTAAAGAAAATAAATAGATAATATGGGGAAGAGATTTCACCTTACGGGTAAATGAGCCCCTCAGGCTCTACCTACCCTCGACTGCCACTCACACATAGATTGTGTGAGGAGGAGAACTAATAACCTCGACTACCACTCACGTGAGGAGGAGAATAAACTATCTCAACTGCCACTCACAAACACAAAGTAAGTGAGGAGGAGACCTAATCGAATGACCCGAGTATGGTGAGGAAAATATTCAAAAACAGTAAATCCATAAGGCTTCCCCACATATTTCAATGATGTGACCCCGCACGCCAAAAATATTCTCAATTTCATAAAGAATAGCCGAGCGATAATAAATGACTAAAAATCGGCGAAAAACATATAATTTAAAATTCAATCTCCCAAGAACCAAATCATGTTCCCCAAACAATTCAAAGTTTAAGTCTGAGCATGACAATTCATATTCGAAAACCATATGGGAATAATGCTAAAATTATAATCCAAAATGAATATTATACTTGATAAGAAATATGGTAAATAAAATAAAACAACCACTCATCATTTCGGAAAATAAGTGCATGCATCAAAACTTAAAAACAAAGTCCACTCACAGTATTAAACTAGTCCTGTCGTCGATCAGTATTCTCCTCGCATGGAGACTCCTCTCATCCTGTACGAATAACACTCGTATAAATTATAATTACGGGACGGGAATTTAAATTTTCGATAATTAGATAATGGAATTTCTAAACATCTTCTTAAACCCAACTCCTTCAATCCACCTCAGATTCCATCCGAACTACACCAATAAAGTCGATTCGTCAATTTATAAAATCTAGGCTAAATTTCAAGAGAATCCGATAGTCGAATTCTCGAAATTCAATAACCAAAACTCTCAAATTTTCAAAAATTTATAATCTATTCACCACTCCTCCAATCTTCACCAAAGATCACAATTTCAGCTTTTACAACTCAAATACCATTTAATTTGCTAAAAACAGAACCCAAAACTCTGCCCTAGGCACGCGCCGCTGGCAACTCCACCATAGACCACCAAATTTTACCAGCCAACAAATCTCAGCAAACCTAGCGTCTTTCTCAACTACACCTAAGCTTAATTATACCTAGAATTGCCGGAATCGGAAGAAAATCCGAAGAACACCGAAAATGAACAGTGACAACTTCAATTCTTCGATTCTCCTTCCACATCTCAAATTGGATCATGAAACTTGGAGAGATTCATCACCAAGGAATGGGTTTTTGGTCAAAGTAGATTTCTTGTTCGGTGGTTGCTGGAAATAGAAGAAATCGGCGAAGAGAACAAACTGCAGCAATAACTTCTAGGCTTCGATTTGATCTCCTCCGGCCAAACCACAGTGATTCACGACCATAATCATGAAGAGGAGAAGGAGGAGCGTCACCCAGAGCCCGGAGTTCGCCGTTGGGTGGCCGGAAAGGTAAGGTTTGCACGAAAAATGAAGGGAGGCCGAAAGGGGAAGAGGAACTTGGGAAGGGAAAAGAGAGAGAGTTCTGACTGGGGTGGATTTCCGAAAATGGAAATATACCAACAGTAATTTCCATATTTATACTTATTACCATGAACAGTAACTTTCACGTTTTAAGCCATAACTTCTACATACGAACTCCGATTTAAGCATACCACATGTCCACGGACTCAGTTTAACGTCCCCTACAACTTTAGTGAAGAAAATTTTCTCAAATTGTTAACCCATCAAAAGTCAACTTCTAGCACCCCCTCTAAATGATAAAAAAAAACTGAAACCAAGGACGGTAAAACATAAAGTAATTCACTTAGACACAGAAAAAGGATAAATCGAATACGGGGCGTAACACTGCAAGTAGCGGTCCTCCCATCGGACCCGCGTTAACAGAGACTTGGGCTACCGCTCAAATCTTAAACATTAACACCTTCCAAAACACATGTTGTTTTGGGATGGGGATAGAGGACGCAGGCCACTGTTGGTGGTGTTCCTACTGTATGATAGGTCTGAATCCATCATCTCTCTATAGGGATAGAACAAACCCATATCAATCGAACATCTCAAGTACTGAAAGATATCTTTTACACCAATCCAATGGCATTGCATTGGCGCAGAGCTATACCTTAGCTAACAAGTTCACTATAAATGAGATGTTCGGTCTTGTGCATTGAGCTAAAAACAATAATGCACCTATTGTACTTAATTAAGACACTTCTGCCTCTAGCACATCTTCGTCATCATCATTTGGACGAATAAGATCATTTTTAGGATCAAGATTACGGTTGATCATGGGCTTGAAGGTTTGACCTTGTCAAAATGCCTAAGCATCTATCAACACAATGCTCAAGTTCCAAACTGAGACATAATCATGTTCTCCCAAAATCTTTCATCTGAAACTCGGATTTCAACTGTTCAGCTATTTCCTTAACTATTTAAGAGCTTCTAATGAAGATCATGTCCAACATGAACCGCGATAGAATTTGTTATAGAAACGTGTAGGCATATCCTTTACCAATCAAGTAGTCACTTTAATGAGCATTTCAACCTCTTTGTAAGTTGAAACTCACTCCGTGGTCTAGAACCACTTGACTTGGGTAAATGAAGTTCACCATGAACCTTCATGTACATTCTGTATCTAGATCCCCATAGAGAAATGTAGTGACCACATTTGTAAGCTGCATGTTCAGTTATTCAGAAACTACCAAACTGACAGGGTAGTGGAGTGCAATGTCATCCATTACGAGAGAATATGTCTTATCGTAGTCGATTCCAGGGTGTTTTGTGAGAAACCTTGCGCTATAAGGTGAGATTACCATATATTTTTCTCAACACGCTTTCTCAAGAAGACCCATGAGTCAATAGGTGTTATGTTAGGAGGTGTTGGCATCACTGGCTAGAAAACCTTCATCTTCATTAGAGAATCCAACTTAACCTAGATCACATTTTTCCATTTAGGCCAAATTTCTCTACATTGACATTCATTCATCAACGGAGCGTGGTTCGATATCATGGGACTAAACAAACTCATGTGTAACGAAATGCGCAACTACATCATCAATTATGATGAAGTTTCTATCACACGTCTCATGTACACTAGTGTAATTTTCAAAAAGCTCTATATTCTCAGGAATAGGTTCTGACGTCGAGGTGTCCCCCAAAGATAACCATAATCCAGAAGATTCTCATGAGATGGATTTTGAGTGTCGATGATCCAAGAATTGGTTTGTGTCAAAGTATTCTTCGAACCCATGGGCCTCCCATGCATCCTAGCTAGGGTCATGGCCTATAACGCCAGAGTGCCACTCTGTTTGGCGTTGGCTCCATGCTTACTCCGTGTACGGTGGCGCTACGTCCTCTAGTAGGGTCGTCCTTCCTTGTAGGCATATTTGCAGCAAATATGTGTGATCTCGTCACTTTAACAGGGATTGAGATGAGACATAGTGGGGACAGACCACGATAATTCATGTCGTTCCTGCTGAACATTCGTGTTCTTATCTCCCCCTAACGACGGGAAGACAATCTCATCAAAGTGATAATCCACAAGATATGTGTAAAGAGATCGCCTAGCAAGGGCATGAAGTGGCGAACGATTGTTGGAATCTCAAATCCAACGTAGTTGCCCATTCGTCTTTGAGAACCCATCATAGTGCGCTATGGCGGCGCAATTCACACATAAGTGGCTCACTCAAATGTGCGTAAGTACGAAATACTTGTACCCAGTCACTAGATATAACGTAGAGATAGATTGAGTGGCAGTGGGTCGTAGTCGAATTAGTATAGCCGCATGCAATATTGCATCACCCCAAGCGGATATAAATAGATTGGTGCACATTGCTGATATCCGGGCTACCATCATAGTCTTTTCCTCGAGACCACTTGGGTGTGTTCATGGGAATATGACGTCCAACATCAGTCCCAATGCAATAACTGTTGAAAGTGTTCGATGTAAACTCTCTAGCATTGTCAAATCCAATTGATTGAATAGGATGTTACGGAGAGTGTGTCAGTTGTCATATGATATGTGCTAGGAGTGTAGTATAAGCATCATTATAAGTGGATAATGGCACAATAAGTGACCAGTGTGTTTGCTTTTCAACCAACATCATGAGATATTTAAACATCCGCAAGTTGGTTGAACTAGTCCACAAAATCTCCATGGATTCTATGTAAGAACATAATAAGTATTTTCATATCCTTTACATAGGACGATCTCAGTCCTAATTTCCTTAAGGAACAGGCTTTATAAAATGAGCGAGAGGTCTTAGAAGCAACCAATGAAGATTTTGGTTGGGCCTGAGCGTCTGAAACTCTATTTGAAGCAAAGTTGGTGATTGTAGTATCACCTATGGTGCCATCACTATGATGGATGCTATCCATGGCATTATGGATAGGGATTGTGCCAGCCCTAGGCTGGGTGGTGGACAGAGGCGGCACCCTAGGCAACGACGAGGGTCATACTTAGTCCAGCAATCAACCTTTTATTCGTGCTTCATTTCGTTCAAAAAAATGGATGTCCTTGTGAAGTCTTTAATAGATGGATCATCACATCATTACCAGGATAACCTATCCTGTCATGACAAAGCCAATATGTGTCTAAATCCAAGAGATCATCTCTCATAAATTTATTGGATTTAATAGCTCGAATAGTGACATAGAGTCCCCTAGAGAGACGCATAAACTTCTCTAAGATGCAATCATTAGAGGTATTGCAAAGAAACTCATTTTTCGTTCTCTACATGCGTTTCTGCATGGAATCCGTTGCTACTTATATGTGCGATTTTCCCTAGGAGCGTAGAGAGTTTCTGTGATAGTAATCAACATGCCATTTGGCAAGGGGAATTTGGGCTATTCCATGTCCTTGAATTAATACTGATGGCCCAGCCATCGTAGTCACAAAGTAATATGCTCAGAATCAAAATGGAGTCATAATGAAAAGAGTTCGAAACTTTATTCATAAGCCAACAGAGTACATCATTGTCTCTTAACCATTAAGAGAATCTAATCCAAGTACTAGCTAATGCAAAACTATGGTAGTCATTTAACTTTTTTCGGTAACTCCAAAATAAATATGACCAGGTAAGTAGAGAGATGTTGGTGGAGCAAACCTCAGTTAAGTACCACTTATCTCAAAATCTTCCTAGACATCATACTCATTTTGGATGATCCTATGTGAAGAAAAACTAAACCAATGACATTTATTACAAAATACATGGCAATTGCCTATTACATCTCTTGGAAAAATAAAGACTTAAACAGAATTGGCGATTTATTGATCCCAGCCAGATTTGAAGTCTTCAACCCTTCACTCTAGATCATCTTCTTGTTCCACATAGTGAGCTTCTCTTCCTTCACAATATGCTTTGTAGGTGGTGACAATTTCTTTACGAGCTCTACAAATGTCTGCCCAATGGCCGGATACTCCACATCAAGAACATACATCTCTTTGCTCAGACCCCATTAATTGAGGCAATTTGAAAGTGTCATTTAGATGAATTTTAGTGTTGGTGGCACCAACAACATGGCCAGAGGCGTTGCCTCCCTCTGTCTTTCCACGTTGACCTCTTCGGTTCCATGTTCGCCTATTTTGGCGGTTATCTTCCCAAGTAGAGTGATTATATGGATCAGAATGTCCAGAAGTATTCCTAAGATAAGGGTTTCGCTCTTGGCACCCTCTTTTAGGGGCACGTCTATAATTGGATTCTGGAATATGCTCTGTTTCCATGGATCTTGAATTATAGTTTTCATAAGGATGTTGTCATGCTTTTTAGCAACATTCATAGCTCCAATGAGCTTATGAAACCTTGTGATCCATCTTGCAGTAACATCGATTATAGTTCTTAGCAACCATGAATGCAGAGACGGGGAAGGTAGAGAGAGTTTTCTCAATCAACATCGCATCTGTGATCTATTTACCACAGAATTTCATTAAGGATTTAATGCGAAGTACCTCCAAGTTGTAGTCAAGAACTGACTTGAAATCGTAGAAGTGGAGGCTATGCCATCTCACTTGCAGGTCAGGAAGCAGGAGTCACGGATGTTGAAAAATCTTTCTTCGAGTGAGACCCACAGCGTTCTGAGGTCTTCTTCATTCATACACTCATACTGGAGCGAATCATCCGTATGACGAGTCATTAGGATGATGGCTTTCGCCTTATTTACCTCTAAGGCTGCTCTATATGCTTCCAAAGCTTGAGCTTGCTCAACAATTTGCACGTCCTGGCTAGGCTCGAGAATTGTATCCAGGATTCCATCGGCCTTGAGATGCCGGCAGACATTATGAACTCACCTGTGATATCCAGAGCCAGTTGTTCCCAATGGAGCAAAGTCCAATTTGTTCAGGTTGCTCATCCTGAAAGAGAACAAGAAAAAAGGTTAGTTTTTTAGAGGAAAAAGCTACCACGAAAACATATAAAATTTATGAGCGTAATCGCTCCCAAGAAATTAAGAATTTCTGAGCGTAATCACTTCCAAGAAATTTAATTCTAAGAGGTATTGGATCATATCGAAACAATGACGTAAGTGGTCGATCATAAATTCTCTAGAAACTATAGATCGGGGTAGTCAAGACCAACCTATAGATGACGGCTTTCTTCTTTGATCGACGACGGTTTTGAGTTGAGAAGTTATTAGAAGAAACCCAGATTAGATGGTGATAATGGTGAATGATAGTTTTGGAGGTGGGTATTGGAAAGTGAAGGTTGAAGACAAAACAACCAAGATTAGAGGAATAAAAAAACAATAAAATAATAAAATATTATTTTAGAGAAACGGTAATTGAGAGAAAGTTGCTGTGTATTCTCATTGATAATAGGAGCTTCTTTATATAGAGGATTACAAGACATAGAATCAGAGTTGTACAAGGAAAGATAATTGTACAATTAATCGGATATCTATAAATATATCCGAGAATATCTCTAATTTAAAACCCTATTACAACTAGGTCAAGTAACCTAGAGTTTGGGCCAGACACATATTCTGGATTTACTTGAACAATTTATCTATTGTTGTTTACTCTAATAAACATGTGATAAGTCCATAAATTTTCTGACACAATGAACTATGAATAAGATGCTTCCTTGTTTCATTCATAACTAAACAACAATCAAAGTGATCCTTTAGGGTAGGTGTTATTTGCACTCCAAATTAGAATGCAAGAAGCTTTCACAACCCTCTCCTTGTCTAGAAGAGAAAGAAAATGAATTACCGTAGAAAATGCAATCCTGTAATGGCCTTCTCCATCCTATCAAATATTATTAGGGGTGCCTGGCAAGTTGTCAATGAAGTTCTCTACGTTTCCTTCCTTCGATTCTCACCTTACAGGTAATACTTTTTACATCTTCTCTTGCAATATCAACCATCTAACGTACACAGTCAAAAACTTTGTCCCTATCAACAAATTAAAGCACAAGTCCAAACACTTTAACACAGACATGTTTGGACGTGCCACGGGTCACATTGTGAATTCCATATGTCTTTTGAAATTCACATGGTCACATTGTGAACTCCATATGTCATTTGAAATTCACAAATGCTATGATCTTAGCATTCACAAAGCATGATTTTAAATTTTTTTTTTTGTAAAAGGGAAAAGCATGATTTTAAAAATGTGCCAGAATTTGAGTTATTATATTGGAGTATAGAATATATTTCTTTTTATGATTTTTTTTTTTACTTTTTGAATTTGAAAAAATTGTAAAAACAAATATGTTAAAAATTTCGGCAATTTGTCAACATGACACATTCTAAAAATCATGGTTACCTAGGTGAGATAAAAAAATCATGAAAATTTGCATCCTCTGCTCTACTTTTGTTGGTCATCTTTTGCTGCTCTCTCAATCTGTTATTTGCTGTTTTTTGTTGAGTACAGATTTCATGGTGATCATAGTACTAAAGTGCTTTTATGCTGCTGTTAATCTCATATGGTCTTTCTGGATCTATTGCATGTTTCTACAATTGGTCTATTCCTCATGGCTTTTGCAGTGTGTGGGTTTAGTGCGTTTGAATTTACTTTGGCCACCCACATATTTTCATAGGCCTATGGTGTATCATTTGTTTTGTTTTTTCTTCATTTGTACTTTGTTCCTTTTCTTGGGATAGGTTTTGGTTAATGTCTCCCTCTTTCTTCTTGCATTTTCTTCTTCTTTATCTAAAAGAACTAATTCAGTTCTGCCACAATCATATACCTCATTACATGGCAACCCAGTGTTTACACCCTGTTTATTAACCTTTATTTCGTCAAGTCATAGCCGTAGGAGGGAGATTTCTGATAATTATTAAAAATCTTCTGATTATCAACATCATTATCTGAAGAGGTTAGAAGAAGCATGTTAGAAGTTCCTCTCGTATGTGATAACTCCACGCAATAATCTAGGAGTTTGGGTTAGAATCGGCTAGGGTGGTATATACATATCCAAGCAAAAAGAGAGATTTTGGCATCATGGATTAGTTAGGACTCTTCAGCAAGGACGTGGTGCAGTGCTAATTAACTAATTGATCAATGTTGATTAATCATATATAACATTATGATTGATGCATGATAATTGACAGGCCACTTGTCACATGAGAACCGCACTCCTATTTGTTGAAGTATTCTAATGCATCAATTAAACCGGGTACGTCAATTGGATTGAGGTAAAGGTAGCTGCATGGAAGAAGAACTCAACCACTTCAACCTCTATATAAATAAGCAATCGACAAATCAAGAAACACACACACATCTCCAGTTAAAACTCCATCATGGATTTTTTTTTCATTTTTCTTAGCTCCAGATTAGTTAGGATGTCTCTTCAATTTTTTAGTTGTTAGCTTGTAACTAGTATGATTTCAATTGTTTCCTTTGCTACGTTTTGGTAATAGTTGATAGTTTTATCTTTAAGCTGTTTATTTTTTTGGCTCTTTACTTTACCGATCTTTTAATTCTTGCTATTTAATTTATTGCTCTTTACCTTTCTGCACTGAGTCTAGTGTTTACTTCTTCGCTCTTCTATTATCGTACTCTATGTTTTTTGCACTAGGAGTAGTTTTAAAGTAATTATTGGTTACTAATTAATCATCATTCACCTCATCCATTGAACAACCCGAAAGTCTTTGTCTCCAAGGCATTGAACCCTTAGCTGAGATTATTCCTTCCTCTGCTTTCAGTCGCTTCAAGAAGTCAGAACATGCGCACTACATCTACTCCATCTACAATTGCACACTTGGCCTCTCAGCTGTGTGCTGGCACGCCCCACAATCTATTCATCGAGAATGATGTTTGTTCCTTGA
Organism: Rosa lucieae; assembly: GCA_024704745.1. Classification (NCBI taxonomy): domain Eukaryota; kingdom Viridiplantae; phylum Streptophyta; class Magnoliopsida; order Rosales; family Rosaceae; genus Rosa; species Rosa lucieae. Next base: position 8,962,340 of record CM045493.1, read on the forward strand.
TCTTTCAGCTATCTAGGCTGAGGTGATTTTCAGAGGCAACACCTGGACAGCCATTTTCAATGATATGCCGAAGACTTCAATAGGGAAGATACAAAAATTCATTCTTAGAGAAAAAGCGAAGGTCTTGGGCAGCCTATCTTAGAGAGCAATATATAACTATGTTGTAAAACGATAGTAAAAGAATTTGAGAGAGAGAGAGTTTAAACGCAGAGAATGGAGTGTGTCTATTCATCTCACTATGAGGAGGTTTGTATAAGACTACATTGTGTACACAAAAAGGTAACGTTTAATAGCAACGTCATTTACTCATACATACAATTCTATCAATCACCAATCTATAGGGACAGACACCTATCACTCAACATCTATTTACATGATTTATCCATAATTATTTATAACAAACTAGTCTTATTGAGGTAATTTGTAGCTATGAACAAAGTACGACTAAATAAGCTACTACTCCATTTATGTTGAAGTTAAACATCAATGGAAGATGCATTAGTACATTATGGATGGTTTTTTTGGGTGCTTGAAGCTCATGTAGTGGCTTGTGCAGGATGCCGTTCCAGATCGAAGCGGATAATGTATGGATAGATAATTGAACCGCAGTATAGGTAATTTCCAATCTTGATCCCACTTGAAATGAGTGATAACCCTGGATCAAAGTAGTGGGCAATAGGTTCCCCTTCCAAATTAACAGCCATTACACCAGAATTTTTCTCCATATGGGGTCTTCCTGTTGTATACTTCTCCATGATTGCCAGCCATTTTCGAATAAAAGGGAACCTAAGTGCTAAATTCCAAGAATCTGTAATCTCCTGTCAATTCGGCAAAAAAAAAAAATGTCAATGAACTATGAATAAGATGCTTCCTTGTTTCATTCATAACATAACAGCAATTGAAGCGATCCTTTAGGGTCGGTGTTATTTGCACTCCAAATTAGAATGCAAGAAGCTTTCACAACCCTCTCCTTGTCTAGAAGAGAGAAAATGGATTACCGTAGAAAATGCAATCCAGTAATGGCCTTCCCCATCATATCGAATATTATCAGGGGTGCCCGGCAAGTTGTCAATGAAGTTCTCTACGTTTCCTTTCTTCTTGCCTTGCAGGTAGTACTTTTTACATCTTCTCCTGCAATATCAACCATTTAACGTAACAGTCAGAAACTTTGTCCCTATCAACAAAAGCCCCAAGTCCAAATACTTTAGATGAGGGTTTCAGAGAACATTATACATGACAGTTTCACAGAAGATCACAAAATTCTGATCCGGAGAGACTGCAACTCCATTGCCAAAGTAGAGGTCGGGGACTAGCACTTTGGTCTCTTTGATAGTTGGATCGTAGCTGAGTAATCTTCCATGCGGTTTGCCCTCCAAAACGTCCCAGATAAAGTCTTTGAGGCTGTACTTATATGAAGCATCTGTGAAGTAAATCATGCCATCTTTTGCTACATCCACAGCATCTGTTAGCTTGAATTTCACACCCTCAGCCTCATCAGTCAACAGCTCCACTTCTCCATCCTCACTTATACTCAGTAATCCCTGATTTATGTTCCCACATTTTTTTGATTAAAATGAGAAACTATATTAATATATAAGCAAGCAACTAGCATAATACAAACAGACGCAGAAGAAAATCCCACATGAAGTACAGAAATGTAAAATAACGAACCAAAACATGGAAACTCATGCAACAACCTATAATACAAAGAACCCGGTTTCACCGATAAACAAAGACATCACCACTATCGGTCCATGTCTATGAACTATGAACTATGAACATTGAAGAAGCAATATACAGTATGCCATAAACTTGCTCATATACCACGTACTTCTTTTTTCTTTTTCTTTTTTAACAATGGCTGCAAAAAGCACCATGATATACCACTTCATTTTCGTTGTTCAGATTGAAAAACAATATACACTTATACAGTATGCCATAATTTACTCGTATATATATCAATATCGTCGGCACCTAACGGTCCTAACCCTAAATATATGTGTCGGTGACAATTAGTGACGCAGACGTACCTTTTCTGTGTCCGCCACCAAAAGCTGACCGTTATGACCGTGAGCGAGTCCGAGTGGTCTCCCGCCGGTGTTAACCCAGTTCTCAACCACCGAGTCAGCAGCCGACTCGTTCAACGTGACTCGCTTCACCCACCCGTCCGCGCAGCCCGTGTAAATGAGTCCCGACTTTGAATCATAAGCAACGTCTTCCGGCGCCACTAAAGCCCCAGCACCTATAAACTCCGACCCTTTGAGCATGTGAGCATTATGCGCTGGGGCAGCGGCGACTCGGTGGCTCAACTCGTGAAGAGGCAGAGGAGCCGGGTCGAACGGGTCGAGCTGGTAGAGGATTACCAGAGCTGCCGCCACCGGAACCAGTATTGAGAAGAGGAGAAAGTTCAAAGGCCATGATGAAGATGATGATGATCTTCTACTAGCTTGAGTTGAAGGGGAAGGTGAGTTATGGTTGTTTGACTCGGGCATATTGGGTGACGAGTTATGGAGGTGACTCGGTGCAGATATATGACTGTTTGGTAAGATTAGCTGTTAATGAGGATATGGTGTTTTGGGGGCAATAGCCGGTGCACAGCAATAATGACAAGCTTGAGGATACAGCTGTTAAGATTATTGGTGTCACTAAATCCAAAAAGATATCCAAGAAGATATATATGAAAGCGAACTTGCACAAGGTTTTGGACTTTTGGTATAGAACTTCTACTTCAACAGATGATCTCAAGAATAATGCAAGAGTGTAGACAAACAAATTTGATTATTATATAGAGAAGAGTCATAGTTCATTTAGTTTGCCAAATTGTAAATGTACGTTAAAGGTGTTGTAGAGAATTGGATAATTGTATTGTATTTATCTCACTATAAGGTTTATATAGGGTTACATCATATATACAAAAAGCAATACATAATAGCTATACTAATCAATCGCACATTACAAGTATGTTAATCGCATACATTACGAGTCTGTCAATCGCATACATTAAGCAATACCTATTGCATGAATAGTAATTATCATTTACAACACTCCTCCTTAGATATTCCATGTCAATAGTGTTGCCTCTGCTATGCGTTTCTAACTTGCCTCGTCAAAAACCTTGCCCAGTAATAAAAACCCTGTGGGAAAAAACAACCTTGGTCGAAGGAGAAAAAGAGAATAACGCGCTTGAATATGGAGGAGTCGACATCCTTCCACACTCCCCCTTGTGCCGCTCAAACTCGGTGATGACGTTTTGATCGTTGCCTCACTAAAAACCTTGCCAGGTAACAAAAACCTTGTGGGACAAAAATAACCCTGGTCGAAGGGCAAAAAGAGCACAACACGTCCTTCACTCTTCGAGATCTAACATGTAGACATCATACCTATCCCTGATGTCAAGGTCTCCCCCTGATTTCTACAATTATGGGAGTTCGGATAACTTTCTTAATCCGATGCTCTTCATATGTTTCTCGAAGGTGGATTTAGGTAATGACTTGGTAAACAAGTCCGCTACATTATCCTCTGAACGGATTTGATTTACTTCAATATTTAGAAGTGTTTGTTGTTGCGGATTGTAAAAGAACTTAGGCGATATATGCTTGGTGTTGTCGCCCTTGATGAAACCTAACTTCATTTGCTCAATACAAGTTGCATTATCTTCATAAATGCATGTAGGTTCATTTGTGGTAGACTTCAAACCACAAGTTCCTCGAATGTGTCTAACTACAGACCTTAGCAATATGCATTCTCGCACGGCTTCATGTAGAGCGATAATCTCTGCATGATTTGAGGAAGTAGCAACAAGGGTCTGCTTTGTAGACCTTCAAGATATAGCAGTGCTTCCCATGGTAAAAAATAACCTGTTTGGGAGCGACCTTTGTGAGTGTCAAAGAGATACCTTGCATCAGTAAAACCCATCAAGACATCATTGTCATTTTGATGGAATGGAGGAGGAGCACGGAAGGTGGCGTTTTGCCTTGTGGAGTCCGATCCCACACTTCCGTTATTTCTTCTCTCTGTAAGAATAGAACAAGCCCATATCAATCGTACCACTCAAGTATCAAAGGATTGTCTTTATGTCAATCCAATGGCAGCATGTTGGCGCAGAACTGTGTCTAGCTAACAAGTTCACTGCGAATGAGATGTCTGGTCTTGTGCATTGAGCTAAGTACAATGATGCGACTATTGCACTTAGATAGGGCACTTCAGCCTCTAATAAGTCTTCGTCCTCATCCCTTGGACGAAACAGATCTTTTTCAAGCTCAAGACTACGACCGATCATGGGAGTACTCACAGGCTTTGCTTTATCTTCATTAAAGCGCCTTAATAATTTTTGAGTATATGCTGACTGATGGATCATAATCCCATCACTAGGGTGCTCGAGTTCTAGTCCGAGGCAAAACCGTGTTTTACCAAGATCTTTCATCTCAAATTCGGATTTCAAGTAATTAGCAGTTTCCTTTAACTCATCTAGAGTTCCAATTAGGTTCATGTCATCGATCGACATAAACTACTACAATTGCAAATCCGAAACTTGTCCTCTTTATAAACACGTATGGGCATATTTCATTGTTGACATATCCCTTCCCAATCAAGTAGTCATTTAGACGGTTATACCACATCCGTCTGGATTGTTTCAATCCATATAGTAAGCGTCTTAATCTTATTGAAAACGCGCCCCGTGGTTTAGAGCCACTTGACTTGGGTAATTGAAGTCCGTCTAGAACCTTCATATATATCTCAGAATCTAGATCCCCATAGAGATATGCTGTAACCACATCCATAAACTGCATGTCAAGAATTTCTGAAACTACCAAACTGATAAGGTAGCGGAAAGTTATAACGTCCATTACGGGAGAATATGTCTCCTCGTAGTCGATTCCAGGGCGTTGTGAGAAACCTTGTGCCACAAGGCGGGCTTTGTATCTAACAACTTCATTTTTCTCATTACGCTTTCTAACAAAGACCCATTTATGGCCAACAGGCTTTATACTTGGGGGTGTCAGCGTTATAGGCCCAAATACCTGTCTTTTTGTTAGTGAATCCAATTCAACCTGGATCGCATCTTTCCATTTAGACCAGTCTGCTCTTCGTTGACTGTACTTACATAGGCATTTACAAGCATAATTAGCTATAATGAGCCACGCTCATGCTACCTCCAGTGGTACCGACTCCAGCCAAAGGAGTGACCTACGGGAACACAGCCAAGCAGGCTATCGCCTGAGCCCTGGCTTACCTCCAGATCATCGCTGACGCGCCGCCACACGCTGCACCAAGACAGCATCAGAAGCTTCAGAAGCTGGGGACTGAAGCATATCTGTCCCACATCGAAAACATGAAGAAAATCAACTCCTTCCTCACCTATAAAAGGTTCTCTCTTCTCTCCTCATTAAGGACGCATTTTACTACTTACCTACTGTTACTTTGTCAACATAAGTACATTGACTAACTTAGGCATCAGAGAAAAGAAGACCGCCCAACGCGGTCCCCCTCTGACGCCCTCTGTATTTTACTTGATAGGTAGCGGAAGCTCTGAGAACATCACAAGTAGCGATCCGCCCATCGGATCAGCGTTAACCTAGGTTCAGCTACCGCTGAACTTTAGACATTAACATTGACGCCGTCTGTGGGAATCCTTGAACAAAAGGCCATCCCACCATGACTAACGGTAGCGGGGGAAACGTTGAAGAACGAGCGGATCAATCCGTCAACCCCCACCCCACCAACCCCTTGATCAACGTTAATCTAGCGGTTAACGCTAACCCACCAACACACCAGTCAACCCCGGCGTGGAACCCCAGGTTACTCCCCAGGTCTCGCCAACCCAAACTACGGTGGAGGCTCAGCCAAGTTGTAGCTGCCCACTGGTGCAGGACCTTGCCACTATGTATGAGCTGGCACTGGAGGACCTTCACAAAGCTTATAGGGAGCGTAGAGAAAAGGCCGAGGCCCAAAAGTAGGTGGCCATGTTGATGGCAAGATTTGATGAGCTGAAGAAGGCGCTGGAAGCAAACGCCAACATAGCGCAAAGCGAGCAATCGCGAAGCACCAGGCGCAGTCAGGCAAGGGGAGGAAGAAACATTGAAGGCATTCGTCACCAAATGGCAAGCGGCAACGTCCCAGTGCCGCGACCTTGATAAGACAATGGCCCTGGCAGCTTTCAAGCAAGGACTCCTCAAGGGGCCATTTCTCTATCATCTCAACTACAACCATCCAAACGCCGCTTATGATCATGTCATGAGCGAGGATGTGAACCATGCACAGGCAGAGTTCATCACATACGGAGAAACCCCACCACCTCCGCCGACACCAGCAAAGTCCAGGCCTTCATCCAGTCATTAGGAAACTGCTAACAAGGCCCTTGCCACGCCACAAACTAATAAGAAGATAGAGTGGCAACAGGGCAACTACCAGAGCAAGCGGCAGAAGGACCAACACTACAATAAGGGCAACCGCTCATCTCATGGGGATAACCGTAATAAACAGACGGAGTCCTCCCAGCGGTACGCAGTGTTTACAGTCTTCAGGGCCTCATATGAGGGAATATACGACCAGTGCAAGGACCAGATTCCGCCACCACCCCCAAGAAAGTACCCAAGGGTGGGTAAACCCAGAAACACTGGCAAGTGGTGTAAATACCATGAGGACAGCGGACACAATACCAATAACGGCAATGCTCTCAAAATAGCTATTGAGACTTTGTACCTAGATGGTAAAATAGAACAATTCAAGGTGCGCCAACCACCACCCGTGATCGCCAACATTGAGCCCATGAGCCGCATCAACACCATTAACGGTGGTGCCCCAATTACCAACATGTCTCACAGGGCGAAAAAATGCTATGCACGTGCTAACCATCCCAAAGAGGTGTGTAATATCCGCTATGAAAGGTCCGCTAAGCTCCCAAAATCTGGTTGGGAGCCCATTACCTTCTCAGAGGAGGAGCGCGGAGTACATCTAGCCCACGACGATCCATTTTTGATCGACACCATACTCGATAAATGGTCGGTGGGAAGGGTCCTTGTTGACAGTGGGTCCGCTGTAAATATCATCTTCAATGGTTGCTACAACAAACTTCAGCGGAATAGAAAACTACTACAGGATCATGAGCCATTGCTCAGCTTCTCCGGCGACGTCACGTAGCCATTGGGTTCTGATTACATGCGACTAGTTATCGGCGGAAATCCATACAGAGTTCATCATTGTGGACTGCTTCAGTTCATATAATGCCATCATTGGTCAACCGGCACTCAACAAGCTCAAGTGCATCATCACCTGATACATGCTCCTCATGAAGTTCCCTACCCCCAACGGGACAGGCTATGTGAAGGGAGGTCAACAGCTTGCACGGGAGTGTTATTCAATGACTGTGTCGCGGTCGACACGCCGCCACGAGATCCTTACGGTAGGAAATAATGCACCGGCACTAGACATCTTTGAGGACCCTAGGGATGACGAGAAAAAATATGTCAAAAAGGAGCCTGCCAACCCACAAACATCCTTGAGGGTTATCAACATCTTCGACGAGCACCCTGAGCGGACAGTCAGCATCGGCACTCAGCTAGACCCGGAGGGAGTGGCTGAACTCACCCAGTTTCTACATGACAACGCCGCCGTCTTTGCATGGTCCTATGCAGACATGCCAGGCATCTCCCCTGAGATCACCACAAACAAATTAAGTATCAAACCATCCTCCTACCCTGTCAAGCAGCGGCGAAGGGCCTTTGATGAGGAGAGATACAGTGCAATAGGGGAAGAGGTTGCCAAGCTCCAGAACATTGGATTCATCCGCCAAGTCAATTACCCTCAGTAGATTTCCAACCTGGTCATGGTTAGAAAACCCAGCGGAAAGTGGAGGATGTGTGTCTACTTCAAGGGCCTCAACAAGTCATGCCTCAAGGATAGCTTCCCGCTACCTCGCATAGACCAACTGGTCGATGCAACTACTGGGCACGAGCTACTCAGCATGATGGATGCCTTCTCCGGCTACAATCAGATCAAGATGCACCCTGGTGACCAGGAGTGCACCTCCTTCACCACCGACAAGGGCCTATACTGCTACAATGTCATGCCTTTCAGTTTGAAGAACGCCGATGCAACTTACCAGCGGCTGATGAATGCTATGTTCGTTGAACATCTGGGCAAAATCATTGAGTTCTTCGTGGACGATATGTTGATAAAAAGAATAAAGGCCAGCGGACACGTGGCAAACCTCAGAATCATATTCGCCATTCTCTTGGCCTACCGTATGCGCCTTAACCCAGAAAAATGCTTTTTCAGCGTCTGTTAATGTCTAAAAGCCCGGCGGTAGCTGGACCTTAGTTAACGCTGATCCGGTGGGCGGATCGGTACTTATGTTGTTCTCGAAGCTCCTGCTACCTGTCAAATAAAATACAATGGGCGTCAGAGGGAGACCGCGCCGGGCGGTCTTCAACTCTCCGATGCCTAAGTCAGTTAATGTATTCACGTTGACAAAGTAACAGTAGGTAAGTATTGAATGCGTAATTAATGAGGAGATAGGAGAGAACCTTTTATAGGTGAGGAAGAGGTTGATCCTCTCTTAGTTTTCGATGTGGGACTGACATGCTTCAGTTCCCAGTTTCAGAAGCTTCTGATGCCATCTTGGCGCGGCGCGTGACGGCGCGTCGGCGGCGATCTGGAGGTGGTCCGACGCCGAGGTTGTAGCCCGCCTGGCGGTACGCCTGCATGTCATTCCTTTGGCTGGAATTGGTACCTTTGGCGGTACAATGAGCGTGGCCCCTTATAGCTAATTATGCTTGCAAATGTACATGTATGTACAAGTCCCCCAAGTCCCCAGTCAAGGAGGGCAATCTTGGTTGGGGAGTTGTTCGGCGGTTTGAAGCGTTTTCCTCCGCTAGACTTGCAAGAGCATAATTAGCGTCAGTGCGTTGTCAACCGTTGGTTTTACTGAGCAAACGCTTTATACCCTTTCGGGTGGGCCCCTGCTGGGCCCCCCAGGGAGTCCCCCACTCCCCGGCGAAGATAGACCTCCGGATGGTTGGCAAATTGTTTGTTGAGGGGGAGCTGCACGGAGCAGAGGGTGTTGGGTAGCGAGCCCAATCGTTTAGCACCCAAATGACGGGGGTCAACGTGCCTGATCAGGGCTGTCGTAGACTGTTGACTAGTCCCCGTGTCCCGTAGGGACGGTCTGACGATAACGCCGCGTGGCGGTCGTTGTCAGTGAGGCGTGGCCTCGGGATTCGCCGTTTGGACGATATCCCCCCGCCGGGGGCGGCAGGAAGCAGCGTCCGGTAGAAGTGCCTGGCGGTATTTTGCTGAACGATATTGCGTTGAACAAAGCCCGCCGTTTGCAAGATGCAAAGGTGGTTCCGCCAGAGGTGTATAGCGGAAGACCCCCGCTTGCTGGATAGCAAGGGAGAAGTTCCGGTGGCGGGGTTTCGCTCAGCGGAGACTTCGTCACTTGGAAGATGACAAGGGAGAAGTTCCGGTGGCGGGGTTTCGCTCAGCGGAGACTTCGTCACTTGGAAGATGACAAGGGAGAAGTTCCGCTGGCGGGGTTTCGCTCAGCGGAGACTTCGTCACTTGGAGGATGACAAGGGAGAAGTTCACCTGGCGGGGTTTCGTTCAACGGAGACTTCGTCACTTGGGAGATGACAAGGGAGAAGTTCTGCTGGCGAGGTTTCGCTCAGCGGAGACTTCGTCACTTGGGAGATGACAAGGGAGAAGTTCCGCTGGCGGGGTTTCGCTCAGCGGAGACTTCGTCACTTGGAAGATGACAAGGGAGAAGTGGTGAAGTCATGTCAGTAGTTACTTCCGCCAGACGCTTCGTCTGGTGGTGGTTGACACGTGTCCAACCTGCATGGGGTTAGCGTGCGAAGGCTTGTCTCCTAAACCTGGCCGTCTTCTCGCCATAAATGACAGTAATTATGGATTTCGTAACCGAAGCGACGCCTCGGTTAATCCGGGCAGTAAGTGGAGGTCTGTGACACGTGTACGGCTGTCGTGTGATGTCGTTTTTTAGCGGACGGCGGAGAACGCGTTGATGTTGACATAAAAGGGGGGGAACCCAGCGAGATTCGACACTTCGGTAAAATCTTCACATCCACAGTCGTATTCTCCTTGCTCTGCCTGTCCGAGACTGAAGAAAGAGGTTGCCGGAGTTTTGAGATACCATTCCCGGAGAGACGACGACCGCACGCCTCTAAGATTGTTGTTCACCATCGTTTCGTAGGCTTCACCACCGAGGTTGGTATCCGGATTCTATTTTTCCTATTTCACTGGATCTGCTATTTTCTGGGTTTTGTTATTCTTGCGTTTCTGGGATGATTTCTGTTTTTCTTTGGGGTGTTCTGAGGTGTAGAATGATATATTTGGGGGGGGGGGGGGGGGGCTGGATTATGGTGTTTTGGCAAGTAGTTAGTGTTTGGGGTTTTGTCAGATGGTTGAATCTGGGTTGAGTGTGCTTGTTCGTATTTTGGCATTTTCTGGGTTTTGTTCTTGATGCCCTTTGTCTATGACTGATGTAAGAGTAGGATAGATCTGTGTTTATGCTAACTGGTGTGGGTTTTAGGGTTTGGGATGGCTAACGTTATAGAGATTTCGAGCAGTGAGGATTCCGGGTCTGACGTGTCGATCAGCGCAGCGGATAGGATTTTTATTGATTCGTTGCGTCCGTCTGCCCATGCAGGAACCTCACTGCCAGAACCGCTAGAAGTTGAGCCGCTACAGACCATCCCCTGGGAAGTAGCTATGGGTCGGGGTTCGCGTCCAGAGAGCTCTAGGGCGGGTGAGGCCGCTGCTGCCAAAGCTAGGCGCGATGAGCGTTTGGCGAGCAATAGTGCTGCTAGCGGCTCCGCTAGGGAAGAAGAAACAGCGGGGCAGAACGCTGAGTCGGCGTGGTTCCTCTCGGATGGCACCGCCGTCGACGAGGCAGGAGGGCGGATGAACGCCGCCGCTGTTAACCGAATGAAGCAGACGTTCCGGTTGCCTGGCTCAGTGAAGCTGCGCCCGCCTACAGCGGATGAGAAGGCTTCGATTCTCCCGGCGGGGTTTGCTGCCGTTCATGAGGCGATATTCCGCCAAGGAGTGACACTCCCGCTGGTGCCAAATCTCCAAATCCTGGTGTGCGAATTTGGCCTTGCCTTTGGCCAGATTTGTCCCAACATGTGGCGGTTGATGTTGGCCATGAACTCACTTTGGCGGTTATCCGGGTGCGAGGGGCCTACTGTGGCGGAAGTGCTTCACTTCTACGAGCTGGTGTACGTGAAGCGCCGAGGTTGCAAAGGGCAAGTGAACTTGAGCCGCCGGCAGGGAGCGCCCAAGCTGATCGAGAATCTAAGGGACTCAATGTCCTACTGGCGGGGGACCTTCTGCGTCGCCACAGAGGGTTGGGAGTATCATGCGAGGTCGAACGAGGGAGGGCCGACATTTAGGATCAAGTCGGAGTTCCAACCCCTTCGAGGTTGGTAACCGGTTTCCGCTGAATGTAGTTGGCAGGTTTACGCATTTGCACTTGTACTCTTACTAACGATTACCGTTTTTATGCAGCGGGACTGCGGTACACGCTAACGCGTGAAGAATAGTGTCGCGTAGCGAGGATCAGAGGTTGCTGGCGGAACCGCAACTTGTTGGATTTCCGACTTCTGACTGGTTGGGAGTTGCTGGTCGACCAGCGGCTAACGCGCTCCATTGGTGAGAAATCTCTGCCATGTTTTTTTTTTTTTTGAATGCGAGCCGGACTGACAGGTGGTTGTTTTGTTTTTTTTTTTTTTTAGAAACTCCGCCGGGCAACAAATTGAGTCGCGACGCCTTTGAAAAAGCAATGGACCGCGCGGAGATAGACAACTTTCTGGAGGCCATGTACGCCGAGGGGCTGGCGGCCCAGCAGACGCTGGTGAACCCCGAGACGCTGGCGCTGAGCCAGTCCGAGGTTCCGGTGGTGCTGCCGATGCCGTACCACTCCCATCTTGGTGAGGATGGTCTGCCGACGGTGCAGGCGGGGACCCAGGCGGCCGGCGGGGAGAGGGGAAGAGTTGCAGCTGGGCAACAGAAGGAGCGGATGCCTGCCCACAGGCGTGGTCCGCAAAAGGAGGTGGTGCAACCGGCGGGGAGTGTCACTGTGTCAAGGGAGGAACCGCCGGTGAGGGTGACGAAGACCACCGCCGGGAGCCAAAGGGCGTTGGAGAGAAAACGCCGGCAGGTTGAGTCTCCCGCCGAGGAAGAAGGAGAGGAGGTGGAGGTGATCGGGGCCCGCCGACAGAAGAAGGCCCGACAAGCTCCTGCAAAAACTGTTGCGGTGGAGGGAGAGGCGCCCGCCGTCAGTGAACTGGACTCGTTTGCCTAGTATGCGCCGTTCATGACAGATGGTGAGCGGGAGTTCCTCTTCCATCTATGCGAGCGGCTGGGGTTCGGCGGTCTAGCGGGTATCTCGCGCCCGACGGCAATTGACCAATCGCCCTTCAGCTCGGCGTTTGGTCAAATATCGGCGGGATTACACGATATGTTCGTGGCGGCGTCGAAGCAGCCCCTGATTGAGGGGGAGCTCAGGGAAGAAATCCAAGGTCTCCAGAGGGAGTTGGCGGAGGCAAAGGAGAAACTGGCGGAGGCCGAGCGGCGGCTGGCCAAGGCGGAATGTGACTACGCGGACGTCCGCGGTAAGCTCAACGTGGCCATCACGAGGGACTTGGAGAGGAATGAACGCGTCTCCAAGTTGGAGCAGGAGATCGCCCTGCTGCAGGAGCGGATAGCCGCCAAGGATAAAAAGCTTATTATTGTGCAGCGGGAGTCTGCCGCCAGACTGACCGAAGTGAAGCGGCTGGAGGGTGAAGTTACCCGCCTGAGGGTTGAAGAGAGTACAACGGCGGGCGCTGCTGTTGAGGCGTTCAAACAGTCGGCGGAATTTAAGAAGGCGATGACTGAGGCGGCGAAGGCCGGGGCCCAAGCAAACATAGATATGCTGAAGAAGAAGGGCACCATCGACTTCGCCAAAGCGTCCCAGCCTGCCGTGCCGCCGGCTGAGAGTATCCCGCCGGAGACAGAAGTGCCTGCCCCCACTGGAGGTGCCCACTCAGGCAGCGGAGAAAGTGGCGCACATCCGGCAGAAGGGTCCCAGCGGACTCCCCTCGCTACCCCCTCGGAGGTGTCACGTGCTGGATTTCTGGCGGCGCACACCCGGGCGGATGGCACCATAGAGACCCCCAGCCCGACAGCGCGAGGGTCCGATCAGGCGAGTCGATCGATTGTGCCGCCGCCTGCTGAAGCGAAAGATGTGGAAGGCCGCCCCTGAAGGCAGCTGGGATTGCTGTAGATTCTCCTACTCTTTTTTTTTTTTTTTGTAGCCGCAACAGTGTAAAAATGTTTCGATATGAAATAAAGTTCTGAACTGGTTTGCTATGATGTGTTTGTAGTGCTGGTACTTTTGAGTTATATTTTTCTTTTGTCCATCAATGAAACATTAAAGGAATTAAGATTGGTCCAAGTGCACCACGTAGCGGACGAGGTCCGCTGACGATTGCTGGCGTTGCCAGCTGCCCTCAGTGCTAGACTTGGTAACAATGGTTTGAATAATTCCTCGTTTCATTGATAGCTGACTGATCAGTGTACAAAAGTGGGGTAGTACCCGTTGGGTAGCTTCCCTTAGCTAAATATTGAACAAAAATTTAGCTAAGTCAAGATGCTCCTGGGTAGCGGTCTGACTATTTGTAGTAATACCGAAGGTGCTCAGTATTCCAAGGGTGGGTCGACGTGACGCCGTCCTTGTCCATTAAGTAGAAGGTGCCTGGGCTAACGACTTCCAAAATTTTGTACGGGCCGTCCCAAGTTGGGCGCAGCTTTGTTGGTGGCGGAATGACTTCCTTCATTACCAAGTCCCCCAGTTGGAGGTTCCGGGCCTTGACTCTGGCGTTGTAGAAACGCGATACCCGTTGTTTGTTTTGTAAATTGTGCAAATGGGCCTTGTGTCTTTTTTCTTCTAGGAGGTCCCTGTCCAAGTTGACGTCGGCGCTGTTGGTCCCTGGGCAGTAGCCTTCGACTCTAGCGGTAGGTTGAGTAACTTCAATGGGCAAGACAGCCTCTGTGCCGAACATCATACAAAAAGGAGTCTCGCCGGTGGCGGAGGTTGGAGTTGTCCGGATGGCCCATAGGACTTCTGGAAGCTTTTCGGCCCATAAACCCTTGGCGTCGTCAAGCTTCTTTTTTAGCAGCTTTTTGATTATCTTGTTCGCTGCTTCGACCTGGCCGTTGGTCTGGGGGTGGGCGACAGATGCAAAACTTAACTTAGTGCCCAAGTTGGCGGTAAAGGAGATGAGTTCCTCGTTGTTGAACTGTGTGCCGTTGTCTGTAATGATTGTGTGTGGGACACCATAGCGGCAGTAGATACTCTTCCAGAGGAAGCGAATTACCTTGGCGGTAGTTATTGCCGTTAGTGGCTCCGCCTCTATCCACTTGCTGTTGTAATCAATGGCAACAATGATGTATTTGAACTGGCCCTTGGCGGTTTGGAACTTTCCCATTAAATCAAGGCCCCACGTGGAATGAATCCATGGGCCAATGATGATTGACAGTGGTTCCGCCGGTGCGTGTGGGAGATCTGCAAACTGTTGGCATTTGTGGCAAGACCTCGAAATCCGCCGGGCGTCATCACCAAGTGTGGGCCAGAAGTAGCCTTGTCGCATTGTGCGGTTGGTCAGGGATCTGGCGCCCGAGTGGTTTCCGCATTCCCCGCCATGGATTTCCGCTAGGACAACCTTTCCCTCCTCTGGGGTTAGACAGCGGAGGTTGGGATGGGTGAATCCCTGGCGGTAAAGCTTGCCATACTGGATGTTGTAGCGGGTTGCTCTTCGCTTGAGCTGTCTTGCCTGAACCTTATCTTCTGGCAACGTGCCGCTACGTTTATACGTAATGATCTCGTCCATCCAGCTGGGGTTGACTTGAACGTTGAAGATTTCCGCCAGGGTCTTTGTGATACTTGGTTTGTCAAGGTATTCCACCCTTGTGTCCGCTGGACTTTGATGTGGTTGAGCGGTTGCTAGTCGCGCCAGTGAATCAGCCTTAGCGTTCTTTTCCCTGGGGATTTGTGTGATTGTATGAAATTTGAACTTTTTTAGCAGCGTTTTGACGTACCCCAAATATGCCGCTAACTGCTGGTCCTTCGCTTGGAAGCTGTCGTTGATCTGGTTAACGACTAGTTGCAAGTCGCTGAATATGTTGACGCTGTCAGCTCCTGAGTCAATGGCGAGGAGTAGACCGGCGATGAGCGCCTCGTACTCCGCCATATTGTTTGAAGCTTTGAAGTTGAATTTCAACGCGTACTCTGCGTTCAGTCCCCCGGGTCCTGTTAAGATGACTCCGGCGCCGCTGGCCTTGGCACAGGCGGAGCCGTCCACATGCAGGTTCCAATCTGACTGTAGGGGAGTTGCCTCTGCACCGGTTACTATTTCTGTTCCGGGCTCTGTTTGAGTACCGGGTTCCAGCTGACGCTCAGTAAGTTCAGCGATGAAGTCTGCTACTGCCTGGCCCTTCATGGCGGTTCTTGGCTTGTACACTATGTCGAATTCGCTGAGCTCAATGGCCCACTTACTGAGGCGCCCCGAGTGTTCAGGGTTCTGCATCACTTGCCTCAGCGGTTGATTGGTTAACACATGGATCGTGTGAGCCTGGAAGTATTGCCGGAGGCGTCTGGCGGAAACGATAAGTGCGAGGGCCAGTTGTTCCAACGGTGAATATCTTGTTTCGGCTCCGTTCATGCCTCTGCCGGGGTAGAATACTGGGAGCTCATCCTGGCCTTCCCGCCGGACAATGGCGCAACTTATCGTCGTTGACGAGATCGCTAGATATATGAATAGTGTTTCTCCTTGCACAGGGACAGAAAGGAGAGGGACTGCCGCCAGGTATTCCTTTAGGCCCTGGAATGCCGCCTGACATCTGGGTTCCAATCAATGACCTTCTAGTTGTTTTGAGGAGTTTGAAGAATGGGGCACACTTTTCAGTGAGTCGAGAGATGAATCGAGAAAGGGCGTTTAACTTGCCCTGGAGGCACTGGACGTCCACCTTATACTCGGGGTTCGCCAGGTTAAGGATGGCATGTACCTTATCCGGGTTGGCCTCGATACCTCGCTCGCTGACGATGTAACCGAGAAATTTGCTAGCGGTGACTGCAAAGAAACATTTTTCTGGGTTAAGGCGCATTCCATAGGCCATGAGGATGGTTACTATGATCCTGAGGTTTGCCACATGTCCACTGGCCTTTATGCTCTTAACTAGCATGTCGTCCACGTAGACTTCGATGATTTTTCCCAGATGCTCAGCGAACATGGCGTTCACCAACCGCTGGTAAGTTGCACCGGCGTTCTTCAGACCGAAAGGCATGACATTGTAACAGTAGAGGCTTTTATCGGTGGTGAAGGTGGTGCATTCCTGGTCACTGGGGTGCATCTTGATCTGATTGTATCCGGAGAAGGCATCCATCATGCTGAGGAGCTCGTGTCCGGCAGTTGCATCAACTAACTGATCGATACGAGGTAGCGGGAAACTATCCTTTGGGCATGCCTTGTTGAGATTTTTGAAGTCGACGCACATCCGCCACTTGCCGCTGGGCTTTTTTACCATTACCAGATTTGAGATCCACTGGGGATAGATGACTTGGCAGATGAATCCAATGTCCCGTAGTTTGGCGACCTCCTCTCCGATTGCCCGGTATTTTTCCTCATCAAAAGCCCTCCGCTTCTGCTTGATAGGATAAAAGGAAGGTTTGATGGTCAGCTTATGAGTGATAATTTCAGTGGAGATACCTGGCATGTCCGCATAGGACCATGCAAAGACGGCGGCGTTATCACGTAGGAATTGAGTGAGCTCCGCCTCTACTTCTGGATCTAGTTGGGCGCCTATGCAGACTGTCCTCTTAGGGTGCTCGTCTGAGATGCAGACAACCTTTAGCTACGTGTCCGGGTTGACCGGCTCCTTCTTTACATATTTCTCCTCCTCATCTCTAGGATCCTCAAAGATATTCGGTGGCAGCGCCTCATTACCCACCGTCAGGATTTCATGGCGGCGCGTTGACCGCGCTATGGTCGTTGAATAACATTCTCGTGCTAGCTGTTGGCTTCCCCTCACACAGCCTGTGCCGTTGGGCTTGGGGAACTTCATGAGAAGCATGTACCCGGCAATGATACACTTGAGCTTGTTAAAGGGCTGGTCGACCAATGATGGCGTTGTACGAACTGAAACAGTCGACAATAATGAATTCTGTGTGCACCTCCGCCATGCATGGACTAGTTCCAATAACTAGTCGCATGTAATCCGACCCAAGCGGCTGTGTGACGTCACCGGAGAAGCTGAGTAGTGGCTCGTGATCTTGGAGTAGTTTTTTGCTCCGCTTGAGATGGTCGTAGCAACCGCTGAAGATGACGTTGACAGCGGACCCGCTATCCACCAAGATTCTCCCCACCGAGAATTTGCCAAGAATGGCATCGACCAAAAATGGGTCGTCATGGGGTAAATGCACTCCGCGCTCCTCCTCCTCTGAGAAGGTAATGGGTTCCCAACCTGATCTCGGGAGTTTGGCGGATCTTTCGTAGCGGATGTTGCAAACTTCCTTCGGATGATTAGCGTGTGCATAGCGCTTTCGTGCCCTGTAAGACATGTTGGTGATTGGAGCACCGCCATCGATGGTGTTGATGCGTCCCAAGGTCTCGACGTTGGCAATCACTGGTGGTGGTTGGCGCACCCTGAACTGTTCCAACTTGCCGTCACGGTACAAAGTCTCAACTGCCGTTCTGAGAGCATTGCAGCTGTTGGTATTGTGGCCGCTGTCCTCGTGGTATTTGCACCACTTGCCGGTGTTCCTGGGTTTGCCCGTTTTTGGGTACTTTGGAGGGGGTGGTGGTGGGATTTGATCCTTGCACTGTTTGTAGATGTCCTCATACGAGGCCGTCAGAACCGTGAATACCGCATACCGCTGCGAGGATTCTGCCAATTTGTTGCGGTTATCCCCCTGGGTTGGGCGGTTTCCCCTGTTGTAATGCTGGTCCTTCTGCCGCTTGTTCTGGTGGTGGCCCTGCTGCCACTCCCTTTTCTTGTCAGTTGGCGGTGCTGAGGGGGTCTTGTTAGCGGTTTCCTGGTGACTGACCGATGGCTGTAGTGACTTTGTTGGAGTTACTGGTGGTGGCGGGGTTTCCCCATATGTGATGAATTCCGCCTGGGCGTGAATGACCGCCTCACTCATGACGTGGTCATACGTCGCATTGGGATGACTGTAGTTGAGGTGATAGAGGAACGGTCCCTTGAGAAGTCCCTTCCTGAAGGCCGCTGATGCCATCGTTTTGTCTAGGTCACGGCACTGAGACGCTGCCGCTCGCCACCTTGTGACGAAGGCCTTCAGTGATTCGTCCTCCCCCTGCTTGACGCTGAACAGCTGACTTATGTTGTGATGCCCGGCGGACAATAAGATGAAGCGGGAGAGGAAAGCGTGTGATAGTGCATGGAATGAGCCGACAGACCCCGGCGGGCACTCAAAGAACCAGTTCATTGCCTCGCCATCCAATGTCTCGCTGAACAGGTGGCATAAGGTGGCGTCGTCGAAGCCCTTGTTATTGGTGACCTTCTTGAAGGTGTCCATGTGGACGAAGGGATCAGACATTCCGCCGTAATGCGACATCTTTGGGGTTTTTGCATATGCCGGTCTGACAGCCTGCAGGATTGCAGCGGTGAAGGGGCCAGGTCTGGAAGCGAAGAGCGGATTCTGAGTTGGCGCTGGGACGCCCGACTCCGCCCGGATCAACCTCTGCTCCAGTTGGTGCATTCTTTCCAACATTTGGGCAGTTGTATCGCCGGCGGAATCAACCTGAATGACCCGCCGGGACGGCCTGCGCCTTGGCATAGGCGGACTGCCTTCAGTCCTCGCCCTAGCCTCCGAGCGGTTGGTGTGCGGGAGTGATTCCGCCTCCTGCTCTAACATTAGTTGGGGTATGGGCGGTGGTCCCCTTTCTGACAACTCAGGTGGGTTCAGTGGTATCTGCATCTGCACTACCGGCCCTAGTACCAATGTGCCGGTGCCGGGTCAACTACGCCTGGTGCTACGTGACTGCTCGCTCTGTGCTGGGCGGTCAGTGGCCTCTAGCGTCTTCTTTAGTTCCTCAAAACGTGTCATGAGTGTAGCCACTTGTCTTTGGGCCTCAGCCTTTTCCTTGCGCTCCTTCTCACGTTCTCTGTTTGCCTTATGAAGATCCGCCAGTGCTAGCTCGTACATAGTGACGAGATCTTGGCCCGGCGGGCGGCTGCTGCTTGGATTTGCCTCACCGCCGGGGTTGGCCGGGGTTGTAAATAGTGCGCGGTTAACGCCCACCGCTGGGTCGGAGGGTTGGGGGATGGCGGGATGTTCTGCCTGCTCTTCAGCGTTTCCCCCGCTATCGTTAGTCATGGTGATAGTAGTGGGATGGCCTTTTGTTCAAGGATTCCCACAGACGGCGCCAATGTTAATGTCTAAAAGCCCGGCGGTAGCTGGACCTTAGTTAACGCTGATCCGGTGGGCGGATCGGTACTTATGTTGTTCTCGAAGCTCCCGCTACCTGTCAAATAAAATACAATGGGCGTCAGAGGGATACCGCGCTGGGCGGTCTTCAACTCTCCGATGCCTAAGTCAGTCAATGTATTCACGTTGACAAAGTAACAGTAGGTAAGTATTGAATGCGTAATTAATGAGGAGAGAGGAGAGAACCTTTTATAGGTGAGGAAGAGGTTGATCCTCTCTTAGTTTTCGATGTGGGACTGACATGCTTCAGTTCCCAGTTTCAGAAGCTTCTGATGCCATCTTGGCGCGGCGCGTGGCGGCCCGTCGGCGGCGATCTGGAGGTGGTCCGACGCCGAGGTTGTAGCCCGCCTGGCGGTACGCCTGCATGTCATTCCTTTGGCTGGAATTGGTACCTTTGGCGGTACAATGAGCGTGGCCCCTTATAGCTAATTATGCTTGCAAATGTACATGTATGTACAGCGTCACTGCCAGCAAATTTCTAGGTTACATAGTCAGTGAACGGGCATAGAGGCCAACCCTGATAAGCATGAAGGCTCCAAAGTGGAAGAAACACATTCAAAGCCTCCAGGGCAAACTAACCGCCCTTTCTCGGTTTATCTCTAGACTCACTGATAGATGTCTCCCATTTTTCAAAGTCCTGAAGACAACCCACAAGAAGGTCATCGACTGGAACCTAGACCGTGAGGCAGCGTTCCAGAGCTTGAAAGAGTACTTGGCAGCAGTTCCGCTCGTCTCTATTCCTGTGCAGGGGGAGACATTGTATATATACCTAGCAGTATCACAGTCAACGGTAAGCTGCGCCATTGTCAGGCGGGACGGCTAGGATGTGCTCCCCGTATTCTACGCCGGCAGAGGCATGAATGGGGTTGAAACAAGATATCCCCCCTGCAGCAGCTCACTCTAGCACTTATCGTTGCCACTAGACGCCTCCGCTTGTACTTTCAGGCCCACACAATTCATGTCTTAACAAATCAACCGCTAAGGCTGGTAATGCAGAACCCTGAACACTCGGGGCACCTCAGCAAGTGGGCCATCGAGCTCAGCGAGTTTGACATTGACTACAAACCAAGAACAGCCATGAAAGACCAGGAGGTGGCAGACTTCATTGCTGAGCTCACCGAGCGACAGGTTGAACCCAGCACAGAAATGGTAACCGCTGAAGAACCAGCTCCCCAGCAGTCAGACTGGAACCTACACGTGGACGGCTCCGCTTGAGCCAAGGCCAGCTGCGCCGGGGTCATCTTGACAGGGACAGGGGGACTGAACATGGAATACACATTAAAATTCAACTTCAAAGCCTCAAACAACATGGTAGAGTATGAAGCACTCATCGCCGGCCAACTCCTCGCCATCGACTCAGGGGCTGACAGTGTCAACATATTCAGCGACTCCCAGTTAGTTGTCAACCAGTTCAACGACAGTTTCCAGGCCAAGGACCAATAGTTGGCAGCATACTTGGGTTACGTCAAGACGCTCATAAAAAAATTCAAATTCCACACCATCACACATATTCCAAGGGAAAGGAATGCCAAGGCTGATTCACTGGGGAGACTAGCAACCGCTCAGCCACACCAAAGTCCAGCGGACACAAGGGTGGAATGTCTTGACAAGCCAAGCATCAAAAAAACCCTAGCGGAGATCTTCAACATTAAGGTCAATCCCAGTTGGATGGACAAGATCATCGAATATAAGTGCAATGGGACACTGCCAGAGGACAAAGTCGAAGCACAACAACTCAAGCGGAGAGCCACCCGTTACAACATCCAGAATGGCAAGCTTTACCGCCAGGGGTTCACCCACCCCAACCTCCGGTGTCTAACCCCAGAGGAGGGAAAGGTTGTTGTGGCAATGATACACGGCGGGGAATGTGGAAACCACTAGGGCGCCAGATCCTTGGCCAATTGCACAATGCGACAAGGCTACTTTTGGCCTACGCTCAGTGATGACGCCAGGAGGGTATCAAGATCTTGCCACAAATGTCAATAATATGCTAATCTCCCACATGCCCCGGCGGAACTACTGTCGATCATCATTAGTCCATGGATTCACTCCACGTGTGGCCTGGACTTAATGAGAAAATTCCAAACCGCCAAAAGCCAGTTCAAATATATCATTGTTGCCATCGACTACAACAACAAGTGGATAGAGGTGGAGCGACTGACGGCAATAACTACCACCAAGGTAACGCACTTCCTCTAGAAGAACATCTATTGCCGTTATGGTGTCTCCCACACAATCATCACAGACAACGGCACACAGTTTAACAAAAGGGAACTCATATCTTACACCGCCAACCTGGGCACCAAGATGATTTTTGCATCTGTCGCTCACCCCCAAACCAATGGCCAGGTCGAAGCAGCAAACAAGATAATCAAGAAGCTGCTAAAAAAGAAGCTCAATGACGCCAAGGGTTTATGGGCGGAGAAGCTTCCGAAAGTTTTGTGGGCCATCAGGACTACCCCAACTTCCGCCACTGGTGAAACACCATTTTGTATGATGTTCGAAACTGAAGTCGTCCTACCTATTGAGGTAACTCAGCCTACCGTTAGGGTCGAAGGCTACTGCCCCGTGACCAACGGCGAAGGTGTTAATTTCGACAGGGACCTCCTAAAGGAGAAACAACACAAGGCCCATCCGCACAATTTGCAAAACAACCAACGGGTATCGCGTTTTTACAACGCCAGGGTCAAGGCCTGGAACCTCCAACTGGGGAACTGGGTAATGAAGGAGGTCATTCCACCGCCAACAGCACTTCACCCAACTTGGGAAGGTCTATACAAAATTGTAGAAGTCGCCATCCCCGGCACCTTCTACCTGATGGATAAGGATGGCGTCACAACGACCCACCCTTGGAATATCAACGCCTTCGGTATTACTACAAATAGTCAGGCCGCTACCTAGAACATCTTGGCTTAGCTAAATTTTTGACTCAATATTTAGCTAAGGGAAGCTACCCAACGGGTACAACCCCGCTTTTTGTAAACGTTGACATATCAGCTATCAATCAAACGAGGAATTATTCAAACCATTGTCGCCAAGTCCAAGCACAAGAATTAAAGGGCAATGCCAACAAAGTTCGGCGGACTACGTCCGCTACATCGTGCACTTGGAACAATTTTAATCCCTTTAATGTTTCATTGAGTCACAAAACAGCAGTCAAAACTCTAGCGGTCTATAAATATGCAAACAATACAATTGGTAAACACATTCATCTCATAAGAAAAAGAAAATCAACTGTATATTACGGGTCGGGACTACCCGCCCAAATATATTGTCAAAATACAAAAAAGACCTTAGTAGCGTAAAAAAAAAAAGAAAAAAAAAAGAGGAAGACAAGCCTCAGCGGCACTACATCAGGCTATGGAGCTATCTTTATAGATGTTGGGGCGCAACAGCGGCAGTCTCGCCCTCTGGCGGCAGTTGTTGCTCTGACGAACGGCTCATCAGATTGGACCCACGAGTGGTAGGGCATGGCTTTATAATCGTACCATCCGCTCGGGTGTGGGCGGCCAGAAAGCCATCACGGGAGACCTCGGACTGAGTAGGCGGTGGGGTCTACTGAGAGTCGTCCGCCGGACGTACACCGCTCTCTCTGCTACCTGAGCGAGCACCCTCAGCCTGAACGGGAACCACACCCTTCGTGGGCTGTGCGTTCTGACCTGACAACCCAGCGGGCTGGGACGCCTTGACCCAGTCTATGGCGCCATTTTGGTTCAGCAGTTCCACGTTGGCGATGGCCCCAGAGTTTGCCGCCTTCGTCATTGCCTTCTTACACTATGCCGACTTCTTGAAAGCCTCCACGGCGGCGGCCTCCATCCGGCTCCTCTCCGTTTCCCGCTGGGCAACCTTACCCTCCAGCCGCGCCACTTCCGCGGACTTGGCGGCAGAGTCCTGTTGAAGGATCTTAATCTTCTTGACCTTCACCTCCAGCTGATCCCGCAGCAGAGCCATGTCTTGCTCCAGTTGAGCCACACCGTTGTTCCGCTCAATGTCTCGCGCAACGACTACATTCAGCTTGCCTCGAGCATCCTCCGCGTCACACTCGGTCTTGGTCAACATCTGTTGCACCTCCGCCAGCTTGTCCTTAGCCTCCCCCAGCTCCCTTTGGAGATCATTCATCTCCCCCCTTAACTGCCACTCAGGGCGGGGCTAACTCGACCCCGCCAGGAACATCTCATGCAAGCCAACAGATAGGTGCCCGAAGGCCAATCTGTAGGGCGATCGATCAATGGCAGTCGACCGCACAATCCCCTCTAGGCTGCCAAACCCGAGCCGCTCGCAGAGGTGGAAAAGAAATTCCCGCTCATGGCCGGTCAGAAACTCTGCGTACGTGGCAAACGAGTCCAGGTCACTCACTTGCACCTCACTGTCGGCGACCGCGGACACCTTGGGCGGAGCCTGTCTTGCCTTCTTCTGCTGGAGGGCACCGATGGTCTCCGTGTCGTCTCCTTCCTCCTCTTCATCGATGTCATTCTGGAGACACTTCCTCTGAAGCACAGCCCGTGTGGATCCAGCGGCGGCAGATCTCGATCTCTTCTGTGGCTCCAACCCTGCAATGGTGACTGTTTCTACCGGCGGCACCACGTTCTCCTTCTGCGGCCCACTCAGGTTAGCGGACATTCTTTCTTTTTGCTGCACAGTTACAGCAGGGGCTTTATTCCCCCCTGCAGCCCCACGGTCCACGTCAGTTCCCGCCTGAATGATGGGCGAACCATCGGCACCAAGGTGAGAGTCACTACTAAAAACAATTGCATTCGCTTCAGAAATTTACGACGGAAAACGTTTCCGTCGCAAAAAGTCAGCTTTTACGACGGCATGTGCTACGGATATTTTTCCGTAGTATATTTGCAAGTTTGTGCGACGGATATAATGTTGCCGTCGTATAATTTTAAATCAATTGCAACGGTTTTGCCACGCCGTCGCATAAATTGTTAAGGAAAAGTAAAAAAAAGAAAAAACTTTTCTAGATCTAGATCTGTGGCTACACTTTCCTTCTCATCCTCCTCTCTCTGACTCTCTCTCTCTCTCTCGCTACAGCTCTCTGCTCTTATCGATCTTCTCTTCCATGGCCACCCCGACCTCTACCACCTCTCTTATTTCCTCTATTAATCACTCTATAACGATATGGTGGTGGTGGAATCACTGGGATGGCTGACGGAGTCGACCATAATGCCAAGAAGCACTGCGCGACGGCGTCGGAGCCTCTTCGATCATGGAGCTCAAAGCCTAGCTTTACCAGTCTCAAGAAGATTCCAAGAAGTACAAAGACCTCGCAGACCCCGACGCCGAGTTCCACCGCGCTAAGTAGAAGATCACCGCTCACGATGTCTTCTCTGCCAAGAACTCCGGCATCGACGCCTGGGCCCACAGGTACTCAACTTTCTATCTTATTGTCCAATTTTTGATATGGGTTTTGCTCTAATTTCCTTGATTATGCGCTGTTTAGGTGAAATTTGGATCGTTCTAGGTTAGGGTTTTGGGATCGTTCTAGGTTAGTGTAAGTGAACTCACTGCGATAAGGAACTGCAGTTCATTTGGTTGCAGTTGTTAATTACTCTTTGTTTGACATATACTGGACAGATGGAAGAGAGGATGACATTATGCAACATGGTTATTGAAGCTGGGGGTAAAAATGGTATCGTCCCTGCTGATAGCACTACATACAAGTACCTTGAGGTTAGTATTGTAAATCATCAAATCCTCTCGCACTCCCACACACATACATAAAGTTTTGTATGTATATGTATATTAGCATCAATAGCATGTAAATGAATGTCTGTGTATGCGAATAGTTAGATGTGTGTGTCAATAGCTGTTCTTGTTTTCTCTGGTGCATGCTGTTGATGCATTTGTGAGCATCTGTGGGTGACTTTAAGGCTGGGTTTGGAACCTTCCTTGTCTAAATATTTTAAAGCGTGTGCATGAGGACATCAACATTCATTATCCCATATACCTAGTGGTGGCAGGAACTGCTTGTCTAGATTTCACTTTTTCCCTGTCATAAACCTGTTACTGTTTTGTGGGTTGTTTTGCAACAAATCGTTTTCTCTTTGTTCGTTGCTGTACATTTCAGTTCTCTAGCACAGGCTAAATGATGTAAATTTTGTATTGCAGGATAAAACGTCTGTACCCTATGAACCTGTGTATAGTGATGATACAGCTAGGTAAATTTTTTCTATTAGATTTTCGCACTTTATTAGCCTAGCCATTTCATATTCTGGTTTATAAGTTGGTACATCTTCTGTGTATTAACATTGAAATCGGCATTAAAATTGCATTCAACTTGGAGATGAACCCTGGAATTTGTGTTTAAGTTTGCTATGGTGAATGCATCAACTTCTGATTTTACCAATATAAAGTCAGGTTTTCAGAAAATGATTTTACTTGGATTGCAATTCATGAAATTTCTAGCTCATTGCTGGTGCCCTTGCCATGTTAGTAGATGAGACTAAACAACAGTTTAAATCATTTCCTACCATATTGCTCCCTAAGAATCATGTTGTACTAATGAGTTTGTTTTCCTATGGATTTAGATTTCTTACAGAGTACAGATTTGATATCTCAAAACTGGAGCCATTGGTGGCAAAGGTGAGCTGCACATATATAACTCTCATATAATCCTCTGTTTTTGGTCTTGAGGATTACTTTTTTAACCTCTCTTCTGCAAGTAATTTTTTGAATTGTTTTGCAGCCTCATTCTCCAGATAACCGTGCTTTAGCAAGAGAGTGCAAAGATGTGAAAATTGACAGAGTCTATATTGGATCTTGTACTGGTGGGAAAACAGAGGATTTTATGGCTGCTGCTAAAGTTTTTCTAGCTTCAGTAAAGACTCCAATAACTTAGTATATTCAGATTGCACAGTTCAATTCCCTTTATCTTTGTATTACATCACCTTGTATTTTCCTTACATGTGTTTATTTAATTTGCTTACGTATTTTTTCTACTATTGGTTTAAGCTTACAGAACTGATTGCTATACTGCAGGGAAAAAATGTCAAAGTGCCCACTTTTCTTGTACCTGCTACACAAAAGGTTTGTCATGCAACATAATTAAACTTATAAAAATTTCTTGATAAATGCAAATTTGATATATTGCATTTGCCATTTGTAGGTTTGGATGGACGTGTACAGTCTTCCAGTGCCAGGATCACGTGGCAAGACTTGCTCGCAGATATTTGAGGAAGCTGGTTGTGACACACCTGCAAGTCCCACTTGTGGTGCTTGCATGGGTGGTCCTAGAGACACTTATGCTCGCTTGAATGAACCACAGGTAAATGTATTTCTTCACCTGCACATATTCTGATGATCTAATCATGTCCAGGCTCTTACGTGTCGAGGCTGCTAGACCTCAGATAATAGCATCTTCACTGGTGTAGGACTGATTCTCTGAACCTCATAATCCCATTTGCAGATAATCTTGTCCTAATGGAAACAGTAATTATTTGAATTTAATAATTTTGAAACTATATTCATCTTGTTTTGAAGATCCACTGGTACTGAATCATTATTTTCCATTTCGAATATACTGAAACTCATGCCTCCTTTATTTTATTTTTTTTGTTTCTTTGCAGATACTTGGGTAGCAGGGTTGTGAAAAGAGTGCCCGAGTGTTAAGAGTTCTGTCTTTTGTAAATTTCCTTCTTTAGTTTTGATGTTTTGGTGCCACTGGGCATTATCCCTTGCTGTAAGGGTTTTGATCATGTTTCTATATAGTTCAACTCTTGTATATATGTATTATTGTATATATGTAATATGTTTCTTTGGAGTGGTTTAGATGGTACTAGCTTTGGTGTGCAATTCACACCATTTTTTTTTTTTTTTTATAAATGAAATATTCTTTTGCGACGGCAAAGTATCCGTCGCAACAAATTCACCCAAATTTTTTTTTAAAATGAAATATCTTTTTGCGACGGCAAAGTATCCGTCGCAACAAATTCACCCTAATTTTTTTTTAAATGAAATATCTTTTTGCGACGGCAAAGTATCCGTCGCAAATAGTTTAGCCATTGCGACGGCAACAGTTTTCCGAGGCAAATACTTTTTGCGACGGCATTTTACCGTCGCAAATGGATTTTGTGACGCCACCTATTGCAACGCCAACATTTCCGTCGCAAAAGGCTCAATTTTCCGTCGCGAAAAGTTTTTTCCGTCGCAAAAGCCCAATTTGCCGTCGCAAAATAGGCGTCGCAAATGCAATTCTTTTTAGTAGTGAGTGGTGCGGAATCGGTAGCACCATGGGAGTCTCAGACTGACACAGCGCCAGTGTCTCGGGATCAACGATGGTCTTCTGGGCCCCAGCCTAGAGGCGTACATGCTCTCTAAGAAGTTATTGATCTCTGTGCGGTCCATGGCTTTCTCAAACGCCTCGCAGCTCACTCTATTACCCGGTGGAGACTCTATACAAAACAAAGAGTTAGCCTGACAAAACAACGAACTAAAACACACATCAGTTGATGGTACTTTCCAAGAGCTCGTGTCAGCTGTTGATCGACCAACTGCTCCCACCCGATGAGTAGGAGAAGATCTAACAGGTTGCGGTTCTGCCAACAGCCTCTAATTCTTGCCACGCGGCACTCTTCTTCTCGTTAGGTTATAGCGCAAACCCGCTAGAAAAAAAAAAAACGAAAGTCAATACAACATGAATTATTGTTCAACCAAAACCAACCTTGAGCAGCAGAAGCCAGCGACAACCTCGGATAGGTTGGAATTCTGACTTAATCCTGAATGTCGGCTCCCCCTCATTCGACTCCGCTTGATACTCCCATCCGGTGGTGGCAAAGCAGAAGGTCCCCCGCCAAGGTGACATGGAATCCTTCAAATTCTAGACTAATTTGGGCGCCCCTGACGACGACTCAGGTTCACCTGTCCACTGCAACCTTGGCGCCTCATGTATATTAATTCATAGAAGTGTAGCAACTCCGCCACGGTTGGACCCTCACAGCCGGACAACCGCCATAGCGAGTTGAGCGCCATCAGCAACTGCCACATGTTAGGGCAAATTTGTCCGAGGGTGAGGCTAAATTCACTAACCAAAATATGGAGATTTGGCAGTAGCAGGAATGTCACTCCCTGGCGGAAGATCGCCTCGTGCACTGTGGCATGCCCCGCTGGCAAGAACGACGCTCTCTTATCCTTCAACAGCGGTGGCAGCTTCACAACACCTGGCAGGCGGAACACCCGCTTCACACGGTTGACAGCAGCCACCGTCATCGGTCCTCCCTCCTCGTCAACAGCTGTACCATCGCCGAGAACCCAGGCTGACTAAACCTCTTCCCCGCCAGCCTCTCCTCCCACCTTTTGCAAGTAGCGGCATCCTCTCTTGTCCTAAAACTCTCAGGACGACCAGCACGACCCATGGAAACTTCCCAGGGTATGGTCTGTAGCGGCACAATGTTTAGTGGTTCGGACTGTGAGGTTCTTGCAGGGGCAGACGGACGCTTTTATGTCAACGTCAACCCAATCTTGACTGTCCGCTAAAAAATGACATCGCACGATAACCATACACGTGCCCCACGCTTACACTTACTCTCCGGATTAACCGAGACGACGCCTCTGTTACAAAATCAATAATTACCCGCATTTATGGCGAGGCGACGGGCATGCTGCACAGACATAAGTCCACACGCTAACCCAAGACATGTTGGCCACGTGTCGAACGCCATCACACGAAGCGTCTATACAAGGTAACCATCGAAAAGGAAAATCATCAATCATCGGGAGCAAGCGAGATAGTCTCCGCTAAGCGCAACTCCGCTAGCGGAACTTCTCCCTTTCCATCTTGCAAGAGAGATAGTCTTCGCTAAGCTCAACTCCGCTAGCGGAACTTCTCCCATTCCATCTTGCAAGCGAGATAGTCTCCGCTAAGCGCAATTCCGCTAGCGGAACTTCTCCCTTTTCCATCTTGCAAGCGAGATAGTCTCTGCTAAGGGCAACACCGCTAGCGAGACTTATCCCTCGGCACCTTGGAAGTAAGACCGTCACAGTTGACCGCAATGCCATTCACCAAGCTACCTCCGGGCAGGTCCTCGCAACATTGCCGGCCAATTATCATCAGCGGAGGGACTTCCGCTAACTGCGATGCCTCACTTTGACAACGACCGCAACGTGGCGTTGCAGTCAAAACATGGTCCTTCGGGACAGGTAAGGGGACGCGTCAACAGTCTTCGACGGCCCTGATCAGGCATCTTGACCCCCGCCACTTTGGTATCAAAGATTAGGTTCGCTACCCAACACCCTCTGCTCAGCGCAGCTCCCCTCAACAAACAAAACACCGGCCAAACGGAGGTCTATCTTAACCAGGGAGTGGGGGTCTCCCTAAGGGGCCTAGCAGGGGCCCACTAGAAATGGTATAAAGCATTTGTTCAATAAGTCCATGGTTGACAACGCACTGACGCTAATTATGCTTTTGCAAGACTGGCGGAAGCAACGCTTCGAACCGCTAGGCAACTCCCCAACTAAGATTTCTCTCCTTGACTGGGGACTTGGGAGACTTGTACTTACATAGGAATTTGCAAGCATAATTAGCTATAATGAGCCATGCTCATGCTACCTCCAGCGGTACCGACTCCCGCCAAAGGAGTGACGTACGGGAACACAGCTAAGCAGGCTATCGCCTGAGCCCCGGTTTACCCCCAGATCACTGCTGACGCGCCGCCACGCGCCGCACCAAGACAACATCAGAAGCTCCAAAAGCTCCAAAAGCTAGGGACTGAAGCATATCAGTCCCACATCGAAAACATGAAGAAGATCAGTTCCTTCCTCACCTATAAATGGTTCTCCGTTCTCTCCTCATTAAGGACGCATTTTACTACTTACCTACTGTTATTTCGTTAACATAAGTACATTGACTAACTTAGGCATCGGAGAAGAGAAGACCGCCCAACGCGGTCTCCCTCTGACGCCCTCTGTATTTTACTTGATAGGTAGCGGAAGCTCTGAGAACATCACAAGTAGCGATCCGCCCATCATATCAGCATTAACCTAGGTTCAGCTACCGCTGAACTTTAGACATTAACATTGTCATTCCTCAACGAAGCGAGGTTCGATATCATCGTGTTCTATAATTCCTTGAGCAATAGAATATGCAAACACATCATCAAGGATAATAGAATCTCGATTCAATGTCTCATGTACACTAGTGTAATTCATGGAGATCTCCCTATTCCCTGGAATTGGTTCTGACATTGGAGTGTCCCCCAATGATGTCTCTTGGACATAACCATAATCCGGAATATCTTCATGAGACGGGTTATTTGTGTCGATAATTAATGGATCTTTCTGTGCCAAACTCGCTTTCTTTCTCGGGCGAGAATCCATCAAACCTTTGGGCCTCCCATGTTTCCTTGCTGGGAGCCCGGCCTGAGCCACATTGCCATCACTATTAGTGGTGGAGGCGCCATGCCCAATACCCCTTGGGGTGGCGCCATGTCCATGATTTTTAGGGACATCAATCCTTGCAGGCACGTTTGCAGCAGGTATATGTGATCTTGTCACTTTAGCGATATCAGAAAACGCATCAGGCATAGAGTCTGCTATGTTCTGGAGATCAAGAATTTTCCGCACTTCAATTTCGGACTGTGCTGTTCGGGGATCAAGATGAGACAAAGTGGGGACAGACCACGACAATTCATGTCATTCCTGTTGAACATTATTGTTCCTATCTCCCCCTAACGACGGGAAGACTGTCTCATCAAAGTGACAATCCTCAAATCTAGCAGTAAATAGATTGCATGTCAAGGGTTCTAAGTAGCGGATAATGGTTGGAGAGTCATATCTAACATAAATGCCTAATCGTCTTTGAGGACCCATTTTGGTGCGCTGTGGCGGCGCAATTGACACATAAACTGAACACCCAAATATGCGTAAGTGTGAGATATCAGGCTCATATCCAGTAACCATCTGGGATGCAGAAAAGGGTTGAGTGGCAGTATGCCTCAGACGTATGAGCACAGTTGCATGCAATATTGCATAGCCTCAAGTAGAAACAGGGAGATTAGTGCGCATAACCAATGCTCTAGTGACCATTTGAAGTCTTTTAATGGCAGCTTCTGCGAGACCATTTTGGGTGTGAACATGAGGAACAGGGTGTACAACCTCAATCCCAATGGATATGCAATAGTCATCAAACATTTTTGATGTAAACTCTCCAGCATTGTCAAGACGAATTAACTTAATGGGATGATCAGGGTGGTGAACCCTTAATTTAATGATTTGTGCTAGGAGTTTAGCAAATGCAGTATTTCTTGTGGACAATAGCATGAAATGTGACAATCGTGTTGATGCATCAACCAACACCATAAAATATCTAAATGGTCCGCAAGTTGGTTGAATAGGTCCACAAATATCATCTTGGATTCTTTGTAAGAATGGAATATTTTCTTTAGTGTCTTTTGCATAGGATGATCTCGATCCTAATTTTGCTAAAGAGCAGGCTTTGCAAAACGATAGATGGGCTTTAGAAGCAACCAGGGAAGTATCTAGTTGAGCCACGAAGTCATAATTGACTTTAGAAGTAGAAAAAAGAACCAATGAGGTATTGGTGGCGTCAATACCACTTTTGGGCCACAGGGGTAGGCGGTGCCAGCCCTACCTTGGATCGAATTTTGATTCTGACTTCTTTTCGTTTTGAAAAATGGATGTCTATGTAAAGTCTTTGATATACGGATCATCATCTCACGACCTGGGTGTCCCAAACGGTCATGCCAAAGCCTATATGTGTCAGAATCCCATAAGTCATCTCTCATGACATGGTTGGATTCAATAATTCGAATAGTGGTTGCATACAACCCACTAGATCGACACATAAGTTTCTCTAATACTTGTTTATGTCTGTAGTCATTAGAGGTGATGCAAATGAACTCTTGTCCATTCTCACAATGTGTTTCCACATGAAAACCATTGGTTTTTATATCTTTAAAACTCAAGGGTCCTTCCAGCCCTAGGAGCATATGGAGCTTCGGTGACATTAATACTTGTGCCATTTGGCAACATAAATTGAGCTGGTCCTCGACCATGAATCAATTGTGATGGTCTAGCCATCGTAGTCACAGAAGATCGACTAGGCGTCATCCATAGAAATAGTTGCCTATGTCACAATATAGTATGTGTGGTGCCACTATCAACAAGGCATTCCAACTCTCCAGGAACCATACTGAAAAATAATAAAGTTCGGATTTAAAACATGTCCATGACATCGAATAATAATACGATACTTTATTAATAAAGATGGCCAATGATTACATCAAAGGTCCCAAAAAGTCTAATCCACATTAAAATCAAACTAAGACACATTGTAGTCACTCTATCCGTTTGGTAACTCCAATCAAATATGACCAGGAAAGTAGAGAGAGATGTTGGTGGAGCGAGGCTCTCTTAAGTACCATTAATCTCAATGACTTTCCTAGACATCATATTTCATTGGGTGCACCACATAAGAAAGAGTTTATACAATTGTCATTTATTGACTAAGGCATATTGCCATTACAAAAATTCTTGGAAAATAAAAGGACTAATCTAATCAAAGTCTGCGGCATCCTTGTGCACTTCATCGTCAGCTTTGAAGTCCTCTATGGTGAGATGGATGTCTCCACCATTTTCTTCTTCTTTTGCAAGGTACACTTCTTGCTCCATCAGGTCCCTGTATGCCCTGTATCTTGAAGCTAGTTGCTCGCTTGCGTTGCATTACTTGAACCAATGCTCACTTGATCCACATAGATGACACATGTCATTGTAGTTGCCTCCCTTTAACTGAGGTGCACGTTGTGGGCGTTCCCTAGGAGGGTTGGTGCCACCACCACGAGCCATGGCGCCTCCACCACGAGCCATGGCACCACCACCACGAGCCATGGCAAAAATCCCCAGCGGGGCGGAGCTTCATTGGATACCCGCCCCTAATGGGGGGAGAATTCGGGGACAAATGGGGAATGGGGATGGGGATCCCCAATCCCCGCTATTTAAGATTGGGGATGGGGCGGGGATGGTATTGTGATCCCCATCCCCAAACCCGCCCCAATAATATATACATATATTTAATTTATATATATTTTAATTTATTTTTTATAATATAAATCATATATATATACACACACACACACACACACTACTTTACTTTAATGGCTACACTTTTACTTTAATGGTGTTTTGACTTTCGAACTCACTGAATTATGATTTATGAATTTAATCATGTTTTAAATTTATTTGTTGTAGATTTTGATTTTAAAAAAGCAATATGAGAAAAAATTATTTTATTTATTAAATTCTTATTGGAGATTTGGGGCGGGTGGAGGCTTAGTCCCCAGTGGGGATGGGGACGGGGAATCCCCAATATATTTTTATTGGGGATTGGGGCGGGGATGGGGGTAGAGAATGACCTCGGGGATGGGGATGGTATTGTGATCTCCATCCCCAACCCACCCCATTGCCACCCCTAACCAGGGATACCACAACCACCTCTCCCACGTGTGGCATTGCCACCAAGCACCAAACCTGCGGTTTCCTTCCTTGTTAGGATAGTTATCGTGTGATTATACGTATTTTTATACGTGTAATTATATCTAAAATACTAAGATTAAGCTAATCCTCAAGTCAATTATATGTAATTAATCTATTTTTATTTATTGTGTAGGAAATAAGCAGAGTTTCGGAAAACAAGAGAAAATGGTAGAAATTGGAGCGAATTGAATTTTTCAGACAAAATGACGAAATAGTGAAGATTAGTCAACTGTAGTCAATGCCATCAAAGAAGCGAAATACAGTTGCCTCCAATTATATATGCCAAAGTGGATGGAGAAAGAAGAGAAAAAAAAAAAGAATAAGAAGAAGAGAAAGAAAAAAAAAAAAAGGAATAAAAAGGAATAATAAGCAAGTATGAAGAAAACGGCGTGCAGCTTAATCAATTAAGCTTGCAATGGTTCCTTCACTTAATTAAAGGAATACCAGCCTTTTCTTTTCATTGGAAGAACCCACGTGCAGCAAACCTATTTTGTTTGCTTTCTCTCCCACCAATCCGTGCACACCATCCACACACCACATATATATTTATGCTGCCCTATCTATTCATCCATTCGAGAGCTGCAGCTGCCGCACATCACCAAAACAGAGGCAGCCCCTTTGGGCTGCTCTCTCTCCTCCTTCTCCTCCATTTTTCTTCTTTTCTTTAGTTTTATTTGGGGAATTTAGAAGGACTCACTCAAGGTTTCAAGGGAATCATCATCAAGAGCACCACACCTCTATTTTGGGTAGTTGGGTGAAGAAATTGTTTGGTTCATACTAGCTCATAGCTAGGAGTGACTAAGCTAACTCTCCCCTCTCTTCCTTATTATCTATTCCATAATTTTATTTGCTATTGATGATGTATTTAACTATGGATATTGAGTAGTTCAATTTTGGGAGTTAGGGTTGTGAAGCCCTAACTCATCTTGTATAAATATTGATGCTTTAATTTTAATAAATGCAATTTTCATTGTGTATGCTTTAAATCCGAATTTATTGGTCCTTAGAAGCATGTTTCTAGGCTTTGTCACCCTTTGAAATTATGTTGTGGGCAATTGTGATGAATAGATTGATAAATTGACAACTTATTGGTCTTGTTGCATCTAGGATTTAAGTGTGGTAACCATTAGCTAGCTTAATTGTAGCTAAGCTTGCTTGGGTCTCTATTATCTTGCACTCTAGGCCTCTAATTTTAGATATTGCGGCCTTAACCGGCGTAATGCCCAAATTAGAGAGTTGATTGTGGCCCTAACCGGTATAATCAATACACCGAAAGGATAATTGGTTTAGTAGCCTTAACCGGTACTAGATACGAGACTTGACACATATAGGAAATGCATGCATTTGTAAAATTGGCATTGATATTTGCAAGATAGTTAGTGTGAATCACCCGACACTCCCATGTTCCCATTAATTTGAAAACCCAAATTTAATTTTCTAGTTCGTTAATTAGTTGTTTAGTTTACTTTTCGGTTGCGTTTAATTTAGTTAATTCACAATTCAAAATCCCCTACAAATTTCAACTCATTTGTGCATATCCACCACTAGGCTCTTAGTTTTGATTAGGCTTTGGTAAAAACCAAAGCCGAGCATTACTAAGGCTTGGTGCCTTAGATTAGCCTTTTTATTCACTTTATTTTTATTTTGTTTGCTTAGTGACTTTAGTTCCGACCACCCAAGGATTGTAGGTTAGCCACTAATCCCCATGGTACGATAATCTTTGGGCTCAATATTTCCCTTACTTGACAACGATTCGTACGCTTGCGAAGAGTTTATGAACCAAGTCATCGTGCTGATAACGTGTTGTAGAGAATTGGATAATTGTATTGTATTCATCTCACCATGAGATTTATATAGGGTTACATCATGTATACAAAAGACAATACATAATAGCTATATTAATCAATAGCACATTACAAGTATGTCAATCGCATACATTACGAGTCTGTCAATCGCATACATTAAGCAATACCTATTGCATGAATAGTCATTATCATTTACAACAAAAGGTATAAAAGTCACAAGTTTTTCAGTTTTAAAAGAATTAATCTTTTCAAAAGCTTCCTCCTAATACGAGAAGAAAATCCTTGTTCTAATTTGCAAACTAGAAGGGGCATTTCTGTGGAAGTTTTGAGAAGAAGAATCTTCTGGTAGCTCTCTCTTTGTGTAGATTTTATTAACATAGAATGGAAAAGTACATTAACCATAAAACTAACAAGAAATATGCTAAAAATAAGTAGAATTGAATAGGCCAAATATAAAATTTGGTGTCACAACCATTTCTTAGTTTACCTAGTATGTAAACCTATAACTATGGAGTAGGTACCTATTTTGACTCGATGCCTTTGGTAATAATAGCTAGGATACTAATGACCAAAAGAATAATTAGAAAAGTAATTAAAGAAATTAAGCTCCGGTCTGGAAAAATACTTGACTAAAAGAATGAACTATGAAGGTCAACCACCGTCTCCATTCATCTCAACAAAACAAAAAATTGTCAAAAGGTCGGACCTTTTATCATAAATAAATATTTAATTAAATTTCATGTTTTATAATTTTGTGAAGCTCATCACTGAGGTCCAATTGGCGTTATTTTACGATGTTTGAGCCATCATACAACTACTTGATATATTCATCTATGCCATTACAATTAACTGACAATGAGAAACCCTAAAACTACAACAAGGGCTACTCTTGAGAAAAGTAACAATTACTATGTTACATTTGAAGGTGACTAAAGGAGGTCACCACAGAAATATCAAGAAGATCGGCTTGAGGAACAACATTTCTGAATACGGAAAAGGACATACAACCTATAGGTGAAATTGAACAGGCAACTGTCTATTTAACTAGAACATAATATAGTGATAAGCATAGTCCACCACCAAGTCTGCTGTCCGTATTAGAGTCTCCTAGATTGAATGTGTATCTTGTGATATATATGAGTTTATCTTTCTGTTGATTGTTGATAACTCATTTAGATTCACTCTGTAATTATCTAGTTTGTTAGACAAGAGTCCTCTCTCTTGTATATGTTTATCTTCTGCTGTACAGATCTCTATATAAAGAGCCATGTAACTTCATTATAAATATACTGAAATCATTCTG
Source organism: Rosa lucieae (assembly GCA_024704745.1). Classification (NCBI taxonomy): domain Eukaryota; kingdom Viridiplantae; phylum Streptophyta; class Magnoliopsida; order Rosales; family Rosaceae; genus Rosa; species Rosa lucieae. The sequence continues at coordinate 8,999,442 of CM045493.1, forward strand.
GATCCATTGTCTTTTATGGTACCAGAGCCCTAAAGTCTAATCGACAAACATTTTTTTTTTTCTGATCCTGTTCTAGTTCGATGGGTCTCACAGCTGGTGCTTCGTCCTCTTCATCATCCACTGCTGCTCAGAATGTCTCCAGCATGCTGTCTATCAAGCTAGACCGTTCAAACTATCCTTTGTGGATTGCTCAGATGGTCCTAACACTGAAGAGTCGCAACCTTATGGGGTTTGTGGATGGCTCTTGCTCCTGCCCTCCGTGTTTCTTGAAGGACAAGGAAGACAATCTCACCGATACTGTCAATCCTGAATATGACGCATGGATCCAACAAGATCAGCTCATCCTCAGTTGGATTAATATTTCGCTGACTCCGGCCGTACTGTCAACAGTTGCTCGCTCCACGTCAGCTCGTGCTACATGGGTGGCCTTAGAGAAGCGCTATGCTTCTTCCTCGCAAAACTGCATTCTTCAGTTGCGTGGTGAATTGCTAAAAACACTGAAGGGAGATCTCTCAATTTCTGATTACCTTGATAAGTTGAATTCTATTGCTGATAGTCTTGCCTTAGCTGGTAGTCCAATTGATGATAATGATCTTGTCTCTATTGTGATGAATAATGTTGGACCTTCCTTTGAGATGACTGTCAGCTTTGCTCAGGCACATGATACTCCCATTTAGTATGAAGCCTTGGAGGCTTTATTGTTGAGTGTTGAACTTCGCATGGCCACTCAATCTCTTTATGCTACTGTTGATACCGGTACCACTGCATTCCTTGCTTCTCGACCTCGTGGATCTTTCCGGGGTTGTGGATTTCCTAGCAATGGTCGTGGCAGCCGTGGTTGGTCTCCTGCTAATGGACGTGGACGTTCATCATTTTCTCCTCGTGGTGGCTCTTCTAGTGGTTCTTCCTCAGTGCAACCCAGGCATGCCTCCTCTACTGAGTCCTTCTTCAATACTGGTAACTGGGTCCACTGTCAAATCTGCGAGCGTGCTGGTCATACTGCTCTTGACTGCTTTAACCGAATGAACATGTCTTATGAGGGAAGGAATGAACATGTCTTATGAGGGAAGGGTTCCCACCAAGCGCCTTACTGCAATGGCTACATCATCTTTTACTCGTTCTAGTGATACTACATGGCTGATGGACACTGGAGCCAATGCTCATGTCACCTCTGATGCTCACAACCTCACCAAACCTCGTGAGTATAATGGCGCTGACAATGTCAATGGAATTGGCCATGGTTTAGGTTTGGATATTTTTCATATTGGGTCTACTGCACTAACTCATAAACACTCATCCTTCACTTTACCTAATGTTCTTCATTGTCCCTCTGCATCTACCAATCTTATCTCTGTGTATCAATTTGTCAAAGACAATAATTGTTTCTTTGTGTTTTTCCCTAATTTCTTTCTTATCCAGGATCTCAGGACGCGGAAGATCCTTTTCCGCGGCATGAGTGAAAATGGCATGTACCCGCTTCACTTACTTCCATCTCATGCATCATCTAAGGGTCTTTTTGCATTTTTGGCACTCGTATGTGTGCTCAAGTCTGGCACTTTCGGCTTGGTCATCCAGCAGCTCCTGTTTTGTCTCGTCTAGTGTCAAATAAATCCTTGCTTTTGCAAGGCCATTTAGAAAACTCATTTTGTCATTCATGTCCTCTAGGAAAAAGTTCTCGACTTCCTTTTAAATTATCAGAGTCTGTCTCTAATGTACCTTTGGCACTTGTGCATTCGAATGTATGGTGTTCTCCCAATTCTTCTGTACAAGGGTTCAAATATTATATAATATTTATCGATGATTTCTCCCGTTATTCATGGCTATTCCCTATGAAATTTAAGCATGAGGCTTTTTCTATGTTTGTTAAATTAAAGAAACATGTTGAGAATTTGTTTTCGACCAAAATCAAAGTCTTGCAATGTGATGAAGGTGGTGAGTATAAAAGTCATGCATTTCGTGATTATTTGGAAACTAATGGTATCTTCCAACGTTTTTCTTGTCCCAAAACACCACAACAAATTGGTTTGGCAGAGAGGAAACATCGTCATATCTCTTAAACAGGTTTAACTATGCTAGCTCATGCACATATGCCTATGTCTCACTGGGTTGATGCTTTTAATACTGCTATTTTCCTCATTAATCGTTTGCCTTCACGTACTTTGGGTCATGCATCTCCATATGAAAAGTTGTTTCAACGTCTTCCTGATTATGACTATCTCCGTGTGTTTGGTTGCACCTGCTTCCCTTTCTTGCGTCCTTTTAACCAAAACAAAATGCAATTTAAGTCCAAACGTTGTGTGTTTCTAGGATATTCTCTTGATCATCAAGGGTATCGTTGTTTAAATCTTACTTCTGGTCATGTTTATGTGTCCAGACATGTGGTTTTCGATGAACATACTTTTCCATTCCAACAAGCCATGCTCACTTCTCCTGCACCTGGATCGTCCTCACCTACAGATCACCCCACTGTCCTCTCATCTCCATCACCTATATCACCACCTTCACAGCCTTTATCTCCACCACCAATATCACCATCTCCGTTGCTCTCATCATCTCCACCACTTACATCTCCTACCTTGTCCTTTCTTCCCTCTGTGCAGTCCTCCAATGTGGAGGTATCTCTTCCTACATCTGGTCAAGGTACGTTACTATCTACTGAGGATACTCGTATCATTACTCGTTCACAACATGGGATTTTCAAACCTAATCCAAAATATGCTATGCATAGCTTCACATGCTCACACTCTTGAACCTAGTTCCTATAAACAGGCTGCACAACATCCAGAATGGCAAGCAGCAATGGCATCTGAATTTCATGCCTTGATTTCTTCTGGTACATGGGTGCTCGTTCCTTCTTCTCCAGCAATGAACATATTGCCCAACAAGTGGGTTTTTCGCGTGAAGCGTCTTGCAGATGGTACTATTGAGCGCTTCAAGGCTCATCTAGTAGTAAATGGGTTCCATCAACAAGAAGGTTTTGATTATTCTGAAACCTTTAGTCCCGTCATAAAACACACGACTATCCGAGTTGTTCTTGCCTTGGCTGTCCATCATCAATGGACAATTCGTCAACTCGATGTGCAAAGTGCTTTCTTGCATGGTTATTTATCTGAGGATGTCTACATGAAGCAGCCCACAGGTTTTATTGATCCTACACTTCCTAATCATGTTTGCAAATTACAACGTTCTTTGTATGGTCTCAAACAAGCACCCCGTGCTTGGTTTAAACGTTTTTCTGATTACTTGGAGGAGCTTGGTTTTGTTGAGTCACACGCTGATTATTCTCTCTTCATTCTTGATCGAGATGGTGTGTTTTTGGTGTTACTAATATATGTGGATGATATCCTAGTTATTGGAAATAGCTCTACTCACATCATGCAGCTTATTACGAAATTGGGACAATTGTTTTCCATGAAGGACCTTGGCTCCCTTAACTTCTTCTTAGGCATTGAAGCTGCAATTAGTGACGTTGGTCTTCACTTGACACAAAAGAAATACACCACTGATCTGTTGGCCAAGCTGCAAATGGAAAATGTTAGGCCTGTTGCTTCTCCTATGGCAAGTGGTAAGAGAATAAGTTTACATGATGGTGTCCCATTATCTGATCCTTCAACATATCGAAGTGTGGTTGGCGCCTTGCAATACTTAACCATAACTCATCCTGACATCTCCTTTGCTGTCAATCAAGTGTGTCAGTTCATGCATCGACCTACTATTGTCCATTGGATAGCTGTCAAGCGAATTTTACGTTACTTGAAGTATAGCTTTGATCATGGTCTTGTCTATCGTCATGGGTCCTTGCGCTTAGTAGCTTATTCGGATGCGGATTATGCCGGCGATCCGGACAATCGTTATTCAACTGGTGGTTATGGCATTTTTCTCGGTCCCAATTTGATTTCATGGAGTTCCAAGAAGCAAAAGACTATCTCTCGCTCTAGCACTGAAGCCGAGTACAGGCAGCTTGCTTATACAGGTGCTGAACTCTCATGGTTGAGGTCTTTGTTTCGTGATCTTAAAGTTTTTCTTACCCTGCCCACGTATTTGGTGTGATAACCTCAATTCTATTGATGTTGCATCTAATCCAATCTTTCATGGTCGCATGAAGCATGTTGAAGTTGATTATCATTATGTGTGAGAGAAGGTGATACGACATGAATTAGATATTCATTATGTATGCACAGATGATCAGCTTGCTGATATCTTTACAGAAGGGCCTGCCCATGCCTCGCTTTGCTACCTTGACGTCCAAGCTGACAGTTCACAGACGCCCTTTCAGCTTGCGGGGGGATGATAACCATAGTCCACCACCAAGTCTGCTGTCCGAGATATTAGAGTCTCCTGGATAGAATGTGTATCTTGTGATATATATGAGTTTATCTTTCTGTTGATTGTTGATAACTCATTTAGATTCACTCTGTAATTATCTAGTTTGTTAGACAAGAGTCCTCTCTCTTGTATATGTTTATCTTCTGCTGTACAGATCTCTATATAAAGAGCCATGTAACTTCATTATAAATATACTGAAATCATTCTGGATCCATTGTCTTTTATATAGTACATTAATTATGCATGAAAATTTTGGGGCCTGAAAGCTCATAGAGTGGTATGTGCAGGATGTTGTTCTAGATCAAGGCGGATGATGTATGGATAGAGAACAGAACCGCAATAGAGGTAGTTTCCGATCTTGATCCCACTTGTAATGAGTGATAAATCTGGATCAGAATAGTGGGCAGTAGGTTCCCCTTCCAAATTCACAGCCATTACACCAGAATTCTTCTCCTTATATGGTCTGCTCACTATATACTTCTCCATGATTGCCATCCCTTTTCGGATAAAACGGTACCCAAGTGCTTTATTCAAAATAGCTGAAGTCCCCTGCCAGTTTGACACAAAAAATGTCAATAAACTATGATATGATGCTTAAATATTCCTCATTATTTAACTCATAACTATGAACAGCGTATATGAATTCATAATGATGTATGTTGGCTCCTTGTTTATATGAGAGAGAAAATAATCACCGTAGGTATTGCAATCCAGTAATGGCCTTCCCCATCATATCGGATATTATCCGGGAAGCCCGGTAAGTTGTCAATGAAGTTCTCTATGCTCCCTTTCTTCTCACCTTGCAGGTGGTACTTCCTACATCTTTTCCTGCAATATATATCAACTATTTAAAACAAAATCACTAATCTAACACTAGCTGTATGAGGATTTCACGGATATTTCATACATGAAAGTTTCACAGAAGATCACATAATTCTGATCCGGAGAGATTGCTACTCCATTAGCAAAGTAGAGATCGCGGACAAGCACTTTGGTCTCTTTGGTCGATGGATTGTAGCTCAGTAACCTACCATGGGGTCTGCCCTCTAGAAACTCCCAGATGAAGTCTTCTACACTGTTTTTATATGAAGCATCTGTGAAGTAAATCATGCCATCTTTCGCTACATCTACACAGTTTGTTAGCTTGAATTTTACACCCTCAGCCTCATCTGTCAGCAGCTCCACTGCTCTATCCTCGTCTATTCTCAGTAGTCCCTGATTAATATATACCACATTTGGTTAATTACCCATGTCTAAGGACTATGAACAACAATTTAGACCATAAACTTGAAGCAAACAATAGTATTTCCCCATGGCCACCTCTCCTTTTTAGATTTCTCTTTTTTTATTTATAAAAGATTAAACAACGGGATGGGTGGTGAGTTCTTATAGAATGCAGCAGACACTTCTCCTTTACGATTGAGATTAAAACTAGTTCCGTGAATCACCTGACTCCGAAAAACTAATCCACATGTCACACCATGTAAATCAACAATTCTCTTTTTCAAAAAATATGAATTACATGTCACACCATGTAAATTAGGAAATATGAATTCACATGTCATATATGTTGGGTTTTTTTTTTTTTTACATGTCCTTACAAAATAACTAAATGGTTTAGCATGATCATAATTTTTTCATCCCGCCCTGATCTCACTCATTTCTAATATAAGCTATCCAACAGGCCATAACTAAGCCACATGATCGCATATTTTCATTAAAAAATATAACCACATAATCACAAGTAGATAAGCAAAGAGTTAACGTGGATGACAATTAGTGACACTGACCCTTTCCCCGTCCGCCACCAACAGCTCTCCGTTATGACCGTGTGCGAGTCCGAATGGTCTCCCGCCGGTATTAACCCAATTCTCCACCACCGAGTCAGCAGCCGACTCGTTCAACTTGACTCGCTTGATCCACCCGTCCGCACATCCCGTGTAAATGAGTCCCGACTTTGAATCATAAGCAACGTCTTCTGGCCCCACTAAAGCCCCAACACCCAAAAACTCCGATCCTTTGAGCATGTAAGCATTACGACTCCGGGCAGCCGCGACTTGCTCACTCAACTCGCGAAGCGGCAGAGGAGCTGGGTCGAATGAGTCAAGCTGGTAGAGGACCACAGCAGCCGCCACCGGAAGCAGTATTGAGAAGAAGAGAATGTTTAAGGGCCATGATGATGATGATCTTCTGGTAGATTGAGTTGCAGAGGAAGGCGAGTCTTGGTTGCTTGACTTGGGCATTGGGTGGCGAGTTATGGAGGCGACTGGGAACAGAAAGTTAGATGGATGTTTGTGCTTGAACAGCGGAGAGAGCAAAGTGCTTTGCAGCTTTCGTATACAAGGCAATCTGGGCATCATTAATATTTTATATTAATTATGAACTTAGGATATATATATTACTACATTAGTACACTAGTAGACTAGTATTAGATGCATGTCCTGCCCCAGAGCCAAGAAGATAATTCATATATGGGTTAATTATCTTTAATTTGGCTTTATAATATGGAGATGTCATGAATGATGAAATGGTCGATCGCTACGGCCTACGGACTTTGGCTTTGTTTGGTTAACCCTAACAACCAATCAGCTTTTGTTGCCAAAAGGCTGGAATAGGGGGATGTAGGCAAAGGCGTATCCGGTCCAATGTCTTCCACTCATGGTTTGAACACCAAATAAGACTCGGTCTTCTAATAGCTCTGTTACGTATACGTAAAGGCAACTCATATATGGATTGTACCATCACATCAGGAACTCAGGAAGCCCTCCGCCGGTCCCTCTGCATTGGAGATGTTTTTGCTCTATCCTTATCAACATGGCAGAGTTGCATTCTGATGTACCAACTGGTTGCACCAATCGTAGTGTACCAACACCCCAAACAAAGAGTTGTAGGTTGTGTTTGAACCCAAAATAACATTTTTTCTGATAAGGGGAACTCGAGAGAAATCGGGCTAATATCCGTGGCCCAACCTATATATTTTCGATAAGCTCGAAATATATTATTTAGAGGATAAATAAAGCCTACTTGGAGGCCAAGCAATCCTGAGACAAATCTGAATATTCTTTGATCTATTATTAATTATCAAATATTTGATAATTAAGGATAGTTGGATAGGTTACCAAGATTGAGCAGTAGGGAATGATGTTGATGTGAAAGCATGGGCTCTTATTGATTAAGGAATAAATGACGTGGACTTGCAGCTGAAGATATATATGTTGCAATTAAAGAGTCCTCGCGAAGATTTGCTCGCGAATATCAAGTTGGCCATATATATATTTCCCAGGCAATTAAGGAATGGATCATGGCCAAGAACTATGCATGCAAGGAATCAGGGGGGTCCCATATATTCTGCTCGGGGACGTCAAAAGGAGGCTTGCCTAAGATGGATATACAAGTTAATTACTATGCAAGCAATCAATCAATGCTTTGCCATGCAATTAATGGGTAGTGGACATGAAGCATATGGAAGCATGATTACAAGTAACAAGGTATATATATATAATTGCATTGCACGTGCATGACAGAAGATCAATTAAGGAAATGTCATCCTTAATTGCATGGAGCGACGAGTGCTCGCAAAGACATATATTTTACGTGCATATCCAACAGCTCGCGACTAAGAGGAAGATTGCATCCAGGACTCTAAGAGGCAATTAATATTTGCCTATATTCTAGCGACGACGGAGGATAATTATTAATTGCCTACGATAGTTATCAAAACTATTAAGAGTTTTGATTTGATTCAAGGCCAATAACTGTGGCCTAAAATATAGTATTTCATTTATATTTGGAAAGAGAATCTACGAGTAGCCTATATATAGAGGCTAAAGAAGAACAAGGATCTCTCTCGAATTAATCAATCCCAGCGATTACAAAGCCTCCCCGGAGCAAACCTTCAACCCTGTTGAAACCCGGCGACCGTACTCTCAGTCCTAGTCTCTCCGAGCCGACTGTCAGTGCTACTGCCACCGATACTACCAGCAAAGCAAGGGTAACGCCCTCGCAACCCAGCGAAGCCAAAGATACGCTTTGGCAAACCTCGTGCTTTCTCAAGACTTCCCAGTGATTGCTCTGCTCAACCTACAACGTTGAGTATCGATTTTGGTGACCGAAGAGATCACACCCAAAGTCCTTATCTGTAAGGCAAAAGTCTTTTCCCGAAAGGCTAGAGAAGAACCCTGTGACGAGGTTGGTGCTCTCCTCGTCCACAGCGCTTGAAGAAGAAGTCAGGTCAAGGGACTACCCCGACGACTGCACCCCGCGGTGCTGGCACGCCTGCGCAATCACAAGCTCAAAAGAGACAGTTTGCACACCAACTGGTTTTGGAGCCAAACAGGTTGTGTTCTCCGAATCATACTATACCAACATTTCAAGGAACCACATAGTATTCATTGCATAGAAATTATCAGTAGCATAACAGCAGCTAATTAAGCATGACGAAAGTAAGCATAGAAATTAATTGTAGATTGCTGAGTTTGTAATTAAGTATGAAAACTTTTGAGAACAAAAAAACAATAAATATTATTTTAATTTTTACTTACGGATATTTAACTTTAAAATAAAAAATTAAAAGTGTCAAGTTAATTGTTACTTGATTACACTCTGTCTAAGATATTTTTACGTAGGGCTAGAAGAGTCTCTAAACAATAACTCGATTTTGACGAGCCCACTACGGGTGACTTAGTATGTATTGCATGCCTCTTACTACCAATTTAACTGGATTGACCCTCATTTTAGATAAAAATAAAAAACAAAAAACTTAAAACTATAAGAAAAAAAAAAGATGGATCAACTATAACTATAATTGATTAAATTGAAAAAATAATAGGCAAGACAAATATAATGAAATTGAAAATGCAAAGACATAATTTTTTTTTTTTGGAAAGAGGGCCAGTACGGTTGCTCTTAAATTTTGATCATTAATAAAACTGCAGAATACATTGTGAGGACATGAAACCTGAACCCAAAAGTACAATAAGTATAGAGAGAACATTCCGAGATAATAACGAGATTCTCAATAAAAGCTATATATTCTAACAAGCACCAATTAGCGAAGAGTCCACATCAGGCTACTCTATTCGCTTTACAAAGGTGGTGATATATCGGAAAGTAAAAAGTTACTTGTAGCCATAATTTATTAATAAAATCAGCTTTTCCACTACGTTGCCACCAAAAAAGACATCCGGTGACACTTAGATTCATCCTGCCACTAGGAAAATTGCGACCATTTGGCAAAGCAAGGAACTCACCGTCTTCCTAAGGCAAACAAGGTGTGTAGTTTGGGACAGAGCCCACATCGCCCTACCACAATAGGGTAGGGATTTGTTACCTGCATAAAGCCACATCTAATTAAAATAACAAAACAATCCAAATAAAAAATATAAAACTTATTCCTTAAATGAAGTAAATAGCAAGCTAACCCACCAGTTTAGGCCCAGCAGCCAAGGGCAGGCTCAAAGCCCCAGAAGCTAAGCAAAGGAGCACAGGTCGGAGTTGACTTGCCTATATTGTCGGACCAGCACCTTAGCTTCCAAAGGATCACGTCGCTGCACCAAACCATAGCCACCAACTGACTTCGCCGGCCGGATCGTCTTGGATTTCAATTCCAAACCAAAAACTGATCCAATACAAGATTGATCACCACAGCCTTCATCAACCTTTCTCAACCCCAAAACAAGGGAAACCGCAACGATAACCCACCTCCGCCGCACCGCCCTTGCTCGAAGCCTCTGCTATGCAGATCGGAAACGAACAAGGAGGAGCTCCTCTGCTTGTCATACCTTCTCCGAGCGCGACCCAGGCGTTCCTATCCCCTTGCACCAACCCCAGCACCCTTGTTCCTCACCGATAGACTCATAGAATCAGTTCGCCCATCCAACGACAATGTCCCATGGCGCGCCGTCGGACGAGGCATTAAAAATTGTCCTAGGGTTTTCGCACTATTCCGAATTTCTTGGAGCTCAACATGAATTTATAGTATAAGATGGCAAAAATAAAATAAAGTACATTCTAGAAAAATTTGAACCTTGATTGATCTCTGTATTTTTTTTTTTTTTTTTTTGACAAAACATGTTGAAAGATCGACTTTTATTGATAGATAAATATTAAATCTCATCTTATGTAATTTTGCCAAGGTCGATGAGGTCCAACGATTGTAATTTCTACATTGAATTGAGTGATTGAACGTTTAAGCCATCATATATTTGCCCCTCTACTTATTTGTGGGAACTCACAAAAATGAAAGCTCTCTATTTTATTTCTTATGCAATTCCCTTCTTTGTTTCGTTTATTTTAGAGGGGTTCAAACAAACTGGCCTATCTTTTGGAGTGTTCTTCTGAAGCTTATTATGGCCCAAGGACAAACTCTAGGACCTTGCCTTAGAATTGGGTTTGGGAATAAGAATTGGGCTAGATGCAAGCCTAACGTCTGTGACATTTTCGAGGAGAACCAAAAGCCCACCCACACATTCAAGCCAATCCCTCACGCCGTTAGGCAATCTCTCATATCCCTAAAGCCCACTCAACAACCCATCTTACGAGAGAGAGAGAGCTTTTTTTTTTTTTTTTTTTCCGATTAAGTAGGAACATTGCAATAAAAGGCAGCAGCCCATAAAGGGTACGAGGTCTGTAAAGAACAAGCTCCCGAAGGAATTACAAAAGCAGCCCAAAAACTAGGAAACATAGAGTAACAAACAGAGTCCAAGACCATGACCACCAAGCCGAATCTAGAACCAACCGCCGCCCAACTCCGCCGACAGCAACGGTGAGAGAGGCAGCAGCCAAAATCTGCTAGAATGATTCATTTGTCGAAATCGAGCCTCCAAAGATCTCTGGTAAGCAAATCTAGATCTCCATCTCTGTACCCCCATAAACGTAAATCGGGTATATCCCAGCAAAAAGCCAAACTGAGGATCTCCCAGCAAGAGGCCGAACCGAGAAACTCAAACTGAGTTCTCGTCGTGGAGGTTCCCGCTGAAGTACTCCATGAAAGAGAGAGAGCGCTCATATGCACAACAGCTTGCATTATGTAACAAAGAATATCAAATGTGCTACAGAAGCTAGAACAATTTTGTTTGGTCTATGAAAGAATAATAAGTACTCATTCACAGCCCAAAACTCGAGTCAAACCTGTTTATTTGCCTTCTCCCTCAGAACAAACTTTTGTATCTTCCCAGTAGAATTCAATGGCAGATCCCCGAAAACCACAGCTTTTGGAACCATATAAGCAGGCAATTTCTCCCCACAAAACTTCATAATCTCCTCTGAAGTACTTGAATTTCCACCACTGCAAAATCCCTCCTTCAACTTCACAAAAGCACAAGGAGTCTTCCCCAAGCAATCATCATTTCTCCCCACAACAGCAGCCTCCAAAACACAAGGATGAGTCAACAAAACTGCCTCGACCTCAAGTGTACTTATAGCCTCCCCCCCAGAAATGATCATGTCCCTTGCCCTATCCTTCATTTGAATGTACCCATCTGAGTGTCTGATTGCTAGGTCACCAGTTCTGTACCACCCACCCTGAAAAGGCTCAATCATTGCTTTTGAATTTTTGAGGTACCCCAACATCAAAGTGTTGCCCCTAAACATTATCTCCCCCATTGTTTTACCATCATATGGAACACTTTCCATGGTGCTTGGGTCCTTCACATCAACCCCTTCCATCATCAGATTGTACTGAGACTCCAGTTCTAGTTTACACGGTGTAACAATTGCTGGACCAAGAGCCTCTGTCATACCATATCCATGACTCACATTGAAACCCAATTTGGCAACTTGATTAAGAATCTGCGGCGGTGGCAATGCACCGGCAACAAGAATATTCACCGTTGATTTCAATGGCCTAATTTGGTCACTTTTTGAGGCATGATGTGCTAGAATGTTTAAAATGCAGGGTGATCCACACAAATGGATTACCTTGTGAAGATCAATCGCTTCGAAAATGAGCTTTGCAGAGTGATTTTCTCTGAGGAAGATATTGGTTCCCCCAAGAGCAGCAACAGCCCAAGGGAAGCACCATCCATTGCAGCGAAACATGTCAACTGTCCATAGGAACACTGGCATTTTTGCCATTTCACTCTGAAAAATTGCTCCTAGTGAATTCAGGTACGTAGCTCTGTGGCTGTACACTACTCCTTTGGGATTCCCAGTTGAACCAGAAGTGTAGTTCACTGAAATTGGGTCACATTCATTGAGGGGTCTTCGAATCTCAAAGTCGGGTTCCGCTGTACTACCCTGCAGGTCGTTATAATTCAAGCTACCTGGTGGAAGGTCATTATCTATGGTACCATTAAATGAGAGTTGGTCGCACTCTGGGATGAGAATGAGTAGAGGTGGCTTGCATATTTTTGGGGACAATTTTTCGAGTGCTTGGAGGACAACCTGAAGATACTGATAGTCTACGAGAATGACTTTGGCCTCCAACTGTTGTAATATCAATGATAATGTGGGTGAGTCCAGCCTAATGTTGAGGGCACAAAGAATTGCTCCGGCCATTGGAACACTGAAATGGAGCTCATAGAGTGCTGGAATATTTGGTGCAATAGCCGCAACCTGCTCATGGAATAAAAATGGTATTCATGACTACTAGAGTTACTGTACGTATAGATAGATAATGGTAGATTGGCTTCATCGATAGAGTAGTTTCATGCAATGATAAATTATATCAATTTAAAACATAGAGTTAGATTTACATTATTGAATTGATGCATTAATTTACTAAAGAAGACTCACATTTGATACTTTAACTATACAAGACCTACAAAAATTTCCAACAAACTACCAAATTCTCTCAAATATACAGGTGAGGAATTTGATGCTGGGGAATTTTGCACTTCAATACTCTTTAAATCTGTCAATCTATTTTTGTTTCGTGTCTGCGAGCCTTTTAAACGAGAAGAGATTTAGAGCACCGACGTGCATTTACACTAACATGAATAAACAACTAGATAATGTCAAATACACTTTTTTGTTATTAAAAAAAAATTTGACCACAAATATCAAAAACTGAGATCACCTAATAGGTACTAGATCAACCATACTGTCAGTGCATAAAAGAATTTTCGCTTCTAGAATAAGATTGAGTAATTGATGCGTCTCTCTCTCACACGCGCGCGCGCATGCACGCACTAATTCTTCAATTTGCGACGTCTAAATGTGTCTGGCGCCTTCCACACGTAATACGGTTCGTTTGTTTTGACAAAATTGGAATAAATAAACTGGTGCATCCAAACTCTAACCCATTGTTTCACCCTTCACATGATATCCATAATAATATATCATAATCCTAACTCATTAGCGATAATATAGTAATACTATGATCGTGACTTCCACCATTGTCAACCTGTTCACATTGATTGATCGATGATTATTCTATGAGCGTATTAGACACGTAAGAATGTTTGGCACTTTGGCTTTTGACATGATCCACTTCAGGTAACAACAAAAGGAAAGACTAATTATACGCAAGACTAATATATGCAGGACAAAACTGTAAAAGACGGCAAGTACGTACTGCATCAATATGAGACTTGAGACCTCTGAGATTTGGGAACCACTTATTTTGGAGTAGTACGTTCGAACTGTAAGACATGCAGTACAACAAGTCTATAAGAATATATAAGAGTACTGCAGTATCATGTAGATGAGATCCATCGAGTTGAGACATGACATTGAGACCGCCTTTTATTCTGGAAGTGCGAGATTGCGTGTATCGCATGCAGAACCAGAAAAGGGCACTCAGAGCTTCAAGGCATGGGAGAAATATTAAGGTCTTTAGAGAAAAATTAAGTATAGTGGTGGCTGATGCATTATTCTCGATCACCTTTAATTTCCTCTCGAGGTCTATCCCTTATCTTTGTCGGCCTCCTATGTCTTCCTAAAAGATTGTCTTCGCAATTAAGTGATGACAAAGAAATTTGATACATTAGGTCCTCAGGGAATTTGTCAAGTGCGATGAAAAATTTCTAATAATCTTTTGTTTTTTGAAAGTAAAAACTTATCATCTAAGCATTTTATCCGATATTTTTGTCTTAAAGAAAAAAAGAAAATCATAAATCAAAACTCATTGACCGCCTATAGTGTTTTAATGAATGTACACTTAAAATACTACCAAGTAACATGCATGCATCATCGATGATTTTCACTCACTTACGTGATTAATGGTTAAATATTCTTTAAATTAACAAATAAAAAGAATATAAGAGCATCAATTATAAGATGGTCGTAAATAAAAAAAAAAAAAAATTGATGAAATAACATATCATTCTAGGAAAGCCTCCTTATGCATTGAACAATGAACAACCGTATTTACGTGCATCTTTCTCCTAAAACAAATTCCGTATAGACGTGCATGGATAATCACCCTAAACCATCCCCCTAATTTTGAATAAGTCAATCTTCAAAACAAATCGTCCATTAGTGGAGATCCATCAAGGTTGTAAAATGCTGTTAAATCCATAAGAGTAATACAAAATGGAGGATGTGGACCTCAACTATGCATAGCACTACCAATCACTTTGTCTCAATCTTACTTCTTTAAATAACAATTTATAAATTTATCACTACACATACATGCAAGCCTCTCAATCGATCTTAATCTCATCCCGCAAATAAATATTTATAAATTCGTCACTACACACACATGCAACCATGTTCTAAACCCAACATTTAGGGAATGCTAAGTTCCAAATCTAAAATATGAGATGTGTATTTTCAAATTAGCATGTTCTAAATCTAACATATTTGAAATGGGTGCCGGTGAATTTTGATTGATCACGAGCATGTGGTCCGATCACGGACCGAACCATTGACCCTCCATGCACGCTAGGGTGCATTGCATTACATAATTCTTTTCTGCTTGCGTCCCATGCAAGTTGCATCTTGACTTGACTCGCAAGAATTATTTGGTTTATTTGTTTGTCTATGATTGAGAATATTATGTTAATATGTTATGAAACTGACAAGCGCGTATTAAACTACAGTTTACTATTGACTCCAGAAAGTCGGTCTGTTTAACATGGTGCAAGTCTTGCAGTTCTAGATGATACCAGATCGATCTTCGTACCTATTAGCTGGTCTAAAACAGCTTACATAGAAGAGAGCTTTTCCATAAAGAACAAATATGTTGATGGTCCAAAATTTGGTTCAAGTTTCTGTTTAGATATACAAGAAGTCAAGACTCAAGAACTACGTACTTTGCTGGGTGTTGGAGTAGGAGTATTGGAGAACTACCGATTCCAAAAGTTGAGCTGACAAAGTAAACAACGTATATCACAGCTAGTTGGCTAAAAGAGAAAAAAGAAAAGAAAAAAGAATTAACTATATAGTGGAGAAGAAAATACGCGATTGGAGATTTGATCAACTCTCTAATGAGAAATTATTAGGTGGTTCTGGACTATCACGTGGCACCCTAATAATTTCCCCTCTCTAATTTAATGATGAGTTTAAAAAGAATATTAGCCCTTTATGAAATATGTAGCTGATTGTCCAGATACATTACCAATTAGTCCATAGACAGAGATAGATACATGCACAACACATGCACGCGCAAACACACAGATATATATATATATATATATATATATATACCTTAAAACTAGTACGGTTCAGGGTGGACAGATTCAGTTTGTTCATTGGTTTAAGTGAGTTAGATATATTAAAGATCATCAAATTGGCTGAAAATCTGCAGAAATAATCTATACATTAGTACGTAAAAACTGAACGGTCGAGATGTGGATATGAGACCGAAAAGTGACCCTAAACTCTAACCTCACACATTAATTTCAGAGTGCGGCCTCGCTCTGTATAAAATCTGTATATATATATATATATATATATATATTATAAACATATGCGACCATCTTGTATCAATGCATGAATAGAAAACATACATTAACTATTAATAAATGACAATTTATGAAAGTTCTAGTTCATGAATTTGCCAAGTATATCAGTTAGATTAATTTCAGATTGAATTGAGTCATGTATTAACCAATTTATTCATGTTCACACACACACACACACTCACACTGATCTTATCCAGAGTGAGGTCTCACTCTGAAATTAACGTGTGAGGTTGGATTTTAGGATTACTTTTCGGTCTCATATCCACATCTCGACCATTTAGTCTTTAGGTACTAATGTATAGATCATCTCTTTAAGGTATCTAACTCACTTAAACCAATGGACGAACTGAATCTGTCCACCATGAACCGTACTAGCTTTAAGATAGTTATCAACGCCTTAACGACCATCAATTTGGCTGAAATTTTACAAAGATGATCTATACATTAGTACCTAAAAACTAAACGGTCGAGATGTGGATATGAGACCGAAAAGTGACCATAAACTCAAACCTCACACGTTAATTTCATAGTAAGACCTCACTCTGGATAAGATCTGTGTATTATATATATATATATATATGCGATCATCATGTATCAATGCATGAATAGAAAACATATATTAACTATTAATACATGACAAATTATGAAAGTTATAATTCATGAATTTGGCGAATTATATCAGTTAGATTCACTTCAAATTGAATTAAGTCATCTATTAACCAATTTTTTCATGTTCATAATATAGATATATAATACTCTGCTAGGTAGCTGCTGCATGCTAATGATCGAGTGATGAGTACAGAACTACTTACAACATCGTGGCGAGATATTCCTAACCGGACCAAAGCTGAGGCGAAGTTGAGACATCTTTGATGCGTCTCCTTCCACGAAAACCTTACGCCCCCGTAGACGACGGAAGGCTTATCGCCATTGACGACAGCTGCTCGCTCCAAGAAGCTTATCGGTGACAAGGGCATGTAGTTTGCTGAGCACTGCATAAAACCCCCATTCATCGTCTAATAACTATGTATGACTCACTGCTCGTTTGGGGTGGTTTTCTTGTACAGAATGGTGGGTTACTGAGTTTAAATTTATAGAAAACGAGCATGCATCGCGTGGAGGTGTGATGAGTTCCGAGTCACACGTCAAAGCATAAAAGATTAATTGACCAGAAGTGAATGATCATGCGTATCTCTAAGGTGTCTAAACCGCGTGAGAGTAATATAAAAGATAAGGCCGACGATTGCATGATGCTGGAGTCATACGTATGTTATCTGGTCACGTATTCTCCATTAAAAACCTTGCATAATCTCTTTACAGTCCTAAAAAGCTCTATTGAAGCTCTGAGATACTAATTTGGTCCATCAGTTTCTTTCTGAACATAAGCTCTCCACTACTGGGAATAGTAGTCGTCCTTGGCCCAAACCATTGGACTCAATAGACTCTCCCTCGAAGAGATCAGCTATAGGCCAGAATGGAGCGAAAGCTCATAACTGTTTAAATAGAGCCCAAAATACCCTTATTTTATATTACTCATGTCATGGGAAAGGGTTTAAGTAGGTCTGAGATCGGTTCTGAAAATGTCATTTTTTGTCGGAATTGGAATCGAAACTGTTAAGTTTTTTCCAGTTCGGTTATTATGTTATTTATATTAGGAATAGTTCTGGGACCGAACCGTTCAGTTCGGTTCGATTTTGACCTGTTTTTGGTTCCTATACAGAACAACAATCTTTGAGAGTTTTATAGTTTCCCAGCTACTCAAGACTACAGCACAGCACATAATCCACATATAGTCATATACAAAAGGTAACTGAACGTATACAACTGAATGAACTCACTGAAGTAATAAATTGATGAACTGATCTTGAAGTTACAGACTACAGCACATAACAAATATACTGAATTCAAGTCAATCAACTGATGATCTTCAAAGTTCCATCTCCAGAAATACGGGTGCTTGAATTCGAAGCCATATGCTGATGATTTGGGATGAAGATGAACTGGGATGATTTGAGTTTTGCGTTTTTGAATTAGGGAAGAACAATTTTGACTTTGAAAGCTAGGTCGGGAATTGGGGATGAACTAAGGAGCAGAAGCTGTCGAGTTGAGGACTGAGGGAGGAACTGAGGACTGAGGTCGTGTTTGATCGAAGTCATGGAACATTAGGTCGAGTTACAAATGAAACAAGCCTTTGCTTTGGACAATAGGGCTTGAATTAGTTGAATATATGGGCCTTTATTTGCCTAAGCCTACATATCTTGGTTCCTACAGTTCTGATATGTTCAAAAACAAGCGAACAGAAACCGAACCGGACACATGAAAACGGTTCTGCTCTTGAAAAATAACATGTTTTTAATATGAAAAACCGAACCGAACCGAACCGTCGGTTCCAGTTTGATTCAGTCTGTTTCTACCGGTTCTCGGTGCTGAAGTCCCAGGCCTAGTTTTAAGAATCAATATCAATCGTGATTCATGAATTCACGTTTGGATTTGTAATAGCCCAGCGTGCTTAACGATATACTATCTCGGGAGGTTAATTCCCTCAAGTAATAAACTATTCAAGGCAAAATTTTAAGAACAGTACATGAGGTTTGGACCACTGAGAATTAAGGTTTTTATATTTTAAAAAACTAAAGAACGGTGTATGGGTTTCAAAACCCGACCCAACATGAGTACACGCCGTTAGTTTTTCTGTTACTTTGTATGATTTCCGTTAATATTTTAAGAGCAAAATTGTCTCTTCAAAAATTAAAAAAATAAAATGATATGCAACACCAGAATTGCTACGGACACCCAAAAGTTCCTCTCTACACCCATCAGTTCTCTCGCTCCTCACCATTTCTTTCTTCAACTACATCCGGCTAGGCAGCATAGGACACATGATGGTGTTCTCTTCTCCACAACCAGAATAATATTTTCCATTACTTGCTCCATCTTCAAGAATTATGGAATATTCGAGTCGACTGCCACAGACGAATCGAACCACCGACTTATCTACCGAACCGAACCATTGAAACAACCGCCGGTGCAGAGTACTGATTCAATCGCCACCTTCGAAAGGCCATCAGATTCGAGTAAATCGAATCAAACAAATTTGCCCTAGCCCTTCTATTTTGTGCTCTCTGCAATTTCTAAATCGGCTCTATGAGAGTCTCATCTTGTTTGGGTTTTGCAATATGAGATATTTGTTCTTTTTGATAATATGGAGCCAGAACTAGTTTTTTTTAATTTGCTATGGAGGCATTTTGGGTTAGAAATCTCAATTGGGTATATGTGATTGGTTTGTTCATTGTTCTACATGTTGTGCTTTTGTTTTTTCTTTTGATTAGTTATGGATTTGGAGGCTTGGATTTGAAGATTGAGCTTGGAGCTAAAGAGAGAGGGTCTCTGATTTGGATCGGGGAGGAGAATGAGAGAGAAGAAATGTGTACTTACACGTACTTACATGAGCATTTGCCAAGCATAATTAGCTATAATGAGTCACGCTCATGTTACCTCCAGCGGTACTAGTTTCCGCTAGCAGGGTGACCTCCAGAAACATAGCCAAGCAGGCTATCGCCTGAGCCCCGGCTCACCCCCAGATCACCGCCGACGCGCCGTGTCAAGATGGCATCAGAAACTAGGAACTGAAGCACATCAGTCCCGCATCAAAAACATGGAAGAGCTCAGCCTCTTCCCCACCTATAAAAGGTTCTCTCATCTCTCCTCATTAATTACGCATTTACTACTTACCTACTGTTACTTTGTCAACATAAATACATTGACTAACTTAGGCATCAGAGAAGAGAAGACCGCCCAACGCGGTCTCCCTCTGTATTTCACTTGACAGGTAGCGAGAGCTCTGAGAGTAACGTAAGTGGCGGTTCACCCACTGAACCAGCGTTAACCGAGGTTTAGTTACCGCTGAATCTTAGACATCAACAAAATGAAATAGAAGACGAGAGATGAGAAATTTTGGGTAAAATTGAGAAGAAAATTGGGGAAGACGTCGATCTCGTCTTCAGAGCTGTCATTGTTGTTTCCAGGAAAGCAATTGCAACGATTCTCGTTGGTTTCTTCAATGAAATTCGAAACCATCTTTGACAGCTCCAAAAATTCAAACAGAATCCGAACAGATATTGGATCGGAGTCAGCTGCCTCATTGAGCTTCTTCACGCTCAATCCAGGTTGAGACGATAGCCACCTTTGGGGATGAGGTGGAGGTTGTGAAGATGAGTCTCGTAGACAGCGAGGATCAAAGCGGCATTGGCTGGGGACGAGCGATGGCGAGAGGCTAGGTGCCGTTATCGTTGGAGCTGACATGGGTGTAGCAGTGGGATCTTTAGAGAGTTGCAAGGCGTTAAATTACCCTTCAATTTTTTGAATAATTACACAAGGTTAACAATGTTCATAACGGCATGTACTTATGTTAGGTCGGATTTTGAAGCTCAGACACCGTTCTTCAGTTTTGTAAAGTATAAAAACTTTAATTCTTCCAAACCTCATGTACCGTTCTTAAAATTTTGCCAATATTCAATTCTAAAAGTAAAAAAATCAGACCAAAAATAAAAAATATTAATGTTGCGTTATCAATTACAATTTACATATATCGTTGGAGTCTCAGTGACTTTTTGTAAAGATAACTGTTAAATAGTAATTCATAAAAAGAATTATGCCAATTATCAAAGTAACTTATATGTTAAAAAAGAGGACTTCCTCACGCTCATATGTTATTTTGGTTAATAGAAACAATTTGTTGGGTTGGTAAACACGAAAAAAGATGAAAACCCTATTCGTGCTAGTTCTAGCACTGTTACTAACACCGCCTCCTCGTGCCGCTGATGAACATGTCAGCTCTGGCTGGCTTCCAATCCTAAGTTTTTTGGTCCGATCCTCTTCCTACCTTCTGGTCATGATTCTTTTAGCTCATCATTGGTTGGACCGATCCTTTGGTCGGGTACGTACCTTGTCGTGGTTGCTCGAGGGTGACCTGATTCTCGCTTGCAACCCTCTTTCCAGATCTCTGGGCATGGGTTGCAGCTTGACTGTCTCGAAATTGTTTTGTTCACAATTCTTAATAACAGAGGCGACTCGACACTGTCAGCTTGCTTCTATTCGATGCGAATGCGACGTTGCAAGCTATAGTGGAGGCCAAGACGTGATGCAGGTCTGGCTGAGCTTCTATGGTGTTTTGGGTCCATCTATGGCAACCCCACGGGGGTATCCTGCTGGGAGGAGGCGATGGTTCTGGGAAGTGGTAGGTCGCGACAGGGCGATTCGTGGCAATGGTGGCTATGGGGGCTCTGTGGTTGCTGCCATGAAAGCTATGGACCGTTCTACGATCGGAGGTGGACTGTGGTGGAGGTGCTACTGCCCTAGTGTTTTGGGCCCAAATTGGCTAGGGCAAACTGTTGGGCCCATGCTTCAGGCTCTTGGTAATGGGCTCATCAATGCTATTGTGCGCTAGAAAAAAGTAAAGCGTGATGCGGTCAAGCTCTTCCTTAACGAGTCAATTCGGATCTTCAAGAATGTGGGCAGTTGTGGGGCCTACCTCACCCTACTGTTAGGCCCAACCTCTTTATGGACCGGACAACGATTAAAAATCTCCTAACCCTAGCTGCTTAAAGGGCAAAGGAAAAATATAGGTAGGTATTGTAGGAGCCTATTTACTATGTCTTATTCTCCATAGTTTATAGACTCACTTTAAAAAAGTGAGCGGTTAGTTTAAATATAAATGATATGTTTGTATGTATCACAGTAGTTCTCTTATTACAACTTTTTGATCTGTCTAGTTGAAGGCAGCAAAAAGATATGTAATGACTATCTTGGCTTATATTAATGAAATCCACATTTCTTTCAAATAAAAAAGTAACTTATATGTTTTTAATTTATAATGACATAAGTTTCATTTTTAATTTTGATAATCTGCATTGTTATGTTATTAATTAATATTGATTAAGTGAACTCTAATAATGGAGAACTGGAGACGAAGACTCAATTACAGGAAGATAAAAGTCTTAGCGAATTTTGCTTGATCAAATGGACTGTAGTGGTGTGCTTTGATTTCAGGATTTCAGTCCTCTCCCACCTTCGCTACTTGTCACTTTGTTTTTAACCTCGATAAAGCGTATAAGGGCAACTCCAACCATAGGTTCTATTTGGGGGTGCTATTCTCATTTTAGCACCCCCTTGTTGCACTATTCATATAGTACTCAATTCTCATCTCCAACCATGAGGTGCTATATAGGGGTGCTATTTTCACTATTCTTGACTAAAATATAATATGAGTATAATTTTGATGAATATTATATCAAAAATATGTTAATTTAATTAAATAAGGTAAAAATAAATAATTTAACATTTTATCATAATATTTAAAAATTATTCTTATTAACCCCTTGTTGCACTGTTCCAACGGGTATATTTTTTCCCCTCAATTTTCTGGTAATTTTTTAATTTTTTTGGAACAAAAAGGAAATAATAACTCCTCAATTAATAAGAGCCGTTGATAAGTTTTTTCCCCTCAAATCTGAGCCATCATATTGAAAATGGATCTGTTGAGTAAAAAAAAAAAAGGGGGCACATCAGACTGTCTATATTTAAACCTGATCAATCAGGACCGCCGGTTTCATGACCGTTGGGGGTTCCAACAGTCAGCAGGGGACAGAAAATGCTCGCGGGCCCCACGTTTGCAGATGAAAAAGCCCATCACCTTCTCTCTCCATCTCCTTGGCGCCCGTGCTGACCTTCTTCCCTCAAATGGCGCGCGCGTCTCCTTCCTTCTCCACCCCTGGCGCGTTCCTCCCTCTTTTGGGCTGAGACAGCCCACATGCTGGCCCCCATGAACAGTGCTGAGTCCTGGTCTTGGAAAAGTCTCAAATATGAGACTTCAAATGGCTCCAAGTCTTATATTTATAAGACCATATCCACCAAAAAGCCTTGGTTGGAGATGTAAAGTCTTATAATTGGCCAATTTTGAGTTTGGCACCCCATGGTTGGAGTTGCCCTAAGTTGAGCTATATATATTGGTCTCTACTGTTTAGGTCTGCCCAACATAACATACATTGGTAAGTTCTTGACTTATTAGATCTGTCCTGCTAGGCGGCTCTTGCCTGTTCTCTAACACAGTGATTTGTCAACTCACTTAATTGACGTGTTTCTTGGGGTAAGAAATGAACTCGTCAATGCCTAACCCTAAAATCAAACACCTCTTCAATTTTCCACATGAAAACGAACTAAAACTCTAAAAGCATATACAGATACATGTGATATTGAAATAGGCCCTAGTGCCCAACCGGCAACCACCCATTATGAGTGATTAATTGGTCAATCAAAGCTGCCTTGAAACTACACTATATATACACCCAAAGCTCTGGCATTGACAGAAGTCACATAACGATGAAGACACTTGCCTTTATCATCGTTTCCTAGCTCTGGTGTTAGAGACCTATGCAGATGTTGCCAGCCTCATTACCCCATCTCTTTTCGATCAAATGCTGAAATATCGAAACGATGGGCGCTGCCCTAGCAATGGGTTCTACAAGTATGACGCTTTCATTTCTGCTGCTCGATCTTTCAATGGGTTTGGCACAACAGGCGATGTGGCTACCCAGAAAAAAGAGCTTGCTGCTTTCTTGGGTCAAACCTCTCACGAAACCACTGGTTAGTGTACAGTGTTTAATATCACGCATTATCACTCGAACCAGCCTATATATGATCATAATTAATAATATGGTGATATATTATGTAGGAGGATGGCCAAGTGCACCAGATGGTCCTTATGCTTGGGGATATTGCTTTATCAGGGAAAACAACCAAGACGTGTACTGCACTCCATCAGCCCAATATCCATGTGCTGCCGGCAAAAAATATTACGGCCGAGGACCAATCCAACTTACTCAGTGAGTTTCTCTTTCGAACCAAATAGTGATATACCATAATTACTAATTAAATACCAATTAGGGTTTAGTAGCGCATGAGACTCACTCAAATGTGTGATATATGCATGTCATTTGTTGATCACCGACCGTGATTCATTGTCATGATACTGACTCGTTCACTTTCTTAGCAACTACAACTATGCTCAAGCGGGTAGAGCAATCGGAGTGGATCTGATAAACAATCCAGATCTAGTAGCCACAGACCCGGTTGTATCATTCAAGACAGCTATATGGTTTTGGATGACCCCTCAAGGAAACAAACCATCAAGTCACGACGTCATTACCGGTCGTTGGAATCCATCTGCTGCAGATAGATCGGCGGGTCGGGTCCCTGGATATGGAGTGATTACAAACATAATTAATGGCGGACTTGAATGTGGGCATGGTCAAGATGATAGGGTAGTTGATCGGATCGGGTTCTACAAGAGGTACTGTGGCATATTGGGAGTGAGCACGGGGGACAACTTGGACTGTAACAATCAAAGACCATTTTAGGGAAAATGCATGGGATCTAATAAGACATTATCCATCTGCCAAATAAATAAGGTCGTATGATTCCTATCTAAGAATAGGGAATAAGATACTTCATACTTCGTTCTATGTATCAGGACATTTCTCGTTTTCAATCAATAGAAGAAAAAACGTATTTCTTCCTCAAAGTTTTCGCATGGAGTACATCTGTAGAACTTTGTACATGGTACGTTAACTCTATTCCAATGAACTGAAAGGTTATTGATTATGTTTTTTTTTAATCAATCCATCAATGATTGTCATTAAATCTCAACCTAGAATAGTCGTTACATATATCTCTACTGCCAATGGCTAGACAGGCAAGATGTGAGGTTGTGGGGGTACCACGTTGATACATGATGATAAACCACTCATTATATAACTGGTGCTGATAGGTCCCTAAAAGAAATAGGAAATTATTAGGAAAAAAACCAAACTAAATAGTGGCTCAAATGACTCTAGAGAAAAATAGTCCTAGGCCCAACAGTAAAGGCCTAACTACAGCTCCATCTCCACACACTTGCACCACACCGCTCAACTCCTCTGCTGGACACCACAGCCACGACACCCTGCATACGTTCCGCCACTCCAACTTGCCTTTTGGCCTTAGCCACGTGCCATGACACGCCGCACAACAACCGCTGTCACAAACCCCACAACCAATAGGAAAAACAATGGCCCTAGAAAGCAGACAGTACAAACCCCTGTATTCGAGCCTCCATCTGACTCCATCATGATGCTCTCGTTACCTCAGTCGTCTAGAAACAGAAACTAGATCTCGTCGACTCCACTACCAGTGACCTCAAGCGGCCCACCTACAACAACGCTTCAACTAGCACACAGCCAGCACCACCACAATGCAACCATCGAACCAGCTATCTCAAGAAACCAAGGCTTAGAACTTCCTCTATCTGAAGGGAAGTTGACCGCCCTCGAATAAGGAGATTTGCAAAACTAGCAAGGGTGTTTTTGCGGCGAGGGAGTTTTTCCTCTCTTTAGGGTTTAGAAAAGGGCAATGATATAGGGCCTCAATGAGGCCTAAGATTTATGGCCTCAAATCCTAGGTGTCATGTCATGTAAGCAAATACTAATTTTATTTTCAATTTCACATAATATATCTTGCCACATCATACTATTGCAACACCAACTTTACCCTTTTATATTTCCTTTTAGATGTTAGGCGTGAATCAATTCATTAATGAATTTAATTAGGTGACGAAAAAAAAATCAGCTATTAATTATGCATTAATTTAAGAGATATGTCTACAAATTCTTTAACCAATATTTTTCTTCATTTATTTAAATTCTTTCCTATAATTTTTCTTTCCAAATAGCATAAATATATTGAATTAGGTGTCAAGAAATAGGTAATAACTTTATTGATTAATTTCATCCAAAAAAATAGCATTAATAAATTGAATTTGGAAAATACGTATGTCTAAATTAAGAGGTAAGAAAAAAAAATGCATATTAGTAGCATTCATTAATTATCATCTACAATCTAAATATAAGGAAAATAAACAAACAGAAAATAATAAACTAAAATATAACGTTTAAACCCTAGCTACATAAAGACAAGAGAATGAACATAAGAACATATATAATGATATAACTATGTATTTTTCACATTATATTTTCAAAATTTACAGAAACGCAACAAAGGATGAACTCAAATACATATATTATGCAAATCTATTGATCAAATGTATGTGCAAATCTATTGATCAAATGTATGTGCAAATCTATTGATCAAATGTATGTGCAAATCTATTGATTGAATTACATGAAATTTTTTCTATTCTTGACATTGTTATTTAAATCTAAGCATGAGTGTAATGAAAAGAAAAAAAAAAGACAATAATTTTTTCTTTTAGAAAAAAAATCAAAATAACTTGGAGTCATTAGATTTTGGAAGGCTAAAATTGTATTTTTCTCAAGAATTACACGGCATGATTTGACAAATAGGTGATGTGTGTAGGTGACATGACATGACACCTAATATTGAGGCCATAAATCTTAGGCCTCATTGAGGCCACAAATCATTTTCCATTATTATATTAGGCAGTTTTGTCAGACCTAAATTTCAGTAGCTCAAGTCATATGCCGAATTGATGTCTAGAAAAAAAATGGTAATAGATTTGAGTGGGGATAGCATTATTGATAGCAATTGAGTGTTTGGAAATTGTTTTGGAACAACGAATGATCTCAAGTCAATTTTGGAAAAACTTTTAAGCAGGTCTTACAAAACGCAATAGTATGGTCGCATGTGTCTCCACTTTTGTAATGTATTTAAGGCCATGTTTGGTTCGAAGAAAGTAAGCATCAGGAAAGAAAATCTTTTTTACGTTTGGGATGCAAAAGGAAATGAAATACTTTCCTGAAGGAAATGAGGAAATTGGTTTCCTTCCAAATACCAAAAGAATCTCTTTTCCCCCTTCTTTCTTTCAATTTATTACTCACAATACATTATTTTATTTTATTAATTACAAACTTTTTAACAACTTTCCTCATAACTTTCCTAATATTACCAAACATCGGAATGAAAAGTTCTTGGGAAATTTCATTTCCCTTCCCATGAGAAAGACAAAGGAATTATTTTCCTTTCTGTGAACCAAACGAGGTCAAGGAGACTATTTCTGGTGGCTTTCTCTGGGTACCTCACACAGAATGCTATACCGCCTGGGGCACCGATTGGCTCCTAAATCCTGTGTCAAGGACACAACGTTACATGAATAAACCGTACCGGACGGTCTATACCTCTCCGATGCCTGAGTGAGAAACTAATAGCTGTGTAGAATAAATCGTGGATCAAGGAGTTCTTACCTGTCAAAGGTGGTTGTGCTATAATCTTTATATTCAAGCGTGGGAAGGGAGTCTCCCCTATCCTCGATGTGGGACACAGGTTCTTCTGATGCCATATCAGTCTTGTATTTGTAAAGATAGATGGGCTGTGCTGGCCTTGCCCCGGGCCCGGGGTGGCATCTTATGTGAAGCCTGCCATGGTAGGGTGTGAACCAGGCCCATGGCGTAGTACCTGGGAGTACCGATGGGGCTCAGGGGCTAGTGCTAAACCTAGTTGAGACTCCCTAGTATGTACAAGTCCCCCAAGTTCCCGTTCAAGATGTTTCTTGGGTGGGGACTTATTATTTTAGTCTCAAGGTTTGGCACTAGTGTGCCTATAGGTAGTCCCCCAAGTTCCCTCAGAAGAGAAATCTTGAGCGGGCTACGCTGTAGGTAAGCCACTTTCATGGGACAATGAGGTTGTGCTCCGATACCCGATGGGGTAGAAGATTTGAGCCTCCGGTACCCAATGGGGTGGAGAGAACTTGGCTCCGATACCCGATGGGGTAGAAGATTTGAGCCTCCGGTACCCAATGGGGTGGAGAGAGCTTGGCTCCGATACCCGATGGGGTAGATACTTTGAATCTCTGGTACCCGATGGGGTAGGCGTTGCATGTCGGCCACGTGGGCAGACTAGGTTGTGCAATAAATGCCCGTCCCTTCTTCTGCTGAGGCTTCGAGAAATGGGAGAACGCGTGGGACACGTGTAGCGATCCTACGGCAGAGGTCGTTTCGGTTTCGACGGTCTTAATGCATTGGAGATTGAATTTAAGAGGGAAACTGACTGTTTTCCACTACTAGAATAAAGTTCATAGACATCAGTTAGGAACTGATGTCTAATAAAAAAATTTCCGATGTCTTAGTGGGTGATGTTAAAAATCATGAAAACTTAGACATCGGTTGTTAACCGATGTTAAAAATGACTCCAGACATCGGTTCCTTTTAAACAACCGATGTTAAAAATGACTCCAGACATCGGTTCCTTTTAAGCAACCGATGTTAAAAATGATTCCAGACATCGCTTCTTTTTAAGCAACCGATGATTAAAATTACTCCACACATCGCTTATTTTTAAACAACCGATGTTTAAAATGCTTCTAGACATCGCTTCCTTTTAAGGAACTGATGTACATTTTCTTTACTAACATCAGTTTACAATCTACTATTATAGAACTGATGTTCTTAGTCATTTATAACATCAGTTTTTTTTTTTTCATGTAGTTGTCTTTTCGTTCTTCTTGTTTCAATTTCTAGTTTAAAGGTGATTTGCTCCCTATGTGCATAAATCAGTTTCTTCACTAGAAAAATATCACAATGAGAATACAAGTTGTTAACAAAGAAAATTCTCATTAATACTATTTTTAATAAAACAAGTACAAAGAGTAGGGAGAAGGGGACATATGGCCTAAACTTCTCCATATACTTCCTTATATACAATCCATCGTACTTGTAAGGATATCCTTCCCCATTCTGTAAGTTAGTCACTTAACAATTTTCTGTCAGCCACCGCACCATTCTAGGCATTCTCTTAACACTCAAAGCATAACTGCATTAAAATGTATTCTATATAGATCTATCTATATATATATATGCGCATGTTATATAAACCCTTCAGATGTAAATGAGATCCAGAATGACCAGAAATAAGGGATTATCAACTCTAACCATCTGGGCCTTGATCTCTGCTTGTAACGTTTCCACGTTAGATTTTAGTTGGTCAACAACGCTTCTCTGGAGGACAAGCAAACAGAAGAAAGTTAGATTGAAGCAATGACATGTTTAATGACCTTTCTAGCGGAGGTCATAACTATTGTCCAACAAAACATATAATGATATTTTTATGAGAAAGCAGACATAAAATAATACCACGCTGTATATCCATGCGTCATATATTACATGCTGCTACTAATGCACAGACAAACAAAACAGATACACAAATATACTACCCCGAAATATCATGTTATGCAGCCAAACCTGTTGGTTATAAGTCTCTGTCAAAGAAGAATTTTTAGAAGCCAATGACTCAGCTAAAGCACGTGAAGCCTCGAGTGCTCGTTGCAAAGAAAACTTTTCTTATGTCAAATCTTCAATGTGCTGCATAACATGAAACGACAAATGCAGAACATACATTATCAAAAAATTATTCCAACCAAATGAGCTCAGTAGACCAAATTTACCATTAAATTTAAATGTACAGAAAGCAAAAGTGTTAATTAAAGCTTTCTCTTTGCCAGTATTCCAACCTAAGATCTTCCACAAAAAGACAGAATAATTGCTCACAAACTATAATTCAAACACAGAATGGTAATGAAACTTAATTAACTATATGACTAAAGAAACTTGGCAAATAATGATTTAGAAAGATGAAATCATCTCACTAAAAAAAAAGGCCAAATGGATCAGGTGTTTATGTCCTCAAGCAAAGAGAGGTATTCACTCCAGTTTCTTAGATAGGAACATTTTGGACTAACAAAAGTCATAGATTTTGTGGTCCCTAATTTCGTTATGGTTTGGTTCTGAAGTCTCAGAGAGAACATGCATGGGTAGCTTCATATCTCGTTGAAGCAATTAAGCCGTGGTACTTGAATAACTTGATCGAACACTCAATGAAGCAATTAAGCCAACCACTTGGCCAAACTTATAAATTCAATGGCACACTTAAGGGATGCTTGGCAGTAGCTAGCTGGCAATTCTATATTAGAAATGAAAGTTGATTCAAGTAAAAAAAAAAAAAAAAAAAGAACCTCCAGACCTTCTTACAACGTCCAAGCAATTTCAGCTTTGAGAAGAATTCCTCAAATTTTGAGGTTCAATATCACACATTCAACAATTGCTTAACATTTTGATCTTTCTATCAAAACAGAGTTATCACTTCTTCAATCTTCATGAAATACACTTGATTTTGACGTAACGTGACATTGAATCTAAAATCCATGAACTTGTTCTATGATTTTGTCTCCCCTTTGTTATCATTGTTACTCTTTGTTTCTTTTCTGGGTAAAGTCTATTATTACTACATATTCAACATATAGTATTCATGAATTAGCTAAGAAGTTATTTGGGAAAAAAAAAAAAAAAACCAAACAAAGATTTAAGATTAATACAGCCAACTTTAAAAGATTTTGAGATTCGAGACAAACAAAATGAGGTAAACTTGAGACAAACAAAATGAGGTCAACTTAAAATGCTAAAGACTTATATAATGGTAAGAGCATATGTGGGGGCGCGGCTACTAAATCAACCTATATATGTGTAGTGTGCCGACCCTGATTTCACTGATACATTAGATGGTTTGAATTCATGAATAAATTCACACCTTGAAATGGACAGCTAGCATAGCTTGTTCAAATGGACAGCTAGCATTAGTAGCAGCATTTGGCTTGAGGACAAATGGATCACAGTGACCAACTACTTAAATGCTTGAGGACATTTTTACACTCTAATTAGATACATGTATATATATTTTAAATGGAGAAGAAATGGAAACAGTGGACATTGTAAAGATTCACCAGCAGATAATAATAGAACACAGTACCTGTTCCAAAGCTGCAAAATCATCATTTTGCTTAGATGAATAGAACTCGTGTTTTCTGTCCACTCTACTTTCAACTATTGGCCTCTGCTGGTCCACCCTAGCATTAGTTTTCCTTCTCCAAATCTGAAAGTTACAGGATCACCAAAGTCTGCAGTACCACCACACATGCTTTTCCTAACTTCTTGAGCAGACTCTCTTGCACCGGTACTAGGTAAAAACATAAGTCTGATATGAATCTCATAACATAAATCCAGTCAGAATCTTACTCCAACCAAACGAATCAGAGATATTGTAAACAAAAACTACAATTATTGCCACATGCTTACAGTTCAGCAATCACAGATAACAAAACCTACACATGTCAAACCCAAATACCCATAATTTTAAACTAAAAAACCCAGTTAAAAGATTCAAACTTTATCATGAAAAACATAAACACAAACCATTATCAAATCCCAGAACACTTCACCCTCATCTTGGTTTTGGTTTTAAAGAGTTGAATTTGGCTTTCATTGTGTTAGATAAGAAATTAGCAGAGTACAGGATCCTGAATTAGCAGAAATTTTTACCTCAATTACAGCTAGAGCTCCGAAGAGGACCACAGTACTAGACCAGAGAAAAGCACAGACGAGAAAGAGGAGGAGATAGAAACTGGATCTGGAGGACTCTGTTTCTTTTGTCATCGATCTCCAACCATCAAGGTAGACTCACCGGAGCCACCATCTTCTTTGCCTTCCTCCGACGAGTCAACGCTAGGCTGCTCGTCCTTTGGCCACGACTAGAAGCATGGCCACACAGCTCCGTCCAGTCCACCTCCGAGCTGACGACAAACAAATCTATTTGTTTTCTAGGGTTTTGTGGTTTGGGTCGATTCGGATGGGTCGCTACTGAGTGAGAGAGAGAATCGTTTTCTAGAGTTTTGTGTTTTGTTTCGATCAGGACATAGAGAGAGAGAGAGAGAGAAAGAGGAGGAGGAGAGGGATAGAGACATAGAGTTTCGGGGAAGAGCAGGGCAAATGGGTCGCTACTGAGTGAGGAAACGGACCAAGTCTAATTTTGTTCCCGCTTGCACTTTCCTTTAACTTTGGCTTTCCGCGTGTTTTAAAATTTTTGAACCAAATTTTAGACATCAGTTAACAGTAAAAACTGATGTTAATTATATAAATAGAAATCGGTTTTTCAGAAACCGATGTTAAAATAATTTTTTACATCGCGTGAAATCTTAACCGATTTAAATGACGTGATGTCTATTATCATATTTCTAGTAGTGTTCCCTCACTTTTCGCGAAAAAGAAGCTCGAGAGATTTGGAAGGTTTGCAGCGAAGAGAAAGGGAGAACCAAGGGAGAATTGTGAGTGCCTGTGGAGTGAGATCGATCGTCTGCCGAGGAAAAGGTTAGATCTCTCTCTGCCTGTGGATTTTACCTATTTTCTTGCTAGGTCTGCTTCTGTTACTGCCAAGGCAGTTTTCTGTTTGTGTTTGTGTTTATGTTGCTCTTGTTTGCATAAATATAGAAACAGGCAATGCCAGTGTCATTGTTGTGTTGTTTTAGATTATTTGGGTTTGCTTCATTTTGTGGGTTTTGGGTTTTGGGTTGAATTTCTGGGTTTTCCTTTGAATTTCTGGGTTTTGGATAGGCTAACCCTTGTGCTTCTGGTTCCAGATATAGCAACATTTGAGGTCCCCTGTACCGTAGTTAGGATGGAATCAGAAGCCAGGGGTGGGGATACGGGATCGTCGTACCAGTCTTCTGCCAGGCGAGCTGAAATGGACATCGACTGGTACCTAGGCTGGGTAGACCAATTAGCGGAGAACACGGGGTCCTCGACTGGGGTGTTCTCGGAGAGTAGTGGGGAGTCCGACGAGGGTGAGAGCGAGGGTGGATCTGCAGAGGCCCCGATAGTTACAGTGGCCATTCCCGAGGGCATTCCGAAGCCGAGGTACACACTTGTGGACGGGACCTTATGCGACGAACCTGGGAGAAGCATGACGATGAAGGAGATCGTAGACATGCGGCTGAAGTGGGGGATACCGGACGCAGTAGAGCTTAGGCCTCTTAGGGATGGGGAGATGGCCGCGAATCCTGCCCCGGGGTGGGTGGCGTTGCACGAGAATCAGCTCCACCAAGGGTTATCGCTACCCCTGCCCCGGTGCCTACAGTATCTGCTGCGGATGCTGAACCTGTCACCGGGGCAGCTAACCCCGAATGCCGTTCGCCAAATATATAGTATGATGGCCATGTGGGACCTGTGCCAGCAAGGGTGGCCTTCCATAAATGAGTTCCGGGCGGTACACCGGGTATTGTACTCTAGGAAGTAGTCTTGTGCGGGTACGGTGACCTTTGCCGCTAGGGATTACGAGCCGCTAGTTACCGATATGCCTACCTCGATGAGCAAAAGGTGGAGGAACAAAGTGTTCCTAGCTGGTGGGCGGTGGCAGATAAAAAATAAGAAGTGGCAGCTAACCGGTACTTTCCAAGCTATCGGGGACCAGTCCTATACGCTATCCGAAGTAGAAAAGAAGAGGATAGCCCGGGTATATGCCGTGTGGTCAGAGAAAGAGAGGAGCTCTTATAGGTTCATCCGGCACTCTATACTTTTTAGGCTAGGGTTAGGGTGGCTCCCCGGTAAGGGACTTATTATACTATACGTATATGTAGTAGTTTTTTTTTTTTTGTTTTTTTTTTTTTTTTTTTTTTTTCGCTCGTCCTTCTTACTTTCGACTAATCTTTGAACTGGTTGCAGTGAAAGCCCCGAAGAGGAAACCCCGGAAAGGCAAGGAGGAGGACAGGATGGATGATGCTCAACTGATGGACATGCTGATGAGCCAGGGAGAAGATGCCCTGCACATCAACGTCGACCTAGGGTCGAAAGGCACGAGTCGGTCTATCGAAGAGACCCTTTTGGAGATAACCGATGAGGGATACGGTGAACCTGATCCCGACGCTCCTGTAACCCACGCCGTGCAGCCCTCCATGGCCGATGTCATTACTATAGATGACACCAGGGTGGGAAAAGTACCGGCCTCAGTGCCTATTTCCTCTCGTTCCACTGGGAGCGATGAGGCGTTACTCCCCGGTGAGAAGAAGAGATCCCACAAGCACCGGCATCGAACTGATAAGGAGGTGACGTACACTGGCCGGGATGTCCAGGGTACTGGTGCAAAGAGGCAGAAGAAAGGTCACCCGGGATCAGGGCCGTCGCCTTCTCTTGGCCTGTTATCTCCCGCCGTTCCGGTAATCCCCAAGAAGCCCATCAAGCAGCTGCTGAATGAATACGGGGTTGCCGATGAAAAGTTCGTGCGGTCCATGCTTGGGGATCTGAAGGATATTGACCTCGACCGGGTTCGAGCCAAAGATAATACTCCCCTGGAGAATCGCCGTCTCACCCGGGAATCAATGATGCGGGTATGTCTTGTTTTATTTTCTCTATACCTTTTTTGTTATACGTTTTAATCGGTGTACCTGCAGGCACTCTTCAATGTGTACGCCATCGACGCCAGCGAGGAAGATACTCATCTGAAGGAGGAGGTTAGCAATCTCTCCGGGCAGGTGAAGTATCTTCATGGCGAGAAGGCCAAGCTGGAGAAGGAGCGGGACTCATTGAGGGTTGAGATGGCCGCCTCTAAGCAGCGGATTGCGGAGCTTGAGGGTGAGGTTGCTGAGGCGCGGGAGGAGGTAAAGAACTCCCTGGACTCCGAGAAAAAGGCTGCAGAGTCTGCCGTCTCATGGAAGGAGAAGGCAGACTCTCTGGAGGATCGCCTTCCCGCGGAGAGGCACGAGGCCGTGGAGGAGTACAAGTCCTAGGATGAGCTTATCTCTATGCTGGCTGCTGCCCAAGATAAGGTTGTCATCATGAAGTTTAAGGAGTGGGTGGCGGCCGGGTACTTAGATGAAGCCAAATTTAGGCGGGGTCTCCTGGAGAAAAGGAAGAAGGAGCGGGAGGCGCCGGCCAAGTCCGGTGCCTGTGGGTCTCAGAGAACCGATGGAGATCGGTTGTAAAATTTTTATTTATTTTTTTTTTTTTTGAACTATTGTCTAATTTTGTCTGGTAGTCCAGGATTTTTGTGAATGGGAACATCCTTGATTTGAATGGGAATTAGAAAGGAATTAAAATTTCTAGGATTTTCGTACCTTTGAGCATTTGTTTGCATCACTTATTACCGGAATAAAGTAACTGACAATAGCTATGTCCGGGAATGTCCGGGGTAGGTAAAAAAAATGCTAGAAATGGTCTGAATAATTCATTTTTCCATTGAAATACCACACGGTGGTTAAATACAGAATGAGTACCCGATGGGTAGCTTGTCATAGCTGTATGTCCAAAAAGCAAAAGCTAGGACAAGATGCTCCCGGAGCTACTTGTAATAGTACCGCAGGCGCTGGGTATTCCATGGATGCCTGGAAACGACCCCGTTCATATCCCGGATGAAAAAGGTTGCGGGACCTACTTCTTCAATGATCTCGTAAGGCCCTGTCCAGGATGGATCCAGTCCCCGGGGTTCTGGGTAGACTTGCTTCATGACCCAGTCCCCCAATTTTAATGTCCGGGACTGTACCTTGGCATCGTAGTAACGAGCTATCCTCCGCTTGTTTGCCAAGTTATGCATATGTGCCACTTCTCTTCGTTCCTCGAGTAAATCAGCATCGAGGTGTAGGCCATCTGAGTTGGTACCCGCATCGAAGTATTCGATCCGGGGACTCTGGATTTGTGTTTCAATAAGGAGTACTGCTTCTGATCCAAAAGCCATGCAGAAAGGGGGGGTCTCGCCCGTGGCCTCCGTTGTCGTGGTTCTGATAGCCCACAACACTTCCGGGAGCTTAGCGGCCCAAAGACCCTTGGCTTCGTCAAGCTTCTTTTTCAGTATTTTCTTGATTATCTTGTTGACAGCTTCGACCTGACCGTTTGTCTGGGGGTGAGCCGGGGAAGCATAGAGGATCTTAGTGCCGAGGTTCTGTGTGTAAGTCCTCAACTCATCATTGTCAAACTGGGTACCATTGTCCGTGACTATGGTATCCGGGACTCCAAACCTGCAATAGATGTTCTTCCATAGGAAGTTCTTGACTTTTTCCGTGGTGATGGCGATGAGAGGTTCTGCCTCTACCCACTTTGTTTGGTAGTCCACGGCAACGATGGCGTATTTGAACTGTCCCACTGCCGTGGGAAGTTTACCAATCAAGTCCAAACCCCACTGACAGAACGACCATGGTGCAAGGAGGATGGAAAGGGCGATGGGCGGTGCTCGTGGGATATTTGCGTACATTTGGCATTTGTGGCAAGAACTGGATATAGTTTGAGCCAGGGCCGACATGGTTGGCCAGAAATATCCTGCTCTTAGGGTCTTGTGTGCGAGAGATCGAGCTCTGGCATGGTTACCACATACACCAGCGTGAATGTCCGTCATTATTTTGTGACCTTCCTCCAGTGTCACACACTTCAGGTTGGGAAAGCAATGTCCTCTTCTGTAGAGTTTGTCATTCATGATCGTGTATCGAGCTGACCTTAGCTGCAGTCTTCTGGCCTCGACCTTATCATCCGGTGCTAGGCCATCAACCATGTATTTCAAAATTGGGTCAATCCATGAAGCTTTGTGATCCATCGAAAATATTTCTGACACCGTTTTGGAAGTGCTAGGTCCCGTTTTGGAAGTTCTGTCTGGGAACTGCTCTGACAGCACCACCTCTTCAATGTCTTCTACGGCACCGGGCCGTTCTTCGTCCAGGTCGGTATCAGCCCTGGGATCCTCGTATCTGTCCAACAGAGGGTTAGTAGCTACGTGCAACATTTCAGACTTTCCCTTACCGCGGGATACAGTTAGAGAATAACATTTCCTTGCAGCGGCCTGATCACCCCGGATCGTAGCCGTGCCGGCCGGGGTCGGTACTTTCATCATCAACATGTGACCTGCTATGAAGGTTTTCAGACGCCAAAGTGCCGGTCGGCCCAGGATACCATTATAGGACGAGACGCAGTCCACTATGATGAACTCTGTTTTGATGGTTGAATAATTTGGACTTTCACCTATCGTGATCGATAGGTAATCTGATCCGAGTGGTTGGATGATGTCTCCTGAAAAACTAATGAGGGGCTCATTATCTTATGACAGTTTGGCTCTTCCTCTGTTCAAACCTTTGTATGCATCGCGAAATAATAGGCTAACCGAGACCCCGGTGTCTATGAGCACCCTGGACATTATGTAGTGGTCCATTTAGAGTGTGATTAGGAATGGATCATCATGGGGCATCCTCAGATCGACTTCCTCCTCCTGCAGGAATGTCACCGATGTCCACCTGGTGCCACTGTTTTGCTGCGGGGCCTGGTGGAAGTTGAAAACTTCCGGACGGCCGAAACTAGAATTTCGTTTCTTCCCCTGGGAGGGCAACTCTTTCGGACCCCCACCGTGGATCGTGAATATCTGGCCGTATACGTCGACCGCTCTTATCTCCTTAGCAGGTAGGTATCGTTGGAGCTTGCCCCTCTGAATGAGGGACTCGATGGTATTTTTTAAAGCAACACACAGATTGGTATTGTGTCCTGCATCCTCGTGGTAAGTGCAGAATTTTCCGGTATCCTGCTGGGTAAGTTTGCTCTTCGGGAATTTCCTTGGGGGTGGTCCCGGTATCTCATCCCTGTTTTCGTTCCATATAGTCTCGTATGAAGCGTTCAGGATTGTGAACACCTCATACCGGGGTGGTGGTGGTGTCTTTGGACCCTGCTGTGCCTTTTGCTCCCGGGTAGGGTGGGTGTTCCCGTAACTGTTCGACCTGGACGAGGATTCTTTGCTTCTTTTGCTCGAGGTATGGGGTGACCTATCATGACTGTGGACCCACTCCCTCTTTCGTGGCTCATCCCTAATCGTCGAAGTCGATGTGGAAAATCTTAACTCTGGTCTGGGCGTGTCTCCGTGTGTTTCGAATTCGGCCTGAGCATGTCTGATGGCAGTGGCCATCAGTTCGTCGTAGCTAGCTGGAGGATTATGGTTGATCCTGTAGAGAAATTATCCTCGCCTTAGGCCCCTCCTGAAAGCCAGCTCAGCTAGTTCCTTATTGAGGTCCCGGCACTTAGCGGTAGCTGCTTGCCATCGATTTACAAAAGACTTCAGGGTTTCATCTTCTCCCTGCTGGACCTTCAGTAGGCCCTTCGGTGTGTGTATCCCATCAGTGCGTAAGATGAATCGAGCGACAAATTTGTCAGCCAACTCCTTAAAATTCCCTACAGAATCGACCGGCAGTTCGTAGAACCAACTTAAAGCCTCCCCTGACAGGGTTTCCTGGAACATGTTACAACACACTTCGTCCGTATATCCCTTGGCGTTTGTTTGCGATCGGAAAGCTTGTAGATGTTGGTAGGGATCTCCAACTCCCGTATAGTCAATTTTCAGTGGTTTCGATGTATTCGCTCGAATGGCTCCCCTAACATGTTGGGTGAAAGGCCCCGGGCGGTCCTCGTAACTTTTCATAGCTCTCCAGGTGTCTCTATTTTCCGTGGCCTGTACCCTTGCCTGCAGGGCATGCAAGGAGTTGCTCATTTGTACGAGTAATGCCGTGTTTGCGTCGGGTACCGGCGTGATACTGTGAACTGGCTGTGGTAACGGTGGTGGTGGTACATGCCTCAAGCTTTCAGGGAATAAGTCTACCGGTACCTGGATTAACCTCTGGCTGCCCTCCGTAGGAGGTGCTGGTGCGGTGCTGGTGTTTCCCGTTATCGGGGCAGCGTTCAGGTCTGCTAGCTTGGATGCTCTAGCCAGGGCCTGAGTAAGTGCCTCGTTGTGCTGGTGCCTCCTGTCTAGTGCTCGGGCCAGCGCTGTGTTTTCATCTTCCAAATCCTGCATTCTCTGTTGCGTGAGGCGGTTTGTTTCCCTATCGGTACTTCGTTGTTCCCGATCGATCCTGGACTGCTCCTTGAAGGCTGCGATCTCAGCTCGCATAGACTCTAACTCCGATACTGGAGTCACCTGATCCGGGACTATTGGGTCCAAGGATCCGAGACCATGGATTTCCTCCCGAACAGGTGGCGCCTCTGCTGATGAAGTTCCCGGGAAGAATACAAGTACCCGGGCGACACTTCTCCCCTCACCTGTCGCTTCTGGCTCACTCATATCTGTAGTCCCCTATCTGGCGCGCCAATGTTTCTGGTGGCTTTCTCTGGGTACCTCACACAGAATGTTATACCGCCTGGGGCACCGATCGGCTCCTAAATCCTGTATCAAGGACACAACGTTAGATGAATAAACCGTACCGGACGGTCTATACCTCTCCGATGCCTGAGTGAGAAACTAATAGCTGTGTAGAATAAATCGTGGATCAAGGAGTTCTTACCTGTCAAAGGTGGTTGTGCTATAATCTTTATATTCAAGCGTGGGAAGGGAGTCTCCCCTATCCTCGATGTGGGACACAGGTTCTTCTGATGCCATATCAGTCTTGTATTTGTAAAGATAGATGGGCTATGTTGGCCTTGCACCGGGCCCTGGGTGCCCGGGGTGGCATCTTATGTGAAGCCCGCCATGGTGGGGTGTGAACCAGACCCATGGCGTAGTACCTGGGAGTACCGATGGGGCTCAGGGGCTAGTGCTAAACCTAGTTGAGACTCCCTAGTATGTACAGAGACAGTATATATCCACTTGTTAACTATGGAGGTGGGAATG
Organism: Rosa lucieae; assembly: GCA_024704745.1. Classification (NCBI taxonomy): domain Eukaryota; kingdom Viridiplantae; phylum Streptophyta; class Magnoliopsida; order Rosales; family Rosaceae; genus Rosa; species Rosa lucieae. Next base: position 9,039,062 of record CM045493.1, read on the forward strand.
ATAAGTGCAGTAGCGGAACATGAGTAGCAGAACTGGACATGAGTACAAGTGCAGTAGCAGAACTTGACAAGTATGAGTGCAGCGAGTGCATTAGCAGGAATAGATGAGTGCAATTGTAGGATTAGGTGATGAGATGAGAGTAGTAGGAGGGTGAGGTCTTGTGATGTAATATAAAGAAATTATTCTCAAGGAAAAAAAAAAGTAATATAAACATATTATTCTCAAGGAAAAAAAAAGTAACATAAAGGGATTATTCTCAGAAAAAAAAAAATTAGAAATCAAAAGAAGTAATTAAGGGTAAAAAAGTAAATTAACTCATGACATTTGACAAGTGGAGAGCAGATTGTCCTTATTTGTAAGATTTACTCATTATAAAATGATTAGAAGTTAAAAGAAGTAGTTATGGGTAAAAAAGTAAATTAACTCATGATATGTGGCAAGTGGATAGCACATTGTCCTTATTTGTAAGATTTAGTCCTTATATGTTTAATTTAATCTTTAAATGATGTATTTGTTAAGTCATCTTTTGTCAATAACTTATATGTAATTTGTTACTCAAAATTTGCTTAAACTCAAGCTTGGTAACTAAAGTTTTTTCTTTTCATCACTTGTGCAACATTTAGTAAGTTTTTAGTTAATTAAAAATAAAATGATTAACAAATCAAACCGGTTGATTCTCCACTCACTAGGTTACTGAATTTTTTTATAGAACATGTACAAATAGAAAATGCATGAAAATTGGAAATATTTTTTGCACAATCCCTTTGTTAACATCAACATAAGTTGTGTTTCATATGATCAAAAATGAAAAGAGGCTTGGGACCATGCATGGTCTTTCCTTCATAAGTGAGAAGTTGTGAGTTCGACTCACGAATGACTCTTTTAGTATTTGAGTTGTTTATCTGATAATATATATATATATATATATATATATATATACAGATCCTATCCAGAGCGAGGTTGGGGTTTAAGGTCACTTTTTTATGTCACATTTTCACATCTCGACCGTTCAGTTTTTAGCTACTAATGTATAGATCATCTCTGCAAAATTTCAGCTAAATTGATAGTCGTTAAGGCATTGATAACTGTTTTAAAGCTAGTATGGTTCAGGTTTGACAGATTCAGTTCGTCCATTAGTTTAAACGAGTTAGATACCTTCAAGATCATCAATTTGGCTGAAATTTTGTAGAGATGATCTATACATTAGTACCTAAAAACTGAACGGTCAAGATGTGGATATGAGACCAAAAAGTGGCACTAAACTCTAACCTCACTCTGAAATTTCAAAGCGAGGCCTCACTCTAGATAAAATCTGTATATCAGATCCTTAGGCAACCTAACCCTAATTGATCAAACATTCAAGACATTAGGCCGAAATCTTAGGTAGAAAGTGACCCACATCATCATAAATATAAGTTGGATCAAATGACTGTCATTTTCTTTCAACCGCAAGCTTTTCAATCTTGGGACTTTGAAAACTGGCTTTGCCTTTCAAGCCTCAAGATTTGGACCTACCCATAAAAATACCCGAACCTGACTAGGTCGCCCATGACTTGTCGGGTTCCCGGGTATGGTATGATCATTGACATTGACATAGTCAATGGCGGAGTTGAGTGTGGGCGTGGTGCGGATGATAATGTGGCTGATCATATTGGGTTCTACAAGAGGTACTGTGACGTATTCGGAGTGAGCCCTGGGGATAACTTGGACTGTTATAACCAAAGGTAGTTTTAGGGAAAGTTTCCATTTTGGAAATAATGAAAGAATGTAGCTTGCCAAATTATGGTTTAGCCAACTACTAAGAACGAGAAATAAAATAAGGTAAAATTCCCTATAATATATAAGAAAATTGCTTTTCTGAATAGTATTTTATTTATTACACTTCCACCTCAGTATATAGTGTTTCCTTTGTTAGTAGCCGATCAGAAAATCTTTTAGATATGATTTTACATCCCATAGTGAAAACAAATACTTTTATGACACGTTTACTTACTTGAGTGGAAAAAAATCATGAATCGGAGAACTGAAATGAGAGAAGGAATAAATCGGTATGAGAATATTTCATTTCCATTAAGATGTTTACTTACAATATGAAATTAGAATAGGAATCCAACTGAATACAGTTGATGTACGTTGTTTATTAATGTTCATGAATTGGAATTAAAACTAGTTCGATTACTAAAATACTCCTACAAAAAATAAATGTCCATGAGACAGTTATATATTTATAGGGTTACGGGTAATTTGGTGTTATTGAAAACATGTAAGGATATTTTGGGTAAAAAATATAATGCATTCATGAGTCTTTGATTCCTAAACTCATACCTTTGGGTATCAAACTCTGAATTATTCAGGAAACTATTTCGGACAATGAATTGGAACCCACACTCATTCCAATACTTATATAAGTTAGTAAACGCAGGAAAACTCAATGATATGGGGCCTTAATGAGGCTTAAGATTTGTGGCCTCAAATCCTAGGTGTCATGCCATGTAAGTAAATACAAATTTTATTTTCAATTCCACATAATATATCTTGCCACATTATACTATATATTGCGATTTTTTGGAAGCTAGGGTGATGGGGGGATCTTCTTATGCATGGAAGAGTATAATGCATGGGCGAGAGTTGTTGCGCAAGGGGCTCCGGTTACAGGTCGGGAATGGCAATCGTATTGCGGTATGGACCGACCCATGGTTGCCTTTACCACACAGGTTTAGGCCTTTCTCAAGGCCTGTGGAGGGAATGGAGACGCTTACGGTGGAGGATCTTATTGATCCTGATGAGCATGTATGGAAAATGACCCTGCTAGAGGAGCTTTTTTCGCCAATGGAGGTGGAGATGATAGCTTCTATTCCTTTGAGCATACGCGGAGCAGAAGACAGGTGGGTATGGCATTATGATAAGAAAGGTATGTATTCAGTTAAAAATGGTTACCATGTTGCTAGAACTCTGGATGGCATTACTGACCGGGCATCCTGTTCAAATGGGCCTGTTGGTTCAAATGGAAAATACTGGAAGTGCATATGGCATGCATGCACCCCTCCTAAAGTACGTATGTTTGTTTGGAGATTGATTAAGGGCATAATTCCTACAAAGCATGCCCTAGGCAAAAGAGTTGATCTCACAGACTTGCATTGTGCCTTTTGTCATGGTGAAGTGGAGCATGGGTTGCATGTGTTCAGAGATTGCACCATTGTTAATTACTTTTGGGCATGTGGGGCTTTGGGATTAAAAGTTGTGGGTGTCAGAGCCTCTAATTTGAATGCATGGATAAAAAATGTGATTGAAGTTCTCACCATGCAAGAATGTAATTTATTTTTCACTTACCTGTGGGTGGTTTGGACAGAACGTAATAATGTGGTGTGGAAGAACAGTTTCTTCAACGCCAATCATGCTGCTCAGTGGGCTTTAAAGTTTCTTGAAGACTACCAAAGAGTCCATTCGTTAGGAAAGACTAAAGGTAGACGACCACAGGTCAAGTGGAGACACCCACCAACTGGAAGACTGAAGATTAACGTGGATGGGAGCTACAGACCTGACGTTGGTGATGGTGGAATTGGGGTTGTTATTCGGGATGAACACGGTATGTGTCAAGCAGCTATGGCGCGTTATTTTCCTCATGTTCTCTCTGTTTTTCATATGGAGGCAGAGGCATGTAGGGCTGGCCTCCTTTTGGCAATCCACCAAGGGTGGGAGGATTTAGAACTTGAAAGTGATTGCTCACTGATGGTTGCTGCGTTGAATACGAATATGGAGGACCGATCTGAAGTCGGGCGTATTATCGATGATTGTAAGTCATATTTGACATCTTTTCACTCAACTCAGATCTGTCATGTCTTCCGGGAAGCAAACGGTGCAGCTCATAGGTTAGCTCACCTTGCTAGTTTAAATTATCTTAATGATGTATGGCTAGAGAAGAGTCCTACTATTATTCAGGATATACTCTATGAGGACAATTGTAACTCTACTCGAGGTCTAGGCACTATGTCCCCCTCGAGGCATGATTCTATTTTAATGCAATAAGTCAGGCGTGGGGATAAGCCTCCCAGTTTGGTTGGGTTCCAAACCCTTTCAAAAAAAAAAAAAAATACTATATATTGCAACACCAATTTTATCCTTTTGCATTTCCTTTTAGATGTTAGGGGGTGAATAAATTACATTAATGAATTTAATTAGGTGACGAAAAAAAATATCAGCTATTAATTATGTATTAATTTAAGAGATATGTCTATAGATTCTTTGACCAATATTTTTCTTCATTTAGTTAAATTTAATTTTTCTTTCCAAATGGTATTAATATATTGAATTATGTGCCAAGAAATAGATGTTTAACTTTTCTTTCCAAATATTGATTAATTTCATCTAAAAAAAATAGCATTAATAAATTGAATTTGAAAAATACTTATGTCTAAATTAAGAGGTAAGAAAAAAATTCCCACATTAGCAGCCATGAATTAATATCTACAATCTAGATATAAGGGAAAAACAAACAAAAAATAATGAATTCAAATCTAACGTTTAAACCCTACCTACATAAAGAGAAAATAATGAACAAAAGAATATATACAATCATATGAACATGTATTTTTCACATTATATTTCTAAAATTTGCAGGAACCCAACAAAGGTTGAATTCATATACATGTGTTATGCAAATCTATTAATCGAACGTACGTACAAATCTATTGACTGAATTTCATGAATTTTTTTGTACTCTCGATTGATATTGTTTAAATCTAAGTATGAGTGCAATGAAACCAAAAAAAATAAAAATGAAAGAAAGCCAAATTTTTTTTTTCTTTAGAAAAAGTCCAAAATAATTTAGAGTAATTAGATTTTGGAAGGATAAAATTGTCTTTTTCTCAAGAATTACATAGCATGATTTGACAAATAGGTGATGTGTGTGTATGACATGACATGACACCTAAGATTGAGGCCACAAATCTTAGGCCTCATTGAGGCCACAAATCATTTTCCTATACCGAAATCATTCTCTTCATTTTCACTTCCATTCCAAGTAAGTAAATGTGTCATTAAGTTATTTGATTTAATTTCTATCCTTGAGCTTACACAAAAGGCCATTATGGTTGGTTAATGTTTTCTATACTCATTTAAAATGGTGTTAACCAATAAACACAATCACCTAGTTACAGACCAGGTGTTGGAGGACGTCGTCAATACTATATATAAGATCTTTGAGCAAAATCTCATGAGTTCAATTAATTGACGTGTGTCTAGGGGAACATATGGGAAGATATGAACAAGTCGATTCGTACCCAAATTTTGAGTCTTTATTTTGTCCAATATTCCAAATACATCGTCCCTTAATTATGATGAAACCATCTTCAATTTTCCACAACGACTTAGAAAAGCAACGACTTAGAAAAGCACAATAATGCAGAGGCGCGGTACAGCAGTACCTGATCTTCAAGAAGAAACTTAGCCAAGCCAACCACGATTTTGAAGAAAATGTTCAAGGAAAACCGCGTTCCACATGGACTATATATACACCATTAAATCTCACACATGGTACTCCATATAAACCATCAAAAGCCTCCATGAAAATGAAGCTACATACCTTTATCATCGTCTCCCTCACTTTGTTGCTAGGTATCTCCGCAGAACAATGCGGTAGACAAGCCGGTGGAGCTACCTGCCCGAATGGGCTATGTTGTAGCGAGTTTGGCTGGTGTGGCAGCACAGCCGATTACTGTACTAAAAACTGCCAAAGCCAATGTAGTTCAGGCGGTGGCTCAACCCCTTCTCCGACTCCAAGTGGCGGCGGCGGCGATGTTGCCGGCCTCGTTAGCTCCTCTCTCTTTGATCAAATGCTCAAGTATCGCAACGATGCACGGTGCAAGGGCAACGGTTTCTACAAGTATGATGCTTTCATTGCTGCTGCTCGATCATTCGCTGGGTTTGGCACCACTGGAGATGATGCAACGCGCAAGAAGGAGCTCGCTGCTTTCTTAGCTCAAACCTCTCATGAGACCACTGGTCAGTAGTACTAACTTGCCAAATCAATATTGGCCGTATTTCGTATTTTTGCTTAATTAAATTAACCGAGTGCGTGTCATTAATTATATGGTTGATTATGTAGGTGGATGGCCAAGTGCACCAGATGGTCCTTATGCATGGGGTTATTGCTTTGTCAATGAAAACAACCAGGATGTGCATTGTACATCCCCAGAATATCCATGTGCTCCCGGCAAGAAATACTATGGTCGAGGACCCATTCAACTCACCCAGTATGTCTCTTTTCATTCATTATATTCAGATTAATCGAAGTAAAAATTAGTTGGCGATTATTTTCATTTAGAGAGTCATTATAAGTGTACATTAACCGTAACATAACATTATGAGAATGCGAATAATAGTGTTATAAATTTGTTAACGCACATAATTAACGTGTATTGATTTACTTGAAAGGGACAAAAGATAGATTAAAGCATTCAACTGAAAATTTGATAAATTCATTGCTAGCTATAATTCTTCTGGTGGCGGTCCGAATGTTGCAGATGTTGAACAAGACTTTGATAAATGAGACTCATGACTTTTGACTCGTTGATTTTTGTAGCAATTACAACTATGATCAAGCGGGTAAAGCAATCGGAGCGGATCTAATAAACAATCCGGACTTAGTGGCCACAGACCCGGTTGTATCATTCAAGACAGCAGTATGGTTTTGGATGACTCCACAATCAAACAAACCATCAAGCCACGACGTCATTACCGGCCGTTGGAACCCATCTGATGCAGATAAATCCGCGGGTCGGGTCCCTGGGTATGGTGTGATTACTAACATCATCAATGGTGGACTTGAATGTGGGCATGGTCAAGATGATAAGGTGGCGGATAGGATCGGGTTCTATACGAGGTACACGGGCATATTGGGAGTGAGCCCTGGAGACAACTTGGATTGCTATAGCCAAAGGCCCTTTGCCTAAATTGGGTGGTCATAAAGATCGTAGTATTTCTACCAAATATTTTGTTTGATAACTTATAATAAAGACGCAATACAATTTCATGTAATAAGAAATTGAGTGGTTTGCTTAATAAAATACACTATGAACTCAAAATTTGCTTAAACTCAAACTTGGTAACTAAAGTTTTTCTTTTTCATCCCTTGTGCAACAGTTAGTAAGTTCTTAGTTAATTGAAATAAAATGACTAACAAACCAAATTGGTCGATTCTCCACTAATTGAGTTATTGAATTTTTATTTTTATTTTTATAGAACTTTCACAGAAAAGAAGTGCATGAAAAGCTCTTGAAAATTGGAAGTATTTTTTTGCACAATCACCTTGTTAGCATCAACATAAGTTTTGTTTCATGTGATCAACAAGGTAAAAAATAATAAAATAAAATAAAGGGGTTTTATTTTATTTTTTTTTAAATAAGAAAAAACTAAGACATAAAAACAAAAGAACTAGATATAAGAGCCTTGGGCAACCTAACCCTAATTGAACGAACATAAGAGCATTTAAGACATTAGGCGGAACCCTATTTTTCTAAGCTTGCACATTCGATGGAGAGCGACCCATATCAACATAAACATAAGTTGGATCATATGAAATTATGAATGTCCTTTTCTTTCAACTGCAAGCTTTTCAATCTTGGGCCTTTGATAACGGGCTTTGCTTTCTCTGCTCTTTGCATACCAAATCTTTCAAGCCTCCGAACCCGCCCGCGACCCGTCTCCAAAACCCCCAATTCCCAATCTCAAACCCTCCATAAACCCTAACAACTCCAAACTCACAGAGCTTCCACCAAAACCAGAACAACCAGAAATGGGAAAGATGTCCCCCTCAGTACGTTCACTAGTCTCAACCTCCCTCATCAGAAAGCCACCTTCTTTATCCCCATCCCATAAACCCCATAACTCTCAGACCCACCTCACCGGAAAAACCCCACCTCAAAATTCCGGCAAAACCCAACTCCAAACCCAGACCAAAAACCCATTCACCTCCCCAAACCTCTCAGACGCCAAAAGGGTCTTCAACTCCATCACCACCGCAACAAAAGCCCCTCTCGATCTTCGCGTCCACAACGCCCTCCTCCAATCCTACGCCGCAATCTCCACCGTCAACGACTCCATCGCTCTCTTCAACCACATGATCAAAACCCAACCCGCATTCTCGCCGGACCGGTCCACCTACCACATCTTGCTCGCCCAGTCCTGCACCGTACCCGATCAGACCCTCCAATCTGTTCACCAAGTCCTCAACTTTATGCTCAACAATGGCTTCCACCCAGATAAGGTCACCACCGACATTGCCGTCCGGTCACTCTGCTTGGCCGGACACGTCGACGAGGCAGTGCAAGTGATGAAGCAAATGTCGTTGAAAAACGCGGTACCGGATACTTATACTTACAATTTTCTTGTCAAGTGTCTCTGCAAGTCGAGAGTTTTGAGTACTGTTAAAGAGTTTATTGACGATATGCGAAAGTCTTTCGATTTGAAGCCGGATTTGGTTACTTATACGATTATGATTGACAATGTAGCTAATAGCAAGAATTTACGTGAGGCTAGCCGATTAGTGAAGGAGTTAGATAAGGAGGGGTTTAAGCCGGATTGCTATGTTTACAATACGATTATGAAAGGCTATTGTATGCTGAGTAAGGGTAATGAGGTGGTTCAGGTGTTGAAGGACATGCAGGAGAATGGAGTGGAGCCTGATCTTGTTACATATAATACTCTGATTTTTGGGTTGTCGAAGTGTGGCAGGGTTATGGAGGCAAAGAATTATTTGCGGATCATGGTGGACATGGGGCATTTCCCCAACGAGGTGACTTACACTTCATTGATGAATGGATTGTGTCGGAAGGGGGATGCATTGGGTGCAGTGGCATTGTTGGAGGAGATGCAAGAGCAGGGGTGCAGCCCGAATGAGTGCACCTATAATACCTTGCTTCATGGGTTGTGTAAGGGAAGGTTGTTAGAGAAAGGGCTGGAATTGTATGGACTGATGAAAAAAGATGGGATGAAGCTTGACACGGCTTCGTATAGTACACTTGTGAGGACACTTTGTAGGGCAGGCAGGGTTGCAGACGCTTATGGAGTGTTTGATTATGCAGTTGAGAGTAAGAGCTTAACAAATGTTTCTGCTTACTTGACTTTGGAAAGTACAGTTAAGCAGCTTAAGAAAGCACGACCTTGATATATCACAGGTATGTTCTCTATTTGCTATTAAAGCATTGTTTCCACTTTCCACATATTCTAGTACTCATTAAATTTTCCATGATTGATTTTATCTTTGCTAAATCAAGATGCCATACTGTTGTTTATCGATTCCCGTATTGGAGGAAGTGGCCCTTGATTGATTTATGAATATAATAAAGCTGGGACTATCCTGTTGTGTAAAGTTACCGGTTTGCAGTACATCTAAAATTCATAATCTGAGGCCAAGTGAAAAATGTGATGATCAACGTTAAACAGATAGCATATCTAATTATATGTTTGCATAGTTATTCACTTGCAAAAAGATATGACAGAGTTTTAGAGGCAGTGAAAGGGATTTACGTTTTTGTTTTAACTGGAAAATGTACAAATGTTTTCTTTTCTGATGTTTGCTAAAGTTACTGTGAAGCGATTTGTATGCTTTCTGGTCACCTAGTTTTAGATCATTTTCAACTGGTACCATAAGTTTATTGAACTGGAAATCCTTGGCCGAAAGAAACTTGGTTATCAAAATTTCGTGCAATTTGTAATCTGATTTTGAACCCTCTTGCCCTGATATAATAGGTTGGAAGTTGAAAATTAGATCCTTATTTACCTCCAGCCTAATTGTTCTTATTCTTATACGGAATCTTGAATGTTCTTCTTTGTTGTGCTACAAGCATTATGTCAATCTACAAGGTCCTGACTCAAATGAAATGTTTTTTGTAATTTTGGGTCCCCAGTTTTGTTATGGGGACGTTTTAGGTTGTTGTGCTAGAGTTGTCAAGACTCATCCTTGGTGAAGCAAAGAAGGTTGCATGTCAGATTAGCACTCTATCAAATTTATCTGCTTCTAGCCAACCAAGTGACCAACTCTCTCCAAGGAACTCCAAACTCCAAATAGTCCCAAATGGAAGGTCCCGGACATGAGTCACTGTAACTGTGATACATGTCTTGCAATGTAATTTGTGATGCTGGAAATAGTGGAGCACCTAGTGGAGCCAGATTAACCGACTGACATCAGCCACCTTTTTAAGCTTAATTTCCACTTCTTTGGTTTAACCATCCGGAGCAAAAGTTCTGCCCTCAGCAAGTTGCGCTCCAACAAAACACCCTGGTGTCAGCAGAACTTTTCTCGCTTATCGCTATTGGCATCAGACACTATCTTCTATTGATTGTTGATGAGCTACTAATGCAGAGCTGTACTTGTCTGTTGGTAACCATATAACACAGATTGTTGTTGTCAAATTGCCTTTTCGTGATGGGATTGTACAGAAGGCGTTTCTGTAGGTCGTCTATCTATTATCCATAGACCATAGTTGTGATATTGCCTTTTTGAATTCAGATACAAGGATTAGAATAAGCCCCGATTGATATTTGTCTGTTACAGACTCAAGAACTATGTTAGATATAATAATATCCTTTGCTCTATCGCAAAAGTAGATACTTGTCTATATATACATTTTCAGACTCAACCACTCGATGAGATATATGATCCGCTGCTCTATCATAAAAGTAGATATTTGTCTGTATGTACGTTTTCACCGTGAAATACTTGAATCGATGTGTTCATTCAGTGAACACAAATTGGCAAAGGCAGCAAAGGGTGCCATGAATAATGCATCAACTATCACTCTGGTACTCTCTTGGAGAAACAAGTTTTGATAGTATGGAGTTGAATAGAGGGAAATTTCGGTAAAAATCGATATTTTATAATCTAGCTAGAGTTCAAAAATATTGATGAAATTTTTTGAGATATTTATATCCTAGCCTTATACTGGTGCAGTAGCATTGCTCTTTGTCTAAGCTTTGCTACTTGCAAGGTCTGCGTTTTCCCAACATGGTTAAACAAAGTGCATGTGATACTAAATGTGGCCATTCCTGATGGTTAGGCTCCTTTGTGACACTAACTTCCAACACCTTGCCGCCCTCTCCCACCTAAAATGTTTAACTACTAATCCTTGGTTTCAGAATAAAATGGTCATTAAAAATGTCTCATTGTCTCCAATTAAACAATGGGTTAGTAGTATACGGTACACAAAATGATACGGAAATCAGTGCATTTCTGAGAGAGATTTGTGTACGATTTTGAGTGCAATTTTCCTGTGGAATCATTGTGGTTAGATTAGATGAACTTAGTTAATTACTTCCATTGCAAGCCTAGATTTCTTTGATTATATAGGTTTAGATTTCTGCTAAATCTTGTCTCGATTTGTCGTTTTCGTTTCATTTTCACCCACTTCTTCGTCAAATGGACAACAATACAATGCCAGCCTATGATTTTCATAAACAATTCGAGAAAAGGATATGATTGAATTCTGATTCAGAATGTGGTACTTTTAATGATTGGGGAGGCAAGAAAGCACACGATTATTACGGCCTGTACACATTGTTCTCACAATAGACCAAAGAAAGATATAGAATTTGTTGGTTGTTCACCAAATTTGATACACGATCTTAAAAAAGCAGGAGGACCCAGCTTGCCACCACATGCAGAATTGCAGAGAAAATGCCATCAGCTAGTGTTATATATACAGATTAAAAGGATTGTTGTCCTTCAGGGTTTAATTTCAAGTGTGTTTTTCAAGACCTTTTCAAACCATAATGGCTCAACCAGTGAGGTCTATTAGCTTGCCCTCTAGGCTAAACCCCATTTCCCAAAAGATCGAGTCAGAGTTAAACAAGCTAAGGACTTGTAAATCTTCAAGTCCACTAGGGAGTGAGTCTCTTTTAATCAGTTTGTCAGGTCTAGCAGAGCTGTTCAATTCCATTGAGGAACTGGTTCAATCTCAACTGACCCAACAAGCTCTTTGCCACCAGCAATGTAAATCACTAGTGGAAGAAACACTTGACGGGTCAGTTTGGTTGCTAGACTCATGTGGCAATGCAAGAGACTTGCTCTTGACGATGAAGCAACAGGTTCTAGACCTTCAATCCGCTTTACGTAGGAGGAATTCGAGCATTGATAGCAGTGTTCACGCTTACCTTTGCTTTAGAAAAAAGGCAAAGAAGAACGTCGCAAATAGTCTCAGAGAATTGAAGAAGATGGAGAGAAACTTTGGGTGTTTTTTGCATATGTTGGATGTAGACTACAATGTACTAATTGTGATCAAATTGTTAAGAGAATTAAGTGCTGTCACAATTTCTATGTTTCAGTCACTATTTGTGTTTCTATCCATGCCAGTGACTACTAGATGGTCATTGGCATCAAAACTGAAGGCTGTGACATTTGCGACTGCCTCGGAGAAAGACCAGAAGGTTTACAATGAAGTTGGAACTGTTGATGTTGCTCTCTTCTCACTACACAAGAGTGATGGCAAGACTGACGTGAAGATGGTGCAGTCGAGATTAGAAACACTGGATTGTAGCATAACTGGGCTTGAGGCTGGTTTGGAAAGACTGTTCAGATGCCTATTACAACATAGAGTGTCTCTACTCAATCTCCTAACACCATAATTAGTAATCTCCATGACAGTGATCACCATTCAGTCATGGCATCCACATTTTACAGGGTAGTTCCATGTTCATGAACCATTTTGTATAGATATTCCACAATTCTGGAAATTCTTATAATGCAATTGCATATATATTATTATCTTTTTTATTTGATCTGTGTTCTTATGTCATCATATGAAAGCTTAATATCTTGATAAACCCATTCCATAGTTACATGCACCCTTACTCTTCAAAAGACTTCTGATCAATCTTTTCATCAATTGAAGTAGTACTCAATAATACTCATCCTTTATGTGGCTAGCTGCATCTATGTAGCTAGTGCCTCTTATACACTACTAATAAGTTATATACTAAATCTTTTCACATGAATTGCAATTTGGGAGTATAAATTCAATTCAACTGTAATAGTAGTAGCAGTAGTAGTAATTATGTGTCACAACTCACCGTCGCATTCAAATTAGCATCATTACGAGACTGCCACTATCTAAATTGAATACTGGGATATCCTAATTATATTGATTTTAAACAGGAAAAGCATAAATCTTTAGTTGAATTGCGATGGTTGTGTTTTTCGATTGAAAAAGTGGATCAGAGTTCCTTAAACTTCCTACGTCGAATCTCTTAAATTAATTAATTGATACATGTTGGTGTTCAAGAAAAACAAGCAGTAACAATTGGTAGTTGCCAAAATCAGCTCCATAAAGTCTTTAATCCTTCGGCAGCATATCACAGAAGCTAAGTTCATCCCATGGCTAGTGAGATTAATAATGGTATGACCGTGCTTGAGTAAGCGAGATGATTAATGATACTCATGTAATATTGCAATGTAAGTGATGAGGTTAAGCACACCGAAGGTTATATGCTTCTTTCAACCTTAGAAAAATCAACTCTTGAACTTTTTTTTTTTTTTTTAAAGGGTCCAAAACCATGATTTTAAGGAATTCTAACTAGTGGAACTCAAAATTCTCAATCCATTTTTGTTTTTGATAGATTTTCCAAAGTTGAATAACCAAAAAAATCACTCAAAAAATTGGGTTGAGATCTTTGCGGTCCGTCACTTGGAGCTCCTAAAAATCATGTTTTATCAATGGTCAAATTATGATTTAGTAGATTTTTTTATAAAAGAAAGATATTGACAAGATATGACATGTTTCAGCATATTACGACACGTCCAAACGTGTCAAATTATGGCAAGGGCACTTTTCATTCAAATTTTCCTGTGTCATATTCTCGTCGCTAGTAAAGTATGGCGTTTACTTTTCAAGAGTTGGTCCAAGTTACAGCACTCAAAAATATGAAAATAATTTTTTTAAATGATTTTACCAATTGCCGACTTAAAAATATACAAAAAGACTTTTGGAACTCAAAAAATTTCTTAATTTTTTTTTCATGGTTACTTGACACATGAATTATGACTGACTTGATGTATATCCTCTCGCAAGCGTATGAAAAATAAAATAAAATATTCACAAGGCACCAAGCCTCGGTAATGCTCGGCTCAGCTCACACACTAAGCCTAATCAAAGTCACTAACTTGTAGCCCAAATGAGTTATGCACAATGGAAGGTAGAATTTTGTTCGGGAGTTTTGAATTGAGAATTAACTAAATTAAATGCAAACTAAAATAAAAACAAACAACTAATTATCAAGCAAGAAATTAAATTTGGATTTTCAAATTAATGGAAACACGGGAGTGTCGGGTGATTCACACTAACTATCTTGTAAACATCCAATTTCATAAATGCATGCATTTCCTATATGTGTTGAGTCCCGTATCTAGTACCGGTCAAGTAGTAAACCAATTATCATTTTGGTGTATCGATTATGCAGGTTAGGGCCACAATCAACTCTCTAATTTGGACATTACGCCGGTCAAGCCCGCAATATCCAAAATTAGAGGCCTAGAGAGCAAGATAATAGAGACTCAAGCAAGCTTAGCTATAATTAAGGTAGCTAATGGTTACCACACTTAAATTCTAGATGCAACAAGACCAATAAGTTGTTAATTTATCAATCTATTCATCACAATTGCCCACAACATAATTTCAAAGGGTGACAAAGCCTAGAAGCATGCTTCTAAGGACCAATAAATTCGTATTTAAAGCATACACAATGGAAATTGCATTTATTAAAAGTAAAACATCATTATTTATACAAGATGAGTTAGGGTTTCACAACCCTAACTCCCAATTTGAACTACTCACTACTCAAACAAGAATCCATCAACAAAAGTATATAAAAATTATGAAATACATAATAAGGAAGAGAGGGAGAGTTAGTTTGGTCACTTCTAGCTATGAGCTAGTATGAATCAAACAATTTCTTCACCCAACTACCCAAATTAAGGTGTGGTACTCTTGATGATGATTCCCTTGAGGCCTTGAGTGAATCCCAAAAAGATGAAAATTACAGAAGATGAGAGAGTGAGTGGTGATGGGTGAGAGGAATAAGAGAGTAAATATGGAATTGTGGCAATGGGTGTGTTGCAGCCGCTGTTGAAGAGAGGAAGAGGAATATATATATATATATATATATATATATATATATATAGGATATTTCTCAGGTGCGGACGTCCGTACCAAAATTTCGGTACGGATTTCCTGTTTTCGACCACTTTTCGGCCACATTTTTACATCTTAACCGTTCAGTTTTTAGGTCCTAATGTATAGATCACCTCTGCAAATTTTCAGCCAATTTGGTGATCGTTAAAGCATCCAAAATTGCAATTTACACGAACGGACCGAATCTGTCAAACCGGAACCGTTCGTATTTATAATGGTAAATTACAGTTTTGGATGCCTTAACGATCACCAAATTGGCTGAAATTTTGTAGAGGTGATCTATACATTATGACCTAAAAACTGAACGGTTAAGATGTGAAAATGTGGCTGGAAAGTGGGGGAAAACGGGAAATCCGTACCTAAGAAAAGATACGGACGTCCGTAGGGGAGACGGACTGTATATATATATATATGGGTGTGCAGCTCTAGGGTTGGAACAAGAGAGAGGGAGGGGACATGTGTCAACAAGTGATAGGAAAGAAAGGAAAGAGAAAAGATGAAGGGTGCACGTGGGAAGGGGAAGGAGGAAAAAAGACTGATGCTGACGTCATGATGATGTCATTAAAGGCTGAATTTGTTTTTTTCTTCTCCTTTTTTTTTTTTGGCCTTTTTCTTGTCTTGTCGTCTCTTTTCTCTTTTCTTCTTTCTTCTTTCTTCTCCCTTCTCAATGCATTTCCGCAAATACTATCGGAGGTAATTAAATTTCATTCCCTTGATGACGTTGACCATAGTTGGCTCGCATTGACTAGTTCGTCCTTTTGTCGGAAACCTCATTTTGCTCCAATTTTGCACAACTTCCGAAATCCACAACTCCGCTTATTTACTGCAATATAAATAAAAATAGATTAATTACATAATATTTATTTTGTAATTAATCTATTTTAGAGATGAGTGGTGCTACAGACACCAAAATATTATACCAAATTTCAATCCCAAATGATGTGGCATTGCCACCTCATTCATAGTTATTTCCAACATGTAATTATGTCAATTAATTTTAATTTATATAGTTTTCATTACATATGCAATTACTTAATATTATATTAAATGAGAAAAATAATGTTTCCCTGCAATCCCAAAAATTGATTTTCAAATACCAGGGATATTCTCATACACCACTTGTCGTCATCATCCTCATCTCATGCTGCACTAAAATTTGGAACTCAAAGGACGAAAAATCATCTAGGATTTGAATAAATAAAAGGTCTTGTGTATGAAAATCCAAAATAAAGAAGATGATTATGAATATAGCAACCACAAGGCATAAATTGGCTTTGTAAATCATAATCACAAGGGATTATGATGAAAAACTATGAGTTAGCTCTTAATAAAAGATTAAGAAAGATACAAATCAATACAGAAGTTAATTTAACCAACTTGTTTTGAAATTTGAATCCACTGGATTGGTTCAAGAAATTAAAAGAGAGAACAACAAATTTACTGTAGATACCTCTACTAGTAAGGCTAGTTTGCTACCTCACCAAGCATAAACAACACCCTCATGGGATCCAACCGCTACTTGCATCTTGTAGCCCTATGTTCAAGCTACGCTACGGTATCCGGAAGTGGCAAATCCGTCGCCGGGAAGCCACCTTTCCGGCCTTGCCAAGTTGCCTCCACAATATGCTTCTCTAGACTAGAATAGTAACTTTGAGTCCCACATCTAAGAAAATGTAAATGAGGGAGCCTCCTTCCCCTATAAAAGGAGACTCCTCGCACAACTCAACACATCCCATTACATCTCTTGTAATCTTGTTAGGCCGCAAGGCTTGACACACTAGTACACATTCAAGTGGACGTAGTTTCCCGCTAAGGCGGGAGACGAACCACTATACATCTTGTATCACTCTCTCTCTCTCTAAAGCTAACTAGGGATCCCACGGATAACTAACGTTAACATTTACTTATTCTTCTTCTTTTTTCTTCTTTTTTTACAATAGAACAAAGAATTTACTGGTTGTGGATAGATGGCTGCGATATATGGACGATGAGTTTTGCATTTTTTAGGGTTTATCAACACATGAGTTTGCGCGCTTGTTGGATTGATTAACTTCACCGCATTTTCTTCTTCCGTTTTTTAATATCTTAGAGATAAATAAACTAATTTAAATACATATTCTTAATATATATATATAAAATGACAGCTTGAATATTTTGAGATTCATTAGGGCTGATGTGGTCAATGCCATGTCATTTGGGATGGTTTTTTTATATGAAATTTTGGGATCCAAAGCATTTTCCTTTAGAGATGGGTTTAATTCTAGTGTTTAGAATATAATTACTCGCATAAAAATGCATGTAGACCTATTATGATTATTAAAGTATTGCTCCAACTTAGTTTTACAAATAATCAATATGCTACTTTTCAAAAAAATAACTAATATACTATTTACACCTCCCTAATTTTTTCATTGTGCCCATCATCCAATAAAATCAATAGTAGGTTTACTATTTTGGTTTCTATGGTCATGAATCAAAGTCGCCGACTAACCCAAAAACTAAAGGACCCAAGGTCCACTGTCGATCTTCATCGAACAAACAAACCAAGCTAATAGTAGATTTGAAATTCATTAGAGCCAACCTCGTATAATATTGGTCTAATAATTCGGTAGATCTGTAAGATTCAATATAATCGAGAGGAACTAGCTAAGTTGATATTGGACTTATTGGAGCCAAGAAGGAGCATCAAAATCACAATCATTATAGCCGGTAAATCTAAGAGATCATAAAGTAGTGGAAAATGTGTTTAATTGCATAGTGAATGCTTTGATGACAGGGCCGGCCCTGAGGGCTGACACCAGAGGCGGCAGTCTCAGGCCACCGGTCCCCGGGGGGCCTCGGAAGATTTCGTTCTATGTATATGTCATATGTAATACATATATATTATTTGGTTTAACAGGGATAGCAGAAGTGCTGCTAAAATGCTCATTCCCAACCAATATTCGAACCTTGCTTCCCTCCCCACCCTCACTTTTTCAGTTTTTTACAATTTTCCCTTGGCCTGTGGCCCAAACCCACCTTTTTTCTTTTTCTTTTCCATATAAATTACTTTTTTTTTTTGTATTTCAAAATTTTATCTATGAATAAAAATTCATATACTTTTGTTTTGTTATTAGTTCTAGTTCTATTTTTATTTTTATTCAAAATACATGATTTTGTAGTGATATTTGGTAAATATATATATATATATATGTGTGTGTGTATATAGTTATATACACACACATATATATATATATCTCGGAGGCCACATTTTAATTCTTCGCCTCAGGCCGTTAGAATCTTAGGACCGGCCCTGTTTGATGATCTAAAAGAAAAGAATATATCTATATGGGAAGTATGAGGTTTCGAGTGAACACTACAATGCAAGCAAAATTCGTTGTAGAGACTGGGATTTAACATGAAAATTGAAGGCTAAGAAAAAATGGTGGTTATGTTGGTAGGGCTTCTTCAACATTCTTCAACACTAGTAAACATTGACAATCAAAACTAAGATATTATCTATTTAGATAAATTCGTAAGGAACCAAAGCTGGGATTTTGTCAAGAAAGAGATTTTTTTTTCCTTTATTTTTTGTGTACTTATATGAGTCATTTTATATGTGTTAACAAAATTAATTATTACTCAAAAAAAAAAAAAAAAAAGGTCCAAATACCAAATTTGAAGGTAAAGCTCTCCCCACTTTATAAACCTCAAACTTAGTTTTACAAATAACCAATATGTTATTTACACCTCCCTAATTTTTTCATAATGCCTGTAGTACAATAAAATCAATAGAAGGTTTACCATATTGATTTCTATGGCCATGAATCAAAGTCGCCGACTAATTAAAAAAAATCCAGGACCCCAGGTCCATTGTCGATTTTCATCGAACAAACAAACCAAACTAATAGTAGATTTGAAATTCATTGAAGCCAACCTCGTACAACATTGGTCTAATAATTCGGTAGGTCTTGTAAAATTCAATTAATTGAGAGGAGCTAGCTAAGTTGGTATTGGTCTTATTGGAGCGAAGAAAGAGGATCAAAGTCACAATCCTTGTCGCCAGTAAACCCAAAAGATCATAAAGTAGTGGAGAGTCTTAGTATTATTTCAGGATGTTTTCTCGATACTTATTGTAATATGGGGTTTAGGCTCTACGTTCCCCCCTTATATTCTGCAATTTCATTAAGGGTGCGGCTATTGCCACCCTACCATTTTCTTTGTTCACCCTACAAATATTTGAATTATTGAAATACTATATTACCCAAATGCAAAATGACTAATAAGTACACTAATTTTCTAAAATTTAAATCTTTAAGGAAAACTAAATACATAATTAATTACATACAAAACTACTTAATTTCTCTTCTGAGAATATTAATCTTCATATTCTCCATCCAAATTTCAATTTATTACAATTTTCTTTTTTATCTTTTTGTTGCGTCCTCATCGTTAATTCGGTATTCAATTCACAAAACCATTAGTGTTAACTTCATCAAAATGTTTATAATACCTTTATAAACACCGAAAGTAAAAAATTTAAAACACGAAAAAAAAAATCAATCTTTTTTCAATTGCTCATAGTAGCACTTATTAATTTTTTAATATGGATTGAAATAAACGAACATTGAAATTGAATGGAAAAAATAAAATGGAAATAAATCAAATTATGATTTTATTAGGAAACTTTAATATATTTTAGGACGTCTTTTTAATTGATATAAAATAAATGAGAAATTTTAGTTAAACAAAATTTCTTCTTTAATTTGATATGTCATATGATGGATGATATCCCTAGAAAGATAAATGAGTTAGATAAGTAAATCTAATAATTGAAATTAAAATGTAGGGCGTAATGAGTAAGTAGGGTGAACAAAGAAAATTATAAGATGACAATAGCCTAAAGGCTTAAGGGCAGCCGCACAGCTCTACTTCAAAAAAAAAAAAAAGTAATGGAACATGTGTAAAAGATTACGGTCTTAAATTATGGCCCATTATGACTTCTTGGACATGATTTAATTTATGGCCCAATGCACTTTTTGTTTTTTTAGGAGGCCCCATGCACTTTATAGGCAACAGTACTCGCTTGCTTGATTTCCGACCGTTCAATCAACATATAAATAGCTTTCTACTCCTTTCATCCTCTAAAGGTTCCATATTTTGTGAGTCACCATGCACCAATATCACAATCTTCATCGTTCTGATTCCCTCTCGACAAGAGATGTTGTATTTTATAAGAGCGTGTTCTATGCTGTTGCGTGGATGGTACAACTATAGCTATTGATTCTTCTTTGGAGATGAAACTGGTTGCGTCTCCGGTAGGCAAATATTTGGAAATTACCACGACGACCATGTATTTGGTGGAATCACCGGGGGAGCTACCTTTAGTTAACAAATATATGATTATGACTTTTATACAGCAGCACGGTCCTCTTTTACGTTCATTCGGTGTTTACAAGTTGAACGCACCCAAATGAGGAGCTTGAATGATGGAATATTATTTTTGGGTGATTCTGATGATGGTTGCTTTGCTGCTCCTGCTCAAGATTTTCCTGGTTGTCATGGGAATCGCATTTATTTCTCCCACAAATTTTTATTAAGCGGTGTTAAATTTAAAGGAGTATGCAGGCACGTACGTAGAACCCTCTGTCTTGCCTCATTTAGATTGAATTTGAAGATGTTGCTGTAAAATCTCATGCCTCGTCATCAAATTGGCATGCGATCTCTTATAGAAGTTCCCGTTAATTACCTCCTGCGTAGATATGAAGCTGGATGCATGTGTGCACAGATGAAGAAAATGAGTTTGAACTGTTTGCGAATAGAGTACTAGTGTACTACTGATTTCAATTTGTTTTATGGTTCTAGCTTCTTTAGCATCCCTCATCTAGGAGATCGCTCAAATATGTACTGATTCTGTTGGCCTTGAATTTCTTTTGCAAGCGTGTTAGTCTTAATTCCTAATTTCCTATTAACAAATGTAATTGATTGACTCTTTTTTTTTTTTTTAGAATAATAATTGATTGAGTCTTAATTAATTTTTTAAGCTCTCTCATTCTCTCCAGACTCCACGGTCTCCACCACATGTTATTCCCTCTCGTGGCAGGTCAATTAACTAGGTAGCTGATCCGTTGAACGCGACTATGCATGCTTCATGGTCAATATTTTTAGGTTTGTAGCCTCACATGTGAATTCAGCTAGCTAGCTAGGGTTTATTATATAGTTTATGGCCTTAGAGAGGGTGCACCCATAGTCAAGAAATGTCAAGGTCGAAAAGTCAAGGCGTCGACCAGTCAAGTAACTGTTCACTGTCACTGGACATGAGTTTCCACTATTTTTTTTGGGGGGTGAAATTTGCACCCCTAAAATTGCAAACCACACCCCCATTTTAATTTTTTAATAATATTTCATATCACCTCTTTTTGCACTTCCTAAAACACCCTCACCTCTTTTCTTCTCTCTCTCTATTCCAGAATCCAGACCACCACCAGTCCTCTCTCTCTCTCTCTCTCTCTCTCTCTCTCTCTCTCTCTTTCTCCTAGATCACCACCAAAGTCCACTCTCCCGTTCCGCCTATCTCGCTCCGACGGCTATTACCGGTAAAGAATCTGCCGGAGCTTCGTAGAGAAGAGATGGAGAGTCTACGACTGCAGCGGCGGCGGGAGCTCGCCGAGAACAACAATCACCTCTTCTTTCCGATCAGACGAGCCGTTTCTGGCATTGGACAATCGGACCTCGGAGTCGTCGTCGACGAGGTAGTCGAGCGATCCGATGAAGTAGGAGCGGCGCGCGCTGGAGTTGGACGTCGTAGTTGTTTGGCGGCGGCTGACGTTGCCAATCTCGAGTAGGAAGCTATCGCCGCCGCCACGAAGGCGAAGACCGGGAGCGAGGCGACGGGATCGGCGGCGGAGGCGTATTCGGCAGGAGATACTCGGCGGCTGGAGACTCGGGCGAGGGTGTCGTCGCCGGAGGAGGGAGTGATGATGGTTGTTGATGCAGTTGTTGATGCAGCGGAGGATTCGGCAGAGGGAGAATGAGGCGACAATGGTGACGACGACGATGAGGAGGATGATGAGAATGCTCGGACTTAAGGTTTTCACGGTCAATGAGCGGTTGTTGTGAGGTGGCGAGGTGGTGGAGGTTGATAATGGCGGTGGCGGCGGCGGCGGAGTCCTTGGTGAAGATCGGGAAGAAGAGAGAGAGAGAGCACTTTGGTGGTGGTCTGGATTCTGGAAGAGAGAGGGGGGAGAGAGAGAAGAAAAGAGGTGAGGGTGTTTTAGGAAGTGCAGAAAGATGTGATATGAAATATTATTAAAAAATTAAAAGGGGGTGTGGTTTGCAATTTTTGGGGTGCAAATTTCACCCCCTTTTTTTTTCTTGACATAGTCAAGACTGTTCATTTTTCATTGTTCATTAATTTTTTACTGTTCATTGATTTTTGGGTGTAAGATATAAAGAAAATGGTAGGTATTTGTAGAGAAATTTTTACAATTTTTTTACAATTTTGTTCTTACCGTTTGATTTAATATATATACACATATTAATTGGTTGCCGTCAGATCTGCATCTTAATTGAAACAGACGGCTAAGATTACTTGACCGTTGCTTTCAAATTTTCTGTTCACCCAACGGCTAGCTTCCACACATCCTCTCTTCCGCCCAATTCTTGTCGCTAGGCGACAAACAAGTCAATCCACGCTGTCAGCAAATGCGGCTAAACCTCATTTGTGCGTCGCCTCCACGCGTCCTTTCCTCTGCGTCTCTCTCTGCTTGTCTATCGCTAACATCGGCCACGTCCGGATTTGGGCCGAGCTGGCGTCTCCTCGACTGGTCATAATTTTAGTCAAGGCTTTGCCCTTTTTCTTCGACTCGGTCAAGAAAGGCCAGATATTGGCTGGTCAAGGAAAGCCCGGTGGAAGCAAGTTTTGGTGTTTGGCTAGTCACCACCTCACCAAATCTAGCCGGTGACCGGTCAAAAACAAACCGGTGGACTTGCTCTTATGGGGCGGCATACCATTATGCCTTGATGCAATTGAATATTTGGTCTAGTCGTCTCTGCGTAAACAGCGTGGACCTGTCACATGACTTCAGACTTCAGAGAATTAATATTTGTTTCACTTACGAAAAACATATGTTTATTATTGATCCCCGTACGACCATATAAGCACTTCTTTTATTTTTAGTATTTACAGTTTGGGAAATTGAGTAAGGATCAATATTGAAACTAGCTGGATGCAGCAGAAGAGAGAATATGATCTTAACTATTAGCTGCATGGGAGAAAGATATTTATTAGTTTATAGCCAGATTGATTTTTTGCTTTCTAGCTAGGTACATTCCAAAGACGATGTACTGGTCCATGGATGTTGATGAACCGGCAGTTAAATTAAGTTCTGCATTTGCAGGAGTTTCCGGCCCATAGGCTGTCGGAGACAGGAAGAATCGATCATGCTCCTCATAGATAGAAAACGAATATGTGATGTATCCATGCCGTTCTGTATTCTGGCTACTTGCTTTCATTGAGTTGTTGTTTCATCAGATAGAAAATTAATCAAGACATCCTTTGTCACATGAGTGTTACAAAAGAAGCTGTAGATTATTTTCTTACAAATACTTATATTACAATGCAATGATAACTTAAGATCAAAATAATAAAGATCAACAAGATGATAGACGTATATACGGTATAAAAATTGCAAATCATCTATCTTCCAGCAATAGTTGTAACCCGTCCACCCATCAAGCAGCTGGAGAAAAATTGC
The DNA here is from genome assembly GCA_024704745.1 of Rosa lucieae. Classification (NCBI taxonomy): domain Eukaryota; kingdom Viridiplantae; phylum Streptophyta; class Magnoliopsida; order Rosales; family Rosaceae; genus Rosa; species Rosa lucieae. Next base: position 9,062,976 of record CM045493.1, read on the forward strand.
AATTTCCAATGCATGCATGTATATTGAGCAATACATATCTTCTGCCTTAATGCCTCCTTGTCTCTCCAAAGAACACCAACATCATCATGCATGACACAAATGTCAGACACTTCCACAATTCAGTGCCATATATATGGAAATAGTGCCAATTTGGAATAGATATACAGAGCATTGTTGTTGAAATTAAAATATGAGACGTTCCTGGCCTATAATTCATGGCCATTAATAGTACACAGCGCCTATCCAATAGTGCTCAGCATATACTCCCTGAGTTCTTTAAATTATGATGAAAGACACAGTCGACACTCCTGAGTCATGGATGATACGGATTCGATCATTGCAATAATATCGACAGTAGTATGAAAACTACGTCGTTGCACTCAGACAGCCATTCATCAAACATTTCTATATGTTACGTCAATGATTAAATAAGATTATTTAGTTAGTGCAAAGAATTTTTATATAACTGATTAATAGGGATGGGATTAGTGATGAAATGATCATGCATGAACTCATCCATTAATCATCAAGCAAGTTGGGGAATCAAGAAAAGCCATACAATACAACAAGGCTAGCAATGCAGGCCGTTGTTCACGTTTTAAAGAATATATGCTGAGATAATGCATACCAATTATTGAATTCTCAAACCTAAGCCATTGATTATCTCATCTCATGCCAATTGGGACTTAGAAAAAGGGAAAAGGAGGTCTTTTTCTCGTTTCTGTTGGCTAAAACCTAAGTTGCAGGGTATTAAAATCTTTAGAAAAGACGACTCATTGCGTGTATTAAAATCTTGAGTGACTTATGAAAAAGACGATCAAGGCCGGCTAGCTTCTTCTTCGTTTTTGTTGATCTGAAATAGCTAGGGTTTTTCTTTGATATGGGTGAATTGAAAATAATATGTACGTCATGTTTTGTATAACACAGTACATGATCAAGTATTTCAAGGAGACAGCAATGTCAAATTTAGGTCATCATTGTGGTCATTCGCTCAGAAGCTGATCACCCTCACAAAAAACTTAGCCTTGTATTATTTCAAGAAAAATGGAGATCACGATATGCAAACTAGCTAGTTCGTTCTTGAGCATGTATGGTACAACCCTATAAAGCGTGGGTTCCATGAGTCCATGACGTGCTAAAGTTAGTGAATACTATTTGTACGTGGAAGAATTTGAAATGAGGATTGAATCAAATTCAATCTTATATCTATTGATCTTCTTTTGGATATTGTTTTCTTATGGATACACATTAAAAGAAAATAACTTGGAAGATAATATAAGAGTCATGAATATATGATTCAGAAACTAGGGTATCAATTGTATTAATTTCACTGTATAGCTATACATATCACAAGTTCTCTAAAAAAAATTGTAATATATATCAAAGGAAATCCTTATAATATGCGGATGCCTTGGATGATTCTGAGACAAAAGTGGTGGCCTTTGAGAATCCCACAAATCATTGCGAGATTATGTTCAATAGAGAAGCTCTTGTTTTGATCAAGCGCCTAAATACGCTTTCCAAACCATTCTCAAGACCTTCAATGCAGACTTCCAAAGCCTCCAATTTCTGATGTGCAATTTGAATCTTCTCAACTTCAGAAGATTTGCATAGTGAGGATAGAGCAGAATTCACACCATCCAACTCATGCCCTTTAATGTCTGCCTGAGATTCACATGCTACGATTCCTTTGTGCATCAACTTTGATACCAAAGACCACTTGTTTGACTTGGAAACTGGAACAGCCAAGAACACCAAGAGGGATTGGAAGATGGACATGTTCTTTGCACAAACTTGTCGAAGAACCCTAATCACTGCGGCAAGATGCTGATCTTGCTCTAGAAGTTGCGATGACCCAATCTTGATGTCTGCTTGTTTCAACTGTGAGATCAATTTCTTGGCATCCTTCTTCATTTTCTTGCTGAAGCTAGTGTAGTTGGCAATGCTAGTTTCAATGCTCGAGTCTCCCTTTCTCCTCCTAAGAGCAGACTGAAGAGCAAAGACATGTTCTTTGACTTGTAACATGAAATCCCTTGTGATCCCACATATGTCTAGAAGCTTCACTGATCCATCCAACAACTCATCCATGTATTTCACTTGTTGGTGTTGAGAGAGTAGCTGTTGGGTTGATGCCATTTGGAGAAGATCATCAACACAATCATACAGCTCTTCAAGACCAGATAGACCTCCGCAGATTGAGTCTGATGTTGAAGCAGATGAAATTGACTCCCATGATTGGAGCCTGCTGAGCTCTTCTTCAACTCTAACAGTTGTTGGGTGAGACCTTGAAGGCAAGCTGATTGATCTGACATGGTACTTGGCAGCCATGGTCTTGCAACTGAACCTGTTTGATCAAATGCTCAAGTGAAGTTTGTAAGGCTTTTTGCTTTGTTTTTCACAAGAGCTGAATATTGTGTTGCTTGGTCTCAACATTTGCAGAGTTGGGTATATATATATATAGGAACACACAGGGATCAAAGGAGAGAGAGAGATAGAGAGCACGTGGAGCCAGAGTGGGCATTTCTTGGGAGAAGGACACATTGTCTCTTATTGGGTAACACTGCAGCAATAATTGCTCTTTCTTTAACCCTAAATGGTCTTGCAATGGGCATGAGGTGTCTGCAGAATCTTGTGATGGGTAGCATTGGTTAGGGGCTTAGGGCAATAGCCTCAAGAGTCATTACCAACTTTGCCTCCCTTTCTGCCTCATTAGCCCCTTCATTATCATTTAATAAGTTGTGGCAGACCAATCCTCCAATAGCTGGCTTTGTCTGGGTTGTTTCAGTTTTGAAGAGGCTATAGCTTCAACCCTAAAATTGCCTCTGTAGTAAACAGAAGGATCCAAAAGATGCTATACGAAGTAGCATACACCAAGTATAATCGATGCCTCGGTGGTTAGAATGCTAGGATCAACATGGTCGATTATATTGCAAAATCAGTATCATTATTAAAAAGTGCACGACTGCTTTGTAGTACTCATGTCTCCAGTTTAAATTTGCCAAAGGTGACCAAAATGTTTCATGTGTAAAGGAGCTATGAGCCTATGTTGGTGCTTCTGAAGACGCGTGTCTGCGTTTGAGACAGGTGTTGCTCTATGCTTTGCTCTTTTCATCCAAGAATCATTGGAGTAGATCTCTTTCTCAAATTAATTAATTCTGTCATTTCACCAAATTATTGGAGCAGGCATATGGAATTATGGATGTGCCTAGAGGGTTGGTACCCTGACTTCTCTCTGCTTGTTTCCATATGAGTAATGTCATATTACTTTTTAAGGGAAATAAATTTATCAAAATTAAACTTTTCTTCTCAAATCAAATAAGGAAGTTGCACATTGTACCAAAAAAAAAAGGAGTTACTCAACATTAATTCGAAAAAAAATCATACCAGATTAGTTTCTCAAAAATAAATATAAGAATTCGTAATCATCTATCATGGCCTAAGAGTTAAGATTCAATTTTTTTTTTTAGCAAACCTTGACAAAGCGAGGGAAAATTATTAAAAGAAAAAGAAAAACGAGTACATCAAGACGGTGCAAAGGGAAAACAACAACCTTACCCCTCGAAATGTTGAAGATACATGCCTCTTCAAGAACAACTAAAGCACTACAAACTAGCTAAAACGAGTTAAGATTCAATTTGATATATCTTGTTTGCACTTTTTTTTTTAATTGAATCTTTCAAGTCCATGTATCAAAAAGATTATTATTTTAAAATTTGGGGTGCATGAGTGATTTTATAATGTAGTATTTGTATTTATCTTGGATAATAAGTGGAACATTTATCATCCCGCTAAAACCAATAGGAGTTTCTCACGTTCCCACTACACATGTATAACAAATATTTTTTTGTAAGCAAGAAGCTGCAAAACTCGGCTCTCCTCGAGGGTTAGGGTTTTTGTGTCTGTGAGAATTTTTCAACGCAGCATGGCCTCTGTTGATGCGATGGCAGCCAGGCTTACCTCCTCCCTTGCCATTGCGGAAGGGAAGCGACCTGTGGACCTTTGTCGGTCCAAGGGACTTCGTCAGCCGGAAGTGTTTATGCTTGGAAAGCTCCTAACTGCTAGGGAGTATACGCGCCGCTCTTTTCTGGGCATGTTCAGGTCAGCGTAGAGAATCAATGGCACGATGCGTGTCGAAGAAGCTGGGGAGGATGATCGTGTTCAGATCCGGTGGATCGAACTAGGGTTTGGAAGGGAGGCCCTTGGGGATTCAATCGAGCCCTGATTGCTTTAGTGGAATATAATGGTGTGAGCCCGGTGATGTCAGTCTCGCTGGAAAAGTCATCGTATTGGATGACGTTGATGGGGGTTCCTCCGGCCTTCTGATCGGAGAGAATCATGCGTCTCGTTAGAAGCACGCTTGGTGAATTCATGGAGTATGATAAGGTGGCTTTCAGAACCAGGGTGCTGCGGATTCGGGTCGAGATTGATTATACAAGGTCATTGCTACTCAAGAGTCGTTTCTGGGTTGAGGATGTCGTTCAGTTCATGGTACAATTCAAGTACGATAAGATGTTTGGTCAGTGTGGAAGATGTGGGCTGGTTACACATGTCGGGTTACCATGTTCGAGGCCTGAGTTACTGGAGGAAGAGGAGGGGTCTGTTGGTATGGTGGAGCACTACCAGAAAAAAGGTCTTTTACGGCCCACAAATGCAGGCCGTAAATGGGCATGCCGTAAAAGACAACTATCATTTACGGCGCACATTATGTGCGCTGTAAATAAGTCTCAATATGCGTCGTAAATGAGTCAAAAGTGGGCCGTAACATAGAGGTGCATTTACGATACACTTACCATGCACGCCGTAAATGAGTTACATGTGTGCCGTAAAAGAGGGTTACATTTACTGCACACATACCATGCACGCCGTAAATGATGTTTGAAAAATAAAAAAAAATAAAATAAAAACAAAAACTTCACAATTTATTTGTTATTTCATGATTCTATATTTTTGTTAGTTAATAAACGTCATTTATATAGTCATTGTACATCATATAAAATTTGCTTGCAAGTAAATAAGAATCCATTTCCTACACTACTTTACATTCATTTCTTTCACCTACTCTATCTACAAGATTGTAACTCATTGTCACAGGACTCACAGCCCTAGTGCCTCACCAAGTTGCAGTCCTACAAATAAAAAATGACGAAGCAGAATAGAAAACAGAGGCAAGAACCAATCATCCCTTCCATTAGTGTAAACACATGGTCATCAGTATCTTCCCCAAGTGATTCTGCAAGAATTCCCTTCAATAGGAAAACAGAGGCAACCGTGAGAGCTTTAATCTTGATTTCCAATGCTTAAGGCCTCAAAATATAACAATATAGATGCCTCTTCAAGACGAGTACATCAAGACGGTGCAAAGGGAAAACAACAACCTTACCCCTCGAAATGTTGAAGATACATGCCTCTTCAAGAACAACTAAAGCACTACAAACTAGCTAAAACGAGTTAAGATTCAATTTGATATATCTTGTTTGCACTTTTTTTTTTAATTGAATCTTTCAAGTCCATGTATCAAAAAGATTATTATTTTAAAATTTGGGGTGCATGAGTGATTTTATAATGTAGTATTTGTATTTATCTTGGATAATAAGTGGAACATTTATCATCCCGCTAAAACCAATAGGAGTTTCTCACGTTCCCACTACACATGTATAACAAATATTTTTTTGTAAGCAAGAAGCTGCAAAACTCGGCTCTCCTCGAGGGTTAGGGTTTTTGTGTCTGTGAGAATTTTTCAACGCAGCATGGCCTCTGTTGATGCGATGGCAGCCAGGCTTACCTCCTCCCTTGCCATTGCGGAAGGGAAGCGACCTGTGGACCTTTGTCGGTCCAAGGGACTTCGTCAGCCGGAAGTGTTTATGCTTGGAAAGCTCCTAACTGCTAGGGAGTATACGCGCCGCTCTTTTCTGGGCATGTTCAGGTCAGCGTAGAGAATCAATGGCACGATGCGTGTCGAAGAAGCTGGGGAGGATGATCGTGTTCAGATCCGGTGGATCGAACTAGGGTTTGGAAGGGAGGCCCTTGGGGATTCAATCGAGCCCTGATTGCTTTAGTGGAATATAATGGTGTGAGCCCGGTGATGTCAGTCTCGCTGGAAAAGTCATCGTATTGGATGACGTTGATGGGGGTTCCTCCGGCCTTCTGATCGGAGAGAATCATGCGTCTCGTTAGAAGCACGCTTGGTGAATTCATGGAGTATGATAAGGTGGCTTTCAGAACCAGGGTGCTGCGGATTCGGGTCGAGATTGATTATACAAGGTCATTGCTACTCAAGAGTCGTTTCTGGGTTGAGGATGTCGTTCAGTTCATGGTACAATTCAAGTACGATAAGATGTTTGGTCAGTGTGGAAGATGTGGGCTGGTTACACATGTCGGGTTACCATGTTCGAGGCCTGAGTTACTGGAGGAAGAGGAGGGGTCTGTTGGTATGGTGGAGCACTACCAGAAAAAAGGTCTTTTACGGCCCACAAATGCAGGCCGTAAATGGGCATGCCGTAAAAGACAACTATCATTTACGGCGCACATTATGTGCGCTGTAAATAAGTCTCAATATGCGTCGTAAATGAGTCAAAAGTGGGCCGTAACATAGAGGTGCATTTACGATACACTTACCATGCACGCCGTAAATGAGTTACATGTGTGCCGTAAAAGAGGGTTACATTTACTGCACACATACCATGCACGCCGTAAATGATGTTTGAAAAATAAAAAAAAATAAAATAAAAACAAAAACTTCACAATTTATTTGTTATTTCATGATTCTATATTTTTGTTAGTTAATAAACGTCATTTATATAGTCATTGTACATCATATAAAATTTGCTTGCAAGTAAATAAGAATCCATTTCCTACACTACTTTACATTCATTTCTTTCACCTACTCTATCTACAAGATTGTAACTCATTGTCACAGGACTCACAGCCCTAGTGCCTCACCAAGTTGCAGTCCTACAAATAAAAAATGACGAAGCAGAATAGAAAACAGAGGCAAGAACCAATCATCCCTTCCATTAGTGTAAACACATGGTCATCAGTATCTTCCCCAAGTGATTCTGCAAGAATTCCCTTCAATAGGAAAACAGAGGCAACCGTGAGAGCTTTAATCTTGATTTCCAATGCTTAAGGCCTCAAAATATAACAATATAGATGACTTGAATTACTGGGTCTTTCCAAATGTAAGCTAGAGTTTTGTGCTCAATGTCTAACACTAATTTTCTCATTCAATAAAACAGATGACTGAAATCACTAGGGTTTGTCACAACTAAGCAAAGAGTGTATGTATCGAAAAACAAAAAGCAAATTATGAAATATGAAAGCACGAGTCCATCAGCATACCTTGCTTATCCAAAAATTGATCCTCCGATTAAGTGTATCTATTGGAACCCCAACTGCAGCTGCAAGATCTTTGGAGGTCCAGCTGAAAGTAGGCAATATCAATAAAGAGAAAAATTAATGAACCAAAAACGATATACTAAGATATTCCTCCCATTAAGCTTTTCTGATCTTGAAATTGCATTATAATTGCTGCATGAAGAGGGGCAACCATGAACTGCATTTCTCTATCTTCAAATTGCAATTCCAACTGAGACAGCATTAACCATCAATATATAGTGTCAATCTCATATTATCAGTAGTGATTCATGAAAAATAGAACAGCTAATGTGCTCTCTCAACCTTAAGACTCAGGAATCCAAGAAGATATGTCAAACTATAAGAATGTAAATAAATAATTATAGTAGACTTCTGGTGATACGAGAGAAAGCCCCAAAAGTAATAACACCTGTAGGAATATATATATATATATATATATATATATCAAAGCTACCTGTATGAGATGGCTGAGCTATGGTTGCTTTAATATTGGTGTGGTCCTCTTAGAACCAATCAAATCATTGAGCATAATTTCACATTTCTGCATGTTGTTCTCTCCAAAATGTATCTGAAGAATGATTTCACCAAAATGAACATTAAGGTAGACAGTTATAAAGAAATAAATTCAAACTGTCTCACCCAAGTGATAACATATTGGTTGGAACCCACAGCAAGTCCATATCTAGTGCATATTGCTTGTGGAATAACCTGGCAAAATAAAAGCAAACACCAAATCAAATTCAAATTCACCCCAACCATAAACGAGCATAAATGTTAGAACCACAATGCCAAATCATGGAACAAGCCTCACCTCTCTGAAAAACAGGACAAAAGTCACGGAGAGGATTATAACAACATACTAATTGAAAAGCTTGTCCAAATATATATGAAGAGCCTGCAGATAGCAAATTGAAACAATTCTCAACTAGAATACTCAAATTGCGTCTTCAAATATTTCATAACCAATTTAACTTTTGCACAATCAAATAACAAAGCAAGTGAAAAGCAGATAGAATGCAATTGATCAAAGTACTTACATCCATCTCTAGTCATCGATTTCGGAGGCAAACACTACTAGAATAATGTCATTAGACATCGTCACTATTAAATCGGTCAGGATTGCACCTGATGTTAAAAATCATGTTAACATCAGTTTGTCAAGAAACCGATTTCTATTGTTATTATAGACATCAGTCACTAAAGAAACCGATGAGAAAAGTTTTGTACGAAAAATTTACAAAAACGCGGAGGGACTAAGTTTAAAAGTTTGAGATACGCGGGGTCTAAAATTTTAATTCCCTCCCAACAGTTAGTCACTTTATCTAAAAACTTTCGAACCCTAATCGATAGACTCTCACTCTGAGTCTCTGACTGCCTCCTTCGCGTCCTCGACCTGAGCTCCTTCTCCAACCTGAGCTCATTCTCTGCGTTCAGCTCTTTCTCTCTTGCTCTTTTCTGAAACCCTAGCGCTCTCCTCCCTCTCCTGCTCTCTTTCCACGGCTACTGTCTCTCCCTCATTGAACTACTCCCTCCGTCCCCACATTAAAAGTACTAACCATAAACCATTAATTCAGTATCTCTTTTAGGCAGATCAATTTTAGCATCGACGACATCTTATCAGCTTTGATATACTCCGACGCGTTAAGAGCACAAGCTGAAATACTTATCGGAGCCGGACTAGAGCCTCGAAGCCCAGAGGCTGAGATCCACGCCGCGACACCGTACTTTTGGTCCCCATCGAAACCTCTCTGGTAAAAATTCCGAACTCCATCTCCAATTTCATCGTCTTCAAGCTTTTCTGCTTTTCATGTTAACTTTAGCTTTCGTGGTTTGAATTTGAAGTTTGAGTTTGTTTAGAACTTTCTCTGTTTTCAATTTTCATTTTTTTATTTGGAAAAATTGTTTAGGTTTGTTACTTTTTTGTTTTCTGAGAATTTTGTTTCTAGATTTATGGGTTTTTGAAGTTCTTGGTGGAAGCTGAGCTAAATAGTTTGGCCACTGTTGTTCTGTTTGGGCTTGGTTTATGCAGCTTCTTCACCTCAACAGGTTGGTTCAGTCTTCTTCTTCCTCATTCAATGTTTCCAAAGTTTGAATCTTTCTGCAGCTTTTCTCTGTTCTGTTAGTGGGTTTCTTCTCGTTAAGTCTAGTTAATGTGTCTCATTTCTGGATTGGAGCTATGGTTTTCACCTGTGAGGTTTGCCTGCCTTTGGGTATTGAGTTTGACAGATAGGAAATTGGTCTTGTTTATTATGGAGTGAATGTGTTTCAATTCAAAAGATTTCAATGCTTTTACATATATGTAATCTAGTCTATATTTATAGGCTAAAGTATAGATTAGTTAGCAGAAATGGTTATCAGAAAGTATGGTATCAAGTTTGACAGATGAGGATCAAGAAGGTCCAGAATTTCATTATCCTTTGGTTTTCTCTGGTAATGAAATTCAGAACTTTGGTATTGTACTATAGTTGGAGTAACTTTGGAGGTGGTGAGAATCTCCATTTGAATTGATTGTGGAATTGATTTTTGTTTTTCATTTTGTGTTTGTTTTGGATTGATTTGCGAATGTATTTGCAGCAACAGGAGGGAGAGTGGGTGCTTAAGGGTAAGTTTCATGGGTCATTTTCTTCTGTATCTTTTGTTTGAGTGGTTAAGAATGACTGGAATTTGGAAGTTCTTTTTTTTTTTAATCTATCTGATGAATAGTGAAAGACCTGATTTCAATACTGAAAGACTGTTCGTTTTTTGTTCCCAATGGCTGCAGTCACCTCCTCTTCTCTCTTAAGGTACCTCTCTATCTCACTGTTTATCTCATTGATTTTGTCGACTCTGTTTTTGTTAGTCTTGTTTTGTATGAATGTTTTGGTTTTGGTTTGAAATCTGGAACAGGAACTGTGCATCAACAACTGCGAGAACTTTTGTGACTGTGAAAGCCTCCAACCCCAATTTCAGAACTTTCCTTCTTCCTCTTCACTCTCGCAGGTAAACAGACAATTGAGCTTTTAATTTCATTAGGCAAATTGGAATTTCTGAAATTTATTTGGTCTGCCGCTTTGCCTTTTAATAGACCCATAATCTTCATCTAGGTATCTGCTAAATCATCTTGAAATTTAGGATGAGGGAAAATGACCTTACCAGAAGCCTTCTGTCAATGTAGTTACTGTTGATGTAGTCTTGGACATTAGGGGAATTGTTTGGCTTTACAAGAGTTATGGACTTTGTTCTTCTTATTGAGTTTGGCATGTTTGAATTGTCTCCTATAGCAAATACAGCTTCCTTTCAATAAGAATTGTTGGCTGCTTAAGATCCAAGTCACAGTTAGTCTGTAGAGATGAGAGGGTGTTTATTTCACTACTCTAGTACAGAGTGGAAAGTATGATATTCAAGTGGTCAATTAGGTGATCTGTTATTGAAGAAATATTTCTTTTTCATATGATGTTAGTTGGATGGCCTTGTAGTTGCTTTAGTTACTGTAGAGTCTAATTCTAATGGTTTTTAAGCTTCCTGGCATGTGATTATGAGTTACATATGGTTCTTAGGTCCCTGTGGCGTGTTAGTGCTACAAACAATGAAGAGGCTGCTGTCAAGGTAGCTGCAGCAAATGCTGACAGAGGAGCTCCAACAATGTATCGTCCTTCACATATTAAAACTGGTTTGATCTCACTTTCAATATCAGGGCATAGTTTTCCGTTCAGAGTATTCTATTTTACTGTAAAGTTTTGATCAATTAAAACATTGAAACTTGGTGCCGGTTCCGATTTAAGGAAAGTATCCAGAGAGAAAAATTAGAATAACTTTTCTATAGTTAACTTTTGAAGGACCACTTGCAGAAGATTAGAATAGCAATACAAATAATCTTCTACCACATGTTCGAAACCGCATTGTCATGTACAACAAATTGAGTTAATATGAGCTTAATAATTACAGTAAACAACTATTTTGCAGCAAATTTCGTAGAGAAGCAAATGACAAATATACAAATGCTTGTTCTAATAGTTTTTGATAGATTAGAATCCTGTTGCAAATGGTCAAAGATGATAAAGGAGATATGAGTAAGAGGTTCATTAAATCTAATTCAATGGATTTCAGTCTATAACTTAGGGGGTCATGCATATAGAAAAGATAAAGTACCTTGTCAAGATCAGTGCTTCTTTTTTCTTTTTCTGTTTAAACTGGTATGTTATTTACATTACCCTGAAATAGGTAAGGGCTAAACGGAACTGAAGTACATCTTATGACAGTGATAATATCATCCAAATTGACCATCATCTTATGAATTCCTTCTTCCCCTATATTCAGATTTGACAAGATCATAGCAAAGGAAATCCCATCGACCATTGTATACGAGGATGATAAGGTCCTGGCATTTCGGGATATCAACCCACAGGCTCCTGTGCATGTTGTTATCATCCCAAAGAATAGGGATGGGTTAACAGAGCTGGGAAAGGTAACATCTGGCCATTTTTCTACCAAACCTTCTTGCTAGAATTGTAAAAATATCTCTTTCTTTTAGTTTCTCATTTCTTTTCCTTGTTTTTTTTTCTCTCTTTCCTAACTTCACTCCGTAATGATTTATGTCTACGCATTGTTACCATTTCCTGCTACTCTGGTTATAATCAGGAAGATTTTGTCATTATGAATCAATCCTCTATATATGCACCATGCTGAGTAGTTTATACCATTGTTACCATTTCCTTGTATACTTGAGTAGTTTATGACCTCCCTTGCTGCTTGTATCCCTTCACTGAAATATTTTTATTGTTAGTGATCTCGTAAGTGAATGAGAAAACCAAGTCCACCAAACCATAAACATGTGATACTACAGAATTCCAGTTTACTACTTAATTACCATCAATGGATTGACAGTGGATTCGGGTTGGACTTCATTTTGACTAGTGCTATATAAGTTTAAATAAGAATTGCTTTATTAAACTTTTGCTGATAGAACAGTCTCTAGGTATTAAATAAATTGTTTAAAGTCAATTACTTTTGTTTTTCTTTTGCACTAGTGCATAGCTTTCATACATCTTCTTATTGTTTAAATTCAGATTCATGGAGGATGCAATGGAATTGGCATATTTGCGATTCATATGGCTAAGTACCAGGGAGCAACTGTATCTGCAATAGCAGGTACTGATGCAAAGATAGCTGAGGGTATACCCAACAACAACTTGACGAGGTCCGCATTGAAGTAGCCGACTACTTACAGACTCTGCTGTAGGTTCTGACCAGTTTCTTGATTTTGAGTTAGGCTAGCTTTTAATTAACTTTTTTGTAGCAATTATGAACAAACATGAATACTAATTGCTACGCTAGCCTTGTAGTATATAGGTGCATGAAATGGGGTTTTATTTTGCCCATTTTGTAAACTGTTAAGGATGATGAATGTCGGATATAATACCCCAATTTGCAATTTATAATCACAGTTATATTTTGTGGACATCATCCTCTTTATAGAATGTGATGTCTAGATATAAAGTTGAAATCAGTTTTAGCCATAAAAACTGATGTCCAGTAATACAGATACATCAATTCTGAAATGAAAATTGATGTTACTAATATATCCAGACATCGGTTCATTGTTAAAAATGATATACTACCGAGTGCCAGACATCAGTTCTGAAATGAAAACCGATGTTACTAAAATATCCAGACATCGGTTCATTATCAGAAACGATATACTACCGAGTGCCAGACATCAGTTCCGAAATGAAAACCGATGTTACTAAAACATCCAGACATCGGTTCATTGTCAAAAACGATATACTACTGAGTCCCAGACATCAGTTCCGAAAGGAAAACCGATGTTACTAAACTATCGAGACATCGGTTCATTATCAGAAACGATATACTACTGAGTGCCAGACATCAGTTCCGAAATGAACACCGATGTTACTAACATATCCACACATCGGTTCATTGTCAGAAACGATATACTACCGAGTGCCAGACATCAGTTCCGAAATGAAAACTGATGTCTGTAACAGTATTACTCATCGGTTCTTAAATCAATAACGATGTTAAAACTCAAACTTGTGTTATATAATCTATATTTCTTTAAGCTTTAAATACAATAAAATGTGGGTTTAACAATAGTAAAGCATGCAAGTTTGTTATCATTTAAACCTATTTACATCGGTTTATTATAAGGAACCGATGTCTACCCGAATATTAGACATCGGCTAAAAACCGATGTCTGCATTTTCCGGATCTTTCTCATCACCCACAAAGACATCGGTTGGGTTTTTGTTTCTCATCGGTTTTTGACCGATGTCTGGGGCCATAATTCTAGTAGTGAAATGCTACCCTAGAAGCAATTCAGCCACCACTTGTATTCCCAGTAATCCACTTTCAGATAGATAAACAATTAAAACAAAACCATACCCATTTTAGCTATTTAAATCAGTAATCCAAGTCCTCCACAGAATATCATTAAAGGGCGTCACTTTATGACCTCCCACATTGACCCTATGCACAACGTGAAGAGCTTGCTTAGCCAACCCATTGAAACCCACAACTTTCCCATCACTCATATACATTGCAGTATTAGCAACAAGGTCCGTAGGTGCAGAACGACCTCAATCGCATTCACAAACGCAAAGCTTGAATTTTTATCAAGAACAAATCGAATTACAAGCTTTTCAGTACTGACCCAAATCAAGTGTTCCCTAACCATTGGACCTAATACACCTTCAAATCCAAAGTTACTGACTTTCAGAACCACAAACCCATTGACCAAGACATAAAACTGAGCACTATTCCAATCAAAATTACAAGAATTGAAGCTCTGGAAATGGAGTCGTACCATGTGGGTGCCCAGGTCGCGGATCTGGAACTCATATTAGGACGGCCACCGGAAAACCTTAGCGGTTTGGTAAATTTGGGGGGAATTGGGATTGGGGTTTTGGTTTCTGAGTGAAATTGAGCGAACTGAAGTGGACAAGTCCGGAACGAAGCGGTGGCCATCGTCGAAGGTGGAGTCCATGGTGGAGCTGCAGTCGAAGACGTAGTTGTCGACGGGAGAGAAGGCGGAGAGGGCGAGGGAGAGGTGGAAGATCGAAAATTCGAAGGTGGAAGATCCAATGATTACATGGGTAGGTGATTTTGGGTGTTTGCGATGATGGATAGAGAGGGAGGACAAGAGAACTTTGGGAGAATTTTTTTTTCTTTTGAGGCGAGGGCGAATCTTCTGGTTTTCATAGAAAAACTTCCAGTAAAGAGGGAAATTAGAATTTGAGCCAAAAATAATAGCGGGCTCTTCAAATTTTTTGGCATTTACGACGCACATAAAAAAAGCAAAAACATCAAATTGGAAAGTCTTTTACGGCGCACATGAAAAACATGCCGTAAAAGATTAATAAGAGAAGTCTTTTACGGCACACATTATATGTGCGCCGTAAATATAATATGACATTTACGGCACACACGAAATGCACGCCGTAAAATATCAGAAAGAGAAGTCTTTTACAGTGCACATAAAAACACGCCGTAAAAGACAGTCTTTTACTGCGTGCATGGCATGCACACAGTAATTTGCGCGTCGTAAAAGACAAGTTTTCTGGTAGTGGAGCCGCCCTTTGCTTTGGCGGTGCTGCGTGGAGAGCCGGCAACAAGCGCAGCGGCAACTAGGGTTCAGCCTCAGGGTCCAACCTTAGTCTTTAAGGCACAAGTCCCTCGGTCTATTTCAGAAACTTTTATGCCGAAAACTGTGGTGCAAATGGGTCGGGTTCGAAGGCAGATACAGATCAGGGATATTGGGGAATCATGACGAGGTAATTATCTCTCCAAAGAAGCTTCGTCTTAGTTTGGTTGTGGGAAAGAAAAATTTGGATGCAATAACTATGGGACTTGTTGAGGTGACTCCTAGGACTACTGATCAACCAAAGAGGAAACGTGGTCGTCCTGTAGGCAGTCTCAACAAACTGCCATATGGTACTGCTGGAAAGAATAAAACAGTCAAGAAGGATGAAGAGCAGAAGAAAACTCCAAAAAATAGCAAGAAGACCAACCTGTTGCCAAGGTTGTTAGCCGCTGAAGATGGTGCTAATCCTGACCATAAGGGGAAGGAATTGGTACTGTTTTAGGGTTCTTTCTCAGAAGTCATTCTGGATCCAAGTCTTGTTCTTTAGTAGGGTTTAATCTCTATATGCTTCTCTAAGATATTTCTAGCTTGTTTTTGTACCACAATTGTGTGCTGGGAAGAATAGGCTAGTTGATTGATTTTGCCTTAGGAAGCGAGGTTATCTTGCTTAGTGTAGGCTTGCTTTCAGCGAGCATCCCTCAGATTATTAATGAGTTTAGTTTTAGCTTAGATAGATTTCTGGTCTTGTTTCGACCAGCTTGCTTATGTAAATTTTGTTAGACTCTGGTCTGTATTATGACTTGATTACTAATGCAATCAACTCCTTTTATAAAAAAAAACTACACATGTATAACAAATATTTAGCTGTTAGTGCATACAATATACCATTTAATTTAAACAATGAGCTAGAAATTCTAATATGATGGTATTTTTGGACCAATAGGCTAGGAAACCTGAGGATAAGAGATGAATGATCAATAGTATATGTTAACAAATTAACTTTATTAATACTTTAATAGTGCAATATGCTTTACTTTGGGTCTAACAATGGGTTACATGCATTTAAAAAAAGCTAGATATTTAGAAAGACCAAACTATCCATATCATCATGACATTGCATTGATGAGTCTTTAATTGGAGTTTAGAATATAGTAACCAAATGTTTACCTCGATTTTGAAGACTAGCTTGAACCTAACATGACATGGGGTTATTTTAAGATAAATTATTAGGTAGGTAAACGTATTAGCCATGTGGTATAGAGTCAATTATGTTTCTCTATTTTTTTAATTATATTTCAAAAAACTCATGTTTAATTATAATGAAATATTAAAAATACCCCTATGCATAGAAAATGATTGACTGAGTGTAGCGCCACATGGCAAGTCTTCCCTACCTAAGAATTTTAATCGGTGAATGATCAAGGAGGTCATATTCTATGGATAATATAGGATTGTACCTCGTATATATTTTAAACCTTTTGGCATACAACCTGAACCCGCCTTATAAAAGTTTTTTGATTCGTGCTTACCCAAAAAACCTACGGTAATAATATTAGATATAGAACTGTGCTTAGGTTAACGTTTTTGAATATAGAAATGACAATTAGGTTAATGATCTGTGCTTAATTAGGAAAAGAAAAGGGGTATAATGCCTTGTGCTTTTTTTCCGTGAACATGGTCACTCCACATGAAACTGATAAATTGATGATGATGCTCTATTTCTCTCATTACAATTGGCACTTGATTTGTTAATTAATCAACCTCAATTTAAGGACTGCAACGATCATTTGCATGCATGTGTCTAGTACTAGCATCTATTAGTTCCTAATTTCCTTATATAATCAAAAGCAATTAAATTGGGTCGACCACACTGTTCATCATGCGCAGAATTCATGCTTTGCCGGCCAGTGGCATTTGATATATTAATTTAGCAATTCAGGAAACTATATATGTATTATGACCTTAATTAATTACGGGACGGCAAAATTATAGTAGTCTGTACCTTATTTGAAGTTGAATATATATTAGACTATGCGAGTAGACAACGAGGACCTGACCAGGACTTCAAATTAATTTATGGATGGGATGCAATATATATGTAAATATTCTCTTCTGTCTACTCAGAGAATATTTCATGTACGACTTAATTTATATCCTCTATCATAGGGTTTGTGAAAGTTGAGACTAAAGATCAATTTAATAAGGAGAAGTCTGAAATGTGTAGGCTGTAAGTTACGGCTGCTGACAAGGGGGGAGGATTCAAAGCACCGCCGTACACTTGCACCAACATAAATAAATAGTAAGATTGCATTAAATACATTTTTTGTTTATTAAAAATAAAGTTGATAATAAATATCAAGGGTTGAGATTATTTTATAAGGGTTGGGTCACTTGCACCGTCGGTGCATAGAATAATTTCCAGCTGACAAGGGCCGATGTGGCGCGAGGAGAGGCACACAATTACTGAAAGCAGGGGCTATTTGTAATTTCAAAATCGACCATCGTTAGGGATTAAAATCGTAGCCGTTACGGTAAAAAAATATCTCAAAAGACAACAATATAGCATTTCAGAAGCCACCGGCCAGCCCATGCCACCACGTCCCTCCATTCATCTTCGATCAAATGACGCCCCTGTTAATCAACACAGCAGGGAGAGTGAAGGAAAGTGGTTGATCAAAATATATCGACGAAGTGTTCGTGAAGATCAGTCTGAACGATGGTGTAGTCGAAGATCAAGAAGGAAGGCGATGAGGAAACTTTCAGATCTCACAAAATTACGTTGGGATAGCGAATTTGCAGAAATCTGAAAAATCATCTCATCCCAATTTTAAGTTTTATTAGATGTGAAATTATTGGGTAGAAGTGATACTTGGTAATCAAACCCAGTAATTGGGTTTGTATGAGTGGAGTGTGTACAAGTATAAATGGTTACGAAATCTATCCCATTTGCTCGTAGATAACAGGTTGTAACTAAATCTGTCACCTACCTTTGGGTGTTGGATTTGCTCACGCAATCGTCAATTTTGCTGGAAGGGATTTTAGTATAACATAACTTGGATATAAGCCCACAGGTAGGTGATTTCTCTACCGGAATTATGAGGACAAATTGATCGTGGGTGTAAATCATTCTCGCCCGCCCTTTGTTAATTTATATGAATCAAATCAATCTGATACCTTTGATTTAATTTAGACCAACATATGAATCAACTCAATCTCATCTCCATCTTCTTCTTGCTAGTTCATTCCAATTATAGTGAAAATGGTGGATCAAATATGGACGAGTGTAAGATATAATCACATCCAAATTGAATTGTATTACGTCGAGATTGAAATGACATGAGATACTATTTCTTTAGTTTTGGATGCTCTGCAATTTTATCAAAGATGGGTTGGATTTACATCTCTTCTTTAACCTCCATCTAAATCAAAACCAAACCCAAACCCAAACCCAACAATAGAGAAAAAACCAAACTCCTTATGCTGACGAGATGTTATAGAAAGTACCTAATACAAGGAGAAGAAAGAGAAGCCAAAAAAGAAGAAAAGAGAAGAGAAGAGAAGAGGAAGAAGGGAGAAGCTGATCTGAGAACCAAAAACGCTGGGTTAATTTGTTATAGAACATAAAGAATACAAAAAGTGAATCACATGAGTAGAACACTAAAATATTGTCGTCTACTGCAAATAGGCTACAATAACCCATCAATTTTTTTTTACAGCAACGCCATAATTTTTAGCTCATAACGTCCGTGAGTGGGCAATTACCGATTACCCCAACTTATACAAATATGTGGATATGCTTGCACCACCTATGTCCTGGTCATTGGCTGTAACTTACAGCATGCGCATTCCAGCCTCCTCCATTTAATAATCCCTTATTCTCTTTTAATGAGCTGGTGGCAATTAAGATTTCTGAGTTGCTGCATAAGAGAGAATGTGATCTAAAATTCAATATTGTTCCTGCTTGGGACGAAGAAGATACATGTATTTATCACACACACACACACATATATATATATACCTAGTCTGGCTACGGTGTGGACGTCCGTACCGTGACGATGGTACGGATTTCCAGTTTTTCCTCACTTTCTGATCACATTTTCACATCTTAACCGTTCAGTTTTTAGGTTCTAATGTATAGATCACCTCTACAAAATTTCAGCCAATTTGGTGATCGTTAAAGCATCCAAACTGTAAATTACAACAATGTACACGAACAGTTCCGGTTCGACATATTCGGTTCGTTCGTGTAAATTACAGTTTTGGATGCCTTAACGATCACCAAATTGGCTGAAATTTTGTAACGATGATCTATACATTAGGACATAAAAACTGAACGGTGAAAATCAAAATATGTGATCGGAAAGTGGGTGAAAACCTGAAATCCGTACAGAAATTTCGATACGGACGTCCGCACCTGAGAAAAATCCTATATACATATATATTAGTTCTAGGTACATTGCAAAGACAATGTACTGCCTACTGTCCCATGCAAATACAAGATGTGCTATCATGCAGAAAGTTACTCTGCTAGCTAGCCAGCTAGGTTAGTTATAGCCGGTAGTAGGAGGGATCGAGATCGACAAGAAGAATCATGCATGCCTCAATGGATATAAAATGAGCACGTGCTCCATCTCATTCTGTCTATGAGAATGGCCGGAGGCTCAATTAATCTTTCTTCTTGCAAGAAATAGCTGAAAGCCGCCCACCCTTACTGTTGAGTATGGATGTCTCTATATTTCTCTCACTACTAGAAGTATATATGTAGCATGCAATTTCCAAAGCATTATATATAAAGTTAGCTAGAGAGAGATGGAGAAGCATATCTATGTACGTACTGCCTTAATGCTTCCTTGTCTCCCAAAAAACCCAAAAACCATCATCTTCACGATGACGGACACCCTTCATATATTACTGATATGATCATCAGTGTCACACTGTC
Organism: Rosa lucieae; assembly: GCA_024704745.1. NCBI lineage: Eukaryota > Viridiplantae > Streptophyta > Magnoliopsida > Rosales > Rosaceae > Rosa > Rosa lucieae. The sequence continues at coordinate 9,082,868 of CM045493.1, forward strand.
GTACAAATTTAATACAACTGCCATTTTTCATGTCCTAGGTCCTGGGATATAGTATTAGTACTTAGTAACTACAGTTCTTCATGGGAAGTTTATTTATCCCATGTCATGAAAAAGCTAAATAGATTACTTTCATTTTCGAGAGCTAAACGAGAATACTGCTGACTGCTCGAGTTAGTGAGGACTGAGGAGCAGCAATACTAGTGCTGCTGACTGCTGTGCGTAATGCAGTGCAGGCCGGCCTGCTCGAGCTGAGCCTGGGTCTCACCCCACTTGTTCACGTTTTAAAGAATATGTGCTAGCTAGCTAGCTGCATGCGCCATGCATGACATATTCATATCATCTTTATATAATTATTGTCAAACCTACGCCATTGATTATCTCATGTAATGCCCCCGGCCAATTGGGAATTAAAAAAGAGTCCTTTTTGTCATTTCTGTTGGCCAAAATGTGTGAAGGCCGGGGTCTCATCAAAGATGACCACCTAGCTATTAACACTGACATCGGTCATGCGTAGGATCCGCCGTGGAATGAATTATGGAGTTAATTCCCACGTCGAAAGGTGTCTCAATTTTCCACAATATTAGGGGGCAGCAAATGAATTACCATTCCCTTTGATAATAAAACCCTTCTTTTTTTTTTTAGGGCTGGGATCAGAGTGGGCCGGTGACTTTGCTTGGGCGGAGTGGTGTATGGTCGACGGGCCAGGTTCGATGGATTAGATTGAATTTTGTCTAGTTGGCTGACGGTGGTGACCGGATGGTTGGCTCGGTTCTTGTGGCAAAGCTTTCAGGGTGGTGTGGGATTTGGACCAGGGTGGTGTGGGATTTGGACCATGGTGGTTGGCGTTCCTCGCCTTCGGTCGGATGGAACGGTGTTGTGGTCTTGGTCCGACGCTAGTGGTGGATAGATGGGGGTGGCCGGAGGTGCGGGGAGGCATATCTTGGCTTGGGCCGGGAGGGTTGGGGATGGCCCAATTGCTGATCTGATCCTTTGGGCTTGGGCACTGTCTGCTCGTTGTTGGCTATAGTTTGGGTTGGAGCTCAATTTTTGGGCCCTACTCTAGGATTTATTTTACTTTATGTTATTGTTTATTTATGTTATTTAGTTTTATTGCTGTTTATGTGAGCAATAAGTCTCTACAAGTCAGGGTTTGTGTCTGTGTGTGCACTCAAAGTGCCTTGTCTACTCTAGGTAGGCAGCGAGTTCTTCGCTTTGTCAAATGGTCGTTACCGCCTAGTGGCAGGGTGAAGCTAAGTGTCGTCGGGTCTAATTTTTGGCGGCAACATAGTAGGAAAATTGTGTTATTGATATTATGCTACGCTGTAATCGGGTTACATATCGAGTTATATTTCCGTTATGTAAGTAAATGGAGTAGCCATTAGAGCACTCTTTGCTAGTTGGTGATTGTTTGAATACATGTCTTATGTAGAGATATATGATATTATTTTGGGATATACTTTAGATGCTTATTGTACTCAGGGGTTTATGCTCAATGTCCCCCCCCCCTTGTATTCGACAGTTTCATTAATCAAGGCTTGAGGGCAACCGCACCAGCCCTTTATTTAATTTTTTTTTAATGACTAAATACTCATTACTCCCTGTACTTTGCTCTCTAAAACAGTTCGGTCCAAACTCTCTAATTCTCACACAATGCGTTTCAAAATGTCTATTATAGCCCTCACTTCCTCTCTCCTCCTTCCATGTTCATCGGTAAAAGTCCAAAACTCAGTGAACAATGGATCATACCCAAAACTCCAAAACTGATCAGAATCATCATACTTCACATTTCATAATGAACACAGTAGCTTATTTGTACCCAAAACTCCAAAATTTTCAAACTTAATCAAAAGTTGATTTCAAGATCGAGTTAACGCATGCTCTAAATCTGGTCTTCCAGATTGGTCGCCGGAATCTGATTTGGAGCACTGAGTCCCTTCACAGCTGATCTGACAGGATCTGAACGCAACAAAGCAGTAAGCCGGTATAGGTCTAGATCAAAGTCTAGTTTCTGAACGCTGATGTTTTGGTCGAAGATGTTGTCGAGGTTTGGTCTGTCGTTCTTCGACAGGTCTGGTTTGATGGTTCTGGTATTGTTCTTCTTCACCTTTGATTGTTGGAGCACAATGGCATAACAACAATAATAAGGTTATTTAAATAGTTATGGATTCTGGGTATGTGTGTGGCTATGTTTATGAGTATGGAAAAACAATATCTGAATTCAGGTTTGATTTCTGCCGGAACTTCACCTGAGTTCAAATTAAGACGATATCTGGGTGTATGGTATGGGTGTAAGTATCTGATACTATTGGGTGAGAAAAAACAACAAAAAGATAGCAAAAAATTAAAATTTAAAAAATAAAATAAAAAAGAGGTTTTTACTATGAAGGTTAAGTTAGTTAGTTAAATTACCATGAGCAAGAATGCAAATAGTGGAAATCCGTGCAGTCACCTTAAAATTATGAAAAGGAATTCAAATTGTAATTAAACATTCAAGTTGTGATAAATTAAGAGATTGCCACCGCATTTATTCAAGTTGTTATTAATTACGAGATTCCCACCACATCTAAATATTTCATTAAGATATTGTTATTGACTGTCAGTAGTAATATTAAACTTTATCTGTTACCAAATATAGACCTCTATAAATTAATATTAAAAACAGTAACCAATGAAAATCAAGAAGATGAATTGTTGAGTGCGAAAATGTTCACCTGGTCAGTTATTGATCAAGAAAATGATGCTCAACCACCCTTGGATGTAAATCCAATGGCAGAGAGAATTATTATTAAGTTGAGGTGTTTTGTTTTCCACCCTTGGATGTAAATGAATGGTTATTGAGCAAAAATTCTTTGGTCAGCAACTGACCAGGTGAACACCACTGTGTTGAGTGAGCCTTGGAAGCTTGTACTATCATATTCAACAACAAATACATAATACTACTGAGGGTTAGTATATTTGCCAGATTACTACTAAAAGTCAATATACTTATTGGCGTTTCATCTCATAATCTGTATACTTGTTAAGTTGTTATCATTGATATTCACAGTTAGTAATTGACATTTTTATTGAATAAGTCTATTTACAGACATTGCTACTAACCATCAGTACATATACTTACAACATTTGCTATTGACTGTTAATACTTACTGAATAGCAATAACAAACATTGCTATTGACTGTTAAAACTAAATCAAAGCTCTAGTTTTAAATAGAATTAAGATTTTATAGACTTTACAATACTAGAGTTTCATTTAGTATAAAAAGGTCAGTAAACTACTACAATATCCTCACAAATGAACTTAAAATGAGATATTATAAGTTTTCCAACTATGTCGACCCAAAAGACCACATTAAACAACTTCACCTGTGTTCTCGAAACCTCAACAAGCATTCTTCATTTTAATATATAACAGAAGCATAATCATGAAGTGAGTACCTCAATAAGAACATATTCACAAATGTTATTGATCTTCAGTACAAACAGCAAGATGAACAATATTAAGAAAAAAAAAGTGTATGTGAGTATCCTAAAACTCAATTAAACACACTAAAATTAAATACGTCAAACATAAGTACAAACTCCATGTCAATTCCACCATGTGGCATATAATATTAATCAAGAACTCTAGAGCCCAGGATATCAGTTGGAAGGATTCGGCTTCCAAATTTCTCAGTGATAAAGAAATGTATCTATCTCTCTCTTATGGATCGAAATCAATATGCATTAGAAATTGATTTTGATAAAATAGAAAAATAGGAATTACCCATTTCAAATCCTTACAATTGCAGATTCACATCATATCTCTCTCACAACCTGAAATCAACATGTTGAAAAATTAATCCCGATTGAATAGAAAAATAGGAAATTACCCATTTTAAATCCTTACAATTGCAAATTCTCATCGATCTCTCTCATTTCAATCCTTAAGATCCTCATCTCTCTCTCTCTCTCTCTCTCTCTCTCTCTCTCTCTCTCTCTCTCTCTCTCTCTCTCTCTCTCTCTCTCTCTCTCTCTCTCTCCCTCCCTCCCTCCCTCCCTCTGTCAATTCGTCAATTAATAACATAAACAAAAGAAAATATCCCGCATGAGATTTAGCAGACCGCAAGGGCTATCTAGGCAATCCGCATGGGAATCGACTAATGGGCCACTGCGCATGGTAAATATTTGGCTAGTTTTGTAGTTATTGGTAATTTGCTAAATAAGAATAGACAAAAAAAGGTGAGGGGTATAATAGATATTTTGTGTGAGAATTATAGAGAATAACGACTAAACTATTTAATTTTAGGGACCAATATATGACAAAAACCTTACAGTGCACGATTTAGTCATAGGAGGAGAGAAAAGTGGAGCGTTTTAGGGTTGGGGTTTTCAAAACGTTTTCTACTGCTTGTCCGGCGGCCCTTCTATGCCAACGACAGCGCCATGCCTCGCCGGCATGAGATAGGAGCAGCCGGACAGGCCTCTGGTTCTTTTGCTCTCTACTATGAAAAGCTTGGCTGTTTGGGCACGGTTTTCTTCCATTCTCTGGTGGTGGCGCTGTTGGTGTTGCGAGCCGACCCGCCCATATCTGGTATGGGCTGGGGGATGGCTTCGGGGCGATGTGATTTGGTTGGGGCTGTCCTTCGTTGCCATGGTGGTTCTGTTTGGTGGAGCGTCTGTGATCGACATGATAGTGGTGGGATATATTGGAGATGGTGGAAGGGGATGACTCTTGGCTTATGGAGGCTGCGCAGAGGTGAAGGTGGTGTTAGGATGTTGATTGACGAGATCTGTGGCAATCTCGTCTGGGTTCATGATGCATGGCGGTGGTTGGTGGCTCTTGGGTCTGGAGTCTGAAACTGGGGCGTTAGCTTGGGTTTGGGATGATGTATTGAGATTGGTCAGTCACCGACGGTGGGTTGGATATCAGGTGGTTAAATCGATTAGGGCAGTGGATGTGTAGTGGGTGGGGGGCCGTTATTGGGGTGGAGGCGGCGGTGCTTTAGCGGTTGGTTAGTCATGGTAGTTTCTTTCAGTTTTTATTAGGGTTTTAGTTTCAGGTTTTTGGTTAGGTCAAATAAACCGTCCCTACTCAATTGAGCTAGGGTTTGGAGGTTTTAGTCGTGTTGTGGAGCCATCTATATGGTGTTAGTCCTGGGAACAATATGTTACAATTTCGATGTTGTTTGGTTATCAATGGAAAGGTGGATTTCCCTTGCATGTGGTCTTGCGATTTATGGACACGGTGTGGAAGAGGGTGGAGTGGTTCGTCTGGATGTTGGTGGCGAGGTCGTATCGTGACACTCGGGATTGGTTATCGTTCTTTATAACCTAGGGTGATGATAGGCGTAAAAATTGATTAGGGGTTAAACCTTTTCGGTTCATGGATGTTACTATTAGTGACGGACCCATAACTAGGGATCTTGGTAGGAATATTTGTCGTGGTGTTGATACCACAACCAGTTATTCCAATGCTTTGTAATTTTTTTGGTTATTAATGGATTATATTTCTTCTATAAAAAAAAACTATTTAATTTAAAAAGCTTTGAACTGAACAGTTTTAATTAGGAAGCAAAGTACACAAAGTATTTAATCCTTTTTGTAATTAAGAAAACTAACCTATATAGATAGGGTTGATAACAGGGCCGGCCCTAAGTTTTCAGGGGCTCTAGGCGGAAAAAAAAATATGCTCCCCACCTTCGAATATATTCACAAATTTTTTTTTCCTCTTTAAAAGTAATTAAGTAAGTTAATAAGTTTATAGTTTTTTAATAGGCTTACAGGTTTCTATAAGAATACAATTCAGTAGTATAGTCGCTTGCAACTAAACTACTGAAGTTCTCACTAATACTCTGCCTTCATAATCCATTAAACCAACTCCACCACTTAGACACTCAGATTCCGCTACTTTTATAAAAGTTTGTCAGTTTGATCGACTCTTCGTGTCTTGGTTTTTCTTTCTGAATATATATTGTCAGTATTTTAGGAGCAAAAGATAGCAAAGGCAATAAAACTTGCTATCTTTTGCACTTGATTCTTTTCGCATCTCTACATAATAGAGTACAGCTCTGTGGTTTATCAGTTTATGTATCCAAAAAAAAAAAAATTCAAGCTTGCATCTGATACTGATACCACTACGGCACTAGTACCAGTCTACCATTATTCCATTAACAAATAACAAAGATGCACTTAATTCATAATTAGTTATAATCACTATTAGTTCAGACGAATCGAATAAGAAGAAAAATAAAGAAAACACACCTTAAAATCTTAATCATTGATTCATTGAAAAATATTTGAATTTGCAAAGAATACTTAAAGACTTGCCCAACGAAATTGTTGTGTTAATTAGTATCAAAAGGTTAAAATCAACAGCTATTTTCTTCTTCCCAATTCCCAAATTTGCTAGAAATTCAGAAAAATTAATAAAACATTACAAACAACAAGAAGACAAAATAATGATTGCAGATGATGATGATTATTGGCGACGATCGATGAATCAATGATCTGATGATGAATTAGCTGCTAGGTTTTCAGATTTGAGAATTGAGAATTTGGGATTATGGAGGTGAGGTTAGAACAAGAGACGCCGTCTCCCCGAGTAGCCGCGTAGAAGTGTAGGAGAACTAGAGAAGAAGTATAAAATGACAAGAGAAGAAGCATAAAACGACAAGACATATGGGCATATATTACTTTTTTTTTTTTTACATATATAAATATATATATAACTTGGTTTAATTTCGGGGGCCCATGAAATTTGGGGGCCATAGGCACAGGCCTGCTGGGCCTATACCCAGGGCCGGCCCTGGTAGATAAATCCGGCATCAATCTCCCTATGAACTGATTACAAGAGCCAAAAAAATAAAATACAAGCACTACCCCACGATTGATACAAAGTGTAACTGATGATACATATCGGGAGTTTTAGATTATTTCCAAAAAAAGATTAATTTGGATTCAGAAATCATATTGAGGGAGTATTCAGAGCACCGCCGTACACTTGCACCAACACAGATAAATGGTTAGATTGCATTAAATACACTTTTTATTTATTAAAAATAAAGTTGATAATAAATATCAAGGGTTGAGATTATTTTATAAGGGTTGAGTCACTTGCACCGTCGGTGCATAGAATAATTTCCAATGGTGTAAAGACAAACCAATGTACAAGAATAATTGAAATTATTCTATGCACCGACGGTGTAAGTGAGCAATGCAAAAGATGAACTAACGAATCGACAGTTCAAACATCAACTAATAGTACAAGGGTGAACCAAAAATACAAGCATTAACCTATAATTAATCGATCACAATTATCATTTTGCAGATATAATAAATGATAGAACAAACGTTTAAAAAAGTCTTCTTAAATGCAAAGGATTTTATAACTGTGGTTATCGGTTTAGCATGCCATTCCCCAACTACAACCACATTAATTTCACAATTAATATGGTTATATTAAGTCTAATAATGATCCTAAACCAAGTTCTAATTTGGCGTACCTTTTGCCAATGAGGTTATATCAAGTCCAATATCGATGATCCTAAGTAAGTCTTAAACACAAAATAAAGATTGTAAATAACTGGAAATTATTCTATGCACTGACGGTACAAATGACCCAACACTTATAAGATGATCTCAACCCTTGATATTTATAATTAATATTTTTTATTAATAACATAATAGTATATTTAATATAATCTAATCATCCATTTATGTCAGTGCAAGTGCACGTTGCACTGAATCATTCCCTGTAAATAACACGACGAAATATGTAAAAGAATGTACACATATAGAGGGAAACAATTATTCTATGCACCGACAGAGTAAATGACTCAACACTTACAAGATGATCTCAACCCTTGATATTTATAATTAATATTTTTATTAATTACCTAAGAGTGTATTTAATATAATCTAACCATCCATTTATGTTGGTGCAAGTACACGTCGTGCTCTGAATCCTCCCTCGAAAACTTGTAGTCGTGACTTCCCCAAAATTAATCTTCTTCCTTTCTTTTCAAGTAAAGAGACTTCCATAGACCAAGGTCCACCTGCACCTAGGCAAAAAAATCAGATATTTTGCCACCAAATGCCCTATTTTGCCCTTCATTTTGCCTATGGTCTACTTACACCTTGGTCCATATTAGAATTTTTCCTTCTCAAGTTAACTAAGTAATTTATACATCCCAAATATTTGGTCATGATACCTCTATTTTATAACCAACTTCTGTTCCAAATTCCAATACCACCTCAATTATCCCACTCCAATGATTTGGAGGAAATGACTCAAATATTGGGAGAGCCAAGCAGAGAGCACCACATGTCTATTCCAAAATTAAATTCACTAAAGAGCTACTTCTCCAAATCTCCCATGATTTGGTGAAATGACTCGGTTCATGAAAACCAAGCAGAAAGTAGTTATTTCAGTAAAGAAAGACTGCTTAAATGATTTGATTATTTAACGAAGTTAATTAATTCAGTAAAGAAAGACTGCTCCAATGATTTGAGGAAATGACTCGTATGAAAGAGCAAAGCAGAGAGCACCACCTGTCTTAATCACTCCCACGCAAAATACATGCGTCTGTATAAGCAGCAACCTACGCTTCGCAGCTCCTCTACACATGAAACATTGAGGTCAATCTTGACCAAAATTTAGAGGCCGACCTGAAAGTACAAACAACTCGTGCACAGTATGGTGGTGTAGATCGATATTGGCATTCTAACCAACATGTATTCTAGGGGCTATCTACATTTTCTTACTAATCCCTAGACCATATATAGATCTGGATCTCAATCTCTTTTTCTTTTGGAAACCACTTGTTTAATGTAAATTTTTAGTGTTGAAGCTACCCTCTTCAAAAGAGATCGAGACAACCCAGACCAGGCCACCTATTGGAGGATTGGTCTGCCACAATTTTATAGAAGAAAATGAAGGGCTAATGTGGCACAAGCGGAGGCAAAGTTGGTGATGACTCTTCAGGCTATTGCCCTAATTAACCAATCCTACCCATCACAAGATTCTGCAGACACCTCATGCCCAATGCAAGACCATCTAATTAAACCTAAAAAAATAGCAAATTATTGGTTCCATGTTACACAATAAGTGACATTGCATACTTCTCCCAAGGACTGCCCACTCTGGCTCCACATGCCATTCTCTCTCTATGGCCTTAATCTCTGTGTATTCCTATGTATATCCAACTCTGCAATGTTGAGACCAAGCAACTCAAAATACATCTCTTCTCTGTAAAAAGCAAACACCCTTACAAACTTCACTTGAGAATTGAATTTCATCAAACAGGTTCAGTTGAAAGACCATGGCTGCCAAGTACCCTGTCAGATCAATCAGCTTGCCCTCAAGGTCTCACCCAACAACTGTTAGAGTTGAAGAAGAGCTCAGTAGGCTCCAATCATGGGAGTCAACTTCATCTGCTTCAACATCAGACTCAATCTGTAGAGGTCTGTCTGGTCTTGAAGAGTTGTATGATTGTGTTGATGATCTTCTCCAAATGACATCAACCCAACAGCTACTTGTAAAATAACCATATACATGCTCACAACATATGCACACAATCATAAAAGGGATTAAGGCTTACCTTCAGCAATCACTGGCATGGATTCCATCTTATGCAGTTGCTAATACGATCACTGAATATGGTCTTCTGTTACTTACCAACTTGCTTCTCAATGGACAGAACAATATGCAAAACGTCGGTAGTAATCAGGGACCAATTCATCTGTATATATAGGAGACTTAACCCTCAAGAAGCTTCCCATTAAAGCTATCCATATCGGTTTAGGTTTCCTAGTAAGATTCCTAATGTAACACTTCATTGTAGTCTTTCTTGCAGACTAAGAATAGGATTACTTACCTTAATGAATAGATACACTGCTTCATTAAGTTACAAGTATTGATTTACAGTTTGTATCCATGTTAAACTAGGTTTGACATTTAGCTAATCATCAATTACTTTATGATGATATGTGTTAAGTCCATATTTGATCTAACACTACTCTCTCAACACCAACAAGAGAAATGCATGGATGAGTTGTTGGATGGATCAGTGAAGCTTCTAGACATATGTGGGATCACAAGGGATTTCATGTTACAAATCAAACAACATGTCCTTGCTCTTCAATCTGCTCTTAGGAGAAGAAAGGGAGACTCGAGCATTGAAACTAGCATTGCCAACTACACTAGCTTCAGCAAGAAAATGAAGAAGGATGCCAAGAAATTGATCTCACAGTTGAAACAAGCAGACATCAAGATTGGGTCATCGCAACTTCTAGAGCAAGATCAACATCTTGCCGCAGTGATTAGGGTTCTTCGACAAGTTTGTGCAAAGAACATGTCCATCTTCCAATCCCTCTTGGTGTTCTTGGCTGTTCCAGTTTCCAAGTCAAACAAGTGGTCTTTGGTATCAAAGTTGATGCACAAAGGAATCGTAGCATGTGAATCTCAGGCAGACATTAAAGGGCATGAGTTGGATGGTGTGAATTCTGCTCTATCCTCACTATGCAAATCTTCTGAAGTTGAGAAGATTCAAATTGCACATCAGAAATTGGAGGCTTTGGAAGTCTGCATTGAAGGTCTTGAGAATGGTTTGGAAAGCGTATTTAGGCGCTTGATCAAAACAAGAGCTTCTCTATTGAACATAATCTCGCAATGATTTGTGGGATTCTCAAAGGCCACCACTTTTGTCTCAGAATCATCCAAGGCATCCGCATATTATAAGGATTTCCTTTGATATATATTACAATTTTTTTTAGAGAACTTGTGATATGTATAGCTATACAGTGAAATTAATACAATTGATACCCTAGTTTCTGAATCATATATTCATGACTCTTATATTATCTTCCAAGTTATTTTCTTTTAATGTGTATCCATAAGAAAACAATATCCAAAAGAAGATCAATAGATATAAGATTGAATTTGATTCAATCCTCATTTCAAATTCTTCCACGTACAAATAGTATTCACTAACTTTAGCACGTCATGGACTCATGGAACCCACGCTTTATAGGGTTGTACCATACATGCTCAAGAACGAACTAGCTAGTTTGCACATCGTGATCTCCATTTTTCTTGAAATAATACAAGGCTAAGTTTTTTGTGAGGGTGATCAGCTTCTGAGCGAATGACCACAATGATGACCTAAATTTGACATTGCTGTCTCCTTGAAATACTTGATCATGTACTGTGTTATACAAAACATGACGTACATATTATTTTCAATTCACCCATATCAAAGAAAAACCCTAGCTATTTCAGATCAACAAAAACGAAGAAGAAGCTAGCCGGCCTTGATCGTCTTTTTCATAAGTCACTCAAGATTTTAATACACGCAATGAGTCGTCTTTTCTAAAGATTTTAATACCCTGCAACTTAGGTTTTAGCCAACAGAAACGAGAAAAAGACCTCCTTTTCCCTTTTTCTAAGTCCCAATTGGCATGAGATGAGATAATCAATGGCTTAGGTTTGAGAATTCAATAATTGGTATGCATTATCTCAGCATATATTCTTTAAAACGTGAACAACGGCCTGCATTGCTAGCCTTGTTGTATTGTATGGCTTTTCTTGATTCCCCAACTTGCTTGATGATTAATGGATGAGTTCATGCATGATCATTTCATCACTAATCCCATCCCTATTAATCAGTTATATAAAAATTCTTTGCACTAACTAAATAATCTTATTTAATCATTGACGTAACATATAGAAATGTTTGATGAATGGCTGTCTGAGTGCAACGACGTAGTTTTCATACTACTGTCGATATTATTGCAATGATCGAATCCGTATCATCCATGACTCAGGAGTGTCGACTGTGTCTTTCATCATAATTTAAAGAACTCAGGGAGTATATGCTGAGCACTATTGGATAGGCGCTGTGTACTATTAATGGCCATGAATTATAGGCCAGGAACGTCTCATATTTTAATTTCAACAACAATGCTCTGTATATCTATTCCAAATTGGCACTATTTCCATATATATGGCACTGAATTGTGGAAGTGTCTGACATTTGTGTCATGCATGATGATGTTGGTGTTCTTTGGAGAGACAAGGAGGCATTAAGGCAGAAGATATGTATTGCTCAATATACATGCATGCATTGGAAATTGCAATTTTTCTCCAGCTGCTTGATGGGTGGACGGGTTACAACTATTGCTGGAAGATAGATGATTTGCAATTTTTATACCGTATATACGTCTATCATCTTGTTGATCTTTATTATTTTGATCTTAAGTTATCATTGCATTGTAATATAAGTATTTGTAAGAAAATAATCTACAGCTTCTTTTGTAACACTCATGTGACAAAGGATGTCTTGATTAATTTTCTATCTGATGAAACAACAACTCAATGAAAGCAAGTAGCCAGAATACAGAACGGCATGGATACATCACATATTCGTTTTCTATCTATGAGGAGCATGATCGATTCTTCCTGTCTCCGACAGCCTATGGGCCGGAAACTCCTGCAAATGCAGAACTTAATTTAACTGCCGGTTCATCAACATCCATGGACCAGTACATCGTCTTTGGAATGTACCTAGCTAGAAAGCAAAAAATCAATCTGGCTATAAACTAATAAATATCTTTCTCCCATGCAGCTAATAGTTAAGATCATATTCTCTCTTCTGCTGCATCCAGCTAGTTTCAATATTGATCCTTACTCAATTTCCCAAACTGTAAATACTAAAAATAAAAGAAGTGCTTATATGGTCGTACGGGGATCAATAATAAACATATGTTTTTCGTAAGTGAAACAAATATTAATTCTCTGAAGTCTGAAGTCATGTGACAGGTCCACGCTGTTTACGCAGAGACGACTAGACCAAATATTCAATTGCATCAAGGCATAATGGTATGCCGCCCCATAAGAGCAAGTCCACCGGTTTGTTTTTGACCGGTCACCGGCTAGATTTGGTGAGGTGGTGACTAGCCAAACACCAAAACTTGCTTCCACCGGGCTTTCCTTGACCAGCCAATATCTGGCCTTTCTTGACCGAGTCGAAGAAAAAGGGCAAAGCCTTGACTAAAATTATGACCAGTCGAGGAGACGCCAGCTCGGCCCAAATCCGGACGTGGCCGATGTTAGCGATAGACAAGCAGAGAGAGACGCAGAGGAAAGGACGCGTGGAGGCGACGCACAAATGAGGTTTAGCCGCATTTGCTGACAGCGTGGATTGACTTGTTTGTCGCCTAGCGACAAGAATTGGGCGGAAGAGAGGATGTGTGGAAGCTAGCCGTTGGGTGAACAGAAAATTTGAAAGCAACGGTCAAGTAATCTTAGCCGTCTGTTTCAATTAAGATGCAGATCTGACGGCAACCAATTAATATGTGTATATATTAAATCAAACGGTAAGAACAAAATTGTAAAAAAATTGTAAAAATTTCTCTACAAATACCTACCATTTTCTTTATATCTTACACCCAAAAATCAATGAACAGTAAAAAATTAATGAACAATGAAAAATGAACAGTCTTGACTATGTCAAGAAAAAAAAAGGGGGTGAAATTTGCACCCCAAAAATTGCAAACCACACCCCCTTTTAATTTTTTAATAATATTTCATATCACATCTTTCTGCACTTCCTAAAACACCCTCACCTCTTTTCTTCTCTCTCTCCCCCCTCTCTCTTCCAGAATCCAGACCACCACCAAAGTGCTCTCTCTCTCTCTTCTTCCCGATCTTCACCAAGGACTCCGCCGCCGCCGCCACCGCCATTATCAACCTCCACCACCTCGCCACCTCACAACAACCGCTCATTGACCGTGAAAACCTTAAGTCCGAGCATTCTCATCATCCTCCTCATCGTCGTCGTCACCATTGTCGCCTCATTCTCCCTCTGCCGAATCCTCCGCTGCATCAACAACTGCATCAACAACCATCATCACTCCCTCCTCCGGCGACGACACCCTCGCCCGAGTCTCCAGCCGCCGAGTATCTCCTGCCGAATACGCCTCCGCCGCCGATCCCGTCGCCTCGCTCCCGGTCTTCGCCTTCGTGGCGGCGGCGATAGCTTCCTACTCGAGATTGGCAACGTCAGCCGCCGCCAAACAACTACGACGTCCAACTCCAGCGCGCGCCGCTCCTACTTCATCGGATCGCTCGACTACCTCGTCGACGACGACTCCGAGGTCCGATTGTCCAATGCCAGAAACGGCTCGTCTGATCGGAAAGAAGAGGTGATTGTTGTTCTCGGCGAGCTCCCGCCGCCGCTGCAGTCGTAGACTCTCCATCTCTTCTCTACGAAGCTCCGGCAGATTCTTTACCGGTAATAGCCGTCGGAGCGAGATAGGCGGAACGGGAGAGTGGACTTTGGTGGTGATCTAGGAGAAGAGAGAGAGAGAGAGAGAGAGAGAGAGAGAGAGAGAGGACTGGTGGTGGTCTGGATTCTGGAATAGAGAGAGAGAAGAAAAGAGGTGAGGGAGACTCGAGCATTGAAACTACTTAATTTGCCAAAGGTGTCAAAGGAGACTCGAGTATATAAGTGGTCTTTGGTGTCAAAGTTGATGCACAAAGGAGTCTTAGCATGTGAATCTCAAGCAGACATTAATGGGCATGAGCTGGATGGTGTGGATTCTGCTCTATCCTCACTATGGAAATCTGCTGAAGTTGAGAAGATTCAAAGTGCACATAAGAAATTGGAGGCTTTGGAAGACTGCCTTGAAGGCCTTGAGAGTGGTTTGGAGAGTGTATTTAAGCGCTTGATCAAAACAAGAGCTTCCCTTTTGAACATAATCTCACAATGATTTGTGGGATTCTCTGAATCCCATTATTTAGTCTAAAAATTATCCAAGGCATCCACATTTTATTAGGATTTCCTTTAAGATGACAATTTTTTGAGACATGTATATAGCTATACAATGGAATACAATTGATATCCAAGTTTCAGAATCCCATCTGATGTTTCTTTTATTATCTTCTACATTAGATTTCCTTTGATTTGTATCCAAGATCGAGAAAACCCTAACAAAATCAAGACCAAATCACATGCATTGCTAAAGAAACTTGTACGGAAAGAAACAGAATACTTGGCAAGGAAGAGCAAAATCAATAGTTATAAAACTGGATTTGATTCAATCCACATTTCAGTCATCCAAAAAAAAAAAAAAAAATCCACATTTCAAATCCCTCAACGGATTCTTTACTAATGTCAGTAATGTACCAAAATCGACTTTATCTTTTTCAGTTTTTGCATAGTGTTAAATTAAAGCCTATCGTTATCCATCAAGAATCATATCCACTTCATATAAAAGATCCTAGCAGGCTTTTTTTTCAAAAAGTTTTTTTTTTTTTTTGAAGAGGCTTTTTTAATAAAAGTTGATACTCATATGCAAACATTATAATTATATCCCAGGATTCTCAAATCCAAATAAGTCTGAAGTGTCCCCCACTAAGTCTCTATATTGTTTAAAAAGAAAAGAAAAAAAGGAGTTGTAATTTTGGCATTCCTTTATGTCTTGTTCAACAAGGTTCATATCCACTTCATGTCAGAGATTCCTAAGGTTTCCATATATTCAAATGTAAACATTACATATTGAATTCCAAGCCCAAACAAGTCTTGATCGAACATACTCTTTGCCATGATATTCTTCAATGGGACAATGCAAATAAATCTTCCTCTCACAATCACTTCATCACATCATTCTTACATTTTGTCTTATACTTTTTTTAAAAAAATTCAAAAATAAAGACAAAAATAACATATTGGTTCATATTTCAACTTCCCAACTACTAGCCCTCACTTTCTGCATTTATCTGTAACTTTTCTTTTGTTCTTTTGCTAACCACCTCCTTCAATTGAGGAGTGATCATATCATATATTATGAACTGACTAGTATGGCCCGATAATTCATTTGATTGACAAATTAACATTTCAATTATCTCATGATATAAATGCTACACTCATTTTCCTTATAAATTTGATGTTACCATGTGTGAGAATTAAGTCTACAATTTAGCTGTCCACGCGGAGCTTGCTAAAGGGGACTTGGGAGAGAAGCTCAATTATTTTATGGTAATCAACCTTTACTCTAACATTAAGTTTGATAGAATAGTGTCTTTAATAATTTCTCTTTGTCTCTTTCCCAAGAAAAGGTACTCCATGAAAAGAATTTTGTAGATCTTCAAGCGATACGAATCTTCTCTGTTTTTGGCTCATATTAAGCAATGTTAACAACTTTTAATCAAGTCTAATGGTAGTTTGTCCTTGCATATATGCTTTTATAAACTTACTTTGAACGACTAATGCTAACTTGCCTCTTGCATTGCCTCAAAATTTACTAACTTCAAATTAGTAGCGTCCATGCTTCTACTTTAACCTTCTCTAGAAGTATTAAAAAAAAGAAGAGTTTTATATCAAAGCCGATTTGGCTTGTCTTGTGAGTGGAGCAATTTTGCTAAAAGCCGGTTTGACAATATTTTAGTTTATGGGAATGAGGTAGTGCAGTTTTTTTGTTCAGTTTTATGCGTGATGATTTGGGCTTCACAACCAAAATCAATCAGTAATGGAAGAAGTTAAAGAGTTGAACCAAATCCTTATAAACTCACAGGCATCATTCTCATTTTCTCATGTTGGATCTATATTCTCAATACGCCTCCACACGTGTAATTAATTGGTCGCAAATCATAATTAAGTAATTTGGGTTTCACAAAAAAAACTAGTTGAGAATAAATGAAGTTGACCCAAATCCTTATAAATTCGTAGGCAAGATCCATATTTTTTCACGAGGGATCTATATTCTCGACAATACGAAGTATTCAATAAAACAAGTACTTTACACTGTTAAAGTGTTTCTAACATCCCGAAACTATTTTCTAAGTTTGAGAAGCATATCTCAACAAACAATTAGCTTCAATGTGCCACAGTTTATTACATAGAATCTCCCTTCCTTACAGCCAAAGTAAGAAGAAAATTAAAGAAAATCCAGAGAACAAGACACTAGAGACATATTATACTAGTACCACATTATATATAATAAATCAATTACTACCTAAACCGACTAGGTTTTAATGGCATTTGGAAGGTTGCAAGAGTCATAGGGAACATAACAAAGACATGCCATTCGTGCAACCCATTATATGTATGAAAATGAATATTAGTTCCCCATTTCCAACCAAATTCCAAAAACGAATATAAAAACACAGTTCCAAGTCTTCAAGATCTTTCTCTGGATATTGTTCTCGTCGATATTCAAAGCTTCTTCATATCCAAAGAACTTTGGAATGCCCCACTCTTTAGCTTACCACCAAGTTCCATAAATTTGACCAACAATGGCGGTGCCGGTGGTGCATGAAAGGAGGAGAAAGCGAGAAAAATGCCACATGAATCTGGCTTTTGATCCCAAAAACAAATACCCTATTTTTTTTGTTTGAAACAAAAGCCCAATTTTTTTCTTTTTTATTAGAAACAAAAACCCTATTTGGGGATAGCACCTCACCCAAATAACTACATGAAAGGTCATCTACCAAACTGGAGTCTTTGTTTTGTTTAGTGGTGGCAGAAGTGACAACATAACACACCATCATAAAATAGCCCACATCGCCTTCACATGTTTATCACATTGACATAAGCACCCAAAAGATGCTCTTGGTCGATCGGTCCCCTAATGACCAATTCACCTGGTGATTTTCATACATATATGTGACTTTGAATCACACAACTTACTGAAATCCAATTCCAATTCTCAAATCTCAACTCCAAAATTCATATCTTTCTATGATGAAAAGAGCAACAATGGCTTCTTTCTCTCCAAAACCCACAAAGCGCTACAATGTCAGATCCATTAGTATGCCCACTAGATCACATCCCACCACACTCAGAATTGAAGAAGAGCTCAACAAGCTCAAGTCTTGGGAGGCAACTTCAACATCTTCATCTTCATCAAATTGTTCGAAGGCAGATTCACTACGCAAAGGACTAGGCGGCCTCAAAGATTTGTACACTTGCATTGAGGAGCTTCTTCACTTGCCATTGACACAAAAGGCACTAGCTTTGCACCAAAATGAGAAATGGGTGGAAGAATTGCTTGATGGCTCTGTTAAGTACTTGGATGTATGTGGCAACACAAGGGATGCCATCTTGACAATGAAGGAAAGCGTTCGAGTGCTTGAATCTGCGCTTCGACGAAGAATGGTCGGAGATTCGAGCCTCGAAGACGGTGTCAATGCATACGTATGCTTCAGAAAAAAGATGAAGAAGGAAGTTGTGAAGGTTTTGGCAGCATTGAAGCAAATGGATCAGAAACATGAGGTCTTTCCTTTGGATCTAGATAACCATCTTGCCGCGGTGGTGAGGGTGCTTAGAGAGTCAAGCTTGATCACAAGCTCAATTTTTCAGTCACTTCTTTTGTTTCTTTCCACACCAATTTTGAAGCCGAGGGCCAGTAGATGGTCTTTGGTTTCAATATTGATGCAAAAAGGGGTATTAGCGTGTGAGAGTTCCCAAAGCAAAAGCATGAATGAGATGGAAAGTGTGGATATTGCAATTAGCAATCTGTTTGTGGATAATGCAAGTGAAGATGTTGAGGCTCAGAAGATTGAATCTGCACAAGGAAAGTTGGAGCTTTTGGATGAAAGCATAGAAGGTCTTGAAAATGGGTTGGAGGGCTTGTTTAGGCTCTTGATCCACACTAGGGTTTCTCTCCTAAACATACTTTCTCATTAGGCTCATGATCATATCTGATCATTTCGATTTGTATCCGAATTTTAGAGGATCTGCATGCATATTATTACTTCTCATCTTTTTCTGATTGTGCATTTATGTATATGTATCTTAATGTATATACACACTTCTAATTAAAATCTGAATCTATATGTTTCCAATTACATTGAATCTTGTGTGGTCCCTTTTATATTTGTTGCAGTTCATCTTTTATTAAAAGTAGAATCTTGAAAGGGTTGCTTCCATATCTGTGAAAATCCAATTGCACTCTTAGGCTTCCCAATTCGATTCTAATCTAAATCTGATATTTGATTGGATCAATCCAACGATCATCCAAATCACTCTGAGAAAGGCAAAACATTCTTTCTAATTTGCGTGAGATATACTCATATATGTATCTATGTTCACAAAATAATCGGAAGTTTTCTCAATCACTTAACGATTACTTTCCTCATATCGACCTAGAATGGCATATAAAATTCAGACATATCAAATTAAAACCAAAAGCCAACCGAAGACTACTCCAACCAAACCCAACTCACACTTCGTCTGAAAACTCCCAAGAACAAGATGAAGCGTGGCCTCTCTCGTTTGCTTTCCGGATTCGACTCTTGCAAATGGTTCGTTTAGAACTCTGCCATTTCACTTCTGAATAAACAGAGGAGGCAATTAGTCTTTTGCTAAATGATTGTTGATTTACTTTTTTGTGATACTAACTGAGAATGAATGGTGTGAAACAGTAAAGTTGCATTAAATATGGTATTGGCTAGAATAAAGGTTGTGTTGAACGAGAGAATGACAGAGGTGAAGCAGATGAGGCATGACATCGCTTCACTCCTTCAGAAAGGTCAAGAAGTCACTGCTCGTATCTTGGTACTCGTCATACCCATAATTTTTGCTTTTGGTTTACAGTATCCTCTAAATTATTTGCTATTTGCTTTTGGTTTACAGTATCGTTTAAATATCGTGTTACTCAAGGCTTGTATTCCTTCTTCATATAGGACTTATGGAACATGTGACTCTGCTATCTTTGTTCTTTTGGTTAAAGAAATAGTTTTATGGTTGTGTAGATTGAACATTTGACAAGAGACCAGAATTCTTTGGCTGCCTATGAACTCATTAGGCTCTTCTGCCAATTGGTCGTGGAAAGACTTTTAATCATCGAAAAGCAAAGGTAACAATTACAATGATGCTGTATGTTTGTAGCATTTCACAGATGTTAAAAATAAATAGAATATGTATCTTATCCAACTCTACTGACATTTCTTACAGGCAATGTCCGCCTGATTTGAAAGAAGGGATTGCTAGTTTGATCTTTGCAGCCCCAAGGTGCTGCGAGATTCCAGAACTAATGACAGTCAGGAATATTTTTGAGAAGAAATATGGAAGAGAATTTGTATCTGCAGCTAGTGATCTAATACCTGAGTGTGGAGTGAATGGAAAGGTAATTAAGCATTGTACGTCTTCCTGGAACACTACTAATTAACTACTTCTATCAGTCACTTTTTTCTGTTTCAGTTCTATTTTAGTGTCCAATGATTGTTCATTGCTTATGTGTTTCTTATAGATGATTGAGAATCTCTCTATCAAAACCCCCAGTAGTGAAGTGAAGTTGAAACTCATGAAGGAAATAGCCAATGAGTATAGGGTTGAATGGGATGCAACAAAATATGAAAAGGAGTTTTTCAAGCCTACAGAAGAGCTTATAGTGCGTTCCTCCATCTCTCTCTCTCTCTCTCTCTCTCTCTCTCCCCCCCCCCCCCCCCCCCCCCCCCCCAAACACACACACAGAAGCATTACTTCAAGACATTTTGCATCTTAAGATTAACGTTTACCTTATTTGATCCACAGGAAGGACCAAAAACTTTTGTTAGTGGTGCTACATTACCTCTGCAATCTGTTCAGTTGAACAAGTTCGAGAAAACAAGTGGTGGAGAAAGGGGAAATATGCATTATCAAGACGCACCATCAGCCGTGGAAGCAGCTGTGATATTTGCTAGTGAGGCAATGTCTGCTGCACAAGCTGCTGCAATTCTTGCCAATCAGGCATCATCTCAAGCACCTCATTGTGTTGATACTGTGTCCAAGACTCGAAACATCGATGATCATGAAGAATTAGCTGTTGATGAGGAAGAGACGCTTCTTAGTGATGATGAATTTTTTTTGCACGCTTTCAGGCGCTGAAGTTGCACAGATGTTCACTTATACCTAATGCTATGTCTAGTAGTGTCCACTAGTTTAATTGTGATATCTTTGCATAATTTGAAATTCAAGCCGAGAAGCAGATTGAAGAAACATGAGTTATATATGAAGATAATTGTTACAATAAGTTGATCACTTGAGTGCATAACAACTTGAAGGAGAAACAATGGGCGCTACTTGTATCGATTCTTCTCCCATCCTCACATAAAAGGAAAAGCTGTCAATGTGCCAAAATTTCACACTTACAATTCTCCTCGCTCACACATTATAGCTTAGATAGGAGATTCATGACTTACCTGAGAATATGACAGGGCGGCACCAGTGTAGAAAATTTTCGGGAACAAATGCAACAAAAAAAGTCTATATGGAGTTTCTTTCCAATATGAGAATTCAGATTGTATCTCAAAACGACGCCTAGTATAGATAGATTTAGGGAAAGAATATAAGAAAGAAAATACATCGAGTTTCTTTCCTATCTATTTCAAGAATTTCCAGAATTAAGATACGCATCATTAGATATGATTCCACCCGGTGAGAAGGCCACACAAACGTGCACTCCCATCGTAACAGATTGAAGCCTAAACAACAAGATCCGAGCATCAGTTCATTTAGTTAGATGTGTTTTTTTTTTTAGGAAATGATAATTTCATTAATTTATCCATAGCAAAAAATCATATGCTGTCTCACACCAAAATTATAAATGGCACAAGTCGCCAAGCAGTATGACAAATAACCTTCATTGTAAACAAAATGAGCTCACTTATTCGAGCCTAAAATCAAAGGACCCAAACCCTCACGACTTAACTCCCCTAAAATAGTAAATCTAGTCGCCTAGAGACCCTCAATTGGTGTACAACTAGAGAAAATAAGAATTAAACCGACAAAAATCATAATCCATGTGACAGGCTAAACTAGAGAAAAAGCTAGAATAGACAGAAACCCTTAAGTCCACTAGAAAGGCTAGGTAAGAAAACTAAAACAAGAGGTCCAACCAACATGACCACTAGACCTGACCTAAGGACAAAGCCCAAGCACCCAAACCCAAGCACCAGGATCAGCCCAGAACCTTGGCGACCAGCAAAGCACTAGCACCACGAGCCAAAAATGTCGTCGGAGTCGCCACTGGTAGCCATCTAAGTCACTGTCTCCGTTGCACACCAGGTGACCACTCTACCAGCGCACATCGACCCAGCCGAACCAGACTCATCCTGTCGCCATAACCAATCCACACAGCCACCCCATCTGCGTTTGAGCATATCCTCTGCCAAATCGAGATCCCATTAGATTGCACCTCTCAAGCTTCCTACAGTCGCCAAAATCTTCTGATCCCCTCGCTAGCCGGTAACCAAATATAAATCGATCTGATCACCAAACCGGATCCAGGTCTTGAACACTCAACCAAATGCATCCCGTCTGACCACATGGAGCATACCGGTAAAGTCAGAGGCCCACTCGGCATGGCGGCGCAGTCGGACGAGCGAGAAAGTCAATTAAAGAAGAGAGTAAATCACAGAGGTGCGCTAGAGTTTTATTTTTAATTAGATGTGTTTAAAGCAAATCGACTTGAAAATTAAGTTTTTTTTTTATTATAGTATCTTGATCAACGTCCTTCGGCTTTTTCCCAAAAAAGTCCTCGCCTTCTGCTCTTCAAACAATCCTAAACATCATGCTATCAAAGCTCTTCTAGTCCTCTAAATTTGAGAGCTCTACTTGAGCAAAGATCAAATAGCAAATTAAGCAGCACGCTCACATGACATTCTCCAATGACCATAGTCCCATACGCGTCACTCTAGAAGTTGCAACAGTGCGTTTTGCATTGGATACTTCTCACACGATCCACCACTCTCCCCTACGTGTCAAATCTTAACGGCTATATCAGGTCGGTGGTCATCCTAGTAGTGGTAGGCCCTCATCCGATCACGACGCTTAAAGTCTCGCTTTTATTGCCTTTCCATCTCAGGCGACCGTTAGGACTCCTCCCCTAAACTCCCAAACAAAACCCCAACACTCTCACTCAGCTTCAGCCTTTGTCTCTAGACCATGACCGTCGCCACCGCAGCTTCGACCCAAACCAAGAAGCTCATGAAGCTCGGCCTCTCTCTTTTCCGATGGGGCTTCAACTCCTCCAAATGGTACTCATTTCACTCTCTGCAAATTCCCATTTCTGAGTTTCTCTTCTGGTTTTCTGGGGTTGCTTTAAAGTTGTTAAAGTTTGAAACTTTATTAAGCTAAATGGTTCATTCTTGTCTCTCTGCAATCCCCCTTTCTGGGTTTATCTTTAATTTTTCTGGGTTTGCTTTAAAGTTGGTAAAGTTTGAAGCTTTATTGAACTATTTGTGTTTTTCTAATGGGAATGGTGAAACAGCAAAACAGCGGCGAAGATGGCTGTGGCGAGAATAAAGCTGCTGAGGAACAAGAGGCAGGTGGTGGTGAAGCAGATGAGGCGTGACATTGCTTCTCTGCTTCAGAAAGGTGAAGACGCCACTGCTCGTATCCGGGTACTTATCATTTTCATATCTCCAAAACCTAAGTTCAAAGTCTCGTGCTTTTTTGCTTCTGGTTAATTGAGAATTGCCTGAAAAGATTTGCCTTGGATCCCCCAAGTCCCTAACCAAGTGATTAGAACAATTTCCTAATTCTAATGGATGTTCGATTTCTCTCTGTTGTCAGAATCCCGAGATGTTCATGTAGAAAATGAATACCAGAAGCTAAGCTGCATTAGCCTAGTTCCTAAGTAAATATGAGAACCTAGATTAGTGGTCTAAATATTTGTTTTTTTCAGAAATCATTTTACTGAAGTCTCTTGTTTATTATAGTACTCAGAATGATGCTTATGCTTAAATTTGTTATGGGTTCTGAGTTTTGAGATGAAACATATGGCTAAGCCCTAAGGTTTGTGATAATGTAATCATGGTTAACATTTTTATGTACTTTGTAGGTTGAACATGTGATTAGAGAACAGAATGTTTTGGCTGCCAATGAGTTCATTGAGCTGTTCTGTGAGTTAATCGTGTCTAGACTTCAAATCATCGCTAAGCAAAGGTAAGGTTATAACAATGTAATATCTTTAGTGCATTTTTCTGGCTGTTAAAGGAGTTATATTTATGTGATGCTGCTCGGATTTGAACAGGGAGTGCCCGGCTGATCTCAAAGAAGGGATTGCTAGCTTAATCTTTGCAACACCAAGGTGCTCTGAGATTCCGGAACTGGTGGCACTAAGGAATATCTTTGAGAAGAAATATGGAAGAGATTTCGTAGCTGCAGCTACTGATTTGCGACCTGGATGTGGTGTGAATCGCATTGTAAGCATGGTCATCATGTCATACCATTTATTAGAGCAGCCATAGTTTTTTAATTTTTGCGTTGTAGATGTAATCATATTTCTATTCATTGGTTAGTCGCCTGTTGGATGATTGCTGTCTGCTTATGTATTCTTGTAGCTCATTGACAAGCTGTCTGTTAGAACCCCTACGGGTGAAGTAAAGCTGAAAATCTTGAAGGAAATAGCGAAGGAATACCAGGTTGATTGGGACACAACAGAATCTGAACAAGAACTTCTCAAACCTCCAGAAGAGACTCTAGTATGTTCATCTCTCTCTGTTTCTCTCACACAGCACGTACTAGATTCGAGGAATTTCCTGTTTTAAGTCTTCTGTTATTTCTCAGGATGGACCGCGTACTTTTGTTAGTGCTACCAGCTTGCCTGTGACAACCCAATCTTTTGAGTCTAACAAGTCAGAAACAAGGTAACTTGCTTGTTTGTAATTTGTACTCAACACATAAGTAATATAAGCTCGACAGTATGATGATTATTTATTTATTATATCAGGCTTTCTTCCAGTTCGTTGCGCAGAACAAGTGGTGGTGGACAGAGGGAAACCAGGTAGATTTTTATGATACTTTCTGTTTGTAATAATTTAACTCGACCCTTTAATCCATTGATTTATAATCCTATGTCTTACAGTTCTACGCGCAGAATGAGTGATGGTGGAGAAAGGGAAACTAGGTAAATTGGTTGTTGTAGTATTGTTCTCATCTCATTAAAATTTATACTCAACCATAACGTGTGTATTAATGTGCTCCATCCTACTCTTTTCCAGTTCCTTTCGCAGAACAAGCGGTGGTGGAGAAAGAGAAACCAGGTAAGTTGGCCCATTGCGACAAACTATGAATATTAAAGAAATCTGATTGTAATATGAATTCGACAAATTATGAATATTTATTTAATGTATCAGTGTTTCTTCTGGCTCTTTTCACAGAACAAGTGGTGGTGGAGAAAAGGGACATTTGCAATTTGCAGACTCGGCATCAGCTGCCGCAGCAGCTGCAAAATCTGCCAGTGATGCAATGGCGGCTGCACAAGTGGCTGCATTTCTGGCCAACAAAGACTCCAATCGGGCATCTGCTAATGAATTTAAAACCCTTTCGAGCAAGTCCACCGGCCAACAAGGACCAGATAGTCCATCTCTTGACTCTTATGACATGGATCATCAATATGAAGCTGAGGGAAAAACACACTGGGCGGAGAGTTTGGACAGGTCATATTCTTCAAACAATGACGTTAACCATGGAGGAGAGGTGAAGAATTTTGTCTATAGAAGATACAGCTACAATGCTGCACCATCAGAAAATTCAGGTATTAAGTTTGATGAATCAGATACCGATGAAGAGATTGAAATGGAAGCACCTCCTAGTGGGAATTATCAAGGGCCTGAGCGTCCTCCACCACCAGTACCTTCGGCAACTGTTCGGCAGGACTCACTTCATCGCGTTCATCCCAAATTGCCTGATTACGACACACTTGCTGCTCGCTTTGATGCCCTTAAGCATCATCACAAATAAACATTTAGTACAAGATTTGCAGCATTTGCTTGTGCATCACTTTTGGTTGCTTGTAAAATTCATATATAGTTACCGGATGCGTATCCCAATTCGCGAACACAATGCTTAAGCACCATATTTTAGCTGTCTTGTATAACTCATATGTTACAAGTTGGATGCTTGTCGTTCTACCATGTTGATACTAAATAATACAAATTACAGATTTTGCTTATGCATCAAACCATTCTATCATGATCATTGACTTATTGTCTTGGTTAACAACTGTATAACATCTCCCCAAGCAACCAGTTGCATTCTAAGACGATAGACGTCTTTGATTCTGAGCAAAAACACTGCTAATGCATCCAAAGCATGATGGTAAGAACCGAGAGACGCAAGAAAATCATTGTTAGAGAACACGACCTCCACTCAGACCCTCATCCCAGCTGTTTTCACACAGGTAGTTTTCCGGTTCTCTTACATATGATCTCCCGTTCTAGCAGCATTGCTAAATTCATTACCTATATGATTCAAACTCATTCATATGCACTATCTTACCACTCTGATATCATGAGGAAGCACTGATTTTAAACCCTCATTTATTCAAAACAAGCAAACAATACAGAATCAACAAGAAATTTAGAACACAATAAATCCAGAAACAAAATCACATTACTTCCAAGTAAATCAGATCCAGAACACAAAAATCCAACATTGCCCAATACTTGAATCTCTATTAACTAGCAACCAGCATTAAGGGTCTTTGAAAAATGACATAAAAATTCAATATAACTAAAGCATTCTTAAACTACTAAGAGTTCTTCATCCTTTCAAAGCTTCTCTACTTCTCAGATGAGTTGGGTCCTCTCTTCTTGCCAAAGCCAACCACTGCAACACATTAACACAACATACAAGGAATCAAAACAGAATCCAAACACGGGTCTCTTACAAATTGTAAATTCCTAAAGACCCATATCAAAAGCTAATCCCTAAACTACCACAGGGGTTTCCCAAAACTATTAAACCCCAGGTAAACCTAGCTCAGGAAGATTATGATAATCCTAAAGTTGTAGAAGGGAAATCAGAATAAGATGGTAGTACCAGCGGTGACGAAACGGCGATTGTATTGCATGCGCTTGTGGGCGCGTCCACGGGGCTTCTTCTTCTTGTCCTGCTTGGCCACCTTTGGGGTTTGGCCTCTCACCTTACCAGCACGAGCCAAAGAACCATGAACCTTTCCTGTAATTCACAGAAGCTAAATCAATACAAAGAAGAACACAAAACAAGGTAAATGAATTGAACCCCTTTGTGAAATTAGGGTGAGAAAGAGGTATTGAGCTGACCCATGATTGCCTACGAGAGTTTGAGAGAGATGGGAGAGTGGAGCAGTTGCTTGAGATCACGAGAAGAGTGAACGGCGCTGTTGCAATGAGAATAAAAGAGTGGAAGCGATTAGGGTTTTAGGGGCATATGGGTTCTGGTGGTGGGTCAATTACTTGGGCTCAAGTAGTATGGACTGTGTACTGTTATAAGCCATCTCTTAGGCCCAATGAAAGGATACTCCCATTATGTGGGCTTGACAAATTCTACACATTCAAGTTTCAAAAAGTGTCGAACTTTGAAATTCTTTTAAATTTGCGTTACAAATGTCTTGTGCAACTTTGAAAGATTCGATAAGATGAACGCTGCTTGCAGCTATGCGAGGACCCAATATTATCAGATAGGTCCGTGAAGTTTTTTTTTTTTAAAGTAGTGATGAAAGTAATGGTTTTGTTTTAAAGTCGGAATGTTGTTGCTTAAAAGTTGAAATAATTTTTTCTTGAAGTAAAAATGAGATTTTTGTCGTCCAAATAGATTTCTAATTGTCTGAGTATCTTACAAATGTTAAAAATGAATTCCAATATCTTATCAAATAAACATGACTTTTACCAATACTTGAAATCCGACCTATTTCAATGTTTAGAATCTCATAATTCAATATCTTGTAAGAGATTTGCGACTAATCAACTTAAATACTTAACCATTGTCCTATGAATCTGTCCTACCCAATTCGAATATCATTGAAGTTTTATGATGTATTGAAACTCACTAGATACATTGTCTTACAAATTGACAATAATTTCTTCTAGGCTGCTGAGATTGTTACGTGGTAGAGGCCGCGCATCTGGGCATTCTGGATATGAATTATTAAACAGATGAAGTGATTGATAGGGACCATCTATGATAACCAAATAGCAGCAATTATTTAGTGCATGTACCTATTTTCTAATGGGGTTAGTAAATAGTATTGATATGTTTCTCAATCATCACACTAGATATTTGGCGATTCAGATCATGGTCTTCGTGCTTTGGGAAATAGGAATCTTATTTCTTCACCCCAGAATGTCCATGTATTAAATGTACAGATATCACAAGTTGATATAGTGAGGTTAGACTTGCACATCGTAGGACGTATATAGTGATCAGTCATTTGTTTATCTATTTATTTGTTCTCTTTGTTTTTTCTGGGCAGATCAATAATTTTTCATCTTGGATTTCTTTTTCTTCATGATATTAATTGTTGGTTGATGTTGTATGTCAAGAAGGATGATATAACTGCTTGACTTCTGGTGCTTTATCAATTTCTATGATCATCAGTACGATTATGTTCTAGAACTTCAAAACTTTGAACCAAGATATTTAAATCTTCTTTCCTCCGCATTATGTTGAAAAAAAATTACTTAAATACAGGCAGCCCAAATGAACCAGCACTTGACACTCTCCATTGACAAATTTCATAGCTATTGGAGCTATACTCTCATTTTGAAAATGGTTTGTAGTCAAATATTGCAATACAATGTGCATGCTAATTAATCTCATAGTGTACTGACCAAATAGAAAAAATCTGATATAGTACATAAGGAAAATGATTGTTGGCCTAATGAAACTTAAGATTTGTGGCCTCAATTCTATGTGTCATGTCATATCACCTATTTATCAAATCATGTCATATAATTCTTGAAAAAAAAAAATTTTATCATTCTAAAATCTAATGGCTTTAAATTATTTTGGCTTAAATTTTTTTTTTTCATTATACTCATGCTTAGATTTAAAATAAAAAGATCATTTTACATCTTCGCATCCCACTCTTTCTAATCCTCTTTCTTCTCTCTTTCTCATTGTCTCTGTTGTTTCACTTGTACACATTCTTCATCTTGTTTGGATGTGAAATAGTTTGGTGACTACTCTAGTAGAATTGGATGATTGGATTTTGAAGTACTATCTTGTACATATCGAAGAGATCTTTTGAAATCAATATAGTGTTTGCTAAAGATGACCATGGATATTATATTCTTTGATTGAGTTTAATACTTATCAAAATTGGAATAAAAATAAGGACTTTCAATTTGTATATTAGGGTTCTGTCAAATTTCAGCATTGGTTTGAAGATTAATGATTCATCTAAAATAACCCCATATTCACAATTGTTAGATTCAAATAAGAACTTGAATCATCATTGTTCTAAGGAACTTAATTAGTTTCCATAACCAAAGTCGGCACTGGAGTCGCAATCTCCAACTCACTATAAATTTTACCCTTGCTAGCTTTAGTTTCCATAACCAAAGTCGGCACTGGAGTCGCAATCTCCAACTCACTATAAATTTTACCCTTGCTAGCTTTGCTTGAACATCATATCCACCTTAGGGGGGGGGGGGAGAGAGAGAGAGAGAGAGAGAGAGAGAGAGAGAGAGAGAGAGAGAGAGAGAGAGAGAGAGAGAGAGAGAGAGAGAGAGAGAGAGAGAGAGAGAGAGAGAGAGAGAGAGAGAGAGAGAGATGAATTTAGCAGAAAATAGAAAACGGTTGTGGAACTTGTGGTGTGTTCAAGTAAACCCTAATTTGTGTTTGGCCCAAACTCTAGGTTACTTGCTCTGGTGGTAATATGGTTAAATTAGAACGATTTAGATTCCTATTCAATGTGAGATTACTTTCCTTGTATGATTGAGATTCTATGCATTGTAATCCTCTATATAAAGAGGTCCTATTATCAATGAGAATATATAACGAATTCCTCTCAATTCTCGTTTCCCTACAACACGTTATCAATACGAAGCCCTAACCCTGAAACAAATAGCCAAACCCCTATTCAAGAAGCTAAAAACCTTGAATCTGAATACAAAACCTTGAACCCCTTTCTGCCTTCACCTCACACATTGAAGAACTCGATCCCAGGAGTCCAGAACCGGCCGGAAACCTACCGAACCGGCCACCGAAAGCTCCATACAACTCGCAGCAAATATTCCACCGGTTCACCATCTTTCGGACCTCTAATTTCCACCAAATTTTGGTAGCAGAAGCCTATTGATCTGAAGTTTCAGGAACCGGAAGAAAAAGTCAAAAAACCGGCCTAAAAAGGCGTGAACCGGCCACTTGAGCAGCTGCATCTTGAACCAGCAGAAAAAAAGACGTGAAGAAAAGAAAAAGAAAAAAAAAAAGGAGAGAGCAAAAGAAGCCCAAAAGCCCAAGCCCACTGACGCAGACCCCACCGCCACGTCAGCACCCTGACCCACAAACACGTCAGCATAGGTCAATAGTCAACGATCAATGGTCAACAGTCAACGATCAACCTCCCGTCAACAAATTTTCCGGAGACTTTTTCAACCAATTTTTCCTGTCAAATTTTCCGGCGACCTATTTCGATGTATTTTTTACTAAACATTCCCTTTTTTTAGAGTTTTTAAATTCAATTTCTCTTATTTTTCGGGGATTTGCAACCTCCCTTCTTCTACCCCCTTTTCTTTATCATAGGGGAGACCAAATTAAGCAGAACTGTGGGGGTTCGTGCTCACTCCAAGCTTGGAGCTTGTAGAGTTCTCCAAACTTAGAGTTTGTTGAGATAAAACGATCAACTGCAAACATCATTGTTTCGATCTAATCCAACCCCTCTTGAAAATTTATTGGAAGCGACTACGCTCAGAAATTTTATTTGTTTTCGTGGTAACCTTTTTCGCTCCAAAACTAATCCTAATTTCTTGTTCTCTTTCAGGATGAGTAACCTGAACAAATTGGACTTTGCTCCATTGGGAACAACTGGCTCTGAATATCACAGGTGGGTTCGTGATATCCGCTAGCATCTCAAGGCCGATGAAATCTTGGATATGATTCTCGAGCCTAGCCAGGACGTGCTAACTGTTGAGCAAGCTCAGGCTTTGGAAGCAAATAGAGCAGCCTTAGAGGCAAATAAGGCGAAAGCCATCATCCTAATGACTCGTCATATGGATGATTCGCTCCAGTACGAGTGTATGAATGAAGAAGACCCCAGTCTCACTCGAAGATAGATTTGGCAACGTCTGTGACTCCTTGCTTCCTGGCCTCCGCTTCTGTGAGTTCAAGTCAGTTCTTGACTACAACTCGGAAGCACTTCGCATTAAATCCTTAATGGAACTCTGTGGTAAAGAGATCACAAATGTGATGTTGATTGAGAAGACTCTCTCTACTTTCCCCTTCTCTGCATTGATGGTTGCTAAGAACTATCGAATCGATGTTACTGCAAGACGCATAACAAGGTTTCATAAGCTCATTGGAGCTATGAATCACTACAAAAAAAAATTGCAATAGCCACGGCGCCACGCCGTCGCAAAAGCCTCTTTTGCCGTCGCAAAAGAGCATTGGCGACGGCTGTGCGACGGCAATGCTTCTGACGCAATTGGTGGCGTCGCCAATGCTTTTGGCGACGGCAATTGCGCCGTCGCAAGAGCATTAGCGACGGCAAATCATTTGCTGTCGTAAGAATTTTGCGATGGTAATTTGCCGTAGCAAATACCAATGGCGACTGAAATTTTTTGTCGTCGCAAACTTTGACGACGGCAAAATGCCGTCGCAAAGTATTATTTATGAATAAAAAAAAATCTAGCATGCATATTGCATGCCAGATTTTGTTTTTTTTTTTTTGGGATAAAAACTATACAAAATATAATGAAACTTATACATAAACCAACGTTACATTTTTATTTTTTCTCATGAATGTTACGAAAATGAACGAAGCTTGTACAAAAAATTATTGCTTCCTCCTGGAACTATCCTATTCTATCAGTTTTTGCTCCATAAGATCAACCGCATTGGTATTGTTCTTTGCTTCATTGATAGCTATGTTCTTCTTTGTTTCTACCTCTTTCTCCACCACTCTGTCTCTCTATAGTAAATAGGTCCTACAGAGTAACAATTCAACTCACATGATATTTTAATTCATACAGCAACTCTTAAGAAATGGGGCTAAGCTAAACTGTGGTAACAAAGTCCTAGTTATTACGATTCAATGAAGAAAATGAAATAAAAGGAAGTATTATTGTCTTTACCTTGATGCTTTCCTCTCCCATCAGATTAAAGTATATCTTACCCTGTAAAAGATAAACTTAATTCAATTTACATAAAGTATATAGCAAACTTAAAAGTATCTCGCACAAGAGTCCATCCCTGAAAAAGTTCAGGCTACTTCATTCAATATAGAGGAGAAAAGAACATAGTGACAAGAACATATCAATTTATAGCTCTTTCCATAAGTAACTTAGCAAGCTGATAATCCTAACATGATGGTATTCTAGGTACTCAGGGGGGAAACTCTACCTTGTTATACTAAAACTCAAATATCGTATAAATTCCTCTATCAATAACCCCACAGAGTGGCAAACATATCCAAGATCATCCTTTTAAGACAAAAAAATGCTCACTGTAGCCTTCACTCATTCTTTCTTCGATCAGATAAAGGATGTACAGTGACATCCTATCAGAAAGAGATTTTGTATACTATGATTACAACTCTGAAAAATTAGCAGACATTTTGGCCCAAAACAACCCTAAAGTTTATACTAATCACTGGACATCAAGACACTGACTGTAAAGAAATTTCTACAAAAAAAAAATTGCATTACATAAAATTGCATTACATACAGACATAGAAACCCACATGCATATACATACAGACATAGTACTCACCAATTACGTCAATTCTTTTTCGTAGTGCTTGTTCCTTGACGAAACCAATGATGATATATAGGAGCTGTAGACAAATAAATGAAGACAAGTTTCAGTGTAGAGAAGAGAAAGAAAACAAAACTAAAAACAAATCTTTCTAACAAACAACACAAAATGGTTTAACTTATAGACATGCATTTCAAAAATACTACCAGCCATTGACAAAACATAAACCTGATAACAAAATTTTGACTGATAGGAACTTATCCAGACCAAAAGAAAAAAAAAAGGAGCTAATACGAACTTATATAAAATGAGATAGCACTATAGTTTAAGCTATAATTTGAACTCCTAAATTCATAGCATGAGAGAAATTGAAGTAGCAAATTATCACTTGAGACTTGTCAGGGTGCAGAACTGAGCATAACTGAGCAATATCCTTGACTAACCAGTAACCAAAGCTGAGGATAAGTCATTATCTCATAACAGGGCATACCAAAACAGATGCAATTTCATACTCATGTATTGGTTGCCAAGACAATTTGTATTCAGTAACCAAGGCAGTTAGTATTCAGTAACCAATTAGTATGCCTTTTCATACCATATGTCCATATCAGATACAATTAGTTTCCAGTATGCTATTGTCCACAATTGTATATAAGATACAATTTAAATTCCCATACAAACATAGAAAAGTACATAGGTTCAGATAGAAGCCTAAACAGATCAACTAGCAGAACAAAGTTACCTAGCAGAAGAAATACTCAATTGATGATGAACTTGATAGAGTATGTTTAGTGAAAGTGAAGCTAAAACAAAGTGGAATAAGAAACAACCAATGGTTCCTATACACTTAATATTTCTCTTTTTATTTCATTGTGAGATAAAAGACATGATTCAGTTGACAGTGACTGTATTTATAACAAGCTTCCCCCAAAACATAATACAACAAGATATTACAAAAAGATAGACAACCTAAAGGATCACCAAGTTAGGCTTGCATTCAAATTGTGGAATTTGAGAGTGTTATTCACTTACATGTAGAGAAAATAAGTGATCACCATGTTACAGTCAAGTGAGCATATAAAAGTATCAAACAGTGGGAGTGGTATACATTGTAGTTTGTTCTCTTAGGTAGTTTATGTACCAGACTGCAACAACAATATAACAAGGCTCAATTGCAATTCGTATATCAACAGAAACTTAAACAAAACAAAACTTCACATAATTAGAAGTTGTTCATGTAATTCATCATGAGTAAAACAGAGAGCAGAAGTCAAAAGCCACACAAAATCAGGAGTAAAACTACATCATGAGTTTTCAAAAGAATCACCAGAAGCCTCCACTAGGCAGCAGTAGCAAAGTGCAATAAAACTGCCGATTCAAATAACATGGAAGATAGCAGCAAATAACTTGATGTCATGATCGGAAAGTTGATCATTTGCTAACTTTCTCAGCCAAGAAATCTATAAGAAAATTCATTGTTAGCCATAAATGAAGATATAAGGCAAATAACACTAAAGAGTTCGTGTGAGGCAAATGCTAGGCTTTTGTATTTATGTGATTGATAAATACCTATTCAAGAGTAACAGAAACAAAAACCTATTCAATGCCACTTCAAAGCTTTCACAGAACAGATGATGCTCTATTGACCAGAATAATTGATCTTATGTGCTACTCCATTTAGTGAATCAACCGAGGCAAGAAAATTCAGAATATATAGCAAGGATTAGTCAAGCTTCCTTATTAATAGGACACCCGTATGGCTACTGATTCATAAAGATTATTCCAGCGTCTATGCCAAGAACCAAATGTAGCAAACAATTTAAAGTCTAAGAAAGAAAGCTAGTGCAAGTTGGTTTCTCATGTCATGGGAGTAATAAACACTCATGCTTTTTGAAACTACGAACACTCAAAGGTGGACTCTTCATGAGTCCAGACTGTAAACCCTAGCATAGCGATTTCAAATACCAACATAGTAAATTTCATATACTCTTCCAAGCAAAATAACAAATAGGACATTGAGTTATCAACTGATGAGTTTTAAAGTTTCCAATATAATAACAAGAAAATAGGCAATAAACTTGATAAGTTTTATATAACTCAGACAATGATCTAAGATTTCACTATTAAGAAGAAAAAGCCTATAGAGAACAACCATGGATTGAAAAACTGACTCTAAATTCTGAAGGAGTCTTCCTTTTGACTGGGCTAACCTTCATCGTTCAGCCAACAACTTTCAAAGCAGCGGGAACCAGGTTGAGCAACCTTGGCCATACCTTTGCCTAAAACACCGTCGACCGCAGATCTTTCACCAAGATTTAGGATCCTAGATATAATTTAGAGCATCGATTCAATACATCAAAGAAAGAAGCAAAAAAATGAGTCTACGCAATCCAGATTACGTTTGGAGATCCCAATTGGATCACCATTGATTACAAGAACCCTAATTTATCATCTGACAATGATTTACTAGAACCATTGCATCGGAATCTGGGGAATTTGTATAATTTGAGTATCGATAGAAGAATGTCTAACCTCAGCGAAGAAGAGAGTTACATAGAAGAGGCATGGAAAATTGAAAGCCGTGAAAATCCGAGTGTGAAGTCGCTTTGAGGCAGATGAATCGCGGTGGTTTCAGTCCATTTGCCCCAAAATTAAATTTTAGGGCAAAAATGGAGGAAAGAGCAACTAAAGAGAAAGAGAGAGATATGTGAGAAGTGTAGGCTGTGAAGCTAATGGAGAGATGTCGAAGTTTTCAATGCTCAAGAGGAGGAAATGAAAAAGAATCATACGACGGAAGAAAGTTGCAGTCGCAAACCCAATTGATTTTAGCGACGACATCATATTGCTGACGCAAATTTAGCGACGGCGTCATAGTGCAGACGCAAATTCTTATACTTTTGAAACTGCAAGCTTTGCCGAAGCAAATATAGGAGCTTTGGCGACGGCATTTGAGTGCCGACGCTGACCATGTGTAGCCATTGCAATTCTTTTTTGTAGTGAATGTTGCTGAAAAGCATGACAACATCCTTGTGAAGAACTATAATTCGAGATCCTTGGAAACATAGCATATTCTGGAATCCAATTATAGTCGCGCCTCAAAGAGAGGGCGCAAAGAGCGAAACCCTAATCTTAGGAATACATTTGGACGTTCTGGTGCATATAATCTCTCTACTTGGGAAGGTAATCGCCAAAATAGGCGAACAAGGAATCGAAGAGGTAAACGTGGAAAGAGAGAGGGAAGCAACGCCTCTGGCCATGTTGGTGGCGCCACCAACACTAAGAGCCATCTAAATGACGCTTTCAAAGCGCCTCAATCAATGGAGTTTGAGCAAAGAGATGTATGTTCTCGATGTGGAGTGTCTGATCATTAGACACACATTTGTAGAGCTCGTGAAGAACTTGTCACCGCCTACAAAGCATATTGTGAAGCAAGAGAAACTCACTATGTGGAACAAAAAGATCAAGATGATGATCTAGAGTTAAGGGTTTGAAGACTACAAATCTGGTTGAGATCAATAGATCGCCAATTCTGTTTAAGTCTTTATTTTTCTAAGAAATGTAATAGGCAATTGTCATATATTTTTGTAGTAAATGCCAATGGTTTAGCTTTTCTTCAAAGTAGGCTCACTCAAAGTAAGTGTGATGTCTAGGAAGGTTCTGAGATTAGTGGTACTTAAGCGAGCCTTGCTCCACCGACATCTCCCTACTCACTTGGTCACATTTATTTTGGAATTACCGAAAGAAGTTAGACGACTATCATTGTTTTGCATTAGCTATCATTTTGGATTAGATTTTGTTTAGTCAAAGAGACAATGATGTAACTCCGTTGGCTTATGAATAAAATTTTGAGTTCTTTATGGCTCCATTTTGATTCTTAGCATATGACTTTTGTGAGTACGATGGCTAGGCCATCAGTAGTAATTCAAGGACATGGAATAGCCCAAGTTCCACTTGCCAAATGACACCTTAATTACTGTCACAGAAACTCTCTACGCTTCTAGGGCGAATCACACATATGAATAGCCAACGGATTCCATGCGAAAAAGCATGTAGAGAACGGAAATGAGTTCTTTTGCAATACCTCTAATGATTGCGAATAAAGGCGCATCTTAGAGAAGTTTTTGTGTCTCTCTAGTGGATTTTATGTCACTATTCGAGCTATTAAATCCAATAAATTTATGAGAGAAGATCTCTTGGATTTAGACACATATTGGCTTTGTCACGACAAGATAGATCATCCTAGTCATGAAATGATGATCTGTCTACTAAAAACTTCACATGGACATCATTTCTTTCGAGCGAAACGAAGCATGAATCAAAAGTTGATTTCTGGACTAAATGTGACCGACGTAGCTGCCTAGGGCACCGCCTGCGTCCACCACCAGCCTAGGGCTAGAGCAGTCCCTATCCATGATGCCATGGATGGCGCCCATCATGGTGATCGCGCCCCAGGTGATGCTGCAATCACCAACTTACTTTGAAGCGTTTAAGACGCTCAGGCCCAACCAAAATTCTCATTGGTTGCTTCTAAAGTCTCTTGCTCGTTTTACAAAGCCCATTCCTTAGGGAAATTAGGACTAAAACAGTCCTATGTAAAGGAAATGAACATACTTATTCTGTTCTTACATAGAATCCATGGGGATTCTATGGATTGATTCAACCAACTTGCTGACACTTAAATATTTCATGATGTTGGTTAACACGCAAACACGCTGGTCACGTGTTGTGCCATTGTCCACCTATAAATGCTGTTTATGCTACACTCCTAGCACATATCATATAACAACGGGCTCACTCCCCAGCTCATCCTATTCAGTCAATTGGATTTGACTATGCTAGAAAGTTTACATCTAAAACTTTCGATGGATATTGTAATGGGATTGATGTTGGACATCATATTCCCATGTATAAACCCAAATGGTCTTGCGGAAACGACTACGATGATAGTCCGGACATTGATAATGCGCACCAATCTCCTTATATCCGCCTGGGGTGATGCAATATTGCATGCAGCTATGCTAATTCGTCTACGACCCACAGCCACTCAATGTACCTCTGCGTTACAGCTATTGACTGGGTACAAGTATCATACTTACGCATATTTGAGTGAGCCATTTATGTGCCAATTGCATTCAATGTCATTAATTCACCCTGTAACATCTAAAATGAAATATAAAATGATAAAGTTGGTGTTGCAAGAGTATGATGTGGCAAGATATATAATGTGGAATTGAAAATAAAATTTGTATTTGCTTACATGGCATGACACGTAGGATTTGAGACTACAAATCTTAGGCCTCGTTGAGACTCCCTATCATTGCCCTAGTATCAAATTGGAGTGACAAGTGAATCCTATATATATATATATATATATATATATATTTCATCTTCTGATCATAAATTTACATCTTGGGGCTACCAAATAAGACAATCGACTTCTAAATTTGTAAAGTCTCTCAAACTCTGCTTTTTTTTTTTATTCGTTGTTTGCCATGTACTTACGAAATTTCGATAGAACCCATAGTTTAAAAAAAAAGTGACATATTTAACTCATATCGTATGTCAAATGTGTTTATATAAACTGAATAGATGCTTGGGCATGGGCCAGCTGGTTATTGGGTCTGGGCTTGGGCCTTGGACCTTAACTATTTACTATTTTAATTTATTTGTTTTCAATTTTATTTAGGCATGGCTTATTGCTAGCAATAAGTCCCTATTCTTTTTTGGTAGGGAGATATGGGCTTTGTCCCGGTATGCACACTCAGTGTGCCTTGTCTGTCCTAGCGAGGTGGTGAGCTATTTACTTAATCAAATGGAAGCAACCTCCTAGTGGCAGGATGAAATTAAGTGTCGCCGGATTTATTTCCGTGCGGCAACATAGTGGGAAAGTTGTGCTTTTTGTAATGATGTTTCTTCGTGATAGAGTTATCTTTCCGGTATGTCAAAGCAAATGGAGTAACCATTGATGCACTCTTTGTCAATTGGTGCTTGCTAAATACATAGATTTTGTAGAGAATTCTGATATTATTTTGGGATACTCTTTTTATGCTTATTGTAATCTGGGGTTCAGACTCTATGTCCCCTATGTATTCTGCAATTTCATTAATCAAGACTTGAGGGCAGCCGCACCACAACCCCTTTAAAAAAAACTGGACAGATGCTCCTATAAGTTTCTGGTTTGTAGATCAAATGAGTGAAACAAAAATCTACTTGGAAAAAACAAACGTACACATAATCTCTATAGATTTCACAAAGAACTCAGAATATCTAACCAAAAAAATAAAAATCACATTCCATTGATCTCGTATTCTATTCCAACAAGAGACCAATAGACTTGTTTTTCTTGCTTTCTTCTGGGTCCAATAAAGTCAAAAGACGCAAAACTCAAACGAACACATATATTGACTAGGTTGCACACCCCTTGAAAGCTGCAGCTCCCATATTTCGTTTTGCTGCCTTTTCTAATCTCACACCTCCAAAAACACCACATGGTATATTTTTACAGAATATAAATATCAATAAGCCTAATGAGGTGTGGGCTCTTTGGTTCTTTCTGCTTAGGAGCAATAGGTTGACCAAGTCCTACTCCATTATGAGATTAAACCTAAATCCCGACCCATAATTACTATTACCAAACAATGAGCTCAAATTCTTATATGAAACTTTAAGAATATTGCAAAAAGCAAGAAAAAATTAACTAGCAGCCACTTTTGCCCGTCAAACAAATGCTTTTAATAGTCCCCAACTAATTCTGATAGTCATAGAAAGCAGTCTAAATCGAACCAAGTAGAGTTCACAATAAGACATTAAGACCCACTTGCAATTTCCAACCTACTTCGTATTTGGATTTTTTTTTTTTTTCTTCACCTATATATAGTCCCCTTGTGGGTGTTCCAACCAAGACACAGGGTTAGAGCTTAAAGAGCAGGAATCCCACAGCGGAGACAGCAACCATGAGTAACGAAGCAAATGAGATCAGTTCAGCTCCAATAACACCTCGGCCGGTGGCTCCTAAGCCTCCGGTGGCGTCTCAACAACAGCCGCCAGTGTCTTGTCCACCTTCCCAGTACAACTCTCCTTCTCTCTCCCGGTCACCGCTGCTCGAAGCTGCGGTGCCGGCTGCCAACCACCATGGAGGAGAAGAAGGCGAAGGCGCCGGTGCAATAGTTCCGAGCAAGACCCCGAAGGGAGCTAGAACTCCACTGGGGATAAGAACCCCGAGGATGTCTTTGACTCCGAGGTTCCTCACTCCATTGGGTAGCCCGGTAAGGAAGGCCCTCAGGGCTACAAGGCTTGACCCTGAGGATGCCTGGCTACCCATCACCGAGTCCAGAAATGGCAACAAGTACTACGCTGCGTTTCACACTCTCTGCTCCGGTATTGGTATCCAAGCTTTGGTGCTTCCGGTGGCCTTCACTATCCTCGGCTGGTAAGCCCATCATTAATATTGTTATGCTGTTAGATTGTTATTAGATCCGAACTGTGCATTCACACAGATTGATAGTCCGATGATATAACTGAGAAACTTTCCGGCCATCTTCTTAACCTTTTTTTTGCTTTGATTTTTCAGGACATGGGGAATAATCTGTTTGAC
The DNA here is from genome assembly GCA_024704745.1 of Rosa lucieae. Taxonomy (NCBI): domain Eukaryota; kingdom Viridiplantae; phylum Streptophyta; class Magnoliopsida; order Rosales; family Rosaceae; genus Rosa; species Rosa lucieae. Next base: position 9,123,102 of record CM045493.1, read on the forward strand.
CATAGCATTCATATGGCAACTCTACACCCTCTATCTCCTTGTTCATCTCCACGAAAACATCGAAACTGGAGTCCGGTACAGCAGGTACATGCAACTCTTCAGTTTCACGTTCGGCGATCGAATCGCAAATCTGCTAGGGCTATTCCCTATCATGTACCTCTCCGGCGGTACCTGTGTGGCCTTAATCGTCATTGGTGGATCGACCTCGAAACTCTTCTTCCAGACCGTCTGTGGGGCAACCTGCACTGCCAAGCCATTGACGCCCGTTGAATGGTACTTGGTGTTTACGTGTTGCGCTGTGATGTTTTCCCTGTTGCCTAACTTGAACTCCATTGCTGGGGTTTCTTTGATTGGTGCAATCACTGCTGTTGGGTACTGTACCCTGATGTGGGTGGTATCTATAACTGAGGGTAGGCTTCCCGGTGTATCCTATGATCCCATTAGGGCAGGGACCAAAGTTGCAAGAGTGTTTGATGTGTTGAATGCCCTTGGAATCATCGCTTTCGCATTCAGAGGCCACAATCTTATCCTTGAGATTCAGGTAAATTATCGGTCACTAATATGCTAATCACTATTCAATGCTTTTTAATATTGTGAGAAAAACTTTGTATACATTCAAAATTTATTTTGTAATTAACCACTCGTACCTAACTAATTAAATGGTTTTCAAAGTCTATGCATCAGTTTTTTTTGGAGAGAAATTTTCTAACAGCAAGTCCTGGGTTTTGAATTTACCAAATGAAGAGAGAGACATCGTATTGCTTTCACAAATTGACAATCTTGACCAGTTGAACATATCGTATGAATCGAAACCCAACTGTCAAAACTATAGAAAATGAGAGGTTGCTTAGACACTGTCCTTTGATGCAGTGAAATTCTAATAGAGTAGTAATACTATAAGGGTTTTAATTGCATATAGTTTTTAAATTACTACCCACCATGACCAATCATGATTTTTATTTGTTTATACTATACTCTATTAGCTTTACATAATTAAAATATCTAACTAAATTCTGGACTCCTATCACATTCATAATGTTCCTATTATATGTAGGGTATTACAATAATATATATTGTTGTAACATGCACTCTACTTTTAAAAGCTTATCTTTAAAGACTCCAAATGTTAAAATCAGAGGGAGGACTTTACATCACAAAAGAAAATTAAGAATACAAGAATGGGGGCCTCTAGCGTCACTGATTATGATCATCACCATCACTTAGGTTTACAGCTTTTAGAACTTTTAGAATTATTCATTCAATTATAGACTTAACTTTATGAATTTATGTTATGTGTTGCAGGCCACCATGCCTTCTAGTGAGAAACATCCCTCACGTGTGCCAATGTGGAGAGGTGTCAAGGTGTCTTACACACTCATTGCTGCTTGCTTATACCCCATTGCCATTGGTGGCTACTGGGCCTATGGTCACTTGGTAAGCATATAAACCTAACCTAGTACCGGATATCTGGAATGTTATGATCATACATATCTAACTTTGTTTTAATTTGATAGATTCCGAAAGAAGGAGGAATGCTCGCTGCCATTTACGGGTTCCATTCAAAAGATGTGTCGCAGTTCATTTTGGGACTAATGAGCTTGTTCGTGGTTGTAAACGCCGTGAGCTCATTCCAAATCTACGGGATGCCCATGTTTGACCACATGGAGTCGAAATACACTAGCCGAAAGAAGCAGCCATTGCCGTGGTGGCTTAGGTGCATTGGGAGAGCCATGTTCGGATTCGGGTGCTTCTTCATGGCTGTGGCAATCCCATTCTTGGGAAGTGTTGCCGGATTGATTGGAGGAATCGCATTGCCGGTGACATTGGTGTACCCATGTTGGATGTGGCTCAAGATCAAGAAGCCGAAGAAGTACGGCGTAAGTTGGTGGGTCAACTGGGTTCTTGGGGTCTTGGGAATGGGTCTCACTGGGCTTCTGATTGCAGCTGGACTCTATGTTGTTATTGACACTGGTATAAAGTCAGTTTCTTCAAGCCTCACTAATAAGGCAACAAAACAGAATGAAATATATGGGGGTCAAGTTGCTCTTATTAATTCGTTTGATTGATCCTTGTGAAAAAGAAAAATGTTATTTACAGTTGTAGTGGTTTGCTGCTCTGCTGCTGGCTTCTGAGCTTCAAAGAAAAAGAAAAGAATCACAATTATATATACAGTATTTTTTGTTCTTTTTGGCATGAGAATGTTGTAATTTGACATTATAGAATCTTTTAGGTGTGTAATAACAATTTTAGTGGAAATTTCATATTGAATCTTCAATCTCTCTCTCGATCTTTCTGTATAATCTCCAATAAAAAAGTTTCATACATCTTTCTTAAACTCCCAACAAAAATAGGATAAACAAAAGCATCGAATGGGTAGTGGGAGGGGTCCTTTCCGGCTTCCCGGTAGGACGGGGAAAAGAAGAAGGTTGAGGGTGACTAGACAGCCTTCTAGAACTCGACTTTTATAAAGCTTTAGTATGTAATTTGAACGTTGAAAGTAGTATTAGCCTGACTACAATGTGGAGCATTGACAATGTGATACAGATTCCAAATGAGATGGATCAGAAGTCTTTCTGAGCTACAATCAAACTCCGGCTCTGAACTTTAACCCAAAAGGGTTCACGAAACTCAAACGTGGCGGCACAAGTTGCTACGGCATCTAGCTCATGCCTTTTTCAACGACAAGGTCTGAGAAAGTGGCTCGAAGTTGATGGTCTGACATGAGGAACCTGGACCAGAAGGTCAACCAGTGTGGCCGCACAAAAACTGTGCTCTTTATTTTGTCAAACTTGCTCAGAGAAAGTAACCTGAGCTCGTGAAGCTTAGAATTTTCAACTACTTGGTAAGATACATTGTTAGATGGTAGATGAATTCTACCAACTAGTAGTCAAAAAGTAAAACTCATTGACGTAATGCATCTAGACCAGACTCAATGCGTGTAAAACCTACTTTGGCTTCGATACAAATATAGTAATGTACAATCTTTGTAAACTTACACTAATAAGGACCCTATTGACACTATGTTTACCGATCGTATTGTGGTAGATCTCAACTAGATGATGGAGCTGTCTGCGGAGTCCACAGCCTTATTTCGAGATACCACTTTGAGCGCCTTGATATGATTTGGAACTTTGGTTCCATCCCAGTATTATTTCGAGATATAACTTTAGAGGGCCTTGGTATGATTCGACACTTAAGAGATGTGATAGGGACACTCGTGAAGGTTTGACACGCATCAATACATTTTCTTTATTGAAATTCTCATGTACCATACAACATGATTTTTATGAGCTTCTCCTAGTAACAGACTGCAAAAATTTGGAGAATGAATACAGTATTAATGGGAATTGTTCTCTGCTGTATAAACTGGCACAAACATTTTGAATCTTTCACCCAGCAAAGACCATGAGGTCAAAAACCGACTGTATAACAAGCCTAAAGATCTAGCCTCTAATGAAGTACAAACTATCAGCCCTCAACCAGTTTCAACCCAAACTTCGATGGTTGCCATATTTCGGGGCTATCTAAACAAATAAATGCAGATATGCCTCCGGCTGGAGCTCTGAATAAACATCAGGTGAAAGAAAAAATAATAAAAATTAATGATACAATTTCAGTGTCAGCAACAACGACATGTTGCAACATCCGTACATGTGTAAGGTCTTGATTTTTCTTCAAGTTCCAGAGCTGTTGGTAATGATTCCAATCTGTATTTACTGCTTGGAAGACAGCAAAACTCGTATAAATTTCTGCATGCTCCTTTACTGAAAGGATAAACTCTTTCAGGTATTCCCCTGTCGACCACAACAAAGTAAAAAAGCAATCAGAATCTAAAGCAAGAAGGTCAAATATCTTAATTCACATATTATTACACTCTATGCAGCCAAGTCTCTTCAGATAACCTTTATACTAAAGTAACACATGATACTACATATTTCAATACACCACCACTAGCAATCTAATAGTTATTTCTTTTCTTTTTTTGGTCAGTAGTTACTTTCATTATATAACATTACCAAAGTTATAGCGAAGAAGAGAATAAGTGGAGACAACTAACCTTAAATATGTGATCCGTCTACGTCTTACAAGCTCATAGGTAGTTTGATTGGTCAGAATAAGATAGCTGCCGGAAATAAAAAAAAATAAAAAAAAAGTCATGTCTTCAGTTATGCTTTTCATGTAAATGACTATTCATTATGGTAGTACTCGGTTAAATATAAACAGATTACCTGTGAAAAAGTAACAACAGGAGGAGAAAGATCAGGGAAATCGATAAGGTAACCAACAGCACAATCATGATTGCATCCTTCCACCTGACAATCAAAAAGTTTGAATAAGAACTTGGATTGATGAGGACGCAAATTACAATTGAAAAGAAAACCCTAAATGGCCAAATCAAAATTTAATAACTGAAAACCACAAGGGACACAAATATTTAATCGATGTTTTTTTTCTTTTTCTCTTGAATGTTTTATGGTGTGATTATAAGAACACCATATCTCATAGGCATGACATCACAATGGTAGGGTCAATATTTAAATCATTCTGATGAAATAAGACCTGAAAGAAGATGCCATACCAAGCGCTTAATATATTACTCTTCAGGTATGTGATATACTGGATGCCAGTCCAGAGGCACAATGCAGTCTCTTCACAAATGTACCACCTACAACATATAGATCAAACTACATATAAGTTCTTCATTGCTACTTTTAAGTTTGAAATGTATGTATAAAACTTGGCTATTTCAATCGGCAGAACTTAAGGACATAGATTAATTGTTTAAGGGTTTATGAACGGAAAAAACAAAAATTTCAAAAAGAGCATGACAAGTAACAGAAAACTATATATGACTGTAGGATTTCGTAAATGTTTAGACCAACTGACAAGCAGCGTACTTCAAGCAAATTTAAACTAAAAATCTGTAAATAATAAAGCATTTGAAAATAACATGATTCAATATGAAAGTTCCTTTTGATAAAATTACATTAAACATACTTGAAGAAAAGAATACAGATGTTAATCAATCAATTACAATATTATACATATGTGCAATGCTAAACTCAACAACTGGTACTCATCTTAGCTTATCACACCACAAACAAAAGATATTTCCAGCCTGTTGCTGACATTAGAACTTAAGAATGCAAATTACAATAACCAAGTTTCTTATTAGGACCAAATTGTACTCACCAAAATTTACAATGATTACCCACACCAATGCATGTTCCAAGCCAAACACAATGGTGATCAAACTGAAGAACACATCTGTCACAATCATGACAATGCTTTGATCTCGGAGGCTGCATACAAGTCACAGTCAGAGCCAAGGTACATGATCATGAACTTTGCATTATATTAAGATAACAAATCATCAGAGTAATAGCAGAGGTAGATGTGAGATTCCCTGTCCACTAAACTTCTGCAAGAAAAGGGCGATAATACATGATTGTCTTTCTGCATAAGCTGTAACGTACTAAAGCTGGGGGAGTGTGACATGTAGTTACGGCAACAATCTTGTTTACTCAGCGCCATATTATTTTGAATGTTCCAATGTCTCTCGTGGTTCAAGCTCATTTGACTGAATATTTTGTAAAGATACTTGTCCAGGAGAAAAAGGAGGAAAGTGATTTAAGTCGATAACAACAGAGAAGAATCTTTTGCTAGTTCTTCTCGGATGGAAAGCTGACACTTGAATGCACCTAGTCTAAGAACACAGGTTTTCATGCCAAGCTGCTTAGCAAGAAATAGATATTCAGGCACTCTTATAATGCCACTGAACATAAGAAGATATTGCAGCACTAGAATCTTAATTTATGGAAAAAATAAATAAATAAAATTGGAACGCGATTTATTACACTTGTATATATAATATCTGCAGTGTCGTGCAACATTGTAATTGCTTGGACTGTTTGGACAGCAAGAAACAATGGTATTTTCAGGAGATGATAGGAGGAGGATTTTCTTTGGGGAGGAACAGATATCATCCTCCTTCATAGAAACATTTTGGGAACATTCCCTTTGGTTTGACCTACTTTGATGGCTTACTGAAGGGGGTGCTATATTATGGGGTTTCTGCTGTTAGTCTTATGAACCTGTTATCTTTCTTTCCTACTATCTTTTACTTATGAAATTTTTATTTTTGCTTGATAAATTTTTGATGGCAAGAGATCCAAAATAAATAAATGTACAAAATAAAAAAGTAAAACTAAGATGGTACCTGCTCAACATTACAGTAGGAGCAAGTCAAACTTCTGCAATAAGGAAAAAGAAGCAATCAATAAAAACACTTGTGATATAGCCAAACTTTAAACTAAAATAAGAGCGTTTTTACTTGACTGTCTTCATTTGATATTGAATTCAAGAGAAATTGGAATTCGAAATAAATCAACTAACAAATTGATCACCGTAAACTATAAGGCACTAATTATGTTTGTATTGCAAAAGCTTATGAACTTAAAGATAAGACATCACCAAGTCTGGCAGAAAATAGGCATAAACTGTACCCAGTGATACAAGACGGAGAGCTAAAGACAAGCACTTAGACACTTTAAGCCACTTTGGCATAAAAACCAGAAAGGATGAGTGGGAGCCCTCTTAGCCTTCCTCCCTTTACAACTAATTATCTTTTGTTTTAATTTAGTGTTTCATGCATTTAAACAACATATTAAGAATAGGAAAACTAATTACTTGCAAGTATCAGTAAATAATGGATCTTTTAGCCAACCTATACAACACATTAAGAATATGATTTATAAGTCATTTCATCTATCTCAATAAAGACATGATGCAAACTAATGAAGGTTAACAAATAGTAATCAAAACTACTCTAAGTCTATAACTAAGCAGAATTAACCATCCAAGAGATATATGGAAAGATGAACAAATTTAGCTTTAACATTTTAACTAGAAGAGCTCAATTAATCAATCACATGATATACTGCCTACCTAACAGATGTTCCGGGAGGATACAGGTCCAACACAAGTTTGCTCCAAGGTGTTCCACTATCTTTAAGAAGAGGTCTTCCGAACTGACTGCCTTCCACTGTCACAACCACGCTCCCTTTGCTTGAAGCAGGCTGTCTTTGCTTAAACATTATCAATATTAAAATATGAAAGTAAGATGACATCAACGAATTAATTCGCTTCAGAGTTTTGAGTTTGATATCTACTATGTCTGTCACATGCAAAAAGAGAAATAAAGGACAAAAACGCTTACTTTGATACTGTTGCTGTCTTTCTAAATATTGAATTCGCCTCATTCACTGTCCTCATTGCATCAATGACATAGCTAAAGACATAGATAAAAAAGAAAAGAAGAAGAAATGAGCTGAAACTGGAATACAATCACATGAAGTTTTCTGATTTACATTGACAACTGAGGCAGCACAAGTGCAATTAGATTTACCCAGGAGAAGAACCGGAAGTAACGAAGTATTGAACCAATGTAATGACAAAAAGAGCCAAATATGTTCCTGTATACCTGAAAAAGGATAGAATAGAAAGACAAAGAAATAAGAAAGATGAAGCATGATGGAAAAACACTCAAAGAGCAATTCAAATATGATGACCCGGTTAGTTGTGCCCTTCAAGTACATTCATTTTCACATTTCATAAGTTCCACCAATTTGTTTGTGATTATAAGTTGCCTGCTTTTATACACAACCCAATGCATACATTGCTGAATAACAAGCTCTGCCTTATCTGTTAAACTTATGCTACACCATTTGAAACCCATCTGTGCATACATGTTAAAGTTAACTTCCTGGTCCTAAATTCAGAATTCAATTTACATGTCTTTCCACTTCGATACAACTGGAACAGGGGATATCCATTAAGAGTAACCCAGTTGCACAAATAGGCTATACTTTCCACTCCACAATCTGACATGCAATTAAAACACAAAATAAACAGAGTAAAGAAGAACTAGCATACCATGGTTCTCTTTTAGTCTTCTCTATCAAACCTCCATCAAACAGAAAAAGAACACCAGCATATATCAGATGCAGCATCACCAATGCAACTTTTAAACCCAAAGCAGACCTCCGAGCTAAACCCACCAACCAAAAACAAAAAGGAACAGTATTCCCATGTAAGAAAAAAGTCAAGCTCTACCTAACAAACAACACTAACAAAAAGAAACGATCTTTGGCTCAATTGGGATTCAACAGAACTAAGTAACAGTAAAGATTAAGTTTTTAATTTCTGGGTTTATGACAAATCCAATAAGGGTATTGAAGAAAAAGCTCACCGGGATCGGAGAGGCAAGGAAGACACCGGCAGTACCGGTGGACTGCTCCACCTGACGAGTCTCGGAGAGACCGGCAAACGTTTAAGATCGTCATCAAAGGAATTGAAAAAAATGAGAAACTGTTTGCATCAGTGTTATTTGAAGCACTGGTTTTTTTTTTTTTTTTTTTTTTTTCCGGGAGAGTGTTTTGTTTTCGCTCGCAAAATTGAGGGTTCTGGATAGAAGTGATGGATTTGGATTAGAAACAAGAAAAAACCCAAGTCTGGTTAAACTGCCATAGCCGATGAGGCTACGGGAAGAAGGGTTTGGATTTGGTTTCGGGTTTGGATTGAAGTTTTTCAAAGACAGATCGTCTCTCTGTCAAACAGTTCGATATCAAGCATAGGATGATAGGATGATGATGATGTTCTAGTTTTATTTTTATTTTTTGAGGTGAAAAAAAGAAAAGAATTAAAATGAAAAGGAGAAACTTTAATTTTTTTTTACTACTTTACCAATTCAGTATTCTACGAGGCAAATGTCATTGAAAATCTTATTTATGTTGATCTTATCCTATTTTTACATGGTTTGTTTATGAACATGTCTTTAAATATACTATAAAAATTTAGAAGGTAAAAAAAAGTACAAGTGAATAATAATAAGTGTTACAAAATGAAAACTAAAAAAATACAATAAACACTAATATTGCTTTCTGAAATAAGTCAAATAACCATATTGCTACGGTAAATTTTGAGAAGTGCAAGCTTTCATAGTTTCATCCCTACAACATCAGTCATACCAAATTGAACCCAAACCATGCACTACTACTAGAGACTGAATAACTTCTCAATGCCCCTTTAAAAAACAAAAAAGAAAAAAAAACTCTCAATGCAAAAAGATACAACAATGAACTCTTATTAGTTCTTTCATTCTCTGTTGTATTTAAATTAAATGAGGTTTACAATAAGCTTACAGTTGATTAAAAAAAATGTTGTTAAAAAATTTTGTTAACAATTCAAGACAAAGTGATTACAATGATATTTCTCTCTATAATCGTGGACAAAGTGATGTTGTTTCCTTTTTTTTCTTGGCATACAAGATGGAGAACAATGGTAGTGTGAATACATGAATCACGAGCTGGGAAATAAACAACACAGATGAAACTCATTGAAAATTTAATTGATGCCTAATTTTTCTTCCCTATCAAAAAAAGAAGACCTGTCATTCTTAACCGCCCAGCTTCCACGGTTCGTATTATTCCACCAAATAAGTTAGTTAGTCATAGCTGTACCTACAGGTCTTTTGGGGTGCACTCCGGCCACCTAACTATGATATACTACTCAAAGTCTCAAACAATCACCACGACCCTTGCAACCTTAATTACCAGTGCTGATACGAGCTTCACCAATCGTTCAATTGCAATCTCACTTCTATTCTCATAACCTCAAGCATCAGTACCACTGTTATGTACTGGACCATTCTATTATTAATTTGATCGATCATCACGTAATTAACCCTAAAGTAGAGCGATAAGCACAGTTTACATTTTTACGTAGACGGTTGAGCTAGATTGCTAAACAAAAGTTAACTGCATATGCTAGATCTTGTGATTAATTGCTTGTAGTTTTCTCTAGCTAGTTGGTTGATTAGTTATTGTCCTTTTAGTTATCCTGGTGAGTTGTGGCACTTTGGTGCTTAAACTTCATATCGATCGTTTTGTCCGTTAAGGACACAAAGAATTGGCACAAGTACTAGTATACGTAGTATCTTACCCCAGAAAACGAAAAGTGGAACATGGAAATCTAAATATATAGTAAGGTAATCAATGCAAGTATATATCAATCATCTAGCCAAGTAGATGCGCCCAATTGTCAGTTCTTGATACACGTATGTTCATATAGGACCATAGGTCTCATGAGGGGTCTCACGCAGAACACATAAACTATATATAGATCATCAAAGGTTATAATAAACCTTTTTTTGTAAAATCTTGCCTACTAATCTAATCAATTTCTATTCCAACACAAAACGAAAATGACAACATACAGGATGGGCAGAAGAGGCTGCCTAGCTCGATCCATGATCTCAACATCAAGAAATTAATAAAATCGATTAAAAATGACACTTAACAAGGGAAAAACTACTCATTGCTAGCTGTTGCAGTCACAATCAGTCGATCCTCTCTGAAATCATTTGTCAATTGCTAGCTGTTGCAGTTTGTTTTCCTAGTATATATGAGGCTTCTAGTTCTGGCCAAACTTGTTAGAGAATTTGGGAGAACGACCCCTTTGATGTCTTATATGAAGAGGCCAATTAACTTTGCCTCAGGAAGATCAGGCTAGGCATTTTGATTCTATCTACAACATTGTGTATTCAATAATTAAATTCAATGTATTATTGACTTAATTTTATATATATGTTGCAGAATCTGTTCGAGATAGAAGCCAGAAAATTTAGGATTATTAGCTTTGCACCGATATTGGGTGCCGCCCTAATATACGAGCATCATTTTAGTGAACATGGTACCAAATACGAGGACGTCAATGTGCAGTCTCAGTTCTTTCATACGGCACTCCAAAGCTTCATCCAGAAATTGAGTTCAGATGTCTGTAACATATGATCAAGCTTGTTCTTGAATCCTGATCGATCACCCTCTTCAATTTGGTAACTACTCATCTTACACTCTATGGTGTGAGGTAAATCATCAATAAGGCCTCACGCCATAGATGCATTTTAGCAAACACGTTAATTAAGGGCAAGACCGGAAATTAGGCATTAAGAGTAAGCTGTTGATCATGCGTATGGGTCTCTATCACCATATAGAGATTGCACCACCGAAGACGCAAAATATATTTGACAATCGTCCTCGCTCTAAATAGCAAAACTTGATAATGTCTCGTATACAATATCAAGGATTCAAGGTACGTGGCACATATATTTGAATGAGAGAGGACAAATCCATCCCCCCAAATTTATTAAAAAAGAAGAAAGGAAAACGACTAACTGGAGAAGTCTAAGGTGTGTTGATGTTTGTTATACATCAACTTTTTAATTAATATATATTAAATTAAATTAGTTGGTGAAACCTATTGTACAGGTCAACAGATCCAATTATAATTTGACATGTGTACTTAAAAAAAAAATTACCATACTAAGTACTCATTTATTCTTTTATACGTAAATCGTTCAAAAACTTGTAATGAATATCGTAAATATAGTAATTACTTTTATTACAACTATAATTATCATTAAATACGTCCAATGTGGTCTTTTGTTGTAAAATGCCTCATCGATGATATAATTTACAAAAGAAAGGACTCTAATTACAAAAAGAACAACTGGATTACAAGAATAAGGACTTGAAAAGTTTTAGGTCTAATATGACTATTTACCATATAAACAAATCATTTGTTGTAGCATTGGTAAGTGGATCGTTTTTTTTTTTTTGTAAATGGATCATATTTCATGTAATTATCATAAAAACAACCATAATTACCACTTTATACCTCAATTGTTGTAATCTATAGTAAAATGCATTGTCAAACGAGTAATTCTCTCATGGATGATGAGATTTACACAAGAAAAGTATTAATTACAAAATATAGAACTTTAATACACAATTAAGAACTCGCGCCTCATGTACAATATATACATAAAGTTTTACCACTTTGACAGCAATTCGTTGTCACATTAATAAAATGGTTCTCAGACTTGTAATATAAAAAATTACCACAAATAAGAGTTTGATTACTACTTCTACAACAATTCGTTGCCAAACTTGTAATATTGAAGAATTACCACAAATACAACCTTGGTTATTACTTTGGACCTCAATTGCAGTAAAATCTAGAAAAAACATTGTCAAATAAATAAATAACTCCTAAATGACAGTAATTACAAAATAGACAACCTTATTACACCATAAAGGACTCACTGCAAATTTACTTAAATATATGAAGTTTTACTATTATAGCAACACATTCGTTGTTTTATTAGTAAAGTGGTTCTGAAAACTTGTAATAATAAAGTATTAAAAAGTGAACTAAGTTTTTTTTTTTTTTTTTTCCGAACTGAGGATTGGGTTCTCTATTTCCCTTTCTCTTCCAACGTCCTTCTTAGTTCTTCCTTCTTCCTTCTTACTTCTTCCTTCTTGGTCCATAGTTAATCTTTGGCTCTTAGATTATTTGCTTCTTCTTTTTTTCTTCTTTTGTTGTCATTTTTCTTCGTTCTCTATCTTTTACTTCCTCTCTCCTCCAGTCGCTCTCACCCTCAAAAACCAGATCGAAAAACATACCAAACACCAAACAACCAAATCTGAATCGTACCTTCGCCATCCGTTTCGTCTTCCTTCTCTCTTAGCCTCTCACATCCTGCTTCATTTCCTATGAAACCAATCTTGGCCCAAAATCCGTAATACCCAAATCAAAAAACCTAACACCTTAGCCCCAAATACCTCCTCCAATCTCACTTGCTCTCTCGACTTCTTGCTTAGCAATCAGTTGCTTGTCGCACTCGATTTCTGTACTTGCAATCGAAATCTTGTGGCTCATTAGGTATTTCTTGCTTTTTGGTATATGTTTGCAGTCTATTTTCGGTAAATTGGAGTTGATTTTGGTTAGTTCTTTGGTTTTTGAATGTGATTCTATTGCAGAAATTGAAAGGGGCTTCTGGGGCGGAAGAGGACTGCGCACATTGGGTCCAAGAAAGCTGAGAGAGGTAGTGATGGCTCTTCTATGGAAGGAAGAAGGTCTGGCCTTGTGCATGAGAGTTCTTCTTCACAGGTATATGCAATTTGTTTTAAAAAAATTCACCTTGTTTTGGTCTTTTTTATTATTATTTTTTATTGGATTTATATATGAATTTGGAATTTGTATGAAAAGTTGTGTTCTTGTTAATTTGTTGGAGGAGGTGTTGAATGAAGGAGGGTCAACTTGGAGGGGGTTTGAGATTGGAATATAATGGTGGCATTGAGTAATGTTAGGGGTGACCTGATGAATTTGTAGAGGTGTGGGAGTGCTGTAATTTTTTTTCTTCTTTGTTTGGATTTTGGAGGCTAGAAAAACAGGATGATCAATTATTAGTCCTGTATTTTTTTTTTAAGGTCAGGGTTTTTGGGTAAACTTAGAGGTTGTGATGACTTCTGTGGGAATTGAGTTTTAGAGTTTCTGTGTTGTAGTTTTATTTTAAAATTTCTGGGTTGGGATTTGGTCTTTTGGCTGTTCACTGTACAAAAATGTTTGTGGTTGAAGAACCCGTGCAATGCTAATTAAGCTTTTGTTTCTCTGTTATGCTAATTAAGTTTAGTACATTCACTAAACTCTTAGTGCAAATTGGCTTTGGGGTTACCTTTTTACTTGTCTATGGCAGTTGGGTTGGGTTTGATCGATGTTTCTCACCTCATTTTAGTTGCTTTGCCCTTACTGAATATTGCTATGTTCTGTTGAGTTGTTTTTATTAGTTTTATTTTATGTTTGCTATAATCAAAGTTTGACTGAGTTGGAACTATATTTTGGTTATTCAATCATTTTCTAATATTTTTATTAGTCACTTTTTATGTAAAAAAGCAGAACCACCCTTTTGTCCAATCCTCGAATAGAATACCAGAAAAACTAGTAATTTTTTTATGCCCTAATGAGTTTTCTATTTCTAAACCAAGAACTATAGCTTGGATTTGAGAGCACGTTATGAAATGGGTCCTTAATAGGTTAAATTTTAGCTGATGTCGATTTCGCATGGGTCAAAGTTATGTTTTGTGATGAAATACTTACACCAACCTAGAATCTGTGACCTTAAGGATAAGAAAGGAGAATTGCAAACCAATCAATATCAGAAGCTTAGTATGAACAGAAGAAATAATGTTCACTCAAAATGATTTGAAGATGAAGTACGAAAAACAAAAGAACAAAAAAATGATTTGAAGATGCAGTTCAAAATGGAGGTTGCTCCCACTGAGGCTGGGATGAAGCCGAAGAATTATTCTATGAACATGTCGAAAGACTTTATTCCTATGTGCGTTTTCTCGGAGGGAAATCAAGGCAAGATTGCTGTGGAAGGAAAAGTAGAGCACAAGTTTGACATGAAGCCCCATGGTACAAACTTTGAAGAGTATGGGAAGATGTGTCGTGAAAGGACAAACAAGTCCATGATCAAGAATAGACAAATACAGGTTATTGATAATGACCGAGGAGTACATATGAGGCCCATGCCTGGTATGATTGGCTTGATTTCTACCAATGCCAAGGATAAGAAGAAACCTGTACCAATTAAACAATCAGATGTGAAAAGGACTAGAAGGGATCGTGGGGAACTGGAGGATATAATGTTCAAGTTATTTGAAAGACAACCAAATTAGGCATTGAAGCAGCTTGTGCAAGAGACTGATCAACCTGCGCAATTCTTGAAAGAGATACTAAATGAGCTCTGTGTATACAACAAAAGGGGAACCAACCAGGGTACTTATGAGCTTAAGCCAGAGTACAAGACATCTGTTGATGATACACCTGCAGAGTAAATTCTCAACCAATCTATTCATCATCCACTTTCCATTTTCGACAAACGCAAGTTCTCAACTGAAGAAGAAAGGTTTGCCTATGGTATTGTATGAGAAAGTAACACCATCAACGAGAACTGTAAACATGGGAGACAGCAGTCCCATTTCATCTTTTTAACTCCCACAGTTATATTCTCTTATTTGATCTGACCAGTGATAAAACGCTTACTTAAACTTAAAAAAACAAAAAGATTCAAGAACAGCAAGAATCTTACTTCAAAAGTATGTGATGACACACGAAAAGAAAACTCCTTTGGAAGTAACCAAGAGTCCAAGATGGTCCAACCTGCAAGAACTCATTGTGAGAATCATAAACAATAAATCATAACCTCGTCAAAGCTCTCATGGCATGGTTGGAGAGAGAGAGAGAGATTTGGGTACCAGAAAACTTACGAATACTGGGAAATCTATCATTCCTCAATGCAATTCTTCATTCCTCCGGTCTTCTCCTTTTCAACTTAGGGTTTTATCATAGCAAAAGAAAAATTTGTACTAAAGAAATTGAACGAGTTCTTACGTCCCTTTCAATTTAGGGTTTTTTGAGAAAATCTCAAATTTTATGGTTGATATGTAATTCAGAATTTTCCAACAAAAAAAAAAGAAAAAAAAAAGAGGCTACTAGGTGAGCAGGTCACCATCATTGAATATTCTGAACCGTTAGATATATTCTCAGTTTAATTATATCTGACGGTCTAAAATATTCAAAAAAGTTAATGTATGCCATACATCAACGTATACTAGAATTTTCCCGACTAACTAGAGAAGGGGTGACATGAAAGATGGCACATACATTAATTAAAGAACCTCTCAAATCACAATTTGTAAAAATTTAGATTCAAGAAGCAGAGTCTGATAATATGGGATATCCTAAGCTGTTCGCAGATCATGGCATCTGCCTGAGTTAAATACCAGATTACAGAAAATTCCGCCAACAAAATCAATCGAAGACAAAAAAAATCGTGATTAAATTTTTCTTTAATTTATATATGCGGCTTCTAGTTCTCAGTCTGGGAACTTAGGACAATGATCATTTAGATATCTTATTCTACTTCTAATTTGTTTCCTAGCCTTATACAAACTCGGCATGGCCAATAACAATGGGTGGACACCCTTGTTTTCTGTTTGGCTTTTTGTGTTTGTATATCTGGCCATGCTGCTAGGTTTCCATGCATGCATCCTCTTCACAGCAAATTGTTCCTGCAATTTACATATTTGAGATTCTCCAGGAGATGTTGGAACCAATAATTACTTGCCTGATTGTACTGCAAGGGCTGATATCCTCTATAATGGGATTGACTACCCTCACTCTAAACCAACAGGAAGATTTAGCAACGGTTACAACGTCGTAGATTACATCGGTATTAATTAATCCCCTCTGAGCATCATCATTGTTATTGCTAATTGGATTTTTATATTTGTACTTTAGCTTCGTTTATATTAAACTTCTTTTTCATGCATATTTCTATTCCATTGGTGTGTTAATTTACTTAATTAATTATTAGCCCAGTTTCTGGGTTACAAGAAGAGCCCGCCACCTTTTCTCTCTCTTTTAGATGAGAAGAAGCAATTTCCTAACAGGAAGGTTCCAAATAAGGGAGTTAACTTTGCGTCAGGAGGATTAGGACTTCTGGATGATACTGGTAAACTACAGTGGGTAGGCTTCAATTTTCACTCTTATTTTCTCTTGCTGAGCTCTCACAACTATGAACAATGCTCACCTAGTTACTAGAAATGCGAATTTGTTTGTTGACTTTCATGTTATGGATCGTCATTTTTTTTTTTAGTCCATATCGATCCTGTCATTGTTTTATACCAAATTTTACATAAATTAATTTGTACATCTAACATGCATTTGTGTTGATACATTGTTTTGTGAGTACATTTAAAACATTGATCGATATATACTTGAAAATTTTCTACAAGAATTAAAATCTTATGTGTGCGTACAACAGGGAAATGTCATTTCCTTGGGGGAACAAGTGCAGCAATTCCAAACTTTACGGAACAAAATCTCAGAATTATTGGGTGCTGGTGGATTGGCTAATATTTCTCAGTCTCTCTTTGTCATCAGCGTTGGAAGCAACGACATCTTTGAATTATTCGCTGCTAATAACCTGACTAAAAGAACCGAGCAAGACTACTTGAGCATACTCATCTCCTCTTACGAAACTCATTTGAGGGTTGGACACTGCTAGTATTAATTTGTCCTCTTGCTAATTACATTCATTCTAAACCTTTTTAATTTATGGTTTTAATTAACTCATTTGCATAACTTATTTATGCTCGGAGCAAGGAAGTTTGGGAATATCAGCGTCTCACAATTTGCAAATTGGGTGCCGCCCTGCCCAGCGAAAGCTCAGTGAAAGAGGCGGGTGTTTGACTGTTTGGAGGCCATGAAAGTAGAAAAGAATACTTCAATTCAGGGTTAATTTGATGATGCTATTCATCCCACAATGAGGGTATATATACAAGTACAAAGGAGTAGTCTAACTCTAATAGGAAATAATCTTTCCATAATTACAGGATATCCTAGTTAAATAAAATCTTAATTACATACAGATTTACAGCGATTCTACACTCCCCCTCAAGTTGGTGCATAGATATCTATAATGCCCAACTTGTCAACTGAGCTGTCAAATACCTTCCTGGACACTCCTTTAGTAAGAACATCAGTTAATTGCTCCTCTGAGTTTACAAATGGAAAGCGAATAACCTTTCTGTCAAGATTTTCTTTAATAAAATGACGGTCAACCTCCACATGCTTTGTTCTATCATGATGAACTGGATTATGTGCAATCTCAATGGCAGCTGTATTATCACAATGCAAATCCATAGGCTTTTTAAGCTTGTATCCTAGGTCTTTCAAGACATTACGAATCCACAACATTTCACAGACTCCGTGTGCCATACCTCGGAACTCAGCTTCTGCACTTGATCTGGTAACAACTTTCTGCCTTTTTGCTACGTCAAGTGACAAGGTTCCCTCCAACAAAAGTGAAGTACCCAGATGTAGAATGTCTGTCAGTTTTATCACCAGCCCAATCTGCATCTGTGTACCCAACAACTTCCAATTCATCTTTTTTCTGAAACAGTAACCCTTTACATGGCTCCATCTTCAAGTACTTCAAAATACGAAAGACTGCATCCATATGCTCTTCACTAGGACAATGCATAAATTGACTAACAACACTTACAACATAAGCAATATCAGGTCTAGTATGTGAAAGATAAATCAACATTCCTACAAGACGTTGATACCTCCCTTTATCAGTTGGAACTTGATCAGGATAGATAGCAAGTCTGTGATTCATCTCAATGGGTGTCTCGATGGGTCTGCAATCTAGCATCCCCGTTTCAGCAAGTAAATCAAGAACATATTTCCTCTGTGAAAGTGAATTCCCCTTCTTAGACCTTGCAACTTCAATACCCAAAAAATACTTCAGTTGTCCCAGATCCTTCATTTCAAACTCCTTTGACAAATACTTTTGCAATTCATTTATCTCTTTCGGATCATCCCCTGTAACAATCATGTCATCAACATACACAATAAGAGTTGTAATCTTACCACTCTTGCGCTTGATGAACAAGGTATGGTCAAAATTGCTCTGTCTATATCCAAAGGCTTTCATGGACTATGAAAATCTTCCAAACCAAGCTCTTGGAGACTGCTTCAGGCCATACAAATACTTCTTCAATTTACACACCTTGCTAACGTCACTTGGGTAATTCTTAACACCTGGGGGCACATCCATGTACACTTCTTCCTCCAAATTCCCATTAAGAAACGCATTCTTCACATCAAACTGGTGCAAGGGCCAATCTTCGTTTACTGCAAGTGAGATTAGAATCCGGATAATATTAATCTTTGCCACAGGTGCAAAAGTCTCCTCATAATCAATCCCATAGCGTTGTGTATATCCTTTGGCAACCAACCTCGCCTTGTATCTATTAATAGTTCCATCTGCATTAAGCTTCACAGTAAATACCCAACGACATCCTACAGTATTCTTTCCAACCGGCATAGGTACTAGCTCCCATGTTGCATTCTTTTGAAGAGCTTCCAATTCTTCATTCATCGCCTTTGTCCATTTTGAATCTGTCAATGGATCTTGCACGTTACTAGGAATAGATACAGTAGATAATTGATCAACAACAAGTGCATGTGACCCAGAAATCCTATGGTTAGACATAAAATTAGCTATAGGGTATTTAGCTTTGGCTTTGATATCTGGTTCATAATGTTTCTTAGGAATTCCCTTGGTAACCCTTTGTGATTTCCTAGGTTCGACACTTTCTAATCCAGAAGACTCATTACAGTTTAGGGGTACCTGAGGTGGATCATTCTGACCGGGATCTTCAGTTGAAATATCTTGTGTGTGAGCTTCAGATATGTCTTGATTTTGATTCAAACTATCCAGAAAAGTTGTCTCTTCTGTCTCGGAATTCACAACACTATGTTCGGCAGTTACATTTTCTATTTCTGAATTCGCGACACTTCGTTCGGCAATCACATTTTCTGTTTCGGAATTCGCAATGCTCCATAGCCTGTTTCTCTGATTGCACCTTGCTAATGTAAGCATAGCCATAGCTCTGCTCCAACGAGAATTTAGGTTCCTTGCGCAGGATTTCTCCACGCACCTGATCATACTCTAGGTCAAGTCCACTCAAAAACATGTGAACACGCCTCCGGGACATCGCTGAGGTCTCTTGAACTACAACTGCAACATTATCATTATGAGAGGCCACCCTTTGATCAATCTCCTGGAACATCGCCACTAACTCATTATAGTAGGTAGGAATAGGCCGTCCATTTTTCTTTGCTTCAAAACACTTCTTGTTCAATTCAAAGATCCGGGTTTCATCAGAATCATCATAAAAAGTTTTCTCTACAGCTTCCCAAATATCTTTTGCAGTAGGGAGACGAAAATACCGGTTCATAAGAGAGGACTCCATGGAGTCAATGAGCCAACTTTTCATCTTTTCATTGTCCGTGGCCCAAGCTTCATACTCTGCAGAATTTATGGAGGGTTCAGCCTTCACTCCGGTCAGATAACCAACCTTCCCTCGTGCTCCAATGCGCATCCGCATGAGAGGAGCCCATATGGTGTAGTTGGATTCATTCAAGACAACACTTGTTGGGAACGCAGAGTTGTCTTGTTGGGTGGTGTAGTGGTGATGGATGACTTGTGAGGATGGCACCATTGCCTTCTCGGGATTTGACTCTTCGCCTTCAATTACAGGTCCAGCCATTGAGGAATTCGGGATTTTTGCAAGATTGGGTTTTCTAGGGTTTCAAGATGGATCTGATTTTTTTTTTTTTCTGAAAAAGGTAGGGTGATGGTGGTTTGGAATTCAATGGTGGTGGTGCGCAGCGGTTTGTGGTGTTCTTCAGGATTCAGGATTCAAATGATGCAGC
Organism: Rosa lucieae; assembly: GCA_024704745.1. Taxonomy (NCBI): domain Eukaryota; kingdom Viridiplantae; phylum Streptophyta; class Magnoliopsida; order Rosales; family Rosaceae; genus Rosa; species Rosa lucieae. Next base: position 9,143,298 of record CM045493.1, read on the forward strand.
GCAAGTTCAAAGGATTGAATTGCTCTGATACCAAGTAGCAGAGAATACTTCAATTCAGGGTTAATTTGATGATGTTATTCTGATATGAGGGTATATATACAAGTACAAAAGAGTAGTCTAACTCTAATAGGAAACAATCTTTCCATAATTACAGGATATTCTAATTAAATAAAATCCTAATTACATACAGATTTACAACGATTCTACAATGAATGCTTATGCACACTTGTTCTATACGTCACTCCAAGTCCTCTTTCAGAAGTTGAGCTTACAATGCAGAGGGATGATCTACGCACTTGGAGATACATATAAAATGACCCAAGTTATTATGGAAAATCCTCTTCCATTTAGTAATTATAAGCATCTTATGTGACAGACATGCAAAAAAACATTATCTTCATTTGTTTGTAAATTTGTTATCTCAACTTCCACATACTTTATCGTTATTAACAATTTCACATATACCCTAAATGTCAATATATACAGCCAAAATGAACTGTATTTTCTGTAGGCCGGGTTGGTGGAGGTGAATAAGGCTTGTTGTGTTAAAGGGAAGTTGAAGGCAGAGTTTCCATGTGAATTGACCAGATTCGGATTTGTGTGAAAATCACCGTAGCTACTTGTTCTGCGATCAATACCATTCAACAGAGGCTGCTGCGTCTGGAATCCTAGCCATATATCTGTTTGGTGGTGCTCCTGTTTTGGTGACACCCATGAGTTTCGGTCAATTGGCCCTCCTTGCATAGTTGCATAAATATGCTTTCTACAGTGACTAAATGGATGAATAAAACCGAATACCAAGTAAATGATCTCATCGATCCACTTTGAATTTCCCAATTATCCACCTTAGAAATAAAATAAAGAAAATTAGAAAGACACTCAATACTTGGTAGTACTCAAAAGCAAAACTGATCAATTCACCTATTAAGATAGCACACTGGAAAATAATAGCTTAAAAATCATGTTTAACAAGGGAAGAAGCACAGAGTAATGTGTCTCATATAGAATATGCTAAGTATGAGTCATCCATTTGGTTAAATCGATAGTTAATTAGAAAATTCCGCCTCCAAAATCAAAACAAAACCCTTTTAAATACTTTTTTGCCTTGTACATATATAAAGATGCGGCTCCAAGTACTTCCAGCCAGATTACAACTTTGGATCGATGATGACCCTTTCAGTATATTTCTATTTGATTCTAGTACACTCTTCTTCATTAATTTTTAACTTGTCCTGTAAAATTGCTATATTTAAACCAAGCTAGCTTCGTATCAGAAGCATAGCTCAGAGTATCAGCAACACTAGCCAGCTTAGCTAGTACGTAAAATTACCATGGCCAAGTCTGCAATATTTTCTCTTTGGCTCAATATTATTGTGTATCTCGGCATACTTGGATTGCACGTCTCACACTCTCAGCCATCTGTGCCACCACTTTACATATTTGGTGACTCCACAGCTGATGTTGGAACCAACAATTATTTGCCCAATTCCACTGCGAGGGCCGATTCCCTTTATAACGGGATCGATTTTCCTTTGCGTAAACCAACTGGGAGATTTAGCAACGGTTACAACACTATTGATTATCTAGGTATTACATCCTTTGCTGCTGATTGTAATTAGTGACAGTATAGTGCATATGGTACGTAGCTGTTCTTATTGCACTGGATAAGTTGCACATATAGCATGAAAATCTCTTTACTCTGGTGGCTCATTAGCTATTTGGTGTTGTTTAGCTACTTAACTATTTGGGCATGTTTCTTTTAGTCTACTAATTTCTTTAATTTTCGTGGCTTATTAGCCCAGCTTCTGAAATTCTACGAAAGCCCGCCGCCTTTTCTCTCGTTTTCAGACAGCAATATTTCGCATTTTCTCATCAGGACTGTTCCAACGACGGGAATCAATTTTGCTTCAGGAGGCTCGGGACTTCTGGATTGTACAGGACGTAAGTATGTAAGTAAGCTTCTCCTCTTTCAATTTTCAAACTCTTGCTAGTAACATATACATACATACATATATATATATATATATATAGACGTGTCAGTCATTTATTGGTTGAGTTGCTAAACTCATTAGCGGACAGCCCCACCCACGACCGAATCATCTTCCTAACACCCAAGGATCTCATAGCCCAGAGAACACCAAAAACGTCTCAAATGGCCTATGTGTTTGTTCCAAACAGATCCGTAAATCTAAACATGGATTTCCGGAGTTCAGCCCAGAAACTGATCCCAGAAATTAAAAAAGTCCTTTATCTGAGAAACTTATGCCCAGAAAATAGAGAAGTCCTGTATCTGAGAAACTGATGCCCAGAAAATCCTTGATTTTGCGATCGAAGATTAAAACTCAAAAAAGGGAAAACCTGTATCTGAGAGACAGAGATTAGGAGAGAAGTCTAGATCGGGGAGATCAGAACCAAACTACCAACCCACAAGAAAAGAAAAAAGAAAAAAGAGTATGTCGAGCTTCATCAGTGAGATGCGACCATGGAAACGTAATGGCCGGTAGGAAGGACTGAAATTTGAGATCAGTCTGCTTTTTTTGTCGCTCCGCCTCAAGAAAATGACCGGGATCGAACCGGCCACAGTGCACGAGTCCGACTCGTTCTGGATCCTTCCACAACCAACCAACGGCTGATACATCCGCCTCTGACATATATATACTAGCCTTCCTCCACACTAAATTTTTTTTTCTTTTTTTTTTTGCAGAAAATCAAAAAGAAAAGATAATGGAAGAAAACGGTTATTACAGAGATAAGTTAGTGGGAGAGAAAAGTGGGTTGTGGGATTTATTTTATTTATATTTATTAAGAAAAATTTAATTTGTAATTGTCGTAATAGCCCTTGTGATTTAATTAATTTTCAAAGTATTTTAATCTCTTAAGGTCGTTTCTGTCAAAATTTTTGATTTTAGCTAACAAAACATCTTCTCTTAATAATAATATAGATATATATATATATATAGGGTGGTGCTATTCACACACTTATTTTCTCTATTCACACACCCCCTCTATTTTTATATTACTTTAATCTAATTTTTATTTACAAATTATCCTAACTACCCTCAATCTCTTGCAATTATGTTTCTTTTTCTTTTTTCTCTTTTTTTATTTAGTAAGTCAATCATAAATTAAACATCATTATGTAATAAATAAATAAAATTTTGCCACCAAGATATTATGCTTATGTTACGAATATCTTTCAAGTAACACTAATTTTTAGTAGTAGATATGGTTTCGCTCTCCACATTCTAATCTCAAAACAATGAAAAATCATTTCGCAAGGTTAAGTTTACAGCACAAATACTTCAATTGTGTATATTAGAGCATGAATTATCCAAATAATTTGTCAGAAAATAACAAAAACCAATGTACCAATCCACAACATTGCTTCATAAAAATAAAAACTCATAAGCAAAAGCAACTAGAAGCATCAAAACCAATCAACCCTCAATAGAAAACACAAACCCTTCCTTTCAAAAAAAAAAAAAAAACTTGCTGAACCCCCCTCCTCTCAAGAAAAAGTATTTTGAATTCCTCTATTTCTGCGGGAAAATAAGAGTTTAGGATTTACAGATAATTGACTTGCCAAATAAAAAATAAAAAAATTGTAAAGGAGGATAGTTAGGGTATTTTGTAAAAAAAAAAATTGATTTAAAGTAATAGATAAATAGAGGGGGTCCGTGAATAGAGAAAAATAGTGTGTGAATAGCACCACCCTATATATATATATGTGTGTGTGTGTGTGTGTGTGTGCACGCGCCTTCTTTGCTAAGGATATTCATATCCTTACCTAGCTTATGGAACAGATTTCCATATTTTGACCACTTTTCGATCACATATTCACATTTTAACTGTTCAGTTTTTAGGTTCTAATATATAGATCACTTTTGTAAATTTTCAACCAAATTGATGATCGTTAAGACATTCAAAACTGCAATTTACAATTATAAACACGAACGGTTCCGTTCAATCAATGAATGAACCGAATCTGTCCAGTCAGAACCGTTCGTGTTCATATTTGTAAATTGCAGTTTTGGATGCCTTAACAATCATCAATTTAGTTGAAAATTTGCAGAAGTGATCTATACATTAAGACCTAAAAACTGAACGGTTAAGATGTGAATATGTGATCGAAAAGTGGCCAAAATACGAAAATCCGTTCCTTAGCTAAGGTAAAGATATCCTTACCTGAGAAGGACTCTGTGTGTGTGTGTAGGACCGATCAGAAGTAGACGTCCGCAACCCAGAAAAAGTGCGGACGTCGCTCCTCCGACCTCAATTAGGTGTCGATGGCGGCGTTTCTGTTGCCAGACGAAGGCTCTGGACATCTCGGACGGCATAGCCATCAACGCGAAGGCGAAGGCGATCAGATTCTCAGCGATGCGCGACTAGCTCGCCTGAAACCATGGAAGCACCATCAAGGTCGACTTCGAACCCTTCATCGACGAGTCGAGCAGCAAGAAGAGGGTCGACATCATGGTCTGGTTTCATCGATCTGCCATGAGCAGCTGCCCGTTGGTGCTTGATGCAGCCCGGAGGAGCGACGTCCGCACTTTTTCTAGTTTGCGGAAGTCCGCTTTTGAACGGCATCCTACACACACACACATTGCACGTGCTCCAAAAAAAATAAAACTCAATAACATTTAATACTGAATAATTTTTCTGCATCATTAATTGTGGGTTTACAAAATATGTTACAGAAAAGGGTGATTTCTTTTGGGAACAAGTCCAACAATTTTCAAGTGTCCGGAGCAATATTTCAGAATTACTGGGTGCGAGTGCCGTCACAAATATCTCCAAGTCTCTTTTCATTATCAGCGTTGGAAGCAATGACATCTTCGAACATTATGATGCTAACGATACTAGTACTGGGCAAAACTACATTACCACTCTCATCTCCACCTACGAAACTCATCTAAGGGTCTGTTACTACCAATTTCTTCTTTCGTCAGCTATCTTAATTCTAAAATAAAAGTTGAGTTTTTTGTTTCTTTCAATTGCAGAATTTATATGAGCTAGGAGCCAGAAGATTTGGGATTATTAGTGTTGGGGCACTCGGGTGCTGTCCGATCCTACGTAGTAAATATGGAGGTTGTTGTTTGGAACCCATGAATAGGGATGCTCAGTTGTTCTATACTGCACTCCGAGACCTCTTGCAAAAGTTGAGTTCAGAGTGCAAAGGGTTGATGTATGCACTTGCAGATTCATATAGTATGTCAAAATATATTATCGACCACCCCAATAAATCTGGTAAGTAATTAGTATTGAAATACACGTGCATTTTATTTACAAATATATTCATGTGGCTGGCTTGCCGAAAAAATTATATATATATATATTATATCATTCTTACAATATATTCATGTCAAAATCTTTTTACCATGCATGCGAGATAAAGAAGTTTATGAAATATTGAGCATATACAGACGTACATAAAATATGCATGTATTTTTGACTTTGCTTTACCGCATCTGCAATATTCCGTCGAGGCATTTCATCATTACCCATAGTCATAATAAACCCTAAAGATTACCAAAATCCTAAATAATGGATCCAAAAATAAAATATCGGCATTGAATATTGATAGACCTTTGGCATCAAAAGCAATATTTAATTGAAATTTGATATAATTGATTCGTTATCAAAGCTTCTTGATGGTATATACGTTCATGTTCTTGTAGTTTTTTCCGAGATTAAAAGAGCTTGCTGTGGAAAAGGAAAGTTGAACGCACATGAGGCATGTAAACCGAATTCGGATTTGTGTAAAGATCGCACAACCTACTTGTTTTGGGACCAGTACCATCCAACACAGGAGGCTTCTTCTCTCGCAGCCAATATTCTTTATACTGGTACCAAACCATTCGTGGTGCCGATGGGTTTTGGTGAATTGGCCCTTCTGCCATAATAAATATATGTACATGTGTGTACAAGAAGAATAGAATTTCATGATAATGCATGGTTTATGATAACAAGGAGTTCTCTTCATATTTTCTATACCCTTCTATACCATGCAGGCAGGGTTGGCTTTGAAATTTTAGAGGCCTAAGGCAAATAATCAAAAAGTAGAATCACATGAAATTGTGACCAATTTTTATTTGTAATAACGATGCAAATTTCCCTGAAAGATATGTTCGTATCGTATGCTTATTCTCCTAAATTTTCATTTTGTTATTTTTTTTTTAAGAAAACTAGTACCTATATAGTTTTTTTTTTTTTTTTTTTTTTTTTCTGAAAAGATACAGTTGTATTTTTAGAGTTGCATCTAATAATTACAAAAAAAAAAAAAAAAAAAAAAAAAAACTCTCAACCCACCTCACCCATACATATATCAGTGAGATCAAACTCATAACTTTTACAATGTTGGGATTATAACTTACCAATAGGATAGAAATGACAAAAATTAAAATAAATAAAGGATAGAAATGGTATGAGGCAAGCAAAAACTTCCAGAAAAAAAGAAAAAAAAAATATTCAAATTTACTAAAGCCATCAATAGTTGAAGCTTAGTTGTTAGGAAAAGAAGAGTGCAGCTACACCGCTGGTGTCAAAAGAAATTTATTACTAAATGGCGCAAAAACTATATATATGGAAATCCTCCCCCATATATATCTATACTATTATTAAGAGAAGATGATTTGTTAGCCAAAATCAAAAATTTTGACATATTTAACCCTGAAAGATTAAAAAACTTTGAAAATAAATTAAATCACAAGGGTAAATATGACAATTACAAAATGAATTTTTATTAAAAATAAAAATAAAAAATAAATTTTCTCATCTCCACTTTTCTCTCCCACTATTTTCTCTCTGCAATAACTGTATTTTATTTATTTTTTTAATTTTCTTTAAAAAAATATATATATATTACACATGCAGAGCATGTATGAAAAACGCTAGTATTAGATAAACGAAAAACATTCTCCTATATGAGGCGGATGCCTCACTTCGCAATCCTCAGTGCCGGCTCTACATGTTGGTTGTGGATGGTGTGTATTAATTATAGAATTTGTAAAATAACCAAGCAATTTTTTTTATAACATCACTACAAAAAAGTTTACAATAGCCACGGCGCGTCCCCATCGCCAAAGGCTATTTTGCAGTCGCAAAAGACCATTGGCGACGGTTCTGCCACTGCAATTCTTCCAACGCCGTTGGTGGCATCGCCAATGATATTTGCAATGGCAATGCGCCGTCGCAAAACTATTAGCGACGGCAAATGTTTTGCCGTCGCAAGAATTTTGCAACTGAAAAAAGCTGTTGCAAATACCAATGGCAACGCCACCAACCGCTACTGAAGTTTTTTGCCGTCGCCAAAAGTCATTTGCGATGACAAAAATGCCGTCGCAGAAGTGTTATTTATGAATTAAAAAAAAAACTGGCATGCAAAATACATGCCAATTTTTTTTTTTTTTTTTTTTTATAGATAAAAGCTATACAAAAAAGAATGCAACTTATACAACAGGGAATGATACATTCATAAATGTTACAAAAGAAATGAAGGTTATACGAAAGTTTACAATATAATTAAGCTTTAAAGAAATGAAGGTCATACATCTGAGCAATGTTCAAAATTCTAAAATACAAAAAACTCATGTATACGTGATATGCAAAATATATATTGAAATTCAAACTCTGAAATACTTGGTTATTGGAAAGCTTTTTTTTTTCTCTATCTCAACTAGATTCTGGGCATATGGTGCTTGCTCAGATCGATGGAGATGTCCGCTTGATAACTCTCCCCTCTGTGAAGAGAAAAATATTGTGTTATGAAGTAACTGTAAACCTTGGTTGCTGTAGTAGTTGATACTTGGTTGGAGCTGCTGTAGTAGCTGTAAACTTGAAAAGCATATTACTTTTTCATTCATCTTGGTTGGAGCTTTCATGAAGTGCAACTTTGTCCTGACTTTTGTATGCATTTTCCAGCTTTCTACTAATCTTTGATAGATAGTGATCAAACAAATTCAGTAAGTTCGTCACTATCAAGTAGTCATACTTTTGAATTGAGATGCAGTATTGAGTTGCCATAAATAGAGATTAGACGTTGAGAATCAAACTATTTACAGAGGAAAAGCTTTGAGAGAAAAGTTCAATGCCAGAAAATAGTAATTACTCTTCAATCCATGGCTTTCTCGTTCATTCTTCAATTGCTTATGTGATATATATAAGTTGAGCTATATATGTGATATAATTGTACACCAAATACATTGAAAAGTATTTATTCAGGTAAATCAAAAATGATATAAAGTATAATATTTATCAAGAAATCTGATGACTAAGGGAGTGCAGCAACATACATTTTCTGATATGTCATGAATGATAATTTGGGGTCAGTAGACTTTGCTGAATTATCACCTTCTGACATAGGTTGTTTTGTGATCTCATCAAATTTCTGAACCTCTGCATGAGTACACATAATTCAATTAACAGAAGGCATAGCAGAAACTTCTTCAAAAATTGAAGCAAACTAATTTTATCTAGAGTTTTCACATTCAAGACTCTAGTAAAGCATAAGCCACCACTTAGGTTATCTCACCACTACCATCAACATCTTCTCAACTAAACTTTTAGCCCCCAAGTTACAAAGAGTACACTAATTCAGTAACACGAAAATGGTTCAAATCATCATGCTCACTCTAAACAAACTAATCAACAACAAACTAACCAAATGCGTACAGAAATCAAAATCATCAAAAAAAAACTTGCTGAAAGAAATAGAGCTAACCTTCTACGTTGCCCATCTTTCTAATCTCAGAAAGAATCTCACCACCTAGATTATTAACATTCATATAAGAGTCAATGGGCTAAGTCAAGTTGGTAATCTCTCTTGTTCCCAATTTAATGACAAATCATAGTAGTGAACATATATCATTTAACTCTAAACAATAGCTAATTTCTTGACAAAAGCTCCAAAACAACCACAGCCTTGAGAATAATATTTGGTTCTTCATCCTTGGACTTAAAGCAAGCTAAAGTTGGGAACTCCAGATGAAAAAGTAGATTACTTGCAAGTCGAAAATTGACCTAAAATTGGGTCGATTATTCCGCAGCAAAGAACTAAAAGGACCATATATGCTTTGTCTGAACTTCAGCTATTTGCAAAAACAACAATGTAAAAGAAGTTACAGCCCCATTCCAATCAATCATCCAAATCTGAAACTCCATTAAAGTGTGTGCAGCAATGCATATATTCATATATAGAATTTGAACTTTTGTGTATAAAATTGAAGATTGCGTTATTGGAATAATTTCCATGTTACATAATGCATATAGCAATTTGATGCATGCCTGGATTTTTTTTTTTTTTTTTTTAATTTTTTTCTCCAAAAACTTCTTCAGTGACAGTTCTTGTAAAGTAACAACTGAACAACTTCATGTATAATGTCATGTATATAGTAGAGATTTGGACTAGGGAATGTTGTTACTGGGTAGTCACTACAAGTAAGGATGTTACTAGAGTGCAGTGAGGTAAAGTGATTACTAAGGGAGTCTTTAAGAACTTGTGTCAGCTTGTTGTTCCTGTCATTAGTAGAGGAGGGGAAAAAAAAGTTATTCAAGTATTAGTTAATAGTGCTGCAGCCTTCATTTCGTAATTACCTAAGTATACAATTAAGTAAATCATAGCTAGAAACACCTGTAAAGATTATCATACTAGAAACACCTGTAAAGATTATCATACTAGAAACTTAAAAAAGCAAATCATTGATCATAGCTGCGAAATGAGAAGATAGTTTATAAGCTAAACAAATTAGAATACGGGTCAACTAGAGAATCATGATATGAAATGAGTTCTATATAAAAGAAGAGCTGGACTATGCTGAGTTGTGAAGTGTTCCCATATTTGAAATATTCTATTAATCCAATGTTTAGGAACAAGACTGTGTTTTGGTAAATATGCCTGTGCATCTTTTACAAAAGAATGAGCTTGAAAAATGCAATGCAAGGATACTTGTCAACATCCTTCATTGTAGAATCGATACCAAAACCCAGACACCAGTAAAGTATGTACGAAAACACCAGTCCCTTGTCCCTACATCTTTCAAGATTAGTAAGTAATACTGATGTACTAAAATCAGAACAGAAAAACTTTGCCTTTGTCATTTCACCACTTGAGCCTTGTTCCTTCTAGTCAGCCCTCAATTCTAAAATGAAATTCACTTTACCTTCTAAATGCATTTACATTTTGTATACAAATTAACAGAGAAGTGCAAGAAAGCAAATTCACACAAGCAATGACTAAAGCTTTCAGTCCACAATGAATTGAATCACAGATAATTTCTAGTAGATTATAACTGAAAATCTCAACATAAAATTGAATCTACCAGTAAAAAACAAGAAGCCTAAAACAGAAACCAAGAAAAAAGAGAGTTGAGAACTGAACCAAGACACGGGCTTTCCGAGAACAGAGAAGAGAGACCATCTGGGTTGAATCGAAATTCTGTACGAATTTCGCTCGGATAGAAAGAAACTCGCATGAATGACCCCGCCATTGAATTGGAAGCATCTGAGTCAAATTAGATTCAACGAGAGAGGAGAGGAACAACTGAAGAGTAAGCCAAAATGAAATACCCAAAAAGAGTAAGCCCTGGATCTAGATCAGCACAGTGGCCACCAAGTTCTGCGATGCTCAATTTGTTCAGTTAGATCGAGAACAGAGAGAGAGAGAGGGATGCGATAGAGAACAAGGATTGAGAGAAATAGGCTAGGGTTTTTTTGATGAGAAAATAGATTTAATAAGAGAATTGGGCTCATAGTTGTTAACTAGTGCGGCGACATTTTAGACACAGTCGCCAAGTATTGGAAATTTGCGATTGCAAACGTTCGCCGAAGATAAATGTTAAAGTTTGGCTACCCCATTGCCACGGCATAGCAACTCAGTCGCGAGTTTTACGACATCGTAATTTTGCCGAAGCGAAAAGTCCATTTTTTGTGACGGCAAAAGGATGCCGACGCCAAACGGGGTAGCTGTTGCAATTATTTTTTGTGGTGCATGTATGATTGCACGGGGTATTAGGGTGGGTGGAGAGGTGAAAGTTAAAGCCGTAGTTGGAACTCGATCTGCCTATTGGATCCAAAAACAAAGAAGGGAGTTATTGTTAGGGTCGTTGACCCAAAGCCCCAAAATGAGTTAAAATTATCCCACTTATTCCAGCAACAGATTTTTATTCCCACCAACCTAATTTAAAGTAAAATAACAATTTTGCCCTCAACTTAATTAATAAATTACACCATTCATCCTATCTCTTGCCTCTCTTTGAAGCCGGCGCAGGCACGCAGCTATCTCTCTATCCTCTTCACCGGAGAAAGTTTCCCGGCCACATGGCCAGTAATTCTTGAATTCTAGGGCAGATGCTTCATTATCGCCACCTTGCGCCGCATGTCCTCCACATTGCAGGCCTCGCCAACGTCGAAGCCTTCCTTCCTCCTTCAGTGCTAGTTTTAAGTCTAGCTCGTCGGTGTCGAGCGCAGGAGCTTCTTTGAGATGTCGGTACGGGTCATGTGGCTTTAAGGGCTTGTCTCCTTGGGTCGCTGGTGTCGTCAGGGAGTACACGTCGATCTCCGTCAGGTGGGTCCAACATCATTCCTAATAGATTTCAGGTTGGGCTTTTTTGGATTTGTTTCTTCAATTTCTGGTTGTGTTTATGTTGAGTTACTGATCGTGGTGTGGACAAAAAATTGAGGATATGAGCAATGGTCGTCAGGTTCCTGACCCCAAGTTTGTCAACGGTTTTGGCTTTATGCGTGTGACAGTGTTGTGGATTGAATGATCACGTGGGAAATATTGCAGTCAGACAAGAGTTGGTGGACAAAAGTTGCGCCAATGATGATTGTAGCAAGTCTCTTTTGATTGGGCACCGGATTTATTCTGATATTGCAGTCAGAATCATATTGTTGCTCGCCAATAATTGATTTATCTCTTTTTTCTGATTTATTCCTTATCAAAAGAGACTAGCTACAATTAGTTTCCCCTCAAACCATGTTTTTCAAGGCCCCGAAGGATATAAAAGAGAAGAAAAAGAAGTTTTTTTGGGGGGCAATAGACATGTATTGGGGGGCAATAGACGTTTTGAATTGATGTAATCTTCTCGTTTTTTTTATTTAATCAAAGTTTATTTGTCTAAATTTAAAGAGATTGGTTCCTATTCTGGCAACTGAAAATTTTGTTGGGGGGCAATAGACGTCTATTTGGGGGGCAATACATGGCTGATAGATGTTTATTGGGGGGCAATAGACGTCTATTAGGGGGCAATAGATGTCTACTGAGAGGAAATAGACCGCTATTGGGGGGCACTAGACGTCTATTGGGGGGAAATACATGGCTGATAGTCTTCTATCGGGGGGCAATAGACCTCTATTAGAGGACAATAGACTATTGGGGCAATAGACCTCTATTGCCCCTCTATTAGGGGGCAATAGTTGTCTATTGGGAGCAAAAAAAACCTTCCGGTGAGATTTTCAGCAAATTCCGGTGGGCGGCAGCTGGTGATCAGAATCCAGCGACCGTTGACCGGATTCCGGCGGCAGGTGACGGGGCTCCGGCGAAGTCTCCCATGGTTTCTCTCTCTTCCATTTTCTCTCTCTCTCTCTCTCTCTCTCTCTCTCTCTCTCTCTCTAAGTAACAAAGGGGTGAGGGTAAAATGGTATTAAAAAAAATTAAAAAAAAAAAATCTTAATGGGGTATTAGGGAAGACCTCCTTAGAGTGTTTTGGGTAAGAGGAAATTAAAAAAACTTAATGGGGTAAGTGGGAAAAAAATCTCTAAAAATGGTGTAAATGGACAAAAACCCTTATTGTTAATGATAATTTGATTTGATTTGATTAAATAAAAAAACAAAGAATTATTTACTACCTGAATCTCCTTATTTAACTCCAATAACGCAGTCAAACGAAATTGACAGAGTGGGATTGAAATTAGGGTGTAGTTACCCATGTGGCCATGTATAATGAGGTTTTTTCATTATTATCAAGGTTATTAAGAGTGACTGCCTATGACAACCTGGAGATCGACAGACATTGTTGAAGTATATCCTAAAACGAAAAGAAACAAAGACAAAAATTTGAAGGATCAACAGTCTTGTCGTATATTTTTGAAATTTTTATATTTTTCCTAAATGTTCCAGTCAAAAACTATGACCGTTCTCAGGTATTTGTCGCAATAACTGAAAATGAAAAGAAGCTCAAGACGCCATGAGCACAATGATGGTATAGTGCCAATAGTGGTATATAAAGTGCTAGGAAATTCATGTTACCTTCTGAATTCTCCATCCCAAGACAAAAACCAAGCGAAGACAATAATCACAAATTATGCAAGCAAACAAAACAAATTGTTGATGAAGTTCAGTCCAAATGGACCTACCTTCCCGAGTGATGATGATGACAGTCCTACTAGACAAGAAGAGGATTACAACTTGAAGAACATTTTGGTTCTTTCTATGGGCCCTAAATTATTCTACACTTTGGAATTAGTTTTTTGGTCACTTAGGTGGAAGATTGTTCTCTATCCGACGTCTTATTTTGCGTGGAGTAGGTAAGGTTGGTAACACTACCGCTGGTTACTTTGATAGAAGGCTACCTTCTATTCAACATATATATTTGTGTGGAAGTATGGTCGACACCATACTATTGGTACCGTTTTACATAGCCCAGATTTTGTCTAGTGCTTCATCAAATGCTTAATTGCATCCCTTAGTATTTTTGCTAGGTTTTATTTATGATGTCTTGTTGCATCTAGTATTGTTCTTGTTATTTTATATTTTGATGTAGTTTCTAGTTTCTACATCTATAAGTTGTAGTTTCTCTTATTATTATTATTAATAAAGTGGTTGACTATTACTCTAAAACAAAAAAAATCTAAATAGAGAATTTTACACGCGATCTCTCAAATCTTGCTTCTGCGCCTCATTTTATATCCTTTTTGGTCAAGGCGGGTTGGTGGAGGTGAAAAAAGCTTGTTGTGGTAAAGGGAAGTTGAATGCAGAGTTGCCATGTGAACCAGATTTGGATTTGTGTGAAAATCACCGTAGTTGCTTATTCTGGGAGCTAATACCATTCAATGGAGGCTGTGTCTGGAATCCTAGCCATATATCTGTTTGGTGGTGCTCCATTTTTGGTGACACGTGAGTTTCGGTCCATAGTTGCATAAATATGGTTTATATAGTGACTAAATGAATGAATAAAACCAAATACAAAGTAAATATTCTCAAAATAAAGAAAAAGGAAAAAACACTCCATGCTTTGTAGTGCTTAAAAGCAAAACTCAATTCACCTATTAATTTTTTTTTTTTTTAAGTTGAAAATGTCATCCATTGTACAATTTAGCAAGTAGCACGATAATGACTTGCCCAGAGGCTGTCAGAAAGAGTCATTACATAGAGCACACTATACTAGCACACCTCTCACACAAACATACTACTTAGCACACCCCTATCACACTCACCTTTTTTAGTTAAGTGCAAAAACAAGAAACAAAGTAACCTCAAGATCAAATAAAATTAACCAAGAAGTTACTAGTATCTTGTCGATTACGGAAAAAAAAAACAAACCTAACATTTTATTTTTTTTGAATTGGCCCGAGGGGTAATAATAACATTTATCACAAGCTAGGATATGCCGTTACATACCTTTTCGCTGTCATTTAAGAACATAGGCAAATAAGAAGATAGTGGTAGTACCCACAGTGACACATAAAAATAGACCTACTCATTATACAATCAAATACGTAGAGGTAGCGGGGATCCTCTATTGGTACTACGCCGAAAGCACTAGAGATCTAGGTTCCTAATACAAGAAACATTATTGTAATTAGACAAAACCTAAAAACATAGGGTTGGGCCAAGGGCCTAAACTCTAGCCCAAAATAACAATGGAATAGGGCAGAACCCCAGCCCAACAGTTTGTGGCCTAATAGGGTAGTCCACCAAGGAAATTGGTCCAGGCCCATCAATCTAGTACGGTCCAGTCCACCTTCTCCTCCCCTCACCCCGTCATACATCACCATTCAGCCAAGTTCCAGCCGACCACATCACCCGGCCAGCGTTGCCTCGATCCACCCTGCCCTGCCCTACCATCATCCCAGCGATCCAAGCCGTTCTGAGTCACGCCGCCGCGACATACATCAGTATAGAAAACAATCAGGATCCAGGCCGCGAAACTCCACCGCCATCGCTCAATGCATGTCGCCGCCTATCCAAGAAACCAGCAGCAGGGATCGCCACCGGACCATGATGCACGAACACCGCTTTTGCTGCTCTCCTAGTCGACCTTCTGACAAAACTCGAGAAAATCCTTCGACCGAGTCTTATGGGCATTGGATCTCCCGACCGGCAGCAAACTCCAAGACGGCGGCGAGGCTGGAGGCTAACCTCGACGTCCGGGCGCCGCCGGACAAGAACAAAATTGCAACGGGAGACGGCTTTAGGGTTTCTCGATGTGAGAGAGAAACCTTTGAGGTCTTAAAAGAACTTAGGAATTAAACCTAACATCCTGCTGTAAAAAAGAATGCAGGCCTAAAACTAAAACAAACAATAAAATACTAGAGACCAAAAAGGCTAAAACCACACGCAGAAACGACCCAAAGCCCAAACTGGGGCCTAGTCTCCCCAACCCATGAGAACCCTAGCAAGCATCACGTTGATTATACTAATTTATATGCGTATAATTATATCTAAAACACTATAAATAAGCAAATCCTCAAGTCAATTATTATGTAATTAATCCATTTTTATTCGTATTGTAGTAAATAAGCGGTGTTGTGGAGTTCGGAAGAAGTTGTGCGAAAATGGAGCTAATTGGAGTTATCGACAAAAAAGACGAAAAGTCAACAATGGTCAATCGATCAATGCAAGCAAATATGTGACAATCATTAGTTTGAGCTCGGGAAAAGGAAAAGAAGGAGAGGAGAAAGAAAGAAATAGAAGAAAAGGGAGAATTAATTAAATGAAATGGCAGATAATCAATTAATTAGCCAATTAACTAATTGGTTAATTAACCAATTAATTGGTTAATTATGAACCAAAGCCACCAGCACACCACGTGCTGCTTTTCTTTCTTTCTCAATTGCTGACATCATTAGCATGACCTTATCTTCCTCTCTCTTGCAAAACGTGTGGCTGGTCATTCAATTAAGGAGACCACATATATAATTATACAGTAGTGTTCACCTGGTCAGTTGCTGACCAAATAATTTATGCTCAATAACTTTTAGATTTATATCCAAGGGTGGAAAACAAAACATCTCAACTTAATAATAATTCTCTCTACCATTGGATTTACATCCAAGGGTGGTTGAGCATTATTTTCTTGGTCAATAACTGACCAGGTGATCATTTTCGTATAATTATATATTGATTCTTCTCCCATAAAATCAGATTTTTTTTCTCTCAACCCTACAAGGGAGCAACAGAAGACAGCGCCGCACACCCATTCCCTTTTCTCTCTAAAACCAACCACTCCATATTTCCTTCCTCTCTTCCTCTAACACCGAACCACCCACCTCCAACCCATTTTCTATATTTTTTTTCACTATCCCACCACAAAGCTTCATCAATTCCACAAGATTCAAAGAGGAGCCCAAGCATCAAATCTTCATCAAATCAAATTTGGGTAAAAGTGGGAGCCATAAATCAAGGCTAGCTATAATTGCTCTATAGCAATTTGTGGCTTGTTCTTGTTACTCTCTACTTCTCTTCACTTTTTTCTCTCTTTCAATTATGTATTTTGATGTTAGTTTGGTGATGGGTAGTGAGTAGTTTTGTTGTTGGGGGTTAGGGTTGTGAAGCCCTAACTCATCTTGTATAAATATTGATGCTTTAATTTTAATAAATGCAATTTTCTTTGTGTATGCTTTAAATCCGAATTTATTGGTCCTTAGAAGCATGTTTCTAGGCTTTGTCACCCTTTGAAATTATGTTGTGGGCAATTGTGATGAATAGATTGATAAATTGACAACTTATTGGTCTTGTTGCATCTAGGATTTAAGTGTGGTAACCATTAGCTAGCTTAATTGTAGCTAAGCTTGCTTGGGTCTCTATTATCTTGCACTCTAGGCCTCTAATTTTAGATATTGCGGCCTTAACCGGCGTAATGCCTAAATTAGAGAGTTGATTGTGGCCCTAACCGGCATAATCGATACACCGAAAGGATAATTGGTTTAGTAGCCTTGACCGGTATTAGATGAGGGACTTGACACATATAGGAAATGCATGCATTTATGAAATTGGCACCGATATTTGCAAGATAGTTAGTGTGAATCACCCGACACTCCCATATTCCCATTAATTTGAAAATCCAAATTTAATTTCTTGCTTGATAATTAGTTGTTTGCTTTTATTTTAGTTTGCATTTAATTTAGTTGATTCCCAATTCAAAACCCCCTACAAATTTCGACTCATTTGTGCATATCCACCACTAGGCTCTTAGTTTTGATTAGGCTTTGGTGAAAACCAAAGCCGAGCATTTCTAAGGCTTGGTGCCTTAGATTAACATTTTTATTTATTTTCTTTTTCTTTTCTTTGTTTGCTAAGTGTCTTTATTTCCGATTACCCAAGGATTGTGGGTTAGCCACTAATCCCCGTGGTACGATAAACTTTGGGCATAATATTTCCCTATCTTGACAATGATACGTACGCTTGCGTAAATGTGTATCAAGTCACACGTCCTCAACCCCTGCAAAGTCACCGCCACCGACCTTGCATCTGTCGCCAATGCCAACCAAATTCCCATCAGCACAACCAGTAACATTACCGCAACCACAGGGCCCGATCATAGCAGCACCGCCACCCTCCAAAACTTGTTGCAAAACACACCGATCCAAATATCAACCCGCCTCCATCAGCATCGAGCCTACCACCGCCACCACTACATATTGGCAAAATGAGAGAAGAGCCTCCATCAACGCAGCCAGAAGATCCACCACCAAAATCAGTCTTCACCCCAAGAAAACCAGAAGCAAAGGAAAAAGATCCATAGGGCAAACGAGCACTGCCACTAAAAGGATAATCAAAGAAGAAGACAAGCCCAACCTATCCGATCCTAGGTATAACGCTGCCGCTAGGGTTGATTAGCCGCGAGCGAGAAACCTCTCACACGAGAGTCAGAGAGAAAAGTATTTCCTAATTAAATATGTCCTCCCTTTGAAACCAAGAGTTGAATTTTGATCATACGTTTAGTCATTAATTAATTTTTCAATTAAAAAAAAACACTTAAGTCCAATCCAACTATTAAGATGGCACACCTAAAAATAATAGCTTGAGCACTACTACAAAAGAGGCCTAAGGGGATAGACAACATATGTCCCTTTTACCAATTATAGAGACATATATATGTCCCCATCGGTCAAAGGGGACAGATGATGAATGTGTGCCTATTGCTAAACGGAACAAATAAGTTATCTGTCCCTAAATAACAGTGGGCCACATAATTTCTCAAACTACAATAGATTATAAATACAATACATTTGTACAAATACAATTGGGGACACTTTCAGCATTTGTGCCTATTGCTTTTTTTTTTTTCCATGACAAATTCAATACCCAGGCAAAAAAAAAAATTTCAAATATTAAATAAAAATAAGACAAGAGAATAATCAAAATGTCATTACATTTTTTATTTTTTTTAGGGCAACGGAAAACTAATCCATTGATAGAAATCATGACGACCTCACTCGGTAAAGCATGAAGGGTACAGACACCCCTCTTATTACAATGCAAGCTCATTAAAGTACTAATAACCTAAGGGAAATCCAAAAAAACCGAAGTTCAAAAGAGAAAACTACTAGCCAAATGCAATAAAATAAAATATATACAAACTAAAATACGAAACCCTACGTCTCCTAACATGAGACACTTCCTTGATCACTTTGACGCCTAAGACCCTCCTGGTGTACGTCACCATCATCAAGGAAGACACATCACACCCTAGATGACGTAGGGGTCCATCTCCTACATGGACTGGGAGATGGGCTCTAGCCCATCATGCACCCTATGCACTCCATCAGACCCTCCATCTAGGAACCTCGACACCATGGACTCAGAACCGCCACAGGTGGACATCGCCGGTGAACCTTTTGCTTTGTTTCTCCGACCACGAGGCCTGTCCTTCTTCTTGTAAACCTTGGGAGCCTGAGTCACCTTCACATCAACCACACCTTCCGAAGAAAACTCAAAGCCAAGGTTCTCCAGTTGCAAGTTGACTGAAACAAGAGCCAAATTATGTTTAGCATGCTTACCATCCTTATGATCATCCTTTTCCTTAGGACAACGCACCCCTACGATACCATAGGTGCCTGAGTAGAGGTTCCTTCAGTCCCGGAAGATGTCACCAGCTCCGGAAGCGATTGGATATGCACTGATTTCTTCTTCAACAAGTTAGGAACCCTGAAAGCATAAAGCAGTGAGGAAGAAATAGAAGGATGGATATTTGCCCTAAAGACCAGAGCTGGAATGATCAGCCCCACCATAGACTGTGACCCCGCCTCCACCACTGTATCAGTCTCTGATTCTTCCTCCCTATGGCATCTCTAGTCGCCATGATTCAGCATAGCATAGGAGCGGCAGGGCCCTAGGAGACTTTCATACCTGAATCAAAGGGTTAGGATGTCAACAGGAGAAACCCTAACCTTACAATCAAGACGCACAGGATCATTGATGGAAAGAACCAGCCTGACTCGAGCTTCTGTGTAGCGCCGTACGGTCCACCTCCAAGACCTCTCCTATTGTCCCACCAGCCAACTGGACAGTAGGTTCCGTTACGATGCCTGGAAGAATACCTTGCAGCGTAACCTAGATCCAAACAGAGTCCAGTTTCATGGTAGAGATTTCTGAGAAGCCGCCATAATCATTCAAGAGGATAATAGCTCACTCAAAACCTCATGGGCCACCTTTTTTCACACGAGCGACATCTCTCTCATGAGTCCATCACCACCGCTCTGCAAGTATTCAGCATAGAAATTGCGGGCCAAAAACTCCTTCCCCAGAACCCTAAGATTACCCAAGTCCACCAGTTTTTCTCCTTCCTTGAGCGACAATTTGGTTGCTAGTCTGGCAGTCATGGATGCGATAGCAGCAGCCATGAAATTGGCACGCCGCATAACTCGAAAAAAAACTCAAAACCCTAACCCTAGCAGAGCGAGAGAGAGGGGGAGTAAAAGTGGCGGTATATTTGTTAAACAACTCTAAGGTTCACATATCCAGCAATACATAAACAAACCCCAAAACTCAGGATTATACTCTCCCAAAAACTACTAAACTCCAAGTAACCCAATGGAGTAGAAGCCCTCTATATAAGGTAGAATTAATTCCATGAAATTTCAAAACATGGAAAACCTAAATAATTTAGTAGTATTTGTTCCAATAGTGCTTCAACTTCCTTTGTAGAATCAGATGTTTCTGCCTGATTAGTGCTTGTCACAGATGAATTAAGCCCCAAAAACTATTCAAAAACCACCTAATTTATTACATAAGTACAGCAAGGTCAAGTATGTGGCTTGTGTATGATGCACAACTCTAATCAAAATAATCTAAACTTGAACTCTAGACATCAATCCATTAGTAGATTCTTCTATAAACCTCTAATTCTAATTTTCCTCCTCACTAAAGTTTAGTTACAAAGCTGAATCATAATCAAACATAGCTGAAAGAAGATAGAATCAAGCTATCTAGCTATACAGCAAAATAAATAATCAAACTGAAATTTCAAAGTCATTACTTGGATGCAGGGACAGTAACAGTAAATTAATTACCAGATGTAAATGGTTTTATAACTTCAAAACCAAGGTTTGAGACCTGCTCAGGCTCGACCATCTCCATGAGTCCCTTGAGCTGGTCTCTAATATCTCTAGCGCGATTCATACTCCTAACCTCTCCAAGGTGCTAATCGGACTTTGAATACCAAAGCATTCACCTCTGCTCAATCCTTTCCAGGACTTGTCAGTGCCCTATAACAATCAATACATGAGATTCTCTAATTGAGAATGATGTAATCTAACTAAATGCTTATACAATTTGAAAAATAGAGAATCCTATTTTATTAACTCAACACAGCCAACATCGATCATTGACTTGTGCTCTATTATGCCAATAAAAAGTAAAAATCCACCTTCTGAGCTGGAGGTGTTGAGGATAGACTTGATGTTTCTCCATCTTTGCTGTAGATGAATAATGAGCTTGTCAGCCTCTCACACACTTGCAAATATAATGCAGAAACAAATGAGGGATAGGCAATTAAACTGACAAGGGATAGACCCAAATTTACTATGATTCAAACCATAAACAATAAGCGCTTAAATACTCATGGCTTCTATTGCTTGATTCCACCTATCAACATTAAGTGTTCAACTGTTTTGTAAAATATATTTGGAATCAATATTGTACTATATGTAGGTTCAATTTATCTAGCTAGACAACGTAACTGGAACATTACAAAATCATACAACCCTAACTCAATTGGACTTCACAATTCTAAACCCTAGAAGATTTTCAAAATTCTCTGGAACTTAAAATAATTCTGATGTTACAAAGGATTCATTTCATGAGAACCATGCTTCATTCATAAAGTTATGTAGTGCCCTTGTAGTATACAAATCAAACTCTATTGGAAGATTGAAATGAAAAGTAGCATCATTATGAATGTTTGTTAAGATTTGGCAAAAACAGGAGCACATGAATGACCTGATGATTAGCTATATATATGGTTTCACGACAAATCTATGAAATCAACAATACCACCCTATCATCAATGGGAAAGAAGCCATTTCTGCAGCCATAGCCCTGTTACAAAAAAATAGAAATTAAAATTAAAAAAAAAAAAACACTCTATATTGAACCCAGATTCTAATTAGGTTCACAACAAACAAACCACACTACGCACATACCTCCAAAAGACGAACTTTAATTCAGTCAGTGCAAGCAAATGAACATTCACGGAATAAGAATAACAAAGCATGAATTCAACCCTAAAAAGGAAAACAACCAAACAAAGCAATAGGATTCCCGAAATTAAAATGATTATTGAGATACAAAATGGGATAAAAAAAAGGCACCTTGTTATGTCCTTGGGATTCGCAGGATTTGAGAAGCTTTTTTCAGTTCTTCAATTTGCCTAATGCCTTCCAAGATTAATTCTTCACTCCAGTGCTCTCTCTCTCTCTCTCTCTCTCTTTGAGGAAGTGTCCTTAGGTCTTCTCCAACCGAAAGGACTAAAAATAGCCCTGAAGTTAAATTTTAGGCTTTTAGCTATGATTTTTTTACTATTCATCGATGTGACATCAACCCCGTCTCCAACCCGTTAAGACTAAATTATAGCCCTAAAATATATTTTAAAAATTTGAATATGTTATATATGTATATATGTTCTTATTTTTTATCAGATTCTTACTTATAGTAATTGAAATTATTTTTATGATAAAAAATATTTTATTGGTTGTACTTTTCATATTCCATGTGTTTCACAAGCAATGTTGTTTCAGATTCTTATATGATTTTATATATGTGGCATAGGTTATCTTTTGTAATGAATAAAACAAATATTGAAAATATGATATGTGGTTTATTGCTTTTATCAAATATTTATTTCTCCATAAATTAAAGTTACAAGGAAAATTGAATATCTAAAATCATATGAAAACAATCATATGTGAAAAAAAATAAAATAAAATAAAACCAACGGCTAGACTTTAGGGTGGGGGAGGATGTTTGTACGGTTGTGCTGAAAGTGTTGAATGAGCAAGCTGATGTGTCAGAAATCAATCATACATTGATAGCCTTAATTCCAAAGTGTGAGAATCCGTAGTCAGTCTCTGAGTTTAGACCGATTAGTCTTTGCAACGTGTTATACAAACTAATTTCTAAGGCGATGGTGAATAGAATGATGCAGTTGTTACTGCAAGTGATATCTCAGTTTCAGAGTGCTTTTGTACTGGAGAGGTGTTTACATGATAATGTCATTGCTTCATTTGAGTCGGTGCACTCAATTAGAGCTAGACAAGGGGATGGAGAACCAATGTGTGTGCTTAAATTAGATATCAGTAAGGCGTATGATCGAGTGGAAGGGCTTTTTTTGAAGAAAGTAATGCTGAGGATGGGTTTCGCTGAGCAATGGGTTTCTTTAGTGATGAGGTGTGTGAGTACAGTGACTTTTAGTGTGGTCTGGAATGGAGAGGTTGTAGGTTTAATCAGACCATCTAGGGGATTGAGGCAGGGCGACCCCTTCTCTCCTTATCTATATTTACTCTGTTCAGAAGGGTTATCAGGTTTGTTGCAGAAAGCCGAATTAGAGGGTTGGATACATATGGATACCGGGTTGGCCCTAATGCGCCGTCGGTGTCGCACTTGTTATTTGTTGATGACAGTTTGGTCTTTGGTAGAGTTAAGGTGTTGGAGGTGGTGCACATTAAGCAATGCTTGTTACTCTATGAGGCTGCAGCAGGGCAGAAAATCAACTTTCAGAAATCGGCATTAGCTTTTGGCCCAGGAAGTGAAGATGTGGTACTACAGGAAATTGTGGTAATTCTTGGGTTCCAGTCGTGCCGTTTCATGAAAGTTACCTAGGACTTCCAAAAGTGGCAGGATGGAATAGAAAAGAAATGTTCCAGTGGATCAATGAAAGATTGGACTTCTTTTTACAATGTTGGGCAAACAAGCTACTTTCTAAGGCGGGTAAGACAATCCTCATTAAAGCTGTAGCTCAAGGTATTCCTTCGTACACAATGTCTGTTTTTCAATTACCGAAAGGTGTGAGTAAGGCTTATGAGTCCAAGGTGGCAAAGTATTGGTGGGGAAAAGGAGATGGAAAAAGATGGATGCATTGGTGTAGGTGGGAGTTACTTTGTAAGCACAGATATGAAGGTGGTTTGGGTTTTCGAAACATAGAAGTGTTTAATCAGGCTTTATTAGCAAAAACGGTATGGAGGTTGGTGCTCAATCCATCAGCATTGGTAAGCAGAATCATTGCTGCAAAATACTTTCCAGAAGGCAGTTGGGATACGGCGGTGATTGGAACAAGGCCATCTTATGTTTGGCATAGTCTAGTTTGGGGGAGAGAGATTTATTGATGTTGGGTACTAGATGGAGGATTAGTAATGGAGAAGCTGTGAGCATTTGGGGTGATAAATGGTTGCCATCACCGTGGACTTTCAAGGTTGTTACTCCATGTTTTCTCTCTGCTTCAACTCCGATAAAGAGGCTTTTTTTGCGCTCTGGTGAGTGGGATGCAGACTTTATAAAAGCTAATTTTTTACCTGTGGATGGTGAAAATATTCTTACTATTCCTCTAGCTGGAAATCACAGTGGAGATACAATAGTTTGGCATTACTGTGAGAATGGGTATTATACAGTTAAATCTGGGTATTAGTTGGGTATGGAGAGTAAAAGTTGGGGATCGGGTACTGGAAGTAGTGGTGAGAAGAATGCTACTAACTCCACCAATGTTTGGAGTAAGATTTGGAGTCTTTGAATTCCAGCTAAAGTCAAGTTATTTCTACCTTGTGTTGAACGTCTTTGGAGACGACATATAAGTGTAAACCCGATTTGTGGGAGATGTGGAAAGGGGGAGGAATCTGTTTTGAATTGTCTTTGAGAGTGTGGCTTTGCGAAAAAATTATGGAAGCTTACCTGGTTGAGGAATGTTTATAAAGTGTGGCTGGAACCCAGTTTTTTATTGACTTTTTATGCATGTAGCAGAGACTAGCAGTGAGATGGAGCTGGATTGGTTTGCGGTGTTTGCTTGGTGGCTTTGGAGGGAACGAATTAATGTGATGCATGGCAAGATAGGATTGGAACCAGCTGCTTTATTGGCTAGGGCAGCAGACTGGCATGCCGAAAATATGCAATTCCAGGATACAAGGTTGAATTTGGCTGCTGCAAGGCATGAAGCAGAGGATAGTGGAGCAGCTGAGAGGGATGACAACCGTGGGACGCAAGCAGTAAACCAATAGGTTAGTATGTATTTTGATGGTGCATGTGATTCTAAGACAAATAAGGTGGGTTTAGGTGCAGTAATTCAGAATGGGCAGCAAGATTTAATTGGTGATTTTGCTATCCCAATTCAAGCAAAACTAAGTCCTCTAGCTACTGAGGCAACTGCTTTATTGTTTGGATTAAGATTTTGTAGAGCCTTGGGGTTGAAGAAGTTTGAAGTGATTGGACATGCTTTGAATGTGATAAATGCTTTGGATCATGGTGGCCTGGATGTCAGTGAGGTGGGTGCTGTGATGGATGAAGTCAGGAAATTGAAGGTGGAATTAGAGGTGATGAAGCATGTTCGTAAGAAAATCCCATTCTTTGCCCATGGTTTGGCTAGGAAAGCTTTGAGTCTAGTTCATTCGATGTATTGCCAAGAGGTTTGTCCTCCTTGGCTATGTGATTTAATTAATGCAAACTATAGTGTAAGAGCTTGAAGGGGCAGCTCACCAGTTTGGGGACTGTTATTACCTCAATGCTAGTATCAATAAAGTTCATCCTTAATAAAAAAATAAAAATAAACAACTTTATGTAAAAAAAAAAAAAAAACCAACGGCTATACAAGTCACAGTCAGAGCCAAGGGACATGATCATGAACTTTGCATTATATTAAGATAACAAATCATCAGAGTAATAGCAGAGGTACATGTGAGATTCCCTTTCCACTAAACTTCTACAAGGAAAGGGCGATAATACATGATTGTCTTTCTGCATAAGCTGTAACGTGAAAGTAACAGAAGCAAGCAAAGCTAGAGAGAAAATGTGAAATGAAGAAACTGATCTATTCCATTCCATCGTGAAGTTAGGTACAGTAGTACTATATATAGTAGCTGAGAGATCACAGATGAGTGCCACATGTATACTAACTATAGCTCACATAGGGACAGCTCATGCAAGCTAATAACAGAATTAGTAACTAATTAACTCTAATTAACAAAAGCTAACTATAGAACGAACTAACTAACACTTATAATCCCAACACCCCTCCTCAGCTTGATGGGAGGTGTAAAGCATCAAGCTGGAACAAAGATAAGAGTGTTGAGGTGAGCAAAGTCCTTTAGTGAAAAGACCAGCCAATTGGTTTCTGGATGTGACAAATTGAAGCTTGAGGGAGCCTGCCTTGACTTGATTTCGAGTAAAATGCACGTCCACCTCAATGTGCTTCAACTTGGAGTGATAGACAGGATTTGTGGACAAGCCAAGGGCAGAAATATTGTCACAATGAAGCACTGGAACATCAGCAAGAGGAATATGCAAATCATGAAGTAAATGTTTTAACCACATGACTTCTGATGTTGTGTCGGCCATGCTCCTGTACTCAGCTTCAGTGGAGGACCTAGAAACTGCAGTTTGCTTCTTACTGCACCAAGATATTGGTGAATTGTGAAGTAGGATCACGAATCCTGTGGTAGACTTCCTATCATTTGGATCACCAGCCCAATCAGCATCACAGTATGCTTAAAGTTGAAGTGCAGTGTCTCTATGAATGTTGTGTCCCTTCGTGAAGAAAATGCCTTGGTCCATGGTACCTTTGATGTATATGAGAATCCTTAGTGCAGCAGACATGTGTTCATCGGTAGGATTGTGTAGGAATTGACACACTGAGTTGACTGCATAAGATATATCTGGCCTTGTGAAGGTGAGATATTGAAGGCATCCAACCAGACTTCGAAATTGAATGATATCATGAGAGTGATGAGACTGTAAGGAAGTGCATGTGTCCTTGAATAGCTTTAAAGCATATCTGCAGGGTGTAGAGTGAGTGTGACAGTCATCCAAGCCAGATTTATGCAATAAATCTTTAGCATATTTCCTCTGTGAAACAAATAAGCCATCTGGCATATACTGAATCTCAAGACCAAGGAAATAATGAAGCTTTCCCAAATCTGTCATATCAAACTCTTGTTGCAAAGCATGTTTAACTGAAGCAATTAAGGTCTCACAAGAACCAGTAATGATTATATCATCCACATAAAGAAGTAAAAAGACATAATCAGACTGGCTTTGTTTGATGAACAAACTAGGATCAGCATAGGAGGAAGAGGAGCCAATAGTTGGGAGAAAATTAGTGAACCTCTCATTCCAAGCTCTGGGGGCCTGCTTGAGACCATAGAGTGACTTATTTAGTTTGCAGACATCGTGGGGAGTGTGAGGATCAACAAAACCACCAGGCTGTGTCATATATATATACTTTCTCAGTTAGAAGACCATGCAAAAAAAACATTTTTAACATCTAACTGATGGAGTCCCCAATTATGATAAGCAGCCAAGCAAAGAACTAGTCTCATTGTTGTATGCCTGACCACAGGAGAAAAGGTTTCATCATAATCCACTCCATATTCCTGACTGAATCCTCGTGCAACAAGTCGTGCTTTATGATGAGCAATAGTGCCATTTGCATTTCTTTTGACTTTGAACAACCATTTGCAGGAGACAAGATTTTTGTCAGGAGGAAGAGGTACCAAAGTCCATGTATTTTGATTCATAAGAGCATTATACTCTTCAAGCATTACATTCTTCCATTCTGGAGTTCGGAGTGCAGCTTTGTAGTTTGAAGGTTTTGTGGAACTGGGATCAAGACAATCATGAGATAATAAAGACAGAAAACATTTCTTCTTATGAATACCGCTTTTGGCCCTTGTAAGCATGTGATGATCATTGATTGAATTAAGAGCAATGCCTTCAACAGGGTGAAGAATATTAGCTTCTGAGATTTGACTGGAAGGAGCATGAGCAGTGTCACAATTAAGAACGATAGAAATTGTTCCAGTTCCAGGTTGAGAAGACAAAGATAGGGTGCCATCACTTTCAGCAAATTGTATAACAGTGTCAGCTTGAGGAGCAAAAATATTACTTGAAGAGGCAGATATCAGAATCTCAGGATCATTATTCACAAAGTTACAGTCATTGGTGACATGAAGAGGTTCTAAGTATATATCATGATTATCAGATGATACATGAGTATTGAAAGTGGGACTATCATATGCAGCAGGATCAGACGGCACAGTATTAGACACAGGATGATCACTATGTAAGGGATTAGGAGATAATAGACCTGAAGAGATGAGTGATGTGGTGATAGGTGCAGGCACATGAGTTTGTGTATGGGACTGAGTTTAAGCAAAGCAAGGCACATTGGTTTGAGCTTGAAGAGATGACAGATGAGGATATCTTGTAGGAGATGATGCCTGCACAGTGCTCACAGCATAAGGAAAAGTGGTGTCCTCAAAGAAAACATGCCTTGAAATGATATATTTTCTGTTAGAAGGACTGTAACAGATATATCCTTTATAACCAGAAGCAAAACCAATAAAGACACACTTAGTAGTCTTAGGCTGCAACTTGTTTGATCTGTATGGCGTCAACAAGGGATAACAAGTACATCTAAACACCCTGAGCATATCCACCTGTGGAATAGACTGGTATAGCACTTTATATGGGGATTTAATGAGCAGCACCTGATTAGGCATTCTGTTAATCAAGAAAGCTGCAGTAGCACAGGCATGATACAAGAACTGATTGGGAAGAGAGGCATTTTGTAGAAGAGTTACTCTTATATGTCTGTTTCTCTTATATGTCTGTTCTTTCTCTCTGAGATTCCATTATGTTGGGGAGTATAGGGACAAGATACTTGATGAACAATACCACTGTTATTCAAGAATTCCTTAAATTTTGCATTGATATATTCACCTCCTCCATCACTTCTAAAAGTTTTTACAGTAGTAGAGAATTGAGTAGAGATGTATGCACACAATGATTTGAAGTAGGAAAGAACTTCATTTTTATTTTTCATTGGAAACATCCAAGTGAATCTTGTACAATCATCAATAAAGAGAACAAAGTATCTGTATCCATCTATGGAGAGGTGAGGAGAAGGACCCCATACATCAGAATGTACAAGTTCAAAAGGTGTAGCACATCTAGACTGAGAACTAGGAAAAGGAAGTTTGTGAAATTTTCCTAACAAACATGACTCACAGACTCTTTTCTCACTATCATAGGCTTGAACTATGTTGTGTTTTCCCAACATTACTTTGATCACCTAATTGGATGGATGGCCAAATCTCTGATGCCATAGGGAATGCTGTACCTTTTGACCAAGAAAAGCTGAATGTGAAGTAGATATTGTTTTCTGAATACTTGCAGTTGTTTTTGTTTTTTGACTTGCAGTTGTTTTTGTTTTCTGAATACTTGAAGTGGAGTCTGTTGCAGATGCTTTATTGAACATAGGTAAATCAAATGGTATGGGATAAAGGCTTTGCTTACTCAGTCACTGGTATAATATCTTGCCCTACACCTTGTCCTGTATCACACACATAAATTCATCAAAACAGACAAAGCAGTTATTTTGTTTGCACAGTTGATAAATGGAGAGCAAGTGTGCTGCAAGATCTGGGATTAATAAAATATTATCGATTTTGAGCAGTCCCAACATTGCATTACCAATATGAGTTGATTACCATTACCAATCTGTACACCATCTGTGTTTGGATATGGGACAACATTGTTGAGTAGCTGCAAGTTGTTGGTCATGTGATTGGTGGCACCTGTGTCAGCTAGCCAAAATTGTGGAGCAAGGTTTGTGGCAGCAGCAACCATGGCAGTAGCATTAGAATCCTCAGAGTCATTTTGTTGTCCAGGAAATCCAATAATGAAGTAGCATCTATCTGCAGTGTGTCCAGGTTTCCCACAATACTGGCAGCCAGCTTGATTTGAGCCTTGTTGGGTCAGAGGAAGAGATCTGCAGGTTTTGGCACTATGACCAACCTTATTACACCATTGACAAGTAATAGGATTACCACCACCAACATTGTTGTTGCCAATATTCCTGAAGCCACCATTCTGATTGCCAGCTGTATTCAAGTTCATGCCTTTTCCTCTCCCACCAAAATTGTTGCCTCTTCCAGCATTGTTGTGAAACCTGCCAGTTCCTCTTCCAGCATAAAAGCCTGTCATGCCATTAATATTGGAGTTGAACAGAGGAAATGAAGGCATAGGTGTGAATCCATAAGGCATAGCTGGGATAGGAACATATGGAGCTTGAGTGGACATTGGAAAGGAAGGTAGTCCTTGAGGCATTACACCAGGAGATGCAAGGCATTGAGTTGTGAATCCAGGTGGTGCATAAGTCTTGGAGGTTGAGGCCTGAGATGCAAACTGTATGGCTTGAGTTTGAGGCAATTGTGATTGTTGAGGCACTGATGATGTGGAAGTGGCACAAGTGGTTGCAGAAGATGATGAATGAATTTGTGGATTGATCTTTGCAAGCATTGCAGCAAGCAAACTCTGCAGACCTTGTGCTTCATTCCCAATATCCATTTCAGCAGCTTTAAGCAAGGTTTTAAGTTGGCTGAGTGATGCACAAGTGAATTGAGCACGTATAACAGTCTTTATTGCAGCAAATTCTGAAGGTAGACCATTGAGAACAGTGACCATAATATCTTCATCATCAATAGACACTCATACAGTTTCAAGAGCATCCTTTGCAGCTTTGATTTTATCAAGATAAGTCTCAATGTCATCATTCCCTTTCTTCACATTTTGAAGATTTGATTTTAGCTGCAGAATGTTTTGCTTGTTAGCATTAGCAAATTTTAGCTTCAGCCTAGTCCATAAGTCTTGAGCAGATTTGCTCCCAACAGCACATGTCATAGCTACAGCACTTAGGGTTTGTCCTATCATGTTGACTATGCTTTGATCTTGAGTCTTCCAGGAAATGTAATCAACAGATATTGTGTTTGTAGAGCCATCAGAGGCAAGTACAAATTATGGAGGACAAGGAGTTGAACCATCAACAAAGCCAAAAAGATTTTGACCTCTAAGGAAAGACTCCATCCGAAACAACCAGGTAGGGTAATTTGTGTCATCAAGAAGGATATTAGGGAGGTAGATAGTAGTTTAAGTAGTGGTTTGATGTGTAGAACCAGGCATGATTGTAGATATGAGGTACCAAGAGATAGGGCTAGGGTTTGAATGGAAAAATTGAAGGAACTAAGTGAGGATTAGAACAAGCTCACTATATGAATCTAAGCAACAAGACAAGTATGTATATCAACACGAACAAAGATGAGATTGCAAAAAAGCTAGGGTTTGAGATTTCAGATCTAGAAGATTTCAACAAATTTTTGAGTATGATTGTGATAATGGGAAGCAAAGAACACACAATTGCACAAATCAAGTATCAATTTTCAGCAGAATCACAACGATTTCTCTAAGAACAAGAACTAGAAATTTCTTCAAGATTGATGATGAAAGACTTATCTGAGCTCCAATCTGAGCTAGTATGACCAAGAACACGAAGATTTGCAGTCGATATGTATGAGAATAGTGGATTTTCAGTACTCCAAGGTCGCAGCCTAGGCTCTTGATACCATGAAAGCAACATAAGCAAGCAAAGCTAGAGAGAAAATGTGAAATGAAGAAACTGATCTATTCCATTCTATCGTGAAGTTAGGTACAGTAGTACTATATATAGTAGCTGAGAGATCACAGATGAGCGCCACGTGTATACTAACTATAGCTCACATAGGGATAGCTCATGCAAGCTAATAACAGAATTAGTAACTAATTAACCCTAATTAACAAAAGCTAACTATAGAACGAACTAACTAACACTTATAATCCTAACATAACGTACTAAAGCTGGGGGAGTGTGACATGTAGAAGGTTACGGCAACAATCTTGTTTGCTAAGCGCCATATTATTTTGAATGTTCCAATGGGTCTCGTGGTTCAAGCTCATTTGACTGAATATTTTGTAAAGATACTTGTCCAGGAGAAGGAGGAAAGTGATTTAAGTTGATAACAACAGAGAAGAATCTTTTGCTAGTTGCCTAGTTCTTCTCGGATGGAAAGCTGACACTTGAATGCACCTAGTCTAAGAATGCCATTCCGCTTTTGGCCTAGTCGATCAAGCTAGGCGTCGGGCTGAAAATCGGCCGCCTAGTCGGCCTGGGGGCTGGGCGGTCGAGGCAAGGCGTTTCCTCCATTTTTTTGATTTGTTTATAACCTTTCAAACCTTAAAAGTCAAAACCAAAATCGACAAAACCCACCCTAAATCGCCGTCTGGTCGGTCGCTCCTCTCTCTCCCTCTTTCCTGCACGGCCGCAAAGGTCCTCTCTTCTCAGCCTCTTTCCGATTCGCATGCTTCAGCCTCTTTCCGAGTCGCCGGAGACGCCGTATGCCCGTGACTGTCTCTGATTTTCGAGTTGGGAGAGGGAGAGGGAGAGGGAGAGGGTGGAGGGGGGGGGGGGGAGAGGAGGAAAGTGAAGGTGATGGAAAGGAGAGATGGGTTTCATTCTTCTCCATTTTTTGTTAGTCCGTAGTGTGTAGAGAGAGAGACAGAGAGTTTGGGGAAGAAGAAGTAGGAGAGAGAGTTTGTTTGTAGGTGGTTTGAGAGAGAGAGAGGAAGTGAGCAGTTTTTGGTGTTGTGTGTGGGTTGGCCACGTTAACATGATAAGGTTTGGGAATTGAGAATTTGAGATAAAGAGCACGTGAAACCACTTTAGTGTTTGAATATATTACTCAATCAAACTATTAAGTGATTTTAGTATTTGAATATCGATCATTATCCAATAAAAAATATTAAGAATTATGTGAATAATTTAATCCATTTGTATTTAGTATTAAAAAAAAAAGTAAAAAAAAAAAAAACGCCTAGTCCCCGCCTAGGCCCCTAGGCGCTACGCCTCGAGGTACCGCCCGACTAGCTTCTAGCGTTTTTTAGAACCTTGCTAAGAACACAGGTTTTCATGCCAAGCTGCTTAGCTAAGAAATAGATATATATTCAGGCACTCTTAAAATGCCACTGAACATAAGAAGATATTGCAGTACTTGAATCTTAATTTATGGAAAAAATAAATAAATAAAATTGGAACGCGATTTATTACACTTGTGTATATAATATCTGCAGTACTGTCGTGCAACATTGTAATTGCTTGGACTGTTTGGACAGCAGGAAACAATGGTATTTTCAGGAGATGATAGGAGGAGGATTTTCTTTGGGGATGAGGAACAGATATCATCCTCCTTCATAGAATCATTTTGGGAACATTCCCTTTGGTTTGACCTACTTTGATGGCTTATTGAAGGGGGTGCTATATTATGGGGTTTCTGCTGTTAGTCTCATGAACCTGTTATCTTTCTTTCCTACTATCTTTTACTTTCTTATGAAATTTTTATTTTTGCTTGATAAATTTTTGATGGCAAGAGATCTAAAATAAATAAATGTATAAAATAAAAAAGTAAAACTAAGACGGTACCTGCTCAACATTACAGTAGGAGCAAGTCAAACTTCTGCAATAAGGAAAAATTAGCAATCAATAAAAACACTTGTGATATAGCCAAACTTTAAACTAAAATAAGAGCGCTTTTACTCGACTGTCTTCATTTGATATGGAATTCAAGAGAAATCGGAATTCGAAATAAATCAACTAACAAATTGATCACCGTAAACTACATATAAGGCACTAATTATGTTTGTATTGCAAAAGATTATGAACTTAAAGATAAGACATCACCAAGTCTGGCAGAAAATAGGCATAAACTGTACCCAGTGATACAAGACGGAGAGCTAAAGACAAGCATTTAACCACTTTAAGCCACTATGGCATAAAAACCAGAAAGGATGAGTGGGAGCCCTCTTAGCCTTCCTCCCTTTACAACTAATTATCTTTTGTTTTAATTTAGTGTTTCATGCATTTAAACAACATATTAAGAATAGGAAAACAAATTACTTGCAAGTATCAGTAAATAATGGATCTTTTAGCCAACCTATACAACACATTAAGAATACGATTTATAAGTCATTTCATCTATCTCAATAAAGACATGATGCAAACTAATGAAGGTTAACAAATAGTAATCAAAACTACTCTAAGTCTATAACTGAGCAGAATCAACCATCCAAGAGATATATGGAAAGATGAACAAGTTTAGCCTTAACATTTTAACAAGAAGAGGCTCAATTAATCAATCACATGATATACTGCCTACCTAACAGATGTTCCGGGAGGATACAAGTCCAACACAAGTTTGCTCCAAGGTGTTCCACTATCTTTAAGAAGAGGTCTTCCCAACTGACTGCCTTCCACTGTCACAACCACGCTTCCTTTGCTTGAAGCAGGCTGTCTTTGCTTAAACATTATCAATAATAAAATATGGGTTTTTTTATTTTAACAGTGTCTGAACTCTTTGAGAACTTTTGAAATGATACCTGAACTTTCAAAGTTATCAATATGATACCTGAACTCATTTTTTCATATCAACGTCGTACCTACGGTCAATTTATGTCACGGAACCGTTAACTATGACCACGTGTGGCACAAAATAACAGTAAAAGACTAATTTACCCTCAAAAGTATTTTTTATTCTTTTTTTTTTGCTTTTTTTTTTTCTTTTCTTTCTTGTTTTTCTTTTTCAGCTTCTTCTTCCCTCTGCTTTCTTTCAGCTTCTTCGTCAGCAACCCAAAGGTCCGCCAAGTCGGGTTCTTCACCGCCCCAGAGCCCATCGCCTCCTCCCCTCCCTTCTCCGACATTTCCCATCCGACAACTCTCTCTCTCTCTCTCCCGTCATGATCCCCCTGCCACATCACTCCCCCCGCCTCCCTGGCCGCCGCGACTCCCTCGCATCCTCCGACCACTTCCCCACCGCCTCCTCTTCCTACGCCGACGCTTAGTTCGCTTTCTCCCCTGGCCGCCCACTCCGGTCCAACTCAGTTCGCCCCACTGCGGCCGTGACTACGACGTTGATGGGGATTGGGGAGAAAGAAAAACGAAAAAAAGATGGAGCAGAATTGCAGAACTAAATGCAAAAGAGGAGAAGAAGAAAGGTCGAAGACCAGGACGGAGACAGAGAGAAGAAAATTCTTTTTAGTGTTTAATCTATCACCTAAGAACAGTATAAATATAAAGTTCGTAGAGATTATAACACCGGCAGCTCGTGCTCCA
This sequence comes from Rosa lucieae, assembly GCA_024704745.1. Taxonomy (NCBI): domain Eukaryota; kingdom Viridiplantae; phylum Streptophyta; class Magnoliopsida; order Rosales; family Rosaceae; genus Rosa; species Rosa lucieae. Next base: position 9,178,190 of record CM045493.1, read on the forward strand.
GTGGTAGGGAGTTGAGCTCTTGTGAAAGAGGTTGGGGGTTCGAATCTCATGTGTTTATATATTTTGTTTAATTATTCGGTATAGCCTAAAAAGAGTATAAATACGAAGTTTGGAGATATTATATTGAGAACAATTAGTGCTTCAGTGGTGGGGAGTTGAGTTGTTGTGAGAGAGGTTGGGGGTTCGAGTCTCATGTTTTCCAAAGTTTGTATATTTTGTATAATTATTCGGTATCGCCTAAAAAGAGTATAAATATAAAGTTTGGAGCTATTTTGTCGACGACAGTTCGTGCTAGAGTGGTGGGGAGTTGAGTTGTTGTGAGAGAGGTTAGGGGTTCGAACCTCATGTCCTTCAAGCTTTGGAAGGGATTGAGTTTATAGTTGATTTTAGGGGGAATTGGGAGAAAAAGTCTGTTTTGCCCTCACTTTTTTGATCACGTGTGCCTCCTGATAACGGTTCTGTGATGGAAATTGACAGGTACGACGTTGATACAAAAAAATGAGTCCAAGTATCACATTGATAACTTTGAAAGTTCAGGTATCATTTTAAAAGTTCTCGAAGAGTTCAGACAATGTTGAAGTAAAAAACCCTTAAAATATGAAAGTAAGATGACATCAACGAATTAATTGACTTCAGAGTTTTGAGTTTGATATCTACTATGTCTATCACATGCAAAAAGAGAAACAAGAGAAATAAAGGACAAAAACGCTTACTTAGGTCTATGACCTCCAAATGGGATTATGTTGTCTGCTCTGTGGAAGAGTCGAATGATTTGGATCAACTCACAATTGACGAGCTGCAAGGTAGTCTCCTAATGCATGAACAAAGGATGAAAGGCATGAACGTGGCAGCGAAGAACAAGCATTGAAGGTTTCTTTTGAAGATAGAGTTGGTGGTAGAGGAATGGGACGTGTAGCATTCAGAGGTAGAGGACGAGGCCGAAGGAGGCAAGTTTTTAACAAAGCAGTGGTTGAGTGCTATAATTGCCACAAGCTAGGGCATTTTCAATATGAATGCCCTAGTTGGGAGAAGGCTGCAAACTATGTGGAGTTGGATGAAGAAGAGGAGATTCTTTTGATGGCTCATGTTGAACTTAACGATGCAAAAAGGGAAGGAGTCTGGTTTCTTAACTAGGGTGCTTGAACCACATGTCAGGAAATAAGTAGTGGTTTGTGGATTTTGATGAGCAATTTCGGCATTCAGTGAAGCTGGGGAACAATTCAAGAATACCTGTAATGGGAAAGGGAAACATCAAGCTAGAAGTCGAAGGAGTAACTCAGGTAGTGATCGATGTGTTTTACATTCCTGAGCTCATAAATAATTTGTTAAGCATTGGTCAGCTACAAGAGAAGGGGCTGGCCATTCTAATTCAGGAGGGAGCATGCAAGATCTTTTATCCCAAAAAAGGTCTCATAATTCACACTCAGATGACAGTGAACATAATGTTTGTATTGCTTGCCTCTGTAAAACCACAAACATCAAACTGTCTCCAAGTCACAGTTGAAGACACCACTGATCTCTGGCATTGAAGATATGGTCATCTGAACAACAAGAGCCTTAGAACCTTGCAATACAAGCAACTTGTAAAAGGGCTGCCAAAACTGAAAGCTGCGAAGAAGGTGTGTACTATATGTAACATTGGAAAGCAACATCGAGAGGCTATGCCAAGAAAAAGATAGTGGAGAGCCTTGCAAAGGCAGCAATTGAGACATACCGATATCTGCGGCCCCATCACACTAATGTCGAACAGCAACAAGACGTACATATTGAGCTTTATCGATGACTATAGTAGGAAGAATTGGGTCTACTATTTGACTGAAAAGAGTGAAGCATTTACATCTTTCAAGAATTTCAAAAGTCTTGTTAAGAAGGAAGTAGGGAGTAGTATATGTTGTTTAAGAATTGACCAAGGTGGTGAATTCACCTCATATGAGTTTAATAATTTTTGTAAGGCTCATGGCATTAAAAGGCAGCTTACGGTAGCGTACACCCCTCAGCAAAAAGGCGTTACAGAACGTAAGAATCGAACAATCATGAATATGGTTCGATGCTTACTTAAGAGAAGCAAATGCCCAAGATATTCTGGCCAGAAGTGGTTCGGTGGACAGTACATGTATTAAATAGAAGCCCTACTGTAGTGGTGAAAGATAAGACTCCAGAAGAGTGTTGGAGTGGAATCAAGCCGATCGTGGATTACTTCCGTGTTTTTGGTTGCATCGGCCATGTTCACATACCAGATAACTAGAGATCAAAGCTAGACAATAAGAGTTATAAATGTGTGCTTCTCGGGTACAGTGAAGAGTCAAAAGCTTACAGGCTTTTCGATCCCATTGCCAAGAAAATTGTAACCAGCAGAGATGTGGTTTTTGAAGAAAATAAGAGCTGGAACTAGGGGAGGAGTGAAGAAGAGGTGAAGCTCGATGTACTTGATTGGGGAGATGGTGAGCATGAGTTCAGTGGCTTTAATGAGAATAAAGAAGGTACAGAAGAAAAGGGTAACCAAGATGAATCACCTGCTCATACTGACTTGAATGAAGGTAGCGGACAAAGTTCATCTGAAGATAGTTCTTCGAGTTCACCTGAAGAGAGAGCTAGAAAAACTCCCGTATGGATGCAAGATTACGTGAGAGGGGAAGGTCTTTCTGAAAAGGAAGATATGCAGAATCTTGCTTTGTTTGTTTCACAAGAAGATCCAACCTACTATGAAGAGGCTGCAAAGAGTGAGAAATGGAGGAATGCGATGGATTTGGAGATAGAAGCCATTGTGAAAAATGAAACTTGGGAGTTGGTGAATCTGCTGGTTGGAGCAAAGAAGATTGGGGTTAAGTGGGTGTACAAAACTAAGCTAAATGAAAGTGGGGAGATCGATAAATGCAAAGCTCGCTTGGTAGCGAAAGGTTATGCTCAGAAACATGGGATAGACTATAACGAGGTGTTTGCTCCAGTGGCACGGTGGATACGATTCGAATGGTCTTGGCTTTGGCTGCTCAAAAGGGTTGGTTGGTGTTTCAGCTGGATGTTAAAAGTGCTTTCTTGCTCAGGAAGTTAAAGGAAGCTGTGTTCATTGAACAACCACAAGGTTATGAGCAAAAAGGTGAAGAAGAAAAGGTGTACAAACTCAAGAAGGCTTTCTATGATGAGGGTTATTTTCTCAAAGAAGGCTTCGAAAGATGCAGTCATGAGCCTACCTTGTTTGTCAAAGCAGAAGCTAGAGGGAAGATCTTAATTGTAAGTCTTTATGTAGATGACTTAATCTTTACTGGTAATGATGCTTGTTTGATTGAGGAGTTCAAGTCTTCAATGAAGTCTGAGTTTGAGATGACAGACCTAGGAAAGATGAGATATTTTATAGGTGTTGAAGTCCATCAAAGTACGAAGGGTATTCATTTGTGTCAAAGAAAATATGCCAGAGAAATTCTTAATAGATTTAGTATGGAAAATTGCAATTCAGTACAGAATCCCATAGTACCAGGTTCAAAGCTGACAATGGAAGGTGAAGGAAAGAAGGTCGATGCAACTCAGTTCAGTAGCCTCATGTATTTGACGGCTATAAGACCTGACTTGATGTATAGTGTGTGTCTTGTCAGCAGATATATGGCCAGTCCAGCTGAAGAGCACTTGCTTGCTGCCAAAAAGGTGCTTCGATATCTAAAAGGAACTTTAGAGCTTGGTGTGTTCTATGAAAGAGAAGGTGCACTTGAGTTGGTTGCATATACGGACAGCGATTATGTCGGTGATCATGATGATAGAAAAAGCACCTCAGGCTATGTGTTTATGCTGAGTGGAGGCGCTGTGGCTTGGTCTTCGAAGAAGCAGCTAATTGTAACTCTTTCTACAACGGAGGCAGAATATGTTGTTGTAGAGGCATGTGCTTGTCAGAGTATTTGGATGAAGAGAGTGCTCAATCAGTTCAGTCCTTTTCAAAGTAAGTGTATTACTGTGTTTTGCGATAACTCATCTACTATTAAGTTGTCGAAAAATCCAGTTTTCCATGGGAGAAGTAAACATATAGATGTGAGGTTTCACTTCCTACGTGATCTCACGAAGAATGGTGTTGTTGAATTGAAATATTGTGGTACGAGTGAGCTGCTTGTAGACATTATGACAAAACTTTTGAAGTTGGAGAGCTTTGTAAAACTTCAAAGGCTGCTAGGAATGAAGTTCTTGGATGAGGTAAACGGATTGCTTTTGGCAATTCCAGTTTTGGGGAGGAAATGTTGGAGACGTTTGAAAGTTTTGAATGTCTGGTTGTTAGAGTTTTGTGGTTTGGTAGGTTTCTTCCATTCCAAGTCAGTCAAGAATTCCTATTGTTTAGGAGCTCATTTTGTTTCTGTTAGTACTTGACTATTTCCTTTGCTAATTACCACGATCTTAGACCTTGTAAAAGACGTGGGTTGCATTTTCGTGTTTCTGTTATTTGTAATGGCTTTTTAAGCCAAGTCACTTTTGCTATTGAATAACAAGGGGATTCTGAGAAAGTTTGTGAAGCGCTTTTGCTTAGAGTCTAGTTGTTCTTACATAAAGAAGAACTAGCATACCATGGTTCTCTTCTAGTTTTCTCTATCAAACCTCCATCAAACAAGAAAAGAACACCAAGATATATCAGACGTAGCATCACCAGTGCAACTTTTTGCATCAGTGTTACTTGAAGCACTGGTTTTTGTTTTTTTTTTTTTTTTTTTTTCCGGGAAAGTGTTTTGTTTTCGTTCGCAAAATTGAGGGTTCTGGATAGAAGTGATGGATTTGGATTAGAAACAAGAAAAAACCCAAGTCTGGTTAAACTGCCATAGCCTATGAGGGTACGGGAAGAAGGGTTTGGATTTGGTTTCGGGTTTGGATTGAAGTTTTTCAAAGACAGAAGGAAATTCTGGACGCGTCTGTCTATCAAACACTTTGATTTGTCATGTGCGTATTACACATAGGATGATGATGATGTTCTAGTTTTATTTTTATATTTTGAGGTGAAAAAAAAAAACGAATAAAAACGAAAAGGAGAAACTTTAATTTTTTTTTTTTTACTACTTTACCAAAAGTACGAGATACTAGATTCACTATTTTACGAGGCAAATGTCATTGAAAATCTTATTTATGTTGATCTTAACCTTATTTTTACATTGTTTGTTTATGAACATGTCTTTAAATATACTATAAAGATTAGAAGGAAAAAAAAAACTACAAGTGAATAATAATAAATGTCACAAAATGAAAACTAAAAAACACTATAATTGTTTTCTGAGAGCATCTTTAGCAGACTCTCTATTTTGACTCCTTAGCTATTTTGGAGAGGATGTTTAGTTTTTTCATCTATTTTAGGAGCTGTACCAGACTCCTAAGTGGCTCACCATTATAACTTTTAGCCATCTCGCTCCTAAATATAGAGAGCGAGATGAGGCTCTCTATAATTTAAAACATTTCTTTTAAGTTATTTTATGTAATTTATAAATATATTTAAACTATTTAATCTTCATTTGAAAAATTATATAAATTCAAAACTAGTTAAAATAGAGAGCACTGATGCAGACGTATTTCTAAAGTGGCTAGCTAAAATGACTTTTTAGCTAATTTGGCTAAAATTTAACTCTAAAATGGCTAGCATTGCTAAAGATGCTTGATCTAAATAAGTCAAATAACTATATTGCTACTGTGAATTTTGAGAAGTACAAGCTTTCATCCCTACAACATCATAGTCATATCAAATTGAACCCAAATGGGCATCATCAACCATGCACTACTACTGGAGACTGAATAACCTCTCAATGCCCCTCTAAAAAAGAAAAGAAAAAATGTCTCAATGCAAAAAGAGACAACAATGAACTCTTAGTTCTTTCATTCTCTGTTGTATTTAAATTCAATGGCCTAATTGACGGATCAAGTTAACCATCTGGTGGTGGCCAGGTGGTGTGGGGTCCGGCGTGGCGTGGACGGGGGCTAATCGGAGCTACCCGATCTGGTTTGGATCTTCATATCCTGACCCGATTAGGCGACGAAGATGGTTTCTCCGTGATGCGACGGAGATGGCGTTGCTGCAAGGCTGTGATGACAGGTTCCCTAGGTGCGTCAGAGATGCCGGTTTGTGGACAGTGTTCTGGTGAAGGCAGAGGGGAGGCGCTGTGCGGGTTCTAGTGGGGGTGGCTGTGGTGGAGTTGGGCCCGACCTGGCTAGTAGTTTGTGGGCTCATTTTTCCTAGGATTGTGGCTTGGGCTTGGGCCCCCTTGAGCCTGGCTTGGGCTAGCTATGTTTTTTCTGTTTTTAATTTTATTTACTGCAGGTTTTTTGGTTATTTGGTCGCGTTTTTGGCGTGAAATAAAGGTCTACACTTGTTGTGTAGGACTAGCAGGGCCTTGTGCCTGTGTATGCACTCAATGTGCCTTATCTGTTCTAGGTTGGCAGCAAATTATTTGCTTTGTCAAATGGTCACTACCGCCTAGTGGCAGGCTGAAGCTAAGTGTCGTCAGATTTATCATCTGGCGGCAACATAGTCGGAAAGCTGTGCTAAAGCGGGTACTTATGCTACGTTGTAATCGGATTACATATCAAGTTATCTTTCCGTTATATCACTGCTATGTCAAAGCAAATGGAGTAGCCAATGGAGCACTCTTTGTTAGTTGGTGCTTGTTTGAATACAAGTATTTTGTAGGGATTCCTGATATTATTTCGGGAGATACTCTAGTTGTTTATTGTGATAAGGGGTTTAGGCTTAATGTCCCCCCCCCTGTATTCAACAGTTTCATTAATCAAGGTTTGAGGGCAGCTGCACCAGCCCTTCATTCAAAAAAAAAAAAATTAAATGAGGTTTACAATAAGCTTAAAGTTGATTAAAAAAATGTTTGAAAATTTTGTTAACAATTCAAGACCAACTGATTATAATGGTATTTCTCTCTATAATTGTGGACAAAGTGATGTTGTTTCCTTTTTTTTTTCTTGGCATACAAGATGGAGAACAATGGTAGTGTGAATACAAGAACAATTCTTAGGTTCACCCCTGGGTGAACAAGCATATTCACCCCTGTTATCGATTAACTCACTTTTACTTAATAAATTTTTAATCCAACGGTCCATATCTTAAATTAGCATTTAAAGATCATCTCTGTAAAAAATCAATCGAATCGGAAATCGTTTAATTATCTAATTGAATCAAATAAATGGACGGTTCTAACAACACTTACGGCTATTATGATGAACCGTCCATGTATTTCATATAAATGAATAATTAAAAAGTCTTCAATTTGATTGATTTTTTACAGAACTAATCTTTGTATTACATTATACAACTTGAATGGTTGGATTAGAAAATTAAAAAGTTATTATGCATTAATCATAAGAGAGGGTGAATATGCTGCTTCACCCCAAGGGGTGAACCTGAGAATTGTTCATACATGAATCACAAGCTCACCCTAAATGGGAAATAAACAACACAGATGAAACTCATTGAAAATTTAATTGATGTCTAATTTTTCTTCCCTATCAAAAAAGAAGACCTGTCATTCTTAACCACCCAGCTTCCACGGTTCGTATTATTCCACCAAATAAGTTAGTTAGTCATATCTGTACCTACAGGTCTTTTAGGGTGCACTCCGGCCACCTAACTATGATACACTACTCAAACAATCACCACGACCCTTGCAACCTTGATTACCAGTGCGGATACGAGCTTCACCAATCGTTCAATTGCAATCTCACTTCTATTCTCATAACCTCAAGCATCAGTACCACTGTTATGTACACACTGGACCATTCTATTATTAATTTGATCGATCATCACGTGATTAACCCTCAAGTAGAGCGATAAGCACATTTTACATTTTTACGTAGACGGTTGAGCTAGATTGCTAAACAAAAGTTAACTACATATGCTAGATCCTGTGATTGCTTGTAGTTTTCTCTAGCTAGTTGGTTGATTAGTTATTGTCCTTTTAGTTATCCTGGTGAGTTGTGGCACTTTGTTGCTTAAACTTCATATCGTTTTGTCCGTTAAGGACACAAAGAATTGGCACAAGTACTAGTACGTAGTATCTTACCCCAGAAAACGAAAAGTGGAAAACATGGAAATCTAAATATATAGTAAGGTAATCAATGCAAGTATAATCATCTAGCCAAGTAGATGCGCCCAATTGTCAGTTCTTGATACATGTATGTTCATATAGGACCATAGGTCTCATGAGGGGTCTCACGCGGAACACATAAATTAACTATATATAGATCATCAAAGGTTATAATAAACCTTTTTTTGTAAAATCTTGCCTACTAATCTAGTCAATTTCTATTCCAACACAAAATGAAAATGACAACATACAGGATGGGCAGAAGAGGCTGCCTAGCTCGATCCGTGATCTCAACATCAAGAAATTAATAAAATCGCTTAAAAATCACACTTAACAAGGGAAAAACTACTCATTGCTAGCTGTTGCAGTCACAATCAGTCGATCCTCTCTGAAATCATTTGTTAATTGCTAGCTGTTGCAGTTTGTTTTCCTAGTATATATGAGGCTTCTAGTTCTGGCCAAACTTGTTAGAGAATTTGGGAGAACGACCCCTTTGATGTCTTATGTGAAGAGGCCAATTAACTTTGCCTCAGGAAGATCAGGCTAGGCATTTTGATTCTATCTACAACATTGTGTATTCAATAAATTCAATGTATTATTGACTTAATTTTATATATATGTTGCAGAATCTGTTCGAGATAGAAGCCAGAAATTTTAGGATTATAAGCTTTGCACCGATATTGGGTGCCGCCCTAATATACGAGCATCATTTTAGTGAACATGGTACCAAATACGAGGACGTCAATGTGCAGTCTCAGTTCTTTCATACGGCACTCCAAAGCTTCATCCAGAAATTGAGTTCAGATATCTGTAACATATGATCAAGCTTGTTCTTGAATCCTGATCGATCACCCTCTTCAATTTGGTAACTACTCATCTTACACTCTATGGTGTGAAGTAAATCATCAATAAGGCCTCACGCCATAGATGCATTTTAGCAAACACGTTAATTAAGGGCAAGACCGGAAATTAGGCATTAAGAGTAAGCTGTTGATCATGCGTATGGGTCTCTATCACCATATAGAGATTAATTGCACCACCGAAGACGCAAAATATATTTGACAATCGTCCTCGCTCTAAATAGCAAAACTTGATAATGTCTCGTATACAATATTAAGGATTCAAGGTGGCACATATATTTGAATGAGAGAGGACAAATCCATCCCCCCAAATTTATTAAAAAAGAAGAAAGGAAAACGACTAACTAGAGAAGGGGTGACATGAAAGGTGGCACATAAATTAATTAAAGAACCTCTCAAATCACAATTTGTAAAAATTTAGATTCAAGAAGCAGAGTCTGATACGCTATAATATGGGATATCCTAACCTGTTGCAGATCATGGCATCTGCATGAGTTAAATACCAGATTACAGAAAATTCCGCCAACAAAATCAATCGAAGACAAAAAAAATCGTGATTAAATTTTTCTTTAATTTATATATGCGGCTTCTAGTTCTCAGTCTGGGAACTTAGGACAATGATCATTTAGATATCTTATTCTACTTCTAATTTGTTTCCTAGCCTTACACAAACTCGGAATGGCCAATAACAATGGGTGGACACCCTTGTTTTCTGTTTGGTTTTTTGTGTTTGTATATCTGGCCATGCTAGGTTTCCATGTATCCTCTGCACAGAAAATTGTGCCTGCAATTTACATATTTGGAGATTCTTCAGGAGATGTTGGAACCAATAATTACTTGCCTGATTGTACCGCAAGGGCTGATATCCTCTATAATGGGATTGACTACTCTCACTCTAAACCAACAGGAAGATTTAGCAACGTACGGTTACAACGTCGTAGATTACATCGGTATTAATTAATCCCCTCTGAGCATCATCATTGTTATTGCTAATTGGATTTTTATATTTGTACTTTAGCTTCGTTTATATTAAACTTCTTTTTTATGCATATTTCTATTCCATTGGAGTGTTAATTTACTTAATTAATTATTAGCCCAGTTTCTGGGTTACAAGAAGAGCCCACCACCTTTTCTCTCTCTTTTAGACGAGAAGAAGCAATTTCCTAACAGGAAGGTTCCAAATAAGTGAGTTAACTTAATTTGCGTCAGGAAGATCAGGACTTCTGGATGATACTGGTAAACTACAGTGGGTAGGCTTCAATTTTCACTCTTATTTTCTCTTGCTGAGCTCTCACAACTATGAACAATGCTCACCTAGTTACTAGAAATGCGAATTTGTTTGTTGACTTTCATGTTATGGATCGTCAAATTTTTTTTAGTCCATATCGATCCTGTCATTGTTTTATACCAAATTTTACATAAATTAATTTGTACATCTAACATGCATTGTTTTGTGAGTACATTTAAAACATTGATCGATATATACTTGAAAATTTTCTAAGCTAAAAAATGGTAGAGCGCTCAAGCTTTTTGGGCTTTTGAGAGGATGGTGGTTCGAATCCACCCAGATCTACTACAGCTGGTGGCTATCTTTTAGTGACAGACTTGTAGTTCTTTTTTCCCATTCTTTTAGACCTTTGGTACAACCACTTGCTAACGTAACGATAGGGTGCGCTTTATATTTTGGGACTTGTTTCATCCTACCTCTAATAGCCTTCTAACTTGTAATCTTGTCTGAAAATTGTGGCCATTTCACATGAATGACATTTCGATCGAAATGAGAATAGAACCAACCTCGGTACTGCTTTTCTTATTTTAGTAGGTATTATTAGTACACAGTGATTTTTTTTTTTCTGGGATAAAGATTACACAGTTGCTGGTTATGGTTTTGAGTCTTTTGACAATTCTGTCTAACGGCCATGTTTTAGTTGACTGTAGACGAATATGTTAACTACTCTGATGAAGCTACGTGATTGTTCCAACTCTTTCCTTCTATGAAAGAAGTTATACAAATGTTGTTGGACGTCGAGGTGTTGAGAGTTGTTGGATTACCTCTCAACCAAAGATGGTATCAACACATTGGATTTGGTTTTTGGTTGATATACCAAGTATGGGGAGGAGGCATTCTGAGGGGAGTAAGATATACTGTTTAAATTAATTGTACCAGCTGCCGATGTAATTGAGCACCTTCTTTATCTTGCTTACAACTTTTTTAGCTTGTTTGATTTGATGCATTTAACTGAACATTATTTACAATCTTGCAGCTTCCCTCATTAAAACCTTGTCAAATGTAGTAATTAAGGTTGTAATTTTGATAACGCTTCGATATTTCAAGCCTAAATTATAAAATTGATGATAGAACGAATTATGGTAAAAAGTGGTGATCAAGTTGCACTTAGTGTTAATATTTCACTATTACAGGTTTGAGAACTGTTTTACCAATGAAGCAAGGAATTGTGGTAACTGTGGTAATCTAGTTGTAATAAGTGTTAATACTTCACTATTACAAGTTTTCAGAACCACTTTACTAATAAAACAACGAATGTGTTGCTATACTAGTAAAACTTCATATATTTAAGTAAATTTGCGGTGAGTCATTTATGTTGTAATGAAGTTGTCAATTTTGTAACTACTGTCCTTGAAGAGTTATTTACTTATTTAACGATGTTTTTTCCTGATTTTACGACAATTGAGGTACAAAGTAGTAATCAAGGTTGTATTTGTGGTAATTCTTCAAATTACAGGTTTGAGAACCATTTTGGCAATGAGACAGTAAATTGTGGTAGAAAAAGTAATCAAGCTCTTATTTGTGGTAATTTTTTATATTACAAGTCTTAGAACTATTTTACTAATGTGACAACAAATTGTTGTCAAAGTGGTAAAACTTTATGTATATACAGTAAATGAGGCATGAGTCCTTAATTGTGTAATAAAGTTCTCTATTTTGTAACTAAAACTTTTGTTGTGTAAATCTCATCATCCATGAGATAATTACTCTTCTGACAACGCATTTTACTATAAATTACAATAATTGACTTGTAAAGCGGTAATTATGGTCGTTTTTATGATAATTACTTGAAATATGATTCCATTTACAAAAATAACGATCATTTTACCAATGTTACAACAAATGTTTTGTCGATATGGTAAATAATCATATTAGACCTAAAACTTCTCAAGTCCTTATTCTTGTAATGCAGTTATTTTTTGTGTAACTAGAGTCCTTTTTTTTGTAAATTATATCATCGATGAGATACTTTACAACAAACCACCACATTTGACGTATTTAGTTATAATTATAGTTGTAATTGAAGTAATTACTATATTTGCGATTTTTATTACAAGTTTTTGAACAATTTACGTATAAAACAATTAATGAGTACTTAGTATGTGAATTTTTTTCTTTTTAAAGCACACATGTCAAATTATAAGTGGATAACATGTTGACCTGTACAACAGGTTTCACCAACTAATTTAATTTAATATATATTTATTAAAAAGTTAATGTATGACAAACATCAACATACCTTAGACTTACCCCATTGTTTTATACCAAATTTTACATAAATTAATTTATACATCTAACATGCATTGTGTTGATACATTGTTTTGTGAGTATATTTAAAACATTGATCGATATATACTTGAAAATTTTCTACAAGAATTAAAATCTTATGTGTGCGTACAACAGGGAAATGTCATTTCCTTGGGGGAACAAGTGCAGCAATTCCAAACTTTACGGAACAAAATCTCAGAATTACTGGGTGCTGGTGGATTGGCTAATATTTCTCAGTCTCTCTCTGTCATCAACGTTGGAAGCAACGACATATTTGAATTATTTGCTGCCAATAACCTGACTAAAAGAACCGAGCAAGACTACTTGAGCATACTCATCTCCTCTTACGAAACTCATTCAAGGGTTGGACACTGCTAGTATTAATTTGTCCTCTTGCTAATTACATTCATTCTAAACCTTTTTAATTTATGGTTTTAATTAACTCATTTGCAGAACTTATTTATGCTCGGAGCAAGGAAGTTTGGGATTATCAGCGTCTCACAAATTGGGTGCCGCCCCGCCCAGCGAAAGCTCAGTGAAAGAGGCGGGTGTTTGGAGGCCATGAATGCTTATGCACACTTGTTCTATACGTCACTCCAAGTCCTCTTGCAGAAGTTGAGCTTACAATGAAGAGGGATGATCTACGCACTTGGAGATACATATAAAATGACCCAAGTTATTATGGAAACTCCTCTTCCATTTGGTAATTATAAGCATCTTATGTGACAGACATGCAAAAAACATTATCTTCATTAGTTTGTAAATTTGTTATCTCAACTTCCACATAAAGTATCGTTATTAACAATTTAACATATACCCTAAATGTCAATATATACAGCCAAAATGAACTGTATTTTCTGTAGGGTTGGTGGAGGTGAATAAGGCTTGTTGTGGTAAAGGGAAGTTGAATGCAGAGTTTCCATGTGAATTGACCAGATTCGGATTTGTGTGAAAATCGCCGTAGCTACTTGTCTGGGATTAATACCATTCAACAGAGGCTGCGTCTGGAATCCTAGCCATATATCTGTTTGGTGGTGCTCCAGTTTTGGTGACACCCATGAGTTTCGGTCAATTGGCCCTCCTTGCATAGTTGCATAAATATGCTTTATACAGTGACTAAATGGATGAATAAAACCGAATACCAAGTAAATGATCTCATCGATCCACTTTGATTTTCCCAATTATCAACCTTAGAAATAAAATAAAGAAAATTAGAAAGACACTCAATACTTGGTAATACTCAAAAGCCAAACTGATCAATTCACCTATTAAGATAGCACACTGGAAAATAATTGCTTAAAAATCATGTTTAACAAGGGTAGAAGCACAGATTAATGTGCATCTTATAGAAAATGCTAAGTATGAGTCATCCATTTGGTTAAATCGATAGTTAATTAGAAAATTCAGCCTCTAAAATCAAAACAAAACCCTTTCTCTCTCTCTCTCTCTGTACAGTTGTACATATATAAAGATGCGGCTCCAAGTACTTCCAGCCAGATTACAACTTTGGATGATGACCATTTTTAGTATGTATCTATTCCATTCTAGTACATTCTTCATTCATTTTTAACTTGTCCTGTAAAATTGCTATATTTAAACCACGCTAGCTTCGCATCAGAAGCATAGCTCAGAGTATCAGCAACACTAGCCAGCTTAGCTAGTACAATTACCATGGCCAAGTCTGCAATGTTTTCTCTTTGGCTCAATATTATTGTGTATCTCGGCATACTTGGATTGCAAGTCTCACACTCTCAGCCATCTGTGCCAGCACTTTACATATTTGGTGACTCCACAGCTGATGTTGGAACCAACAATTATGTGCCCGGTTCTAGGGCGAGGGCCAATTTCCCTTATAACGGGATTGATTTTCCTCAATCTAGACCAACTGGGAGATTTAGCAACGGTTTCAACACTATTGATTATCTAGGTATTCAATCCTTTGCTGCTGATTGTAATTAGTGACAGTATAGTGCTTGTGGTACGTAGCCGTTCTTATTGCACTTGATCAATTGCACATATAGCATGAAAATCTCTTTACTCTGGTCGCTCATTAGCTATTTGGTGTTGTTTAGCTACTTAATTAACTATTTTGGGCAAGTTTCTTTTGGTCTCTACTAATTTCTTTAATCTGGCCTGGTGGCTCATTAGCCCAGTATCTGAAATTCTATGAAAGCCCGCCGCCTTTTCTCTCTTTTTCGGACAATATTTCGCAATTTCTCATCAAGACGAAGGGAATCAATTTTGCTTCAGGAGGGTCAGGACTTCTTCATTCTACAGGACAAAAGAAGTATGTAAGTTAGCTTCTCCTCTTTCAAACTCTTGTTAGTAATATATCTATATACAGGAGCGGACATCCGATCGACAAGCTGAAAAAATGCGCAGCCATCCATTGGTTGAGTTGCTAAACTCAGTAGCACGCAGCCCCACCCACTACTGAATCATCTTCCTAACACCCAAGGATCTCGTAGCCCAGAGAACACCAAAAACGTCTCAAATGGCTTACGTTTATTCTTTAATCTAAATGATGTAAGCTTGCTAGCATCAAACATCCACAAGAATGGAACAGTTCTCTATTAATATTGGAGTACCTGATGTGAAGCTTTCTAATTGAATCACAACCAAGCAAACCCAAACAGATATGTAAATCCAAACATGAATTTCCAATTAATAGAGTTGAGCCCAGAAAATGATCCCAGAAATTAGAAAAGTCCTTTAGCTGAGAAACTGATGCCCAGAAAACTCAAAAAGGGAGGACATGTATCTAAGAGACAGAGATTAGCAGAGAAGTCTAGAGGAGATCACTACCAAACTACCAACCCAGAAGAAAAGAAAAAAGAAAAAGAAAAATCTTCTATGTCGAGCTTCATCAGTGAGATGCGAGACCATGGAAACGTGATGGCCGGTAAGAAGAGATGAGTCTGCTTTTAACGTCGTTCCGCCTCAAGAAAAAACACCGGGATCGAACCGGCCACCATGCACGTGTCCGACTCACATATAAGCTTTGAAAATTAAGTTTGAAATTTCAACAACCAACCAACAGCTGACACGTCAGCCTCTGATCCTTGCTGTATATATACACTCACAATATGAATCCCAATACATATACTGCATGTGCTCCAAAAAAATAATTATGATTGAAAAAAAATAATAATAATACTCATTAGCAATTTTTCTGCGTCATTAATTGTGGGTTATGTTTACAAAAACATGTTACAGAGAAGGGTGATTTCTTTTGGAGAACAAGTCCAACAATTTGCAAGTGTTCGCAGCCATATTTCAGAATTATTGGGTGCGGGTGCAATCGCTAATATCTCCAAGTCTCTCTTCATCATCAGCGTCGGAAGCAATGACATATTCGAACATTTTGATTATAACTACACTAGTAACCCTATTGTTATTGGGCAAAACTACATCGCCACTCTCATCTCCACCTACGAAACTCATCTAAGGGTCTGTCACTACATATTTCTTCTTTCCTTAGCTATCTTAATTCTAAAATAAAAGCTGAACTTTTTGTTTATTTCAATTGCAGAATTTATATGAGCTAGGAGCCAGAAGATTTGGGATTATTAGTGTTGGGGCAATTGGGTGCTGTCCGTGTCAACGTAATTCGAGTAGATCTGGTGATTGTTTCGAGGCCATGAATGTGGATGCTCAGTTGTTCTACACTGCACTCCGACGTCTCTTGCAAAAGTTGAGTTCAGAGTGTGAGGGGTTGATGTATGCACTTGGAGATTCATATAAAATGACAAAATCTATTATCGACAACCCCGATCAGTCCGGTAATTAATGTTATTGGTATATATACATATATATCATTCTCACAATATATTAACTCATGCCAAAAACTTTTTGCTATGGATTAGAGATAAAAATAAAAATTTATGATATTGAATATACATACATCTATCTATCTATCTATATATTTATTTATTTATATACTATACAGTCAAGAGCTTAGGCTTCACCAAATTGTGAATTACCTAAAATATCCTAGAAAATCATTTAAAATAATTCACATCGTGAAATAAAAATAATAATAGGTACATAATATGAAGATATTGAGGAAGTAGGTGATAAGGAAAAAGGAAATTTTCACGCTCTTCTTCCATTCATTAACAACACGTGCATAGAGTATGTATCTAGTTTATATATAATCTGCATGCATGTATATTTGACTTGCTTGTTCTACCACATGAGGCATTTTGATCATTACCCATAGTCATCATAAACCCTAAAGATTACGTGAACCCTACTTAATGGATTTAGAAATAAAATATTGGCATTGAATATTGATAGACCCTTGATCAAAGGCATTTAATCAAAATTTGATATAATTGATTCTTTTTTAAAAGCATATTGATGGTATATACAAAGTTTATGTTCTTATAGTTTTTACCGAGATGAAAAAAGCTTGCTGTGGAAAAGGACAGTTGAAAGCAAAGCACGCATGTAAACCGGATTCGGATCTGTGTGAAAATCGCACAACCCACTTGTTTTGGGACCGGTTCCATCCAACACAGACCGCTTCTAATCTCGCAGCCTCTGGTCTTTATAATGGTGACAAATCATCCGTGGTGCCCATGAGTTTTGCTGAATTGGCCCTTCGGCCATAATAAATATCCTTACGTGTGTATATTAATAATAATGATAATATTATAAACCATGCAACAAGGAGTTCTCTTCATTTTGTTCGGAAAGTTTTATATCATATAAGCTTGAAGATAAAGAGAGTCTACTGATGAGACTAAGATTTGTACTTGCTTAATTAAATTTTCAGGCTTTTTAGCCCTCCATGTAACCGAAAAATAAAAAAACTTTCATACCATGTAGGCGTAAGACCTACAATATATATATATATATATATATATATATATATAGAATTTACAAAATACAATTATTGGCACCTGTCTTTAATTTTATTTTATTTTATTTTTTTAACATGTGTGATTGCATGGGGTGGGTGTAGGGAAGTTGCTCGATCTTACGCTCAAGTTTCAATATTTCTCCTGCCTATTGGTACGAAAAACAGAGAATTTAGAGTTAATTAGTTTTAAGTCCAAAAACCATGACCTGTTTTGATTGTAATCCGGACGAAAAGTTTTGTTAACTCCTATAACCTAATTGAACGAAATTGACAAATTAGGTAGCATTGATACTAGCTAGAGGGTGTCACGCTATCACCCATGCATAATGAGGATTTTTCTTTATTAATTACCAATGTCGATCATTAAAAGAGACTGCCTATGACAACCTGGTTAGTGATTTTGCTTTATTACTAAAAGGAATAATGATCAAAGGAGATCGACGAGGAGGAAAACCTCTTATAGCTGGCATCGTTCCAAACTAACGAAGAAGTATATCCTAATTAAAGAAACAAAGATAACAATTTGAAGGACCAACAATCATATATGTTTGTAATTTTCATATTTTTCCAGCCAAAAACCATGATCTCTCAGGTATTTGTCGCTATAATTGAAAATGAAGAGAAGCTCAAGGTGCTACAAGGGACAATGATGGTATATTGGTATACAAAATGTTAGAAAATTCAGGTCACTTTCTGAATTCTCTAGCCCAACATCAAAACTGAATGAAGATAGTAATCACAAACTATGCAAGCAAACAGAACAAATTGTTGACGAGGTTCAGTCCAAATGATGGCCGAATGATGATGATGATCGATCCACTGGACAAGAAGAAGATTACAACTTGAAATACAATTTGGTTCTTCCTACTCTAGAATAATCTCTCTCCTCACAACACAAATTCTCAATAGAGAACTCCCAAATACACCCATTCTCTAAACGCGATGTCTCAAGGGCACCCTCCATAGTGGGTCTCTTTCAACCTAGAATGTGAGAATCTTCAAACCCTCACATCTTCCCTAAAGGTGTCTTCCAATTTATGAAAGTGCACACACTAGAGAAATATCTCTGAATGCTTATTCATAGGCTCACAGTTAGTCCGACTCCCAATAAGATCCTCAATCAAATTTTTTTTGTTAGAATAATAGGATCTTTATTAATCCTAAACCACTGCTTCTAAAGAAAATCTCCAAGAGTCTTAGATACATTAGAACAAGTTTCCCAAAGCCTTACTATGTAAATAATTCAAAACCAACAAAAAATTAATTTTGAGCCGCAACTCTAATTTAAAGTTTATCGCGCTTAAGGATTAATCAAGTTGGGTGCTCGAACTTTCTTTTATTGAAGGACAATTCTTAGGTTCACCCCTTGGGTGAATGAGTATATTCACCATCTCTTGCGATTAATGCATAATAACTTTATAATTTTCTAATCCAACCATTCATGTTGTATAACGTAATACAAAGATTAGCTCTGTAAAAAATAATCAAATTAAAGACCTTTTAGTTACCATTTCAATGAAATACATGGACAGTTCATCATAACAGTAGTAAGTATTGTTAGAATCATCCATTTATTTGATTCAATTAGATAATTAAACGATTTCCGATTCGATTGATTTTTTACAGAGATAATCTTTATAAGCTAATTTATTATATGGACCGTTGGATTATAAATTTATTAAATAAAAGTATGTTAATTGACAATGAGGGTGAATATACTCGTTCATCTTAGAGGTGAACCTAAAAATGGTCTTTTATTGAATATCCAAATCAGCTGTAATTAGTTAGTCAAGCTCTCTGTACATTTTCAAATTTTCGATTCACATCAATAAACTCGTATCCGAGTATTAAGGCTTGAATCAGTACGTCGAGGCTAAACCCTAGTACGTCGAGCTACGTTTAATAAGAGAAGAAAGAAAGAAAAAAAAGGGATCTCACTTTAATAACACAAGTAAGGTCGACTAATTAATTAAGCTAAGCAACAGAAGCTAGGGCGTGCATTAGATATGGCTCTTAATTAATTAACTTTTTAGTTTGTTCATATTCTAGGGAATTAGGATCTCTGCAGCAAGAGAACACACACATATAAACACACGTTCATGGGTATTATCACTAGGCAAATTCGCCAGAAAATAATCAAGTTCATTGTTAATATAGAGGTCGCGACAACGACAACATTAACACTACCTGGTTGTTCATTTCCGAGACCTCCCGTAATATAAATGAGCAATTAAAAAACCTAGTTCATCATCACCTTCATACAGAAAAGGTAGCGAGAATCGGAACCTTTGACGGCAAGAGCTACGTACACAGGTCTAGCCCTAGGGCGCCATGGCAAAGTCGAAGCTGATGATGCTTTTTGTTTCATTTTGTTTGTTATCTGCGTTTAGTGCATCTGAGGTAGCTTCTCCTGCGGCCATTTTTATATTTGGAGTCTTGGAGACTCAACTGTGGATGTTGGCACCAATACCTTGTTGCTCCAAAGTGGAGCCAGGGCTGATTTCTCTCCAAATGGGTTGATTTTCCTTATTCTGTGCCTACTGGGAGGTTCAGCAATGGCCTTAACAGCGCTGATCAAATCGGTACAACCATCGTAAAACTATTGTATTGTGTATATCATCTATAATTCTATAGATCATGCATGCATTGACCCATATTATATATACTAAGTACTAACTTCATGCCCGTGCGATTCACACGTGATTGAAGAAGACTGTTCAATTGTTATCCACTTCTTTAGAGGAAAAAAAAAATTGTATTTATTTATTTATTTATAAATAATTTCATTATCTGTTTTTAGACTAAAAGGTATTTTGGGCATTTAAAATTGGGTGAAGGCGTACGTGAAGCTTTTAAGCATTTAGCTAGTGCGTGTGTGTATATATATATAGGGTTTAGGGAAAAAAATTTAATATGAAGCAATACAATTTAAATAAAGGTAAAAGTTAGAAATGATCCCTGTGATTTGAGGTGATACTCAATATTAACTTTGTGGTTTCAAAATGTTTAATTTTACCCTTGTGATTTGTGACATTAATCAAAATTGGTCCAAAAGCTAATTTTGACAAAAATTTTGCCATGTGCAAGTCATGTGTAAGGATAAGTTTGTCATCTCAATAAAAAAATAAAACGAAAACAAAATTAATTATAAATTTTAATTTTATAGGAAATGAAATTAAAAATAAATAAAAACTAGAATTCTACGACCTCCTATCTTTTTAGTTTCATTTCTCAAATAATGTAATTTCTTTTACTATTTTAAATTAAAATGACAAATTTATCCTTGCACATGAGGGGTTTTGTCAAAAATAACATTTGGATCAATATTAATTAGTTTCGCAAACCACATGGATAAAATTACATATGTTTAATAATAAATTACATATAAGTTATTGACAAAAGATGACTTAAACAAATACATCATTTAAAGATTGAATTAAACATATAAGGACTAAATCTTACAAATAAGGACAATGTGTTCTCCACTTGCCACATTTCATGAGTTAATTTACTTTTTTACCCTTAACTACTTATTTTGACTTGTAATCTCTTTATAAGGATTAAATCTTACAAATAAGGACAATCTGCTCTCCACTTGCCACATGTCATGAGTTAATTTTACTTTTTTACCTTTAACTACTTCTTTTGACTTCTAATCCCTTTATGTTTTTTTTTCCTTCTTAGAATAATCCGTTTATGTTACTTTTTTTCTTTTTCTTGAGAATAATCCCTTTTATGTTACTTCACAAAACCTCACTCTCCTACTACTCTCATCTCATTGCCTAATCCTGCTACTGCACTCGCTGCACTCATACTCGTCTAGTTCTGCTACTGCACTAGTCATCACCTAATCCTGCTATTGCACTCGTCCAATCCTGCTACGGCACTCATACTCGTCCAGTTCTGCTACTGCACTCGTCATCACCTAATTCTGCTACTGCACTTGTCATCACCTAATTCTGCTACTGCACTCGTCATCGTCTAATCCTACTATTGCACTCATACTCATCCAGTTCTGCTACTATCCTCGTACTCATGTTCTCCTGCTTCACTTGTCATCGTCCAATCTTTATGAATATGAAAAATCTACTAGCAAATGACTAAAAAAAAACTAGAAATAGCTATCAGAATTCAAATTTTCAATTATGATACCATCAAATCAGATTATATCACAGAAAAATCTACCCTCTAAATGTCTATTTCTCTAGGGTGCAAGGGACAAGCAATTAAATTTTCCAATTGCTACTTACTGCAGCCACAACGAAACTTGTAGAGTCCAAAATTACTAAATTTCAAAGTCAGGATTTCAAAGTTACAGAGATCGAAACCTTGAAGCAATACTATTAGATTATTATCAAGTCTATTAACTATTTACAGGTTTGAGACAACTTCCTCTTCTTCAAGCTTAAGAAAGCTGCACAATATCATCAATGGCCTGGTTCAGCAGCACATCAAGGATCACCCCCTCAACTTCCACACAGATCTCTTCTATTTCTTCTCGAAGAGCTCCTCAGCCTTACATCCTCGTGGATCAGTAGGGTTGTGTCACCGCCGTCGTCGACGATCAGATCAGGGCCTCCGCCAGGACCTCAGTGCAGATTGCGCCTCTGATCTCCAGCTCCTGGTGTACGGCGTCAGGGCGATTCTGAACCTCTCGCTGTGCGACGAGAACAAGGAGCTCATAGCTTCGTCAGGAAATCCAACCACGAAAGAGAACGCTGCGTGCGCTCTACTCTGTCTATCTCAAATAGAAGTCGGAGGAGGAGAGGGACCAGGATCTGCGGGAGAGAGAGGCAGAGAGGTCGTCATTGGTGGAGGAGGTGAGACTGTGAGAGTGGTGTCAAGCTTGAGCGAGGTGGAGATACCTGCGGGAGCAAATATGAGGGTAGAGGTTTTGGATATTGGGCCAGTGGCAATGCCCGTAAATTGTGATGAAACTAGAGCATTTTGATCATTTTTCATTAAAATTGGGAGTCAGGCTTGCATCATTTGGTTTTTGGGTCTGGGCTCATGTCCTTATTTGTATAAATCTTTTTTAAGGTGGGTTTTCTGTGTTTACATATTTGGTCATGTGCTACTATGTTTTAAACCATTTAATAATAAATTACATAAGGTTAATTTTGAGCAACACTCCAAATCACAATGACTATTTATAACTTTTACCCTTTAAATAAAATGGTACACCACACACATATATAACTAATGTGTCGATACTCTATAATTAATACTTTAATTTAATTGGACCATCGGATGACGTGGAAGGATTTAGGGGGGTGTATTCAATTAAGAGTCTACAAGATTTTTTTGTATTTTAGAAGTCTATGGGTATTCAACTGAGATTTTAAACAGTCCTTTAAAATCTTGATGTATTCAATTAAGATTTAAAATTATCAATTCAAATATGCTGATATTCAAAAGTATATGGATTCTTAAGGATTTCATTAAATGATGGATTTTGAAGGATTTTATAGTGCTTTTTATACATATCAAAACTAAAAAACAATCCAACCACTTCCCAAAAGATTTTGATGGATTCTTTCTGACTCAAAAAAGAAAGAACCTCTTCACCCAAAAAATAAAATAAATAAAAAGCAAGTCTTAACAGGTGACACTTATCCATTTTGTCTTAAACCTATTTTCCCACTATCTTCCTCTACCTCTGCTCTCATCTAATAATTTTTTATTTTATTTTTATCACTATAGCTCTGGAAGTCTTAATCCTTCTAGCTAATCACTACTAGCTATTTGGCCTATGGCCACCACCATGATTTCATGGCTATTGATACTATTAGGGACGGAACTCTATGGCTATTGGCATTTAGGCACGAAAAACTTGTCCAACTCTAATTGTACCAACTCCATTTGGGATTTGTGCTACTTGGCCACTGTTAAATCTGTCCGTGCCCAATTTGGCACCACCCCTTCAAAATATTCACGCGCTGCTCTCTGACATGAACAGTTTCCTTGTCTACTTTTACTCTAATTTATTATTTCATCTTTCCCACTGTTACCACTTGTCTGTGGCAAACCTTTAATTATTGAACAAAAAAAAATAAAAAGAAGCACATGCGGCTCGGCTTATGGCTTGGATTCCCATTCTGGTTTTGGATACCAGAACTGGTATTTGGATAATGAACATATATTTCGCATTTGAGTATATTACCCAGCACCGTACAATAATAATATAAAAGCTATAAAACACAAACAAACTATACTGCACTAGTGCACTTCACTATCAATCTTCAATGACATCCAATTCTTCACCATCTCATGCGATCTCTGTCCTTGAGCCAATAACATCCTAAACAAACAAACCACCCAACAACATTCAAATTTGTGAATTAAGTCAGCAATATCAGTCACATTTATCAAGCAATGCTTGTGAATTAAGAGATAAATTTGTGGTTTTGACTAAAAACCAATTGGGTGGATCATGGTGAACTTCAATGAAACATATTTTCTTTCCTAAATGTGGAGCACTGACTGCTGACCTCCCTAGACCATAGGCATTTACCATAAACAAAATAACCAATATTCAAATAGACAGAGAAACATGAAGCCTTGCCAGTTGCCAACAATGTTTGAAGACATCAGTTATAATATAAGGCTGTAACTGCTTAAAGATAGTATTTGCTCCAGATCCTAAGAGGCCAAGAAGAAGGCCTTTTTTATTTTATTTTTTTGCTCCAAATAATTTGGAAAGGTGGTACAATTGGTAGCCTCATCTTTTGGTCCTCAAACTGAACAAGATCAGTTTTTCTGATATTAATGGAATATAAAGGACACACACACACGTACGTATACACGATTGCAGCTTGTCGTCTCTTTGTGAAATTGCGCAGAAGGTAAACTTTAGTTTTGTTTCAAAAGGTAAACATGTCAAGGCTCACAATACTGTAAATGCAACAATACCCATTTAAATTCCACCTCTTAAATCATAGATCATTATCCTGAGATTCATCTGTTAAAAAATCCACTAACCAAAAAAAAAAAACTGAGAAAAGAAAAAATTATACCCAACATCACTCAACAGCCATGTAAAGGATGTATGACATGTAGTCTACCTCTGAAATGAGAATATATCATCTGTAACAAGGATAGATATAGAACACATGTTGAAATGTTTCTCCTACTTTCAAAATTACATTCAAAGGTTTTTAATTTCTTGGCCAGCCCATTTCAGAAACTGCTTATTTGATAAAAATAATTACCTCTCAAACATCACTTTCAGAATATTGCTCTAGTCGTTGCTTCAAACATTGTTGGGTCCTGTGGAATGACAAGAGAATAAAAAAACAATTACACTAGCTATTACAGTTCATCTACCTGAGATTCCTAGTGAATATAAATTGATAATGAAAAAAGTTACCATGCCTTGATTAACTAACAATCTCAAGTATCAAGTTACTCATTATTAGGTTCCAATCTGTTGCACAATCAAGTCTTCATTCAAAATTCCTTCAATATCCAAATCTATATGAAATACAACCTAGAAAATGACAGAGTTTGAAGATTATACCTGATAAACAGATGAGAGAAGAGGGTGCCTTTGCTCATCTTGGCAACCAAACCAACACCTAAATAAATGAAAGCGAGAAAAATAGAAATACCAAAATCAACAGCTACATATGATAAAACGAAACACCTTCCTCAAAGTAAAATCTAACTAACAAACTTGAATATACATCCAACCAATAATGAAGAAGTTGAAGAGAAACAGAACAACAGAATCTGAGAAACCCTTGGATAATCTTACCTGAACGGGATGAGTAGATAATCTCCCAGTTTCGATTTGGGGATGAGAAACAGAACCAGAAATCCCAAATTACATAGAAAATCAAATGCCCTAAATTGATATTGGAAAATAGCATATTCCTACCTAATTCCATATTACAAATCAGAAAATGAAAACATAAATAAATATCCAGATCTGAAAATATTGTCCCCAATCTCATCTTCGATGGGTGAACGAGAACCAGCTTTCAAAATCCCCAATTTCATAAAACTCGAAAGCCCAAAATTAAAGATCCTTAATTTCATAAAACTCAAAAGCCCTAAATTGATATTGGAGAGAAAAAATTACTTGATTCAAGTCTGTAGCTTTAGCGGCATAGGTCGGGAATCAGGATCCATGATGTTGGTCTAAGAGATCGAGCCATAGGCAGACTGAGAGTGTGTGTGTGAGAGAGAGAGAGATGGTAGCTAGAGACTTCTACATTTGTTCAATTACTGAATAGAAGAATAAAATAAGATAATGAGATATATGGATCAGTAAGAGCATTTGGCGACGGATAAGAAGAAAAATATTATATTTATTTAGAGAAAGAAAACGATCATAACAATACCTAATTGTTAGAAACGGCGGACCAATTCAGCTTTGGCGACAGATGAGTTTTAAATTTTGTTATTTTTTATCAAAATCTCTTGTCAGCATTTTAAATTTTCTATTCTTTATTTAGAGCAAAAACAGAAGTTCCAGAAGAAATATTGCTATATTGTTCTTTGATCGTGGACCCCAGTCTGACAAAAGATGATTATTGCCACGGCTGTATAGCCCTATTTGGAGGATTGGCACTATATTGGGACCCAGTTTGAATTTGTCTGTCGCTCTTATGCCGTTAAACTCTAAGATTTGTGAGTTATGACCATATTTGCCACTAAAAAACACCAAGCGTCCCTATTGACCTAATAAAAGCCACTGATAGTTGCTAGTACCCAATGCTGGTGTGGCCATAGGCCAAATAGCTAGTAGTGAATGAAGCTCACTTTCAATGGTATTATTAAGATGATACATACACACATCATTCTTTTGTAAATTAGATATGAAATTATGTCATTAGTTTACTACTTTATTTTTTGTGTAACATTTTGGCTCGTTAGTTTTCTCTTATTGTTCATATATCATTATACACAATATAAAGAATGGTAGATTGCCATACTTTAGATTGCCATACTTTCTTGTCATTGATAAAGAATGGTAGATTGCCATACTTTCTTGTCATTGATATAGCATTATAGTTGGATCCATACATCCATTGCTTAATTAAAGAAGAAGAAGAAGAAAATTAACCTACCAAAAACATCATAAGGATTTGTAAAATCTAAACAAATACTAGTAAATCAATCCATTAAAATCAATCAGAGTCCATATAGAATTTAAACAATCCGTGGATTTAATAAATCCATGGATTATAAAAACTCAAACAAAGTCTTTTAAAATCTGAATTGAATACACCCGCCTTAGCTTGGCCTTAAGTATGACAGTGTAAAACAAATTGTCCTGTAGCGCTAGAAGCAAGCAACAGCTAATTCCTATTATTCTGATGGGTGATTTTGGTAGTGTTGGTGTTTGCGGTGAAACTATTTGGATGCTAGAAAAGTCCACCATCTTTCATGCATGCTGCGAGTCATTTGTCCACTTTTAAAAGGGATATACTGCAGGGAGTCAACTTTGCTTCGGCAGGAAGCGGCATCTTCCAAGACACGGGAAAAAAAAGATGGGTAAGCACGGATAAATAAATTAGGGTGGTGAAATTTGCACACCCTATATTACAAACCACACACCCTTATATTATTTTAATAATATTTTATCTAATATCTCTTTTCACTTCCTAAAAGGCCCTTGAGTCAGATTCCCTTTTTTTTTTTTTGTCGTCTTCTTCTTCTTCTTCCTCTCTCTCTCTCTCTCCTCCAAACCACAACAGAACCTTTCTTCTTATTTTTCTCTCTTTCTCCTCCAAACAACGACAGTGGGATGGTGGTGTAGGTGATCGGGGATTGGGGGTTGGGGGGACTCCTTTGCTTTGGTTTCAGTCCTTGGCGGTGGCTGCACGGGAGTTGGGAGAGGCACTGGTGGAAGCCGGTCGTGTGACTGGTGCGTACTTGATCTGGATTCAAGGTTTGGGTTCCAGTCAGCTCGGATCTAGTCGCAAGCGGAGCGATGCCAGTGTGGATCGGTTTTGTGTTGTATAGCAGGAGGCGGTGGCGACGTGCTGGTTGTGTTCTGTTGCTTGTGTGCATGAGATTAGGGGTTGTGGTGGTGGATTGCGGCAGTGGTGGATATGATCAGCCGGGGTTCGTCTGCCAGAGGTCTTTCGGCGGCAGCGATTCGAAGGTGGGCGGGTCCGAGAGCGGTGGCGCGATGGGTTTGGTGGTGTGAGTGGTGGCTGAGCTCCCTGTGGAGGAATGGTCTTGGGTTGGGTTCAGTGCTTGGCGTGGGGCTTGACCCTAAGTTCTGTCGTGGTTTGGAGGAGAGTGAGGGAGACTTGGGGAGAGAGAAGAAGAAGAAGAAGAAGAAGAAGACGACAAAAAAAGGGAATCTGACACAAGGGCCTTTTAGGAAATGAAAATAGATGTTAGATAAAATATTATTAAAATAATAGAAAGGTGTGTGATTTGTAATATGGGGTGTGCAAATTTCACCCCCCATAAATTAATGCTAATTAGTTAGTAACTTAACTATAGTAAATAATTAATCCACAAAACTTGCTCTGCACTTTTGCAGACAGAAGTTGTGTCACTGGGAAATCAGATCCAACAATTTGCAGCGGTGCGTGGAAATTTCACAGAGATGGTTGGTTTCAAAACAACTGATACCGTGCTTTCTAAGTCTTTGTTCATCATCAGTATCAGAAGCAACGATCTTTTTGAATTAGTTGAGTACTTTCCAAATGCCACGGACTTGTATAAGGCGAAACTCATGGAACGTCTTTAGCTAACGTACAAGAATCATTTGAAGGTGCGTGTCAATTACTTTATGAGTAATGCTAGGTGAACAACTTTTCTGGTTACCACCTACATCCCACCTTATGTAGTATTATTCTTATTTTATTTTCCTTAAGTTCATTTTTAATTAACTCAGTTAGCAAAGAAATATTGTATCTATCACTTGATTTCAGAATTTATACAAGCTGGGAGCTCGGAAATTCGGGATTATAAGTGTTCCTCCAATTGGATGTTGTCCATATGCGCGTGTTCAACCAAATGTCGACCCTAGTGTTTGTGTGAAGGAACTAAACGAGCTTGCTCAAACATTTTTCATAGAAACTCACGCCCTCCTGCGGAAATTGAGCTCGGATTTGAAAGGGATGAGGTATTCACTTGGAAATGCCTATGAAATGACCATGAGTATCATTCAAGACCCATTAGCCTTTGGTAAGCATCAAATGCATTTTGATTTAATATTTGAGGTGTGATATCTTATAAAATTGGATTAGAGGACGTTTTAGTTCTAATATTTTCTTATCTTTTGTGGGGTGGGTGGTTGAATCTGTCTTATTCATTTTGACAATCACTTGTTAAAGGCCATAAGTAGATTTCAGGCTCCTTGAAAATAACAGTCATTTTATATGTTTTACAGGAGCACGTCTTGGAAATAACTCCGTCTTAATTTACTTGTGACTTTGATACTATAAGATGGAGAAAGTATATGATCCGATTGAGCCCTATTAGAATATACCAACTACGTACATGCATTGTCAAAGTCTAGGATGAATGCAGTCTTGAACGGACTCGTTACTATCAAGGCTAAAATTTTATTGTGAAAAATTAATATGGATATTGTGATTTGCGAGTCATATTGCATTTTTCAATTTGCTAGGGTTTGAGGACGTTCAATCAGCCTGCTGTGGAAACGGGAGGTTAAATGGAGAAAAAGCATGCGTTACAATTTTTGACCCCAACCTTTGTTCGAATCGTCATGATCCTATTCTGGGACTTGTATCATCCTACTGAGTTTGCGTCGCAACTAGCAGCACGAACACTTTATGGTGCAGGAACAAGATTTATGACACCCATGAACTTCAGTCAGTTGGTGGCTAGCTATTGATGTTTTATATCAACTCTCACCCTCAACAAGCTAGAATAAACTTGTCCAGTTCGACCAGCTAGCAATACCATGCATATATATAGCAGTGAACTCTCATTTCTAGCTGTACTGAAAAATAAGTTGAGTTTGTCATGATTTTTGATGTTATATGGTTTTTATACTGTTTGGATATTGAAGACTACCCCTAGTTATTTTTTTTTTGGTCTGAAAAATAAGTTGAGTTTGTCATGATTTTTGATGTTATATGGTTTTTATACTGTTTGGATATTGAAGACTACCCCTAGTTATTTTTTTTTTGGTCTGAAAAATAAGTCGAGTTTGTCATGATTTTTGATGTTATATGGTTTTTATCCTGATCCAACCCCTAGTCATTTTTTTTTTGGTAAACACTACCCTAGTTATTGATCATCTAAATCTGTCTGACTAGTGTCAGAATAATCAATTGTTAATTGCCATTTTGCTGGGGGAGGGGTCTACCACACAACAAAAAACCTCATGAGCAAAAGATCGAAGGGCCGACACATTCTTCAAATTCGTTCCCCTAAAATAAAAGTTTAGGCCTATGACTGAAAGCTTAAAGTTCACCAGAAAATATCAAGTCGTAAGTCAAGTTTTAGTAAATCACTCTATGTGACAGTTACTATTTCATTATTTAATTAAAAAAAATTGTGGAGTGGTCTACAAAAAATGATATGTAATTTATGCCTAAAAAAGTAATTCATTTAGCATTATTCTAACTAGCCTCTTGACACGCACTCTGTGCGTGCCATTTGGCCGTTTATTTTTGAAAATTTATGAAAATAGATAAAGATTGAAAAATAAAAAAGAAAATAAATGGATAGTGCATGGGTAGTTATTTTCAGTTTTATGGCTAATATCAATTTCACCCTCTCATGATGAAAATGTTGTTATTCTTCATATTAATAAACTATGGGTATTACAGGTACTTCAAAAATTTAACCATTCTCTACGGAATTGGCTTAATTAATAAAGATTAATATACTAATATCTAAAGTGTTTCAAAGATAACTCATTTAACTTCGTAATAAGAAACCAATCATAATATTTTTGGAGCTATCACAAAATATATTACATGCATGATTCAAATTGGTTAATTATTTTTTGAATTTTTCTTCAAGAATTATCTTACAAAAAAGTGAAGACCTCGAAATTATATTTTCTTTTGTCAATCAAATCCAAAATCTTTTAATCATCATGTAACTTGATCAAACAAATTAATAAAAGTCAATACTATTTTCAATCAATCAATGCATATTGTGACAGTATCATAAAATAGCTAATCAACTTGAAGGTTGCTTAATTCTTACTCAGAAGAATTCGTTATGCTAGATCTTTTTTTTTTTTTGAAAGGGGTTTGGAAAGTTATGCTAGATCTTAACTCTTAATTAAACTGTCAATTTACTGTTGAAATAAGATATCTGCAGCAAGCATGTATACACACATATATAACACACACAAGTGTACACAAGCACTCACTAGGCGAATCCGCCGCAAAAGATCAAGTTCTTTGTTAATACAGAGGCTGGGACAGTGACACCATACATCATAGCGGTCGTCACCATGGTGTATAAATAAGCTCTTACTCCCACCGAGAGTGATCATTATAAAGAAAAGGTAGCGGATGGTAAAGCCTTTGCCGGCAAAGCCCTCTTTTATTGGATTATAATGGCAAAGGCAGCTGATCTGTTGCTCTGTGTTTCGTCATTTTCTTTCTTAGTTATCTTTCATACTTATCTGGTCGTACTCGTAGCCGTTTCTAATGCAGATGATCAGGTGGCTCCTAAACCTGCAGCAATCTTCATATTTGGAGACTCGACTGTGGATGTTGGCACCAACCAATGGTTGAACAACAGTCATTCGAGAGCTGATTTCTCTCCCAATGGAGTTGATTTTCCTTATTCTGTTCCGACGGGGAGGTTTAGTAATGGCCTTAACAGCGCTGACCAAATTGGTACGACCTTGTTGTATACTTGTATATAAACCGCATAGCTAGCTACGTTCTTAAACGAATTATAAGCATACAAATCAATAGCAACATGATATGTGGACGATGGATTAAAAAATCAACAATACTGGTATTCTGACAAACATTTCATGCATTAATTTTTTCACTCTAGGTTATAGTAGATCGAGCATATATTGTCTCCATTTTTTGAGTGGTTTTCTTTGTTGGCAAAAAGGGTTTTAGAGTTCAAATACCAAAATCCGATTGAGTCTTGAGCAAGATTCTGAACCAAACTGTTATGCCTCGTTTGGTTCACGGAAGGGAAATAAATTCCCTTGTCTTTTCCATGGGGAATGGAAACTAAAGTTCCTGTCAGGTTTCATTTCTTCAGTTTGGTAAAGCACGGAAAAATTCAGGAAAGACCATTTGATTTCCCTTCCGATGTTTGGTTGGTGCAGGAAAGGAAAGTAAAAATATATCAATGTTTCAATAATGCCCTTGTATTTTAAAATAAAAACAACATCATAAAAATTCAAAAGTACACCAATTTTTTTTTTATGCAAGAGAGGGTTTTGTTGGTCAAAACTTTTGTAATAAATGCTGGGAAATGGGAAGAGAAAATCAATCCCATGGGGTCTGAGTGGAATGATTTTTCCCTCTACTTTCTCCTCTGTCAGGAAAGTATTTCCGGAGTTTGTGGTTACCAAATAAAAGAAAGTAATGAATTTCCTTTCCTGAGTCCTCAATTCTGCGAACCAAACGAGGCCCAAATAGTTTGCTACGGAACAACATGAAATCTGAAAAACCATTTCTGTACAAAAAAAAAAAGGGTCTGAAAAACCAAGATACATCTATCGTTCTAGCTATGAAATGATTGATATTTGATCCCTAACCCTCTGAGCTCACAGGGATTGGATATTGTTCCAGATTTGATAGCATAACGTTAATGAAACTATATAACTTACATGTAGGTCATAGTAATTTGATTTTTTTTTTTTTTTCATATAGAATTAATTTCTAGAGTTGCTTTATTTATTTCTTGTCTTGTTTTTCTTGTACGCTTGCATTGTTCTGCACTATGCAGTAAGACTATTTGGGTACAAGAGAAGTCCGCAACCATTCTTGTATTCTCTGAACCATCAATCCACTTTCAAAAGAGATATACTGCAGGGAGTTAATTTTGCATCAGGAGGATCCGGCATATTCAACCAAACAGGAAAAAAGGACTATGTAAGCACCAAATTAATATATACGTACATATATACTATTTATCTTCAAATTAATTTGCTCACAGAAGATAATTAATTTTGATTAAATCATTCATGAACTTACTGAAGGGAGAAGTTGTGCCACTGGGAGATCAGGTCAAACAATTTGCGACGGTTCGTGGAAATATCACAGAACTAATCGGTCTTGGGGCAACTGAGATAATGTTTTCCAAGTCTTTGTTCGTTATTAGTATAGGGAGCAATGACCTGTTCGAGTTAGTGAATTGGTATCCAAATATTCCTTCATTGGGTATGGATGAGTACTTGGAAACTCTTAAACTCAACTACAGTAACCATCTGAAGGTGCGTGTGTAAACTATCTCCCTTCTCCCTAAACCCTATATCGATGTGTTAACTTCTACAATGTTGATGAAGACATCAAAGTATATATGGCGTTAACTTTTCTTATAGTAATCAGTTAATCACATACAAATTCATGCTTTCAATTAATATCCCTATGCACATACATTTGTAGGACTTATACAAGCTGGGAGCTAGAAAATTCGGGATTGTAAGTGTTCCTCCAATTGGATGCTGTCCTGCTGCACGTGTTGGACCAAAATCGAATGACTCCAGTGTTTGTGTAGAGGAACTAAACAATCTTGCCTTAACATTTCTTGCAAAAACTGAGGATCTCCTCCAAAAATTGAGCTCAGAGTTGAAAGGACTCGTGTACTCGCTTGGAAATGCTTATGAAATGACTATGAGTATACTTGAAGACCCATTAGCATTTGGTAAGGAACCCTAATATTTGTTCTTAGTAGACAATCGTATCTTACTAGATCTGTAGAATTATTGAAATCCTCACCTTACTGACATACTAATATCTTCTTGATCTTCAATTCCTAGGCTTCAAGGACACTCAATCAGCCTGCTGTGGGTCAGGAAAGTTAAATGGAGTGTTTCCTTGCTTCTTCTTACTCGGTCCCAACCTTTGTCCGAATCGGCGGGAGGTTTTGTTCTGGGATTTGTATCATCCTACGGAGTATGCTTCCGAGCTAGCGGCACTAACCCTTTATGGTGGAGGAACAAAATACGTCACGCCTATCAACTTTAGTCAGTTGGTGGCTATAAAGTAGTTTGTTAATTCTCACACCGGACAAAAATAAATCAGTTTTTGTTCCGTATATTTCTCTTTTCATTTCTTATAAGAAATAATAAGTTTGTAAAAGTAAAAATAGAGAAATTCGTCTACAAATTTCATTCGATAGTCCCTTTATATAGGGTGAGGATTACAATGGTAATAGCAATTACAATAATGACAATAATGGATGATTGAGTTGTAACCGCTAATTTCCTAATTCCCTTTTCGTCAGTTACTTTGACAAAGACATATAACGTGTTTTTCCTTTAACACTTCCCCTTCTACCAAGTCAAAGAAGAAATAGTGCATGAATTGTTGTCTCACTAAAAACCTTGCCAAGTAACAATAACAACCCTGTGGGAAAAATACACTTTGGTCGAAGGAAAAGAACACAACACACCTATTACATTTGATGATGACATGTGTGTGTTAGACCCCCCCCCCCCCCCGATCCTTACATCAGTCAAGGGAACTTGGAAAGTCTTCGCATTCCTATATTTTTCACATGTTTCTCAAATATGGCCTTAGGCAATGATTTGGTAAACAAATCTGCCACTTTCTCCTCAGACCTTACTTGATTCACTTGAATCTTAAAGAGAGCTTGTTGTTGCGCGCTGATTGTAGAAAAACTTTGGCGATATGTCTTTTGTATTATCACCCTTGATATAACCTAGCTTCATCTGTTCGATGCAAGCTGCATTATCTTTATACATGCAAGTAGGCTCTTCAGTGGTAGAACTCAAACCACAAGTCCCTTGAATATGTGTAATGATTGCCCTTAACCATATACATTCACGAACCACCTCATGTAGAGTAATGATCTCAGAGTGGCTCGAGGAGGTAGCCACAAAGGTTTGCTTAGTTGATCTCCAAGATATTGCCGTGTTGCCAATGATAAATACATAACCAATTTGGGAACGACTTTTATGTGGGTCAGAGAGATACCCAGCATCTACAAAACCAACCAAAACATTATTTAGGGTTTCGGTGTAGTGGGTGGCGCTTCCGCCATCAACATTTCCTTTAGGGATTGCAGTTCCATCTGCAGTCCCTCTTGTCTCTCTGTAGGGAAAGAATAGTCTCAAGTCAGTGGTTCCTTTTAGCTATCAGAAAATGTTCTTGATACCATTTCAGTGACGATGTGTTGCCGCTGAGCTAAATCTAACTAACAAGTTCACTGAGAATGCAATGTCTGGTTGAGTGCACTGGGCTAAGTACAATAATGTGCCTATTGCACTTAGATGTTAAATCGCCTAAGCATCTTTTGGACATAAGCAGACTGGTGGATTACTATTCCACAAACTCGGTGTTCTAGTTCAAGGCCTAGCAGAATCAAGTTTTCCCAAGATCCTTAATCTCAAATTCGGATTTCAAATAGCTCGCGGTTTCACTTATTTCTTCAAGAGTACCTATTATGTTATATCATCAACATATACAGCTATAATTGCAAATCCGGAGCTTGTTTTCTTTATAAATACGCTGGGGCATAATTCATCATTCTTATATCTCTTTCCAATCAAGTACTTACTTAGACGGGTATACCACATCTGCCCGAATTGTTTCAATCAGTAAAGTGAGCGTTTCAACCTAATTGCAAACGCACTCTGTAGTTTAGAGTTACTTGACTTGGGTAAGGTAAGGCCATCAGGCACTTTCATATGTGTGTGTGTGTGTGTGTGTGTGTGTGTGTGTGTGTGTGTGTATCTGAATCAAGGTCCCCATAGAGATATGTAGTGTCCACATCCATGAGCTGCATTTCCAGTCATTCGGAAACTACCAAGCTAGCTAAGTAGCGGAACGTTATTACGGGAGAGTATATCTCATCGTAGTCAATTCTAGGACGTTGTGAGAAACCTTGGGCCACAAGGCCAGCTTTGTACCTCAGGACTTCATTCTTCTCATTACACTTTCTGACAAAGACCCATTTATGTCCTATAGGCTTTACACTTGATGGGGTTAGCATTACCGGACCAAATACCTGTCTCTTTGCTAAAGAATCTAGTTCTGTCTAGATTGCTTCTTTCCATTTAGGCCAATCTGCTCTTTGTTGACATTCTGCAACAGAGCGTGGTTCGATATGATCATGCTCTATGATTTCTTGAGCAACAGTGTATGCAAATACATCATCAAAGCATATGGAAGATCTTTCCTTCAACTCATACACACTCTCATAATCCATTGAGATTTATTTGTTCTCTGGAATAAATTCAAACATCGGAGTGTCCTCCAGTATTGATTAATGGATATAACTATAATCAGAGTCAATCTCATGAGAGGGATTCTCTACATTGATGATTAACGGATCAGTTTGTGCCTTACTCGCCCTCTTCTTCCTTGGGTGAGTGTCAGTCGAATCAAGTAGCCTCCCCCTCTTCCTTTGGGCAGCCATGGCCTCAACCATACCTCCACTAAGTGTGGTTGCAGCGCCTCTATCTGCGGCGCCATGTTCCTTGTTGGGGACTTCCAACCTTGCAGGCACATTTACAACTGGTATATGTGATCTCGTCACTTTTGAGATATCAGTAAACGCATCAGGCATCGAATCTGATACGTTATGAAGATCGATTATTCTTTTCACTTTACTTTCACATTGTGAAGTGCGGGAATCAAAATGAGACAGAGTGGGGACAAACCACGACAATTCCTGTCGTTCTCTTGGAAAATCCTTTTTCCTATCTCCCCTTAACGACCGGAAGACTGTCTCATCAAAGTGACAATCCGCAAATTTAGTATTAAAGAGATCGCCTGTCCAGGTTCCAAATAGCAGATAATGGTTGGAGATTCGTATCCAGCATAAATACCTAAGTGTCTCTAAGGACCCATTTTGGTGCTTTATGGGGGCACAATAGGCAATATACTGGCAACCAAATATGCGTAAGTGTGAAATGTTAGGCTCATATCCAGTTACCAACTGGTACGTAGAAAATGGTTGGTTAGCAGTGGGTCTGAAACAAATAAGTAAAGTTGCGTGCAATATTGCATAACCTCAAGCAGATATGGGTAGGTTGGTGTGCATAACCAGTGCCCTAGCCACCATCTATAGCCTTTTGATGGTGGCTTCTGCGAGACTATTTTGTGTATGCACATGGGGTACAGGATGATCTACATCGATCCCAATAGACATGCAATAATTATCAAATGCTTTTGATGTAAACTCTCCAGCGTTATCAAGCCTTATAGACTTGATAGGGTGATCAGGGTGGTGAGCCCTTAAACGTATAATCTGTGCTAGGAGTTTTTGCAAATGCTGTATTTCTTATGGACAATAATGCAACATGTGACCAGCATGTCGAAGCATCCAACATGTGACCAGCATGTCGAAGCATCCACCAGAATCATAAAGTACTTGAATGGTCCGCATTCTAGATGGATAGGTCCACAGATATCTCCTTGTATCCTTTGTACGAATGGAATGTTTTGTTTTGTATCTTTAGCATAGAAAGGTCTCGATCCTGTTTTTGTTAAAGAGCAGGCTTTGCAAAAATAGTGATGTACCTTTGAAATAGTCAATGAGGCATAATGGGAGGGAGGTAGTGCTTTTGGTACTTTAGAAGACAATGGCTACATTTGAGCAGTACTAGGACCGACACCTTACAGTGTGGCGGATTTTTGTCCCATTATATTTTTCACTCGAAAGAAGGGATGTTGATTATACTTATTTATATGGGTGTAATTATATCTAAAACACTAAAAATAAGTTAATCCTCAAGTCAATTATTCTGTTATTAATCCATTTTTATTTATTTTGTAGTAAATAAGCGGAGTTGTGGATTTCGGAAGAAGTTGTGCGAAATTGGAGCTAAATGGAGTTTACTACAAAATAACAAAAAGTCAACATTAGTCAACCATGATCAACTCGAGCGTGAGAGTGGAATATGTGAAAATGTCGCGGGGAAGAAAGGAAAATGAAAAAAAAAAATTGCAGAAAGATAAAAAAAAAAAAGGGGTGGTACTAATCGAATGATTGATCATTGATTAATTAATCAAATGTGATTAATCAAATGATTAATTATCAATCTCACCTCCAGTCATTCACGTGGTGCAACACAATAATTTCCTTGAGCCAATTGCATGCATACATGTGGCAGCTCCCATTCTTCTTTCTCACAACCACGTGCCCTTTTTGCTTCTTCCTCCCCCCTCCCACTGAAACGCACCGGATCACAATTAGCATCTCCTTTCCTCTCTTATATGACAACAGCCACATATATATACGATCATTCTCCTTCTACCCGAGACACACCTGCAGCGCCGCACCAAACAGAGGCAGCCCCTTTGGGCTGCTCTCTCTCTCCTCCTCCTCCTCCATTTTTCATAATAGTTTTAGTTTTTTTGGGTATTCATAGAATTTCTCACACAAGTTTCAAGGATTCATCAAAAGCTGCAAGATTCAAGCTTTAGGTATTTGTGGGAGTTGTAATTCAAGGGAAGTCATATTAGCTTTCTAGCTAATTGTGTCTACCTTTGTGTTCTCCTACACTTCTATAATCTTTTCTCTTTGAATTTTGTATCTTTGATGTTCATAGTTATGGGTTGTGAGTAATTTCTTTGTTGGGAGTTAGGGTTGTGAAGCCCTAACTCATCTTGTATAGATATTGATGCTTTAATTTTAATAAATGCAATTTCCATTGTGTATGCTTTAAATCCGAATTTATTGGTCCTTAGAAGCATGTTTCTAGGCTTTGTCACCCTTTGAAATTATGTTGTGGGCAATTGTGATGAGTAGATTGATAAATTGACAACTTATTGGTCTTGTGGCATCTAGGATTTAAGTGTGGTAACCATTAGCTAGCTTAATTGTAGCTAAGCTTGCTTGGGTCTCTATTATCTTGCACTCTAGGCCTCTAATTTTAGATATTGCGGCCTTAACCGGCGTAATGCCTAAATTAGAGAGTTGATTGTGGCCCTAACCGGCATAATCGATACACCGAAAGGATAATTGGTTTAGTAGCTTTAACCGGTACTAGATACGAGACTTGACACATATAGGAGATGCATGCATTTGTAAAATTGGTATTGATATTTGCAAGATAGTTAGTGTGAATCACCCGACACTCCCATGTTCCCATTAATTTGAAAACCCAAATTTAATTTTCTAGTTCGTTAATTAGTTGTTTAGTTTACTTTTCGGTTGCGTTTAATTTAGTTGATTCCCAATTTAAAACCCCCTACAAATTTCGACTCATTTGTGCATATCCACCACTAGGCTCTTAGTTTTGATTAGGCTTTGGTGAAAACCAAAGCTGAGCATTTCTAAGGCTTGGTGCCTTAGATTAACATTTTTATTTATTTTCTTTTTCTTTTCTTTGTTTGCTAAGTGTCTTTATTTCCGATTACCCAAGGATTGTGGGTTAGCCACTAATCCCCGTGGTACGATAAACTTTGGGCATAATATTTCCCTATCTTGACAATGATACGTACGCTTGCGTAAATTTGTATCAAGTCAGATGTCCATGTGAGTTCTTTAAAATACGGATCATGTCACGACCAGGATGCCCTAGGCGGACGGTCTCACGGTCATGCCAAAGCCTGTATGAGTCAGTGTCCCACATTTTATTGTTGGTGACAGCATAAGATTCAATGATCCGAATAGTAGTGAGGTACAGTCCACTAGATTAACTCATTAGTTTCTCTAAAATGCGTTTCATTCCACATTCATTAGAGGTAATATAAAGGTATTCAGTTCCATTTTCACAGTGAGTTTCTATATGATATCCGTTGCCACAAATATCTTTGAAACTTAACAAGATTCGATTAGCTTTTGGTGCATACAGAGCGTTTGTGACTTTAAACATTGTGCCGTTAGGTAGCAAAAATTTGGCATTTCCTCACCCTTTTATTACTTGTGATGATCCAATCATCGTAGTCACAGAGGAATTATAGGCTATTAATTCAATGAATAATTGCCTATTCCTTAATATGGTGTAGGGTAGTCCCACTATCAACTAAACACTCAAGTTCTCCTCAATTCATTCCTACAAGTAAATGGGAGGTATTATTAAATAATTCAAAAATATATCTCATATTCTTTAGAGTATTTCGATTTAGGTAGAATGATAATCTTTTCATTCTAATAATTTTTCTTGATTTTTCTAGATGTATTGCTTTACATCTTTAAAGTGCAATTTCAAACCATGTATACATGTGTCGTAAATAAAATCGAATAAATTCAATACTTCATAATAAAATCTCAAATTTATTAACAAGCTAACGATAATCAAATCAAGGTCTTGTTCAGAAATCTAATTCATCAAACCATTATTTAAATAAACTTTAAGACCAAACAATAGTCTAATTAAAAAATGAGGCATTATGCCTTCACAACTGTCTTTAGAAAATAAAATAAATAAATAAAGCAGATCAGTCATAATCTGGAGCATCCATTGACTGAGCAAGTTCCTTGTTGTCATTGAAGTCTGCAATTGTAAGGTTGATGTCTGGGTTATGGCCTCATTCTTCCATATAGTGAGCCTGTTGTTCGTTAGACTCCCTATACCTCTTCTAAGTGATTGCTACTCTGTTGCTTGCTTGGCAGTTCTTGTACTAATGCCCAATAATTCCACACCTATTGCATGGTTCCTTTTTGACTGAAGGGTTCTTAATTAGGTGCCTTTTGCTCCTTGTTTCCATTACCACTAGGGCCAGCACCACCATCTCTGCGCCATACATTGGAAGGGCCTGATTACACGCATTTTTATGAACGTAATTAAGTTCTAAACGCTAAAATTAAGCTAATCTCCAAAGTAATAATTATGTAATTAATCTATTTTTATTTATATAGTAGTAAATAAGCGGAGTTGTGGATTTCAGAAGAAGTTGTACAAAATTGGAGCAGAATGGGGTTTTCGACAAAAAAAATGAAAAGTCAACTGATTGACCATCGGGTCAACCAAGTTAACTTCGCCCAATAGCAAGAAGTCTGAGACCCAAGACCAAAGAAGCACACAAGTGAAGACCCAAGCCCATTTGTATTATATAATTGTATTCAAATTTCAAATTCAAAATTGATGTAATAACAATAATAATTAATGGACCACACACATCACACATGTGGATGGAGATATTTATTTGTGTTCACACTAAGCACAAACTTACTTACACTTTTGCCCTCATATTTTCTTGATATTTTCCAAAATGTTTTCTACACTTCTAATTCTCTACATTTTTATTAGGTTATTTTATTTTTTTCATTTTACCTATTTTCTACTTGTTTTTGAGCCCTTGGATCTAGAGTACAAGTCCAATCTTGACCCTAGAACCCAAGGCGGTATTTAAACACCTTTGCACACACATTGCACAAGCTTAAGACTCATTTTTCTACACCCTAGGCCTTTTGGCCGAATTTAGAGACCTCTCCTCCATTTTCCATCTTTGATCTCTCTCATTCTTTCTCTTCCCAATTTATCATTGTTGACACCCGAATTTCCACGAGTTCAAATTCTATGAGTCATAAGCAAAGAGGGGAAGTCATCAACCTCGTAACCTAATTGGGCCTTCAAGCAAGCCCATTTCGCGTCAAAAGGAAGCTCTCTATTTAGCAAGCGATACGAGAAGCCCAAATTCTCAAACGATTGACATGCATTTTCAAATGAGCCAACACGCTTATTTACCATGCTATACGCGTAGACCCAAGCTACATTTGGGGCTCATACGGCGGGATATGGTGTGGAAGGTAACGGATCATGCGAGGCCCATCGTTATGATAAGGCCCGTCGGTAATTTTGGACTTGGGAACCAAAATTCACGCTTCGAGGGCCAATATCTTAACGTGGGCTAGCAGAGAGATGAAAGCAAACCCAGCAAAACTTAGAGCCCATTAGAGTCTTACCCAAAGTCCATTACATTAGGACCCGTAGCCCAAGAAGCACGTTGGAGTCGTCTTCTCCAGAACAGGAATGTCGTTCCGTCGAGTTGCTGCTGGGATGGCTACTCCATCCTTTTCGGGTAAGAACTCCAACTCTATACAAAAGCCCACCAATTCTCATCCTCCAAAATCCTGCACCAATTTCCTATAATACCTAGATGTTTACAATCACAATTTACGATAGCACAAAACAAGGGATTATGATTTCTTAAAAATCACGGCAGCACGAAATCTGGGATCCCATCGCCGTCCCATACCAGCGCCACCAGTCTTTACCCACATGGCCAAAGCAAGCCTTCATTCTTTTGATTTCATAGGGAAAACAAAAGCTGAAGGTTTTAGATTGATCCCATCAAAACTAAGGATGCCCTTTCAAAGCCTTTGGTTCTTGGCACAAATCCTCCCTGTCTATAAAGGGCGAGTTCGTTGCCGTAGGAAACCAAGCCACAACAGCCCAGAAGCAACAAGCAAGAGACCAAGCTTTGTCTCTAAACCCCTGTTCTTCCCAACCAACCTTAACCCAAAACCCAAAACCATGTTGTTGCCGGAACTCTCTCTCTCTGCTAAACTCTCATGCATCTAGCTCCCACACCTTTCCTGCATATAAGCCCTGCTCTTATGAACTCAAGTCTAATTCGTTGCCAAGTAGCTGCTGTTATCATCAGGCCAAGTAGCTGCAGTTATCGTCAGGCCAAGTAGCTGCTGTTATCATCAAGCCAAATCGCTGCCGTTATCGTCAAGCCAAATAACTACTGTTACCATCCAGCTAGTCACAACAAAATTGTTCCTGGGTCACACCTTCGATCGATTTTGGGCCTGGTCTTCGCTCTATCAAGAGGGCTATCACTGCTAGAAATCCGAAATCACAAACTTGCCCTCACAATCATTCTCTACCTTTTTTCAAGAGAAAATCAAGGGGTTTTCACTTCACATCATCAAGGCTTCATCACCACAAGGGATTTTGGCTTTGGTAAAGAGTGGGGGCTTAATATCAAGTTGGGTTCATGTTTGCCTATAGCAAATTGTGAGCTTAATTTGTGTTTTTTTTTTTTTTTGAAACAAAGGTTCATTGCATTAGATGACCAGCCAAAAAGCCAGAGTCTAACATACACTTAAAGACAGAAAAATGGCGGGGTAACTACCACGCTCCTATCTAAGTAATGTAAACTCATTACAAGTTGATTTTGAGCCCGCTTTGGAAGCGGACCCATAAACAAAGAACAACTCTGTGTCTTCTAGGGAAAAATCATTGACTAGCATCCCCATTAGTCAGGCGCGCAATTGCAGTACCAACAGAGAGCCACTTCCCAGCAAACAAATAGAAGTCAG
Source organism: Rosa lucieae (assembly GCA_024704745.1). NCBI lineage: Eukaryota > Viridiplantae > Streptophyta > Magnoliopsida > Rosales > Rosaceae > Rosa > Rosa lucieae. The sequence continues at coordinate 9,220,853 of CM045493.1, forward strand.
TTCCCCATCCATAAGCCGCTTTCTCCAGTCCAAACTCAAGATAATTACCAATTCCGAAGAACCATGATCTGAATTAGGACTGGCATTTTAAAAAACCCTAAGCCCATAATGTGGGCCTAGGTACAGCCCAATAACCCAAATTTGAGTCCAGGCCCAAGCCCAAACCCTAGCAGCCAAGGCATCAGCCCTAGCCCCAGTAGCCAAGCCACCCCTGCCACCAACCAACCCTCCGGCGGTCGACCGCGACGGAGCCTGGTCATGGTGACCTCAAGCTTCAAACCCAAGCCGGAAAACTAAGATTGCCTGACTTGCAGAACGATCGGCTCACGATCCTGATCCACCGACGAGAATCAACGTCAAAACACTGTTCTTGCCGGACCCAAACCAGTCCAAGCAACATCGCTGCTAGATCCAACAGAGCCTGCAAAGACAAAGCTCCGCCGCTGTGCTATGCCCAGAATCCTGCAAGCCCTATATCGGAAACCCCCAATGATCGACTGCGCAGATCCGGACCTACACCAACCCAGAGACCCAATTGGAGCAAGCCAGGAACCAAGCCGCCGTCGAACCAGACACGATCCAGACCAAAACGCGGCACCTCTGCCACACCGTCATCGCACCCGAGAGAAAACCGTAGCCTTGCCTGGTCTGGGGAGCGAAGCTCCAACGCCGCCAGCAACACGAAACCTAGGTTTCGTAAACCGAGGTCTCTCCAAGAAATTCAGAGGCCTCCCGGGGTTTTTTTTGTTCCTACTAACTTTTCAACATTAAACTCTGATTATTTTAATTTGTGTTTCCTTTTTCCTCTATCATTTCTCTTAATTTCTTATATATTGGATGATGTATTTGAGTATGAGTAGTGAGTAGTTCAATTTTGGGAATTGATGCTTTATATGAAATAAATGCAATTTCCATTTTGTATGCTTCAAATCCGAATTTATTGGTCCTTAGAAGCATGTTTCTAGGCTTTGTCACCCTTTGAAATTATGTTGTGGGCAATTGTGATGAATAGATTGTTAAATTGACAACTTATTAGTCTTGTGGCATCTAGGATTTGAGTGTGGTGACCATTGGCTAGCTTAATTGTACTAAGCTTGCTTGGGTCTCTATTATCTTGCTCTCTAGGTCTCTAATTTTGGATATTGCGGCCTAGACCGGCGTGATACCCAAATTAGAGAGTTGATTGTGGCCTTAACCAGCATAATCAATACACCGAAAGGATAATGAGTTTAGTAGGCTTAACCGGTACTAGATACGAGACTCAACACATATAGGAAATGCATGCATTTGTGAAATTGGCATCGATGTTTGCAAGATAGTTAGTGTGAATCATCCAATACTCCCATGTTCCCATTAATTTGAAAACCCAAATTTAATTTTCTAGTTCGTTAATTAGTTGTTTAATTTACTTTTCGGTTGCGTTTAATTTAGTTAATTCACAATTCAAAACTTCCTACAATTTTCGACTCATTTGTGCATTGCCATCACTAGGCTCTTAGTTTTGATTAGGCTCTGGTGAAAATCAAAGCCGAGCATTGCTAAGGCTTGGTGCATTAGATTAACATTTTTTTTCTTTTTTTTTTTTTCCTTTGTTTGATAAGTGTCTTTATTTCCGATTACCCAAGGATTGTGGGTTAGCCACTAATCCCCGTGGTACGATAAACTTGGGCAAAATATTTCCCTATCTTGACAATGATACGTACGCTTGCGTAAATGTGTATCAAGTCAGGGCCTCTAGGGCCCATACCACGACCCCCATGTCCTTTTCCACGTGGTGCATTGTTTCCATGTGGGTTGGGATCAGCACGTCCAACCCCCTTTGCATTGGGGTTCTTTCTACCTTTTACCTTGCCATAATTAGCCTCCAGAATTTTCTTTGTCCCAACGGGCCTGACATTGTTGTTCAAAAGAACCTCATTATGCCTCTGAGCCACTTGCAGTAGGTTGATCAGCTTATTAAAGGTTGTGATTCTTTTGTTGTTATACTCCAGCCTACTATACTGGTTTGCTAGTATAAGTGCTGAAGTAGGAAAAGTGGAAAGAGTCTTCTGGATCATATCATCTTCTGTGAGTTAATTTTCACAGAAATTGAGACGTGCCTTTAGGCACAATATGTCCTTGTTGAAGTCATTGAAGCAAGCAGATTTCATTCCACTGAACGGTCAGTTCTGGGAGAAAAGTGTCATGAATGTTCCCAAAACATCTCTTAAGGGCACCCCCACAGTTCTTTGGGTGTCTTCAATTGAAGGTACTCCCAGCGTAGGCTAGGATCAATATGTCACCTTAGAAACATTAAGGCACTTGCTTGCACCTTGTTAGACAGTCCATCGTCTTTGGGGTCGGTGTAAGTTTCGATGGTGATAGTATAGTCTTTTGCCATAAAAGCGGTTTCCACATCGGAAACCCAACGATGGTACTAATTAAGTCCTTCTGAGTCCAAAATGTCAAATTCAGGTCAAGTTGGATCAACCATCTTGATAAACAAGAGAGAAGATATATAAATGTCGCAGTTATAAAGACATCCACGTGAATTATTTTCCAAGGATATGAATTAGATTTCAAGACCAAGATTCGTAATGGTCTCATTTTTTTGATGCTATGGGAAAATACATTATCACGGTAATTATGTATTTATAATGCGAATGAATTTGTATTATCAGAGCAAAACTCAGTTTATATATAACATGCTAAATAAAACAATTATAGAAGATAGTAACATAAATTACAGGACATGCTCAAATTTTACAAATAATATATAACAAAATATATGCTACACATAATAATAGCAATAATATAGCATGCTCAAATTTCTACGAATAATAAAACATAAATAAAATAACAAAAGGATCAATATTATCTAACCATACAGACTCAAAATTTCTAATTGTAAATAATTAAATTTACTGGAGTATGAAATTAAATAAATAAAAGAGAACATACTTGGTTTCGAGAAAACAAAAAGATCCTAGCGCATGCACGCGTTGATGCAGACGTGCGTAGTGATGTTTTTGGGCTTCTGCTGGGCTTACTGATGTGGTGGGATGAGAAAACTGCGCACGTGGACCTGCATGACAAAGGTGGGCAGGAGACAGACGTAGGCCAAGGCTGTCGTTGGCTGACTGACACGCGAGTTGCTTGGTGCGTGCAGGACAAACGCACAAGGTGATGTAGGGGGAATGCAAGGCGAGTACCGGACACGCGCTGGGGCTGAGAAGCTGCGTCGCTCGGATGCTGGTGTAGTGCGCAGGGAACAAGACTGCTGCAATACATGGGCTGGGTTAGAGCGACAGCTTGGCTTGAGCTAATGAGCCGAGGAGCCGATGTAGATTTAGTGGGTTCTGTGCTCTGAGCTAGGCCGTGCCGCTTGGCTTGATGAAGAAAGACGCGATTCGGCTTGACAGATTTGGGTTTTTTTTTTGGTTTTGTTTTGTTCTAGTTTAGACAGAAGAAGGAAAAAAAGGGTTTTTTTTTTTTTTTTTCCTCTTTTTTTCTTGGCTATTGGCTCTGAGCGTGCTGATAACGTGTAAAAGTAAAAATGGGGAAATTCGTCTACTCATTTCATTAGATAGTCCCTTTATATAGGGTGAGGATTACAATGATAATAATAATTACAATAATGACAATAATGGATGATTGAGCTGTAACCGCTAATTCCCTCTTCGTCAGTTACTTTAACGAAGACACATAACGTGTTTTTCTTTTAACAAAGTTGAATATTTTGTGATGAGTTTTGGTGCTTTTATATTGTTAGAGCATCTTTAGCAATGCTAGCCATTTTCAAGTCAAAATTTAGCCAAAGTAGCTAAAAAGTCATTTTAGCTAACCACTTTCGAAATATATTTGCATCAATGCTATCTATTTTAACTAGTTTTGAATTTATATTATTTTTAAAATGAAGATTAAATAATTTAAATGTATTTATAAATTACATAAAATAACTTAAAATGAATGTTTTAAATTATAGAGAGTCTCATCCCGCTTTTTATATTTAGGAGTGAGATAGGTAAAAGTTATAATGGAAAGCCACTTAGGAGTCTGGTACAGCTGCTAAAATAGATAAAAAGCTAAACATGCTCTCCAAAATAGCTAAAGAGCCAAAATAGAGAGTCTGCTAAAGATGCTCTAAGTTTAGATTAAAATAAGATAACTCAATTTGTGTATCAACCACCACTCATTTCATTATAATAATGTTTAATAAGTCCGGTGTTGTAGAGAAACTAAATTTTGGAGGAATTTGCTGTGTATTCTCATTGATAATAGGGGCCTCTTTATATAGAGGATTACAATGCATAGAATCTCAATCATACAAGGAAAGTAATTCTACATTGATTAGGATTCTAGATCCTTCTAATTAAATCCTATTACCACTAGGTCAAGTAACCTAGAGTTTGGGCTAAACAAAAATTAGGTTTTTCCTTCAACACTCCCCCTTGTGTTGCCCAAACGCGGTGCTTCTCTCGTTGCCTCATTAAAAACCTTGCCGAGTAACAAAAACCCAGTGGGACAAAAATAACCTCGGTCGAAGGGGAAAAAGAGCACAACACACCCTTCACGATTCGAGACGAACATGTAGACATCTCCCTCTGATGTCTGCACCTCCCCCTGATGACTACGATCATGGGAGTTCAGATAATTTCCGCAAGTCAATTCTTGCCACATGTTTCTCGAACGTGGTATTGGGCAATGACTTAGTAAACAAGTCTGCCTCACTGTCCTCAGATCGAACCTAGTTCACTTTGATCTCGAGGAGTGTCTGTTGTTGCTAATTATGCTTGGTGTTGTCGCTTTTGATGTAGCCTTGCCTCATTTGTTCAAAACAAGTAGCATTATCCTAAATGCTCGTAGGCTCATCTGTGGTAGACTTCAAACCATAATTGTTCGAACATGCGTAATTATGGATCCAATCCATATACATTCACGAACCACTTCGTGAAGAGCAATGATCTTTGCATTGTTCGAAGATATAGCGACTACGGTCTGTTCTGTAGACCTCCAAGATATCACGGTCTTTTCCCATGGTGAACACTTAACCAGTTTGGGAGCGACCTTTGTGTGGGTCAGAGAGATACCCAATATCAGCAAAACCTTCCAAAACACATGTCGTTTTGGGATGGGGATAGAGAACGCAGGCCAGCGTTGGCGGCGTACCTGGTGTGTGATGGGTCCGAATCCATCATCTCTTTGTAGGGATAGAACAAGCCCATATCATTCATACATCTCAAGTATCGAAAGATATCTTTTACACCAATCCAATGGCGTCGCGTTGGCGCAGAGCTATATCTAGCTAACAAGTTCACAACATATGAGATGTCCGGTCTTGTGCATTGAGATAAGTACAATAATGCGCCTATTGTACTAAGTAAGGCACTTTTGCCTCTAGCACATCTTCGTCATCATCCTTTCGACGAAGATGATCCTTTTCAGGATCAAGACTACGAACGATCATGGGGGTGCTTGAAGGCTTGACCTTGTCAAAATGCCTAAGCATCTATCGACATGATGCTCAAGTTCCAAACCGAGACATAATTGTGTTCTCCCAAAATCCTTCATCTCGAACTCAGATTTCAAGTGTTCAGCGGTTTCCCTTAACTCTTTAAGGGCTTCTAATGAAGATCATGTCCAACATGAACCGTGATAGAATCTGAAACTTGTCATAGAAACGCGTGGGCATATCCCTTCCCTAATCAAGTAGTCACTTTAGTGAGCGTTTCAACCTCTTTGTAAACGCGCTCCATGGTCTAGAGCCACTTGACTTGGGTAAATGAAGTTCGCCATGAACCTTCATGTATATTCCGTATCTAGATCCCTATAGAGATACGTAGTGACCACATTTGTAAGCTGCATGTTCAGTTATTCGAAAACTACCAAACTGACAGGGTAGTGGAGTGCAATGACATCCATTACGAGAGAATATGTCTCATCGTAGTCGGTTCCAGGGCATTTTGTGAGAAGCCTTGCGCCATAAGGCGAGATTACCATCTCTTTTTCTCACTACGCTTTCTAACGAAGACCCATTAGTCAACAGGTTTTATGTTAGGAGGTGTTGGCATCTCTAGCTCAAAAACCTTCCTCTTCGTTAGAGAATCCATCTTAACCTGGATCGCATCTTTCCATTTAGGCCAAAAACTCTCTACGTTGGCATTCATTCATCAACGGAGCATGGACTCAGCAAACTATCAACAAAATCAACACATCATCAATTATGATGGAGTTTCTATCCCACGTCTCATGTACACTAGTGTAAGTTTCATAGAGCTCTATATTCTCAGGAATAGGTTTGACGTTGAGGCGTCCCCCAACGATAACCATAACCCGGAAGATACTCATGAGACGGATTTTGAGTCTTGATGATCAAAGGATTGGAATGTGCCAAAGTATCCTTCGAACCCACGGGCCTCCCACGCATCCTAGCTGGGGCCATGGCCTGTAATGCCAGAGTGCCACTCTCTTTGGCATTGGCGCCATGCCTACCTCCGTGTAGGGTGGCGCTACGTCCTCTCGTAGGGACGTCCTTCCTTGCAGGCATGTTTGCAGCATATTTGTGTGATCTCGTCACTTTAACAGGGATCAAGATGAGACATAGTGGGGACAGACCACGACAATTCCTGTCGTTCCTGTTGAACATTCGTGTTCTTATCTCCCCCTAACGACGGGAAGACTGTCTCATCAAAGTGACATCCGCAAATCTAGCGGTAAGGAGATCGCCTAGCAAGGGCATTTAAGTGGCGGACGATTGTTGGAAGCGCAAATCCAACGTAGTTGCCCATTCGTCTGTAAGGACCCATCATAGAGCGCTGTGGGGCGCAATTGGCACATAAATGGCTCACTCAAATGTGCGTAAGTACAAAATACGTGTACCCAGTCACTAGCTGTAACGCATAGGTACATTGAGTGGCGGTAGGTCGTAGACGAATTAGCATGGCTGCATGCGATATCGCATCACCCCAAGCGGATGTAAGAAGATTGGTGCGCATTACCAATGTTCGGACTACCATCGTAGTCGTTTCCGAGAGACCAATTGGGTGTGTACATGGGAATGTGATGTCCAACATCAAACCCATTGCAATATCCATCGAAAGTCTTTCGATGTAAATCTCTAGCATAGTCAAATCCAATTGACTGAATAGGATGATTCGGGAGTGAGCCCGTTGTCACATGATATGTGCTAGGAGTGTAGCATAAGTAGCATTATAGGTGGACAATGGCACAACACGTGACCGGCGTGTTTGCGTGTCAACCAACATCATGAAATATTTAAGCGTCCGCAAGTTGGTTGAATCAATCCACAAAATCCCTACGGATTCTTTGTAAGAACAGAATGAGTATTGTCATATCCTTTGCATAGGACGGTCTCAGTCCTAATTTCCCTAAGGAACAGGGCTTTGTAAAACGAGCGAGAGGCCTTAGAAGCAACCAATGAGGATTTTGGTTAGGCCTAGCGTCTGTAGCGCTATTAGAAGCAAAATGTGTGACTACATCTCCCATCATGGCGTGGGAGCCATGGAAATAGCATGTATGGCGTCATGGCCACAAGGAGGAACAACCATGGCGTTATGCCCATGGTTGGCGCCTTTTATGGCGGCATCTTGCTTCATTTTGCTCAAAAAAATGATGTCCATGTGAAGTCTTTTGTAGACGGATCATCATATCATGACTAGGATGATCTATCCTGTCGTGACAAAGCCAATATGTGTCTAAATCCAAGAGATCTTCTCTCGTAACTTTATTGGATTAATAGCTCGAATAGTGACATAAAGTCCACTAGAGAGACACATAAACGTCTCTAAGATGCGTCTTCGTTCGCAATCATTAGAGGTAATGCAAAGGAACTCATTTCCGTTCTCTACATGCATTTTCGCATGGAATTCGTTGGCTATTCATAGGGTACTATTTGCCCTAAGAGCGTAGAGAGTTTCTGTGACAACTGTAATCAAGGTGCCATTTGACAAGCGGAACTTGGGCTATTCCATGTCCTTGAATTAATACTGATGGTCTAGCCATCGTAGTCACAAAGTCATATGCTCAGAATCAAAATTGAGTCATAATGAAAAGAACTCGAAATTTTATTCATAAGCCAACGAAATACATCATTGTTTCTATGATCAAAGAAAATCTAATCTAATAAAAAGGAATATGGCAATCGCCTACATCTCTTGGAAAATAAAAAGACTTAATCAAAAATCGCCAGTTTCTGGGTCTTGATCCTGGTAGTCTTCCACCCTTAGATCTAGATCACCATCTTGATCTTCTTGTGCCATGTAATTTGCTTCCCTTGCTTCACGATACGTCTTGTATGCGTTTGCAACATTCTGGGGTGCGGTACATGTTTTGGCCCAATGTTCAGTTGATCCACATCGAAAACAAACATCATCATGGTCAGGCTCCCTTGATCGAGGCGCCATTGGGGCGCGATTTGAACGACCTATCCTCTTGGTGGCGTTACCACCATGGTCGGAGGCTCCGCCTCTCTCTCTCTTCACACGTTGACCTCCACGGTTCCGTGCACGCCTCTCTTGGCGATTTCCTTCCTCTTTAGGGCGAACATATGGACCAGAACGTCCAGAATTGTCCCTATCCTTAGGGTTTCGCTCCTTGCGTCCTCCATTGGGGGCGCGACTATAGTTAGACTCCGGAATAGGCTTAGTTCCCACGGGTCTAGCATTATAGTTCTTCACAAGGATATTATCGTGCTTTTCAGCTACGTTCATGGCGCCAATGAGCTCATGAAACCTTGTGATACGTCCTGCATTTACATCAATCCGATAATTCTTTGAAATCATCAGTGCAGAGACGGGGAAGGTAGAGAGAGTCTTCTCGATCAACATCGTATCAGTTATGGCTTGGCCACAATACTCCATCAGAGACTTGATACGAAGAGCTTCCGAGTTATAATCAAGCACAGACTTGAAATCACAAAAGCGGAGGCTATGCCATCGCACTTCTAAATCAGGAAGCAGGGAGTCACGAACGTTGCCAAATCGCTGCTCAAGTTCTACCCATAGCTTTCTTGGGTCTTCCTCATTGAGGTATTCATTTTGGAGCGCGTCATTCATGTGCCTTGTCATGAGAATTATGGCCTTAGCTTGTTTTGCTTCAAAAGCAGTAGCTTGCTCGATTGAGAGCACGTTCTGACCAGGCTCTTGGATGGTTTCCAGAATTCCATCAGCCTTAAGATGTTGGCGCACATCTCGGACCCACCTATGGTATCCTGTGCCAGTTGTCTCGAGTGGGACAAAGCTCAACTTGTTCAGGTAACTCATCTTGAAAAACAACACAAGATTAGGGTTAGTTTCGGAGCGAAAAAGGCTACCACGAAAAACTATTAAATTTCTGAGCGTAGTCGCTTCCAAGAAATTAGGAATTTTCTGAGCTTAGTCGCTTCCAAGAAAATCCGATTCCAAGAGGGGTTTTGGATTAGATCGAAATAACGATGTATGTGGTCGATCGTTTTCTTCTCAACAAACTCTAAGTTTGGAGGACTCTACAAGCTCCAAGCTTGGAGTGAGCGCAAACCCCCACAGTTCGGCTTTTGGTCTCCCCTATGTAGAGAAAGGGGGGTAGAAGAAGGGATTTTGGAAGTCCCCGAGAAAAGAAGAAGAAATTGAAAAAGAACTTCAAAAACGGGAACTTTTAGAAAAGTTTACCTTAAAAGATGGCCGGAAAAATGTCGCCGGAAAAGTACTGTAGCTGCCGGAATTACTGTAGCTGACAGGAAAAGTCGTCGGAAAATGGCCGGAAAAAATCGCCGGAAAAGTGTCCGGAAAAGTCGCCGGAAGTTGGCCGGAAAAGTGGCCGGAAGTCGGCCGGAAAAGTTGCCGGCGGTGGTTGACCGGCGTTGACTGTGGTTGACCGGCCTGCTGACGTGGCACAGGTGGCTGACGTGGCTGCTGATTGGATGCCTGCGTGGCTTGCTGACGTGGACGCAAGGATGATGTAAGGATGACGTCAGCCGAGTCTTGTTGTTGGGCTTCAGGCTGCTGGGTCTTAGGCAGCGGCTTGGGCTGCGGCTTTGCTTCTCCCTTTTTTTTTTCTTTCTTTCTGCCGGTTCGGTATCAAGTTTTTCTGGTGGCCGGTTCGGGCGATTCTAGGCCGGTTCCGGTGGAGGATTTTCCGGTTCCGGGTTTCTGGGATGGGGGTGCTGCAGGGAGACCAGTATGGCTGCAGGTGGTGGTGAGGAAAGCTTTGAACCGGGCAGGGGAATTTTGGCTTCTTCCGGTGGCCGGTTCGGTGGTTCGCCGGCCGGTTCTGGGGATGGGGCAGCCTGTTTCGGACTCCTGGAGTTGAGATCTTCGAGTTGGGCGGCTGAGGTTTCTGGGATTTGAAGGCTACGAATTTAGGGTTTCAGGGTTAGGGCTCGTGCTGATAACGTGTTGTAGAGAAACTAAATTTTGGAGGAATTTGCTGTGTATTCTCATTGATAATAGAGGCCTCTTTATATAGAGGAATACAATGCATAGAATCTCAATCATACAAGGAAAGTAATTCTACATTGATTAGGATTCTAGATCCTTCTAATTAAATCCTATTACCACTAGGTCAAGTAACCTAGAGTTTGAGCTAAACACAAATTAGGTTTTTCCTTCAACATCCGGTTGAATATTTAATGAAAATGATGAATAAGTTTTGACCAAGTTAGACTTGACGTAAAAGCAAGTTGTTAGATAAATTTTGTCTGAAACAAGTCATGAAATAAGCTTCATGAGTTGAAAGCCGGTAGAATAGTTTCCAACCAAGCTGCTCAATCACTAAGCCACTTTCAATAATCTGGTAAATTGAATTGGGGCAACGGTCAATATCTTATAAATAAAAAAATTTAAAAAAATTTGTAAAGAATTATTCCGGCCAACGATCTACTTCTCCGGCCGGCGAGGTATTCTCTTCGGATTGGGCCATATGCTTGGACTTACCTTCAATCTAGGCCTCATCTTATATCCTTTTTGCTCAATCAGTCAACCCACCTATATATTCGTACTCAGACTACTCACTGTGAAAAAGTCTCCAATGGACACCGTGAAATGGTCTGATCTTCCCAAGGAGCTCTGGCCGATCATCGGAAAATTCCTCCATAGCCGCATCGACGTTCTCCGATTTCGCAGCGTCTGCTCTATATGGCGTTCCTCTCGCCCTCCTTTCCAGCGACCTCCACCTCCTCCTCTTCCCCTCAGGTTCTCTCCCGCCGCCGCCGGCGAGGCCAAAAGCGAAGCTCTACTCTTCCAAAGCACAACCTATCGCATGGAGCCACTGACCGACGACGATCGTTGTTGTTCTTCACAATCAAAGCCTTTGTTGATGAAGCTTGAGGAGGACCTTAATTCCGGTGAAATGCGTTTACTACATCCGGTGACCAATTCCCCGCGCAGGTACTCTCCTAATTCTACTTCAAAGGTGTTCAACTTACTGGACTTTCGGCTTGTTGAGTTGCGAAAATCGCATGGTCTCAAGTCTGTGCACAAATTGGTAGTCATGCCTTGTGACCATTTGGGTTTTGGTGATGGGTGTATGATGTTTATGCTATATAACGAAGGCAAGCTGGGTTTTGCGAGATTTGGAGATGAGAAACTGACCCATGTAGATGAACAAAACTCTCACTATGATGATATCATTGTGTATAAGGATCAATGCTATGTTGTTGATAAATGGGGAACAATTTCATAGGTTAGTTCGGCTTTGCAGGTGATTCAGTTTTCGCCTCCGCTATATGGGCTTGGCGGGCAGAAGCATTTGGTGGAGTCTTGTGATGATCTTTATGTGGTTGATCAGTACTTTGAGGTGAGTTACCATCACGGGAGGGGGATGTTGAGGTACCAAGGTCGTGATCTGGATAATGAATTAATTTTCGGGCAACATCACAATTCCCGTTCTGAAGCTGATGCAGTTGATTTTAAAGTTTATAAGTTGGATCAAGAATGGGGTAAATGGGTTAATGTGAGGAACTTGGGAGATCAAGTTTTTATTTTAAGCAATGATGTGTCTTTCTCTGTTTCCGCCAGAGAGTTTGCTGGAGTCAAGGGAAATTGCATTTTTTTTGTTGAACGAGTGGCGTCTCCTGGTCCTGGAAGAGCAAAAAGGGATTGCAGTCGTGTGTTCAATTTAGAGGATGGTAGAATTAGGAACCTAGCATCTTGGTGCAGTTCTCAGATGGTCCAACCACCTTCGACTTGGCTCGGCCGTGATTGAAGTTCGTGCATATGCTCCGAATGTGAGTGAAATCTTATATGTAAGTTCAGTAGATTTTTAGTGATTACATGTTCTTGAAACGTTTTCCTCTGATGTACATTAGGCCTTGAATTTGGAAAATCTAATAGGTTATAAGCAGTGGAGGGTTGTGTGACTTGACTCACTTGAGTGTACAATAAATGGCGGGATCTTGATTAACAATGATAAATGATAAACAAGCTTAGTTTCTTTACTTGATTGCATTTCAACGTAACATTCTCTTAGTTGATGAACAAGCACAGTTCTAGACTGATTGCATTTTTTAGACTCAAGAGTATGTAGTAAATGGCAGGATCTAATTTAACAAGTTTAGTCGTTCTGAGCTTCTGAATAGATTTGGATCAAAATTTATGATACTGTTAGTTCAAAGGGATGAGTGGATGACTAACTCTCATGGTTTACTGCACATAGATAAGGATTTTCTCTTTTATTTACAGGATATCTATAAAGTATATCATTATGTCAATTGGAAGGGCCTATCCAAACACTAGATGCATGATAGATATGCTCATTTTACTACAGAAGAAACTATAAGAAAGAGAAAAAGGCCCTTCAAACCTGATAAAAGTAGTATCAGGATTAGGGAGGCAGATTAAAAGTTGATATGTATAAGCTTATGTAAGAATTCTGAAAAATTTCCCCCAAAAAAAAAAAAATCTAATTTACCAGTGAAGTTTTTGATTACTGTTAGATATTCACGGTACTGTAGTATATTTGTAATTAGAATGTTAGAGGACATGTGCTTGTTGAATCATTCCCTCTCTTTGATTTTGATCCTTTTGTTTCAATAAGAAGAATGATTTCTTTCAGTACTAATTCTATATCTCAACATGATTCACAGGGAAGTTGGTTACTCCTGATGACCACATGATTAGCATTTCTCGGATTTGGTGGAAGATCCAGTCTCATGATCCGTAACAGTTCTTCTGTAAATTAGTGTAAAATGTGGTTTATTAATGTTAGGAAGTATACACACGGATTATGTAAAATGGCCTCTCTTCATAAAACTTGTATCTAAGTGCACTGCGTACAGATTATGTAAGATGACTTGTCGGTTTTATCCGGACATCACAATAAACTATAATCACAATGACAGGTGCTCTCAAAAACAGGTTTTCGCATGGGCTCATCCTCTAATGGCAAACTTATTTCACAACCACCGTGGCTCGGTTGGCTCCGGTCGCGGTATCAAACGGTATTCGTGAAAAAGTCTAACTATCTATTTTTGTTTGATGCAAATAATAATTTATCGGGCCAACGATCTGTTTCTCCGGCCGGCGACGTATTCTCTTCAGATTGGGCCATATGGTTGGACTTAGCTTCAATTGGGTGTGGGGTGAGGCCTCTGGGCCTCAATCTTATATCGTTTTTGGTCAAGAGTCAACCCCTACCTATTCGTATTAAACGATAACCCCCATAATTTCGCTGTTTCCTCTTCACAGACTCACTGTGCTGAGCTGAAGTCTACAATGGACACCGTGAAATGGTCCGATCTTCCCAAGGAGCTCTGGCCGATCATCGGAAAATTCCTCCACAGCCGCATCGACGTTCAACGCTTCCGCAGCGTCTGTTCCTTATGGCGTTCTTCTCGCCCTCCTTTCCAGCGACCTCTTCCTCCTCCTCCTCTCCCCCTCACGTTCTCTCCCCACGGCGCCGGCAATCCCAAAAACCAAGCTCTACTTTTCCAAAGTACGACCTACCGCATGGAGTCAATCATCGACAAAAAGCGCAGCGGTTCTTCACGATCAAAGCCGTGGTTGATGAAGCTTGAGCAGGACCCCAACTCCGGTAGAATGCGGTTAGTACATCCGGTGACTGGTTTGCCGCTCAGGTACTCCCCTAACGCTACTTCAAACGAGTTCAGTTTATTGGAGTTTCGGGTTGTTGAGTTGCGAAAATCGTATGTGCTTAAGTTTGGGAAGAACAATGTTACTGTCAAGTCTGTGCAAAGATCGGTAGTCATGCCTTGTGACTTTTTGGACATTGATGATGTGTATGGGGTTTTTATGGTTTATAACGAAGGGAAGCTGGGTTTTGTGAGATTTGGAGATGAGAAGTTGACTCGTGTGGATGAACAGAATGCTCACTATGATGATATCATTGTGTATAAGGGTCAATGCTATGTTGTTGATAAGTGGGGAACAATTTCATGGGTTAATTCAGCTTTGCAGGTGATTCAGTTTTCGCCTCCGCTCTGTGGGTTTGGCGGGCGGAAGTATTTGGTGGAATGTCGTGATGATCTTTATGTGGTTGATCAGTTCTTTGAAAAGGTGACTCAGCAGAGCAATATAGTAGGGACCCCATTTCCGGATAATGAGTTACTTTGGTGGCATTATCATAAAATGCGTTCTGATGCAGAATCAATTGATTTCAAGGTTTATAAGCTGGATCAAGAATGGGGTAAATGGGTCGATGTGAAAGACATGGGAGATGACATCTTTATTTTAAGCAATGATGGATCTTTCTCTGTCTCCGCCAAAGAGTTTGCTGGAGTGAAGGGAAATTGCATTTTCTTTACTGAAAGTGCGTTAACTACTGGAAGGTTGTTCCCTTGTGTGTTCAATTTAGAGGATGGTTTGTTTAGCAAAGTATCTTTGCGCTGTCCACAAATGGTCCATCCACCTTCAAGTTGGCTCAGCCCTGATTGAAGTTTGTCTGCTGTCTGCATGTTCAGAATGTGAGTGTGAATCTTATATTGTTAATTCATTAGATTTTTACTAATTACTTGCATGGTCTTGAAACGTTTTCTCCTGAAATAGATTATCCATTGAACTTGAAAAATTAATAGGTAGTAAGGAATTGTGAAGGAGTTGTTTGATTTGACTGTGCAGTTTAGTGGATTACATTTAAACCGACACTTCTCTTTGTTGATGAACAATCTTCGTTATTCTAGACAGAGTACCATTTTTAGACTTGCGTGTGCAGTAAATTGCAGGATCTAATTTAACAAGCTTAGTTATTCTGAACTTCTGAATAAATTGTGTTTGTTGGACTGGACTAAAATTTATTGTTAAATCCTTCCCTTTCTCCCTTCCCCAACCAGACTATTAAACTATTCTGTAACATTTTTGATTTCCAATCTTTTTGTTTCAATAAAAAAATTTCGATATAATATATAAAAGTGTATTGCTCAGTCTAGACCATCTAATCTGAGATATATCATATTGATAATGATTTCTTAACCAATTTATCCATTGATTTATTCCAGAATTCTGACGATTCTTATGTCATAATTGAGAACGAAAAAGTTCTTGTGTCCGATTTCTTTCGGTACTTATTTTATCTCAACGTGATTCACAGGGAAGTTGGTACTGCTTAAGACCATTTGATTTGCATTTCTTGGAGATGGTGGCCAACCAATTCTCATGAAGAGTGACCTGGTAAAATTCTTCTGTAAACTAGTGAAAAATATTACAGTAGTTAATTGATCCAGTGTTTAAGAGAGTGGTTTGTAATGTTAGAATGTATACATACAGATTAAGTAAGATGGTCTCTTTTCAATGAACTTGTATGTAAATTACAGATGAATAAGATATTTACTGTGATAATAAATTTTGAGCCTTCTTCATCCTCGTTTACATAATGGCCCTTTGAATCATTTTCAAACCTTCATAATGATGTGGAATAGTAGGAACAGTAACTCGACTCGCTGAAACTGACATCATATTCAAACTTGATATCAGTACTCTGCAAGACTCAGATCTCTACTCCTTTAGGGAAGATTTCTACTTGATTTGTCATGATAGTTTTTCACGCAAATTAGAGGATACAAATTTGTTACTGATGGAGTTTATGCAGTAAAAGAGTGTATAGAAAATAGTCTAATTTTTTCTTCTGCTCTGACCTTATGTGAATGAAAATGGATGAGCATCACCTAGTTACTGGCAAGGTAAGTTATACTATAAGCTCATCTACTTGTGACTTACACACCGTCGGATTCTGTCATACATACAGAATCTAACAGTGTGTAGGCCATAAGTTATTTTTCTCTCTCATCTACTTATGACTTACACACCATTGGATTGTGTGTATGCCGTACATGTATAGTAGAAAATTTGTATTTTTGTACAGTACACAGTCTTGTATGAAGATAATGTATCTCGTATTGTTCATATCAAATGAGAGCTTATCAAAAGACCCTCTCTCATCCAAATTATATCAAAGTTTACACTTGGAGATGATGGATGTCTTGATGCATATGCTTCATTAACAACATGATTGAAGCTTGTAACAATCGTGCTGAGATACCATCTATAAACATCTACATAACACGTGCATTGCACTCGCATTTAGCTTTTGTTACTTGTCAAAGTTTTAACGAGACAACAATGAGTGCGTGGGTGAATATTTAATGGAAAATATTGTTATTTATGTTATCATTTACGTAATGTCGTAATTATTTTGGCGCTTAAGCTAATAAATAAGAATTAAAATTGTCCAAAAAGAAATTTAGGACAGATTACCAAAGGGTGATCAAAGGTGTTTTTGGTGTCAAATTGTAATGTTGATTTTCTCGATGAATCAATTGCCATAACAATTTGACAACCATAATCCATCATTTCTTTCAGTGCTCACTCTCCAAGTCTACATGGCCACCGTGAAATGGTCTGATCTTCCCAAGGAGCTTTGGCCCTTCATCGGAAAATTCCTTCACAGATGCATCGACATTCTCCTATTTCGCAGCTCCCTATGGCTTTCTTCTCGCCCTCTTCTTCTCCCCGTCAGCTCCTCTCCTACCTCCGCCAGGAAAAGAAAAAAGGAAGCCGTACTTTTCAAAAGCACATGCACTGTATCGCATGGAGTCACTCATCGACGAAGATCGCAATGCTGCACTATCAAAGCCTTGTTCATGGTTGATGAAAGGTTGAGGACTTGAGGAGGACCCCAATTCCGGTAAAATGTGTTTACTGGATCTGGTGACTGATTCACTGGTCAGGTATGAGTTCAATCTATTTGACTTTCGGCTTGTGGAATTGCGAAAGTCATATGTTCTTAAAGATACCGAGTATGTCTGTTTTCCTGTTGATTCCGTGCAAAAAGTGGTGGTTATGACTGATGAGCATTTGAACATTGATAATGTGTATGCGGTATTTATGATTTTTAAGAGAGGGAATCTGGGTTTTGGGAGGGTTGGAGATGAGAACTTGATCAATGTCGATGAACAAAACTCGGATTATCATGATATGATCATCATTTACAAGGGTCAATGCTATGTTGTTGATTATTGGGGGATAATTTCATGGGTCAATTCAGCTTTGGAGGTGATTCAGTTTTCGCCTCCGATATGTGGGTCTGGTGGGCAGAAGCATTTGGTGGAATCTTGTGGTGATCTTTACGTGGTTGTTCAGTACAGTGCAACGTTGACTTGCCAGGGCAATAGGAGAGTTAGGTACTCACACCAAGAGGATGAATATCCTAAAGCAATTGGTTTTAAAGTTTATAAGCTGGATCAAGAATGGGGTAATTATAAATGGGTCAATATGAAAGACTTGGGAGATCGAGTGTTTATTTTAAGCAATGATAGGTCTTTCTCTGTCTCCACCAGAGAGTTTGCTGGAGTGAAAGGAAATTGCATTTTCTTCATTGCACAAGCATCAGCAAGGTGTTACAGTTGTGTGTTCAGTTTGGAGGATGGTAGGATTAGGAACCTAGCATCTTCGGAATGTTCTCAGATGGTCCAGCCACCTTCAAATTTGCTCAACCCCAATTGAAGTGTGTCTGCATGCTCTGAATGTAAGTATAATATCTGGCATTATTACTTCAGTAGATTGTCTATCAGTATATGGGTTATATGCTCTTGAATTTCCGTCCTTTTCCCCGATATACATTAGTCATTAGCCATTGAATTCGACGAAGTTAATAGGCAATAAGCAATGTGAAGGACCAAAGGAACAAATGTGAAGGGTTGTGTGACTCGAGTGTGTAGTTAACGGCTTGATCTTAATTATCAATCTTAAGTGATAAACAATCTACTTGCTTTAGTTGATTACATTTCAACGGATACTTCTCTTATTCGATGACCAAGCTTAGTTGTTCTGGTTAGGATACATTTCTTAGACTTGAGTGCGCACCAAGTAGTAGGATCTCAATCCACAATTAAGCTCAGTTGTTCCAAACTTCTGAATATGTTACTATTCTTGGACTTAAGGTTGGTCTTTGCAAAGTTATTACCTGTACTCATATTGGAAAAGAATGTTCATCATATCTAATCATTATGAGCAACTTTCATGGTTAATGGTTTAGTGCATATAAACAAGTATTTCACCCTCAATTATTACATCTAAACACTTGATGCATGGTGGTAGACAACATAGTAATGTTACAGCGCACTCTACCCGGCCGGCCTCCTTCCACCTAGAATATTCTGTGATATGTTGATTTCTAAACATTATTTCTTTTGGTAGTAAAATCCATCTCACCATGATTCACAGGGGAAGTTGGTCACCGCTTAAGACCATTTGATTTGCCTTTCTCGGACATGATGGAAGATCCAATTCTCATGAAGAGTGACTTGTAACAGTTCTTCTTTAAACTAGTGTAAACTGTACAGTACTACAGTAATTTCATCGAACTTGTACCTTTTTTACAGATTAGATGTAAGATATAATCTCTGTGATGAAAGATTGTGCATTAGCACACCTTCATCGATCCTCAATTTCTTTTTCTTCAGCAGTATTGATAATGGTGGTTTGGACCATTTTCGAACCAATATAACAGTGGTGAATAGGTTGGACCCGTGACAAGACCCGCTGAAACTGATAGTGAAGTTGGGTCAGCATTTTTAGACTGCTGATGGTGTTATTATGTTTGGATTAGGAACTATAATGGTGTCCAAAAAACTCCTATTACAACTACAGCTAAAGCAATCAAAATTAAATACTTATAAAATAGAAAGCGGGAGGTCTTTCTCCCAAGTATTGAGGTCTTAGATAGTATTTCCGAATTTCGCCAAAGCATCCTGCTGCTGCGAAGTTAGCCTTCTGGAAAATAGTTCTATGCATTTGGAAGTTTCATTTGTCCTTTGCATAATGCGCTATCACCAGCTCATTAAGTATTGATTTATTAATGTAAACATTTACGCATAAAATAATGGTGTTGTAGGAGAATAGAATTGTATTTATTATTGATAATAGGAGCCCTTTATATAGGGAGTTTATAGAGTACACAAAAGGTAACAGAATCGGAATACAATTAGTATACCTAGGGTACTTTCCTATTACAACTCTAAACCCTAGTTTGTAGAGGCACACATTATGTCGATATCCTTCAACACTCCCCCTTGTGCCGCTCAAACTTGGTGATGACGCTTTAATCGTTGCCTCGTTAAAAACCTTGCCAGGTAACAAAAACCCTGTGGGACAAAAATAACCCTGGTCGAAGGACAAAAAGAGCACAACACGTCCTTCACTCTTCGAGATCGAACATGTAGACATCATGCCTCCCCCTGATGTCAATATCTCCCCCTGATTGCTACAATCATGGGAGTTCGGATAACTTTTTCAATCCGATGCTCTTCACATGTTTCTCGAAGGTGGATTTTGGTAACGACTTAGTAGATAAGTCCGCTACATTATCCTCTTATCGGATTTGGTTCACTTCAGTATTTAGAAGTGCTTGCTGTCATTTTGATGGAGAGGAGGAGGAGCACGGAAGGTGGCATTTTGCCTTGTGGAGTCCGATCCCACACTTCCGTCGTCTCTTTTCTCTGTAGGGATAGAACAAGCCCATATCAATCGTACCTCTCAAATATCAAAAGATTGTCTTTATACCATTCTAATGGAGTTGCGTTGGCGCGGGGCTATATCTAGCCAGCAAGTTCATAATAATTGAGGTGTCCGGTCTTGTATTGTGCTAAGTACAATAATGCGCCTATTGTACATAAGTAAGCACTTTCGCTATTAACACGTCTTCGTCATCATCCCTGGGACGAAACGGATCCCTTTTAGGGCTAAGACTACGGACGACCATGGGAGTGCATTTTTGACTTTATCAAAAATGTCTCTTGACACGGTATACAAGTTCTGAATTTAGACAAAACCGTGTTCTCCCAAGGTCCTTCCTCTCAAACTCGGATTTCAGGTGTTCAGCGGTTTCCCTTAACTCTCAAGGGTTCCAATTATGTTTATCAACATAAACCGCGATAATTGCAAATCCGGAACTTGTCATGGAAACGCGTGGGCATAGTTCATCATATCCCTTCCCAATCAAGTAGTCATTTTAGTGAGCATTTCAACCTCGTTGCAAATGCGCTCCGTGGTCTAGAGCCACTTGACTTGGGTAAATAAAGTCCACAAGAACCTTCATTATATTCCGTATCTAGATCCCCATAAGATACGTAGTGACCACATTCGTAAGCTGCATGTTCAGTTATTTGGAAGCTACCAAACTGACAAGGTAGTGGAGTGCAATGACATCCATTACGAGAGAATATGTCTTCTCGTAGTCGATTCCAGGGCGTTGTGAGAAACCTTGCGCCATAAGGTGAGATTACCATCTCTTTTTCTCATCACGCTATCTAACGAAGACCTATTAATGTCAATAGGTTTTATGTTAGGAGGTGTTGGCATCTCAGGCCGAAATCCTTCCTCTTCGTTAGTGAATCCAATTCAACCTGGATCGCATCTTTCCATTTAGGCCAATTTCTCTACGTTGGCATTCTTCAACGGAGTAAGGTTCGATGTCATTGGTCTCAATAATTCCACGTCCTCATGTACACTAGTGTAGTTCGTAGAGATCTCTATATTCTTAGGAATTGGTTCTAACATTGAGGCGTCCCCCAACGATGTCTCTTGGACATAACCACAATCCAAAATATTCTCATGAGACGGATTATGAGTATCAATGATCAATGGATCAAGTTGTGCCAAACTCGCTCTCTTCTTAGGGCGAGAATCCATCGAACCTATGGGTCTCCTACTCTCTCTAGCGGAACCCATGGCCTATGACGCCATTATGCCACTTTGTGGCGTCACCATACTACCATCCATGGTAGTGGTGCAGTACCCATCTTCTCTGGGTGGCACCATGTCCTCTTGTGGGGACATCAATCCTTGCAGGCATGTTTGCAGCAGGCATATGTGATCTCGTCACTTTTAGGGGATCAAGATGAGACATAGTGGGGACAGACCACGACAATTCCTGTCGTTCCTGTTGAACATTGACGTTCTAATCTCCCCTAACGACGGGAAGACTGTCTCATCAAAGTGACAATGCGCAAATCCAGCGAAATAGAGATCGCCTGTCAAGGGTTCTACATAGCGGACTTATAGTTGGAGACTTATGTCCAACAAATATTTATATGCTTTCGTTGCAATGACTCATGTTGATGCGCTGTGGCGGCGCAATTGGCACATGAACCGCACACTCAAATATGCATAAATACGAGATATTAAACTCGAACCCAGTCACTAGCTGTAACGCAAATAAAAGTTGAGTGGCTGCTATGAGTCGTAGACGAATTAGCATAGCTGCATGCGTTATTGCATAACCCAAGCGGAAATATTGGTGCGCATTACCAATGTCCGGGCTACCATTGTAGTCATTTAATGGTGGCTTTTCCGCGAGACCAATTGGGTGTGTACATGGGAATATGATACTTGATATCAATACCCAATGATATGCAATAGTCATCGAAAACTGTCGATGTAAACTCTCTAGCATTATCAAGTCAAATTGACTGAATGGGATGATCTGGGTAGTGAGCCCGTAGCCATATGTTATGTGCTAGGAGTGTAGTATAAGCAGCATTACGAGTGGATAATGGCACAACACGTGACCAGCGTGTTTGCGTATCAACCAACACCATAAAACATCTATATGGTCCGCAAGTTGGTTGATCAAATCCATAGAATTCCCTTAGATTCTTTGTGAGAATGGAATTATTTCCTCATCTCCTTTGCATAGGATGGTCTCAATCCTAAATAACAGGCTTTACAGAACGAAACATGGGCTTTATAATCAACCAATAAAGGTTTTGGTGAAGCCATAGTGTCACAATAGACTTGAGAAGTAGATAGAGGAGTTTATGGCGTCAATGCCATGTATTTGCCTCAGGGGGTAGGCGGCACTAGCCATGTATGGCCTATCTTTGCACAATCATGGCGCCATGAGGCGCATGTGCAGCTCCTCGAACCAATTCTTGGTCCTTACTTTTCTTCGTTCTGAAAATGGATGTTCGTGTAAAGTCTTTAATACACGGATCATCATGTCAAAGCCTATATGTGTCAAAATCCCATAAGTCGTCTCTCATGACATAGTTGGATTCAATAACTCAAATAGTGGTTGCATACAACCCACTAGAGCGACACATAAGTTTCTCTAATACTCATTTATGTCCGTAGTCATTAGAGGTGATGCAAAGGAACTCTGTCCATTCTCATAATGTGTTTCCACATGAAAACCATTGGCTCTATAAAGTTCGAATTAAGGTATGTCCAAGACATTAAGTAAAAGAATTGACACTTTATTAATAGCCAATGATTACATCAAAGTTTCCAAAGTCTAATCCAAAATAAAATCAAAGTAAGACACATTGTAGTCACTCTATCCATTTGGTAACTCCAATCAAATATGACCAGGAAAGTAGAGAGATGTTGGTGGAGCAAGGCTCTCTTAAGTACCAATAATCTCAATGACTTTCCTAGACATCACATTTTATTGGGTCCGCCACATAAGAAAGAGTTTAAGACAATTGTCATTTATTGACTAAGGCAAATTGCCATTACAAAAGTTCTTGGAAAAATAAAAAGGACTAATAATCAAAGTCTGTTGCATCCATGTGCACTTCATCTTCAGCTTTGAAGTCCTCTATGGTGAGATTGACATCTCCACCATCTTCTTCTTCTTCTGCAAGGTACACTTCTTGCTCTCTCAGGTCCCTATATGCCCTGTAGCTTGCAGCTAGTTCCTCGCTTGCCTTGCATTGCTTGAACCAATGCTCAATTGATCCACATCGATGACACTCATCATTGCGGTTGCCTCCCTTTAATTGAGGTGCACGTTGTGCACGTTGCGGGCGTTCCCTAGGAGGGTTGGTGCCACCACCACGACCCATTGAGCCACTATTACGGCTAGGGATACCACGACCCCCTCTCCCACGTGTGGCATTACCACCACGTGTATCCGCACCAAACTTGCGGTTTCCTTCCTGGTTAGGGCGGTTATATGGGCCCATACGTCCCTCTTGTCCCCCATTCTTAGGGTACCGCTCTTGCGCCCTCCTTTGGGTGCATTATAATTCGCCTCATGAACGCTCTTAGTTCCAATGGGCCTTGAATTATAATTCCTCACGAGTATGTTATCATGTTTCTCAGCTACAGATATAATATTAATAAGCTGATGGAACCTCGTGATCCGTCCAGCATTGACTTCAGTACGGTATTGCTTTGATACCACAATGGCTGAAACGGGGAAGGTGGAGAGAGTTTTCTCAATTAGCTCTTGCTCTGTGACAGGTTGTCCACAAAACCTCAACATGGACTGTATGCGAAGAGCTTCTGAATTATATTCAGCAACAGACTTGAAGTCAGCAAAGCGCAGATTGTTCCATTGAACCTTCAAGTCAGGGAGGAGGGAATCTTGGACATTGCCAAAGCGCTCTTCTAGCGCTACCCATAGCTCTCTTGCATTCTTGATCGACATATACTCCAATCTGAGTGCCTTATCCATATGGCGTCGCATCAAGATAACTGCTTGAGCATGCTTTGTAGATGTTCGGTTGAACTCAATATCCGGGTTAGGTGCCTGGATTATGGGTAATATTCCCTTGGAAGTGAGATGGTTCTCAACATCGGTTACCCAACTGTGGTAATCCGAGCCTGTTGAGTCAAGCATGGGAAAGTCGAGTCTAGGTTCATTCGACATCCTGAAAATAAGAAGAGAAGATATATTAGTTTCGGAGCTAAACTTCCACGAAAACTAAAATAATAAGATTTCCGAGCTATGCTACCAAGAAATCAATTTCCAAGAATCTCTTTTGGATTAGACCAACAATGATGTTTTAATATGGTCACAATTTGATGCTTACGGACGCTCTTAGTCCAAGCATTGTGAACGCTCTTAGTTCACACGAACACTCTTAGTTCGTTTAATTATGAACACTCTTAGTTCATACGAACACTCTTAGTTCGTTAAGCGTGAATCCCCACAATTCCGCTTTGTTAAATATCAAACTCATTTGGCAATATATATTCCAATATTTGCAGAAAATAAAAGGAATTTAAATACAAGAAAGCAGCAACCTTAATTATAAAAACTTACGTGATTGTTCTTAGCTTGAAGACACGCGCGTGTTGATGCAGGCGTGTAGCTAAATTAAGATCGCTGGAATCTGGTCGGAAAATTGGCAGTTGGTGGGCTGCCTTCTCCCTTCCTTTTTTTTTTCTTTCTTCCTTTTTCTTTTTTTTTTTCTTTCTTCCTTCTCCTTTTTTTTTTTTTTCGGGCCCAGCCCTTCTCCTTTTTTCTTCTTTTTTTTTTTTTTCTTTCTTCTGATGGACCCACTCCTTCTCCCTCCTTCTACGCTTCTTCTTCTTCTTCTTTCTGTTTTCTGGTTTTTTTTTTTCTTTCTCTTTTTTTTTTTCACGTCGCTGGCAGTCGGAAGAGATGCAGCGGCAGGGATGGTGGTGCACGGGCTAGGCTTGCACGGGCTAGGCTGCAGCGAGGGCTGCTGGGTGTGCGCGCCGCTGTGCAGCAGGAAGGTGCAGGGGAGCAGCAGGAAGCAGCGGGGGCTGCTGTGCAGGTCGGAGGTGCTGGCGCTTGACTGTTCGCGGCCTGGGCTGCTGGCGGCTTGGGCTGCTGGGAGGCTGCCACGGTGGACTGACGAGGACTCGAACTGGAGAGGGAGGCCGATAGTGGAGGGTTTGGTGGCCGGAAGGACTGGGCTGCGCAGCAGTGCGCTGGGATCGATCGGCAGGATCGGGGTTGGGAAGACGGCGCCGATCCTTGGGGCTGGACGAGGCCGGTCTGTGCGGTCGGAAGGAAATTTTTTTTTTTTTTTTTTTTTGTTTTGGGTTGGCGGCAGAGAGAAAAGTTTTTCTTTCTTTCTGAAGGTAGGGTTAGAACTCGTGCTGATAACGTGTTGTAGGAGAATAGAATTGTGTTTATTATTGATAATAGGAGCCCTTTATATAGGGAGTTTACAGAGTACACAAAAGGTAACAGAATCGGAATACAATTAGTATACCTAGGGTACTTTCCTATTACAACTCTAAACCCTAGTTTGTAGAGGCACACATTATGTCGATATCCTTCAACAAATGGATCATTTTCCGCTAATTCTTATGTTCTCTACAAATAATACGATCGATCATATTCAGTCGAGTCGTCATTGACTTACCGTGCAAGTAAATTGAGAGCGTGAACTGGACCGATCTTCCAAAGGAGCTCTGGCTAATCATCACTGAATGCTTCCAAAGCCGTATCGGAATTCTCCAATTCCGCAGCGTCTGCTCCTCATGGCATTCCTCTCTCCCTCCTTCCGAGCAATATCCCCTCCTCCTTTCCCCCTCAAGTTCTCCTCCCCCGGCGAAGACTCTCCCGGAAACCATGCTTCATTGTTCCAATCAACAATCTACCGCATGGAGTCATGCATTGACGAGGATAACTGCGGTTCTTCACCATCAAACCTTTGTTCGAAGCCATGGTTGGTGAAGTTTGAGGAGGACCCCAGTTCTGGTATAATGCGTTTACTAGATCCGGTGACTAGTTCGCCTCTCAGGTATTCTCCCAATACTTCTTTAAACTTATTGGAGTATCGGATCGATTGTAGAGCTACACAAGTCGTATGGACTTAAATTTGGCGAGAACAATGTCACTGTTAATTCTGTGCACAAATTGGTAGTCCTCCCTCGTAACAATTGGATTTTGGTGATGTGTGTGCGGTTTTTATGATTTATAATGAAGGCAAGCTGGGTTTTATGAGATTTGGAGAGATGAGGAGTACGTTGACCCATGTGGATGAGGAAAACTCCTACTATGATGATATTATTGTGTACAATGGTCAATGCTATGTGGTTGATAAGTGGGGAACGATTTCCTCTATCAATTCAGCTCTGGAGGTGATCCAGTTTTCGCCTCTATTGTCGTGTGGATTTGGTGGGCAGAAGCATTTGGTTGAGTCTTGTGTTGATCTTTATGTGGTCGATCAGTACTATGAGAGGGTGAGTGTTCGTCACGGCAGGGAGGACGAGTACATTTTCGGGAAGTTTCACTATTCGGCCTATGATTCTGATGCAATCGATTTTAAAGTTTAGAAGCTGGATCAAGAATGGAGTAAATGGGACAATGTGAAAAACTTGGGTGATCATGTGTTTCTTCTGAGCAAAGATGGGTCTTTCTCTGTCTCCACCAGAGAGTTTGATGGAGTCATGAAGGGAAATTGCATCTTCTTCATTGAACGAGTGTCGCCTACTGTAAGAGCAAGGTATCACAGTCGTGTGTTCGATTTAGAGGATGGTCGAGCCACCGTCAACTTGGCTCAGCCCTGATTTGAGTTCTTCTGCATCTGAATGTGTGTGTGAAATATTAATGCCAATTCAGTAAACTCGTACATGATTACATGTTCTTCAATGTATCTTGTGATGAACAAGCTTAGCTTCTTTGATGATGTTTCAAATGATGCTTTATCTTGGTCGATGGAAATGCTCGCTTGTTTATGATGGATTATATTTCTTAGATTTGAGTTTGCAGTAATTGGCAGGATCTAGATCAACAAGCTTTAGTTGATTTAAACTGATTGGTGTTCTAACACTGTGCTGGGCGAGGTCATTCCAAGGTAGTATGTTCAAATGTAGGAGACTATTTGTTGCTATAAATTGCTGCTCTGCTATTTTGGTAACCAAGGTGGAGGTGACTTGATCGATAGTTGACGTTAAACATATTTTACTTGTGATAAAATTAAGGATGAAAGCATGTAATTTACTATTTAAGTATCCAACGTGGACGTGATTCCTTTGGCAAAGTCGGTGATTTACAAGTCTCAGGTAACAAAACAGTGAAACCCGTCATCTTAGCAACGTGCAAAATTTATATTTTGGAAATAAAGGAAAAGTTTTCAAACTTGAACCAAAACTCTTTTTATTGTATCATAGATAACAACATTTCATCTCAATTATTGCATGAATCATCACTTGACATGTCGATCTACCACACACATCTTAGAGTAAAACATGCTTAGAGTAAAACTGTGAGGATGAAAGTATGAAAGCGTGTAATTAGCAAAAGAAATGTAGAAGAAAATATAAAATTTGGAGGGGTGCCAAGTGTAACGAGTGTGTCCTCCACAACCGAATAAAGAGAGCTCTTTCCTCTTTTTTCATGTGAAGCTTTCCTTCTTCTTCTTGTTCTTCAGTTCTTCTTCTCTCAGCAAAATCAACATGCAGAGGCCCAAGCTACAATGGTGCGATCTCCCAAAGGAGCTCTGGCAGATGATCGGAAAATTCCTCGAAACCCGCGTCGACGTTCTCCGATTCCGCAGCGTCTGCTCTCTCTGGCGCTCCGCCGTCCGTCCTCTAGACCCGATCGACTCTCCTCCTCTCCCCCTCGGATTCCCTCACGCCGGCGAAGAGCCCCCCGCCGCCGTCTCCCAGACCACCGTCTACCGCCTGCAGTCGCTGATCGCCGGCGAAGGTTCCGATGAGTCGCTGCCGTTCTTGGTGAAGTTGGAGGAGGCCAATTGCGGCGAAATGCGTCTGCTTCATCCGATCACCAACTGGCAGCTCAGGTTATCCCTCACTCCGACTATAAAAGAATTCAACTTGTTGGATTATAGGGTTGTGGAGTTGGTGAAACTGTATTCTCTGAAATATGCCTACACCAGAATTGATGTTACTTATGTGAACAGAGTGGTGGTTTTGCCTGCTGATCATTTGAGTTTGGGGGAGGATTTTGTGGTGTTTATGATTTATAGAGGAGGGCATTTGGCTGTTATGAGGTATGGGGATGAGGGCTGGATTCGTGTGGACGAAAACAACTCTCATTATGATGATCTCATTGTGTACAAGGGTCAGTGCTATGTTGTTGATAAATGGGGCACGATATCGTGGATAAGTCGGGCCTTGCAGGTGATTCAGTACTCGCCGCCCTTGTGTGGGTTTGGTGCACACAAGCATTTGGTTGAGTGTTGCGGTGATCTTTGTGTGGTCGACAGGTATCTTGGTAATGAGCCTCAGAGGACGTTTAACTACATACATTGTGATGGCGAGGTGGTGGATTTTAAGGTTTATCGGCTCGATGAGGAATGGGCGACGTGGGTCAATGTGACAAACTTGGGGAATCAAGTCATTATTTTGAGCTATGATGGAGCTTTCTCGGTTTCAACCAGAGACTTTCCTGGGGTGAAGGGAAATTGCATTATGTTCACTGAACAAGACTTTGGTCCTTTACCAGCTGTAATTGGAATGCGATCCAGAAGTCGTCACCGTCGTGTGTTTGACTTACAGGATGGTAGCATGAGCAAGATTGGCTATTCTCAGTTGTTCCGGACACCCTCAAATTGGCTCACTAATTGATGTCCGGCTGCATCCTCTGAATGTAAGTTCAAACCTCTATTGTTACTTCATTATAAGTCTTACTATTTTTATCTTGTTATTGCCCTGAGCAGCCATTAGATGTGTCAAATTGAATAGTTTATAAACAGTCGGAAGGAACAACATTTTGGGCTTGTGGTTCTTGAATTTTCTGTAAATCGTAGGATTTTATTTAACAAGTTAATTGAGTAAACAAGCGTAACTGTTGTAAGTGTTCGTTAGTTATCTTAATTGGTAAACAAGCTTAGTTATTCTGAACTTAAAGTTGGGGGGTTTGCATGAAAAGTGTTATTAACAAAAATTGGAAAAGAAAGATCAATCCTCATCACTCAAACAATCTATGAAGGCTTACTGAATGTCTAGAAAGTATATCATAGGGCCAATTTGAAGGGCCTGTATATACTCTTGTTGCATTATGATGAGGTTCATTTTACAGGACAAGGAACCACAAGAGAAATTAAAGGCCTTTCAAAACTTGAAACATTACTAACAAGACTGAGGAGGTAGAATGATAGTTTTTTAAATTTAAGAAAGGATTCTTGAAAATTCTTCGTTATTACATCTTAACAGTCATCTGGTGTATGAAAGCTGTCAAATTTTTGTTCAGGTTTTCACAATAGTATGTCTGTGGTGATGAAATAGACACATTGAGATATGATGGGACATGCTACGCTAATCAGCCCCGCCCCCTGCCCTCTTTAATGCTCCGTAATATAGTGAATTTCAATTTTCACATTTCAATAAAGAGATGATTTGTTGTGGTAATAATTATTGCTTAACGTGATTTACAGGGAAGTTGGTTACTGCTCAAGACGTTAGTTGCCTTTCTTGGAGAAGATGGAGGGTCCGATTCTCATGAAGAGTGGTCTGTAAAACTTCTACCTTTAAGTAGTGTTAAAAATAGTAGTCTTGTTTATCCAGTGTTTAATGGTAGTTTTGTTAATCTTATTCCAGTTGTATAGATACAGTTCATGTAAGATATTTGATCGTAATCGAAGTTATCGTTTTATGTTAACTGTTTGATGCTTTGTTCAAATCGAATTCTCAAAATCCGTGAGAAAAGGTTGTGCTCATTATCACTTTCACCGTCATATTATTTTTCTGATTGCTCTCCTTTGGATCATTTTTCAAACGTTGAAAGCTCCACAGCTTATTTGTGTTAATCAGAACTATCTTTTGTTAAATTTTCGATTTCTTTTTATAATCCAGAGAAACACAAAGAAGCTGGTGATTTTACAGTAGTAACTTCTTTGGTGTCATCTAGCATAAGATTTATAAAACAAAAACAAAAACAAAAATGCATATGAAGTACCTTTTTCAACAAACAGTTCGTCGGCAATTTGTGATCACCGGAAGAAGGAACTCTATTTGAAGACTCAACCATGGTCTCATACTCTCATTTGAAGAACAGAAACAGCATACAAGAGAATCTTCCTTATTAGAGAATAGTATCTTCATAATCCTCATAGGTCAAGAATTGCCCCAAGGATGATATTACAAACATTCATATATAGGCCTATAATCGATGCATTTCGAGTTCGATTTGTGTCAAAACCCATTACTGCCATCCAGCTAGCTTCACATTAATCATGCCAAGGCCAAATCTTGGGGTAGGCAAAAGATATTTTCACTGTCGCCATCATCCAGAAAATACACCCGAGGTGAACGATTACTGCCACCGCCATCAATGTCGAACACTCCAATGTTACTGAATATTCGCGGTTGCGAACGATACTTACATCTACGTGAGCAAGGATCATAGAAATAAATGCAGTTCCCTTTGCAACCAGGAAAGTCTCGAGCAAGCACAGAGAAGCAGCTGTCTTCACCCACAAACAATATTCGATCATCCAAAGTTGCCATCTCGACCCATTGCTTCTCAGCTGCATTCAACTTAAAAATCTCGAATGTAACACCAAGTTCTGAAAGATGCCTACATTCTGTTGTAGTGGCCAGACATATAACTAAAAGTAGTTCTCCGAATGACTCAACCAAATACCTCTTGCGAATGCAAGCAGGAACACTTCTAGGAATCACAGGAGCACTTATTGGGGTTGCAATCATCTTAGCAGTCAGAGAAGAATCAACCACTACAGTTCTCCCATCAACGGAGACCACATAGAACTTCCCCTCATGACAAATAACATCTACATATTTGATCGAGGAGATAAGACTTTCAATTTCCTTGCACTTTGGAATTTCACCATCAACACATTTGCAGTGGTACAATTTTCCTTCAACAATCATCATAAGAGCAGGACAATCAGAATTCAAGGACACTGCCACCGGAAAAGTGTAAGGAGTGTGATAAGTTCTCGACAACTCCGATACCCGAAAATCATAAAAGTTCAATTCCTTTGGTAATAAGGGGTTAGCTACCGGGTTTTTTGGGAATGGGGTTCCAGAGAGAGGATGTAACATGATATGAGTTTTGTGCAGTGGAGCTTCACCTTCTGTGACCTTGACCAACCAACCCCTTGAATTTGAAGCAGGTGGTTGAGGTGCCACATGATAGACTACCCTCATCCTGAGGGTTGTTTTTTTCACAAGTCGTACTCCTCTCCTGATAACATTACCAAGATGTACTTTGATGGGTGGAGAGTTCACAGTGAGAGGACGAATAGAGAACCGCCATGATTTACAAACAGCACGGGATCTTGAAACATCAATTTTGGTATCAAGCCGCTTTGCAATGCTCTGTAATAATTCAACCGGAAGATCACTCCAACATTCCCCTCTCTGATTTCCACATGTATCAGATCTTTGTCTTTCTGTCATGATCAGAAATCAACTGTGCCTGTGGTGATCAGGGGTTAGATCAGGACTCTAGAGCACAATCGAGGAGAACAACCTGAGAAAGACATGCAGCACGTATGAGTGTTTAGAGAACTGGAATTCAAAAGAAGTCTTGGATAGCAAGTCTTGTGCATTGAACAGGACTCTATATCATCCGCGATGATATAGAAACAATACTTTCCCAAGTGACAAACTAGTTGCTTGCCTCATACTCATTTAAGAGTTTCATAGTGATTCAAGTGTTATCTCACCTCAATTCTGGTTAATGTTTACCTATGTCAGTAACCGGCCTTTTCAAAGTACCAGTGAAGATTGCTCAATTCTACGAACAAAAGGTATTGATGGTGGTTTTGCATAAAGGATCGGCCTGATGCAGAACAGAGCAACAGTTGGTGAGAGTCTGATTAGGGTGAGTTTGGGCAATTTTGAGAGATGAAGTAAGCACAATGGTTTTAAAAGAAACAGAGGATCATTAGCTGTAGAAGGGAAAGGGAAGAGAACTCAGGCACCAAGCCTTTAAATAAAACTTGAGCTTACTTCATTCCAATATGATTTCGGTTTACAATAGGTAGCCATAGTTATAGGCTTAAAATTCTGGTGTTCTAGGGTCTGGGGGGGGGGGGGGGGGGGGGGGGGGGGGGGGGGGAGATCTGGAATAACAAGACCCTTGAATAGACATACTCAAGACCCTTAAGTACTCACCGTAAGACTTAAATATACTCTTGAAAGCACTAGACTAATAAATATTCTTCATAAAACTGAAAAGTGACCATTGCAAGACCCTTAAACTACAATGGGAACTTTCCTTTGGACCACAAAAGACTGGGCTTACTCTTAGGCTTCCAAAGAGCATATTTCTTTTCTAACCAAGTTATGGCTGCTGCATTATGGCCTAATGCTCAAGATGAGTTTGCAAGGAGCTGAAAAAAGTAGCCAAGGATGACTATATCAGACAGAAACTTTAGTTGCAGCAAATTGAGAACAAAATAATCCCTGGTATACGTCCACAACGGTAAAATGTGGCATAACACCAAAGAACAATCTATGATATATGTTCAGAAAGACTTTCGAGGAACCATATGTTAAGACTTAAGAGGGTCTAGACAAGGTTGAAAGTTTTATGCTGAATTGCAGAAAAATATAATAGAAGTTTTAGAAAAAAGGATTAGAAAAGGTGACGAAGATGTCATTAAAATGTAAAATATAGCCTCTGCCTTCAGCAAAAACTAATAAATCTTTAGCAACTGTGCTATAATTTACTGAACAAAAACAATATATGTGATAGAAAACAGTCAACCAATAAACAATTCAGAAACAGAAAACAGTAATGATATTTCACAAACAAACAGGAACTAAGAAATATCTACAGATAAAATTGGAAGCTCCAGTAATGATACAACTAAAACAGAGAAAAGCCTCGGCACAAATCTTGTGGATTCTTGCAGCAGAAACTAGACTTGTTCAATCCAGCCTTTAACCCGATTACATTCGTTCTTTGTGCAGATTCAGCAGTAAAATCTTATCAGACTGCTTCTGCACTTATCAACTGCAAGCTGCTCCCTGGAGATACTTCAAAACCATCATCAATTGACATGCATCTGAAACCTTCCAACCTCTAGAAATTCCAAAGTGCAAACCTTCCAACAAAAACAATGACTACTCTGAGCAAAATGTATCACTATTTACTGAGGATTGTTCTTCTCGCATTTTTAGTTGCACAATCATCGATTAAACTGTCATAGTCAAGTTTTTCTAGAAATCCCTTCTCAGTAGAAATCAAAGCTAGTCCATCTAAAACTTCTTGTGACATTGGCGATTGCAAGTAAGAATTCAATATCTCCAATTTTGAAAGATCACCATCAGTGGAAGTGAATAGGACAGGTATAGTCAGCAAAATTCTGTAGGCAATGAATGCATTTGGAAGAAAGTCCAGTCCTTTTATGAAATTTAATATATCGATAGCTGTCATATTTTCTTCTGGCAACTGCTTCCTTAAGCATTTCAGTTCTTTAAATAAGCTGTTCCCATCAACATCACGAAACTTCCCATGATTAAGAAACATTTCAAGATGACCACAAGAAGTTTTCAAATGTTTTTCCTCCAATGAGTTCAACTTCTCAGAAAAAAACAGAAACCCAAAGATATCCTCATATGCTTGATACTGTTCAAGAGTTCTCTTGAATAAACCAGCAACTTGATCCACAGTATATAAGAAATACTGCACTCTTAAGCCTTCTTCAAGTGATTCAGGAGATGACTGATCGACATTCTTGCCTAAACGTTTTCTCTTACGAATTTGACGTTCTTCATCAAACACAGAATCAATTTCCATTTCGGTGGCAATTTCTTTAGCAATATTCAATGCCCCTGTAAACCCAACCTCCCTGTACTTTTCAAAAAACTTGATCAGCCTCTTTACTTCAGTTATAGCAATATCAATACGCATGTCTTTAGATTCCAAGTACTTGCTAACCAGGTCAACAGCAGATAATATATCAAACCAAATGATCATGCCTAATAAGAACTCATATTCAAGATCATATGTTGCTAAAGAATTAGCTTGGTGGACTAGTCCGAGGTCAAACTCAGTATCTGCTACTTGAAGTAAAGCTTCTCTTATATCTGAAGCATGGAATCTTATTGCTTTAACACATTCCAGTTGACTGTCCCAGCGTTTGGTTGACAATGGTTCAAGAGCTAAACCTCTCACATAGTCACATTATTGTCCAAAATTTGCCAACACTTTGTACAATGAGAAAGCACTGAATATATGCATTGTATGGATCCAAAAAAACTAGACATTTTGCTAAACGAGTTTACCATATCACAGAGTGTTACATTAAGACTACGACAACCCCATGGCGTGTACAATGCTCTTGGATTTATAACCCAAATTTTCTCTTGTATACCTTCGGCTCTCCCTTTCACCAGAGATCCAATGACATATCCCTGTCCTCTTACATCATCAATATCAAGATCAAGAGTTTTTAACAGATTCTGCATTTGTTCAAAAGGTCCATGTTCAGACGTATTGCTGAAGTTTAAAAGCTCTAAAAAGTACTCCTCAACTTTTATCGGACTCGTAAAAACATCCACACATCGCAGTATCAAAAACATTTGTTTTTCACCACTCTTATCAAGAGCACAGTCCACAATCACAGAAAAATACTTGGCTTCTTTGATTTTCCTGACGATTGAACTTTTGATTTCAGAAGCTAGAATAGTCGTCAATTCCTGGATGTTACAACCAAGATAATGATGACGAATCTCATTTCTTTTAATACTTCTGATATGCTCTTGCATTACAGGATCCCACTCCGCAATCATTTCAATGAAGCTTGAAAGATTTCCACAATCATCCTGATCCATGCTGTCAATTGTTCTGAAAAATGTCATGTTGTGCTTAGCAAGAAATTTCACAACCGAAATTATTCTCGGCAATACACTCCGCCAATGCTCTTTCTCTAGCTTAAAAACAACTTTGTCGATTCTTTCATCTTTCTGAGATCTACGACGCAAACCACCCCAGGTTGTCATGTTAAAGATGTGTGCCATACTTCTTTCATGTTCTCTAATCAAAAAACTAAGATTTCCCCAATCTCTACATCCTTCATTCGCTAACTCAGAGCTCTGGGGACTTTCTTTAAGCAAAGCACTAATTCGTTCCAAATTTCCTTCATTCACAAGCTGATTGTTTCGGTGACATTCTTTAAACAACTTACAACAAAAGCAATATGCTTTATCAACCTCCTTTGAATAAACCAGCCATTCTCTATCCTGTTTCTCTCCATTTGGTAAAATTCGAGTGTAAAATTCTGAAGAGAAACCCACAGAGGATTTATGCTGAGGACTTTTCTCCACTAACAAATCTCTTACAGGACCCTTTTCAACTAATAAATCTCTCAACTCGGTATTGAGATTATCCCAATTTCTAGGATCATAAATGTTCATGTTGAGTAAGATTAAGTATCAGAGGAAAAGATACTAGAACAAGAACCTGGATGGAAGACAATGGGCGTGGCTTGCTTGAGGAACTCACAAGATTACTCCGAAATTTCGAAACCTGATTAAACAACATCCATTTAGATTTTGCAAAGCATAAATGTGGAATATTACATTGCTCAGTTTCACTTTCAATGAGAGCCTATTCATACTATTGATTTGTGACTCACCAGTAAGAGAGACAGCAAGAGTGAGAGAGATCGATCAAGAGAGAGAGACAAAGAGAATTAGGGTTTAAGGGAAAGAAAGCAATCGAATATTGGATGTGCAATTAGGATTAGAGGGATTGTGTGAAAGAAATTATTATATAGTATCGAAACACCAAGTCTGTGATTTCGGCTAATGTGATTGGTCATTGGTGTATAATTATGACAAGCATAAGCTTTTTTTTTTTTTTTAATTATTATTATTATTATTACATATTCCCATTTTTTCCCATTTTCCGATCACATATTTACATTTTAACTGTTCAGTTTTTAGATCAGCCAAATTGGTGATCGTTAATGCATTTAAAAGTGCAATTTACAACAATGAATACGAACGGTTCCGATTCGACAGATTCGGAACAAAATGTATCACTTGATTCTCCTAACTTGTAGATAGTGCAAATTCTTCTTGGCCTTCTTCTCCAAAGAATTAATTACGAGCAATACTAGAATCTCCAGTCCTCCAACACTGCAGATCGAAGGTTTTGAATATGCTCCTTCATTGTCAAAAGCCTTCACTGCATTGCCACAAGGGGATAGAAATCCAAATGACTCATCGAGAGTGTCTTCCACTAGTATCTAGGACAGTAAAATCGTTCCTCATGGCAAAGTTGTAATCCCGGGCGATCCCTTGAAGACACTCAGTCCTTACCTTGTTCAACTCTGATTCATTCTTTTCGGAATAGGAGTAAGTTGATGGACGAACCAGACTTCTTCAAAATACTGCAAGCTAAATGCTATCAGGTACTGTATGTGAATACACAATTGAACGTGAACCTGAAGAATAACCTCGACTGCTAGCAAGTCTATAATATGACATTATTAAGATTGGATGTTCCGTCTGCAAGTCCGCATGTGTTGCCACTGCAATATGATTGAAATTACATGAGAGTGACTCAAATCAGAAATCAGTGCATCTTTATCATCATATCAACAGCAACATTCAAAGCTACAACACAGGAAAACGAACAAAACTTAAGGAGACACCAATTATAAAGTATAAAGAACTTAAACAGAATTCTGTGACAACAACATAGAATTCTGTGAAGTTATATATAAATCTATATATGACATTATTATGATTGCTTGATGGCATGTTTGGTCTGCAAGTTTGCATGTGCTGCTGCTGCAATGTGACTGAAATTACAGCAGAGTGATTCAGCGCAGAAACATTTTTATCATCTTATCAACAAGATTTATCAAATATACAACACAAGAGATACGTAGACCACTCTACAAATAAATCATCTAACTTGCTCCAAATATGAAGTTAAGCATGGAAAATGAACAAAACTTAAGGAGACACCAATTATAGAATTTTATGACAACAACAAATCATACTTGCATCAATCCAGAGAATAGGAACATGTGGAGCCGAGCTCAATTGGAGGTGGCCAAAATATCTGGGAACCACCTGGGGAAGATCCCAACTTCTGAATGCTATGGTCCTCCAAGTTGAACACAAAACTCTGTGGTCTAGTTACTTCTCTAAGAGCAAGAGTAACATTGTTTTCATTTGAAAAGTAAATGCAATTCCCTTTGTACCCAGCTAAATCTTGAGCCAAAACAGAGAAAGAGCAATCCACAGCCAAGAAAAACGCTCTATCACCTAAGCTCTTCACTTCAACCCATCTGCCCAACTCTCCATCCAACAGTTCCAACTTGTAAACCTTAAAATCAACAACCTTGAGTTCACCAGAATGATATCGACGCCAAAGAACAAAAACAGAAGGATCTAACTCAACGCCAGTCCCTTGTTGCTTATTTTGTTCTTGATCAAAATACCTATCGACCACATAAAGCTCTCCAAAGACTCCACCAAATGCTTCCTCCCACCAAAACCAACCACTTTCGACGAAATCTTCACCATCGCTTCTGAAGACACATCAATCCTAAAAACACAACCCAAGCTATCCACCACGTACGGCTGACCCTTATAAACAATAACATCATCAAAAACAGAACCTCCATTACTAAAGCGTGTGAGTTTCGCATCTCCACTTCTAGCAAAACCCAAATTTCCTTTATCAGAGATAACCAGAATAGCACAATCAACAATCTCAGGAGGCAGTAAAATCACTTTCTTCAAACCAACAACAGAACCAGAGCCCTGGATGTATCTCAGAAAATACGACTTCCCTAACTCGATCATTCTAAACTCCAGCAAATTGAAACATTCCGGAGACGACGACGAGTCGTTTGAGTACCTGATTCGCCGGGAGGTGATCGGATTCCGAAGAAGCATTCTGTCGCACTCTTCGACCTTGACCAGCCAACCTCCACACGACAACGGCGCCAGCGATGACGTGGAGGGGGTTTGGAGGAGGTAGACGGTGTTTTGGGAGAGGAAGGAGGTGGGTCCATCGGAGAGTGGGAGAGGGAATTTCGGAGGAGGTGAAGGGTGGAAGCGAGGCAAACAAGAACGCCATGAATGGCAAACGCTGCGGAATCGGAGAGAATCGATGCGGACTTTGAGCTTTTCTCCGATCAGTGGCCAGAGTTCGACTGGAAGATTGGACCAGTCGACGGTGTCATCCATTGTTGACGATCGGTGGCCTCGTGGATATGGTTGTGTTTGACTGTCTAGGGGGTGTGTATTGTAAATTTGTAATATGCCTATATGGAATTAGCGGGGATTTTAAAGAAGTCTGTGGGTTTAAAGTGTATTTAATATAGGGCTTTAACGATCCACGTATTCAATTAGGATTTGAAGAACAAAGTGGTCAGAGCTCTAACGTTAATGTCAATCCTTTCCAACCTACAAGTCATATCTGGCGTGTAATTGACTTTTTTGACCAGGGCTATCAAATTTGACATCTGTCTTTCTCTCTCCCTCTCTCTTTCCTTCTGTCTCTTCTCTTCTCCTCTCTATCATTCTTCCTACCCAGACCAAACCCTTCAGATCTCCTCACCACGAATAGCTCCTTCACACCATGAAAAGACCAAAACCTCTATTCCCTGATGTGCCTCCCATCAATTAAAGGAATAACGCCCAGTCAAGATGGTGTACCGTTTCATTCGTATTACTCTGCATTTAATTATTAGTTACTGTTGTAGATGAGTGACAACTCTCTTTTTAGCATGACCATGCTCGTGACCTCTTGGAGTCACGTATTCCTTGCTGTTAACAATCAATGAGAATTTGCTTCCTTTGTTTTCTTCTTTCACTAGTCTTCTGCAATTTCTACTCTTTTAAACCCAGACTCCTATTAGTCCCCAACCTCACCACGAGTAGCTCCTCACCATGGATGAGCTCGATTTCGACTAGAATTCTAATAAAATCATAAGAGAATAATAGACTAAAACTCTCTCTCTTTCATCTTACTCGGACCAAATTAACTCATGAAAAACCTCCATGATAGATGTTTGTCTCAGTGGTGGCGGGATTTGAAGATGATGGGTGGTATGTTGCAGGTAGGATTTGCTGGGATGGCATTTTGATGAGCTTTTGTTTGGCACCAAAGATTCGAGCTTTTTTTGTGATTATGGGAATTGAGTCTGTGAATCAGAATTTAATGAGATTTGAGTTTATGAGAAGTGT
The DNA here is from genome assembly GCA_024704745.1 of Rosa lucieae. Classification (NCBI taxonomy): domain Eukaryota; kingdom Viridiplantae; phylum Streptophyta; class Magnoliopsida; order Rosales; family Rosaceae; genus Rosa; species Rosa lucieae. The sequence goes on from CM045493.1 coordinate 9,260,137, forward strand.
GGCAAATCTGGAAATTGGGGTTTGAAACATGTAGAAGAAGAAGGAATTGGTGTTTTATCAAAACCAGTTTATTACCACTTCACCAGAGAGAGATGAACCTTGTTGAGCTAAGGCTTTGGCGCCTCAATCCTTAAAGAAGACTTACCCTTCTTCTGGATTGAGCTAAATTATAGAAAGTTATGGACTTTGTAAATGTTACGAATAAATAACAAACTCAAATATTTTTTCAGCCACCAGATAAAAGATAATTTAGCGTAGTTGGCAGCCAACTCATGAAGAATGTATATACCTGCGTTTTTCGGAAGTCGATCGGGGGGCCAAGATGACTCAAATTTCTCAACCACTCGGTGACATTTGCCGATGCTTAAGAAACTTGGGGGGAGGGGGGCAATGTTTGTACCCACATTTGCATGGCCACTCGGACGTAGCTAATGTGCATATAGTTATTAAGTGATTTCTAATTACAATGAGCCGCTCTACAAGTAATTTGGGCCGATTGCCAAAAATGTTGGCCGATGAATAATTGGACAATTCATTTTGTCCAAGACGAGTCACATAAAAACTAGGCCGATAGAAGGTTTCGAAAGTTAGGCCATTGGTTATCGGCCGGCCTGTAGTCATTGGTTTATTGTCTAAAAGCCCATTGGCCAATACTCTAATTGGTTTCCAATCCGAACTCAACTTAGAAAGATAATGGCCGATTGTCAAAGAGGCCGATAAGCGATAAAGATGAAATTTGATCAAGTAGTATTTCAATCGACTTGAAGTTCATGTCAGCCGATGAGGAGAGTTCAATTAATCTAAGATAGCCTACTTCAAGATTAATTGCAGCCGTTGATGACGTCCATCAAAGCCAATCCGGATAGAGTCCAGCGTCAAGTCAGCCGACGATAAGTATTGAAGCCGAATCAAGATAGAGTCACTGAGCCAAGAGGAGGCCGAATTCCACTCAACTTCAAAGAGTCAAGAGATCAGTTCAAGTCACAAAGCAGCCGATATAAATAGAAGCATCGACAGAAGACAACGGACACACACAACTCCATAAACTCAAGCCATCAAGCTTTTCTTGTTTCGTTTTACCTTTTGCTTAGGTAGAATTTCCGTCTGCTTCCTTAGTTTATTTGCTCTGCTAGTTACAATCTTAGTTACTTTACCTTTCTTGTAGCCTAGTATCGATTTTGAATTGTTCTCTTTGTTTTCTTTCAAACAATAGTTGATAATTTTCAGCCATTCCAGATTTCAGTTTCGTTGTTATTATCTTTTATTTGCTCCTTATTGTCTTTATGCTTTACTTGTTTGATCGTGCTATTTACTGTTCGTAGTCTCATAGTAGCTATTAATCTTATATTTACTCATACTCTCACAACCACACCTAACTCACCCGACCTTCAGCCACCAAGTCCTTAATCTAGAGGCATCGAACCGCAGCCGAGAATAAGTTCCTTCCTCGGCTAACAATTGCTTGATAAGTCAGATCTACATCCACTACACCTACAGTTGCACACTTGGCCTTCTGGCCGTGTGTTGGCACGCTCCGCATCTATTCATTGAGAAGGACATTTGTTCCTTGATCCCTCGGCTTGTGTTGGCTGCCAACTAGCGTATAAAAGTCTATCAAAGTTCTTCAATCTGCACGTGAAGAGGTTTGTCCTCTCATCTCTCTTTCTTGGTTTATCTTTTGTGGTATAAGCATTTTTTTTATAGGGAAAATTGACCGTACAGTACCTAACGTTTCAGCCATTCTAAACTTTCAAACCTCAAGTTTGAAAATTTTCATAACAGTACCAAGGCTTTGACCCCAACCGAAAAATGGTACTTGAAGACTTTAACTCAATTATGAAGGCGGACAGCTAGCAATTTTTGAAGGATATTTTCATAAATTCGTATCTCTACTTTTCTTTTCCCTAACCATATTTTTCATTTTCCTCTCTCTCCAACTCATCCTCATGACATACATAAACCCAAAGTTTCCTTCTTGATAGAGACACATAACCAATTGAGTTGCAATTTCATAATCAATCCCAAAAAGAAATGAAAACCTTTTTTGTTTATCTAAAATTTCATCTCTAATTGATGATTTGAATATTTTGAGTTGCTAAAGTTTCAATCTTTATCGAAAACGATTGGGAATTTTTTTTTTTTTTTGAATAAAAAGATTGGGAATTTGGAGAGTGAGAATTGATTTCGAAATTAGGGGTTTTTGTGAATTGAGAAATGAGGGTGATCGTGAGATGGTCACACCGTCGAGCAGGCCTTCCACAAATTTTCCTTTCAAATTGAATCAAAGGAAAACAAACAAAAAGAGAAGATAAAGAGCCTCGACCTCCCGAGTCTGAGATTGAACTTATTTGTATATGAGGTGGAGGAATTAGTTCAGAGAAATGAAAAGGACAAAACTCATCCCAAATCAAATGACCATCATCTCTCTCTCCATCCATGAAAGGTATGGCTTATACCCAATCTCATGCCCAGAGAAAAAATCATCAATTCCTATATTTGGAAATCTGAATCCTACCCAGCGAAAGCTAGACATAGCTTTGGCACATTCAAAGCAAACCAATTAAGAGAGGAATAGGTCCCAGAAAAAGAAAATTACCCGTTCAGATGTGGAAAGAAAGAAATCCAATTTCCATATCTTTGATTCTTTTTTTCTTTTCTTTTTTTATTTGTCAATCACACGGTGTTCTTAAAAACTTCCTAGGCCCAGAGACTAATTCGTGTTCGGGAGATCTTGTCAGAACTCTTCATGCCCCCTGGCCACCAAGAATATATTGAAATTTAACTCCAATAAGCGTCGGCGGGATTCGAACCCGAGTGTGGGAGTTCCACACCTGGAGGCTCATACCAACTCGATCACCTGTGGTGATTTCATATCTTTGATTTTTGATTACACGCATTTTTATGCGCGTAATTATATTCTAAATACTAGAAATAAGCTAATTCTCAAGTCAATTATTATGTAATTAATATATTTTTATTTATTTTATAATAAATAAGCGGAGTCATATATTTCAGAAGAAGTTGTGCAAAAATGTAACAAATTGAAGTCATCGACAAAAAGATGAAAAGTCAACAATAATCAACGGGTCAATGCAAGTTAATATGTGAAAATTATTGGTTGAGCTTGTAAAAAGCAAAAGAAGAAGAAGAAAATTAAAGAAAAGAAAAGATGGTATTAATTAGTTATTTGATTAATTAATCCTTGTTTTAATTAATTAATTAATTGATTAATCAAAGATTAATTAATCAAACTCAGCCAAATTGCACGGGTAGCAATCAAACATTTAAACCATAATTGTTTAATTAGCTTGAGGCAATTGAAGGCTGCGGGACCATCGCTTCCTTTCTCCTCGTCCACTCCCCCTGTCACGTGGCAGGCCTTGTCTCATTTCTCAGTCTCAACTATCAGCGGCCACCAATATAGATTAATCTCTCTCTTCCTCTTCGGCGCACACAGCCACATTTATCATTCATTCCCATCTCTCTCGCCCATCACCTCACACTCTCATCTTCCCTTCATTTTTAATCTTATTTTTGGGATTGGACATTTAAGGCTTACGAGGAATCATCATCAAGAGCACATATCTTAATTTTGGGTAGTTAAGTGAATAAATTGTTTGGTTCATACTAGCCCATACATAGGAGCGACCAAACTAACTCTCCCCTCTTTTCCTTAGTATCTATTTCATAATTTTTTTATACTTTTGTTGATGAATTCTTGTGTGGGTAGTGAGTAGTTCAAATTGGTAGTCATGTTGTGAAGTCCTAACTCATCTTGTATAAATATTGATGCTTTACTTTTAATAAAGGACATTACTTCGCTAACCAGCCCTGGTTAGCTTGGGTTGACCACGGCCAATAATAGATCGACACGTGTATGAAGTGGGAATTGAGGCCAAAGCAATGAAGAGCAGGAGATAATAACTCCTTAGCCCGGCCGATCAAAACGACGGCGTCACTGGCCTTCAACCCGACGACTCTGAGCGGCACGAAGGTCTCGAGAATGGAAGCGCTGCTGGTGACGAGATCCTTGATGATGAGGTAGACCTGGCTGGGCTTGAAATCCTTGACCAGAAAAAGAGAGAACTTGACGAGTTAAAGCTTACCGGTGGAGTGATTGACCCAGGAGAGGACATCAAAGATGAGTTGCTCGGTCTTGAGGCGCGAATCACGGCTACCCCACTCGTTCTCGACGACCAATTGAAGCGTCGACCACCGCGATAGAACTAATCGGACCCATTCTTCGAACACAGCCGCAGCCGGCCATGGGGATGTCATGGGAGATGCTGATGCAGGTGGCGATGGGGAGGGTGGTGCCCATTAACTCAAATTTTGGGTTTGTGATTTTGATTTGATGGGTTTGATTTCATTTCTCTCTGTCCCGAAAACCTGAAATTTTGGGTGGATTGGATTAGATAAAATTTTGGGTTTTGTTTTGTGAGGAGAATAGATGAACAAATTCGTATCTTTATTGGAGAATTGGGAATAGATGAACAAGTTTTGTTTTCAGAATTGAGAATTGAGAATTTGGTTAAATTTTGTTTTGTGGTGAGAATAGATGAACAAGTTTGTATCTTTATTGGAGAATTGGAATTGGACTTTCTCTATATCTTGATTTGGCTTTCTGATTGTGCTCTTAGAACTATTGAGTTTGTTTGCTTCTCTGTTCTGTCTATTCAAAACCAGTGAAGGGGTTTAACTTTGCCTACTTTCAATTTCTGATCTTTGGCACAACATTGTCATGATAATTGTAATTAGTGTACTTGGAGTTGTTGACTAAACTTTGTTATACCTGGAGTTTTGCTTTAGGTTCAGCAATTTGGAAGATGGGGACACAGCAGATGAGGTCGTAGCGGGTGGAGGAAGGGAAGGCGGTGATTCGGGTTTGAGAGATTTGGCAGAGGAGATGGGTAGGAGACGATGAGGAGACGCGGAGGTCGATGCAACCAGGGTGAGTTATTATCTCCTGCTTTTCATGCTTTGGCCTCTGTCCCACTTCATACACGTGTCGATCTATTATTGGCCATGGTCAGCCCAAGCTAACCAGGGCTGGTTAGCGAAGTAATGTCCTTTAATAAATGCAATTTTCATTGTGTATGCTTTAAATCCGAATTTATTGGTCCTTAGAAGCATGTTTCTAGGCTATGTCAACCTTTGAAATTATGTTATAGCCAATTGTGATGAATAGATTGATAAATTGATAACTTATTAGTCTTGTTGCATCTTGGATTTAAGTGTGGTGACTATTAGCTAGCTTAATTGTAGCTAAACTTGCTTAGGTCTCTATTATCTTGCCCCTAGGCCTCTAATTTTAGATATTGGGTCTTAACCGGTGTAATGCCTAAGTTAAAGAGTTGATTGTGGCCCTAACTGGCATAATCAATACACCGAAAGAATAATTAGTTTAGTAACGACCGGTACTAGATACAGGACTTAAACACATAGGAAATGCAAGCATTTGTGAAATTGACATCGATATTTGCAAGATAGTTAATGTGAATCACCCGATACTCCTATGTTCTCATTAATTTGAACTCCGAATTCAATTTCTCGCATGATAATTAGTTGTTTGCTTTTATTTTAGTTTGCATTTAATTTAGTTAATTCTCATTTCAAAAATTCCGAACAAAATTCTACTTTTCATTGTGCATAACTCATTTGGACTACAAGTTAGTGGCTTTGATTAGGCTTAGTGCAGTGAGTTAAGCCGAGCATTACCGAGGCTTAGTGCTTTGTGAATATTTTACTTTATTTTATTTTATTTTTATTTTTCATTGTATGCTTTTAAGTTATTCTAGCGTCAATTACCTCGGTTAGATCCAACGCCTAATCCCCAAGGTATGATAATCAAGGTCAAAATATTTCCCTTAGGGCTAAATACTGTTTAGTACCCTGTGGTATGGGCCAAACATCGATTCAGTCATCGACTTTCAATTTTATCAAAAATACCCCCACAATATCATCTTCTCGTCCAATAGGCCCACCCGGCTCAATTCCGTCAATTTCAGACGTTAAGTGCTGACGTGGTATTTCCAACTTATCAAAAGTAGGGCCCACACAGAAATGAAATTTTCAAACTGACCCTGGCCAATTGAATATGGAAAAATCCAAAATAAGTGCTGACGTGGCATTTCCAACTCATCAAAAGTGGGGCCCACACAGAAGTGAAATTCCAAAACTGACCCTGGCTAACTGAATATGGAAAAATTCAAAATAAATTCTAGACTTTGAGGTCGGGGAGACTCGAACCCACCCCAACACATATGAAAATGAAATCCCCAACCACCAGACCACTTGCATGGTATTGGTATATTGCAAACAAAAATAACATATATTGATCTATAATAGTTTATAAAAACACTTTGTTGTCGTCACTCTGAGTCCGGAGCTTACCGTCGGAAAAATTGCAGTCGGATAATCAAAGTAATCACTAGCAACAATATGATCAGAAAGTAGGTCCACTTTCGGGTGTTCTTTTGGTACACCCTGGCCTTCCCCAGCTGCTGCGTCCCACCCCTTGACGAAGGAGCTGGTTCGCTGCACGTGGCTCTCGATGTTGTCGAGCTGTTCACCCTGGGCTTGGACCAACGTCGCTATGTCCAGGAACACCTGGTGCAGCTCCTGCATATTCTTCTCCATGTCCTTCACGGCGTCGTGCCGTTCTTGGATCTCGTTGATCGTGTCCAGCACCTGATCCCGCCCTTGCTCCTAGATCGCCTTCTGTAGAAACGTTTCGCTCTGCCCTATAATCATCATCGAAATCACAATCTCAATCAGCCAAATTGAAATGACGAATTTGCCATTATGGAGGGTATGGGAGGTGGGTGGAGAAGGAGATGGAAGTGAGGAGATAGGTGGAGAGGGAGATGGGGTCGTTGGTTTCTGGGTCTTTCATGGCAAAAGAGGAGGAAGAAGAGGAGAGGAGGAGAGAGGTGGGTGGAGAAGGACGATGACAAAGTGTTTTTTTAAAAACTATTATACAAATATATGTTATTTTTGTTTGCCATATACCAATACCATGCAAGTGGTCTAGTGGTTGGGGCTTTCATTTGCATATGTGTTGGGGTGGCCGTGTTCGAGTCTCCCTAACCTCAAAGTTTGGAATTAATTTTAGATTTTTCCATATTCTATTGGCCAGGGTCAATTTGGGAATTTCACTTCCGTGTGGGCCCCACTTTTGATGAGTTGGAAATGTTACGCCAGCACTTAACATCTAAAATTGACGGAATTAAGTCGGAGGGACCTATTAGACAAGAAGATGATATTGTGGGGGTGTTTTTGATGAAATTAAAAGTCGAGGGACTGAATCGATGTTTGGCTCATACCACAGGGAACTAAACAGTATTTTGCGATTCGTACGTTTGCGAGAGTTTATGCATCAAGTTAATTCTCTTTCTGAATTCATGAATAATCATTTAGAAGTGAAAGGGATGAGTTAGGGACTCAAGAGGGTGAAAGTAGACACGTGTTTCTCAATTTCATATGAGCCATTCAATTTCATTAAATTAATCTAACGGTTGAGAGTTTACAGTCCGCATTCTTTTGCTTTTGCGGATGTCCTCTTCACATTTTTTTTTTAGTATGGACTGGTGCGGCTGCCCTCAAACCTTGATTAATGAAATTGCAGAATACGAGGAGAGGACATTGAGCCCGAACCCCATATTACAATAAGCATAAGGAGAACATCCTGAAATAATATCAGGACTTTCCACAAAATCTATGTATTCTAAGAGCAGATGCATCGGAAGGGTAATTGGGTGACCAATTGCTCACAAAGCCCAGATTGATCGATGCACCAATCCAGAATTAGTCGACCAATTGATGGGGGCCCACGCAGTCAGGCGATTGGGTGACCAATTCTCGGTCACTCTCTAGGTCAGACAATTTATAGGGCCCAAAGTGCAATAGTGGGTCCATTCCCCGTAAATTGGCTTTAATTTTGGAAAAAAGTTGCGTGAGAGGTACCCGTTAGACAAGTTGAGAATAAAGCCTTCAAACCACTCAGGCAACCACTTGATCTGATCAATGTTTCAACAATAAAATATTTATTTATGACTACTTTTTTGATTCGTATTAAATATTGTTAATTATTTTGTCAAATGTTACCATTCAAATTATCATAAATATTTTTTCATTATTAAATGGATGTATTAATTAGTGTACCATTATTATAATTTAAAAATAACTAATAAAATCAAATTGTAAGCTTAATTTCATTCATAAATAATTAGATTGATTAATTAATATTGGATTGGCAGGTAAATTGCTTTCTATTGGTGCATTGTGCAAACCAAAGGCTATTGCCGATTTTAGATGAATAGTGGATTGACAGTACTAATTTAGTTGGCAAATTAGCAATTGCCCTTGATTCATGGGTGCATTTGCTCTAACAAGCACCAATTAGCAAAGAGTGCACGAATGACTACTCATTTACTTTGACATAGCGGTGACATGGAAATTATTCTATGCATCAACGGTGTAAGTGACCCAACCCTTATAAAATAATCTCAATCCTTGATATTTATTATCAACTTTATTTATAAGGAGACACCGATTATAAGTATAAACTATAAAGAACTTCACAGAATTCTATGACAACAACAAATCAAACTTACATCAATCCAGAGAATACGAACACGGGGAGCCGAGCTCAATTGGAGGTGGCCAATATATCTGGGATCCGGAACCGCCTGGGGAGGATCCCAACTTCTGAATGCTACGGTCCTCTAAGTTGAACACAAAACTCTCTGGTCTAGTTACTTCTCTAAGAGCAAGATTAACGTCATTTTCATCTGAGAAGTAAATGCAATTCCCTTTGCACCCAGCTAATTCTTCAGCCAATACAGAGAAAGAGCAATCTATAGCCAAGAAAAACGCTTGACCACCCAAGCTTTCCACTTCAACCCATCTGCCCAACTCTCCATCCAACAGTTCCAGCTTGTAAACCTTAAAATCAACTACCTTGAGTTCACCAGAATGATATCTCCGGTATCTGCCACGACGACGAAAGCCCAAAAAAGAAAAATCTAACTCAAGACCAGTCGCTTCTTGCTGATTCTGTTCTTGATCAAAATACCTATCGACCACATAAAGCTCTCCGCAAGACTCCACCAAATGCTTCCTCCCACCTAAACCAACCAATTCCGACGAAATTTTCACCATCACTTTTGAAGACACATCAATCCTAAAAACACAACCCAAGCTATCCACCACATATGGCTGACCCTTATAAACAAATACATCATCAAAAACAAAACCTCCAATATTACTGAAGTTTGTGAGTTTCTCATCTCCACTCTTAGCAAAACCCAAATTTCCTTTATCACAGATAACCAGAATTGCACAATCAACAATCTCAGGAGGCATTAAAATCACTTTCTTTAACACATCAACAGAACCAGAGCCACGGATGAATCTCAGAAAATAGGATTTCCCTAATTCGATCATTTTAAACTCCAACAAATTGAAACATTCCGGAGACAACGACGAGTCGTTTGAATACCTGATTCGGCGGGAGGTGATAGGATTCCGAAGAAGCATTCTGTCGCACTCTTCGACCTTGACCAACCAACCTCCAGACGACGACGACGACGCCGCCAGTGATGACGTGGAGGGGCTCTGGAGGAGGTAGACGGTGTTTTGGGAGAGGAAGGAGGTGGGTCCATTGGAGGATGGGAGAGGGAATTTGGGTGGAAGTGAAGGGTGGAAGCGAGGCAAACAAGAACGCCATGAATGGCAAACGCTGCGGAATCGGAGAGACTCGATGCGGAGCTTGAGCTTTTCCCCGATCAGTGGCCAAAGTTCGACTGGAAGATTGGACCAGTCGACGGTGTCACCCATCGAGGCCCTCGTGGTTCTGGTTCTGGTTGTGTTTTTTTGGCAAAGTGGTTCTAGTTGTGTTGACTAACTGTAATCTGCAAGCTATTAATTAATAAAACAACGGCATCCAAACTCCAAACCATAGAGTGGAGTGCTTCCTCATTAGTGTCAATTACAATGTTATATCAGCCGTCACATTTTGACCCAAATGTGAAGGCTGATATAACATTGTAATTTTGAAGACTGATATGTCAAATTTGCAATAATAAATTTTTTAGAATATTTTATATGTTAAAAAATTTTCTTTTCTTTCTCCTCTTCTCTTCCGTGCATGCATCATGGAGTCGTGGGTTGTTGTTCGCAGACTCAAATCCCACTGTCAATCTTTTGAAAGCTTTTGATTTGAAACCATAATTCAATCAACCAAACCCAAAAAGAGAATTATTAGACTTCCAAACATTTTCTTTGCATCTGCAATCTGAAGACAAAAAACAAATCGGAGGTTCATCCATATATATCCAACAAGTGTGATGCTTTTGCTCATAATCCTTGTACTGGATTTATACCAGTATCCATATCCATGCATTAATTAATATAGAGGTCGATCCTTACCTTTTAATACTTGCAGATATAGAATCTTTTCTAGTGTTCAAATTGTGAATATCAGATTTCATTCCTCTATCAATTAGATTAGACGATTTATTTCTAGCATGAGCAACTCTTCAGTACAGTTATTATGCAATGTATGTGGTGAGGTAGGCTAATCAGGAAGTGAGTGGAGTCCCTTTTTGAAATTTTATGGGACATACTGGACAATATATATGAGCATGAAATTATAAATGTAAGATTTTGATTGGTGAACGTATTGTATCACATGACACGACAGCCTCATTCAAGATATTTTTCTATGAGATTATGACACATATAAACACTGTACATTAAATTGCATCATTACACAACATATATATTGACTTATATGTACACCATATCAAAAATAGGAAAAGTGTAGATTAAATTACACGTACAATTTGCCTACATCTTAGTACATCAAGCATATGAGCGCATATTAATTGGTAAAGTGACTTTACGCAATTAAGTCCTACTTTGTCATTCTTTCTCCTAACATTTCATAATCCACTACTAATATATCGTTATACCTTTCAAACCCGTCCAACTTAAGACGAATCCAAAATCTCTTTTAGAAAACATCACACGCATATGCAATGTATATCTCCAATAAACCAAGTCAGACTACTGTAGTAGAAGTTACTTAAACCTAAAATGTAAAAAAATTCAAACTTAAAAATCTGATCACTCTCCAATCTTCAGTGTGAAGAAAAATACCATTCGATGAATAAATTAGAGTTAATTACATATAAGTGCACATTTGAATGTTTTTTTAGCTATAAGGCCACAAACTAATTTTTTCCCTCATAATGCCACTAGATTAAAAATGGTGTTATATTTTGGATATAAAAACTAACATATTTACATAAATGCCACTAGAGTAAAAAGTCAACAATCATTCTCTCCCCTCCTCTCCGGCGAGGTCTCCGGTCAACTCTTGCCGACCTCCGGCCAACTCCGGCGGGTCTCCGGCCTACCTCCGAGCGAGTCTCCGGCCAACTTCCGGCGACCACAAAAGCTACTGTCACTAACATAAAAAGCTACTGTGGCCAGCAACAAAAACTACACTGATGAGATTTCCGGCAATCTCCGGCGAGGTCACAAAAGCTACTATCACTAGCAATAAAAGCTACTTTCACCAACAACAAAAGCTACGCTGGTGAGATTTCCGGCGAGGTCACAAAAGTTACTATCACCAGCAACAAAAGCTACGCTGGTGAGATTTCAGGTGAAGTCACAAAAACTACTATTACTAGCAACAAAAACTACTGTCACAAACAAGAGCTACGCTGGTGAGATTTCCAACGATGTCACAAAAGCTACTGTCACCTTCAGCACCAGACTTCATTTCAACATTTCTTGGTTGGTCGGATGATCTCTTGGTCAATGAAGGCTTCAGTACCATGATTTTCGAAATGTACTACTGCAAATGCAAAAGGGAAGAAATTTGCAAGAACAAAGATACAATAAAATATTAGTATTTGAAATGCAAACTAAAAACAACAGCATGCTTCTACACCGCAAATGTGGCACTCTTTATCAACTAGATAATAAAACACAAACAATTCAAAAAGTTACTGACATAAATGCAGAAAGCTACTATGACACAAGTACAAAGCTACTTGACTAGTAATGAAAAGCTACAGGTAAGATATTGATTGCATAAAACCAACTTATTATCTATGTTGATAGTGTAACACAAATCTCAACTTGAAACACTAGAGATATGAAATCACAACAAAAAGAAAATTGAGTTTCATACAAAATTATGATTTTCCAATAAGCTATTGACAAAAGACAACTTGAAATCAATCAAAATGAAAATAGAAAAGTTACTGACATCAGCTTTAAAAGATACTAATATAGGTAGAGAAAGTTACTATAACTGTGTTGAAAATCCATTATAACAGTTATAAAAAGCTACTGACTTGAGATCAATCAAAATGAAAACAGAAAAGCTATTGACATCAGCTTGAAAAGATACTAACATAAGCATAGAAAGCTACCATCACTGTGTTGCAAAGCCACTACAACTGTTATAAAGAGCTATTGACTACAACAAAAAATAAAAGAATTTTTTGAAGAACAAAGATATGACAAAGGCGTGAATGAAAACACATGAATCTAAAACTCTATCAACTAGATTATTAGCTTCTAGTTTTGACATGAATGACAACATATAGAGTAACTAACAAAAATACACAGTAGGTTTGTTTGACAATGATAGTAGATTTACAAAAGTATGCTAGTAACATTTTCAAACAATATTTATAAATTTTTAGGCAGTATATCAGTTATAGGTTTGTCTGACAGTAAAATCTGAAGCTGATGAATTCCATTTCCAAGACCAACTTAAACTATCAATAACTTCACAATCCTAAAGGTTTCTAGAAAATTGTCAAGGTTAAGTCAGTAAATCGTAAAATTAGCTATTTCTCAAACAGAAAGTCTACTGATATTACTAAAATGCCTCATATAAGTATTAACTAGCTACAATAATCATAATTCAACACACTTTCAGCATCCTAAGCAAGAATAATACGCTAGATACCAACAAGAAGTTCATTTTACCAACAAAGCACAAAGGATAATTAAACTTTACACTCTGCCCATACAGTTTGTTCTAGGACAAAACATACCAGGGGTCGCTAATCATCACATGAATCCTTGTTATTCAGCTACATTTTTAGCATTAAACCCGAACAAATGCAGCAGAAGTAATTTAAAATTCACATAACGAAATCATTCCATCACATTTGTGTGAGCCCCGGAAAAATATATCGAGCCTAGCGGAGATCGTACGAGAAATTATTCAACGATCTCGATAAATGTCAAGATGCTCGAGGAAATTTTCAGGAATTTTCATAAAGTGAAATCCTCAATTTAAGAGTTGGATAATAAAGTACACGACACGATGAGTTCGTGGAAATTTTCGGAAGATTTTTCGGACACCCGAAGTGTTTATAATGAATTTCTGAAGTTTGGAAATTATGGAAATTCATTTAAATAAAAAGAAATTTCTGCGGTGCAATCTTGGCCATCCATCCATCCACTGCTTGATCGTGGCCGTTCACTGTTATTTGGACAAATCTATATATATAGGTGTTTGATCAGATGGAAGATCCAGAATGATCGAGAGAGAGAGGGAGCTCTCTGACCCGACACCTCAACCCGGTCGGCACTACACCGTCAGGCCACCTCCGGCAGGCAAACGGACACCATCTTCTTTGTCTCGCCGTCGCCAACAGCCTCCTATCCTTGGATTGTCCATGCAACGATCGTGAACGGAAAATCGAAAGCGAGAAGCAGCGCTTGCTCCACCGGTTCTGTGGTGGTTTCCGACCACCGTCTGGGCTGCCTTCGGTATAGAACTTCCTCCTCTCGCCTTTCTCTACACGCTAGATTAATTATTCTTTGAAATTGATGGGGTTTTGACGATTTCGTTTCTGGGTTTGGTCTCGGGCTGCCGTGTTCTTCGACACCGGTGACCTTCCCGGCCATTCTGGGCTTGGTTTTCACCTTGGCTGCACTTGTGGACCAGAAATCAAGAGGCTTGCTGGGTTATTGGTGTGAAAATCATTAGTTCATCACCATTCCAATCTCGGCAGTGAGTTCTGGGGACTGAGTTTGGATCGATTGAAGTTGATTTCTGATTTTTCAAGGTATCCCGACCTTGAATCAGAAGCTATTGAAATGAGTTTGGTTTAGCTTAGTTGAAATTGGAGCTCCTTTGGTTATCGATTTGGTCAGTTTGTCCTAATCTGGGTGTTTGGAGTTTATGCTTGAATTAGGAATTAAGTTTGGAGGAGTTGATTGTTTGTATGTGCAATGAACTGTGGAGTTGTGGTGGAGCTCGGGTTTGTCTGGTTTGTGTGTTTAGCTTGTTAAGTTGTTGTAGTTAGCAAGCTGGAATACATTTTGACTTGTTAGTGGTTGCTTGGTTGAATGGGTATTGTGTTGCATGTTTGATTTGTGGCTGTTGTGAAAAGAATTTGTGTATTGGTTGTGGAATAATCGAAAAATGGTCAAGTTATAAAGCTCGGGTGTCCTTAGTAGAGTTTTTGGTACACCTTGTATGAAAATTTGAAAGCATTGGGTGTCCTTAGTAAATTACTATATGCCGAAATTGCTAAGTATACTCCAACTTAATTGTTGACAAAAAAAAAATTGGGAATTGTTATGACGTTAGTTGGCATAAGCTTGATGTGAAATGATAACAAGTAAAGAAAAGGAACTAATGTATTGGGTGGCCTTAGTAATCGGGTGCACTCAATATATGTTTGGTCGATAACGTAACTTCAAGTCAATATTCGATAATTTATGTAATTATCAAATCTACCTCGATTGGTCAAACATGGTCAAATGGTCAAATGTGGTCAACCCTTGGTCAACTCCTGGTCAAACCAGGAAAAGTTGGGGTTGGACGATATATTAATCGTTGAGATTTCGTTTAACTGTTCAAAAGTTATTAACTATCAAAATGTCGGAATCTAGGACTCCAGTTACCCGAAGAACAGAAGGTTCGCGACTCTCGGAGTACGTGAGAGAAAGCGTCGGAATCCAGGTAGGGATTCAGGACTCTCCTCGGTTGGTGATTTTTTTTAATATTTTATTAATGTGATGCATGATAAGTGGTATGGGTTGGTTATGTAAAATGCAATGCATACTAACCAATCCGTGAGAAAATGTGTGATGGCTTGAGAGCGAAGGGTGGCTCTGACTTCTTTGGGTTCGATCCCCTTAACCTCCGGAGGGTTAGTTACGCCGGTCGTCCGGGTATTCCGATGGTAATAACGGGCCTGGTACGTGTGTGTAGCTAGGTAGTGGACGCTCTCGCTACGCTTACCTGGTGATAAATTAATTTGAGGTAAGGTCGTGTAGTGGGTCTATGGGACCGGCCATAAGGTAATACTTGGTTTTGGCGCCGTATTTATTTAAGCGTCATGCATCGGTTTTCAAGTTGAAAAACATTAAAGTTTGTCGTTCTTTTAAATATTTGAATATGTTTTCATACTGGGCAGCCCAAATATTTGTTTATTGGTTTTGAGTCTAGTTGAGGTAGAGTTCCTGTTGAGCAGCGAGGACAAAAGCTCACCCCCTACAACAGTATGGATGCAGGTACTGTGCACTGGTGACGGGACAGTAGCGGACGGAGCTGGGTGTGCGGAACAAGTTCGGTAAATCATTATTTGGATGCTGTTTTAGATTCTATTTCTCGAACTCCGTGTTTCAGAACTTGTGGTTATTTAGCATCGGGTCAAATTTAGTTGAATTCTCTTTCATTGAAATTCATACCTCGTGTGATCCTTATCCAAGTACTGGATGAGTGAAATAGATTTCAGCAACTCAAGTTTTTCACCTCAAAAATATCGGTAGCTTCCGCTGTGTTTTGCAAAAAAATTTCTAACAAAAAACCTAGCGGTCCTCTAGAATGTGAATCGAGCTTTCGGTTTATATTTTAGAGCCCCGCGGCAATGTAACGTGCCCAAGCTGGTGAGGTGCGGTTTGGGGCGTTACAATTTGCTTGCATTTAAGAAAAAGAAAGAGTCCAAAATCAAGATATAACTCTTCTTGAAAATGGCTAAAACTGTAATAATAGAAGTTGAGAAATGATTAACCATCCATTTAAGCATTCTGTTGTCATAATTGCCTCACGCCCAACAAAGTGTTTTAGTGATTTCCACTTCCAAAAATCAACTGAAACTATCGTGAACTATCAAAACAAATAGCACCAGAAACCTTTAAACCCTAATTGAAAGGGAAGTGAAAATTCTCAAGTCGGTGCCGGTAAATTGTCAAATTAACTATGATTCATTTCCAAGAAAGTACGAATCTTACAATATTACTTAGAGAATCAAGCGAAAACCTCGAGAAACGCTAAAAGAAATGCAAAATTAAAAAAGTTGTACTGACCGGAAAAGCCGATCAAATCCTCGCCGGCTCGATTCAGATGGAGTACAAGTGACCTAGGTTGAGAACGAACGATTAGTGAATGATGCAAATGATGCGAGTGAAGGTCAACTCTAGAATTGCAGAATGACGAAGTCCTCCTCGGAGATCATGGTGTTGCCGGCAGTCGGTCAGATCACCTCTTTCGGCGAGACGTTGGTGATGTCGGCCAGGTCGGCGAATTGCGCCATGGCCTTCCGGAGAAGAACGACGCCTTGATTCAATTGGAGCTCAAACATGGCCGGAGTCTCGTTGGACCGCCATGGGGAGTGACGGAGCCTCGTCGCTGGCACTGGAAGATAAGATGAGAGATCGGGCTAAGGGTCTGGCTCCAGCGCCAGTCACCAAGGCATCGGCTCTTAAATCACCGACGCGAAGGAGAGAGAAGAGAGAGAGGAGAGAGTCAGAGAGAGAAGAGAGAGAGATAATATAATTCTAAAGCCAGATAATCAGTTTTGTTTGGTGAAAGGACAAAATCGTCCAAGTTGAAATAATTTGAAAATGTAAGTGGCCTTATTTGTATAAGAAAAACTATGTGGCCTTATGACTAATTAAATATTCAAAATGACACTTATGAGTAATTTTCTAAATAAAGTATTCCTACCTCATCGGTCTTAATTATATTATATTCGAGGCCATGTTAATCACGTACTAGTAAATTAGTACTAAGATTAGCATATCTGGTGGCAGCTGTTCCAAGCTAGCATATCGGAATACAATCTACTATCGACATACTCTAGAATAGGACTAGTGACAGAACATCCTGATTTCATCATGTACAGGTAGGAAATTAAGGTTTCCTCAAGGGTGTTGCTTCTAAGATTAGGCGTCGCATATGCATTTAGTATTCATGCATGCACTTCAATACGATCCCAATAATTCGATTGGAGTGCGGTGATTGTGGATGCGAAGGTCAAAATATGGGCATAAACAAAAGCAATGCATGTTCGGGGTCAGCTCAAGCAGTGAAGAAAGTAGGTAATGGGATTTGATTCTCCTTCACATAATGTAATTAGAATATATATACATATATAGACACACACACACAGCTGGGAGTAAAACATGACATATGGCTCCGATTAATTTAATTGGATTATCTACTTGCATTAGTTTGTTAAGGAGTATATGGGTAGGACTCGTCTTATCAAATCTTGGCTTCTAGAACTTTCCATATTTATTTATATTTCTGATTCTCATATATAGGAGCGAGGTTTGTTATCGACTAGGTATTTAGGGTTTTCTTTACCTAGGCCTACAACGGTGGTGGAGAGACAAATCCCAGACGAATTGATGAAGAACATCCTAAAGCACCTTGACCTTAAGAAAGAAATCCATGTCAAGCAAGTTCATGCCGTCTACTTCTATTCCTCCATTCAAGCCAGCACCGCCTCAAGGCCCTCAATTACCCTTAACCTTTTGGATCAGGAACGTTTAGACCTTAGAACTTCCAGCACCATCATCGAGTCTGTAGCCTTTCGTTTTGTACCTCCGTATAGATCTTTCAGCACCATCGAGACTGTAGTCTATCATGTTGTACCTCCAGGCTCCGGCCAATGATGCCAACGAAAGGAAATTAAAAGAAGGTTGGCTGATTAGATAAGGTCATTCTCCTCATTCCGACCAAAGGGAATAAGCTTCTTGGACTTTGGCGTATATGAATTGGCAAAGCATCATTTCTTAGGATGTTATGAGGGTACGTAAGAGTTTTTATAAGTTGGTCGGAGGTCCTTGAATCTAGATGTGGTCATGACAGTGAATGAAGGAACATTATAGCTGTTTGAGCCCAAAAGTATTTTTGGCAAGATCTTTTTAGGGAATTTAGCATAGCTGGCCGATACCTGCTGCCCAAAAATAAGCATACTTGGGTTTGTGTTACAGCTTCACCCATTTCGAAATCCATGAGGAAAACGAGCCCTTATTGGAATCAGGTAGCGGAGATTGAATATGAAACTTCAATCAATAATCCTTCTATGGCAAGGAACAGTCGAAACCCTAGGATATAAATACCAGGTTTCAAGGACGAAAAAAGAACAACTCTTCAATCAATCAAACAGATTATCAAAGTGTCTCTAGAGCAAACCTACTGCAACCTAGTTGCAAACCAGTAAAGCAAGGGTAACGCCCTCGCAACCCAGCGAAGCTAAAGTCACGCTTTAGCAAAC
This sequence comes from Rosa lucieae, assembly GCA_024704745.1. Classification (NCBI taxonomy): domain Eukaryota; kingdom Viridiplantae; phylum Streptophyta; class Magnoliopsida; order Rosales; family Rosaceae; genus Rosa; species Rosa lucieae. The sequence goes on from CM045493.1 coordinate 9,278,694, forward strand.
CCTGTGCTTTCTCCCAACTTCCCAGTGATTGCTCTGCTTAGTCTACAACACTAAGTATCGATTCGGTGAACGCAAGAGATCACAACCAAATCCCTTACCCGTAAGGCAAGGCAAGAAGTCCTTTTCAGGAAGGCAGAGAAAAGAACCTGGTGACGAGTTGGTGCTCTCCTCGTCCACAACGTTTGAGAAGAAGTCAGGTCAAGAGACTCCCCGACGACTGCACCCAACGGTGCTGGCACGTCTGCGCACTCAAAAGAGATAGTTTGCACCCATAAGGCACATGAGATTTTAGATGAGATGATAACCGCGAAGATGGTGAAGACAGATTTTGGAACCTTCCCTCGTCCAGATCAGCTGAAAGGAAAAAAGTATTGCAAATTCCACAATTTGTGGAACCATAACATAGCTGACTGTGTGAAGCTGAAAGATCAGATTCATGTGTGTCTCAATAATGGTAGTTTGCAGGTGGAAGCTCCGGCGACCGCGGCAGCGCTAGTAGACCTGAACTCTTTTTCTGACACCGGGGTCAATATGGTCGATGTGAATCAGACCAAGAAGAACCAGAGGAAACCAACCCTGGATCTTACTACAAAGGGTCTAGAAGAAGATAAGGATGAGGTCCCAGTAAAGAAGAAGGCCAGACCTGTCAGCGAGGCTTCACCAGTGGTCTTATGCTCGCGATGCAAGGAGGAATGTGGCATCCAAGTCTCCTATGAGGAGGTCGAACAGACGTTTCTGTCACATCCCAATTTTTTTTTTTTTTTTTTGAGATGCAACTCATACTCCAATCATGGCAATAAATTTCCAAAATCGAAATACGAATAATTGGAAAAGAACGATACTAGACAAGTTTCCGAAATTGAAACACAACGTTTATTACAAGACTGGTTTACACCAACAGTTACAACAAAATGACAACTATATTCCAAGTTCTTGTCCAGGAACCCAAGCATGTATATTACATTATTAAAAACACCCTTGTAGTAAAATAACTTCAAACTTATTTATTTGTCACCTGCAAAAATGATAAAAGGGGTGAGCATACATTGCCCAGTAGGAGAAATAAACCTCTTTGAAAATCATAGTTAGAATAGTAATAATGAATGGATGCAACTACTATCTATTCCTGATAACCCACATTGCAAAATAAACCGAGTCTACATGTCCAATACCATGTATTTTACCACGAAGGTGACTCAGAGTATTCAACAATGTGAACTAACCCCCATCCAAAGTCAATCCCCCTAACCCTCTTTTGCTAGTCATCTTGTCAATTCCCCTTTCGCCAGTCCCAAATTACCCTTTCAATATCTTATACTAAGTGCACATTAACAAGTGGACATACCTGGGATCTGGCACCTGCTGAAGTTATAGACTCAACTACGCAAAAGATAAACCAACATACTTATTCCAATAGCTTATTCACATTATCATCACCACCCTTATACTTCATGTCTTATTGATGCATCAAATACTTTGAATAAGTAAGTGTATTGACTATTCAGCTACACCAAACAAACAGAAACAGAGGATATAAATGCATAAAATCATGTAAACGACCATCCAATACAATCATGTAACAACCATCCAATGCAAACATAGAGACTCCCCAAGTTTTTCCCCTTTCTCGATCGATTTTCACGTTAAGTATCCGGATGAAAACAAGTTCCTATTGCAAGAATAGAATTTATTAGTTCCACACACAAAGAATTAAAATAAAACTCAGCTAAAATATTAAGAAAATCTGGGCAATGAGTTATTTTAACCAAAACAGGTTTTTACTTGACAAGCAGAAATACTGCAGTTTTCTGACCCAGTCACATTAACGTTAAAAACTGTACAAATCTGTTTAAAATCTGTTTTCAAGGTCTTCTAACGATTTGTAGCTGACATCCTAAAGAAACTCTCGAAATTTGAATCACCTGAAATTTTTTTTCTAGAATTAGTTATGAATTTTTTTAAGTTCAGCTACAGTCCCACATTTTTCTGTAGAAACTGCTACTGTGTGGTCTTATGTTTTAATGTACTTTCTACAACTCCAATTTGTGTAAAACTTTCAATACTAAAAATAGACTTTCTAAAGTGTCAAAATAAAAGAAACCACACTTTCAACAAGGCTTTAAAGGATGAGTGAAGGTTTTCTAAATTCAACTTTAAAACTGCATATGTTTCCTACTTGGTTCTGGACTCATCTCAAGTCAGATTCTATTAATCTATGTCTTCCAAAAACTCTAATGACTAAAGGAAAAATAACAAACCAAATACAAAGTGATTTCAAATTCTAATTTGGATAAATTCAAAGACCAAAGATATAAACTTTTTTTCCAGAAAACTAGTGAAATCAAAATAGAAGATGAGAAAATAATTAGTTTTGTTCTAGTAACAACAACTTTATTCCTAACTGAACTTCATCTCTATTGTAACTTCTTCTATCATCATGAATCCCCAAGTCTTATAATAGCCTATGAACATAACCCAATTTCAAATTGAATTATCCATCAGAACCAACAAAGAACTATCAAATCAGTAAAAAGAATCACACCTGAGTTTTTCTCCACCCTTATAAGATACCAAAACTCTCTCTCTCTCCTCTCTCTCGCTCCTCTCGCATAAATCTAGAAACTCATGAAACTGTATCGAATGCATAGATGGTTCAGTCTATTTATAGTGTCTGGAAAGGAGGTGAAAACATAAAAAGCAAGATAGGTCTAACAGAAGAAAAAATGGATATTCTAATTAAAATCTTACCCATAGAGGTACTAGACTCGCCACCTCCAGATTTCTAGAGTTCCAGCTCTTGATTCTAGGGTTCCAGCTCTAACTTTATAGCTTTGGGGAATCACCAATCTAAAACTTGATTTCCAAGGTTGTTGACACCTCCTACTTACTCATGGCGGTGGCTGGTGTATCAGATGGAGAATAATCTGGGGGTGAGGAAGCCAATGAAGAGACGGGACAATGCTTTGAGTTTAGACGTTTGTTTGATTTGGTTTTGTCGTGGAAATCGTTCTATAGGTTGTTAAGTTACTTTGGGTTTGAGTTTTGGGCCAAAAGCTTTGGGCTACTCTAATTACTTAAACCCAAACGAAAACAAGTAAAATTATCTCTAAATAATAATATTTAAATAAATAGTTTAGCACAATAATTAAAATTAAACTTATTTTTTTAGAAAATGTTAAAAATTTTAGGTCGTCACAGTTTCGTTTTGGCTCTTTCCCGCCAATCAAATGGGCTTCGCCAGCACGAAATTATCAACCCTCTAGTCCACGAGCAAGCGAGAAGATGGAATCACCACCATCCCCAAAAGATTCCAACTTGTTCAAGAAATTGAAAGCTGCCGCGGCCGAACAGAGCCAAGAGGAAAAGGCTAGGGACAAACACAAAGATATCCTGACCAAGCCATACATTCCGCATTCTTCGACCTCTTCCATCAAGGAGGGCAAGTGGTACACCAGGGAGAAGGGGAAGGCAGTAGAGATCAACATTTCCAAGAAGAGGAAGCTACAGCGCAAGTTTGGAGAGGCCAAGCGAACACTAGAGGCTCTGGATCAGGGACTGATCAAGCCTTTGCAACTGGTCAAATCTCTTGAACAATATCATAAGGAGATGGAGGCGCTAGCGGCTAAGCCTTTGGTGGCTCCCTGCAGCTTTCCATTTCGGCCAATCAGCTCTACGTTGGCATTCATCAACGGAGCGTGGTTTGATATCATCGGTCTCAATAATCTCACGCGCCACTGAATAAGCGAATACATCATCAATAATGATGGAGCTTCTTTCCCACGTCTCACGTACACTAGTGTAATTCACAGAGATCTCTACGTTCTCAGGGATAGGTTCTGACATTGAGGCGTCCCCCAATGATGTCTCTTGGACATAACCATAATCCGGAACATTCTCATGAGATAGATTTTGAGTATCGATGATCAAAGGAGACATAGTGGGGACAGACCACGACAATCCCTATCATTCCTGTTGAACATCTGTGTTCTTATCTCCCCCGAACGATGGGAAGACTGTCTCATCAAAGTGACAATCCGCAAATCTAGCGGTAAAGAGATCGCTTGTCAAGGGTTCAAGATAGTGGACGATAGTTGGAGATTCATAGCCAACATAAATGCCCATTCGTCGTTGTGGACCCATCTTAGTACGCTGTGGCGGTGTAATAGGCACATAAATAGCACACCAAAAAATGAGTAAGTGCGAGATATTAGGCTCGTACCCAGCCACTAGCTGTAACGCTGTGTAAGATTGGGTTGTAATGGGTCGTAGACGAATTAGCGTCGATGCATGCAATATTGCATATCCCCAAGCAGAAACAGGGAGATTGGTGCACATAACCAATGTCCTTGCTATCATCTGTAGTCGTTTGATAGGGGCTTCTGCTAGAACGTTTTGGGTATGAACATGGGAACTGGATGCTCTACATCAATCCCCAATGACATGCAATAGTCATCGAACGTTTTCGATGTAAACTCCCCAGCATTATCAAGTAGAATTGACTTAATAGGATGGTCAGGGTAGTGAGCCCGTAGAAGGATAATCTGGGCGAGGAGTTTAGCATAAGCATCATTTCGAGTGGACAACAACGTGACATGTGACCAACGTGTCAACGCATCAACCAATACCATAAAGTATTTAAAAGGTCTGCATGATGGTTGAATCGGTCCACATATATCCCTTTGGACTCTCTGTAAGAATGGAATGAGTATTTTAGGGTCCTTTGCGTAGGACTGTCTCGGTCCTAATTTCCCTAAGGAACAGGCTTTGCAAAATGAGAAAGAGGCCTTAGAGGTAACCAATGAGGATTTTGGTTGGGCCGGAGTGTCTGTAGCGCTATTAGAAGCAAAGTGTGTGACTACATCTCTTATCATGGAGTTGGAGCCATGGGAAATAGGATGTATGGCTCATCATGAGGGACTTGGGCGGCCCTATGGCGTCCCAAGACAGCTGCAATGTCAGATGCTGCGGTGGCTACTGTCTTACTAAGTCCTGGAATCAATTTTCGATTCTTGCTTCTTCTCACTATGAAGAATGGATGTCCGTGTGAAGTTTTTAGTATATGGAGCATCATATCATGACCAGGATGTCCTAGTCGGTCATGCCAAAGCCATTATGTGTTAGAATCCAAGAAATCTTCTCTTATCACATTATTGGATTCAATTGGTCGAATTGTAGAGTCCACTAGATTGACATATGAGCTTCTCTAAAATGCGCTTTCGTCTGCAATCATTAGAGGTAATGCAAAGGAACTCTTTTCGATTCTCAGTATGCGTTTCCGCATGGAATCTGTTGGCTCTTATATCTTTAAAGCTCAATAAGGTTCAATTTGCCTTAGGAGTGTAGAGAGCTTCAGTGACTTTAATCAAGGTGCCATTTGGCAATAGGAATTAGGTCATTCCATGTCCTTGAACTAAACCTGATGGCCCAGCCATCGTAGTCACAGAGGAATATGTAGGCAACATCTCTAAGAATAATTGCCTATGTCGTAGAATGGTGTGCGTAGTCGTACTATCCGCAAGACATTGTAGTTCATCCATTCCTAAAAGAAAAGCTCATAATTAAAAAAAAAAGAGTCATAAAGAAAAGAACTCAACTTTTATTAATAAGCCAAACAGAATTACATCATCGTTTCTTTGACCAAAGAAAATCTAATCCAATAAACTAGCTAATGCAAAACAATGGTAGTCGTCTAACTCCTTTTTGGTAATTCCAATGCAAATGTGACCTGCTGAGTAGAGAGATGTCGGTGGAGCAAAGCTCGCTTCAGTACCATTTATCTCAAAACCTTCCTAGACATCATACTTACATTGAGTATGCCTACTTTGAAGAAAGACTAATACCATTGGCATCTACTACAAAAATAATATGGCAATTGCCTACATCTCTTGGAAAAAAAAAAAAAAAAAGACTTAATCAAAATCGCCAGTTTTTGGGTCTTGATCCTTGTAGTTTTCCACCCTTAGATCCAGATCGCTATCTTGATCTTCTTGTTCCATGAAGTTTGCCTCCCTTGCTTCACGATACGTCTTGTATGCGTTTGCAACATTCTGGGATGCTTTACAAGCTTTGGCCCAATGTTCAGTTGATCTACATCGAAAACAAACATCATTATGGTCATGCTCCCTTGATCGAGGTGCCTTTGGGGCGCAATTTGGATGACCATTGTTCTTAGTGGCGTTACCACCATGGTCGGAGGCTCCGCTTCTCTCTCTTCACACGATGACCTCCACGGGTCCGTGCACGCCTCTCTAGGCGATTTCCTTCCTCTTTAGGGCGAGAATATGGACCAGAACGTCCAGAATTGTCTCTACTCTTAGGGTTTAGCTCCTTATGTCCTCCCTTGGGGGCGCGACTATAGTTAGACTCCGGAATAGACTTAGTTCCCACGGGTCTAACATTATAGTTCTTCACAAGAATATTGTCGTGCTTTTTAGCTACGTTCATGGCGCCAATGAGCTCATGAAACCTTGTGATAAGTCCTGCATTCACATCAATCCGATAATTCTTTGAAATCATCAGGGCAGAGACGGGGAAGGTAGAGAGAGTTTTCTCGATCAACATCGTATCAGTTGTGGCTTGGCCACAAAACTCCATCAGAGACTTGATACGAAGAGCTTCCGAGTTATAATCAAGCACATACTTGAAATCACAAAAGCGGAGGCTATGCCATCGCACTTCTAAATCAAGAAGCAGAGAGTCACAAACGTTGCCAAATTGCTACTCAAGTTCTACCCTTAGCTTTCTTGGGTCTTCCCCATTGAGGTATTCACTTTGGAGCGTGTCATTCATGTGCCTTGTCATGAGAATGATGGCTTTAGCTTGATTTGCTTCAAAAGCAGTAGCTTGCTCAACGGAGAGCACGTTCTGACTAGGCTCATGGATGGCTTCCAGAAGTCCATCAGCCTTAAGATGTTGGCTCACATCTCGGACCCACCTATGGTATCCTGTGCCAGTTGTCTCCAGTGGGACAGAGTTCAACTTGTTCAGGTAACTCATCCTAAAAACCAACACAAGATTAGGGTTAGTTTCGGAGCGAAAAAGGCTACCATGAAAAACTATTAAATTTCTGAGCGTAGTCGCCTCCAAGAAATTAGGGATTTTCTTAGCATAGTCGCTTCCAAGAAAATCCGATTTCAAGAGGAGTTTTGGATTAGATTGAAACAACGATGTATATGGTCGATCGTTTTCTTCTCAACAAACTCTAAGTTTGGATGACTCTACAAGCTCCAAGCTTGGAGTGAGCACGAACCCCCACAGTTCGGCTATTTGGTCTCCCCTATGAAGAAGAAAGGGGGGTAGAAGAAGGGAGGAGGTTGCAAGTCTCCGAGAAAAGAAGAAAAGAATGAAAAAAAACTTCAAAAACGGAACTTTTAGAAAAATTTACCTTGAAAAGTGGCTAGAAATTTTGACCGGAAAAAGTTACTGTAGATGGTAGGAAAAGGGGTCACCAGAGGTCGCCTGAAAAGTGGTCGGAAACTAGTGGCCGGAGCTAGGCTGGGCTGTGCAGGGGCGCTGCAGGGGCTATGCGGAGGCTGTGTAGGAGCTGTGCGGAGGTTGTGTAGGGCTCGTGCATGGGCTGTCGGCAGATGCAGCAGGGGTGTTGGCAGGGGCGCAAGTCTCGGCAGGGGCTTGTGCTGGACTGTCGGCAGGTGCAGGCACAGGGCTCGGCAGCTGTCGGCGGGGCTCGCAGGGGGCAGGCACAAGGCAGGGGCCGATTCGGATTTTCAGACTGCAGGTTCAGGGAGATTCTGGCCAGTTCTGGGCTCCTTGGGATTAGGGCTTCGATATATGGGGTGGTGGTTGCCAGATTTTGAGGGTTACGAAATTAGGGTTTTCAGGGTTAGGGTTTCGTGCTGATAACGTGTTTTAGAGAATCAGAAATTGAGAGAAAATTGTTGTGTATCCTCATTGATAATAGGGGCCTCTTTATATAGAGGATTACAAGACATAGAGTCTAAATCATACAAGGAAAGATAATCTCTAGATTATTCTAAATTAAACCCTATTACCACTAGGTCAAGTAACCTAGAGTTTGGGCCAAACACAAATTTGGATTTTACTTGAACAACTTCATTAATAATGAAATGATTACAATTATTTGTGGATCAATAACCTGCAATAGCACCAACATGGTGACTCTTGCAAAATTATTATCCCAACTAGACTTCACACTGAAAATTCATACTGACAAACTGATGAAGCCATGATGGCCCTGACTCTAAACAAATTAAAGATTGACTAACTTTCAAAGCTTCTTTTGCAAGCTGGTGGGCAACTTTATTGCCTTCCCGTCTCACAAACTTACTACTACAACTAGGAAAAGACAGCAATAAAGACTTGAATTCATCAATTAAGTGACCTTCAGAACTTAAATCTTCCTAATTCTCATGTAAGGTATTAATAACTGATAGAGCATCACCTTCAATTTCAATGTTGGAGAAGTCGACATGTGCAGCAAACCGAAGACCATGTAATAGGGCTAGAGCCTCCACAGATCTTGGAGGGAGGTTTCGCACTTGTGGGACAGCTAATGCACCTATCATAATTTCCCGATGATCTCTTAAGACAATTCTCAGGCCACAGACTCCATTTTTCGAATCACAAGGCCCATCAAAGTTCAATTTAATATTTCCAGGTTAAGGTGACTAGTCAACTCTTTTGACTTTGTGCCACAATCACATTCTGTTTCGGTCTTCTTGTATTCATATGGTTTAATTGCCAATCTCCAGCTAAGCTTAACAACTCATTGGGGCCCATAGTTTTCTCTCCATGTCGATGCAGGTTTCTGTTCTTCCATAACCACCAATACACATAACAAAAGAAAGCAAACTCACTCTCAGTAGAAGTAGACAAAACGCGCGTGATGTACAAGGTCAAGAAAGGATGGCTCCTGCTAAACTCTGTAAACCCTATTTAGAAAAGTCTTCTTCCACACTTTCTTTGCATTCAGACAATTTCATAAGACATGCAACACGGATTCCCTAGGTTCTCCACACTGCCAGCAGCACTGATCGTCTAAAATCCTCCTCTGTTTCAGATTTGTTGTACATGGCATAAATTCCTAAATTTCTCTCCAAATAAAGACTTGGACCTTATGAGCATTAATACTCCATATTCTTCCCCTAACCTCCTTACTTCTATTGACACTACCACCTGCTATAGAACACTGCAAATCTTTTACAACCCAATAACCAGACTTCAAACTATAGACACCCTGGTTGGTATAATGCCAAACGAGTTTATCTGGTATACTTCTCAACCCCAGGGGCATACTTAGGATCATATCAACTTCATGAGATAAAAACCTTCCTTTGATCAAAGGAACATTCCAAGCACCGGAAGCGGTAAATAAAGATTCCACCTTTTGATGCTCCAACATACGAACTAGACTAATAACTTTGAAATTTACCGGGCAAGGTAGCCAACTATCATCCCTTATACTTACTCTTCTCCCATCCCCTATCCTCCAACTTGTCCCCCTATCAATCACCTGCTTTCTCCACATCAAGCCCCGCCAAATAGCAGATGGAGTACGGCCCAACGTTGCATTAAGAAAACAAGTCTCTAAAAAGTATTTAGCTTGAAGTAAAGAACTTACCAAAGAATGCTTTCCCCATAATATCCTCCAAATCATTTTTGCCAACATAGCTTGATTGAATGCTCTCAAATCCCGGAAGCCAAGACCACCTTCATCCTTCATTCTACATAACTTATCCCAACTACACCAGTGAATACCTCTCATGTCACCACCATAACCTACTCACCTTAGATTGAAATATTTTGCACACTCCAACAGGCAACTGGAAAACATTCATGGAATAAGTGAGAATAGCTTGCTCTATAGCTTTAATTAACACAAGCTTACCCGCTTTTGAGAGGAACTTTCCTTGGTACCCTTGGAGATGAACATCTAATCTTTCATTCAACTTCTTGAAAACATCCTTCTTGTTTCTCCCAATTGTTGTTGGCAATCCCAGGTACTTCTCATGAAAATCAACTAGCGGTACATCTAATATCACTTTCACAACATTCTTCACATCCTTAGAGACATTCAGTTCGAATAAAAGGGTAGATTTTTAGAAATTTATACGTTGCCCCGCTGCACACTCATAGGGGAGGAGGCATTGTTTCAAGGCAACACATTCTTGTACCGTTGAATTAACAAACAGAAGACTATCATCAGTAAATAACAGGTGTGAGACTCAGGGTGCAGTAAGAGCCACTCTAACTCCATTAATAAGAGTCGTAGAATCAGCATGATGAAGAAGCCCTGACAACCCTTCAGAAACAAAGAGAAAAAGATATGGAGAGATTAGATCACTTTGACGTATTCCTCTAGTTGGTTTGAAACACACCACCGGTTATCCTTTCCAAAGCACCAAGAAAGACACCAAATTAACACACTTCATTATCAAATTCACCCACTCTTCCACAAACCCTAGCTTCAACATAACAGCCCTCAGAAAACCCCACTCCACCCTGTCATATGCTTTGCTAATGTCCAATTTGAGGACCATTTTGAGAGTCACCGTATTCTTCTGTACTCTGATAGTGTGAACAGTTTCAAACGCCACTATTACATTGTCTTGGATATTCCTTCCTGGTACAAAGGCACTCTAAGTACAAGAAATAATCTCCGGTAAAAACTTCTTGAGCCGGTTAGCAAGTGTCTTAGATATCAACTTATAAGCAATGGAGCAAAGACTAATCGGTCTAAATTCCGTTACATTCTTTGGACTGGAACACTTTGGAATAAGGGAGATCAAAGTATGATTAAAATCACCAAAATCCTTCCCTTAATTTAACACCCCTAAACAAAAGTCACAAACTGAGTCTCCCACAGCAGACCAATAAGTCTTGTAAAACAAAGCTGACATTCCATCAAAGCCCGGATAGTTTTGTGCTGCCATATGCCTCAAAGAAACTTCCATCTCCCATCTTTCAAATCTTCTCAACAACTTAGTATTAACCTCATCGGATACTCGTCGTTGGATCTTATCCAGGATCAACTCAATATTAGCACAACCCTCAGTAGTGTATAACTTCGTGAAATAAGAAATGAACGCATTTTGCACATCATGTAACTCCTCACACCAATTACCATTTTCATCTGAAATTCCTTCCACCCTATTTTGCTTCCCACGACTTTTTGCATAAGCATGGAAGAACTTGGTATTTTTGTCTCCCTCCTGCAACCAATCTATTCTAAATTTTTGCTTCCACTTAGTCTCTTCCATTTCAGTATACTTCTCTAGTTCGGTTCTAATTAGCTTACGTTGGCTTCTGTCTTCCTCTTTCTGAACATCAATCGGAAACTTCTGTAGAGAAGCATTGAGTTCTACAATTTTGTGGGGTACATGTCCAATCACCGTTTTATTCCAACAAGATAACTCTTCCACGCATTTCTGTAACTTTTCTGATCTTCCCAAACCTCTTTAATAATATCACCACACCTTTCTTCCTTTACCCATAAGTTTTCAAATAAAAACCTAGGGCTGGGCACGGGCCGGGACGGGCCGGTTAGTGACTGATACCGAGCCCAGTACTGAAAATATTATCCGGGACGGGACGGGACTACGGTTTTTCAAGGTTGGTACCGAAGGTACCGAAACCGACCGGGATTGGGTCGGGCCCGGGCCCAATTCGGGATACCCGATTCCTTTTTCTTTTCTGTTTTTCCCCACTTTTCTGTTTTTCCCCCACACAGATAATCACATTATCTGATTCAGACTGTGGATCTGAATGAACTAATTCAGTAATAATCCACTCAACAATACTATAAACAAGTGGAAACCAGAACAAGACCACCCCACATCATTAAGACGAAATCACATTATGCAGAAACAAGTGGTCAATTACAAACAGGTAAAAACATGGATTTTCTATAGTACCTTGAGCAGTGTATCCACGCTCACAACGATCCCTGAGAAAAGGAAAGTCTTGCGAACCAAATATACCATTCTAATACCAGAAAGAATCATCATTTTGCTTGATCTCAACCAAGTCCCGAACTCAAACCACAAGATTTGCATCAACGTAGCACAGAATTCAAGTGGCAATTTCGATATAAAACATCACAATTCACAAATCTGAGGCCATAACAACAATTTAAAGATCCGTCTGATAAAATAAAGAGAGACCCGTAGCTTGTAATAGATCCAAAGGAACGAAATTATGAGAAGAATTCAGTAACTCCTGAAGAAATTGGAAACCCTTGCGAAAGAGGACGAGATACTCAACCCCAGATCTTCAACCCTCCCTCCACACCTTCGATTCTCCTCGATTTCAAATTCAAAATCAAATCGATTTCATACGGCACAGATCGAACAGATTAGCGAGTACCAAGCCTCCTTGATTGTTGATGATGACGAAAAAAGCCACGATTCCGGGTCGGACTGCTCCAAAACGAGCTCCTCCTCGGTTGTTTCGGATCTGTTCGAAAGTAAAGTCGAGGATGGTGCTTGAAGCCTTGAATCCTCACAATAAAGTAAGGATTGGGGATCGGGCTTGCTGTGTGAAGGGAAATTGGAAAGAAATTGGGGATCGGGGATTTAGATGAAGAACAGAAGAAGAATTTGAGAGTGGAGAGTGGAGAGTAGAGAAGAGAGTGGAGATCGATCGATGTCTTTGGAAGTTTGGAGAGTGGAGACTGGACTAGAAGAATTGGGGATCGATCGGCTTAAGGCCTTAGGCCGTTTAGTTTAGGTCTGTTTTGATCAAGTGTGGTCATTCCTTTGTGTTCCCACAAACTACCCAATCAAAACCAACCAAGTAATATAAAAAATTAAAGATTTAATTTAATTAATTTTACCGGGACCGGACGGGATCAATCGGTTTCGACTAACCTAGTACCGGTACCGGGCCCGTTTCCACGGGACGGGCCCAAATAGTAAATTTCAGAATTTGGTCCCGGCCCGTACCGACTGATTTCGGGACGGTTTCGGAACGGTACCGAGACTTCGGTTTTGGATGCCCAGCCCTATAAAAACCTCCGCTTCCCCCTTTGTTTTTTTGGTAGGCCAGCCCCCATCAAGTCAATGATAAGCGGCAAGTGAAACTAATGTAGCCTAGGAAAAGCAGTAGCCGCTTCATTGTTAAAAAATCCTCAACCTAGCCTCTCACGCACCATACCATTACTCCATGTAAACTTTGGACCCGAGAACTCAACTTCCTGTAAAAAAACAATCATTAATGGTTTGATTGAACCTATCCATCTGACAAGTAGGCCTTAATCTTCCCCCATTCTTCTCTTCATTATTAGTAATCTCATTAAAATAGCCGAAAACAATCCAAGTCACACAATGAAACAAATATGACAATCGCTGAAGTGCTTCCCAAGAATGATGTCATTCTCCCGTTTCCGGGCTCCCATAAATCCCTGGTAATCTAACCTGCTTACCATAAAGCACAACTAGTACATCAATGAACCCATTTGTAGCATCAATCACCGTAGCTTTCCTTGTGTCCTTCCAACAAAAGGCCAAACCTCCACCTTGCTTCCCCGTTCTTTCCACTGCCCTACAATTGGCATATCCCAATTTACTAAACTTTTCCATAATAGCCTTCTTCTTATTTGTCTCCATAAGGAAAACAAAGTCAGAATCTTGAGAACTCAACGGTTTCTTGAGAGCATTGAATGTGGACGGGTTCCGAAGCCGGTGCACATTCCAACTGAGGATACTTATTGTTTGTTCGGGTCCCACCACTTTAGTCCCCTTCGAAACTAGAGCCTGCTGCACTACCACTGTCCTCACTTTGATAGGTTTGGTTTAACTTTTATTATACTTAAATAGGGTTTGCTATCAGCTAGCAATTAGTTTTGTTTACCTAGGCCTACAGCGATGACGGTGAGACATATCCCAGACGAATTGATAGAGATCATCCGAAGCACCTTGACCTTAAGAACGAAATCCATGTCAAGCAATTTCGTGCCGTTTGTCAACCATGGCGGTCTTCTATTCCTCCCATCAAGCCGCTCAATTATCCTACAGATTTCATAGGACGCTTAGAGCTTTCAGCACCATCGAGACTGTATTCTATCATGTTGTACCTCCGGCCAATGATGACAACGAAAGGAAAAGGGGTTGGTTGATTAGATTAAGCAGAAACCCAAATGGAAACCCAAAATCAAAGTTGATTCCGGCATTACTTCCTCCATTATCTCGGTTCATCCTCTACTTGCATCAAGGCTCTTTCATGGTGCACCGGTCAGACCGGTCCTTATCCTCATTCCGGGCAAAGGGAATAAGCTTCTTGGACTTTGGCGTATCTGAATACTCTTACGGTGTCATCAGAACAAGATTCTTAATAAGATGGTCGTGTCCTTGAATCTAGATTTCCATGCGGTCATGACGTTGAGGTACGGAAGATTATACCATAATAAACCAAGTAATGTCCGTGAGATCGTACTGTATCCAGTACGCATAGATCTGCTATATATAAAGATGAACCTTTTGATGATGTGATTTTCTATCAAGGAAAGTTCTATGCTGTCTCCAAGTATGGAAGAGCTATAGTGCTGCATTCTTCCACGACGAATTGGGCAGATATTGCGTCTCCAGTATTCCCTTTGGGTTTCGACAAGACGAAGAAGAAGAATTATTGGGTGCAATCATTGGGGGAGCTGATTGTAGTTGAGAGAGATGTGTGTGCATTTGTGGGAAAAGGTGGCTGTGTAGACTATATGCTTAAGACTGAAATTAAGTTCAGGGTTTATAAGTTGAATGAAATTAGGAAGCAATGGGTTGAGATGGAAGCTTCGGATTTGAATGATCGAATCTTGTTTGTGGGGGAGGACTGCTGCTTCTCAGTTTCTACTCGAGGCTTCCCTGGATGCCAAGGAAGTTGCATTTATTTCTGTTATGAGCAGTATGATAAATGGGATGGTGGTGATAACTGTAGTGGAATTGGAATGTTCAACTTGGATGATGGAAGGGGGCTGCGCTTAGAATGCCACCCACCCTGCCCAGTGCTAATATCTTTATGCCACCCCCCACTTGACCTAAGAGCAAGTGCACCCGTAGTCAAGAAAAGGCAAAGTCGAGAAGTCAAGAATTCGACCAGTCAAGATACTATTCACTGCCACTGGGCATAGGTTTACACCCGTTGTTTTTCTTGCCCGGTCAACACTATTCATTATTATATAATTTTAGGGAGTCTCGAAAATCGACTTTTTACACATACATAATTTGGGAAAACTTCCTTCATGAAAGTTATAGAGATCGTCGATACGATCTCGTGCATACATGGAACGCAATATTCGGAGTTCGTATGAATTTATTATGAATTTTCGAAATATGAAAATTTTATATAGATAGCAAAAAAAAAATTTCTATTTTATTTCAAAGGACGAAAATTTTTCATTTTTTCATTTTTCCCCCCCTCCGGTTCTCTCTCTCGCAGCTGCACCAGACCCGTTGTTTTTCGTCCGACCCGACCCAGATTTTTCTCCTTCCTCCGGCGTCCTCCTGCCAAGGACCCGGGCCCCCCCGAGGTCGCCTCACACAGTCCTGCCGCTCTGTGGCGTCAAACCTCCTAGAAGCTGCCCCAGGCCGAGATCGAAGCTTTCCAGGCGGAGCAAATCGTTCGGCCGCGTCTGTCTCTTCGCAGCCTTCCTGATGTCACCCACGTTCTCTTGTCCTGTAGCGCTGGCAGCTCCATGACTTGGGCAAGAAAAAAGTCACAGCCTTGCCCTTTTCCTTGGCCTGGGTCATCAAAAGCCATCTTTTGGCTGGTCAAAACACAACCGGTGGAGGAGTGTTTTTGACAATGGCTGGGCAACACATCATCATTCCCTCACTTTGCCCGGGCAAAAGAGCACCGGTGCACTTGCTCTAACGAGAAACTGAGTCAATCGATGTCAATTTTGGGTGTGCGTTTCGAGACACTACAACTTTTAGTTATTCAAAATTTTATCTCCAGATGCTATTTGCTTATTATAGTTCATTGTTTGTTTAATTTTTAAATTTCGGTTTGAGATGCAAGCTTCGGATTTGAGTGATCGAACATTAATGTTTGTGAACTATTTTCACAGCAGCCTCTGTTTAATTTCTGCTAAAATTCCCCGGAATCCAGGGGAATTGTGTTTATTTCTCTTATCCTATTTCTTATGATTTTAGAACTCTGAAAACATCATTAAAGGGATTGGAGTGTTCAACTTAAGTAATGTTACTCTCTCAAGAGCCGGAAGATTTGCCAGGCAGTAATATCTTTCTCCGACCTGAATCTTGGCCTATGCATGCGTGATTGATGCAATCATATCCTGAGCTTTGTGTTTGTTTATTTTCTAATTGCTATGTTTTCTATCACATCCTCCAATTCCATCAACATTATAAATATTTTGGATATTTGACAATCTGAAAAGCAGGTCATCTTTGAGGAGAGGGAATTAGGACATAAAGAGTATAAGACTCTAATTAAGAGGCATGGTGATTGGTGAAGCATATATATATCCCTCATTACAAGAAACAGAATCTAAGTCATTATAGTTCCAACCGTATAATGAACCAACCAGCAGGAGGAAAGGAAAACATAATTTTTAAACCATCCAACAAAACAAACTACTTTCTGAGAAGAGGGGAAAAAAAGAAGGTCCAGATCCAGAAACACCAGTACAAACAGTCACTGTAGGCACTAAAGGACATTCTCGAGTCTTGAGCAGCAAGCACTTTGGTTGAGGAAATCCAGTTACTAAATGAACTTGAGTTGAACACTGCCCAAGAATCAAGCAAATAGTAGGTGTCACAACTCACCAGTCATCATAATCCGGCTTAGATAATCTCTCATTATTAGCAGGCGTCCAGAGACTCATCATCTGAACTCATGATTGTCCATCACAGATCATCATGAAATCAGGGCAATCAGCGTTCAAGGATGAAATGGTCATCTTAAAATTAAAACCACCACCTTAAGTTTTTGTCAGTTCAAATACCCTAAGTCTAAGAAGATCAAGACATCTGGGAATGGCTTGGGTAACAGCTGCTCAGGGTGGTAGTGGTCATCATCATACAGTGGATGCTACATCTTAACGATTTTACCCACTTCATCTATGACTTGCTTAACCAACCAACCCCTTTGGGAGGGGTCATTGTTATTGGCAGGAAGAGGAGGTGATACACTATGCTTCTGCCAATGGTATAAAAATATAAAATATCCTTCTTCGGTTGGAAAGGTTGATGGGCAATTGTAGCATTCAGCACTACAATCAACCAACCATTTGGGATCTCAGACTGACAGATTGCAGAATTAGGGGATTCACTAATTGTTCAGATGCTTATTATGACTTGGACCAGATAAACCACAAGAAGATAAAGATAAAGATGTTATAGAAGTAGGATTATATGAACTAGGATTACAAGGCTTTCAAATGTTTCTTGATTGCATTAGTAGAATGATGAGCAAAATACTTTTGCCTGAGCATTACATATGGGTACCCAACAAATGACAATAGGTGAGCTGGTTTTGAGAAGGAAAGTATCTCATACCACACTTGGTTGTACTCATCCAGTTCAATTGAGAAACGTTCCTCCCCAGCCTGTTGTGTACAAAAATAGTATACCTAAATCAGTCAGAACTCACATACTTCGGGAGATATACATGCTAAAGAGTACTGGAAGGTGAGTAGAATGCACACACCTTACTTTACACAATAGCAAAAGGTAAGTACTACATTCACACAAAATATAAGCATTCAAGTGACATTGTGTCTCCATGTGTGAAAGAGAGATCTTTGCTAGTTATTCTAATTCAAAACAAGCACAACAAAATATGGTCAGGATAAACTTTATTAAACCAATGATCATTAACTTTCCTACCTGGTTGACAATAAGAAGAGAATTTGTAGCCCAAACTATACTTACGGTGAGTACTAAACATGCATCCAGTACATTCTCATAATTGAAGCATTTTTCAACCAGAACTAATACTGCAGGGGATGTGAATATAAAGATGCAGATCACATATTCACATGATCTATCTGCTTATCTGAATATCCAGATGATGGATCCAATAAAATCAGCAAGTTCAACTGTTTAACAACTACCAATCCATCACAGCAGTTATTGATCAAGGTAACTAGTAAGTGATCCTGCCACAATAAATATGAAATTTCAAGTACAAAATTTCACAGAAGTTCTTTAAAAGGAATGTCAATCGGTATTCGCCATCATGTTTGCTTCGGAACCAAAACCATGCAGTAAAATAGATTCGGGCTTTACAATGAATATATTTAACATTTGAAAAAGAACTAACCAGCAAGTGACCTTGAAGAGTACCACCCCCAAAACGAAAAGACGCCATGGACTCTTTACTACTTCTATTCTCATTCACATACACTATCTGAAGAGGCATCATGACCCATGGCAGAAACTCCTTGACACAAACACAAAACTTCACTCCATTTTGAACTGGCGTCTTCGGATCAACAAACGCCCAATTCAATCCAAAATGCCTGCAAAAACCAAACTCAGTCATAACTCATAACATTAAGTCATCCCTCTCAACCAAATGCTCTTCATATCTAGAGAAGCACAATGGCTGACCTCCAATCCTGAAGAGCCCTCTTGCCCTTCTCATAAGTCTCCAAACCTGAACCGACCAAAACGCGGGCATGGTTGCATAAGAAACCATTTTCTGAGAGGCCCTTATCTTCTTGCAGGGAAGATAAGGACTTAGCAGTAGCTCCCCTGAACTTAGCTTCATAGTTAAAGCCACCTGACCTGGTTTAATAAGTGATTAAAGCTTTCAAATTCCACAATAGCAGAATTGAAATCATACAAAGAGCAGCTAATTAAGTCTTGTTTACCTGTCAATGCAAGCCTTTTGTTCCTTGGGAGTTGGGGGAGCCCAGCTCAAGAAAACCATATCTGTCAAATATCAATAACTTCAAAAACTGGCACATATGGAGCAACAAAGTTGAAATTTTTCTGATGGGGTTTGAGAAAAGCATTCAAATTTAAGCAAATGCAAACTAATCAGAAATTCTGAGATCAAAACTACATTTCTCCAGAATGAACAAAGAAAACTACTAATCAATGAAGCGTAAGAATAATTCAGCCAAAAATAGAAGTAATTAATCTTCTCTAAAATAAATAAGATAAAACTAATAACCAATTTGTTCGACCTTTTAGTCTGAAGATGTTGCTCTGGGTTTCAAATTTGCAGCCATGAAATGTTTACTTTTCAATGTGAGGAGAAATCGTAGAAAAGGACCCATACTTCCTTCTTAAACGCCAAGGCCCAAAAGAAAACGAAAACGGCCTAGTCTTTTGTCCTTTGAATTAGGGCATTACTAACTTTAAAAATAAAGCTTTCGGTTTCAAAATTAAGTTACTAATTACCAACCAAAATTTTTGGTTTTTAATCATATCTACCAAATTCGGTATTTCGATTTTCGGTATTACCAATTTTAAAACAACTAATTTTTTGTAATATAAATTAGAATGAACAAAATTAAGTTTTTCAATTTTATAACCACAAACTTTGTATTCATCTACTAATCATAGCTTTCTTTTATATATATAACATCAAATTTTAGCCATTTTCAATAAAACTAAGTTATTTAACCATCTTAGACTAAGGGGGGTGTATTCAATTCAGATTTTAAAAGACTTTGTTTGAGTTTTTATAATCCATGGATTTATTAAATCCACGGATTGTTTAAATTCTATATGGACTCTGATTGATTTTAATGGATTGATTTACTAGTATTTGTTTAGATTTTACAAATCCTTATGATGTTTTTGGTAGGTTAATTTTCTTCTTCTTCTTCTTTAATTAAGCAATGGATGTATGGATCCAACTACAATGCTATATCAATGACAAGAAAGTATGGCAATCTACCATTCTTTATGTTGTGTATAATTTTTTTTTTGAGGGCAACGGAAGACTAATCCATTGATCGAAATCATGACGACCTCACTCGGTCAAGCATGAGGGGTACAAACACCCCCCCCATATTACAATGCAAGCTCATAAGAGTTCTGAAACCAAAAGGAAATCCAAAAAAACTAAAATTCAAAAGAAAACTACTAGCCAAAGCAAATAAAGAAACAAAACAAAACTGCGAGATCCTACATCATCGAGCACGAGACACTTCCTTAACCGCTTTGACGCCTAAGACCCTACTTGGTGTACATCGCCGCCATCAAGCAAGACACGTCACTCGCCCGAAGATGGAAGGGCTCGTCTCCTACCCGGACTGGGAAACAGGCTTAGCCAGCCCATTAGGCTTCTCAGGCATGCCAACAGAACCACCATCAAGGGGCCCCGACTCCATAGACCCAGAGTCATCCACGGTGGCTGACACCGATGCCGCTTTGACTTTGTTTCGCGAACCCCGAGGCCTGCCCTTCTTCTTGTAGACCTTAGGGCCTTGAGACAGCTTCCCACCTACCAAACCTGCATCAGAAAACTCGAACCCAAGATTTTCCGGATGCAGGGTTACCGGCGCCAAAGCCAAGCCATGCTTGGCTCGCTTACCATCCGCAGGAGCATCCTCAGCCCTGGGCCGGCGCATCCCCACCACTTGAGTTTGGGTGGAGGTACCCTCAGTACCAGACAACGCAAGCGCAGGAAGCTCACGAATCTGGACCGGTTTCTTCTTCGACAAGCCAGGGACCTTGAAAGTAGAGATCAATGGAGAAGAGATGGAGGGCTGAACGTTTGCCCTAAAGACAAGGGCTGGAACGATCGGTCCACCAGCCGTTTGTGATCCCTGCTCCGCCCCAGCATCAGCTGCCAACTCGTCCACCCTAGGGCATCGTTGGCCACCATGATTCCATAGCACAGGAGTGGCAGCGCCCAAGGAGCCTTTCATACCTGAATCTTAGGGTTAGGACGTCAGAGGGAGAAACCCTAACCCTACGGTCGAGACGCACCGGATCATGGATGATAGAACAAGCCTAACCCGAGCATCGCCCCTACGCAGCGCCGGACGATCCACCTCCAGCACCTCGCCAATTGTCCCACCAACCAACCGGACGGTAGGTTCTGTCAAAATACCCGGAGGTATGCCATCAAGTGTAACCCAGATCCAAACAAAATCCAACCTCACTGCAGAGAGCTCCGAAAACCCATCGTAGTCATTCAGGAGAATCATGGCACGTGGAAACCCACGGTCCTCCTTCTTTACTCTAGCAACATCCCTGTCATGGGTGAATGTAAACAGAAAACGGTCACCCCTTGGTTGTACCTCCACGGTTCCAGTCAACCTCCACATAGATCTTACCGCGCTCCGGAATGAATCCAGCATCAGCCCCCTGCAAGTATTGAGCCTTCCTACCAAATAGAAATTCCGAGCCAAAAACTCTTTCCCCTGAACTCGGAGATTCCCCAAATCAACTGGTTCTTCTCCCTCCTTGAGCGACAGTTTAGTCGCAAGTCTGGCAGTCATGGATGCGATCGCTGCAGCCATGAAAGTAAGACGCCGCACAACGTTGTATACTCGAAACCCTAACCCTAGCAGAGCAGAGAGAGAGGAGAGTAAAAGTCGCGGTATGACTATTTTATGTTGTGTATAATGATATATGAACAAATAAGAGAAAACTAACGAGCCAAAATGTTACACAAAAAATAAAGTAGTAAACTAATGACATAATTTCATATCTAATTTACAAAAGAATGATGTGTGTATGTATCATCTTAATAATACCATTGAAAGTGAGCTTCATTAGCTGGAAGGATTAAGGCTTCATTAGCTAGAAGGATTAAGGCTTCCAGAGCTATAGTGATAAAAATAAAATAAAAAATTATTAGTTGAGAGCAGAGGCAGAGGAAGATAGTGGGAAAATAGGTTTAAGACAAAATGGATGAGTGTCACCTGTTGAGACCTGCTTTTTATTTATTTTATTTTTTGGGTGAAGAGGTTCTTTATTTTTTGAGTCAGAAAGAATCCATCAAAATCTTTTGGGAAGTGGTTGGATTGTTTTTGAGTTTTGATATGTATAAAAAGCACTATAAAATCCTTCAAAATCCATCATTTAATGAAATCCTTAAAAATCCATATACTTTTGAATATCAGCATATTTGAATGGATAATTTTAAATCTTAATTGAATACATCAAGATTTTAATGGACTGTTTAAAATCTCAGTTGAATACTCATAGACTTCTAAAATACAAAAAAATTTTGTAGACTCTTAATTGAATACACCCCCCTAAGTTACTCAAAATACACGTACTATTAATTAATATAGTATATTGAGTAATGTTCATACTATTATGAAAAATTTTATGTATATTTCTTAATATACATGTATGTATATTGAAAACTATAGTATATAAAACTAGTATTTTGATAATCGGTAGATTCGGTAGTTACCAAAACCAAACCAACTTTTTCGGTAATTTTCGAT
Source organism: Rosa lucieae (assembly GCA_024704745.1). Taxonomy (NCBI): domain Eukaryota; kingdom Viridiplantae; phylum Streptophyta; class Magnoliopsida; order Rosales; family Rosaceae; genus Rosa; species Rosa lucieae. Next base: position 9,301,045 of record CM045493.1, read on the forward strand.
TTCAGTTTTATCGGTCTCGGTTACTAAAAAGTCGGTTTACCAAATCTAAAGTATCAGTTGGTATTCGGTCGGTTTGGTAATTACTAAACCAAGTGGCAGCCCTACTTTGAATCAATGCAATCCATTTGTTCCAGCCTTTCAAGCCTCATTTTCTAAAAGACTTGCTTGTAGGATTGTTTATTGCAATCCTTTAAATTGTTACGGTATATATCTTTTAAGGAGGATATTATAATATGGTCCCGGATTATGATATACGTGGTGGTTCGAGTTAATGTTATTGGCCCATATGACTTGTAGTTATTTTTTATTGATCTCTTAATTTAATTTTCTTTTCACCCCTCCCGTATAGTCGCCACTAAATTCTAGTGATATTATTAGCTTGAACCACCATATGACAGTGCAACGTGTTACTTTGGGACCACAGAATAATTCCACTGTTACCAACTGAAGTTACACTTTTACTGTTAAACAGTTTATTTGTGAGCTTCGGTTCAAAGTGGTATGGTGACAAAAAAAACAATAGACTATCACCACAAGAAGTAGTTTCCAAGAAATGAAGTTAATCCTAACCCGGTGGTGCCATGTCCCACGGCCAAGAAAAATGATTAACATGGTCACGTCTGTCTGCTGCCATATGGCAAAGCTACAGTAAACTACTATGGACTGTTGTTCAAGTAGGCTTTGTGTTTCTATTCAATAACCCCCAAAATTGTTGGTCATATATATCTTCAAAATATCCAAATTTCCAATTGATTTTTCAAGAACATTATAGACTACAAAAATCAAACTCTTATCCGAATTGCGGAGATCGAGTGGCTATGGAAAAAAAGAACTTCCAAATTTAGCTTTTATACTACAAATATACCCTTTTTTTTTAACCATGATTCAACCTTATTTGTACAAGGAGAAACACAAAATTACAGTGTACAGCGGGAATGCCCAAAATAAAACAGCCCATGTAAAAGTCTGAGACTAAAGGCCCGATAGGCCCACTACGAGATGCACCTCATGGAGTACATAGACACAGAGGAATCCACCGCGGGTGCATCATACACCCTCGGGTGATCACTCTCCAATCCATAGTCCATCATCGGACGGTGCTCCAAGTCCTCATCGTGATCATAAACGAAATCAGGGACGTCGATCTCGGTCCTCCTCACGTGCTCCCACAGATAATCGAGCCTGCTGACGTACTTCAGCTTGCCATACACCCTGCCACACCAAAGGCGAACGTTAGTCCCAATACTCCATTACCTCTAAAATGCGCCTATTGATGTAAATCAGTAATGAATTAAATTTTAGTTAGTTAATTTCAATTTCTTACCCTCCGGTGAAAAGGAAACGGCCGAAGGTGGCCAAGAAGAGCCGGGCCTGGAGACCTGGGTGAAGGAAATAGACGGCCTCGAGATTCCGCTTGACGTTGATCGGGATCGCGTCGTAGATTGATCGGAGGGCCGAGATTCCGGGGAAATTCTCGGACCTCTGAACTCCGGTGTGGACGTACACCACCGCGAACGGCTTGTTCTCCAATTCCGGGAATATCTTCTCTTCCAGATACTTCCTCAGATTATCCACGCTCACAATCCGAGCTAAAATTAAAAAAAAAAATCATCCAAAACTCAAATAAAAAATTAGAAAAAAAAAAAAAAAACGAAGAACCGTTGGCAATTGTTGGTCAAACATACATACACATACCTGGAAAGAATTTTGCGATGACGCGAAGGATGGTGCGGCCGCGTTTGTCGCGGCCTTTGATCTTGAAGACGTGGAGCTTCTCGATGAGGGCACGGTGCTCGGAATCGGAGAGTTGAGCGGTGGTGATCATTTCGTGATGGAAAAATATGAGAGGGAATAAGGTTCAGAAGGATTGTGAGGAGCAAAGTGAGAGGAGCGTTAGTTATATAAAGGGTCGGAGGAGGAGGTGGTGGGGATGGGGATGGGGATGGGGGGAAGCGGATTGATTGAGTTGGAGTTTATGTACGCGAGGACAAGAGAGTAATGGAGGAGGTGATCGGGATTCGAGGGAAGAATATTCGAAGAATCTTCGGTTCTTTTTTTTCTTTTTTTTTTGAGCGGGTAATGGGCCCCGCAGGGTGTGTCCGACTCGGACACCGTTCGGGAGTGCTGACCCGGATGAGGTGGGTTTGAATGGCAGTTAATTGAGGGTACGGGAGAATAAACGAATTTATTTTTGGTGGTATTATTATCAAGTGGATAGTCCGGAATCCGGAAAAAATGGTTCTGTGGATTGTGGTGACAAAGGGATCAGCATATGACTTGGTAACCAAGTAGGCAAGTATGACATCATAGGGTTATGATTTCTCTACATAATGTCAGATATATTAGGTTAAATGTGGCCATCATTACCTCCATCTCAAGGAGTTAATTATTAATTTGAAAAGTCATTCATTTTCAGGATTTCTAGTAATATACGTCATAAACTTTAAAATATCAACGACTGTCACACTGACAGACCTACATTGAGGCAGCCCTATCTTGTTACTCTCGATCATTTTTTTCCTTTTTTCTTTTCTTTGGTAAAACAATAAAGCATAATCTATAATATCCTGAATTCTTTTTCAACCTCTGTTTGGTTCATATAAACATTCCGGCCTCGTATAAGCAAAATTCTGTGTCCGCCATTGGTTTGCTTTGTGGAGTTAGGCATACTCGATCTCAAGTATACGAGCACGCCTAAGAAGCATTGTGAGGTATGTCATGGAGCATAAGGGTTCACTTGAACATGGGGAAGACCGGCACCGGGAACGCGGGAGGATACAAAAACAATGATTTGTTTATAATATCTTTGAACAATCATATGTCCTATGTTAAGGCAGCATTGTTCATATGACTAATCATATTACAATAACATAATGTGATTAGTGCTATTTATCCTTAATGCTCAAGTCAAGGCTAGAGATGGTGGCCTGCTGGGATTAGTTGAGTGAATATCATTCCAACTCAGGCTGTGTCAAAATTGGCCTATTTGAACAATGAGGTGTACCATTGCGTATATTGGTAAAATTTGACTAAGGAAACTTCCCAGTCAGGCTTCTAAATCAAATAGTTTCAAATGTACACCTTTTGCTAACTTTATTTATGTAGTCTAGTGACTTGTAACAAATACAGGAAACCACCGGTAACAATATACCACCCAAGGTGCCTAGTTGGTGTGAATAATCATCATCAGCGACAAGGGAAGTTTCTACGATCGTTACGTGTGATATGATGCTATAACATGATTGCTTACTCTATGAGGGTCTGACTAAATTCGTTCAACTCAAACCCAGATGCCTCTGCAAGCTCTAGCAAATCTTTTTCTCCACTCAAAACCTGCAATAAGTGCCACGGTATGTTAGAACCTAATAAATCTTGAAAGACAGGACAAGTTTATGGCGAGGTTTCCCTGTTGGTACCAGCATGCTTTGGTTGATAATATTCAACAATAAGGATGAACCGAATGATCATGTTCAAGAATCTATGATGAGATTTATCACCTGTCCATTGATGACCCAAGTAGGAAAACCTTCAAGTTTGGCATCAATACATGCCTTTGCCATTATAGTTCCCTTTCTAAATCCACCAGGGAAGCACTCAACATAGTTCAATTCCTTCGCTGCTTCACGTCCAAACATCTTCATGATGAACAAAAGAAACAACCAAAGTTCAAAGACATGGCAGGAGTTATTGTAACAAAACCTTATGATTCTAACCCATGTAGTTAAGAACTAAAAAGAAAAAAGTACCTGTTTTTGTTCAACACAATGTGAACACCAAAAAGCGCCATACATTTTAGCACCTATAGCATTTAGATGCTTTGCAAGAGATATAGCAAACGGACTTGATGGTGTTGTTATCTCAGTTGTAAAGTATGGAAGATCAACATCAGATGGGCTGTTAACAAAACAAAGCAACATGGAAAACTATCAATATAAAATTTTCTTTCCAGTTAATGATTCATATAATAAGATGACAACAAAATAACCAGCTTCCCTAATCTACCAGGATGATATTTGCAATCATTCAAATTCATTATATTGACTCTGTGCTTTACACCAAAAGAAAAAATATATATATTCACGAGAAAAGTCCGGTTCCTAAGGTACAGATGATCAGGTATATCAGATCATTAAGCACAAAAGCAATATATTAATTGCTTCTACATAGATAGCCAAGTAGCCCTGCAGTTTATCCCAATACAGTAGACCATTATGAAAGAACAGCCCAGCCCAAACCATATCAATGACCATTGATATGACCGGTTACAGTCTACTTAAACAAAAAAGAAAAATATAGAAGTGGAGCAAAGCAAGTTAAGTAGCAAGGAACCCATTGTTAAGGCTAAGAGCATTAAACCTAAACATTGTTTATGACACACTTTGTATATAGATTTATCTTTCCTTTACATGAAATGTTCATAAGAACTAATCAAACACATCACAACACCTATGTTTATATCTCCAATCTTTCCTATTGATCAAAATACCACTATCATAAAATTTACATTCTATTTCGTCTGTCAGACTAGTTTGATGGGCATTCCCCTGATACTAGAAAAATTTGATTCGGAGTTAACAGGATCATATCGTTGAGTAGTTTGCCAAATTAACATATTCATGTCAATGAAAAACAGAAAAGAATCAGCTAAGTAAATCACCTTGAGGATACAGGTGCACTATATGACCTGTTCAGAGTCACAGCCACCAAAACAGCTATACACACCAATAAACCCGCCTCTTTTTGTACTTTTTCGAACCCTAAATCCTACAGTATAGACCACTGAAAATCAGTTAATCAGGTCATTCTCAATAACAACATAAAACCAAAGAAAAGAAAAACGAATAGCATTCACAGCTGACCTTTAAAGTGATGAAAAATAAGCTGAAGGAGAGGAAAGCCGATAACAAACAATACGAACACGAAGTTCCCGAAAACTGTGTGCTAAGAATGTACAAAAAACAAGCACTAGCAGCTGCCATGGAGGTCGTAGTCCCAAGTAAAACCAAGCTAGCATCAGATTTCCCAATTCCAAAAGGTAAACTCTTTGCAGTCAACAGCTGCACACCAAGTGTAGCAACTAACCCATATGCAAGCATTCCAAACAACGGAAGAGGAACCCCTATAACATCACAAATGAATATCACAATCATAAAAACCAAACCTTTTCTCAAAACCAAATGGAAAATTTTCTTTTTCTTGTTCTGGGTGTTTGAATTAAGATAGCTATGAAGTTGGGGAGTAGCTAAAACGACGGCGTATCATATCAAGACCAAATCTTTATCCTCAAACACACTACCTCTAATGGAAATTTTCTACTTTTTTCTTGCTCTGTGAGTTTGAATTAAGTTAATTATGAAGTTGGGGAGTTACCAAAAACGACGGCGTATTCACTGTTGAGGATGTCGCCGCAACTTCCGCCGCCGGCGGTGGGGCAGAAGGCATCGGAATTCGTGAGCTTGAGGAAGGTCAAGTAGGTCGTTTCGAGAAACCCGATGCCTCCGAGCCCGGCACATAGTTTGTAGGTCAAGTCACTCGAAGACGACGGCGGAGACGACGTCGTTTCCGGTTCGGATTCGGCGTTTTGATTGGGCTCCGAAGCTGAGCATAGAACGGGATGCCGCACAGTTCTCCGAGCCCAACCCGAAGTGGTAGTAAGGACACCGAATCTGGTGTGATTTGAGCGGGGAAGAGATCTGGGAGAGGAGAGTGAAGGAGATGTTAGGCTCAGGAGCGCCAAGGTAGCCATTTCCACTCTCACATTCCACCTCAAAATCTCTTCGCGCGGTTAATCTGGGCTTTGCTGGGCTTAACGGCTACACTATTTGATGTTACCTCAATTTTGGGCCTTGTCTGTGGGAAACTTGCTTATAGCCAAATGCCCAAATCCAAATGAAGGACCAGAGAGGTCCACTCATTTCAGGTGGGAGAGCCCATAACAATCGCTCATATACTTTTAGCGAGCTGTGACATATTGATTATTTGTCAGCCTAGTCAGCCTGATTTGGGATCAAGATTCTCAATATGATTGTTAGTTTCTATTGAGACCCCTCTAATTTTCTTATCTTATCTCTTTTCTTTTTTAATTACCAAATTAGTTATTTATCCTAATATGAAATTACTATTATGGACAACAAATCATAAACAAAAAATTATTTGTCTGCTACTCCTAATTTATAAATGACATAAACCCTATTTTCATATCGTCGTCTATTTAATACGACGACCAGTCTCGAATTCAAGATGCTAAACAAGTGAATGACATAAGGAAATTTTATTAAAATAGTATGATTAAATTCAGTTTACTCCCCTGAACTTTGGGGCTAAAATCAGACTGGTCCCTCTTTCTAAAAATCGATCTCGATGGTCCTTATACTCTCAAATGACATCACCTGACTCCAAAATTTAAAATTTGGTCCAAAAGTGACGTCAGCTGCTGACTTGGAGCCGACAAGGGGGGGCCGCAGTTCAGTTTATCAACCCTCATGGAGGGCAGAATGGATAATTTGGTATATTTTGCCTCCAAAATTTAAACTAAAACCTAATTAACTTACAAATATGGTTGTTTGAGAGAAAAAGACATGAAGCATTCATGCATCAAAAATGGAACCTGACTTCCAAAATTCTCCAGAAAATTGACAATTAAACAAACATATCATAAACCGAAGGAAGAAATTTATACAAAACCATAAATTTTGCATTGAAGCTTGTCCATATTAGCAATAAATAGCAGCCAAATAAATGCATAAAATGTGTTTACATCCAAATCAACCAAAAATAACAGTTTGGATTAAATTGCACAAAATTATAGGGCTAATCATCTATGCAAAAGATTAGACCTAGCAGCCATGAGACACAGCTCATGGTTGCACAAAAACTTGCACGATGCATCTCTAAATTCTAACCTTCGCTGCATCCCTAATTTCTAGCACTCCTTGCATTATCCCTAATCCTCACTGATGACCTTGATAAACCTTGGGAAGCTTGTGGTGCAGAAGAAGCTTTTCCCTTGCTAGAAGCTGCTTTACCATTATTTGAAGTAACTTTTGGTAGCCTTCCCCTGCTAGGAGAAGCTGTACCTACTGCCTTTGCTGTAGCCTTCTTTTGATCCTTCTTTTTCTACAACAATGAGAAGCAAGGATATGTTCATAAGCAAATACACCATTAACAGCTTCAAACAATAATCTGAACTTATTTTACCTTTGCATCTTCAGCTCTCTTTGCTGCCTTAGCTCTAAGTTCATTCTTTGTCTTTTGAGGCTCTTTGGTACCTTTTGCCTGCTTCAAATAAGTTGGTTAGTGTAATTATCAATAAACTAATTCATAAACCCACTAATTTGGATACCACATAACAAAAGATTACCTAAGAGGATGAAGCATCTCCATTGTTTAGCTTTCTCTTCTTGGTACTCTTAGCTGCTCCTGGCTTAGGTGGAAGATGCCTATGACAAGCCTTCACATTGTGACCCAAATTGCCACATCTGCTGCACTTCAAAGACTTTTGAACCCTTCCAAGTTTGGGACCATCTGTCTCCTTCTCAGATGCATCCTTGATCCTTTTGGTCCTTGGCCTACCAGGCTGCCTATTGTACTGAGGTGGGAGGATATGAGTTTCCTCAATAGGGATCCATAGGTCCATCCCATTCACTGGCTTCACTGTATGTGAGCAGATGGCCATGTAGGTGGCTTTGAGGTAGCATGTATCCACATAGTCTTCAGGCTTCTGCCTCATGAAGTTTATAGCAGCAATGGCATGTTTGCAAGGTATGCCAGTGAGATTCTACCTCCTACAAGCACATGCTCTTCTTGTCAGATCAACAACATATTTTCTTCCTCCAATGCTTTCCACCTCAATCACTGGTGTGCCAATACCCTTATAATGCAGTCTGTTGATGACTTAACCTTGTTATTCTCCAAAAGCTCTCTTGGCTTGGGGTAGATTGTGTCCACAACTTTGTTCATCTTCTCTCTCCTCAATGCAATCCTTTTCATCAGCTTCATCCTAATATCCTCAAAGCAGAAGATTACAGGCTTGTACCTTGCAGGCAGGATGAAAGCATTGAAACTTTCACACAAGTTTTTGAGAAGCACATCACACATGTTGAAGTGAGTTCTGCACCAATGCTTAGGTGGTCTCTGAGGATCTACAGAATAAAACCAGCACATGACAACATTAAAGCATGTCCATCAAACCAGCACATCACATTATTGCATATGTATCAAACCACATCAGTTAAGAGTATATTGACTAAAAGTACATACTAGTTAGCCAATTATAAGCTCCAGGCCCCATTTGGTTCATTAATACCTCTTTTTTATAATAAGCCATGGTAGTTGACTTCGCAACTGCCCAAAAGTGGTCTTTTAAGATTTTCCCAGGAAATAGCTTGTTGAAGTTGGTCCACAGGTGTCTAACACAAAACATGTGCTCTGCAAGGGGCATCACATCATCACAAGTTGGCAACAAACCCTTTTGCTTGTCTGAAATGAATGTGTAGCCGTTCCCTTCACCAGTAATATCTAGATCCTTCACCAAGAGTCTAAAAAATCAGTCCCAACTGTCCTTACTCTCCTGCTCCACCATAGCATATGCCACCACATATGTTGTATTGTTTGCATCAAGTCCAACAGTTGCAAGTAGTTGTCCACTATAGGCACTCTTCAAGTGGCATTCATCAAGTCCCAAAATGGGTTTGCATCCTGCCTTGAACCCCATTTTTAAAGCCCTAAACATACATACATTCTCTTGAACACAGGGAGCTGCTCTGAGTTGTTGAAATCACATTTGATGTCTACTGTGGTGGCTGGATCCACTCTTCTTAGTTCATGTGCATAGTCTTGAACCATTGCATACTGCTCTTTCATTGACATTTCTAGCAGCTCCAAAGTATCCTTCTTAGTCTTGTAGGCTTGTTGAAATGACACTTTAGCTCTGATCCTAGTAGCCATGGTCTGTTGAAGTGACTCTGTTGCAAGAAAATACCAAACTGTCACAAACATTACACAAGAAACCATCAAACTCATAGAAACATAAAAAAGCTGGAAGTTATACCTGTTGAAATGGCTAGATTGAGCTTGATCATTTCTGCAAACCTTTGAACTAAATATGGTGTTCTGACACTGGCATTTTCATGCACCCTTGCATATGTGTGCTCTCCATTGTAGGTCTTTATCTACATGGTATTGTCATGCTGTATCTTCGATGCAAACAGCTCAAAATTACAGTTCTCTGCCTTACATATACACCTCAATCTGACTTCGTCATTTTGACAAAAAGTGGTTCCCACCCCTTCTGGATTTCCATCTCCCTCATTCCCCCCCCCCCCCCCCCTTAGAATCTTAGGAGTAGCAAATATCATTCCCTTACAGAACCAAAGGTTGAACTCCCTAAACATGTGTCTTTGACCCTCCACATCATCTGAGTGATGCTCATGTCCTATCAACTCTTCATTTGAATCCACAGCTCCATACAACTCTTCATTGTCTTCATCTAAAGCTTGATTACCTCCTTCTTCTTCACCACCTTGTCTTTCTTGAGTCACTCATTCTCCAGCTTTAGAAGCTCCCTATGCCTGGTTAAGTCCTCCTTCTCGTTCTGTTAACTAGTCAAATAGGAAGTCATCATCTACACCATAACCAACGTATTCTCTCTCTTTTTTTAATGTCTTTTTAAAAGAGAATCAAAAGATTTCACTTCTACCCCTATGGTGACTCGACCCATAACCTGGATCTTAGGTAGTGGATGCTTTAACCACTGAGCTAACACCATAACCAACATATTCATCATCATCCTTGGCTAGGTTATAGTCATCATCAACTGAGTAATCATCCTCAAACCCCTCATTTTCCTCCTCTTCTGCTCTTTCTTCTTCTTCTTGAACCCAGCCATCATCTTCACTTTCCTCTGCTACATCAGATTCATTGAACTCCACCTTCTTCTTTCCCTTGTCAGTAGGATTAATAGTGGGAGCTTGAGAAGCCTGAGTTGGAACTATATTTGCCTCAGGCTCACTGATTTTGATTCCAGGCATACTCTTTTCCCTATTTGCACAAACCTTGAATCTCTTGCCAGGGCTTAGCCTCATCTTCCAACTCCACAATCTTGACACTTGACTTTGGCTTTGTAGGAGAATCTGGCAACTTCTCTATCACAACACCAGATGAACCCTTATGTCTCTCTCCCAAATCAGGCACTGCATTCTCACATATAAACAAGTCCTCCAAGTTATCTTCAAAATTAGGGTCCCTCTCTAAGTGATCAAGATATAGGATCACCAGCAGAACATTACTATGCAATCTGTGTCACTATTGAGCTTGGTCATTGCGTGCTCCTCGCTGCCGATGGAGTACCAATAGTTTATTCTAGTCCCAGCATAATCCCGATTAATACCACTCACCATAGAATCCACTTCCACAATAGAGATTTTGTATTTATCAACATTGTCATAGTAACTGATTTGGCCACCAATGTACTTTCCTTCGAGGTGATTTATGTAGCCACCATAATAAACTTTAACTATGAAGTAATCGGGGTGTACTGCAAATGAAAAACACAGAGTTAGATGCATTCAACTACATTAAATACCAAGAAACACAGTTAGGAAGGTTCCAATCACCAAAACAAGCCAAAAATTCATTGTTTCATTAAGACCACTAAAGCCTTTAAGGACCACTTACAATAACCTACCATTTCCTAAACCCATATTTCAGCTGCCCAACAAGATGCACATGCCCTTTCATATTCAATTTGGGTTTCAACCATATCAGAAGGTTCCAAACCCCAACAATTGGAAACCTAACTCTCGATGTAAACCATAACAGAACCTTCCAAACCCTAAATCTTAAGTAGACTAAAAACCCATCATATGAAACTTCAAAACCCTAAATCTCTAAAGCAATACCTTAAACCCTACATATCAGCAAAACCCTAGATTCGAAAGCAAACCTTTAAAATCTAGTTTCAAACAAATCGAAAATCATTAACATCTTATTTGAACCCAAAAATGAAAACTATCGTAATCGATTACAGAAACCGTAATCACAATACCAAACTCACCGTAATTTGGGATTTCTTCGCCTCCGTTTTCCAAACGAGGTATCCATTCATCAGCACCAGCCATGAGTTCGATTAATCTGGGTTTCTATACGTTAATCTAGGTTTTGATTATGGATGTCAATCTGGGTTTCGATAATTTCACAAGGGAATAGAAGGGAAGAGAGAGAGAGAGAGAGAGAGAGTGTGTGTGTGTTAATTTGTTCAAATGGGTTTCAATTAGGGATTAGGGATTGGGGTTAGGGTTAGGGTTGCCTAATCGAAAATGTAATGGAGGGAAAACGATAAGGGTTTAGGGTCATTTCGACCAAATTGAGTGTATAGCTGCTAAAAGTGTCGGCTTCAAGTCAGCAGTTGATGTCACTTTTGGACCTAATTTCAAATTTTGGACTCGGGTGATGTCATTTGAGAGTATAAAGACCATCGAGATCAATTTTCAGAAAAATGGACTAATCTGATTTTAGCCCCAAAGTCCAAAGAAGTAAACTGAATTTTTTTTTCAAAAATAGTAATAACAATAGAAATAGTAGTATTTATTAAAAATAATACCCAACTTCCACGTTCTCAATTTATAGAACATTAACCCGTTAGTGTTGCAATCAACCCATGAATATAATTGATCAGGGGTGGATTTAAGGGGGGGGGGGTGGTCGGGACTAGGCAGATGCCTAACCTCGAAACTTAAGATAAGTTATGAAAGTCTTTCTGGTCTTAGGGTATTACATAATTCTTTTCTAAAGAAGAGGGCAAGAGGATTGGAATGATACTCTGCACGTCCTTTCTGTCGCTTCTCTCCAATAAAGACGCCGCCTAGTAGTTTGAAATCTTTAATTAGGGATAAGAGTCATAACTAGATTAAATACAATTAAATATAAATAAAGCTAGAAACTGTTCACAACCTATGGGTGTGGAGAAGTAGGTGCTTACCCGTCTAGAAGTGGGTAGTTAGTTCCTGAAAATACATCAGCATCACTATTCTACACTAGGTTAGAGAATTGTGTATTTCTTTAAATATTTTTTGTTTAAATTTTTTCATTTTTAAGATAGCATAAAATTTATACTTTTATAAACTACAAACTATATTTCTCTCTTTGCCCCTTGATAAAAAAATTTCATAATTTTGTTTGGGAGCTTCTATTTATACCTTCAAAATTAGTATTTAGACCTCTTACTTTTTCCAAGTAATAGTTGACTTTGTCAAGTCAACTAATGTCAAATTACCAATAAAGACACAAATAAGGAAAAAAAAATCTCTTCTTGTCTCTACGAACAGTAATAATCTTCAACTTGGGAAAAAATTTCTCCTCCAATGTAACTCTAAAACATATATCGTCAAATGTTATTTAACGTTGAAGTCAAAATTTTCTGAATTTGACTTTGTCTTCGTAAAGTGATAGACTTCTTTGCTCACATAGCTGACAATTTACAAGATCTATCACTGCGCTATAAAAAAAAAAAGGACAGAAAATGGCAAATACAAAGACACCTCAGTTGATGAAACCCAACTCATTCTGAATGCAATCAAACATGTGAACGAGCGGCGACAAAAAGTAGTACTCCAGCACGTTTATATACAAACGCAGCAATGGGTAGTTGTTCACAAGATCTTCCTGTACATCATTAGTGCAGAGCAATTTTATGTGGAACTATTATATAGATATGATGAAAAATTCAACCATATGATATAAATCTATGGAGAATGCACTAGACTCATAGTTGATTATTGTAATTTCCTCCACTATCCCATACATATCTAAAACAAAAAGACGATGCATGTTCATTTCAAGCTGCTATGGAAACAAGTAGGAGAGAATTAGTTTAGGGAGAAGGACACCTAAATGCAATGAAAATAATACTTGGAAAACATATTTATACGAGATGATGAGCAAACATGGTATTGTTGCCTACGCTAACCAAGAGTCAACAATTCATTGAAAAAATGCTAGCACATCTGTTACTCGTATATGGAGGATGAACTTCCAAAAAAAAAAAAAATTCTGCAATTCCAAATCTTCAAAAATTGAAGGAGATCCAACTACTCATACTCAAAAAAAAAAAAAAAAAAGGAGATCCAACTTCTGATTTTTGAAAGTATGAATAAAATCTAAAAAAAGAAAAAAAAGTCTTTTATTGATTTTATTGGACGATGGGCATTATAGGAAAATTAGAGAGGTGTAGATAACAAATTGGTTATTTGTAAAAGTAAGTTGGAGGTCTATTAAGTAGGGAGGTCCAAATGCCAAATTTGGAGGTATGAATAGAAGCTCCCATTTTCTTTTAGTAAGTGATATCCATTTGTGTTCCAATTTTCATGTATGTAATTGCAAAAAGCATTTACATACCCAAAAATATAAATATATTAGATGATGAACAAAATTTAGTTAAACTGTATACAAAAGGCGGATAAATATCTACACCCACACAATACAACTAGCATGCATACATGAATTTTAGGTTTTTTCTGCTGTATTGATACTGCAATGCAGTTCAATATTGAAATTTGGTTGGACTGCTCTTGCCGATATTAATATCATTTGTTTCAATCCGACCGCAATTTTCTGTCAATAGCTTAGCTTCTTCCAGTCTCCTCCTGGTAGCAGCAAAGGTTTCTAAGTGCTTAGAGCATTCGGAATGAAGAAAATGCACCCAGCCCCTGGAAAAGATTATAGTTGAACATTATATTACTCACGGACCCCTTCAGATGTCATCATTGAATTGCTAGTAAAAGTAAAGGAAACGATAGAAAGGACTACAATCAATCCAATTCAAGGATGAGTAATACATATGAGAGGGACAAATATAACAAAAATACATACATACTTTATATTTTAAAACTCCAATTAAAATATAAGAAAATTTTCTTTGAAAACCAATTAAAAAGAAGTCTATTAATAATCTTGCCTTACCTAAGAAATTTTTTTGGATCCGCCACTGTAATTGATTAAACAAACATTTTGATTCACTCTCTAGGAACATAAGAAAAAAAGATGACATCTATGAAGGAACTTGCATGTGTCAAAAAGAAATTCACCTCAAGAATTTCACATGAGGAACACCTTGAACTGGGTTTGCAGTCAATTAATAATTTTTCATCATAAATAAAAGCTATGGAGGTTGAACAAAAATAAAGGATCGACAAAAAAAAAAGTAGAAGGAATATTTGTAAGAAAAATTAATGAATGGAGTTAGGGTGAGTAAATTCACCTCAAAGTTTCTATATATTACAAACTTTCTAAATTTTGTATATAAACAATATAAATAAGTTTATGTTAGTCATTTAAGGGAGGTCTAATGAGCAAATTTGTTGTTTAAAAAGTAAATTTGAGGGCAGCCGCAACCAGCCATTTATTTAAAAAAAAAAAAAAAGGTGGTGTAATTAGCAGACTCTCTATTTGGCTTCTTAGCTATTTTGGAGAGCATATTTAGCTTTTTATATATTTTAGCAGCTGCACTAGACTCCTAAGTGGCTCTTTATTATAACTTTTAGCTATCTTGCTCCTACATATGGAGAGTGAGATGAGACTCTCTATAATTTAAAACATTCATTTTGAGTTATTTTATGTAATTTATAAATACATTTAAACTATTTAATCTTCATTTAAAAATAATATAAACTCAAATTAGCAAAAATAGAGAGCACTGATATAGACGTATTTCTAAAGTGGCTAGCCAAAATGACTTTTGAGCTATTTTGGCTAAAATCTGACTCAAAATGGCTAGAATTGTTAAAGATGCTCTAAAGAGCATAGAGGTCTAAGGAGAAAATTTAGAGGTTTAATAGAAACTCTATTTGTTATAACTCTACACCTCTTCAAAGTTTGCAGTAGTTAATAATCCAAATCTAAATGAGTCGAGCTATAAAGTTAACCGTCAAGGATATTAAATTTGGCTTGATTAAGATAGACCTAGTAATTGTAATTGTAATTGTGTTCAATGTGAGTTTGCTTAGGTTGATTTGTTTGACAACGAGATCAAGTGACATACTAGGCTTAAATTTGTCATAAAGCAATTGCCATTGAAGTTTCGGATGTTTTAAATTTTAGTTTAATTTGTGCTCAACCGTGTGAACCGAATTTAGATGAAGCTGTCAAACTTCGAGCGAGCCAAACTCAAACTAGTAGTACATTTCAAATTCTTTACAGTTTTCATTTCTATTCTTAACTAAATTGGATCAAAAATTAAAAACTCAGGGTTATGGCCGTTATGCCATACTTGGTTGGATAATGTCTAAAACTCCACAAGTAGATGCAATCATGCAATCTTTTTCTGTTTTCCAGTCTTAGCCAGCCAGGTGTACAAGAAGCTTCATGTATTGAAAAATGTGTCAAAGGCTATGGGACTTATCCATGCAAAATTATGTGTACCTCTTTTTTTGGGTCTATCTGAAATTTTTGAAAACAGAATTTATGGATTTTACATACCAGCACCACCTTGGCGTGGCAACCATTGGCCCCCCATCTCTCTCTCTCTGCTCTCCCTGACTTGCTATTTAATCACATACCACTACAACCAATTCGAAACCATTTTCCATATATCAGAGCAAATCTCAAATAATTCATAAAGATGTCTTCTTTGTCCACGTCTTGCTTCACTGGTTCTGTTCTTCGAATCCCTTCTCTTCTTTCTCCTCAGAATCTCAATCAGAGGTCTTTGTTGTCACTAACTGGGAACCCAGATCGAATTCGTGGCAATCGGATTGCATGCAAGAACTTAAACTTCTGGTGAGTAATTACTAATTAGTCTTTACCAGAAAAGATTGTAATGTATAATAGTGTGTTTTACTGATTCTGATTGTTGTTTGGCATTTGGGAAAGTTCGAAGGCTAGTCTGAGAGGGAATTTGGAGGCCACCGGAGTTCCGACGTCGGTGCCGGTGCGTGTGGCTCACGAGCTTCTTCTAGCCGGACACAAGTATTTGGATGTCAGGTCTGTTATGTGATATGAAAAGTCTTATCTTTGATCCTATTCTATGAACGTCTTATGTTTGATTCATTTATAACATGCAAAGTCTGATAATTTATTGTTTTTGTTTTTGGGTACCTGTTGTGTTTAGGACTCCTGAAGAGTTTAGTGCAGGACATCCTTCTGGTGCAGTTAACATTCCTTACTTGTACAAAGTTGGATCAGGTTCAATTTTTGTTCTTCCACACCTTCTTCTTCTTCTTCACTAGTTTGTGTTCTATATAATTTTTTTCTTTCTTTCAAACTTTTGGGTACCGAAGTAGAAAAGTGGTTCAAGAATCAGATGTATTGTTCTATGCAGGGATGTCAAAGAACCCAGAGTTTGTGAAGGAAGTGTCATCACATTTCAGAAAACATGATGAAATTATTGTTGTGAGTTCCAATTACAATAAAACTTTTGCTAATTCTGACGAGATTGTTGTTTGAGCAAATGAATTAGTAAAATCTAGATATAATTAAGTGTTTGATCTCATGGTTACACAGGGATGTCAGCTCGGGAAAAGATCAATGATGGCTGCAACTGATCTTGTAGCTGCTGTAAGCATATTACCTACTTACCCATGAAAGCTAATTTTTAACTTTGTTGTAAAGCAATTACTTTGTGGTTGTTGAAGATGAAACAGATAGACATCACAGTTTGGTTGAACATCAATGTCGAATAACTTGCGTTACCCCTAAAATTTCAGAAAAGGCTTCAGCCAAAGACAGCTTAGTTTATTCATTGTATTTCTCAATCGTTTTTCATCGTTACAATGAAAGAATTGCAAAAATTGACCAAAGCTTTTGTTCTTTAATATTTTTTGCAGGGTTTCTCTGGGATTACAGACATAGCTGGTGGGTATGCTGCTTGGACTCAAAATAGACTTCCAACAGAGTTGTGAAAGAGAAAGCTCGAGGCTGTTGAATCCTCACCTGGGAAACTTAAGGCCAAGAGAAACAAATCACAAATAAAGTGGCAATAGAGCCTTGGAGAAGAAGCATTCATCCAGAACAAAATGAAGAAGAAACATACAAGGGTAATGTCTAATTACTGTAATGCAATATCTGTAATTGCGTAGCTTACTTAGTTAAAGAAGTTGGAGAATTGCATCAAATTTGCATGTATATATGTACTTTATGCGTGGAGTTCACAACTACTAACTGAAACCAGTTGTATTGAATTAATAAATTCAATTGAGTAAGATGGTATCTCAGATTGCTAACTGATGAAATACATTATGGGTGAAGGCCGTGAAGCAACAGACGGTTTGGTATATATACGACGTAACGTTTTGTAATTCTAATGTCATGGTTTTGTTTTAGTTTTCAGCCTTTTGTTTGAGTTACTTGGGACTCTGGCTTGCAAGGAGAGTGCAGAATGATTCAATCTCAAGAATCATTACATGCTTCTGGACTACAATATAATAGTCATCTTGAACTCATATGGCTCATCTATGTCCTAATTAGAACAAAAAGTATGGTGAGGCACAAGTGGTGGGATCAAACTACGTGAAATTTAAGAGGACTTTCGTGGATAGATTGATAAGGTCCACTAAATCCGCCACTAGCACCTCTTTACATACTGAACAACTAGAAAAACAAGAACAACAAACTCTGAAAAAGAAAGCCACTCTAAATAGAAAGGCCTAGAAAAAGATTTTAGAATTATATAGAATCAGCCTGTACTACATTCCATCACCTAGCTAGATTGGTGTTTTTACAAATTATGATGTTTCTCAAACAAACATGAATGCATCATGTATCCCAGATTTTGAAGCTGAACTGATACCGTGCCAAGGCCTTGATCTCTGCATCAATCATGATCGATTCGACCAATTGTTGCGCGGAGGGAGAAAGATTCTAGCACTCTGTGGTAAAGACTGTAGGTCTGAGAGAGTACTACTACTTAAGTCGAACACTCCCACCTGAAACCTAATTTTATCAGAGAAATAAATACAACTCCCTTTGCATCCTGGGAAATCTTTAGCATCAACAGAGAAGCCACAGTGATCACCACCCAAAACCACCAATATCCGATCACTCAAATCCGAAGCTTGCATCTCAACCCATTGCGCATTCAACTTATAGACCTTGAATTTGACGCCACTCTTGAGCAGATTCTATACAACACACCAACCTTTTCTACACTTTCCTTCAACGTACTAAAAGTAGATCCCCGGATGATTCCACCAAACTTATCACCCTGTGTGTCTCACAATCGTGATTAGCACATAACGGAGAAGCAACCACAACCGTTGTCAACTTCAGGGAAGAATCAACCGCTACTGCTCTCCCATACGAGGTGACAGCATAGAACATTCCTTGATAGAAAATAACATCTTCAAATCTACAGCATTGGTGATCGACTTCATAGACATTCACGTACCCTTCTTTGTCACGACCTAATTTTCCATGGTATAACCCTCCATCGTAAATCAGCATGACATCAGGGGAGTCGAGATTCATCGACGTGACGAACTTGTGCACTCCCACAAGCACATACGCTTCTGCCAATTCGAATCCTCGAAAGTCTAATGAGTTCATAACTTCGCCAGCTTGAGGTTCCCTAAGCACACCGAACCTCTGGCACGGACTGTACAGTTTAACCAACCAATCCCTTTTGACTTCTTAATTCGTGGGGATTTTCCATGGCAGGAGATACAAGATGATGGTAGACTGCGCTCTCATTCACGTGAAGGATTTGGTAGTTGTTGCCCCCCAAAATCTTGATGTTGAAGAATTGGAGCTTCAAATCGACGGGAGGAATGGAGGACCGCCATGATCGGCAGACGGCATGAAATCGAGGGACATCGGATTGAGGCGCTTTCTGATGTCCTCAAAAGAGTAGCTGCCATGGTCTTTTGCGGCCTTAGTTCTCTGTTTTTGGTGAAGCAGAGTCGATAGATAAAATTCATATAAGCGCAAGGATTAATTTGAAAGAATTATATTGGCACAGCAGAGCTCGCGCCCGTTATTGCTAATTGGGCCTTTATGCACACAACTCATCCATATTGTTAACCTTCTTAATGCCATAATCTCATCATTGATAATACATAATCTCTAGAAGTTGTTTCTAAGTGACAGATTGCAAAAATTTTGATACAATTTTTTAGATGTTTTTTACTTTAAAAAATCATAAAAAAAAATTGGATCGAAATTTTTCATTTTCGTCAGTTTTAAAATAACTTAGAAATCATGATTTAAAAGTAGGAAGATCCTGATAAAAAAATTAAAACAAGTAATTTCGGTTAAAACGTGTGTTATATAGTCCACGGTTTTGGGTGATTGAAACCATGGTCTCGGACAATTTTTTTTTTCTTTGGAGAAAAGCTCGGTGGTAGGTTTGCAGGGTTAGAAAAACATATGACATATTTTGGTGTGCTCATTCTCACTTGCATTAGTGTGAGCATGAGCGTGGGTGTGCATACCGTTAGCCTTATTAGACATGAACATCACTACCTCGCTTGCATGGACGGGGACGTGCAAGCGAGCCACGGACATCGTTAGCCTCACTTGATATGTCTACTGTTAGTCCCACTTGATTTGTCATGCCTATCATTAACCTCAATTGCCATAAACATCGTTAATCTCACTCGATATCCCCGCCTTCAACCTCACTCGACAAAACAAAACTCGTGCATTAATCTAAGCATCCAAAACAAATGTGAAGGGTCTAGTGTAGTGCAATATATCTACAGAAGAAGTTACCTCCAACTAGGCATGTATATAAATAGTTAAATACTTTATGCGTGGAGTTCACACCTGACAACTACTAACTGAGACCAGTTGTAGAAAGCATTAACGCAATGAAGTTGGGCTGTGATGGGTACGTGTCTACCTGAGATGACTCTTCAACTAAGATATCGGGTATGGGTGAAGATATTAAAGTACTAAACATAGGGTTTTGTATTTTGAAATACGACACAACGTTTTCTAAGTCATGTGATTTTGTCAACTCCTTTGCATTTCAAATTTTCAATCTGTTTATTTATGAGTTAATTGAGACTCTGGGGTTGGTGAAAGCTTAGAAAGCTTCAAACTCACACAGTGATGACAGAGCTGATGGTGGAAGAGTAAGATATTCATCCCACCACGTTCTAAAGTTTCTGACAAAGCACTATCTAAACAAATCATGGTGGTCACATTCTCTTCCTTTAAGACACCTACTCCTCCATTTTGGTCTATAACTGGAGGATCAACCACCTGAAACCTCAAACACCCCTTCAAGACTATGGGAACTTCCGGTAACTGGTTCAGAAGAATCAGAAAAAAGTTTGTGAGATCCTCCGACAGAGATATCATTGTCATCTATTCCAACACCAGCCCAAGCTCCCATGGAGAAGGAGCTGATTATGAAGTCCTCATTCGCGACGATCCTTCATCTACAATGTCTTCGTTCAGAACCAGAGAGAGAATTTTAACCAAGGAAGACATTGCAGCCATCAAGATCCAAGCATTTTTCAGAGGCCAACTTGTACATAACAACATAAACCCAACTGATTGGTTTTCTATGCAAAGTTCTTTATTAATGAAATAAGCGTTAGCAATGTTTGAACAAAAACTGAAACACCCTTTGGTTTGTGATCATCTGAAAAATTTGACAGGCAAGACAAGCATTTCGAGCACTCAAGAGCCTGGTGAAGCTGCAAGCACTGGTTAGAGGAGTGTGCGTGAGGAAACAGGCGCGAGTCGCTATGCAATGCATGCGTGCACTTGTCCAGTTGCAGGTCAAGGTTCGCGCACGGCAGCTCCTCAACGGGTATGCTGATGGCAGATCCATCACAGCTTAACTATAATTATAGAGCAAGACCAAACAAAGGTTTGGAAACTAATAGAATTTTGTAATAAAAGGCTGTGTACTCAACAAAATTATTCTCCTATAAGCAGTTTTGCACCAAAATTGTCAGGCTCACTGAATGCGTTCAAAACTCTAGTAGTTTACTATCAACATGAACTCTGCTCATTGAAGAATGCATCCAGGAAGCAACTGCAATATACCATAAGATCTTGCGTCAATTTGTTTACAATATTCTTTTGATAATGGCTCGGTAGTTTGCCACAATCAGTGGACTAATTAAACTAAGAAAAACCCAGTCCGTAGAACACACAGAAAGTTCAAATTAAAATCTGTGTAGTTGCTTGGGAAAAACTGTACAATGGAAAATGCATGTCTTCACCCTTGTAGAGTTCAATCTAAAATCCATTTTAACTGCTTGGGACATACATAAGTAGAGTTCTCTCATTCCCAATGATTAGTGATGGCCCCATCTCAGCGCTGAGAAAAATGACTTATCCTTGTGTCGGTCTTCACCCTCATTTCCCACCTGTTTTTAAATTATAATATGTAAATATGTTCACGCGGGGGGCAGAAAAATTACAGTTGGGCAAGACAGTACCTCCTTGGCCAAATGTTGAAGAATTTCCACAATCTCAGAGAAGTCAGGTCTTTGAGTTGGGTCTTGCTGCCAGCATCTCTCAAGCACTTCTGCAAACTTTGGGTGAGTATTCTTTGGGATTGTAGGTCGTAATGCCTGACACCAATGCCAATATGAGTGATCCAAATTATTGGTTAAGAATGTAATTTGTGAGAAAATTATGCCAAATCGTATATAATGAGTACCTTTTGCACCACACCCACTGCTGCTTGTAATGGGGTCAAGGATGAGTAGGGGAGCTGAAAAATACAACATAAAGAATATTATGTCATTGAGAACTGCCGGATATTTGAAGTAGCCAGGGAAACACATTGATAAGCAAGGATCATGCACACAAACACAATTCTCATTGCAAAGTAAAAGATCTTACTTCTCCTGTTAGAAGCTCCCACAACACTATACCAAAACTGAAAACATCTGCCTTGTGATCATACGGTTTGTGTTCAATGACCTTCATTAAGGAAGTAGTAATGATAATAATTAAAAACTGTAAAATGAGCTGGAAAATAGGTTATATGAAGCACATAGCCGCATAATGACCCACCCAATTTAGTCAAGATAGCCCTAAATACACTTGGAATATACTCTTGGTTGACAGCCAACTCCACAATATTTTTTTAAACTATTGGTCACATACTATAAATAAATTCTTCTAAAACTTATAATCATTTTTACTGCAATATTATTCGATAAGATAAAAGTCACTATTGAAGGAGATGCCTACCTCAGGAGCCATCCATCGGTATGTTCCGGTTTCAGCTGTCATCACTCCAGATTGTGCTTGGACTCTGGCAACCCCAAAATCAGCAACCTTAACAACCTGTACAAGCAGGATCTCAGACTTTATAGCAAACATGCTTCAGAGAGACTCGTTAATTGGTATATATAAGTGCTCTGTGAATTCAAAATCCTTATCAATTTAAAGGCAACATATACTTTAGTTGACAGATAATCAATCACTGACGAAGAATCATGAAATGCACTTACTTCGTGTTCATCCATCAGAAGATTGGCAGTCTTAAGGTCTCTGTGGACTATATTATTTTGGTGCAAATAATTCATTCCCTTCGAAACATCAATTGCTACTTTGAGCAGAGACGGAAGCTTGAACACACCCTTTTGTTTATGCAGAAAGTCATATACACTTCCCCTGGACATAAACTCTGATAAAGTAGAAACATGAATACCAAAAGGAGTTAATCGGCAAACTGGATAAGGGTATGTATTCCATAAATTGAGAATCTGTAGGTGCTTTCAATCTCGTATATCATTACTTGACAGACAACTTATGTTCTTCCGATATGAACTACCTAGATATGAATACAATAAAGATGAACATAGAGCACTCAACCATATCAATCATGATTTCCTAAAGGGTTCTGACATTCAGATTCCCCCTTTCCCCAATTGAGGCCCTTTCTTCTGGTCTTCCAAAATGATTTTTATATCTTTTTATTACTTGAATTTGCAAATCTACTCTTTGCAAGAACAAGTATTTTCAAATTATTAATATACTCCCAAGTCAAAAGTTACAGGGATGATAAAGAAATACAACACATAAAGAGATATGAAAATCATTGAAAAAAGATGCGTGCAAGTAATACAAAGAAGACCGAAAATCACTTCGGTTTCTGAAATAATACAATAGTATACATGGGCACCATTAATATTAAAGAACACATACTAAGGACATACCGGTCACAATACATATGTTTGGAGGTTGTGTACATGCACCAATAAATTGCACAACATTCTTGTGCCGAATTTTCCTGCAATATCATGATAGAAACAAGTTCAAAAAGTTCTGAATACATGAGAACTGCCACTAAAAATTATAAGCAGGTATTCAGATAAACCTCAAACCTCAGAATATAAACTTCCTGTGAAAAATCTCTCAGCATCTCTGCATTGACACGCTCAGGTTTTAAAACTTTGATGGCAACTTCCTGACTACAATATGTGCCTCTGTACCTGAAGAAGTTGGAAACAAAATGTCAAACGAGAACCTGCATAATCAAGGGCAGGATTCGAAATGCAACTTACAGATCACCGAATGATCCAGATCCAACTTTGTTCTCAAATTTCAGCTGCCTTGTGTCAATCTCCCATACATCTATACCATCAGTTGGTATTTGTAGGGCATCGCGGGAAGACTCAATTTTTATTTGGTTATCCTCGCTAATTGCAGCAACTGGATACTGCTTTGACTTCTGCAGAGTATTAAGGGAATATTACTAACTATAACAAATAGATGTAACATTTTTTTTTTGTGGGGGTGGGGCAAGGATTGAGGGAACCAGAATAGAGGAATAAGAATAAAACTACAATAGTGAAATAAAACCGTCTTTGGAAGAGAACCATCACTACTTTCAATGATGAAATTGAAAGGTAGTGAGAAAATATGAAAACACACTGAAACATTTAATCAGCTGGGAAATCTGAACCCAAATTTCTAGATTGATACCATTCAGGTGGCACTCAACAGATTTACCAGAACGTAGTAGAAATAAAAGCTTTCTAATAAAAAATGTAAAAAATTATAATAATATTAATAACATTTATATTGGGGAAGAAAAAAAGTGAAGTAGTTTCAGACTATGAAAAGAACAAGACTTTGAATTTTGTCCCAGATCACAAACTTAAAATTAATGAGGAGAAAACTTACCTCAAATTTTGAAATTTCCTTCTCCAACACCCTTTTAAGTTCTTCAGTTTCCTAAATGTTCCCAACATGCAAGAAGATTTTGTTCAATGACCAAGAAGTACTGAATCAAACCTCTATGAAAGTACGAAGGAAAGTACCAATTCATACCTCTAAGTGCCAACCATCAACTACGAAAACATCCAGAGAAAATCCATCAACAGTGGAAAAGGCATGAGCTTCTTGAATATTCAGTCCAATATCAGCAAGTAATGAAGTTAACTGGAAAAGTGATCACTAAAATCTTTTAGTTAGTAAGTAGTATGGGGAGAGACAGAGAGAGGAGGGGGGGATATCTTATATATGAACAGGAACTCAGCACTATATGCAGTGTATGGTCTCATCCATTTACAAGAAATATAAGGTCAACAACCTAGCACCATTCACTAACCGTACCTCATGCAGTAAGGTCATTTACTCTTAACTACCTGGTAGAGTTATAAACACATGACACTTTTTTTCAGAGGAATCTCGATTGTCTCTAGAAGTTCAGGTCAATCATGAATTGCTGACTGCATCCAACCAATAACATTTGATAAAAGAATTCTTATTGTCATAGTCCAAGAAGTAGTCTATCATAGATAAATTAATGAAACAAATGTTTACTTCAAAAAAAAAAATGAAACAAATAAGTTTATTTTTATAAGAAGGTGGAACAAGGTTCAGAAAAATATATCTCAGTACTCAACTTTGATCATCTAGTGTTAAACAACAGCTAAGGCAGCATATTGGTTTTCTACATCCTAAACTCCTATTAAACAAAATTCTAATTGCATATCCATCCAAAAAATAAGCGCAGATATTGAACTGATGATGCACTGCATTGAATTATAATTGTAGAATATAAGTTCAATGCATGCACAGTAGACATACAGACGAGGACTACCTGACTAAGAAGTTTAGGCTTGTCAACTGTTGAAAAAGTGATCTCATGCATAGGCCTGCACCAATTGCCAAAAAAAAAAACAAAAAATTTGACACCCACATTAGTAAATGGCCAATACTATTGTACTCATGGTTAACAACCTCAAACTCTTTGCACTAGAAAACTTATTACCAAAGATTGGGCTGAATATTCAAATCTTACCTAGAAACATAGGGTGTTACGCTCATTGCACTGTCTCCATCATCAACATGGGATCTATTGGCTAGAAGTGAAAGTGCCTCGAGATTAGGAGACGAACCAAAGGTAGGTGGTGGATGAATCCTGCTGACAGCATAGTTAAATGACCATCACATAAAGGATAAAATAAAAATAAAGATAAAAAGAATGACAGAACCAGGCAATTAAATACAAAAGAAGCATAGACTAGTAACTGATATAGTAAGCCATACCCTTGTCTGTTATAATTAATAGAACTTTGTGCATCTTCTTTCATTGAAGAATCTGAATGGACCGAATCACCAGGAATCCCATTGTACACAGGATAAACCTGCATCAAAGAAAATCTACTCAGTAATAAGTACTTCTCCACCACTGCTTCACGTATTTGCATTAATACTTCAACTTCAAGACTACAAACATGCAATCCATGTAGGATGGTTGCCAAAAGAAAGAACATCAACCGCAGTCAAACCAAAATACATACAAACATGCATACATGTATACACACACAAACACCGTGTTCAGTAAGCTCGACAGAGGTAAATCATAGTATCCAATAATTGCATATGTACCCACCTGCACAGTGCGAACTTCAAAAGCGGGTTGGTAAGCAGGGTCCTCTGCAAGTTGCAGCAATCTCTTATGTGTAAGCACATCCTCTGCCCTCTCCACATTTACATCCAACGCGTATCTACATAGCACAACACCAACCATGACGACAACAAACAAACAGACGGGTAACAGAAACCACACAATTCTTCGAAGTTTCAAACTTTAATTTTCATAACTATTGAGTTACTCACAGCTTGAACTAACAAATACCGAGAAAAAAACCGATCCAATCCAATTTCTTCTTCCTAAACACATTCACTACTTGCCGGAGCTCTAAAATTTCGTCTTCAAACAATCATTAGTATAACACACGGTACAAGTATCAGTAAGATTCGGACTTTCTTTTGGCTTCTTTAGCTTTCCCCACAGTTTCTCAAGAACCAAACAAACAATGCCAAAATCTCATGAAAACAGATAGAGCTAGGGTTTAAAGCAGATACCGAGCAGGTAATCGATTGAAATGGAGCCAAAGCTGATCATCAAATCCAGGAAGACTGGCCTCCTCATAATTGTACTCCTGAATTCTTCTCAGCACCTCGTTGTAGACCTCGAGCTTCTGCCGCTGGTGGCGAGGCTGCGCCTGAGACGACGAGAACGCGGCAGCGGCTCTGCTGCCGCAGCTCTCCAAGTCCTCGTCGATCGCCATTGCAGCTCTCCAGGTGAATCTGACTCTGGATTTGAAGCTAGTGATAATGAGATTGGGGAGAGCAATAATGAGATTGGAGAATTCTGGGAGTGGAAAATTTGAGAAGAAGACAAGTGACAATTTTGTAAGGAGAAAGAGAGAGAGAGAGAGAGATTCTTTCTTTTTTTCTAATCATGATCATCTATCTCTCTTGCTATCTATTTCTATTTTCTCAAGTGTCGCTTTCCTAGCTTTTGCGACGGTTTCCACTCGATGCTGACTCATCGGATTATCACGCTGAACAGTGGATGGAGAATGTTCCGATACCATTTAGGAGATTTGTTTTGTTAAACATGATTAAGGGGCCGAGATCTGAAAAGGCCTATTAGCTCAGCTGGTTAGAGCGTCGTGCTAATAACGCAAAGGTCGCAGGTTCGAGACCTGCATGGACCATTTTGTTTTTATGCAACCGCTTAAATTATTTTATGAGGTTATTTTATGTTAGCAAGTAAACATGTCACAATTTGTTTCTCTAAATTGTCGTGTAGATTTTCTTTTTTTATTATTTTTTTAAGAATAAGATTTTCTTTTATTTTGAACAAGGTATGCCTTAGAAAATCTACTCTTAAAAATAGAAATTTTCACCATGTTTTCATGCGATCAAGATGGAAACCTAGCTATCTATTAGTTACTTTATAATTACAAAGGAAATGAAATGAAAGTACAAAACTACGATCCGAAGTAAATATATATATAATGTTTTGCGAGACCTAAGAGATCATTCATCAAGTGGATTTTAACCCTTCATTTGCAATGTGTATTAGGGTATAAAAGAAGGAATCTCTGGAGTCTCTTTTCCTTTTCATATGTAAAGCTTGTGGAGATATATAATGCTATCTGAGTAGACTGACTTGCTATATATGGAAGGAACTGAACAGATAAAAGAGAAAAATTATATTGATGACCTTTCTATTTCTTAATTATAAATTAACAGCTGGGAGAAAATTGTTATTTTGCTTATAGGATCCACCTTATTTGAACATAGTTTGCATTGGACAGACTTTGAACATTTCAAGCATATAATAAATGATAAACTAAAAAATTGACAATTTAATCAGTCTACATTTTTGGAATTCTATTTTTTTTTTTTACTTAATAATATATGAGAGTGTTGAATGAGGCAAAGTAATTCGTACTAAATGTGACAACTCAATTAATAAAAGAGAATAATACAATCCATTCACACCAATTTTATACATTACGTCTCGTGTTAGTCATTGCTTAACTCATTAGAGATAATGATAATATTTTTTTGGTGTCTAATAGTTTAAATTTTTGAGACATCTCTCAAATTATGGACATTTTTCAAATCTTTTGGTGGGATTAATTATTATATATTGAGATGCCTTGTGTGAACAGCATAAATGTTTTCTTTAGTGGAACAAAGGTCCCTTATAAGATTTCAATGATTCATATTTGAAAGGAATTATTTCATGCATTATTATTTTATGATGAAATCTCAATTATAAATGGTTCTTAATTAATAACGTTTCAATAATTGATTGAAACCATGCACCAAATATGAATGAGAAAAGCTGTTATGCACCATCATCTATGGTGGGATGACCCCACTCTGGTTCTCCGTAGATTCCTTGAATATAGTTTATTAGTTGTTATATTTATCCAAAACAAAATTTTAACCATCATCATCATCATCATCTCATTATTATTATTATTATTATTATTATGGATATTCACACGGTGATGATTGATTAAGAATTTAGAGTCTCAATTCATGTGACTATGTTCCAACTTTAGAAAAAGGAAAAGCGAGATAAATGTGATTGTATGACTTTATCCAACGTTTTGAGAAAACTGGCGCCTATCTAGTAATTTAGTTGGATAGTTTGAGATCTAACAGAATTTAGCAACTAAAATCGTTCATTTAAGTGCAGAGAGATATATAATATGCAAAGTAGTTCTCAAATTTTACTCTACCAACTTCTTCTTTCTTTAATTTTTAATTTTTTTTTATATTTGGTTGTCTAAACTCCCACCAACTCATTATGGTTGATGCAATGCGAGGTTTCAGACACATATAAAACCCGGAATTTGTTATGAGAATTTATTAGATCCAGCTATATCATATCTGAGGTTTCCTTGTTGTAAAAGAAATTAAATTCCGAGCGAAAGTCCTTGCCCATTTCAAAATGCAAAACGAGATTGAGAGTACATGTGAACCACTTAACGTGGACGACAAAACCGCATGAACGCTCTCGATCCAATCACAGCCGTCTGATCATTAGACCAAACCCTCCTTAGAAGAAGAAATAGAAACCAAACCCTGTAGTTTTGCACTTTTGCCATTCATGGAAACAAATTAAAAACACAGAGAAGCGCAGAGAGGAAGAAGAAGAAGAAGATAGATATCGAGTCAGAGAGAAGAGGACATGTGGCTGACATGAAAAGGAAGAGCACCAGGGATTTAGTTCTGGATTTATATAAGGGAAATCTTTGCTGGGTTTTCTGTGTTTAGAATTTTAGGGTTGGTGGGTTTCGATTCGATTCGATTCGATTCGATTCATTCTTTTGTGCATATCTATTCCTCTTTCTGGGTTTTCATTTCTCGTTTCAGATTCGATTTTAGTTTTGTAAATGGGTCAATGCACGTCGAAGCAGCGTAGAGGAGGAGGGCTGAATGGTAATTGTGGTGGGTGTGCTGAGACGACTAGGCGTGGATGCTTGAGCATTAATGTGAGGGAGAAGAGATCCAGGTTCTATATTGTTAGGAAGTGTGTGATTATGCTTCTTTGTTGGCACAAATATGGCAAGTATTAATTAAATTCTTCATTCATTTTCTGGTTCGATCATCATCTTCTTCTTCTTTCTCTCTTGATTAGTTTTTGTGTTCATGGATGATATGGAGGTTACCAAGGCTGATTTACAGTTTATATATGTCGATCAGTACGTTATCATATATATGCCTGCAGAACTGGATTTGTATTTCATAATTTTTTTTCTTAGGGATTTTTTTGATACCAAAAGTTGCATGTTTGACCACAGATAGTGCATCCAAATAGAAATGCCTTTCGATTTTATACTCATATATATCAAACACTTGTATAACATGTTTAATTTATTAGTTGAAAAGAATGTGTACGTACTATTCCGATTCATAAAACCTTCTACATCTGCTAATATAAAGGGATTCTCAGCAACACTTCATTATTTCCTTCGGATGTAGATATGTAGGGGGTAAATAATTCTACAAACCTTCATTTCTTCTCTCTAAGTAAACATGTGATTAATTGATAGTGTGACATTCAATTTTGAAACTTCAGTACGTACGTAGTTCTAACAGCAATGCATGTCAATCGAGCAATTTAGAGTATGGGAATGTATTCCCAATATGTAGCTCTGTATAGCACTATAGCCTCTTTTAGTATCTTCATCAAGCCAATTGGATGAAGGTAATAACAATTGGTTCTACATCAATTAATCAAACAAATGAAATACACTCTTTTGCTGTTATACCAACAAAATTTTCTCCTTATAATGTTCTCGAAAGATATATATTATATAATAAGAGTTCTAGCCAGGGTTGAATCTCGAATGCATCCAATAGGGTTGCTATCTTAATGTCTGTCCAAGGAGAATATACAATATTGGCATTGCTTTTCCCGACTCCAGCTAAACAGATCACTCAGAAAAATATATAGAAAGCAAAAGGAATATGAATATTCAAGTCTATGGTTAAAATATTCATTGGGTAATTGATAGAATGGGCGTGTGTGTTATTCAATTTTTTTGTTTTTGTTTTTTTTTTTTCCAAGCAATGTATGCCAATTCTCACTTGCTTGTCACTATAAGCATCCACTGCATGGTATTCACACGCATATATTCCTCTTGTTGGAATCATTTGATACCTAGAAGGAGCACAAAATGATTTGATGACCCTTTATTTAATTATTCGGTCTTCAAATTTGAACAACCTTCAAGTATGATTCCCTATTAGAGATCAGCCAGACAGAGCTGTGTGTGATCACTTAATTAGTTTCCCATCACCTTCGTTTTACTTTGATCCAACATAAGTTACTTGTATATATGATGTTTGAAGGGATACCTACACGATGCATTAGTCCGATTATTGAACTTAAATACTTGTGAAAAGGATCTGCGCAAGGATGGAGGTTCGCCTTTGTGACTGGATATGCATATCAAGCTCATTATTTCATGAACAAATATAAGGAATGAACTCTGTAGCTCTAGCATTTCTGTCACCCAGCTCAGTGGTTTATGATATATAAATACATCCGCATCTCATTTTTATTTGGCCTACAAGTAAAAGGACATAAACCAAACAAAACCAACCAACTAATCCATGGGATTGATAATTTGCACCACAAGTTAACGTCTGCAATATGTCCAAAATGGTACCCTGCTCACTGCTTTAAAAAATTTCAAAATGAATCTCAACAATTAGCCAGCTAAGAATGTTATTGCGGTACAACAAAACTCGTAGATTATTTCAAAGTGCAGCTCCAAAGATCATGACCTATATATTGCTCTTCCTGCTAAGCTATTCCAAAATTTCCCAGAAGTTAACTCCTCTCTTTTCACTCTCAATGAATTACACCGATACCCTATTATCTCCTCTCCCAATAAATTTTCAATCTGACGATTCGTCACCAGTATGGCTCAACAAGGCGGACAATGCATGGCAACTCACAGCAACCACCATGGTAGCCATGCAAAGTGTTCCGGGGCTCGTGATACTCTATGGTTCCGTGGTCAAGAAGAAATGGGCGGTGAACTCCGCGTTCATGGCCCTATACGCCTTTGCCGCGGTGCTCTTGTGTTGGGTGCTTTGGGCTCATAACATGTCATTTGGTGTTAGGCTCACCCCATTTGTGGGAAGGCCTGGTTTTGCCATGACCCCAAATATCCTGCACCAATTTGCAGGCTATTATGTCCCAAAGGCTGACTATGTGTACTTTCAATTTGTTTTTGCTGCTATTACTGTGATATTGCTAGCTGGGTCTTTGCTTGGGAGGATGAACTTCTATGCTTGGATGTTGTTTGTACCAATGTGGCTCACACTGTCTTACTCAGTTGGGGCTTTTAGTATTTGGGCAAGTGCTGGGTTTCTTGAGAAACACATCATTGATTATGCTGGCGGATTTGTGATTCATCTTTCTTCTGGTATAGCTGGTTTTATTGCTGCTTATTGGGTAATTCACATGAACACCAAAACACCAGTTTATGCTTAATGTTTCTTTATTTGGAAATGTTCTCTTGTCAAACAGTATAACAACATAATATGCTTAGGTGTACCGATAAAAAAAAAACTTACCGTTGTCATTTAGCATCGAGTTTTATTTTCGAGTAATTTGGTGATGGTCATGCAGGTAGGACCAAGGCAATCACATGATAGGCAACACTTTCCACCAAACAACATAATTCACATGTTGGGAGGTGCAGGGTTTCTATGGCTTGGTTGGACAGGCTTCAATGGTGGCTCTCCATTTGCAGCAAATGAGATTGCGTCGTTGGCCATTCTCAACACCCATGTCTGCACTGCTACCAGCCTTTTGGTTTGGGTTTCCCTCGATATGATTGTGTACAAGAAAAGCTCTGTGATTGGCGCGGTACAGGGAATGATCACCGGCCTTGTCTGTATCACCCCCGGTGCAGGTAAATATATATATATATATATATATATATATATATAAATGTTCTCTTGTCCGATAATTTGATATGTTATGTTGTTAAACTACAAGTTGGGACTTCGGACACACTAAATAGGTTGACTCATTATGTCTGGAATGTGAGGTAATACTGATAGTACGTCTGAGATATATTATAGAGCATGTTCTCTCTATGAGATAAAACAAACAATATCTTCTGAATTTGTGTTTTGATTTAAGAAAGTAAAACAAGCAATTTTGCAGCATTCCAACCAAATAATATATACATGAGCAGGGATTGTGGAGCCATGGGCAGCCATACTAATGGGAGCATCTTCTGGTTCGATACCTTGGTACACCATGATGGTATTGCATAAAAGATCACCTTTCTTCCAAAGTGTAGATGACACACTGGGAGTCTTCCACACCCACGCCGTGGCCGGTGTCTTGGGGGGACTTCTCTCGGGCTTCTTTGCAAAATCGAACCTTCTGAGAATGATGTACAGAAATGACCGTTATGGTCCCGGATTATTGTACTGCATTTTTGAGGGGAATCCACGTAAAGGTCTTAAACAAATGGGGTACCAGATCCTCGGAGCTCTTTTCATTATCGTATGGAATGTTGTTGCGACGAGCTTGATTTGTATTTTCATCAGCAAAATCGTTGATCTGAGGATGAAGGAAGAAGATCTTGACATTGGTGATGATGCGGTGCATGGAGAAGAAGCCTATGCAATTTGGGGTGATGGTGAGAGGACGTCAGCATACAGGAGGCATATAAGGATTCCTTCCATCTGTAGACGGCAGAAATGAAGTTCGGAATGGAGATTTAATAAGTCGAAACGAATGAAAGAAAGCATGCAGCAACTCTCGTTGCTGGCTTGCTATTTTGTACCCACCTCTAGTACACGTTCATATTGGTGAAGAATATAGCTCCTGAGATCATTTTTGTATACAATGGTGAACGGTAATTGGACCATAGAATACGTGATATGATATGTAATTTTTCATCATCAGAGATACCCTAGAGTGGTTAGCAAATGTGTTTCTCCCAAAAAGGTTTGCTTTCAAGTCCTACGAGTTGTGTGATAGAAGTTCACATACAACTTACACTGAGTTTGAGTTCATAGTCCAGAGCTTAGTCATCAAGGATTCAAATAAACACAGCCTTAGAATGGTAATGAATGCAAATCTCAGCCCAAATATCAGTAAAAGCAACCTTGCATAACTGCAAGGAATATCGAAGAAACAGCAAGACAATGAGGTAGCACGAATCGTTCTTTCTCATTCAACATTTTGCTAAAATTTACAAACTATGGACGTGCAATTCCAAAGAAACTGACTTCTTTCTGGTTTGGAGATTTTCTGAATATGTGAATTTACATATAAATACTTGGGGGTCTATATACTACGGAACTGTACACTCAATATCTTAAGTTCCTGAATAATCCAAGAATGATGGTCCTTACACTATAACGTTTCTACTGAAATGCTATACCAAAAGTTTAGAAGGCGAGAGGGTGTAACAGGTACTCTCCCCTAGCAATACATTCTCACGTGTATGCATGAAAGCAGCAACTTATTAGAAGCAGATTAACCTTAATGCCCTTGACTTAACTTGCGAAGTTTGATTAGTTCGTCTCTCCACAGGGCTGCAGGAACCAGCAATAACTTGTAAACTGAAGCAAATTTATGAAAGGACGAGTAACCTGACTTGGTAGTTACATGTACAAAATTTGACAGTTAAAAAAAGCAGTGGATCAAGCCTAATAAAGTACCTGCATCCTTATATCTTTCCTCTTTGATAGCTAATTCGATCTTCTTCACCAAAACAAGTTCTTGAGCTAAAAAATTGGGACCATCTGCAGCACTGCAAAGAATATAACAGATGATTAGCGCAAGGGAGAGACTGACGAACCAAAACTGAGGCCCCCAAAGTACCAACTCAATACCTATCAAGAGAGACATCGTAAGTAGACTTCATATCACGCATTCTGCCCATCCCATAACTGAGTCTTACAGCATCTTTTAAAACAATCTGTTTATTTACATATATGGGTGCCTGCAAATAGTAATTGTCACTCAAAATTCAAAGCAGTTCAAATAAACATTCTTGCATATACGGTATTAAATCTTGTGAGTCTCAACACAGCAGGGAGGTAACAGTTTCTTACTTACACATGAGACAGCAAGAACATGCATGCACATTAAGTTTATGAGCA
This sequence comes from Rosa lucieae, assembly GCA_024704745.1. Lineage (NCBI taxonomy): Eukaryota > Viridiplantae > Streptophyta > Magnoliopsida > Rosales > Rosaceae > Rosa > Rosa lucieae. Next base: position 9,335,422 of record CM045493.1, read on the forward strand.
ACTTGTGCTGAGAAGGCGAGAAAGACACACATACCTTGCATCTATATGCAACATTTATGGCATCTGATGGACGTGCATCCACACTAAGAATGTCACTTTTGCCTGGCTGCAGACAATAGGAACCTTGATGTCATAAAATTGCTCAGTTTCTGAAAAAATATCAAGACATAACTCATATGAATTTTACCACCACCACCTTGCTAAAATACAATCTGGCAAAGTAAGTATTCAGCACTCTTTCTGTAATTCTCACCATATTCACCTGCAATGAAGTGGCAAAAAGAATAAGAGAAGAATCTAAGGCTCCGCTTAGACAGAGTGAGTTTAAAACAAGGATTTACATTTGACAACAAGCGTTACTTGGTAAAAAAAATAAAAATAAACTACGAAGTACAAACATTATAAAAGACATTTAAAATAACTATCTGCAAGGATCATTTGAAATTCATTTGTATTCTTCTTCTATTTCAAATCTTAACATATATAAATAGTAACATCCTCAAGAAACATTTAACCTTATAGTGTTAACCAAATTTCTACATTTGAAATTACTCCATCCAAAATCCAAATAGGACCTCACGGCTTGCACCCCACTCTCAACTTGAGAAATTAATTCAGCACAACTAAGACGCAATGCTGCCCATTTGGACTGAAACTCTTTGACTGTCTTCTTAAGTTAAAAAAAAAAAAAAAAAAAAAATTGTCTTCTCACCATTCACTTCTCTGAACCTTGTTATTAGTACTCAACTACTCATATAGTCATCCACCAAGTATAAACAAGTAGCTTAACCAGAAAATTTCTAATACCACAAAAGCTATCAGAATGTACTTAATGCAGAGAAAATTTAGCTCCATACTTGATGGTCAAGTTTTTCGACAAGATTTTTCACAAACTGAAACTGGTCTGGGGAATCCTGCAGGAAGACAAATATCGGGATCAATATAAATTCCACTAAGAATAATGCAGTTAAAAAGCATAGACAGTTACCCCAAATTCATCTCCCCAGTGGCCATTTATGAGATTCTCTATCGCAAGTTCGCCTGAAAAAATTCATATAAATACAATCAACAAGTAGAGGATGTGACGGTTCAAATTGTATTTATATGTATACACACAATTTCCATTATACCTACAACAATTGGAAGCAAAAAGTCTCCGTCACACGAAATCTTGAGGAAAATGGTAGGACTTTGGAAACGGTGGAGAAAGTTCCTGTCGAGTGTATCCAAAACATTCCGGGGGCGGGTGGCTCGGACCGAAAATGGCCGCAATTTACCAGAGGAATTCCAATTCGTCTCTTGTTGAAATCCTCTCTTTTGCATACGGTAGTGAGATATGGTTTCTGCACTAATCAAACAACTTGAGAAATGAGCACGCACAGAAAACTCGGAAGCTCAAAGTAAAATACTCGTTACATTTTCCAAATCTTTTAACTCTTAGTTTGATATAAAAAGTGAGAAATTGTGGACCTGAAAGCAAGAGGGAAGCTTGGATATACTCGTAGTTTTGATGATCGGAATTGAGGGATCTGTCGTCAGGGGAAGAGTTGCAGGTAATGCGGATCGATTTGAGTCCACGGTGGCGGCGTTTGGGTCTGAAACCTAACCGAACGACGACGAAATCGGAGGTGTGAGGAGAAGAGGAGGAGGAAGAAACAGCTGGCCGAGTATTTGGGATCGGAAAAAGGGCATTCGAGCGATGATCGGCGACGGAGAATTGGGCAGCTCCGAGCATCATCAAAATAGGTGAAAGAATGAGAGAGAGAGAGAGAGAGAGATCGGATGGCGCTTTGTTTGTTTGCTTGCTTGCTTTGGGTTTATCAATTTGATAAAGAAGATGATGCCATCCTTGCCTTTTGCTTCGTCGATCAAAATAATTATCAGGATATTTTAAGAGTTAAACACTGTTCTAATCCCCCTCGAGATTCGTGATTTCGTAGATTAAAGGAAAAAATAAAATGACGGGCCCTCTATTTATTTAGACTTGAAACCATGTGTGATTGGCACCATGTTTTAAGTAGCCTTCACGAAATATGAGATTTTCCCATTTCGAAAAAGGTAAATAATTGCATTTCTCAAGTCAAATGATTTCATAATTACAAAGAATTACAAGTAACAAAGCCATTGACTTTGATATTGGTGATCCCCTCAATTTGATTTGCAGTTGTACCTGCATCCGCTGAGACTTTCAACTAAAAGCTATTGAAGATCAAACCACAGCTTGTGCCCCCCAAAACCACTTTGGTAGCTGAAGAAGCACTGTAGAGGTGGGGTTTGTCACCAGAACATTTAACCCATCAACGGGTTTTGGGAAGAAGCTTCAATAGCTTAATCAGCTCGTAAGTCCTCGTGTCTCGGCCAGAATAGAGGCAAAGCTCAAGAGGGGTCAATCCATCCTGAAACAAATAGATGAGTTTGCAATCAATCATCATAACATCAGCAATTCTCTCGCACCACATCAAGGCAATGAGAAGCTTGTACTAGAAAGTCAATTGGGTTTTAGACTCGAACAGCAAGACGATGCTTCTTACTTTTCAAGCATTCAAGCTGTGCAGAGTGCAGACCAAGCTACAACTATCAGTACATAGTTACCTTGTTTTTCAATGTCTTATCCGCGCCTTTAATCAACAAAAGCCTCACTACATCTGTTCTTCGGCCTTGAACAGCTAGATGTAAGGGCGTCCACCCATCCTATAAAGTGAAAAGAAGAGCTCTGTTTAGTTCTGACTCATTGAAATTGCATTAGAAAGTGTTTTCAGGAATGGAAAAATTTAATCCATACATTGTCCTGAAGGTTTATATCAACGTTGTATAACAGAAGAATCTTAATTGCTTGACTTGAAGCTGTCCGGACAGCATAATGCATCAAGGTAGCACCATCCTGTATTCAACATAAAACTTCTATTAGAGCAAGGGCCGCTACAATAGCAAACAGGATCAATAGATATACCTACATAAACTTCTACTCACTTTATCACGAACAAATGGATTAGCCGATTCTCTGAGAAGATAGTTTGTAATGGCCTGGTTTTTACCAATAATTGCTTTGTGAAGAACAGTCCAATCATCCTGAAAAACATTGAACTAAGCTCAAATCATATATGAAAAGGCAAGAAACTCTTCAGCAGTTAACAATCCAATGGAACATGTAGTCATTTATATACCTTATCCACAGCATTGATATCAGCTTCATGTTTCAATAAAGCGTCCATAAGGTAATATTCTCCTGATGCGGCAAGAGTGTGAAGGGGAAGCCATTTACTCTGGAAAGAGTTCATCAAGTTAGAAATAGAAAAATATGCTTATGTTAGGAGACATTAGTCTCCCTGCAGATTGAGATAACGGCACAACAACTGAAGCTGCAGCTTTCAGTTCGAAAACTCAATCCAGGAAGACAGTAAGCATCAGCTACCAATCAATTTACAGACTTATCGTCATGCAGGGAACAATTTTCTAAAGACAAAAATGAAAACAATCCATGCATAATCCCAGAAGTCACTTTTCAATCACAGATGTGATACTTACAGAAGTGGCAGCAGCTATATCCGGTTTTCGCCTATTCAGCATCAGCTTTTCCTCTTTCGTAAACAAAGGCCGGGGTCCTATTCATCCAACCGATAAAGAACATATCACAGACCACATCCACTAAACAAAACCAAAAACACAAAAATTCAAGCTCAACCTAGAAAGTTATCCATATCTAAGCCTTAGATAAAAAGTTCACTACTTTGTCACACTTAAAGCTAAACCCTCTATCAAAAGTTCAATACTTCTCCAAACCCACATTCATAATTGAAAACCTAAAACCTTCATACACAACACCCAAATTCGCATGCTCAATTACCTTCAGATATCTTCACACCAGGCTCATAATGGCCACTGTTAAAAAACTCAGTAACATCCTCCAAACCCTTCCCATAAACAGCCCACCTGGGATTCTTAGGCGCCACTCTCTCACTCACAAACCCATCACCACCTTCACACTCTTCATCCTCCTCCTTAAACTTCCCAGGCCTATCCAAAACCAGTGGCCTCAGCTGGTTCAACTTGGCCTCTCTATACGCCTTGTACTCCTCCAAATTCAAATTCCTTATGGGCTCCAACCCCCTCTTGTTCTTGTCGACCCTCGAACCGAACTCCAACTCCTGCGCAATCTTCCTCCTCTCTTTCTTTGTTATGTTCACTGTGGCCTGCACCTCCTTCCATTTCTCCGGCACCAAATTCTCGGTCTCAATTTCAACGCGTTTTCTGGGCCTCGGCTTTTCCGGGTTGAAATGTTCGATTTCGGTGTCGTTTTGAAGATACGGGTCGTCGAACACGCCCTCTTCGAAGACGACGCAGTCGCCGATGACGTGGTCTTCTTCGAAGGTGGAGTGAGAGGAGTTGAAGGAGGGTGAGAGGGTGTGGAGTTTGGATGAGAATTTCAGGGTGGTGGGTGGTGAGAGCTTGTGGGGTGTGAAAGAGAGAGATGGCGTGGGGAGGAGAGAGAAGAGCTTCGAGGTTGGGGGTTTAGAGCTGAAGAGAGTGACATGGTTTTTTCTGCAGTGGCTCTCCTGAGAGCCCTTCCTGAAATTGAAGAAGTTTTGGATTGGGTTATATTGGTGGTTGGGCTAGGCCCATACCATTTTTAGGCTTATTTGGGCCTTCATAATGCCTCAACCCTGAACAGTAACTTTATACTGTCAAGTTTCAAAAATCCAGAGTCTTTCTTTGGTTCACGCGTCGCAGAATCTGCTTCAAACGAAACAGAGTAGAAACAGGGGAGATTCAACCCAAAGACACGTATATCAAACTATTAAATCAATCCCCATACTTTTAAGGTCAAGAACCAGAACTCCTACAAGTTTAAAGAAGGAGAGGAAAATCCGACTCCAAATCACAGATCATTACATCTCCACAATATGACCCCAAGTTTATCACTTTCTCAAACAGGAAATACCTAAACCTAAAGGCTATATATAACCTTCATCTAGAGCCACGAGTGTATTTCCTTTCTGGACTGCCATAGGGTGAATAAGACCTCTCCCTTCTTGATCTTCCACCACCATAAGATGAGCCCCTAGGAGAATAATCGCGACCACCTCTGTAGGGTGAGCGTCTAGGAGACCTCCTATATCCATAGTCATCTCGACCTGAGCCCCCACAGTACCTCCCACGATCACGGTCACGGTCACGGTCACCACGGGCTTCCACCAATGCAGAGAAAAAGAATTGAGATACAGGCAAATAAATCTGAGTTGTCTATGTTGATATTGAACTGAAAAGGAATATCAAACATACCATAGTCCCTAGTATTTTTCAATCCGAGATAATGCCCAGGTGTCGGAGTCCTTGGTCGCTTCCTCCGGGACTGAAAACAATCAATCTTCACGTCTTAAAATTCCATCATTGCATCTCAATGAATCAAAACATAAAAAAAGATTGAAATAAAGTAAGAACCAAATATAGGAGAAAAATATTACACCAAAAGAATACTTATCCATAAAAATCTAAATCAAGTGGAAAGGATAACTCAGAATCTCAGATACAAAAATTTAAATCAAGTGGAAATATGTAATTAAACACATGATATCTAGGCACATACAACTAGTGTCCATAAAATGAATGCCGGTTATAAAATACCATAAAGGCTTGATTAGAAAGTTGTTGGTAATGTCCGTTGATTAGTTGAGATGAAAGTTGAAAGTGAATGCTGAAGTTGTATAGTTGTTGGAATATAGTTGCTATGTTTAGTTGATCAGGCGGATTTGAAAAGCTGTTTAAGCTTGGCATTGATCAAGCTGTTTCACTAAAGTTGAGAGGGATAAACTCCTCATCTTTGATTGCTGCCAACATAGCTGACACAATCTGAATATAACCAGAAAACCTCCAAGTCAAGAAAAAAGAAAAGAAACATAAATGGTACAGAGTTCACCACTGTACTAAATATCAAATTACCCTTTCCACAGTTATGTATCGCCCTTCCAGAACTGACTGGTTGAGATGTTTAATGCACCGTTCTGCATCTTCATTAGAATCCATTGTAACGAAGGCAAAACCACGGGAAATTCGCGAACGAGGTTCAACAACAAGAAAACATGAAGCTACCTGAAGAGGGAGGGGTGGAAAGCAAAAGCATAATTGCAAAGTGAACTTTGAAATGCAGATACCATGAAAGTGCAAAGCAAAGCATATATAACATGAGAAGCAGAACCAGGAAAGAAAAACATATAAAACATAGATAAAATAAAGCACCTTTCCCTCCTTTGAAAAGTGCCTTTCAACGTCCTTTTCAGAGACCCTTTGAGATAGGCCAGTTACATAGAGTGTATTTCCAGGATTTACAACAGCATCCCTGCCACATAAAAGCACAACTTTATGAGAACGACACACCTGTGATGAGCACAGTAAAAAATCAGTCGCTGAAAAAAAAAAAAAAAGAGTTGAGTTTGACTACTGTCGGTTCTAAAGAGCAGATATACTATCAAACAGAACCACCAAAATTACACCAACCTTCCACGACTTCTGGATCTTGACCTGCACCAGAGTACCAACCATTTTATTAGACAACCAGTCATGTATCAAAGAAGAGATAGTGTAGGCTACAGCAACTTAGGAGACGGAGTAAAGTATGCAAGACATAAACCTTCTCCAATCGGGAGCCAATGCATACAGAATACATAAAAATATAGAAAAGCTACTGAGATGCACCTTTAGAGTTACTGAGTTGTTATAGGTGTAGAAGATGCCAAAGGTTTGTTAGGGCTTTTCAGGTTTACAACAGGAAAAGGAACTTCTGACTGGAATTTTAATTTACTTTTCTAATACCAAGCCAATCTATGTTGTTTGGATAGCGCTAGTCAATTAGCCTAAATAGAGAGCATAACATGCTAGGATAGGAAAAGGTTTATTCCTGGCACTTCTTCTCCTGCTATTGGTGCCGATTCCTACCAGATTCAGCACAGGTATCTTGACCAGTTAACCAAAACAGATTGTACCGGTACCAGGGGAATCTTAAGTAATGAGAAGTCAAGGGTGAGCCACTTATATTGCTCTCACAAGGGGAAAAAAAAAACACTCCCACAGATTCCTCCTTCATATCAATGCATCCATGATTTCGCCATTAAAAACACTCATCATAATCAAAATGGAAACTGAAAAGCTGATTTATGCATAAACATGAGCACCAACCTGCCACGACTTCTAGACCTGTGCCTCGGCCTAGACCAGGATCTTGATCTTGACCTAGGCCTGGACATAGACCTGGACCTGGACCGAGACTGAGCTCTCCATGGAGAAGGGGATCGTGAATACCTGATTTAACCACATGTATAGCATAAAACTTGTTAGAAACATAAAATGAACAAGATCTAAGAACCAAAAATCTGATTTGAACTCATTTTTGTATAGTGGATAAAAAATGCTCACAATACACCCAAACCTGCTTTTAAACCAGATTCAATGCCACAAGAAAGAAAACCATGTCCATCATTACAGATTAACTAAATTGTACAATATGAACACAAAATATACCACCGCGACTCCCCAGATTCATACAATCCACACTTATAAGAGGGGGGGAACCTCTCAATCTCAATCATGAACACTAACACCAAACCTATCCTCATCTCAATCGCAATTAAACCTTCAGATTGCCTATAAAAATAGATTCCATGGGACTATGGCACATGAGAACAGTAACACTGATCAGCACAACCACATTACTTCTTCTGCAATTAAATCTAGCCACCTTTCAAATACATATATACATGCATGCAATCTAGATTCATCAAATGTCCCTCGAAAACTAAACGACACGAATAACCAAAATCTTGAAACAACAGAAGCTATAAAGGCTCTAATGCATCATTTTGAAAAGAAGGACGGAATCTTCCGATAACTCCAACATCATAACACGCAAATCGGAAAACTATTCAACAAATTGCAGAATAATTTCAAATTCGAACCAAGAAACTGGAACAGTAGCTACAGGAATTCTAGGGCTCTTTACCTTCTGCGAGGAGAATCCGCCTACATGTAAAAGAAACAAAAACAAAAACAAAAAAAAACGCATTAAACTATTTGAAATTTGATGAATCATGAAAATAGGAGACGGAAATTTGAGCAGAAAGATTACCATTTTGAGGGGGCAAAGGTGGAAGAACCCTAGCGCAAAAAATCGAGGAATTAGGGTTTGAGGGGTCAATGAGCTTTCCTCAAAGGCGAAGCTGCTCTTCTAACCTTTCTGTCTACGCAGACAGAGAGTACCAAGTTTATATATTTCGCAGAGGTGCGATCCTCTGCGGTCACGGTCAAGCCGTAAACCCTGATTTGTGTGCCACGTGTTTATGAGGTCAATGGTTTACTTCTTGGATATTTCTTTTATTATTTTCCTTTTTATAAGTTTTTTTTATTCTTTTTTGCAAATACTATTTCCCAATTTCACTTGTCTAATTATCTAGTTTTTTTAAATTTTAAAAAAAAAAAAAAATCAACTACATTAACTTTCAAGCAGTCTTCTTTCCCTTGAAAATGTTCAGAATTGAATTTCTCTCGCATATTTAATGTAGTCAAAACGAATTTCGAGATTGGATTATACTGTTTTAGTTATTTGATCCTTTGGTCAAGTAAATAACATTTCCATTGCACCTGCATTGTTTGGTTTGACTGAATATCTTTTAGGCCCCAAAAAGGAGTGAAGTTTGCAATATTGCAATTGCTGTAAAGAACACACCAGATGGGAAAAGAAAAACTCAATTCACAATATGCAATATCCCCCGGTGTCCGGGCGACATGCCACTAACCGTTCACCGTATACACATTCACAAAATGTACACATCCAACCACAGTAGGAGGTCCTAATATTCGCAAGAAAGGAACAACCAACTAGTTTGATCTAGTAAAACTCCAGGGGCTAATAACACCTATTACTTGAACAGTATTTGAACAATCCTGTTAAGAACATAAAAGAATACAGAGATGTGTTATGTTGTCAATTGATCAGGAAGTGTAGCAGAATGAGCTCCAATAACTTTGCCACCAACATCAGGGAAATTTTCATGTCCTGGCAGGGGTCGCACCTTACCATCACCATCTACCTGCAACGGATACCTGAGAAGGTGACCCTGCAGTTGTTCTGTGAAATCCGGCAATGTGTATCTCCTCCAGTTTTCTTCGGCAATGCCATTCACATTCCTCACACATTCCAAACTCTCTGCCTCTTTGAAGCATGGGTCCGACTTACCAAGATGCTCAGCCCAGAGCGACATTCGATACCCATATATCTGCATGAACAGAAATTCAAAGTTTATGAATTATTCTAAATCTGTCATAAAACTCAACCATATGGGGGATTCTGTGAAGTTTCATAGGATTGGGGGAGCAAAGGAGCAATAAAAGGCTGCTACTCTAAAGTTCCTTAGTACGCTCTGGAACAGCTAGTGGAAGCTAAAAGTATTGACAGGCTATTGCTCCATGATTCTCTTCTTTAGCGTCAGCAGGGGAGAATCAATAAATAAGAAGCTTGCAACCGGAAAATGACACTAAGTTACATACCTGACCACATGGATGTCTCTTCTTCTCAGCCCAACTGTGATGGGGTTGATAAGCACCCATTGCTATCTCAGTGTCTTTCGTACCGGCCAATGATCTTTGGTTGATATTGGCAGATCCCACTATAACGTACTCATCATCTACTATCATACCCTTGGCATGAACATAAATCATAAATCGCTGGTACTTGTATGCATCGGAGATCTGAAAGAAAAACTTGGTTTAAAGACCAAAAAGAGTTTTTCTTGCAGATAACAAGATAAACCAGATAGATGAATTGGGATTTAAAGCTCTAGAGATAACTAACTGTGGTTCAAAAGCAAGTCAAATATCACAAAAGAAGCATCAGAGTCATTGGCATGATGTGAAAACAAAGTCGACCCATTTAATTTCGAGTAATGGCCCAAAGTAGAAAGTAAAATTACTTATGTTTGAAAAGGGGGGGGGAAAAAAGGGATCGATTAAATATACTGTTAACATAACTTCTGTTACTAGAAGCAGGAAATATTTTTGCCTTTCCATAGTTTGATTAATTTGCATACCAGACACGAAAGTAAAGCACATTATTCCCTTTCATGCAGTCTTAAAGGTTTATAAAATGGATAATGGAAAACTTAAGCAGAACAGTTCATTCTAAAATTGTTGACAGATTAATCTTTGATTATATCAGTCAATGGCAACCACAAATATAATTGAGAATTCATTGAAGAAAAGTGGGACTTCAGGACACACATGATGAGATTTCAAGGTCCCAGAGTACATGCTAAATAAAGAAAATAGCAGCAGGGACTTGCATATACTAAGATCTTAAAGCTGAAAGCATCGTTAATGTAATGATTGGAAGCCACGAATCTATAGGTTACAGAGATTAAGGGCCTAGTATCTAAAAAAAAAAATAGCATTAAATGATAAAATTGGAGCAGTACAGGAGATGATCATTTTTGAACAATTACCGTAGCACCATTGTTGTCTGATGTTTCCTCAGAAAATTTTTCCCGATTACCAAGGCAATAGAAATTGAGGAAATCTTGAGGATGTAAGTCCTGAAGCTGCAGGGCCCTCAATTCCCGTGCAACAACACCATACATCATTTGCATTGTTTGGCTCTGTAAAATGCAAACATGCACAAGTCAGAAGGAAACTTCTATGTTGGACCTGACATATCAGTATAGACTAAAACCATTAAGAAATTGAATGATTTATGCTAGATATCGGTGGGAACAGATGCCAATACTATTATGAATGACATCGCTATCTATAAATAACTATTAGTAAGAGAATCAAAGACAAACGATTATGTCAAAGGAAGAACTTCATTGCTGTTTATATGAGCAGATAAGAGAACCACAAGAACATAACAGCAATCTTAGTTATCAAGTGTCCCTGAAACATATGTTTCACTTATATGAGCAGATATATAAAAGACAACCAAATACCTGCCAGTAGAGAATTTCTTGCATTGCACCAGTTTTCGGATCACCTTCAGGCCACATAGGTAGAACTATATACACTGCAAATCTCTCATTAGCTCTAATTTTGCTGGCAATCTTTAGTGCCAACTCCATTGGGATAAGATTGTCAGCTCCTGCTTGGACCAAGAAAGGGATTAAGTATGAATAAAATAGCGGGATGCCAGATATGATTAGAAACCAAAAGAATGTATAATTTGAGAAAAGATAAGTGCTTAGAGTCTTGGGTCATTGAGTTTGAAAAATATTTAAAACCAATGACAGTAATTTAAAATGCAGATGCATATTTTTAATGTTCTTAGTCAATTTCTCGATGAATAAATAAGCAAATTTAACTAACTACAAAAAAAAAATTGAACTTTTTCCAAGTTGATACAACCATAGGAGAATAAAATGTTGATCTTGTACCCATGCACAAAATAACAGAACCCAAAGATTTCAAGTGCAGCTTTGTACATAAATATTCCATATATGTGTTGTTTTGCAAAATACAACTTTTGCTCTGAAAGTATAAACATTATGTTTTTCAAAGAGTTATACTTCAGTGCACAGTAGATTGTCACCTTACCTGCATTTTTATAATCTGGCCATGCATATGATGAACCAAGAAAATACTGATTTTCAATATATATGAAATGTTGGGCAGATCTGATTGCATTGATGTATGCTTTCTGGATGCTTTTATCTATTACTAGATCCTTTGAGCAAATAAGGTTCTGCAGTTACAGTCAGGAAGTATAATCAGCTTTCCTCCACAATTCAGCTTTCATAAAAAGGTATTAAAGAAAAAGGAAGCAGGGTGAGAGACCTTTGACTGAGCATGAATGACATCTTTGGGAAATCCTTTCAGTGATCCCGAGTCAATAGACCTGAAAATCTGCAAAAGAATATATATACCCAGATTGGATTTGTTGTTTTTTAGTTTTATTTTTATATATGTATATGAAAAACAAAAGCTGAGAAAAGAAGCAAAAGAAAATTCCATCATTCAACCTGAACATGCCAATCTTCGGGATCATCTTCTCCCTGAACCCATAAAGCTGGGTCATCTTCGGGAACAATTGTAACATCCTTTGACTCCTTTGAATGAGACATCTTAGGACTAAGTATCCATGAAATACGGTCTATCTTAATTAAAGCATCATCATGCCAATGCGAAACCTTTTTACGTAGTCCAAACTCCCTCCACTGTGTTGCTCTCCTCCACCGTTGCTCAAAGTTTATAAGAACATCATATGCAGCAGGCCCGTCAATTCTACAGTGCAAGTCATGCCATGGTTGCCTTGGAGCCTTGGTCCCAGCCTAGTGCAAGAACAAACACAAAAAGTCATAAAGAGATATTTACCACTAGAGCCATCCATTTTGATATATCATAATAATTACAAACCATAAGTTATGTTAGTCCATAGTTACATAAGTAAGAAAAAGAAAATGATGAAAGGGGCTAGCATTTTAGAAACAAGGAAGATAATAAATTGTCGAAACACCAATTACTTACAGGAAACGTAGGTTGATGAAAATCTTCTTTAAACACAGTGTCGAGATCCCGAAACAATCTGTGCTCAGGTGTGTCATAACGACCATCACAGAGATCAAGACCTCCTAAAAATGTAGTTATCTTGCGGTTATTACCAGATGCTTGTGTGTCCACAATAACACATTTTTGATGGTGTGTAAAGAGGGTTCCAACAACCTGTGGAAACCCATCAAATAAGAGTTAAATTTGACCATCTAAATGAAAAACAAATAATTCCATTAAAGGGATGTTTACTGAATCAAGCAGAAAATATGTCTAGCGAAACCCCAAGCAATTTTGAAACAAGACAAAAATGATAAGTAGAAGTATGACTTGTGAAGAAAAAGTTATTCTCAGACCATAGACGATTCAATTAAACATATTCAAACTATCAAATGATATCTATACCATCATGGTTGCAAACCTGCCTGTTGTTTCATAATGCTAAGCTTACTACTGCCATAGCGAGGGGCCAGAACACAAGTGACAGACGAATGCTTGAAAAACTTCCGGGTTTCTTCATCATGAGTTTGCATCATTCCTGCCTGCACCATTCCCACTTCACATTATCACTCAAATTCTATAGAGTCATATAGAAACCAGAACAACGAATTAAGGACATTACAGAATGCATGACTAATTCCTTTTCTTTTTACTGGCCAAGTAAGATGTGATGTTACCTTTTTGATAACATCACAAAGGTAGACGTCTAATTGTTGACTCCAAGAACCAAAGCTAAAAAGAGAAGCATATAACATTCAACCAGATTCGCAGCATTGACTAAACTATCAGACTCAAAGACACCGCTCAAAGATTTCAAATCATACCGAAAGATTCCTATATCAGCATCATTCACAGTTAAACAACAGTAACTCAGTAAATTCAAAACCAGAATGCAGGTTAAAAATAATCACCGATTTGAAGAAGAACTTGTCGTGGGAGGTCTTATCATCCCAGACCAGCAACAACACCCGTACGCCTTCTTCCGACTTATACTTGAGCAAATCTCCGAGCGTCAAATCGCCGCCGCGTGGCAACTTCCGGCTCGGCTCCCTAACCAGCCTCACTTTGTGAAACACAGACCATCCCACCACATAGATCATATGGTGAGCCTCCGAAATCGCATAGCAAATGTCCTCCCAGCAATTCTCAGGCTTATAAACCTTCCTTCCGTCCAATTCAATCTGCGGCAGCATCCCCTCCGGCACGTGCGCGTCCTGGTACAGCCTCACGTGACTTCCCTTCCTCATAGGGAAGTAGGTCTTGGGGACTCCCTTCCGTTCTGGATCGCCGGCGATGCCGTGCCTGTAGACCGGGTTTATCTCGAAGGGCGTGAACTTCAACTCGACCTTAATAGCGCAATCAGGCTTCGGAGGCTTTCCGGTGGGTCCGATAATCTCATACCAGCCGGAAATGGATTTTCCGGAGGCGACTTCTGCGGCGGGGATCGAGGCGGTGCCGATAAGCTCAGCGCCGAAGAGGTCGTTATCTTTGACCTGAAACTCAACCTTAGCCGCGGGATGCGCGAGCGGGATGGAAAAGGTCTCTTTCCACTGAGGATTCTGCGAGTTCTTGATGACGCGCGTACGCGCCACCGTGGCCTGGGGCACAACGACGCTGACGTAAGAGTCGCTGGTGATGATTTTGCGGTGGTGGACCTTCTTGCGGTCCTCGGCTCCGTGGCCGGCATCGGGATTGTCGGAGCGGGAGTTGGTGCAGTTGACGGTGTCGCAGGCGGTGAAGCAGCGGCGGAGGCGCTCGGAGACGATGTCCATGTTGGGCAGGTAGCGCGCCTCGATGATTTGAAGGTCCAGGTCGCCGTGCAGATAGACTATCTGCTCCGACGGCGTCGGTTCCGCCATGGACGGCGTCGTTTAGCTGTCAGTGTAGACTGAGATTGGGGTTTCGAATAGTGACAAAAAGAAAAGGAGGAGGAGGAGGTTTTGGCTTTGCTTGTAACGGTGAGAAACTAAGCGGGATTTTAAATCGGGGGGAGCTTTAAAATAATAGGGAAAGAGGAATAGTGTGAGCGACGGAGGAGACACCCGTTACAAAACTGGAAAGGAAGAAGAAACTTTTTTCTTTTCTTTTTTTTATTTCTCCAAAATTTGGTAGGATGCTTAACTTTGGGGCCCTGGGGGTGACCCCATATGGGACAAGTTCCATAAGTGCAAAGAAATATGGACCTACGTCTCTTTCGTTTTTTTTTTTTTTGTGATCTTGTGGGGGGTATGAGATATTCTAATTATGGTGACATTAACTATGAAATCCATTTACAAAAATTAAACTCGTTATTCCCAATTGGGAGTGGCGTCAAATTATATGTCATAAAGTAGGAAAAGTGTATTAATTTTTTATGATCTTGTGGGGATGAGATATTCTTATGATGGCACCAAATGACTATCAATCCATTACAAAATTAAGCACATTGTTTCCAAATTGGGAGTGGTGTTAGATTATATGTAAGCAAGCAGGATTAAATTACATGATTTGTTTAGTGGCTTATTGACTCATATCTATGTCAAATGTATGAAAAGTGGGGGGACTAAATTTAGTTTGTATATACATTTGACATGTAAGTAAGAAAAGTAATCGAACCTTTCAAAAAAAAAAAAAAAAGTAATCGAAAAGTGAAGATTAAATTACATGATTTATCTACAAAATATTAATTGTATGTGCATCAAAGTACATGTTAATATCTAGTCTACGGCATATCAACTTGTATGTACATTAAGTAACATCAATTTGGAAAAATGTGAATAGTGTGAGTGACAGAGGAGGGTAGTTAGGTAGTGGGCATCCGTTAGATTGGTTAGGAAGAAAGATCGCTATTGTTTTGTTTTGTTTTGTTTTTATTGGGTTGGAATAATCTATGGTCCATACCATAAGTGCATATACCTATGTCTTTTTCCTCCTGATCATGTGGTGTCAAATACATGTCAAAAGTAAGAAAATTGTCAATTAAAGTTCATGATAACAGCTCTTTAATAAGGTTATTATGTCACTTATGTGGTGTAATAGGGCAATCAGAGAGTGAGCAGAGTCTTTTTTTTTAAAAAATTTTACAGAACAATTAATCGGATAGTAAGAACGTAAAATTTTAATCGAAAGATTTTGATTGATAAATGAACCATCCAAAACATTTTCCTAGGGCACATATAAACAATGTGAATTAAATTATACCATTACATGACATATTGACTACACCATGTCCAAAAGTAGGATAAGTGTAGATTAAATTACACGATTTGCTTACATCATACTACATCACAGCATACGAGTTCATATTGGTACAAGTGCCCCAAAGCTTAATTAGCATATCTGGTGGCAGCTGTTCCAAGCTAGCTTCTCTTGTATTGCCAGTCGTAATACAATCTACATAGTGACAGAATAGATAGTTAGGATCACCCTCCAGCTAGGGTCATCTAACTTATCCAACCAACGTGAATTCAAGAATCAAATCATGTACAGGTAAGAAAAGCTCTCCTCTCAAGTGCTGCTTGGTGGTTGGGTTACCCTACCAGGGTGGTTGCCATGTCCCCTCAACATCTACATGATAGGAGATAAATATCTCCCATTTAGGAGTGGAGTTAGAACTTAGAACACGAAGTTATGACTTGGTTAACTATGATTTAGGACAGAAGGCAGAACATGCACCTGAAACGTTTGATTCGTTGAATTAGTTCTTGCATATCGAGTCCTAAATAAAAAGAACAAAATGTTTTAGCCAGACCATATTAATTTGTGTTACATTCGAGGGAATTAAATCTCTGATTTAACCTAATTTTAACCCAATTTTCAACCTTCTTTATTACTTGAGCTAACCCAGACTGCATAATATAATAACCATGTTTGGTTAACTATGCATTTTGTTGCTTCGTATTTATCTAAAAGAAAGTTAGATGAAGATAATTTGGTCATCAACCTAAATTAAATTGTTTGAATCTACATACTCAATTGCATAATTTTCTATCATTAGCTTCCCATTTATTTTTTTTCTCAAAGAGTAATGCTAAGTGAATCATTTTTTTAAATTCTGTTTGTGGTTTGACATTTGTCATCACTTACTCTTAGGTTGTGGGTGTGCACCTTAGAGCAAGTTCACTCGTTGGGTCACTAGGTCACAAACTATTCACTACTTTTTAGTGTTAATTTCACTCTCTGGGTCACGGGCACAGTTTATTTCGTGTCCTGCGTCACTGGCACCGTGTATTTCGTGACCAAAAGAATGAAAATATACACTAAAAAGCAATCAATAGTAGGTAATCTGGTGACCCAATGGGTGAACTTGCTCTTACTAATGAAGTGGTCATTTGACAATGAAATTGGGGTTACCAAAGTGCTGGGAGGTGTGTTTTGCGTGTTGCTAGCGTTGGTGGTGGTGAAGTCATTGAGGGTAAATTATGAGTTTGCTCTATGGCCTGCATACAATTCGCAACTTGGCATAACTAGCCATACCCTATACAATTTACACCACTGGAAATATCTTGTTTCTAGTGAATGGTACTCAGGGGTCGAACTTGAGGTTAGTCACACGAGTCGGCCGCCTCATGCTCGCCATCTTTTTACAAAGAATTTTTATTACGAGTAGGGTCTGAAATTTCTTAAACCAGACAACAAGATGGTACCTAAATTTTAAAAACTTTGTCATTTGGATCTTAAAGACTCTTATATCCTCAGATTGGGTCTAACTGCCCGGTCAATAACCCCAAAAAAAAAAAGTGAGTCCCTTGATTTGATTGATTGATTTTCAAACCTGGGGAGGTGGCCCACAACCGTTTGAACTATGTATTGCCAATTTGCCACCACATGTCCCTTAATCTATTGGAACATTTGTCGACATTCTAAAGTTCTAATCCTTTTTTTAGTTAGATATAACAATTTATTTCCTCCATCTGCATTTTTTAACTCTTCCTCAAATCATCGTCATCATCCATTTCATTCCCAACCAATTTTTCCGCCATCATTTTCTGATTCATCTTCTTCTCTTTATCAATTCAATTTCAATTTGGTATTTTGTTTTTCATTTTCTTTTTCAGAGGAGGGAAAAGCTTCCAAAAAAAAATTTGTGAATTAAAACAACTAACAATTGACTTTTGCTGCTGATCTGATCTGCTGCTTGACCACATTTGCTGCAAATCTAGCTCTTAATTAGTTTTTTTTTTTCTTTTCTCGAGCGGCCGAGCCTACAAGTTCCCATCAACCAAAGAAAATGAGAATCTTTGAAATTCTACTCTTCTTGTAAACATGATGATTCTCCTTACTGTGATGTCAAGGACCCCATATGTTGTTGGAGATATAAGATTGACGATCTCCAGATCTATCTTTCCCTCGAGTAAATAGAGAAAGTGGCTGTTGAGAATCGGAGGATAGGAAGAGATGAAAGAAAAGCTAACAAAGCATGAAATATCCATTTTGTCCTCAAATTTAACGGTAATGTTTTGATCAAAAGAGAACTTCATTTATAATGAACTCAATTACAATGCGATAGGATACAAGATCCTACAAGGAAGATTGAATCTTGTCCACGTAGACTTTAAACACAAAGTCTATACTGACACACTGAAGAAGCCATGGAGGCCCTGACTCTAAACAAAGAAAAGATTGACCAACTTTCAAAGCCTCTTTTGCTAAACGGTAAGCAACATTATTGCCTTCCCGCTTGACAAAATGGCTACTACAAAACTCAAAAGACTCAACTAAATGCTTAACTTCATCTAGGAGGTGTCCTTCAAGATTTAAATCATCACACTCAACTTGTAAAGAATTAATAATAGACAGAGGATCAACTTCAATTTCCAGTCTTCCGAACCCCACATGAGCAGCGAAATGAAGTCCATGAAGCAAAGCAAGAGCCTGAACTGATCGTGGAGATAAATAACGTACCAATCTGGGGGACTACCATGGCCCCTTTTAAGACTCCAAAATGGTCCTTGAACACCACCCCCAAACCACAAATACCATTACCTGGATCCAATGCACCATCGAAATTCATCTTCAAATTCCCCAACTGTGGTGGGCTCCAAACCACTGGTAGTTGCTGCGTCACTATCTTCTGGTCCCTTTTTACTTGACAAGCTATGAATTCATTCTGCCACTCCCCAGCACTACCAAAAATATCCACCGGTGACTAGTTTAAGACTTTTTCCCCCATGCCTATAGAAATCGATTTCTATTCCTCTACAGCCACCATGCCAAGAAACTAAACTTTTCTAAGTCATCCCCCACTGCAATAGTGCTGACATGTAAAAATAAATCATGAAAAGAAGGTTCCCTCCATGTTTTACACACGTCACTTAGAAAAGATCGCTTCCACACTTTTTTTGCAAGAGGACAATCCCATAGAATATGAATAACTGATTCAATTGGAATACCACAGTGCCAACAAAAAGACTCAGTCATTTTTTTCCTTCTTACCAAGTTTTGCGCACAAGGAAGAAAATTGTTGATAGTTCTCCATAGGAAAACCTTCACCTTATGCGGAACTTTCAGACTCTAGACCTTACGCCAAACCTCCATATTTGAACCATAACTTGAACTGGCAAGGTTGCGGTTTCGGGACGAGAGGAGGAGCGAGGTCGGAGCTTTCCTGCTAGAGATCGGCGTTCGGATCGGCGGTTAGTGCAACAAGTCACTAGCATAGGCTTTGGTGGGAGGCGAGATGGGTGCCCAGGTCTCCTGCCTGGGGAGGCCGCCAGACAGATTTGGCGGAGGCGGGCGGCTTCTCGGAAGGGCTAGATTCGGCGGCTGGGTGTGAGGCACATAGAGTGTGGGTAGTGGGCCTTGGGCTTTGGGCCTCTGCCTTTCTGGGCTGCAGAGATGTAGTCTAGAGAATTGGGTCTTTAGCCAATTCCCCTATTTTTCTCACACTTGGGTCGGGTTGGGATTTTGGGGGTGGTATGTCCTGCATCTGTTTCCTAGAATGTTGCTGTGGGTGTGTTGAATGTCGCGACGTACACCATCAGGGGTCATAGGCGTCAAGATGTTCATGACATTGGTTCCATTTTTGGGCAGTGTAGGATTAGGGAGTTTTTTCAATTCTACATTTCTTTTTCAGTAGTTCCTTTAGGATTTTAGTTTTCAAGTATGGATTTCTTTTGGATTCAGCACTCTTCGTGAGCTTGCATTGTAATATGAGGGGTGCTTGTACCTTTCATGCTTGACCGAGTAAGGTCATCATGATTTCGATCAATAGATTAGTTTTCCGTTGCCCTAAAAAAAAAAAACTTACAATCTAAGAGGTGTCTTATATAGGGCATAAAGCATAAACCTAATACAACTAGAAAACAAAAAGGAAAATTTATTATAGACTAAAACTAGAAAACCTAATTAAACCTCATTAAATAAAAATCAGAAATAGAATCCTAGATACTAAAGAATATTATGCAAATAAGTAATTGGAATCTCAATCAAGATTTTGCTCGAGAATCCCGATATATCTAAAAGAGCAATTTATGATTAATTCCATCGTTAAGAAGCCTATTTGAATACCAATTTCTAATATTCAAATCATTCTTCGTAATGTGAAGACACTTCTTTCTTTTAAAGATTTTTTTGTTGAAATTGGCTAAAATCTCGTCCTACATCAATTTGTAATCAAAATTTTAAACTTACTCGTATGTATTGTCCACAACAAGCCATGATCCAGCCTCTCTGCAAATATCTGAAATCCTCTACTCGAAAAGTAGAAAAAGAATAAAACATTAGAATATTTATGAGAAACTGAACAATTTACTCACAGAGATCACTCACCAGAAGACACATACATCAGTATCATATATATCTACACACACACCCACACAAACATACATACATACATACATATATACATATACATACATGAGAGAGAGGAGAGAGAGAGAGAGACCTTAAGAAAAGGTTCTGGAATGTAGGTTCTAGATGGGTTGCCAGGATCAACAACTGTGACAAGTTTTGGGGTTGGTTTTGTTTCTGACAGTGTTTTCTCTAACCAGTCTGAAAGTTAAGAAAGTAGCATGATGTCAAGAGAGAAAATTCGCTAAAAAATGTCAGAAATATCACATTTGTGTCTAGACTCCAAAAAACAAATTAAACTAACCAATTCACTTGCTAGAAAATTTATTCCTCCCCTCCCCACCCTCTATTTAATTTGTCAGATATTTATATATGAGCTTAAACCCATGTCTAAAGGTGGCAAACGGGCCGCTAAGCACGAGCCAGGCACTGCCCAAGCCCGTTAGTGACCCGACACGACCCGAGTACGTTAGAATAATGGGTCGGGTTGGGCCTAGGAATATTAGCCCATTGGCCCTGCCCGAACACGACATATTTGGGCCGGCCCGTTTCAAACACAAAATTTCATTTTGTTTTTAAAAATATTAAAAAACCACAATGATGAGATTTGAATATTAGACCTCCTTATTTAAAATCTCATGACAATTCCACCAATGCTATTTCTTTTATGTTGTCAAAATAGTGAAAAAAAACATGATATCCTTGTTTTGACATAAAACATTTTTTCTAAATATTAAATATATATTTATGAATAAAGACTAATCTCATAATAATACAACTATAGAATGAAGGAAAAAATAATATGATACTAAATCTTCACTATATAAATCTTCATTATATTAATAAAGATTAATCTCACAATTTAAAAGCAATATATTTTGAGTTTTTTTTTTCTTTCTTTCTTTCTTGTAGTGGAATATAAAAAATTATTAGAAGGGTGGTTGTAGTTAGACCTCCTCATTTACTATTTGGACCTCCTCTTCAATATTTCTCCCTTAATCTTCCAGTTTTGTCCCTTTTTTTATATTTTATTCTTGTCAATCTCCACACCACTTCTGTGGTCCTGGCTATATCCTGCGATTACATCTGCTGCCTTAGCTACATCCTTATAGCCTATTGTTTAATTGTGTGGAGGAAGGACATATAGTACTATATTCCAAGAATCCAAGTTTAGATATTTAATTGATGCTTTGGGTATGAAGTTCAATGGGAGTATGATTTTTTTTCGAAACTCAATTGCAATGGATTAATGACTAATTGTCTAAATGAAGGGAATTCCTCAAATTTGAATGGTGGCAGAGATAAAGAGAAAACCTCGGACGAGATCATAGACCTCAATAAGACGCTTGGTTCTTAAGGCTGAAACTTTCAAGAACCGTGCAAACGCAGGGGAAGAGTTATCAGACATATATATCAAATTACTAATCAATAATTAAATTCTAACAATTGGGGGTTGATTATGAATATATAACAATAGATATACCAATAATTTGATAGCTAATAAGAAACCCAGGTGAGAGAAAGAGTGAGGGAGAAGAAGATGGAGACAGAATTGGTTGTGGTTTTTTTATATTTTTTTTGTTATTTAGTTTTCAATACGGGTAAATTAGGAATTAAATTTTTACAAAAATTAGTGGAGGTCCATATATCAAATCTGGAGGTCTGAATAGAATTACCCTTATTAGAAAACTAATCTTAAAAAGCTAAGAGTGAGAAAAACATTGTGTTTTACATTTAATTTGAATTTTCTAAATAGTTAAATAAAATTATTTTTTATTTATTCAAATTAAGATTTTAAAATCGTGCTTTATAGTAGATAGGCATGAGTACGGCCCGTTTATTGGCCCGACACGAGCACAGCCCTGCACAATATGAGCTCGGGTCATGGGCTGGACTGAGCTTAATGTTTAAGTAAATGGGCCGGCACGAGCCTGACAAGGTAATAAATGGGCCGGCCTAAGCACGGCATGAAGCACGACTAGGCCCGCTTAAAATTGGTCGGGCCAGGCCGGGTCAGCCCGTTTGCCACCTCTACCCATGTCCCCACCCCATGCTGCATCTTCTGTATTTATATACCTTTAATTATGCACCGGACCAATCAGACATTCCAACGAATAGATCCATGATCAATAGTCCTAAGTGTTAGAATTGGCATGCCTACGGCTACCATAACATGTCCAAGTTGGGCTGTTCAAATGCATCAATCATCCCATCCTAAACTTAGGGTGGTTTATTCTTATTTAGCAACTCAGATAACAAGCCGTTGACTGCTTGTACACCTAACACACCAGACTACCCTGTCTAACACAGCAAGGTTATACTTATATCCAGGCCTATGGAAGAAAATTATTTCATGGGAGTTCACGATTTTTCATCACCAAACTTCCACCATTCTGGTTCATACCACTTTTGACTCCTGTCAAAATACCAGCAAGCAGTAATATGAGACATAAAAGGATCATGAAATTCTTAAGACTGTTAACACTTGTTTCTGAAGTTCTAGACTATACTCACGGCTCAGAGAAAACTTTAGCCATGCCGAAAACGCTGATAGGCTGCACATATATAATACTGTATGAAAAATGATTTCAAAATTACGCACTTGATCTAAATCTCAGAACAAAGCAAGGTTACTTTTACTCATTTCATACACACAAATCGTATATATAATAGTAGCAACAATTGCGACGACCCAAGAAGCTTAAAGGTCTGGAATTTGAATTGAATAGAGAATAAGGGAAAAGATTAAAGGGGACTGTGGTTTATTATCCCCATTCAGTTTGATAAAGCCAAACTAGATTTGTTTTGAGTATTCAAAGAACAAATTGAGTACAGCCTATTTTACAAAACCATTGTTCAGGTTCTCAAGCATTTTGGTGAAGCAAGTGAAGCCAACCATTGGCATCCACAGCAATCAAATCTTGAACAAATGCTACTGATGACTGACATCAACCAGGTCAAGGAGAATTCGGACATCATTTGATGTTCTAACTTTCCGGAGTCTGATTGTTACTTTATGTACTTTTTGTTTCTTTAGGGCCTCTCTAGTATACATCCATTTTTACATATGTTGCACAACTTTTCAAATGAATCTACTTGTCTCAACATTTTGAAGTACAAAAACAATTCAAGAGAAATAGTTCCCCTTTATCAGACATTAAGCAGGGTATTGTGGGATCAGTCTTTGCTGATAGAGCAGAACTGAATACAAGCCGATGTAGGAAATATGTGTACCTCTAGCACATAACAAGCTTTAAATAATTTCAATTGCATTTTTCAACTGAAACTATAATTCACAATTCTTAGAGCAATGTATTCATTTTGAAGATAATAATAGTATACGGCTTATATGATATCCAAATGAACAGAAGCTAACGCAAGAATGTTTTTTAATATCGAATAATATATCAGAGTATGCTTAATCAGAAATTCAAGTAACAAAAACCAGGAAAAGTACTCTATAGCCAGAAAATCCACAATTCTGAGATAGAAGGGATTGTATCAGAAAATAGGACAGGCATACATGAGTTGCTATCACTGAGAAATTATTGGAATTCTACGGCAGCATACAGAAGTGGCACTTATTATCTGCTTATAACATAATTCATTCTTTTAAGGGATACAAAGGTGGGGATTCTAGAAAAACGTTGTCAATGTAGAGAATTCTAAAATAGAAACAATCAATGTCTAACCCACTCGTTAGAATAATGAGCTGTCAATTGACCTCCAGAATCGATTGAACTGCAAACAGTTTGGCCTTTAGTTTTCTACATTTTTCCATGAACCACGTAATAATGAAAAGAAGAATGACATCCCCAGCCAATGGCAGTAAGGATTTCATTGAGAAATCTGTTCCAATATAAACCCACCAACCAAGGAAAATTTTTGCAACAACAGAATGGAGAAATTTAACTTGCAATAAATCTGAGCTAAAAAACAGTGAAAATATACTTTGCAAATCATAAGTTTAGCATCCATAACACATCTAGTATAGGATCCAATCATAGGACAAAAGCATGAACAAACCACTACCTTGATTCTTCAGCAGCAATCCAGTTCCAGTATCGCCGATCCTCAATCCCTGTTATAGCCATGGCCTTTGCAGAAATTCTCCGGTCACCCTGTCCAGCCACAATAGCTGCAAAACCACACCAAATTCAATAAATTTCCACCTAATTTGCAAAATAAACCACCAAAAAACACAAAAGCAAACCCAATCCCTCAACTCCACCAACCCAAAACCCTAATTCAAGAGCCCCTACCTTATTGCCATCGTCACCTTGCCTACTAGTCTGCTACACAAACTGTCGGATAGAAATTGAAGGGGGCTATGGCAGATCTGCGGTCTTCCGATGGCCGACCCTAGACGATCTCGCCTTTTTCTATTCACCTATGCAACGTTCATTTGGAGTGCAACTATTCACATAAATTAGCGACAAATATATATACAATCACCACTGCCATACAAGTCGCCACTTGAATATCATTTAATCCTACATATATTTACCACAGTCATCCAAATCTCCACTTGAATAATTACAAATTACTTACACGCAATTCACTTGGGCAGCGTCCCCTCGTCTGGAATTCGGTGACCTCAATTTCGACCTCTTCCCAAAGGCCATGTTTAATTCTCAAGCCCGGTCCGTTTTCCTTCTTCATTCTTCAGCGCCGCCTCCTAACCAAACAATCGGATCCAAATTGACGGGGGGCTTTCTCAGAAAAGCGGTATTCCAATGGAGGGGATTTGTGGAACTCTACTTTTGCTGTGGACGAGGATCTACTCTTGCTGCCGTCTGTTATTGGCTTATTGCTCGGTTTCGCTTTGCAGTTTGGAGCCGTGGCTGGATGGTGACTGCGAATGAAAACTGAAAACGAAATCGGAGACTCTGCTATAAACTCAAAACAGCTCTAATGTAATTTTTTTTTTTAACCCAGCCAAATAACTGTTTTTTGGTTTCAGCACTGTGCCGTCAGCGTGTGTACCGCACGTGATGTTAAGGGACGGCAGGTGACCCTCACCTAGGTGGATAGCAGAAGCTCCCAGAATGAAGATCCATCAGCTATGGAAGTACTAAAATGTCTGAAAATGCAGAATTAAGCATAAGAGTGAGGGTTTAAAGGATTGGAATCTAAACCACACCTCAAAAAGAAGCTAGAGCCCAACCCAGTTGGGGTTGAGGTGGGTATTCCACAGAGTTAATTGTGAGAGAGATAGAGATGTCAGAAATTGATCGGGGATATAACATACAAGGAAACTGGGTTCAGAGAAGGAAAATTTAAGTTCGGTAACTTCGGCGGGACATTGTTTTGGCGCCTTTTCTCCTGTTGATGGACGCGGGCCCTTTTTGAAAATCGATTCTAAAGTCTCTCTTTTTAATTGAAGTTTAGTATTTTCAATCAATAACAAACTATCTATTATTCTTCTAAATTTTTATTTTATTTTTCTTTAACTTAACTAATTTTAAGATGAAATCTTTAGAATTGACATTTCAATAGAATGAATTTTTTTCTCCTCCGTCGTTTTTGGGTGCACAAGTTTCACTAAAATTATCTACGATTTGACATAGTGAAAACTATAGGATAGTTAAGAAAACCTAGTCTACTAGGATTGAGAGCTCAGCATTTTATGATACGTAGCAATTTAAATGCGTTTCTAGTTCCAATTACCTTGAAAGTAGCGGATACTCGAGCATTATTTCATAGTATTACTTTGCTTTCTTCATTTGTAGGAAATTATGGTCAACAAAGAAAAAAGAATTGATAGAAAGAGCGATTTCGAGATCAATTTTCGACTAAATGACAAAAAGTCAACTAGCTGACCATTGAGTCGACCGAGCCAATTCGGCTCAAGACCAAAGAAGCCCAGAAGTGTAGACCCAAGCCCATTTTTGTATTCAAATTTCAAATTCAAAATTTATGTAATTAATGACAATAATAATTAGTAGACCACACACATCATACATGTGGGTCACATATTTATTTGTGTTCACACTAGACACACACTACACTTACCCATTTACCTTTTTTTATTTATTTATTTTCTATCTAGTATTCTAGTCTTTTCATTTTACCTATTTCTCATTGTATTTGAGCCCTTGGATCTAGAGTACAAGTTCA
Organism: Rosa lucieae; assembly: GCA_024704745.1. Classification (NCBI taxonomy): domain Eukaryota; kingdom Viridiplantae; phylum Streptophyta; class Magnoliopsida; order Rosales; family Rosaceae; genus Rosa; species Rosa lucieae. The sequence goes on from CM045493.1 coordinate 9,361,831, forward strand.
ATCTTAACTCTTCAACCTAAGCGGGTATTTAAGTAACTTTGCACACTCATTGCACAACTTTAAGACCCATTTTTCAACATCCCAGGCCTTTTGGCCGAATTTGACCCTTCTTACCTCTTCTTCATCCCACATTCTTCAAATGTAAACTTGTAACTAATTGCTCATATGTGCGATGCCAGCTTTCCTCCTCGAGTCCTTAATGGTTGTTCTTAGGCATGCACACTACTGGCATCTTGGTTTTTGTCCTCATCCCTCTGCTCTTGCGTTCATGAGGGAAGGTGCATGGGTTTTCCATACTTCATCCTCGAGGGTTCTAATTCTTAGTATTTATCTCAGTCAGGTTACTCTCTATAATTAGTTATGGTTGGTCGTGAATCATGATCGGATTGAACTTTGCTCTTTTTACGGCAGAAAAAGGCACATGCTACTCTGCAAAAACAGTTTTAGCCAAAATTAACTATTGCAATATGTCATTCTTACACAATCAATTAAGAACTCAAGATAAACTCCGTCGATAAGTTAGCAACAATGCCTCACTCTCTTTATTTTTCTTTAACGTAACTAATTTTAAGATAAAATCTTTAGAATTGATATTTCAATGGTTTCTAATGAATTTTTTCTCCTCCGTCGTTTTTGGGTGCACAAGTTTCACTAAAATTATCTACGATTTGACATAGTGAAAACTATAGGATAGTTAAGAAAACCTAGTCTGCTAGGATTGAGAGCTCAGCAATTTACATGCGTTTCTAGTTCCAATTACCTTGAAAGTAGCGGATACTCGAGCATTATTTCATAGTATTACTTTGCTTTCTTCATTTGTAGGAAATTTTGGTCAAAAAAGAAAAAACAATTGATAGAAAGAGCGATTTCGATATCAATTTTCGACTAAATGACAAAAAGTCAACTAGCTGACCATTGAGTCGACCGAGCCAATTCAGCTCAAGACCAAAGAAGCCCAGAAGTGTAGACCCAAGCCCATTTTTGTATTCAAATTTCAAATTCAAAATTTATGTAATTAATGACAATAATAATTAGTAGACCACACACATCATACATGTGGGTCACATATTTATTTGTGTTCACACTAGACACACACTACACTTACCCATTTACCTTTTTTTATTTATTTATTTTCTATCTAGTATTCTAGTCTTTTCATTTTACCTATTTCTCATTGTATTTGAGCCCTTGGATCTAGAGTACAAGTTCAATCTTAACTCTTCAACCTAAGCGGGTATTTAAGCAACTTTGCACACTCATTGCACAACTTTAAGACCCATTTTTCAACATCCCAGGCCTATTGGCCGAATTTGACCCTTCTTACCTCTTCTTCATCCCACATTCTTCAAATGTAAACTTGTAACTAATTGCTCATATGTGCGATGTCAGCTTTCCTCCTCGAGTCCTTAATGGTTGTTCTTAGGCATGCGCACTACTGACATCTTGGTTGTTGTCCTCGTCCCTCTGCTCTTGCCTTCATGAGGGAAGGTGCATGGGTTTTCCATACTTCATCCTCGAGGGTTCTAATTCTTAGTATTTATCTCAGTCAGGTTACTCTCTATAATTAGTTCTGGTTGGTCGTGAATCATGATCGGATTGAACTTTGCTCTTTTTACGACAGAAAAAGGCACATGCTACTTTGCAAAAACAGTTTTAGCCAAAATTAACTATTGCAATATGTCATTCTTACACAATCAATTAAGAACTCAAGATAAACCTCGTCGATAAGTTAGCAACAATGCCTCACTCTCTCCCGCCAACATGGTTCTATTCATGGTGGCCCCTTTACTCTCTCTCTCTCTCCCCCCCCCTGGCTCGATTAGTATGTATTCGGTGTTCCAAGTTTCCAACCATGAGAGACTTCTTTCTTTCAAAAACCTATGACAAACTGTGGTTAGACTAAATTTAACCCAGCAGGAAAAAAAGAAAACGAAAAAAAATAAAACCAAAGCTGTAAACGAGAAAAGCACCTCTTTAATCATGTTCGTCATCATCCTTCACCAATCCTCCTTAAAATAAAAAAATATATAAGCAATCTATTGCATAGAAATCAACTATAAGTGCAGAGATGAATAAGATCTTGGCTTGAAGATCTCCAACCACCAGATGTGCTTGGCAACACCGCCGCTCTATTGGGTTTGCCGAGTTTTGATCAGCAAATCGCTGACCCTCGGGATTAAACTTAAAATTGTTGATTTGTTAATGGGTTCTTGTAAAACAAATCTAGGAATGCAAAAGACGCAAGGTTGGAACTTGGAAGAGATGAAATGTTTTGTTTCTAGTCAGAAGAGATGACTAGAAACTAGGCATAAAATATGTCATTTGACCGAATTACCGTCATAAAATATATGATATTGCTAAAATATCTTTTATCTTAATGGAAAACTTAACGGCGGGCATCAAAATGTATGACGGAATAGAAGTTGAGGTACCAAGGTGATAGTTTTGAAACTTGAGGTATCAATGTGTCGAATGGTCTATAATTGGGGTACTATTTGTGACATTTTCCCAATATCTAATCCATTATGTACGTTGTTGCCTATTTTCTTTAGAATTATGGATATTCATCTATCAGTGTCGTTAATTGTTTTTGATTGCATCTTCATTCACGAAGAGGAGAAGAAAACTCTAGAGCAAAATAGTATATTCCAACAATGATTCTTTATTTTTTATATAAATATCTTTTTTGATAATTTAACATACCAGTAAAATCTGATATTGGGTTTATGAAAAAAGAACAATTCAATAGATGTGTATTTAGTATTTAGAGATGTGTGAATAAAATTTCTTTTTATAAAATCTTACCAAACAAATAATCAATCCATAAAGGTAATAAAAGTGATTTCATGCCCCAAACCTCAAAACGAAACGGAACCCTAGAGACTTTAATAACATAGTTAACCTAGCTAGATGAGAATGTGGTGGCCGTGCCACTAGGAAAATGAAGCCTCAAAACATTATCGATGCTAAAATATTTAGGGATCAAAAAAAAAAATCTCGGTTATATATTACTCTGTTTCCCCAATTTCCTTTTAGAATGGACCACGTGGCATGGTTACTCTGTTTCCCAATTTTCTTTTAGAAAACTTCCTTCTCTAAAATTCGATCTAATCATCTTAAATCTGCAACTCATGTTCAAACAAGTAGAATATAGTATCACCATTTTTTTTCTTGAGAAACAAGAATGTGTGTAGGTTAAAGGACACTAGCTGTTAAAGGTGGCGCTGCAGAGAGACCACACAGTAGATGTAGATGAAATTAATTGCGTAAAGAAGTCAACTAACGTGGTAATTCAAATGTATATATGTCAACTCTGTGTGTGTGTGTGTGTATAAATATAGTGCTCCCGGGTGCATGAGAGTCTAGTCTTGTTCAATCAACTATCAAACTCCAGAGTCCAGAGGCTAACATTCTTTTCTAATCATTTCTATACATTTTCCCAGATGAATATCTGTTCTACTCTGTCCGAGCTGAAGAAATGCCTGAAGACGGTGAATGAGGATACTCTTCCGAGGGTCAATTGATACGCTTAAAGCAAACGCATAATTTAACCCCGAAATATCATCGTTAGTATAGAATAAATAGGGATCGTTCTAACCGGGGATTGAGGGTACACCTGTAATTGCAAAAACAACTAAAGAATTAAAATAAATACAAAATATTATTTATAAAAATAAAATAAAGAATAGAAATATATACAAGCAAATATAAAGAAGGGGGTTTAGGATTAATAAATTGAAAATTAAAATAAATAAAATAAAAGAAAGGTAAAACGTATATACAATGGTGGAACGCAAGTAACAAAGATCAAAACCACAATCATATGGATGAAATCCAATCACAATTCCTATAGTTGATTTTCTATGTCATGAGAAAGAAGTTGACCATGTGAAACGTTAGAAAGCAAACGATTTCCCATTTTTTTACTTTCCTTGAATAATTAATCTAAGTGAAAGCACCTAAATCAATCCTATTGAACATGCAATCATAGTCTAGAAAGCTAGCTACTCAAGAACACATTCAACGCATGAAGAACAAAGAAAGGATGTCAACCAAAGTGCACAACTTAGTTATGAATAAGTTCATCTATTTGCAATCCTCCTTAATTGATTTCGACTTTTGTCCAAAGCCTTTACTACTTAAATCTAGCTCCAATTACATGCATATATCCTAAGTTGGCCACCAAAGAACACATACATATAAAAGTTTTCTGTAAAACAAAATCAATCAAGCAATCTCACATAAGCAACATATAAATCAACATAAAGAAATCGTAACTTTAATTCAAAACATATAAACGGGCTTTAAACTTTGCCCTTAACGTCATGTTAACTAGAATTCATAACTCTACGAAATCAAACAAAGGAAAATAAAAGAAAGTATGAAATACACCGTGAAAGATGGATGACATGGCCTTGAGACTAAGAACTCGAAGATCCTTGAAAGCAAGCAATCTTCTAGGGACGACCCAAGGGTGGATGGCAGATAGGATCTTGATGTATTGCATGACTTCTTCTCCTCCTTGCTTGAGACGCAGAGCTTCTGAAACCTAGAGAATGGAGAGAATTTTCTGAATGAAGAGGTGTGTGGAACCCTTCTCAACGTCAAAGAGGTGCGTATATATAGGAGCACGGCTAGGGTTCACAAAACAATCAGAATTTTCCACATAGCTTCAACCAATGATAATTCGCCAAGTAGGCTTGTGATGTGGTCCAACCAATCATAGAATGTCAAGTAAGCCTTGTGATGTGTTCCCACCAATCAAAATTCTCTAAAATACCTCCCTAATATTTAATTGCCGAATTTCCTTGAAATTATTCTGATTTTCTTCATGAATTTCAGCTAACATTCCTTTAGGGAATTTAGGGATGCACCTAGACACGTTTTGAGCTTTTCCTTGGTGCACACATATTTTCCTTCCATAAATATCTCCCTTGAATCTCTCTTGGCGTCATCTCCTTGATTATTTCTGATTTTCACGTTGGCAATCACACCAAATTATTCCTCCAACAATATTTCTTTCCATAAAAGTCTCCCAAGAAAATCTCTCCTTGAAATCCTCAATCAATCATCTTTAATTCCCACGTTGTCACCTTCTTGCCATGTCACCTTCATGAAGCTGCTCTTCCCATTTATGAACTCAATTCAGCTTATTTATTCCAAAGACCTGAAAATAGAAGCTTTCTAAAATAAGAAATGGAAACTTTCCTAACCTAAAATGGGAAACTTTCTAAAAATGAAAAATAGAAACTACAAAACGGAAACTTTCTACAATTAGGAACTTTCCCAATCAAAGAATGGAAACTTTCCTAAACAGAGTTTTATTAAGGAATTAACGCAGAAAATATAGGGAAATAACAGTTAAAACGTCGCATTAAAATGCTCCTATCATCAATGATCAGATTCTCCCAAAGATTGATGAGTGTGTTGACCAGGCTTCAACTGTGATATCTATGATCAAGAATGGAGCAGCCTTCGGTGGGGCAGTTGCCATCTTTTGTGCTGCTTTTGTGATTTGGAAGAGATGCTTTCCACCTCCACCTCCTCCACCACCAAGAGGTGTTGTGGTGTTGCTCTATCCACCACCTCTACCATCAGCAGCAGCAGTAGCAACACCTCAAGTAAGCTTTGGGTATGTCACTGGGATATGATTAAGTTCCAGCTTTTTGGCTACTAGATTATATCTATTTGGGTAGGTAGTTTTTGAGGTTGATGCTCTCTTTTGTTAGGCTCAAGTCATGTTGTCGATGTAACAAAGGCTATGAAGGCTATGAAATGAGTAATTTTCTTTAAGAAATGCTCACTGAGACTATGTATTGTTTGCAATGATTTCATGAGTCTTTACTATTTCCATTAACTGGTTGAATGTTTTACGAATTCTTCAGTATTTTCGTGGGACGATTTCATGAGTCTTTACTATTTCCATCAACTGGTTGAATGTTATACGAGTTCTTCGGTATATTCGTCGACCGATTTCATGACTTAATTTAACAGTACTTTTTGTGTGCAAGATTGTATCTTTTGATATGAGGGCGCCAAAATCTTCTCCATTCCCTTTTCGTACACTACAGATTCACTTATTCTTTGTTCCAATTTGAAAGTTTTATAATTTTGCTCAGGCAATATACTATAAGGGCTGTGTGGCTATAGGAATCTCAGGTTTAGTAGATTTGGCATTTGGTACTTTGTTTCAGAGGTACAAAGAGGGTCTTGAACAAGCTATTTTGTTTATCAAATGATATTTGGCTGTTGACTATTTTCTGTATATAATTCTAATGCTTCTAGGAGAGGTCCTGACAACATATAGGCCATCCAATTCGGCCAAGTCAGCCTTTTACCTTCATGTTTTTTGAGTGCTAAGTTGATTTAGTCTGTATCAAATCAGTGTTGTACCTGCAGGTACCGGTAAAATTACTTGAGATTTTCTGCATGTACTTATTGTATCATCTTCATGCTCTATTTACTGCAACCAATTCTCGCTTAAGATGTCAATTTATAAATGCTGAGTTTTGTAGAACAACTTGAAGTTGGAGTTACCTTAGTTCAACTAGAAACTATATATGTGTAGTTACTACTTCACCAAATTAAACCATCTTATTGCCAGCTCTGCAAAAGCTATCATGAAATCATGCTAAAGTGCTACAGCATAATCGTAAGATTGCACCAGATTTGAAAACAATGTTGTACTGATGTGGTCTTTTCAGGGGCGACAATACAAGCTAGGTTTTGCCTTTCGCCAGGCAACTGCAGGTGGACTTCCATATGCAGCATAGCATAGAATATTAACAAATAAATATTTACAGCTTCCATCATCTTTGTAATTTTAATCCTAGAAAAGAACCTTTGTAGCTACATTTTGTGATCTAAAAGTGAATCTGATATTTTTCTTTTCTGTTTCATCTTCTAGTTGATGAAAGAAATTACAAACAAATACCTAAAAGCTCCAGGATGTCATACTTCAGGGCACTGCTGCTTCAAAAAAATAGTGAGGGAGGTAGCTCCTCTGAATCGAAATTTTACATGTACATCAATCAACCAAAAACAAAAGTTATACACTTATGGCTCTTTCACCTGATTCTATATATTAACCGCCAACAAGATTGGGAATAGAACCTACAGGATTGGGAATAGAATCCATGTATCAGTTCAATATATAAGTTGGATTGTGGTGGATGTGGCACACACATTTGCATAGCAAACCTATTAATTCTCCACATATTTCACAATTTGTCAACTTGGTTTCTTACTGGTTCACAATGAATTCTTGAATTGGATGTGTTAGACGGCTCATTTACCGTTTTCTCCGTTTGTGCCTTCAACTAGCCAATTTTTTATTTTATATTTTTAAATGGACAGTTGTTGAATTTTTATTGGTTGTGGTCAGCACACCCTGACCAGGGCTGGTTAGCCAAGTTCTTTCCAATTAGGAGCGATGAGGTTACCGTGTCGATCTTAAGAGTATCAAACCACAAGTCACAAAGATATATAAGAAGGTGATGTAGCTGTAATTGCTTCTGTATCATCAGTGTACTTTTAATCATTGTTCTGTTCTTCGAGCCCTCTCCATTTTTATGTTGATGCCTACCATTTTCTTATTCTTCAAGAATTATGTTTGCCTTTACTCCTGCAAGTTGTTTTGAGCTATTTTGGCTTATGTTGTATTTATGTTATAGTAGCTTTGGAATCTGACGATGAAGGCTGTGATAAGTTTTGTGTTAATTTCAGCTTTGAAGTGTTGATATTATTTGTGTCCTAGATGTTTTTGGCCTTTTGCTTATGATGTTGCTCCAAAAGCATTTCCCCTAGGAAAGGACAGTGTTTCTGCATCAGATGCTGTATGGATACATATTAGCATTTTAGTTATGCTATTCATTTACTAAGTTTATGAAGATAGGTTAGAAACTTTCTCAAGTGGGATTTGAACCATCGTTAGATAATGTCAAGTGGTAAACATATTTGTCTCTCTTAATGACTGCATGTTTCTTATGCTACACAACCGACGTAGTGTAAGACTGACAATTCTTACCATCTTTTATAATATCCTGGTGACTTTTTTTAGTTTATTCCCCCACCTCCAGGTTTCTTGTAGCATATCTGTAAATTTACTCATACTTGAGTGTTAACTAATTTATGGTTGAAGGAGTTTTTCAATTTCATTCAAGTTTAATGTGACTTATCTTCTGTCAGGACATCTTACTTCCAAAAGTCAATTATATAGCTTTTGGGCGGTTCTGCTTGACATGTTGATTTGACGAAGCTCTATGGACAATAACCGACCCCGAGCACCCCCACATCTTGGAGATAGGCAAAGGTTTTAGATGATTGACTCAACGGTCATGTCTCAATCAAATGTTCTCAATAGGCATTTTAGTTGGCTTCCCGCTGTCTTATTCGTGACCCAAAGGCTAGACTTGATGCTTGAAGTGATGAAGTCTCTCGCCCGTTCCTCAGCTCACCTCCAAGCCTTGCAAGCAGAGCATCCGGATTCCATTCCAAATTGGCAAATTCTAAGAAATGGCGTTGGACTGCAAGGTGGGTTTTCGAGGAGTGGACAATGATCTAGACACCGGTGTCTAGCTACCAAATGGCCCGTATATATGCCTCACCATATCAGCATAACCATCCATACCTATCACCAAAACCATCTTATTGCCAGCTCTCTGCAAAAGCTTTCGTGAAATCATGCTAAAGATTGAAACTTCAAGATTTTGATTTTCAGGCGCTGCAGCTTGAGATAGAAACTTCAAGATTTTGATTTTCAGTTTCGATGGCCTCTCCATTCTTGAGCGTTGAGTTTCAGCTCAATTGTTCTTCGTGTTCTTGTAATCCATTTGCCGATTGCATACATATATAGAAGAATTATTTTCAAGAACTTTGGGCGAACCGGAAGAGTGAGATCGTTGACATTGTCACACACACAATGTTTAGGAATAAGCTGTGGATCGAGTAATGAAAATTGGAAGTGGTCTAGTGATCGCTCTATGCCAAGCCGGCTTGAATAAAGAAATCTTTCTGAAAAAACCCACGTGAGCCGGCAGCAGTGCAAAATTCAACAACGTTTACAATAATGAAGATTCAAGCAATTCCCATTAAAAATGTCAACGATAGTTATAGAGAATAAACTCTGGTTGAAGATTGAGAGCCAAACTATTCCTTTTCATTACAAGGGGGTGCACTATCGTGCAATAAACTAGTTATTGTACTCTTACGATGTTTTATAGGATATCGCATACAAAATGTGTTACAAAGCTAGCGATACATGACAGGTTCAGTACACCGAACCGATAAACAATACATCACTGAACACGGCAACTTTGGCAACAAGGAGCTGAGGCGCAGCAAAGTAGTAGCCTGCTCCAGAGTCCTGCCAATCTCACTCAATTCCCCAATATAGGTCCAGGTTGTGAAACTAGAAGGTGAACTGCAGATTCAGACAGACAAAAAAAAAAAGGGAGTATCAGTGCTACACTCATCCATCCATATAGCGTGATATAAAGCAAATTGATCATTTCTCTGGGAACATTACAGAATTATAGTTGTTATCATCTTTTGTCTATAACCACAGAGCATACATACTTTTGCCGAATCAAAAAGGCATATGAAAGTATTTGGATGCATCGCTAATCAAAAGACGAGAGCTCGAACAAAAAAGACCTTTGCTCTCTCCAGCTTCAGAAAAGGTTATTGCCTTAGCGAGTGCTCCTGTCATCCTTATCATCCTTTTCGCTCGTTTGCGGGGTGTACTGGCTAGTAGATGATGGGGAGTACCCTGGCTGACTGGGTGAGTATCCAGCACTTGGACTGCAAGGAGAAGTAAGAAGAGGAATTTGAATGAGCACTCGCCACATTTTTTTGGAAAATTAAAGATGCATACATCAGTGTCCTGGTCCCAGTTTACCTGTACTGTGGAGAACTTGGGCTATAATCGGGGCTCACTCCAGAGGTATATGGGCTGAACAAGACAATTTCAACATCTTTTAACACACTATCCAAATATAAAAGTAACAATACACTCCATTATACTAAATAGAACACTAAGATTACCTGCCGGGGGTGTATGAGGGGCTAGAGGGAGAATAAGATGGTGATGTGGGAGAATATGACGGTGATGTGGGGCTGCAACAAAAAAAAAAAAGAGTTAAGCACAAAATTGTGATAATTGGGAAAGGCTTAGATGCAGCAAGGACTTCAATTGACTAAGAAAAAATTCAACTCATCAGAGCTAATCAGTCAACCATACCAAGCATTCTTTGTGATGCCATAAATGAATTCAATGGAAGTTAGATAGCTTACCTGTAATTTGGAGAGGTAGGACTATATGGACTAGCTGGTGACAATCTTGGACTGCTCGGAGAGTAAGCTACCGATGGGCTATATTTTGCAGAAGGAGGATTGTAACTTGGAGAGGTAGGGCTATAACTAGGAGAGGTTGGACTATAACTTGGGGAAGTAGGGCTGTAACCAGGAGAAGTTGGGCTGTAGGCAGGTGAAGTTGGGCTGTAGGAGGGGGATGTTGGGCTGTAGGAGGGGGATGTGGGGCTGTAGGAGGGCGAAGTGGGGCTGTAGGAGGGTGAAGTGGGGCTGTATGAGGGAGATGTTGGGCTGTATGATGGGGAAGTGGGGCTGTAAGCGGGGGAAGTGGGGCTGTATGCGGGGGAAGTCGGGCTGTAAGCGGGGGAAGTCGGGCTGTAGCTTGGAGAGGTCGGGCTGTAGCTTGGAGAGGTTGGACTGTAGCTTGGAGAGGTAGGGCTGTAGCTTGGAGATGTAGGAGAGTAAGACGGACTTGTAGGAGAGTATGCCGGACTGGTTGGACTATAACCTGGAGAGCTTGGACTATAGGTTGGAGAAGTGGGACTATAACCAGGGGAGGTGGGGCTGTAACCTGGGGACGTGGGGCTGTAACCAGGGGACGTGGGGCTGTAACCAGGGGAGGATGGACTGTAGCCAGGAGATGATGGGCTGTAGCCTGGAGATGAAGTAGGAGAGAATGCCATTCCACCGACATAGGGAGAAAACTGAGCATCTGAGATGGGAGACATTCGCATATTTGGGCTCAGCAAATAATTAGGTGACATCATTCCATCACGATATGGAGTTCCTGACACTGGAGAACGCGATGGGGTCATGCCAAAATCAAGGCCATCCATATAACTAGGCAGCTGGAGTTCAATAGCATTCTTTAGCATCTCATCATTGAGATACAGGGCACAGTCTCCAGTCCCAATTGGTGCCAACTGGCCTAGCATAATGTTTTCTGTTACACCCCTCAGATGATCCGTTTCTGCAAAAACAGAAGCATCCAGCAGAATATCCACAGTTTCTTCGAACGAACAACGCATCATTGGGCCGGTATCATTTCTATTTATACCATGACGAGTAATGGCCATCAAGTGGCCACGATACGTCATGGTATCACATAGGATAGCCAGATGGCGGTAGTTCACATAAGATCCATCAAACGATATGACAACTCGCAACTCATCCAGCAAAGACCGGCGAACTGCCTCAATCCCAAGAACTTCAATAATTTCAATCAAATGATTGCTTGTCGTTCTCCTGGCATCAACATCATCATGGCACAGGACAGCTAAAAGATTAACACCCTCTGTATCCAACATCCACTCTTGCTCTGCCTTGAATCCTTCATTCTGATCAAACTTGTTAACTTTACCATGCTTTATGAACACTTTGTTGATATCTGGGATACCTCGAAGAGCCATTTCTGTAAGCATATTACTTTCAATCTTCTTCAGGAATACATCATCTTCAGCAGATTCATCTTGTGATTCCCCTTTAGGAGTTTCCTCATTCATGATACGAATTCGAAGGATCAACTTTTCGGCGTTGTCATCATTAAAAATACAAGTTAAATCACCATCAAATTCAAGGTTAATCTTCTCAGCAATGTCAGCCATGCTCAATTTCTTATCCACCATCATTTCGCGATTCAACTCAATGCGAAGCAGCCACGGAGAAATTTTGTCGGGGTTGACCTCTTCATCTGGCATTTCGTAGTAAGATCTCACAAAATCAAGATCCTCTTCTATTAATGTGCTCATTGGATCTGGATCATACCATACTTCTGTAGCCTGAGTAACACTTCGTAGGGTAGTGTATTCCAAGGCACACTGCACATTCTTGGCCCTCTCCTTGGTTTTATTAGCTTCAGGCTTTAAGTAGACAGACAGAGATGGTGTTTTGATCCTTTTGGCAACATTAATAATTTCCCTCAACCTGGGAACACCTAGTGTAACATTTTTTGCACTCACACCAGCATAATGGAAGGTATTGAGGGTCATCTGAGTGGCAGGCTCACCAATAGATTGTGCAGCAACACAACCAATCATTTCACCAGGCGCTACCAGTGATTGCAGGAAACGTGACTCTATCTCCCCAATAACCCACTCAAATGCTTCACGAGTAAGCCTGTACTCCTCCAACACCCTTTTACTAGCGAAAGTGCTACGAAGCAAAATGTTGAAAAAGAGAGTTGCATTCTTTTGGGCTTCAACACTCAACAAATCATCACCAGGAACAACCCTCAGCCTCTCCTGGAGTTTATCAATAGCCTCAACAATTTCCATTGGATGCATATCAGAAGTCCTCCTGAAGTCGATTTTAAAAGTTTTTTGTGCATTCCAAATGAGCCTCTTCAGGTTAACAGGCAATGGCCAAGAATTATCACCAGTGACAGCAATCTCTGTGCCAAGTTGAAGCCTATCAGTTTCAAGTTTTGAAACTTCTGCATCAAACACATTGCGGAACTCTCTAATAGTCTTTAGATCCTCAACATGTTCAGGCAACATATAGTCCGGATTCCAATTTTCATCATCAAACACATAAGCGAAAGTCTTGTCAAACTCTTTCTTCTTCATTTTAAGAGAATCCAGCTTTTGTGATTCTATCCATACAGCATCCATTCCATCTTCTCCATAGAGAAACTGTATGACGTCCCCCAACGAATTTCTCACAGTCCCATCATATTTGACCATAATATCCTCCATAGCCTTCACCAGTCTCCTCTGGATATACCCAGTCTCGGATGTCTTAACTGCAGTATCTATAAGACCTTCCCTACCTCCCATAGCATGAAAAAAGAACTCCTGTGGAGTTAGTCCTCGAAGGTATGAATTCTCTACAAAGCCACGACTTTCTGGTCCATAGTCGTCCTTAGTGAAGTGGGGCAAAGTACGGTCTATGAACCCATATGGGATTCGTTTACCCTCAACATTCTGCTGTCCCACACAAGCAGTCATCTGTGATATGTTGATAAAACTTCCCTTAGAGCCAGCTGTAACCATAGCCTTAAGATTGTTACTCTCAGACAAACTCTTCTGAGCACTACTTCCAGCATCATCACGAGCCCTATTTAAGACCTGAACAAACATAGTTTTTATTACTAAACTGTTTGCAGCTAAACCAGAAGAAATTGAAGAAAAAAACCATCTAAACAAACCTGATTCACTTTGTTTTCAAAGGAATCCATCATAGTTCGCCCCGGTTCAGGCTCCAGGCTCTTGGATTGGGCTTTACTGATAAGTTCTTTCACTTCATTTTTTGCCTTGGAAATAGTTTCATTGATCTTTTCCATCGTTGCTGCATCAGCAATTGTATCTCCAATTCCAATGCTAAATGCATTCTGCAATAGCCAGTAATTCACAAGCCACTGGGTATGACCAAGGAATTTGCGGGCAGCATCTGGACCAACCTCTTCCCTGCATGGCAACACAATTCAACTCATAACTTTCACGTCTTTATCTCATTTCAATTTTGAAAAAGAAGGCCAAAATCTAACACAACAAAACATTCAAAAACTTTTTGTTTTTCAATCCCAGCTTTAGATGCCCTAACAAAGAGGAACTGATTTCACACATGGTTCAACATTTCAAGAATCAAATCAGGGGAACCTAAAGTTAAAAATGCTTGGCCTAATGGCCTCTACTAAATAAAAAGAACATTCTGTATGAAAACTAAAGAACGACAAAAATGCATTGCAGAACTGATAGTGAAACACTGCATACCATATGACGTGTATAAGACTTCCAGTAGATGTCCCAAGTGCCTTTTTGCACAGAGTTCCGGAAAGTAACTCCCCTTTTTCTATTCTAACGTGAGTATCACCAGGGGTAATGTTACCAGTTTCTGATTCAGAGTGCCACGCTGAAGTTCTCTGGAGATTTATTTGCTTTGGTATTATAAGATTAAACACCTGTTTCCCAGTCCAAAGAGGCCGTGGTTTCAATATTGCAGGAGCAGGTACTTTTCCATCAAAATCCTCCCACCACATCAAGATGTTCATGAAAACATCCTGAAAAGAATGGATGAGAAATAAGAAAAACATGACAGACACCTCGTAAAATATGGGAAATAACACCAATATCACTGTACCTTCTCTATGAAGGTATCCCTCTTGGTGATCTTACGACAACCCAACAGGGTATCTTGGACTATTCCCATCACAGGACGATTTGATTGAGGGGACACAATGCATTTGGGCACCATCATGAGCTCCAACACTTCTGCCCTAGTTTCAAATGACTGGGGAACGTGCATATTCATTTCATCCCCATCAAAATCAGCATTATAAGGCGAAGTGACAGATAGATTTAATCGAAAAGTTGAGTAAGGCATGATTTTGATTCTGTGCCCCATAATAGACATTTTATGGAGACTGGGTTGACGATTAAAGAGGACAAAGTCTCCATCATTCAAATGACGCTCCACCTAGGAAAAATAATAGAGGTTCAGAGTAATACTTAAAAGTTTAAAGAGAAACGACCAATATTAAACTTATCAGATTGAAAAAACGGTACCTTATAACCAAGCTCCAAATGATGATCACTACTTTTCTTCAAGTACCGTAGATCAAGCCTTTGCCCATCATCTCTTATTATATACTTTGCACCAGTTTTACCTGGTGGAGGATGGGGCCCGTACTCAACAAGCTCCTTCAACCTATTTTAGTGAAAGAAAAAATTCCATTAACATAAGACTAAAATGAAACTGCATTATAGTGGGAAATATGAGAAAAGAAAAAAGAAGATTCACCTTTCAATATTATAAGGAGTCACAGTTTCAGGGTATGTGAGATTCAGCGCAATACTCCATGGTACTCCTAATTGATCAATGTTAATGTTCGGATCTGGTGTAATAACCGTACGTGCTGAGAAATCAACCCTCTTCCCCATTAAGTTTCCTCTAATCCGACCTTCCTTCGCCTTAAGCCTACTACAAATTGATTTAATAGGCCTCCCTGATCTCTGTGTGGCCTGCTCAGAAACAAAAAGATTCAGAACATGCATATAAAGAAAGTGTTAATGGTTAACACAAATATGGGTCTTCGTATATTAATAAATCATAACTCCAATACAGAACCAGTTTTCAAGTTAACAGGCAGCTACATACCCTTGGTAGTCCAGGCAACTCATTATCAAAATATGTAGCTATATGGAATTGCAAGAGTTGTGCAAACTCTGAGATGATATGAGCGGTGATCCGTTTCTTTCCTGTCTCCTCAGATTCTCGTTGTGGCGGATAATCATGGCCAGCTGATGTGTTAAATCATCCTAAACAGCAAATATATGATGTCAGTGAACAGCTCCAAAAAAAGAAATAGAAGAAAAATAAATTTAAATAAAAAACCAAAACTAGATTCTGTATTCAGCGACTATTATCGGCTTGCAAACAATAGCGAAAAAAAGACTTGCCTCACTCCTCGAGGAGTGTCCATCATCACAGAGGGTCTCACAGGTTGTGGAGGAATAGGAAGAACTTGTAAAATCATCCAATCTGGACGTGCATACTTGGGGTTCAATCCCAATAATTGGCAATCTTCATCACTTATCCTCTTCAACACACTAAGAACCTAAAACAAATACAACACTGTGTTAGCATCATGAAATATAAGAGTCCGGTGGAAAAAAAAATCTACTAAATTGAACTTGGTTTCACACACCCTTTCAGCGGTAAGGGTCTGCTTCCTTTCCACAGGTTCAGGAAGCTGTTCCTGGTCATCACTCTTCTTTCTTTGGGCTTTGTACTCTGCAACCATCTTCATACCATCTATAGAGAGCTTCGGCTGCTGAGCACCACAGCCACCCCGACTTTTCTTTAAAGGTTCGTCCGATTCTTGCACATCAATCTCATCACCGCCTTCACACTTGGTTTTGTTTTTGCACGCGTCCAAAATTTTCTTTAGCCTATTTTTTGGGTTCTTGATTCTCAAAGCTGTCTTAAACTTGTGCTCCTCCTGCATAAGTGACAATCACATAAAACTCATTACGGTGCCCTCAATCATCCAAATTTCAAATCCCTTTCAACACAAAACCTGCCAAAGGTCCCCAATTTCATTACAAGTTAAACCCTAGGCCATGCGGTGCTTCAAGTTCGTCATGAAACTAAATCCTTAAGCTCATGCCATTCCAAATATAGTAACATGAATAAGACTCCGCTCGCTATCCAATCAAAAAAGGTACCTCATCAACTAGGATTTTGGAGCAGTTGAAGCAGACGCAGCGCATTATAGACAACACAGTCTTCATGAACCCAATATGAAACATGGGCTTGGCCAGCTCCAGGTGCCCAAAGTGACCCGGGCACTCAGCCATGTTGGCCGTGCAAGTCTCACACTTCATCTTCCGGTCAATTGTCCCCAGCCGAGGGTCACTCAACCCCGCCGTCTTCGGCTTTCCCCCCAGCATTGTTTCACTGTGCTCAATCTGCACCACAGACATTTGCCTCTGCAAACCAAAAAAAAGAACAAGAAAGCACAAATTTAGAACACTATTGAATCAAATTCAAAGTATCTTTTCCAGCTCTGAGAAGAAAGAAGAAGAGAAGAAAAAAAAAATTGGGAAAGTGAGGAGCGGAGAATTACGATTTCGTCGGGGCTCAGTATGCCGAACTGGACGCGGCGGACCTTGGCGACCTCGCACGGCGAGAAAGGGAAGCGAATATCCATGGTGGCGATCCAATTTACGAAACCCTAGGGCTTTCAAAGGGCCAAGTTGAATTTCAGTGTCAAAATTAGTCTCAGAGTGTTAAAAATTTTGTTGTATTTTTTTGATTTTGAATTAAACGGGTGTTTGTATGGGAGAGTGAGAGGAGATCGAGAGCTCTCGATTCGCTCTGAAACTTCTCTACGAAAGAGAGTCTCGGTAAAATTGTTTGATTTGGAGCCCTGAGGGTGTATTTATAGACGAAGAGGCCGAGGATTGGGGGACTACCGACTTTAAGAGGACGAAAATGCCCTTCGTGTTTCACCAAAATTATGTCCGTGATATGCGTGGCGGCCAAGTGAAATCGGAAGGTCCTGATTTGTAATTTTACTGCCATGGATTAGGACGGAGTTGAGTTTATTGGGTAAGGTTTGGAGAAACACCAAAGGGTATGAGTCCACTAAGACGGCCCAAACTAGTGACCATCTAACCCAATTAGGATCTAGGAACAACAAAGGCATCATGTTATGGCTTCACCAAATTTGTTATAAACGAAAACCACTATTAAAATCAAGCTTAAGTGAACATTTGTTTAGGATAACTGAATCTGAGAAAATAAATACACAGTTTAAGTTGTCATTTATAGTTTTTACATGTAATACACGTGATTCAAATTCCTTGTCTCTCACAGTTTTTTTAAATTGTTCATTGGGTGAGTAGGACTGTTAAATCAAAATCTAACTGATTATGAAAGAGCACAAGGGAAGCCTTAGCAAATCTAAAACCTTCAAACTCAAGTTGTTAAAATCAAAACCTAACTAGTCATCAAAGTGGACAATCAAAACACACTAGGTCATGGAAAAAGGCAAGTAGAAACCTCATATAGTAGTTTTTGCCTTCTGGAACCTTTTCAAAGGAAATGAGAAAAAAGTGTTTCAAATTTTGTTTTCTTTTTCTTTTTAAATTAGCTTTATTTGATGAACCTAAGAGCATCTTTAGCAATGTTAGCCATTTTTGAGTTAAATTTTAGCCAAAATAGCTAAAAATGTAAAAGTAAATAGAGATTGGAATTGGTCTACTCATTTCATTTCATAACCCCTTTATATAGGGAGAGAATTATAATGGAAAGAACAATTACAATGATGACATTAACTACTGATTGGTTCGTAATCCATGCTGATTGATGTTAATCGGTAATTGCTTGATTCCCTCTCCGTCAATCACTTTGACGAAGGCACATAATATGTTTTTCCTTTAACACTCCCCCTTGTGCCAAGTCAAAGATGAAATGGTGCATGAGTTGTTGCCTCACTAAAAACCTTGCCAAGTAACAATAAAACCCCTGTGGGACAAAAAATAAAAACTTGGTCGAAGGAAAAGAGCACAATGCACCTTCTACATTTGAGAATGACATGTGTGTGTTAGACTCCCTCTGACGTCTACATCTTCCCCTGATCATTACATTAATCAAGTGAGCTTGGAAAGTCTTCGCATTCCTATGTTTTTCACATGTTTCTCAAATGTGTCCTTAGGCAATGATTTGGTGAACAAATCTGCCACATTCTCCTCAGACCTTACTTGATTCATTTGAATCTTGAGGAGAGTCTGTTGTTGCTGATTGTAGGACAACTTTGGCGATATGTGTTTTGTGTTATCACCCTTAATATAACCTAGCTTCATCTGTTCGATGCAACCTGCATTGTGTTCGTAAATGCAAGTAGGCTCTTCAGTGGTAGAACTCAAACCACTAGTCCCTCGAATATGTGCAATGATAGTTCCTAACCATACACACTCATGAACCGCCTCATGTACAACAATGATCTCTGAGTGGTTCGAGGAGGTAGCCACAAGGGTTTGCTTGGTTGATCTCCAAGATATCGCCGTGTTCCCATTGGTAAATACATAACCAGTTTGGGAACGACTTTTATATGGGTCAGAAAGATACCCAGCATCAGCAAAACCACCCAAAACATCATTTGGCGTTTCGGTGTAGTGAGTGACACTTTCGCCATCAATATTTTCTTTAGGGATTGCAGTTCCATCTGCGGTCCCTCTTGTCTCTCTGTAGGGAAAGAACAGTCTCAAGTCAATGGTTCCTTTTAGGTATCGAAGATGTTCTTGATACCATTCCAGTGACGCTGCGTTGGCGCTTAGCTAAATCTAGCTAACAAGTTCACTGAGAATGCAATGTCTGGTCGAGTAAATTGGGCTAAGAACAATAATGCGCCTATTGCACTTAGGTAGGGAATTTCAGCTCCCAACACTTGTTCGTCATCTTCCTTTGGACGAGATGGATCTTTCCTTGCATCCAAACTTCGACCGATCATGGGAGTGCTAGCAGGATGTGCTTTGTCCATGTTATATCGTCTGACTTTTGGACATATGCAGAATGGTGGATTAATATTCCACGAACTCGGTGTTCTAGTTCAAGGCCTAGATAGAGTCGAGTTTTCCCAAGATCCTTCATCTCAAATTCGGATTTCAAGTAGCTCGCGGTTTCTCATATTTCATCAAGAGTACCTGTTATGTTCATATCATCGACATATACGGCTACAATTGCCAATCCGGAACTTGTTTTCTTTATGAATACGCAAGGGCATAATTCATCGTTCTTATATCCCCTCCCAATCAAGTAGTCACTTAGACGGGTATACCACATCCGCCTGGATTGTTTTAATTCGTAAAGTGAGCGTTTCAACCTAGTTGCAAACGCACTCCGTGGTTTAGGGTCTCTTGACTTGGGTAATGTAAGGCCATCAGACACTTTCTTATATATCTCTGAATCTAGATCCCCATAGAGATATGCAGTAACCACATCTATGAGCTGCATTTCCAGTCCTTTGGAAACTACTAAGCTAACTAAGTAGCGGAACGTTATAACGTCCATTTTGGGAGAGAATGTCTCCTCATAGTCAATTCCAGGGCATTGTGAGAAACCTTCGCCACAAGGCGAGCCTTGTACCTTAGGACTTCATTCTTCTCATTACGCTTTCTGACAAAGACTCATTTATGTCCTACAGGCTTTACACTTGGTGGGGTTAGCACTACCTGACCAAATACATGTCTCTTTGTCAGAGAATCTAATTCTACCTGGATTGATTCTTTCCATTTAGGCCAATCTGCTCTTTGTTGACATTTTTCAACAGAGCGTGGTTCGATATCATCGTGCTCTATGATTCCTTGAGCAACAGTATATATCATCAATGTGTATGGAAGATCTTTCTATCAACTCATACGTACTCTCGTAATCCTTTGAGATTTCTTTGTTCTCTGGAATCATTTCAAACATCGGAGCGTCCTCCAGTATTGATTCATGGACATAACTATAATCAAAGATAATCTCATGAGAGGGATTCTATACATTGATGATTGGTTTGTGCCTTACTCACCCTTTTCTTCCTTCAGTGAGTGTCAATCGAACCAAGTGACCTCCCCCTCTTCCTTGGGGAGCCACGGCCTCAACCACACCTCCACTAAGTGCGGTTGCAGTGCCTCTATCTGCGGCGTTGTGCCCCTTGTTGGGGACTTCTAACCTTGCAGGCACATTCGCAGCTGGTATATGTGATCTCGTCACTTTTACGATATCAGTAAACGCATCAGGCATTGAATCTGCTACGTTCTGAAGATCGATTATTCTTTTCACTTCACTTTAACTTTGTGAAGTGCGGGGATCAAAATGAGACAGAGTGGGGACAAACCACGACAATTCCTGTCGTTCTCTTGGAAAATCCTTTTTCTTATCTCCCCCTAACGACGGGAAGACTGTCTCATCAAAGTGACAATCCGCAAATTTAGCGGTAGAGAGATCGCCTGTCAAGGGTTCCAAATAGCGGATAATTGTTGGGAATTCGTATCCAACATAAATACTTAATCGTCTCTGAGGACCCATTTTGATGCGCTGTGGGGGCGCAATAGGCACATATACTGCTCAACCAAATATGTGTAAGTGTGAAGTGTCAGGCTCATATCCAGTTACCAACTGGTATGCAGAAAATGGTTGGCTAGCAGTGGGTCTTAAACGAATAAGTAAAGCTGCGTGCAATATTGCATAACCCCATGCAGATATAGGCAGGTTGGTGCGCATAACCAATGCCCTAGCCACCATCTGTAGCCTTTTGATGGTGGCTTCTGCGAGACCATTTTGTGTATGCGCATGGGGTACAGGATGCTCTACATCGATCCAAATAGATATGCAATAATCCTCAAATGCTTTTGATGTAAACTCTAGCGTTATCAAGCCTTATAGACTTGATAAGGTGATCAGGGTGGTGAGCCCTTAAACGTATAATCTGTGCTAGGAGTGTTGCAGCATTTCTTGTGGACAATAAAACGACATGTGACCAGATTGTCGAAGCATCCACCAGAACCATAAAGTACTTGAATGGTCCGCATTCTGGATGGATAGGTCCACAGACATTTCTTTGTATCCTTTGTAAGAATGGAATGTTTTGTTTTGTATCTTTAGCATAGGAAGGTCTCGATCCTGTTTTTGCTAAAGAGCAGGCTTTGCAAAACGAGTGATGTGCCTTTGAAATAGTCAATGAGGCATAATGGGAGGGAGGTAGTGCTTCTGGTACTTCAGAAGGCAATGACTGCATTTGAGCAATATTAGAACCGACACCTTGCAGTGTGGCGGATTTTTCTCCCATTTTTCACTCGAAAGAAGGGATGTCCGTGTGAGTTCTTTAAAAATACGGATCATCATGTCACGACCTCGGTGCCATAGGCGGTCATGCAAAAGCCTGTATGAGTCAGTGTCTCACATTTCATTGTTAGTGACAATATAGGATTCAATTATCCGAATCGTAGTGAGGTACAGTCCACTAGATTGACTCATAAGTTTCTCTAAGATGCGTTTCCTTCCACAGTCATTAGATGTAATATCAAGGTATTCAGTTCTATTCTCACGGTGTGTTTTTTACATGATAACCGTTGGCACAAATAGCTTTGAAACTTTAACAAGGTTCGATTAGCTCTTGGTGCATATAGAGCGTCTGTGACTTGAAATGTTGCTCCATTAGGCAGCAAAAATTTGGCAGTTCCTCGCCATTTTATTAGTTGTGATAATCTAATCATCGTAGTCACAGTGGAATTATAGGCTATTAGTTCAATGAATAATTACTCATTTCTTAATATTGTGTGGGTAGTCCCACTATCATCTAAGCACTCAAGTTCTCCTCCATTCATTCCTATAAATAAATGGGAGGTATTTAGAAAATATAACTCATATTCTTTAGAGTATTTCTATTTGCGTAGAATGATATTCTTTTCATTCTAATAATTTTTCTCTAGATGTATTGCTTTACATCTTTATAGTGCTATGTCGAACCATGTAAATATGTGTATAGTAAATAAATTTGAATAAATTCAGTGCTTCAGAATAAAATTCAAAATTTATTAATAAGCCAACGATAATCAAATCAAGGTCTTGTTCAGAAATCTTATTCATCAATCCATGATTGAAAATAAACTTTAAGACCAAACAATAATCTAATTAAAAATGAGGCATTATGCCTTCACAACTGTCTTTGGAAAATAAAATGAATAAAGCAGATCAGTCAAAATTGAGAGCATCCATTGACTTAGCAAGTTCCTCTTTGCCATTGGAGTCTGCAACTGTAAGGTTGACGTCTAGGTCATGACCTCCTTCTTCCATATAGTGAGCCAGTTGTTCTTTAGACTCTCTATACCTCTTGTAATTGGCTGCTACTCTGTTGTTTGCTTGGCAGTTCTTGTACCAATGCCCAATGAATCCATACCTATAGCATGGTTCATTGTCAACTCTTTCCTTTGACATCTTGTTTCCATGATCCCCATGTCCCTTTCCACGTGGTGCATTGTTGCCACGTGGGTAGGGATCAGCACGTCTACACCCCCTTGCATTGGAGTTATTTCCACCTTTCATTTTTCCATAATTAGCCTCGGGAATTTTCTTTGTCCCAGTAGGCCTGGCATTGTTATTCAAGAGAATCTCATTTTGTCTCTCAGCCACTTGCAGTAGGCTTATCAACTTATTGAAGGTTGTGATTCTTTTGTTGTCATAATCCAACTGATACTGGTTCGCTAGTATAAAAGCTGAATTAGGAAAGGTGGTAAGAGTCTTGTAGATTATATCATCTGCTGTGAGTTTCCTTCCACAGAAATTGAGACGTGCCTTGAGGCGCAACATGTCTTTGTTGAAGTCATTAGCCTCGGGAATTTTCTTTGTCCCAGTAGGCCTGGCATTGTTATTCAAGAGAATCTCATTTTGTCTCTCAGCCACTTGCAGTAGGCTTATCAACTTATTGAAGGTTGTGATTCTTTTGTTGTCATAATCCAACTGATACTGGTTCGCTAGTATAAAAGCTGAATTAGGAAATGTGGTAAGAGTCTTGTAGATTATATCATCTGCTGTGAGTTTCCTTCCACAGAAATTGAGACGTGCCTTGAGGCGCAACATGTCTTTGTTGAAGTCATTTACACCCTTTTTTTTTAGTCAAGTAAGCGGATTTCATTCCACTGAACGGTCAGTTCTGGGAGTAAAGTTTCATGAATATTCCCAAAACATCCCTTAAGGGCATTCCACAGTTCTTTAGGTGTCTTCAGCTGTAGGTATTCCCAGCGTAGGCTAGTATCAATATGTCGCCTCAAAAATATTAAGGCATTTGCTTTCACCTTATTAGATAGTTCATCATCTTTGGGATTAGTAATGGTGGCAGTGTAGTCTTTTGCCACAAAGGCAGTTTCCATATCGGAAACCCAACGATGGTACTCAAGTCCTTCTGAGTCCAAGATGTCAAACTCAGGTCGAGTTGGATCAGCCATCTACATAAAACAAGAGAGAAGATATAAATTACGCAGTCATAAAGACATCCACGTAAATTATTTTCCAAACGTATGAATTAGATTTCAAGACCAAGATTCGTAATGGTCACACATTTTTTTCGATGCTATGTGAAAATACTTTATCACAGTAAGTGTGTGTATAATGCGCATGAATTTTCATTATCATGGCAAAATGGAGTTTATATGTTGTATAGCATTCTAAAAATAAGCATAACACATTTAAACATAGCATAAATGAACTACATGGCATGCTCAAACTTCACACATATACAATAAATTATATACTACACATAATAATAGCAATAATATAGCATGCGTAAAATAAAATGTAAACAATAGTAAAATACAAAGCATGCGTAGACATAATTTATATAAGCGTAAATAAAATAAAAACATGCTCAAAATTTCATAAATAATATATAACAATATATATAGATATATATGGCATGCTCAAAAATCAAATATATAATCATGGCTTAAAGATAATTATATAAAACATAAAAACAAGGCATGCTTAAAATGATCAAAATTATCTAATTAAACATGCTTAATAACAAAATATAATAAAGGTATAAACAATTTTAGCATGCTTGGTTAAAATCATCAAATAAAGTAAAGAAAACATACTTGATTAATAAAATGATCCTAGCACACGCGCGTGTTGATGCAGGCGTGCGTAGCGATGTTTTTGGGCTTGAGAAAAAAAACTGTGTTTGCTTCCTCTTTTTTTTTTTTCAACAATGGGTCACAAAAGCCTTTTTGTTTTTTTTTTTTTAATTGATTTCTCTCTTTTTTTTTTCTGGGCCGCAGGCCTGTTTTTTTTTTTTTTGTCTGGGCCATAAGGCCTGTTTCTGTTTTTTTTTTTTTTTTTTTTTTTTTTTTAGAGATACGTATGCATCAGTGCTCTCTATTCTGGCTAGGCACTTTAGAAATACGTATGCATCAGTGCTCTCTATTCTGGTTAGTTTTGAATTTATATTATTTTTTAAATGAATAATAAATAGTTTAAATGTATTTATAAATTACATAAAATAGCTTAAAATGAATGTTTTAAATTATAGAGAGGCTCATCTCGCTCTCTATATTTAGGAGTGATATAGCTAAAAGTTATAATAAAGAGTCACTTAGGAGTCTGGTGCAGCTGCTAAAATCGATAAAAAGCTAAACATGCTCTCCAAAATAGCTTAGCAGCCAAAATAGAGAGTCTGCTAAAGATGCTCTAAGACTTAACAGTCTTGCACACTACTATTTGGTCTGATGGCATAAGTTTTTGTTTGTACCTAATTTTGGTAAATTGACCTTAAATCTTTGGCAGATAGATAAGGAAAATATGGTGCTTTTATTGTTGATACCCAATAAAATTTCATATTTATGAGATTTTATTAGATATTAACTTTTGGAGAAGAAATGAGAAGGGAAGGAAATAACGGCGATAATTATTCTTCAGAATAATTAATGACGAGATTTTATTGAGTTTGAAGGCATTAGAGACAGTATTGCACAATTAAGAGCAAAATAATTCTAATGGCGCCGCAAGAATAAGATTATTATGGTTCGATTAAGAAATGAAGCAATATGAAACATATCTTGATTTCAGTCATTAAAACCAAAATATTCATTTAATTTAATTATTCTTTTCTTCCTAAATATCATGTATTGTAAAAGTAAAATGTGAAATGGAATTGGTCTACTCATTTCATTTCATAGCCCCTTTATATAGGGATAGAATTACAATGGAAACATTACAATAATGAAAGTAAATGCTGATTGTGATGTGATCGCAATTTCTTGATTCACTCTTCATCAGTTTATTTGACGAAGGCACAACTGTGCATTTATTTTCAGCCTTCAGATTCACTTGTCTCTCACAGTCTCTTAAAACTGTCCATTAGGTGAGCAAATCTGTTATGTACCTCATGATTAATTATTTAAATATTTGTTTTTAAAAATTGCTAGCTGTTTTAGGGAAACGATATTTTTGAGAGAGAATTGTTGTGTCTTTTCATTGATAATATGGGACTCTTTATATAGAGGATTACAATGCATAGAATCCGAATCATACAAGGAAAGGTAATCATACATTGAATAGAAATATCTAGATCCTTCTAATTTAACTCTATTACAATTAGGTCAAGTAACCTAGGGTTTGGGCCAGACACACAATTAGGGATTTACTTGAACACTCCCCCTTGTGTCACCCAAACGCGGTGCTTCTCTCCTTGCCTCGCTAAAAACCTTGCCGAGTAACAAAAACCCAGTCGGACAAAAATAACCTCGGTCGAAGGGGAAAAAGAGCACAACACACCATTCACATTTTGAGACCATACATGTAGACACCTCCCCCTGATGACTATGGTCACTGGAGTTCGGATAACTTTCTCAAACGATACCACCAACATGTTTCTCGAAAGTGAAATTTTAGGCAATGACTTAGTGAGCAAGTCTGCCATATTGTCCTTAGATCGAACCTAGTTCGCTTTGTTCTTGAGGAGAGTCTACTGTTGCTGATTATGCTTAGTGTTGTCGCTTTTGATGTAGCCCTGCTTCATTTGTTCAAAGCAAGTAGCATTATTCTAAATACTTGTAGGCTCATCTGTAGTAGATTTCAAACCACAATTGTTTGAACATACCTAATTATGGATCCAATCCATAAACATTCACGAACCATTTCGTGAAGAGCAATAATCTCTGCATGGTTCGAAGATATAGTGACTAAGGTCTGTTCTATAGACTTCCAAGATATCATAGTCTTTACACATGGTGAACACCTAACCAGATTGAGAATGACCTTTGTGTGGGAAAGAGAGATACCCAATATCAGCAAAACCTTCCAAAACACTTATGTCGTTTTGGGGTGGGGATAGAGAACGCGGGCCAGTGTTGGCAGCTTTTCTGGTGTGTGATGGGTCTGAATCCATCATCTTTCTGTAGGGATAGAACAAGCTCATATCAGCCGTACATCTCAAGTACTGAAAGATATCTTTTACACCAATCCAATGGCATCGCGTTGGTGCAAAGCTATATCTAGCTAACAAGTTCATTGCAAACGAGATGTCAGGTCTTGTGCATTTAGTTAAGAACAATAATGCGCCTATTGTACTTATGTAGGACACTTCCGCCTCTAGCATATCTTCATCATCATCATTTGGACGAAAATGTTCCTTTTTAGGATCAAGACTACAGACGATCATAGGGGTGCTTGAAGGTTTGACCTTGTCAAAATGCCTAAGCATCTATCAATACGATGCTCAAGTTTGAAACCGAGACATAATTGTGTTCTCCCAAAATCCTTCATCTCAAACTCGGATTTTAAGTGTTCAACTGTTTCCCTTAACTCTTTAAGGGCTTTTAATGAAGATCATGTCCAACATGAACCGCGATAGAATCTGAAACTTGTTATGGAAATGCGCAGGCATATCCCTTCCAAATCAAGTAGTCACTTTAGTGAGCGTTTTAACCTCTTTGTAAACGCGCTCCGTGGTCTAGAGTCACTTGACTTGGGTAAATGAAGTTCACTATGACCCTTCATGTATATTCTGTATCTAGATCCCCATAGAGATACGTAGTGACCACATTTGTATGTTGCATGATCAGTTATTCGGAAACTATCAAACTAACAGGGTAGTGGAGTGAAATGACATCCATTACGAGAGAATATGTCTCATCGTAGTCGATTCCAGGGCGTTTTGTGAGAAGCCTTGCGGCATAAGTTGAGATTACCATCTCTTTTTCTCATCACACTTTCTAACGAAGACCCATTAGTTAACATATTTTATGTTAGGAGGTGTTGGCATCACTAGCTCGAAAGCCTTCCTCTTCGTTAGAGAATTCATCTTAACCTACATCGCATCTTTCCATTTAGGCCAAATTTCTCTACATTGGCATTCATTCATCAACGGAGCGTGGTTCGATATTATCAGACTCAACAAACTCATGCGCAATGAAATGCGTGACTACATCACTAATTATGAAGGAGTTTCTATCGCACGTCTTATGTACACTAGTGTAATTTTCATAGAGCTGTATATTCTCAGGAATAGGTTCTGACATTAAGGCATCCTCCAACGATAACCATAATTCGAAAGATTCTCATGAGACGGATTTTGAGTCTTGATAATCAAATGATTGGAATGTGCCAAAGTATCCTTCGAACCCACGAGCCTCCCACACATCCTAGTTGGGGCCATGGCCTATAACTCCAGAATGCCACTCTCTTTGACGTTGGCTCCATGCCTACCTCCGTGTAGGGTGGCGCTAAGTCCGCTCGTTGGGACGTCCTTCCTTGCATGCATATTTACAGCAGATGTGTGATCTTGTCACTTTAACAGGGATCGAGATGAGACATAGTAGGGACAGGCCACGACAATTCCTGTCGTTCCTGCTGAACATCAGTGTTCTTATCTCCCCCTAACGACGGGAAGACTGTCTCATCAAAGTGACATCTGCAAATCTAGCAGTAAGGATATCGCCTAGCGAGGGCATTAAATGGCGGACGATTGTTGGAATACATGAGACGGATTTTGAGTCTTGATAATCAAATGATTGGAATGTGCCAAAGTATCCTTCGAACCCACGAGCCTCCCACACATCCTAGTTGGGGCCATGGCCTATAACTCCAGAATGCCACTCTCTTTGACGTTGGCTCCATGCCTACCTTCATGTAGGGTGGCGCTAAGTCCGCTCGTAGGGACGTCCTTCCTTGCAGGCATATTTACAACAGATGTGTGATCTTGTCACTTTAACAGGGATCGAGATGAGACATAGTAGGGACAGGCCACGACAATTCCTGTCGTTCCTGCTGAACATCAGTGTTCTTATCTCCCCATAACGACAGGAAGACTGTCTCATCAAAGTGACATCTGCAAATCTAGCGGTAAGGATATCGCCTAGCGAGGGCATTAAATGGCGGACGATTGTTGGAATCCAAGGCCGGCCCTAAGGGTTGCTTAGTGAGGCAGCTGCCTCAGGCCACCAGTCGCCGGAGGTCTCCGATTGATATAATTGTCTCAGTTATTAGTATATATACAATTTATTAGCAAAAATTCTACACATGTACCAGAGTGGCAGAGTGGAAAAGCCTTGACATATAAATGACCAAAGCCTTCATGGGTTCGAATCCTTGGGCTGTTCAGTTTTCTTTATTTTATCTTTTTACTTCTTCTATTCTTTTTTTTTTTTTAAATCCCTCTCCTCTCTTCTACTTTCTTTAATTCCTTTTTTTCTAGATACCACGTCTTACACACACGCGCGCGCACACACACACACATATTTATATATAAGAATAATAAAGCATTTAAAAATATACCCAAAAAACACGATAAACTCAAATTGAGACCTAAAAAAAATATTTAAAAAAAAAATTGTTTGATTGCTAAAATGTGAAACTCAAGTGAGGCCACAATTTTTTTTTTTGCCTCAGGCCTCTATAATTTCAGGACCGGCCCTGTTGGAATCTCAAATCCAACGTAGTTGCCCATTCATCTGAAATGACCCATCATAAAGTGTTGTGGCGGCGTAATTGGTACATAAATGGCTCACTCAAATGTGCGTAAGTATCATACTTGTACCCTGTCACTAGCTGTAACGCAGAGGTAGATTGAGTGGCAGTGGGTCGTAGACGAACTAGCATTTCTGCACGTGATATTGCATCACCCCAAGCGGATATAAGGAGATTGGTGCGCATTACCAATGTCCGGACTACCATCGTAGTCGTTTCCGCGAGACCATTTGGGTGTGTTCATGGAAATATGATGTCCAACATCAGTCCCAATGCAATAACCATCGAAAGTCTTCGATGTAAACTCTCTAGCATCGTCAAGTCCAATTGACGGAATAGGATGATCCGAGAAGTGAGCCCGTTGTTGTATAATATGTGCTAGGAGTGTAGCATAAGCAGCATTTCAAGTGGGCAATGACACATCACGTGACCAGCGTGTTTGCGTGTCAACCAACATCATGAGATATTTAAACGTCTGCAGGTTGGTTGAACTAGTCCACAGAATCCCCACCGATTCTATGTAAGAACACAATTAGTATTTTCATATCCTTTGCATAGGACGGTCTCAGTCCTAACTTCCCTAAGGAACAGACTTTGTAAAATGAGCGAGGGGATTTCGAAGCAACCAATGAGAATTGTGGTTGGGCCTGAGAGTTTGAAATATTGTTTGAAGCAAAGTTGGTGATTGCAGCATCACCTGGGGCGCCATCACCATGATGGATGCCATCCATGGTGTTATGGATAGGGACTGTCCCAGCCCTAGGCTGATGGTGGACGGGGGCAGGTTCCCTGGCAGTGGTCATATTTAGTCCAGGAATCAACTTTTGATTCATGCTTCATTTTGCTCGAAAGAATGGATGTCCATGTGAAGTCTTTAGTAGACGAATCATCATATCATGACTACAATGACCTATCATGTCATGACAAAGCCAATATGTGTCTAAATCCAAGAGATATTCTCTCATAACTTTTATCGGATTTAATATCTCAAATAGTGACATAGAGTCCACTAGAGAGACACATAAACTTCTCTAAGATGCTCCTTTGTTCATAATCATTAGAGGTATTGGAAAGAAACTTGTTTCTGTTCTTTACATGCATTTTTGCATGGAATTCGTTGGCTATTCATAGGTGTGATTTTCCCTAGGAGCGTAGAGAGTTTCTGTGACTGTAATCAAGGTGCCATTTGGCAAGTGGAACTTGGGCTATTCAATGTCCTTGAATTAATACTGATGGCTCAGCCATCGTAATCACAAAGTAATATGCTTAGAATCAAATGGAGTCCTAATGAAAAGAACTAGATATTTTATTCATAAGCCAATGGAGTACATCATTGTCTCTTAACCATTAAGAGAATCTAATCCAAATGCTAGCTAATGCAAAACAAAGGTAGTCGTTTAACTTCTTTTGGTAACTCCAAAATAAATATGATCAGGTGAGTAGAGAGATGTCGGTGGAGCAAAGCTCGCTTAAGTACCACTTATCTCAAGACCTTCCTAGACATCATACTTATTTTGAATGAGACTATGTGAAGAAAAACTAAACCAATGGCATTTACTACAAAGTATATGGCGATTGCCTATTACATCTCTTGGAAAAATAAAGACTTAAACATAACTGGAGATCTATTGATCGCAACCAGATTTGTAGTCTTCAACCCTTCACTCTAGATCATCTTCATGATCTTTTTGTTCCACGTAGTGAGCTTCTCTTACTTCACAATATGCTTTGTAGGCGGTGACAATTTCTTCACGAGCTCTACAAATGTGTG
This sequence comes from Rosa lucieae, assembly GCA_024704745.1. Classification (NCBI taxonomy): domain Eukaryota; kingdom Viridiplantae; phylum Streptophyta; class Magnoliopsida; order Rosales; family Rosaceae; genus Rosa; species Rosa lucieae. Next base: position 9,392,861 of record CM045493.1, read on the forward strand.
CCCAATGACCGGATACTCCACATCGAGAACATACATCTCTTTGCTCAAACTCCACTGATTGAGGCGCTTTGAAAGCGTCATTTAGATGGCTCTTAATGTTGGTGGGGCCACCAACATGGCCAGAGGCATTGCCTCCCTCTCTCTTTCCAAGTTGACCTCTTCGGTTCCGTGTTTGCTTATTTTGACGGTTACCTTCCGATGTAGAGCGATTATATGGACCAGAACGTCCAAAAATATCCCTAAGACTAGGGTTTTGCTCTTGGCACCCTCTTTTAGGGGCGCGACTATAATTGGATTCCGGAATATGCTCTGTTTCCACATATCTCAAATTATAGTTCTTCACAAGGATATTATCATGCTTTGCAGCTATATTCATGGCTCCAATAAGCTCATGAAACCTTGCGATCTGTCCCGCAGTAACATTGATTCGATAGTTCTTAGCAACCATCAATGCAGAGACAGGGAAGGTAGAGAGAGTCTTCTCAATCAACATTGCATCTATGATCTCTTTACCACAGAATTCCATTAAGGATTTAATGCGAAGTGCTTCCGAGTTGTAGTCAATCTTGAAATCACAGAAGTGGAGGCTATGCCATCTCACTTCTAAGTCAGGAAGTAGGGAGTTACGGACGTTGCCAAATCTTTCTTCGAGTGAGATCCACAGCCTTCTGGGGTCCTCTTCATTCATACACTTGTACTGGAGCAAATCATCCATATGACGAGTCATTAGGATGATGGCTTTCGCCTGATTTGCCTCTAAGGCTGCTCTATTTGCATGCAAAGTTTGAGCTTGCTCAACAGTTAGCACGTTCTGGCTAAGCTCGAGAATCGTATCCAGGATTTCATCGGTCTTGAGATGCTGACAGACATCACGAACCCCCCTGTGATATCTAGAGTCAGTTTTTTTTTCTAATGGAGCAGAGTCCAATTTGTTCAGGTTACTCATCCTGAAAGAGAATAAAAAGAAGAGTTAGTTTCGGAGCGAAAAGGCGACCATGAAAACATATAAAATTTTTGAGCGTAGTCGCTTTCAAGAATTAGGAATTTCCAAGCGTAGTTGCTTCCAAGAAATTCGATTCCAATAGGGGTTGGATTAGATCAAAACAATGATGTAAGTGGTTGATCATAAATTCTCTACAAACTCTAGGTTTGGAGATCTTAACAAGCTCCAACCTTGGAGTGAGCACGAACCCTCACAGTTCGGCTTAATTAGGTCTCCCCTATGATGAAGAAAAGGGGGGAGGGGTAGAAGAAGGGAGTTTGCAAGTCCCCGAGAAAAAGAAGAGAAAAAGAGGAAAAACTCAAAAACAGGAACTTTTAGTAAAACATACCTCTTAGGATTGCAGAACGTATTTGGTCCTTGTCGTGGGATTGGAGACGAGCTTCAGTCCTAGTGCAAACAAGCAGACTTATAGGATTGCAGCATGGTCGTGGAGTCGTGGGGGTTGCAGAATCGCGAGGTCTAGTTGTCGCGGGGTCCCAGGCGAGCGTTCGAAGGCGCTGCAGGGGCAGCGAGACTAACCTGGTATGGTTAGCGTTGAGTTGTGACGCGGGGGCTGCTGCAGAGCTGCTGCGGGGATGCTGCATGCGGTAGTTGCTAGGGTTTTGAAGGCTACGATTTTAGGGTTTCAGGGTTAGGGCTTCGTGCTGATAACGTGTTTTAGGGAAACGATATTTAAGAGAGAATTGCTGTGTCTTTTCATTGAGGATTACAATGCATAGAATTCGAATCATACAACGAAATATAATCATACATTGAATAGGAATATCTAGATCCTTCTAATTTAACCCTATTACAATTAAGTCAAGTAACCTAGAGTTTGGGCTAGACACACAATTAGGGATTTACTTGAACACTAGCTAATTTTTTGTTTTTTTGTAAATATAATGGATAGACTTAGATTTAGGTCATAATATGATTTGATTTATTTTCCCTCACCAATACGTGTTCAACATGTATATCATATTTTTATGTCACATAATCATAGTTTTAACTCTTATTAAATACATACACACACACATGAATGCTTTAATGAGTATGTAGTAAAATTGGAAAATTAAAATAGATCAGGAAAATAATAAAGAATGCAATCTAATATTATTGAATTGGAAAGTCTATAGAAAATCAATGTAATATTTTGTTGGTATTAATATTGTCCTTAATAGTCATTTTATAGTAGATTATATATGTCATTTAATAATTCATAATAGAGGGTCAAGTGAGCAGATTTAGAGGTCCCAATAGAAATACTATTTTTTTATTTTTTTTTGGGCCCAAACAACAACCCAATTATTACCCAAATTAAAGGCCCATAAAGAAGAATCAACTCGCTATTCCAAACGCCAAAGCCGCAAACAAACAACTAACAACGAGTGACAACTGACAAGGAAGACCAACTACTCGGAAACAAGTTGCAACGCAGAGCCGAACACCATCGAACATAAACAGAAGGCGTAGTCCGCCTACCCCAATCTGAAAAGCTAGCCAGCCAACACAAAATCAGCCACTACACCCCTCCTTCCGGTGGCATTCCCGGGAGCAGAGCTCATTAGCTCAAACAGAAAATAGAGTTTACCCGCCCCGAGGTACGTTGGGTTTGATTGTGAATATTATGAACATTTTCTTTAGATTCCAATTCTGATAGTGAGTTGATAGAGATATCAAAACAAATCCAACCGACACAAAACCAACTCAATCTAGATCAACATAGAACAATTTTCTTGATTGTGAACATTATGAACATTTTCTCTTGATTCAATCATGATAGTGAGTTGATAGAGATATCAAAACAAATCCAATAGACAGAAAACTAACTCAATCTAGATCAACATAGAACGATTTTCAATAGCTAGTCTGGTTTAGGATTTGATATGCCCGTCGGTCATCCTTCTCAGTCATCCTTTTCGCTATGTCGCAATGAGTACTCACCACTTGGACTGCAACAGAGGAAATGTGTGAGCATTTCGGCACATTTTAATTTAATATGTTGAGAATATATACATCCCACATGGGAAAAATGGGACCTTGCCTATGGGTTTATAAGGATTTGGGCCACTCCATCCATTGCCAATTGGTTTTGGATGTGAACCCCAGATTACTTTATCATGGTATCAGAGCGGGTTACCCACGTGTGCATGCCTAACGGCCACACGGGCTCCACGTCACCCAAAGTTGTCCACGTGTATGGCTTCAAAATTCGCCACACGTGCAGGGGCGTGTTGAGAATATATACATCCCACATGGGAAAAATGGGACCTTGCCTATGGGTTTATAAGGATTTGGGCCACTCCATCCATTGCCAATTGGTTTTGGATGTGAACCCCAGATTACTTTATCATAATAATGATACAAAAGACATGTACTTTGAGAAAAAAAAAAGAAAAAAAAGAAGGGTTTGTGACTTGGTGTGTACCAATTTAGAAAAGTTTGTAAGAACCAGTTTAGTAGTCTACCTGTACTGTGGAGAACTTGGGGAATAGTCTGGGCTCACTGCAGAGGTGGTGAATAGGCTGAGCAAGAACAACCAGAAGCATTTTTCAAAACACTGCAGTAAAAAATAGCTTACAAAACTATAGAGGGTGAGGTCAGAGGTGACTGAACCAATGAAGCTTACCTGCTGGGACTGTAAGTGGGGCTCGATGGAGAGTAAGTTGGAGATGTTGGGGAATATGCCAGTGAAGTTGCGCTGCTATAGAACATGAAAAGAAAAAACCACATGAGATTGCCTGAACTTAGATAGGAAAAGTATAGTGATTGGAAACAACTAGGAAGCAGCAAATCAGCGAGATAGAAAATGTAGATTTGTCAGTTGTGTGAGAGTGGAAATAGTTCCACTCATCAGCAGTCAACCAGATTCAGGAACTTTCAAGTCATTAATGAATTTAACCGCAGTTTGCGTAAAAGCTCACCTGTACAGAGATGTCAGGCTATAACTGGGAGAGGTTGGGTTGTAACCTGGAGATGTCAGGCTATCGTATGGGGAGCTAGGGCTGTAGGAGGGAGATGTGGGGCTGTATGATGGCGATGTGGGGCTGTAGGAAAGCGAAGTGGGGATGTTTGTGGGGAAAGTCGGGCTGTAGGAGGGTGATGTTGGGGTGTACAAAGGAGAAGTGGGACTATATGCAGGTAAAGTCAGGCCGTAAGGCGGTGGTGCTCGGTCGTATGCAGGTGAAGTTGGGCTATAAGGTGTTGATGTTGGAGAGATAGGGCTATAGTAGGGTGAGGTCGGTGAGTAATATGGACTTGTAGGAGAATAGACAGGACTGGTTGGACTAAAACCTGGTGATGTGAAAGATGGACGTGAAGGAGAATAGGGAGGACTGGTTGGAGTATAACCTGGTGATGTGAAAGATGGACGCGAAGGAGAATAGGGGGGACTGGTTGGACTATAACCTGGTGACGTGGGGCTATAGTATGGGGAGGTGGGACTGTATACAAAGGATGGCAGATAGTGGCCAAGAGATGATGGGATGTTGCCTGGAGATGAAGTAGGAGAAAAGGGAATTCCCCTAACGTATGGAGAAAACTGTGCTGCATCCAACACTGGTGAAAGAGGATTACTGGGACTCCGCAAATAACTAGGAGACAGTATGCTCTCAAGGTATGGAGAATGGGATGGTGTCATGCCAACATCAAGGCCATCCATATAACCAGGTAGCTGCACTTCCATAGCATTTTGTAACATCTCTTCATTCAGATATAGGGCACAGTCTCCAGTGCCAATTGGTGCCAGCTTGCCCAGCATTATGTTTTCTGTTACACCCCTCAGATGATCTGTTTCTGCAAAAACTGAAGCATCCAGCAGCATGTCCACTGTTTGTTCAAACGAGCATCGCATCATAGGACCAGTGTCCTTTCGATTGATACCATGTCGAGTGATGGCCATCAAGTAGCCACGATAGGTCATGGTATCACAAAGAATGGCCAGGTGCCGGTAATTTACATAGGATCCATCAAATGATATAACATTACGCAACTCATCCAGCAATGCCCGTCGAGCTGCCTCAATCCCAAGAACTTCCATAATTTCATACAAATGATTGCTTGTCGTTCTCCTGGCATCAACATCCTCATGGCACATGACAGCTAAGAGATTAACACCTTCAGTATCCAGCATCCACTCTTGCTCCGCAATAAACCCTTCATTCTGATCAAACTTGTTAACTTTACCATGCTTTATGAACACTTTTTTAATCTCTGGGATCCCTTGAAGAGCCATTTTTGTAAGCATGTTACTCTCAATCATCTTCAGGAAAACATCATCTTCAGATTGATCATTCACTTCCTCATGTGGAGCTTCTTCATTCATGAGACGGATTCGTAGTATCAACTTCTCAGAATTGTCATCATTAAAGATACACTGTATTTTACCACTATATTCACAATTAATCTTCTCAGCAATGTCAGCCATACTCAGTTTCTTATCCACCATCATTTCACGATTCATCTCCATGCGAAGCAACCAAGGTGATATTTTTTCAGGGCTAACCTCTTCATCTGGCATTTCATAGTAAGATTGGACAAATTCAAGATCCTCTTCAATTATTGTGCTCATAGGGTCCGGATCATACCACAATTCTGTAGCTTGAGTAACACTTCCGAGGTTAGTGTATTCCAAAGCACACTGGACATTCTTGGCCTTCTCCTTGGTTTTATTAGCTTCAGGCTTCAAGTAGATAGAGAGAGATGGTGTTTTGATACGCTTAGATACATCAATAATTTCCTTCAACCTTGGAACACCTAGAGTAACATTCTTTGCACTTACACCGGCATAGTGGAAGGTATTGAGAGTCATCTGAGTGGCAGGCTCGCCAATAGATTGTGCAGCAACAATGCCGATCATTTCCCTAGGTGCTACAAGTGATTGCAGGAAGCGTGCCTCTATCTCCCCAATAACCCACTCAAATGCTTCACGAGTAAGCTTGTACTCTTTTAGCACTCTTTTGCTAGCAAAAGTGCTGCGAAGCAAAATGTTGAAAAAGAGTGTAGCATTATTTTGAGCTTCAACACTTAACAAGTCATCACCAGGAACAACCTTCAGCCTCTCTTGAAGATTATCAATAGCTTCTATAATTTCCATTGGTTGCATATCAGAAGTGCTTCGGAAGTCAATTTTGAAAGTTTTTTGTGCATTCCAAATGAGCCTCTTTAGGTTAACAGGCAACGGCCAAGTATTATCACCTGTGACAGCAATCTCTGTGCCAAGTTGAATCCTATCAGCTTCAAGTTTTGAAACTTCAGCGTCCAATGCCCAGCGAAACTCTCCAATAGTTTTTAGATCCTCAACACATTCAGGCAACATATAGTCCGGATTCCAATTTCTATCATCAAACTCAAAAGTGAAAGTCTTGTTAAATTCTGATTTTTTTCATCTTTAAAGAATCCAGCTTTTGTGATTCTAACCAAACTGCGTCCATTCCATCTTCCCCATAGAGAAACTGTATTACATCCCCCAATGAATTTCTGACAGTCCCATCATATTTAACCATAATATCCTCCATAGCCTTCACCAGTCTCCTCTGGATATACCCAGTCTCAGATGTCTTAACTGCAGTATCAATAATGCCTTCCCTACCACCCATAGCATGAAAATAAAACTCCTGTGGAGTTAATCCACGCAGGTAGGAATTCTCTACGAAGCCACGACTTTCCGGTCCATAATCGTCCTTCGTAAAATGGGGCAAAGTCCGGTCTGTGAACCCATACGGAATTCGCTTACCCTCAACATTCTGCTGTCCCACACAAGCAGTCATCTGCGATATATTGATAAAACTTCCCTTCGATCCGGCTGTGACCATGGCCTTGAGATTGTTACTCTCAGATAAACTCTTCTGGGCACTACTTCCAGCATCATCACGAGCCCTATTCAACACCTGAACAAACAAAACATTTTGTACTAAAACAATTCAAAGCTAAACGACAATTAAGTATCGACAAAACCATGTCAAGTACCTGGTTCACTTTGTTTTCAAAGGATTCCATCATAGTTCGTCCTGGTTCAGCCTCCAGCTGCCTGGATTGGGCTTTACTGATAAGTTCTTTCACTTCATTTTTTGCCTTGTAAATAGTTGCATTGATCTTTTCCATTGTTGCCGCATCGGCAATTGTATCTCCAATTCCAATGCTAAAACCATCCTGCAACAGCCAGTAATTCACAAGCCACTGGGTATTACTAAGGAATTTGGAGGCTGCATCTGGACCAACCTCTTCCCTGCAGAACAAAAGAATTCAACTCTTCACAAAAGTACTCTTTATCTGTCTGATCTTACTTTTGGTCAATTATATGTTTGCATAAAAGTAAATGCTTATTCTTTAAATCGGTCAAAATTTCAAGTTTGGATCCAGCATGAGCTGTACAGAATACACACCATTGCATGAAAAGAGGGAAAATGCATTTTGCAAAGTAAGAATAAAGGAATCTAGAAGTTTTAGTTGTCATATATTAGACTTGGATCAATTTTCAGGTCATGTATTTGGTTTTTCTAAATAAAACATACACCTCTTTTGGAAAAAATAGCATACAAAAGAAGGCATTGCTGAACTAGATAGGGAAAGATTTCATACCATATGACATGTATAAGACTTCCTGTAGAAGTCCCAAGTGCCCTTTTGCAGAGAGTTCCAGAAAGTAACTCCCCTTTTTCTATTCTAACGAAAGTATCACCAGGGGTAATGTTACCACTTTCTGATTCAGAGTGCCACGCTGAAGTTCTCTGGAGATTTATCTGTTTCGGTATTATAAGATTAAAAACCTGTTTCCCAGTCCAAAGAGGTCGTGGCTTCAATATTGCAGGAGCAGGCACTTTCCCGTCAAAATCCTCCCACCACATCAAGATGTTCATAAAAACGTCCTGAAAAGATGCACTAGGATAAGACTACTAAATAAGAAAAACATGACAGAGGGCAGGCAAAATATGAAAATAAAAATCATCACTGTACCTTCTCTATGAAGGTATCCCTTTTTGTGATTTTTCGAGCACCTAACAGTGTATCTTGGACTATTCCCATTACAGGCCGGTTCGACTGAGGGGAAACAATGCATTTGGGCACCATCATGAGCTCCAGAGCTTCTGCCCTAGTTTCAAATGACTGAGGAACATGGACGTTCATTTCATCCCCATCAAAATCAGCATTGTAAGGTGAAGTTACAGATAAGTTCAAGCGAAGAGTTGAGTATGGCATGATCTTGATTCTATGCCCCATGAATGACATTTTATGGAGACTAGGCTGACGATTTAAGAGGACAATGTCTCCATCCTTTAGATGACGCTCCACCTGCAGCCAAAATAGTAGAAGTTCAGATGTTTTCTTCAAGAAAAAGAGAAAAACCCGAAACCAAATTTGTCAGTGTAAAAGAGCTATGCCTTATAACCAAGCTCCAAATGATGATCACTATCTTTCTTCACGTAACGAAGATCGATTCTTTGGCCATCATCTCGTATGATGTACTTTGCACCAGTTAGTCCAGGTGGGGGATGCGGCCCATACTCAACAAGCTCCTTCAACCTTTTTGTTTGGTAAAAGAATCCATTAACATAAACTACAGAGAAATATAAAGGCAAAATATAAAAAAAAGTGACAAAAAGATTACCCTTCTTTATTAAATGGAGTCACAGTCTCTGTGTATGTGAGATTCATAGCAATGCTCCATGGTACTCCTAATTGATCAAGGCTAAGGTTTGGATCTGGTGTAATAACTGTCCGTGCTGAGAAATCGACTCTCTTCCCCATCAAGTTTCCTCTAATCCGGCCATGCTTTGCCTTAAGCCTACAACATATTGATTTAATAGGCCTCTTTGTCGATCCATGAGCAGCCTATTCAGTAGAAGATAAGTTTCAGCATTTGGATATTGCACAGCAATATAAGATTACCAGAAGTGCATGTGTCTGTTTATGTGAATAACATTATAATGTATATAAATAACATGTAATGTATAGAAGGCAAGGACGTTACCTTTGGTAGTCCAGGCAAGCTATTGTCAAAATATGTGGATATGTAGTATTGCAAGATTTGCGTAAACTGTGAAATGATATGAGCAGCTGAACCATGTTTTTCCTGTTTCCTCAAATTCTCGTTGTGGCGAATAATCATGGACAACTGATGTGTTAAATCATCCTGGAATCAATAAAAACATAAAGTCAGTGATAACTTAGAAAAGCAACATGCTACTTGTCTTCTAAAGAGAAAGAAGAAACAAACAGTAACAAAAGAGACGTGCCTCACTCATGGCAGAGCTGCTCATCATCACTGGGGGTCTCACAGCTGGTGGAGGAATAGGAAGAACTTGTAAAATCATCCAATCTGGTCGAGCATATTCAGGGTTCAGTCCCAAGAATTGGCAGTCCTCATCACTTATCCTCTTTAATAAGCTAAGAACCTAAAACAAATTCGACATTGTGTTAGCATCGTTTGACAAGTTGATCCAGTAGAATGAAGAATGGGTGTATTTGAAATTTTGTATCTGTCACCTTTTCTGCAGTAAGGATTTGTTTCCTTTCCACTGGTTCAGGAAGCTGTTCCTCATCATATTGTTTCCTTTGTGATTTGTACTCTGCAACCAGTTCCAAACCAGCCATAGAGAACTTGGGCTGCTGAGCACCACAGCCACCCCGACTTTGCTTGACATGTTGACCGGATTTTGAGCCCTGCAGATCAATTTCATCACCACCTTCACACTTGGTCTTGTTTTTGCATGCATCCACAAACTTTTTTAGCCTATCTTTAGGCTTCTTGATTCTCAAAGCTTGTTTAAACTTAACATCTTCCTGCAGAAATGATAATATTAGTTGGTTAATGTAACACTTCATATTTATGTGATATTAATTATTTCGCTCAAATTAATAATCCAGCAGAAAATCATGCAATAAACAAAATACCAAAGAAAGATTATTGTTCTATCAAAAAAACTGCATGCCTGTTGTGGAAAGAAAGCCTCACCATAAATTCATTAGCCAAGATAAAGACCCCAGTAGAGAACATAAAAATGAACACTTTCACTGCTAATAGTCTATTTCATTTCAGAAATGAAACACACAACTAAAGCATTGCCTCTCTGAACCACCCCTACACACCACTGAACACAGAAAGATGCACAATCCTGAAAGAGTACCAAGCTTACTAATGCAATGTTAGTACACACCAACAAAACTTTGTGCTCGTAAAGCAATGTACTAAAGCTGTGGCTGTAAAATTCAATCAAACACCGCGATAAACTATCCTGCGTTCCCTAAAAATGACACAAAATGAAGGCTAGTAATGACCTCATCGAGTAGAAGTTTAGAGCAATTGAAGCAAACGCAGCGCATTACAGACAGCAGAGTCTTCATAAACCCGAAGTGGAACACAGGCTTGGCGAGCTCAATGTGGCCGAAATGGCCCGGGCACTCGCTCAAGTTATTGGCACAAGTCTCACACCTATTGTGCCTGTCAATCGGACCAAGCCGAGGGTCACTCAAGCCGCCTCTCACCGGCTTCCCGTTCAGCATTGAACGGCCATCCTCGACCCCCAGCACCGACATTTGCCTCTGCACACAAAACAAACACAAATGCTTCAGGCTTTCCTCCGATCACAAATCTCACCACTACTCTGCTGAACCAGAGCACAAACTCATTTCACCAAACAGAGAATTGGAAAAAGGAAAACTAGAGAACAGTGGGAGGGAGAATTACGATCTCGCCGGGGCTGAGGATGCCGAACTGGACGGAGCTCGGCGTCGCAACCTCCAGAGGCGAGTACGGGAACCGGAAATCCATGGCGGTGGTCTCCGAAACCCTAGGTTTTTTTTTCAGAAATTAATTTTCGGATGTCCGGATCGTACCACTGGCCCACGAGAAACTCAGTTTAATTTTTTTTCAAACTAAAACGTTATTGCTATAAAATAAGTATTTTCTTCGTGTGTGCATATTCTTATGTTCTTCACTTCTTCTGAAGAAAGAAAAAATTGACTTGCTCTATCTACTTGTTTGAAGAAAAAAAATATTTAGTACATTTTTTCTACTTAATTACTAAATTAAAAAAAAAAATGTTCATCGTATAAATCATATAAACAACATTAGTAAAAGCAATGTTATCTTATCATCAAGAATCTCCAACGTAGTATGTGTTAATATGTTGTGACTGTTGTGCTTTAATTAAAATTGTTTGGGGCTAGTGTGTTGATTTACCTAAATGGGTTGCCTATTGGACTCAGATCGGGTCATCTTGTAAATGGGTATTTAGAGTTGATTGCATAGATAACTATATAAGGCAATATATCTCCATTGTAAGAGCTATCAGTGAATATAGATGAAATCTTTTCATTTCCTTTATTTTCTTCCATTATTTTATAAGCTTGTTTCAGATAAGTGAGTATGACATGTCGAATGAATTGTCTTATCATATGTATCACTATTGTGGTTTCTTTATCACAACTTATTGTCTATCTGTAGATGATAATAGAGTGATATGTAGTGGTCATTCTAACCTTACCATTATTAATAAAAGTTTACTTCAAAAAACCAATTTGATCATACTATAGTCATGATATTTCTTACACATAGTAGTACATAAAACCTTAGCAGGCTTACACGACCTAATCTGACTTTAGAATCAAAGATTAGAAACAGCCTGGTATCAACTTTTCTTTGCTTGCTAGAAAGGTCGGGTTGGATCAACCCGCCCATAAGGGAATAAATAATAAATAAAACGCGCCAAGTCAAGCCGCCCTTTTGAAAGAGAGAATTCCAGATCCCCCGCCACGTCACCAAACGCGCTTTTGGGAAAAGTTCCTTATTAAAAGCCAAACGCGAAAGCGAATACCCGAATCGCCAAAATCCAACATGACTTCTTCATCTTCTTCTTCTCCGGTCTACACCTGCACGGAGTGCGGAGCAAACCTGAACCTGAACGCAGCCTATCTCTACCCGCCGGACGTTTACTTCGAGGCCGGCAACAAGAAAACGCTGTCGTTTTCGGGGATCGACACGACCAAGTTCAGGTTCGAGAAGGAGGACAAGATCATGCCCTTCTGGGAGACCCGAAACTATTGGGGGATCCAACGGACGAGGACCAAGATCAAGTGCAACGGATGTGGGCGGCTGGTCGGACACGTGTACGACGATGGGCCGCCGATAATGGTGGGGAATGGGCAGTATGGGTTCGGGCCCAGCCAGGTTATTCCCAGAGCGGCTAGGTACAGGTTCAAGATCAAGGCCTTACGGGTTTCGTCTCAGACTTAATTAGTCGGAACATTTGTGTAATCGGATCATTTTACTGTAAAGAGTGACATTTTTAGTTTAATGAATAATGGTTTTGTGGTTTTATTCTGTACTCGTGATTATTATTTTTTTCTTTCTGAATTTTGGAGAGTTGGTAAGATTGAGGGTGAAACTGTAAACTAAAATCAAATGAAGCGAAAAACAATTTATGTTTAGAAACTTGCCTAAATTTCTAGCATCTCATTGAAACTTTGATTATTTCAAAGTAGCGGTGGCAAACGTGCGTTTACATTTGGAGTAATTGTGTTTGATCTCCATGTGTTGTGTCGACCTGTTTAATTACACGACATTTTATAAGTTATATATTCAAGAAAGTTTGTGTCTTCTCAGAAAATAAGTTAAGTGAATCATTTAGGTCAAATTGATTTTAATTAGTGGCTCATTTCTTGACACGACACTGTTATTAAACTAGTTTTGTTGATGTGTTTTGTTGCCTTTAATTGTATCGTGTTTTATTAGATATTCCAATTCATATATCTTACCGTTAATTAAAAACTCAACACAACAGCGTAACCAACCGTAAATACAAATTGCCACCCCTAAGGACTAAGGTAGATGTTTATGTGGAAGGTTTTGGGCAGATCACACACAGAAGGTTGAATTAATGCTTGACTGTTAAGGAGATATCGAAAAAGATGATCAGGAACAGGCCAATACCAACATATATTTAATTACAAGACATAAAATAAAAAACTCCATGCATGTCCAGAATACTTAACCAAACCTGTAATGGAATCTTGTGTTATTTTTTTATTTGATTTTTCTTTTCCAATGGAATCTTCTTCTGGGTTTGTTAGATAGTTGTGGTGGTTAACTTTTACCTAAATGTATTGAGTATTGACTAAGCAGAGTCCTCATTTTTTAATTCTGTGTACATGTGTATGCTTGGAAATTATCATCCTTTAAGAAGATGCTGCCAAACATTTCTTACTACAAAACTTCAACTTGCATCTACCAGTCAATTGTCTTTTGTTTATCTACTCTTTATAAAAGATCAGATTGGAGAATACAAGAGATTGTGTCTGGAAAGCCAATATCTATCAGTCTGATCATTTGAAAGTTTGTTTTGAGCAGTAGCTAGTTCTGGGGGGTTGGTCTTGAAAGTTCCATTTCCAATTAAGTCTAGCTTCAATCTTTTGTTTCTTATTGCAGCCGACACCTGAACTGAGAAAATCATCGAATTCGGTTTGTGAAAAGGTTGATGAAGATGAAGCAAATTGAGCAGGAGAGTGAAAAGTGCTGTGTCGAGAGAAAACAAGTCATTTCATCACCATCGCCACCGCCACCGCCTCCGCCACCACCATTCCCAAGGTTCTTGGCTAATCAGAGTGTTGTTGAGAGTGTGACAAGGCGAGAAATCGCCAGGTTCTGGACGCAGAAGCGCTTTAATGAGGAGGAGCACCTCCTCGCAGCGATCAAGGCTGCAGCACGCATTAGAGCCCGCAAACTCTCGGTATGATTTACTTGACACTAGTTACATGAATCGGAAACTTCGGTAAAATGTGATGAATTCTACGGTACATTAATCTATTGATACATTGATGAGTATGTACTGATTTTTTTAGAAGGGTAGGCCAAAAGTAGCCATCTTATTGGGCTAGTTAGGAGCTAACACTCTGAGGCTAACCATTTTAAAGGGATCATCAGTTCCTTGCCCGTCAAGTATTCTTGATCACAGTCAGCAATTTTATAGTTTTAGACATTGCTCATCTTTGCAAATGGAGACAGATGGATGATCAATTGTATCAGACGTAACAAAGTTGCAAAAAAGAAAAGGAATAGTTTCTTACATGTGCTTAACTTAATCTTGGAAGGTGTATGATTTGCAGGAGGAAGACTACAGATCTTTTGAGGAGTCCTTGAATGATGAAGACAAAGATGGCAAGGATAGTGACGGCGCAGTCAGAACCAATGAGAACAATGATGAAATTCGTGTTGGAATAAAGGACTGGTTAGTTATTTTCTCAATCAATCAAAGAAAGAGAGCCAGGTCATACAGTTTCCTTAACAGTAAACTTTCAAATAACATGTGCAGGTGGACAAAAAGCAAGTATGCATACTTGAACCAGCCGGATATTGATTCCAAGGAGCCTCCAAAAAGGCGCAGCTCCACATTTGTTCCTAATTGCTTTGCTTATAAGCCAACTCCTCTGTACCCAACCTCTCTTGGTGTCTTTTAAACCAGCTGAGCTGCTTCAATTGATTGGATTATTGAACATTCATGAATTATATGTTTGCTAAAAGATGCAAGTTTGTATGTGTATTATATTTAAAATAAATAAAGGTTGCAACCTGCTTTGACGGTATTAGTTTTCTGTGTATAGTTATAGACACTACCATTTGTTTGAATTGAACTGAATTGAATTAGGGGTAGTGTAACAGACCCTTTGTGGCTTTGTTATTTTATTCTGATTCTGTTCTGGTAATGAAAAATTAATTGTGCTTCTCTGTTTTGACTTAGTAATCAAATTACCAATTAATTTCCGTGGATCAAACCAAATTCCAGGCACAACTCACAGAAGAAATCCAAGGCACGACAAATAAAAAGAAAAAGAACCAACATTCTAATAGTGACCCAAACACTTTCCTAGTTTGAATAGGTTATACAGTGAATAAGTTGGGTTATATTTCACTATTTCCATGTCTGACCGTATTTCCTAATCCTATTGGGCAATACTCAACTGTTTCCAAATTTAAACTTACCTAAATTGTTCGTTGCTTTCTCTATAAGTACCCTCTAATACAGTGAATAATCAGAATCAGAGAAGCTTGATAGTTGGTGTGCTGTCAGGGCTGGGTGTTTTAGATTCTAGATCTCAAAATGCAGGGTGGGGAATTTAGAATGCTACATCTGGTGAGACCATATCTTCGATATCTACCCCAAGCCGAATGTATACACAGCAGAAAGATCACCTTCAAAGAGAAATTCGTATTTACTGCAGCTTCACTGTTCATCTTTCGGGTTTGCAGTCAGTTTCCCCTCTATGGGATAGATTATTCTACGTTTAACAGATTTGATACATTTTACTGGATGCGTGCTATTCTGGCGACAAGTCCTACTGGCACTGTAATGGGGCTCGGTATTAGCCCCATTGTGACATCTGGAATGATCATGAGTTTCTTAGCCAGTTCAAAACTTATTCAAGTGAACAACAGAATCCGCGAGGATCTTGAACTGTTCAATGGGGCACAGAAGTTGTTGGGAGTCCTCATTGCTGTTGGTCAAGCTGTTACTTATGTGCTATCAGGAATGTACGGCAATGTAGGTTTTGTTAATGCCCTTCTCATCATAACTCAGCTTTCCTTAGTTATGACGAGAAAACCTACCAAACGTGACAAACCTACTTGCCACTATCTTCATCTTTCTAATTGTTGTCTACTTGCAATGCTTTCATATGGCTTTGAAAGTGAGATCAAAGGGAGCAGCGTCATCATATCCTATTAAGCTCTTCTATACTTCTAACATGCCCATCATTCTCCAATCCGCTCTTGTCTCGAATCTTTGTTTTGTATCTCATTTTCTTCACAAGAGGTACAATGGGAATAATAATTTCTTGGTGAATCTCATGGGGAAGAGGAAGGAATCTGGCCAGCTCAATATTCTCATTGGTGGTCTAGCTTACTATGTCACTGCACCAGCAAGCTTGGCAGATATGGCGGCCGATCCCATCCACGCAATGTTTTATCTAGTCTTTATGCTTGCAACATGTGCATTGCTATCGAAAACTTGGATCCGATTCTCTGGTTCTTCTGCGAGAGACGTAGCAAAGCAACTCAAGGAACAAAACATGGGGATTCATGGACATAAAGACTCGAGCCTAGAGAAGAAGCTTAATCGCAATATACCTATTGCGGCTGCGCTTGGAGGAATGTGCATTGGTGCCTTGACTGTTGTGGCAGATCTCATGGGAGCAATGGGATCAGTAGCTGGGATTTTGCTTGCTGTTACAATCATATATCAGTGTTGGGAGACATATGAGGAGAAAGAGTGCTAGGGCAATTTAACTTTTTGTCACATTTATGTAGAAAACAGTATTTGGGAGATCTTGACATATAATGTAATTTGTATTGAGCCATGCAACTTCAGTAGTAATGTATAGTATAACATTAGCTTTTTCCCTATTTTTGATTCTTCAAAGTATGTGGGATAGTAGATAGTTCTCAATTTTATCATCAAATTGTTTAAACTAAATTGTCAATTTGAAGCATACTCTGAAAATTTTTGCATCATTCAAATGGTATAGCAACATTGATCATTTAAGCTGTCCCTCATTCCCCATGGTCTGTAGTACTAAGCTCGGCCAAGGCGTATCCCTTAAGGTGATAATTGATGTTCATGTCGTGTCAAGCTCAATCCGGGTTATTGCTCATTTTATGTCACTCAATTACTATATAACTAATTGTGTTACAAACTCAAAGACATTGATTAAATGTGTAACACACACAATCCATTTAACACTGTAGTAAAAACTTTACTAAATGTGCAAGAATAAAAGATAGTAAGAAATGACAACAAACAACTTCATCAAACACAACCGCGACACTATAAATACAAAACCTCTGCATTAAATTGATCAAAATTCAATGACGCGGGTGCACAATGACTAAATTCAAGTGATATATAAATTAATACGAAACACGATTATCTCAAATCGATATGTAACGGTATGTCAAAAACCTTGGAAGAACGTGTATGGTTTTGTGTAGTAATATTACAAACACTAGTACACTACATAACATGTGGAGCATTATTTCCCTTCTAAAAATAAAAATAAACTCCGCGTCTGCGATTTGGTTTCCGAGCAAAGTCTTTGAAAACAGAGGCCGTAGAGACGTGTGTACTGATGGTGATGCTGTAATCTCTCTCTGTTTCCAGATCTCGGATCGATCCTCAATCCTAATTTCTAGGGTTTCACCAATTCCATCTCCAATTCAATCTCAAAACCATGGCGGTTAAGCCCAGGCACGCGCGCGTCGCGGGTCGCAAAACGACGTCGTCGTCCTCGACTCTGGTGCTGACCTTGCTCGTCATGTTCACCTTCGTCATTCTCATTCTCCTCGCCCTCGGAATCCTCTCCGTTCCGAGCGGCTCCTCCGGCGACTCGCCCAAGGCCAACGATCTCAGCTCGATTCTGCGCAACGCCGAGAGGTGAATCAGAAATGTGCTCTCTTGATTTTGGTTCGGTTTCCGATGGTTGATTTGGTAATTATTGTGGATTTTGGGGTTTTTTATAGGAGTCAGGGAAATGACGGAAGCAAGGAGCAGTGGGTTGAAGTCATCTCCTGGGAGCCAAGAGCTTTTGTTTATCACAATTTCTTGGTAAGTTGAATTTGCGCTAATTATAGAGTTGTGACATTGATTGAAGGAAATTTCCTTTTTTGTTATTGTTTCTGATTGCAATGTGCATATATGGAGTGATCAAGTTTCTGATATCTGAGCCAAAATATCTGCATTGTATATTTTCGGAATATACTGTAATCTGTAACGAGTGCTTAGATGAGATCAATGCTTCATACATGACTAGATTTGATGTAATCGGAAGAAATGGAAAGCTGACCCTGGTTTTGGTAATTTCGGCAGACACAGCACGAATGTGATTATCTAATCAATCTAGCCAAGCCTCATATGGAGAAGTCGACAGTAGTTGACAGTGAAACTGGAAAGAGCAAAGATAGCAGGTGTTTCTTACTCGCTGGCTTCTCGTGTGTTATTTCAGCTAAATGTGCTTGTTCTTTTTTCTTTCCTCGCTTATTTCAAATCATGTGTGATACGATTTGTTGACGTCCTGTGTGCAGGGTTCGTACAAGCTCTGGAACATTTTTGGCTAGAGGACGGGATAAGGTTATCAGGAACATTGAGAAAAAAATTGCTAATTTCACCTTTCTACCTGTAGGTAAGCTGTTGATCTCCTGCCCTCTGTATTCATTATTTGTTACAATTTTGTAGTGTCTATGATGTTTTATACAATTCGGAAGCTGTTTTATTAATCCAAAACCACAATATACAGAACACGGGGAGGGACTTCAAATTCTCCACTATGAAGTCGGACAGAAGTATGAGCCTCACTTTGACTATTTTCAGGATGAATATAACACTAGGAATGGAGGTCAACGTATAGCTACAGTTCTGATGTATCTGTAAGTTTCATACCATGGTTGCGTAAACACTCTTTCCTATGATACAATACATAGAGCCACTTATATTGATCCTGAAATATGTTTCCCCCTCCCGTGTGGTACAGCTCAGATGTTGAAGAAGGGGGTGAGACTGTGTTCCCTGCTGCCAAAGGGAATATAAGTTCTGTGTCTTGGTGGGATGAGCTATCCGAATGTGGGAAAAAAGGACTTTCTGTTAAACCTAAGATGGGAGATGCTCTGCTTTTCTGGAGCATGAATCCTGATGCAACTTTAGATCCTTCAAGTTTGCATGGTGAGTGATTACTTATAGTAAGTTTGTTACTAGCTTGGAGAAGCATTAATGATTAATTTTAGGTGGTGCCGTGTCGGTGAATCCAAACTATTTATCATGGAAGATTTTTTATGTACATATTGCATTTATCAACTGTATCTCCTTAAAAGAGTTTATTCAAGTTTTGATAGATCAAACGTTATTTCTGATACAATTTTAATATTTTATTTGTTCATTGACAAATACTCCTGCTTGAAATACCTTTCCCGAAGTTACATATATCTTCTGTTCTGTTTCAGGTGGATGCCCTGTAATCAGGGGGAATAAATGGTCATCTACTAAATGGATTCGTGTGGACGAGTACAAAATTTGAAAAACTATACAAGAGGTGATTACCAAACATACACAGTTAATCGTTCATATGGGAATCTTCAATTTTAGGTTGTTATATACTGTGAAGCTACAACTAATTGAATCCTGAAGTCTGTCATCTCAAAAGACAAAAACAAAAAATTCCTAAAATCTGCTTATTGGCTCTTCTATGGTTCTTTTTGTATATACTGTTGTATTGTTTCTTTAATTTGGTTATCTATATTCTTGTCTCAATGATCATTTCTGGCAGGTTATACAAGTTCTTATGTTACTGCTGTACTCATCAAAATCTCAAGCCCGAGCTCCAGTACCTGTGCTTCCAACTGTCATTCGTAACCTAGTAAATTGGTGGACACCTGCATGGCTTGGAGATTTTGATGGACTAGTTATTGCTCTACTAATTCAAGTTTTGTATGTGAGCTATATTCTTGTTACCACTTCCACTGAAAAATAAGCATCCATATTTTTCCTTTTAGTTCTTACTGTCAAAAGCGTTAGGACATCGAGTCAATAATATATTTGTAACCGTTCGCGGAAAATCAAGCAATTACATTTACTATCATATATTTCTCTAGAATACTTTCGGATGTGGTGCTTTGTGAATCTTCACAAATCCTATCTCACCGTAGTGTACTCTTTTTGAACTTGACAGATGTTATGTCAAAATCCATTAGGAACCTTGAGAATGAGATGGAAATTTTGGATGACGGACCAGAACTTGGTGTTTCAGAATATAATTTGGGGTTTTCAGAGTAGCTCTCGACAAGAAAAGTTAAAAAAGGAGACTACAAATGAGCAAACTACATTGAGTACCTTCACCCTCACCTCCATTAAAGCCAAATTTTAACAATTCAATTCCAAAGTATAACCAATGACAAAGAAATATTGGAAAATTTTCATCATGACCAATGCAAGCTCTATATCCCCTGAACATTCTAAAACTAGAATAATCCCATCCCCAATATTTCTTTATTTATGACGTAGTTGGGTTCAGCTCTAGAACTGAAACAAGCCTTTTCTTTCCCCCACCATGTTGATTATTAGAACTTGACGAAAAATTGGTACAATGGCGACCTACACCTGCATGCCAAGAGCTTCATGATTGATCTAACTCTTTGCGCCGATCAGATTCCTGATGACATATTGCAAAATGCCTCCGTGGTCAAAATAAGCCAGCTCCACCTGCACCAAAGAAGGAAGATAAGCAACCTGAGATGGACAAAGACGCAAATGCAGTACCAGTGTTGGAATCCATTACCTCTGTATCAAACCGTAGCGTACATACAAATGACTTTCCATTGTCTGTCACCACTGTGATATCCTGACCGGGTCTAATTTCGCTAACAGTGCTTGGAAGGTCGATGGTGTAGCGTTCCTCCCCAGTCAATCCAAGAGTTTCAGCATCCTCCCCAGCCTTGAAGCATAGGGGAATGATACCCATGCCCACAAGATTACTGCGGTGAATGCGCTCAAAGCTCTTTGCTATGACAGCCTTCACCCCCTGAGAATAATTATGATTTAAAGCATTATTTCAAGAAGCAAGTCAAAGGCATAATGAAATGAATGAAATAGGGTACTGTCAAAGGACATACCAGTAGCATTGGACCCTTAGCAGCCCAATCACGAGAACTTCCACTCCCATATTCAGCACCAGCCAAAATGATTGTGTCATGCCCTTCACTTTTGTACTTCTGAAAAGCGCGTCAGTGGTAATATGAGTAAGGTGAGATTAATATATTATAAGATACAATTTTAAACTATCAGAGGATCTCTTTCAATTGCAAATAATTGTATGAAAAAGTTGACATTACCATGGCAGCATCAAACACGGAAACTTTCTCTCCTGAGGGATGATGAATTGTTTTGGGGCCCACTTCTCCTTTCAAAAACTTATTGACCAGGCGAATATTTGCAAAAGTACCTCTTGCCATTATTTCGTCATTACCACGACGACTACCATAAGAGTTGAAGTCTCTTCTATCAACACCACGCTCCATAAGGTATTTGGCTGCTGGACTATCTTTGTGGATGCTACCAGCTGGTGAGATGTGGTCAGTTGTAATACTATCTCCAAAGTTGAGCAAGCAGTAAGCATTCTTCACACCATGAGCACCGGGAGGAGACATGGTCATATCTTTAAAATAAGGTGGCTCATGTATGTAAGTGGACTTTGGGTCCCATGCATAGAGAGTGCCAGAAGGTACAGATAACTGATTCCACATGGGATTTCCTTTGGTGATTGCTTCATATGTAGCCATAAACATCTGAGGAAGCACATTTGATTGCACAGCCTAAACAGAGCAAAAGAATAGTGTGAACTTCAAATCCCTCAACTTGGTGGAAATTGTTCTGCAATTTATTAAAGTACCAAAAAACAAATGTCCTAGTGGATCAGCAAAGCAATCTCACCTCTGCTACTTCTTGATTAGATGGCCATATATCCCTGAAAAATATCTTCTTTCCATCTTTTCCCACCCCTATAGGTTCAGTGTCAAAATCAATATCCACCTGCAGCATTGCCTATAAATTAGATATTGCACCAAAGAAAAAAAATTACAAGCACAAACCCAGATCCACACATGATGGGTATGCATATTATACGGCATACAATATAATGTGAGTAGACACAGATTAACAAGTGACTGCAAGAATATATGAGCTCCATACCGTGCCAGCAAGAGCATAAGCAACCACAAGGGGAGGAGAAGCAAGATAATTAGCCCGTGTTAAAGGATGAACACGGCCCTCAAAATTCCTATTTCCAGATAATACGGCTGAAGCTACAATATCTGTAAATGTGTAGAAAATCAACAGCTTAATCACCTTGCAAGTGTCTGTAGAGTACTAACTGTATAAGCATTATCTGTCCAAAGTACTTACCATTTTCCGTAATAGCTGATGCCACTGCTTCATCAATATCTCCTGAATTTCCAATGCATGTGGTGCATCCATACCCAACAATATTAAATCCTAGCTGATTCAGATACTTCTGCAACCCACTGCACGGACAATCCATGGCCCATTAATACATCACTAAAACAGTAAAACTTTCTGAAGGATATAGTATATGATTCTTATGAGTACCTCTTTTCCAAGTATTTGGTTACAACCCCAGAGCCTGGTGCAAGACTAGTCTTAATCCATGGCTTGACCTAACAAAAGAATCACAAAATTTCAAGTCTAATTAACTCAAAGGGTTCCCCTTTGAAGTATACAAGGCAGCAACAAAACTAAGCACTCTGTTATCTAACTTGAGAAGAAGATTGCCATAAAAGAATATGCAGAGAGTACTTCAAATATTGAGGAAATAAGTATCAACTTCAGTAACTGTTGCCCTTAATTATGAACCAAATGCAGCCAAACTGGAAATTTACCCATAATCTTAAGATAGACTACTTCACATGTATGGCAATGCATTTTATCTGACAAAACTAATCAACAGTAACATCATTCTACCCAGTACTGTGTAACATCATTCTACCCAGTACTGTAGACCAATATTGTTGTGTTTCCAACATAATATATTTCCTTCATTACTTGTTTTCATTTACTAACTGATGCATCATATACTTCCTTTTCACTTTTTCTCAACCTATATATCATTATACCAACGTGAGAAACAGCCAAAAGTAGACATCCAACCTCCAATCCTAATTCACAAGCTTTCTTTGCAACCAAGGCAGCTCCTAGCATTACACTAGGATTTGAGGTGTTTGTGCAACTGGTAATAGCTGCAATTACGACATCTCCATGCCTAAGCTGTGCAGGGATTCCATGAAATGAGAACTCTACAACTTTCTTTTGGGATTCCTTTGGCACAGCAAAACCCTGAAATGCCATACAAGAAATTTCAGCAAAAACAGACGGATGTTACGCATAATAATATGACAGTCTAATACAAGACATAATCTCAGTTATCCAATTAGTAAATAAGTAACTAAAACAATAACAATCTTCAATGATCACTGACCAAAAAAAATTCTGAATCAAGATTTAATCTTCCACATTCTTATGACAAACTTTTCAGAGAGTTTCCTAGAGTTATTTTTAGCTTAAACCCATAGATACACAATAGAGAAGGATATGTTTTTATATAGATGAATGTTTATTTTCAGATAAATTTAATCTGTTACATAATTAAATTCTAGAGCATCCAAATATGCCTGTGACCTCCATGCTCTATTACAACTTGTGTTTAACTTATAGATATTCTCACCTTAAATCCAACTCTATTGTCAAGGCATGCATGCCAATCCACTTTCATTTCTTTCAGAGGAACACGATCATGTGGCCTGGAAAACATATGCTTCTCAGTGGTGCATAACAAAAGATTGAAATTCCAAAATGGGAAGAAAACATATGCACATAGAAACTTGAATTATCAAGAGATTCTACCTCTTTGGCCCTGATATGCAAGGCTCCACATCCTCAAGTTTTAGCTCAAGATTAGCAGAGTATACTCTCTCTATCTGGGGCTGAGTTCAGGAAAAATGTTCATTCAGAAATCATCTTGTAGATAGATGTTGAATAGGACAGTATCCAAACTAATGAGTGACATATTTTACCTCACTGTAGTCCACGAACATCTTATTAGCCCGTAAATAAGATTCTATCATAGCAACCTACATGAAAATTTCCATCTTTTAGTGCAAATAGAGGACATTTTAAATGAAATAGAGTTTAAGCACTTACAGTGTCAGCAGTTCTGCCTGTTAGCTTTAGATATTGCAGCGTGACATGATCAACGGGAAAGAAGCCCATGGTTGCACCATACTCAGGAGACATGTTGGCAATAGTAGCACGGTCAGCTAACGACAATTCACTCATGCCTTCCCCTGAATAAGAAAGTAAAGGCCAACATCTAATGTGAGAAATAAGCAAACCTAATAGCAGCTGCAACATCTACATGGACAACATTTATCACTAGTTAATGGTTACATATGTAGATATACCATAAAACTCCACAAACTTCCCAACAACTCCATGCTTCCTCAGAATTTGAGTTACTGTCAGAACCAAATCAGTAGCTGTCACACCATCTCTCAGTTTTCCTAACAACTTGAACCCAACCACACCAGGGAGGACCATGCTCATGGGCTGAATATAAACAAAAGAGAGACTAAGTGAACTTTCTGGAAAAGAGAGACTAAGTGAACTTTCTGGAAAAGAAAGTGCATAAATACAAGTTGTAATTTAATGAGGATCAATGAATCACAAGAAGATAACAAGTTAGTCATCAACAAGCAGGTATATCATAGAAGCGCACTCCTTTACCTGGCCAAGCATCGCAGCTTCTGCTTCGATCCCACCCACTCCCCAACCAGCAACACCTAGTCCGTCAATCATTGTGGTGTGTGAATCTGTCCCAACAACACTATCAGGATATAGCAAGCCATCTGTGTTGAACACCACCCGTCCAAGGTATTCTAAATTAACCTGCAAATCAGCATTTGAATTTGTATATCAGGTTGGCGTATTGGAAGTACATCTGGAAACTGAGAAAAGAAAAACTGTAGGAGTGATATATTAGAGAACCAACTTATTTTGTCTCTGAACTGATGCAAGTACCTGATGAACGATCCCTGATCCAGGAGGAACAACGAGCATGTTATGGAATGCATTTGATCCCCATTTTAGAAACCCAAACCGTTCATTGTTTCTCTTGAACTCAAATTCCATGTTTGCCTGCACTGCATTGTCTGATCTTGCCACATCTACTTGAACCGAGTGATCAATGACGAGATCAACTGGTACCTACATTCACGAGAAGTCTGTGTTAAGATTATTTTTAAATAATTATGATTCACTAGTACAAATTAAGCAAGCCAAGGTGTCTTTAGAAGAAAAAAGAAGATAAATATGCCAAAGTGAAGCAACACTGAAAGCATATATGTAGCTCACCAATGGGTTAATCTTGTTAGAATCTCCCTTGAGATTGTTCATGGCATCTCGCATGCAAGCCAGATCGACAACAGCAGGTACACCAGTGAAATCCTGAGAACCAGCAGAACAACACAATGATATTCCCACCTATATACATCACTAATATTACGACAAATGACAAGAACGAATATCCACACACTGTTTACCTGAAGAAGGACTCTAGCAGGTTTGAATGGAATCTCAACCTGCTTGGGAGCACTGTTCTCCCAATCAATAATTTTCTCAACATCCTTACTCTTAACCTGAAACTCATCGCAGTTACGGATTGCAGACTCGAGAAGGATCTTAATAGAGTACGGTAGCTTATCTGCATCACAAACATCAATACAACTACACTCAATACACCATCACAAAAATTCACACTTGAAACTCGAAACATTAAAAAATATATATATAAAAAAAATGCACCGCTCAGAAGAGAATCACAAAGCAATACAACCATTTCCAGTATTCCATTACTCTAATGAATCAAAATCAACTAGAACATTCAAAAACAGAATCATCGATCCAAAACAACTTCGCATATCAAAACACCACAAATCATACAGATTCATTTCATTTCCTACTGTTTCATTCTCGGTAACCAAACGCAAACCACAGTAAATAAAAAAAATCAGGGCTAAAAATTTACCGACTCTAGGATCATTGAGAGCCGGCAAGCTGTAGTACTTTCCGAACTCGCCGCCGTCCGGCTTCTCAAGCGATTTCAATATACTCTTGAACGGATTCTCCGCCGCTGCGATCAATCAAAACCGTCAGAAATGAACCAAAAGGATACAAAAATTCACTATTAGAGAAGAAACTGAGACGATCGAGTTCGTCGTTCACAGTACCCATAGGGAAAACGATCGGAGTAACAGAGAAGCTGATCAGATCGGAGTGGTTAGGGCTCTGATATGATCAGAATCGGAGTGAGTGATTTGTGTGAGGCAGAGTGGGAAGTGACCTTCACGTTATAGAAGCTTTCGTTGTCGTTTAGTCTGGGTTCCATGAATATCCCTGATCTCAGAAGAGTAATCATTCGGTGCGGGCGGGTCTAGATTTATGTTACTGTTCTGTGTTACGTGGTGAGTTCGGATTGGGTTTATTACTCGGGATATTTTGTATATTCCCTATCGTGGGCCTCTAGGGCGTGTGGCTAGCGGTGGATATTTGATTCCTCAAATTTTTCTATGGGTTTTTGTCCATTTACACCATTTTTAGAGATTTTTTTCCCACTTACCCCACTAAGTTTTTTTAATTCCCTCTTACCCAAAACACTCTAAGGAGGTCTTCCCTAATACCCCATTAAGATTTTTTTTTTGTTTTTATTATTTTTTAATACCATTTTACCCTCACCTTTGTTACTTAGAGAGAGAGAGAGAGAGAATGGAAGAGAGAGAAACCATAGGGGACTTCACTGGAGTCCGATCACCGGCAGTCGGATTCCGGTCACCGGCCGCCGGATTCCTGCCAACTTCGCCGGAATCCGGCCAACTTCGCCGGAATCCGGCCAATTTTTGCCGGAATCCGGTCACCGGCCACCAGATTCCGATCACCGGCTACCACCCACCTGAAAGTTTTTTTGCCCCTAATAGACGTCTATTGCCCCCTAATAGACGTCTATTGCCCCCCAATAGACGACTATTAGTCATGTATTGCCCCCCAATAGACGACTATCAGTCATGTATTGCCCCCCAATAGACTACTATCAGTCATGTATTGCCCCCCAATAGACGACTATCAGCCATGTATTGCCCCCCAATAGACGTCTATTGCCCCCCAATAGGGGCAATAGACGTCTATCAACCATGTATTGCCCCCCAATAGACGTCTATTAACCATGTATTGCCCTCCCAATAGACGATTATCAGCCATGTATTGCCCCTCAATAGACGTCTATTGCCCCAATAGACGTCTTTGATTCTATCTGGTATCTACCAATCTCGGTTCAAACTTAGCATCCAACATGACATTTCTCGACTTCAAGTTGTTATGCATAATCTGAGGCACATATGCATGAAGATACTGAAGCCCCTTAATCACCCCAACTGCAATCCGAAGCCGAAAATGCTCTGGGCACCCACGTCCAGAGCTGCTTTTCTCACCGGTGGTCCAACCGGAGCTTTGATCGGAGAGGTAGCTTCAAGCAGAGCTTCTTCGTCGCCTTCAGGTAGCTTCGACAGGAGCTCCACCACGTTCGCTTGACTCACATTCACAACCTGATGGTCCCGGGTCGACCCGGCCGGCAAAAACGCCTTCTGACATCCAGTTGGTTAAGGCCACCAGCAGCAGCGAATTCTTCTCAAGTCGGATCTCAGACTCTGTCCGCTCCTCGCCGCAGAAGAAAGGTTGAAAACCTATCAACCTAGCCAACTTGATGGTCCGGGTCTCGAAATCCGGTGAAACCTTGAGGCCGATGAGTTTTAGAAGACGGCGGTTGTCGGTGCCATCAGGGCGACGAGTGGCCTTCTGGACCTTCGACACTATCGTTGACGAAGAGTGGAGCGACGAGGAGAGAGAGAGAGAGAGAGGGAGAAAGCCGGCTCCGGTGTCCGGCATCTAGAGATAGAGAGAGAGAGAGAGAGAGAGGGGTCCGCGCAGTGGTAATAGTGGCAGTGGTTGTAATTATTTAATTGAGTTGAGGGTAAAATGGTTATTTGATATGAAATTGGGTTAGTGGGAATAAAAATCTGTTGATCGGGTAAGTGGGTTAACTTTGGCTCATTTTGGGGCTTTTGGTCAAGAATCCTTTTTCTATTCTTTTTGGTCTGAAATATTTGATTTTTAATCTTGATTAGCATCAGATAGAATAGATCTCCACCATTTAGTAGAAATCTCACTTGGTGATCATTAGGATCTCCACTAATATATATGTTTGAGAGACTTTGTTGTAAAACTTTTATCGGAAGAAACTTCAAGCTAGGGTGACCAAAAAAGCTATAAAGAAATTGTCAAGCTAATTAAGTGCAACATGCGACGTCAAATTCGTATAGTTTTTTTTTTTTTTTTTGTAAATGAAGAAGTATATATGCTAACTTACTTTAATTATCTGATTATCATTCAAACGATTCGTCAAAAAATTTATCAGTAACTTTAACATGTTGACTCTATCAAATGTTTTCGTATGCTTTATTAATACATTCAATATATTAATCATCGACTAATTTTTAAGGAGACAATTGCCTTGATGTCCCCTAAATTCAGTTAGGGGAGAGGATAATCTCCCTTGGGACCATAAGGTGTGAATGGGAGGCCCAAGTGAAGGCTCTCTCTTGATCATACCAATGAGAATTGCTAGGATCGATTTGGATTGTAGAAGCATGTGATGATATGTACTTATGGCACAGGTGACTATTCTTGGGAAATGCACTTATCATGGTCACAACTTCTGTTTGTGTGCCCGAGGATGATGTGCACACGACCAACAAAAGGAAGGGATAGAGTCGAGGGATTTGACTCAAAAGGAAAGAAAGTACTATAGGCCTAGGAAACGGAAAATTACCCAACAAACAAATTGGGCCTGAAAAGGCCCAATAATATTAAAGCTTGGGTTTAGTTTCTGCGTTGGGTAGTTTTTAAATTTTGGGGCCCAGTGTACTTCCTTTCCTTTAAGGTTTTTTTACTCATTTTTTTAATGTAGCAATTCATTAATGTGAATAAAGATATTGAGAGAATTGTGTGTTAATCAATTAATATCAAAAGTAGATAACATTACAAAAAGAATGACTATGGTAAGATTGAGTCATTCTTAAGGAGCGGCAGAAGCCATATGGCTGGAACTTGCCACTAGATTAAAATCTTTTGGGGCTGAGTTTTTTTTTTTTTCTTTTTTTTTTCTTCTTTCTGGGTTATTGAGGAATATGAAAATTCCAAGTAAAAAAAATGTGTATGAATGCATATAGAACAAAAGCAGAGCTATGTGTACAAAAGGGACGGCATTAAATAGTTACAATCTATAATGCATATAGAATGTGATTGTAGTTAATTATGTCCAATTAATGTATCAAATTATGTCCAATCAATGTATCAAAGCATAATATGCAATGAATTTAATTGTAACTGGGGGCTGATCTTGATTTTCTTTTTACTTTACCATGTTATTGGCGACTATGTTCATTCTATATATGAAAGTCAAAAATTTTGAGTGATGGCAGCAACCCCTATTGGGCACAACATAGGTCCGCAAGTGGCTGAAAGCCTGAAACGAAATGAAACAATATAACTAGGGCAACCTAAAATGCAACATCATCCTAAGATTAAGACTAAAGCCAGTAACTTGACACTACTAAAGAAATCACCGAAACAAAACACTAACCCTAATTTATTTCTTGAAACCATAGGAGGTAACTCTAGAGAACAATGCTAGCTTAAAAACCTAAGCAATGCTCGATTAGAAAACCTTAAAAGACTGAGCCCAAACCAAGTCAGGCCCAACCCCTAGCCCAGCAACATGGAAGCCCAAATCACCGCCCTCATGGACACACACCCAACCAGTAGCCGTCAAGACGCCAGCTGCCATACACCGCCTCCTGCACACTGTGTCCGACCCAATCCAGAAGAACGAGGAACCACCGCCCTCTGCCTAGCTAAAAGAGACAAACTCAGTATCCACACGACCATGAAGATTTCGCTGCAATTCATCCACAACCAGCAAATCCCCCGCTTGCATCACACAGATCCCGTTGTGCTAGACCTCAATAGCGCCGCCACCCCACCGGCCTCGTCCAAAGCGCATCGGATTGGAAAGCGATTCAGGCGTCAAACAATCACAGCACCAAGGCACTTATTCCGTGCCCAAGCCCATTTCCCACCCCATAAAGAAGAACAGGCCAGTGAGGAGACCTTAAGACCCGTCTGACGACAACGTGTCGTCGGACCTAACAAAAGAAGAGGCAGCAGCTTCCCTTGCTAAGGGAAACCTGTGTTTCTCTCGAAAGAGAAATATTTTTCCTCCAACACCCACGGGAGGTGACTCCACTCAAACGATTTAATGTGAATAAAAGATTAAAAATTAAAATCGGATTCGGCCGACTTTTCCTCTAAGGGATGGACCTAGCTAATTGTGCTACAATTTATTATTGATTTACGTAATTAGGTCAGAGATTCTTAATGATCACGCCCTCATTCATGGGTTATTGTTCATTTCGTCCACCAAATTAATTAAGATGAAGAAAGAAAATGTGACCATATTCATGCACGACTTCCACCGCGTGCTAGTTAAGTAGGATTAGAATATTAGAGAACTAAAATATCAAAAGACTAGGGTTTTGATTAATTAGTTGTGTGTTTATGAAGTTCCAATGAGCTGATCACATAAACTGTCCTTGTCCATGAAGTCCTTAATCCTTATACTACTAAAATTTGCATGTGTTAACCGGAACTTCTAAAATTTTCAAAAATCATTATCAATTTTTTTTTTTTTTAGAATGAGATAGATCTTTAATTCAATTAACCAAAAGGCATACATTGGGGGGACATAAGCCAATACCCCAAAAGAATCGCGGTTACAGATACCATCAGGCCAATATGTCCAAACTCTAACCACAAAACACTCATTTCCAAGGCTACTTTGAGCATGTGATCCCGAAAGTCCCAGTAATACCCTGTAGTCAACAGCACAGAAGACGTCATCCTCTTCAACACCGTGTCCAAAAAGTACCAGACCACGTGTAAAATATCTCTCGTTGGCAAATTGACAACAAAAGTAAACCAGAGTTGAACCAACTCGTCCACGGGAAATACCCCATAACAATGACACAACTATGAAACCAAGACAACCAAACTCTCGCTCAATTGAGGAGAGACTTACAAGACTTCGAATTATTTCATTGATCGATTATAATTAGTTGAATTGAGCGCATATGATAAGGTCAACATACCAATTAAAATATTAAAAGTTCAAAGTATTCTCAGATTGATAATGATTTTTGAAAAGTCACTTATATGTAAGGTGCTTCCATGTTGATTCTATTAGCTCAGCTAATTAATAGATCTTTTTCATGTATGAAATTAAATTTAACAAGTGTAGAAAATTATGCAAAACTGCTTTAAACTTCGATCTAAAGCGAACTATAGTATGATATATACTCACACAACTGTAATATGATATCGATATGGACTTGGTGATTTCCTTTTAATAGCTCTACCCCTCTCGTAATGGCCGGCGCAAATCAATCAAAAATTAGGCAAGAAAACTACAAGAGAAAGTGAGAGCACTGAAAGCTAGTGCTTGCGACTCCCAACACTTGATCTCCAAGAAATAATCATTCAGGTTTAAGTCGATGTATTTCTACCACATAGTCTCTACACGTAGTCGAATCGTGGTCAGTCTTTTTCATCGTACTTATAGCTCTTAATCCATGAAAATCGAGCGCGCTCTTACAAAACGAGTGGACGACTGGATTTGTATGCAAGTTGCGGAAGTTGTTTTTTCTTTGTGTTGGAAAAAGTCAGAAGCAGTTGCGCGCAGCTTCTGCTATTTCCAGAAGCAGCTTTTTCTAACCGCGTAGAGGAGGTTCCGAACGAAGCTGCGTAATCACGTTTTCAAAGGAGGCTGCAGTTGGTTATTACAACGGGTCGCAGAAGCTAGCCCACCGCGTGGTGTTTGATAATCTGGGTGACGTAGAATAAAGACTGGAAATGACATGATAGATATTAGGGGCTTTATTACCAGCGGTGGAAGTTTGGTAGAATTAGTAGTGATGACTCCGAGGCTCCGAGCTCGACCCGACATATATATACAGTATATCGTACTTGTCAGTATCCATCAGTATCCATTAAACCCGAGTGAATGACCAGAACCAATTTACACTAGAATACTTACTTCAAAAAAATAAAAAACAGAACGTATGTATATAATGCTTTGATTTGAAAGTAATGTCAAGTCTAAAATTTAAAAATTTTAGCCATTATACGGTTACATTTTTCTAACGTTTCTCAAAATACTACTGCTAGTTTTGACGTTTTGTAGATACATATGCATGGGGGAAATTATTCAATAATTTGTGTAAGGAATATGACCCTAAATGATTTATAAATTTCTGATCCTTTAATGAAATTAAACATTTTCTTTTCCAAAACTCTGTATTTGTCTCTGGACTTATTGAAACTCAACCCATGAATTGAATGCAGTAGTTGCATTACAAAATAAAAGATACCCAACTCAATGCTTCAAGCTTTATTGAAACTCATTTACTCTCTTTGCTTTTTTTTTTTCTTAAGAAAGTGTAAATGAAAGAGAATATGTTTACTTCAAACTAGAGCGTACACTGTGAAGTTTCCCATCTTCATTGGATAAACGAATATGGAATTAAAGTGCAAGTAGTCCAATTTTATTTTTCTATTCCCACTTTCTACTATTGATTTTGCGTCTTCCCCCTTTCTTCTTTACAAAACGTAAAGGAATCTTAAAATCATAAGTCACTTAATTATCATTTACTAGTGATAAAATGAACTAGAAATTACTTTAAATTGCACATTAGAGTCATCTAATACAAAAATAATAACTTGTTAACAAACATTGAACATTTCGTAAGGTATATATAAGATTTGATTAAGAAAAAATCTCATTGTTATGTATGTATCTGTTTTAAATGTCACTTTAAAAAATTCACCAATTTTCTTCCAGATATTTCAGAAGGATGAAGAATAAGGTATTATATATATAAATTATATAACCTCTTCAGCACTCGAATGATCTAGAATTGTTTTATAACATCATCATCACACAAGTGATCTAGAATTGTTTTGGTTAAAATAATATTAAGTTAACATGTACCTATGTACCCGTCTCTGATCATTTTCTCTAAGTTTCAACCACTTCAATGCCCTATCCCAAATCGAGGGGGGGGGGGGACATGAATTTCCTAGCAACTTACCTTATTTTTTGTTGGCAGTATAGCAACTTACCTTATTTGGGAAGCTTAATGCCTTAATAATAGCAAGCAAACCCCATCAACTCCAAAACAAACCAAAATAGATATTTTCATCAATCTCCTAACTTTGGAGACAAATCCAAAGGTGTTACCACTTGGAGTCAGCGGTAGCCAATCAATTTTGGTTTAAAAAAAAAAAAAAAAAAAAATCCTTGACTCACCCTCTCTGTTATGTTTGAAAACAAAAATGGGTGATGGAAAATCAACACCATATTTGCAGTGACGGGTTTTGTGGACGATTTGTCAAAGCAGAAGAAGGTTCTCTATATTGGGTCTTGGTAATTTTTGATTTCAGTCTATATAATCTCTGTTCAACGAGCAAATATAGCTAGCTAGCTCTACCGGCAGAGCTAATTAGCTAAGAGAGAGAGAGAGAGAGAGAGAGCGATGGGAAGGGAGAGAGAGAGTTTTCTATGTCAAGGAGAAGAAATGCCTTAAATGCGAGTTGGTTGATGTGGTTTTCTTTTTTTTATCTTAAGGACTAAGCATACCTATCCTTCTTCCTCTTGCTTGGGTTCTTCCTCTTTATATATATAAAGGGTTTAAATTCATATGCTTTAAACATCACCACCAACATCTGAGCTATAACCCAAAATCCCTTTTAAAACTCTGCAATTTCTGACCCCCCAGCTATGGATTTTATAGCGCACCCATCTCGTTTCTCGTCCTCCTTTTCCTATTCCTTTGGAAATATCTTCGAGAGGGTTAAAGATTTTTGCAACTTTGCGGTTTCTGCGATTATTGGGAACGTTTTCTCTGCGATCTTCACCTTCTTCTTTGCTTTGGGTGAGTTTTTATGGTCTCCCTGTTTGTCTCATTTTGCTTTTTTGAGAAGCGCTTATTCTCCTGGTTTGTTTTGTTCTGTTTGTTCATTGTCTTTCTTGATCAAAGTTTTTGTCTTTCTTGGCTGATGGGTTAATGGATGTTGTTCGTTGATCTGGTTCTGTTTTGATGACATGGGTTTTGCAATGAATTGGATTTGGGTTCTTGAATCATTGATATCTGCACCCAATATCAAATTATCAATTGGGCCTCTGTTGCTTTAGCAGAGGAATTCAATTTCTTGCATTAGAATTTGCAGTTTCTCATAAAGAAACGAAAATTCGTTTGGATGCATATGCCATTGTCTTGTTGAATTCTAGCTTTGATTAGAGTGTAAACCTTTCCCTTATAAGCAAAGGGGTTCTTGGCCTTTACATTCTACCAAAATCTGGAATTTTAGATCTTTGGAAGATGAACGCTTTTTTGCAATTAAGAATTTTTTGGTGTTGCTCGCATTCTAACCCAAGGAAATGACATTTTTGTGTGCAGTGGGCACCTTGTTGGGAGCTATGACCGGAGCTTTGATAGGACAAGAAACCGAGAGCGGATTTGTTAGGGGTGCTGCTGTTGGAGCAATCTCAGGAGCTGTTTTCTCCATTGAAGTGTTTGAATCATCCCTTATTCTATGGCAATCAGATGAATCCGGAATTGGGTGTCTTCTCTACTTGGTGAGCAATTAAGCTTTGGTCCCCATCATTTATTTATACTGTTAGGTGCTACCGGCAAATGTTAGCTCTTTGAGCTGTAATTTGAGCAGAAATGTCATTCTTAGAGTCCTAATTCATGTTTTGCCGTAAATTATGCAGATTGATGTCATTGCGAGTCTCCTAAGTGGTAGATTAGTACGCGAGCGTATCGGTCCAGCCATGTTGAGTGCAGTGCAAAGTCAGGTAATTTTATACTGGTTACTAGTTTTTATTTGAGACATCAACTCACAAAGGCACATTCATTTGCTTACTCTTCCATTTCTTTTGTGCTTAACCAGATGGTTGCTGTTGAATCAAGCTTTGAAGAGATTCCTAACATCTTTGACACCGGTGGGGCCAAAGGATTGCCTGGAGATTCAGTTGAAAAGATCCCAAAGATCATCATCACTAGCAACAATAATGTGGATGCTTCTGGAGATAAAGTCTCATGTTCAGTGTGCCTTCAGGTTATAAAAGCTTAAAACCCTTTTGTTTCTTTCTTCGAAACTGCGGTTAATTTTGAAGCTCGGTTATTGACATTTGTGAATTTTAACATTTTGTCAGGACTTTCAGCTTGGAGAGACAGTCAGAAGTTTACCACAGTGCCATCACATGTTTCACCTGCCATGTATAGATAAGTGGCTCCTGAGGCATGGCTCTTGCCCACTTTGCAGAAGGGATCTGTGATGATGTCCTGTAAATTAAACGAAATGAGTAAAGTTCTTTCATTGATTATACAAATTTTGTACCACTTTTCGTCTATATTGTTGTTTCACCAGGCTGCTCCGGTAGTGTTCTTCGTGCTACATTGTGAGTTCATGTATAAAAGTTTTGATTATGATAGTTTTTACTGCACAGAAAGCCCTTCTTTCCTAGTACCCTTGTACCTATTTATACTGGAAACATTATTGGTACGGTTGTGAGGGCATTTATATTTCAATCTAGATAGTGTTATCATAATGGCATACCTGCACAAAGGGTTCTACTGAACAATAATTTTGCAAAGAAGAATGGAAAATGAATGGAACGTACACAGATTTTTCATTTCAGCACATAATTAGGTCTTGTTTGGTTTATGCATTAATTATTTCCCGCAAGCCTTTCTTTTCTTCTTGTGTTTTCTGTTCTTTTTCTTGTGAGATTGAATCATTTTCATTCTACGAATCAAATCACTTCGGATGTGATTCCCCCGATGTGGTTCCCGATGTGATTCGTGATCCTCCTGACCAGTGGTTGTTCTTGAGCATGGTGGGATGCAATGCTATGCATGATCAGCATAAGCATCAGACATGTTGTGCATGCCACTATGCAACTAGATAAGTGAAACAATCTTATCCAGAAATCCAGAATTCCACTTTAAACTCAGAATCCAATTGGAGCTTTATTAAACTTCAAGTAACATAACGAAGAAATGCCCCTACTCTATTTCATAGTGTGAGGAGTGCAATTATTCTTGCTCTCCTGGTGCAAGTAATTGAGATTTTGGTTGGCTCCACAATGGAGATATTTTGTTTTGAATTTTGATGATAGAACCATGGCATATGGTAGGTAGGAACATAATTTCACATAAGAAAAAGCTTGATCTTTTATAGGTTTTGTGTGTATTGTTTCTATCGCTTCCAATTTTTCTTCTAAGCAATAACTTTATTGAAAAACATACTAGTGTCTATACTTATGGCCACATCGGTGTGGTCGGGAGTCACTTCGGGGACATCTTGTTATGGTACAGAAGCGTTGTAGGCTCACATCCTAATGGTATAAGTTTTTCGAAAACTATTTGAACATAGAATCGGAGATCATGAGTTTGAATCTCTGCCAATCAATCGTGCCGGGGAAGGGGGAAGGAGTACGGCGGGCAATCTCGCAAT
Source organism: Rosa lucieae (assembly GCA_024704745.1). Classification (NCBI taxonomy): domain Eukaryota; kingdom Viridiplantae; phylum Streptophyta; class Magnoliopsida; order Rosales; family Rosaceae; genus Rosa; species Rosa lucieae. The sequence goes on from CM045493.1 coordinate 9,429,134, forward strand.
AATGTGCCTCCTGCTGAGTGTGCTGGGCTATGAACTGTTAACTCTAAGCCATCTCTGTCGATAAATCGACAGTTCGAACTTCGGAGTACGTTTCGTGTGTATTCTTGATAAACCGGTAATTGTCGGCCCGATTCAATTTAAGCCTCTCCAACAACACTTCAAACCCAACCCCTCTACCTTAAAGAAATTTAACAACAGGAATATACGATGGTCCTCTTCCCTATAAGAAATTCAAAACTTGTATAAAAGCATGGGCAAGATAACAAGCAAGGACAAAAATTTCTAACCAGACAATCAAGTAGGTTAACACAGCTAGTTCTCTCTGCTTTTCCCAGAGTTATATTAGATTTTATCCCATCCTTGAAAGACTGGACCTGTAAAGTTAATTCTGACTCAAGTCAGTGAACCATATTGTACTTTGCAGCAAACCAGCGCAAGAATACTGTATTAAACTAACTCAACCAGTCACCACTGAGATGGGTAAATTATATATTCCAGGAGATTCCTAGGATTATGAGGATTAATTATTTGATTGCACAGTACCAAAAGGCTAGGGTGAAGCCATTAACGCAAAGCATGAATATCTCGTAGCCATGGAGCAATTATCTAAACCCAACTGCAGAAAATAAATAAAGATCGATGAATGCAATAGCAAGTAGCACAGAGAGAGGTTACGATCTTCAGCTACCACGTACATGAATAATTTAGATTCATCATCGATCTCCTTCGGGGCCATTACAGTAATGGAGTAGTGCGAGATCTGCGGCAGCTTTTATTTCTTGCAGAGCACAAGTACTCGGCTTAGGTAAGGGTAGTTAATCTATTTACAAGATTCACGGGCCTACTGATGTAGGGTTTTATATACTTTTCTAGTTTTCTGTAACAATAACATGAGATATAATTGGATTGACACGCGCGTGAACATAAAACATAGAGAATTCATACTTTTTTTTTTCTTGAGTTCGAATAACGAGTTATTACGTAACATCGTAACATATTAGTTTTATTCATCGAGAGATTATTCAGAGTACTGCCGTGTACTTGCACCAACATAAATAAATAGTTAGATTGCATTAAATACATTTTTTGTTTATTAAAAATAAAGTTGATAATAAATATCAAGGGTTGACATTATTTGATAAGGGTTGGGTCACTTACACCGTCGGTGCATACAATAATTTTCATTATTCATCACATATTTTTTTTTATTGCTCATGTCTGTTTGAGACAATTCATTAAACACATTATATTACGTGAGTGTGTTTAAGCTCCTCCCTCATTATCTTTTGGGTCTATCTTAACATTTTTCATTTATTTTAACTTGCAATGAATGCCTTTTTGTTCACAATTAATTACAGTTACATGGTGTAGTTTCATTGTTTCAACTTCTCCATAGTCTCTTTCGATGGTGAAATAAATCATAAATGCCACACCTACAATTCTCCTAGTCAAAAGTCAAAACAACTGAGATCGATCTGCCAAGCGAAATAGATCACACTCTATGATCAAGTAGTATCACTTCACATTTTCTGAGTCTCCCACCACAAATTTGGAGAAGTTAAGAGGGAAAGGGATTTCGATTTCTTCCTTTCCCAATTTCGTGTGATTCATATTCTGAAGGTTAAATCATGTGATCTTCTCACATGCTGTGGTTTCCAAATTAATGAGACGTTTGCCTTCAACTTTAGGCAATCAATCAATCACCTGCAGCATATAAACCATTGCAGGCATATATGTATATATATATATATATATATATATATATGGTCAAAGACTCGAAGTAAATATAATTTTATGAACGTAGTGCACGGGATTTGAATTGGAGGTCCCGAATGATTGGAGTATATGAACGGCCAGCTTCTATTAATCTATTTCATCTTCCAACTATAAAAATTGATGAATGTTGTACTAGTTCCGTTAGGAAATTAATCCCACACCACGCAAGTACTAATACTAGAGACTGAAAGAAGAAACAACCAAGTCAAGAAAACAACAATTTAATGAGGTTCGGCAAAAATTCATGCCCATGTCATCGGAAAGCTTTCATCTTTACTATGAGAAAGAATGACATAAGTACAAAATTATACCGCTCAACTTAATACCCAACCTAAGCCCATTGCATCCAATCAGGTACCCCTTTTGCACCATCTCTCAATCCTAGAAACAACTAGATGTGTTACCCTCTTTCCCTCTTATAAACAAACATTATTTTAAAATTAAAACAAAGGGAAAACCGGAAAAAGGGGATAGAAGAGAAGGAAAAGTTTCATCTTTATTTTGTGTTCTTGAAGACAAAATGAATATCACAAAATTGAATGGGGTGGCGTGAGAAGAAAGTTAGGTGTGATAACAAATAACAAAGAAACGAGTAGTTTTTGTATTATTAATAAACAAAAAAAAAAAAGGATGATTTTATGAGATAAAAAGAGATATATCATTAATAGAGGCCAAAACGGCGTATTACATCAACTCCACGACTTGCATCATGTCTCTAGACCAAGCAAATAAAGACCTGATTAACACCACTCATTAAGTCTACAGTCTACTAAGCTCGTTTATTAAATGAGCCTATAAGGAAGAAAAACAACCTAAATAGCTAGATATATAGTTAAAATTTAATTGTAGGCTACATAAACCAAACCGTAAATTAAGCAAAGGCTGAGGCCCAAAGGGACCCAAACCTTAGCCCAATTCAATGGAACAAATCCATAAGGCCCTAGCCCATTGAAAAACTCTAAGCACCCTAGCAAACCTATCGTTGCCACCATCACCAAGACATACAACATTTTCCCTAGAGGTGGGTAGAAAACCGAATTGAGGCAGGAAACCGATTGGATTGGTAACCGAATCGATGGCTTTGTGATCGAAAGTTTTCAGAACCGGACCGAACCGGGTCGGCCTCGGTTTGCATTCTTGAACCGACCGATTTGAACCGGACTAAACCTAAATATAAATAATTATATTTTAATTATATATATATATATATATATATTTTATACCTGTCTTCATATTATTGGTGTGAACACAATCTCTGAGTGGGCTAAACCTCACCAGATCACACAACCTATAGAAAATCCTAAAGAACTAATCGAGCGGCCTCATTTCCGCCTCTTTCTCTCAAACACTCACCCTCCTCCTCTCTCTCAAAAATCCCTAACCTCTGTTCGAAACCTTAACCACCTCTCTCTCAGTCACTTGTTGCATTCGCCTAGTCGCCCTAAAGCCCAAAACCTGTTGGATCTCGCTCTCGCGGTCTCGCTCTTCCTAATTGGGTTGTCTTCTCTCTCTTTTCAATTTAATTTTTTTGATTTTGTGTCTTGATCTTAGGGACTTAAGGCTCTGATGTAGGGATTTCAAACAATGTTGTATGTGTTTTCATGTTTTGATTGTTAATGTTTGGCGTTCAAATGTTTGGGATTTCGAACAGGGTTCTGATGTAGGGATTTCGAACAAACGTTCTAATATTAGGGAATTAGGGGTTTGCTATCACAACACCAGATTCTGGGTTTTGAATTTTTGAATGAGGGGTTTTGTTAATAGGGTTGTATGATATGTGATTGTGTGCTAAACTGTGATACTGGCTTTGTTAATGATATGTGGTTCTGTGATTCTGTGATAAACTGTGATCTCACTGATCTGTGATAAACTGTGGGTTTTATAAAGTTTAATATAAATAGTGATCTCATTGTTAATGATAAACTATGGGTTTTTTTGCTATGAAATTTTGTTGACCGGGTTTCATTCTAATGTTATGTGTTTATTAATGGAATTTTTTTTTGATAATGCAGATGATGGAAGAACGTTGTGGAGGTCCAACTATTGGAACTGATATGGATTATAGCATGGGAACAAGTGCTGCTGCATCCAGTTCAACCATTCCAGTTCAGCCTTTTGCTATTGCAACACCTGGTGTTGTTGCAACACCTAGTGCTGCATCGAAGGTTGGAATTATGTCTGCTTCGAAGAGAAAGAACAAGAGTGTGGCATGGGATCACTTCACGAAGCTGCTGAACCCTAATGGTACAAAGATGTTAAGGCCGAAGGCAAAATGCAACTACTGCCCGCAAACTGACCTAGTGCACTCCAAGTCCAATGGCACAAGCCGATGAGAAATCACATGCTCTATCAGTGTAAGAAATGCCCACTTTAGCTTCCAGCCAAAAAGCAGAAAAACTTAGTGTTTGAGTCCGGGGAAGTTGGGGGAAAGCTAGTTGCAAGGTCTTTTGATCAAGATGTGTCTAGGTTAGCTTATGCTAGGATGGTCATTAGGGATGAACTGCCCTTTAGCTTTGTTGAGGGGCAGAGATTCATTGATTTCATCAAAACACTTCAGCCACAATTTAAGCAACTATCTTGTAGGACCATTGCTAGAGAGATCTGGGATCTCTATCAAGCGGAGAGGACTAGGATTAAAAATATCTTAGCCACCTATGGTCAGAGAGTGTCCCTAACCACTGATACTTGGACTTCGGTCCAAAATATAAACTACATGGTTCTCATAGCCCACTTCATTGATGATGTTTGGGTTCTGCACAAACAAATCCTTAATTTCTCTGTGATACCGAACCATAGGGGCAAGACAATAGGGTAGCTAGTTGAGACCTATTTAATTGGGTGGGGAATAGAGAAAGTATTTACAATTGTTGTGGATAATGCATCTCCTAATCAAGTGGCTTTAGATTGCATGAGAGAAAAGATAGGGAATTGGAGAGAGTTGGTTTTACATGGGGAATTTCTGCATATGAGGTGCTGCTGCCACATCCTTAACTTAATTGTTAAGGATGGAATGGAGGAGCTGGATTCCTCAATAGAGGGGATCAGAAATTGTGTCAAGTATATTAGGTCAAGTCCTGCTAGGCTGGAAAAATTATGTAAGTGTGCAGCTCAAGAAAAAGTCAACCACAAGGGTGGGATAATGCCTTTAGATGTCTGCACTAGATGGAACTCGACGTACTTTATGCTAAACATAGCAATAAAGTACAGGTCTAGCATAAAGTACAGGAAAGCCTTTCTTAGGTTGGAGGATGAGGATTCACAGTTTGAATCCTATTTCAATGAGAGAGTTGGTGGGAAGAAGAGAGATGGACCTCCGATTGGACTTGATTGGGAGAAGGCTGCAAGGCTGGTCAAGTTCTTGAAGATATTTTATGATGCAACGCTCAAGTTTAATGGGACAAGTGTTGTGACAGCAAATGAGCCATTGCTTTGGATGTGTACCATCATTGGAGAGCTGGACAAGTGTATTAAAGGTAAAGAACATTGCTGTTTTCAATTTTTTTTTTTTGTTTTTTCACTTGTCAATTTTATGTGATTTCTAATTGGGGATTTATTTATGTCTTTATAAGGTGATGATGCATTGATGGTGAACATTGGGAATTCAATGAAAAAGAAGTTCGACAAATATTGGGGGAGGCTTGAAGATTTGAACAAGATACTGCTGATAGCAGTGGTGTTGGATCCAAGGTAATTTTCTGTTAATGTCATAGTTTGATTTCTGATTTAATTAACTGATAATGAACTACATTAATGTTTGTTGACATGATGGTCTAACTTGTCTTCTTCAGTTAATAATGATGTTATAGTGTTAATGACATGAATTGTTGTGAAATGATAATGATAGTGCAGCCCTCGATTTTGTGATTAAATGATAATGATAACGATAATGAAATGACCTTTCTTAATTTTTGAGAAGGTACAAACTGCTGTACTTGGAGTATTTCTTTCCAAAACTGGAGCAAGACAAGACCATGGTGGCTACTGGCTACGATGGTGCTTGAAGTCAAGAGCTTGTTTCTGTAGCTCTTTGCTGAGTATGCTGAAAATGATCCGGAGGCAGCACAAGCTTCCTTTTTTGCAACCCAGCCACTGTTTGGCTCTGCAAATGCAAGTTTCGAGGATGAGGATAGCCATGCTGCAAGCATGAATGAGTTCATGAAGCTTAGGCAAGAAAAGGATGTTGTCGAGATCAAGAATGAAGTAGATAAATACCTGCTGGAGACGTCTGAGGACCCTTCAATCAAAGCTTTTAACTGTTGGATTGGTGGAAAGAAAATGCTAGGAGTTTCCAATCTTGTCACAGATTGCGAGGGATGTTTTTGCTATGCCTGAATCAACCTTAGCTTCCGAAAGCACCTTCAGTCTTGGAAAGAGGATTGTGGATCCATTTAAGGCAAACTAAAATGGTTGAGGCTCTTGTCTGTTCAAGTGATTGGTTGAGGGTTGCTAGTAAGCCATTGTTCAAGGAGCCTACTAGGACTGAAATGGAGCAATATGCTGAATTGGAAAAGATGGAAGCAGGTAGCTTAAATGAACTACTCACAGGTCTGTTTATGTTTTGGCCTTTTAGAATTTGTTGTTGAATCTGATTAATTGCAGATTCTAGTGTTACTTTAGTTGATGTACATGCTGAATTGGGAGACTGATGAAGCATTGAAGCAAACCTGCAAGTTGCAGCTCTTTTTATTTAGGTTTGTCAATATGTTTGGACTATGGAGTATGGAATATTTGTAATAACTTGGAGTTTGGTTGAATTGTTCTCTATTTTTATTTAGGTCTGTAACTATTAAGTATTAACTAAGTTTGGAGTTTGGACTATGGAGTATGGAATATGGCTGTAGCTCTTTTGCTTAAATGTATGGCTACAGCTCTTTTGCTTAAATGTTTATTGTTTAGGTGTTTAGCTCATTTAGGATGTAAAAGCAGGTGTTATATTTGAATTGTATGCCTTGTAGATGGGCTTGAGAATGGCTGAATGATAAAAAAAAAAAAGCAGGTAAAATGTGAAAATGAAAAACTTGGGCCTGTAAATATTGGGCCAAAAGTGACTAAAAAATAAAACAAGCCAAGAACTAAAAGTTCTGCCCAGCCAGAAACCGAACTTAGCCGACCCGAAATTTCGGCCCACTTTTTTTTTATTCGGTGCTCGGTTTGGATTTGGGTCTAACTGACTATTTCGGTTCGAAAACGGTTTGGGCCTCAGATAGAACCGGCCCGACATATGCCCAACCCTAATTTTCCCATCCGTTGCTGGCAGCCATCGTCCCCTTCACAATCCATCGAGACCAGTTATTGAGCAAATCACCAACCAAGGAGGAAGAAAACTCATCCCAGCCACATTGATGATTCATGCTATGCAAGGCAACCACAAAAGAGTAAAACTAAATCAGTCTTGGTTCTCCTCCTTAATCTTCTAACAAAAGACGAACTATAGCTCGGCTTCTAACCGCATCGTCTCTATGATGCATCACATTGGTATAATTGAGAGTCGTATCTCCTCTGACAAGATAGACGCAAAGAAGTAGTAAGAGACAAGAAGATACATAAGGGCAACTAGCTGCTAGTAGGTAGGAGGAAGCCCTTGCAGGTACGATGACTAGTGTTGCCTTCTTGATCAGCGTATCCATATGAAGATAGCACCAGTAGATAGAGAGAGGGGAGTGATTAGAGTTTTTCTTTGGTGTTAAATCTACATGATGCAACAACCAACACATCAAACACAAGATCATATCATACAACACATATACAATATCAATTAAACCAGCTGCACAATATCCACACAGAAACTGCAAAATAGCTTTCCTAGTGGAACTAGGACTCCACCTGGATCATTGACGCTCTGGATCCCTGCAGAAACAACTTGACCAAGGTTAGACATCTTGAGCAACTGGAACCGAGAATGAATAGCAGTAGAACTAGAGCAGAAAGCCTTCTGTATGTCAACACCAAAAGCTTCAGAATGGGGCTGAACAATATGCTTAACAACGGTGATGAATACAGGGACTTTGCTCCTTTATATATTGGCCAAAACCACGAGTTAGACTCATCCCATAAGGAGTCCAACACTTCTTCATGTTTATCGAGATAGGAGACTTAGAGTTTATCACAAACACTTAATGTAATTCAGATTGATTACAAATGAGTTCCCTACTTCTACTAGGAGATATACACCCACGTAGATAACTGGAATTAGAGTTATATTCATGTACTTCTTGTTATTTACATAGGATTAAATCAGCTGGTTTTATCTCAATGTGATTAAGATAATGTTAAGTCCACGTATTCTAACATTTGGGCCTTGAAATCTTGTCTTTTCTGGACATACTTCTGCTAACGTTTCTTTTAGAGATTTTCTATGAAAAAAAGGATGTTATGTTTTATATATCTATATATGATTGTAACGTACTCCATTCTAAAGAGAATCTTATGCAAATCAAAGACTAGGGACATGATGTCCAAAGAATCCAAAGTTAAGGTAATGTTTAATTATCATTGTTATTTTTCTAATTCATAGTCAGGTCAATACAATAGGCCAATTACACATAAAGACATTGCATAGTTTCGAATGGACCCGTTGAGTATAGATTACTCTAAAGAAAGCACGAAATTTTTATTTTTTCTAACATTTACCTGTCCATCATTCTGACTTGTACAAACAGTCATGTTTGTTTCTAGATGGCTAGAGTACTATATTTTGCAATTGTACATACATGTACATTTGCAAGCATAATTAGCTATAATGGGCCATGCTCATTGTACCGCCAAAGGTACTAATTCCAACCAAAGGAATGACATACGAACACACTGCCAGGCGGGCTACAGCCTCGGCGTCGGACCGCCTCCAGATCGCCACCGACGCGCCGCCACGCGCCGCGCCAAGTTAGCATCAGAAGCTTCTGAAACTAAGAACTGAAGCATATCAGTCCCACATCGAAAACAAAGACAAGATCAGTCTCTTCCTCACCTATAAAAGGTTCTCTCCTCTCTCCTCATTAATTACGCATTCAATACTTACCTACTGTTACTTTGTCAACATAAATACATTGACTAACTTAGGCATCGGAGAGTTGAAGACCGCCCAGCGCGGTCTCCCTCTGACGCCCGTTGTATTTTACTTGACAGGTAACGGGAATCACAACATAAATACAAGTATCGATCCGCCCACCGGATCAGCGTTAACTAAGGTTTGGCTACCGCTAGACTTTTAGACATTAACATTGGCGCCGTCTGTGGGAACCCTTGAACTAAAGGTCATCCCGCTACAATCACCATGACTAACGACAGCGGGGGAAACGCTGAAGAGCAGGCGGAGCTCCCCGCCATTCCCCAGCCCTCCGACCCCGCAATCGGCGTTAACCGCGCACTATTCACAACCCCGGCCAATCCTGGCGGTGAGGCAAACCCAGGCGGCAGCCGCCCGTCAGGCCAGGATCTCGTCACCATGTACGAGATAGCACTGGCGGATCTTCATAAGGCAAACAGGGAGCGTGAGGAGGAGCGTAGAGAGAAGGCCGAAGCCCAAAAACAGGTGGCTGCGCTCATGACACGTTTTGAGGAACTAAAAAACACTTTGGCGGCCACCGACCGCCCGGCACAGAGCGAGCAGTCACGCAGCACCAGGCGTAGTCGACCCAGCGCCGGCACGGCAGCGCCAGGGCCAGTCATACAAATGCACGTACCGCTGAACCCACCAGGGTTGTCAGGAATGGGACCACCGCCCATACCCCAACTAATGTTAGAACATACGGCGGAATCCCTTCCGCACGCCAACAGCTTGAATGTCAGGGCAAGGACTGAGGGTGATCCGCCCATACCTAGGCGCAAGCCAACTCGGCGGGGGAGTCAGGCCGATTCCGCCGCGATACAACCGCCCAGTTATTGGAAAGGATGCACCAACTGGAGCAGAGGTTAATCCGGGCGGAGACGGGCGTCCCGACATCAACTCGGAACCCGCTGTTCACTTCCAGACCCGGCCCCTTTTCCGCCGCGATCCTACAGGCCGTCAGGCCAACATATGCAAAGACCCCAAAAATGTCGCCATATGGCGGAATGACCGATCCCTTTGTCCACATGGACACCTTCAAGAAGGTCACCAACAACAAGGGATTCGACGACGCCACCTTGTGCCATCTGTTCAGCGAAACATTGGACGGCGAGGCGATGAACTGGTTTTTTGAATGTCCGCCAGGATCGGTTGGCTCATTCCATGCACTGTCGCATGCTTCCTCTCCCGCTTCATCCTATTGTCCGCCGGACATCACAACACAAGTCAGCTGTTCAGCGTCAAACAGGGGGAGGACGAGTCACTGAAGGCCTTTGTCACAAGATGGCGAGCGGCAGCATCTCAGTGCCGCGACCTGGACAAAACTATGGCGTCGGCAGCCTTCAGGAAGGGACTCCTCAAGGGACCGTTCCTCTATCACCTCAATTACAACCATCCCAATGCAACGTACGACCACGTCATGAGTGAGGCGGTCATTCACGCCCAGGCGGAATTCATCACATATGGAGAAACACCACCACCAGCAACGCCAGCAAAATCAGCACAACCATCTTCCAATCACCAGGAAGCCGCTGATAAACCCCCCTCAGCTCCGCCAGTTGACAAGAAAAGAGAGTGGCAGCAGGGCGGCCACCAAACCAAGCGGCAGAAGGGACAGCATTTTTATAAGGGAAACCGCCCAACTCATGGGGACAACAACAACAAGCAGACGGAGTCCTCACAGCGGTATGCAGTTTTCACGGTCCTAACGGCCTCATATGAAGATATCTATAATCAGTGCAAGGATCAGATCCCACCGCCACCCCCTCCAAAGTACCCAAAAACGGGCAAACCCAGGAACACCGGCAAGTGGTGCAAATACCACGCGGACAGCGGCCACAATACAAACAGCTGCAACGCCCTCAAAACAGCCATTGAGACTTTATACCGTGACGGCAAGTTGGAGCAATTCAAGGTACGCCAACCACCGCCAGTGATTGCCAACGTAGAAACCTTGGGCCGCATCAACACCATCGATGGCGGTGCTCCAATCACCAGCATGTCTCACAGGGCAAGAAAGCGCTATGCACGCGCTAACCACCCAAAGGAGGTTTGCAACATCCGCTATGAAAGATCCGCCAAACTCCCGAAGTCAGGATGGGAACCTATCACCTTTTCAGAGGAGAGGAGCGCGGAGTACATTTACCCCATGACGACCCATTCTTAGTCGATGCCATTCTTGGCAAATTCTCGGTGGGGAGAATCTTGGTAGATAGCGGATCCGCTGTCAACGTCATCTTCAGCGGCTGCTACGACCACCTCAAGCGGAACAAGAAACTACTCCAGGATCATGAGCCACTGCTCAGCTTCTCCGGAGACATCACACAACCACTAGGGTCGGATTACATGCGACTAGTTATTGGCACTAGTCCCTGTATGGCGGAGGTGCACACGGAATTCATTATCGTCGACTGTCCCAGTTCGTACAACGCCATCATTGGTCGACCAGCGCTTAATAAGCTCAAGTGCATCATTGCCGGATACATGCTTCTCATGAAGTTCCCCACGCCCAATGGCACAGGCTGTGTGAGGGGAAGCCAACAGCTGGCACGAGAATGCTATTCAACATCTGTAGCGCGGTCGACGCGCCGCCATGAAATCCTGACAGTGGGTAATGACCCACCACCACCGAATATCTTTGAGGATCCTAGAGATGAAGAGAAGAAATATGTAATGAAGCAGCCGGTCAACCCGGACACGTCACTAAAGGTCATCTGCATCTCAGACGAGCATCCTGAGAGGACAGTCCGCATAGGCTCCCAGCTAAACCCAGAAGTGGAGGCAGAACTCACTCAGTTCTTACGTGACAACGCCACCGTCTTTGCATGGTCCTATGCAGACATGCCTGGCATCTCCACTGAAATAATCACCCATAAACTGACCATCAAACCCTCTTTCTATCCTATCAAGCAGAAGCGGAGGGCCTTTGATGAGGAAAAATACCGGGCAATCGGACAGGAGGTCGCCAAACTACGGGACATTGGATTCATCCGCCAGGTCATCTACCCCCAATGGATCTCAAATCTGGTAATGGTGAAGAAGCCCAGCGGCAAGTGGCGGATGTGCGTCGACTTCAAAAACCTAAACAAGGCATGCCCAAAAGATAGTTTCCCGCTACCTCGTATCGATCAGCTGGTCGATGCAACCGCCGGACACGAACTCCTCAGCATGATGGATGCCTTCTCTGGATACAATCAGATCAAAATGCACCCCAGCGACCAAGAATGCACCACCTTCACCACCGACAAGGCCTTTACTGCTACAATGTCATGCCTTTTGGTCTGAAGAACGCCGGTGCAACTTATCAGCGGTTGATGAACGCAATGTTCGCTGAGCATCTGGGAAAAATCATCGAGGTCTATGTGGACGACATGCTAGTCAAGAGCATAAAGGCCAGCGGACATGTGGCAAACCTCAGGATCATAGTAACCATCCTCCTGGCATATGGTATGCGCCTCAACCCAGAAAAATGTTTCTTTGCGGTCACCGCCAGCAAATTTCTGGGTTACATCGTCAGCGAGCGAGGTATCGAGGCTAACCCAGACAAGGTACAGGCCATCCTTGACCTGTCGGACCCGAAGTATAAGGTAGACGTCCAGTGTCTCCAGGGCAAGTTGACCGCCCTTTCTCGATTCATCTCCCGACTTACTGACAAATGCGCCCCATTCTTCAAACTTCTCAAAACAACTCACAAGAAGGTCATTGACTGGAACCCAGAATGTCAGGCGGCGTTTCAAGGTCTAAAGGAATATCTGGCGGCAGTCCCTCTCCTTTCTGTCCCTGTCCAAGGAGAGACACTATTCATATATCTGGCGGTCTCGGCAACGGCAATAAGTTGCGCCATTGTTCGGCGGGAGGGTCAGGATGAACTCCCAGTATTCTACGCCGGCAGAGGTATGAACGGAGCAGAGACAAGGTATCCACCGTTGGAACAGCTGGCGCTTGCACTTATCGTTGCCGCCAGACGCCTTCGGCAGTATTTCCAGGCTCACACGATCCATGTGTTGACCAATCAACCGCTGAGACAGGTGATGCAGAACCCTGAACACTCAGGGCGACTCAGTAAGTGGGCAATTGAGCTCAGCGAATTTGACATCGAGTACAAGCCAAGAACCGCCATAAAGGGCCAGGCAGTAGCAGACTTCATCGCTGAACTTACTGAGCGTCAGCCAGAACCCGATACTCAAGCACAGCCCGGAACAGAAATGGTAACCAGTACAGAGGTACTTACCCCACAGTCGGAGTGGGACCTACATGTGGACGGCTCCGCCTGCGCCAAGGCCAGCGGCGCCGGAGTCATCTTAACCGGACCCGGGGGACTGAACGCAGAATATGCGTTGAAATTCAACTTCAAAGCTTCAAACAATATGGCGGAGTACGAGGCGCTCATCGCCGGCCTACTCCTCGCCATTGACTCAGGTGCTGACAGCGTCAACATATTCAGCGACTCCCAACTAGTCGTCAACCAGGTCAACGACAGCTTCCAAGCCAAGGACCAGCAGCTAGCGGCGTATCTGGGGTACGTCAAAACGTTGCTAAAAAAGTTCAAGTTTCACACAATCACACAAATCCCCAGGGAAAAGAACGCTAAGGCTGATTCCCTGGCGAGACTGGCAACCGCCCAACCACATCAGAGTCCGGCGGACACAAGGGTGGAGTATCTTGACAAACCAAGTATCACAAAGACTCTGGCGGAAATCTTCAACATTCAGGTCAACCCCAGCTGGATGGACGAGATCATCATGTATAAGCGCAACGGAACGTTGCCAGAAGATAAGATCCAGGCAAGACAGCTCCAACGAAGAGCAACCCGCTACAACATCCAGCACGGCAAACTCTACCGCCAGGGATTCACCCATCCAAACCTCCGCTGTCTAACCCCAGAGAGGGAAGGGTTGTCTAACTGAAATCCATAGCGGAGAATGCGGAAACCACTCGGGCGCCAGATCCCTGGCCAACCGCACAATGCGACAAGGGTACTTCTGGCCCACACTTGGCGATGACGCCCGGCGGATTTCGAGGTCTTGCCACAAATGCCAGCAATTCGCAGATCTCCCACACGCACCAGCAGAGCCACTGTCAATCATCGTGGGCCCATGGATTCATTCTACGTGGGGCCTTGATCTGATGGGCAAATTCCAAACTGCCAAGGGCCAGTTCAAATACATCATTGTTGCCATCGATTACAACAGCAAGTGGATAGAGGCAGAGCCACTGACGGCAATAACTACCGCCAAGGTAATTCACTTCCTTTGGAAGAATATCTATTGCCGCTACGGTGTCCCGCACACAATCATCACAGATAACGGCACACAGTTCAACAATGACGAGCTCATCTCCTTCACCATCAACTTGGGCACCAAGCTGAGGTTTGCATCTGTCGCCCACCCCCAGACCAACGGCCAGGTCGAAGCGGCGAACAAGATAATCAAAAAGTTGTTAAAAAAGAAGCTCGACGACGCCAAGGGTTTATGGGCGGAAAAGCTCCCAGAGGTCCTGTGGGCCATCCGAACAACTCCAACTTCCGCCACAGGAGAAACCCCTTTTTGCATGATGTTCGGCACAGAGGCTGTCTTACCCATTGAAGTCACTCAACCTACCGCTAGAGTCGAAGGCTACGGGTCAGAGACCAACAGCGCCGGTGTCAACTTAGACAGGGACCTCCTCGAAGAGAAAAGGCTCGAGGCCAATTTGCACAATCTACAAAACAAGCAGCGGGTATCACGTTTTTACAACGCCAGAGTCAAGGCCCGGAACCTCCAACTGGGGGACTTGGTCATGAAGGAGGTCATTCCGCCACCGACAAAACTCCGCCCAACATGGGAGGGCCCATACAAAATTGTGGAAGTCGTTAGCCCAGGCACCTTCTACTTAATGGACAAGGACGGCGTCACGACGCCCCGCCCTTGGAATACTGAACACCTTCGGTATTATTACAAATAGTCAGACCGCTACCCATGCGCATCTTGACTTAGCTAAATTTTTTGTTCGAATGTTTAGCTAAGGGAAGCTACCCAACGGGTACTACCCCACTTTTGTACGCTGATCAGTCAGCCATCAATGAAACGAGGAATTATTCAGACCATTGTTACCAAGTCTAGCACCGAGGGCAACTGGCAACGCCAGCAATCGTCGGCGGACTCCGTCCGCTACGCGGTGCACTTGGACCAATCTTAATTCCTTTAATGTTCCATTGATCGACAAAAGAAAATATAACTCAATAGTACTACACACACATCATGGCAAACCAAGTCAGAAATATACTTCATTTCACAGAATTCAGTACAAACTAGTATGCCTCAGCGGCTACACAAAAAAAAAAAAAAAACTTCGGAGATCTCAGATAGGTTCAGCGGTTGGCTTCGGCCTCTGCTGCTTCGACGGCTGGCGGCGCGACCGATCGGCTCGCTTGATCGGACCCTCGGGCTGTCGGACTGGGAGTCTCTATGGTGCCGTCGGCCCGGGTATGTGCCTCCAAGAACCCGGCACGTGACACCTCCGACGGGGTCTGCTGGGGGGTTTGCTGGGACCCTTCCGTCGGATGCGGGCCACTTTCCCCGCTGCCTGAATGAGTACCTGCAGCTTGGGCAGGCACGACTTCTGGCTCCGCCGGGGCACTCTGGACCAGCGGCACGTCAGGCTGTGACGCCTTTACAAAATCAATGGCACCCTTCCGCTTCAACATGTCTATGTTTGCTCGGGCGCCAGCTTTCGCCGCCTCAGTCATCACCTTTTTGTACTCCGCCGACAGCTTGTACGCTTCAACGGCGGCGGCGGCAGAGGCACTCTGTTCAGCTTTCAGGCGACCAACCTCACCATCCAGCCGCTTCATCTCATCCAGTCTGGCGGCAGACTCCCGCTGCACTATAATAAGCTTCTTGTCCTTAGCGGCTATCTTCTCCTTCAGCAGCCCAATCTCCTGCTCCAACTTGGAGACATCTTCATTCCTCTCCAGATCCCGCCGGATAGCCGCATTCAGTTTGCCACGGGCGTCTGCATAATCGCACTCCGCCTTAACCAATCCCCGTTGGATCTCCGCCACTCTCTCCTTGGCCTCCGCCAACTCCTTCTGGAGACCTCCAATTTCTCCCCTGAGCTCCGCCTCAATCTGGGGCTGCTTAGACGCCGCCACGAACATATCGTGTAACCCCGCCGATACTTGACCAAACGCAGAGCTGAAGGGCGATTGGTCAATTGCCGTCGGGCGCGATATGCCCGCCAGACCCCCGAACCCCAGGCGCTCACACAGATGGAAGAGGAACTCTCGCTCCCCTTCTGTCATGAACGGCGCGTACTCAGCAAAGGAGTCCAGATCACTGACGGGGGGCGCCTCTCCCTCCGCCACTGCAACCTTTGATGCGGTTTGTCGGGCCTTCTTTTGTTGGCGGACCCCGATAACCACCTCTTCTTCCTCTTCCTCGGCGGGGGAGTCAGGCTGCCGGCGCCTCTTCTCCAGCGCCTTTTGTGTGCCAGCAGCGGTCCTCGTCACCCGCACTGGCGGCTCACCCCTGGCCTCGGTAGCAGTCTCCGTTGAAGGCAAAGCCTTCTTTTGAGGACCGCGCCTGGTGGCAGGCATCCGTTCCCGCTGCCCGGTAGCAACAGTTCCCCTCTCCCCGCCATCCGCCTGAGTCCCCGCCTGCACCATAGGCAGACCATCTTCGCCAAGGTGAGACTGGTGTGGCATTGCCATCTCCACCGGAACCTCGGAGTGACTCAACGCCAACGTCTCCGGGTTCACCACGGTCTGCTGGGCCGCCAGCCCCTCAGCATACATGGCCTCCAAAAAGTTTTCTATCTCCGCCCGGTCCATCGCCTTTTCGAACGCGTCGCGACTTGATTTGTTGCCCGGCGGAGTTTCTATAAAAAAAAAAAAAGGAGAGAAGGGAAAGCCAGCCACCAGTCAGACACAATTCAATTATAAAACGAAACGAAAGGGTAGAATCCTCACCAATAGAGCGTGTTAGTCGAAGGTCGACCAATAACTCCCAACCAGTCAGCAAGCGGAAATCAAGCAGGTTTCGGTTCCGCCAGCAACCTCTGATCCTCGCCACCCGGCACTCTTCTGCACGCGTCAGCGTATACCGAAGTCCCGCTGCACAAGAGAAACACGTCGTAAGAATACAAAGTTCAGGCATGTAAGCACGCCAAACATTTTCAGCGGACACCGGCCACCAACCTCGAATAGGTTGGAACTCGGACTTAATCCTAAATGACGGCCCTTCCTCGTTAGACCTAGCGTGGTACTCCCAACCATCGGTGGCGACGCAAAAGGTCCCCCGCCAATAGGACATGGAGTCCCTCAGATTCTCGATCAGCTTGGGCGCTCCCTGCCGGCGACTCAAATTTACTTGCCCGTGGCAGCCTTGGCGCTTCACATATACTAACTCGTAGAAATGGAGCACTTCCGCCACGGTAGGCCCCTCGCACCCCGACAAGCGCCACAAGGAGTTCATCGCCAACATCAACCGCCACATGTTTGGACAGATCTGACCGAAGGCAAGGCCAAACTCACAAACAAGGATTTGAAGATTGGGCACTAGCGGAAGTGTCACCCCTTGGCGGAATATGGCCTCGTGCACGGCCGCACACCCCGTCGGGAGAATCGACGCCTTCTCATCAGCCGTCGGTGGTCGCAGCTTCACCGACCCCGGCAAGCGGAACGCCTGCTTCAGTCGAGCGACAGCAGCACCGCTCATCCCCCCTCCCGCCTCGTCAACGGCTGTCCCATCCGGGAGGAACCACGCCGACTCAACATTTTGCTCCGCTGCCTCTTCCTCCCCGGCGGAGCCGCTAGCAGCACTATTGCTTGCCAAGCGTTCGTCGCGCCTGACCTTGGCGGCAGCGGCCTCACCCGCCCTAGAGCTCTCTGAACGCGAACCACGGGCCATAGTTGCTTCCCAGGGGATAGTCTGTAACGGCTCAACTTCTAGCGGTTCTGGCAGTGAGGATCCTGCATGGGCAGACGGACGCAACGAATCAATAAAAACCCCATCCGCCGCGCTGAGCGACACGTCAGACCCGGAATCCTCACTGCTCGAAATCTCTATAACGCTAGCCATCCCAAAACCCTAAAACCCACATCAGTTAGCACAAACATAGATCTAGCCTATTCTCGCATCAGTTATAGCCAAAATAATCAAGAACAAAACCCAGAAAACCCCAAAGTGCAAACAAACACTCAACCCAGACTCGACTATCCAAATCCTCAAACCAATGAACGCATTGGCCAACCATCATTCAATCCCCCACAAAAAACCCCCATCTCACACCTCAGAGCACACCCAGAAAAGCAAACACTACAAAACCCAGAAACTAGCAGAAACAGATAGCAGAAGACAGAGATCCGAATACTAACCTCAGTGGTGCAATCTCCGGCACGGTGGTGCACAGGTACGTCCGACGTCTCTGGGAGTGGTATGTCCAAACTTCGGTAGGCTCCTTCTCCGGTTTCGAACAAACGATGGCTAAGCTTTCAAAATTTGCACAAAGTGTCGAAACCCCCAGAGTTTCCCCCCTTTTTATATAGGCCCCAACGCGTCCTCGACCGTCCGCTCCATACCGACATCCCTTGTTAGCCGTACACGTGTCGTACATCTCCACTCACTCTCCGGATTGCCCGAAGCGTCATCTCGGTTACAAAACCCACAGTTACTATCATTAAAGGCTAGAAGACGGACAGGCCTGGAGACAAGCCTACGCACGCTAACCCGCTATAGATTCGACACGTGTTAACCACCGTAGGGACAACTTCGTAGGTATCGCCAGCGGAACTTCTCCCTTGTTATTTTTCAAGCGGCGAAGTCTCCGCTGAGCGAAACCTCGCCAGCGGAACTTCTCCCCTGTCATTTTTCAAGCAGCGAAGTCTCCGCTGAGCGAAACCTCGCCAGCGGAACTTCTCCCTTGTCATTTTCCAGGCGACGAAGTCTCCGCTGAGCGAAACCTCGCCAGCGGAACTTCTCCCTTGTTATTTTCCAGGCGACGAAGTCTCCGCTGAGCGAAACCTCGCCAGCGGAACTTCTCCCTTGTTATTTTTCAAGCGGCGAAGTCTCCGCTGAGCGAAACCTCGCCAGCGGAACTTCTCCCTCGTCATTTTCCAAGCGGCGAAGTCTCCGCTGAGCGAAACCTCGCCAGCGGAACTTCTCCCCTGTCATTTTCCAAGCGGCGAAGTCTCCGCTGAGCGAAACCTCGCCAGCGGAACTTCTCCCCTGTCATTTTTCAAGCAGCGAAGTCTCCGCTGAGCGAAACCTCGCCAGCGGAACTTCTCCCCTGTCATTTTCCAAGCGACGAAATCTCCGCTGAGCGAAACCTCGCCAGCGGAACTTCTCCCTTGTTATTCTCCCTTGCCATCCTGCAAGCGTGATGTCTGTCGCTACACACCTCTGGCGGAACCCCTTTTTCATCTTGCAAAAATAACCGCCAGGCACGTCTATCAGACGCTGCTTCCTGCTGCATCCAGCGGGGGGGATGTCCGCCAAACGGAAAATCCCGAGGCTACGCCTCACTGACAACGACCGCTACGCGGCGTTACCGTCAGACCGTCCCTACGGGACACGGGGACTAGTCACAGTCTACGACTGCCCTGATCAGGCAATTTGACCCCCGTCATTTGGGTGCTAAGACATTGGGCTCGCTACCCAACACCCTCTGCTCCGTGCAGCTCCCCCTCATCAAACAAATCAACGACCGTCCGGAGGTCTATCTTCGCCGGGGAGTGGGGGACTCCCTGGGGGGGCCCAGCAGGGGCCCACCCGAAAGGGTATAAAGCGTTTGCTCAGTAAAACCAACGGTTGACAACGCACTGACGCTAATTATGCTCTTGCAAGCCTAGCGGAGGAAAACGCTTCAAAACCGCCGAACAACTCCCCAACCAAGATTGCCCTCCTTGACTGGGGACTTGGGGGACTTGTACATACATGTACATTTGCAAGCATAATTAGCTATAATGGGCCATGCTCATTGTACCGCCAAAGGTACTAATTCCAACCAAAGGAATGACATACGAACACACTGCCAGGCGGGCTACAGCCTCGGCGTCGGACCGCCTCCAGATCGCCACCGACGCGCCGCCACGCGCCGCGCCAAGTTAGCATCAGAAGCTTCTGAAACTAAGAACTGAAGCATATCAGTCCCACATCGAAAACAAAGACAAGATCAGTCTCTTCCTCACCTATAAAAGGTTCTCTCCTCTCTCCTCATTAATTACGCATTCAATACTTACCTACTGTTACTTTGTCAACATAAATACATTGACTAACTTAGGCATCGGAGAGTTGAAGACCGCCCAGCGCGGTCTCCCTCTGACGCCCGTTGTATTTTACTTGACAGGTAACGGGAATCACAACATAAATACAAGTATCGATCCGCCCACCGGATCAGCGTTAACTAAGGTTTGGCTACCGCTAGACTTTTAGACATTAACAGCAATTAATTAGAAAGATGAATCAGTCCTTATGGATACATACTCTACTAATAAAACAGTTCTTCTTCATTTGTTTTGTCCCACCCTATCACTGATACTGTTTGTTGAATCATGATTCATGGAGATTAGTTTTTTTTTAATCCATCACTTTTATTCTTTTTAAAACCTAGGACATTGGTGGATTGCACGTAGCCAGGCCATTGATGCTGTCATACAATGACTTCAGAGGTTTCAAAACTTAGGAACACTTGGCATCTTCTACTGAAAATTATAGCGCAAACTAGTTTTTCAGAAGTATGAAAACTACCTTCTTTTTGAATGATACAAAAAAGATGATTATGCCCTTAATTTGTCTGCCTACCCTAGTGATAGGATTCCCACACATTGTTTGGAGATCATATTAGAAAGGTTGTTATTAACTTCCTTAATTGTTACTTCTTTAATTAGAGAAAAGTAAAAAATGTTTGATAAGATACTTCAAATAATGGATGACAACCAGAATGTGGATCACAACAATTATTTGATCAAATGGCTGAGGTTGGAGAGTTTTGTAGACTAAGGTCGAGTTTGTGTAGCTGTGATTATAAAAAAAGCGACTTATGCTGTGTTGTTAGAATAATCAGATGTCAACTTAAGTTGTTGAGTGTTTAGTGAGATAAAAGGAATAGAGGAACTTATGAGCAGATGAGGACTCTTTCAGTATTTTAAAAAATCCAATTGGTACTTCTATTGGTAGCTTCTTCTAAAAGCATGATTTAGGCTCTGTTTGGGATTGCTACGCTTTAAAAAAAAAAAAAAACTTTTATTCAAAATTTTAGATTTTATTGTGTTTGGTAAATAAATAAAAAGTAGCTTTAATTGAAAGTTACAGGTCACTGACAGCAGATTTCAGAAGCAGTCTAGAGGTTGCTTTTAAAAGCTATTGTGGATCAAAACACACTCTGCAGTTGTTTTATGTACTGACAGCACTTTTAAAAATATTATTTACCAAACACGAAACTGTTTTAATTCATAGCTGATTATTCTCACAACACAGCAGCAACAGTTTTTTTTTTTAAAGTCATAGCAATCCCAAACTAAGCCCTTCTATAATCTGCATTGGAAGTTGTGAACTTGAGAAATATGATGCAATTTCTTACTTCACCAAACGCTACCAACTTAACTTAATAAAAAAGCTCATAATCCATAATACCAGCGGGGCCAAACTGGGCCTAAGAAAGAAAGAAAAGATTGGCACCTGTGGCTCCATTTAATTGGATCATTGCTAGTATGTGTGGCAGAATTGCCGCCTCAACAGTTAGTCAGTTGAAATTAGTGGTGTTTAAGGGTGAAGTTGAATGTTCAAAAAATCAAAGGAGGTATGGATGGATAAAGAGCTGTAATTAAAACTTCCCTTTAAATCCTTTATTTCCTTGATTTTTTCTCTCTTTATAAACTTGAAACGGTGAAAGCAATAGATTTTTTCTCGCTAAGGTTGCCGGAAATCTCACCACAGTAACTTTTGTTGTTAGTCACAGTAGCTTTTGTGACATCGCCGGAGGTTGCCGGAAATCTCACCATAGTAGTTTTTGGTGTTAGTGACAGTAGCTTTTGTGGTCGCCGGAAGTTGACTGGAGTCGGCCGGAGTTCGCCGGAGGTCGGCCGAAGACCCGCAGGAGTTGACTGGAGATCTCGCCGGAGAGGAAAGAGAGAATGATTGTTGATTTTGTACTCTAGTGGCATTTATGTAAATATGTTGGTTTTTATTATCCAAAATATAACACTTTTTTTAATCTAGTGGCCTTATGAGAGAAAAAACTAGTTTGTGGTCTTATGACTAAAAAAACATTCAAATATGCACTTATATGTAATTAACTCAAGAAATTAACTGGGAGTATTGCGTAATTTGCAGCAAGGGCAAAACGGTCCTTGTGCACCTAAAGTATAAATGGAAAGCTAGAAACCCTAAAACCTTAACTCTCTCATTCTCTCCCTCAGCCGCGTCCTACTCTCTCTCCCTCCGACCTTTCTCTTTCTCACCTTCTCTCTTTGCCAGCGCCGGAAACTCCATCTCCGGCCACCCACTCTTGTCACCAGGACCACCAATCGATCCAGCATCCAAATCTGACCCAAGCCTGAACCTTATTGTAAACATGCATCACCGGCAGCCTCCGCACTCGACAACCCAAGGCTGCGACGCCACTATTGCTCGACCTTTGTCGATTTCCGACCATCACCTTGCCACAATGATGCCACCGCTTGACTCAGCAAGCAACGAGGAGAAAAACCCAGAAGTTTCGCCACCCACCGAAGCCGGAAAACTATGTACGAGTTTAGCAGGAACCCGGGGACTTGCATGTCGTCGCTTTTCAATTTCCTGCCATGCCTGGGCTACTCGACCACCATGGATGTAGTAAGCACCTAAATGTCTAGAATAGCCCCTCACCTAGACCTCCGATTTAGACCGGAGCCACCTAACACCGCTGTGAGAGCCACTGGCTTACCTTTTTCGTCTGGTAAGCTATATTTCGTCCTCTCCCTTTGGGTAATGCCATTAGTCTTTGTGAATCGAAAAGCCTAATTCACTGCTCTCTAATTTGGAATATGAGGTTTGTGGAATCTGGAAAAATTGAAGCTTTGGAGAAGAAATGAGCTACTGGGTCAGTTTCGAATCGAAATAAGGTAAGAATCTTGATATGTGTTTGGATGGAATATTGGTTGAGGGTTGTTCATTGATCATGTATTGTCTGCTAGGAATTCAGATGGTTAATGGATGTGGATTTCTGCGTTTTTGGAGTTTTGGAAGAGAGGAGCTGCTGGGCCAGTTAAGTTGATGTTGAGGAATGGTAAGAAACTCGAGACCTTGTCTTGGATGTGGATTGGTTGAGAATGGATTATGGATCTTGTTTTATCTATTAGGGATCTGAAAGGTTGGTAGTGATGGAGCACGACTATGTTGAATCGAGTCACAGTTTGGAAAAGAAGAAATGGTAAGGGTCTGGGTTTTGAATCTGTTGTTGGTGAAACTATAGTGGTTGTAATATGTTGTTTGATCGATGAATGAGTGTGGTTATTGTGTGAAATTATTAGTACCAGATATGTGACTCGATTAAGTTTTGGTATTGTGATTCACGGTTAAAATTGTAAAGATGGGTAATAAGAGTAATTTAAGTGTGAGTTGATGGTAATTACTAAGTCACCGGGATTTTCGGCCCTTGTAGTGTAAGGTGGAAAGTAAATGGCTAATTTAGTGAGCATTTTGAAGAAATTGGTAAATAAGAATGTACCACTCATGACAAGTAAATTAGTGTGGTGGGTCAAAAGTTTGAATTAAGTATTTTATAGCTATCATATCCCAAAACGAGTTTGAGAAACAAATTGTTCGGGAATGGCAATTATTTATTTGCTTAAGGTTAACGAGTAAGTAAAAAGGGTGAAGCTGGTTGACCCGAATTACATAAAGACACGAAGTGTGATCTCCATATCCCGAATAAGCTTACAACATTAAGCGGATTATTTGGAATGGTAATTGTTGTTTGTTTTCTTAAAGTAGAAATGCTAAACAAATAAAGGTCAAAGTGCCAAGTATAATGACCATATCCTAAATGATTCAACTGCTGCATCATTTGGATTATTTAGGAATGGATAAAAGATTTTATCTACTAAAAGAAACTCTTTCAAGCATAAGTTCTAGATCGTTGTTTTGATAAAAAGATAGATAATTCGATGGACCTAAAGAGAATTAAATGAATGCTTTGGTTGCTCGTTTGATTGGTTATAGTGACGTCAAGTTACTCATTGGTTTAATTTTATTATAAAGGACTCGAGCATGTGTACTTGGATTTGGACAAATGATCGAAAGTCGGGAATGAACCCAAATGTGGATGAGCACTCCATATCCAGGTAGGGTGAGCTGTCCCTTCGTTGTTAGAGGTTTTTTCTATATGTGGAATGCTCTAGTATAATAATATGTTGCCTGTAAGTACATTTTTTGTTGTTCATTAGTTGATGCCTCGTGATATCTGTGTTTCCATAACTGATAATTGCTTATTGCGAAAACTAAGGCTAGGCTTGCATGTTGAGATACTGTACCCATCATATGTTTGTACTTGTGACCTGAAAGTGAATGAGACCTAGATGCGTAGATTCCTAGGGATCCCACGGTGTCGATAACCGTGAACCTCCGGAGGGGGCCGTGCTCCTATGTTTGTCGAGAAAGAGTGAATACAGACAGTGAACCAGTCATAGGAGACTCATGGCCAGAAAATGGACACTTTCGCTACTTGTAGTCACAAGGACTACAGAGTAGTTGGCTGGTTCTCGAAGGATGACGAACCAGGTCAGTCACCGATTTATTTTAGTATAGCCGGCAGGTAAGTATCTCGGAGCTCCAAGTTGTGTGAAGCATGCTGCATATGTTTTATAAAAGTGAATAAATGTTTGTGGTTGTCTCTTTTAAAAGTATTTTCGATAAACGTGCATAATATTATGTAGTAAATATTTTCAAGTATATTATCTTTCAAACCTAGCATGGTTGGGTCGGCCCCTATTAGGCATGCGAGGTCGAAAGCTCACCCCTACAATAGTGTGCAGGTTTCGAGTATGTGGTCAGGAAGCGTACAGGGGAGGCACATGGCCCGGCTTGGCGTATTTCTCTTTGACTTTATAAATTAAGGTCTTAGTCCTTTATTGGGTTTTTAAGTCTCTTATTTATTTACTTTTATTTTTTTTCTACTCATTTATTTACAAAATCTCGGGAGACCCGCAACCCTGGGGCGCATCTCTCATACTTGTATTTACTTAGTGATTTGTTATTTTCCGAATTGGGCTCCTATTGCAAGCCCAAAACTCTTAGCCCACTTTAAATTCCGCTTTTGAAAATGTATTGTTTGGTTGCTAGAACAACTTGTCCAAGAAAGTGTTTTGTAAACCAACAGTTTGAACCCAAAAGACCTTGCGATTTCGGGTTGATGAGTTATCGGGATGTCATTCGTGACATGTTGGTTTCTCATTGGCTCAGGGTCACGGCGCTGTGGGACCCCTCTCTCAAGTCACCACAGACAGCTCGCCGACAAAAATTAATTATTAAATCCGCCACTAATCTTAATGCATATATGGCATAACAAATTGTAAGGGTTTGTTTCTAAACTTAAAAAAGAAGGGAAAATGTCCATTTACCTAAATTTGAGCTACACTAATCCCATTTACTCAAACATCTTATAAGATTACCCACTTACTCAACAAATTACATATTTTTTACCCTAATACCCAATTAAGTTATTTTTTATTAATTTATGTTATTTTTGGGACAATTTTGCCCTCTTTCCCTTTGTCACTTAGAGAGAGATAAACTTCACCGAACTCTGGTCGCCGGCCATCGGAATGCGGTGACCGGCCACCGGAATCTGATTATCGGCGACCGGTGTCCGGTTTTTATTGCCCCCCAATAAACTTTTTATTACCCTTATTTGAACCCAAAATGAGCATTTTGATCTGACAAGGCGTGTCTTGGAGAAATTGAGTCAATGTCAGTGGCTCAAGCTATATATTGTCGACAAATTCGAAATATATTATTTAGAGGCTAAATAAAGCCTACCTGCAGAATTATGGAAAATTATGTGAGCTGCAAGAAAATGAAATGATGGAAGTATGGAAAAGAAAAGTCAACTTTAGCACATTTTCCTACTTCGGCTAGGAGAAACCAAGCTAAATAAGGAAGGAGGGGCGGCAGACTAACCAAACGAAATCCAAATGAGCTAAAACTTTTCAGATTCATTCTAGACATCCCAAGGATCATTTCTTATGAATAGTTCAAGAGCTAGTTTGGAGTGGAAAATCTTCAAACAATCAGTCCAATTTTCTGAAAGACAAAACTGGAAAACAGGACCTGTAAGGAGTCCAACAGCGTTTCCAGTCCAACCACATGGAAGTAAGCTCTGAAATTTTACCAAAATGATCTACACTCAAGGTGGATAATTTTATATGAAGAAATCGAATGCCCATTCTGAATTCTTGGTAGAGATATAATTGAAGGAATAAAGGAGCAGAAAGTGACTCAAAACCACTCCAAAACTCATCATTTTCAATTCCATTAGTGCTTAAGAGTCTAACCCACCATAATTCCATCTAGTGCTCATTGAAGGAATAAAGGAGCAGAAAGTGACTCAAAACTACTTCAAAACTCATCATTTTCAATTCCATTAGTGTTTAAGTGCCTAACCCACCATATTTCCATCTAGTGCTCCATCATTCCATTAAGTGCCCCATGATTCCATTAGTGCTTAATAGGAAAACCTATCATGATTCCATTAGTGCTTAAATGGAAAACCCATCATGATTTATTTAAGGCCAACCACTATGGCTTGGTAGCCTATACATAGAGGCTACAACAAATAACAAGACACAATTTATCAACTAATCTCTATGATTATCCAAGTCTCTTTAGAGCAACCCCTCTCCTTCTCTTACCAATGACCACACTCCAGTCCCAAAATCCTTAGGAGCCGACTGTAGTACCCCGACCGCAACCGTTACGGAACCAGCCAAGCAAGGGTAACGCCCTCGCAAACCAGCCAAGCTAAAGTCATGCTTTAGCAAGTTCTCCCCACTTCCCAGTGATTTTCGCTCTGCTCAATCTACAACGTCGAGTATCGATTGTGTGATTTTGAAGAACCTTAGCAAAAGTCCTCACCATGAGGCACAAAGAATCTCGCGACGAGGTTGGTGCTCTCCTCATCCACAATCGCTCAAAATAAGTCAAGTCAAGTGACACCCCCGACGATTGCACCCGAACGGTGCTAGCACGCCCGGGCAGAAAAGAGACTGTTGACTAGTTGCAACAAAACTGGAGCCAAACAACCCTCAATAATATCAAATAAACTTTTTATTGGCCCCCGATAAAAATTTATTGGGGGTTAATAAAAGTCTCCGGCGACCTATTTGCTAACTTCCGGCAACCTCTGGACTGGTGACCGGAGTTCAGCGTCTTATTTTATTGCTCCCCAATCAACTTTATTGCCCCAAATAATACCCAATAAATATTTTATTGTCCCCCAATAAACTTTATAAAAATTTATTCGGGGGTAATAAAAGTCTTCGGCGACCGGTGATCAGATTCCTGCGACCGGTCACCGGAGTCCCATGGACGATCACCTGTGACCGGATTCCCGCGGCCGGTGACCAAAGTCCCGTGAGGTCTTCAATGACTTTTTAATTATTTAAAGGGAAAACTTGTATTTTTTACATTTAAATTGGGTAAGTGGGCACACAAATCTTTTAGTGGAGTAAGTTGACATTTATTGGACTCAAATTGGGTAAATAGTCAAGACCCCAAAAAAGAAAGTTGCATATTGATTTCAAGTGATTCACCAAAGATCCATTGGACCTCTGACCAAGTCCATCCTCATGCATGAGGATTCTCTGCCCGTGGGAAGCAAACGCATACATTTGCAACATCAATTCACAGATACGTAGATAGACAATACTTGTTGTTTTGGCCTATATGCCGTCTTACATAATAGGACTAAGTCATAAGTGGTGAGTAGGAGAGTGACCCTTCTTTTTTATTTTCATGTTAATTAATCCCAAGACTGACTCTTAAAAACCATAGCTAGACTTCCAAATTCTGAATACATAATATAAATCTAGCCGGCAATGCAACAGTTTGTGATCAGCTTATATACAGTGACCTCTTTCTAATATTCCTTCCCCTCCTTTTATCTTAAAAAAGAAATCAGATTATAAGCTTGACAGAAAGGGTGAGTGAAAATGCCTAGAGCAAAATAATGCAAGAATTGGGTATATAGAATGAGTTGCTTGTTTTAGGGTTTAGGGTTTTGAGCTTTGGAGGTGATTCATTGGAAATGGATTCACCACAGTCTCTTCAAGATTCTGTTCCTCATGCTAGTCATCAAACACATATATGGGGAGGCGTCGTTATAGGCATTCTAACAGTCGTGATAGCTGCGTTGTTATACTTCCTTTGCAGCAGGAAGCTTATACCGGCTCTCAGGCGCCGGCGAGAACAGGGGCAGTTGTCACCAAAGAAACTTGCTCTAAAAAGTGAGCAAAACTTGACCTATTTCCAGCAATTTACATTGCCATATCGTTGAATAGTTGGAGGCCAAACCACGAAAGAAAGAAGATTGTACATTTTACATTATATCTCTATGTACTTTTCAGTTAACTCAATTGTTGCACCACTTTATAAAAACATGCTGGGTTTATCTCAAAAGGTTTCGGTGTAATTCAAGGAGATAATTGTTTTTATCCGGCAATTTTTAACTCTGCATTTTTAGGAACTTTGAAACAGGAGAAGATAGATCTGAGGAGATTCCATCTGGAGGAACTAGTGAAGGCTACAAATAATTTCAACAGAGACTGCATGTTGGGCTGTGGTGCTTTTGCAAATGTTTACAAGGGGAACTTTGATGATCTGGGAACCCTGGCAATCAAGAGAGCTCACGCCGATTCGTTTCAGAGTGTTGAAGAATTCAGAAACGGTATAAAGCCTGCACAGGTTTCAGACACCAGAAAGAAAAGATTTCATAACTAAATGAATGCTTAATCTGATTCTTGTTTAGTGTTTTTCTTCGAACAGAAGTGAGGCTACTCTCTAAAGTTAAGCACAGAAACCTTGTAGGACTGGTTGGATATTGTGAAGAACCTGGTATGCATATATATGTTATATGATTATCAAGTACGTTTTACCCTATTGTGTTATATATATATATATATATATATATTTGTTTTCTATATACTAATAAGGCTGAATTGGTTGTGACTTAGTTGGAGCAAGAGGGGGAAAAGTTTTGATCTATGAATACGTACCCAATGGTTCACTGCTTGATTATATAATGGGTACGTTCCTTTGCTTAAAGTCAAGACCCTTTAAAAATAATTGACCAACTATTTTAAATTGTTACATATGTAACCACTCTAAGGGATTCCAGTACTACTCGAGAGGTAGTGCTCGAACCTTCAGACTGTTTGAGGAGTTTTGTATTTCTAAAATCTAAGAAATTGGCTAAATGCCCGTTAGATGATCCAAATTTGAGCTTTGATTCCTAAATTGGGTGTTAATTAGGTCTGTGTTTGCTAAATCATGTTCAATTACCATGTAGGAAAGAAATGGATAAGCCTAAGTTGGAGGCAAAGAGTCAACATAGCCATTGGAGCAGCAAAAGGTTGGCTCCCATCACTTACATTTATTACATTTGAAGAAAGAAAATTAATGTCACTAATGTTGGTTTACAATTTTACTGTTTTCACAGGCATTGCTCATTTGCATGAAGGGGTTAACCCAAGCATAATTCACCGTGACATAAAGCCAAGTAACATCTTGATAGGAGATGGGTTTGAAGCCAAGGTTTCAGATTTTGGACTTGTAAAATCAGGGCCTGTAGGAGACGATTCACATGTCAGTAGCCAAATCAAAGGAACTCCAGGGTACCTCGACCCTGCTTATTGTGCAAGTTTCCACTTATCCCAATTCAGTGATGTCTATAGCTTTGGAATCATTCTTCTCCAACTTGTTTCTTCCCGGCCTGCTGTTGATATGACAGGAAATCGCCCTAATTTTCACATCATTGACTGGGTGAGCAATTTATCATGACCTTAATTGTTATCCGAACTTTGTTCATCAAATAATGTGACAATGTTTTCTTTGGTGCAGGCAAGGCCTAGCTTAGAGAGAGGTCGTGTTGAGGAGATTTTAGATGCTAATCTTTTATCAGAACCATGTAACACAGAGGTGATGCTAAAGATGGGAAAACTTGGCTTGAGGTGTGTTGTGAAAATACCCAAGAACCGTCCTACAATGTCCCAGGTGTGTCGAGAACTCGAAGAAGCCCTCTATTCTGCAGACAATAAACAGCAGTTGAGAGAGAGTCGAAGATCAAATGGTGCACCTCGTCGACCAACAGACCTAGAGTTTGGGAGATCAATAGACTATGATCAATCTCTAAACTCTGTGAGCCTAGACGGCATTGGATTCCAGAAGTTTCATGTAGACCTAGATAGCATGTCCTTTCAGAGCACAAGCTTAAGGTGTTTAGAGAACAACAGTATTGAAATCGACATCGACGGGGACGATTTGAAAGATATACGAGAGGAAATTAGTACAGAAGAAGACCCAAACATGAAATGAATGTTTCAATGTATCTGTGTGACTGTGTGAGAATGAAATTTATCTGTGCTTGGATTGTAGGTACATTGTGAAACTACTGAATTGTGATATATGCTAAATTTTAAGAAACACCATATCCTTATTATCCTATATATTCTTAAAAAACAAACAGATAATTAAATATAAACTTTACATAGCAAAAGCCTGTAATGCATAACCATTTCATGAGAGCAGGTTTGACACAACCTATCATATGAACCAATTCTTCAACAGCTAGCCTAACACCACATGAATGCTGCAACTTCAGTAAGGGTTGCTACTTTTGTCATCTACCCCCTTTGCATTTTCGCTGAAAGTTATAATGTCAGCGTACAATTTTGTAGCAGTCTTTGAAAACTCGGCTAAGGATTCAAAAACTGAAGAAAACCCCGTCTGAAATCCATTCACTGCAATGTGCTGTGTCTCCTGCATGCTGGTTTGATGTTTTGCCTTCTCAGTGTCTAGCTTCTTCCTAAACATATCCAGCTGATCCTTCATCCCAGTCAAATACTCAATTCGATTTGGCACATGCAGTTCTGTTTCTTTCTCAGAAAACTTCAATCCAAGAAGCCTTCTCTCTGTCCTTTCAAATGCCAAAACCTTCTTATCAAGTTCTCTGGCGAGTCCATCGACCTTCCTCTTTTGTTGGTGCTCCTCCCCTTGTTGAACCAACAGGGCTCTGACATCTTTCCCAAAGCTTTTCATGGCACTAGTCACTGCCCTATCTGGCAGTTTATCCATAAAAGTTAACCAGTGATGACAGATTGCAAGTAATGGTGGCCCGTTGAGTGTACACGATGGAAGTGGAGACATGCCCTTCAAGTAGAATTCAGTTTCAGGGGCAACAAACTTTAACAGCCAACCATGAAGAGCTTCAATGTACCCCTTCTGGGAAGAAAAGTATGATGCAAAGCAAGCACGCCAGTTTTCAATTTCAGCTTCAAGCTTGAAAGTAGCAAGCTGGTGCGAGTCATTGCAGAACATTCCAATGGTGGGGCAGTTGAGCGATCTCACTTCAGACATGATTTTGTTTTGAGTTTCATGCAATTCCGACATTATCTGCCAATTTCTCATTAAGCTGCAGTAATGGAGAAATGAAGGTTATAACAAATTTCAAATATTGCCAAGGCTTCTCACAGCTTCCCAACAAAACATAGATGACAGTAGCTGTCTTACCCCTTTAGCAGCTCGATAAGTTGTGGCTGCAATTGTTCATCTCTCAGTTTTTCGATTCTTTGTGATATTGATTCAGCACTTCTTATGGCAACCAAAATTCTGGCATACAAGTCCTTTACTTCAACTCCAACTTTGTCCCTACTGTCAAAGCCATCTCCTCTAATATCTTGGTTTCTCAAATGGGAGCATTTTCGCTCATAAGTTCTCCTGGTTTCCTCTCCAGCCTGAATACATGAATGTAAAGATGTTGGCAATTTTTGATATGTCATTCAAAATTATCTCGAATGTCCAGATGAAGGGGTAAAAAGAAGCTAAAAACTAATGGCTAATAATTAAGAATCAGGACATATGGCGGATACGACAATGTGAAACATAGTGGAATACACTAATCACATATCTACTTCATAAAAAGGATTTTGTTTCTACTGATAAGAAACATATAATGAGAGAGTGCTCATATTTTTTGTACTAATTATAGACTACCAATGTAGATGGTACATCTCGAGAAAAATTAATAATCATTAAAAGATCAGATACGCTGTAGAAGAAATCATAAACTGATTGAAGCACAAATAGTTGGATTCATACTCTACCTTCACCTCCTGAAATAGCTTCTTCTCCCAAGCATATAACCTTCCTAATGTCAAAGAATGGTTCCCGGATCCCATTGCTCCATAGTCATCAAAGAGATCATTGCTGTACTGAGTGTAAGTTGAAGAACTTTTGGAACTAGATGTAAGCAGACTTTTGCCAGAGGAAGACCAAGATAATGTGGATGAGGTGGAGCGACTCCGTGTGATTGAACGGATGAGCTTAGTTGAGTTTTCTGCACCCAAAATCATTGATGAATTGATAGTAGAGCTATAATACGATGGGAATCACTACTACATATGCAATTTGCTGCACACACCACCAGTAACTGATTCAAGAAACTCAATGGAATACCAAATGAGGTGTTCAGCGGATAACTTGACCTCAAGGCAACTTGACAAGTGCTCTAAAAGCCAATCCATGCAGAATACAAGGTTTGAACAAGGCCAAGTTGGGCCACAAAGAGATGCAATCTTAACAGTTCTACATATGCAGAAGGAAAAGATTTGGCATAATTAACAGAAATTGCAACATTTTTCTTATGGATTCAATAATGGTTCTCTCTGATGTCTTCTATTCAAATCAAATAAAGAAATGAACTACACCAAGCAAAGATGAACAACAAAACTTGTTTTCAAAGACACAAGTAAGCAAAAGAGAAAGACCCCACCTTTAATCTCCTCCAATGCAGATTGCATCTGAACCATGTTAGTCTCTAGCATCCTTGAAACATCCAAACCAGAATCATAGGCCTTCATGAAATGGTCCTCAACATCTCTCAAAGCCTCCAACAACTCCCTCCCCTCTTTGGGTGTATCAATCACGCTCAGACTTTTTTGCTCTTCTTGGCTCACATCAGCATCACTCACAGCCTCAATTCCACTCTCCTCCTCATGACCCACATCACAATTACTCAAATCCCCAACCTTTCCCTCACTCATTACTCCTTCACCCACATCTTCCAACTCAGGAATCCCTTCTTTCTCTCTCACAGCCCTCAAGTCCTCATCAAAACTCTGCCCAAACCCATTTACCACTTCTGACCTCACACCATCATAGAAAGGATTAAAGAAATCCCACCCAAATGTCCTCTCTGGTGACTCCATTGCTGCCTCCACCCCATCATAAAAATGCTCACACACCACTTCCCCCTCCTCACCCTCACCATCTGGGTTTTCTTGTAATTTTGCAGATTCAGAAACTGGGCCAGCAGCAATGGCTTTGTGGGTGGTGGGCTCAGATGGCCTCTGCTGAAGCAACATGGGGTTGTTTTGGACAATGGGCTCAGCATTTTCAAGATTCACAGAAGGAAATGTGATCAGAAATGGTGAAGATGGTGAGGAATGTCTTGCTACAAACATCCTTATGGCAGCTGCTACTGAGTAGAGTGAGTGATTGTACTTGCATTGTGCTTCTGCAAAAGCATACCTTCTCTCCACAGCCAGTTTCAGCTGCCCCTTCCTCTCTTTGCAGAGCCAAACCACGTCGTCCCCCTCGCCGTTTTTCTTTGACACAACACAGCCCATGATTCCAGACTCCAGAGGTGGGTTTTGGTGAGGAAAGGTGGGTTTTTTAAGCTGTGAAAAGCTGTGGTTTTGAGAACCCAGAAAACGGTTTTGGAAAAAGCCGTGACCTTTGTAGAGAATCAAATCATGTCATGCTGTAAATGCAGATTATGTAACTGATAGGAGTACTGTAGGGTTTTTGCCTCTGACTGGAAAACTGAGGTGGGTTTTAGTTTTTGGTGGGAAAAATGAGAGAGGAAATAGTGGTTGTCAGAAAATGAGACAAAACTGATTCTATCTTGGGTATCAAAATCCCAATACCAAATCTTTTGAGGACTAGACCGATGTTACTCCATTTTTAACTGCCATTTATACTCTATATGAGAAACCGCAAATAATGATTAATCTAACCACTTCTTAGCTTAATATAATTTTTGACTTATAAACTAATTAAGACGAAGAATTTAGGGAAATGCATGAATGTTGAACACTCGTCAGTTAGAGATTGAAACCAAATGAGGTTCATTGGCTGGAACATGCTAAAGGGTTTATCATGGGGTTGCTGAAATCAGTGAAATGTCAGTTAATTAAGGCTTTAATTTGGAGCTAGTAAAGGTTTCTGCAACTTCTTACACATTCCATAATATTCGTTCTCCTACTTCACTAACATATGCCAAGTCTATCTTACATGCCCATAAAACCAGTTAGTATAATAAGAAGGGTGTTTGATTAGGCTAATGAGGGGAGAGTTGGTCTACCAGAAGTCAAAGTAACTGTTCCTCATTGAGGAATACTGTACAAAAACTTGACCTGGCATAAGATAATTTATTGTGTACGGGAAACAAATAACCCCACCTCTTTCTTTACTGTCAGTCAATTACATTGGTTGGTTCAGGGGTCGGTGTGTTGAATACCCAACGGCCAACGCTGGTCTGTGAGCTTAGCTCGAATTACAAGTTATCGATTAAATGTCTGTGACAAATTAATAACTACATACCGCTAAAGTCTATTTGTTATTTGTAAATTAACACCGTAAAAGTTCTGTGTTCAAATTTACGGACACATGAGGACGGCCGGAATAAATCTAGAAAGATAATATAAGCGAAAATCAATAGAAAAATATTCAAAGAAATCAATGTAGTATCTTGATATGTACTTGCATCAGCTATTCCGTTAAATGCTACATAAAAGATGGACGCAATTAGTATAGATACCAAATCAGTGTGTTTTCTCTCTTGATAGTCGTTAGTATGTGATCTTATTAGTCGATATAAAAGTTCAAACACCAAAATGTCCTATAGATTAAATTTCACATACCATTTAATCCGAAAGTTAATTTTACAGTTGAAAGGTTAATAACTTATGTCGCCTTTGACAACATCAAACAGCCTTCTGGTCATAACCATGAAGCACACAGATTATGGGGTAATAATGGCAAGCATAATCTCATCGAGACTTGTGCCCAAAAGAAGCGAAAAGAAAAGTGGTAAGAAAATGGACAATAATAGAGCAGGACTGTTTGGCCTCACACTCATGTGGATGAATGTGAATATGCTCTCAAAAGTGGTAAAATATAATACTGTCTTAATCAATCAATAAACTAATTCCCACCAAATTAACACCGTCTTAACTCTTAAAATTTTTTGTTAATTGAAATTAGCAACACAGATCCCATGGTAAACCCAAGTACCCAACAAGAATATGGCAGATGAGGGTAACTGGTAACACTAGGCTGCCACTTGGTTTGGTAATTACCAAACCGACCGAATACCAACCGATACTTTAAGTTTGGTAAACCGATTTTTTGGTAACCGAAACCGATAAAACCGAAATCGAAAATCACCGAAAAGCTGGTTTGGTTTTGGTAAATACCGAATTTACCGATTATCTAAATAGTAGCTTTATATATTATGGTTTTCAATATACATACATGTATATTAAGAAATAAACATAAAAGTTTTCATAATAGTATGAACATTGCTCAATATACTATATAATTAATAGTACATGTATTTTGAGTAATCTAGTCCAAAATGGTTAAATAACCAAGTTTTATTGAAAATAGATAAAATTTGATGTCATATATACAAAAGAAAGCTATGATTAATAGATGAATACAAAGTTTAAGGTTATAAAGTTGAAAAACCTAATTTTGTTCATTCTAATTTATATTACAAAGAATTAATTGTTCTAAAGTTGGTAATACTGAAAACCGAAATACCGAATTTGGTAGATATGATTAAAAA
The DNA here is from genome assembly GCA_024704745.1 of Rosa lucieae. Classification (NCBI taxonomy): domain Eukaryota; kingdom Viridiplantae; phylum Streptophyta; class Magnoliopsida; order Rosales; family Rosaceae; genus Rosa; species Rosa lucieae. Next base: position 9,465,033 of record CM045493.1, read on the forward strand.
CCGAAAACTTTGGTTGGTAATTGGTAGCTCAATTTTGAAACCGAAAGTTTTGGTTTTGAAGTTGGTAATATCTATAACCGATTCGAACCGACCAAGTGACAACCCTAGGTAACACTAACAAAAGAAAAGCTTTCCATGGTTAGCTTTGCATATTCAATGGTCCCCAGCACTTGTTTGTTCTTCCAGATTTGATAATGGGGATTCTCGGGTTTTGACCAGAGCCAAAAGAAAAGCCAAAGACAAAAGGTAAAAGGATTCTTGGGAGACACCACACTGATAAAACAAGTGCACAAGAACCAGTTTCAGCAAAAAGAACACCAAAGGCATCAAAAAGATTCATTTTCTGCATCACAGATCTTTTGTGCTTAACCCTCTCAGCTGGAATGTGAAAGACTTCTAACACAAAAGAAGCACAAAAATGAGCCAGTGAGAATTTTATATCAGTGACTTTTTCATCTTCAACAAACTTAAGAGTGTGTTTGGATGAGAATTTCATAATTTCTACAAATTAATTATCTCATTTGATATTATTAGATTAGAAATTTTAAATTTCTCTAAAAAAAACGAAGGAATTTATTATAAACTCCTTCACTTCAATTTCCACCAAAATAAGTGTCATTTACAAATTCTTTGCAGTATTCAAGTTTCATTTCCAAAACAAGACTTTTTTCTATTTTATTTTTTTATTTATTTAAACTTTCTTAATTTATTACACATTTCAAATCCTAAATAGATACAACCAAACAATAGATATTGCAATTAATAAAATTTTAGATTGATGGAGTTAAAGATTCCATCATTTATAAATTCCTACAGAATTCATAATTTTCTCATCCAAACGCACCAAAGGAAGGTCTTTAGCTCTAGTTTCATCTTTAACTTTTATTTCATTTCAGAGCCAACATCCATTAGAACCAGCACTCCTTTCTTGCCCAACAAAACCACAGTTCAGGAAGCTCAGTGTTGAAGCACATTCACTTTCTTCTCTGCTAGCACTGCACATTCCCCATTCTGCCCACGAGACTCTCATGCCTACCTCAAGCAAAATATTCCAAAGTACAGATTGTATCCACATCATAGTTCTTGGCAAAGCCGATGAAGCCAAACTCTCAGTCAGTCTTACTGTTTCAGAGCAATGTACTGCAAGCTAGAGATTCTATTATCAGGAGTTATCTGTCCTTTTTCACAACTAATGTACAATACCCAGAAGCTCTAAAATAAAGTGGAAAAATAAGAGGATCAATTTGAAGAGAGGACTTTTCTGAAGAAAGAATCTTTATCGTCACATTTGAAGCTCTATATTTTTGATTCTTTCCTTGTACACCTCTACTCCTCTCAATATCTCAGAAACTAAAATAAAATACAGGTCCAAGTTAATTGTTACATTGTACAGTAAAAAAGGTAAAAAAGACTGCACCTTCTCTTATCTCGGATGTACAAGCAGATGGATCACCGGAGTTCTCAGAAGGACTCAACAATAGGTACAATATTACAATGACCTGGCTGCTTCATCAGCTAGCATTCAGTTCCATGGGGGCAAGAGTTTTTGCGGGTAGATTAATACCACCTCCTCTCACAGACAAAGTAGGGCCCCTGGTTGAGCTAGCTCTGCTCACAAGGTTCGAGTCAAGAAATACAACTATGACTGTTATGTCATCGTGGAAATGCCTGCGGACACCACGGTCTATTTTCTTCAAATCGGAGTACCTCATTTCTCTCTTCTTAGCCGCTTCCAGCAATGCAGCTTTGACAAGCCTCCGAGCACTTCCCTGAAAATGAGAAGGGAGGGTGGGGTCAGACTTCTACCTTCTTTATATCACTTACAATAGTGTTAGATGTACAACACAATATTCTTTGGTGCTCCCGCATTGTCAACCATAGCCTTGACATTAATGCAGCCATTTATATTCTCCTCATATTCCACTTGCACATTAAGCTACTTGTTTTATATTCATTAACAACATTTAACTTCACAGAGGGAATGGTAAACTTTTACTCTGGCGAGATAAAATCCAAATACAGCCACCAATTTCTTTTTATTAGGCCATGTTTGTAATAAAATAGAAACTTTCAAACAAAATAGAAACTTAAATTAGCACCAAGATAAGGTATATTACGCTGTGTGGATGACTTTGAACTATATCAACTGCTTCCTGATTGGTAAGATGCTCCCAGAGTCCATCCGAAGCAAATATGAGAAATTGATCATGTGGTTGAAGTTCATGCACAGAAATTGCTGGTTCAGCGCTTAAAATTGGCCTTTTGAAAGGTTCACGCAGGCGAAACTTGGCATACAAAGGCTCCCTGTTAAACTCGGGCTTTTTTAGATATACATCTCCAATGGATCTAGAAATCTGCAAAAGAAAAATATCTCCAAAAAATCAAAATACTCTTCACTGTGAATTACAAGGCTAGGATCTGCTGCTTGAAATTATTACTACAACCCAGTAAAACCACGCATGTACTCAATGGATTCCAAACCATATAAATATAGATAATAGAATATCAATGCCAACCCCTAATAACAGAAAAAGATTATCACTGCATGAATCACACTCATGCCAGTTTATCTCACCGGCATTATATTCATTGATCATGTCAATAATTATTAATATGCAACCTTGCCTTCAACCGAAAAAAAAATTAGGCCACAAGTCCAAGTACCATAGAGAAGCCAACATGCAAGTTTCTTTATATGCTAGATATTAACATCGCTTTGTACAATTATAAATCATAGTGCTCTCCAAGAATTCCCAACTGGAAATTCATTTGAACCTTCATGTCAAACATTTAAACCAACAAAGATACATGCAAGCTTAAAAACACTACAAGATACAATGCTTTTATCATGAATCACATAGGCAGTCACTGTCGGTTATGTTTTTAAGTAGAAAGAACATGTGTTTAATGAGACAAAAACAAAGCTTCAATTCATTTCAGTGAATGTCCAGCACTGCACTCAAAATCTTGGTTCAAGGGGGATTTCTCATCAATGTGTAACCTAAAGAAGACCCAAAGCAACATGGATCTACTTTCAAGCTTATGGTTTATTCCTCGTTTTCATCATTAAAATACTGACGACAATACAGAGTCCCGTGATCACCAGTAAAACCTTTTAGGTCTTTAAGACTGCAGCAGCACAACTTTGGCCTAACTAACAAACATTAAAGCATTAATTGCTCCATTAGGAAAAAAAAACATATATCAAAGTTACCTGTATCAATCCCTTTACACGCCATACATTATGCTTCAAAACTACAATATGAGAGTCGTCTGGATGCAAAGAATGCATCTCCCGTCTGACAGACTCTATCGCTACATTGTGCTCTGCTGACAGCTGGATGGCAAGTACCTCTCCAGTTGCCTTCACAACTCTCCCCAGCACAGCGCGGGAGTCACCAACGTTGGCAATGTAAAGTGTGCCTCCACAGATCACACCAACAAGGCAACAAGATCCAACGGCTGCAATTTGGGGCTTCACAGGCCATTGTTTGGTAACAATAGAGAGGAATCCATCTTCTGTTGCTTGATATGCTTTCCGTATCACATCCACTGACATGGACTGTTGCTCTGACGTGAACCCTACAAGTAAGGTTTACTGAATTGTTAACAATGAAACTATTCCAATCCGGAAAACTAATCACTGAATGATAATCATCAATAGACATATCCCCTAAATTGTGATACTCAGCTTCATTATTTCTGAAAATCTTAATAAGAACCAAGTTTCAGTGACTCTAATGGAATCTTCGAAGAAACAATTTGAAGTTAAATGCCAATATGAACAGTTGCAACTTACTTTTCAAATTCTGGAATAGGTGATCATTGACATAACGGGAGGTCTCAGGGCCGCCGTGCCCATCATAAACTCCAATAAAAGTGCCATAGGGGCCAGACTCAAGCGAGCTCAAGGGACCAGACTCAAGCTGGCTCTGATCCTCAAGCAAATTGTTGGCCTGTACAACAGCCATTGAAAAGTCACCATTCAAGTGTTGCCCAAAGTCTTTATACCAAAGTAATCCTTCTTGTTTGCCAGCTGCATCGGAACCTGCATGCACATATCCGTCCGAAGATGGTCGCCAGCAGGCCCTCAGAAAGTTCATCAATCTTGATAACATCCCTCATTTCACCTGGGCCAGCCTCAAATGCCTCCACATCCAAAATGGATGCAATACTTCCTCCAACCAATAACCCCACCAGCCTTATCCCCTGAAGAGCAGAAAAAAAATCCTATATAAAACCGAAAACGACCACATGATACAGAATAATACAAAACCAACCTAATTGATCATATAGGTGACCGAAAAAAAAAACCAGCAAATTATGTAAAATTCAGTTAACAATCTTATTCAACATGATAACAATGAAACCATCTGCATTTCTACTTCGGACCTGAAAAAGACAATCACCCGCATGATGCCAATACAATCCTGAACTGAAGAAAGCAACACAAGCAGTATAGAGTTGCTTGAAATAGTGACAGCCATATCTACCTCCATATCCAAAACTTCAACTATACAATTACTCAACTACACACCCAAAAATTCAGTAAACTTTATGATCCTTACTACCAAATTTCCAACCTTTTAAATCCAACAAAGCAAAAAAACCAGACACAGAACGGAAAACAAAAACAAAAAAACTGAGGAGATATTAACTCACAGGGTCAGCTGTGCAATTAGGCAGTTTGATTTGAGTGTTGCAGGGTCAGGTACTGAGTCACGGAAGATGAAAACGATGGAGATCTAAAAGAAACAGAGCAATACATGTGGGTATTGTATTGACGCGTTAGATCTGTAGATCCATCAAAACAAAAACTGTGGGCAAAAGGGTTTTTGGATATGGCCACTTTTTTTTCTTTTTTTTTTCCGTAAAAAAGATAAATAAAGATTGTAACTTTACTTGCTCAACTTGTTTTTTCTGGTCTTTGGGTTTGTGGGTGACACAGATAAAAGGAAGTAGAAGACGAACAAGAAGAAGAAGAAGATAGAGAGAGAGATATGGGGGAATCAGAACAAAAGGGTGAAGCTTTCAAATCAGTTTGTGTGTGATTGAACCAACTGAAACTCTTTCTCTGTCTGTCTCTCTCTCTCTCTCTCTCTAGTATTTCTCAGCAGACAAACCTCTCTATAAAAAAGAAAACGAACAAAGCCATGGCTGAAAGCCAGCAATGCATATGGGCCCACCTAGGACAGAGAAAAGTAGATAGAAAGAGGGGGAATAATTTATTATTTTTTATCAATTTTTTTCGGAAAATAGTGATAATTAGGAAAAAAAATATTTGAAATTGTGTTAGATTCTCTATCTTGGTCTAAATAAAGGGTCTCACTTTCATAAAACTAGAGAAGTCCACTTTCCTTGGTGATAAGAGGGAAAGAGCTATCAATTTGACTTTTTTTTTTCTTGTTGGGGAAGAAATGCAACTTGTTCTTTGTGGGTTTTTGATTAAAGTACTTGGGGGTCGTCATATTTTGATAAAGATTGCTCAAGTGGTATAAGGACATGTTTATTTAAGATGGATGTTATAGCACAAAGGACATGGCCAAGACAAAAGGAGGCTTCATTGTGTATGGCATCATGTGTAGCTTTTGCTAAACCATGCATTTTAAATCATCATTCATAACGATTACCAATGTTATTCAATCACCCAATTTGCATATTGAACTTAATCATATTTGATGGAAATTATTCTATGACCCAAATCATTAATACAGTTACTTTTTATGAATAGAAATTTTTAGTTAAATCATGAATCATTAGAAGTATTTATCTATATATTATTATTACTATGACCGTAAATTTATCTGTCCTTTAAAAAATAGTCTTAAGATAAACAAGCTCATTCAATGTAAAGATGAACAATCTCGTTCGCTTTCATTTTGACTAGGAACTATCATCTTAAATTTTCATAATGGAAGCCCTGTTTTTCTAAAAAAATCTTTAAAATCATCACTAAAAGATACTAATTAAACCGAAACTCGTTATGTATTAAACTAACTAATAGTCTCGACCACAATTAAAATTCGAAGAAAATAGATGAATAACTATTATCAAACTCAAAAGTTATCTGAAATCTTTTTCTCAATTGAGTTTTTCTCTTAAAGTTGAAACCTTCAAATAATGCATTATAAGATTTATATCGACTTTAAAATGGTATAAAAATCCTAAAAAAATATCTTAAAGCTTTATTGTGGAAAAACACATGCACATTGCCTATATTTGTTGCGTGTAATATGTGAGCCCTATAACCAAATTTGATTCTTTGGAAAATTTATATGTATTTTATATGTATTATTAGCTTGGCTGGCTTTGTTTGCCTTTGAGCCTGTGATTCTTGTTCAGCTGCATAGGTGTCCATACCGCAGGTGGATTCGAGACACGCGTTGGCATATAATCACGAGAAAGTGTCAATCATTTTATACAATTCTTGGAGTTGAAATTTTTTAGAAAAATGAAAAAACTCAAACATTTAATTAATTTAGATTTTCTGGAAATGTTGCTGCAAAAATGAACAAGATCTGTGCTTTCACTTACCATGTCTCATCTTATGGTGCCAATTCCAGGACAAAACTACAAGAGCTTTCATTTTAATTTATTTTTATAGAAAATTATTGATTTGGTTCATAGTTTTTCTGTCTGTTCTTATTCCTTTTGATTGTTTAATTTTAAGATTCCAGTCCGGCACTTCATAATTCGTAAGATTCGGCATTTGCAATTTACAAAGCTAGCTACCTTTTATTTGTTTATTGTTCTAGAATTAATGAGATTCAAAATTTGATCTTAATTTACTAAATTAAAAATTAATTTTCATCTATGTAGGTTGAACATTGTCGAAAATTGTAAGATGAAGACACATTATGTGGTTCTATCTTTATTTTCTTGCTAAACCATCATGCCCAAAGTATCTCGTGAATTTTAGTTTTGTAGATTATTTCTACCATCATTTCAGATAAATTGTTTTATTGAGTCTTTATTCAAATATTATTGTACAAAGAAACTAATTAGATAAAAAAGTTAATAATCATGTTGGTTGTATTGCCTGATATTGATTTGAAGCAGTTTGAGTTGTTTAATTGTCCACAGAACAGAGATATATCTTGAAAAACAAATGTAATACTAATATATCTATGAACTTTTCTAAGATGTTTCTAGTTGTTATTTGTACCACAATTGCGTGCCGGCAAATTAGACTAGATGAATGATTTTTCCTTAGAAAGAGAGGTTGTTCTTGCTTAGCTAGGCTTGCTTCATGAGAGCGTCCCATAGACTATAATGAGTTTAGTTTTGGCTTAGATAGGTTGTCTGATTTTTTTTTTTTGCCAGATTGCTTGTATATACAAGTGCTTGTTAGACTCTGGTCTGCTTTATGGCTTGATTATCTAATGAAATCAACTCCTATTCAAAAAAAAAATAAAAAAATACTGACAAACATCTTATTTACACTAATCCATTATAATAAATGAAAATGTGTTTATCCACGGGGATTAAAAATTTAAAATTAATATATGTCTATCGATTGAGAGTCACTTTCTGATCAAAATGTTTAAACGAATATTTTCGGAAATATTCCATAATCTCTAGCTCTAAACAATAAATTGAGCGTGACTTATACTCGTTATGCTTATAGTTATTAGCTAGCTAGTTAGGATGTAGTTGAGTGGTAGCTAGCTACTCTCCTAGTTATACATGGGCAAATCGTTAAACTCCACCGACAAAATTAATTAAAGAGCTTTTTTATATAGGAAAATTTAGTGTATGTACGTATCAATCAGGACCATCACCATCTTCGTTCAATCCACAAAAGAAAACCAAATACCAAACCGACCAGTAATTAATTTTGGGAAGAAGGTGCTTGGGACTAATTTTTATAGCTTTGAGAGATATATATAACTAGATGTGTTCCAGACCTGCCTAGCTACTTGTTTCCCACTACATGAAAAGCACCATAGCTATGAACCTAAATTTATATTATTCCAGATTTGGGTTTATTAATTGGTTAATGGAACCCCTGAAAGCTTAAGAATTAAGGTTTTATAATTTTGGTGGAAAAACTTGCCCGGTAAAGCAATCAAGCACCCTCCTCGATCTCTGAAAATAAATAGCTTTGCGATTTGCATGGGGTTTTAGACTTTTAGTTTAATGCTAAAACACGACCAAACTGGCAAAAGACAGTGATGGGTTGAAAACTTGGATCCAGCTAATCAGATATGAATGCTTATGTTCACAATGTTAGCTAGCTAGGGCTAGGTTTAGGGCTAGATTAAAGATAGTACTGTACTCGTTAACCTAGTCTTTGGCTTTCAGCAACATCATATGAAATGGACTAAAAATCGTTTTAGTTTAGACGGTGGAGAATGATTAGCAATTAAGTAAAGGATTGTTGGAAGCAATAATTGGAAATAGAGAGTCGTCCAAATGGCCATGCATGCAAGAAAGGAAGTTGGAGATCGAGGATCGCTTTCAGTTGCTGGAAAAAGAAGAGCTAGCTGGGGTTTTTATATAGAGGTCGAATTAGAGAAAGAAACAAAAGGAGAGCTTAGGTAGGCTAGAATACAAAAGCTGGAAAAGCTCGAAACGCGTAGTTGGTGAGAGTTAGAGAGAATCACAATCACAGCTCGGGAATGATTGATATGTGGTGATACAACCCTATCAGAAGTGACCAGAATAATAGATATGCTGAAAGATGAACTTCAGCTTTTTGTTTGTCTGAAAAGAAATTGATTCAGATAGCCCAGATAGATGAGATATTAAGGCCAAGCTCTTGAAGCAAAAACTCAAATGTAACCAATACAAAAGGCCTGTCACAAGAAATAGGGTATTGAGAATTCATAATCATAAAGAAGACTCTTTTTCTTTTTGTGACCTGGCCTGACTTTTTTACTTTTTGCTTTTTCTTTATATTATAAACAAACAAAATATAGGTTTTCTAATATTAGACCGAGAGCACCGAGAAAACAGGAGAGAAAGCTAGGGTTTGGAAAGAGCGAAGGAGAGTTTGACGCTCGTCCGGCGGCGCCTCCTCGTCGACCGTGGCTTCTCGTCTCAGCAATGTATGGCAGGTGTTGTCGGACGGGAGATGGGGGTTTTGTCTTCTTTTCGTTGGTCGGGGCTTTGCATGCTTCTTCTCTACTCTCAGGCAGAGGCGCAGGCATGGAGGGGGAATTCGGCGGCGGCGCAGGCTTGGAGCAAGGGGCCAGAGGCCAGATCGTGGCGGCGGCATGCCATGGATCGTATGGCGCTGGTCTCTGTTCAGAGGTTGGTCACTCGGCGATGTTTGCAGAGGTGGGTTCGGGCTCCCAGGCGGATGGACACAGATGGGTGGAGCGTTTTCATTCCGAGGTGGAAGGGCACGGTGATTCCCTTCTTGTTTCTCGGTGGTTTGGTTTGGAGTGGATTTGTTTCCAAATCTGGATTCGGCCGACGACAGGTCGGTGTATCAGTGCGGCTTGCCGTATTTAGTGGGTATCTCTGGGGAGGTGAGCTCGAAGGGCAAGTTTTGTGGAGGTGGTCTGCCGACGGGGAAATTGGAGAGAGGGAAGTTGATTGTAATAGCTTTGGTCGGGTCTTGTTTTGCGTTTTATTTTTGGTTAGGCTTTTGGTTAGTCTTTTCTGGTCAGTAGTATGTCCCTACTCTTTTGAGCTAGGGTTGGGTCAAATTGAGGTGCCATGGATTTGGTGTCATTCTTGGGGACGAGTTGGTTTAGTTTCAGTTTTATCTTATGGTCAATGTGCTGACAAACAATCCTTGCACGTGGTCTGGTATCATTGGGACACGGTGTGGAAGAGGGCGTTGGTTTTTATGGCCGTTGTCTATGAGGTGGTATCGAGATTCTCTGTAGCCCAAGGGGTTGGGCGATATAGGTGGTTAGGGGTTGGGCCCTTTCAGCTCAAGGAGGTCATTCTGGATGACGGACCCATAACTGGTTTAGGTTTTAGGGAGGAGAGTGGGGAGCTCTTGTCCACCACCGGTCATTCCCATGTTATGTGATTTTGGTTATCAATAAAGGTTTCTTATTCTAAAAAAAATAAAAAAATAAAAAAAAGAATATAAGTTGAAAAGTAAAGATGATGGGACCTGGGGTTTCATAACCAACCACTAACAATCCTATTTATGTTTCGGTGCAATTAACATATTCTTTTGTTACTTTAGATGTCAATTCCAGTATCTAAGTCTAGGTACAGCACGTAGACCATAGTTTTTTTTTAAGTATATGATTCTCTCTAGGTACGGTAGAGGTCGTATATCCTAGCATGCAGTTTATCCATGTACGACATAAACATATAGGATTCATTACATTCTAGAGAACAAGGGAATCATGCAAAGCATTACTTCAGGTACGACAATAATGTAATTCACAACTCTTAATCACAAAAAGCTAATATGAATAGTTTCTCAAAAAAAAAAAAAAAAAGCTAATATGAATTATATTGAAGGTACGCCTCAAATTCATCTTCTAATTACTAGGTGCAAAGCCCTAAGGTCACTATGCCAATAACATCATCAGACGACAGACAATGACCGTCATCTGATATGCAAAAAATCTGTCGTCCAGTAAGCTGATATCTGATTGACGTTCAGACAACGGGTAAAACCCGACGTCAGAAGGTAACTCAGACGACAAACACCAAAAATATTTTTGTCATCTGAATGTGCCCAGATATGCACAAAATGTAAGCATACGTAGTTAAATATGATATAGAACGACAATCAAATGTTATTGTAGTATAACTTTAGCAACAGACTTTAACAATTGTCTATTATCTGATCTAATATGAGACAACAATAAAGTGTCGACTGAATGTGTAGAATTTAGAAGTTAATTTGGGAAATCTGTTGTGTGAACTTTATTCCAACAACATCTACAGTGAGTTATCAATGGATTCTGGTTGTTTCAGACAACAGAATTTTGCTTGAATTTTGTTGTTCGATGTTCAGTTGTTATGCTTTATATGTTGTGTGATTTGGTTTACCACTACAGAATTTGGCTTCCATATATTGTTCTTTTTTTAATGAAGCAACACACATTCAGAAACCTGGAAACCACAATGATGTACTATACATTCATCAGAACTTGGAAATATAAACCACAATATACCATTCACATAGAAATTGGAAATTGCTTTGTACCATATATTCATCAAAAACCTATAAACCACTAACAACATTGTACTACCACTTCAATCAGCCACCAAGTGACCAAACTACATCAATTGTTCCAAATTTTCAACAAAGTAAAATCAATCCAGCCTGAAATTGACTACTTTTCTAGGGTTAAAATGATCGATAATAGCAGCAAAAGCCGTTCATTTAGTTAGGCAAAAAACCCTCCACGCTCAAGGTCAAGTGCCTTCTTACCTCTCTGAGAGTGGGGCAAGACAAGTAATGTGTTTGTTGCTGTGTAATCTCCATCATCCTTCCTCATATAAACCCATGTCCAAACCATCATTGAAGAATACATAACTGCTTCTTTTAAGGATAGTAGCAATTGTGTATCCCAGAGCCATTAGTGCACCAAGAAGACGCACACTGACCTCAAAAGTTATTCTTGGTGATATAACAAATGGATTATCTGTCACCCACTCCTGAAATAGGCAACACGCTGTCTAATCATGTACATGAAAATATGTTGACTTTTGGCTATATCTCTTATCATTTAAGGCTGAGGCTATATATAATTTTGACCTCAGTAAGTCCTTCACAACATATCTCATCTCACACAAAATATAGAAACTAAACTTTGAAAGGCAAACCTCAAACATGAGACAATATTTCCCATCTTTATCCCACATCCTAAGATATGATTGGCAAGATTTTGGATCTTCACCAGGTGGTAGAAGGTATGTGTCATGGGTCTCCTCCTTGGCTTATGTATGCTCCTCAGTAAAGACTACCTTTATTTTATCCACTGACAAGGGCTTCGCTGACTACAATATATATGGTGCACTAAATTTTCAGTGAAGATGCAGGTATAACAACTTCAGGTTAGCAATCCACACAACACAAGCACATTTACATAAAGGAATGGAGATTAACTTTTAAAATGTAAGTGGGACTTAGAAATCCAGTAAATGGATTGAACTTTTTGATAATTTTTACATGGCTCGATAAAGGCCTTGTACATCTGGTATACCTGTACATGGGAAAGAAGTTCAGAGCTTCTGGGAAAACAACAATTTGTCAAGTGCTTATTGGTAACGAGGGAAGCAGAGAAGTACTGTTTCAGATATTTGATGAATTATTAATTCTGGTTCTTGGCCAGCTCGCTGTATGTCCCATAAAACCATTTTAACAATGTCAAGGTGAACATCACCTGTGATAAATACTCGTAATCCAATAAAGGCCGCAACTTTTCACTCAAAGCATAGATGCCCTCAATGATCACAATATGGGAGCTTGGGACTTCAACTGTCCTGTCACCAGTACATTCTTTAACATAAGATTTAAGCCAGATCAAATCATATGAAAAGTTGTAGAAAATACAATCTCTATCAATAAATAATTTTAATAAGCCACTATTTAGCACCTAGAAGCATTCTCTTAATTAACAAAAATAATCATCACCATTCTTAAGATGCATTTTGTGTGTGGGGAATAACTTTGAGATGAAAGGTCAACATTAAGATTCTTAACAGTGCTGAATCCTTCAATGACAAAAGAGGATTATGATTTCAATAAGCAAGCTCAGATATATTCATTACTTACTACATTCAATTTTTTTTTTTCAACAGTTAGAAATTCATATTTAATATGTCCAGGGGACATGATATGCTTCCTCAACCTGTATGAAAATAAAGCAGAACTTATCTCCTTAGGAAACTTATGCAAGAACATCTCTATTATTTTACTTTCTGATGAGAGAGAGAGAGAGAGAGAGAGAGGATTATGATTTCAATAAGCAAGCTCAGATATATTCATTACTTACTACATTCAATTTTTTTTTTCAACAGTTAGAAATTCATATTTAATATGTCCAGGGGACATGATATGCTTCCTCAACCTGTATGAAAATAAAGCAGAACTTATCTCCTTAGGAAACTTATGCAAGAACATCTCTATTATTTTACTTTCTGATGAGAGAGAGAGAGGGAGAAATCTACAAAGCCTTATAACATGAGAGAAGCAGCTGAGCTACTGACTTACCATCAAAGTCGCCATCAACAATTCGACTAGCGTCATTGTTGTTGTCCATGGATATGACCACGCGCTACTGACTTACCATAAGTTGCCATCAGTATCTTTTCAGTAAACACAAACTTTCCAGCCCCAGAAGGACCCGCCACTCCTACCAATATTCCACCTACAGAACAGAAATAGAAAGCATACATTACAATAAAGTTGGTTTAAGAAATCAAAGTATAATTGCTCAAAAGAAAAGCCACTCATACAGTGTAGAATAACAGGTAAAAATCAAACCACCCCAAGTAAAGAAACCACATCGATGTTCATGTATTCAATCATCACAAATGACATACTAAGAGACCACATCGCTGTTCACTAATACTTGGCAGATTATCATTTCTCAAGACCATGATTTCAATTCAAAGCATAAACCAATAGAGCAATAAAGAAATCAAGTAAAATTATAAAGTAAAGAAGTCACTCACCTCAAATCTAACTGGACCAGAACTAGAATGAAAGCAAGGATCAAGAAGTTATGCCAAACTTCTTTCAAGTCTTCAACATCCGGAATTTCGATGGTGAAGTTCCATGATCATGAGATTAAATTCTCACATCTTCCTCCTAGTTGCAGTACCCGAAACTCCTAGACCAAAATCCTATTCTAGAACATAAACTCTCCATAAGACCGACTCATCATTGAGCCCAAAATCTCTATCTCTTTCTCCCTTCCTATCTTCTTTTTTCTTTTCTTCTGTTTTTTCCTTTCTCTTCGTCCCTCTCCTCTATTCTTTTCTTCTCTCCCTTTCTCCTCCTCTGTTCATTGTCTCCGTTCCTTTTTCTTTCTTTTTTTCCCCTTTCTCCGTCTAATCCCGTTCATCCCTAGTTGACAACAATTCACCCTTATCCCTTGATTAGAAAACCAAAACCAATAACAACCAAAATCGGATTGAAAAAATTGAGGAATCATATTAGATTAAGGTTTAGAGAATTAGGGTTCACTTACCCCCATTGGACGGTGAAGGACTCAGAGTCCCAGTACTCCTTGCGGCGGAGTACGTTGATGTCGGCGTAGACGTGAGCTTTGGACATGGCTGCGAGATTGGGAGGCAAGATCTGAGTGGGCTTAGGTTAAAGGAGAGAAAACCAATTTGTTTCTTTTTGTTTGTTGTAATGAGCAAGCCAAGAGGGAGTTCGATGTGGGTGACGAGGGAATAAGAAAATTGGATGAGGAGGGATTCTTTTTCTGTTTTTTTGAAAAGGATAAGGAGGGAATCTGAAAATTGGGGAGCGAAAGCATTGTTGTGCAACACGAAACCATTCTTTTGAGTTTGATAAATTTGTCCGGGAGAGATAAATCATTAAAAGTTTGGAACTAAATTCCTTCATGTTGTGCCAAAAAAAAAATAGCTACGACAAAATCCAAAGTCAATTTATCTTCTTTAAGAGACGACAGATATATGTTGTTGAACACAAAAAAAAAAAACAGCTACGACACGAATCGAAATCAATTTATCTCATTTGATGAGACGACAGATAACTGTTGTTTGAAAATAAACTTAATTCTCAAAACTAACTTACCATGGTATGTTGCTATATTCAGACAACAGATTTTGGACTATCTGTCGTTAGAATGTATTAGACGACAGAAAACAACCTGTCTGTTGTCTGAGCTCTATCGTCTGATGAGGTTATTGGCATAGTGGGTGATCAATCAAATAACTTAAACATAAAGCATGAATTCAAATACTGACTAAGAATTCATCATAAAGAAACTATAAATCCATCAATAAATTATCAAAGTACATAAACAATTAGGCTAAGGCGTCATCCTAGCTAACACTAGAAAAAGGGATTTTTTATTTTATTTTTTCTCTCTCTCAAAATAATGATAACTTCATTGATGAAAACTCATGCCAAGAAGACCATTACATATCTACTCGCTGCCTCATAATGGACAGAACAAGGCTTCGTGGTTTTTACCACAGTGATACATAGGATAGACCAACTATACGGAACTTATCGCTCACTTATTTAAAGCTAGCCTATAACCTTGACAACATTACATAGTTTATAGGCATAGAAAACACATAAAAGAAAACTATATCCTCTCCTTGCCCTTCAGACTAGGGCTAGGAGGCTTATCTGAAAACAACACACTCGAGACTTCTTCAGCATGGACTTTCTTTGCTTTAGAGAGGTTTTTATTTTTAGAACCCAAGGGTTGGCATGGCCTATTTTCTTTCTTGCATATGTTTGATTATTTTGCTCAGTGCATAATTGCATGCTTTCCTCAGATACCAACAATCCCTCTGGTGATTCCTCTAGACCCAGGGATTTGGCTTTGAGTTTTGAGGGGAATTTCGACACCTTCACTCTCTTTGTTGGACCAACAAGACTGGTTTTTCCTTCCAGCAAGTCAGCCATAAGAAATTGAAGCTTTTTTGGAGATGGGAAAAAGCGTTCCCTCTTTGATTGCAGTTCCAATGGGAACTAGGGCTAGCGTATCATCAGACACAATAGGAGTTGCACTTTTGATGATGATAGATTTACGTACTTTGCTTGGTTTAGTTCTTTCAAATAGGGATCTGCTCACAGGTGGTAGAATAGGGGTATTGATACCATGAAAATGAAAAGTACCATCTTTACATTGATTACCCTGCAGCTATGTGAGGGTCCAGTAACTCAAGCCTTCATATTGTAGGCATTTGAGCATTGTCTTGAGGTGAAGTCGGTGTCGCAGGGCTGGCCGTGTTGGGATGGAAAACCAAATGACAATCCTTACATTTTCCAATCATCCTTTCAAAAAAGAAGTGAACTTCTTGTTCCACACCCGGAGCAACTTTTAGAGACTTTTTCAGAAAGAAGGGTTTTGACAGATCATGCAAAACCCTAACCCTAATCTCACCAGTAGCGTCAAAAATCTTTTGATCAATATCCATGTACTTACCAGTGACTACATTCATGATGATATACTTCTGTTCAAATGCTGGAGGCATGTGCATTATACGAACCCAAAAGAATAGGTAGTTGAGTTCAATTAAATGCAGTGGGGGTACTCCATCATAGGCCTGCAGAACCACCAAAGCACGCTGGAAACTCCATGGCCTTCCCATTAGAACCTTGTTACTATCCTTTCACAGCTCAAAAGAGAAAGAAAAAAAAGGATCCGGTGCCTTATGTTGAATGTTGAAACTGTTATCCAGAACCCAGATACGATGAAAGTGACGCTTCAGATCCGGTACTGTCACTTTCTTAGTTGTCAGAGGTCTAGCATGAAGATAGGATTGAGAGTTTTTCTGAGCACCACCATCAGGATTCAGGCATGTACAAGATGTCAATTACCTCGCTGCCGGCAATGGCAAGAGATGTTGCAAAGCTTTTTGTCATGGTGTCAATAGTTGACATGGTGAAGAGGAGGAGGTAGTGATAGCGGTAGATATGAGGGCTGGTAGCCTGGTATGGTGGCTAGGAGGGCAAATGGAAGCACGACCCAAAGGCCGTTCTAGACGCTAGGTTTCTAGGATTTTGGTATGGCACAAGGATGGGAAATATAGCATAAACATAAAAAGAATGGAAAAAAGAAAAGAAGGGGAGGATGGATGAGTCGTCTCTGCTCCTAAGGCATCTTCAATTTTCTCCTGAGATGTTCTCCTCATGTGAAATTCATTCTCCCTTATATAGGGAAGATTCCTACTCATAGTTGGCTTCAAGTTTCCTTGTAAGACTTGGGTTTAGATTCATTTCTTAATTTGGAATGGGAAAAACTTGAAATATCTCCAGTAAAAGTAGGAATAAGTTCATCAATAAATAATCATCTGATTTAACTTCCTTGAAACAATAGGATTGACTATCTTATGCCACAGAACTTTGAGTTTTCCATAAATGTTTGTAAAATCCCAAGCAGATTTTCTGTTCTGACCTATCTTCACTCAAACAATCATAACTTGCTCTAGAAGTATTGAAATTGAGATCAGTAAAAGTCTATAGAAAGTAGACATCCATCGATATTGATATAAGCTCATTGTCTGATTCTATATGAGAATTTCCCAGTAATTTAGCAAAGAAATGTTCTGCATAGGCAGATTCTGGGACTTGGGATTGCGAATCGCCTTTCAATCCAAGTTAGCTCATTTGATCTTATTTTGTTCTTTCTATGGAACAATTAAACCTACAAAAACACTAAAATAATGTTAGTGAATCACAAATAAAGAGAACTAAGCATAAAAATCAAGATTAAGGGTATAGAAGTATAGGAAAATATAAGCACATCATAAATTAAGGCTTGAGGTTAACTTCCACTCCATCCAGCAACAAAAAAAGCATAACCAAAACCAATAAAAAGATAAGAGATCTTAGAAATGGAAGCTAGTACTAATATTGTGTTAAGATGTGTGAGTTTGCTAGGCATGCTTGTGCTTTCATTAGCAGTAGCCCCAGCTCCTCAAGACTCTGTGGTTATTCTGAACACTAGTACTCTAACGTGTGCTGAAAAGTGTGACATCTCTTGCGCTGCAAGCATAATGGAACCCCCATCATATGCAACCTGTGTGGGCTTTTGCATTGTTGCCTGCAGGATTAGGCCAACTTCCCACGTTGCCTATGGTTTTACTCGTAGTTGTGTGAGCTCTATGAGCAAAGTCATAAACATGTACCATTACTCCATTTCTGGTACCTGTACTTTTACTTAAATTCTCTCATTCATAATTTCACTGTGCTTCAAATTATTTATGATATGAATGTTTGTCATATAGATATTATAAGCTATGCCGTTGATTCTTGCTACTACAATTGTTCCAAGAATAATAAACTTAATTAGATAATTCATCACTGTCAAGAGCATATATTTACTTTCCTTATTTATGTTTTTACTTCTATTATGATTAGGACTTGGATGCCTATATAAGCACCGGTCATACTTTGTATTAGGAACAGTTTTATCGTATTAATAATGAGTGTTAAATCACCATTTTCTTATTTTTATGGGTTATAGGCAGTTTTATTGAGGGTCAATAATGAGTGCAAAGTCACCATTTACAAATTGATATTATCTCATGAAGTCCTCTTGATGTTTATTGTAATGGGATATTGACCCAATACCCAAATTTAGGCGAATATACTCCCACTTACTCCACTGAGAGTTTTTTACTCCCATTCACCCAATTTAACGTTTAATGACAATTTTGCCCTATCAATTCATCTAAAACTCATCGATCTCTCTCTCCTCTCAAATTCTCTCTCCTCCCTGAGTCTCTCTCTGTCTCTCTCTCCCTCCTTCCCCTAGTGACGTCGTCAAGGACCAATCCGAGGCCACCAGAAACGCGCCGTCGTCGACACTAAAATCGGTCCGGCATCGAGGCTCTCAATCCGTCTTCATGTAGCACGGGTTTGACTAAGAAAGAAACTCAGACACAATCGTTGTGCCACAAATCGGTCTTGCATCGAGGCTCAATCCGCTGACGTGCAGCACAAACTTCAACTTCGACGCCGACAGCCTAGCAATCGGTGTTGGTCGATGAGGATCTGCAACGCCGGAGACATTGATGAGGATCTGCACAGCCGGTGGCTAGCTGTCTGTGGCTAGAAGACGATGAGGAGACTCTTCAATTCGAATGTTCTGATCTCAGGGATCCCGGGGGTTTCCGGAATTCGAGGGAGCTGTGAAGTTGGGAAGGAACGAAGGAGGTGTTTCTGATGCAAGAGAGCGGCGAAGATGGTGATTGGGTGCCCAGAGCTTTTCTGGGTGCCCAAATCAATTTCTGGTTTTTTTTTTTTTGCTACCCACAGCATTTTCTGGGCCAATTGATGAATCGTTATTGTGAAATTAGCGAGTTGGTCGGGAAATGCACAGAAGGTGTTTGATTAAATGTGTGGAAATGATTATTGGAAGATTATAATGAGATTATTGGGGGCAGTAAAAAGATTATTGAGGGAAATACAATATTTCTTGGGCAATAATAGGATAATTATGGGGCAATAATAAGATTATTAGGGGGCAGTAATAAGATTATTTATTTGGATAAACCTACTAAAACTTTCAAATTAAAACATCTTCATTTTTCACTAAATATTGATCCATAATAAATTTGTTATTGGGAGGCAATAATATGTTTATTGGGGGGGGGGGGGGGTAGTAATATATTTATTGGGGAGCAATAATATGATTACTGGGTATTATTGAGAGGCAATAAAATCAGATGCCGGAATCCCGTCACCGGTCAGGTAGTCAAATTTGGAATTCCGGTGACCGGTGAGTCCGCAGCAGGCCACAGGTCACCGGAGTCCGGCAAGGTCTCATATGACTTCTCTCTCTAAGTGATAAAGAAGGAGAGGGCAGGGTTTAGGAAGTAGTTTCGTCTCTACTGTTTGTTTGCTTATCACACCATTAATATCACGAAATCCAAGTTTGGCGCCTTCAACCATAAGTTGAAGCAAAACGTTGCTTTCTTCAGTGTTCCAAGTTTTGTAATCCTTTCTTTTACCAATCCCTTGTGAATCTCCCATCTATACGATTATGTAGAAGTAATCATACATGCAACTTTTATCAATCAAAACATTATAATTCAAAGCAATGTATGTACAACTTTGAAGTATCAAAAGCCATGAGAAAATGAGTCTTCAATAATAATATATAAAAAATAAAAAATAAAAGTATAGACCGGAAAAAAATTACAAGACCACTTCTGTGTCCTCTCTTTGTATCAATAAATTGTTGCTTCTTATGAAGTAAGAAAAATATCTGTAGTTATAGTCAAATAGAACAAGGTTGAGAGAATGATTTTTCTGATTATCTTATTCATCTCACAGTGGAGGTATATAAAAAGGATTACAGAATACAATTGACTTACGTCTCTATTATCTACTACACACAAAAAGGTAAGTACTAACTACGATATAATTACAATATACTCTATTCCTAATGTTAAGCTATGACTCATGCTAACACTCCCCCTCAAGTTGGTGCATACACATCGACCATGCCCAACTTGCTTAGTGAGTCATAAAACACCTTCTTGGAAACTCCTTTGGTAAGTATATTTGCAAGTTGCTCTTCAGTTGGAACAAAAGGAAAGCTAATAATTTTGGCATCTAGCTTCTCCTTTATAAAGTGACGATCAACCTCCATATGCTTAGTACATCATGTTGTATTGGATTCTGTGATATGTCAATGGCTGCCTTGTTGTCACAATACAACTGCATAGTACTTTTGAGTTTGAAACCCAGTTCACGTAACAGATTCCTCAGCCATAACAATTCACACACTCCGTGAGCCATACCTCTATACTCAGCCTCAGCACTAGATCGTGCCACAACTTTCTGTTTCTTACTTTTCCATGTAACCAAATTACCTCCCACAAAGGTAAAGTAACCTGATGTCGACCTTCTGTCGGTAATATTTCCAGCCCAATCTGCATCTGTAAAGCCACAAACCTCAAGGATGTTGTTGTGTTTAGAAAACAATACTCCCCTTCCTGGAGCTGACTTTAAATACTTTAAAATTCTCATAACAGCATCCATGTGACTCTCACTCGGGTTATGCATGAACTGACTCACCACACTCACTACATATGCAACATCTGGTCTAGTATGAGCCAAATAAATCAAGCGCCCAACTAATCTCTGATAGCGAGCTGGATCAGTAGGTACCTAATCTGGATAGTCAGCCAAACAATGATTCTGCTAAATAGGAGTATCAATAGGTCTGCAATCCAACAAACATGTCTCTGTTAGCAAGTCAAGAACATACTTCCTCTGGCACAAGTAGATCCCTTCTCTCCCCTTGGCTACCTCAATTCCTAAGAAGTACTTAAGTTCACCCAAGTCCTTCATCTCAAATTCAGAGGCTAGTTGTCTCTGTAGTTATCCATCTCAACAGTATCATTGCCTGTGATTACCATATCATCCACATAAATAATTAGAGCTGTTACCTTCCCTTGTTGATGCTTGAGGAACAAGGTATGATCTGAGTTGCTCTGTTTGTAACCAACCTTCCGCATGAACTGTGAAAATCTCCCAAACCAAGCACGAGGCGACTGTTTGAGACCATACAAAGACTTTCTCAATTTGCAAACAAAATCACCAGGAGAAGAAACTACATACCCAGGTGGAAGGCTCATGTAAACTTCCTCAGCTAACTCACCATGAAGAAATGCATTCTTGACATCAAACTGTCGGAGCGGCCAGTTTAAACTAGCAGCAAACGAGAGCAGAACCCGAATAGTGTTCATCTTGGCAATAGGGGCAAACGTTTCATCGTAGTCTATACCATACGTCTGAGTAAACCCCTTTGCTACAAGGCGTGCTTTGTACCGATTCACTGATCCATCTGCATTATGTTTCACTGTAAACACCCAACGACAACCTACAGCCTTCTTGCCTTGTGGTGGAGGCACAAGTTGCCAAGTATTGTTCTTCTGCAACGCCTCCATCTCTTCCTCCATTGCCTTCCTCCACTTTGGATCCCCCAATGCATCCTGCACTCTGTTAGGTACTGATATAGCAGATATTTGATTCACAAATGATTCATTGACTTAGACAACCTCCTAGTGGACATATAATTGGCTACTGGGTACTTTGATTTGGCAGTAAGAGTAGGTTCATATCTTTTAGCCGATTGACCTCGAGTGGTCCTATTTGGTAACACATATTGCTCAACATTAGACTCACTACTGCTAGTACCAGTGGGTGGACATACCTCAAATGGGTGATCGTCAGTACTAGGAAGTTGTGGGTCAGGGGTAGAAGTGATGGCAGGAGGGGCAGTTGCATCTTCAACTTCATTTTCAGTAGTTTCAGCCATTGAAACTGGTGTCTGGATGTCTGCAACTTCTGCTTCTGGAGGTGACGAGCTGATGGTCGCAACTGGATCCGTCAAAATACCTCCTGCCTGTGTGACTTCTTCTCCTTCTTCTGATTCCTCCCCCTCTCCATGATACAACTCTTCAAAAAATGAATTCTCCCCCTGAAGAGCTATATCTGAAGAGGAAAAATAACTCATGTCTTCAAAGAAAGTAACATCCATAGTGACATAGTACTTTCTGGTAGGTGGATGATAGCACTTGTACCCTTTCTGATAACCTCCGTAGCCAACAAACACACACTTTAGTGCCCGGGCATCCAACTTAGACCTCTGGTTTTTAGGAACATGGACAAAAGCAACACAACCAAAGACACGAGCTGGAAGATTATGAAATGAAGGTAAAGAGACATGGGATGCAAGAACCTCAAAGGGAATTTTTCCCTGAAGGACACTAGATGGAAGACGATTGATAAGATGGGAGGAAGCATATACAGCATCACCCCAAAGATACTTAGGCATATGAGCACTGAAAAGAAGGGCACGAGCCATATCAAGTAAATGACGGTTTTTTCTTTCGGACACTCCATTTTGTTCTGGTGTTTGTGGACATGTAGTTTGGTGAACAATCCCATGGGTTTTAAAAAAACTCTTGGAAAACATGATTAACATATTCTCCCCCATTGTCCGAACGAAGAACTTTAATGGTGCTATGATATTGGGTTTGAACAAGGGTGTGAAATGTTTGAAAAGCTGGAAATACTTCATCTTTGGTTTTAAGAAGAGCAACCCATGACAATCTCGTACAATCATCAATAAACAACACAAAATATCTCATACCCGATACAGTAGGCTCTCTAGAAGGTCCCCAAACATCAGAATGAATCAACTCAAAAGGAATAACACTCTTATTAGAAATACTAGGAGAATAAGTAGCACGATGACTTTTGGCCAAAACACATGTTTCACAATGTAAGACAGACTCATCCACACCAATAAACAAAGTAGGCATGGTTTTTCTCATGAGACTAAAAGAGGGATGCCCTAAACGGCGATGCCATAACCAAATTTCACTTAGCTCATCAGAACTCGAAGTCAAAGCGACGCGGGACTGTGCACCTGGTTTCTCCCATGCGTATGTCTGATCCAGATGGAACAACCTGCCCCTCAGATACCCCCGACCAATTACCTCCCTGGTGAGAAGATCCTGAAAAATCACATACATAGGATAAAAGGTTACGGAGCACTGAGACTCAGTATTCAACTGAGGAACTGATATCAGATGATGAGACAAGTCAGGCACATATAAGACATTATGAAGTTCTAAAGTAGGAGTAATACGAACTGACCCTGACCCTAACACAGGAAAAGCCTCACCATTGGCATTGGTTACATAGGACACTAGTGGGGAAGACAATTCAGTAAAATATGATTTATCATAAGTCATATGATCGGAGGCACCAGAATCAATAATCCATGTATCAGAACCAACAAAGTGAGAAACCTTTAAAACCATACCAATCTTACCACGACCAGCTATAGAGGCTGTAGGATGATAACCCTTCTTTTGAGGGTATCCGTTCAGTTTCCAGCCTTGTGGGACAGAGACCTCAACCTTCTGGACCTCATGGATCTTGGAACTCTGACCGTCATTGTCACCACCACCCATTGCAATAATACAATTGCAAAAAAAAACACACAAATCCCAAAGTATGCAGCGGAAATAAAAAGAACATAAGGCTCCAAAAATAATAACAGATTTTTTTTTTTTTTTTGAGACCTGTGGGAGTTGACTGGGCTGATGGGTTGACCGAGTTAGGCTAACTCAGTTGACCAAATTGACCGATTGGACGGCCCACTGAAGGGACTGGGCTGAGTGTGACCCGAAGGATGAGGACAGCGAAGCAACGCGAGATGGAGCGACGCGATCCGAAGGATGAGGACGGCGATCTTCACAGATGAAGCCGACGATCTGGGTGCTTTGCGGTGTCGCCGGGAACTGACGAACCTTGTTCTGAAAAGATGACGGCAATCGGACGAGACCTCGAACTGGTGCGGCGCACGTTGTGTATGCCTCACCTTGTAGCACGGGTCTGGTCACCTTGACTGCAGAAGACGTCGACGCCGATCTGGACCAAGAGAGGGACGATTCTGGGCTGGTAACCAAGAACGACGCAGGGCTGGTGATCCAGAGAGGATGGCGCCGATTTGGATTGATGAGCGGAGCGGCGCGCCGATCTGGATTGATGAGAGGAGTGGCGGCGGTCTCGAGCAGAAGACGAAGCCGACTCGGTAAGAGGAGTGACGGCGGTCTTGAAGACGAGGCCGACTGGATTAGAGGAGGAACGGCGGCCTTGGGCTGAAGGCGAAGCCAATCGTCACTGTGAGATGATGAAGTTGACGGAGAAGAAGGATGACGTCTTCCAACAGTTGGAGAACGACGTCGTCTAACCCACAGAAGGTTCCAAGTCAACTGTCTTCCTCGTATTGAAAGAAGACTGAAGAAAAAGAGAAAGTCTTTGCGGATATTTGCTTTGATACCAAGTCAAATAGAACAAGGTTGAGAGAATGATTTTTCTGATTATCTTATTCATCTCACAGTGGAGGTATATAAAAAGGATTACAAGAATACAATTGACTTACGTCTCTATTATCTACCACACACAGAAAAGGTAAGTACTAACTACGATATAATTACAATATACTCTATTCCTAATGTTAAGCTATGACTCATGCTAACAATTATATGTTCCTATAGTCCGATCTAAAAAATAAGAACGAAAACAAACTAGAGATTAGTTTAGAGTGGACCTGCAACTTATTTATCTTAGACTTGTCAACACCAGCCCGAAACAAAAAATTTCAAGCAAGGCTAGCATGTTTTATATTGAAATTTACTGCAATTCACAAGCTTAAAGTACTATCATTGTTGTCTAATGCGTAAAAGTGAGGGAGAGAGTGCTAGTCATGTTTTTGTGCACTGCACAGCCACTCACTTAATATATAGAGATTAATGATTAATGGAGACCTCACCTACCCTTTAGTTAATTCCCTTCCCTCACTTAGTAAGGGCTTAGGCTATGTAATTTAATATTTTAATTGATAGCAAAAGGCTGTTCATATTGATTATTACCCAGACAGCTTCTCTTTAATTAATGTTTCATTTTCATAATTCATTCAATTACGCACTTGTTTAATCACCCTTCTTTGTTTTCTATTAGTAGAATCACACACACTTTAGTTATAGAAAAGAAGGTCAGGCATGCACACAAAAAAAAAAAAAAAAACCACACACACACATAAATACCATTTGGCTCATCTACCCAAACTTAAGAGCCACAAGGGCAAACCAATAGCAAATTAAACAAAGAGAACCAGGCCAATATAGGACGTCAACAAGTAATAAAAGAAACCAAAAACCTAGAGAGAAGAAGAAACAGACGCAGCAAACAACAGAAGAAAAGGAACTTCTTGCAGAATAGTCTAATAAGGATGACAATTGCAATAACAACAATAGCGCAAGACGCAGGACTATGATCAAACCGTAAAAGCATTAAGCATATATGTATAGACGACAAATTTGGGTTTTAGGGTTTTAGGACTAGATGATAATATTTGGGTTATTAGGGTTCCAAGCATCACAATTGAAAAACAAAAAAATCAAATTCAACAACAACAATAAACATGTTACGTATTAGAAGTTGATACCACAAAACATTAGAGAAAAGACAACAAAAAATTTAAGAAAGAGAGATGATGGAGGACCAACCTATTCGCGCGCAGAGAGAAGAACTTTGATAGACTTTTCCACGCTCAAAATCTTTGCTCTGATGGCTGGAAAAATATTGGAGTTTGGTATTTATACTAAAGACTATAAAGTCCATGATTTTCCATGATTTTCTAATTCCATATGTATGAATGATATTTTGAATACCCCTAAACTTCTATTCATTTTTAAAAGTCCTAATTGAATACCCCTAGACTTTGGTGGAATTCATAAAGATTTTTTAAAATCCTAATTGAATACACCCAAACTTTTATGGATTGTTAAAAGTCTGTATTGAATACACCTAGACTTTTAAATTCCATAGACTTCTTTAAAAATGCCAGTAATTCCATATACAATACACCCCCCTAAGATGTACAAAATATAAAACAAAAAACAAAAAACCAAAACAAAAAAAATAAACGATTAGAGAAAAGACAAAAAAAAAAAAAGATGATGAAGGACAAACTTCTTCGTGCGTAGAGAGAAAAACTTTGATAGATTTTTTTTGTTTTTTAAAGAGGAAACTTTGATAGACTTTTTGAAATCTTTGGTCTGGAGGTTGAAAAATTATTGGAGTTTGGTATGTATAGTTAACACTACAAAGTCCATGATTATCCATGATTTTGTAATTCCATAAGTATGAATGATATTTTGAATACCTCTGTACTTTATTCATTTTTAAAAGTCCTAATTGAATACCCCTAGATTTTGGTGGAATTCATGAAGTCTTTAAAAATTCTAATTGAATACCTCAAGACTTTCATGGACTGTTAAAAGTCTATATTGAATATACCCAGACTTTTAAATTTCATAGATTTCTTTAAAAGTTCCACTAATTCCATATGCAACACACCCCCCTTAGCAAACTATGCCTTTTAATTTGGAACTCTAGTTTATTCTTTGTGGAATTTGGACAAAGCAATCATTTTTTTTTTGTTTAATAAAGGGTTTATGCGGCTGCCCTCAAGCCTTGATTAATGATGTCGAATACAAGGGGGGGGGGGACATTGAGCCTAAACCCTTGATTACAATAAGCATCTAATAACATCCTAAAATGATATCGGGAGTCTCTATTGAAAAACTGTATTCAATCAGGCACCAACTAGCAAAGAGTGTTGTACTGGCTACTCTATTTGCTTTGAAATAACGATGACATAATGGAAAGATAACTTGATCTACAACTAGATTACAGCATAGCATAATTACCAAAAACACAACATTCCTACTATGTTGCTGCCGAACAATAAATTTGACGACACTTAGCTTCACCCTGCCACTAGGCGGTAGCGACCATTTGACGAAGCAAGTAACTCGCCTCCTACCCAGGGCACAGAAGGCACTTTGGGTGCATACACATGCATATAGCCCGACTAGCCTTACTCCATAGATGCAAAGACTTATTACTCGCATAACATGCAATAAAATTAAACAACATAAAATGGAAGCAATAAAAAAGCAAACAGCCAAGCAATAACCCAACCAAGGAGCCCAAACCCAAGCAACAACCAGATAACAAGGAGAACATAACCCGTGTGTAAGGCCCAACCCAGTTCAACACCAGCCACCACCGACGTCCCACTCTCACCATCACCCCACCACCAGCATCTGGTCGCCATAGCCAGCGCTCCTCTAAGCCAGATGCCCCAAGACACAACAAACCCAGCTACCATTCCTAGATTGGATATGGAATTATTCATAAATCCAACCCAGAAACAAACAGCCAGCAACCGCCATCTCCGTACAACCAGATTGCAAAAGGGGGGGGAGGGGGGGACATTGAGCCTAAACCCCTGATTATAATAAGCATCTAAGAACATCCTAAAATGATATCGGGAGTCTCTACTGAAAAACTGTATTCAATCAGGCACTAACTAGCAAAGACTGTTGTACTGGCTACTCTATTTGCTTTGAAATAGCGGTGACATAATAGAAAGATAACTTGATCTATAACTTGATTACAACATAACATAATTACCAAAAGCACAACTTTCCTACTATGTTGCCGCCGAACAATAAATTCGATGATACTTAGCTTCACCCTGCCATTAGATGGTAGCGACCATTTGACGAAAAAAGTAACTCGCCTCCTACCCAGGGCAGACAAGGCACTTTGAGTGCATACACATGCATATAGCCCGACTAGCCTTACTCCGTAGATGCAAAGACTTATTATTCGCATAACATGCAATAAAATTAAACAGCATAAAATGGAAGCAATAAAAAAGCAAACAGCCAAGGGATAGCCCAACCAAGCAGCCCAAACCCAAGCAACAACCCAGATAACAAGGAGAACATAACTCGTGTGTAAGGCCCAACCCAGTTCAACACCAGCCACCACCGACGTCCCACTCTCACCATCACCCACCACCAGCATCTGGTGCCATAGCCGGCGCTCCTCTAAGCCGGATGCCCCAAGACACAACAAACCCAGCTACCATTACTAGATTGGATATGGAATGATTCATAGATCCAACCCAGAAACAAATAGCCAGCAACCGCCATCTCCGTACAACCACATTGCAAATCACCGCCACGACTCCCTCCTCCTTGTCCTTCTTCAACCCCAAACCAGCAACATCAGCAACATCAGACAGGTTGCCTGACGGCCCTTCCTCCTACCATCCCGAATTGCATGAACAAAACCCGATCTCCCAACCGGTATCAAACTCTCCTGCCACCTGACCCCAATCTCAGCGATCAAAAGTGAAACTGCATCGATCGAGAGAACCATACCCACCCATCAACAACACATGTCCGACGACAACGTCAATGGATGCGCCGTAGGACGGAAGCAAGCAGCGTTTTAGAAAGCCCTAGTGCCGCACGGCTAGAGAGAAAATAATACTCTTGAAACAAAAAAAAGCAGTCACTTTCAGAAAAATGGATCTCTATTGGTCATGTTAACACTCTAAGATGATCGGGTCTCCACGTTTTTGCCAAGTCATAAAAAAGTAGCTCCTATTTGTGCAATGTCACCACTTAATGATCAAAATTGACGAATTGGCTAACAGTTGGTCTAGACTGATCAAATTGGTAAGTATAGGGGTGTTGCTAATAAAATTAAAAGAGCAGAGAATAAAGTGATCTTCGATTATAAGGCGGTAAACATAATTTAGTCCATTTTTAAAATAAAAAAAATATATATAAAGGGCAGTACGCTAAATATAGTCCCCTTTGAAAATACAAAAAAAATAAAACCTTGTAGATTCTTAAATGAATACACCCCCCTTAGATTAGGATTGATTACTTTCCCTTATGTCCATGGACATATATAATACTATATAAATCTCCTTAAGAGATAAATAGAAATATCACATCATTCCCAAATACTGTTTGCCAGAAAATTGATGGTATTTCCATAGACGACAAAAGAATTATCATATAAATTAAGACTTGAGGTTAACTTCCACGTCATCCAGCAAAAAAAAAAAAAAACACTAGCTAGCATAACAAAAACTAAGAAAAAGACAAGAGAACTTGGCAATGGATGATAGTACTAATAAAAAAGTGGGTGTCATTTGTGTCACTTCACCATTGAACGGTCAAAATTGACAGATTGGCTAACAGTTGGACTAGACTAATCAAATTGATAAGAATAGCAGTTTGTAGATGAAATTAAAACGGCAGAGGCTAACATGATTTTCAGGTTTAATTACAGGACAGTAAACAGAAATTAGTCCCCTTTTAAAATAAAATAAAAATTCTACAAGGCTGTAAACTGAATTCAGTCTACTTTTAAAATACAAAAAAATCTTATAGACTCTTAAATGAATACATCCCCCTTAGATTAAGATTAATTACTTTCTCTTATGTACATGGACATAATGCAATAATACTATATAAATCTCCTTGAGAGATTAATAGAAATATCACATTATTCCCTAATACTGTTTGCTAAGAAATTGAAGGCATTTCCATATATGGAGAAGAATCACCTTATAAATTAACGCTTGAGGTTAATTTCCACTTCATCCAGCAACAAAAAAAACTAGCTAGCATAACCAAAACCAATAAAAAGAGAAGATAGCTTAGCAATGGAGGCTAGTACTAATATTGTGTTGAGATGTGTGAGTTTCCTAGGCATGCTTGTGCTTTCATTAGCAGTAGCCCCAGCTCCTCAAGAATCTGTTGTTATTCCAAACACAAGTACTCGAAAGTGTGCCGAAAGGTGTGCCATCTCTTGCGTTGTAAGCATAGAGGAACCGCCAGTATATGCATCATGTGTGGGCTTTTGCATGCTCGCTTGCAAGATTGTGCCAACTTCCAATGTTGCCTATGGTTGTACTCGTAATTGTGTGAGCTCTATAAGCAAAGTCATAAACACCATTACCAAACCCTCCATTTCTGGTACCTATACTTTCACTTAAGTTATTTATTTCTCATTCATAATTTCACTGTGCTTCCAATTATTTACGATATGATTGTTTGTCATGTAGATACTACAAGCTATGCAGAAGGCTATGTTGATTCTTGCTACTACAACTGCTCCAAGAATAATAAACTTCATTAGATGGCTATGTTGATTCTTGCTACTACAACTGCTCTAAGAATAATAAACTTCATTAGATAAATCATCACGGTTAATAGTAGAAATTTACTTTCCTAATTTATGTTTTCTACTTCTATTATGATTAAGACTTGTATGCCTATATAAGCACCGATCATGCTTTGTACTAGGGGCAGTTTTATCATATCAATAATGAGTGTTAAATCGCCATTTTCTTACTTTTATGGGTTATAGGCAGTTTTATTGAGGGCCAATAATGAGTGCAAGATCACCATTTACAAATTGAACACAACAATCTCATATACCCAAATTTGCATAATGCAAGAGGAAGCTTTAGTTCCTAAATGATATGAAAATGTCAATAATCACCATACAACAATAAAATAATATAACATTTGTATCTACTCAATCTAAAATTACAAAACTCGAAATAAAACTAATTTCCGAACACATACCAAAACAAAATTTTTGCTCTAGTTGATACCCAATAACCAAAATCTCAACATATTAGCCAACAAATGGAAAACTCCATGCCGCCAAATCTGGGTACGAGATGCAACATATTTGTGCAATGTCACCACTTAATGGTTAAAATTGATGAATTGGCTAACGGTTGGACTAGACTGATCAAATTGGCAAGTATATGGGTGTTGTTGATGAAATTAAAAGAGCAGAGAATAAAGTGATTTTCGAGTATAAATATAGCTATACAGGGTGGTTAACGGAATTTAATCCCATTTTAAAATACAAAAAAATATATATAGGGCGGTAAGCTGAATATAGTCCCTTTTAAAAATATTTTTAAAAAAATCTTGTAAACTCTTAAATAGTTAAATGAATACATTCCCTTTAGATTAGGATTGACTACTTTTCCTTATGTACATGGGCATAATACTGTATAAATCTCCTTAAGAGATGAATAGAAATATTACATCATTCTCAAATACTGTTGCTAGGAAATTGATGGCATTTCCATGGATGACAAATGAAACACTCTATAAATTAAGACTTGAGGTTAACTTCCACTTCATCCAGCAACAAAGAAAATCAAGCTAGCATAACCAAAACTAATATATAGAGAAGAGAGCTTAGAAATGGAGGCTAGTACAAATAAAAGAGTGGATCCCATTTGTGCCACGTCACTACCTAACGGTCAAAATTGATTGATTGGTTAACTGTTAGACTAGACTGATGAACATTGGTTAGTAAGGGTGTTGCTAATGAAATTAAAAGAGCATGGACTAACATAATTATCGGGTATAAGTAATTCAATATAGGGTAGGAAACGAAATTTTGTCCACTATTAGAATATAAAAAAATTTACCGGGTGGTAAATTGAATTTAATCCGCCTTTTTTTTTTCTTTTAAAAAAAAAGGTATCTTGTAGACTCTTAGATTAGGATTGATTACTTTCCCTTATGTACATGAACGGAATACTATATAAATCTTCTTAAGAGATGAATAGAAATAACACATTATTCTCAATTATTGTATGCTAGGAAATTGATAGCATTTCCATTGATGGCAAAAAATCACTCCGTAAATTAAGGCTTAGTTAACTTCCACCACATCCAGCAACAAAGAAACCTAGCTAGCATAACCAAAACTAATAAAAATAGTATAAATATGGGCGGTAAATGAATTTTAGTCACCTATTAAAATATTAAAAAAATCTACCGGGTGGTAAAACTGGATTTAGTCCTCTTTTAAAATACAAAAAAAAAATGTCTTATTGACTCTTA
The DNA here is from genome assembly GCA_024704745.1 of Rosa lucieae. Classification (NCBI taxonomy): domain Eukaryota; kingdom Viridiplantae; phylum Streptophyta; class Magnoliopsida; order Rosales; family Rosaceae; genus Rosa; species Rosa lucieae. Next base: position 9,496,965 of record CM045493.1, read on the forward strand.
AATGAATACATCCCCCTAGATTAGAATTAATTATTTTCGCTTATTAACGTGGACGTAATACTGTGTGTGTGTTTCCTTAAGAGATGAATACAAATATCACATTATTTTCAAATACTGTTTGCTAGGAAATTGTTAGCATTTCCGTAGATGGCAAAAATATCACCCTATAAATTAAGGCTTGAAGTTAACTTCCACTTCATTCAGCAATAAAAAAAAATTAGCTAGCATTACCAAAACCAAGGAAAAGAAGAGAGCTTAGCAATTTAGGCTAGTACTAATATTGTGTTGAGATGTGTGGGTCTGCTAGGCATGCATGTGCTTTCATTAGCAGTGGCCCCAGCTCCTGAAGAATATGTTGTTATTCCAAACACAAGTACTCTAAAATGTGTCGAGAAGTGTGCCATATCTTGCACTGCAAGTGTAATCGAACCCCCAGCATATGCAGACTGCGTGGGCTTTTGCAGGATTGCTTGCAAGATTGTGCCAACTTCTAGCATTGCCTATGGTTGTACTCGTAATTGTGTGAGTTCTATCAGCAAAGTCATAAACAGCGTTACCAAACCCTCCATTTCTGGTACCTATACTTTCACTTAAGTTATCTATTGGATTATCTTCAGTTTACCCCCCTGAGGTTTGCGAGTGTCATCATTTCACCCCCCAAACTCTCAATTTCACTTTTTTACCCCCTGAACTTTCCAATTTCAATCAGCCGTGTCCAATTTCTCATATTCCGTCCAAATTGGACGTTAACTTTGACCTTTGAGGGCTAAAATGGTCATTTCAAGACCAAAAAAAAAAAATTAATTTTAAAAAATCATTTATTTATTCTGTTTCTTCGTTTTTTTTTGTCTTCAACCTATACACCACAAGTTATAATAGGTTTATAAAAACAAAAAAATACTATAGGTAGTTGAAAGCCGCTTGCTGGTCTACGATATTTATGATATATCTCCGATAAAGTGAAGAATTTTAGGATATATCCCCAATAAAGTGAAGAAATATCTGTAAAAAATAATTTTACACTTTATCTGTAAATAAACATATGTATTTCCCCAATAAAGTGAAGAAATATCTGTGTAAAATCTTTTTTGGTCTACGATATTTGTGATATATCTCCAATAAAGTGAAGACTTTTAGGATATATCCCCAATAAAGTGAATAAATATCTGTAAAAAATGATTTTACACCTTATCTGTAAATATCTGTATATCCCCAATAAAGTGAATAAATATCTGTGTAAAATCATTTTTCACAGATATTTATTTACAGATAAAGTGTAAAATTATTTTTTACAGATATTTCTTCACTTTATTGGGGATATATCCTAAAATTCTTCACTTTATCAGAGATATATCACAAATATTGTAGACCAGGAAGTGTGTAAAATCATTTTTTATAGATATTTATTTACAGATAAAGTGTAAAATTATTTTTTTACATATATTTCTTCACTTTATTGGGGATATATCCTAAAATTCTTCACTTTATCAGAGATATATCACAAATATCGTAGACCAGCGAGCGACTTTCAACCACCTAGAGTATTTTTTTTTGTTTTTATAAACCTATTATAACTTGTGGTGTATAGGTTGAAGACAAAATTAAAAAATTAAAAAAAAAATAATTAAAAAACAGAAAAAAGAAGAAGATTTATTTATTTATTTATTTATTTTATCTTGAAATGACCATTTTAGCCCTCAAATGTCAGAGTTAACGTCCAATTCAGACGGAAAATGAGAAATTTGACACGGCTGATTGAAATTGGAAAGTTCAGGGGGTAAAAAAGTGAAATTGAGAGTTTGGGGGGTGAAATGATGACACCCCCAAACCTCAGGGGGGTAAACTGAAATTAATCCTTATCTATTTCTCATTCATAATTTCACTGTGCTTCCAATTGTTTACGATATGATTGTTTGTCATGTAGATACTACAAGCTATGCAGAAAGCTATGTTGATTCTTGCTACTACAAGTGCTCCAAGAATAATAAATTTCATTAGATAAATCATCACTATTAATTGCAAATATTTACTTTCCTTATTTATGTTTTCTACTTCTATTATGATTAGGAGTTGGATGCCTATATAAGCACCGGTCATACTTTGTACTAGAAACGGTTTTATGCATTGTGTGGGTCTGGAAGTATTGGCGGAGGCGCCTAGCGGCGACAATGAGTGAGAGAGCGAGCCTCTCCAGGGGGTATATCTTGTCTCTGCCCCGTTCATGCCTCTGCCGGCGTAGAATACTGGGAGCTCCTCCTGGCCCTCTCGTCGTACAATGGCGCAACTTACCGTTGATGGTGATACCGCCAGGTAGATGTACAGTCCCTGCCACTGTACAAGAATGGAAAGAAGTGGGACTGCTGCCAAGTATTCCTTCAAGCTCCGGAATGCCGCTTCACAATCTGGTGATAGGAGCATTTTAATGCGACGTTTTAAGTGTTATTTCCTCATATTTACTTAGTTATTTCCTTAAATAAATCTTTTTAGTTTAGAAAAGTTTCTATTTCCTATTTTTAGAAAATTTCCATTTCTTATTTGTAGAAAGTTTCTATTTTCCGTTTTTAGGAAGTTTCTATTTTTAGTAATAGTTTCTATTTTCAGGTCCTTGGAGCAAACAAGCTTAAATGAGCACAAGAGAGGAAAGATGAGCTAGTCAATGTTGGAGGGAGCTAAGGCAAGACACAAATGGTTGTATAAATGAGCTGAAATGAAGAAATGAAGTTTTCTTTTTTATCAACCAGCTAGGAAACCCTGTTCAGAAAAGGAAACTTTGTCAAAGCAAGACTCCTGAACCAACCAGGAAGCATGATCGAAATAATAAAGGGAAATGACATTGAGAGAAGATTTCTGGAGGCACTAGGAGACTATAAGACTTGAAGATGGCGCAAGGAGGCCCAAGATCCTTCTAGACTATTGTGGATTTCGGCAAAACAATGAAGGCCCATTGGAATTAGGGTTTTTTACGCACAAAGAGATATTTTTGTGGATAATTGTGTTGTTGCCGTGAAAAGGGAGAGAGAATAACGTGAAAATCAAGGATAAATTAAAAGATTACTTTGGAGAAGATTTAGGGAGAGTTTTAAGGAAAGAAGAAGTGTGTGCAACAAGAAAATGTTCAAAACAAGTCGAGATTCATTCCCTACTTTTTCTAAAGATATTGTGGCCGAAATTGGTGAAAAAAATCAGAAAAAAATCCTATATATTTCGACAACAATATATTTTAAGGGATATGGACGTATTGGAGAGTTTTGATTGGTTGGTTGACACCCCAGGGCTTACATGGCTGATTCGGTGCCTATACTAGCGCCTCACGCGTAATACAACACGGTCATCAAGTTTAGGGCAAATAAATTAAGCTCCAAGTATCGTACCCAAGGGAATAGGGAACCCCCACTTAGTTACGGACAACTAAGCACAAATACAAATTATCCTAGCAACAAGTATCCGAAATTGTGATTTTTAATTGTGAAGACTTAAACTAAATTTAAGAACCGAAAATAGAAAATTGCTAAAAATGAAAAATACAATGCTAAAGTAGTTTGTGAAAAATTCAAGACAAGAGAGTGTTGGGTGCTAGGGAGGTTCCTTCACCCAAATCCTATGTGCCGGAAGCTAATCTAATGTAGATGCAAAATTCTTCATTTGACAGTAGTCGTATCCTAGGCGGTTCAAGGCTCAAGGACCATATATTCTCAATTACGGTATTAATGTGCCGTTTCAAGGGTCACACAAACTCAACTAGAGAGAGCAAGAGCCAGTTCAAGGGTCTCTAAGTCGCTCTAGTTGGCATAAAGCTCAAGAATTAGACCACTAAGCGATTCTCCCTCACAATCGCGCGGCGGGTGTAAATCACCATGCTTATAACCCCTACAATACCAAATTGAGGGTTCTAGCTTAGGAATTAGAGGGGGTTAAGCCTCTAACTCCATCCTAGACATGCTCAAAATACATACCCTAGAGTTGACTAGGCTCTTAGACATGCATTTCAACCCAACAAAAATTGATATAAGCATCCAACAAATTAAATTGCATCATGACATTAAAATAGGCATCCTTTACATAAAATTTAGGCTAGGGCACACAACTTTAACCCCCAACAACAAATTTACTCACAACCCATCATTAAACAAACGTCAATATACATAATTTAAAGAGGAACAAAGTGAAGAGAAGTAGGAGTAACAAGAACAAGCCACAAATTGCTATAAAGCAATTATGGGTAGCCTTGATTTATGACTCCCCACTTTTACCCAAATTTAATGGTAATGAAATTCTTGATGCTTGGGCTTTCTCTTTGAAATTTGTGGAGTTGATGAGAAGATATAATCTTAGTGAGATGGATTTTGGTGAGGAAGATCTTGGTGAGGTGAAGAAAAGATGAGAAGAATAAATCTTGGTGAGGAGAAGAAATTGGTGAAGGATGATTTTGGTGAGGTGAAGAAAAGATGAGAAGAAGGAGATATGTGGTGAGGTGAGCTTTCGGTGAAGAGGAAGAGAAAATGGAAATTGGGATGAAAAAAAATGGTGAGATCGTGGTGGTCTCTGGCAGAAAAGGAAGAATGAATGATAATTGGAATAATTAGAAAGGTGAGCTCGTGGTGTGTGTGGCTGGCGTTGCCGAAAAAGAGGAAAGAAAGGATTGGGAAGGCCACGTGGCCACATGAGAGAGGAAGAGAGAAAACAGAAAAGGAAAAGGAAAAGGAAAAGGAAGGGAAGGAATGTAGGGATAGCCATGCTGACGTCAGCAATTTTTTTTCCTTTTCTTTTCCTCAAATTTTTCTTCTTTCTTCTTTCTTCGCCATGCACTTCCACACATACTCTTGGAAGCAATTGAATTCCGCTCCCTTGATGGCATTAACCACGGTTGACCCGCATTGACTATTTCGTCATTTTGTCGGAAACTCCAATTTGCTCCAATTTCGCACCATTTTCTCTCGTTTCAGCAATTCCGCTTATTTTCTACAAAGTAAATAAAAATGGATTAATTACATATTAATTGACAGGAGGATTAGCTTAATTCTAGTGTTTTAGATATAATTACACGCATGTAAATGCGTATAATCAATGCCAGTACATGATTGGTTGAAGTTGTGTGGCATTGTGATGCCCCGGAAATTCGTATTTATTTTTCAAGGATTTTTCGGAATTTAATTAGTGGTTATTGGACGATTTCGTGGCTCGTGGATGGAGCAGAAGTGGTTCGGTCGAATAATTATTCAGGAAGCGTCATTTAGGGGGGCGCAACGGTTGACTTTTTATTCATTGGGATTCTCGGAAAACTTCCTTCACAAAAGTTGTAGAGCGCGCCGATACGAGTTCGTGCACATGCGGAACGCAGAAATCGGAGTTCGAATGAAGAAGTTATGGGCTTCGGAAAAACTTTTCATTTTAGTATAAAAGGACGAATTTTTGGGAAAATTGCAAAAGAGCCCAGATTTCCCAAAAAGGAAACCCGAGCTTTCCTCTTCTCTCCCGAGCCCGTGCGCAGCCTCCATTTTCGCCGGCGTTGTTCTCCCTCCTCCGGCCACCGTTTGCTTCAATTCAAAAGGGGATTTTGCTCGCCTCGACCTCGTCTACAAGTTTGTGGATGTGTTTCATCATGGGTCGAGCTGTGGTGGGCGTGGCAAGGTCGAGAAGAGGCGGTGGAGGAGTTACAGATCCCCTTGATCGGAGTCGGCGATTCTGGCCACCATAGCCGATGGTTCTTGAGGGCTTTTGGAGCCCTGAGGACGTGGATACTTCTCTCAAAGTGGCTTGCATCGATTCAACTCTTGGATGTCGAATTTTGGAATTAAAATTCTAGGGTTTCAATCGGTCATATTTGTTCTAAGGTAAAATTCGATCAATTGGTTTATAATTGGACTTTGTTGTAGTTATGAAAGTTGAAATTGGGGTTGAGATGAAGAACCTTGGTTTTGGAAGTTTTGCCAAATTCAAAGTTTGGTTTGGCGGCAGCGCCGCCACTGTGTTGGTATTTTCTGGAGGTTTCCGACCACCTCAGGAATAGTTTCTGTTCCTGATTTCGATCTACTCGTCGATATGAGCATTTCGATATACAATATGTAATTTTTAGAGATCGTACGAGCATGTTAGGATTTTTACGGTTTCGGACCGTTCAATGTTTCTATCCGTGAGGATTCGAGCTTCCGATCGACTTGTGGTTTGGACATATCGATCGTGGAAGTATTCCAGAGACTTTGGGAGGTCTCAGATGTGGTTCTGCCTCAATTGGTGCCACTTTGGGGATTTTAGTTCAAAACTGGGGTTTCAGACTTAAATCAAATGTAAATCATTACTAAGTTGAAACCGTAAGTGTACTTACATAGGCATTTGCAAGCATAATTAGCTATAATGAGCCACGCTCATGCTACCACTAGTGGTACTAACTCCCGCCAAAGGAGTGACCTACGGGAACACAGCCAAGTAGGCTACCGCCTCAGCCCCCGCTTGCCCCTAGATCACCGCTGACGCGCCTCCACGCGCCGCGCCAAGACAGCATCAGAAGCTCTAGAAGCTGGGGACTGAAGCATATCAGTCCCACATCGAAAACATGGAGAAGATCAGCTCTCTCCTCACCTATAAAAGGTTCTCTCCTCTCTCCTCATTAATCACGCATTTAATACTTACTTACTGTTACTTTGTCAACATAAATACATTGACTAACTTAAGCATCGGAGAAGAGAATACCCCCCAGCGCGGTCTCCCTTTGACGCCCTTTGTATTTTACTTGACAGGTGGCTGGAACTCTGAGTATCATTGATAGCGGTTTGCCCATCGGACCAGCGTTAGTAAAGGTTTAGCTATCACTGAATTTTAAACATTAACAGTATGTATAAGGTACTTGACGAAGTACTTTGGACGGTTATTTTGTGGATTGGTTGCTTTGTGCTATATTGAAGACGCAACTACAGTTTCGAGGTGAGTAATCTCACAAGGTTCATTATGAACGGAATTACCATTATTGTTTTGACGTTAATTGTTTAACTGCAAACTATAGTTGATATTAGTAGGCATTCCTGAGCGAATGACTACGTATATATATATTTACGTGAAATATATATATATATATATATTCTTGTGAATGATGTGTGATTAATAATATGCATGATGATGTTCATATTATTGTTGAAGGCGACTCTTCAGGAAACAATATTGTGGAAAAAGATGTTTTCTAATGTTTGAAAGGTAGTGAATTTGATGTTACATTTTGAGTCAAGCGTGACTCATTTTAAATGTATTGGTCCTTGTACTAAGAGCCACAGATGGTGAGCAGGGATGGGGAAAGCCGAAACTAGATGTTTGTAACGTTTTTAGGTCAGATGCAACTTACTTAACATTTGACTTTGAGACCAGACGGGGTCTGAAATCATATGTCACAGATGGTGACCAAGGAGGGAAATAGGTAATCACCTTCGTGGCTGGACGAGTGGTTACGATTTTAGTAGAGCTATAGTCTGTCTGCCATTATAGTTTATGGGGGTAACAGTCGAGGTTGCTGGAGACTCATAAGTATGTAGTTTAAAGGAGAGTTTCCGAGAGTAGTCTTACTTTATTGTCTAGATGAGACTTAAATTGCTTCTTGATGGTTAAGTTAGGGAATAGAACATTGTCACAACAGTGATTTATGTTATCCTTTCGATGGAAAGGTTATGGAGTGTTAGAAGGAATCATGGTTGCATGGTTTCCTTAAGCTAATATGTGTGAGTTGTTGATTGATGTTCATGAGTGACTCATACGAGCTTTCATAAGTTTACCGGATTTTGTTGTGTGGAAACCCGGTGCACCATTCTATGGTGTAGGGGTTAATCCTGCAGGTCAGGGTAATAGTGGCTGAAGCTGAGGTAGCTTGTTGGCAGCTGAACGTGTAGGAAGCAAATTTTGTTGGCTTTGCCATTGTTATGACTTCCGCTATGCAGTAAGCTCTGAGGAGCATTACGTTTTATTTTGTGATGACAATTTAATTCCTAAGTTGTGTACTATGTGACTCTGTGAAGCGGGTTGATATTTGAAATTGTGGGTTCACGGAATCAATATGTACTTGCTGTAAAGGGAAGATGTCTCAATGTATTTTATATTGATGTCTGAACGATCGCGCATGTGTAATTATGAGATTATATATCGATTTTTATTTCTGTTAAAAATCAAGGGCGTGATAGGCATGAATTAATAATTTTTGGGAAAATAATAGAAGATTCATGAAGCTTGGAGACCAAGTTCGCGTCCCCTATATATACTCCCCCTTCTTTGACGTTTTGAACACTTCCTTTCATTCAGAAAATTCACACAAAAACGTCAAAGCTCTCTCTCCATTCTCTAGTGCAAGTCTGCGTTTTCAAGCAAGGGAGGAAGACGGAAGAAGAAGCAGTCAGCATCCCTCCATAATCCACCTTGAAGCAGTGAGTTTTGAAGCTTACGTCCAAGATTTAATAGTTCAACGTTCAAGTTCTTCATCACCATCTCCATTCACGGTGTAATTCAACATTTTTCTTTGTAACCTCTTTCGGTTTTCCTTGTTTGAATTCGTATAATTTTGTTCTAGTTAACATATAACGTTTAGGGAAAAGTTTTAGCCCAATTTCTATGATTAAATAAAGATTTCGAATTCCATAATTGTGATTCTAAGTTGCTTATGTGAGTTTGTTCGATTGAATTTGCTTGATAGAAATCTTTTATGTGTTTATCTTATTTGAGTCGACACTTATAGGATTTGCATGTAATTGGTGCTAGATTTAAGTAAACAATTCACCTAATAGTTTTGGGAACCTAGATCGAAAGTAGTAAAGGCTTTGGACAAAAATCGAATTCAATTGAAAAAGATTGCAAATGGATGAACTTATTCATACTAGATTGTGCACTTAAGTTGATAACCTTTCTCTATGTGTTTTGCGTTGAACATGTTTTGATTAGCTAGCTTTCTAGACTTTGAATGCATGTTTAATAGGATTGATCTAGGTGCTTTCACTTAGGTTAATTAGTAAAGGAAAGTAAAATATGGAAAATCATTTGCTTCAAATGTTTTACATGATCAACTTCTTTCTCATGACTTAGATGATAAATTATAGGATTCTAATCGAATTTGATGATATGGAATTGGTTTTGATCTTTGTTTCCTACGTTCCACCTTTGTATATGTGTTTTTGTATTTTCTTACTTTTATTTAGTTTAATTTTCGAAACCCTAATGTTAAAACCCCCCTTTAATTTCGTTACTTGTATATATTTTTGTAAATATTATACTTTGTTTTTATTTTAATTCTTTATTTGTTTTACAATGACAGGTGTATCCTCAATCCCCGGTTTTGAATGATCCCTATTTACCGTATACTAACGATGACATTTTCAGGGTTAAATTATACGCTTACTTTTAGCGTATCATCTTGTGTCCAGTCAATTTCTTTCTTGTGGGTCCTCTTCAGAACTTTGAAAAATGGGAGGCACCTGTCAGTGAGTCTGGAGATGAACTGAGAGAGGGCGGTTAGTTTGCCTTGGAGGCTCTGCACGTGCACCTTCCATTCTGGAGCCTTCTTGTTGAGGATGGCTTGCACCTTGTCAGGATTGGCCTATATGCCTCGTTCCCTGACGATGCAACCCAGAAATTTGCTAGCTGTGATGCCAAAGAAACATTTTTCTAGGTTGGGCACATACCATAAGCCAAGAGAATTGCTAATATGATTATGAGGTTTGCCACGTGTCCTCTGGCTTTGATACTTTCGACCAACATGTCGTCCACGTATACCTCTATTATCTTGTCGAGATGCTCAGCGAACATGGCATTCATACCCGCTGATAAGTTGCACCGATGTTCTTCAAACTGAAAGGCATGACATTATAACAGTATAGGCCCTTGTCAATGGTGAAGCGGTGCATTCCTGGTCGCCGGGGTGCATCTTGATCTGATTATAGCAGGAGAAGGCGTCCATCATGCTGAGCAGCTCGTGTCCAGCGGTTGCATCGACAAGTTGATCAATGCGGGGTAGCGAGAAGCTATCCTTTAGACATGCCTTGTTAAGACCTTTGAAGTTAACACACATCCGGCACTTTCTGCTAGGTTTCTTGACCATGACCAGGCGGATGATACCAATGCCATGACCAGGCGGATGATACCAATGCCGCTGCTTGACAGGATAGAAGGATGGTTTGATACTCAACTTGTGTGTGATGATCTCAAGGGAGATGCCCGGCATATCAGCGTAGGACCATGCAAAGACGGCGGTGTTGTCACATAGAAACTGAGTGAGTTTGGCAGCTATCTCTTGGGCTAGCTGAGAGCAAGTTCACCCGTTGGGTCACCAGGTCACCCACTATTCACTGTTTTTTAGTGTTAATTTCACCCTCTGGGTCACGAGCACAGTGTATTTCGTGCCCTGGGTCACCCTGTACATTGTTCTAGGTCACCATGGTGACCTGCACAGTGTATTTCATGCCCTGGGTCACGAGCACAGTGTATTTTGTGACCCAGAGAATGAAAATATACACTAAAAAGCAGTGAATAATAAGTGACCCGATGACCCAACGGGTGAACTTGCTCTGAGCGCCGATGCGGACCGTCCGCTCAGGGTGCTCGTTGAAAATGCTGATAACCCTCAAGGATGTCTCTGGGTTGACAGGCTCCTTTTTGAAATATTTCTCCTCGTCATCCCGAGGATCCTCAAAAATATTGGCTGCTGGTACATTTTTTCCTACCGTTAGGATCTCATGGCGGCGTGTCGACCATGCCACCGTTGTTGAGTAACACTCTCGTGCCAACTGTTGACTTCCTGTCACACAGCCTGTCCCTTTGGGTGTAGGAAACTTCATGAGAAACATGTATCCGGCTATGATGCACTTTAGTTTGTTGAGTGCCGGTTGACCAATGATGGCATTCTATGAACTGAAGCAATGGACAACGATGAACTCCGTATGTATTTCCGCTGTACATGGACTAGCGCCGATGACTAGACGCATGTAGTCAGAACCCAGCGGTTGGGTGACGTCACCAGAGAAACTGAGCAGTGGCTCATGATCCTGGAGTAATTTCCTATGTCGTTGGAGTTAGTTGTAGCAGCCATTCAATATGACGTTGATAGCGGATCCACTGTTGACAAGGACCCTTCCCACTGACCATTTATCGAGCATGGCGTCTATCAACAATGGATCATCGTGGGGTAGATGTACTCCGCGCTCTTCGTCCTCCGAGAAGGTAATGGGTTCCCAACCAGACCTTGGGAGTTTAGCGGATCTCTCATAGCGAATGTTGCAAATTTCTTTGGGGTAGTTAGCGCGTACATAACGCTTTCTTGCCCTATGAGACACGTTGGTGATAGGAGCACCGCCATCCATGGTGTTGATGCAGCGCATGGCCTCAATGTTAGCGACCATAGGCGGTGGTTGGCGCACCTTGAATTGTTCCATCTTACCGTCACGGTACAAAGTCTCAATAGCTGTTTGTAGAGCGTTGCAATTGTTGGTGTTGTGACCACTGTCCTTGTGGTATTTACACCACTTGTCAGTGTTTCATGGTTTTCCCACTCTTGGGTACTTTCTTGGGGGTGGCGGTGGGATCTGGTCTTTACACTGAACGTGTATCTCTTCATACGAGGCTGTGAGGACTGTAAACACTGCGTACAGCTGAGAGGACTTCGTATGTTTGTTACTGTTATCCCCATGGGATGAGTGGTTACCCCTGTTGTAATGCTGGTCCTTTTGCCGCTTGCTTTGGTAGCCACTCTCTCTTCTTATCCGTTGGCGGCGTAGCAGCGGTTTTGTTAGCGGTTTCCTGATGGCTGGAGGAGGGCTGAGTGGACTTTACCTGTGCTGGTGGTGAAGGTAGGGTTTCTCCATATGTGATGAATTATGTCTGTGCATGGATGACGGCTTCGCTCATGACATGGTCATACGCAGTGTTTGGATGGTTGTAATTGAGATGATAGAGAAATGGTCCCTTTAGGAGTCCCTGATTGAAGGCTGCTAATGCCATTGTTTTATCAAGATCGCGGTACTGAGATGCCGCCACTCGCCACCTAGTGACAAATGCCTTCAAAGTTTCCTCTGCCCCCTGATTGACGTTGAACAGTTGAGTTGTGTTGTGATGTCCGGAGGCTAGCAGGATGAACCGAGAAAGGATAGCATTTTGATAGTGTATGGAATGAGTCGATGGATCCCTGTGGGCATTCAAAGAACCAGCTCATTACCTCATTATCTAGCATTTCGCTGAACAAGTGGCAAAGTGTGGCGTCATCAAATCCTTTGTTATTAGTGACTTTTTTGAATGTGTCCAGATGGATGAAGGGATCAGTCATGCCGCCATAATGTGGCATTTTTGGTGTCTTCGCATGTGCTGGTCTGACGACTTACAGGATCCTGGCGGTGAATGCCCTGGCCTGGATGCAAAGAGCGGATTTGGAATTGGCATTAGGGCGCCTACCTTCGCCCAGATTAGCCTTTGCTCTAATTGCTGCATCCTTTCCAGGATTAGGGCGATTGCGTTGCCAGCGGGCCATACCTGGAGATTCCGTTGGACCAGTTCTCACCTGGGGACAGGTGGATTACCTTCAGTTCTAGCCCTAGCTGCCGAGCGGTTGGAATGCTGCTGTGACTCCGCTTCTTGCTCCAACATTAGTCGGGCCAGAGGAGGTGGGCCCATTCCTAACAGTTTGGGTGGGTTCAGTGGCACCTGCATCTGTATGATTGGTACGGGTACCAATCCGCCGGTATTGGGTCGACTACGTCTGGTGCTCCGCGATTACTCTCTCTGCGTTGGGTTAGCGTTTGCCTCTAACACCTTTTTTAGTTCGTCGAATTTTGACATCAGTGTGGCCACCTGCTTTTGGGCCTCAGCCTTCTCTCTGCGCACTTGTTCACGCTCCCTGTTTGCCTTGTGAAGGTCCGTCAATGCCCGTTCATACATGACGGCGAGATCCTGGCCTGGTGGGCGACTGCTGCCCGGTTGGGTCTCCGCTGTAGTTTGAGTCAGCGGGACCTGGGATGAGCCGTGGGGTTCCGTGCTGGGGTTGACCGGAGTGTTGAATAGTGCCCTGTTAACATTAATCGCTGGGTTAATGTTAGCCGTGGGATTGGTGGGATGGGGTTTGGCAGATTGATCCGCTTGCTCCTCAGCGTTTCCCCCGTTACCGTTAGTCATGGTGATTGTTGTGGTGGGATGGCCTTTTGTTCAAGGATTCCCATAGACGGCGCCAATGTTAATGTTTGAGATTCAGCGGTAGCTAAATCTTGGTTAACGCTGGTCCGATGGGCGGATCGCTACTTGTGGTTTTCTCATAACTTCCGTTATCTGTCAAGCAAAATACAAAGGGCTTTAGAGGGAGACCGAGTTGGGCGGTCTTCTCTTCTCCGATGCCTAAGTTAGTCAATGTATTTGTATTGACAGCATAACAGTGAGTAGTAAATGCGTAATTAATGAGGAGAGAACCTTTTATAGGTGGGGAAGAGGCTGACCTCTTCCATGTTTTCGATGTGGGACTAAAGTGCTTTAGTTCCCAGCTTTTGATGTTGTCTTGGTGCGGCGCGTCAGCGGTGATCTGAGGGTGAGCCGGGGCTATGCTGATAGCTTGTATTGCTGTGTTTCCGTAGATCACACCCTTGGTGGTTATTGGTACCGTTGGCGGTAGGATGAGCGTAGCTCATTATAGCTAATTATGCTTGGCAAATGCCTATGTAAGTACAAGGCAAAGTGCCTTACCTAAGTGTAATAGGCGCATTTGGTCGCCATAGCCACCACCGACGTCCCACTATCACCATCACCCACCACCAGCACCTGGTCGCCATAGCCGGCGCTCCTCTAAGCCGGATGCCCCAAGACACAACAAACCCAGCTACCATTAATAGATTGGATATGGAATGATTCATAGATCCAACCCAGAAACAAATAGCCTGCAACCGCCATCTCCGTACAACCACATTGCAAATCACCGCCACGACTCCCGCCTCCTTGTCCTTCTTCAACCCCAAAACAGCAACATCAGCAACATCAGACAGGTTGCCTGACGCCCCTTCCTCCTACCATCCCGAATTGCATGAACAGAACCCGATCTCCCAACCGGTATCAAACTCTCCTGCCACCTGACCCCAATCCCAGCGATCAAAAGTGAAACTGCATCGATCGAGAGAACCATACCCACCCATCAACAACACATGTCCGACGACAACGTCAATGGATACGCCGTAGGACGGAAGCAAGCAGCGTTTTAGCAAGCCCTAGTGCCGCGCGGCTAGAGAGAAAATAATACACTTGAAACAAAAAAAAGCAGTTACTTTCAGAAAAATGGATCTCTATGGTCATGTCAACACTCTAAGATGATCGGGTCTCCACGTTTTTGCCAAGTCATAAAAAAGTAGCTCCTATTTGTGCAATGTCACCACTTAATGATCAAAATTGACGAATTGGCTAACAGTTGGTCTAGACTGATCAAATTGGTAAGTATAGGGGTGTTGCTAATAAAATTAAAAGAGCAGAGAATAAATTCGATTATAAGGCGATAAACAGAATTTAGTCCATTTTTAAAATAAAAAATATATATATAAAGGGCAGTAAGCTAAATATAGTCCCCTTTTAAAATACAAAAAAAAAAAGAAGCTTGTAGATTCTTAAATGAATACACCCCCCTTAGATTAGGATTGATTACTTTCCCTTATGTCCATGGACATATATAATACTATATAAATCTCCTTAAGAGATAAATAGAAATATCACATCATTCCCAAATACTGTTTGCCAGAAAATTGATGGTATTTCCATAGACGACAAAAGAATTATCATATAAATTAAGACTTGAGGTTAACTTCCACGTCATCCGATCCAGCAAAAAAAAAAAAAAAACACTAGCTAGCATAACAAAAACTAAGAAAAAGACAAGAGAAATTGGCAATGGATGATAGTACTAATAAAAAAGTGGGTGTCATTTGTGTCACTTCACCATTGAACGGTCAAAATTGACAGATTGGCTAACAGTTGGACTAGACTAATCAAATTGATAAGAATAGCAGTTTGTAGATGAAATTAAAACGGCAGAGGCTAACATGATTTTCAGGTTTAATTACAGGACAGTAAACAGAAATTAGTCCCCTTTTAAAATATAAAAAAAATTCTACAAGGCTGTAAACTGAATTCAGTCTACTTTTAAAATACAAAAAAATCTTATAGACTCTTAAATGAATACATCCCCCTTAGATTAAGATTAATTACTTTCTCTTATGTACATGGACATAATGCAATAATACTATATAAATCTCCTTGAGAGATTAATAGAAATATCACATTATTCCCTAATACTGTTTGCTAAGAAATTGAAGGCATTTCCATATATGGAGAAGAATCACCCTATAAATTAAGGCTTGAGGTTAATTTCCACTTCATCCAGCAACAAAAAAAACTAGCTAGCATAACCAAAACCAATAAAAAGAGAAGATAGCTTAGCAATGGAGGCTAGTACTAATATTGTGTTGAGATGTGTGAGTTTCCTAGGCATGCTTGTGCTTTCATTAGCAGTAGCCCCAGCTCCTCAAGAATCTGTTGTTATTCCAAACACAAGTACTCGAAAGTGTGCCGAAAGGTGTGCCATCTCTTGCGTTGTAAGCATAGAGGAACCGCCGTAGTATATGCATCATGTGTGGGCTTTTGCATGCTCGCTTGCAAGATTGTGCCAACTTCCAATGTTGCCTATGGTTGTACTCGTAATTGTGTGAGCTCTATAAGCAAAGTCATAAACACCATTACCAAACCCTCCATTTCTGGTACCTATACTTTCACTTAAGTTATCTATTTCTCATTCATAATTTCACTGTGCTTCCAATTATTTACGATATGATTGTTTGTCATGTAGACTACAAGCTATGCAGAAGGCTATGTTGATTCTTGCTACTACAACTGCTCCAAGAATAATAAACTTCATTAGATGGCTATGTTGATTCTTGCTACTACAACTGCTCTAAGAATAATAAACTTCATTAGATAAATCATCACGGTTAATAGTAGAAATTTACTTTCCTAATTTATGTTTTCTACTTCTATTATGATTAAGACTTGTATGCCTATATAAGCACCGATCATGCTTTGTACTAGGGGCAGTTTTATCATATCAATAATGAGTGTTAAATCGCCATTTTCTTACTTTTATGGGTTATAGGCAGTTTTATTGAGGGCCAATAATGAGTGCAAGATCACCATTTACAAATTGAACACAACAATCTCATATACCCAAATTTGCATAATGCAAGAGGAAGCTTTAGTTCCTAAATGATATGAAAATGTCAATAATCACCATACAACAATAAAATAATATAACATTTGCATCTACTCAATCTAAAATTACAAAACTCGAAATAAAACTAATTTCCGAACACATACCAAAACAAAATTTTTGCTCTAGTTGATACCCAATAACCAAAATCTCAACATATTAGCCAACAAATGGAAAACTCCATGTCGCCAAATCTGGGTACGAGATGCAACATATTTGTGCAATGTCACCACTTAATGGTTAAAATTGATGAATTGGCTAACGGTTGGACTAGACTGATCAAATTGGCAAGTATATGGGTGTTGTTGATGAAATTAAAAGAGCAGAAAGATAAGTGATTTTCGAGTAAAATATAGCTATACAGGGTGGTTAACGGAATTTAATCCCATTTTAAAATACAAAAAAAATATATATAGGGCGGTAAGCTGAATATAGTCCCTTTTAAAAATATTTTAAAAAAAAATCTTGTAAACTCTTAAATAGTTAAATGAATACATTCCCTTTAGATTAGGATTGACTACTTTTCCTTATGTACATGGGCATAATACTGTATAAATCTCCTTAAGAGATGAATAGAATATTATCATTCTCATACTGTTGCTAGGAAATTGATGGCATTTCCATGGATGACAAATGAAACACTCTATAAATTAAGACTTGAGGTTAACTTCCACTTCATCCAGCAACAAAGAAAATCAAGCTAGCATAACCAAAACTAATATATAGAGAAGAGAGCTTAGAAATGGAGGCTAGTACAAATAAAAGAGTGGATCCCATTTGTGCCACGTCACTACCTAACGGTCAAAATTGATTGATTGGTTAACTGTTAGACGACTGATGAACATTGGTTAGTAAGGGTGTTGCTAATGAAATTAAAAGAGCATGGACTAACATAATTATCGGGTATAAGTAATTCAATATAGGGTAGGAAACGAAATTTTGTCCACTATTAGAATATAAAAAAATTTACCGGGTGGTAAATTGAATTTAATCCGCCTTTTTTTTTTCTTTTAAAAAAAAAGGTATCTTGTAGACTCTTAGATTAGGATTGATTACTTTCCCTTATGTACATGAACGGAATACTATATAAATCTTCTTAAGAGATGAATAGAAATAACACATTATTCTCAATTATGTATGCTAGGAAATTGATAGCATTTCCATTGATGGCAAAAAAATCACTCCGTAAATTAAGGCTTAGTTAACTTCCACCACATCCAGCAACAAAGAAAACTAGCTAGCATAACCAAAACTAATAAAAATAGTATAAATATGGGCGGTAAATGAATTTTAGTCACCTATTAAAATATTAAAAAATCTACCGGGTGTGTAAAACTGGATTTAGTCCTCTTTAAAATACAAAAAAAAAATGTCTTATTGACTCTTAAATGAATACATCCCCCTAGATTAGAATTAATTATTTTCGCTTATTAACGTGGACGTAATACTGTGTGTGTGTTTCCTTAAGAGATGAATACAAATATCACATTATTTTCAAATACTGTTTGCTAGGAAATTGTTAGCATTTCCGTAGATGGCAAAAATATCACCCTATAAATTAAGGCTTGAAGTTAACTTCCACTTCATTCAGCAATAAAAAAAAATTAGCTAGCATTACCAAAACCAAGGAAAAGAAGAGAGCTTAGCAATTGAGGCTAGTACTAATATTGTGTTGAGATGTGTGGGTCTGCTAGGCATGCATGTGCTTTCATTAGCAGTGGCCCCAGCTCCTGAAGAATATGTTGTTATTCCAAACACAAGTACTCTAAAATGTGTCGAGAAGTGTGCCATATCTTGCACTGCAAGTGTAATCGAATCCCGAGCATATGCAGAGTGCGTGGGCTTTTGCAGGATTGCTTGCAAGATTGTGCCAACTTCTAGCATTGCCTATGGTTGTACTCGTAATTGTGTGAGTTCTATCAGCAAAGTCATAAACAGCGTTACCAAACCCTCCATTTCTGGTACCTATACTTTCACTTAAGTTATCTATTGGATTATCTTCAGTTTACCCCCCTGAGGTTTGCGAGTGTCATCATTTCACCCCCCAAACTCTCAATTTCACTTTTTTACCCCCTGAACTTTTCAATTTCAATCAGCCGTGTCCAATTTCTCATATTCCGTCCAAATTGGACGTTAACTTTGACCTTTGAGGGCTAAAATGGTCATTTCAAGACCAAAAAAATAAATAAATAAATTTTAAAAAATCATTTATTTATTTATTTATTCTGTTTCTTCGTTTTTTTTTGTCTTCAACCTATACACCACAAGTTATAATAGGTTTATAAAAACAAAAAAATACTATAGGTAGTTGAAAGCCGCTTGCTGGTCTACGATATTTATGATATATCTCCGATAAAGTGAAGAATTTTAGGATATATCCCCAATAAAGTGAAGAAATATCTGTAAAAAATAATTTTACACTTTATCTGTAAATAAACATCTGTATTTCCCCAATAAAGTGAAGAAATATCTGTGTAAAATCTTTTTTGGTCTACGATATTTGTGATATATCTCCAATAAAGTGAAGACTTTTAGGATATATCCCCAATAAAGTGAATAAATATCTGTAAAAAATGATTTTACACCTTATCTGTAAATATCTGTATATCCCCAATAAAGTGAATAAATATCTGTGTAAAATCATTTTTCACAGATATTTATTTACAGATAAAGTGTAAAATTATTTTTTACAGATATTTCTTCACTTTATTGGGGATATATCCTAAAATTCTTCACTTTATCAGAGATATATCACAAATATTGTAGACCAGGAAGTGTGTAAAATCATTATAGATATTTATTTACAGATAAAGTGTAAAATTATTTTTTTACATATATTTCTTCACTTTATTGGGGATATATCCTAAAATTCTTCACTTTATCAGAGATATATCACAATATCGTAGACCAGCGAGCGACTTCAACCACCTAGAGTATTTTTTTTTGTTTTTTTATAAACCTATTATAACTTGTGGTGTATAGGTTGAAGACAAAATTAAAAATTAAAAAAAAAAATAATTAAAAACAGAAAAAAAGAAGAAGATTTATTTATTATTTATTTATTTATCTTGAAATGACCATTTTAGCCCCAAATGTCAGAGTTAACGTCCAATTAGACGGAAAATGAGAAATTTGACACGGCTGATTGAAATTGGAAAGTTCAGGGGGTAAAAAGTGAAATTGAGAGTTTGGGGGGTGAAATGATGACACCCCCAAACCTCAGGGGGGTAAACTGAAATTAATCCTTATCTATTTCTCATTCATAATTTCACTGTGCTTCCAATTGTTTACGATATGATTGTTTGTCATGTAGATACTACAAGCTATGCAGAAAGCTATGTTGATTCTTGCTACTACAAGTGCTCCAAGAATAATAAATTTCATTAGATAAATCATCACTATTAATTGCAAATATTTACTTTCCTTATTTATGTTTTCTACTTCTATTATGATTAGGAGTTGGATGCCTATATAAGCACCGGTCATACTTTGTACTAGAAACGGTTTTATGCATTGTGTGGGTCTGGAAGTATTGGCGGAGGCGCCTAGCGGCGACAATGAGTGAGAGAGCGAGCCTCTCCAGGGGGTATATCTTGTCTCTGCCCCGTTCATGCCTCTGCCGGCGTAGAATACTGGGAGCTCCTCCTGGCCCTCTCGTCGTACAATGGCGCAACTTACCGTTGATGGTGATACCGCCAGGTAGATGTACAGTCCCTGCCACTGTACAAGAATGGAAAGAAGTGGGACTGCTGCCAAGTATTCCTTCAAGCTCCGGAATGCCGCTTCACAATCTGGTGATAGGAGCATTTTAATGCGACGTTTTAAGTGTTATTTCCTCATATTTACTTAGTTATTTTACTTAAATAAATCTTTTTAGTTTAGAAAAGTTTCTATTTCCTATTTTAGAAAATTTCCATTTCTTATTTGTAGAAAGTTTCTATTTTCCGTTTTTAGGAAGTTTCTATTTTTAGTAATAGTTTCTATTTTCAGGTCCTTGGAGCAAACAAGCTTAAATGAGCACAAGAGAGGAAAGATGAGCTAGTCAATGTTGGAGTGAGCTAAGGCAAGACACAAATGGTTGTATAAATGAGCTGAAATGAAGAAATGAAGTTTTCTTTTTTATCAACCAGCTAGGAAACCCTGTTCAGAAAAGGAAACTTTGTCAAAGCAAGACTCCTGAACCAACCAGGAAGCATGATCGAAATAATAAGGGAAATGACATTGAGAGAAGATTTCTGGAGGCACTAGGAGACTATAAGACTTGAAGATGACGCAAGGAGGCCCAAGATCCTTCTAGACTATTGTGGATTTCGGCAAAACAATGAAGGCCCATTGGAATTAGGGTTTTTTACGCACAAAGAGATATTTTTTGTGGATAATTGTGTTGTTGCCGTGAAAAGGGGAGAGAGAATAACGTGAAAATCAAGGATAAATTAAAAGATTACTTTGGAGAAGATTTAGGAGAGTTTTAAGGAAAGAAGAAGTGTGTGCAACAAGAAAATGTTCAAAACAAGTCGAGATTCATTCCCTACTTTTTCTAAAGATATTGTGGCCGAAATTGGTGAAAAAAATCAGAAAAAAATCCTATATATTTCGACAACAATATATTTTAAGGGATATGGACGTATTGGAGAGTTTTGATTGGTTGGTTGACACCCCAGGGCTTACTTGGCTGATTCGGTGCCTATACTAGCGCCTCACGCGTAATACAACACGGTCATCAAGTTTAGGGCAAATAAATTAAGCTCCAAGTATCGTACCCAAGGGAATAGGGAACCCCCACTTAGTTACGGACAACTAAGCACAAATACAAATTATCCTAGCAACAAGTATCCGAAATTGTGATTTTTAATTGTGAAGACTTAAACTAAATTTAAGAACCGAAAATAGAAAATTGCTAAAAATGAAAAATACAATGCTAAAGTAGTTTGTGAAAAATTCAAGACAAGAGAGTGTTGGGTGCTAGGGAGGTTCTTCACCCAAATCCTTTGTGCCGGAAGCTAATCTAATGTAGATGCAAAATTCTTCATTTGACAGTAGTCGTATCCTAGGCGGTTCAAGGCTCAAGGACCATATATTCTCAATTACGGTATTAATGTGCCGTTTCAAGGGTCACACAAACTCAACTAGAGAGAGCAAGAGCCAGTTCAAGGGTCTCTAAGTCGCTCTAGTTGGCATAAAGCTCAAGAATTAGACCACTAAGCGATTCTCCCTCACAATCACGCGGCGGGTGTAAATCACCATGCTTATAACCCCTACAATACCAAATTGAGGGTTCTAGATTAGGAATTAGAGGGGGTTAAGCCTCTAACTCCATCCTAGACATGCTCAAAATACATACCCTAGAGTTGACTAGGCTCTTAGACATGCATTTCAACCCAACAAAAATTGATATAAGCATCAACAAATTAAATTGCATCATGACATTAAAATAGGCATCCTTTACATAAAATTTAGGCTAGGGCACACAACTTTAACCCCCAACAACAAATTTACTCACAACCCATCATTAAACAAACGTCAATATACATAATTTAAAGAGGAACAAAGTGAAGAGAAGTAGGAGTAACAAGAACAAGCCCACAAATTGCTATAAAGCATTATGGGTAGCCTTGATTTATGACTCCCCACTTTTACCCAAATTTAATGGTAATGAAATTCTTGATGCTTGGCTTTCTCTTTGAAATTTGTGGAGTTGATGGAAGATATCTTAGTGAGATGGATTTGGTGAGGGATCTTGGTGAGGTGAAGAAAAGATGAGAAGAATAAATCTTGGTGAGGAGAAGAAATTGGTGAAGTGAAGGATGATTTTGGTGAGGTGAAGAAAAGATGAGAAGAAGGAGATATGTTGAGGTGAGCTTCGGTGAAGAGGAAGAGAAAATGGAAATTGGGATGAAAAAAAAATGGTGAGATCGTGGTGGTCTCTGGCAGAAAAGGAAGAATGAATGATAATTGGAATAATTAGAAAGGTGAGCTCGTGTGTTGGTGGCTGGCGTGCCGAAAAAGAGGAAAGAAAGGATTGGGAAGGCCATGTGGCCACATGAGAGAGGAAGAGAGAAAACAGAAAAGGAAAAGGAAAAGGAAAAGGAAGGGAAGGAATGTAGGGATAGCCATGCTGACGCAGCAATTTTTTTCCTTTTCTTTTCCTCAAATTTTTCTTCTTTCTTCTTTCTTCGCCATGCACTTCCACACATACTCTTGGAAGCAATTGAATTCCGCTCCCTTGATGGCATTAACCACGGTTGACCCGCATTGACTATTTCGTCATTTTGTCGGAAACTCCAATTTGCTCCAATTTCGCACCATTTTCTCTCGTTTCAGCAATTCCGCTTATTTTCTACAAAGTAAATAAAAATGGATTAATTACATATTAATTGACAGGAGGATAGCTTAATTCTAGTGTTTTAGATATAATTACACGCATGTAAATGCGTATAATCAATGCCAGTACATGATTGGTTGAAGTTGTGTGGCATTGTGATGCCCCGGAAATTCGTATTTATTTTTCAAGGATTTTTCGGAATTTAATTAGTGGTTATTGGACGATTTCGTGGCTCGTGGATGGAGCAGAAGTGGTTCGGTCGAATAATTATTCAGGAAGCGTCATTTAGGGGGGCGCAACGGTTGACTTTTTATTCATTGGGATTCTCGGAAAACTTCCTTCACAAAAGTTGTAGAGCGCGCCGATACGAGTTCGTGCACATGCGGAACGCAGAAATCGGAGTTCGAATGAAGAAGTTATGGGCTTCGGAAAAACTTTTCATTTTAGTATAAAAGGACGAATTTTTGGGAAAATTGCAAAAGAGCCCAGATTTCCCAAAAAGGAAACCCGAGCTTTCCTCTTCTCTCCCGAGCCCGTGCGCAGCCTCCATTTTCGCCGGCGTTGTTCTCCCTCCTCCGGCCACTGTTTGCTTCAATTCAAAAGGGGATTTTGCTCGCCTCGACCTCGTCTACAAGTTTGTGGATGTGTTTCATCATGGGTCGAGCTGTGGTGGGCGAGGCAAGGTCGAGAAGAGGCCGTGGAGGAGTTACAGATCCCCTTGATCGGAGTCGGCGATTCCGACCACCATAGCCGATGGTTCTTGAGGGCTTTTGGAGCCCTGAGGATGTGGATACTTCTCTCAAAGTGGCTTGCATCGATTCAACTCTTGGATGTCGAATTTTGGAATTAAAATTCTAGGGTTTCAATCGGTCATATTTGTTCTAAGGTAAAATTCGATCAATTGGTTTATAATTGGACTTTGTTGTAGTTATGAAAGTTGAAATTGGGGTTGAGATGAAGAACCTTGGTTTTGGAAGTTTTGCCAAATTCAAAGTTTGGTTTGGCGGCGGCGCCGCCACTGTGTTGGTGTTTTCTGGAGGTTTCCGACCACCTCAGGAATAGTTTCTGTTCCTGATTTCGATCTACTCGTCGATATGAGCATTTCGATATACAATATGTAATTTTTAGAGATCGTACGAGCATGTTAGGATTTTTACGGTTTCGGACCGTTCAATGTTTCTATCCGTGAGGATTCGAGCTTCCGATCGACTTGTGGTTTGGACATATCGATCGTGGAAGTATTCCAGAGACTTTGGGAGGTCTCAGATGTGGTTCTGCCTCAATTGGCGCCACTTTGGGGATTTTAGTTCAAAACTGGGTTTTCAGACTTAAATCAAATGTAAATCATTACTAAGTTGAAACCGTAAGTGTACTTACATAGGCATTTGCAAGCATAATTAGCTATAATGAGCCACGCTCATGCTACCACTAGTGGTACTAACTCCCGCCAAAGGAGTGACCTACGGAACACAGCCAGTGGCTACGCCTCAGCCCCCGCTTGCCCCTAGATCACCGCTGACGCGCCTCCACGCGCCGCGCCAAGACAGCATCAGAAGCTCTAGAAGCTGGGGACTGAAGCATATCAGTCCCACATCGAAAACATGGAGAAGATCAGCTCTCTCCTCACCTATAAAAGGTTCTCTCCTCTCTCCTCATTAATCACGCATTTAATACTTTACTTACTGTTACTTTGTCAACATAAATACATTGACTAACTTAAGCATCGGAGAAGAGAATACCCCCAGCGCGGTCTCCCTTTGACGCCCTTTGTATTTTACTTGACAGGTGGCTGGAACTCTGAGTATCATTGATAGCGGTTTGCCCATCGGACCAGCGTTAGTAAAGGTTTAGCTATCACTGAATTTTAAACATTAACAGTATGTATAAGGTACTTGACGAAGTACTTGGACGGTTATTTTGTGGATTGGTTGCTTTGTGCTATATTGAAGACGCAACTACAGTTTCGCGGGTGAGTAATCTCACAAGGTTCATTATGAACGGAATTACCATTATTGTTTTGACGTTAATTGTTTAACTGCAAACTATAGTTGATTAGTAGGCATTCCTGAGCGAATGACTACGTATATATATATTTACGTGAAATATATATAACTCAGCAATCCGCTGCTTAGAGGCGGCCATCTCAGCCTTCAACGAGTCCCGCTCCTTCTCTAGCTTGGCCTTCTCGCCATGAAGGTACTTCACCTGCCCGGAAAGATTACTAACCTCCTCCTTCAGGTGAGTATCCTCCTCACTGGCGTCGATGGCGTACACATTAAAGAGTGCCTGCAGATACACCGATTAAAAGGAATAACAAAACAAAAAGAGGTATGTAGTGAAAATAAAGCTAGGCATACCCGCATCATCGATTCCCGGGCGAGACGGCGATTCTCCTGGGGAGTATTATCTTTGGCTCGAACCCGGTCGAGGTCGATATCCTTCAGATCCCCAAGCATGGACCGCACGAACTTTTCATCAGCGACCCCGTATTCGTTCAGCAGCTGCTTGATGGGCTTCTTAGGGATTACCGGAACGGCGGGAGATAACAGACCAAGGGAAGGTGACGGCCCTGATCCCGGGTGATCTTTCTTTTGCCTCTTCGCACCGGCACCCTGGACATCCAGCCAGTGTACGTCACCTCCTTATCAGTTCACGCCGGTGCTTGTGGGATCTCTTCTTCTCACCGGGGAGTAGCGCCTCATCGCTCCCAGTAGAGCGAGAAGAGATAGGCACAGAGGCCGGTACTTTTCCCATGCCGGTGTCATCAATCATAATTACGTCCGCCATGGAGGCTGCACGGGGTGGGCCACAGGAGCGTCGGGATCAGGTTCACCGTATCCCTCATCAGTTATCTCTAAAAGCGTCTCTTCAATGGACCGACTCGTGCCTTTCGACCCCAGGTCGACGTCGATGTGCAGGGCATCTTCTCCCTGGCTCATCAGCATGTCCATCAGTTGAGCGTCATCCATCTTGTCCTCCTCCTTGCCTTTCCGGGGTTTCCTCTTCGGGGCTTTCACTGCAACCAGTTCAAAGATTAGTCGAAAGTGAAAGGACAAGTCCCTACATATTAGATAAAAATATATATATATATATATATATAAATAACACTACATATTAGTATAATAGGTCCCTTACCGGGGAGCCACCCTAACCTTAGCCTAAAGAGTATAGAGTGTCGGATGAATCTATAAGAGCTCCTCTCTTTCTCCGACCACACGGCATATACCCGGGCTATCCTCTTCTTCTCCACTTCGGATAGCGTATAGGACTGATCCCCGATAGCTTGAAAGGTACCGGTCAGCTGCCACTTCTTATTTTTTATCTGCCACCGCCCACCAGCTAGGAACACTTTGTTCCTCCACCTTTTGCTCATCGAGGTAGGCATATCGGTAACTAGCGGCTCGTAATCCCTAGCGGCNATATTATATATTCTTGTGAATGATGTGTGATTAATAATATGCATGATGATGTTCATATTATTGTTGAAGGCGACTCTTCAGGAAACAATATTGTGGAAAAAGATGTTTTCTAATGTTTGAAAGGTAGTGAATTTGATGTTACATTTTGAGTCAAGCGTGACTCATTTTAAATGTATTGGTCCTTGTACTAAGAGCCACAGATGGTGAGCAGGGATGGGGAAAGCCGAAACTAGATGTTTGTAACGTTTTTAGGTCAGATGCAACTTACTTAACATTTGACTTTGAGACCAGACGGGGTCTGAAATCATATGTCACAGATGGTGACCAAGGAGGAAATAGGTAATCACCTTCGTGGCTGGACGAGTGGTTACGATTTTAGTAGAGCTATAGTCTGTCTGCCATTATAGTTTATGGGGGTAACAGTCGAGGTTGCTGGAGACTCATAAGTATGTAGTTTAAAGGAGAGTTTCCGAGAGTAGTCTTACTTTATTGTCTAGATGAGACTTAAATTGCTTCTTGATGGTTAAGTTAGGGAATAGAACATTGTCACAACAGTGATTTATGTTATCCTTTCGATGGAAAGGTTATGGAGTGTTAGAAGGAATCATGGTTGCATGGTTTCCTTAAGCTAATATGTGTGAGTTGTTGATTGATGTTCATGAGTGACTCATACGAGCTTTCATAAGTTTACCGGATTTTGTTGTGTGGAAACCCGGTGCACCATTCTATGGTGTAGGGGTTAATCCTGCAGGTCAGGGTAATAGTGGCTGAAGCTGAGGTAGCTTGTTGGCAGCTGAACGTGTAGGAAGCAAATTTTGTTGGCTTTGCCATTGTTATGACTTCCGCTATGCAGTAAGCTCTGAGGAGCATTACGTTTTATTTTGTGATGACAATTTAATTCCTAAGTTGTGTACTATGTGACTCTGTGAAGCGGGTTGATATTTGAAATTGTGGGTTCACGGAATCAATATGTACTTGCTGTAAAGGGAAGATGTCTCAATGTATTTTATATTGATGTCTGAACGATCGCGCATGTGTAATTATGAGATTATATATCGATTTTTATTTCTGTTAAAAATCAAGGGCGTGATAGGCATGAATTAATAATTTTTGGGAAAATAATAGAAGATTCATGAAGCTTGGAGACCAAGTTCGCGTCCCCTATATATACTCCCCCTTCTTTGACGTTTTGAACACTTCCTTTCATTCAGAAAATTCACACAAAAACGTCAAAGCTCTCTCTCCATTCTCTAGTGCAAGTCTGCGTTTTCAAGCAAGGGAGGAAGACGGAAGAAGAAGCAGTCAGCATCCCTCCATAATCCACCTTGAAGCAGTGAGTTTTGAAGCTTACGTCCAAGATTTAATAGTTCAACGTTCAAGTTCTTCATCACCATCTCCATTCACGGTGTAATTCAACATTTTTCTTTGTAACCTCTTTCGGTTTTCCTTGTTTGAATTCGTATAATTTTGTTCTAGTTAACATATAACGTTTAGGGAAAAGTTTTAGCCCAATTTCTATGATTAAATAAAGATTTCGAATTCCATAATTGTGATTCTAAGTTGCTTATGTGAGTTTGTTCGATTGAATTTGCTTGATAGAAATCTTTTATGTGTTTATCTTATTTGAGTCGACACTTATAGGATTTGCATGTAATTTGAGTCCCACATCGAGGAGAGGGAAGACTCCATCCCCACACTTGAGTATAAAGATCATGGCACAACCACCTTTGAAGGGTAAGGACCCCTTTATCTACAATCTAATCTACATAACTATCAGTTTCTCACTCAGGCATCGGAGAGGTACAAACCGTCCGGTACGATTTATCCCTCTAACGTTGTATTCTTGATACAGGATTTAGGAACCGATCGGTGCCCCAGTCGGTATAGCATTCTGTGTGAGGTACCCGGAGAAAGCCACCAGAAACATTGGCGCGCCAGATAGGGGTACCAGATATGAATGAGCCGGAGGTGACAGGAGAGAGAAGTGTCGCCCGGGCACTTGTATTCTCCCCGGGAACTTCATCAGCAGAGACGCCGGCTGTTCGGGAGGAAATGCATGGTCTCAGATCCTTGAACCCAATAGTCCCGGATCAGGTGACTCCGGTATCAGAGTTAGAGTCTATGCGAGCTGAGATCGCAGCCTTCAAAGAGCAGTCCAGGATCGATCGGGAACAGCGAAGTATCGATAGGGAAACAAACTGCCTCACGCAACAGAGAATGCAGGATTTGGAAGATGAAAATACGGCACTGGCCCGGGCACTAGACAGGAGGCACCAGCACAACGAGGCACTTACTCAGGCCCTGGCTAGAGCATCCCAGCTAGCAGACCTGAACGCTGCCCCGATAACAGAACTACCAACACCGCACCAGCACCTCCCACGGAGGGCAGCCAGAGGTTAATCCAAGTACCGGTAGACTTATTTCCGGAAAGCTTGAGGCATCTACCACCACCACCGTTACCACAGCCAGTTCACGGTATCACGCCGGTACCTGACGCAAACACGGCATTACTCGTACAAATGAGCAACTCCTTGCATGCCCTGCAAGCAAGGGTACAGGCCACGGAAAATAGAGACACCTGGAGAGCTATGAACAGTTACGAGGACCGCCCGGGGCCTTTCACCCAACAGGTTAGGGGAGCCATTCGAGCGAATACATCGAAACCATTGAAAATTGACTATACGGGAGTTGGAGATCCCTACCAACATCTACAGGCTTTCCGATCGCAAACAAACGCCAAGGGATATACGGACGAAGTGTGTTGTAACATGTTCCAGGAAACCCTGTCAGGGGAGGCTTTAAGTTGGTTCTACGAACTGCCGGTCGGTTATGTAGGGAATTTTAAGGAGTTGGCTGACAAATTTGTCGCTCGATTCATCTTGCGCACTGATGGGATACACACACCGAAGGGCCTACTGAAGGTCCAGCAAGGAGAAGATGAAACCCTGAAGTCTTTTGTAAATCGATGGCAAGCAGCTACCGCTAAGTGCCGGGACCTCAACAAGGAACTAGCTGAGCTGGCTTTCAGGAGGGGCCTGAGAAGAGGAGAATTTCTCTACGGGATCAACCATAATCCTCCAGCTAGTTACGACGAACTGATGGCCACTGCCATCAGACATGCTCAGGCCGAATTCGAAACATACGGAGACACGCCCAGACTAGAGCTAAGATTTCCCACACCGACTACGACGATTAGGGATGAGCCACGAAAGAGGGAGTGGGTCCATAGTCATGATAGGTCACCCCATACCTCGAATAAAAGAGGCAAGGAATTCTGGTCCAAGTCAGACAGTTACGGGAGCACCCACCCTACCCGGGAGCAAAGAGCACAGCAGGGTCTAAGGACACCACCACCACCCCGGTATGAGGTGTTCACAATCCTGAACGCTTCATACGAGACTATATGGAACGAAAACAGGGATGAGATACTGGGACCTCCCCCAAGGAAATTCCCGAAGAGCAAACTTACCCAGCAGGATACCGGAAAATTCTGCACTTACCACGAGGATGCCGGACACAATACCAATCTGTGTGTTGCTTTAAAAAATACAATCGAGTCCCTAATCCAGAGGGGCAAGCTCCAACGATACCTACCTGCTAAGGAGATAGGAGCGGTCGACGTATATGGCCAGATATTCACGATCCACGGTGGGGGTCCGAAAGAGTCGCCAGCCCAAGGCAAGAAAAGAAATTCTAGTTTCGATCGTCAAGAAGTTTTCAACTTCCACAAAGCCCCACAGCAAAATAGTGGCACCAAGTGGACATTGGTGACATTCCTGCAGGAGGAGGAAGCCGATCTGAGGATGCCCCATGATGATCCCTTCCTAATCACACTCCAAATGGACCACTACATAATGTCCAGGGTGCTCATAGACACCGGGGACTCGGTTAGCGTACTATTTCGCGATGCATACAAGGCTTTGAATCGAGGAAGAGCCAAACTGTCACAGGATAATGAGCCCCTCATTAGTTTTTCAGGAGACATCGTCCAACCACTCGGATCAGATTACCTGTCGATCACGATAGGTGAAAGTCCAAATTGTTCGACCATCAAAACAGAGTTCATCATAGTGGACTGCGTCTCGTCCTATAATTATCCTGGGCCGGCCGGCACTTTGGCGTCTGAAAACCTTCATCGCAGGTCACATGTTGATAATGAAAGTACCGACCCGGCCGGAACGGCAACGATCCGGGGTGATCAGGCCGCTGCAAGGAAATGCTATTCTCTAACTGTATCCCGCAGTAAAGGAAAGGCTGAAATGTTGCACGTAGATACTAACCCTCTGTCGGACAGATACGAGGATCCCAGGGCCGATACCGACCCGGACGAAGAACAGCCCGGTGCCGTAGAAGACATTGAAGAGGTAGTGTTGTCAGAGAAGTACCCGGACAGAACCGTCAGGATTGGTACAAGACTGTCTCCAGTTGTCAGGGAAGGATTAATCTCGTTTCTCCGCGCTAACACATCCGCGTTCGCCTGGTCCTATGAGGACATGCCCGGAATACCGCCAGAAGTAGCCACGCACAACCTTAGTATCGTTCCTTACTCAACACCGGTAAGACAAAAGCGAAGGGCCTTCACACACGATAAGTACCGGGCTATTCAGGTTGAGATAAAGAAGTTGATCTCCATCAACTTTGTCAGGGAGGTAACATACCCCCGGTGGTTAGCCAATGTGGTAATGGTACCAAAGAAATCCCCTGGAACATGGCGCATGTGTGTCGACTACACAAACCTCAATCGGGCATGCCCTAAAGATAGCTTCCCGCTCCCGAGAATTGATCAATTGATCGATTCCACCGCTGGGTACCGGTTACTCAGCTTCATGGATGCATTTAGCGGGTACAACCAGATTCGAATGAACCCGGCAGACGAGGAGCATACTGCCTTCACTACAGACAAAGGTCTCTATTGCTACCAGGTCATGCCTTTCGGGTTAAAGAATGTAGGTGCCACCTATCAACGACTCGTCAACTCCATGTTTGAGGAAGTTATCGGTACTATCATGGAAGTCTACGTGGACGACATGCTGGTAAAAAGTTCAACTCAGGAGGATCATGTAGCCAACTTGTCAATCGTCTTCACCATCATATTGCGCAACGGGATGCGGCTTAACCCACAGAAGTGCATCTTTGGGTCGAGGTCGGAAAATTCCTCGGGTACATCATCAGCCACAGGGGAATCGAAGCCAATCCAAAGAAAGTGTAGGCTATAATTGACATGGTATCCCCAACCTACCGGAACGAGGTCCAGTCTCTTGTAGGCAAGGTGGCCGCCCTGTCAAGATTCATCTCCAGGTTGACGGACAAGTGTACCCCTTTCTTCAAATTGCTAAAAACCCAACACGTCGAGGTAATAGCTGGACAGCGGAACACGAGGCTGCTTTCCTTGGCTTGAAGTCGTACCTGTCACAGGTACCCCTACTCTACAAACCTGTTCCCGGAGAAATGCTCTACGTATATCTGGCAGCATCGGCAACTGCTGTGAGCTCAGTCCTGATTAGGAAGACTCCGATTGTGAGTACCGGTGTACTACGCAGGGAAAGGTTACACTGGTGCAGAGTCCAGGTACCCGGACATTGAAAGAGTAGCACTGGCCCTCCTGGTATCAGCCCGGAAGCTCAGACATTACTTCCAGGCACACTCTATCACCGTTTTCACTAATCACCCATTGAGGCAGGTTTTGCAGAAACCAGAGACATCGGGCAGATTAATTAAATGGGCCATCGAGCTGGGGGAATTCGATATCAAGTACCTGCCCCGTACAGTCATCAAAGGCCAGGCAGCAGCCGATTTTATTTCCGAATCAATCCCTTCCCACGACCCAAGCGGGGAACCACCTGAACCACTAGCTTCGGATCCACCTCCGCCAAGCACTTGGAGATTATACGTAGATGGGTCATCCAACAAGAGAACTAGCGGAGCCGGCATCTTGCTAATTAGCCCGGACGAGCAAGTCTACGAGTACGCCCTCAGATTTGCCTTCAAAGCATCCAATAATACCGCAGAATACGAGGCACTCATAGCCGGTCTGCAGATCGCCCAGGAACTAGGGGTCCAGCACCTCCATATCTTCAGCTATTCCCAGTTGGTCGTAAACCAGGTCAGTGGTAACTTCGAGGCAAAGGAACCCCACATGTCCTCCTACCAGGCATTGGCCCGGGCTTTAGTCCAGAGGTTCACCTCCTACATTTTTACCCAAATACCAAGGGCAGAAAACGACAAGGCAACGCTCTTGCTAAACTTGCATCAACTTCTCCAAACCCCACCTATGGGACCACTAAAGTCGAAGTACTCGAGGGACCTAGCACTTCCAAAACGGTGTCAGAAATATTTTCGGTGGACCACAAAGCTTCATGGATGGATCCAATTTTGAAATACATGGTTGATGGCCTAGCAGATGATAAGGTAGAGGCCAGAAGACTGCAGCTAAGGTCAGCTCGGTACACGATCATGAATGGCAAACTCTACAGGAGAGGACATTGCTTTCCCAACCTGAAATGTGTGACACCGGAGGAGGGTCACAAGGTAATGACGGACATACACGCAGGTGTATGCGGTAACCATGCCGGAGCCCGATCCCTTGCACACAAGACCCTAAGGGCAGGATATTTCTGGCCAACCATGTCGGCCCTGGCTCAAACTATATCCAGCTCTTGCCACAAATGCAAATGTATGCTAATATCCCACGAGCACCTGCCCATCGCCCTTTCCATCCTCCTTGCACCATGGCCGTTCTGTCAGTGGGGTTTGGACTTGATTGGTAAACTTCCCACAGCAGTGGGACAGTTCAAGTACGCCATTGTTGCCGTAGACTACCAAACAAAGTGGGTAGAGGCAGAACCTCTCGTCGCCATCACCACGGAAAAAGTCAAGAACTTCCTCTGGAAGAACATATACTGCAGGTTCGGAGTCCCGGATACCATAGTCAGACAATGGTACACAGTTTGACAATGATGAGTTGAGAGCTTACACACAGAACCTCGGCACTAAGATCCTCTATGCTTCCCCGGCTCACCCCCAGACAAACGGTCAGGTTGAAGCTATCAACAAGATAATCAAGAAGATACTGAACAAGAAGCTTGACGACGCCAAGGGCCTTTGGGCCGCTAAACTCCCGGAAGTGCTATGGGCTATCAGGACAACGGCAACAGAGGCCACGGGCGAGACCCCTTTCTGCATGGCTTTTGGATCAGAAGCAGTACTCCCTATTGAAACACAAATCCAAGTCCCCGGATCGAATACTTCGATGCGGGTACCAACTCAGATGGCCTACACCTCGATGCTGATTTACTTGAGGAGCGAAGAGAAGTCGCACATATGCATAACTTAGCAAACAAGCGGAGGATAGGTCGTTACTACGATGCCAAGGTACAGTCCCGAACATTAAAATTGGGGGACTGGGTCATGAAGCAAGTCTACCCAGAACCCCGGGGATTGGATCCATCCTGGACAGGGACTTACGAGATCATTGAAGAGGTAGGTCCCGCAACCTTTTTCATCCGGGATATGAACGGGGTCTTTTCCAGGCATCCATGGAATACCCAGCGCTGCGGTACTATTACAAGTAAGCTCCGGGAGCATCTTGTCCTAGCTTTTGCTTTTTGGACATACAGCTATGACAAGCTACCCATCGGGTACTCATTCTGTATTTAACCACCGTGTGGTATTTCAATGGAAAAATGAATTATTCAGACCATTTCTAGAATTTTTTTTACCTACCCTGAACATTCCCGGACATAGCTATTGTCAATTACTTTATTTCGGTAATAAGTAATGCACACAAATGCTCAGAAGTACGAAAATCCTAGAAATTTTAATTCCTTTCTAATTTCCATTCAAGTCAAGGATGTTCCAATTCACAAAAGCCTGGACTACCAGACAAAATTAGACTAGTTCAAAAAAAAAAAAAGAAAAAAAAAAAGGGGGTAGTACAAAGTAATTTTTTACAACCGATCACCATCGGTACTCTGAGACCCGCCAGCACCAGACTTGCCCGCCGCCTCCCGCTCTTTCTTCTTTTTCTCCAGGAGACCCCGCCTGAATTTGGCCTCATCTAGATACCCGGCCGCCACCCACTCCTTAAACTTCATGATGACAGCCTTGTCTTGAGCAGCAGCCAGCATGGAGATAAGCTCATCTGAGGACTTGTACTCCTCAACGGCCTCGTGCCTCTCCGCGGGTAGGCGATCCTCAGAGAGTCTGCTTTCTCCTTCCATGAGACGGCAGACTCTGCAGCCTTCTTCTCGGAGTCCCGGGCATTCTTCACCTCCTCCCTCGCCTCAGCAACCTCGCCCTCAAGCTCAGCAATCCGCTGCTTAGAGGCGGCCATCTCAGCCTTCAACGAGTCCCGCTCCTTCTCTAGCTTGGCCTTCTCGCCATGAAGGTACTTCACCTGCCCGGAAAGATTACTAACCTCCTCCTTCAGGTGAGTATCCTCCTCACTGGCGTCGATGGCGTACACATTAAAGAGTGCCTGCAGATACACCGATTAAAAGGAATAACAAAACAAAAAGAGGTATGTAGTGAAAATAAAGCTAGGCATACCCGCATCATCGATTCCCGGGCGAGACGGCGATTCTCCTGGGGAGTATTATCTTTGGCTCGAACCCGGTCGAGGTCGATATCCTTCAGATCCCCAAGCATGGACCGCACGAACTTTTCATCAGCGACCCCGTATTCGTTCAGCAGCTGCTTGATGGGCTTCTTAGGGATTACCGGAACGGCGGGAGATAACAGACCAAGGGAAGGTGACGGCCCTGATCCCGGGTGATCTTTCTTTTGCCTCTTCGCACCGGCACCCTGGACATCCCAGCCAGTGTACGTCACCTCCTTATCAGTTCGACGCCGGTGCTTGTGGGATCTCTTCTTCTCACCGGGGAGTAGCGCCTCATCGCTCCCAGTAGAGCGAGAAGAGATAGGCACAGAGGCCGGTACTTTTCCCATGCCGGTGTCATCAATCATAATTACGTCCGCCATGGAGGTCTGCACGGGGTGGGCCACAGGAGCGTCGGGATCAGGTTCACCGTATCCCTCATCAGTTATCTCTAAAAGCGTCTCTTCAATGGACCGACTCGTGCCTTTCGACCCCAGGTCGACGTCGATGTGCAGGGCATCTTCTCCCTGGCTCATCAGCATGTCCATCAGTTGAGCGTCATCCATCTTGTCCTCCTCCTTGCCTTTCCGGGGTTTCCTCTTCGGGGCTTTCACTGCAACCAGTTCAAAGATTAGTCGAAAGTGAAAGGACAAGTCCCTACATATTAGTATAAAATATATATATATATATATATAAATAACACTACATATTAGTATAATAGGTCCCTTACCGGGGAGCCACCCTAACCTTAGCCTAAAGAGTATAGAGTGTCGGATGAATCTATAAGAGCTCCTCTCTTTCTCCGACCACACGGCATATACCCGGGCTATCCTCTTCTTCTCCACTTCGGATAGCGTATAGGACTGATCCCCGATAGCTTGAAAGGTACCGGTCAGCTGCCACTTCTTATTTTTTATCTGCCACCGCCCACCAGCTAGGAACACTTTGTTCCTCCACCTTTTGCTCATCGAGGTAGGCATATCGGTAACTAGCGGCTCGTAATCCCTAGCGGCAAAGGTCACCGTACCCGCACAAGACTGCTTCCTTGAGTACAATACCCGGTGTACCACGCGGAACTCATTTATGGAAGGCCACCCTTGCTGGCACAGGTCCCACATAGCCATCATACTATAAATTTGGCGAACGGCATTCGGGGTCAGCTACCCCGGTGACAGGTTCAGCATCCGCAGCAGATACTGTAGGCACCGCGGTAGGGGTAGCGATAACCCTTGGTGGAGCTGATTCTCGTGCAGCGCCACCCAGCCCGGGGCAGGATTCACAGTCATCTCCCCATCCCTAAGTGGCCTAAGCTCTACCGCGTCCGCTATCCCCCACTTCAGCCGCATGTCCACGATCTCCTTCATCGTCATGCTTCTCCCAGGTTCGTCGCATACGGTCCCGTCCGCAAGCGTGTACCTCGGCTTAGGAATGCCCTCGGGAATGGCCACTGTGACTACCGGAGCCTCCGCAGATCCACCCTCACTCTCACCCTCGTCGGACTCCCCACTACTCTCCGAGAACACCCCAGTCGAGGACCCCGTGTTCTCCGCTAATTGGTCTACCCGGCCTAGGTACCGGTCGATGTCCACTTCAGCTTGCCTGGCAGAGGACTGGTACGACGATCCCGTATCCCCACCCCTGGCTTCTGATTCCATCCTAATTACGGTACCGGAGACCTCAAATCTTGCTATATCTGGAACCAGAAGCACCAAGGGTTAGCCTATCCCAAAACCTAGAAATTTAAAGCAAAACCCAGAAACTCAAGGCAAAACCCAGAAATTTAAAGCAAAACCCAGAAATTCAAAGCAAAACCCAGAAACTCAAGGCAAAACCCAGAAACTCAAGGCAAAACCCAGAAACTCAAGGCAAAACCCGGAAATCCAAAGCAAAACCCAGAAACTCCAAGGCAAAACCCAGAAATTCAACCAAAACCCAAAACCCACAAGGCGAAGCAAACAAAAAAAAACCCCCCCCTAAAACAACACGACAGTGGCATTGACATTATCCGTTCCTATATTTAGGCAACACAAACACAAACAGCAAACAGCCTTGGCAGTAGCAGAAGCAAACCGAGTAAGAAAATAGACAAAATCCACAGGCAGAGAGAGATCCAACCTTTTTCCTCGGCAGACAGTCGATCTCACTCCACAGGCACTCGCAATTCTCCCTTGGTTCTCTCTGTCCCTCGGCTGCAAACCTTCCAAGTCTCCTGAGCTTCTTGTTTTCGCGAAAAGTGAGGGAAAACAGTCAGTTTCCCTCTTAAATTCAATCTCCAACGTATCAGAACCGTCGAAACCGAAACGCCCACTGCCGTAGGATCGCTACACGTGTCCCACGCGTTCTCCCATTTCTCGATGCCTTGGCAGAAGAAGGGACGGGCATTTATTGCACAACCTAGTTTGCCTACGTGGCCGACACCCAACACCTACCCCATCGGGTACCAGAGATTCAAGTAATCTACCCCATCGGGTATCGGGGCGAAGCTCTCTCCACCCCATTGGGTACCGGAGGCTCAAATTTTCTACCCCATCGGGTATCGGAGCCAAGTTCTCTCCACCCCATTGGGTACCGGAGGCTCAAATTTTCTACCCCATCGGGTATCGGAGCCAAGCTCTCTCCACCCCATCGGGTACCGGAGGCTCAAATTTTCTACCCCATTGGGTATCGGAGCCAAGCTCTCTCCACCCCATTGGGTACCGGAGGCTCAAATTTTCTACCCCATCGGGTATCGGAGCCAAGCTCTCTCCACCCAGATGAGTACCGGAGGCTCATTCTCCATCCAGTCCCAGAAAGTGGCTTACCTACAGCGTAGCCCACTCAAGATTTCTCTTCTGAGGGAACTTGGGGGACTACCTATAGGCACACTAGTGCCAAAGCTTGAGACTAAAAATAGTAATAATAATAAGTCCCCACCCAAGAAACATCTTGAACGGGAACTTGGGGGACTTGTACATACTAGGGAGTCTCAACAGGTTTGGCACTAGACCCTGGGCCCCATCGGTACTCCCAGGTACTACGCCATGGGCCGGGTTCACACCTCACCATGGCGGGCTTCACATAAGGTGCCACCCCGAGCACCCAGAGCCCGGGGCAAGGCCAGCACAGCCCATCTATTCTACAAATACAAGACTGATAGCATCAGAAAAACCTGTGTCCCACATCGAGGAGAGGGAAGACTCCATCCCCACACTTGAGTATAAAGATCATGGCACAACCACCTTTGAAGGGTAAGGACCCCTTTATCTACAATCTAATCTACATAACTATCAGTTTCTCACTCAGGCATCGGAGAGGTATAAACCGTCCGGTACGGTTTATCCCTCTAACGTTGTATTCTTGATACAGGATTTAGGAACCGATCGGTGCCCCAGTCGGTATAGCATTCTGTGTGAGGTACCTGGAGAAAGCCACCAGAAACACTAATAAAATTAAAAGAGCAGAGAATAAATTCATTATAAGGCGGTAAACAGAATTTAGTCCATTTTTAAAATAAAAAATATATATAAAGGGCAGTAAGCTAAATATAGTCCCCTTTTAAAATACAAAAAAAAAAAGAAGCTTGTAGATTCTTAAATGAATACACCCCCCTTAGATTAGGATTGATTACTTTCCCTTATGTCCATGGACATATATAATACTATATAAATCTCCTTAAGAGATAAATAGAAATATCACATCATTCCCAAATACTGTTTGCCAGAAAATTGATGGTATTTCCATAGACGACAAAAGAATTATCATATAAATTAAGACTTGAGGTTAACTTCCACGTCATCCAGCAAAAAAAAAAAAAAACACTAGCTAGCATAACAAAAACTAAGAAAAAGAAAAGAGAACTTGGCAATGGATGATAGTACTAATAAAAAAGTGGGTGTCATTTGTGTCACTTCACCATTGAACGGTCAAAATTGACGATTGGCTAACAGTTGGACTAGACTAATCAAATTGATAAGAATAGCAGTTTGTAGATGAAATTAAAACGGCAGAGGCTAACATGATTTTCAGGTTTAATTACAGGACAGTAAACAGAAATTAGTCCCCTTTTAAAATATAAAAAAAATTCTACAAGGCTGTAAACTGAATTTAGTCTACTTTTAAAATACAAAAAAATCTTATAGACTCTTAAATGAATTCATCCCCCTTAGATTAAGATTAATTACTTTCTCTTATGTACATGGACATAATGCAATAATACTATATAAATCTCCTTGAGAGATTAATAGAAATATCACATTATTCCCTAATACTGTTTGCTAAGAAATTGAAGGCATTTCCATATATGGAGAAGAATCACCCTATAAATTAAGGCTTGAGGTTAATTTCCACTTCATCCAGCAACAAAAAAAACTAGCTAGCATAACCAAAACCAATAAAAAGAGAAGAAGCTTAGCAATGGAGGCTAGTACTAATATTGTGTTGAGATGTGTGAGTTTCCTAGGCATGCTTGTGCTTTCATTAGCAGTAGCCCCAGCTCCTCAAGAATCTGTTGTTATTCCAACACAAGTACTCGAAAGTGTGCCGAAAGGTGTGCCATCTCTTGCGTTGTAAGCATAGAGGAACCGCCAGTATATGCATCATGTGTGGGCTTTTGCATGCTCGCTTGCAAGATTGTGCCAACTTCCAATGTTGCCTATGGTTGTACTCGTAATTGTGTGAGCTCATAAGCAAAGTCATAAACACCATTACCAAACCCTCCATTTCTGGTACCTATACTTTCACTTAAGTTATCTATTTCTCATTCATAATTTCACTGTGCTTCCAATTATTTACGATATGATTGTTTGTCATGTAGATACTACAAGCTATGCAGAAGGCTATGTTGATTCTTGCTACTACAACTGCTCCAAGAATAATAAACTTCATTAGATGGCTATGTTGATTCTTGCTACTACAACTGCTCTAAGAATAATAACTTCATTAGATAAATCATCACGGTTAATAGTAGAAATTTACTTTCCTAATTTATGTTTTCTACTTCTATTATGATTAAGACTTGGATGCCTATATAAGCACCGATCATGCTTTGTACTAGGGGCAGTTTTATCATATCAATAATGGTGTTAAATCGCCATTTTCTTACTTTTATGGGTTATAGGCAGTTTTATTGAGGGCCAATAATGAGTGCAAGATCACCATTTACAAATTGAACACAACAATCTCATATACCCAAATTTGCATAATGCAAGAGGAAGCTTTAGTTCCTAAATGATATGAAAATGTCAATAATCACCATACAACAATAAAATAATATAACATTTGCATCTACTCAATCTAAAATTACAAAACTCGAAATAAAACTAATTTCCGAACACATACCAAAACAAAATTTTGCTCTAGTTGATACCCAATAACAAAATCTAACATATTAGCCAACAAATGGAAAACTCCATGTCGCCAAATCTGGGTAGAGATGCAACATATTTGTGCAATGTCACCACTTAATGGTTAAAATTGAGAATTGGCTAACGGTTGGACTAGACTGATCAAATTGGCAAGTATATGGTGTTGTTGATGAAATTAAAAGAGCAGAGAATAAAGTGATTTTCGAGTATAAATATAGCTAAACAGGGTGGTTAACGGATTTAATCCCATTTTAAAATACAAAAAAATATATATAGGGGGTAAGCTGAATATAGTCCCTTTTAAAAATATTTTTAAAAAAAATCTTGTAAACTCTTAAATAGTTAATGAATACATTCCCTTTAATTAGGATTGACTACTTTTCCTTATGTACATGGGCATAATACTGTATAAATCTCCTTAAGAGATGAATAGAAATATACATCATTCTCAAATACTGTTGCTAGGAAATTGATGGCATTTCCATGGATGACAAATGAAACACTCTATAAATTAAGACTTGAGGTTAACTTCCACTTCATCCAGCAACAAAGAAAAACAAGCTAGCATAACCAAAACTAATATATAGAGAAGAGAGCTTAGAAATGGAGGCTAGTACAAATAAAAGAGTGGATCCCATTTGTGCCACGTCACTTCCTAACGGTCAAAATTGATTGATTGGTTAACTTTAGACTAGACTGATGAACATTGGTTAGTAAGGGTGTTGCTAATGAAATTAAAGAGCATGGACTAACATAATTATCGGGTATAAGTAATTCAATATAGGGTAGGAAAGAAATTTGTCCACTATTAGAATATAAAAAAATTTACCGGGTGGTAAATTGAATTTAATCCGCCCTTTTTTTTTTTCAAAAAAAAGGTATCTTGTAGACTCTTAGATTAGGATTGATTACTTTCCCTTATGTACATGAAAGGAATACTATATAAATCTCTTAAGAGATGAATAGAAATAACACATTATTCTCAATTATTGTATGCTAGGAAATTGATAGCATTTCCATTGATGGCAAAAAATCACTCCGTAAATTAAGGCTTAGTTAACTTCCACCTACATCCAGCAACAAAGAAAACTAGCTAGCATAACCAAAACTAATAAAAATAGTATAAATATGGGCGGTAAATGAATTTTAGTCACCTATTAAAATATTAAAAAAATCTACCAGGGTGGTAAACTGGATTTAGTCCTCTTTTAAAATCCAATCTTCCAATGATTGCCTATGGTTGTACTCGTAATTGTGTGAGTTCTATCAGCAAAGTCATAAACAACATTACCAAACCCTCCATTTCTGGTACCTATACTTTCACTTAAGTTATCTATTCTTCATTCATTAATTTCACTGTGCTTCCAATTATTTACAATATGATTGTTTGTCATGTAGATACTACAAGCTATGCAGAGAGCTATTTTGATTCTTGCATATAACTGCAAATAATTAGAGCTAGTTAGAGCTTTGTGTTGTAAGTTTCTTTTTTCTCTTCAAAAAAAAAAAAAGTCCAAAATAAACTTCATTAATAAATCATCACTATTAATGCAGATATTTACTTTCCTTATAGTTTTTCTATTTGAATCCAAATTTGCTCACTTGACCTCTATGCTTTTTACACCCTTATCAAATTTTCAAATACTAAATTTATTACTAAAGCCTCACTAAATTCCTCAAATAATCACTCATATAATTTGAACAATTTTAATTCTCTTTAAAATAAAAAATTTAGTCATTTCAATGATTTAATCATCTATAAATCTTAACTAAATATACTTTCTTAATCAAACTTGAGTTTCAAAAATTAATGTACTAATCAATAAGAAAATGCCTGAACTATTATGATTTTTTTTCTTCTATTTTAGCTGTGCAAAAAAAAAATGAAGAAATATTTTGTTTATTTTAAAAAAAAATCATTTATTTCATAAAGTGTTTATTTTTTTCTGTATTTTTTGTACCACTATGGATTAATATTTAAATAAATTTTTTTTCCCAAATATATCCAATGGATTGACTTAGATTTAGTCAATCATAAGAGTGATTTATTTTGTTTTCTCACTCAATCCATATGCGTTCAACATACATATTACCATAACATTTTTATGATCACATGATCTTAATCTATTTTTATATTACTTATTAAATATTATATGAATACTTAATGAGTATGTAGTAAATTGGAAAATGAAAATAATAAGGAATAATAAGGAATAAATCTAATATTATTGAATTGGAAAGTTTAAAAAAATAAATATAATTATTATTTGGATATAAATTATTGTCCATTAATATTGCCATTTTATAGTAGGTTGATATATGTCATTTATACTAATTCATAATATTGAGTGAGTGTCAAGATATAAGATGCAGATTTGGAGGTCCTCATTAGAAAACTCTACTTTCCTTATTTATGTTTTCTACTTCTATTATGATTAGGATTGGATGCCTATATAAGCACCGGTCATACTTTGTACTAGAAACACTTTTATGATTGTGTGGGCTGGAAGTATTGGCGGAGGGCCTAGCGGGACAATGAGTGGAGAGCGAGCCTCTCCAGGGGGTATATCTTGTCTCTGCCCGTTCATGCCTCTGCCGGGTAGAATACTGGGAGCTCCTCCTGGCCTCTCGTCGTACAATGGCGCAACTTACCGTTGATGGTGATACCGCCAGGTAGATGTACAGTCCTGCCCCTGTACAAGAATGGAAAGAAGTGGGACTCTGCCAAGTATTCCTTCAAGCTCCGGAATGCCGAAAGGTCACCGTACCCGCACAAGACTGCTTCCTTGAGTACAATACCCGGTGTACCACGCGGAACTCATTTATGGAAGGCCACCCTTGCTGGCACAGGTCCCACATAGCCATCATACTATAAATTTGGCGAACGGCATTCGGGGTCAGCTGCCCCGGTGACAGGTTCAGCATCCGCAGCAGATACTGTAGGCACCGCGGTAGGGGTAGCGATAACCCTTGGTGGAGCTGATTCTCGTGCAGCGCCACCCAGCCCGGGGCAGGATTCACGGTCATCTCCCCATCCCTAAGTGGCCTAAGCTCTACCGCGTCCGGTATCCCCCACTTCAGCCGCATGTCCACGATCTCCTTCATCGTCATGCTTCTCCCAGGTTCGTCGCATACGGTCCCGTCCGCAAGCGTGTAACCTCGGCTTAGGAATGCCCCGGGGAATGACCACTGTGACTACCGGAGCCTCCGCAGATCCACCTCACTCTCACCCTCGTCGGACTCCCCACTACTCTCCGAGAAAACCCCAGTCGAGGACCCCGTGTTCTCCGCTAATTGGTCTACCCGGCCTAGGTACCGGTCGATGTCCACTTCAGCTTGCCTGGCAGAGGACTGGTACGACGATCCCGTATCCCCACCCCTGGCTTCTGATTCCATCCTAATTACGGTACCGGAGACCTCAAATCTTGCTATATCTGGAACCAGAAGCACCAAGGGTTAGCCTATCCCAAAACCTAGAAATTTAAAGCAAAACCCAGAAACTCAAGGCAAAACCCAGAAATTTAAAGCAAAACCCAGAAATTCAAAGCAAAACCCAGAAACTCAAGGCAAAACCCAGAAACTCAAGGCAAAACCCAGAAACTCAAGGCAAAACCCAGAAATCCAAAGCAAAACCCAGAAACTCCAAGGCAAAACCCAGAAATTCAACCCAAAACCCAAAACCCACAAGGCGAAGCAAACAAAAAAAAACCCCCCCCTAAAACAACACGACAGTGGCATTGACATTATCCGTTCCTATATTTAGGCAACACAAACACAAACAGCAAACAGCCTTGGCAGTAGCAGAAGCAAACCGAGTAAGAAAATAGACAAAATCCACAGGCAGAGAGAGATCCAACCTTTTTCCTCGGCAGACAGTCGATCTCACTCCACAGGCACTCGCAATTCTCCCTTGGTTCTCTCTGTCCCTCGGCTGCAAACCTTCCAAGTCTCCTGAGCTTCTTGTTTTCGCGAAAAGTGAGGGAAAACAGTCAGTTTCCCTCTTAAATTCAATCTCCAACGTATCAGAACCGTCGAAACCGAAACGCCCACTGCCGTAGGATCGCTACACGTGTCCCACGCGTTCTCCCATTTCTCGATGCCTTGGCAGAAGAAGGGACGGGCATTTATTGCACAACCTAGTTTGCCTACGTGGCCGACACCCAACACCTACCCCATCGGGTACCAGAGATTCAAGTAATCTACCCCATCGGGTATCGGGGGAAGCTCTCTCCACCCCATTGGGTACCGGAGGCTCAAATTTTCTACCCCATCGGGTATCGGAGCCAAGTTCTCTCCACCCCATTGGGTACCGGAGGCTCAAATTTTCTACCCCATCGGGTATCGGAGCCAAGCTCTCTCCACCCCATCGGGTACCGGAGGCTCAA
Source organism: Rosa lucieae (assembly GCA_024704745.1). Taxonomy (NCBI): domain Eukaryota; kingdom Viridiplantae; phylum Streptophyta; class Magnoliopsida; order Rosales; family Rosaceae; genus Rosa; species Rosa lucieae. The sequence goes on from CM045493.1 coordinate 9,541,263, forward strand.
ATTTTCTACCCCATCGGGTATCGGAGCCAAGCTCTCTCCACCCCATTGGGTACCGGAGGCTCAAATTTTCTACCCCATCGGGTATCGGAGCCAAGCTCTCTCCACCCAGATGAGTACCGGAGGCTCATTCTCCATCCAGTCCCAGAAAGTGGCTTACCTACAGCGTAGCCCACTCAAGATTTCTCTTCTGAGGGAACTTGGGGGACTACCTATAGGCACACTAGTGCCAAAGCTTGAGACTAAAAATAGTAATAACACTACTAGAAATCTGTTCATTTACATCACATCATTTAAATCGGTCAGACTTGCCCACGATGTAAAAAAGTAATTTAACATCGTTTTATGAAAATACTGATTTAAATGTATGTCATTAACATCAGTTCTTAAAATGACTGGTGTTAAAAATGTAGTTCGAAAATTTGCGGGAACCTATGTTTGCAAAAAGCGCTAAGTCTTTTAAGTAAAATGAAGAAGCGGGGACTAAAACTCAAAATTTTCACACTTAGAAAAAAAATTGCGCCCGACCCCAAAACTGAAACACAAACCCTAAACTCAGTGTCGACCTCCATTCTCAGCCCAGACTCGACCTCCATTCTCAACCCAGACTCGACCTCCTCCTAAACTCGAGCTCCTATTCCTCCTCCTCCATTCTCAAGCGAAATCTGAAGCGCCGAGATCCCGACCTCGATCTAAAATTGAAGTAACAGCTCTGAATCCTGAGCCCGGCCTCGATCTGAGATTGGCAGAGTTGAAGAAATTAAAGAGGAATAAGCCCCACCGAAGTCGGGGTTGGAGCCCTAAACCCAAACACAGCAACCCAACTGCACTCAACTGTGCCGTTTCTACTCTCTCAGTGACTCCGTGTCTCCGTCTCCGCCGTTTCTGACTCTCCGTCTCCGCCTCTCCGGTCTCCCTTCTCCGAGTCTCCCTCCGAGCACCTGGTATCTCTCTCTCCCAGTCTCCCTCTCCGTCTTCTTCTACTCCTCTTCCTCTTCTTCTTCTCTTCTTATCTTCTTCTTCTTAATCTGATTGAATCATGAATCACCCATTTGAAATTGAAATTGAAATTGAATTCCTCAGAGTAATGAAATTTTATGTATGAATGTATCCTGATAATCTGAATATGTTGGTCTGGCCGGCCCAGATTGGAGCTACTTTCCCTCTCAACTCAAACCCTAGCCCATCCTCCTCTTGTCTCACAGCTCGCCTGAGGCTACTGAATGCATCATGGCCGACGTCGCCACCCTGTCGTGTGCTCGTTGCAGCAAATCCGCCAATCTTCAGTATGTCAATTTCTCACTCTCAAATTTTTTTTTTTTTCAATTTCGCTAATCTTTATGATTTTTTTTATTAATAAAGCTATAATCTTGATGCTACTGAATCAGAAATACTTGATTATGAGAATTCTTGAATGTTCATGGCTTGAAAGATTGGAACTTTTGTTGAATTAAGCTTTAATTTTCCATTTGCAGGTGTCCCAAGTATGTGGAATTGAAGCTTCCTCATGAAGATGCCGCTTTCTGGTTTGTAATGATTTCCTTCTTTGAGTTTATAGTGGATTATTAGGGTGCCCTGTAGAAATTATAGTGAGTTGAGCTTTTTGGGTTTAGCTTGATTAGGATTTAGAACACATTAGCGGTTTGATTTGACTAGAATCAATAGCGTATGTTGATAGAAGTTTGAAAATGATTTGTAAGTTTGACTGATTATGGAGATTTGGACTCTTATCAGCACTCAGGATTGTTTTGAGGCTTCGTGGAGCTTGCATAAATCGGTACATTTAAAGGCCAAGTAGTCCAATGGGGCGGGAAATCCAGAGAACGAAGGCTGGCAATATTGCATGAAGAAAGGACAGGGTCGAACTCTGAAACTTCCTTATTTTGATTGGACAGGGTATGTTTCTAGTAGTGAATAACTTGTAAACTTTGATTGTTTGATATCCGAGTTCTCAAAGTTTATGCATTTGATTGATCATGGGTAGTTTGGCAAACTGCTTCTCTGTACCATTTGGTTCACACATTAGCTCTCTCTCTCTCTCTCTCTCTCTAGCTTCTGGTCTACTGTACCTGTGATTATAAATCCAATTTCGGTCAAGTTAGTGTTTAAAGATTTTCATTGAGTGTTAGAGCTTGGGACAAGTTGGTTCAGTTTTCGATTCCTCTTTGTTTTGATAGTCAGTCAAGTAGATAAATTACTCTTTTTCAGGGTTCAAGACTGCATTATACTTGGACATGGTCTGTGTAGTAAATATTTCCAGTTTATGATTAGCCAAATTAGATCCTTATTTTCCATGAAAGATCCAAGTGATCTTCATTGTTTATAGGCTTGGGAAGCTGTAGACACTCTGTTGGTCACTATTTGTCCTAAACCAATTACATTTCTAATTTAATAAATGAACTTAATGTGCTTTTACTGGTGGATATAGGGCTGTTTGGATATCTCTGGGAGGTAGGCTTGGGTTCGCTTTGGAAGAGGTGTGTGTCGAGATTGTGATCAAGTTTAGGTGAGATTGAAATCTGCATATTCATATGCCAATTATTTTTTTTTTTTTTTTGTGGACTGTTGTCCAGGTGTTTTATTTGTGGGCGCTGTTGTTGAAGTATGATTGTTTTTCTTTAGAGTTTAAGAAGCGAGAGTTTGTGGGTGGCTTCAATATTAACTAATTTGTCAAGTCCAGCTTGGTCATGTTCTCTCTTGCTTCCTTCGAATCTTTGTTCCAATTGAAATTGTGAGCTATGAAATTGTATGGTCACCTGGAGTTTGAACTATTGATTTTGTTATGCTTTTGAGATTGGACAGTCTCGGTAAAAAGAAGTTTGATGGGTCTAGGCCATCTGCAACGTTCAGTAAGTTTCTGCTTCTGTTTTTGGTATGTAACTTTTTGTATGCAGTAATAACATAGAACCTATTTTTGTTGTTGTTTGGTTATAGGGTTTAGGCGATCGAGTACCCATAAGCTGTGCTGTTTGTTTCCGACCCTGTATTGATATACACAAGGTATATATTGGAGATTCAAAGTTCAAATCTTTTGGGGCTTAAAACTCTGTTTGTGTATTGTTGGATTTGTGTGATTGTTTTGTGGGTTTTTGTTTGTAGGGGAAAGTGAAACAGATTGTTGGGTCGACGCTTTCGGATTCTAAGGAAGATGGGCCGGCTCTGGTTACCAATTTTGTGTCAGATAAGTCGGCGGGGGAGTATGCAAAGATGTATAAGGAAGATGGGCTTACAGGTGGCCATGTGATAATGCTGGGGGCAGATCCTTTGAGTAGAGCTGCTGCCATTGAAGCTCTGCATGCCTATTCTGGTGGGTCAATAGCTAGATGCCTTCTTGTTGTTGTGATTCTTTTGCTTTTTTATACTTTTTAAATTGATTCTTGGATTCCATTGATGTAATAGTTTTTGTAGTAAGTATTCCTTTAGTAAGCAGAGATAGTGGTTCTTGTATACGAAAATACACTTTTGTCTTTGGTTGGTAGTAATATGGCTGGATACAATAGTTGCATTAGATTAAAGATTCTAACTTGCATCAATTAGGATTGCGAGGTTTAGGGAAACTGATATCAAAGAGGTGCCAACTTTTGTAAAAGGATCAGATTTCTCATTATTCATTGCACATGCTGAGATTAGTATAAACCTTGTGAGTGTGCTATTTCACTTTGTCTCTATGGTTGATGATATGTTTAAAACTTACAGATTTTCCTCTGCTGAACTTGCTGCGAGGACTGGTATAATCTAGGTGGTTTGCAAGTAGGAGGTGGGATCAATTCTAATAATTCTTTGCAATACATAGAAGAAGGGGCTAGCCATGTCATTGTCACTTTTGTGAGTTCTGTTTTTCTCCTCTTCTAAAATTGAAAAACCATGTATATTTGTTAGAACAATTGATATCAGGAAAACATTTTCTAAAACTTGTCTTGGTTTTCTTGCAGTATGTATTTAATAATGGGCAAATGGATCTTGAAAGGCTTAAAGATCTTGTTCATGTTGTTGGAAAAGAGAGGCTTGTTTTAGACCTTAGCTGTAGAAAGAGGGTATGAAGTTATCCAGAATTTTACCTCCTATGTCCTGCATTTGTTCACTTTCTTTACGAGGCTAAGCAGTCTCATTAGATTACATATTGTTGAGCAGTTTTTATTATTGCCTTTGAAATATCAGTTTATTAAAACTCAGATCATATTATCAATGCTAGAACACAGTGGACGAGTTTTGCAGCGAGCTACTGGAACTATTGTAGTTTTTTTTTCTTTGAGCATTTTCAAATACCATGTTTAATAATAGGCTTTTGTGCTTTAGCCTAATAAGCAACTGTCAAACATTCGCCGATGCATGATGTTTTTTCATTAGTATATACAAGGTTCTATTGCTTTACAGTACAGTTCAGTAGGTGATGTTAATGCATTTTGGATTGAATATATAGCTGGTAATGCTTTGTAGAGTTAGGAAATTATATAGATTGCTGAGAATTTGATTATTAATGTTAGTGAGCCTTTGAATCATTTGGAACCTGCTTGTGGCTGAGAAGTTGAAACTTTGAACTGGGGGTATATTTGCTTATTAGCTATATTGTCGTGCTGATTAGCTTTCCTTTGATAGTTTAGTGGCATATGCATTATTATGAAGAACATTTTGGTTTAATTAAGTATTAGCTTGTTTAGCCCCATTGTGACTTATATGTTCTTTAATACATTTCTAGTGGGCGGTAAAGACGCGCAAATCATATAGCCAAGCTCAAATTGACGAGGTGCGCATTGAAGTGGCTGATTATATACAGAGTTGGGTGTAGCTATGGCTACGAAGAAATTTTTGAGTAAGGCTAGCTAGTTTTTGCTTTGAAGGAAGTTTGGTGTATATATGTAGAACTGATATAGTTGGTGGCTATTATGTTTATGGGCTAGCCTTTGTAGGTTTTGGGGTTTTATTTTGTGAATTATGTAGAATCATGAATGAAGATGAGAAAATAAATGGAAAGCCCCAATTTTTGGATTATGAGAAATGTATTTCTAGATCTTTTCCAAACACCAGCAGCTAGATGATTATTTGCACGTCATTCTTATATATAGAACTGATGTATATAAATGGGAAACAAAACACTAATGTCAAAGAAAAAGATGTCAATTCAGAGATTACAAATCAGTACCTAAAACTGGACTGATGTCTCATGATTATGAACATATCGAAATGTTATCTAAAAATGATGTCTACAAAACTACTAGACATCATTTCAACTAACGAAAAGCGATGTTCCTAGTAACATAAAACATCATTCTTAATATATTAACTGATGTTGCCTAAAGGTACATACATCGTTCTCAGGAGAATAAGGCGGCAAGATGCACGTAAAAATGGACACGAACAAACAAAAAATTTTGGAGACTGATGTCTACGAGTGTATTAGACATCATTTCTGAAATTGTAATCGATTTAAATATTCACTTAGGTATTGTTCGAGATATACTTTATTAAGCATAAAATGTGAAAATATGAAGAATTAAATATAGTTAACATATAAGATTATGATGATTATAATGATTATACATCGATTTGTTTTTAAGAATCGATGTTGATTGTTGTCTGTGACATCGGTTAAAAACGCGCTTATACTGATGTCTATATCTTTTACATCAGCCACAAAGAAATCGGTCAGAATTTAGTTTTACATCGGTTCTGGACTGATGTAAATGAACAGATTTCTAGTAGTGTAATAATAAGTCCCCACCCAAGAAACATCTTGAACGGGAACTTGGGGGACTTGTACATACTAGGGAGTCTCAACAGGTTTGGCACTAGACCCTGGGCCCCATCGGTACTCCCAGGTACTACGCCATGGGCCGGGTTCACACCTCACCATGGCGGGCTTCACATAAGGTGCCACCCCGAGCACCCAGAGCCCGGGGCAAGGCCAGCACAGCCCATCTATTCTACAAATACAAGACTGATAGCATCAGAAAAACCTGTGTCCCACATCGAGGAGAGGGAAGACTCCATCCCCACACTTGAGTATAAAGATCATGGCACAACCACCTTTGAAGGGTAAGGACCCCTTTATCTACAATCTAATCTACATAACTATCAGTTTCTCACTCAGGCATCGGAGAGGTATAAACCGTCCGGTACGGTTTATCCCTCTAACGTTGTATTCTTGATACAGGATTTAGGAACCGATCGGTGCCCCAGTCGGTATAGCATTCTGTGTGAGGTACCTGGAGAAAGCCACCAGAAACACTAATAAAATTAAAAGAGCAGAGAATAAAGTGATCTTCAATTATAAGGCGGTAAACAGAATTTAGTCCATTTTTAAAATAAAAAATATATATATAAAGGGCAGTAAGCTAAATATAGTCCCCTTTTAAAATACAAAAAAAAAAAAGCTTGTAGATTCTTAAATGAATACACCCCCCTTAGATTAGGATTGATTACTTTCCCTTATGTCCATGGACATATATAATACTATATAAATCTCCTTAAGAGATAAATAGAAATATCACATCATTCCCAAATACTGTTTGCCAAAAAATTGATGGTATTTCCATAGACGACAAAAGAATTATCATATAAATTAAGACTTGAGGTTAACTTCCACGTCATCCAGCAAAAAAAAAAAAAAAACACTAGCTAGCATAACAAAAACTAAGAAAAAGAAAAGAGAACTTGGCAATGGATGATAGTACTAATAAAAAAGTGGGTGTCATTTGTGTCACTTCACCATTGAACGGTCAAAATTGACTGATTGGCTAACAGTTGGACTAGACTAATCAAATTGATAAGAATAGCAGTTTGTAGATGAAATTAAAACGGCAGAGGCTAACATGATTTTCAGGTTTAATTACAGGACAGTAAATAGAAATTAGTCCCCTTTTAAAATATAAAAAAAATTCTACAAGGCTGTAAACTGAATTTAGTCTACTTTTAAAATACAAAAAAATCTTATAGACTCTTAAATGAATTCATCCCCCTTAGATTAAGATTAATTACTTTCTCTTATGTACATGGACATAATGCAATAATACTATATAAATCTCCTTGAGAGATTAATAGAAATATCACATTATTCCCTAATACTGTTTGCTAAGAAATTGAAGGCATTTCCATATATGGAGAAGAATCACCCTATAAATTAAGGCTTGAGGTTAATTTCCACTTCATCCAGCAACAAAAAAAACTAGCTAGCATAACCAAAACCAATAAAAAGAGAAGAGAGCTTAGCAATGGAGGCTAGTACTAATATTGTGTTGAGATGTGTGAGTTTCCTAGGCATGCTTGTGCTTTCATTAGCAGTAGCCCCAGCTCCTCAAGAATCTGTTGTTATTCCAGACACAAGTACTCGAAAGTGTGCCGAAAGGTGTGCCATCTCTTGCGTTGTAAGCATAGAGGAACCGCCAGTATATGCATCATGTGTGGGCTTTTGCATGCTCGCTTGCAAGATTGTGCCAACTTCCAATGTTGCCTATGGTTGTACTCGTAATTGTGTGAGCTCTATAAGCAAAGTCATAAACACCATTACCAAACCCTCCATTTCTGGTACCTATACTTTCACTTAAGTTATCTATTTCTCATTCATAATTTCACTGTGCTTCCAATTATTTACGATATGATTGTTTGTCATGTAGATACTACAAGCTATGCAGAAGGCTATGTTGATTCTGCTACTACAACTGCTCCAAGAATAATAAACTTCATTAGATGGCTATGTTGATTCTTGCTACTACAACTGCTCTAAGAATAATGAACTTCATTAGATAAATCATCACGGTTAATAGTAGAAATTTACTTTCCTAATTTATGTTTTCTACTTCTATTATGATTAAGACTTGGATGCCTATATAAGCACCGATCATGCTTTGTACTAGGGGCAGTTTTATCATATCAATAATGCGTGTTAAATCGCCATTTTCTTACTTTTATGGGTTATAGGCAGTTTTATTGAGGGCCAATAATGAGTGCAAGATCACCATTTACAAATTGAACACAACAATCTCATATACCCAAATTTGCATAATGCAAGAGGAAGCTTTAGTTCCTAAATGATATGAAAATGTCAATAATCACCATACAACAATAAAATAATATAACATTTGCATCTACTCAATCTAAAATTACAAAACTCGAAATAAAACTAATTTCCGAACACATACCAAAACAAAATTCTTGCTCTAGTTGATACCCAATAACAAAAATCTGAACATATTAGCCAACAAATGGAAAACTCCATGTCGCCAAATCTGGGTATGAGATGCAACATATTTGTGCAATGTCACCACTTAATGGTTAAAATTGACGAATTGGCTAACGGTTGGACTAGACTGATCAAATTGGCAAGTATATAGGTGTTGTTGATGAAATTAAAAGAGCAGAGAATAAAGTGATTTTCGAGTATAAATATAGCTAAACAGGGTGGTTAACGGTATTTAATCCCATTTTAAAATACAAAAAAATATATATATAGGGTGGTAAGCTGAATATAGTCCCTTTTAAAAATATTTTTTTAAAAAAAATCTTGTAAACTCTTAAATAGTTAGATGAATACATTCCCTTTATATTAGGATTGACTACTTTTCCTTATGTACATGGGCATAATACTGTATAAATCTCCTTAAGAGATGAATAGAAATATCACATCATTCTCAAATACTGTTGCTAGGAAATTGATGGCATTTCCATGGATGACAAATGAAACACTCTATAAATTAAGACTTGAGGTTAACTTCCACTTCATCCAGCAACAAAGAAAAACAAGCTAGCATAACCAAAACTAATATATAGAGAAGAGAGCTTAGAAATGGAGGCTAGTACAAATAAAAGAGTACGTGGATCCCATTTGTGCCACGTCACTTCCTAACGGTCAAAATTGATTGATTGGTTAACTATTAGACTAGACTGATGAACATTGGTTAGTAAGGGTGTTGCTAATGAAATTAAAGGAGCATGGACTAACATAATTTTCGGGTATAAGTAATTAAGTATAGGGTAGGAAATGAAATTTAGTCCACTATTAGAATATAAAAAAATTTACCGGGTGGTAAATTGAATTTAATCCCCCTTTTTTTTTTTCAAAAAAAAGGTATCTTGTAGACTCTTAAATTAAATACACCCTCCTTAGATTAGGATTGATTACTTTCCCTTATGTACATGAAAGGAATACTATATAAATCTCCTTAAGAGATGAATAAAATAACACATTATTCTCAATTATTGTATGCTAGGAAATTGATAGCATTTCCATTGATGGCAAAAGAATCACTCCGTAAATTAAGGCTTAGTTAACTTCCACCTCATCCAGCAACAAAGAAAACTAGCTAGCATAACCAAAACTAATAAAAATAGTATAAATATGGGCGGTAAATGAATTTTAGTCACCTATTAAAATATAAAAAAAATCTACCAGGTGGTAAACTGGATTTAGTCCTCTTTTAAAATCCAACTTCCAATGTTGCCTATGGTTGTACTCGTAATTGTGTGAGTTCTATCAGCAAAGTCATAAACAACATTACCAAACCCTCCATTTCTGGTACCTATACTTTCACTTAAGTTATCTATTTCTCATTCATAATTTCACTGTGCTTCCAATTATTTACAATATGATTGTTTGTCATGTAGATACTACAAGCTATGCAGAAAGCTATTTTGATTCTTGCTACTATAACTGCTCCCAGAATAATTAGAGGCGTAGTTAGAGGCTTTGTGTTGTAAGTTTCTTTTTTCTCTTCAAAAAAAAAAAAACTGCTCCAAGAATAATAAACTTCATTAGATAAATCATCACTATTAATAGCAGATATTTACTTTCCTTATGAGTTTTTCTATTTGAACCTCCAAATTTGCTCACTTGACCTCTATGCTTTTTACACCTCTTATCAAATTTTCAAATACTAAATTTACTTACTAAACCTCACTAAACTTCCTCAAATAACCTCACTCATATAATTTGCAAACAAATTATTAATTCTCTTTAAAATAAAAAATTTAGTCATTTCAATGATTTAATCACTCTATAAATCTTAACTAAATATACATTTCTTAATCAAACTTGAGTTTCAAAAATTAATGTCTAATCAATAAGAAAATGCCATGAACTATTATGTTTTTTTTCTTCTATTTTAGCTGTGCAAAAAAAAAATGAAGAAATCATTTTGTTTTTATTCTAAAAAAAAATCATTTTTTTAATGTTTATTTTTTTCTGTATTTTTTGTACCACATGATTAATTATTTAAATAAATTTTTTTTCCCAAAATATAATGGATTGACTTAGATTTAGGTCATAAATCATAAGAGGATTTATTTTGTTTTCCCTCACCAATATGCGTTCAACATACATATCATACATTTTTATGTCACATGATCTTAATCATATTTTTAATTCTTATTAAATATATATGAATACTTTAATGAGTATGTAGTGAAATTGGAAAATGAAAATATATAAGGAAAATAATAAGGAATACAATCTAATATTATTGAATTGGAAAGTTTACAAAAAATAAATATAATATTTTTGGTATAATTATTGTCCTTAATAGCCATTTTATAGTAGGTTATATATGTCATTTAATAATTCATAATAGAGTGAGGTCAAGTGAGCAGATTTGGAGGTCCCAATAGAAACTCTCTTTCCTTATTTATGTTTTCTACTTCTATTATGATTAGGACTTGGATGCCAATATAAGCACCGGTCATACTTTGTACTAGAAACACTTTTATGAATTGTGTGGGCCTGGAAGTATTGGCGGAGGAGCCTAGCGGTGACAATGAGTGCGAGAGCGAGCCTCTCCAGGGGGGTATATCTTGTCTCTGCCACGTTCATGCCTCTGCCGGTGTAGAATACTGGGAGCTCCTCCTGGCCTTCTCGTCGTACAATGGCGCAACTTACCGTTGATGGTGATACCGCCAGGTAGATGTACAGTACCTGCCCCTGTACAAGAATGGAAAGAAGTGGGACTACTGCCAAGTATTCCTTCAAGCTCCGGAATGCCGCTTCACAATCATGTGATAGGAGCATTTTAATGCGACGTTTTAAGTGTTTTTTCCTCATATTTACTTTGTTATTTCCTTAAATAAATCTTTTTGGTTTAGAAAAGTTTCTATTTCCTATTTTTAGAAAATTTCCATTTCTTATTTGTAGAAAGTTTCTATTTTCCATTTTTAGGAAGTTTCTATTTTTAGTAATAGTTTATATTTTCAGGTCTTTGGAGCAAACAAGCTGAAATGAGCTCAAGAGATGAAAGATGAGCTATTCAACGTTGGAGGGAGCTAAGGCAAGACACAAAGGGCTGCATAAATGAGCTGAAATGAAGAAATGAAGTTTTCCTGTTTCAACCAGGAAACTTTGTCAAAGCAAGGCTTTTGAGCCAACCAGGAAGCATGATCGAAATAATAAAGGGAAATGACGTTGAGAGAAGATTCCTGGAGGTACTAGGAGACTATAAGGCTTGAAGATGATGCAAGGAGGCCCAAGATCCTTCTAGACTATTGTGGATTTCGGCAAAACAATGAAGGCCCATTGGAATTAGGGTTTTTGACGCACAAAGAGATATTTTTGGAGGAGAATTGTGTTGTTGTCGTGAAAAGGGAGAGAGAATAACTTGAAAATCAAGAAGAAATCAAAAGATTACTTTGGAGAAGATTTAGGGAGAGTTTTAAGGAAAGAAGAAGTGTGTGCAACAAGAAAAGGTTCAAAATAAGTCTAGATTCGTTCCCTACTTTTTCTAAAGATATTGTGGCCGAAATTGGTGAAGAAAATCAAGAAAAAAAATCCTATATACTTCGGCAATAATATATTTTAAGGGATATAGACTTAATTTGGGAGAGTTTTGATTGGTTGGTTGACACACTAGGGCTTACATGACACTACATGATTGGTTGAAGCTGTGTGACATGATTTAATAATTTTTGGAAAAATAATAGAAGATTCATGAAGCTTGAAGACCAAGTTCACGTCCCCTATATATACTCCCCCTTCTTTGACGTTTTAAACACTTCCTTTCATTCAGAAAATTCACACAAAAACGTCAAAGCTCTCTCTCCATTCTCTAGTGCAAGTCTGTGTTTTCAAGCAAGGGAGGAAGAAGGAAGAATATCCTTGAGCATCCCTCCATAATCCACCTTGAAGCCGTGAGTTTTGAAGCTTGCTTCCAAGATTCAATAGTTCAACGTTCAAGTTCTTCATCACCATCTCCATTCACGGTGTAATTCAACATTTTTCCTTGTAACCTCTTTCGGTTTTCCTTGTTTGAATTCTTATGATTTTGTTCTAGTTAACATATAACGTTTAGGGCAAAGTTTAAGCCCAATTTCTATGATTAAATAAAGATTTAGAATTCCATAATTGTGATTCTAAGTTGCTTATGTGAGTTTGTTCGATTGAATTTGCTTGATAGAAATCTTTTATATGTTTATCTTATTTGGGTCGACACTTATAAGATTTGCATGTAATTGGTGCTAGATTTAGGTAAACAATTTACCTAATAGTTTTGTGAACCTAGATCGAAAGTAGTAAAGGCTTTGGACAAAAATCGAATTCAATTGAAAAGGATTACAAATAGATGAACTTATTCATACTAGGTTGTGCACTTAAGTTTATAACCTTTCTCTATGTGTTTGGCGTTGAACATGTTTTGATTAGCTAGCTTTCTAGACTTTGATTGCATGTTTAATAGAATTGATCTAGGTGCTTTCACTTAGGTTAATTAGTAAAGGAAAGTAAAATATGGAAAATCATTTGCTTCAAATTAATGTTTTACATGATCAACTTCTTTCTCATGACTTAGATGATCAATTATAGGGTTCTAATCGAATTTGATGATATGGAATTGGTTTTTATCTTTGTTTCCTACGTTCCACCTTTGTATATGTGTTTCTGTATTTTCTTACTTTTATTTAGTTTAATTTTCGAAACCCTAATGTTAAAACCCCCCTTTAATTTCGTTACTTGTATATATTTTTGTAAATATTTTATTTTATTTTTATTTTTATTCTTTATTCTTTATTTGTTTTACAATGACAGGTGTACCCTCAATTCCCGGATTTGAATGACTCTTATTTACCGTATACTAACGATGACATTTTCATGGTTAAATTATACGCTTAAGTTTAGCGTATCATCTGGTGTCCAGTCAATTTCTTTCTTGTGGGTCCTCTTTAGAACTTTGAAAAATGGGAGGCACCTGTCAGTGAGTCCGGAGATGAACCGAGAGAGGGCGGTTAGTTTGCCTTGGAGGCTCTGCACGTGCACCATCTATTCCAGAGCCTTCATGTTGAGGATGGCTTGCACCTTGTCAGGATTGGCCTATTTGCCCCGTTCACTAATGATGTAACCTAGCGATGACGCCAAAGAAACATTTTTATGGGTTGAGGCACATACCATAAGCTAAGAGAATTGCGAATATTATTATGAGGTTTGCCACGTGTCCTCTGGCTTTGATGCTTTTGACCAACATGTCGTCCACGTATACCTCTATTATCTTGCCGAGATGATCAGCGAACATGACATTCTTCAACCGCTGATTAGTTGCACCGGCATTTGATAGGAGCATAAATGCCATGTTTATACTGTTTAAACCCTATATTTTGCTAAGTTATTTCCTTTAACTTGATCAATTTAACTTAGTTAGTGTTTTAAAGGTGAAAATGGAGTCTCAAGGTCTAAAAATGGCTAAGGAAGCACAAGTGGCGCAGAAATGGAAAAAAAAATGAAGAAATGGAAGTTCTAAAAGGAATCCCAGTTGGAGTAGGAGTCTGAAGCTGACTTGAATTAGGAGTTCTACTTGGACAAGGAAACCTAATTCTACTCAGATAAGGAATCCTAGTGCGACAAGGAGTTCCTGTTGGATATGGATTACTCAAGAAGATTGCGGAAGAGTGTAGAAGAATCGTAGAAAACAAGTTTGTATTCAACTAGGAAACCTACTTGCATATGGAGTTCTACTCTTACTAGGAGACCTGTGGAAGCTAGGAGAAGTCTATGGAATGTCCATGAAGCATCTAGAAGACTCAAGAAGATCATACGCCATGCACATGAGGAAGAAGTCTCAAGGAATTAGAATTGCAAAGCAATGCGGAGTTTGGATTTCTAGTTGAGTAAGGATTGGAATTGCCGTGAGATTCTTGAAGGTTCTACGGGGTTCTTGACTTTTCATCTTCAAAATAGGCGTAGAAGACATATGAGAGGCATGTGATGCAAAGGAAAACCGAATTGGACTTAACTTATGCTTTAAAAGTCGAAATCATTACAGATTCGGAAATCTGCCTATGCAGATCAGTCAACTTCAAAGGAGTGCCAAAAATCTCTCAGAGCTCAGAAATTATGATCTTTATATGGTTGAAAGCTACGGATGTCTAGTTTCCATATATTTTTATGGTTAGTCGATATCTATTTTCTAGAGGGAGTTATGACTGTTTTAGTGCACTGAGGTCAATTCTGCCGGAAATCTGTTTTGTGTAGAAGAAGTCCTAGATCAACACAAACTAAGAGAAGTCAAGTAGAAACGAATTGGGAGTGCTTTGAAACGTTCCCCTATATATACTCAAGGTGAACAATTTTCTCCACAATTTCATATTCTCACTTGTTCTCTCTAGTTTTTCAGGTTTCACAATCTTCAAGGAGCAAAGCCTAACTATCCACCTTCCTAGCCGTGATCAACACTTGTGCAACACCTTGGAGCTGCTTTGAACCTTGGGACGTGATCAAGGGTTGTTCATACCATCATCTTTTCATGTATTTTTACGGTTTTGGCTTTCTTGTAGTTAGAATTTATGCTTTGGAATTTCTGTTGTGTGAACTGAAACTATGATGTGACAAAACTGATTTTTGGATTCGATTTAGATGGTTCTTTTCATGTTTGATGTGTTTATGTGTTCTTGATTTTTGTTAATTGCCGAAATAAAAGAATGATGATCTGATTTTATGCTTCATTACATGTTAACGATTCGCTTGGTCTGACAAACAAATAGGATGACTTGCATGTAACTTGCTACTAATTAGGTTTATGCTTTGTAACCCCTAATTCGAAATAAGTAGTAAAGGCTTGCTTTGAGTCAAAATCAGATTATGCATGTGATGATAAGTTTTGACTTGCTTTGAGTGCTTGGATTCGCATGTTCATCAATTCTTTCTTGAACTTAATGATTTGAAAATGAATTTTCAACGTATGTGTGTATTCGGGTTTTCAAAATAAACTGATTTAGTGCTTTGCTATTTCGATTAACATAAGAAAGAAAGTTTAAAAGGGAGATTGGTTGCTTTGATCTTTGTGTCTTGATTGATGGCGTTCTTGGTGATTAATAAAGATAAAGATGCATGAATGAATCATTCTTCATTAGTTCTTGATGAATTGTTTTCCAAAAATTCTTCTTTTCCCACCTTTGTATAGAAACGATTTTTGTTCTTTATTGTTTTCTCAAAATTTACGATTTTAATCTCCAGAAACCCCCATTTGTTATGTTCTTGATGTTTTTGTATATTTATAAATAAATAAAATTAATTTTAGGATTTTTAGGTAGTATGTTAATGTACGTAATAAGGTAAATAATAGGGTTTAGGATTTGAAAATATATTTTAATTTCATGAATAGTATCCTCAAATAGTGTTTCTTAGGATTTGTTTTGGTGTTTTTTAGGAGTTTGTTATGTGTTTGTTAGGGTTTCCTAATTTTTAGGGATGTTTTCCTATTTTTTAGGGTTTGCTCCTATTTTCTAGGGATTGGTTCCTAAATTTTAGGAATTTGTTTTCTTGTAAATTAAGTAATCCTAATTAGTGTATGACTAGTAATCCTTGTTGTATGTGGATTTCTAATATAACTATGACTTATAAAATGTATTCTAGTAGGAGTAGGAATCCTAATCTAGTTATAACTTGGATTCTTTGTAAATTTCGAATTGTTGTCTATATATACTTGTCATTTTCATTTCACATGTAAGTACCCTCAATCCCCGGCTTGAACTATTCCTGCTTATTCTATACTAACAACTACATTTTTCAGGGTTTAAATTGGCGAATGCTTTTGCACGTATCAGCGTTCTTCAAACCGAAAGGCATGACATTGTAACAGTATAGGCCCTTGTCGGTGGTGAAGGTGGTGCATTCTTGGTCGCCGGAATGCATCTTGATTTGATTATAGCCGGAGAAGGCATCCATCATGCTGAGCAGTTCGTGTCCAGCGGTTGCATCGACAAGTTGATCAATGTGGCGTAGCGGGAAACTATCCTTTAGACATGCCTTGTTAAGACCTTTGAAGTCGACACACATCCGCCACTTTCTGCTAGGTTTCTTGACCATGACCAGGTTGGAAATCCACTGGGGATAATTGACCTGGCGGATGAACCCAATGCCCTGAAGCTTAGCAACCTCCTCCCCTATTGCATGATATCTCTCTTTATTGAAGGCCCTTCGCCGCTGCTTGATAGGATAGAAGGATGGTTTGATACTCAACTTGTGCGTGATGATCTCAGGGGAAATGCCCGGCATATTAGCGTATGACCATAGAAAGACGGCGACGTTGTCACGTAGAAACTTAGTGATCCAGTTCAGCCTCTATCTCTGGGGCTAGTTGAGCGCCGATGCAGACCGTCCGTTCAGGGTGCTCGTCGGAGATGCTGATAACCCTCAACGATGTCTTTGGATTGACAGACTCCTTTTTGACATATTTCTCCTCGTCATCCTGAGGATCCTCAAAAATATTGGCCGCTGGTACATGGTCTCTACCGTTAGGATCTCATGGCAGCGTGTCGACAGTGCCATTGTTGTTGAGTAACACTTTTGTGCCAACTGTTGACTTCCTTTCACACAGCCTGTCCTTTTGGGTGTAGGGAACTTTATGAGAAACATGTATCCGGCTATGGACTGAAGCAATGATGGCATTCTATGAACTAAAGCAATGGACAACGATGAACTCCGTATGCATTTCCGCTTTACATGGACTAGCACCGATGACTAGACGCATGTAGTCAGAACCTAGCGGTTGGGTGACGTCACCAGAGAAACTGAGTAGTGGCTCATGATCCTGGAGTAATTTCCTATGTCGTTGGAGTTGGTTGTAGTAGCCATTGAATATGACGTTGACAGCGGATCCGCTGTCTACAAGGACCCTTCCCACTGACCATTTATCAAGCATGGCATCGATCAAGAATGGATCGTCGTGGGGTAGATGTACTCTGCGCTTTTTGTCCTCTGAGAAGGTAATGGGTTCCCAACCAGGCCTTGGGAGTTTAGCGGATCTCTCATAACGAATGTTGCAAATTTCTTTACGGTAGTTAGCGCGTGCATAACGCTTTCTTGCCCTATGAGACACGTTGGTGATTGGAGCACCTCCATCGATAGTGTTGATGCGGCGCATGTCCTCAATGTTAGCGACCACAGGCGGCGGTTGATGCACCTTGAATTATTTCATCTTACCATCACGGTACAAAGTCTCAATAGCTGTTTTGAGAGTGTTGCAATTATTGGTGTTGTGACAGCTACCCTCGTAGTATTTACACCACTTGCCGGTGTTTCTTGGTTTTCCCACTCTTGGGTACTTTCTTGGGGGTGGCGAGGGGATCTGGTCTTTACACTGATCGTATATCTCTTCATACGAGGCTGTGAGGACTTTAAACACTACGTACCTCTGAGAGGACTCTGTCTGTTTGTTACTGTTATCCCCATGGGATGAGCGGTTGCCCTTGTTGTAATGCTGGTCCTTTTGCCTCTTGCTCTGGTAGTTGCCCCGTTGCCACTCTCTCTTCTTATCGGTTGGCGGCGTAGCAGCGGTTTTGTTAGCAGTTTCCTGATGGCTGGAGGAGGGCTGAGTGGACTTTGCCGGTATTGGTGGTGATGGTGGGGTTTCTCCATATGTGATGAATTATGTCTGTGCATAGATGACGGCTTTGCTCATGAAATGGTTATACGCAGCATTTGGATGGTTGTAATTGAGATGATAGAGAAATGGTCCCTTTAGGAGTCCCTGCTTGAAGGCTGCTAATGCCGTTGTTTTATTAAGATTGCGGCACTGAGATGCCGTCACTCTCCACCTGGTGACAAATGCCTTCAAAGTTTCCTCTGCCCCTTGCTTGACGTTGAACAGTTAAGTTGTGTAGTGATGTATGGCGGCCAACAGGATGAACCGAGAAAGGAAAGCATTTTGATAGTGCATGGAATTAGTCGATGGATCCCAGTGGTCATTCAAAGAACCAGCTCATTACCTCATTATCTAGCATTTCGCTGAATAAGTGGCAGAGTGTGGAGTCATCAAATCCCTTATTGTTAGTGCCTTTTTTGAATGTGTCTATATGGACGAAGGGATCAGTCATGCCGCCATAATGTGGCATTTTTTGTGTCTTCGCATGTGTTGGTCTGATGACTTCCAGGATCCTGGCGGTGAATGCCCTGGCCTGGACGCGAAGAGTGGATTTGGAATTGGCGTTGGGGAGCCTACCTTTGCCCGGATTAGCCTTTGTTCTAATTACTGCAGCCTTTCCAGGATTAAGGCGATTGCGTCGCCAGCGGGCCCTGCCTGGAGATTCCATTAGACCAGTTCCCGCCTTATGACAGGTGGATTACCTTCAGTTCTAGCCCTAGCTGCCGAGCGGTTGGTATGCGGCTGTGACTACGCTTCTTGCTCCAACATGAGTCGGGGCAGAGGAGGTGGGCCTATTCCTAACAGTTCTTGTAGGTTCAGCAGCACCTGCATCTGTATGATTGGTACGGGTACCAATCCGCCTGTATTAAGTCGACTACGTCTGGTGCTCCGTGATTACTCTCTCTGCGTTGGGTTAGTGTTTACCTCCAGCGCCTTTTTTAGTTCATCAAATTTTGACATTAGTGTGGCCACCTGCTTTTGGGCCTCAGCCTTCTCTCTGCGCTCTTGTTCACGCTTCCTGTTTGCCTTGTGGAGTTCGCCAATGCCAGCTCATACATGGCGGCGAGATCCAGGCCGGTGACTATTGCCTAGTTGGGTCTCCACTATAGTTTGAGTCAGCGGGGCCTGAGATGAGCCTTAGGGTTCCGCGCTGGGGTTGATCGGAGTGTTGAATAGTGCCCAGTTAACGTTAACCGCTGGATTAATGTTAGCAGTGGGGTTGGTGGGATGGGGGTTGGCAGATTGATCCGCTTGCTTCTCAGCGTTTCCCCCGTTACTGTTAGTCATGGTGATTGTTGTGGTGGGATGGCCTTTTGTTCAAGGATTCCCACAGACGGTGCCAATGTTAATGTCTGAGATTCAGCGGTAGCTAAATCTTGGTTAACGCTGGTCCGATGGGCGGACCGCTACTTGTGGTTTTCTCATAGCTTCCGCTATCTGTCAAGCAAAATACAAAGGGCGTTAGAGGGAGACCGAGTTTGGCGGTCTTCTCTTCTCCGATGCCTAAGTTTGTCAATGTATTTGTATTGACAGTATAACAGCGAGTAGTAAATGAGTAATTAATGAGGAGAGAACCTTTTATAGGTGGGGAAGAGGCTGACCTTTTCCATGTTTTCGATGTGGGACTAAAGTGCTTTAGTTCCCAGCTTCTAATGTTGTCTTGGTGCGGCATGTCAGCGGTGATCTGAGGGTGAGCCGGGCTCCATTGATAGCTTGTCTTGCTGTGTTTCTGTAGATCACACCCTTGGTGGTTATTGGTACCGTTGGCGGTAGGATGAGCGTAGCTCATTATAGCTAATTATGCTTGGCAAATGCCTATGTAAGTACAAGGCAGAAGTGCCCTACCTAAGTGTAATAGGCGCATTATTGTACTTATCTCAATGCACAAGACTGGACATCTCATTTTCCGTGAACTTGTTAGTTAGACATAGCTCTATGCCAACATGACACCATTGGACTGGTGTTAAAGATATCTTTTGATACCTAAGTGGTACGATTGATATGGGCTTGTTCTATTCCTACAGAGAGACAATGGATTCAGATCCATCATATATCAAGAACGCCCCTAACAGTGGTCTACGTTCTCTCTCCCCATCACAAAATGACATAAGTGTTTTAGAAGGTTTTGCTGATGCAGGGTATCTATCTGACCCACACAAAGATAGTTCCCAAACTGGTTATGTGTTCACCATTAGTAAGACCGCGATATCTTGGAGGTCTACTAATTGCTCTTCACTAAGAGATTTGTGAATGTATATGGCTTAGATTCATAATTACACATGTTCGAAGCAATTGTGGTTTGAAATCTACCATAATGAGCCTACGAGCATTTATGAGGATAATGCTGCTTGCATTGAACAAATGAAGCAAGTCTACATTAAAGGCAACAACACCAAGCATATATCGCCCAAGTTCTTCTACAATCAGCAGCAACACAAGCTCTTCAAGATTAAAGTGAACCAGGTTCGATATGAGGATAATGTGGCAGACTTGTTTACTAAGTCATTACCTAAATTCAAGTTCGAGAAACATGTTGCAAGCATTGGCTTGCGAAAGTTATCTGAATTTCCATGATCATAGTCATCAGGGGGAGACACAGTCATTAGGAGGAGATGTCCACATGTTGATCTCGAAACGTGAAGGGTGTGTTGTGCTCTTTTTCCCCTTCGACCGAGGTTATTTTTGTCCCACAGGGTTTTTGTTATTCAGCAAGGTTTTTAATGAGGTAACGAGAGGAGCACCACGTGTAGGCGACACAAGGGGGAGTGTTCAAATAAATCCAGAATATGTGTTTGGCCCAAACTCTAGGTTATTTGTGCAAGTTGTAATCGGGTTTATGTTAGAGATATTCGTAGATATCCAATCATTATACGATTATGTTTCCATGTACAACTCTACTTCTATGCTTGTAATTCTCTATATAAAGATGCCCCTATTATCAATGAAAACACAACAAATTCTCTCCCAATTTGGTATTCCTTAAAGAAAAACATCTCAAAAATAAAAACATTTTCACTTTACGAGTTTAAAGACGTCCTCTCTTGATCCTCCCTATATATATATATATATATATATCCTTAAGAGATGAATAGAAATCACACATTCACACTACGCAAAAATATTGAAAAAGGAAATACATTTTATAACTTTTTTTTTTTTTGAATTAGCCGAGGGGCGATAATATCATTCAACTCAAAATAGAATTGGGCGTTACATACCCTTCCGCTGCCATTTAAGGACATAGACAGACAAGAAGACAGTAGTGGTACTTACAGTGGTACATAGAAATAGACCTACTCATTATACATTCAAATATGTAAAGGTAGCGGAGATCCTCCTTTAGTACTACTCTAGAGGTGCTAGAGGTACTTAAAAAAAAGCACAATTGCTTAGCTTCCTAATACAAGGAATTATTGTAATTTAGACAAAACTAAAAAAAACCATAGAATTGGGCCTAGGGACAAAAACCCTAGCCCAAAAATAACCAGTCTAGAGCAACTCCAAGAGAAGGCTCGCCCAAGCCCATTAGGTTTGGCTTGTCCCAGACCCAGCCTCCTTATCCAGCAAACGCTAAACCAACACTGCAGTTCCAGTGTAGTTCCGCTGACCCACGCTGCCACAATTGCTCCTCCATGATCCTCACCGCCACGAATGAAACTCCATGACCAAAACCCAAGAACCAAGCTGCCATGACCCGCACCGCCGCTAACCTGCCCCGCCGATCCTAGTCACGTCTACCCAGGAGCATCAAACGAGGTCCTTCGATCATGCACCGCATGGCATCGCATCCCAGAATTTCCACTCGAAATCGGAAGCCAAAAACCAGCCTACAAGAACTTCGAGCAACACTCCTCCAAATTCTCAGAATGTTAGCATCAATCCCTGTACGGTAGCAGACCGGGCGGCGTAGGCGAGACCTATGCTCAGGCCACCTTAGAACAATGACGATCTCTCAGTGCGAAAACCTGCCGCCGACCTAGGGTTTTGGAGAGAGCCCCAAAATTGAGAAGAGCTTGTTTTGATTAGTGATAAAGCAATATTACATTTTATATCTTAATACTATACATTTTATACATTTAACTAGGTACAAAAATATTGAAAAAGGAAAATACCGAAAAATAAACTAAGCAATACTCTAACTATTTATTTCGAAGTCTCTCTAAGTCTCTAGATTTGGGCCAATTTTTTTCTTTGCGGACTCTGGACTCTCCACTCCCAAATTCAGGATTTTTTCTTTCCCAATTTTTTTTTTTTCCTTTAATTTCTTCGTCTTCCTCACCACCGGTACCCCCAAATTCTCAAAACCCTCAACCCAAACCCTCCACGAATTCGCCCCTAAATCGAGTTCGATTCCCCACATGAAAAACCCAATTCAATTGAGCTTTAATTACTTCCAATCCCACCAAAAAAGTCCCAAATTCTGGTTGTTCCAGCCCTAATTCCTCAACCCAATTTACTTCCAAACCCTAGCTCCTCCATGAACGACACTCTCTCTCCTCCGCCGTCCCCCGGCGATGGCGACTACGCCGCCTGGTACGGCAACATCCAGTACCTCCTCAACATCTCTGCCATCGGCTCCTTCTTCTGCCTCTTCATCTTCCTCTTCGTCAAGCTCCGCTCCGACCACCGCCGCATGCCGGGACCCTCAGCCCTCGCAGCCAAGCTCCTCGCCGTCTGGCACGCCACTGGCCGCGAAATAGCCCGCCACTGCGGCGCCGACGCCGCCCAATTTCTCCTAATCGAAGGCGGCAGCTGCGGCCTGCTGCTCTCCCTCGCCGTCCTCGCCGTGCTGGTCATGCTTCCGTTGAATCTCTACGCCGGGACGGCCGTGCTCGGCGATCAATTCTCGCAGACTACGATAAACCATATCGAGAAAGGTTCAGCTTTACTTTGGGTGCATTTTGTTTTTCTGGTTGTGGTTGTTGTTTTCGTGCATTTTGGTATTTCTGCTGTAGAGTCAAGGTTGAAGATCACTAGGATTAGGGATGGGAATGGGAATATGAGTGACCCAGGTTCGGATTCCACAGCTCTTTTTACTATAATGGTGCAGGGGATACCGAAAACTATAGGGAGTGATGGGACTGTGTTGCATGAGTATTTTCAGCATAAGTATCCTGGCAAGGTTTATAAGGTTGTTTTGCCAATGGATTTGTGTGCATTGGAAGAATTAGCGTCGGAGTTGGTTAAGATTAGGCATGAAATTGCTTGGTTGGTTGCGAAAATTGACTCCCGGCTCTTGCCTGATGAGAGTATAGAAAATGGATATGGACCGGCTTTGTCGGAGGGAGCATGGAGCTGGGCTTTTAATCTATGGAGGAAGGTGAAGGATTTAGGGCATCATGCTGTGGCTAGCTTGGGTTACACGGATGATAGGAGGTTAGGAGAGTTGCAGGAATTGAGAGCTGAATTGGAGACTGAACTGGCTGCTTATAAAGAAGGCCGTGCAGTGGGTGCTGGAGTTGCATTTGTGGTGTTTAAGGATGTGTATACTGCTAATAAAGCAGTTCAGGACTTTCGACATGAGAAGAAGAGGCGGATAGGGAAGTTCTTTTCTCTCATGGAGTTGCGTTTACAGAGAAATCACTGGAAAGTTGAGCAGGCACCATTGGCAACAGACATTTATTGGAATCATTTGGGATCGTCCAAGGTCTCTCTGAAGTTGCGGAGAGTTCTTGTGAATACATGCTTACTGTTGATTCTTCTATTTTTTAGCTCTCCTCTTGCAATTATCAGTGCTGTGAAAAGTGCTGGACGGATCATAAATGCAGAAGCTATGGACAATGCCGATTTGTGGTTAGCTTGGTTTCAGAGCTCAAGCTGGCTAGGGAGCCTCATCTTTCAGTTTATGCCCAATGTCATTATTTTTATAAGCATGTATATCGTAATTCCATCAGCACTTTCCTATCTCTCCAAGTTTGAACGACATCTTACAGTTTCAGGAGAGCAGAGAGCTGCACTTCTTAAGATGGTTTGTTTCTTCCTGGTAAATCTTATTCTTCTTAAGGGTCTGGTTGAATCATCTTTAGAGAGTGCCCTGCTAAAAATGGGAAGGTGCTATTTGGATGGAGAAGATTGCAAGAGGATTGAGCAATACATGAGTGCATCATTTTTGTCAAGATCCTGCCTTTCCTCTCTGGCATTTTTGATTACAAGTACGTTTTTGGGGATATCATTTGATCTATTGGCTCCGATCCCTTGGATAAAAAGGAAGATTCAGAAGTTCCGGAAGAATGACATGCTGCAGCTGGTCCCAGAACAAAGTGAAGAGTATCCATTAGAAACTCAGGAGCCTGATACTCTACAAAGACCCTTGATTGTGGAGAACACATATTATGATTCTCCTAGGCTGAATGGAATGGATATGCCGGGACATGATCTTTCTGAATACCCCATCAACAGAACCTCTACAGCCCCCAAGCAGACATTCGATTTTGCGCAATATTATGCATTCAATTTGACAATATTTGCCCTCA
Organism: Rosa lucieae; assembly: GCA_024704745.1. NCBI lineage: Eukaryota > Viridiplantae > Streptophyta > Magnoliopsida > Rosales > Rosaceae > Rosa > Rosa lucieae. Next base: position 9,565,558 of record CM045493.1, read on the forward strand.
CATTTATCTATTCTTCATTTGCTCCACTCGTGGTTCCGGTTGGTGCAATATATTTCGGGTACAGGTACGTGGTTGATAAGTACAACTTTCTGTTTGTCTATCGGGTCCGTGGCTTTCCTGCTGGAAATGATGGGAAGTTGATGGATACAGTCTTGAGCATCATGCGTTTCTGTGTTGATTTGTACCTGCTTGCAATGCTCTTGTTCTTTTCGGTTCATGGAGACTCAACAAAGCTGCAAGCAATATTCACACTTGGGGTGTTAGTAATGTACAAACTGTTGCCTTCTCACAATGATAGATTTCATCCTGCTGTTTTGGAAGGCATACAAACTGTAGACAGTTTTGTGGATGGACCCATTGATTATGAGGTCTTTTCACAGCCTAAGTTTGATTGGGATACGTATTACACATAGAATTTCAGTACAACTTCTTTATTCACTAATAGTTCAACTTGTACCTTTACCTTTGTAATTATTGTGCATATTGCTGTTATTATGAAGAAAAGAAAAAGGAAAAAAAAAAGGAAAAGGAGAGGAGGTGCTCTAATCTCTCTGATGTTCATTTTGTGATTGTCTTGCGTGTTCATGAGATTAGATTGCAAGAAATTGGCCAAGGTGACTACTACGGAGATCATCTATTTTATTTACTCAGGTTCAGCATTTCAGGAACAGGCACCGTCAGCGTCTGTTAACTGTCAGATTTGGTCATGTCTGCCTGGATTTGACCTAGATCGGATCAAATCTGGGGTAGATCTTGCCTTACCTCACACGCTCAGTTCTTTGGTTTTTTTGTTGGTGTTCAGGGAGGCATAACTTGAGACTAAACCGAACCAAAATCAATGGTGCATTCAGTTTGTTTGTCCGTTTTTTTGTGCCAGAATAATGAGCAGTACGTTTAGATTTGTTCAACAATAGTGAAAATTTTCGGTTTGGTTATGCGCAAAGCTTTCTTTGTCGTTGTGTTTTCAAATTTTCGAATCTTGGTCACTGGTTGTAAAGTTTCTTAAATCATAGTTAAGAATCTACCATAAATTGGAAATGCAGGATTCCGGTTCGCTTGACTTGAGTAGAGCCTTTAATCTATTAGTTGAGTTTGATGGAGGGATAATAACTCATCATAGGATACGAAGACCATTTCATCGACGAAATAGAAGAAACAAACTGAACTAACAGAGTGAATTTAGGCTCCTGCAAGAGAGAAGAAGGTTCATAAATTTTGTGTGAGAATGTGAAAAACATGCAAGTTTTTCATGATCACAAAAATGGGGATAAAGAATGATTCAATAATTCGGATAATGCAAGTTTTACTTTGGACCAAATAAATGGTAAGCAAAGATGTAAATTGAGAAATATTAGGAGATAGAAGCCAAGATTCATCCTCCTAACTCCACTCCTGGCCAAGCAAATTACTCATTTCCTTCAAAGAGGGTCTCTACTATACTTGCACAGTTGAACAGGGTCTCTTCAATCAAATGTGGCTGTGGCCTCCACTTATTACTAAAATTTCCCACTTCCCTCTCTTAAATGTGTGGTTACTATTTAAATAAATACACAGGTTGAATATCTTAATTACCATTTCAATGAGGGTAAATAAATAGCAACAGTTGAATTGTCAGTCACAAGTTAATCCTTTCTTTTCTTGTATACTTGTGACTTTGGTTTTCTGCTTCTTCTTCCTCTTCTTCAATCTTCAGCTGTGTAATTTTGGTTATGAAGGGAAGGCAGAACACACCAAGGAAAGAAAGTATGCCTCATTTAGGAGTCAAAAGCCTTCTTCTTGATTCAGGTCCTGCTGAGGCAAACAAGCTTGCTGGCTCTGCAACCATTTACAACCAGCCTCTTTGCCCTAAGCCTCGCAGAGTTGGCTCTGCCATACCTGAATTCCTCAAGCCTTTAAGATGTAACAAGCACAGGTTTAATTTCATCTTTGCTCATTCTTTTACATGTAACATTTACCTTACTTTTTCCACTTCCCATGTTATGTTTTATGAACAATTGAAATTGGATTTTTACGGTTAAATTGAAAGGGATCGAACTCTACCACCTTTCATCATTTAGGCTAACTACAAGGGCTTAAACAATACTCGGATTTCATTTTCATAGAAAAACTGTAGAAACTTTATCCCCCTAATGATGTTAATTTGTTTCATTTTTGGTGACCAGCCAACAAAACTCAGATGAAAGAAGTGGAATTCTGAACATGATCAGTGAAAAGGTCAGCATATTCATCCTTACTGAATTTCAGTGACAACATAAAATGACAGATTAAAGTAATCCTGTGGATTAATTATACAGGATCTAATATTTGATGGAAGAGAACCTTTATGCGCCAAGTGTTCACCAACATGTTACTCAGGCTCTCCACCAGGAAGAACACCCAACCCTTTGGTTCATGATGTGCAGTTCATTCACCAAATGGAGCTTCTTTCACCATTTACCAGAACAAAGCTTTCGGATAAATTTGGATTCACATCTGCTTCTCCAGTATAAGCTTAGCCTCAGAAATGGTGTTCAATCCCAACTCCTTGGGAGATTGTATCCTGAAAATACTTTTCAGGGTTCATGATTTTTTTTTTTTTTGTAGTAGTAATTTGTATAAGCTTGTATTGTAAGTGTAATTTTTGGGTATCAAGTTTTGTATATATTATGAGATGAATTAATTACCTCGGATTTATCTTTGTGTATACAAGATTGTGATAATCTGCTCTCAGTTTTTCTACCAAGGCAACTTCTAACCCTGACCAAAGAAAAAGTAACAAAATTTCCAACACCTTCTTTGGTTCAATAAGCACAGAAAAACATATTTAACTAGTTCCGTCTGATGAGCATAGGAAAACTATTTTCTTCGTTCAATAACTAGTAAACCAAGTAATCAGTTATGCATTTCTTCCACAGCTCTCATTCGAATCATTTGCCCAGAAAGCCTGATGCGTCCACCAGTACCTCTACCTCATGTTTTAATCGAGTAGAGAACTGGAAAAACGATCCTTGTTGCTACTGCAGAAGTTTGTCCATTTTCATTGCCTTTTGTTCTCGAAGAAGTAATACCAAACAGGCCCAAAAACGCTTATGGAATTCTGGTCAAGTCGTCGTAATGATAAGAATAAATTCTATTAACACCCTTAAGAACAAACTCCAATACACGAAAAACTCCACCAATACTCATGGTAAGATTTTCCGATCATCAAATTTTGTATGGTACCGGCGTATAACTTATTATAAGTTAAAGTAAATAGATTGAACATGCATTGCTTATGTCGAATTTCTTATTTATTTATTTATTTTAGTAAATAACATAAGCGAAAACATAAAAAGAATGCCACTTACATCATTCTCCTCGTTACAGAAGTCTAAGGTTGCCTTTGGGAAAGTTTATAAACAGCTTAAATTAAAAATAAAAAAAGACAGTAGTGTGTTTTTAAAACTGAAAACAAAATAACAGTTAAACTAAAGCTCTTGAGCTCCAACCCCTGTAAGTGGCCTAGTGGTTCTTGCCTAATTGGGTGTGCTCCCTAACCTAGCTTCAAACCCCAAAGCTGTCAAAGTGGCCAGAAATTGTGCTGCAATGCACAGTTGGGTTGGGTTCAAACCCCAAAGCTGTTAAAGTGACCAGAAACTGTGCTGCAATGCACAATTGGTGCATTTTACATACCCCAAATGAGTTTATTTAAGCCTAGAAAAACATTTGAGTTCTCCTTAACAGAATAAAAAAAAAAAAGCTCTTGAACTCCAAAAAACAGAAGTTCGCTCTACCTATTTAGCAACCAGAGGATGCCGGGCCCCACATGATAAAACAACAAAGCGCGCCAAAAGCACCGCCGTTTTCACACACACACTTCCGAGTCTGGACTTTTAACCGTCACTAAATCCCGTGGGACCCACACCAACTGTCAAGTAATGATCTCCTCCCCACCCCCAAATGCAAATCTCTCCCACTTCTCAGATTTGAACCCAAAAAAGATTCAATCTTTTTCTGTTTCTCTGCACAAAAAAGATTCACTCTTTTCAACAAGGAAGAGAAACCCAACTCACCAATTCAATGCCTACACTTCGTAAGCTCGCCTCCAACTCCCTCGTTTTCCCATCAATCTTCTTGACCCTTCTTCTTCTTCTTCTTCCCAGCTGCGACGGCCGCGTCTTCAGCTTCGAGATGCACCACCGCTTCTCCGACCCCGTCAAGCAGTGGTCGGAGGCCGCCGGAAAGCTCTCTCCGGTTGCCGCCACCAACCTCCCCGAGAAGGGCAGCTTCGAGTACTACGCCGAACTCGCCAACCGCGACCGCCTCCTCCGCGGCCGCAAGCTCGTCGAGTCCACCGACACCCTCGCTTTCTCCGACGGCAACTCCACTTTTCAGATCACCTCTTTGGGATAGTACGTTTCCTTCTCTCCTAAAGTTTCCATTTTTAGTTTCATTTTCTCAAAGTTTCGATTTTTAAATTTTGGGATTTTTGAAAATTAGGGATTTTCTATTTGATATTTTTTGTTTTGGGTAGTTTGCATTACACGACGGTGCAACTGGGGACGCCGGGAATGAAGTTTATGGTGGCGCTGGATACCGGGAGTGACCTGTTTTGGGTGCCTTGTGAAGGAACAGCTTATGCTCCTGTAAGTTGAAGTTGGGTTCTTTTTTTTCTTTCTTCAATTCTTTTAGTGTGAAAAAAACTTGTTCTATTGCTATTTGGATAGTGGAATTGTTGGGGGGTTTGAAGTGGTGTCGATGAGAATGTCATTAGTATTTTGGGGTCTTTTCTGTTTGATTGTGCGGATTCTTGTTAAGGGTTGACAAGAAAATGTGACCTTTATTTGAAACTGATCATGAACTTAGGAAGAGGAAGCTATGCATTTGTTTCTGTATCTTAAGGGTTGACACTCAATATCTTGTTATACTGTTAGATTTGAGGACAAGAATGGTGGCATTGGTGTTTTAATGCGTTCAGGGTCTATTGTTTCTGGCTTTTGCATGTAGTACTTGAATAATTGGGTGCATTTTACTGTGGCAGAATTTTGAGGTCAGCAAATATGACCCGAAAGGGTCGTCGACTAGCAAGAAAGTCCGTTGCAACAACAGGTTGTGTATGCAGCGTAATAAATGTCTGGGAGCATTCAACACTTGCCCTTATAGGGTCTCTTATGTCTCTGATCAAACTTCTACGTCTGGGATATTGGTAGAGGATGTTCTGCACTTAACAACAGAAGATAGTCATCATGAATATGTTGAGGCATACATTACCTTTGGGTAAGTTCTGTGGTATTATAAGCTTTTGGAATCTTTTTATTCGTTTTGGACTAAAATCATGTATTCAGCTGAAAGGGCATTGTGAATTTTGAAGTTGTGGCCAGGTGCAAAGTGGTTCATTCCTGGATATTGCTGCTCCTAATGGTTTGTTTGGTCTTGGTATGGAGAAGATATCTGTTCCTAGCATTTTATCCCGGGAAGGCTTTACCGCAGATTCCTTTTCCATGTGTTTTGGACATGATGGAGTTGGGAGAATCAATTTTGGTGACAAGGGGAGTCCTGACCAGGAAGAGACCCCATTTAATTATAACCCTTCACAGTAAGTGGGAATCTCAGTTACTTGATGCTAGTTCTTCGTGAGATCAGATACGATTGTTATTTAAAAGGATGGATGTCTTGACATTGTTTTTATCTCCCATTATTTGTGATGCATGTAGTCCAACCTACAACATCAGTGTAACTCAAATTAGAGTGGGGACAGATATTATGGACATTGATTTCACTGCTCTTTTTGATTCTGGGACTTCTTTCACATATTTGGATGACCCAACTTATACAAGGATTTCAGAGAGTGTAAGCTGCCCCTCTCTACACACACTCACAGAGGTTACATACGTATTTCAATACCCATATATAACTCATAACTAATGCTTTATGACTATTGCAGTTCCATTCACAAGCTCGAGATAAGCGTCGTCCACCTGACTCAAGGATTCCATTTGAATATTGTTATGATATGAGGTCTCATTTAGGTCTTTTGTCTGTGCTTTCTTTTTATTCTAACTCTCAATCTGATTACTTGTATTTTATTTTTAATAATTCCTCTTCTTTCCATTTGCAGTCCAGATGCAAATGCTAGTTGGATATCTGGTGTCAGTTTAACTATGAAAGGTGGAAGCCAGTTTGAAGTATATAATCCAATCATTGTTATCTCCACTCAGGTAATGTTTTGTTATACTTTCTTTGTTTTTTTTTTAGTCAGGAATATTGGTAACTAAGTATCTTCATTGCTAATGATTTGCAGAGTGAGCTGGTCTATTGCCTGGCTGTTGTCAAGAGTTTGGAACTAAATATAATTGGACGTAAGTCTTCTTCATAGCAGTTTTCGCATGCTCTAATTTATAAACTTAAAATAAGCAAATGGAATACATGCCTAGGAACTTAGGATTTGATTTACTTCAATTAAAGCCAACAATAGCTCAGTTTATTGGCTTCTTTTGCTGCTGGTAATCCATAATGATTGATGACGTAGGCTTTAACAATGAATTAGAAAACAGCTACTGTGACTTCTTTGTTTTCAAAGTTGAAACAGTAGCCTGCTTTAATAGATATCTAGTTGCATTGCATTTGTTTACTGTTAAATGCTGGCTTATGCTTCAGCTATTGATCCCTCTACAGAAAACTTCATGACAGGCTACCATGTTGTATTTGACAGAGAGAAAAAGGTTTTGGGCTGGAAGAAGTTTGACTGTATGTGTTACTCATCTAGATGCACACACACCTATGCTCTATGGCCTTACGCATGATCTTTTTCCCTGACAAGTTTCTTTACTGTCATGCAGGCTATGACACTGAGGACCATCATACTTACTTGCCTATTAAACCACGCTCCTACAATGTGCCTCCCGCTTTTGCTCATGGACTACGCAACCATTCTATTTCAGAATCAGCGAAAAAGACCAGCCAGACTTCAGCTGCTTCTCTGCCTTACTATAGTCATACTTCTCTTCAGACTTGCTTTCTATTCACCATCCTCCTCTTCCTTTTACCATAACTGTGATATGACAATCCTTTTCTAGTCTGTTGCAGAGTTCTGTAGGGTACATAAGAATGTAGAATTCTAGAATGTAAATCCTCTCTAATCACTCCCAGTTTACACCATGGCCAGATAGATCTTGTAATACCTCCCCCCAGCTCTAATGTAAATCCTCTTACCATCTAGCATAGGCATTATAGTTGTAAAAAGTTTACACAGAAGGGGAATTTGAGTTTCCTCCCCTCAGCTCTAGATCTTGTAATACATACAGGCATACTACATGTTTTTGGTCACCTCTGAATCTCCAAATGATACTCTTATCTTTACTGTATTGTCTGAAATCAGTGTTGAGTACGCATTAGGCATTTATATCTCATCCTCATACCAAAGTGTTGAACGTTAATGGTGTCGGGCGCCAGTATGTGTAGCAGCAAATGTAGTTTACAGGGTCGACCTGAAGCAGAAATTCTTGCATGATGCATACAATAGGTGTATCAGACGTCCCTTTCACACTGATGGGTGAAATGACCTACCCGCAATTGATCTACGAGTCTTATGTATTTTGTTCGGTTCATTATGCACTAGGACTTGATCTCTCTAGTGCTCTTATTTTTTTAACTCCACCATCAATGCACTGTTAGTACCAAACCAAGTACTTGAACTGTTCCGGGAATCTTCCTCTTCTTCGTGCATGCTTGTGCGTTTAAAATAAGCAGGCATTGCCAGGCCAAAGTCATCGAAGCTTCAACTGGTCTTTATAAGAAGAGGACAACTAAATGAATTGATCACACACTTTGATAATTATATGTGTTTGAATATGACTTGGTCACAGGAGTAAATGGAATTCTAATCCATCATACGTTCCAAACCAGAATGAGTCAGAGGTCTCCATCTGATATTTCTTTAGGCAAAAAAAGAAAAAGCCATTAAACTTTTTCATTTTCTTATCGCTTAATCTTTTATTGGTTGAGGCGTCAATAAGAGAGAGGTGAAACTGAAATTTCCTTTTTAAAAGAAGACCGTGAATGGTCTAAAAAGCAGAATTGCTTTTCTTTGGCAAAAAAAAAGAAAAGAAAAGCATGAAATTTAAAGTGTTTTGCTTTTTTATTGTTGTTGTTGTTATTGGGCTTTCTGGGGCACCAAGTCTAGGATGCTTTTCCTACTTCTCTATTATTGACTTTGAATGGTGTCAAATGTCAAGTATCATACTCAATTGCCTACTTGAAGAAAATTGAGAAACACATTTTGTTACCTAACACCTTGTCCATGACAGCGATGCAAAATATATTTTGTCATATCTATTGTTATATGTTTTTGATAACTTGCTATTGTTATCTTCTAAAACATTATTTATAGTAATACATGATGGAAAATATTATCCAATGTGTTATTGTCATTTTAAGAAAAAAAGAAGAAGAAGAATATTTGTACGTAGAGACTAGAGACTTGATAGTCTGTGATAATTAAAGGGTGATGGATGATCATGGTATAAAGAAACTTATCAATGAATTTTTCAAAGTCAATGTAAATCGTTTTTTGGGAGATTGAAAATGTCAATGATAGATGTATAATTTATTTAATTTTTTTTTTTATAAATTACATCGAAAAATCTCTTGGTCACCCAACCCAACTCTTAAGCAAATCTGAATTGAGGGTTGAAGATGCAGCAAAAGAATGACAAATATATAGCTCCTGGAGCCATGTTTATTAGTATATTGGCTATATTATAGGTTCTAAAATTGAAAATTGCATTTTTTTTTTTTAATAAATGGCTAGTGTGACTGCCCTCAACACTTAATTGATGAAACTATTGAATAGAAGGAGAGACATTAAGCTTAAATCCCTTATTACAATAAGTATCTAGAGAACGTCCTGAAATACTAAATAACTGTATTTAATTAGGCATCAACTAGCAAAAAGCACTTTACTGGCGACTCTATTTGCTCTGACATAGAAATGACATAACAGAAAAATAACTCAATATGTAACGCGATTACAACGTAACATAATTACATGTTATAGGTTCTAAAATTGAAAATTGCATTTTTTATAATTGGAAAAAAAAAAAAAAAGAGTTAGAAATGTTTTTAAGTTCTAGAGGGTGGTATTTTTTGTGTGCGAGGTAGAATACAATAAAAGAGGAAGAAAAGAAGAACATTGTATTTGCTTCTAATAAAACTCTCTGTAGCGTAAAATTAAAAAACAATAGGGTGGCGATGGACAGCCGCACCATTTTTTTTATTGAAATATGTATGATTTTTCTTTTTAGACAAAGAATTGAAGTAGGAGTTAAGGGAGGCTTAATTATGATTTTCACTAACCACCGCTTGATTCTGGACAAGTGGCTTTGATTGCGGCATGTGGTTTAGTTTGAACTCATTCCACGCTTCAACGTTCAATGATAGACTTCTTAGTCAACGTCTTTACCAAACAACCACCTCCAACACTCACGCCTTCTTAATTTCTCACACATCCTCTAATTTAATTCTTCTTGTATTATTATACCTACTATGACGTTGAGCTAACTTCAATTACGGAGCTGAGTACGGAAAATCACCTTTATGAGCCTCTTATTCTAACCAATTTTGACTCACCTGTCTATATGTGTGGTTGGTCATGTTAACTTTATACTACGAATTTAATTTTATACTATTTATTTTTATTGTTGGTGAAAAATGACTGTTTTTTCTGTATTGTAACTCAAAATTTTGGGACAAATCTCCGTTGTATTTTGTTTATCTAATAGCCAAGTGGAGAACACTAATTAAAGCAACTAAGGATAAGACCTTGTTATTAGTCCAGCGGTATTTCTCATCATTGTAGTTAGGACTACAAATCACCCTGACTAAACCACTTGGTGTGTTAAGGTTGTTCGAGTGGCCTAGAATGAAATCTCTATGTTTATTGTTTGAGTCTTAAGTTTCACCAACTTGTGGCCACAAGGTCTGAAGAGTCTTCGGATTCATGCCCGTAAAGTGGAAGATTAATATGATTTTGTTAGGATACCCTCGTGAACTTCTCCCAATACTGACTGAGGAGGTGTTACTAACTCGCTAGTATAATTGAGGTGGCTTGTTACCTCATCCCAATTAAAAATCACCCTTATTAAAAACAATATTTAAGTTTAAGTTAATACGTGAATATTATTGTAATACAATGATCCGAAATTACCCGACACTTTTCAAGAAGAAGCACTTCTTTTTTTTTTCCCAACTGGTTTCATTAATAAAGGAGAAAATATTAGGTGCCTCCCGTCAAATCATCTTTATATTGTCAAATAATTCGACTCCCCAATGATAATTTGACACGTGGCTTTAACAGAAACCTAAATTGTGAAAAAGACCATTCAAGGCTTTTGCTCTCTGCTTCGAGACATTAGACATCAACATTCAAGGAGGACCCGAAATGGTCATAGAAAAAGGAGAAAACCAAATGTTAACGTCTGATTGATTCGTCGAACTAGGTCATATGGCAACATGGACTTACACCCGAAAACTTCTCCCAATAAAGACGCTTTTGCCCTTTGCTAAAAAAAAAAAAAAAAAAGTAGAAATGTAGAATATACATGTAAACCACGGGACCCACATCACCCGCGAATTCGTCTAAACAGTGACCAAACTTTAACAACCATCTCTGTCTCTCTAGTCTCAACGGCGACATTGGATTCAATACCGTCCAATCCTGTAATCCCTGGAGTCAATCCCTTCACACACATGTGTATAAAACAACACCAACGTTTCAAATTCGTGCTTCCAATCCAAACCAGACACTTTCTCTCAAGCCATGGCCGACTGGACTTGCAGAGCTTCTAGTAGCAACTCTACTCTCTTGCCTCCTCTGTTACTGGTTTTCGTATTGGGTTTGGTTTTTCGGAGCTGTAACGGGTTCGGGGCGTTCGAGTTTGATTTCTACCACCGGTTGTCGGATCCCGTCACCGGAGTTCTTGGCTACGATGAGCTCCCGCAAAAGGGTAGCCCTGAATATTACGCTTCCATGACTCACCGGGACCGGTTGATCCGGGGCCGCCACCTCGGCGAAACGACGACGCCGCTTACTTTCGTTTACGGCAACGATACTTACCGGATTGGCGCTTTTGGACAGTATGAGCCTTTCACCAACTTTTTTGATGACTTTCTGTGCACTTTGTTGTGTTCGAAATTTATAAAGATTCAATCTTTTGTTTCGGTTTTGGTCTGAAATTTCAGCTTGCATTATGCGAATGTTTCTGTTGGGACTCCAAGGACTTCGTATCTTGTGGCTTTGGATACAGGCAGTGATTTATTGTGGTTGCCGTGTGATTGTATCAGTTGTGTGAAGGGGTTTAATACATCAGATGGAGAGGTAATATTGCTTTACTCAAACCGAGTTTTCTGAATTTATTACCTTTTCTGGGTTATTTTTGCTTTTGTTCATACGCAAATGGTATGATCTGACTAGGAAATGAAATATGTCATAACTTGTTTTGTGAAATTTTGTAGTAGAGTAAGTTTGAAAAGCGAAAAGCTTTAGATTTATCCTAGTAGCGTAGTAGTTTATCCGTGTTGAATGAATCAACTACTGGCATGCTTCAGATTGTGAGCTTCTAGATCATAAAGGAATGTCATCATAAATGTACTCAAACTTTAAAAGGGTAGCAAAATTACATTGTTCTCTCAGAAAGCTTCAGGTTTTGTGGTTGTCTTGTTCATCAAAGTTTTCTGAGTACCTGGAAAAAATACACCATCAGGATGGATTAACATTGTTTGTGGCTCGGTGCATTTGATCTTTGAGGGTATCAGTAGGAAACAAGTTCTGATGGTATTTATGTCTTTATAGGTGGTGGATTTTGACATCTACAGCCCTAATAAATCAACAACAAGCAAAAAGGTTCCTTGCAACAGCACATATTGCGAACAACAACAGCGGTGCTCTACACCAAGTAGTGATTGTCGTTACAGTATCAACTATCTTTCTGCTAACACTTCATCTTCTGGAATCGTAGTAGAGGACATTTTGCACTTGACTACTGATGATGCTAAACTAAAAGGTGTCGAGGCGCCGATAGCCTTTGGGTAAGTAATTCTCTCATTTCTTCCCTAACGTACTTTTTGTAATCGAGCATGCAGTGTTGCTACTGAGTATATATATTCCTAGACATTTCAGTTTTAACTGGTTTAGGGAACTTTTAATGTTGATGCTCTACTCTATTGCAGGTGTGGTAGGTATCAGACTGGTATATTTTTAAGTGGGGCAGCTCCCAATGGTCTATTAGGGCTTGGTATGGATGGTGTATCTATTCCTAGCATGTTAGCAAAACATGGGCTTGCTTCAGATTCTTTTTCCATGTGTTTTGGAATTGATGGAAGTGGGAGAATCAGATTTGGTGATAATGGAAGTGTAGACCAACCAGAAACACCATTCTATGTCAGAGATAAATAGTAAGTGGTTAACTTAAATGTGCATATGCAGATGACAAGTGTACATACTTTGGAATTAAACCTTTTTTTTTTTAATTTAATATCATCAAAGTTTTACTAACCTTTTGCTCTTGAACTTGTACCAGTCCAACTTACAACATTACTGTTACTCAAATAGCCATTAATAAAAGTGTTGCTGATCTTGATTTCTATGCAATTTGGGATTCTGGTACCTCATTTACGTACCTAAATGATCCAGCTTACACCCAGATTTCCAAGAGTGTAAGTAGTATAATTCTGTGTTTCATAAATATAATCTTGAGTTTCTGGTCTATCTTATCAGTATTTTTATCAAAGTAATGTTTTGTCTTTTTTCAGTTCAACAGCGCCATCAAAGATTATCGGGATACCAATAATTCTGATCTCCCTTTTGAATATTGTTATACAGTCAGGTAATTCTATCGGAAGACAATCTTTGTTTGCAATTTTTATCTTTCAAAACCTCCAGGCACCTTACTTGACTTTATGTGCAGTCCAAATCAAACGGTGAATTTGACATTGAAAGGCGGAAAGCATTATAATGTTATTGATCCACTTGTAGTTCTTTCTGATGGGGTAATTGTCCTCTACTTTTAGCATTTTCAAATCCTGCTTATGCATCATATCATGCTAAACTTTGCTATTCTGATCCTCAGGAAGGAAATATACTGTTATATTGTCTGGGTGTTGTCAAAAGTGAAGATGTAAATATCATTGGACGTGAGTATCTCTTTCTACACACTATGTTGATCTCACAATTCTTTTTCCATGCTCTGCTGTCATTCTGGATGTTTTATTTTTTATACCAATAATGCTCCTTTAATTATACTACTGAGATATTGTAGTTTGTTGCGGCCTCTGTGAGTTCTTTGTTGATTGATTAACTGCATAGTGTTTATGGTAACTATGAAGATCATGTAATAATTGATTCTAGTCTCCTAGAAAACCTTATCAACTTCTAGTAGCAGGGAACTAGTTCAAGAAGGATCCTCTTTTCTGTATCCCAAATCATATTCAACAGATGTAATTCTGAAAAACAACAAACCTTTTAAGAAACTGCTTGATGACAATCCAACACCCTAATGACCAGGTTTCACAGACATGGACCAGGGTTGATTTGTACTGCCTTATAATCATCACAGACAGTCAAATTTATGTGTTCATGTTTTCATCAATTGTAGCTTACAATGAAAATTTACTGATCTTTATGCAGAAAACTTCATGACCGGTTACCGTATAATCTTTGATCGCGAGAAGATGGTAATGGGTTGGACAGAGTCAGATTGTAAGTCTTACTTCCATCCTTCACATAAACATCTCCACAAAATATTTTCTGTGTCATTATTGAGATGTTTTCCTTCTTTCAGGTTACAACGATGAGGAAACCTCAACTCTTCCCATCAGTCCATCCAAATCTCCCTCATCCAAATCTCCAGCCGCATCCCCCACGGTCAATCCAGAAGCCACAGTTAACCCTACTTCTGAGATACCATCAGACTCATCACCAAGTGATTCACCCAAATTGAGCTCTTTTACTTGTGCACTCATCATGGTTCTTTCTGCAATTTTTGCCATTGTTTAATTATTCTTTCTGGGTGCCAGAGGTTATCTCAACCCTGTATCATATGTATTCATAATCATAGGCATTTGTTCCAGGTAAATTACACAGAAAACTGGAAATTGACTTCCAATTTTTGGTATACAAAACTGATGTCAAGGCGGGGTTGTACATATGCTATTCGCTATGAACAATGACTATTTTATTTTTTTTACTATTACAGAAATAAAAGTAGATGACTTGATTGCTTCTTCTAACTTGGGTACCATTTTCAACGTACAGAGTCATGGGACTCAAAGCAGAGAGAAAAGTAAAATGCAGAAAGAAAAGAAAAATGGCAGAAAACTCAAAACATATTCATTCCATCCACAAATCCCAAATGGTTTCAGAATACAGTACTTAAACAAAAAGAAAATATCTCCCTAAGTCGCAGCTGGCAAAAGACTAATTCAAATGTATTCTACTTGGGCTTCTGCTAAACAATGTTTGGGCTTGAAGGAAATTGTTGAGGTGATGATGGGCTAGTATTCTACTTAGGCTTCTTCCTGGTGACTCACATATCAAGAACCTTGAGAGGCTGCCACTGAATTTCACCATGACTGTCAAACTGAGGTAGTAAGTTGGGGATTAATTTTAGTTTACCCCCTCTGAGGTTTGAGGGTGTCATTATTTCACCCCCCAAACTATCAATTTCACTTTTTTACCCTCTGAACTTTCCAATTTTTGTCTTCCGTGTCCAATTTCTCTGATTCCGTCCAAATTTGATGTTAAGTCTGACTATTGGTCATTTGAGGCTAAAATGGTCATTTCAAGCAAAAAAAAAAAACCAAAACAAAAAACCCTCTCTCTTTCACGTTCGGGGGTTTCTCTCTCTTCACCAATCCCTCTCTCTCTCTCTCTCCCCCCTCCTTCCTCCTCCGCGGCCAAGAACCTCATCCGCGCACAATTTTCCTCACTTAATAACTAACCAGAAATAATGTCCTTCACTTTCAAAACACAATACACACAAACAAAGACACCCAATTCCAATTCTGAAATTTCTAAACCCCCAAATACACATATCAAGAACAAAACCCAAATTTCCAATTCCAAATCCAAACTCACTCACAGAAATGTACGAAACAACAAAGATCTAAGAACCCACAGTGCTCATAACTCAACAACCCAAAAAGCAAAGACCTTTACCCAAATTCGGATCCCCGGACGTCCCAAGCTCCGACCCATAAGCCGAAACGGGTCTCTGAGCTTCGATAATGGAAGGCAGCGTGTTCTTGAGCTGCTCCGGTACAGTGGCTTGGTACTCTTGAATCTTCACCGCCATTTCGGTGACTTGGCACTCCAACTCGTCCAGCTCGTCGGCGTCGGCGTCGGGGTTAGAGGCCATGTGAGGAGGGATGAGGATGTTGGCCCAGTAGTTAGCCCATCTTGGGTCGTAAGCCGCCGCCGCTATCTTCTTCAACTTCTGTGGGTCGTCCGTTTTCAGCGACGATCGGACTTTGTACGAGGGGGGTAGGAGTTCTCGGCGACTAGATTCTCGAGGTCGGAGATGAAGGCGGAGATTTGGTTGAGGAAGGGTTTGAGGTGAATGGGATCAGTGAGCCCACTTGGGAGTTGACGGAGGACTTGGAGATGGGGAAGCAGGAGAGGAAGGCGGAGGTGGACTCGAAGGAAGGGGAGGGGTCAGAGGAGTTGGTGGCGGCGAGGCACGTGAGGAAGGTGTCGAGAGAGAGAGATAGATTTGGAGATGCAGATCTCTGAGAGAGAGAGAGAGAGATGGATTTGGAGTTGCAGATATGAGAGAGAGAGAGAGAGAGAGATGAAAGAGAGAGAGAGAGAGATGAAAGAGAGAGAGAGAGAGAGATGAAAGAGAGAGAGAGAGAGTGAAAGAAAAAGGTTCTTTTAGTTTTTGTTTTGAGTTTTTTTTTTTTGCCTTGAAATGACCATTTTAGCCTCAAAGTGGGTCAAATAGTCAGACTTAACGTCCAATTTGGACGGAATCAGAGAAATTGGACACATAAGACAAAAATTGGAAAGTTTAGGGGGTAAAAAAGTGAAATTGAGAGCTTGGGGGGTGAAATGATGACACCCCAAACCTCAGAGGGGGTAAACTGAAATTTATCCTAAGTTGAAACTGGAGTTGAGTCGCCAATGCATTTCTTAAGTAAGGAAACATGGAAAGTTGGGTGAATCTTTGAGCTAGCTGGAAGTCTCAATCTGTAGGCCACTTTTCCAACTCTGGCAGCTACTTGGAAGGGGTCATAATAGCGAGGGGAGAGTTTGTGTGCGGTCTTTTGATAAATGACTTTTGTCGATATGGATGGAGTTTTAAAAACGCCCAGCCACCCTCGTTAAACTCTATCTCTGTCTTCTTATGATCAAAGTGTTGTTTCATCATGTTCTGTGGAATAGCCATGTGATCCTTAAGGTCTCTCAATAGTTGTCTCTGTTTTGTAAGGAGTATCTACTGCATGAACTTTAGTTGACCTCAGCAAGTATGTTGGCAGCAAAGGTAGAGGACGACCATATAAAGCCTGGAATGGCGACATCTTAATGGTCGAATGATAAGTCGTATTATGCCACCATTCAACCCAATGTAGTAAGGAGCTCTAAGAAAAGGGCTTGTCAAAGACAAAGCAGCGCAAGTAATGTTCCAATGAACGGTTCACTACCTCTGATTGGCCATCAGACTCAGGATGATATGCTGAGCTTTTGCATAACTAGGTACCCTATAATTTGAAGAGGGCTGTCCAGAGTGACTTATGAATATGGGATCTTTGTCACTGACAATAGAACGAGGCATACCATGGAGGCGAAAGATCTCTTTCATAAAAATATCAGCACTATGAGAAGCAGTGTAAGGATGAGTTATGACTATAAAGTGAGCATATTTGGACAATAGGTCCACAACCACACCATAATAGCATTGCATCTAGCAGAAACGGGTAAACCATCAACAAAATCCATTGCAATACATATACATATTCTGGAATTGGCAAGGGATGCAATAAGCCTAGAGAATGGATAGACTCATAGTTGTGTCTTTGACACTGATCATATGCTACCACAAAGGTCTTGACATCACGGCGTGTTAACGTTAGTGATCCGAGGGATCCCTAGTTAGCTTTAGAGAGAGAGAGAGAGTGACACGAGATGTATAGTGGTTCGTCTCCCGCCTTAGCGGGAAACTACGCCCACTTGAATGTTACACTAGTGTGTTGAGCCTTGCGGCCCAAGGGGATTACAAAAGATGTAATGGGATCATGTTGAAGTGGGAGGAGGAATTCCTTTTATA
Organism: Rosa lucieae; assembly: GCA_024704745.1. NCBI lineage: Eukaryota > Viridiplantae > Streptophyta > Magnoliopsida > Rosales > Rosaceae > Rosa > Rosa lucieae. The sequence goes on from CM045493.1 coordinate 9,582,834, forward strand.
GGTGAAGGAAGCCATCTCCTTCACATTTTCTTAGATGTGGGATGCAAAACCACTATTCTAGTCTTAGAAAGGCCTATTATGGAGGCAACTTGGCAAGGCCGGGAAGGTGGCTTCCCGGCGACGTATTTGCTACTTCCGGATACTGTAGCGTATCTTGAACATAGGGCTACAAGATGCAAGTAGCGCTTGGGCCTCACCATCGCTTGTGGGTGTCCCAAAGAGGGTGTTACTTATGCTTGGTAAGATAGCAAACTAGTCATGCTAGTAGAGGTATCTACAAGTTGCCGAAGTCCCCAAGTAAGAGGAGCTTCTTGGTTGGGGAGTTATAATCATGAAGTCATCAAACATAAGTAACCGGGCGGCACGGAGCCTCTACAAGTCCCCGAACTCCGTAAGCAAGAAGGGACTCGTTAACCTGCACAACAAAGGCAAAAAACAGGCATATGTAGAATGCTCGTTGCATAGGGCAACAAATGTGAGTTGCATTTATATGCGTTAGCATATATGAACGTATGGGGTGCGTGATACATGTTGATGTACACACGCGAATGGCGCCAAGTACGATCGATTATGACGTACAAACTCGAGAACGCGTATGGTCGTGTGAGCATATGGATAGCATATGATAAATGTATGTTGCATGAGCACTGCGAAGGTAAGTGTTTGTAATTCGTGAATGATGAATACGTGAACGCTTGTGTTTGTTTGGTTGTCGCTCATATTAGTGGAACGCGAAAAGAATTCAATTTGTCGCAAGCGACAAATGGTAGAAGAATTCAATGTTCCATTAACGTTTAGTGTGTCGAGTAGACATGAGTGTAAAGCTCGAGGACTGCCGGGAAGGCATGAGCGGAAAGCTTGTGAGGGGAAAGTCAGGGTTGCGGGAAGGCATGAGCGGGAACCTCGTGGGTTGTCGAGAAGGCATGAGTGGGAAGCTCAAGGGTTGCCGGAAGGCATGAGCGGGAAGCTCAAGGGTTGTCGGGAAGGCATGAGCGGGAAGCTCAAGGGTTGCGGGGAAGGCATAAGCGGAAGCTCAGGGGTGCCACGAAGGCATGAGCGAGACAGCTCAGGGAGGCCACGAAGGCGTGAGCGGAAAAGCTCGACCATGCCTTTGGGCATGAGCACGGAAGCTCGGGTATGCCGCTGGGGTGAGAGCATGACAGCTCGGCGATGCCGCTAAGGCGAGAGCGTGAGAGCTCGAGGATGCCGCTGAGGCGAGAGCATGACAGCTCGGCTGTGCCGCTGTGGCCAGAGCGTGAGAGCTCGTGGATGCCGCTGAGGCCAGATCATGACAGCTTGGCGATGCCGCTGCTGCAAGAGCGTGAGAGCTCGTGGATGCCGCTGAGGCTTTAACAGGTAGCTCGAAGGTGATGCCCTGAGGCATGAGCGTGACCGTTGCTAATTATGTTGGGCTGTATGTACAAGTCCCCGAAGTCCCTAGTCAAGGAGAGTGTTCTTGTGGGTTGATACCAAAGCGTAACTTTGTGCTGTATATCAAGCATAATTAGTGCGAGTGCGTCGTCCATCTAGAATTGGTCGGAGCGAACGCTTTTGCCCTTTCGGGTGGGCCCCTGCTAGGCCCTGCGAGGAGTCCCCCACTCCTGGCTATAGACCTCCGGATGGTCGGAAAATTGTTTGATGAGGGGAGCTGCGTTGAACCAGTGGGTGTTAGGTAGCGAACCTAATCTTTGGTACCCAAGCGTCGGGGTTAACTGCCGGATCAATGGCTGCCGTGGGCTGTGTTAACTAGTCCCTTTACTATTTCTTGGAGGAGAAACTTGACAGCAATGCCGCGTAGCGGTCATTGTCATTATGAGGCGTTGCCTTACCGCTTGGCGGTGACCATAGACTCGTAAAGTTTGTACTTGTATGAAACATAACAAACAAATAGAGCAAGTAATAAAATTTTGTTTGAGTGTCCCATATTTATCTAATTGAGTTGCAATTAAAATAGAAGCATGGCATATGTGTATAACATGTACTTGTAATGTGGATGCTATTATCATTTTTGCACTTTTGCAGATTTGCTTTAAGGATCATTGAGATCGGTATGTGAAGCATGACATATCTAGCATGTGAGGTCTAGAAAGTGTTGCCAAATCTACGAAATGTTGTTGGCATGCTCAAAAGTTTATGGAAGCATGTAAAAATATATCAAGTGTGATATTCTTGTAGGCATGCTTAAAGTAGTAAAAGCATGTGATTAGCATGGCACTAGCTCAATTTGAAAAAGCGTAAAAGATAAGATATAGTTACTTATCTTATGCCGATTTGGAGCTAGTTGGAATTGGATTTGACATAAGTACCCAAATCATGTTGGAGTTGTCCAAGCATGACGCTCCAATATTGCTTCGGCGAAGTTCCTTAGTAGAAGGATGGTGATTTTTCTAATTTTGAGGGGTGATTGGTGACTGTCCCCTCGCAACGAAAAATAGGTGATTAGCAAGTGTGTAAAATCAACACTAGTATTTATGTTTATTTGCGGTAGATCACATAGGAGAAGTACAAATAATCAAGTAATGCTAGCGGTTGAGTCGGAGCATGTGTACTTATGTGTGATAACTACCTCAATAGCACATGCACAGGTGTCCATAAGTTGATAACAAGGCACATGCAGCTAATACACAACTAGAGGGATATTAATTAGCATGTTTATGTGCAATAGTTCACATAATTAATTGGGCAGTGGGGGCACAAGCATATATCATGTACAGCTACGTATGTTTGTGTGTCAACAAGCCAATTACTTTGTGCAATTGTGTGGCAACGTAATTGTCGTCATACAATTAGTTGGATTAAGATGATCTATGCATGGGGGTACACACATGGTATATAATATATAACTGTGTTCGATAAAGCAGCATATATATATATATATAACCATGAATCATATTAAACTCTGTGGCGCCTCACATCCATGCATGAAGAGCATGTTGGAAGTGTAGTGATTAAACATGCTTGTGCTGTATGTGTGCATGGCAGACAAGGGTACACATGGCATAGCATTTTAGTTATGTCTCTGTTAGGTTTCTGCTTTAACTATGCGCAAGTAGAAAGCACGTGTCGTGCATATCGAAATAACACAACTTATCTTGTTGGTTGGCCCTGCTTCAAGCTCAGTGAAGGGATCAGGTGTGCCAGCCAGTGATTTAAAGTGACATGGGGATGAAAGCTCAGCAGATTTGCTGCAAATTTGGTGTTGCCGCTGACCTAGTGTGGCGGTGCCACTGGCAGCAGCCCAGGCTGACTGAGCCCAGCCCTTTCCGCCGACTGAGATGAGCGGGAAAGGTGCCGTACTGGAGTCTGGTGGTGGCTAGCCTTGCTGCCATTGATGAAGCTTAGCAGAGGTTCTAGATGGTTGTTGCTGACGAAGCTCGGCGGACGAGTTGTTTGGTGGAGTGGCTCAGCCAAACGTGGCCGGCGGAGCTTGTTTCCCGCTGATGAAGGTTAGCGAAGAAGCTTGCACAAGCCCTGCACTGGTGCCCTTGGCAGCGGCAGTGGAGGTTTTGTCAGTAGTGGTATTCACTTGGAGCTTGGCGGAAACAAAGGAGACTCGACACCTTGGCCGACCTGGAGCTCGGTGGAGGCTTCGAGTTCGGTGGTGTTTGGAGCTCGATGGAGTGAAGAATTGGAGGTTGGTGGAGCTTTGGCCAGCAGAGGATAGCCGGCGGGTCGGCGGAGTTATGGCCTGCCGGCGGTGGTGTACAGCGCTGCCAAGCATCGGAGGCTCAAAGCTCAGCGGAGGCCTGGTTCAACTGAGCTGGGAAGCCCCGGTTCAGCGGTTGGCTGCCAGCGGTGAAGCTTTGACTAGCAGTAATGGCCGGCGGAGGAGCTGTTCAGCGGAGGTTGCCAGACAAAGGTAGCGTAGCGGTGAAGCTCAGCGGAGGGGAGCTCGCTGATGGAGCTTTGGTCAGCGGTGTACAGTCTGGCGGTGCCCGACTGCGGAGATGTTGTCTTGCGGAGGAAGCTGGGCGGAGCTTGTGGGTCAAGTGAGAGGACGGAGCCTTACTCAGCGGTTGCCGGAGTGTTGTCGGTCGAGGCCTGCCTAGCAGTAGTGTCGTGCTGGAGTGAAGACCACAGTGGAGTTGAGTGAACGACGAAGTTGAAGCTTGGTTGTGTTGTCGTTGACGTTAGTGCTTGACATCATGTGTTAGCAACTTGATGGAGTGCCGCTGATTAAAGTTTGTGTTGATGACCGAGGTAAAGACACCTGGCACTTGATGGGCTGGTGGAAGTTGTTGCTGAGCCCGCCGGAGCTAGCAGAGGGGATTGCTAGCGGTGTATAGTCCAGCGGAGGATTTTTTTTTTTTTTTTTTAACACCGCTGGCGTTGTTTGTGAAGCTTTGGCGGTGCCTAGCGGAGGTTTAGCCGCTGGTTGTGGTAGGCGGTAAGGCTTGGCTGGTGGTGGCAGTGAAGCTTGCTGCTCACTTGGAGCTCGGCGGAGAGATTTTGAGCTGAGCGGAGGCTCGATGCCGGCGGAGATGTGCCGCTGGTGCTTATCCATGGGTGCCGAGAGAAGTCTTTAGTTGGCGTTGACTTTCCCTTGACTGGCGTTGACCGAGTTGACCAGCCCTTTAAGTTGGCGGGGGACCTCATCTTGATATGGAATTAAGCAATGAGCCCAAGTTGCACTTGATGCAAAATTTTGCTTTTTTGTTTTACCGCTAAGATGGGTAGCGGAGGATGTAAGGCTTGATTGAGAATTCAAGGCAAGGAAGGTCGAGTGCTTCTAGCGCCAATGTTAACGTTAGTGATCCGAGGGATCCCTAGTTAGCTTTAGAGAGAGAGAGTGACACGAGATGTATAGTGGTTCGTCTCGCTAAGCCACTTGAATGTTACACTAGTATGTTGAGTCTTGCGGCCCAAGGGGATTACAAAAGATGTAATGGGATTATGCTGAAGTGGGAGGAGGCATTCCTTTTATAGGTGAAGGAAGCCATCTCCTTCACATTTTCTTAGATGTGGGATGCAAAACCACTATTCTAGTCTTAGAAAGGCCTATTATGGAGGCAACTTGGCAAGGTCGGGAAGGTGGCTTCCCGGCGACGTATTTGTGACTTCCGGATACCGTAGCGTAGCTTGAACATAGGGCTACAAGATGCAAGTAGCGGTTGGGCCTCACCATGGCTTATGGGTGTCCCAAAGAGGGTGTTACTTATGCTTGGTGAGATGGCAAACTAGTCATGCTAGTAGAGGTATCTACATGGCGCATTCCTGGCCAAGCATAATTGCGGAATAGCCTGATTAAAGTGCAAAGGATTTTGAGTGACCTGCCTGGAATGAAGAATGGAATATTGGAATTCATGAAGAATCTTAGCTCTCCAATTTGTGGTAGTAGGTGCAAAGATCCTATCTTTGTACATCAATCTACTGTTGACCAATGCAAAACCTTTCTTAGTTGGAGTGCCATTTGATATTGCAGTGCAGATGGCTTGAGCCTCAAGATCTGCTAGACATGCTCGATTAATTAGTTGAATGCTATCGAAAATTGAATGACCATTGTTTCATGGCGTTTGAATAAAACATCTGGAACTGTATTGACTTTTCCTGGCTTGTACTGCTTGGACATTGAATGACCATTGTTTTTCTGCCATTCTTGCACTGCTTGGACTTTTGAAGGATCCACTGATACCCCTATTTCCGAGACTACAAGGCCCAAATAGTATACACTGGGCTGGGCAAAAGAACACTTTGACAGCTTCACTTTTAAGTTGTTAGCCTTAAGCAACTCAAAAACCACCTCAAGATATGTGACGTGATTGTAAGTCCTTACTATAAATTAAAATGTCATAAAAAAACGCATGTACAAACTTATGGAGCATAGACTTGAACATTTGATTCATCAATGCTTGGAATGTTGAAGGTGCGTTTGTGAGGCCAAATGACACCACTACGAATTCGTAATAACCCTTATGTGTTCTAAAGGTCATTTTGTGAATGTCTTCCTCTTTCATTCAGACTTGGTGATAGCTCGATTGGAGGTCGAGTTTTGAAAATTTTTTTTGCCCCATATAACGCATCTAGAACTCGTCCGCGACGGGAATAAGGAACCGATCCTTAATGGTAACTATATTGAGGTTGCGATAGTCAACGCAAAATCTCCAAGAGCTTTCTTTCTTTTTGACTAATAGAACCGGGGAAGAGTATGCGTTGGAACTTGGTCTATTTAACCCATTAGTAAGCATATCAATAACTTAGGCTTTTTATGAATGGGCGTATCGATAATGTCTTACGTTGACTGGGCATGCATTAGGGATAAGTGTAATTAAGTTATACGTGTTTCTAGCAGGTGGGAGGCCCATTGGACGTTGAAACAAGTCTTGAAAGCGGTCCAAAAGTGTCTAGACAGTAGACACAGGGAGATAATGGTTGATTAGGCCTTATTGTGGGATGCTCTATCAATTGTGTAACCGAGTCCAAATGATCAGCTGGGAGGAGAGCCAATAAGTCTTGATTACTCAAGTCTGGTGTCTGAGTATTCCCTCTCAATGTATGCAGATTGCCATTATCGATAAAGATAATGACTTTTTGGACTAAGTGTCAGCCGATTAAACCCAAACCGTCCAACCGTTTCTCCCTTAGCACCAGGTCACAACCAATTACCAGAAGCAATAAGAAATCTCCGGTAAACTGGTACGACTAAATTTTGACTTTCACGTCGTGCACTTTTCCAGTTGTTGGAGATCATGGCCTGAAGTAGATATAAACTGAAGCCCAGAATCCTAATAAATTGAGAGACCTAGTTGACAACTATAGGATTCAGGATATTGGATGCTAAGCCGCAATCAATGATAACTCGTATTGGAGTTTTGAGGATGGATCCTTCCATGCGCATCACTTCCCCAATCTTTTAGTTGGTGATTGCGTGGAGGGGGGATAATGTCTTCCGGCTCAATTTGCGGTTCAACTAAGGCCGCTGCAGTATCATAAAATTCTGGTGAGTCTTCTGTTAACACCTGCGCCTGTTTGTAGTAGCCAAAATATCTTTGACCTTTGCCTCATACCGCCGTATAAGGTGGTGGGCATGTGAAAATGAGCGCAGCTCTATGGCCATTACGTCATAATAGATCTTCCGCTTTAAGCCATCCAAGAAACTCGGTAAGAGTTGTTCATTTGACCACTCCGGAGCTCGACATAACATTTTTTTGAACTTTGTTATGAAATCGTCCATTGATGTGACCTGTTGCAGATGGGCTAATTGAGCCTTAAAATTGAAGCTACTACCGAAACCAAAGTGTTCAAGGAAGACGACCATGAACTGATCCCAAATTGTGAATGGGTAACGCTGCTCGAACATGTTCATCCACATTGAGGCATCGACACGAAGTTTAAAGAAATTGTGGCTATGCGTTCATGCAATGGGATCTAGTTAGCCCATAAGTATTGCTCTGCCATAGCTAACTAGTCGACGACATCATCGCCATTGAAATGAGGTAAGTCAATCTTTGGAGGTTTAAAGGTACAATAATCAATGTGTTGGTAGTTGGGTGTGGGAAATCTATATTGCGGAAAAGGTTAGGATGTGAAATTATGCAGCTTAGAGAGAACAGATGTGTGGACTGAAGTTATGGTAGAGTAAATGGCGGAGTTTGTTGGCAAAGTGGTGTGACTGTGGCCAGAAGGTGTTATTCATGGGTGTGGAGAGTAGAAGAATGGGTGGGCAGAATAGTTTGGTAGCTGTGGAAAGGAGGAGTGAATTTGTGGTGGAGTTGCTTGAGATGGTGGTGGGAGAGGAGTAGACAGACCCAGGCTTGACCATGGAGTGGTAGTGATGGGGGGTGATGAATTCAGAGAGCCAAAAGTGATATGAGGAGAGCCAAAAGCAGCACTAGCTGTTGGTTGTTGTCATTGGACTAGTGAAGCTAGAACTGTGCTTTGGAGGGCTACAAACTGTGTTGATACATGGTTTTGAAAGTTTTTGATGGAAGTATTAAGTTCTTTGTTTTGGATATAAAGGAATTCGATAGTGTTTTGGAAATTGAGCTTTTGGGTAGTTGGTGCATACTTGGAAGAAGAAGGTTGATCTAATGAAGATGGTGGTGGTGGGTAGAAGAGGGCAGAGGAGAGAGGAATAGAAGGAATGGTGTCTTGCAGGTCGCACAGGGTCATGGCTTTGGATACCAGATGATGGGACTCAAAGCAGAGAGAAAAGTAAAATGCAGAAAGAAAAGAAAAATTGCAGATAACTCAAAACATATTTATTCCATCCATAGATCCCAAATGGTTTCAGAATACAATACTTAAACAAAAAGAAAACTACGTCCCTAAGTCATAGCTGGAAAAAGACTAATTCAAAAGTATTCTATTCAGGCTTTTGCTTAACAACGTTTGAGCTTGAAGGAAATTATTGAGGTGATGATGGGCTAGCCTCAACACATGAGAACCTACAACCAATGTACAACCACCCAAATAAAATAGAAAATCAATCCCAACAAGTAGTCAAAAAATTCAAAGAGAATAGATTTTGTCCCATAAGGGGGTGTTTGTTACGTGGGATTTGATGGGATTGGACATCCTTATCAGCTTGTGTTACACTAATCTAATGTTTGGCAACAAACAAGACTGTTTTAAATGAGACTGTAGAGCCTCAAATTCTCTCTAACATCTTCTTCCATAGACACCCCAAACACCATGGGATTATGGAAGCCCGAAGCCCTCATTCTCTCTACTCTTTGCTTCAGTGATCGACGAACTCTCTCATCATTTTCACCTCCTCAAACCATGCTCGATGAAATCCCTTGAAAGCTTCTATTTCACCTCCTCAAACCATGTCCGACGAACTTCCTTGAAAGTTTTTGCAAATTGAAAGCTGATAAGAAACCAAACTGAATGATTGGGAATCAGATGATTGCAAATGTAATGAATCAATGAAAGATTGTATTTTGGGAATTGGTTATTGGATGTTTTGTTGTTTGCTTAGATGGGTATTGATTGGAATTGCATAATTTTAGATTTGAGTGAATGATTTCGATTCTGGAAGTAGAATTTGTCTGGGAATAACTGCGGGCACCTTAGCTTGATTGGAAACCCAGATCCCTTGACGAAGAATGCTGGCACCTTGGCTTGACTGGAAGAGAAATTGGGTATGGCTTTGATCTAAGAAGTCTGAGAGAAATTGTTGATGATGTTAATGGTGTTGCAGGTCTGTGGTGTTGATGGAATCTGGGTCTTTGTGTTAGTAGTTATTAGTCCTTCCAGCACCAAACATGAGTCAGGACATAGTAAAAAGCCCAGCTTGAGGAGTCTGAGACAATTATAGAAATTAAGGCGGGGTATGACAATCCTAGGAAACAAACATCACCTAAGAGTGTCATTAGTGTAATTCCCCTTAAACTCCTTAAGTTTCTCCCCAAAGCTATCCCTAAGATAAATGTGCCTATGAAATTATGGCCAAGCTTTAGGTTTTGTTTTTGGGCCCATCTCTAATTTACATAGGCCAGACCTCACCACTTCTAGACAAACTATATTTGACGCAGTGGGTCAAGTGAGTTCTAGGTTTGGTTGTTGGGCCATCTCAATTGTATGCGATTAGTCATGTTAATTTGGTACTACGAATTAATTTTGTATCATTCATCTTCTTTGTTGCTCAAAAGAATGGCTGCTTTTCTGTATCTTGACTTAAGAATTTTGAGATAAATATTTGTTTTATTTTATTTATCTAATATATAATAGTATTAAGATACAAGTACTAGCCAGGTGTAGAACAATAATGAAATCAACTAAAGATATAAACTTGTTATTAGATGGGCTATATTTTTCAGCCACAATGTTATGACCCAGTGATCTAGTAACCCTGACACAATAACCCAACGAGTAAACTTAAGGGTCCTTGACCAAAAGCATCAAAATTAGCCAAAATTATCCCACTTACCCCAGCAACAAATTTTTATTCCCATTTACCGTATTTAAAGCAAAATGACAATTTTGCCCTTAAAGTAATTAATTAATTACATTTGCCCCTCTCCCTCCACGATCTGCCCTCTCTCTCCAGTCTCCACATAATCTTCTCTCTCTCTCTCTCTCTCTCTCTCTCTCTCTCTCTCTCTCTCTCTCTCTCTTCGCTTCAGAAACACGGCGTCGGAAAATTCATCAATGGTAGAAACAGAAACTCGGCGAGTTTGATGGTCCACCTGAATTGTGAGATCCGAGAGTTGTGGTTCGCCGTCGCTGTTGACCTCATCTCCGATTCCAAGCACATTTGCCCTGCGAAGAAGAACTCCCAAGCTCCGTCGGTGATGCCCGGCCTCTGGAATGACATTCCGGCCATGCTCCACCACAAGGTCTATAGATTCTCAATGTCGCTAGTAACCGCCTCTCCGGCGAGCTCCCTCCGAGTCTGTTGTACCTCGATCTCTCTTTGAACGCTTGCTTCGGCGAGATTCTGAGGAGCATCGCCAACCTGACTCAGCTTTAGCTCATCAACTTGTCAAACAATCAGTTTTCCGGTCAGGTTCCGGCGATCTTCAGCTTCAGCTGGGTTCCGACATGAATGGCCTTGGAATTGGTTCTTTTGGGATTGACTGGTCTACTATTGCATCATATCTTGTTACTCCTTTGGCTAGCCCATGCTTTGCCTCGGTTAACATTGCTGTTGGATTTTTCATTGTCATATATGTGATAACACCCATTACTGGTCTACTATCTACATCGCCAAACCAATTTTTCTTCCTTTTGTTTTTTTTTTTTTTTGGATAAAATAGGGCAGAAGCCCAAAATGAAAGAAAAATGGAAAAAAGAAGAAGTTATATTGGGGGGCAATAGATGTCTATTGCCCTTAATAGACGTTTTGAATTAATGTAATCTCCTTGTTTTTTTTTTTTTTCTGTAATCAAAGTTTTATTTGTCTAAATTTAGGGATAGTAGTTTTCATTCTGGCGATTGAAAGTCCTATTGGGGGGCTATAAATGACTGATAAATAGACATATATTAGGGGCAATAGACTATTGGAGCAATAGACGTCTATTGGGGAGCAATAGAGGTCTATTGCCCCTCTATTGGGGGAAATAAACATTTCTAGTGAGGTTTTTAGAAAAGTCTGGTGTGCGGCGGTACTTGACCGGATTCCGGCAGCCGGTGACTGGGCTCGAGTGAAGTCCCCTATGGTTTCTCTCTCTTCCATTTTCTTTCTCTCTCTCTAAGTAACAAAGGTGAGGGTAAAATTGTATTAAAAAAAACAACAACAAAAAAATCTTAATGGGGGTATTAGGGAAGACCTCCTTAGAGTGTTTTTGGTAAGAGAGAATTAAAAAAACTTAATGGGGTAAGTGGGAAAAAAATCTTTAGAAATAGGATAAATGGACAGAAACCCTAAACTTCAACATTTCCAATATTTTTTCCTTTTTTTTGAAACTACGGTGACCTGGCTTCTCCAATATTTGAAACTACTGACCAGTATTTTGACCAAAAAAAACAAGAAAAACTACCGACCAGTAAAATGCATTTCCACTTCACCCGCGAGTTCGTCTGTCTGAACGGCGACTTGTCTTTGGACTCAAGACGCGTAGTGCCGACCTATCCTGAAATCCCTGGAGTCAATCCCTTCACACATGTATATACAACAAGAGCTACGTTTCAAAGTCATGCTTCCAATCCATTCCAGACACTTTCTCTGAAGCCATGGCCACCTGGACTGGCAGAGCTTCTAGTAGCAACTCTACTCTCTTGCCTTTGTTAGTGATTTTCTTCTTGGGTTTGGCTTGTCGGAGCTGTAACGGGTTCGGGACGTTCGGGTTTAATTTCCACCACCGGTTCTCGGATCCCGTCACCGGAATTCTCGGTTACGATGAGCTCCCACAAAAGGGGAGTCCTGAATATTACGCTGCCATAACCCACCGTGACCGGTTGATCCGGGGCCGCCACCTCGGCCAAACGAAGACGCCGCTAACTTTCGCCTACAGCAACGAGACTTACCGGATTCCCGCTTTTGGATAGTATGATCCTTTCACCGACTTTTTTGATGACTTCATGTGCACTTTGATGTGTTCTAAATTTATAAAGATCAATCTCTTGTTTCGGTTTTGGACTGAAATTTCAGCTTGCATTATGCGAATGTTTCTGTTGGGACTCCAAGTACTTGGTATCTTGTGGCTTTGGATACTGGCAGTGATTTATTGTGGTTGCCGTGTGATTGTATCAGTTGTGTGAAGGGGGTTGATACATCACATGGAGAGGTAATATTGCTTTACTCAAACTGAATTTTCTGAATTTATTACCTTTTCTGGGTTGTGTTTGCTTTTGTTCATACACAAATGGTATGATCTGACTTGGAAAAGAAATATGTCATAACCTGTTTTCTGAAATTTTGTAGTAGAGTAAGTTTGAAATTAAAAGCAAAAGATTTATCCAAGTAGCGTATTAGTTTATCCGTGTTGAATGAATCACATGTGTTGTTCATCAAAATTTTCTGAGTGCTGGAGAAAAATACACCATCAGGATGGATTAACATTGTTGGTGAATCAGTGCATTTGATCTTTGAGGGGATCAGTAATAAACAAGTTTTGATGGTATTTATGTCTTTGACAATTATCTACAGTTGGATTTTGACATTTACAGCCCGAATAAATCAACAACAAGCAAAAAGGTTCCCTGCAACAGCACATATTGTGAAAAACAGCAGCAGTGCTCTTCACCAAGTAGTGATTGTCGTTACAGTATTACCTATCTTTCTGCTAACACTTCATCTTCCGGAATCGTAGTAGAGGACGTTTTGCACTTGATTACTGATGATGCTAAACTAAAAGGTGTAGAGGCACCGATAGCTTTTGGGTAACTAATTCTCTCATTTCCTAACTTTTTGTAATCGAGCATGCAGTGTTGCTACTGAGTATATATATTCCTAGACATTTCAGTTTTAACTGGTTTAGGGCACTTTTGATGTTGATGCTCTACTCTGTTGCAGGTGTGGTAAGATTCAGACTGGTGTATTTTTAAATGGGGCAGCTCCCAATGGTCTATTAGGGCTTGGTATGGATGATGTATCCATTCCTAGCATGTTAGCAAAACAGGGGCTTGCTTCAAATTCCTTTTCCATGTGTTTTGGAATTAACGGAAGTGGTAGGATCAGATTTGGTGATAATGGAAGTGTAGACCAACCAGAAACACCATTCTATGTCGGAGATAAATAGTAAGTGGTTAACTTAAATGTGCATATGCAGATGACAAGTGTACATACTGTGGAATTAAACTTTTTTTTGTCTTTAATATCATCAAAGTTTTACTAACCTTCTGCTCTTGAACTTGTACCAGTCCAACTTACAACATTACGGTTAAACAAATAGCCGTTGGAAAAAGTGTTGCTGATCTTGAATTCTATGCAATTTGGGATTCTGGTGCCTCATTTACGTACCTAAATGATCCAGCTTACACCCAGATTTCTAATAGTGTAAGTACTATAGTTCTGTGTTTCATAAATATAATCTTGAGTTTCTGGTCTATCATATCAGTATTTTTATCATCTAAGTAATGTTTTGTCTTTTTTCAGTTCAACAGCGCCATCAAAGATAAGCGGGCTACCAATAATTCTGATCTCCCTTTTGAATATTGTTATACAGACAGGTAATTATAGGAAGACAATCTTTGTTTGCAATTTTTATCTTTCAAAAACTCCAGGCACTAACTTAACTTTATGTGCAGACCAAATCAAACGTTGAATTTGACAATGAAAGGCGGAAAGCAATATAATGTTATTCATCCACATGTAGTTCTTTTTTATGGGGTAATTTTCCTCTACTTTTAGCATTTCGGCATTTCCAAATCCTGCTTATGCATCATATCATGCTAAACTTTACTATTCTGATCCCCAGGAAGGAAATATACTGTTCTATTGTCTGGGTGTTGTCAAAAGTGAAGTAAATATAATTGGGCGTGAGTATCTCTCTCTACACACTGCTGATTTCACAATTCATTTTTCATGCTCTGCTGTCATTCTGGAATGCTTACTTTCTATACCATTAATGCTCCTTTAATTATACTACCGAGATATTATAGTTTGCTGCAGCCTCTGCGAGTTCTTTTTTGATTGACTAACTACATGATGTTTCTGGTTTTATGAACATCATGTGATAATTATTTGAATTCGATTATAGGAAACCTAATTAACTTCTAGTAGAAGGGGACAAGTTCAAGAATGATCCTTTTCTGTATCCCAAATGGTACTGATGAACATATGTAATTCTGAGAAACAATAACCTTGATTAAGAAACTGCTTGATGACGATCCAACACCCTTATAACCAGGTTTCACAGATATGTACCGCCTTATAATCATCAGACAGTCAAATATATTTGTTCATGTTTTCAACAATTGTAGCGTACAATGTGGATTTACTGATCTTCATGCAGAAAACTTCATGACTGGTTACCGTATAATTTTTGATCGCGAGAAGATGGTTATGGGTTGGACAGAGTCTGATTGTAAGTCTTACTTCCATCCTTTACATAAAATCTCCCTAAAATATTTTTTCTGGTGTCATTACTCATTATTGGGATGTTTTCCTTCTATCAGGTTACCATGATGAGGAAACCTCAACTCTTCCTATCAGTCCATCCAAATCTCCAGCCGCATCCCCCACGGTCTATCCAGAAGCGACAGTTAACACCACTTCTAAGATACCATCAGCCTCATCACCAAGTGATTCACCGAAATTGAACTCTTTTACTTGTGCACTCCTCATGGTTCTTTCTGCAATTTTTGCCACTGTTTAATTATTCTTTATGGGTGCCGAGGTTTTATCGACCCTGTATCGTATGTATTCATAATCATAGGCATTTGTTCCGGGTAAAATACACAGACAACTGGAAATTGACTTCAAAATTTTGGTATACAAAACTGATGTCAACGCCCGGTTGTACATATCCTATTAGCTATAGACCAACGACGACTGTATGTTTTTTTTGTTTTTTCTTCTATTACAGAAATATATGACTTGGTTTCTTCTTCTAACATAGGTATCACTAGCTAAAAAGGCCCGCACGATGCTGCAGGTCTTGTAGTCGCAGTAATAATTGGTGTATTGTTTCCAAAAAAAAGGGAATGAGAAAACAGAAGAATAGCCAAAAAGCTTTTATGTACATTGATCAACTGATGTACAAAATGTCTGCTGTTGTAATGCTAATGGTCCCTGAAAAACAATCAATGTAAATGTCTCACTGGGAAAACTATTGACAGCAACTGTAATTCCACCGCCGTATCTTAACCCAGATAAAGGAGTCACACTTACAGAGGCCATGAGCACAATCAAGAACTAAAGTAATTGTCTTCTAGATTCCCTTTCTTACCTCAATTAAAACAAATCTTACCTGCAGAAAACATATTAACATTAAACAATGCAAATTATGTTAAACCATTATGTCAAACCATTATGGCCAGCTCTTGAGATGCATCACATTTCACATAGGGTGCAAAAACATGACATAAAGTGCCATTATCAAATATACATAAAGCAAGATTAAAGGATATTTAAGTTGGCCGATGCGCTACAGTTCCTTTCGTTAATGAAATTTCTCTATTGGTGAAAGGAGTTTATGGATATTACACAAAAAGAGTCACCAGACAAACATCAAATTATGAAATTGTTTTCAGAGAGAGAGAGCAATAATTTGATGCAGCTAAAAATAGAAGATTAGATTGAAGACTTAATGAATAATCCGGAAGCTTAATGGACAACAAAAGGTGCAATTAAAACGATATTAAAGGAAAACTTTGAGCTCAGAAGAACTGAGCAAGCACAAAACAAAGGCAATGACTTCAGAGATACCAAAGGAAGCAGCAAAAAATAATTTTTTTCAAACATATTGGCAAAGCTTAAATGAATCCTGAAGAGTGAACAACTACCACATTTCTAAACCTGGCCTTACTACCATACACCCTTTCTAAATGTAAAGAGCAGTAAACAAAATTGAAATTAAATTTATGATTCAAAGCTAATGCTCGCAGTATAACTTTAGCCAACCGATAGGATTCCCATGAACAAAAATATACTTGAACACAGAGAAGGACAATATAGACTCCCTCTGCTATTGATTTCTCTATCTTTTGAGAAGGAAACATTTTTCTAACAATTTCAATTCTAACAGTAAAAGTGTAAAATTCTCATTCTAACAGTATGAACACCAAGTAAATAGACTAATAGCAATAGTAAAAAACACCTAGTAAAATCCAAAGTAAGGCGCAATTCTGCACTGAAAACAAAAGATACTTTAACTGAATTTTGAGTGAGAACAATTACAATTCCAAAGTTTTGTTTTGAGCTTCAATCTTCTAAAGCACTTCATTAAGTGCTTTCCTTTGAGGTTCAACTTTCTTAAGCTCTTTGTTCTGAGCCTCGCTATGCAGAATCTTTTTTCAAAGCTCTTCCTTTTGAGCTCTACTCTTCTCAAGATTTTCCTGAAGCTCTTTCTATTGAGATCCTGTATGCGCAAGGTTTATCCTAAGATCATTTATTTGAGTGTCAGAGTTTGTAAAGACTTTTCCCTGCTCTAAGAAGGCCTCTCCACAGGGATGAGGTACATTTTGTTCCAATTTTCCTAATAGTGCACAGGGATGAGGTACATTTTGTTTCTTTATTATCAACATAAGAATATAAAGTAAAATTGCAATCCTTTTCCAAAGGGAAAGCTAAAAGAACATAGTTGCGCTTCTTAAAATTGAATCCTCATCTGAAACTCCTCCATGTACATACCACACACTACACAGTTCTTCAAATTCCAATTACTCTAAATCCTATCTGGCTACTTCCTCTAAAGAACTTCCAATTCACCTAAACCATATATGCCTACGCTAAACTGAACACCAGAACATCACAGAGAGTGGGTGGACTAAAGCTTTCATATCACAGCACACTACACTTATGAAACATAAAAATCAAATTTCACCCAACAAAATTAAACGATCATTGAAGTCAAAGTTAAATAGACAAAGAAAGAAATGAACAACCTGTGTGACTTCTACAGAGGTAACCCAAATGACTAAACCCTAAGCAAACTTAGGTCCAAATTGAACAAAAAGTAATAGTAACACAAATCATTTTTTATATTGATCATCTAACATACTTTTCATAAACATTAATAATTTCGATGTCACTGAAGTACAACCAAGAAATCATCTATAGGCTATACTTTCCATAAAAATATCTTCATGGCTTCAATAGGGTTCTATTTACATTGTCCGATAAATTGAAGAGATAACATAAAAAATCAAACCAAAACCACTGAAATCTAGGAAACAAAAATCTGATGAAGAAAAAGCAAGAACAGGACCATATAGAAAACAAACCTCTTTTCTTTTTTCTATTTCTTTGTTTCTTCTCTCTTAGTTTGAACTTGAACTTTCTAGAAAATCTCTCTCTTTCTCACTGTGGAGAGCTTTTACATGTCCCAGCAACATGCTTCTTCATTAGGACTTCTATCAGGCTGTCTGCATAAATATAAGGCCTGGTATGCATCCCTGGAGAAAAGCAAATAGTTAAGTTATGGAGGTCAAGGCAGAAGCTTTTCAATATTGTCACATGAAAAATTGATATCTGAATCAAACAAAACAAATAAGACTGAAGGACAATGTACAATTTCAATATCCGGGTTTCAAATCTTACGAAGGTGGTTCATTTTTCAAGTTCAGTGATTCAACGTAACACCTATTCATCGAGTTCCATAGAAGGCCACAGTCACTGCTACAATATTATGGTTTTTCCTCTGATAAAGACGGGCATAAGTATCATTAACTATAGCCCTAAACCCTAGAACATAACAAAAAGTTGCAGTAGAGCATCTAAATCGGTTAAAATGACTGCATTCAATTCCTGATAAACTTAATTTTCAGGTTTCAACAGACCTCCTTGAAGAAAAAAAAATGTGCTTTGTATTCTCTCCATACTATGGCTCCTAGATGTCAAGAAAATAACGTCTAACAAAAATCTGATTCAAACCAGCCATAAGAGACCATGGAATACCATTTAGCCTGCCTTTATATGCCTTATCAGCATATATTGCAAGGAGCTTATCATGAAAGTACAAAATTACATGCATTCGGATAAAGAAATAAGTGTATCCCTCAAATTAATCATATTGGATAAACAAAATTCATTTGAAAAAGATGAACTGAGCAACCTAGAATCAATATATTTAACTAACCTAGAGCTAGCACAGGCTATGGCTTCCTTCGCCTCACTTTGATGTTTGCTGAATCTTGAGCACGTGATGGGGAGTTTTGTATTTAAAGAGGTCGCTCCGGAAGACTAATGAAGAAGTCTCAGAAAGAGAAGCGGTGGATTGGAGGTCTCAGCAGATGAATAGGTGGCTTGAGGAAGCCGTAGCACGTAGGAGAGAGCAACAGGTGGCAGGGGCAAATGAGTGTGATTTGATTGGGAGGGGAGGGGCAAAATTGTGACCACACTGTTCATACGGAAATCACTGTTCATAAGGGGGTAGGCGCTTTAGTATATTTAGAATTTTCAACACACATAGCCTGTAGAAATAAGGGTGGTGGGGCTTTGGATTTGGTTGTTGGGCCATCTCTAATTTGCTTGGGCCGGATAGGTGTTATGTTCAGTGATTCAACGTAACACCTATTCATCGAGTTCCATAGAAGGCCACAGTCATTGCTACAATATTATGGTTTTTCCTCTGATAAAGCCGGGCATAAGTATCATTAACTATAGCCCTAAACCCTAGAACATAACAAAAAGTTGCAGTAGAGCATCTAAATCGGTTAAAATGACTGCATTCAATTCCTGATAAACTTAATTTTCAGGTTTCAACAGACCTCCTTGAAAAAAAAAATGTGCTTTGTATTCTCTCCATACTCTGGCTCCTAGATGTCAAGAAAATAACGTCTAACAAAAATCTGATTCAAACCAGCCATGAGAGACCATGGAATACCATTTAGCCTGCCTTCATATGCCTTATCAGCATATATTGCAAGGAGCTTATCATGAAAGTACAAAATTACATGCATTCGGATAAAGAAATAAGTGTATCCCTCAAATTAATCATATTGGATAAACAAAATTCATTTGAAAAAGATGAACTGAGCAACCTAGAATCAATATATTTAACTAACCTAGAGCTAGCACAGGCTATGGCTTCCTTCACCTCACTTTGATGTTTGCTGAATCTTGAGCACGTGATGGAGAGTTTTGTATTTAAAGAGGTCGCTCCGGAAGACTAATGAAGAAGTCTCAGAAAGAGAAGCGGTGGATTGGAGGTCTCAGCAGATGAATAGGTGGCTTGAGGAAGTCGTAGCACGTAGGAGAGAGCAACAGGTGGCAGGGGCAAATGAGTGTGATTTGATTGGGAGGGGAGGGGCAAAATCGTGACCACACTGTTCATACGGAAATCACTGTTCATACGGAAATCACTGTTCATAAGGGGGTAGGCGCTTTAGTATATTTAGAATTTTCAACACACATAGCCTGTAGAAATAAGGGTGGTGGGGCTTTGGATTTGGTTGTTGGGCCATCTCTAATTTGCTTGGGCCGGATATCACCACTTCTAGACAAACTATATTTGAGGAAAATGTAATGAAATAAATAAGAAAACGACTGTAGGCTTACAGAAGAGCATGGTTGAAAAAAATTTCATGATTTCTTACTGTATCTCATAAATAACAGAAGCTACACAGAAATACTTGAGAACAAAGCCCTCTACATGTGATCTTACTGTATCTCATAACAAGGGAAAAAGAACCAAAACTGCCTTCTGCCAGAATTTTATTCGTTGCAAAAGACAAAGGTAAGATAGATTATCATGACTTGACCTGAGCAGATGTGCTTGATTACTAAACCCGCCCGCTCGAAATTCTATTTCTTCGCATGATGCTTCATCCAATGAAGAGATATGCCCTTGGTTTCAATATCAGTTTCATTTTCGTCCAACTTTGGCCTTCTTCTTAACTGGTTGTACTAAGGTTTGGGGATTGGAAAATTCTAGTGTGCTGGTATGTATCCCATACCCACACTTACAAAGTGAGAACAAATTTGTTCTCAAAATTGTAATTTGAGTCCTACTTTGTGTAATCTTTTGTTCTAATAATGGTAATTACACCTCTTACCACACTTTTACAAGTTTTGAACATATTCGTTGTCAATGTTGTAATTTTTGTTCTCAATATTATAAATAGTGTAAATGAATATGGTAACTTTTGTTCTCAATGTTGTAATTTTGGTTCAAATACTTGTAAATTTTTGTTCTCATAATGGTAGGTACCATAGCTTGTCTCTTGGGGATCCTGCTCAACTTTTGTGTCCTTTTTACCTGGGAATTGCAAAATTTCCTCTATGTTTTTGAGGGCTTGGCTTTCATCTTAATTGATTTGATTAATGAAGATTTATCTATGAAACCCTTGGATTGTACTTTTACTTCCCTTTCTGGCACTTCTTCTGGGTCACCCTTCTGCTGTCTTTGTGCTGCCTGCCGGGCATATGTTGCACTCCTGCAAAACCAAAACCACAAGTCTTTGTAATCAATATTCACACACAATGAATGAAAAGTATTAGAGCAACTATTGAAGCCATAATTCGAAGTTTGGAACCAAAGAAGACCATTGATTTGAATATCTTTCAAAATCTTCACCAAGATCCTGGTATATACAGAAAAATAATTGCTTGTCATAATATCAAGCAAAACCGAAGGGAGATACCTATTGAATTGTGGAACTGTTGGATCCAGAGCAGAGAGGGGTGAGGTGAACATGATAGCAAAGCGTGTATCTTCCAAATCAGCAGTTGGTAATTTGTTCTCCTCCGGAACTTCCTTACCCTTCTCTCCCTTCGCCTTTTTACGTTTCAAATTGTATCCCTTTACACCTTTATCTGCTCCCTTGTCATCAGCAAGCAATAACTCGAGCTCATTTCTACTTGCTTCTGCTTCCTTTTCCATATCTTGGGGCTGCTTTTCTTCTTTGTTACTTTTACCCCGAGACTCTTTTTTACTCTTTTTAACTGAAGGTTCTTCAATGAAGAAATCATCTGCCTCTTCTTTTGCTTCTTGATCAGAATCACTACTCTCATCTTCTGATGAATCATTAGACCTATTTCTCTTAGCCTTCTTTTTCTCACGTCTTTTTCTGAGATAGGCATCCCAAACTGTTTCTGATTCCCTATCCTTCTTTTCGAGAATGCGCTTGCTTAAATCCTCTAAGCCAGTATTGAAGGTGACCGGCCTCCATATCCTGGTCATCCTCGTTAGTCGTTACTATCCTCATCTGAACCATCCCCATCTCTAGACTGGATTAAAGCACGGTGCATAACTCTTTTCTTACTCTTTTTATCAGGCTTTTCCTCGATGTGCATCATCTTCAGCCTCATCCTCGGCCTCATCACTTTCACTCTCATCAGAAACCCAAAACTCCTTCATTTCCAATTTATCAAGTAGTAAAGATATAACCATAATGTCTAACAATAATTATATATTAGCTGATAGTTATTTAGTTGCTCCTTCAATCATATTTGCGAGCCGTAAACTTTTCAGATTACTTTAACATAGTGTCCACTCAGATAAGTGAAACTGTTGTGAAATCCGCAAGAACGTAAAGAAACTGTAAGCAAGACAACTGCAGATAGTTTCTACTGACCTGATCAGCAGTGAATTTTCGTTTCAAGGTCCTTCCCCCCGCTTCATCCTCATCCCAAGAAATATCAATTTTACTTTGCTGCAGAGCTCTAGTTTGGAAGTCCAAACCAGCAGTGGACAGAGGCGAATCGGAGATCGTTGATGATGTTGTTATCCTCGTTCTTCTACTTCTTGTTGTTCTTCGACCCCATGGCTGTGGTTTCAGATGAGGCTGGAGGGCTTAACCTACGTTCTTTCTAGGGTTTTAGGAAAACAGAAGTGACCTTAAATGAAAATTTACCCTGGAGTTCTCACCGGGAAATGTTATTACCGGAATTTACCAGGAAAAGTTACCCTTAAAATCTGTTGAGCCAAATCGAGGCCGAACTAGCTGACTAACGATTCGACCCGATCCAAATATATATGTGCCTCGGGACTTGTGGCCCAAATCCATAATGTATCTATGGTACATTTTGTGGTTTGCTACTCACTACTACAAGACCTGCTCACCTAAGGGACAGTTTTTAAGGCACTATGAGGGACAAGTGAATCTAACGGCTGAAAATAAATGCACAGTTTTAAGTTATTATAATTTTTGCTTTTATATTTAATACATGTGGTTAAGATTTACTTGTCTCTCACAGTCCCTTAAAACTGTCCCTTAGGTGAGCAAATCTGTCACTACTACTAATGTTCACTTGGTCAGTAATTAAGATAATTATATTTATAAACTCTTACATGTAATTTCAATGGTAGAAAGAGTTATTCTAAGATTCAAATTTGCTCACCACCAATACTTTGGTGGTGATACCACCACTCAATACAAAACTGTCATATGTTATAAAATATAATTATTGTTTATCGTGATGTTTTATTAAAAAATTATATTTTAAATATTCAATTAATTCTATATAATGTGGCAAGTTTTAATAGAGTGGTGATATCACCACAAATAAAAGTGGTGAGCAAATTTGAATCCATTATTCTAATTTTTTGTTGTTTTGTTTTTCACCTTTAGATTTACATCAAAGGATGGTTGAACATAATTTAATTTGGTCAGTTACTAAACATGTAAACACTACTGTGCTACTCACCGTTATAAAGTAATAAGGGGTCCTTCTAACATGAGAATTTAAAGACGTGCTTGGTATGTTAGTAACTAACTATCTATTGCATTGTTTCCAACAACATACATATGAATGTGGTATAAATTATTGAAAACATGGTAATTTTTAACAAAATTTTTCATTACAAATTTAGAAATTACTGCTCTCACTTAGTCATTTTTTTATCCTTTATTTCAATTCTTCCGTAACTAGACTTGCTTATGTAAATAACTTATCAGAGGTTTAAATCGGACTCAACTGTTCCTCCACTGTTCTTCCAGCAGTATTGGGAGGTGGTTGGGCCTGATGTTGTGGCTGCAATACAGGGTTTCCTACACTCGGGGAGGTTGCTTGGGTCCCTCAATTATACACATATCTGCTTGATTCCAAAGGTACCAAATCCTGAACACATGTCTGATTTACGCCCCATTGCTCTTTGTAATGTGATTTATAAGATATGTTCTAAGGCTGTGGCTAACCGGTTAAAGAAGATTCTTGATATATTGATCTCACCAGCACAGAGTGCTTTTATTCCTGGGAGGTTGATCACTGATAATACACTTATTGCAAATGAGATTTCTCATCATATTCACAACTGGAAGTCTAGTACTGAAGGGATAATGTCATTGAAGTTGGATATGAGTAAGGCTTACGACCGTATGGAATGGTGTTTTTTAGAAGCAGTACTGTTACGACTTGGCTTTGCTGCGAGTTGGGTTCAGCATATTATGCAGTGTGTGACAACTGTTCGTTATTCTTTTCAGATTAATGGACAACCTTGTGGTTACTTGTCTCCTTCTAGAGGGTTGAGGCAAGGAGATCCATTGTCCCCTTATCTGTTCTTGCTATGTGATGAGGTCTTTTCCATGTTGTTGGAGCGTAAAGCGGCCACTACTACAAAAACTTAATCACACAACACTAATCACACAACGGAACACAAATCATCTGTTGTGTGTTGAAGTCAGTTTTATCATGCAACGGTGCTGATTATATTCTGTTGTGTGAATGCCAACAAAGTGATAACTTTTTTGTCGGAACTACATTGCACAACGGAATTAAGCATGGTCCGTCGTCTGAGCCTTAAAAATTGAGCGGCAGATTTCCCTCCACTCTCGAGTCTTGGTTGCCTCTTGAAATCTGAAATTTGGGCTACTTGATACAACGGTGCTTAAGGTTTCCGTTGTGTGATTGAAAACTGGATGCCAAATTTTGAGGTAGCTTGCTTGAATGTCTTCCGTAAGGTAAACCTAGTGCAAGTTGTAGAAATTAGACAACAGAAGTTATACTTTTCTGTTGTGTGAAGTTGGAATATAGGCGGCAACATTTTAAGCCAAAATGCTATGGGCGCGGTATATTTCCCTCCATGTGTTTGGCATTTTGATTTTTGTAGTGCACTCTTACAACAGTTTGTTATGTTTGTGTTGTGTGAGTCACTTTAGAATTTATTTGAAGTTAAATTAAACCTCCCACACTCTTGAAACTCTCTCGACAAAACGAACTGAAACTCCCCTCTCAGACACACTCACACACCCTAAATCTCAGTCCGCCCTCAATCCTCTCTCACAAACCCTAAGTCTATTTGGATCTCTCTCACCATCCTCTCTCCCTATCTCTGTGCGAAACCCCTATCTCTCGTGAAAGCTCTCTCAATCTCGATCTGCAAGTCTGCAACCATGGCCGAAGCTCAAGAATCCGATCAAAAGAGTGAAGAAGAAGAAGAAGAGGAACACTATGGAAGCCGAAGCTCAAGAATCGAGCCCCCAAAACGACGCCATCATCACCTCCTTCTGCGAGATCACCTCCGCCTCCAAACAAGAAGCCCTCTTCTTCCTCGAATTCCACAATTACGACCTGGAAGCCCTCTTGTAGTCTTGGACAACGAAAACGCCGCCGCTGACGACGCCGCCGCCGTCACTGTCACCAACCCGGTCCAGCCCTCCCACTCGCTCTCGCCGTCTCCGTCACACTCGCCCTCCCAGTCGCCCACGCGCTCTCGCAGACGAAGCTAAACTCAACCACAACGACATCGCCAATGCTATTAAGAGTCTCACCGGTCACAGATACGTTGACTCTCAGGTACTTCAACTTCCCTAACCTCCTAATCTCATGCTTCAACACGAAGAGTTTGATTTTCTTCAACAGAGATTTCAACTTGTTTATGTTCAATTTCTGGTGTGGCTTTAACTTCGCTACTGGATTCACACACTTGTTAGAATTAGGCACATAGACAATGCGCGAAGAAATTTGGCTATAGATTAATCCAATTTCCTATTCCTGGATTGTGTAATGGTGTGTTGATTACTTCTTGCTACTTGTCTATTTTGCAGGAGACGGGGGAATGGAATGAGATTGACAGCCAACTTTTTCAACACTGAGCTTCCTGGATTGTGTATTCGATCAAATTCCTCACTGAACTTTCTCTCTCTCTTTTTGTGGTCTTCTTGTTTGGATTGGTGTGCTTAGGGTTTGGTTGTTTGTATTGTAGGGTTTCATGTGTGCCATTCGCTTGGTGGAGGAACCGGATCTGGTATGGGGACTCTGTTGATTTTGAAAATCAGGGAGGAATACCCTGACAGCTTGGGGTAATGAGAAGGAATTTGTTGAGGATGCTGCAAAGGAGTATGATGAGAGTACTATTAATTGTGCTTCAGAACTCGGGCTGCTGGTGAGTGTTAGTTTAGTAATAAAAAAATTATAAGAATCCTTTGTTTCTTAAACAATGTTGAGCAATTATTCGAATGGTAAAGGTGATGCCTGTTTCTTAACATTGATTTGGATGAGCTTGCCTGTTTTGATTTTCTTTCATTATATGAGATTTTAGTTTTTTTTGGCTATCAATCTGTTAATCTTTTAATGTATTCGTAGGTGTATATGATGCCTTGTAGAAGAAGTACCTGAAAACGCTTTTGTTCTGTCTGTGTGAAGAGGTTGAAGGGCCGATGATAGAGGAATACACATGTAAGGCTTACAGCAAACTACATAATTCCATCTTTAAGATTCGATCAATTCTACAAGAGAAGAGGCAATTTGTTGTTAATACTACTTACTGTTCTCACTAACCGCTATAATTTAAATAAGTACTATTCCATTGACTCTGAGGAACCAGATTCCATGCTGGTTGAATTTAGTGTGTGAATAAAAATTTCTCTAATAACTGTTTTATGCTTGTTTAGAGATTTAATCTGTTCATATTACTCTTGACCTGCAGTTTCATTCAGTTACTCAAATTCCGAGAGCCAGGAGGTTTCAATGGATATCAGTCGCTCTGGAAACAAGAAGCATGGTGGAACATTCAAGTGTGACTCCACAGCAGAAATTACCCCCAACCAGATGAGGTGACTGGGGATGCACTGTATGATGTAAGACTTAGTAGGTAATATCTGATCTAATATGCTCTTTACCCAACTGTTCTGGGAACATAGAAAGCTATTACCGGTCTTCGAGGATGACAACGATTTGGAATATGTTTGTGTTGGTATAAACTGTGATATCCTTTGATTAACGAATTGAAATTCTGATATATGTTTATGTTGGTACAACTGTGCTATCTATTGATTGTGGAATTAGGTTTCTGGTATATATTTATGTTGGTGCAAACTGTGATATCATTTGATTGTTGGATGGCTATTTCATATGTGGTTATCTTTGTATAAATTGTGATATCCTGGTGGGATGTTTTAATGCAGAAAAAGTTTGATGCATCGGTTTTCAAATAGCTTGCGCCCAGGCTGCAAAGAATAAATGGGTGGACTTTGGAAAGCAACTAGTGACCAGAAAGGGCTTGTCTAAGGAACCCTGTGAAGGTATGATGAGAGCCTGCAACATGTTCATTCTCCACAAATTTCTCTCAAATTGAAACCTAATTTCTCGAGTTATCTCAGATTGAAGTAGCATCTAAATATTCTACCGTTGATACACTAAAGCAGCAGTATCGTTTTCTGCCGTCCCAGCACAAGGTTTCTTCCCTTTTGTTTTTCTTCTAATTTTAGTATTTTTAATCCTTTATGATGTACTCATTTAGATGTCATATGCATTCTCATGTTCATAAGTAAAGTATATTAGGGGTCAGCGTGCTGCTAATAATTGCTCAGAAGAGTACAGAAATATGTCTATTCTAAAACACTACATTCAAACAGATGTCAGGAACTTGTGGATCCTCTGTCAATTATAGCTACTGAAGTGGACTCGTTTATATATCTGCTGAACATCCTGAATTGATAGTTAGATCTAAAGTGTGGGTGCTTAGCATGAGTGACTTTTGTAATCAGATATGAATGGTGGTTGTAGGGTAGCAATGGTGCTACAAAGATAGACAAATATCAAGCATTTATTGAGCATTTGAAATATACTGTGCACTGTAAATCAGATGTAATGCCAGATACTGTGGCTTGCAGTTTTACTTTGTGCATGGAGTTCCTGCTGTTTTTGTTTTTGTATAATGTCCAACTCCCTTTGGTATAAACTCAAGTTCACTACTTTTGTGCGTACAGGACTGTTATCTTGTATATATTCTGACTGAGAAGTGTCAATGTACAACTATGGTTTTTACTCGTACATGTGATGCAACACTCCTATTGGCTACGATGCTTCGAAATCTTGGTATAAGAGCCACCCCTATTAGTGGTCATATGAGCCAGGTATGTTACACTGAATTAACACTTGCTAGTCTTTACTCATTTTGAAGCATTTTCAGTTGGTTGATATTATGGAATTTATCTGACCTTGTTTGTGTCATCCTTTTGGCAGTCAAAAAGACTTGGTGCCTTAAATATGTTTAAAGCTGGAGAGTGTAATGTACTTATCTGCACTGATGTGGCAAGTAGAGGATTGGATATTCCGTCGGTGGATATGGTTATTAATTATGATATTCCCTCAAATTCTAAGGTGAGGCTTTCTATTTGCTAATGTAGTGTAGGGCCGGTTGTTTGTCATTTGTGTCAGGGTCTTAATATGTATGTTTGGTACTTAGTTGAGGAGTTGATGCTGTTTAAAACAACTATACCGTGTACTATGAAGCTGCATTTTGTAACTCAATGGGAAGATCTGGATCCCCTTATTATACCAGTCTAAAGTTATCATAGTTTCTGTAGTTGTGGTATTACTGAGAGCACTTTCTGTTGCACTCAAATACAATTATGAAACTTATCACCAGCATGTGACAGTAGGTAGTAATGTCTTTGATACAGCCTTATTGTCCTTCTTTCCCTAACGTATCAACATCATCTTAATTCGGCTTGTCTTTGATACCGCTTTGGCTATCTTCTTGCATCACATAAAGTTTCCTTTTCTTAAATACAGAACCTCTTTCATTCATGCCATGTTTTAGGAAAAGCATTTCCAGGTGATGCGGTCCTAGACACGAAAGAATCCCCCCTTGTGGTTTGTTTCGGGGAGATGCTAATTGATTTCGTCCTAACCACCAATGGACTTTCATTGGCCGAAGCACCTGCATTTAAAAAAGATTGCAGAAGGTAAACTGTGATGACTGACGATAGGAATACACCTCTTTCTCGAAACATGGAAGCATCCGTTAGTGGTGTTTGAAATTTTTTGGCAATTACTCTGCTGCTGTTAAATCATAATGGTCTCTCATTTTTAACAGTTCATAATGGGTTGTGCTTTTCTCTTGAGCAGTGATGGTGCAGCTTCATTGGTGCTAGTGAGTGGGGAAAATGCACTTGAACTTGGGTTACATGCTCTTGTTCTTCATTCCTCTGGAAAACCAACCCCTTTGGTACTATATCATGCTCTTCTACTGCAATATGTGCTAACTCGTGAAGCTTCACAATAAGCTTGGAGGTGATGCAAATGAGAGTATATATAGTGCACAGGATGCTTGATAAAATGGCACAAGAAGGTTTTGTTGAAGCGAAAAGATATTATATCAGCTTTTGATTCATGTGTAGCTAGCTAGGAATGTTTTCTTGTTTGGTACATTACCTAGTCACTTGAATGTATGGATGTTTGAAAAATGGTAATGGAATGATATGGATTTGAGTACTTTTTATGTGGTAATTACTGTCCAATATTTAGTCTTACAACACAATGCAAATCAATGTAGTTGTGTGAACTAACAACCAACAACAAAATAAACAAAGTTTTGTTGTGTGAGATTCATAACACACAACAGAAACCAAATAGAGTAGTTGTGTGAACTAACAACCAACAACAAAAGAAAACAAAGTTCTGTTGTGTGAGATTCATAACACACAACAGAAATGAAATCATCTCTGTTGTCTGAGTAATCAACAGACAAGGGATATAATTTCACTTCAGTTGTGTGTTATTAATCTCAGACAACAAAGAATGAGTAATATCTGTTGTGTGTTACATATCTCAGACAACAAATAATGAGTAATATCTGTTGTGTGTTATGAATCTCAGACAACAAAGAATGAGTTATATCTGTTGTGTGTTATGAATCTCACACAACAGTGAATTCTTTCTTCTGTTGTCTGAATGTACCGACACATCCCCGCGCATGCCATGCCAGGCACATGCTTGCGCATAATTCACACAACGGAAACAGATATTCTGTTGAGCAAAGTATTGTCACACAACGGTGAAATTACCGTTGTCTGATTTTTCAATCACACAACACTCGTTTAGACCACGGTTAGTTTGGTCATCACACAACAGAAAATCACCGTCGTCTGATGACCTTTTTGTAGTAGTGGGCTCTGGGTTTGTTACAGGGTATTCAGATATGTCTAGAGGCGCCTACCATTCACCATTTACTTTTTGCTGATGATAGTCTGCTGTTCGGTAGAGCTACTCAGGAAGAGTTCACACAAATCCAGTCTGTTCTCTCTACTTATGAGTTAGCCTCGGGGCAGAAGGTTAACTATACTAAGAGCAGTGTGATGTTCAGTAAGAAAGTTTGTGGAGCTCTACAGAGTCAGTTGTCTGATTCCTTGGGTGTCAAGATTGTGCCTAAGCATGAGGAGTATTTGGGTCTTCCAACTTATTTGGGTAGGCATAAAACTGAGCCTTTTGCTTTTATCAAGGAAAGACTTAGTAAGAAGTTGGTTGGTTGGCAGGGTAAATTACTCAATGGTGCAGGTAAGGACCTTTTTATTAGGGTGGTTGCTCAGTCGCTGCCTACTTATACTATGAATTGCTTTATGCTTCCACAACATTTTTGTAATTCACTTCATCAGTTATGTGCCCGTTTCTGGTGGGGTAGTAAGGCTGAGAATAGGAAGATTCATTGGCTTTCCTGGGCTAAACTTTGCCAACCTAAGGACGCAGGTGGGATGGGGTTCAGAGATCTACATGCACACAATATTTCTCTCTTGGCTAAACAGGGATGGCGATTATTAAGCAATCCCACTTCGTTGGTAGCTAGATTGTATGGTGCCAAATACTTTTCGCAGGGTGATATCTGGAGTAGTGTTCTTACATCATCTCCTTCTGCATGTTGGCGCGGCATTTACTCTTCTCTTCCACTACTTCGAAGCGGTATAAGGTGGCAGGTAGGGAATGGAGCGTCTATTATGCTTGGGATGATCCGTGGATTCCTAGACCTGTTACTTTCAGGCCTGTTATTTGTAGGGATGGGGGGCCTCTTTGGGTAAAGGATTATATGCTTTCTGGACTCTCTTGGAATGTCGACTTGGTGCTAGAGTGGTTTGATCAGTGTGATGCCGAGTTAATCTTGGCCATTCCTTTGAGCCGACGGGAGGTACCTGACAGATTAGTTTGGCATTATGACGCTAAAGGTAATTTTACTACGAAGAGCGCATATTTATTAGCTTTTGCTTTACTACATGGGGGTTCTTCTTCTTCTGAAGGTGGAGGAACTTCGGAGTTTTGGAAGTCTATTTGGTTCGCCAATGTTCCTGGGAAGGTTAAGGTTCACTTTTGGAAAGTTTGTTCTTCCATTTTGTCCACTAATTCACAGCTCTGTTCTCGTCCAGTACCTATTTTGGATGGTTGTTTCTTTTGTAATGCTGCAGCGGAGACGATTATGCATGTAAGTTGTGAAGGACTTGTTGAATTACTTTCCTTCACTGAATATAGTGCAGTCGTTGCATATGGTGCATGGTTCTGTACGTGATTGGTTGGCTTTGTGTTTGGGGAACCTAACTAAAACAGATGCTTCCTTATTCTTGATATTGGTCTGGTTTGTGTGGAAGGAACGAAATAAGAGGCTTTGGAATGGTAGGTTTGCATCCCTTGATCAGCTAGCTTTTCAGGTTACTTCTTTTTACCATCTTCATAGGTCAGTTCAAGCTCCTTCACACCGGGTTGTGGGGAGAGGGAATTCACAGTGGACTCCACCTTCCCCGGGTTGGCTTAAGGCTAATTGTGTTGGGATATATGATGCTTCAAGCCATTCTGGTGGTATTGGGGTTGTGCTTAAAGATAGTTTTGGCTCAATAGTAGGCGGTGTTTGCTCTAAGGTGCGTTGGGTGTCAAATCTGCCAACTGTTGAAGTTTTGGCTTGCCGAGCTGCATGCAACTTGGTGGATAGGTTTGGTCTTGCTCCAGTTGCCTTTGAGTCTGATTGTCAGCACGTTGTGACTACCATTAACTCACAAGGTGTGAATACTTCTTTGCTGGGTAGAGTTTATGAAGATATTTTCACTATGCTGGGGGGCCTTCATGGCTCTTATTTCAGCTATATTAGTCGGACTGCAAATAAGGTGGCCAACATGATGGCTAGATTTGCATTAGGTTCTAATTTTGATCTGTATTGGAGTGGGTTTGTCCCCACAGAAATCAGTGGCTTCTTAGCCACTTTGTGTACAAACTGATTGACTTCTTCAATATATACTCTGACGTCCTCTCCTCAAAAAAAAAAAAAAATCTCGATTAAATTTAACATGAGTTCTCTTTTTATTTACAACCTCACATTATTTGATTCTTTTCTCTTTTCATATAGATGTTATTTAGTTCTATCTTCACAGTTCTCTTTTCATTGAGAACACCACTTTAATTGATACTGTTTTGACAGTACCTCTGCATACACATTATTGATCCAACTTTTACATATATATAAACAATATGCCTAAATTTCATGAACACTAGACATGCAGTGTCACGCCCCTGATTTTTAAACAAATAAAAATCGATATATAATCTCATAATTATACGCGTGATCGTTCAGTCATCAATACAAAAACCTGGAAACTTTTTCCCTTTAAACTAAATACGTATTGATGCCCTGAACGCACTATGTCAATATTGACATGCTCCGTAGAGTCATATATTACAAAAGTTTACAAATTAAATTGCCGTAACAAAATAATAAGTAAATGCTCCTCAGAGCTTACTACAAGCGGAAGTCATAACAATGGTAAAGTCACAAAATTGGTTTCCTACCGTAATGTTGCCAGCACGCTACCTCAGCTTCAGCCACGATTGCCCTGACATGTAGGATTAACCCCTACACTATTGAATAGTGCACTAGGTTGCCACACAACAAACCCGGTAAGCTGATGAAAGCTCGTATGAGTAAACTCAAAACCACAAAGCAAAACACATTTCTTAAGTCACCTCAACCTAAACAACGATAAGCACACATCTCACACCCACAGCCATCAATTCTATATCCTTCCATATCGTGTTTACATAAGTCAACTGATGACTAAAGCCTCATGCTCAGATCCTTAATCCTAGCATCCAATTACACAAATTTCAGTCAAACAAGACTTCCTTAAGCAATGTTTGAGGCCATCCTAACGCCCTATGACGAATTCCAGAATCACACTCATTCCCTCCCCACTGGAAGCCTTTGTCATTAACATGACATTAAAGGTGAAAAGTAACGAATCACCTTCCTATCCTCACCACAGAGTACTATTCGTCACCACTATGGCCCTTAAGATAAATCAAACCATCAATCAATAAAATCAAGAAGAAAACAAGGCAATCACAATTCAAGCAGCAAGCAAAACAATTCATAGTAACCCTTGCATATAATTTAGTTCAAGAGGTCACATTAAGTCAAGCAATTGTTTGGACCTGATTTTAGTAATTCCCATGTGTGTTGATTTGAGGGTTGATCAGAGAGGCATTGAGTCATTCGACAGGAATAAAAGTAGTGTTCGGCTATTCAGCCGAGATTAGAAGTTTTCGAGATGTATGGTTGAGATGGATGCACCGATGGAGGTTTGAGATTTTGGGTCAATTGACCCAAAATATGAAGAAAAACGGATCTCATAGACATAAAGTTAGACGGCCCGAGTCCACATGAGTAACTATACAATTGGGCTGCGAGGCAGAGTGGGGTAGTTCGGCCGAACCCAAGTAGTAACGTCGGCCAAAGAGTTCATTCAAGAAAGGAATCCTCGCAAGGAAGGAGTTCAAATCAATTATGGATTTCGATTGTGAATATTCAGATATCAGCCAAGTCAGGATTATAAGACGAATCAATCCTAGAAAGAAGGAGAATCCTACTTCAATTCCACATCTTGGAGGACAAGTTAGCTAGGGTTTTGACTTGTATATATAGCACATTGTAACTTATTGTAAAAGGTCCTGCACCACACAAACAAATCAATATACAACTTTTACACAAACTTATCTCTTACTATCTCATAGGTACTTTGCCTTCGATTCAACTTTTATAACTTGTTTTTCATTTCTAGTTTCTTATTTCAATTCAGTACTTTACATTCAAGCACCTTACATTCTTGTTCATTTATTTTATATGCACTTTAGTTTTCGCACTTAGGAATAGTTCGTAATGTAGAATTATCATCCATTGATCTCTTTCGGCCAGTCCGGATTGGAACGATGCGATTTGTTGTTCACACACATATCATCTCACAGCGTTTTGATAACCGAGTTCACTTCACCTTCGTCTTCACCGTGATTTGCGAGTACCTTCACCCAATAGATTTCTCACTTGTCACCCGAACCTTTGAGTTTACCCAAGAAGTGAATGTGATAGAAGACACCGGTCAGGATTGACGCCTAACCGAAGTCCTTGCAACAGAGGCATTAGAACCTAACGGCCAAGAGTGTTCCTTCCTCGGCCTACAATCACTTGAAAGTAGTCAGATACAAGCGCAAATCAGATCTAAACCTCATTCGGCCGCGAGTTGGCACGCCCGTGCTATTTCAGAAGGACAATTCAACCACAGGTCCCTCGGCCCTCATTTTGGCTGAAACGATTTTGAGGCAAACAACAATTCAAGTCAAAGTAGTCATCGTAACCCCACACTCTAACGTTCGTAGGTAACCCCGACCGTCACAGCAGTTTTCTCGATCATTGTTAACTTAATAACAATTCAGCTCTGCTACCGAGCAGTCATCACACTGATCATCACACAGATTCTGAGGGTCATCACACAGATAGCAATTGTCCAGCTGATCATCACATAGATTTTGCCAGTCATCACACATATATCAATCATCACAAAGATTCATCATGCTGATGTCAACTATTCATTACATAGATATTCCTACACAAGCTTCACATGACAATCATCATAAAGATTCATCACACTTATTTCAACGATTCATTACACAAATATTCCTACACAAACTTCACATGGCAATCATCACCAAGATTCATCACACTGATTTCAACGATTCATTACACAAATATTCCTACACAAGCTTCACATGGCAATCATCACCAAGATTCAATACTTAATTTCACTATTTCCAACGATACTGAACTCAGTACGTCATATGCTGCCCATATCACAACAATTGCACCAATACATATATATTTCACGTAAATATATATATATATATATATATGTAGTCATTCACTCAGGAATGCCACTGATATTAACTATAGTAATAGTTAATCTAATAACTCCAAGACAATACGGTAATCTTGCTCATAACGAATATCGATCATGATCATAACAAATATCGTGAGATTGACTCACCTCGAAACTCCTGCTGCGTCTTCACACCACTAGACTGTGTACAGAACGCCCTCTGTCAAGCACCTAAGGAAGTACAACCCTGATTCAGTCAACGAATCACAATTAAATAAAGTTCGAAACCTTAAATCGAACTAAAATTCCCAAAGTGACGCCAATCGAGGCGAAACCACATCCAAGACCACCCAATATCTCCAGAATACTTCTACGATCGATATGCCAAAATCACAAGTCGATCGGACGCTCAAATCCTCACGGACCGAATAAATCAACCGGTATGAAACCGTATAAATCCTAACAAATTCATACGAACTCCAAAAATTGCGTATTATATATTGAAACGCTCGTATAGACGAGTAGAAGATATATAATACCAGAAACAGTCCTTTACATGAACGAACGGCGCCACAGGCTGCGGCGCACCGCCGCCGGCCAAAACTCAATATTTTACAAAACTTCCAACATCAAAGATGTTGATCTCAACATGCTTATCTACTTTCATAACTAGCACGAAGTCAAAATCGAAGCGTAAAGGGTCGAAAACTACATCGCAAGCCGTGGATCACTGTTCAATCCAAGTTGAACCAACTTCCATGTAAATTGATCCAAACAACTACCACAGATCGATCAAGAAGGCTCCTGCGAGCTCCCCAAGCCTGGTTTGAAGCTTCGCCGACGTCGGAAATCGAAGAACCGATCGGGTCTGATTTCCTCAAACTTCACCGCCTTCTAGCACCGCCACCACCGAGAATGGCCGCTAGAGGATGCCAGAGGGAAGACCAGAGCAAGGAGGCGAGCTGATCTAGAAGATTTCGCCGCCAGAAAAGCCCGGTCGGATCTGCCTTGTCCGGGTCGGGTTAGTCGGGTTTCTTTGACTTTGAAAGTGCAGTCGAGAGAAAAGAGAGAGAGAAGGAAATTTCCGGAAATGGAAATTGGAATTATGAAATAATTTCCGGAAATCCTCTATTTATACTAAAACGGAAAGTTTTTCCGAAGACCATAACTTCTTCATACGAACTCCGATTCTCACGTTCCGCATGTCCACGAACTCGTATCGATGCGCTCTACGACTTTCATGAAGGAAGTTTTCAGAGAATCCCAATGTATAAAAAGTCAACCTTTGCACCCCCCTAAAACCATACTTTTCAAATAATTAATTCGTCCGAAACACTTCCGCTCCTTCCATGATCCACGAAACCGTCCTATAACCACGTACAATTTAGATTCCGAAAAATTCTCAGAAAATAATAACAAATTTCCGGGGTACTACATGCAGCCTAAAATCCCTCAATGACACCGACTTTCTTATGGCATTACTTTGTTCATATTTATTATTCAAGCTTTCCAACAATCATGTTCACTGATAAACTAAAAATTCATCCAAGCTTTCCAACAATCATGTTCAATGATACACTAAGGCCTCGTTTGGTTCACAGAAAAAAAAAATCAATTCCCTTGTCTTTTCTATGGGGATGAGAAATTAAAATTCTTGTCGGGTTTCATTTCCTATGTTTGGTAAAGCAGGGGAAACATTCAGAAAAGACCATTTGATTTCATTTCCGGTGTTTGGTTGGTGTATGAAAGGAAAGCAAAAATATAACAATGTTTCAATAATACTCTTGTATTTTAAAATAAAATTAACATCATGAAAATTCAAAAGTACACCAATTTTGGCAATAGCACATTTGAGTAAGGATATTGTAATCCAAAATTTTCATAATAAATGATGAGAAAGGGGAAGGAAAAATCAATCCCATGGGGTGTGAAATGAATGATCTTCCCACCTATTTTTCCCTCAGTAAATACTTCCAAAGTTTGTGTCTACCCAATAAAGGAAATAAATGACTTTCCTTTCCTGATTTCTCAATCATGGCCTAAAAGTTAGGGTGGCGGGAACATAATTTGGTGCCAATGAAATTATAAGATTTTTTAGAAAAAAAATATTAGCTTCCCCCAGTATCCTATATATGATCCTATCGATAATTACCAAATAAGGAAAATATAACAATGCAACTATTGTGGATCTTGGATCTTTATTGACCTCTTAATTAGCAGAAACAAACTGAATTTATGTTGTCATGGTTACTCATTCATGTTGAAGGTATCTGTAATTCACTATGCCTCCTATTTTCACAAAAGTGGTATGACATCAATTAACACCCACATTTACCCCTGCCTGAATGAGCTAGAAGCTCAATTGGCTCTTGCTATTGCATATAAATAGCGTGCCGCAATTCTAATCACGCCATATTTTGGGCTCATCACCTACCTGCCTTACTGGAGTTATCAGTCGCTCATTTAATTACTTTCACTAAATAGTTTCCTATGTGTAAATTGGTTGCCTATGTCGCGCGATGTGCATGGATTACACAATCGAAAACACATTGAATAATGAAGATTCCAACTTCAAGATATAAAAGGAAAAGTAAGAAGGCCTGTCCTTGAATGACCTGGTGGCTCTTCCAGGTAAACCAACCTCAACAATCCAACTGCAGTTATTTATATTTCATATTTCTCATTCCTCTAAGAAAGTAAGAAGTGAAGAGTAACTTTTGACACATCTGCACGATCAGGCTAGGGTACACTCTAGGGCTCTTCCACTGCCCATCTTTCCAAAACAGAATCCACAACTTCAATGCACTCCTAGACCTCGTTTGATTTGTGAATAGGGATGGCAATGAGGAGAGTAGGGTAAATGGATTAAATTACCATCCACATACCTGACTTCATTCTCCATCCCCTTACCCACCCCAATCCCCGTAATAAGATACCAGGGATTCCCCGTCCCCATCCCCATTGGGGATTAAGTCCCCGTACCCGCCCCAAGGGTTAACAATATTACTAATTTATTATATAAAAATTTATACAAATAATTATGGATTGTAAAATATGAAGTTAAAATCAAACATAAAAATAAAATAAATTTCTTATTTCAATCAAGGAAAATTGATATGTTGATAAAGATATTTTATTAAAAGAACATATTTATTAATAGAATTTAAATATTGACAAAAGATGAAGTTTACATAAATATTTATTAATAAATAATATCAAATATATATATATATATATATATAAATATATATATATTTCAGATAATTCTTATTGGGTGGGTATGGGGATGGGGATCAAAATACCATCCCCGCGCCGTGCCCGATTTCAGAATTCGAATACTAGGGATCCCCATCCCCGTTACCCGATTTCCCCTGAATTTCTCCCTGTTAGGGTAGAATACCCGATAGATACCCTACCCGATGGAGATTTTTGCCATCCCTGTTTGTGAAAAGAAAAGTAACTCTTTTATCTTTCTCCTGCCCTCATTGGATACGAAATTAAATTTCCCGCAAACTTCCATTTCAGGTGTTTGGTAACATAAAAAAAGTCATCTTGTTAAAAAAATTGAATGCAATAGAATAGTAGAAAGTGTTAAAGGAAAAACACATTATGTGCCTTCGTCAAAGTGATTGAAGAAGAGGGAATCAAGGAATTAGTGATTACCATCAATCAACAAGGATTACGGACCAATCAACATTTAATGTCATCATTGTAAATGATATTTCTGTTGTAATTCTCTCCCTATATAAAGGGACTATGAAATGAGTAGACCAATTCCAATTCTCATTTTACTTTTATACGTTATTAGCACGCTCAGAGCCAATAGCCAAGGAAAAAAAAACCCTAATTTCGAGAAAAAAAAACCCAAACCTAGCCCAAATCAACCATCTACATCTACTAGCTTCCACCCTACATCGATCCCAGATCGGCGTTAGCCCATCAGACCGCGTGGCCTCCAGCCCAGCCCAGCACAGCGTCTCCTCAGTCCGCACAGCCACACATTAGCAGCACCCCACCTTCCATCTCGCTGCTGCACCGACCAGCGCATCAGCAGCCCACTCGCACAGCCTCCTATCCAACCTCCGCGCCGCAGCGCCTCCGATCCAGCCACCGCGCCTCCGATTGAGCCTCGCCCTGCTCACCCAACAGCAACATCCTTGAAAAAAAAAAGGGACAGACAGAAACGATAGAAGAAGATAGGAAAGAAGACACATAAGAAGAAGGGAGAGAAAAAAAAAAACAGGTGTGACCCGGCCCAACAACAAAAACAAAGAAGCAGGCCTTGCGGCCCAGAATAAAAAAAATATATAAAAAATAAAAAAAGATGAAAAGAAAAAAAGAAACTGGCCTTGCGGCCTAGAAAAGAAAAAGAAACAAAGAACAAGGCACACTACTGAAAAGAGAGGAAGCGGCCCAGTTTTCTCAAGCCCAAAAACATCGCTAAGCACGCCTGCATCAACACGCGCATGCGCTAGGATTGTTTTATTTTCTCCAAACCAAGTATGTTTTCTTTTATTTATTTGATTTCATACTATGGTATAATGAATTGTTTATAATTAGAACTTTTGAGCATGTTTAATTAGATAATATTGATTTTTTTTAAGCATGCCTTGTTATTTATGTTTTATATAATTATCTTTAAGCATGATTATATATATTTTGTTATTTATTATTTATGAAATTTTGAGCCTGTTTTGTGATTTTTATTTACGTTTATATAATTATTCCTAAGCATGCTTTTATTATGCTATTGTTTATATTTTTATGCATAATATCTTATGTGTAGCATATATATTTTGTTGTATATTTGTGAAATTTGAGCATGCCATGTAATTTGTTTTTATATATGCTATGTTTAAATGTGCTATGGTTATTCCTTATTTAGCATGCTACATATAAATTGCATCTTGCCATGATAATGAAAATTCATGCGCATTATAAACACATAATTACCTTGATAAAGTATTTTTACATAGCATCGAAAAAAATGTGACCATTACGAATCTTGGTCTTGAAATCTAATTCATATTTTTGGAAAATAATTCACGTGGATGTCTTTATGAATGAGTAATTTATATATATCCTCTTGTTTATGTAGATGGCTGATTCAACTCGACCTGAATTTGACATCTTGGACTCAGAAGGACTTGAGTACCATCGTTGGATTTCCGATGTGGAAACTGCCTTTGTGGCAAAAGACTACACTGCCACCATTACTGACCCCAAAGATGATGAACCATCTAATAAGGTGCAAATGCCTTAATGTTTCTGAGGTGACATATTAATCCTAAACTACGCTAGGAGTACCTTCAGTTGAAGACACCCAAAGAACTGTGGGATGCCCTTAAGGGACTTTTTGGGAACATTCATGTCATTTTACTCCTAGAACTGACCGTTCAGTGGAATGAAATCCGCTTGCTTGACTACAAAAGGGTCAATGACTTCAACAATGACATGTTGCGCCTAAAGGCACATCTCAATTTCTGTGGAAAAGAACTCACAGAAGATGATATGATCCAGAAAACTATTTCCACTTTTCCTACTTCAGCACTTATACTATCAAACCAGTATAGGCTGGAATATGACAACAAAAGAATCACAACATTCAATAAGTTGATGAGCCTACTACAAGTGGCTGAGAGACATAATGAGGTTCTCTTGAACAACAATGTCAGACCCACTGGGACAAAGAAAATTCCCGAGGCTAATTATGGCAAAGAAAAAGGTGGAAAGAACTCCAAACCAGAAGGGGTTGGACGTGCTGATCTCTACCCACGTGGCAACGATGCACCTCGTGGCAAGGGACGTGGGGTCGTGGTATGGGCCGTGGAGGCCCTCCCAATGTATGGCGCAGAGATGGTGGTGCTCGCCCAAGTGGTCATGGAAACAAGGTGCTAAGGCACCTAAGAACCCTTTCGTCAAACAGGAAAGAGTTGACAAATTAGATTTCTGAACAAGACCTTGATTTGATTATCGTTGGCTTATTAATAAATTTCA
Organism: Rosa lucieae; assembly: GCA_024704745.1. Classification (NCBI taxonomy): domain Eukaryota; kingdom Viridiplantae; phylum Streptophyta; class Magnoliopsida; order Rosales; family Rosaceae; genus Rosa; species Rosa lucieae. The sequence goes on from CM045493.1 coordinate 9,623,163, forward strand.
AATTTTATTCTGAAGCAAATGAATTTATTCGAATTTATTTACTACACATATTTACATGGTTCGAAATAGCACTATAAAGATGTAAAGCAATACATCTAGAAAAAGAAAAAATTAGTTAAATGAAAAGATTATCATTCTACCTAAAATAGAAATACTCTAAAGAATATGAGATATATTTAATGTCACAGACGCTCTGTATGCACCAAGAGCTAATCGAACCTTGTTAAGTTTCAAAGATATTCGTGCAAACGGTTATCATGTAAAAACACACTGTGAGAATGGAACTGAATACCTTTTATATTACCTCTAATGAATGTGGAAGGAAACTCATTTTAGAGAAACTTATGAGTCAACCTAGTGGACTATACCTCACTACAATTCGGATCATTGAATCCTATGCTGCCACCAACAATGATATGTGGGACACTGACTCATACAGGCTTTGGCATGACCGCCTAGGGCACCCCGGTCGTGACATTATGATCCGTATTTTAAAGAACTCATACGAACATCTCTTCTTTCGAGTGAAAAATAAAATGGGAGAAAAATCAGCCACACTGCAAGCATGGTTCTAAAAATCGGCCTAGGCGGCGTCTAGGAGCTAGGCGCAGGTTGCCCAATCCGATTTTGGTTTAGGCGAATGGTTTGGGCGCTGGGGTCTCAGGCGGCCGCCTAGGCTATCTAGGCGGAGGTTGGGCAGTCCTAGGAGCTAGGCACTTGGCTTTCTCAAATTTTCAGTCTTCTCGATCGTCATTGCAGCAGTAAGGCGGCTGTCCTTGACTCTTCTCTGTCAGTTGGCGCCCGACCCATGTTGATACCGTGAGGATCGGCGTCCTCAGATCCCTCATGGGGTTGAAATTCGTCACCTCTCTCTGGTTTATGCTTTTTTGGTTTAGCCGAAAAAGTGCTATTCAATGAAGAAAGGGAGCGAAGATAAAGGGAACCAAATCAACAATTGATGAAGAAAGTGGGATTCGTCACCTTCTCTATTTACCACCGTATATAGAGTTTAAGAGATAAGACTGGACCCTTGAGTAGTTAAGAGTCATAAGACTAATGATAAACTAATTGAGGTAACCAAGAATATTAGATCAGCACGTAGCTAAAACAGAGGTGGTTGCATAGGTTCTTAGTAAAATTAATATTTATTATTTAAGTAGAAGTGATAGTTAGTTAGTTACCAATGAGATAATGTGAGAACGAGTAAAATGGTTGGTTACATATATATTTATATAATTATATGTAATAAAAATATAGATAAAATTAAAAAACAAAAACAAAAAACAAATCCGCCTAGTCCATGCCTAGGCGCTAGGCCTCGGGTTACCGCCCAACTAGTGCCTAGCGTTTTTTAGAACTTTGACTGCAAGGTGTCAGTCCTAGTACTGCTCAAATGTAGTCATTGCCTTCTTAAGTACCAGAAGCACTACCTCCCTCCCATTATGCCTCATTGACTATTTCAAAGGCACATCACTCGTTTTGCAAAGCCTGCTTTTTAGCAAAAACAGGATCGAGACCTTCCTATGCTAAAGACACAAAACAAAACACTCCATTCTTACAAATGATATAAGGAAATATCTGTGGACCTATCCATCCAAAGTGCGGACCATTCAAGTACTTTATGGTTCTAGTGGATGTTTCGACATGTTGGTCATATGTCGCTTTATTGTCCACATGAAATGCTGCATTTGAAAAACTCCTAGCACAGATATAAAGTCTATAAGGCTTGATAACGCTGGAGAGTTTACATTAAAAGCATTTGATGATTATTGCATGTTTATTGGGATCGATGTAGAACATCCCGTACCCCATGTGCATACACAAAATGGTCTCGCAAAAGCCACCATCAAAAGGCTACAGATGGTGGCTAGGGCACTGGTTATGTGCACCAACCTGCCTATATCTGCCTGGGGTTATGCAATATTGCACGCAGCTTTACTTATTCGATTCAGGCCCACTGCTAGCCAACCATTTTCTACGTACCAGTTGGTAACTGGATATGAGCCTGACATTTCACACTTACGCATATTTGGTTGCACAGTATATGTGCCTATTGCGCCCCCACAGCGCACCAAAATGGGTCCTCAGAGACGATTAAGTATTTATGTTGGATATCAATCCCCAACAATTATCCGCTACTTGGAACCCTTGACAAGCGATCTCTTTACCGCTAGATTTGCTGATTGTCACTTTGATGAGACAGTCTTCCCATCGTTAGGGGGAGATAGGAAAAAGGATTTTCAAAGGGAATTACAGGAATTGTAGTGGTTTGTCCCCACTCTGTCTCATTTTGATCCCCGCACTTCACAATGTGAAAGTGAAGTGAAAAGAATAATCGATCTTCAGAACGTGCCAGATTCGATGCCTAATGCGTTTACTGATATCACAAAAGTGACGAGATCACATATACCAGCTGCAAATGTGTCTGCAAGGTTAGAAGTCTCTAACAAGGGACACGATGCAGCAAATAGAGGCACTGCAACCACAGTTAGTGGAGGTGTGGTTGGGGCCATGGCTCACCAAAGGAAGAGGGGGAGGCCACTTAGTTCGATTGACACTTACCCAAGGAAGAAGAGGGCGAGTTAGGCACAAACCGATCCATTAATCATCAATGTAGATAATCCCTCTCATGAGATTGTCTCTGATTATAGTTATGTCCATGAATCAATACTGGAGGACGCTCCGATGTTTGAAATGATTCCAGAGAACAAAGAAATCTCAATGGATTATGAGAGTGCGTATGAGTTGATAGAAAGATCTTCCATACACATTGATGATGTATTTGCATACACTGTTTCTCAAGAAATCATAGAGCACGATGATATCGAACCACGCTCTGTTGCGTAATGTCAACAAAGAGCAGATTGGCCTAAATGGAAAGAAGCAATCCAGGCATAACTAGATTCTCTGGCAAAGAGACAGGTATTTGGTCCGGTAGTGCTAACCCCACCAAGTGTAAAGCCTGTAGGACATAAATGGGTCTTTGTTAGAAAGCGTAATGAGAAGAATGAAGTCCTGAGGTACAAGGCTTGCCTTGTGGCGCAAGGTTTCTCATAACGCCCGGGAATTGACTACGAGGAGACATACTCTCCCGTAATGGACTTTATAACGTTCCGCTACTTAGTTAGCTTGGTAGTTTCCGAATGACTGGAAATGCAGCTCATGGATGTGCTTACTGCATATCTCTATGGGGATCTTGATTCAGAGAGAGAGAGAGAGAGATAGAGATATATATATATATATATATATATATATATATATGAAAGTGCCTGATGACCTAACATTACCCAAGTCAAGTGACTCTAAACCACAGAGTGCGTTTGTAATTAGGTTGAAACGCTCACTTTACGGATTGAAACAATCCAGGCGGATGTGGTATACCCGTCTAAGTGACTACTTGATTGGGAAGGGATATAAGAACGATGAATTATGCCCCAGTGTATTCATAAAGAAAACAAGTTCTGGATTTACAATTGTAGCAGTATATGTCTATGATATGAACATAATAAGTACTCTTAATGAAATAAGAGAAACCGCGAGCTACTTGAAATCCGAATTTGAGATGAAGGATCTTGGGAAAACTCGATTCTGTCTAGGCCTTGAACTAGAACACCGAGTTTGTGGAATACTAATCCACCAGTCTGCGTATGTCCAAAAGATGCTCAGGCGATTTAACATGGACAAAGCGCATCCTGCTAGCACTCCCATGATCGGTCGAAGTTTGGATGCAAGGAAGATGACGAAGAGGTATTAGGAGCTGAAATTCCCTATCTAAGTGCAATAAGCGCATTATTGTACTTTTCCCAATGTACTCGACCAGACATTGCATTCTTAGTGAACTTGTTAGCTAGATTTAGCTCCGCGCTAACGCAGCATCACTGGAATGGTATCAAGAACATTTTCCGATATCTAAAATGAACCATTGACTTGAGACTGTTCTTTCCCTATAGAGAGACAAGAGGGACCACAGATGGAACTGCAATCCTTAAAGGAAATGTTAATGGCGAAAGCGCCACTCACTACATCGAAACGTCAAATGACGTTTTGGTTGGTTTTGCTGATGTTGGGTACCTCTCTGACCCACATAAAGGTCGTTCTCAAACTGGTTATGTATTTACCATTGGGAACACGGCGATATCTTGGAGATCAACCAAGCAAACCCTTGTGACTACCTCATAGAACCACTCAGAGATCATTGCTCTACATGAGGCGGTTTGTGAGCGTGTATGGTTAAGAGCTATCATTACACATATTCGAGGGACTAGTGGTTTGAGTTCTACCACTGAAGAGCCTACTTGCATTTATGAAGATAATGCAGCTTGCATCGAACAGATGAAGCTAGGATATATCAAGAGTGATAATAAAAAACACATATCGCTAAAGTTTTTCTACAATAAGCAACAACAAGCCCTCCTCAAGATTCAAGTGAATCAAGTAAGGTCTGTAGAGAATGTGGCAGATTTGTTCACCAAATCATTGCCTAAGGCCATATTTGAGAAACATGTGAAAAGCATAGGAATGCGAAGACTTTCCAAGTTCCCTTGATTAATGTAAGTATCAGGGGGAGGTGTAGACGCCAGGGGGAGTCTAACACACACATGTCATCCTCAAAATGTAAAATGTGCGTTGTGCTCTTTTCCTTCGACCAAGGTGTATTTTTTGGCCCACATGGTTTTTATTGTTACTTGGCAAGGTTTTTAGTGAGACAACAACTCATGCACCATTTCGTCTTTGACTTAGCACAAGGGGGAGTGTTAAAGGAAAAACACATTATGTGCCTTCGTCAAAGTAACTGACATAGAGTGAATCAAGAAATTAGTGATTTCCATCAACCAGCAAGGATTACGAACCAATCATCATTTAATGTCATCATTGTAATTGATATTTTCATTGTAATTCTCTCCTTATATAAAGGGACTATGAAATGAAATGAGTAGACCAATTCCAATTTTCATTTTACTTTTACATAAAGAGAGAAATAGATGGAAGAAAAGAATAGGAAATGAAAATAAGAGAGAGATTCTTGGATAGGACAAATGTGCCACGTGGCGATATGCCCAACCAATTGGTGTCTATCCAGATGGGTGGTTTGGATATTTCAGTTTAATTAAGCATGAGTAGTTTCAGATTACAATTAAAAATAGAGAAACATGACCGGTTGGGTATATCAGCCACGCGGCACGTCTGCCCTACCTAAATTTTTTTTTAAAAGGAACAACTTTCTCCCTGTTCAAGTAAACCCTAATTTGTGTTTGGCCCAAACTCTAGATTACTTGCTCTTGTGGTAATAGGATTAAATTAGAAGGATTTAGATTCCTATTCAATGTACGATTACTTTCCTTGTATGATTGAGATTCTATGCATTGTAATCCTCTATATAAAGAGGCCCCTATTATCAATTAGAATACACAGCAAATTCCTCTCAAATTCAGTTTCTCTTAAACACGTTATCAACACGAAGCCCTAACCCTGAAACCCTAAATTTGTAGCCTTCAAATCCCAGAAACCACTGCCACCCACTTTGAAGATATCAACTCCAGCCGGAAAACCACCGAACTGGACACCGGAAGTAACGAAAGTCCCTCTGCCCGGTTCAAAGCCTTCCTTCCAGCCTCCTGTTGCCATCTTCCACCAGCAGCAGCACCATTGTTCCAAGACCCCGGAACTGAAAACTTCAATCCCGGAACTTGCCTGAAGTTACCTGAACCGGCCACCAGAATAGACTGCAGCCGAACCGGCAGAAAGTAGGGGTCGTCAACGGGCCGGGCCGGGCCGGGCCTTGCTATATTTTTAATTAATTGCGGGCCGGGCCGGGCCGGGCTTTATTAAAAATCAAAGGATCCAAGCCCGTCCATATAAAGCGGGCCTTACGGGCTTTTTCGGGCCGGGCCGGGCTTGGCCTTGCGGGCTTTTTTGGTCCGGGCCTTGCGGGCTTTATTTATAAATAAATATTTAAAGACACAAGTATTTTTTTTTTTAATCAAGCTTTAGAAATTCAATGGATAATGATCAAATACAACCAAAGATAACATATCTATATAACTATATTGTACCCAAAAAAATCTATATTTATATATAGATACTAATTTATTGATAAATAAATTTTTAAAGACACTAATTTTTTATAAATCTATATTTATATATCATACACTCCAAAGAGCAACCCCTATCAATTCAAAGAAAATGAAAAAACCGACCGTTGGATGAGTTTATTATAATAAATTATGAGTGTGGTAAAAAATTTAGCCAATTTCACCATATTTTCGAATCCGATCGGATTAGTCAACCGTAGACACTTATATGTTTTATTGGTTGACCGATGCCGTGACAACCTCGAAACGTGCTTATTTTTTCACATCACATTTGTATATATTCCATCAATGGATGTGCGTGGACATAAGATAAAAAAAATTAATTTTAATTACAAACACATTGGTCTATACCAATTTTCCTCCTAAAGTTGTATGACATATTCATTGTATTTAAATTGTTTAGGTTCATTCTAAAGCAATCATGAAGTGGAAAATGAATTCAGAGAAACCAACCGCTCGATTGAGAGATTGTAATGTTTTATGGTGGTTGTAGAAAATCCAGCCAATTTGGTTATCGTTTCGAATTCGATCAACTAGGTCAAACTTAGTTACTCTTATAAACCTATATTTATATATCATATACTCCAAAGAGCAACCCATATCAATTCAAAGAAAATGGAAAAACCGACCGTTGGATGAGTTTATTACAATAAATTATAAGTGTGGTAAAAAATTTAGCCAATTTCACCATATTTTCGAATCCGATCGGATTAGTCAACCGTAGACACTTATATGTTTTATTGGTTGACCGATGCCGTGACAACCTCGAAACGTGCTTATTTTTTCACATCACGTTTGTATATATTCCATCAATGGATGTGCGTGGACATAAGATAAAAAAAATTAATTTTAATTACAAACACATTGGTCTATACCAATTTCCCTCCTAAAGTTGTATGACATATTCATTGTATTTAAATTGTTTAGGTTCATTCTAAAGCAATCATGAAGTGGAAAATGAATTCAGAGAAACCAACCGCTCGATTGAGAGATTGTAATGTTTTATGGTGGTTGTAGAAAATCCAGCCAATTTGGTTATCGTTTCGAATTCGATCAACTAGGTCAAACTTAGTTACTCTTATAAACCTATATTTATATATCATATACTCCAAAGAGCAACCCATATCAATTCAAAGAAAATGGAAAAACCGACCGTTGGATGAGTTTATTACAATAAATTATAAGTGTGGTACAAAATTTAGCCAATTTCACCATATTTTCGAATACGATCGAATTGGTCAACCGATATGTAGAATATATATATATATGCACATATTCTATATAGAATAATAGAATTATAAGAACTTCCACACACACACACACACACACACACATATATATATAGATTATATATATATATATATAAACACACACACACATATATATATATATATAATTAAACACACACACACACATATATATATCTCTATATATATATATATAAACACACACACACACACACATATATATCTCTATATATATATATATAAACACACACACACATATATATCTATATATATAATTATATATATATATATAAACACACACACACATATAAATATATATACATATATATAAACACACACACATATAATATATATCTATATATATATATATATATATTTATTATGCGGTAATGCATATATATCTTTTCTATATATATATAACACACACACACACACACACACATATATATATATAAACACACACACAAATATATATCTATGTGTGAGTGTGTGTATATATATATTTATAAACACACACACACACACATATCTACTTATATATATATATATAAAATATTTTACGGGCTTTTACGGGCCGGGCCTAGCGGGCCTTTTACGGGCCGGGCCAGGTTTTTGCGGGCTTTAGGCGGGCCGGCCCTCGGCCCACCGAGGCGAGCTTTTGCGGGTTTTTTGACGGGCCCGGCCGGGCTAAAAGCCCTCAGGGCCGGCGGGCCTCCATCGGCCCACTTGATCCGCGGGCTTTTTGATGAGGCCTAGCAGAAAGAAAGAAAAAAAAAAAAGCTGAAGCAGATCAGCCCTAGGCCCAGAAGCCCAAAAGCAGACCTCAGGCCCACAGTCGCTGCTCTCGGCCCAAATCAGATCAGGTCTATCCCAAGCCATGTCAACATCCAGTCACCTGCCACATCAGCATCAGAGCGCCACATCAGCACCTCCGGTCAACGACCAATCAACATCGGTCAACCTTTTCCGGCCACTTTTCTGCGACTTTCAGGTGACATTTTTCGGGCCAACTTTTCCGATTAAAATTTCCAGCAATTTTTCAAGGTAAACTTTTCTACAAGTTTCCGTTTTTGAAGTTTTTATTACTTTTCTCTTCTTTTTATCGGGGACTTCCAATATCCCTTCTCCTACCCCCCTTTCTTCTTCATAGGGGAGACCAAAAAGCCGAACTGTGGGGGTTCGTGCTTACTCCAAGCTTGGAGCTTGTAGAGTTCTCCAAACTTAGAGTTTGTTGAGAAGAAAACGATCGACCACATACATTGTTGTTTCGATCTAATCCAAAACCCCTCTTGGAATCGGATTTTCTTGAAAGCGATTACGCTCAGAAAATCCCTAATTCCTTGGAAAGCGACTACGCTCAGAAATTTTATAGTTTTTCGTGGTAGCCCTTTTCGCTCCGAAACTAACCCTATTTTCTTGTTGTTTTTCAGGATGAGTAACCTGAACAAGTTGAGCTTCACTCTAGTAGAGACAACAGGCGCAGGATACCACAAGTGGGTCCGTGATGTGCACCAGCATCTTAAGGCTGAGTACGATCCAAGAGCCAAGTTAGGACGTGCTTACTCCTCAACAAGCTGCTGCTTTTGAAGCAAATAGAGCTAAGAGAGAAGCGAATAAAGGTAAAGTCATCATTCTCATGACAAGGCACATGAATGTTGCGCTCCAAAATGAGTACCTCAATGAGGAAGACCCAAGAAAACTATGGGTAGAACTCGAGCAGCATTTTGGCAATGTCCGTGATTCCCTGCTTCCAGACTTAGAAGTGAGATGGCATTGCCTCCGCTTCTGTGATTTCAAGTCTGTACTTGACTACAATTCAGAAGCACTTCGTATCAAGTCTATGATGGAATTTTGTGGACAGAAAATCACTGATACGATGTTGATCGAGAAGACTCTCTCCACCTTCCTCGTCTCTGCGTTGATGAAAGCCAAGAACTATCAGATTGATGCCAATGCTAGACCCATCACAAGATTTCATGAGCTAATTGGTGCCATGAACGTAGCTGAAAAGCACGACAACATACTTGTGAAGAACTATAACTCTAGACCCGTGGGAACCAAGCCAAATCTGGAGTCTAATTATAGTCCCGCCTCTAAGAGAGGACGCAAGGAGCGAAACCCTAAGAGTAGGGATAATTCTGGACGTTCTGGTTCATATTCTGGCCCTAAAGAGGAAGGAAACCGCCAAGATAGGCGTGCACGAAACCGTGGAGTTAAACGTGTGAAGAGAGAGAGAGAGGCCAAGCCTCCGGTTATGGTGGTAACGCCACCAAAGGCAATAACCACCCTCAAAACGCTCCCAGAGCGCCTTGATCAAGGGAACCTGACAATAATGATGCTTGTCTCAGATGTGGACTACTTGGACATTGGGCAAGGGCGTGTAAAGCATCCCAGAATGTTGCAAACGCATACAAGATGTATCGTGAAGCAAGGGAGGCAAATTACATGGAACAAGAAGATCAAGATGGCGATCTTGATCTAAGGGTGGAAGACTACAAGAATCAAGACCCATAAACCGGCGATTTTGATTAAGTCTTTTTATTTTCTAAGAGATGTAGGCAATTGCCATATTATAGTAAATGCCAATGGCACTAGTCTTTCTTCATAGAGGCTTACTCAATGTAAGTGTGATGTCTAGGAAGGTTTTAAGATAAGTGGTACTTAAGTGAGCTTTGCTCCACCGACATCTCTCTACTCACCTGGTCACATTTGCATTGAAATTACCAAAAGGAGTTAGACGACGCCTGGCGGACTTCGAGGTTTGTCACAAATGCCAGCAATTTGCAGATCTCCCACATGCACCGGCGGAGCCGCTGTCAATCATCATCGGCCCATGGATCCACTCCACGTGGGGCCTTGATTTGATGGGAAAGTTCCAAATCGCCAAGGGCCAGTTCAAATACATCATTGTTGCCATCGATTACAACAGCAAGTGGGTAGAGGCGGAGCCACTAACGGCAATCACTACCGCCAAGGTCATTCGATTTCTCTGGAAGAATATCTACTGCCGCTATGGTGTCCCACACCAATCATTACAGACAACGGCACACAGTTCAACAATAGGGAACTCATATCGTTCACCGCCAACTTGGGCACCAAGTTAAGTTTTGCGTCCGTCGCCCATCCCCAAACGAACGGCCAGGTCGAAGCAGCAAACAAAATAATCAAGAAGCTGCTAAAAAAGAAGCTCGACGACGCCAAGGGTTTGTGGGCGGAAAAGCTTCCAGAAGTCCTATGGGCCATCCGGACAACTCCAACTACCGCCACCGGCGAGACTCCTTTTTGTATGATGTTCGACACAGAGGCTGTCCTACCTATTGAAGTAACTCAACCTACCGCTAGGATCGAAGGCTACTGCCCAGAGACCAACAGCGACGGCATCAGCTTGGACAGGGACCTCCTAGAAGAAAAAAAACACAAGGCCCATTTGCACAACTTGCAAAACAAACAACGGGTATCGCGTTTCTACAACGCGAGAGTCAAGGCCCGGAACCTCCAACTGGGGGACTGGGTAATGAAGGAAGTCATTCCGCCACCAACAAAACTCCGCCCAACTTGGGAAGGCCCATACAAAATTGTGGAAGTCGTTAGCCCAGGCACCTTCTATTTAATGGACAAGGACGGCGTCACATCGACCCACCCTTGGAATACCAAACACCTTCGGTATTACTACAAATAGTCAGACCGCTACCCGCGAGCATCTTGACTTAGCTAAATTTTTGTTCAATATTTAGCTAAGGGAAGCTACCCAACGGGTACTACCCCACTTTTGTACACTGATCAATCAGCTATCAATGAAACGAGGAATTATTCAAACCATTGTCACCAAGTCTAGCACTGAGGGCAACTGGCAACGCCAGCAATCGTCAGCGGACCTCGTCCGCTACGTGGTGCACTTGGACCAATCTTAATTCCTTTAATGTTTCATTGATGGACAAAAAAAAATATAACTCAAAGTACTAGCACTACAAACACATCATAGCAGGCCAATTTAAAACTTTATTTCATTTCGCAACGTTCATTACAAACTGTTATGCCTCAGCGGCTACAAAAAAAAGGGGGGGGGGGGGTAAGAAAATCTAGAGCGATCCCAGCTGGCTTCGAGGGTTGCCTTCGGCATCTTCTGCTTCTGCAGGCGGCGGCACGATTGTTCGACTCGCTTGATCGGACCCCCGCGCTGACCGGCTAGGAGTCTCTATGGTGCCATCCGCCCGGGTGTGCGCAGCCAGGAATCCGGCAAGCGACACCTCCGACGGGTGGGATGGGGAGTCTGCTGGGACCCTTCCGTCGGATGTGCGCCGCTTTCTCCGCTGCCTGAGCGGGCACCTCCCGCGGGGACAGGCACGACTTCTGTCTCCGGCGGGGTACTCTTGGCCGGCGGCGCATCAGGCTGTGACACTTTGGCAAAGTCGATGGCGCCCTTCCGCTTCAGCATTTCTATGTTCGCTAGGGCCCCAGCCTTCGCCGACTCGGTCAGCGCCTTCTTAAACTCAGCCGACTGCTTGAACGCTTCAACAGAGGCGGCCGCAGCGGTACTCCCTTCAGCCCTCAGGCGGGTAACTTCACCTTCTAGCCGCTTCACCTCAGTCATTCTGGCGGTGGACTCCGCACAATAATGAGTTTTTTGTCCTTGGCGGCTATCCGCTCCTGCAGCAGGGCGATGTCGTGCTCTAACTTGGAGACTCATTCATTCTTCTCCAAGTCCCGCTCGATGGCCACGTTGAGCTTACCACGGACATCGGCATAGTCAACTTCCGCCTTGGCCAGCCGCCGCTCTACCTCTGCCAGTCTCTCCTTCGCCTCCGCCAACTCCCTCTGGAGACCTTGGATTTCCTCCCTGAGCTCCCTCTCGCCAAGGGCTGCTTTGACGCCTCCACGAACATGTCGTGTAGTCCCGCCGAGATCTGACCAAACGCCGAGCTGAAGGGCGATTGGTCAATTGCCGTGGGGCGCGAGATACCCGCTAGGCCGCCGAACCCTAGCCGTTCGCATAGATGGAAGAGGAACTCCCGCTCACCATCTGTCATAAACGCCGCATACTCGGCAAACGAGTCCAGCTCACTAACGGCGGGCTCCTCTACCTCCACCGCAACGGTTTTCGACGGAGCCTGTCGGGCCTTCTTCTGTCGGCGGGCCCCGATTACCTCCACGTCCTCCCCCTCCTCCTCGGCTGGAGAGTCACCCTGCCGACGTTTTCTCTCCAGCGCCCTCTGGTTCCCGGCGGCTGTCCTCGTCAACCTCACCGGCGGCTCCTCCCTTGGCACAGTGACAGTCTCCGCCGGTTGCACCACCTTCTCCTTCTGGGGGCCACGCCTGTGGGCAGGCATCCGCTCCTTCTGCTGCCCAGCTGCAGCGCTTCCCTTCTCCCCGCCGGCCACTTGGGTCCCCGCCTGCACTACCGGCAGATCATCCTCCCCAAGATGGGAGTGGTGCGGCATGGGCAGCACCACCGGAACCTCTGACTGGCTCAGCGCCAATGTCTCGGGGTTCACCAGCGTCTGCTGGGCCGCCAGCCCCTCGGCGTACATGCTCTCCAGAAAGTTATCTATCTCCGCGCGGTCCATTGCTTTTTCAAAAGCGACGCGACTCGATTTGTTACCCGGCGGGGTTTCTAAAAAAAAAAAAAAAACAACCAGTCAGTCCAGATCACTAAAAAAAAAAAAAAAAAAAAAAAACGTTATGGCGGAGATTTCTCACCAACAGAGCGAGTTAGCCGCTGATCGACCAGTAACTCCCAACAGGTCAGAAGTCGGAAGTCCAGCAAATTGCGGTTCCGCCAGCAACCTCTGATCCTCGCTACGCGACACTCCTCTTCGCGCGTTAGCGTGTACCGCAGTCTCGCTGCACAAACACAATAATCGTTAGTAAGAATACAAGTCTGCAAATACGTGAACCCGCCAACTACGTTCAGCGGAAACCGGTTACCAACCTCGGATGGGTTGGAACTCCGACTTAATCCTAAATGTCGGCCCTTCCTCGTTCGACCTAGCGTGATACTCCCAACCCTCTGTGGCGACGCAGAAGGTCCCCCGCCAGTAGGACATTGAGTCCCTTAGATTCTCGATCAGCTTGGGCGCTCCCTGCCGGCGGCTCAGGTTCACTTGCCCTCTGCAACCTCGGCGCTTCACGTACACCAGCTCGTAGAAGTGAAGCACTTCCGCCACAGTAGGCCCCTTGCACCCGGACAACCGCCACAGTGAGTTCATTGCCAATATCAACCGCCACATGTTGGGGCAGATCTGACCGAAGGCAAGGCCAAATTCGCACACCAGGATTTGGAGATTTGGCACCAGCGGGAGTGTCACTCCTTGACGGAATATCGCCTCGTGAACGGCCGCAAATCCCACTGGGAGAATCGACGCCTTCTCATCCGCTGTCGGCGGGCGCAGCTTCACCGAGCCCGGCAACCGGAACGTCTGCTTCATTCGGGTGACAGCGGCGGCGTTCATCCGCCCTCCTGTCTCGTCAACGGCGGTGCCGTCCGGGAGGAACCACGCAGACTCAGCATTCTGCCCCGCTGCTTTTTCTTCCCCAGCGGAGCCGCTGACAGCACTATTGCTTGCCAAACGCTCGTCGCGCCTGGCTTTGGCAGCAGCGGCCTCACCTGCCCTAGAGCTCTCTGGACGCGAACCACGGCCCATGGCTACTTCCCAGGGGATGGTCTGTAGCGGCTCAACTTCTAGCGGTTCTGGCAGTGAGGTTCCTGCATGGGCAGACGGACGCAACGAATCAATAAAAATCCTATCCGCCGCGCTGAACGACACGTCAGACCCGGAATCCTCACTGCTCGAAATCTCTATGACGTTAGCCATCCCAAACCCTAAAACCCACACCAGTTAGCACAAACACAGATCTAGCCTATTCTTACATCAGTTACAACCAAGAGCATCAAAAACATAACCCAGAAAATGCCAAAATAGGAACAAACACACTCAACCCAGATTCGACCATCTAACAAATCCCTAGACACTAACTCCTTGCCAAACACCATAATCCAATCCCCCCCCCCCCGAAATATCATTCTACACCTCAGAACACGCCAAAGAAAAGCAACAAAACCCAGAAAGTAGCAGATCCAATGAAACAGGAAAAGGGGAATCCAGATACCAACCTCGGTGGTGAAGCCTACAATACGATGACGCACAGTAGTCTTAGGGGGGTGCGATCGTCGTTTCTCCGGGAACGGTATCTCAAAGCTCCGGCAACCTCTTTCTTCAGTCTCGGACAAGCAGAGCGAGAAGAACACGACTGTGAGTTTGAAGCTTTTACCAAAGTGTCAAATCTCGCTGGGTTTCCCCCCTTTTTATGTCAACATCAGCGCGCTCTCCGCCGTCCGCTAAAAAACGACATCACACGACAGCCGTACACGTGTCACAGACCTCCACTTACTACCTGAATTAACCAAGGCGTCGCTTCGGTTACGAAATCCATAATTACTGTCATTTATGGCGAGAAGACGGCCAGGTTTAGGGGACAAGCCTCCGCACGCTAACCCCCTGCGGGTTGGACACGTGTCAACCACCACCAGACGAAGCGTCTGGCGGAAGTAACCACTGAGATGACTTCACCAATTCTCCAAGTGACGAAGTCTCCGCTGAGCGAAGCCCCCGCCAGCGGAACTTCTCCCTTGACATTCTCCAAGTGACGAAGTCTCCGCTGAGCGAAACCCCGCCAGCGGAACTTCTCCCTTGGCATTCTCCAAGTGACGAAGTCTCCGCTGAGCGAAGCCCCGCCAGCGGAACTTCTCCCTTGGCACCCTCCAGGTGACGAGGTCTCCGCTGAGTGAAACCCCGCCAGCAGAACCTCTCCCTCGCTATCTTGCAAGCGGGGTTTCTTCCGCTATACACCTCTGGCGGAACTCCCTTATTTTAATCTTGCAAACTGCGTGCTTTGTTCAACGCAATATCGTTCAGCAAAATACCGCCAGGCACGTCTACCGGACGCTGCTTCCTGCTGCATCCAGCGGGGGGACATCCGCCAAACGGCGAATCCCGAGGCCACGCCTCACTCTGACAACGACCGCCACGCGGCGTTACAGTCAGAATGTCCCTACGGGACAAGGGGACTAGTCAACAGTCTACAACGGCCCTGATCAGGCACGTTGACCCCCGTCGTTTGGGTGCTAAACATTGGGCTCGCTACCCAACACCCTCTGCTCCGTGCAGCTCCCCCTTAACAAACAATTTGCCGACCATCCGAAGGTCTATCTTCGCCGGGGAGTGGGGGACTCCCTGGGGGGCCCAGCAGGGGCCCACCCGGAAGGGTATAAAGCGTTTGCTCAGTAAAACCAACGGTTGACAACGCACTGACGCTAATTATGCTCTTGCAAGTCTGGCGGAGGAAAACACTTCAAACCGCCGAATAACTCCCCAACCAAGATTGCCCTGCTTGACTGGGGACTTGGGGGACTTGTACATACATGTACATTTGCAAGCATAATTAGCTATAATGGGCCATGCTCATTGTACCGCCAAAGGTACTAATTCCAGCCAAAGGAATGACATGCAGACACACCGCCAGACGGGCTACAACCTCGGCGTCGGACCACCTCCAGATCGCCGCCGACGCGCCGCCACGCGCAGCGCCAAGATGGCATCAGAAGCTTCTGAAACTGGGAACTGAAGCATGTCAGTCCCACATCGAAAACTAAGAGAAGATCAACCTCTTCCTCACCTATAAAAGGTTCTCTCCTCTCTCCTCATTAATTACGCATTCAGTACTTACCTACTGTTACTTTGTCAACATAAATACATTGACTAACTTAGGCATCGGAGAGTTGAAGACCGCCCGGCGCGGTCTCCCTCTGACGCCCATTGTATTTTACTTGACAGGTAGCGGGAGCTTCGAGAACAACACAAGTACCGATCCGCCCACCGGATCAGCGTTAACTAAGGTCCAGCTACCGCCGGACTTTTAGACATTAACACTACCTAATACCTATTATACCCTTAACAGGATACCTATTATACCCTTAACAGGATAGAGAGTGATGTATTTGTGCAGCAGCATACCTTAATTACACCAAACAAGGAACTTTCTCCAAATCAAGGGAAGCTAAGGCTCTCTCTCTCTCTCTCTCTCTCTCTCTCGGAAATCCTAAGAAGGTCGGCGGCGGCTTCACCTAAGAGAGTGCTCTCGTCCAGCGGCAGCTATAGCATTCGGCGGGCACTTTGGCCTCACCAATGACGTGTGACCTGCTACCGGATGGGACTCGATGCTAGGCGTTCTGAAGGCTCCGGTGTGGGTGTTTGCTCGAAAGTTTTGCAGGTGGTTTTTCGGCTCGGGATCGATGGAAGTCTCTGGGGTGCGTGCGATGCAGTATGGTGGGTCTCGTTTTGTAGATCGATGGCATTGTAGATTGGGGGTGCTGGGTCGGGACAGTTTTCTGCTTCAGGCGGTGCTGGATCGTGGAGCGTTGGGTCGTGGTGTCGTGGCGATTTCGACTTCGGCGGCGAAATCGTGGAGCGCAAGGTCGTGGAGGTGTCCGCATCGTGACGGGGGGAATCTTGCCGGAGCAGGCGTGGGTATGGTGGAGGCTGAGGGCTGCTGTGCTTGCTGCACGAGTTTGGAGATGGAAGTTGGTTTGGGCGAATCTCGGCCTGCTGGGCGTTGGGTGGGCCTGTTTTGGAGCCTCTTGGGACATTATTTAGTTGTATTTCTCACCTTGTTCTAGAACCCTAGGTTTGTACTCTCTAATTTTGTTAGGAAATTACGCACTTTCGTGCCTCTAGCAAATCCTCTAGAGTGGTAACGACGGAGGACTCTCGAGATAAGGGCTTAGGAAAGTTTTTTTTGCTTTCTTGGTTTTCTTGCCTATTACTACTTTTATCTCAGTCTTCTCTAGTTGTACACCAATTGAGGTCTCTAGGCGACTAGGTTTACTATTCAAAGAGAGGTTAGTAGTGAGGATTTGATCTCTTGTAGTTAGGCTCAATAAATGAGCGCATGTGTTAACAGTGAGGGTCTCCTGTCTTTTGCTTGGCGGCTTGTGCCATCTAGACTCTTGGTATGAAACAACATCTGATGTACGTGCCTTCTAGCCATGGATAAGTAATGAAGTTATCTATTTTCTCAAAAAAAAAAAAAAAAAAAGCATACCTTAATTACACCGGTAAGTAGACTTTTCCTTTGTTAACTGAAAGTGAGAAAGACTGCCGAAGCATCTTATTAGAACCCACCCAGAGAACTTAATTAGATCGATGTCCTGTCTGAGGGGACTTTTCCATTGCTAAGCTCTCTGGTAGGCTTTCTTCCTTGGGAATTGGCTTTGGCTATAGTGTTCATACGCGGTTTTTGAATCTCCAAAAACAACCAATACTGGAGTTTTGTTTTTTGTTAGTGTTATAGCAGCAGCAGCAGCAGCAGCAGCATTATGGTAGATGACTAGGACTACAACTATTGAGAAGGAAGAAGTTATTGGGAAAGAAAATCAATTGATTATGTTTGATAAATACCTCATACCATTTTAGGATGAGAGGAGGTTTATTCAACCTCACCCTTCGTGTATATGAGTTTTTATAACAAGTTGCAAGNATAACAATTTGTACCTTGAGCTAAAAGAACTCAAATAAAAAGAGAATAGCTAGATAGATGTCTTGTAGAAAATTTCTTTCTGTTATCTCGGTCAAACACTTGGATGAACACAACCAACCAACTCAATTATTAAAAATAAGCAATCTGAGGAGTACATTTAACTTGCTCAGAAGAATTTGTTATAATGATTGTTTGGAAATCATAGAGGTGAGGAACCTGTATCCTGTCTCCGTGGGATGGTAAGCATCCCAGAATAGGTACTTTGACGGGTCACTGCAAGTACCTGGGGAGTCTTTGTTACACAAAGGACCAGCCTCAATATATCCTGTTCCACAGCATCCTTTATCCACCACTTCAAATCCTGGATAGATAATAATTTCAGGCAATTACTTACTAAATTTGCTACTGTTAAAGATAATCAAAATGATGGTGGGACTTTACCATATTGAGCAGGGTTTTGGATCATGGAAAGCAAAGGGGTATAGATATCAAGGTAAATGACATCTGCTTCTGGAAGTCTCTTATTGAGGGAATCTATTTGGGGGGAGAGCTTAGAGTTGAAGAGGATTGCTGCTTGGTTCTCGGCCTCGTAGCACGCCCTCACTATGCCTCCATGCTGTGTTCTCTGTGATGGCAAGCACCCAAGTGGTGGAAAATTGAATACTCCAATGACTCTCGCTCCCAGTGCATAAAGTTCCTGTAATCTCTTCCTACATTAACCAACAAAAAGCGTAGTACTAGTATGACACTTTAACCCTAGCACTCTAAAAAGTTATTGGGCAATGCTAATGTTTGCAATTGTACCTGAACAAAATTTATTGCTGATTCGAGCAGGAGATCTGTATAAGCTGGAATGTCATAGTGAGAGCTCCTCAGTGGTGTAGAGAAATAAGTATTTGCAATGTCATTGCTTCCAACGGAGACAACGTATACACTTTTTGATATTATAGTGGCTGTTCTTTCCTCCCCAACTGCTGTAGTTATCCTCCTTTTGTATTCTTTGAAGAAGTCTAATTGATCTGATAATGAAATGCCAGACTGATACAAATAGAATTAGAAGAAAGCAAGGATGCATAATATGCTAAAGATTTTAAATGTAGAGATATTTATAATATGTATATATGTACCTGTAATTTGGGAGTGAGAGGGTCAAATCCTGAACCTCCTGAGGCAAAACATACACCAGTAAGTAGGTCTTGAAGCTGCAAATTCGGATCCAGATAAGCCGGCAACATCTTCTTCACTCCTAATTCTTCAGCTGGAAATTAATTTGCTTAAGTAATCAGTATTAAGCAACAAAAATGATGGTAGTACGACTATATGCAGAGCCAAAATAGTAGAAACCACAAAGAATATGTATTCCTCAGAGTTTTGATTACCAACGAAGTCTGAGGGGACTCTTCCATTGCTAAACCTTCCTGTAGGCATTCCTCCCATAAAGTCTCTCCCATAAGGTGGGAAATTGCTTTTGGTCATAGAAATGAGGTAATCGTTATTGCCAGTATCCAATATTGAATCTCCAAAAGCAAACACCGCTGGAGTTGTTCCATTTTTGGGTAGTGTTATAGCAGCAACATTATGGGAGAGCAATATAAATAAGATAATCACAGAAACTCTGACAGATGAAGCTGAAGGAAGAATTTTTGGGGAGAGAAAAGCCATTGTAATTTGTAGATACTTTTGCTTCTTCTTCTCCTAGCCTTCAAGTAATCGACTTTCGGGTCTTTACAAGCATCTCTATAACCGCAGCTTCAGCTCAATTATCTGGCCTAGAACAGTAATGTACTTTGTAGTAGCTGCTCAATATAGTTGGATTTTAATGTACTTTGGCCCAGAAAACAGTTCATAATGTCACTAAAAGAGAAGCATATTAATTGGGCGGGCAGTCAAACCTTAAAAGCAATACGGTTTATTGTCTCCATTATGTAAACATGTATGATGGCCAATGGTTATCCGATAGCCTATTGTGATAGAAATAATTTTGCCTCCAGCGGTATTTCCTTAGTTGCTGTATTTAAACATTTCTATCTTCAACAAGTTTCCAGAAAATGTCCAAAGAAACACTACTAGCAAAAGGCTCATAGAATACAGGTTTTTTTTTTCTGTATCTTTTGCTTCAAATGATATAAATAAGAGTATCAAAAATTCATTGGGTATGGTGCAGCCATGGAATGAAAAAGGGTATTCTCGATCGCAGCTGGTTCCACTAACCAAAAGCCACTCTTAAGACTTCAGTATCTCCCATTTTTCTTTTCTTTTTTACTGCATTAATTTTTTTTTCTCTCTCCTCATTTTCTTTTATTTTCTATTTTCATATTTACCAAAATACATAAATACTTTTATACGTATACAAAATACGTTATACTTTATTTAATATTATATTTTTTGTATAATATTAATTTATCCATAATTACGGATAATTATCCATGTGTATTAAGCAATGGATACACTACGACATCGGTATCATTTAAATTTTATATTTAAAAAAAATATTATGAAAATCAGTATTTTTAATATAAATAAATTATATCCAAATAATTCTAATTTTCACGGAATTAAAATAATAATAATAATAATGAGGCATAACCATTAATATTCTAAAGAAAATATATTTATAATAAAATCTACAAAGTTTAAACTTTAAACTAACAAAAGACAAGAATTAAAATTAGTCCGAAATCTCAAATGACTAGAAAATGGAAATACTAATACGAAAATCTTTATTGTAATATCAAACTAATTTCGATAGAGTTGAATGAGCGACCACCATCTTCAACTCTTCAAGCAATGTCTTCAATCCGTCTGCATATCAGAACATTCAAATGGCAATGTGGGGCGGTAAACATCATCATTTGGGGAAAAAATCACATTTGACGGCCTTTGAGAAATGTTCTAAGCAAATTGAGACATTGTTTGCTCCATATCTTCTTGTGTATCCACCGATATTCCACATTGTTTAAACATCTCTCCTATTTTTTGGACTGCCATGCCTACACACCTTACTTCAAACATTTCTTCCATTTTAATTTTTTGTTTGTTCGGCCATTTTCCTTTGTAATTCATCCATTAGACGTGCTTCCCTCTCTTGTGCCTCTGTGGTTTGTGATTCTAATCGCTCTCGCAAGAGTTGCATGCACTTCCTTTGAAACACCTCGCTCTTCCACATTAATTCCAGGAACTTCATCCCAAGTAACCCCAGCTCCAAGACCCACCCCTTACTCGGTTTCCCTTCTCCTTACGAAGAACATCAGCATACATCTCTTCACGGATTTCTAGAGTAGTGATGTCAACATTCATCCAACGAAAGAAATATACATACCATGCAATAGTTTTAAACGGTGGTAATTAACTCAGTTACCAAACCTCCCGGGGAAGCCTTTCTTCCTATGAAATTGAGTTCGACGATAGTACTCATAGGTTGTTTCCAGGATCCACTATTCAATCTCCTAAACAATCAACGCTGGAATTGTTCCGTTTTTGATGTATACATATATATCTGTCATATAAATTTGTTCATGTTTTGAGATTGAACAAGGAAAATATGACATCACAAATCATCGGAGCGGACGGTAGCCGCTGGAATTAGCCACCGCCACCTGCCTCGTACTGCAGACATGAAGGCACATGGATCAGCAGCTTCAAGCTCACCATCATGTCTTTCCTGACATCCAAACTCAAGAGCATGCATGCATTCTAGAAGTAATGTGCGTAACAATTAAGGTATGACTATTAATTTGGTTGTTTATACCAGACATTACATCTATGCAATAATCGTCAAAATTATGTCCATTATAATTCATTATGCTAGAAGCATTATGGGCTGAATTATTGCATGAATTATGATAGAAGAATTATGGGCTTAATTTTCGGTTACACAAATTTGAATTATGCCATTATAATTCCTTATGCTAGAAGCATTATAAGCTTTTATTGCGCAATTATTACATAAATGTTATGCCAGAAGCATTTACCCAATTTATTACCTATACGAAATGCCAGAAGCATTAATGGGATTTGAACTCATTTCCTTAGGTACATAACTGCTGCATTAATTTATTGGAGTCGTGACCACTTACCCAATTTTAGTCTAAAAATTGCCCACTTGCTCCACCAAGAGTTTTTTAACCCCATTTACCCAATCTAATATCTATTGACATTATTGCCCTCATACTCTCTCTCTCTGAACCACCTTATGTCGGTCCTTCTCTTCCTCCACCGTCGACTCGCACCGCTCATGCTTCCGTGACTCCTGGGAGGGCCTGCGGTGGTGGTGGAGGCAGTGGATGCAGTCGGTGTCGGGGTTGGACCGACTGTGTTCTCTTCACCGGATTCGGATCGGGTCGTGGCTGCGTCGTCTTCTTCAGCCACTAGTGGTTCCTCTTCTTCCGATACGGTTCGAAATGCGTTTTCTTCTCCTGATTCGGGTCGGATCAGGGATGCATCCTCCTCTTCTTCTTTCCCCGGTGGTTGCACGGTTGTTGCCTCTTGTTCTTCTTCCATCTATGGTGGTGTTGTTGCGGCGGTCTCGTCTTCTGCCATTGATGGTTTGCAGGGGGTTGGTCGGCGAATGATAGGAGCATTTTAATGCGACATTTTAATAATTATTTCCTCATATTTTACTTAGTTATTTCCTTAAATAAATAAATTTTAATTTAATTTTTATTTTCTAGGTACATTGGAATAAATGGGGAAGAAATGAGCTGAAATGAAGAAATGGAGTTTTCCTGGTCCGACTAGGAATCCCAGTCAATGCAGGAATCCTGATGAGGCTAGGAAACCTGAAGGCATTAGGAGACCACATGATGACGTGGGAGATATTATGGGGAATTAAAGCTGATTTTGCCATGGGAAATTATGGAGTTAATGTCAAAAATCAAGAGATGATCAAGGATAATGATGCCATGGAGAGATTTAAGGGAGAAAAAGTCCAAAACAAGTCCAGATTCATTCCTATTTTCACTCAAGAGTATTTTGGCCGAAAATTAAGAGAAAAATCAGATTAAATCTTGGGAAAATCAGCAATAATATATTTGGAAAGATTATGGGATTTATTTTGGAGGCTTCTGATTGGCTGGATGACTCAACAGAGCTGACATGGCATTCTGTGATTTGTCGAAGCTGTGTGGCATGATTGGATAGTTATTTGAGGAGATAAATCAGAAAATAATCATGCAATTAATTCAAAAATAATCTCCCTAAATCAAGGTGTTAAATTGGAGGTTTCTTATTGGTTGGATGACATAGCAGAGCTGACGTGGCGTTCTCTGATTGGCTAATGCTGTGTGGATCAATCTTGAAGACTTGAAGACTAAGTTGCCATCCTCCTATAAATAGGAGCATTCTCTACACAACAAGACCATCACACAACAACACCATCACACAACAACACCACAACACCTCTTCATTCAGAAAAATTCTCTCCATTCTCTAGTTGCAAAGTTCTGCGTTTTCAAGCAAGGAGAGGAAGAAGAAGAAGGAGCCGTGAAGATCATATCCTCCATCATCCACCTTGAAGGCTTGCTTCCAAGATTCAAGATCCAATCATCTAGCTCTCCATCTCCATCTCCACTCACGGTGTAATTCGTTCCTTTTCCTTGTAACCTTTTTGGTTTCCTTGTTTGATTTCGTATGAACTTGTTTCTAGTTAACCTAACGTTTAGGGCAAAGTTTAAGCCCAATTTCTATGTTTAAATAAAGTTTTCAAATTCTATAATTGTGATTCTAAGTTGCTTATGTGAGTTTGTTCGATTAAATTTGCTTTACATAAAACTTTTATATGTTTATCTTATTTGGGTCGACACTTATAGGATTTGCATGTAATTGGTGCTAGGTTTAAGAACATGAATCAACTTTTTGCTTTGTGTAACTTGAATCAAAAGTAGTAAAGGTTCTGGACAAGAATCGAATTTAATTGAAGAGGATTGCAATTAGGTGGACTTTTCCATAACTAAGTTGTACACTTGAGTTGATAGCCTTTCTCTATGTGTAATGCGTTAAACATGTTATGATTAACTAGCTTTCTAGTGCTTGAATGCATGTTTGATAGGATTGATCTAGGTGCTTTCGCTTAGGTTAATTAGCATTGAAAAGTAAAATATGGGAAATCATTTGCTTTCGAATGTTTCACATGATCAACTCCTTTCTCATGACTTGGAAGAACAATTATAGGGTTTGAATCGAATTTGATTACATGGAATTGGTTTTGATCTTTGTTCCTTGCGTTCCACCCTTGTATATATGTTTTTACGTTTTCTTTATTTTATTTATTTTAATTTTAATTTTAAGAATCCTAATCCCCCCTTATTTGTGTTTACTTGTATATATTTCTTTTCTTTGTTTTATTTTTGTAAATAATACTTTTTACTTTTATTAATTAATTAATTGTTTTTGCAATTACAGGTGTACCCTCAATCCCCGGAATAGAACGATCCCTATTTACTATATACTAACGATATTTTCAGGGTTAAATTATGCGCTTGCTTTCAGGTGCATCAGCGAACTGGCCAAAGAATGAGAGAAAGTGCATTGCAGTACTGTAGCCTCATAATATTCAGCACAAGTTGTTCTAGAGCTTGCTTTCCCCGTTGGTTTTGTACGATTTGCAAGTACAATAGGTTTTTTTTTTTTTGAGAAAACAAGTACAATAGTTGGGTAATATCTTGTTAATAGAAGCAGGTTAACATGGCAGTTGGATGCAATTTTTGTAGTGTTTTCTTGCTGAAAAGAAAGAAGAATTAAAAAAAAAGTTTTATTGAGTAGTTATACATGTCTATTGCGGAGCAATAATATGATTATTGGGAGGTAATAATATGAGTATTGGGGGGGGGGGGGGGGCAATAATATGCATATAAATTGATCAATTATGCCTGTAGTGTATTCATTTTGGTTTTGGGAGTTTATGCAATTCACTAGAGGGCAATAATATGATTATCGGAGGCAATAATATGATTATTGGGAGGCAATAATATGAGTATTGGAGGGCAATAATATGATTAGTAGGGGCAATAAATTCAGATGCCGGAATCCGGTCACCAGTCCGATAGCCGGATTCCTGGGACTGGTTGTCGGATTCCGGTCACTGGATGCCAGACTCCGGTCACCGGTTGCCGGAGACCGCAGCCGGCCACTGGTCACTGGAGCACAGCAAGGTGGAGGATGACTTATCTCTCCAAGTGAGAAAGAAGGAGAAGGCAAAAAAGTCCCAAAAAAAAATAATAATAATAATTAATTGGGTATTAGGGAAATAATCCCTTAGAGTGTTTTGGGTAAATGAGGTTAAAAAACTGTTAGTGGAGCAAGTGGGCAATTTTCAAGCTGAAATTGGGTAAATGATCATTTCCCTTAATTTATTTACGTTATGATCTAATAACATATATTGAGTTTAGTTATGTTATAATTGTGAATATTAAATAAGGCTGAGTCAGAAGTTCAAATCAAGCCCAAAGTCACAACAACAAACCCGAGCCAGAAGCTCAGGCCCAAGCTACAATGCCAGAACAGAAGCTCACCACGTGTTGCCAAGAGAAATGTTATGAATCTTCTCAAACTAGGCTCATCCAGTTGGATGCGATGTCTAGGTAAGGTTCAGATGAGTTTATATACTTAAGTGAGCCTCGCTTCACCTAAACCTCATCCTTCCTTACCTGGTCGTATTCAATTGGAGTTATCGAAAAGGTTGAGTAATAACTTTTCATTCCTTGATAGACCAGCCTGAGTCCAACAGGCCAACTCTCCCCCCGCAGGACCTAGCAGCCCAGAAGGCCTCACATAGTCTTTGACTAGTGCATAAAAGTCTAGGTCACGAGCTCGCATACAAAGCCAACGACTAAGCCCCGTAGGCTTCACTATCAAGCCTACTCTTTCTTTGGTCCAGTAGAACCAAAAAAAAAAAAAATGATTTGATATTGTAAATAGATTCACCATATCTAATATGTGTAATTAATTTCCAGAAGTATTTATTCACATAATTGTGTGATAGTTAATCTGTAATTACTAGCATGCAATTAATATCTCAATTGATTTGTGATTTTCATTTATCAAATTTGTGAGATATTATTGTAATTTGCTCTATTCAATATTATTGTGTTACTTGTCTAAATGTTCGCACTAAAATATATGTGTAGAAAATGCAGGTACTTAATGAGCTAGAAGTTCTAAATGAACTAGTAGTTCATACATATATCGAACTTGTAGTTTCGATAATGCCATTTAAGAAATTTGAAGTTTCCTTCATAAAGTCACCACATA
Source organism: Rosa lucieae (assembly GCA_024704745.1). Taxonomy (NCBI): domain Eukaryota; kingdom Viridiplantae; phylum Streptophyta; class Magnoliopsida; order Rosales; family Rosaceae; genus Rosa; species Rosa lucieae. Next base: position 9,649,282 of record CM045493.1, read on the forward strand.
TGATAACACCAGTAAATTTAACCTAATCCGATTTTTTATACCATGTTATAGAACCTGAAGTTCTTATTAGTTGCTTATGGACTATATCACCCAAAGCACTAAGATTATTTGTTTATTTCCTGTAAGAAATGTCAAATCTTAACAAGCTTGACTTTGGTGCATTGGAGGTTTCCAGAAGAAACTATCTAAAGTCACCATCAGAATCAGCATGATCTTTGCTATCAATGTGGAAGAATTGTGTGAGCCCCTGAAAAATTTTAATTAATTTTCAAAGGTAATTTTTTGCCAAAAAGATTTTTTGCCAGGTGATTTAAGTGAAGAAATTGACCTGGGAGATCAATTTGGTGTCGAGACTTCGATTTGGGCCAGAGTCCTTCGTTTTGGGCCCAGAAGGTTACAAAAGTTTAGTAAGGCGACCGTTTGATGAATTTTCGAAGACGATAAATTGAGTTGTAATAAAGGTTTAGATTTTAATGAGATCGAGTTTTGGGCCTAGGACGGAGTCGAGAAATAACTTAGGAAGTTTCCGACGAAAAACGAGTAAAAGAAAAGTTACGAGCCCAAAACCCTAAAGGAATCAGCAAGGAGATTTCTGTAATTCGTCGCAAGGGCAAGATGGGTATTTCACGAACTTGAGTATAAATAGAAAAGGGGCAACTAGAAAACCCTAGAGCCCTCACTCTCTCCCACTCGGCCGTACCCCTCTTCTCTCTCCCCGACCTATCTCTTTCTCGTCTTCCCTCTGCAACCACCGGAAACACAGCGTCTGGCCACCATCTTACAAAAACCACCACCACCAATCAACTCAATACCTAAATTCGAACCAAACCCAAGAGGAATCAAAGCCATGCATCTTCTTCTCACACTCTCTGCCATCGTCGGAGAACTCTATCTCCAGCCACCACCAATCAATCCAGCACCCAAATCCGACTCAAGCCCGAGCCTTACAGTCGACATACACCGCCGGCAGCCTCCGCGCGCAACAACCCAAAACTACGACGCCACAGTTGCTCGACCCTCGCTGGTTTCCGGCGATTTCCTCGCCCTTCCGCCACTATCATTCTCATCCGCAAGCAAAGAGGAGAAAAACCCAGAGACTCCTCTTCGCCGCCGACGCCTGACTACGCCATTCGAGCCTCACCGGAGCTCTCGGCTCTACATGTCTTCGTTTTCTGGCCTCCAGTCCGAGACAAGCCAAACCACCACCATATGGAGTCAGCATCTCTCCCTTGACCAAAACCCCATAACCCTGACCTCCGACTCAGACTAGAGCTGCCGTACGCGCTGCACGCACCGCAGTTGGTTCATGGACCACCGTAGCTCTGTCGCTCACGGTCGTCGGAAATCATCAGGACTTCTCGATTAGGTATTTTTTTTTCGCAGTTTCTCTTAGCTGGAGCTTTTGGTTTGAGTAGAGTGAGCCCTACTAACTTGTTGTTTAATTTGGAGTATGAGGTTTGTGAAGTTCTGCGTTTTTGGAGTTTTGGAGAAGAGGAACTATTGGGTCAGTTCATTGAGAATGGATGGAAGTAAGGACCATGAACTCTGTCTTGGATATGAATTTGATTAAGGTTGGATTATTAAACTCGTCCCGCTTGCTTGGAATTCGAGTGATTGTTGGTCAAGGAGCAGTACGAGTTTAATAATCCAGAGCTGCAAAGGTGAATCCAATCTTTGGTAAGGATGGAGCACGACTATGTTGGATCGAGTTACAGTTTGAGAAAGAAGAATGGTAAGTGCCCGATTATTCTGAATTGTGAAATTGATGGTAATGGTGTTATGTTTCTGATTGTTGTAAATGGATTGGTTGGAGTTGTTTTAGAAAGTGAAGTTGTTAAAATCAACAGAAAGTAGTTTGTTGCCTCATGAATGGAAAAGAGTAAAAATGTTGATATGGTGGTTTAAACGTTTGGTATGGCATCTGTGGTGATGTTGTGATTTCTAATGATGCTTGTGATCTGTTTGTGTTTAATTAAGGAGATGAAATTGTTTTGATTGTGGATTTGTCGAAAATACAAGGTAGACAAAGAATGGTTAAATTGGTGACCTTTATGCGGTTAAGTGAAATTAGGACATTCAATTTAGATAAATGAAGTAAATTACAAGTGAAGTACTTTAAAAGCTACCATATCCCAAAAATCGTAATCCATCGGGAATGGTAGTTGTGTTTTGTTTTCTTAAAGTAGAAATGCTAAACAAATGAAGGTGAATGTGTCAAGTATGGTCACCATATCCCAAATGATTTAAATGCCATATCATTTGGATTATTTGGGAAGGTGGTTGCTATTTAATTGCTTAAGGTTTAAAAGATAAAATAAAATGAGGTCAAACCGGTTGACCGAAACTTTAACATGGAAATAAGTGTGATCACCATATCCCGAATGAGCTTACTACATTAACTGAATTGTTTGGGAATGGTTACCATTAAATATCGATTCAGAATAAAATGGGTGACTCATAAAGAAATTGAGCAAATGAGTTATGAATTGGTTACTTATTGGTTTAATTTTATTATAAAGGACTCGAGCGTGTGCCCATGAAATTGGAAGAAGTATCGAAAGGCAGAAACGAAGCTAAGTTTGGGCGAGCACTCCAATTCCAAGTAGGGTGAGTTGTCCCTTCCTTGTTAGAGACTTTTTAGTATATGTGGAATGCTATACTAAGATAGTATATTGCCTGTAAGAACGTTTTTGGTTGTTCATTAGTCGATGCCTCGTGATACATGTGTTTTCAGAACTGATGATTGTTTATTGCGAAAACCGAGGCTAGACTTGCATGTTGAGATACTATACCCATCATATGTTTGTAGTTGTGACCTGAAAGTGAATGGGACCTAGACGCGTAGATTCCTAGGGATCCCACGGTGTCGATAACCGTGAACCTCCGGAAGGGGCTGTGCTCCTATGTTTGTCGAGGAAAGGTAAGTACAGACAGTGAACCAGTCATAGGAGACTCAGAGCCAGGAAATGGACACTTTCGCTACTCGTAGTCACACGGACTACAGAGTAGTTGGCCGGTTCTTGAAGGATGACGAACCAGGTCGGTCACCGATTTATTTGAGTTAGCCGGCAGGTAAGTATCTCAGAGCTCCAAGTTGTGTGAAGCATGCTACATATGTTTTATCAAAGAGAATAAATGTTTGTGGTTGCCTCTTTTTAAAATATTTTTCGATAAACGTGCACAATATTATGTAGTAAATATTTTTGATTTTTATTATTATTTTCAAACCTAGCATGGTTGGGTCGGCCCTTACTGGGCATGCAAGGACGAAAGCTCACCCCTACAACAGTGTGCAGGTTTCGAGTATGTGGTCGGGGAGCATACAGAGGAGGCACATGGCCCGGCTTGGCGCATTTCTCTTTAACTTTACCAAAAGAAGGTCTTGGTCCTTTGTTGGATTTTAAAGTCCCTTATTTATTGACTTTTATTTATTTCCTACTCGTTTACCAAAATTTCGGGAGACCCGTTACCCTGGGGCGCGTCTCTCATACTTGTATTTACTTAGTGATTTGTCATTTTCTGAATTGGGCTCCTATTGCAAGCCCAAAATTCTTAGCCCATTTCAAATTCCGCTTTTGAAAATGTGTTGTTTGGTTTCTAGAACGATTTGTCCAAGAAAGTGTTTTGTAAACCAACAAACTAAACTCAAAAGGCCTTGCGGTTTCAGGTTGATGAGTCATTGGGATGTCATTCATGACATGCCGGTTTCTCATTGGCTCGGGGTCGCGGCGCTGTGGGACCCCCCTCTCGGGTCACCACAAATTGACCACTGGTTTGGAAGCACACGTTGTAAATGAGTATCACGCCAGTTGCGGAACTCGAGAGACTAATTTTATCGAAGGATCAATCCCTATGGATACCACAATAGAGATCATGGACTTCCAGGAAACTACTATACATACCAAGGATTAGAAACTCGAAGACATGAGTATGATTGGCCCTATGTGCCATATCTAATGAATGATGTTTCAATCTTCAGATTTTGGTGATTATTTTCAATCATTTTGAATTATGGAAAAGTGGTTATGTTCAAATATATTTAATTCAATAAACTTATTTATACATGTGATCCATTGATTTAAATAAATGAATAGGCATATTATGTGGAAAAGTTTGTTGTCTGGTTTAAAGTGCTGCTATTACGCATACCATACTCCCAGATCGAAGATATTTTTTCAAACTTATTGCCTATTCATACCTCTGTGACAACCGTATTAGGCCAATCCAACCTGATAAAGGGTTATGGCAAAGCCCACTTTATGTTGTCCAATGGTACTAAACTTACCATTAATGAGACCTTATATTCTTCAAGTTTTAGAAGAACGTTATTGAGTATTAAGGATATTCAAACCAACGGTTACCATGTTGAAACGACTGAGAAAAATGTGTGGAATATCTTTGCTTAACCTCAGAGTGTGCGGCCAGAAGTGTACATTGGATAAATTAAAATTTGTTAGCTAGAAGCTAAATAATTCAAGCAACTACTTGCTGTGGCATGACCGTTTGGGACATCTAAGTCAAAGTATGATGCACCGTATCCTCAACGCATCACACTTGCATCCCTTTCTGAATATGGGTCTTGTGTATAATGAGACACTATGCCAAGCTTACTAGTTAGGAATATTTAATACTAGACCATCATATGCAAAAACTAGTACATACACCACCACTTTTCTGCACAGAATGCAAGGGAAATTTGTGGACATATCCAACCACCATGCGGACCAGTTAAATATTAATTGTGTTTGGTTGATGTTGCAAACACGAAAATCCTGCAACGAATGAAAGAAGGACACGTGTACAAAATAATATATTTTTATTAATGAATTTGAGGATTACAATCTCTGTAGATGCTCTTTCACAAGAATCTCCTTTGATTCGATCTCTGACGTTGATTTGATCCAAGGGTGGCGAGCACTTGATCTTGAATCAAACGGTTGCAGTGTGAACTTCTTGCTATGTTGACGATTTGAGGAAGACGATTGACCAAGGCTTGTAGAACCTTGATCTTGATTGGATTTAGGCCACGAGTTGTGTCACGTGGTGAGCGTTCTTCGGATTTGGTAGGGGACAAACGGGCACGTGTGTTTGGTACTTATTGATTATCCACGAGCTTGATGAAGAACTTGTAGAGGATTTACTTTGTTAAAGACGACGGATGATCAAGGGCTATAGAGGCATGATCTTGATCATATTTGAATCACGAGAAGTGTCACGTGACTAGTATGACTTTGATGGCTGATGAATCGGCACGTTTACTTGGTGCTTGTTGATTTTCAACGAGTTTGACGACTTTTGAGCTTGCAGGTGATTTCCCTTGTTTGTCTAAAGTCGGCGAGGTGAAGAGACAGGCTATTTGGTAGTTGATGGTTCTCCACGAGCTTGGGAGACTTTCCAGCTTTGGAGAGGTTTCTTCCGTCTGCTTGCATCCCTTTGTCTGTCGTCCCCTCCTCATCTTGATTTGAGAGGGGGTATTTATAGTGTTGTCGCCTCCCTAAATTTGGAATGCGTTGATGACATAGTATTAATGAAATTCCGTAAATATGTAATTAAATCAATCAGTTTAAATTCATTGATTTCATTACCTTTTATTTAAGGAATATGCCAATCAAATATGATTTGATTTAATACTTTTCAATCAGAATTAAACAATTTAATCTGATTGACATTTTATTTGATGCTTGATTTTCATCGAGATCAATCAGTTTAATATTATTGATCCTCTTTAAATGCTTAACTCAAACAATAATCAATAAGCAATAAATCGAGCTTCCACAATTGATGCTTCCGCGTCATTCAATTGATGGATCACTCGTGTTTTGACATGTGTCATCCTCGAAGCTCACATAATTTTGGTGATATACGAGTCATGTGTACTTTTGTAGGACTCATGTGCCAACTAAGCTTGTTTAGTCAAAATTTCAAAGATTGACCGATTTATTTAATGAATTTTATTTTCATTAAATTTCTTGTATCTACAGATGTATCGATAAAGTGATCACATGTTACACTATTGTCCACAAAAAAATGCTGTTTTTGCTAAACTCGCCCAGATCAAGAAATTGAGGGCACACCACTTGGATTATCCCATAAAGTCTATAAGACTTGATAATGCAGGAGAGTTTACATCTAAGTCTTTTAATGATTATTGCATATCCCTAAATTGGGATTGATGTTGAACATACAGTTCCCTATGTTCACACCCAAGATGGTCTCGCAAATAGAATCTTGGTAATGCGCACCAAGCTTCTAGTTTCTGCATGGGGCAATGCAATCTTGCATGCAACCATGTTGGTCTTGTTGAGGCCCACTGCTACCCAACCTTACTCCACGTTACAGCTGGTGACCGGGTACGAACTTGACGTTTCGCAATTACATTCATTTGGATATATAGTCCTCGTGCCAATTGTGCTACCACAACGTACAAAATTAGGTCCTCAATACAGAATGGACATACATGTCGATTATGAGTCCCATCTATTATGTGCTCTTTAGAACCCTTGACAGGCGATCTCTTTACCGCTAGACTTGCAGATTCTCACTTTGATGAGACAGTCTTCCTGCCATTAGAGGAAGATAAGAACGTCACCGTTCCTGATGAACAGTGTGAATTAACATGAAATGTCCCCACTATGTCTCATCATGATTCCCGAACCGCATGAAAATACTGAAGTGCAGACAATTCTAGATCTATAGAGTATAGAATGTAATAAGCCAGACACTTTCTCTAATCTAGCTAAAGTGACGAGATCACATATACCTGCTGCAAATGTGCCTGTAAGGATAGACATCCCCGTAAGACATGTCATCCCAGATGGACGAAGTACGACCATGGCGGCTAACCAGTCATATGTCACTGCCCAGAAGCAAGGTAGATCATTAGGTTCAAAGGATTCTTATCCTCAGAAGAGGGTAAACTTGGCACAAACGAATCCTCTTGACATCGCAATCTCAAACCGATTCATCTCACAAGATAAATTCAGATTATGGGTACGTCCTAGAAGAGACCATGTTGGGGGACGCTCCAACATTTGAACCCACTCCCGCGCGAGAATAGAGAAATCTTAGTAAATTTAGTGAGGTTTGGAATCAGAATGAGATTATCATCGATGATATATTAGTATTTGTGGTGGCCACCAAAATTATAATAAGCGATAACCTCGAAACTTACTTTGTTGATCAATATCAACGAAGAGATGACTGGCCAAAAAGGAAATAAGCAATCCAGGTAGAATTAGATTCCTTGAGAAAGAGAAAGGTGTTTGGGCCTGTTATTCCTACACCTCCCTATCTTAAACATGTAGGATTTAAATGGATATTTGTAAGGAAGCGTAATGAGAAAAAGGATATTGTGATACACAAGGCTCGTCTAGTGGCGCAAGGATTTTCTCAACGCCATGTGATTGATTATGAGGAGACGTATTCTCCCGTACTGAATGTCACAACGTTCCGCTATACCTTATTAGTTTGGTAGTTTCTGAAAAACTGAATATGCAGCTTATTAATGTGGTCACAACTTATCTCTATGGGGATCACGATACAGAGATATACATAGAAGTTCCTGAAGGACTTAATATACACGATGTAAATAGTTCTAGACCACAGAACACGCTCTCCATTGATTTTGAGACGTTCACTTTATAGATTGAAACAATCTAGATGGATTTGGTATAACTGTCTAAGTGAATATTTGATCGGCATGGGATATGTGAATAATAACTATGCCCATGAGTGTTTATTAAGGAAACAAGTTTTGATTTTGCAATTATGGCGGTCTATGTCAATGACATAAATTTGATTGATACTCCTGAAGAGATCAAGGAAACCGCAAAGCACCTGAAGTAGGAATCTGAGATGAAAGGCCTTGGGAGAACAAATTATTATCTCGACCTGGAGTCCGAGCACAGTGCAAATGAAATGTTGGTCCATCAACCAAATTAATCCAGAAGATGTTAAGACGCTTTAATGAGGATAAAAGCAAGCACACCTATGGTCGTCCGAAGTCTAGAGAGAATCATATTGTCCTGCAGATGATAACGAAGAGATATTGGTGCCAGAAGTTCCATATCTAAGCGCAATATGCGCATTATTGTACTTGGCTTAATGCCCTAGACAGGATATCTCATTCGATGTGAACTTTTTAGCTAGATATAGCTCTACACTAACACGCCACCACTGGAATGGCATAAAAGACATTTTTCACTACCTTAAAGGTACAACGGACATGAGCTTATCCTATCCCTATGCATAAAGGAATAGATAAAACCCCCTTGATCCTCAGAATGATGCTCGTCTTGTTGGATACGCTGATACAGATTATCTATCAGACCCACACAAGGTGTAATCCCAAACTGGTTATGTCTTTGCCATTGGGAATACTACAATTTATTAGAGGTCTACGAAACAGACCCTTGTTGCTACCTCTTCGAATCATGCTGAGATTCTAGCCCTTCACGAAGCAGTACGTGAACGTATATAGTTGAGAGCCATCACAAAAGCATGTTTGAAGCACATGTGGACTGGATTCCACCATTGATGAACCGACCATTATCTACGAGGATAATGCTGCTTTCATCGAGCAGATAAAGATAAGTTTCATCAAAAGAGACAACACTAAACAGATTGCACTGAAGTTCTCCTTTAATAAGCAACAACAGGAGCATTAGAAGATTGAAGTTAAGCAGATTTGATCTGAAGACAATCATGCAAACCTCTTCACCAAGTCACTACCAAAGTCTACATTCCATAAGCATGTCTAAGGTATTGGTCTACGTAAACTATCTGAATTACCTAACATGTAAATTTCAGGGGAAATCGAAATCAGGGGGAGTATCCCGAAGCATACCCACTTGACCATCGTGTACTCTTTTTGTCTTTTGTCCAGGGTTATTTTGTTTCATTGGGTTTTGTTACTTGACAAGGTTTTAACGAGGCACATCTTTAGCATGGTCACCCCAATTATAGTACATCCTGACGATGCTTTGATTCGACATATACGCATTTGCTCATCTTTTTCCTTCGACCACGGGTTTCTCCCACTGAGTTTACCGGCCAAGGTTTTGATGTAGCAACTCTAATGCATCCCTCTAGTAGACATACTAACTACTTATGATGTTGATAAGAAGACTTCACCTATCTTTGAAGTTGTGATACGACAACTTCACACTCACTCGCGTTGTGCTCTTTTTCTCCTTCGACCAGGGTTGTTTTTTTCACACTGGGTTTTTATTACTTGAGAAGGTTTTTTGACGAGGCAACTTAGAAGCGCACAACCTAGGCAACACTATTGACATGAAATATTCAAGGGGGAGTGTTGTAAATATTTGTGGATAACCATGCAAATAGTTCTTGAGTAATCTTTGCCAATCACTACTGATTAGTGATTGATAGGTTGTAATTGTATGAGTGATTGAATTGTAATTAAGCATTACCTTTTTGTGTACACAATTTAGTACTATATAAGGCTCCTCATGGTGAGATGAATAACACACACATTCTATTCTCTACGTCCAAACTCTTACTCTCTCTCTCAAATTCTTTCACTATTATTTTACAACACTTTAAGCATTTCCATAAGTAAAATATCTTATTTAGTGGGAACCTAGTTGGATATAGTTGGGTTTAATTTGGAAAAGTTTTGATCTTTGCCAACTCATATTCACAAAAGAAAAGAAAAGAAAAGTCTAGAGTCTAGACCTTTGCCTGCTCCTATGTTCTTTGCTGGTGTGCAGTGCAATGAATTCTGAAAAGTAACTACTACAATAAAACTGTCTGGAGAAAAGCAATTCGTAGGCCTCCAATATTGTTCACGAAAGCAACAAGTAGCACCACATTATATGAATATATTGAATTTTTCAAGCTTGATGGAAGCTGCTCAAGCTTCTCACAATCCACAAAAATTTACAATTTTCAAGATATTGTTAGAAGCAACAAACTTACATGATCATGATACCTCCTTTTCAAGTTTCAACACAGCCATGAAGGCTTCTTGAGGCACATCAACTTTACCGATTGCCTTCACTCTTTTCTTCCCCTCAGCCTATTTCTTAAGCAATTTCTTTTTCCTTGAAATGTCTCCGCCATAGCATTTGGCTAAAACATCCTTTCAAATTGCCTATAGAGCTTCACTCGCAATCGTTTTAGTACCTATGCATGCTTGAATCGGTACTTTAAACATCTGTCTTGGTATAAGCTCCTTCAGCTTTACTGTCAACGCCCTCCCTAAAACATATGCCTTATCCTTGTGAACAATAGTAGCCAATGGCTCTATAGGATCACCATTAATTTGAATACCAAGTCTTATTAGATCACTTTCTTTCTACCCAAGTAAAGTATACTCCATGCTAGCATAACCCTTACTTCTGGATTTGAGCTGGTCAAAGAAATCACCTACCATCTCAGCTAGGGGTAATTCATAAGTGAGTGATGCCCTATTCTCAGCAATAAACTTTATTTCCTTAAACTCTGCTCTCCTTTCCTGCGCCAACTCCATAAGGGGGCCGATATACTCTTCCGATGTAAGCATCTCAATCTTCACAATAGGCTTCTCAATCGACTTCCTTTTCCCAGGTTCAGGAAGCAAAGATGAATTTGAGTATTCAACAACTTCCCCATTTACTCTTCCGGTGTAATTGCATGCATATATTATTTGAAACAAAAGTACACTCACAATATACAGCTAATGTGGCCAAGCGTATGGATCCTCGTCGAGCAATAGGTCGGTAGCTCGTCCTATACAAAATTACAATTCATAAACGATGATTCGAAAGTTAAATACGATTCTAAAACGAAACCCGAAAACCCCTTGTAAACCAATATCTCACTTTCTTCTCGGACTCATCCCAAACTTTACAACTACGATCTATTCGTCGATTTAAGTATTATAGAGTAGAATCAAGATAAATTCGACAGTCGGATTCTTGTAAATCGACAACCCAAACTCCACAGTTCAGAAAATCACAATCAATACTAAACCTCCTCCAATATTTGCAAAACACACACCAACAAGCTTCAAAAGATACAAGGAATGCAACCATCAAATTTTGGAGGCCATAAATGCCCCCAGGCGCCACCGGCCAACCCCCAAACTAGGTATCAATACCTATGCCAAAATGTTTCTTTCAACAAGTCTAACAACTTTCACAACTACAACAAAGTTCAATTTGAAGTCAAAAGTCCGGAATTTACCTCGAAAGCAAAAAGGGGAAATTCAAAACCCTAGATCTTCAAGGCTTCGTTTCGTGCTCCACACTTCAAATTGGACCAAGAGACTTTGAAAAATTAATGTATGATCCAAGAGCTCCAAGACTCACCAAGTAATATCGCCAGAGGTGGTCGGAAACTCGAGTTTCGACCAAAACCTGAAAAACGGTGACTTTGCCTTTTTCTCCTCCTTGTTGTACCCTCTACAGCTCGAATCAAGCCACCAAACCACCCATAATTGAAGAGGGCAGTGAGAGCTTTTCAACGGTACTTGTGGCCTCAAAATCTGTCGTCAGACGGAGGAGTTGTCATAGGTCAAAGTTGATGTGGTCGGGGGGGGGGGGGGGGGGGGGGGGTCGAAAACGAAAACTTAATTACTACAGTAACTCCTCATTTTATAGAAAATTTGCCATGAACAGTAATTTTAGGCTTTTTTTTTTCCATAACTTTCACATACAAACTCCGATTTATGCATGACATTTGTCCGGTCACTAACTCGGTTTAACGTCCTATACAACCTTCATGAAGAAAATTTTTTCAAAAACTGACTCGACCAAAAAGTCAACTTTTTGATCCACTAAAAGTATCAAAACAAAGTAAAAAGTGAAAGTAATTGTCGTTTACTGTCTAAATGACTAGTAAACCAGTAAATTGAGATGCGGCATGTAACATTGTCTATCAGAATTAGTTTACTGTTAGGCCACGTTTGGTTTGCTGAAGGGAAAAAAATGCAAACAATGTCTGACCTTTGATCCATTATAGTAACTTTGATAACTTAAGTTTAGAAAATATCACCTTGGTATCTGAGGTTTTGCCTCCGACCCAACATAAGTACTTGGGGCTGTTAACTCTATAATCGTATATGGGCAATTTCAATCTATCATAGTATCTGTTTTTTTTTCTTCATTCTGAGTGTTTTTTTTTTTAGTAGAAGGGTTTGGGTCGAAATCTGATATGGGCACCCATCTCCCCTTTCCCAACACCGGTCAACCAACAGTTTCACCGACCCGCATCACCGCCGACAATCACCCTTCACCAACTCTGTAATTGGAACCTAGCGAGGTAGAGTTGGATTTAAGATACCTTCATTGAACTTCTGACGAGAGTAGAGGGGATTGCAACAAGTACGACCGATCCAACGTCTCTGGCGATGATGCTTTCGCTCGCCTCTACTCCTTAATTGAGGCGAAACAAAGCCTAGAGACTTATGCTCCAACTGCGAGATCTAGGTTTAGACCAATTTTTCGAATTGGCGATTGGCTCGAACCCCTTTACTGTACAACTAGAAGATCAACTCTCCTCTCGCCTTTTCCCTTTCTTTATCTCTGGGCTCAAAGCCCAATCCTTTCATCCATTTACGAATGGAATCTAGTTGGAAGGAGAGAGATTTTCATATTTGAGAGAGGATTCGTAAGAGATAGAGGCCAACTGGGTTTGATTCAAATCTGGTGGAAAACATATAGGGTTTAAGGATATTGGATGAATGGACGAAGTATCCTTCCATTTATGTCAGTTATCTAATGTCGTTACAGAGTTAACGACTCTAGGTACTTATGTTGGGTCAGGGGCAAAATCTCAGATACCAATGTGATATTTTTTAAACTTAAGGTATCAAAGTTACTAATGGATCAAGGGTCGAACACTAGTTGCATTTTTTTCCCTTCAAGGAAAGTAAGCATCAGGCAAGGAAACTTGTTCATTTCTTATATTTGAGATATAAAAGGAAAGAAAATTCTTTCCTGAATGAAGGGAAAATAAGGGAAAAAGTGGTTCATTCTAAACACCAAAGTAATCACTTTCCCCCATTCTATTCTTGGATTTATTACTTACAACACATAGTTTTATTCCATTAATTACAAACTTTTTGACAACTTTTCTAATATTACCAAACATCGGAATGGAAATTTCTTGGGAGATTTCTTTTCCATTCCCATGGAAAAGACAAAGGAATTACTTTCCTTCCGTGTACCAAACTGTTACATCCCAAACCTCAAATCAGTTTACTAGTCATTTGGACGGTAAACGACAATTACTTTCACTTTTTACTTTGTTTCGATACTTTTAGTTGACCACAAAGATGACTTTTTGTTCGCGGTCAGTCTTTGAGAAAATTTTCTTCATGGAAGTTGTAGAGGACGTTAAACCGAGTCTGTGGACAAGTGGCACGCTTAAATCAAAGTTCGTATGAAGAAGTTATGGTCTAAAATGTAAAATTACTATTTATGGTGAATTTTCTATATAAGGGACAGTTACTGTGGTAAGTTTCCATTTTTGGAAACTTACCCTATGATTTTCTTTCTCGCAACCCCGTCAACTTTGACCGGTGATATCTCTTCCGTCCGGCAACGGATTTTAACACCACAGGTACCGTTGGAAAGCTCTCCCTGTTCTCTTCAATTCTAGACTGGCTAGTGGCTTGGTTTGAACCGTGGAAGGTGCAGCAAGGAGAAGAAGATCATTGCATCGCTGTTTTTTAGGTTTTAGTCAAAACTCTAGTTTCCGGCAACGATTCTTGTTGGGTCTTTGAGCTCTTGGATCATACAACCATCCCTCAAAGTCAATTGGTCCAATTTGAAGTATGGAGCACGAATCAATGGATTGAAATTCTAGGGTTTCAAAATCCCGTTTTGCTTTCGAGGACGACGTACATAGCCACTGTTTGATGAGGAAATTCTTACGCTTGAGCGGCTAAGTCATACTGTGAGAGGACATTTGTTTTTACATTAATGATGCATGCAGTATTATATTTTAAATATCTAATTATCGTATTGATTTACAACTTGCTTATAATTTATTGGGATTTCTTGAGATTATATTTCCAACAAGTTATTTATAAATTATCGAGAATTCTTGATGTTATGATTTTTGAGTATCTATTTATATGATAATATACGAGTATGAATAGTTTATTGAGTATTTGAGCATGATTGTATTATCGAGATTTCTTGAGTTATGCTTTCGTTGATTTATTGATGATTCACAGAGTTAAAATTGAGTTCCCTTTTTCAAAAGCATTTATTGATTTTCGAGTTATGAGAATTGTTGAGTTTTCATGGATTTCTTCCGGTTTATTTGAGGAGGGAAATATGTTAGTGCATGCATGCATTACCTGGTCGGCAGTCCCCTCGATGCGTCATCTAGTCGACAGTACCCTCCAGATGGCATGTGATAGTTAGTCGGCAGTACCCTCTAACCATCACCTCCTCTTCCGATCGGCAGTACCCTCCAATGCGTCCCTGGTCTACAATATCCTCCAGGTGGCATGAGATGACTAGTCGACAATTCCCTCTAGTCATATCGCCTATTTTGATTTAAAAGATTCCAAGACGGTTTTCGAGATGTTTTAAGTTTTCAGTAAAGAAAAGGATTAAGAGTATTTTCAAGACTTTACTGCATGCGAGGTTTTTAAGAGAATAATTTGGGAAAGTAGTAAATTTTATATTTGTTTTCCTTCGAGATTGCTTATTTTTTTTCGTCCACTCACTCTAACCGGATTGTTAAGTGCTTTTTCCTTGGGCCATTCGGTTTCAAATGCCCAGTTTGCAGGCTAGATTAGTTGAGGTCGAGTGTACATGGAGTTGAGGCATAACTGTCACTGCTTCCGCATTGTAGGACTCATCTATCCTTTACCTTTCTATTTTATTTTTTTTGAATATCTTGTGTATTAGATTGCTCTGATAACCTATGGGGTTAATATTGTTGAGACTTGTGTAATGTGAATTGGGAGATGTTGTGATTTGGAGAGTAGGATGGCTCCATAAGTTGAGGATAGTGTTTGATATTAGAAGTGTAAATGTCTTTCTATAAGTTTTGAATAGTCCCCTTTAGAGGAAGTTCCGACAAATTTTTTTTAGAATTTCTTCTAAGGTGAGCCCCGCAGGGCCACTTCGGATTTCATAGTGAAATCCGGGGCTGGTCTTGTCACAAATGAGGCCTTAGTATTATCCTTCCTCCATGGGCTGGCTAATTAATCCCTTATTTCCCCAAAAAAAAAAAACTTTTTTTTTTTATTATAGCACGTTTTAGTTTCAAGTTCAGTAAAATATTTTGCCATTATTTTTAGTAGTATAAACACTTTTAAAAATATAGTTTACGTCAATGAAAAAAAAAATTGGTAACACCTAACTGCTTTACTAAACAACCACTTATTCTCATATCACACTATAAGCCAATTTATCTTATAAGCACAACCGTACCAAACTAGCACTTAATATAACTTCTATGATTCTTCAGAGAGTTCAGAAGAATTTGTCAATCTGCTTTAATATTGCAGAGGTGAGGATCCTGTAAGCTGTTTCTGTGGGATGAAAGCTATCCCAGAATATGTACTTGGATGCATCGTTGCAAATAACTGGAGTGTCTTTGTTACACAGAGGCCCGGACTCAACAGTTCCTGTTCCACAGCATCCTTTATCCACCACTTCAAATCCTGAATCAATAAATCATGTCAGCGAACTGCTTTACTACTGTTGAAGATAGAATGAAAATGCAGCTGAGATTACCATATTGAGCAGGGTCTTGGATAAGGGACAACAAAGGGTTATATATATCAATGTAAATGAGTTGTGATTCTGGAAGTCTCTTATTGAGGGAGTCTATAAGGGGGGAGAGCTTCGAGTTGAAGAGGACTGCTGCTTGGTTCTCGGTCTCATAGCAGGCTCTCCCTATGCCTCCATCGAGTGTTCTCTGTGCTGGCACACACCCAATTGGCGGCATACTTATTACCCCAATCACTCTTGCTCCCAGTGCATAAAGTTCCTGTAATTTCTCCCGCATTAACTAACATATAGTACAATATTACACTTCAAACCCTTAACTCTCTAAACCAGTTTTACAGTGCTAATATTTTTCAAATAGTACCTGGAGGAAATTTGAAGCTACTTCAAGCAGGAGATCTGTATAAGCTGGAATATCATAGTGAGCGCTCCTCAGTGGTGTAGAAAAATAATTAATTGCAAGGTCATTGGTTCCTATTGAAAGGATGAATAAGCTTTCTGACAGTAGAGTGGCTGCTCTTTCATTCCCAATTGCTGTGTTTATCTTGCTTTTGTATTCTTTGAACAAGTCTAATTGATCTGATAATGACAAGACAAACTGATACAAACAGAATTAATTAAGAGAAACCAAGGATATATGATATGATACGGTATGATATGTAGTAAATACTAAAAATTATTAGTGTAAAAGAACATATATATTCACACACACGCGCGCGCGCATATGTATACCTGTAATTTGGGAGTGAGAGGGTCATATCCTGAACCTCCTGAGGCAAAACATACACCAGTAAGTAGGTCTTGAAGCTGCAAATTCGGATCCAGATAAGCCGGCAACACCTTCTTCACTCCTAATTCTTCAGCTGGAAATTAATTTGCTTAAGTAATCAGTATTAACTATTAAGCAACAAAAATGTAGCAATAATGGTAGTATGACTAAATGCAGAACCAAAATAGTAGAAACCACAAAGAATATGTATTCCTAGAATTTTGATTACCAACGAAGTCTGAGGGGACTCTTCCATTGCTAAACCTTCCTGTAGGCATTCCTCCCATAAAGTCTCTTCCATAAGGTGGGAAATTGCTTTTGCTCATAGAAACGATGTAATCGTTATTGCCAGTATCCAATATTGAATCTCCAAAAGCAAACACCGCTGGAGCTGTTCCATTTTTGGATAGTGTTATAGCAGCAACATTATGGGAGAGCAATATAAATAAGATAATCACAGAAACTCTGAAAGATGAAGATGAAGGAAGAATTTTTGGGGAGAGAAAAGCCATTGTAATATGTGGATACTTTTGCTTCTTCTTCTTCAAGTAATCAACTTTTGGGTCTTTATAAGCATCTCTATAATCGCAGCTTCAGCTCAGTTATTTAGCCTAGAACAATAATGTACTTTGTAGTAGCTGTTCAATATAGTTGGATTTTAATGTACTTTTCTCTGCAATGCATGAGGATTCCAATTCTTTTTTGCTACCGTAAAACAGTTCACAATAATTACAAAATGCCGCTAAAAGAGAAGCATATTAATTGGGCGGGCTATCAAACCTTAAAAGCAATACGGTTTATCACCTCCATTATGTAAACATGTATGATGGCCAATGCTTATCCGATAGCCTATTGTGACAGAAATAATTTTGCCTCTGTCAACAGCTTGATAATACTATTTCCTTAGTTGCTGTATCTAAACATTTCTTCAACAAGTTTCCAGAAAATGTCCAACGAATGAAATATACAGACCATGCAATAGTCTTAAACGGTGGTAATTAACTCAGTTACCAAACCTCCCGGAAGCCTTTCTTCCTATGAAATTGAGTTCTACGATAGTATTCATAGGTTGTTTCCAGGATCCACTATTCAATCTCCTAAACAATCAATGCTGGAATTGTTCTGTTTTCGGTAGTTTTACGGTAGCAGCAGCATTATGGTAGATAGATATAACTATAGTGATGAAGAAGGACGAAGCTCTCAGGAAAGAAATCCATTTCATTATGTTGATATTGTTATATACCGTCCTTTAAGCATTTCTATAAGTAAGGCATCTTATTTAGTGGGAACCTTGTTGGATATAGTTTGGTTTAATTTGGCGCAGTTTTGATCTTTGCCAACTCATATTCACAAAAGAAAAGAAAAGAAAAGTTTTGATCTTTGCCAACTCATATTCACAAAAGAAAAGAAAAGAAAAGTCTAGAGTCTAGACCTTTGCCTGCTCCTATGTTCTTTGCTGGTGTGCAGTGCAATGAATTCTGAAAAGTAACTACTACAATAAAACTGTCTGGTGCAAAGCAATTCGTAGGCCTCCAATAGTGTTCACGAAAGATTATATGATTATATTGAATTTTTCAAGCTCGATGGAAGCTGCTCAAGCATCTCATAATCCACAAAAATTTACAATTTTCAAGATATTGTTAGAAGCAACAACAAACTTACATAATCATAATACCTCCTTTTCAAGTTTCAACACAGCCATGAAGGCTTCTTGAGGCACATCAACTTTACCGATTGCCTTCATTCTTTTCTTCCCCTCAGCCTGTTTCTTAAGCAATTTCTTTTTCCTTGAAATGTCTCCGCCATAGCATTTGGCTAAAACATCCTTTCTAATTGCCGATAAAGCTTCACTGGCAATCACTTTCGTACCTATGCATGCTTGAATCGGTACTTTAAACATCTGTCTTGGTATAAGCTCCTTCAGCTTTTGTGTTAACGCCCTCCCTACAGCATATGCCTTATCCTTGTGAACAATAGTAGCCAATGGCTCTACAGGATCACCATTAATTTGAATATCAAGTCTTATTAGATCACTTTCTTTGTACCCAAGTAAAGTATACTCCATGCTAGCATAACCCTTACTTCTGGATTTGAGCTGGTCAAAAAAATCACCTACCATCTCAGCTAGGGGTAATTCATAAGTGAGTGATGCCCTATTCTCAGCAATAAACTTCATTTCCTTAAACTCTGCTCTCCTGTCCTGCGCCAACTCCATAAGGGGGCCGATATACTCTTTCGGTGTAAGCATCTCAATCTTCACAATAGGCTCCTCAATCGACTTCCTTTTCCCAGGTTCAGGAAGCAAAGATGGATTCGAGCATTCAACAACTTCCCCATTTACACAGTTCACTTTATACACAACACTAGGTGCAGTAGTAATCAAGCTCAAATTGTACTCTCTCTCCAGCCTTTCCTGCACGATTTCCATATGCAGAAGCCCCAAGAACCCACATCTAAACCCAAAACCCATAGCACTCGAACTCTCTGGCTCAAACTGCAAAGCAGCATCATTAAGCTGCAGCTTCTCAAGCGCATCCCTCAAGTCCGGAAACTGGTCTGCATCCACAGGGAACACCCCACAGAACACCATTGGAGTAGCCTCCTCATAACCCGGCAATGAACTCTCCGCCTTCCTGCCATAATGCGTGATCGTATCCCCAACTCTCGCATCAGCCACCGATCTTATAGAGGCCGAAAGAAACCCCACCTCACCGGCATAAAGCTCCCCAACTTGAAACTGAGTCGGAGACAAAACCCCAAGGTCATCAGCATAGTAGTCCTTCCCACTAGCCATAAAATAAACCCTATCCCCCTTCTTTATCTTCCCATCAATCACCCTAAAATACACAATCACACCCCTATAAGGATCATAATAACTATCGAAAATCAAAGCCCTCAGCGGCTTCTCAGCAGTGTCAACAGGTGGAGGCACCCTCTCAACAATGGCATCCAAAATCCCACTAATCCCAATCCCTTCCTTAGCAGAACAGAGTATCGCATTACTACAATCCAACCCAATAACCTCCTCAATCTCCTTCATTACAGTATCCGGGTCCGCCCCAGGAAGATCAATCTTATTCAAAACAGGAATAATCTCCAAGTTATTCTCCAATGCAAGATAAACATTCGCCAATGTCTGCGCCTCGACACCCTGCGAAGCATCGACAACTAACAAAGCACCTTCACAGGCAGCCAAAGACCTCGAAACCTCGTAGCTGAAGTCGACATGGCCAGGTGTGTCGATCAAGTTCAGGCAGAAGGGTTCACCGGTTTTGTAACTGTACCTCATCCGAGCTATCTGTAACTTGATGGTGATGCCTCTCTCGCGCTCCAGGTCCATGTTGTCCAGAAACTGCTCCTTCATTTCACGCTTCTGGACTGTTCCGGTGGATTCTAGAAGCTTGTCGGCGAGAGTGGACTTGCCGTGGTCGATGTGAGCGATGATGCAGAAGTTGCGGATGTGGGAGATGGGGACCTTGGAGAGGCGGTCGTGGCCGAGCTGGGAAGTGGGCTGGGAGGGTCCGGCGGCCTGTGAGAGGACGTGGAACTTGGGCTTGGGGCGGAGGTGGGTTTTGTGGAGGAGGGGCTTGGAGGGGGGGAGGGAGAAGAAGGGTAAGAAGGCGGTGGTGGGTTGGGAGCGTTGGGGAGTGGTGGTGGCGGTTGTGGAGAGGAGGAAGGCCGGAGAACGGGAACAGAGGTCTGCGGCCATTTTTGGCCGAAAACCAGTTTGGATTGAGTTGTGGTGAATATATGGCTTGGGCTACTACATTGTGTTTTGGATTGAGTTTTTGACTAATACTTTTTTGTGGTCTGAGGAGAGCCGAGAGCCCATGTAAAACAAAAGATGAGCCCGATAAAAAGGGGTCGGATCCTCTCAATTCCGATATTTTAATCCGGCCGTCCATTTCATTCTTAAGGCGATGACGGCCGTAGAGGGGTGGGAAAAAGAAAAAAACTGAAAAACAGGCCGAAATCGGTGCGGGTTTCCTTAGAAAAATTTGTTGTTTTTAGTTTTTTATGGTCTGATTTTAAGGCTGGGTTCAGATCGGTTCGATCCAAAAAAGTTAAAAACCGCGTCCGAAACCGACATTGTCGGTTCGGTCCGGATCAGTGTTTTTAGCATGTTAAAACCGAGCCGAACATAATCTGTTCGGTCTGTTGGTTTTTCGGACCAAGAAACCTGTTTTTTCATATTTCAGTGTTTAGGTAACCTGTTTCAAATTTTTAGAATTCCACATGACAATGATGACATTTTCAACGTTAGTACATAAACATAAATAACTAATTCAGATCCCAGAACAAATAAAAATTGTTGGAGCTGCACAAAACAAGTGAAAATCTGCAAAACTATGCAAACTGCAGAATTGTAGAATGCAGATTGACAGATTGCATCACTACAAAGTGCAAGCTGAAGCAATTTTGAAGACTTGCTAATTGAAGCCATCCAAAATTCCAAAGTCCAAACCATGCAAACTGAAGCAAAGTAACAAACTATGCAAACTTAAGCAAAGTAGCAAACTATGCAAACTAAAGCAGTAAAGCCATTCAACTATGCAAGTTAAGTAGTTAAGTCATCCAAATGGACCAAATCTGCAAACAAAAGCCAACAACAGATGAACAACTCAAGTAACACAATCTGCTCAACTCAAGTAGCAATTCATTACTTCATTATTTCAACTTAAGTAGC
Source organism: Rosa lucieae (assembly GCA_024704745.1). NCBI lineage: Eukaryota > Viridiplantae > Streptophyta > Magnoliopsida > Rosales > Rosaceae > Rosa > Rosa lucieae. Next base: position 9,670,436 of record CM045493.1, read on the forward strand.
AGTTCATTATTTAGTAAAGCCATAAACAGATAAACTAAAGCCACAAACCATGCAAATCTACAAATCACAATCTGCATATTGTTCACAACAATGCATAATTATAAATAGCCAAAGCAGTAGCAGTTCATTATTTCAACCAATAACAACAACAACATTTATTATAGGGCAAAATACTATTTAGTCCCTGTAGTTATAGGGTCTCAACGTTTCAGTCTCTGACGTTTCAATTTCACTGAAAAACTCCCTAAACTCTTAATTTTCACCCAATTGGTCCTTACCGTCAACTTTCCTTCAAAAACTCCGTCATCTTGCAGACGTGACACTCCTTCTACAGTAAAATAACTATTTTACCCTCACTGACCCAAAAAAATTCACTTTTTTTTTTGTTATATATATATTTTTACTCTCTTTTCTCTTTTTTTTCATCACTCTTTTTTTTTAACTCTCTTTTCTTTCTTTTTTTTTTAACTCTTTTTTCTCAATTTTTTAATTTGTTCTCTCTCTTTTTTTCCTACTATTTTTGTTAACTCTTTTTTCTAAACTTTCTTTTCTCTTTTTTTTTATTTGTTCTCTTTTTTTATATTATATTTCTTTCTCTTTTCTTTTTACCTCTTCTTCCTCTTCCATCTCTCTCCTTTTCGGTAGACCTGTAAATGGACTGGATTTGGATCAGATCGACCTAAATCCAAATCCGTTTACTTAAAAAAAAAATCGATCCAAACCCGCTTGGTTAACCTGGTGGATCATTGATAACTAGATCCAAATCCGTATCCACCGGATTAACGGATACCCGATCCGCTAATCCGACCCGTTTATTAATTTCAAATGTTAAAAAAAATTTATAGTAATATTAAATTTATATCATGATACCTCATAAGATATTAATTAAATATTAAAACAACTGCAAAAAAGTGTGATTGGGGGGGGGGGGGGGGGTGCTGCTGGCATGACGGAGGAGCCAGCACTTGCAGCGGCGGGCATGGTGGTGGGCCAGCAAGGTTTTAGCTTGGGTTTGCAGTGAAGACGAGGATGGAGACGAGAGAGGGGAGGAAGAAGAAGAGGTTAAAAGAAAAGAGAGCAGGTAAAAAAAAAAACAGAGAGAGAGAAAAGAGAGTTTAAAAAAGAAAAAGAGAGGTAAAAAAAAAAGAAAGAGAAAAGAGAGTTAAAAAAAAAAAAGAGAGAGAAAAGAAAGTTTAGAAAAAAGAGTTAACAAAAATAGTAGGAAAAAAAGAGAGAACAAATTAAAAAATTGAGAAAAAAGAGTTAAAAAAAACGAAAGAAAAGAGAGTTAAAAAAAAAAAAGAGAGAACAAATTTAAAAAAATAGAGAAAAGGGAGTTAAAAAAAAAAACAGAGAACAAATAAAAAAGAAGAGAGAAAAGAGAGTTAAAAAAAAAACAGAGAAAAGAGAGTAAAAAAAAATGAACAAAAAAAAAACAGAATTTTTTTTTGTCAGTGAGGGTAAAATAGTCATTTTACTGTAGAACAAGTGCCACGTCAGCAAAATAACAGAGTTTTTGACGAAAGTTGACGGCAATGACAAATTTGGTGAAATTTAAGAGTTTAGAGAGTTTTTAGGTGAAATTGAAACGTCAGGAACTGAAACGTTGAGATCCTATAACTACATGGACTAAACAGTATTTTGCCCTTTATTATAAATAGCCATGTCTTGAAGTTTTGAACCCTCAACGATAAGGGCAGAAAGCAGGAACTTCATGACACCATTGAGTCCACCTCCACCATGCATAAAAAAGGGACATTCCAACTCAAATAAATAATATGCATAAACAATATTTGCATAACAGCAGCTATATATATATATACAGATCCTATCCAGAGCGGAGCTCCGCTTTGAAATTAACGTGTGAAATTCGAGTTTTGGGTCACTTTTCGGTCGCATATCCACATCTCGACCGTTCAGTTTTTAGGTGCTAGTGTATAGATCATCTCTGCAAATTTTCAGCCAAAATGATGATCGTTAAGGCATTGATAAATTCCTTAAAGCTAGTACGGTTCAGGTTGACAGATTCAGTCCGTCCATTGGTTTAAGCGAGTTAGATACCTTAACGATCATCAATTTGGCTGAAAATTTGCAGAGATGATCTATACACTAGTACCTAAAAACTGAACGGTCGAGATGTGGATATGCGACCGAAAAGTGACCCGAAACTCGAACTTCACACGTTAATTTTCAAAGCGGAGCTCCGCTCTGGATAGGATCTGTATATATATATATATTCAAACGATGGTTCAATACTCAAATGACTTGAATCAAATAATCCATAAGTTCTTGCATATTGACCAGCTATGTTCAGCTTCTTTTAGTTCTTCATTTTCTTGGCCTCTTTGAACTTCCAGCAGCCTTTAGTCCCTTCACTGTCTTTTTTGGTGCTGCCGAAGCTCCTTGCTTGTTCATTGCTGCAGCAGCTTCTTGTTTTTTTGTTCCTTTCCATTTCGCATCTTTGACTTGTGCACCATCTGCTATGTCTTGAAGCACATGGTCTATGAAAGAACAAATTCACATTATCACAAAAGTGCAAAGTCATTAAACATAGATATCAAATTTTCAAATGATTAAAAAATAGGCTAAATACTAGTTAGTACCCTTACTATCCTGTGGTTTAGGTCCAAAATCAATTCAGTCCCTAGACTTCTAATTTCATCAAAAACACCCATGCACTTTCAATTTTGATATAATAGGTCCAATTTGTTAATATTATGTTATGAGTTCAAGTTATAGTTGGATTATTTGTTAAAAAAACTATTTACTTTATAGTATGACTCACTCCTAAGTTGACTATGCAGGCCACCTCGACACCACATCATAAAACATAGGTCATATAAGAGCCACGTTAACAAGTTAAACAACTTCAATTATTGGAAAACTAACAAATTGGACCTATTATATCAAAATTGAAAGTGCATAGGTGTTTTTGATGAAATTAGAAATTTAGGGACTGAATTGATTTTAGACCCAAATTACAGGATAGTAATCAGTATTTAGCCCTTAAAAAATTGTACCTCTCTCAACTTCTTCATAGCAGTTCATATCCTCAAGTGTTGGAACATATTCGATGCTCTGAATGCTTTCTGACCTCAACCAATTTTGGAAGCATATTAATGCTTCAATTGTTTCTGAAGATAGTGAACTCCTGAATGGATCGATTACCCTCCTCCCTGTGCTAAAACAGCTTTCATTAGCAACTGTGCTTACTTGAATTGCAAGCACATCCTTGGCAACTAATGCAAGATTTGGGTACTTAGAACCATTCATCTTCCACCATGCAAGAAGCTTCCAATCTTCATGTTCTAGAGGGTCTTCAATAGGGTCCAGCAAGTACCTATCCAGTTCATGTGAAATTACGATCTGATCTCAGTCTTCCAACTCTTGTTTCCAATTAGCTTGCACGGCAGCCATCTTCCCACTCTTACTTGTTCTTGAAGTTTTTGTGCTAGAGCTGCCAGTACCACTTGTTGCAACTTTCTCAGCCTCATTGCCACTTGGCTTCTACTTTTTGGTGCCCAATGACTCTGAATACAAGTCCGTGAGGTTCACCACCAATTCCTTCAGCTCAGCAGACCTATGCTTGATTGTTGCAGCATCAGGTTTCAACCATATTCTACATACCCTTTCGAAGTTGCGAAGCTTGTATCGAGGATCTAAAACCAAAGCCACCAAAAGCAAGTGATTTATGTCATCAAGGCTTGCAAAATATTTTTTAAACTTGCTCTTCATCTTCACTGCTATCTCAAACAAGATCCATTCTATATTGCTTCCAGTACACATCTCAGGTCGGTTGAAGATGTCCTCAATCTCAGCTTCAATTGCCACGATATCATGGAATGCTTTCTGAGTTGTGGGACTGTTAGTGGCCGAAATTCTCATTGTGACATCATAGAATACCTGCATATATAAGAGTATAAAACAAAACAGATTTATAAAAGTGGCACGAAAGAGTAAACATAAAATTGTAAACTATACTGAATTGAAACAAAACTATAAACGTAAATGTAAGGCAGAAACTGTAAACATAAATGTAGAGCAAAATGTAAACATAAATATAAACCAAAACTATAAAAATAAATGTAAAGAAAAAATGCATAATTGAAACAAAATTGTAAACATAAAACTGTAAAGTAAAAATGCAGAATTGAAACAAAATTGTAAACATAAAACTGTAAAGCATAAATGCAGAAATGAAACAAACAGTGGTGTTCACCTGGTCAGTTGCTGACCAAAGAATTTATGCTCAACAACCCTTAGATTTACATCCAAGGGTGGAAAATAAAACACCTCAACTTAATAATAATTCTCTCTGCCCTTGGATTTACATCCAAGGGTGGTTGAACATGATTTTCTTGGTCAGCAACTGACCAGGTGAACATTTTCGATGAAACAAAACTATAAAGCATAAATGCATAATTGAAACTAAACATAAAATTGTTGAAACTAAATAAGTAGAAATGAAGAAATGCATAAACAGATAAACTAAACATGCTATCATTAAAGAAATTTATATTTTAAACTGTAAAGCATAAATGCTGTTTTATAAAAGTAGCCGATTACCTTGAGGAAGTTCATAAAAACAGTAGCTCTTTCCCAATCAGTTGGCCCTACCCTCTTTATCTTCCCTGTTGGCCTGTTTTCAGCTTCTGTTTTCGGCACTTCTAACCACTCATCATCCTCATCAAAATAACTAGTGTATTTCAAGTCTTCCTCTTCCGCCATGAGATCAAACACTTTCTGAAGCTCAAGGGCTACATCCAACATTAAGAAGGTGGAATTCCACCGAGTCGGCACATCCAATATGCACACCTTCTTACAATCCAATTGTTCTTTGGCAACACATTGCTTAAAAACATCAAGCCTTGCAAACGAACTCCTAACATAACGAATTGCGTTTCTGATCGAAGCCACAGATTTATCCATCATTCTTAACCCTGATTTCACAATCAAGTTGAGAATGTGAGCTACTTGCCTCCTAAAATAAGCTGTTTTTTCCAAGTCAGCATCTTTTTCCTAATGTACTCAATAGCAACTTTGTTTGCGGATGCGTCATCTACTGAAACAATCAACACTCTCTCGATTCCCAAATCAATTAGGCATGTTTCCAGTGGCTTCCCTATAGTGTTCCAATGATGATTAGGAATTACACAACAATTAAGAATTCTTTTGTGTAAATTCCAACCAGCATCTATGAAATGAGCCGTAACCATCATGTAATTTATGTTTTACACCGATGTCCACGTATCAGTGGTTAAATTAACACAATGGCTAGCTAGCTGCTGCCTCAGTTTCTTCTTCTCAGCATCATACAATTTCTAAAATGTGCTTACAACCAATCTTCTAGAATGAATCTTGAACCTAGGATAGACAACTTTACAAAACCTTTGAAACTCTTCCTTCTCCAGGTGACTAAATGGTAGCTCGTCTATTATTATCATCTCAACACAAGCTCTTAGAAAATCATCATTACTAAATACCCTCATAGTTAAAGAAGGTTCATTCAAGTTCCCACCAGCTACAAACACTTGTTGAAACTCTTCCACGTTTATCCTACCTAGGTATTTTTTACACATAACCTCTGTATGCCTCTTTAAACTACTGGTACCATAATTGTATGGATTACAGTCAAGGTCTGTACATAAATACATGTACAGTGGCTTGGTAGTCCTAACCTAGACCTTCTTTCCATCTTTGAACTTATACAGAGGCTTATCTATCTTCTCATAGTGCTCCCATACCATTAAACTCTCCCTCAATCGTGTGGATGTACTCTTCCTCGCTCTCTTTTTGGGTTTTGATGGTCATGACGATGTCATTGTAGATGGAACTGTTGCAGAACATGGTTGGTCTATTGCAGTTGCAGGGATGGAAGCATTCTTGGCAACTTCGGTGTCAGAATCGAAATTGGAAGAAGTGGGGTTTGCATTATTCAAATCAAAATTTGAATTGGGTTCAAACTGGCTTTGGGATTGAGGAATCCATGGATTGATCGAGAAAGTGAGAAACAAAGTGATCGAGAGTGACTGAGTGAGTGGTTTGTGAAGAAGTGATCGACAAAATGAAGTGAAGAACTGAAAACGCCTTCGTTAGGGTTTGAATGAAATTGGGTGATTGCCTGCACTCAAGTGTTGGGTATCCCCTATAGGCTTGTCTGAGAGCCAATTAACAGGTGACATGTAAACAAGTACCAAATATCTGTCTAGATCGGGCCTAATTGGTTATGTGAATATTGAAACTGAGACCGAACCGACTGACACTTGAGTTGTTCGGTTTAGCCCGAACCGAGGATTTCAGTTTTCAAACCTGATCTGAATGGTCGGTTTCAGTCTGGATGGAGCTGGTTTCTCGGTCTCTCAGTTTAAACGCCTAGCCCTATCTGATTCTGATTGGATTTGTTTAATTCAGTTTTTGGACTCATGTTTATATTCAAAAACTTGATCGAATTAATATACTCTTGTTTTTTTTACTTATTTATATAGTTTTATTTATGTGGCTTTTTGTGATTGGACATGTCCACACATGTATTGTAGACGTGCTCACATTTCATCAGGTACTACTATTTAAAACTTCCCATAAGATCAACCACGTGCCCATGCCACGGTTCCTCTTCTTCCTCCCTTCCCCTTCTTCTCCTCTTTTGCTTATCTTCCAAAATTCAAGAAACCTTTCAAAATTTGTGTATTCTTCATTCCCAGACAACTTCAACAGATGATTTTTGCAAAGAATATTGACAAAATTATCTTTCCAAAATCCTCTCAGCCCTTGAGAATCTGCAATTATCTTTGTGGAGCCATGATTTACACTGGCTCAAAGGTGACTTAATACCATGAAAGGACAGAATAACCCTCATGAATACATACATCAGCTTAAAACCAATCCAGGTCCGGATACACAGAAAAATACTGCCTCACAATGAGGATTGACTTACATCCAGCTCGCCTTGTGCAATGGCCCAAGGACTAAAGAGAATCTACAGTTCCACTTGGGGTCCGTCTGAAATGGGCAAAAGGGCCATCCTCAAGTCTAAGCGTGTGGTGACCTATCAGGTAGGTCCACTCAGTCACATAGGATGGCAATCATACCTAACTATACAGTGAAATGTGCGGGATCTAATAAAGCCTTGGTTAGATCTCAAATGAAAGTCCATTAGGGCAACACGCCTCCTAGAGTTTCCTATACAGTCATCCTGTCATAGATAAACATCATCTTCTCCATAAAAACAAGTAAGTCACACAATCCATCCAACTAGCCTACTGCTTAGTTGAGTAACAAACTGACTTGATTGTAGGAGCCCCTTTGGCAGGTGCCACACCGGTGCCTTCCTCGCTATAGGGATTCAATTGTCTTTCTTTATTAAGCAGGTGATTCAAATGACATTCTTGGAAGAATTATGATGCAATAGTCTTGATTAGGTCAAACAGGTTTTTACAGAGATCGCTTCTTCTATTCATGACGTCCTTTGGATTTCTTATCTTGTTTATGAGGTTTTGGTTTGTGGATTGTGATTGGTATTGGTATTGCAGGGAGAAGGTGGTGGAGCACATGCAAGAGTTGTGTAAGATGTTTTATGGTTTCAGGTTGATCTGTGACCTCTTCTATTAACCTGTATCTTTTGCTTACGAACAATTCTTAGGTTCACCCCTAGGGTGAATGAGCATATTCACCCCCATTGTCGATTAACATACTTTTATTTAATAAATTATAATCCAACGGTCCATATCTTAAATTAGCATTTAAAGATCATCTTTGTAAAAAATCAATCGAATCAGAAATCGTTTAATTATCTAATTAAATCAAACAAATGGATGGTTCTAACAACACTTACTACTATTATGATGAACCGTCCATGTATTTCATAGAAATGAATAACTGAAAGGTCTTCAATTTGATTGATTTTTTACAAAGCTAATCTTTGTATTACGTTATACAACATGAATGGTTGGATTACAAAATTATAGAGTTATTATGCGTTAATCCACAATGGGGTGAATATGCTCATTCACCCTAGGGGTGAACCTAAGAATTGTTCTTTGCTTACTGTTCTCCTCTTGCTCTACTTTCATATCGATATGTGATTTGGGTCAAATCGTGAAAGATGGTTTCTAATTTGGATCGAATTTATTGGTGATAGATGTTTATTGACAAATTCGAGATGATGGAATTAATTGATGGAAACGAGACAGAAAAGCCGAGAAAGCGACCCGAAAAATTTCGGTTTGAATTCTCTCTGGTCCCAACAACTAAGAAAGTTGTTTTGGGCTTGGCCCAAATGGTTTGGGTTCAGTCCCGAAAACAGCAAATTAGCACTTGAACCCAGCATGTGCCCAGCTTTACAGCTGTATGATATTGGTTAAATTTGTGGAGAACAAGGATACCATGAATTAGAAGTGGATATGCACAAATGATGCAGAATGTAAATGACTATGAGGGTAGATTAAAATTTGAACAAAAACAAAAGAGATTAATTAAAAAAAAAAAAAAAATCTAAGGTGGCGATGTCTAATATTTTAATGCCTGTATATTCATTTTAAATGGTGAAAATGGGTCTGGTTACCTATTTCTTAAAATGTGAAAAATTATAATTAAAAATTTTCAACTTTTATGTAGAGAAACTGAAAACAACCATTTGAAATTTTCACTTTTTAATTCCTTCTCCAATCCCAATTTAGAAAATATGGAGAATAACTTTTGAATTAAACTATGAAACACATTTTCAAATTTAAAAAATACCATATATTAAACATAGGTGAAGCTCAGGAGCCTAACAAGTGAAATTTTGCAATGATGTGAAATAAGCTCACGAGCCTATCGTAACTGGTATTGAAATGAGTTTATTCAAGAAATTCTCAAGCCTAACAAGTAAATAACCTCATTTTACGAAATGAAATCTATTGATTTTCTCCCAATTGGTTGGACCGCAGGTGCGATGATTTACTTCTTCTGTTTATACACCTTATTTTGCTTATTCCATATAAAATAAAAAACTAAAACATTCAAGGAGAGGCAGGACATGAGGTGAAGCTCAGGAGCTGGCCTTGGGCCCTTACGTCAACATTTGGCTCTGATTTTTTTTTTTTTTTTTTTTGATATTTGTAGAAGCACCAAGAAAGGAGTGGAGAAATTGGTAAGTTGCATCGACTTTTGAAGGTGTGTAACTTTATATTGTTGAAAAATTGATCATTTAATTTTTCGGTTGCCATACTCAAGGTTTGGGTGTGCTTAATAAGGCTAAAATTGCTTCATTCAAGCAGCTCGACTTTATTGAACAACTAATTACTTAAATGAATTCTATCTAGATCTCCCAACTATTAAGTCTTTATAGTCTCTAGCCTAAGAAAGCTAATGAAGATATTGTATGATTTCGGTTAAAAAAAAAAAAACAAAGTCTCTATAGATGTTGTTAAATTAACTTAATTATACAAAATTTATAAAGACAGAAAAAATGACTCTTCACTTTTTCTTTCAGACGATGGGCCTCGGCTACGGCTAGCAAGATATTGGACCACGACTGTCCTACTTCGTGGGGCTGGGATTCCGCGTTTTGTCGGTTAAATAGTCGCGGCTGTTGGCTTATGGATGCTTTGAATTCATTGTTTCCTGATCCTCATGGTGTGAGCATTTACAATAAAAGGGGTGCTGGAATAGATCCTGGAACCCAGGTTGGTCTCCATGTGGGAGATGATTTGTGTGCGAACGACGAACTTGCAAGTGGTGTGGTTGCCGGTGACGGAACTAGTGTAAAGATCCAGGTTGCAGGACTCAGCCCGGGGTTCAGGTCTTCGAGTCGGAGCATTGTTGGGAGTGCCAGTGTCAATATGTTTATGGTAGGCCTGCTCATGGGCTTGGAGGCGCTGGGATTGCAGCTAGGGCTTAGTTGGGTTTGGGCCCCTGCTACTGCTTTTGGGCTTAAGGCTCTGTACTTGGGCCTCTGTTTTAATTCGGGCTATTTCTCTGTTTACTTGGCCTTCAACTAGTTGGATAGTTGGAATTCTACTCTATATTTTTATTTTTTATCTTTCATTGAGCCTGGGAAAGTCTATTGTGTGTTACGGTGTTTCTTTGGAAACATGCATAAATTAGGGAAAAGTCTTTACTGTGTTTAGAGTCTTCCCTAGTAACTTGGTTAGTTGGAGTTTCACACTAGGGTTACATTATGTTAGATTGTTTTAGAGTTTTTACTTTAGGGTTTTCTTTTTATCATAACTCATACATCGGGTGATAAATTTATAATGTTTCTCAATAATATATAAGTTCTTGTTGTTTGCCAAAAAGAAAAAAAAAAAAAAAAAAAACTCTAAAGACGCGTAATTGGGGTATTATGACCAGATGCTTAGAAAAGATGATCTCTGTACTCAAGAAACGAACAATCAATTAATGATGTTTTCTCATATCTCACATCTCATGTTTGTCCTTTCACTTTTCTTTTTTTATTCTAATTATGTTTCTTCTTTCTTTTCCTCTAATCTCCTCTCTTCTCTCTCTCTCTCTCTCTTTTGTTTTCTTCTTTTCTTTCACGTTCCTATATATATTCCTTAGGTACTTTAATTTCTTTGACATAGTCGAAGATGTCTCATTTCAACTTCATGTTAAAACATGATAACTCACCTTTTGGTTAACTAAACTATTTTAAGCTATGATTAGTACTCAAACATAAGAAAGAGATTCAATGATTGGGTTTATAAAGTCTCATCCGAAATATATGCCTTGATTATCCTAAACCCAATACTTAGGGTTGTTCTCTCGTTCTCTCCCGAGGAACAGCCGTCACTCCCCTTTTTTACTCTCTGTCCGACTGCGCGTCCCCTTGATGTCGTCGTCGGACGGGTCTCCTTGGTCTCCATATTGATATGCTCCCCTTGCAGGTTGGGTAGTGTGAGTGGAGGCAAATAAGCACACTGGATCGGGTCTGATCTGGTGTATCTGGCGGCTTGTGAGATGATGGGTGAGATCATGCACGCTGGGGTCGAGCGGTTGAGGAGGTGGCTGTCGGACTTGTCTGGTGTCGCGGTGGTCTTCTCCTGGTCGTGCGGTCACTGTTCTTTCCGGTTTGGCTGGAACATGAAGGATGATGATTTCTTCATTCTCTTCTGGACTGGATCGACGTGGTGGTTGCAAGTGGCGTTGGTGGACGACGGCGGGCATCCAGGCTTGTTTGGCCGGGTTCGTGGTCTGCGACTATTGTGTTGGGCTTCATCTTAGGTCTCTATTGCTGGGCTGGGGCAGGGTCTGCTTTGTTGGGCTCTGTCTTCTTTAGGGTTTTTCAATCTAGATTTGTTTAGATTTAAGCTAGCATTTTTTTCCTTTTCTTTAAGCCTCTGCTTTAAGAATAATATTGGGGTAGAGTCTTGGCTGTGTTCGGATCCTACCCTAATAGTGTCAAGGTTACTTGAATCATTGGAGCTTATTCCTATGGATACATTATGTTTGGATAGTCTAGGGCTTGCTTTAGTTTATTCATTCATGGCTCTCTTCTGTCGTTGCCCGGAGTCCGGGTGAGTCATCTTATAATGTTTCTTACTTTACTATAATGGACTAACCACTACTACAATTTTGGCCTTAGACATCGGCCAGAAACCGATGTTAAAAAAAAATCATCCAATGTCTTTGTGGGGGATGTTAAAGATCAGGAAATCCCAGACATTGGTTTTTAGTCGATGTTAAAAACGACTCTAGATATCAGTTTCTTAGAAACTCCCGATGTATAAAATGACTCTACACATCGTTTGATTCATAAAAAACTGATTTCGTATCCTACTATGACATCGTTTACATAAGAAATTGATTTATATATTAGTATTAGACATATGTTCTATAGATAGAACTGATGTCCTGAGTCATTTATAACATCAGTTTGTTATTTCAAATTGTTGTGTTTTCATTCTTTTTGCTTCAATTTCTAGTTTAGAAGTGATTACTAAATCAGTTTCGTCAATAGAAAAGTATCACAATGAGAATACCAGTGGTAAGCAAAAGAAAATTCTCATTAATACTAGGGCTGGCTTAAATTACCAGACCTACCGAAACCAGCCGAAAACCGGCCGAGCCGGTGGCCTCGGCGCCGACAAATCCGGTACCCGAAGGTACGGCACGGTACTACCGTACCGAAGCAAAGTTATCGGCTCGGTAGTGGTACAATCAATTGCATAGGTTCGGTGCTACCGAACCAGCTGAGAGAGAAGTTTCTGGATTTAATTCAAAAAAATCCAATTCTCTTGCGTCTGCCAAGCATCGAACCTTTGCCAAGGTCACAACAAACTCGAGCCTCTTACCACCAGGCCACAAGCTTGCTTGTGCAAAGTTAAGGAAAAGAAAATAATTAAATTAAATCAGAAATGATGAAAATTAAAGTGTGTTTCGACTTTCGAGTCGTCTTCTTCGTTCTCTCTGTTTCTCTTTCTCTCACTTTCTGCTCTCTATCTCTCTCTCCATTTCTGGCTCTTGTTCTTCTTATATTCTTTTGCTTCTTCCTCCATTTTCTCATTATTATACTTATTCATTCTTCCACTTCTTCTTTCACCTCTAGATATGAATAAAAAATCGGATCTCCAACTGAATTTCTAGATCTGGATTTAGGATGGCCGTTGTTCTTCCTCATTGCCGCCGCAGCGTCGGTCGACAAACCAAAACCGATCCGCAAAGTCGGTATACCGATTCATCGGTAACCGATCTATCGGTATCGGCGGCGGTTCAAAAAATTCAGAACCGATGAGTTTCGGTTTGGTAGCGGTGGTGGAGCAAAAAACCCTGTTATTGGTACCGAGCCAGCCCTAATTAATACTATTGATAAAAACAGTACAAAGAGTAGGGAGAAGGGGACATATGGCCTAAACTTCTCCATATACAATAGAAAAAAAAAAGAACAAGATTGAAGTCTCCTAAATAAACCATATGAAGACAAAAACGGTTTGTCGATACAGTAAAAAGAAAAAGAGAAAAACACAGCAGTTTGTTATAAGATAAAAATACTTGTAACTTGAATTTCCAGTCCTTAGTGTAGCTGCAAATGAACCTAGCAAAAACATGTGCCAATGAGTTGAGAACTAGTTTCACAGATATCCACTTAAATTGCAACTTCAAATCACAAAAAGTAGTTAAAGTAGAGGGCAATGACTTAACAGTATCATTGATCTATAGCTAAAATATAAAGTACACAGGGAAAGAGCAAAATGAATATGAAATCGATTCCGTCCTCACAATACCAAAGCAGCTAAGACATCAGTCCTATTTCAATTAATAGTTTAAGTAGAGCTAGAAATCTCAATTCATACGCACACAACAACATAAAGCTACGACACCATATCTGTCACATATAATGAACTTAACTAGTATAATCAGTTCATACCCAGAATAAAAGCTATGCAGGGCATCAGAAACATTCAAATTCAAGTCCAAGTTTTAAAGTTGCAACCCTAATTATACACTAGTTCAATGAGGAATATTCAATCTTGCTTATAACACAAAAACTGCAACATCATAAGTCATATATGTTATCAAATAGTCTAACAAGTAATCATAATCCTCACCCACAACAAATGGATCAGAAACATTCCAATATAATCTCAAAGTTCTGAACTTGCAACACTAATTAGACACTAGCTAGTTCAATGAAAAGGATTAAATAGCTTGCTTATTAACTCATCCATGAGAATGTTAATGACCCTTTTCACCTCAGCTTCTGATCTGCCCTTAAGAGCCTTCCTCACATCTTTCTCATCAACTCCAGCCAAGCCCTTAGCTTTAATTAGACACGCCAAGTCAAAATCAATGAACTATAATTCTGTTTAACAATAAGAAACAAGATTCATAAGCCTTTAAATCAAATTTGAAATTCAAACAGCTATACTCAAACCGATTGAAATCTATCAAATACATAGCAAGAAAAGCATCATGACAACTAAGCTGGAATGACAAATAAGAAAATGTTTAAGGATATCTCTATTTTGTGTTTAATCCAAACTCTAGGTTACTTGACCTAGTGGTAATAGGGTTCAATTAGAAGAATCTAGAGATTCTCTTTCCTTGTATGATTCTAACTCTATGCATTGTAATCCTCTATATAAAGAGGCCCCTATTATCAATGAGAATACACAGCGAATTTCTCTCAATTTCTGATTCCCTAGAACACGTATCAGCACGAGACACTGACCCTGAAACCTAATATTCGTAGCCTTCAAACCCCAGAAATCTCCGCCACCCACCTTGAAGCTCTCACCTCCAGGAGCCCAGAACTGGCGGCGCTGTCCCCAGAACAGGCCGGAAAATACCCGAACCGGCCCACGGAAATACCGATATCCTCCCTGCTCTGTTCTAAGCTTTTCTCCCTACTTACTGCTACTAAACTTCACCAGAAGCTGTAACCACACCCCAGATCATCGGAGCCGAAAAATCTCCACCTGAACCGGCCTAGAACCATCCGAACCGGCCACCAGAAAAGACTGCAACCGAACCGGCAGAAAAGAAAAAAAAAAAAAAAAAAAGGCAGAAGCAGAGCCCAGCCCAGCAGATCAGCCCTAGGCCCACAGTCGCTGCCCTCGGCCCACACAGGTCAGCCCAGAGCCCGTCCACATCAGCACTGCCACGTCATAGCCGAATCAGCAGCCACGTCAGCTATCCTGTCAACGCCGGTCAACGACCGCCGCGACTTTTCCTGCCAACTTCGGGCCATTTTTCGGCGACTTTTCAGGTCATCTACAGTAACTTTTCCGACGAAATTTTTCCGGCCAACTTTTTGGTCAAGATTTTCGGCAATTTTTCAAGGATGAGTTACCTGAACAAGTTGAACTTTGTTCCACTAGAGACAACTGGCGCAGGATACCATAGGTGGGTCCGAGATGTGCACCAACATCTTAAGGCTGATGGACTTCTGGAAGCCATCCAAGAGCCTAGTCAGAACGTGCTCTCCATTGAGCAAGCTACTACTTTTGAAGCAAAACATGCTAAAGCCATAATTCTCATGACAAGGCACATGAATGACGCGCTCCAAAATGAATACCTCAATGAGGAAGACCCAAGAAAGCTATGGGTAGAACTTGAGCAGCGATTTGGCAACGTTCGTGACTCCCTGCTTCCTGATTTAGAAGTACGATGGCATAGCCTCCGCTTTTGTGATTTCAAGTCTGTGCTTAATTATAACTCGGAAGCTCTTCGTATCAAGTCTCTGATGCAGTTTTGTGGCCAAGCCATAACTGATACGATGTTGATCGAGAAGACTCTTTCTACCTTCCCTGTCTCTGCACTGTTGATTTCAAAGAATTATCAGATTAATGTAAATGCAAGACGTATCACAAGGTTTCATGAGCTCTTTGGCGCCATGAACGTAGCTGAAAAGCACGATAATATTCTTGTGAATAACTATAATGCTAGACTCGTGGGAACTAAGCCTATTCCGGAGTCTAACCATAGTCGCGCCCCCAATGGAGGACGCAAGGAGCGAAACCCTAAGAGTAGGGACAATTCTGGACATTCTGGTCCATATGTTCGCCCTAAAGAGGAAGGAAATCGCCAAGAAAGACGTGCACGGAACCGTGGAGGTCAACGTGTGAAGCGAGAGAGAGGCGGAGCCTCCGACCATGGTGGTAACGCCACCAAGAGCATAGGTCGTCCAAATCGCGCCCCAATGGCGCCTCGATCAAGGGAGCCTGACCATAATGATGTTTGTTTTCGATGTGGATCAACTGAACATTGGGCCAAAACATGTACAGCACCCTAGAATGTTGCAAACGCATACAAGACGTATCGTGATGCAAGGGAAGCAAATTACATGGAACAAGAAGATCAAGATGGCGATCTAGATCTAAGGGTGGAAGACTACAAGGATCAAGACCCAGAAACTGGCGATTTTGATTAAGTCTTTTTTATTTTCCAAGAGATGTAGGCGATTGCCATATTACTTTTTATTAGATTAGATTTTCTTTGATCAAAGAAACAATGATATACTCCGTTGGCTTATGAATAAAATTTCGAGTTCTTTTCATTTTGAGTCAATTTTGATTCTGAGCATATTACTTTGTGACTACGATGGTTGGGCCATCAATATTAATTCAAGGACATGGAATAGCCCAAGTTCCACTTGCCAAATGGCACCTTGATTACAGCTGTCACAGAAACTCTCTACGCTCTTAGGGCAAATCGTACCCTATGAATAGCCAACGAATTCCATGCGAAAATGCATGTAGAGTACGGAAATGAGTTCCTTTGCATTACCTCTAATGATTGCGAACAAAAGCGCATCTTAGAGAAGTTTATGTGTCTCTCTCACTAGTACAAAAAGTTAATCACACAACGGAACACAAATAATCTGTTGTGTGTTGAAGTCAGTTTAATCATACAACGGTGCTGGTTGAATTCTGTTGTGTGAATGCCAACAAAGTGATAACTTTTTTATAGGAACTACATTGCACAACGGAAATTAAGCATGGTCCGTCGTCTGAGCCTTAAAAATTTAGCGGCAGATTTCCCTCCACTCTCGAGTCTTGTTGCCTCTTGAAATCTGAAATTTGGGCTACTTGATACAACGGTGCTTGAGGTTTCCGTTGTGTGATTGAAAACTGGATGCCAAATTTTGAGGAAGCTTGCTTGAATGTCTTCCACAAGGTAAACCTAGTGCAAGTTGTAGAAATTAGACAACAGAAGTTATACTTTTCTGTTGTGTGAAGTTGGAATATAAGCGGCAAAGTTTTAAGGCAAAGTTTTAAGGCAAAATGCTATGCGCGGTATATTTCCCTCCATGTGTTTGGCATTTTGATTTTTGTAGTGCAGTCTTACAACAGTTTGTTAGGTTTGTGTTGTGTGAGTCACTTTAGATTTTATTTGAAGTTTAATTATACCTCCCACACTGAAACTCTCTCGACAAAACGAAATGAAACTCAGTCCTCTCAGACACACCCTAAATCTCGGTCCGCTCTCAATCTCAATCCCGCTCTCACAAACCCTAAGTCTATTTGGATCTCAATCTCAATCTCAATCCCGCAGCTCGGGATTTCACTCTCTCTCACCTCACGGACCTGTCACTCAAGCCCCGCCACCCACAACCACCACCGCTCTCTCGGTCTGCAACGAAGCACGCCATGTCTTCAGAGAGCTCTCCTCCTCTGATTGCAGCTCAGCTCAATCACCTCGCTCTTTTGTGAGGTTGTGAAACCCCCGTCTCTCCACCACCCCTCCCCAGGACTCTCCCAATCGCCCAACACCCCCCCCCTTTCAAAACCCCAACCCTAAAATCTTCCTCCCCCAGCAATGGCCTCCTCCCCCGACCAC
Organism: Rosa lucieae; assembly: GCA_024704745.1. Lineage (NCBI taxonomy): Eukaryota > Viridiplantae > Streptophyta > Magnoliopsida > Rosales > Rosaceae > Rosa > Rosa lucieae. Next base: position 9,687,698 of record CM045493.1, read on the forward strand.
AACCACACCCTGAACGGCGATTCCAACACCCACGCCTCCAAAAAGCCCAAACTCTCCTTCATCACCCCCTCCGAAATCGCCTCCGAATTCTCCCACCACGACCCCACCGTCGCCCGAATCAACAACGGCAGCTTCGGGTCCTGCCCCGACTCCGTCCTCCCGGCCCAACGCCTCTGGCAGCTCAAGTACCTCTCCCAGCCCGATCACTTCTACTTCAACCACCTCCAAGCCGGCATCCTCCACTCCCGCACCCTCATCAAGGACCTCATCAACGCCGACCACGTCGACGAGGTCTCCATCGTCGCCATCGTCCTCCAGCAGGCCGCCTGGGGCTTCATTTGTTGATTTGATTTTGATGAATTCGAAGACGGTTATAGATTTCTTTGCGTTTGGTTTCGAACTTTGCAACTGTTTTTATGAATCAATAGTTTTTAGGTGAATTTTCTGTTTAATGTGGGTTGTGATTTTGCAGATTTGGTTGTGGTGAGTGCCGGAGATGATAAGAAGATATCGTTGTGGCATAAGAATGGCAGAGCTTGGGGACTATTCCGGTGGCCGGGACGGACAGTGGTGACAACATTGAGGTAATTTTGTTTTGTAACTGAGAATATATGGTGTGATATTGGATGTGAAGTGAAATGCTTGGGAGAATGAGTTAACTGAGTGGAAATGTTTATACATGTGTCTATATCGGCGCTTAGCTTCAGTAACAAGGTTTCGAGATATATATGTTCTGGTGGTAGCTGTGATTGATCATATTACTTCAATGCCTCTAATATTGGTGTGAAGAGTTCATTTTGAAGGTTTTTACAATATCAAAACACAACAGACCCTAATATTGTTTTAGATGTTGCATAAACTTTATATCTTTTGTTCTCATCATATTTTTTGCTTGGTTGAGATTTTTCTTTCGTTGAATGGTCAGAATTTTGTTTGAATTCTATTGTCACCGATAATGGTATTTGGTTTCAGATTGGGTTATTTGGTTTTTGTTGTTGGTGGTTTTGAATTGATATCGGTTGGGGGGTTTTGTTTGTCTGCGGGTTTGGGTTGTTGATGATTGATTGGAGAGGTTTCAGGTTATGTTTTTGGTGTTTAGCAGTTTCCATTAGTTCACTTATATGAATGTTGATCTAATATGATTCACTTATAACTACATGCATATAGCCTGTGTTTAGCTAATTAATACAGAGACTTAGAAAAGAATATGCATGTGATTCTAGAATAAGCCTTGGCTAGCTAGGTATTCTTAGCATATGTCCTGACCTTTAAGTAACTTAAGTAAAAAAGGAATATGAGGAAGAATTCTGGTCTGCTGGCTCCTTCTGATCAGCAGAAGTATTGTGTATTTTTCTTCCAAGCCTGAGATTTTGCACATCCATGGTCAGCAAGCAGCTTAATATACAACCATCTATACTTTGTTTCTTCACTTTCTTTTTGGGTTTAATTAGCTGCCTTCTTCCTTGCCTAGCAGCAAAATCTCTCATTGCTAGGTTTTCGGTTTCTCAACTTTCTTTATATTTGCTTTGCTTGCTACTGTTTTCAGCTTCAGTTTTATTAGCTATTAGCCATGCCTTCATGCACTTTGGCATGCACTTTAGACATACCTATAAAGGCTTTAAAGCCATTATTTTTGCCGAGTTGAACAAAGCAGAAATGTGTTCAAGTTCACAATCACATGTCAATGTTTTGCTGCTCTTTGCTGTGTGAGTTGCTGCTCGAAAACTTAATAAGTGATGATTGACACTAATAAATTTTCTTTGAAATGGAGTTGCAAAAGATATAATAAGTGGTACCAATATGGACCAAATAGCACTATTGGTAGCCTCAATCTCTGTCTGCCATAGGGGGTATCGTGACCCCTATTAACAATAATCATTTGCTAGCCTCAGTCATCTTTCCAGTGGGTTTATTCCAAAGTCATGAAAATTTAGTGATATTAACTTGCTATTAGCTTTGTGACTTTCATGAGTGTATGTCATTGAGTGCATGTCATCTGTTCAGAGGCCCAGCTAAGCTATTGGAGTAATTATAAAGAATTTTGATTAAGTTTTCAAAGCTAATGCTCCTTGGAAGCACATTTAAAATATGCAGCAGGTGAACTGCATTGTATTCTTATATTAGTAATGAAATGTACTATTATTTCAATCTGAACATTTTGATGGGATTAATTCATGTAAAACATTGTGTGAATCTTGACTTATTTCTCTCTCATTGTATGAAAAAAAAAGGTCAAACCAGACGATAGAAGTTCCAAGGACCGTAGTCCAGATGAAGCAGAGGAAAGGATTCAGGAGACGAGTATTCATTTGGGGATTGAAAATCAGGGAGATGAAATGAACTTCAGTTGTTCATTTCAAATAGCACAACTGAAGTTGCATATCTGGCAGAAAAGGTTAGATTACATAAACTCTCACACCTTTGTTGACATAGCACATAATTCTTAAACGTTTAAGCATTGGAAACCAACCGTACGTTTTTTTAAGAATCTTCAGCATTAGATTTTAAAATGGGTGAACACAAAATATGAATCTGGAAGCTTAATGATTCATCTTATATGCAGGACTTACAAAATAAGTAATAGATGCACTGCTTAATTACTATTTTCCCCAATTCCACAAATTGAGGAATCTTGATTTTAGTCGCACCATAAGTGCAAAGCTGAGTCACAGAGACATACATATGAAATAAGTGTCAAAACAAAGATAGTATCTCTAATTAGGTAGACAATTCAAGGCTGACAATGCCAAGTCACAACAGATACATTGTGGTACACGCCTTAATAGATACATTAGGTAGACAATTCAAGGCTGGCATTGTTTTAGTTGTTGTTATGAGAGGCTGCCCACCAAAACACTTCACAGTTGTGACTCAAACTTAATTTCATTTCCTGTAAGTTTGTCCTGTTCTACTTTCTGAAATAATTGGTGTATCATTAGAAGTCATTTTGAAAACTTTAGGTCTCTCTCTGCCTTTATTGGACAGGAAAAATCATTCTTCATGACCCCATTTTCTAGCTGTACATGATTAAATATTTTAATTTTGTTCTTGAACCGCATATATTGACATAGTAGTAGACGCTTTCCACAAATTGAGATTTGGCTATCATGTCAATCCTTAAGTTTTGTTTCCATTAGTTCAATTCTTCTTTGTACAAGTTTTGAACTCTAATGTGAATCATGATTTTGGTTAGTGGTATACTCATATGTTGTTAATGGCTTTGCGCAGGCAGCAGTAATGATAATTGGGCAAATTGGCTTATTCCATTTTGTTTGACAACTGAGTATGGATCTCTCATTAAGGATTAATGTACCTCCTTTGTGCTCCATAGATAGCTTGAGTTCTTCTGTTGGTAAATATAGTTGCATTATTTTTATTACAAGTAATCCGTATTTGCAATGAGAATATTAGTTGTAGTTTTATTCTTATTTTGTTAAAAGACCAGCTTCTGTACCATATAAATGATAAAATTTTCAGTTGACATTTCTTAGTTTATCGTTGTGACTCTATTACGAACAAATTTGGGAAAAGGAAAAATCAAACCCGCAGCATCGCGCGGGAGTAATATCTAGTACTACTTGAAAGGTTGGGGCATGTGTCATTCTGGTTTAATTGTCTTGACTTGGTCTCTACTGTATCAACATCATCTTAATTCTGCCCTTTAGCTGTTGCCCGAGTTTGATATTTGAGTTGGTTTATGTGAAAATGTCTTACCAGTCCTAGAGACCTAAGTGGGCACTGTCTTTGGATTGATAATATTCAAGAACTGATGCTTGCAGTTTCACCAATGATTAAGCCATTGCAATCCCAAACTCACCTGTAATTTGCTCAAGGAAAAACAAGGATACCAATCTAAGTCATTTTACTTTTCTGTTGCCTTTTTTCTTTTGTTTTTTCTTCGTACTTCTGTGAATGTGAATGTGATTACAAATGAAGAAAAAGTGAACAGCACTTAATGTGAATCTGGAAGAAATAAACATGAGAATTTGCTAGAGGTGGTGTATGTTCTGAATTATATGATTGTCATTGTAACAAAGCCTTGGTTTATTTTCAGCTGGACTACATGGTATTTTGTTGATTTCATATAGCTTAAAATATATTTGTTCTGTGAATAAAACTGTGAACTTCAAACTCTGAAATATCTGTTCTTATTTTATGATTGGTTTATGATGCAGCTAGCATTGGGTGGAGAATGCAACTTGGGAAGAGGTAAAGTTTTGAGCTTTAATGGTTTTGCCTCGGTGGGTTTTGATGCATTTGGAATATTGACATGTTGGTTGTCAATATTGAATGAGAAAGATTGGAACTTTGAAGTATTTAAGGACCTATGCATGTTTTTAGAGATTTTGGGTGTGGGTTTGTGGATATGGATTTGGACTTGCATTTTTACATTGGCTTTGAATTGCATTGTGTTGTTTTGTGATGAAGGTTTTGGCTGCTGATTCACAAAGCTTAGAGAGTGCCATAAGATGTGGTGGTTTAGCTAAGACCAAAGCTTCTTGTATTAAGAACATGCTGAGTTGTTTGCTGGAGAAGAAGGAAAAGCTTTGCTTGGAATACCTGCAAGATTTGTCAGTTGATGAAATTAAGGCTGAGCTCTCTCATTTCAAAGGCTATGGCTTGGGTTCCAGTTGGAGCAGACAGGAATAAGACATATCTTCATCTTAACCAATGGATACCAGATGAACTTAAATTTGATCTGAACTGCCTTTTGTATACACATGGTAAGCTCTGCCGCAAGTGCATCAAGAAAGGAGGTAGCACTGGTAAGCAGCAAGAAAAGGAATACGAGGATATCAATTCCAACTTCATGTATGCAATCTGCAATGAAGTCGTGTAATCAACACTAGTACATAATGGACTAGTTATTAGCCATGATGCAGTTTTCTCTGCGTCTACAACTTTGATTTCCATTTGAATGGGTAGAATTAGAAAGTTTTGTTATCTCAGTGAATTACGGAGGCCAATCGACTTTTATATATGTTAATATTTGCTTACAGCATCAAGTATTGAATTGTATTTGCATTGTGTTTAAAAGTAATGCTCAGATATCTAACAACCAACAACATAAACCAATGCTAGCTGTTGTGTGAACTAACAACCAACAACAAAAGAAAACAAAATTATGTTGTGTGAGATTCATAACACACAACAGAAATAACATTATCTCTGTTGTCTGAATAATCAACAGACAAGGGTGATAATTTCACTTCAGTTGTGTGAGATTCATAACACACAACAGAAATAACATTATCTCTGTTGTCTGAATAATCAACAGACAAGGGTGATAATTTCACTTAAGTTGTGTGAGATTCATAACACACAACAGAAATAACATTATCTCTGTTGTCTGAATAATAAACATACAAGGGTGATAATTTCACTTTAGTTGTGTGTTACTTAGCTCAGACAACAAAAAATCAGTTATATCTGTTGTCTGTTATTAGTCTCAGACAACAAAAAATGAGTTATACCTGTTGTGTGTTATGAATCTCAGACAACAAAGAATGAGTTATATCTGTTGTGTGTTATGAATCTCAAACAACGGCAAATTCCTTCTTCTATTGTCTGAATGTATCGACACATCCGCGCGCATGCCATGCCAAGCAGATGCTTGCGCAAAATTCACACAACGGAAACAGATATTCTGTTGAGCAAAGTATTGTCACACAACGGTGAAATCACCGTTGTCTGATTTTTCAATCACACAACACTCGTTTAGACCACGGTTAGTTTGGTCATCAGACAACAGAAAATCACCGTCGTCTGATGACCTTTCTGTAGTAGTGTCTAGTGGATTCTATGTCACTATTTGAGCTATTAATCCAATAAAGTTACGAGAGAAGATCTCTTGGATTTAGATACATATTGGCATTCTCATGACAGGATAGGTCATCCTGGTCATGATATGATGATCCGTCTACAAAGACTTCATATGAACATCCTTTCTCTCGAGCGAAACAAAGCATGAATCAAAAGTTGATTTCAGGACTAAGTGTGACCGATGCAGCTGCCTAGGGCACTGCCTCCGTCCACCACCAGCCTAGGGCTGGTTCAATCCCTATCCATGGCGCCATGGATGGCGTCCATCATGGTGATGGCACCCCAGGTGATGCTGCAATCACCAACTTGCTTCAAATAGCGTTTTAGACGCCTAGGCCTAACCAAAATCCTCATTGGTCGCTTCTAAGGCCTCTCACTCATTTTGCAAAGCCAGTTCCTTCGGGAAATTAGGACTGAGACCGTCCAACTCAAAGGATATGAAAATACTCATTCTGTTCTTACATCAAAGCCATGGGGATTCTATGTACTGATTCAACCAACTTGCGGACGTTTAAATATCTCATGATGTCAGTTGACAAGCAAACGCGCTGGTCCCGTGTCGTGCCATTTTCCACTTGTAATGCTGCTTATGCTACACTCCTAGCACATATCATATGACAACGGGCTCACTCCCCAAATCATCATATTCAGTCAATTGGATTTGACTATGCTGGAGAGTTTACATCGAAAACTTTCGATGGTTATTGCATTGGGCCTGATGTTGGACATCATATTCCCATGTACACACCCAATTGGTCTCGTGGAAACGACTACAATGATAGTCTGGACATTGGTAATGCGCATCACTCTCCTTATATCCGCTTGAGGTGATGCAATATCGAATGAAGCTATGCTAATTCGTCTACGACCTACCGCCACTCAATGTACCTCTGCGTTACAGCTAGTGACTGGGTACACGTATTTTGTACTTACGCATATTTGAGTGAGCCATTTCTGTGCCTATTGCGCCACCACAGCACAATATGATAGGTCCTTACAGAAGAATGGGCAACTACGTTGGATTTGAGACTCCAACAATCGTCCGCCACTTAATGCCCTTGCAAGGCGATCTCATTACCGCTAGATTTTCGGGATGTCACTTTGATGAGACAGTCTTCCCGTCGTTTAAGGGAGATAAGAACACAAATGTTCAACAGGAACGACAGGAATTGTCGTGGTCTGTCCCCACTATGTCTCATCTTGATCCCTATTAAAGTGACGAGATCACACAAATATGTTGCAAACATGCCTGCAAGGAAGGACGTCCCTACGAGAGGACGTAGCGCCACCCTACACGGAGGTAGGCATGGCGCCAATGCCAAAGAGAATGGCACTCTGGCGTTACAGGCCATGGCCCCACCTAGGATGCGTGGGAGGCCTATGGGTTCGAAGGATACTTTGGCACATTCCAATCCTTTGATCATCAAGACTCAAAATCCATCTTATGAGAATCTTCCGGGTTATGGTTATCGTTGGGGGACGCCTTAACGTCAGAACCTATTCCTGAGAATATAGAGCTCTATGAAACTTACACTAGTGTACATGAGACGTGGGATGGAAACTCCATCATAATTGATGATGTAGTTGAGCATTTCGTTGCGCATGAGTTTGTTGATTCTAATGATATCGAACCACGCTCCGTTGATGAATGAATGCCAACGTAGAGAGATTTGGCATAAATGGAAAGATGTGATCCAGGTTAAGGTGGATTCTTTAACGAAGAGGAAGGTTTTCGAGCTAGAGATGCCAACACCTTCTAACATACAACCTATTGAATAATGGGTCTTCATTAGAAAGCGTAGTGAGAAAAAGAGATGGCAATCTCGCCTTATGGCGCAAGGCTTCTCACAAAACGCCCTGGAATCGACTACGATGAGACATATTCTCTCGTAATGGATGTCATTGCACTTCACTACCTTGTCAGTTTGGTAGTTTCCGAATAACTGAACATGCAGCTTACAAATGTGGTCACTACGTATCTCTATGGGGATCTAGATAAGGAATATACATGAAGGTTCATGGTGAACTTCATTTACCCAAGTTAAGTGGCTCTAGACCAAGGAGCGCGTTTACAATAAGGTTGAAACGCTCACTAAAGTGACTACTTGATTGGGAAGGGATATGCCCACGTGTTTCTATGACAAGTTTCGGATTCTATCGCGGTTCATGTTGGACATGATCTTCATTAGAAGCCCTTAAAGTGTTAAGGGAAACCGCTAAACACTTGAAATCCGTAGTTTGAGATGAAGGATTTTGGGAGAACACGATTATGTGTCGGTTTAGAACTTGAGCATCTTGTCGATAGATGCTTAGGCATTTTGACGAGGTCAAGCCTTCAAGCCCCCCGATGATCGTCCATAGTCTTGATCCTGACAAGGATCCTCTTCGTCGAAAGGATGATGACGAAGATGTGCTAGAGGCAGAAGTGCTTTACTTAGTACAATAGGTGCATTATTGTACTTATCCCAATGCATAAGACCGGACATCTCATATGTTGTGAACTTGTTAGCTAGATATAGCTCTGCGCCAACGCGACGCCATTGGATTGGTGTAAAAGATATATTTCGACATTTGAGATGTATGATTGATATGGGCTTGTTCTATCCCTACAAAGAGATGATGGATTCGGACCCATCACACACCAGGTACGCTGCCAACATTGGCCTGCGTCCACTATCCCCATCCCAAAACGACATGTGTTTTGGAAGGTTTTGCTGATGTTGGGTATCTCTCTGACCCACACAATGGTCATTCCCAATCTGGTCAAGTGTTCACCATGGGAAAAGACCGTGACATCTTGGAGGTCTACAGAATAGACTCTAATCGCTATATCTTCGAACAATGCAGAGATCATTGCTCTTCATGAAGTGGTTTGTGAATGAATATGGATTGGATGCATAATTACGCATGTTCGAACAAACTTCAAACCACAACTACCACAGATGAGCCTACGAGCATTTAGGATAATGCTACTTGTTTTGAACAAATGAGGCAAGGCTACATCAAAAGCGATAACACCAAGCATAATCAGCAACAGCAGACTCTCCTCAAGATCAAAGTGAACTAGGTTCGATCTGAGGACAGTGAGGCAGACTTGTACTAAGTCATTGCCCAAATCCACGTTCGAGAAACATGTGGCAAGAATTGACTTGCGGAAATTATCTGAACTCCCATGATCGTAGTCATCAGGGGGAGGCGCAGGCATCAGGGGGAGATGTCTACATGTTCATCTCGAAACGTGAAGGATGTGTTGTGCTCTTTTTCCCTTCGACCGAGGTTATTTTTGTCCCACTGGGTTTTTGTTACTCGGCAAGGTTTTTAACGAGGCAACGAGAGAAGCACCGCGTTTGGACAACACAAAGGGGAGTGTTTAAGGATATCTCTATTTTGTGTTTAATCCAAACTCTAGGTTACTTGACCTAGTGGTAATAGGGTTCAATTAGAAGAATCTAGAGATTCTCTTTCCTTGTATGATTCTAACTCTATGCATTGTAATCCTCTATATAAAGAGGCCCCTATTATCAATGAGAATACACAGCGAATTTCTCTCAATTTCTGATTCCCTAGAACAGAAAAGACTTTATCAAAACATACACTTTGAAGGATTTGTTAAAATTTAAAGTGGGTCAATTGTTTTAATTAAATAAAATCATTTTCACACAGGGTTTTCTGGTCAATTCTAGCTTGGGTATTAATAGAGTTAACAAAGCCAACTGGGAGCTCCTCAACAGGTTGGAAGACAATGACTCCAACAGGTTGGAAGACAAGTCAAGCTCTTGTACGTAGCTTCTCCAATCCAATGAATCATACCTCTATTTAAGAACCAGAAAAAAAAAAAAAAAAAAAAAAACCAAAATAATGCCTGCCAATATATACCAATGACATATAATAGTGATATTCGCAGAAAGATCAATAATTGAGATGTACGAACATGATTAGGTAATCTAGTATGTTGTGCATAATTGTGATTCCATGCCCTCAGTCTTGAGTTTGTTTGCCACGGCAGTGGAAAGTGTTCATTTCAGAAATTCTAGAAACATGGATTAATACAAAAGTACTTCAACATTTAGATTGCATAATCATGATCCTCTTTTTTTCTGAACAGGATTGATATTGGCAGGATTTGAAGATAGAAACAAGGAAGAGATATACCTAGCTCTTTCTATCCGGTCCAGTCACTTTTCTCCCACCACTGTCAATGAGATCAATAAATCCAATTAAATACACTTATAAAATCAAAGCCAATGTATCAGAGAGGCATCTAAATTGCCCCAATTTGTTTTAGACTCTTGAGTATGAACAGAAGTAGACACACATACAAAGACTTTAGTGTTGTTTTCCACATTAATCTCAATCAAATACAAATGCCTGATAAACTATGTTATGTCATGGTTGAGTTTCCGAACAAGCGAAGAATGATAGTCATGTATATGTAAATTAAACTATGTTATGTCATGGTTGACTCCACTCTAAAGAGGAGTCATGAGAAGCACCACCCATCCTTGTCCACCTAAATCTGTACTCAGTGTTCCCCAGCTTCTCCCCGCTTTCTCGGTACCAAGTACTTCCATCTTCTTTAGTGTCGGATTCCTTCACATGTTCGTTTAACAAGCTAATACCCCATTCCTTCTCACTGGCAATACCAGTATCTATAGCAAACCGCATACAAGAAATGCTTCATTACTCATCACTCAAAATAACAACAAGCAACCATATCTAAACATATCTGAACTCATCAAATCACCTCTTTTCGGCGGAGTATCACGAGATTGTGGACCAGTATTTCCCAGAGTACAGCGAGGGTGCTGGCGAGGGTACACCTTGCTGTTTTGTTTGGAGGCAAATTGAGATCTGCAGCAATACAAAATCGATGACAAATACCGAATTACTATTCTGAAACACAAAGGAATCCAGCTAAAAAAAAATACAAACGGAAAGAATTAACGTACTGCTCAGAAGCAACAGGCAATGCAGCAGCAGCTTTGAGTCCAGCTCTGTGAGGAGGCCTCTTGTTGGAATCGAACTGCCGCTCATCGCACTTGTTCCTCTTCTCGGCAGGGGAGCATGAGTTAGGAACAAATATTGTATGACAAGAAAATAAAATCAAAAGTTTATATTTTAATTTCACTAAATTTCTAAACAGCAACCAGAATGAATGTATCTTAATTAGTTTCTTAACACAATACACATAAACAGTAATACCCATCCAATGTTTCTAGAACCCCAAATAACACATATCAAGAACAAAACCAAATTTTCTAATTTCAAATCCAAATCATTTGAACTTGTGTTGATAATATATTCTCTAACACAATGGGATTTCCATCAAACACCAATAGCAGTACTTTTCTGAGTACCATTTTTGGCGATAGTTCAATTTTCTGTTCCATCCCCAATCAAAACAAAACTAGAGGATCTATATCTTCATATGAGTATTATGCCAGTAATCCAATCCGTTCAATAAATTAAAGAAGGAACCACACAAGAGTGAAGAAACTTAAGAAACCCACTCACAAATACTTCAAAGACACAGAACCAAATCCATAAACTGAAAAGATTCAAATTACCTTGGAAACCGTAGCTCACTTCTTTCGGAGTTGCTCCTATTCGTCTCCGAAATGGGGGCCTTGAACTCTAGAACATCCACCATCTTTGAGCCCTAACCATTCGCACTCGACCTCTCTATCTTCGTTCTTAGCTGGGTGCTGGTCAGAGGCGGAGAAGGGTCGGGTTCTGGTCGGAGGTGGATAAGGAAGAAGAGGACGGTTCGGTGCCGTTCGGAGATGGAGGAGGAGGTTGGGTGCTGAACAGAAAGGAAACAAGAACTCAGATTCGTGGAGCAGAGAGAAAGTGGATCTGGAGGACTCTCTCCTCCGTCACGATCTCCAACCACCGGAGAGGGCTCACCGTAGCCACCATCTTCTTCGCCTTCCTCCGACGAGTCAATACTAGGTTGCACCTCCGAGATGAGAGAGAGAGAGAGAGAGAGAGAGAGAGAGAGAGAGAGAGAGAGAGAGAGAGAGAGAGAGGAGCAGGATGAGGAGGAGGAGAAGGAGGAGGGTAAGGAGGAGAGTGAGAGCGTTTCGGGGAAGGGCGAGAGAGAGTGAGTGAATTAAGTGCGAAAATTTTGTTCCCCGCCTATACAAAATTTTTTAACTTAGTCTTTCCGCGTTTTCAAAAATTTTGGAATCAAAATATAGACATCAGTCAACAGTTAAAAATGATGTCAGTTATATGCATACAAATCGAAATTTGAGGAATCGATGTTAATGACATTTTTTTACATCACGTGAATTCCTCACCGATGTAATTGTTGTGATGTCTAAGAGCAAAATTCTAGTAGTGAACACCCCATGCGTTCAAAAAAAGTCTCTTCCGAAAATGCTTAAACCAATTAAGTAAAACTAGTTTCCTACAAGTCTATATATAATTGGTGATAATTCATGCATACCATATGATGATTGTTTGGTTGTCTTTTGTTTGAAAAGGAATAACTTCCTACTGGGCTTTATGCTCACTCCCTTAATAGTCTTGCAAGTTATTAAACATGAAAACTATAAAGATTAGTGATCGAAAACAATTAAAATTAGTTGGAGTTTTAAATATATAAGTTCATTATTCAAGAAGTGAGTATTCTTTTAAACCAGATTAGTATTGAAACTAGTTTCCCATAAGTCTATATGTAATAGGTGATAGACTGCTTGAATACACTCACGAGCTTGTAAAGAAAATATTATCACATCAATATGTACTTAAAATTCCAGGCTGTTACATGTCTTTACTGAAGAAGGAAAGATTAACCATTACATATATACAAGTTTATATTCTAATTCCATCTACTTGGTCTTTCTGGCTTTATTGGGATGACTTTTTGTAGAGATCGATTAACGAGAATAATTTGTAGGTGTCGTCGCATTTAAGAATCTCAATGATTTTTGCTCTGTTTTTAAGATGGCCGGACGAGCTTAGGAAAATTCTACAATGTGTTAACGTATGATCACATGCATACAATTGCCTTAAAAGTGGTAAAATGAGTCCTCAAAATAGTAATATTAGTCCTCAAAGTGATAACATGAGTCATTAAAATGGTAAATTTTCTTAGTTTACCGTATGAGTCCTCAAAATAGTAATAGTAGTCCTCAAAGTGGTAACACGAGTCCTTAAAGTGGCAAAAATAGTGGATGTATGAGAAATATTAATATACCATAGCTCCCCGAGCTTAATATGTTGTAAATTTGCAACAATCAAGAACTTAATTTGAGGGTTCTGAAGGGTCTCCTGCCAAATAGTACGTAGCTACAATTATGAAGCAGATCCACCAGGAGAATTCTGGCGGAGAGATAGCTATGAAGCAAAAGATGTTAGTTTCTTTCATTCTACCTTCCAAGACCAGTAGCTGGTTAGCGAGCTAGGATAAGTTAAGTAACCACTAATTAATTAGAGTGCCAACCTAGCCTAAAACGTCCCCGGTCCATCAACTCTCATTGAAATTGAGTGGAACATTAGCTTGTTATTTCTTCTTCTTTTCGATTAAATGGTTTCTTTTGTTTGTCGCGTGACTCTGTATGTGTCTTGTACTTTTTCAGCAGTACTGCAGAAGAACTAGCCACAGGTACCAGAATGGGCGGGGAATCCACTGTAAAAGAAATAGAGTCTCCGGCTGAACCTGCTCCCGCAGTTGCGAAAGCATTAGATCAGTCTCCGAAGGAACCACCTACCCCCACGGTTGCAAAAGGACTAGATCAGTCTCTGAAGGAACCACCTGCCCCCGCAGTTGTGAAAGCAATATATCAATCTCCGACGGAACCAGCTTGCCCCGCAGTTGCGAAAGAAAAAGAGTCTCGGAAGGAACCAGCCGCCCTAGCAGTTGCGAAAGCCGTAGACCAGTCTCCCCAGGAACCAGCTGCCCCCGCAGTTGCAGATGCAATAGAGGATACAACAGAGAGAACCAGCTCCCCACGGAGTTGCAGTTACAGTTGGAGATGCATGTGTCTTCCATATGGAACCAGTACTACTACTAGTGCACATTTCCGAACAACAATACCGGCGCGGTACCTTGCAAAGTGGAATATTTTGTTTGCAATATCATGTGTGCTGGCTGTCTGCACGGATCCTTTGTATCTTTTTGTTCCTCTGGTTAACGACGACAGGAAGTGTGTCAGGTTCAACAAGAAGATACAGATGATAGTTCTCGTTTTCCGAGCATTAACTGATGCATTTTACACTATAGACATCTTGTTTCATAGCTTTACTAGATTTGAATCTCCCGGATATGATCCCTTAGGAGGGGAAACAACACAAACTGACGAAGAAGAAGCTTTGATTAACAAGGAAGGGGGGAATTCCATCAACACAAATCGGAAAATATTTTTCATAATCCTAGTTGACGTGCTAGCCATCTTGCCGGTCACATATGTACGAGAAGCTATCCCTAATGGAGAGAGTGGTTTTCACTTCTCCCTAACTATCAATTATTGATTAACTTCGATCTGCTTTGTTATTGTATTTAGAGTTATATATATATATACACACACACACACATACTAGTTTTCTGCTTACATGCTCTTTGCATGTGTAAAATTTTTATAATTATTATATGGGAAAATTTCACAAACAGTACATCAAGTAAAGACCACTAATAATTCTTATACATAAAGTTCCAAACTAATCATTTCGGTTCACGAAATCTGAAACTCGACCCAGTATCAATACACGAAGTCATTGACGCCGTTAATTTGACACCAAAATGTCTATTATGCCCTCAGTTTTTTTTTTAATTTTTTTTTCTGTTCTTTTTTTTTTTCCTTCATTTTTATCTCTTTCTTCTTCCTTCTTCCGGCTCCACGAAACCCACCTCTGTTTTCATGTGAGAAGAAGCCCGAGCTCACCCACTTCAGCATCCACTCTCTCCTCCTCCTCCAACGGCGGCGGCGGCAATACCACCACGCCCAAAAACAAGATCCCTGCAATATCTACTTCTCCCTAGACGCCGGAAAATCACCGTACAAGCCCCCGCCAATGGCATCGAATCTGCATGCCTTCGTTCTCCAACCTTCAGCTCGAATTGAACCAGACCACCGCTAGGGCTATGATCAGCACCCCCTTGTTCACCAAAACCCAATCGCCTCGACTTCTATCTTCGACCAGAGCCACCTCCCTCACCGCCGCGGGCGCATAAGCACCTCAACGCCGCCATGTAAGATCGTCGATGACCTCTCCTTGTTTCGATAAGACGATCTCAAAGCCCTCTTGGTTAATTGATCAAGTTTTAGTCCAGATTGGAATGGGTTGTTAATTTTGAGTTCTTTGGTTGGTGTTCTTGAGTGCTGAACTTGGAAGAAACGATGGAATTTAGCTCCGAATGAGAGCTTCTGGTCTTGTTAAGTTTTTAAGGGGAAAATGAAGAACTGAGAAATGCAGCAAGTTGCAGAATTGTGGTATCGAAACGCACCTCTTCGACGAGGTTGGCTTTCTGGGTTTGGGTGTGGGGAGTGAGCGAGCGAGAGAGAGAGAGAGAGAGAGAGAGACAGAGAGGAGAACTGTTTTTCCTTCTTCTTTTTTTTACCAAAAAAAATGAATTAGAGTGTGAGAGTACCAAATTACCCTTTTCTGCAAGGTAGTATTTAACGGCGTCATTGACGTCGTGTCTACATAGTGGGTCGGGCTCAAAAGTCTATGTACCAAAATGTTCAGTTTGGAACTTTATGTATGGAAATTATTAGTGGCCTTTAGTTGGTGTACAGTTTGCAAAATTTTCCCTTACTATATTGAGAAAAAAATAGAAATTATTTGAAAAAAAAATGGGAAGTTATCTGAAATTGTGAGTGGTTATTACAGATACCAGATATAGATAGTTAACTATCGGAAAATTATTTATTTGTTTTAGGGAATCGGAAATTGAGAGGAATTTGCTGTGTATTCTCATTGATAATAGGGGCCTCTTTATATAGAGGATTACAATGCATAGAATCTCAATCATACAAGGAAAGTAATTCTACATTGATTAGGATTCTAGATCCTTCTAATTAAATCCTATTACCACTAGGTCAAGTAACCTAGAGTTTGAGCTAAACACAAATTAGGTTTTCCTTGAACACTCCCCCTTGTGTTGCCCAAACGCGGTGCTTCTCTCGTTGCCTCATTAAAAACCTTGCCGAGTAACAAAAACCCAGTGGGACAAAAATAACCTCGGTCGAAGGGGAAAAAGAGCACAACACACTCTTCACGTTTCGAGGTGAACATGTAGACATCTCCCCCTGATGTCTGCGCCTCCCCCTGATGACTACGATCATGGGAGTTCAGATAATTTCCGCAAGCCAATTCTTGCCACATGTTTCTCGAACATGGATTTGAGCAATGACTTAGTAAACAAGTCTGCCTCACTGTCCTCGGATCGAACCTAGATCACTTTGATCTCGAGGAGAGTCTGTTGTTGCTGATTATGCTTGGTGTTATCGCTTTTGATGTAGCCTTGCCTCATTTGTTCAAAACAAGCAGCATTATCCTAAATGATCGTAGGCTCATCTATGGTAGACTTCAAACCACAATTGTTCGAATATACATTCACGAACCACTTCGTGAAGAGCAATGGTCTCTGCATTGTTCGAAGATATAGCGACTACGGTCTGTTTTGTAGACCTCCAAGATGTCACGGTCTTTTCCCATGGTGAACACTTAACCGGATTGGGAATGACCTTTGTGTGGGTCAGAGAGATACCCAACATCAGCAAAACCTTCCAAAACACATGTCGTTTTAGGATGGGGATAGTGGATGCAAGCCAGGGTTGGCGGCGTACCTGGTGTGTGATGGGTCCGAATCCATCATCTCTTCGTAGGGATAGAACAAGCCCATATCACTCATACATCTCAAGTATCGAAAGATATCATTTACACCAATCCAATGGCATCGCGTTGGCGCAGAGCTATATCTAGCTAACAAGTTCACAACATATGAGATGTCTGGTCTTGTGCATTGGGATAAGTACAATAATGCGCCTATTGTACTAAGTAAGGCACTTCTGCCT
This sequence comes from Rosa lucieae, assembly GCA_024704745.1. Classification (NCBI taxonomy): domain Eukaryota; kingdom Viridiplantae; phylum Streptophyta; class Magnoliopsida; order Rosales; family Rosaceae; genus Rosa; species Rosa lucieae. The sequence continues at coordinate 9,704,545 of CM045493.1, forward strand.
TTAGCACATCTTCGTCATCATCCTTTCGACGAAGAGGATCATTTTCAGGATCAAGACTACGGACGATCATGGGGGCCGGGTGCTTGAAGGCTTGACCTTGTCAAAATGCCTAAGCATCTATCGACACGATGCTCAAGTTCCAAACCAAGACATAATCGTGTTTTCCCAAAATCCTTCATCTCAAACTCGGATTTCAAGTGTTTAGCGGTTTCCCTTAACTCTTTAAGGGCTTCTAATGAAGATCATGTCCAACATGAACCGCGATAGAATCCGAAACTTGTCATAGAAACGCGTGGGTATATCCCTTCCCAATCAAGTAGTCACTTTAGTGAGCTTTTCAACCTCTTTGTAAACGCGCTCCATGGTCTAGAGCCACTTGACTTGGGTAAATGAAATTCACCATGAACCTTCATGTATATTTCGTATCTAGATCCCTATAGAGATACGTAGTGACCACATTTGTAAGCTGCATGTTCAGTTATTCGGAAACTCCCAAACTGACAAGGTAGTGGAGTACAATGACATCCATTACGAGAGAATATGTCTCATCGTAGTCGATTCCAGGGCGTTTTATGAGAAGCCTTGCGCCATAAGGCGAGATTACCATATCTTTTTCTCACTACGCTTTCTAACGAAGACCCATTAGTCAACAGGTGTTTTTACTGAAGAATACGGTATGGGAACTAAGTGTGGATCATGATGGGGAGAGAGAGAGAGAGAGGGACACAAGCATGTATAGTGGTTCACCTTGCCCTTGAGGCAAAGCTACGTCCACTTAGAGATTCTACTATGAGTGAGGTCAAGTGACCTTTGTAGTGATACAAGTATAGGGATCATGGATCCATCCCTTCTAAGAAGGGGAGGACTTCCCTTTATAGCTAAGGGAAGTCCCACTCTATTCTATATTCTCGATGTGGGACACAACATACATATTGCTTCTCTTGAAGCCTCTTGGAGAGCATGGGAGGGTGGCCTCCCTATGAGGTACCTGCCGACCTCTACCATAGCGAAGTAGCTCGGGTGTCGGACTATCGGATGCATGTCGTAGGCGGGACTAGCCATGTCGTGGGGCCCACCAATGAGGTTGTTGATTATGCTTGGCGATATGTAATATAGGTGGTATGTACAAGTCCCCCAAGTCCCCGAGTAAGAGGCGCTTATTGGTTGGGGAGTTTAAGTATGATGGCGCCAAGTATGAGTGATGACCTTGTTGAACGCCATACCCATACTAGTCCCCCAACTCCGTAAGTAAGAAGGGACTCTACGGGTATGTTGGTGCCCTGGGGCCGTCATGAAGCTAGTACCTGCAAATAAGATGAAAGTGCACAAAAAAGCATATTGATTGCGCTAGGGCAATCGAAGTGACATTTGAGTCAAATGCATCAAGGTGCATGAACGTTTATGAGATGCATGATGCAAAGATGTGTGATGAACACTGTAAGACATAATGATATGTGTGATGAACACGGTAAGACATAATGATATGTAATGTTGTATGCACGTGATGCATATGTGTTAGGATCAGGAGTGTTGTTACTCGCCAAGTCCCCCAAGTCACGCAGTTAGTAAAACAGGAATTCGGACTTAGATTATGTTCGATGATGCCGGTGAGACTAAGAATGAAGCTCCGGTATTGAAGTAACCATTGACAATACTAGCAAGACTATGGCGTGACCATGATAGTCCCCGAAGGATAGGTTAGAGGAAGGAACGCTAACTTACTTAACCCGAACGTATAAGCCATAACCCGATTGTTTGGCTTATGTGTAACGGGAACGTAAGAGTTGAGCTCGCTCATGTTGAGCGGGCGTGAGTTTTGTCCTATGGTCTTATTAATGGGATGTAAAAGAAATTTAATTGTTGCGATCAATAATAGGTGAAAAATTTCAATATTTCCATTAATAGACCATAGCACGAAAAGTATGAGCGTGAAGCCTGATGATAGTCCCAGTCGGGTACTATGTCCACTTGTGATAAGTGGTATGAATAAGTCCCCCAAGTGTACAGAAAGCTCGGGAGGTGAGATGACTCAGAAGCAAGGGATTGGACCTTGGCTTACCCCGCCTCCGGTACCAAGTGGGGTTTTCTAAGGGCTTGAGCCTATGGTACCCGATGGGGTAGAATGAGGAGTTGAGTCTCTGATACCCGGAAGGGTAGATTGACGACTTGAGTCTCTGATACCCGGAAGGGTAGATTGAGGACTTGCGCCTCTGATACCCGGAAGGGTAGATTGAGGAGTTGAGTCTCTGATACCCGGAAGGGTAGATTGAGGACTTGCGCTTCTGATACCCGGAATGGTAGATTGAGGAGTTGAGTCTCTGATACCCAGAAGGGTAGATTGAGGACTTGAGCCTCTGATACTCGGAAGGGTAGATTGAGGACTTGCGCCTCTGATCCTCTGATACCCGGAAGGGTAGATTGAGGAGTTGAGTCTCTGATACCCGGAAGGGTAGATTGAGGACTTGAGCCTCTGATACCCGGAAGGGTAGATTGAGGACTTGCGCCTCTGATCCTCTGATACCTGGAAGGGTAGATTGAGGAGTTGATGCCTCTCGTACCCGATGGGGTAGCATGAGGGCTTGGACAGCGTGGCCCGGTGGGGTCACGTGAGGACTTGAGCCTCCTTAACCCAATGGGGTTGAATGAGGGCCTGTAGGCCTCCTTTACCCGGTGGCGTGGCCCCGGGTAGAATCAGAGATTGAGCCTTGTAACCCCGTTGGGGTATCCGGTGGCTCTGGGCCCCTGTACCCGGTGGCATGGCCCCGGGTAGAATGGTGATTTGTGCCTCGTGACCCCGTTGGGGTACCTCGCTCGGGGCGGGGATTTTAAGTGCCGCATGTTACACTTGCCTAGTGTCATATGTATATATGTAGCAATTTAATTGATGAGCAATTAAATTAACATTTGACACTAATACATAGGCATAATAGATATGATATCGAAAATTAATGCATTTAAAGGCATGCTTAGAATATAGTAATTGCTATTGAAGCATGTAAAGCATTGCATTAGCTCAAAGTGAAAGAGCATAAGTGAGAACTTATATGGAGCCGTTAAGAAGTGGTATAAATATTGTAAAGTATTGGAGTTGGTCATAAGTAGGACTCCATATCGGCTAGCGAGTGCCAATAGTTTATTTGGCCTCATTTGTAAAGGGGGCGCCCGGTTGGGATGATTGTACCTCACCAAAAATAAATAGGTGACTAGCAGTTTGTTTATATAATTTAGATTTGACTAAATATATGTAGTTGAGACTTCATGTAATCATGTTGAAACATAGCGTAATTATAACTACACGACATTAATAGACAACCAAATGCTTGAAGTTCGCAAGCGTGAGCAAGTGTGAATTTGGTGAAAACTAATTAATTTGTGGTCATGAGACATGCCTTATGTAACTGAACATATGATTGAATATTTGAAACACACAAATAAGTGGAATAAGCAGTAGAGTAGCTTGTTTGTGAGACAAGTATATAGTAATGGAGGTGAAAGCATTAATATAGAGCTGTTAGCAGTCGGTATGCACAAGCAGACAAGTATGCTACTTTGTTCATGTGTGTCATTAATTTAGAGAATGGCATTGAGACATATATGATTTAAATTATGACAAGTGCGCTGTAGCAGCATCTATGCTATTTATAAGTTATATGAGGCTGAGTGTATGTGGTGCATGTTTGCGAAATGCTACAGTGGTTATCATAGTGCTAGTTTTGCTTTACATACATGCATGGCCTTTGGCCTTAATTGACATATACGCACAGAAACTATAATGTGAAGAGCTTCACATACATTGGAATCAAATTAATAACCCAAAAATGAAATTTCACATGTGATTCGTTATGATCACAAGCATTTGCTGTGGGAGCCTGGGCACTGCAAGGTTAATTATGCACTTGAGATGAATAATCAAGGCATATGTGTGTATATGAGTGGGTCTAAGCAAAGCAAGTTAATTATACCTACAATTATAATGAATCGTGCATGAATAGCATGCGTAACTAAAAGTGTTTGTGACAAGTGCCTTGGCTGACCAAGGGTGCATTGTACACGAACAATAACTCAGCTATGTGGCGTGCATATATACTTCCAGAAATAGATGGCAAGAAGAGCCCAGCAGACAAGTACATCTTGCTAATGACATGTAGCATTAAACTAATAGTCATGCTGCTGTTTCAATTTATAATAGCTCAAAGTCTAAAACAGAGGCATGTGGTGTTCGTGTATCGTGTGTATAAGTATTAAATGAGAGAAGCTTAGCTTTTAATTGGTCAAGCGAAGGTTTGAAGCCAGCGTCTGCATATGACGGTCTAAGCTGAGAGCTGATGCCTGGGTTTCATTAGAAATTGGTTTTCGTGGCTGGAGCTCTTCTTCCTGAATGCTCGGATGATAATTGTATTCAGTGAGGTGCAGCGAGGATTGAGCAGTGGCTGGTGATGATGAGGTGATTGATTCTATGGTTGATCAATTACTTGGGATAATCTGTCCCAGGCTGCAGCTAGCAATCACACTTGGGGCTGCTGGGTGCCAAGAGAGGATCTGAGGTGTCAAGACCAGTTTTTTTTTTTTTTTTTTTGGTGAGAGATACCGCTGAGTTTGCAATAGGCAAAGTACCGCTGCAGATGCATGGGCAATTGGGGAGATGTAGTGTTGGGGAGCGAAGCTCTCTTCTCCCCCTGTTTTTTTTTTGGTTCCCGGAGTGTCTCTGTTACCCAAGAGAATAGGAGTTGGTGAAGGAGACCTATCTCCGGGTTGGGTTGCTGGTACTTGGTGAAGTGTCGGGTGCCGGAAGCATCTTAAGTGCCGGTACCTATCTCCGGGATGGGTTGCTGCTAGGATTGTGGAAGATGATACCGGTGAGTGTCAGCGAGATGCCACGGGGACTAGTAGCTGAATTTTGGAATTCCCGGTCGAGCAAAATTGAAGCACCGGAACGAGTAGAGCGATTCGGTGACTAGGTCTGACTCGCCGGCGCTGGTTCTGATGTCCAGAAAATACCGGTGCGTTTCCAAAAGAGAACTCCGTGGTTTAGAGCAGATAAACTCCTTCCTTCAACCCCGGACGAGTGTCTATGAGTCCCGGAGAGTAGAGTTGGTGGAGGACTAGCAGGTGTCGGAACTTGTGGGTTCGCTAGCTGGTACTGATGATGGTTGTCATGGCAGAGTACCGATGGAGGCAGGGGGTACCGGTAGGAAGCATGCTTCGGGTATGCGGAGTGAAGAACTTCTGAAGTGTTGGGGCCTAGTGTCGGTGCTCGTTGACTCACCAAGATGCCGGCCTGAGAAGAGTACCGGCCGGGATGAGCCTCCACTGGCCCGAAGAAGGATTTGGAGTGGTGGACTGAGTTCAGCGGTACCGATCAGGTGTCCAAAGCAAAATTCCCCCCTTTTTTTTGAACCCGCACAAGTTTCTCTGAGCCTCCCTGACGGCCTGATCTCCGAGAACGAGTCGATACCCGGATAGAGATTGTTGGGTGGGCTGAGATGTGGAGATTGCCGGATAGTAGCTGCTCATGTGCCTGAGAGACCAAGTGGCTCCGGTCTCGGTGAGATTACCGGGTGCCCAAATCGATTTGTTGCTGGTGAAGCTCCAGATTTTGAGGAAAGATCACAAAGATGTCGAGTTGTGAGCAAGTGATAGTGACTGGTGGTGATCACCGGGAGGTGAGGATATCATGGAGGAGGCTTGGTCCCTAGATCAATTTTTGAAATACCGAGCGGGTTGTGCAATGGTAACCGTACGTGACTTGTTAAAAGATCCAAGGTAAATGCCACCGAGACTAGGGTTGCTCAAGTTGTCGCCGACTCATGAGGAAAGTCCCGCTGACTCAAGTACCCGGAAGCTAAGCTCATGTACCTGGAAGCTTATAGTACGCGTTAGCTCAAAGGCTTGGGTGAGGTTGAGGGTGGGTGTCCTGCATGTACCCATGTACCCGGAACCTCATGGTACCCGTGCATGACCCTTACTCAAGGTCGGAGGTTCATACCCTAACTCCTAGGGACCCTCCTTCTAGCGCCAATGTTTCTACTGAAGAATACGGTATGGGAATTAAGTGTGGATCATGATGGGGAGAGAGAGAGAGAGAGGGACACAAGCATGTATAGTGGTGATAGGAGCATAAATGCGACGAATATAGTGTGAAATCCCTTACACTTTTCTCAGCTATTTCCTTTAAAAAGTCAGTTTTAACTTTGTTTTCTTTTTAGGTAGTTCGTGGAGTGATTCAAGAGAAATAAGAGCTGAAAGGGAGCAATGGAGCCATAGATCATGAAGTACTGATGCAGAGGACCAATTTTGATCAACCATTTGGCCAGAAATTACAAGGGAAATCCACGGAAATCGTTGTGCAAAACAGTTGCTGCAAAGTAGAAAACTGCAGTTTCAGAATCAGCTTTCTGGGAACAGTTTTGAGGAGCAATTCTTGCACCCTTGCAGATGTACCTTTGCAAAATGGGCCAGCGATCCTTGAAGACATGATGTTATAATTCAACTACAGCCAAAGAACTGGTCAGAAGTGTCAATGAGGCAGTAGGAAATCAAAGTCGAACTATGCTTCCCGATAAGGCAGAAATTGTCAGCTTTTCACGAAGATTTTTGGGAGATCTTTTCCGGCGATTTTCCTGGAGTTTTTCCAGAAGGTTATTGATCATTCTAGATGATATGATGTCATAGAACACGTGGGAGTCAAGAACCATCCAGAAACTTGTCAAGACGAAGTCGTTCCTTGTCCAAGAAGGAAGCTTCAAAGTCAGAAATTGAATCCTAGTCAAAACAGGACGGTTTTGCAGAATTCTTCTTTGGACGGATTTCCAGGGCATTTTTGGGAGGTTATTGCTGCTGCAAATATGAAGGAGAGTCCTAGAATGATTCCTCAAGATTTTGGGAAGATTATTAAGGCTTGAAAATCATTTAATTATGCACCAAGTAAAGTAATCCTCAAGCAACTAGGAGAGGCTTTCAAAGCGGAATTGGAAAAGGAAACTAGGGCTGCACTTCTCCTATATATATTGAGCTTCTGCACACGTTGAAGATGACCACGCCTTTCACCTTCTCTTCTATCTCTCTTTCTCATTCATCCGCCATCATCTTTTTCTTCTTTTTCTCTATTTGTTTTATTTTGGTTTTTAAAACAATGTGTAACTAACTATCTTTTTGTTAGGGGCAAGGTTTGAAGCCCCAATTATATAGAACATATGTTTGTTTAAATCTAGTTTCTTGATCTTTGGTGTGAATTGGTTGTTTATTTCTGCTTGATTGAAAACTTTTATGTGTTTATGTTCTTTGGGTCGACACTTAGGATATATGCATGTAATTGGAGCTAGGTTTAGAAAATAATTCACCTAATCGTCTTGTTTTCTAATCCACAAGTATGCAAGGCTTTGAACAAAAGTTGATGTTTTAAACAACTAGAAGAGCATGCTAGGTAGGCGTTCCACACTAGACTGCAACTCTATAATCAATCGTTTCCATGAGATCTTAATGCTTCAAATATGTTGACACTATATGTGTTGTTGATAGGATAGCGTTCTATACCTTGATTGCATGTTTGATAGGCTTAGCTATTGTGCGTTCACGTAGACTAAGTAATTAGGGAAACATTAATAAGGAACATGATCTGCTCCGACTTGTTTCTTGGTTGATTTCTGTTCACACCTTAGTAACTGAAACTAGGTTAACTTAACATTGTTCAAAAGTAATTGGTGGTGGATTTCCGAGTCTCTAACGTCTTCTCCATATTGTTTTTCAAACTCTAAAATCGTTTTTGCTTTCTTATTTTCCTTTTATTTTCGTAGGAACATAAAAACCCCAAATCTGTTTCAACTTAGGATTGCAACGCACCCTTCTATCCCCATCTTGTCCTGCCATCTTTTTCCCTCTTTGACGTTTTTCTTTTTCTTAGTTTTGTTATTTGTTTTGTGCTTTAGTTAGTTTAGTTTTGTTTTCCTTTGTGTGAATTATAAAGTTACCCTCAATCCCTGGCTTGAACGATCCCTGCTTACTCTATATTGCTAACGACTACATCTTGCAGGGTTAAGTTGAGCGCTTGTTTTTAGCGTATCAAGTGGTTCACCTTTCCCTTGAGGCAAGGCTACGTCCACTTAGAGATTCTACTATGAGTGAGGTCAAGTGACCTTTGTAGTGATACAAGTATAGGGATCATGGATCCATCCTTTCTAAGAAGGGGAGGACTTCCCTTTATAGCTAAGGGAAGTCCCACTCTATTCTATATTCTCGATGTGGGACACAACATACATATTGCTTCTCTTGAAGCCTCTTGGAGAGCATGGGAGGGTGGCCTCCCTATGAGGTACCGGCCGACCTCCACCATAGCGAAGTAACTCGGGTGTCGGACTATCGGATGCATGTCGTAGGCGGGACTAGCCATGTCGTGGGGCCCACCAATGAGGTTGTTGATTATGCTTGGCGGTATGTAATATAGGTGGTATGTACAACAGGTTTTATGTTAGGAGGTGTTGGCATCTCTAGCTCGAAAACCTTCCTCTTCGTTAGAGAATCCATCTTAACCTGGATCGCATCTTTCCATTTAGGCCAAAAACTCTCTACATTGATACTCATTCATCAACGGAGCGTGGTTCGATATCATCTGACCCAACAAACTCATGCGCAACAAAATACCCAACTACATCATCAATTATGATGGAGTTTCTATCCCACGTCTCATGTACACTAGTGTAAGTTTCATAGAGCTCTATATTCTCAGGAATAGGTTCTGACGTTGAGGCGTCCCCCAACGGTAACCATAACCCGGAAGATACTCATGAGACGGATTTTGAGTGTTGATGATCAAAGGATTGGAATGTGCCAAAGTATCCTTCGAACCCACGGGCCTCCCATGCATCCTAGCTGGGGCCATGGCCTGTAACGCCAGAGTGCCACTCTCTTTGGCCTTGGTGCCATGCCTACCTCATTGTAGGGTGGCGCTACGTCCTCTCATAGGAACGTCCTTCCTTGCAGGCATATTTGCAGCATATTTGTGTGATCTCGTCACTTTAATAGGGATCGAGATGAGACATAGTGGGGACAGGCCACGACAATTCATGTCGTTCCTGTTGAACATCTGTGTTCTTATCTCCCCCGAACGACGGGAAGACTGTCTCATCAAAGTGACAACCCGCAAATCTAGTGGTAAAGAGATCGCCTTGCAAGGGCATTTAGTGGCGGACGATTGTTGGAGTCTCAAATCCAACGTAGTTGCCTATTCGTCTGTAAGGACCCATCATAGAGTGTTGTGGCAGCGCAATTGGCACATAAATGGCTCACTCAAATATGCGTAAGTACAAAATACGTGTACCCAGTCACTAGCTGTAACGCAGAGGGACATTGAGTGGCGGTAGGTTGTAGACGAATTAGCATAGATGCATGCGATATTGCATCACCCCAAGCAGATGTAAGAAGATTGGTGCGCATTACCAATGTTCGGACTATCATCATAGTCGTGTCCGCGAGACCAATTGGGTGTGTACATGGGAATGTGATGTCCAACATCAAGCCCATTGCAATATCTATCGAAAGTGGTTCGATGTAAACTCTCTAGCATAGTCAAATCCAATTGACTAAATAGGATGATTCGGGGAGTGAGCCCGTTGTTGTATGATATGTGCTAGGAGTGTAGCGTAAGCAGCATTTATAGGTGGACAATGGCACAACACGTGACCGGCGTGTTTGCGTGTCAACCAACATCATAAAATATTTAAGCGTCCGCAAGTTGATTGAATTAATCCACAAAATCCCTATGGATTCTTTGTAAGAACAGAATGAGTATTTGCATATCCTTTGCGTAGGACGGTCTCAGTCCTAATTTCTCGAAGGAACTGGCTTAGTAAAACGAGCGAAAGGCCTTAGAAGCAACCATTGAGTATTATGGTTAGGCCTGAGCGTCCGAAACGCTATGTGAAGCAAGTGGGTGATTACAATATTACCTGGGGCGCCATCACCATGATGGACGCCATCCATGGCGTCATGGATAAGGATTGCGCTAGCCCTAGGCTGGTGGTGGACGGAGGCAGTGCCCTAGGCAACTGGGTCGGTCACACTTAGTCTAGAAATCAACTTTTGATTCATGCTTCGTTTTGCTCGAAAGAAATGATGTCCATGTGAATTCTTTTGTAGACGGATCATCATATCATGACTAGGATGATCTATCCTATCGTGACAAAGCCAATATGTGTCTAAATCCAAGAGATCTTCTCTCATAACTTTTTATTGGATTAATAGCTCGAATAGTGACATAGAATCTACTAGAGAGACACATAACTTCTCTAAGATGCGTCTTTGTTTGCAATCATTAGAGGTAATGCAAAGGAACTCATTTCCGTTCTCTATATGCATTTTTGCATGGAATACGTTGACTATTCATAGGGTACGATTTGCCCTAAGAGCGTAGAGAGTTTCTGTGACAACTGTAATCAAGTTGCCATTTGGCAAGTGGAACTTGGGCTATTCCATGTCCTTGAATTATTATTGATGGCCTAGCCATCGTAGTCACAAAGTAATATGCTTAGAATCAAAATAGAGTCATAATGAAAAGAACTCGAAATTTTATTTGCAAGCCAACGGAGTACATCATTGTTTCTATGATCAAAGAAAATCTAATCCAATAAAAAGTAATATGGCAATCGCCTACATCTCTTGGAAAATAAAAAGACTTAATCAAAATCGCCAGTTTCTGGGTCTTGATCCATGTAGTCTTCCACCCTTAGATCTAGATCGCCATCTTGATCTTCCACCCGGAGGTAATTTGCTTCCCTTGCTTCACGATACGTCTTGTATGCGTTTACAACATTCTGGGGTGCGGTACATGTTTTGGCCCAATGTTCAGTTGATCCACATCGAAAACAAACATCATTATGGTCAGGCTCCCTTGATCGAGGCGCCATTGGGGCGCGATTTGGACGACCTATGCTCTTGGTGGCGTTACCTCCATGGTCGGAGGCTCCGCCTCTCTCTCTCTCTTCACACGTTGACCTCCACGGTTCCGTGCACGCCTCTCTCGGCGATTTCCTTCCTCTTTAGGGCGAACATATGGACCAGAGTGTCCAGAAATGTCCCTACTCTTAGGGTTTCGCTCCTTGAGTCCTCCATTGGGGGCGCGACTATAGTTAGACTCCGGAATAGGCTTAGCTCCCACGGGTCTAGCATTATAGTTCTTCACAAGAATATTGTCGTGCTTTTCAGCTACGTTCATGGCGCCAATGAGCTCATGAAACCTTGTGATACGTCCTGCATTTACATCAATCCGATAATTCTTTGAAATCATCAGTGCAGAGACGGGGAAGGTAGAGAGAGTCTTCTCGATCAACATCGTATCAGTTATGTCTTGGCCACAAAACTCCATCAGAGACTTGATACGAAGAGCTTCCGAGTTATAATCAAGCACAGACTTGAAATCACAAAAGCTGAGGCTATGCCATCGCACTTCTAAATCAGGAAGCAGGGAGTCACGAACGTTGCCAAATCTCTGCTCAAGTTCTACCCATAGCTTTCTTGGGTCTTCCTCATTGAGGTATTCATTTTGGAGCGCGTCATTCATGTGCCTTGTCATGAGAATTATGGCTTTAGCTTGTTTTGCTTCAAAAGCAGTAGCTTGCTCAATGGAGAGCACGTTCTGACTAAGCTCTTGGATGGCTTCTAGAAGTCCATCAGCCTTAAGATGTTGGCGCACATCTCGGACCCACCTATGGTATCCTGCGCCAGTTGTCTCGAGTGGAACAAAGTTCAACTTGTTCAGGTAACTCATCCTGAAAAACAACACAAGATTAGGGTTAGTTTCGGAGCGAAAAAGGCTACCACGAAAAACTGTTAAATTTCTGAGCGTAGTCGCTTCCAAGAAAATCCGATTCCAAGAGGGGTTTTGGATTAGATCGAAACGACGATGTATGTGGTCGATCGTTTTCTTCTCAACAAACTCTAAGTTTGGAAGACTCTAGAAGCTCCAAGCTTGGAGTGAGCACGAACCCCCACAGTTCGGCTATTGGTCTCCCCTATGAAGAAGAAAAGGGGGGTAGAAGAAGGGATGTTGGAAGTCCCCTAGAAAAGAAGAAGAAATTAAAAAAAACTTCAAAAACGGGAACTTTTAGAAAAAATTACCTGAAAAGATGCTGGAAATCTTGACCGAAAAGTTGGCCGGAATGTCGCCGGAAGTACTGTAGCAACAGGGGAGTCGTCGGAAGTTACTGTAGCTGCCGGAAAAGTCGACGGGAGTTACTGTAGTTGCCGGAAAAGTTGCAGGAAAAGTCACCGGAAAAATGGCCGGAAAGTTGCCGGAAAGCTTTGACCGGAGGGTTGACCGGCGTTGACTGACGTGGCAGTCGGAGCTGACGTTGCAGAACTGTTGCTGACGCGGCAGGGCTGACTGGGCGCTTGCTGGACGCTGACGTGGTAGGAATCTTTGCGGCTTGGCTGCTTGGCTGGTGCACGTGGGCTCAACTATGGGCTGCAGCAGGCTGGCTTGGGCAGCACAGGTTCTTCCCTTTTTTTTTCTTTTTTTTTTCTTTCTGCGGGTTCAGGTCTGGTGGGCTCAGGTGGCCGGTTCAGGTGATGAATTTTCGGGTCCGATGATCTGGGGTCCGGCTACAGCTGCTGGTGAAGTTTGGTAGCAGTTGGCAGGGAGGAAAGCTTCGAACCGGGCAGAGGGACTTTCGCTACTTCCGGTGGCCGGTCCGGTGGTTTTCCGGCCGGTTCTGGGGGTGGGGCCGCCGGTTCTGGACTCCTGGAGTTGGGATCTTCAAGGTGGGCGGCGGTGGTTTTTGGGATTTGAAGGCTACGAATTTAGGATTTCAGGGTTAGGGCTTCGTGCTGATAACGTGTTTTAGGGAATCAGAAATTGAGAGGAATTTGCTGTGTATTCTCATTGATAATAGGGGCCTCTTTATATAGAGGATTACAATACATAGAATCTCAATCATACAAGGAAAGTAATTCTACATTGATTAGGATTCTAGATCCTTCTAATTAAATCCTATTACCACTAGGTCAAGTAACCTAGAGTTTGGGCTAAACACAAATTAGGTTTTCTTTGAACATTATTTTATTTTTTACATAATTTTTAATTTTGCCATTTACCATACTACCACTCAATTATTAAAAATGATCTAAAATTAATATAAGGTCTAAGGATTTTATTGTCTTTTCACACTAACTTTTTGCTAACAAAGTTTCTTCTCTTAATAATTGTATATATATATATATAGGATTTTTCTCAAGTGCGGACATGCGTACCTAAATTTCTGTACGGATTTCCAGTTTTCACCCACTTTCCGATCACATATTTTGATCTTAACCGTTCAGTTTTTAGGTCCTAATGTATAGATCATCTCTACAAAATTTCAGCCAATTTGGTGATCATTAAGACATCCAAAACTGCAATTTACACGAACGAACCGAATCTGTCGAACCAGAACCGTTCGTGTACATTGTTGTAATTTGCAGTTTTGGATGCCTTAACAATACCAAATTGGCTGAAATTTTGCAGAGGTGATCTATACATTATGACAAAAAAACTGAACGGTTAAGATGTGAAAATTTGATCATAAAGCCGGACTCTGTGTGTGTGTGTGTGCATATATTCTAAAGAATATATAGTTATATATGTTATTAGCCTCCTTAACTTGTGCAGGTAGTAATATTCTTCTTCCTTAAAAGAAGTAAGTGTGTGTGTGTGTGTGTGTGTACATATATTCTAAAGAATATATAGTTATATATGTTATTAGCCTCCTTAACGTGTGCAGGTAGTAATATTCTTCTTCCTTAAAAGAAGTAAGGGCTTCGTAGCTTCGCCCGCAAAGGTGCTCATCAATATTGGTGTGCTATCAAATTATGGACCACGGATTTATCGCATATATTCAGTATCCAGGGAACTCAAAAAGGATGCCATTGCTAACATAGTGACTGGATTAGTACGGGCTAAATTTGTTCTCAAATTAGATAGATTAAAAATAAAGTTGATAATAAATATCAAGGGTTGAGATTATTTTATAAGGGTTGGGTCACTTACACCGTCGGTGCATAGAATAATGTCCATAGTTTCATCTATCAACTACCATTATGTTGATGCAATGACAATACTTACCGAGAAAACGAAAGGTTATGACAAGGATTTTTCATAACAAATGCAATACTAACAGCATTTAAACAGAAAATAGACAAGAACCTTTATAAACTACGGTAAAATGAAAAAAATTCACAATACATACATGCACGAGGTTACAACTTGAGGATAACTAACAATAATCTATTTTTCACTTTATTGACTACTTACATTAGAATGAAACTTACATGACTTACGATCAGGAACATGGATAATTTGAGTGGAAATTATTCTATGCACCGACGGTGTAAGTGACCCAACCCTTATAAAATAATCTCAACCCTTGATATTTATTATCAACTTTATTGTTAATAAACAAAAAGTGTATTTAATGCAATCTAACCATTCATTTATGTTGGTACAAGTGCACGGCGGTGCTCTGAATAATCTCTTGATGAAACTATAATAATTGACAAGTACAGGTGCTAAACTGCTCCTTTTGAAATAATGGAACTCAAAAATGGAAGCTATCACTTATGATACTTGTCTATCTTCCGTTAGATCAATGTGACTGATGATTGAAAACATTAAATAGGCCTTCTTGTGTTGGTTGAAAGTTGAAACTCCAACGTAGACTAATCTGTATTTAGAGCAATCTCCAATGGTATAATCAATTGAAGTGTGTCAAAATTGAATTTGAAGGATGATGTGGCAATGTTATTTTTGTTCAACTTCTTCTCCAATCCATGTGTCAAATAATATCAATATTTTATTTCTTTTTCAAATTATTTTATCTACAAATAATTTACTTTCTTCTCTCCTCCTCCTTCTCGACTTCTTCTCCTTTTGGTTCTTCATCTCCTTCACCACTTCTCCTTAATTCATTAATTATCCTATCCTTCTGGGTTTTGTTTTTGGTTCTTTGACGAGAAACATAAGATGCCCAGAAAGATTAGTGCTTCCTCCTCCTCCTCCTCGTTGCTGGTGTCTACGGTAGAGGTGGCGGCGGCGTCTGGTGACTGATCAGGTGATATATGTGAGATTGTTGCCTGATGAATTAAATGGCCGACAGTGGTGCAGCTTCTGGGTTTTGATGGGTGGATTGATGGGCGGTGCTCGCTGGGTCTTGGCCGGTGGTGAAACATGCTCGGGCTACTAATTGGACGACGGTTAAGGCTGGAGACGATTGAGGAGATGACGGTGGAGAAGAAGTGCAGCGGTGAGGTCATAAGACGTTGTGAGAGAAGAGATGGGAAAGCCGATCTCTAGAGAGAAGAGGTCTGAGTAGTAATATGAAGGTTTGGTATGGGTAGGAAGAACGAGGGAGAGAAGAGAAGGAAAAGGAGAGAGAAACTATAAAAATAATAATAAAAGACAGATGAGGTTGCATCTGTCAAATTTGACCGACCAAGTGAGTATGTTATTTCCATGTCAGATTTGACATAAGGGTTGGAGGAAAATAACATGATAAATGACATAACCATTGGAGATGGTCTAATAATGGACTTGTCAATTTTCTGTTATTTAGGTGTCACCTTTCATTTCCACTGAACGTAGTGTTATGGCACCAAGATTGTAGATGAATGTATCTATGAGGATCATTGACAACAAGTATGGAGACTAATTCATCACGTCTGTTACGGAATGTAGATTCATTAGATAATTATGGGGCATAGGACCAACAATATGAGGAACATATACGCCTTACCATTTGTATGATTGTGAAGTTTCTAAGAACTTATGGATCGATAATGTAAATCAAGCAAACAATTCTAGCCCAAGCCTTTATCCGGTTCGGTCCATTGATTGATCAGCCCGCAACCGTGCTGACGGCCGGCAAAGGAAGTAGTGTCACAAATCAAAGGTAGTCCTCGTTTTCCTTGGTGACATTGAACCCTTCCATAGAACAGAATGAATACTACTTATAATGGTCATTGCATGGAACAATACATGGAAAAAAAATTTCTTAGGTACCTGGATGTTTGCCATACAACCCATTTTGTTAAATATTTTGGCCCATTGGATTAGTAATATATCTAATGGTCCAAAATATTTAAAATTTGGCAACCTGTTTAGTCCTTAGCCAATTACTATTAGTTAAATAGTATTTATTACTAATTAATTTTATCATTAGCCAATTAATGTTTGATTATCAATTAACAATTACACTATTGACAATTACGTTTTTTCCTTATTAAAAACAAAAGACTTCTAATCTAGGCTCACTGGCCTTAAAAAAAAAGGCTCACTGAATTAGTATTAATTAAAATTGTCTTTATTACTAATTAATTAATTATAGCATTAGTAGTTTCCAAAACCAAATATAGTTCTTTTTACATGTATTTTACGACAACCACAACAATTAATGTAAAATTAGATAATCTTTATTTTAGATGTAGAAACTACTTTACGTACAACTTGTTATTACTGTTTTTTGAACTAATTTACAAATGTTACCACAATGTGTTATCATATACTCATATAGGTAAACCATTATATTTTGACTAAAAGCACGTATGTTCTCATTGGTGTAATAAAGTTCTCCCTTTTACATCTTGTGTAATTTCCATCATCGAAGTTGTAATTACTTTCAGCGAACGCAATTTACCACAAACTACAACAATTGATGTAAAAATGATAATTTTTGTCCTAATTGTAGTAATTACTCCACTTACAACCTATTTACTAGTTTATGGACAATATAACAGGTATGAAAACAAATTTGTTGTCAGAGTGGTAAATCTTTATGTTTTTATCATTAATGAAATGATTACTTCAATGAGTATGCATTTTACCACAATCCATGGCAATTGATGTAAAAATGGTCATTTTTGTTCTATTTGTAGTAATTACTCCACCTAAACTAATGTACTAGTTTGTGGACAATTTAGCAAGTGTGACAACAAATTTGTTGTCAAAGTGGTAAATCTTTATGTTTTTATAATTAATGAAATGATTACTACAAAACTACACATTTTACCACAACCCACAACAATTAATGTAAAAGTTGTAACATTTGTTCTATTTGTAGTAATTACTTCAAAAACTATATCATTTACAAGATTATCAACCATTTTATAATTCTGACAACATTTATGTTGTGAACATGATAAAATTAATATTAGAGCAAAAAATATGTAAGTACTCAGTATTGTAAGGAGGTTCTCCGATCCATTTGATAAAAGTTATCCAACTATGATATTTACATCTTTGACCACTCAATTACAATAACCAGTTAACCACTATAAGTGTGGTCATGAGTAGTAATCTTAATTCTACTAGGTGTAATTTATTATTTTGACATTATTTATTACTTGTTTTTTAACAATATTACATATCAAGAAAAAATGTGTTGTTAATATAGTAAATTTTATTTTTTAAAATGACACATGCATGTCAACATTTAAGTGGGCAAGTGGGTAACTTATTAATGAGTTCAATAGGTCTCCACTACATTAATTTATTTAAAAAAAAATAAGGGTATGACATACATCAAGGTATCCTAGATGACCCCTACATGAAATTTTCCTATACAATTTATTGATTCTTCATATATAGAGAACTTTCAGAAGAATTTTTGAACTTTATTGCCAAGAACTAGAGGGGTATATAAGAGTCTTGTATGCTTTCTCTGTGGGATGGTAACTATCCCAGAATATGTATTTTGAGGGATCGCTGCAAGTGCCCAGAGAGTATTTATTACAAAGAATGTTGACCTCAATATTTCCTGTTCCACAGCATCCTTTATTCACCACTTGAAATCCTGAATCCATATATACATAGGGTGCGGCTATTGCCATCCTACCATTTTCTTAGTTCACCCTACAAACATTTGAATTATTGAAAGACTATATTAGCCAAGTGCAAAATGACTAATAAGTACACTAATTTTCTAAAATTCAAATATGTAGGGAAAAATAAATATATAAGTAATTAATTAAATACAAAGACTATAAGTAATTAATTAAATACAAAGACTATAAGTAATTAATTAAATACAAAGACTACTTAATTTTTAATTTGATAACATCAATCTTTATCTTCTCCACCCAAATTTGAATTTATTACTATTTTTTTGTCTTTTTGTTGCATCCTTATCGTTTAATCCATTACTAGCCCCTTAACATGTGCTCTGCACATGTCAATTGGCTTTTATTTTTTATTTTTTTTTAAATTAAAAAAGTTACAATAATTTCTCTCATAATTTCAGGGAAGCTTCTCATTTTTTCATGAGAGATATTGCAATTTTTTCAAATATAATATACTCTATTGACTATCTTATCCTCATATAGAAATAATTTATTTATTAATATTTATATTATGTGAGGGCATATACGGTACTTCAAAAATTTAACCATTCACTCAAGAATTGGCTTAATTATATAAGAACCATGTGCTCTGCACATGTCAATTGGCTTTTATTTTTTATTTTTTTTAAATTAAAAAAGTTACAACAATTTCTCTCATAATTTCAGGGAAGCTTCTCATTTTTTCATGAGAGATATTGCAATTTTTTCAAATATAATATACTCTATTGACTATCTTATCCTCATATAGAAATAATTTATTTATTAATATTTATATTATGTGAGGGCATATATGGTACTTCAAAAATTTAACCATTCACTTAAGAATTGGCTTAATTATATAAGATTCAATTCACAAAACCATTACTTTTAACTTCATCAAAATCTTTGCAATGAGAAATTTTATTCACACATTGCTAAATTATAGATACACATCTCTTACTTAATACACAACCTATTAACTTTTTTATTTTAATATTTTACTAGAAATACAACCCCAAACTTCCTAAACTATCCTCATTCACAATACACAATATCTTTTCATTAAATACATATCCTTTTTTTTTTTTTTGCTGAAATAAATTGAGATAAATATTTGGTAAGAGACTACCTATTTTTTTTCTTATACAAGAGAGATTAACTATTGCATTGCTGCAGTTGAAAAGGAAAAAAAAAAAAAGCGAGACCCAAAGAATGACATATTACACTAGCATCATCAAATCCTCAATGGCTCAATGTGAGAGTTTCGGTAAATCACATGGTCATCACTAAAGTTGATACAATGGCACCCAAAGAATGTTTTAATTGTTTTTCACTTGTTGGGTTGGACTTACTCAAATGCCAATGGGGAATTGCTTGTCATTGAGGACTTGATCAAGACAATATTCATATGCCAATTGTTGAGATTTATGAACTATTGATGATGAAATTGGAGCGAAACAAAAAAATACATCACAAGAGTTCTTGAGGAATTTTTCAACGGTTTTCACTTGCTCTTGTTTATTCATATCATTTGGACAGTTAATACATTTTTGAAACTAGATTGATAAGAAGGCTCAATTCCATGCATGCTAAATTATTGAGAATCAAATTCATGATATACATCTGCGGTAGACTTGGAAACAAAAAAAAACTACATATATTTCTTAATTCCAACTATGTTTCTTTATTGTTAATATAAATATCTCTTTTGGTAATTTAACTTACCCATAAAATGTGATGTTGGGTGTGTGAAAAAAGGGATGCGTATTTAGAATTTAGAGGTGTGTAAATAAAATTTCTCTATTTTTTGTGAACACCGAAAGTAAAAATTTAAAGGGAGCTTCTATTTGTACATCCAAAATTGGTATTTGAACCTCTTTATTTTTTCAAGAGATAGTTGATGTTGTCAACTCATGTCAAATTACCAATAAAGACACAAAAGAGAAAGAAATTTTTTTTAAAAAATGTTTTTTCCCTTTTAGAGGTATGTGTTTGGCTCCAAAACCAGTTGGTGTGCAAACTGTCTCTTTTGAGCGTGTGCGCAGGCGTGCCAGCACCGTGGGGTGCAGTCGTCGGGGGAGTCCCTTGACCTGACTTCTTCTTCAAGCGTTGTGGACGAGGAGAGCACCAACCTCGCCACAGGGTTCTTCTCTAGCCTTTCGGGAAAGGACTTTTGCCTTACGGATAAGGACTTTGGATGTGATCTCTTCGATCACCAAATCGATACTCAACGTTGTAGGTTGAGCAGAGCAATCACTGGGAAGTTCTGAGAAAACACGGGGTTTGCTAAAGCGTATCTTTAGCTTCGTTGGGTTGCGAGGGCGTTACCCTTGCTTCGCTGGTGGGATCTGTGGCAGTAGCACTGACAGTCGGCTCGGAGAGACTAGGACTGAGAGTACGGTCACCGGGTTTTAACAGGGTTGAAGGTTTGCTCCGGGGAGGCTTTGTAATCGCTGGGATTGATTGATTCGAGAGAGCTCCTTATTTTTCCTCTTAACCCTGTATTTATACACCTAGGGTTTCGACTGCTCCTTGCTTTAGAATGATCATTAATTGAAGTTTCCTATTCAATCTCTGCTACTCGATCCCAATAAGGTTTCGTTTTCCTTATGGACCACTGAATGGGTGAAGTTATAACCCAAACCCAAGTAGCTAGGCTTATTTTTGGGCCACATGTATTGGCTCGCTGGCTCCAATCCACCAAAGAATCATGCCAAAAATACTTTTGGGCTCAAACATTACCCCCCAGGCCTCGAAATCAGGCCCACGAAGATGTAACTAATTGAAGGGGACTAAAATGACGCGCCGGTCGCTTGAAACGATGTCATTAATGAAGGTCGCGTCCTTTCGTTTGCAAAACGTCTTTCTGTCGTATCGTTTCCCTCACAAAATTCCTTATTTAAACCCACGGCCGCATAAGGCTCGTCACATCAGAAACCCTTTCAGTCTCTTAAACCCAGAAAAACCCATTTCCTCAAACATCTCCTTCGCAAAAACCCAGAAATGGCTCCCCCGAAGAAGAGAGTCATCGATCAAGAGGAATAATTGAACGAAAAAGTTGCCCATACTTGGGGAACCAACATCGGTACCCGCATTCATCTCCACACATCTATCCATCGGCCCTTACTCCTTCGATTCTCTGACCATCACACCGGACTGGGGCCAGCGCCACAAGACGCTATTCAAGCCGACGCTATCGCTTTCTATGGCCTACCCTTCCGTCGGCCCATTCCAGTCCTCCGAAGGACTCCTGGAGATTTCAGTAGTTGGGGTGCCCATGATCGGAGTAATATTTTCTATGTTTTTAGTATCATTTTCCCTACATTTTACTTAGTTATCCCTTTAACAATGTCATTTCTAACTTACTTTGTTGTATTTAGGTAGAAATGAACTACAAAAGCAGGAAATGAGCTAAAAAGATGCAGAAATGAGGAAATGGAGTTTTCCTGGTCCAACTAGGAATCCCAATCAACGCAGGAATCCTGATGAGGCTAGGAAACCTGAAGGCATTAGGAGATCACATGGCTTGAAGATATTATGGGAGATATTATGAGAGATTAATTCTGATTTTTGCATGGGAAATTATGGAGATAATGTGAAAATCAAGGAGATTACGTTGAGAAAATGAAGGGAGAGTTTCAAGGGATTGTGCAACAAGAAAAGGCTCAAAACAAGTCCAGATTCATTCCTTAATTCCCTCAAGATATGTTGGCTGAAATTAGAGATTAAAATCTGCAATTTTAATGTGAAAATCAAGAGAAAATCAAGGAGAGAACATTAAGGATAAAGCCATGGAGAGATTTAAGGGAGAAAAGGTCCAAAATGAGTCCAAATACATTGTCTGGGTTCATGCCAAGATATTTGGCCAAAAATTGTGAATAAAATCATATTAAATCATGGGAAAATCAGCAACAAAATATTAGGGATTGATTTTGGAGCTTTTTAATTGGTTGGATGACATAGCAGAGCTGACGTGGCGTTATCTGATTGGTTAATGCTGTGTGGATCAATCTTGAAGACTTGGAGATTAAGTTGTCATCCTCCTATAAATAGGAGCATCAACAACGACCATTAGACACATTCTCTCATTCAAAATATCATCAAACCCTGAATCAAATGAGCAATCCTCCCCTTTTCTCTCTCAAAATTTCATCATCCTCTCTTCAAGTCAAGAAGCCGTGATCAAGCTCCATCAACATCTCCTGTCCGTGGTCCTCATCTTGCCTCCACCACCTTTGAAGATTTCTTGCATTCTTGAGATCTTCAAAAGTGTAACCATGTCCTTTTCTAGTTTAATTTCGGTTTTCTTTTCTTGTAATTCAAAACAGATTTTTGTTTTGTTATTTTGGATGTTTCGAATTCTTGTTAGATTAAAGTTTGGATGTTAAAGATTGATTTCCAATAACCATGAAGCATGTTTTGTTTTAGGTTTTTCAGATTATAATTTTCAGTTTCATATGTGTCATGATTGTTTGTTGATTTTGTGCTTCAATCCCACCTTTTATGTGATTATGTTCTTTGGTGCGCAACTTAGAATTATAAGCATGTAATTGCATCCAAATTAAGATATGCTAGCGTTCTAGATCTTAATTGCTAAGTGGAAAACCTATAATTCCTTAGGTAAATCAACAATGAGCTTTGCATGATAAGATTAGCGTTCTAACTTGTCGTCTTTGCTTAAATCAATCAAACTTCCACATGTTCTTAATGCGTTAATTGTGTTTTGTTGGGGAATTGATCACTCACTAGCTTTGCATGATTAATAGGGTTAATTATGGTGCGTTCATCTAGTTAATCTAATTAAGGGAAGTAATAAGAACTTATGCATGCGTTCATGGTTTATTCTTGATTGATTTCTTTCTATGATATGTTTGATTCGAAATTATGTTTGATAATTTGCTTAATGTGTTAATGGTTGTTAATTATATCTCCACTTCCTCCATTCATCTACTTCTACTTTGATTCAGATTTGTTTGATGACTTGTATAATATTTAGTAGTTAGATTTAGATACAAACTTTCGAAATACCCTCTTCATTCTTTGTAATTTTCGTAGTTATTGTATTTCTATAATTAATATTCTTTTCTTGACGTATAAATGACAGGAGCACCCTCAATCCCCGGATAGAACGATCCCTACTTGCTATATACTAACAACTGTCAACAGGGTTAATTTTGAGAACTCATTTCGAGCTCATCACCCATAACCATCGAGCCAAAATAGGACATTGGCCGTCCTCCATCAGCCCAGCAGAACTTTCTTGGTATCGCGAAACACGGGCGCGAGATCTGGCTCGCTGGAACGCAGCAGGTATCACACACACTATCGATCTATGTTTCCATCTTCCACGCGGTGGCAATCGTTCGGCGCTCGCTGCCTTTCTTTGTTTCTGGAATACCGCCACAAACACTTTTGATTTTAGATTTGGTCAAATGAGTATTACCCTACTGGATATTCTTGCCATCACCGGCTTGCCCATCGATGGCGAACCCTATTTGCATGGTCAATTCGATTCCGTCACCTTCACCTCGACCATGGCCCAACATGGTCGCAGCGCTCACAGCAGCTTCTACCCACGGTGGTTGGCATATTACAGTCGGGAGCACAATGCGACTGGCGGAATCGCTTTCTTGGAATACTGGCTCTGCAAGTTCATTTTCTGCACTTCCTCTTGCAAGCCCACTAGTACTTGGACTCTTCTGACGACGGCCCTCTACAACGGCCACAACGTCGGGCTCGAGCAACGGGTGCTAGGAGCCCTTTATCGTACTTTATATCAGGCCACTATGCATCCCTTTGAGACTAGCATATTTATTGGTATATCTTAGACAATTGCGTTGAGATTGAATCATTTAGAGAGTAAGTGACCGCTTTTTTGTTGTTTATTTTTTTGCTTCTTTCATTTATTTAAGGGTTAGGATCTGTGGCACTTCAATTAGTTTGTATTTAAATATGTAGATTTTTAAAACATATATGAACTTTATATCCAATAGAACTTTAATTAAAGAAGATGCCATAGTTCCTGACCTTTTTCATTGCATTGATCACTTTATTATAATTATTTCTTTTGGGTCATGTAGTGAGCATAAAGTACTGTTGAAAAGGGAGAGTCTCAACCAATTGGAAGAAAGGCATAGGACAAGTTTTCCAAGTTGGTTTAAGGGTCGTGTCAAAGTATTGTATGATCAGAAATCTGCATTGGTGAATGAAAGTTCTATGCATTGGCACAAGGTCCAACTCGACGATGTGTCCAACATACTGGATGTATTGTGAATGGTGTTCGATGGCGAATCAAACAGATTGATCAGACTAAGACAACCCAAAATAGTGGAGTTATGACAATGGGGTCACATGAAGGAGAAGCCTGTACTTACATTGGCATGTTGCTCAGTGTTTTTAAAGTCCAATTTCAATTAGGCTTTAAGGTTATTCTTTTCAATTGTGAGTGGTATAATACAGGGAACAAGAACAATAGAGTGAAGAAAGATTATCATCTCTTGTCAGTTAATATAAATAGTCGATGGTACAAGAACGATCCATATGTGCTGGCAATTGAAGCAGATCAAGTCTTTTATCTCGATGACCCAAAGTTGGGTCATCCATGGAAAGTTGTTCAAAGGATTCAACCTAGACATGTGTGGGATGTGCCAGAGAAAGAAGATAATGAAGATGACAATAACATTGACAACAATGGTGATGAGAATACTGATGATGATAGTGACACTAACATGGAATGGGAAGTCCAGATGGAGGATGATGAAATTGAAACATCGTTAGTTAGAGATGATGGTGAGCCTGAAACTATAATCTTAGACGATTCCAATAGGTCATTGCTAATTGACACAGAGAATGACAATGATTTCATAAATGATGATGCTGACGTTATGGAGGATGATGAACTATCATCAAATGAAAATGAAGATATAGTTGGTAGTGAGGCAGATAGTGATTTAGAATAATGGTAGTGGTCAATTAGTCTAGGTAATATCTCAGTTGAAGTTCAATGAAATATACATGTTATTTTTTATAATGTATTCTATGTATGATTAGTGCACTGCTTGTACTTATTTTTCTTTAGGCTAAGGAAACTGTTTTATTTGTAATTGAGCTAAAGGTAATTGACATATTGCAGATGGCTCAAGGGAGAGGGAAGCGGATAAGGAAGGTTCAAAAAGTGCCCCCACCTCAACAGCCAGCTACAACAACTATGGCTAATAATGTGTCAGCTAGACCTACTGTGCGTGAGAATGTGCCAGCAACGCCAACTATGACAGATAATGCGTTTGCTCCCCCTACTGTGCGTGAAAATGTGCCAGCAACAACTACTGTTCATGCTCATGTCAGTCATTTACGAGCAAGAGCTAACACGCCACCAAGAGCTAATTTGCCACCACAAACCAACGTGCCACTACCAGCTAACGTGGCTCCATCAATTCATCAACTGCCTACCCAACAAGGTAAATCGATCGTATTTGTCTTGGATTTTTCTATTTCTTCCTATTTTTCTTTGTTTTTTTTCCCAAAGCAAATTAAGTTAGGCATATAGGATAGGTAAATATATATAATTGGCTTTTGTTTGCAGAAATCCCTTTTGTGGGCATTGGAATGAAAAGGAAGCGTGGTAAATCCTGTGGTAAAGCTCTTCAGGAGCTTATAAAGGCTAATGGTGGACCTCTGCGTGTTGACTTTCATCCGACCATTCATGTCCCTTCTGATGACACAATTTCTAAAATGTTTACTTCTGAGATAGGAATTACTATTCGGGGTGGGGCACCAGTATGCAAATATGGCTGGTCTGATATTGATGAAGAAGATGATAAGAGGTTGCTAAGAGAGGAATTGCGGGTGAGTTTATCCTAAATGAGGTGGATTTGTTCTTTGTTTTAAATAAATAATTATTTAATAACAATTCTAATAAGTATACGTGTACCTAAGTAAATGTAAATTTTATGTACCTAACAATTCTTAATCAGGTGTTCTTTATGGTGGACTTAACTGATCCAGCTGTTGTTGCATATGTGGATTCCAAAATGTCTACTGCCTACTCCCAATTCAAGACTCGACTAAAGAAGGAATGGAAAGCATTTGGCTCACCTGAGCTAGGAAGAGCAAACTTGCCTAGTGCAGATTTATGGAATGGGAGACCTGTCTCACATTGGCACTGGCTTTGTGACAACATATACACCAACCAGTCTTGCATTGTACGGATTCATGAATTTCTTTGGTTTTATTATTCAATTATTCGAACTGAACTTTTATAGATTTGATTGGTAATTATTTGCATAATAAAGGAGATTGCGGAAAAGAATTCTGCTAACAGGTATATGCAACAACATACTCACAGAGCTGGTGCACGGCCATACGTGCAACATGCTTTGGTGGCCTCTAAGGTAAACATGAATTAGTTTCAAGTTCAAAAACCACTCTTAAATGTTCAGTTAACTGATTATTAATATATATATATATATATATGTGTGTGTGTGTGTTTGTGTGTGTATTTGTTTAATGGAGGGTGGGAAGGAGTTGTCACTCATACAGAATTGGGGAGAGAAACACAAGGATAATAATCATGAATGGATCAATGAGGCTGCCAAGAACAAATATGTAAGTCACTTAACTCAATTTAGGTTGTGTATACTGCATTAAGATTGTGTTGGTGATGATCTCAGCCCTCCACTCCTTTTGGCCTTTAAATTAAGCTCATTAATCTCTTACTAGATCGCTGTTTGTGACTCTAATCAATTTCCCGAGTTTGAGACTTTGTATTCGCCTTGACTGCGGGTATATTATCATTTAATGGTTGTATTGTGTTAGGATTGTTGCATCAATTATTGCTGTGCTTGATTTGGATATCTACAACTGGGGTTCGTTACATCAATATGAAATTTATTCATTTTAATTTCTTCAATTGGAGTGTTAGCTCAGTACGATTTGGATTTGTATATATGCGTTTGTTTGATTTGGATTTTGAAAGATTGTTCTTTTTGCTACTGATATAAATGGGTTTGTTTGATTTGGATTTTGATTCCTTCATAACTTATGTGCGCAATAAGGTTGAGAGATGTTGATGAAGCAAAGACATTGTTCTCTTTGCTACTCACAATCTCCAGAAGTAAAACTCTGAAGCTGTAAACATGTGGTTCCTATGCTTAATCATTATGTATTTTCATGTTACAGGGCAATTGATTGCTTTTTGACTCTACATGACACCATGATATTATCATCTATGGAAAGAATGTTTAATTGCTTGCTAAATTATCAAGAGGGAAAGAAACAGAATGAATCATTTAATGTACTAATGTGACGATGTTCTGTATGGTTATTTGAAGTAGGGAGATAGTTTGTGGCTGTTTACACCAATTGCATATATTCTATTGCAAACTCTCTCTTTCTTTGTTAACTTTGTAAGAAAAGAAATAGAAATACGTTTCCTGCTCAGAATCTCAAACTTGCTACTGCTCAGTTTAATCTTTTGAGGTATAGTTGGTAAATCTGGAACTTTTCTTTGAAATAGATATTGTGCTTGATTTAATGTATGCAATTAGGCTTGCAAATTGTGTGCTATTGCTTTGTGTATTTCTCCTATTTCAAGTCTTTAATGAAGTCAGTGCTTGCAAATCACTGCTGGTTATGTAAATATTTGTACAACAAATGTATAAAGTTTAGCAAGTGAACAAACCCGCGGCATCGCGCGGGAGGCATTACCTAGTTAATTCTGTTTGTGTAGGAGAAGATGGAGGCTGAGAAGAATGCCCTTTTACAGAAGTTGTACCAAGAGGCACCCGAGGGTACTGCGCATGATTCTATCAAACTGACTTTGGAAGCTGAGTACCCAATAATGGCTAAGGAGCTTGGGAGGAAGGGTAGGATGATCCATGGCATTGGTAACATCCCTCACATACGTTCTAACATACGTAGAGTATCTGCATGGGGTGGCAACAATTCTGAGGTAGCTGAACTGCGTGATCTTATCGACCAACTTACCTTTAACATGCTCAGTATGAAGGAACAAAATGGACTATTGAAGGCTCAAGTGGAATGTTTATTGCGGCAATCTCCTGGGCAGATGAGTGAGGATGACTTCCCCCATCCTAGCACCAACTTCTAAGACTTTGCTTGAGTAGTTTGGGTGAGCATTTGCTAGACTTTTGGTCTGATGTCCCTTTTTGTGCAATTATAGCTTTTTACCTTGATTATGGTACTGTCTAGCAATACTCAAGCAAATCCAATGTGTCCCTTTTGAGTAATGCAAGCAGACACATAACTAGTATATTAGAACTTTGGTGGATTTACTTGAGTTTTGACCTTGTGCCTCACTCAGCTCAAAGTCTCAACACATATAGGACATCTAATTAGATTAGTGCAGCTAATGTAGGCTGAGTAGCTTCTAACTTTTGATGTACAAATGAACAAGTTGATTATATATGAAGCAGTTATTTAATGTGAAATATGAAGAATTTCTTTTATATTCAGTGTATTTTTTTTAATTTGCTGGAAAATCAATTTATATTTAATTAGAAAAAAAAAAACAATAATTATTCAAGGAATGGAAGTTCTCAAATTCCTTGCAATAGCATACGCAAAAGCAAATGCAAAGACCAACATGCAAAGAAATTTCCTTGCATTTGATATTTGCACATTCATACTTTTACAAAAATGTAAGGAAATTTCCTGGTATATTAGTCCTTGCATTTGGGAAAATAGTGAAAATTCCTTGTATATAGTTTAATGCAAAGACTGATATGCAAGGAATTATCCTTACATATGGTCAGTAATGTGGATCCCAAATTGTAAAATGCAAGGACAAATTCCTTGCAAATGATTTTCCAAATGCAAGGAATTTTCAAGTTGTTGTATTTGCTCTTTTGCAAGGGCCTCTTTGCAAGGACTCAAATGCAAGGAATATTCCTTGCATTTGGGTAAATGCAACAAATTTTCGGTTTTTTACAAGGAAAAAATTCCTTGCAAAAGACCATTTTTCTTGTAGTGATTCAAACCCAGTAAATCCCCCATCATAACCTCCAAACATATCACACTGAAGAGAATGATATTAAATGGCAGACATCTCATACTCAATAACACCACACCATATTTAATACTTTAGATAACATTAACGAGTTGACTTAATTTTCATAACATTATACTCTCATTTTTTTTTTACTTAGCTACAACAATGGTAGCACATTCCATTTAAAAGTTCCTATTAATTCCAATGCAAAACAGAAGCAAAAGCTAAAGCAAACACTCATTTGACATGATTTGAACCAAAGGATAAGAACCATAGGTGGGTGGGTGTACCCAAAATCAGTAAGCACGTTCTAAGTGGATAAGACATAAAACAAAAACAATGAACAAGCATGCGAATAGTAATATTAGGCTTTGATAAATATATTACCTTTTGCAGGTACAATGAAAGTAAGTTTCTGCCCGGGTGAGAAACCACCCAACATTGAAATCTGTCCAATAGTAAATTCTAAGAGAAAAAAGTAAATAAAAATCACAATGCCACTGAAACAATGATAGATCCAGCAAAAGCTAATTGAAAAGAAAAAATACTCCCCTTTTCAATGAGTACTGAGTCTTCCTTAGCTGCAATCTTCAACTCTTCATCTTCTATCTACAAATGACTCAACAAACAAGAAACAATATTGTGAAATGTAGTTTTACACCTAATCAAGTGTCATTTATGGTAAACAAATAGAAAACTGATGACACCGACCTTCAATAATTCAGTGAAATACATCATTGTTTCATCCAAGATTGAGTAGCAAAGAAAGTTATTGACTGTAGATCAAAAGATGAAGAAATTAGACTGAGCCTTATGTTAACTTGTCATTGGCAACTAAACAAGAATGTACATTGAAATGGGATGAGTTTATGAAAAAGTTTTATAATGGATTAGACTGAGCTATGGATAAGACAAAGTTGAATCCTTAACATAAAAATTGGAGGACTATTTAGCTATACCCTAATTCAAGTTTAGCAAGGCTGCATTTTTTTAGTTTGAAACTTCTGGCAACTTATAATAGCTCCAACCCTAAGCCCCAAATTCCAACTTTTCTCAAATCATGTATTGTGTGCCCTAAATTACCATGTATTCAAGAAAGAAACCAGATATATTCAAGACATAAGCAAACTCAGTACAAATCAGGTGATTAGAAAACTATATTCTTAAGTACTGAGGCATACAATTTTCTCCTTGTCCAGAAATGTAGTTTTCTTCCAGTGACTTGAAACAACGTCGTCGCTCCTCAACACCACAGTTGATTCGAAACCCTAAATCTTCCCCCAAATGCTCGCACTCAATTACTATGGAAAGGATGAAGTGAAAAGTAAAATAAAATCAAAGACTATGAAACAAAGATTGACTTATTGGTGGATTCATTGGGTTCGAATCCATCTCTTACCATCGAAGGCCAGCCGTAGAGAGAAAGCCAACGGTTATAAGTGGTCTATAGTGAGAGAAAGGTGAGCTCCGGTATAGGTAGCGAACAAACAGCCATTGCAAGAAAGGGTTCGAGAACTTTGTCAAACCCTAATCCCCAAATTTCATGGCCAGGGAGAGAGAGTAATTGGGGATGATGAAGAAGAAAACAGAGTCTTTGTCTCCAGTGCGAGAGGAAAACTATTTAAAAAACAAAAACAAAAAAAAGGAAAACTGACTATTAAGAAAAATAGGTTATTTTTTTTAAGAAAAACGGAGATAGAGGGGAAAGGGTTGTAAGTTGGACTTTGGAGGACACGTGGCATGTAAATGGATAGTCTAGCAGAGGATTCTCATTCACATTGAGGTGTTTTGTTTTTTTATTTTTATTTTTGAAAAAGTTTTGCACAGACGTTTTGTTATTCATAATTTTAATTAATAAAATATTAACACTTATAAAAGTTAATAGGGCCCACTATATCAATTGAGACGGATACTACTGTCTCTATCATTATTTGAGACGTTCTAACTAATTCTGTCACTATTATATATTAATTATTAGAGACCCGGTTTGTTTATTCCGTCACCAGGCTCTGTCTCTAAAGCCTACTTTTGGAGTAGTGACGTGAGATAGAAGTTGTTTTCATTTAAGTGGTCCAAGTTTATACCTGATAGAAAATTCAACCTGAATTGACCATGAGACCTGTATAGGCCGGAATATCATGGTGAGGTCTCCTCAGAGAGTCAGTGGTGTAGAGAAATAAGTATTCGCAGTGTCATCGCTTCCTATGCACATTATGTATATGCTTTTCGACACTATGGTAGCTGTTCTTTCCGGCCCAACTACTGCATTTATCTTGCT
The DNA here is from genome assembly GCA_024704745.1 of Rosa lucieae. NCBI lineage: Eukaryota > Viridiplantae > Streptophyta > Magnoliopsida > Rosales > Rosaceae > Rosa > Rosa lucieae. The sequence continues at coordinate 9,735,666 of CM045493.1, forward strand.
TATGTACTCTTTGAACAAGTCTAACTGATCGGATAATGATAACACATTCTGATAGAGAAATAGAGTTAAAGCGGAGGCAATGTAAGAAGAGCAGGAGGGAAGACAGATGTACACCTAACGCATTTTACTTACCACTATTTGGGGTGTCAGTGGATCATAGCCTGAACCACCTGAGGCAAAACTTACACCAGTAAGTAGATCTTGAATCTGTAGCTTCGGGTCCAGGTAAGCTGGCAATGTGTTCTTGATTCCAAGTTCTTCAGCTGAATTTTTTTTTTTTTAATGTTTTTTCAGTTGTTGATTGAGCAAGTAGCTAGAAAAATCCAGTTTCCGCCTTTTTTTTTTTTTTTGTTCTTCTTGTTAACCAAAAGCAATATATAGTACGCAGTAGTGTGAATTAAGTAATAATGCAGAAACATCTTATAATCTACAACATTAAAACCTTATTTAGATTTATTACCTATAAAACCCGAGGGGACTTTTCCATTACTAAACCGTCCGGTAGGCTTTTTTCCTATGTAGTCCCGCCCATAAGGTTGGAAATTGCACTTGACTATAGTCGATCTTGACATAGTTGTTGCCAGGATCAACTATCGAATCTCCAAAAACAATAAGTGCAGGAACTGTTTCGTTCTTTGGTAGTATTACAGCAGCATCAGCATTATGGTGGATGAATGCAACTATAATGACTGAAAAACTTGGAAAAATGAAGACGAATTAGGAAGAAATTCTTGGCGGGATAGAAAATTCATTATCTTAAATTAGTACTATATTCTCACTGCTTTTCAGGTTTCTGGATCTAGCTTACTAGACATCCATATATAAATTGATGCGTATCTACCTTGCCTAAAAACAGAAGCTAAGAGTTAGGTTAGGTTATTTATTATGGGGCAATAATATGATATACAGTGCATTAGTTGTTAGATAATAGTTTGGTTTATAATTTAATGTAGCTTTTGATCATTGCTAATCGTACGTTGCATGTACGTTATGTTATGTGCCCCTGTTGATATGATCGACGTGACATATATCAATTTCAATCATATCTGTAGTACTGGAATACTGGATCTTACTTAGTGACAAAAGAAGCAGGGGCGGACCCATTCCAAGGCCTGAAGGGGTCCAGACCCCCCCTAGATGTTTTGGTAAATCTTAATTAACTAGCTAATTAGGCTTTGAAATTTTTAAAACTGAGCTTAATTCAAGCATTGGACCCCCCCCCCCCCCCCTCTGTCCCAAAAATTTCTCATAAATCATAACTAATCAAAGTTCAAAACAGAAATCAATAATATTAAGAAACTAAATTAGTTAGTTTACTAATTACTTAACTATTTATTTGGTAAATTATATACTTTATTATTCACCCAACAATAAGATTTATTACTGTACCCAAAAAATAATTATACTATCTTTTGTCAATTAAGACAAATGAAGTCTGATATGCATGACTAATTTTTGGATAAATTATAAGGGAATTAATTTTCTAAGAAAAAACGTAAATTACTAAATGAATAATAGTTATAATGTGCATTAGTCTATATACAACAGGGATCCGAGCAAACATTTTAGAAAGTTTCTGTGCAAACACATCTGACAATATTTCTTCTAATATTTTTCAAGTATTTTTTTTCAAAAATAAAAATATACGTAACGGCTTGGACCCCCCCAAGATTTAAATCCTGGTTCCGCCTCTGAAAAGAAGATGAACAAAATCAAATAGTACTGCAATATCAAATAGTCTTTGCTTCTTGCATTGCTTGTTGCAGATGAACATAATTGCTGATCGAAGCAGGCAAACCCGAAAAACCAGCTTACGGTTTCGATTTGTTTTGAGTTTGTTACTTAAAGTCTTAGTTAAATTGGATTGAATTGCAGTATGGATTTCTGTAGCTGCTTTTGACAATCATTGTTAACAAATCTTGAAACAAGAATGAATCTGCAAATGTCATGGTAATTAATTTCATTTCAATCATTAACTATTCTCTGGGACATTTTGGGGCCAGCTCTAAAATCTGGATAGGGCCAGCTCTAAAATCTGGATAGGGTATAGTAATGGGACATTAAATAGCCAACTACATATTTATGGTCACTTCCAGTGGCGGAACTGTGTTTCGGTCCGACGCCCCCCCCCCCCCCCCCCCCCCAAGCTTACTGTCAGATATATACTTATATGTGCATCGCTGTTAACCAATCTAAGGAAAAACCTCTGCCATTCATGAAGAGGCCCCCCCCTCCGGCCCTCCCACCCACCCACCAAAATCCACGTGATAATCAATTGATATATGAAAGTTTAATAAAACAATCACTAACAGTATTATTAATTAAAAACCAGGTTGCTTTTCTGGTTTTTTTGAAACCAGAGTTATTATCGATTTGTTTCAAATTTATTGTTTACTTATGAATTATATTGAATATGATTTTTAATTTATTTTTTGTGTAGGTTTTTTTTAATTCTTTTAATTTATGTCTCGGACCCTCCCCCTAATATTTAAATTCTGGTTCCACCTAACAAATATCCAATTCCATGTTCTTCAGCAGTACCATATATAGTACATCTTGCATCTGTTGATGATATTTCAAGCCAATTATAGTGATCATTCAGGCAAAAAGTATTCTTCTAAGTTTTAATGAAAGTCCTTGCTCTAATATTCAAAATTCTAAGTTTGATTTTTAGGGGAACTTCTGGAGGTGATATAAGGCAGCTAATTGCTGCGTTGGGTTTCAGAGACTGCCTCGATTCTTATTGTTTAGTTCAAACATTGATACTTATAGAGCAACATATTTGTATTTTTAGTGCAACTTTCAGGTAGTAAAATAGATGTAATTTGATCTCTACCTATAACAAGGCATGTTACATGACTTTAAACAAAAACAAAAAAAAAATGGCATTGTGACATATGACCTACAAATCATTATTGTTTCACAAAATACACCAGCATTTTTAATATAAGGAGTTATACATCGATTTCAATCACTTTCAATGAATACCTACATCAATGGGAATGCCAATGGCAGCTAAGACATGGGGACTAACTTGGTTTCAAGTAACTTGAAAAATGAATAGTACAAAATGCATACAATTTTGGTCGAATTTACTGATGGCAAAAACAGAGAAGTTTCTACTAAACTGAGCTCATCTAACTTTAATAGTACAACCTTGAGGACAGTAAAAAAGAAGAAGAAGAAGAAGAGAGAAACACACTAAAACTGGCACTTAATTTATTGAGAGAGACGAGGAGGGTGAGTAGTTTCAGAACAATTTGTGAATTTCCTTATCGAAAGCCATGGGGACAAGGGTCTTGTATGCCTTCTCAGTGGGATGGTAACTGTCCCAGAATATGTATTTCGATGGATCGCTGCAAGTGCCCAGAGAGAAACGAGTACAAAGAATGCTGACCTCTATGTTTCCAGTTCCGCAGCACCCTTTATTCACCACTTCAAATCCTGCACAATCCATAAACCATTGTGTTAAACGAGTAATGAATCTGCATTGTGGCCTTTAGGTTTTAGGGTCATTATCACTCTGGGCGAGATAGACACATTATTGTATACACTCAAGATTAGATTTAATTTTTCTTTCCTAGCTGCAAGGTGTACATTGCATATAATCATGTGCTGATCTCTCTCATAATATCTTCTCCTTGTGTATGGCTAAAGAATATGATCATCCTCTGAATTACTAGCAAGTAAAGTCCGGATAATAGTTGGGCCTCTAATAATATATTGGTCAAAGATAATGAAAATATATGATGATGATGATGATTGATTACCATATTTAGAAGGATTTTGGATGATGGAAACCAATGGATTATAGATATCAAAGTAGACAAACTTTGCTTCTGGAAGCTTCTTATTGAGGGACTCTAATAGGGAAGAGAGCTTGGAGTTGAAGAGGCTAGCTGCTCGATTGGCTTTGGCTGAACACCCTCTCTTTATGTCTCCACTCATTGTCCTCTGTGATGGCACACACCCAATTGCTGGTATACCTACTACTCCGATCTTTCTTGCTCCTACTCCATAAAGCCCCTGCAGTCCCAATCACCCACATTAACACGTAATAAAGCCTATTTTGGCACTTCCATTTTCTTCCCTTGCATATATAGTTGCACGGTATTCTTTTTTTAAAAAAAAAAAATTTTAAATAAAATTCAATTAATTTCTTTTTTTGTATGAATTTGAAATTGTGTGATACGATACAAGCAACGAGTGGATCGCATATAATGTCAATAGGAATATACAATACAAGAGGTCTTTCGACATCCAGTACACACTAGCTAGATGGGTTCATTAATTGGGAGTTCTGAATTCGGTTTTGCAAATTAATACCATTTTGATACATGAGCAAACCACTTCTTTGCTAAAAGATAGTAAATTAATTCATCATGTGGGTCTATGTTTACCTGAAAGAACTTTGAAGCTGAATTGGCCATGAGATCTGTATAGGCTGGAATATCGTAGTGAGGGCTCCTGAATGGTGTAGAGAGGTAAGTGTTTGCAATGTCATCACTTCCTATGCACACAACGTGTACTCCTTTTGACACTATAATTTCTCTTCTTTCCACCCCAACTGCTGCATCTATTTTGCTTTTGTACTCTTTGAACAACTCTAATTGATCTGATAATGATAACACATTCTGATAGAAAAAGAGTTAAAACGATGCAAGTATATGAAAAACACATGCTAGATTAAGTAAGTGTGGAAGAGTGAGATGTGTACCACTATTTTGGGAGTGAGGGGATCATAACCAGAACCACCAGAGGCAAAACTTACACCAGTAAGTAGGTCTTCAAGCTGCAGGTTCGGATCCAGATAAGCCGGTAAAATCTTCTTGATTCCAAGTTCTTCAGCTGAAATTTTGAGCAAGAATTAGTCTTTCGTTAAACAAGAGCGAATGGTATAATACTACTATAGCAATGCAGTAACATATAAGAACACGAAAAGAGTTCAAGTTGGATTACGTACCTATCAAGTCTGAGGGGACTCTTCCGTTGCTAAACCTTCCGGTAGGCACTCCTCCAGCGTAGTCCCTCCCATAAGGTTCAAAGTTGCATTTTACTATAGTGTTGACTTGGTTGTTGTTTCCGGGATCCACTATTGAATCTCCCCAAACAATCACTGCCGGAAACGTTACATTTTTTGGTAGTGTTAAAGCAGCAGCACTATGGTAGATGATGAATGTAACAATGATGACTGGAAAAAAGAGAGGAAGTTTTCGGGTGAGAAAATTCATCGTATCCAAGTGTACTCACTCTGCTGCTTTCGGTTATGGCAGTGGTCTTTTTAAGCAGCTCCACAATTGACCCTATATTTTCTCTTGGGCTCCATAACTATAATGTAGTAGTTGTTAGGTAAATTTGGTTTGGTGTAAATGTAATGATATGCATCTGTTACTTACTTTCAGATGCAGCACTGCAATACCAAATAGGCAAATAGTCCTGCTTGTTTTGGACGGCAAAATTAATAGGAGTATCTAAAGTTCTAAACCATGAAACCAGCATAGGGTTTTATTTTGTTTGATTCTCAATCTGTTAATTGGGTTTTAGTCAAGTAAATGGTTTGCCAGATTTGGAAAATTATGTCCATAACCCAGAAACAAGAAACTACTAGTGTCAGTGGTATATAATTTCTTGTCCATTAATATATCAATAATTGTCCTCAACCAACCATAAAAATCTACGTATAACTTTTTGAGAATAATGTAGCCACCTGCAATTTTTTCTACAACCAGAGTGATATGTCTACATCGATCTATTGATGATATTTCAACCCAATTTTAAGGTAATTGAAGTTAAAACGTAGATTTTTATGGTTGGTTGAGGACAATTAAAAGGATAAAAAGTCTAGGCAAAAAATTATTAGAATGCCTATATGAGAGAAGTCATAGAACACTCTTTTTAAAAGCACCAGAGGAGGTCTCTTATGAATGACTAGTGTGCTTCCCATTTTGTCTCTCTTCTGTTTTGGGTTTGTTCCACCGTTTCATCTCAGAGAGAGAGAGAGAGTGCGAAGGGATCCGGAACAGAGTCCGTAGATTTTTATCTATTGTCGACTTGTGAAGTGGTGCATTTTGCTTCCACTGTGCTTCCATTGCGGCGGAGTAGAGGATTGCGGCAGAGTCGAGGTTCGAGTAACCCCCTTCCCATACTGTGCCACACTGCCACTGTGTGTGTGTATACGGTCGAGGGGATTTGAATAAAGGAGGAAGCAAAGACTACTAATTGTTGGAAGTTTGTAAACCGCGTCTGCATGTTCAAGTCCTTAATTCCCCCAAGTGTTCGGGATGAAAAAGAAAAAGAGAGTAGATAAATAAAATGAGGAAGTTAAATCAGAAGCTAGAAGAACGCGAGAGACTTCCCCAAGTCTTTGGCCCAGATCAGGAGCCAGTGTCCTTTCAAAATTCCCCAATTTCATCTGAACTTAATTTATTTGCAAATTATACCTCGAGATTTCGGCTTCGTCCATTCATACCTGCGATATTCAAGGGCAATCATAAGTTTGAAAATTAGCCATCTCCACATGAACATGATTCACATTGGCATTGGACTCGACGACTTGCTATTACTGGAACGTAAATGGTTCTCCACTGACGCCGGTAAGGAGAGAAAATCGTGTCAAAATACGGCCATCCAATGAAAATACCAGTAAAATAAATCAATTTATGCTTCATGAGCAAAGAAGAGTAACAGTTGAAGAAAAATAGGTGTGATTAATTGATTATTTTGACTGTAATAGAGTCTTTAATTAGAATTTAATTTAAAATGCAAACTGTACGAAGACTTTTAAATCAAAAGCTTAGAACATCTCCAACAGTATAAGTTACTTTTTAGTTAAATTTAGTTTTAAAGTTGTAAAATATAGCTATTAATTTAGCAATATTGCTCTAGCAATAGTAGCTATTTGTAAGTGATAAACTATGTTTTATCGAATTATAAACTGACATGTGGACAAAATATGAGAGAGAAATCTAACTTTTACTTTAAGCTATTCTTGATTGTCTATTTTAACTAAAATTAAATTTAACTTAGCTATAAGCTATAGCTAGTCTGTTGGAGTTGAATTTTGCTTCAAAACTAGTTATATATAGCTAAAAATCGAATTTAGCTACTCTGTTAGAACCGTTTATACAACCTTTCAGATTTTTTTTTTTTATCAAAAAAGAACTTCATTAATAATGAACTGCTTATAACGAGTTTTAGGGGACATCTCTTACATAGAAATGGCTACTAGAATTCACACTGGAACTCTATAATGATTGACTCCAAACTTGCACTACAACTGTATGGCAAAGACAAAAAGCGCAGAAGCAGTGAATCCTTGACATCTCACCTCTCATCCAGCTAGTAAGAACTCTAAACTAGACGACTTACTTGCCTCAATACTAACTCACCAACCAGAATCCTCCTGACCAGCTTTACTTGACCAAGTCGACACTCGTTGTGACCTAAACTCGACCAAAAGGATTGCCAGACATTCAGACCTGGAACTAAAGAAAACCCAACACCATCACCACCCTATTATCAACACCGTTAATGCTCAACTGCTCCAAATCACCATCTCCTCAGACCTAAACCTTTTAGATTTTGATTTTCAATTTATGTTTATTTAAAATTTCCTCATTACACTAAGTTGGCAGGGTCAATTTGCTATAAAATTGGGCTATAAGATTGTTTGTTCAAATTTTATCCCTACATTTATGGGTTAGCTCGTGTAGTTGGAGCCCAAACAAACCAACCCCTGAATGCACAACCACCTCCTCCAAACCCACAAAAGATAAGCCCCAAGACCTTTCACTAAAAAAAGAGAAAAACTTAGTATCTGAGAGTGCCTTCAGACGAAATCGAACGGAAGACCTACGCACTAACGAAGAAACCTAATTTTTTTTTTTTGTTGCTAATTCTTAAAAACTTACGTAAATTTCACCAGTAAATTAGCCATTTCAGCCTTCAGGTTCAGAACTCTTATCAAAACACTAGTCTCTTCTATCTTCAGTTCTTCTCCAAGCCGACATGAATTCAGTGACCGCTGCCTGAAAATGTCACCGGAGCTCTTATCAGACTACTCTCTACTACTTCTCAAGTCTTCATCTTCCTGAGAGGAACTCACCCACAAAGTAACAAGGTAATCGTTTTTTTTCTGGGTTTCTTTCTCTTCCGTTTGTTTATCCAATAGTGGTGAATTTTTATAATGGGAATTTTTTTATTGTAAGTGATAGGTTATGTGCCAAATTAAGCCCAAGGGAAGCAAATGAAGTGCGCTCTGATTTCTTCTTTTTTGATATTTTTGGGTTGTTCTTAATTGTGGTTTTTTTTCTGTTTCTTTTTTATGTTTTGGGTTCATTTTCATGTCGTGAATGGTTGCTTGGGTTTTGGGCTTTGGATAACAAGGTGGTTGCTTTTCTGGGTTTAAGTGTGGTTTAGTGTTTCTTGGTCAGTTGGGTTTTTTCTAAGTTAGTTATGTAATGGGGAATACTGGTAGGACGCTGTAGCTAAGCTCAGTTGAGATGTGAGATTCCAATTTTTAAGAATAAATTTTCGAAAAAGAAGAAAGAAATAGAGGGTGTGAGCAGTGATTTTGGGGATCATGGGTTTGCAGCCGAGTTCAGTAATTTTGTTTGTGCTGCCCAGTCTGAGTTTGTTAATAAATCAATTATGCACTATTAAGTTTTATGTTAGACGTTTGGACAACAAGGCATGTTGGAGTTTTGGTTGTATTAGATTGTGCATCTTTTTTGCATAGGCGGTATGATCTTATGATGTTATGATATAATTTTATGAGTTGATTTTGAAGAACACTTACCTATCTGAAGTAGAATCCCAAGTTTTTACCATGAAAGTAGATAAGAAGCTTTTTAATTTTAGTGTTTTATGGGATTCCTTGGTTAATTCATGGGGTTTTCTCTGCTGTATTTGCAGATTATAGTTAAGCTCGTTCGATAGTATACATTCCAGTACGAATCTGAACCCGATGGATATTGTTGAATCTATACAAGATCTTCCAGTTCAGGATCCACCAGTGGAGGAGTTCTCCTCTGCTGATTTGACTTGGACCAAATTTGGCAGTTTCGAGAATCATGATGATGCAGCCCTCATTCCTTATGACCAAGTAGACGAATTTATAATCGGTGAATGCTCAAATTTAGAGTGTCCAACGCGATTTCATATTGAGAGGGGAAGAAAAAGAAAGAAGGGCTGCTTAAAGGAGTACGCTGATGATGAGTATTTGGAATATAAGCTGTGAGTAAATAACTTCTTAAACTTTTCTATCTTATTGCTCTTACATTTTCTGCTCTGAGGGACAACAGACTTCTTTTCAATATTATTTTAACTCTGCTTTGATAGTTTGAAACCTTTGAGTTTTTTGGCAACTCTGAAGCGTGATTCAGGATTTCATTCTTAATTAAGTTCTGAAAAAAATTATTTGTGTGTCTGTGTGTTTGTTTTGCTGTTTAAATTTGACTGTGTTGTTTTGTCTAATAAAACTCAAGCTTCTGATGACAGCATTAGTATTTAGTATCCTAAAGTTAATACTTAATACTGAGATATGGAATTGTTATAAACGAAAGCTTAGACCTGTTTATGGTAGAGAATCAGTCACAAATATAATACTGTCTAATAATTCATAAGCGGAATGACTGTTCAGATGGACATGGAATGATCTATTTCTAGCTTTAAGATTTCATCGCTACTGCTGTTTCATTAACTTGTGCACCTACAGTTATGAAATTGATTTTTCTTTCTCCTTGAAGGTATTGGTGTTCTTTTGGTCCTGAAAATTATGGGGAAGGTGGTGGTATTTTACCTAGCAGAAGATATCGACTCAACACCCGCAATCGCGCTGCTAGACCTCAATCTATGCGGGGCTGTACATGCAATTTTGTGGTGAAGCGTCTCTATGCACGTCCATCACTTGCACTACTTATCTATCATCAGAGGCGTCATGTGAACAAATCTGGTTTTGTTTGCCATGGCCCACTTGATGGAGATGCCATTGGCCCCGGAGCCAAGACAGTTCCATATATCTGTAATAAGATTCAACTACAAACAATGTCTATGATCTATCTGGGTGTTCCTGAAGAGAATATACTAGAAAAACACATTCAGGGGATTGAGCGATATTGTGCTTCAAATGCAAAAGTCAATAGCCTTGCTTCCCAGTATGTCCACAAACTTGGGATGATTATCCAAAGGTCTACCCATGAATTGGATCTTGATGATCAAGCCAGCATCCGCATGTGGGTTGAGCGCAATTAGAAATCCATATTCATTCATCAGGATACTTCAGAAACTGATTCTTTCATTCTGGGGATTCAGACAGAGTGGCAACTGCAACAATTGATACGTTTTGGCCATCGCAGTCTCATTGCAATTGATTCAACATTTGGCATAAAGAGACTTAAGGTAACATATCCATTATGCTGCTTGATTTGTTCCATATGGTGTTTCATAAACCAATTTTGTTCTTGGCTTTTTAGGATCCGCTGCCAGAAGTAATTGTCATAATGAACAAGTCAAACTCTTGTGTGTCTATCTTGGTGTAATTCTAACTTTTGTGCCGTCAGATTTTCAATAGTTACTGAGTCATGAATGTACAAGTCAGAATTTTTATATATCTATAGATCAAAGGATCTGCACTGAAATAATGGATATTTAACATGCGTGTTTGAAATGGCAGTATCCTGGGTAAGTTGTCAACATCATGTCGAATCTTCTTCAAATTATGTATTAACTTATCATTAATTTTTCTTGGTAACAGAAATGTGGCTTTCAACACTGAGAATTCTTCCGCTTGCAAGTCAGGAGGCATCTGGTGCTATTGAAGCATATCACGTGAAGTTGAAAGTGAAATTGTTTGATGATTCACATCTTGGAGCACTCCAAAGAGTTGATTGGTTAGTGCACAAACTGACAACTGAGCTGCACTCAGGCTACTGGCTCGACCGATATGCTGATGAATGTGATTCTTTTCAAAACGTCAAGGAAGAATATATTGCTTCAACATCGTGAAGAAAACCAGAGAGAATTGAAAAGAGAGAGAAAACTCAAAGAGATATTTTCATTCTTTCTTTATTCTTCAAAATCTGTTACAACTGATCGTTTATATATATATGTATATATATATATATATGTATATATATATATATATATATATGTATATATACACAAATATCTGTAACTTAATTCCTAAAGATTCGGAGAGAATCATTTACATAATTCTAGAAGGACTAACAGAATTGCTATGGTTTTCTAGAAGGAGCTATAACAGAGTGACTGAAGCTATGGATCACGTTTTCTTTGCCTTCATGAGGTGTGATCTGCTGTGACTGCAGCTTATGATCAATATCCCCCCTCAAGCTAAAGGGAGTAGCACGAACTGGAAGCTTGCCTTGTAAGAAATGGAACCAATCTTTGGAGAGTGACTTTGTGAAGATGTCAGCTGGTTGCTGAGTAGTGGACAGGTATGAAACATGTAGGAACTTGCTAAGGACCATTTCTCGGACATAATGGTAATCTATATCAATGTGCTTCGTTCTGTTATGATGGATTGGGTTCGAAGCAAGGGCAAGGGCACTAACATTATCGCACCAAATGCAGGGTGCCTTGGGCAAGGGAAAGTGATAATCCCGGAGAAGTTTGCATATCCAAATAACCTCAGCAGCAGTCTGAGCAAGAGCACGATATTCAGATTCAGTGGAGGAACGTGAGACAGAGTGTTGCTTCTTGGAAGACCAGGAGATGAGGTTTGGGCCAAGAAATATACAATAGCCACTGATGGAACGACGATCAACAGGGCAGCCAGCCCAGTCAGCATCAGAGTAGCCATGTAGGAGAAGATCTCCTTTTGAGAATTGAAGGCTCTGATGAATCGTGCCTTTGAGATAGCATAGAACTCGTTTTGCAGCTTGTAGGTGAATATCTTGAGGAGAATGCATGAATTGGCACAATTGACCAACAGCAAAAGAAATGTCTGGGCGTTTGCAAGTGAGATATTGAAGGGCCCCCACAAGGGGTCTGTATTCAGTGGGATTAACTAAAGGTGTGCCAGAAAGATCAAGTTTGGAGGAAGAAGAGGGAGTGGTGCAGGGTTTGGCGCCAATCATATCATATTTTTGCAAGATATCAAATGTGTACGTAGTTTGGGAGAGAAAAAGCTTGTCTTCTGTACGATGGACTTCAAGACCAAGAAAATAATAAACTGGTGTTGGAGGCTTGATACCATGAAGAAAACCAGAGAGAATTGAAAAGAGAGAGAAAACTCAAAGAGATATTTTCATTCTTTCTTTATTCTTCAAAATCTGTTACAACTGATCGTGTGTGTGTGTATATATATATATATATATACACACACACAAATATCTGTAACTTAATTCCTAAAGATTCGGAGAGAATCATTTACATAATTCTAGAAGGACTAACAGAATTGCTATGGTTTTCTAGAAGGAGCTATAACAGAGTGACTGAAGCTATGGATCACGTTTTCTTTGCCTTAATGAGGTGTGATCTGCTATGACTGCAGCTTATGATCAATACAGGGCACTGCAAATTCCTGATTCTGCTGTTACCTTGGATGATAAAAACCGTCTCTTTGCCAAGGTTTCAAGCCAGAAAGACAGTAGCATTGTACATCTAGTGTGGAATCCCGGATCAGAATTTTCCTTTTGTGACTGTGTGTGGTCGATGCAAGGAAACATTTGCAAGCATGTCATCAAAGTCAATATGATCTGTGAAAGTCATCAAGGTTATCAACCTTCCATGTCTGTCCAGTCATTCAAAGAGTTGCTTGTCAGCCTATCAAAGAAACCAATGGAGGATTCAATTTCACAAGATCTATCAATGGCCTGGACTATGCAAATGCTCGAGCAAATACGGAACCTTGTAGAAGTGACTAGAGCCGATGATATTGGCACCGTGGCAAACAATCTGCCACTGCAATGGGCGTCCAGAAAAGGCAGAACAGGTGTTGGAAAGCCATCAACTGCTCTTGCTCTTCCTTCTAGTAAAAGGAGTGCATCAAGGCAAAAGACCCGCAAGCGAAGAAGATTGTCAAGATTAACATAGTTTTCTTGCGTTGCAAGATTAGATACAAGGCAACTCTTTTTGTACAACTGTCTTTGATTCATATTCTTTATGAAAGAAGATAGAAAACACTGACATTTCAGCTGTGATAAGCTTTTGATATCCAATCCAACAGTGAAATTGTAGATAAACTTGGCAATGAGAGATTCGTATTAGGGGGTTAAATTTGCACACTCCATATTACAAACCACACACCCTTCTATTATTTTAATAATATTTTATCTAACATATCTTTTTACTTCCTAAAATGTCCTCAAGTCAGATTCCCCTTTTTGTTTTGTTTTTTTTTGGTCTTTTCTCTCTCTACAATTCAGTCAGCCTTTTCTCTCTCTACAATTCAGTCAGCATGCCTTCCACTACGACTGCTACCAAAACGACTACGCGGCCGTGAACCACTTTAATCTGGTGTGTCCATTGTGCCGCTGGAAGATTTGCAATGGCAACATCCACATACACGTGTTACTTGACACGGGTCTATCTGAGGACCTTCAGGCTTTTCAGCTTCCAACCCGCCCTCCCACTCCACCCTCTCTACCACAAAACTTCATTCCACTGCCGGAGGATCCCATCATTCCACCTAAGTTCTCGGGCTTTGAACCAAATGATGAACCCAACCCCATCCCTGAGTTCGCCGGCTTTGAAATAGGGGACGAAGCCAACCCCAACCCCAATCCCAATCCGGTTCAAGAACCCAACCCGAACCTGCAGCCTCAACAACCAATACCCGCCCAACAAGCCAACTCGGCCCAAGAATCCGACTTCCCTCACCCGGCGACCTCCACCCTTCTTCGATGGAGACCAGTGCGAAGAAATAGATACTCTGACTAAGGTAATCAGCAGTCCAGCGAAGCTGTCCACAGTCCCACATCGGGTATTCTCTAGTGCCGTTTCTTCTGCGTTTACTCTTTTCCATGCATATGATTCTGATTGCTCATTCTGGGGAATAGAATTTATGGGTTTAGTTTATTGCGTTTTCTCTTCTCAATGTAATTTCTTGGAATAGAATTTCTGGGTTTAGTTTCCTACGCTGATTTTTAGAACCTCATTATGACCTGGTTTGGAGAGACGAAAGGTTGGGGAACCAGAAAGTTTCAATGAAGAAGACAGTGTCATTGTTTGGAGGAGAAAGAGAGAAAAATAAGAAGAAAGGTTCTATTGTGGTTTGGAAGAGAGAGAGAGGGAGACTGGGGGAGGGAGAGAGAGAGAAGAAGAAGAAGAAGACCCAAAAAAAAGAAAATGACTCGAGGGCATTTTAGAAAGTGAAAAGATATGTTAGATAAAATATTATTAAAATAATAAAAGAGTGTGTGGTTTGTAATATTGGGTGTGCAAATTTCACACCCGTTCTTATTTACACATGGTGAAATGTTGGCTCCATTGCGGTTATGTTCATTTAAAATCTTTGACCATATTCCAAAACATAGTAAAATTTCGCGGTCCTTTTTAACCTAACAAACAGTATTGGATCTTAACAGATGGAGTGTACACATCAAAATGAAGCAAATGTGATAAAGCTAGAAGCCCCAGAAAGAACGTGTGCTTTCTACACTCTTCCACATTGGAAACTAACATGTGTCAGCCATCTATAGCTACACGTACTCGGAGTTTGGCCGCCCATGCATATACTGATGGTTTATATCTTGCAGCCAAATCTTGCTTTTTTTGGGAGTATCTCAAGCTTGCCAACGGGTTTTCTCAGTAAAGTCTCCGAACTCCGCGCTAGGGCTCGGAGTCATAAAAAGCTCAAGAAGAACAAGCAGCTACATGTATGTAATATGAAACTTCAGAGTGTTCATTTCAGCTTAGCATTGATAGCAGACGCGTGAACGATTGTTAACTGTTGATTGATTAAACAACTGCGATTGATATCGACATATCGTGATGATTTTCTTTTGGTTATCAGACTGTGGAGATAAAAGTGAAGATGGACTGCGAAGGTTGCGAGAGAAGAGTGAAGAAATCAGTGGAAGGCATGAAAGGAGTCACGAGTGTTGAAGTGGAACCTAAGCAAAGCAAGCTCACTGTTATTGGCTATGTGGACCCCAACAAGGTGTTGCATCGTGTCAGGCATCGACCAGGGAAGAAGGCGGATCTATGGCCGTATGTACCATACGACGTCGTCGACCATCCATGGGCTCCCGGGGCTTACGATAGGAAGGCACCACCTGGGTACGTGAGGAACGTGCTGAATGACCCTGACCCTCAGGCTTCTGCTCTCGCACGTGCCAACTCCACCGAGGTGAAGTATACGACGGCGTTTAGTGACAAAAATCCAAATGCTTGTGTGGTTATGTAGTCATGGTATTATCTATTACTTTTTACCTTCTTGCATTTGTAAATTTTTGGTTGTTGACCAAAGTAAATAATTGATACTGTAAAAATTGATTTGTGTAAGTTTGTAACCATGAGTGTGGAAGGGTGAAAATTCTGACTATTTTGTTGAGCTTTATGTTAAAAGAAAATTATTAGGTTGTTTTAATTCTTACCAGTATCAATTATGTTTCACCTATTCAGTTAATTTTTAGGTACTCAACTGTTTTTAAATTGTTATGCTTTAGGTAGTCAACCAGTGGCGGAACTAGGATCTGAGACTTGTCTAGGCTAATTTGAAGTACACTTATTTTTTATTTTTTTAAGGTGGAATCATGTTTGATTGTTCAGTCCAAATTGAGAATCTTTCAATAGGTTTTTACCCCAGATTGTTCTACTCTTGCTTCACTTGCAGACAATCAGTACATAATTGTATTGGCCTTCAAAATCTGGGAAAATTTATGTTTCCCCTCCTAATTCATCTTGATTCTAGTTCCTATTTACCAATTTCAAAGATTGTACATATATACTCCTTTCAAGAAAAGTCACTAACCTTGCTATGAGCTTTAAACCCGGACTCTCGGTCGAATTAAGGATTATCAGGATTCACGGGGTCGCCATAAAAAAAATCGGGAACCACCACTAAAAATCCAACTACAGCAACTTTATCCGCAGGTTTCCTTTTTCAAAAGACAATGTGAAGTAGTAAGTAATGGATACAGTGCATTACTGAACTCAAAGTTGTATGGTAAACTTGGAATAAGACCCTAACTAACCATCTTGATACCAAATTTCTCAAAATGAACATACTTGCATCATTCAAACATATACCTTATTCTCAGATTTCCAAAGAAAGATTGACCATTTTATTGATTACTAGAGTAGAGAAAAAGAAGGCATGCCATTGAATAACAAAAAGGAAGGACGAATTACAATGTAGAATTGAAGAAAAGATAACCGTACCTTAAACCAAAGAAAAGAATTGATCAGCAAAGAAAAGAAATCAACAACAAACCCATTTAACCCATTAAACCAATCAAGAGAGAATTGATCAGAAACACTAATTCCATCAACAAACCCATTAAACCAATCAAGAGGCTTAGCTAAAAAGAAAAGAAAGACCTTCCGTTTTGGAGCAACTCAGAAAACAAAGCAAGCTTGGATGGGGAAAGCGGGAGAAGATGACTGCAAATCTGCAATGAAAGTCAGTACATGAAGAAGACTCCGACTCAATATCACGAAGAGAAGAACTGGCTGCATCTCATTAACCTGCTGGCTGCTGCGCCGCTGTGCGTCCAAGAGGCGACTAGGCGAGCCTGAGAGGGAGGTTGCAGATAAGTTGTTTTTTTTTTCTTTGGGCTGAAGGTAGGTGTATATACTACATATACCCCCCTAATAACATTCCAAAACACAATTAACTCCTCAACATTTGGTTTTACACATTTAAGGACAAAAGTTTACACTTAAGGACATTTTGTCTTTAATGAGTCTTTTACTTTCTCTTAGCCTTCATCTCTTCCTTCAGTAAAAATAAAAATGACGGAGCATAGTGGGCCCATGCTTTTGAATTTATTTGTTTAATCATATCGCAGGTGTAAACTCATCATCTATACTCGAAGGTAAACAGTTATTTTTCCTATTCATAATTCCGATTGTCGATAGACTTGAGTTACTGGCTACTTGAGTTACTGGCTATATGTAGAAATACAATCAAAAACTTACAAAAAGAAAGAGAAAAGTTGAGAAAGTTGAAACTCTTTAGAGATAATCTCGACAGATAAACTCTCAATTACTGGGAGACCATCTATAGAATTCAAACAAGCATTTATAGAATTGAGCAAAATATTGATAATCTTTTATATGTGCTTGAAGAGGAACAAAAACCTCTTGATTATTTGAGCATCGGTTAGATCCGCGTGAAATGGTATCAGAGCTTGTAAAATAGCTCAAAAGGGGAATCCCCAATGGGGACAATGTCTGATTTATTATTAGAGAAGTTGAATTCTCTACTGAAATCCTCTGATGAGAAACATCAGATCCTCCTGAAAGAATTATCTAGATGTCAAGATCATCTAGAAAAATTACCTGCTATAATCTACCAATTAGAAAAATTGGAAAACAAACTAGATTATATCAAGGAACTTCCAAAAACAGAAGAAGAAAAGCTAAAAAATGTTAGTAGAAAAATCAATGAACAACAAAAAACGCTGGATTCTATGAAAAATATACTAAAGGACAAGAAAGTGCCTACAGTAAAACCAAAAAAAGCTAATGGATTTAAACCATTAGAAAAACCTGAGAAGAATCCTGTTCCAAACATGATTTTTCTTGGACCATCTACTAGTCAAACTAGTATTCGGTATGAAGACCCGAAAGAAAAAAGAGATGTCAAAATGATGAGCATCTTCGGGAAAAAGAAAGAAGTACAACTCCTAAATGCTGAAGAAATCGAATTCAACGAAATCGAACAAGAGGTAAAAAAATGCCTCAATTCCAAAGCTAGATTTTAAACAAATCTACAAAAAGGGAAAGTTTGATGTGTTGGACAGCCACCACTTCAAATTATTGGAATTCACAACCCCCTCTGCAACAGGAGAAACAGATCTTCTGATGATCACTCCTGAAGAAGTTGCCCGAGCAAGAACAAAAAATTATCAATTTATGCATATTGGAGCAGTCCAAGTAGGCATAAAACTCTTGGCTCGAGAAGGCATAAACTGTTCAGTCTTATGTATCCTCCAGGACAATAGACTAACAGATTTTCAAGCTAGTCTGTTGGGAACCCTTGAAGCATCTTTATGCAATCAAGTGGCTTATTTCAACTGCTTCCCAAATTTCTTTACCAACTTGAAAGATGCAGCTCACTGTCTAAGACTGAGAGTTAAGACAGATGGCATATCCATGAAAAAAGATATGCAAGAATTGGCAATAGTATACAGAATATACTATAAACTGATGAGCACTACAGTAGAGCCAAAGACAAGGATATCAAACATCACTGGTCTTACTACTGGATTCCTCACCAGTCAGAAGACTATTCACAACAGATTCACAAGGTTACTTGGAATGAAGTAACTTTTCCTATTGAATGGAAATTATCTGGTCCAAAAAAACCAGCAGAAAATGCCAAAGCAGCGATTTATGAAAGCAGAAAGACTAGAGATATCAGTCTAAAATTCAACGATCACAGAAAAAGTGACGTCTGTCCTGAAAATATCAGGATAAACAACAATCTTCTTAGAAGAAGTTACAGCACTAGAGAAGGTAGTGTTAGTGGTACCAGATACTCTGAAGAACCATCAGAGTCCATTACAGAAGAAGATTTAGAAGCTGATCTGAACAGACCAGTAAATATGTTTAAAGCACAAAAGCTCTACGATCTTTATGAAGAAGCAGAATTCTGCGAAGATCCTGAACGATTAGAAAAACTAATCAAAGAAATGAAAATTTTCAAACGAGGAAAGGAAAGAAAACTCCTTCCCTATCAGGATATTGAAATGGAAGAAGGAGAGAGCTCCAAAACTTCCATCACCAGAGAAAAAGGAAAAGTAAAACTTCCTTTTCAGAAAACCCCTACGGGAAAAAATGGAGAAAGAAATTCTCAAAGATTTGTCCCAGAGGACAATATACCCAGAATACCAATTTCCACTCATGGTATCTGGTTGAATCTAGACAAAGCCCTAGACAAGAGAAAAACTCTTGACCAATGGGTTTATAGCCTGATGATGGCCTCTGCTCTAACTCTTGAAAGATAGCTGAAAAACCAATTGAAAGATTTTCAGTTGGAGGGATTGCCGACAGAATCCGGCAATTATTAAAAGAGCAATGCAAAGCCAATCTTAGAGGTAAGATGGCCAAGAAACAACTCAAATGAGTTGAAAATTTCTGTTACGGAATATTAGATATGCCCACCAACTAGGGATGTCATGAATCCAAGTTCCACAGAAAGAAGAAAGAAAAATATTACTCTAAAAAATGCAAAAAGAGTAATCAGAAACGAGATTGGAAATTTAAGAAAAGTTCCAATTACAAGAAACAACAGGATGAAGATCCTAAAAAGAAATTCTTTAAGAAAAAGAAGAATACTCATCAGCATAAACAACCAAGCAAGAAAACTTGTAGATGTTGGTTATGCAAAGCTGAAGGGCACTATGCCAATGAATGCTCGGAAAAGGGTAAAAGATCTACGAAAGCTCTCTTTGAAGAATATGAGCTATTAGTAGAAACAGCAAACATGAAAGGCTACGAAATAGCCTATTCTAATGAAGAAGAAGACGGCAGGTCAGTTTACTCTGCCTGGTCTGAAGAAGAAGATTCACCTGACTCTGAGTCAGATTCTGAAGTAGAGTACTTCGAATCAAGACAGATGAATGTTCTAAGAATCAAAAACTGGGAAGAAAGTAAGACAGAGTCTTTAATGTCTTCTTATCATGTGAACCCTGGTACATTCGTTTGTGACTACTGCCTATGTCACGAAAAGAATGGTCTCCCTATGTTTTGTGAGGAGTCAAAAAAGACTTATCACAAAGAATGCTTCATAGCTGAAGCAAGAAGGAAAGCCAAGAATGGCCTTGTCAGCCAATTGGTAGAACAAGAATATGAAGAATATTTCTCTGAACAAAAAGAGAAAAAGGTAGAAGCCTTGTTCCAAGAAACTATGGAACCATCTTCCTCAAAAATAAAGGAAGAAATCATCGATGAAGAAAAAATCGATGCAAATGAAAATTTTGAACTGGTTGAACCACCAGAAATTGTTCCAGAAGAATGTAAACCATTCATTCCAAAGGAACAAGCTCAGGAAAATGAGCTTCAACAATCGAAAGTCGTCTCTACTAGTAGATACAGCAACGACATAGAGATCGGGCTAAAATTCCCTGATCACAAAAAATATCATCTACATGCCTTTGTAGATAATGGATCAGGATTTACTGTTGCAAAGAGATTTGCAATTCCAGAAGAACTCTGGAAAGAAGATAAGAAAAGAACAGCTACAGGTGTTACCTTTGATGGAAGCCATCTCACCATGAATAAAGTAGCAAAGAATGTTCATATCACCATTGGTGGAGGAACATTTATCATCCATAATGTGTGGCAATCTGAAGCCCAAGGATCAGATTTCTTGTTGGGAAATGATTTTATCCTCCAATAGAGATTTATTCAGGATGAAGAAGCAATAGGCTTCAGAAAAGGAGAACGGGTGTTCTGGGCAGACCGACTTACACAAGCAAAAAGTGTAGTAGGTCCCGGTTTTACGACTCAGTATCAGAGATCGCAACAGAATAGTGGTGATCTTATCCCCTACAAACCCAAATTTGAACCCATACTCCAAATCAAACAACAAGAAGAGTTACTTGTTGAATAATCTTCTGAAGAATAAGAAGAAGAAACTAGTGAAGCAGAAGAAGCTAGTTTCATCCATGAGCATAACCTCAAGCACTTCCAGAATAAGCTTGAGTCTCATAAAGTTCCCACTCTTGAAAAAATCAAGAAATTACTCGAACATAATATCGATGTAGACCCTCAGAAGTTTTGAGAAAAAGACCCAATGGTCTGTGAATTAAGATTACATGACATGAATGCTATCTGTCATGTTAAAGCCATTCCTCAGTACAAAGAGGAAGATCAAAAAGAATTTAGAAAAGATATTGAAGATCTCCTGAACAAGAGATTAATTCAACCTTCCACTAGCCCTCATCATGCTCCAACATTCTACGTGAGAAATCATGCAGAAAACCTTAGAGGAAAAGCTAGAATGGTCATTGACTACAGAGATGTCAACAAGAAGACTGTCAAAGACGGTTATCAAATTGCTCAAGTAAGAGTACTGATCAATCAGCTCAGAGGAGCTAAAGTCTTTTCAAAATTCGATGCAAAGTCGGGTTTTTGGCATGTCAAGATGCATCCTGAGAGTGTACCTCTCACTGCATTTGGAACACCACAAGGACATTATGAATGGTTAGTAATGCCTTTTGGTCTAAAGCAAGCTCCCTCAATCTTCCAGAGAAAGATGGATAACATCTTCAAGCATGTTGCGGAGTTCTGCGTCGTCTACATAGATGACATCCTGGTCTTCTCCAAAAACATAGAAGAACACATGAAACACCTTCATGAGGTCGTAAAGCTGATAGTTCAGCATGGAATTATCTTAGGTGAAAAGAAAATATTCTTTATCCTCGATGAAGTTGATTTCCTAGGAATAAACATCAGGAATGGAGTCATAAAACGCCAACCTCATATCCTTGAGAAGATCTGGAAATTCCCAGATAGAATTCCTGATGCTAAGAGTCTAGAGAGATTCCTTGGTGTCATAAATTATGGGAGAGATTTCATTCCCAAAATCTCAGGGTTAACAGCAATGTTATCTCCGAAGACAAGTTCCAAAAGAAAATAGAACTTCACAGAAAAAATTGTGAAGCAGATAAAAAATCTCTGCAAAAACCTTCCTCCTCTATAACAACCAGAGGAAAATGATGAAATTATCCTCCAAACAGATGCAAGCGATAATTATTGGTCTGGTGTTGTTCTGGCAAAAACTCCCAGAACTGACATTGAAAAGATCTGCAAATTTTGTAGCGGCAAGTTCAGCCCTGCAGAACTGAATTATCCCACAGGGGAAAAAGAAATTTTGGCTGTCAAGAAAACAATTTTAAATTCTCCAGCTTTTCTTAGAAAACCCTTTACTGTCCGCACCGATTGTGCTAGAGTAAAGAATTTCAAAAATTTTAAACTTGATAAAGCTGCTGATAGAGGAAGATTAGCAAATTGGCAATTATTTCTTAACCAATATGATTATGTTGTTGAATTAATTGCAGGAAACAAGAACTATCTTCCAGACGCCTTGACCAGAGAATTGGCAATGTTCAGCCAAAGAGATGACGACGAAGGTTGCAATCCCAGAAGCAGAAGAACTGGGAAAGAACATGAAACTAATGACGATCCTAAAGAAAAAAAATCCTCAAAAGGTTCCTGCTAAACCCGAAAGGCCTAGCCTCAACTGATCAATCCCAGGGTAAAGGATTGGCTAGCCCGTCTCAAACGGCAGACGGTAAAGGCTCATCAAGACCGTTGACGGCTGTTGCTTTGCCAAAAAGCAGACTAACTCCAACCGGAGTTATAAATGTTTTTAATTATGAATTAAGAACCTTTGATCCTCCTATGTTCAGAACTGGCAGGAGACTACCTAACCACCAGAAAGCAATCTTGGATAATCTCCTTTTTGCTTTTCAAGAAAGAAGCAGTGGTCTAATGTTCCCAGCTCTCTTTGCCCTAGCTGAAGAACTCTACGAGAATGGTAGACCACAATTTGAAGAACTTCATACACAGCAGAGTGCTGTAAGAAAAGAAAAAATTTACTTCCTTGAAAGTCCAGAAAGTGCAAGGGTCCCTATCATGGCACTAAATGAATCAGATTGGCATGAATTTCATAGTCTGATAGGAAGTCATAATTCTGAAGACCGAGTTCCTCCAACTCTCTTTATCATAGCAGGACCTTATGTTGGAAGATACTTAGTCAATGTTCAGAGTGAACATCCTCAAGAACACAAGCTTTGGCTTGTTGAAAATGGTTTTGTCCATAATTTGTGGACTAAAACAAATGATGATCTTAAAGGTTTGCCGCCTATCATTGTCAACACAGTCAAAAATATTAGAAAAAATGACTGCATGCTTCGACTGAATTTCAGATCCACTCCTCCAGAATGGATTCAGAAGGCAAACGGTGAGGTTGAATATATTTCTCCATATCATTATGTGAGAATTATTCAAAGGAAATATCTTCAGCCTGCATGTGTTGGATACAACGGCCAGCCAAACTCAAGCATCCCATGGATGAAAGCCATGGCTCTAGAATACATCAAAAAGGTCATCTCTGAAGATATCAACAATACCTTCCTGGCAGCAGGAGAAAAAAACGATTATCAGCAGTGACCTGTTCCTATCTCTTACCAGAAAAGAGATAGATTCGACACTGGCATGCTTGCAGTGGGTGGAAAGACTTGAAACAGACAGCCACTACAAGATGTATGTTGATACAGATGTCGAAGACAATGCAACAACTGCTCGTATGGCCCAGGCAGATAACGACTCATTTGTCCTTGGTCACAATTCAGAAACAGACGAAAACATGTGAAGCAGCAGGTGTAGAAAGCGCCGAAAGTACTTTTGGACTTTTCCCAAAAGTTGCTTTTGCTTTTCAAAAAGACAGGTGAACAACATTTCACCTAAAAGAATCTGCTTTTCCTCGACCGACCTCCACCAGCAAGAGCACTCAGGAAAGTAGGAATTCACGGAGTTGTTCTGTACATTTTGTTGTTTTGAATTATAGTTTGAGTTCCGCTCCCTATATAAGGAGCTTTAGCTTCTCTTAGAAGGCATTCGAAAAAACTCCTAGATCAGAAAACTGAGATTCGAAAAATTCCAGATCAGTTCTAGAAGAGAAAAATTGAGGAGAATCATATTCTCTCAAGCAATAAGAAGCCATATTAGCAGTATTTTGATGCAGTGTGCATCTTATTTCAAGTAAGTACTTGTAATCAATTATGAGTAGCTAAACAGCTTATAGCTGTTTGCCCAAGAGTGAGGCTCTGGGTTTTACATCTGTATTTATGTTTGAATAAATAAATTCAGCTTATGCCCATTACTCTATCACAAAAATATTTTGTTATTTCAGCATTTGAAAGTAGCAGTAGCAGTTGTTATGTTTTTTGTTTTAAAAACTGAACTCTTTATCAAACTAAGGCAGCAGTGATTCCGCCCTGTTAGTAGCCGCTTAGACAGGAAGTCATTAGGTGAATTTGTGGCATGTTGAAGGCTAGTCCTTAGGCTGATACTGTGTGAAGAATTTTTAGCAGAAAATATTGGCTGATACTGTAAAAATTGTGAAATGATAGAAAAGAATAGGGTGTGTCCTTAATTGTATAAGCAGTGCTACAGACACCAAAAAAACTATACCAAATTATGTGGCATCTGAGTTGGCATCTTACATGTCAAGACATTCAATTTAATAATTTCCAACAAATTTCATTGATTTTATATAAAAACTAATTAATCAGCCAAAAAAAAAAACATGGTCCCCAAACAACCAAATTTGCTGTCGCCCTTCCTCAAACCAAAAAACAAACAAATCTGCAGAATCAAAAGAACAAAGAAATCTGGAGGAGAATAGCGAAAAGAAATTACATCAAATCTAGTAGACTGCATATATAGTAGTACATATGTTTCTATCTTTAATAATCTAAGAACATGAAACCCAGTAGAGATAGATCCGGTTATCAATTGAAAATCATCCTTGCTCCATCACTACATATCTATATTTCTAGAATGAAAACTACCACCACTAATAGTAATAGATTATTATTCAATTGCTGGTCAACTAATGAATTCAATCACACACAACTTCGTATTCTATTTCTTATGTTTTGACTGATAGCCTTCTCCTAGAATTGCATGTTAAAGTCTCCATGATTGAAGGGTTCTGACTTGCATGTGTTAAGCATGCCGGATTCTTTCTTTCTTTTTCCGTTGTTTATCATATACATTTTTCTAATTAAACAACAATAACTTTTAATTATTGATCTTTTTATTTTAAAGAATAAAAACAAAATAAGAATACATGCTAAAAATAGTTTGATGATATGGCACCTGCCACATCATTTAGTAGTAATATTTGGTAAAATTATTTGGGATCTCAAGCATTTTTGTAAGGGAAAAGGTTGTGGACTTTTGTGTTAAATGAAGTGTTGTCTAGGAGTACTTTGTAGTTGTCTAATATATATATACTTAGGAGTTTTTGGCCCAAAATATTGTCTAGGCTTGAGCCCATATAGCCTTCTATTTGATTCCGCCCCTATACTCAACTATTTTTAAATTGAAGTGTAATGACCCTTTCTCTTTACAAATAGATTTATAAATTGAAAGGCATTTGAGTACAACGTTTTAGGTACTAAACTGTTTTTAAAACCATAGTGTAGTGATGCTTTCTCTTCACTAATAGATTTAAATCGAGAGGCAATTAACCTAAATAAACAAATTAACTGAGTAGGTAAACATTGGGTTTTTTTTTTTTGGGTTTTTGTCCATTTACCTCATTTATAGGGATTTTTTTCCCACTTACCCCATTAAGTTTTTTTAATTCTCTCTTACCCAATACACTCTAAGGGAGTCTTCCCTAATACCCCATTAAGATTTTTTTTTTTTTTAAATTTTTTTTAATACCATTTTACCCCTCACCCACTTGTTACTTAGAGAGAGAGATAGAGAAAATGGAAGAGAGAGAAACCATAGGAGACTTCGCCGGAGCCCGTCACCGGTCGCAGGAATCCGGTCACCGCCTGTTGGAATCCGGCCAACTTTCGCCGAAATCCTGTCACCAGTCGCCGGATTCCAGTCACCGGCTGCCACCTACCGAAATTTGCTGAAAATCTCACCGGAAAGTTTTTTTTGCCCCCAATAGACATCTATTGCCCCCTAATAGAGGGGTACCCCAATAGACGTCTATTGCCCCAATAGTCTATTACCCCCTAATAGACGACTATCAGGCATGTATTTCCCCCCAGTAGACCTCTATTGCCTCTCAATAGATGACTATCAGCCATGTATTGCCCCTCAATATACGTCTATTGCCCCCCAATAGATGTCTATTGTCCTCTAATAGAACTTTCGGTTGCCAGAATATGAACTAATCTACCTAAATTTAGACAAATAAAACTTTGTTTAAAGAAAAAAATGAAGAAATTATATCAATTTAAAAACGTCTATTGCCCCCCAATAGGCGCCTATTGCTCCCCAATAGAATTCTTTTTCTTCATTTTTCTTTCTTTCCGGGCCTTCTGCCTCCATTTTGCCAAATAAAAGAAGAGGAAAAGAACATATTGTACAAAGTAAACAAGAACAAATTAGATGATGAAATTTTTTTCAAAGCTCTGCATGTGTAGAATAAGAACAAATTGTATAAAACTTTTTCTTTTTTCTTTTTTCTTTCTGCCTACACTTTACTAAAAAAAAAAATTATTTGGCCACCCAGAGAAATAGTCTGGGCACCATACAGACTCCCCTTGAACTACATTCTTCCAACTAGACCATTAGAAATTCAAAACATTGTGAAAAATCAAGGAGGCAAAAGATACCTTCTAATGTCACGCACAATTGCAATCTTAATACACCTGTTAGAAGAAGCATGTAAGCAACAATAAGAAGAATCCAAACAATCAGAAAAGCGAGAATCATATAAAAGGTCGAACCTTTCTCTATTCAAACCAGGAATATCACCAGCAATCAAAGACATCAAAGCCATGCGGTACATGTGGTCAGCAATCGACTCGCCCTTTATTCCATGATTCACCCACCCTTTCCTTTTCGTAGTCTACTCACATCACCACACAAAGTTTCAATCTTTACACAAAACCCTAACTTTCTTCAATTTTTGAATTTACAGCATTTACCTTGAGAGAATGGCACAATGTGAGAAAATCAATGGCCGAGGAGGTGGACGAAGAACCCGAGGACCCGATCGGAGCTTCGGGCTCGCCGAGACCAACCGGCCGCTTGGATCGGAAAGCGTCCGGAGACGGCGTCTGGCAACGGACGGAGACGAGCCTGGGGGTGGCAGGGTCGGGGCGGAATCCGGGTCGGGTGAAGGTCCGGTTGGAGAAAGGGAGAGGTGAGCGAGGAGCGAGGGAGCATCTGGATTTGGAGGCTCTCGTCGTCGCCGTCGCTATCTCCGGTGAGAACGCCGTTGACGAAGAAGACTGGAGGATCGGGGAGAGAGAAAAGCAGACGTCTTCGGAGAGAGAAAGTCCGCCGCGTCTGTGGAGAGAAAGGAGACAGAGTGGCAGCTGTAATTGATTAATTTGATTGAGGGTAAAATGGTCATTTGCTGTCAAATTGTGTAGTTGGGAATAAAAATTTTCTTACCAGGGTAAGTGAGATAATTTTTGTTCATTTTAGTGATTTTGGTCAAGGACCCTTTTTGTTTACAGTAAGTCTTAAGAGTTTGGGTGGGCTGAATCTATATAGCCCAATTGATCCTTAGTGCTCCCGCCTCCGCCTGGATACAGTGCTTTTAACTTTTCGCACGTGCCGTACAAATTACGGAGTTCTCACCGCCAAAACGCGTCGTTTTGGCTAAACGTGTTGGCTGCCAAAGCAAGACCTACCGCTCCTCTATAAATACCCCACTTCGGCCGTAGAGAACTCCATTTTGGATCTGGGGCCTCTCTTTCTCTCTCTCTCGTCCCCAATCGCGATCCGCCCAAACCCTAATCCCAGATTCTTTGCCGTTCCCTCCCTTCCTCTCTGCGCGGGAGATTTACAAGGATCAAAAACCCTAGCCGCAGTTTTGTTGCGATTTAGATCGAGCTAGGGTTTTGAGAAATTAGGTTTTCTCAGAGATCCGAAACTAGATTTTGGGGCTTTTCGAGTTTGAAAGCTTGCGAGAAATGTCTCGGTGTTTTCCTTACCCTCCTCCCGGGTATGTGAAGAAGGGGATCTGCGATGAGGCTTTGATCGAACCGATTAAGGTATTGTTGAGCATCGTTGCTTTCTGGGTCTTTTGACTTTGTGCTCGACGTACTGTGTTCGATTCGGTTCGTTGTTGTTGTATTTCGTTATTGATTTGTGTAATAATCGAAACCCAGAAAGAAAAGAGGGAGAAAGAACAATACTGTGCGGTGGGAATCTGAAATCGATAACTAGTCTTGACTCCTCTTAATGAAACCAACTTGGGCCTTGTATAATTTGACTTCCTGGTTATTTAGTTGGATTGACCCGGTTTTTGATTTGGGGTTCCTGAATAGCCTAAGAACTAACCTTGTTACTTTAGGTATTGAACTCCTCTGTAGTTTTTAGCAATCGGTACTTGGAGTAATTAGGTACTTCCCTGTTGTATTGTGTTTGCCGTTGGGAGTGTTGCCGGGAACATTCCGTATGTGTATAATCAAATTAGAAGCCCAGTTCTAACAATTGCAAACATCCCTTGCTAATGGTTAAGCTGTTTTGCTTATGTGTAGTTAAACTTTCCTGATTTTTACCACTCCTATTGTTTTGACCTCTCAAACCGCTAGCAATTGATTTTGTTAAGTTCGTATGATATGTGTGAGAGTTGATGGCCGCCTATAGTACAAAGTGGGAATTAAGCTACCAATCTGGTTTCAGTTTACTTTTGCATTCCAAGAAGCACCAGGGTGTTTTGCTCATCGTTAGAACCATGGTGTGATGGGACTTTTCTTTTTCTCAATCCAAATAATAGAATTGGATTTATTTGTGAGAGTTCTTTTTTTATTTCTTTTAAAAAAAGAATCCTTTTAATGACCCATTTTTTTGTTTCTTTTAAAACATTTACAAACAATTTTGTTTTTTCTTTTAAAATTCTTAGAAT
Organism: Rosa lucieae; assembly: GCA_024704745.1. Taxonomy (NCBI): domain Eukaryota; kingdom Viridiplantae; phylum Streptophyta; class Magnoliopsida; order Rosales; family Rosaceae; genus Rosa; species Rosa lucieae. The sequence goes on from CM045493.1 coordinate 9,764,422, forward strand.
TAGAAGAATAGCATTATACTCTCACACTGCCTACATGTGAACTCCTTTGATTTGCTGAGATTGAGCTTGCACTGTATTGGATTAGGCAGTGAACCTTGAACCTTAGTGTGCGTTTGTTGAAATGTTGAATATTAACGTGGGAGGATTTTGGATACCTACTTGTTTGTATAGTGTTTTGTTTAGGGTTGTCTTTTCAAGCTTGTTTTAAAATGCCTTGGTGGTGGAAATGGTAGACACGCAAGACTCTAAATTGTCTTGTGCTTAAGGGCGTGGAGGTTCGAGTCCTCTTCAAGGCAAATGAGAGTTCTTGTAGTTTTTGGTAGGAGTAGCATATCACTTTCTGATGTAGGAAACCTTTAATATTCACCTGTTTGTTGAAACTGAGAAAAAGTAGTGATACATATAGATGAGGCATGATATTGCAACTTTTCATGATTAAGAGAATGGTCAATTGAATGAATCAATAGGATGTCGTCTTGTTATCTGAGAATTTGTGCTTGAATGTCTTTCCTCTATGGTTTGCTTTGCTTGCTTGTTATGCAGACGCTTTTGAACTACTCAGAAATTGATGTTACTCTGTTTTTTACAGCTCCAAGGAGAAGCTGAGAAGGCCAAGAAAGAAAAGAAGAGAGAGAAAAAACGAGAGAAGAAAGAAAAGAAGGCTAGAGAAAATGGGGAGGTTGAAGACAAGAAGCACCATCACAAAAAAGGGAACAAAGATGAAAGGCAGCAAGAAGATGAGAAAGTCAGGGAACATGGCAAGAAGAGAGAACGTGAAGAAGCTGAAATTCTGGACATGAGTACCCTAACGGAAGAGCATCCAGTTGGTTCCCAGAATTCTTCTGACAGTACCCTTAACAGCAATAACAGCAACAAAAGGCAGAAGCAGAACTTGTCTCCTGAGTGCAGGCAAAATACCGGTGAGTGTATTTATGTTTCTTCCTTAGCTGGGAGAAAGCTGTTTGCCTGTTGTGTTTGATAAGAGTCACATGGGCACTGATATTGTTCATTCAATATGTTATTAAAGGGAGCATTCTTCGTATCCGGTTGCCTCTCCAAAGGCACAAAGATCAAGAAGTGCTACTGAGAGAGGAATTGCCTTCCCGGTTGCCTCCCCACAGGAACAATGCTCCAGAGGAACAGCTTTTTCGGTTGCCTCTCCAAAGGACCAATGCTCCAGAAGTTTCTCCCAGAGAGAAACTGCCTAGCCGGTTGCCTCTTCAAAGAAACAAAGATTCAGCATTGTTACCCAAAGAGGAACAGCCTTGCAGGTTGCCTCAACAAAGGAACAAACATCTGGAAGTGTTACCCAAAGAGGAACGACCCTGCAGGTTGCCTCTACAAAGGAACAAACATCTGGAAGTATTGCCTAAAGAGGAACAACCCTGCAGGTTGCCTCTTAAGACACAGAAAGAACCACCAGTGCTAACTCGAGAGAAACAGCCTTCTCTTAAAAGGCAAAAGGATCAAGATGTTCTACCCAAAGAGAAAAAGACTTGCCTGGTGTCTCTCCAAAGGACCAAGGATTCAGAAGTATTACCCAGGGAGAAACAACAGCCTAGTCAGCTGCCTCTCCAAGCGAACAAAGATCGAAAAATAGTACCCAGGGAGAAACAGCTTAGCCAGTTGCCTCTCCAAAGGAACAAGGATCCAGCAGTGCTATCTAGAGAGGAACAGCCCAGCCAGTTGCTTCTCCAAAAGCAGAAAGTTCCACAAGTGCTGCTCAGAGAAGAACAGCCGTGTTCTGTCTCTGGAAGGACTGCTGATACCTCTGTTCAAGGTAGGTGTGAACCTGCTCCTGTACTTGGAAGGGATGAGGGAGAAAAACCCTGTTCTACTTCTGGAATTGAGGGCAAAGAAAACCGAAAAAGCAAGCGAAGAGCATCACAATACATAGAGCTATTTGAGAAATGGGTTGAGCCTCCGCTTTTATTAAGTTTACCGCCCACAGATATTAATGATGATCAGGGATGGTTGCTTAAGACGAATAAGAACCCAAACCGTGGGGTTGAGAAATGTGTTGCTGCCAGTGACAGCTTGAGCTGTGGAGACTCGGTGTCCTGGCCACGTGCTCGCCTCTTGCCTGAGGTTGATATATATGCTTTGCCATATACCGTACCATTTTGAACTTCTGTTGGAAATTTGAAGAGACAAGTGAGGAGCTGAGAGCTGCCAGTGACCTTTGTGCTTCATATATTCTTTTTCTTTGGGAGTGTGGAGAGGTTGTTACCGCTCTTGTGCTGTTTTAAGGCCTTCAACGCCCGGAGCAAACTCTTGGTTGGGTTGGAAAAATAGCAATTGTAGAGCTTTTTGAGGAATGAAAGTTTCTTGTGGAGTAGATGAAATTTATTGATGTATTGACAACATTTTCGATTCTTTTATCAGATACAATATCACTCAGTTTTGTCCTTTGCCTATTCTTGTCTCGTATTCTCCTCAATTTCTTGTTAATTTGTAACAAACATCGTGTTCTACGCACTATGCCATAGTGACTATGGGGTCTGAAGGTCTCTGGCCGAAGAGGTCTTCGTTTGGGGGGGTTTGAAGTTGCCCAAAGTCGCAAAGGTCGCTCCTTGTTTATATGCAAAAGAAGACCTGTTGTTCTACTGAAAACAAATTAACAATAAGCTGTCTTTGGTTGTCAGACGTATGTCATTACCACCACTGCCACACCTTGGGGGCACTAAACTTCACCGGCTCGTTGCCACTGCGTCACCCCCATTTGACCACGTCTCCACTCCCCACCATTTGACGATTGTCATTGTTTCTCTTCTTTGCCACCATTTACGCCTCTTATATCACTGGGAAACATCACCCGTCTATTGCACCACGTATTACGACTCCACCATTGACATTGTAATTTAAGTCGTTTTCTATGTGTGTTTGTTGTCAATTGACTTTGCAAAAAAAAAAAAAAAAAAAAAAAGGTATCTAAAGATTTGCACTATAGGTAATGATTTAGTGCAAATCATAGATACCTCTAAAGTATCTAATGATTTTTAAACACTTAATAAACTCAAAGAACTAAAAAATCATGATGTAATTTTTTTAGGAAGTTTTAAAGTTAGAAAACATTAAAATTCATATTAAAAAATATATTTTTTGTTTAAAGTTTCGATGTTCCATCAATTGAAATACACTCTAAAAATCATGCTCAATGAATGATATGCTTATGAGTCTATGACATAAGAGAATTTCAAGAAAAAGTGGTGTTGACAAAGTTTAACACCTTTTAACATATTATTGCACAGCATGGATGCTCCTATAACAAATCTCATTTAGGTTCTAATTGTCATGTTTAATTTATTCAAGTTCTTTTTTTTTTAGTACAATGAGGTCAACTCTTTATTGAAATTGAAACAATGATATCATGTCAATAGGCATAAAAAAGAAAATAAACAATGCTAAAGGAAAAGATGCAAAAATTACATCTGAAATACAAAGAATTAAAAATACAAGAGCAGCAACGTCAAAACGCAGCGCTGATTTTACACTACGGATTGCAGCTGTGTAGTGAATTGAGTAGTCGGTGGTTTGACTACCCATCGAACCCCAACGCACAAATTGACAAAAATGAACTTGGCGTCGAAATGAAGGCACTCTCCCACCTAAAGATCGAAGTCGGCCAAGGGTGTCAAATACCATAGCATTGGGTCCCAAATCCAGTACCAGTAGCGAGTAGGGGCCCCATGCCATTCCAACTGTTGAACAAAATCCCAAGGAAAAGAGTGGGCCTGAAACCAAGCCCAATTGCGAAATTAGGTTGGAAGCCAAACCCAAAATTGAGAGTGGGTCAGAGCCCAAACCTGCAACCTGCCCGGATCCTAGATCCGGACTCTCTTGCCCCGGTCCCAGACCCGATACTTGAGGTGCACCACCCAATTCCATTGTCGGCAAGACAAACCCGGCACCACAGCAGCCTCAGTCCCATCTGCACCACGACCACTATGCCTCAACCAAGGCACACCCAGGCAGTTGAGATCTAAATGAAGGACCTCGTTCCCAGCCTTCCAAAACCACAGATCTGGCCACCCCCCCGCCGAATGCCGCTACCGCCAATCACACCACCACCACGATCAGCCTTACATCGCCACCACCAGCCGACAAACACCAGTTCATCCACCAGATCAGAATCGGCAAACAAACCTGTCCACACTACCCCCGAACACAGCACACCAGCCCCAACAAGAGGAAACAGAGAGAAGAAAATTAGGCCAAGACCTGCAGATTTATCCATGGATAGGAGAAGGTATAGAGCTACGTCCACTAGGAACGACGGCTCACAAACCCTAGCAGAGCTAGGTCATAGAGTGCATCTTCTAAGTAGTACTTTGCTTTTGCAATTAGTGATGGCTTTTTCCATAGTCGAATTTTAACTAAGTTCTTTAATACCATTAACTCATTGTCCTTAAACTATGTTTTTCAAAAAAGTATTCCAATTCGTGGAATTCAAAATTTACCAATCAGTTATTTTTTTTTATTTTTAAGACTTTCCTAATTTTTCAATCTCAAAAATAAATAAAAAGTTCTTCTAGTGTTGAAAAAATTATATGATATATTTATTAGTGTTAATGCAAAAACTCTCTATTTTCTTACCAATTAATAACTATATCCCTTTTTTTTTTTTGAGAAGAAACGACAATTTTATTGAAGCGAAGAGATTAAGTACATTCTCTAGAAATAATTCCCTCTATAAAGGGAGGTGTAGAAGTAAAAACAACATTGCAAGGCCTATTACATGACGCCCAACGAGCAAGAGAATGAGCAGCAGTATTCCCTTCTCGATACAAGTGTGAGAAAATACTTCCAGGCAGCTGAGAAAAGAGAGCCAAAACATCCTCATAAACAACCCGCAGCTGAATAGAAGAATCTTGGATAGAATGCATAGCTTGTACTAACAATAAGGAGTCTGACTCTAGACGAACTGGACCCAAACCCTGGTCAAGAACCAGCCTGCAAGCTACTCGACCAGCGAGCGCCTCCACTTGAGCAGGAGAAAAAACCTGATCAAAACTAATGGCCATCCCACAAATAAAAGAACCATTTGAATCACGTACCACAATTCCTGCACCACCAGAATGAGAGTGCACATCAAAAGCTCCATCCATGCAAACACTAAACCAACCAACAGGAGGCTTCGTCCAGGCATGCTGATTGCGTGGGACCTTGGGGGGTGAAATATTTGCTTGAAGATAATTGGCATGCCAAACTTGAGCACTAAGGAGAGAGATCGAGGCTCACAATTTCTATTCTCCACACTTTATCATTCCTTGCTTTCCACAAAAACCACAGTTTCACCAAAAGACGGCAAAACGATGATTGAGGTAATTTCTCCATACAATAATTCAACCATTCCTTAAGAGAAACTGAGGGAGAGAAACCCAACATACCAGACAAGTGATGAGTCATCTGCTTTGCAATAGGACAATAACGAAAAATATGAAGAGGGGTTTCTTCCACGTTTTCACATAAAGGGCAAAAAAGCTCCACTTCCATTTTCTTCTTAACCAGATTAGATCTAGTAGGGAGAAAATCTTGACAAGCTTTCCATAAACAAAGTTTCACTTTACCTGGCACCTTGCACTGCCAAAACTTCTTCCAAAAGGTATCAATAAGCGGATGAGGAGAGGAGCTAGAAGTAGCCATGACTGGGAGGATCAAACTGTCTCTAGCCACAACATAAGCACTACTCACTGAAAAAACTCCCTTACTATCATAATGCCAAATCAGTTTGTCCTCAGGACATCTAGAACTCAAAGGAATTGAGCTAATAACCTCCACATCCTCACTAGGGAATAAACTCTCCAATAAAGGGACATCCCAACAACCATTAGCCACATCAATGAGCTGGTGAACATACCTCAAAGTAGTAGGGCTCCTAAGTGGTAGCAAGGGCCGAAAACCATGAGGCCTAGGCAGCCACCTGTCCTCCCAAATAGCAATTGTAGCACCATTTCCAACTTGCCATCTTGAGCCTAGTTCAACCACTTGCCTTGCAGCTAAAATGCTTCTCCAAGAATAAGAAGGAGCTCCCCCCAAAGAAGCCTCCCAATAAGTTTTGGAATGAAAATACCGTGCCTTGTAGAGCCTTCCCACAAGTGAGTTCGGATTTTTTATAATTCTCCAAGCTTGTTTGGCCAACATGGCTAGATTAAAAGCATAAAGATTACGAAAACCCAACCCTCCTCGGTCCTTTGGGGCACACATATTATTCCAAGAGCTCCAATGAATTTTTCTCCCATTCGCTGAGTCACCCCACCAAAAATTGGCGCACATTTGCTGCAGCTCATTACAGAAAGTTTGAGGTAATAAAAAGCAACTCATAGCATAGTTTGGAAGAGATTGAGCCACCACTTTCAGCAATAACTCCTTACCTGCACCACTTAAAAATCTTCCTTTCCACCCCGCTAGCCTCTTCCTCAATCTATCCTTCAAATATGAGAATGTATCCTTCTTAGAGCGCCCCACAAGAGTAGGCAACCCAAGATATTTTTCATGGTACGGCACCAAATCAACACCCAATAACTCCGCTAAATCCTGCTGCCCTGCTAGTGATAAATTACGACTAAAACAAACACTACTCTTCCCAAAATTAATCAACTGACCTGAAGCAGTAGCATACATTTCAAGAACTTCCTTGATCTGAATACAACTGGCAGGAGTAGCCTCTGCAAAGAGAAAACTATCATCTGCAAACAAGAGATGATGAAGAACCGGGGCCCTTCTACATATCTTAATCCCCACTAGAGAACCATTATTGTGCATCCTTTGGATGAGTGAGGAAAACCCTTCAGTACATAAGAGGAACAAATAGGGAGAAAGAGGGTCTCCTTGCCTGAGACCTCTGGTTGGAGTTATGTAGCCTCTCGGATTACCATTGATAAGAAAAGAATACCGAACAGAAGTCACACACTCCATCACAACCTGAACCCACTGACATGGAAAGCCCAACCGTAACAACATAGCTCTCAAGTAAGGCCATTCCATCCTGTCATAGGCCTTACTTATGTCAAGCTTTAGAGCAAAGTGACCTCCACCTCCATCTCTCTTATTCCATAGGTAGTGAGCCACTTCATTAGCAACCAGAGTGTTATCTGTTACCAACCGACCGGGAACAAAAGCACTCTGATATGGGGAAATTATCTGATCAAGAATAGGCTTCAAACGATTTGCAAGCACCTTTGCACAAATCTTGTAAAAGCACTCTTTAGACATGTTGGTGTTTTCCCTGCTAAATAATAATTTAACACAGATGCAACCGTTGTGAGAACCATATTCATTAATTTCATTTTTACTATTATTTTGAATTGAACAATCACTAGTTATATGTTGTAATCTAACTTTATATTAATAATTCTCCTCAAAATTATATTAATAATTCTTATTTTTAATATCTACATGATTTGAATTAGAGAAAATGTATAAAACGTAACTTGATGCAGAAATGGGCATGCAGTACTATATATCAAGAATATAGTCAATTAGGGTATAAATTACAGAAACTTTAAGGTCACGTTTGATTAGCAGAAAATAAGTATCAGGAAATAAAACTTGTTCATTTCTTGTGTTTGGAAATTCTGAAATTGGGATACAACAAGAAAATAAAGGAAATACTTTTATGAAGCCTGAAAGTGGTTTCTTCTAAACCCCAAAGAAATCAGTTCCCCATTCTTTCCTTTCATGTATTTACTCACAACACAATATTTTATTGTATTAGTTAAAACATTTTAACAACTTTCCTAGTAACTTTTCTTATGTTACCAAACATCAGAATTGAAAGTTTTTTTTTTTTGTTGAGGAGAAGGTAGGAGAAGACCCCTACACAATCAGAATTGAAAGTATTCTCTTCATACGAAAAAGACCAAAGAATTACTTTTCTTTCGGTAAAGTGTGAACCAAACAATGCCTTTGGCTATAGTATTTGAGTAGGAGATGAAAACCCAAATGGGCATTTAGCGACCCGGGTAAAGAAAGTGATCGGGTCGGGAGCCAAATTGCACAGTCCAAATAGAAGTGCGGTTGGGGCCAAAACCCAGACTGGTCAAATACTCCAAAACGCAACCTCGCGGTGACAGAGGAGAGAGAGAGAGAGAGAGAGAGAGAGTGAAAGAAAGAAGACGATGATCTCCGACGGAGTTGAAGACGAAGAGAAGTACCTGGCCGCCGGAATCGCCGGCCTCCAACAGAATGCCTTCTACATGCATCGCGCTCTGGTAAAGTCCCACCAAACCTTCTCAATTCTCTTACCTCTCAAATTCCACACCTCGTTTCTCTCGCCTCACAAACCCTAATTTCTTTCTCTTCAGGACTCCAACAATCTCAGGGACGCTCTCAAGTACTCGGCTCAGATGCTGTCGGAGCTCCGCACCTCCAAGCTTTCGCCTCACAAATACTACGAGCTCTGTAAGTTTCACTCTTCCTCATCGTCGATCTAGTGAGATTAAGCAGACTGTTTCTGCTTCGTATTGCATAATGTGTTTGCTCATCTGATTTGTGTGGTTTTCGATGATGATGCATCAGATATGCGTGCGTTTGATGAATTGAGGAAATTGGAGATGTTCTTCAAGGAGGAGGCTCGACGCGGTTGCTCCATTATTGATCTGTATGAGCTTGTGCAGCATGCTGGTAACATATTGCCCAGATTGTAAGTCTCAATTTCGTAAAAGCCTTTACTTACATGTTAATCTTCAGTTGCACATTTATCATTTGTTTAACTTATTTCTATAAGAGGCTAATTGGTTGTAGTTCAGTTAACTCTCTGGGCCTCACTATATTGATATTCTGATCTTATTTCTGCACATACTGTATTTCTGATAGTTTGAAGTTCGGTTAATATGATACAAGTTGAAAACCGGCTAGTAGTGATGCTTGTAAGTTATAAATATGACCCATGACTTTTAAACAGGAAGTACCATTGATTGTTTTATCGGTTATCGATCTCTATGTAGTTTAGTTCTGCGGGAGTTGGTTGATTTGTGACGGTTGTCATTTCTCTGTATTTCTTTGACTGTAATGGACACATCTATAGTAAGCAACTAGATGGAAAGTTACTGTGGTGATGGAACTTAGACTGCGGGATAATGGGAGAAAATCAGTGGGTGAATAGTAACTGAGTTTTATTGTAACTAACAAGTCATAGCGTTGATAAGAGAAAGAAAGAAAAAAGTAGCTATAGCATTTCCGTGGTCTTATATCTGAATTTCATGTTATCTGTCAGATATCTTCTGTGTACAGTAGGATCTGTTTACATCAAATCTAAGGAAGCTCCTGCTAAGGATGTCCTGAAAGATCTTGTGGAAATGTCACGTGGCATTCAGAATCCTGTACGTGGGCTCTTTTTAAGGAGTTACCTTTCTCAAGTCAGTAGGGATAAGTTGCCTGATATTGGGTCAGAGTATGAAGGGTAAGGAAATCTGATACTCATTATAGTTAGCTTGTTAGTGTGTTAGGTAACATGAATGTGATGGACTTGATTTGCTGATACTCCTTGACTTGTGCAGGGATGCGGATACTGTCAGGGATGCTGTTGAGTTTGTTCTCCAAAACTTCACTGAGATGAACAAGCTTTGGGTGCGGATGCAACATCAGGTTGGTTGATACTTCTGTGATCGCTCTCAGGTTTAGACATGCATGGGTACCACAATGCTTGCATGTCTTGAAGGTAAAATATGTCATGAGGGCATGATTTCTGGTCATGCAGGTGTTGTAGTGCTTGTGAATCATTCATACTCTTAGCTGATCCTGAGTTGAGGCTTGCTCTCGACCTTTGTGGTCTGCAGGGGCCTGCTAGGGAAAAGGAGAAACGGGAGAAAGAAAGGAGCGAGCTACGTGATCTTGTAATGTCACTAACTGATAACTGGTTGATTTCACTGCAAAATATTGTGCACGCATACAGTGTACACTTACCGAAGGCTTCTCTCTTGTCCCTTTAGGTTGGTAAAAACCTGCATGTTCTCAGTCAGATAGAAGGTGTTGATCTGGATTTGTACAAAGAGACCGTGCTTCCCAGAGTCCTGGAGCAGGTCTGATTGATGTCTTTTTCTCTATCTTATTATTTTTTTTTTTAGTGCTTATGATGTGTGATTACCTGCCTACCGTAAAAGTTGGATTCATCACCTTGATTTTTTTAACAGGTTGTCAATTGTAAAGATGAGCTGGCACAGTTTTATTTGATGGATTGCATTATTCAAGTCTTTCCTGATGAGTACCACTTGCAAACTCTTGATATATTGTTGGGTGCTTGCCCCCAACTTCAGGTAACTAACATCATATGGACAGACTTCATTATAATTAATGTTACTGTATTGCATTTTACACTTTCATCTTGCTTGCATTCATGGGTAATTTGCATAGATCTTTTGCCACTGAAGTTTGTCATTTGTTTGGTCTTGGAATTTATGTTACTCCACCAGAGGTCGGTGTTATGACATGCTGGCTTATTTGAAGAACATGGCTAAACATATAGAATTTCATAGGAAAAGAGATAGAATATTTCATCTCCCAGAATGTATTCAAAGAGTGTTATATTCATCTGTTTCAAATAAACTAAGTTTATGTCAGGATTAAATTTGATGAACTTCAACGGGTGTACACTTCGGAAAATATATTGTCTGCATATTGATTTTGCTTAAGAATGTTGTCCCATTACGTAAATTTTGTGATTTTGTAACAACCTTCATTTTCTTCTGATTTAACTATTACTATTACTTTTTGTTCTTTTACATTATGTGAATTTTTGTTATGCAGCCATCTGTTGATATCAAGACAGTGCTATCCCAGTTAATGGAAAGGCTTTCCAACTATGCTGCCTCAAGCATAGAAGTGTTGCCCGAGTTCTTACAAGTAGAAGCTTTTTCTAAACTGAGCAATGCGATTGGAAAGGTAAATCTTGCGTTTGATAAATTGGCAATCAATTTTTGGGTAGCGCAGAGTAGGGTTTTACTATGGGTAAACAATAGTTAATGGGTTTTAAAGGCTAAATGATATTTGAGAAGTTGCATCAATGAATTTTCTTTGGGCTTAGTCATAAACGTAGTGTCTTCTAGTATGGTTCTTGTTGAAACAACATTTTGATAGAATATTAAGGATTAGAGCTTCACGTGATGAAACAAATCCCTCCACACATTTATAACAATAAATTTCTTAGGACACATTCATAGTAATATGAAATGTGATGATATTAACTAGACAGATAAATTAAGCAGACTTTTATTTATTGAAGAAAACTTAATGCGAACTCAGCAAATCTCACTTGGATTTCAATCGAAGTCAAAGCTTGGTCAACTGATTTGCGACCTGAACCCAACATACTTGGACTTACTTACAATGAAAGTGGGGTGGACTGGAACCTGGTTGACTTAGTTTGGCCTGGATTCGTAGACAGTGATTGATGGGTTACCGTAAGTGGTGTAGTGAATTGATGTTGGTTTTTCTTGGAAAAGAGAAGTAAAGCGGGTGAAAGGTAGAGGAAGAGGAACAAGAGGGATCAGAGTCTCAATCTTCTATAATCCAAGTTTGTCTCCAAAGAGTCGCAGTAGGATGTGTTTATAGGGGTCAATAAGCACTAATAACAAATCTTTGTCAAATTGAATTACTTGGTTCCTGATCAGCTTCCAATTTAAATCAAATTAATATCCAACATTGCTTAATCAAATCTGAAACCAAATTACATTAAAGGAATCTGAAATTTTGAACCACTCAATGCCAACTGTTGTGCATTATGGATTTTGATGATGCACATGCCTAGTCATGCACCTTGATTTTTCTTCATGGGAGTTTGAAGTTGTTGTTTTCCTTCACATGTTTGGATCTCAATGAGTTGATCTTTCTCTCTGGTACTTGGTTGTATCCTTGGATTTAGTCACATTTCACCATTTCCTCTGTTTCAATATAATCTTTTATTCATATCTTGTGACATTATTAAATATCTACCCATCGATAATGTTCTCTCTTTTTTGATATCGCAGGTGATTGAAGCGCACGTTGACATGCCTGTAATTGGTGTTGTTACTTTGTACTCATCCCTTCTTAAATTTACTCTCCATGTGCATCCGGATCGACTTGATTATGCTGATCAAGTGTTGGTATGTTCCCTTTATGTAGTGCTTGTTTCTGTGTTGTACTCATATGTACACACCATCCTTGTTTTGGTGCCATTTAGTTAAAGCTGAAAATAATGTCTTTCACAGCCATACAAATAGCCAACTATAGATGGTAACTATAATTTTGATTGTCATACACTCATACGCCATAGCTGCAACTAGCCAACACTGATTGTAGAATTTCCTTTTGTAAGGATGAACCCTTGCTTTCCCTCTGTGATATACTAGATTTAGTTCTCGTAATCGAGTTTCCTGGTGCTGGTAGATACAGGTCTCTTTTCAGGTTATTGTACATATTGATCAATAGGTTGTTTATCATCGGATACTTTTAGATGTTGAATAAGAATGGTCAGCACTCAGCACAGATGTAAATTTGTTCTATTTTTCTACCTCTCCAGGGGTCATTTGTTAAGAAGCTCTCCGGAAAAGGAAAAATTGAAGACAGCAGGGCAACAAAACAAGTTGTTGCACTTTTAAGTGCTCCATTGGAGAAATATAATGATATTGTGACTGCTTTGAAGCTTACAAATTATCCCCGTGTCATGGAATTCCTTGATACTGGAACAAATAAAGTCATGGCAACTGTTATAATACAAAGCATTATGAAAAATACAACTCATATATTAACTGCTGAGAAGGTATGTGTTACTCATTGTTTTCCTTTCCTCTCAGTTTGCTTCTCAATACCATGAAATGCCACTCTCTTTCTATATTCATTCTTTGTTGTTTTTATAGGTCGAGGCATTGTTTGAATTAATAAAAGGACTTATCGAGGATTTGGATGGGACTCTTCATGATGAGGTGATTTATCAATATGTTGCTGATCATGCATTTGCTAATGATATAAAATACGTTTTTTAGGCTTCTACAAACATGTGCTTATTGCATCTTAGTGTAATCTAAAGTTATCCAATTTTATTTTTTATTGTGTTATTAATACAATTGGGTAAATATGTCTTTCCTTTCAACTCTAGGTTGATGAAGATGATTTCAAGGAGGAGCAGAATTCTGTTGCGAGACTTATTCAAATGTTCCATAATGAAGATCCAGAAGAGATGTTTAAGGTATCTGATCCGTCAAATATAAAATTTATTTGAGTCATCCTTGAATCATATTTTATGAGAGCATCAGTTCAGGTTTTGATTTTGTCCATAATTGCAGATCATAGGTACTGTGCGGAAGCACATCATTTCTGGAGGACCAAAGCGCCTACCCTTTACTGTCCCTCCCCTAGTCTTTAATTCTCTAAAGGTTTGTTTCCATCTACCCATATTGTGAAACAGTTAAGCATCATATAGTTATTTGTTGTAGCATTGTATAGTCAAAGTTCTGTCCTGTAAAAAATTTGTGGATTGCTCATAGAATTCTTTCAAAAGCATTGGAGCTTGTACCAAATAAAAGGAGGATGGCCTTTATGCGCCCCCCACTCCTCTCTCCTTTTTCTTCTCTTCTTTTCTCGGATCTATTCTTCATGTAATTAATGGAATTCTTCAAAGTCTTAATCTGTGTTGGGTATTTATCTTGAATGTGCAGTTGGTCAGGCAATTGCAAGGAGGACATGAAGATAAAGAAAATCCTTTTGGAGAAGAAGCGTCAACTACACCAAAGAAAATTTTTCAGCTCTTGTCTCAGGTAATTTTTTTTTTGGTGAGAACCTCAGGTGAATTGTTAGTGAAAATAAGGATAGCGTTTTATATTATGTATGAGCTTAGACTTTGATATTTCTAAGCTGTCTTGTAATTCTTCTGGCTTATTGTTACAGACTATTGAGGCTCTGTTGAATGTGCCAGCTCCTGAGCTAGCTTTACGGCTGTACTTGCAATGTGCTGAGGTATATTGAGATTTCAGTTTATAAATAAATGGAATACCTTGCTTATGTTCTCCCTGATTAAATGCCGATGGTTTTGATTAGGCTGCAAATGACTGTGATTTAGAACCTGTTGCGTACGAATTCTTCACCCAAGCATATATTCTCTATGAAGAAGAAATTTCAGTAAGTTTCGCCTTTGGAAACTATTTTTTTGGTTTGTTACTGTATTATAACAACACTTGTTGGACTCTATTCCGTCTAAATTTCTTGTTTGCATGCATTGGCTGTATAGGATTCGAAAGCACAGGTGACTGCAATTCATTTGATAATTGGGACTCTCCAGAGGATGCATGTATTTGGTGTTGAGAACAGAGATACTTTAACTCACAAAGCCACAGGGGTAATCCTATTTTCATTACTTTATGAGTTTATGGGCTTTCCGTCCTTTCTATAACCCTACTTACTGGCTTGAATTTGAGCAGTATTCGGCAAAGCTTTTAAAGAAGCCTGATCAGTGCCGAGCTGTTTATGCTTGCTCGCATCTTTTCTGGGTTGACGATCAGGAGAACATGAAGGATGGGGAAAGGTGAGATTATCATGCATTTAACTTTTGTAATTATAAGTATTAGTCATGCTTATGCCCGTTGTACTTGACTTTTGATGACTGCAAAGCATTTTTCTTAATTTCCCATGTCACCGGAAGTTAAGCTCTCTGAACTTTTATGTTCTTATTTCAAGTATGATTGTGTGTAAATTTAAGAAAATGGTGTTTCGGCAATTGTAGTTGTTTTAGGAGTATTTTTAGGGATTTAGAGTTTTCTTTTAGTTTCCTTATTGTTTTTGTTGTTTAACGTTCTTTACACAAACTTCTATGCAGGGTACTGATTTGCCTAAAGAGAGCTTTAAGGATTGCAAACGCTGCCCAGCAGATGGCCAATGCAACCCGTGGTAGCACTGGTTCAGCGACACTCTTCGTTGAAATACTGAACAAGTAATAGTTCCCAACCTGATTGTACCCCAAAGCTCAACTTTTCTATGAAAGAGTAGGGTCTGACGTTATTATGTTTCAGGTACCTTTATTTCTTTGAGAAGGGCAACCCACAGATAACTGTTGCTTCTGTACAAAGCCTGATTGAATTGATTACTACTGAAATGCAAAGTGACTCAACCCCAGCAGAGTCAGCTACAAATGCATTCTTTGCCAGCACGATGCGGTACATTCAATTCCAGAAGCAGAAAGGTGGCGCAGTTGGTGAAAAATATGAGCAAATCAAGGTGTGACTGTTGACGGACTGGATGACAAATGTTGTTAATTTGAGAGCTGTAGATAAGTTTCACTTGCCGAAGGTTGTGAACTCATTTCAGTCTTTTGACTGTTTGTTTTGTCGAGAGAATCAACACATGCTTTGCCCCCTGATGTTGTTCGGTGGGGCTAACGAGATTTCTGACTGGTGCAAGCAGTCATTTGCCTAGGAAGTTTGTATGCCGATTGTGCTATTACAATGTACAAGATATATCGAATTAGCTTTACTCTTGAGCTTCGTCTGTTAGTTTACAAAGCTTACATGGTCAATAAATTGAGTCTGAGCAGAGGCACTGTCATTTATCTAGAGGTTGTTTCCCTTTTTGGGGAGGATAATATACTCATCCGTGCTCTTAGTTTTGTTCATTCTTGATATATTCTCGAAAGAAGGCGGGCCACGATGAGGTCTTCGTTCTATGAGTATTTTCACTCATATTCATTAGGGCTAGACTGTTAAAAGCTTCGAAACGGTGCATTACACTCCCAAAGAGGACACTGGAGCCGAAAGTCACGAACCATTGTTCTTACTAGATTGATAACTGTTTCGCTGGAGCGTCATATTCCGGACAATCATAGTGTTGAAAGTTGAAACTCGTAGAGCTGAATGAGACCAACATACTTCGCTTAAGATTAACGATCTGTGGCAAGAGGATCATATTAAATTAGTGCTTAACGATCTGTGGCAAGAGGATCATATTAAATTAGTGCTTATACTGATTAGAAAACTCTAAACCATTTGAGCCAAAACTTGGTATGCACATCCCTCACCACACATGAAAATCAGCATATCCTGTAAAATTTTGTCACTTCGACCCCAACCTACTAGGGCACGGAAGAGTTTGAAACTTCAGAATCTTGAACATTACTAAACCTCATCTACAAGCTCACCCATTTTGGAAGTTCTCGTTTGTAGAGTTGGGTTTTCTTTAGAGAGCCCACAGACCACAGCATAACATATGTAAATATCAGCTGATCTGTAAATTTCAGTCTCAACTACCGTTCTTCCCCTACTATCCAACAACAATTTGAGGCTCTGTAACAAGGCAAGGCCCAAAAACAAAGGGTAAAGCACCCATATACATACACCCAAGCCTTCAACCACAACAATAGTAATAAATATAAACCGTGTCCATGCAAAACAAGGTCGTTTTCCTAACTGGGAGTCCAGCCTATTAATACATAACTGAAATTAAAACCGCAGTTAAGAAAAAGTTGGAAACCATACAATTCAACAATAAGAGATCACAACAATTCTAAGAATGCAACACCAAACCACCTGATGCTTCATAGAGATCTAGAGTATTGTCGGACAGGAACAACTGACTGACTCCAACTTCTTCATGACAAAAGGGAAAAAGATTAGGGGAGAAAGGGGACGGGAGGGGAATACAGGCAGAATGGACGGTCATTATCTCTTTACATCTATTTCCAATCACAATATGGAGCATGCTTTCTGCGCCTTCCCTTTCTTTTTCTTCTGCTTGGGAGGTTGAAGGACAACCCTTATGGCTGCATCGAACACCCCTTTCACATTCTGCAGTTACAATTCCACATTTGTAAATGAGATGTCTAGGCATGAAAAAGCCCTTCACAGAATGCAGTTACAAGTCCAGATTTCAAATACCTGCTGTGTTTTTGAACTGCACTCAATGTATGCTGGTGCTCCAATTAGCTTCCTGAGCTCCTCTCCCTGGAAAGGCAGAGATATAAACCTCACATAAAAAGGGAAACAAAATACAGAAATAAATAATACACAAGTCGAGAACATTACTTGAGCGGTAGTAATAGGCACAGCACCCGGATGGTCAATAAAGAACTGCTTGTCATCCCGCAGATCTGCCTCATTAAAAGTTTTATGAAAAAAAGAAAGTAAGAAGTGTCCTGATTAAAGATAATCATTAAACACCGTGGCTAGAATCACCATTAATTGAAAAATCTTGAAAACAAAATACTGGACCCAACCCAGCATCCATCTCAAGGTAAAGAGAAAGATATACTTCCAATATGGCAGCAATTGAAAAAGGCATATCTAACAGTGAAAACAATGATCAAGCACTGGTATCACCTTTTGGCATAAAAGCAATGGTTTAAAAAGATAAATCTTTACCAAGCTTGGTTCCAACAAGAATGATTGGAACACCAGGCGCATAGTGCTTCAATTCCGGGATCCACTGGAAATGAAATTAACATATTTGAAATTTATCAGCAGATCATCAATTGTAAAGCTAAAATTATCATAATCTATTGGCACATTATTCTGTTTACTCCTACGAATGAGGTACCAGTGTGTAGAAAAAAATTAAAGAGTAATTTCAGGATATAGAGGGAGAGCGCCAATGATCATACTACAGAGAACATCCTCACCTTCTTGGACACATTTTCATAGCTGGCCTTGCTAATCAGGGAGAATGCCAGTATAAAAACATCAGCCCCACGATAACTCAAGGGTCTTAATCTATTATAATCCTCCTGTCCTGTTCCACATAATACAAATTCAGGACTAGAAAATCAGGGTGGGGAAGGAAAAATACAGAACAAAACAACTAAACTAAAGTGCATTTTACCAGCTGTATCCCACAACCCAAGGTTAACAGTGCTCCCATTGACAACCACGTTTGCACTAAAATTGTCGAAAACAGTAGGCACGTAATCCTGTTTGCCACCAAGATGCAAAAGAAAAGAGTCACCAAAAGTACAACATTAGGAAACATTCTCTTACCCCATATTCAACTTTCAGAATATGCAATTGCAACACCGTTGCATGAACTAGGAAAGTTTGAACAAATTAGCCAGAAAGTGTGAAAATCTAATATCTATGTCTAAGAGGTGAAATGGATGTTGCAAAATGAAAACACAAGGGCAAAAAAAAAAAAAAAAAAAAAAAAAACTGAAAACCATGAAAAGAACATTGCACTTCTTATGAACAACGTGATTCCAGATACAACACAAACATGGATGAATTAAGATCAACAGCACAAACTACAGGATCTCAATGAAACACAATCACTAAGAATGAAAACACACACCCAACTCTATCTTCATAACATTCAAAATGGAGATGCTGAGCTCCCCATCCAAAGAAAATTCCTTTTGACCAAATTCAATCCAATTTCAACTATGCTCTCCCAAATTTTGCCTAAACCAATCGAGCCTCGTTACAAAGATTAAACTACTGATAAAACATTACAAAAATGCGTCAAAATAAATGCAATTTCAATTCATCTCATTACCAAAATCGAGCTAAAGAAACCCAACAACTTAAACAAGAAGCCACCTCAAAAGGAAGCTAATTTCCACCAATAAAAAAAAAACTACCAAAAATTCCTTCCATTTCCAAATAACCAAACAAAACTTTCACTCAATTTAATCACCAAAAACCTTCCCACGTATCACAACCCGAAGAGAATCTGAAAATTAAAGAACCAAAAAGAAGAAGAACAAAAAAAAAGGGCAATGGGGGTCGAAACTCACGGTGGGGAAGGTGTTGCTGGTGTAGGAGATAAGCAGACACGTCTTGCCCACAGCTCCGTCGCCAACAGTCACACACTTTATGAACCTGGACGCGCTCATTTTCGATTTCCGGCTCTCACTTTCCCAAAATAGAAAGAAACCCAAGCCCCAGATCTTCACCTGAGGACCCGATCTTCTTCTTCTTGCTCTCCTCCTCCTCCTTCCTCCGCTGCTTCAATTACACATCTGTGCGATCGAAACCCAGCACCCAATCTCAGAGACGATGATCGAAACCCTAACCCTAAATTTGGAACAGAGAGAGAGAGAGAGAGAGAGAAAGAGAGATGGGGGATTTTGTGGGAAGCTAAATTGAAAATGTGGTTGGAGTTGGAGGAGGTGGAGATCAAAGAAAGAGAAACAAACAAAAAAAGTTCGGAGCTTTTTTTTTTTTTGGCCGCGAAATTTTTTTGCCGCTGGAAGCGTTCGTTTTAGCGAAACGGATTCTTCGCCAACAAAAAAAAAATGTGGGGCTCTTTCTATATCCCCCAGCTCCTTCTCCCCTTTTTTTTTTTTTTTTTCCTATTTTTTTTTCTTCGCGAGGAAGTTCCGGGTTTATTGTTGGATCGGGCCGGATCTAGCTCCTTGGGGAGATGAAATATTTGTGGTGTTTCATCATCTTATATATTCCTGTGTGGATTTTGAAGAATAAGACTCCCTAATTTAGGAATGTTGATTCGTCCTACTCATTGTATGTATTTGAGCGATTTTATTAATACTTGTGTTTGCAATTTCGTAATTTACAAGTGATGATGTCAACTTGTACAACTTAACTTATTGTATGAATTCAAGCTGATGACATATTTTCTATTATTATTGTGTTTAAAATTTCATAATATACATATATTTATGTTTTATTGTATATATTGTAACTACTTATCGTATAAATTCAGGGTGATGCTAGAACATCAACATTCTAAATACATGAATCTCATAACACGTGTCTATATTTTATTGTTTTTTTTTTTTTCTCGTTTTGAAACATTTGATTAGTAGATTTGAAAAGATTGAGCTCACCAAATCCACAGGGATCAACCATCAACCTTCCGTAGTTGGAGCTTATCTGGCTTGTACTTGAAGAAATGATTAAAATCTAATCACGGAGATTTCTTATATGTGGAGTTGATGAGGTTGGTTAAGCCTGGAAATTCTACTACTCCAACCACCTCAGCTGTCACCATTGATGAGAAAGCATAGGTTGGTTGGAATGGATTTGGAAGAGTACTAGTAGTACCACCCCACTTCAAAGGACTTTTCTTAAAAAGAAATTTCAACAATAGTGTATCCCATTTTCCCCTCTTTTAAGTTTTCTTCAAGACTCACAAGCAACCAAAATGTCTGGATTGGTCTTCTGAACGTACATTGGTTGTTGTTGCATAGCCTCTTTTTGTTGCCCTGAGCTAATCTCATCATCATGTCCCACGAGGCAATCAAAATCAGCCCGATCGAGAAGACTTGTCGAACTCAAGCAGTATGAGAGGTAAGATTGTAGAACTTAGGTTGAAGAGTTTAATTTGTTAGACAGAGCAAACTTTTACATCAGATATATTTGTGTTACGATATTATGGTGCTAGTTGCTACCTAGTAGACACGTCTAAAATCGAGTATGTGATCCCTCTAGCATTACTATGATATTTGTACTTCCTAACATAAACTTCTGCCGTGGAAAATATCAGGTTGCAAATCGATCTGCCAAAAGAGAATATAAATCAGTTGAACCAAAAATCATGATTCCAGATACTTGGATTTATTGTTCATATTCCATAATTCCTAAAATTACAACTTGGTAAAGACAATAATAAATTACAAGAAGACAAGTAAAATTTGCAAAAATTATAAATACATAAAATAAGGATGCGTCTACAGTATATTAATGTATCAATATATAAAAGATATAATACATTAATTTGATACTGGGGTAGACTAACTTCATGCATCAGTGGATTAATTTTTTTTATTATGTTGTAGGAAAATATGATTCAAGAGAATTGTGTGTTCTATTATTGATAATAGGAGCCCTTTATATAGGGATTTACAGAGTACATACAAGATAATAGAATCTGAATATAATTAGGAAATCTAGAACATTCTCCTATTATAACTCTATAACTAAACCCTAGTTTGAAGAGGCACACTAGAATACAACATCCTTCAACACTCCCCCTTGTGCCGTTCAAATTTGGTGATGACGCTTTGATCGTTACCTCACTAAAAACCTTGCCACTTAACAAAAACCCAGTGGAACAAAAATAACTCTGGTATAAGGACAAAAAGAGCACAACACGTCCTTCACTCTTCGAGATCGAACATGTAGACATCATCCTCCCCCTAATGTCAACATCTCCCCCTGATTGCTACAATCATGGGAGTTCGGATAATTTTCTCAATCCGATACTCTTCACATGTTTCTCGAAGGTGGATTTAGGTAACGGCTTAGTAAATAAGTTCGCTACATTATCCTCTGATCAGATTTGATTTATTTCAATCTTTAGAAGTGTTGTTGCTGATTGTAAAAGAACTTAGGCGATATATGCTTGGTGTTGTCGCCCTTGATGAAACCTAATTTCATTTGCTCAATACAAACTGCATTATCCTCATAAATGCATGTAGGTTCATCTGTGGTAGACTTCAAACCACAAGTTTCTCGAATGTGTCTAATTACATACCTTAACCATATGCCACGCACAGCTTCATGTAGAGCAATATTCTCCGCATGATTCGAGGAAGTAGCAACAATGGTTAGTTTTGTAGACCTCCAAGATATCGCAGTATTTCTCATAGTACAGATATAACCCTTTTGGGAGCGACCTTTGTGAGGGTCAGGGAGATACCATGTATCAGCAAGTCCCATCGAAACATTCACTATCATTTTGATGGAGGGGAGGAGGATGACGCTCGCCACCCTTGGAGGCGGCGGCATTGCCGGTCACGGCGTTTTGGACGGCGACTAGGGCTAATGAGATCCGTTCTCATTCTTCCGTCATTCTTTTCTCTCTCCAGGGATAAAACAAGCCTATATCTATCGTACATTTGAAGTAACGAAAGATTATCTTTATACCAGTCCAATGATGTTACGTTGGTGCGGGGCTATATCTAGCCAACAAGTTCGTAACAATTGAGGTATCCGGTCTTGTATTGTAATAAGTACAATATTGTGCTTATTGTACTCAAGTAAGCACTTTTGCCATTAACACGTTTTCGTCATCATCCCTGGGACAAAACTAATCCCTCTTAGGGCCAATACTACGGACGACCATGGGAGTGCATCTTTGACTTTATAAAAATGCCTAAGCATCTATTGACACGGTATACAAGTTCTGAATCTAGACAAAACTGTGTTCTCCAAAGGTCCTTCCTCTCAAACTCGAATTTTAAGTGTTTAGCGGTTTCCCTTAACTCTCATGGGTTCCATTTATGTTTATCAACATAAACCGCAACAAATGCAAATCCGGAACTTGTCATGGAAATGCGTGGGCATAGTTCATCATATCCCTTCCCAATCAAGTTGTCACTTTACTGAGCGTTTCAACCTCGTTGCAAACGCGCTCCGTGGTCTAGAGCCACTTGACTTGGGTATTTAAGTTCACAAGAACCTTCATTATATTCCGTATCTAGATCCCCATAAAGATACGTAGTGACCACATTCATAAGCTGCATGTTCAGTTATTCGGAAACTACCAAACTGACAAGATAGTGGAGTGCAATGACATCCCTTACGAGAGAATATGTCTTCTCGTAGTCGATTCCAAGGCATTTTTTGAGAAGCCTTGCGCCATAAGGCGAGATTACCATATCTTTTTCTCATCACGCTATCTAACGAAGACCTATGAATGTCAACATGTTTTTTGTTAGGCGGTGTTGACATCTCAGGCCCAAAATCCTTCCTCTTAGTTTGTGAATCCAATTCAACCTGGATCACATCTTTCCATTTAGGCCAATTTTCTCTACGTTGGCATTCTTCAACGGAGCAAGGTTCGATGTCATTGGTCTCAATAATCCCACATCCTCATGTACACTAGTGTAATTTGTAGAGATCTATATATTCTCATAAGTTGGTTCTAACGTTGAGGCATCCCCCAACGATGTCTCTTGGACATAACCACAATCCAGAATATTCTCATGAGACGGATTTTGAGTATCAATGATCAATGGATCAAGTTGTGCCCAAAATCGCTCTCTTCCTAGGGCGAGAATCCATCAAACCTATGGGTCTCCTACGCTCTCTAGTGGAACCCATGGCCTATGACGCCATTATGCCACATTGTGGCGTCACTATACCACCATCCATGGTGGTGGTGTCGTACCCATCTATTCTTGCATGCATGTTTGCAGCAAGTATATGTGATCTCGTCAATTTTAGGGGATCGAGATGAGACATAGTAAGGACAGACAACGACAATTCATGTCGTTCCTGTTGAACGTTGACTTTCAAATCTCCCCTAAACGGAATAAAGGGGCAGAAATAATTGAAGGTCAGTTTCTTTTTTCTTTTTACAGCTCATTCACAAAATGTTGGCTCTAAACGTTGTTTTTAAAGCCCAGTGGCTGATTAGATCGACACAAATAAACATTGTTTTGTTTAGGGGCAGAAATGAAGATAGACACAAAAACAAAACAACTTTTGAAGCCATGAAAGCCATGAAGATAGACGCAAGCCCGGTGACTGTTGACCCTAAACAAAATGTTTGTTTTGAAGCTCGGTGGTTGAATGTGCTTTAAGAGAAAAGCTTCTGATGTAGTCCCACTGGGCGTGCACATATTTTTGTTGCGCGGACGTGCCAAAATATTTACAGCTCACATAAGACCTCCTCTCTTTTTTCTCCTTCTCGTCTTCTTAGTTCTTCCTTCTGGTTCTCTGATGGGTGGCTGATTAGATCGACTGAAACATTGAGAGAAAGTACCCAGAAGTTGAAGAAGGAGAATTGTTTGGACCCAAAATGAGCATTTTGGCCTGACAAGGCATGTGGGAGAAATTAAGCCAATGTCAGTGGGTCAAGCTATATATTGTCGACAAGTTCTAAATGTATTATTTAGAGGCTAAATAAAGCCTACTATGGAGAATTATGCGAGCTGTAAGAAAAGGAAATGATGGAATCATGGAAATGAAAAGTCAACTATAGCACATTTTCTTACTTCGGCTAGGAGAAACCGAGCTAAACAAGGAAAGAGGGGCGGAAGACTAATCAAATGAAATCCAAATAAGCTGAAACATTCCAGATAAATACTAGACATCCCAAGGATAATTTCTTATGAAGAGTGCCAGAGCTATTTTTGAGTGAAAGGCCTTCAAACAATCAGTCCAATTTTCTACAGAAGCAAAACTGGAAAACTGGACCTGTAAGAGGTCCAGCAGAGTTTTCGGCCCAATCACTATACCAAAAGCTTTGAAATTTTATCAGGATGATCTACACTCATAGTGGAACATTTTTTATGAAGAAGTCGAAGGCTCATTCTGAATTCTTGGTGGATAAATAATTGAAGGAATAAAGGGGCAGAAACTGACCTAAAACCAGCTCAACATTCATCATGTTCATGTTTCCCACCCATATGAAGAAAGCTAGATGCTTTTCTCTTTTTCCTTGGATATTTTTTTCTACTACAATCTCTTTAATAGATCATCATCACTTCCATATTTCTGCACCTTCATGCTTTGCTTTCATTTCATCATTACTCTATCTTTTCCATATTTTACAAATCACTTCCATACTCCACTTTCATTATTTTTCTTCCACTCATCATTTCACTCTTCTTTTTCTTCCCTATATAAACACCTTCTCCTCTCATTCTCAAACACACATTCACAACATTAAAACATCTCTAAGATGATCTAAGTTCTCTCTAGAGCAACTCCTCTCCTTCTCTTTCTCTTACCGGTGATCACACTCCTAGTCCTAGTCTTCTCAGAATCTGAATTTCAGTGCCACCAAACCCTCTGCCAACGTACTTCGGTCCTAGTCTCCTCGGGAGCCGACGGTAGTGCCGCAACCACAACGGTTACAGAACCAGCCAAGCAAGGGTAACGCCCTAGCAACCCAGCCAAGCTAAAGTCACGCTTTAGCAAGTTCTCCTCACTTCCTAGTGGTTCTCGCTCTGCTCGATCTACAACATTGAGTATCGATTGTGATTTTCAAGAACCTCAGCAAAAGTCCTCGCCACGAGGCACAAAGAATCCCACGACGAGGTTGGTGCTCTCCTCGCAATCTCTTGAAAGAAGTCAAGTCAAGGGACAACTCCGACGACCGCACCCGAACGGTGTTGGCACGCCCGCGTAAGAAAAGAGACTGTTGACCAGCTGCAAAAAAATTGGAGCCAAACATTTTGGCACGCTCGGTGGGACATACTGTGAGCTGTAAATCACACCACTATTAAGAAATTGAGGTTAGTAAGGGGTTGTGAATCATAACGGAATAGGTGAAGTCTCTTTTGTTAATATTGACCTAAACTCCTTATTGGTGCCTAGTTAAGGTCCCTTAAGGTTAAGGGCGGTTTTTATTAACACTTGTTGAACTGTCTTCACACTTATGATCTTTCTCATCTTAGTAAGTATAGTCTATGTGAAATGGTGTCTAGAAATGGGACAACGTTCATAACAGGTTATTGAATCCAGAAGTGCGAGCAAATGGGCCTAAACCACTATGTGGGAGTAGTTCATGCCAAAATGGATTCTGCCTCTTTTGTTTGCCCTCCCCCACCTGGCCATTTCAGTAAGGTTACCCAAAGGATTTGAAAGAAAATTTGTGTCTAGGCGACTATACTTGGACCGCAAGTCTAAACCTTGATTCACAAAGTCTTATTGAATTCAGCTACTTATACAATACAGCATACTGCTAGATATTCACCATTGGGAAGTCAGACGATAACCCTTACCAAAAGGTTTTACGTCAACTGCCTGAAACATAAGACCCCTAGTTACAGACCGCACACGCGTGCAGACTGTCGTGGTCTTTCAGAAGAATTAGTAATTCAAAGATTTTCTCTCCACACGCCATCAACAGAGATGATGACCAAAAGAGGAGAAGGTCAACAGCCCGCTACTGAGGACGAGGCAGTTCTCACCGTCCCGCCTAATGAGGCCGGAAGAGCGTTTGATACCACCAGGGTGGCTGAGGACGAGGTCAGAGCGGATATTTTTGTACCCATCCCTATCCCAGAAAACGCCAGCCTGGAAGCGCAACTTAACATCATGCGAAAAAACAATAGTACATTCTGGGCAAAGAGGGCTAAAAGATTCGAGGAGCAGCGACGGATGTCCAACAATCTGATAACGAAAGTCAGGCTGGAGATGGAGTGCAATACGGAGCTGTTGCAAGGGCATATAGACCACACGTCATGACAAGCCCAGGAGCAACATGAACAGCTCGTGACCTTGATAAATGCCCAAGCTGCGCAGACTAAGGTCGTTCTCACAGAAGTCGCGGCTATTCGCAGTGAGGGATCCAATACTGCGATCCAAGTTGCCATGCAAAAAACTGAGATGGATCAGGCAAGAGATGTCCTGAATAAGGTGTTAGGGGACCCCAATGCTATTCTAGGGTCCCTCGGCCCGCCTACAGGGTCAGGTAAGTACATATCGCCAAATGTTCGAGAAAAAGCAAGCGGCGGCAGTACAGCCACATCCGCTACTGCTGTATCAGTCAGAGGTAAAGAGACTGCGTTGTTCTTCCCACCCGTTGCCAGAGTAGTCTCTTTACCTCTGACTGATAATCCGCAAATCTAGCGGTAAAGAGATCCCCTGTCAAGGGTTCTACATAGCGGACGGATAGTTGGAAATTTATATTCATCATAAATATATATATATATATATACATATATATATATATATACAGATCCTATCCAGAGCGAGGCATCGCTTTGAAATTTCAGAGCGAGGTTAGGGTTTAGGGTCACTTTTCGGTCGCATATCCACATCTCAACCGTTCAATTTCTAGGTACTAATGTATAGATCATCTCTGCAAAATTTCAGCCAAATTGATGGTCGTTAAGGCATTGATAACTGCCTTAAAGCTAGTACGGTTCAGGTTGGACAGATTCAGTTCGTCCATTGGTTTAAGCGACTTAGATACCTTAAAGACCATCAATTTCGTTGAAATTTTGTAGAGATGATCTATACATTAGTACCTAAAAACTGAACGGTTGAGATGTGGATATGCGACCGAAAAGTGACCCTAAACCCTAACCTCGCTCTGAAATTTCAAAGCGATGCCTCGCTCTGGATAGGATCTGTATATATATATATATATATATATGCATTTGTTGCAATGACCCATTTTGATACGCTGTGGTGGCGCAATTGGCACATAAACCCACACTCAAATATGCATAAGTACGAGATATTTAGACTCGCACCCAGTCACTAGCTGTAACGCAAATAAAAGTTGAGTGGCTATGAGTCATAGACGAATTAGCCTAGCTGCATGCGATATTGCATAACCCTAAGCGAAAATATTGGTGCAGATTACCAATGTACGGGCTACCATCGTAGTCGTTTAATAATGGCTTTTCCGTGAGACCATGGGGTTGTGTTCATGGGAATATGATGACTAATATCAATCTCCAATGATAAGCAATAGTCATCGAACATTGTTTTGATGTAAACTCTCTAGCAGTATCAAGTCGAATTGACTGAATGAGATGATCCGGGTAGTGAGCCCGTAGCCATATGATCTGGGCCTGGAGTTTATCATAAGCAGCATTACGAGTGGGCGATAGCGCGATACGTGACCAGCGTGTCCGTACATCAACCAACATCTAAACAGTCCGCGCGTTGGTTGAATCGGTCCACTAAATCCCCTTGGATTCTTTGTAAGAATGGAAATATTTCCGTTGGGTCCTTTGCATAGGATGGTCTCGATCATAATTTTGCTCAAGAGCAGGCTTTGTAAAAGGAACGATGGGCCTTAGAAGCAACCAAGGAAGAATTTGGTTGAGCCATGAAGTCATAATGGACTTTAGAAGTAGAAAAACGGGCCAAGGAGGCATTGGTGGCGTCAAAGCCATCTTTGGGCCGCAGGGGGTAGGCGGCGCTGGCCATTGATGTCCAGTTGTGCATAGGGACGGCGCCGTGTGGCGCATGTTCCCTTCCTTAGACCAAATTTCGGTTTTTACTTCTTTTCGTTTTGAAAAATGGATGTCCGTGTGAAGTCTATCTTTAGTATACGGATCATCATATCATGACCTGTGTGTCCCCAACGGGGTCAGAATCCCATAAGCCATCTCTCATGACATGGTAAGGTTCAGTGATGCGAATAGTGGTTGCATACAACCCATTAGAGCGACACATAAGTTTCTCTAATACTCATTTATGTTCGTAGTAATTAGAGGTAATGCAAAGGAACTCTTGTCCATTCTCACAATGTGTTTCCACATGAAAATCATTAGCTCTTATATCTTTGAAATAATAAAGTTTGAATTAAAGTATGTCCAAGACATTAAATAAAAGAATAGACACTTTATTAATAGCCAATGATTACATCAAAGTCTCGTAACCAAAAATCTAATCCAAAATTTACATAATTCTTGGAAAATAAAAGACTATAAAAATCTGCAGCATTTTATCTTCATCGCAAGATTTGAAGTCTTCTTTGACTCAATGTCTTGATCACTATAAGGTGGCTACCTTCTTAATTAGGTACATTGCAAACTCAAGTATATTGGTCAGACGTTCCATATCAGAAATAGACACCATGAAGAGGATTCTCCCTTGATTGAGGCACATTGGCGCAATGTGCATGGTACCTAGGACCTGAGGCGTTGGAAAATTATGACCATGGCCAACGTTGGCTTCATGGTTTCCAACCCTTCGTCCCTCAAAGTCAAGGCTCCTATATGGATCATGACGTCTATGGCGACTTTCTCTAGCCATGGAACAATGCTCTTGGTGGCCATCTCGAAGCCTATCAATTTCTCTTCTCACAAGCTCGTTGCCATGTCTTTCAACAGTAGCCATAACTTCAATAAGTTTTTGAAAACTTATGATTCGTCTTGCGTTTACATGAGTCTGGAATAAATTAGAAGACCTCATAGCATAGACAGGGAAGGTATTGAGGGTTTTCTCAATCAATTGGTCTTCTGTACGTGATCGTCTTGCCACAAATGCGCATCATTGCTTTGATGCGGCGAGCTTCAGAATAAAATTGCATGACTGTATCAAAGTCAGAGAAGCGAAGATCATTCCATTCTGCTTCACGAACATTAAATTTGGAAGGATAGAGTCACGAACATTACCATAACGTTCCCGAAGCGCTTGCCATAGCTTTATAGCGCTATCCTCATTCATGAATTCAAATTGGAGGTCTCTATCCATATGACTCATCATTAGGGCAAGTGCCCTGGAATTGTCAATCTCAGTTTGAGGGTCTGGAGCAGTTCCTTCATAACAAAGCTCTTGGATTGTGTGCTATAGATCACTGGAAATAAGATGGAGTTCAACATCCTGAGCCCACAATAGGTATATTTTGCCTACATAATCCAATGGAACAAAATTGAGTCCGTTCGAATTCGACATCCTGAAAAGTGAAACAAGAACGAATTAGTTTCGGAGTCAATGCTTCCACGAAAACTAATATTAATAAGATCTCCAAGCTATGCTACCAAGAAATCGATTTTCAAGTTTATTTGGATTAAACCGAAACAATGATGTTTAATATGGTCAAAGATCGATGCTTGAGGACGCTCTTAGTCCTACGATCACGAACACTCTTAGTTCGTATATAGCGTGAATCCCCACAATTCCGCTTATTTAAATAATCTAACTCACGTTCGTATATTGCAAATCCTACAGAAAATAATGAAATTTAAAAGACAAGAAAGCAGTAACTTTAATCATAAAGACTTACTTGTTGAAATTCGAAGCAGATTCGCTTCTCAACAGCTCCCACTTGGATTAGTGTACATGTCTCAAAACAACTCTAATAGGGCTGAAATTTGGAAGTCATATAGAAGAGACAGAGGCGAACAACTTTGATGAAGAAAGAATTTTTATCAGAGATACCAAATTAGACATTTCAGGGCATGCAAGCAGACTGATATGCACAGGAACGAGAGGAAAGGTGAGATGAGGAGATGCAACAGCCATGGGGAGGTGCTGCAGGGGCAGCAGGCAGCACACGGGTGTGCAGGGACTGCAGGGGCAGCGCACGGTATGGCTAGCTAGGGCTAGGAGTTTGCGGCAGTTGGTATTGGCCGAAACAGGAAAAACTGGGCAAAAAGTCGTTTCTGCCGGTTTTTCTGCAGGAGGATCAGTTGGTGTGACAGCAGGTTCAGGGGCTTCTGGACGTGCTCTTGGAGTATCGCTTCCAGTTCCTGAATCCTAAGACAGAGACGATGCTGCTGACAAAATTTGGTAGCAGTTGGGTGTCCAGAAGGTGGTGAACCGGTGGAGAGATAGCAACGGATGGTTTGGGGCTTCCAGCGGCCGGTTCGGTAAGTTTCAGGCCGGTTTTGGTTGTGGTGTTGCCGGTTTCGGACTCCTTGGGTCGGGGGCTACTAATTGGGAGGCGGAGGCAATTAGGGTTTGAGGGTTTCGACTTGTTTTAGGGTTTTGGTTATTTGTTTCAGGGTTAGGGCTCGTGCTGATAACGTGTTGTAGAAAAATATGATTTGAGAGAATTGTGTGTTATATTATTAATAATAGGAGCCCTTTATGTAGGGATTTACAGAAGATATACAAGGTAATAGAATCTGAATATAATTAGGAAATCTAGAACCTTCTCATATTATAACTCTAGAACTAAGCTCTAGTTTGAAGAGGCACACTAGAATACAATATCCTTCAACATGTATGTATGTATATATATATATATATATATATATTAATCTTGAGTTGCTCTACGACCGTAGAGAATTGATCTATTGATAATCCACTATATGAAATTAGTCTATATTTAATTTACCAATATATTAAAATTATATATATTTTTTTTAACAAAATACGTTTAATACAGCATAGAGTTTTCCACAGAACAATAGGGTTTAAACTTTGCACAGCAGACGACCATGTAAGACTTGCAAACTGGCATGTGATCAGGACTAGTACAGGACTACAGGGATGATTGGATGACAACAAAAATGCAAAACAAAGGGTTAAAACTTGCACGTAAATAGTACTGGACTGGTACAAGATCAACCACACGAGAATCAAGACTTGCAAAATTGCGTGGGGTGTTTGGTTAAGGGTCTTTCTATCCTAGTCACCAGTGAAAACACAGTTGCCCAAAGGACCCTTCAGAAGGACGAGCCTTGGCAACCCATCAGCTTATTCAGCTACGTTGCCATAAGGAAGACGACATACATCAAAACAATGATAAAGTAATTTGTGTTTCACAATCAAAATCACTTGGCAGTAGTTGGAATGTCTCAAATCCTAAGAGACACATTTGCAAGGTTCTCATTATTCCACGTAGGAATTAAATTCTCAACAAGATCGAGCGCATGTAGAATTTCTTACCGCCATCAAAGACCTGAACGTCTCAAGAGTCATGGATTCAGGAGGGCCAATAGGTAAGTTGGCTTGTTCCACAATGTTGTCAACTCGCTTGACAAGTGACTCATCAATCCAACCAAGGCGGTAGGACATATTAACACCCATAACCTAAACAAAATAGGACACAATTAATCGATGGACTTAATTTGAATACTGAAGAAATTAAGATTTTGTATGGATGAACTAGCTAGTGCATGCGAATCCCGTAGCTAGGAGAGGATCATATATGTCATTACCATGCCAGCTGCAACAGCTTCTCCATGGAACCACTTCCCATAGCCAACCGCGGTTTCTATTGCCTGAAAAGTCATGGTAAACAATGGCAAAAGATATTTAGGGTTTAGGCAAACAGTCGCAAAACTTTCCTTACAGATCGTGGAAGAACTAGCAGTACTTGCACCAAAACTCACATGGCCAAACGTATGACCAAAATTAAGGATGGCCCTCAGTCCACCTTCCAGCGCATCCAAGGATACAGTCTCAGCCTTCATTTCACATGAGCGCTTTATAGCATAAGCCAGAGCATTTGGATCCCTGCAATATGGATCAGATCAGACGAATTAGACACGAACTAAGCAGCATCATGCATCAATAGACTAGCTAGACGTAAAATTGAAAGAAATAACTAAATGTGCCGCATATGTTACACATGTTGTTAAAGCCTTAAGCACGTATACTAGTTGTCCCAGAAAATGCTAGCTTCAAACGATGGAGGAGGAATCGAATATGAAAATTAACTTCACTGTTCCTTAATTAGTCTTTTTTTTTTATATATGTAAGTACCTTGATATTAATGCATCCATATTCCTCTCCTGCCACTCAAAGAATTCTGCATCTCTAACAAGTCCCAGCCTCTGCAAGTCCTGATGCTAGTTCCCTATCTGGCAATGTGTTTATTGTGTCTGTGTCAATAAGCAGAGACTTGGGTTGGTAAATAGAACCAATCAAGTTCTTCCCAAGAGAGTGGTTAAACCCAGTTTTGCCCCCAGCGCGCAGAAGAATCAACCTGCAAGCCAACAATCGACCATTGGTGTATGAGAAATATATATATATATATATATATATATATATATATGCATGCTTATGAACAGATCGATCCAAGTACGTATATGATTCATAATGTAATTAAGGACAAATAATCAGCCATGCATGCATGCACGCAGAGACCGACCTGTGCCATAACAGTCGTCGGAATCTGAATGAAATTAACACCGCGAAGGAAAGAAGCAGCGGCAAAGTCACACATGTCACCAATCACACCACCTCCAAGGGTAACAAATGTACATCGCCGGTCAAGTCTCGACTCAATAGCCTTGTCAAACACTTTCATAAGAGTGTCCTACCAGTTCAAGAACGTACATGGTTAATTACTGGCTAGCCATGTAATGCAAGCACCAAATATATATATATATATATATATATATATATAGACACACACATGCCCGATCAGAAGCACCAAATATATATATATATATATATATATATATATATAGACACACACATGCCCGATCAGAAGCGGGCGTCCGCAAAACATAAAAAGTGCAAATTCGCGCCGTCGTCCATTCTCTCACCTCGATTAGGCGCTTATGGAGGTGCTACTCTTACCGCATGGAGACCAGGCTTCGATCTTGAGCTTCTTCTTGCCCGTAGACTAGTCGGCTACGAGTTTATAGTCGACCTTGACGGTGTGTGAGGGCTAGCCGCCCAGACCTTCGATCTCGATCACCTTGGCCTTCATCTTCATGGTGACGCCGTCCGGGATGCCCAGGATCTCCGTCCGGCAAGAGCAGCACTGCAGTCATCAGGGCCTGATGCAGCTGTGAGGATGGGCGTCCGCACTTTTCTGTTTTGCAGACGTTCGCTTCTGAACGGCTCCGTGTGTGTGTTTATATATAGATATATATATATATATATATAGAGAGAGAGAGAGAGAGAGAGAGAGAGAGAGAGAGAGAGAGGCTTGCTCTGCTAAGGAACGGATTTTCATATTTTGACCACTTTTCGATCACATATTCATATCATAACCATTCAGTTTTTAGGTCCTAATATATAAATCACTTCTACAAATTTTCAGCCAAATTGATGATCATTAGGGTATCGAACTCGATTAAATCAATGAACAAACCGAATTTGTTCAACCTGAACTGTTCGTGTTCATAATTGTAAATTATAGTTTTGGATGCTTTAACGATCATCAATTTGGCTGAAAATTTGCAGAGATGATCTATACATTAGGACCTAAAAAATGAATGTTTAAAATGTGAATATGTGATCGAAAAGTGGTCAAAATATGGAAATCAGTTCCTTAGCGAAGGAACAGACCTCTTTAGCAGAGCAAGCATCTGTGTGTGTGTCTATATATATATATATATATATATATATGAATTTAAAAAATCAAATTTAGGATACCCACCATGTTCTTACAATACTTCTCTCCGTCTGGTAGAATCAAGCTCTCAACTGAAACATTTGGGTTGTCTCTTGTTAAAGCATCGATAAGTTTTTCCAAATACAATTGTGCAACTCTGTTGTTAGGCCAGGGCTATAATTTAGCCCCCATAAATATTATTCTTTATTCATGAACAAGTGAACCATCTCCAACAAAGGCAAGTGTAAGGCAGCACTAAATTTTAGGCCTTTCGGGGGTGTTTGTTTCACAGGACTATCACGCCCGACCTTAATTTCTACAAGAGTCCTAGACTCCTCTAACTTGGGTTATGCTATAGTAAGCCGTTGTCCAAGACTAAGGAGCAGCAAGAAAGAACAACAGCAGAAGCAAACTAATGAATCATATGCACAATCTTCACAATTCACAACAGAAGTGGGTCTGTCTCAACAACAGAAGCAAGCCATGAATCATATGCACAATCCTCACAATTCACAAAACAATTCTAAATCTCATAAATGAAGCAAAAGCAAGCAAATCAAACATAAATTGCAAAACCTTCTCCTATACCTGGAATTGAATTGGTTCTGTCTCAAACTCTCAATTCTTGCAACCAACAACCAAATATCAATTGGGTCTTTCCAGGCCTCCCAAAACTCAACGATTCATGGCAAATGAATTTCTGTAAAATCCTCCTTCACTCATCACTTTGGGCTTAATGGGTACTCATCATCTCTGAATTTTTTGTTTTGGCTAGCAGAAAACTTAGAGGGGAGAGTGAAAAATTGAACCTGCATAAGAGATGGAAGGAGACCCAAGCGAACAGTAGCAGAGTGAGAAAACCACGAAGCTGAAGTGAAGAGTCGAAGAGCGAGATTTTGGCTTCCACAGTCCAATGGTTTTTGGCATCGCTGTGGAAAAAGGTGAGAGCATGTTTTTGGGGATTTTGGAGTCTAATTTAATTGAGTCCCAGTTGTTGCCAAACACGGGATGATGACTGTTGGACTAGATAAGGCAGTCCACTCCCGTCCAATCCCACGAAACAAACAGCACCTTCAAGTTTTTTTATGATTTTATATTATGTTTTTCAATTTTATGATTTTATTTTATTATAATAATATTTTAATTTAGACTAAAATTAATTTTTAAGACAAGAAACAAGAACCACTGTAGCAGCCATGTTTAATTAAGCTTAATTGATGTTCGCTTTTTTGTGGGTCCTACAAGAGCCAAAGAGCCACATTCAGGGCTATTTTCAGCCCTCTCCACCCATTTTTGGATCTGACTCTATTTATAGCTCTTTAGACTTTTGTTGTTGGAGTTCATAATTTTTAAAAAATAGCTAGAGATCTCAACTGGTCTTCTGAACATTGGTTCAAGTTACCTCTCTTTGCTACACTAAGCAGATCTCATCATCATGAAGAAATAAAAAAGGAAAGGTAGCAAGACGTTAGAGACTTAAGAGTTGCTCTACGAAATGGGATTTTCGACCCAAGAATAATGGTCCAACTCAACTGCTATGAGAGGTAAGATGGTGGACTTGGGTTTTAGGAGAACTCTAGTCATGAGGTTCGGCCATGATAGTCGGTTTTGAAAGATGTCAATTTCC
Source organism: Rosa lucieae (assembly GCA_024704745.1). Lineage (NCBI taxonomy): Eukaryota > Viridiplantae > Streptophyta > Magnoliopsida > Rosales > Rosaceae > Rosa > Rosa lucieae. The sequence goes on from CM045493.1 coordinate 9,799,619, forward strand.
GACCAAATAATTAGTGCATGGTGATGCGGAGTGGGGAATAAAAAAGACCGACGCAACCATTTGTCCATTTACTTGAAAATTCAAGTTGTTCTAAAGAAACGAGCGCAGAATTTTATACACGCAATATGGGGAACAAATAGACCAGAGAAAATTTTGTACAGCACAGTCCAGAAAGTCTGAACTATAGATGATTCTTTGTAGTAGTTTGCAGTGTGTGGTACAAATTTAGGACCAAGGCGGAAACATCTGCCGAACCATTTTCATTCACAATATCAAAGTTTAAACAATTTAAGATCATATTTCCAGATACTTGGATTTATTATTCACATTCAACAATTTCTAAAATTACAGGTAGAGGCTATAAACTGTAGGAAGACCAGTGAAGGGCATCTAAACTAGGGGAGAGAGTACAGGGATGAACGGATGAGAACAAAGATACAAAACAAAGGTTCAAAACTTGCACATAAATGGTACTGGCACAAGATCAACCACATGCGAATCAGGACTTGCAAAATGCATGGAGTGTTTCATCCAGGGCCTTTCTATCATAGTCCCCTGTGAAAACACAATTTCCCAAAGGACCTTTCAGAAGGATCAGCCTTAGCAATCCATCAGCTACCTTCTTATCAACCTGTCATAGGAGGATTAAATTAAAATCAAGAGCATGGAAAAAAAGAACATTATACATATACATACATATATATTTAAAGCTAGAATATCTCTTACAGCACCATTTACTTACCGCCATCACAGCCTTGAACGTCTCCACAGTCACAGACTCAGGAGGGCCAATAGGTAGCTTGGCCTGTTTTACAATATTGTGAACTCGCTTCACTAGTGAATCATCAATCCAACCAAGGCGGTAGGACATATCAACAGCCATGACCTAAACATATGAGATAACGTTCATCATTGAAAAAAAGAATTTTTAAGGAACAAAAGGTGCAAAAGTAGAGGATTATTACCATGCCAGCTGCAACAGCTTCTCCATGGAACCACTTCCCATAGCCAACCCCTGTTTCTATTGCCTGAAACAACATAGTAAACAATGACAAAGAATTAATTCCTCTTGCAGATTATAGACCATCACATAAACACAGGTGGCAAACACTGGCAAAACTTGGATTATAAAGAAACAATTAGCCACTACAAAACAAAACTCACATGGCCAAATGTATGGCCCAAATTCAGAGTTGCCCTCAGTCCACCTTCCTTCTCATCCAAGGACACAACCTCAGCCTTATTTTCACATGAGCGCTTTATAGCATAAGCAAGAGCACTTGGATCCCTGCAATGGACTAGATGAATTAGTCATGAAGCATCAAATAGACTAGATAAGGTCATAAAAAATAAAAAAACAGGTCGAGATTTTTGAGGTCTGTCAACTGGAGCAGCTCATGAACATCATGTTTTACTAATGGTGAGATTGTGACTTGAGAAAATTTCAATAAAAAAGGGCCATGGGGGCACTTTTATATCCCAGAAAAATGTTCCTAGTCAAATGTCACCTGAATTATGAGGAATATGCATGCATAAATCTGGAAACTTCACTGTTCCTTCGTGTGAATATTATACCTTGCAATTAATGCGTCCATATTCCTCTCCTGCCACTCAAAGAATTCTGCATCTCTAATAAGTCCGTACTTAATGACTTCAGCAAGCCCTGATGCCAGTTCCCTATCTGGTAACGTATTTAGTGTGTCCGTGTCGATAAGCACACACTGGGGCTGGTAAAAAGCACCAATCAAGTTCTTCCCTAGAGGGTGGTTGATCCCAGTTTTTCCCCCAACAGAAGAATCAACCTGCAAGCCAAATAACATTCAACACATGAAAAATGCTGAACAGACGTGCATGATTCTCAAAAAGACAAGAAGTTATTAGTGATAGACCTGTGCCATAACAGTTGTCGGAATCTGAATGAAATTAACACCGCGAAGGAAAGAAGCAGCAGCGTAGCCACACATGTCACCAACCACACCACCTCCAAGGGCAACAAATGTACATCGCCGGTCCAGTCTTGACTCAATGGCCTTGTCAAACACTTTCATAAGAGTATCCTACCATTTCAAGAACATAATTACTCATAGTTCAGCCTCCAATAAACTACCACTTACACCAAATTTTAAATCAAAACATTCAGATACTCACCATGTCCTTATACTTCTCCCCATCCGGTAAAATCACACTCTCAACTGTAACATTGGGGTTATCTTTCGTCAAAGCATCAACAACTTTGTCCAAATACAATGGCGCAACCGTGGTGTTGGTCACCACCAGCACTCTCTTTCCATGAACATGCCTACATTGAATTAAAAATCAAACCATAAGAACTAACACAACCACCAAGACCACACTAGCTAATCACTCAAGTAAAGTTTTAATCTTTACTTCCTAGAATTTCAAGTACTTTTCTCATGATCTATTCCCTGTTACTAAAGCCAATCGCTCCTAGTAAAAAAAAACTTAATCTTTTCACTTCTCTGATGTATTTATCTCAGCCAAATAATCACAAAGCAGTAAAAATAACCAATTCCAACAGCATTTTGATAGAAACAATTAATCACTATCCACCACAGTAAAAAGCTAAATAGAATTTTCAGAATTGAAACCTTTGGAGAAGCTCGGGTTGGTCAAGAAGTCCGGATCCAATGTAAATCGGGTAGCTCCGATTGCCCAAATCCACATCCACAACGACCGGAGCCGCCGGACCCGTTTTACTCGGCGGTTGATCCACCAGCTGCGCCGAATTCGCCATTATCTTCGACTTCGATTTCGCTAGGCTAAGCTTAACGGAGCAATTGGAAACGAAGGAAGACCGGAGAGCCGCGACGCCGGGGGTCTGGACCCGAAGAGAGAGCTCCGAGGGGTTGAAGAGTGAGGGTTTGGCGGTGGGCTTGGAGGAGAGGGAGATGGAGAAGGGGTTGGCGGTGGAGGCCATGGAGTCGGGTACGGGTCAGGGTCGGGTCGGGGTCGGGGTAGAGAAGAAGAGGAGGAGGTGAGTGTTGGTGTGAGGATGTGACATTGTGTTGTGGAAAAGAGGAGGGAAGATGAAGAAGAAGCGTTTTGTGGGGTTAGGTGAGTGGCGGTAATTTGAGGCAGCCACGAGACGGACCATTAGGTCCGGTGGGATGATTTTCTCGTGATAAATTGGTTAGTAACTGTCACTGTTTTTCTCTTTGGCTCCGATGTCATATTTGATTTACGGTTAAAACGACAGTTTAGTAATTAAAGATGATCGTGAGGGTTTTAGATTTAGACGATTTGGTCAAAATAGTGCACCAAACGTACCATGTTAGTACGTTGTTTAAACATCGATACCGATAGATTGGTTGATCAAATATGAGATTTGTTGTTGTGGAGGAAGCAAATCTAGTGCAACTAGTGAATTTTAAAAGGGTAACGTATTTGTTCATGAGTTGATTTTTAAAATATTTATCAAAAATGTTATAAAATCGTACATCGTTAGATTGAAATCACCATGCAGATTAGCTATATATCAGAATAAAAATTCAGGAAATAAAATGAATCCAAGTTCAATCAGAAAACATTGTTTTTTATTTTGTAATGAGTCCACAAAACATGAGATTCATGTTCATGTACCTAGCCATCTACCATAAGTTCTGTTGATGATCTAGTTTGAAAGTTTGCCATAACTGTACGTTTTGGGGATCGTTCTCTTATATTCCAACATGTTAGTTACCGAAAGGTCAGACACAAGCTTTGGTTGGTTGCTTATGTAAAGCCTAACCAACAATTTTGCATATGGCCCAGCTGGTCATCATTTCCCATAGATCTCTTAATTTAGTACCATTAACAAGTTGAGTGATCTACAACTAAAAAAAAGTTGAGTGATCAAATGAGAGACTTAATTAAGGGATGTTCCTACAACAAAACGCCAATTAATCTCAATATATATATATATATGTTACGATCTCGGGGATCGTAGCCATGGTATGTCATTGTAGTGAAATGAAGCAAAGAAAAATTCTAGAGAAAACTAAGAAAATAGAAATGTAGATTTTCATTCATGCCTTCTCACCAAGATTACAGATGGATATATAGCAGTAGCAAAACACGTGTTGCACTGCGAGATGTGAACCTACCTAACATATTCTTGAAACGGTGTGCAGCACCCTATCGACAAAACGACATCACTTAACTAATTAAAACAGTGCGTATCCATTCTAACAACTCAAACCTGGAAACTATTACTTGGATTCATAACAATCCATCCCCCTTAGCAAAACTTGACCTCAAGTTTCAAATATGGAGACATTACAAGCACAGCCACAACAGTTCTATACCAAGTAGTAAGCATAAAGAGGAGATAAGTCTTCAACGCTGCATTACTGTATATGAAAAGTGCCATTTTGGGAAATTGGAACTCAAAAAACCACTTGCAAGCTAGCTTATCCACAAAATTGATCATCAATACCTATGCATTCAGAATAACAAGTTGGTCAATAGCAGCAGGTTTGCACACATCACCACCAGCAATGCAGTGAGAGTCATCCTTTAGCTTTGATGTCCAGATAACGTCAATGCACTTTGATTCACCATCAACAATAGTTAATAAGCAGACAACACAAATCAACCTAGCAACAATAATGTTCAACATGCAAACACTAGTCACTTCAATGCTACGAGGCGCAACAAAACAAAAACCCCCAAGAACATCAATTGATAAGATGTGAGGTTTATCATATGAACATGGATTAGAAGTGCACCAGCCAAAAGGCTGATGACCACTAGAATCATGAACACCCACAGAAGAAAAGAACCATCAGACAATTTTTCAAAGTTAGACTTACAAACTTGCAGTTCTGCCAAAATGACTTTCTTCATAATTATCCGCAGGTAACTGAATCGTTGGACCATTTTATTATTGCAGTGATGAAGGGTAAGCAATGCGAGCGACCTTCTACTGATCTCTTTGTACCTTGGCAAATGGATCTTTCATCATGAGCAAGGAGAATTATATCATGGAAATTCACAAAGGATACAATATCAACGGATTGCTCATTTAAAACTTGTAGACCATTTGAGCAAAGATGGTAGACCAAATGATTAAGGACTATATATATCTCCAAAGCTCTAAGAAGATTGTCCATTCCCTTGTATAACTCAGTAGCTTCATTTACATGCAATTGAATAATTGCACTTGAAATAATAGCCTTGATATCTTTTGGATCAATATGATACTCATGTTGCAGACTTATAAATGCTTTTCCCACACAAACATAAGGCAAATACAACTGAAGAAAACTCTGATAATTTTGTGTGATACCCGACTTCTGCATTATATAAAGAGCATCCAAGGTAGACTTAGTAACACTCAAACACTTCTCAAGCATTTGCTTATGATCAGTAGTATGTAGACCACTTGAGATTAACCTAACATAAATTGCATCAGACCATTTGTGTTGCTGGGTTGGAAATATGCCCATGTATAAATGGTTTCCAATAAAATCACCTTTGTCTGCAAACGTAACAGTGCTGTAGGAAGCCAAATCCAAAATTTGGCTATCTCTTTCTTTGTCAAGTAAGGTTGAGGAAACTCCACTGTTTGAGGTGGCAAACACATCCCTACGAGTTGCATATGCAATAACAACACAAAAGCAACATAGAAAATTGCCACATGGCAATTGGCATCCTGTGCATCTTTCTTGTATTTCAAAGTCATCAACTTAGTGGCAAGGATAACACTGTCAAAGACAGCCGAGGTAACTCCAAATATCATAGCTAGCATTAGATTAAAGATATACTTCAAAGGAAACCATCCTGTCACCCGTGTCAAGGATGGTGAGTTGGGAAGTACAGTACTCTTTGCAAAATCTCTCTCATGTTCATGAATCAACAACAACCAATCTTGAAAAATTATGTGCACAACTGAATGAATATCACTAGCAGACATTAAAATAATTGGAGCAGAAGAGTACCTCAAAGAATGTTTTCCCGCTGGAAGCAATAGATATTGCAATAGCCAATAACTTCTCCAAAATATATTCGTGCATAAGTTCATAAGAGTCCTTCACAAAAATGAACTCCATACCATACTCTTCTTCCCGTGATTTAAAGACATGAAGGAGGACGATCCATTCTTCATCGAATTGTATCCAGTACACGCTATTTCCAAGGAATAATCCTTTAGCCATATCAATGCCAACGTAGTAACCCATTTTGGCCTTGTCCCATTTGATGAGATCACTAGCACTAATTTCTACATATTGGGCATCTTTAATAATAGATTGAGGGATACCTATTTGAATATAACCACTGCTAGTATCAACCTTGAAATCATCAGGAGGCCTCATGTAGAGCATAATGAGAATAATGACTTTATTTCTGTGGTGAATCCCTGCATCCCAAGTTGCTTCCACTTCAGCAAGATGTGATGAAGTTTCTTTAGTTATTTGCCTCCGCTTATTTATATCTTCAGGAACAGGGCAGCAATTTGTACCAAATGCCTCACAAATTTTCAGAATCTTTGCTTTTGCCTGCAACCCTGAGAAGAAGACAAAAAAAACCTATCCACTCAACCATTTCAGTAGATAAAGGATCCATGATATGTTCATCTGCTGGTGCTTGGTTGAAAAACAAATTTCCCCTTGTAGCATGAAACAACATCCTCTCAAACATTAGAGCTTTGGATTTACAAATAATCCCACTGACAAAATTTAAACCAGGTTGATCTAATGGTCCCGTTTCGATATCCTGCTCCAGCAATGACACAAAAACCTCCATTTTCTCTAGAGTATTCATGTCCCATTGTTCCTTGTCTTTGACAAAAGATAAAAGCTCGACCTCATAATACAGAGTTGAATTAGGAGGCATCACTCTCTGATCATAATTAGTGCTAGTTCCACCAACTACCATTAAAATTCGTTCCAAAGGCAAGAAACCCAATGGCACCTGTTCCTGATCATAATTAGTGCTAGTTCCACCAACTACCATTAAAATAGAGGGTTCAAGAGCACTAATCAGAGAACTTGTTGGTCTCAGAGACAAGGAAAGCCAATTCTCCACTTGATGACCATGACCAATGGTACCATCATCAAATGCCCGGACCCTTTCGTTATCCATAGATATATTCCCACTCATACAAGAGTTAAACGCCAGCAATTTCAAAGTCACAAATGAAATCGAAATTTCTAGACTGAAAACTGCATTTCTAATATAGTACTTATCTGGCTCTTTACACTTTATAAAGAAATGCCTGTTTAACTTCTTGTCCCAAAACTCAACTACTGAAGTTCCAACAACCACATTGGCTTTAAGCCCTTCCCAATTTCCATAAAAAGTCATATATGCATTCTTTTGAATTTTCTCAAGCCATGTTGCAAGAGGCAAAGTAGATACACCTCTCAAAAAGTGACATTTATCAAATGGAGAAGCAATTACCTCAAATTGAATATTCAAGGTTTTCAATCCTCCACTGTCATCACAACTTTTCTCAAGGGATGATGGTTACAGGCTTCTTTGTCTGCGTCAATGGCTAGGGAGGGAATCTTTGATGAATTCTTAACTCCAAGAATAGATGTAGGGTCCTCTTCTTTGGCATTCTCAATGCCACTAACCGACATAATGGATGCTTGGTGCCCAATTTCATGTGCTTTTGGCCCCTTTTTTGCCTTTTCGAGATGGAAACTGGTTTCATAATTGTCAGGGTCTTTCATGAAGAACTTGAACTCAGCTGCTCTCTTAGCGAGGTCTTCCATATGGCAACCTTCAGTGGTGGCCATAGGGCCTGACAACTCTCTTCCATAAAAAATGATAGGCCCAACAATCCCAACAGGAACGGTGACAGACCCAACTGGCATTTCACAGCATTGACCCAAATTTGACCCGTAATCAAATCCCTCTAAGGACTTGCACCTAATAGAAGCAGCCCTCTTGCAATCGCCGAGCTTTGACTCGATTGAGTATGAAGGAATGGTTCCGGCAACCACAACCTTGATAATCTCCTCATCTTCTGTAGTTGGTGCTAGGGTCTCCATCGCCGGCTTTTCATCAAACACTTGATGTGCAACTTTAGGTGAAGTAATTGGGGCTTGTGTGGGAGTAGAGTGGTATGTATCATCCGTTGCTGAAACTGAAGACAATGAGGTGTTTTCGAAAGACGGCAGACTTCTGAATTGCATCGCCGTCGATTTTGATATATCGAATGGAGGTTTTAGACCCACAATTTGCTGAAGAATCTCCTTCATAATCTCAACTGCCGCCTTGGTGTTGTGGCATGGAAATACATCTCCGTTTTTGGCCTTGATGGCCCAAAGACTATGCTTGTGGCACCTCTTAGACCTCGAGTACTTACCCACATCACGGAGCAGATCTGGGTTTCAAGTCTTTTTGGCAACTCTAGCTTTTGCACCCATGGCGACTCTACGATTGAAACCCCGAAACGGTTTGCTATGGGGAGAAAGAGGTTTGAGATCAGTAAATTGGAGTTGGGGCACAAAAGTGGAGATTAAGGGTGACTGAAAGGTTGGAAATGAAGGAGCAGAATGGTAAATAGGTGGTGGATTCATGGTTTTGGTGAAGATGAATTGAGAATGAACACTGGTAACTGATGGGTCATAGGAATGGCATTGTGAAATCGATGGGTATATCCAGGGAATTGGGTCAAAACGAGGTGAATGGTAAGTGTGGGTTGATGGAAATTGATGAGGGAGTAAGTGGCCATTGATGATGGTTTGGGAAGGTGGTGGTGGTGGAGGGTAGCTTTGTTGCAATGGGAATTGGGAAGGAGGTGGTGGGTAGCTAGGGCTACAGTAAGGGTGAGAAGTATGCGTGTTGTAACAACCGCCGTAGATCCCACTGCTGTACACCGCCAGACGCACCGAAGACAGGCCCAGGTGCGGGCTCTGATACCAGTTGTTACGATCCCCGGGATTGTAGCCATGGTATGCCATAGTAGTGAAATGAAGCAAAGAGAAATTCTAGAGAAAACTAAGAAAATAGAAATGCAGATTTTCATTCATGCCTTCTCACCAAGATTACAGATGAATATATAGCAGTAGCAAAACACGTGTTGCACTGCAAGATGTGAACCTACCTAACATATTCTTGAAACGGTGCGCAGCACCCTATCGACAAAACAACATCACTTAACTAATTAAAACAGTGCGTATCCATTCTAACAACTCAAACCTGGAAACTATTACTTGGATTCATAAACAATATATATATATATACACACACACACACACACGGATTGAATAACAACATTTAGGGTTTATAAGTACAAAAAAAAAAACAGTAAATTAATTAGGCAGAACTTTTTTTGCTTCTCAAGTTTTCCTTGAGCAATGCAAACTTTTTCTTGCATTGATTTGCCGTCTTCTCAGGAACAGCAGCAGCAATTCGCTCCCACCTCGCACCGCCGGATAGTTCCTTCGGAACAGTCTTCATTGCCTGAATCAGCGCCCTTTCTTGCTCAACAGACCACACATCATCCTGCTCCGAACTACTCGACGTTGATCCACTTGCAGACTTTTGATCATTGGGAGGAGGACGACTCGTACTAGTACTAGTCGATGACATAGATACCCCTTCTACTTCTATTCTTGTTGTGAGGGGCGAGTCAATAGATTTCGAAGGCTTCCTCTTCTCAAGAAAAGAGTCAAACGCTTTGCTATCATCAGGTTTCTTGAGAAGCACCGTCTTCATTGCCTTGAGAACTTCCTCCACGGATCTTCCGGTACCAATGTACTCCGAAACCACTTCCCACCTTCGCGGTGTTCCTTTCGGAAATTTCATCATCCCTTTCCTCAATAGCTCAATCTCTTCTTTCCCCCAAGGTCTCTCCTCCTTAACACTACCATTGACATTACTATTACTCTCATTCTCGTTCTGTGTTTGTTGTTGAGTACTACTTTTCTTATTCTCATCTTCTTCTCTCTTGATCTCGCTAACAATTTTTGCCAACCGGTCCATTAGTCCCTCATCTTTTCCGTCTTCAATTCTTTCACATACATTCCTAAGCTTTTCAAAATCAAACCACGTGCAAAGCCTTTCCACATCATCCTTCTCAAGACTGTGCAACCCTACTGAGAGTGTTCGAAAACGACTCCTTTCCTTCTTCAAGAGTTTCCTCTCCCCCTCCTTAACCTTCTTCTGCTCCAAAGCCACTTCCGCAGCTCGCTTCTCCTCCTCCTCCCTCCGCCGCCTCTCCTCCTCAGCCGCCCTTGCCTCTGCTTCCTTCCTCATTTTCTTTTCCATCTTTTTCCTTTCCTTCTCGGCTTTCTCCTCTTCCTTCCTCCTCAATATCCTCGGGTCTTTCCCATAGGCATTGTCAGCGAGTCTCCGAATTCGTATATACTCCTGCCTCATAGCCCACTCTCTGTCACGTTTATACTGATACTCACCTGTGAAGTCTCTGCTGCTTTTGAAGCTGTACCAAAACTCATAGAACTTGTCCACTTCCTCCATGGGAGTTCTCTCGTTCCCTAAACCCGGCACCAGTTTCTTAGCCGACCACCGCGCGTTTCTTTCGAAAGCAGGACCAAACACCTTGAAGAAATCCCCAGGAGCACAGTCACTAGGGATTTCATCATCCACATCATGACGCTGATGCTGATGATGATGATCTTCAGTAGGAGTACTAGTACTGCTATCAGTACTAGTATGCCCACCGGAGCTGGAGGAACTATAGATCCGTCCCGAGTCGTAGTTTCGTCTCTGGACCGGATCGCTCAATACCTCATATGCTGCTACGATTTTCTTGAAGTGGGTGTCGATCTCCTCCTTCTTGGCTTTTCTGGCCGCTTCGCTTTGCTCGGCGAGAATAAGGAAGGTGAGCTTGTCAGGATGATATTTCAAGGCGCTCTTGAGATAGGCCTTTCTAATCTGTTCTGGAGTGGCAGCTTCTCTTAGATCGCTTAAACCTAGCAAGGTATAATGATCTGAATCTTGCCGTTTGCTGCCGTTAGAGCCCATGTTGAGTTTTGTGAGAGACGATTGAGATAATTCCTAGTCTGTGTTGATTGGAGTATTTATAAGAATATGGTGAACAGAGCTAGAAATTGATAATCCGAATAGGAATGGGAAATTAAATTAAAGAGTACGTATATTGAAAGACATCACAAACTTGTCCAACAAGTTACATGTTATATAACATCGTCTAATACAAGTTAGCTAAAGACTGTACATATATATAGTTTAGGGTTTCCTAGATTAATTTAGATAGTATGAATAATTGGAAATGGGGGCATGCTAGCTATTCAAGACCGAATGCGGCTACAAGTAGAAATAAAATACACAATCCCAGTAGAATAGGGTTTATGAATAAAAAGAAGTAAAAATTAGTATAAATGAACATAGGATAGTTATTTAGCTAATTTTTGAATGTGCTGATCACTACATAAGTTTCATTGTCAAGGGTGAATTTTAAGGTTGGGCAATGTACTGAAAAATTATAGTGAATGTTATTTTTCACACACTCCAAATGTCATATACAAACTATTTGTACTTTCACTGCTAGTTCTTATTTTTTGACTTGTCATATTAAGGTTCAAAATTAACTTTCGTTCGAACAAACTAAAAGAGTCGCTCTTTAAACATGCTACCTACTTACAATCAAGACTAAGATAAAAATATTTTCTAGTAGCAGGGCCGGCCCTAAGATTTTCGGGGTTCGAGGCGAACAAAATAAATAGGGCTCCTGACCTTCATGTATGTTCGTAAGTTTTTTCTTTTCCCTTCAAAAACCGTAATATAACAATATATGTAGGAGTCACAATGTAGTTTAAGAAAATACTATTAATATAGCTATGAAATTTACGTAAATCTGTAAATTGTTACCAACTAATTGCAGCTGGTGTGATGAGAATGATAATCAAATTACCTAAATCCTAAATTACTTTTCTATGGAGAATAAAATACTTGATATTAATTAAAAGAGTTTGAATAATAGTTGAAAGAGTTTCATCATAATCTGTCATAGAGAACACGACAATTGCTTTTAAGGAAAAACAAAATACCCTCTACGTCGCTTAATTCAATTTTTTCTTCTTCTTTTGAACAATAAAATCATGAGTTTTTCTATTGGAATCTCCAAATTTACTCACTTGACCTCCTTGCTTTTTACACCTCCTATCAAATTTTCAAATACTAAATTTTCTCACTAAACCTCACTCAAGTTCCTGAAATAACCTCACTCATATAATTTGCAAACAAACTATTAATTGTTTAAGGATATCTCTATTTGTGTTTAATCCAAACTCTAGGTTACTTGACCTAGTGGTAATAGGGTTCAATTAGAAGAATCTAGAGATTCTCTTTCCTTGTATGATTCTAACTCTATGCATTGTAATCCTCTATATAAAGATGCCCCTATTATCAATGATAACACACAGCAAATTCCTCTCAATTCTCGTTTCCCTAAAACACGTTATCAGCACGAGACACTAACCCTGAAACCTAATATTCGTAGCCTTCAAACCCCAGAAACCTCTGCCACCCACCTTGAAGCTCTCACCTCCAGGAGCCCAGAACAGGCGGCGCTGTCCCCAGAACCGGCCGGAAAATACCCGAACCGGCCCCCGAAAATACCGATATCCTCCATGCCCGGTTCGAAGCCTTCCTCCCTGCCTACTGCTACCAAACTTCACCAGAAGTTGCAACCGGACCCCAGATCACCGGAGCAGAAAAATTTCCACCGGAACTTGCCTAGAACCATCCGAACCGGCCACCAGAAAAGACTGCAACTGAATCGGCAGAAAATAAAAAAAAAAAAAAAGAGGCAGAAGCAGAGCCCAGCCCAGTAGATCAGCCCTAGGCCCACAGTCGCTGCCCTCGGCCCACACAGATCAGCCCAGAGCCCGTCCACATCAGCACTACCACGTCATAGCCCAGTCAGCGAGCCACGTCAGCACCAGTGCCACGTCAGCTATCCGGTCAACCCTCCGGTCAACGACCGCCAGCGACTTTTTCCGGCCAACTTCCGGCCACTTTCCGGCGACTTTTCCGGTCATCTACAGTAACTTCCGGATACATTTTTCTTGCCAACTTTTTGGTCAAGATTTCCGCAATTTTTCAAGGTTAACTTTTCTAAAAGTTCCCGTTTTTTTTTTTGAAGTTTTTCAATTTCTTCTTCTTTTCTCGGGGACTTCCAACATCCCTTCTTCTACCCCCCTTTCTCTACATAGGGGAGACCAAAAGCCGAACTGTGGGGGTTCGTGCTCACTCCAAGCTTGGAGCTTGTAGAGTCCTCCAAACTTAGAGTTTGTTGAGAAGAAAACGATCGACCATATACATCGTTGTTTCGATCCAATCCAAAACCCCTCTTGGAATCGGATTTTCTTGGAAGCGACTACGCTCAGAAAATTCCTAATTTCTTGGAAGCGACTACGCTCAGAAATTTAGTTTTTCGTGGTAGCCTTTTTCGCTCCGAAACTAACCCTAATCTTGTGTTGTTTTTCAGGATGAGTTACCTGAACAAGTTGAACTTTGTTCCACTAGAGACAACTGGCGCAGGATACCATATGTGGGTCCGAGATGTGCGCCAACATCTTAAGGCTGATGGACTTCTGGAAGCCATCCAAGAGCCTAGTTATAACGTGTTCTCCATTGAGCAAGCTACTGCTTTTGAAGCAAAACAAGCTAAAGCCATAATTCTCATGACAAGGCACATGAATGACGCGCTCCAAAATGAATACCTCAATGAGGAAGACCCAAGAAAGCTATGGGTAGAACTTGAGCAGCGATTTGGCAACGTTCGTGACTCCCTGCTTCCTGATTTAGAAGTGCGATGGCATAGCCTCCGCTTTTGTGATTTCAAGTCTGTGCTTGATTATAACTCGGAAGCTCTTCGTATCAAGTCTCTGATGGAGTTTTGTGACCAAGCCATAACTGATACGATGTTGAACGAGAAGACTCTCTCTACCTTCCCCGTCTTTGCACTGATGATTTCAAAGAATTATCGGATTGATGTAAATGCAGGACGTATCACAAGGTTTCATGAGCTCATTGGCGCCATGAACGTAGCTGAAAAGCACGACAATATTCTTGTGAAGAACTATAATGCTAGACCCGTGGGAACAAAGCCTATTCCGGAGTCTAACTATAGTCGCGCCCCCAATGGAGGACGCAAGGAGCGAAACCCTAAGAGTAGGGACAATTCTGGACATTCTGGTCCATATGTTCGCCCTAAAGAGGAAGGAAATCGCCGAGAGAGGCGTGCACGGAACTTGGAGGTCAACGTGTGAAGAGAGAGAGAGGCGGAGCCTCCGACCATGGTGGTAACGCCACCAAGAGCATAGGTCGTCCAAATCGCGCCCCAATGGCGCCTCGATCAAGGGAGCCTGACCATGATGATGTTTGTTTTCGATGTGGATCAACTGAACATTGGGCCAAAACATGTACAGCACCCCAAAATGTTGCAAACGCATACAAGACGTATCGTGAAGCAAGGGAAGCAAATTACATGGAACAAGAATATCAAGATGGCGATCTAGATCTAAGGGTGGAAGACTACAAGGATCAAGACCCAGAAACTGGCGATTTTGATTAAGTATTTTTATTTTCCAAGAGATGTAGGCGATTGCCATATTACTTTTTATTGGATTAGATTTTCTTTGATCAAAGAAATAATGATGTACTCCGTTGGCTTATGAATAACATTTCGAGTTCTTTTCATTATGACTCAATTTTGATTCTGAGCATATTACTTTGTGACTACGATGGCTGGGCCATCAATATTAATTCAAGGACATGGAATAGCCCAAGTTCCACTTGCCAAATGGCACCTTGATTATAGTTGTCACAGAAACTCTCTACGCTCTTAGGGCAAATAGTACCCTATGAATAGCCAACGAATTCCATGCGAAAATGCATTTAGAGAACGAAAATGAGTTCCTTTGCATTACCTCTAATGATTGCGAATAAAGGCGCATCTTAGAGAAGTTTATGTGTCTCTATAGTGGACTTTATGTCACTATTCGAGCTATTAATCCCATAAAGTTATGAGAGAAGATTTCTTGGATTTAGACACATATTGGCTTTGTCACGATAGGATAGATCATCCTAGTCATGATATGATGATCTGTCTACAAAAGACTTCACATGGACATCATTTCTTTCGAGCGAAACGAAGCATGAATCAAAAGTTGATTTCTAGACTAAGTGTGACCGACACAGCTGCTTAGGGCACCGCCTCCTTCCACCACCATCCTAGGGCAGGCGCAGTCCCTATCCATGACGCCATGGATGGGGTCCATCATGGTGATGGTGCCCTTGGTGATGCTGCAATCACTAACTTGCTTCAAAATAGCGTTTCAGACACTCAGGTTCAACCAAAATCCTCATTGGTTGCTTCTAAAGCCTCTCGCTCGTTTTTACAAAGCCCGTTCCTTAGTGAAATCAGGACTAAGACCGTCCTATGCAAAGGATATGAGAATACTCATTATGTTCTTACATAGAATCCTTAGGGATTCTGTGGACTAGTTCAACCAACTTGCGGACGTTTAAATATCTCATGATGTTGGTTGACACGCTAAACACGCTGGTCCCATGTCGTGTCATTGTCCACTTGTAATGCTGCTTATGCTACACTCCTAGCACATATCATATGACAACGGGCTCACTCCCCGAATCATCATATTCAGTCAATTGGATTTGACTATGCTAGAGAGTTTACATCGAAAGACTTTCGATGGATATTGCAATGGGACTGATGTTGGACATCATATTCCCTCGTACACACTCAAATGGTCTCGCGGAAACGACTACGATGGTCGTCCGGACATTGGTAATGCGCACCAATCTCCTTATATCCGCTTGGGGTGATGCAATATCGCATGCAGCTATGCTAATTCGTCTACGACCTACCGCCACTCAATGTACCTCTGCGTTACAGCTAGTGACTGGGTACACGTATTTTGTACTTACGCACATTTGAGTGAGCCATTTATGTGCCCATTGCGCCACCACAGCGCACTGTGATAGGTCCTTACAGACGAATGGGCCACTCAGTTGGATTTGAGACTCCAACACTCGTCCGCCACTTAATGCCCTTGCAAGGCGATCTTATTACCGCTAGATTTGCTGGTTGTCACTTTGATGAGACAGTCTTCCTGTCGTTAGGGGGAGATAAAAACACGGATGTTCAGCAGGAACGACATGAATTGTCGTGGCCTGTCCCCACTATGTCTCATCTCGATCCCTATTACAGTGACGAGATCACACAAATATGCTGCAAACATGCCCGCAAGGAATGACGTCCCTACGAGAGGATGTAGCGCCACCCTACACGGAGGTAGGCATAGTGCCAACGCCAAAGAGAGTGGCACTCTGGCGTTATAGGCCATGGCCCCAGCTATGATGCATGGGAGGCCCGTGGGTTCGAAGGATACATTGGCACAAACCAATCCTTGAATCATCGACACTCAAAGTCCGTCTCATGAGAATCTTCCCGGTTATGGTTATCGTTGGGGGAGCCTCAACGTCAGAACCTATTCCTGAGAATATAGAGCTCTATGAAACTTACACTAGTGTACATGAGACGTGGGATAGAAACTCCATCATAATTGATGATGTAGTTGCGCATTTCGTTGCGCATGAGTTTGTTGAGTCAGATGATATCGAACCACTCTCCATTGATGAATGAATGCCAGCGTAGAGAGATTTGGCCTAAATGGAAAGATGCGATCCAGGTTAAGATGGATTCTCTAACGAAGAGGAAGGTTTTCGAGCTAGAGATGCCAACACCTCCTAACATAAAACCTATTGAATAATGGGTCTTCATTAGAAAGCGTAGTGAGAAAAAGAGATGGCAATCTCGCCTTATGGCGCAAGGCTTCTCACAAAACTCCCTGGAATCGACTACAATGAGACATATTCTCTCGTAATGGATGTCATTGCACTCCACTACCCTATCAGTTTGGTAGTTTCCGAATAACTAAATATGCAGCTTACAAATGTGGTCACTACGTATCTCTATAGGGATCTAGATACGGAATATACATGAAGGTTCATGGTGAACTTCATTTACCCAAGTAAAGTGGCTCTAGACCACGGAGCGCGTTTACAATAAGGTTTAAACGCTCACTAAAGTGACTACTTGATTAGGAAGGGATATGCCCACACGTTTCTATGATAAGTTTCGGATTCTATCGCGGTTCATGTTGGACATGATCTTCATTAGAAGCCCTTAAAGAGTTAAGGGAAACCGCTGAACACTTGAAATCCGTAGTTTGAGATGAAGGATTTTGGGAGAACACGATTATGTCTTGGTTTAGAACTTGAGCATCGTGTCGATAAATGCTTAGGCATTTTGACGAGGTCAAGCCTTCAAGCCCCCCATGATCGTCCATAATCTTGATCCTGAAAAGGATCCTCTTCGTCGAAAGGATGATGACGAAGATGTGCTAGAGGCAGAAGTGTCTTACTTAGTACAATAGGCGCATTATTGTACTTATCCCAATGCATAAGACCGGACATCTCATATGTTGTGAACTTGTTAGCTAGATATAGCTCTGCGCCAACGCGACGCCATTGGATTGGTGTAAAAGATATCTTTCTATACTTGAGATGTATGAGTGATATGGGCTTGTTCTATCCCTACAAAGAGATGATGGATTCAGACCCATCACACACCAAGAACGCCGCCAACACTGGCCTGCGTCCATTATCCCCATCCCAAAACCACATGTGTTTTGGAAGGTTTTGCTGATGTTGGGTATCTCTCTTACCCACACAAAGGTCATTCCCAATCCGGTTAAGTGTTCACCATGGGAAAAGACCGTGACATCTTGGAGGTCAATAGAATAGACCCTAGTCGCTATATCTTCGAACAATGCAGAGATCATTGCTCTTCACGAAGTGGTTCGTGAATGTATATGGATTGGATCCATAATTACGCATGTTCGAACAATTGTGGTTTGAAGTCTACCACAGATGAGCCTACGAGCGTTTAGGATAATGCTGCTTGTTTTGAACAAATGAGGCAAGGCTACATTAAAAGCGACAACACCAAGCATAATCAGCAACAACAGACTCTCCTCGAGATCAAAGTGAACTAGATTCAATCTGAGGACAGTGAGGCAGACTTGTTTACTAAGTCATTGCCCAAATCCACGTTCGAGAAACATGTGGCAAAAATTGGCTTGCGGAAATTATCTGAACTCCCATGATCGTAGTCATCAGGGGAAGGCGCAGACATCAGGGGGAGATGTCTACATGTTCACCTCGAAACGTGAAGGGTGTGTTGTGCTCTTTTTCCCCTTCGACTGAGGTTATTTTTGTCCCACTGGGTTTTTGTTACTCGGCAAGGTTTTTAACGAGGCAACGAGAGAAGCACCGCGTTTGGACAACACAAGGGGGAGTGTTTAAGGATATCTCTATTTGTGTTTAATCCAAACTCTAGGTTACTTGACTTAGTGGTAATAGAGTTCAATTAGAAGAATCTAGAGATTCTCTTTCCTTGTATGATTCTAACTCTATGTCTCTATGCATTGTAATCCTCTATATAAAGAGGCCCCTATTATCAATGAGAATACACAGCAAATTCCTCTCAATTCTCGTTTCCCTAAAACATACATATTCATTCCTTAACCAGATTACATAAATCTCTTATCTAATAAAAAAGAAACTCAAACACAAGGTATTGGGATTTAAAAATTAATTTCTAATAAAAAAGAATTGTTTTTTTTTTTTACTTTTTTTTTCTCTTGTAGATGTGCAAAAAAAAAAAATGAAGAGTAATTTTTCTTAATGTTTAATTATTTTCTCTATTTTCTGTACCTCATGATTAATTATTTAATAGCTTTTTAGATTTTTTTTACTACTAGCTCTTTTTTTTTTTTGTAAATATAATAAATAGACTGGGATTTAGGTCATAAAATGATTTCTTTTGTTATCCCTCACCAATATGCGTTCAACATATATGATGATAGAAATTTTTATGTCACATAATCTTGATTATAGTTTTAATTCTTATTAAATATATATAAATGCTTTAATGAGTATGTAGTGAAATTGAAAAATGAAAATAGATACGGAAAATAATAAAGAATGCAATATAATATTATTGAATTGGAAAGTCTAGAGAAATTAAATATAATATTTTTTTGGGTATAATTATTGTCCTTAATAGTCATTTTCTAATTCATAATAGAGTGAGGTCAACTGAGCAGATTTGGAGGTCCCAATAGAAACACTCTAAAATCATTCATTAAAACCAGATTAGGAAAACCTTTTGACAAAAAAAAAAAAAAAAAAGAACAAAGAAAAAACCAAAGCCCACAACTTGGGACAAGCCCAATAAAAAACAACTGAGACCTACTACTCAACACTGAACATAATCAATTTTTTTCTTTAATATATATGAGAACAAGCCTAAATTTTTGGGGCCCATGAAATTGGGGCCTACTTGAATCTTAATTTCTAGTTTTTCAATCACATTCTTTCAAGCATGTAAAAAGAGAAGCAAACTTGCTTTATGGCTGATGTCATTGCAAGTGTTGATCATTGGTCTCCTTCTCAGACTCTGAGAGTTTAGTTCATGCCCTTCTTCTTAATGCTAGTCCACCTTTCTTGTTAGATAATTTAGGAATTGGTTGTATTAGAGGTGCTTGTTTGTAATTTTTTACCTTATCAAAAAAAAAAAAAAAATTTCATTCTTTAGGATGGAAAAGAAAATATAACTCATATTTCCGACAATCTTGATTATATATATAAATTAAGTTCCTGAACCTTTAATTTTTTAAGTGTTTCTCAGGGTTTGAAATATATCCGTTTCCGCCTAGACAACGAAATTGGACAGCTTATATATATAATTACGTTCGTGAACCTTTCACTTTTCTTGGGGTTTCTCAGAGAGAAAAAGAAAGAGAAAAAAAAAAAAAAAAATCCAAAAGCTGTTTTAGGGTTTGGAGCATAAAAGATGGAGGACCATAATTGCCAGTTGACGGGAAAACAAAACGATCTTCCACCGGAGATCATGCATGAGATCCTTTCAAGGCTACCAGTGAAGTCATTGTGCCGCTTCAAGTGTGTATCAAACCCATGGCGGTCTCTAATCTCCAATCCCAAATTCATTGCAAAGCACTCCAAAGCCATTGAGAGTAAGGATGTGTTCTTCCAAAGACGAAGACTCGTATTTACTGACCGGGAACATCATCACCTTTACTCTTTGGACCTTGACCAATTTCTCAACCAGAACCTCGCAGTTCTAAAGAATCGTACGTAAGGAGAATAAGGATAATGTTGATGTACGTTGATGGTCCAGTAGCAGTAGCCACCGAGCTCGACTTTGTTTACAATCATTTTCCAGGGGGACGATGTCATTGGTTTCCCTTTACCCAATCTTGCAATAGCTTGTTATTGTCCCAGTCGTATTCTGGGTACCATTTGATTAACCCTGTAGCCAAGGAATCAAAGACACTACCAGAGACACCAAAGCGGAAACGACCATGGAAGCCCTATTTTTGGGAGTTATATGGGCTGGGATTTGATTACTCCACTAATGAATACAAGGTGGTTAACGGTAAGTTTTTTGCTACTTATGGGATTGTATTTAGTGTGTATACATTGGAAACTGATTCTTGGCGACAGATTAAGTGCCTCTTTCCCTACAAGCCGATAAGTTATGATGGGATCGTGCTGAATGGAGGTGTTCATTGGTTATTGGGGACAGTCGCAGATGACTCGCTGCTGATCCTATCTTTCCTTTTAGCAGAAGAGGAAGTTAGAGCATCTCCAACAGAGTAGCTAAATTTAATTTTTAGCTATATTTAACTATTTTTGAAGCAAAATTCAGCTCCAACAGACTAGCTATAGCTAAGCTATATTTAACTTTAGCTAAATTGGCTAGCTATATTTAGCTAGAAAATCCTACATAGCTAAAGCAAAAGTTATATTTCTCTCTCCTCTTTTGTCCACATGTCAGTTTACGATTCGATGAAACATAATATATCACTTACAAATAGCTATCATTGATGGAGCAACATTGTTAAATCAATAGCTATAATTCACAAGTTTAGCTAAATTTAACTAAAAAATAAATTCTACTGTTGGAGATGCTCTTAGAGAAATTCCACTACCGTTCATTGGTACTCAATCAATTGAACTAGGGGTCTTTAGAGATTGGCTATGTATAACATTGATCGAGAAAGCAACAACTAATGAGTTTTGGATCATGAAGGAATATGGAGTGAGAGAGTCTTGGACTAAAATGAGAGTCTCCATTCCATATCACCAATGATCACATTCTGGTTTTTGGAGAGGATCGTATGATTTGATGGTGTTTGATGAATCGTTAGTTATGTACAATTTTGACGGTGAGAAATTTTGGATTTTATCAATCCGCGATGTTGGCAAAGTTGGTAGTGTAGGTATCTACGGGGAGAGCCTTGCCTCACTTACTACTCAAGATCATGCAGCTTGAGGTTTTTTCTTTTCTTCTCTTTCAGCATAATAACCTTGTGATTCTTATGCGAGGTTCCTGTACAATTTTAGCTAGGTTTGCTTATTGATTTTCGTTGTTAATTTTCTAAACTGTTAAAGTAGTGTTGGAATGGGAATTTTCAATTTTTTTTTTCTTTTTTATTGTCTAAACTGTTAATTTGGGCCCTTTTTTGTTTTGGTCACACCCATTTGGGCCTTGGCTTCTCCTCTACGCCTCATATTTTCTTTTAATTTTTAATTTCATTTTTTGGCTGGGTATTTATTCCTCCCCAGTCCCAGTATTCACAGTACAAATTTCCACAAAACCCCGCGAATTTTCGAACCCTCAAAACCAAACCTCTCTCCATTTCCAGCCATATTTCCCCCCCTCTCCAGTGTCACACTTCACCTCCAAAACGCACCGTTTCGATCCCAAAACCGCTTCGAAAACTTCCTCCTTCAACCTTCTGGAACAATGAATGGGGATTGTCCGTACAAAACCCTAGGAAATTAGGCTTTCCATCTGCCATGGGGAAGAGGAGCGCTCTGGTAGTCTTGTCATCGGACGACGAAGAGACCGATCGTTCACTGAGCTCCAATCGTAGCCGTACAAGGTCGTCGTCGGCGTCGAGATTGATCTCTTCGGCTCCGGCGAAGAACCCCGGGCGAGCGAAGAAGGCTCGGGTTTCGGGCTCTCGCTCTAGCTTGGGCTCAGTGTCCACTAATTGGGATGAGGTAATAATTTGTGAATTTCTTGGTGTTGCTTTTGAATTTTACTGTTCGGTTCAGTGTGAAATTAGCTGTGGGATTTTAATGTGACGCAGGTCAGATTGTCCTTTAGAGATTTTGATGAAGTGTTCAGTGGTGGTTCCAAGGTAGCTGCTGGTATGCCATTGCTGATATTTTAGTTTTCGTGCTCGGTTTCGTTTGCTTTCTGTAATTTTTATGATTCTGAGCAGTGTTGATTTGCTTATTGTTGCCTAATTGTCATGGTCCTCTTTTCAAATTCGAGTCTTGATGTGAAACCATGACCTGGTGTTATACAATGATAAAAGTTTTGTTTGAAGTTCCATTTAATTCGCATAGAGCTGAATGGGAGTGGAAATGTGAATCAGGTTCTGGAAGGAGCAATGTGAAGGAGTTATGGGTTGAGAAATACAAACCCCATTCGCTTGACGAGCTTGCTGTTCACAAGAAAAAGGTTGAACTGATTGGGTTGGTTTTGCAAATATGACTGTGTTGCCGCCATAGTGATTATAATTTCATTTTTTTACAGGTCCAAGAAGTTAAGGGGTGGTTTGAAGAACGATTGACAGATTCAAAGGTTGTTGGCTATCAAAGTTTTTCCATTCAATATAGATGTTCATTTTCCTTCAAAGATTATCACCAACTCCAGTTTGACTTGAACTGAAAACACAAAGGAATTGGTAGACTTCTTTAGTTACTTGTTCAATTACTGATAAAAACAATTAAGTGTAGTTATTTTATGCCTTTTTCTCATCCTGCCCTTTGTCCATTTT
The DNA here is from genome assembly GCA_024704745.1 of Rosa lucieae. Lineage (NCBI taxonomy): Eukaryota > Viridiplantae > Streptophyta > Magnoliopsida > Rosales > Rosaceae > Rosa > Rosa lucieae. The sequence goes on from CM045493.1 coordinate 9,822,523, forward strand.
TAACATTTTGTGCTGAAGTTTAGGTTCAAGTCTAATTGAAAATAAATTGTTTTTCAGTTTTTGTTGTCTTTGCAATTCATTGTTTTTGATCTCATATATTGTTTTTTTTCTTCTTAAAATTGACAGGGTAAATCTAGTAATCACGCTCTTGTCATCACTGGGCAAGCTGGAGTTGGAAAATCTGTACGTGGTCTAGTTTTCATTCATTCATCTGTTCTTGATACCTTGAGTTCAGTTGCTTGATTAGTTTATGATTTCCGTTCTTGAGAGTACGCAAAATAGTGCTTGTCTCATCCTTCCCATCAATTAAACAGAAATTTTGAAGCAAAATGTCCACATTAAATTGATTAACGGGCTCTATAACCTGGCACATTCTCTTCTCAAATTTTTAACTTACTGCTTCACTTAAGTTATCTTAAATTATCTAAGTAGAATACTATGATGAATCTGACTGTGGTCAGTCTTATCTCATGGTTTGTGGGTCTCAGTTGTTTGCCACTGCCATAATTTAACTTTGTTCTGGTTGCTGTTTTGCTTTTCAAAAACATGCATGTCTATAATGTAAATATGTAATGTAATGAGTTTTGAAATTTTCTTCTTGAAAGAACTGTCTAGTAGAACCAAACTCACTTGCTTTTCCATGTTAATAAGAGATTTTGGTTCTTTTCATCTTGTAGGCAACTATTCATGTGATTGCATCTCAGCTTGCTGCTTCATTGTGTGAATGGAACACGCCAACTCCAATAGTTTGGCAAGAACATTTATATAACTCTAGTACAGGTATAGTAGATTCTGTTCATGGAGTTACTTGGGATATAAGTACTTAATAGATGATTTAAATTTGAAGCATTCTGATGGAAATTTTGCTGTTTCTGGCATATACAATCGGCTTCTAGGAGTACAATACATGTCAAAGTTGGAGGAATTTGAAAATTTTGTGGAGAGAGTACGGAAGTACGGTTTGATTCCATCATCCCTTAGTGAGGGTTCAAAATCATCAATCATACTCTTAATTGACGACCTTCCAGTGACAAATGGTAAAGTTGCTTTTCAAAGACTTCAAAACTGTTTGCGCCTTCTTGTGCAATCAACTCGTACACCAACTGCTATTTTGATCACCGACCATGGTAAAGCTGATTCAGAAGATCACACTGCTGGATACTTGGATGAACTTCAGTTGTCTCTTCAAAGTGCCGGGGCTTGTAAGGTTACTTTCTCGGACAATTATTTTCTTTCAATGAAAGTGTTTTTGAGGCTAACCACTGAATGTCTTTTATTTATTTATTTTTCAAACTGTGTTTGGAAATTTCAGGTCTCCTTCAATCCTATAACATCTAATTCCATCAAAAAAGTACTGTCTAGAATATGTAAAGAAGAGCAGTGTAATGTGACTGCTGAACAGGTTGACCTAATTGCAAAAGCAAGTGGAGGTGACATAAGAAATGCAATTACATCTTTACAGTTCTTCTTTCTGAAACCAACTCCGATGCATTCGCTTCCTTCATCGATTACTCCTCCCAGGTATGCTAAAGGGAAACAAGTACCCTGGTCTGCTAAAGGGAAATCAGATATGGTAAATGCTTTGGACAATAGTGGTTCCTTACAATTTGGAAGAGATGATACACTTTCTCTATTCCATGCCCTTGGGAAGTTTCTGCATAACAAAAGAGAAACTGAAGATAGCATGGAATTGGGTATGTTGATTCAAGTCATATGTAGCTTTGAATCGTTGATTTTATTTGTTTCCTAGTGTATGCATGGGGGAGGTTCAATTACGCTTGAGATATTGCATATGAGCTTATGCTTTTGTTTTGTAGATGGAGCTGCATTTCATGTACGAGAAGGTTTGTCTAGACTACCACTGAAAATGGATGCTCCGGAGAAGATTCTCTGTCAAGCACACGGACAAGCCAGGCCTATTGCTGATTTTCTACATGAAAATGGTGATTTTCTTTACCTAGATGTTGTAACTTGATGTTATGACAAACTGCTTTTTCTTCTTCATACATGGATACAAAGTGCATGGACAGGAACACAAGTACATGAGGGAAAAAGGGTGGCAACTTGATTTTGTCTTGTTCTTTTTCATAAGATTGTTGCTGCTTTCTAACTCTTGCACACAATTGTCTTGCAGTTCTAGATTTCGTGAGTGAGGAGGCAATGGATGATGCCTGGTCAGTTGCTTCATATTTAAGTGATGCTGATTTGCTTCTTGCTACTTTCCGCGGAATGCTAAGTAGACAGTATGAGGCAGAGAATGTTCTACAGTCAGCCGGTGCTTCAGTTGCCGTTCGTGGTGTGCTATTTGGAAATTTTCATCCATTGCCGTCCAGGTATTCTCTATATGCTTCACTTAATCCTACTGTAGGAGCAAGGAGTCGTGCACTTTCAGATGGATAACTTATTCTTAATTTCTTACAAGTATGCAGGTGGCATGCTGTTCGGCGGCCCAAGCTCTGGCAGGTTGAGAAGTCATCATTTTACAACAAGGTTATTTTTTAAGAGTGTGCCCCTTTATACATGCCATTCTGTTTTCTAAGAATACACATAAATGCATTTGTTATACTGAAATAAACGAAGTCATTCCTGCAGTGCAAGTACTGGACATGAAATAAGCGATACTAGAGGTGGTACTACTTATCACTAGAAAATCAGTAGAATTGTTTCTTCTTTTGGTCAGTAGTCCAATGTTCTGGATGAATGATTCTAATTCGAATTGAAATGCTTCTGGCATGCTCTGGCACATGATTTGTGCTCTGGCCACAAAACTGCTCTTGTCAGAGATGGGGTTTAGCTTGTTTTGAATTGATATTGTTTGAACGTCTTGCATTGCTGACATATACGGCTGAGTTAATCTGCCTAGTGTAGTATATATTTAAGTTACAGAGGTACCTAATAATCGGTCCCTCTTATGCATCCTTGAATATTTTAGAAGATGTTCAAGGTGTAAACTGGTCTTCAATTTACTGACCATGTTACTTATTTGTGACACTTTATTTTTCATTTGTCTCTGCAGAAGGAGATGGTAAATCGGAGATTCGGTGCTTATAGTGGTACTTGTTCATCTGATTTGACGGTTATAGCTACCGAGTACTCGCCTGTGTATAAATGGCTTGGATTTAGGGCACAGGGAGGTCTTGAAGACAATGTTGAAAGGATGAGTTTGGGTGATCAAGAAAGTGAAATTGATGACGATATAGAAGAATGGTAAGGAATAGTAGTTAGAGCTTAGGAAGCAATCTCAGCTGAGATTCGCTTGGCTTTGTAAAGTACTTGCTGCAATGAAAGAGAAATTACCGATTTTGCGAGCAATGCTAGAATATAGATCTGGCAGTTTCAGTTCTTTGTACAGTCACCGGTTGAAGTTTTATTAAAGCAGGAGATGAGCTCCATTTAGGAGTTGCTGTATGAAATCATTCTTTTGAGTCTTTTCATTTGTGATGAGAAAATGAAACTAGTTGAAAAATAATAATGGACTTTTCGTCTTTTCCAAAGAAAAATGATCAAACTTTTACAGAAGAGGAAAAAATAAAAGATTAAAAAGAAGATGGAAATGACTCTTTTGTCCCGAACATCCGAAAGAAAACGCTAGAAGAGAGAGCCGTGTTTGGGAGCACGATATTCTTCACCAGAAAAACGTAGTTCTTAACCTCGGAGGAGAAAATCGGCGATTCCTCCGTTCAGTTTCTCGGCCTCATCGTCTTCATCATTGGGCATTTGGGTTTCTAAACTCATTGGCTACAACAGCAGTTCAATCCTCAACGGAGAGTTGGGCTTTTTTTCAAAGGTATACATACACTTCTCTCTGCATCTACTGGGTGAGTTAATCTTTGTTCAACTTGTTTTAGCACTTTCAGCTTTCTATTTTAGAACTGTTTTTGCTGTTTACAATTGTGGTTACACCTAATTTGTAGGTATATTGTGTTATGGTGGAAATTGCACTGTGGAAATTTATTAGTGAATAGAACCCATTGTCCTGTCAAATTGGTGGTTTTATATGATTTGAGTTTGTATTATTTGACCCAGAATGGTCAATGGAGCATTAAGCTTCATCTTGCATTAAATTTAGTTTTTTTTTGCTGTAAAAAAACTCTTCAAAACCACTTCTTCAATGGAAGTTGGTTTGTAAGAAGAAAAGGTTTTGATAGCTTTCCAGTAGTTTAGCATTGAGCTGGATGCAACATGTTATACTTTTTTACTCCCTACGTTTTTACAGTCTCATTTCTATATTAGATGGCAAGCCATGTTACTCGGTCGAGGGTGCAGCCACAGCTTCAGGAGCATCAATCAAGGGCTAGGTGGACAACACATCTTACTAAGATTCTTGCAAGCTTAATGGTTGATCAGGTACACCAAGGGAATAGAAAAAACAATTACTTTGGCAAGAAAGCATGGAAGTATATCTGCGATGAATTCTATAAGAGAACCGGTCTGAAATGGGACAAGGAACAACTGAAGAACCGATGTGCAGTTATGAAGAGGATGTATATTATAATCAAGTCACTTCTTGATCGTAGTGATTTCAGTTGGGATGAAGCCACAGGGACCATCACAGCCAGTGATGAAGTATGGGCTGAATACACGAAGGTCTGTTCCTAGTCTATCTGTTTCATTGTTTTCTTGTATGACATAATTCTACACCTACCTGATGTGGTGAAATCATCTTTAAGCAGGAACATGCTGATGCAGAGACTTTAAGAAGCAGTGGCTGCCCAATTTACAAAGAGCTATGCATAATATTTTCAGAACCAGCAACCAATGGGAATGATGATCATCCAGCTGAACACGAGGAAGGGACTCCAAATTTTCATCAATTGGAGCCATTGTCCATCCCGCAAGAAGTACTGTCCTCATCGGAATCTGAGGAAGCAGATGATGGTGTAGATGATAAAGAAACAATTCAACCTATTACTCCCAGCACTGCTGGCATCCGCAAAAGAGGGCGCAAAGGCATTGATGATGCCATTGCAGGAGCTATTTTAGAGATGGCAGCTGCATCAAAGCTGAGAACAGCTGCTATACAGCAACGTGATGGCAGATATACCATAGCTAATTGTATTAAAGCACTGGATGAGATGAAAGGCGTTGATGAGCAACTCTATTTTGCTGCTCTTGATCTGTTCAACAAGCCCACTGCAAGGGAGATGTTCTTGTCTCTCAAACACGACAAGCGCTTGATTTGGTTGCAGGGCAAGTGCAGAGCAGCTGGTCCTGTTCCCTAGATTATTGATCGATAAAGTCATCATACTCGATGTAGTGTTTTTCATCTAAACCTATGTCATGTGAGTATTATTACTCATATATATCAGAAGTATCCTGGTTTTACTTTTACATCATCTGGTCAAATTACTCATACATAATTCTGTAAATCAAACAGTGCTCCCAAACAGTTAAATTTGGACTCAAACCCATACCACATTGATTGACTACTTTGATTACTCCAATGGTTATAAATTTCACCTGCAAAGTTACCCATTAAAACCAAGCTATGTTCATAAAAATGCTGGCCAGAAAATTTCGAAAACATGATTAAGAAATTTAGAAACCAACTATTTCTCATTCATTTCCTCTAAAGAGTTACAACCCAAAACACAGATGGACCTAAAACCCTGAATACAAAATCATACCACAAGAAACTAGCTAGGCTAGACTAGGCTAGGATTCATTCAGTCAGAGCTTAACAAAAACCCTAAATCTAAAGACTCGATCTTAAACCCTAAATCTACGACATTTGATGATTCAATTCAGTCGTCACACTATGGTGAGAAATCACTCATCTTGGCGGAGGTACCCGACCATGAGGATCGAGTCACCAGGCTTGTAGTGCTGAGGTGGACCCCATTGGGCCTCCTGAGTTGGGCCTCCTCCATTGGGCTTAGTCTTTGGCACAAGCACCCTCAGCAGACCATTCTCCATTTTGGACACGGCCTCCTCCGCCTGGCACGACGGCGGAAGGTGAAGAAGCGCCTTGTAGCCTCCGGGCTCGCCTGTGATGATGAGAGTGTTGCGCTTGGGACTTATCTCGACGTCGACGTCATCTTTTCCGAGGCCCGGCATCGACTTCTGGAGGTAGAGCGCGTCGTCCTCGTCTTGGATGAGCAGACCGGAGCGGTGCAGGTCGTCGGGGGCGTCGTCACGCGCGCGCGGCGGCACTGGCTTCACGATCCAGTAGAGTGTGGAGGAGAGCGAGCGAATCGAGGAGGGGATGATGGGGTTTGATGAGGTTCGGGTGAGGAGGAATCGGTTGATTAGGGTTGCAGAGGACGCCATTGGAGGAGGTCTGAAGCTCTCTCTCTCTCTCTCTCTCTCTGTTGAAAATAAAGGTTGGAGCTTGGAGAGTGAGTGTGATCAGAGCCAGAGAGAGTGAGAAATGAGCTCGTGAAAGAAGTTTCTAGAAATGAGATTTTTTTCTGACCCTATAGTTGGGCCTGGGCTGTGGGAGCTCTGAGGGTCCAATAGGCCCACTTTTAATTACAAAAGCGGCAACTTCAACGAGTGTCGGAGTGTGTGGAGCAGATTGATGTTCGAAGCTGTGGTTTCAATGCTTGATAGATTTGTGGTCATGTTGGGGTCTTAAAGTCTTACTCTGGGTATCATAATCCATCGGCTTCATAGTTCGAATTGATCACTGTGTTTAGATTTTGTGAAATTTGTTTTTATTTCTGTGTGTTTTAAATTTAAGAACTATATGCTCAACGGAATGTAGTGAATGATCAAATTTAACAATGCAACTACTTCATGAAAAGTACTATGATACATGAATGTTGCGATATATTAATTAAATAGACTAGTTTGATATAGAAGTAGCTTGTAGCCTACCTCTTTATAAAACTAGTCTACTTAACATCAGTACATAAGGTACCGCAGACGAACCCCAGATCTATTGCTTGATTCTGCATCTTCTGTTCCCAAAATGCAGAGAGACTAATTTCGAGGGTCCAAAAAGTCATGGGATGGGAGAGGCAGGGATGCTAAGAATAGACTGCAATATCACAACCTCAAAGTGCAACCGGTTATCAACTTGAGATTCACATAATTCATGGTTACCTGTTGCACACAGGCACATAAACCCTAGCATTCACCTTCCAAGTGAGAAGCAATTCTTTGAATGACTCATGTGTGCTAGTGGTAAAACGAAGCACTAAATGTTTCTGTTGTAGATTACTAGTGTACATGTCCAACCAGCTGGTTCATGTCAACAACAGATAACAGATATGCAAAAGAGGCAATGAAACAGAGCAAAAGTACAGAGATTTCTGCTTTAACAACCTTTCAAGCCTTGATAACAAGCAAATGGAGCAATTGAGTGGTCTGAAAGAACAACTCGAGACATGGAGTGCCATTCTTCAATATGAGCACTTGAGCAGTGTAACATCTTGACCAGGTTGCAAAAGGACATGCACGTGCCATTGTTGGTCGTGAAGCTCGAGCTGGAGTGTTGCTGAATGCTCGAATCTTTGAACTCCAATTCGACTTGCAATCACTTGATAAACATATATTAGAGTCTATACGATTAGAGTGTTCATGAGTAAACTAAAAAAACTTAATAGAGAAAGTGGAAAAAAAATCCCTAAAATTATGGTATATGGACACAATACTGTGCATACAAGTAATTAATGCTAAGAAAAGAAAATTAAACCAAGGGTGCAGTTATTGTCACCTTATCATTTTCTTTGTTCACCCTACTTGCTCATTACACCCTACATTTTAATTTCAATTATTAAATTTACTTATTTAACTCATTTCTCTTTCCAATAATATCATTATATGATATACCCAATTAAAAGAGATTTTTTTTAACTAAAATCTCTCATTTAATTTATACAAATAAAAAAACGAAAGTATATTAAAGTTAAGAGCAATGAAGAAGAGATTGAGATTTTTCTTTTGTGTTTTAAATTTTTACTTTTGGTGTTCACAAAGAGTATTGCAAAAATTTTGATGTAGTTAACACTAATAATTTTGTGAATTGAATAATGAATTCATGTTGAGGAGGTAACAAAAAAAAAAGCGTACTCAATTCAAATTTAGGTGGAGAAGATGAAGTTTAATGTTATCCAATGAGAAATTAAATAGTCTTTCTATTTAAATCATTGGTCATTTATGAATTTTCTGAACATATCAACAGCCAAGCACAATTAAGGTAATAGGAGATCTGGGAGGAGCACCCAAAAAACTCTAGGTTGAGAAGTTTGCTCGTCCGGCGGCGCTCGGGGTCGGGGAGGTTTGCCTCGCCGTTAATGGGCTGCCGCCGGACGTGAATTGCTAATTGCTCTGAGAGGTCGAGAGATAGAAGTTGAAACTCAAAGTTTTGGACGGGTAGAGGTGGTGAGGTGCTCTTAGTGTGGTTATGTTGTGCACGGTGGCAGACTTCGGCGTCGGCTCTTCAGGTCTGGGTGGCAACATGGTTTCCAACAGGGAGCGGTGGCATGGTTCTGGGGGATCATGCGGCGGTGAAGATCTGGTGGATTCGGGCTGCGTCTTCTAACTCTGGAGCAGTGCGCGGAGGGGTAGGCCATGTGTGATGGTGCATCATTTCGCTATGTCAACCGGAAAGGCTTGGTTGGGGCGTGGTTAGCGCAGCACGAACACGGCGGACTGGTGGTGGTACGGCACAGGCAAACACACTTGGGTGATGCTATTTGGGCCTGACTCCAAATCCTGCTGGGCTTGGCAGTTTGGGCTTTCTCCTCCTGTACTACCCCATTGGGCCTTTCATTTGGACTAGGGGTTTGGGCCTTTAGTTTTCCAGTTTAGTCATTTTGATTTTAATAATTCCCTACTTTGTTAGGGAGCTATGCTTCTAGTTTTTCTAGTTAGCGTCATCGAGTCTAGTTTACTCTGCCTATTTAATATGTAGTAGTTACTAGTCTATAGGCATCCTTTACGAGCATGGAACCGTCAAATGATTGGATCTAATCTATGTATCACTGTGCTACTATCACAAACTCTTTATCTACCCATCGATGGTAGAGGGGGGATATGTAATGGCCCTTTCTAGCTTTGGATGAATGATAGTCGCCCGATTTGGGCTTGTTCAAAAAAGAAAAAGAAAAAATTGGTCATTGTTTAAGTAAATCCAGAATATGTGTCTGGTCCAAACTCTAGGTTACTTGACCTAGTTGTAAACTTATAATAGGGTTTTGAATTAGAGATATTCTCGGAGATATTCATAGATATCCGATTAATTATACGATTATCTTTCCTTATACAACTCAGATTCTATGTCTTATAATCCTCTATATAAAGAGATCCCTATTATCAATGAATTTGACAAGACCCGCCCCAAATTTCACCCTGAACTGGTCGAGTCACCCCTAAAGTGGACTACCCAAAACAGTAACCCACAATAGATCAGAGCCAAACAAAGAAGTGCAGAAGCTATTCGTCAACTATGCCTCGAACCATGTACGCCCGACCTCAACTAATAGCGCCTGCAAACTGAGCATTAGAAACCGAAAGGCACAGGGGAAAGTAGATGAAAAACGTTAGCGTGAGTGGACAAAAAAAATAAACAATTTAAGAGAAAAAGGATTTCATACTTTCCCACATTTATTTCATTAAAAACCTCGATGCATGCACAAATGGTAAAACACATTTAGCTTTAAATCCAATGATTTCAAAACGATAAACCGACTAGCCTCGCTAGTCAAAACATTCGAAAAAAAATATATCGTAAAACCGAAATCTCGTTTCTTAAGAAGATAAGACCAGCCCCGCTGGCTATAGTGAAAATCGGACTAGCCCCGCTAGTCAAGCAACGATAAGATATGGGGAAGAAGTTTCACCATACGAAAGAAGGGAGCCTCCCAGGCTCGGGTCGGAGTGTCCCACACTCTGGAGCATCCCATGCTCTGCTCTTACTCACCCACGAACACATAGTAAGTAGGGAGGAGTACTAATAGGCTAGCTAGCAATAAAATATAGCGACCCAGGTATGGCGGGTAAAAACCATTCAAATCCAGTAAATCTAAAAGGCTTCCCCATAAGTCCCGCGAATAAAGAAAACACGGGTACGATTCCCAACCGTACCTGGAAATTCTCGTAGTAAGTCACAAAAATCAACAGCGTGTCCCACACGCTAAAAGAATAATTAAATCAATCGTTTCCTCGACAAAAATTCCATTCAAAATCCGAAAACAATTCATTCCCGAATCACTTTATAATATTTCATAAATCTCAAAACACAATCAAATCCGAAATCACTTTACAATCCGAAAACCAAAATCACTATCGATAGCAAATCATACTTTATTTCGAAATTTGCAATATCCTTTTAAAACTTAGAGCCAAAATCATTCTCAAATTATAACCGAGATAAATCAATTTATATTCTCAAATAAATAAACGTAATAATTAATTACGAAACAATATTGCATGCATCACTTAAAATCAAAAGTCCACTCACAGTACTATTGGGCGACCACGCAACCAAGTTCCTTCATCTAGCCGTAGCTCGCAACATTGCCCTGTACACAATTATATTTCCGTAAACGGCAATCCGATAAAATAAATACGAACCTAAACGAAACCCAAAAATTCCTATCTCCATTACTTCTCAAATTCCACCCAAATCTCTTCCACAACACCAATTCCTCAATTTACATATTCCACAATGAAAACGAGGGAAATCCGACGGCCGGATTTCTCACAATTCAATCACAAAACTTCAAACTTCGGAAATTCACAAACAATTCCCAAACTCCTTCAAAATTCACCAAACTTCACATATATGCTCTATGATAATTATAGAATTTAACTAGCCAGAAATCGAAATTAAAAAGCTACCCTAGCCGCTGCTACAGCCGCCCACAGTGGCAGCGCCTCCGCCACTGCCACCAACTCCAATGAACACCAAAATTTGACAGAAACACCTACTCAACACACTGATCATTTTTCTCAACTACAACACATCCCAATTTTACCTTTAAACAGTCGAAACCTGCAGGTGCAGAAATTTCCAGAAATTCCAAGAACCCTAGAAATTGAAATTGTTAATTCGACCTCTACATTGCAAATTGAAATGAAAGACCTTAGGGGAAATGATCTATGTCAAAAACCAAACCTTCGACGCCGGTTTGGTGGCCGGAGAAGGCCGGAATCCCCGGAAATCGACAAAACTCCCAAACTGCTACAGTGAACTTCTCGGCTCAATTCCGAGCTCTACCGGTCGAGCCACCACAAAACACCACCACAGGCATGACAAGGAGGAGGCGAGCTTGAAGGTGCCCGGATTCCATCGTGGGGTGGCCGGAGGAGGAAGAAATCGGAAGGAGAAGAAATCGGGCCGAAGAGGAGAAAGGGTCGGGGGAGAGGAGAGAGAAAAGCTGGGTAAGTTTCCAAAAATGGCAACTTACCACAGTAACTCGGCTATTTATAGAAACTTACCACATGAATAGTAACTTTAGTATTTCGCTTATAACTTTTGCATACGAGCTCCGATTTTTAAGTACCACATATGCACGCGCTCGGTTTAACGTCCTCTACAACTTCCATGAAGAACATTTTCTCAAATTTTGATCCGAACAAAAAGTCAACTTTTTGGGCCACTAAAAGTACTAAACCGAAAGTAAAAGTGAAAGTAAATGTCGTTTGCCGTCCAAATGACTAATAAACAGGTGGATTCAGGTTCGGGACGTTACAGAATTGATGACTCAATTCTCTCCCAATTTTTGTTTTCCTTAAACATGTGATCATCATGAGCCCTAACCCTAGTTTCTAGAAGCCAAAAACCCAAAAATCCTTTTTCCCGTTCACTGCCATTCGATGTGCACCTCTACCATGCGCCCGTGCGCCTACTCTTGCAGCAAGCCTCTGCCGCTACTCCCATGCTCTTGAAACATCGCATCCACCTAGCATCAGCTTCTACCAGGATTGCAAACCAGTTGCAATCCTAGCTTAGGATCAATAACACATCTCTGCAGCCCAATGTCTCAAGCCAGCAAGCAGCACATCGCGCTTGCCCAGCCCGCAACCTGCCAGCAGCAACCCCTCGCGCCTTTTGTCTGTCAGTTTCAGCAACTAGGATTGATAGCACTCTGCAATCCTATAAAAAGGATCGAAACCACGCTGCAATCCTACAAATCGGTTCGCTTACACTAGAACTGAAGTTTGTCTGCAATCCTACATGTCTGTTTGCCTAGGACTGAAGCTTGTCTGCAATCCTTCTAGTCTGTTTGCCTAGGATTGAAGCTCGTCTACAATCCTACAAGGAGGATCGAATACTCTCTGCAATCCTAAGAGGTATGCTTTAATAAAGGTTCCCATTTTTGAAGTTTTTATTATTTTTCTCTTCTTTTTTTCGGGGACTTGCAAACTCCTTTCTTCTACCCCCCCTTTCTTCATCATAGGGGAGACCTAATTAAGTCGAACTGTGGGGGTTTGTGCTCACACCTAGCTTGGAGCTTGTTGAGATCTCCAAACTTAGAGTTTGTAGAGAATTTATGATCGACCAAAAACATCATTGCTTTGATCTAATCCAATACCTCTTGGAATTGAATTTCTTAGAAGCGACACGCTCGAAAATTCCTAATTTCTTAGAAGCGATTACGCTCGAAAATTTTATATGTTTTCGTGGTAGCTTTATCGCTCCGAAACTAACCCTAATTTCTTGTTCTCTTTCAGGATGAGTAACCTGAACGGATTGGACTTCACTCCATTGGGAACAATTGGCTCTAGATATCACAAGTGGGTTCGTGATGTCCGCCAACATCTCAAGGCCAATAGAATTCTGGATACGATTCTCGAGCCTAGCTACTATGTGCTAACTGTTGAGCAAGCTTAAGCTTTGGAAGCAAATAGAGCAGCCTTAGAGGCAAATAAGGCGAAAGCCATCATTCTAATGACTCGTCATATGGATGATTCACTCCAGTACAAGTGTATGAATGAAGAAGACCCCAGAAGGCTGTGGATCTCACTCGAAGAAAGATTTGGCAACGTCCGTGACTCCCTGCTTCCTGACCTAGAAGTGAGATGGCATAGCCTTCACTTCTGTGATTCAAGTCAGTTCTTGACTACAACTCAGAAGTACTTTGCATTAAATCCTTGATAGAATTTTGTGGTAAAGAGATCACAAATGCGATATTGATTAGAAGACTCTCTCTACCTTCCCCGTCTCTGCATTGATGGTTGCTAAGAACTATCGAATCGATGTTACTTACTGCAGGACGAATAACAAGGTTTCATGAGCTTATTGGAGCTATGAATGTCTTTGAAAAGCATGACAACATCTTTGTGAAGAACTATAATTCAAGATCCGTGGAAACAGGGCATATTCTGGAATCCAATTATAGTCGCGCCCCTAAGAGATGGCGCCAAGAATGAAACCCTAATCTTAGGGATACTTCTGGATATTCTGGTCCATATAATCGCTCTATTTGGGAAGGTAACCGCCAAAATAGGCAAACACGGAACCGAAAATGTCAACTTGGAAAGAGAGAGGGAGGCAACGTCTCTGGCCCTGTTGGTGGTGCCACCAACACTAGAAGCCTTCTAAATGACGCTTTCAAAGCTCCTCAATCAATGGAGTCTGAGAGAAGAGATGTATGTTCTCGATGTGGAGTATCCAGTCATTGTGCACACATTTGTAGAGCTCGTGAAGAATTGTCACCGACTACAAAGCATATTGTGAAGCAAGAGAAGCTCACTATATGGAACAAGAAGATCAAGAACATGATCTAGAATGAAGGGTTGAAGACTACAAATCTGGTTGGGATCAATAGATCGCCAATTCTGTTTAAGTCTTTATTTTTCCAAGAGATGTAATAGGCAATTGCCATATACTTTGTAGTAAATGCCATTGGTTTAGTTTTTCTTCACATAGGCTCATCCAAAATGAGTATGATGTCTAGGAATGTTTTGAGATAGGTGGTACTTAAGCGAGCTTTGCTCCACCGACATCTCTCTACTCACCTGGTCATATTTACTTTAGAGTTACTGAAAGAAGTCAAACGACTACCTTTGTTTTACATTAGCTAGCATTTGAATTAGATTCTCCTAATGGTTAAGAGACAATGATGTACTCCCTTGACTTATGAATAAAATTTTGAGTTCTTTTCATGACTCCATTTTGATTCTGAGCATATTTCTTTGTGACTACAATGGTTGGGCCATCAGTATTAATTCAAGGACATGGAATAGCCCAAGCTCCTATTGCCAAATGATATCTTGATTATTGTCCAAAAAACTCTCTACGCTCCTAGGGCAAATCGCACCTATGAATAGCTAACGGATTCCATACGAAAACGCATGTAGATAACGGAAATGAGTTCCTTTGTAATACCTCTACCGATTGCGAACAAAGGTGCATCTTAGAGAAGTTTATGTGTCTTTCTAGTGGACTCTATGTCACTATTTGAGCTATTAAATCCAATAAAGTCATGACAGAAGATCTCTTGAATTTAGACACATATTGGCTTTGACAAACAGGATAGGTCATCCTGGTAGTGATATGATGAACCGTCTACTAAAGACTTCACATGGACATCCTTTCTTTCGAGCGAAACGAAGCATGAATCAAAAGTTGATTCTTGGACTAAGTGCGACCGCCGCCGCTGCCTCCAGAGCCGTCGTTGTCCACCACCAGCCTAGGGCTGGCATAGTCCTTATCCATGATGCCATGGATAGCATACATCATGGTGATGGCACCCTAGGTGATGCTGAAATCATCAACTTTGCTTCAAATAGCATTTCAGACGCTCAGACCCAACCAAAATCCTCATTGGTTGCTTCTAAATCCTCTTGCTCATTTTACAAGGCCAGTTCCTTAGGGAAGTTAGGACTGAGATTGTCCTATGCAAAGGATATGAAAATACTCATTCTGTTCTTACATAGAATCCGCAGGGATTCTGTGGACTAGTTCAACCAACTTGCGGACTTTCAAATATCTCATGATGTTGGTTGACAAGCAAACAGGCTGGTCACGTGTTGTGCCATTGTCCACTTGTAATGCTACTTATACTACACGTCTAGCAAATATCATATGACAACGGGCTCACTCCCCAAATCATCCTATTCAGTTAATTAGATTTGACTATGCTAGAGAATTTACATCGAAAACTTTCGATGGATATTGCAATGGGACTGATGTTGGACATCATATTCTCATGAACACACCCAAATGGTCTCGCGAAAACGACTATGATGGTAGTCAGGACATTAGGGTGATGCAATATCGCATGCAGCTATGCTAATTCATCTACGACCCACCGCCACTCAATCTACCTCTGCGTTACAGCTAGTGACTGGGTACAAGTTTCATACTTACGCATATTTGAGTGTGCCATTTATGTGCCAATTGCGCCGCCACAGCGCTTTATGATAGATCCTTACAAACGAATGAGCAACTACGTTGGATTTGAGACTCTGACAATCGTCCGCCACTTAATGCCCTTGCAAGGCGATATCATTACAGCTAGATTTGCGGATTGTTACTTTGATGAGACAGTCTTCCCGTCATTAGAGGGAGATAAGAGCACATATGTTCAGCAGGAACGACATGAATTGTCGTGGTCTGTCCCCACTATGTCTCATCTCGATCCCCACTAAAGTGACAAGATCACATATATTTGCTGCAAACATGCCTGCAAGAATGGACGTCCCTACGAGAGAACGTAGCGCTACCCTACACGGAGGTAGGTATGGCGCCAACGCCAAAGAAAGTGGCACTCTGGCGTTACAGGCCATGGCCCCAGCTAGGATGTGTGGGAGACCCATGGGTTCAAATGATACTTTGGGGCACATTCCGATCCTTTGATCATCAAGACTCAAAATCTGTTCCATGAGAATCTTCTGGATTATGGTTATCGTTGAGGGATGCCTCAACGTCAGAACCTATTCTTCAGAACATAGAACTCTATAAAAATTTCACTAGTGTACATAAGATGTGGGATAGAAACTCCATCATAATTGATGATGTAGTTGCGCATGAGTTCATTGAGTCCGATGATATCGAACCACGCTCCGTTGATGAATGAATGCCAACGTAGAGAAATTTGGCCTAAATGGAAAGATGTGATCCAGGTTACGTTGAATTCTCTAACGAAGAGGAAGGTTTTCGAGTCAGTGATGCCAACACCTCCTAACATAAAACCTATTGACTAATGGGTCTTCGTTAGAAAGCGTGATGAGAAAAAGAGATGGCAATCTCACCTTATGGAGCAAGGCTTCTCACAAAACGCCCTGGAATCGACTTCGATGAGATATATTCTCTCGTAATGGATGTCATTGCACTCCACTACCCTGTCAGTTTGGTAGTTTCCAAATAACCGATCATGCAGCTTATGAATGTGGTCACTACGTATCTCTATAGGGATCTAGATATGGAATATACATAAAGGTTCATGGTGGACTTCATTTACCCAAGTCTAGTGGCTCTAGACCACGGAGCGCGTTTGCAATAAGATTGAAATGCTCACTAAAATGACTACAGATTGAAATGCTCACTAAAGTGACTAATTGATTGGGAAGGGATATGCCCGCGCGTTTCCATAACAAGTTTTGAATTCTATCGCGGTTCATATTGGACATGATCTTCATTGGAAGCCTTTAAAGAGTTAAGGGAAACCGCTGAACACTTGAAATCCGAGTTTGAGATGAAGGATCTTTGGAAAACTCGATTATATCTCGGTTTGGAACTTGAGCATCGTGTTGATAGATGCCTAGGCGTTTTGACAGGGTCAAAGCCTCCAAGCACCCCCATGATCTTCCGTAGTCTTGATCCTGAAAAGGATCCTCTTCGTCCAAAGGATGATGACGAAGATGTGCTAGAGACAGGAATGTCTTACTTAAGTACAATAGGTGCATTATTGTACTTAGCTCAATGCACAAGATCGGACATCTCATTTGCAGTAAAATTGTTAGCTAAGATATAGCTCTGCGCCAACGCGACGTCATTGGATTGATGTAAAAGATATATTTCGGTACTTGAGATGTATTATTGATGTGGGCTTGTTCTATCCCTGCAGAGAGACGATGGATTCAAACCCATCACACACCGACAACGTCGCCAACACTGGCCTGCGTCCACTATCCCCATCCCAAAACGACATGTGTTTTGGAAGGTTTTGCTGATGTTGGGTATCTCTCTGATCCACACAAAAGTCCTCCCAAACTGGTTAAGTGTTCACCATGGGTAAAGGCTATGATATCTTGGAGGTCTACAGAACAGACCCTAGTTGCTATACCTTCGAACAATGTAGAGATCATTGCTCTTCACAAAGTGGTTTGTGAATGTATATGGATTGGATCCATAGTTACGCATATTTGAACAACTGTAGTTTGAAGTCTACCACAGATGAGCCTACAAGCATATAGGATAATATTATTTGTTTTGAACAAATGAAACAAAGCTACATCAAAAGCGACAACATCAAGTATAATCAGCAATAACAGACTTTCCTCAATATCAAAGTGAACTAGGTTCGATCTGAGGACAGTATAACAGACTTGCTCACTAAGTCATTGCCTAAATTCCACTTTTGAGAAACATGTTGGTAGCATCGTTTGAGGAACATATCCGAACTCCCATGACCGTTGTCATCAGATGGAGATGCAGACATTAGGGGGAGATGTCTACATGTATGGTCTTGAAACGTGAAGGGTGTGTTGTGCTCTTTTTCTCCTTCGACCGAAGTTATTTTTGTCCCACTGGGTTTTTGTTACTCGGCAAGGTTTTTAATGAGGCAACGAGAGGAGCACCACATTTGGGCGACACAATGGGGAGTGTTTAAGTAAATCCAGAATATGTGTCTGGTCCAAACTCTAGGTTACTTGACCTAGTTGTAATCGGGTTTTGAATTAGAGATATTCTTTGAGATATTCATAGATATCCGATTAATTGTATTATTATCTTTCCTTATACAACTCTGATTATATGTCTTGTAATCCTCTATATTAAGAGGCCCCTATTATCAATGAAATGATTATTCAATTCTCTCCCAATTTATGTTTTCCTTAAACAGTCATTTATTTATTTTTCCTTAGAAATTTGTATTTTAGAAAATTAATGTACTTAGTAGTCATTTTACA
The DNA here is from genome assembly GCA_024704745.1 of Rosa lucieae. Classification (NCBI taxonomy): domain Eukaryota; kingdom Viridiplantae; phylum Streptophyta; class Magnoliopsida; order Rosales; family Rosaceae; genus Rosa; species Rosa lucieae. The sequence continues at coordinate 9,840,550 of CM045493.1, forward strand.
CTTGGATAATATAGTCTTTTAATAATTCAAATATTTGTAAGGTGAACTAAGAAAATGATAAGGTGGCAATAGACGCAACTTTTTTTTACTGAAACTGCAGAATACATGGGGGGGGGGGGGGGGGGGGACATTATACGTGAACCGCAAATTACAATAAGCATAAAGAGCATATTCCGAAATAATAACGGAAGTCTCTACGAAAATATGTATTCTACCATGCACCAATTAGCGAAGAATGCACTTTTGGCTACTCTATTCGCTATACAAAGGTGGTGACATACGGAAAGTAAATGATTACTCGAAGTCATAATAGACGCACTCTTAAACCAATTAGATTGCATTGTTTTATCACAAAACTTCTCGTTTGTGAAGCTAATGAAGTACAACTATGTCACACAACCTAGTCAAAACTTGATTAGTGGTGTAACTGATAGTAAAATTTTATTTTCTAGCTAATTGGTTCGGCCATTAGTTTCTCCCAATTAATATTTCAACTCCATATAGTAGCACTCGTTGCTCAAGTTTGAATATAGGCTTAATCATATTGATAAATTTCATCATATCTCTTCTATTGTTACTTCAAATACAGTAGTCATCATGCTAAAGTTATGTTACTAGTCATCCCATTATTTGGCCCTCCAAAAATTATGACCAAAATATCACGAAAAGAGTTTACATGAGAATGAGAAAACAAACCAGATTCCGAATCTGATTTCTTAGTTTCAGTGGGATGATAAATGTATCAACCCAAAAATATATTGATGACCGATTGTTAGACAATGAAATACTTGACGCGGCAAACTTTTCAACTCCAAAATTACTTCTCATGACTTCAATTTTGTACGAGGAAGATGAACCACTCCGTAAAGCATCGTACTTTGATCTTCTTCGGCAACACATCCGTAAGTGCTGCAGTAACGGACTGCTGTTTCAATTCCACCTTCCAAGTTCTCCGATCTTCCCCACCAAGACCAATGGTCGCAACTGTAGAGAATTACGCTCAAGAAATCTGAAAAAAAAAACTCTAACTTTGATAGTGATGAGATTGTACAGAAGAATTTCTCGTTCGAGCATGACTGCGGTTGCAGCAACGGCAACAGACTCGTCAATAACAAGTGTAACAGCATTTCAAACAAACAATATAGTAGTAAACCTCTAGACCTTAACCCTTCATTAGAAATAATTATATAAAAACTACAGTCAACCCACAAGAAAAAAGAGAAGAGGAAGAGCATTCAAAACCTATTACTCTTACATAAAAACACAAGGCTGTTGAAAGTGGAAAACTAAAGATTCTCCTTACCCTTTCCGAATATTCGAACACTTCATTGTCATACCCCCAAACAGCCAAAGTCACGCATTTTCATTGTTTCCTAATCTGCCTACATTGTGTTAAGTTTAGGGAATCCATGGGGTTCTATACACAAAAACTGATTTAAGTGCTGTCATTCTCTCCAATCCCACATCTTTCTCCTTAATTTAGTAGCCTCTTAACATCCAGCTCCTGATCAACGCTTTTGGCTTGGTTATATAATGACTCGAACGCCTGCATACACACACTTGAAAAGCCTACCATCGACTCAAACACATGTGGAAACCCCATCTGCAAGTTATTTATGGTCATGGATCTTGTCACGCTCACAAACTTTTCATGCTTGCTCTTCTCCTCTTCTGCTTTTACTCTCGAGTTCTCCACCTTTGCTCGCTTATCAGCGACTGGGTTCTTTGCAGTAGAGCTAGAGGAATCTAGCATTGAGAAAGGGCCATGTTTGGACTCAAGTGACCTAAGTTGACTTGACTTCCTCTCGAGCTCTTTAAACGCAGATTCTGACTTCTTTTTTTGCTTGTTTTCTTCGGCTTGTTGAACTACAATGGCATGCACTACAGTTAAAAAGCTCTTGATTCCTTCAGATGCTACTTTGTCTGGGATCCGATCAACTGCATGGTGCCATTCTTCACAGAACGTGTAAATTCTTGATTCTTGACTTGTTCTTGGTAAAGGATTTCTCCTAAACTGGAAGAGGCTAAGCCGGAGCCATCCTGTAAGGGACTGGATATAGTCACATTGAGCCCTGACCAGGTTGCAAAAGGACTGGTGCCATTGCTGGACATGAACCTCGAGCTGGAGAGTTGATTGCCTGTGAATCTCAGACGTGGGCTCAGTAGATGGTATGGTGTTAAGGTATTTGAGTTGCTGAACTATATGCTTCTGGACTTGGTGGCACTCATACATGGTTCTCCACATACACATCAATCTACAAAAGAGTAAGCAAAATAGTCAAATATTTCAAATGTAAACAAAATGACCTTAAATTGTCCAGTTTATGGACTTCACACCCCAAAATCCTCGAGTATTGGACTTGAACCCATCTAATTGAAATTGACATTGACATTGAGAAGGGTACAAGTCAAAAAGCTCATTAAATTGACATGCACGAAATGTAAAGCTCACTAGCAAGTCTAGTAGGATCTGCTACCTCATACAGAATTAAGTCTCACTACAAAGCTTTGGATGTAGTGACCCTAAATCTGTTATAAGTTAATAGGATAAACACAGTAACAACAGAACTTATCCAAAAATAAAAAATAAAAGAAATAAAAACTACAGTAGAAAGATAGCACATTATAATTTGTCACAAGTTTTCTATGGGTTTGTGGCCCTTCTCTGAAAAACATAGTACATTCATGCCCAGAAAAATTGTCTTATTGTCTTTCACAGTAGTACATCCATAAAACAAAAGCAAAAAACAGGGGCATAAAACAACCACAAAAGCAGTCAAAAGTAAATGTTCAACACTTTACATTCTGACCCAATATATCCGAGTTGACTTAAACTCTGCTGAGCCAGAAATTTTAAACCTTCTGGCAATTAATTGGAGCACAGATGACATAAGGAGCAAAAATTAGGCAGAATTGAAATGAAGACTAACCCTTTGACAAGCTCAAGTAGTTGAGGGTACAACTCTGTGTCCCTTATCTTGATGATCTCAGCAGAAGTTGTCTCAATGGCCTGAGAAGAAACCATCATTTGTGACTCCAACCTTTCCACCTCTTTCTTGGTCTTCTCAGTCTTCACATAGTCTGCTGCCCTCTTCATCTCTAACTTCTTCAATGTTGACACCCTCTTCTCATGCTCTGTCTTTATTGTCTCTGCCTCCTGAAATTCAACCAAGAAAAACAAACATAAAAATCTCATGGATTTTACATGATCACATTGAATTAGTCTGACATAACCAAAGTAAAAATGAATAAAAAGTTTACCTTGACCTCCTGGAATAGTTTCTTTTCCCAAGCATAGAGCCTCTCCACAGTAGAACAATGGCTGCTATGTACCAAACCATCAGTCCCAATTTCGCTGCCTAAATGACTTAACACCATTTCGTCACAACCCATTTTCCCGAAACCATTGAGTTTAGGACTCGAACCCCATGTCCATGTAGATGGAGTACTCAAATTACAACCATGGTTATATACTTTACCTGCAGGAAAAAAACACCAAAATTATTATTATTTTCTCTCAATTTTCTCAGCAACAAACAGAGCTAAACAAAACGTGAAAATTTCAAAAACTAACACTTACCTCCTTTAATCTGAGAAGAAAATCCAGGAGTGGGAACTTCCAAGAGAAACGAGAGATGGCCGCCGGCATCGGCAGCTTTAAGAAAATACTCATCAAGCTCCTTAATGATCTCCACCAGATCCTTAGCATTCCTGGACACCACCATTGCCATCGAGCTAGCCTCACTGTCCTTCGAAAACCCACTAACAACCGAAGGCGGCGCCACGGTGCTCGCCGCCCCGGTGACAGTCGTAACCACCGCCTCCGACGCGGTGGTCGTAGCCTCCCATTCCTCCTCGGTCACCGACCGAGACGAAGCCGGCACAAAAGGGTCCCAGAAATCCCACGTGGACGACGACGGCGGCGGCGGCGGAGGCGGCGGCATGGCGGTGGAGGCTGTGGAGGTCCACGTGGTCTCGGAGCTTGGGCTCCGCGGAGGAGGCGGAGGCGGTTGAAGCGGAGTCTGTGGGGTTTGAGGCGGCGGCGGCGAGTGGTGGGTGTGGTCGTTGAGGTGGTGGGACTGGTGTTGGGTTGGGTGGTGCTGGTGGTGGAGGGTAGTTTCGGCATTTGAAAATTGGAGCAGAGCAGCACCTGTGCTTCGGAGAGATCGTAGGTACATGGAGTGTGAAGCCGACCAAGCTTGTCTTGCCTTGACCAACTGCTTCATGTACCTCTTTCTCGATTTACATCTCGACACCATTTCTTGTCTCTCGATTTTCGAGTAACAACAACCCATCTTGCACTTGATTCAACAGTTTAAAACAAAAAAAAGGAAAGGAAGAAGAACAGGGTTTTGTTTTGAGCAAGAACACCAAAAAAGAAAAAAGAGTGGGGCTTTTGAGCTAGCGATGAAGCTTGGATACACTCATTAATGGCGGGTCAAAGGTAATCAATCTGTGACACAGCTTTCAGGTAAAGTATGATTCTTTAGGCTCTGAAAATCTCTTTCTTTCCAGACAGAGACAGAGACGGAAACACTTACCTCCAGAAAAATCAAAACTGTTATACTCAGTTGCAACGTTGTAGCTGATGCAGGCTTTTTTCTGGGTTAGGAAAAACTACATTTGCCCAGTTTGACCTGAAACCCAGTTTGTTTTGATCTAAGACTCTCTCTCTCTCCCTCTCTGGAGATTTGGGAATTATCTAGGATGTGGTGGAGGAAGAAAGGATAGGGTCATAGGGGGGGTTGAGGTGTTCCAGAGACAATAGGCCTGGGGCAGAGAGCCAGTGTGCATTGTATATTTGAATTTTGGATGACCAAAGTACCCTGACCTTGTGTTTGGATTTACAGCACTGACTTGTTTGTGAGTCAGTGACTCAGAAACTGAGCAGTCATGAGTCTGTCAGTATCCAAAAGTACAGTTCGACCGTTTATCTTTTTTTTTTTGGTTCAACGAAAAATGGAAATTTCTTGATAAGAAACTTCCGTACAAGTTGCAAGAAGATATGTTTGCGCCTCCATTGGCAATTTGCCATGGCAATATTAAGTGAACTTGGTTGTATAAAACGGTGGAGATTTTTCAATCGTATCAGTTTATCGGTTAAGTTTTGGATCACTATATACACTTTAAACATGATAAAATCAATGATATAGTATATAAAATTTTGCTACGGTTAGATAAGTTTAAGTTCTTCATTATTCATATGTGGTGAGAATTCAATTTTCATTATTTTTACTTTATGTGTTGAACTTAAAATGAAATTTTATGATTCATAGTTTGAAATATTATAATGCTCATTCTTTTTTAATAAAATTGATAATATTTCTTCGAGAGTGTTCAGCGGTCAAGACATATTAAATGACTCTTCTAAGAGCATCTCCAACTATTTAGTCAAAACTCAAAGCCATATGCAAAATATGACTCCCCTAGTGTCATCACTATTTATTCAATTTTTGCATCTCCAACAATCTTTAGTCAAAAGCTAAAGTCATTTAATAAATTAATCATTTTCGAGAATTAATTAACTACAATTGCAGCACATGCAGCTGGCCCACCATTTTTTCAACCAAAGAAATTTGGCTTTTGTTCTACAAACTTGAGTCAAAATGACTTCAGTTATGGCTCAAGAGTCAAAATAGCTAAAGCAAGAGCATGGTTGGAGACCCCTCTACCAAAAAGCCAAAGTCAAAATGACTTATAGCTAAATGGTTGGAGATGCTCTAACAATACTAAGAATTAAAATAAATTTTATGGTACTAGTTTAGAGTTTCAACAAAATCAAATTTATCAAAAGCATTACACCAATTCAATTGATGGTTAACTTGTACAACTTTGCAATGAAAAATAATTAAACTTCCAATGTTAGAAGATGATCAAAAGTATTCCTAAAAACAGAAATAGTTAAAGTATGTTATTAATCCTACAAAAAAAAAGACATTCAAACATATATTCTGGGTTCGTTGCCTAAGCAGCAATCGATTGAAGATGCATGAATAAATTCTTTGCTTTGCTTGTGAAGCATTTGATTAATTTCGAGCTATTGTTCATATTTCCAACACTTTTAACGTCATTTTGATTTTTTGAAATATTGGCCCCTCAAGAATTAATGAAATTTCCTAGTCCAATAATGTCCGTTGGAGTATTGTGTAAAATTAAATGAAACAGTAAAATTTGTTAAAATTGCAATTTTACCTTGGGGATCCTAAACCCTTTGAAACCACAGTAAAAAATGGTTTAGTCAGATTGTACTCGTCTCCCAAGTTAATTTATATTCGAGGATCAAGAAAATCATAGAATAGCTCAAAAACAACCATTAAAATAAGAGCTAGATTAGTACTAATTAATTACGAAGGACAGCATTATTCCTCCCAGTATATTCTAATACCATATGATCTAAACAAAAGTTTTGTTTGATTCGGGATCAGATGGCATGGCAGAAGGGCATCATTTGGGGCGTTAAATCTTGTTTTCTATCTCCTTGGTTCTTCTGGAGAACAGTGAACAGAGCATTTCTGGGTTTCAAAGTGGAGCAACGTCCGCTTTTGATCTTCCATTTTTATATTACAACCTCTGCTTTGTTGTTCTGTCACCACATGCTTCATCGGAGAGTCTTCAGTACACGGCCGTGTACATGCACGGCCCATGTGCAGCGAAGATGATTGGATGATCCATATATTGATAGCTGAGCCCATGTATCGGACGGCTGAGACAGGATGTGCATTTCCATCGTACGGCTTAGATTGCTGTGCACTAGCACCCGCCGTGCACTGAAGAATTTTCGATGCTTCATGGGCCTCTTCATGCATATCAGCATATGTTAATGTTATTGCATAATTCTTTTACCCAGAAAAGAAAAAGTTACCAAGGTTTTTGCAGCAAATAATATTACTACTTTACCAGAAAGGGGAATGCTAGGCTCAACCAAAGGTTGCGGTTTGGTCAGCCACACCTCAATCTGAGTCCGCCACGTGTTGCTTTCTTTTCCCATTTTGTCTCTTTATATTAAACAATAGGGTGGTTCTACTTAGACTTTTAAATTTGTTATTTGGACATCCTATACTTAGTACACCTCTAATTTACTTTTTAGAATACTTAAAAAGCAAAAGTAGACCTCCTTATTTTTATTAAAACACCCTTAAACATAAGATATAACAATATGTTACTCTACTTTTTATATCTACCTTCAACCACGAGAAGAATAATGAATCAAAATAACATGATATTGCTCTCTTATGAGTAGGTCTATCCTCCACAAAAATTAATCAAAGGTTAGTTCTCAATCTTGACATGTTTCTGTAATCCCTTTGAATTTGTTAAAAGAAGGATTTCAAGGGTTTTGGGTTGAAAAATCGAGTAATAACTATATTATAATATTCAATGAATTTAGTTAAGGAAATTTCAAATCAGATTGTTTTGAATTTATTTTTGTATTAAATAATGGGCCATTATAGAAATTATTATTTTTACCTAATTGTTTTAGGTAAATTATAAAACAATATAGGTAATAGAAGGAAGTTTTGGAAAAAAAAAAAATAATTGAATGTTATATTTGTGGGAGGTATGAAGAGTATATTTTTTTTCTTCCATTTTTCTCTCATTATCCTTATTTGTCTTTTCATATGACTTGACATAGTCTATTAATAATTGAAAAAAATTAGAGGTCCAAATATCAAATTTGGAGGTCCAACTAGAACCACCCTAAACAATAATAAAAGTTAAAAATAACTTATCTCTTTCCTACTTTGCCCTCCCCCTCTATCGTCAGATTTCCCAACTTCTCCTCTCTCTCTCTCTCTCGCCCTTCCTACCCAGAGACCAGAATCCTCTGCAATGTTTTGCTTTGTCTTCAGTTCTTCAGTGAATAAATTTCAAATTTTCAGTCCTCATCTCCTTCACATTAAGCAAGCAAAACCCAATTTGTATTTCATCTTTTCCTAAATCCCAAATTTTCAATCTTTGCAGTGCTCTCTTTGAATTTTCAAATCCTCAAGATCTTCGCAATATCCAAAAAACAAAATCAACCTAAAACAATCTGACCAAAGAAAGACCCAAGAAACAGAGACCGATAACGATAGTGGCAGATCTATACATCCCGTGTTCAGCTGGATCAGACCCCTCTCGATACAACTGAAATAGCATGCATTTCCATCTCTTCATTTTCTTCATCATCTTCCTCTTCTGCACGTAATCTTTCCGGCCACTTATCGAACTAGTTAGAACTCATTGCTTAAGTGTTTAAAAAAACAGTATGAAGCTGATCAAAGTGAGTAGAGAAAAGTAGATGATTTTGTGAGTTATGCTAGTTCAAGCACTCAGTTTATAAAGATATAAATCATCTAGAAAAAGAGAAACACAAGAAACCCGATTCATATTTCTCAAACCCAACCATTGCATGTCCTCCTCCCTCATGTCAAGTTCATGAGCCCTTACTAAAAAGAGAAAGCTTACTCAAACCCATCTTACATTGTTCATTGATAAGTGATTTATTGATGGTTCTAATGGATTTTGTGCTTTGATAACCCAGTTGCCCAGGTTTCGTTGAATAGATATATTCTTTGTCTGATACGACACAAATTTCAGACGGGTATTGAACATGGTTTGATGTTTGATTAAGATTGGGAGCCTAAATTAAGAATGGTTTTGTGAGGGATTTGATGATTTGTGGATGTGTAGAACTCGAGTTTTCTTATAGTTTGGTGTGTTAAATAAATGAGGGATCTCTGCAGATTTATCACTACCTCCTAGTGGCAGGGTGAAACTTGGTATCACCGGATGTATTTTCCAGTGGCAACATGATAGGAAAGCTGTGAGAATTGATATTATACTATACTGTATTCGAGTTGCAGAACGAGTTATCTTTCCGTTGTGTCACCGCTGGGAAGCTAATAAAACCGTTTGGAGATTTATCACTGCTCGTATCTTGATTTAGAAGCGGGACCTCCTCTCCTACTTATTGGACGTCTAATTCACTTTTTAAAATACTTAAATAGCTAAGTGCACTTCCTTAATTTTACCAAAATATCATTGAACAATTAAATTTATTCTTCAACAATATTTTGTTATATTTTTTTTATATTATCTCTATTAATTCAACTAAGAGAAGAAGAAGCAGAATGAATTGACCAAATTGCAAATTTGGACTAGTTAAGTAAGTCAAGTTTCAGGTATTAACGCTGCTCGTGAGTCTTCCGGGTATTAACACTTGAACTCGAAGAAGAACCTTTCCTAAAAGCGAGATTCTTTAATGTTGTTTCCCTCGGATCTATAAATCAATCCAACATTTTGGAGTGTCGTAAGCCATGGAGAATTGAAGATATAAACTTTGAAGAAAAAGTTAAGGGAAGTAGTAGAACATACGGAGAAATTACAAGTATTTTTTGTTACTATTGCATTCATCTATCCCTTTCTAAAGTTGAAACAAATAAGGAGTAGTTTTGCTTACAAATATAAAGGTCAAACTTATCTAATAAAGTTTGTCATGGGAGGTAAGAAAAGTTTTTTTTTTTTCTCTCTCTCTCTCTATCCTTATATGTCTTTTTATATGAGTCGACAAAGTTCAATAACTATTAAAAAATGATGGAGATCCATATAACAAATTTAGAGGTCCAACTAAAACCATCCTTTAGAAGTAGAATGATGGGTTCGATGAAGAAAAAAAAAAAGATGGTGAGAGAGGAAGGAGCAAGGACATAAGAAGGGTAAATATGGAAGAGAATTCATTCAAACCGATTGCTGTATTTCTAAATAGATTTAATATTAGGAAAATCTGATATTTTGCCACATGGCCGAGTGCTGGGTGTGTATGTACAATGTAGCACTCCCCAACCAGAAAATTACAGTGTGTGCTTTAAGATTCCAGTACATCAGCGCTTCTGAAGTACATAGAAGATGGACCTGTTTTTAAAGAAGTCATGAGGGCTACTCTACTAGAGTCCTACCAGCGGACCACACATGAATAAATTTATAAATCAATCTACTAGTCTACTTATAAATCTGAATTACTGCACAAATAATTGAACTATTGAAGTATCAAACTATCAATGAGGTCGAAGAATGCGTTTGACCAAATGAAACTGAAGCATTTTTCTGTTCTTCAAGGTGACCTAGCCTACTGCTCTTGCTTTGATCTTTCAGTTCTTGTTCGCTGAACACAATGGCGATAGACATTAGGCCTGGAGCTGATTATATGAAGACTAGATGAGCTTGTAGATTAAATGTCTAAATTAGGTGTATGATATAATCATAAAACTTATTCGTTATTAATGTATTACAAAAATAATTGCTTGTTAAAGTAGATGATAATTTATAATTAAAATGAATTATCTTTTTCAGATTAAAAAAAGATTAATGTTGAGATTTTCAAACACAAATTCTTACTTAGTTTCTCCCAAAGGTATTTAGGGTCACTTGCTCTATTAGAAATTTAGTCAAAAATTGATTGTTCTTCGACAGTTTTGCAGGTTGTTCTTGTTCTTCATGGTCGTTTTGGGCCAATGGCCCAAGTAAAGGCTCAAGGCCCAAGTTAACGACAAAGTCCTTCCTCAGACTCCGGATGACGCATCGGTTCGTTAATTCGTTCCAGAAGGTGCGAACTCCAAGAAAGATTAGGAGGTTTAAACCCACGCGCACTCTCAAACCACTCCCGCCTCACGCTCCATTAACACCTCCCGATTCTTCACCCTATCCGTCCTCTTTCCGGCGCGTCCATCTCACGCGCACTGATGACGCCCCTCTACCACCCCACTTTAATTACTAAAAAACAACGAAAATAAATAAATAACCAAAATCGCTCAAAGCTTTCCATTCCCTCTCTCCCGCTATCCACAGAGCTCAGCAGACCGAACCAGAACCAAGCGCGTGGAACGTACGCGCCGCCATGGCGGAACCTGTCGTAGTAGACGCGCAGTACCTGAAAGAAATCGAGAAGGCTCGTCGGGACCTCCGCGCTCTCATCTCCAACCGCAACTGCGCTCCCATCATGCTTCGTCTGGCGTAGATTCTCATTTCCCTCATTCAATTTCGTTTCGTTGACTGAGTGAAGCTCAGAGTTGACCAAAATGCTTAGAATTTCTGCAATTGTTGGACTTTGATTGTTGCAGGTGGCACGATGCTGGAACTTACAACGCTGAAACGAAGACTGGAGGGGCAACTGGCTCCATCAGGAATGAGCATGAGTTGGGCCATGCAGCTAATAGTGGTTTGAAAATTGCTGTTAATTTTTGTGGTGAGGTTTTTTTTTTTTTTTTTTTTTAACTTTTAGTAACTTTCTCTGATTCTAAGTTACACTAATTGAAAATGTTTGATCTACAAGGATAGTATTGATTCTTGTTTATCATCGCTAGCTAATTTTGGTGTGATTCCATTTTGATATGTAGAGGAAGTGAAAGCCAAACATCCGAAAATCACATATGCTGACCTTTACCAGGTGACTATTGTTATTGTGTATCTCTCCTCTATAGAATTGTTAATCTTTGGCTTTATTCTGTACTTCATGTTTAGCATAGCAGTGAGAAAAAAACACTGCAAATCTCGGTTTACTCTATTACACTGTCGAGGTCTTTAATTTGGTGAATTTTTCTGTGTTTGATCTGTAAAACTTAACAACTTTTGTTTTATGACCTTAGCTTGCTGGGGTTGTTGCAGTCGAGGTCACTGGAGGCCCTACTATTGAGTTTGTTCCCGGTAGGAAGGTATGTTACTGATCATGCCTTAATGGCTGTTGTCAAAAACAATCTAAATTGTTGGGTGTTGTGTTTTTAGTTTTTAATGAACTTAATTTTTATAATTTTAAACAGGATTCATTGGAATCTCCTGAAGAAGGAAGGCTTCCAGATGCCAAAAAAGGTATATGCATGCCTATGTACTGAGATGAAGATCATCAATGATTGTGCTTTTGCTTAATAGTACTGAATGCTTTGGCTCTTCAATTTTGGTGCAGGTGCACCACATTTGAAGGACATCTTTTACCGCATGGGTCTGTCTGATAAGGACATTGTGGCACTGTCTGGAGCCCATACATTGGTATATCTATAGCTTTTTACATGGATCCATCACTTTGTGTCACACTTTTGCTATTTATGGTACATAAAACTTAATGTTCTTTGGTTCTGTAGGGTAGAGCACATCCAGAAAGGTCCGGCTTTGATGGCCCTTGGACAAAAGAGCCTCTGAAGTTTGACAATTCATACTTTGTGTAAGAGAATCACTAATTTTGTTGAACATTTTATTTGATAGGAACATATATAGTATTAACAAATTTCAGTGTCATCTGGACACCCTTTTCTTGTAATCTGGTGCTTTTCACCGATAAGTTACAAGTTCTAACTACGGGTTTAACTTTACAAAATTGTTATCAGGGAGCTACTGAAAGGAGAATCAGAGGGGCTGTTGAAACTACCCACAGACAAGGCTTTATTGGATGATCCTGCGTTCCGCCCCTACGTTGAACTTTATGCAAAGGTAATTCGACCTGGTACTTCTGGAAACTTGGGTGAAATGTTATTGTGGAGCATAATGTTTACCTTTTCCCCCGATTACTTTGTAGGATGAGGATGCATTTTTCAGAGACTATGCAGCATCACAGAAGAAACTGTCAGAGCTAGGCTTCACTCCACCTCCATCTAGTCTCAAGGAAGCTGAAAAGACTAGTGTCGTAGTGGCACAAAGTGCTGTGGGAGTTGCAGTTGCAGCTGCGGTGGTGATTCTGGGTTACTTATATGAAGTTCACAAAAGTGTCAAGTGAAAATGTCTTCTTTCTAGCATATCATAAGAAACCAGTGAATTATATTTCTTGTTCCATTCAGAGAAGAATAGTACTTATTCTCAGTGGAACCTTGCACTTTTGCTGTAGTAAGTTCTAAAATTCTCGATTCAGCTTATAAAGGACATGTTGCTGGTATTTATGACTACAATGCTTGCCTTTTAATAACTTGACAGAGAAATTTAAAGAGCACAATTGAAAGTAGGGGGAAGAAACCTTCCTGCTTATTCAAAAAGGGAACCAATGCTTTTCTTGTTCTCTGCAAAACCCTCCTGCCACTCTTCCTTTATTCCGATTCTTCCTAATCCTCCATATAAAATGAACTGCAACAAAACCTCTTATTAACAAGCACTGCAATTTCAGTGAGGCTGCATACCAGTTCTCATGGCGGCATTACGGTCTGTAAAGGAAAAGCAACTCTACCTCCAGGAATTGAGAGGGCTCGCCAAGACCTTCGTGCTCTTATCTACAGCAAGAACTGTGCTCCTATCATGCTTCGTTTAGCGTAATTATCCCCTCTACCTCTTTCCTTCACTTGGTTGTTCCACTAAACTTGTTCTTCGATGTCTTGTATTCCTAATTTCCTATTGTTAGCTTAACTCTTTAGCCTACCTGATTCTGCCCCTTCTTAGACTGTAAAGATGGTACTTTTTGAATCAAAATTTCAATATTATGGATATGGTGATTACTTTTCATGATTGAGGGTCCTCATTAATCAATCAGAAGTCACATTTATGAACAATATTCTTATAGGTGGCATGATGCTGGAACATATGATGCTTTTACAAAAACTGGAGGGCCTAATGGCTCAATCAGGAATGAGGAAGAGTTAAAACATAGGGCAAATAATGGACTGAAAATCGCGGTTGACTTATGTGGTAAGCCTTTCTTGTTTAAATTTCAGTTGGGATTCTCTGTGTTCTTGATTGTGGTTTGATTTTCAGAAGAAGTGAAGGCCAAGCACCCAAAAATTACATATGCTGACCTCTACCAGGTATAATACTTCCTAGTGTTTGATGTGCTTAATAGCTAATGTTAATCAAACCCACAATTTCACTTACTTTAAAGGTTGGTTTCTAGCTTGCTGGGGTTGTTGCAATAGAGGTCACTGGAGGTCCACCTATTGACTTTGTTCCGGGTAGAAAGGTAAGCAATCGAAAAGAGTTTCGTGTGACCGATACCTAAGTTGTTTTTCTTCAATACCTTTCTTTATCTCTCAATTTAGGACTCAAAGCAGTCACCACCAGAAGGGCGCCTTCCAGATGCCAAACTCGGTATGCCATCAACTGTGTTCGTACAATTTCATGCGTTAAAAAAGGTTGCTCACTGCATTAAGTTTCACTTTGTTCATAGGTGCATCACATTTAAGGGATACTTTCTACCGTATGGGACTGTCTGACCAGGACATTGTGGCGCTATCAGGAGGCCACACATTGGTAACTTTCACAATCCGAAGCAGACAATCTTATTCTTCACTGCCTGATCAACATATATAGAAATTTATCTCTTCTTATGGTCCTGTAGGGAAGGGCACATCAGGAGAGATCAGGCTTTGATGGACCCTGGACAAAGGAGCCTGCGAAGTTTGACAACTCATACTTTGTGTAAGACGTTCATAGAAAAGTCACCTACTTGTATATGCAATAATCAATATGTAATGTCTGGAAATGTGAATTCTTTGATCAGGGAACTATTGAAAGGGGAGTCAGAGGGACTGCTGAAACTTCCCACAGACAAGGCTCTAGTGGAGGATCCTGGGTTCCATCACTATGTCGAACTATATGCAAACGTAAATTGGCTGAAGTGTCTATGTGCTGTTGATAATTTTATGATACCGCATATTCCAAAATTAAGATGAATCATATGTATATTGGCAGGATAAGGATGCATTCTTCAGAGACTATGCAGTATCACACAAGAAACTATCAGAACTTGGCTTTAGCCCACCTTCTTCAGGTCAGAAGGTAGGACTTGCTCTTAGCATTGCTGCTGTCTTAGTTCTGGCAGTTGTGTGGGAGTTGACAGACCCGTTTCTCATATGGAAACAATACAATAATTAGGTTCCATGGATATACACTGGGACTCTACAACTTCCATATATAAGTACATTAAGCGTGTAAATAGGTACATACCCCATGTAATTTGATTAGTATATATATTGCTGCTCAATCCAGAGCCAGAAAATGAAGAAATAAAGATTTCACTGGTGTTTATCGAAAATGAGCTATTTTTATTCACTCAAATAAAGATGTGCTGTTTACAATGCATACATGAATCCATAGAATATGCTTCTACTTCTACTATTTAGAGTAGAACAAGTTCATCTCCAACTAAACTGATCTGCTGAGGAACTTGGCTTGTAAATATGCTTGAGTTGATGTTATCATCATCATCAGCAAAGCAATATCTTGGTGAGTTTTACATTTACCAGAACCTATTGCTAGTAAACAGCAATTGATGGAGGCGATAGTCTCTGAAAGGCTGAGGCTGCCAAATTGATGGCAGGCTGCCTATTGAGAGCCTAGGAAGGTATCGAAAAGCTCTGAACTTGTTCATCATACTTGTCAGCAGAAACAACACTTGTTGGACATTTCCAAATAAGATGAAGGAAACAAAGAAATATAAAAAAGATTCATTGTTATTCATTATCTTTAAAGATGGCCCAAAAGGCATACATAAATGTAAAACATAAATGAGCTTTTTTCCTGCTGAGTGGAGTAATAAGCCTGAGATTACAGCTTCAACTACACACTCCCATTCTCTACCAGAAGACGATAATTGAAGGAGAACAAGTTCATCTCCACAACTCCATCTCCAGCCTAAACCCCCCGAACTTAAATTAGTTATATAGCAAATACTTAGTTTAATTATTAGAGACTAAAGCAACTTAGATTACTTAGGCCCTTGCCCTTGGACTTAAAGAGAGAGTAATGTCTTGAAATACTCTGAGCCTCTTCTCAATCTTCTTTGGAAACATCCCCGAATTGTTTCCATTGCCAATCGCGTTCGCTGCTTCATTTGTTGGGTCAATCACAGCAGCAATGATGGCCTCTTCAAAGTCCTTGCTATCAGGCAAAAACTGAGCCAATTTGTTCTCTTCATTTTCCTCAAGTGACAGCCTTCTTCGAGTCTTGTTTTCCGGTACACCCAACTCCACAGTAGGCTTTGTTGGGATCTCAATTGCATCAGTCACTCTCATATTGGCAGCATTCCCAGACCTAGTCCTCTTAAGGGTCTCAGCACATTGAGATTGAGAACCATCATTCCCTATTGGACCAGGAATGAGCTTCGAGTAAAAAGGCTGTGCAGCACAATTCAGTGAGTTAAGTGCGTTGTTGTTTCCAAGGGGAGGCAGAACTTTGGTTCTGGGCTGAGTTAGCAGCAAGGAGTTGATGTTTTCGTCCGCAAACTCATCGATTTTGACAGATTCCACTGGAGGCAATGTGGTGTGGTGATTGTCTCTGCAAGGCTGGGGCTGCCAAATCGATGAGGACCCAAGAAAGGCATCGAAAAGCCGGCTCTGCTCTACCCGGTCCAGGCCCTTGTTCATCATCTCAGACTCTAAGTCCTTGAGCATTTGCTGCGCCCTTTCATAGGCTTTGAGATGAGAATCTGTTCCTCTTGGCCCATCAGCCACCGCAGGCTTGACTCGCCGGAGATTCTCTTTAGCTTCCGAGATTCTTCCTTGCTTCATTAAGCAGATTCCGAGATTGCACATTTTGTTGTTGTCTGGTGCTATAGTTAGTGCTCGCCGGTATGCATCTTCGGCTTCAATGTAGTTGTTCTGCTGCATCAAAGCCCACCCCAAATTCCCCTGAAAACACAGATTCAATTAGTATTAGTCTCAATCTATTGACCCAGTTCACATTTCTTCAACAATTTGTTTGTTCTACAATAATCTAGTCACTTAGCATTAGACCCAGATCAGATTGATTCAACAATTCTGAATTGAAACAATGAACTTTGGGGTTTTGGGTTCTGGTCTTACCAGTAATCTAGTGGCTTCTTGTTCCACAGAGACTTGAAATTTCTTCCCTTGAGATCTGGCAGTTTTGGTACGTTTTCCATTGAAAGCCATTCCTTGTTGAATCAAGAACAACTTGTGCCTCAAAAGTGCTATTTGATCATCCAATCTTCCACATCTCTGCACAAAAATCAACCCCAGATTATCAACAACTGTATCACTCCTAATTTATACACACACAGAATGAATATTGAGATTTTGTTGGGGTTTATGAAGAATGAGTACCTTGTAAAGATCCAATAGAATGTTGTCAAGTGACTCCTGGGCTTGATCCGAACATCGATGTCTCAATGACTTGATGGCTTCAATGGCTTCCTCAGCCCTATTCTGTTGCTTCATCACAATGGCCATGTCCTTGAGAGCACTGTCAACTCTATCCCCAGAATTAATGGCCGCCCAGAACAGAGGAATAGCCCTCTCTGGATCCTTATCCACCAGCTATTCAAATCAAAAACCAAACACCCTTCAATTAAACATGAATTGAAATAACTAATCTGGGTTTTGGAATAGAATTTCGCAAAGGGTCCAGAAGCTTACCTGAACATTCTTGGCTCTGACGTAAGGAGTGTCCCCCACTGGGACCTTGTGAGTCACATGGAACGACTCGGACCGAGTCCTCGAAACTAAGAGAGGCTTGGCCGGAGAGGAAGGAGCAGATTTGGTGGGTCTGAAACCCGGTGGAGCATTCCACATATCTTGCATCATCTTCGAATCCGAGATCAATTTCAATCAAAGATGAAGAAGACAATATGGAACTGAGATGACTCAGATGGAATTGGGGGAGGCTTCAGAAGAAGAAGAGAGGAGGAGAGTGAAGGAATCGGTGTGATTTGTGAAGGGGTATTAAGAGAGAGGAATGTATAGAGAGTGAAAGATTCGAATTTTTTGACCGTTGAGGTTACCGTTCTACAAAGTAGCCGTTGGAGATGTTGGAAAGAAAATTAGCGAATTCGCACAGGTGGCTATTTGTCCAAGTTTGGGTTAATTATTTGTATTTGACCCCCTTGTTTCTTTTTTTAATTCCATATTTTAGGGGTTACTTACCATATAAGTTTAATTTTTGTTGGAATATGATTCTGACATCGTAGAAAATTTGGAATAGTTGAATTTGATTTGGGGTTAAAAAAGAAAGAAATTTAGGATATAGAATAAAAATGTACATAGAAATTTGTATTCTTTGGTATGAACACAATCCAAGTTTACCTTGTACTCTTGTAGGGGATTTTGATTTGAAAGTTTAGATTGGGATTGAATAGTAAAATTGAAATGTTTATTCCCTGCCGTGTGTAATCTGATGAAGTGAATTGTGCACTTTGTAGACGATTTTTTGAGGATCTGTCCAGCCAAATCATTCACCCACTTGATTTGTGAAAATTTGGCGGACTGTTTTCATATTCATTTGGTGGATGATCAAATTGTTTATTGATTTGAGTGATTGCAAGAAGGATGCAGAGATCGAAAGAACAAATGAAACGTTTCATATCACAAAATAAAATTGGGGTAAAAACAAATGTTTTAGGATATAGAATTAAAATGTATATAGAAATTTGCATTCGAATGGTATGAACAGAATTTAAGTTTACCTTGTAGGGGATTTTGATTTGAAAGTTTGATTTCTAGTTGAATTGTATCCGAACGTTTATCCTCCGTTGTGCAATCCGATGACATGAATCATGCTTCCTGTTCCCGATTTTTTAAGGATATGTCCAGTCAAATCGTTCAGCCACGTGATTCGTGAAAATTTGGCAAATTGTTTTCCTATTCATTTTTTGGATGTCTAAACTATTTATTGGTTTAAGTGATTGTAAGAAGGATGCAGAGATCAAAAGAACATATAGTAGTGATGGTAAGAACGAATGATAAATGATAATGATATCACGTAAAAAGTTAGGGTGGTTGGAGAGAGTGCACTTCCACATCTTTCAATTTGTAGATGTATACTCAAGAGCAAGTCTAAGTTCGATACACGTATGTATATATAGTGGTTTCTAAAGAAGAAAAAAATTGAGGTTTGACATGTCCCAGGACAAATATATATAAAAATTAATTATATTTTTGTGAGCTGGCAAATGAGTGCACAATCCGATCAAATAAAAATATCCTCTAAAATTTACAATGTTAGATGGAATGTTATCGTCACGTCTTGATATCGACCAGAACAACGTACCAACTTTATGGTGTTGCTTTTGTGGCAACTACTATTCAGGGTTGACAATTTGAGGCCAAGACAAGTAAAATCCATGGAGATGGAAACTTTTTTTTTTTTTTTTGGTGAAATGGAGGCAACAAGCCCAGAAAAAGAAAAAAAAAAAAAAAAGAAGAGGCCTACTCAGCCATTGTTAACAACTTCCCTAGGTCTAGCAACACCTAGGATATCATCAAGGATAGCTTCAACAACTAGAGCGGGAGGAGAAATGAAAGTACAAGGACCAGCAGAATGACGAATACTTTCTTTAGCAAGGATATCAGCAACCATATTACCTTCTCTGTGGATATGCCTAATCTGGTAGGTATCAAATTGGTTCATTAACTGCTTGCAATTCATGAGGATAGTACCAAGAGGATGCAATTCAATAGCATCAGATTGGAGCAGCTGAACTAAAGTCAGATTCAACCTCCAAACCATAAATCCACTTTTCCATTCACCAATAGCATCTCTGGTCACTCCTCCTAAACCAATCATACCATTAGAAGACCTGGAACCATCCACATTTAGCTTAAAGAAACCTAAGCCAGGTTTACACCATGAGATCATCTCTATTTGTTTAGTTCCACATTAAACTATATTTTTTAACTAACCTAAATAAAAATGAACGTAAAATGGAGAATAGCACTATTGAGGAATACATTCCAATCAAGAACCTATATCTACAAATGAGAACCAAGATCAACTTATGAAAATTCAATTACAGAAAATCAGATTCATAAGATTCATATACCAATATAATTCCAGAAGAATAATATTTAAACTTTAGTATCATCTAGAGCATCCAAGTGATCCAACCATTGTCTTCTGTTTCTGAATTGTTTTTTAGGGTCTAGTGAAATGGGATCAGCCTAAAAGATTTGCCGATCGTACATCTCTTTTTACTTTATTCACTTACAGGAAGCTTTGGAGGGCTGTTTCCGGCACCTTGCCCACCAACCTGAACCTTTTCAAAATGAAGCTGATTAAATTCCCAATTTGCCGTTTCTGTGATCTCCAGGAAGAGTGTAGAAATTTTCCAAGATCGTCCTGGATCAAATCTTACTAGTTGCAACTTGCAAGCCAAACTAATCAAAGTTCCAAAAGAATGAAATATGATCAGTAACCAAAGCTCCAAAAAGAATCCTGTATGTTCTTGTTCGATATATAACAAGTCATGGCGTATCCTGGACTAATTAATAATACAATGACTGATCACATCATCTGAACTCCCATAATCATATAGTAAATTGGAAGCATAGGTACATCTCCAGAAAGGAAAGGTGCAAGGATTGGTGTAACTTGTGTTGTATCACATTACAAATATCCCCAACAGGATGAGAACACTACATACAAGGGGAGACAGAACGTGCGGACAACATTGCCACTGAAGAACCGTAAAATATCAAACAAATAATAACCGCTACTTCAACTCAAAGCGCCCGATCTCGAAAACTGTCCGTCTTATCAAGTCTGGCAGTACCTGAGCTTGACGATTCACCCATTAGATCAGGAGAGGCTGCTCTCTGGGATGAATCTTTCTTCAGAGAAGTTGGTAGACCTGAAATCTCCTGAAGAATAATGAAAGTAAATGAATCACCGAAAGCTAATGTAAATTAACATGTCTATACATGGGGCAAGAACCCTGCATGGCGATTGGGACACCGAAAGCTAGGCCTATGCTTTCATCAGATACTATGTATAGTATTGTTCACAATCACTTGACATGGCTATTGGGACAGTTGTATACTCATTCCTTCAATCACATATTTGTAAAAGCAACAAAGAAAACAACTCTGCTAGAATCAACAAATAACTAAGACACTAAATGCCAGATTACCTTCATCAGATGCAACCTCATGTCACAAGGTCGAACATTGTTTCCAATGCATGCCATTACAAATTTTGAATAGTTGTCCAACAAATCAGCAGCAGCTTGCTTTTTCTCTTCAATCTAAATAAAAAAATCCAATAAAGAAGGAAGTTAAGTCTTGTTGGCAATGAATATCTAGCTCATCATACTTCAACACCAATAACTAGTTTATAATTGACTAAACGTTAGTGGCAGAACTAAGTTTAAGCACTAAACCACTTCAGCCTGAATCCAACGCTGTTTGAGGCATATGAAGTATGAACTTTATCATGTTCCAAATGTTTACAATCACCTAAAGTTCAAACGCTGAATACACCAATACCCGAATCATGGTTCTTTCTGTCATAAAAACCCAAAAACTAGTGTTAACTAAAGCGTTCAAACCCTTCCAATCTAACCAAAACTAGAGCTAATACCGATTCGTTATCCCTGCAAAACCATATATCCCATTGCTTTGTAACTGAAAGTGCAAAAAGGAGTGCAACCACTCCTCCATTCGAACAATCCACAATATAGAAATGCAATCATTCCCCATTATGCAGCATAGTAGATTCCCAAACAATTGAACATGCAAATTGTTTCTCACTTTACAGAAGATAACAATAACATCACCAAGCTACAAATTCTTCCAATATGAAAATTCTACTACATAGAGCATGAAGGTTTTGACACGCTACATAAGCTTAAATCTACCAAAACCATCTGGGCATCTCAAAAGCCTAAAACTTAAGCGACACAATGACGACAACAAACCCTAAGATTTCTGAAACCCAACTTTAACCGAAAACCAAACAGAATAACAATATGCAATTTGGGGAAGAACCAAAGTTTAATACTTTGGTTGGTTTGGGCGTTGCAATTTCATAGAGAAAAAACGGTGGCGGGCGGTTTCTGAAGGTAAGCTTCATTAAATTAGAAATATTTTCGACTTTAAATTGTGAAAACTGTACCTCGTAATCGTCTTTCATGGTGATCGAATGTCTCTGGTTTCCAACCATCTGCCAAGACAAACAGAACGACCCCTGCAACTGCAACGAGTACATAAAATATTTCAATGTCTTTAACGAATAAATATTTATATAAAACGAGAAGCATTTGTCAAATTGGCCTATTAGCTCAGCTGGTTAGAGCGTCGTGCTAATAACGCGAAGGTCACAGGTTCGAGACCTGTATGGGCCAAATGTTTTTTATCATAATTTTTCGGATTTGTTTTGTTTCATGTATTCGCTTTCTTGTACTATTTTTCTGGGTCATATACTATGATTTGTTCCTTCTTCGTATACTTGTTTCTTGTACTAGGTCTTTTTATTACGCCTACTGCAAGATGAAGCCATCAAAATCTAGATTGATGTATTTTTGTTGTACCATTCGCTCCAAGTTAGTCTATAGCAATTTGATGTTAGGCAGAAGAGTTGTGAAATTTGCAATCACCATAATGTGGAAGGCTCAGAGCCTCAAACAAAGTTGGACGCAGGTTATAAGAAAACGTCAATGGGACATCAACAATAACATGATATCCAGATTACAATAGCTTAGCTCGCCTTTTAACTGATTTATTGGTCACTAATATCTTTGCAGCTCCTATATTCCCAATCCATTTCCTGTGTTAAGATGGGTGTATATTGACACTTTTGACTACCATCATTAGAGGGCAATAGATTCAACCAGTTTCAAATTCAAACTTCATAAAAGCAAATCTAAATCCATTCCAAGATATAAGCTGTGATGACTAGCAGTTCAAAGGCATACCAAATGCCATCAGTACCAATCAGTTTAGGCCAAGTAAGTGCAAAGTACAACTCGAAAATAACAGCAAGGTGGAGTACATTGACCAGAAATTAGAGAGAAACTTGCAAAGGATCATCACAGAAGATCATGTTTCCCTGGCAGGTCCTTTCTTTGCAGCCTCAGCAGCTGCTTTCTCTGCTTCGATGTCAGCAACAATAGCATCGATTTCAGCTTCTTCAAGTTGTCGCAGACCATGATCCTTTGTCATGACAGCAACTTCTATGTTCTTCCCTCCACTTTCAACAACCTACAAAGTCCATTCCAAAATTTGAATGTCATGCTTCTTAGGACAAAATCAAAGTAAATATATAAACAGTGATAGTCGTGCAAAGAACAAAGTTATATTCAGATATCTAAGCTCTCAGCTTGGGCATAAAAAGTTATAGTAGTGCAATACATCTAAGGTCTAATGCCCTTGTGGTACCTTCTACATTCTTTTGGTCATGCAAGCAGTTCAATGAAGTATGACACATTTCAGATGCTCAAAACTTGAAAATGTACCATGCCCAAGGCTAACAATAAACTATCAGTGACATTCTAATATGATAAAGTTTTAAGCTTTGTGATAAAACAAACAGGTCAGTTACCATATGAAATGGAGTATAATATATGTGTTCCTTTTCAAAACCAGTGCAATATTATGATCAAAGGCCCTCAACAAGGATCTAAAATCTGGCTATGCACTTCGATTCACATCTAAGACTTAACGACCATTATATCAAAACTCAACTGCACCCTGTTACCTCAGGATTTTATTGCCTTCCCTTTCAAATGATTTAGATAACTTTGCAGGACATAAAGTTTGAATACTAAACTAATGGTATTAAATCATGTGCATATACAGGATTGGACTTTTGTGTATTGAACATTAAGAAAATTGGGCAATCAGTCATAAAAAAAAAAAAAAACAGGTTATGCAACAAAAGAAACAAGCCAAAGAACTGACCTCAAGCAAAGCACGGATCGCAAGCTTTATGGTGTCTTGCCCAGAAGTTTCTTTGTAGTTTTTCTCCAGAAATTCCCTTATCGAATTGGAGTTCCTTCCTGTTGCATTCGCTTTCCATGCTGAAAAAGTCCCTGAAGGATCTGTCTGATAGAGTGCTGGTTTATTCGTGTATGGATCAAACCCAACAATCAAAGTTGAAAGACCAAATGGCCTCACACCACCACTCTGCGTGTACTTTTGCTGAAGACCAGCAATGTAACGCGTTATATACTCAACTGTTACTGGATCCTCAACAGTAAGCCTATGGCTTTGACATTCAATCCTCGCCTTGTTTATCAGGACACGAGCATCTGCTTTGAGCCCAGCACAGGCTAGAGCAATGTGATTGTCCAGGTTCACAATCTTCCTCACCGATCTGAACAGAAGAAGCCACAAAATGATCAGAGAATACTCAAGGTTACGACCTATTATGAGCAAAACACATTCCAAGTGATAACCGATATGTGGGTTGTGTCCAGTCCCATCAAAAGGTAGTATGCAAGGAGAAGCATATACAATATACATAGACACATGCCCTCCCGATAATTACAAAGCCCCTATTATGACAGTTCAAACATGCATCACGCACTCATACCAAGGGCAATGTAACAAACAGATTAGCCGTGCACTTCTTCGGCGACCATCTTAATTCTTAAGGGGGCATTAAAAATGCAGATAACCAAGTCACACATAATCCTAATGCGGCGTTAAAAATGCAGCCTTTTTCAAAGAGTCAATCATGTTTCCATAGTACTTCTACTAAATAAGGACATCCACAATTCTAAGAGTTCAGATTACCGATCTATCTCAGCTCACTCTCATTAGACTGAAATTTCCAAAATAAAATTAACATATTGAATTCTTCAAAAAGCAACCTGAATCGCAATATGTGCAAACCCAATCATAAATCTACATTCAATTAGTCTAAGCTAACTGCAGAAACCAAAATTGGAAACCGACGTCATACATAAACCCTAACCCTAAAGCTCAAATTTATCATCCATTAGATCAAAGCAAAGAGAAACTAATCATCTGCGTGAGAGAAATAGAGAAAGAGAGAGAGGCGAAAAGGGACCTGGAGTCCTGAAGCTTAGCGGTGGACTTCTTCTCGACGCCAAGAACGATGGTGTCGGTGCCACGGACGCCGACGGCGGCGTTACCCTTACGCACGGCTTCGAGGGCGTACTCGACCTGGAAGAGATGGCCGTCGGGAGAAAAGACTGTAATGGCCCTATCGTACCTCGCCATCTTTTGCTTTCTTCTTCTTCTTCTTCTTCCTCCTTGTGATCTAGTACTCTCTTTTTTGCTTTGGGGCTTCTCTCTCTCTCTCTCTCTCAGTGCCTCCAATTATATTTGCAATTCTCGACTTACCAGACAAGTCACTTGTTAATTCACTGAACCATGGGCCAAATACTCATTTAAAATTTCCAGGTTTTGTGTGATTTTAGGCCCAATAATAAAGTCCGTAGAGAAAAGCCCAATTATGAATTTCCAATGAGACCGGTGGGCCCAGTTGGCGCCAGATATGTTTGCGGTTTCAGTTTTGTGAAAACCGATCGAGCTATTATCAACCGTTGGATTTCCAATGAGAAGCTCATCATCAGTCGGGGCTGCCTTTCTGTTTTCAGCTAGAATTTGATTTTGTTTTCTAAATTTGTATTTTGTGATACAGTGTCACGATCAATTAAACAAGTGAAATTAAAGTTGTGGTTTACTAAAGGGATCAAGATATCATGACTGAAAAGTTACATGACACAACTCAATCTTAACTCAAGTCGTGTTTTCATTTTCATTAAGAGAGAATTTTAAGAACAGTATATGAACTTAAGGCCAATCCGAATTTTGGTGCCCAACGTTTATATAACCCAAAATAAGTACATGAACTTTTAATCCCAACCCAGTTTTCATACATGCCGTCACTAACACCGTTAACATCTATGCCACGGTGTTAGTGACGGCATGTATGAAAACTGGGTTGGGATTAAAAGTTCATGTACTTATTTTGGGTTATATAAACGTTGGGCACCAAAATTCGGATTGGCCTTAAGTTCATGTACTGTTCTTAAAAATTTCCCTTTCATTAATTGCATTGTGTAGTAGGAGATCTAGGTTTAGGGTGCTTCAGCAGTTCAGCTAAAAGAAGGGTCTAGCCAATCTTTTCTTTCATAAAAGCATATTTAGCGATGCATATAATTTTGTAGCTAAATTTTAGTCAAAAAGTAACTAAAAGTCATCTTAATTATCTTTATTTTAATTAGTTTTGAATTTATATTATTTATTGAATGAAGAAAAAATAGTTTTAAGGCATTTATAAATTACATAGAATAACTAGAGAGCCTCATCTTTCTCTCTATATTTGGGAGTGAGATTTTGTTTTAAAGGAAGGAGGTAAGTCATATTTATATTTCAGTAAGTAGTACTAGAAACGACACACCTCAGAGGGGTCGACAGAAAGAGCAGTCCTTTAGGACATACCTATTCTAAGAAAAAACATAACCTCACACTCCCGGGTACACACACCTTTTAAGGACATGCAAGTACCTTTATTCTAACAAAACCTAGAAACTCAGAACCAAAAGAAATAAATGTAGCAACCAAGCAACTAGATCTTGCGACCCAAGTAAGATTTAAACATTGCTAGTTGAAGATGATGCACCTACATCCCCTACAGTCCCAATGCAGCGCCCAGTAGGAATCTCATGCAGTCCAAACATATCCTTCCCCAATACAAGGCCCAATGTGAATCAGCAGCCTAGTACTATGCCCAATTAACACAATGAGAACAAAACCTAGAGGAGAAGAGAACCTCCTCCACAATGTTGCCGTCGTTGCAAAGGCACCGGCACCATCACATCCAGCTGCCGTCAGTGAACTGCCATCGCCTCTGCCGGCAGAAAAGCTTGGAATCGGCCTTGCACGAAGCACTGGCCAAGCCTCTGTCACCAACAAAACAGTCAAACCAAACCCCCTAGCAATGAAAGTCCCAACACTGCCTATCACCTCTGAGGAGTCTCGTGCCATCGCAGCCAAGATGACTGTCATCTAAGGAGTCGGTCCACACAGAAGACTTACCCGATCCAAACATAGGTTTAAGGGACATCGCCAAAGCCAATCGCCGTCGCCACCAAGGAGGGGAGAAGAAAGAGAAGTGCTGCCACCCTTCCAAATCCAAAGTACAGAGCCACTATGTAGCTGAGAAGCCTCTCTGTCGAGAGTCAGAAAGTTTGCAGCGTCACCGCAGCCAAACAAAGCCGATTGCGACCTTAGGGTTGCTGTGGAGTGAGAAAGAGCGAGCATTCTTATGAAAAATATTTAGGATTGAAATAGCTAAAAGTTAAAATAGA
Source organism: Rosa lucieae (assembly GCA_024704745.1). Classification (NCBI taxonomy): domain Eukaryota; kingdom Viridiplantae; phylum Streptophyta; class Magnoliopsida; order Rosales; family Rosaceae; genus Rosa; species Rosa lucieae. The sequence goes on from CM045493.1 coordinate 9,867,509, forward strand.
AAGCTAAAAGTTAAGTGTCGTCTGATTTATTTTCCGGCTGCAACATAGTAGCAAAACTGTGATTTTGGTAAATTATGTTTCGTTGTACTATAGTTATCTTTCTGGTATGTTAGCGCTATGTCAAAGCAAATGCAATAGCCAATAGAGCACTCTTTATTAATTGGTGCTTGTTAGAATACAAATATTTTGTAGAGTTTCCTGATATTATTTCAGAATGTCCTCTAGATGTTTATTGTAATCAGGGTTTAGGCTCAATGTTCCCCCTTGTATTCGGCAGTTTCATTAATCAAGGCTTGAGAGCGGCTACACATGACCTTCTTTCAAAAAAAAAAAAAAAAACAACTTAAGAATCTAGTGCAGCTGTTAAAAATTAATAAAAAGCTAAATATTACTAAAAAACCAAGATAGAAAGTCTGCTAAATTTCATTTAAGAACCCACAAAGGGTCTCTTCATCTAGGCATTTGAAATTAATATATTAACTCTTCATTAAGGGAGGAACTAAAGTAGCAAAGCACAAGAAGTTCAGATAAGCTATTAGGGAATGTGACATATTATTCTGCATAATATAGAGGAAAAGTGGATATACATCTCTTATGTACAATTAGTATTCTCCGAGTTCCATTGTCTAGTTTTACAGTACAAGGCTTGCTAAGCAGATCGTTTACTTAGGTTTCCTTGATGTTGAAAGTCAGGCTGCTGTTATTTTAGTGAATGAGAGAATGGTAGACACCATCAACTTGTAATCAATTGGCTTTGTTAGATAAGCATCCATCCCCACCTCCAAGCATTTCGCTTCATCTGATGACATTGCATGAGCTGTTAGAGCAACTATCGGAATGTGTAAACTGGTTCCCTGTTCGGATTTCCTGATTGCTTTTGTTGCTTCATAACCATCCATCTTTGGCATCTGATCACAGAAACACACAAGTTTATCAAATTTCATGTCAGAGGTGCAATGTGCTATATGCATATGAACTTATTTAGCAAAACATGAACTTTCTACTACTTCTTACCTGGCAATCCATTAAGACCAAGTCATATGGGCGCGGAACCAAAGTTTCATTTTCGTGTCCATCTTTCACGTCCTGTCTACAATTTTCTGCATTAAGCATACAACTCAAAGCATCTACTGCCTGCAGTCCATCGGCCACAGCAATTACTGTAGCTCCCATCTTTTCTAGCATTATACTTGCAACTCTCTGCAGCACTGGTGTGTCTTCCGCGAGCAGTATGCGTAGGCCTTGAAGAGACTTTGGTTGATTCACTGGTTTCCTTGTATATGCGTTACCGTTCTCTTTAGGACTCCTGGTGACCGATTGTTGTTCTTTAAGTTTTGAATCTTCACATTGAGGTTGTGTATCATGGGATGCTTGACTGGTGCTCATTAATCTGGGTTCTGCATCTTCTTTCCTTGAATTATTGTCCTTTGGGAGTACCTCTGTGAGTTCGACTAAGCAGCTGTTAATAGTCTGGTACTGTGAGGAACAATTTTTCGCAATCTTGTCTCTTCGTCTTTCTCCAATATGAAATGAACTTTTGGAACTGGAGTTGTTCTTTTCACCTTTATCAGATTCATCAGAGCTGCAGCCAACGTCAAAGTGAGTAGAATCAATCTCAAGGCATTCATGTGTTTCAAGATTTCTCTCTTTTAAGACAGCTTCCAAAATGTGAGCCATTTTTGCTTTGTATAGAGGTTTATTAACCATCAATACATTCCCTCTTCTGCGAAGCTCCATCTTTATGGCATTGGAGGTATCATGATTCAGCATCCATGCAAACGTTGCTTTCCCGGAGTATTTGTCAAGAAAATTGAGCTGTTCCTTCCATATATCTGTGCTTAAGTCAAGCACTCCTATATCGACAACCATGACAAAAACTGGGTTCCTTATATCATGTATACTTCGTATATCAGCTTTCAAAGATTCATTTAGTGACTGATGTGCTTCAGGGATGTTATTACGAGCTGAATTTCTGTCTTTAAAGAGTTCCCTAAGAATTTGTGCCAGCTCATTCCACTCGGATGTTGCCAATGTGAAAACTCCATTTTTACATAACCACTGGGACATAATCAATCTACCCATGCTGCCATGTAGTGCAAGCACCACCTGCATTCATATTCAGCAATGTGATCTAAGAATAACATGTAACTGTTCATGACTATGTTCAGCTAAGTCAGGATTTGGTTAAGCTTCTACTCTGTGATACCTGGAACTTGAAATAAACAAATTTACTTACCACCACCCCGTGCTTTGCAAAATCTACTTGACAATATTGCTCTGTGCCATCTGCAGGTGTATTCAGAACCAAGTACAACTGCATTAAAGTTCCTGGCCCATCCTTCTTTACAACCTTAATTTCTCCACCCATCTTGTTAACCTGTCATCATCAGTATAATCGTTATTAACATTTCACATATTTTTTAAACATGCACCTTATCGTGATCATTCAAATGTTAAAATTCGGATTATCTTTGTGTAGCTATGTAGGTGTGCGTGGCATGTGATTATGCATCAGGAATTCAGGATATGCTTTGACATTCCTGATGCTTCTATATACTTAACACACTAAACTTACCAATGTCCGCACAATGCATAGCCCAAGACCAGTGCCACCATGCCTGAAAAGGGTACAGAGTTGAGCATGCCTCATAATAAGTTATGCTAAACGAGAGAAGTTGATGGAATCAATTAGGATCCATCCAAGTATGGAACATAATAGCTTGTTAGTATTGATACTCACGTTCGAGTTGTTGAGGGATCAGCTTGCTCAAAGCTTTCAAAGACAGACTCCCATTTACTAGCATCAATTCCTGTAAAATATGAGAAAAATGATGAATGGTAGTCTTTTTTTCCATGCAGCTTAATTCGATCAGTTCTGAGGTGCATACCACAACCAGTGTCATCTACTTCAAACCAAAGAATCATTTTGTTGTCTTTCTTGTGAGCCTTCTTTGCATAGTTCCCTTGCTTCAACTTTGCCTTATGTGAAGACCATAAACTTTTCTGATCGGGACTGATTCTCCTGGTATCACCAGAAGAGTTCAAGTTCTCACACGATCCTCTGAGTATTATGTGACCAGCTGGAAACATATGTCATTACAACGTTATGAAAAAGCAGAGCTAGCAAAGTCATTTGTAAGAAAGTTGTACTTACATGTAGTGAACTTGATGGAATTGCTAATTAGATTAGCAAATATTTGAACAACTCTTGCAGAGTCTCCTCGAACTAGTCTTGGCATATCATCTGAATCATGCATCAAAATGTTTGAGTGAAAAAAGTGGATTTACTAATCAATTAGTAAACATTTCTGTTCAGATTAGTTCTTTTGCGCCTATAAAAATTATATTCATACCAGAAAGATCTAAAACAGTCTCTACATTGTGGTTGATGCACTGCACAGAGAACATATCAAATAGCCCTTCAAGTTCTCTTCCCAAATCAAACTCAGCTTCTTCCAGCACCAGTTTTCCAGATTCAACCTGTATAGAATGTATCAACATGATTTCATTGATCTTAAATTTTCATACCAGTCTGACTGAAAAGAAAATGGAAATTTCATAAGCTTTCCTTTATATCTCACCTTGCTCAGATCCAGTATATTGTTAAGAAGCCGAAGTAGAGCTGTTGAGCATTTTCTAATTTGAGTGACTGTGGAGTACTGTTCATTTGTAAGGCAGTCATCACTAATTAGAATGTCAAGTAACCCAATAACCGCAGCCATCGGTGTCCTTAATTCATGACTGCAATGCAACAAAGCGACGTAGACTTTGGTCAGTAGGAAATACAATAAAGGCATGAATTTAAGTCTCTCTAGACTAGTATAGAGAGATTATACATCATATTATCAAAGAATATACAATTATTGGGTCAAAATGTTGAATCATCTACCTCATGTTTGCTAGAAATTGGCTTTTATAGTTGCTAGATGCCTCTGCCCGTCTCCTTGCATCAAGATGACTTATCAACTCTGCTCTTAGTTTCATTTCCTTTGATACTCCATTTGTCAGTATGAAAATGCAGACACATCCAGTGACTAGGATACAAAATGATGCAGATATCAAGATCACCAACGTTTTGAAGGCTCTCTCATCCACCTTCCCCATTATATATTTTCTTGGAATGATGATAACCCCTACCTGCACAAAGTACAACTCAAGTTAAATTCTTGCTAGCAGCTAAGATAGTTAGTACAATCCAACTGAAAGATAGGTAAAGTCATACAATTCAATTGTCAAGCAACTTTTTCAAAACCTAGGGAAGGGAATTGTCAAATAATATGGTCAAACTTACCAGAGGAAGTCTCTTTAGCTTCAGAAAAAACGAGTCGATGTAATACTCCTCATCTCCCAGCCTGGCATTTTCAACATGAACCTCCTTATCTTTAGGAGGAAACTTGTTGCCATATGCTCTTTGTAACCACTCAGCTCCCATTCGTATTATGTGATCCTCCGAATCCGTAGCCATCATAAGCTTCGGGGCTTTTGTAGTATTTGTCAAAAGAGGAGCATTCGTGGAAGTAGAAAGTAAGTAACCTTCTTGAGACGTCAAATAAATATGTCCACTGTGAAACTCAACAAGTTCTTTCATTAGCTGTCCAACACTGTACAGTGCTGTGGTAACACCCACCACAGCCACTATGCTTTTATTGGAAGGATCCGAAACTGGCAGTGCTGCTGAAAGCAATGGTGAATCCGAGTACTTGCTGACCGCCACGTGCCAAGTGGCCACACCATCTGGTACTTGTGAAAGGCCTGCTATGTTGATCAGATCATCTGGCTGAATTTGGATTGCTTTACCTATCTTCTCACCAGTGACAGGATCAAGTGGCTCGCGGAACCACTTTGCCGAAGTGTTGCCATGTATGGACTGATCATTCCACGCCTCACGTGTTGAGAACATATCAGCATCATAAGCCCCGGTGGAAGTGATTGAATAGTTTGCAAGATCAGAGTAGATGTAAAACGAGTTGTTACTCCTGTGATCTCTATGGAATGCCTGGACAAAACCATTTCTGTAATTGATAGTAATTGCACTCAGAGCTTTTCGACTTGCAAACATTGCCCATGTCATAGCCCTCATCGATTCATAGAGCTGATAAGAGTAGTGCAAAAGCATTAGACAAAGAACAACGCAAAACAATCTAAAATCATACATTGACAAACATTACTAATGGCATAAGGAATCAACCTCAACTTGTTCTGCTTGAGTAGAAGGGTTGCTATACTTTCTGATCACATACTCCGAAAGCTTCACCTGTGCTGTTGTTATCTCTGCTGTTGAATTCAAGATGTTCCACATCCGCAAAACAGGGCGTTGCAGAAGCTCATAACGAAGCCCATAAGCTAAGTTGCTCAGTGATTTTGCTGTGTATATTCTTGTGAAATGCCATGTCAATATAGTTAACAGTCCAATTAGAATAGCCAGCATAACCTGCACAAAAATCACTAATGTTCATTCTACTGATCAAACTTTTACAACCACTGAAAAGGGTATGAAATTTAACCATTGAATCAATACAAGCAGCATGCGGTCCTCATCTTTTGCCAAACCCAATTAAAAGTTGTGTGCTTGAAATCATACTAACCATGATCGCAAGGCGAGCCACAAAGACACTGTAATATGATGAAAGACAATGAGCATTTGCATACTGAAACTGGTCTCTTTCAACATCTCTGTGAAAGATTCTTCTCCCCTGGCCTTCTGGGCTAGTAGCAGCACTGTTAGTACTGCTTCTTCTCCATGGAAAAGTAACAAAGCTAGAAACTTTATCAAACACCTTCCTCAGAATTAGAGCTCCCATTACTCCATTAGTGTTCTTCAACCTTGTGAACATTCACAACTTTATAGAGAGAGAGAGAGAGAGAGGTGATGGGTGGTTTGTTGTGTGTATTATACTGGCTCTGGTGTCATTACCCACTCTTGAACACAATTTCTTAATGCAATTGCTGTGAGTGGGGAGTTGAGTTGTGGTACTTTGATTCCTCTATCTATAATCCACAGCATCAATGCCACAACATATTTCTCTCTCTATTTTTGCGATTGTGATTTGTGAAAATGAGACCATTGTTTGGAACACAGGTGTTGTTAAAGGGAGTAGTAGCAGACATGGAACTGAACCTTCGGCATCCATTACAGCTATTTGAGAGCTATACGGTGAGAGTTAACCAGGGCCCACATTCCTCTTCTTGCCTAGTACTAAAGCAAACCTTATCATGTGTATATTTACAGTTACAGTCTTACACTGGTAAATATACTAGGATACAAATTTTATGATCCATGATAAATTAGGGGACTCAAATTTGAATAAACGAAACATTACCAGATTATTTATCAAACAAAACTTGATTCACGAAATTCTTGCGGTTTTCTATATGCATTTTGAGCTTGTAGTGTAGTATGTAAAATTGTAGGTTTTCTCATACTTTTCCACGATAAAAAACTGTCTATATTGTAAGTCCTCATTTACAAGTCATCTCCACACAAAATCAATCTGCACAATTTTTTTTAGCTCAAAAAGAGGAGAAATTTTAAATACACAACCCTAATCACTTAATACACATCTCTATTATTTTATATTTCAAATTAGATTTTGTAGGTAGGTTAAATGACCAAAACAGACATCTATGCATTAGAAGAGGAAAAAAATAGTCATATTTTTCTTATATTATTCTATTTATGTATAAATGGTTAGATAAACACAATAAATTTCTATACATGGCATCCCAATTTAATACAAAAATAAAATTAGAAACTATCTAATTTAGTTTTTTCTTAAATAAATTGTAATTAAATGAGGTTAGAAATCATAATATTTAGAATTTCAAAATCAATGAAATTAAATGTTTTTAAAACATATCGCTTTACTCCAATTTTTTAGTTAAGTTTCTTTTTTGTTCTAAGAGTCATGATTAATCAATTTATTTTCTAATAAAAAAATCACCGGTGAAATTTTTTTGTAATTATTCATTTGTTTGGCCTTTCTAATGACAACTTTTTAGTTCCACCACTATGGAGAAACTACTTATATAGTTTTGGTTGAATGTTCTACTCATAATTTTTTACTTGATTAACATGGCGTTTGGTGGATGAGAGCTCAAATAACACAAAACCTACTTATATGCATCTATTTAAAGGGAACAATAATAAATCTTTATGGATTTCTCAATAACTAACACAAGTAATCAATATGGTCATTTACAAACCGTCAATATACTAGAATATACTAATCAAATTAAATAGTAACCTTAATATAGTCAAAAAGTAGGATTTCATGATTGAGATTAAGGATATTTTAGGCAATTTGGGTTGTGCATTTAGTAAAATATTAGAATGAGAAATTAAATGGGTGGTGTATTGAGTATGGAGTGTGTATAGGGCTGGGCACGGTCCCAGACCGGTACTGAATTTACAGGGACCGAGACCAGGACAGGCAGAGGAACTCCGGGTTGGGCTTGAACATGCAGAGTGTCGGGACCGGCCTAAACCCGAACCGTGACAATACGGTCCAATTTCGTCTGGCTTTCGGTTCCTGGCAGACTTTGCAACAGTGCTGCAATTTGACACCAAAAACATCAGCCTTTCAGAAAGTACAAAGTTCCCACTTCCAACTTTCCATGTTCCAAGTGAAAAATCGAAAACAAAATCCAATTATCCAACTGCAAAATTAAAACAAAATTCAAGTACAAAGAAGATTACAATCCAAAATCCCAAATCGAATAGCAGATTGCTCACTGCTATACCGCCTATACGAGTACTTTTCAAATTTCAGTAACTTTAAGCAAGAAACTCAAACGGTAAGAAACTAAGAACAAAGAAGAAAAATTTACCTTCAAACGCAGAGCATTAACTCGACCCGCCGCCTTTCGGGCATAACCCAAGCTCGGACGCCCTCCCACGACTCCTGCACGCTTATGGTCTCCAAAAAGAGGGATAAGAGGGGCAAAAAAATAAACCTCTTTACCACCCCATTTTATTAGAGAAAAAAAGAGATACAAAAAGAGGGGACAAAGCCAAGACCTCTATAGTATAACATAACATACATTAAAGAAAACTAGCTAATGAAAACGAAATTGTGGAATACGTATACATTCACTATTGCAAGCCAAAACAATGAAAAGAGGAGTCACATCCCACCAAGCTAAACTTATAGTACCATGATTTGCCAAGATATCAACAACTCTGTTACCTTCACGAAAGATATGTGATGAGGAACGAAAATGCATATGAGAAATGTGGTGCAAACAATTCATCAACTATACTCCAAGCTGCCATGGCACCAAATGAGAAAAAAAAAATTAATCATTTAATTTTCCTTACATATATATATATATATATATATATGCCATCGCAATTTAGATGACTAAATAGTTTTTAATTGTGAGTCTTTATTGAGTTTTAAAGATAGTCTTAATGTTAAACATTTTAGTTGTTGAATTGTATAATGTGAATAATAAGTATGTTTTCTTTCATCTTGCACCTTATAATAACTAAAAATCTGATACTTGTAGTTAATGATATAGGCAACTGATATTTGTAATGAAAAGGTGTTGTTGCGTAAAAGACTATCATAAACTCTTTCAAAGGTAAAATTAATTTAATTATTGAAGTAAAAGCACATAGAAGTGGCTCCTCCCACCTAGGATTATAATTATTGCATTGGCTAAATGTTGGGAACTGAGGACATTTTACTGCTTTTTAATGAATATCTTTGACAAAAAAAAGAGAGAGGACATATTTACTGAACATGAAGTAGACGACTTGACTGTGACCGTCTTCTAGATTGATTTCATAGTCAGATTCTCTGAATACTTGTCTTTCGGTCTGTCAACTGTAATGATGTTTCTGATTTAATTATTGGTTGGTTGAAATGATTTGGAATAAAGGCCATGAAACATAAGTATGTCCTGGGCCCTGGGGTGAAATTCCTAAATTGAAGCAAAGTAGATTTAGCCACACTTTAGAAAAAATTAATTTTTTTTTTTGGGGTAATGTTTGAATTAGCTTTCTTTAGAAAAAATAATTTAGTTATATTGGATTGCTTTTGGTTCAATAGCACTATAAGAGATCTTAAGTTCAAAATTTTAGAGGATTTCATTAATAAGTACTAGCTATTCTCTACTACACATGCAAAGCATGTGTAAGTTTTATTTTTTTAGAAATAAAAAAGAAAACTGCCATTACAGAGAAAAGATAGTGGGAGTAAAAAGTTTTTGGAGTAATATACTTTTTACTCTCACTATCTTTTTTTTGTAATGACAGTTTTCTTTTTTATTTCTTAAAAAATAAAATAAAAAATATTTGCACATGCAAAGCATGTGCGGAGGATGGCTAGTACTTATTAATGAATTTTGTTCCTCTAAAATTTTGAACTCAAGATCTCTTATGGTGCTGGACCAAAAGCAATCCAATATAACTAAATTATTTTAAGTTTTCTTTTTACTACAATATCGGTTTATTTTAGATAGTTTAAGTTGTGGGTTTTTTTAATAATTAAAGTATATTTTGTAAATGTCATAATTGTCCTTGTGATTTGATTAATTCTCAAAGTTTTTTAATTTTTTAAGGTCATTTCTAATTTTCTATCAAATTTTTTTAATTTTGGGTAACAAACCTTCCTCTCTTAATAATAGTATAGATAACCACATGGTGTGGTGTGGTGTGTTGGTCGAGTGACCTAGTCTGAAACCCCAAGATCTAGCGTTCGAATCTCAGCTCCACCCCGTGGCCAGCAGATTTGAGGGACCTAGGTTGGTTAAACACCAAGGTTCGTGCGTCTGCGGTGCAGTGATTAGTCCGGCTACGCTGAGATACAATGCATGAGGGTGTCTGTGTGGTTACTACTGTCGTCCAAACTTAAAATAATAATAATAATAATAATAATAGTGTAGATATATTTAAAAAAAATAAAATAATAATAGTATAGATATATGCATGTATAATCCTTCTAATTACCTGAAATGAGACTCTGATAGAAGAGCTTTGGACGGAAGATTTGAAACTAAAATTTCTAGTGAGGCTCCAAAAACTTAAACTATGTTGTAAAACGATAGTAAAAGAATTTGAGAGAAGAGAGAAATGACACAGAGGATAGAGTGTGAAGAAATGGAGTGATTCTATTCATCCACAATGAGGTTTATATAGGAGTACCTCAGGTTTACAAAAGGTAACTATTTAACGATTACATCAATCACTCGTCTGATTACAATCAATCAATCGCTAATTATATTATGTTAATCACCAATCAATCTTAATTTGCGTATATCACGCAACACTAATTGCTATTACATGAATAGCCACATTAATATTTACAACACTCCTCCTTGGATATTTATTTCATGTCAATAGTGTTGCCCCTGCTATGCGCTTCTAAGTTGCCTCGTCAAAAACCTTGCCAAGTAATAAAAACCCTGTGGGAAAAAACAACCTTGGTCGAAGGAGAAAAAGAGCACAACACGCTTGAGTGTGGATTAGCTGTATCACAGCTTTAGAGATAGGTGGAGTCTTCTTATCAGCACCATAAGTAGGTAGTATGTCTACGAGAGGGATGCATTAGAGTTGCTACACCAAAACCTTGCCTGGTAAATCCAATGGGAGAAACCCGTGGTCGAAGGGAAAAGATGAGCAAATGCATATATATATATATATATATATATATGTCGAATCAAAGCATCTTCTGGATGCAGTAAGTGGGGTGACCATACTAAAGATGTGCCTCGTCAAAACCTTGCCAAGTAACAAAACCCAGTGGGACAAAATAACCGAAGGACAAAAAGAGTACACGATGGTCAAATGAGTATGCTTCAGGATACTCCCCCTGATTTTGACTCCCCCTGAAAATTACATGTTAGGTAATTCAGATAGTTTACATAGACCAATACCTTGGACATGCTTCTGGAATGTAGACTTTGGAAGTGACTTGGTGAAGAGGTCTGCACGATTGTCTTCAAATCAAATCTGCTTAACTTCAATCTTCTGATGCTCCTGTTGTTGCTAATTGAAGGAGAACTTTGGTACAATGTTTGGTGTTGTCTCCTTTGATGAAACTCGTCTTTATCTGCTCTATGTAAGCAGTATTATCCTTGTAGATAATGGTTGGTTCATCAGTAGTGGAATGCATTCCACATGTGCTTCAAACTTTCTTTGTAACGATGTACATTCACATACTGCTTCGTGAAGAGCTAATATCTTAGCATGATTCGAAGAGGTAGCAACAAGTGTCTATTTCGTAGACCTCCAAGAAATTGCAGTATTCCCAATGGTAAAGACATAACCAGTTTGGGAACGTGCCTTGTGCGGGTCTGATAGATAGTCTATATCAGCATATCCAACAAGGCGAGCATCATTCTGAGGATCAAGGGGGTTTGATCCATTCCTTGATGCGTAGGGATAGAATAAGCCCATATCCGCTGTATCTCTAAGGTAGCGAAAAATGTCTTTTATGTCATTCCAGTAACGGCGTGTTGGCCAGAGCTATATCTAGCTAACAAGTTCATATCGAATGAGATGTCCTATCGAGAGCATTGAGCCAAGTACAATAATGCGCCTATTGCACTTAGATATGGGACTTCTGGCACCAATATCTATTCGTTATCATCTACAGGACGATACGATTCTCTCTAGACTTCAGACGACCATGGGTGTGCTTGCTTTTATCCTCATTAAAGCATCTTAACATCTTCTGGATGTAATTTGGTTGATGGACCAAAATTTCATCTGCACTGTGCTCGGGCTCCAAGTCGAGACAATAATTTGTTTCCCAAGGACTTTCATCTAAAATTCCGACTTCAGGTGTTTTGCGGTTTCCTTGATTTCTTCAGAAGTATCAATCAAATTCATGTCTTTGACATAGACTGTCATAATTGCAAACCCGGAACTTGTTTCCTTAATAAACACGCATGAGCATTTTATTATTCACATATCCCATCCCGATCAAATATTCACTTAGACGGTTATACCACCTCCGTCTAGATTTTTTCCATCTATAAAGTGAACACCTCAAAACTAATGGAGAGCGTGTTCGGTGGTATAGAACTATTTGCATTGGGTATATTAAGTCCTTCAAGAGCTTTTATGTATATCTCTATATCGTGATCCCCATAGAGATAAGCTGTGACCACATTCATAAGCTGCATATTCAGTTTTTCGGAAACTACCAAACTGATAAGGTAGCGGAACGTTATGACGTCCATTACGGGAGAATACGCCTCCTCGTAATCAATCACAGGGTGTTGAGAAAATTTTTGCGCCACTAGACGAGCCTTGTGTATCACAATCTCGTTTTTCTCATTACACTTCCTTACAAATACCCATTTAAATCCTACAGGTTTAACATGGGGAGGTGTAGGAACAACAGGTCCAAAACACCTTTCTCTTTGTCAAGGAATCTAATTTGACCTGGATTTCTTATTTCCTTTTTGGCCAGTCGTCTCTTCGTTGATATTGATCAACAAAGCAAGGTTCGAGGTCATCACTTATTATAATTTCGGTGGCCACCGCAAATACTAATATATCATCGATGATAATCTCATTCCAATTCCAAATCTCACTAAATTTACCGAGATTTCTCTATTCTCGGGAGTGGGTTCAAATGTTGGAGCGTCCCCCAACATCGTCTCTTCTAGGACAGACCCATAATCCAGATTTATCTCATGAGATGGATCGGTCTGAGATTGTGATGTTAAGAGGATTCGTTTGTGCCAAGTTTACCCTCTTCTGGGGATAAAAATCATTCGAACCTAATGGTCTACCTTGCTTCTGGGCAGGGACATATGACTAGTTAGCCGCCATGGTAGTACTTCGTCCATCTGGGATGACACATCCTACAAGGACGTCTATCCTTGCAGGCACATTTGTAGCAGGTATATACGATCTCGTCACTTTAGCTAGATCAGAGAAAGTGTCTGGCATATTGTATTCTTATACTCTATAGATCTAGAATTGTCCGCACTTCACTATTTTCGTGTGGTTTGGGGATCAAGATGAGACATTGTGGGGATATTCCATGTTAATTCACGTCGTTCATCAGGAACTGTGACGTTCTTATCTCTCCCTAACGGCGGGAAGATTGTCTCATCAAAGTGACAATCCGCAAATTAAGTGGTAAAGAGATCGCCTGTCAAGGGCTCTAAAGATCACATAATGGATGAGACTCATAATCGACATGTATACCCATCCTTTGTTGAGGACCCAATTTTGTACGTTGTGACGACACAATTGGCACGTGGACTGCATACCCAAATGCGCGTAAGTGCGAAACATCAGGTTCTTACCCAGTCACCAGCTGTAACGCGGAGTAAGGTTGGATAGCAGTGGGCCTCAACGGGACCAACATAGCTGCATGCAAGATTGCATAGCCCCATGCAGAAATTAGAAGCTTGGTACGCATTACCAAGATTCTATATGTGAGACCATCTTGGGTGTAAACACAGGGAACTATATGTTCAACATCAACCCCAAAGGATATGCAATAATCATCAAAAGACTGCGATGTAAACTCTCCGGTATTATCAAGTCTTATAGACTTTATGGGATAATCCGAGTGGACAGAGTGGTGAACCCTCAATTTCATGATCTGGGTGAGAGTTTAGCAAAAGCAGCGTTTTCATGTGGACAATAGTGTAACATGTGATCACTTTGTCGATACATCAACCAAAACCATTAATAAATAACTGGTCCACATGGTGGTTGGATATGTCCACAAATTTCCCTTGCATTATGTGTAGAAAAATGGTGGTGTATGTACTAGTCTTTGTATATGACGGTCTAGTATGAAATATTCTTAACGAGTATGGCATAGTGTGTCATTATATACAAGACCCTTATTCAGAAGAGGATGCACCTGCAATGAGTTGAGGATACGGTGCATCATACTGTGACCTGGGTGTCCCAAACGGTCATCCCATAGCAAGTAGTTGCTTGAATTAGTTAGCTTCTAGCTAACAGATTTCAATTTTCTCCAATGTACGCTTCTGGCCACACACTTGGAGGTTATACAAAGATATTACAATCATTTTTCTCAATGGTTTCAACGTGGTAACTGTTGGTTAGAATATCCTTAATACTCAATAACATTCTTCTGGAACGTGGAGATTATAAGGCCTCATTAATGGTAGGTTCAGTACCATTGGACAACATACAGTGGGTTTTGCCATAACCCTCTATCAGGTTGGATTGTCCTGATACGGTTTTCACAGAGGTATGAATAGACAATAAGTTTGAAAAATATCTCCGATCTGGGAGTATGGTGTGCGTAATAGCATTTTTAACTAGACAACAAACTTCCCCACAGAATATGCCTATTCATTTATTTAATTCAATGGATCACATGTATAAATAAGTTTATTGAATTAAATATATTCGAACATAACCACATTTCTATAATCCAAAATAATTGAAAACATAAATCACCAAAATTCGAAGATGTTTCATTCATTAAGATGAAATAGATATGGCACAAGGGGCCAATTATACTCATGTCTTCGAGTTCTAATCCTCGGTATGTTCAGTAACTGGCTGAAAATCCATGATCTCTAACGTGGAATCAATAGAAAATGACCCTTCAATAAAGTTGGTATTTCGAGTTCCGCGACTGGTATAATACTCATTTACTGCTTCTGCTATCGCACAACAGGTGCGAGACCAGCAGTCAATTCCTCCACATTGATAACAAAGATCATGTTGATTTTGGTGGCAGCGAGCCGAACCAGTGTTCTTTTCCACTTTGGCTTGTTGGGCAGGGGCACTATAACATGGGGCTATGTTTTGGGGCGGTTATATGGGCCATTTATGGGCCCACCTCTTTTTCCTTGTCTCGAAAGATAGGAAATTTTTTTTTTCGTTCCACGGCCACAATTTCTCCTTTCGCGATTAGATATGCGATGAGTAACATCATTTGCTTCAAGCAAAAGTGTTGCTTAGGTACCGATGGGCTTGACATGGTCATTCCTCAACATGAGGTTGTTGTTCATTTCAGTGAGCAACAAGATAGTGATCAATTCTAAGAATTAGTAAAGTGCCTCTCCTTGTATTCTTTTGGGCAGATGGGCTTGTTCAATATCTTGCTAATCATGTCTTGCTTCAGGCAAGAAAATGATCATTTGATGGTTAAAGTACTCTTCCAGAGCGACCCAAAGAGTCTGTGGATCCTCTTCATCAGATACTCAACTTGGAGTGCTTTCTCTATATGTTTCTTTATAACATTATGACACTTGCCTTAAAAGCCTCAGTGACGACATTGTCAATATCGATTGTTGATCTCATCTTCTTTGTAGTCAGATGAATTTTCACATATTGAGTACACATTAAATAGTTTATTCTGGAGACCTCCAAAGCAACAAAGTCAAACATGTTGAGATTTGACATTTCTTACAGGAAAGAAACAAATAATATTAGTGCTTTGGGTAATATTATCCATAAACAAGTAATGAGAACTTCAGGTTCTATAACATGGTATGAAAAATCGGATTAGACATGTAAAAGCTACTGGTTTTATCATGTGTCGTGAATTTATGAAGGAAACTTCAAGTTTCTTAAATGGCATTATCGAAACTATAAGTTCGATTTATGTATGAACTACTGGTTCATTTAGAACTTCTAGTTCATTAGGTAACTGCATTTTCTACACATATATTCTAGTGCGAAAATTTAGACAAGTAACACAATAATATTGAATAGAGCAAATTGAAATAATCTCACAAATTTGGATAAATAAAAATCACAAATCAATTGAGATATTAATTGCATGCAAATAATATAACAGATTAATTATCACATAATTATGTGAATAAATGCTTATGACAATTAATTACACATATTAAATATGGTGAATCTATTTACAATATCAAATCATTTTTCCTTTTATTTGATTCTGCTGGACCAAAGGAGTGGGCTTGATAGTGAAGCTTATCGGGCTTAGTCTGCGGGCTTGTAACCTGACCTTTCATGTGTAAGTCAAATGGTGTGTGAGGCCTGCTAGGTCCTGCTGAGGGATAGTGGGTCTGCTGGGCTCAAACTGGTTTGCCAAGGAATGAAAAGTTATTACTCAACTCTTTCGGTAACTCCAATTGAATACGACCAGGTAAGGAAGGATGAGGTTTAGGTGGAGCAAGGCTCACTTAAGTACACGGCCTCATCTGAACCTTGCCTAGACATCGCATCCAACTGGATGAGCCTACTTTGAGAAGGTTCATAACATTTGTCATGAAAACACGTGGCGAGCTTCTGTTCTGGCCTTGCAGCTTGGGCCTGAGCTTCTGGCTCGGGTTTGTTGTTGTGACTTTGGGCTTGATTTGAGCTTCTGACTCAGCCTCATTTTATATTCACCATTAACCTGTCTTCTTCTTTTTTTCCTTAAATGCTTCTGACATTAACGCTTCATTAACCCCATAAATATTACATAATCATTATGGCAATAAACTTAATGTACAGCATTAAGAAATTGTAATGAAGTAAATAAATATCGTAAAGTCAATAATGAAATCATTATGGTGATGAGCGTAATATACGGCATTAACAGGAAATGATGCACATTATTATGGCAATGATTTGAATAAACGCTTCTGGCATTATAGTAATATTAAATAGGAATCCTACATGTCAATGTGTCATGATATATGTCAATCAAAACCAAAAACATGAACAAATATATATTTACCAAATAAATAATCAGATAGGATTAGGGTTCATGCATCATGGTGATTGTTCACATAATCAAGTTTGAAAACATGAATTAAAATTATAATTTGGAGAACTTAACTCAATGTAGAACGGATGAATCTTCATCTTATTTGTGCAGGAGAAGGTTGTCTTCTCAGCCAATCCAACCAATCCAATAGCTTGGGAGTTATTCGCCTCTTCTCTTGATTGAATGATGAACCACCTCTTCTCCGCAACTCGCAATCTGAATCCTAGAGCTTGTCGTGCTGATAACGTGTTATAAAACGATAGTAAAAGAATTTGAGAGAAGAGAGAAATGACACAGAGGATAGAGTGTGAAGAAATGAAGTGATTCTATTCATCTCACAATGAGTTTTATATAGGAGTATCTCAGGTTTACAAAAGGTAACTATTTAACGATTACATCAATCACTCGTCTGATTACAATCAATCAATCGCTAATTATATTCTGCTAGTCACCAATCAATCTTAATTGACGTATATCACGCAACACTAATTGCTATTACATGAATAGCCATATTAATATTTACAACAAACTATCAAAAATAAACCAATATTGTATGTTAATGGTTATCAGAACCCTAAACGTAGTCGTGATTTATCTTTCAAATTAAGTGAAAGTAAAATGTTGCAATTCAACTCTCTGTGGGATGAAATATCTCAGCAGTCCTAAATTTTTTAGCACAAGTAGGTAGCTGCTGATAACAATCTTTTATCCAGAAGTTTAAGTGCTAAGGGCGGCTTTATTATACAAATGGAATGATTAATGAACACAAAGCATATCATGTGCACTTGCCTTGACTTTGCTTAATTCATCATCCTCTAGAACACAAGATTTGTGATCCACATCACTACCCATGATCCCCAGTCTTTATCTAAGAAACATTATACTGGAAACAAAGCTCTTGGATTTACCTTAAAAATTAAAAATTACTAGCTGTGGTGTACTATGCTTTAATCCTTTTACTACATGACCTAATATAAAGATAGAAAGCAATGATATTATTGTTTATTGAACTTAGCTCACTAGTGGCTCATCCTCTTTGTTAGAGTAATTAATGTTTTCAAAAGCTTCATAATCATAGGTAGCTAGTCAGAGTCTGGTGACCATTTTGGAGCTTCATCTATGGCTTCCAGCAAGAAGAGTCATTTGATAAGTGGATCTACTTGGAAAAATATGCTGGTAAAAAGTTGGAAAAGACTCGGATCAACTTGAACACTAGGGTTTTTTTTGGAAGGACTGAGGTGTAAGGTAGTCTTTTTAAATCTTAGTGAAGATTGTCTTGTTCTGTTTTACATGCTTTTCCTATCACCATAGGATCTCAAGATAATGTCATTTAAGTCCGTATCAAATAAGAATTAGTTTATTATTACCCTACTCCTTAGGTTTTTACTCAATTTTAATTTAGTCCTTTATTTCTCTTTCTCGCTCAAAATCTAGGATGAAGGATTCAATCACCATCCTCTCCCCTCTCATCTCATGGACATGACAATTCTAGTTCTTTCGATTTGATTGTATTTAGCTTGGTTATATCTTATGTTTATTCAAGCATGCATCATAGAACAAACAACGAATGATTGTCTTGAGATGAAAAAGGAGAGAGTATGAGACGATGACTTAGATTGACATTTTACTCAAATTTAGAGAAAATCAAACGCAATGGATGATCAGGATTAAAGCGAGACTTATGCTACACAATTAGCCCTTTAAAACTTTGTAACACAAGCTTAGTGATGTGTCTACTGTACTAACATCATCGATCTTAATCACAAGCGTCTTGAAGATCATAATCTTAACATAAAAGTATATAAGCTATTGACTTTTGTAAAAGTAAGTTTCTATGATCGAACATTGGTAAGACTGTGAATGCTACGCCAATCGTTGAGATTAAGCAGATTTGGAGGGAATAACCAAATCCCTAGGCATGATTACTGATGCGAAGATAAACAGAATCGTTCCCGAAAAAGATGACCAGAAGAAATGTAGAGGGTGAGGACTGAAGATACTCATAATCTAGAAACAGACCAAAAGAATCCGAGTGGGAAAAATATTGGCTTTAGCAGAATATCATGATATATGGTAGGACTTGCACAAAAGAGGGATTTGATTCGTCCAAAATGACTTGAAAAGAGTCCTCGAGTCCGGAGGAGCTAGCTGTGTGGCCTAAATATAAAGCAAGGAGAAGGGGGACGACAACACATTTGTAGCCTCTCAATCTTCCAAATTCTAGTGCTGGGAATCTCCAAATCTTGCAGGCCAGAAAGGTATAATATTGGTGTTGCTTAGCCATAAAGTTTGAACGTGAGCAAAGTGGTGTACGCATGGCAAACTTAAAGAGATGTTTTATTAGGTCATGTGTAATTGGAGGCTTAGATATGGCCTGCAAGATAGGATGGGATCCACAGCTTTGGTGGGTTGGTGGACGCTGCCAATTATGGTTGAATCTTGACTATCTTGAGGAGGAGGAGGATGCTTGAAAGGCATAAAAACCCCTCGCTTAATCCAAGAAAGACTTGCTTTAGAAGTTATTCAGTTCCAGTTCTAGTAGTTAATAACATTTATCGATTTCGACTCTCCTCTCACTGAGTGTTCTCGAAAGAGGAGGTTTATAGCCGGAAAAGGAAGAGGGTAAGAGTTCAAATCTACCAATACCAACAGACTTCAAGTCATGGCCTCTGATTGATATTCTTTTGACGGTGACAAAAGCAGGAAGAATAAAGCATTGATAATGTTGTGATGGTTCATTTTGAGTCATACAAATCTTGCAAATGTTTCATACTACAATAGAACACAATTTTACATTAGAAAATTCACTTTATCCAAGGCATAAACTATGAATCAATTATAAACCATCATTTTCAGTCATTTTGTACTTTCTAGGTAAGGATGGAAAAATGTGCTCCGAGTGACTTGACTTGGCATGCATCAGATCCCTCCCAATCTGTTTAATATCAACGATTGGCGTAGCATAAGATCTGAGTGACTTGACTTGGTATGAATCAGATCTCCGAATTGTGATGCATCAGATCTTTTGCCAAACTCCCCTCCCAACTTACCATGAAAAATTGGCATGGTTGAGATGGGTTTTGTGTAGTCTTAGCTCTAATAATTTGGATTTTCAAAAGGTATGTGTCTGTATTAATGTTATATGATGAGTTTGTAGCAACACAAGTGTACAAGGGGAGGAGATCAATCTATGGTCCTGAGGATTTGTGCTACTAAGGAAACATTTGTATCAATCATAAATGAATAGAAGATAGTTACAAAGATGACATATATCTACACTCCACCTACTATAGTACAACAACAATAACAAAGCGTTCCTTTTGGGAAAAAAATGGGGGAAGAAAAACTTTGGACTGACTAGTTCTATACAAATGAGATTCCTGATAACCAGTTACTTCTTCTTTGCCCTTACCTCATCAGCTTTTGCCTTGGCAGCAGATTTGACTAGGGTGGTGGATTTGAAAGCACTTTTAGGGTTCATTGCCTTTCGGATCTTGAAAACAGTCCATGCAGTTCCTATGGCATGTCCTGCTGCATCAAGCCCTTCGCCTGCCGCCTTACCTGCTTCTTCACCATATCTGCAGAACAGATATAAGCAGAAATACCACTTATTGAATGATTTGAATCTAACAAACTAAGCCATACAACTATGATGCACAAAAAATATGGTCATGTAGACAGAGAACGCCTTCAGTGATGCCAGGAACAAACATGAGTTGGGAAAACTGGGGATAACTTGCTAATGGATGCAAACAAACACAAATTTTTATTTACTCTTGGTTAATGCACCCTAATGTGAAGTAACGCTGGATCAGTGGATCATTTACTCTTGATCAATGCAAACCAGCACCCACCAACATCCTTCTTAATTAATGCATTAATATATACTGTTTCTTTGTTTCATTTACAGCTACACTACCCTACAGCATGTATTGGAAGAAGCTTACTTGTGAGAGACAAGCTCAGTGGTAACAGTAGATGATGCTGACATGACATTTTTTCCGGCTAGTTCAACAGCATCACAGACCTTACCTGATAGAAGAAGAAGGCAAGCAATTAGTAGACTATGAAATAAACACACAACTTATTAGTGGACAATTGAGGCTGGATAATCACCAGTAACAGAGAATATCTTAGACATGGTGCAACCCTAGTCTACCACAACAACAGACAAGTTCTCCCATCTGATCAAAATGCGGTCATATAATGATTACAGAAACAGAAAACAATAAGAATACATAATAGATTGTCTGTGGTGGCATGTTTGGATCTTAGTCTGCATTCCGATATATCTAGACATTTCCAGCTTAATGCATGGTAACTGATAGCACATAATGGTATAAAGATCTCTCAAGATGCCAACGAATCCCACCCTTTTACAGTGAGGGCTCAAAGATGAATATTTGTCTGGAATACTAAGAAATAGGTTATGTTCACCAATCAATCATAGTTTATAAACATGTTCATGAACCCTGGCGAGCATTATTATGACATAAGGAGACCAATAATTTTATCTGCAACATTGAAATTACACAGATATAAAGAGAATCTGTGTATCATTCAGAGTTGGATTAAGATAAGAAGTTGTAAGGAAAAGTAAAAAGGACAAAGAAGAACAAGTATTATCTGTTTCAAGAGAAATCCAGGAATTGAGATGAGAAACATACAAAATCCATCCAGCCCAGCAAGCAAAATTTCCCCAGGCAGAAGACGAAAGAATCTCTTTCCCACTTTGGAATTCACCACCGCACCTGTGAAGTATCCAGAAACTTTCAAAACCCCAGAGAGGACACCGGCTGCTACTTTTTGTGTTGTTTTGCTCACTTTCTTGGCCCTGAAGAAATAGTGAAGATCAGATCTTTGCTCAAAACCATTCTGCTGACACAAAAGAGAAAAGCACAAGACCCTAAAGACTCATCTAGAAAATGGGATCCTTAACCACAGACACATGGTTTGGAACAATAACAAGTATGTCCAAACATTTCTGTGCAACTAATATCTGCCCTGCATCCTCCAATAACATATGAAGATACAAAAGCAAGTGAAAATTACGGCAGCATGACCTCAAGTATGAAATCAAATTCATAATCTTTGACTAATAACTGCCTCAAAAGCATTAGTTGCAACAAAAAAGTGCATTTCAACTTACATAAGAAACATCTAATTCCAGAAAATATTCAAAATGTGGAGCTGGTATCCATCCGATCAATGAAACAACAACCAGAACAAGACATTTTCATTGAGCAATAGGAAAACAGGACTAATGGTTGCATCAAACACCCAGAGAATCCAAATAGTAGAGACAATCACACAAAACAAGATATTGGGTCATCATCTTATACCTTTTGATCCTCCTCATGGTTTGGGGACTGATTTCCTTATTCGAACCCGGCTCCATCCTCTTCTTCATAACCTCATTTCCCCATTTCAACCTCTCCACCGTGACATCTCCACACCACAAAATCCCCCTGATCAGCTGCCCCGTCCCGGCCGCAATCAACTTAGCAGCACTCCCATTATAGTCCTCCACATTGGGAGCCAATGTGGTCCAATACGCAGCGCTCTGTTCCTTCATCTCCTTCTTCTTCTCCGAACTCAACTCAGCCGGCGCCGTCTCCAATGCCAGGGAACTGTCCAACGCCTCCCCCTTCTTCTTCGCCTTCTCCGAAACCTTCTGCACCGAAAAACTGCTGTAACTCTTCAGAACCTCATCCAATTCCTTCACCAATTTCTCCTGCCCTTTCGACGCAATCGTCAATCCGTAGTTCAAGAAATTATCAGCCTCCTTAGTTTTCTTCTCATCCTTCTTCTTCTCCTTCTTCTTCTTCTTCTTCTTCTCCATCGTCTTCCCATCCTCGCCGGACTCCGGCGCCGGCGACGACTCATGATCCTCCGGCGCGTACAGCGAGAAAAAGTAATGCGAATCGTCGAGCTTGACCACGCCTTCGTCCTTCAACAGCGGCCACTGGATCTCATCGTCAACACGGGCGAGGATCGCAACGACGTCGTCGCCCTGGACGAGCCGCACGATCGAGAAGTCGCCGCTGGCGAGCTCGACGCTGTAGTTCTTATCAATTAGGTTAACGATCGCGCCGGGTATCTTAATAAGAACCTCCTCGGCGGCGACGGGCGGCGCCGACGGAGGTTCGTGGCAGGTCGGGCTATCGGGGAATTGACTTTCCGGCGGGATTTCGTAATATGATAGATTCTCCGGGAATAGATCCTCGACGAGGTCCTTCATGTCGAGGGAGGGGTAGAGACTTGGGGCCGACGGTTCGGGTTTCGGGTTCGGGTTCGACATTGAGGGGGCTTCCGGGTTGGATTGGACCACCTCCGGGTACAGTTTGGGCTTCCGATTAGGGTCCGGGGACTCCATTGGTTCTTGAAAGCGTACCCGATTAGGTTTAGGTTTTGGGCACTCCATTGGTTTCGAATTGTGAAGAAGAAGAGAAAGTGAGGGAAAATGGGAAATCGATTCGATTTAGGGTTTGGGGAAATAGAGGGACAAAGAAGACGGTGATCGGAATGGGACGCTGACGTGGCGGTACCCGCGCTTTTACCGGTTGACTGTTTTTTTTTTTTTAATTAATTTGTTTTCACAACAAGAATATTTATAGCTCTGCCTGCTCCTGTGGTTTGATTTTCTTTTGCTTTCTGAAAATAGGTTGTACAGCCGAATCAAGTGGTTTAATCTTACTCGATATAAATCAATAAGGTTTTAGAGGTGGTCGGAGTACTCAAAATTTCAGCATTGAAAATACATGTGATGTATTATTTTTCCTAAACGGTGTTGTTTTCAGTTTAGAGATTTGAATTGCTGATTAAATTGTCGGATTATTATTTCTCTCTGTATATGACACGCAAAGAAGCCAAAGAAAACTTAGCTAGCATTTAATTAGGAGGATTTAGTAGGTAAACCCCAAATCCTAATTGAGTAATTGTTCATCTGATTTGGCCTCTGTATACAGTTTAACTTTATAACGAAGGAGTTCATAGAATCATACACTTATAATTACATTGCCATTTACCACCAACAAGGGGAGAGGCACTCTGTGGTTGATTAGTCAAGGACGAATTAGTAAAAAAAAAAAAAAAAAAAAAAAATTGTGAGATTTGAACATGAACATAAAGTCAGATGCATGGTATTTGACTGTCAAAACACAGGAGTGACCATTTAACATTCCGCATATAACCAGAGCTCTTTACCACAAAGCACGTCTGAGCTCATGATCAGTTAGTAACTATATATAGATCCTATTCACCAAAAGTAGATGCCGCCATTGAATTTACACAAATTCCTGAGATTATAGAAATCAGAGGAGCTTTGCGTAAGTCCCCTAGCCTCTCACTCCCTCTGTCTATAAAACTCGACCTACCGGCTAATGCAATTGATGCCTCAATCGTCTTCGTTTACCAAACAAAGCCGATTTTTGGTTTTAGAGATGGAGAATGGCAGTGTGGCCTCAGCTTTTCATGTGCGTATTGTTGTTGTTGTTGTTATTGTTTGCTTGTGTAACAAAGCTGTTAATGGCGGTTTTGTGAAGTACAACACAGGGAGTGGTGTGGTGGAAGGCAAACTAAATGTTCATTTGGTTGCGCACTCCCATGACGACGTTGGATGGTTGAAGACTGTTGATCAGTACTATGTTGGATCAAACAACAGCATTCAGGTTACCAAATAAACCAAATATATTTTGTTAATGGAATAATTACTTGAATTGTTGATGAACTAATGTGTTATTTTTGTTGTGAATTAGGCTGCATGTATAGAGAATGTGTTGGACTCTGTCATGGAATCGTTGGTTCGTTATCCAAATAGGAAATTTGTGTTTGCTGAGATGGTATGGCTCTAGGGGTTACATTGTGTTAGAGTTTACGCATTTTTTTTTTCTCCTGTTTTCTGATATGATTTAGTATGAACTTTTAGGCATTTTTTCAAAGATGGTGGTTAACACAAACTTTGGAAATGCAAGAACAAGTGAGAAAGCTAGTAGAAGCCGGGCAGCTAGAGTTTGTGTATGCCTCTAGCAATCAACTTGTTTATTTGTGTTTGGATTTTGGATCTGTTGTTAAGCCTTATGCAAATGCCTATGCATAGAAATGGTGGTTGGTGCATGCATGATGAAGCTACATGCCATTACATAGACATGATTGACCAGACGACACTAGGTCACCGTGCAATCAAGGAGCAATTCAACAAGGCCCCCCGAGCAGGATGGCAAATCGATACATTTGGACACTCGGCTGTGCAGGCTTACTTGCTTGGAGCTGAGGTACACAATGTGTTACATTGCATCTACAATGCTTCATTATTTTAAATCGGAGTACTAATTAATGTAATGTATGTGCAAGTAGTCAGGCTCATAACCAACATATTTTGCATCGTGTACATTTTTCACTTCTTGCTTTGGATTGCATAATGCTTGTTTATAGAATAACGATTCTTAATTACAAGTTAAAACATTGTTGCAGCTTGGATTTGATTCTGTACATTTTGCAAGGATTGATTATCAGGACAGAGAAAAGCGAAAGAGAGATAAGTCTCTTGAAGTTATATGGCGTGGATCCAGAACGCTTGGTTCTTCATCTCAGGTTTAAAACTACAAACCCTACATTATCCATTTCTTTTCCCTTTATATTTATTATCTAATAATGTATTTTATTGCTTACTGTACAAATTTCTGGATCCTCTGTAGATTTTTGCCAATGCCTTTCCTGTTCACTACGGTCCACCCCCAGGTTTCCGTTTTGAAATTAATGGTGACTTCATCCCTATTCAGGTTATAGTTACACCAAAAGTTACTACTCCCATTAGACATTAGATGTTCTTGCTGAGTTATGTATCATCTAATCTGTTACATGATAAAACTGCAGGATAATCCTCTACTTTTTGACTCCAATGTTGAAAAGCGTGTTCATGATTTTATTAATGCTACAGTCACACAGGTAAATCTTCTCTCCTTGTTCTATTTTTTATTTAGCTTAATTTCTTATCTTTTATTAATCATTTGGTGAATGATGAAGGATGAAGCCAGGATGTGATAAATGCTTGAATGTTCTTTATGTACAGGCTAATGTGACAAGGACAAATCACATTATGTGGACAATGGGTGGTGATTTCGAGTACCAATATGCTGAGTCTTGGTTCAAAGAAATGGACAAATTAATTCACTATGTTAATAAGGTGGAGTTCTATCAAAATGATGATTGTATTGTGGGGATTCATCATAATCCTGTACATGATCTTCCTTCCTCTTCACTTTGATATGCATCATAATCAGAAGTGTTATTTTTTCAGGACGGTCGAGTTAATGCATTGTACTCTACCCCATCAATCTATTCTGATGCAAAAAATGCAGCAAATCAGTCATGGCCACTGAAAACCGATGATTATTTTCCGTAAGTTTTATTCCTTCCTTTACCTGTTCTCTTATATATAGCATTTATTTACTTGTCTATCGCTACACTCCTTGCCAATGTTCTGTTTAACAGTTATGCAGATGTGGTCAACTCTTATTGGACTGGCTTTTTTACTAGTCGCCCCAGTCTGAAGCGATATGTAAGAATGTTGAGTGGCTACTACTTGGTATGACATCAAAATCTTGTAGTTCCTTTCTGTATACTCTGTATGCGGGAGCCTGAAACCAGCATCTGATGTGTAAGTGCTTGTGTGAGATAGGCAGCAAGGCAACTAGAATTTCTGGTGGGAAAAAGGTCAACTGGTCCAAATACTTTTAGCCTTGGAGATGCTTTAGGAATTGCGCAGCACCACGATGCAGTCACAGGCACTTCTAAACAGCACACAACAAGTGACTATGCAAAGCGCCTGTCTATTGGTGCCTCTGAGGTCACCAGCTACCATTTCTGTAAATTTTTCCTTCTGAGTTTCCTATTCTTCTTGAAGGCTAAACTCGTGACATTGACATTTATAGGCAGAAGCTGTTGTCAGTGCTGCTCTATCATGCCTAACTACAGGTAAATCAGGAGAGCAATGTAAGGACCCGGCATTGACTTTCAGCCAGGTAATTTTTTTATGTGCTTCTTATCTCTTTTGATCAATTGGTACCTTTTGTGGCTATACTAACTATTCTCTAGAACTTGCAGTGTCAATTACTCAATATCAGTTATTGCCCTCCAACCGAGGAAGGGATACCAGAAGGAAAGAGTTTGGTAAGTATGTTGTTTTATGATCTTGTGGAGCATCTGCTAGTGAGATTCTTTTCTTCATTCTCTTTCAATGATTTCAGGTTGTAGTGGCTTATAACCCTCTTGGATGGAATAGAACTGAGAATGTTAGAATACCTGTGAGTATGTACACTATGTTTCGGTTTCTTGCCAAGCAAGTTTTGGATCTCATTTGATTAAAAAAAACTTGCCTTTCCCTTCCTGCATATTTGACATGAAATGAGTGAAAATCTCAACCAGGTTAATGATGCCAATCTTGCTGTCCAAGATTCCCTCGGCAATTCTCTTGAGGCACAGTTTGTAAGTTTGGATAATGTTACAATAAATATAAGAAATTTCTATACGAAAGCATACTTGGGACTGTCATCAAAACAAGTTCCCCAGTTCTGGCTGATCTTTCAAGTCTCAGTGCCACCACTTGGTTGGAACACATACTTCATTTCTAGACGAGCTACCAGAGGTAGATGTGTGTATCCTTTTTCTTTCTGCTTCAGGTAAAACAGAGTAGCCTAAACTCATCTGCTTTAATATGTGCTAAAAATTCTGTAGGAAAAAACAGAAATGGATTTTTCTCTGTGATGGATAGTCCACAGAATGAGA
The DNA here is from genome assembly GCA_024704745.1 of Rosa lucieae. Classification (NCBI taxonomy): domain Eukaryota; kingdom Viridiplantae; phylum Streptophyta; class Magnoliopsida; order Rosales; family Rosaceae; genus Rosa; species Rosa lucieae. The sequence goes on from CM045493.1 coordinate 9,894,976, forward strand.
CCATTGAAATTGGACCTGGAGACCTGAAGATGTCATTTTCTGTTGCTTCTGGACAACTCCAACGAATGTATGATTTCAAAACAGGAGTAAGTTGTTTCACATTTGTCAAACAGCAGCTTTACACAATCATTACTTCCATAATGTGCTTAACTTTACATCTATCTTTGCACTAGGTTGATGTACCAATTCAGCAGAACTTCCTCTGGTATAATTCAAGCTCAGAAATTCCAGGTTTGTGATTCTCTGACTTACCTAATTTGTATTAATGGAGTTCCTGTTTTACTGAGAAGCAGTTGTGCACTTGTGCTATCCATTAAACAGGTTCTGGTGCATACATTTTTCGCCCCGAGTCCTTTCCAAATATTGTGTCAAGATCAGTAAGCCATCTATCCATTTTTCATGTGATTCCTAAGCTTCAATATTTTCAGTTCACTGAATTTCAGTATAGGAGAATATATGTGTATAATCACAGGTCACAACTTGTATAATTCTATAGTAACGTACTATACATTAACACTTATGCATGGTTCTTCACTATAAATTTCTAAATTGCAAAGTTTATTGAACAGGTAAACTTAAAGGTCTTTCGTGGACCACTAGTCGATGAGATTCACCAAGAGTTCAGTTCATGGATCTATCAGGTCAGAGTTGGAACTCTTTTGGTATCCGAGATCCTTAATTAGCCTAACTTGTTTATGTTAGTCTCTCCATTATATTTGGAGATAGTAAACCACATTTTGATAAATCTGGGCTTGGATTTGTATATCAGGTCACTAGACTTTACAGAGACAAACAGCATGCGGAAGTTGAGTTCACTGTGAGTCTATATCTGCCATTTTAATTTGATGAGTTTTATTTCAACTCTGTTTATAATGGCCAATGGGTGGTGATTTACATAGTATCATCTCTATAGACTATATTAAAGTAGTTGTGACACATTTCTATTTTGAAGATCGGTCCAATTCCCACCGAAGATTATACTGGAAAAGAGGTCATCACTAGAATGACAACTAATATGACCACAGAGAAGGTGTTCTACACTGATTCAAATGGAAGGGATTTCATAAAACGGGTAACTCCCGGAGTTTCTCTTTTGCTAAAAATATTGTACAGGACATTCTTGAAAGAAATATGCATGAATTTGTTATATCAATGCTGCAGAAGTGTTCTAAACTCTGTAAAGTATCTTGAGTGCTGATCATGGTTTTGCAGGTTCGAGATTATAGATCGGACTGGTCCCTTTTGGTTAACCAACCTGTAGCAGGAAATTATTATCCAGTAATTCTCTTTAACTGATAAAGTTCAAAGTTCCAACCTATTTTGTTTGTAAAAATGGTACTTTGAAGTGATTTTACTAATGATAGTTGTCGACTCATCAGTCTTTTTTTTTTTTTTTGTCAGTTAAATCTTGGCATTTTTACCTCCGATAAGAAATATGAGTTTTCGGTCCTGGTAGATCGTGCCACTGGAGGAGCTAGCATTAGAGATGGAGAACTGGAGCTCATGCTTCATAGGTTTGAGTTTGGCATACTGAATTAAGCATTCAGGTCAAGTAATTGTTCTTTTGTGATCAACATGTTAATCTGGTTTTTGCTGTTTTACTACAAGGCGTGTGCTCTTTGATGATCATAAAGGATTGGAGGAAGCCCTTGACGAAACAGTGTGTATCAATGGAAATAGTATATGTGAAGGACTAACGGTATGGTATAAATCCTATTTCAGAACTCTAGCTAGTTTACTGAAATGTTTGAACCAGAGCTGGACCCGGTTGATGAGGAAGAATTGACTGATCTTGTATATATATAATCAGGTTCGAGGGAATTATTATGTGAACATTAACCAAGTAGGGGAAGGTGCTCGTTGGCGCCGAAAAACTGGCCAAGAAGTGTACTCTCCACTTGTTTTGGCTTTCACACATGAGGTATGACTCAAATATGTTACAGATTTTGTGAAGCTTACAGGTTTTGTGAAGCATTATAGTAGCTCCTAATCTTATAATAAGTTTATGAGTGTTCAGAAATTGGAGAAGTGGACTGCATCCCATTTGACAAAAGCATCTACAATGGATTCGAATTACACCTTGCCGCCCAATGTAGCGCTGATTACTCTTCAGGTGACTGTAAATTTGTATAGAAATGAATTGAGTGCTTGTCATATCATGCTCTCTCTTGCTTACACACAAGATTGTTTTGCAGGAGTTGGATGATGGAAGTGTACTTGTCCGTCTAGCACATCTATATGAGGTAAAATGAGAACTTTTTCCCTAATAAGTGTATGAATTCAAGAACCAAAGATGAATGTAAATATGTGCAAACTCTCGAGTTCCTACATTAGCTACTTACAATGAAATCGATAATGCAGTTTCTTTCTTGCCTCAAATAGCTTAGCAAAATAATTCATTTCTTCCATGTTGTTGGTGTGGTTAGGCAGCTGAAGTCCCTGAGTACTCGACATTAACCAAAGTTGAACTGAAGAAGATGTTTACAGGAAAAATGGTATTTATATCATGTGTTTACACTGGTATTAACTGGTCCAGTAGGTAAATTACTAAATTATGCTATTGCTGGTGTGTGAAATTTTTTCAGATAAAGGAAGTGAAGGAGATGAGCTTGTCAGCAAACCAAAACAAGTCGGAGATGAAGAGGATGGAATGGAAAGTTGAAGCTAATGACACAGAGCCTATCCCAATTAGAGGGGGACCTGTAAATAATTCAACTCTTCTTGTTGAGCTTGGACCCATGGAGATACGAACTTTCTTGCTGAAGTTTTAGCTAATGAATTATGGTCATCAATGTTGTAGTAGCTAATGAATTTACCTATTGAATTTTATCCATTAGAGCAATGATGATAAGAAAGTACTGCTAAAAATTGTAATCCATTCGGCAAACTATAGGATTCAGATCTTTGAATAACCATATGTGACTGGTAATCCATATTAGTAACCGATGAAAATAAAGTAAAGACTAGCTTGTAGAGTGACATGCCAACAGTGTTGGATTTGAAGTTGACTCGCCTCTGGTTTATTTCTCAAGCGACTGGTTTCATCAGCAGCAACTGTTCTCTTTCAACTCTTGATCTGCTATCACTGATGTCAACTACACCGTGAAGAGTTGCTGCACAGTATAATGTTAATCGAGTGAGAGAACAAGAAGAAGGAGATGATGGCTTAAGTGCACAGCAGAAAGTTCAGGATCTTTCACTTACAAAGTAAGCGGTGACACAACTAGACCAAATGGTATTAGGCGAAATTTGTGGAAATTAAAACACAAAATTTAGGTTTGTACAAACTTGAGGACCTTCATGAGAAGGACTATTACTGCATCTGCAGCCAATCCTTGGGAGCTTTCATCAGACGGACTGCCTCATGAAGATCTGCAATTGTTTATTGACCGGAGCAGTTGTCCTTTCAAACTCGCGTTGGCCAAATTCCTGGGCAAGTCATGCTCGTACAAAGAACGGACCCCGTACCCTTTCACCTTCAAGTATGCATCGCTGCTTTTGAACTCAAAGTGGACCCGTTTTGGTAAATGCAGAAATTTATCCGCAGGAATAAAGAATACACAAAGGTGATCTGATGAATTAACAGCACAACTGTATCTGGCGAGAGAGAAATGATTGGCCTTCCAACTACACCATATTGTACTATTTGCTCGATGTGTATGTAATCCCCTGCCAAGATCATCATTTAGGAATCCAAAAAGAACACATAAAGCAAACCCCATCCACGTATTACAACATGAGATACAAGGTCGCTCTTGGCTCACTGAGTCTTCTCGCTTCCTTCTAGTTTCGAACCACACAGGAATGTCATTTCCAGGAATTACAGTACTGAAAATCTCATAAAAAGGAGGGGGTTCCTGCACCATACGAATGCTTCCATTGTATTGGTCTATTCTAAAGTCAAGTTCTTTCACTTCTTGCTTGTACAGAGTACGGACACCACACTTTTTAACCTTCAAACCTGAGTCGGCTCCAAAAAAAAAGTCGATGAATTCCGGATCCGTTGAATAAGTATACTCCGGATAATGTTTCGAAGGCAAAAGGAATACACAAAGGTGATCTGACTTAACTACTTGGTTTAGATTTAAACTGAAACTGGCGGGTATAAAAAGACCAGGCTTCCAAGAACACGAAATTGTCTTTGCATGATCTTCACCAAAGGCACTCGGGTTTTCTTCAGCCCCAAAAATAACACATAGAGCAAACCCGATCCACTTACTTCTACATGAAGAACAATCTGGTGGCGCCTGTCTCGCTGAGTCTCCCTGCCTGCGATTTTTGAACCACCCAGGAATACTATTTCCAGGAATTACAGTACTGAAAATCTCAAAAAAAGGAGGGGGTTCCTGCACCATACAAGAGTCATATGAGAGAGAGAGAGAGAGAGAGAGAGAGAGAGAGGGAGGGAGGGAGGGGAGGGGAGAGAGAGAGAGAGAGAGAGAGAGAGAGACCTGAAGGAACCGCTGTAGCATTGAATATATTATATAACAAGTGCTTCCATAATCTTCAACGCCTCCATCTACACCATTATCTTCAACGGTTTCATCTATAAAACCTCTAAAGCCTCCATCTACACCATTATCTTCAACGGTTTCATCTATAAAACCTCTAAATCGAGAGATGCTCCTAAATCGAGAGATGCGCCTCACACATTTAAACATTTTTTTTCTTCCTACGGTTCCATATACACCCTTGTCTTCAATTCTGGATCCTATGCTGCAGCAGTTGATGAAGTTGAACGATAGTTTCCATAATCTGCACAACTCTGGTGGATCTGGAAACTTCTCCAAGGATATACAGTTGTCCGCAGTCACATCACATGTGCCACTAAATGATGGAAGGCATGGCACTTGTTTAAGCCTTTTGCAATCTGCCAAGTTTAAACACTTGAGCTTCAATAGCCGACTAATGCTTGCAGGAAGGCTGACAAAATTGTTCCCACTAAGATCCAATTCTTCTACGGAGGACAAACAACCAATATCATCAGGAATTGCTCCTTCAGCTAGTTTGCAGCCATTTAGATTTAATCCCTTCAAAAATAAGAAATTTTTCAAAGAAGCTAATACCGGACTCAGTGGGTGATGATGACCTACTGAATAGCATGATACATAGGAACTTTGCATGCCAATTCCACCAAAAGAAAGTTCTGATAATTTTTTCATCTGCAACACGAATCGTGGAAATATATCCACATTTGAGCAGCCAGAAAGATCAACTCTTTCAAGAGAATCAATTTCTAATTCACTTGGAAGACTCTTAATACTTCGGCACTTCTTAAAATTCAAAATTTTAAGTCTTCTGAGAGATGTAATTGATGGATGAATGGCAGCTAAATTTGTACAACCTTCAAGAATCAGCCTCTCAAGATTCGGAATACCTGAGAAATCTGGGGACATTGTCAAATTCTCAGAGTAGCTAAGATCAATAATTGTCAACTTCTCCAAGTGCTGTGAAGAAATATAAAATAGTGTAAATCAGTTAGCTTGCAAAACAATTTATTAGAGGATCAAATTGTAAAGAAATGGATACAAGGTAATTTATAAACAACCTTTCTTCCATGCCAAATCTGATCAATTTTGCTATGATGCAGAGTAAGCTCAAAAAGTTCCACCGGCTGAAAATCTGCTGGAAGAGACTTTGATGGATACAAATTCCATTCGAGGACCCTTATGTCATCAGGAAGACATTTAGGGCCTTGACATAGAACCAAATTTTGAATCTTGAGAAACTTCAGTTCAGACATCATATGGAAGGCATTGGGATTCCAAGCTAACTCTTCCACTTTAGGCAAGCATAAGGCTATGCTTCTGATTGTTTCTGTTCCCTGATTTGAATAAGACATAGAGTTAATTCAATAATAGTTCAATTTAAACTGTGCCACAGAAATCATAATTTTGTCCAAGCTAGCTTGTTATTTCTGCATAACCTCTTACCGCATTTTGTTTCAATACATGAAAGATGTCGTCACGAAGCCACAAACGACTGCGTTGCCCAGGCTTTTTTTCAGACTCCAAACGGACAATTTGTCTTCCCATTTCTTGTATCAAATCATGCATATTCACACGGTTGTCCAAAATAGTTAACAGAGATTTCTCAATGAGAACATCTATCATGATATGAGGGTCAAAGCCGAAAACATTATCTAGTATTTTGATTACTCGTTCTTTGTCATCCCCCTTGAGGAAACATGCAACATCGAGAAAAACTTGTTGGCTCATCTCATCTAACCCATCGTAGCTTATTCTGAGTGCTTCAAAGAGTTTTTGATCAATAGGAGCTTTCTTTAGCTCAGCTACTGCACTTTCCCAACCACCCCGATCTCTCTTATACAGAAAAGATCCCAAAATCTTAAGAGCTAACGGAAGGCCCTTGGCATAATCCAAGATACTCTCCGACAGTTCCCTGTAACCTTCTGCAGGTTTATCTTTCTTAAATGCTTTCCAACTAAAGAGCTGACGAGCTTCATGCTCATTTAATCCCTTGCTCTTATATTGTCTCTCTATACCATGTAAGTCTAGTAAATGTTGATCTCTCGTTGTAACGATAATTATGCTTCCTGAACCAAACCAGTCTTTTTCTCCAGCCAACATTTCCAGTTGCTCTAACTGATCCACATCATCAATAACTAGAAGAACCTTTTTATTGAATAAACATCTCTTTATCTTGGTCATTCCATCATATACATCTCGTACTTCAACATTTATTTCCTTCAAGATCTGGCAAAGAAGTTGTTCTTGTATATGTTTTGCAGAAACCTGTCTGACATCAGTAAGAAATATGCCAACTTCAAAATGACGCGAAATTCTGTGGTAAACAAGTCTGGCAAGGGTTGTCTTCCCGATCCCACCCATACCCCATATTCCTATAAAGCAAACATCATTTGCTCTTGTATCTAAAAGAAAATCTATTTCCATCAATCTGGAATCAATTCCGACTAAATGCTCTATGGACTCTGATAATGCAAATGTAGGATGAACTTTCTGCCACAGTGCTTCCACAATCTCTTTGATAAGCTCAGTTTCATAGCTATAAGAAGAAGAAAACAGTAATTGAGCAGGATTATATAAACGTATACTATTATTCAAAAGATAACACTTTTTCAACCAAAAACAGATAGAATCACAATTAGTCCTGTTTCAAAGAACCAAATCTGAGGAACAAGAAACAACCAAGTCTAAGCCGATAGTGAATAGAGTAGACATGCCTATGATAGAACATTCAATTAGCACTTGGTATTGATGAAAATTACCTATAATTATTTGAAGTCCAGCCAGCGAGATTAGCCACTTTTGTCAAAGCATCTCTCCACTCTTGCACCTTGTTTGAGTCCTCCCAGGCTTTTTTTGGTGTTCAGCAAAGGCCTCTGCAAAGCTCCGTTTCTGATGTCTTACATCAGAGGGATCCACTTCATAAAAGATTGGCAGAATAGTTCCCCTGTCTCCCATGCATTGGACAATCTTTGCGAGTTCGAGCAAGCACCATTTGGAAGAAGCATAATTCGGCGAGAGAACAACCACTGCGAACCTTGATTGTTCAATTGCAGCCAGGAGCTCTGGACTCTGAAGATTTGGGTCGTCTCTGAAAGTTGTGATTCCCCGCCACTGCAATTTGTCGTATAAATGGTCCGTGAACTTCTTGCGGGTATCTTCACCCCTGAAACTCAAGAACACGTCGTATTTCCACCGAGCAGATGATGAAGCAGACGTGGAGGCTCTCAGTCCGTAGCTCGACGCCATCGGAAAGTGGTTCAGAACAATTCTGCTCCACACTGATAAATTACAATAGAATAGGAAGAAGAAGATGACGGTGGCACGGAAATTGGAAAGAAATTATACAGAGATAGGGAGGAAGGAGCTCTGAAAGGGAAATAAGGAAGGGTGGACAGCGGACGACGAAATTATTTGGTGTCTGCCAGATGACCTGACTTTCTGAAAGACTGATATGGTTTGATCTAATTGACTGGGTTTGAGGATCACACCTTAGTGAGAAAGTGGATCGTTTTTTTTTTTTTTTTTTGATAAATGAGAAAGTGGATCATTAAACGAAATTCATATTTCGATTAACAATCTCTATTAATTTTATTTTTATCAAAGAAAATTTCATACATTATTCAGATTAGTTGCATAGTTATTTTAAGATCTGCATAGGCCCAGATTTGTACTTTGAATTTAGTTCAATGAACTCATTTGGATAAAAAAAAACATAAAAAAAAAACAATAAATATTACAAATTATCCATTTTGGGCCAATCAAACCAAAACAAAATGAAAGAAAAACTACAAGACCCATATCATTTAGGCCCAAACAAACACAACAATGTGGCTTAAGAGAGACGCCATAAACCACTATGCCAATTTGTATAAGAGAAATTCTTAGATAGGGCAAATGTACCAGCCACGCGGTATGTCCAGCCAATCACGTCTCTCTATTTTTTAATTGTATTCTAAAACAATCTATGTTTAACTATATGAAATACCCAAAACACACCCATGCATAGGCAATGATTGACTAACCGTACCACCACGTAACACGCCAGCCCTACTTAAAAATCTCTCTTTGTACAAATATGAATGAATAACATCAAACCACAATAAGTGAACTTGAGGGTTGCCAGTGACGATTGCGATCAAAGAATACCCAAATTTTCTAGTCTCGAACACACAAAGAACATTAAATCGTAATTATTGAAAACTCTTCCGCAGGCGAAGGAGTTGAAAAACTAAGATAAAAGGAAACGGATCACAATCTACAAAGGAATCTGAAGGGCAGTTACACAAAAGGGTAAACAAAACTGTGTAAGTTGTACTTTCAATCCCATCCAAAAACGAAACTGTATTTTCAATGAATTCAATCTAAAATCACTCATTATCCAAAAAATACAAAATCTAAAATCACTCTGATGCATCATAAATAAAAACTAGCTCACAGTGCCAACAATGTTGGACTTGAGGTTGAATCAACTATAGTTGATTACCATTCTTGAGCTCGCAGCAACTATATATTCTCTCTCAATTCTTGACCTGCTATCATTGGTGTTAACTTTTTGATGACCTGCACTCACCACACAACATAAATCACGAATATTTAGAACAACAAATAAAAATCAGTCTAGAAATTTAAAAAAATCAGGACCTGTGTATCCCATCTGAAGGAGAAAAAGACATATATAGTTGATTTCAACTTTTTGAATACTTTAGTTGATTTTGGGATTCAGAAAGAACCATCCATTAACCCATGTAACAAGTAAACAACTCAGTAGTTACAAATTCAAGGTGTTGGGATTTGCAGGTACAAATATAGATATTGTTGTAGTATAAATGTCTATATCATGTAATAGATACTTGAGTGTATAGATAGGTACTTGAGTGTATAAATGTAGGTATGAAGACTTGTGTGGCATAAAGTATATGGGAAAGCAACAAGCATGGCAGCTCTCATAATTGCAGCAACCATGTGGAGTTGCAGCTATGATCATTGAAGCCACTATAATGGACTTCATACCATAGCATTCACACTGGCTTTGTATTCCTATATAAACCCTCCATTGTGAGATGAATAAATACACTTGAATCTCCATTCTCTCTGCAACATTACTCTCTCCCTCTATCTGTTAATTTATGTTCATTCTACAACACGTTATCAACACGAGCTCCTAGCTCTTGCTAGCCATACTGTGCGCTGCCCCTGCGCTCGTACCTGTGCAGATCAGTCTGCTTGCACTCCCCGAAACATCTTGTTCAGGACCTCTGATCAAAATTCTTTCTTCATAAAAGTTGTTCATCTCTGTCTCTTCTATCTGACCTCCAAATTTCAGCCCTGTTGGAGTTATTTTGAGACCTGTAAACTATTCGAAGTGGGAGCTGTTCAGCACTCTCTTTCCTGTGCATATCAGCCTTCTTGCAAGCCAATAAACGTCTCTTTCAGGACCTCTAATCAAAATCCTTTCTTCATCAAAGTTGTTAATCTCTGTCTCTTCTATCTGACCTCCAAATTTCAGCCCTGTCGAAGTCTTTTTGAGACCTGTACACCATTTGAAGTGGGATCTGTTCAGAAGCGAATTTACTCCGAATTTCAACAAGTAAGTTTTAAAGATTAAATTTCCCGTTTTTGATTTTTTATTCCTTTCTCTTCTTTTTCTCGGGGACTTGTAATCAAAAAGCGGAATTATAGGAATTCACACTAAACGAACTAAGAGCGTTCGTAATCAATGAACTAAGAGTGTTCATAATATTCGGACTAAGAGCGTCCACAAGCATCAATTTATGACCATATTAAACATCATTGTTTTGGTCTAATATAAATATTCTTGGAAATTGATTTCTTGGTAGCATGGCTCGGAAATCTTATTATTTTAGTTTTCGTGGAAGTTTAAACTCCGAAACTAATATATCTTCTCTTCTTATCTTCGGGATGTCGAATGAACCAAGACTCGACTTTCCCATGCTTGACTCAACAGGCTCGGAATACCATAGCTGGATAACTAACGTTGAGAACCATCTCACTTCAAAACGGATATTACCCATAATCCAAGCACCTAACCAGGGTCTTGTGTTCCAATGAACACCTACAAAGCATGCTCAAGCACTTATCTTGATGCGACGCCACATGGATAAATCACTCAGATTGGAGTACATGTCGATCAAGGATGCAAGAGACCTATGGGTAGCGCTAGAAGAGCGCTTTGGCAATATCTAAGATTCCCTCCTCCCTGACTTGAAGGTACAATGGAACAATATACGCTTCGCCAACTTCAAGTCTATTGCTGAATATAATTCAGAAGGTCTTCACCTCAAATCCATGTTGAGGTTTTGTCAACAACCTCTCACAGAACAAGAGCTAATTGAGAAGACTCTGTCCACCTTCCCCGTCGCAGCACTTTTGCTATCAAAGCAATATTGTACTGAAGTCAATGCTGGACGAATTACGAGGTTTAATCAGCTCATCAATGTTATGTCTGCAGCTGAAAAACATGATAACATCCTCGTGAAGAATTATAATTCAAGGCCCATTGGAACTAAGAGCGTTCATGAGGCGAATTATAATGCACCTAAAAGAGGGCGCAAGGAGCGGTACCCTAATAATAGGGGACATGTGTACCCTAAAAAGGGGGGACATGAGGGACGTATGGGTCCATATAACCGCCCCAATAAGGAAGGAAACCGCAACTTTAAAGCGGGCACACGTGATGGCAACGCCACACGTGGGAGAGGTGGATATGGCAACACTAGCCGTCGAGGTAGCACCATGGGCCGTAGAGGTATCACCATGAGCCGTGGAGGTAGCACCATGAACCGTGGTAGTACCTCCAACCCTCCTAGAGAATATCCACAACGAAGTGCACCTCAAATAAAGGGAGGTAACCACAATGACATGTGTCATCGATGTGGATTGATTGAGCATTGGTTAAAGCAATGAAATGCAAGTGCCCAACTAGCTGCACGCTACAAGGAGTATAGGGACTTGAGGGAGCAAGAAATCTACCTTGCCGAAGAAGAAGATGGTGAAGTTGTCAATCTCACCATTGAGGACTTCAAAGCTGAAAATGAAGTGCATAAGGATGCCGCAGACTTTGATTAGAATAGTCCTTTTTATTTTCCAAGAACGACAATGTGCCTTAGTTAATAAATGACAATTGTATTAACTCTTTCTCATGTGGCGCATCCAATGAAGTATGATGTCTAGGAAAGTAATTGAAATAGTGGTACTTAAGAGAGCCTCGCTCCACCAACATCTCTCTCTACTTCCCTGGTCATATTTTATTGGAGTTACCAAACGGATTGAGTGACTACAACTTGTCTAAGTTTGATTTTATTTTGGAATAGTCTTTGGAAACTTTGATGTAATCATTGGCTATTTTCCTTATTAATAAAGTGTCACATTATTATTCAATGTCATGGACATGTGTTAAATTCCGAACTTTATTATCTTTCAGTATGTTTCCCGGAGAGTTGGAATGTCTTCTTGATAGTGGCACCACACATACTATATTGCGACATAGGCAACTATTTTTACGGGTGATGCCTAGTCAATCTTCAGTGACTACGATGGCAGGACCATCACAATTAATTCATGGTCGAGGACCAGCTCAATTTATGTTGCCAAATGGCACAAATATTAATGTCACCGAAGCTCTATATGCTCCAAGGGCTGGAAGAACCCTATTGATTTTTAAAGATATAAGAGCCAATGGTTTTCATGTGGAAACACATTGTGAGAATTGACAAGAGTTCATTTGCATCACCTTTAATGACTACGGAAATAAACGAGTATTAGAGAAACTTATGTGTCGCTCTAGTGGATTGTATGCAACCACTATTAGAGTCATTGAATCCAACCATGTCATGAAAGATACTTTATGGGATTCTGACACATATAGGCTTTGGTACGACCGTTTAGGACATCCAGGTCGTGATATGATGATCCGTATATTAAAGATTTCACACGGACATCCATTCTTCAAAACGAAAAGAAGTACGAACCAAAGATTGGTCCAAGGAGTTGCTTCTAACGCCTATCATTCATTTTGCAAAGCTTGCTCTTTAGCAAAAGTAGGATCAAGACCATCCTATGCAAAGGACACTAAAGAAAATATACCATTCTTGCAAAGAATCCAAGGTGATATTTGTGGACCAATCTAACCAACTTGCGGACCATTTAGATATTTTATGGTGTTGGTTGATGCATCGACACGTTGGTCACATGTCATGCTCTTATCCACAAGAAATGCTGCATTTGCTAAACTCCTAGCACAAATCATTAAGTTAAGGGCTCACCACCCTGATCATCCTATTAAGTCAATTCGTCTTGACAATGCTGGAGAGTTTACATCAAAAACTTTTGATGATTATTGCATGTTCATTGGGATTGAGGTTGAACACCCTGTCCCTCATGTTCACACCCAAAATGTTCTCGCAGAAGCTGCCATTAAAAGACATCAAATGGTTGCTAGAGCATTGGTTATGCGCACCAATCTCCCTATTTATGCTTGGGGCTATGCAATATTGCATGCAGCTGTACTTATTCGTCTGAGGCCCACTGCCACTCAACCCTTTTCTGCATCCCAGATGGTGACTGGGTATGAGCCTGATGTCTCACACTTACGCATATTTGGATGTGCAGTCTATGTACCAATTGCGCCGCCACAGCGCACCAAAATGGGTCCTCAAAGACGATTAGTCATTTATGTTGGATATGACTCTCCAACCATTATCTGCTACTTAGAACCCTTGACAGGCGATCTATTTACTGCTAGATTTGCAGATTGTCACTTTAATGAGACAATCTTCCCGTCGTTAGGGGGAGATAAGAACACTAATGTTCAACAGGAACAACAGGAATTGTCGTGGTCTGTCCCCACTTTGTCTCATCTTGATTTCCGAACCGCACAGTCCGAAATTGAAGTGCGGAGAATTCTCGATCTTCAGAACGTAGCAGATTCGATGCCTGATGAGTTTTCTGATATCGCTAAAGTGACAAGATCACATATACCTGCTGCAAACGTGCCTGCAAGGATTGATGTCCCTAAAAATCATGGACATGGCGCCACCCCTAGGGGTATTGGGCACGGCGCCGCCACCACTAATGGTGATGGCAATGTGGCTCAGGTTGGGCTCCCTGCAAGGAAACGAGAGAGGCCCAAAGGTTCGATAGATTCTCGCCCAAGAAAGAAAAGAAGTTTGGCACAAAGAGATCCATTAATCGTCGATATAAATAAACCGTCTCATGAAGATATTCCGGATTATGGTTATGTCCAAGAGACATCATTGGGGGACGCTCCAATGTCAAAACCAATTCCAGAGGATAGAGAGATCTCCATGAATTACACTAGTGTACATGAGACGTTAAATAGAGATTCTATTATCCTTGATGATGTGTTTGCATACTCTATTGCTCAAAGAATTATAGAACACGATGATGTCGAACCTTGCTCCGTTAAAGAATGTCAACGAAGAGCAGATTGGCCTAAATGGAAAGATGCGATCCAGGTTGAATTGGATTCACTAACAAAGAGACAAGTATTTGGGTCTATAATGCTGACACCCCAAATATAAAGCCTGTTGGCCATAAATGGGTCTTTGTTAGAAAGCATAATGAGAAAAATGAGGTTGTTAGATATAAAGCTCGCCTTGTGGCGCAAGGGTTCTCACAACGCCCTGGAATCGACTACGAGGAGACATATTCTCCCGTAATGGACGTTATAACGTTCCGCTACCTTATCAGTTTGGTAATTTCCGAAAAACTTGACATGCAGCTTATGGATGTGGTTACAGCATATCTCTATGGGGATCTAGATTCAGAGATATATATGAAGGTTCCAGATGGACTTCAATTACCCAAATCAAGTGGCTCTAAACCACAGAGCGCGTTTTCAATAAGATTAAGATGCTCACTATATGGATTGAAACAATCCGGACGGATGTGGTATAACCGTCTAAGTGACTACTTGATTGGGAAGGAATATGTTAACAATGAAATATGCCCATGCGTATTCATTAAAAGGACAAGTTCTGGATTTGCAATTGTAGCAGTTTATGTCGATGACATGAACCTAATTGGAACTCTAGATGAGTTAAAGGAAACTGCTAAATACTTGAAATTCGAATTTGAGATGAAAGATCTTGGGAAAACATGGTTTTGTCTCGGAATAGAACTCGAGCACAGTAGTGATTATGATCCACCAGTCAGTGTATACTCAAAAATTACTAAGGCGCTTTAATGAAGATAAAGCAAAGCCTGTAAGTACTCCCATGATCGGCCGTAGTCTTGAGCCCGGGAAAGATCCGTTTCGTCCAAAGGATGAGGACGAAGATTTATTAGAGGTTGAAATGCCCTATCTAAGTGCAATAGGCGCATTATTGTACTTAGCTCAATGCACAAGACCAGATATCTCATTTGCAGTGAACTTGTTAGCTCGACATAGTTCAGCGCCAACACGCCGTCATTGGGTTGGTATAAAGACAATCTTTCGATACTTGAGAGGTACGATTGATATGGGATTGTTTTATCCCTACAGAGGGAAAAGAAAAGACGGAAGTATGAAATCAGACCCCACAAGGCAAAATGCCACCTTCCGTAATGTAGACGTCGGCGGCGCCGTCCATGGTGACCGACGTTCTCCTCCTCCCCTCCATCAAAATAACGGTGATGCTTTGATGGGTTTTGCTGATGCAGGATATCTCTCTGATCCTCACAAAGGTCGCTCCCAAACGGGTTATGTTTTTACCATGGGAAGCACCGCGATATCTTGGAGGTCTACAAAACAGACCTTTGTTGCTACTTCCTCAAATCATGCAGAGATTATCGCTCTACATGAAGCTGTGCGTGAATGCATATGGCTAAGGTCTATAATTAGACATATTCGAGGAACTTGTGGTTTGAAGTCTACCACAAATGAACCTACATGCATTTATGAGGATAATGCAGCTTGTATTGAGTAAATGAAATTAGGTTTCATCAAGGGCGACAATACCAAGCATATATCGCCTAAATTCTTCTACAGTCAGCAACAACAAGCACTTCTAAATATTGAAGTAAATCAAATCTGATCGAGGACAATGTAGCGGACTTATTTACTAAGTCGTTACCAAAATCCCATTTCGAGAAACATGTGAAGAGCATCGGATTGAGAAAGTTATCCGAACTCCCATGATTATATTTTCAGGGGGAGTTGAAATCAGGGGGAGTATCCAGAAACATACTCCACACTCAACGCGCGTTGTGATCTTTTTCTCCTTCGACCAAGGTTGTTTTTTCCCACAGGGTTTTTATTACTTGGCAAGGTTTTTAACGAGGCAACTTAGAAGCGCACGGCCTAGACAATACTATTGACATGAAATATCCAAGGGGGAGTGTTGTAGTATAAATGTCTATATCATGTAATAGATGCTTGAGTGTATAGATAGGTACTTGAGTGTATAAATGTTGGTATGAAGACTTGTGTGGCATAAAGTATATGGGAAAGCAACAAGCATGACAGCTCTCATAATTGCAGCAACCATGTGGAGTTGCAGCTATGATCATTGAAGCCACTATAATGGACTTCATACCATAGCATTCACACTAGCTTTGTATTCCTATATAAACCCTCCATTGTGAGATGAATAAATACACTTGAATCTCCATTCTCTCTGCAACATTACTCTCTCCCTCTCTCTGTTAATTTATGTTCATTCTACAACAGATATAACTAGCAAAGGTTGTAATAGAGAAGGATACTCACCAAACTACACGGCATCAGTTTATTGACGATCTCAGTTGTTCGATCCAATCTGCAACCCCATCCCTCTTAGACACGTTGTATTGGTTCTCTCTTATATTGGGCTCTTTCAAGTCCTGCATGTACAAACTACGGATCCCGCACCCTTTCACCTTCAGGCATGCGTTCCTGTTAGCACACCTGGTTCTGAATTCAAACGTAAACCATCTCCATGTAAGCAGACATTTATCCCCAGGAACGAAAAATACACAGAGGTGATCTGATAACTGAACAACTTGGTCTAGTTTCAAAACAATGGAGCCATAGGAGAGCATCCAACGACATGAAATTTTGTGTACATGAGGTTCTAAATCACGATCTTCACAAAGGGCACCCGGATTTTCTTCAGCTCCAAAGAGAACACACAAAGCAAACCCCATCCACGTACTACTACATGAAATACAAGGTCGGTCTATGTTCACCCTGTTGCGCTCCGCACTAGTTTCGAACCACTCAGGAATGTCATTTCCAGAGAATACGAAACTGAACTCCTCAGTAAAAAGAGGGGGGTTGTTCATCATACAACCCAAATTCCTCTCAGAAACTCTATTGTATCGATTCATTCTTAAGTTGAGTTCTTCGAGTTCTTTCAGGTCTTGCTTGTACAGAGCACGAACCCCGCACCCCTTCACCTTCAAGCATGCGTTGCTTTTCTTAGCACACGTGGTTTCCAAAAGAAAACCAATGTTTTCCAAAAGAAAACCAATGTTTTCAAGATAATGTTTTGAAGGCAAAAGGAATAAACAAATGTGATCCGACTTAAGAACTTGGTTTAGATCAAAACTGAGACTGGGTACAAAAACACCGGGATTCCAACAACACGAAATTGCTTTTGCATGAGGTTCTAAATCATGATCTTCACCAGGGACACCTGGGTTTTCTTCAGCTCCAAAAAGAACACAGAGAGCAAATCCGATCCACTTACTGGTAGGTGAAGAACAGTCCAGTACCGTATCTCCCACAACTCGATGTTTGAACCAGCAAGGAATATCATTTCCAGGAATGATTATACTGAACATCTCAAAACAAGGAGGGGGTTCCTGCACCATACAAACGATCGTATCAAACAACTATGTGTGTGTGTGTGTGTGAAAGAGAGAGAGAGAGAGACCTGAAGGAACCGCTGTAGAAGTGAACGTATTATATAACAACTTCCTCCATCTTCGAGGCTACAGCAGTTAATAAAGTTAAAGGATAGTTTCCATAATTTGCACAAGTCTGGTGGATCTGGAAACTTTTTTAAGGATATACAGTTGTCCGCGGTGACATGACATGTGCCGCTAAATAATGGAAGGTCTGGCAATTGTTGGAGCCTTTTGCAATCATCCAAGTTCAAATACTTCAACTTAGAAAGCCGACTAAGGCTGGCAGGAAGGCTGACAAAATTGTTGACACTAAGATCCAAGTTTTCTAAGGAGGACAAGCAACCAATATCATCGGGAATATCTCCTTCACCAAGTTTGCAGTCATTGAGATGTAATCCCTTCAGAGAACAGAAATGTTTGAAAGAAGCCAATACGAGACTCAGCCGGTGAGGACTGACTGAATGAAATGATAGTTCAAACTTTAGCATGCCAATTCCTCTTAAAAAAAGTTCTGATAACTTTTGGATCCGTCTGACAAATTGTGGAAGTATATCCACTTTTGAGCAGCCAGAAAGATCAATTAGTTCAAGAGAATCCATTTCTAATCCACCTGGAATTCTCTGAATACTTTGGCAGTTCTTAAAATTTAAAACTTTAAGTCTTCTGAGAGATATGATTGATGGATGAATGTCAACTAAATTTGTACAACCTTCAAGAACCAGCCTCTCAAGGTTTGGCATACCTGTGAAATCTGGGGTCGTTGTCAAGTTCTCGGAGTAGCTAAGATCCATAACTGTCAACTTCTCCAAGTACTGTGAAACACGCAAATTAATATTATGGTAGATCAGTTAACTTCCAAAACAATCTATTCAAGAATCAAATAAACACAACAATTGGATATAAGGAGACTTACAAACCTTTATTCCATGCCAAAGCTGCTCAATTTTGCTATGTTGCAGAATAATCTCAATAAGTTCCACCGGCTGAAAATTTGGTGGAAGAGATTTTGATGGATACCAAGCCCATTCAAGAACCCTTATGGCATCAGGAAGATATTCAGGACCTTGACATAGAACCAAATTTTGCATTTTGAGAAACTTCAGTTTAGACATCTTAGAGAAGGCTTTTGGATTCCAAGCTAACTCTTCCACCTTAGGCAAGCATATGGCTATGCTTCTAATTGCTTCTGTTCCCTATCAATTGAGAATAAGAGGAATTAATTCCATAATAGCGAAACTTACTGTGTTAAAGAAATTTATAATTTAATTTATCCAAGCTTGGTATATCTGCATAACCTCTTACCGTATTCTCTTTGAGTACATGAAAAATGTCGTCCCGAAGCCACAACTGACTGCGTTGGCCAGGCTCTTGCTCAGACTCCAAACGGACAATTTCCCTTCCCATTTCTTGTATCAGATCATGCATATCCACACAGTTGTCAAAAATAGTTAACAGGGATTTCTCAATGAGAACACTTACCATGATACTAGTGTCAAAGCCAAAAAAGCTATCTAGTATTTGAATTACTCGTTCTTTGTCATTCCCCTTGAGGAAACATGCAACATCGAGAAAAACTTGTTGGCTCATCATATCTAATCCATCATAACTTATTCTGAGTGCTTTAAACAGTGCTTGATCAATAGGAGCTTTCTTTAGCTTGGCTACTGTACTTTCCCAATCACCTCGGTCTCTCTTATAGAGAAAAGATCCCAGAATCTTTAGAGCTAATGGAAGGCCTCTAGCATAATCCAAGATACCCTTAGACAGTTCCCTATAACCTTCTTCAGGATAATCTTTCTTAAAGGCTTTCCAACTAAAGAGCTGAAGAGCTTCATACTCATTTAATCCCTTGCTTTTATATTGTGTTTCTATACCATGCAAGACTAGTAAACGTTGATCTCTTGTTGTAACGATAACTATGCTTCCTGAACCAAACCAGTCTTCTTCTCCGGCCAAGTTTTCCAGTTGGTCTAATTGATCCACATCATCAAGAACTAGTAGAACCTTTTTATTATAAAAACAGCTCTTTATCTTAGTCATTCCATCATCAACATCCCATACTTGAATGTTTTTTTCCTTCAATATCTGGCAAAGAAGATTTTGTTGTAGATTAACTAGACCGTGAGTTGTAGAAACCTCTCTGACATCAGGAAGAAAAATGCTAATTTCAAAATGATGAGAAATTCTGTGATAAACAAGTCTAGCAAGGGTTGTCTTCCCAATCCCACACATACCCCATATTCCTAGAAAGCAGACACCCTTTGCTTTTTTTTCTAAAAGAAAATCTATTTCGATCAGCTTGGAATCAATTCCGACCAAATTCTCTGAGGACTCTGATGATGCAAATGTAGGATGTACTTTCTTCCATAGTGCTTCGACAATCTCTTTGATAAGCTCTGTTTCATACCTATAAGAAAAAGAAAACAATAACTGGACAGGAACACGAAACTATCAATTAAGGAACTATTTAGCTGAACTCAATCATTGATCGATGCTTTCAAAATAATGTTTTTTTTTTAATTTTTAATTTTTTAAAGGAAGCGGTATAAGAGCTCAAATAATATGTTTGAGCTTTATATGGACCAACGCCATAGAGAAGACAATTAACCAACTCCTAGTGGTATCACATAGACACATAACATTGATATTGTCCCCCACTTATATTGAGGCATTGAGCCATACAACCCCTACAAAGCACAATTACGGAATAATACCACTTTGAAATATATATAGTCTGGATAGTTCAGGTATTGAATTGTCAAATTGTAATATTCATGGAGTAGAATGTCGTCTGCAGCATAATAGAGCATATAAAGACAAGTATTTTTTCCACCAGAGGGAAGAGAACCGAGCCTACAAGCTAGTTGGTCAACATCTCTATCTCATAACAGTAAATCAGAAATTCAGTGGATGCGCATATATATATATATATATATATATATATATATATATATATATACAGGCCGGTTCTGAAGCGGACGTCCGCACTTTGCTAAAGTGCGGACGGCGACGCTGCAGCGGCGTTCCAGGAGGCGACGGCGGCTCGGGGCTTGGCGGACGGGTCTGGGCAGCGTTCGAGGTCGGAGGAGGTCCGAGTTGCAGGTTCTGGGCAGCAACCCGACCTGCAACTGCAGGTTTTCTGGGCAGCTCTGCAACGACGTCGCCGGCGACTCCACCGACTGCAGACCTCTCCGCCCGACCCCTGGCATCCTTCCGGCAACCTCCGCCGCTCCGTCACGCCCCTAGCCGAGCTGCAGCAGCGCCGTCCGCACTTTAACGAAAGTGCAGACGTCCTCTTTGGAAGGCCTCCGTATATATATATATATATATATATATATATATAGGTTTGATTAGGTTCATAAAAAGAACAATGCTAGTTACCTATAATCCTTTGAATCCCATCCAGAGAGATTGGCCACTGTTGTTAAAGCATCTCCCCACTCTTGCACCTTCTTCACGTCTTTCCCTGAAAACTTGTCTTCATGTTCAGCAAAGGCCTCGGCAAAGCTCCCTCTCTGATGTCTCACATCAGAGGGATCCACTTCATAAAAGATTGGCAGAATAGTCCCCCTGTCTCCCATGCAAGAAACAATCTTGACAAGTTCTAGCAAGCACCAAGTGGAAGAAGCATAGTTTGGTGAAAGAACAACCACTGCAAACCTTGATTGTTCAATTGCAGCCAGGAGCCCCGAAGAAAGAGTTGTACCTCTTTCAAGCTCTGTGTCGTCCCTGAAAGTTGTGATTCCTCGACACTGCAGTTTGTCGTATAAATGGTCCGTGAAGTTCCTGCGGGTATCTGAACCCCTGAAACTCAAAAACACGTCGTATTTCCATTTCGAAGCTGAAGCAGAAGACGTGGAGGCTCTCATGTGGGAGCTCGACCTCATGGGAAAGTGGTTCACAACAATTGGACTCCAAAGTCAATCACTAAAAGTTATACACATCTCCACACCGATTATCACAAGAGAATAGGAAAAAGATGATAACAATGCGCTGGATAAAACAGAAATTGGACACTAAGACATCTAAATCATTGTTTATCAGACTAAAAATCCAAATGACTCAAGGAGTTTATGGATCAAGACATCAAGTACATGGTGGTTTTTGTTTTTGTTTTCTGTTTTTTTTTTTTTTTATTGGGTCCTTGACCAAAAGCCCCAAAATTAGCCAAAATTATCTTACTTACCCCAGCAAGAGATTTTTATTCCAGCATACACAATTTGACGTCAAAAGACCATTTTGTCCTCAACCCATTTAAAGATTTACAACCAAACGCCACACACTCTCTCTCCCCGATCACACTCCATCTCTCTCCTCTCTCTCTCTCTTCTCTTCTCTCGAGCCTGTCACGATCTCTGCCAGATCGTCGTCGGCGTGGTCGCCGGTCATCTGAAACTGTAACGTAATCCTTCCGTCGCCAGGCTCTTCGCCCAATCGGAAGCCCGTCCGGCTTCGATGCTCTGTCGAGACTCTCTCCGTCGCCAGGCTCTTCGCTCTGAATTTTGGGTCGGATATTGACCCACATCCTCATGGGCGGGCTGTTCCTCATGAAAGCCTTGAATTTGATTTGAGCGTTTTGTTGTCCGTGGTGATTGTTTTGATCGGAACCGGTTGGTCGGTTTTGTTGATAATTGTGATCCCTCTGCAAGTTCTGACCAATTTATTGGCTTCGGTTGTGAGTGATAAGACTAGGCCATTTGTTTGTTGATATCATATGCTGTACTCTGTTTTGGCTTCTTTTTATATTTTAGTATTGAATTTTGTGTGCTTTTTCAAAGGAACGTGTCATAGCTACCCTAGATGAAAATGATGCTGCCATTTGGCCTTTGAACTCATTCATCATGTTTACTGTTTAGAGTAACTGTTTTGCCTCATCCTTATTGGAAAAGATGGAATTGGATTTAGAAGGTCGCCTATGCTTTTGATTATACTGTTTTTCATTATCCTTTCTTTTATTTCTTATAAAATGAGGGCAGAAGGAATCAGAAGGAAAGAAAAAAGAAAGGAAAAAAAGATTATATTGGGGGGCAATAGACGTTTTGAATTAATGCAATCTCCTCTTTTTTTTTCTTTAATTAAATTTATATTTGTGTAATTTTAGAAAAATTAGTTCTCATTTCTGTAATCGAAACGTCTATTGGGGGGCAATAGACGTCTATTGGGAGGCAATAGACGTTTTAAAATTGATATAATTTTTTCATTTTTTTCTTTAATCAAAGTTTTATCTGTCTAATTTTAGGAAGATTAGTTCATATTCCGGCTACCGAAAGTTTTATTGGCGGGCAATAGACGTCTATTGGGGGGCAATACATGGCTGCTAGTCGTCTATTGGGTGCAAAAAAAACTTTCCGGTGAGATTTTCAGCAAATTCCGGTGGGCGGTAACAGGTGACCGGAATCCGGCGAAAGTTGACCGGATTCCGGCGACCGGTGACCGGACTCAGGCGAAAGTTGACCGGTTACCGAACTCCGGCGAAGTCTCCCATGGTTTCTCTCCCTTCCATTTTCTCTCTCTCTCTAAGTAACAAAGGGGTAAGGGTAAAATGGTATTAAAAAAAATTAAAAAACAAAAAAAAATCTTAATGGGGTATTAGGGAAGACCTCCTTAGAGTGTTTTGGGTAAGAGAGAATTAAAAAAACTTAATGGGGTAAGTGGGAAAAAAATCTCTAAAAATGGGTTAAATAGACAAAAACCCTTTTTTTTTTTTTTTGATCAAAAGGGTCAGAAACTCAGAATCCTCTAAATGATTCCAGCCTTGGAGGCCAAGTCTACTTTATGCCTAAACTTAGCCTCTGTAATCTCTTTGTAAATCTCTGTGTTTAATACTTTCCTAATTACCTGTATCTGATAAGTACAATTGATCCTCTCTGTGTGAGGTTTTCCACAAACTCTGTTCTCTTGTTATTCTTTCATAATTATGGTCAAGTCATACCTCTTGGGTGAAAGCTAGAACAAGCGGTGAGTTAACTTCTTGGCCAGTTGTCCGAGGCCATTGGACACCATCTCCTAGCTGGTTTATGCTCATATAATAGTTTCCTTGAACCTGGAAAAGAGTCTGCAATACAGGAGAATGAGATGACATAAAGTTTGGCAAAAATATTCTGTCCAATGCTTATGATAGAAAATTAGAAAGAAAATATAATTCCAAAGCTATTGGTGTACAACATTATACCGTTAGTCCTTGACATGTATTATTGTTGATGCACACTGTTTCATCAAGGGCTTCACCCACCCCTCTACAATCATTGTAGTCAGTAGACGCCTTGAGCTTATAACAGGAAGAATTAGATTGTGTATAAAGGAATTACTTGATCTGAAATGCTGATAAACAGCAAGTCAAAATCGAATTTATGTAGTTTCAGCTCTACCTGTCCATCTTGTATGCTGGATCCTCCAGTGGCACGATCAACCAAGACTGAGAACTCAGATTTGTTATCCCAAGTAAAGATTCCAAGATTTAGCTGAAAAGGAAGATAAATACCATCTAAAAGTAAATAAATAATAAAGAACGAAAGAATAGCTTGGAACATTCTCAGTCCATTGTAAGCTAGTTCTTGTATATGTGAGTTTGTGTATGTTACACACATAAAATCATGCTCATTAGTGTTTGAACCGGATCT
This sequence comes from Rosa lucieae, assembly GCA_024704745.1. Classification (NCBI taxonomy): domain Eukaryota; kingdom Viridiplantae; phylum Streptophyta; class Magnoliopsida; order Rosales; family Rosaceae; genus Rosa; species Rosa lucieae. Next base: position 9,918,935 of record CM045493.1, read on the forward strand.
CATTCACCAAATTAAAGCTTCTGTGATGGATCTGAATTACAGCTTTCCGCTTATTGTTGCATTGAATACTCGGTGACGGTAAATTCGTGTAGAAATGAATTGAATGCTTGTTATCTTGCTCTCTGGCTTATAGACACAAGCTTGTTTTACAGGAGTTGGATGATGAAGGCGTACTTGTCCATCTAGCACATCTAGATGAGGTAAAGGAAGAACATTTTACCTAACGAGTTGAATTCAAGACCTTAAGATTATGCAAAAACTCTAGAGTTCCTACTTATAATCCCCAATTAATTAAATTGATAATGTAGGTTCTTGCCTCACATAGCTAAGCAGCCTAAGCTGTAAAATAATATAGTTTGCATTCACTTCTTCCATGTATCACTGGATTACAGGGTTTAGATCTGACCATATGTATACCAAGGTTAACATGATGAATGTCATGTAATTTGGGATACAACTTAGAATCTTAGATAGAAGGAATTGGAATTTCAAGCATTTTTTTACTGGAATATATGAGCGCTTGTTCTCTGTCTCACTCTGTCTTTCTCTATCTCTGTTTTTCTCGTTCTCTATCTCTCTCTCTATCTCTGTCTCTGTCTCTGTCTCTGTCCCTGTCCCTGTCTCTGTCGCTGTCTGAAAGAAAATCCATTTCCATCGGCTTGGAATCACTTCCAACCAAGTTGTGTAAGGACTCAGATTCTAATGATGCAAATGTAGGATGCACTTTCTTCCATAGTTCTCCCACAATCACTTTGATAAGCTCTGTTTCATACCTATACATACGAAGAAGAAAACAATAATTCAGCGAGATTTAATGAACCTATACTATAATTTAAGATACAATACAGGACTGAAAAATAAAACCGATAGAAAATAGTCATCTAAGTTCTAGATAGAACAAACCAATTATAGCTAACTCAATCCCAAAGCACATCCCTTAATAATCTTCAAAACTTGTTATACACAGCATATACATTATGTGGGGTTCTACTTGATATCCCGATACATCAAGTAGACTTGATTTGGTATAGAGATAGACTAGTTCGATATAAAAGTAGAGTACTCTTATCCAAGGAGTTAGTCCTGCTAATCAAAGTAGTCTACAGTATATTGATATACCGGTAGACAAACCACAATAGGCACAGTAAGTCTGACTTGTCTTCCACCAAATAGCTAATATATCACAAATAAAGTACACGCATATATATATATATATATATATATATATATATAAGATTTAATGCCCCATTGATGATAATTAGTTACCTATAATTCAGGGAACTCCAGCCAGAGAGATTAGCCACTTTTGTCAAAGCATCTCTCCACTCTTGCACCTTGGTCAAGTCTTTCCCAAACTTCTTTTCATGTTTACCGAACGCTTCCGCAAAGCTCCCTCTTTGATGTCTTACATCGGAGGGAACCACTTCATAAAAGATTGGCAGAATTGTACCCCTCTGGCCCATGCACTGAACAATTTTCGCAAGTTCGAGCAAGCACCAAGTTGAAGAAGCATAGTTTGGGGAGAGAACAACCACTGCAAACCTTGATTGTTCAACTGCAGCCAGGAGCCCCGGAGAAATAGTTGCACCTATTTCAAGTTCAGGGTCGTCCCGAAAAGTTTTGATTCCTCGCAGCCGCAATTTGTCGTATAAATGATCTGTGAACTTCTTCCGAGTATCTTCGCCCCTGAAACTCAAAAACACGTCGTATTTCCATTGTGTGGATGACGATGAAGCAGACGTGGAGGCTCTCATTCTGTAGCTCGACGCCATTTGGATTTTGGAAACTGGTTCAAAACAATTATGGTTCCAAAGTCCAAAAGAAGTAAACACAAAAGTTATACCATCTCCACGTTATTGATACGAGGATATAAATAGAGAAAATGATGGAGGGATGAAAGAGTGCGTGAAGGATAAATTGGACAAAGTCCAAGGCTTTGACTCAGATGAAAGAGGAGAATAATGTACAGGGTGAAAAGTCGGAGGAAATTTTCAACGCCACTTTGAAGTGAGTGAATTTAATTATTAAGAAATTTCTTATTAAATTCACTCGCTTTGTCGAGATTTTGTCAAAAGAAAAAAAAAAACAAGAACTCTTCAACCTTCCCCGGAATCGGTGTCACCGGCCGGTCTTTCTCTCTCACAGCTTGTAGCATTTGGTCAAATGTTTAGGTTCCAAGTTTCCGGATAGTGTCAAATAACATGAACATGCCAAAAATGTACGTTCATTCGATTATTGTGAGACAATGATTCATCAAGTTATTTAGGAGATGCCAACAGTTGCAGACACATGTTCTCAGGCTCGGACCTTTAATTTCCTTATCGTCCGATGCCATTACCATCAGGAATTGTACTTGATTCATCTCCTTAAGATTATTGTTGCTTCTTGCTTTACAGAGGAATAAAAAAAAAAAAAGCATGACAGTGACTATGCCAAAACCTATATCCCCTTCAATTATCGATGCGACTGTCTCTTGTGTGTGTGAATGAATTCATTTGTACCTGATCAACTTAATATGTTGGCCTCAACATATATATGACATACTTATGGAATCATTGGTGCTTTATCGTGTTGAATATAACAAGATGCAAAATAGACTGCCTAAAATTTCAATAAGAAAGTACGTATCTCCATGGGTCCAAGCTCAACAACAAGAGTTGAACTATCGACAGCGCCGCCTCTTACTGGTGTAGGTTCTTCTCCTGTGGAACCCTCGACTTTCCACGTCATCTTCTTCATCGCTGACTTCTCTTGGTTTGCTGACAAGCTCACTTCTTTCAACTGCTTTATCTGAAGGTTCAAACACCAACAGAGTACGTAAACAATCACCAACAGAATGACCACTTGATCTTATAATCCTCATATCTGGAGTACGAAGTACATACCGTTTTTCCTGTTAGCATCTTCTTCAGTTCAACTTTTGCCAATGTAGAATATTGAGGAGCTTCAGCAGCCTAACCAAATGAATACAACATGAAAGAAATTCATGCAAAGTAGGAAGCAAAAGTTGTGTTAACAGTTGAGATCATAAGCATGGCACGTTAATAGTTGGCTCATTTCGATTACCTCATATAGATGTGCTAGACGGAGAAGTACACTTCCACCATCCAACTCCTGCAAAAGTAAGGTGTGTGAGAGACAGAACTCCAAGCACTTGATATATTCTACAGCGGTTTAATATACACGCACCTGAAGAGTAATCAAAGCAACATTGGGAGGCAAGCTGTAACTTGAATCCATGACAGACCCTTTTGTTAAATGAGATGCAGTCCAATTCTCCAAGTTCTGAACAGGTAATTAAATTATAAGAACAACTGTGATGATGCTTATTTGGCAGCCATCTGTAATCACGGTCAACTCATACCTCATGGGTGAAAGCTAGAAGAAGTGGCGAGTAAACTTCTTGTCCAGTTGTCCGACGCCATTGGGCACCATCTCCGAACTGGTTTATGCTCATATAATAGTTTCCTCGAACCTGGAAACAAAACAGGATAATGAGAAAACATAAAGTATGGCAAAAACATTCTGTGAAATGCTTATGATAGAAAGAAACTATATACAATTCCATGGCTGTTGTAACATTATACCGTTAGTCCTTGACATGTATTATTCTTGATGCACACTGTTTCATCAAGGGCTTCACCCACCCCTCTACCATCATCGACCAGTAGACGCCTTGAGTTTATAACAGGAAGAATTAGATTGTGAATAAAGGAATTACTTGATCTGAAATGCTGATAAAACAGCGAGTCAAAATCGAACCTATGTAGCATCATCTCTACTTGTCCGTCTTGAATGCTGGATCCTCCAGTGGCACGATCAACCAAGACTGAGAACTCAGATTTGTTATCCGAAGTAAAGATCCCAAGGTTTAGCTGAACAGGAAAATGACTACCATTAAGAGAAACACTAGAATAGGTTGGAACATCTTCAGTCCATTCTTAGCTAGTTCTAGTATATGTGTCTCTGTATGTTCATGCTCACTAGTACTGTTAAGAAAATTACTGGATAGTAGTTTCCCGCAACAGGTTGATTAACTGAAAGGTTCCAGTCTGCTCTATAATCTCGTACCTGCAAAACCATGATTTAAGCAAAGAATTTAAGAGTCCACAAGACATATCAATAATATATTAAAGTATTATTGTTGGTCCAAATCCTAGCGACCAAGTTTTCCGAACAATGGTTAACCAAAGACATTCATCATCTAAAATTTCCTGTAGAATACTTGTATTGGATGAGAAACTCATTATGGAGTTACCCTTTTAATGAAATCCCTCCCATTGGAATCGGTGTAAAACATCTTGTTAGTCTCCATGTTTGCTGTCATTCGTGTGATGACCTCTTTACCAACACCGTCGTCTGTAGGAATTGGACCAATCTTCAAAATAAAAATATGTTAGAGCTCAAGAATTAAGTCTAGGAAGATGAAAATTATTGATTCATTCAGTAAATAAAGCATTCACCAGCCTTATGAAACATGGACAGTTAGATTTCAAAATAAAGAAAGATAATTCTTTCATCTGATAAAAAATGAGAGGTATATAACTTACAGTATATTCAACTTCGGCATGCTCTTTGTCTCTGTAAACTCTAATGACCTAATAATAACACAAGCTTTCATTTAGTAAAAAGTGGTTGGTGACAGCATGAACCAATGGGATGAATCTATCATATCTAAAATTGTGATGTAGTACTCGCTTTATGTCCAGTTGTCCACAGTTTATAAAGTGAACATCAGATCCACTTCTGCATTGTTATTACCAAATGATGTTTCTAGTTTGTTGATGGATGTCAAAGCTCACACAAAAAATATAAATTAGTTGTTTAAGGATCTCAGATATCAAAAACACAGCCCACCCCAGAAAGTTATTTGATAATATGCCAAACCTGATAGATCCATGAACTGAATTCTTGGTGAATCTCATCGAATAATGGTCCACGAAAGACCTTCAAGGGTACCTGTAATACAAATAAAATATTTATAATTTTATAGTGACAACAGATGAGATACCAACACTTGTATATATTATTGTGTATTAACTTGATATTGTTAAATTGTTATGAAATGTTCCTGATGATCCAACCATGTGGGCAGAAACATAAGAAAGCTAAGGCACACTAAAACACCACAAATCACATATGAATAGATTTTGTTCAAAATCAGGAAACTTTAATATGATGCGAGTGATACGGTGAACAACAAATGAGAAGATGCAGGATAAAATAAAAATAAAGAAGAAAAATAAGAAGAAGAAGAAGAAGAAGAAAGATGCAAGCTCGAACTGAATACAAATATTATCTCTCAATTCTTATCTTATATATTCAAATTCCAAGTGATTTAAAGCTTGCAAAGTGCATGATATGCAAAAGAAGGCTTACAGATCTTGACACAATAGTTGGAGGGGCACCATTAGGCCGGAATATATATGCACCTGAAGCCTGATTCAGTGATCATAAAATTGCATATATTAGTTCATGAAGCACTTCATTGACTTGAATTACATGATTAAGTATCAAAATCCTAGCACAGAGATTGGAAACCTGGCCATTGGTGCTTGAACCATACCAGAGGTAGCTCTGCTGTATTGGTACATCAACCTGACAATATATATATGATGATTAAATAAAGTTGATGTAAACTTTCACCACACCATTTTGAAATAAAGAAGCAAATCCACCAATCTTTTATGCAGTTCATATATGTAAGCCCACGGTCAGTAAATATTGTACAGACTATGAACCTTGTGTAACAGAAAGGCCTTTTGTAGCACAAAGCAGAAAAGGAAAATGACAACCAAAAAAGAGCTTCTAAGCATGTACAGTATGTAAAGCAGAGTAGCAGACTAAGCAAACCTACAGTATGAGGAATATGAATGATTGTGTAGGCTACTTACTGTTTGAGAAATGTGAAAAAACTTACTCCTGTTTTAGAATTATACATCCGCTTGAGTTGTCCAGAAGCAGAAGAAAAGGACATCTTCAGATCTCCTGGTCCAATTTCAATGGTCTCATTCTGTGGACTGTCCTTCACAGAGAGAAGTCCAACTCTTCTTTTCCCTACAAAAAAGTTTGGAATACATATGTAAGGAGATCTATGAGTATAGCTGTCTTATGCTATTCTATAATAGCAGATCAGAACTTAAAAGCCCATTGTAATAAATCTGCACACTACAAGATAGATAGGCAACAAAAAGTATAAATAAATAAATAACAGGTCAGAGGACATCTTGAGAATTGCCAAGGCCGAGAAGGAGAGAGAAAAGGAATGCACATCTGATCTACCTTTGGTAGCTCCTCTAGAGATGAAGTATGTGTCCCAACCAAGTGGTGACACAGAGGCTTGAAAGATTAGCCAGTACTTGGGAATTTGTTTTGATGACTGTCCCAAGTAGGCTTCTGTATAAAATGTTCTTAGATTGCTTGTAACATTATCCACACTCACATATTGTGTCTCGAGGATGTTTCCAGAGGAATCTTGAACAACAAGATCATCATAATTAACCTGATTGAAATTTTCACTCTCAAACCACTTGAAAAGGAAACCAAAATGAAAATTCAGGAAACCTACACTGATAGCATAAACTTAATAGAAAACCATACTCACAGGTATCCTAACAATCTCAGTGCGATTCCATCCAAGAGGATTATACGCAACAACAACCTAAAAATAACAATTAGTTAGAATGAACGAAAAAAGAAGAAAGATCTTGCTGTTATTATCCATTTAGAGAGAGATAGAGAGTACCAAGCTCTTCCCTTCTGGAATATCTTCCTCTGTTGGAGGGCAGAAACTGATATTGAGTAGTCGACACTGATTAAGAAATAAAAGAGGTGGAAACTCAGCATAGATGAGGAGGATTGACTAGATTCTTAAAAGTTGGAACTTTAAAAAAATTGTTAGTATATCTAGAAAATTGGCACCAATTGATCCAATGTGCTACGACCACAATGAAGTGTCACCTGGCTAAAAGTAACTGCAGGGTCTTTACATTGATCTCCAGATATATTTGTAGTTAGGCACGACAGAGCAGAACTGACAACAGCTTCTGCCTAGAAAATGCCATTCTGTTATATACAGCCTACAAGGATAATAACAATGCCAGAGACAAAGGCAAAATCAGAAGGAACAAATTAGAGAGATAGTAATTCGCAACCTCAGTGACACCAATTGACAGGCGCTTTACATAGTCATTTGTTGTATGTTGTTTAGCAGTGCCAGTGGCAGCATCGTGGTGCTGTGCAATTCCTAAAGCATCTCCAAGGGAATAGGTACTTGAACCATTTGCTCTCTTTCCAACCAGAAATTCTAGTTCTCTTGCTGCCTTTGTACACAAATAGAAAATTACAGTTGACACTTAATACCAATACACAACTCAGTAGATGATAGGAAGAGTGGATCCTCTTCTTGCATTGGTGAAAACATGCCAAAGATGAAAACAGTATCCTTAAAGATATTTCCATGTCAAATGGTGATTACAATGTGAAAGCACATTGCGCTTAAAACTGACAGCATGCATTACAGAAATGAGGAAGAAGAATTTGAATCTATTTTATCTTGGCTATGAATGATTACTATATGCTAGAATGACATTGCCATACCAAATAATATCCGCTCAGTGATCGAATATATCTTTTCAAACCTGGGCGACTAGTAAAATAACCGGTCCAATAAGCATTTATTATATCTGCATACCTGTCATTGGCAAACAACGTATGCAATAAGTCAGTAAATACTGTTCAATAAAAGAGGCAAAGAAGAGACTGATACTCACGGAAAATAATCCTCAGTTTTTAATGGCCATGATTGATTTGCTGCATTTTTAGCATCAGTGTAGAGAGACGGTGTAGAATATAAGGCATTAACTCGGCCATCCTGAAAAATTAACTCAACGAAAGTCATGTATCAGCCTAAAATTTTTCCGAAGCTATCTAATAGCAGCTCATGTTAAACACATCAGCATTATTTATCTGAAAAAGGCCACAAATATTGACGATCTTGATGATTAAACCCCACCTTATTAACATAGTGAATTAACTTATCCATTTGTTTGAACCAAGATTCAGCATATTGGTACTGGAAATCATCTCCCATTGTCCACATCATGTGATTTCCCCTAGTCACATTTGCCTGTATATAGAGATCATTCAAGAATTGAGCCTTCACCATAAATTTTAAAACAGCAAACTGGAAGGAGCTTTATGAAACTCACAACTCCCTAGAAAAAAGATGACACTGGAAAGAAAAATCAAGCAGCAAAGAGCATACTTGGGTGATTGCAGCAGTAATAAAATCATTAACTCGCAGTTCAACATTGTAGTCAAAAATAAGCGGATTATCCTGCAATTTAGCATTTAACAGATCAGGACAATAGTAAAGTCAGCAAGAACATCTGTTTGATGGGAAGGTACTCTTTTGAAATGAAAAACCTGCACAGGGACAAAGTCATCAAAAACTTCAAAATGGAAACCATCTGGCGGACTATAGTGACGAGGAAAGGCATTGGCAAAAATCTGCAAAATATCCCAGACATTTGTGTAGTCAGCCACTCAGCCCTCAAATGTAGTCTTGGATAAAGAACAAATTAGTAGGATAACAAGATTTCTGCTCCGAACCTGAGATGAAGAACCAAAAGTTTTGGATCCACGCCATATAACTTCAAGAGACTTATCTCCCTTACGCTGTGCTCTGTCCTGATAATCAATCCTTGCAAAATGTACAGAATCGAATCCAAGCTGCAAGCAAATTGTATGAACCAAACTATTTCAATCTTTTTTACCAGTATCATACAATAGTACAATACAACAAATGTTAAATGAGTTATAACTAATCAATCATGATGGTTATGACTTATGACTTGAAATCAGAAATCTTATATGGAAGAGATATGTAGAAGGAAACTTCAGGTTAAACTTAGTAGTCAATCCTTACAAAATGTACAGAATCGAATTCAAGCTGCAAGCAAATTGTAAGAAACAAACTATTTCAATCTTTTAGGCAAACTATACAATACAACAAACAGGTTAAGTAATAACTAATCAATCATGATGGTTCTGTCTTGGAGATCAAATTCTTATATGAGAAGAGATATGCAAAAGGAAATTTCTGGTTAAACTTAGTAATTAATACTCTAAAGTAATTTAAGAGAAGCATGTATGACTCACAAAATCAACCTATATCAAAAGATGAAACATTGCTGATTGAATTTGAAAATTATGTACCTCAGCTCCAAGTAAGTAACCCTGCACAGCAGAGTGTCCGAACGGATCAATTTGCCACCCCGCTCGAGGTGTCTTGTTGAACTGCTGCTTTATAGCAAGGTGGCCTAGAGTTGTTTGGTCAATCATGTCTATGTAATGGACTGCAGCCTCATCATGCATGCACCAACCTCCATTTCTATACATTCACATAAAATGCTTATATCAGATTAAAAGTTCCAAATGCAAACACAACCATACAAGTCAAAAATACCAGTTGATTGCTATAGGAACATACACAAACTCTAACTGGCCAGCATCTACTAGTTTCCGCACTCGTTCTTGAACTTCCACACTCTGTGTTAACCACCATCTTTGGAAAAATGCCTAAAATTCATACCAAAATCAGTTTGACAACATAAAAAAAAACTTGACAGACTCTAACAAAATGTAATGCTAATTAGCATCCTACCATCTCAGCAAACACAAACTTCCTATTCGGATCACGAACCAACGATTCAACGACAGAATCCAACGTATTCTCAACACAAGCACCCTACCAAAATCAACACGTTTCATTTATTTATTACTAATTCAATCACATCAAAAGTATATATATGCTTATAAACTCGAGCAAGAATGAAAGACCTGAATGCTGTTATTTGATCCAACATAGTACTGATCAACAGTCTTCAACCAACCAACGTCATCATGGGAATGCGCTACCAAATGAACATTCAACTTCCCTTCCGCAACACCACTCCCGGTCTGATACTTCACAAAAACTCCATCAACACTCGCCACTCCCAACCAAATAACCACAATCACAAGCTCGAAAAACGCCGCGAGCTTTAGCATTTTCAAACACTAAATGATCAAAAACTGAAGCACCGGGCGTGGAATGCTCCGAGTTTATGGAAGAAGTGATGGAGAGACTTGTAACTTGTAAGCACCGCTGTGATGGGGAGTTTTGGGCAAAAGAGGACAAAAGGGGGACCTCGGTTTCCTCCTTTGGCCGGCTCAACTTTATGGAGATGGTTGAGGAGAGAGAAGGGACAGACAGTACGAGTCGCCATATGGGCCTCCATTTTGTGATCGAGTTGCTAGTGTCAAACGCTTAAAAGTCTCTTGTCTTTGAGCTGTATAGGAGATGGAAAACTTTTTTTATGGCGGAGTCTGGGACTCGGAGCCGTTTTTTAATTCTACGAGGCGGGTGATTCCAAACGCTGGGGTCCAAAACATTTACGTTTTACTACCAAGACACGTTTGTTTCATTGACTCGGGAAAATGCAGACGCAGGGTTGGGAAAATGGTTCCTCCTACATGAAGAAAATGAGTATATCCTTATGAGATCGACAACTAATTTGACAAAGTTTTACGATACAGTAATATATTGACACATCAAATAACTAGGTTCAATGTAGAGATAGACCCATTTCATGCATTAGTGCTCAATTTGGCTTAATCTCGAATTAGTCTACCTCTCTATCTAGCTAGCCTTGTTTACTACTTATGTACCGGTATATTAATATATTTATGTCGGTGCACTGAATCCTACTCTATTTGTAGTGAATGCTAAGATAGTGACCAATCATTAGACATACTGGTCTTGTTGGTCCGAACTAGATTCGAGAAAGGTGTTGTATACGTTATGGCGGTTAGCTAGATCGGAGAAGCAATATTAATATCCATAATCTCTTCATCATTGCAAGGAATTTGCGAGTGCAACGACTTCAGCCAGATTTTGCAGGGCAGAGTTAGCCCGGTTAGGTAGCTGCAACCATATCAAAACTAGCAGTAATGAAGATAAGATACGATCAAGTGGTGACTCAAAAATCCATAACCATAAGTATGACATGATGAAGGCTTCGAACGGCCAAAACAAAAACCACGACTCTGCAGTTCTCTATTAATTAGAGAGAAGCACTGGTTTTCAATAAAACAAAGTGTTTAATTTTTGTCTGAGAAGAATGCTTGATCCAGTCACAAATTGTGACACCATAAACTCCAAGCCAGTAATACAATATTTGGATAACGCTTATGAATATAAAAGCCAAGTAAATGACAGATTAGAGGAGTTGATTAAGGTAGAAAACATCTAAAATGACAGATTAAAGACATGATTAGTTAATAATAACATTGATGTATGTGCCAAAATTAGGAACCTATAGTGACCTATAGTGCTACTTTGATAATCGCAACATGTGCTTTATCACATGAGTAATAGATTCCTAACACCACACCTTTCTCCTTGTTTCATTCGTTGCTGATATCCCAACAAATCTGCATGCATATGTTTGGCTAGCCGCTTCTCCTTCCTCTATCTTTGAAATTATAAACCATTAGGGTCTTCATAATGACCAGCAGATTAAACAGTCATGTTTACAAAACCACACCACGAGATGTAATGCCCTTAACTATATTTCTTCCCTTAAAACTTGATGGATGGGGCGGCCAAAGTTTGATCCCTCGCCATCTTATCTCTCATCTATCTTGGCATTTTGATTAGTGACGCAGAAAGGATAATAATGACTACTAAAAATAAGAAAAATACAAATAATAAATGAAAGGGTGAAACCAAATACATATCAATGCAACTCTAAAAGTGACTGCGGCAATGAGAGTAACCATTGGAAAGTTTAGTAAAATGAGGACATGAATATCTGCACACTCAATGACTGAAATAATCACCATTAACAACAAGTAATAACATTAATTCCATGCAAAGGATACATTTCAATTTCAATGTTGCACAATTTTTTGCTATTACTGTCCGTTTATCTGAGGGACTCTCGAAGCAAATGATAAAGATCAATGTATTGGTGCTTAAACACAGCTTTCTGACCTGCCGAACAAACATTGATCCAAAACTCAATCTATAAGCTTAAAGGTCACAACCAGAGGAGACAGACAAGCACTAAAGACTGGAGATGGCTGCCGAATTGTAAAATCTTCCATCATAAGTTGGGAATGGACATGAACTGGGTGAATTCAGCAAATGAAACATTCAATTGAAAGACGGCTTCACCATCCTTCATTTCTCCTCATTTGGTGGCTTGTTCTCTTCATTCTTCTTTTGTTCAGGCTTTTAAAGAGAGAAAGAAAAAGAAAATTATATAATCAGAAAACTAACCGCAGGCATTATGATCAGCAACTACTAGACTACTGATATCACCAAAACTGTTTATCAGGTATGACTGCTATGTACGCATAATTGTTTAATCTAATACAAAGGCACGAGTAAATGGGGAAAAAACCTCATTTCATGAATCATGTCAGGGCATGGTTTTTTTCTAAACGTGGAAAGGGAGCCTGTGTAATTAGTCTCACAAGGTGTTGGTTGCAGCTTGCCCATGACTACAGTCAAGTGCAACTGATACTATTTGAAGTAGAAAACAACAAAAAATAACTATATTAACACTAGACTGCCCCATAACACACAAGAATTTAAGATATAACATGGAAAGAAAAGGAAAAAAAAAAAAAACATTGGAGGTATAAAACTATCGAGTATGTTGGTCGCAAAGTTATCCGTCATAGTAAATATCAAAAACAAAGTTATTCTGCCTCATTGGATTCCTTACACAAATTGATTAGCACCTTATTTCCATGTATGATTCATACAACTAGATGGGGCAGAAAAGCTTAAAATGATAGAACTCATATAATTAGGCCACAAATTCCACAAAAGCAAACCCACACAAAATTGAAAACAGATTAAAATGCTCTTAAATTACTGCATCATTAACATGATTTCTGTTTCTAGTTGCAGGGAAGGCCATTTCAAAATATTTTGGGTTGATTTTTAAAAACACAAAACATGTGGTGCACTCATTAACTAAGAAAATGTTCAACAGCACATCAAAAACCGAGTGGAGTAAGAAGTCAGCACCCACAAAAGGAGCACCATTTAAGAAAAATTTAAGTTAGATAACAAGGTAAGCCATGACCTAGATAAATCCAGTATATGCAATTTTCTTGTACTGTTAAACCCTGTTAAGTTTAATACTCACCTCTGACTGGTTTTGCATAGAAGCAAGCAAGTCTCTTACTGAAGGATCATTTGGGTCAACCCCTGGAAGCTGTAGAAACATTAAAAATAATATGTTATTGAAGGCTAGAGAAGTTATGCAGATTTTTTTATGGGAATGAGGGAAAAATGGAGGATGTGACAGATATACCGAGGCAAGGATAGAAGACACGAAAGACTGATCAGCCAATAATTTACTCATATCTTTATCGCTAGCAGAATCTTTTTCACCTTCCTGCACAGACATTTGAAGAGCTGCAAAAAAACAAATATCAGAAAGGAGACCGACTGCATAGTAAGGAAACAGTAACTTTGATATTGGTAATTTAGAATAATTGACTAGGGAGAATTCTAACTAAATCTGCAAACAAATGGAATCATCCATAACATGTGGTTCACAGGCAAATGGTAAGGCATGATTCACCGTGAGTAACCACCTGGACATGCTCACCAATGGCCACGGCTTTGAAGCTTCAGCAATAGCCTTAATCTTAATCCCAAAGCTACTCTAATAACCGTGAGAATGCGCCAGTAAACGAATGCAGTATTGCTCGTACAAAGTTGAGAACTCACCTAGAGCCAACTCGGGATCATCTGCAACTACCTCAGACATGTCAGTGTCTCGCATATCATGGCTGGAGGCAGGCTCATCCATCGACATCGCAAGGGCCTGCTGTAGCAGAGCGTTGTCATCATCCTGTTGCCAATTTAGAGTCAGCTTATTCTTCATGAAACAAAAACAATAGAAACAAGGGCATTTTAAGAACCCAAGAAAAAAATCAATAAGAACTCTTGAGTTCCACCATGTCAGGACAAGAGAACATGATACTTTTTTATTGTTTGACCCGCTTCATTCTCCCCACCCCACAATTCGTTAACAAATATAAAAGTGAGGCAAAACTAAGAAAGAAGCCCAAGAAGGAAATGACACCAACCATGAAATCAACACTCTTATTCTCAGCTTCAGAAGTTACAGCACTGGCACGCTCTGTCATAGTTGCATCTTGTGAGCTGGATTGTTCTTCCCCTCCTTTCTCCTGTTTGGAAGAATCCTCAGCAGCCTTTTTAGCAGCTGCTTCTTGTCTGGCCCTCTCCTCCTCCATTGATACTCTAAGAGCAAGGGCAAGTTCAGGATCCAGGTTTGGATCCACACCGAAATCAAAACCAGATACACCACCAGCTGCAGCAGCTGCTGCTGCTGCTGCAAAACCACTCCCACCTTCTCCATCTCCAGTGAAGATAGGTGTACTGCAAGAGAATGGAAAATTTTAATTCAAGCAAAGAAATTCCCAGGTCATTAAATCCTCATGAATACTAGTCTCACATACTAGGCTCTGAACTTCAAATATGACATAACCCCCTAGGTTAACAATCTTGTTTTTAGTTTATACAAATCCCAACTTTTGAACCAATTTAGCCATTACTAGGAGGTGATGCGGCACTCACATGGGAGTTAGGATTGGAACAATCGAAGACATGATTGTTAGTCTAAGGAGTATCACATTTACAGTTCAAGATGTTAGACCAGACAACTTAAAATCCAGCGCTATTATCCCAATCACTTATTCAGACATCAAAACAGAAAATGAGGAAACACATGAACACTGACCTTATGAGTACATCAGAAAGAGCACTTGGACCAGCCGGAACATGAACAATGTGGCTGGTGTCATTATTGTTCACAGCAGCAAGAAGTGCTTCTAGCTTCTCTGACTTTTCTTCATCTTCTTCACCAAAATTAATGATATCAAGGGCTACACTGTTCTTCTTTAACTTTCTTCCAATCATCTCCAAAGTCTTCTTTTCATGTTTAACAACACTGACAACAACACATAAGTCAAAATGGTAAGTATATAAGAACTGGCAAAATATAATGTGAAATCACAAGCATAACTTGGCATAACTAACCTTCCAGCAAAGACTATAATCCTTTGTTGCTGCTTCTTATTCTGGCGATGTTTGAGGGCCAATTGAGCCACCTGAATGCCAGCAGCCAGGTTCATCTCACCACCTATTTCTAAACCTATATTTTCAAAAAGGAGACAAAATATGAATTGATGCAATCCAGACAAAGAACAAGAGTAAAGTGTTGTACTTTCAGAAGTAGTAACAGAAAGAATCATATCCACCCCCAAAGTGCAACCTTTAATTAGTTTATTTAAGCTCATAATTTGCAAGAACTACACTTCCAAGGAAAATTGAGCTTGCTCGAGGCAAAAAAAAAAAAAACTAAATTAACAACAATATAACATTTCAAGGTCTTTTCGAACAAACCCTGCGTTTGCTCCTGTGTTATTAATCGAAAAAATATATATTTGTCTTTTGTGTGGTGTATGTGGTGGGGGTTAAAGCAAAAGACAGTAGAAGCACCTACCGTGCATGCACGCCAAAATCTTGCCAAGATCACTAGTAGGAGTTACCAAAACGCGAACACGTTTCCCTGCCATGGTGAGAACTCCTACTGTATTCTCCGGATTAGACTGCATAGAGAAAACCTTTCTGTTCAGTTGTTTGAATAGCTAACAAATGTAACCCTCATATGACCATATATCTATCTATAGAAACAACACCAACACCTCCTCTATCTCCTCCCTCATCGCACCCAGAACACAATACAGCAAATTACTAAACACTATAACCTAACACAAAGCACAAAAGCATACAATTCCAAAAGGACTCATAACCAAATATCGAAAAAGTTCTCCGGCAAGCTCAACCAGCTAAGTAAGAGGTGTACCTGGGTTTTAGCTCCACAAATCAGATTGACGGCGTCGGCCTGAGCTTGAAATCTCGAGGGAGCGTAGTCGCCGTTCCGCATCCACTCCGAATTATCAATGCAGATCATTGTCGCCTGTTCAAAACCACAAAAGGAACAATTTTGCACAGAAAGAATCAGACTTTCAGAACCCTAATTTCCCAGAATTGCGAACCAAAATAAAATAAAAAATAAATAAATAAATTTGGGGGGACTCTGAAATGGCGCAGCATTGAAAACGAGTGGAAGCGCAATTAGGGTTTTTGGGGAATCTGACCTCGAGCACCATGGTGGGAGATTGGGCAGGTCGGAGAAGAAAGATCGAGAGAGATTGAAACGCTTCGTGACGGGGAAGAAAGAAAAAGAAAAAGAAAAGAGAAGGAAATAGTGAGCCTTATATTTACTTTACTTGCAGAAGAGTTCTGCTGTAATGCTACTAATTGGGAATTTATCGGCTGCGGTGATGAACACGACTTCCCGAGAATTTGACCCAATTATTTGCTGCTGCCAAAGCCGTGGGTCGGTCTGGTCTGGCCCAGTACTTGGTTGGGCCTACGCCTGAATTTCAGTCTATTAAGAATGTCCTTTTTTTATTACAAAAATTAAATTTAAAAAATATATATGTACCGATTGAAAATTCTAATTTATAACTAGTAAGCCATCTCTTCAAAAAAAAAAAATTAATTGTTTGCAGGATAGTTCGGAGGATCTCAGTTTAGAAGGTCATATTATTGACGAAGCTAAGAGTTTAGTTCAATTTTTATCTATTTGTAGTAGCCATTATGTGAAACGTGATGGCAACAAAGGTTACTCACCGTTTGGCAAAAGAAGTCTTGAAAGTTAGTCAACCTTTACTTTGTATAGAGTTTGGCTCCATGAGTTAGTCAGTATAGATTTCCAGTGTGAAGTCTAGTGTGGTCAATTCTGTGTAAGAGCTTCCGTGTTGGAATGCTGTTGCAAATTATTGCCCCAAAACTTGTTGTAAGCAATTAATTATTAATAAAGTTCTTCTTAATAAATAAAAAAAAAGGGTAGAGACTCGTCTCCTCATCTAGCTGTGATGAAGTGTCCACATCAAGTTTATTCTCATGAAAAGAGTTGTTCACTTAAGGGACAGTTTTTAAGGCACTATGAGGGACAAGTAATTCTAACGGCTAAAAACAAATGTACAGTTTTAAGTTATTATAATTTTAGCTTTTAAATGTAATACATATGATTGAGATGCATTTGTTCCTCACAATCCCTTAAAACTTTTCCTTAGGTGAGAAAGACTGATGTTATTCATTGTTTAAATATGTTTCCACAAACCACAAAAGTTCCTCTTTTTTTTTTTTCCTCCACATACTGATGTAATTTTGAAAAATAAAACATATGTAATATGTGGGGGTTAGTGGTACCCTTTTCTTGGCTGAAGTTTACAACAAATGGTTTTAATGAGGCCGCAAGGTAGGTGTACTTGATGGGCAGTTTTCTCTGCTACTCCAAGCATGCTAATGTGAAGTGTTGCAGGTTCTTGAGGAAGATTAACTATTTACCCATTTTAACACTTGAAATGTTGTTACTGCAGAAACAACCTTATTATTAATTTGCCTATTAATCTAAATTTGTACGTGTTAGAACGCCTACATCTTCTCCTAAACTTCAACCATATGATTCTCCTACATTAACTACATAGGCTGTTTTGATTCTTGTGTATCAGTTTAGATCATAGCTGTAAATAAGATTTAATGGTAATATTGTAATCGTAGCAGCTAGCTGCACATATATGTGTATCCTTGCATATATCAATATATTGAACACTTACTTTCTACATGGTATCAATATATTGTAACCGTAGCAGCTAGCCGCAACTCAGAACCGATGGAACTGTAAAGTACCCTATCTCCAAAGCTCTTCTTTCTGTTATTGATGACTTGGAACCAGCTTGTTACACACAGGCTTCCAAAGATGCAAAATGGATAGCAGCCATGACTGAAGAAATTAATGCCTTGTTGAAAAACTGTACCTGGTCTCTCATTCCCTCCTCTCCTTCCCATCATGTCGTAGGCTGCAAATGGGTTTTTTGTATCAAGCGAAACTCTGATGGCTCCGTCGAACGATACAAGGCAAGGCTTGTGGCCAAAGGCTTTCATCAGCAACATGGCATCGATTATGGGGAAACTTACAATCCCGTAATCAAGCTAGCCACCGTCAAAACTGCCCTGTGTCTTGCTGTTTCTCGGGGTTAGCCTCTTCGCCAACTCGATGTCAAGAACGCTTTTCTCCATGGCTATCTCCAAGAAGATGTCTACATGTCTCAGCCATCTGGGTTCGTTGATCCTTCTCGGCCCTCCTATGTGTGCAAGCTTCATAAGGCACTCTATGGCTTAAAACAAGATCCACGTGCCTGGTTTCACCGTATGAGCTCTTTCCTTTTATTGGTTAGTTTTCGCATCAGTAAGGTCGACCCTTCTCTGTTCATATTTCATATTGGCCTGCACACCATATATTTCTTATTATATGTTGATGATATTGTGGTTATGGTTAGTCATGATCGGCTTCTACAAAGCTTCATTGATGCTTTGAGTCATGGATTTGATATCAAGGATCTAGGTCCCCTCCACTACTTTCTTGGTTTACAGGTCACTTCTCATTCCCATAGTATTCACCTCAATCAAGTCAAGTATGCACATGACATCCTTACTAAGCATGACCTGTTGCTAAGCCAACCCGTGAGCACACCTTTGTCTGCAAAGTCTCTTCTCAGTGCTGATGATGGGGTTTTACTTGATAACCCTACTGTGTTCCGCGAAATGGTTGGCTCCTTGCAGTATCTTGCCATTACTCACCCTGATATAGCCTTGGCAGTCAATTCCGTGTCTCAATTTATGAGCAAGCCCCGTGTTCCTCATCTTATAGCTGCCAAACGTATCATCCGCTACGTCAAAGGCACATTAGATCATGGTTTGTCTTTCAGCCTTCAGTGCCAACCTATTTGGATGCAGATTGGGCCGGCTGTCTAGACTCTCGTCGCTCCACCTCTGGCTACCTCATCTATCTTGGCAGCAACTTAATCTCCTGGTGCTCCAAGAAGCAGCCCACAATTGCTCACTGAAGTGCGGAATTTGAATATCGCTCCCTTGCTCATGCAAGTGCTGAATCCACCTCGTTAGCCTTCTTGCTATACGAACTTGGTGCTTATATTCAATTCTCTATCTCACTTTACTGTGACAACCTTAGTGCCTACATGGCATCTAACCCGGTTTTCCACGCCAGTACAAAACACATTGAGTTAGATTATCATTCTGTCTGGGAAAAGGTAGCACTTAGTAGCCATCGTGTTAGCTATATACCTTCGGTGGATCAACCTGCTGATCTTCTCATGAAACCACTCCATAAGCATCGTCATCTTCTTCTCTACACCAAACTTGTGTGTCCAAAACCGCCCAGTTTGAAGGGGGTGTTAGAACGACTACATCTTCTCCTAAACTTCAGCGATCTGATTCTTCTACATTAACTACATAGGCTGTTTTAATTCTTGTGTATCAGTTTAGATTATAGCTGTATCAGTTTAGATCATAGATGTAAATAGGATTTAATGGCAGCATTGTAACCATAGCAGCTAGCTGCATATATATGTGTATCCTTGCAGATATCAATATATTGAAAACTTACTTTCTACAATAAGTCTACACAAGCAGTTACTCTAGCCTCTAGTGATGCTCCACAAGGTGGTTGATTGAGACACAAGTCACCCTTTGATACTGTTATCATCCTCATGGTAGTCCTCTTCTTCATCTTCCTCATATTCTTCATAAACGTCAAAATCTTTCATCAAAGCAGAGAGTGTTTGCGTGCAGAGCTCAGACTCTGACTTCTCTTCGATCTCACTAACTTCACCTAGCTGCACATTGGACTTTAGATGTCGGGAGGATGTGTTTTGGACCCTGGAGGAGACTGAGCTCCCTTCCACGCTGTTCGAGGAAAAAGAACTACAAACTTTGCTAGAATCTGATGAGAATGCTAGTGTTGATGTTGATGATGAATTCTGGAGTCCAGTCTTATTAGATGAAGTACTTTGTCTCGCCTTCACTCTCCTTTTCCATCCAGATAGCAATTGTCTTACATTTTCGGAAACTACAGATTTCTTGAAGCTTGAACCCATTTGTGTGATGATAACATAGAGTGGGAATGTAATGAAGCTACACCAGAACTGGGAGACTACCCTGCAGTAATTGATCAATACCTCATGAAAATTATATCTTTGGTCATATTGAAACTTCATTGCTCGTGAAATAGGCAATAAATACCCAAATGTCAAGCGGATCACGAGGAAAGTATGATTGTCCATGAAACATGAAGGATGTTTAATTTCCCACTGGAAACAAAATGTAGAAACATGCATCATAAGCAACTGAAAGAGGATTCAGCTCTTTAATTAACTTAAATTATTTCCTTGTAACGAGTAATTAGGTTCATACCAGAGACCAGAGGAAAGTAGCCATCTCGAATGAATTCTGGAAAAACAAAAGCCAGTAAGAGATGAGGAAATGTTTGAAGACTTGTTTTCAAAAATGAAAAATGTATGTCACATTGTTACTGATTCACTTACCTGGAAGGATATCAGTTGTATTAGCCGTAAAAGAAGCCAGGGCCTCTTGAACCAAAAGAGATCATCCCTTAGTTTAAACTGGTGATTTTCCATATATGGACTTTCTTCCATGATTTCCACAGCCAATTTTACCACTATCTGATGCAGTTTAGTGCCGATAAGCAGGATCAACTGATATGAAATCAAGAAAGAATGTAAATAGAAATTAGTGTTAGTTTCAAAGATGAAGAACTTTGAGAAACTAATGAGATGGAACATGAATTAATGGCTTACAATGGCTGGAAGGAAGGAAAGCCAAAAGTAAATGTTGCTTCCTGAATGTCAGCAACACAGTTAATGCTGTAAGATTAAATTAACAACTAAAGATAGAAATAAAGTTTTCCCAATTACCATGAAAATCTAGAATGATGCAACATAAGGCGTATATCCAGAGAGGTATACTGCAAACGGAAACCATAAAATGAAATTATTCATTAATCATTAGCTGTTGAAATGTAAACAATCCGAAATTTGGATATGAAGTGTTAAAGAAAAGTACAATTTTCAAGTAGGAGTAAATAAGCAATACCTGATACCAACAATATCACGAAATTCTTCCTCCATGCTCCGGATCATATAATTATGGAAATCGTATGACAAAGGAAGCTGATGAGTCTACAATAAGGGAGGGAAAGACAGCAGAGTCAGCAGTGCAAAGAGTCCCATGATCTTTACTGCCACATCCTTTTGCACTGTGAGTTGACTAAATAAGTTGGAAACTAATAAGAACAGAAAGCAAGCTATATATGAATTTAGGATATGACATTTTATTTCAGTAGAAGTTCATTTAGCTAAAAAAACATACAGTGATGAATCCAAATCGCAAAGCCATATATGAAGGTCGGTTTATAGAACTCCAGAACTGGCGGCTGAAACAAAGCTGCAATTGCGGTAACAAAGGTGATGATAGTAGTTCAGATAGAATCATTACAGAAGATGAAGCAACTCTTTAAGAGGAAAAAGTACTAAAAAAGTGAAATTAACGTAAGCAACCAGATGTGAAAATAGGTTAGAAAATAATATATTTAGCTTCCATGAATCAATTGGGACTACAATTGTGACTAAATAATTGGTATCACTCGTAAAGATATTACAAGAACATGATTAAAGAGGCGTTTCTCAGTGAAGATGATGAAACAGAATACCATATATCGCACATAAACCAGGGAAACGTGCTAGATTCTGAGCACGATTATAGCTGAAAATATCAGGAGGATGTGAGAATACCAGCCAAACAAGATACTTGTGCTGGCTCCATGGATGAGATGCATGGTGAACTATGAATGTCGACAATCTTCTGATTCGCTTAGTTTCTTCGGTATCTAGATGCAAGGAAATCAAAATAATTATGGTCCATGTAATCAAAAAGCTGATTGACAATTCATGAAATGAAAACAATCAATTCTTCACCTTTAAAGGTTTGAATTGCCTTAGCTTTAGCTTCATTTTCCCATCTTCTCCAGCTATAAATCTGCAATGAACTAAAATACAGCACTTAGTTCTTGGTAAATTGGAACCCGGGACCTTTAGGAAAATTGATTGATGATGAGAAAAAAGAACCTTAATCATGGCCATGACAATGGCAAAGAAACTGTAAACAACGTGAGTCATGCCAAGCACGAATATTAATCGGTGAAGCTGTTCAAGACTTTCATAAGAAGCAAAGGACTCATGACCCTGACAACACATCAAAACATATGAAACTATCATAGCTGTATCAACAAAGTTCCCACATAAATAACAAACAGTCAAGAGTTATATCAGAAAAGCATGAACAAGTAAACTACCTTAGGACAATATTCATGAGACATAGTTTTCACTTCCACTCTAGAAACTGACTTGTTCAGATACTCCGGACTCGCAAAAAGTACATGTTGAATCACACTGATCTCTTGCTCCAAAGCACAAGGAAAGAACCGGCTGCTGAAGGCCCATGATGAAGATTTAACACAAATCTTGGCCACAAAAACAATCCAGTGACCCATCAACAATGACAGAAGCCCAAAAAGCATCAGCTCTGCTTCAACATTGATCAAATTAACTTCCAAAGATAAAAGTAAATGAAAAAACACTAAACATATGTCAAGTACCCAATTACAGACCTTCTTGGATCTTTCCCAAAGCAGCAAGTATAGATTTCTTCTTAGTCTTGTCCAACCACTAAATATAAAATGGACATATATTATACATATTAAAATTCAAGATCAATGAACAAACCCGAAACAAGAAGAAGGATTGACATCAAAGATTGTACCTTTCCAAAATGTTTCAAAGAGCAATGAAAGAAGAACCCAAGAGAAATCAAGACAGTGATCACAGTAGCCACAGTCCATGTGGGTGTTTCAGCCAAGGATCGACCTTCCCTCTCCTCCATTAGTTTCCTCAAACCCAGAAAGCCCCAAACAAACTTTCACCTTCTGGTTATTGTGCTGATATATCAGAACACCAACATCAATGAACAGGATGATACTCCGGGCTAGTTTCCCTGTAAGTCAGCGCTAGCCATTCTAGTCCATAAATGGCTGCTATATTGGTGGTGGGTTAGTGCCGTGCCTGGAAGCCTAGACCAAACCCATCAGAAAATTTAAGGAAACATGCATGGATGGTCTCACACTGTGTGGCCAAGGAAATGGGTCCCACTTGCTACTAACTGACAACGGCATGTTTTGGAGATTTGGTCTTGACCAGCACCATCGTATCTGGGGGAGTTTAGAACGTGTCTCTGTCTTTCATGTCGAACTTTTCTTGATGAAATGATCGAATATCATGAATTTGAACTTGATCTCATTCTAAGATTCTCTAATTGCCAAAAACAATTGTTAAAATAATGAAACTTTTTGTTTTTTGTTTTTGAGAGAAGTTAAAATAATGAAACTTGGTTGTGAGAGATCGCCAGTTGTCAGAGTGGCATGGTGGTTAGTTAGGGGTTGTTAGGGTATGCTAATAGTTGCTGTCTATGAAGTAATGAAACTGTTGTAACAAGTTTATTTATTATTTTAAATTTTAATCAGGTCAGTTCTAGAGGAATCATTCATGCAGTTTGTGCATCCTGCATGTAGATACGATTGTAAGAATCATTCATGCCGTGAATCATGTATAGAGAAATTATTATCATTACTATCGTTTTAGTTTTATTTACATGCGAGATTCAAATTACTGAAGGGTTTCTAAATTACCTTGGTAAAAGTAACTTAAGAATGAATAGTACTGATTCCATGAAAGGTTGTTGTTCAACAATCCACTCTGAACGGTCGTGATTAATGGACCTTAGCTTACAAATACTGATACAAGTCAAAATAGCCAGAAAGTGTGTATAGGTAACACAAGCACAACAATAGGCTACTTTCTTGTGAGTAATCGGTGACCAACTACTCACAACTAGTTTTGCAGATTACCTTGACTTACTATATCAAACCTTGTAGCTGACCAGATCACCAGATTGCTTGTTTGTTCTGGAAGGTGAGTTTATGAATGAAAGTGGCCAGAGGCCCAAACTTGTAGGTATACACCTACCCTTCAAACCCACTTGGAAGGTGAGTTTTTGTAATAACTAGTTAGTTAAAAAGTTAAAAGCACACATCAACTGGGCAGTAAACTTGAACTCTGTAGAAACGAGGAAAAACCATTTTATGCTGTAATATTATTTGGAAGTGAATAATGATATATTCATCTTAAGCTATCAAGGTACATATATACTTTGAATTCGAATCAAGATAAATATTAATCAGTAATATACAATTATACAAAGAAAAAGAGTAAATGATAAATAAAGTTGCTTGCTATGCAGCACACTAGAGCTCAGCTTCTGGCTTTTTCTGCTCAACATCTTCCGGCTTTTTTGGCTCCACAAGTTCTGGCTTTTTCTGCTCATCATCTTCTGGCTTTTTTAGCTCAACAATTTCTGGCTTTTTCTGATCTACATCTTCTGGCTTAACAACAGCAAAATGTTTCTCTGTCCAAGCCAAATAACCTCCTCCCATGTTGCTCAGATGCTTGTAACCCTGTCAATTCAATTTTCAAGCTTCTAAGAATTTGGAGAAAAAGAAATAACAAATATGAACATGGTACAACAGCAAGGCTGTTCTGTAAGATTCTCTAACTTCTGTTCAAGGACTTCAATATTCACCAAAGATTTACATTGGAATATATACTTACAACATTTTGAAGATCAGCAACTGCATATAGGGATCTAACCCCACTTTGACAACCCTGTTAAAAATGATATCACAGCAACACATCATCAGATAAAGCTTTGCCGGAAAGACTAGTACAAAACACATGAAAGTAGAAAGAACAAAACTTACCACAACAATATGATCTTCTTTGCTGCAAGCAGATGCAACCTCTTTCAAGAAATCAGGATTTTTCACTCTACCTAAAGGCAAAAATCACATGAAACTTCATTAATTTCAAGGTACATACAGCTCATAGAATTACTTAAAAGAGAAGGATAGAGATTCCAGCTACCTTCAGGGGTATTGAACATGTAAGGAATATTGTAAATCTTCTCTGCATCCACATACCCTCTCTTGAACTCCTCCACAGTCCTATCATAAATAGCATCAATTCAATCAAAACCCATTTTGTTTCCAAGCTCAATTTGAAGACTAAGCTTCCAAAAAGTTCATTAATCTAAGTAAAAGATCCCTTTGGCCTTTACCTAACATCCATATAGCCATAGCCAGACTTGATCAGATCCTTAGCTTCTTGAACATCAATAGTCACAACCTCATCCCCAGAGCTACAAAATAACACAAGCAATAAAGCAACAAACCCACAAGGGACTACCAACCAATAAACTCTCATATCAAACTTTGCAACAGCTTTTAAAATTTGACTGAGAAAAAGTCACCTTCCAATAGAACCCATGAAGAAGAATTGGTCTTTTATATGTGCAGCTTGGTTTCTATAATCTGGTAGCTGTTTGCCTTGGTTTTCCGGAAAAAACCAGCTGAGGATAGAAAACGTGGGCTGGGGATTCTTACTGAAGTTTATAGCGGGTCGTTTTCTATGGGGAAGATTGACTTGTGGATATGGAGCTAAACTAAACTACGTGCATTTCCAA
Source organism: Rosa lucieae (assembly GCA_024704745.1). Lineage (NCBI taxonomy): Eukaryota > Viridiplantae > Streptophyta > Magnoliopsida > Rosales > Rosaceae > Rosa > Rosa lucieae. Next base: position 9,944,610 of record CM045493.1, read on the forward strand.
TCATCTGGGGTCAGATGACTTCATCCCAACAAACAGAGGTGAGAGCCCACCTTTGATGGGTAACAAAACCAGAGTTTATAAAAATGATATTGGTCGAATCAGAATTGTTAATTTTGTTTATTGCTAGAGAAAAGAACACTAATTTGTTAATGCCCTGTGGATTCAAAGTTGGCTTGGGATTTAAGGCATCTACAATGTACTACCAGAACATTGGAGTGTCCACATTGATAATGTGAATTAAAGTGAAGGACCTGTGCTCTAGTGCACACTAACAATTCATATTCTATCTACTTGGGATGATTAAAATTGTAGAAAAAGGACAAGTCTTCCACCAGACCACGACATATATGAATTCTTGTCGCAAAGAAGTGAATTGTCACTAGCAATCTACTAATGGAGCATTCAATCTCAAAAATATAATCAAAATCTCATTTAGTGATCTTAAAGACAATCTCAATTTCACATAAGAATCTAAAAAATATGATACCGGAAACTTTGAATGGTGAACTGAATTGTCAATTGAGATGCCTTAATATTATTGCATCCCTACCCAAATTCACTGCCCACATAAACTCAATAAAAAATCGAAGCCCCATTTAGTGTATATTCCCTCATCATCATGATTACATTCGACTGCAATTATCTAGTGCAATCATCGATCTCTTACCTCATTGAGCGTATCCCATTGCTTTTGAAATGCCAATCAAACCTCGAATGTGCATAGGAACTCCATAGTAATGTCGAGACATCGACCATATCTGCCACACCAAATTCTTTATTGGTCGTTGTCTTCTCGCACTCAATGCAGCAACTAGACTCATATTAGGCAGAAGTCCTTTAACCCCACAATTATATATTGAATGGTCCAAAATGTGGATCTAAAAGAAACCAATTATTCAGACCCAAAAAAAAAAAAAAAACAAATTATTATGAACAAGTAAATTCAGAATTCTGTAAAAAGATGCAATTGTAAAAGGAGGGTTCTGAATTGAATTGGGGACGGACAAGAAGAAATATGAAAGGGGAGAACTGTTTGATTAATGAATAACTAGAAACTGCTCACACCCTCTGGGTGTGGAAAAGTAAGTGGGTTATCAGTTTAAAAATGGGTAGTTAATATATTTTTTTATTTCTTTAGTGTTTTGACGATTATGTCATGTAGAATGAAAATTGTGCTTTGTTTTTTAATATTTTAAGGGTATTTTAGTACATTTTTTTAGTTTTGGCTAACAAAGCCTGTTCTATTAATATTAGTATAGATTATGTGTGTGTATGAAACTAATAGGTCGGCTAATAACAAACCCTAAACCCTATCTTTATAGAACGCGCTCCGCGCGTGAAGGAGAGAAGGTAGAAAACCGAAGGTGAGTGTGCTCTCTCCCGGCCGAGCGCCGCTGGCTTCACCGCCGCTGCGTCTCGGTCCGGGAGAGGCGGGTGTTTTCTGAGTTGAGGGGGCTCTCAAGGCAGCGGCGCGGCTCTGGGAGGGTGACTGTGTCGGCGTCTCCGGTTTGGACGGATCGTCTTCGATCTGTCCTTCTCGGTTCGTGGGCAATGGAAGCGGAGGTGCAGCGTCGGAATCCGGAGTTCTGGCAGTGGGTTCCAATGTCGTCGTCCCTACTTCTCTGGGCTGGGATGGTCAGATCTGAATGTGGCGGTGCCGATCCCGTAGGGATCTGTCTCGGTCTCTGCTTTGGATCTGCTTATCGTCGTCAGAGTGGTGCGGGGTGTCTTGCTGCGTGTCAGGGTGGTGCTGCGGCGAAGGGATTCGACGTGTTGCTGTTTTGATGCGTGGTGACGGCGTGGTGGCTTTGGGGCTCGCCGGCAGTAGGAGGGGTTGCCTGACGTGCTGGCTCTCTGCTTGGGATGGTGGTCTTTGGGCTGGGCTTTTGTTCTTGGGCTCCTCCGGTTTTGTATGGTGTCATGGTGTTTAATTACTTCTTGTTTGTTTTCGGTGATTGTCTTACTAAGAATAAGTCCCTCCTCTTGTGAGTGAGGGTTTGGGTGTTTCTAGGTAGGGTCGCTGCTTTCTGGTTATCAACGTGATGGTGAATCACTCTTACACGTGGTCTGGCTGTTTTAGACACGGTGTCCGAACGGGTGGAAACAGTTCATCTTAGTGTTGATGGCAGGATTGCATCGATATAGTTAGGTTTGGTTAAGGGTTAAGTTTGGTTAGGGGTCGGGCCTTTTAGGCTTGTGTAAGTCACGTTGTTGACGGTCCCATAACTGTAGTTACATGGATGTGCAACCTGTATGGTTGTCTGGTTATTAATGGAATACTTTACTTTTCTCAAAAAAAAAAAAAAAAAGAAACTATGAATATATGTGTAGTTTGCCACATCATACATATTTCAGGTGCGGTCATTTTCCTCTTTTGGTTAGGAGAGAAAGGAAGGATTCCGATTTTATTTAACCTTCTATAGAAGTTTCAGTTTTCAATTTTCAATTTTCAATTCAACCTTGTACTATCAGATCAATAGCCAATTGGGAAGATAGAGGATTTCAGGGACTAGCAAATCCGCTGCATCACATCTCCACTATCTTCCCAACCGTCTATTATTTATTCATTTATTTTTAACCCTCGACTTTGAACATTTAACAATTTTTGTTGGACTTGATTATTAGTGCTTCAACTATGGTTTTGGCCCTTGTGGAAGCCACAACCAAATCCACTCATCCACTTCCTGATATGGTCATGGTATTTTCCATCAAAGTAGTGCCTATTGATGTAACAAAACCCTTGAACAACATGATTTATACCAAAGCTGACTAGACTGATCAGGTACATTTAGACTTGCATATACAACAGTGCCACACCTACTAATTCTAGTAGGTAATCCAATAAAATCAAGAGAGCTATTGGCAATGACAAGGGCATTCTGCTCTAATATACTCACTAATTTACAACAATATCTGAGCTAAATACATTCCAGGTCATAAAGCTTGCCTGACAAGAAATTCTTGCATACAATGGAGGCATAAACTGTTGTAATGCATTAATTTCGTCTTTGTTGGATGGACAGGTAACCTCTATATCCAAGTCACATAGAAGCAGTTTTGACCTAAACTTAGCCCGCACGAACTGTTACTGACATTTTACAACAATGTTGAGAAGTTATGATCCAGAACTCTTCACTTCACACAATAAAATACACTCCGGTGGAATTTAAATGGAATTCCACAATAAACAGGAGGAAACCTGAAAAGAAATAATAAATAAGGTTGGAGGTAACAATGCTGTTAACGACAGAACAAGGCTTACCAAGTGCCAACATCTTATTGTGCACAGAGGAGGGGGGGATTTAAACTTCAAGACAATTTACCTTGATATCTTGACATTCATAAATACATTCATGAATCATCCAACCAGGTCCTTCTCTTGATCTGCAAGAAGAAAATAGCCAAATTTCAGTAAAATAAGCAAAACAGGTACCGGCCAAAAGGAAACCACATCAGGTTCAATTTATCCTCAGATCTATAAACCAATAACAATCTGAATCAGTTCTGTGAAAAGCTAGGTTCAAGCCTGTGAATTTTCTTTTTAACATGAGATTTATCACATTCACACTGCATCGTGAAGTCAAGAAGATGTCACCTATATACGACAGCTGGAAACTATGGGTTGGTCATGAAGACCGATAAACAGAAACCTAGTCCCAATTGTCATCTAAGGCTCTCAAAAGTGTGTTTGATACATAATACCGTTCCCACCATAAACCTCAGAGATTCATTTTATAAAAATACTTAGTTGGTATGCTTAGTATAGTTATTAAGACAACAGCATAGTCAGAATACACAGCATAAAGAAGACTGAAGACTAAAATGAATAAATAAGTTGTTACAACGGGCAGCATCATGTACAGTTAATGTCTTGTCTAAGTGGTGATTAACCACGATTATCAAATCCTCATCTTTCCCATGCCTGGTTGGAAGACAGAGTACCAAGGATAGCTTGTAAAGACTCCAGGAGAATGGAACACCCGACACTTATCCCTTGAAAGCAAACCAACCTTGAAACTGGTATTCTATTACTCTAATGATGGGTATTGCAGATTGTCACTTCACTTCAGTTGCAAAGAGGCATTGTAAATTTTACCTCCTCAGCACAGAAAATAACTACTAAATTAGCCCCATACATCACAATCAAGAAAGGGACTGCAAGTACCAGAGTAGAGGTTGTCCCAGAGTCTTAATATTCAAAAAACTTAAACAAGACTCAACGGTGGAACACTAAATAATGAGGATGCACCCCACTCTCTTACCTCAGGATTCACAGATTTTGTTCTCATATCATGCTTGCACACGGGGCAGCATGTCCCCCATTTTGTCAGCCATGAGTCCACACAGCTTGAATGAAATTCTGCAAGTAATTCTCAAGTGATTAATGGAAATATTTAAACTTCGAATGACAAGGTAAGAAAGTATTGCTAACTTAAATGCATGTGTCGAGGTCAAAGCAAAGTACCTACTTAGATAACTAACTGTATTGTACTTCAAACCAACATTAGAACACTCAAACCAGTATATATATTTATACTTATTTGTATTCTTAAGTGGACGTGGGAGACTAACAGCTTCTTCATGTTCCCTTTCATTGACTGGACACAGTGCTTTAATATATTTTATGAGACCTCAAGTAAATCCACATGCCTACTATATGGACATTCAGCATATTACAATACCTCATGTTCTTCAACAATATTATTTATGAACTGTTTGAAGTCTATGCATATGAATTTATGACACATCACTGTGGCCTGTGATGTCATAGGACTTTCCTAACATGCAAAGCCAAATGAAGTCTAAATTGTAAAATGTTGTGGCTCGTTGGGACTGGCATTGCAACTTTGATGAAAATAGAAGGAATATTAACATGAGGGTAACATCTTAGAACTTACCGTGTTGACAGGGAAGAACTTTAAGAATTTCCCCATCTTTGTAATTCTCAAGGCAGATGGCGCAAGTTTCTTCACTGTGGCATTCACCCAAACGAGCAGAACTGAATGTGAAGCAAGGCAGAGCTTCCACCACCTTCCTATCCACACTTTTAGGAAGTTGGTTTCTTCCTTGTGAGTACAGCCAGTGTCTTGGAGCAAATATGGCTATTAATAATATACCCAATATGACAATGAATGAGATAAAAGATATAGCTAGCACAGTCCAGGCTGTTTCAGTTTGAAATGGAAAGATACAGCATTCCCCTTCCTCATCATAAGCATGATCCTTCAATAGTTCACCTGTTGCTTTTGAAACAAACACGGCATGAATTGTAGTATTCTCACCGTTTATCATCACTGCAAAATATAGACAGCAATTGTTATCAATCTATAGCAGCTAAAAGACTAAGACTAGCTAGACAGTTCAACAAACTATCATGATGCTCAAGGATATTTATGACTACATTAAAGGCAAAAGGTAACAGATACAACGGAGATTCCACCAAAATTTTCATATACACAAGGACTAAGAAAGTAAGAAGAACCCAACATATTCAAAACGAGCAAAGCAGTGAACCAAAATTCCAAGGCAAACAGTGACTCACTGTAAACTAAATCTTCTCCATCTCTATCATCATAAACAATTGCGGCACCAAAACCAGCATTTTGAGCATTCCGTACTTTATCCTTGAAGCACATTCCCCTCTAACTATCAAAGCAAACCTTGCTCTATCAGTTTCATTAGATCGGCGCCCATTCTGTAGAGGCGAACATGCATTCAAAGGGTCTGCGTTTACCAAAGCTCCACAAGCACCAGCTCTATCAACAGCAACAGCTATAAAAACAAAAAGAAACCAACAAAAATCAAAACCACAATTATGCATCCCGTATTTTGAGTAATTACCACCTGCATACATTCTAAACAAGGCTAGAATTCTTTTCATTTCATTTTGTTCAATTAAAAGAAAAATAAAACAGAAAGTTTTGAACTTTATTGAATCAAACACAAAAACTGAACTAAACTACAAGAAAATTTGGAAAAAAAGATTGAAAATTTACCAAACTTGGCAGGAAGGTCAGCGAAGGCCATAGACAATGGTCTGTAAACCACAGTTGCAGAGCTTAGTTCAACAAACACAATCACAGAGAATCCAAGTAAAGCTTGCCTCATCTTTCTCTTTCTCAGCTCCATTTACCTAAATCAAATAATAATAACAAAACAATAATTAGCACCAAATCAAGGTTTGAAAGATTGAAACTTTCAGCATGAAGAACAATAAAAAAATGAAAATCCAGTACCTCCTGCAGATTACTGGGTCGAATTTCTATGAAATTTAACGAATTGAGAATTCAGGTAAACCGGAAAACGAAAGCTGAAAATTGAAAAGCGGACATGTAATTGATAAAGTGAGGTTTGAGAGAACTCTGTTGAGACTGAAATAGTGAAATCCCAGCAGAGATGAGCTGAAATAGGCTCATAGTGCTTTAAGAACCCTCTATTCACCCACTAAACCACTATTAACTATTTTATACCTTCTTCTTCTTTTTTAATCTTAAACAGGTAAAGATTTGGTTTAAGATTTATTTTGGAGAATCTTTCCTCTTTGACGCACTATTTCTTTAACATGTCTTAAAAAGGTCCTGAAACTTCTTGTTATTTCATTTCTTGATAATCCTTATCCCTATATGAGTATTAGCCATTCCTAATACCATGCTCAATGAATGACCAAAGTCTCCATTTTGATTTTTGGATCCACACTTGCCCCAAATTCCAGCTGGAACAAGAGGATTAGGATTTAGGATAGTACAAAATCTGATTTGGGGAGTTGGTCTGCTGTAGACTTTTGTTAAGTTTACAAATAGGTGGCATGTGGATTCCATCACATTCAAATATGGGAATTTAATCTAAGGATGTTAACGAGTTTACTAAAGGAATATGCAAAGAAAAGTTGTTGTCATTATCTTATTAGTACACTCTCCTGATCTTTATTGAGTAAATGAGATGTGATGTTGTAATGTCGCTTTTACTTATTGAAAAAATTAATAATGATTAATGTGATGTTTCATTTTCAATCAAAGAAAGATTTAAATTTTGTAAATCAATCACGATACCATGATAATAATAAATTTTTATTCATTCTAATTTTATCGAATGTTCCTGAATAGGATAGATGTAGAGTGTAGACTTCTAATCTAACATGTAAATTTTGTTTCACTTGCAGATGAGCTAATACGTTATACGCCTAATCTTTTAGTTAAGAAATAAATTACAAACAATTAGAGGATCTTAAAGCAAATGAGGGCTCCAATTCGGGAAAAAAAAATTCCCCAAAAAAGTAAAAACGGCCACCGCGTACCGTTTTAACCGCGAGCCGCCAAATAAACCCAAAACCAAAACGGTACCGTCTAAGCTGGAGGTGCGAGTTCAATGGAAGAAGAAGCTTCAAACTCATCGGCGTTGCCGGAAGCATTCATCGATTTCCTGAAACACAACGGACTCGACCCTTCCATCTACACCGCCTGCCACTCCACCCCTCGTTACATAAGGTTCACTAGTCTCTCTCTGAAACTCATTCATTCCTCTACTGAGCAGTATCGATTTTGATGGGGTTTGATTGTTTTTGATTCACAGGCTGAAACCTGGTTGCGAAGCTCAAATTGAAGCAATTGAAGGTGAAATCAAGTGCAAGCTTGAGAGAGTGGAGTGGTTGCCGGCTTTTATTCTCTTCCCTCAGATGTTCAAATCGCTAATTCAAATGCGTACAGAGAAGGGAAGGTGAGTAAGAACTAAAAAAGTTTGATTGCTAGCAAGAAAAAAAGTAAATTTTGATTGAAAGATTGTGTCTTTGTGGTTGTTTTGGAGTTTCAGATATATGGAATCGATGCGGCGTCAGGAGCTGCTGTTTCAGCATTGGATATTTCAGCTGGAGATCATGTTCTTGATCTTTGCGCTGCGCCGGGTAAGTTGGTCTTTTATTCCTGATTGCTATTATCGCAATGCGGTTTGAATTGGGTTCGTTATTTGGTACAATGCAATGTTAAATATGTAGGTATAGTGTAAATTTATCAACTTTGTGTACTGATTTTCTGGTATTTAATGAGCTAATGGGACTGGATCTTGCTGGTATGGTGGACTAGTTATGTTATTTGATTTAGAAACATGAAGTATAAGTAGTCAAAAAATTGCAAAAGCGCTCATAGAACTTTAAAGGTTAAACTTTAACAAGGCCGGGAAAGTGAAAGCGAAGATGGTTACCAGTTTATAGTGTTTGGGAAACATCTTTAACAACCTTCATGTGGGAATATCTGATTCAGTTACTCTGATGACTTTCCCTTGCTGGAAAGTTGCTCACCTTGTTTTAATTTTTTGTCTATGTTTCAGGTGCTAAGCTTTGTTTGATATCAGACATTCTGGGTGATTCGGGTTCAGTAACTGGCATTGATGTTTCAAGACACCGACTAGCGGCTTGTAGGACGATGCTGCAGAAATATGCATTGGGCAATCGCTGCCGGCTCTTCGTTGCTGATGGGACTACTTTTTCCATCATTCCCATGAGAGTTCATGCCAATTCTAAATCATGTAGTTGATCTGAATCAAAAGCTTTATAATTGTCACTGTGAAATCCATGAGAATGCTGTTGCAAGCATCATGCTGTTTTTGATGTGTTATCATTCCATCTAGAACTATGCAGGTGAATCTGGACTAGAGGAAAATGTGACATTTAAGGAGTGGACATCTAGGAGACCATGGAAAGAAAGGAAAGAGGCAGCTAGGATAAGAAAAGGTGGTGCTGTGCTTTCAGGTCCAGAGCTCATCTATTATGGCTGCCAATCTGGTGTTGTTGGGCTAAAGAAAAGTGAACTGTACCGAACTTTTTGTGACACTGAGTTTTTGAGCTGTGGCTATGACAAGGTAAAACTGTGTTATCTGTTTGTCATTTCACATCTCTCTCTCTCTCTCTCTCTCTCTCTCTCTAACTAATAAAACCTTTTTACGTTTTGGTTATGTTACATCTGTGGTGTTTGTAATTGAACACTATTGCTAGGTTGGTTGTGTTTTACTAAGCTACTTAGAACTTGATTCAGGTCCTAGTTGATGCAGAGTGCACTCATGATGGATCAATTAAACATGTCCAAAAATTTGAACACTGGGGTTGGGACACTCTTCAACGCCGTGTATTGGATGCAGAGAGAGGTGATAGCCTCACTGCACTTCAGGTATGTGATCTATGCTTTTTTTATACTTATTTGTTGACTTTGCTCCTTTGCATATTGTCAGAGTTCCAATTGATGGAGGATAAAACATTTCAACTTCCTATTCTGATAAATTGTATAAGGTTAAAATCCCAGTCATAGTATTCCTTTTCACAACTGAGAAGCTATAGCAATATCCCTTAGAGTACTAAGAAGTTTAAAGGTTTGATAGTTGAACACCATATGGATTCTTATCATAGTCTGCTATGTGAAGAAGAAATGGGAGGAGAGCCATAAGCAGCTTGATGTGATAACTACCTATATGATTTTGCCTTAGTATAGAATTTTATGGCATAACCCTAACTTCATATCTGAATACTGCATCCATGCATGGTCCACTTTTGACTGGCATGAGCTCCTTATTAAACTGACTGTAACGTTTTCCCTTGGCTTGCAGTTAAAGCTCCTTACGAATGGTTTTAGATTGCTAAAAGCTGGGGGGCTGCTTGTTTATAGCACTTGCAGGTGCCTTCTTCTGTTCCTTTAGCTTTGAGTTACACAAAATTGCCTGTGTTTCTAATTCATTTTTCTATTGATTAGTTTGACAGTTGCTCAGAATGAAGATGTGGTAAAGCAGTTTCTTGAGGAAAACCCTTCTGCGGGTAAAGCCCTTTCTGCTATGTTGTAGTATTGTGGTTTCACGTTAGTTACAGTTATGAGTCCATATATGGTGGCAGTATTAAATGATCAAGTGTTAATTTACCTGTACTGGATAGTTTTGTGTCTACCAAAAAGAAAATTTGATTTCAGCTAATGAATGTTGCGATCTTGTATTTTCTCTCTTTTACTAATCTTTTTCATCAAATAAAGAAAATTGGGAAGTATGAAGTGTGGACTCAACTAAACCCTCAAGAAAGCCCATGGTGAGATGTTAACCACCGTGATGGCTTTGCTTGAGCATATGGTTTTGACTACTCTGCTCTACTTGAAGAGCTCTTGTATCTGTGCTATTTATTTACTTTGATACCTTCTTGTTCTGCAGAGTTGCAGGCGATAGATGCTGCTGAAAATTGGCCTTGCAAGAACGGGCAACTACCGAAAACCCTGCGCTTTGATCCTTTGACTTCAAACACTAGTGGACTGTTTGTTGCAAAGTTTACAAAATTGGCCATTCAATCAAAGTTTGCTAGACATCTTAATGCCCCTTTGCCTTTGGTGGATTAATTTTTGTAATGGCATATATTGTAGTTCATAACTTTCTTTTTTTCATAGCTAATGACCACAACTGAAATTGGAGGAATATAATTCCAGCAAAAGTTCCTCTCTTCTTTGGTCTTCTTTTCCATACAAGCATACAACTTACAAATGGCAGCTGTGAGGCTCACACTTTTCACTTAATCTTTTGCCCGCCAATTATGGTGTACCGCTCCATCATGAAAACTTAATTCCCGGCTATTGATTAGAGGCTGTGGCATGACTCCGTTTTCTCCAACTGGAATCAATTAACTGAAACCTCTTTAGACAGAAACGATGGTAAACCCAAGTATTATCCATTATTTACCACGTTCTCGGAAGTAAAGGAGATTTTTCACACCATAACTACAGCGTCCGCAGTCCGCACACAGCATGCATGTGCTGAAAAAAAAAAGCGCAAAACGTAAGTAGCCAGCCCTCTGAATCTGAAATCAGTGAAATGTATATCACCGGAAACCGGTCCAGATTCAAAGCCGACACTAGCAGCCAAAATTAATTTCAAATCATTGTTCAAACTTGAAACTAGCAACAAATCTTCGTCATCAGTGACACCTAAAATGAGCACACAATGCCAAACTGAACCGAGTCCCAATATTCAAAACGAATTTTCAACGACTCCAAAACCCCCATTAATTTTTGTACTCGAGCGATGAAAGCATCGTGCTTTCAGTCCAGAAACATCGGAGGAGATCGATGACTATTGCACCCCAAATCACATCCCCTCTTCGTAAGTCTTCAATCTTCATGAATCATGATCACTCGCTTTTTGTATATTTATATTTCCCTCCAAAAATTAATTAACGCATAATCCACAGTTCAGGACAAGAACAAGAACTATGCTTCGGCTTCATCTCCGGCGCCGGAGGAAAATTCCCCGATCGAGCAGGTCGCCCTCACCGTTCCGGTCACCGACGACCCTTCCCTCCCGGCCGTCACGTTCCGAACATGGACGCTCGGATCCCTCGCGTGTGTTCTGCTCTCCTTCCTCAACCAATTCTTCTGGTACCGGAGAGAGCCTCTCTCCCTGACCTCGATCTCCGCGCAGATCGCGGTGGTCCCGCTCGGCCACCTCATGGCCTCCGTCCTCACCGACCGGGTCTTCTTCCAGGGGCGGAAATGGGAATTCACCCTCAACCCGGGCCCGTTCAACGTCAAGGAGCACGTGCTCATCACGATCTTCGCCAACTCCGGCGCCGGCAACGTCTACGCGATCCACATAGTGAGCACCATCAAGCTCTTTTACAAGAAGAACATGTCGTTTTGGGTGGCGCTGCTCGTCGTTTTGACCACCCAGGTGTTGGGGTTCGGCTGGGCCGGGCTTTTCCGCCGGTACTTGGTCCAGCCCGCCGCCATGTGGTGGCCTCATAATCTCGTCCAGGTTTCGCTCTTCAGGTAACTTTCCGACACGTGTTGGTTCCTTATTTGGTACTGTAGATTCGGTCAATGTACCCCCGTTGACTGATTGGCCAAAAATTAATAGAACTTTACTGCTGCTGTTGCCAATGATGACCATATTTAGGGTAAGAACTAAGAAGTGCTGAAATGTCGATAGATATACTTTCAAAATTATAATAAAATTTTGGAAAAGAATCACTAAAATTATCAAAAATATGTTAAATTACTCTGATTTTGTAAATTTAGAAAATGCTATTGATATTTTTGTACCGTTTATGCAGGTTTCATTTTTATTTAAAAAGTTATTAGAAAATGTGATCCGAATAGTTTTACTTTTTATTTGGGGTCAGCAAATAGTTTTACTTTTTAATCGAGCAATAAATGTGGTATGAATAGTTTTATTCGAAACAAAGATGATTCGGGTCCTGAATTGTGTGCATGTTATGCATATGTTTGTGAACAGAGCATTGCATGAGAATGAGGAGAGGCCAAGAGGTGGATTGACAAGGAATCAGTTCTTCCTCATTGCTTTCACTTGCAGCTTTGCTTATTATGTTCTTCCGGGCTACTTATTCCCAATGTTATCTTCCCTTTCCTGGGTCTGCTGGATCTTCCCTGCTTCAGTTCTAGCCCATCAGCTAGGGTCAGGACTGCATGGTCTTGGGATCGGTGCTATTGGTCTCGATTGGTCCAGCATTTCCTCTTACCTTGGAAGCCCACTTGCCAGTCCATGGTTTGCTACTGCTAATGTTGCTGCTGGTTTTGCCCTTGTGATGTATGTCATTACTCCTGTGGCTTATTGGCTCAATGTGTATAAAGCAAAAACCTTCCCCATATTCTCGGATGGATTGTTCACGTCTACCGGCCAAAGCTACAACATTTCAGCTATAATAGACCCCAACTTCCGGCTTGACATTGATGCATACGAGCGAGAGGGTCCTCTCCATATCAGTACCTTTTTTGCTATCACCTATGGTGTCAATTTTGCTTGCCTTACTGCCACTGTTGTTCATGTTCTCCTCTTCAATGGGAGGTAATAAGCAACACTTTCTGGATGGTATATACTTAATGTGCAGTCAGATAGAGCTTATATACTGTTACTTACTTTGTGTAATAATGGTGCAGAGACATCTGGGAGCTAAGCAAGTCTGCCTTCCAAGAGAAGAAGACAGATGTGCACACAAAGCTCATGAGAAGATATAAGCAAGTCCCTGGATGGTGGTTCGTATGTATCCTTGTGGCTAACATAGCCGCGACCATATTTACATGCCATTATTACAACGACCAATTGCAATTGCAATGGTGGGGGGTCTTGCTTGCTTGTGGTCTAGCCTTGTTTTTCACTCTACCTGTTGGAGTCATTTATGCCACAACCAATCAGGTACGGATTCATGCTTATTTTACCTGTTCTTCGTTGTTGTATCCACTTCTAAGTTCTAACTGAAAATGTAATTAATGTAATCTAACAATAGTCCCTTGAATTTATAACTTAACATGCTTTAATCCCTATGGGAATGCCCTGAAGGTTACCACATTTGTTTAAATCTTGTGCCACATTCTTCTATCTAGTTTCGTTGCATTATTTCTATAACATCAACAATATTTCATCGGTGAACAGATGCCAACTTTGAATGTGATTACAGAGTACATAATTGGGTATCTGTATCCGGGATATCCAGCTGCTAACATATTATTCAAAGTATATGGACACATAAGCATGAAACAAGGAATCAATTTTCTCGAAGACTTCAAGCTTGGACACTACATGAAGATTGCTCCTCGAGCAATGTTCATGGCACAGGTTAGCTCCCCATATCTTCCTTTTCCCAAACATGACATTTTCATCAAGTTTTAGTCCACAGGTTGATGGACAACATTTTGTCTCATTTACTCAGGAATGATTTCTTATCAGGTAGTTGGTACTATCATAGCAGCACTTGTGCATTTGGGAACTGCATGGTGGCTTATGAGCACAATCCCTGACATATGCGACAGGGCGTTACTACCAGCAGAGAGCCCATGGACTTGCCCCGGTGACCATGTCTTCTACGATGCTTCTGTTATCTGGGGCCTTGTCGGGCCTCGCAGAATCTTTGGGGACCTTGGCTACTATTCGGCTATCAACTGGTTTTTCTTAGCTGGGGCTATAGCTCCTGCCCTTGTTTGGCTTGCACACAAGACCTTCCCAACCAAACAATGGATTAGACTTATTACAATGCCTGTGCTCTTAGGGACAGTAGTCAACATGCCTCCAGCTACTGCTGTGAATTTCACTAGCTGGATCCTCATTGGATTCGCCTCAGGCTTTGTTGCTTACAGGTACTACCGCGGCTGGTGGAGCCGTCATAACTATGTGCTATCTGGAGCTCTGGATGCTGGATTAGCCTTTATGGCGGTAATTTTGTACTTGTGTCTAGGGATGCAACATGTCCACTTCAAATGGTGGGGAAGTACGCCGGATGGTTGCCCGTTGGCTTCTTGCTCAACGGAGCCAGGTGTTCTGATTAAGGGCTGTCCATTGATATGAGAAAAGCTTCTCCAATTGCATTGTATTGGTTTCATAATTCTTTTGGTTAGAGTAGAACTGTATATAATTTGTGAAATAGCTCATTTGTATTCATAATGGTTAATATACTAAATAGTAAATACCATTCCCTTCACTTCTGCTCGTGCAACTTGAATCAAAGCAATTTTGCTTAATTGCTGATACTGAACTTCCATTGAAACGATTGCCTTGGTTTCTGTCAGACGTATCACCAGATAGGTAATTTGCTCTTCTTTTCTCAAGAATATTTCACCTACATAACTTCACAGATTATGACTGATAAAATTCAAATTCATCATGGTAAATTTAAGTTTAATGTTACGAGACATTGAAAAATTTAGGATTACATCTAATAAGTAAAAGAGTCGACTTGATAGACACAGAACGAGGCTGTAGCACTTGAACTAATTTTAACGAGTGTTACAGTCACAGCAAGAGTTCGAAATTTACCGGCTTCCTCCTTCAATCTCCATCTTTTTTCTTTATACAGAGTTTTGTTATGTTCTAGTCCTCATTTGCGTCCGAGGATTTTGATTTCTTGTTTATCCTCGTCAACTTGATGAAGATATATTGTGTTTTATGATTGATCAAGAAACCAACGTACTTGCCGTTATGATTTGATTTCAAACCAACTTGGAAGTTGGAAAAACCATTCACTGAATTGTGAAACCGTACATGTAGTAAACTATTTTAGAAAGAATGTTGCAGGTGGCATTCTGGCCTACTCTAGAACCGTGCATCTTTATCTTTTTATTTCTACTTTGTTTTTGAACCCTATACTGGTTTAGGTAGTGGTTTTGCTGAGCTTCTCAGATTATACAATTCTAGTTCTCAGTTGCTTCTGTGGATTTTGACTTCTTTGTTTATCCTCCGCTCTTGAAAACAGGGTACCATCATCAACTTGATCATGAATAGGACATTGCATTTGTTTTGCAGTCCATTTTGACAACATATAAAAATAGCTAATTAACATAGCCCACATCAGCATTCTTGCTGATGAAAAAAAATATATATATTTATACGATATTTACTGATCACATTGCATGTAGCTATATCAATGTCCAATAGTGTCCATAGCTATCTGCAAAACCGCTCATTGAATTGTGAAACCATGTACTAAACCAAATAGATTAGATTAAACATTAGTATGGCCAATAATACAACTCATTAATGAAGGCAAAACAAAACTTATAAATGACTTGGTCATGGCCAATAAGCACAACCACAAAGCTCGGACTTAAGCAAAACATATCTTTGTCTCCTGCAAAACTTTTTTCTTTGATTCCCTTTTAGTTATGTATCCTCTCCTATCTCCCAAATCTCCTGCAAAAAAATGGTTGGGATTTGTAACAGCCATCTGGGTTCAGGCAGTCAGTGGCAACAATTACACATTCTCGAACTATTCTCATGCTCTGAAGACCCTCATGGCGCTTACACAGCTTCAACTCAACAATTTATCTGTCGCCAAAGATATCGGCAAGGCCTTTGGGCTGCTCTCCGGCATGGCTTCAGATCGTTTGTCGACTTCTACAATTCTCATGATCGGATCACTTGAGGGTCTTATTGGATATGGAGTTCAATGGCTGGTTGTTAGTGAGAGAATCAGCCCTCTTCCATATTGGCAGGTATGTTGGATTTCCTATTGCTCTAACAATAATGCTGCTTAAAATTTCCATTAACAGACAGTGTGACATAATATGTGGACGGATTTGAACTTGAACAATAGATGAAATGTGCGACAACATATATAACATGTTAGATATCTAACAAGACAACGTACGTTATTCTTCATTTGAATATTTCATTTCTTTTTATGTGGCTGTAGATGTGCATATTTTTGTGCATGGGGGGCAACAGCACAACATGGATGAACACTGCAGTGCTAGTAACTTGCATGAGAAATTTCACAAAAAACCGAGGTCCAGTTTCAGGCATCTGCAAGGGTTATGTAGGATTAAGCACAGCAATCTTCACAGACTTGTGCACTTCTCTATTCTCCTCAAGCCCCTCCAAATTTCTTCTCATGCTTGCTATAGTCCCTGCCATTATCTGCATAGCGGCGTGCATATTCCTCCAAGAAACCCCACCCGCTTCGAGTCCATCAGAGGAAAAACAAGAAGCAGAGGTCCTCAACATCTTCAATATCCTCGCCATTGTTGTAGCCGTCTATCTTTTGACCTTTGACCTCACTGAACCACATGGTCATGTTCTATCTTTGGCATTTGCAATAGGACTAATTTTCTTGCTAGCTATGCCTTTGGGTGTGCCTTTGAACACTTTTCTTTGCACATCCAGATCTAATAGTTTTGATATAGAGCATAAAACACTTGAGGATCCCCTCGTTGTTCAAAAAGCACTTTTGGAAAAGTCTGAGGAATTAGCAGGAGTTAAGGTGGCAGATTTTGAAGAATCAAAGCAAAGACCATCGATTGGGGACGATCATAACATAGTCCAAATGCTACAAACATTTGATTTTTGGATACTGTTTGGGTCCTTTCTCTGTGGCACAGGCACTGCAATGTGTGTCATGAACAACATGGCGCAGATGGGGCTGGCACTCGGCTACTCAAAGGTATCCATTTTCATCTCACTTCTTAGCATTTGGGGCTTTTTCGGGCGCATAGTCTCCGGCCTGATCTCTGAATACTACATTGGGTACGTTCCCTAGCTCCATTCTTCAATATTCGAACCATATTTATTTAGTTTCGGTCAGATAAACTCTGAACTAACTCCGTGTTAATTATTTGTAAACAGGAAACATGCCATGCCTAGGCCTTTTTGGAATGCAATTGCTGAGATCCTAATGGCATTAGGATACCTAGCCATGGCTCTAGCCATGCCTGGATCTCTCTACATTGGCTCAATTTTTGTGGGTATGGGCTATGGGTTCCTTCTCACTATAACAGTCCCAGTGGCCTCAGAGCTATTTGGTCTCAAATACTATGGTCTTTTGTACAACATTCTGATCCTCAACCTTCCCTTGGGTTCTTTTCTCTTCTCCGGTTTACTTGCTGGTTATCTCTATGATGCTGAAGCTACAAAAACCAGTGAAGGGGGCAGCACTTGTGTTGGGTCACATTGTTACCGTCTTGTGAACTTGATCATGGCCCTTGCTTCTGTTTTGGGACTCGTACTGGATGTGTTGTTGGCCTTTAGAACAAAGAAAGTGTACACCAAGATTTACGAGAGCAAGAAATAGAAGAAGATCATGGGATTTGCAGTATCAGCAAGATACTAAGCAACTTTTTCATAGCAATCATATATTTGTGCATAAGTAATGTGTATTCCCTTTTGCAAATTCATATATTAATTTTGTGCATGGTTTCATCTTAATTTGTGTTGTATCATTGTATTAATTAACAGTTTTGTAATCTTTACATGTATAAATTGCCTGAATCGATGGACCATACGAATAATGTTACCTGGAATGAGGGTCGTTTCGATACGGATACTCGGTACGGGTACATGGTACGCTAGTGTCTATGATACGCGGTACGTTAGGATATCAAAATTATTGTATTTAATAATTTATGAAATTAGGGACACTAGGGCTTGTCCGGTAACGTTTTTAAAAATGATTTTTCAAAAACCGATTTTGAAAATAAAAACGAGAAAACAAGATTGGATTTCTGAGATCCTAAAATGTGTCCGGTAGCTTATTCTGAAAACAATTTTCAAAAACGAGAGAAGATTGCGACTAGAGATGAGAGAGACCTGAGAAGAAGATAGCGACGTGAGAATATGGAAGAAGAGAGCACATTCTTTTTTTTCTTTGTTTTGGAAAATATATCTCCGTGTTTTCTAAAATATGAGACTGAAAATGTGAAAACGTCTATTTGTCATTTTCCTGTTTTACGAGTAAAATAAAAAATTATTTTCAAAAATTATTTTCTGCATTTTTGAAAACAGACCAGCGAACGCCACCTAAGTTTTCCTAAAGAAAAAGAAAAGACTTGTTTGCATTATCCATCTATTCTTAACTGGATCTAGACATCTAGTGTGACAAAACCCTTAATCCTAGATAAATGGGCCGAGACTGCTAGTCATTTATTAAAAAACTTAACCTAAACAAATATGAGGTCTTCGTTTAGAACTCCACCGTTGCAGAGCCAGTAAAACAGAAAAGAAATTCTGCTGAACCGTACAGAAAAAGGAATGAATTGTGAAGGAGAATAAAGAGGTAACGTTGGGTTGTCGAGGACTAGACTACTAGAGGCTTCCCATCGCCTTGAAGAGGACGAAGAAAAGCAGATGCTGAGTTGCTGATATGATGCAGAAGGGAGAGATGGTTGATCCGGAACGCGGTTCGCAGCAAAAGTGGGCGATCCCGGTAACTCTAATACGATCTATATATCGTCTTTAATATACCAGAATAGTCTTTGGTTTGAATGAATCGTCCTTCAACTCTGGAAAGTTGCTGATGTTGATCGATTTCATTAGGGTTTAAAGCTGAAGTAACTGTCCCGTCTGTCCCCACATTACTAAACTCTATCTACCCCGTCTGTTCTCATTACTAAACCCTATCTACCCTTTACATGTATATATACCAAACCAAATTAACCTAGCTGCATCATCTCCTAGCCTTCATCTTCTTTTCTTATTCATCTTCCGGTGATTCATACAAAATCAAACGTAGCATAACATGGTTTTTTTTGTGTAATCGTGCTTTTGATCCTGGGAAAGCCTCGATGAATAGTTGTCTGTTTACTAAGTTAGATCACAAGTTATTAATTCCCACATTTTGCTGACGAGAGTGGTGGCTGTTGCGGCGGCTATTATGGGGAGGAACAGGGTGGAGCACTACCCAGATCTGTGCTTGTTGGGCTCTGATCAAACAGCCAAGTTCAATTTTCATGTTTTCCTCCAGAATTGCAGTCATCGGTGGAGCTGACGAAGTATCTTCTCTTCCTGAACCATTCCCCCCAAGGCCCCAACTAATCTCGGAAGCATGTGGTCAACTCAAATTTAGCTATTAGTCTCATAAATGAGAGCGATGAGACGCATGTGGAAATCGTTGTTTGTGGTTAGGCGTCTATCATTTTCTGCAGAGGATGAAACAACTGCTACTACTCCAAAACCAACTCGCAGCAGGAAGTTATGAGGAATTAAGTCAAGCAGATGTGTGAAATCCGAAATTTAAAGGTTCTGCAATTCGAGCTCTTGAAGTACTGCATAAGGAGGTAGCTGGGAGAAAGAAGAATTTCAAGAACATGAAGAAGATGGGGTTTTCCGGCATCAGGAAAATACAACCTTTTCATGGCAAGCACAAGTATTGTCACATATGTACCTCCTTTTGTATCATCATTCTTGGTTCAGACGAAAATGATTGTACAACTTTCAACACTTTGTAGTCTTCATATATGCATTGATCAGTTCATTATATGGATTACTTGTATGATTGTACCATTATGATGATGAATACGGAATACCTAATGGGTCTGGTAACTTTAAGTAATTGATAGAGAGATGAAACATTAGATAAGAAATTTTGCATGGTCATAACTCATAAGTAAATGATTTTTACCACTAAGATTACATAGCCGAAAAACGCAATTATAGTGACGATTTTCTTTACTATAAAATACTATATGGAAAACTTCAACTATCTGAACTCTCTAAGCATTTTGTTGTGCTAATTGGCCAATCTATAACATTGGCTCAGAAACAATAATAGTAATCTCCTTCTTACAATGATATGAAATTTCCATCATTCATTCATTTGCCTCACAAAATAAAAGTGACATTTTATTGGATTCATACACTATATAGCACTATTCTCACTCTCTACTTTGTTCATGTTGGCTCTTACCAATATAGCATCACAGCCGGAGTCCCAAAGTCAAGTGAACCTGTGCTCAGCTAATTTAGCCAGTAAACTGTAAACACTTGTAGCACCGCTTCTAGCACTTGTAGCCGAAACGACGCCGTATCCACTCAGAACAGTGTGAAACGATGGAAACCGGAGCCCCAGCCACGGCCAAACCCTCGTCTCTCGATGGAAAATTCTCCGTCAAGCCCTTCTTCGCAAACCAACCGGTCCCTTCCTCAACTCTCTCTCTCTCCCTCTTCCTCTTCAATCAAAAATTGAGCTTGAAATCTGATGCATTTGAATTCTGTGTACTGTAGCAGATGAGCAATCTGCAATTGGGGTTAAGCGAATCACGAGGAAGACGACTCAAGGCTTCAACTTGATACCCTCTAATCTCGTTGAAGACCACCCAACTAACTTAACCGACGCAACTGCCTGCTACACCATCCCCATTGACTCTGCTCCCAAGCTTTACCTCACGTGAGCTCAAAGATTCAATCTTTATTTCCCAAGCTGAAATCTTTATGTGTTAGTTGATACATTGTTTGAGTTTTAGCATTGTTAATGGTTTGATGGATTGGGTTCTGTGCAGTCAACGAGTAGTTGACCGTGCTGAGCTCAGTGACTTTGAGATCTGCAATCTGTACAATATTGACAATACCGGGCTTGTTTGTAAGTTTTATTGCTTTGGTGCAATTTGGCATTGCATTTGGTGTGTTCTTGGATTGTGAATGAGCTTTGCAATAATAGCGAGTTTGATTGAAGTTAGATTTTTTTTGTGTGGTGTTGAACAGGTCAGTGGCCATCAGAAGAGGCTCTTGCGTATTTTTGCTTGCGGAATGCAGACATGTTCAGGTTTATAAGCTCTATCTTCTGCATTGTTCTTTTGGTGTTTTGTCAAGATTGTGAGCTTTCTGTTTTGGTGGTTTGAGTGGTTTGGCGACCGCTTTCAGTGTACATTCTGCTTGTGAGTGATTTACTTTGTTTCGGTTTTGTGACTTGGTTTTAGGTCTAAGAGTGTGATTGAGCTTGGGGCAGGATATGGATTAGCTGGTCTAGTTATTGCAGCAGTTACAGAGGCATCGGAAGTTGTGATTTCTGACGGAAATCCCCAAGTAGTTGATTGTATCCTAATTTGATTGTGCTGCGAGTTGATAAAGATGGGCATTGTAGTTATACTCACACACACATTCACATTTATACACAAAATGAATATTTCTATGAAAACGCACAGCCACTTTAGATGGTAAATTACCTTTCCCGAGTGGGGCAGTGGCTTTCCTTGTGACTTTGATGCAGTTTAGTCTATCCCAAGCCTGCTTAAGGACAACTACAGGGAAGTGTCATGGGCAAGATTCTAAACTAGTTGAGAATTTGAAGTTAGATTTTATGGCATTTTAAGCAAGCATTGTCCTTCAAATCCATACCTGGTTTCTGATATTTTTCATTTGATGCACTATTGAAAATCGTTATAAATTGGTGCAAATTACTCCTGTATTGTCATATGAAAAGTCCTTCGACTTTTAAGTATAAAGTATTGACAATATAAGTGAAGTAGAAACTATCATACTAGGGATGATTCCTTAAGTCTTTTGCATTCACCTGTTAGCAGGTTATAACCAGACTGTGTTACATGTCCCGTTTGAGCCCATACAAGTGAGGCTTTGCTCAATTTTTAGTCTTTAGCCTAGGACTGACTTGGAGGGTTTCATGTGTACTATGGATGTGGTCTGTATTTGTATTCTGTCATGAAAGCAATGTACACTACAGATAGATACTTTTTTTCTTTTTCCTTCTTTCAAATTGATTCGAAAACATGTACTTGTTTATCTTGTTATGTTGATTTAGACCAGTTTATAAGTAACTGAATCATCACCTGTTATGTCCATATTCCTTAATTTTTAGATATTCAGCGCAATATTGATGCCAACTCAAAAGCATTTGGTGGTACAAGAGTGAAGTCTATGATGTTGCATTGGAATCAGAATGAAAAATCAAATATCTCTAGCACTTTTGATCTCATTGTTGCGAGTGACTGGTATGTTCTTCCATATTTCTGATTTCAACAAGGGTGCAATTATTCATTATGTTCTACCATTTCTTTAAAAAAAAGGGAGTCATTGGTCAATATAATGTGCCTTAGTTACCACAAATATGTGGGTTTTTCTTTCGTGTTGTAATTTATTTTCTACATAAAAAAAAAAAGTACTTTTCACTGCACAATGATCTTTTTTTTCTATCTGGAAGACATTAAATTTTGGTTTGGAGGCTGTGATGGTTGTCAAGCTGGGTCCAACTTTAGCTGTTTAGCTGCTTTAGCACATAACTTTACATCCTCAAATTTATCTGGTGATTCCTTTCTATATAAACACACACACACACACATTCAATTAATACTTTCATTGAGATTAGGAGGTGATTGGCTGATGGAAACTTGTTTGTGCATTGCAATTTTAC
Source organism: Rosa lucieae (assembly GCA_024704745.1). Classification (NCBI taxonomy): domain Eukaryota; kingdom Viridiplantae; phylum Streptophyta; class Magnoliopsida; order Rosales; family Rosaceae; genus Rosa; species Rosa lucieae. Next base: position 9,967,201 of record CM045493.1, read on the forward strand.
TGACCTGGCAACATCTAATCTCTTTGTTTTCTTCATTAACTATCAAGCTTCACTTGTACTAAGTACCTACATAATGCATGGCACACATAATTGCATATTAAACATGCCTTTAGGTCTCTATGAGTTATCTTCCTCTTCTTTTTATTGACGTGATATGCCATATGGACAGCACCTTTTTTAAGGAATTCCACAATGGACTTGCTCAAATTGTCAAATTCTTGTTGGAAAAAGTGCGGCCCGCTGAAGCTATATTCTTCAGTCCTAAAAGAGGAGACTCCTTAGACAAGTTCCTAGAGAAAATCAAAGAAAGTAATTTGTGCTTCAGCATAACAGAAAATTATGATACAGAAATTTGGAAGCGCCATAACCAGCTTATGAATGGTGATGGTTCCTGGCCCAGCTACGAAAAAGATCACTGCTATCCCTTATTGGTCAGGATTGCACTATAAATCTGATTCTTATTCCTTCATCTGCTGCACATACTTCAGGCAATATAGATTTCGGCTCTGTGGGATCAAATTTTGTTGGCTGACCTGTGTTGTAGCTTGTATTGAATGTACTAATTCATTTAGGGATATAGGAATTGCAATGTACAGACTAAACTGGTATTGTTGCCCTCAATTGGTGGATCCAAGTAAACTACATCTCGTTAAGTAGATCCTCCCTATCTTTGTAGTCTACCAATTGGAAATGAAAGAATGAAATCTTCTTTATTGGTTGATTTTGGATATGGTGGTTTCCTTTTTAAGCTAATCAAGCTATAGGTTTTGACAGATTTATGATTTGCCAATTATAATGAAAGAATGAGGTCCTGCTTTTGTTTGATATAATTTATTGGTGATTTCCTTTTTAACACGATCAAAGACATTAAAAGTTTGAAACTTATGCCTGAAGAATCCTCATCTTTATCTGAGCATCTAGTCAAACATTTTTCTTTAAAATAGAACCGTCCATGAATAATCTTCTCTTTTGATCAATTAAACTAACACATACCGGGAGTGGACATATCTTGTTTGCTTTGAGGTTTTATTTCACTGCAGGTTTACAGGACTGAACAAGCCTTTTCTGCAGAATGAAAAAGAAATACATGTCCTTGCTCGTGCTCATAGCTTTTATAAAGATGAGTCTGTCTCCTTGCACTCTTGCTATATTGTGGTTGGTTATAATTGTACTTGTTTATATGAAATTTTGGGTCATTAACCCGATGCAATGCATAGCTTTACCAAAAAAGAAGACATGGAGTGTGGATTGTAAAATGGGGAGTGTAGATTTCACTCCCTTTTTTTTTTGTTTTTTTTGTCATTTATAATTTTTTTGGTCAGTGCAGAACTCATTAAGAAAAAAAGATGCAGGAACTGAGTATATATTTCATGGTGGTATTTGATTGTTTTCGACGGGTATAGGTATATGACAAACAAGGGTGTCTTATAAATAAGATGGTGATTTTAAGTTCATAATATGTTGTTTTCAATTTGGCTGAGAAATAATACATATCTGAGTTCACTATGTCTTTAACTTCTTGCACAATCATGGCTTGTCTGTATAAACTGGACTTGCCTCTTCTCATGCTTAATTCTGTGCTCGTTCAGGTTTTTATCAAGGAAAATCGTATGAAAATATAGGTAACTGCAAAGAGATGTAAATTTTATCAACTGAGCATTATGCCTATAATTTTCGAAACGATTTATTTCTAAGCTATAGATTGTGAGGTTTCTATCTTCAGTCCTAGAACACTTGTGTTCACATCTACAAGGACTGATCTTCACAACCACGATGTGAGTTCGACCAAATGGTTTTTTATGTTTCTTTTTCCTTTTCTTGAGGTAATCATGTTATGTGCACATTTACACTTTCTACTGCTTCTTTACCAACTGAGAAGTGATGGTGAACTAATGTTCACTCAATTAACTTTGTGATTAGCTTGGTGACATATTGAAAAGATGGGTTAGGAGGCACCATTGAAATTGGATGGTAGTAGTCATAATCAATCATCATCTTATCTTCAAAGAAAAAGTTGGTTTGTTTCTGTCTTCGTGATGCTTGCTTTTGTGGTTCCTCCTTACAAGTTGGTGAAGAATCACCTCTATATGCATATACATACATACATACTATATCCATGGATTCTGTCAAACTCATAGGTTCCAAGTCATGGGGCGGCAATTCGGGTCATACTCGTTGCTTATCTTACTTACTATAACGATGTTTCAGGATATATCTTCTTACGGCCAAGAAAGAACCCTTCAGAACTGCAATGTATTTCTCTTCAGTTTAGGCTCCAGGCCGGGTGAGATGATTAACTTGGAGACCTTTACACGCATTTCTGATATCTGTCCTATCCGGCCATTCTACTAGTCTCTGCCACACATTCAACATTTCAAAAGTGATTGCGTAATTGGGTTGCATTTTGTGGATTACCTTTTTGCTTGTCATCATGTCAAACACATCATTTGACAAAACCCTAATTTCCTGTGTTGGGTGAAAAAAATCTACCAAGTATCTTCGCTTCATGAAAAAAATCTCTCGCTCAGTTGAATTTGATTCGGAGAACTTAGAGGCATGGGCGGATCCAAGTAGTAGCTTGGGCGGGCTGGAGCCCGTTCAAGTTTTTTAGGCTTAAAAAAAAAAATAGATGTATACTTTAATTGATGTGGGTTTAAATGTTTAATTGACGTGGGTAAGTGGGTTTAATTGATTTCAAAACTTATCAAGGTCGATCAAAGGGTCTTCTTTCTGCTGTGCAATTGTTGTGAGTTTAATTGATTTCAATACTTATCATTTTATCAATTGTTGTGCTATCTCAATATCTCGGCCAGGAGCTTGGCCTCATTCGAATGTCGAGTAATCAATTCAAGTTTATAGAGTTAATTTTGAAGATTGGGCTTGAGTTTATTTGCTACTATTTCGTCCTATCCATGGCTTTATATTCAGAACAAACTTTTGGGTTGAAAAAAAAAACTATATATGTGATGTATATTTTTTGTTTATATGTATGTTTGTTTAACGAAACCACCCGAACTCTCAAATTATCGAAGTTAAACTCCTCTCTAGTTCTTCCATTCTCTCCGTCTATCACAAATTCTCATTCTTCTTCTTCGCAAAAAGGCCTAAATTACGGACTAAATTCAATCTTAGTTCAAGTTCTCATCTCCCCACTCTTGCATTCGCACACCTGTGCATTATTGTACTAAAAAAAATTTGTGAGCTTCGCCCAAAGGGACACATAAATATGTAGCCCTCCTATTTTCAAATCCTATATCCGCCACTGCTTAGAGGAGAGCTTTTCTCTTTGTTTTTATTGGAGGAGGTTCAGACTCGTATCCCATGATCAAAGTGTCATAGTCATTTGTACTTTTAGTTCAAGTCATTCTTCTACTGACATTCTTTACGAGTAAATTTGGTAAAAATAGGTTCAACCGCGACCGTGAAGCTGTAACCAGTGGGAAGAAAAGCAAATTTTATTTCTAAACAAATGCTCTTATACATTAATTATAGAGGTATGTACTTGACAATCAATTAAGTATGTGGAATGTAGAAGTGGGTGGTGTACAAAATCACAATCCTAGATTCTGTGTATTTTCCTCAATGAGTAATAATAGGGCCACAAGGCAATACCCAGATCACCATCATGAAGTTGAATTGTTGCCTGTTGGTGCTTCGCTTTCTCTAGGTCTCTCAACTATGCCACTTAGTGGATCAGTTGGTACATGAGTGGCTACTAGCCTACTGCAATCGTAAAAATGAGAGAGCCAAGGAGACAACCAAAATCAGCACACTGTGGAAAGCAATTGAAGAATGGGCTTTAGTTGAGTCTCCGGTTGCCAAACTTGCTAGTAATGACGTGCCGCCTTCCGATTCCGACCCTGACCCGGCACCTGATATTTGTGGAGAAGAATTTGTTGCGGACTTTACACTGCACAAGCCAACACATTAACATATTCATCGTCAACATGTACATTATTAACCGTTCGACAACGTAATAGGATTTAGAAATTTTCCAAGTCTTTACTTACCTAGGAAGAAGTGAAGCACAAAATGTGATTGTATAATCCGCCCCGGTACATGTAAACGTACTCGAGGCATCATCATACGCGTAGCTATACGACTTGGGACAAGCCGACTTAAACACCTGCGAGTACATGGACGGCTTGCATGTGTCAGGTGAAGCATACGCGCCGTTACAACAATACTCCGGCGTCCCAAACGCGCCGCACGCGCTCTTACAGGCGTCGCCGTCGACGACCTTGAGCTCATTCGGACAACTCCGGTTGAGGTCCGACGCACACCCGGTGGTGGCGCACGTACCTGATCCCCCACTCCCCTCCACGATCATAGGCAAGTTATAACCATCAACCAGGCTGACGTCATAAAAATCCAGCGTGCCACCCGAGCCGGAGCCGAGCGTGAACTCGGCTAGGGTGGCAGGTGGAGCGGCTCCCGCTCCGTTGCACTCCAGTCCAGAACCGCAATCGGCCGTGGCACAGGAGCCAAGGCCGGATGCGTCGAAGTTGCAGCGGGTTCGGGCCCAGAAGCGGCCCGACCAGCCAGTTGGAGCTTGGAAGGTGCGGGAGCCGCCTTTGGTGAGCTCAAAGCCGGTGCTGTCCAGCTTAGGACTACCGGCGCTGGCTAGAATTCCTGGCCATACCGTGAAGTCACATTTGTTTACGAAGGTGAATGTAGCTCCTGATACCCCTGCAAACCAAAACCAAAAACAAAAACAGAGCAACATTAATATTTTGCGAGAAACCCGGTGAAAATTGATGGAAATGTTGAAGTCTTGTGTTTTTACCTTTGGTGATGATGAGAAAAATGAGGCTGAGGTAATAGGAAAATGGAGTTCGCATAAGCATTCTGTCTGGGTTTTTCTGGCACAAAAAAAAGGAGTGGGAGAAAAGGACGAGGAGGCTGAGGCCTAAGGAAGTAGTGGGAGAATCTTAATCATCAGCTGGGTGAGTCTATTTATAAGAAAAAGAATGCATAAACAAAGAGGGAGGTAGCAATGGGAGCTTTTTCTTTGCTGATGTTCTGGCCTCTACTACCTACCACTTAGATTTCAGGTTAGTGTTGTGAAATGACTAAAAGATGACTTTTTGTTGGGTAAAGGAGTCTTTTGCTCTGGAAATTCGTTGGAACTTGCTTCGGTGGCAGCTTATTATTGGCCCACTTTTTTTTTGTGACAGTTGTCTTTCCTTGCGAATTCAGTTAATGTGAGTTGTATACCTTTACTATGGTCTTCAATATATTACTGGGAAAATGACAAACAGAGTTAACAAACAAATCACTATGCTCTCTAATAAAGAAATGTGTAGAGTTTGTGATCAAATTAGTCTAGTAATATTTCTATTCAGAAGAATAGATGAGATCTCAATTCAAATACTATAGATTTTCTTAGAACTATGTATGGATAAATGACTTTCCCAAAACATTGGTTCGTAGATTATGTTAGGGATTACATGTCTATAACTATTATGCAATACAAAATTTTGGTATTATGACGTCTTCAATGTATTCTTTTTAAATAAATAATAATATGATAGTGGATTGAGCTCGATCTACTTACCTCTTTTTTAAAAAAAATTTATAAAAAAAAAACTAAAAACCACATTATGATTTAATTGAAGTTCTTGTGAATTTATCCACACTACAAGTAGTTTTGTTGGTTGGTTAATTGGTCACATTTTATTCATGAAATTGGTTGGATTGGTATTAAGTTGGATAAAGCAAAATAATTCGATATATTAGATCTAATGTACTTATTAGATCGAATAAGTACCTTGTGTCAGAATTAAGAAATTCTATGGCTTGAATCATTAGTAATATATATATTATTTATTATCTGTGTCTACTATTTCGGCAGAATACCGTCACCCATTGTTACTAAGAAATTGAAAAAAACCTCAGAAACGGAAAAAATGGGGGAAAGTGAGGAAGAAACACACTCGTATGAAGTTGTTTACGCTCATATGAAACACTCACGAAGTTGTTTACGATCACATGAAGCACTCATTACTCATATTATATGTAGTATGATCACAGAAAGCTCATCTATAATTAACATATTATTACAAACTTGATGGTACTCATTGAAATGTCATGTGGTATATCGAAACTTACTCGTCTTAATCATAACAAGTGTAAAGTTTCGTCTCAAAATGCCTTGAGATAATTTAGAGAAGAACTCATAACCACCTCCTAATCCTTCTGTACAATATGTATAATAAGATTTAGTAAAAAAAGAAAAGTGTAAACAAAAAAGACCTAAAGTAATATGCAAGGAATACTTTAGTTGTAGACCATGCAAAAGGGTGGGGGAGCCAGGTGGGAGCAAATTATTCGAGTCAAAGGGCATTTCGAGACACCCACGTGTCGTCCACTCATTCATATTTAGTGCGGTTTCATTTTGCTTAAAAGATTCTCCTCACTAATCTAAGATCACATGCATGCAGCAAATATTGCAAAATCTGAATCGCACAATGACTTTGTCTAAAGGACAGAGCTTGGTAGGGTGGTTGGTATTGGTAATTTGGTATACCGTTACTGCATGACCTCCAAAGCCAAGGTTGCCTCCAAATGGGAGGCAAATTACATGCTAGTCAATGTGGTAGGTGTGCTTTATATTTAGCTAGGCAGGTGCCATGGTTGGTTTCATGTACGAAGCCAAAATCTAGTTCGACCAAAAGCTTGCATGATAAGGAAACTATTATGGGACGAAATATGTTGAAGATTTCAAAGCATAACGTTATGTTATGGTGAAGTTTCAGTAGATTTTCACTAAAGCTCACAAATGCAAATCATTTTTATTCTAGATGAATCACATGTGAGTATGAAATTATTTAAGGTAAAAATCACAAATAGTACCTGAACTATACCTCAATTTTATCGATGATACCTGAACTTCAATTTTGATCATAACTAATACCCGAACTTTTCGATTTCATTTTAAATGGTACCTAGAGCCACCTTCGGTCACTATTCCGACTAAAAAGGGCATGTGAGGCGATCATAATGATGATCTTTGGTGATTTTAAGGGTTGAGATTATAGCGATGATCTTTTTGGTAATAGGCTTTCCTTGAACTTTTATTTTTATTTTTTAATTTTTTTTTTGGATTTGGCTTTTTTGGAGGGAATAGTGACCGAAAGTGGCTCTAGGTACCATTTAAAATGAAATCGAAAAGTTCGGGTACTGGTTGTGATCAAAATTTAAATTCAGGTACCATCGATAAAATAGAGAATAAATTCAGGTACCATTTGTGATAATAACTCAATTATTTAAAGAACCAGCTAATTAAGATACATGCATACGAAAAATTTGCATTCTACTAACTGAATCATGTAAGTTTCATAATAATTTGATTTCAACTATTTTTACGTGACATTAAATTGGTAATGAGTTAATGACAGTTTTAGGGAAAGGTTCAAATGAAAGTAAGCATGGGGAGCCGCTCACACACCAAGACTCCAACTTGCATTACTGTAAGGTTGTCGCCAAGGGCAGCATTAAAGAAATGCCTTGAACAAACTATATATGGTTGCATCCAATTAACTATGTAAGAATGAGTCTCTCGGTCTTAATCTTTCAACGGACTCTTTTTCCGTTGGAAAAGGAGTCTGAAAATGCCAATGATAGATGATAGATCATAGTGGAGTCGGTACGTAGATGCACAATATATAATGCTCTAGTACTCGAGTCAGGCACGGAACCAAGGGGTGCAGCCCACCCCATTTTTGAAAGAAATACATGCAAGGTATAGATTATAGAATAGTCTTAATATCCCCTAAAGGCTTTTCCCTCTCTCTCATCTCTAATTCATTTTCTCCGATTCTTCTCTTCTGTGATTCTTTTCTTAATTTTTTATTTCCTTGTGTATTTAGTCCTTTCAGGTTCATTTAAGATAGATTTCTCTATCTGACCAAAACAAAATAAATGAATTCTCCAATTAATTTTATCATTTTTTCAATTAAGAGTTTAGCATTATATGATCTAATTTAGATTTTCATCAACGAAATGTCATAAAACAGATTAGTGAATTTGTTTTTTCCTTCAAACACAGAACATAGTTTAATTCAGCCCACCTTCTTTTACAGTCCTGGTTCCGTCCCTGACTCGAGTCATATATAAATATATCTGAGAAGACAGACAAGGAAAACAATGGAGTCTACAATGACTGATGAGAGCCGCCCGGGGGCCTTCACTTCCTATTTCATGATTGATGACCCAATACCTTTTACCCAGATTTGCATGTCTATCAATCTCTAACTTTTTCTGTAACATCTGATATGAATACCTCATTAAAGAAGAAGAAGAACTGAAGAAGCAAAGTAACAAACTGGCATACCCACCAAGCTAGTCGACCAGGTGTCCAACATATCCACATGGCTGATCTGTGCCCACGTAATTGCAGAAGTGCAGAACCTTATTAAAAGGATTACACGTACGTAGCTACTGTATCTTTATACTTGAGTATTCTTCAGCTTTTCGATGTGGGACAACATTTCTAGCTAGCTTAGCTTAATTTGCAAGTGACAATGCGATGTTATATATATCTGGAAAAGGATAGTTAATCCTCTGGTTTAATTAAGTGATCGGACTCGACTCGACTTACATGCATGCAAAGGTTTTCAAACCTAAATCCTATAGTATGAAATATAGTGTGTGTATTTCTTTGAAAAAATAGAGCAAGTTGTCTCCCCGAGTTGCTTATCTGACTCTGAAATAATGGTTAAATATTGATAATACATGCAAAACGTCAAAGATGACGATGGTCAAAAAGTAAGAAATGAAATATGTGAAAATGAAGGTAGCATCAATTTTCATCAGCCATGCACCAAGGTAAAGACTAAAGACTTACCATCAACTACGTAGTTGTCCTTTCCTTGATAAAATTAAGGTTAAAGTAATCAACATTCTGTTATAATGTTCCAATTTGAGTTTGGTCTTTTATTTATAAATCTATCAATTTATTCAATGGAACAAATAAAAGTACATTGGATCTAGTTTTAACGACATCAACAAATAAAACTTTAACTACTCGATTTGTCGCTTAAGACTGTTAAACACAAGATTTCACAACTCGATCACCCTATTCTCTTCCTGTTATAATCGTCTAGGCCACTGTTGTTTTCGAACTCTCATATAGTGACATTTACTGAAACGAAAACGAAGTTTCTTTGAAGGTATTTATGATGACATTTACCTTCCATTTCATTGACATATTTTTAGGGTTCAAGTGATAGGTTATATGCCGTGTAAAGTACACCTCTCTGGATAAGATTTTCGACTTTTCTTCTTTTTCATCAGCAAACATCCCCTTCTTTTGTTTTTCCCAGTATTCCATTGTCGTTCTTTAGCAAAAGTGAAGTACGTCATTCCATCCCACCATTTCTAAAACATTCTTTCCGAAAAAGGTTTATGTAATCGGGAATCCCTTTGTTTTTCTCAGCCTTTATATCCCTATAGGCTAACAATGGTTTTTCCAAAGGAAAAAAAAGACGGTATTATCATTAATGGTGAAAAGGGAATTGAAAAGGGTCTCTAGCTCACAATAAAGTCGGCATTTTTAGCTAGACATGCAGACACGATAACGATGTTGAGAGGAATGAGATGCCTTGTATGAGATGCCTTTTGATACAAGGAAAGTAATATATAATTGTTAGGGGTCACAGGATCTCAAGGAAATGTGAAGGAGAAGTAAACAGTGAGGACGCAATTATAAGTGCTAAAGAGTTAGATAGCTCTAGTTTGGCTTATCAAGATATGGTTCTATATTCAAATCAAGTGCTTTCATGTCTGGTTTTCGAGCTTTGCCGATGTCAATCGACTATCATTGACAGTTCTCAGTCCGCAAAAGTATCAAAGGTTTCTTGATTAAGGAATTGTTGAAAATAAGAAGAGAAAAAGAGAACATTGATAACACGATCAGTATACTTTGGTCAATCAACGGATGGATCCATAAAATGTATATGTGCAAAAAGAGGACCATTTAGTTTTCATGGCACAAGTTGCGTGCATTAAGATGCATATGATAAGCTTTTCCAAAGCTAAACAATATATCAAGCATGTAATTACAATTTTGACGATCCAATTACCATGCATGAACAAATCTTTTTCACAATAGTTTTAATTTTAATTAGAGGAATATGGTACAACTCCATTAAGTGCTTAACCCAAAAATATGTTCAGGAAGGAAGTTCTTAATTAATAATATTATACTGAGTACATTCTTCCTTTCACAATCATTAACCCCGTTAAAAAGGTAGGTTATGCACAACATTATTATATATTATGGAGTGAAATTCATACTCTCCATTTTATAATCCACACTCCATGTTTCTTTTTATAGTATATAAGTATCACGTGTTTACAATCCACACTACAAAATGACAAAACTTAAGACACTTAAAAAAGAAATATGAAATGTGGATTGTAATATAGGGAGTGTAGATTTCACTCCTGAATCTATATGTTCAATGATATCCTAACTTTGTTGTCGTAAATATACTAAATATGGCAGAATATAAGAATATTATATTAGCAACTTGTAGACGTTGTTGCCAACTGACATTTGATTATTTATAATATATTTTTCTTCAACAAAATATTTATACAAATCATGAATCCAGATCTCATTCTTCCAATAAAATAAAGGGAAAAAGAAGTGAACAGTACTCAACGTTCATTTCATTAGTAACTTCGGTACCTCAATTTTAAAAAATGTCACATTGGTACCTGATGTTCACACCCCGACCCAACATAAGTACCTGGAGCCGTTAACTCCGTTATGGTGGCTGTCAGTCGACATATTTTAAAGGGTAGTTTTGTCCCTTCACTCAATCTCTTCTTCTTCCTTCTAACTCTCCCTGTTTCTCGTCTTCAAAGTTCAAACTCATCTTTACTTCTAAAGCTCTCATGCTTCAAATTTCAGTTTCTCCGACTCTCAATTCTCAATTGAGTCGATTTTGAGAATCCAAAAGCTGTAGCAAGGCTTTGCTCAGAATCCCAGCCCAAATTTTATATAAATTACCTTAATCTCTCACTTTTCTTAATTAGCTTTTGTTCTTGACAAAGAGCCCCTTTGCCCCGTTCCATGGTTACTACTCCTAGTAGTAGGTAGTCTCTCTCTCTCTCTCTCTCTTCTCGATCACACCGCTGATCATGTGAAATTCGGCAACCGTTGATCCTGATGCAATTGGGTTCTTTGTGAAGAATCTTAGAGGTGCAAAGAACTAAGGAATTGAAAACCCGGACGGGAAGAACCTCCGGGAATTGGGTTGGTGTTAGATTTCTTTAGACCAATCGAAGAAGAACATGAGGTTCTGGACCCATTCCAGGCTAAGCTCGCTATCGGGGGGCCATTTGATTGCGATTTCTAGCTCTGGCAGTGACGACGATGAGCCCAAGATCGCTCCTTCTGCAACTTTCGGGAACTCTTTTGGAGATAAAGATTGTTCTTGGGATGGGGGTAGTGGAGTATTATAGTGAGATGGGTCAAATTCAGATTCAGGAGGAATAAGAGTAGCAATTTCGATATCACAGTTGCATGACATGTGTAATGCCCCAAACTGCACCTCACCAGCTTAAGCACATCACAGTGTCGCGAGTCTCTAAAACATAAATTGAATGCTCGATTTAAGTCTTAGAAATCCGCTAGGCATTTTGTTTAGTAAATTTTTCGTAAACGCACAACGGAGCTTGAAAATAATTTTGAGGTGAAATTCTTTAATTCACTAAATCAATTTGTTCATCTAGAACTTGAGATGAATGTTCACCCAAAGATAACGAACTTCAAGGAACAAGAGTTCAACTAGATTTGACACCAGGCTAGTTTCCAACAGTTCCAGAACATAAAATTTGAGAAATAGAATATAAAATAAAGTCCAGAAGTTGGTTTACCGAACTTGTTCCGCACACCCAACTCCGTCTGCTATTGTCTCATCACCAGTGTATAGTACCTGCATCACTGTTGTAGCGGTGAGCTTTTGTCATCGCTACTCAACATGAACTCTACCTCGACTAGATTTAAAACCACTAAATAATTGAATTTTTGAGCTGCCCAGTATGAAAAGTACATGCTTAAACCAAATATTTCATGGAACGACAAACTTTTTAAAACTGCATTTTGACCTGAAAATTGATGCAAGTTACTCAAATAAACATGCGGCTGAATCTTACTTGATGGCCGATCCTGTGGACCCACTACACGACCTTACCTCAATTAATTTGTAAACCAGGTAGGCGTAGCGAGAATGTCCGCTACCTAGCTACATACACGGAACCAAGTCATCATGGTGATCGCTCACTGTCCGACCGATGTAGCCAACGCTCCAGAGGTTAAGGGAATCGAACCCAAGGAAGTCAGTGTCACCATTCGCTCTCAAGCCATCAACATTTCTCATGCAGTTTGGTTAGTATGTTTCGCATTTTAACTGAAACAAGCCACACAACTTAACAAGCATCATATTAAAACAACTTAACGAAATAAAATCACACATCAAAGAGAGTCCCGAATCCTCTACCTGGATTTCGATGCTTTCTCTCACGTACTCTGAGTGTCGTGAACCTTCCGTTTCTGAGGTAACTGGAGTCCTAAGTTCTGACATTTCGATCTTTAATAACCTATTGAACAATTCTTAAAATCTTGACAATTAACAAATCGCCCAACCAACTTTTCTTGGTTTGACCAGGAGTTGACCAAGGGTTGACTAACGTTTCCTTGTTTGACCAGGAGTTGACCAATCGCGACAAGTACGATTATTATCCAGATTACAGAACATTTTATTTGGAATTAAGATATCAACCAATTACGACTATGTGGATTAATTCAAATATTTGACCACTTTCCATTTCAAATTTCGTCGCATAGTAATTTGATAGAATTACTATGGACACCCAACACAATTCCTATTTCACACAAGGTGTGCCCAAACTACTAAGGACACCGAGAACCATAACTTGATCTCTTTTCAAACATTCACAACCAATAATAATTCCATCAACAATTTCAAATCTTTCTCAATTCGGTATTACATTCAAACTCTCACTTAAGAGAGCAGGTAGACTAAATCAAATGCCCTCATTAAAACCTTTCATTCAATAACCAATTTCACTGCAAACTATGACAGTCCAATTCACCATCCTTAACAAAATTCTTATTCACAGTATACATGCAAACATGGCAACCAATCCCAGTCCACCATTGCAACATCACCAACAAATATATTAATTCATCCAAACTGACTCCCTAATTCAAGCATAAAATCCAAACACCAAGAATAAGACAACTTTAACAAAATCAAACTCATAACCAGTCCATTTCGATTTCACCACAATACCACAATTCATTCCAACTATCAAAAAGTACCAAAGAGCAGTTGTTAGCATTAAAGCCACCCTCAAGTGCAAGAGGTACAAGTTATAGAATAGGGGATTAAGTAAGGATGTCGAACCCACGAGGATTGGTAAATCCTTTCCTAGCTAGGGAAAACCTAAGGAAAAACTAGAAGAATATGCAAATGTACAATCACAAACAAAGGCTCACAAGTGAACCAAAGTTCATGGTGAGTGTGTGCAAGATAGTGTGTAGAGATTTGATTTTGATTTTGAGATTGGTTTCTATTCAAATTGAAACAATGAAAGCAAGTAATATAAACTAACCTAAACAAAACAAGTTGTTATCAAATGGATGGGAGTTAGGGCATTGGGTTTCACCTTTTGCCTCCCTTGCAAGCATTAAAGCAATTGAATATGAATGATGGAAAGCTAATTGTCCAACTACCCTCTTAGCATCCGGATAGGACTACTAAGGCTTAAACCCCTTTCATTTTATTAACTCTAACCGGATAAGTCTAGAGCTAACTACCTAGAGACAAATTCAATTACCGGATAGGTCTCAATCATTTGCCCCTAAATGCATAAAGCTTAGAGTTTAGGTAACCAAGCAAGCAAACCAATCCTATCTCTAGGTGATTTTAGCTCACTACCCTCACATGCACACATGGTGTGCTTTCATGCTCCCTTTTTGCCTAGAGGTAATCAATCTCTTGGAAAAACTTCATGTCATGGCAAACACATAACTCAAATTGATTAGGTCTAAGTAATGCATTCAACTATTGACTTAGCATGTGAGAATGACAATATGAATTTTCATCAATTTATAAACAAAAGCATCAATCCAAGCAAGTTTGGCTAGGGCTGAACTAGTTCACTACTCACACATAGTTAGATACACAAGCTTCAACATTCTATTAAACATCAAATACATAAAGAGATAGAGAGTAAAGGGTGACTATTGATGATGCGGAAGAGGTGGTGGAGATGGGTCTCCAAGAACATGATGTGGTGGTAGTCACCTCTTCTCCTCCTCCAAGCTCTTGATATTGGTAAGAATAGTGAAATTTGGGATCTCTAAGATGAGTTGTGGTGTTGAATGGTAGAGGAAATGAAGGTTGTAGTGGTGGAAATGGAGGTTTTAGAGGTGGAGATGGTGGTTTTAGTGGTGGAAATGGTGGTGTCTTCTCTAGAGAGAAAAATGGATCTTGGATAGATGAAGATGATTGAATGAAGTCAAGAATTCTCAATAATTGGTCTTTGGCCTCTTTTTGATCAGCTAGGTGTGCCATCTTTGGTCCCCAAGTGTGCAAGAGATGCTCTTACACCATTGTCCTCCAAATGGTCTCAAATTGGCAAGGTGATAAAAGGACAAGGTGTATGGAGATATTTGAATTTCAAGTGATGGGAGATTCTCACCACCATGGTCCTCCTTTGTTGGAGAAAAGACCCTCCATGAGTGGCGGCTCGCAGGAAAAGTCGCCGGAAAAGTCGATTTGCAATTTTCTTCCAATCTTCGTGTCTTCTTCCCCTAGCTTCAAATCTCCACATTTCAAGCCTCAAATAGTCATTTTATTCTCAATGCAAGGTTTCCTACAAAGAAAAGGAAATGGATAAAAAAAAAGGTTAAATAGCATGGAAGACAAATCAATTTTCATAATTATGGGGCACAATTGCGTAAGTAATTTGTGACTCAACAGCAGTATTTCAATCTAAGGGTAAGAATTTACCCTCGGGCGTATGATTAGTAAACTGTCAACCTAAGTAGTTGGTCTTGAGTATGCGAACGGTGAGAGTGGGTGAAGGGGAAAATAAAATAATAGATAATATTAGAGATTGAAATTACTCATATGTCCTTCAAGTTATGTTAGTTAGCTAACGCTGTAATGGAGTTAACGGCTCAAAATACTTATGTTGGGTGACTTGGGTCAGGGTATGAACATCAAGTATCAATGTGACATTTTTTAAAATTGAGATACCGAAGTTACTAATGAAACGAACGTCGGTACGGTTCGCATTTTTTTTCTAAAAATTAAACAAAAAAAAATTGTAGATTGTGTATGAGTTTTTGGTAGAGCCCATGGGAAGGTGTGGCATCGAGTTTTTCTAGCTAGTCCATTGAAATGTTCTCCAAAACCCATAAGCTAGATGAAACATTTGCTTCAGATGAAAAGTTGATCGCCAACTATGGCATGAAATCTTCCACGTTTTTCATGCTTAGATATGGTCTGCGGTGTTAGTGGACGTTCCGGACAAGTTTGACCGTATTATCAGCTCATCGATGAAGTCAATCTGAAAATCTTGGTTATATATATGATGTTTACCTAATTTGCCTAACCGATTAAGATTTATGCTCAAGCAATATGTGTGATTACAAGTAAAGAATCTTTGTAACTTATTCAACACGTAGATTGCTGTTCCTTCACATCCTTGTCGCAAAGTTCTTGAGAAGTTTGGATCGAAAAAGTACGTGCTTATATTCATACATATATCGAAAATGACATTTTGTTGCTGATGTATTGGGGGATTTAGTTCATCACTGAATATGTATCATGCTCCTCTAATAGTCGTCTAGCTATAGCATTTAATGAAACTTTGTGCACGAATTTTTTTTGAAAATAAGACAACTTTACAGCTTATATATATATTACTACTATATAAAGTCGATCTACAGATAAACTGATGAGGGAGGGAAAGGGCATATATAACCAAGTTGGGTGTATAGCTTTTGATCCATGTAGCAATGTCTATGTGTTAAAGCTAGTTAACTAACCTTTTTATCCATCAGAAATTGTTGAAAAAAGCAATTTCTATCTCCTCAGTTTGTCTTTGTTTCTTTCAGTGGGGTTGGCTGCACGTGGTGCTGATTCAAGAGAAGGATTATTGGTTAACTAGGGCTGAAATCAGCATCTTTGAGTGACATTCCGCAATCTCACTATAACTCATTTCATTTTCTTTTTCTAGTATAAAATATCGCTGCTAAGAAGTATATTACAGTTAGAGAAAAAAAATTAAACTTGAATAAATCATGTTTGTATACCGAAAACTTTTCTAATGAAGCATAGTGGCATACCTATTACCTAAGCATCGATAGATCCTCAACATGCGGGTTTTGGTTATGAATACTGCCATACTGGTATCATTACAATATGACTCACAAATGTAATCATGCAGCGTATAAACTAAACATGTGTTTTTTTTTTGTTTGTTTTTATCTTGCATATAGCAAATGGGTTGCAAATGGGTTGCGGTTTCGGATGGTCATTTATGCTTATCGATGTACTATAATGTTTAAATAATAAACTCTTCTTCTTTTTTTGTCAATTTTTTTTTTCTGGTAAAAAGAGAAGAAGAAGTCAATTCACACAACTTATGATGATAAGACTATCTCCAACAAAGATGTTAAAATTTTTGGGTCAAATTTAAATTTGATGATGTGGTATTTGACAAATTTGTTATATTTACACTCCAACCCATCAGTTAAAATAAATGTATATTTTATTGATCACACTTCTTCTTCTTCTATTTCTCCTCTTCTCCTCCTCCTTTTTCTGCTCTTCTCTTCAAGTCTCAATCTTCCTCCTGTTTCTCCCCTTTGTCATCCTTCCCTTCTCCTCCTTCATCATCTCTATTCAAAACCGATTACTCATTTTTCAACTCAAATCTAGCTGCATAAGCTCAAATTGCTCAATAGCAAAAACAATCACATAACATCCAAATCTAGGAAAACCCAGGTAAAAAACCAATTACATACACAGATCTAATCAAAACCCATAAAAGATTTTGAAAACCCATAAACGGTATATACCTTCTGCGGCTTCTCATAGTCTTGCATAAGTCTCTGATGCTAAAATCTGGCCCTTGATCCTAATACAGAGCATACGAAGAAGGCTCCACAGCAACAACCCCTTTCATCTTCTTCATCAAATTGATCACAAAGAGACTTCTGCTGAAAAACCCAGAAAACCCATTTCTTGCTTTCTTGTTTTATCTGTGAAATTTGAACCAAGACTATAAGTTTTGATTTGGTCTGGGCATCAGGTATGAAGAAAGAGAGAGAAGAGAGAATGAGAGAGAAGGAGAGAAAAACAATTAAAAAAAGAAAAGACAGAACGCTTGAGTCTGTCAAATTTGACAGGATGAAGCCGGAACTGTCTTCCACGGTGGATTTGAAGAATGGGTTGAAAAGGCTGAGAGTTGTCTTTTGTATTCGTTGGAGATGCTCTAAGATGTCAATACAAAAATTGCTCCAATAAACATCTAAACAAATGTATGTACACTATATCAAGTAGATAGGGCAGCCAAAAACTTCACCTCCAGAAGTTAACTTGGCCCAAAATTAGTTCTAAGAAACCTAGAATTATTCCCATCCCAGGCCCCAGGAGTTTAGCATAGCATGAGATTTGAGAACTCTTCCGATCAGTTTATTTGTCCCTTATTTGTTTCTTTAAAACTAGTGTAAAGAAGCTAGACTGTAACAAAATTTAGATCGCTTAATGCTTTGTAATCTTACAGCCGGTCAATTGGAATTTCCAACTCCACCACTATACTGACCGAATAAACGAAACCAATTTTTACCATTTTGAATTATAATAATAATAAAAAATGTATGCATACACCTTCATTAATTTAGCTTTCCTTCATTTTGGCAACATGGATCATAATCTTTGAGTTTATGGCTAGTTTGGGATAACTGTGACTTTTAAAAAAAAAAAACTATTGTTGCTGTGTTGTAAGAATAATCAGGTGTAAATTAAAACAATTTTGTGTTTGGTAAATAATATTTTTAAAAGTGTTGTCAGTACATAAAACAATTGTAGATCATGTTTTGATCTACAGCAGCTTCTGAAAGCAACATCTGAGCTGCCTCTGAAATCTGCTGTCAGTGACCAATAACTTTCAATTAAAACTGCTTTTAATTTATTTATTGAACACAATAAAATCTAAAATTTTAAACAAAAGTTGATTTTTTTTTTAAAATGAAGCAATCTCAAATGGGCCTAAGTGAGGTCCTGACTAGCAGCCAATTAGCAAAAATAGGCATGATGCTTGCTCTTAACATTGTTAATAACTTGAGATATGACAAGTACTAATGACAACAAATCAAGACTCATAGTCTATAAATAATAGTATCACACCAAGTGACAAAAGAAAAATGATGAATTAAATACTAGCTCCCAAATTATATACACTAAAAAGGAGAATACATCACATTAGCTCCATCTCTTTGGCATTAGTTGCAAAAAGAATTGCATTTCCAGCTAATGACATTCTAGCTTAGCTAGCTTCTTCCTATTATTTATTTCACAGATTCTGATCTAAAATAAATAAATAACAACAATTAAAAAAAATGAAATCCCATCGCCGCAAAAAGGAACGCTCCTGATTTGTTCTTTCAACTCCAAGGACGTGGATCACCGTGTTTAAAATTTGCTGCATGTGTTTGTTTCTATCAACAAAGCTTTTGCCCTAATAATTTGAATCTAAGGCAAAAGACAGGACAATGCTCTCGAGTCTAGCCACGTCAGAAGAATAATTGGCTCCCGCTTCTTGTCAAAATTTTCGTGGGCCACCACAATCTAAAACTAGGTCGATATTGGAGTCTGAGATTCGTTCGTAAATGCTTGAATAGTATGAAACCCGTGAAGAGGAATCAGAATTGCGGCAGCAACCGCCAAACTGCCGCCAAGACGGTGGCGAAAACGATGACGTTCGGTATCGAAAGACGTGAACCGGCTGAGACGCCGGCCGCAACAGGGATTTGGCCATTCGCCGACTTCACACTGCAAACACCGCCATTTCACCAGATTAAAAAAAAAAATTGCAATAATTAATTGTGAATAATAATGACATATAAAAATTGAAGCCCTGTTCTGACTGTTTTGCATGTAGATCGATCACAAAAGTAAGGACGGTGCAACTCGTAGTGCAATTATTAAAGAGAAACGTAGCAACCATTTCTTATTGGGTTGACCAAACAAAAACAATTGTAGTCCCAAACCGACTTTGTACAAATTAAAAGAAGAAAAATGAAGTGTTTTTCTTTACACTCGAAGCAGATTGTTACCTAAAAATACCAACATAGTACCAGAAATTATTAAAAGCTGCATTTAAGCATAGTTTTGCGAAGTCTCTAGCTTAAAATAATTTTTTGAATAATTCCAAAATAATTCATCTATGAACTGATATATTATTTAGTAAACAAATTTAGACTAGATAACATTAAAATGATAAGACTTTAGAACTCTTGTAGAAATTAAAAATACAAGGTTCAAAATTGCAAATGGCGGTACCTGGTGGCGGGGGCAGGGCAGAAAGTGATGAGGTAGTCGGCGGCGGCACAAGTGAAGGTGCTGGTGCCGTCGTCATAGGCGTAGCTGTAAGCTTTGGGGCACGCATTTTTAAAGAACTGAGAGTACGAGCTGGGTTTGCAGGTGTCAGGGGTCGCGTACGCCCCACTGCAGCAGTACATGGGATCCCCAAACGCCTCGCACGCGCTTTTACACGCCACGCCACCGTCACTCGCCGTGGTCACCTTCAGCTCCGAAGGACACCCGGCGTTGAGGTCTACGACGCAGCCTGTGGTGGTGCAGTTGCCTCCGGTCCCGCCCTGGGGCACAACCAACATGGGGAGGTTGTATCCGTCCACGAGGCTGACGTCGTAGAAGTCCAGCCCGTCCGCTCCATTCAGGGTAAACTCAGCCAGACTTGCCGGAGGCGCAGCTCCACCTCCGGCACACTCGACAGTACCCGAGCCACAATCTCCCGTAACGCAACTGAACTTTCCGGTGGTCGGGTCCTGAGAGCACAGAGTCCGCCCCCATAGCCTACCCGACCACGAGGCCGGAACGGCTATCGAGCTAGACTCCCCGGATTGTAAAGCAAACCCGGTAGTAGAAAGCTGCGCCGTCCCGGCGTTTGACAAAATGCCCGGCCAAATTGTGTTGCTGCACTTGTTTGTAATCGTAAACGTTGCCGAGTAACCACCTGTGTTTTTCACAAAATCATTAAGATTACAAGTCTAGTGAAACGAAAAAGATGTTCAAACTTTTGTGTGATAAGTACCTGAAATGAAGTGAATGAGACAGAGAGAGACTACGAGCTTTGAAAATCGACTGAAAGCCATTGCTGTGGATCTAAAGGTTTTCTCTGGTCATGTGGTAGATGATACTTATATAGAGCAGCACCGAGGGTGGGTCCCAGACCCATGTTGTCCACCTGGAGGTGGTTAAGGTCGGCTACAGTAGATCAAGAAAAAAAATTTAATTTTTTTTTTATTGGGGCAGAGTTCTGGTGACGTAAGCAATAATGTCTATAAGAAATGGCATATATCGAAGGGCTTTTGGAGGCAAGCAAGGGATGGGGTGTTCGTAGATTAATTATTCATAGGGATTCACAGAGGCTTGGAGTTAATGTCGTCTTAATTCGGACTTCGGAGCTCGGAAAGTGTATGGCTAGTCGGCAACGAAATTTTCACTTGTTGGAAAGATAGGATCAGGTAGGGGACAAGATCTCTGAGCCTGAGCGCGTGATAAAATATCAGATTGGGAGCAGAGATCAGCCTTACACGTGGAGAAACTAGGGTGTGATGGGGAAATATCTTGATTCGTGAGTGATGAGTCATAGATTAGGAATACGGAACTGCCACGTGTTTAGTTCTTCCGACAGCAGTCCGTCGTCATGACTAGATCCATAGTCTACAGTCCAAAGATTAAAAGAGAGAACGTAATGAAATTTGAGTTTTCGAGTTTCCTACTGGATACGTTTATTAGTTTTTAATTGGGAGTTGTTGATGAGTGCGTGATTCTATTGATAAGTGCATAGATCAAAATGTTATATCCGGCTAGAATTGCTAGATATAATATTAGCCTTGATCTCCGTTGTAAATTATGTGATGTTGGTATTGAAGATTTGGACCATTTGTTTTGCTCTTGTCCTTTCATTTCAAGAGTCTGGAATTTAATTGGAAATCCCTATGATTTATCTGCTCCTTGTGTTTTTAATAATTTCACGGATTGGCTGCATCACTCCTTTGTGATCTCTAAGAATCTTGCTTTTATTGAGAATGCTTTGATTACTTGTTGAAAAATTTGGGAAGCAAGAAACCATTTAATTTTCAGGAACAAGGAGACTTCTGCTATTATGATTGTCTATGCTGCAGCTGCTGCCGCAAATAATTATCAGGCTCACAACTCCATTCCTACTTTGTCTCGTGCAAGAGATTATGGCCTAATCAAATGGTCCCCTCCTGATCAGGAAGGTTCAGTCAAGCTAAATTTTGATGGTTCGGTTGATGGCTCAAATATGGCAGCTGCCGGGTTTGTGATCAGAGATCACTCAGGCTTTCCGATTGTGGCAGGAAGTAGAAAGATTGGTTTCTCTTCTGTGCCGGTTGCAGAGTGTAGCGCCCTCAAAGACGGTCTCCTCCAAGCGCTGCATAGCAACTTATCCAAAATTTCTGTTGAAGGTGATTCAAAGCTGGTCATTGACTGCATCAAGAAGATTCATGCTCCCCCTTGGCGTTTGAGACCTTTGATTAGAGACATTCAGATTATCTCTTCCTTTTTTGAGGACATCAGTTTCTCTCATGTTCCTCGAGAGGCGAACTTCGTGGCAGATGCGGTTACTTCCCTGGGTCACCAAGCGTTTGAACCAATTATCTGGAGAAACAAACTTCATCTCTCGACCAGTTCTGCTTTCAGCTTAGATCAGTTAGGGTGCGGTGTTTCTAGAGGTTTTCAGTTGTAGTGTATGTTTTCCTTCTCAAAAAAAAAAAATGTAATACACGATATCGATACACTTATAGTTCATACAAACATCACGCAAAGCAAGCAATTTGATTAGTCATATCAAGGTTGATCATCATTCTGAATTTGAAATTAGAACTTGTAATCTTGAGTATAAATTCTCTTAACCACTTATTTTTCATACAAACATCACGCAAATCAAGCAATTTGATTAGTCTATAAATTCTCTTGACCACTTATAGTTCATACAAGCATCACGCAAATCAAGCAATTTGATCAGTCATATCAAGGTTGATCATCATTCTGAATTTGAAATTATAACTTGTAATCTTGAGCATACATTCTCTTAATCACTAGAGTCGGAAACCAGCTTTTTTTTAAGACCTCACACTCTATTTTTCACATTGACAAGGACCCATTGTTGTACTTTACCGGCCCATTATATATTGCCCCCCACTATCTACTTGACCCAATTAGACAACATGTGTTTGCGAGGTTGAATTGTTTATACAGAAGCAGTAATTAATTCTGAAAACCAAAACTCTTAAATAGTGCCTGACTGGCAACTTGACGAATCAAGATGGGGGTAATGTCTCCTCAAAACCTCAAGCGGCCAAGACTGTGGATTTGTAAATGCAGCTCAGGCTAAAACTAGGTCAACCCAAAGAATCCAATAACATTACAACAGCCGTCTCCATCGGATATTTAAACCCAAATAAACATAGGTCAAAGACCGTTTTCAGAAATTGGTCCAATCATCAACACATGGTTGTCCCAAGATGATAACTGTGACAAACCCACATTACATCACAAGCCAACAAAAGAAAAACCCATTCATACACATATCCAGACTTCTACACAAAACTACTGGAGGAAGGAAACCGCTTGAGAAACAGTCTAAGGCAACCAATTTTAGCACCAACTCCCCTGATCGACCCATCAATCAACAAACAAACAAAACCACAAACAATAAAATTTGCAAGCATCAGAGGACTGCAAATACACCCCAAACAAGTATGACTTGCTCGGAACTTATGTTTGTCTGCCATTTCATGACTCAGGCGCTGAAAGCTGTCTTGCCAGGGCAACTCCAGCATCAACACTTTTATCAAACTAGCAAACACAATAAAGTATTTCCAACGAAAATAAGGGTAGTTCAGGAACACCCAAGCTTACTCCATCACATTATCTAAACACAAGGAAATCAAGCTCATGCAGAGCAACTGGTAATTCTGGTATAGAATGCCTCTGAAGGAATGTAGCACCATTGAAAGCAACAAGATCAAAACTTAATACTCAACCAAGCAAGAGTTAACTTTGTGGAAATAATATCTCCTACCAAAACTGGCACCACAAAAGTAAGAGTATCAACATCCAAACGACATCGATTAGGAAAAGGCTGCTGCATGAGTTCATCAATACCTAAAAGTTACACACAAATCATTCAAGTATCCTCATGAACATGAGGTTTGACAAGTTTTTGCCACTCAATGAAGCAATTGCAAGCCATCTAACCTAATCTTAGGCCTTAAAACACCACACCAGCATTTGATTATGAAGCATAGCATCTAAAACCATTCAAAAATCATTGAAGTTTCACCATACCAATGGAAACACCTGCAAATTGGATATGAGGCATAGCCTCCAAATCCATATCAACCACAGCAAGACTAATCCTAAACAGGAATTTAACTCAAAAGGCCAGTAGTTGAGTACCACATCAGATGAAGACATCACTCAATTCCCTAGAGAGATAACATAATCCAACAATCACACTTGACAATGAAAATTCAGCGCTTGTAGTCCCAATGCAGATGGATTTAGTGCCACAACAGATGAAGAAAAAGAGAATCAACCCAGCACATTGATAGAATTGAGACTCTAGATATCATAATCCAAACTTCCAAATAAACACTGATCAATTAAAAAACTTATCCGGGAGTCACTCATAACAAGATGAGATTAAAACCACCTAATTCTCTAGCCGAATAACCGCATATATGTCTGTAAAAGGGAAAATTTGTTTGCCAAACAGTGGCCCATCATCAGAAAATCAAAACCCCTTGCCAAAACACCATATGTATCCCACAATGCGCCAGAAAAAAGCACCAAAACTAAATACCAAGGATCTAACAAAAAACAAAAAAAGATCAAAGATCTTAAGAGTATTTACTAGCACTCTCACTTTCTTATTGTCCTTCAAGCCTGGTTTGGACACTCCTTGGCAAAATGCCCAGCCTGCCCACAGTTGTAACAGCTATTGCCGCCGACACCAGATCCAGAACTGTAGCCATACCGACCGCCACTACGTCCACCGCCACCCCCTCCCCTGGTGCAATCCCTTGCCATGTGACCAACCTCCCCACAGGTATAACATGCACCACCGCCACCGCCTCCGCCTCCGCCACCGGAGGCTCCATTGAAACAGTCCCTAGCCAAATGGCCAAAATCGCCACACTTATAGCAACCCTCACCACCACGGCCACCGCCACCGCCGCTGCTCCCATTAGGACAATTCCTTGCCATGTGTCCATACCCTCCGCAAGTAAAGCATCCATCACCACCACCGCGGCCTCCACCGCCTCCATTCCCACCGCGATTGCAATCCCTCGCCATGTGACCAGTATCGCCGCAAGTATAACACCCGCCGCCTCCGCCACCGTTACGGCGATCTCCACCTCTCCACGCACCGCCGAATCCCGCAGCGTCTCGACCGCCACCGCCACGGCCGCCGGAGCGAGCAAAACTCTCCCTCCCCGGCAGAGGCGCACCGTTCGGACCAGTGACATCGACGGCCTTGGTCTTGCCGTCCTCGCCGACGGCGATCAGAAACTCAACGGCGTCGCCCTCCGCGACGGTGCGGAAGCCGTCGGATTTGATCGAGGATTGGTGGACGAACAGATCTTCGGTGTTGTTGTCAGGGGTGATGAAGCCGAAACCCTTGGTGTCATTGAACCACTTCACTACCCCAGTCGACCTCTCCTCCGCCATTCTTGAAACCCTAACCCTAAACTTTCAGAGAGGAATGAAATTCTTTTTGATTTTGATTTATGCGACTCCCAGAGAGAGTGTGGTTTATATAGTGTTACTAGTAAATCTAATTAGATTAATAATTTTAAGCAGAATCCCAACACAAACCCTAATCAGTGTTCGGCCCACTTCTAATTACTTTATTCACCTACTTCTTTGTTTTGGGCTTTAACCTTAATCCCACTTTTATTTAAATTAGGGGTTTGGATCTGCTACTACGACATGCATCTAAAAACCCTGCCCCTGCATAATCTTTTGGGTTTACACCAACATCTCTAAACTAGTTTGATAGTGACGCTGAATGCAACTTAGATTCCACATTTTCGAATTGGTTACGAATTCAATATTGGCCGAGATCATCCCCTGTTCTATTAGCTAGAAAATAGGAGATTGGTATTTAGAGTGTTACATTGCATTAATGAAAAGTGAATGTCAACTTCAAATGGAATTTTGTGGGTTTCAATGTCTGGTTAGAGCGCAAAGTTTACGAAATTAAATGGCAAACTTTAAAGGTAGCTCACAACATGTCGTTAGCATTCTATTGACATGTTTTTGTGAATACCAAATCGTTTAGATTATGTTATCAAATTAAGCACTTTTGTAAAATTTCTCACTCAATTAAATCATTAGTATAAAGTTTAAGACAGGAAACAATTAGAAAATTGAGAAGCTTTTACTTTATCTCTCTGGTTTATATCCATTTTTTTTTTTTTTTTTTGTTTGATGAACCTCCACAGAAGAATTTATCCGAAAAAAGGAAAAGTTTGGGTTAACAACCAAAGAGATAAAGAGCTTTAAGTTTGGGTTAACAACCAAAGAGATAAAGTAGGTTAACCCTAACTTTCTCTTTGGGCAAAGGATTATAATTAATTGATAATTCAATCCCTCATAGTTTTTTAATTTTCTGCTGCCAAATGATAGAACAAGACGCAAGTACATACAAGGCCATTTGCATGAGTCTTTCTAGCTGTTATCAAATGCCACAGCAATCATATGATCACTTAGCTGTTGAAGCAACCCTTGAACAAAAAACGTACGAAAAAGTCGAAACAAGCTTCTATTAGAGTGTGATTCGTGACCCGCAGAAATAAAATTCATGTTGAGGCATGATAATACAGCTGCTTCATCAAAAGGGGAAAAAAAAAATATGGCAGAAAAATTGCGATTACTTTACCTATCTACATACTGCAGTGGGAATCATTCAAGAATGACTTGTTTATAGTAAAAAAGGGAGAGATATTTGTACAATGTGACCAGAAATTAGTAGACTTCCACATTCCATTGCTCTGCTTTCTTCAACTGCTTTTTGTAGTCTAACCAGTCAATGCCTGCAAGATACATCAAACACGAAAATGGTTCTTAGAGGGCATGATACGACGATGTTTTGTCAATGATTTAGTATGTTTTGTTATGAAATTGTGAATCAGAACCGTAAGCTCTTCCATGATACAATTCAAATGGTTCCTGAACAATGTCATATTGATCTCTTACCGTCTTTGGCAGCCAATGACACCATGATGTCATCAATTCCCTTCTCCATTCCCTTGAGACCGCACATGTAGACGTAGGTGTTGTCCTTCTTGAGTAACTCCCATAGCTCTTCTGCATACTGAGCCATTCTGGTTTGAATGTACATTTTCTCGCCCTTCTCGTTGGTTTGCTCTCTGCTGACAGCGAAGTCAAGCCTGAAGTTATCGGGGGCCTTCTCTTTCATCTTCTCAAATTCCTGTTTTGAGAAATCATTTCTGATCCTTATATCATATGTTTCTAGACAAGAGGAGTGACTGATGAGAATAAGTAACTCATAATATATCTCACCTCCTTGTAAAGCAGTGAGCTACTGGTGGGAACACCCAAGAAGAGCCAAGCCAAACCTTCAAACTGCATGCCATGTGCAAAAACCATGTCAAAATTTTGATCATTCATTAGAATATTAGAGGATGAGATAATTCATTAATAATATATTCTGGTTTTGCCAAAGTGGGAAGTTGCCTCTCAGATTGTGGTGGTTGGCCTATAGTGGGGCAAGGACAGGTCTATAGATCATTCACTAGATTATATTGTTCATCACTCAGATATGCATTTGAGGAGATTGTTTTTGAGTGTCTTGTTCATATTAGCCTTTGCATAACTAGCCCATGTCAGAAAAGTTTATGAGGAAAACATACAAGAGTATCAATGTTTTACCTTGTAGTCTTCATGCTTCTCAAAGAACATTTTCCACAAGAATGATCTGAAAGGAGCAATTCCAGTACCAGTTGCAAGCTGCATTGATAAAGAAATCAGTAATCAATCACGACTGTAACGCATTTAAGTAGCTTAGTTTTCTGATTAAATAATATGGCAGTATTTATACCATGACGACGGTTGCATTAGGATCTTTTGGCATAAGCATTTCTTTGCCAACTGGTCCTGTCATGGTCACTTCACTACCTGGCTTCAAGTCACCTGAAATCGAGACAAATTTAAACCAAGATGCACTAGCCTACCGATAACATGCAGTATGACTATGAAAGCAACATCTTAACTCAAGTGGAAATGACATATTTTACAGTTTCAGAAAGATCTGTGTCCTTACACAAAAAGTTTGAGCACACCCCTTTAACGGTTTCGCCTGCGTCATTGGTGTACACAAGCCTTTTCACACAGAGAGAAACCTGAATGGAGGCAATCACACCCAAACTACAACTTTAACCAAAGAAATATGGGCAGCAATTCAACATAGCATAACAGCAAGATCCAAATGTAATACGTACGGTGAAAAATTTGGAGGGAAAAGAGAAATGCTCACAGTTTTGGAGTCACCAAAGTCACCAAGGGCACTACTGGCAATTGAGTACAGCCTGAGCTTGTGAGGCTTGCCATTCTTAGGGTCAATACCATCTGGAATCACTCCAATAGACTGTCCTTCTCTGTAGGGCATCTCTCCTAAGCATTTCAACAAACAGTTAATCTATTTATCATCAACCAATTAGCTCAAAAAGGAATAAGACTTCTGAATATTTGATCACACATACCATCAGTGCTGAAGACCATGTGCCAGGTCTCACCAGGTGCATCATCAGCAGTGATCTTAGTGTTGAGGAGGACTCTGCCAACGTAAGGGTTCTTGGGCTTGAACTTGTTCACAACCACACCTTCCTCTTGCTTCTTGGAATGCTTCACAGCCTTGGCAGGTGGAGCAGCCTCAGTGGTGGTGACTTGGGCTCTGACAGAAACCACTCTCCCACCAGCAGAAGCTTCTCTATAAACCTTTTTTTAAAAAAAATATCCAAAATCCATGTCAATCTTTTTGGGCCATAAGCCATGACATCATAATAACCCATAAATCACTGAGAAAAGTGCTAATGTAAAGCCAAGATTGAATCTTTGTTACCTTCTTGAGGGTGATTCTTTCAGGACAGATAAGGGAGGTTCTGGTGGGGAGAGTTGAGGACTTGGAGGATGGGAATGAAACAGCAGCAGTTACAGCTGAAGCCATGGTTTTGTGTTAGAGGGGAAGAAGAAGAACAAGAAGAGATAAAGAGAAGCAATGCGTGATGTTTTATGGGGTTGTGAATGGTGTTAGTATGAGAAAAAAAAATTGGGATCTTTTTTTGGTGGGTACTGGATCATAGATTGGTGGTAGAGATTTGAGGCCAATGCAGTGGCAGATGTGAGGATAAGTCTTTTTGTAATGTATGACTCTCACAGTCTCACCCCACCTTGGTTTTGATTTTTGATTCACAACAGTGCAAAATGTGCAATACACATAAGTTTGTAGAATGGACTATAGACAGAGACCCCTAGAAAGATGAGAGTGACAGCATATACACATAAAAAACAACTAGTCAATGCAAAATGCAGAAATTTTTTTTTTGTGTCAAAAATGTAAATAGCAAATTGAAATTACAATTTTATTTCCTTCTATGTAAAAATCTACTTCTAATTCATTTCCAATTATTCCAAAAGAAAAACCACCACAGGTGGTCAAGTTGGTAAAAGCCTCCAGGTGTGGAACCCCTACACCCGGGTTCGAATCTCGCCGGAGCTTATTGGAGTTAAATCAATATATTCGTAGTGGTCAGGGGGAGGAAGCGTTCTAACCAAAATCCCCAAATACGATTAGTCTCTAGGCCTAAGAAGTTTTTGAGGACACCGTGTGATTAACATATTAAAAAAAATTCCCAAATAAGTTTATCTCAATTCAAACATGAGATTTGAACAATTTGAACAACAAAAACATATTTATATTTGACGAGAAATAACCGTACTGAAAAAGCTACTACTTCACCCTCCATTACTCACCAAAATTTTACAGGTCCATGTCCGTTTGTCCGTTCAACAAACCTCCATCGGATTTAATAGGAAATAAATAAATAGAAAAGCATGTTTTTGGGCCAAGATATCCGGGACGAAGCGGGTCGGATAACCCAACCCATAAGTATATTAACGCGGGACGACGAAGCGGTCAGATTTTGTTGATGGAATTCCGGCGAAAGTACAAGAGACACGTTTGAATTTATAACCGGGATATGACTATGGATCCCAAACTCAGTAAAATTTTCCGAACGCGCTGAGCTCATGCCAATGAGTTCCCAAATCTAAATTCTGTGATGTATAATCTTCCATTTCGCTCCTGTTTCTATGATCCTTGTGATTCCAGTGTTAAAGTCGGTTGGTTGTGTTTGCCCTTGATTATTTTTTTTTGATCTGAAATTTCTTTTCTTTTTTGGTTTTTGAAGATTATGGTTTGATGATAATCAGGTTCAAGAATGATCATTTTTTACAATTCAATCAATTTTTCATGTGATTGCAGAAACTCTTTACATTGCTTTGCCGCTTCATGTTGATGTAGTAGTTATTCATTTGGTTAACTAAACAAGGGATTTGTTTCTGTTCCAGTGCTGAAATTAAAAACCAAACACATTGTCAATTGAAGCAAGTAGGTCTCAGAAACTCTTATATATTGGATTCAAGCCCTCCTGAATACTAGTCACTAATGAGTCAGAAATGAACGAACTTATTTGGTGATTGCAGACCATGCCAGACTTATTCAGTTGAACTGTCATGATGGATTGGAATCCTATAGGCAATGGATAGAGGATTGGTTTGATTTCGAATCTGGTGTTTAGTCTTGGCCAAGTCGATCCAACTGGCATGGTTGGACTAGTCACAAAGGTTTTGGAGTTCAAGGCATTGATGCAATCCAAGGATGAGCAGGAGTTTGAATGATGTAGAACTAGCTATGGAGCAGGCTTGCCAAGGCTGAAGTGCTACGCGCTTAAATCAGAATGCCCAATCATTTATCAACTGATATGAAAAAAAGAACCCATTGAGCAACTACTTTACAGCAACTGATGTAGAACTTGCCAAGTATGTTATAGAAAAAAGAAAAAAAAAAGTTATGACGTACAAATGAAGCATGGATTACGAAAGACGTTCTAACAGCAGCAGAAATTGATAGGGTTGGTGTTTGGCGTTAACATGCGTAGGAAGACAGAGAAAAGAGATTATAGTTGCAGCAGACGCACCCATTTCAATATTTTTAGTTCATTGAGAAAGTTGTATAAAAATATAAAAATATTATAGATCTATATCTCTAAAAGCAATTACCCATTTCGAGATTAGATAATAGCCTAATACAACTACATAATAAGTAGCTTTTGACTTGATACACCCCTTCAATTTGTATATAAAATTTCAGCACAAAATGTCCATCTTCCTACAATCACACGCACAAACTTATGCGTAGCTGCCATTGCTTGTACCTTTTCCCATGTTCGATCTGCTATTCAGATGGAATTTAAAGCTATGAGAGCGGGACTCCTACTTCTCATTCACCAAGATATGGATAACGTGGACATTGAAACGGACTGTACCATGGTGATTGATGCACTTGATAGAGACACAGAAGATTTATCTGAGGTAGGATGTATTGTAGAGGATTGTAAAGCTTACTTGCGTTCAATTCCTTCTTCATCACTCTGCTCTATTTATCGTGAAGCAAATGGTGTGACACATAGATTGGCCCATATTGCTAGTGTTGATTACTTAGATGATTATTGGTTAGATGAGACATCTGTGATTATCCAGGATGTTCTCTATGAGAATTCTTGTACCATTACTCAATGTTTAGGTATTATGTCCCCCTCGCTGTACAATTATTTATCTATTATTAATAATAATTTCGGGCGTGGGGCTGAGCCTCCCAGTTAGGCTGGGTTCCAAATCCCGTTTAAAAAAAAAAAAATTATGCATGTTTTAGGGAAACGATATTTGAGAGAGAATTGTTGTGTGTTCTCATTGATAATATGAGTCTCTTTATATAGAGGATTACAATGCATAGAATCTGAATTGTATAAGGAAATGCAATCATACAATGAATGGATATCTCTAAGATATTCTCCGAGATTCTCTCTAATTAAAACCATATTACCACTAGCTCAAGTAACATAGAGCTTGGGCCAGACACACAAATAGGGATTTACTTGAACACTCCCCCTTGTGTCGCCCAAACGTGATGCTCCTCTCGTTACCTCATTAAAAACCTTGTCAAGTAACAAAAACCCAGTGAGACAAAAATAACCTCGGTCGAAGGGGAAAAAGAACACAACACACCATTCACGTTTCAAGACCATACATGTAGACACCTCCCCCTGATGTCTGCATCTCTCCCTTACGACTACGGTTATTGGAGTTCGGATAACTTCCTCAAACGATGCTACCAACATGTTTCTCGAAAGTGGAATTTAGGTAATGACTTAGTGAGCAAGTCTGACATACTGTCCTCAGATCGAACCTAGTTCACTTTGATCTTGAGGAGAGTTTGTTATTGCTGATTATACTTGGTGTGGTCGCTTTTGATGTAGCCTTGCTTTAAAACAAGTAGCATTATCTTATATGCTCGTAGGCTCATCTGTGGTAGACTTCAAACCACAATTGTTCGAACATCCGTAACTATGGATCCAATCCATATACATTCACGAATCACTTCGTGAGGAGCAATAATCTCTGCATTGTTCCAAAATATAGCAACTAGGGTCTATTTCTGTAGACCTCCAAGACATCACGATCTTTATCCATGGTGAACACTGAACCAGTTTGGGAATAACCTTTGAATGGGTCAGAGAGATACCCAATATCAGCAAAACCTTCCAAAACACATGTCGTTTTGGGATGGCGATGTTGGACGCAGGCCAGTGTTGGCTGCGATCCTGGTGTGTGATGGGTCTGAATCCATCATCTCTCTATAGGGATAGAACAAGCCCATATCAATTATACATCTCAAGTACCGAAAAATGTCTTCTACACCAATCAAATAGCGTCGTGTTGGTGCAGAGCTATACCTTAGCTAACAAGTTCACTGCAAATGAGATGTCTGATCCTGTGCATTGAACTAAGTACAAAAATGCGCCTATTATACTCAAGTAAGGCACTCCTGCCTCTAGCACATCTTCGGCATCAACGTTGAACGAAGAGGATTATTTTTAGGATCAAGACTATGGACGATCATGGGGGTGCTTGGAGGCTTAACCTTATCAAAATGATTAAGCATCTATCAACACAATGCTCAAGTTCCAAACCGAGACATAATCGTGTTCTCCCAAAATCCTTCATCTCAAACTCAGATTTCAAGTGTTCAGTGGTTTCCCTTAACTCTTTAAGGGCTTCTAATGAAGATCATGTCAAACATGAATCGCGATAGAATTCGAAACTTGTTATGGAAACGCGTGGGCATATTCCTTCCCAATCAAGTAGTCATCTTAGTAAGGGTTTCAAACGTATTGCAAACGCGCTTCGTGGTCTAGAGCCACTTACTTGGGTACACTACTACACAAAAGGCTTCACACGACACCTCTCAGACGACGTAACACTGTTTTCCGTGGTGTGAATCATTTCTCATTTTTCAGACGACGGTTTCAAAATATCCCTCTTCTAATATAAATTCAACCAACGGGTGTTTTTCATGCTTGACTTTTGAATTTTTTTAGAAGACGTTTATAAATGGAAGCGTGGTGTGAGGTTAAAATGGTTTTAGGGTGGCAAGTTTCTCACCATTTGGCACCACTTAAATTTCCCTAGCATGTAATGGTGATACGATGGTTAGTCTAAAACTGTGGTATGAGTCCATAGGTTTGCAAAAGAGAAACATGTCCACCAATATTCCCCCTAAATTTTTCCCCCCGTTCTCTCCCCAAAACCCATTTCCCTCCACTCAGGCAATAGCAGGAGCGAAACTGAAAATTTAAAAGTGGCATTCAGACAACACTATATGGAAAACCATTGTCTGATGGCTTGTACGTATGCATCACCTAATGGCTTATCCATATGTCCACATGAGCCTATTTAGACCAAAATACACTAGAAAAAAAAAAAAACAAATCCCTACTAGGCATTCACTCCATGACTCCACAGCTACCCGACCTCACAAACGTCCTACCCTTTCTACGACAGACCCTGCACTCTCTCTTCTTCACAAAACCTGACACCAACCCTGCACTCTCTCTTCTCTCTCTCTCGACAGACCCCAACCCCATCTCTTCTCCGAAAAACCCAAACCAAAGCTCTCTCTCCCTCTCTCAACAAACCCTAACCAAAGTTCTCTCTTTTCGACAAATCCTGACCAAAACCTTCTTTGCCTCTAGATTGAAAACCTAATGAGTAGCTTGGAGAGAGCCCTAGATTAGAAACTATCTCTTCTCTAATTCTTCGAATCTCTTTCTCTCACAGTCGATTTTGTTCTCTCTACGTAGGAGCAAAAGAACCTGAAGGGTGAGCTTCTTCGACCCCATGAACTGGTGAAGAGGATCCAGTCGGTGCCTAGCATAGATGATGAACAGCCTCATCGCAGAGGTCTGGCTCCAAAGCTGATCCCTCTCCAAAGCTAAACCCCACTCTCCCTTTCTCTCCCCCCACAAAATTCCAAAACCCCTCCACTACCTCTCCCAAGCCCACTTCGAGACCAAGAAACCCAGACCCAATTGGCGGACGACAAAGCCGGAGGCGAGGAGTACTTGTTCAAGGTGGTCCTCATCGGCGACTCCGCCGTCGGCAAGTCAAACCTACTCTTGCGCTTCGCTAGGAACGAGTTTGATCAAAACTCCAAGGCCACAATTGGGGTCTAGTTTCGGACCCAGGCCATGGAAACCGACGGCAAAGAGGTCAAGGCCCAGATCTGGGACATGGCGGGACAAGAGCGCTTCCAGGCTGTCACGTCTGCTTACTACTTAGGCTCGGTGGGCGCGCTTGTAGTGTATGATATTAGTAGGAAGACCACTTTTGAGAGTGTGGAGCGCTGGCTTAATGAGCTTACCAGTAAGTTTTTTGGGTACCCTTTTGTTGTTGTTGCTTGTTTAAACGGTTTGTGAGAAAATGGAGTAAAGTTCAGGCATTCTGAGTTGTATGTGTGCATATAGCAAAGGGTATCTTTGTTTGGGTTGTTTTAGTCAGTACTATGTGTGTTGTTTCAGCTGTTTATGTAATTGGGAAGGTTGTGATAAGATAATTGGGAAAATGATATGTGCTTCCTGAAAAGGATGTACTGGGAATTAATGAAGCCAGACTTTCATGTTCGAGATGAACATAAGGGGTGGTTAAGTTGGATATAAACTGCTGCAGCAATAGGTTGCAGGAATGCCGAGTGAGAAATGCTGCTTATTTTGTGGGTGATATCTATTGCCAATGTTCATAAGGAAGGTAGGCTAGAATGCTAGATGTGGTCTTCTTAGGGAGTGAATGTAGAGGGGGGGTTGTTTTTACTGTTGGTGATTTAGAAGTTAGGTGAAGAATTTAAGGTCTAGTTGTGGGTATTATGAGTGGTAGATTGCATAATGTGGAGGTTGTTTAACCGTATTGAAAGGCTATTGCCTATTTCCAATATCATTGGTATCTATAACTAGTGGGATAATGTTCTTGTGTGTATTTAGATTAAATAATTTCCTTGTCCTCCCACTAGAGTCTTTCTCATGGTCCCAAATCCTTTAAATTGAACAATCTACTTAACATGAACATTGACAGCTTAAGGAGTTAATTGGATGCTATACTGTACTGTTCCAGTTGCTTAGAAAGCATATTGTATTTGCTACTTGGTTAATCTATTTAGGTAGGCAATACTTCTTAAGCAAGTGACTTGCATTTGCAGAAACCAAATATTCACTTAAGTGCAATTTAACAAATGTGATGTGTAAGTGGATATAAAAAGTAATTTCAAATATGATTTAGTGTGACCTTTGAAACTAAGATGTTCACAAGGGATTAACTGATAAATTCATAGCTGCCCATTTAAATCCTAATATTTCTATCATTTGATATCTTATTTCTTGATGAGAACATGCTCATGGTTACTCTTGACATATAGAATCACCAAGGAGTGCATGTACTACTGTTTTATTAATGTATTATATTTTAGGTACTCTTCTGCTTGCTTAGTTCTGGAGTGATACATGACAGTGAGGCTGAAGACCATTGAGCATGCCATGAAGAACCCACCTGAAGCTGTCTAGTGTGCTCCATCAACAACAAGTTTTTGGTTTATGAAGCTAAGACATTGATCATGCCATGAAGAACCCACCTGAAGCTATCAGTGTGCTCCATCAACAAGTTTTTGGTTTATGAAGCTAAGACATTGATCATGCCATGAAGAACCCACCTGAAGCTATCAAGTGCGCTCCATCAACAAGTTTTTGGTCTACGAAGCTATCAAGTGCATTAGCTTAGGAGTTTAATTCTAAGCTTGGCCTGGGTTTACAGAATTAGTGTCTGACAAAGTTAATAGATGTACTTTTTCTGTGGAAGCTTCAGAGTGTGTGCTCTTTACTATAGATCTATAATTTTAATATAGTAGACTGCTGATTTGAGTAAAAAACTATACCATTACTGGTATCTCATTGAGACTTGATTGATTTTGCAGGGTAAAC
Organism: Rosa lucieae; assembly: GCA_024704745.1. Classification (NCBI taxonomy): domain Eukaryota; kingdom Viridiplantae; phylum Streptophyta; class Magnoliopsida; order Rosales; family Rosaceae; genus Rosa; species Rosa lucieae. The sequence goes on from CM045493.1 coordinate 10,003,199, forward strand.
ATGGTATTGAGAAACAACCGTTTCAGCTTCCTGATTTCATTGCTGCAACTGGTACTGAGAAAATTAGACAGGTAAATTGGTCATGAGGTTTTTTATTTGGATTATTCTTTGAGCACTGCACATAAGTGCTCCTCTTACTATCAATGAGAACTCTGACTCTTATGTTCATACTGATACAAAGACGTTCCTCAATAGGATAGTTCCTGAGGTTAGTATGTTTACTGTAATATCTCATACAGCCTTAGCAGCATATGACGTTTCCATCTTTTTATTTTTAGGGGGAATCTGCATTATGCAGACTTGCCTGGCACACATTAAATCATCAATGAGGATCACTCTGGGGCACTCATCCACCACCTCTCTTTAGTTTGCAACAAACGCTGAAGTTGATGAACTGCGTAATGAACTCACAAATTATGAGGTGAAGAACCTGCTAAAGTTGGGAAGTGTGCTAGGATGAATCATTGTTGGTCTTTTTTGGGTATATGCAAGGTATGAAGTGCATTAGGCAAGATGTTGGTCCTTTTTGGGTTGGCCTAAATTGCATTTCTTCTATAGATGTGATCATGTACGGATGAGACTATTTTAGCCACATTTGTAGATGTTTTTTTTTTTTTTGGTATGAGAGATCCATAGATGTGATCTTTTCTATTTTTTGGATACAATTAGCATTATCGAATCCATTTAACGGCTATTTATTATAAGAAAGTTATTGTTCATTTGGTCAATTTTTGGTTCCAGCTAAATTTGAATCTTGCCATTACCAAATCAAACAACAGTAGGAAAAAAGGAAAATACTTCGTTTAATAAGGATTATAGGGCTGAATCAAACAAATTTTCAACAATTCACACGGCGGTTCTTACCGATATCATTGTTGGCTGCACACAAAGACAACGAGTATTAGCAAAAACCATTGTCTCAAATGTCACAATACAACGGTTCGAGTTATATCTGTCGTGTGAAGGCACATATACACTAAACTTTTAGGTCATCACACCACATTTTATGCTGGAAGAACTATCGTGTGTATACAATTCACACAACATCTTAAAAATAAAAACTGACTTTGAACAACAAAGAGACAACGCTGGAATCCTAAAAACCGTGGTATGAGTAGAAGTCACACCACGACATATTTCTGTCGACAGCATGTTAGCAGATCTGCCGGTCCATCAGACGACGGAGTTAGCTGAAAACCGTTGACCCAATGATAGGTATACGACGGTTGAAAACCGCCGTTTGATAGCGTTTCATCAGACGACGCCTCGATAGACCACGGAAATGCAAAACGTGAGACGACAGTTTTAAACCGTCGTGTGAAGCCTTTTGTGTAGTAGTGGTAAATGAAGTTCACCATGAACCTTCATGTATATTCCTTATCTAGATCCCCATAGAGATACGTAGTAACCACATTTCTAAGCTGCATAATCAGTTATTCGAAATCTACCAAACTAACAGGGCAGTGGAGTGCAATGACATCCATTACAAGAGAATATGTCTCATCGTAGTCGATTCCAGGGCGTTTTGTGAGAAGCCTTGCGCCATCAGGCAAGATTGCCATCTCTTTTTCACATCACGCTTTCTAACGAAGACCCATTAGTCAATATTTTATGTTAGGAGGTGTTGGCATCACTGGCTCAAAAACCTTCCTCTTCGTTGGAGAATCCAACTTAACCTGGATCCCATCTTTCCATTTAGGCCAAATTTCTCTACCTTGGCATTCATTCATCAACGGAGCGTGGTTCGATATCATCAGACTCAACAAACTCATGCGCAACGAAATGCACAACTACATAATCAATTATGATAGAGTTTATATCCCACGTCTCATGTACACTAGTGTAATTTTCAAAGATCCCTATATTCTCAGGAATAGGTTCTAACGTTGATGCGTCCCCCAATGATAACCATAATCTGGAAGATTCTCATGAGACGGATTTTGTGTCTTGATGATCAAAGGATTGGAATGTACCAAAGTATCATTCGAACCCACGGGCCTTCCATGCATCCAAACTGGGGCCTTGACCTGTAACGCCAGAGTGCCACTTTCTTTGGCGTTAGCGCCATGCCTACCTCCATGTAGGGTGGCGCTACGTCCTCTCGTAGGGACGTCCTTCCTTGCAGGCATATTTGCAGCAGATGTGTGATCTAGTCACTTTTAAAGGGATCGAGATGAGACATAGTGGGGACAGGTCACGACAATTCCTGTCGTTCCTGCTGAATATCTGTGTTCTTATCTCCCCCCAACGACGGGAAGACAATCTCATCAAAGTGAAATCCGTAAATCTAGAGGTAAGGAGATTGCCAAGCAAGGGCATTAAGTGGTGGATGATTGTTAGAATCTCAAATCCAACGCAGTTGCCCATTCGTCTGTAAGGACCCATCATAGGGCACTGTGGCGAAGCAATTGGCACATAAATGACACACTCAAATATGCGTAAGTACGATACTTGTACCCAGTCACTAGTTGTAACACAGAGGTAGATTGAGTGGCGGTCGATCGTAAACGAATTAGCATAGCTGCATGCGATATTGCATCACTCCAAGAGGATATTAGGAGATTGGTGTGCATTACCAATGTCCGGACTACCATCGTATTCATTTTCGTGAGACCACTTGGGTGTGCTCATGGGAATATGATGTCCAACATTCAGTCCTAATCCAATAACCATTGAAAGTCTTTGATGTAAACTCACTAGCATAGTCAAATCCAATTGACTGAATAAGATGATTCGGGGAGTGAGTGCATTGTCATATGATATGTGCTAGAAGTGTAGCATAAGCAGCATTACAAGTGGACAATGGCACAACACGTGACTAGCGTGTTTGCGTGTCAACCAATCATCATCAGATATTTAAACGTCTGCAAGTTGGTTGTATCAGTCCACTGAATCCCTATGGATTCTATGTAAGAACAGAATGAGTATTTTCATATCCTTTGCATAGGATGGTCTCAGTCCTAACTTCCCTAAGGAACAAGCTTTGTAAAATGAGCGAGAGGCCTTAGAATCAACCAATAAGGATTTTGGTTGGGGCTAAGCGTCTGAAACGCTATTTGAAGCAAAGTTGGTGATTGCAACATCACCTGGGGCATCATCACCATGATGTATGCTATCCATGGTGTCATGGATAAGGACTATGACAGCCCTAGGCTGATGGTAGACAGCGGCGGTCACACTTTGTCCAGGAATCAACTTTTGATTCATGCTTTATTTTTCTCGAAAGAATAGATGTCCGTATGAAGTCTTTAGTAGACGGATCATCATATCACGACCAGGATGACCTATCATGTCGTGACAAAGCTAATATGTGTCTAAATCCAAGAGATCTTCTCTCATAACTTTTATTAGATTAATAGCTCGATTAGTGACATAGAGTCAACTAGAGAGACACATAAACTTCTCTAAGATGCACTTTTGTTCGCAATCATTAGAGGTATTGCAAAGGAACTCATTTTCATTCTTTACACGCGATTTCACATGGAATCCTTTAGCTATTCATACGTGCAATTTGCCTTAGGAGCATAGAGAGTTTCTGTAACAGTAATCAAGGTGTCATTTGGCAATGGAGAACTTGGGCTATTCCATGTTCTTGAATCAATAATGATGGCCTAGCCATCATAGTCACAAAGTCATATGCTCATAATCAAAATGGAGTCATAATGAAAAGAATTCAAAATTTTATTCATAAGCCAATAGAGTTACATCATTGTTTCTCTAACCAAAGAAAATCTAATCCAAAATGCTAGCTAATGCAAAACAATGGTAGTCGTCTAAACTTCTTTCGTTAATTCCAAAATAAATGTGACCAGGTGAGTAGAGAGATGTCGGTGGAGCAAGGTTCGCTTAAGTACCACTAATCTCATAACCTTCCTAGCCATCATACTTACATTGGGTGGTGAACTTACTTTGAAGAAAGACTAAACCAATGACATTTACTACACAATATATGGCTATTACATCTCTTGGAAAAATAAAGACTTAAACAGAATTGGCTATCTATTGATCCCAGCCAAATTTGTAGTCTTCAACCCTTCATTCTAGATCATCTTTTTGATCTTCTTGTTCCACATAGTGAGCGTCTCTCACTTCACAATAGGCTTTGTAGGCGGTGACAATTTCTTCACAAGCTCTACAAATGTGTGCCCAATGACTAGATACTCCACATCGAAAACATACATCTCTCTGCTCAGACTCCATTGATTGAGGGGCTTTAAAAGCGTCATTTAGATGGCTCTTAGTGTTGGTGGCACCACCAACATGGCTAGAGGCGTTGCCTCCCTCTCTCTTTCCACGTTGACCTCTTACGTTCCTTGTTCGCCTATTTTGGCGATTATCTTCCCAAGTACAGCGATTATATGGACCAGAACGTCCAGAAGTATCCCTAAGATTATGGTTTCACTCTTGGCGCCCTCTCTTAGGGGTGTGACTATAATTGGATTTCGGAATATGCTCTGTTTCCATGGATCTCGAATTATAGTTCTTCACAAGGATATTGTCATGCTTTTCAGTGACATTCATAGCTCCAATTAGCTCATGAAACCTTGTGATCCGTCCTGCAGTAACATCAATTCGATAGTTCTTAGCAACCATCAATGCAGAGACGGGGAAGGTAGAGAGAGTCTTCTCAATCAACATCGCATTTGTGATCTCTTTACCACATAATTCCATTAAGGATTTAATGCGAAGTGCTTCCGAGTTGTAGTCAAGAACTAACTTGAAATCACAGAAGCAAAGGCTATGCCATCTTACTTCTTGGTCAAGAAGCAGGGAGTCACAGATGTTGCCAAATCTTTATTCGAGTGAGACCCACAGCCTTCTGAGGTCTTCTTCATTCATACACTCGTACTGGAGCTAATCATCCATATGACGAGTCATTAGGATGATGGTTTTCTCCTTATTTTCCTCTAAGGCTGCTCTATTTGCTTCCAAAGCTTGAGTTTGCTCAACAGTTAGCACGTCCTGGCTAGGCTCAAGAATCGTATCTAGAATTCCATCAGCTTTGAGATGCTGGCGAACATCATGAACCCACCTATTTGGCTCCAAAACCAGTATGGGTGCAAATTGTCTCTTTTGAGCGTGTGCGCAGGCGTGCCAGCACCGTGGGGTGCAGTAGTCGGAGAATCCCTTGACTTGACTTCTTGATCAAACGTCGTGGACGAGGAGAGCATCAACCTCGACACCAGGTTCTTCTCTATGCCTTTCGAAAAAGGACTTCTTGCCTTAAGGATAAGGGCTTTGGTTGTAATCTTTTGGCGACACCGGATCGATACTCAACGTTGTTGGTTGAGCAGAGCAATCACTGGGAAGTTTGGAAGAGCACGGGTTTTGCTAAAGCGTGACTTTAGCTTTGCTGGGTTGCGAGGGCGTTACCCTTGCTTCGCTAAGTTGCAACTGGGTTGTAGGTAGGTTTGTTCCGGAGAGGCTTTGATAATCTGTATGATTAGTTGATTGAAGAGTTGTGTATAATTCGTCCTTGAAACCTGGTATTTATACCTAGGGTTTCGACTGTTCCTTGCCATAGAAGGATTATTGATTTGAAGTTTCCTATTCGATCTCCGCTACTTGACTCTAATAAGGGCTCGTTTTCCTTACGGATCACAGAATGAGTGAAGGTATAACCCAAACCCAAGTAGGCTTATTTTTGGGCCGCAGGTATTGGCCCGCAGTGTTAAATCCCCTAAGGGATCTTGCCAAAAATACTTTTGGGCTCAAACATTGCCAGCCAGGCCCTAAAATCAAGCCCGCGAAAGGTAATTGATTGAAGGGGACTTAAAACGACACGCCTAACGACCGAAACGAGACCCAAACCAACATGCCAGATTGGGCTCTTCACCGCGAGATTCCATCCCGGACGACGTGCTCGCCCTTTACGGCCTGCCCATCCTACGACCCATTCCGGTCCTCATAAGAACACCTGGAGATTTCATTAGCTGGGGTGCGCATCCTCATAGAGCCAAAATAGGGCATTAGCCTACCACCATCAACGCGGCAGAGCTCTCATGGTATCGCGAAGCGCGAGCGCTAGATCTAGCTAGCTGGGACGCTGCAGGTATTACTCAGACTATTGATCTCTGTTTTTGCCTTCCTCGAGGTGGCAATCGTTCACTGCTGGCTGCCTTTCTTTATTTCTGAAACACCGCCACCAATACTTTTGATTTTCTATTCGGCCAAATGAGCATCACTCTGCTAGACATCCTCACGATTACTAGGTTACCCATTGACGGCGAGCCCTACGTACATGGCCAATTTGACTCTGTCACATTCACTTTGACAATGGTTCAAACCGGCCACAGTTCTGATAGCGGTTCCTACCCGCAGTAGCTGTCCCATTACCATAGAGAACACAACGCGACTGGAGGAATTGCTTTCCTGGAGTACTGGCTGTGCAAGTTCATCTTCTGCATCTCCGCCAATAGGTCCATTAGTCCTTAGACTTTTCTCGCGATGGCCCTCTACAACGGCCATCGCATAGGGCTCAGACAGCCTGTTCTGGGAGCCCTCTACCGCACTCTATACTAGGCCACCATGCATCCTTTCGAAACTAACATCTCAGACCCTTTCTGGATCCTTGATTTCTAGATTCAAATTTACTTTCCATTCTTCTGCAGCGACGACATTCCGCCGCTACCACCAACTGACACTCTTCTTGGCCGATGGCCTATTCCAAGTGTTTTACATATTTGTACCTCCTACACGAAATGCCACACCTCGACTTAGTGATCAATAGGAGATTCCCGCCTCTTCTTGAACATGGGTTCCTTCCTGGGGAGTTAATTATAGTGATCGCGCGCGCTTGGCTTTTCCCCGCGCGATCTCCTGCTCAGACATTAGGCTCGCCGCAGAAGAACTCAGTTATGAGCTTTACACGCCCAACCACTTTGCTCGTCAACTAGGGCTGATTCAGTTAGTGCCATTCCCCCTCTTTGACGCCTGGAACTACAACACCTCCTGGCATAGAATTGTTCCCCCAATTGGGCCTCCGCCAGCCCAAAACATGCTTGCATTGGTCGATCTCCTCAATGAGCCAGCGAACTCGCTCCAGTTGACTGGACCTCCGAGGATTATGATCAATGGTGGGAAGAAGTCTCTGTCAACTGCTGGAGACAAAGGGATGATGAACTCTTCGCGACCATCTTCCAAGATTTGCGGTACCCCTGTGATGCTGATACCGAACTGCTTGCTCGCTTCCCTGAAGATGAGGCGTGATCTCCACTACCCGAGCTGGCTCCGCAACCTACGCGAACCCCGCGACCTGCTCAAGCCGGCATTGTTATCCTCTAGCCCCCACAAGAGGTAACTTGCCCTTTGAATGTTTTCATTTTCTTCTTTCGCTTTTAACTCCACTCCCCTTACTGAAATTTTAATGCAGCAGGGACGTGTTCTGCCTTCCGGCAGCCACGTAGTGGATGCTCCTCCAGCCATTGGTCAGGCTACTGAACAAAAAGCTGTAGCCACAGAGCCTGAAGTTGAGGACTCTTCTTCCGATGATGACGACCCACAAACTGTAAGGATTTCCTCTTGGAATCTAATATTGCGACATTTTCTCCACAGTCTAACTTAATTCTCTTCTGATCCTGACATCTTGCCTCCACTTTGGCCCGTAAAAGTAGTCGCGCTGACCTCCGGACCAACCCGTGGGCAGAAGATGAACCACTAGCATCTCGACTGGTACTTCATACTTAACACGAGCACTGAAATTTTCATTCCATCGTTGTTTGGGCCTATAACGCTCCTCACTTGAAAGTTCATCATAGGCCCTTAAGACCAACTGGTGAAGGGTCATCCACTGCTAGCGGCGAAGCACCCCATTCTCAAGCCCAACCGCGGCCTGATTCGACCAATCCTCCACCTCCAATTAGTACTGCGAGTGATTAGTAGCTGCCCCTGGTGCCAATGCAGATTCTGGATGACAGCTCGCCTAAAGCTGAGGAAAGAGTGCCACAAATTGAAACCTCCCACGAGCAGCCACCTACAACCCTCATCCTGAAGCAAATACCGCCTGTTTCTGCCAACCCTCTCAAGATTGCCCAAGAACAAGTGACAACCGATGTTCCCTGCGAGTCACCTAATGAAGAGGTATGTTTCCTTGTAAATATTTCCACTTTGGTTCCTACCTTATTCCTCTTACATTCTAACACCTCTTTCCAGGATCAGAATGGCGCTCCTAATGAGGAAGTGGCAGTAGCTACTGAGGAAATTGCTATCGAGAACCCTGCTGAGCCGGATGGTGGAAACCCGGCTGACCAGGAACCTGCCCCCCATGACCCCAAGTGCACGATGCAGAGGCAGAGGTACCTCATGAACCGGTGCTGGAGGCATTTCCTGTCGCGGAGCCTCTTGAGGCTCCTATCACTGTGGATCCTAACCTACTACCTATGCCTCCTTCAAGACTAGAAAGCTTGGCTCGCATGCTTGAAGTGATCACACCTAGAGTGGTAGACGATGCTAGAGAAGGCCTACGTCGCCTCTTAGGCCCTGACATCTTGACCCCCGGCACGCCCATGAGAGTCTTGGAGTACCTGAGGGTACTTCTCCGCGAGGGAGTCATTACTGAAGCTCAAATTATTGATATTGACCAGTTGCTGCAGGACCTCCCCCAATGGCTCAATGAGAAAGTGGTCGCGATCGCGCAGGCCAGGCAGACCCAGGCACACTATTAGGCCCTTACTCATCAGATGGACAATTCCCGCGACTCTTTGGGTGATCGGGCCAATCTCGTCCGGGAGCTAACTCTCGCGAGAAACCATCTTCGGTCCCAGATTCAGGACCTTCAGGCCCAATTAACCACTGTGATGTCCAGGCTTGCCCTTGAGGAACCTCAACTAGAACAACCCCTAGCCGCTTTCGAGGCGCTGTCACAGGAAGTGGCATAAGCTCGTGTGGCAGCCCAACAAGCTGCCCAAGCTGCCGCTGATATGAGCTTCCACCTGGACCAACATTTTCTCCGCCTAACTTATTCAGGGCGGAAACTTTAGGCCTCTAGTATTAGGCCCATTATTTTGTATGGACAATATTAATATTATCTATTTAGCCCACTTTGCTGACCCAAATTTCTGTTTTATCTTCGTAGATAACAAGGCGATATTCCGCCTTAACTGTCTAAAGCAGTTTTCAAAGGGATAAACTTGAAATGGGGCAGTTATCTCCTTGGAGACCGCTCTGTCGTCCACGCGTATTCAGTTTTGTTCATTTTCGAGATTATAGCATTGAATTCGCTTGATGACCCCATTTATGGCATTGAATCTACTTCAACTGTCAAGACCAAAGGGCTGAGGCCACTTAAGTTGGTCCCTATAAATACCTAAATCGTAGGAGTGCAAATACACGCAACCATGATTCATCCAGAAAATGTCTTGCAATCCCTACTTCTCTTCCTCCTATTCTTGAAATCATCTCATCTTCTCTCTTCTAGCCTATATATCCTAGGCTTTATGGCTTAATCTCACCTCCTGGGTATGCCTTATGCCCTAATCTCAGGTCCAGCCGCATGTCTTTAGCCCCAGAAAGTCTGGACGGGATTCACCGGTTCCAGTTAGGCTGAAGAACACGCGGGGCACCACATTCTAGGGAGTTTCTCTCTTTAGGTTCCCTCGCGTGGAGCAAACAGAAGAAGGGTGGAAGGGTTGCGATGGATTATTTCATTCCCTCCTCTTCCAGTACCAATGGTAGCAGCGGTGATTCAGATCAGAGGAGGGTGAAGAGAGAAAAAGGAAAAGCGATCATTTCACTGACCCCTTTATGATTTTCGGAGACAAAGATTCAAAATCCAGAAATTTTTATGATTTTCAATCACTGATGGCTTTGTAATATGCACATGTGTTTGTATTGCTTTTGGCCGCAAAGCCACTTTATGAATCCAAGCATATTTCTTCTTCTATTTTCAATCTGTCTAAATAATATGGCCTCTGGTATAGGCCCTGTTACATGTTTCTAACACTTATTGTCAAAAGAATAATGTAAAAATCAAATCCTTTTAAAGAATGTAAAGGTTTACAACGAAGAAAAGGGGATACATAAGGCCGCTACAACAAGCCTTAATGTGTAGAGTGTTGCCCCCTAGTCTTATTAGGTGAAGCGAAGACAGGAGACTGAGGCCACAGAAAAAGCTGAAATGGAAGGGAACACGTAAACCAAGTAAGACTATGGTTGCCCCCCAGTGCCAGAAACCAGCGGAGCATGTGGAACTTCGAACTCCCAAACGCTAGGATAATATTTCTTCAAGAACCTGCCATTGATGGGGTTGCGGTGGATATCGTCGTCCAAGTCTTTCAGGTGAAACGCTCTACGCTCCAAAATTCTGTGAACGACAAAGGGTCCTTCCCAACGTGGAGTCCACTTACCGTGGCCAGTCAACTTCTCGCCCAATGGCAAAATCGCCTTCTAAACCAGTTCACCCTCTTTGTAACTACGGCCGCGAGTCCGCTTATCATAGGCACGAGCGATGCGTTGCTTTTCCATCACTAAGCTGTCCAAAGCCTCTAAGCGCTTGTCGCTAAGGTCTTCATGCTCCTGCCACATAGCTTGGACATAATCTTCACCAATTAAATGATTCTGATCTTGGACATCCAGGGAATGAACATTCACTTCCAAAGGGAGAACCGCATCGTGGCCAAACATCAACGCATAAGGGGTAGTGGCAGTAGGGTTCCTCTTAGAAGTGCGATAAGCCCATAGTGTCTCATACAATGTTTCGTGCCACTGGCGAGGGTTTTCAACAAGCAATTTTTTCAATAGAGTAATGATGATCTTGTTACTGGCCTCCGCTTGACCATTGGATTGAGCGTAATATGGATAAACTGGATACCATAGTCATTGACGAGCTTCTCTACATCCCCACCCATGAATGCTACCCCCGTGTCAGATACCAAAACCTTTGGGATGCCAAACCTGCAGATAATATTTCAAAAGATAAATTGGTGAATGGTGGCACTGGAGGTCTCCTTCAAAGACTCAGCTTCCACCCATTTAGTGAAGAAATTAGTAGCGACGATGATGAACTTGTGCTGGAGTGAAGAATGTGGGTGAATCATTCTGATCAAGTCCAAAGCCCAGCCTCGCGCAGGCCAAGGTTTAATGATGGGTTGCATGGGAATATTAGGAATGTGCTGGACTAGTCTATGAGCCTGGCAATCTTGGCATCCCTTCGCGAATGTGATATAGTCCTTCAAAATGCTGGGCCAATAGTATCAATGTCTCCTGATGAGCTAGCACATCTTCAACCCGCTTGATGAGCTGCACACACACCTTCATGCACTTCTCGCATTAATAGTTTTGCTTCGCGGCCATAGACACACCTGAAATCGATGCCATCTTCACCACGTCAACATAGCTCGTCACCTCTGAAGAAGTAATTTAGTGCCAGAAAACCGATTTTCCTGTCTGCAGTAAGATTTGGCTGCTTGAGGTAGGTAATTAAAGGGATACGCCAATCCACATCAATAGGATCAAGAGCCGCCACTGTGGGCTCGTCTAGTGGGTCAGGTTGTGCAAGTCACGAAGGCAGTGAACGTTGCTCAACCTTGAGAATTCGCTCGCGAACCCCATATTTCAAGGTAACACCTGTAGCTAACTGAGCGAGTTCATTAATCGCGAAGTTGCTCTCACGAGGAATATACTCCAAATCCACGTCTTCAAATTGGGCCAGAAGTTCAGGAGCGCGATTCAAATACAGTTCAAGCAAGTAGCTGGAGCATCTGTACTTCTCGCGAAGCTGATTGATCACGAGTAAAGAATCACCACGTACCTGGATGTCTCTGACTCCCAGTTCTAGCAACACCTCTAAGCCAATAATGAGGGCCTCGTATTCAGCTTGATTGTTGGTGCACCGAAACTCTAACTGAAAGAAATATGAGAAACGATCGCCAGCTGGATTTCCAAGATGACTCTGGCTCCGGTCAGTGTCTCCGTTCACAAGCCATCAAAATATAACACCTAGGGTTGGAGTGAAACTGTGGCTTGATATAACATGGCGTACTCAGGTAAGCATGCCAGATCCGGGCGATCTATAGTTTCAGTAGCGACTTCTAAGTCTCTTACCGCAGGAACGTCCAGCATGGGGTGATGCGCTAGAAAGTCTGCGATAGCTTGTCCTTTCACTACTTTCTGACGGACATATTGTAGCGAAAATTCCGACAAAGCAAGCACCCATTTGTCGATGCGCCCCCTTAGGATAGGTCACAACAGCATATATTTTACCAGATCGGTCTGAGCGATGATGCAAGTAGTAAAGGATAACATGTAATGTCGCAGCTTGCAGGTAGAGAAGTATAGAGTGAGGCACAACTTTTCCATTGGAGTGTACCTTGTTTCGCAATCTGTGAGTGTCCGACTGAGGTAAAAGATAGTATGTTAGACGCCAGTTTCGTCATCCTGAGCGAGGAGGCTGCCAATGGAAGCCTCCGCTACTGAAATTTATAATTTTAACAGAAAAACAGCCCTGGGGTGAACTAGTACTAGCGGACTTGCCAGATAGGCCTTGATCTTGTCAAAAGCCTCTTGATGTTGAAGTTCCTAAACAAACTCGCTCTGTCCCTGCAACTTTAGCAACCGGGAAACGGCTGGATTTTACCTGCAGAATTAGAGATGAATAGTGGCAAAAAGTTGATCTTACCCAACAGTCGTTATAGCTCCTTCTTCGTTCGTGGGGGAGATGCGTTGATAACCGCGTTTCCCTTATTTCAGGGACCTTGATTCCTCTTTGATGGACTATGAATCCTAAAAATTCACCTGCCTGAACTCTGAAAACGCATTTGGCGGGATTCATCTTGAGCTTGTGTAGCCGCATGCGCTCAAAAACCTTTCTGACATCTACGATATTGTCTCCTCGCTTCTTAGACTTCACGACCACGTCATCAATGTAAACCTCTAAAATCTTCCCAAGTATGTCGTAGAAGATCAGGTTCATGGCTCTTTGATACTCGACCCCAACATTCTTCAGACCAAAAGGCATGACCACATATAGAAAACTCCCGCGAAGCCTGGACAGCGAAATGCGGTCTTATGTCTGTCTTCTTCAGCGACCGAAATCTGGTGGTATCCTGCAGTTCCATCCATGAAGGATAACAATTCATGTCCCGCTACTGCGTCTACCAACATATCCATGACCGGCATGGGATAAACATATTTGGGTATAGCCACATTAAGTTCTTCTGTAATCCACACAGACTTACATCTTGCCATTCTTCTTGCGAACAGGCACTATGTTAGATAGCCACTTATTGTACTTGGCCACCCTAATGATGCCTGATTTATGCATTTTCTTGACTTCTTCTTTAACTAGGACTTGGGTCTCCGAATTCATTCTTCGCGGCTCTTTCTTCACAGGCCTCTTGTCAGGGAGTGTTGGCAGCATATGGCATACCAAATCCGGTGATACACCTGGCATGTCTTCATATTTTTCAGCGAAGCAGTCCCTGAATTCCAACAATAAGTCGATGAGCCTCTCCTTCTCTCTAGGCTCTAAGTACGCACTGATAGCCACTTCCATGGGCTCGTCATTAGTTTCTAGATTGACATTCTCAGTAGGGTCCCTGACCTTAGGAGGTGTGTCATCCAATGTTGCTGGGGCGAGTTGAATGTCTTCCTCTTCACGGTCAGAGAGTTCCTCGTTAACTATTTCTAAGGTCGCTACTCTTTCATAGGCCTTTTTTCCACCAAATACGAGGATAATCTCTCGTACAAAGATTGGAAGGCCTCTATCCCTTCCTCTGGAAGGTCGTAATCCATTAATTATTTAAAGGTTTGGGCACAGCGTGGCCAGGACTTTCTAGGCCTTCCTTCGCGAGCGTGAGCCCCCACTGTGCCAATTCAGAGGCCGTCACCCTTGTGGGGCGACCTTTGTCATCGATGCCACTGACCTGTAATGGAGTGATTGGCTCCAAATCATACCTGGCATCTACGTAATTCACAGAAATAGAGGACGGGCGAGGATCAGCCTTAATCACTTCAGCCTTGTTCGTAGCTCTATTCCACATAATCAATTCTTGATGAAGAGTTGACGGAACACAATAACTCCAGTGGATCCAGTCTCTGCCTAGAATGGCGCTACACGCCACGTAGCAGTCTGTCACAAAGAAAGCATACACCCCCTCTGCGGGGCCGACCTTGATACGCAGGAATACTAGGCTTAATGTCTTCGTTACAATCCACGCGAAGTTCTTAAGCGTGAGGGATATAAACTAAATCCTCTCTTCCTTAATCCCAAGCAAGTGCATAGTCCGTGTAGAAATGACATTAACTGCAGCTCTAGTGTCGACCATGATCTTGCTGACTTTGGTGCCGCCAATTTCTGCTGTGATATATAGAGGTCTTATGTGTTGAACCATAGCAGGTGTTGGCTTTGTAAAGCTCATGAAGGACTCTCTGCTTCTGGCGTCTTCTGTTTCTAAGGACCCAGCCTCTTCCACAGGTGTCATGGCTACTGAGGTGATCTGCAAAGGCTGTTCGCCGCCTCCTTCAGCTTCCACACACTCCGCGCGGAGATCGGCAGTGCATACCTCGCGGGGAGTACATAGACCATGTTGGATGGAGGTGTCTAACACTTCTGTCTCATCCAGGTCGAGCTTGGGTTCATCAACTGGTATGTCAGTGTTGAATTGTTTAGCCAACGAAGCCACTAACGACTCTTCTATAAGGCCTTTTACCTGGCACTGCTTATGCTCCTGTGTAGTAGCAACCTGCTTTGGTGAGTCCGACCTTTGTGCCTCTGTTGGGTCCTCCTTTGGGGGAGCGACTACCAAAATTTGAATCCTTTTAGGTCTCCACTGTAAGGCATCTGTAGCGTTGTCCTTGCCCCCCAGTCTCTTAAAAACTGAGGGTTTGGTTTCTGGTTCCTCGCGAAACAACCTGCGCTTGATATGGGGCCGCCTAGTGGGCAAGCTTTCTTTCCTGGCTGGCGGAGGTGTTCTTTCTTTTGTGATCCTGCAGAAAACACTAGGCTTAGAAGCCCCTGACTCCGAGCGTGATTGCTTCTGAAAATTGTGGGGAGCCACTAATGGCTTAGCGGCTAGTGCCTCCATCTCCTTATGATATTGCTCAGATGATTTGACCAATTGCGAAGGCTTAATCAGGCCTTGATCTAGAGCCTCTAGTGTTCGCTTGGCCTCTCTGAATCTTCGCTGCAGCTTCCTTTTCTTGAAAGGGCTAATCTCCACCGCTTTCCCTTTCTCTCTGGTGTACCATTTGCCTTCCTTGATGGAGGATGTTGAAGAAGGTGGAATGTACTGCTTGGTCAAGATATCTTTGTGCTCATTCCTAGCCCTGTCATCTTGTTTCTGTTCTGCTGCAGCCGCTTTCAGTTTCTTGAACAAGTTGGAGTCCCTCGGGGATGGCGGTGACTCTATCTTATCTCTTGCTCTTGGGCTCGACGGTTGATAGTTTCGCGACGGTGAGGCCCACTTGATTGGCGGGAAAGAGCCAAAACGAAATGTCTGCTCGACTTCTTCATGCGACACTTGGATGCCACATTCTTCCTTGCAACGCGAGCAAAGGACTACTGGTGAGGCTTCGCTGACTGGCTTAGCTCTTTCCTTTGCAGGGGTCTCATCCCCTTCTGTCCTCTCTTCTCGTCCCTTTGTAGTCAAATCTAAGGTTGGCTTTCTCTGGTTCTTCTTGGTCCAGTTCACATCAACCATATTGACCTCGGTGTCCGGGAAAGGGTTCAGGTTTACTAGTGCTGCTGCGGTCGTCGGAGCTTCCACCTGCAAACTACCATTATTGAGCCATACCTGAATTTGGTCCTTTAGCTTCACACAGTCAGTCGTGTTGTGTTCCACAGGTTGTGGAATTTGCAGTACTTCTTTCCCTTCAGCTGATCTGGTTGAAGGAAAGGTCCGAAGTCTGTCTTCACCATCTTCGCGGCGATCATTTCATCTAAAAGCTCATGTGGCTTATTGGCATCATATGTATACGTCGCGAATTCAGGTTTGGTGAAGGCTACAGATTTGAGTTTGACAGGTTCCTTAGATATTTTCAATTGCTTAAGGGCTGAGCTCTTCCTCCCTGTCAGTTCAAAAGCGGAGACATCATTCTCCTCTTCATCATCTTCTTCCTGGCAAACTTCTTCCCTTTTATGATGATAGTAAGGATCATAGGAAGTCGGCTGGAAGTGCAACGCTACCACTGTACGATGCTTTCCTGGTACATATGTCCCTTTGGACGCATTTTTCCTAGCATCAGTCTCTCTGAGGAGATGCTCAAAGCTTCCTACCTCTATGATAAGCTCTCCCATTGACTGGATCATGCTGCCATGTTGCTTCTTTAGCTGGCGTGGCTCCAATCTTTTGATTATCAATTTAACCAACTATCTCTCAGCAATATCATGCTTAATTTAGCCTTCTAGATCTGGAAATGTTGAAGATAATCAACAGCACTAGGTGGGCTGTTGGGCCATCTGGGTGAGAGAGGCCAAGTCAACCTCAAGCTCAATAGCTCCAAAAGTCTCTCCAAAGAGCTTTTCCATTGCAGATAGAGAAGTGCCAAAGATCCTGCACTTGAGGATGTCGTCATTCCGGTATTGGCCGTACTGCACTTTAAACCTGGCCAGATAAGTTGCCGTCCTCAGTATCCTCTCCTGAAAAAGTAGATAATATGATATTTTTGTAGCCTCTGGGAAAAGGCCCAAGCATTATATGCGGCGGGAAAGGTCCCTCATAAACCCCATCTAAGTAGGCCCTGGGGTTCGCTAGCCTGATCATCTCCTCAACCTCTTCGGGTCTCACATAGCCCGGACCAGGAGGAGGAGATGTCGCCACGTTCTGGCGAGCATTCTGCAGAGGTATAGCCTGGCTAGCGGCTACTGTACGTTCCCCAAGGTAAATTGTCAAGGGAATAGTGGATGGCTGTAGTGTCATAGCTGGTGTGGTCACATCTTTGACCAAGGCCATTATCTTGATCGGAGTGCCAGCCTGGTCAATGCCATAATAATTCCCTGGAAGTTCTTCATAGACATTCTCTGCCCCGTCATTGTTGTATTGAGTAAACGCAACAGGATCAGCAGGAGTGCCTTCACTGGTCTTCAGAGTCCTACTCTTTTGCGAGGGAGTTGGAGTAGCCTTAGTACCACTAATTACCAGGGCTTTGTCCTTGCATTTTGTTGCTGAGGCAGAGCCGACTGCAGCTGGTGTAACGGTATTGCCGCTAGTCTTCTTCCTAGCATTAAGAGGTATGTATTTGCCAGTACCTGAAGGTTGTCCCAGTGAGCCAAGAATGGCGTTAGGATCCCCCAAAGCTTTATTCAGAACTTCTTTAGCCTGGTCCAACTCAGCTCTCTGCATGGCGATTTGGGTCGCAAGATTGGATCCCTCGTTGCGAAGCGCTGCTAATTCTGACGCAGTATGCTTGGCTTGGTTCACGATGTCAGCAGAGATACGCTTGCTCTGAGCGGCCTAACCGGTCATCATATCTACAAGCTCCTTATGGTTTTCCTGGCTTTTCTTGTACGTATCTTGCCAATGTCCCTGCGTTTGTCCCGAACTCGCTTCAAGATTGCGCAGTGAGATAGAAACCTCATCAAGCCTTCGACGCTCTTCCGCGAGGGCTATTTCCATCCTTTCATTATATGCAGCATTATTCTGTTGAAAGATAGCAAGCCGCTCCTCAATGTTCGCATTCGCCAGGGCGATAATGGGCACAAAGGACTCAATTGTCCCCTCACTCGTGGCTACTTGGGCAGTGTTGGCCTCTCCGCCAGCCTCATTAGGCTGGACAGGAAGATTTTTGTCTCCCTCAGTAGCGGGATGTGGAGTTCCACCATGTTCTGTTGACATGTCTGGTGATGGTGGGTTAAGTGAGAACTTTTGTATTATCTGTTCCTCGGAAAGATCACTACAGTCTGCACGAGAGTGCGTCCTGTAACTGAAGGTCCTATGGTTTAGGCAGTTAACGTAAACCTTTTGGTAAGGGTTTGCGCTTGATTTCCCAATGGTTACGATCACAAAGAGACGCAATGTGTCTCACTGGGCATGCCAAAATGTTTGGCTCCAAAACCAGTTTTGGTGCAAACTGTCTCTTTTGAGCGTGTGCGCAGGCGTGCCAACACCGTGGGGTGCAATCGTCGGAGAATCCCTTGACCAGACTTCTTGATCAAACGCCGTGGACGAGGAGAGCACCAACCTCGTCACCAGGTTATTCTCTATGCCTTTCAGATAAGGGCTTTGGTTGTGATCACTTCGCGACACCGAATTGATACTCAACGTTGTAGGTTGAGCAGAGAAATCACTGGGAAGTTTGGAGAAAGCACGGGTTTTGCTAAAGCGTGACTTTAGCTTCGCAGGGTTGCGAGGGCGTTACCCTTGCTTCGCTTGCTGGGTTGCAACTGGGTTGCAGGTAGGTTTGCTCTGGAGAAGCTTTGATAATCTGTATGATTAGTTGATTGAAGAGTTGTGTATAATTCGTCCTTGAAACCTGATATTTATACCTAGGGTTTCGACTGTTCCTTGCCATAGAAGGATTACTGATTAGAAGTTTCATGTTCGATCTCCGCTACTTGACTCCAATAAGGGCTCGTTTTCCTTACGAATCATGGAATTAGTGAAGCTATAACCCAAACCCAAGTAGGTTTGTTTTTGGGCCGCATGTATCGGCCCCCTGTACTAAATCCCCTAAGGGATCTTGCCAAAAATACTTTTGGGCTCAAACACCACCTATGATATCTAGAGCCAGTTGTTCTCAATGAAGCAAAATCCAATTTGTTCAGGTTACTCATCCTGAAAGAGAACAAGAAAAAAAGGGTTAGTTTCGGAGCGTAAAAGGCTACCACAAAAACATATAAAATTCCTTAGCGTAATCGCTTCCAAGAAATTAAATTCCAAGAGAGATTGGATTAGATCGAAACAATGATGTGTTTGTGGTCGATCATAACTTCTCAACAAACTCTAAGTTTGGAAGACTCTACAAGCTCCAAACTTGGAGTGAGCATGAACCCCCACAGTTCGGCTTAATTTGGTCTCCCCTATGATGAAGAAAGGGGAGTAGAAGAATGGAGGTTGCAAGTCCCCGATAAAAAGAAGCGAAAAAGAATAAAAAAAACTTCAAAAGCGGGAACTTTTAGTAAACCATACCTCTTAGGATTGCAAAGCGTGTTCGATCCTCGTTGTAGGATTGCAGACGAGCTTCAGTCCTAGGCGAATCAAACTTGTTGAAATTCGGAGCAGATTCGCTTCTAAACAGCTCCCATTCCGATTGGTGTACAGGTTTCAAAATGACTCCAATAGGGTGATATGCACATGAACGAGAGGAGAAACTAGGAGGAGAAGGATGCAATGGGCATGCAGCAGCGGTGTTGCAGGGGCAACAGACTTGCGGCAAGGCTGCAGGAGAGCAGCGGCGGTGAGTCTCAACGGTGGTGAGGCGGCTAGCGTGGGCTAGGTGCTTGCGGTAGCGACGAAGATTTTCAGGTTTTTGGTTTTTGTGGTTAGCGCTCATGCTGATAACATGTTTTAGAGAAACGAGAATTTGAGAGAGAATTGTTGTGTGTTCTCATTGATAATAGGGGGCTCTTTATATAAAAGATTACAATGCATAGGATCTAAATTGTACAAGGAAATGTAATCATACAATGAATGGATATCTCTAAGATATTCTTCCAGATTCTCTCTAATTAAAATCTTATTACCACTAGGTCAAGTAATTTAGAGTTTGGGCCAGACACAAATAGAGATTTACTTGAACAATTCAAAATATGTCACAAAGAACTAATGATGTCTCCATAAGGAAATTATGAGTGAAAATTTCCAACCTACACGCTCATGCTAATGACATCACATTGACTTAATCATTCCATATACGATACTTGAATTCAAGACTTTCTAACTTATAAAGTGAAGACTTCTACAACTAAACCAAATAGTAGGGGATGACATAAAAAATTTAATTACTTGAACCCTTAAGATTTAGGACTTTTTAAACGTGAAAAAAAAAAAAGAGGGTAAACTGAGACATAATGACAGTGGTCAGCTTTTATCATACTCGTGGTGTCATGGGATTGAGTGAGGCTGGGCTTCCTACACTAATATGAACCTATATCCCTTTTGCATGGGCCTTAAGTAACATTGTTTTGAGCCTGCTGGACTCGGGTCGGGTACATTCACACTCTGAGCGTGATCCATGTTGGCCCATCTCGATTACATTAAGCGGGACGAAACCGACCGAAGGCGTTAAACCGACAATAAAAAACGGTTTAGCTTTATTCGCGGGACCGCGAGGAAAGCACAACCAGGCGCGTTTGAATTCCTTCTCTCTGTCTCTCTCATTCCCATCTGGAATCAAATCCCTATAAACCCCAAATTCTTCAAGTTTGATCGAAGAATTTGCAGATTCACCGGGTAAGTTTCCAATCTGAAATTTCCGAAATCCAATCCTCCATTTCTCTCTTTTGCAAATCATGCATGAAATTGGCTCTTGTTTTGCATGCGATTCTCAGCTCAAATCTTGCTCCCATTTTTGGCCTCTGGAGATTTTCTATCTAGGATTAGGGTTAGGGTTCAGGAACTAAATTGATCAGTACATTACATATTTCTATATGGTTTGATTTTTCCATCGGCGACATTTCCAAAATCGGATCAAACGATCCTCAGCTGTTCTCCTTTTGCATGGTGATGGATTTTCGAAATTGATACGTGTCCTACACTGTGGCCTTGCGAGTGTGTGTTGATTTCTTTCATGTTCATCTAGTAGTTTTCGTGTTGATTTAGCTATAACGGATTGATTCTCTGCTTGTTTGCAATCGAACCGCGTTCTCAATAGACATGATGAGGTTTTAGAATCTGTTATACGCTCCAGGAGTCTAGGGTTCTGAGTAATGCGTCAGGATGAGCTTATTTGATAGTAGCAGCGGAATTAAGTTCTCGGGTATGCAATTGTGTTTTCAACAGTATGTGGTGCTTGCTAGATATGAATATGACAAACAAGGTTTCCCTTTTCGGTTATTTTAGTATTGCATTTTTGCCGGTAGTTATGCTTAATCTGTTACTGCAGAGCACCCTTTCAATCTTGGTTTTAATCTGTGGTTAAATGGGAACAGCCACATGATTATTTATATGACTGTTGATTAGAGGTTTTCTCAGTTTGTGTATACGGCCAGGAATACACATTTTATCTCCGTGGTCAGAGTGTTTCACTTTAGCCACATATGATATAACAAGACTTCAGTCTAAGATTGCAGACAAAACTCATCTTTGTTTGTACTTGAAATGGAGTGAGCTGGTTCTTGATATCGGACCAACCAAGGCGTGGGTCTCTCTGTACTAGGGTGAATTATTACTAATGGATAGGAACAAAATCCATAAATCCCTGGGCCATTCTAGATGTATCTGTATAATAATTGTCCCAAATCATTTAGATTTAGATGAACACTGATTTTGGTGTTTTGAACACTAACAAAGTCCACAAAATAAGATTATCGAATGTTGTCTGTACTTGTGGTGCTGGAAACCCGCAGATATTTGGTGATGTGATGGGAGTGCTTAACCATGTTTCCATGGTCCTGAAAGTAATGTAATAATATGATTTCAAATTCAGGGATTGATACTGCATCAACATGATCTTTGCCCTATGATTGGAAGTTCGCAAGATATTTGCTGGGTCTGTACCTGCTGTAGTTATCCCTAAAATGTGTTTAAATGTGTGTTTCTGATCGGGAAGTCATATAATTATGTTTTCTGGGCTTGAGTCTTAGAGTAGAAACCCTGAACAGAACAACCTCCAGAAGTCATGTATGTAATAGATGACAGAAGATCCTATCAGAAAAAAGAAAGCAGATGTTGGAAGAAACATTGAATTCCAGTGTTTGACATTTATGATTATTAGCCAATTGGAAATCAGCTTTCCTTAGTATGTTTTAAACTTCTATCATATTAGAATATGACAGAAATGCATGGGATCGAGAATATGAATTCACACTATGCAGTTTCTACTGTCCAATCTGATGTGCTCAACTCATTCTGCTCTCTAGATTTTTTTAGCCTTAGTCTGTGAACTTTATTTTGTTGTAATTTTCTTCTTTGTAATTGTGCATTAAATAGCTGCATAGTGGTTTACAAGGAGATTGATTCTTCATTGTCTCCAACATGGTCAAGTGGACGTAGGTTGGTCTCCGTTTTCCTCTTACCTATTCACTAAAGTGGTGAGTTCTTAAACATTGACTTCAATTTTTTTTTCCTTTTCAATGACAATTCTTGTTCAACTTCTTAGATGAAGCACAAGTTAGAAGACTTTTTATGTGAGACTGAAAAGCACTCTTGGGGTCCATAAATTGCCTTTGGCTGCTATATATTAATAACTACATTAAATGTTCACACACTGGTGGGAGAGTTTTGAAAACAACTAGGCCTACATTTCTTTGTTGCCCTGTTGGAATATCAATCAAATGGTATTTTGAAATCTCTTCAAGAACTTTTCAACATGCACTATGGCGTTTGATAGACTGATTCAAGGCCTGGTTACATTACTATCTTTTTCTAAATGATTCTGACTGAAATGTCAATATGCTCAGATGTGGCTGCTCTACTAACTTTGTAGTTACATTATTATAGGTAGAATTTGGCGTGAAAACATTGTAGTTTCGTTTCTTACTACTCTTTGGTTCTGGTAGATCTGCTATGTTGAGAGGAAATAGTCGTCAGCTAGTACTTATATTATTTCCCAGAGAAGAGCTACTGCTTATATAAGATTCCTGTTGATGCTTGTCTTTACTGATAGCTACGCTACTGAATAATTGGACCATGGGCCATGATGATTGACATGACTTTCTCCCAAAATGATTTGAACATTATGAGTTCAAATTGTTTTTTATTTGCTGTTAAAACTGATTAGTTGTTGCTCTTGCTGTTTAAACAAATAAGAATTTGATTCTGATTGGTTTTGATTTGAATTCTTTTATATTTGCAGATTTCTTCCACTCATATTTGCCTTCTTCTCTTGGGGTACTCTGAAATAGATGCAGTTTTTAGGGTTTGTGGTTGAAAATTTCGAAGTCACAAGGCTGAAATTTTCTCCCATGATGGCTATAAACTGGGTCAATACCATTTTAGTTCACTTCTTGTTAATACGTCTTGGGATTGATTGGTTACTCATCCGGACAAGGACCCTTTACGCATCTTTTTTCTCACTTTATCTCCGCTAAACGATATAAGCGAGTAAATTTTCACTGAAAATTTGACAGACTACTCGCATAATGATGGGATACAGACAATGCTAAAATCAGAAAAAAATTGTTTTATATTGTCTTTTGGGTAGAAAATACTGAAACAGAAAGAGATGCAGAAAGTAACCCCACTTTCTGGTACTGAACACCAACCATCCAAATAATAGGAACAAAAAAACAGAAAAAAGAGGAGGGTTTTTCATTTGACTGAGAATGCTCTAAGTTACATAAGTATTTACACTCCATGAGAAGGTAAAAACAGAAACTGAAGAATGGAATCACTATGCTTTGTGATTGAATCCATGGTATCCCCTTGAGCCCCTGGACTGGTAAAGATCCAATCTACTCTTAGCCTCTTGTAACAATGCGTCAAGAGTCTCATCTTGGGTCATGTAAGATTGCTTGGATGCCCATTCAAGCACAGTGAGCACCTCAGCCTGGGCAAGTTCTTCACTGTCCGGTACATGGAAGGCAATGTAGCACATGAGAACCAGAGCCGAAATCTGCACCATGTGTTCCCCAAAATACACGAGCTGGATTAAGTGCTTGGCGCCTCCAGCTTCTATTATTGCCTTGCAGTGGTCGAGGTGAAGATAGTTATCTGTACAGGCGAACTTTGTGAGGGCAATGGAGGCTTCCCTGGTAACCTCGGCTTCTCGTTCATCCAGAAGGCGCACCAATGGGCCAATGATCCTTGTCTCCGTTGCCCGAAATGTCCTGGCCAAATTCCCTACTGCTTTGATGCAGGGGATCAGGAGGTCTGAGTCCGAATCTGCCTTGTCAATGATCTTTAGCAATTGATCAATGACAGACTTGCAGGCAGGGGAATTAGGCTTGAATGCTGATCTTCTCAACTCAGCATCTTTCTCTGCCACTCCTGTTATCTCCATCAACGCCATGGCAGAATTCTTCTGCACATCTTCAAGGCCCTTTTCCAATAGCACTGCAAAACACAAGAGCGCTCTTGATTCCGTAATGCTACGACAAATGGTGGAATTCCCCTTGGCTAGGTGCCCAAGTGCTCGTGCTGCCATCGCTTTCATACTGGCCTTGGTTGCAGGGTCCTCTAATTCCCTTCCCTTAACGCTTGTTCCTGAATTAGGATGGTGGGATAAATGATGATTCACATTGCTGCTGCTATTGCTCTTGGTATGATTGATTTGGGTCGCCCCATTAGCGGCATTAACCGGTTGTAGAGGAGCCTTAGTCCCTCCTCCTCCCTGCATTGCCATAGTAGTAGTAACCACAGTGTGCAGCTGACTCGGCTGCCGATTCCCCAAAGGATGAGGAATCTGCATATAACTCTGCTTCTCCTCATCCTCATTCGCCTTGGTCGGATTATTATTTGCATTAGAATTATTAGTAGCCACAACAAGAGCATGAATCGATGTGGCCTTGTTAAAAGTCACACTGTACTTACTATGCTCCTGGACTGTCTCGAAAGCAAGATGACTCACAAGCAATCGAATGATGTTGTGCTGCGCAAACAGATCCTGGCATTTCGGGTAATGCCCTGCTAGCTCCGCGACCGCCTTCGCCACCATGGCCTGAACTTTCATCGGCCCTTCTTTCAGAATCTTCGAAAACACGGAGCACACTCCGGCAATGATCATGTGCTCGACGCTTTCAGGGTCCCGGCCCAGTAACCCGAGAGCCTCAGCAGCGTTCTCTTGGCCTTCAACCTTTCCCTCTTTGATCAATTTTAACAACGGCCCAACTCCTCCTTCTTCAATGATCAGCTTTCCATACCTATCGTTATCCTTGGCTAAAGAAACCAGAGACGCCGCCGCGTCGGATCGGCCATCGAGCGAACCGGTGTGGAGAATAGCGATCTGCTCCCAAATGAGGCCGAGAATGGGC
Source organism: Rosa lucieae (assembly GCA_024704745.1). Taxonomy (NCBI): domain Eukaryota; kingdom Viridiplantae; phylum Streptophyta; class Magnoliopsida; order Rosales; family Rosaceae; genus Rosa; species Rosa lucieae. Next base: position 10,028,202 of record CM045493.1, read on the forward strand.
TCGTTGGCCGCGATTGGCGGCAGGCCCAAGTACCCATCTTCCCGGATATCCGCGGGAGCCGAGACTCTGAGCAGCCACGACACGTCACCGATCGAATTCTCGAGCTGCGACGACATTTTCCGGAACTGCGCCGCCGGGATTATGGTGAAGACCCGCTTCATTATCCCGTTGGTGCGGCATTTCAGGACTAAAGACAGAGCCTTCTCGAGCACCTGCTCAGTCTCGTCGATGATCCGCCGCGTCGGCCGCTCATAGAGGTCGGAGCTGGCCCGGGCGGCCTGCCGTAGCAGACCCGCCAGCTTCTCCGTCTTCGATTTCAGCTCGGCGCAGTCCTGCTTGGACGAGCTGGCCTCGTCTGCCGCCTTGGTCACTTGGTCCGCCAGCTGGATCGGCCTCGCCAGGATTTGCTTCACTATGTCCGCCATGGCCGGCACGGCGGACCAAAATCTGATATATGCCGGCTTTGACTGTAGATCAATAGACCAAGGTCAAAACCAAACAGATGATGGGTGTTTTGGGTTTGGTCTGGATTTCTGAACCTTAGATAAATTGCAAAGTCATAAAATGTGTGCTACAGGTCTGAGATGTATAAAACAAAGGAAGAGAAAGAAGGTTTGCTCAGGCTTTTTTGGGTGGAGAATAGTCTTTCTCAGACTACTAAGTTTTAAGTGGACGAGTTCTACAACGAAAGTCGAGGACAGGTCAAACGCGTTTATATAATTTCCCTTTCGTTTTCTTTCCCAGCTCCATTTTTATTTTTTATTTTTTATTTTTTATTTTTTATTTTTTATTTTTTATTTTTTATTTTTTATTTTTTATTTTTTATTTTTTATTTTTTATTTTTTATTTTTTATTTTTTATTTTGGTTACAAGTTACAACCTCCATTTTTATTTTGTTTCTGAAAAAGATAGAGGGAAATGAAATTTTGATGTCAGGCTGGCGCTGTTGAACACTACCAGCCCCACGGGGTCCATGACGAGAAGAATGCTGTGGGTGCAGGGGAGGGACTGCTCCTTTTTTGGTCGGTGAATTACACATGTCTGGGGTTAATTTGGATACTGTAAAATTCAACAACTATAGGAAATTAAATAATTGTACCGGAATCTCACGCCTTAATGAAGTGGATTTTGGAGTGATTATGGGAAATCTAACATATGATTAAGTTGACTTCATTTTATGATATGCCTTTTTTGGTGGTGCTTTATGGTCTTTTGTTTTTTACTATGTAATTAGGTAGGATGAAAAAAATAGTTTTCTAAGAGTTTATTTGAGGTTTCGAGTTTCGAGTTTGAATATCGTTTCATTCTTTTCGTTTCAATTTCGAGTTTGAATATCGTTTCACTCTTTTCTTCTAGTAAAATGATGAAATTAGCTATTTTAAGAGATTGCATCAGAATACATGTTCTGCAACAAGCCACATGATTAGCCATTGTAAGGTTTGTTCAGAATAACATGTACCCAAAAAAAAAAAAAAACTTTGGTCTACAAGCCTTTTAGGCTTAGACGGGCCCAACCCATTGGCCATAGAATGATAGCCATTGTGACTTTTGAGAGACCCCTAGAACCTTGTTCTTAAGCCAAGGCCAGGTAGGTTAGCCCCAAAATGCCACATACTATTCTGGCTCATTTCTTAGATTGCACTGGATAAATTGCTTGTTTAACAAGCCATAAAATTGTAGTGAGTTGGAAATGTTGTCTGTGATCGTATACATTATGGCATTATGCTATTACATAATTACAATTGGGCAACTACTACCAAATAATTTATAGTACAATCTTTGTCTTCATTAGTTTTCATTATTTCATAGTGTGAACCAAGAAGATTGGCAATCTGGGAGCTGGCAAATTGTAATAAAGTAATATTGTGTATGTAGGTTTTAGGAATCTTGGGTGGGAATTGTGTCTATGATTTTGCTGTCTCATTTTTTTTTTTTGCATTTCCAAATACTACTTGCTTTGGTTTGGTGTAAATCTCACTAGACAATAGAAAAATGAGTAGAGGAGCTGGCAAAAATATTGGTGCTACCCACGAAGCATTTTGTTAATCAACATTTCTTTTGCCAGTGAAAACTATTTATTTTAAGCTTTGTCGAAAAAAAACCTTTTATTTTAACTCTCACAATTCTAAAATGATTTCCCATTTCTTTTACTTTTTTACGTTCCCATTTTGGTTTAAAGATTATTTTTGCGAAGAAGAGGTAAAAATGTCTCCATGATGTATTGAAGCTACCTAGCTTCAATATTCACACTTTATGGGAAAAGAAAAGGAGCTTTTTTTTATAAGAAAGAAAAGGAGCTTTTTTTGATAAGAAAGAAAAAGAGCTTTTTCTGATAAGAAAGAAAAGGGGCTTTTGGTGGTTTTGTTGTAGGATGTGCTCTGATGTCACTCCGATTCTTTTTTTCTTTTTCTTTAAGGTGTTCTATAGTGAGATTTGAGATTTGGGACACTGAATATGATAGTCGTTCGATTAGTTCAATGTGTTAGGATTGGGATGTAGCAAATAATGACTAACGTACACAAGTATTCACTAATTCACATCTCTAGAGTTTGAACACACTATAACTCTATAGAACATCAGTATTTTCGTCTTAATTGATCTAGAGCCCTATTAAAGATGAAAGCTACCAAATCTACATTTTACCAGAAAAATGACCATTGCCATATAACTAAATTCTGAACTTCATTCAAAATAATTGAGAAGGAAAAGAGGTTGAACATGCCTTGATTTGAAGCAATTTGGTTTGGTATAGTGTTAGGGATGAGAAAGATACAATTAGGAGATTGAAAGAGATTCATGGGCGGTGAGAAGTCTTTTTCAAACATGAAGATATGCAGAACATTTAATAAACAAATCAAGGACGAAAGATGTATTATTGGCCTTTTTGAGATCATTGGTCCGAACTTGAATTATTTTCTTGTTTGACAATCCATAACGGTCCATGGATATATGATGTACATGTACTGCGTAGATCCAATATATGCAAATTTAAAGTACCATAAGGGTACATCCCACCTTCTGTGGTGTTTTCATGAAAACTAGTTATTATAGTTTGCCCTAGACAATGAGGGGACAAAAAAGGTAAACTCAAACAAATGGTCTTGAATTTTAGATACCAAATTCTAGTAGTTTATGAGAGATGTAATGAGATTTTGAGGCCTGAGGTAAACTGAAGAAGTATCTCTCAATGCAAAGAGAATATAACAATAAGAAGCTAGCTTCAAACCTCCAACGGTCCAACCACCTTTTTATAGAAAGAACACGACCTACTGATAGCTTTGTTTTGTTTTGAATATTTTTTTAATTAATTAATTATATCATTGACAAAATGTTAGAGAACTGAAGAGATGAGGTGATTGAATTGCTTTACTAACCTTCTGTAAATATAATATGACCGTTAAGGTACTAAATTGGATTAAATTACTTGATAAATTGAATATGTTCAACTTTAACCATTTATGTTTATAATGTAGTAAATCATGATTATGAACACTTTCAGAGTCATCAATTTGACTGAAAATTTATACAGATGATATATTCATAGATACCTAAAAATTGAATGATCAATATACTGATGTGTGATTAAAAAGTGGGTCTCGCAAAATATTTCTTAAACTTGCGTTAAAAAATTCAGAGAGACAAATTCTTGACTCCGCCGTGCGACTAGTAACCTACCTATCTAGCTACATGATCGATGACTCCACAACCATGAACGCCCCGCACCCACGTAGCATCTTAATTGGACCACATACCATTTACAAAGAAAGTGTGGAAGAAACTACAAACATATATAGCCAAAGCAAAGCTAGCTACGTGGCTAACTCCGGATACATACAAATAAGGTACACGGAGCTAATTATAGATACGTATAAACATACTCATCATAAGCCAAACCCTACACGCACAATAGCTGCATGCATGCAAACAATATAGGATGGTTCGTGACTTGGTGGTCCGTCTCCCCCTTAATGACGATCGATGTATATGGAATCCTAATTCTCTGATTTCTGCCAATCTTGCTAGCTAGGGCAGATAAAAAGTATGCAGCAACAGAAAATCCGGTTTGTATATATATATATATATATATATATATATACATATGTTATTTCAAGCAATGATTAGGATGTTACAAATTAGCTAAGCAGTGTTGGGCAGTTATAGAAGTACTGGTTTCTGAAAACAATGGAGATGGAGACGGCAAGTGAGCGATGCAGACAGGAATTTAGCTCGTACATGCAGTCATCCACGATGAAAGAGCTTAAGAATGCGTACCACATAGGATCGATTGGTGTGTCTTCCCTTTCGCTTAGCCGGCTTACGTCATGGTCGATCTCAGTACCCAAATAGGCATTTTGATAATAAAAAACTTTTAGGCACTTCGATAATCATCTTGTTATTCTCACCCGCTATTCTCTATTGATAAAATAAAATATGATATACGATCGATCAAAGTCAAACTGAATTGCATAATGATTACTAATTAGTATGGGGACATTAAGTGAACTTCATTGTGATCAACTCTTGGTAATAAGGTTAACTTAAAGGTGAGCAATGATTGGCAATTCTTAGGTTCACCCCTAGATGAATGAGCATATTCACCCTATTGTCGATTAATATACTTTTATTTAATAAATTTATAATGCAACAGTGCATATCTTAAATTAGTCTTTAAAAATCATCTATGTAAATAATCAATCGAATCGAAAATTGTTTAATTATCTAATTGAATCAAACAAATGGATGGTTCTAACAACACTTAATTACTACTATTATAATGAACTGTCAATGTATTTCATAGAAATGAATAACTAAAAGGTCTTCAATTTGATTGATTTTTTACAGAGTTAATATTTGTATTACGTTATATAACATGAATGGTTGGATTAGAAAAATATAAAGTCATTATGTGTTAATCGCAAAAGAATGTGAATATGTTTATTCACCCAATGGATGAACCTAAGAATTGTTCAAATATGATTGCGCGAATGACCAAACTATGCAAATATTGATCGATTAAATTTCAATATCATTATTAAATATGGCAAAATGGAAAGTTTCAAGAAATTTTTATAAATATTTAAGACCTATACTTAGGCCTCATTTGGTTCGTGAAAAGTAAGCATCAAAAAAGGAAACTTGATCATTTCTTGCGTTTGGGATGCAAAAGGAAAGGAAAAACTTTCCGGAATGAAGGGAAAATAAGGGGGAAAGTGGACGTACACCAACAGAATTGAACGGCTGATAACATCAAGTATATTTTTTTTGTTATAAAAAAAAATTGTCTATAAATATGAACGGCTGAGATCTGTTGGATCTACTAGTTCATTTGCACTGCCGGTGCATAGGAAAATATTTCAATTTATAATCCATATTTTATGTTTCAGTTTTTAGTAACTTAAATTTAGTATTTTTGTAAGAATTCAACCAAAAAATGAAAGAAATACTATGGATTTCAAATTAGGGAGTGAACTTCATCTCCAATTACAAAATAAAAAGTGATAAAAATTTCTTTGTTACACTCCAAAATATCATAAAAACACCAACTGAAATATGTGAAATCGAGGGTAAATCCTTTATTGATGGATCTTCAAGGATGTCTTTCAAGCATATTCCTTAAAGTTTGTTGGCGGGGACAGTGTAATCCCATAAACACAAAATGTAAAGGGATCTCAATCGGGACTAGATTGTGATTCTAGCTGAATATCGCGAGTTCGCGACACTCTTGGAAGCTCATGCATTGTTCACATAAAGCACATACAAGCTTTTGCCATAGCACAACAATATAAATAGAGGTTTCCAGCAGTTAGCTAGGGACCAAAATAACATCATTCATGGGGTTTCTTTTTGCCCTCAAATATCACATTGATCGTTTTGTTAGTACATATTTTAGGGCATATACCTTTATGTGGCGAGGTAGGATTGAGTTTCCTGGAAGCAACCTCATTGTTGGGTTCAGTTGGGGACGTCGCAGTCGGTCGGATACTAATCTATAAAAGAAGAAAAAGAAAAGAGGATAATGGAGATGGAGATCCATCACCACAACAATTATATATACATATATATATATATATATATATATATACTACGTACAGATTTCTACAGTTGAATGGTAAAAAGGTTAAAATACCGAAATGATAGTGCACTGCGGATCTCACGAAACGAAAAATGGAACAAAGAGCCCTCACACGATATAGCTAGCCTTGCTTCCATAACTATGTAATTACCTAGGCCATCACATGTAAGAACTATTGGCTATGGTGGAGAGTAAAACCTTACAGTTAGCATAATCTTTTGAAAAGTCTCCATCGATCAATCATCTGATCACACATATTTACAATTAGCTTTGCATACATGAATCAATTAAATTGGTATGATATTAACTTATTAATCACAGTTGGTAAATCTCTCTCTCTCTCTCTCTCTCTCTCTCTCGGCGTTTGTTTTATCAGACAAGGGACTTGACGCCGTACAGACAGAGTCATGTGATCAGGGCTAGTTTCCATGAAACTGCGTCTGTGAACAGAACGATTTGTCAGCGAGTTAATCAATGCAGACCCTGCCGGAGAGAGTTGCTGTATGATATTAATACAGATACCGTCTGCTAGCTTCGATCCTTCATCATTATTCATCGTTGATCAGTCTGGTGCAGACTGCAGACTTGTAGTTAGTACTGGGAAAAGGATAGCCCGATCGACTTGATTATGCATCTAGCTACGTAAAGTGATTGCAGAGAAAACCATGCAGTTGTATATCTATACTATTATTAAGAGAAGAGCTTTTTGTTAGTCAATATCTAAAATTTTGACAGAATTGACCCTAGAAAATTATTAAACTTTGAGAATTAATTAAATCACAAGGATAATTAAAACATTTACAAATGTATTTTTATTAAAAATATATATTGAGAAAAAAATAGAAGTTATTTGAAAAAAAAAAAGTGGGAAGTTATCTGAAATTGTGCTTGGTTATTGCAGACATATAGGTAGTTAACTATCTGAAATTTATTTATTTTATTTTTTACATAATTTTTAATTTTGCTATTTATCATACTACCACTCAATTATTAAAAATTATCTAAAATTAATATAAGGTCTAAGGATTTTATTGTCTTTTTCACACCAACTTTGGCTAACAAAGCCGCTTTTCTTAATAATAGTATGTATATATATATATATATATGTATGTATGTAACTGATAAGAACATATCTTTATTATTACTTAGAATAGAGGTGTTGTTAATAGGGGTCCAGTTCCTGGGACACTTTATTTTACAAAAATTTATACACTTCCTTTTAGCCATTAGATTTAAATACTTTCAATGATCTTGATTAATTTCATGTATTATGTGGCAAATGATGTGGAAACAATATATATTTATGAAAGAAGATAAAATGAAAACTTAAATTAAAATAACTTTATAAAGAAAATCAAATCAAAATTAGAAGATGAATGTCATTTTCTTCTTCTCTACGCAAAAAGAAAAAAGAGGCATAGCTTCACTCTTCCGCCAACTGTATATTCTCCATGTTGATTGCAATTACAATCATTATTGTAATTGTTAAACATATTTCGATCGCAGAATCCCATAAGATTGCACAGATTGAGGGAAAAAAAAAACTCTAATTCTTCATCTAGACCTAGATCGAATGATAGGCTGTGATATTGGCCTAGAAGAAACAAGAGGAGTAATAATAAAAATGATTGAACACCCGAGGAAAAGAGAGATATAAAAACTTGTAGTACAATTACTAATACTAACCTTATGGAAGAAAAGAAGGGGACTAGGGGAGGATGGATTTTTGCAACACAAACTGCAGTAAGGGCAGAATAATTTGGGTGAGAAGTTTTTTGTAGCAAATCGTGTGAAACCTAAATGAAATGAAATCAATGAGGGAGAATTGAAAAGAAAAATCAATTTTTCAAGTCAAGGAAAAGGAGAAGATGGTGCTGAAAGGAGAGTGGTAAAAAACCTCTCATATATATATATATATATATATATATATTTTGTTACAAAAAGTTTAGGTAAGAGGGAGGCTTCCCTACACTACCAAGACCAGGGCAAACCTACGACCTCAACTCAACAGGACTTACGAAACTAGCCAGTGTCCCAGCCCAGCCTAGCCCATTGGTATGGAATTATGCAGGACATGCATTTTCTAGATTGCCCTCCAAATGAGAGATTGTTGGTAGCGGGAATTGAAATTGTGTGGGTTTACATCTCAAGTCCGCCCTTGCCAACTGAACCAGCTCTCATTGGCAAAACCTCTCATATTTTCCAGAAGAAGAAGATGATCATCTTCTATTTTTTATTTTTTATTTTCCTTATAAAATTGATTTAATTAAGGTTTATCTAATTTTTCTGTAGAATATATACATTTTTTTTTCCATGCCATTTGCCACATCATTCTTATAATGAATCAAGACCATTGAAAACACTTAACTCTAATGGGCAAAAAAAAAGTGTAAAATAAAGTGTCTCATGATCTGGACCTTGTTAGTAGAAGGCTAGTATATACTAGCTAGCACACTACACTTGCTCTCAGTTAAAAGAACGAAAGGCTAGGTGTGTGTGTGTGTGTGTGTGTGTATATATATATATATAAGTGTGTGTGTTTAATTGTTTTTATATAACACATGTTCTACCTAGGGGAAATTATTGGTAGAGATGAAAGAAGATACTAATTTGTTTTGGCCAACATAACTACATAACTCATAAATATGGGCAGAGACAAAAATTAAATTGGAAAAATAGGTTAGCCATTGTAAAATTTGTTGGGGTTGTTTGTAGGGTTAATTACATATAAGTGTATATTTGAATGGTCTTTTAGTTATAAGGCCACCTACTAGTTTTTTCCCTCATAAGACCACTAGATTAAAAAAGGTGTTATATTTTGGATATTAAAAACCAACATATTTACATAAATGCCACTAGAGTACAAAATCAACAATCATTCTCTTTCTCATCTCCTGCGAGGTCTCCGGCCAACCTCCGAAGAACTCCGGCCAACTTCTGGCCGACCTCCGGTCAATTTCCAGCGAACTCCGACTACCACAAAAGCTATTGTCACTAACACCAAAAGCTACAGTGGCTAGCAACAAAAGCTATTATGATGAGAATCCCGGCAACATCCGGCGAGGTCACAAAAGCAACTATCACTAGCAACAAAAGATACTCTAGTGAGATTTCCGGCAACCTCCGGCGAGATAACAAAAGCTACTGTTACCAACAACAAAAACTAATATCACTAGCAACAAAAGCTACTGTCACTAGCAACAAAAGATACCATGGTGAGATTTCCGGCAACCTCCAGCGAGATAACAAAAGCTACTATTACCAACAACAAAAGCTACTCCTTACCAAAAAAACCTATGCTCCCCAAAACGTAAAGATACTATCCCCACCAACAAAAGATACTGTCACCAATACCAAAAGCTATTCTCATCAGCAACAAATACTACTCTTACCAACACCAGAAAACTACTCTCACCAACAGCAAAAGCTACTTTCACCAATAGCAAAAGTTAATGTCACCAACACCAACGAGATACTCTCACTAACATTAGAGGGCTACTCTCACTAACATAGAGAGCTACCAACATAGGTACAGAAAGCTACGATCACTATGATGGAAAACCACTATAATAGTTACAGAGAGCTACTAATTTGAAAACAAAAAAAAAACTATTGACATTAGCTTGAAAATATACTAACATAGACACATAAAGCTACTATCACTATATTGAAATGCCACTAGAACAATTACACGGAGCTGCTAACTTGAAATAATGAAATTTCCTAGATGAGTCGCCCTCAGGATAAAAGCTTCCCCATCCTCTTGACCATATTTCAAATGCCTCGTCCTTCCAAACCGCCTGAATTTTCCGGTGGCTTGCTCCGACCGCAGACCTGAGCCACCACCGGATCCTTCTAGACCACAGTGGACAGCTCCTTTCTAAAAAACCTAGAAATGTGCTGCAAATTTTGAACCACCACTTCATGTCAACAAAATTTATAGTCTAACTACAATTGGTGCGAATTTTGAATGTGAACTATTATCGACGAATGCATAGACAAATCTGCAAAAGAGAATTTACATGCCTGACTTTAGATTTTCTGATCTGCACGACTCAACAAGAATTGGACAATCGAACTGAGAAGAAAGAAAAAAGAAGCGTCGGTGAAAGTGATCGGAGATTGTGTAATGGAATTTTGAGGAAGAGATTATGAAAGAGTGCGAATTACCTTTGCAACATGGCTTCGCCGGAGAGAAACTGAGATTTAGTGAAGATGCGCCAAAAGACGGTGAGTTACCTTCGCTGGAGAAGCGGATCTCGGCGATCTTGGACATAACTGTTGACGACCTTGAGATCCAGAGCTTGGCCGGTTGGTGTTGTCGCCGGAGATACAGTAGCAAGTTGGGGAGAGAGAGAGAGAGAGAGAGAGAGAGAGAGAGAGAGAGAGAGAGAGAGAGAGAGAGAGAGAGAGAGAGAGTTTGAATAAGATCAGAATATAGGGATATTTTTTGGGTGAAAGGGCAAAATTGTCAAAAATTAAATAATTTGAAGATGTAAGTGGCCTGATGTGAACAAGAAAAATCAGGTGGCTTTATGGCTAATTAAAATTTCAAAATAACACTTGTGTGTAATTTTCTATTGTTTGTACTAGGAAAACAATTTATTACGGTTATAAGACTTAATTTTGGACGTGGAAACAAAAAATAATATTAGAAAAGTGTGTCAATAGTGTACAAATGTATGCTACTAGGAAAAAAAAGTATTTCTATAAGTGTATATTCACTAGTAATAAAATCGAAAATTTTAAAACAAAGTCTCACACTTAGAATATATGATCCTAATAACAGTTGCCATGCACGTACATTCACACAACTTAATCAAATTGCAATTTTTTGGCTTCAGACTAAATATTTCTCACGAGATGAAAATCTCCTGAAAATAATAGATTGAGAAAATAGTGAGTTGAAACAAATAAAAATAAAATTTGTTTGCGCGATAAACAGTACTGTCTGCATGCTTCAACGAATACTGGGCCATGGGCGAATTATCTTCTGAGATGTACGTCTGTAACCTTGTAATTAAAGATGTTCTTGCCTGGCTTTTTGAATGTCTCGTTTTTCTTTTAACTTGTATTAGATGCTTCCTTTACCATGAGATCTATCTCTGTGTCTGATAGCTTATCAGTCAAATCACAAATATTAAACTCGTGTCTTCATATCCATATCCAATGATGTACGAGCGCTCTGTAGATTCACAGAGAAACTGAAACAATAATTCAACCCTACTTATTCAGGTAAGAAGATCTCATCGTCAAACTGGCCGGATGGAATCTAGCTTCATATTCATTCATTTCATGATCAAACCTTTGCTACTAGCTAGCTATAGTTGTCCCAAAATTGTTTGTTTGACTAATATTGTCAATGAAACTTCAAATGATGCATGGAGACACAATCATGAATGAGATACAAGAGAATTTTACTTTTTACTCTAGGAATTTCTTCAACTAATGATGAAATGTTTACTTAAATGGAAAATGACTTTTTATATAGCCCTAGTTCGTCCAAAAGGGTTCAATGACATATTGCATTTTCAATCATTACCTATTGTTTTGTGATGTATACCTAATATATAGATTGCTCAAACTTCTACAAATCAGAAAATAGTTGAAAAAAGATTGAGTTTTGTGTATGATTTTTTTTTCCTATATACTTAGAGAAATGTAGCATTAGCATGAATTATATATAGATTATAGACAGAGGCACAGATTACTACGAACGCTCTTTGTTTGAGATGACTTATTACAGAAACGAACAGTTTCATGTGAATCCAATAATTCTTCGCTAGCTTTTAAATGAGTGATGGAGATCAATTTGAACTTTATCAAACTTGAAAAGTGACAGAGGAAGGTACGCTATTTCACCTTTATTACAAATAGGATATATATATATATATATATTGCATCCTACGTTTTTGAGGCAACAATTTGCCTTTGTCGACATGGAATAGCTTCATCTCCATTAATTTTTCAACCAAAGTTGAGATATATGTATAACGTCAAATCATGCTTGTACGTGTGTCACATTCATGTATCTCAATTGTGCAAGAAGATACACATGCAATGTTTCATTATGCTGGAAGAGAAACTAACTGTACTTCTTATAACCTGACACTTGTATTGCTGGATATTGTTTCGGTCGAAACCGCCTGTCCAATAGACCCGCTCGGTTCTGCGAATTTCTCAAATGGAACCGACATAGCCAAATATTTGCAGCTGGAAGAAAAATCTTGATCGATGGATGTTAATCAGCAAAGATCGGTTTTCGGTTATAACCATGCATATATCGGTCTTGATTGGCTAGGGTAAACACGAAGTTAATCGATCCGTCAGTGCCAACTGCCAAGTAAGATCCACACTTCATTCGAAAGTACCAGCTCATTCAACGTGTATCTGGTCGATTCGGTTAGGACAATTGTCTTGTTTGGATGTATGGGTGCCAAAGTGACTAGCTACCTCATTCAATAGTACCAACTCGAGTTAATTTTTGCTATACGAACTTTCCTAGTAACCCAGCTAGGTATCCAAACTAGCTCTCTCTAAGAATAATTAACTACGTGAATCACCGGGTACCTTTCATTTCGAATTCCAATAACTTTCAAAAAGAAAAAGACTGAAAAACACGTGGTAGTTTTTTTAATTTTTTTTTACATTACAGCTTAAGATAAACGTGAATTGAAAAGACTCATCACATCAACTGATGGAAAGTGTGAACTAATTTTGAATATGTTTGTTCTCTTTCCCCTTTAGCTTTTAGTGTGCTGTCGTTTTTCAATTCCTCCAATTTCATTCTCACTAACCCAATGTCGATTCCGTATCAACTTTTTTGGGTTCAGTCCTGATTTGCTTTTTCGCTCGGGGTCCTGTCTATCCAAATATTTCACATTCATAGAATCTAGAATCACACAGATTCATAGTGATCGTTCGACTAGTATTAGTCCATATCAGCATTCTTTTGGCCCATTCAAACTTGGAAATTTGTTTATAACTGACACTGACAGTGTGAGGAAGATTTCGTGGAGCTCCTGTCAAGCCTCTAAAGGTTTGTCTATATGTGTGCACCTCATGTTCCCCAAAGTAAGGGTTTATCTGTGCGCGCCGTACCTCATGGCACCCTCCTTTTTTCATTATCTTTTTTTTTAACCACAAATTAGTTAAGATAGTCAACATCAAGCATGTACGTGGAGCGCGCGGCTGATGGGTCTCAATAGCTTTTCTTATTAATTTGTATGTGATCGAGAGAAGGTGGGCCAGATGCAGCAGAGCTAAAGAAGGGTACGTATCAAGATTCAACATCAAGCTGTTATATGGAAACAAAAGCTCAAGGGTTAAGAGGAAGAACACGAAGCTTACCGGAAGCTAGAGAGAGAGAGGCGCTTATAAAATATCTCAACCATCATCTTTGCAATAATGAAAGTCTAAGTCAGAATTATTACGATCCAACTATATTATAGTAGTCAACCGAAATCAAACTTCTGACTACTTTTCTAACTACATAATCTATTACAAGCTGTAAAATTTTCATGATCATGAATAAATCCACATCAGCATGGTGACTACAACAGCTGCCAACTTTGACTAGGAAAGCTAGAAGAAATTGTTGACTCGGTTAACACAAGCGTCACAAGATGCTCTAAATCATCATAACTGATATAAGGTTTTCAATCAAAGAATTCATTACGCTCTCACTTGACAAATGCTTGTATAAGTACAATCTCATTCCAGGTGATCACAATTGAGGCTCCATGTAGAGCCACTGCGTCCGTTACATATAGCATGGAATTTAGTTGCAATATGAAAAAGAAAGATGAAAGTTAAAACCTATAAACTAATTATAGTTCATACCTCGTCAAAACTGTACCCGTCCAAGGTTCGTTATTCCATCAATCAAAGCAAGTTTTAAAAATCATGTGGGAGTATAGTATAATAGAATTTTATGAAAAAGTAGTGTTTACATGGCTGAACAATCATTTATTAATTACATTTCATAATGTATATTTTTTGTTTAAGCATTATCTATATATCCATTGTTATTTTATTTAAATTTATAAGACGCACGACACAATTAAATTTGACACATAAATGTATCTGTAGTACTAGAACCTTTCTCCCCTTTGTTGGTTGGTCCAAAGCTGATACTGGTAGGAGTAAAACGATGGTTATGGACTTATGGTGATTGGAAAAAGGGTTTGCAATTAACCTAGGTTTGGGAAGGAGGCACAGATTTTGGGCCTGTACTAAAAAGGCCTTCTTAACACCATTTGGGCTTTATTTTATGTCCTTATGGCAAATAAAAATGGAGAAGAAGAAAGGGGCAAAGGCCTTATGAAGGGTGTGAAGGTGTTCAGACGGTTTTTTGGTCAAAGCGGTACCTAGAGTTGGGTACTGTGTGGGAGGGTCAGACATTTGGGCCTGTATGAAGGCCTTTCTTAATACCATTTGGGCTTAAATTTACATCGCCTAATAAAACGTGGCTCTATTCTGAATTATATACCGTGCAATGAACGATACACGGTCCCCAAATAAAATAAAAAAACTGCTCGCCTCCTTTACCTATTCTGCTATTCGTTCCCTCCCCTTTTCTCTAAGCCCTAGACTCCTTCATTCACATCATGAAGCGTACAATCCAGGATGTCTCCTCACCGTTTCTGCCGCCGCCGGTGAGGCCGAGTAGCATAAGGAGATATTGGTCATTCATGTTGTATAAGGTTTGATTAGTATACGTAGGTGCAGGCTATATATTGTCTTAAAAATAACAGTGATCAAATATTCCACTGCGTTAAATCAAAACATAGCCAAGACGACCCCAGGAGGAGGAAAATTGGATGGTTCCCAAAATTTTCAACACAAGGGTTGTAATATTCTTTCTGAAGTTAACTATTCCGATAATAATGTCCATTCAAAATTCCACAGTCGACATCAGAAGAGCTGGAACGCTGTGGCAAACAAATCCAAATATCAAAGAAGTAACAGGAAAAATCTCTAGCTCTGGTGGCATGGCCATGGATGGTAGAAAAAGTCTTCGATTAATTGTCGTTAATTACTCTATCACGAGACTAATTTAGATCAATCTCAATCATAGTCTCCAGTCCACCGACATTGTCAACTTGTTTTCCAAGACTACAACCTTAGCTAGCTAACTTTGGAAGAAGAAGTCAAATTAGGGCACCTGTGAAACATTAATATGTTTCCTATATATCTGGGTCGATCTCTTCTAGTATTTGTACAACTCTTATAATATGAAGTTTAATCAAAATCAATCTAATTAGTTAAACTATGTGCATCTATATCTAAAAACATGACTTAATTTGAATACATGAAAAAAAAATATGATCGATCATATGCTTTTAAAGAATTTCTCCCCCACGTATAATATATACATTAATAAAGACTTTTCTTTTTGTATCACCATCTCAGTCTTTGGTAAAATTTGTATAGAGAATGAAAGCAAAAGCCATGTCATGAAAAAAGCTTCAAATTAATTGGCACTAACATTTCAAATCAATGAGGTAGCCGAACTATTGAAATGATATTTTCCCGCTCGTTTTAAGGTTTTTTTGTTTTTGGTTAAATCACCCATTTCTTACGAACCTTTTAGGGTATTTAAACTCGTAAATTGATGGAAGGTTGTGCAGGCATCATATACTAAACCTAGTATTTCTCATAATGGAATCTGCAATCTGCATTATGTAATGATCTTCTGTTTTGGATGTATGCGGGTTTAGGATGTGTAAGGAATCTACCTTATACGTACATAATTAGACCAATCATTAGAGTTCTTAAATGATTTTATGTAATCTGTAAGTATATCTAATTTAAACCGTCTAGCTAGCTAATTTGGCCGACTTAGACCTTAATAAATTACAATAATTGGGAAGCGGATATTTGTAAGTTCAAACACGTAGAATATAGAAACAATCAAATCATCAAAGTCATGCTTCATGAGAAACCTTAGAGGTTGCGGGAGGCATCCATCGTGGACTGAATAGTGAAACTGAAAGCTTCAAGATCAGCAATTGCAGAGCTGCTAATTAAGCATATGGGCTTAATTAGCACAAGACTGAGATTTAATCATCTTATGGTTTAAGTAATGCACGCAGCACGCCATGCAGACATAGACCAACGTTTTTGACGGGATAATTACTTAGAAATATGCTTAATTAGGCCACAGGTATCATTTAAAAAAAATAATAATCGACGACCCTCGATCTCCAGATGTGAATAACAGATTAACAGGAACAAGTCTACAGTTCTTCCTTAATCATAGAACTAATTGACTAGTGATAAATTTGAGGAACGAGGTATGAGAGGACGTATCTAAACGTATTCAAGCAATTTTTCTATTTGCCTACATTGCTTACTTCATTTTTTGAATTAAGTAAACCTTCAATTTGGTAAACTAATTGGGCATTGCCTAAGTCACTATATCACTTAATATTAACTGGTCGCTTGATTAGTTATGTGTCAAGTCGTATAGAAAGGGAAAGATCATGTGTGATCCCGTGTGATCCCGGGTTTCCAGGGCATGTCCTGCTTTAATTTATCAAGATCATTATCTAAAGTATCATTGTTGGTCTATCCATGCTTCGAATCTTGAAAACGGTATTTCTTGAAGAAGAACTTTCTCTGCGTAGATGGCGAACTCCGGCATTTCATAGTCATAGACATAAATGTAAGGTAAACAAGGATCTTGACCGATCATTCTCGTTGTTATTAAAGTTTGACAAGTATATTACGTTGGGTACACACACAAAAAGTGAGACTTATATGTCTTTCTATCACCCATTTAATCTAATATATTTCTCTCCATTATGTAAAGAGTAAAGACAATGTAGAGTTGAAACTTCAGAAGTCATATCCACAAACAAAACAGAAGATATCCACAAAGAAAACACAGATTCAGAAAGAGTACTAATTCACCGACTACCTACCATTGCTCAAATTATCGTATTCGTCAATGTGTTTAAATAAAACCAAGTAGTCAAGAGTTTGATTACCAAAAAATCCAAAATTCTAAACCGTAAGAACATCTTTAGCAGGCTCTTTATCTTGGATTCTTAGTTATTTTGTAGATCATAGTTAACCTTTTATCAATTCTAACAGCTGTACCAGATTCTTAAGTAGCACATTCAAGCTAACAAATGGCTCTCTCCCCAAACCCTAGCCTCTGGAGCTTAAGCTCCATCAATGGCAGCCTGCAATGGCCTCCGTCTTAAGCCACATGTTGCTGGCCTTCCAACGCCAATCTTGTGCAGCTACCGCCAAATCTAGCCCTAAACCTTGTATCACCATGTTTGCTTCTCATTGGAGTAAAATGGATATTGTGAATAAGATGGATTGGCAGGCTGATTTGATGTGACCCAAGGTTCGGTGGGCGAGAGATTAGTGGTTCCAGCTTCTTCCGTTTAGAGGTCGACTTAAGGCCGACCTATACTTGGTGAGATTGGCAGCGATGGAGAGTAAGGTTACAGATCAAGGTTGGTTGACTGCTTCTGTTAATTAGAGTGAAGGACTGAAATGGCAGCTGGCGGTCGGGTCGGGCTGATGGAGTTTGGTTGCATATCATTTATGGCAGCTGAGTACTGCATGTGTTCGGAGTAGGACGACTGCGCGCAGACCTATAACGACGATGGCATTGAGTGCGGGTCTCGCCATAGGGCTTCTGTGTGAGGAACATGAAGCAAGGAGCAGATCGAAGGGGAAGTGCAATGCAGTAGAGCAAGTTTCTGCAGCTACGATAGTGGATGACGCTATTAGTGGGGTGGCGGTGATGATGGAGGACACTGTGATGCCTCGGAAATTCGTATTTATTTTCTGAGGATTTTTCGGAATCTAATTTGTGGTTATTGGATGATTTCGTGGCTCGTGGACGGAGTGGAAGTGTTTCGGACTAATTATTAGTTGAAGAATATGGTTTAGGGGGGTTGCAAAGGTTGACTTTTTATACGTTGGATTCTCTGAAAACTTCCTTTACGAAAGGTCATTACGAGTTCGTGGACATATGGAACGCAGAAATCGGAGTTCGTTTGAAGAAGTTATGGTCATTGGAAAAAGTTTCCATTTTGGTATATATGAGATTTTTTTGGAAAAATATCAGAAAATTGGAAAGTTCCCAAAAAGGGAAAATTTTCTCTCTCTTCTCTCCCGAGCCCAGATTTCTTCCTTTCTGGTTTTCCGGTCATATCTTCCTCATCCGGCCACCGATTGACATGAAAAAAATTGGTGTTTTCTCGTCTCAACCTCCTTTACAAGTTTGTAGAAGAAATCGAAGTGAAATACGAGCTGTAGGTGGCGCTG
This sequence comes from Rosa lucieae, assembly GCA_024704745.1. Taxonomy (NCBI): domain Eukaryota; kingdom Viridiplantae; phylum Streptophyta; class Magnoliopsida; order Rosales; family Rosaceae; genus Rosa; species Rosa lucieae. Next base: position 10,046,569 of record CM045493.1, read on the forward strand.
CAAGGCTGAGAAGAAGCCTCGTCCGGGATGAAATCTCCTTCATTGGAATTGGAGATTTTGGCTACCTTTGCAGGTGATTCTTGAGGGCTTTTAGAGCTCGAAGGACGTAGATTCTTTCCACAAGGTGGCTTGCATCGATTCAACTCGTGGAGGTCGAATTTTGGAATTGGAATTCTAGGGTTTCAATCGGGCCGATTTGTTCTAAGGTAAAATTCGATCGATTGGTTTATAATTGGACTTTGGTATAGTTATGAAAGTTGTAATTGGAGTTGAGATGAAGAACTTTGGTGTTGGAAGTTTTGTCAAATTCAGACTATGGATTGGCTGTGGCGCCGCCACTGTGTTGGTGTTTTCCGGCCACCTCAGGGATAGTTTCTATTCCTGAATTTGATATACTCGTCAATACATGCATTTTGATATACAATATGTAATTTTTGGAGATCGTATGAGCATGTTAGGGTTTTTGTGATTTCAATAGTTTCGGTTATCGATCCATGAGGATCCGACTATCCGATCGACTTGTAGTTTTGGCATATCGATCGTAGAAGTATTCCGGAGACATTGGGTGGTCTCGGATATGGTTTCTCCTTGATTGGCTCCACTTTGGAGATTTTAGTTCAAAACAGGGGTTTCGAACTTAAATCGTTTGTGAATCATTACTAAGTTGAAACCGTACGTGATTAGGTGCTTGACGAAGTATTTTTGGATGTTGTTTTGTGGTTTGGATGCTTTGTTCTATATTGAAGACGCAGCAAGAGTTTCGAGGTGAGTAATTTCACCATGTTCATTTACGAACGAAATTACCTTTATCGTTTTGAGAGTTATTGATTTAACTGCAAACTATAGTTGGTATTAGTGGCATTCGTGAGGAATGACCATGTATATATATATATATATATTTAGTGAAAAATATATGTGTGGGTGAGTTCATTCTCATTTTGTGATGTGACTTTTCGGAAAACAATTGTGGTGAGAAATGGTATTTCTATTGTTTTGAAAAGTGTTTGAGGATTTGGGGAGTTGCAGGTTGTCATTTCTCCTTTTGGGGTTGGGTAACATTTTCAAGTCTGCTATGACCATTTTAAATGTTTTAATCTGACGACCGGTGGTCTGAGGATTTGAGAGTCACAGGTTGTGATTTCTTCGTTTGATTTGATTTAACATTTTGGGTCTAGTGCGACTCGTTTAATGTTTTGATCTGAGGGTCAGGTTGGCCTAAGGATCCAGGGTTGTAGGTTGCATCCTTAGGCAATGTTATATCGTAAGGTTGAACCTTGGCCGGGTGACAGGTTACGATTCAGTTAGAGCTCTAGTATGTCTGCCATCGTACCTCATGGATCTAAGTAGGTTACTTAAGACTCCTGGGTACATATTTTGTCCAGGTTGGACTAAAGAATTATATTCTTTTTGTTAGGTTAATGATAGATATGATTGATGTGTGTTGATGTTTTGTCCAGGTTGGACCTATTTATTGTTTTGTCCAGGTTACGATTGAGTTAGAGCTCTAGTATGTCTGCCATATTACCTCATAGATCTAAGTAGGTTACTTAAGACTTCTAGGTACATATTTTGTCCAGGTTGGACTAAAGAATTATATTCGTTTTGTTAGGTTAACGATAGATATGATTGATGTGTGTTGATGTTTTGTCTAGGTTGGATCGATTTAATGTTTTGTCCAGGTTGGACTGATTTATTGTTTTGTCTAGGTTGGACCGAATTATTGTTTTGTCCAGGTTGGACCGATTTATTGATTTGTCCATGTTGGACCGATTTGTTGTTTTGTCCAGGTTGGACCGATTTGATTTGATGTTTTGTCTAGGTTGGACCGATTTATTGTTTTATCCAGGTTGGATCGATTTATCATATTTCAATAGTTATGTTAACGATTTATATGATTTTGTCACGGTGTGACTTTCGTTGTTTTCTTTTAGGAAAAGAGTATTATTTTGGGAAGCATGGTATGTTTTCCTTATTCTCGAGTTGAAAGGTTTTCCTCGTTTTGGCGTGCGTTATGTGGTGTTTTGTTTTGAGTTACTCATACGGACTTGTAAAAGCTTACCGGGTTTATTATGTGACAACCCGGTGCACCATTCAAACGGTGTAGGGGTTAATCCTGTAGGTAGGATAACCAGGGCTGAAGCTGAGATCTCGTGCTTACAGCTATACGGTAGGAAACCATTTTTGTGACTTTACAGTTGATAAGGACTTCCGTTGTGTAGATAACTCTGAGGAGCATTTACGTTTTATTTTGTGTTGTCAATTTAATTCGTAAGCTTATGTAATATATGACTCTGTGGAGCGGGTCAATATTAACACAGTGGGCTCAGGGCATCAATATGTAATTGGTTTAAAAAGGAAAAAGTTTCCAGGTATTTTGTATTGATAGCTGAACGATCACGCATGTATAATTATGAGATTATATATCGATTTTTATTTGTGATAGTTTGGTATCAGAGCGTAAGGTACATATTTGGTGATAATCAGTACTAACCGAGCGATGACCCGTCTGCAGCGGATCCCCATCTGATGCTTTTCAGTATTGATATAATCATTGGGTATGTAGGAGTGTTAGTTGTGAGTTGGAATGTAGAATCGTAAGAGCATTGGTCTGCTCTTTTAGTAGTGTCGGTTATTTGAGTTGCAGTCCTTTGAGGAAATGAGAACCTCTAGATTGAACTCTCGTGGGGTGATTAGGATTGTTTTTGAGGGAAACTATATCTTTTCATGCAAGCTTAGTTGTTTGATTGTTGAAGTCATGTTGTTTGATTTATATTTGTGTTTGCAGAATTTATAAGTATTAATCAAGGGTGGTATGCTCCTTGGGTGATGGATACACAAGGAGGTAGAGCTAGGGGTTGAGGTAGACCCAGAGGAGGAGTAGAGCCCGAGGTAGGGGCAGGATTCCTCCTATTGATGAGATTTTTCAGGATGAGGTGGAGGCATCGCACGCTGTGCAGCCTACTACACCTATTATGGATGTTATGGACGCCACTCATATGTCAAGGTTGGCAAATGAGATTTCGAGGCTAGGAGGAGTCCCATTCCAGGGAGGTACGGATCACATGTTAGCAGATCAATGGATCGGGAACATAAAGACCTACTTCGAGATGGTCGTCTGTGATGAGTGACGACATTGAGAAGAGAAATATTGCAGCGTTTATGCTCCAAGGTGATGCACATGTATGGTGGAGCGGCACACAGAGAGTTATGGATGTGTCCACCATGACCTGGGATGGTTTTGTGGAACTGTTCAGGAAGAAGTACTTTCCCCCTTCAATGAGGGAGCAGCTGTATCGGTTTGTGAGACAAATGGATGCTGAGAGTTTAGCTATGAAGTTTCAATGAGGGTTGAATGCTTCGATCCTGCGTGATGTCGCTGTTCTGGAACAGAAGGTGATGGAGCTCATTTTTGCTAAGGCTATGGCCATTGCGCAGGAGAACCAGACTTTCCAAGAGCAAAAGTTAGCTTAGAGAGACTCCTAAAGGAAGGGAAAGGTGACTGCTGAGAGCAGTGATGGGACAGATAATCAGTGTGGGTCTTGGAAGAGGCGGATGACTCATTACCAGGCGCCAACTAGGGAAGCAGCTGCACTTGTGGGGAAGGTGGTACCCGTGAGGTGTTTCAATTGCAATGAGATGGGCCATACTTCTAGTTTTCGTACGAAGCCGAAGAACATTGTATGCTTTAGGTGTGCCAGGCAGGACATGCATTACTCCAAGGATTGTGTCCAGGCACAAGGTGGAGGACAAAGGAATCAACAGAGGCAACTACCTCAGGGAAATGCGAGGGTGTTTGCTGTTGGTCAGCAGGGTGCTAAGGAAGAAGGTATCTTATCTGTTTCTGTTGGGTTGCTAGAATGATGTGTGATAGTTGCGTACTTCTTTCCGCGTGTTGTGTTGGGTTTTGCCTGTTAGCTATAGTTAGACTTTTGAGTGTGGTATGTTGTGTGATGCATCCTTCTTGTTGTGGTAGTAAGGATTTATACCACTTTGATTGTGATTACAATGATAGGTGATGATTTATGGGAGGGTCAAGCGAGGCCAAACCTTAGCTTGATTTTTTGTTCCCAGGTTGGGTACACACTTATTAAGTTGTGATGTATAGGCTCGACTTGAGTTGAAATGAAGGTTTCATTTTCAATTCTTGTAATGTAAGGTTTGCATTATCGATGATGTGATACATATACTGTAGTGATGACAGGATTCTAGACTCATGTGTGACCTGTCTGTAGTGTTGCAGTCACAGAGTCTTTGTTAGATAGTGTACGAGGATGATATCCATGAAATGATTGGGTTACCACCAAGCGGGGTGGTAAAGATTCCTAGTGTTGTGATACTGGGTAGGGTACCTGTATCTATTGTTGATCTAGGTATGTTGCACAGTGAGACAAGAACAGGTTGCTGAGGAATGAGAATTGGATTTTTGGGGATAAGTTTATTTGTAATGTTGGTTTGGTACGTTTAAATTAAGGGACGAAATTTCTTTAAAGGGGGTGGAATGTGATGCCCTTGAAATTTGTATTTATTTTTTGAGGATTTTCCGAAATCTAATTTGTAGTTATTGGACGATTTAGTGGCTCGTGGACAGAATGGAAGTGTTTCGGATGAATTATTAGTCGAATAATATGGTTTAGGGGGGTTGCAAAGGTTGACTTTTTATACTTTGGATTCTCTGAAAACTTCCTGCATGAAAGTTTTAGAGCGCGTCAATACGAGTTTGTGGACATGTGGAAAGTGGAAATCGGAGTTCTTATGAAGAAGTTATGGCCATTGGAAAAAGTTTCCATTTTGGTATATATGAGATTTTTTTTCGGAAAAATATCATAAAATTAGAAAGTTTCCAAAAAGGGAAATTTTTCTCTCTCTTCTCTCCTGAGCCCAGATTTCTTCCTCTTTGGTTTTCTGGCCATATCTTTCTCATCCGACCACCGATTGACTTAAAACAAATTGGGGTTTTCTTATCTCGACCTCCTTTACAAGTTTGTAGAAGAAATCGAAGTGAATTACTAGCTGTAGGTGTCGCTGCAAGGCCGAGAAGAAGCCTTGTCGGGGACGAAATCTCCTTCGTCGGAACTGGAGATTCTAACCACCTGCCGGTGATTATTATGGGCTTTTGGAGCTAGGAGGACGTAGATGCTTTCCACAAGTTGGCTTGCATCTATTCAACTCGTGGATGTCGAATTTTGGAATTGAAATTCTAGGGTTTCAATCAGGCCGATTTGTTCTAAGTTAAAATTCGATCGATTGGTTTATAATTGGACTTTGGTGTAGTTATGAAAGTTCTAATTGGAGTTGAGATGAAGAATTTTGGTGTTGGAAGTTTTGCCAAATTCCAACTATGGATTGGCGGCGGCGCCTCCACTGTGTTGGTGTTTTCCGGCCACCTCAGTTGTGAATGCTCCATCTTGCATTGTGCTTCCTCTGACAAATACGAACTTTGAGATCAAGCCTAACATGTTGTCTATTCTACCTACTTTCTATGGCATGGCTAGTGAGATGTCATAAGATCATATAATTGAGTTTGATATCATATGTTCCACTATGCACTTGGGAGGATTAACTTTGGAAGGATTGAAGCTTCGATTGTTCCCATTCTCTTTGAAGGATCAAGCACGCGCTTGGTTTCATAAGCTTAAGCTAAGATCCATTCTCTCTTGGGCTGATATGCAAAGAGTGTTCTTGAATACTTATTATCCATACTACCAGACTACTTATATGCGGGATAGCTTGACCAAGTTCTTTCAAGATTCAAGAGGATAATGAGACTTTATGCATGGGAGCACTTTAAGGATATTGAGTTTGGTTGCCCTCATCATGGACTCACAAAGTGGCTTCTTTGCGAATCTTTGTATAATGGGTTGATTATTGATGATAGATGGAGATTGGACAATGCATCGGGTGGAAATTTTCTAAAAAAAGGTCCTAATGCCGCTTGGGATATTTGTGAGGAAGTGAGCACCCAATCTGGTCAATGAGATAATCATCAAAGGAGAAGAGGAGATAGAGATGACCACACCACATCTAGGGGTCGAGATTCACCTGCATATGGTACTAGAGGACGAGATGATTCTATGGAGTCTAGAGGCCGAGTTGATATGGAGCCTCGTGGTAGAGGTTTACATGATGTTTCTCATGTTTCTAGAGATGATGGAGCTATGAGTTCTAAGCTTGAAAGGCTTGAAGCAAAGATTGACAAGAAATTTGAGATGCTTCTTCAAGCGCAAAAGGGTAGTAGTTCGTCCTCTTCACATGTCAAGAGTGTTCATTCTTCACATCTTTGCTTGATTTGTGAGTTCCTTCATCATTCTTCTCATGATTGTCACTTGGCTTCACAATTTTTAGAATTTGTTGAGAAGCAAGTTAAAGAGGTTAGCTCTTACCAAAGGCCACCAAGAAATGATCCTTACTCTACTACATATAATCCAGGTTGGCGAAATCACCCAAATTTCTCATGGAGAGATGGTGGCCTCTAATACACACCAAGGTGGTTCTCACTCATATAGAGGGAATCAAGGCCCTAATTATTCATCTTTTAGTCCCCACGGTCATGGAAACACATAATTTGATGGACAAAATCATTATGGACAGCAAGCATCTAGTAGGGATGGCAAAAATCCCCAGCGGGGCGGAGCTCCATTGGATACCCGCCCCTAATGGGGGGAGAATTCGAGGACGAATGGGGAATGGGGATGGGGATCCCCAATCCCCGCTATCTAAGATTGGGGATGGGACCGGGATGGTATTGTGATCCCCATCCCCAAACCCGCCCCAATAATATATACATATATTTGACTTATATATATTTTAATTTATTTTTTATAATATAAATCACAAATATATACATTTATTACTTTACTTTAATAACTACAACTTTACTTTAACGGTGTTTTGACTTTTGCACTCACTGAGTTATGATTTATGAATTTAATCATATTTTAAATTTATTTGTTGTAGATTTTGATTTTAAAAAAGACAATATGAGAAAAAATTATTTTATTTATTAAATTCTTATTGGGGATTTGGGGCGGGTTTGGAGGCTTAGTCCCCAATGGGGATGGGGACGGGGAATCCCCAACATATTTTTATTGGGGATTGGGGCGGGGATGGGGGTAGAAAATGACCCCGGGGATGGGGATGGTATTGTGATCCCCATCCCCAACCCGCCCCATTGCCATCCCTAGCATCTAGTTACAATTCTCAAGGCCAAGGACCATCTTTTGGTGGTACACATGCTTATGGAGGAGCGCCACATGATACTCAAAGGTTTGGTCAAAGTTCCAAATCATTTGGAGGTGTCATTCCTATACAAAATCCTCTTCTAGGATTTCAAAATAGGCAAGCACCACAACCGGAACCAAAGAAGTCTCGTATGAATGATATATTGGCTGCCCTAGCTCAAAGTCATACTTGTCTTACACAAAGCCAAGCGAAGACCAATCAAACTCTTAGTATTCTCGCTCAATGTCAAAGTTCACTTGCACAATGTGTGGGAAAGTTAGAGATTCAATTGGGTCAAATGGCAAAAGAGCTTAGCACACGTCAACAAGGAGCCTTACCTTCACAACCGGAGCCATATCCAAGAAGAAAAGTCCATGAATGTAATGTAGTCACCACTTTACGTTATGGAAAGGTATATGATAATCATATTTACATGCCCTTATCTTCTAGTTTCCATTGAAATCCTTTATTTGTGCATGATGATGATTTGCATTCATATGGGGCTACGAGGGAAGAAAATGTACCTCTTGGCCGTGTTGTTGATGATCAATTTCATACACATCACGGTTCTTTTTATTATAAGGAGGATGAGACCGGAAGGGAAGAACATACCTTCCGATAAATATGGAGTGGGTGATGTGACTTTGAATGCAAAAGGAAGAAATAAGGGGGTGGATAAGGTAGCCGGATGGGAAGAAAATGTACCTTCCAGATGAGCTATTCTTGATAGTGGTTATGGTTTCTTGTCCTTTGAGAATGATGCGAGGAAATATGGTTTGATTAATAGTGGCAAGGAAAGAGTTTTATTGAGAAAGAACACTTATAGGGATGAGGATATCTCGGCCTCAAGATTAGATGGTGAGGCCATGAAGGCTAGGGACTCATCTAAGGCTAATGACACATCTAGGAAGGTTTTTAATGACATTAGGCCCACTCCTCATGAGTTTGAGCCATCTACTACAAGAAAAAAATTGGGGAGAAATAAGGAGGAAGACCTACATGTTTATGGTAGCTCTAGGGATAGGAGTGGTCCGGTCCATTCATCACTAGGCGAGGCCTTGAAGGCTAAGAACCCTAGTGGGACCGTGACTACCCTTAGGGGTACCACCGAGAGCCTCACTTTTGATCCACCTCTTGATTTGATTACACCGGAGCCTCAACTTCCTTACCCTAATGTGCCAAGAAAGGAAAATGTTAAGAATGGTGGGAAAAAGAAGAAATTTGGCTTGATGTCCGAAGTGCATGATATTTTGAAGAAGGTCAATGTCAATAAATCTTTGATTGAGCTCATTCAACAAATGCCGGTTTATGCAAAATTTCTACAGGACTTGTGCTCCCATAAGAGGAAGATAAAGAATGAGGAGCGGTTTGAAATTTGTGAGGAGGTTAGTGTTATCTTGCAAAGACGGATTCCGCCAAAACTCAAGGATCCGGGGAGCTTTAATATCTCTTGCACTATTGGTGAGAAAGTCTTTGATAGAGCTTTGATGGACCTTGGTTCAAGTGTTAACATTATTTCTTTTGAGACTTTTCGGAAACTTGATCTAGGGCCTATTAAAGCTACTCCTATATACTTGCAACTTGCGGGCCAGAGCATTATTAGAATTATGGGTGTTATTGAAGATGTATTGATCAAAGTTGACACGTTCTATTTACCAGCGGATTTGGTGGTATTGGATATGGATGACGTACCTCCTAGTGACAAGGGCATACCTATCATTCTTCGTAGACCTTTTATGGCGACCATAGGGATAAAAAAATTAATGTTCAAAAGGACACTATCAAAATGAAGGTATTTGGCAAAAAATGTATTACTCAAGAGGCTTGAACGCATTTACCCTCTGGAGGTGGTAAAAAGTGTGCTTTCTATTTACTTGGTCAAGGACAATGAAGCAAAGAGAGATATATTTTTTGGCCCATTGAACCAAGTCCCACACTACAATCAAGAGCCATTGGTTACTAATTCTTCCTCTCCTTGCCAAGTTTTTGCAATTTCTACTCTTGATAAGATACATGTGAATGGGAATCTCGCATTGAGCGAGGAGCAAAAGAATCAATTCAAGACAATAAGGGAGATTTGTGGGTTGGACAAGAAGAAAAAGAAAGGGTATCTTGAGTGGAACACTCTGGTGAATATCAAGTTCCTTGCACCATCTTGTGGAGATTCTAGTTCTACTAAAGCTTGTGTGGGTGGTGGTGGAAAGAAGGAGCCACCTTGAAGAGACCAAGTTTCATAGACCGGCTTGGGGTCTTTAAAAACAAGCGCTTCTAGGGAGGCATCCCTAGGTAGTTTGAAATTTTCTCATTTATTTTGCATCAATAAGGCTATTTAGCCATATTTTTGGGAGGATGGGAGGTGTCCGGAGTTTGAAGTTGAATGTAGTAGTGTGCAGTTTCTGTCTAGAAGTTCAGTTGATTTTGGGTGACTATAGCTTCTGACTTACATGGTAATTTGAGCTGAAATTTTCTGGAGCTATTCTCCTATATGTCTATTGTCATGTGCCAAATTTCAACCCCTTTGAGTTACTGGAACTCAAGTTATTTAATAGTCAATGCATGGAGGTCAGAACAGAGATAGCTACTGTAGAGTGACTTTGGGAAGTCTTCATATGTCCTTTCTATACAGGAGAAACAGTTTTTGAGTTGAACCTTCCTATCTTCATATTTTACGTTCCAAGTGACAGAAGTTAGAAACAGGGCACAATAGAAACTGCAGAATAGATCAGTGAGTTTGGAGGCGAACGATTTTTGACTCATAATTCATTTTTCAATGAAATTTTAGTAGAAGGTAAGCCCTTGAGTCTAGTTTCATCTGCAGTTAGTCTCACCCTCTTTGCATCTCTGGAGCTTCAGATATTTTTGTTTTGGTGATTGAGGGTCAGCAAAACAGAAAATGTGATTTAGGCACCCAAAAAATGTTCTGGGCACCCACACATTCTCTCCCTTTTGTGAAGTCGTGAAGACGTGCCACCGCAACTAGCTCCGGCTTCTTCCCGTCGACGCCACTGCAAGTCGCCCCGCCGGCTTCTTCCGCTTATCACCTCCTTCTACTATCAATCCCCGCCTGCCACATCCCCAACCTCACTCTCGCTCCTTCGTCGCCTCTAAATCACAGAGGATCAAACCTCTCCTTAGCCACTGTTGTAAGGGCGTCCTCTACTCCAGTTTCTCAGATGCAGAGTTGAGGTCGAATCGGAAAGCAGCGTCGAGCCTCGAGGAGGTAGTCGGATCCAACGGTGATTTGGCTCCTCAGAAGTGGAAGTTGAGGTCCGATTAGTCATTGCTGATGAAGCTGAGTCCGGTCTCGTCGCTGACAAAGTGTAAATCGGCTCGCCGGCGCCTCAATGCTTACACCAACATTCCTGCAAATTTGAGAGAGAGAGAGAGAGAGAGAGTGTGGCATATGGGTAGTTTATTAATTTGATTGAGGATACAATTGTCTTTTTATGTTAAAATATGTAGCTAAGAATAAAAATCTGTTGCTGGGGTAAGTGAGATAATTTTTGCTCATTTTAGTGCTTTCGGTCAAGGAACAAATAAAAAAAAACCTCCAATTTATTAACATTTCTTCATATCACCATCAACTAAGACAATTAGAACAAAACTGTACACGCCTTTTGGTCATGAATAAATTAATGAAGTTATTTTTCCTAAAAAAAGAAGAACAATCATAACAAAACTGTGGCTCACATCATATTGGATTTTGGCATTAGATTCTTCGCTCATTTGCAAAGGTAACTACCTAACCAGTATGAACAACTTTCACGCCGCCTCTAAAGTAAGAGAGAAAAACATTGCGAGACTGTTGGGATTGTTGGCTTTTGAGGTTAAAAGATACTTCTTCTTGTTCTACACAAAAACTTCTTCTTCCACTATTATCTAGTGGACGCGAGATCCCGCTTTTATTTCCTTTTGTAGCCGTAATTTGTAGTGGTGCCCAATTATCGAATGCGACACCATGATTGCAAACACTGTTAGTGATTGACATAGTTGGCATGGAATTGTCGTATTTTTCTTCTTCTGAGTCTGATCTGCTGAGTAATCGTGTTCTAGTTTTCCATATTCTATTTGCAACGGAATAAGGACATGGTGGCATCTAGTCATGATTGTTATTTCTGGTTACTGGCAACTGGCTATTGGAAAGTATCAAATTTATCCATTGCTTTCCCAATTTGGGGATTTTGCCAATGCCAAATGAGAAATGATAATTTTTTGATTGGTTACAAAAGTCCATATAAAAAATAAAAATGCGAAAGTTTTAAAGTGCTATAGAGTATTGAAACTCTGAAGACGTAAATATTAAGATTGAATTAATATGTAAATTTTGAGTACTATTAAAAAATTTGAGAATATTTTGAACATCATGTTATGTTCGAATATTACTACATAGTACAACAAGCAAGAAGCTACAATATTTATTTTACAATATATGTATTGAATTTGAATAGAGTTAATATTAATCATATAAACCTTGCAGTTATCCACAACACGATTAATTTCTGAACGAATAGTTAGTATTAATCTCCTAAGCATCTTGAGTTGTAATCAAAGCATTGAAAACAAGATGAACCTACACAAATCAAATTTGAAGACACCGATACAATTTTTTTTTTTTTAATAGTAATAATATCCAACCCCCATTTATTATGAATTTTAATTGTCACCAAAAAAAACGTAGCTTTGGGATAGGATTCTTCGCTTGCTTCACAAGTCAGCATCACAACATTACACCTAAGCCAGAGACTGGATAAGCATTTTCTCAAGCACAACAGTTCTCAACCTAGGGGTCCGAACCCGAACCCGAACCCGAACCCAAACCCAAACCTAAACCTTAAAGCCCGAAGTCCCTAACCTATAAATCCCAACACCTCCCTCGTACTCAGTCGCTCCTATCAAATTTCACAATTCCTCACACAAAAGCCACATACCATGCTCTCTGCTCCTTCTTCAACCTCCACACTCTTCACCGCTCCGCTCTTCTCCGCCACTCCCTCCCCCAAATCGCCGCCACGTGTCCGCTTCCATCCCGCTCGAGCCTTCGCCTCCGCCGCCTGCGCTTCCGACGAGACCTCCACGGCGTCGTATCTCGCCCCTCCGACGACTACCGCCTCCCTCTACGAGATCCTCGGCATCCCCGCCGCCGCCACGTGTCACGAGATCAAAACGGCCTACCGGCGGCTCGCGAGGGTCTGCCACCCCGACGTGGCGGCGATGGAGCGGAAGGACTCGTCGGCCGACGAGTTCATGAGGATCCACGACGCCTACTCCACCCTCTCCGACCCCGAAAAGCGCGCCGAGTACGACCGGAAGATGTTCCGGAGGAGCAGGCCGTTGTCGGCGGATTATTCTAGATACTATTCTGGCCGGAATTGGGAGACCGATCAGTGCTGGTAGCGAGTTGACTCACCTGGTAACGTAGCGAAATCATACACACTAGTTCTAATTAATCAATTTTCGAAGAAATTATGTAAATAGTTTTATGAACCAAAGCGCAACAAGGACTGCAATCAGGGCCGTGGAATATTTGATCGTGATGGTCTCGGTGTTGTTTGTGGTGATAAACAAGCGGTGGAGCCAAAATTCCAAAGAAAACAAAAAAAAAAATTGTGTATTACTGTAATTAGCTATATGTTGTATGACTAGAAAGGCAACCAAATTTTTTGTTGGTTTTCCTGTGAAATTCAGGTTTCTTGTGAAATATTATGATAATATATAACAGACGTGATTGGAACTCAATATCTCGAGAAGTTATATGCGCGATTTGTTTGTTTTTATTTCGCATTAAATTTCTGTTTCGAGCGGGGTTTTAAGAGAGTAGAAGCCATGTTTGGCCTCTAGCAAAATTGTTAAATTTTTTTTTTTCAATGAAATTTACTTAATGAAACATACGTATATCGGATACTTACTTGGTGCGCGCAATTATCAATTTCTTTTGACATTTAGTTTTTAAAGAAAAAGGAACTGAAAGATTGATGGTGACTTGGAGGGGTCTATTAGATAGCTCTTGAAAATGTATAATATAGTGCTCGAAACTATAGGAATTAGCTCAATGTATGAGGCACATTTCAAACAACATTAATTGCATTTACGAGGCACATTGCATATAACATTAATTGCGTTTACGATGAAGGAGGAAGAGATTGAAAATTAAGATATGGGAGTCGAATAGGATTATGGCCAAGATGAGGACCAACGCAATAGTGTAGCTTAAGCATCATAGTTTGTTAGTTAGGCTTAATTTCTCAATCAATTTATCATGCTTTGATTTGGCAATATAACCCAACATTGAATCAATTCAATTTACAACAAAGAGTCCAAATCCATTTGATTCAAGATATATTAATATTGGAAAGGGACCCAACAAGTGATCATGAACCACTAGCTAGCTTTGATCTTTTCATGGGCTGGAAAGCTACCTTAAACGTTAGGAACTCAGGACTTGCGAGCTCCTCCAATTTCAATTTCCGAAGTTTGAGGCATTCCCCATTCTCAGCTTCACCTTTGGATAATATTCATGAAGATATTAATCATTGATGTCTCAAATATAATAGTATAGGATGCATGTGCAATGTTGGTAGCATTTTGAGCGAGCAAGAGCCATTTGATAAAAAGTCCACTAGTTTATGAGTAAAGCAAAAATAACTAGTTTTTCTCTCCTTCATTTTTCCTAATGCCGACTGTTTGCTCGGGGAAGTCTCTTCAAGCTTGAGTGTTGTTGTGGGTTACATATCCCTTGATAATACAAGGAACTAAGCAGTAGGCACCGATTAACTGATCTCATTATATAACATCATTAACATTTTATATAATTAAGTCAATTTTTGAGGGAATGATTAAATTTTTAAACTACCATATATGCCTTCACATCATATAGATATTAATAAAAAATTTATTTCTATATGAGGATAAGATAGTCAATTGATTATATCATATTTCAAAATATTGCAATACCTCTCATGAAAAAAAGAGAAACTTCTTTAAAATGAGGAAATAAACTACTGTAAATTTATAAACTGAAGGAGTTTATTTGTTACACTAATTATTAAAATCAATCGTTATAACCAACGGAGTCTAATTATTATATTAATTATTAAAATAATTGAAACAGAACAAATCGCTTCGTTTCCAAATTATTCTCATGCTCCTGTGGTACAACAAACGAATAATGAGATCGTGTCACTGTTCTAGTTTGTGATGAATAATACAGTTGTATCTGGATGATTGGCAAGTACTGAAAATTTTTGAGGTCTAAGATTCGTTCAATTATCACTGTCCAATTATCCAAAGATATCCTTCCATTTTCGGATAAGCAAAGCTGAAGACAAATTGGGTGTCTGCCTAATCCCTAAATACCATCATGTTGAGAAGGACAGCTTATTTCAAGTGGCATAAGATGACTTTGTGATTCAACTTGCATGTTCTTATTGGAATTGTGTTACACAACCTTCCTTAAGAGTGTGAAAAGGTGTGAAAATGATCTTATAAAAAAAAAAAAAAAAAAAAAGAGTGTGATAATGATTCAAAACATATCTATAACTTAACCAAAGGTTTATCTTTATGATGGTGTTGCTGATGCGTTTGACATTATCTTTTATGAGTTTTAGTTAACCAAAATTTGTGCGCAATAACGATGACTGCACTTAATTATCAACCTTGTTAAATTGTTAATTGACCCCCGACATTTTGAATGGAGGAAGTTTAGTCACCTTATCAGTTCTTTTTTTATAATAGAGCCTAGACATCTTTTGTGACTATTCGCTCGTGATGTTGAAGCACTATTTGTTTATAGCCATTTGATTTTTCTGGATTGTAACTGGTTGTGTTGCTTGCATCACAGTTTGGACTTTGGATAATCATGCTTAAGTTACGTATGAGCAAAAAAATTAAACTAATAATAATGTGGAAGTTCCTAGTTTCAGTGATGGAGAGGGCAACTCGCATCTGCGTTGAGTAGATATAATAAACCGAAGGGATGAATAACGTCGTTATACAGTAGGAGCTTATGCATCTTCTCTATCATGCGTCTATCTCTCCCGTCACAAAGCATGGTGGAGAAGAAAAATCGGTGCCCCATACTTTCATTTCCTAAGAGTAAGTCAACTATAAAATTTCACGTAACCAGAGGGGGCACCAATCCAGCAGCTGCAAGAGCAGGCGACACAGGAAAATAGCAGCTCGACATGAATTAGTCATTGCTTTGCATAACTGAATCACCATCATCCCTTGTTGTTTCGAGGTTTTGAAGCGGCCCATTTGAAATAATTACAATTTGCTTCAGGATTTGATGCAGGCCCCTGCAAGAACAAAACATATGCCTCTAGTTAGTTCATCTCCCGTTGCCTCTTGCACTTGGCAAGTTGGCATATAAAAGAAGAAAAGCATCATTATTGAGTAGACAATTAGACGTGGAACATAATAGTCCAAAGACTTTCTTTTAATAATCTATAAATTTATTGAAACAAGCAACTTAGTTTCAGTACATAGAATGCTTGCCACTGTTAGTGTCCAAGCTGTTGGAGAGAGAAACCTGGTACAGCCGATTCAGCAGTTCGGCCTTTCCCATTTTAAGCTCTAACTACTAAAGGGAGTATATTCAAATGGCATGGAAGAACAAAGTTTTATCCGATGTTTTACTACTATTGCACCATCAAGTGAATATGAACATGTCTGAGAAAGTAATGGAAAACTGAAATATGTACGAACTAGGGTGATAGTTGTCCTTCACCTACAGCATCAGTACACATTACCGTACTGAATCATTCTCAACCATCTTTTTTTTTTTTTGAATAAACAGAGGAGTAGCCTAGACGGCTCACCCCCTATTGGATTTTATTTCAAAGAAAAGAAAAGAAAAGAAAGTACAAAAGCCCCTATCCTCAACCATCTTTTTCCTTTAACTAATGCAAGAGTATGATTTAACTTCTCTTTTGTTTTTGGTTCCTATCCTTAAGCATATAGTTCACAGAATGGAAACATTTGCAAACTGCCACTGTTATTTGAGTTTATGAGAAGTACCTCAGCACGTGCACAAACATAAAATCTGCGACCAAAATTAGGACCTTGTTTCTTCACAACCCGAGGAACACAAGGTTCTCGATGACCCTTGCAAAGTGGTATGCTATTCTGCATGACTTGCTGTAACCTTTGCCACTCCAGTAAAGCTAAACTATTCTTCTCTTTCTTCAAAGAACAAGCAGCGAGTTCATCTTGATCCGCATCCTGAATTGATGCACTTGAGTGCAATACACACTGCTCTACACTGCCACTTTGATTTGCTGGCATGGGAGTTTCATTTGGCAAATGATTATATTCTGAAATATCTATCTGAGTTGATTCAGTCCCAGTGTCTGCACGGGTGCTCTTGCTAGGGATTGAACTTTTCTGGAAAAATGATCTCAATGAGAGTTGGGACAATTGACTGCCTTTTGCTTTTTTCTTAGTTTCATTCCCTGGCCTTGTTTTGGTAGGCTCACTACTTAAAGTAACTAAGGTGTTACAAGCAGCCTCATTAGCAAAACTGCTGGAACACTCAATTGTTCTTGAACTGAGGAATCCAAAGTCTTGGGTCGAGGAAGAACAGGGTGTGCCACATTGGTCAGGCGAGCTTGTCTCTGTCTCGCTACAACTCTCTTTAATGTTAATTTCATCCACTTGTTCAGAAACTTTTCTTTTCATTAACAATGATACTGCACAGCACTAAGGGCTCTGTCAGCTCAGAATACGCATAAAAAAGCAGCTTCAGGGGTAAAGGTTAGATCAAGTTGACATATCATTCAAGTGAGTATATAGCATTTTTGTGGGTAAAGTCATAACAATTCAGCCATATATATTCTTCTTCTTCTTTTCTTCCGACACTTTTAACTTTGTTATTAAAACCTTTATTATCAAAAGAATACTTAAATTTAGAGATCTAATTCTAATCTTTCAAATGAACATTTAAGTCCTAAACTAATCCCACTAACAGCAGACTGTAAATAGGATATTAAAGTATTGCATAGAATAAACGCTTAGTTTAATTGATCAATGAAAAACACTGTTAACAAGAACAGATTTAATTCAATATATGTGTAAATATAGTAGATAAAACAGAGAGGCACCACTTGCTTTCTCCAATTTAAAAGTGCCCCATAAAGGGTTTATCCACTGATATCCTTGCATACTTCACATGACTAAAAAATAGAATTGTTCAGAGAGAGATGGAAAGATGGAATTCAGCAAAAGGAGAAGGATAGTTTCATACCAAGGGTTTGCTGGAGACCACGAACCATTGGAATATATCTAGCAGATAAACGTGGGGTGCTATGCTGGCAGATATTAGGCAATTCCAGTAAACTAGTGTAAACAGGTGCATGATCGGAGCCTTCAAGTTTGATACTCCTCTGCCCTCCCTTCCACCTGAGGGCAGAAAAGAGGTTAAAGTAGAATCCTAACCGATAGATACACATGCTTCACCTCATATGTGTGTAAACATGCATGTATTTACATATGATGAACAGTTGGTTAACCGAATGAGCATAAACACTAACAAAAGCAAAATATCAAGAAACAGAACTGATAAAGTATACCCATGTATCCACAGAGGTGGACACACACACAAAGCAAGCTTCTATTGTAAACTTAAACTCTTGAAATGGCACGCAATAACTCGATAACACTAGATGTATCTCATACCTCAGTGAATTTCCTGGTTTCCACCGTTTATATTGTGTCAATATGTCACACTCCTTGACATGGCAAGCTACAAAGTTATGGTTTTGAAGGTCCTGTTCTTGGTGAAGACATAAACCAGCACAAAGAATGTGATCGATTCTGGAGCCATAATTAAATTCTTCAGCACCACTACTTTGTGACCAGCATGTGTATGCTTCTCTTCTGCAGACAAACACAAAATGGACAGACATGTCAAGAAACAATAATTCACTTGGAATAAAATGATGTAATAGTAAAACAGAAAAGGAAAGAGATAGGACGCATGAACAATTCACGCCGACCATAATATAGAGAATTTTCAATATGCTAGCGAACAAAAATTGATTGTCAAAATCCCAAATTCAGAACTATGCTTGGATATGAGAAATGACAATTTAACAATGATTGTAGAAAACAATGATGTGATTAAATAACTGAAGTGCAATATTAACTTCAACTGACTATGCATGTTCCCTGAACACTGACCAAACACAACTCAGTAATAAAATTAGATGATTGTTAAATAAATTAAAAAAAAAAAACAAGAGTTTCTCTAGAGTAAGAGCTTTATACCTATCAGGATGTTTTGCTCTGAAAACATCAAAGAAAGATCCTCTATTCTCCACTAACATGGATCTAAACCATCTTCTGAATCTACAAAGTAGATTTCAAGAAATTAGGTACTGATCTTCTCTTATAAACCACTACATTTTGAATATCCAGATCACCACTGCATAGAGATCAAGGAAGCTTCTTACTGATTGTTCTCAAATTCTGGTTCTGCTTCACAACGATCTAAGCAAGTGGGTGCAATGTTCAGATCACCAACTACAATTATCTTCCTCCCCTGACGCAAGAGAGACTCCCATCTTTTCTACAACAAAAATAACCAATATCAAGGAAAACACACACCAAAAAGACGACATTTTTCAGTTCGAATGAAGAAAACTCTGAACTATACATAATGCTCATACGATCAAATGCATAACTGCACAAATGAAAGAAACAACATAAAGAAACTTAAAAGCTAAAAGGCTCAATTGAGTTACCTGTAACATCTTATAAAAATTGAGCTTAAACTCGATCCTTTCCGTATCGTCACCTCCAGCTCTTGGTCCATACAAATTGAATAGAACTAGCCAACATTTTCACCACAAACTTAAGCAATTTTCCAAGAAATAAAACCCTCTAAAAAGACTCGAACTTTAAAATGTGAAGCTACAGATAAACATACCAAAATGATGATGATCAGTAACAACACACCGTCCCTCTCCATCAACCTGAAGAAGCTCCTCTTTCGAAAACTCCTCAAGCCCTTCTGCCACCGTATCCAATTCTCCGAGCAAACCACTGAACCCTTCCTCCGCCGCCACCGGCAACGCCACCTCATCACTATTAAACGCCGACTGACCCGACAAAACGTAGCCACACCTTCAAATTTCGAAACCAATCAATAGAAAACCGAAACCAAAAAAAGGTCTGAAATTTGGGGAAATTGGACCGGAACTTACCGGAATATCCAGCACGGCCTCGTTCGGAAGTCCGGGTGCAGGAGAAGAACGACTCGTAGCCTTCCGCCATTACCAAATCGGCGGTCAATTCCTGCCGCCTCAGTTTGGTTTCCTGGAAGCAAATGACGTCAGCGTCCAAGGAATTCAGCAATTTCAGAAGAGAGCCGAACTGTGCGATCCGCGGCCTCAGGCCGTTGACGTTGTACGTCACGATCTTCATCGTCGTCTTCTTCTAATCACGAAACCCTAACTTGCAGAAATTTGGAGGTAAAAACAAACCCAGGGGCGGGTAAAACGGCGTCGTTGAAGGTAGTACGTGGAGCTTTGTAATTGGCTGACGGGGTGGGTTTTTTAAGTTTACTTCCCAGATAGTGCTTTCTCCCCCAAAAGCACTTTTTTTGAAAAACAGAAAATCTAAAATTCTAATTCGCAGTGGAATCCATGTATCTGCGTTTTGTGGAAAGCTGATGAACTAAGCTGTGTTGGTATGCTTCTGCTTTCTGGGTCCAATTTGGATTTTCTGATTGTCTACCCCAAATTCCCAATTTGCAGAGCAAACCCTAGAGTACCAAATTGAAGCCAGGGCTTGTGTGAAGCATGGATCAGTGGAAAGGTGATGACTTTGCAGGTGTTTCAGATCCTTCTTCGTCTCAGCCTCTTGCTTGTGATTCCAGGTTTGTTATAATACTTGTCCTTCTCTTTCACATTTACTGGTTTAGCTTCTGTAATTACATGGCTCATAGGGTTTGATTGGATTGAAGGAGATGAGCTTATATAAAGTTTTGGTCTTTATGATTTGATCATGGCGCAGGAAAAGGGCTGATTTAGAAACCAAGGACCCTGTTTCTGCGAGAAAAGTACAGAAAGCTGATCGTGAAAAATTGAGGAGGGATCGGCTGAATGAGCATTTTCTTGATTTGGGAAACACATTAGGTAAAGTATAGTAGCACGTTTAGTTGGTACTCTCGTACTCTTTTCGTGCATTGTTTTCGTGGACATGGAAATGTTTAAACATCAAAATTCCCAAATCGATTACCTATCCAATACGAGCAGTGTTCTCTTAGTGGACAGTATGTCATGAATTAGGGCCAGGCATGTATGTGAGAAGAGAAAATTAGACTATCAGAGACAATGTCTTGATTCTCAAGAAAAAAAGTTGTTATGTTGGAAATGCAGACCCAGATAGGCCCAAGAACGACAAGGCCACTATCCTTACAGACACAATTCAAATGTTGAAGGATTTAACGTCGGATGTGAACAAACTGAAGGCTGAGTGTGCAGCCCTCAATGATGAATCCCATGAGGTGAGGCGATGTTCGTTTTATGTATCGTCTGCATGGTTGTTACTCGTAAGACTGATTGTTTGCTTGTGTTTAAGAATTCTTGTTTTTGTTATGCGCAGCTGACAGTGGAGAAGAATGAGCTAAGAGAAGAGAAGGCATCTTTAAAATCTGATATTGAGAATCTCAATGCTCAATATCAGCAAAGAGTGAGGGTTATGTTTCCATGGGGGGCTATGGATCCTTCTGTTGTTATGGCTCCACCTTATTCATATCCAATGCCTGTAGCTGTTCCGCCCGGTCCAATTCCTATGCACCCATCGCTTCAGCCCTTTCCTTACTATCAAACTCAAAATCCAGCCACTGTTCCCAATTCTTGTCCAACTTTTGTCTCATTTCCAACTCCTATCAATCGACCAGTAGAACAGCCGTTACCCCAACCCCAATATGCATCTTTTTCACATGTTTCAAGTAAGCAAGATTCCAAAAGCAAGTCATCAGATCATCAAAGGGGAAGCAATGCTGAAAGATGTGATGGCTCCAATGATGTGGCAACAGAGCTTGTACTTAAGATGCCTGGATCTTCAGCACATCAGGTTAGTTTAAACTTCATGACTCGTAGAAGCAACACTTGCGGAGATATTCATGTACATCCGTATATGTCTGATACAAAACATTACAGAAATGATATACACATTAGAAATGGGAAAAGAATGACCAAATTGGTTGTTGCAGGAGTCATCTTGTGGGGCTAGGAAGTGGAAGCAATCACGAACGAAAGATAGGAGCATTACAGATGGAAGCTCTTCGAGTAGGTATTCTTCATCTCAAGTTGTTCAGGAGAGTTCGTCTAACAGTGTAGGTGATATCCCCAAGACCAACAAATGAAGATGTTCTGTTTGACTGTTCAACTGACTTGTGGGGTTAGGAAAGATAAGCAATCACAGAGGAAACATAGGAATATTACGTAAGGAAGCTCTTCAAGTAGGCATTCTTCATCTCAAGCTGTGCAGGAGAGCTCGCGTAGGACTAAAATGAAGTTGCTCTTAGTGCCTGTTCTGCTGACTGGATCATACATTCATACTGTTAACTTAACAGGCAGCTCGAGTTTTCTGTGACACCCTGTTGGTAAAGCCTCAGTTCCGTATTCCTCAAATTCCAGTTTAAATTTGGCACATACTTCAACTGAAAAGGTGGTGTTTCTTTTGGTAGAAACAAATTTCCACAACCACGGGAATTGTCAACTAAGGTTGGATTCTGGCATTCAATGTAGGGGTTATAGATGGTCTGAACAAGCTTCCAGAGTTCTAGTAGTTTAAATCCCACGTAGCTTCAAGCTGCCTGTTTGATAATGTAGAGGTTTGTATTTGTAAAATATATGTACCATGTGCCTAACCCCTTAGATATGATCATTTGGTAATGAATATTGTTGGTTCAACTTTTACGCGTTTTCTTGTAGTACACCTCATTAGTATTTTCCTTCTTTTTTTTAGTAGATGAATGTATGGATAATATCATAGATGGGCTAAAGGTGTGATTCCATTTTGTCCAAGTGGGCCAACTTGATCCCTCGAATCAGGGTTAACCATCATTTTCAAGCAGGTCTATCAATTAGGCAAATTCCTGTGTAAATTACACACGGTTGTTCTTGTTCAATCTTCTTCTGTTTTTAATTTTGGTTCATCTCTTTTCTTCTGGAATACAGTTCAACCTCTATATCCAGATCATGAGAGATAATTTCATTTGCAAGCACTACAACGTTTAAACCAAACCAGTTAGAGTTAGAGATAGGGTTGACGATCTGATTCTCACAGAAGCAATTCAAGCAAAGGTGAAGCAAAAGTAGATGAGAACACAGACGTAGTATGTCGATTCTGTTACTCAAACCAGAACTGGGAATCTGTGAAGAAATGATTTTGACTAACATACACCACAAAAATGATTATAATCTTTCCATATTTTCATTATAACTTTATTTATGTCACACATCATCACTTGTAATTCACCACCAAGTAATCCACAACACTTGAAGAAGAATGTACACTGTGAACCATCATATGTGGAGTTACTTTTTTTTCAGATCCATACCAACTTTAACATCGCATGATGCTTTAACGATTCTATGCTGAATTCTGGAGTTCAAAAGTGGTTCAGGATGGTTATAATTGGAAAACCGGAACATCTTCCTCACACTCTTATATCCAATCTTCAAAACACTTGCTTTCAATCTACACCTGCCTAGAATTCCGTTGACCAATTGGGCTAGTAACGTTTCGTGAACTCATGCTTGCAGTTCTTAAGAGCCTACGGAATTCTGATAGGCTAATCTTCCCATCTTTGTCAATATCAGCCTCGTCAAGAAGTGGATCAATAGAACCTTTCAGGCCCGTGTGCTACAAAAAGAGGAACAATAACAGTATCAGCAAAAATTAGCAATAGAAACACAAAAAGTCTAAGTCACAGTTCACTCTCTGGGAGAGGGAAGGTAGATAGTATGCAAAGAACTAACACCTACCATTCTCAGTTCGTCTGGAGTTATATACCCATCTCTGTCTATGTCGAATTTCTCAAAAGCTGCACGTGACAGCTGCTGCCACTTCTCAGAATCATGTTCCTCCAATTGGTGCACATGCAGAGTTGCTGCGACAAACTCAGTGAAATCCACAAGCCCATCTGTGTTGCTGTCAATCTGCATCAGGCAAATGAATAATCAAATGAACATCGAAACTGATATAACAGTGATGTGAGATGAATATCACGCCTCAAGTACAGTAAGGGTAAAGAGCTTGCAAGGAAAAACTTGATCAGGGAAAGAATATCCTACAATAAATGTGTGGTTCTACCCCCTCACATGGAGAGGAATAGAAAAGAAAAAATATGGCAGGGGTGACCTACCGCTTCTAGAATCTCAACAACACGTGAATCTTTCAATTTCCAAGGGATATCTTTAGCAAGTGCCTGCAATAAGCCATCCATGTTACAACATTACAAACCATAAACCTTGGAACATACTTCCGAAGAAGTAGTTATCATAAAGCTCAAAGCACAAAGCGAAAAAGTTTACTTGTCTCATTTCTTCAAGACTAATAGAACCATTCTTATCCACATCAATTGCATCAAATTGATCTTTGAGATCAGCCAGCTCCTCCGCATTAAGTGTGCTAGCTAATGCCTAGACAACAACAATTTAGAAAAATAAAGTTCAATTACAGAAAGAATTTTTTCTTTTTGTATTGAAATCTCCAAACAAAAGGAAAAAAAAAATTCTTACCCTCAGAGCAAACTGTTTCAAACGACTGTATCTCACGAACTGCCGCATGTTATTTAAGACAGATATATCAATAGGAATGTCTGATGCATCTCCTCCTTCTCTAACCCATGGGTGTGCTGGAAATATTAATGAACGTGTTAATCCCAAAAGAAGAATCTGTTTTTTTTTTTTTGGACAATCCAAATAAGAATCTTTAATCACTTGAAAAATAGTCTCAAAACAAAATACTAGACAGGGAGTTTTCTAATGTTAAGATAAGAAGCAACCCTTTGAAAAATCATTTATAAACCAATGCATTAGCCTTTCCAGTACCATAAAAATGAGCATTATTTCCACAAAGCTTAGATCAGATACATACATAAAGCCTGAGCAGCAGTAAGCCTTGCCCGAGGGTCCTTCACCAATAACTTCTTAACAAAATCTTTCCCACTGTTGCTAATGGTTGGCCATGGTTTGCGACGAAAATCAGGCTTGTTCCTTAGGACCTGGAGCATGGAGATATGAAAATTAGTAGACTAAACAAATAATAAGGGGGGCAACATATGCAAATAATGAAGTGAGATCTTAATCTTGCCAAAAACAGAAATGTAACAGTAGAAAAAGAGTCATTAGTAGAGAAATGTGCTACACCTCCTTAAATATACCATCTTCGGTCTTATCCCAAAATGGGCGTCGCCCACAAAGCAAAATGTAGGTTATCACACCAATGCTCCAAACATCTGACTCAGGTCCTGACTTGCGCTTCAACACTTCGGGAGCAACATAGTAAGCACTGCCAACAATATCTTGAAACTTCTTCCCTGCATTTTTTTAATGCGAAAAAGCTTAATAGATTTCAAATAGATGGCAATGACAGAACTTCAGAAAACAATTTTTTGATGAAATCTTTCCAGTTTTAAAAAATAAAAATAAAAAACACTCTTACCTGGTTTAATAAAGTCTGATAAACCAAAGTCTGTCGCCTTCAAGGGTGAGTCCAATGCTTTCGACTTAAAAAGAAAATTCTGCAAGCAAGGAAGAAATGTAAGGTTATAACAGCAAAGACAAATGACTTGAGATATTGCCGGGGGCAATTGGATGGGAAGCAGGTTAGTCCCTCAAGAACTAAACTCCAACTTTCTGAATCTTTTATTGTAGGATCATGTGAATGAAGTTGTTTATACCTCAGGTTTCATGTCACGGTGCACCAGACCATGCAAATGACACTCAGCTGCAACCTTGAGCATCTGCCTTACAACTACTGCTGCATCTTTTTCAGTATAACGGCTGTCCTTCCTGATCAATCAAAAAGAATTATAAGATGTAAATATTACAACAGATTGAAAGAATGATAGTTTCATCATAAAAAAGAAATCCATATTACAGAGTAGTGTGGAGAACAAAAAAATATATCCAGGACTCAAGGGATCTTACTTCTCCAAAATCCGATCCAGCAACTCGCCCCCTTCACATAATCTGGAAAGATAGAATATACCCAAGATATTATTAGGACGATCAACCTATATAGTACAAACAACAATCTAATCTATCAGAAAACAGGAAGATCAAATAAGCAGAACAGGCGAAGGAAAATGGAAAGATGAGGAAACAAGCCCGAAAAGGAAACTTACTCCATCACTATATACACATAAGAATCATCTTCAAATGCATTATAGAACTGAACCACATTCTCATGGCCTGCAAGCGCTTGTAATATCTTGACCTCTCGCTTCACATCCTCAACGGCTATAGGTAGAACCATCTGCGGAAAAACCAAAGATCATTCCAGCATTAATGAAACATCCTCCAAAGAGGGAAAAAGCATAAATTTTGTTGACAATGAACACATTGTTGTGCGCTTATGCAACTACATATTTAAAAGTGGTTGAACAGAAACAAATTGACAGAATGAATACTTGCAGATCGGAATGAAGGATGTACCTCCTTAAGATGCCATGGAGTAAGAGAGTATAATACAATTGACAGAATAAAATAAAAAACCATGCCCTCGCGGAACTTGAGTAAACTTGCAGCTGCTATTATGAGCTAAAATACATGAATGAACACGTCCATGGTACTCAAGAGGGCCACATTTTCAGACACCTACTAACAGCCACTACAAAGTGAAACTTAACTATCCAGCCCTCAAAAGGATCACTCCCTTCACTTGATATTCAGCAAAGAAGGCAAATTTTTTGCATAGAAGGCTAATTTAGAAAAGTCTAAACTTGAAACCCAATAGGAGAAATTAACAGTCTTTTCAAGAAAAATGAAATCAGACAAACCCAGAAATAGAATCTCCAGCACGTAATCAAAACCTTCGCCTTTCACATTAATAAACAAACACCACCGAAAATCCAATTAAACCAAAATCAAAAAGGAAACAAAACCCATAACCTCATGATTGCAAGGAAATGAGAAGAGATCACAAAAAATGAAATCAAGCATTTCGCAATCAAACAGAGACAGACAGAGAGAGCACACAATATACCTTATTCTTATCAATCCTCTTAACCGCAACTCGATTCCCGTTAGCCCTGTCCGTGGCCACATACGTGTACCCAAATTGACCGTGACCCAACAACTTGCCGATCGCGTACCGCCGATCGAAATCCTTATCGTAACCGAAATCTGTGCGCTTGCCGCAGGGGATCACCCCAGTCTTCCGTGAGCTGTGCTTGCTCTTGTGCTTCTTGGTCGCCTCATTGGTCCCGTGGTGGTGGGCCTGTTGTTTTCCGGCGGTCGTGGCCTGCGGCCTGGCGGGCTGTTTCCGGTTGTGGTTGACGATGGCGGGGACGGGTGTGGTGGTGGTGTTGCTGTTTGACCCGGTGACCTTGGCCGTGGTTAAGCAACCGCCCATGATTGACCCAACAAAATCAACGGGTCAGTCAGAGGCAAAAAAAAACAGAGGAACAGACTTTTTTAGAGGTTCTGATGATCCAAAACCATTGGGATTTTTTTTTGTTTATATAGGGAGAAAGTGTGTGTGTGAGAGAGAGGCACAGAGATGAGATGGTGTGTGTGAAGGGAAGAGAAATGAGACGTATAATGAGGAAGGATTGAAGCAGATAGCAGGAAGACGAGAAGAAGGAGAGGTTTGGGTCAAAAGAGGACTTCTTTTGACAAAAGAGAAAAAAGAAAGAACAAAAAACCAAAAACAGAGACAAAGAAACGGGCTGTTGGGGTAAGAGTGGTGGCGCGCAGAAGCTCCCCCCTGGTTTTCAGTTTTTTTTTTTTTTTTGCTTTGGTTTAGTTTTGGGTGATCAGACAGTTAAATTTTGCTTGCGTGCGTTGCGTTGTTGGGGCAGATAGATCATTTTCAATTTTGGTTTTTACGACATGAATGCGCGTAAAACAATCAGAGATTGATGAGGGTTTGTGAGCACAAAAATAGTAAAGATTGAAATTAACCCTTGAGATTGGTAAATTTTGGTATGTTCTTGTTGTATGTACAGTTGTACTCGTAACTTAAGCTGTTGGAGGTTTTTTTTTTTTTTTTTTCCTTATGTATATGACTTTAAGAAAGTGAAGAATGTATATTGAAATGGAAAACAAAAAAAATTGCCACAATATGAGGAAGACAGAGAATGTGAAATGTTCCGTTGTTAATGCAATGAGAGCAGGAGCAAACTAAGGGTTTGAATTCATGAAGATGTAGGACAAAGTTTGAGTATTGATTGTAATATCAATAAATACCGATATATGTACTCTAATTCTGAAAATACTTTGAACATTGCATTGATGCTGATAAACTGAAGTTGCGAAAATTTTGACAAATACTTCAATTTTTCTTTATAATTTTTGAAACTTTCATAAACATTCAGATTTATGATTAATGCGGTTAAAATTAGAAAAATAGGAAGAGCAGCGGAAGAGGACAAACAAATTAATTGATGATGGAGTGTAAAATGATTTGACACACGGTTGAATTATAGCAAAGAAACGAGTAAATTAAATATAGAATCCCAAGAAGTTTGCATGCAATTACTATTATCTTAAATGACCCTCAAAATCTCTCTTCTTCTTCTTCTTCTTTTTGTACAAATCAAAATCTCTTGTATGTTTCTGGTTTCTAAATTATTATATGGAGCAGCATATGAAGATTTCGAGCTCTTAATCATAATCGATTACTAGATTTATTTTTCTTATTGTATGGTTCTCTCTATACTTGAATTTATTGGGTACGTCAAATTGTTTCACTTTACTATGCACAAAGTTAATTATGAACCCATTTCCATGAATAATGTGAATCATGGGTTAGGTGGGCAATATTGAATCTCTAGCTAGACAAGTCACATTCGTGCATTAATATAAATTGTGATTCTGTGAACGATGTGAAATGATTCATATGAATAAAGATTTCATGAGCCAACTCCTAAATATATAAGGGCATTAGTTGGGAAACCAACTAGTCCAAGGCCGATTGACGTACAGACTACCGAAGGTATAAAATAAAATGGTTGAAATGGTATTTCATTGATATTAATTTGGGTTGTAGGTACAATATTTTTTTTATTTTTTTTTAATGAATATCATGTCGATATTATATATAAGCTCAAGCCAGAATGGGCCATTACATATCCTACCTCTACCGACTTTGGGTAGATAAAAAGTTTGTGGTACTACCACAACGATACATAGATTAGGTCCAATCATTTGACGGTTCTCATGCTCACTTATTTAAGCAAGCCTACACATTAAGAAATAACATAGTAAATAAGCAAGCCTAAAGGTAAAAACTCATAGTTGCACAACAGAGTGCCTAGCTACCTAAAAACAATAGGAAATAGTAAGAAAGTAAAAAACTAAAACAAATAGGAGCCCTAAAGGAACAACCCAAAGAAAGCCAACCCAAACCCAGCCAGAATGGCCTGGCCCAAGCCTAGTCGTCCTCTCCATTGCAGAGGATGCATGTACAAGTCTTCCACCCAGTCAGGCCGCAACGATCTGTGCCTCCCAACAACCTACACCGCCAAAATCCAGCATCTTAGCAACCCACGCGCCCATGAGACCGCCCAGACCTGCGCCTTTGACGTAGCAGTGAAGCTGTCCAAACACATCACCGCGCCATGGAGGCTTTCACACCAGACTGGAAAGCCAAAACCACCGCGCCAAAGCCTCGATCGACAAATCCCAAGCCGTCCTTCCAAGCAATAGCAACGAAAAACTCCCAGCCCGGCATTACTCCCTGCACCGCGACGAGGCCAGTGGCCCGCCATAGGTGAGAGCCGCCGGACGAGAAAGATTGGTTTTAGGGTGTCGCCTCAGAGCTTTTAGGTTTTTTTGATCGTTTTTGTTTTGTCATTATTTAGAAATGTTGTAGGTACAGTATGTAATTATCAATTAAAGAGATATTAAAGATTTATGGACTCATTCACAATATATTAATATATTGATATATTGAGTAAAATAACTCGATTCATAAACACTGCGGCTCAATACAGGCTAGTGTGGGTTGATGTCTAGTATAAAATGATATATATATAGGCTCTTTCATGTATAAAAATTTTTTTAGCTTATTGCGATTAAAGAGATATATACAAGAAGGTTGTGCCGCCATAGAGCCATTTTGGTTTTTTTACATAATCTTATTATATTATGTATACTTTTGTTCACGAAAATGATTAAAAAAAAACAATAGTTTCTCCTGTATGTGTGCTCTCTTAGTAGAATTTTATCTTCAGATGTGTATTTTTTAAACTTTCGGCTTCTATACTAGTTTAAGTTCACCCCTAGAGATGTTGACTTCTGGGTCTGCCACTATTCATAAGTATATTGGTTTTACGCACTGGTAGATTAATTTGAGACTACCCTACAAAGAAATAAAGAGAGGTGTTATTGTTGAAATATATACATGAAGTTCATAATCTCATATACGTACAATATATTAACGTATTGATACATCAAGTAAACTAGTTATATGTATAACTATACAGAGACTTCATAATTTTAATAGGTTAGCTCAGTCTGATATCGAGTTAGTCTACAACTATAAAGATATTAATTTATTTTAATACTATAGATAATTGATACTAATTATATTATTGGTAATAGATTGGTCTACACAATAATTATCCACACTAGCTAGCTTGTATTATGGTGGAAGATTAACTTATATTCTATTTCATGTTATTGTTGCCATAATGTGCTTTGGGGACCAGTTTGATGGTGCATGTCCACTACAGTATTGGGGTAGTTCGATATTATAATCTTAAATTTGGCAGATATATGCCAAACATACTTAACACTTGCTCTCGATGATCCTTGCCCTTCAAAAGGATGGACACTATGCAAAATGTACTTAATGGCAGCAAGACTATACTAGGTGGATCTTGCTACTTTTCTTCTACGATCATCTGATTTTTCTCGTCCGTTTGGTGGTGGACAAAGTCCTTGATGAAATCATGGTTGTTGTGGCGGCGTCTTTCGCTTAGATAGGTTGCTGCTTTGGTGACCTTGGTTTGGGTTTCTCTAGTTTTGTTATTCTTAGTTTGTAGTTGTTAGTCCAATGGTTGTTGGATCCTTCTGTACTGTTAGTTTCTTTTTAGTGCAAGTTTTGGTTTATTTGCCTAAAAGAAAAGTGAATTATTATAGATTTTAAAGAAAAATTACATATAAAATAACGAGACAAAAATCCATAAGTTTTGCATAGAAAAACACTTGAAACCTTACTTCTTCAATGGAGCTATACATTAAGGTAAATTTTGACTCGCCTAGTTTATACACTGGTTTAAATTTATAACGTATAAGTATACATATTATGTTAGAAATAAAAAAGCTTACGATGAATTCAAAGTTGAATATATATATAGGATAATCTTGTCCCATCAGTTGACAAACAAAATTGTGTAAACAAAGCTAATGAATGTAGAAGCGCCCATATCCCACCAAAATCAATAAACAGTAAGACATGTATAACTAAGTTCATAGCTTTCCTCTTTTTTTTTTTCAAAAAGTTCATAGCTTAAACATTCTCTATGCATGTGTTTGAAAGAAAATTGGCTTGAGCAAGCCATTTCAAAGTGTGCTTTTGAAAATTTTGTTGTAATAGGTAGAAAGTTGTATGGCTTTCTATGCCACTCAAGCTGTAAACTAATATGAACAACCAAAATTTGGACATTTTCACCATCAAAATCAGAATCAATTATGAATATTCTCAATTGGGGGCCAAGCTACAAATTAAAAATTAAGAGGAGGTCATTATTGAGATTGGATAGGAGACCAAGTGGCTAATTGTAATTAGCTAGGCAATTAAGTGTGGTCAAGGTATCGGGAGTGTGAGATGGAGCAGGGAGACTTGACAGAAGTTGGCTTCAGACTTTTGTTGGTGTGGACCTGGTCTTTGAATATCTTATGAAAAAGTCAGATGTCAATGTTTGTGTTTCTATTTGCCTGATTAATTAGCATGTGCTAAATCTACACTAATATTATTTTCTAATGATACTTTAGATTCAGTTAATCAGTGTCACTAAAATTTGTTCACACCGATTACTGATATTGTCCTCCCCTAATAAGTGTGAATTCTTTATCCCAACGAGCTACACAACCTCAACGTTTTGTCAGTCATCGACAAATTATGTGTGGCCTAATATTAGTAATAGCTAATAACTCATATATACCACTGATATTCTGTTCACTCAACCACCTTAATCGTGATAACAATAAATCACTAGCTCACTTTGTTTTTTTTTTTTTTTTTATGACGAGATTTCTTCTTTCCACGTATCCGTTCACTCGAAAGAATAAAGCTTGATTGAGCTAGAAATGAGGTGATAGAAGTAAAACCCTCCTAAAGAGAATAACTTCCACGGTTCCGCATCATCGTCTTCACATCATCACATGATCTGTGGAACTATCTCCACTCCTAAGCGTAATCTAACGTTAAATATGCTGTTTTAGCAGGTGATTGATCGACATGTATGGATATAGTTTCTCTGGGACATTATCCCTCAGTTACTAATTAAATTATATATATTTAATTTCTTTCATTACATGCAATCAATCAACTGGATAGATTAATTAATTATCTAACTATAGTGCTTTTCCCACTAAGAGATTAAAATAAAAGCTTTGAGTTATGTAGCTTGTAGAGCTAACCCTAATATACCAGAATGCAATAGCCAGACATACCTACTCTTCAGAATAATATACGCTACCTACTCCAGGAAACTGATCGGTACGAAGAAGTGAAGAAAGAAACAAAGAATTCAAATTAATTAATGAAAAGAAATTAAAATGTCCAAAGCATATTGGCTTGACCGCTTGACTATCTAAACTTTTTTTTTTTTTTTGAAGAGATCTAACCTTTGATTTCAACAAGTAAAGACAAGATATATTGATCTTTCAATCTAGGGAAATTGTAATAAAAGACAATCTACAGGGTGTGAAAGTGAAACAGCTCTTTATATTTATATTGTCAGGATTTCATGTAAATTAATCAATAATCTGTATTCGCGCGACTAATTATTGGTCAGGTCTAAAATACCTAATCTATCAGCAGAAAATGCCACTAACCACTAATTGATCACTCTAATATATGCTCACCTGCGGGACTCAATTTAAGGGACAAAACGGGACGAATCAATTTGGGCCGTTGGATCTAATGAAAACACGATCTCATTCCCATTCTCATATGTTCATCTTCTTCCCTCATCCCACCATTTCAGAGACTTTGCAACCCAGCTCTATTCATCTTCTTCTTTCCTCATCTCATCATCCATTTTTTAAGAGCCTCACATGCTATTCTTTCCTCATCTTCCATAGGACTGGTGTAATTTGAATTCAGTGTAAACTAAATCCAACAAAAATAGAAAAATAAAATATCTGATCTTGAGCGAAAATCAATCACAATATAAGAAAAAGAAGAACCTATCCTACAAACAAGCATGGGGATGCTTTTCATATCCGCTGAAATCGAGTAGGAAAGTATGAGAAATTAATTTGAAGATAGACCAATCCCATGAAAAGAAAAGAGCAGAGCGTAGATGTGTTTGAAGAGCAGATAGCATGGTTTAGAGAGACATGTTTGAGAGGAGAAGAAGATGAACATATTTGGGTATGGCTTAGAAAGGTGAGAGGTGAGAGGAGAAGAAGAACAGATCCGCAGGAGTTGGATAAGAAATGGGATGAAATGCTGCTGCCATTAGATCCGTAGGATTTATTCATTTAAGATCAAACGGCCCAAATTGATTTGTCCCTTAACATTTGTCCCGCAGGTGAGCATCCCTGTTGATCACTCTAATATATATATATATATATAGAATCATTCTCAGGTGCGGATATCCGCACCTAAGAAAAAATGTGCGGATTTCCATTTTTTCCCACTTTCCGATCACATTTTCACATCTTAGCCGTTCAGTTTTTAGGTCCTAATGTATAGATCATCTCTACAAATTTCAGCCAAATTGGTGATCGTTAAGGCATCCAAAACTGCAAGTTACACGAACGGACCGAATCTGCCGAACTGGAACCGTTCGTGTACATTGTTGTAAATTGCAGTTTTGGATGCCTTAACGATCACCAATTTGGCTGAAATTTTGCAGAGGTGATCTATACATTAGGACCTAAAAACTGAACGGTTAAGATGTGAAAATATGATCGGAAAGTGGGTCAAAACTGGAAATCCGCACCAATGAAAAACTGCGGACGTCCGCAGTGGAGAAGGCATGTATATATATATATATATATATATAGTTAACGAATAATGAAGAGCCACCGCCCACCAGTGCCGCGCGCATACCAGCCTCCCCAGATACCAGGTCTTCTACTAGACTAATTACGTGGTTTAATTGCGCTATATTACAATAAGTCGGTCATGCATGGCAGCGCGTCCAGGACTGGACTGGTTTGATGGCGGTGGCTGCCGAGGTCTATATAACCAAACAGTTTTGTAAATCGGTTTATTGGATTTGGCCGGTGAAGGCAGCAGTCCGTACATATAGCCATGGGCAGAGTTTCGGCTTTTATCGGTTTACACGGATTAAATCTGCTTTTTTTACCTTCCTTTCCAAACTATTATTATGTGATCATTGTGATGTATTTTTCGCCTGCCTTCTATGAACCGAGTTATGGATGGATTTTGTTACTGTTGGTTAGGATACGACTCGGTGGTGGCTGCTAGGAGTTTTTGTTCCCAGGCTTATTCAGATTCGGTTTTAGTGATCAACTCGATCATACATTTTTTGATACCTGATCAACTCATGTTGAAACCTTCTTTTGGCACGTTTTATATCTAAGTGGATCAAAAAATAATTACGTGGTTTAATTAATTTGACTTTGTAAGCCGAAATTAATATGACCAAGATTTACCGAATAAGTTTGTTATATACTTTTACGTATGTGTATAGAAACGTAAGAAACCCTCGCGCTAGCTTAATTTTGTTTGTCTAAATACTCTAAGTATGTACGTACTTCACCGATCACTTTATTTTACAATACAAAGGTACAAAGCAAATGCTGATGAATGTACACTAATTTTGTGAGAGCGCAAATAAATAATTAATTTACGCATGTATGTGTAAATGAATTTATCATCTGTCGATGCTTATAAGTGAAATGAAACTGATCTACAAAAACCAACATAAGGGAAACTTACCCCCAAAATGTATGTTCACACCTATCAACGATGATCAATGGTTCAATGTTGCATGGGATCAACGACTATCATAAAGAAAATGGAAAGCTTAGTTTTATGCAATGTTGACCAAAAGGCATATTACTCTTCAATCCTACTTTTCTCTGGATCTGTACTAATTCCACACAAGAACACACATCAACTTGAACTTCTATTCAAGCAATAAAACCAAAAGTGTACCAAATCGCAATAAACTTTTCTCTTGCAGGATTAAGATCTTCTAATCAGCCATGTGAACAACATTAAGTTGATAGAGTCACCCCACTGATACAAAAGCAAGAAAATTATTAAGCCACGTTTTATTGCATGAAGATCTATAGACATGTAGACACTGTCCCTTTAAAATACCACTGTTTCATGTGGACATGTAATTGATCTGAACTGGAGTGATGTGCAAGTCAATAACTGATCATCAAAAATCTAATAATCCTGCATGAGTGTCTGTCTGTTAAAGTAAAGAATAAAGATGATCGACGAGATCAGTTGCTAGTGTTTACACTTCTTTCTCGTGCACAGTTATCTAATTATCTTACCTTTTTCATATTGGTTCCTGTAGCCTTTACGTCTCACACATCATCACCTCTCCTCTGGAATTATTCACCTTAATCCGACTATATTAATCATAAACACGTGAGAACATTTGGAGCAAGTACAGACATTGATCTTAACCCTAAAACAGAAATTTTCTGAGTTCACAATGCTAATATTTATATATCGAACAGCGGGTCGGTTTATACTAGATAGATGAATCGTATCTATATAAGATATTCACTTTGTTATTCTCTCCGGCATCTCCAGGTCGATCGGGTAAAGTTGTGCCCTAGCTACCTAGAGTGAAGTTGTAGCTCGATGCCTTGATCGGGTAAGTTTTGTGGACTTTTGAGTACGGAGATATTTCCGGCTCTATAGTGGTACCTTCTTTAGAGAATTGACAGGAACTTTACCGTTGATAAAAGAAAATGGTTTTTTACTTCAACAGTGTCTGAACTCTTCGAGGACTTTTGAAATGATACCTGAACTTTCAAAATTATCAATGTGATACCTGAACTCATTTTTTCGTATCAACGTCGTACCTGCGATCGATTTCAGTCACAGAACCGTTAACTATGACCACGTGCCCAGCACGTGAAGCACAAAATAAGGGTAAAAATGACATTTCCCACTTCCTTTAGTTCTTCAGCAGGTTTTTTACTTCAACAATGTCTGAACTCTTTGAGGACTTTTGAAATGATACCTGAACTTTCAAAGTTATCAATGTGATACCTGGACTCATTTTTTCGTATCAATGTCGTACCTGCGGTCAATTTTAGTCACAGAACCGTTAGCTATGACCACGTGCCCAGCACGTGAGGCACTTAATGAGGTTAAAAGACTAATTTACCATCAAAAGTATTGTTTTTTTTGTTTTGCTTTTTTTCTTTTTTGTTTTTCTTTTTCGACATCTTCTTCCCTCTAATTTGTCCCCTCCGATTGGAAGCTATGGTTGCAAATCAAATCTCACCTTCTCTCTCAACCACCCAACCCTTTCCAGGCACTACGTGACTATAATCACATTGAACTCAGCTAGATCGATATGGCTACCTTGCAAAAATTCAAGCTCCTCGCCACTCAATGCCCGTCATCGCCTGAAGCCCCACGCGCAACCCATCCGCTAGCCCCGTCATCCACCTCCGCCGCCGTAAAACCCTCAGATTGTTCCTCACCAGCTCCGACCGCCATCGATTGCCTCGCTGAAGTACCTCGTCCGATGCTCCCACTAAGTACTTATATTACAGCAGCAAATAACCAAAGAACGGTTCTTTTTTGGACAAATTGACTAGAAGCTGGAATCAGTGAAATGATCCTTGGCCCATTGTTCGATAAATCATATACATATAGATATAGTTATACACAGACACGCAGTCACGGAAAAATCAGTTTTGGATTTTCTCCCATCATCACCATCCTTCGCCTTTTCGCCGCTGTTGAGAGAGAGAAAGCGAGTTGCAGAGAGAGAAAGAGAGAGACTCTCAGTCTCCTTCACTTTTGCAGATTTTGATTCAATTACAATGACACAGACTATTTTTGAAATTCATGAACTTATGCTGTGATATTAGTTGCAGTGAGGAAGCCGAGTGCCACGATGGCGTGGCCCGCCTCCGTCATTTTTCCGGTAAGCTGCACAAGAAGGTCTGGATTGCCTCTGGCCATATTCTCTCTCTCTCTCTGATCCCTCTGTCTGAAATCTCAGGTAAATTCCAAGTCTCAGATATGGAGGCCAAGAGTCGTGAAACCGTCTACACCGCTTCGGCCTGCAATAAATTCAGAGAAGCAAAGCTGTCGAGCAAGTTGTGCTTGGAGAACTCCAACGAGATGGAGTCCCCGGCGGTGTCCATCCATCAGAGAATTGGATTCAAGTTTTGCTTTGGGTTTTGCATTTTGCTAGGAAATGTCATCATCCCATCTGATTGCATTTTGCAGATGAAAAAGGAAATAGAAATGGAGAAGAAGAACTGAAGGTACGACGGGACAAGTGAAGAACTAAAGGAACTGGGAAAGGTCATTTTTACCCTTATTTTGTGCCTCACGTGCTGGGCACGTGGTCATAGTTAACGGTTCTGTGACGAAAATCGATCGCAGGTACGACGTTGTTATGAAAAAATGAGTTCAGGTATCACATTGATAACTTTGAAAGTTCAGGTATCATTTCAAAAGTCCTCGAAGAGTTCAGACACTGTTGAAGTATATACTTTTGAGGGTAAATTAGTCTTTTACCCTTATTTTGTGCCTCACTTGCTGGGCACGTGGTCATAGTTAATGGTTCTGTGACGGAAATCGATCGCAGGTACGACGTTGATACAAAAAAATGAGTCCAGGTATCACATTGATAACTTTGAAAGTTCAGGTATCATTTCAAAAGTCCTCGAAGAGTTCTGACACTATTGAAGTAAAAAACCCAAAAGAAAAAGATGAATGAGTCTTTTGCTTTTCTACTCAATGAGATAAATGTGAACTTTATAGATTTTATCCACAGTGGAGCTCCGCTTTGAAAGTAAAGTGTGAAGTTCGAGTTTTTGGTCACTTTTCGGTCGCATATCCAGATCTCAACCGTTCAGTTTTTAGGTACTAGTGTATAGATCATCTCTGCAAATTTTACACATACAACAGAAACAATGGGTCCAAACATGGCCCAGTAAACAATCTAGAAATACAAGGGCCCAGCCCAGGTCGGTGGTAACCGAGAACCACACAGAACACATCTTCGCCATTAGGGAAGACGCCGCCGTCGTAGAGGTCGAGATAGATCCTTCGCCGTCTTCCTTCCCCTGCTCGGTAGCATGAGGCTGTAAGCCTTCTATCCGGCACCCATGGTGGAATCTCGGCCGATCTCCTCACACACTTGCCCCTCGAAGGGACTGGGTCATTCTAAAGTCCATAGCACCATATTGTTTCAGGGACTTTCTTCTAGCGAAATAGAAGGTATGAGACTTGTTGCAGTTGGCCAAGGAAGGAGGAACGATTTATGGATGTGGGTAGGGTGGGTTGAAGAAAAGTAAGAAAAAGGATGAGAAGAGGATTGAGGTGACGATTCCGGCGACGATCTTCATGGATCAGACTGGATCTCTGAGGTTGGGTTGGGAAACAAGCCGTAAAATAAGAAAACAAACATCGGGACTAGCTGCCCAAACGGCGAACACACTCCCCCTACTCTCTAGCCGGTAATCAAGATCCAAAAAGATCTAGATCTAAGCCAGAGAGAAGGGGGAGGAAGGACGAGATCTACTTTCTCTCTCTAGTTTTAGAGAGAAGGAAAGAGACTTTTAAATTAATCAATGATTTGAGTCTTCTGCTTTTTATTTTTTAATTTTTAATTTTTTTTTTCTGGGGTCAATTCCCAGTTGAGCAAGTGATATAGAGTAATAGACCAAAAGAGAGAAGGTATTAAGATTCTATCTGCAAGCATAAAAATGATGGTGGTTTGGGAATTAAAAAAACCTGTGATATGAACAAAGCCATGCTGGCAAAGATAAGTTGGAGAATGCTTCAAAAAGATGATGGTCTATGGTGTCAGGTTCAGAGTATATATTTGAAGCATGATAATATACTAGATCCTAATTATAAAAAGCCTACTAATTGCTCCTATACTTGGTCTAGCATTTGCACTGGTACTTCTGTTATTAGGCAAGGTATTGGTTGGAGGATTGGTAATGGGAATTCTATTTCCTTTTAGAATGACAATTGGTCTGGTATTGGTATTCTATGTGATCATCCTATTGATCATTCAATCTCATGGTTCAGGATTTTTGGATTGGAAAATAGTGGGATGCTACCTTGCTTTTTGCATGTCTTCCTTCTGAAATAGCTGAGAAAATCTTAAAGTATCCCAATTGGCCTATCAAACTCTCCCGATAAACCAATATGGTTACACTCTTCTACTGGTAAGTTCTCAGTTAAGAGTGCTTATTATGGAATTATCAATGCCACTATGAAGAACAGAAGAACAATAGTATTTGGAAGAGTATCTGGCACCTCAACATACCTCCAAAACTCAAGATTTTTACATGGTTGTTTGTGCATAAAAGATTGCTCACAAATGTGAACAGAGCTAGGAGACCCCTAATCATTGATTCTAGTTGTCATTGTTGTCCCGGTGAACCTGAAACCATGCTTCGCCTCTTCAGAGATTGTCCTCAAGCTATGGCCATTTGGAAGTGTTTTGATATCCCTACAGCCATCTCCAGAACCTTCATGTTAGATTGGGATGGTTGGATATCTGCAAGTATTCTTCAAAAAAATTGTAAGTGCATTGGCTTCAATTGGTCCCAACTTTTCATTTTCATCTGTTGGTTTATTTGGAAGTGGAGGAATAAGGCAATTTTTGGTGCAAACTTTAGCTTTCCTTGTAATCCTACTGCTATTATTAATCAATATGTTACTGAATGGATCAATGCTAATCAAAGGAGTGAGGTGCATCCTAATGTGAGAACTGAGTAATTGGCTGGCAAAAACCTCATCTGGCTACTTTAAACTCAATGTTGATGGATCTAGAACAAATGGGGGTCTGATTGGTGCAGGTGGAGTTATATAGAGATGATTCTGGATCCTGGATTGCTGATTTGAAGAGAAATATTGGGAAAGGGGAAGTTCTTCAGGCTGAGGCCTGGGGGCTATTCTCTGGTCTGCAGATGGTCATTGCTTGTCAAATCAAGAAAATAATGGTAGAATCTGACTCTGCTATGCTTATTAATCTTTTGAATAGTACTGAAGCAGACCTTCACCATTTGGGAACAGTCATCTCCCACTGCAAAATTTTGCTGCAGTCTTTTGACCATTATACAACAAATCACATACATAGAGAAAGGTACACGGTGACTGACATTCTTGCCAAGACAAGCACTTATCAAGACCTGGGAATTTTCTTCTTTTATACACCTTGAGAATTTGTTATTCAAGCTGTCCAGGAGTATTGTAACAGCCTTGGCTGACTAGTGACTAGTTCTGTTTTGTTTTGTTTAGGCCTTGCGCCCCCATTTACACCCCAAAAAAAAAAGGAAAAAAAAAAGGGGAGAAGTTACTTTGCTGGCATACTCCTTTCCACTTATCTACACATTATGTGGTACCGTCCATACAACCAATCGGTACTCTTTGTATTGGGCCAATTTATTACAGTTTGTACTGGAGTTCTTGGATGGTCCCAAGTTTAATCACAAATATCCAGTTTCTAGTGTGTGTTTACACAAATATAAACTTCTAGCTAGGTAATTACATGCATAGCACTACCTGGAGAAATTTGGATCAGAAAACATAATCATACAGAATCAAACATTTTATTTTTGACCTATTCATTTCAGTTCATAACCAATTAAACATACATAAGGGAGCATACCCCCTCTCAGATTTGACCATACTTCTACCAGTGCTTAGCCCCCAAACCACTCACTCACACTAGTCATAAATAGCAGAGATAGGCACATATAGAGCACCTAGGCAAAAATATTATCCACTGGCTTGGCCTCAAGTTTGGCTTTCTCCGGGTCCTGAACTTGTTCCTTTGCAAGCTTCTTCAGCCTGGCTAGCTCAAGGTCCTTGCTCATCTTCTTCTTGTACATCTCAGTGTAAGTGATTGGCTCCTCCAGAATGGGCTTCTCTCCTTCCCTGACCTTAAGTGGGTAGACTATTGCCTCCTGAGCCGGGTTCTGGAATGTGGCTATGGACAACCTGCTGTGGTTCGAGTTCACCACCGCCTGGTGATCGGCGTTCTTGAACCTCCCGTTGCTCAGAAACTGTTCAATCATTAAACACATTATGCGTGCATACCAAGTATTAAGTAACATATAAGCTAATTAACTACCCGTTAAACACATTTTTACCAAAATAATGTCTAGGAAACTCACCAACCAATTAAATGGAATTAAACCCATGTTACCACTGGAGGTCATTGGCCATAAGAAGTTAATTGGACATAAATAACAATTAGAATGTCCTTATCTTGCTTGTTCAAAAATGCATATAACGATTGTGACACTAACATTATCAATTATGAATAATTAATTAAAACAGATCAAAATATAGTCTCACATGTCCATGATCTCCAAGGTTGACCACAAAGGCTCCTTCCACAGGTTGAACGGTGATCCACGTCTTTCCGCCGTCCCTGGTGGCCTGAAGTCCACCGACTTGGTCCTGGAGCAAAAGGGTAATTGTACCCGGATCTGTGTGGCGCTTGAGTCCGAGAGTGAGGTCCGGTTGGGGGCATTTGGGGTAGTAATTGACCACAACCTTTTGGTCCATGTCCACACATGCCTTGGTCAATGCCTCCTTCTCTAAACCCATGGCCTCTGATAAGACCTCCAATAGCTTGCATGCCAAGCCCATCAGCTCGTCACTGTACTGCCTGGTCACATCTCTCCATCCCTCCGGCTTGTCCGGCCACCTCGAGTAGTCGCGGTGGCGCACCGGGTATGAGAAGTAGGTCACAATCTCGCGCCAGTCCTGCACCGCCTCTCCCTGCAGCCAAGACAGGTTGTTGACTCATTATTATATTCTGTAACAACGCATTTTCATAACTAAAAGCCCTAAATGTAACATTTACATCGATCAAAAGCTGAGTTTTTAACTGGTCTATATTAATTACCTGTAAATGGCTGGAGACGATGAAGCCACCCTTTTTGCCACCGGTCATGTCGAACCGGAGCTTTTCCTCCGGCGGCAGAGCGAAGAACTCTCTGGCGAGACTGGTCATTTCCGAGATGAGCTTGGAGTCGATGCCGTGATCAACAATCTGGAAAACGCCCCAGTCCTCGCAGGCCTCGACGATCTTCTTGCATATCTCAGCGCGGCGGCCGTCGACCTTCGATGCCGGAGAGGGAAATGATCGGAATTTCGTTGCTGAATTGGTTGTAGGCCACCTTGGGGCGCTCGTCTTCGTCGCGGACGAAGCTCGTTGGAGGGTCTTCTCCCCCGCTATGGCGGTCAGAGTAGTAGGAGTAGGGGCCATTCTGATATATGCTCTCTCTCTCTCTGCCCGAGAATTTTGATATTTCCGTTCTGTTTTGGGGAAGACAAGTGAAAAATGCGAGGAAGAAGATGATGTTTGGTATGGGGTGAGGGGGTGGTTATATATTGGGGATTTAATGG
Organism: Rosa lucieae; assembly: GCA_024704745.1. Lineage (NCBI taxonomy): Eukaryota > Viridiplantae > Streptophyta > Magnoliopsida > Rosales > Rosaceae > Rosa > Rosa lucieae. The sequence continues at coordinate 10,088,767 of CM045493.1, forward strand.
CGATAAAAGGGTTTGGCAGCTACAAGCCTACAACTACCTCAAAGCGCTCGTGAGGGAGCTTCTCTTCTTTCAGTCATCACAAAGACAAACTAGCCTCAAGCTATACCAAACCCCCATTTTTTGGCTTCTTGAATATTTGGCATTCTATGGTCCCTAGATTGGATATCATTTTTAAGCAGTGACGATTCAGAATTTGATTTATACAAAGATATATTTTCATTAAAAATATATATATATATATATATATTGATGTGAGGGCATATATGTTAATATTTAGGTTAATTTTTTGTATACAGGCTAGTAGATCATCAATTTACTCTATCATAAACAAAAACTCAGTAGGTGCATGAGCCCTCACTTGCCTCTAGATAGGTCCGCCAGTGTTTTCAAGAATGTTATTGAAACGATGTATGTAGAAGAGTGAAAATGTCTGAAAAAAAAAAAAAAGACCCTTCTTTTCACTTTTTGCTATTTTTAACAAAAAGAAAAAGAAGAAAGAAAGATGGTTTTTAAATAAAAGAAAAGAGTAGTTAATGCTGATAAATACGATTATGGTATTACAATTTACATGCATGTGAAATTTTATTAATTTGTGAAACATGCATCGTGTGATATGAAACCACCGCACATAACTGCTTGAGCCGAAATGGTATAGTCACAAACTTTTTATGAGGGCCGACTCGATATATGTCACGGCCTAATATGCTAGGTGCTCATTATGGAGGTAGGGAGTAGATCAGCCGTCCCGGATGAACTTGTCACAATTATGCCTCACTACTAATTATGCCTCATCACTAAAATCTCGTCACCCAATCACTTTTTTCACAGAAATTCAACTCTCTTAGAGCTGTTAAGATTTTATCTGAATAGGAATGAAATGCCATAGAAACCATTCTTCTCTTCTCTGTTCATATCAATATAGGTCCGAATAGATATATGTCACGATCACCTAATATACTAAATGCTCCTTATGGCGATGTACCCAGTATTTGGAGATCACGTAAAAACCTAAGCCAGGGATTGGGTAAGGGGAAGACAAACCGTCACAAACTTGTTATATGTATGTAAGAAATATGAGTAGCTTTTGGTCTAATTAGTTAAATTCTTTTCTTTTTTAATCAACTATTAGTACAAGTTTCGAGTTCGAATTTTTTTTAAAAATCCCTTTTTGATTAAAAGACGATTCTACGGAGTCTATTTTGATGAATCGTGCAGCCTACGGCGTAGTACCAATGGAGGATCCCTGCTACCTCTACGTATTTGATTGTTTAATGGATATGTCTATTTGTATATATCATTGTAGGTACTACCACTATCTTCTTGTCTGCCTATGTCCTTCAATGGCAGCGGAAGGATATGTAACGACCTGTTCTGGCTTGTGATGAATGATATTATTGCCCCTTGGGCCGATTAAAAAATTTTGATGGATCGTGCTAAAATATTAAAAATGATAAAATTTGCAGAAATTTTTTCTTAAAAAAGTTTTTATCCAATGGTATTTGATATCTTTCAAAATATTTTACCTAAACTAGAACTAGGGATTTGGGGATTGAAATGGGGGACATGTGATATTCACCTAACAGGACTAGCGGAGCTGGGGATGCATGTGCATACCAACCCACCCCCTACCTGAATTATTTAGTTGACATCCGATCTACACGCTTGCGTACTCGCCATTGATTTTCTTTTTTGTTCTTATCACAGTTTATTTTCCTCATACCAACCAAATTAGTGGTCCAATTAATAAAATGATTGTTGTTAGATGTACCCGAAAAATGTCTTACCATATCTAGTAATAAATTTTTTTGAACCAAATTAGTGGTCAAATTAATAAAATGATTGTTGTTAGATGTACTCAATAAATATCTTACAGTACCTAGCAATAAATTTTTTGCAAGCACCATTCAAACCCAGCAACACGTACACTCGATATAAACCTGAATGTCATCAATCTCCATCATTATAATTAAGACTTAAGACCAAGGAGAAAGAACACTGATCTTGTAACAGGATCTCATTTTGCATGTTTTATGGGCGATGCTCTCTCCCTTATATATGCCCATTTTCTTCCAATATTTTTTATGTTTGTGTTTGTCTAATACGCTCCTCAATTTCGAGCATAATTAAAGAACGATTTGATACATAACCAATAGATAGGGGGAGCTCAACGCTTCATGCATAATAAAGTGATTCAAACTGCAAATTTGTGCAACTTTTCAATTAAGAAGAGCATATTTGATACAAATCAAGATAATAATTTGCAGACGGATGAGGTAGATGAAATCGATCAAAAGGAACAAAAGCAATATAATAACTAGTAGCATAAAATTATTGTGTTTGTATGCATTTGCGCCAATAGATTCAAAGAAGGTCCTTTGAAATACAAAAGTTTCTAGTTTCTACCTAGCCTTTACTCCAATAATGCTGTCAACATGTGTTGGATCTGGTTGATGGATTTGTTCATCAAAACTAGAAAATGTCTGCACACCCGATGCGTGTAAGAGTAGTGGGGAGTTATAATTTTTTTATTTATTTTAAGAAAAAAGTGGAGAGTTATAATTGTGAGAGTGGGGAGTTTGATATAATTATTTTCTTTTATTTATGTTTCTTTATTGTTTTATCTTGTTTTTTTTATGTTTTTGTCCCTGATTTTATTTTAATATTTGAGGGTTATAAAGGTAAAAAAAATTAATTTTGGCTAACAACACCTCTTCTCTTAATAATAGTGTAGATTAAGGTTAAAGTTGGAAAATATGAGAAAATATTTTAAGTGCCGAGTGTATTTAGATATTTGTTGGATACATTCAGAAATATCCTAATGAAATTATATTAAACCCCCTCTAACTCCAATTGTTGATACACTAATTATAGAGAATCATAGCAAAAAAGTTTGACGCAAACCAAGAACAAAGGAATAGCTCATATATGATCGCTAATCCAATGAAGATAATAAAGTCTTCGGTCTCCTCAGCACAGTTAATCTCTTGATGTAATTTGACTAATTTCTGTGTGGGCAAAATTATGAATTATTTATGTAAATATGTGTGTGTGCTCATGGCAGACGAATTACTTCCTAAAAGGAGATCTAAATCCAGCTGGAAACATAATTTACATTATTCGACTTGCTTATTAGACAAGCATTAGGTTCTAAGTCTTTTTGCAGCACAAACTATGACCATGTTTGTTTTCCTTCATATAAGGACTAGATAGGAAAATAAAAGTCAAATCTGACCACTAGTCATGTTTGGAGGCCCAGATATGATTGGGCCTGAAATCTTGTGTCCTATTAGACATGGATAACAAATCCATTTAGAATGGTATCATAAAACAAATCTATCTTTTGATTTCTCTCTCTCGACTCATTTTGGCCACGCAAAATGCTCTAGATGTTTATCTTGCTATCTACTCCGTTCCAATTTTCTGGCCATTTTCGACTGCTTCCGACCTTCTCCAACCTTCTCCGATCTCATTCTGCTGTCTTTTAGGTAATTTTCTCTTCGATTTTAGCTCTTGTTTGTGGTTCTCGATCTGTAGCTGCTTTTTTCTCTAGGAGATTCAATTTCAGTCATATGTAATGCATCTTTCTCTCTAATTTGATGGGTTTTCTTCTCCTTTTATATGGGATTGTAAGTTTAATTCATGTGTAATATGAATTTTTGATTAATTGAGATTTGGTTTGTATGTATTTGTATGTATGTGATTAATTCATCGAGAATGGATGTCATGAAGTAGTTGTATGTATTTGTATTCATGAAGTAGTTTTTGATTTTGATTGTTACTATTTTTCCCCTCTTCTTATTGCAATAATCGGACTCATGAATGTGTTTTGCATAAGATGGGAATTGATAACAATGTGTTGATTATCTAGAAGTGTCTTATACATGGCCTAACTGCAACAAGGAGTGGAAGCTTTTGAAAATAATGTGTTACAATGTGTTGCATTGCCATGGTTTCTTTCTCCTTTCCATTTTTACAGTTAAGAGTTCATTGCAACTCATTAGTATTCTGTTTCATATCTTTGGTTTGGAGTTCCCTCTAGTCTGGTGCTTTCCAGTAGTGTGATAAGTTTTTGATATGAAATGCTTCTTTGTATGTGTGCAGAGTTATCATGGCTTCTAGTTGTGTTTCTTCTAGTAACTCTCTCTTTCTCTCTCCCTACACACACACACACACACATATATGTATATTGTTATATTTATTGACTACTGAGAGTTGCGACAACTCCCTAAACTCATACAAATAGTCACTGTATGCATTTTGCTACTACAGTTTTTATGAAAGTTTCATAGTCATTTCTAAATTTTTCTGTCACATACTTATTTTCTTTTCTTTTCTTCTTGGCATGCTTTTAATGATTAGATGATGATAGAAGAAAAATTTGGATGTTTTTGTTGGTAAGGCAGCTGCATGTACAGAAACAAATCATGGGTGCAATGATGTTTTTGTGTCTATGTGTTGTGGTGCATAGATCCCGCAAGAAAGAAAGGTTTTAAGTGATTGAACATTTGTTAGGCATGATACTCGTTTTAGTCTTCTAAATAAGTTCATAAATTCAAGTGACACAACATGTATAAATGAACTCCTGATGGATAGGAGGGCATTTCACCTGTTATGTGAATTACTTCGTCGTGATAGGGGGTTGACGAATGATGGTTCAGTCTCGGTAGATGAGCAAGTGTGTATTTTCCTACACATTCTTGCTCACCATTTAAAGAACCGTACAATACAAGATCTGTTCCAACGCTCATGAGAGACTATAAAGTAGGTATTTTAATTCGGTTTTAAAAGAAGTGTGTCGATTACAAGGTCAGCTACTAAAAGCACCAGAACCTATGCGTGATGATGAGAGTGATGCTAGATGGAAACCAAGAGCAAAGTATAGTCCACATGTTGAGTCAAAGATTAAGGACTTTAAGAAAAAATATGTTGTGGTATATGACATGCTCCAAAAAAGTGGATTTGGATGGAATGATGTGAGGAAGTGCGTTAAGGTTGAGAATGATGAGGCATGATATGCATATGTCAAGGTAAATTTTACTAGCTTGATGAAAAGTGGCAGAAATTGTTTTGCTTTTGGTTGTATTTTGCTCTATATATATATTGCATTTGAAAGAGTACGGGTACTATGTAGAGTACGGTTACTGAGCTATAAAGCTCTTGCTACTGTAATGCTTATTGGTACATGATTACTGATTGTAAAATTTTCTATGTTAAGAAATTATCGTTTTTGTTTTCAGCATCACAAGGATGCTGATGGATAGAGGGGCAAACCATTCCCACGTTATGAAACATTTGCTCATATATTTGGAGTGGACCGTGCTATTGGAAAGGCTGCCAAAGCCCCTGCTGGAATAGTAGAGGAAGTTAATGAAGAGATTGAAAACCAAGTGCATGCTGATGCATTTGATTCTAAGGTAGAAGCAGACCAACTATCCATTGCTATATCTGAGTCCACATCTAAATCCGAGTCTACAAACACGAGTAGGAGGAGGAAAAGAGAGGATGATGATAACATAGTTCGTGGCTTAGACAAGTTTGCTGCAACATTCAAAGAAGTGATGCAGACTTCAAATGAGCAGATCCGCCTTCTTATTGAATACTTGTAGCCAAAAGGTAGCAAAAAAGATGAGGTACGAGCTAAAAAAGATGAATTGTGGGCTGAGCTCTTAAAGTTAAACCTTTCAACAACAAATTGAATCAAAGCATTGAAAATTCTAATGGCTGATTCTGCTGAGCTTTTCTTGGCTCTAGATAAAGAGGAAGAAAAGATGGAGTTCATCACGCAACTGCTTCTTTAGTATCATTTTGGAATTGTTTTGCTAGTAAGCCCATGTGGATGTTATTTTGAAATTGTTCTGCTAGCAAGGCACTGCACTTTGAACTTGTGGATGCAGATAGTGCAAGTTGAAGACATTGGTGATCGAAATGTCATACTGTGTATAATTTTGAAATTACAGCTTGTTTCTTATTTTTCTGTTCTTTCTTGTATGGGGCTTTGGCTTCGACTCTTTTGAGTCCTTTGTTTGTTATCGACTTCATTATCATATTTAATGCTGTGGCTTGGCATGTTGTTTGGTCTAATTGGTCTTGTAACTTGATATTTTCATATAGTAATTGTACTTGCTAGTACAAGGTATATCAAATATTTTTTTTTTTAGGAAATTGATTTATTAAATCATATATCCAGAATTATTGTTGTAAATTTCATATTTTAGCTTGAGTGCTTTTATTTTTATTATTATGTCAGATGTTTATAAGTGCTCAATAAGAGAATAAAAAAATGATAATAAAAAGAAAAATGTTCAAAATGGTTGTTTTTGGCTTATCCAATCACCATAAATATGTACCAACCAAACGTGGTATTGGATAGGTGCAGGACTTCTCCAATCCAATCTAATCAAGTCTGATCAGAATTGGATTTCTAATCCAATCCATGGTACCAAACATAGCCTATATGTCAAACAAAGACATTTTTTTTTTCTTTTTGGTTACATGGGGGTCGTCTAAAAAGACCCGAAAAAAAAAACAGATTAACTGAGACATTCCTATTTCTGGTAACCGCACACAAACCATCAAGGCAAACAAAGACATTGGATAAGAATCACATTGCAAAATGCCAAAATCTGATTACTTGTGCTTCAAACTTAAAACCGGTAAGTTGCCACAACCATTTGGGCTTCTTTATGAGAGGAGCTCTGCTACGATAGTAGAAGCAAGATGGCCAAGACTTCATTGGGCCGTCCTTTCTTTCTTTCGTTGGTTTCTTCTCTCCAAGGTCCATCAAGTGGAACTCTAACCCACCACAGTACAAGGCTTTCTTAAAAAAGCCCATCCAAGTCTGATCACTTGATCAACGAAGGCTTTGTTATCATCTTCATCACAAAACACCAAAGTTTTATTCATCTCCGGCCTTCCAGGGAAATTGTATATAAACTGCTTATAATCATCAAATACTTGTACTTTGTTTGTAAGTTGTCGTTGCTCCAATTAACAATACTTGAGAATAAATCACTCCGGGGGGTCCTTGGTCCAATTAAGTAATTGTCGTTGTTCGTTCTAGCTGTCCCTTGTCTAAGTAGGGGTTCAATATATATATAACAAAAATACACACACACAATCAAATATATATATATATATATATAGTTTCTATTGGGATCTCTAAATTTGCTCACTTGACCTCACTCTATTATGAATTATTAAATGACATATTTAACCCACTATAAAATGACAATTAAGGACAATAATTATACCAAAAAAATATTATATTTATTTTATGTAGACTTTCCAATTCAATAATATTAGATTGTATTCCTTATTATTTTCCTTATCTATTTTCATTTTCCAATTTCACTACATACTCATTAAAACATTCATATATTAATATATAATTATATATAAGAATTAAAAATATGATTAAGATCATGTGACATAAAAATGTATGATATATATGTTGAACGCATATTGGTGAGGGAAAACAAAATAAATTCTCTTATGATTTATGACCTAAATCTAAGTCAATCCATTATATTTGCGAAAAAAAACAATTGATCATGTGGTACAAAAAATACATAAAAAAACAAAAAAAAAATGACTTTCTTTTTTTGAGAATAAAAAAAATAATTTCTTCATTTTTTTTTGCACATCTAAAATAGAAAGAAAAAAAAAAATTAAAACTAGAATAGTTCATGGTATTTTCTTATTGATCAGTCATTAATTTTTTAAACTCAAGTTTGATCAAGAAATGTATATTTAGTTAAGATTTATAGAGTGATTAGATCATTGAAATGATATTTTTTATTTTAAAGATAATGATTGTTTTGCAAATTATGAGTAAGGTTATTTGAAGAAGTTTACTGAGGTTTAGTAAGTAAATTTAGTATTTGAAAATTTGATAAGAGGTGTAAAAAGCACAGAGGTTCAGTGAGTAAATTTGGAGGTTCTAATAGAAAAACTCATATATATATGATACTTTTGAATAGAAATTTGCGATCAGAATTATTATTTTTGTCGATTCTTAATTAAAAAAAGTAAAAAGTAGCTCAATTAACTGAAAATGTGTAAAATTTATATTACGTTAAAGGAAATTGATACTAATCAAATTCTTAAAAGTAATGAGTACAGTTTTTTTTATAATTAGTTAAGGGCTAAATACTAGTTAGTGCCTTGTGGTTTAGGTCCAAAATCAATTCAGTCCCTGGACTTCTAATTTCATCAAAAACACCCATGCACTTTCAATTTTGATCTAATAGATCCAATTCGTTAATATTCTGTTATGGGTTCAAGTTATAGTTGGATTATTTGTATAAAAAAACTATTTATTTTTATTAGTAAGACTCACTCCTAAATTGACTATGCAGACCACCTTGACACCACATCATAAAACATAGGCTAGATATGAGCCACATTAACAAGTTAAATAACTCAATTGTCAGAAAACTAACAAATTGGACCTATTAGATCAAAATTGAAAGTGCAGGGGTGTTTTTGATGAAATTAGAAGTTCATGGACTGAATTGATTTTGGCCCTAAACCACAAGGTAGTAATTTGTATTTAGCCCATTAGTTAATTATTTATATAAATAATTTTTATGGAAGGACATAAAGAATAAAACATGTTGAAGAAATTCTTAGGTAGGACAAACATACCAGTCACGTGGTACGCCCAACTAATCATGTATCTCTATTTTTTAATTGTATTCTAAAACAACTAATGTTTAATTATAATGAAATACCCAAAACACCTCCCTGCGTAGGCAATGATTGGTTAGAGGTACCACCACGTGGCATGCCTGCCCTACCTAAGAATATCTCTACATTCTGAAATCAGACATTCGCAAAAAGATCAGTATGATAGACGAGAACCTTCTATACATACAGAAACATGTAGAGTACTCATAGTACTTGTTTATACGTATGGATCAAGAGGCCCTTACTAGAATAGGGCTGGCCGTATACACACAAAAAGTGAGCTTCACTACATTTACTATATACCAAAGGTAAGTTACTGTTCATAAGCACTGTTCCTAAGGCCCCATATTTAAAGTGACGCTTTTGCCCTCTATGTTTTCTTAAATTACCTCTTTGACACAGTAATTTCTTCTCTCTCCTCTCTTTCAACTTGACAGTAGTGCTAAACTGCTGATGTTTAGCGCATCGAAGAAGAAAGGGAACTCGCGACTTCCGAGAGAGAGAGGAGAACGGAACGAAAAGTAAAACAAGTTTGGGCTTGCTGAGACAACAACGAAGAAGAAGAACCAGAGTTTGTTCTCATAATCTCATCATCATCAAGTTCGATCCCCTATGATTCAGTAGTCGAAGCAGTTTCTTCCTGTTTTTTTTCTTCTCTGTTGAGTTGGGAGAAGTCGAAAGATTCAGAATTTTGATTCTGTTTGAGATTAGCATACGGGACTGGAGTCTGCAAGATTCAGATCGGTGGAGAGAAGAGCGTTTCGTATCGATTGGATTTTTTATGTCTGGGTTCAGCTCAGTTCATTTCTTTGGGAGCATAAAGAAGATTTGGGGGAGAAATTAGAGATGTTGTGGATTGGATAAACTAGAATCGACTCAAAGGTTCGATATTTTTCAATTTCTCAAAATTTCTTCCGATGTTTAATACTGAAATCTTTGGAAAACAGAAAAGAATTGGTAAGAAGAAAATGGGTCAGATAAGCCTCCAAGAGTTATCTGAACATTTAGTTCTTTGGTTTTTCCTTTTTTTGGGAAATTTTTGCAGGTAGATAGAGTTATTTTAACTTACTGTCTCCCTAATTTGTGCAAGTTTTTATGTTTGTAATTCAAAGAGGAAATAATTGAGCATGCAATTTCTGAAAAATTCCCAGGATGACAAACAGAAAATTGATATTGAAAGACTCCCAAATGGACAGGAAGAGACTCCAAGGAGGTAAAAGATGCAATGGGACCAAAGGGTGTCAAGGTTGGCCTTTTTATCCGTCTCTCCCACCCATTTCTATAATGTTCTATTTCTTGGAGTTTTGTGCAGAGATGATCATGGAGATATGGTATAGGCTGTAACTAGGCCACATGCAACCTCCATTGCATATGAAACTTAATCATCTCAATGAGTGAATCCTTAACTTTTTGTTTCTGGGTATTGCATTAGTATGAAGCTTAAGGAAATAAGTTTGAAATAAATAGCAGAGTTTTCTTTCATGAATGTCTTGCATTTTTAGACTATGAAATAAATTTGGTGATTATTCAATATTTGGAGGCCTAACGTATCCATGTTTTATTACTGATTTAGAGATCAATGTGTATCTAATCTAGATATCAATTTGCTGTCTTTGTTTTCTATTTAATAGTTAATCTTAATTCATAACCGATTGAGATGTGTACTGGTTTTCAAGAGGAAACGTTAGCTAAATGCTTTTCAGATTCATTATCAGCTTTTCCTATAATTCTTTTTGTTTGTTTGTTTTTTACTTTATTTTTTAATTTTTTTATGTTAGTAGGGTATTGTTTGGAACAGCACACCAGATGATCACAGGATGATTGTTACAGATGTTCGAATTATCTCCTGAACAGAAAATGAAGTATGATGGTAGAGTTTGTATGAGTTCAGATACGATAAGTAAAATACAGGAAGAACTTGAAGCTGAACTTGAGAGGTTGGGACTAAACAGGAATACTTTTACTTTGGAGAGAAGATTAACTGATCTTGATGAGGTACAAAGTCTATGCTTATCGTTGCAATTTTAAGTTTAAACAGCACAAGTTTATCTTTTAGTAATTACACATCTAGCTCTTTTCCTACTACTGAGGTAATTTTGTGTAGTTAAATTTTGTGGGTGAATCCAATTCACTTGAAACATGGATAGTGAAGAAACCCTCATTTTCGTTCCGTTTTACTTGGTATGTTTATCTTCTGTTTTTTCCTCAATTCCAATAGCTATCTTCTGTAACATTTCATATGATTATAAGCTTTCATAATTTTCTTCAAGCATAGTGAGTTTTGCTTCAAGTAATTGTGTTCATCATGAACTGATTTAATTTGTTATAGGTTGATTGTCAAAAGAGCTAGAGTAAAAGAGTTGGTGAAGGATAAGCAAGCTGCACTTGAAGCATTTGGAACTTATGTTGAGGTAGATGAGAATTAGTTGATATAAATTTACCCCTTTTGAGAGGGAAAGGATGTTCTGTTAGTCTTTTTGGTTGTTTTATTCATATTTCTTTGTCATTGTTTTTCAAACATTCATTACATGGTTGTGGTTTTTGTTTACGAAGTCATTGACTGGAGATTCAAGGGACAAGTCATTCCTAAGGAAAGCTCTGAGAGGAGTTTCCACAGTAATATGCCCAAATGTATGCAATATCTACACCTGGAACTTACTGACTTACTTTTGTCCTCCTATATTATCACGTCAAGCATGCTCTATATATTATAGATAGATCCCAATTTGCCAACTTTATATCACTCTACCTTTCATATTCTTAGATTGTAATTTTGCTATGAGCATGATGTTGTAATCTATATCTGTAAGATTTTGTGAACTATCAATCTCGATTAGTTATGCAATAACTTGCTCCTCTACTTGCAGAAAAAGGAATCGGACAGAGTTGTGCTATTCATAGCAGATAGTGTCTGTGGGGAGACCTTGCACGTGGGTTTGAAACAGACCGTATAAGAGAACTTTCTCCTCCAGTTTTAGTCATCTTCACAAGTCTCAGGGTGAAAACATTTCAAGGTATACTGACATCTCCTATCTCCTTCTTGCATGCCAACACTATTAATTCTATTTGCGTTAAATTTCTATCCTGATTTAACACGGAGAAAATATTTCTACTGATGAAAACCTGCTGATCTGAGTCTGTATTTGAGACTAAGATGTGGAATTGAATGAATCTGTACAAACTTTAAATCAGAAATCTACTGAAAAACACTAAAAAACATTGCTTTTCTTTTCTTTTTTTTTTTTAGTTTCTTATCAAATTCAAAGGACATAAATATTTGTTTCATGTAAAGTTAAAAAGCATTGAAGTAACCAGCCAGCAAAATTTATCTTCTGTATATTTCTCTTTTGTATTGTATATATTTGTGTCTATCTTTTCTATGCTCATAACTGAGGAATAAATGAAATAAGTATTGTGTTTGTTTGTAAATTAACTATTTAAAATTTGAAATCAAAAATCAATATTCTGCACAAATATCAGTGACAATATTAAAGTTGTTTTAATTATTAGTGTGAACTGTATATATGAAACCAACACTCCCCTCGCATCCAGAGACAGGCTAATGCATTGATAATAGGTTGCAGTAAACTTTCAATAAAACAAGATGAGTGTGTTCGATCTAGGTTTCTTTCACTGAACATGCATTTCATGTAACAACTTGAAATGCAGTTCGTCATGTAGTTTTATAATATGACTGCTTGATGAACTTGAATCAAATCCCTTGTTCTTGGTGTTAAAGTAAAATTACTTTGCAATGTTGGTTCTCAAGTTAGCATACAAGTACCATTTTTTTTATTGCTTCTGGAATTAGTTGACCTATTTCCAACCAGGTTCAATCATGATGAAACAACAATGAGCATGCAAGCTAGCGCTCTTATGTTCTGAGGAAAATATTATGAACTCTGTTCTCAGGCAAAGGTTACTATTGTTAATGGTGAGGTACCAATGGCTGAGCAGGTTTCTGTGTTTTTCCCGGTGAATTTGTCTTAATTGAACATAAATTATTTATTTTAGACATATAATCATCAACACCTAATATATATTCTCAAGCTTTTGTTGTTCTTCCAAAATATGCAGAGAACTATATGCAAAAGACTCAACAGAGGATTGAGCACAGTGTTAGCTCACTCTCGGATAAAGGTGAATATCTCTTTTCCCACTCTTACAATCTGAAAACAAATTTATATCAAATTGCACAAACTGTACTTTTCTTAAGATATGATCGTGTCTCAAGTAGATTAACTTCACACTAAACTTTTACACACTGAATCAAATTGCTTTAATCTCTTGCTGTACTACCTCACCATCTTAACATTTCAGCTAAGAATCATACATGAACTATTTTATAACATTTTTCCTGCTTATAACATTTCAAACTGTATAACATCTTTGATAATACTTCTATATCATCACAGCCAAAACAACCACTTTGGAGTGACTGGAAGCTAATATCAAGACCAGAGGCTAACTTATATCCAGCAAAAAGATGTGCAATACGAAGCCACGAAAGTCTTACACAAAAGAAGTCTCAATGTGCTTTTTCATTGGCTCAATTTGTTCAGGCCAACTTCCATCAAAGAGTTCTCACACACCAAGTTTCATTTCAACTTATTGATTGGGGTCAAGAAATTTGGGTTATGTGTACTTGATCTCAAACCGTAGTTGGTAAGTTGTACATGACCTCAAAGTGTGTGAAGACAGCTTACTCCAATTTCTCCCCCGTAATCAATAAATTCAAATCAATTTGCACAAAGATTCTACAAATTAATGTTATGAGATCAACAATATTATTGTCTATACAAGCAATTACTCAGCCAAACAATTTTCACCGCTGACATTAGCTGAATATAATTTGATTATCCGAATGATACATAATAATGTAATTGTAATAATAATAAGTCCCGCAGCAAAGCGCGGGCACATTTTCTAGTGCTAGCTATAGCTCGGTAGATTCAAATTAATCAAACTAATGTAATCATAGAGGAGAGAGAGAAGAAGGCATTTGTTGAAACATTATGAGTTGGGGGCAGTCTGGCATAGTACTATGACCTTTCCCAAGACCCCTTGAACTGTGAAAAGAAACCATAGAATAATTGCAACTGGGCACCAGTCAGAGAGGCACTGATAGTCCCACCGCCCTTGCTTGAACCTCAAGCACTACTGTGTCACTGACTACCCTCACCCTCTTCTCTCTATAAATACACACACCATCAGACTCATCTCTCTCACTACTCTCTCATCGACCAGATATTTCAGGCACTTCATCATCTTCATATCCCTCTTCTCAATCAGTAACATGGGAGCCTTGTCGAGAACGTTGACGGCTTCACTGGTTCTCTCTTTTCTGCTTCTCCTTCTGGCCGAAGCAGATCATCAGACTGTCATGGACCTCAATCATGCTGCAGCTCCCAGCCCCTTACCCCCCACCATAGGTACTTAAAGTTTATATAGCTCTATCGATCTCAGTACAGGCTAGCTTTTAATGTATGACTGTACATATTATACGTAGCGCTAACGTACGTGTGAATTGATAACGCAGATTGTGGAGTGGCTTGTAATGGAAGGTGCAAACTATCGTCCCGGCCACGCCTGTGCAAAAGGGCGTGCGGAAGTTGCTGTAACAAGTGCAACTGTGTTCCTCCGGGCACTGCCGGCAACTTGGATGCTTGCCCTTGCTACGCTAATCTCACCACCCACAACCAAACCCGCAAATGCCCTTAATTAATCTATTTTGTGTGAATTAATTTAAGTACATGCATATATATGCTTGCTCATATGCTAGCTAGCTTTTGCTGTCAGCTTGATCAATCATATATATGGTTGTCTTCCACCAGAATAAAGTTGATGGTCAATATCACAGACTTGTACCTTTATCATTATTGAGATATAATGTTGTAGGCGTTCTTGTGTAATATGAGCTTTTGTATTTCTCCGTTATGAGTTTCAATATTATGTAATAAAGCATTTTTTTAAGTCCATTGTCGATCTGATGATTATTGAGTACACAAATAATTTCTTTCTTCTTTTTCTTCTTCAAAATGGAGCGGTCACCAACTGATATCAAGTATATAGAAGCTATATATAGCCTAAGTACTTGCTACTTTCTGAATTGGTTTTCCTTAATCCCACTTGTACTAGTATTAAATTGGTTATATATGTTGTGCATATATGAGAGAACTCAGATTTTTTCCAAAAGTAGTTTAATCACAGTACGACAGGGTTCAAAGCTCAATATATAGCACGTACAAGAATCATCATATATTATATTTTGAACAAGTAACAGAGTAGATCTAGTGTGAATCTGAAAAAACGATTAAATTTTGTTGCGGTAGGTTTAGGATGCTGCTGTAGCTCAATAATATATATCGGTCAAATGATCAATACGAGCTGTGCTTATTCTCCCCCATCCAAGTTTAAGAAAGAAATTGATCGATGGGCTCTGAGAAACCAATGACTTTCCAAGCTGGCCGGCCTTCCCACCAAGTTTCACCATCTCGCTTTGGAGATACGTACAATTATTGGAAGAGCATGATTGACAAAAAAAGAAGCCAAAATAGCCGAATTATCATTTGACTTTTCTCATGGCTGCCGATTTATCCATGACATTTCAATTTTGATTATCAACACTCTCACTTTTCTAATTGTTGCCGATTTACACCCTATCATTATTTTTTAGACTTTCCATCCAATTTTCCGTTAATTTGGTTAGCACGTGAGGGGCTTTTTCGTATTTTCAACTATCACCAAAAAAAAAAAAACAAACCATGTCAAAGAAAAAAAAAATACAAAACTGTTCTTCATTAAAAAAAGAAAGAAAAAAAACTTGCCCTTTGTCGCTTCTTCCTTGTCCATCTCTTCTTCTTCTTCACTCCCTTTATTTCAAGATTGGTCGTAATTAGCTTGCAATTGATCTCTTAATTAATATTTGCTAGTCACATCAAATGATTGGATAATCATATCACTGAAGGAGAAACGGTCTTTGATCATTTAGGTTTCTGGTTTTCTTTTTCTTTGAAGGCCGAACTGGTCATTAATATTTCAAACATTAATATGAGAATTTGATCTTCCATGTTTCCAATTGGAGGGGTTTGTATTGTGTATAAGATTGAGAAACCATCGAACAAAAAAATATTTATATGTACGGAATATGAAAATTAAAATTACAGCAAGCATGTGAAGGTCATCTTGATTGATTCAAGTTGGGATTGTGGGAGACGAATAGTAGTATTTTATTTTTTAACAAAGTGTTTAAGTAAATCCAGTATATGTGTCTGGCCCAAACTCGAGGTTACTTGCTCTAGTTGAAATAGTGTTTATATTAGAGATATTCAAGAGAATCTTAGGAGATATCCAATCAATGTACGATTATGTTTCCATGTACAACTCTATCTCTATGCTTGTAATCCTCTATATAAAGAGGCCCCTATTATCAATGAAAGCACGACTTAGTTCTCTCCCAATTTCAGTTTTTCTTAAACACGTTATCAGCACGACGCCCTAACCCTAAAACCTAATAGCCAAAACCCTAAATCTGAATACAAAACCTTGAATCCCTTTCGGTCCCCGCCACACATCTTGAAGCCCTCCATCCCAGGAGTCCAGAATTGGAAGCGCCACCCCAAAAACCAGCCGGAAACCTATCGAACCGACCACCGCAAGCTCCAAACCACGCCCAACAAATACTCCACCGGTTCACCACCTTCCGGACCTCCAATTGCTAAGAAATTTTTCCAGCAGGCGCATCGATCTAAGAGTCCGGGAACCGGAAAAGTTTTCCCTGGAACAGGCTTAAAAAGAGGTGAACCGGCCACCTAAGCATCTGTAGCCTTGAATCGACAAAAGAAGAAAAGAAAGAGAAAAAAAAAAAAAAGGAAGGAGAAGCCCAGAAGAAGTCAAAGCCCAAAGGTCAACAGCCCAGAAGAAGTCAAGCCCATACAAAGTCAAAGCCCAGCCCACTGCCATGTCAGTACTGGATCCCACTACCACGTCAGCTAGGT
This sequence comes from Rosa lucieae, assembly GCA_024704745.1. Lineage (NCBI taxonomy): Eukaryota > Viridiplantae > Streptophyta > Magnoliopsida > Rosales > Rosaceae > Rosa > Rosa lucieae. Next base: position 10,105,452 of record CM045493.1, read on the forward strand.
CAACTCCGGTCAGCAGTCAATGACCACCGGCGACTTTCTGGCCATTTTCCGACGACTTTTTCCACCCAAATTTTCCGGAGACCTATTTCAAACTATTTTTTTACTAAAAGTTCCTGTTTTTTTAATTCAATTTCTCTTCTTTTTCTGGGACTTGCAAACTCCTTTCTTCTACCCCCCTTTCTTCATCATAGGGGAGACATAATTAAGCTGAACTATGGGGGTTCGTTCTCACTCCAAGCTTGGAGCTTGTTGAGATTCCAAACTTAGAGTTTGTAAAGAATTTATGATCGACCACTTACATCATTGTTTCGATCTAATCCAATACCTCTTGGAATTGAATCTCTTGAAAGCGATTACGCTCAGAAATTCTTAATTTCTTGGGAGTGACTACGCTCAGAAATTTTATATGTTTTCGTGGTAGCTTTTTCCTCTCCGAAACTAACCCTTTTTCTTGTTCTCTTTCAGGATGAGTAACCTGAACAAATTGGACTTTTCTCAATTGAGAACAACTGGTTCTAGATATCACAGGTGGGTTCGTGATGTCCGCCAGCATCTCAAGGCCGATGGAATCCTGGATACGATTCTCGAGCCTAGCCAGGATGTGCTAACTGTAGAGCAAGCTCAAGCTTTGGAAGCAAATAGAGCAGCCTTAGAGGCAAATAAGGAGAAAGCCATCATCCTAATGACTCGTTATATGGATGATTCGCTCCAGTACGAGTGTATGAATGAAGAAGACCTTAGAAGGTTGTGACTCCCTGCTTCCTAACCTAGAAGTGAGATGGCATAGCCTCCACTTCTGTGATTTCAAGTCAGTTCTTGACTACAACTCGGAAGCACTTCGCATTAAATTGTTAATGGAATTATGTGGTAAAGAGATCACAAATGCAATGTTAATTGAGAAGACTCTCTCTACCTTCCCCATCTCTGCATTGATGGTTGCTAAGAACTATCGAATCGATGTTACTGCAGGATAGATCACAAGGTTTCATGAGCTTATTGGAGCTATGAATGTCGCTGAAAAGCATGACAGCATCCTTGTGAAGAACTATAATTCGAGATCCATGGAAATAGAACATATTTCCGAATCCAATTATAGTCGTGCCCCTAAGAGAGGGCGCCAAGAGCGAAACCCTAATCTTAGGGATACTTCTGGACGTTCTAGTCCATATAATCGCTCTACTTAGGAAGGTAACTGCCACAATAGATGAACACGGAACCGAAGGGGTCAACGTGGAGAGAGAGAGAGGGAGGCAACGCCTCTGGCCATGTTGGTGGAGCCACCAACACTAAGAGCCATCTAAATGACTCTTTTAAAGCGCTTCAATCAATGGAGTCTGAGCGAAGAGATGTATGTTCTCGATTTGGAGTATCCGGTCATTGGGCACACATTTGTAGAGCTCGTGAAGAAATTGTCACTGCCTACAAAACATATTGTGAAGCAAGAGAAGCTCACTATGTGGAACAAGAAGATCAAGAAGATGATCTAGAGTGAAGGGTTGAAGACTACAAATCTGGCTGGGATCAATAGATCGCCAATTCTGTTTAAGTCTTTATTTTTCCAATAGATGTAATAGGCAATTGCCATATACTTTGTTGTAAATGCCATTGGTTTAGTTTTTCTTCACATAGGCTCGATCATCCAAAATAAGTATGATGTCTAGGAAGGTTTTGATATAAGTGGTACTTAAGCGAGGTTTGCTCCACCGACATCTCTCTACTCACCTGGTCATATTTATTTTGGAGTTACCGAAAGAAGTCAAACGACTACCTTTGTTTTGCATTAGCTAGCATTTGGATTAGATTCTTTAAATGGTTAAGAGACAATGATGTACTCCGTTGGCTTATGAATAAAATTTAGAGTTCTTTTCATAATGACCCATTTTGATTCTGAGCACATTACTTTGTGACTACGATGGCTAGGGCATAAGTATTAATTCAAGGACATGGAATAGCCCAAGTTCCCCTTGCCAAAAGGCACATTGATTACTGTCACAGAAACTCTCTACGCTCCTAGGGCAAATCGCACCTATGAATAGCCAACGGATTCAGTGCGAAAATACATGTAGAGAATGGAAATGAGTTCATTTGCAATACCTCTACTGATTGCAAGTAAAGACACATCTTGGAGAAGATTATGTGTCTCTCTAGTGGACTCTACGTCACTATTCGAGCTATTAAATCCAATAAAGTCATGAGAGAAGATCTCTTGGATTTAAACACATATTGGCTTTTTTACGACATGATAGGTCATTCTAGTCATGATATGATGATTCGTCTACTAAAGACTTCACATGGACATCCTTTCTTTCGAACGAAACAAAGCAAAAATCAAAAGTTGACTCCTGGACTAAGTGTGACCGTTGCCTCCTTCCACAACCAGCATAGGGCTAGCATAGTCCTTATCCATGACGCCATCGATAGCGTACATCATGGTGATAACGCCGCAGGTGATGCTGCAATCACCAACTTTTCTTCAAATAGTGTTTCAAACGCTCAGGCCCAACCAAAATCTCATTAGTTGCTTCTAAAGCCTCTCGCTCGTTTGATAAAGTCCGTTCCTTAAGGAAATTAGGACTGAGACAGTCCTATGCAAAGGATATGAAAATACTCATTATGTTCTTACATAGAATCCTTAGGGATTCTGTGGACTAGTTCAACCAACTTGCGGACGTTTAAATATCTCATGATGTTGGTTAACAAGCAAACATGCTGGTCACTTGTTGTGCCATTGTCCACTTGTAAATGCTACTTATACTACACTCCTAGCACATACCATATAACAATGGACTCACTCCCCAGATCATCATATTCAGTCAATTGGACTTAACAATGCTAGAGAGTTTACATCGAAAACTTTCGATGGTTATTGCAATGGGACTGATGTTGGACATCATATTCCCATGAACATACCCAAATGGTCTCGTGGAAACTACTACGATGGTAGTCAGGACATTGTTAATGCGCACTAATCTCCTTATATTCTCTTAGGGTGATGAAATATCGCATGCAGCTATGCTAATTCGTCTACGAACCATTGCCACTCAATCTACCTCTGCGTTACAACTAGTGACTGGGTACAAGTATTTCGTAGTTATGCATATTTGAGTGTGCCGTTTATGTGCCAATTGCGCCTCCACAGCTCTCTATGATGGGTCCTTACAAATGAATGGGCAACTACGTTGGATTTAAGACTTCGACAATCGTCCGCTACTTAAAGCCCTTGTAGGGCGATCTCATTACCACTAGATTTACGGGTTGTCACATTGATGAGACAGTCTTCCTGTCGTTAGTGTCGTTAGGGGGAGATAAGAACACGAATGTTCAACAGGAACGACAAGAATTGTTGTGGTATGTCCCCACTATGTCTCATCTCGAACCCTGTTAAAGTTACGAGATCACACATCTGCTGCAAACATGCCTGCAAGGAAGGACATCCCTACGAAAGGACATAGCGCCACCCTACACTGAGGTAGGAATGGCGCCAAGCCAACACCAAAGAGAGTGGCACTCTGGCGTTACAGGCCATGGCCCCAGCTAGGATGCATGGGAGGCCGTGGGTTCGAAGGATACTTTGGCACATTACAATCCTTTAATCATCATGACTCAAAATCCGTCTCATGAGAATCTTCCGAGTTATGGTTATCGTTGGGAGACACCTCAACGTCAGAACCTATTCCTGAAAATATAGAGCTCTTGGAAAAGTACACTAGTGTACATGAAACGTGAGATAGAAACTCCATCATAATTGATGATGTAGTCACGCATTTCGTTGCTCATGAGTTTGTTGTGTCCTATGATATCGAACCACGCTCCGTTGATGAATGAATTCCAACGTAGAGAAATTTGGCCTAAATGGAAAAATGCGATCTACGCTAAGTTGGATTCTCTAACGAAGAGGAAGGTTTCCGAGCCAGTGATGCCAACACCTCTAACATAAAACCTATTGGCTAATGGGTCTTCGTTAGAAAGTGTGATGAGAAAAAGATATGACAATCTCGCTTTATGGAGCAAGGATTCTCTCAAAACACCCTGGAATCTACTACGATGAGACATATTTCTTGTAATGAATGTCATTGCACTCCACTACCGTGTTAGTTTGGTAGTTTCCAAATAACTGAACATGCAGCTTACCAATGTGGTCACTACGTATCTCTATGGGGATCTAGAGACGGAATATACATGAAGATTCATGGTGAACTTCATTTACCCCAGTCAAGTGGCTATAGACCACTGAGAGCGTTTTACAAAGAGGTTGAAATGCTCACTAAATTGACTACTTGATTAGGAAGGGATATGCCCACACGTTTCCATAACAAGTTTGGATTCTATCGCGGTTCATTTTGGACATGATCTTCTTTGGAAGCCCTTAAAGAATTGAGGGAAACCGCTGAACACTTGAAATCCGAGTTTGAGATGAAGGATTTTGGGAGAACACAATTATGTCTCGGTTTGGAACTTGAGCATCGTGTTGATAGATTCTTAGGCATTTTGACAAGGTCAAGCCTTCAAGCACCCCCATGATCGTCCATATTCTTAATCCTAAAAAGGATCCTCTTCACCCGAAGGATGATGGCGAAGATGTGCTAAAGGCGGAAGTGCCATACATAAGTACAATATGGGCATTATTTTTACTTAGCTCAATGCATAAGACCGGACATCTCATATGTTATAAACTTGTTAGCTAAGGTATAGCTTTGCGCCAACACGACGCCATTGGATTGGTGTAAAAGATATCATTCGGTACTTAAGATGTACGATTGATATGAGCTTGTTCTATCCCTACAGAGAGATGATGGATTCGGACCCATCACACACCAGGAACGCCTCCAACATTGGCCCGCATCCTCTATCCCCATCCCAAAACCACATGTGTTTTGGAAGGTTTTGCTGATATTGGGTATCTCTCTGACCCACACAAAGGTCATTCCCAAACTGGTTAAGTGTTCACCATGGGCAAAGACCATGATATCTTGGAGGTCTATAGAATAGACCCTAGTCACTATATTTTCAAATAATGCAGAGATTATTGCTCTTCACGAAGTGGTTCGTGAATGTATGTGGATTGGATCCATAATTACGCATTTTCGAACAATTGTGGTTTACCACAGATGAGTCTACGAGCATTTAGGATAATATCGCTTGTTTTGAACGAATGAAGTAAGGCTACATCAAAAACGACAACACCAAGGATAATAAGCAACAACAGACTCTCCTCAAGATCAAAGTGAACTAGGTTCAATTTGAGGACAGTGTGGTAGACTTGCTCATTAAGTCATTGCCTAAATTTCACTTTCGAGAAGCATGTTGGTAGCATCGTTTGCGAAAGTTATCTGAACTCCCATGACCGTTGTCAGCGGAGGGAGATGCAGACATCAGGGGGAGATGTCTACATGTATGGTCTCGAAACGTGAAGGGTGTGTTGTGCTCTTTTTCCCCTTCGACCAAGGTTATTTTTGTCCCACTGGGTTTTTGTTACTCGGTAAGGTTTTTAATGAGGCAAAGATGAGCACCACGTTTGGGCAACATAAGGGAGAGTGTTTAAGTAAATCTAGTTATGTGTCCAGCCCAAACTCGAGGTTACTTGCTCTAGTTGAAATAGGGTTTACATTAGAGATTTTCTCGGAGAGTCTTAGGAGATATCCAATCAATGTACGATTATGTTTCTATGTACAATTCTATCTCTATGCTTGTAATCATCTATATAAAGAGGCCCCTATTATCAATGAAAACACGACTCAATTCTCTCTCAATTTCAGTTTTCCTTAAACACAAAGTAATTTTGTATTTTTTTTTCTTGTTTTTTTTTTGGGTGACAATTGCAGAGATGAAAAGGCCTCTCATGTAAATTAACTAACCAAATTAAAGGAGAAATTGGATGAAAAGACTAAAATTTAACTATAGGGTGTAAATTGGCAACATTTAGAAAAGTGAGGGTGTAAATAATCAAAATTGAAATGTCATGGGGTAAATCGGTAGTCATGGGAAAATTAGAGGGTAATTTGGCTATTTTGCCAAAAAGAAAAAGAACCAACAATGTGTTTTAACTTGGAAGCTTCACTCTTGTTGCAAGTTCAAACTTCAAAGACTCCTTGCGGGAGCTGTGGGGGTGGTCAATATTTTGAGCCTTAAACAGGGCAATTAAAGAGAAGTGATGGTGGTAAATGCAGTTGTTATTACAGCCGTAAATGCAGGAGTCAATACAGTATTCAGACACGACAATTTTGCCGCCAATAAGTGGTGGTTATTGCAGGTGTGAATACGGCCTTAATGGCGGCTTGCCGCTCAAGTCACTGCAAACTTGCACACTTGCTGTGCAAGTTTACTTGCTGCCCACGTCAAAATGCACCAATAAATAGGCTGCTCGACATCGAGGTAATGGATCGAATTCCAATTCTCTCTACTCCACACAACTAAGAAACGTACTGACTTAGGCATTGGAGAGTTTTCTGCAGGTACCCCCCCCCCCTCATCTAGCCGACGGTCAAATTTCGAGTCAACGCTCAAAGGAAACTTCTCGATTGTTCCCGGTCAGCTCCCGCTCCAGTCCGCATTCATTGGTTAGTCAAAATCCTCTACAGAATTTTTCGTCACCAACAAGTGGCATCGTCTGTGGGAAACACTTATCCCTAAAAAGTGATGGCAGGAGCTACCCCTGACGGGATTCCATTTCTGTCACTGAGGACTGGTAGTGACGAAATTCCTCCCCATCAGCCGCAGAATGGGTCCATCTTGAGCCCCATCGGCCACTTGAACTTGCTTCCAACTAACGAGACGCAAAGGCTGAGGCAGAAACTCGAGCAATTTGGAAGGAAAAGTGGGACCGCGAGACTCGTCGTCGACTAAAACTTGAAAGGTTCCTACAACTTGACAGTGATTCGTCAGACAACGATGCCATCGGCGATCTCCATCAAACTGACGACGTAGTAGTAAACACAGGCGCCAGTGGCGTTATTGGGGGAATCTCTGGTGGACCACTCGTCGAGGGGGTGGGAGGCACGACGAATGGGGGGCAGAACGGCGGAGCCGGATTAGGTCAATCAAAAAGGGTGCGGAATGAATCGTGGCGTGAGAAGATGGAAAAAATGATTGATGCATGCAAGAGTGCCGACCCACGAGAGCTGGCTGCAGAAATCACAAGGGACAACGGTAAGTCTCCGTTTACGGATGTCATTTTGAATGCAGCAAAACCCAGTCATTTTACCACACCGGTGTTCCAAAAATACGACGGAACGACTTACCTGGTGGACCATATCAAGGGGTACAAACAACAGATTTCCATCGAGACAACATACAAGAAATTAATGTGCAAGATTTTCCCTTCCAGTCTCATGGGGCAGGCATCGACATGGTTCCAAGACCTCAAGCCGCATTCCATACCAGATTTTGACACATTGAGCCGCGCTTTCATTTCACAATACTTCTGCAATCGCAAGCAAAAGAAGGATATGGCGACTCTGTTCAGTACCAAACAGAAGCCGGGGGAAAAAGTAGGGAAATTTTTTGAAAGGTTTAAAGCTGAAATGCGCCACGTTAACTGTGATCCCCAATTCGCTGCGGTCGCCTTCCGAGAGGGATTGCTCTTGGGGACGCCATTATACTACAGTTTACTATGTGATTCGCCAAAGGACATGGACGACATCATCACAAGGGTTGAGGGAGAGATCATAATTGAAAGAGCCAAAGAAGCACGCGAGGCCCGATACACCAGTGTCGTCACCTCCGGTGATGAAAGAAGGCAAAATTGAGGCAGCCACCCAAGCGTGAGGCATGACATCCGACACCACTACGAGGTAAAGCCTCGAGCCCATCTACTTAAGGAATGGTTCACCCTAAGCCCCACAGCCATATTCAGAAAGCACCAACATGAAGGGCTCTTCATGAAACCCCCACCTCAACCGGAGTCAAGAGACACATTTTAAAGGACCAAATATTTCCCCCTCCATGAGGCGTTCAGGCACAAGTTGTCTAAGTGCGAGGCATAGCGGCCAGCCATCTCAGAGTTGATGAAGGCAGGGAAGTTACGTCAATACCAATCCGACGGCCAGGCCGGTGAAGGTAGGGCAGCAGACAAGGTTGAAAACAGAACCCCAACAAAAGGCACGAAACCGATCATCAGAGAAATATTGGCCATCCATGGAGCCCCTTATACCGCTGTGGAGGAGGAATTACGCTTGAGGTCGGAAACCCGCCAGGCGGAGAAGATTCATAGAGTATGCCAGATCATGGGCAGCCCTTCGGCGGGGCAGAGCCCGTCCCCTACGCCGGTAATTAGTTTCTCCGCGGCAGATACCATTGGCATCTAGTTTCCCCACCAAGACTCCTTGGTCGTGTCTACCCAAATCGCGGACGCCCTCGTGCGGCGGATAATGATCGACGCCAGGAGCAACGCCGACATCATATTCTGGGAAGCGTTTGAGCAGCTCGGATTAGACAAGACACTTATCCACCTCAGCAGAGTTCCGTTGACGGCCTTTGAAGGTTCTGAAACATGGCATGTGGGCGAGATTTCACTACCAGTGACGACGAGAGGGAAAACCGTGGAGGTCGATTTCGTCATTATCAAGAAGCCATTGGCCTACAATGCCATTCTAGGCCAGGCAACGTGGCACTGAGGCCGGACTGCGTAGACGAGGCAAGGCTGCGCGGGCCTAGGGCTGGTCCGAGTGCAGGCGAGCCAAGGAGACGCGACGGCGTCGATGAGAGAATTTGAAGATTGTAATTCTTCTGGTTCAAAGCCAATTTCGAAGCTCCATTTATAGGAATGTGATGATACCTCCAATGAGAAGAAAACCTAGAAGAATTCGGACCAAACTAAGAAGAATCCGGGATGAAATCGGACTACTGGGAAATCCGGAAAACAAGAAGGATCTGGACACCCTAATCCTGGTCAGACTCGACCCGCTCCAAAAGACAAAAAACAAAATTGTTCCTGGGCCCAATGAGGATTTGACCAGAATTGGTCTTAGAGGCTAGTTGTGCTTGAGATATATTCCATCTCAGGCCTGAAGGATTTTTGTTTTTTGGATTTTAACTAGAAATGGGTGTCCGCAGAAAAATCTAAGGTGCCCAGAGGCGAGAAATTTGAAGACAAGCCGCAGGGAAAAATCTAAACTCTGGAAATTTTCTCTTGGGATGGATTCCCAAAGAGAAAATTTGGGGGCATTGTGGGGGTGGTCAATATTTCGAGCCTTAAACAAGGCAGTTAAAGAGAAGTGATGGTGGTAAATGCAGTTGTTATTACAGCCCTAAATGCAGGAGTCAATGCAACATTCAGAAACGACAATCATTGCCGCCAATAAGTGGTGGTTATTGCAGGTGTGAATACGACCTAATGGCGGCTTGCCGCTCAAGTCACTGCAAACTTGCACACTTGCTGTGCAAGTTTACTTGTAGCCCACGCCAAAATGCACCTATAAATAGGCTGCTCGACATCGAGGTAATGGATCGAATTCGAATTCTCTCTACTCCACTCAACTAAGAAACGTACTGACTTAGGCATCAGATGGTTTTCTGCAGGTACCCCCCCTTCTCCTCGAGCCGACGGTCAAATTTCGAGTCAACGCTCAAAGGAAGCTTCTCGATTGTTCCCGGTCAGCTCCTGCTACAGTCCGCATTCGTTGATGAGTCAAATTTCTCTATGGAATTTTTCGTCACCAACAGGCGCCCATGGTTACCTCGGGCTTGGAGGCTTGAATAACTTCAAAGACTCCTGCGTCCAACTTTTTACTTTTTTAGACTTTTACATGTGTTGTGGACTTGTGGTAAAGGAATAATTTACCGTTGTTTCATAAGAAACTGTCTACTTATTGATCGATTTTCTACACAGCGAGATCAAGAGGTCAAGCAACAGTAGCAAATGTGTTTTGGTAAAGTACATATTGAATACTTTTGCCGGCGACTCCTCGATGGTAAAAGTCTATTTCTATTTTCTTTTTCAATTTTTTTATTAACTTTTCTCATGAAACAATAAAGTAAGCCGTGCATCTTAGGCGAGAATCATTTCTTAATGATAATGGTTACTTATAAAATAATGAAAAGAATTCCACCACACCTGTTCGTTGTGTTGAAGGAAATGTTGATAGAAAAAGAAACATGCTACTTGTGGACAGCTATAAGGATATTCATTAGATCTCTTCATTTAAAGAAGTAAAATTTCACTGTCAATGATATCCGATTGAGTCGTTCTTTCAAATTGTTCGGCCACGAGACCATTGCATTTCACAAGACGTTCTTAACGCCTTTGGACTTTTCTGATTTGGATATATAAAAAAGAAAAAAACATAAAAGATCTCAATTGGTGCATCATAAAAGATCTCAAGAAAAAAACATAAAAGCCGTCCAAATCAACAAATGGTGCATCCTTTTGCTTTTGGCAAGAGATCTCAATTGTATTTGCTTTCGAGACGTTCTCAATGCTTTATGTCTTTTGTGATTTGGATATATAAAAAAGAAAGGAAAAAAATGTAAAATCCTTTCCAAATCACCAAATGACGCATCCTTTTGCTTTTGGTAAGAAATCTCAATTGTATTTGCTTTACTCAATTACTCGTTCTAAATGTCTCTGAACTTTTGTGATTTGGAACACAACAAACGAACACATCCTTTTGCTTTTGGTGGAAAATCATAATTTGTATTTTCTTTCTCAATCAAAAAATCTATGAAATGTATACCTGGGAAAGCATCAAGCTGTCAAACTTTTAGAAAAGAAAGAAATTATTTTGCTTGGGTTAGCACTGCACTAACGGCTTAATTAACCTAATCCAGAAGGCCTCACAGGCCCATTAAAATTGTTAGATTATGTCCAAAAAGAGAAGCGAGGCGGTAGCCATTCAAATGAAACCCCAACGGCTAGTTCAGCCAAACGTGTCAATTTCAACGGTGACGTGCACGCGCCAACGGTCAAATCCCCATTTACAACCCCGTTTTCAGGTCCTCACCAATTTCCTTTATAAACCGCTGCGGCTTTCGCCTAAAGACACACTCTTTCCCTCTGCATTTCAACGATTTGATTCTCAAGATTCACCAAGTCATCTCAGTTTTCGGTTTCTCCGGTCAATTTCCGTCTACCCATTTCGTTTTCCGGCGACCTTCTCGATTTGAATCCAATGGAAACCCCATCTTCAACACGAAGAGTCACAAGGTCGCAGACTTTGGTCCCCCAGAGCAACAACACCATACCAATTTCAAGTGAGTTGGTCTTCCTCAGTTTCTTGATTCAAAGTTTTCGTCTTTGTTTGTTCTTTGAATTTCGGGTTTATGGGTTTCAATCAGAACAGGGTTGTACTGATCATGGTTTGGTCTTTCAGTTCGGGGGTTTATGGCTTCAATCAGAAAAGGGTTTTACTGATAATTGTTTGTTCTCTCAATTTTGGGGTTCAATCAGAAAAGAGTTTTACTAATAATTGTTTGATATTTCAATTTTGGGGTTTATGGGTTTCAATCAGAAAAGGATTTTACTAATAATTGTTGGTTCTTTCAATTTTGGGGATTTATGGGTTTTGATCAGAAAAGGGTTTTACTATAAATCTTTAATTTTCAGGGAAGAGTAATGAAGATTCTGAAATGGGTGTATCGAAATCAAGAACAAGAAATGGAAAACAGCAACAACAGCAAGACCGGTCTGCTCTGATCGACATAACCAACGATTCTCCGATAGTGGGAGTTGCGATGCAGACGCCGTCATCGGCGATTATGAAGCTGAGGAGCATCCGAGCCAAGACCACACCGGGTTCCGGCGAGGCTTTGTTGAGAGGTCAAGTCAAGACCCTGTTGCAACAAGTGGAGGAAGAGGCCGAGCTCTCTAAGCTCTCTTTCGAAAACCGGCCTTTTCGACATCTTCAAGGACTTATTGGGAACTCGCCGACCGGACTTCTTGCCCCAACTCCGGCGAACACACCGCAAGTGAATGATCTCTCGGTTGATGGAAGTGGGAGTAACGTTGAGAGACCCTCTCCTCTAGTCCAAGAACAATTGATCTCTCAGGTTTGAGCCCTGAATTTCACTTGGGTTTTACTCACATTGCTTATTTTTTGTGTTATTGAAGATGTTCTAGAGATGAGACTATCTTAGGGTTTACGGTTCTGGTCAGTCTTGGTACTGTGGATAATATTTTGATTGAGTTCTTCTGAATAGGTTTACAGTTATGTAGTCCAAGTTCTGTTTGGGGTTCCCCTCATATTCTAATATTGTGTGACAGCATTTAGATTGAACTTGGGGACACTATTTTGATTCTTAATCGATTGGCTAGAGTTATGGAGTCCAATTTTCATTTGGATTTTTCTCAAATTGTTATACTGGTGTGATTGTTGGGGAAAACATGTTGATGAAATTTCAATTTGGGATTGAAATGGGGACAATATTTTGATTGCCTTTGTTTTTGAACCTCCAAAATAGAACTGCAAAATGCAATGTCTTGATTAGCATTCCATGGGATATGTGGCAGGTGGTATGTGACATCTTTGAAGGAAAGAATCAAGCGAGCCTTCAATCACAAAAGAGTATCCTGAGTCGATCTCTGCTGCTTGATTTCTCTGAGAAGTCTGAATTCTCTTTCTCAGAAGAAGAAGACTGCTCCTCTGTGATTACTAGTGAAAGCAAAGAAAGGTCATCCCCAGATGATGATAGTGCTTCAGTGTGGTCTATTCAGGTCAATGCGAGCACCTGTGATGAAGAAGAGGATGAAGGAGAAGACTACTATCTGAAGGGAGTTGATGAAATCGAAGAAGAGGAAGAGAATAAAGAGGATGCAGGATATGATGTTGATGAGCTCTGTGAAGGTATAAGCAAGATTTTTGTGGGTGAGAAGAGAATGATTCCCAAGTTTGAAGGAAAGCACACAAAATTTGTGTACAACAGTGATGATGAAATTGCTGAAGAAGTTGTGGAAGACTCTACTCCACGTACTCCAGATTCAGCTGATGTTCTGTCACCTAGTGCCTTGCGCTTGAAGGGATTGCCTACACCAAGAGGAAAGCACCTGCGATTTCTGGACGAAAACGACTCTGCTTATAGTTGCTAATGTAATAGGTTTGGTCTTTCTGATAACCACATAAGTCTAGGAATGCTTTTGGTTTGTTTGTTTGGACGAGGAAACGATATCTTTTCGGTGTTCTAAAGAACACTTGAATTTTACTTTTCAATGAAATAACTCTATGCTAGTTTAAAGCTAATTGGTACTTCTTTGATGTGAGGTTATATCTTATATGATGATGTGGTTCTTTTTATAAAATTGATGCTTTTTTGCTAGGAGGATTCCATTAATTAATGTAATCTCTCACTCTCTCATAGTCACTCCAAAGAAGAAGCACGCTTCTATATTAAATGAGTTTGAGGAGTTCCTATGTACTTCACTTAAGTAATACTAAATAAACACCAAAAAAAATTTTAGAAAGAGATAGCTTTTTCTCTCAAAGCGCCGCAATGGACGCCAGAAACCCTAAAACCCACACCAAAACTACTGCAAGGCACAATCGCGCTACTGCTACCCCAACCATGGAGGATGTGACAGCCTCCTTCGCGGCATCCCTTGCCCTTGCCGCGAACGAAGTTGTTGATCTCTCCCGATCTGCTAACTCTGCTGCACGTCGAGGATCGCAAGCATACCTGCTGGCTCGGCCGCTCACCACCAAACCTGCTCCACTGCGGGACCTTCGACGTTTCTTTCTTCGTGTATGGGTTCTGGAAAACGATTTTAAAATCCAAGAGAGGCCGGAAAATAGGTTTGTCATTGCTTTCGATCTCAAACGAGATCGTAACAAAGTGTTACGCGGAGGGCCTTGGCTCTTCAATCAAGCTCCGGTTGTCATACATGAATATGACGGGATTGCACCGCCACACTCGGCAGCCTTGGATGCTTTGTTCTTCTGGGTGCGTATTACTAATATATCACCTCTCTTTGAAAACAAGGACACCATCAAAGACATTGCTGCCATTGCTGGCAGGTTTATCGAATTAGATGAGAAGCTATTTGACACTATGGGCAATATTAGGGTTAGGGTTTCAAATGCCCTATCCAAACCCTTCTTTCTGAAGAAGCGTGTGAAGTTGGCCTCGGGAGTTGAGGAAGAGATTGTTTTCTTCTTTGAGAACCTTATTGGTAAGTGCAACTATTGTGATTTGCTTTTCCATGAAAATGGGATCTGTCCTACAACAGATAAGAAAGTCCATCCAAGAATGGATATGAATCCTACGCAAAGAAGGCTGGAGATCACGGGTCCTTCTAGGAGCTTTGCATAGAGTCAGTTTGCAAATGGGGTATTCACATTCCAGGGCATCCAGACTTCGATCCTACCCCCAGTTGCAAGATCTCTCTTTCACCCGAAAGAGCAGGGTGGCCGTAAGCCTGTCTTATTACAGAGTTCGGACACCAGATCATCCCTCAGTCAAGACGAGGAGGCTCCCACTTTGGCTTTGGTCCCAGTTGAAGCAGGGGCTCTTTCCAAGCGTGGCAGGCAGCCTTCCGAGTATCAGTCCCCAAAAAAGCTCAAGATACTTCTCCCGGAGTTATTCACATCTGTAGGCAGTGGTGCGGCTCCAACAAAAAAGCTGAAGAGGCCAGAGTTTACCTCCAAATTGAATGCTAGCTCATTGGGTTTGATTGAAGCTCCGGGCAGTATTCTAATACCAAAGTCTGAGGTGGCTGGTACTACCGAAACAAAAAAGAAGCGTGGAAGACCTCTTGGTGCAAAGAATAAGAACCTCTCCAAACAGAAAATGGTTGCGGATGCACAGTGTAGATACCTCTACTAGCAAGGCTAGTTTGCTACCTCACCAAGCATAAACAACACCCTCATGGGATCCAACCGCTACTTGCATCTTGTAGCCCTATGTTCAAGCTACGCTACGGTATCCGGAAGTCACAAATCCGTCACCGGGAAGCCACCTTTCCGGCCTTGCCAACATGCCCTCACAACTAGGTTTTCTACACTAGAATAGTTATCTTTGCTTGTCCCACATCGAAAACCATGTAAAGGAGATGACTTCCTTCACCTATAAAAGGAATGCCTCCTCCCACAACTCAAACAATTCCATTACATCTTTTGTAATCCCCTTGGGCCGAAAGGCTCAACACACTAGTGTAACATTCAAGTGGACGTAGTTTCCCGCTATGGCGGGAGACGAACCACTATACATCTCGTGTCACTCTCTCTCTCTCTCTAAAGCTAACTAAGGATCCCACAGATCACAAACGTTAACACACAGGAAGCTTGCTTCGCTTTCCTCACCAAACCTCCTAGCCCTAGTGTCAAGGGCAAGGAGAAAATATAGGGTTTTTTGTTTTTTTGGAGCTCAGCCTATTTCCTATGTTTTACTTCCATAGATTATAGGCTTGCTTTTAATAAGTGAGCATGGGTGTTCGTTAATGAGTGGTACTAGTTCTATATACCACGTTTTTTTATTTGCCCTCTGTTTTTCAAGGCAGTGGAAATGTATGTAATGTACTACTCTAGCTTGAGACTATTAATGAGAAATATTGTTTTCATTCAAAAAAAAAAAATAGTCACTCCAAAGAATGAGAGAATTGACAATCAAGGACACACACATTGCATATTGCTCAAAACCATTGACGAAGAGAATGATAAGGAGGGTAATTCCATTAATTAATGTATGACAGTAATTTCTCTCTCTCTCTCTCATAGTCACTCCAAAGAATGGGAGGATTGAACATAAAGGCCCAAAGTATGGAACCCTAAAAAGAGACTGGCCCAACTTAAATGGGATATGATAGCTTCTTTGTGGTCTAACATTCTTGCCAATACATTATCCTCATTTTGTTCCGGGTTGTAATCTCTAATAAAAAATATAGCTCCGTGAGCAAAAGCCCCTGTCATAATAAAAAATAATCCTCATTCAAATACTACTTCGTGAAGAGCTAGTATCTCATCATGATTCGAAGAGGTAGCAACAAGTGTCTATTTCGTAGACCTCCAAGAAATTGCAGTATTCCGACATAACCAGTTTGGGAACGTGCCTTGTGCGGGTCTGATAGATAGTCTATATCAGCATATCCAACAAGGCAAGCATCATTCTGAGGATCAAGGGGGTTTGATCCATTCCTTGATGCGTAGGGATAAAATAAGCTCATATCCACCTTACCTCTAAGGTAGTGAAAAATGTCTTTTATGCCATTCCAATGGCGGCGTGTTGGCGCAAAGCTATATCTAGCTAACAAGTTCACATCGAATAGGATGTCCTGTCTAGGGCATTGAGCCAAGTACAATAATGCGCCTACTGCACTTAGATATGGGACTTCTGGCACCAATATCTCTTTGTTATCATTTGCAGAATGATACGGTTCTCTTTAGACTTCAGACGACCATGGGTGTGCTTGCTTTTATCCTCATTAAAGCGTCTTAACATCTTCTAGATGTAATTTGGTTGATGGACCAAAATTTCGTATGCACTTGTCCTCGGGCTTCAGGTCAAGACAATAATTTGTTTTCCCAAAGCCTTTCATCTCAAATTCCGACTTCAAGTGCTTTGCTGTTTCCTTGATTTCTTCAGGAATATCAATCAAATTCATGTCTTTGACATAGACCGCACAATTGCAAACCCGAAACTTGTTTCCTCAATAAACACGCATGGGCATAGTTTATTATTCACATATCCCATCTCGGTCAAATATTCACTTAGACGGTTATACCACCTCCGTCTAGATTTTTTCAATCTATAAAGTGAACGCCTCAAAACTAATGGAGAGCGTGTTCCGTGGTCTAGAACTATTTGCATCGGGTATCATAAGTCCTTCAGGAACTTTCATGTATATCTCTGTATTGTGATCCCCATAGAGATAAGCTGTGACCACATTTATATGCTACATATTCAGTTTTTCGGAAACTACCAAACTGATAAGGTAGCGGAACGTTATGATGTCCATTATGGGAGAATACGCCTCCTTGTAATCAATCACAGGGCGTTGAGAAAATTCTTGCGCCACTAGACGAGCCTTGTGTATCACAATCTCGTTTGTCTCATTACGCTTCCTTACAAATACCCGTTTAAATTCTACGGGTTTA
Source organism: Rosa lucieae (assembly GCA_024704745.1). Lineage (NCBI taxonomy): Eukaryota > Viridiplantae > Streptophyta > Magnoliopsida > Rosales > Rosaceae > Rosa > Rosa lucieae. The sequence continues at coordinate 10,122,467 of CM045493.1, forward strand.
ACATAAGGAGGTGTAGGAACAACAGATCCAAACACCTTTCTCTTTGTCAAGGAATCTAATTTGACCTGGATTGCTTATTTCCTTGTTAGCCAGTCATCTTTTCATTGATATTGATCAACAAAGCAAGGTTCGAGATCATCGCATATTATAGATTCGGTGGCCACCGCAAATACTAATATATCATCGATGATAATCTAACTCGATTCCAAATCTCACTAAATTTACCGAGTTTCTCTATTCTCGGGAGTGGGTTCAAATGTTAGAGCGTCCCCCAACATCGTCTCTTCTAGGACAGACCCATAATCTGAATTTATCTCATAAGATGGATCAGTTTGAGATTGCGACGTTAAGAGGATTCATTTGTGCCAAGTTTATCCTCTTCCGGGGATAAGAATCCTTCGAACCTAATTGTCTACCTCGCTTCTGGGCAGGGGCCGCCATTGTCGTACCTCGTCCATCTGGGACGACATATCCTATAGGGACTTCTATCCTTGCAGGCACATTTACAGCAGGTATATATGATCTCATCACTTTTGCTAGATCAGAGAAAGTGTCTGGCATATTGTATTCTTATACTTTATAGATCCAGAATTGTCCGCACTTCACTATTTTCGTGTGGTTTGGGGATCAAGATGAGACATTGTGGGGACATTCCATGTTAATTCACGCCGTTCATCAGGAACAGTGACGTTCTTATCTCCCCCTAACGGCGGGAAGACTGTCTCATCAAAGTGACAATCCGCAAATCTAGCGGTAAAGAGATTGCCTGTCAAGGGCTCTAAAGAGCACATAATGGATGAGACTTATAATCGACATATATGCCCATCCTTTGTTGAGGACCCAACTTTGTACGTTGTGACAGCACAATTGGCACGAGAACTGCATACCCAAATGCGCTTAAGTGCGAAACATTAGGTTGGTACCCAGTCACCAGCTGTAACACAGAGTAAGGTTGGTAGCAGTGGGCCTCAACGGGACCAACATAGCTGCATGAAAGATTGCATAGCCCCACGCAGAAACTAGAAGCTTGGTGCGCATTACCAAGATTCTATTTGCGAGACTATCTTGGGTGTGAACATAGGGAACTATATGTTCAGCATCAATCCCAAGGGATATGCAATAATTATCGAAAGACTTCGATGTAAACTCTCCTGTATTATCAAGTCTTATAGACTTTATGGGATAATCCGAGTGGTGAACCCTCAATTTCATGATCTGGGTGAGAGTTTAGCAAAAGCAGCGTTTTCTTGCGGACAATAGTGTAACATGTGATCACTTTGTCGATACATCAACCAAAACCATTAATATTTAACTGGTCTACATGGTGGTTGGATATGTCCACAAATGTCTCTTGCACTTTGTGCAAAAAAATGGTGGTGTATGTACTAGTCTTTGCATATGATGGTCTAGTATTAACTATTCTTAACGAGTATGGCATAGCGTGTCATTATAGACAAGACCCTTATTCAGAAGGGGATGCACCTGCGATGAATTGAGGATACGGTGCATCATACTTTGACCTGGGTGTCCCAAACGGTCATGCCATAGCAAGTAGTTGCTTGAATTAGTTAGCTTCTAGCTAACAGATTCCAATTTCTCCAATGTACGCTTCTGGCCACACACTTTGGAGGTTATGCAAAGATATTACACTCATTTTTCTTAGTGGTTTCAGCGTGATAACCGTTGGTATATCTTTAATACTCAATAACGTTCTTCTGAAACGTGGAGATTATAAGACCTCATTAATGGTAGGTTCAGTACCATTGGACAACATATAGTGGGTTTTGCCATAACCCTCTATCAGGTTGGATTGGCCTGATATGGTTGTCACAGAGGTATGAATAGACAATAAGTTTGAAAAATATCTCTGATCTGCGAGCATGGTGTGCATAATAGCACTTTTAACCAGACAACAAACTTCCCCACATAATATGCCTATTCATTTATTTAATTCAATGGATCACATGTATGAATAAGTTTATTGAATTAAATATATTCGAACATAACCACATTTCTATAATCCAAAATAATTGAAAACATAAATCACCAAAATCTGATGATGTTTCATTCATTAAGATGAAATAGATATTGCACAAGGGGCCAATTATACCCATGTCTTCGAGTTCTAATCCTCAGTATGTTCAATAATTGCCTGAAAATCTCGTGATCTCTAGTGTGGAATCTATAGAAAATGACCCTTTAATAAAGTTGGTATTTCGTGTTCCACGACCGGCGTAATACTAATCTACTACTTAGGCTATCGCACAACAAGTGCGGGACCAGCAGTCAATTCCTCCACATCGATAACAAAGATCATGCTGATTCTGGTGGCAGCGGGCAGGACCAGTGTTCCTTTCAACTCGGGCTTGCTGAGTTATGGTATCATGGTTCCTACCACATGAAGCCTGATTACGTGGCCTCTTGGGCTTTGGCCAAGTGCCAAACGGTCATATGGGCTAATTTCGTTCTTTAAATCATGTCTTGCTTCAGGCAAGGAAATGGTCATTTGATGGTTAAAGCACTCTTCCAGAGCGACCCAAAGAGTCTGTGGATCCTCTTCATCAGATACTCAACTTATAGTGCTTTCTCCATATGTTTCTTTATGAACATTATGACACTCGCCTTAAAAGCCTCAGTGACGACATTGTCAATATCGATTGTTGATCTCATCTTTTTTATAGTCAGATGAATTTTCACATCTTGAGTCCACTTTAGATAGTTTCTTCTTGAGACCTCCAAAGCAACAAAGTCAAACATATTGAGATTTGACATTTCTTACAGGAAATGAACAAATAATATTAGTGCTTTGGGTAATTTCATCCATAAGCAAGTAATGAGAACTTCAGGTTCTATAACATGGTATGAAAAATCAGATTAGACATGTAAAATCTGGTCATAATGACACAGTGGACAACATGTTGGGCTGGTACACACTGTGGCTGGGTTTGAATCCTATAAATAGCAAATTTTATTTTTGCATGATTGATTGATGCTCTCTAGTTGTGAATTGGTGCTACTGGACCAAGTGCTAGAAATAGCTACAGCCAAAGTATCCTAATTTTTTTCTTTTCCAATCAAACAATCCAAAACATGAACATATATATATATATATATATATATTATAAATAAAACAATCAGAATTTAGGGTTCATGCATCATGGAGGATTTTTCATGTTCAATCAATAGGCTCAATAAGCATGAATATAAAATTAGATTTTGGAAAACATTACTTGATGAAGAGCGGATGAATCTTCAGTTTATATGTGCAGAACTGAGAAGGTTGTCTTCTCAGCCAATCCAAGAGCTTGAACGATGATCCGCCTATTTTCTTGATTGAATGACTAACCACCTCTTCTCCACAACTCGCAATATAAATTCTAGAGCTTTTCGTGCTGATAACGTGTTGTAAAACAATAGTGAAAATTTGAGAGAGAGAGAGAGAGAGAGTTTAGACGTAGAGAGTAGAATGTGTGTGTTATTCATCTCACCATGAGGAGCCTTATATAGGACTACTTGGTGTACACAAAGGGGTAATACTTAATTACAATTTAATCACTCCTACAATTACAACCTTCAATCACCAATCTATAGAGATAGGCACCTATTACTGAACATCTATTTACGTGATTATCCACAAATATTTACAATAGTGATGAGTATATAATGCAGCTTGAGTGTAAAGTCTTGCACTATGAACGCATCACTCTCTCATAGGGCTGGGCATTTAGCCCGAAAACCCGAAAATAGGCCCGGAACCTGCCCAAACAGTCCGGGCTTTAAAAAATAATTTTCAGTTTTTGTAAGGCCCGGCCCGAAAATAATATAAACAGTCCGGGCCCGGTCCTTAAAAGTCAAAAGCAAAAAAGCCCGAAGGCCCGAACTTAGGTATAATTCATACTTCTTTTTTTATTCCTCTCTTCTTCTTTCTAGACTCTCTCTCGTCTCCTCTCTTTTCTCTTTCTTTCTTTAGTTTTTTTTTTCTCTCTTTCTGGACTCTCTTCTCTCTTTTCTCTTTCTTTTTCTTTTTTTTCATTCTTTTAGTTTTTTATTCTTCTGTCTTCTTCTTTCTCTCTTTTCTCTTTCTTCTTTCATTCTTCTCCCTTCTTCTTCTTTCTGGACTCTCTCTTCTTCTCTCTTTTCTCTTTCTTCTTTCTTCTTTCTTTTCCCGTCTCTTCTTGTTCTTCCCTCCCCTCTTTTTTTCCCTTTTTTCCTTCTTTCTTCTTCTTCTCCCCAAACGCCTCCACTATCTTTTTTTTTCCCTTCTCTCCCTAGTCCTCCTTGCCATCAGATCAATTGTAGATCAACTGTAGCTATGCTGATTGGAGGACGAATCTGAGTTGTGCAAGGTCTGGTAGTTTGATTGGATAACATAGTCTGAGCTTGATTTGATAACGAAGTCCGAGCTTGAGCAAGAGGATCGAAGTTTGAGAGGAGAGAGAGAGAGAGAGTTTAGACGTAGAGAGTAGAATGTGTGTTATTCATCTCACCATGAGGAGCCTTATATAGGACTACATGGTGTACACAAAAGGGTAATACTTAATTACAATTTAATCATTCCTACAATTACAACCTTCAATCACCAATCTATAGAGATAGGCACCTATTACTCAACATCCATTTACATGATTATCCACAAATATTTACAACAGTGATGAGTATATAATGCAGCTTCAATGTAAAGTCTTGCACTATGAACGCATCACTCTCTCATAGTCACTCCAAAGAATGAGAGGATTGACAATCGAGGACACATTGCATATTGCACAGAACCATTGAGGAAGAGAATGATAAGGAGGGTCACTCCATTAATTGATGTATGATAGTAATCTCTCACTCTCTCATAGTCACTTCAAAGAATGAGAGGATTGACAATCGAGGAACACACATTGCATATTTCTCAAAACCAGTGAAGAAGAGGAAGAGAATGATAATGCTTATTTACCAATTTTGTTGGAAAAAAAAATGCCCTTAATTACTAAAGCAAATGCTAGTTAATTCTTATTCTCATAAAAAAGTAATTTTTTTTTTATTTGAATGAAGGGTTGGTGCGGCTGCCAATGGGTATATAAAGTCAAAAACAAGTTTGATGGCTCCATTGAGCGTTTAAAGGCTCGAGTTATTGCTAAAGGGTATTGCCCAACGAGAAGGGCTTAATTATAAGGAGACTTTCTCCCCTACTGCCAAATTGGTTACCTTCTACTGTCTCTTTGCCATTGCCGGCACTAAGAATTGGCCACTTCATCAACTTGATGTTCAAAATGCCTTTCTCCATGGTGATTTAGATGTTGGTGCAACTGCCAATGGGTATATAAAGTCAAAAACAAGTCTAATGGCTCCATTGATCATTTCAAGGCTCGACTTGTTGATAAAGGGTATTGCCCAACGAGAAGGGCATGATTATAAGGAGGCTTTCTCCCCTATTGCCAAATTGGTTACTTTCCGCTGTCTCTTTGCCATTGCCGCCACTAAGAATTGACCACTTCATTAGTTTGATGTTCAAAATGCCTTTCTCTATAGTGATTTGGATGCGGAAGTTTACATGTCTCTTTGGTTACCTTCCGCCATCTTTTTGCCATTGTCGCCGCTAAGAATTGACCACTTCATCAGCTTAATGTTCAAAATTCCTTTCTCCATGGTGATTTTTATGTGGAAGCATGTCTCCTCCACCCGGTTTTAGTTGATAGGGGGAGAATTTGGTGTATCAACTAAACAAGTCTTTGTAAGGCTTGAAACAAGCGTCCCGAAATTGGTTTGCCAAATTCACACATGCCCTTCAAGCAGTTAGTTTCAAGCAATCCATGGCAGATTATTCTCTTTCCATCAGGTCACATGGCTCATCATTTACTTAATTATGATATATATTGATGATATTGTTATCACATGTAATAACTCCACGGCTATTCAGTCTCTCAAAGTCTTCCTTCATAATCGCTTCCGTATCAAAGATCTTGACTTACTTAAATACTTCTTGGGAATTGAAGTTAGATGCTCCAAACAAGGCATTTATATTTTCCACTGTAGTATGCGTTGGATATCCTTGGTGATGTTGGCCTTCTTGGTGCACGAGTAGCCCTATGGAGCAACACTTCCAAGTTAAGTCCAATCAAAGGAAAACTCTTGAAAGATCTTGAAAAATATAGACGATTAGTTGGATGTCTCTAAAAATACAAGAACAAAATGTGTTTTTTGGAAATCGGGGATTGATAACACGTTGCAATCCTTACTGGGTAGAAATAAAAATTCACACAGAAAGCACAATTTTGGTTACGCAGTGAAAACATCAACTTCTGATATTAAAAACACTGTATGGCTCTTACACTTGAGAACCCAAATATAATCAATCCAATAATAGTGAAGGATATTGTTCTTTACAAACACATATAGCTCTCTACATGGCTACAATCTCTAGACTCACTAAAGAGGTGCTTGTGTTGAATCTTGACCTTCTTCTTCACTTGAATGATCTGCAAATATCGCTCCTCTTGCAACACCAATCTTCTCTACTGATCTCGAGAGAATCAATGCATGTATATGAATGTTGAATGAGATACTTTTACATGGAACAAGTGTTTCAAAGTACCTATGTGACTTTTTCTAAGCAAACAAGAAGAACATGAATTCTTGTGTCTAAGTCCCCAAACATGAACACTCTTTTCTTCTGAATATATTGAGGAGAAAACAAATCCTCAATTATCAAGATTTACCCTAATTGGACTCCAAATAGGAAATGTCATTTAATAAAAAGATATCTAATTAAAATACCCAAATCCTAAAACGATTAGGACTTCAATAGCACTATTTTTACAGTTAGAAAATATCTTTATATATAATATAACATCTAAAAACCAAAAGATACTTTCCAAAATCGGACTCCCAAAAATGTAGGGTTGACTAGGACTGACTCAAAGATTGCAACACATGTTGCAATCTCATGTTTATGCATGAGATGCAATTACCTGAAATTCTCCGAGACCAGTTTTGATGAACTTTGTAGGCTTCTTTTTCTAGCTTCTAATGATGAAACGAGATAAGATGCTTCACTTGCTTTTGTATGGGAATGCCAACACATAAAACGTACAAACTTTTGTACTTACAGTCTCATCTACCTAATTGTTACAAGACCATACATCATGTTCTGTGTTCACATGCTCAGCAGACTTATGAACCAGCCTCGTAAGCCTCACTTTGAGGCAGCCCTGGTAAGCCTCACCGGGTTAAGGCCTTCTGTTTCCATCACAAAACAACTCGAATGTAAGAGCATTTTCTGACGCAGATTGGCAAGCTGTATGACAACAAGGAACTCTATTACTGGATATTATACCTTTCTTGGGAAAGCAAGAAGCAAGACATTGTGCTCGTTCCAGAGTGGAAGCAGAATATGGAGCTATGACAAATGTTAGTTGTGAACTAGCTTGGCTAAAATTCATCCTTCGTGACCTCAGTATACAACCAACCTCAACCATTTTACATCATGGTAATCAAGATGCTTTCCACATTGCATCAAATCCGGTCTTTTAGGAGAGAACGAAGCCCATTGATATAGATTTTCATGTGGTAAGTCGCTACATTAGTCTGGATTGATTTCCACAACTTACACTCCTTCATCTTAGCAAATTACAAATATCTTTACAAAGCCTCTGACAAAACTTCTTTCAATTGTCTGTTAGGCAAGTTGGGAGTCTGCGATATCCACTCTCCAACTTGAGGGGGAGTATTAGGATACAAGTCCTATTAGGATAAAAATCCTAGAATATTTATGTAGCTATTACTTGCTCCTCACAGATGCAATCTTCTCCTTAATCACTGTCCTTATTTGTAGGCTCTGTACTTGTATATAAACATATATGTAGCTACTAATATGCAATGTAAAACAAGTTTGGTCCATATTGTTAAAGAGCATAGATCCCACATGAAATTAAATTGAAACATTGCCTATGAGTTTATAAAGGTTTAGGCCACTCTATTCATTACCAATTGGTTTTAGATGTGAACCCAAAATTACTTTATCATGATATCATAGGGGGTTATCCCACGTGTGAATGCCTCGAGGCCATACAGACTCCACGTCACCCAATATAAGTTTTCCGTGTGTATGGCTTGAAAATTCGCCACGCGTATGAGGGCGTGTTGAGAGTATAGATCCCACATGAAAGAGAACTTTACCTATAAGTTTATAAGGGTTAGGGGGACTTCATCCATTACTAATTGATTTTGGATGTGCCCATATTACTTTATCACATATCAAATTTATTATGTCTTAATTAATGAAACTGCTTGATACAAATTAGGGGGGGCTTGAGTTTAAACTCCTGATTCTACTGAACATCTCGAAATGATATCAGGAATTCAGGATTCTCTACAAAATATATGCGTTCAATCATCAATTAGCAAAGAGTGTTCTACTGGCTATTCCATTGCTTTGACATAGCGGTGACATACGAAAAAGATAACTCGATTACAACGAAGCACAATTACCAAAATCACAGCTTAGGGGCTTATACTCCATCTCAGCAAATTGTAGATATCTTTACAAGCCTCTTGGCAAAGCTTCTTTCAATTCTCTGCTAGGCAAGTTGGAAGTCTGCAATATCCACTCTCCAACTTGAGGGAGAGTATTAGAATACAAATCCTAGAATATCTCTGTAGATATTTCTTGCTCCTCATACATGCAATCTTCTCCTTAATCACTTTTCTTATGGGGAAATGATCATTTACCCAATTTTAGCTTAAAAATTGCCCACTTACCCAAACACTCTAAGAGATTATTTCCCTAATACCAAATTAAGTATTTTTTTATTCATTTTTATTTATTTTTGGGATAATTTTTCCCTCTCCTTCTTTGTCACTTAAAGAAAGAATTCATTGGAGACCTTGCTTGACTCCGGTGGCGGACTCCGGCGACCTGTGACCCGAATCAGGTCACCGGAATTAGGCAACCGATGACTGAAATTCAGCGACCGGTCACCGGAATCCAGTTACTTAACTGGTGACCGGATTCCGGCGTCTGAATTTATTGCCCCCTAATAATACCCAGTAACATATTATTGCCTCTCAATAAACATATTATTGCCCCCCAATAACAAGTTCATTGGGGATCAATAATTAGTGAAAAATGAAGATGTTTTTAATTTTGAATGTTTTTGTAGGTTTATCCAAATAAATAATCTTATTATTGCATCCCAATAATCTTATTATTGCCCTAATAAATATTTTATTGCCCCCCAGTAATATTATTATTACCTCCCAACAATCTTATTATTGCCCCTAGACAACAGCTTCTGCTCCTCCAGCTCCAGCCCCGTCTTGTCTGAAACAAGTCCCTTCAATTCCCCAATCAATCATCAAAAATATAATTTCATTTATTAGATATTAATGCTCAATTTCTTTTTTGTCATTTTGGGCCTTGCCCCTATGTTAAGGGAAAAAAAAAAAAAAAAAAAAAGGAGGCCTTCTCAGAGATTGTCGTCTGCCCGGTTTCTCCAAAACCAAATCAAAATCCGGTCACCGAACCAAAACTCAAAGACAAGTTTTGGTCAATCAATAGAGTGAAGAAAAAAAAAAGACAACACAGTCTGAATATTGAATCTGGGTTTCACTTTCAAATCCCATCGAACCCAAAATGGTATTCAATTCCGGATTGAATTAGACGGAGGTGAGAAGACGTAGTGACCGGCTGATCATGATGCCGCCTGTGTGGACGTCGTCGTTTCCATGTCATCCAACATCACGATGCCGGATTAAATCATGATCGAGGAAGGGTCGAGGGGAATTGAAGCAAGACCCGGCCAAGATCTGAATCGCACTGGAATACACCGACTTAGTTCTCTGGCTCGAGTACACCAAGACGAGTGCTCGCTTCTCACGTCGTCGTCGTCGTCACCGCCAAGACTGCTGTTGTTTACGGGTCCGAGCAAGATCTTTGTCCTCATCAGAGAGAGATCGGAGAGAGAGAGAGAGAGAGAGAGAGAGAGAGAAGTTTGTATTTTATTAATTAGATGGGGGTAAAAATGTCACTTGTGTTTAAATTGGGTAAATGGGAGTAAAAAACTCTTAGTGAAGTAAGTGAGCAATTTTTAGGCTAAAATTGGGTAAGTGGTCATGGCCCCCTTTCCTTATTTGGTTGTATTTATGTTCATACTACAAATATGCGATGTAATCAATTTTGGTCCATATAATTTTATGTCTTGATTAATGAATTTGCTTAATACAAAGCGGGACATTGAGTTTAAACCTCTGATTCTACATCAACAGTCTCTACAAAATACATACCCACAAGCACCTATTAACAAGAGTGTTCTACTGATTACTTCATTACTTTGATATAACGGTGACATACAGAAAAGATAACTCAACTACAACAAAGCATAATTACCAAAATCACAACTTATGGGGTTGAATAAATTGTTTTCATTTGTAGCTCCAATACGTGAGATTCCATTAAATTCTATTCGTAATGCAAACATATTTGTGTAGTAGTTCTATTTTCCATGTTTGGTTTCTTTCTACCAAGAACAAAAGAAACAAAAGCTTTTGGGAGATATACTTCAGCGGGAGCTAATTACCATTAATCTTAAATATGAGTTTTGCAATATACATTCAACACCCAATTGCTTTCATGCCACAATAGATGTAAAAGAAATATTACAACTGAGAATGACTTCACCTAATCATGCACATAAACATTTACAACAGGAAACCATCTAAACCAAATTCACTATATCTCAACTATTAAAACTCTAGTGCTAACTTCTAAAACCAGGCGTGCCACGTTGGATCCATCATGCACAAGTTCCTCGGAGTCAAGGCTGCTTCCACTAACTCGGTCACTCCACGCTGAACCGACTGTGGTGGTTCCATGGCATTCTCCTCCTGTATGTTTGGGCCATATGTACCATCAATTAACTCCAGATTGTAAATGGAAAAGATTAAAAAAAGAAGCTCGAAACGTATTATTCTTAAGTTTGAAACTGAACAGATCATAACTGAATTTAACATATGCGCACCCGACTATCATAAACTTCTTTTTTTTAAAACCTATATCTGTCCTTCCAAGCTTTTATTATGCTGTCGGGCAAACAGTTAGCAAGTAACGTGAGAGCTTTATGTTACCATATGATAGGACTGGCTTACCTCTTCAGAGAAGTACTGTGGGGCAATTCCATTGATCCGGTTAATCACGTGCTCAACATTGTTGATGACCTTCTGCTTGAAATCAGCTGGGTTCATACTACCCCCTCCGGAAAAGGGGGCCATAGGCATCCCAAGTGGTCTCCTCCAAGACCAAGACAGAAGCTCATCGCGGAAGAACATAGCCAACTGATGCCATAGATGCTGACTTTGCTGCAATACAAAAAAGTTGGAGTTTAGGCTAAAATTACACCATGTCTTGTTTCAAAACGTGTTTTTAATATTATCACTTTACTAATAGAACTTCCAAGAAAAACTCACTTTAGGTGAAACAACAGCCTGTGCTGCTGCACACATTGCAGACACAATGAGGCCTTCCACTCCAAAATGGGAGAAGAAAGATTGCATATTCCTCGTAAGACGGAAAGGCACTGGTTCATTAAATTCGATCATTCCATTTGCATCATATGCAGGATGAAAATCAGTTTGAAATATTTTTCCTGTGTTCTTGGCAAATAATATTTTGTTTGGCGACCTCCCCCCAATTTGTAACATGAGGGACATGAAACTCGAGAGGGCTAACTGGATGGCAAACTGCTTTTTGAAAGCCCACATATGGTTGCCACTTGGTAGAGTCTTGTACATGTACTGGGAAAAGATCCCGTCCGTTACAAGATTTCTTGTGATGTCATTATAAGCTTGGAGGCGAAGGTCTATAACAGCTTCTGGTGAGATTTGGCCAGATATAGCTTGGTTTAACTGCTCCTTGAAATAGGTGATGGGAAGATCTGCCTCCTTGTCATTCCTTGCACAATGGTTCTCATACACCTCAAGGAAGGTGCTGTACATCAAATCATCTTCTACCATACGGACCTGGGAATACAGCAATAAATTAGTTTTAACACACCTAATCCTGCTTTGCAGTGTTCAAGCGTAGCAGCATAATTTAAATCACACAAGTACACATTTGCACTGACTGTTTTCACCCCTCCCCCGCCTCACAAAAAGAGAAAATATATTATCGATAGAGAAGAGACAAACCTGTGACCAAACAGGTATAATGATTGGAGTGTGAATGCATATGTGGCGTCGCCTTGATTCCTTGTGCTTATCAAACATCTGGTTCATCACACGGAAAAGCTGCAGTATTCGTTCATCACTTCTTGCATTAGGGGTCAAAGATGTCTGGACAATAAAATGACGCTGAGATCCATCAGAACCAATAAGAGTCAAGCGCCGGAAACTGCTTCCATGCCTTCGTACAATAGGTATATCAGCTCCAACCCTATCCAACTTTACGGTATGGTCGGGTGCAATTTCCTGTCATCATTGCAACAGGTTTTATTAAGAAGATGCATCGAGAAGCATATTAGTTAAGAGGCATGATAAACATTTAACACCAATTGTTCTTCTAGTGGTGCTTTCTGACCCCATTTGACCCAATGGCACAAGAACACAAAAGTCAGGTGTATCATAATGATTAAACTATAAAGCCAGCATCCCAATGACAGCAGAAAAGAATAAACGATGATTTAATTACCTGATCACTGAAGTACTGTCCCGGAACTTCAACATCCACGACATGAAAGTCACGCAACACCCTGCTTTCCTCTTCCAGCTTCAAAACCGCTGGAAACCTGTCTTCAACATTGCTCTGGAGGACATTTTTCCAATGTTTTAACCGCTCAGTCAACTCAGAGAGGGTCGACGGAAAAGTAGGAGTGCTCCCAGGATCAAGATCACGCTCGAAATCTTGTTTGTACTCTCTCACAAAATCAACGTGCTTATTTACAGCATCTGCTGAAAAGCAAGCTCGGCAAACACCAGAAAGCTCCTTCTTAAGAGATTGGGGAACCTCAGCTGTGGTCGCCGTTGGATACTTGTAACAACGGTGGAGCAGTGCATTAACCACCGCTAGAAGCCTCTCTTCGGGCAAAGTGACAAACCTTGAACCAATTTCAGTGAGCAGACTCTGCATCCAAAAAGAGAACACACACTTAAATATGCGTCATCAAGATGAGAACAGAATTATTTCTGAAACATTTCACCTGTGAAATTCTTTAGACCAAAAAACAAATATATATATATTATGGTATAGCATGTACGGGCAGCTGCTTGGTGCCAAAAAAAAAAAGTATGAGCAATTGTCTGAAAAGAAAATTATGCTATGTCATGTACACTCAAATATCACTTTTGATTGAGGCATGAATTAACACAGGTGGTTAAGAATTCAGAGGCCCACTTGGAGACATGGAGCATCTTGTTTGATTCTTGAACTCTAAGATTGTATTACGAATAAACGCTGTTCTTGTCTCTGTTTAACTCATCGTGGTTTTCTTTTGATCAGTTTTTGATAATCGAAAAATAAAGCCTTAAAATTGCTATATAAAAGCAAAAAGTCTGAAACAGAAACCATCACCTCAAGTTCAGTAGCCAAATTAGTATGTTTGCTTCTAAGAGCCTCCATTATATCCTTGGCAGCATCAAAAGCACTGGCAGCAGAAGGTAGGGAACCGAAAGCACCATTACGCCTTAATGCATTCTGACCACCATCAGTGATGGTTGAAGCACCTTGTTGCTCATTCCCTGGATGCATGCTGCTCTCAACACCTGTAGACCTTTCAGATTCTTGCCCGTGAGAGTTTCCACCGTCATGAGAACCAATACCCCCACCAGACTGAGCAGCTTGGTGAACTTGATTGTCCGAGGATAAACCGCTATGACCTTGTACTCTAGCATTCCCATCAGCTAAGCCAATTGAACCAGCAGCGGCACCAGTGGCACTTTGCTGCATTCTTTGAGCCATTGCCATCCTACTACCGAGTTCAGTTTTATTTGCAACATCACGCCGTTCAAGCAAATATGTGCGAAGCCAATAATATAGGGCCTGAGATTTTGAATGTCAGCATTCCGTTGGGTGAAATAATGTGATAAATTTTTCCTTTTACAAATGTATTACGACATTTACCTGGGGATACACAGTTGCGATTTTAAGTAGGACCAGTTTGCAATGGGGAGCTTCTGTCCTTTGCAAAGAAAGTAAGAGTTGTGGAATCCAAGAAAGCCAGACCCAGTGGGGAATTTGGTCAAGATATTTATCAAAAGCCCTCCCAACAGGTTCATTAGGAGTATCAAAGCTGAGAAGATATAGAACACGAGCCAGATGGCTTCTTGAGTTAGATATGCCAAATTTAATGCCTTGAAGAAAGCAGCTCACAGCATATTCCAGCCAAATCTCTTCATGCATTTCTCTGTAAGCCTGTGCAAAACAGAGCAAATAACAGAAGTCATGAGTCATAACTAACGAGTAACCATTACTATGAATTGCAACAAAAGCACATAATAGGAAATACCATGTCACAATAATTTCCCCAGCTTATCCATCCTTTAGGCAAATTCTTGAACAAGCTGATGGCATTAGAGTATGCATGATTAGCACCTTCAGAGTCATGCAGCTTTAACAAGAAATCCCCCTTAAGACGAAATATTTCTGCCTTATGTTTCACTGGAAAATACTCTAGGTTAGTGCTGTTAATTAGATTGAGACCACTGGTAAGCTCTCCCTTCATCTCCAGATAAGCTTTTGCTTGTTCTCTTATCTTAACGAAGGCCTCCTGCACACATAGAAAGAGGGATGAGAAGCCAGTATCTAGGAAAAAGGGGGCGAGAAACAAAAGAAAACTACTGAAACAAAATGCCCTCCAGATGGTTCAAGATGATGACCCGAAATAATGACAGTTCTGTACAGGCTTGTATTATGCACAAATTAAAGGCCCAACAGACCTGTTCTTTTTTTATTTTATTTTCCCAGTGGGTGTGACGCAATGATGCTGTCTTTCTGAACCAACATAATATATTTATAGTATTTAATACCTGCACTTCCATGGTTGAATGGCCATACATCTTTTCAAGTATTGTCACACAAACATCATAAAGGCCCTGCTTACGACCAATGCGAGCAAGCTTATTGACATTCCATGCTTTGTCACGATAACCAAGGTGATGAAGTTGAGGATTCGTAGTTGTAAAATCTTTGAATGCATCTATGACTGCATTATACATTTCATTTCTCCATTGTAGCAAATCATACCAAACCGACATGTTATCCCAATCATTAGGAGTTCTGAGTCTCCACGTTTCAAGGATGTCTTTGAGGTCAGCGTAAAGATTTCCATGCACACCAACCACAGAGTTCGCAGCAAGTTTGTTTCCGTTGGCAATATCCACAAGTATTCTTGATGATTCTTGAACTTCAACCAGCTGTTGGAATTGCTGCAACAACGGAATCCTGGAATGAACAGACATCTGTGGCAACTGCCACCACTGTTCTAAAGCAAGATCAACACCTTTCCCCACAACGTTCTCAGCATCCCCAACACCATTTGCATTTTTATCATGGAGAGCAAAAAATGCTTGAACAAGCCTAAGTTTTGGAGTTTCTTCCACCTGAGCCTTTGGAATTACAACATCCTTCATAAATGCCCAATCAGGCAATTTCCAAAGACTGTCGAGTAGTATTTCGTAATTCTCAATACTCTTGCCAAAGTCTACCAATGCATCCCATTGGCTAAGTTGACCAGCACAGTACAGCCATTGTTCTTCCCAGAGACACATCTCAGCTTTTGGTACAGTGTTGTTATATGTGCCTTGAGTTGCCTTAACCATTGCTTGGTAAAAGAGGCTTTGAGCACGCTGCCAATAACCATGCTGAACTAGAGAAAGCCCGGCTCTAGTCTCTGCAGTGATTGATCTTTTCTTCCACAACCCACACCTCATATCTTCTTCATTGAGCAAACGATAAAGTTCAGCAAGCGACTCGGAGCACTTTGTATCATTTGTGAACAACATGACATGACTCTCCAGCAGTGCTAATGCTATATGCCATGCATTGTAAGTTTTCCCAATATATTTAATGAGCTCACTTGGCATCCGAGGTTGAGGATGGCTCAACTGAAGCCCTTCCAGAAGTGCTTGCACAACATTTGGTCTATTGCCTTGCTGCTTTTTATGATAATCTTTAGAGAGGAGAGTAATCATTGGTTTAGCTAATGCTACCTGCTCTTCCTTGTGTAAGGTTACCCAGACAATGGGGAACACTAACACCCACAAATGATATGCAACATTTGCATCCATATGAGCAAGCTCTCTCAGTGGAATAATGAGATCAGCCACCTAGACATTAGATTTAACCCCAACAAAAAATCTGTCAGAAATTTTTTATTTGAGTGGAAAGCTAGAACTAGTTTTTATTTTTAGAAACAGCTTCTATTGACTAAAAATGAAATTAAGCACAATTATTTAAACAGTTTGAAATTCAGTCATTACAGAGGTGATGCAGTATTACCTTAAGTTTACTCATCTCATTCAAAAACTGTGCATGCTTGCGAACAAGAATATCAAATGTTAATGGAGCATCTTCTGAACCCTCTGGAACATCAGTAACCTGGTGCTGCATCCCAGAAGCATCTGGAGAACCTGAAATCAGCAGTGGTGCCACCTTCGCTGAATTTGGAGCAAGTGTAATGGCCTTATCCTCGACTAGGATTGCTAAAAGAAGATCAAGGCCCTGTTTGAGCCAGAAGACATCACTCAAAGCTTCCCAGTCCTGAAGGTGAATAATGTACTGAAGCCTAGCAAACAATGATTTCCCAAGAGATTCATGGTAAAGTGAGAAAAATTTCATCCTAGATTCAGGATCTCTTGCTCGTAGACCAAGCATGAATTGCCTTTCCACCTTCTGAAACACCTCTTGACGCAATGATAGGGGATATCTGGACGTCAAAGAAATCATTTAATTAAAACTATTATCCAAGTATTATAAAAATGACCCGACTTTTATTACTTACTTATTTGAATCGGCACATAATCCATATAGAAGCTCAAGATATTTACTGTCCCACTCGTCCAGAGCATCTGAGAAGTTTTGCTTATCAACTAGTGAAAGCTTCTGAAGAAAGGAAACTATTTCTTTTGGAGTGAGAAAAGCACTTGATGAGACTGATGTGCCTGGCTTTCCGAAGTCATCTTCAATCCACCCTTTTATTACATCCAGTATGCATAGAAGCACACTAGAATCAGTACCTTTCTCAGATAGCAGACTATTTAATATTTGAGTAACCGATCTTTTGCACTCAGAAACAAGCATGACCCTTTCATTAATAAGTTTCAGCACAGATTTCAGATTAGAAATCACTGCTCCAGCATCGGCACCTTGACGAGAAGAAGAGACCGCAGAATCCAAATCTTTCTGGCCCTGAAATGGACAATAAGTGTTGCTATATTTAATTCAATAAAAAGGTGGAAAACATGATACTGAGACATCAGACAATACAGGAAGCAGAAATGTACATTGAAAAGATATAGAAGTATCATGCACATGAAGTATCAATTCATCCGAGACACCCAAATGTTAACTACGAGGACTACACACTAACAGTGAACCAATGCCCACCCTAGTAGACAAAATCCATCAGTGCTGCATGACATTACAAGAGTCCTTTATACATAGAGTGCAGCCCGAACTAGATTAATGTGTCATTGTTCTAAATGAAGCCTCAGTAATCAGTGCCTCACTATAGCAAATGCTATCAAACTTATGTAAAGTTTGCCACACATAAAGTCATGACTACCACTCTACAACACATGTTTGTATTTTCCTAATCTAACTATGATCAAAGATGATAAGTATGCAGAAATTAATACCTTTCTAAGTAAAATCATTTATCAGATCCTAGGCTATGACTTTATTGCGACTACTTATATCACCAGCTTATAAAACCCACTGGCCCTGTTTATCAACTTGACCACTACAACTCTATCCCCCTCCCTGTGCCTAAGCTAAGATGGAAAGGAAAAGAAGAGGGATGTCACAGTTGAAACAAATGATATGTACCAACAAAACAGAAGCCTAACACGAAGGAACATCAAATGAACATAATAAACAGAACAGTCCAGCTATCATATAAGAAATCAACAGCAAAGCAACGAGTATACCAAGAGAACTCCAAAGAAAAATAGAATAGAATAAAGATTCCATCAAACTTCATGAAGCAGAAAAGAGGTAAATGTAATTTCATCCAAAAGATGCAGTAGTTAATGAAGCACAAAAGAGATAAACAATGAGAAACAGATGCATACTTGTCTCACATGAGAACCAGATGATGGTCCCATTTCTCTTGCCAGGCGCTGAAGAATACGAACCAAGATGGTAGGATCAATGAAGTTACTCTGCACCTCTGTCAAGGTTCTAATCACAAGCAGGACAAAACTAACTGAATTAACATTGCTCTCTTCACCAGGTGTTTGAGGAGTTGGAACAGTATTCATGTGCTTTTGTATTAGTTCATCAACCTTCTGATATAGTAGTTTCACATCAGGGGGAGTGGTAGCTGCTTCCAGAGGAAAAGCAACAAAGACCATTTTCAACATGGAGCACAATGACTTTCCAGCATCTAACAGTTTCAACTTGAAACACGGTTCAAGAATCTGGCAAAGAAAAGCCCACAGAACCAAAGTGAGGTACAAGTTTAAGTTGTATCACGCGTTGTAAGAAAAAGAAAAACAGAGCATTCGTTAGATACCTGGGAAATCTGGTTAAGGTTGTTTCTGATGAAGAGATGCGGCTGCTTCTCTAGAACCTTGTTCATCACATCCAACCCCTGAGCCAGGGCAGTGGAAGGGTCCTTGGAAGGAGGCTGAATGCTGCTCAGCAGCTTCTCAAGATAATTGAATTTAACATTGGCAGTTGGCCACACCTCCAAAGCTTGTGAAAGTAGCTCCAGAGCTTGTTTGTACATGGTACTTGCTTCCTTGTCCTTAGGCTCTATGACCAATGCAACCTGTTTCCAAGATCAAGAAAGTTGTAGAACAATAAACCATCACATGAACGTATCATGAAAACCCCTGTTGCAGGGTGCTGGGTGAGGTGCAGAACTACAAACAAGGCTGGGTGATGTATGTCACGCTCAACATCAGTCAACTATTGACTGCTTGTCCAGTTATATAAAAATACTGAAATGTTTGCTTAATTGATTTAAACCCTATAGGCTGAAAAGAAAAGCAAAATTGAACACAATTGATTCAAATATATTAAGTAAATAATATCCAACTGTAAGAGAAGTTAGCATTGGCTTTTTCATCCCATAACTTCCGAGGAAGGACTTTCAAGAGGCATAACATAACAAACAAGGGTACACAAAATGTATGTCAAGCTCAACATCAGTCAACTATTGACTGCTTGTTCAGCTAAACCCCTGTTGCAGGGTGCTGGGTGAGGTGCAGAACTACAACAAGGGTACACATAATGTATGTCAAGCTTAACATCAGTCAACTATTGACTGCTTGTTCAGTTATATAAAAATACTGAAATGTTTGCATAATTGATTTAAACCCTAAAGGCTGAAAAGAAAAGCAAAATTGAACTCAATTGATTCAAATATATTAAGTAAATAATATCCAACTGTAAGAGAAGTTAGCATTGGCTTTTTCATCCCATAACTTCTGAGGAAGGACTTTGAAGAGGCATAACATAACAAATAACTTCAGGATTCAATAAATGAAGTTTTGAATACCAAAAGTTAGTTTTAAAACTAGAGGCATCAAAACAAAGGTTGAAAAAATGACTTACCCTTATAAGGAAATTGATTATCATTTCTTCCATAGCAGCATTTGGCTTGAATTCTTCATCAGGTTGGCTAGCAGATCCTGGGGTCTCAATGTTAGGAATTGATGATGCACCACCAGGTGACATTACACAGAGGGATTGAAGACCAGGTTCAACTTTGACACGTTTCGTTGAATCTTCAGGAAATGTAGACCCATCCACAGAGCGCTTAATATCAGCACTAGAAGGGCCAGGATTAAATTCAGTGATCTGTTTGGTGCCATCACTATCAGCTACCACTTTCATTTCATTTTGTCGTTGTCTTTCCCAGCCAACCACCAAACCAGCAAGTTCAATTGCAAGACGCCTGTTCTCGGCAGTGGTGTTGTAAGGCAATCCAAGGCGACTGAGAGAATTGACCATCTGAGGTACAAATTGAGCTCTGCAGCTATAAAAGAGATCTGAATGGCGCACAATAAGCTGGAAAATGTGAATCAGATTAGGAACTGAGTGGCCTTCCTCAACCAGAATTTTTTTTGTGTACCGTATCCAAATTGGCATACGAATATCTCCAAGAGGCAACCTTCGGGGCAGTGCTGGCATTAGTATATCGAGGGCCTGCTTGACCAGCATTTTATTCTCTGGCTGGCAAGTTCTCAGCAGTGCCACAAAAACCTGGAAACCATGGTACAAAATCAGGATAAACTTAATAAGTAACTACAGAAGGAACAAGAGTTATGTCCATATTAGGGAAGTCTGTATGTACATGCTAGTGCATTATCCTTTTGTCTTTTTGTAAGAATAAAGCACAACAACGCGACAAGATGTCCACTAGTAATGCCAACTACAATGTCTACATTCCAACTCCATAAGAACAGCAGTATATAATAGAAAATATGGCATTATGGCTTGGAATTAGAGTAGTGATGTGGTTTTCACTCTCCACAGTCCACATGCAAAAGGGCTGTTTGTTTGTAAATCACAAATAACAGGAATCTTCCACATGGAAGACACCAAATAATATAAATCTAGAAACAACATTAACATAATGCCAATAGGACAATCAAACATCAATCTAGAAATAGTTGCATTAATGCCAATCAGACGGTAACTGCCAGCAGGACACTAGAAAATATCATGCACTTCCTCTGCCATACCTGTAGTATGATTTTTTCTGGGGCTTGATAGGCCTCCAAGAAGTGACAAACATTTACAAATGCCCACTGTTTACTGGCACTATCTTCACGTTTGAGATGATTCCAACCAAATTTGATCAGTTCTTTCCTATGATGGACAAGGTCATTCTGCAGATACTTGAGCAGCAAAGTGGCAAGCTGCAAAAGTTCTATTCTCAACGGCTCGTCGTATTCAGCAGAAACCTACAAAGGTATGGAATAAATAGATCAATGAAATATGTACTTAAAAGTCTAGTCAAAAGTATTTTAACAAAAAATTATAAACAGAAGTTAGGAGAAAACACTTAATGGCACTGGAAACTCTTGGGTTTCAGAAATGAATACCTCTTCTGGAGGATCAAGAAGTTTGTCAACAATTGTTTTCACAATAGCCTGGTCTACAACTTCCCAACTTTGATCATTTTGGAAGGCATGAGCAAGCATTGGTAGAATAAGCATTTGCATAATAACCACCAAGTGATCATGACCAAGTTGTTTCGATTGGAAAAGACTCAAAAAATGCAAGAGAAGTGCCTTTTTAAAGTTCGGTGGATAACCTTCTGCAACCTGAAAAAAAAAAAAAAAAAAAAAAAGATGATCCTTTTTGACAAACAGTCAACCTAAGTAGAATAACTGAGAAAAAAGAAACGAAAACCCATAAAATACCTCAATGATATAGTACTCTTTCAGAAATGTATAATCAATTCGAGAATGAAACAAGAAGATGGTGAGTATATCAAAGAGAACATTCACTTCTGTTTTCTCGTGGCGTAAATAATTCAAGAAGCATTTGACAAGCCATTTGCTTTCTTTAACCTGCAATTTAAAATCATTAGGGAAAATTGATCAAAAGACAGCAGATCAATTGATCCAGACAAAAAGTAAAGAATCACTTTGGTGAAAATAAAAACAAAATGCTAAGAACAGGCCGACAGTGTGTTAGTTCATATTAGAACAAACTTCTGCAGCATGCAGTCAACAATCCAAATAACGTATAACACCCCGCAAACAGCAAGATATATTACTACAAAACTAAGAGAAAAGGTAAAGGGTTTCTTCCCCTGTTTTGACACCCAACAACAACCAATAAAAGGGACGGCATAAAACTTACCTGCACTAAGTCCAGCTCCTGTTCATTCTGCAAACGAGAGAGTCTTGCATGTGACTTCCAAACAAGAACCAAGGTTTCAAACACATTGCGATTACTCTGTAGCCAGCCAGGTATCAATTTGACTAAAGTTTTAACAAGTGCAAGTCCCCGAAAATAAGCATCTGAAGTTGCACCAGCTTGTGCAGATGGTGGATTCGAACTATCAGGTGGAGGCTTAGCAAGCCTTCGTCACCCAACAAAGCTGGAGGTGGAGTTGATGTCCCCGAAGCCATCCCTACATCATAGTTTGGCAAAAACTCAGGAAAGGCATTTGCAAGTATTTTCTGTGGCGATTTAGCAAGTTCATCTCTCAATGGCTGGCCGGCATCCGAGCGGATTATATACATAAACCTAGGTTGGATGAGCAAAGAGAAGTAAATATATGTATATTATATGTATAGTACAGAACTGAATGATAAAAAGTAAAGAAAAAATTATTCAATACATTGAGCATGTCCACAATTCAGGTATCCCTTGGTCAGTATTGAACATGAATCCATGAGATCCCATGGCCACCAATCATTGAATAAATCAAATTGTTGGCATTCAAACTTGTTTCAAATCCCAAAAAAAGTATGGCCTTTATTTTTTTTTTTGGAATGTTGAATTCTGATCCAAACATTGATTGTCATTGTATATGGTCACTAAGAGATTAAAATTATATATACATATATCTGTGTGTGTGTGTATCTCACATTGGAATATTACTACCTCCTGAAGTACTTTGGTTCACTTAATCGCGCAAGAAAATAATCGATAGCAAGACTTGCATAGCGATTCAAAAACTTTGTAAGTGGAAGACGATACGGACTATTAATCTCGCTGTATACTTGTCCGGGGAGAAGAGCTCCTTCCAATTCAATGGTCAAAGTTACAAGTTCATCAAGGAATTTTGAAGCAGCCATAGGAAGAAGGTGAAAAAGCTCAATGATAGCTGAAATGAACAGAAATTGACACAATATTGTCAGTAATTATGCATACTAGTAAATGAAAAATCAATAAACACAAGTAGACTGAAAGTACTTTACCAGCTGCAATTTTTGGTTCTTCACCGGCCTTCCATGATTTCTGACTTTGTGCAAGTTTTTCAGGTTCTAACCATTTCTTTAGGTGTTCTAGCAACTTGCCACCAAGGGTAACATTAAACCAATTAGACAGAAGCTCTAGAAGCCGGGCCAGACCTTGCAGAAGAGGCATGCTCAGATTCTTTGTATGTGCCAAGTTGACCAAAATAGGCCTAAGGCTGCTCTGAAGAAGCTCTTTTGGCATCCTCTGCTGATTTATAACCTGAACAGCAACATAGTAGAGTACATTTTATTATGAGAAATGTTGTATGAGTACATTAAAAATCCAAAATATTTCCAGTGAAAACCTAAGTAAGGGAAGGGGAACTAAATAGGTCAATGATAATATGAAAATAGTCCTCCATGAAACATTCACACATGACTCAGCTGGCCAAAGGAAAAATGCCAAACCAGATGAGTAACATCACCGAGTCAATGGGCCAAGGCATAACCTAAAATAATACCCAAAACGGGAGGCCAACACTCAAATATGAAATGTATATTAATCATCAATATAAAGTAAGACAACGAAAAATAAAAACTTGATGGATTGACTAATGAAAAAAGAGCTCAACACGACCTGTCGTAAGCCTTCCTTAGCCACAGCAACGATTTCAGGGGTTCGACATGTCAAAGATTTGAAAAACATGGAAATGATCTTTGCACGCAATTCAGCATGATTTTGAGTTTTGAAATCTGCCCATGCCATTGTAGTACAGAGTAACTCAATGCAAGCTGTTCGAAGCTTATTTAGTGACGTGGCCACTTTTGGGTTCATAAACTTCACAACCCATACAGTTTCATCAGCCTCAGCTATTTGCAATGCTTCTTGCAGAAAGTTAACCAAATCCTGAGTAAGCTTGAGAAGAGGTGGCCTCAAGGCCAAGCAGAAGTTTAAAGCAGTAACTGTTCCCACCTATATACACCATCAAATCAAGTCAGAGAAAATTAAAAACTCAAAAATTCAAAATAACTACTAACGAAAATAAACATAGATTACCTGTTGATCTACAGTTTTTGATCGGAGCGGTCGCACCAAAAGAGGCTGAAGCAAAGGTTGATACAAAGGCTCAAGCAACTCAGATACCTCACTACCAGTTCTACTAGCCAAAAGTGCCAAACATGACTGCACATTCTTCCTCACAATAACAGATGCATTGGGATTAAACAACTCTGAAGAAAGGAAATCAACTACTCCTTGAAAACTTTGCCGGCGAGGTTCACTATTTGCTTCGTCAACATTATTAACTACACGAAGAACCTGCGTAAGCACCTGACTGGTCTCTTCTTGCTCCTTGCTAGCATAAGTAGGAAGTCTTTTAAGAACATATACCAAACCGCGAACAATTCTTACTTGGAAAAGGCACAAAGTCTCAACAGTGACCTTCCCAACCAAAGCACCAAGTCCCATAACACCTCCCATCTGTGCTTGCCAGGTTGTTCCATAGCAACAATGCAATAGACGGGGCAGAAGTTGCTCAAAAACAGGGATGCGAACACTTGGAGGTGGAGAGTATACAGGATTTAATGATGGACTAGAGACCATCATTGGAGTACCAGGGCCTCTTGACATCAGCACATCAGCATGCTTCGAGCGAGCAAGAAACAGAAGTGTTTCGCAGAAAACATTTAAAGCGCTAAGTGCAGCTTTAGCGTGGAGTCTGTTTTCATCTGCTAGAACATCAACTAAAGCATCTAAAAATATTAGAGGATCCAACTCTTTGAGGTTTGAAGAAGAACTATTCTTTGACCTGGAACTGGAACCAATATTGACATTTGAAGAAAGCATAGGACCACCAAGTGCAGCAGTGGAAACTGAAGTGCTACTTGAGGATGAGTCAATATGAAACATCATTGCAAAATGGCGGCAGACATTGACAACAAAGTCATCCTTGGGGTCATGGAAGTCAGGATCCACACTGGCAGCAATAACAGTCATCAACAGAATCTTGAAAACAGACTTTTCAGCCAAAAGTTGTGTCTTGTCTTTACGCCTAAGTCAGCCTGCAATTATGCATACATTTGTTACACTATAGTACTGTATTCCTTTTGGGGTTATCTCAAAACATGAATTCATTAGGAAAAATAAAAGCACAGTTAACAATATAAAGGCTATAGCATAGAAATTGGAACAAAATAAAACCCATTCAGTTTCCATAAAGATAAGACCAAGTAATCCAACGTGCGGTCATTTACATGGTGTACAGAAGCAAAGGTATTGTAAACTTATAACAAATCATTGATACCCAAATAGGTATCATAATGCATATTGTTCACTCATGCTTTATGTAAATCAACAAAAAGCAATAAACAATAGAGTTGAATGCAAGCATCTAGGGTTCCTCGAACAATGTTATATCTCACACTGGGTAAATCTTTAACCCTTCTCCCTCTTACTAAGATATTGTTGACTAACGTGTTTTGTAAATCAACGAAAGGCAATAAGAGACTGAGTGTAAACACTACCAGAGCCATATTCAGCACTTCACAAAGTGATAAGATTAAACCAAACCAACCTTTATGTCTGAAGTTTCTGGCCGCTGCCAGGAAGAATCAACTGCAGAAACTAATAATGTTGACAACTGACTAGGTGTGCATCCATCATCAGTAACCTTTTCTGGCAAATTAAGCTGAGATGATAAGCAAACACGAAGAAACTTCAAAGCCTGCTTTCGATAAAATGTATCAATTCCACCATTTTTGTTCATAACAGCTACCACAGCAAGATTAATGCATCGATCCAATGGCACCAAAAATGGGGTTGCAGGCTCAAATGTAAGAATCACACGGAGTCCATGCTCTGGATTCTCCTTGCACTCGAGGGCAAGAGGCTCTTTGAGAAAACGCCTATTACGACCACCCAACTTCCCCAGGAGTTGCAACGCTTTCGCTCCCCAAGGATAGGGGGCAGGCCTCAAGTGAGACCATAGGGCTAAAATCACCTCAGACATAACATTAGCCATGCTAGGTTCCAAGAAATCAGGATTTAAACTGTCTACCCAAAACTCAAGTGTTCTTAAACCTAAGCCCACAAGATCATCACTTCCTTTAAGACATAAAACAAGAGGCTTCATAAGACGGGGAAGGTGCGGTAACAACGAGCTCAAGCGTGCAGGCAAGGTTAAGCACAATTCCAGCAAAAGATCCTTCATATCTTCCCCAGCTGGACCCTCAAGCATCATCAACAGCATATTAAGACAAGGTTGTAACATAGGAATCAAATCCCTTAGAAGAAGCTCAAATTTGCATACTGCAAGCGCTCGAAAGGTGGTGCGGAGAAGTTGCATGTAACCAAGAGGCTTTTCAACTTCAGTAGCATTTTTCATGCAGACTTCCATTATAATAGGCACGTGAGGTTGCAAAATACGTTCAAACTCTTGAGGCGCTTTTGAAACTGCACTGAAAATGAAGCGAAAGAGATGCAAGACCAGTTTTGCTGCAGGTGTATCTGGATACTTTAAGACATCAAGTTTACTGTTCACAAGATAAGTAACCAAAACATCTGCAAAAGGCTTGTATACTTTAGGGGCTTGCAAAAGCGTAGAGAATATGTGAACCAATTGAGTGTTGTTAATCATGGACTCAAAAAGCTCGGGCATACACAGCGAGAACATGTCCATTAAATCTCTAGGTTCCATGATAGCTAGAATCTGGGAAAAGAGTTGCATCATTTCCCTCTCTTCATCCTTCTCCTTGAAGAGCGCTAAGCAATGCACCCCACTCTTCAAAACACCAGAAGCCTTCCGGACCTATGCAATGCCAAAGTCAGACAAAGGGAATCAAACCAAAAACCAAATTCAACATCTCAAGAGTTGTATTACCTCATCTTCTCGCATTCCTTTAAATGCTTGTGGTGCCGGTAAACTGGATGAAGGGGAAACAAGCACCTGTAGGTGCGTTCCATGCGTAGAAGGAGAAACCTTAAACCATCAGAAATGTCACATAAGATAATAAATGTCAATTAAATTCATGACAAACTATTTAACCATAATATTAGTACCTGTGAGCGAGGTAAATGCGCATGTGTGATACTCCATATGATGGTCTTCATTCCTGACAAGATCACACATTTCTTATAAGTATCATTATGATACATAACTAAAGATATAGTAAAGGGAAATGAGAATGTGGATCAATTACCCATGACTAATGTCTTTATCAGATGCTTACAGTCATTGACCTCCTTGGAATGTTCCACAGTGACCTGCACATTCAATACTGCCTGCAACCAAATTATTGACACCGTTAAAAATTTAAACATATGCCAAAGTAAGAAACTGCTGCAGTTTACAAAAAGAGGATATGATCAAGCAATTAAAAAATGAATAGATAGAAAAGCAACAAAAACTTGAAGCACGTATATCAACTTTCAAGCTATTTAATGAAGACAACATACTCTATTGTCTTCCAAACCAAAAGTAATAGCCATGTAAAGTTCATATTAAAGACATCACTGAAGGATTTTACATTCCATGATCAACAGAACAATTAAGACCATTGACTGACTGATTCCTCAATGATAAA
Organism: Rosa lucieae; assembly: GCA_024704745.1. Classification (NCBI taxonomy): domain Eukaryota; kingdom Viridiplantae; phylum Streptophyta; class Magnoliopsida; order Rosales; family Rosaceae; genus Rosa; species Rosa lucieae. The sequence continues at coordinate 10,150,109 of CM045493.1, forward strand.
CCATACTAAACACCATCTTTTCAATCTTATGGAAGTGTAATGTACGCAAGAATCTGGAATGGTACTGCAAAGGAAAAGAACTAAAGCAAACTTTTGAAGACCCAATATGTACTTCAAACTGTGACTCCGCTTAACCATAAGAAAGATCCAGATGTTCAAACTAGAAAAACACAATAAAAATCTGACATCACAACAGTAAAATTGAATAAATCCTGAAACCAGACATATAATTACATGCAAATCAACCTCCCCAATTTCCTGGACTCAAACAGCATATAAACAGCCGGTCAGCCAAAATCATTAAATCACCATTTACTTAGATACTATAAACAAAAGCGAACTATTTTTGGAGCTTTACCACTATGCAGTGAATGATAGAATACTGTTTACCAACAAAAATATCACACAAAAGAACCTTTAACATAAAAAAATGAAAGAAAAAAATAGAAAAGAGTGGGGAAGTGCCACACAACATTAAAAAAAGCAACTGGAAACCATAAGACCGTCTTGCACAAAATAATAATAATAAATAAATTTGTCCAAACACCAACCTGCACAGGGAGCTCAAGCTTGGACCTTAGAGTAGCACGATCCTTTCCCTCCTCAGCCTCCTCCAACAGCTATGAGAAATTATACAGACATGTCAGTGTTCATAAATAAAATTAAAATAAACAAATAAAAACAATCATGACGTGTAGCATTTGGATAAGAAAATGCAAATAACCTCACAATTCAATAGCCTCATAATGACACTCAATTAATTTCCAACCCGCTATAGACTCTTTCAATAAATTGTGGAAAAAAAAATTCCACCATGAGCTCCAAACAATATGAGATGCCACACAAAAATTGGCAAACAAACTATACTCAAACACTGTGTGTGTGTGTGTGTGTTGGTTCACATCAAACAGATAATATCACCTCTGTGAACCTAACTGGACAACAATCAAAGACTACCTGAGGAATAGTACGCTTGAAAGTACTGAATTTCCCAACAAAAGCATCCAATATACGCCCCTACAAAGAAACAAATTATTTTTATTAGCTAGAGAAAAAGAGAATTGATGAACTATAACAGTTCAGATTATAGCAAAAGCTTTAGACTGTAACTCAGACCAATAGAATCCGTGCTTCGTCCATAGATGGCTGGTCAACACCTTTCTCAAATATTGGTTCCACCTACGTCCAAAAAAATATACAGGAAATGAATACTAAATGAATACAAAAACTAGTAAAGTCTCTTGAAGAATACGAGTTTGTATATGCACCAGATTCAGCATTAAGCGAGCACAAGTAGTATGAATGCTCAAGGACAATGAAGCATCATGCATGTTGCTCGAGAACAAGTATATGATCCGCGATAACTGCAGCACAATTGCGCAAGTTTGTTAGTGTAGGATGGGAGAATCACTGATGAGAAAACAGAAAAATATCAATTATTTTTTCAGTTGAAGGGGCAAACACACAAAAAAGAAACTACAAATTGCACGTCTAGCAACCCCAGCACTATGTGAGAGTGTGTGTGAGAGAGAGAGAGAGAGAGAGCCCAGCCCATAAAGATTATTATCAGTTATTTAAGCAACCAATTAACCATGAAATTTGAATACTGGAAAAAAAAAAGTGCCAAATTAGGCACTGCACAATAAAAAGAGAACCAAATCCTGCTGAGCAAAATGCTTGAATTGCAGTACAGACAATGACGCTAAAAACAGACTGATTTTGAATTAGACACCAGATAGAATACCTGTGACAAGGAAAGGTCCGCTCGAACATGATGAACAATCTCTGCAAGTAGACTATATGCCAAAGGCCTCAATGTCTCAAAGCAGGCTCGACCAGTTCCGACCAGAACCCTGAAAAGATCAGTAATAAAAAGAGTTTCATAAATTAATCAGACCAGATATTAGCTATAATAACATTCTTACTTCCGTTCAAAATTAAGCATCAGATGGAATAATATTCTTACATATCAGACATAATAGCTAGTTAAAATGTGGGATGAACAGTACAATGGCTCAATGTGACATGCAGTTATCACAAAAATCAAAGATGTAATAATCCTGAGCAAACTACAAGCAAATACAAGTCGGTGGCCCATTTTATGTTTACTGTGTGGTTATATGTGCCATCCGATCAATATCACATATATAAATTTCAAGAGAACCTGTTCCAGAAAGTGTATCCAAAACAAGCCGTGACTATAAAATAATTCATCACAAATGCTTATCACAGAACACCAGAGTGAACAAATAAATAACAATGATCGGTGGTTGCATTACCTTATGTATGAACATTTTCACCATTCTCATTACTAATACATTCAACAACTTTTTAACTTTCTTATATCTTAGCATGAAATCCACAAGACCACATTCGAAAAAGTTTAAAGATTATTCTAAACTCATGGCGACCAACATGAACTAGGTGGGCATAAACGGTACCATAAAATCAAAAGAGAACTTATATGCAAGTCATTGGTCAAATGCTCTTTCACATTCTTCTGTGTTTTTTTTTTTTTTGGTACAAACATTCTTCTGTGTTTTGGCAGCCATATATGTATGCACAGCACATAGTGCCTAAAATTTCTAACAGGAGATATGACAGAGGAAATAAACCCTTCCTAGTCCCAAAAACATGTTTAAAGGCTACTAACAAGAATATATTTCCTCATTATATAAGGATGACATCAATCCATGATTTGCCCCAGTAAAAGTCATAATAAGATTGAATCAACAGTATCACCTTTCTTCCAATAGTGTGTCAATCAGAGGAAATAAGCCCCTCTTGAAATCTGTTCCAAGAACATGTTTTAGAGCTACTAACAATTCCTGCAATCAACAAAAGATCTATGTTGCAGACTTACGCTCAGAAAAGAAGAAAAGGACTAGTAGAGAAAATGAGTCGAGATACAAAAAAAATTTACCTTTCTAATTGATACAGAGTCTGAACATGTAACTAGCAAATTGACTATGCTTTTACATATGCTTTCTTCATGCTGCCTAATATAATCAGCAAAGCTCTTCAACAGGTATGTCAGAAACGAAACAGTCTGCAGTAACAGGAAACAAACTAGTAAAGAACTAAGAAAGAAAACAATGAGGTAACAAAAAGAATAGGTGTGTGCGGAACTGCAGATGAATCAACAATACCACACTCAGAGAACATTTAATAGATACATAAACGGATAAATAACAGCTGCTTACCTTCACCTGTGCACCCTTCAACTCAGTGAAATGAGTCTTCAAGTGCGGAGGAACAGATTCGGGACCACGGACAGATATAGCAGCAACCATCTTAGGCAACAGATTAGGAATATTGGTCTGGACAAGTCGACTATACAACTGAAACAAAAACATGACCACCAGGGGACTCTCGGTAATTATCTTGAAGGAACAGGTACTGGGGTTAAGCTTCCCGCCCGCAGTATAAGAACTACTACCACCACTTAATGACTGATCCAAAGAAGTATCCATAGACTTAATATCTTCCCCAACCACAGGCGCCGCACCTTTCTCTTCTTTGACAAAGAAGAAATGATTAACAGTTGCCTCAAAATTGCTGTAGATTTTGCAGACAAAGTCCAAAAATGGCTGAACTTCATTTTCCAGGGTGGGCCTGAAGTTCCTGAGGAGGTCAAAGATTATACGAATACATATCAATCCATTCTCCTCATTGTCAGTGGTTAGTACTTGCATTGCAACTTTCAGGAGGTCCTGGACGAAAGGACGGAGCACTTCAGTGTGAGGGAGACGATTAAGAACCTCCACCACTATATTCCGGAGCTTGTGTTCCGGATTGTCAGTCATCTGTGGCGTTGTAATTTGCAGAAGAATCACCGAGAACGCCCGGAAGTAGCATTTTAGAAAATTCAAGTACTCCGCAGTGTGCGCAATCTCTAGGCTGTCCCGAACCTCCATTGCCATCTGCAGCCTCATCTGAATTGCTGTTTCTCAAACAAGAAACAACAATCATATCAGCGACTCAGCAATTTATCCAAGAATTTAGTTCAAAATTTATAGCTCCGCTCCATAAAATTAAACCGAAATCTGCTCCTGTATGCTTAGAAATCGAAAGAAACAGAGAAAGAGAAAGAGAGCTTACGGAGGTCGGGCTCGACGAGACGCCGAGAGTGTTGATTGAAGTCCTGAACGGGACTCATGGTTAGTACAACAACCAGGAAAACCTAGCTTTTCCGGAAAACGCTCCAAAATCGAATTCTCTGATTTCAGAGTCGAAATGCTTCTGTAAATTCCCTTCTTCTTCCCTTCTACCTCAAGCAGCAGTACAAGCAACCGGAGTTGCCACTGCTCATGAGGCCACGGCTGAAACGGAAGGGATCATATGGTTTGTGAAAAGACGAACCACAGGCGAAGAAATTAGGGTTTTGGGGACGAGTTAGGTTATATTTACGGTCACTCTCAGGTACCTGAGGACTCGAAGAATTGGGGGGAATTGAGGTCTTTGTTATTCTACTTCTACTGATCAAAACGAGTCTGGGGACGAAGGCCCTTTTATAGTCGCGAATGGCGAACCGGCCCAAAGACTGGACCGGATTTATGGGCTTTAGGGTCCGATTGAAACTCTATTTGCACTCCACTCCTTGCTCATCGGTCATCACACACACCCATGCACGAGTTTAATCAGTTGCTCTCAAAAGTCTCTTACTAACATAGTGGGAAGCTGTGTTTTTGGTAATTATGTTTCGTTGTAATCAAGTTATCTTTTCAGTATGTCACCGCTATGTCAGAGCAAATGGAGTAGCCAATAATGCACTATTTGATAATTGGTAATTGTTTGAATACATGTATTTTATAGAGACTCCTAATATCATTTCGGGACGTACTCTAAATGCTTATTGTAATCAAGGGTTAAGGCTCAATGTCTCCCTCTTGTACTCGACAATTTCATTAATAGAGGATTAAGGACAGCCGCACCAACCCTTTATTCAAAAAAAAAAAAAAAAAAGTCTCTACTTACTAATATTTACGCCACTCCCCTTCAAAAAAAAATAAAAAAATATTTACACCACCACTGGCCCTCGTAAATGCTTAAATGTATCTCAACCACATGTATTAAAAGGCTGAAATTATAACAATTTAAAACTGTTTTACCCGTTACATTCATTTGTCATTCACAGTCTCTTAAAAATTATCATTTAGGTGAGCAGGCCTCACTATTATTGTGATAAATTAAGATGTTCATGCACTGTGTAATTGACTATGTTCAAAAGTAATCTAGGTAATGGTAGTAAATTTCAATTTAATAATTTACCCATTATAATTTTTCCATTATTTTGTTTTAGACAATTTAAGATTTGGACAAAATGAGATTTGTAGTCGTTAAATTCTTTATAAACGACTTTGATCGGACTCATTACTTAAAATAAGTTGTTACAAATTTCGACGAATTAAATGATAACTTACTTTTACACACTACATGCATGCTTCCGTAAGTTTCGTTCTTGGTAATAGTTTTTTTTCCCCCTCATGATATGGCTAGTCCGTTTAATGTCAAAATAAATAGAGAAAATACTTTAAAAGCACACTATATAGATACCTTTCTACTATGAGGTTAAAACATTTTACCCTGTTCTTTTACTCTTTCATAATATATTGTCACACAAAAAAAAAAGGGGGATAGCTTGGAATCTTAGCTCTCGAAGTTGGTTTTATCATCTTGTCTTCTCTAATTGAATTTCAAACCCCTTTATCGAGTTTTGATCCCAGTGCAAACAGAAACTGTTTGATCCTTGAATGCAATTTCATGCGGTCGTTTCATCAAAAGAATTCATTCAAAGCAAAACTGTATTAATTCGAGGTTTTTATGAAAAGAGGTCACCAGAAGACGATCAATTTTATGCTCAAATCCTAAAGTTTGTTGGACTTATAATAGTTATTTCCATTCTGTTTGATCCCAGTGCAAACAGAAACTGTTTGATCCTTGAATGCAATTTCATGCATGCGGTCGTTTCATCAAAAGAATTCATTCAAAGCAAAACTGTATTAATTCGAGGTTTTTATGAAAAGAGGTCACCAGAAGACAATCAATTTTTATGCTCAAATCCTAAAGTTTTTTGGACTTATAATAGTAATCTTTTCGGACAGTTGGAGTTCATGCAAGAGAGAGTACAAAAATTGTAGTTTATAGCACCTTAAATGCAATTAATTAATTAACACAAAAGCCAGGCCAGATCGATCCTAGTGTTTTTGACAATATGAATTTATTTGCTCCCTGAATTGCCAATATATCACCACTCTAAAACCAAATCATTAACCCAACGACATACAGAGAACCATGATATCCCTGAATATTGAAATCTATAATAAGAAACAACATGTAATATAAATATAGAAACAAAATGATTAGTAGATGGATACAAATTGTTTCAATTAATACCAAATTAAATTACGAGGTTCGAAAATTATGTTATATCGGTGATTCTAGATGGTAATCAAACACGAAACCATTACAATCACCGAGGTTGTTGTTCATTGGAAATTATGAGAATTATCAAATTAGATGAAGCAAGTAGCTAGCATTCTTTACGAGCTAGCAAAAACATCGAGTAGAGAATAGACTGAAAGAAGAAAAGTAGTTGTTTTGAAATTACACAACCGATTCAAGATTAACTATTATAACTGTAGATAAAATGCATCACTAATAACGGTTTCTTTTTTCCAAACCTCGTTGGTATTGAAGAAAAAAAAAAAGCAATCTAATTATAATTGCTGTTAAAATTCAGTTTACCTTGAATCAATGGCCGAAAGTGAGATTATTGGAGTGAACAAGACATGAAACTTTGATGATCGATGAGGGATGGAACCATAATATATATATGAGAATGAGAGTGATAAGCGCCTAGATAGAGAGGTTGAGAGAAAGAGACAGAGAATCATGGAAAAACAAAACAACAAAAGACATTTAAGACTTTAAGTTGTTACCCATTTTAAAATAAAGTACTGTAATAAAAGGACGAGAACATGATTTTGAACTCAGAAATACCAGCTTGTGGAGGGTTGTAGTGAACCCAGCGTCTTGACCTTTTTTTGGGCTTATCCCTGAGAACGCTTTTTGTTTTTTGTGGTTCCTAAACTGCCAGTATTATTTCGCTTTCTTATAATTAGAAGAATTAAAATAATCAATATTACAAGAGCTCGCTTTCTTTATCATATTAAAAAATATATATATTAGAATTGTAATATATATTCGAATATATATAGTAAAAAATATATATATTACGAATATCTCTTAATTTACTTATAAGTTCGAATGCTTTTAAATTGTTCGTAATATGATTAATGCTAAAATTTATATCATACATGAGAATACACATTCTAGCATTTTCTAAAGAAAATCTAAAGCGTACATAAAGACATTTGGAAAGATTATGCATGCATTTAGATGTGTAGTCGTATGCTACCTTAACATGCATGTACTCAATGTTATTGATACTCCATAATTTGTCGCATCAAACTTTAACCTTTTATTTTTCCTTTTCCTAGTGCTGACAAGAGAACTACGACAGTTGCCAAATATTCAATGTCCTAATATTTGAGAAATTTGAGTCATTATCAATGCTCTAGCAGGTCTTTACTCTTCTTCATAGATTTTTGGAAGAAGCGAAGTTATTCCGAATAATTAACTCGTTGGAGAACACAATTTTAATTCACTAGCATTATAGAATAGGTGGGTTATCCATTTGTCAAATCCAAATTATTTCTTTAAAATCTCTGTAATCAAATTGAGACGTCCCAAGTATTTCGATCAACATTTTAGACCAGAACAAGATTGTCATTAGATAATTACTAAGAAAAATGTTGGTTAAAATTTGTGTGAATATAAACTATATCCACTTAAAATGATGCAGGGTCCTAATCAAGGTTGATAGCGCCTTTCACAGATATAGCGCAGTAACAAAATGATCAAGACGGTCCAACCAACCCCTTGTCAACTTCACTTAACAAAATTCCAGTGAAGTGGACGCAAAGATAACAAAGCCCCATGATGATCATTTTCTTTTAACTTCCTCCAAGTAATCCAAAATCAAACCACCCTCCATTTGTAACGACCTCCTTATAGCTCCACTGGCTTGGAACATTGTTGTATTAAAGGACCTTCAACATTCATTTCATGACCGTACTGCTAGCATTGCTTTCTATCCTCTATCATCTGTGAACTCGGGTTAGTGAGGTGGTAGCGGAAGCTCGATCTGTGCTGTATAAGCAATCATGAACGCCGAAGAGGGCAAGCTGGTGGTCCGGGGGCGTGCCGAGATTGACACTAGGGCGCCTTTCAGGTCTGTTAAGGAAGCAGTGATGTTGTTTGGAGAAAGAGTTTTAGTTGGGGAGATCTATGGCAACAAGCTCAAAGAGGTGAATGTAGTCTCTCTCTCTCTCTCTCTCTCTCTCTCTCCCATGTAAGTGTACGTAAAATTCAGGCTCGCATTGAATATTTAAAGCCTTGACTAGATATTACGTCTACATATGAAAAAGCCTTCACGCATAAGAGTTAGATGGTCCTAATCAAGCTAGCTGGATTACCTCTTACTGAAATTTTCCACCCACCATTGTCCTTTAGTTTTGGATTGCATTCTCAAATTGTAGCTATCTTAATTGTTGCCTGTTAGAGTTAGATGATCTCTACGCATTACTATTGTTGCGTGTAATGCATGCGCTCTTAAACACACATAAACAAGTGAACAATATATTGGGTGACATAGATTATGTGTGGTCTGATAATGGACCTATATATGGTTCAAGACGATCACATTCCATGCACATATGCACATATATTGAGCATTTAGAACTTGACAATACAACATATAAAATCTTAGGGCCTTCCACATTATCAAGACTGATGTTGAATTGAATGTTACGACTTAAACAAGAGCACAGCATTTTCTCGTTTTAATTCAATAGACAACTCTTCCTCACATTCTAGTACACGATTCCTCTCTGTTAGATTGGAGCTGCAGGAGCAAATGAGAATGGACGCACTCAATCCCAAGCTGAAATCTTAACAGCTGAGCTTGAAGAAACAAAGCAAAATCTGGAGAAAGCCAGAGAAGAAAACAAGGCAATGGCATACTGCATAAAGTCCCTCAGAGATGATCTTGACCATGCAAGGAAAGAGCTGTATAACCACTTGAAAGCAAGAGAGCAGTTTCAAAAGCAGTCAGTTGATCATCAGGATCCCGAGATCGAAGACGTTAAATTCATCGAAAATGCAACGGATCAGTTTGAAACTAAGAGGGAATTGAACCAAAATGAAGAGGAGTTTCAGAAGAAAAGATATGTGAAATTTGCAAGTCCTCCTTCACTTGCTCAAGTCATTGTTAACAAAGAGGAAATGCAAGGAGAGGGGCTGAGGGACCCATCTTCTGTTAAGAAGATGAACAAGAAGAAGCCTCTAATAGGGTGGCTTTTCAACAAAAACAAGGCCCTTCAAGGAGGGTCTCCAAGATCAGGATGATGCTCTCAGCAGATTAAGCAAAATATGAAGTAAATGTATTCTCTTTCTTTTTTTCTTTTTTTCTTTTTTGTCTTCAAGATGTACTATAACGTTTGTCCTCGGTCATGAGCAATATCACTACCACTTTTTGTGTCATATATATGAGGAGAAAATAGGGAGGACTTGAAAGAAATCAAAGGCTTGCTGCCTTGCCTTTGATGGCATTTTGAATTTATGATTGAATATTCAGATAAATAGCAATCAATATATATTTCTCACCATATATGGTTGCCGACTAATGCATGAACTGCCATGTTTTGTATTTTTCCCATATTATTTGTTTGAAGTTCATGGCACATATCTAGCTTATCACCAGATTGCGATCCTTTGTCCTGCCTAATATTGTAGCACCTAATTAACTTGATAGGGCCGGTCCTGAGATTCTAATGGCCTGAGGCAAAGAATTAAAATGAGTCATCAAAAGCTATGCTATGTTAATATTTCTTATACATCAACTATTTTTACCGCTCTAAAGACTCATGTTATCACTTTGAGGACTAATATTACTATTTTGAGGATTCATATGGTAAACTAAGAAAATTTACCACTTTAAGGACTCATGTTACTACTTTGAGGACTAATATTAATATTTTGAGGACTCATGTGGTAACTAAGAAAATTTACCACTTTAAGGACTCGTGTTACTACTTTGAGGACTAATATTACTATTTTGATGACTCATTTTACCACTTTTAAGGCAATTATCTGCATGTCATACGTTAACACATTGTATAATTTTCCCCTATATATATGTATATATATTTTTTTTGCGCCAAATAACAGTATAAAATCATGTATTTTGAATAAAAGTAAATATGAAATTAATAACAATACAAAAGTATTTGAATATTTATTCCTTACATAAAATTCTGAATTACAAAACTAGTTAAACATAAATTTTTTTTTTTTTATGGCTGGAACCAGTGGGAGGCTAGGCCATCACGTCTTTAAATTTACAAAGCATCACTGAAACCTTGCTTTTCTCACATTTTTAACAATAAAGAATTGATCTTGTTTGATGTGAGAAATTTTCTATGCATTCACAATCAATATATAGGGTTTAATTTGGATTAGATTTCCATGTGGAGAAGGAAAATGAATAGTTATTCATATGGAAAAAGGAAAGGAAAAGTTTATATGGAAAAGGAAAAGGAAAAAAAAAAAAAAAAAAGGGGGTTTGGGCCACTGGTTCAAGAAAAAAAGGTTAAAAAACTACTTAAGTCTCTGGCTTAATTGATTGAAAAAATATATTGATTGAAACAATATATGGAAAAAGGAAAGGAAAAGTTTATTCTGGGAAGATGCAGCATGTCCTCATTTCCGTTAGAGTAACGCGCACTTCCAGTTTATTTGAGCAAACAATGATATATATTATCTATAACTTATATACAGAAACTTCGGAGGCCCCCGGGAGCCGGTGGCCTGAGTGGGCCTCACTTAAGTCTCTTAATGGCTTAATTGATTGAAGAAATTTAAAGAAGTGAGTCAGGTGTGATTCGAATCTTGGTGAAGAAAGATGCGGCATGTCCTCCTTTCCGTTAGAGCAACGCGCAACTTCCAGTTTATTTGAGCAAGCAATGATATATATTATCTATAAGACTATAACTTATATACAGAAACTCCAGAGGCCCCCGGGAGCCAGTGGCCTGAGCTGCCTCAGGCGGCAGCCCTCAGAACTGGCCCTGTAATTTGATTTCATCTTTAATCATTTTCTTCTTACTTATCATAAAAAATACATTATATGTTGAATGAAAACGATTGTCTATACATTTTTTCTCTCTTCTATAAATGAATCCATCAAACTAATTCATAATATAAACTAACAAACGGATTATCTTAAATCTAAGTACGTACTTACAGTCAGCCCAACAACTCCCTCAATCCATGGATACGAATTAACCTAGCCAAAAAAAAACACAGACCGACAGCAAATCCAACATGTAAGCATGGTGGTGGAGAGCAGAGAGACTTGACCCCCACGTACCTCACTTAAATTGCTCCATCCCCTCACATACCTCTTTGTTTATTCTGTTTCATCTCCTCCACAACCAGAGATTTGTGGAAGAATGCAACTGGGGACGTACTGGTATATTTGATCACAGGTACCAAACTAACACATAGGGTCATAGGGATTCATTTCCTTAATTCAATCTCTTTTTCTGGCTGGTAAGTCGGTGGAATTGAATAGAGGAAGTTGAATTGACACCACGCATATATAAAAGTAGTAGTTTTATGCAGCCATGCACATGCAGCCATGTGATGCATAACAGCGATGAAGACAAAACTTTCATAGCAGTAACATGCCTCCACATATCCATGGCTAGCTAGCTCCTCTACTTTTCAGCTCTATATATGACCACTGGCGTGGCTTGGCTTATAATGTGAAAATTGTAGTAATATTGAAAAATTTTATTTCTGAAAAAGAAGAATTTTTCGACGAAGTAATTTATATATGGGTGCGGTTATTGTCACCCTATCATTTTCTTTGTTATATTTTTTTTTATTGAAAGATAATTTTATTGACTAAAAGGATTACATCCAAATATGGGGACTTATGCTCAACAGAACACCCCAAGCAAAACAACTAGTTTTCAGCAATTAAGTCATAAAACCATAAAGGTACCGAGCCATAAAACAACTAGTATCATTTTCTTTGTTTACCATACTTGCTCATTACACTCTACATTTTAATTTCAATTATTAAATTTACTTATGTAACCCATTTTCCTTTCCAACAATATCCTTATATGACATATCTAATTAAAAAATAAATATTTTTAACTAAAATATCTCATTTAATTTATACTCATAAAAATATTAAAATTTCATAATAAAATCATAATCTGATTTACTCTCATTTTTTTTCATTTTTTCTTTCAATTTCAACGTTCTCTATTTCAATCAATGTCAAAAGATTAATAAATTTACAACTATGATCAATGAAGAAGAGATTTTTTTTTTCTTTGTGTTTTAAGTTTTTGGTGTTCACAAAGAATATTGCAAAGATTTTGATGAAGTTAAAATAATGGGTTTGTGAATTGAACAACGAATTAACAATGAAGAAGCAACAAAAAACAAAAAGACAAAAAGATAGTAATAAATTCAAATTTGGATGGAGAAGATAAAGATTAATGTTATCCAATGAGAAATTAATCTTTGTATTTAATTAATTACTTATATATTTATTTGTCTTACATATTTGGATTTTAAAAAATTAGTGTACTTATCAGTCATTTTACACTTGGGTAATATAGTCTTTCAATAATTCAAATGTTTGTAGAGTGAACTAAGAAAAATGGTAGGGTGGCAATAGCTAGTCACACCCTTTATATATATATATACTTAAAAAGAAAAATGCACCTTCTAACATTTTCCATATCTCTAGTATATGAATCAGCTAGCTGCTTCAACCTAAGAGCTAGCCAATCGATCACTGAGCTAAAAGAGATGAATTTTGCTCAGCCAGGCCCCAAGCCTCACTCTCCCATTACTAAAGTCTAAAACCAACCAACCAACAAGCAAGCAATTCTTATACAAATGAATCCGAGTTGTCGTTCCATGCAATTAGATTCTCATATAAATAGACGCTCTGCCCTCTCTGTCTCTCATTCTCTCATACGCTTCAACGACCACAACTGAATAAGTCTCACAAGAAATGCAGAAACCCATAGGAAGCCCCAAGATGAGAACCACCCATCTATGCATTCCAAGGCTGATGAAAACCAGCAAGTACTCCAACAAAACCTCTAAACCCCTGGTATCTCCCATGACCCTGCTCGAGCGGTTTCGCGAGGCGGTTTTGCGATTGATCATGTTATCTGCAGTGTCCAACAAGTCCACAGCGAACCAAAATCGATCCACAGATTATGTGCAGCAATGTACATACTGCCCTTATGACCCTCACCACAGCGAGGCGGTTGCCGACTGCATCGAGTTCATCAAGAAGAAGGCTTCTCCCGAGGACGAGGACCACAACCGGGGATCGTCAGCTAGTAGTGCTAGTAGTTCCAATATTGATGCCGCGGCGGATCTAGAGGTCATCATACCAGTGCTAGTTAATTATGTGACATATGTTAACGAGAGTCAGTAATTGTGAATCTGTGAGAGTATTATTTAGTTATAATATGTCATTTATATTCTACCCTAGCCTTTTTTCTCTTTAGTTTTCTATAGAAGGGTTTGTTGAAATTGTTAGGAGTGAATTGTAAATTGATATGCATTTCCAGGGAATTTCATGATCATAGTTCGTCTTATTCTTTCCCTTTTTGAACATTCTTATTCACGTACGTTTTCTGTTTAGTTATGAATGGATATGATAATCTGATAAGTTGCATAAAGTCGAGGTTTCATATATTGTTGAGAGAAATTTAATTCAAGCACATATTTCCGAAAGTATAGATGATCGACGCAAGAGTTAATCATAACAGATTGACATAAAAATTTGATGTTGTGGCGTTTGCCATTGGTACCTGCTTACCATTATAGTTAACAAGATGCTGTCTCGAGCAAAAAAAAAAAAAAAAAAACAGAAAAAAAGAGAGAGTGAGATACACAATTCCTACCATACATTGGTAGGAGAAAATCTTCATATGGTATCTGAATTATCACGAAATACACTTTTTGATACCTAAAATTTTCAGGGAGTCTGGTCGTAATTGTATTATCCATCTGTTAGACCATCTCCAATGGAGTGGTCATTTGCCACATAAAATTCACAACAATAACAAATGAAAGAGGAATTCACTCCAGCAGATATGTCAAATCCACATAGGATTTGACATTCCAAATCTTACTATCACAATTGGCAGATCCAAACTCTTTGTCTTTTCTTTTTTTATTCTTTCTCTCTCCTTCTCCCTCATTCTTTCTCTTCTCTCTCTCTTTATTCGTAGTTTTGTACCCAGAACCAGACAGAAAAAAAAATATCCAGTGTGATCTGCAAGGCGGCTGCTAAGTTTAGCCTTCAAATGCAATAAGCTCTTTGTTCTTAGAAAACCCATGCCAAATCAAATTTCCCCAAATCTCAGTAAACTTCTTAACTTGTACAATACATTCAAGTTTCAAAAACCCAGTTCTTTAACCCAATTGCTTAATCCAAAGCAAATACAATTGGATCCAATACAATCACCAATTAGAACAACTATCTTAGAACACCCAGATTCATCATTCACATCCTAGCAGGAAAAAAGCAATCAATCTCAATGAGTATGAGAATAGTTCATCCTAGCAGAACTTTGTTCATGGTTGTGCATATATGGATCAAAAGGGCAAGATAGAGATTTAAACATAAGAGCAGAAAAAGGAGGAGACAAAGAAGAGAACCAGAAGGAGAAGAAGATAGAGGAAGATAACGAAATGATGAAAGAGAAGGGAAGAAAGTAGAAACAGAATGGGATGTGCCGATCTGGGGATGAGGATAGAGAAAGAGAACAAGAAGAGAAGAAAGAGAAACAGTTCTCTTGATTTTTCTTATATAAAATACTATGAAAAATAATAAAATAATGAGCTAAATACTGATTACTACTCTGTAGTTTGGGTCCAAAATCAATTTACTCCTTGAACTTATAATTTCATCAAAAACACCACTGCACTTTCAATTTTGATCTAATAGGTCCAATCAGTTAGTTTTCCGTTAATTGAGTCCGTTAGCTTGCTGACGTGGCTCATATGGGGCCTATATTTTATGATGTGGTGTTGAGGTAGTATGCATAGTTAGTTTAGGAGTGAGTTCCACTATTAGAAATCTATCAAATAAAGAGTTTTTAAACAAATAACCCAGTTATAATTGGAACCCACAACAAAAGATTAACGAATTGGACCTATTAGATTAAAATTGAAAGAACATGGGTGCTTTTGATGAACTTAGAAGTCCAGGGACTGAATTGATTTTGGACCTAAATCACAGGGTAGTAACCAATATTTAGCCCTAAAATAGTATCTAAATTTGATATATCTATTGGAGTAAAAATTTGTCAAAATGACATTTAACACGTCAGCCTTCAAATTTGAATTTGACACAAGCATTTTGACATTATCATTGGAGATGCTCTCATCTCCAACAGATATGTTAAAAATTTTGGGTCAAATTTGAATTTGACAGATGATGTAGCATTTGACAATTTTACTATATTTACACCTTAAAATAAATGTATTTTTTATTAACTTTATGAATATTTTATTAATCACAAAATGCACCATCTCCATCTCCTTTTATTTCTCTTCTTCTCATCCTCCTTTTTCTGCTCCTGATCTCTATCTTTCTCATCCTTCATGATCTCTATCCAATGCCCATGACTCATTCTTCTGCTCAAATCCAGCTGCATAAGCTCAATACAATCACATAGACATCTAAATCTATGAAATCTGGCCCTTGAATTCTAAGATAGAGCAACAACCCCTTTCATCTTGTTCATCAGATTGATCACAAGGAGACTATTACAGAAAACCCATAAGCCAAAAATGAAGAATTATAGGGAGAGGAATTGATGTGAGACATTTCTTGCTTTCTTGTTTTATCTGTGAAACTCGAGCCAAGACTATAAGATTTGCTTCGTTCTGGGTACTGGATATGATGAAAAAGAGGGATGAGAAAGAATCAGAGAGGAGTGAAAAACAATTTTAAAAGATATGGGATTTTGATGTTGTAGAGGTTGTTCCTTTCTCTCTTTACTTATTTTGATTAATCTGGGATTTTGATGTTTTATGAGATGTGGGAATTAGGAAGAGAGAGACCAGAAGGAAAAAGGGGGAAGAAGAGAGAGTTTTGCTTTGGTCGATCTAGGTAGGAAGAACATAAGAGAGAGACGCGAAAGAAAGAGAGAGAAGGATAGAGAAACAATAAAAAGAATAGACATATGACCACAGGGCTGTCAAATTTGACAGTTTGGTTTCAATATATCATCCACCGTGGCAGTGACATACAACCGTATTTTCATAGGTCATTTATAGTTGTTGGGCTGTGGATTGATTTTGACATATCCACTAGAGATGGTCTTAGCCTCTTTAGTGCTTATGTTTATTATTTCCGTTAAAATAAAGTAAGAAATTGGGTGCAAATTACTCACGGGCTAAACTTAATGGATCAATTCAAAAGCATGTGGGGCAAACTAAAGACCGTCCTTCGGCCCATAAACAGCCCACCCGACACCGAAATCGGGGTTTTAACTTTTAAGGCAAAAGAAACCAGACGCTGTCCGGAGGTTCGAGACGGCGAGACTGTTCGCGGGAGACGAAGGGCTGCTCTGAAATTTCCAGTTCCCCGAAATGAGATAGAGCAATAAGCAATGTCAATGTCAAGCATTCCCCAAATGGCAGGTAACCGAAATTTCAAAGCTTTCGTCTTCGATTTTGATTTCAATTAGTAGAGAGTTAGGGATTTGATTTTTCAATTTTGGGCGAGAAAAGGTGGACCGGAAAGAGAAGATAAGGTCTCTTTGGAGCTGACGGAGGAGATTCTCCAAAGCATGGAAGTTGGGCTGGCTTTCAGAGACTACGTAATGGCTCTGTCTCTCTCTCTCTGTTTGCTTTTAGCTCAATTGAATCAAAACCCTAATCTTGTTGATTGTGTATTTACAGAATGGTAGAATCAGTTCGTTGGATTTTCACAAGGCTTCGAGTTATGTAGTGACTGCTAGTGATGATGAGTCGATTCGTTTGTATGATGTCTCCACTGCAACGTAAGGCATAAGCCCTTTCCTTGTTGATTTGAAACATGTGGACTTGTTCAGGGTTTACTCTTTTTGTTTGTTTTTGACAGGTGCTTGAAGACCATTAACAGCAAAAAATATGGGGTTGATTTGGTCCGCTTTACTTCTCATCCTACCACGGTTATATACTCGTCGAAAAATGGCTGGGATGGTATGCCTGCATTTGGGACTTCACTCTGTTAGTTGTGTGGTTTATTCGAAATTTAGGTGCACTTATTTACATGTTCAATTCATTCAGAATCGCTGAGGCTTCTCTCATTGAATGACAACAAGTACTTGCGCTATTTCAAAGGACATCATGACAGGTGTGGATTATGAACCTGATTGCTATGTGTTTTAATTAAGTGAGTGCTTGCGCTTAGCATGTTTTGTAATTGCAAAATGTGTTTTTGTGTTTGTTTTTTTAGGGTTGTCTCACTTAGCTTGTGCTCCCGCAAAGAGTGCTTCATTTCTGGTTCTCTTGATCGGACAGTTCTGCTTTGGGATCAACGAGCCGAGAAGTGCCAGGTAGATGCTTGGGATTTGGATATTGGTGAAACTGCGCAAGTTTCTTATATCATGTTGCTGCTTCGAAAGATTTCTAATTTGTATTCATATGATAGGGTCTTTTACGTGTACAAGGAAGGCCTGCCACTGCTTATGATGACCAAGGGCTTGTTTTTACAATTGCCTTTGGTGGATACATACGAATGTTTGATGCCCGCATGTATGAAAAGGTCAGTTTTTTGTATTTCAATACACATGTGGATTGAGAAAGTTGGGAGCTGTCTTGTGTCATATGTGTGACAAAATTAAGCATGGCTGATTTCAATATTTAAATCCTCTTAGGGTCCCTTTGATATCTTTTCTGTTGGGGGAGATATGTCTGATGCAAATGTTGTAAAGTTCAGTAATGATGGGAGACTTATGCTGTTAACAACGACAGATGGACATATTCATGTACTTGATTCATTCCGTGGCACGCTTGTAAGTAATTTTCTCTATAATTTATTTTCTTTTTGCTTTGGATTTATGGATACCCTTTGCACAATGTAAGTCTTTCTAATATGGTTTTGCTGTCATTGTTGTTTAGTTATCCACGTACAATGTAAAGCCCGTTTCAAGCAATGCTACATTAGAGGCTTCTTTTAGCCCAGATGGGATGTTTGTTATGTCAGGTATACAGGTCTCCTGTTACATATTTCGTTTTGGGCACTAAGTATCTTGTTTGCTGTTATCACTTGTTTGCTATTGTGCTCAGTGGGCATAAAGTTCCCAAATATTTATGTCCTGTGACGAAGTTCTGGAAACCGTGCTTGTGATTGCTGTTAATGAACTGCATTTTTGAATGCATAGTTTCTAAAAGGCTGTGATATCATTTTCATCCATGTACCTTATGCTATAGACTTCCTAGTAAACATCTATGACAAAGTAAGTTCGTATGATTACTGGACTTCTGCAGGTTCAGGTGATGGTAGTGTCTATGCTTGGAGTGTTCGGAGCGGGAAAGAAGTATGATAATGATAATTCTTTGTTTCCATTTATGAACATTGTATGTGCACCTCTTAACAGTCGCAAAATAATGTTCGTAATATCTCCAGGTCACAAGTTGGCTTAGTACTGAAAGTGAACCTCCTGTTATTAAATGGGCTCCTGGAAGCCTCATGTTTGCAACTGGGTCTTCTGAACTATCATTTTGGATTCCGGATTTGTCTAAACTGGCAGCTTATGTTGGTGGAAGGAAGTAGAAGTTTTTGCCAGCTCTCGTTTGATTTCTGGCAAAAAGCAGTTCAAAGATGCCATTTTAACTGTCCATAATCTTGAAGCAACCGAGCGTCTTCCCATCTGGATTGTTGTCATGTACCTTACCTCTAGGACCCAATCGAACAGAGAAAAGACAATCCTGTACTCTCTATGACTCGTTAGAATTAAAAAAATCTATTTAAAGGGTTTATAGATGCTCTGCCAGTGTAGTCAAGATTGTATTTTCCACCCTTTGTAAAGTCGGTGTCAGGCATCATCATGTAAAGTTTTACAGAATTATAACCTTCCAATTTTTCTGATTGTATGAATATTCCATGATTATAAATTGTTTTCTGGAGATAAAATGTCAGGTCAGAACTGCAGAGTGGTGACCACTGACCACTGTGGCATACTAGAGACAGAATGGGTGTTTGAGTGTTTCCTTCTGTTCCAAGTACCAATTGAAACCATGCCCTCCAAAAATTCAAGAGGATCTTTACCAAAAGAAAGAAACTTCAAGAAAATTGTTACCCGACTGTCGTTGATGCTATGGAATTGTGGCTGATTAACAATGCTTCGGCGGATTTAGTACTTGAGGTTCTTTCTTTAATGGTTTATATTATATCATAAATCTCTTTTGAATTACTGAATGAATATTTGTTGGCCGAAACTTTTTATAAAAAAAATAATAATAATAATAAAAAACACATATTTGCTTTTAAAAACTATCCGCAAAAGTTTTTTAGTTCCATCTACAAACATTTCTTTGGAAAAGTACATTAAAAAATAAAAAATAAATAAACTCCAGAATCGCTTAAAATTAAAACAAAATTGTTGAAGTTTTATCTGCTTCATTCCCATATATGGGGATTACAATTGATCAATGCTGAATTTGACATTTACTAATTAACGGTCACGTGTAACAAAGAATTCGTAAAATTTCTCTTCCCACAAAATTAAGATCTAAGGAAAATGATTATATATATTGCATTATTGCTACATCACATGAATTTAGAATGCGGATTAAGACAGAAATTAACCTAACCAAAGGATTGTTTTCTTTGGTAAGAGGTAATTTATACAGGTAAAAGCTTTGTGGTCGAAATGGTAATGAAACCATGTCGAAGTGTGGCTTTGAAACAGTTTACATGAAATAGGCTCACAATCATGATGTATGTGAAATGTGATGGCTCATTTTACTGGTAAGGGACATTACGTACTCCAAGTCTCAGAAAGCTTCAAAGATCTGCTTCGATCCCCAACTAAATTAAATCTCCATTATATTTATCCAACCCAGAGCAAGAAGCAATTGTCTGATAGTTACCTCATGGAGACCATACCCTCTGTCGTTTTCCCTTCTTAAATGACCTTGTACACTCTAAACGATACTAGGGTCACTCCCAAGCTGTGGAGTTTCGACTTCTGTCAAACCAGAGAAAGGAAATGCATCCACACAAAATCAGAAAATCTTGACGATGGGGACCTCATTTATGGAGGGGTTGAGATCACAAGGTGCTCTACCAAACGCAAAGATAAATGAACAAATCTTCAACATTTATATACACATAATTAGTGATTTATATATGCATGATTTCAGTTGGTGAATGTCTTTGTGTGTGTGTACGTGTGTGTGACATGACTCGTATCACATTTATTTAGACCCACATTTCACCTGTACCATCCATAAATATTATCCATGCACATGTTGAAATGGGTCAAAACAAGTATGTGTATGCATCGGATGGATCTCGCAAGCATACAATTGTATCACGGTTCATTTTCAATCCTTTGAGACTCAAGTTAGTTATTGGAGACATTGCGAAACTTATAATATGTTTCGAATATATCAAGTTTAAGTACATCTTTAAGGAAATTAATTTTGCTACTAATTACTTGACAAAATAAATCGTAATATTAGTACAAGCTGTGTTTCGAACCATTATCGATCTTCCCATTTCACAGCTATTAATTCAGTTCTTTGCAGTTATTTCCTTATTAAAAACAAAAAACAAAACATGGATGCATAGATGTAGGTGGTGTACTCTGTATATATGGCTTCTCTAAAGTTGGTCTTTCTTATGTTATTGGAATACTTATTGGTGTATACGGGTTGGCTATACATACAAGCTATGGTCATATGCCCTAGTAACAAAGGGTGTGGAATTTCTTCACATCCAGAGAGCCTCTTTCCTTGACCTTTTTTCTTTGGTGTGTTACTCTTTCTACCATTTGCACGTGTAACTGCTATTAGGGTTTCTATTCTCTAATTAACTTCAGAGTTTGCATAATAAGAAGATTGTATGAAGGCAAATTGTTCGATTACAATCATTAATTAGAATTTACATACGTTTAAATGAAATAATATGTTGGCAGACCAATATACGGATAACGAACTAATTAATCCGCTACAATGTATAGGATTATACTTATATGAGATAATTTTAAATTTGGTCGTGCCATAAATTGTTTTGATAAAACGTCAATCACCATGTTGTTCAATGAAAATTCCTTCTCAAAATCAAATGAACAATTTAACTGACCAAACACATAGAAGAATATATAAATGAAACACAACTAGCTATTTCATATAAGATCGATCCTACTTACAAACAAATAATTGATTTGGGGTATTCACATTTTCACACTACTCTTACTCTTGTATATATACAGTCTAGCTAGCTAGTTTGCTTGATGGGACAGTGAAACAAATTTCCCCCATGTACCCAAAAGAACAAGAAAAAGAATATTTTTGGTATTTTCAAAATTCAAAGTGGGTTCAAACTTCAAAACTTATACTCTAACTCCAACTTTATCAAAAAACGGCTGCATATATATTCACACATTCTCATCATTTTTGCCCTAGCTAGCAGTAGCTCCATATATCTTCTTTTCCTTATACCTATTTGTTCATATCATTCGCAAATCTTTTCACAACCTTGCAGAGAAATGAACCCTACTCATTATAACATACACAGCCAGTTCTACTACTACCGACTCGATCTACGTACTTCTTCTTCACAAGTAATCTAACCAAGCTAGGGCCCCACCTAAATCTCTGCCGAGAGATTACGTCACGACTCACAGAGCAAGCCGGTGAAAATTACCAATTACCATCTACCCAGATCTTCAACCTAGAGCTTGAAAATGACCGAGCCAATAAGTAATTAATACAACCATTCAATTCAAAGATGGCGACGGCAAACCATACATGACAGTAAAATTCAGTAATCTCACGAAATCTTCGCCGTGATCTTGTTCTTGTTGGTGATGACGATTGAAGAAGACTGACGTAGACCTAGCCTAGTTAATTAGAGGGTTGCGTTTCAGAGTTAATTAACTAATGAATCATGGGATTATTATTACATGCATCTTAATTAGCAAAGTAATGATGGAATATAATCTTGGAAAAGAGCAAGTACTCTGAAAGAAAGATATATTTATAAATAAGCATAAATGACAAGTTCTTTGCATGACACGCGTGAGACTTCGATTGGAACTTGAACATTGACATGGGGATTAATATTAGAACCGAGAATAATTAGCTATGTAGCTTAGCTTGGCTAGGGTGGAGATGAAGGCGGAATCTTCAGATTCAGTAGTAATTGGTGGTGTTGTAGCCGTAGGAGTTGAGGCTGAGCTCAAGGGAAGTGCGAGTGCCACCGTTGTAGCCGCCCCAGCCACCGGAGTAGTAGCCGTAGCTGCCACCTCCTTCGGAAGTAGTCTTCATGTTGCCAAAGATGTCCTCACCGTGCATGGGGAATAGTGGAAGGGTTTCAATCTCCTGGTGATCTTCTCCTTGTTGTTCCATGAAAGTTTGTTCTTCATTCATGTCAAAGAAAGTAGTACTAGTACTAGTAGTGTAGGATGAGGAGGAATATGGGTGTTGCCCAAAATTGTGACTAATGGATCCACCAACACCAATAGAACTAGTTCCCCCTCCAGTTGAGATTGAACAATCCTGGTTCACAAAAAAAAAAAAAAAACACGCTGTAAGTAATGCACTTTTAATTTTGCTCCAACAACATTTTCCTAAATAATGGAGAAATGTTTTTTTTTTCCTACAATTTGCTCAAAAGGGCTAAAGCGACTGTTCCTCTATATAGAAAATTCACGGTGAGATGTGTGAGAGTAGAATTGTTACGTTCAAATTTGCCTCACCCTTTTAGTACTAGTGGATCGAAATTAAACTGTGATCACATGGGTTTCTAGTACAATTTGTAGTGTTCTTGCCATTTATTAACTTGTTGTAGCAAATCAAGACATAAAAGAAACCCTTTATTGATTCATCTTTAAGTGCTTACCCTAAAACTCTTCTCCATGTTCATAGATCCATAACCACCATAGTTCCCCATCTGCTTGTTAAAAGCAATCACACCAGTTGAAGAAGCAGAAGCAGATGCAGAAGAAACCCCTAAAAATTAAAAGCACCCAACTTAAGTAAAAAATTAAAAATCAAGGGATCAAAAAAGGTTAAAGTAGGTAAATTTGGTAGATTACCTTGACAAATGTTAGAGTACTTGTTGTTCATGTTAATATACTGATCCTCAGGTTTCCAATTGGTACCATTACCATTACCAACAAGCCCTGATCTTTGCATGGGCACATGAACATCCGAAGTGAACCTCTTCTTCTGCCTCTCCCGGGCCTTGTGGTTCTGGAACCAGTAAAAAACGTTCTTGCCCTCAATCTTTCCGTACCGTTTCAGCTGGAGACAGATCCTCTGAATCTGCTCTGCAGTTGGGGACCTAACTCCCTTGTTGTAGTAAAGCTCCTTGAGGATTCTTATCTGATCTGTAGTGGGAGTCCACCTGGTACTGCTCTGCCTGCAAAGCATGTTAGCACTACTCCCGGCTGCTTTGTTGCTTCCTCCATCCTCGGTTGGTTGCTGGGTTTGTGGTTCCATTGGTGATGGGTTGAGAGAATGCGAGAATTGAAGAGTGGTGATGATGAGTAATTAAGAAAGGTTGCTGTTAGAAATATTGGAGTTGATGAAATGGTTTTGGGATTGGGATTTGGTTTATAATGCGGAGGGAGATACAGGCATGTGAGAATTGTGAAATGAAGAGAGGAAATGAGATCAGAGAAATATCTGAGAGAGAAGGACTGAAGTTGACAGAGAGGTATGTGATCTGCCTTTGATGCAAAAGCCCTGACACTATACTGTCAAAGGAGAATCGCCTGTATTTTCTCAGATGCGAGAAGTGTGGTTCTGGACGATCAGTTGCTCAGATCAAACAAGGTTTTGTTGCTCGTGTTGGGCGTAGGAATGCCGGGGCATGATTCTGTTTTGCATTTGGCTTCTGGTTATGCCTGCTGTGCTGTGTATTGGGAGAAACATGGTTTACTACTAGTTATATGAATTTTGGATTGCCTGTTTATTACTCCACCTAGAACAACGGACAGTTGTGATATGTAGACACTGAGGAGATAACTCTGGCTATTTTGCTGTCAAAAAAAAAAAAAAAGTTGACAGAGAGGTGTTCGTAAAAAGAAGGGACAAAAGAAAGAGGAAGGAAGGGTATGATTTGGAATTACTTGGATGAAAAGGCAAATGATCGATGCACCTTCACTTTTGAAATATAATATTAATATATGATTGTATGTGGTGTGGGCAGGGCATGATATGAAGTGATGTATTGGATTGGAAAGAAAATGAATGAAGGGGAGGGCCTTCTGCTCTGAATGAATGAATGAATGGGAATAAAAAATTATGATGGGGGTGTGCGATTTTAGAGGGGGGGGGGGGGTTCTTCTTTCAATAGGAATATAGGATCATAGGGACCTTCATTTAACATTTCAAATGAGGCCCCAAGAGCTAGCTAGCTAGCCACCAGACCCACAGAGATATTCTTGTACTTTACCCTAGGGTTGTTTGTCATGGGCAAAACTGTAAATTGCAGTTGATGAAGTACGTACTACTACCCTAGCAGCTTAGATAGCTAGCTTTGCAGATGTAGGTTCCACTCTGTACTCGAGTCTCTTTCCCATTAGGGTTTCTATATTTCGGTTCTGTGTAGCCTAGATGCCTAGATCGATCTTAAGCTGATCATCAAATCTTCACTGTAAAATTTTAGACTCTACAATTGGTGGAAATTGAATAGTGCTAACTTCTATACATGCAGTAAAATTAATAATCTGCTGAGCTATGTAGCTGTAAATTAGGTTAGTGATCGAGACTCTGGCAATTGAATTAAAGCAAGCAGTTCTAGATTATTTATTTACAGATTACAGGTAGCTAGCAATTAAATATATATCTTCATTAAATAAAATGCATGTATTCAGTCTGTAATTATATGCATTTTGAACCGGTGATCTCCCTTTTTCGCCCACACACACACAGATATATATATTCAATAGATCGATCCATGTAAGCCTCACCATGAAAGTTTTTGACCTATATCTTAACAATAAGGATTATGAATCAAATCTCGTTAATTAGATTATAATCAAAGGTATGATAGATTCTTTTAGTAATCAAATGATTACTCGAATCCAAGACACTAGCTCGCAGTTACATTAATTTTGATCTAATTGTAGACTAGTACTATACATTCGTGATCAATATGATTACTCAAACAGAGAAAAACTCACAAGGGTTCATAGGTTTGAAAGTGTATATTGACCATGAAATGATATGTATGAGGTGTTCTGTACGTTTTAGAAATAACCAATTAGCTCATTAGTGAAACAGATTCGAACTAATCTGGATCAATTGCTTTGAGAATTACGTTATCATATGATGTGGTTGGTAGCGGCTACTTTCTTGTAAGAAGCCTAACTAATTAGCTGATCTGTGGAGGTTTTGCACAGTAAGAGTGCCACAGTTGAAATTTGAGAACGAAAGTTGTTTTTGCTTTATTTGTTATCTATTTGATGGTCATAGGCATACGAACTGTACATAGTATGGTATTATGTATATATAGGATTTTTGTTGAGCAACAGCACGTGATGAGTTTTTATTATTCATTTTATGTTGGTTAAATTATCTATAAAAGTTGTCATTTCCTCATAATATTTTTTTTAAAATTTTATTCCACTTGTTTTATTTAACTAATAGTTTTTTTTTTTTGATAACTTGTGTAATTATATATACTTAACTAATATTAAATGGAAATTGACCCATTTTTGTTCAAAAATACTATTTTTTTTTCTTAGTTCAGTTCCAGACTTCTAGGTATAACTTTTATAATTATTAGTATTTCTCCACACATGCTCAAGTAATTTTTTTTTTTTTCAGAAAATAATATCCATGATCATTCGGTATCAAGTTTTAACTCTTGCAAGTGAGAGATCTTGGACTCAAATGCATATAAATTTTAAATGCTCCGACATTAAAAGAGATGGAAAAGATGTGAGGACTGAATCAAAATTCATAAGCGACACTCAAAAAAAAAAAAAAAAATCTCGAAAGGACGGGGATGCACACATTCTTCCCCACAGGTATAAGTCTATAACAGACAATAAGAGGCTTCAAGTTCTGAGTCTCTGGCATGAGACTAGATGGAACAAGTTCGGGTGCCACTAAAAAAGACAGGTCACTATTATGGGAGGCATCACATATGTCCATATTCAAGAAATTAGGCGAAAGAAGTTTGAAAATTATTGGGTTTGAGAAACTAAAACCGTATGTCCTTTATCAATTTCATCTATTTATTAGATCATAGTAATAGATTAAACGGTTTTGATCAATTTCATTAGTTATTTGCGGAAATAATGTTGTGATAACCTAATTAAAATCACAAGTATCACCACTAACCTAAACTGTATAAATGCATAAATGCATTTTAAGAAGGGGGCGCAAACTCTATTTAGGAAGTAGAAAGAAGGAAGTAGGATAGTAAATGATAGATATATGAAGGCGACATAGAATCATAGATAGGGCAAAATTTAAGGGGTAAAGTGCAAAGGAAAGAATCCCTGGCCAGAAAATATATACACTACTATCATGAATGATATGATGTCTGCAGTCCTTTGAGCTACGGAGCACGCGCCCCAAAATAAATGCCAAAGCCAATATAAAACAAATGTGTTGTCATGCTTTCCCCGGCTTTTATATGCTTGTCATGTAATTGCAGTGTATCGGATCATCATCGATCAAAAGCTTCATCATTCTTTGCCACTCCCAATTCTCATATTTGTACAATCCTAACCATCCCAATTCTTAGTCTTTCCAGACACGCAAGATATGTGTGTATATGTATTTGTATATATAGCACCATAGCTATATATGGTCACTGGTCCTTAAAACAACAAACCCTTTCTGGGTTCCAGTCATTATTATTTAGCTTGCAACAGCAACAGAAGAATGACACTATTTTAATTTGTGTGTGGTGTGTGTTTTTTTTTTCTGTTGGTGAAACTAGTATAATCTGTTGCATATGGGTTTCTGCATGCTCATGCAATTGTATAAATAGGATTCAATAATTTGCAAACCAACAAGGAGAAACCTCACATCTTCCTCTTTTATACTAAAGTTTTGGGCAAATGGAAAGCATATATATGTATATTATATATACATACAATCTCTCCTTGAATTCAACCAGAACTTGCAGCAGTCTCATTCATCCTTGGCTACGCTTTCTTTCTTGATAATCCTGACTGTTGTACATCTCCCTCTGTCTTTCTCTCAATTCAACTTTTCTAGATTGCATAATTTGTTTGATGTTGACACTATCATCATGAAGATTGCCTTTCCTTATCATGCATTTACATGGGGGGCTTGGGACTCTGAGCCTCTCTCTCTCTCTCTCACAGGCAAAGCCAATTAGGTAGCCAATTAGCCAAGCCCTATAGAACAAGTTGCATGTGGGTTTTTGTTCCTTTGCTCCACAATAGTCTCAGTCTTGCTCCTTTGATCAACTTTAAGACTTTGATTTGGCAGTGAAGCCTTATATCTGTCCCCCCTTCTTATCCAAAATCTGGGTTTGCTTACCTCATAATCGAGTCCCTAGCCGCTGTGGTACACCCCTTTTCTTTCGGGTAATCATATTTTGGCTCTTATTTTCCTCCCCATATCTCACAAGATCACAGACATCACAATATCATATTCCGTCTCTCTCGCCCTCTCTCTCTCCTCTCTCTCTAGACTCTGCTACTACTACTACGTACTAGTCTCACTTTCTTTCTTATTAAGTCTTGGACTGAGACTTGCAACTACATAGAGCTTTACCCTAGCCACAAGTTTTGCCCATTTTACAACTACATGCATGTGCATTTCCTCTTAGAATTGTTAAATTTTTTTTATGCATTTTCATGTAAATTATATATATATATATATATATATATATAGTTATGTTTGTACAGAACTAGCTAGGTTACTAGCTAGCCAAGTAGCTAGGGTTACATATGTAGAGTGGACCCGTGTATTGATGCAGCTCACTCACTGGGCCGGGTTTCAGGTTTGGCATGGTAAACAAGAGTTTTTGGTTGGACCATTTACCATTTTTACTCACTGTCATGTTCAAACTACTCTCTCTTCCTTTGTTTACACTTTGTTTGGTGGGTGAAATAATGAGTTCTACATATGTAATTTATGGAATATAGGGATTTAAAATCGATCGGTGATCACAGATGCGAAGGGCAGTAAAAGAAAAAAGAAAAATCGATTGAGAATTAAAATCAATATTTTTCTATTCTTGATTGAAGAAAAAAATTGTTGTTTAAATTTAAGTATGAGTGTATTGAAAAGAAAAAAAATTCAAATATTTTGTTTGAAAAGAAAGTCAAAATAATTTAAAGCTATTAGATTTTGAAATGATAAGATGGTCTTTTTCTCAAGTATTACATGTCATGATTTGGCAAACATGTGATGTGTGTAGGAGACATGACATGACATATAAAAGCGAGGTCACAGATCTTAAGCCTCATTGAAGCCAATGATCATTTTTTAGATGAGAATACACAATAACAAAAAGAGAGATAAATGTCATTAAATTAAATGACACAACCATACAAAATATATGAGAATTTTAATTCTCACTACTTACTCGTTTAACACTAATGGCAAGGTTATTTAATTGGAATGAAAAAAATCATGAATCGGAGACAACTGAAATGAAAGAAGTCATGAATTGGAGACAACTAGAATGGAAGAAGGAAATAATCAGTTTGAGAGTCATTCCTAAACCTATACCCCCCTTGGTTATCAAACTAATGGTATGCATGTTTACTTAATTGGAATGGAAAAAATCATGAATAGGAGACAACTAGAATGAGATAAGGAAATAATCAATATGAGAATCATTCCTAAACTCATACACTCCCCCTTTGGTTATCAAACGATTCTTGATAATGAGGTGAGACCCACCCACATTTCAATACTTATATATGTTAATAAACACAGGAATCTCATACATTGGAATCATTTTTATACCTACATATGTTAATGTTGGTAAATACAGGAAATCTCATACACGGGAGTCATTCCCTTCATTTGCATTCTCATTCCAGTTAAATAAACGTGCCATAAGAGTTATTCAGGAATTGATTCCTAATAATAAGGTGTAACCCACATCCATTCCAATATCTAGATATGTTAATTTATGTCTCATACATTGGAATCAGTCTTATACCTATACATGTTACTAAACGCAAGAAACCTCATACACTGCAATCATTCCCTTTATTTCCATTCTCATTCCAAGTGATTAAGTAAACATGCCATCCTTGCTACATATTTGAACCAATTCCGTTGTAGATGAAAGACTAGTCCGTAATGCATGAAAATGAATTAAGCTCCTTGCTACGTTTTTGTGTTTCTCTGACATATGAATACAGGGTTTGAGGGAATCTATGAAAATGAATTAAGGTGCTTGATTTATAGCTAGCTAAGTACTTGTATACAGTGGCAGATCAAGGATTCAAAATTAGGGTGGGCTTGATTATTTTTTTTGGGACTAATGTGATAGGAAAATTTAGCACAATGCCAATACTTAACTAAAATATATTAGATATATACTTTCTTGAGATGCAAAAGTAAAAATCCATTCAAAACTACTATTTAATTGATTACAAAAAATAAAAATTTTGGAATCATTTTTTATTAAATAAAATAACCATGAGATTGAGAAAAGAACTTAATTAAAATTAATGCAAAAAGAAAAAAAATTACCTAACATCTACAAAAGAACGCTTAATGGCCGAAATACCCCATGACATTTCCTTCTATTGTCAATTTACACAGTAACTTATTAATTTTACTCAATAACACACTAACTTTTCCAAAGTTTGCCAATTTCCACATTTCCGTTAACTTCCGTCAAGTTCCACCGTTACGTGTCATCATGTGCGAAACATATGAGGGTATTTTGGTCATTTTTCTTTTTATTTTTATTTTTTATCTGTTTCTTTTCTGTTTTTCTTTTTGGGATCAAAATCCCACTATCCTTTTTTATTTAAAAAAAAATCCACTATACATGAATCTTTACTTTGTTATGGGAAAAAATGATTTATACATGAATGATTTAATTGGTTACTAGCATGTACAACACTATTGGTACCCTAAACCCTAGTACAATACTATCAAGACCACAACTTTAACCCAACATATTCTAACATGGACAAAGACATAGATGAGACAACAATACCAGACCAATAAAACTCTCAAGCAGAAAATTCGACATCAGAGCCTAATAACAATACAGACACTATATCCACACACATACACACACAGATAGATATATATATACACACACACACACTCATTATCAATGTATTCCCACAAAATTCCAAATATGAGATTGATTCATACTCATATAAAAGGTCAATTGAACACTTACTATAGTTGTAACTTGTAAGGCGTCCACAGTTCATTATTTTCATGATATCAAACATTAACAAGAATTAGATTAGATAAAAAAAAAAAAAAAGGAAACATGACCAAAATATCCTCACATGTTTCGCACATGATGATACTTAATGGTAGAACTTGACGGAAGTTAACGAAAATGTGGAAATCGGTAAACTTTGGAAAATCTAGTGTGTTATTAGGTAAAATTGACAGGTTAGTGTATAAATTGGCAATAGAAGAAAATGTCAGTGGGTATTTTGGCCATTAAGCCACAAAAGAATACAAGTCCAAAGATAAAACATAAAATACAAGGGGGTGGAATTTGCACTCCCTAAATTGTAATCTACACTCCCACTATCTAAATTTAATATATTTTATACTTTTTACAACTGCACTTCCTGTTTTGTCCCTTTTTTTCTCTTCTTTATTTTATGTTTTTTTGCAAAGGAAGACACATTTCTTATACACCATTTTCTTTGGGACTGAGTCGAACAGAGAGAATACATAAACCATCAGTCCATCACCACCTTAACTAAAGTGGGATTTGGTTCAGGACTAAGAGTTAGCTCAGAGCTCATGGGATTTGGATTTGGATTCCATTTGGAATTTACCTCATGTATTCATTTTTCAACTCTCCAATCTATTAAACCCAAAAACTACAATCCAGGAATTGCAGCCACAAGTGAAGATATAAGTTAATTGTCTCACTTGGTTCCCTCATAGGCATTTCGTCGAACACCTGGAGTGCAATTTTCACCTTCACTGATTGTGTTGTTAAAAGAGGCGCTTTGATTTGCTTGCATCGAGAAGGGTCTTCCTTAAGCTTCTTCTTCTGAGTCTCTTCCACTAGGCCTTCCATAAGCTTTTGAGTCTCACTTTCGGCATTACCATCCTCATCACTGCTAGTGGTTGAAGACCCACTTTCTAGTTCAAAGTCTTGACGTAAAATGTTCAAGGGTACGTCCTCATCTTAATTTGGACTATAAGCAATTGTTTTCATAATTAGAAGTTATAGACAAGTTAGGATGGAGAGAACGAGAGAGATAGAGAACTGGTGGTGATGCAGGAGGGGGATAAATCGTGATGAGGACAACCTCATTGAACTGAGTTACATATCTCGAAGAGAAGAGGCGTGTTTCATTTTGGATGGAATACAAGGGTAAAAAAGGAAGCAATACATACAATCATAAAATATATTAAATTTAGAAAGTAGGAGTGTAGATTTCAATTTGGGAAGTGCAAATTTCAATTTCAATCATAAAATATATTAAATTTAGAAAGTGGGAGTGCAAATTTTAATTTGGGGAGTGCAAATTTCACTCCCCAAATAGAAACCTAAATACGAAATAGATACAAATCCACACACAATGGAGGCTTTAAAGACCAAATAGATCTAAAGTCGCACACAAAAGAGCCTAATGTCCAACTTTAAGCCCAGTATACATTAAGAGAAATTAAAAAAAACATTCAAAGAAATCAAATAAATATGAAGTTTATTGGGCCTCCAACTTCGAGCCTAGTATGTATTGGGAGAAAAGAAAAAAACACGTTAATGTGATTATTAGTTATAACATTAAACCAAGCCTGGTAGTCATTGACATATGTACATATTGCATATACTCAGCGATTTATTCTAGAAATCTCGAGTGGGCTTGAGCCTATCCAAGCATATATGTAAATATGCCCCCGCTTGTACAGAAGAGCCGTATCCTAATTCATTTTTACATATATGGCACGTTACAGCTTAGTTTACAACCTTATTTACCTATCATCACAAGTTCACAGTAAATCATTGATATAGATATTACAAGCACATGTGATTTTAAAAGCAAAGCATCATAGTTGATTTTTAACCAATTTCCAAATACTTTCACAAGAATAGAGAGAAGTTGGTGAGTGATGACTAGTCTTGTTTCGTTTTTGTATAATACGATCATACTTTAGACTAAAGTTTACGGTTTACCAAACACTTTCCTCGACTCTTCTATATAGCCCTAGTTCGCTAGGAAGACCAGTCTCAAATGGTATGAAATGGCGCCAGTGGTCCACATGGGAAGCCAATCTTCAGTTTATTCTACACTGCATGAAGGCACCAAATCTAGGTAGGATTACATTCACATCATAAAAAGAGACGAGATTCAAACACAAACACAAACTTAAGCTTATGCAAAGAGTCAGAGACAAACACAAACTAGGCTGGGTCAAACCTCCCGGCAACTTGCTCAGGATATTTAGAAACCAAAAATACTCCATTTCTCAATTCAACAAAGGAATAGCAACACACTCATTTTGGTCGTATATTAATCACTGAAATATAGAACACCCACAAACAATCAGCTCAAGTTGGTAATCCAATATATAGTACATCTCACCCATGCTTCAAACTCATAAAACCGATATTGCTGACCTGGTTATGCAACCTTATACGTCATACAGGAGTAATCCCATCCCCAAAGAAAACTGGAGTGGCATTTGCATAAAGTCAAGACTAGTGATGATCACTACTACCTTTGCCTCTGCCTCGGCCTCTTCCTCTGAACATCAACTACGCAAACATGTACATATTGCTCTTGAAAAAGAATAAACCAAAGCACCGAAACGCCTATGTAGACAATTAAAATCCAATCAGGCCCCATATATGCAGCTCTCCAGAAAAAGAAAAAAATGGGCCAACAGCAGAACTTTATCTGATAATGAAGCCACCAACTAGCTCCCGAGATTCCCCCTGCCCCTTCCACGGTTCCACCTACTTCCAGATCCGCGTCCTCTCCAAGTTGAGTCGCGAGGCTCTGAGCGGCTGTAACTTCTCTCAGAGGGTCCACTTGTTTCTAGGTTATCTACTCTTCTAGTTGACTGTCTCCTTGTACGTGGTTCACTTCTAGGAGAATGTGACCTATAACCGTTGTCCTCTTCATAGGACAATGGTTGAATCTCTTGCAAATCAGGTTCTGGAGCATACCAAACTGGCCGCTTGGATTCATCCATTCTTCTAAATGTGATTGATATCCTAAGAGATGCACAAAGGTGTGAATAACCTGAACAAAGTCATTAGTACAATTACTCTATCAAGACTACAGTTTTGACTCTTACCGCTTCGTAGGTACTGCAGGCACACAATGCTTAGCCACATCAGCGCCTCTTCCACTTAAAACCAGAACAGATCTGCAGTGGAAAAGGCTAACTACTAAGATCTAGAGTTCATAGAAATGTTGATGCAAACGTGAAAAATTGATATCATTATATGCAGCGGCATGCAATAGGTACATGATGACGCTAAACAAGGACAGCAAAAGCACAGACATAATCAGGAAAGCATACTTACCCAACCGGCAAGGGGATTTTAAGTGGGCCCTCAAACTCACCAGCATCAATAATCTTTAAGTTCGTTCCAAAAAGTATATTGCACTCACTAAGAAATGAAACGGTACAAAATGGTCGAACAAAGTCATGGTTGTCAATGTGCGGAGGGATACAGTCCCCTTCCTCGTATATGTTGACAATGCAACTATCAGGTATACATGTCGGAGGAAGCACATGCCATCTAACCAGCCTCCTAATGATAACCTTAAAAAGACTGGGTAAAGGATCTACCATTTCGTCCTGGAGGATACCAGGTGGATTACCATTTTTATCCTGCAACAAGAAGAGCACATAAGAAGCAACATGTTAAACTTAGACACACTTTATAGTTCTTTTGAACACAGTTTTCTAGCTATTATTATTTGTTCTTTGAGACCTTTCTGTAATTATACAGATACTCACAACACGGCATTGTCAAATAAGAAAAAAAAGTATATCAGCTAAAATATAAGGTCAACAAATATATACATGTCATCCATCAGAAAGACATACCACTGCATAATTGTAGCAACAACCAAACTGAATGGTTACACGACCCTTGCCCTTCATCCACTTTCGTGGTGCAGTAAAAGTTCGTGCTGCAAGAAGTTAATAGGTTAGCAAATAGCATGTACATTTCAGTGATTTCAGTCATTTCACAACTAAGGTCCGCACATGAGAACTGGAAATGAAATTTAGAGAAATCTTAAGAGTATGATTCAAGTCTCCTATATTTGTATGCACCAAATAGCCAAATTATAGGGATAGATAGATAAAATAAAATTATTAAATAAAAAAAAATCATGCCGTTTATGCATGTGCAACATTCTAGCATAAGAATCTATTAGTTTGGATGGATTTGTATTTGTCAATCAAAAGCAACTAAAAGGTTATATTGGGGAAAAAAGACCCAGGAAAGATGAAAGTCAATACTAAGTAGTCATTTTGATAACCAATAGGGATACTACACATCATTTTATAATAGTTTCAGTTGCTCTATCAGGAATTGGAGCCAAGAATTCTTCTCAACAAGGAGATGCGGCACCATTATGTTACAAGCGCCAAATGAAAACTTGAACGAAATATAGACAAAGTTAAGGACAACCTGAACTTGAAGCCCATAACCATAGAATCATTAAATATAGCAACCACAGCCGTTCAATGGATCAAGCAACAGACTTAACCCGGAAAAAATAACTAATCTAGAGAATTCAAATGTCTTTCAAGGCAAGTCACATTTTTTGCAGTAAAGTATTTACACTTTTCAACTCTCTTTTTTTAACTCGATATACAAAGCTCATGTATCAAGTTGTCATCCCTAAAAGGCTAATGTATTAAGTTATATTTAGTTCAGTGTTACCAATGATGTTACCTTCTGCTATGAGTAGCATATAAAATCATGAATCATGCATAAATATGAACGAATCTTACTGGAAGTTAATAAATATACTGATAAACACTGCAAATAGAACTGACTCATTTTCCAAAAGCAAAAACTAACCTTTCAATTCACCATTTCTGCCCTTCTTTTCAAGGTCATAAATATAATCAACTATCCTCTTCTGTTCTGCTGCACTGAAGATACCAGTGTGAAGCTCCAGCCCCTCACAACGTTAACATATTTCCCTTGAAACCTCTCAAGAGATTCAAAATTTTTCTTCCTCTTCACATTCATGAACCTAATGTGCTCCCTCTGCTCCCTCGGCAATGTAGACTTTGTTATCTTCAAGTCACCAGCAGAAGCATTTACACTAACCAACCGCTTATTCAACTCCTCCTCTTCCTCCAGCTCGTCTTCCTGTGCCATATCGGCCCACGACATTCGAGTATTTGAAGTCCCCACAGAGGAGGATTTCGAAGCCAGGCCACTGGTAGAAACTTCCTGGTAGGGTTCCGATACCCCATCCGTCCCCTCCTTCCAACTACCTAGCGAATTCATGTCGTAGTTATCATCATCGCCATCACCATTATCACTAGCCTCCTGCAATTCCTTGCTTTTTGGTGTCAAACCACTCGAATTCTCATCCGGATTAGACATCTTAGAATCACCGCTAACTTCTACAAAACCAATCACAGTAAAATCCCAATAAGGCCATGCAACATAACAGCTACAAATTCAAACTCAATTACAGTTATTCAAACCACAGAAAAAAAATATATATATATCATCGAGAATTTCCTTTTAAGTTTTTACATGATTAATTTCACTGAAATTTCAAATTCTTTACTGCTCTTAGTTTAGTCGAAACCATAAAGATTGAGAATTTACAAATTTGTAGCCCTAACTAGGGGTACCTGGGCCGAGAGAGCGGACGCGATCGGCGAGAGCGGTGGCGCAGCCGTGGCAGAGATCTCTGGTGAGGAAAGGAAGCCACGTGGTGAGGAACTCCGACGCGATTCGGAGCTCCGACGGCTGGTAACCGACGAGAAACGGGTCGATGGGTTCGTCTCGGTTGTTGCCGTCAGTCATGGTTCGACTCGGGTCGCTCCGGCGAGTCGACTCGGCGAGTTGGATTTTGCTTGGAGTGGAAGACTAGACGGGTAGACTGGGGGCTTTTTATTTTTTTATTTTTTGTGGAGGTTGGAATCACAAGTTTTAGTATGGGGATGCGGAGGTCTTTTGTGGGTTAGATTTGGATTTTCTAGGGTTTTTGGTGAGGTGGGGTCAGGGTGATGGACTGATGGGAGGAGCATCTTCGATTCGTTTTGGGAGATTGGACACGTGTAGCGTGGTTGGGACTCTTTTCCAAATCATAGATTTCCTTTTTTTATTTTTTATTCTTTTATGAACAATTTTCCCTCCTAGAAAACATTTAAAGCAGAGTGTTTGTGATAGTGTTGTGGAGATTTGGGACTTCTTCTTCTCAAGGTTTTAAATATCGGTATTTTCATATCTATCGGTACTTTGAAAAAGGGAGATATCGGATATATCGGGGATACAGTGTACGAAAATATCGTTTTTGAAAAAAGTCAATTTATTAGAAATTTAGAACTACATATAAAAATGTAAACTTCATCTACATCCAAAAAGAGACTCTAGGCGGTTGAAAAGCCGCTCGCTGGTCTACAGAAATGCAATAATCAGACCAAGACATATGACCCATATAGTGCGAATTGTAGTGATGAACATGATAGTTATAGATCTCTTTAGAGCTGCCGACTGTTTCCCCTATAAGGGGATAATAAGGATGAACCCAACTAGATGACTGATCATATACTTCTCCATATTGATTATATCCATAAGCATCATAACCAAATTGATTGTTGCCTTCATGAGATTCATTTGAGATCCCACTGCGCTCTGTGCCTAAACTGATAGAGTCAAAACTTAAGGCAATTGAAGAAACATCAGATGGGGTACTTTGATCCTCAGTTGCACCTCTAGTCCTCCTCCCATATCGGGTCTTCTCTTCAGCACCATGACCAGCTGTTCTCACTCCGTGGTCTTCATCTTGGGTGGCATGATCAAAATTACCTTCACAGGTAAATTGGAATCCTTCATCCACAGAAGATTGTCCATATTCATATCTTTCACCTTCACCACCTGTTCCGCTTCCACCCTCTCCACCATCATCAGAACTATCTGGAGTTGCTGTACCACTCCACGCATCATCACTATCTGAATTATCTTCTGGGTTTTTAACAACTTCTTCAGATAAGACTCTTTCTACGTTGATTCCAGCATTAGTTGCAGTTTCTACAACTTGTGGAAGAGGTCTTCCAGCTTCATCATCGAGGTGTGCAGGCATAATCCAATCATGAAGTGGATCAATGCCATTATCAAGCGGCTCGCTTGCAACATGAAGTAGATCTATATAGTTGTTTTCATTGACCACATTATTCTTTGCCTGTTTATCTTGCAGCCGCAGCTTCATGTTGTAGTAGCAGTATACAAGCTTTTCCAACTTCTGATATGCCAAACAGTTCATTTGCTTGGTATGAATAATAGCAAATGTACTCCAATTTCTCTCACACGCAGAAGAAGAAGCCGTTTGTGCCAAAATACGCATTGCAATTTTCTGCATGTTTGGTGCAGAATACCCAAATTGTGTCCACCAATCAGCTGTAAAGCTACTACAATGAGTTACTACTATAATAGATCAACATTTTCTATTAAAGAAATTATATGTGTGTGTATGTGTGTGTTTTAATGTATACATATACGGATATACCACAAACCTGTATTTTTGGTTTCTCTTGTTTTTCTTGCTATGGTTGACCCAAATGATTCCTTTGCATCTCTAAAGCATACAATCTACATTAACCATTTGAAAAGAGAAGAAAAGGGAAGAAAAGGTGGGGAGGGCCGGAGGGGACGACAGAAAAGAGGAGAAAATGGGAGAAAAATAGAGAATTGTCGGTTGCAGTTTGTTATATACTTATATATATATTATATATGTTTGATTTTTTTTTTTAGAAGTACTATAACGTAGTCTATATATATAATCATTATTTTTTATTTTTATAACGTAGAGAATTACTGAGTTTTTTTTTTTTTTTACCTCAAATTTTACAGATATTTCTTCACTTTATCGGGATATATCGCAAATATCTAATATATCGGGGATATTTGACGATGTCGGAGAAATTTCGCAGAAACGGTGATAGATAAGATATTTACCCCCATTAATATATCGGTCCGTCGAAAAAAGGAGATATCGGGGGATATATTGGATATATCGCAGAGATTTTGAACCTTGTTCTTCTATCAGTTCTATGGGGCTTGTTGATGTATTTGCTTTTGGAGTCAAGGTTGTTGGTGTTGGTTAGAATGTTCAAAATTTCAACTTGCGGTAGATAGTTGGGCCGTATTGTCGTAGAATGAGACAATTTTCAGTAGGAAAGATGTTCATTGTCCAACCAGCAAATGAAATATCAGAGGGCACCGGACGAATGCCATGAAATGGGCATGTGACTATAGGGATGTGGAGGTTCTTTGGTCGCATCCGGTTTTACCTGTATGGCAAAGTTTGCCGTATCGAAGACTTTCTCCACATGATTATAATCGGGCAGTGCATTGTTCAGTTGTGAGCTATGACCAATTTATTTTTTTAATCTCATGTGTGCGGGTGAGATGGGTTAGCTTGGGTATGCGGTATACAAATTTTATATGTAATGGTTAAACAATATTCAGCAAAAATTTAAAAAAGGATTTCAGTTGGCTAACTAAGATTAGCCGAGATTTAGGCTATTCTAATTCACTAATCACCACTGTAATCCCTCTCCTAAACTCCTAGTTATATAGCTAATGAGTAATGAGAGGATTAATTTGTTAGTCCAGTGAGTAAATGCCTCGGTCCTTTTTATTGGTGTAAAGCCCATTTAAAGCCCAACCGAACTATTCTTAAGCACTCGGCAGCTTCTATCCTCAGACCGAGGAAAAAAGGAATGAAAGGATAAAGCCGAGGATAAGCAAATTTATCCACTCGCTGCTGCAGCTTCAACTCTGCAACAACAATGGAAGCTAAACTCCTCCATCTCCTTGCTTCAAAACCAGTTGCACCACCCAACCTCGCCCTCGCCAAACCTACCTGTAACCACATCTTCCCACCCACCCGGCCGCACCATCTTAGAATCACTCCTATCTGCAGTAGCAGTGATGGTGGCAGCAGTACTAGCCCCGACACTACTGACAGCAACAGCGCGCCAACGCCGACAGACACTGTGGGAATACGGTTCAAGAAGAGGTCTAGAAAGAAGGCGAAGCAGCAGAGAGAGCAGAGGGAGGGTGAAGGCAGTGGTGAACGGTTCATCAAGGCTGAAGCTGATGTTCCGAAGAAGTGGGAGGAAATGAGCCTGGGGGAACAGGCCTTGGAGCTTTACTTGGGGGAGAAGGGTTTGCTGTATTGGATAAACAAGTTTGCTTATGCTTCCATCTTCATTGTTATCGGAGCTTGGATTCTCTTCAGGTTCGTCGGGCCAGCGCTTAACCTTTACCAGTTGGACTCGGCTCCTCTTTCTCCTTCTGCCATCCTCAAGGGTTCCTGAGCTGAGATTCACATTTCATCAATACAACCACAAACACAAGAAATGAAGTCAATCGTCTAAACCCAGTTTCCTTCTCTCTTTTTCCAAAGAGATTTTGTACTTTTGGTTTTGATATGATGATCTTACACCAGACTTTGTTCAATCTCAAGTGGACGATTCAAAATATATTTAGTTAAGCTACAAAAATGTGTGTGTTTTCAAATATGTAGTACAAATTTCTCAAGTCAAAGGAATTTATCAACTCGTAAATTACATCCTTGGCTACTAAGGATTGATATATCAATCTACTATATTTAGTTAAGCTACAAAAATGTGTCTGTGTTTTCAAATATGTAGTACAAATTTCTCAATTCAAAGGAATTTATCAACTCGTAAATTACATCCTTGGCTACTAAAGATTGATATATCAATCTACTATCTTTATATCCCATAGAGATCTAAAAGTGTACATGACCTTGTTCATCTTTTCCTCCACAAAGTACAACAGGCAAAACTGAAACAAAATTTCAATACATACTACTTTTTAGTTTTGAAGACTACATGACATTGACTGGCTGAGCAGCTGCATCTCTTTCGGTCTTGCATCTGCAGGAAAACAAGAGTTTCAAAATTTAGAGCAGATTCTACCATACAATGCAGATCATTTACATGGTGCAGTATATAGTACATTCGTTAATTGCAAAAAATGAAATACCGAATATTTAATTTGGAACTATTGGTCTACGATTTTGAAATTTCTGTTCTTAATACTAGAACATAGCAAAAGAAGAATTGAGAAACAGGTTTCATTAGTCCCAAGCCAAGAATAATCAGGCAAAAATCATTAGGATGTATTATTAATGCCATAAGAAGGGAAGAACCACTACTTAATACAAAGTTGGTAAAATCCAAGAATACGATACTATGATTGAAGTAATGAATGTCAATGTTTAGTTATGCATAGTGAACAGGCTACCTATTGCAACTTAATCGAGATGCATAATTGTGATTGTCGCAATTTGTGCACATCCAATCCCCATTACGCCATTGCTTTGCTCTGTTAAGTCAATTAAATACAAGTAAGAAAACCTGGTCACAGAAGCTGATTTAAAATCCCACAAAAAGATGATTCTGTGGGAAAACTACAGACTCATCATAAGTTACATCACCCAGATAAGATGTAAATTAGGATATTCCACCACTGAATCTCCACAGTCAAAAGTGAACACCCAAAAGGCAAGACTAAAGTGGCTATCTTGTGATTTCAGATTGTGAGATCCATATTAAAAAATATGTGAACTAAACTGAAAACAGAAGAACATGAAAACATTGTTTTATATTCATTTAAAACTTATAGAATGTTCCTAAAAAGATCTGCAATTGTTAAAAAAAAAAAAAGATTAAAAAGATCTGCATATTAAAAACATTGTTTAAAGAAATGGAAGCTGTTGCTCAAGTATGCATATGTAAAAGGTAAAGCTGATTGCAAACTTACCCTTTCCCAAAGAGTGTAGGTGTCGTTGCATGCTGTGTTAATGGCATAGGGACTTGCAAATTTGGAGCCCCAACTGAGTTCAGACCAGGATAATGACCGTAAGGTCCAGCTATGGGATGACCCCTGGCCCCTACCACCTCAAACCCAGGATAAGATTGCTGCCGCCCAATTGCCTGCAAATTGTGAGCAGAATAAGGAGAGGAGGAGGAGGAAGGAGGAGCATAGGACATAAGAAATTGTATCTTAATTACCATTTTGGAATCTAAGATGCCATAAAGTAGTAAATGGTCCTTACATGTCCCAAGTTCAATCTCTTGTTATCCCAGTCATTAACAAACTCTTCAGATGCTAACCGTTTGATTCCAAGAGCTTTATACAGAAAAAGAGGTACAAAAATAAGTGACAATAGTTACAGACTACGATGCACAGTGCTTAAAAAGAAAACCAATTAGACAGACAACAAAATTTTAAAATCAAGTTTTATATCATATTTTTAAGTAGAAAGATAGAGATTCTCAAATGCTTCTAAACATATATCTAAAGCAATAAAATAGTTATGCTGGTAAAGATTGATTGTACCTGGAGGAAAGGCATTGCACTTTTTGCACTGCAGATAAAACCAAAGTTGGATCAAATCTCAACAGTTGAGCACATAATAACGTTTCCTTCAAATGTTAACGTAGCATCACCATACCTGGGTACGAGACTGGTAATTATGAAAACCACAGCTACATATCCAGTCACCAGAGCGAAATCCTTTCGGAATCTCATTACCAGGGTTTGCATACGGAAGTCCAGCATTATGGATTCCACCTACGGGCAAAGCAGAACCCGGCTGGACTCCATACTTATCAACCCCTGGCCAGTTCGAGTTCAGAGGAAACTGCTGCTGTGGAGGACCATTCCCCATCACTCCAAAACTCATCTTTGGATCCAATCCTCCTTGGCCTCGGCTCAAATAATTTGAATAAGCCGGGAGAGAAGTTCCGGGCATTGCAATGGCCGGCATTGCTGCTAACTCCTTATTTTGTCCGCACTTTTTGCACTTCTCTCTTGATGCATAATTGTTGTTAGTGCAACCTATTGATCATCCCCATTGCCAAACAACACCCAACCAACAACAACAACAACCCCACAATGCAGCGAAACAAGGAAGAAGCCATGTATACACGCACACCAACCAACCAACCAGTCCATCCCAAACCCAAAACACATCACCCAGTTTTCATCACAAATTCAAAACATAAACAAAACAAAAAAAAAAAAAATTATTTTTTCCATTCCCGTTTCGAATTGTAAAAAAACAGATTAGCTGGTAGATAGTAACACTAAGATATAAAAACCCTTAAAACCCTAGAATCATCCCGGAATTGAATATAAAAGAGTGAGAGGGCTAACCGGTGCAAATCCAATCGCCGATACGGGGGAGCCATTTGGAGTCTGCGGGGGTTTTGGTGTCGACGAGGAGACGAGGCTGGCGGCAGCGATTGCAGAAGGATCTGAAGGCGTAGTTTCGGTTTCTGCATCCACCGCATTCCCAATCCCCTTCTCTTCCTTCGGCCATTAGTTTCTTCGGTGTTGCTAATTCCTAGTGTGACTGTGACTGAGTTTGTGTAATAAGCTGAAGCTGAACAAGGAGGAGTGGGAAGGAGGAGAGGATCCGTACGGAGGTTCTCACGCGATCTCGCGCCCTTGACCTGCAGGATAATATGGGCCGATCGGGGCACCGATTGGAGTATTGGGCTGGAACTCTGCCCTTTTTTAACGTTGATGGAAATTATTCTATGCACTGACGGTGTAAATGATCTAACACTTATAAGATGATCTTAATCTTTAATATTTATAATTAATATTTTTATTAATAACCTAAGAGGTATTTAAAATAATCTAACCATTCATTTATGTCGGTGCAAGTGCACGTTGGTACACTGAATCCTCACCCTTAACTCAACAGATATGCAACAATTTTATTTTGGGTCTTGCTAAATGAACCCACAGCAAATGTCTAAATATACCCAATAATAAAAAATAGTCATCAGACCAAAAATATAAAAAAATATATATAGTCAACTAATTTCCATTTTTAGCCCCATAATTGTACCCAACAATCTTCCTCCGTCCCCCAAATCTCCATCAGATTTCTCCAACTTGAAATGTAATCACT
Source organism: Rosa lucieae (assembly GCA_024704745.1). Classification (NCBI taxonomy): domain Eukaryota; kingdom Viridiplantae; phylum Streptophyta; class Magnoliopsida; order Rosales; family Rosaceae; genus Rosa; species Rosa lucieae. Next base: position 10,193,800 of record CM045493.1, read on the forward strand.
CTTTTGTTTTTTCTTTTTTGAGAAAAGGAAATATATTGATTGAAACAATTAGTTACGTACATAAGCAATAAGTATATCAGAGAGCCACTGTGGTCATATCTTTATCTAAACTTGAAATGTAAAAAACAAAAAAGCATTCCTCACTAACATGTGCACTGCCTGATTACATTTTCTAGAATAATATGTACAAACTACTAAAAGGATTATTTTCACCTCTTCAATTAAGCCACTTTCTACAGAAAGATCAACACCTTTTTTATTTAAATCAAAGACCACGAACAAGGAATCTAATTCCAGGATGATTTGAAAGATTGAAATCTAGCTTGAAGCAGTGCTTGAAGTCCCAAAGTAGCAGCATATAGTTCAACATCCTTCACACTAAAACATCCAACCATTCCTTTAGATACATGCAAGTAATGATTCACCATTTTCATCCCTTAAAACTGCACCCAAACCCCTTAACTTAAAGAAGGGGTATCAGATGGGTAGTTGAATACTGGAATTTTTCAATCTACATGGAAATTGAGGATTTTTTCAACTATGCCTAAACCATGATTTTTTTTTCTTTTCCCCTCCTTTTGGGTGTCCAATGTTTCAAAAATTGTGATATATACGTTGTCATGTTCTAATGTTATAAAATTTAGAGATTTGAAAACAAGTGAAGGTAGAGATTCATGACTAAAGATGTGGTACTCCTCTTGCAAAGCCGAAAACTCCTCCTTGGTTTCTTTGGACACCTTTTTCACAAAGGTTGAACTTGAGGTAAGGCCTATAAACGCAATCGCCCAAGACAGCAAATTTCCAAGCCCGTAATTTCAAAAATCTTAATGTAACATACGAATCATGAGGCAGCATACGTCTTTTATGAAGAAAGACAAATCCTAATAAACTAAATGGTATTAGACGTCTTTTATCATCTTATTATAATCTTACTATAATTAATGCATAAATCAAAGGATTATTTTAATTTTCGGTTCTCAATTCTTAAATATATTAGCTTTGAACTTGTCATCCACAATTAATAAACTACAATTTCTATTCCATTGAAGAAGCTTTGGTAGTGAGATTTTAACCGCTCCCATGGCCATAGTTGGAATTTTTCTTCCTTGGAATTAAAGAATTTCTTCCCAAGATTCTCCCTTCAAGTCGGAACAAAAAAGGCCAAAGCAAACACAATCCATCACCTTGCTAGTTCCCCAAAAAGGACAAGTACAGCTTGCTGTTTCTCTCTCTACTATTTAAATACCAACCTCATCTACATGGCAATAACGAATCAAACGTATCATTCTTCAGAATCTTCGGCCACTCACAATAACAAAGCCCTCGAGTCCTGTCTCCACGTCCTGATCCAAGAACCAAAACAAATAGTGCCTTCAAAATCTTCAAAAAGCCAAGAACGTCCCCAAATGTACGTTGTTCTAAATGGTTCAAATTTCAAAGAAGAAGTTGCGTTGCAGATTTGTGTAAATGGTGGAAGGGGTAGAAAAAGCTTATCACAGAGGGTCGAACACAAGCTGGGGTTGGCGGTTAATTCTGTTACTATATATATCCCTCGTCGCCGCAGCTGCTACCCTCACTCTGCTAAGAAACTTCAACCGCTACTTCCATTCAAGTCAGGTGACTCAGGTCTCGGGTCCACCCGGACCTGTAGTACAAAACTACGCCAACGCTCTTCAACTCGCCACCCAATTCTTCTACGCCAAAAAATGTAACCCCTAATTCCCATAAACCCAGTTCTCTTAAAGTTGTGATCTTTCTTGTTGTTTGATGGTTTGGTTATTGTTGTTGTAGCTGGGAAGCTGATGAAGAACCGGGTCACGTGGAGAGGCAACTCGGGGCTCCAAGGTGGGAGTGAGGAGGGGTTGGACTTATCAAAGGGGATGTATGATGCTGGTGATCTTTTAAAGTTTGGGTTTCCTATGGCTTTCACTGCAACAGTTTTGTATTAGGCTATTCTTGAATATGGGGACCAAATGAAAGAGGTGAAGCAATTGGGCCATGCCCATGACTCGCTGAAGTGGATCACTGATTACTTGATCAATGCACATCCTTCCCCAAATGTGCTCTATATCCAGGTACTCATTGCTTGCAAAGTTACAGTCTTTACCTTTAAATTTTAATCACATGCTACAATCTCACGTCAAAAATGTGACACAATAAGATGACCATTAGTAATAGACCACTAGTAGAACTGATGTATTGGGGCTTGTCGAAACTATATGTTTTTATCTGAAAATGTCATAGTTCGTTTGAATTTTGGTGATTAAGTTGGAGACAATATCAGTGCTTGTTTATTATTCAGTAATGGACACGGTTTATTGTTCAACCACTCACCTTTTTCATGAGCAAGAATTAGCCTATTAAAATGTCTAATTATAGTTTCCTTATATGTAACATTAGGTGGGTGATCCTGAATTAGACCACAATTGTTGGCAAAGACCTGAAACCATGACAGAGAGAAGGCCTCTAGTTCAAATCAACACATCTTTCCTAGGAACAGAAGTGGAAGCTGAAACAGCAGCAACTATGGCATCAGCATCTCTTGTTTTCAGGAAAATCGACTCCTCATACTCAAAATCGCTCCTCAAGCATGCCGAGCAGCTGTTTAATTTTGCCGATACTTATAGTGGTTCTTATAGTGCCAGCATACCCCAAGTGCAGGGGTTCTACAACTCTTCAGGATATGCAGATGAGCTATTGTGGGCAGCTACCTGGCTCTACCATGCAACTGGAGATCTGGACTACCTCAAGTATGTGACCGAACAGAACGGGCCGACATTTGCTAACTGGGGAAGTCCATCTTGGTTTAGTTGGGATGACAAGCATGCTGCAACTCAAGTACATTTAGTTCTTAATGTCCAATCATGTCAAAGTAGCCCTTTGTAGCTTCTAAGCCAAGTTACTATTTATGGTTACCAATTTTCTCTTTAGCTCTATTTTCCTACAGAATTACAAAGAAATATAAGTCAGTTTCTTCTATATATAAGCACCAGCCAACTCCACAGAGTTCTGTTTGTCCCATTGTGGAGCAAGTTTTGATGTCCAGGATAAGTTTCTTCAGTGCAAAAGAGCTCCTTATGGCAGAGAACCTTGATCTCTAGATGTATCGAAAAACTGTAGAGGTCTTCTTGTGTGGACTTATACCTGATTCGCCTACGGCCGCACCTGACAGAACAGACAGTAATGTTCCTAACAATAGTTCCTCTATATCAAGCAAACACGTATTCCTTATCACATATTTATGAAATGGTGTGTGTATTTTGATGTAGATGGTCTGATATGGGTGGAAGAATGGAACTGTCTACAACATGCTATGTCTTCAGCCTTTCTAGCCGTTCTCTATAGAGACTACATGGTTACGTCTCAGACTGAAATGCTGTATTGTGATGGGAAAATTTACAAGCCCGAAGATCTTCGTACCTTCTCCATTTCTCAGGTATTACTCAATTGGTAATGAGTTGTAACATTTGTCATTTTTCTTATATTGATCAGAACCACATTGCACAAATACTTGCTGCTAGATTACGCGTTGGGAAAAAATCCGATGAAGATGAGTTATCTTGTAGGGTATGGGGGTAACTAACCTCAACAAGTGCACCATAGGGGATCTTCAATTCCGGTTGATGCAGACACTGGCTACAGAGATGGGTTTAAATGGCTGTACTCCCCCGATCCGAATCCAAATGTAGCTGTTGGTGCCCTGGTTGGTGGCCCTTTTTAGAATGATAGCTATATGGATATCAGGAACAATTCAAAGCAAGGTGAACCAAGCACTTACAATAGTGCTCTCATTGTTGCCCTGCTCTCTGGCTTAGTTTCCACTTCTTCGTTGCCCAAGCACTTATAATGAGAGCACTTAGCCACCTTGTATCATATGTAGAAATTTTGTGTATACTTGTTTATAGCTCATACCCTTTTTAGTGTTAGAGGTAGAGAATCTCATAGTAATACCAAAAGTGATTCTGACCAATTTTTCTAGAAGTGTAAATGTGAGTTTCAATAATGTAAGTAGTTTTTGTTGAAATGCCAATTCATTTAGTTTAGATATCAACAACTCACAGAGATATTGCTTCACTATACAATATCCATATTAATGAACATTTAAGCTTTATTCAGATCACTTTGGTTTGGTTCAGGTTTAAGAACCATGTCCTAAAAGCAAACCCTTTCTTCATCTTCAATCAAACTTTGATTCATACTTTTCAATAGTAACCACCATTTCACCCCAACACCTTCCTTGCCCTGTCCACCTTAGTCCAACGTGATAGTAATTCTCCTGAATCCAAATTCTTCGTTTTTTTGTTTCGAAAAAAATATTTTTAAAAAAAATCGTCAACATCACTACTTCACATCCCTAGCTAGAATTTAACTTTTAAGTAGTTATTTTGTGACAATATACAAATTCCGATTCTTTCTATGCTATGATTGAAACGTTCTGTGGTATATTAAATGTAAACCAACTCTCCATACCAAAAGACCAACTTCCCGTAGTTATAGACTAATTTGAAATCAAACTGAACTAGTCTACCAACATGCATTAGTAAGTATCTATCTCTGCATCAAATTTATTTACTTAATTCATTAATATTAATACAAATGTATCATAAATGAATCCAAATTTTACAGTTATATTATGCCATTAGTCATTTTGGACCATGTTGAATTTTTTATTCTTTCCTGGCTTGGCTCTGAAGTGCCACTTGACCCATACATCTTGTTACATAGGTATTGACGTTTATATTTCAGTTTTTTTAGTCACAATGATTCCTTATCCAGAGGACCACAATTTCTCCATTATTAAAACAATTGAAAACTTTTTCAGAAATCCCACATTTTAATTTTTACTTTCCAAAGTAAAAGTAAAATAAAGAACACAAAACCAGGGGGCAAGCAGACCCTCAATTTCCCGAAATTGGAGATGGACCCAGGCTTCAGGTCACGGAACCATGTTCCCGCTTCGCCGGTTAGACTCGAGGGGAAGAATTTGCAGAAAAGTCTCTCATCATTTGTCTCTGTGGTCATCTACTGCATGAACTTTCTGAGGTGATCCACTGGATCGGTGGTCCCATCGTACTGATGAAAAATTGGCGTAACGAACTTGCGCGGTTTCTCCACACTAAGAATTTCATCGATAAATGGGGAACGGATCCCGAGCACCCGCCTCACCCAAATCCACCATGAGGGAATCTTCTCCTCCTTGAGGGGATTGTGTCTCACCTCAACTAAATCCACCTCGAGGGAATCTTCTCCTCCTTGAGGGGATTGTGCCTCACCTCAACTAAACCCTCCTTGAGGGAATATATCGTGTTTCGCCCAACTTAACATTCCTTCATTGGCGGGATTACTCACCCTAGCTGTGCCCAAAACCTACCCTCGAAAACTTTTACTCCAACATTGATTGAAACAATTAGTTACGTACATAAGCAATAAGTATATCAGAGAGCCACTGTGGTCATATCTTTATCTAAACTTGAAATGTAAAAACAAAAAACCATTTTTCACTAACATGTGCGCTGCCTGATTATATTTTCTAGACCAATATGTACAAACTACTAAAAGGAAGAGGTGAAACATTATTTTCACCCTCTTCAATTAAGACACTTTCTACTGAATTAAAGATCAACCCCTTTTTTCTTTAAATTAAAGACCACGAACAAGGAATCCAATTTCAAGATGATTTTGAAAGATTGAAATCTAGCTTGAAGCAGTGCTTGAAGTCCCAAAGCAGCAGCATATAGTTCAACATCCTTCACACTAAAACATCCAACCATTCCTTTAGATACTTGCAAGTAATGATTCACCATTTTCATCCCTTAAAACTGCACCTAAACCCCTTAACTTAAAGAAGGGGTGTCAGATGGGTAGTTGAATTCTTGAATTTTTCAATCTACATGGAAATTGAGGATTTTTTCAACTATGCCTAAACCCTGATTTTTTTTTTCTTTTCCCCTCCTTTTAGGTGGCCAATGTTTCAAAAATTGTGATATATACGTTGTCATGTTCTAATGTTATAAAATTTAGAGATTTGAAAACAAGTGAAGGTAGAGATTCACGACTAAAGATGTGGTACTCCTCTTGCAAAGCCGAAAACTTCTCCTTGGTTTCTTTGGACACCTTTTTCACAAAGGTTGAACTTGAGGTAAGGCCTATAAACGCAATCGCCCAAAACTGCAAATTTCCACGCCCGTAATTTCAAAAATCTTAATGTAACATTCTGAATAACATACGAATCATGATGCAGCATACGTCTTTTATGAAGAAAGACAAATCCTATTAAACTAAATGGTATTAGACGTCTTTTATCATCTTATTATTAATCTTACTATAATTTATGCATAAATCAAAGGATTATTTTAATTTTCGGTTCTCAATTCTTAAATATATTAGCTTTGAACTTGTCATCCACAATTAATAAACTACAATTTCTATTCCATTGAAGAAGCTTTGGTAGTGAGATTTTAACCGCTCCCATGGCCGTAGTTGGAATTTGTCTTCCTTGGAACTAAAGAATTTCTTCCCAAGATTCTCCCTTCAAGTCAGAACAAAAAAGGCCAAAGCAAACACAATCCATCACCTTGCTAGTTCCCAAAAAGGGACAAGTACAGCTTGGTATTTCTCTTTCTACTATTTAAATCCCAACCTCTTCTGCATGGCAATAACGAATCAACCGTATCATTCTTTAGAATCTTCGGCTGCTCACAATCACAAAGCTCTCGAGTCCTGTCTCCATGTCCTCCAAGAACCAAAACAAACAGTGCCTTCAAAATCTTTAAAAAGCCAAGAACATCCCCAAATGTACGTCGTTCTAAATGGTTCAAATTTCAAAGAAGAAGTTGCGTTGCAGATTTGTGTAAATGGTGGAAGGAGAAGAAAAAGCTTATCACAGAGAGTCGAACACAAGCTGGGGTTGGCGGTTAATTCTGTTGCTATATATATCTCTCGTCGCCGCAGCTGCTACCCTCACTCTGCTAAGAAACTTCAATCGCTACTTCCATTCAAGTCAGGTGACTCAGGTCTCGGGTCGACCCGGACCTGTAGTACAAAACTACACCAACGCTCTTCAACTCGCCATCCAATTCTTCGACGCCCAAAAATGTAACCCCTAATTCCCACAAACCCAGTTCTCTCAAAGTTGTGATCTTTCTTGTTGTTTGATGGTTTGGTTATTGTTGTTGTAGCTGGGAAGCTGATGAAGAACCGGGTCGCTTGGAGAGGCGACTCGGGGCTCCAAGATGGGAGTGAGGAGGGGTTGGACTTATCAAAGGGGATGTATGATGCTGGTGATCTTTTAAAGTTTGGGTTTCCTATGGCTTTCACTGCAACAGTTTTGTCTTGGGCTATTCTTGAATATGGGGACCAAATGAAAGAGGTGAAGCAATTGGGTCATGCCCATGACTCGCTGAAGTGGATCACTGATTACTTGATCAATGCACATCCTTCCCCAAATGTGCTCTATATCCAAGTACTCATTGCTTGCAAAGTTATAGTCTTTACCTTCAAATTTTAATCACGTGCTACAATCTCACGTCAAAAATGTGACACAATAAGATGACCATTAATAATAGACCACTAGTAGTACTAATGTATTGGGGCTTGTCGAAACTATATGTTTTTATCTGGAAATGACATAGTTCGTTTGAATTTTGGTGATTAAGTTGGAGACAATATCAGTGCTTGTTTATTATTTAGTGATGGACATGGTTTATTGTTCAACCACTCACCTTTTTCATGAGCAAGAATCAGCCTATTAAAATGTCTAATTATAGTTTCCATATATGTGACATTAGGTGGGTGATCCTGAATTAGACCACAATTGTTGGCAAAGACCTGAAAGCATGACAGAGAGAAGGCCTCTAGTTCAAATCAACAAATCTTTCCCAGGAACAGAAGTGGCAGCAGAAACAGCAGCAGCTATGGCATCAGCATCTCTTGTTTTCAGGAAAATCGACTCCTCATACTCAAAATCGCTCCTCAAGCACGCTGAGCAGTTGTTTAATTTTGCCGATACTTATAGAGGTTCTTATAGTGCCAGCATACCCCAAGTGCAGGGGTTCTACAACTCTTCAGGATATGTAGATGAGCTATTGTGGGCAGCTACCTGGCTCTACCATGCAACTGGAGATCTGGACTACCTCAAGTATGTGACCGAACAGAACGGGCCGACATTTGCTAACTGGGGAAGTCCATCTTGGTTTAGTTGGGATGACAAGCATGCTGCAACTCAAGTACATTTAGTTCTTATTGTCCAATTATGTCAAAGTTTCCCTTTGTAGCTTATAGGCCAAGTTACTATTTATGGTTACCGATTTTCTCTTTAGCTCTATTTTCCTACAGAATTACAAAGAAATATAAGTCAGTTTCTTCTATATATAAGCACCAGCTAACTCCATAGAGTTCTGTTTGTCCCATTGTGGAGCAGGTTTTGATGTCCAGGATAAGTTTCTTCGGTGCAAAAGAGCTCCCTATGGTAGAGAACCTTGATCTCCAGATGTACCGAAAAACTGCAGAGGTCTTCTTGTGTGGACTTATTCCTGATTCGCCTACGGCCGCACCTGACAGAACAGACAGTAATGTTCCTAACAATAGTTCCTCTATATCAAGCAAACACGTATTCCTTATCACATATTTATGAAATGGTGTGTGTATTTTGATGTAGATGGTCTGATATGGGTGGAAGAATGGAACTGTCTACAACATGCTATGTCTTCAGCATTTCTAGCAGTTCTCTATAGCGACTACATGGTTACGTCTCAGACTGAAATGCTGTATTGTGATGGGAAAATTTACAAGCCCGAAGATCTTCGTAGCTTCTCCATCTCTCAGGTATTACTCAATTAGTAATGAGTTGTAACATTTGTCATTTTTCTTATATTGATCAAAACCACATTGCATAAATACTTGCAGGCAGATTACGCGTTGGGAAAAAATCCGATGAAGATGAGTTATCTTGTAGGGTATGGGGGTAACTACCCTCAACAAGTGCACCATAGGGGATCTTCAATTCCGGTTGATGCAGACACTGGCTGCAAGGATGGGTTTAAATGGCTGTACTCCCCCGATCCGAATCCAAATGTAGCTGTTGGTGCCCTGGTTGGTGGCCCTTTTCAGAATGATAGCTATATAGATATCAGGAACAATTCAAAGCAAGGTGAACCAAGCACTTACAATAGTGCTCTCATTGTTGCCCTGCTCTCTGGCTTAGTTTCCACTTCTTCGGTGCCCAAGCACTTATAATGAAAGCACTTAGCCACCTTGTATCATATGTAGAAATGTTGTGTGTACTTGTTTATAGCTCCTACCCTTTTTAGTGTTAGAGGTAGAGAATCTCATAGTAATACCAGAAGTGATTCTGACCAATTTTCCTAGAAGTGTAAATATGAGTTTCAATAATGTAAGTAGTTTTTGTTGAAATGCCAATTCATTTAGTTTAGATATCAACAACTCACAGAGATATTGCTTCACTATACAATATCCATATTAATGAACATTTAAGCTTTATTCAGATCACTTTGGTTTGGTTCAGGTTTAAGAACCATGTCCTAAAAGCAAACCCTTTCTTCATCTTCAATCAAACTTTGATTCATACTTTTCAATAGTAACCACCATTTCACCCCAACACCTTCCTTGCCCTGTCCACCTTAGTCCAACGTGATAGTAATTCTCCTGAATCCAAATTCTTCGTTTTTTTGTTTCGAAAAAAATATTTTAAAAAAAAATCGTCAACATCACTACTTCACATCCCTAGCTAGAATTTAGCTTTTAAGTAGTTATTTTGTGACAATATACAAATTCCGATTCTTTCTATGCTATGATTGAAACGTTCTGTGGTATATTAAATGTAAACCAACTCTCCATACCAAAAGACCAACTTCCCGTAGTTATAGACTAATTCGAAATCAAACTGAACTAGTCTACCAATGCATTAAGTAGATCTATCTCTGCATCAAATTTATTTACTTAATTCATTAATATTAATACAAATGTATCATAAATGAATCCAAATTTTACAGTTATATAATGCCATTAGTCATTTTGGACCATGTTGAATTTTTTATTTTTTCCTGGCTTGGCTCTGGAGTGAAGCACCACTTGACCCATACATCTTGACCTTGTTACATAGGTATTGACGTTTAAATTTCAGTTTTTTTAGTCACAATGATTCCTTATCCAGAGGACCACAATTTCTCCATTATTAAAACAATTGAAAAACTTTTTCAGAAATCCCACATTTTAATTTTTACTTTCCAAAGTAAAAGTAAAATAAAGAACACAAAACCAGGGGCAAGCAGACCAAAAAGAAGAAAAAAAAAAAAGGCTCTTCAACGTTATTATTAGTGCTCTGTTTTTTTCCTACCAAAAAGAAAAGAAAAACGGGCGTGCCGGACCAAGACGACGAACGCGGCACCAGAACCAGCACCCACCCACCCACCCACGAACCACGAATCACCTCCTCCTCTTTGGATTTCCACAACCCTAATCCTCAAATCCACTGCCTTTCACTCAAACCCAAAGGGTATGTTTTTTCATTTCTACCTCATCTTCATTTTTTTCTGAGCTTGCTTTGCTTTGAATCCTTCATCTTTTTCGTTTTGTTTGGTGGGTTTGATGCTGTTATGGTTTTTACCTTCTTCAAGTTTCTGCCTTTTTTCAGTTTCAATTGTGTCACTTTGTTTGAAGATTTGATTTTTTTTTGTTTTTTGTTTTTGGTGAATATCGGATTGTGCTTGTTTGCAATTGGATTGATGAGCTAGAATTCCCAAAATCTGATGCGGGTCATTGTGACAAGATTCTGATGTTGATTGTTGTTCATTGAAGTTTTGGTATTATTTCTGGTGAGTCAAAATGTTTGCGCTGGAAATAGCTTTAGATTTATGATATTTTTACATGTTGGATCTTCTTCAGTTTGTGCTTGATTTGATTTCAATGTAATTTCTGCACAGTGCTGATACAGTCTTGGTTTAGTGGACTTTTTTTTTGGGTTATCTGGAATTGTGAATTCAATTTTTGAGTCTAGTGGCAGTGATTACTTGATAAAATGCCTGATGGATTCAGAGAAATTCTGAAAAGATAACTATCATCAAGGTCATGGATGCAGCTCTATTTGAGTTTTGTTTACTATCTTGACCAGCACATTGTAATCTTTGTATGAGAGAGTGTGCGATAATTTACCAACATGCTTGAAGTTTCCCGCTTTTCAGTCTGCAGAAATCCCCAGCTCTACAGTAGATGCAGCATATGTGGATTTTTGGTGCATTTTGTCTCCTTTTGTTAAATAAATATGCCTGATATAGCAAGATGGAAGCCATGAGTTAGCAGGCACTTTGAGCTTCTTAATGTGATATTCATTTGAATGATCTTATGGGAGTTAGGCCTTCATATTGATGTGGTGTCCATCGTATTAGATTTAAGGGTGTTTATGTTCTATTTTACAACTTTGGACAGGGGATGGCAGCCGGAGAAGAGGCTAACTTGTCAACCTTGAAGTCTCAACTGAGCCAAACACATGAAATGTGGAAGCTGGAGATGGAGCAGAGTCAGTCCCACGTGGATGTATTGCAAAAGAAGCTTATAGAGGTAGAGGCTTGTATAGAGGGGTCTGATGAAGACTCAAAAAAAGAATTAGAGGTTCTTTTGCGGAGAGTTAAGACGGCTGCCAGTTTGTTAACATACTTGAAATCAAAAGCAAGAATAATGGCTGTTCCTCATTTAGCCCATACAGCATGTGGCATCAAACAATCTGAAGGAGTGGGGCTTGTTGATAAAAATGGTACACCGTTGGCTGGATGGTCTCGGAATGTTGATCTTTCTTCCTTTGAAATTCCAGATGAAGATTCTTCAATTGGGATTGGCAAGCAACAGGACTCTCTAGATGAACAAGATGCAGCTTATATCAGTGAACTGCTTAAGTCTGTGCAGATGGTTACAGAAGTAATGGAAGCTCTAGTTAAGAGAGTTATATTGGCAGAATCTGAAACAGCAGTTGAGAAGGAGAAGGTAACTTTTGGTCAGGAAGAAATTAAGAAGAAGTCCATCCAAATTGAGAACATGTCTTTGAAGTTGGAGGAGATGGAGCGGTTTGCTCTAGGTACAAATGGTATTCTAAATGAAATGCGGCAAAGAGTTGAGGATTTGGTTCAAGAGACATCTATACAGAGGGAACGAGCCACAGAAAATGAACAGGAGCTTTGCCGGGTGAAGCGGGACTTTGAGTCTCTAAAATCGTATGTCAGCAGTCTCATCACTGTACGAGAAACATTGCTTTCGTCAGAGAAGCAGTTTCAAACTATAGAGAGGCTGTTTGAGCGGTCAGTATCTTTCTTATTCTGCAGTGAATAGATGTTCAGTTTTCACTATATTTTCCCTTTAGTTATCATGTCAGATTCTTTGCAATTGATTTCCTTCATTGTACATAAGAAATCTTCTCTATGCAAAGGCCCCCATTTCATTATGATACTTGCATCTTGTTTCTCCCTTCTATTAGGATGATAATAGAAAGGATAGAATGCTTTGCTTGCTTCCGTATTGTGTGTCTTGCTGAGAAAAGCATGAAGCTATCTAAGCACTTATTTGAAATTTCTTTGATCTATATGGTGCTGAATTGTCATTTTATTAGATCTTTTGCATGTGTGCACACATGGACAGGCATATGTTTCCATGTGTGTCCATGCTCTTATGTTTCTAAGCAGCAGTAGTCATATGCTGATGCCTGTGTTAATCCCGATTGTATGCCATTGTACAAGCATATACGCTAGCTGGACATGTTTTGTTGTTTCATTATCTCATGTTGCTTGGAACAGGCTAGTTGCAAAAACAACACAGTTAGAGGGTGAGAAAACACAGAAAGAGGTGGAAGTTCAAAAACTTATGGAAGAGAATGTGAGGCTGAGTGCTCTTCTTGATAAGAAAGAAGCTCAACTTCATGCCATGAATGAACAATGCAAGGTGATGGCTTTGAGTGCTTCAAACATCTAATTCTTCAGGCTTGCCTTTGTACTTCCCGGTGGCTGGTGGATGGTTGTTTGTGGCCGGTGGATTGCTTTGCAATGCCATTTGGTTAAATCCCACCCGTTAGATCCAGGGACGCATCTAGCAATGCATGACTCTGAGTGGCAAACTTTGTCGGATATCCTTTCTTTCAATTGTAACATTGTGAAGTGCCCCCTGAACTTGTTATCTGGTTCTGCATTTATGCTGTTGTTGTTGGAAACTAAACCCAAAGAGTCTTTAATTGGAATGCAATATCTGAGTTCAAATGTTTATGCATCAATGCCTTATAGGTTGCCTATCTGCATATTATGCTTCACTTCTACATTTATCCCTCTGATATTCTAATTAGATCTTGAAATATGTTATATCAATCCATATTCTAATCCATGAGCTAAATATGAAGTTGAAAAGGTTGTAGCTCTCAACTTTCATTTGGGTAATCTTCTAAACATCGAACGGTTGATTTTCAGAAGTGGTATACCCATGCATATATAAACATCTAACAGTTGATTTGCGGCAATGTAATCTAAAAGCGGGTCTCTCAAACTCTAATTAAGAAAGTTTTCATAAGTTTTCATTTTAGTGGTTCTTATTAGGAGCTCTCTCAACAAATATGCATTACTTAACTAAAGAATTTGAACCCTTACTAATGAAACACTTACGTTAAGTATCAACAACGTAAAGTAAATACTTGTGGAAGATTAAACTACAAAATTACCTATTTAGGGGATTTTGAAAAAAAATATATTGATAAATATGCTACGCCTTTTGGCTTTTGCTGGTTGGCGGTTACCCCAAAATTGAGTCTTTTTGTTTCTTCACAAAAAAAAAACAAAAGATCGAAATGCCCTCTTTGTGAAGCAAAGGAACTAAAACCCTAACTCTCACTCACTACCCCAATTCGCCAATTCTGAAACCTAATCTCTACAATTCGAATTCGTCGGTGAAAACCCTTTTTCGTCGTGCTTCGAATTCAGGCGTCGGCATTGCTTTGGGTAAGTTGAAGTGGCATAAAGCTCGAATCTTTGCTGACAATGTCGGCGAGGAAAGTAGGTGAAGCTGAACCTCAGCCTGAGGACGGTGGCTCTGCGCAAGTTTCACAGTCCGTTCGAGCTTCCAAGTCTAGTGATGATAGTGACAAGAAGGTAGTGAAGCTTTTGCTGTTTGTGCTTAACATTTGCTTAGTAGCTCTGTGGATTTTGTGAGCAATTGGTTTGCGAATCTGAAAATTATGGAAAATTTATCGATTTTATGCCCCAAGTTTGATTCTTTTGCTCTTTGTTTGCTTTTTAGTACGTTGAATTTGATGAATCATGAGGTAATTTTGATTGATTTGTGCATCACTAGGTTTGATACACTTGATTGGTTGAATGCCATCTTTTAGGGCCGAGGTTTCATATACCTATTGCCTCACTACCCTAGTTTCCGTACAGCTTTTAGTATGTCATGCTTTGTTGCTCTGCTCTTCGTTATATGGCAGTGCTAGAAGACCCTGAGACTTTGTTTGTTTTAGTTGTAATGTGGAGGTCTTGTTTATTCAACTCATCAAAGTGCGTCCTTTATCTTTCCAATGTATAGCTCCGTAAAGTTTATGATGCTTTTTCACTTGGGTTGTCATAGAGCACAGACAGGAAACTTAAGGATGTTGATATTTGTGTGCCGATAGTATATGGGACGATCGCGTTCTATCTCGGTAGAAAGGCCAGTGAGTAAGTATTTTCCATTGATTGGGTCGTGTGGTAAACCTTTCGTATCTTTGGATATTTTCGAATAATGTCTTCTGTCGATTAGGTCTCAGTCCCATAAGTGGACAGTTTATGTTCGTGGAGCTACGAACGAGGACCTTGGGGTGGTGGTGAAGCGTGTTGTCTTTCAATTGCATCCTAGTTTCAACAACCCTATGAGAGTGATTGAATCGCCCCCATTTGAGTTAACAGAATGTGGTTGGGGTGAATTTGAAATTGCCATCAGCCTGTTTTTCCACAATGATATCTGTGAGAAACAGTTGGACTTGTGAGTTTGTGTATTCTGAAATCCATTTTATTTGCTCGACAAGACCCAGAAGGAAGATTGCTAATCCTGGAGCTTTATATCATTTGTAGGTATCACCCTTTGAAGCTATATACTGAAGATGAATCAGGCCCCCAGTCGACCAAGAAACCTGTTGTTATGGAATCTTACAATGAAATAGTTTTTCCAGACCCTTCCGAGGCATTTTTTGCTCGTGTGCAAAACCATCCAGCTGTCATAGTTCCCCGTTTGCCTGCTGGGTTTAACTTGCCTAATCCTGGTAAATTTCTTGTTACAATGGTCTTGGAACCTGAGTTTACATTGATTTTGATCTTCCTATGTCGATTTGTTTGCGCAGTTATTAAAGATAACATGAATGAAAACAAACCCGGAGACACGAAGGATCATCCTCTTAGTCAGTGGTTCTTGAACTTTTCAGAGGCAGATGAACTCCTAAAACTTGCAGCAGCTCGCCAAGAGGTATAATTGCTATTAGTTTGGACCTGGCATATTGTCAACTTATTATCCCTTGCCTACATATTTTTTGGGAGGTCTTTGATGAGGAGGAGGGAAGAGTAAAACTGCACAGACCTCTTTCCCACATTTTTATTTTTTATTGTTTTATCTTTAGAGGGAATACTCTTTGTTTTCTTTAATAAATCATGCTAATTGTGGCCATGTTTGGAGTCCTGCTATCTAGGACTACTTAATAGAGACTGCAGTCTATCATTATCTTCAATTATTGGGCTCAGCTGAATGATCTACTTCTCTTCCTCAATATTATAGGTTTCCTGGGTAGTTCTCTGAATTGTGGTACTGGGTAATTGCTGGATCGCTTATGTATGCTAACCTGTTTTGAATATTAGTGATTGTGGCTTATCTTGTGTCTCTCTATTTTGTCTATGGGTTTGGGTTTCACTTGTATCTATGCCTTGTTGCATGTACTGTTGTCTATATCAGATTGTATGAGTTGATCTTTTCTTTGTTTTATGCGAGCTTGAATGGTCTGACTGCGGAATTGGGAGCTTTTTGATAATTTTGTTTTGACATTGTCCTGAACTTGATAGGTTCAAGCCCACATTGTTAACATGAGAAGAAAACTGAGCTTGATGGAAGGGGTGCCCCAGCTGTCCAAACCACCCTCTGGATTTGAATATGCATGATCATGGTAATATTGTCAAAGATTCGCCATCAGTGTAAATTATGGAAGATCGAGTGATCTTTGATGTAAACATGTTTATTATCACACTTACGGGGAACTCTCCATTTTGTTTTAATCTATGTGTGGTTTACAGCTAATTGAACTGTAGTATAGGAACAACAATTGATTGGTCTGGGACCTGTTATCAAACAAGAGTTAGAAGGTTGTGTAGTTTTCTATATTAGTTTGATCTTCTTCCCTCTTTATTTATTTAATTTTTACTTTGGGTCAATAGTCATCAACAATGTGGCAGCAATATGCTCAAGGTCAACGGAGTTAGGCCAATCAGATTGGATGGTCCAATGGTTCATAGTGTAGAGGATCTCCCAAGGCTTCAGATTGATTGCGATTATGTAATTGTGATGCGTATTGTTAATTTGTGATGCTTATTGTTAATCTGACATCCAATGATATATGAATAAGCATTCTAGAGATTTCAGAAAGCTTGATTTTCTCCAATACATGTGCTGGTGTAGAGTAATGAATTGGATTGATTCAGTGGTCAAGGTCTATCTAAATACAAATGTACACGCTACACGCATATGAGCTTATTCTGACTTTTGTAATGTTCTGAATTTCCTAATTTCCTCCGAAGCACCAGGTTTTTTCTATTTTTCTTCAAAGCACCAGGGTTTTTTAGATGAGTCGACCAATAAATTGAAATGCCATACCTGTTGTGATTGCTGTGAAGCCGCCATTTCTATTTTGTCTCTATGAGGTTTCTTGAAGACGAGTAACATGGCCTTCAACCCTTTTACATGTTGATAAATCGGTTGGTTCAGCATCTTCTGTAAGAGAGTGCCTTCTGTTGATTTGTCAATCATGGTCCTGCCTCAGTTACGACGAGGATGGTATGCTCTCCCACATTAATACTAACCTTGACATTCTATCCATATGTATATCCACAACATGGGTAGCCGCATATGTAGACTGTTTTCAAGCTCTTATGAAATCTGTGGGTTTGTTTCTAGGGTATTGTAGAGCTGTTTTCGACGAGTTTTTCTCATGTTAAGTTGAGATATGATGCCTTGATGTGAAATTTGGGTGACTTCATGCATTTAGAAGTAAAATTCAGGGTGATGATTGTAATGTGTGAATGAAGTCAAAAATCGAAGCGTGAAGACAGATGGATACGATGAATCTTGAAGCTCTGGTGATGGCTTTGTGAGCCTTAGAACATGGGGAGGAAATAAGTTCGATCTCTTGGAAAGACTAGTGGTTCTTTTATACATGTTTGGTCTGGTTTTTATCATGTCAAAGGTCACATCTCACATGTGTAGTCTTTAATGGTGAGACAATTTGCAGCACAAGTAACTCAAGCTGAAACATGTGCTTAATTTACAGAATTATCTGTCATAGAATTTTATGAATATATTTATTTGCAAAGCTCATAAATCTTTAATTATAGTAGAATTGTGTTTCTTCAAGTTCTGGTTCTAAACGAATTTCAATGCTAGAAGGAACAAGCATCATCAAAGGGTCTGAGCGTTATGCTTCCCATCCAAAAACATCGTCAAACATGTTGTTGACAGATTTTTAGTTAGCTGGCCGGTTTCTAACTTCTAATATGGTTGAACTACAACCAGCCGTCATTTAATTTGGATCTGCTTGATTGTACTAAGAAACAAAAATTTTCCCTTAACCAATGAATGTTAAGAGTTGCAATCGAACAAGTAACCAGCTTGTGTTCATAAGTAGATAAGGTAAAATCCTTATATGGTAGCCGAATTATCACGAAACGCACTTTTTGGTACCTACAAATTTTCAGGGAATCCAGTGGTACCTGTACTATCCCTCTGTTAGTCCTTATAGTACTTCCGTCTATTATTCCGTTAAAAATGCTTACGTGGCGGTCATGTGACATTCATGAAGTATTCATGTGAGTAAAATAGTAAGGATAAAATAGTTTTTTCATTCATATTTAGAATTATAGAATTTAATATATTGAATATCTATAATTAAAAATATTTCGACACATAAAAAAATAAAAACAATACCCAATTTATTCTTCATTGTTCTCGGGATACTTGGGGCAATTAATTTAAGTACTTTTGTGTTTAGTTTTTTTTTTTTAATGAAAATTTAATATATATTAATTTGGGTCAACTAATGAGATAACTTTTTTCTCAAACAATTAATAGGATTAATCAATGGAGATGGTAGGTAAATCTAGATATTCACTAAATTCAATTCTAGCTCTTTCTTTTAACCTAGTTTAATTTATTTTAATTTAGTTTAATAAAAAATTTGTAAAAGAAATATGAAAAATAGGTTTTTAAGGATTTTATCCATACTTTAACAGAATAATTGACGGAAGTACTAAAATAGCTAATGGAGGGAATATACATGTACTAGTACCGTACCACTAGACTCCCTAAAAATTTGTAAGTACCAAAAAATGCATTTCGTGATAGTTCAAGTATCATATAAAGATTTTATCCCAAATAGATATGACATGAATCTGATTAGCATTAGGTGTCCAAATTTTAGGGCAAGTATTTGAACTTAGCTCTTAAGTTGGGTACTCATTAGATCATTACAAGTGTGTGTTGGGCAAAGTTTTCTTATGCTTGATAATTAGGCGAGTTTGTTTGCAGCCCTCGCACATGCATGGACATCCCAGCTTCTGCGGTTTGAATGCTTTAATTGGTTGGTGTACGTTTTGTTTCTTGTTTCCTCACCATATATGCTTCACCACCAAAACTAATCAATCTCATTCAAGCTCTACGTTCCACCATACATATATACCTAAGACAAACTATTTTTTTGGTAAAAAAAAAAAAAAAAAAAAAAACATTTTTAGGTATATATGTACGGTGCAATGTAAGCAAACTCGATCAACCAGAAAACCCCATTCCAAACCTGGAAGCAATTGCCACAAAACCAATAATTGTCAAGGCAAGGGAAAGATCATCATTACTACTGTGAGCTAAGATGTTTGATGTTGCTGTTGCACCTGTACACTATGAATGCCCATTCTTTTATTAAATAAACAAAAATGAGTGACTTTTGTTTTCCACCAACAATTTGCCAAAGAAAAAGGGATGGCAATCTCTAACTTTTGTGAGAGTTCAAAAATCATAAATGGTCGATATATGGGATTGAAATATTCTACTTTTACATATATCACACACACCCAATTTGAATCACTGGAAAGTGTAGGATATAGGCATGGATTTGAGGAAACTGACCTTATATGTAAAATGATTCTTTCATTTTCTGTTAATGATCAATTTAGAGTATTGTCCTGATCTATTTGAGTTAGGACTAATTTGTAATCGATTTTACAAGTAACTACCTTTGGAGAAAGGAAAAAAAGTTGGGCAAGCATGCAAACCTCAATTATTTTAGTCATTTTGCTCTGTCGTTACAAGAGGGCCAGTTCAACTGGTGAAATTTGAGCTCGACTTTTAATCTTTGACTGCGAGGATTACGAACTAGTGTAAAGTGTCTCCTGAGCTCAAGTAGACTCATCTAGGTGTGAGGTTTTCTCGCAGTTGCTAGTAGTTAATGATTACCACTTTACCAGCATAGGGACTGTAACTCCCATGTTAACGGCCTGTGTCAAGCCACACAACCCCCGCAAAATGCTTACAAATAATTATTAAGCCTCGAAACAAAACTCAAGTGTATACTATTACTAATGTGGAGTTGTGGACTCATCTAGATGGGTTATGCATCAGTACTCAATACACCTGCAGATCATGATGAGTAACCATCAAAACAAAAGGTATTGATCGGTAATTTAAATGCCTTCAAGCCTATATGGACGGTTTAACCGGTTGCGAATCATCCAAGGGTAAGGTTCAAAAATGAGAGCGACATACCCTCCCATCAGAGAAGGCAAGTGTATAGTCGATATATTTTTCTTTGGACATGGTATTCAGTTCGTACTACTACACTGTACAACTTTACTGGAAATTAGCCAAGCTTAAACAATGGTTTAGGTTTACTTCCAACCTCCCACGTATACATTGATACACGGACAGTAGCACATACTAAAGTACTTGCTCGCCACTCACCCTAATTCCCATGCTTCCACTTGAAATTGGAAGGAAACAATGGTAGGCCAAAACCCCTATGGGTTTGTTGTTGGACCATTAGAATTTTGCTATAGTTGCTTATGCTAGCTAAGGTCTATAGCTTCCTTCATTTTCATGCTTATGACCGACGTTAATCACTGTTTTTGTTTGCCTCAAACACACTGGTTGTGGCCTCTAGCTTGTTTGGCCCACATCCCACATGCCCTTGTTTTCTGACTCTTCTATTCTCACCTCCATAAATACCTCTCCGCGCTCCCCAAATTTCTATCAACCCCAAAGCCACCTTCTTCACAACTCTGATACTCTCTCTCTCTCTCTCTCTAACCAGCCGAGCTATATATACCATGGCGATCATAAAAAAATCATTATCAAACAAAGCATTGCTAGTGCCTCAAACGGCAGCGCTGAAGCAAATTCTCAAGAGGTGCTCGAGTTTTGGGAAGAAAAACAATGGCTACAATGTAAGTGGTCTCCCCGATGATATTCCGAAAGGGCATTTCGCTGTGTACGTAGGCGAAAACAGAAGCCGATACATAATCCCTATTTCGTGGTTGGGCAATCCGGAGTTTCAGAGCTTGCTGCAGAGGGCTGAGGAGGAGTTCGGGTTTAACCATGACATGGGTTTGACGATTCCTTGCGAAGAAGTCGTCTTTCGCTCCCTGATAGATCAGTATTGCTGAGGTTATTATCTGTGGCAGCAATGGTGGCTCTGATCGTACGTGAGTGATTGATTAACTTGTTCAGTGTTAGTGATTAATTGTTTAATATTGATTAATGATGCATATATGACCATGTAAGGAGTACTTTTTCTCGGTGTTGATGATGTAGTAGTGTGTGTACGTTTTGTGTACCCTAAGAGAACTGATTAGCAGAAATGAAAGAATTCAAGGGCAGCTCGGAGCTATTCCCCTTTTTCAAAATCAATCTCTCTCTCTCTGAAGATATGAGTGCATGCAATCCATGATCAATGAACTTAATTTCCACTGAAATTGCGGAGTTTAAACAGTGAATACTAGCTAGCATATATAACAAAAGGAATTTCGGAGCAAAACAAAAGGGATCTAACCAGAAGAACCATAAACCTAACCAAAAGGAAGAGGTGGTCTACACAATCTACTGCACGCACTACGTACAACTCGCACTGATGAGATGCTTACGTCCGTACGTTCTGAATATAAATTGTTAATTATTTTTCACTTCACAGCTTATCTTTGAGTATGCTTGACTCGAAACTTCGAATGTAGAGGTACATATTCTAAATCGATTACAAGCTCTCACGAGTGGATATAGATTGTATTCCAATTGAAAAACTATGACATGTACAAAGCCGATCGAATTTGTAGAAGATCGATTAAAAGAAGTATTTGGGTGTGTTTAATTAGGTAATTCATTTTGACTCATTTACAAGTTACAACCGTATAAATACAGAAATGCATAGTTGGTATAGTTATTTTGCAAATGACTATACTTTTATTAGCTTAATAATAAACTTTTACCGCCTTTTTTTTTTTTTTTTGGGAACAGAAATAATTTCGTTGATAATAATCATACGACCTTACTAGGTCAAGCTAGAGAGATCCGAAGACCACTCAATTACATCTACGGCTCAATTATTCATTACTACAATTCTAAAAAGAAAATCCACAAAAAACTAAAATTCAAAAGGAACTGCAAAGAAAAAACTAACAACTAAATTTATTCCCACACAACCCTAACTTTCTGCATCTGCCTTAACTAGTTTGGGGCCTAATGACCCTCTTGGTGTAGCCATCCACCAGTCATTGTAGTGAACAGCCACAAGTTAGGAATCATATTGAGACCAGCCCACAACGAACCCACCAGAAAGTCTAGCCCAAAATCTAGCCCAAGCCAGGGAGAGGAAGAAAAATGGGCTAGCTGAGGCTAAAAGCCCAACCCACTCCCACTACCCTCATCCTTGTACCTGGACCAGCCTGAACCGAACCGCTAGCGACACTGCTAGAGTCGCTTGTTAGATCAAATATGGACTTAACACATATCATCATAAAGTAATTGATGATTAGCTAAATGTCAAACCTAGTTTAACATGGATACAAACTGTAAATCAATACTTATAACTTAATGAAGCAGTGTATCTATTCATTAAGGTAAGTAATCATATTCTTAGTCTGCAAGAAAGACTACAATGAAGTGTTACATTAAGAATCTAACTAGGAAACCTAAACCGATATGGATAGCTTTAATGGGAAGCTTCTTGAGGGTTAAGTCTCCTATATATACAGATGAATTGGTCCCTGATTACTACTGACGTTTTGCATATTGTTCTGTCCATTGAGAAGCAAGTTGGTAAGTAACAGAAGGCCATATTCAGTGTTCGTGTTTGCAGCTGCATAAGATGGAATCCATGCCAGTGATTGCTGAAGGTAAGCCTTAATCCCTTTTATGATTGTGTGCATGTGTTGTGAGCATGTTATATGGTTATTTACAATTGGTATCAGAGCATAGGCTCACACATATCAAAATCTTTTTAGGGTTTTGCAAAAAAAAAAAAAAAAAAAAGGGTTTTTGCTTTACGGATCAAGTAACTGACCATGTAATTGGTCATGTACCTGATCAAAGTAAGTTACTTAAGTCGATTGTTGCATCTGGTTAAATATCAAGTTCACGCTTCCGCTGTGATTTTTAGCAGCAATTGGGGAAAAAGTAAAAACAGGTTTTTCTGTGAAATTGATTTCGATTCATAGCATGATAATTGAGGTTTTGATTGTGCTAAAGAACACTAGTAGCATTCCCGGCGTGCGTTAGGTTAGAGTAGATGGTGACCGGATGAAATTTACAATTTCTTGATTGTTCTGTGGTTTCTTGGAATCGAAACAATTTTGATTGTGCTTGAATATGCATGATGAATTGATTGATGATATGGTATGGTATCTGTGATTGTGTAAAATTGCATGAAGAACAAAAATCTCCCAGATTTTGTTTACACATTATTAAAATTGACAGATACGAGAGCTTAATTTTCTCACAAGTATGAATCTGGGTAGAATATAAAGTTAAAAGCTCATGGATTTTGTGGTTTTCTGTTGGCATAAGTGATTATGATGCACAAAGCATTCTTCATTGATGTTGGCAGAAAACAATGATCAGGTCACTGACCATGTAACTGGTCAGGTAACTAATCAAGTACCTGATTGAGTGACAAAACTGAAATTGTGTTTTGTGTTTTAAAACTATGCTTCAGTTTTATCTTCCAAAGAAGTGGTCAAGTATGGTTTTAGAATACAAAACAGCAATATACATGCTTGATGAAAATAAATTCGGATACTTAGAAAATTTTCTTCTGTCTAAAGATGTGGATAAATTTCTTTGGATAACTTGTTTTCATTGAACATGACATATTGATAAAGAACTCCAGAATGTTATGCTTCTGCTCAAAAGTGTTGCTTAGCATTGTTTTTGGTTATGGACTGATATGAATGCAAGTATGGATTGTTTAGGTTTTCTATATGTTCTTGTTTTGGTTGCTTAAAGCTAAATAAAACGCAGAAAACTTAATGTTAGTTTCTTTACAAATTAAGAACTCACATGAATTTTTGTTTTGCTCCTTAGGTAACTCTTACATGAACTTGAACAGTGTCTTGATGTTAACTGGAACCAACTATAGAGCTTGGCTAGATTCTGTAGAGAACTATATGGGAATGTATGAGAATATAGACTATTGCTTTACTGAGGATAAGCCTATAGAGTTGAATGAAAAGAGTACCAAGAAAGAAACTGACCTTTACAAGAAGTGGCATAGATCCAATAGAATGGCTAAGAATCTCATTCGTACCTCTATGTCCAAGACTATCAGGGGAAGTATAGAAGAGCCTGAGCTAGCATCAGATTTTCTGGAACTCATAGGTGCTAAGTTTAAAGAGAGTGAAAAGGCAGAAGCAGCTAGACTAACCAAGGAGTTTCATGATTTGAAGTACATGGGTTTAGGGGGAGTTAGAGAACATATTATGAAGATGATCAATATAAATGGCAGACTCAGGGAGCTATTGATGGGGGTTAGGGATGAGCAGGTAGTGCATTATGCACTACATTCCTTACCTAACAGTTTTAGTCATCTAAGAACCAGTTACAATTCACAAAAGGGAAACTGGACTTTAGATGAACTTATATCCATCTGTGTTGATGAGGAAGCTAGGATCAAGGAAGAAAAAGAACCTGCTACAACCATAAATCTTATAGAGAAGCCTAAGAAGAAAAAGCCCCAGAACAAGCTTCCCTACCAAAGCCATAACTAAGAGTTCAACAGCTGCAGTGGCCAAGGAAAACAGGCCATTTAGGTTCAAGTGCTACTTTTGCAAAAGAGTAGGACACGTGAAAAAGGACTGCACTGGCTATAAGAACTGGTTAGCCAAAAAGGGTAAGATTTTTTCTAATACAGTTTTTTCTTTATAAATTAATCTTATAAATGTTGAACCACAGTCTTGGTGGATAGATTCAGGCTCACCTATTCATATTACTAATTCTTTGCAGGGATTCATAAGGAGCAGAATCCCAAAAAGTGATGAAGTGAACCTGTGTGTAGGCAATGGCATGAGAGTGGCAGTCAAGGCTATTGGAACCTTAAAGCTCGATTTAGGATTAGGAAAATTGTTAGTTTTGGACAATGTTTTTTTATGTACCTTCCATGAGAAGGAATTTGGTTTCAGTTTCTCTTTTAGTAAAATCTGGTTGTAGACTTGTTATTGATAGTAATGGAATTCTTATTTCTAAAAGTTCTGTTCAAATTGGTTCTGGTGTTATCTCGAATGATTATTTACAGTTAAGTTGTTCAATGGCTCAACAAGAAATTTTACTTGTTGAAGATAACACAAACAGTACTAGCACTTTAACAGGTGTTAAAAGAACCAAACTAAATGAAAAGTCTGCATTTTTATGGCATAGAAGACTCGGCCATGTTTCAAAAGAGAGACTGAAAATATTGGTGAAAAACAAAATCCTAAATGAACTTGATTTTTCTGATGTGGAAAGTTTTAAGGGAAAATAACCAACACAAGAAAGAAAACTGCATATAGAAGCCAAAATTTATTAGAACTCATACACACTGATATATGTGGACCATTTAGGCATCAAACTATCTGTGGGAATGTGTATTTTATCATTCATTGATGACTTTTCTAGATACAGTTATATTTATCTACTTTCAGAAAAGGCACAAGCATTGAAAGCCTTTCAAATCTTTAAGTCTGAGGTAGAAAATCAACTAGAAAAGAAAATCAAAACAGTGAGGTCAGATAGAGGGGGAGAGTTCTATGGAAAGTACACTGAATCCGGCCAACAAAAGGGTCCATTTGCCTTGTTTTTGCAAGACAATGGAATTAAAGCTCAATACACAACACCCTATAATCCAACAGAATGGTGTTGCAGAGAGAAAGAATAGGACTCTTTTAACATGGTCAGATGCATGATGTGTACAACTGGTTTGCCTAAATTTTGTGGGGAGGCTTTAAAAACTGCAAATTATATTTGCAACAGGACACCTAGCAAAGCCATAGAAAATACTGCTTTTGAGCTTTGGTGTGGCAGGAAACCTAGTCTTCATCACTGTCATGTTTGGGGATGTCATGCAGAAGCTAGGATTTATAATCCAAGCTTGAATAAACTTGACCCCAAAACTGTTAGTTGCTATTTTATAGGTTATCCAGATAAATCTAAAGGCTATAAATTATATTCTGCTCATCATTCACCTAGAATTTTTGAAACACATCAAGTAAAATTTCTAAGTGAAAGAGTTCACAATACAAACCTTGAGGATTTAACCTCAGATTTTGAGGAAATTGTGTCAGATGAGAATATAAGTGTAGCATTGCCTTTAGAACATGATGTAACTGATCATGTCACTGGTCAAGTCACTGACCATGTAACTGACCAAGTAACTGTACCTGGTCGAGTAACTGGCCAAGTAACTGACCATGTCACTGACCAAATAACTGTACCTGGTCAAGTCACTGACCATGTAACTGTACCTGGTCAAGTCACTAACCATGTAACTGACCAAGTAACTGTACCTGGTCAAGTAACTGACCACGTAACTGGTCAAGTAACTGAACCTCACCATCCTCCAGTAGCTCAGCCTAGAAGATCACAGAGAGCAAGAAAACCAACTTATGGGGGGGGGGGAAGAGAGTGACTACATTGTTTATCTATAAGAAGCAGAAATTGAAATGGACTGTGCAGAGGACAATGATCCAACTACATTTAATCAGGCCATTGGGAGTAGTGAATCACATCAGTGGCAGCTAGCAATGGAAGCAGAAATTGATTCCATGAGCCAAAATGCAGTTTGGGAATTAGTTGAACCTGACCCCAAACAGAAGCCTATAGGTTGTAAATGGGTTTTCAAAACCAAAAGAGATGCAAATGGCAATGTAGAGAGACATAAAGAAAGATTAGTTGCCAAGGGTTTTACACAAAAGGAGATCATTGACTTTACTGAGACTTTTTCTCCAGTTTCTACAAAAGACTCGTTTAGGATAATCATGACTTTAGTGGCTCATTTTGATATGGAGCTGCACCAGATGGATGTTAAAACAGCTTTCTTGAATGGTGAACTAGATGAAGTGATTTATATGAGGCAGCCAGAAGGGTTTGTACAAGCTGGAAGTGAAAACTTAGTGTGTAAGTTAAGAAAATCAATTTATGGCCTAAAACAAGCTTCTAGACAGTGGTACAAGAAATTTGATTCTGTGATTTCTACTTTTGGATTTACAGAAAATCTTGTTGATGAATGTGTTTATTTGAAGACAGTTGGGAACAATTTTATTTTTCTGGTACTCTATGTGGATGATATACTTTTAGCTAGCAGTAACATTAAATTGCTTAAAGATTCCAAGAGTTTTCTGTCAAGGAATTTTGACATGAAAGACTTAGGAGAAGCATCCTATGTACTAGGTATTGAGATTAAAAGAGATAGGGCACATAGACTACTTGGTTTGTCTCAACACAATTATATTACCAAAGTTTTAAAGAGGTTTGGTATGGAGAAGTGTGCAGCTGGAGAAGTTCCCATGTCCAAAGGAGATAAGTTAACCAAGAAGCAAAGTCCCAATAGTGATGTTGAAAAGGAAAATATGGAATCAAAGCCTTATGCCAGACTTGTAGGAAGTCTCATGTATGCACAAGTCTGCACTAGGCCAGACTTGTCTTTTGCAGTAGGGATTTTGTCAAGATTTCAATCCAATCCAGGCCATGAGCATTGGGTAGCTGGGAAGAAAGTGTTGAGGTACCTGCAGAGAACTAAGGGTTATATGCTAGTTTATAGACAAGTGGAGGATCTGAAACTCATTGGATTCTCAGACTCGGATTTTGCAGGGAATTATCCGGACTCCAAGAAATCGACTTGTGGATATTTGTTCATGCTTGCAGGAGGTGCTATTGCTTGGAAAACCATGAAACAAACACTTGTTTCAACTTCTACTATGCAAGCTGAATTTATTGCAGTATATGAAACTGTGTGTGAAGGACTTTGGATTAGGAATTTTCTCATGCAGACCAAAGTATTGAGTCACATTGTGGCTGGAACACTGATTTATTGTGACAATGAGGCTGCAGTTTTCTTTAGCAAGAACAGTAAAAGGTCAAATAATTCTAAACACATTGATCTAAAGTATTACAGTGTTAGAGAAAGAGTAAAGCATGGTGAAATAGCTGTTTTGAGTATTGACACAAATTCACAGCTAGCAGATCCTTTCACCAAGGCTTTGTCAGTAGCAGCATTCCAGAAGCATACAACAAGCATTGGAGTTTTAGCTAATCTAGATGCTTAGGTTCAGTAGAGAGTTAGTCCAATTGGAGCAATTTAAAATTTTAAGGTTCTTGAGTTCTTGTATTTTCAGTTGTGATATTTTTGACTTTTGTTTATCACAACTTATTTGTAATGGCAGTTTATTATTATCAATAAAATTTTGAGGTATTTCTAAATATGATTTTCCTACAGCTTTATTGTTTTATTTTGGAAATTATCATCTTGTTTTGAATGTCATACTTGCTATCAGATGGCTTAAATCATGTACATCATGATGCTAAGGTTCAAGCAATGTTTTAAGCTATCAGTGTTCAGAAAAATTACTTGAGTTTCTGGTTTTAGAAACGTACAGTAGGACCTAATATATGTTTACTTGTTGATACACATTAACATATATTGTATCACTTCTGGTTTGACATATGTGGATTGCAGGAACTTATGTTTGTGGTTTTGAAACTCTGCATTTTGTTAAAATGTATACTGTTTCTTGCTCTGCATAAGTAATTGTGATTTGACCATGCTGGAATGGATTTTCGATTTGAGTTTGTCATCTGGAGCACTTCAGTAAGTTAAGTAGGTTTTGATGTTCTCTGGTGCAAATCATCGAGTATGATATGTGTGAGTCCAAGGGGGAGATTGTTAGATCAAATATGGACTTAACACATATCATCATAAAGTAATTGATGATTAGCTAAATGTCAAACCTAGTTTAACATGGATACAAACTGTAAATCAATACTTGTAACTTAATGAAGCAGTGTATCTATTCATTAAGGTAAGTAATCCTATTCTTAGTCTGCAAGAAAGACTACAATGAAGTGTTACATTACGATTCTAACTAGGAAACCTAAACCGATATGGATAGCTTTAATGGGAAGCTTCTTGAGGGTTAAGTCTCCTATATATACAGATGAATTGGTCCCTGATTACTACCGACGTTTTGCATATTGTTCTGTCCATTGAGAAGCAAGTTGGTAAGTAACAGAAGGCCATATTCAGTGTTCGTGTTTGCAGCTGCATAAGATGGAATCCATGCCAGTGATTGCTGAAGGTAAGCCTTAATCCCTTTTATGATTGTGTGCATGTGTTGTGAGCATGTTATATGGTTATTTACATCGTTGCACCACCGCCTCAGTTGGGTGGCCTCCCCAGCCGAGAGCCCTTGGCAGCCAAACACGCGCCTGCAACTAGAGCGAAGCCTCTACCTCCCGCCTTCGCTACTGAACCTAAATTGATCAAGTTTCTGCCCACTAAGCCTAGGCCAATCGGATCACAACTCATCCTTCGCCGAGTTGTTTGCCTCCTCCAGAAACCAATGCCGATGCACTCAACGTCGGCTGTGATCCGAAAGCCAAAAAAAGTATCCAAACCTGATATGGAATTGAGCTATAATTCGGCCAAAACACTGTCGCTGCTCACTAAAGAGAGGAACTCGTCCTCCTGTCATTGCAGCCTGAGAGAAACCAACGCCGGAGTGCCCTACCAGCAATCGGAGAAGCCGCTGCCGCTACTACACGAAACCTAGGGTTTCGGTATAAGGCTCCGCGAAAAGTGGAGCTAATCAGAACTATGTGGGATAATTACCACCTAAATTCTAATTAGTTACACACAATGCATTCAAAGTGCACTTCAAAGTTCAAAAAAAGTGTTTTTTTTTTTTTTTTTCTATTTCGCTTCTAATTTGATGTTAAATGCGTCAAGGTGTATGCCCAATTTAAATTTTAAAGGCCAAATCGATGTCATTTTTATGCATTTATTTATTTTTGAGGAAATGGCTGGTGCGACTGCCCTCAAGCCTTGATTACAAGAGGGGACATTGAGCCTAAACCCCTTATTACAATAAGCATCTAGAGTATGTCCCGAAATGAAATCAGGATTCTCTACAAAATACATGTATTCAAACGAGCATCAACTAGCAAATAGTGCTCTACACCTCTACTAGCTACTCCATTTGCTTTGAAATAACGGAAAAATAACTCGATATGTAACCCGATTGCAACGTAGCATAATTACCAATTGCACAGCCTTCCTACTATGTTGTCGCCGAAGGATAAATCCGACGACACTTAGCTTCACCCTACCACTAGGCGGCAACTACCATTTGACGAAGCAAGCAACTTGCCGCCTTCCTAGAGCAGACAAGGCACATTGAGTGCACACACATGCGATAAGCTCGACTAGCCCTACACAACATGTGTAGGGACTTATTACTGTCATTAAGCGCAAACAAAATAAACAACCTAAATAAAGAGCAACCTTAAATAATAAAACAAACCATAATGGACCTAGGGTAAAACCCCAGGCTCAAGCACCACAAGGCCCAGAAAAGGCCCACATTTGGAGCAAAGCTGGGAGGGTCCAAGCATCGACCCCAGCCCACGACAATGTTTGCATATCCAGCCCAGCCACCACCATTACACCTCTCAAACCACCGCGCCACTGCTTTCGGACCCAGACGGTTGTTGAATAGACACCGCCTGCAGAACATCAGCAGATCAGATCACCCACCACCACAACCCCAATCCTCGAGAGCCCGAGCAGAAGAACGATCCCTGCGCTGTGACTCCCTTCGCCACCTGCTGTTATGAGATTCGAAACCACATCACACCCAAACTCCACATGATCTGTGACGAGATCCAATCGGATCCATCACAAACCCGGAATCCAGATCGAGTGCGCCCCTTAGCTACAAGATAGAAAACCACCCTTTGCCATGCACCCACCTCCTATGCAACCACCGCGAAGGCCTCCCAACCCCCATCTTCGATCATCTACACAGATATCCCGTCTGGCCACACTCAACACACGCCGATGAGGCCAGAGGTCAAGGCAAGCATGACGGCGCAGCCGGACAAGCGGACTCTCTCTCTCTTAGGGTTTTCCTCTATTCTCTCTCAAAACTAAGAAGGCAACGTCTACTCTATTCTTTTATGCATTTATTTTAAACTAAAGACAATAGCTTTCTCATTCTCTTATTTCTTTACCCAAACCATCATCTCAATTCCTTACAAGTATAGTTTATTAGTTATGGCTTAATTATTATGGATTAGTGACAATGAATAGTTTTTTTTTTCACTGTATTATTATCATTTTATATATTTTTTTAGTACAAGACTTACACTCTACGTCTTAACAAGGTTCTCTCGAAAATGTATTGAATTATACCTTGTCATTTTAAAAAATTAGTTACATTATATTGACTATGATGATCGATGACAGCATATCCGCACTAAATATAATTCTTGTAGTGTATGCTTTGCCAACTTCTTAGCAGAACTTTCTACTTAAATTGTTAGCTGGAGACACCCACACGACTTATATCATCTGGTTATTGTTGACAAACGTATACAGTCTGCATGTATACCTGCTACTTTCACATAATGTGCGGAAGTCACTAACCAAACAAATTCATCAATCCAATATGTTCAGGAATTCAAAAGTTAATTAATTTCAACTAAAGGTGGAGATTTTGATTATAAGATTAGTAGATAATTTCACTATAATTTAAATCCGATAATCCATCAACGTAATGAGACAAAGTCAAAAAGTGTAAGTGATGCAATCTGATCGACCTAATATTTAACTTACAAAATTACAAATTATTGTTTGTATATATGTTTTTGTAAGTACTACAAATATATAAGAGTAATTTATTCTTCTTTTCCAAAGAAAAAACACCCTAAACTACCTTAGCTAGTACAAAAGTATGAATTTTAGGCAGGAAGTAGAAAAGTGCATTATGAGAATCGGTGTTGAATCTAATACTAATGAAATTATCGAACGTCTCAATGTGAATTAATACTAATTCAATTCATATCTGAATTTGATGCTTAATAGACATGACGTTTATTTCAACTCCAATATTAATCACAATACAGTCTAAACCCCATCATTAGGTTATCAATGGAGCTAGATAGGAATAATTTAGCCGGTATATTCCAACTCCAATCTATTTACATGTCGATGCTGGCCAGCCCCTTACTATTGATGAAGATAAAAAAATTGCGACAATATCATCTTTAGGCCGAAAATAAAAACCCTAGCTAATTTCGTACTGCCCCCGACCACATTGTATTGAGCTAGCTTCCCCATGCAATGATGCGAGTCTCGGTTCCACCAAAGCCACGAAATGATCGAGAAATTTTAGAACCAACTGTAAGTGGATCCAGTCCAAAGCTAGGGCGTGCACATAGATTGCAAGAAATAGTTATTCAACCAATATTAAACCTAATTAACGAGTTTTAATTAAGAAGTGGTTTCTTGCCATGAACTTGGCTCCACGTAAGTGAGATATCAAACAACCCCAATGATTTTCCACCAGCGAAGTCCTAATCTCTTTTAGTGACGCCTCCATGCATGCTTAATTGGCCTCCATTTTTCCTCATTGAAGCACACGCAAAGTGGGTCTGGTTATCCACCACCTTCTATGCTCTAGATTGCTTTGGAGGCTCTTAATAAGCTTAATCAATCAGTTACTAGATCCCATCTTAATCACAATCCTAATTATTAAGCACGGAACTTCTTGTATCTGTCGTATACTACGGTATGCACAGAACATACAAATAGGATTTGTGATGGTACCAGTACCACTTCCCTTTTCAATTTTAGTTGTCCAAGACTGAATCCAATTGCGTTTAGATTTACATAAGCTTATTTTGGAGATAGATAGAGATTGCTAACTACTTAACTTTAGAAAATAGTATATATTGAAGGAGACAGAGCTCACATGATAATGTAGTGATCAACGAAAGAGGCCATAGTCTTTCACATCATCATTAGGGATTCTATTACAACATAGTTGAAGATTTTACTTAATTAATCATATATGTTGTTACTACCTTGATCGATTTTTCCATGCAAGTAACTCGTAAAATATTACGTTTCTTGAATAAGATGTGATTGTATGGGTGTAAGAGGTTATTAACTAATTAAGTTGGACTGAATTTTGATATTAGTCTTCTGACGATATGCATAATTCCTTGGATAATGTCTTTTTTTTTTTCTTTTTTTTTTGAGAAGATTGGATAGCTTATATGTCAAGCACGACAAAACTGAGAATAGGTATGATTAACCTCATTGAAACAATGACACCATACACCCTAGCTCGCATCTTTGACTAATTTTCTGAAGAAAAACAATTCATTAACAGATCTTAACATTTCAATCATTATACTACAGAGACCTCTCAAATATGAAGTTACCGCTTGCACTTTTTTCGTTTAATCTTAAATTTATTAGAGATTAGATAAGGCCTCCGCATATAGTATTGATATAAAAGTGGATTCGTTGTTAAAGAAGGTAAGTACTGATATGGTGGCATAAGAGCATTTTTAGCAAACTCTCTATTTTAGTTCCTTAGCTATTTTGGAGAACATGTTTAGCTTTTTATATCTTTTAGAGCATTCTTAGTAATGCTATCTATTTTGGGTCAAATGAATTTATAATTAAGCATATAAGTATATTACTAACTCATTTCATTTTATGAATCAATTAATCAAATCTTGCCCTAGCTATAGATATTCTCCCACACAACATTCTCTATCTATCACTCGATTGATCTTGTTGCCCCCACCAATATGGAGAATCGAAGAATCGAAGATGATTTTTTCTTGGGTCGACTTTCCAAGAACCCCCAACATTCTAGATTTTTCTCCAACAACACATTTAATATTGCATAAATGTAAGGTGAACAAACCTGAATTTGCATGGAAGATATTATTCATGCTGCATCACTTTTTTCCGGCCGATACAAGTCTGTTTCTCTTCGTATTGTGCAAATCTCTCTCCCACATCATTCTGGTTAGTTTGGCTGCAGAAACCGGCCATGCATGCTGGAAATTGGGTCAGGTTGAGATGAGTTGTAGGGCAGCAGACATGTTTGGGGGAATGGGGGGGTTCAATTTCCATTTTTGATTTAGTTTCCATTTTTCTGATGGAATTTGGGGTTTAATTTCACTACCACACAAACTAATATACACCTGTTTCGCTACTTTCGTATCTTCTCACAAGTTGCCAAATGAGATGGAGAAAATATCGGGTCTGTCTCCTAGAGCTCAAACTATAGCTGCAAGTCTTGCTGGTCTTGTCCCAATGTAATTTAATTGTGCAATGTTCAATGAATTTATATATTTCTCACATGTATTTGTTTTCTTTCAAAGGCGGATTATAGAGCATTTTTAGCAGACTCTCACTCTCTATTGTGACTCCTTAGCTATTTTGAAGAGCATGTTTAAGTTTTTATCTATTTTAGCTGCTGCACGAGACTCCTAAGTGACTCTCTATTATAACTTTAAGCTATCTCGCTCTTAAATATAAAGAGCGAGATGAGGCTCTCTATAATTTAAAACATTCATTTTAAGTTATTTTATGTAATTTATAAATACATTTACACTATTTAATTTTCATTTAAAAAATAATATAAATTCAAAACTAGCTAAAATAGAGAGCATTGATGCAGACGTAATTATAAAGTGGCTAACTAAAATTACTTTTTAGCTACTTTATCTAAAATTTGACTCAAAAATGGCTAGCATTGTTAAAGATGCTCTTAGCAAACTCTTTATTTTGGCTCCTTAGCTATTTTGGAGAGCATGTTTAGTTTTTTATATATTTTAACAACTGCATCAGACTCCTAAGTGGATCTCCATTATAACTTTTAGTTATCTCGCTCCTAAATATAGAGAGCGAGATGAGACTCTCTACAATTTATAACATTCTTTTTGAGTTATTTTATGTAATTTTTAAATACATTTAAACTATTTAACCTTCCTTTAAAAAATAATATAAATTCAAAACTAGCTATCATAGAGAGCACTGATGCAGACGTATTTTTAAAGTGGCTAGCTAAAATAACTTTTTAGCTACTTTGGCTAAAATTTGACTCAAAAATAGCTAGTATTGCTAAAGATGTTAGGCTTGCTATTGGAGAATGAAATGGGTTATGAGTAGTATAACTGAAAAAGAAAAAGAAATATGGAATTGTTAATAAGATCAAAACTAATGTAACAAATTTGTTTGTATGGACTTGAATAAAAAATTGAGCAGTTATGACAGATGGTGAGTTTAGCTCTCTAATCTTTATGTGTGATGAGTTTAAAGGCGTATGTTCTCTCATATGCTCATTTTATAATCACGTCAATTTATTATAGAAAAATATATATAGCCATTACGCTGAAAAAATTATTCTTGACCTGTAGTGATCAAACTAGTAAAATAGTTATACTAAAAAGAATATTAATATGGAGAATAATACTCTGTCAAATTAATGGATAACCAACAGATAGGATGAATTACTATCAATAACATGCATGCTTGACTATTAGATTCAATATGATTCAATTGTTTAAGGGTAAACTGGTAAAGTACATATTCATATATAGACTATTATTACTATTATTTTTTGGGATTTTGTCCATTTATCCTAATTCTAGGGATATTTTCCCCACTTACCCCATTAAGTTTTTTTAATTTCCCTTACTCATAAAGACTCTAACAAGGTCTTCCCTAATACCCAATTTTTTATTTTTTTTAAAGACTATTTTATCATCACCCCTTTGTTACATAGAGAGAGAGAGAGAGAATCCATAGGAAACTTCATCGAAGTCCCGTCACCAATCCTCGGAATTCGGCAACCGATCGCTGGAATCCGGTCACCTGCCACCACCCACCAGACTTCTCTGAAAACCTCGCCTGAGGGCCCCAAAGAGATCGTCGGAAATATCATGGGTCGCCGGAAAGGTTTATTGCCTTCAAATAGACTTTTATCGCCCCCCCAATAGACATCTAATAAACCTCTATTGCCCCCCAATAAACCTTTATTGGGAGATAATAGAGGTTTATGAAACCTCACCGGAAGTCTCCAAAGAGGTTGTTGGATATCTCATGTGGTGACCCGAGAGATGGGGTCCCACAACATCGCAACCCCGAGCCAATGAGAAACCGATATGTCACGAATGACATCCCGATAACTCATCAACCCAAAATCGTAAGGCCTTTTGGGTTTAGGTTGTTGGTTTACAAAACATCTTCTTGGACAAATCATTCTAGCAACCAAACAACATATCTTCAAAGCGGAATTTAAAACGGGCTAAAGGATTTAGGCTTACAATAGGGGCCCAATTTGGAAAATAACAAATCACTAAGTAAATACAAGTATGAGAGATGCGCCCCACGGTTGCGGGTCTCCCTAAATTTTGTAAATAAGCGAGTAGGAAACAATTAAAAATAAACAAATAAATAAATAAGTGACTTCAAAATCCGATAAAGGACCAAAACCTTCTATTGATAAAATTAAAGAAGAATGCGCCAAGTCAGGCCATGTGGCTCCTTTGTACGCTCCCCGACCATATGCTCAAGACCTGCACACTGTTATAGGGGTGAGCTTTCGACCTCACATGCCCAGTAGGGACCGACCCAACCATGCTAGGTTTGAAAAATAATATACTTAAAAATATTTACTAAATAATATTGTGCACGTTTATCGAAGATACTTTAAAAGAGGCAACCACAAACATTTTTATTCTTTTATAAAACATATGCAGCATGCTTCACACAACTTGGAGCTTCGAGATACTTACCTGCCGGCTAAACTAAAACAAATCGGTGACCGACTAGGTTCGTCATCCTTCGAGAACCGGCCAACTACTCTGTAGTTCTTGTGACTACAAGTAGCGAAAGTGCCCATTTCCTAGCCCTGAGTCTCCTATGACTGGTTCACTGTCGGTACTCACCCTTCCTCGACAAACATAAGAGCACAGCTCCCTCCGGAGGTTCACGGTTATCGACACCGTGGGATCCCTAGGAATCAACGCGTCTAGGTCCCATTCACTTTCAGGTCACAAGTACAAACATACAATGAGTACAGTATCTCAACATGCAAGTCTAGCCTCGGTTTTTCGCAATCAGCAATTATCAGTTATAAAAACACAGGTATCACAAGGCATCGACTAATGAACAACCAGAAGCTCACTTGCAGGCAACATACTATCATAGTATAGCATTCCACATATAGAAAAACCTCTAACAAGGAAGGGACAACTCACCCTACCTGGATATGGAGTGCTCGTCCACATTCGGGTTCGATCCCGACTTTCGATCATTTGTCCGAATCCAAGTGCACATGCTTGAGTCCTTTATAATAAAAATCGAATTAATGAGTAACTTAATGTCACTAAAACTCAACTAAACGAGCAACCAAAACATTTACTTAATTTCCTTGAAGTCTAACGAATTCCCCTTTAATAGATAAAAGGGCTAAATACTGGTTACTACCCTGTAGTTTAGGTCCAAAATCAATTCAGTCCTTGGACTTCTAATTTCATCAAAAACACCCCTGTACTTTCAATTTTGATCTAATATGTCCAATTCATTAATATTCTGTTATGAGTTCAAGTTATAGTTGGATTATTTGTTGAAAAACTATTTATTTGATCAATTTCTAATAATGGGACTCACTCCAAAATTGACTATGCAGGCCACCTCACACCACATCATAAAACATAGGCCATATATGAGCCACGTCAACAAGTTAAATGACTCAATTGTCAAAAGACTAACAAATTGGACCTATTAGATCAAAATTGAAAGTGCAGGGGTATTCTTGATGAAATTAGAAGTTTAGGGACTGATTGATTTTAGACCCAAACTATAGGGTAGTAGTCAGTATTTAGCCCTAGATAAAACTTATTTTTCATTTCCAAAAATTCCAAATGATCGACGTAGCATTTGAATCATTCGGGTTATGGCAATTATACTTGATACTTTGACCTTCATTTCTTTAACCTTTTACTTTAAGAAAACAATTGACAATTTCCATTCCCGAACGTTCCATTAAATAAATTTATCTCAATTTTTGGGACACGGATAACTTATCGAAGCAATGATCCGTAATTAAATTTTTAGGTCAACTCGTTAGACCTTTCTATTTTCTTAGTATACCTTAGCTTCCTTAATTTCCCTTTTAATCGTCAAAGTATTTACTAAATGAATTTCTTATTGAGCCCAATGATCATTAGCCAATATAACTTCATTTCGGATACCAATTCCTTATGAACTTGAGCAATCTACATTTTCGTTAATAATAACCAACTCACTTCTTGTTAACGTTAAAGATCCGAGGGGGTCTCTAGTTAGCTTTAGAGAAAGAGAGAGAGAGAGAGACAAACACGAGAATTATAGTGGTTCGTCTCCGCCTTAGCGGGAGACTACGTCCACTTGAATATTGTACTAGTGTGTTGAGCCTTGCGGCCCAAGTGGATTACATGAGTGTAATGGAGTGATGTTTGTGGGAGGAGAGTTCCTTTTATAGGTGAAGGAAGCCATCTCCTTTACATTTTCTTACATGTGGGATGTAGAAATCACTATTCTAGTCTAGAAAGCATGTTTGTGAAGGCAACTTGGCAAGGCCGGGAAGCTGGCTTCCCGGCGATGTATTTGCCGCTTTCAGATACCGTAGCGTAGCTTGAACATAGGGCTACAAGATGCAAGTAGTGGTTGGATCCCATGAGGGTGTTGTTTAAGCTTGATGAGGTAGCAAACTATCCATGTATAGTGAGAGGTATCTACAAGTCCCCGAAGTCCCCGAGTAAGAGGAGCTTCTTCATTGGGGACTTATATGAAGTCATCAAGCATAAACAATGTCCGAGAGGCGTCTAGCCCCTACAAGTCCCCGAACTCCTTAAGCAAGAAGAGACTTCGTTTAACCTGCACAATGAGACAAAAAACGCGCATATGTAGAATGCTTTGTTGTATTGGTTACCGCTCGTATTAATGGAATGCGAAAAGAATTCGATTTGTTGCAAGCGAAAAATGGTAGAAGAATTCAATATTCCATTAATGTGTATGAACATGTAAAATATTGGTATTTGTATATGTGGATCTTATGTCCATATAACACGCACAATAAATAGTGGCAAGTGTAATGGGTGTCCATATAAAATTGTGGGACTAGTTCCGCGTTTGTGAAATTGGGGCTTAAGTAAATCATGTTGGACATGATCGAGCAAGTTGGGTGTAGTTGAGTGTATAGGCACTGTGCGAGCATGCGGGACATGGCCCAAGCGCAACTCGTGGCCATACTCGATACCCAAGCGAGTCGCAACCCAAGCAAGTCGTTTATCCGAGCATGTTTAATTAAGTCGTAAGTGTCACAAGCTTCTAGATGAATGTCACATGTTTATTTAATTGAATTGCAATTAAAATAGAAGCATGACATATGTGTATAGCATATACTTGTAGTAAAGTCGCTAATAACATTTTGTAGGCATGTGTAAGGGTCATAGAGACATGTATAGCCATGGCAAAGGCTCTAATTGCAAGAGCGTAAGAGATAAGATATTGTTACTTATCTTATGCAGATTCGGAGGTTAGCGGAGTTGGCCGAGCATGACGGTCCATTGCTTGTGGAGGATAAAGTACTCCGATAATGTCCCTCAACTCGTAGTTGCGGTTGAATGCTCAATAGAAATAGTTGAATTTCCTTGAAACAAAATAGATGATCAATATGTGTATTTGTAAAAGCAACATCAACAATGTGCATATGTACTTTGACAAAATTGTAAGCAAAGTGTATAAGCAAGTGTGGTGGTTGATGACAAATAACATGTATATATGTCTATTTTGAATGTCCAATGCGAGCTCTCATTATTTCTATATAACACATCGTTTATATGCAAATGAAATAATCATATCCCATAAGTGTGATGATTGGATACATAGCGGCAATTGGAGCATGCAAACTCAAATCTTGCCTCACAGTTTGTGATCAAGTAGAGATGGAGCATGTAAACTCAATATAATTTTCATTTGGACATATAGGCCAACCAATGTTTTCTATCGATGATGCCATGTGCAAAAAATGTATTGCTGGAAGCATGTGGTTGAAGTCAATCAATGTAAATAACATTTGAGACAAGGACTTGAATCAAGCATCAGCAAGTTTTCATGTTATATGGATGAGCATGCATGGTGTGGCCATTTGGTTTCCACGACACATGCAGCATAATTATTAATATACAATTAACAAAGCAAGAAAAGCATGTGGCCGATACATGCAGTAAGGTGTCAGCACCACGTCTTGATGTATGATCATGCTTGGTTTATCATAAAGGATACACACGCGTCTCTGCACATGTCTTATAGGTACATGCTATCGGGGGGCTGTAGGCATGTAGAGACAAACTAGAGAATGATGCAGTGTGTATAGATTATAAGCCATCAGAGATTGTTTTTAAAAGAGAAGCTTATCTGGTTGGTTGGAGCGTCGCCAAAGATTTTATTGTACTTGACTGAGAGCTGGTGAATGTTGGAGTCAAGCGTCAAGCTTTGACGAGTTTGGTTCCGACAGAGGTGAAGCTCGGCTGAGGAGAAGCTCAGCGGGGAAGCTTAGGCCGATGCTTAGTGGAAGAGGAGCTCAGCAGAGGAGAAGCTCAGTGGTGAAGCTCTGTGCTGATGCTCGGCGGTGAAGTTCGGCTGTGAACTTCCAGCAGTGCCGCTCGGCAGTGAAGTTCAGGGTGAACTTCCAGCGGTGCAGCTAGACGATGATGAGGCTGGCGGAGCGGAGCGGAGCGTTTGGCCAGCAGAGGTGGTTGGTGGAGAAATGAACGCTGGGTATTGCTAGCGGTAAACGTTGTCGCTGAAGAGCTGGCGGCAGAGCCTTGCTGGCGGAGGATTATTGGCTAGCCGCTGAACACTAGCTGATGAGCAGTGGTTGCTGGATGGCGCTGTGCGAGCTGCTGCTGGCGGCCTCTGATGCTAAGAAGAAGGAGGGTGGCCAAAGCAGATCTCTGGGTGTCCAGAGAGAATTGGCACCAAAAATATTATTATTATTATTTTTTATTTTTTTTATTTTTTTTGTGTAGGTCAGCGTTGACCTTTCTTGAGTTGGCGTTGACCTCATCTTGACTTGGATTTTTGCGAGCACTGAGCCCAAGTTGAACTTGATGCAAGAATTGTTTGGTTTTTCTTTTACCGCTAGGATGGGTTGCGGCGGATGTAAGGCTTGATTGAGAATACAAGGCAATGAAGGCCGAGTGCTTCTAGCGCCAATGTTAACATTAGAGATCCGAGGGGGTCTCTAGTTAGCTTTAGAGAAAGAGAGAGAGACACAAACACACGAGAAGTACAGTGGTTCGTCTCCACCTTAGCGGGAGACTACGTCAACTTGAATGTTGTACTAGTGTGTTGAGCCTTATGGCCCAAGTGGATTACATGAGTGTAATGGAGTGATGTTTATGTGAGAGGAGAGTTCCTTTTATAGGTGAAGGAAGCCACCTCCTTTACATTTTCTTAGATGTGGGATGTAGAAATCACTGTTCTAGTCTAGAAAACATGTTTGTGAAGGCAACTTGGCAAGGCCGGGAAGGTGGCTTCCCAGTGACGTATTTGCCTCTTTCAGATATCATAGCATAGCTTGAACATAGGACTACAAGATGTAAGTAGTGGTTGGATCCCATGAGGGTGTTGTTTATGCTTGGTGAGGTAGCAAACTATCCATGTATAGTGAGAGGTATCTACACTTCTTTTCTTACAACCGTGGTATCCGGAATGATAGTTATAGACATTGTCATTGTTTACCGTCTTGAGCAAACTACTCTTAATCATCACCAATCCAACATTAATCTCTTTCATTAATCAAATTAACCAAGGACAGTTTTGTATCTAACCCATTCCATTCAACAACATATCAATATCAGCATTTTAACACTTTACCATTCATGATCGAGGCTACAAACAATCATGCTGCTGATTTTAACAACTTCACCAAGTAACATATTCAAATTCCAAACCTTACCATTCTTCTTTTCCAAACCATGACTCGATCCAACATAGTCGTGCTCCACCCTTACCAACCTTTCGAATCCCTAGAAGACAGTATAAGCTCAAAAATCAACCTACCACCAATTTTTGTAATCTAAAACAGAAACTGCAGAATATCCTTACCATATCCCATTTCAACCAAAGCTACCCCAGTAGCTCATCTTCTCTGATACTCCAAATCGCAGAAATCCAAGAACCTCAAGTCTCCATTTCCACAACAGAACAACAACTCATTTAATTAGTCTAAAGTCCAAACAACAATCAAACTCTTAAATTCATAGGCCTACATTCCTTACCATTTTTAGTTTTGCAGAGACCACATCCTTCACCACGTACTGCATCCTGCAATCCCCATCATTTCTTCATCCTTCCTTTAAGAACACATTCGAAATCGAGGCCAGAAGCTGAACATAATCCTTACCATTTCCCATTTCAATAGAAACTGACCTAGGAGCTTCTCTTCTCCAGAAATCCCAAATTCACAGACTCCACAATACCTCACATATTTCAAATTAAACAATCGAATTAGGGTCTTTCAATCCAAACCGAAATATAGGCCTTGACCAATGAAAAGGGAAGAAATGAAGCTTACTAGACGAAATGGGTGACCTGGTGGCGCTCACGGCGTCGCTGGGTAGCTCACGCTCAGTCGTTGGAGTGTATGAAGCCTCTAGTCGGAATCGGAGGTTGGCGTCTAAGGAACAGGTGGGCAGTGAGGCACTGATTCAGTGATTCCATTTATAGACGTAGTTTAGCTCGATTTGGACTAGAGGTTGGAGAATTGAGGCATGCAGAGCTAGCTACGAGTTCCGGAGAGCTCGTACGGTGGTTTTCTGGCTTCGAGATTTAAGGCATGGTCTCCTTTGGGCTTGGTGCTTCAATTTTTGGTAGAGATGGTCGGGATTGATGGTTGAAAATCAGAGGATTAGGTGAGGCAGGAACTTAAAAGATTGGGTGGTCGAGGGTAGAGGCCGGAGGATGTGCATGGTTATGTTTCCAGTTGAGTTTGGGTCGGCTTTGAGTGCTAAATCAATTGGTGGTGTCGTTGACGTTGTGTGGTGGCCGGAGATGGAGTTTTCCGATGGGTGCAGAGGGAAGAAGAGAAAGAGTGTGCAAGAGGTCGAGAGGGAAGACAAAGAGAGACGCAGCTGGAAGTGGAGAGGGAGAGTGGGTTATAGGGTTTTCCATGTTGTAATTTCCCATTTATACTTATGAGTGTGAAACTACAATTTTACCCCTGCGACGAATTACGAAACCCTTCTAACTAATTGCTTTCTGTTTTGGGCTCGTAATTTTTCTTATATTCTTTTTTCGTTGGAAACTTCCTAAGTTAATTCTCAACTTCGTCCTAGGCCTAAAACTTGATCTCGTAAAAATCCAAAACTTTGTTACAACACAATTTATCGTCTTCGAAACTTCAACAAACAGTCGCCTCACTAAACTTCTGTAACCTGCTAGGCCCAAAGGAAAGAATCTCGGCCCAAACTTAAATCATAAGGCCCAATAGGTGGTCTCGATACCAAAACAATCTCCGAAATCGATTTCTTCACTTAAATCACCTTGCAAAAATCTTATTGGCAAAAAATTACCTTCTAAAAATTAAACAAAATTCTCGAGGGCTCACATCTCATATGGGACCAAAGAGCTTTATTGTCCCTG
This sequence comes from Rosa lucieae, assembly GCA_024704745.1. Classification (NCBI taxonomy): domain Eukaryota; kingdom Viridiplantae; phylum Streptophyta; class Magnoliopsida; order Rosales; family Rosaceae; genus Rosa; species Rosa lucieae. Next base: position 10,237,292 of record CM045493.1, read on the forward strand.
CCAATAAACTTGTTTTGTCCCCCAATAGAACTTTCGGTCACCGAAATTGGAAGTAATTTCCGTAAAATTAGACAAATAAAACTTTGATTAAGGAAAAAAAATTACATCAATTCAAAATATTTATTGCCCCCCTCTAGACGTCTATTGCCCCCCAATAGCCCTGTATTACAAGATAATAAGACATTTTTTTTTAAATTTCCTTCTGTCCACAGTTTACCAAAAAAAAATTTGATTTGGGCACCTAAAAAATGCTCTAGCACCCACACATCTTCTTCGACTGTGAGACGTGAAGAGCTGGACTTTTTCCTCAGGCGAGTTGAGTTGGGGCAGCTCCTAGACCCTGTCAGACATTCAAGGGCCCACCTGTAAATGTCCGGGAACAGCCCCGTCGTCAATTGCGCGCGCGGGCAGTAGCCGCGACAGGGAGAGCCAAGTGGTGTGTCTTCGGAGAGAAAAACTGGAAGAGTATGGCAACGTCTTGATGTTTCGACCGATAAGGACGACGACGTCGTTTCTGACCTACTCCAAAACTTCTACTTTGCCACAGAGGACCCTATTCCATCCGGATCACTCCTCCACTGGTTCATCAACGGCGACGACTCATTCCGAAAACACCGGTTTAAGATCATGAATCGGATCATGAAAGGGTCGTGGATCATTGAGAAAACGGTGGGCAATTACAACGCGTGTTTACTCCAGCAGTGTTTGAATTTCAGAACTCAGTGAGAGAGAGAGAGAGAGAGAGAGAGAGAGATGTTGAGTGCAGTGGTTGTAATTCTTTAATTGGGTTGAGGGTAAAATGGTCATTTGCTATTAAATTGTGTATATGGGAACACAAATTTATTGCTAGGATAAGTGAGATAATTTTTGCTTATTTTGGGGCTTTGGGTCAAGGACCCTCATTTTTTTCAATTATATTTGAAATAATATATTATAAGTATTTGTGTAATATCGTTGACAATTTTAATTTTATTGGATATTCTTTGTCAAACTATTTATATTCACCTTATTAGTTTTACCTTCAAATTTTGAGTAGAATACTTATTACAGTATATTACAGGTTTATTATAATCACGATTGTATACGTCTGCTCTGAATTTTTAATGCTTAAACATATATACTGCCTGATTTTTTTTTTTTATTCATCACAAGCCAAAATAAGTCGCTACATACCTTTTGCTGCCATTTATAGATAGAACAAGAAGATAGTAGTAGTACCCATAGTGGTACACAAAAATAGACCTACTCATTATATATTCTAATACGTAGAGGTAGCGCAGATCCTTCATTGGTACGACGCCCGAGACGCTAGAGATAGCTAGAGTGCATACAAGTGCCTACGTTCCTAATACAAGGAAACTTATTGTGATTAGACAAAACCTAAAAACATAGGGTTTCCCAAACAAAGGAAATAACAGAAAGAAAAAAGTCTAACTATTTTGGGCAAAGGTCCAAAGGACAGCTCAAGGCCCAATGAAGCCCAACAATAGGCCCAACCTAGTCCTACTTCACCTTTCGTGCAAATACGTCAGAAGCACCACCGTCGACCACCATCACCGCCATCAGAACGAGGGCTCCACCTTAATGCCGCCAATTGAGCAGATGTCGCTGCACCGCCACCGCCCGCTTGGATACAACCCTTCCAGCGCGCGCCTGACGCTGAACCAAAAACCAGTGCTCTCGTCCATCACCGCCTCAGAGCAACGAAACAGAATCCAAGTTGGCGCCACGTCTAGCCTCCGAGCCAAGGGCCCAGCCATAGGACTCATTACCAGTCCGACAGCAACGTCATGACAGCAGCGTGACCAAGGTCAACCCTGTTATCCTGCTGCCTGTCGGAGTGTCACTGGACGAGAGGTGGAGTTTTTGCGGTACCTCGGCCTTAGTTTCTCGAGAGAGGGAGAGAGAGAGAGTTTTAGGGTAAAGAATTGCAAAGCTATACTATATATATGTATATACTGCCTAATTTATGTGAAAAGAGTTAAAGAATAAAAGAATAAATAAAGAGGAGGTAAAAATAAATTGTGTATAGATTGAATTAATTTATAAGTACTTCTTATTTTCATGAATTGTTTCAAACTTGAAAACCAAAAAAGAAAATAGAAAAGAAAACCCTAACCGCACAAGGTTCTTCTCCGGCGTTCGGCGTCATCCCAGCGGCGCTTGTCTCTATCCCAGCAACACTCGTTGCCATCCAAGCACGATCCGCCTCATCTGGTCGTCGTTCTCAATTCCAGAGACACGAGTCATCCTAGCGGCGTCCTCGTTTCAATTTCAGCGACGTAGTTGTTGTTCCCAGCAGTGACAATTGTTATGATTCTATACCTTTATATGGGCCATTATTCTTGTATGGGCCTGTTTGGGCTTTATGTTTCGGGAGTCCACTACTTCTAGATATTCTCTTTGCTTAAATAACCACTAGGACTTGTAACATGAATCATTGAAGAATATTGAAGCTTTTGTTTTCTCTTATTTCCCTTAGCTTTCTCTTATTTCCATTCCTTTGCAATGTCATTTCTGGGCTTGGATCCTGGGGATCCTAACAATTGGTATCAGAGCCCGCAACTGGGCCTGTTTTCGGTGAGTACGGCGGGGTACGGCGATGGGATCCCCGGCTCTTATTGCAGCACGCATGCTTCTCACCCTCCACCTCCTTCCCAATTCCCATTGCCACCACGCTATCCACCACCTCTTTCTCAATTTTCATTCCAACCAAGTTACCCCTCCACCACCACCACCTTCCCAAACAATCATCAATGGGTATGTTTTTCCTCAACAATTCCCTTTCTCCAACCCAACAGATAGGTCCACCAGTCAATCCATCTACGCACAATCTCAATCTTTGGTCGAACCCATCTACCCAGATTATCGCTCATTTCAGCCTGCGTCTAACATGAATCCATTGATTCCAATATTTCAGTCACCACCAGTCCCCACCTTTTTACCCCAAACAGGCATGTTTCTGAATCCCTTTCCATCATTCGGAGTCGGATCCTTCAACGGCCCAACCACCACCACCGCAGCTCCTACACCTTCCCACGGCTCTACTCAATCACACCCCATGTTCGGTTCAACCCCATCTCAGTCCGAGTTTGGCTCATCCTCATCGACGCAGCCCTCGGGTGCTAACTCATCCCCATTCGGGCCAACTGTATCTGTAGCCATTTCAGGCTCAGCTATGTTTGGTTCTTCCTCTTCTCCACCGCCAATTTCCGATGTTCTGGAGCAAAATGAGGTCCTGCACTCCAGACCCGCCGTCTCCGTTATGGTGGATGAGCTGGAGAAGCTTCGCCAGCCTCTCTCTGTGGCCCTGACCGAGGAGGTCAACCGTACCTCACCGGTCTTGGATGAGAACTTTACCAACGTTCAGTTGCTCTAGGAGTTGACCGACGAGGACACTGTGGATGAGAACGACGAGCCCGCTCCAATCCTAGTGGATGCAGTTGTCGAGAACAAAGTACCTGAAAGCGCCATTTATCGCCAGTCTCCACCTCAAATTGGAGGAGCATACTGGATGAGCTTGAGGTCAGTGGTGATTCCAGCATCAGGTATTAGAGCACCATTAGAGTGTCATTCATTATCAGTTGTTAGAATTGATGAGTGCTTGTCGTCGCTTGATTTTGCTCTGATTGTTGAGAAGAATGAGAATTTTTCAAGTCGTAGGCCTGCCATGAATTCTGTACATTGCTTGGAGACTATAGAGGATGCTAGAGAATTGTTTCTAAAAATGCCTGAGAGGAACATTGTCTCGTGGAAGACTCTGATTAGTACCTTGGTCCTAAATGGTCAGGAGGAAAAGGCGTTGGATGTTTCTAATGCCATGATTTTGGAGGGAATGGTGCCTACGCATTTTACATTAGCAATTTTGTTCAGTGTGTGTGAAAGGTGGTTGGATGTGGAGAAGGGTAGGAAATGTCATAGCCTTGGAATGGGGGGGTTAAAGCAGATGGACAAAATTGCGAGGCTTTGGAAATGTTTAAGCTGATGTGTAGGAGAGGGGTGTCTATTCATTCTGCTTCGTCATTTGTTGATATTGAAAAGGACCCCTCATATGTTGCTCTTACACTTCTGAAAGCAATTATTAAACTCAAGCTAGTTGTTTCGGAGATGTATGATCCTCTTATTAGAGTTGTAGAACTGATGGTAACACGTCAGCAGCGACTGTGGGGTGCAGCAGCTCAAGCTTTGGGGTTGCTGGTTCGAATCAAAGTCATGAAGAAAGGATTCCACAAGCATTTCAATAGTGTATTACAAGTGACTGAAAGCACCTTGCAGTCTGCCATTGATGTTGTCACTCATGGTTCTCTTCATGAAATTGCCATTCCTTTCTGGAAAGAGGTATTTTATTCATTGGTTATGCTAAAAAAATTTCTGAATCAATTCCATGAACTTGGTTTTGATAGGAATCTCAAGAATATATGGGAAGCAATTTCTGCCTATCTCTGCCGCCAAATAAAGACACGACTTGTAGGTGATGCAGCCAACAAACTGATTACACAAAATATGGCATTCATTGTGTGCAGTGTGCATTTTTTGATAGGACAAACAAAGTGTGCAGATTCCTTGTCAAGAATGTTGGGTGTTTGTGAAAAAGGATGTAGCGAGTTTGGTGTTAATGAACATGGTTGTGGGTCTGATGATAAGGAAAATGATGTCAAACGACCTGATTTCAACGAGAAATTGGACATCTTCCAGTCAAGTCATTTAAGTGGAGGCATTGTTGTCTCTTCTGATGACAGTGCTGGGAATTTGCTTCCTAATGACACATTTGGGATAATGGTAAGGAATGCCAAGTTATTTCATGAATATGTGAACGTGCTTGCCAATATACTTTTCAGGAGTGTTAGTAAGGAGCGGGTGAGTTCAAATGTTAGAATAATGGATACAATTGTTGCTGCATTATGTGGAAAGGGCATTGACTCCATTGAGTTACATGTCAAGATGGATGGCGTTGGAATTTCATTTTTATTTTGGTTGCTTCCATTTCCTAATACAAAGTTTAAGAGAGAAGCTGCAAGTATAATACCAAGCTTGGCATACCCTATTGATGATCAGCTGGTGGGCTGGAATGCTATACATGCCTTGATGTATACAGATGGATTCATTTTTGAGTTTTTAGAGAAACCAAAAGATAGGAAACTTGCAGCCTTGACAGATACTGCTACCAATTTGCGAATTGATGACCTGAGCAACCAAGAGACACCTTACCTTGCCATTGTGGATATTTATGTTCTTTACAGGAAAATGATGTTTCTTATGCTTCAAGCAAAGTTTCAAAAAGCACATGATTTTGGCATTGTGGCTCAAGTTGAATGTAAAGTGGATGTTCTGAAGATCTTGCACTTTCTTTTCGCACCTGTAGTTAATATTACAAGTCAGGAGGCATCTGGTGCTATTGAAGCATATCAAGTAGAGTTGAAAGTGAAATTGTTTGCTGATTCACATTTTGGAGCATTCCAAAGAGTTGATTCGTTAGTACGATAACAGAGCTGCGCTCACGCTACTGGCTGGATCAATATGCTGATAAATGTGATTCTTTTCAAAACATCAATGAAGAAGGTATTGCTTCTAAGTCTTGGCACAGGGCCCTGCAAATTTCTGATTCTGCTGTTACCTTGGATGATAAAGGCCGTCTCTTTGCCAAGGTTTCAAGCCAGAAGAACAGTAACATTATACATCTAGTGTGGATTCCTGGATCGGAATTGTCCTTCTGTGACTATGTGTGGTCGATGCAAGGAAACATTTGCAAGCATGCCACCAAAGTTTATATGATCTGTGAAGGTCACCAAGGTTGGCCCCATGCACTTATCACTACTGCAGTTTCTGAAATTTCTGAAATTTCACGTTTGGTTATCTCTACAATATCTGAGAAGACTTGCAACCCGCATGTGTCCAGTGGGCAACTGAGTTTCGGAGGTCTTGTTAATGAGTATGAGGAGCAATTTGAAGTGATTACAGCGTCAGGGATATTGGAGTCTTTAGACAGATGGGATTGGAACAAACTCCATATTGCAGCAAATGCTATAGTGGGAGTTGACTATTTTTTGCAAGCTGCAACTCTGAAAGAATTGAACCAAGTAGTGGATCTTAAGTATATGGTTGTTTCAGGACCTACCACTCAAGGTCAGATGCTACATGACAAGGTCATTGAATTTTTCTGTCAACTCAATCATGCTAATGCACGTACACCATTAAGTAATTATGGTAATGGAGAGATAAAAAGACTTGTCCAATTCAATGTTGCTCTTCATTACATTGACACCACTACTGTTGGAATGTTGAACACAAGTGCTGCTGCTTGGCTTCATCTTTTTCTCCATTTATTAACTAATGGTGAAGCAAACCTCATAGTAGTTACTTGGCTATCAAAGCTCCAGGCTCACTCTGAATGTTCAACTGTGAATGTGGATGTAGTAAAAGTATCTCATTCCTTGGAGGACAAAGCTTATGTTCTCAAGGCCACACAAATGACCAACCTTGAAGAGAAAGATGACTTGTTCCCTTACTTTCTTCATTAGGGTATCACGTTGATCATCTTCTACTTTGAGTTTGTCTCTACTATCTCCATTTATGGTTACTTCTTGTTTTTGGGGGCTGCTTTTGACAATATGATGGCTATCCAATTGGTCAGCATACTTGATTATGCTCTTGGAACTTCACTCCATGCTTTTGACAGGTATTGGGATAAAATCTTCTCTCTGTTGGCAATATCTACAGTTCTGGATTCTCAGATGTCAAAGATAATTTTTGGTGACATAGACGATGAAGCAGGGACAAGTTTTGGAAGGTAACTCAGGCTTGAGGTCAAGCCTGTTCTTTGAGCGGGTGGAAATGTTTTGATTCTATACCTTTATATGGGCCATTATTCTTGTATGGGCCTGTTTGGGCTTTCTGTTTCGGGAGTCCACTACTTCTAGATATTCTCTTTGCTTAAATAACCACTAGGACTTGTAACAGGAATCATTGAAGAATATTGAAGCTTTTGTTTTCTCTTATTTCCCTTAGCTTTCTCTTATTTCCATTCCTTTGCAATGTCATTTCTGGGCTTGGATCCTGGGGATCCTAACAACAATCGTCTATTTCTCGGTGGTGCTTAGTCATTCCCAGCAGCGAAGTCGATGGTTGAAGTCCAACCTCGTTGTTGATTACAACAGCGGTGTTCTAGGCTCTCGGCTTGCAGATTCGTCGCTAACGATGTCTTGCTAGAAAGGAAGACCTCTCGACAAGGTAATGGTGCTTATGGGCTGCTTCTCCTTTTCTTGTCTATAGGCTTGGACTTTTGTGATTTGCTCTAGAAATGGGTTACAAGGAGATTGTGGGCTCTTTGACTCATTTGCTAGCTGGGCCTATATGGAGGGTGCTTTGGCACCCTCATCTATTACTTAGCAGCCTGGCAATTGGGGGTGAAGGTCCCTCTAATCCTCCGTGCCTAATACTAGAAGTATGGTCTTAGTAAGTTGCATCTTAGTTCCTCTAGTTGTACATCAATTGAGATCAATTGAGGTCTCTAGGCGACTAGATTACTATTTAAATGGAGGTAAGTAGTGCAGGTTTGTTTTCTTTATTTTAAGCTCAATAATAGAGCGTATGTGTTAACGGTGAGAGTCACATGTCTTTAAGTCTTTTGCTTAACGGCTTATGCTATTTATGATTTTGATATGAAACAACATCTGATATATTTGTCTTCGGACCATGAATAAGCAATGAAATTATGTATTCTTTAACAACGAAAAAAAAAATTCAATTGTTCTGAACTTTCAAATATTTAATGCAATACCAAGTCAATCATCAAATAATTCTTCTCCAAAGGGATTTGCTATCAAGGCCGAATCACTTTTGTGGGCTTGTGGCCTTGTGGGTCTGTCCTTTCCCTTGTTTGTGCCGATGGGGCCAGATGGGCCACATTGATGAGGATTTGGAAATTAAACAGTGTATAACAAACAACATAAAAAACATTTCATGAAATTCTCAATAACCTTTGCAAATCAGGTAAAAAGAAACTAGAAAGAAAAAAACTTGGCCTGGGTCTGAAAGTCTACCCTTTCCCAAACTTTTTACAAAATTGGCAAAAAAGTGATAGATTTTACCAGTAACAAGTGTCACCTAAAACATACTCCTCCCCTTATTAACCCCATTTAGTTTCATTCTCTTGGCACTTTGGGCCTCCATTCCAGTTCGCCAATTTAACGACATGTCATGGAGGTATTCACAATTAGCACCCTTACGACATCCCTTGGCAGTTTTGAAAAACATGCAATGTTTCGATTTCTTGGCCCTCATTTCTGCTGGATTAGAGTTTACAGACATTTTCAAGTCCACCAAGTGATTATGATTGTTACCATTTTTGAGCAGAATGGGGACCTGCATTTCTTTATTTTCTGTTCCATGTTGCCTAATGAGGTTCTTATAGTAGTTCATGTCCTTGACAATTCCGGGTTCCTGGACTGGGAAAGATCCTAAGGGAACCATGTTCTGTTCAGGCGATGCACTTAATGGGGGTTGTGCCTGATTTGGCAGTCTTGGCAGTAGAACATGGTCAGCTTGAGGGCTGGGCAGGGAAGGTAATGGTGGCGATGGTGCACGTCGCTTTAACCCAGACTGAACATGGTCAGCTTGAGGGCTGGACGAGGAAGATAATGGTGGTGATGGTGCAGGTCGCTTTAACCCAGATAATTGAACAGTATCTGGTTGAAGAGGGATTGCATTCAAAGTAGTACCCACTTTACCTGGCATGTGGAAGTTACCATCTGGAGTCCTTTGCATATCAGAGTTTGAAAGGGATGAGGGAACATAAGGAGTTACCGTCTTTGAACTTGGTGCAGTATGTGTATTCACTGATGCAATTCCTGTATTGGCTTGTGGTCCATGTACATTAATCAATTTCTGGAGCATCTTCGGATCGTTAAGAATCTTAATAAGCAAATCAGTATCGATCATACTTTCCTTCTCGCTGCTATTCTTCATTGCAGTTAATGCAGCTGAAGCAATGGCCGTAAAATCAGCACTTTGATTAGGTAACTTTCCTGGTGCATGTACTTGCTCCAAACCAGGAGGGTTGGACTCAGAAACATTTGCAGTTCCAGAAGCCAACAGACCTTGGGGAAAACCTGGTAGCTGAGAGACTACAGTGGTGTTTACTGGTGTTAGATCTTCTTGATCTTCTTGGGACTCTTCTTCAATTGGATTGATGGGAACAAAAGGAGTGAGGCTATGATCATAATGCTCACTTTCTACGTCCAAAGAAACAGAGGGGCTGCAAGTGCAAAAAGATGATCAAGCTGAATCCTATGTACAATAACCTACTAGCAAACATACTTCCAGATATAAAGAGAGAAACCTTACCTAGGTGGAATTGCAGAAAAACGAGGATATACTGCCTCAAGCACTCTCATCTCTCTTAGTTTTTGAGCCATGGCTTCTTCACTTTCCTCACCAGCTGCTACACGCCAGCCGTCATGCATACTAAGCTGTTAAAATAAAATAAAAACATTTGAATCAATTACAAATACAGGCAGATATGAATTTTGATTCTTTAATTCGGAATGAGCAGAACACATGTTTGAGGAAAAGATACAAACAATAGTCTTTTGCATCACAGGCATGGTACATCATATTTTAACAGAGATCTATCATCTGCTTACCTTGGAAGGGCATTGCCACCTAATCTGAGGGATGGGGAAATGTTGCAGCTTAGATTGCTTCACAGAGATACCAACTTCAAACCCAGGCGGGCTATCATTGGGTTCAAATGAACTGGAATGCAACATACTTGATGTCTTCGGTTGAAAATGACCTTGATATTTCATGCCAACTTCCACAGGACAATCCAAAGAAGAGAACAGCTTTACCTGTTGAAGCCAAAACTTAGTCAGCCAAAACAATCATTAATATTTCCATAAACTATTGAAGAGAAAAATTGACACGAAGATAGAACATATGAAGGATCATTTTAAGAAACAGAGACATTATCTGAAGAAATGTTCAGTTTTTTATGGAGGTTATACTTTCAAATGGTGCAATTCAAGAACCCTATCATGGAAATCATACAAATGCAGGCAAAGACCAGCATAACATTGACAATACGCATTTTCTCACCAACCATTTTTCTTTATAAAGCCTCAAACATTAGTACAAAATTTGTAATATACAATTTTGAATCTACTACAATGGCTTTACAGGGTTTAAATCTTGGATGTGACCCATCTGAAAACCTAAGAGCCAAAAAAACAAGTTAAGTCTTACAAATGGTTGACATGGCTCCCAAACTGTACATAAATTGCTATCAACAATAGTCTTTATGTCAAGGTTTTTCTGTATTTTCATTTTTGCATCTATGAAGCACCACAATCATCAGGGGTATAATATAACTGTTTTGGGGATCTAGTATCAATTGCATAGCAAAGGATGGTATATTTGAACTTTGGGTGAGTTCGTAAATTATTCAGTTAAATGCTATCTGAATCTGACACAAAGGCCCTGTTTTGTCACTTAATTTCTAAAAAAAAAAATGTATAATACCTAATTCATGCCAGACTTTTATCTTACGACCAACTTATCAATGCAGACCCTAACCCTATTATGTGTAGATACCCTGGCTCTATGCAACTGGTAGCTCTTATTTTCAATCTGAAAAGGATATGCAGTAGTAACTACTCCTGACAATAAAGAGGTAAGTAGGCAATTCTAGTCATACACACATGCTCTCTCTTAAGCAGGTTATAATTCTGTTTTCCAGAAGCTCATGTAATTGCAGCTTCAAAATGCTAAAGGCTTGTTTAGGGTTTAAGTAACATAACAGATAAAAAAGGAAATTTTTTTTATTATTTAAAATTTTACGCTAATTGTGAAAATATTTCCATTATCAGGAAGGCCTCTTTAATCGAAAATGAAGTTATAAGCTCTAAACTTTTAAAGTTATGCTTTTCTATATTAATGATCAACAATCTAAAAACAAAAAATACTCGCATAACAAGGATCAAAAGCTTTAAACTTTCAAATGCCTTATACGAAGGGGAGGATGATTGACGAATAATAGTGTTTCATGTTTTCATATTTAATGGCAAGTCCAAACTTTTGAACTTATGCTTTCTATATTAAGGATTAACAATCTAAAAATAACAAATACTCACATAAAAAAATCAAAAGATTTAAACTTCAAATGCCTTGTACTAAGGCGGGGATGATTGTCGAATAATGGTGTTTCAAGTTTTCATATAATGGCAGGTCCAAGGTTAGTAATCGTATGCGTAAATAGTATATAGTATTAGTTATACTATTTTCTAAGGCCATTATTATTAATCTTAATTTGGGTTGATAATTAATAATAAAAAAAACACGATTTCAACACACTTGGTAACCTTTCAACGAGATCATTTACTTTCAATCCTGAATGACTTTATAGATTATAGATTTCATGGCAATCAAATGATATTCTAAGTCTCCAGATTCGTGTTTATAATTCTGTGATCCTTTCGATAAAATCATTCAGTTCATTGATAGGGCTAAAGAGTACCATGACTTATAGATTTTATCGCAATCCCCATCCTCTCATCAATCAATTAAACCATCATGATTTTCATCTTGTTTTCGCCCGATTAACATATTTCATAACAACATACTGGTCATTTTCTTGATCTATTCATAAATTCAACCCAATGTCACTGTCAATATTGCAATGGCTTTCCCTTCCACTTCTCCCTTTTTTAATCAATCGAAATCCAATTGTTCAAGCTTTCTTTGAACAGTAAATATAAAAATTAAAAATCATAATCTAATCAACCATATCAGTTGTTGCTTTCTTCATAATTAGAGGGATGGATATCTGGAAATTTTAATAAACAAATCTAAGAACAGCCTTGGATCCAAATCAAAACAAATTAAAAAAAATCCAAAATTTTAAGATTTTGCGATTATACCTGACAAAGTTTAACTCCAGGAGCCCAAGAAATTGATTTCCTCGATCGCTTCATATTCATTCTCATAATCAAACACGCTTCAGATTCAAATTTACTACAAAATTTTCTTACTAATCGAAGAAAACTAACAAAGGCTTTATAATCAGATTCGTAATATATCGTAATCGAGATTCCGGTTTTCGAAACCCTAGCGCCTACAGAGAGAGAGAGAAGAAGAAAGAACGAGAGAAGATGCCCTAGTTTTGACGATTGCGTCGCTCGAAGAATGAGACCAAGCCCTGGTTATATAGTGGAGAGAGAGAGAAAGAGCTCTTGGTTTTTGTTTTCGGTTTTTTCCTAATTTTCCGATGGGAAATTTAATTTCGGGGTGAGGGTGTTTTGGTAATTTAAAGTGGGACCAGGTTGGATCTTATTAGGTTGGAAACAGCTGCGCACACCTACGTTGAATGGGGAAGGGAATGGATGTGGTCGCCGTGATGTACGGTGTACGCCTCGCTGGCGCTATCCGGCTTGTAGATTGACGGCTCTGATTTCGTTTGATGTATTTGGAGGATTGGATTGTGAACTTTTATAGGGTTTGAGGCGTGGAGGACACCTTTTTGTCGGCAATCCCTTTCCTATGTGATTGAGGATTCTGTTTTATCAACAAAATGTTCGAGAATATGGTAGAGACGCCCGTGATAAGTTTTCGAGGTTTGGACAATGATGAGAGGAAAAAATCTATTAGAGAACGGATTTGTTTGAATTATTTTTTGAAATGAATTAAACCGGTAATCATTAATTCAGTGGAGTTACATCACGAAAGAATGACCGTTACGATTCGAGAAAGTCTAGGATCACAATTATATAACTAAAAGTAATTTGCCTGACATTCCATCGAGAAAATTTATTTTTAATTAATTAAAGTGGATAATTAAAATTCTTTTTCTACTTGATTAAACATCCAGTTGAACTTGGTATTGTTGATTCCTTTTGAGGAATAGGATCTATCTGCTGTTTTGTGTGCAGCTAGCTAGATAAGGAGGACATCAAAGTCTAGCATGATTTATAATAGAATTGTATATTCTCGTTATGCATTTTTTGTTGTTGCTTAAACAGCTTTCCTATACATATTAGGGCAAACTCTAAAATTACACGCAGTTTACTTGTCTAAATAGGCTCCCATGCTATGGTTGAAAGCGTGCTGAGAAATTCAAAAAAAAGCCATGGAAAATGAGAATTTGGTTGCAAGGAAATCAGATGATGAAAACAAAGAATACCTTCATGAGCAAACTATGCTTTTCAGCTTTGCTGTTGTATATTGGTAAAAAGCATCTAGATTCTCACCTTTTCAATAAACACACAGATATTCACCCTTTTCAAGAAGGAAAGAACTTCGCTGACCAGGGCTGGTCAGCCCACGCTGACCACACCCAATAAAAAAAAGACAACTGTCCATTAAAAAAAAAAAAAAAAATTTGTTGAAACCCCCCGAAACATCTCTTTTCTCCTCCTTCATTTACCGTCTCAGAACCAAATCTATCCCCCCCCCCCCCTCCCCCCCCATCCAGCTCTTCCCTACTCAACTCTCTTCCCTCCTCAACCCCAGCCCCTACGGTGTTCGACGACCGAGCAGTGGCTGGTGCTCTCCTCCGGGTCAGCACCGCAGCGCGTTACAGTGCCCTTCTCCTCCGCCGCTCGCGGAGCAGAGGATCGTGCCTCTCCCGGAGAAGGTCAAGAAGAGCCGCCGCGCTTTTCTTCCCCACGGCGGCAATGAGTGGCCTCACCACCACGTCCGCACCGCCGCGATTACTCGCAATCCCAGCACGACACCGTTTCACCGACAATTCATGGACTTCCATCGCCATCCCCAAACCTCATCTCAGAGCTCCACGAATCATTTGCATGGAGGTCAGTCCATTAAGCAATTCGTAACTTCCTTATTAAGTTTTTGCTTTAGTTTCCATGGAAATTGTTTGCCGAGAAACGAACTGAGGTTACTTGAGTAATTTTCTTGTGTCAACTGTTGTTGAAATTGCAGGCGCCGTATTTGATTACGAAGCTGGAATCTGCAGAGAAGACATGGAAGGCATTATCGGTATGATTTTCAATTACTGTGATTGGAATGGTTAGGGTTTAGTAAATATTTCACTACGAGTTTTACTGCTTTGTTATTAGATTTGAGTTTTACTCATAGAGAAGGAAATTGGAAATTAAATTATAGAGAAGGAAATTGTCTTAGCAGGAAATTGTCTTAGCAGATTCTTTAATTGAGTTTATTTTGGATTTCGCTGAAGACAGTTTTCTACTGTTGTTTATGATGGGCAGGTTGTGTCAATCTGTAAGGAATATGAGGACTGTGAGAAGCAGTTAGAAGAGAGTAAAGGTTTGCTGCAATTTGAAGTAAAATTTTACTTTCGAACATATTGAAGGTATTTTCTTGCTAAAGTCCTTGTTTATAACCAATGTATCAGCTTTAGTGGATGAAGATGGCAATGATGAAGAAATGGCAGCAATGATATCGTATGAAATTGAGTCTTTGTCCAATCAAATGATAGAACTTGAGGAGAAGCTTAAGGTATGTGATGGCCTAATTTGATCTAATATTGTCGATTTGGTGAGCCTTCTATTAGGCTATAAGCATTTAAATTGGTGCTCCTCTTTTCAAGTTATACCGTTCTTTTTTCCCCCTGATATTTGGAATTTAATAATGTTACGTTTATGCTGGCAATGATGGTACTTGCCCTTTGATTTCATTTCAACTAAAGAGTTCTTCATTGCTAAAATCTGTAGGAAATCTGCCATTCTTGCATACAACACCAAACTGGTGAAAAAAGAAAGAAAAGGATACGAGGAAAAAATCTTAGAGATATTTTGCAGAATTTGCAGGATTTGCAGAATTTGCAGTCAGTTGTCCAACAATGTCTGCAGGACCAAAGTATGAGTACGGATGTGTTGATGGAGTTAACATTCAAGAAACCAATAGAGGCTTCTGCTCCAAAATTTGTGGAATATTTAATGGACTGGATTGAAATTTAGCTTGATGAGGAATCAATCTTCCCTCAAAAATTGGGGGCACCATTTCCATTCAATTTCATAGATGTTGTCAAGACCATCTTTAAGCTATGTAATATATGCAGTGCTAGCAAAAGAGAAGTAGCAATTTCGCTCTCTTATCATAAAGAAAAGCTTTATACATAGATAGGAATATTGACATCCCATGATACCATACCAAAAAGCAAAATAACTTAAACTTTGAATTATTGGATGTTGACTGAATCTTCTATTGACAGCAAAGAAAGCTAGCAAAAGAGAAGTACCAATTTCGCTCTCTTATCATAAAAAAAAGCTTTATACATAGATAGGAATATTGACATCTTCCCATGATACCATACCAAAAACCAAAATAAATTAAACTTTGAAATATCAGCTGTTGACTGAATCTTCTATTGACAGCAAAGAAAGCAACCCCATTAGTCTTCATCATACTGTGATTCTTCGCTACTCAGCGTTCACCCTCCATCCGAGGTCCCAAGTTCCAATCTCCCATCCTAAACAAAGTTTATCAAACAAACGAATAGTCAACAACAATGTTCTTTCAAGAAATAATGCACCTCTGCTTGCGACATCGGCCTAGCCATTCCAAGAAAGCATGACAGTAAAACATGAAAATTAAAACGTTATAATATGAAGATGTTCTTACTTGAGTCAAAACACCAGATAGTTGAACATCATGTTCACTATTTTGGTGTGTTTCTGAACTGACCAAAATGCTTTCAAATTCCTACAAATGGTTTCAAAATAGATGTAATTCATCAAAATTATAAAGTAAACTCATTTATTCGTAATAGAAGGATTAGAATTGTACCTGCATGGGTATTTTCCTTCTTGTGGGAGCTTTTGTGCTTTTCTTTGGTACTTGACTCTTTTTTTTTTCAGCCGGGTCTTTGAATCTGGTACGTGGACGGCCAATTGTAGCTTTTCTTTTAACTCCACGGACAATTGTTGTTTCACAAGCATTAGATTGAACTATTCCCTCAACCTCTTCACTTTGACCAAAAGTAGTATTCACTTCGCTGCTATCACTAGAACTTCTCCCCTCTTTCTCAGTGCGATTTTTCTTTATTAACTCTAAGCCTTTGAGCATCTCAACCAAACATTCATGTGCATATCTCGTCAACTCTTCATCATCTGCTGCAACAGTTAAAATATCACGAGAAGTGCGGCACAAGTAGCCATACCGTCTGCCAATCGACTCCTTAGGATTACCGTGAATCTCAGTAGGATGATAACTAGTAATGCTCATAATTTTTGCTTCTCTTGTCCATCGCTTTAAAATGTATTGCGGTGGAATTTTCTTCACATTCTTCTTGTCAAGCACTTTTAGTGCATGAGCACACAAAATCCCAACAAACGTGAACTTTTTACAACTACAATTAACATTTTGTGTTGAAGCTTCATATTTGACCAAGTGCTCATTATGTTCAGAACTATATGATACTATATACTCTGATGTCATCCCAGACTTACCAACCTTGTAAGTACTATAATTATGAATTCTCACAAATTCTTTCTGAAACAGCAAGAAAACCTCTGGAGTATAGACCTCTGCTCCATGTTGCAGCATATGTGCACTTACTGCCAAGACAGGAGTTGTTTGTATCATCTTATATTCAGCAATCAACTCTTGATATCTTCGATCAGCCAAAACTCTTTCATAATGTTCGAAAAACCGCAAAAGATTATGCTCTGGCTTCAAATATTTCTTAAGCACATTATTCATGCATTCACTTCGCTGTGTGCTTTTCATATCGGCAGTGAAAGTATGTCTCCCATACACTAGTGCCCATTTTTCCCGCAATTCAAATAAATTATTCAACCACTTGTTTTCCTTGAGGCCATATTTCTCAAGAAGTCCATTCCATGCTAATAGCCACTCATGCTCAAATTCATAGTCATACATGCAATTGCTAAAATCATCAACAAATTCTGAAGATCCATGAAAGACATGACTGAGATTCTTAGCAGCATTTTGATAAAGATGCCACACACATAAGCGATGAGTAGCTTGTGGAAAAACTTCTTTTATTGCTCTAGCCATGGCAGCAGACTGATCAGTAAGAATGGTCATTGGGTGCTTACCAGACATAGCAGAGAGGAATGTCTCAAATAACCAGATAAAAGATTCGGTTGTTTCATCATATAACAAAGCTGCACCAAACAATGTTGTTTGCTTATGATGATTAACCCCAACAAATGGTGCAAAGGGTCGACCATATTCATTTGTCCTGTATGTCGTATCAAAACAAAGCACATCTCCAAACAGACTATAATCACTTACAGATCGAGCATCAGCCCAAAATATGTTTGTGATCATGTCATCCTCATCAAGTTGGATTGAATAAAAGTAAGACGAATTCTCAGATTGCATCTTTTGAAAGTACTGCAATACAGCACCTGCATCTCCCTTTTCCATTTTAGACATTCGCTTTCTATGTATGTAATTCATGTAGTCCTTCTGTGAAAATCCAAGGTTCTCTGGCCCTCCTACTTCTCTACTCATCAACTCCACAGTTGCTTTGATGGAGAAACCAGAATGTTCAGCATCATCTGCATGTGCTTTTTGTGCCTCAGATATACTTCTATTGACCTTAAGCAAATGCTTCATTGGAGTACTAATCAATGCATGATTATGACTCGTCTGAAATGAGACAACTTGGAAATTTCCATTCTTCTGCAGTAGGATGGTCAGATGCGCTTGACAACCACATCTTGTAACTGGTTGAGAATAAGATGCATTTGTACGACGCTTGTCCTTTTCTCGAAAACCTTCTTTTGCACAACAATAACGCACCCATGTCACAAAATTCTCGTTGTTTTTTCTACTGTTTCTTATCCTCACATTGAATCCATGTTTGCCACCATAATTCTTATAGAACTTATATGCACTCTCAACATCTATAAACTCTTTTCCAAGTATGACCTCTTCAATTGCCTCTTCATTGTTTTCAATTTCATTCACTACATGCAAATCATCAGTAGGCTCACAATGAGAATCATCACACTGCTCTTTACCTTGTAAGTCCTCGGAATCATTTATTAGTTGATTGCCCAAGCTCGTACAATTCTGGGTATCCATTAACCTGCAACAGGGTATCAAATTAGAATCAAGTAACCAACTTTTGTCATTGAAAGAGTTTCAAGAAGCTAAACGAGAACACAAATCGAAATCTAATTACCCAGAATTGATGATCGAACTGTTTGGATTAGAACACCAAACCCAGAATTTATACCGCCTAATTGATGATCCAGTACCCATTGTCTCGCTTCGAATCCAATACCCATCGCTCCATCGCTTCGAATCCAATACCCATCGCTTCCAATCCCTATAATTCGATACCCATAGCTCCAATCCCTATAATTCAGTAGTACAAGTCAGAAGGAAATCCGTATTAGAAGAGAGAGAGAGAGCCGGGGGCCAAATATGTGATTCCCATCTCCCGGTCCTCCGATAAAACGTGACGCCGCAATACTTTGAGCTCCGGTGACTCGGTCCCTGGCGGCTCTTCTTGACCTTCTCCGGGAGAGGCACGATCCTCTGCTCCGCGAGCGGCGGAGGAGAAGGGCACTGTAACGCGCTGCGGTGCTGACCCGGAGGAGAGCACCAGCCACTGCTCGGTCGTCGAACACCGTAGGGGCTGGGGTTGAGGAGGGAAGAGAGTTGAGTAGGGAAGAGCTGGATGGGGGGGGGAGGGGGGGGGGATAGATTTGGTTCTGAGACGGTAAATGAAGGAGGAGAAAAGAGATGTTTCGGGGGGTTTCAACAAATTTTTTTTTTTTTTTTTAATGGACAGTTGTCTTTTTTTTATTGGGTGTGGTCAGCGTGGGCTGACCAGCCCTGGTCAGCGAAGTTCTTTCCTTTCAAGAAACAAACAGATATACTAAAACTTAAACACAAGCATTCAAATATTCGAGTCGGTACTACTTTTCAACACCAAGATCAATTTTACGAATGATGATGTGATGATGTACGTTTCAAGAAAGAACATGGACTAGAATTACAAGTAGATCTTCGAAACACTAGCTAGTACAATAGAAAGGAATTAGTGACTCAAACAGAGACGATCTGAAACGCCATGCATCAGATTAGTTTCTTATGAATCAATCAGGGCCTAGGCCAAGTCGGGGGTGGCAAAAAGATATTAGCACTGGCTGGATAAGATCCTAATTGCGATGCCCTTTGCGTATATAAGTTGAACACTCCAATCTGACTAGAGATACTTTTAGGAGTACCCCTTGCAACTCGACGTTCATAAGAGAAATAAATGCAACTCCCTCGGCATCCTGGGAACTCTTTAGCAGAAACAGAGAAGCTAAAGAGACCATCAGCCACAAACAATATTCGATCACTTAATTCTGAAGCTTTCATCTCCACCCATCCCTCCCTTTCTTCCAACTTGTAAACCATGAATATAACTTCCTTGTTGAGCACATTGTCCACCAAATAACCTTCGCCGATGTGTTGATGTCATAATTTGGTTCGACAAATACTTTTTTTCAACCCATTCCACATGGTACGCGTTGAAATGTCAAAGAGTCCACGTAGGACTCTGACCTTTCAACGCACTTAAACCTTTCATCAAGAAAGAAAAGATAACTCTAAGATGGAAATAATCATGACTAGTGAGATGCCTCACTTTGATACTCCAAGTCTTCAATCTTGGATCTCCAACTCTTAAGTCTTGGACGGTCACCATGTAATTGACTCACCATCTTGGATGGCAAGGCAAAAACATATCATGACCTCACTACTAGAGAGGCATAATCCAAAGCCTCAACCCCCAAGACCAAGAGTTCGGCCCCCAAGCTTAGAAGCCACGACCTCCAAGGCTAAGGCCTCGACTACCAGGATCACTCTTAGACAAAGTGATTGCAAATGAGACATAGTTAGCGGAAATCAAGGGCCAACTCTTACCTATTAGGCCAGGTGTCACGCTCTGATGATAGGTATGGTC
This sequence comes from Rosa lucieae, assembly GCA_024704745.1. NCBI lineage: Eukaryota > Viridiplantae > Streptophyta > Magnoliopsida > Rosales > Rosaceae > Rosa > Rosa lucieae. The sequence goes on from CM045493.1 coordinate 10,257,201, forward strand.
GAAGGGCATAGTCCAAAAGTGACGTGAGAGGAAGAGACCACATAGCTGTGACATCTGTCACCAACTCTGTCAGATGGAGTGTCAGGAAGCAGAAATCATGGGGCTGACACCCTGATTTTCGGGAAGAACCCATGCCTTCCCTCAACATCTCAACTACTCCTTCTCCTATAAATATCAATCCTTCACAAGCAGAAAGGGGGACTTCAACTTTCTCTTCTCTCCGAAAGCTATGCCAAAATGCATAGTCCTTTCCATAGAGCTCCGCCAACTCGAGGTGGTGGAAGCCCAACACCAGGTGAAGGAAGTCCGAGATGAGACTATCAGCTTCACCCAACAAGGAGCTTGGAAGCCCAACACGAGGTGAAGGAAGTCCGAGACGAGACTATCAGCTTCACCCAACAAGGAGCTCGGAAGCCCAACACGAGGTGAAGGAAGTCCGAGACGAGACTATCAGCTTCACCCAACAAGGAGCTTGGAAGCCCAACACGAAGTGGAGGAAGCTCGACGTGAGGCATCAGTTCCCACCACAGAGAAAGGAGCTTGGAAGCCCAACACGAGGTGAAGGAAGTCCGAGACGAGACTATCAGCTTCACCCAACAAGGAGCTCGGAAGCCCAACACGAGGTGAAGGAAGTCCGAGACGAGACTATCAGCTTCACCCAACAAGGAGCTTGGAAGTCCAACACGAAGTGGAGGAAGCCCGACGTGAGGCCATCAGTTCCACCCAAGAAAGGAGCTTGGAAGCCCAACACCAGGTGGAGGAAGCCCAACACCAGGTGAAGGAAGTCCGAGATGAGACTATCAGTTTCACCCAACAAGGAGCTTGGAAGCCCAACACGAGGTGGAGGAAGCCCGATGTGAAGCCTTCAGTTCCACCCAAGAAAGGAGCTTAGAAGCCCAATATTAGGTGGAGGAAGCCCAACATCAGGTGAAGGAAGTCCGAGACGAGACTATCAGTTTCACCACCTAAGATCAGGTGAAGGAAGCCCGAGGCCATACCTTCAATCACAAGAGGTGAACGACCAAGGCTAGGCACAGGACTACCAGGGCATACCTTCAGTCACAAGTGGACGACCAGGGCTACTCACGTAGTCAAACTAATCGAAGGAAAAGATAGGCCCACTTGAAGAAAACAACCCTACTACTTTACACTTGGATTTCAACAGAACCTCTGTTGACTCGTTGATACCGAAATTGGCACCAACACGATGAATCTAGGCCCTAATCTCTCAACTAACAACAACTCCCCGAGTGATTCCACCAAATAAATCTTCTTGTCACAACTGATGAAATTACATATTGGCCACGCTACGTATACCACTTTAAAATTACATGAAGAATCCATCACTATAGCTCCCTCAGTCTCTGAGACAGCATAAAACTTTCCTTGATAAAAAATAACATCATCAACCGGAGTCTTTGTCTTTCTATTCAAGGCAACACCATCAGGATAATCCGGATTTAGGTAGAGCTTGGTTGCATCTCTGACGTGAAGACCTAGTTTTCCACCATACAGTATTTTATCCCTCAACATCATGACCGCAGGGACATCAAGGTTCTCGGACACGGCCATCTTATTCCAGTGGCCACTACAATAAGTTCTAGCCAATTCAGATACGCGAAAGTCAAGAAAGTTTATTACCTTTGGCCGGAATGGTGTCCTTCCTTTGTAGTCGGTTTGGGATAATGGATCGACTAACTTATCGTCACTATCTAACCTAATTAGCCAGCCCCTTTGCTTTCGATCGGGATCATCAGCAAGTGGTGTAATATGATAGACTATGCTCTCCGTCTTGGAGGGTAAGAAACAATGAGTCCAGGAGTCAGATTCTATCTCAAATCTGTTGGGTAATAGGAGCTTTCTCTCAAATCTAGGAATAGAAGACCTCCATGATTGACAGACGGCACGGAATCGATTAATATCAGTTTCGTTTGTAAGGTCAAGGTGCTTTAGGATTATCTCTATCAATTCATCTGGCACTACTACAAAAATTGAAACACACAACACTCATCACACAACAGAACAAAAATCTGCTGTTGTGTGTTAACACGAACTCTATCATACAACGGTATAATTATGTTTCTGTTGTGTGAATGTAAGTAAATTGAAAACTTTTTTTTTTGGAAGGTATTGCACAACTGATTTAAGACAATTCTGTTGTGTAATGGGAGACCCAAAATGGAGGGAAATAAACATAGTTTCCTGCCAGAACAAGCTCCCTAAAATGAAATTTGAACTATCCACACAACAGTTTTTTTGTTATCTGTTGTGTAACGAAGTGTTGTATGAACTTAGAGAAATCCTACTAGGTACACCTAATGCAAGATACATAAATTTGTACAACAGATTGTCATAGTTCTGTTGTCTGAGCACGAAAGCAAGTTGCACAGCGCGGCAAAGTTTCAATTTTATGAAACTTATGTACAGGCACAAGCGGCAATTTTTCCCTCCTAGCTTGCTTTGTCATCATACACTCACACAACGGTCCACTACTTATCTGTTGTTGGAAAAACTCAAAAAAAATTGTAGTCTCCCATCAAAACCTTTACTCCCACCAAACTCGACAACCACTCTTACTCCTTCCAAAACACCCCCATTTACTCCCAACCAATAACCCATAAGCTCGAAATCAAACCTTAGAAATCAAACCCTAACACCTCTCTCGCTTTGCCCCTTCTCTCTCTCATTTCACTCCATGCTCTCTGCGATTCTCTAAGTCACAAAACCTAACCCATCTTTTATTTGATCTCCGATTTTTAAATTTCAAGATGAGTGGGATTCTCCACATCCAAGGCGGCACCCATATTGGAGCCAAGTTCTGGGAGGTGCTCTGTGTCGAGCACGGCATCAACAGCTTTGGTAGGTATGAAGGCTACACGCTTTAACGAGGCCAATCGCACTAGCTAGGTTCATGCCCATGAATAGCGTCAGATCTAGATCGTACAGCCGGATCTTCAAGCTGGAACCCCCCTCTCAAGCTAGGTTCAATGCCCACGAAACCCCCCCCCCCCTCAAGCTCTTCCAGTCATGAAACCCCTCTGTCTCTCTCTCCCCCATCCACGAAACCCCTCTCACTATCTCCGTCTCTCTCTCCTCCTAGCCTTCAAACTAGGGTCAATTGAAGAGATGCAGAAGACGAAGGTGTCCGAGACGGCGGAGGCGAACGTATTGTGCTTCGATGTCCTTAACCTCTTCAGTTTTCGACCGCCGCCACCATCTCCGCACAAAGCTCCAAAACGAACCACCTCTAGTCCCCAAAGACACCCTAGATTTCCCCCTCACAGGTATTTCAAGCTCTTTCGCTTCTATAAGTTTTGATTTTTTGTGCTTTCATATGCTATTTTGTTTCATCTTTCTTAGACTTTGTTGATCAATTTCAAAAAGCATCTACATCCCTTCACAGGACTGGTCACCATCCTCATCTACATCACTGGAGTCTCCGATCTCTGTAAGCATCTCTCTCTCTCTCTCAATCTCTCTGTGTGTGTACATACAAATATATATATATATTTATACGTATGATTGGAATTGTGTGATGAAGATGAGATCAATAGGCTCACTGACGATGATTTGGAAGCGATGCAAAATCTGGGATTCTGAAATGGTTTTGCTGTTATTGTTTTACTTTTTTAGCTTTTAATTAGAGGTAGAGGTCGGTGGTTTTGATAATATATCTTATAAGAGAGTGTTGTAGAGGTCGGTGGCTATGCCCAAGGAGTTGTTCAGTGGCTTCTTTCTTCAGGACTCGGTCAGTCATTACTTGAATTTTGGTTATCTACATTTTGTTTAATGCATACATGATCCATTTGTTACTTATCACTCTGTTTTTCACTCTTGAAAAATTGAAATCTTTGCTAGAACTTGGCAATGTTAACTCGTGGAGTAGAGAATGTCGGTTTTGTTTCGTCTGTTCGGACCCTTTTAGTTACCCATTAATTTGGCAATCCATTAATTTTTTTGGTTTGTTGACTTCCTGCAGGAACAGCAAGTAACATTATCACTTATATTGCATGGTATATATACACTCTTCTTATTTAGTTATTTGTGTCAAATGTCTGGTTCTATTTTCTGTAGCTGAAAGTTCCAGTTTTCTATACCTTCCTCAGCTTTGTCTATTCCAAATTGCTTTCTTTCTTGTTTTTCTTACTGTTTTTGCTGATGATGTGTACTTTCTTTTTGTTTAGGCTCGCTTCTTTTTCCAGCTCCTCTCTTAAAAGGTATGATTCTCTGTTTTCTATTTGTTTCTAAGTTTATTCCTTATACTTTTGCTCATTTTTCCTACTCTTGTCGGTTTAGTGTGCTTTGAGGTGATTTTGTTTCTAAGTTTATTCCTATTAGATTCCACATTTGTTTTTTATGCTTAGATGTGGTGTTAATAAAGAGTTATGTCTGATCGGATGCTTAATTCTCCAACTAGAAGATAGCTTAAAAACTTCGGTTTCTTTTTTTATGCTTTGGTGCTCCTGACTTCTGTGGTTGGAAGTTTACTTATTAGTTATTAGAAGCAGGTTTTCCTGCCATCTTTTTCTTGCTTGGAAGCAAACTTGTAGTTCACTGTCTACCTATTAAAACAAGCATGGGGTAGTCCGAAAATTGCTTAATTACGTTATGTTACATGTTCTATGTATTTTTGTCTTACGTCTTGAAATGTCTTCAACTGGTTTAGAAACATTTTCATTTTCTGTTTCATACTGGATCATCATAGTTTATCACTTTATTGGCAATTGGTTGCATGACAGGGCCACTATATGCTGGGGCTTGCACTACTGCAGAAGCAAGAATATCCTGAAGGAGTTAAGGAATTGGAGAGGGTGAGTTCTTTTCCTTTCTGTCTAGGACAGCCATTTGTACCTAGTTTGGTCATGTTACATGCAAGGGTTTAATGTAGTAGATCTTTTGAGTACGAAACTTAAGTTTCTGGTGTTCACTGTTTCCATAATATGACATGAATTCCGGATATCAGAAAGAACAATTTCCATCTTTAGATGCTAATTGTTTTTTGTATTGGCAGTTGCATCTTATTATCAAATCCTGTTTCTTTCAAGTTTCTTTGTACATCCTCCCACAGACACATGCACCTATTTAGAGGATGAATGGTAATGGGTAGCTCTAAATTAGAAATGACCTTGGTAGAACCATTTATGCACTGTCTAATTCCACAGCTTAAGTTGCCAATATGTAAATTGTTTCCAATTTTCTTTTAATAAAATACAATGATAGAGGAAAGAAATCAAGTCCAAAAATTAAGGAGATTTCTGCTAGATATATATATATATATATATAGAAGTTGGAGTTCCATAATCTATTCAGAAAAAGAAGCAAATAATGATATAAAAAAAAAATTAGAGATGATTCTTAATTGAAAATTGCCCAATCTAATACCCTTTTTCATGCCTTTCGAGAATGAAGAGGTTAAGGTTTATGAAAATGATGATGTATTATAGTTGTGTTGCCATGCTGCCTCAAGTTGATTGTTCATCAGAATGACCTCGAAGCTTATTTGGTAGCTTGAAGCTCTTGCTTCCATACGGTTTCAAAATGCAAGTGATGATTTATTGACTCTTTGGAAGCTAACATTGTAGCTTTGAAGTCTTGCTCGTATATAAGTATATGGTTTCAAATTGACAGTGGGGTAATATCCTATAACTTACTGAAGCTTAAACAGTTAGTTGGCTCGAGTATAATCTTCTGCATGCTACTAGTATTCCTTCTAATAGGTCTAAATGTGGAATCTGCTCCTCAGTGCAGAAATGCATATCAACCTATCCCAAGGTATATGATTATCCAGTTGACTGCTTCTTTGGTGATGCTTTGATACTTAACCATGAATATATAGTCTTTCACAACTGTCTCATGAATACTGTAGAGTTTGCATTTGTTATTGCTTGAATACGCACAAGTGCCTGATGTAGACGTTGTGCTTGAAATTTGTTCAGCATTTTCTTTGTATATTACTGTTAAAAAGCATACCTTAGTTGTTGACTTCATGTCTAACCCTGTATTTTTATGGATGAGATCGATGCTATTGGTGGACAGCGTTTTAGTTAAGGGACCAGTGCAGACCGTGAAATCAAGTGAACACTCATGGAGTTGCTTAACCAGTTAGATGGATTTGATCAACTTAGGAAGGTACTTAGAGTTCTTGTTGATCTTGTTGGTTATTCAGATTAAATGGATGCAAAATACTTATTCCGGTGGTCTTAAAGATCTGGTGTTTTTCTTTGCATATTTGGTTTTCTAACAATGATCTGATCATGGTGCAGGCCAATTGTGAGTGAGACATTTGAGGTTATGTTGAAGATAATGTTGTTCAGAGAATTGCAAGCTTCTATCATGATGCAGGTCCTGGACCAGATCCTGGACCTAGCAAAAGCTTCAAGGTCATCAGAAGTATATAGAGCATTATATTTGTGCAAATGCTAGCTCTTTTGGATACATGAATGTTATATAGATGATTGACAAATGCTAGCTCTTTTGGTACACTTGACGCTTGAATTATAGAATACTTCATTATGTAATATATATTGAGCATTATATTTATGCAAATATTCTAGGTAGAATATCGATACTAAACGAACGTTGTATGAATACACATTTGTCGTCAATCACACAATAAACCACTAAAATCACACAACGGTCTCTATAAAATTTTGTTGTCTCATCAGTACTCACACAACAGAAACAATAGATGTCAGTTGTCTCATGTTAAATCACATAACGGTATAAAAACAATATGTTGTATGACTTGTGAAGAATTCAACACTGAGCCTCACACATACACAGTTACTTTATGATATCTGTTGTGTGAAAGAACAACCAACAACAGCGTCATATTTTTCTGTTGTATGATAAGTTAACCAACAACAGTATGGTATTACTTCTGTTGTGTGAAAAGTTAACCAACAACAGCATGTACTTACTTCTGTTGTCTGATTACAATTGAATACGCCGCATCCAATTTCTGGCATTGGCATGCGCGGAATCGGTGCAACGGTTTTAATTTATGCGTTGTGTCTATGGTATACACACAACGGTGTTTCACCGTTGTTGGAGTGTGCTCATCACACAACACCGAGATAGACGACAGACATGGTCCAAATCACACAACAGATTTCCACCGTTGTGTGATGCACTTTTTGTAGTAGTGTGGGATATCTCTACCAGCCATCGCTGCTGCCTTGCTGTGAAGCAAAACCCCAACTCCTACGAGTCTCGAGCTTGCTGCTTTTTGAACTCATAGGGTGGGTTATCCTCCTGAGAATAGTAAACCTTTGCTTTGCGTAATGTAGTCACCAACAGAGGCCCACTATAAGTTCATATCACGACCCAATAGGTTTTTGTGCAATTTTGCTTATTTTTGTTTTTGAGTAAGCCCAAATAAGGGTGGATGAAAATGGGCTTAGGTTATTTTCAAAAAAAAAAAAATGGGCTTAGGATTAGGAATCAAAAATTCAATTTCCCTCCAATATCAAAAAAAAAAAAAAAAAAATTTGTGTCCTCGCCCTTGACAACCCTCGCCCAACCCACCCCAACCATTGCATTGCCCACTAGGCCACCGTTAGACCCCACAGTTCAACTCAAGATAAGTGGTGAGGGCGCGGGAAGGCAATGAAGTTAAGTTCTTGAGACTGCGGTAGAGTGGAGCAGCCGCGAGACGCTATCAAAAGATGTAAGCATCATGAATTATTCGATAACTTGGTGGATCCAATGAGTTCCGATCTGAGCTGTAAGATGCACATTGTTGATAGAACACCTGAATTTCTTAATTTTATATCATGATTTCCCTGTCTTTTTTTTTTTTTTTTGAATAGGAATTCATTTCATTAATAATCAAGCCATGAAAAACAGGTTAGAGTCTAACAGAGCTTATATTTAGTAATCAAGCCATGATTTCTCTGTAGTAAAGATAATTGTTAGAACAAATATGGTTGTTTATTGCTATTATGACATCTTTTGCTTAAAAAATGACAATAATTACAAACTTACAATGACCTGAAATTGGATCTCTATATCTTAGAGAATCTACCGTAAAACCTCGAAAATGAATATTTGATAAATTAATAACATCGATTAAATAATAAATTTCTTTAGTCTCAACTCGAGACCATTGTATATTACTAGGAACCTCGCTAAATGCATAAGATAATAGTTTTTTTAGACATAACCAACAAATATATAAAGTATTAATTTGATGAAATAAATTAAAAATATGACAAAAAAATTTAATAATCGATGGAATACATAAAAGAAATAATATATAAAAATTCAAAATACATATTACTTAAGGAACTTTTAACAATTTGTAAATATTTTCTCAATTTAACTATTTTTCAAAATAACCTTTTATAATCCTTTGCTTTTTCATTGTGTCTTAACCGAATTAAACTTCATCCTTATTCTCAAAAAAAAAAAAAAAACCTTCATCCTTAATTTATTGCAACGCATGAACCGGATTTGATATATTATTTTTCATTTTGTAGCAAGTAGTTATTCAAAGTTATCGATCACTACTTGAAATGTCTCTTTCAAAGAAACATTTGATATAGCATAATTGTTATCTAAATATTGATTATCTTCGGTAGGCAACCTAATCAAATTAGACTGTGTCATATAATTCAACTAAGAATAACATAAAACTCTTTCAAAAGTAATAAATATTCATTTATAAAAAAAATTGCATATCAAAATAACGCGACTTTTCTCTCTACTCTCCCTTTGCGTCTGCTAGGGTTAGGGCTAGAGTAAGGTTGAGCGGCAGCTTTTTCATGGCAACTACTACCCCAAGGACGGCGAGCCAGGCTTCGAGGCTTGCGTTGCAGGACAAGGAGGATCCGGTGGACCTTGGTGATCTCAGGAACCCTGGGAAGCCTTTCCTTTCTCGCAATCACTTCATGATTGGACGGTTGAATTCTTGTGGATCGGTGAATATAGATTCATTTCGGAGTGCGATCTGCTCTATGTGGCATCTGAATGGGATTGTGGGAGTGCAACAACGATCGGTTCCTATTCTCCTTTTCCAATGCCAGAGACATTTCTAAGGTTAAGAGAGGCGCCCCGTGCTGTTTTCAACGTTCGATGGTGCTGCTCAATGACTACGACGGCGCATCTGACATTACGGCCGTCCCTCTGGAGTGTGTTGGGATCTAGGTGGGGATCCAAAACTTGCCTCCGGTATTTCTTACCAGTGATACTCTCCGGTTGATCGGAGAAACAATTGGGCAGGTGCTGGAGGTGGATGAAAGCGGGTTGCGTGATGGTGAGGCGCCGGTACGGGTCAGGCTCTTGATCCGGACTCCAGTACGTCTTGAGAAAAGCTTTAGGGTTTCCCCCACAGAGGTGGTGGGTCTAAGATACAGGTATCTACGTTTGATAGTGAGGTGCAGATCTTGTTGGATAATTAACCATGGAGGGGTGGCTAGTCCCAAGGCGGCGAAAGCTGAGGCGATGCCAGGGGTCAGATGGGGGCTACGACGGCATCTCCTATACCATTTTTTTGGGCTACCACACCTCCCACCCTAGCCTCTTCGACTCCTCTTGTTCAGATGGATCTCGAGGAGCCCATTAGGGTTTCTGGGGTGAGAAGGCAAAGGGTTGACGACATTGTTGGGGCTGGGAAGCATCCAAAGTATGGTATTAAGCTTGTGCCCATGGAGTTGCAGTCTGACTTTGGGCTATCATATGAAGGTTTGTTCGAGGTCTCTTTACCTCAGTAGAGAATAAGGTGAAGAAGAAAGGCAAACCCCGTGGTCGGAGAAACAAACCCAAACCTGTCGCTGTTCTGAAGAGCTTGGAATTTATGGCAAATAGCCTTGTGGGGTTTGACCGTGGATACCATTGCAGCTATTGGTGTGATGCAGGAACCCCTTTCCCAGGGGGGTTAGGGAGGATGCTTATTCTGCGTTGACTTGTGGAAAGGTACACCACAGAAGGTCTTAGACCTTAAGCTTGTCAAAATAGTTGCTTAGGGTTAGGGTAATGTTAGACCAGTAGTTAGATTTCGTCTTCTTTGTATTTTTTTTTTTTTGGACTTTAGTCTTTGCATTTTCTTCTCTAGGATGTAGTAATGAATAATTTGAGCAATAGCCTGACTAGCTATGTAGTCAGTGCTTGATATGAGCAACGATTGTAAGGGTGTGGTCTTTGGATCCCCCCTGTAAGTCATTTGATCTTTTGATCACAGGAATATATAGGGCTATCACTAGGTCGGTTTGAATCAGTTATAGGTATTATCAACTTCAAAACCAAAGCTTTCGGTTTCAAAATTGAGCTACCAATTACCAACCAAAATTTTCGGTTTTCAATCATATCTACCAAATTCGGTATTTCAGTTTTCGGTATTACCAACTTTAGAACAACTAATTATTTGTAATATAAATTAGAATGAACAAAATTATGTTTTTGTTGTAAATATTATTATCTATGTGGATGTCCATGTAAATACTCATTAGTTATGTACTTTGTTGTAAACCCTACCTCTATATAAAGGAGGCTAATGAGACTGAATAATACACTTCTACTTCCTCCCAACTATTCTCTCTCCATATTCTCTCTACTTTATAACACGTTATCAGCACGCTCTGCTATTATTTTTTGAAAACTCTATGATGATCTACGAGTTTATGGTGCAACGTTGTTGCTATTAACTATAACTTATGATCTATGAGTTTATTCATGATCTATGTCATTTATGCATATCAGTTTATTTCTTAAGGTGCCATCGTCCTACTTTATTCATGAGTTTATTTCATGATCTATGATCTATGCTTTAATTCTTATAATAAAACATTACGGTGCCATCGATTCCTGCTTTATATACTGATATTACATATATTCTTTTCTCATCTATGAGTATAATTGCTGAAAGTTTGGTTGATCACGCAAATAGAATCATACCTGTTTCCTTTCTGACAATCTCAATTTTTTTGTCAATAATCATGCCTCTCTCCTTTATTTTTGGTTTTACAACCAAAACCCAACGTATTATCCCATAAGGTGCAATAGAGGCATTAGTTTTTACTTGTCTATTTAATAGCATTTTTTGGGGTTTTTTGTCAGTATACACTCATAAGATTTTTTTTGTGTGTTTCCCTCAATTATCGTTAGGCATCAATCCTAATTCGTCATATATTTCATGATTACAAGTATTAGTATATGCCTTATGTTGACATCTGCACATGTATTTATGAATTGATTAATATGAGAAGCAATCTTGACGTGATGAGAGTGATGACCACTATCTATGTTGATTCAATTTGTGGCAGGATCAGTAACTCCCAAAGGCAGATCAATATTTTCTTGATATCCAGGTTATACAATCCTACGATTATGTGCATAAGTATGCTCAAAAGGTAAGGACTTGATATGATTTTATTGTCATAGACGGATTTTCAATGACCATTGTAAATTCAATGAGATCAAAATATTTTCTTTATATGATTACACGAGGGCCTGAAGTTCCTCAAAGATTGTGTAGTGGAAAAATTGCGATATGAAATCTCATAAATTTATACAATTACGAGGGCCAGAAGATCCTTAGAGTTATATAATTGGGTATATGAACTCACATATATTTTTATCCCAATATTATCGGAAGTTCCTCAAAATGTTTGGGTATTGGGGTTCCCTCCTCCGCACGACAATGTGCATTTGAAGTTCAATTTTGAATGTAGAGCTAGAAGCTACGTTCTCCACAAGATAAAATTATGTTCTTGTGTGATTAGAGGAAAAAAAAATTATCATTTTGTGAAGTGAAGCAGACCAGAAGTTCTGTGTAATTTCTTCATTAATGGAACCAGAAGTTTCCACAGTTAATTTTATTGCATAGTTTATCTATTTATTTTTCTTTCCTGCAATTTTTCTATTTTGTTATGTACTTTCATTACAGTACTTATGTTTTAAATTAATTTTTTTTGTTACTCATACGGACCAGCAGTCCTATACCTCGAACATATGAATTTTGAGTATAATATTTTTGAACCAGAAGTTTAAAATTTCATAGTAGAACCTAAAGTTCTAACAGTAACACTCAAACCCGAAGCTTTGAGTATAAAAATAAAATTAGTTAAAAGTGAACTTGAAGCTTCACTTTAGTCACCTCGAGCCTGAAGTTTCGAGCACCAAATTTATTTGAACCCGAAGTTCAAATGAAATCTTAGAACTTGCAGTTCATAGAAAAAATATTCAAACCTGAAGCTTCGATTACACATATAATTCATTAATAGTTTATTTGACTTTATGTCAACTCGAACTAGAAGTTTCGAGTAAATTTTCATATGTCGATTGATACATTCTTCTTTATGCCTGCTTAAAGCATTCCACCTTAGAACCTGAAGTTCTAATTGTGCAAACTCGAGCCATAAGTTTCGAGTGGATATGTGGACAATTTATCGAAGAGTTTTAATCTTGGTCAACCTCAAGCCTGAAGTTTTGAGGGAATTATATTGACACCAATTTAAAAGTAAGCAGACATTTAACCATTGGTTTATGATGAATGAGTATGAGTGTACCCCAAATTTGTGATCGTGGATTTTGTAATTAAAAGATATCAGAACCTGCAGTTCTTTGATCCTTAATTACATGAGGACTTGAAGTTCCTCAATGATCAAACTAACTAGATGATCATCTAAAGTCCTTAACTCATAAGTTATGGTCATAAAGTTTAAACTCGATATTTTGAATAATCATTTTGGCCAGAAGTTCAAAATTCATTTGATGTTAATCTACATCAAACAACAATACAATAATTGAACGTCATGTTTTACCTGTATAACACGAACCAGAAGCTTCGTGTATATCCTATGAGATCCACCGTTCAATTCTTACAAATTTGTTTTATGTCATCTTCAAACTTATGTTTTGAGTGACTTTCAAGCAATGCAATTTTATCCATGGTGTCCAGAAAACATTATTAAGGCCCATGCTTATGAGACTAATATAACAATCATTTCAGATCTTACATATCTGATTGATGGCTCCAGAAGAGCACATATTATTGTCTCTTTGCATCCTGCGTCTCCCATATTACCAGGATGTATAACCTCTCCCTCTCATGGATCTCATTGATAAGAAAGCCGATTGACATGGCTATTCCATGAAATGACACCAGAAGTGGATCATGGGAAGAGAGAAACCATGAGTCAATGTAAATACTGTCATAACATCCACATATGTGAGGAAATTATAAATTGGGTGTGTGTCGCCTATGGTACACTATATGGTGGATGATTATCAAGCCACTTTCGAAAGGGCACTGGTCAAATTAAAGTGCATTGACTAGTAAGAACATTGAGATCATCACACATCCTTGATGTCTTTTGCTTACAATAAGCAACTTGAAATCACTATTATGCTACTCCATAGATTTATTGTATCATTTTGAGTTCCCATTGAAATTCAATGTTTCTTAATCCGATTATCTAGGAACCTGATGTTCCTTAAGAGGTTGTTATAAATTGAAAAAATTAAAACCTCAAGTTTCTTGGATCTCCAATTATATGAGGGCCTGAAGTCCCTCCTCTTTATGACTACACATTTATATGTGACACAGAACTTGAGGTTCTCCACATGATAAAGTTACTTGTTCTTATGGATTGTAGTCTTTAACTTGAAATTTTCAAGTATATCATTTTGGCCAGTAGTTCAAAATGAAGTTGGTCCATTCCAATTATCAGTATTTCACAATTAATGTTTACTGAAGCTAAGGTAACAACCATATCAAGAGTTGTAGATCTTGATCTATGGGGCCAAATGAGCTACTATCATGTTACCGAATTTGAAAGATTGTTGCATTAATTGCTTACTATATGGTTGGAGAAGACTTTATGCCATCAGATATATACTGTATCGAATTTTTTGCAGTAAATTAAGGCATATGATGTCATGAACCTGAAGTTCCTTGAACCAAATACACTATTTTGGCATGACCGGTTATGTCATCTTTTGTCTACCATGTTGCATGGAATCACTTACAAGTTTGATGATTGCTAATCTTACTCACAAGCAAATTGGTTATTTACATATTTGCGAGTTGTCATTTTAATGAGACAATCCTCCTGCAATGAGGGGAAGAAATATTGTTCCTAAAGAACGATATGAATTGGTGTGAGATATTTATCCACCATCTCATTTTGACTTTGAGAAATATCAAAACTAGTGAATTGATAAAAGAAAGTGACAAAATTATATGCTAAATGCAAAGGCATATGCTTGGGTTAAAGTCCTTGAGACCGACCGTATTAATACAAACAATGTATACTCCATTTGATTTGTGGGATGAAGTGTATCCAATTGACATGGTTCTCCTGAAGAGAATGTCATTAAACAATATCACAGCTCCTAATATGGCTACACATAGAGGATGTAGGTGCGCTATTATAAATTGGTGTCTTAGTGATACAATCATAAATCAATATGGTTGATGCTAATGAATAAAGCATGTTTTGACCTAAATCTTGGTTTGGGTTCGCCACCAACCAATGAGCATCTTTACTCCAAAGAAAGTGATAGATTTTTGAACGCATCTTTTGAGCATGGTCAAAATAAGACAGTCTTCCCGCCGTTAGGGGGAGGAAAGACTACTGTCATTTAAATAACTGCATGAATTTATGTGGAATGTATCCACCAGGTCTAAAGTTACAAGCTTCCAAAGAGGGAAGTTCATACAAGCCCTATAATGCTCTATATGAGATTATAAGTAAAAAGATCCACATTCGCTACATAATTCATCTATGAGAGATGATTGTCCTAGAAGTGACAATATATGCCCCAGAAGTGGTATGGGTACCAAATATCAATAAGCTTATTATAGTTAATGCATGCATATAAGAATGTGTGGGATCTATGATTGTTGATCATCGATGATACTTTACATTTGGTAGCTACAAAAAATCTTTAAGGGCTGTATGGACGCTATACCACGTTTCACCATAAATGTCGACAAAGTATATTATTGGCCAAATTGGAAAGAGGCAATTCCAATGAAATTCAATATTTGAAACGTGATGAAATACTTGGACCTTTAACCCTACATGTAGAAAAGGGTATTTGTCAAAAGTGAAGATAAATCACTATGACACAATTTCTATTTATAGAGACATGAGATTATGATTATCTTCCCTTATACGAATGACAATTTTCTGTAAGTACAGTGTTACATATAGCTGTTATATTGACGAGAGATTTATGGCATGTTGTCATCGTATATCGTGAAGATCTTAAAGACATATTGCTAAAAGCAAAATCTTAAAGTAAGTGTCATTATAAGTGTATTTCTTACAAATCGTCAAGGATTCAAATACATGAATGATTCAAATGCAAGTCCATGAAAGGTTGAAAGAGCCTGAAGCTCACTCGTGGAATCAAAGGTCTAAAGCTAGCTCTGTAACTCATTTCGTTCTAGTCAACGAGATCTAAATTGCCTTAATGAGTACTATGAAGAGACTACTATCAAATTCGAATTATGAATATAATGTTTGCAACATCTTCTAACTTTCATAAAGTTATGAATTACTTAGAGCTCTTGAAGAGCTTATATGGACATATCAATACGCAAAGATATTGATGAGTATGGCTAGGTATGCCATGATGATTTTTCAATGTTTTAAATTATACAAAGTTAAATGTGTCAATTTCTTTATATTGTTTAGCTCTTACTTTGTGTATGAATTTGAGCATATGAAATTGTTTCTAAGCTTATCATATGAGGTAAGGCTTATTGAAAATCGTCTAGTTTTGTTGGTATTGCTTAACCTTTGCAGGTGCGAAATTTTGTGATGAGCCCTTATATATGCAAACACATATGGTCTCACTTCGGTGATAGACACATCAATCTACTATATATGGTATGTGTAGCTTATCACATACATAAATGAGGCTTGCAACAGTCAGGGGGAGATTCTCATCAGGGGGAGCATCCAGAAGCATGCTACCTAGGACATATGCGCGTTGTGCTCTTTTTGTCCTTCGACCAGGGTTATTTTTATCCCACTGGGTTTTTGTTACCTGGCAAGGTTTTTAACGAGGCAACAATAAGCGCGTCCAATACCATCATTCATTGATGGACATCCAAGGGGGAGTGTTGTAAATATTATTATCTATGTGGATGTCCATGTAAATACTCATTAGTTATGTACTTTGTTGTAAACCCTACCTCTATATAAAGGAGGCTAATGAGACTGAATGATACATTTCTACTTCCTCTTTGCTATTCTCTCTACTTTATAACAGTTTTTCAATTTTATAACCGTAAACTTCGTATTCATCTACTAATCATAACTTTCTTTTGTATATATGACATCAAATTTTATCTATTTTCAATAAAACTAGGTCATTTAACCATCTTGGACTAGGTTACTCAAAATACATATACTATTAATTATGTAGTATATTGAGTAACGTTCATACTATTATGAAAAATTTTATGTTTATTTCTTAATATACATGTATGTGTATTGAAAACCATAGTATATAAAGCTAATATTTAGATAGTCGGTAAATTCGGTATTTTCCAAAACCAAACCAACTTTTTGGGTAGTTTTCGATTTCGGTTATCAAAATGTCGGTTTACCAAACCTAAAGTATCGGTTGGTATTCGGTCGGTTACCAAGTGGCAGCCCTAGGAATATATCTTCATTTCCCCTAAAAAAAAATTTCATTTATCAGTAAATAACTAAATTATGCATTTATCGATAATATAATATCCCCTCTAAAGTAATAATTTATGTAGTCCCGACATTATTCATTTATAGAGGTTTTACTTTACTTGTTTTTGTAGATTGCACATTAGCACGTCCCTAACTAAATGGTCCAACATTGTACAGTCTACTGGCAAACAATAGACCACACTCTTATATTTTATACAATGGTGTTCACCTGATTAGTTGCTCACCAAATAAATTGTGTTCAACTACTGTTAGATTTATATTCAGTGGTGGAAAACAAAACAACTTAACTTACTAATAATTTCCTCCACTATTGAATTTATATGTAAGAGTAGTTGAACACAATTTATTTAGTCAGCTGGTGAACAGTATTAATATTTAATATTCAATATTTTGCAATTAGCAAAATAAGCACAAACAAAATATTTGAAAAAAGGAGTACCATTTTCAACAGGGGTGACAATTTTGGTAACAAATTAAACATATAGAGAGGATGCCTCTATAAATTTGGCAGACGCTCCTCCTTCCCCCACTCCCATACATTTGACCCTCACGTTTCCGACGTGTCATCCACCTATTGGCCACCCCTATTTACCGCTAAAAGCGCGTCCCTGTCCAAACACCCAGCAGCCACCAGCGACTCGATCCGTCCTTAAAATTCTTCAAAAACCCACCCATCATTTCTCCAAAACCAGCACTAGTCTTAGTCCTCCCCATTTTCGTCAAACTCCGAAAACCACAATGGCGTCCCAGAACGACACCGCCACCGCCACCGCCGGATCCGGATCCGGATCCGGATCCAACGGCGAGGAGCGTCGCAAGGTGGCGCTGATCACCGGAATCACCGGCCAGGACGGCTCCTACCTGACGGAGTTCCTCCTCAACAAAGGCTACGACGTCCACGGCCTGATCCGACGCTCCTCCAACTTCAACACCCAGCGGATCAACCACATCTACATCGACCCCCACAACGCCCACAAGGCCCGCATGAAGCTCCACTACGCCGACCTCACCGACGCCTCCTCCCTCCGCCGCTGGCTCGACACCATCGCCCCCGACGAGGTCTACAACCTCGCCGCCCAGTCCCACGTCGCCGTTTCCTTCGAGATCCCTGACTACACCGCCGACGTCGTCGCCACCGGCGCCCTCCGCCTCCTCGAAGCCGTCCGCAACCACGTCGACGCCACCGGAAGGACCAATGTCAAGTACTACCAGGCCGGGTCCTCCGAGATGTTCGGGGCCACCCCGCCTCCGCAGTCGGAGACGACACCGTTTCATCCCCGATCCCCTTACGCCGCCTCGAAATGCGCGGCGCACTGGTACACCGTGAACTACCGCGAGGCCTACGGGCTCTACGCCTGCAATGGCATTCTGTTTAACCACGAATCGCCGAGGAGGGGAGAGAATTTCGTGACCCGGAAGATCACTCGGGCCGTGGGCCGGATCAAAATCGGGCTGCAGAGCAAGCTGTTCTTGGGGAATTTGAATGCTTCAAGGGATTGGGGATTTGCTGGTGACTATGTGGAGGCAATGTGGATGATGCTACAGCAGGAGAAGCCTGATGACTATGTTGTGGCCACCGAGGAGTCGCACACGGTGGAGGAGTTCTTGGAGGTGGCGTTTGGGTATGTGGGGATGAACTGGAAGGATCATGTTGTGCTTGACAAGAGGTACTTGAGGCCGTCGGAGGTTGACAATCTGAAAGGGGATGCAAGCAAGGCGAAGAAGATTCTCGGGTGGAAGCCCAAAGTTGGGTTTCAGCAGCTGGTGAAGATGATGGTGGATGAAGATGTCGAATTGGCAAAGAGGGAAAAGGTTCTTGTTGATGCCGGATACATGGATGCCCAGCAACAACCTTGATTTTCGTCTTCTCTGATTTTTGGTTCATATAAGTTATAATGTGGTTTAGTTCAATGGATTCTAGAGTTCCAGTAATTTACTGTTGGTGGTTCTTTGTTCCGAAAGTTGTTTGATTTTTCTGTAAGGTCATTCATTCTATTTCAGTAGTTCCTACAGTTGAAATTATTGTTGCAGTTCATGTTTTGGATGGTGAAGCTCACTGGGATACGCCGGATCGAGATCCCTTTCATTTTGCAATAATTTTAGTTCAGTAAAATAATTTCATTTTTGTGTCGGTGATGGGATTTGTTCACTTCACGTGGATCTTATTAATGGATACTAGCTTAATTGAAGGAGGGAAGAGTAACAAGAAAAGCACAAAATCCTGGTGGTTTGTCTTGTGTCCTACTGGTCCTTTTTTGTTTTCTATAGATCTTTCAAGTGAGAAAGACTACAGCAGCACTTTCACTCGCTAACACTCATTCGTTTTCTTGAAAATAGATACTTGGTAATCAACGATGAATATTTTTAGGATCAACAGGAATAATATGATGTCACTAGAATCACAAACTCTACAAAGTATTTGTACAAGAAACAGAATCAGTCTAACTTGGTTTCTGTAGAAGGTAGACTTGGGGTTGGATCTCTTTGTAGATCAGACGAGGCAGATTGGTGTTCTTGGTGTGCAGTGCAAGATAACCAAAGGCTTGACAGATGACCGAAGAGACTCTGGTCCTTCTGCGGATATTCTCTTGCACACTGCATCACAGTTGCTAATAACCTCCGTCAACCTTCCTTTAAGTTCCCCAATCTCTACCTGCAGTGCATGAACTGTGTCCATGTTTCAATGTACAGGTTAATTTTACAAAGGTGTACAACTCATTTAGCCATGCAGTAGGTCCATCAACATCTGTTAAAGCAAAAGATCCTACGCAGAACTTATATTGCATATATGATGAGAATAATTACCTCCACATAAATGTTGCGAGGATGTCTTCATTGCTGTCACTGAATAATTAAAGCGTTGCTTAAGTTTAACAGACAACGCGTCCGCAATTTCTATCTTGTTCTCTATCTCTTCCTGCCACAATTATCATCAAATCATGGTTAGATATTTCTCGTTGGGAGAAAGGAAGGCAGAGCAAGTCAATTTCCCAATATGCAGTCTTCCCAAATCTTAATTCCTAGGAAATACAATATGCAGTTTTTCCCAAATCTTAATTTCTAGGAAATACAGGTGCTCTTTATCAGATAGAGCAAACGACAAAACTCATTCCAAAGTTCAAACCATAAGATTTCTAATTTTCAAGACATGAGAATAACAGGGTATAATTCTGTCAATTTTGAGCAACTATTAAATGAATGCACAGATTGCAGAACCTGTTCAGCAAACCAGCTGGCTATATTATTAAAAGATAAAAGGAGCACGAGCTTAAGTTTAAATTGTAAAATTTCCCTCAACGAGGTCGATCACTATTCACTTCCAATTACTTTTCATAACTGATTTTAGTTTTAACCATGATCCCCTTGCTTCAGTTCCGTTGTTAACTAGAGAATCTAAATGGATCTCTAAGCCAATACCCAGTTAAACAAGCATTCAGGATGACTAATACTAAAAGATAGCTGTATCAGCCCACCAACAAAACTAAAGAACTAGACGAGTTCATAATATGCCACCTATGATAGATGTGATAAAACAATGATCTCAGCCAACCCCGAGTCTTTTTGGGAAATTAGGACCTTCACCAAACTAATTGCATGTGAATAGTTTATGATCTAAAGTGAACCCAGATCAACCTAAAAGTTGGCCTGATGGAGGAGTATAAAGCCACACTGAAGAACAACCTAACGCTTATACTCACGAATCATCACACTGAAGATCAATATAAATCACGCTCCTAAAATCTTCCCTAAATTCTAAAACTAATCAATGTTCTTCCTGGACTTTGAGTTTTGCATTTGCGAAACCCTTCCAATAATCTTAAATAATAAACTGAAGTGCTGCAACATCTGTTCTTTGTGTTGAAACTCAAAATTCAAAAGGCACTGATGCATCTTATTACGACAAACCTGTTTTTGGCTCAGCCTTTTGACATTCTCCTCCTGCCACTCACGGTACATCGAGAAGAGTTCCAGTAACACTTTCGGATCCACAATACCTATATAGACAATTCAGAGCAGACTCATGAGTAACCAGCCTCATCACCAAACAATTTCCACTTCGAGTCAATGAAATTCTTGAAACAATGTTGCAAAGACAAATACATAGCACCTATTCAATTTCAACCACTGTGCTTATAGCTCAAGAATTAAAAATACTGAAGCATAGACAATGCTGTAGACCCTAGGCATTTAGCTAGTCAGTAAAAATTTCATACATTTATACCGCTCTAATCCTTAATAGCTTAATTTTATCTTTTTGCAGGAATTTAAGAAGAACAAAAAAAACCCATAACCACAAAATGTCAACAAGAAGCTTACTGGGAGCTGAAGAAGACGAAGGTTTCCTCACTAAAATGTCAGTCAAGCTACCCTCACTTGGGGGTGAAGTCAGTAATGGCGTCGACTGCAATTAACGATGAATCAATTCAAACCCTAACTAACTTTACCTTTCAAATTAATCCTAATTTGAAAAGCAGGAAATACAGACTCACAAGTCTTAGGGACCTGAGCCTCTCTAATATAGGATCGGCCACCTCCGATCGCTCAGACACGGTCGTGATTTCATCGCCCGGCCACCTCTGCAAGCGTAATGAGAATTTTATACCATCTATTAAATCAAGGAAGCAAAAAATTGGGGTTGATCTAGGCGTTTCTAGCTGAACTACCTGTGAGCTCGAGAGTGAGGATTCTGTGGCACCCATAGTTGGCGGTTCCAACGAGCAAAACGCAGCGTTTCAATGGCGGTGCTGAGGTATAACGGACAGAGGGAGTGGTTGAGCTTCAGCCAACTCGCGCGTGTATGAGAAGCGGCGGGAATGAGGTTGGTTATTGAGCTTTCACCGCGCGCTCCATACATTTTTTTTTTTTTATAAAACGACGTCGGTTCACGAAGTTTGCCTCCCCTCCCCCTATATAACCAAACGACACTATCGATTTGAGTCAAAACTCCACCGTGGTCCGCCACTCACAGTCAATCACATTTCCGGTCACCTACTTGAAGCTTCAATTTATCAAACCCTAACCTCATTCGGTAGTTTAGGAATTTTCACACCAGCATGAAAACTCGCAATGCCGGCGTTCCTAAACCGTCGACGACCGCAAAGAAAACGCCGCCGGCGAGAAAATCCGCCTCCAAAGCACAGCCGTCTCCGTCAGTAGAGACTCCTAAAACCGTCGAGACAAAGCGGACTTCTGCCAGAGCAGCCGAGCAGGTCAAGAAGACTGAAACCGCTCCCGTTACTGCTTCAAAGCGCCGTCAATCCTCAGGTACGGATTAAACTGATCGACTCGTTCCCTGTTTCATTTCAAACTTCAAATTATTAGGTTAATTGATTTTGGAGTATTATTTTTGTTGCAAATTAAGTTTGTTACTCTATGAAAATCAGTAGCTTATAGATGAATAAGCTGGAGAATTGAGCATAATATAGTTTTGCACATGAATAATTGAGTAGCTGCTTGAGTTTATTGATGGTAGTGTTAGTCTAGTGATTGACTTGTGTTTGAATTACTAGCCGAGGACTCGGCTGGTGGTGCTAAGGGGACGCTAGGCACTAAAGTTGGTGTGGGAACTTCACCAATAGGGAGAAGGACTTCCGGGAGAGCAAAGACACCGGCATCGGTGTATGTTTCAGCACAGGCACAGTCTGCCAAGGCAAAAGGAAATGCATCGAATAAGAAGAAAAAGGTAGATATCAAGGATGTGGAGTTCACAGAGGAGGAGGTCATGGCTGAATTTGATGGAAAACCTGCAGGGTTGGAAGAAACAGCTGTGGGGGCAGAAGTACCAGCCGTTGAGAATGTTGGAGTTTCTGCAACAGATGAAAAGTTGCTGTCAGAGTAGAACTGGATCCTAGTGAAGATGAAGAGGATCCTATTGAGATGGAAGAATCTGTAGTTAAGGAGGTTGCAAAGTCTTCAGAGAATGTGCCGCGCTGTGATGAAGGGGATCCTGTTGAAGTAGAAGAATCTGTGATTGAGGAGGTTGCAAAGTCTTCAGAGTGTGTGCCGCTGTGTGATGAGGAGGATCCTGTTGAGAAAGAAGAATCTGTAGTTGGGGAGGCTGCAAGGTCTTCAGAGAATGAACCACCCTGTGACAAAGAAAGTCCTGTTGCGATAGAAGAATCTGTAATCGAGGAGGTTGCAAAGTCTTCAGAGAATGAACTGCCCTGTGACGAAGATCCTGTTGCGATAGAAGAATCTGTAATAGAGGAGATTGCAAGGTCTTCAGGAAATGAGCCGGCCTGTGATATAAGACAATCTGTAGTTGAGGAGGTCGCAAGGAATTCAGAGAATGAGCCGCCCTGCGCTGAAGAGGATCCTACTGAGATAGAAGAGTCTGTAATTGAGGTTGTTACAAAGTCTTCAGAAAATAGATTACCCTGCTATGTAAGAGAAAGAATGGAAGTGAAAGCAGAACAGAAGGAAGAGTCTAAGGATAATTATAGTAATGAGGAGACCTCTTTTGAGCCTGCTAACAAGGTACAAAATGACAAAGCAAGGTTACAAGGAGAAGATACTGATCTTCCAAAAGAGATGTATGATGTTGATGAGGAAATGGAATATGGTGAGAAAATTGATCTTGGAGAACATGGAGAGGAAGAACTTCCGGGAGATGATGCAGAGGATCATGAAGAAGAAACTGAGACATTGGAGGATGAACGCAAGCAGTTGACAACCATCGCAAAGGAGCGCAAGATAAAGAAAGAGCGGGAGGTATTTCTTGATGGTCTTGATCCGGATGTTGAGGAGGAAGACGTGAGAAGGGTCTTTGAGAGGATTGGAGGGATAGTTGAGGTTAGGTTACAGAAGAATCCTTCAACTAATAAGAATAAGGGTTATGCATATGTGGAGTTCAAAGATAAGGAGCATGTGAGGCGTGCTTTGTCTGAAATGAAAAACCCTGCTGTATGGATCTTACTTCGCCCTTTTCCTGTTTCAAATTTTTTTATAAGCTTCCTTCTAAATACCAATTTTCAGATTCGAGGGAAACGATGTGGGACAGCACCCAGTGAGGACAATACCACGTTGTTCATAGGTAACATCTGCAATACGTGGACAAAGGAAGCGGTAAGTGACCAATCATTTATTATTTATTTATTATTTACCTGAATAGACAAATCACTAAACGGATATGTATGTTGATGTAAACCTAAACAAATAAAAAGTCAGACAGTATAAATGTCTTTAGAAGTTGTTAGTATTCTTCACAGGATTTTTCACTCTTTCTGTATCATAATGTGGGATGACAGATTAAACAAAAACTAAAGGATTATGAGGTTGAAGGTGTTGAGAACATAAACCTTGTCCCGGATATTCAACGTGAAGGGTTGAGCCGAGGTTTTGCATTTGTTGAGTTCTCTTGTCATGGTGATGCTATGCTTGCATACAAGAGGCTTCAGCAGTCTGATGTTATATTTGGCCACCCTGAAAGGACTGCCAAAGTGGCCTTTGCTGAACCTATATGTGAGCCTGACCCTGAGGTCATGGCCCAAGTGAAGTCAATATTTGTGGATGGGCTTCCACCTCATTGGGATGAGAAACAGGTTAGAGAGCAATTTAAATGCTATGGAGAAATATTACGTGTTGTTCTGGCCCGAAATATGTCTACAGCCAAGCGGAAAGATTTTGGATTTGTTGATTTCTCTAGCCACGAGTCTGCTGTGACATGTGTTAATGTTATAAACAATACACCACTGAGTGATGGGCATTTAAAGGTATGCTTCTGCTTTCCTCTTCGATCTCTTTCAAAACAAATAATGAGGTATCTGGCACATTGCAAAACTAAATGGACTGGTCAAAGGATGGGGATGTCCTTTACCAGGTTTACATGGTAGTGACTTAATTATTTACGATTCTTATATCAATTTTCATTATCTTGTAATGTTCAATTTTCACCAGATGTTTGTATGTCATTCATGACAAATAATAGCTGTTGGGTTTACTTACTTTCAAGTCTATCTTGATGGATTAAACACTTATGTTGGTTGCCTTAATTTCAGATAAAAGTGAAAGCAAGACTTTCAAATCCTCTGCCTAAAACTCAGGCTGTGAAGGGCGGAATACGTGGTGGATTTCGAATTGGCCGTGGTGGCAGCGGTGTTTCAAGATTTGGTAGAGTTCTTTTTCCTTATTATTTTCCTATAATATTGTTTTTTAATTATTATTTTTTATAATTTTTTTTTTCAAGTTAGTTTGATTTTCTCATCATTTTCTTTCTTTAACTCTGTTGGTTGTAGGTAGGGATTTTGGTCGCAGTGGACACACTTCCAATCATGCAAATTTCCAACATGACAGACATTTTTATGACGGTGGACGTGGTCAAACTGCGAGGATGGGTTTCAATCAGCATAACTATGATTATCCATATGCTGAGTTTCGTGGACGAGGTTATTATAGTGCTTATGATTGTGTTTTGTAGTTTTCAGCTTACCAATCTCATATATCGTACTCATTCTGTACCGTAAAATTCAGGGGGCAGAAGGGGCTTTTTTAGAGGTGGTCAATTTTCATCTGGTGGAGGTTCTGGAGTTGCTTCCCCATCACCAAGACCTTATGTTGATAGATCTTCGCATGGTGCCCCTGATAGAGGGCGAGGTATGCCTGCTCCTTTTAGGAGGCATCCTTATTCTCCAGGACACTTTGATGGGCCACACATGAGGGGTCACTTTGATGGGCCACACATGAGGGGTCACTTTGATGGGCCACACACGGGGGGTCACTTTGATGGGCCACACATGGGTGGTCACTTTGATGGGCCACACATTGGTGGTCACTTTGATGGGCCACACATAGGTGGTCACTTTGATGAACCTTCTTTTTATGATGAACGTGATAGAACACAAGGCATCAAGCGCCCATTTCATATGAGAGTAAGGCTTTTTTTTATTTTTTTTGTTCTTCTCTATTCCCTTTTATGATACTCCATGTCATATGAAACTATGTTATTTTTAGGACTATGATCCTGATTACTTGGAGCCTAATAGACATCGGCCACGATTGAATTATAATGATCCAACAGCTTCATTTCGCGGAAACCATTACAGTGGTATGGATATTTCACTCATTCTCTTCCCGGGCTTGCCCGTTTGGTTACTGTTTTTGCTAGTTACTCACCTAAGTGGCTTCATCTTTTAGATACTTATGGAGCTGGTAGCAGTCTCTACCCTCATGAATATTATGGTCCTGAAGTAAGCAGTTAATGCCTATGTGTTGCTGATTTTCATCGTATGTTATCATGATGATGATTTATTATTTAATCTCATTTTGCAGTCTCATTATGGTCCACATTCATCTTATTATGGGCGCAATCAATCATATGGTGGGGGTCGCTACTATTAGACCCTAGAACTATTCGGTAATACAAATGGTTTGGAATTTTAAGTTATAACTTGTCATTGTGAATTACATACATGAATGATCTGATTGTCCTATATAATTGTGATCAGGTGGACATGAATCTTTAGGATGCAGTGTTCAAGGACGGACAAGTGGCTTGCTGTACCTGTTCGAAATTAGTTGCATATTTCTTTTCTCTCTCTTGCCTTTATCCTGCTTTTCCTCATATTATCCATCTTCTTTACCTAATAGTTGTTTTTTGAAAAAATTTGGGTAGGGATTTCCCAAGTTTTGATGTTTGTAGTTTAGGACCTTAGGTAGTGTCTAAGGGCCTTTATTTAGAAACTAGTAATTATTTGTATGATGGAGGTTGAGAGAGATTTACCCCTTTAGCCTAGGCCTGGACAGCTTGACGAACTTTGTTATGACTGTTCTTCTGAAGTTAAGATGCTTGTATGATCATGGTTAATTTTGTGGTTTAAAGGAATGAAGTTTGGTTATTGGAAGTAAAAGCTTTTGTGATTTAGGATGTTAACTTTTCATGTAGATACAAGAGTTAAGATTAAGCATGCAGATTGAAACATGGAGATTAACCTGAAGGTTTGATTGGAGACACAAAATTTTAGTGCATCATGGAGTTATGTTACCTGGACACAAAGGAGATAATGGATCATGATATTCTCTGAGACTTTTTTGTTTCTTTCTAATATTAATTAGAGTTATCATCTGACATGACTTTTCTAGGTTAAAGGTTTTCTATGGTTGAATGGAAATGTTATGCCAGAGGTCTACTAGAATTTATGACCATTTTTTCTGGCGGAAGGGAGCAGCCACCAGTTGGAATAGAATCGTTTAAAAGAATTTTGTTCAAGGCTTATTTTCGATGAGCATAACTGATGGATCAGGTCATGTGGTTTCCGATTACTTTCAATTTCATATGTAGTTTATCATTGTGGGAGATTCCGGAGGTATTTTCTTGTGGCACCAGTTTATGTGGTTGAGATCTGATTTAATTGTTTTCAGGTGAAAACTATGGGTGAGTGATTTTTAAGGTCAAGTAGAAGTATTTGTGATTGTGATTGTCCTTGAGCTATTGATGGAAAACTGGGAATAGTAAGGTACAAAACATGTGTGTTGGGGTTTCACTACTCACAGATCTCTAGTTCTAAGCATCTCTTTTGGACAATGTTTTCCTTGTAAGTTTTATTTTGAAAATTAGGATAGATCCTAAACATGCTAGATGGTGTTCATAATTGAAGACCAATGTCTTTGATTTGGGTTCGTAACTTTGTAATCATTTTTTAGATCGATTTCAGTAGGGCGTTTTGACTTTCTGATGATATGATAGGTTTGGCAAGTGCTGGCCGTTTACTTTTGTGAAATTTTAGGGACAGAAGCCTGATGTTCTAGTCACTACATGTCTGTGTTATATTCTGCCCGTAGTTTTAAGAATTTGAATGCTTTTTATGA
The DNA here is from genome assembly GCA_024704745.1 of Rosa lucieae. Lineage (NCBI taxonomy): Eukaryota > Viridiplantae > Streptophyta > Magnoliopsida > Rosales > Rosaceae > Rosa > Rosa lucieae. The sequence continues at coordinate 10,284,665 of CM045493.1, forward strand.
TTTTCTGCCCATTGTGTTGATGGCCTTGGGGATACTTGTGGTTTGCAATTAGACTTTTTATTATCCATCCCACCTAATCTGTTATTGCAAGTGAGTGAATGGCCATAGGATAGTTTCATGCCTATTATTGATAGTTTGATCCTTTAGGTAGCAGTTGTTGACAGTACATAACTAAGGAATCTTTTTCTCAGTCATATATGACTTCCATATCTTGCCGTGAACTTTGCGTAGCTGCAGCTAATGTGTATAGATGCATCTTCTGATTTTGATCCTTTTAAGGTAGCAGCCGTTGAGAAACAGTATTTAACCTTAAAAAAAAAAAAATTGGTCAAACAAAACAGTGCAATTGTATGATTTACATAGCTTGCGTTAACATTGGCACTTTGTGGTGGATTGCCTTAGCTAAATTTTGAGCATAATCACTGCGGCCTTGTGATTTGGAATATAAATTTGTGGTAGTCCTGAAAGTTTGTGTGCAGGAAACTTGGAAGTCAGCTGATGTTTTTCCAAGTAGACTTGCTCTGCTCTTGGCTGCAGAGAGTTGTCCCGTATCTTTTCTCTATTCCATTCCTGTCTGCATTATTTGTATGTTGAATAAGATCTATATGTATTATAAAGTATGTTTAGTAACAGTTGAATAGTATGTACTTCTATTGGTCGAATGGGATCTGATATTGCTGGTTGATGAGCTTCAGGGATCATGTGGTTTTATTTTTCTTTGGTTGAACTTCAGCTTTCACTACGAGGAAAAAATTGTCGTGCAAGAACCTCGGTGATAATAAATAAAGGGCAGTAAAATTCATGGTTTCTATTTTACAATCTACTCTATATTTCATTTTTAAGTGTCTTAAATATATTCTTTTGTAAAAACTTAACCAAAAAATAGGAAAAAACGTGTAGATTGCTAATTAGGGAGTGGGTGCTGTGTATTCTTTGATGGGTGTTGTCTATGTATTGTAGAATCTGACAGCCTGTTTTACAATTAACCAGCATGTTATTCACTGAAAACAAGTAAAAGAACTTTCACTTTTCTGCATTTTCGTTGGTTCTTAAATAAAAATCCATGGATGCAGAACATTTGTTTGTATCATTTTAACAACTGGAGGCGCACAACACACTTGAGTATCCCAGAACTAGATAAGAATGAATAGGGATATCCAACAGAGTAGTCCCGAAAGTACTAGAAGAAACCCAACCATGTATACTAACCTTTCCTTGTAGAGAAATGGTTACTATTTCCTACCTTAATTTCACCCTCAAATGCCAACCATTTTTGCTCCTTCAACCCACATTACAACACCCTCTTTTTCTTCTTCATACCCCAAAAAAATTCACTTCGAAACACAAATTAAACCGACAGAAAATCAGCCTGAAAAATTCGCAAGAAAACACACTCGTACTCTTCCCACTAAACAAAACCAAAGCCCCTGAACTTTCTGTCCACGTGTACGCTCCCAATCCTTCCATGCACAAACTGGCGATCCCTTAGCCATCCAATCAGAAGCCTCCGTTGCTTTGCCGCGGATCGCTTCCTTCATATAAATACAAAGAGGAACATTTTCTTATGGCGTTAGACGAGTTTAGCGTTCATTTCTAGAAAAAACCGTTGTTGTTACTGCTCTGATTAGCGATGTCTGCCACCGAAGAAGTCGAAGCTCCGACCGTGGAGGCCCCGCCGGCGACGGAGGAGAAGCCGGTGAGGGAGAAAAAGCTGAGGGATCTGAAGGAGAAGAAGCCCAAACAGCCCAAAACCAAAACCAAACCCAAAACCGCTGCTCATCCTCCCTATTTTCAGGTTAGTTGAATTTAATTTTTGCTATGGTTTGATGGCGGATATGTGTTTTTGTTTTTGTTACTGATGTGATTGTAAATTTTGTGCAGATGATCAAAGAGGCACTGTTGGCTCTGAACGAGAAGAGCGGGTCGAGTCCTTACGCCATAGCCAAGTACATGGAGGAGAAGCACAAGGCGGTGCTTCCGGCCAATTTCAAGAAGACTCTGGCTCTGCAATTGAAGAACTCGGAGGCGAGAGGGAAACTGGTCAAGGTCAAGGCCTCTTACAAGTTGTCTGAGGCGGGGAAAAAGGACAAGAGCGCAAGCAAAAGAACAACTCGAGCTTCGAAGCCCAAGGAGGAGGAGAAGAAGACAAAGACTAAGGTGTCTGCTGCTCCAAAGGTGACGAAGAAGAAGCCGGCTAAGAAGAATAAGAAATCGAGCGCTGCAAAGCCGAAGCAGCCCAAGTCGATCAAGAGCCCTGCTGCTAAGAAACCCAAGAAGGCTGCTGCTTGAGAGCATGTGAAAAGTTGTATATAGGTCTAGTGCTAATAATAAGTTGAAGAAGGTTATGTGTTTTGGTGTTTAGGACTGTTGCTCTGTTTCTCTTTTGGGAATGTGAAATGTTTAGGTTATGAGTGGTACTGGTTCTCTGTAATTTGGTACCTTTTGGGTTTATGATGGAATGAAACTGACTTTTACTAATTGTGCATTTTGTGGTTGGGTGATTTTGGGTTTTATTTGAGTCTTTTTACCTTATTTGCTGAATATCAATAGCCTAAAGAATTCAGATGATTTAGTCTAAAGAACTCGCTTGTTTGATAGCTGCAATTTCAAACTGCGCCATGAGCAAAGGCTTGTAAATTGATGTGAGCCAAGTACTTGTACTCCAAATCTGGTAGATCTTTTGGAGGATAGAATGGATGAGCAAGAAGGGCATTCATGATGTATCCAAAATAAAGTAGAGCAGGAGTGGCCAACAATAGGAATCTCCTTTTTCCAAGAATGGTTCCATTAGAGCAAGTGCACCGCATCAGGCAAAAGGAGACGTTTTGCCTCCTAATTATGCACTATTCATTGATTTTGCCTTTGCCTTTGCCTTTCATGTTTTTTGGTGCACCCCTGTAAGGCAAGACTTTCATCTGCTGCAGAGTACGTTCTTTTCTTCTCAGTTTTGCCCTTTCATCTGCTTCTCTTTCTTCTTCCCCTTCTTCTCCGTAGCAAGGTCAAAAGTGGGAAGAGAAAAAGCTGGCAGATAAAATAAATTGTTTCATCTGCTTTAATTATGCAGGCCCCACGGGATTGGTCGACCAAATGAAGAGGCAAAAGTTGCCGGTGTGCTCGGTCAATCAGACTTTTAATCGGGCAAAACACATGCGGTGTATGGATTGTTTTTTGATTTTGCTCTTACATATGATGCAGAAACAGAGTCCCATTTAGCAAAAATCAATCTAAAGTGGAATATATTCATAGAATCTGTGATATTTTACTCGGTTAGTTTAATCACGATTTCTAGCTAGTTTTAGTGTCCAGAGTCCAGACTGCCATGTCTACGCCATATTATTTAGGCTATGGTGGCAACTAGCAACATTCTCTGCTGGAAGATAGAAGGGGGTTCATCTTCAACAGGCACGCAAGAAGATGGAAACCGTGAGCCTCTTCCTTCATGTTGGTCATATCATCATGTTTGGCCGGCCCGCCAAGTTTAGCCACTAGCTGGTGTATCTGGAATAGTTGGTCGAGCTTTGTCTCAACTACTCCAAGCCTCCAGTCCGTTATGGATCCGTGTCAAAGGCCCAAGCATTATCAATAGGGTTTATCCAAAAATTGTCTGTCTTCTGAGTTATACATTCAAAACCAATTTTATGACAAACAAATTACTAACTTTTGTTAATCTCTTACATAAAATGAAAAGTTTCAAACTTCCCATAATTAAATTACACATGAAATGAGATCTCTATTGGTAAGTAACTATTAGCTTTTTCTTCATAATGGGATCAAATTTAGTGTTGGTATCACTTAGCAAGTTGTGTCGAGAACATCGGTGTATAAATGCAACATCATGACTCTTGAGAGTGAGGTTACTATTTCTCTCCGGCGCCGTTTGACTAATAAGAATACACAAGATAAAATAAGCCCAGTGCCCCTTTCCCATTGAAACGCTGAATTCCCATTGGACATGATCAATTGGTGTCACTCTACTCGGGGTCTTTTTTTTTTTTTTTTTTTTTTTCTGGATTGGCCGGTCATACTTGATTGTTCCATCCAGAAGGGCCGGTTTGCATTTCTTGGGTTCCATATATATGCCATTATGGTACTAGCTATCATTGTAGTTCCAAATGGAAACTTGGTTTGGTCAACCAGCGTAGTAATTGCTATATATTCTTCTTGATCCTCTATCTCGCTCTGTCTGTTCAGTTTCAAAAGCTAGCATAAGATGATCGAGCACTCACTTTCTGAGCTTGTGGTGTGGAAGCTCTGGGTTGGCCCATAACCTAGCCAACCCGACCAACCCGACCAAGAGACGTAGTTATATATAGCATATTAACATGTCTATAATAATATTCTTTTTAGCTTTTGGTGTATTGGCCTGGTTTGGTGATTATAGAACTAACATGGTTTTTCACTGTACTAATTATACTCATTTGATGAAACGTGAAAGATCCAAACCAAGTGCTCATGAAGTCATGGGCTGCTTCTGAGTTCTGAGTATGACGTTTCTGCGGCGGGGTCGGCAAAAGAAAACTATTTAACTTTTGCTGTACTAAACACTAACATGGAGAAGTGGAAACCTAATCTGTAACGTGCCTTGATAAAACATGGTGGAGCTAATATCTTTCAACTGGATTTATACATATGATTAGCAAGCAACCCATGATCATGGCGAGATGTAGTGATAATTAAGAGTCAAGAACTCATAGTCTTTATGGACAATGTGGAAAGAATGTTTATGAAGTTGACAATGAGCAGCATCTCAACATGTATTCTCTTAGATTCGGTAATGAAATACCATCGAGGCATTTTATCAAAGACTGCACCCATCCGACTAGAATTATTAGTTGAAAAAACACACCTCAAGCGCTTTCGCCTTTTGTTACAATTATGATATCGAGTATGGAGATAAATGATCTACTACTCCGATTCCAGGATACAAGCTTCAATTCAAACAAATGACAATTAGTGTCAATTACTCATACTTTAAAATGGCGTAAGTGATAGAGGAAATACTATAAAGTCTAGGATAATTGGTTATTTTTGGTTGAACTCGAGCATATATTCATCGATCTAAAATTAGATTGTTCGGATATGAAGTTTAATATTAATACACGTACGTCGTTATTTGAAGAATGTGATCGAGCTCTTCCGGAGTGATGACTTGCCCCTTCTCCTTTAAGGATCAGAATCCGGGATTTGGGTAGGCGTCCTTAATTCTTTTAGGTAGATGTTCTAACTTATAATCCTCTGTTTATATATACCTAAAAACAAGTTCAATATTCATGTTTACTTAACTCTATCTCTATCTAAACACATACACAAAGAATAATCTTAACGCCGACCATATTCTTCCCTACCTTATATATGTAGTTCTAAATTCGTCCACATAAATGAACTATTCTAGAAATGGTTTTAAGATAGACACAAATCACATGGTTGTTCTGGTGCTCAAACAGCTGAGCCACTACACCATGAGAATTTTCATCATATGAATAACTTGCTGCTGGTGTAATCATTCCTAATGTGAGATAATGTAATAATTAATATACATGTAGATGCAAAGACTTGTTATGTTCCTATTGGTCGGCATTCATATGCACTACAGTTTAATGTTGTGGAAAGCTGTTTTATGGCTAAGGTGGATTTTTGATCCGAAATAAATACATCGCTAGCCTGTTCTATCTGAAATGAAACGAGGTGACATTGTATATATATTGATTCCTGTAAAGCTACAATATGTGGCATTTAAATTTGCTCACCACTTTTATTTTGTGGTGATATCACCATCCTATTAAAACTTGCCACATCATATAAAATTAATTGAATACTTAAAATATAACTTTTTAATAAAATATCATGATTAACTATAATTGTGTTTTATAACACATGGAAGTTTTATATTGAGTGGTGGTAGACTTTGGTGGTGAGCAAATTTGATGATTAATTAGTTAAAAGTCAAACACGTACATTTACAAGCTAAGAAAGCCCTTCATTATAATTAGGGCCTACTAATTATGCATCATACTGTGGTCAAGTTTTATTTGTAGGTCCGTTAACCCCCCAAAAGAAAGGAACAAGAAATTAATGTGGTGGGTAATGCCAATGAACACAATTAGTGAATCTGAATCCTGACACAGATAACAATTTTTTCATATGGAAATTATTCTATGCACCGACGGTGTAAGTGACCCAACTCTTATAAAATAATCTCAACCCTTGATATTTATTATCAACTTTATTTTTAATAACAAAAAGTGTATTTAATGCAATCTAACCATTCATTTAGTTGGTGCAAGTGCACGGCGGTGCTCTGAATAATCTCTCTTTTTCATAAAAAGAAAGCCCTTCATTATAATTAGGGCCTACTAATTATGCATCATACTGTGGTCAAGTTTTATTTGTAGGTCCGTTAACCCCCCAAAAGAAAGGAACAAGAAATTAATGTGGTGGGTAATGCCAATGAACACAATTAGTGAATCTGAATCCTGACACAGATAACAATTTTTTCATAAAATTTTGAGCTACTGGCCAAAAGAAGATCGAGCAGGTTTACTTGATAATGATCCTTAACAAAATAAAATACGAATAGTTTTCAGGCAGGTTACTTTTAAGTAGGACCGCAAATTTTTTAATATTTTTTAATGAATTTCTCAGTTTTTTGAATTTGGAAAATTTTTTAAAAAAAAAAAATATATATATATATATATATATATGGTCAAGACTTTTGAGTTTTGTTAGTTCTAGAATTGCTTAAAAAGCATGATTAAGAGTGGAAAGATGTTAGTGAGAAAATAAGAACATGTGATTTTGGCAAAAAAAAAAAAAACCATGCGTTATAGTCCACAATTTTAGTAGAAATTAGAAATCATGGTTTCTGACAATCTTTTCCTTTTTTGACAAAAAGCTTTAGGAGCGATTCCCACATAGATGGAAAAACATATGACATTTTTCGATGTGTTTAGTTTCGCTTAAGAATGTACCGTTAATCTCGTTTGCATGAGTGTGGACATAGCCACTGTCCCATTAGGTTTCTTATCTTGTCCGTCATTAACCTCATTTGTCTTTCTCACTATTAGCTTCACTTGCCCTTTTACCCGTTAACACTTCCGTGAGCATAGACCTAGACATGAACTAATTAACGTGGGCGTGGGCGTACGCTAGGCGTAAACGTGAATAAGAGTAAGGGCATCAGGCATCGGTGGTTAGCCTGGATCAGGCCACAATTTATTCTCACTACTACAAATTTCCCCATTAGCACCCTTTTTTGAGCCACCAAAAAGTCATCAGTCCCAAAATGAATAGTATAACACTGATATAAAACATTAGTGAGTTTTTTTTTCCCTCTCACTGATCATCTGTGTGTAATTGTGTACAGTACATACAAATAATTACTTGTTTAATCCATATGTCACTGTTAATGGTGTGATTTGCAATACTACTACGAAAATGGCCGAAAGAGCCCCTGATGAGAAGCAATTGTTTACCAACAAAGACAAGAAGTGGGGAATAAAATAATGAAGTGGGCTGGCAGCACGCCGCACAATGTCACAGCCTTATCCTTTTCTCTTCTTTTTTTTTTTTTTGAGAAAGAGGATAAGGCTTCCTCTTGGACGAGAGCAACCACACAATTCGTCTCTCACTCCTCTCCTTTTTTCTTTTTTGGCAATCCTATCTTCTTCCCCTTTCAACAAAGATTCAAAGTGGGGTTTCACCCTCTCTGCCTTATGAAACCCCAAACAAGCATACCCACCATATAGGTGTGATTTGCTCGTTTTGAGATCAAGACCTTATCTCTGATTCTCTTCCTTCTCCACCAACATATTTGAACTGGTGTCACCTCCCAAAACCATTTGTTCTGGATCCATCGATGACCAAGCCCTCTCTTCATGCTCTTCCCCTTCGATTTCCCTGTTCTTGGTTTGAAGATTTTTTTTTTGAATCAGACCGGCGGTCTGTTGAGATCAAGGAGGCTTTGGTGGTCTGTTAGTGGTGGAGTGGCGTATCTGGATTTGTTGTATCATTCTCCGACGCCTACGGTTGTTTGGGTATACTCGATGGTGCATGCAGATGTTAGTAAAGGTATATGACAACGAAGACACTGAGTAGCTATATGCCTATATCAGCATTTTCTGCAGTCTAGATACTAAGTTGTTTTTTTATCTTGTGGGTCTTGACAATATTGTAGCTGATATGTATTGCAAAATTTCATAGATCTGCAGATCTATAAAACTTGATTTGTTCAAAAGATATAAAAGCAGGTTTTACAGAGACTTTTTTAACCTAAGAAAGTGAAAAGAACATGTAGATTTTCATCTTTTTGGTTAAGAACGTGTAAAGGTTTCAGCTTTCCAAAAGTCTAATTAGTGTATGTGTATATATAGCATTTGCTTAAACAATTTAATTCTTATCAGCTCCCATTATGAGTTGTTGTTTGGTTTTGCTTGGGTTGCTTTGTAAGTTATTGGCCTGTTGAATGAATGGTGAAAGGAAGATTGATGTAATTGCTTCCATGTTCATCAGTACTCGGCTGTTGTGGGTTATGTCCTTATATCTCTTGGAATAGGAAATTGGATAGTTGTTCTTGGATGTGTAATCATTAAATGGCTTAAGCTGGCTTTTAAAGGATTTATATTCTATTTGAGTTGATCAATAAAAGTTGTGTTGTGTCAATGCAGATATGAAGGGTAACTGTGTTCAACAATAATTCTTCACTGCTATGCTTCAAAGCAATAATTTCATCTGTTCTTTGCTTTGTATGTTGATTTTAGCTATAAAGAGGAGGTCTGGAATCCAAAGAAGAATGATTTTTAGCAAAGAAAAGCTGCCCAGAAATATGTAAGATTATGTTTCTTAGGAGACTTTAATTCATTTTGATAGTTTTGTTGGTTGGATTTTACATTGTGTTTGTAATTTAGGCCAAATGTTACTTGTGTCTATATATGATTTCTACATTTTGCTGGCTACAGGGTTGTATTTATGTTTCTTCAAGTTTAATACTTCTCAAAAGCCTTTGTTTTCTGTTCTTCAGGGTTTATACTTATAGTTTTCTTTACAAAACAGAATACATGAAACCTGATACAGAGACATAATTGGGTGATCCAAGAATATACCAGAGCTGAATCTTATGATAGGTAGTTTATGTTGCCACAAGTAATTCCTGCTATGTCTCTTTATGAGTTATGAATACACTACAAGAAAAAGAGTCTTTTACTGCGCAAAATTTACTGCGTGCATACATGTGCGCCGTAAAAATTGGTCATTTACGGCGTGCAAAAAATGCGTGCCGTAAATGTAGTATTATGTAAAGTTATTTACGGCGTGCAACAAATGTGTGCCGTAAATGTAGTATTACGTAGAGTTATTTACGGCGTTCTTTTGATGCGTGCCGTAAATGAGACTGATCTATTTATGGCATGCGTTGATAGCACGCCGTAAATATGAAATAATACAGATCTATTTATGGCATGCTTTAGATGAGCGCCGTAAATGGGTTGAGCCATAATTGTGTAGCCCGCGCATTTTTTGGGCCACAACTTAAACTTCCCACATTTTTTTTCTTCTTTTTAATTGAAAAAGAGTTCCTTCAATTTTCATAACCTCTCCATCTCCTCTCAGACGCCGACCACTCACAACTACCCATCTCTCTCAACTTCATCCTTACCCACATGGCCAAAGCCCCAAATCCCCGAATCAGACCCGGCAAGACCAACAACGATACCATTTCGGGCTCCGCCGTGGGCATCACCACCAAGGAGCTTTATGACAAGATCGAGTTCTTCGACATCGACAGTGGGCCGTGGAACGGTGGAAGCAAAGCTGGAGAGTCAATTACAAAGGCGACACTCTGAGAAGTTGAAGGCAATTTTGGTGCCGCACTCGCATAACGATTCGAGGTGGACGAGTAATATGAGAGGCAGTCCAGGCATATACTCTGACACCATTGTTGACACACTTTCCAAGGTGATATGAGCTTAGCTAAGCTTCAATTTTGGTGAATTTTGATATTCGATTTGTTAGGTTTTGATTTGATGATTAATGGACTCTGTGAGCTTTGAAATGGACTAATTGCTTCAACTATTTGCTGTTCAAGACTGATAAGCTTTGTGGTATAATGTATTTGAAATGTGATTGGTTTCGTCGATTCTTGAACTTTCGAATTTGAGAATGGAGTCTTGAAGGAATGAATGGATAGCATGTTAGAGGCTTAGAGCAATTTTGTGTTTGTGTTAAGAGATGTGTGGTTCTTGTTTTTGGTTTTTCATTTGCTGAGGTTTTTTGTTTTGAATCTTGCTGCCTTTGTATGAGATTGAGTAGAGTGGGTTTGATTATTTGAATGTGTAGGATATTCAGCCCAGTTTATATGGGAAGAGATGTCTTATCTGGAAAGGTGGTGGAGAGACTCGATCCTCTGATGACAAAGAGAATTGTTCACCAATCTGGAAAAGTATGGTCAGCTAGAAATCGTTGGAGGTGGCTGGGTGATGAATGATGAGGTAATATTCATAGGCTTTTGTAGAAGCTCGTTTTATTTCAAAGCCTAAGATTCTGTTTATGCCCTTTACATCTAGTTGTATGTCTGTTCTTAAGGGGTTGTATTTTAACCATGCTTAAAATATTCTTTCCACATCAAATAGATAGATCAGTGCCCTTTTGTTGGATGAAGTAGATGATAAAGTATTTCTACAGGAAATAAATGGATGTTTATGAACCTGTGTCCTATTTTTTCCTTAGCTTAGTATTGCCGAAGGAAGAGGACCCCAACTTTAGTTGATAGAAATAAAAGTTTGCTGGGCAATTTTTGCGAAATTTAGAGGTATGTTGCAGAGTAGTTTTTGGTTTCGGTGATCATCTATAATAATTATTCTTTAACAATGTATGTATGGTTGTCCCTCTTTCTCCAAGTTTGCTTCTAATTCAGTCACTACTAGCTATTTGGCCTATGGCCACAGCAGCATTGGGTACTAGCAACCATCGGTGGCTTTTATTAAGCCAATGGGGACGGTTGGTGTTGTTTAGTGGCAAATATTATGATAAGTCACCAATTTCAGAGTTTAACAGCATGTGAGCGACGGACAAATTCACAATCCGTCCCAATGTGGTGCTACTCCTCCAAATAGGGCTATACAGCCGTGGCAATAACAAGCATTTGTCAGAGAACCAGGCCCACGCACTGCACAATATTTGTGAAAAAACCTCAATGAATTAATTAAGAAATAGCTCTGTCCGTGCCCAAATGGTGTCTCTCTCTCTACTCGATCACAAACCATAGGATCTTCCTTTTCAATCCCTTTTCTGACCCCTCAATCTCTCTCTCTCTCTCTAGTGGACCACAAACCCTGTTCTTCCCCAAATCGCAGACCCAAAATCCAAATTCAATAAAGACCGAATCTTTGAAGGGTTAAGAAGGGAGAGGAAGAGAAGACCCAGATGGATCCGGATCTGCGCAAGCTTTTTATCGGCGGGATATGCGAAGACTCAGATGGATTCGGATCTGAGCAAGCTTTGTATCGGCAGGAATTCATGGGAGACGTCGGAGGACAATCTGAAGGAGTACTTCGGCAACTACCGCAACGTTTTGCAGACGGTGGTTATGAGAGACAGGATCACTCAAAGGCCCAGAGGTTTTGGGTTTGTGGTCTTTGTCGATCCTGCTGTTCTTTAACTTGATCTTTTGGTGAAAGGTATGGCTTATCGGTGATCTGTAACGGCCTCGGAATCGCCCTAGACGACGACGGCGGAAACCGGATCGGCTACAGAAAGCACAAGTACTGCTTAGGTGCGTCACCGATTTCTCCGATTATCAATATTATTGAGTAATCTTGAATTAAAGTACCGAATGTCTAACTTATTATGGATTGTTTTTCTGAAATGAAAGTTTTGATAATCGGTAGTTTTCAGAAATTGTGCCAATTGGTGTTTTCGGTTTCCGCTGCGGAGTTAATCTGTTGCTCTATGTTTATATGTTTAGTTAGAATTACATTTCTGTTGATTGGATTATTTTGCTTTTTTGGCTCAAATTGACAAGGAAATCGTCTGAAGTTTCGATTTCTATTATATTGACAGATAATTTGAAGGATTTGCTGAGGTTCTTGAGGCGCGATGATCCGCAGAACCGGGATGTTTTCAAGGAAGTATGCAAGTGGAATGTTGTATCTAAGGATTTGATACCTATTATTGAGCACTGCCAAGATGATCGTAGCTTGGTTTTAAATGCAGGCAAGTTCTTGTAATGTGCTTACCAAGTCAAGTTACTTCCGAATGGCATTGTTTAATTATTCATTTATTTTGAAATTTGCAGTGAAGGTTCTGGTGTTCTTAACTATGCCAGTTGAGCCTACAGCAAATGACATTTTACAACAAATTGAATTTCTATGGGAGTTGAAGTCTTCAATTATGTCTAGTGACATTGTTGCGGTTATAGTATCGCTTCAATTACGTCTTCAAGTTTTTTCTTCGTTGTTAATTAAAATAGTGTAACAAGTGCAAATTGAGCTAGAGTTTTTCCTTTTCTTTCTTTATATTTCTAACTAGTTATGCAATAGGTAATTGCTGTTTTCTGATGTTAAGCTAGAGTTTTTATTATATTCTTCTTTAATGCCAGCTATGCCTTTAGGGTTGGTTCTAAGGAAGTTGTCAAGGGAAGACCTACTGCTGCTTCTTGTAATACCCTACAGCGTGCTACCGAAACCTCCCCGATTCGAACCAGACATTGATCTAGAAGTCCGGCTCTCTCCAGACCCATGCAGGGCCAACAAAATCCTGTCCGACGACGGCGAAAGGGCTCGCCACCGGACAGGGAGGTAGAAAAATCAGGTTTTCTCTCAGTCGCTTATTGTGGTATGTACTTGGGTACAGGGCTTTTTATGTATAAGGAGATGTTAGGTAATTTGAAGTCCCAGTATTTATCTCTAGTCGCTAAGTAGAGACTAATTTGTTCTAGTACTTGCTTCTATTTTTGGTGTTTGAGCTATAGGAAGCAATTAAAAAATAGTAGTTACAATGTAAAATTAAACTAAAACTTCTAGATTTATGAACTCCATTTGGCTAACGACAGTTGTTGCTCTATGTTCAAGTTGATCAATCAGGAGTTGTCAAGTTGATAGCTGGAAATTGGAATCAGTTATAGATCTGTTTCTTATTACCCAATTTACGTTTGTGATTTATATATTTGGTTCAATTTACTCTGTTACTTGCAATTTATGTTATCTTATTGCCCAATTTACGTTTGTGATTTATATTTATTGTTTTTTAAACTGCTACAACCCCTCATCTTATATTTCACATATGCAGTTTATTGAGACTGTAGGCTCTCCTTATGTAAGTTGATGTTTTATTTTCTCTGTTATAAGTTAACTGGATTCAGCTTAACTTGTATTTTTAGCTGGGCAGTAGCTCTTTCTGTTTGCTGATTTCGGTGTGTTAAAAATGCATGTTTAAATGTCGTTTTGTATCCTATGGTGACATGTTAAATACGATTGATGACAGCCTCCTTGATATGTTGACAATACTGGAAGCTCCCAATGTCCTTACTATTGCATTGAAGCGATTTCAGGTAATTGATTCTAACTAAATGGTGTTTTAGAGTTTACGTACTTTCTCATATTTATCGTTTCAACTTTTTTTTTTTTCTCAAGGAAAATGTTGGGGAAATTTGGGAAGATCAATAAGCCTGTACGGTTTCCTGAAATTCTGGACTTGGCGCCTTATATGAGTGGTACAAGTGATAAATCACCCATATACAAGCTTTATGGGGTGGTTGTTCACTTGGATGTCATGAATGCTGCATTTTCTAGTCATTATGTCTGCTACGTTAAGAACTTGCAGAACAAATGGTTCAAGATTGATGACAGCACGGTATGTTCATAGAAAAATTGTTGTTTTTATTAGGGTTGCAACTTCATTCTATTTTTATTCTTATTTTTTAAGCGTGTTATTGGGGCTGTACTGTAAGTCATGAGCTTATCTGAGTACTTTACTGGTTAGTGCTGCTTCTCAAATCTCAACTATATGTAGGATAGCAGTGCATTTAATTTTAGGAAGTCCCAGCTATGATGCATTAGCCAAACTATTACTTCTATGCACATCAATATATTTATGGCTACTACATTTATGTTTTACCTCAAGGAAAATGTATTTAACATAGACAAGCATAGGCTTCAGAATGTTTTAAGTTTTGTTGACATGTTAAATGCGATTTTTTGTGCCTCCTTGATATGTTGATATGTATTACTGTGGATATTTACTGGGATTTTTGGCAGGAAAATTATTGGCAGGATATTTGTCTACTTATTGGTGTACCATAGAGTCCTATCGATCTCTTTAAGGGTTTGCATGTGTTTACTTACACATGTTATTGATCTGACTATTGTGTACTGGCCGGCTGCAGGGTTGGAGAGGTGTGGAAAGAGTTGCAGGTTGAGATGGATAAACTATTTGAGACCAGAACTTAAGAGAGGCTGAAATCTGAGAACCACACACAATGAAAGGAAGACATTGAAGATCAGCAGCTCTCCACTTGTTACTTTGGAAACTATTTAGTGATAGGTAAACAATTTTACTAGTTTTTGTTCAAGTGTTTGAGACTGAGAGGAATTTATAGTACATGCATTGATCTTTTCCCCTTTGACGTATATGTTATAATAATGTTATAACAATTCAGACTTTAAAAATAAAAAACAATTCCATTTAGCTTGGCTTGGATAGTACTGTGCCGAGCCTGATGGCTCGGAAGGAATTTTTTTTGGTTTTGGAACCAATATGGCCACGGACAAGAAAGATTAATATTAAAATAAAGGTTGGTACACATTAGCCACGGAGTATATGTGCAATGGCTAATAGAAAGTAATAAAATAAGAAGATGCACTGTTCAATGTCAGAATTTGTCTGAGAGCCTCACGTGAATATTGGTGCCTCATGTGGGACGGACAGTTTTTTCCGTCGCTAATCGGTAAAAACCCCAAATGGAGTTGGTACAATTAGAGTCGGACATGATATTTGTGCCTAAAGGCCAATACCCACTGAATTCAGTCCCCAATAGACCCAATGGCCACTAAAATCTGGTTGTGGCTATAGGCCAAATAGCTAGTAGTGAGTTTCCAACTATTATAATGTTTTCCTTTGATAACTATTTGTTTCATTAGGAAAAAATAGGGTAATCTCAGTAGCTATGACCCCATTAGGAAAAAATGTGTGTATGAAACTTTGATTTCAGAGTGTGACCAATGACCAAAATTTTGTTGCAGCTGATAGATGTTGGCTTTTTTGTGTTTTGATTTTTTTCTCGCTGTTGACTATCATGCCAACAAGAATTTTGATTACCCTGTGGAGGCTTGTGCATACAAGGTTAGTTTTTCTTGCTTCGATTCATTTAGTCTTTCAATCAAAATTGGGTGCTTTCGAGCTTGAACCACTGCTATGAATTCAATTGTCACTGTGCTGTTGCGCCTGTTTCATGGTTAAATGACAACAATTGTGAAATTTACAACAAACCCTAACCATACTTGTGGCAGGCAGTTAAGAGGCCATCTGCAGCAGAGCTGTCTGATTTTGGGTGTTTTATAATAATGGCATGTGGTGTCATTCTTTTGCAGCAAACAGGTTAGGAAGAACTTAATACATGCTTTTTCCAAAATAATAGTCTTAAATATTCATGTAGTATCTAACTAAAGCCAGTTTGCCGGAATTATTAGAATGTACTAACTAGTCTTTTTATCTATTCATTGGGTTGTTTCAGATATCAGCTTAATATATTACATGATTCGTGGTCAAGGAACAATCAAATTGTATGTGGTGTACAATGTGTTGGAGGTAATTGAGATTTTGAACCTATGATCTAATTTGGGGGTTTGTGTGCGTTTGATTTATATCATTTTCTGCTATATTCTTGTGCAATTTGTCTATATTCTTGTACAAAATCAATAGTTTTTTTTATTAATAACGTGGTTCTTCTTTGTACTTTGGTTTTGACTGAAGATGAACCTGAGATGTGTGCAAGAAAATATATACTTTACAAATATTGACAAGAAGGTACTTTTTATTTGTAACAATTTGTCATTTGTTGGTACCTAGATTTTTAAATTTCTTATCTAACTGTTTTTTTGGCACAGAGTGTGTAATGCCAAGACTAGGAGCAGCTCAAGTTCAGAAAATTAGTAAATATTCAATTTAAGAGCAATGAACTTGAAACTTTCCAGATCCTAAGTTGGCATGCTAAGGTACAACATACTAAAACTTCAAGCAAATTGGAGTTCAGCAAATATGGCAAAAGATGGATGGAAACAGACTGAACTGTGCAGCTTTCTTCAGAGTTTTTGTAGCAACTTGGAATGTAAGAGGGAAATCTCTCTATAGTGACCTTAATCTGCACGATTTTCTGCAGGTTGATAATCCATCAGACATATGTCTTGGGGTTTGGTTTCTCTTTTCTTATTTTTTGTCTTCCTCTCTGACTTTCTTCAGGTTAATAACCCACCTTTCCTCAACTCCTTTTGAATTTTGAGTTTTTGTTAGCTGACTTCGATGAGATTGGATAAGGTGGTTTTGGGGCTGTTTACTTTGCCGAGCTGACAAGCAAGGTACTTGCTAACTTTTTTCTTACCATTGTGAAAATTTGGGTAGAATTTGGAGAGAGGTGTGTATGCAGTTTTCTTTTATCAGTAAGATAAGTCATGGTACTTTTGGGTTCATTTGCTAATGCTTAAGTTTATTGTTAAATATTAAGTTGCAGAAACTAAGAAAGCTGTAGTTCTGATTTCAAATAGTATTCAATCAGAATCTTATTTTGGTTATTTAACTTGAGAGGTACAAAGCCTATGCTGATCATTGCAATGTTAAAGTTTAAGCATCATAAGTAATTGGTATGTTTTACTTGAAACATAAAGTAGTGAAAAAAAACCCTCATTTTTGTTCTGCTTTACTAGGTGTGTATATCTTCCTTTTTCCTCAATTCCAAGACCTCTGTTCTGTAACATTTCATATGATTATAAGCATCAAATAATTGTGTTCATCATGAACTGATTGAATTTTTTGCAGCTTCCAACCAGTGTTCATCAAGTTTCTGAAGATTACATTTGGGAAAACTCTATACTTATACAGGCCAGTGTTTACATCAGAGGAAGTCGAGGTAAAAAAAAAATTATTGGAAAAGAGATGAAATTTCATTTGTGGTTTGATCCCTCCCAAATATATTTGATGCTTTATTTCAGTATAACCACATGTTCATAATGCATGCTATTGTACACATACAACTTCGATTTATGGTGTCCTATCGTCCTCACTATATACCATCAAAGTTTTGATTTGTCTCAATTTTGGCAGCCATTACATCAACAACTAGAACTTGCCTGGTGGCTCCAAATGATCACAGAACACTAAGCCTAGACGCTTTACAGAAGAATGCACCAACTGTGAACAACAGACTGCTGCTGTTAGATTTGTAGTACCATCAAGGTGGAAGCAGCTTCTCAGGATCATGCTCATGTCAAAAGCATCCTAAAATCCCACCTTCTGGCCCAAGCCACAGGACCAACAAGACACCTAATTCCTTAAGAGATTACTAAACACTTCTGTTATTTGTATATAGAGCAGCATTTCCAACTGAAGTTTGGTTGAATTTTTTGGCAAACTTCTTCATGTGTTTCTGATTTTGATTTTGTTTGATTTTTCTTCTATCGTTTCTTGAACAACTATATTCCTGCAGCAAAGCGCAGGTACACTTTCTAGTATATATGATATGAGGGTAATATGAATATGACATTTGAGCAATATAATTTTTTTGTTTGTTTGAAAAGACCTCATTTACGGCGCTCAAAGTGCGCCTTAAATAGGAATTCAGTCACTCTTTTACAGCGTGCAGGGGTATGCCTTAAATAGGAGGTCTTTTACGGCGTGCAATGTGGGCCATAAATGACCTTGCACGCCGTAAAAGACCTCAGTCATATTTGTGGAACCACTTTTACGGCGTGTTAATTGTTCTTTTATGACGCATTTTTGCGCGCCGTAAAAGATATGTGGTCTTTTACGGCGCGAGCTTTTACAGCGTGTTTTTGTGCGCCGTAAATAGGCTTTTACGGCGCACATGGTGGGCCGTAAAAGACCAGTTTTGGTGTAGTGATATTTGTAACCTGTAGCATTTTGTACAAAGCAAACTCAAGTTATGAAATGAACATGTCAGACTTGCTTGCAACGGATTAATTTAGCAGTAAGCTTGGTGTCATATGGATTAATTTATTTACTAGTCCAAGCATTTCTTAATTTTCATGGATATAAGTATGATAATGGTGATAATGATAGATATAAGACACGGATTAGCCTCTTGGCTTTGTCGTATTGCTCAAGTGACAATGTACTGCTGACTCATAGTTGTCGTTCTAAAGCAAAGTTCATTCTTTGAGAGATCAAATTTTGAAATTTTACATTTTATACTGTGTTCTTTCAATTTTTCTTTTCTGATAATGTGGATTTTTGACAAATTAGTTGTTGTTTCAAGTTGAAGATTCAATTTTCTTTGGTTTCTATTATGATACTGGTCATTCCCTCATTGTTTTAAAATGACATGTAGAGTGCAAGATGTTGCTGAGTTACTTGGCATGATGGTTGAAGACCACAAGCGGTTGCAGCCTAATGTGAAAACCTATGCGTAAGTCTTCCCTTCAATGAAATCTACTGGGAATGGATCCCTCGTGAAGCGAATTCAGTTGCTCATTCTGCAGCTGCGCTTGCCAAGGAGATGGTGGGTCTTCACAGATGGGCAAAT
Source organism: Rosa lucieae (assembly GCA_024704745.1). Classification (NCBI taxonomy): domain Eukaryota; kingdom Viridiplantae; phylum Streptophyta; class Magnoliopsida; order Rosales; family Rosaceae; genus Rosa; species Rosa lucieae. The sequence continues at coordinate 10,303,407 of CM045493.1, forward strand.
GTGCCACCACCATCTCTTCTCGGAGTTCTGAAGACGGATGGACTACCATGTCCTCCTATGGGGACTGCTTAGCTCTCTGGTTTTTGTTATAGTATGGTTCTGTTTTATCACTCTAGTACCTGATATTGTATGTATCTAGGTAGAGGTGGATAAAACTTTCTTTTCTGGTTGTATTTTGCCTTTGTTGGGCCTCTGGGCATTGCCCTCTTTTTAATGGAATTATCCGTTTTACCAAAAAAAAAAAAAAATGTTAATCGTGTTTTCTTTTCCTTTTTTCCTTTTTTGTCTAAAACATTTTAAATTGTCACACGCCATTCTAGTTCGCAGTGAGTCCTCTTGACATTGTTCTGAATTCATCTTTACCAGGGATGACCTTGGCCTTCTATTGAAGGGAATTCGTCCCAATTAATTTTATCAAATCCCTCTTCACTTTCCAAATAATTAGATATGTACTGCACTTTGGAACTTTTTAGTTAGAGAGTTCTTATCTACTAAAGACTTTTTAGTACATCAGTCCTTAGAGTTTTAAGACACACCCAAATTCCACCGCGAGCCAGGATTTTAAGCAGAAAGTATCAAACACTGGTGAGCTCAAGGGTTGAACCTTTGCAAGAGGAAGCCGAACTTGGACATCAGATTGATTACATGGCCAGGTCTGTATTGGTTAATGTGCTTTGCTTTGCTTTGTTATGTTTCATTTTTTCTTTCAGTTTCATGAAATGTGTAATTATGATCGAACCCACACCGCAACTTCAGAAAGCACACAAGTATAGATATAATTTTGTTATTGTGTTGTTGACCGATTTGTTAATCAATCAGGTACATTGCAGAGGGAGGGCTTACTGGTGAACGCAAGCGATGGGTGCCTTGAAGAGGGAAAACTTCACAGAAATACATAGTTGTAGCTAGGTCAAATTGTACAGTATATCTACACAAATACGTATTTATGTAGATATACTGCATTGATGGTTCTTCTCATCCTATATATGGATTTCTGGTTCTTTGATGGTGCTCTATCTCTCTCTCTCTGCGATTTCATGGAGGTATCAATGCTTTGTGGGTTCGAATAGTCAGGCATGACACGTTGCATGCCAAACAGAGTAAGGGGTTTTCGACGAAGGCTGAGTTGCTAAACACCAGAAATTGACCTCCGTCTGAATCATTAGATTTTTCAATTTCTTCTCATTGATTCCTTAACGGTGCGTTTGGATGAGAAAATTATAAAATCCGTATGAATTTATAAATGATGGAATCTTTAACTCCATCAATCTAAAATTGCCCAAACATATGATAGAGATGTTCTACATGCATTTGTGGGCTTTATGGGTGGCATGTAATGACGTGGACTGGAAGGCGACTTCCTTTTGTCCATTTAATACCACAACTTGGGCTACTAATTAAGCTATTGCAAGAATATCATGACTCCCACCTGTCAAGATGACGAAGAGGGAGAGGCAGAGAACCAAATGGAAGCTGCCCCCGAGGGGGAGACTCAAGCTAAACACTGATGGTGCTTTCTTTAGTGAGACTGGTAAAGGCGGAATTGGGGCAATCATTAGAGATGAGAACGGTGTGTGCATAGCTGCCATTGCTCGTCCCTTTTCCCATGTTCGATATGCTATTCAGATGGAATTTGAAGCTATGAGAGCAGGACTCCTACTTCTCATTCACCAAGATATGGATAGCGTGGACATTGAAACAGACTGCACCATGGTGATTGATGCACTTAATACAGACACAGAAGATTTATCTGAGGTAGGATGTATTGTAGAGGATTGTAAAGCTTATTTGCATTCAATTCCTTACTCATCACTCTGCTCTATTTATCGTGAAGCAAATGGTGTGGCACATAGATTGGCTCATCTTGCTAGTGTTGAGTACTTAGATGATTATTGGTTAGATGAGACACCTGTGATTATCCAGGATGTTCTCTATGAGGATGCTTGTACTAGTACTCGAGGTTTAGGTAATATGTCCCCCTCGCTGTACAATTATCCATCTATTATTAATAATAATTCCGGGTGTGGGGCTGAGCCTCCCAGTTAGGCTGGGATCCAAACCCCGTTTCAAAAAAAAAAAAAAAATTCCATTAATTGCAATTTCTATTATTTGGTTGCATCCAATTATCCATCTATTATTAATAATAATTCCGGGTGTGGGGCTGAGCCTCCCAGTTAGGCTGGGTTCCAAACCCCGTTTCAAAAAAAAAAAAAAAAAAATTCCATTAATTGCAATTTCTATTATTTGGTTGCATCTATTTAGGATTTGAAATGTGTAATAAATTAAGAAAGTTTAAAACAAATAAAAAGATAAAATAGAAAAAAAAATTCTTGTTTTGGAAATAAAAATTGAATATTGCAAAGGAATTCGTAAATGACACATATTTTGGTGGAAATTGAAGTGAGGAATTTAAATAACGAATTCCTTCGTTTTTTTCCACAGAGAAATTTAAAATTTCCAATCTGATAATGCCAAACGAGGGAATTGGCTTTTAGGAATTATGAAATCCTCACTTTCAATTAAATTCCATAATTTTTTCCCTCATCCAAACACACTCTAATTTCTCTTCAGAATGGGATTTTTGGTTCTTTAATCATCTCTCTCTCTCTCTCTCTCTCTCTCTCTCTCTCTCTCTCTCTCCTCCCCCCCCAATTTCATTTCAGGTTGGCCACTGGGCAGATCGCGACTCCATCCAGATGCACACCATTATCAAAAAGATGATCCACAATAAATACAGTGCCTTGAAAGGAACATGAATGAAAGAAAGGAAGTTCAATTAATGTCAGATGGTAAATTCTCTATTAATTGGAGATTGATATCTCTCTTGCTCTCTTCCTTATCATGTGGGGATTAAATTATGGATCTAATGCTTTGATTGAATGTATTTTCCTCCTAAAATGTTGTCTATTGATCTGGATTTTAAGCTTCTCCATGTAATGATTTTCTACTGAAATGATGCCTATTGATTTGGATTTCCTACTCAGATACTACATATTCTGCTCTTTAGTTCTTCCAGCACCAAACATGAGTCATGTATTAGAATAACATAAGTCAGGCTAGAGGAGTCCAAGACTCTTATAGAAATTAAGGTGGGTAATGATAAGGCATTCTCACCTAAGGGACAGTATTTAAGGGACTGTGAGGGACAAGTGAATCTGACGGCTGAAAATAAATACACAGTTTTAAGTTATTATAATTTTTGCTTTTATATTTAATACATATGGTTAAGATGCATTTGTTTCTCACAGTCCCTTAAAACTGTCCTTTAGGTGAGTAAATCTGGAGTAATGATAGTCATGTAAAACAAATATGTCCCGTATATACTAGCTCCGCCATTAATCAACAAGTCACAAAATCTACACAATCTAAATGGTCCGCATCTTATTTTGAAGGCAAACCACTAACTTTTTATCTGTTCCTTGTCAAAAAAAAACCTTTTTATCTGTTCGATCGGCGACCAATCCAATCAGAAATCCATGAGAAAAATATATCATATTACCTTAAGAGAGCATACGCTTGTGTCTTAGGATGTTATCCAATATATGAAAAAGTGTTAATCCGAATGTTCTATTATTTTAATCGAAATTAGCTTGAAGCTCACATACCTCAATGAAACCCAGAATTGGTTAGTGCGTGGCATATAGATATTACATATATATACATATCTATGTAGGAAGCTAGGGCAAAATGCATGCATGTGAAGCTAAGAACACTTTAATATATATAAGGCCAACATGTCAAATGAGGACAAAGCATGCCCAACAGTACCATGGTGCACAGCGCATGCTAGACAAGTAAACACAAACCTCGGGCCCACCAAACCCCCACACCTGCATATATGATCATCCAGTTGCCGCTATGGCTTAACCAGCCGGCCACCATCTAAGCTCTCCTCAATACACTGTTTGCTCATTGAGTTCACTTGTATATTATGGTAGCTTGATTAGTTCTCTAGGAACTCAGAAGTGTTTCTTTCTTTCGAATCTTGGTGTGAAAACATTTAACTTCAACATTTCAGAGCAATGCAAGCATGTTTGGTTTGAAACGAAAACTAGGGTTTGAAAGAACCTCTACCTACATTGTGAACTGAAGGGCTAAAACAGTATACGGAAAGTACATTATTGAAACAGGTTCTTCTACTAACTTTTTTTTTTTTTTTTGTGGTAGTATATTGTTTACGTTTGTAATTACGTCTACACTTTATGATTTTTAGAAATTAATCAGCGTTTTTTGTTTAATTTGCGTTTTTGAGTAAATTTTGTATTTAGGGTTTATTTTATAAAAATTAAATTAAATCGAAGTCTAAGATGAAGTATTTAAGATATAAACGCAAAGTTAATATCAACAAAGTTAAACAAAGATTCAGCGTAGCATTTTGAATATTTGGTGAATTAAACTTTTGTGTAGATGGTATTCAATCTAAAATCAATTGGCTGGAGAAGTTAAAAGTTTATGGCATTATAATGTAATTAAGCATCTGGTAAGGCTTTACATGCGTTTCCGAATATGGGATATCCTGTTAACACTAAATCCTTTCCAGATAATACTTACAAGCAAATATATATGAAAATTTGTGTAAGTTAGCCCTTCAAAGTGGGAGGTAGAGATGGACAGGTATACACTCACAATCATATTTTTACAAAATATGTCTTTGGACCGGTATTTAATCAACCCTCATATATATAGCATTTATATGTAATGCCTACCGATTATGCAGATAATAATTAATTACCTCCCATCTCCCACTCTTATTTCATTTTTCAAATATGCATATTCCCAGATCACAATCCGAGCTCGAACTTAAAAATCCATTCAACTTGTTCCCATCATCCCTCTGCAACAACAACAATGCCGCCATATCTGAATCATCATGATCATGAACACCAAAGCTTGAGTACTCTCCATGATCACCTAATTCATTATACTTATCTTCTTGACTCAACTGAGAAGCTACAAACTTGTCCAGGTCCCTCCAGTCAGTCACTGCAGCTGCTTTATTGGCATTAATAATGTTACTGCTGCACCCTCTATTATTAATCAACTCCACGTCATCTTCGACATTATTCTCCGACGAAGATATCAGAGACATTGATGAGTTCGGCCTCTTTATTAAGGGAAGAGATGGGCTCTCTAGCTGAGGGAGCTGGACAAAATGATCAGATGGCATGAAAGTACTATTCAAATTGTCGGCTTCAGCTGTGATCTCCTGCTTACACAAGAAACTCTGGGCAGCTAAGAAGCTTTGCGCCGCCCTTTGGGGATGCCTCGAGATGAAATCGGCTGGATCCACGATGGAGCTGACACCGTGAAGTTCGTCGTAGAAGTAGCTTGAGTCCCACCCTTCCATGCTTTTGTTTTGGCTACTGGTTCTCTTCTTGAATGCTCGGCATACCACCCATCCTTCTTCCTGTAAACACTTAAACCAAATGTTTTTATTTGTCAATAAAAGTGTTTCTGTTTTGGTGCTAATGATTATGTTGTGGAAATGAGTTGAGAGGGTCAATGGTTCTTTAGGGGAAAAGTGAATAGTTTCTCTTTTAGCTTTTGGAGTTTTCTTCCTGTTCGGTAAAGACGAGTAGTATGTAGATGTCAATCTAAAGGCGGTGACCATGCAAAGAGAGGAAATGAAGTTTCCCTTTTGACAAACTTAATGAGGAGAAAGCTACACACACCATAAAATGAAATTGATGAGGAAAGCAACTTAGTATATCCATGCTTTTGAAAGCATGCATCAACTTTTGACTTTGAGTTGGTGAAAGTTAGAGTGCATATGTTAGTGGTGTACGACTAGCTAGTTACGCATGCAAATCAAGCGTAATGCTATTTTATTCCCTATTTCCCTTTAGGAAAAACTTCACTTCCACAAATCACCTTTTCTGAATGTTAGTTTCCGCAGTACACATTTGGACGACCGTCAATCAATCGTTGATATAAATTGAATTCATAGCATACTCTATGTATATCAACAGTGTCTTATAATCATTCAAGTATATACATGTGTACAACTTTTCTTAGTATTATATAATTTTTTTTTTTTGTGCGAGTATGTAGATGATTTGTTGTTTGTTTTAGTTTGTTACAATATATAATAACTATTGATCTATGGGAAATTACTTTGTATATGTAATGTATTAGTAGTGTATCGTTTCTCTCATATATTGTTACATATTAAAATTAAACATGCGGTAACTAAAAAAAATTATATTCACAATTTTGACTGAAATGATACACCATTCTTGTGAGTGGCGCATCAAATACACTAAATAATTACTCATAACTACTTAACGTATCAGTTTTTACAAGTGTGGAGAAATGTGTTGATTGTTAGTGGATTATACTCCACTAGGTTAGTAAAAGTATAGTGGATGAACTAGTTATGTATTTTAGTTTCCTGAACAAGGTTATGTACTAGGTCGCATGAAGAAGTAGAGAGAAGCTAGCTCCTGTCATATCGATCTTGTAGTGGGCGCATGAGGTGATCGATGCAACAGATTCCAAACTCCTGTTTACGACTTCATTTTTTAACAGAAGAGATTGAATCAACGCACATATGATTAGGTCAACAAAGGCTGTTCGAATCTGCTTCCTTTGTTGACCATGAAAGCCAGTACGAGTACTTAAGTTGGTCTAAACGCACCACCTTTAATAAAACATCTTATTAGTGTGTGCAATTGTATGAGTGAGTGAATGAGTGGAAGATCAAAGAGGAGAAAGATGATGCTTTTCAGTAGTACTTGCCTGTGGTGGTCCATTTTCGTCGGATTCGAGTCGGTATTCGTGCATGATCCAGTCGGTTTTCTGTCCATTCGGAGCTCTCCCTTTGTAGAAAACAAGAGTTTTCCTCATTCCTATCAGCTTGGACTTATCGTACACCGATTTGTCCCTTCCCGTCGCTTTCCAAAACCCGGCCATGGTAGCCCTGTTGGTCCTTGTGCCCGTCGGATACTTCTTATCTTTGTGGCTGAAGAAATACCATTCATTCTGCTCCTCATACCCGATCCGGCATCTATCTGTAGAAGTGTAGATAACATACCACATATATACAAACCCTAATCAGCTTGATCCACAATGTTTCTGAAATGAAAACCCTAAATTATAATAAAAGTACCTTGCAGATCCCATGGTTCTATTCGGTAGAGATCAATGTCTCTGATGACATCGAGATCGATCTTTTGCGATGCAACTTTCTTTCTAAGGTAATAACCAACGAGTTCTTCATCAGTCGGATGAAATCGAAAACCTGGCGGAACAGTGGACTCGATTGACTCCATGATAGCTTAGAAGTTGGTACTAGCACAGCTGCATCAAATTCATCACTACCATAAATACCAGCTAGCTAGAGCTTCATCATTCTTTAAATTTTAGCTAAAATCAGCTTATAAATAGAGCTAGTTGGCATAGCAGAGAAAATGGAACTGGGAAAAAAAGTTAGTAGAGGCTTGCCAGTACTTTTAACATAAATTGCTAAAAGCTAAGCTAGAAAAGAAACATTAGAAAATGCAAAAAGGATTAATAGTAATAATAATAAACAATGAAGACTCTATGCACTAAAAAGGTAACAAGTGTTATCAGAGATAATCATCAGCTCATTGGATGGTGAGCAACCCCCACCAGTTTTGGTTTGTTAACAAATAAGCGCGTGTTATATATACAATTATACAGAAAGTTTAATAAATTATCTGATCAGAGACTATAATTTACTCTTTTCCTGGTGGGTGAAAATCAATTAATAGAAAAAACTGAATCATGAGAGTTTGGTATTTGATAAAAACCAAGATGAAACGGGGACAAGTAGAGGTGTTTGTGCTAATGATGCTGTCTTGTGTTGGTGAATGGTGGAAATGATGCATCCAGAACGGGGTTTCTAGTTTAGTAATACTATATATTACTCGATTAACATTTAACAACTAGACCCTAAAACTATAAACTAAAACCAAATATAAAAATTAAAAGGAAAATTAGAAGTGTTTGATCGAAATGGAGAGATGGCTAAGGTGAGTGGATGACGTGATCACAAGTAAGCACGCGTTTCTCGAAAGAGAAAAGGGTTTTGGAAGCAAAAAGAAGGAGGGACAGTACCGTTCTATTGTATCAAAGCCTGATTCTGAGAGAAAAGGGGAGGACGATATGAAAAGAGAGGTTAAAAGAGAGAGCAAAAAAACACTGAGTGTGAGTCTAAGACTCTGAGTGTCTCACGTATTTCAGAAACGGGGTTCTGACTCTTGTCTGTTTGTCGAGAATTTCCATAGCACATATCTGACTCCTTTTGCTTTGATATAGAATCATCAGAAATTGTTGACTCAGAAAAAAGAAGATGGTAAAAGCTATGGCTACCTATGCTCTTATCTTATCCTATGCATCTTATCTGCATTTGAACTCCTTGTGCTTGCTTAATCTCAATTACTTCATCCTAATTCTGTTCCCAAAATTAAGCAAAGCAGCTATAGCTAGTCGAAGCCTACAGGTAGGACAATCATAATATTTTTGCACAAGTGGAAATACGTAGGCAAAGTTATGTGTTGCCCCAAGTAGATCAGTGGTAGAATGTGATCGATCACTCGATCATTAACAAACTGACTGCTATCTTGATCTTACGAGAGAGGATCTCGTCGGAGAAACTCCGGTCAAAATTCAACTAGGTTAGAATCATATTCTGGAAAGGGAGAAAAGAAAACTATTATACCATCCTTCTCTCATGATCTGGACGGAGACCAAGCTTGAGGGCGATCAACCAAGTCCGATGAAACGACTCTAAAGATGAATAAGTATTGAGAGGCCTACTGTATATAGTACTGTTGGAAATAGCACAACAGTTACTGAAAGGAAGAAAAAGAACCGCAGGAGCTTGCCCTACTGAGGTCGTGCTATGCATAGCTGCTGGGGATTGATCAATCTCTTATAGTAAATTTTTGGACATAATATAAGGCTTTTGCATTTGGAAAAACTTAAGCTGATGGATCAATATTGACCATTAATGGTCTTTTACCAAGAACAAACAGAGAAGACCATCAAACACATACTAAATGATTCCTAATACTAATGAGACGCTACGTTTTCTACAAGAATTTTCCATGCAACCAACCACAAACGAATTAATAGAATAATTAATTAAACTTACCTGAACTGTTGGTGTAATTACGCGTTAAAGACAGAAGCAATGAAGGAGAAGAGGACAAACAATTTGATGTAGGTAGGAGTCTATTCAAACAAGAAGAAGTTGATTTATGTTTCTAATAATCAAACAGAAAAAGAGAAAAGACGAAGAAACTGATCGAATAGAGAAACGGAGGAGAGCTAAGAAAATTCCGTTAAGAGCTGGAGATGGTGAGAATATAAAAGCAAGGAGGGTGGACCGCTCGATTGCGCATGGGTTCATGCTTGTCCCCAGTAGCTGATGTCACTGTCTGTAGCTTCCTACAGAAACCCCCTTTTTTTCCGTCCAATTTCTCTTCTCATGACTCGCGAAATTTTGAACAGGCAACTTTGCTTTGTCAAAATTCTTAATTTGTGACTTAATTAATATGAGTTTTAAAAAGTTATACTCTTGACATTGACTTAATTTGTGAATGTTATATATTCACATCTCCGTTATCACTAATTATATGTAATTATGCGGTTTATCTTTGTCATTGGATAACCTATTATGTATTAGATTTTTGAAATCTATATTGATAATGCATGGAGATATTTAGGATGTTTACATAAGATTGAGAGTTAAAAACCAACTTCGAAAACCTTTTGGGAGATTCCCTAGCTAAGTTCTTACAAAACAAGAGGACTATTTTACAGCATAGACAATTCTTAGGTTCACCCAAGAACATATTCACCTCACTTTTGTTTTTTGTATTTTGTTAGTAATTAGGAAATGAGATTATGAGAGTGAATCGTAGTTTGAATTGGATTATGAATAAAAGGAAATATTAAGTTCTTCAATCCTTCTAATCTTCTATGCCTACATCAATGAACCCTGAGTCCCTGAGACTCTATTAGTAGTTAATCTTAGCTTAGTCCATGAGTTTAACCAACAAAATCTAAACCTTATGTTTTAGATTTATCATCTATTTTACTATATTTTAGTAGAATCATGTTCGTGGTTTGCCTCAGATAAGTCATATATTTTAAGTTCTTCAAGGGGAATTGAAGTACCAAAAAATGGGTGATAAAATACTCTTGTATATCTCTAGCTAATCAATCTTACCAAGAAAATACCCTTAATTTGTTTGTAGTCTGTCCAGTTTAGCCGTGGCTACTACCTTCCCCAATGGGACCCCGACTGAAAGCTTCATGCTATCTTCAACTAACTCTAATCAAATCGACCTTACGAGATTTCAAGTCACACCAGTGAGGATACAGATCGATTATATTCCCCAGTCGCTTTCCGTTTTCAAACTCTAAAACATTCTCACTGACCCACACACCTGCCACGCTGGCGCTAAATTACAACAATCTCGCGCCACGTGTTGCCGCCAAAACGATCTGAGACCTACCGGCCTCTCCTACTTCAGCCGAGGCTCGCGGCTGGCATGGCTTCTCAGCCAGCTGCTGCAAATTTACCAAAAGCTCCTCGTCGCCCCGGTCTAAGGTCGTTTTGGTCATTCGGGAGTGATGAAGATCCAGTATTTAGGGGTTGGAAATGATTTGGTTTTCGTTGTGGACGAGTATTTCTGGAGAAGGAAGCGTAGAAAAAGAGAGGGAAAGCGTATAGGGAGGAGAACAATCGAAGCAAGCAGAACAACGTGTCAGCAAAACAGTGGAGAGGAACTTTACGTAGAAAATAAACAAAGCGAAACACAAAAACATTTTGCAAAGAGTTTGAAGACCTACCTATAGAAATTTGAGCTTTCATTGCCAGAGGACCCCCACTCCAATTGGCTCAATGTTACGAAACAAAACTACATAATTTTCAAGTTTGAATTGGTTTTCACTTTTTGCCATAACTAGAGTTTGAAGGTTAAAGTGTTTAATTTATTGTAGACAAATTTATTATACGAATGAAACTACATAATTTCAACTTCGAATTCGTTTTTATTTTTTGCCATAACTAGGGTTTGAAGGTTAAAATGCTTTAATTTATGAACCGGCATAATTAGATAAGTATATGAACGTAAGAAAATAAAAATTATTTTCGAATATCCTCTTTCCGGCCGTACAAAATCTAGCTTGCTTAGGTAGAAATCGGAATGTGGTGTACGTGGTAGTGTGGTACCTAAGTATATATATTACGCGGTCCTGGCTCTAGTCATGTTTAGTCACAATTTTGATGGTTATATATGCTATGAAGTCTAAGAGTGCAGCACACTTGTTATAGATCAGTGTGGGGTATGCATCTCTAAGGACCAGGGTAGTTGTTTGAGAGATTTTGCTTACTCGTGCGTCGATCGGTGTATGGTAAGTTGGTAACTACCATATGTAATTATATATATACGAACAACGATTAATGATGACGGTCTAAGATTAATATATACTTGTTTCGATCTTTGTTAGATTACTGTGATCTAATAGTGACTTTCTGCCAACAACATAGACTTTTCTAGAATAAGGTCACCATCTTATCCCACAGAAAGTACCTGTCGTAAACATTTCGAAGATATCAGTGGTTACTAGGCGGTGTTGTACTATAGTGGTCGTATAAACTAACCAATATGTATATATCAGCTTTGTTGTAGATAATGATTATAAGTGCCTAAATTTTGATATTTCATGCATGTCATTTTCTTTTAGAGGGTCGAATTAACAAAAGAAAAGAAGCTAGGTTTCTAATGTATCAAGCAAAGTTTGCTTCTCCGCAACTTTTGTTTTAGCGAGGCCATTGTTTAGAGAGGAAACCAGTTTAGTTGCTAAGAGAATCCTACATAAAGAACGTAAATTATTATTGTCGACAAAATTTTAGTCAAAATGATGAGATCTGCTGAGGGCAAAGTATGTGCTATTTAAAACATAAACGTTCATTGACATATTCAAGAATTTATAAGCTAAAAAATTGATGTTGATCGAGACTCATCTTAATCGTTAATTTTAGTTTGTTTAAATTTTAAAATCTCCTAATTGGATGACATCGACAACTAAAACAATTTTCATACTGAAAAATTCTGTAACAACTAAATAATTCACTTGGAGTAATATCGATAACTTAGGGGTGAACGCCAATGTTTGCTGTTTGCTGCCGGACGGGTATTAGATGCTATTGCTCGGGGAGTTTGCGGGGAGTTGTTTGGGTATGGGTGGCAAAACGATGTTGGGGCAGGTTCCAATGGTTTGTCTTTGAAGCGCAGTGGTCGTGGTCTATGAAGGCGGTTCGTGGTGGAGCTGATTTTTCGTGGTGATGCGGATTGGTGCTTGCATGGTTCGTGGTGGTGAGGAGCACTGGATCGTGGAAGCACAGAACTGAGGTGGTATGGATCTTAGCGGGGCAGCGCAGGTCATGAGTGACATGGATCGGGGCAGCGCAGATCGTACCAGAGTAGGGCGGTGACGCAGGAGCTCGATCTCTACTTGTGCGTGCGATCAGTGAGTGAAGAGATGGACTTATGGCCTGGACCTGGGCCTATTTTGTTTTGTTGGACTTGGACCTGAACATCTTCTTTTGGAGCTCTTTGGGCTTCTAATTAGTTAGCTTTTCTTTCTAAATAATTCCCTACTTTGTTAGGGAGCTCTATTTCTAAGTTTTTCTAGTGAGTGTCATGCAATCTTGTTTACTCTGCCTATTTACTATGTAGTAGTTAATAGTCTATAGGCTTCTTATATGAGCATGAAACCGTCAAATGATTGGACATAATCTATGTATCACTGTGCTACTATCACAGACTTTTTATCTACTCCATGACGGTAGAGGGAGGATATGTAATGACCATTTTTGGCTTGAGTTATTAAAATATCGACATGATATTCATTAAAAAAAATAACTTAGGGGTGACATAACTTATAGCACGAAAAATGCATATGAAGTCAAGGACTCTGTGTAAACAATTTTGACTTTTACACAAGATGATGCATCACTGTTTCAATCTGGTGTTGGTAATCCGTTACGGCGTAACAGTGGCGGAACTTGAAAGTTATCTTTGGAGGGGCCGAAAAAAATATAATTATTATTTTAAAAAATAAATAAAAAATTTTTACTATTTTTCTATAAATGTACATATTAAAATCTGTTTTAATGTTTTCCTTTAAAAAAATTCTTTCTCCAAAACACCAATAATTAGGTTAGAAGTAATTACACTCAACATTGAAGAATTAATTAATAGTTTACTTTCACAAAACATAGGAAAATAATGTCAGCCCATCTCACATTTAGGAAAATTGAGGGCCATAACTTAATTATTTTATATTTTCTGAAATAATGTCAGCCAATCACACATGGCCACATCATTTTTTAAATGAGTTGCCCCAATAACGGCATAATGTAGCAACCTCGTTCGATCAGAGAGGGCAAATTAGGGATACGAAATAAAGAGGGTGGTAGTTATGGAACGAAAATTCTCCAAGTAAGCTGCTTAGCCAAAACCGTAGCTAAAGGCTTAGCAGCTGGCTGCCTTCTAGTGGATGGATAGTGAACAGTGATGTGGACGTGCAGTCCACGTAGGACGGTGATGGTCGGCCGTGGGTCTCTAATCATGCGGCGGACCAAATCATGAGCCTCCCTGCACGTGGCCCCCACCGCCCCCCCCCCCTCTCGTCACGTTCAAGGTGTCGATCATAGTCTCGTAGCCCGTATAGCTGGGGCGGTCATGAGCAAAACACTCACCAAAATAAGAATCTCGATCTCCTCATGAAAAACACAAAGAAATGAAAAAAATGCGGGGGGAGAGAGAGAGAGAGTACTGTAATTGTTAGGGTTAGCGTAACCAGCAAAAGGAGATCCTTTTGGGGAGGGGTCCTATTAGGATCTTAACCCTTTTTGACATCGACCACCCTCCAAACCCTTTCTTTCTCTCAAATATCAATCTCAAAATTACACCCTACCCTTTTCAAATTATGGTTTTGATATAGTAGTTGGTGAAGATAAACCACACCATTTATTTCTTTCTGAAAAATGCTTTTTATATGACTAGCTAGCCTCTAGAATATTTTCACTTTCTCTCTTTTATTCTCAAGGTGTGAAGCAGAAGCTTCTTTCATGGACATGGATGATCATTGCACTTGTTGTAGACTTGTAGCTACTGAAATCTTGCATTTCATTCACAAATTTATAAAATATATTACTTTCTAGACCCTATCAAGTTTCACTGGAGAGCAAAGAGACTATGATTAAAACCAACAATTGTTAGACCCTAATTGATGGAAATTGTTTGTACCTTTCTAGATTTGTAATTGTGAGGAGAGAAAAAGTTCAATTAATTACATGTAATTTGTCATTTCTCTATGAGGCGATGATTATTGATCATCATGTAAATTAGAGTGGACGTCCTGTGGCTAGTTTATATATGGATCAGATTTGAAAAAAAGTTAGGGATTGATTGAAGATGGTGCTTTCTAAAATGGTAGAAATATTGTGGCAATGTGGGTTTTTGGTATTGGGTATTGGGTCATAATTACCAGAGATTGATCTATAGCAAGTAGCAAGAGGAGTGTTTGAGGTTGAACCCAAAGTAAAAAGTACTCATGGTGTAATAGTGAAGTTACATTGAAACGGACTGTGAAAAAGAAAAGGGAAAGAGATAAAGCAATGGAGAGTACAGATTAATATGATGTCCGAAAGATTGAAGTGGAAAAACCATTCATGTGGCAATGGTATATAACTATATATTTAGTCACATGTTCTTGTGTGTTTGTTATATTATATACGTACAGTTGAATTGGGTTCTCTCATCTGGGTTCTCTTTAGGCCTTAAACTGGCAAAAACAATATTTAGACGAGGTACGTTTGTGAGTATGATATTGATGGCTACACAGGTTATACTTGAATTGCATGTCATGGGCAATGGCGGAGCTAGGATTTTAAAATAGGGTGGGCTAAAAAAAAAATTTAATAAAAGTTTACTAATGCTTTAAATTATTATTTTTCCCTAAGTTTTACTAGTAACATGTTTTATTCTTTCCTTAAATTAAACCACATCATATATTAATTACATATTAAATAATCAAATAGCTAACTGATCCAAAAAATCAACATTATAACGTTTGATAGAAATTCTATAACAAAAGTTTAAGACAAAAAGAACATATCTACTCAAATTTTATCTGTTGCCTTGAATAGAACCAAAAATCTTAATTATTGAATTTGTATCATAATTCCTCAGCCAACTCTTATTCTGACTTATTTACCTAAAAAAGGCAAGTTTTTTATGCGAATATGTCTCTTAAAGCATAATAGAAAATAAACACAACTAAATACTTCAAGCAAAGAAATAACATAGATATGATCCAAAAAAATTAACATATAGGCTAACTTTAGAAATTTGAAGTGGGCTACTTTTTAATATTTAATTTTTTAAACTAAAATTAAGCTATAAATTAATATTTTTTCAAATTTGGGGTGGGCTGTAGCCCAGCGGAGCCCGTGTGTAGCTACGCCTTTGGTCATGGGTAAAATTGATGGCTACACAGGTTATACTTGAATTGCATGTCATGGAGATGCACATGTTTGGCTATCATGCTATGTAACTAGCTAGTTGTTATATTTGAATTAGGGCCAAATACAGTTCATCATGAAGATAGTATAGCTAGTCACTTGTTCTGCCTTATTTATTTTGATGAAATGGGATGAGGGAGGAGATTCCCAGCACCTCAAAATTTATTAAAGAAGAGAAAAAAAATTACAAGGGAGGGGATATAAAGAACTACCTAAAAAAACAGAATAGAAATCAAATATCAAAAATGAAAATTTGAAAGACATAAACGGTCCTCATTACAAAGCGAAGCAATAGAGGAACTATATTCCAGCAACATGATTCCCTTCACAAAATATATGAGAGGAGCAAAAGTGCATTTGATAAACATGGAATAAACAATTTTTCCATTCTACAAGCAGTTGCCAAGCCACTGAAGAGGGAGACCGAAGAAAATCAAGAATAATAGAAGAGTCAAACATGTTTCCTGTCTTTAACTCAAGCTAGTTCGATAGCTTTGATCACCGCCATTACATTTGCTGCAACTGAGCTAGGAATGTCTAAATTAGAGGCAAAAGCACCGAGACCAACTCCTTTATAATTTTAGAAAATAGCACCATAACCACCATGACCCGATTCATGCTTTCAAGCACCATCAGAATTAATCTTGATCCACCCCAAAAAAGAAGGATGCCAATTAACTTCTATAATTCGTGGAGCATGACGCAACCGACATGTCACCCCAAAACATTTCAGAATTCTGAGATCTTGAATTCAATTATTCATGCAGCCCCTAGCAATGCCGCTAGCAGCTTGGATTAGTCTACATATACCAACCACAGTAAAATTAAGTTTTGTTATCATATAATTTGGTTATATTTGCTAGGCACTTGTTCTGCTAAGTGTTTGTCATTTTTGAATAGCTTTCGGAATATAGACATTAACATAGTGTGATATATATGATTAGCCCATTTTCGACATCAAGATCAAAGTCTTGCAGGGCACGATGGTTGTAGCTAACACTTCGTAGATTGACCTTAAGCAGCAATGATAGAGAGGTTATCATCTTGAACAGAAACTCTCCAGGTATGAAATGGCCCATTGATTGAGAAAGGATTGGAATAGATACCATGATGTTCAAGCAGCAGCAGAAGATGATAGTGGGGATTACCAAGCTAGCGTTGGCCCCGAATGTGGCCTTTGTTGTTAATAAGAGCTTTTCCAGGGTTTACAGTGGGGGGTCCAAGTCGAAATCGATCATCATCGATGATCATAACGCGCCGAATTGACTTGCTAGATCTGTTGCTTGTGTTGCACAGACATGCCTTTTTTGGTTCTAGATACAATTTAACACTGATTAGACATGCTGTTTGTAAAATTGTTTGGGAAAAAGGTCCTGATTTTGTTTCTCAGCTGAAAAAGTTTCCAGCCTTCCAGGCACATAATTTCTGCAGAATAACAATTAGGTTATAATATATAGCTCAATAAAAAGCAAGTTGCTTATTGAGCAGAAAATTAAGAAGAAAAAGAAAAGAAGTATTCTGAAATCATAGCAACCATGATGAACTTAGACAGATATGAAATGTTGTAGGAAGTGGACTTATCACCAAAGTTATAGAAAGCATCATAGAATCATTACACTTTCACTGACTCTCACTGAGAATATTGCCACATACACATGATCCTTCTTCTTCTTCAATGGGCTTCCTTCACTTATATACATCTCTGGCCCCAAAGAGTTTCTGAACCAAACATGTGGCCGATACCTCTTCGATGAAAGTGTGGAATGGCTAAGCTGTAAACATCTTCTGCAGTAGTTTTGAGATTAATCATCTCTGTTTCATAAGCACTAGGACAAGTTGGTTTAAGCAGAATGATGGAAGAGAACTTTTTATGGCATAATCACCGTGTATTAATTCAATGTTAAGCATTTATCTGCACGGTTAATGTCTGCTCCATCAAACTAGTCATAATTATCTTACTTTAAACTGACCTTCCAATTATTTTTAGTGCTAGGGTAGATATTGATGAAGAAGCAAGTGAAGATATGAACGTCATAGGTGAAGATATGAATGTCACAGGGATGGACCTAATGGTACTTGTGTGCAAAAATGTGAATATTACTCCGATACCTCAAAGAAAAAGAGTGATTATTACTCACAAAATAAAACAAAAACAAACAAAAATTTAAGAAATTCTTGCTTCAGTTTCAGCTTAAGAATCTATAGCTGGAAAATAATGGTTGAGCGGATCGGAGTGAACTATGCTTCTGCATAGGTCATTGTTCGACCGTTCGATTCCTTACATCTCCTTTGAGTTCTTATTTACTAAATGAGAATAGTAATGTTTATATACAAATGAGAGCATATTTAAATTTTAAATTGAGGAGCTCAATTGGCAGAGTAATTGCAATGTATATATTAGATCGTTGTTCAAATCCTTGCATCTTTATTGATTTATTTTAAATTTATAAAAAGATAATAAATGAAATCAAGTGTGACAAAATATTAAATTGGGAATGTAGCAGAGCAATTGCAACACATGCAATAGATCTTGGTACAACTATTTGCGTCTCCATTGAATTTGTTTTTCTTATTGTTTTAATTAAAAAAATGATAAATATTAATGTTATGGTTTTTGTGTCAAAAATTCATTTTTCAATGACCCATCAAAGGCCCACTGGGTGGCCCTTCATTTTTTCAATGCCCATTAAAGGCCCAGCCCATTCACTGGGGCCATTGAGAAGCTTCGTGGGAAATTGCCACACTGTCCCTCTAAGACAAAAGACGCGTGCGACTCCAAAACTCTCGCAGCGATTCCCAAATCTGAGAGCCAATCCCAAAAAAATGTCATCCACCACCTTCAGCGGAGATGAAACGGCACCGTTCTTCGGTTTCCTCGGCGCCGCCGCCGCACTAGTTTTCTCCTGTAAGTACCAAACTCTCTCGCCTCTCGAATCCAGTACCTCTCTTTTTCTTTCTCGCATGAAATTTGAGGTTTTAGGGTTTTGTTTTTAGGTATGGGCGCGGCTTACGGAACGGCGAAGAGCGGCGTCGGAGTGGCGTCGATGGGCGTGATGAGGCCGGAGCTGGTGATGAAGTCGATTGTGCCGGTGGTTATGGCGGGAGTGTTGGGTATTTATGGTTTGATCATTGCTGTGATCATAAGTACGGGGATTAATCCAAAGGCCAAGTCTTATTATCTTTTCGACGGCTATGCACATCTCTCCTCCGGTCTTGCTTGCGGCCTCGCCGGCCTTTCTGCCGGAATGGCTATCGGAATCGTTGGTGATGCCGGTGTTAGGTGAGCTGTTTTAGTGGTTTTGTTTCTAGTTATGTTTGAATGTTTGATGGCATTGCAAATTGGCAAAGAATTTTATCTGGTTTCGTGTAGTTCCCGGGGTAGATTAGGATTGGATACTTGTTAGTGTTTCGTATGAGTTTGGATGGAAATAAATTTGTTCATTCTCTTATATATACAATGCTTGCTCTGTTGTGGTTGTAAAGAGACATGACAAATTGAATTGCATCCTGATGTTCATGCTGTTGATTTTGAGATTCTCGTTATGGATGAGTTGTCTGTAAATGTGATTACCCTTTTCTTTTCTTTTTTTTTCATGTTGCAATGACTGTGAAGAAACATAAATTCTATGACTTCCTACAAGTACACCAGATTGTAATACTGACGAGTCCTTGTTCTGTTGTTGTCGTTTGGCCACTATGTATATAATTTCACCAAAATGTATTGTGTTCTGAAGTGATTGTTGGATTCGTGCTCCAGATTTTACGTGCATAGCGCTTTGATAGTATGCTGTTGATTTGGATTGCCGTTTGCTTGATTCTCATTTTGCTGAATTGATTTTTCTTTTGCAGAGCTAATGCACAGCAGCCAAAGCTTTTTGTTGGAATGATCCTCATACTCATTTTTGCTGAAGCGTTGGCTTTGTATGGTCTGATCGTTGGTATCATCCTTTCATCCCGAGCTGGGCAGTCCAGAGCAGATTAGAGGTGCCATTCGGGCCGGCTTCTGATGCGAGTGTGATTTGCATCTTCGGTGACTCACTGGTTGTGAAGATGCTCATTCAGTGTGTAGTGTTCAGTGTGCAGTCTTGTGTTATGTTATTCAGTCTTGCATAGGTGGGAAGAAATATCCTTTTCTTTTTGTAGGATTGGTGATTTGTCTTGGAAATAAAGCTTTTCTTGGCTGGCTCTTCACTTTCTGTGGCTGTAGAAATTATGATTGCAAAGTTGAGTAAGGCACTAATCTTTTATTTCTCTAATCATCATCAATGAATTCAATCATCTGATTACCAAAATACATAATACCGTCAATGCCTTTTGGGGGGGGAAAAAACACGTTACTCGTCTTTAAGCACTCGCAAAACGTGCTTAGCATCATTTTGTCACTAGACAAGTCTTCATTTCGTAAGTGAAAGGTCGTGAGTTCGACTTACGCAAAATTAGTTATTATAATTCTCAGTTTGCTGTTAAAAGTGTCATTAAAAGTACAGAGACATAATGATTTAGGATATAAAAATTGAGGAGATTTAATGAAATTTAGCCGTTTAAATAAAAAAAAATTAAAGTGTATCGAAAAGGAAATTACCAAAGAAACAATTGACGACAATTGTTGAAGAATGAACCATTGGTAATTTGGTAGTGTAATAATAGCCCTCAACTCAAAAGTGAGAATAAAGACCTCAGAACACGAGAAGGTGTGGAAGTTCATAATCAACCACCGAAAAAGAAAAAAAAGTTCATAATCTACATTGGCTGGGTAAAAAGCCGTATATAACACTCATGGAATTACTTTACAATATACTAGGGAAGCATCAAACATTACATCTAGCTCTAGTTTACAACCTTTCTTACAGTCGATTACAATTAGAACAGACAAACGCAAACGGAACATTTGCAAAGGAACCATAACCATATACATGAATGATATCAGACACACTCAAAACTACTACAATGTTAATCCCAGAACAATCTTAAACAAGATGCTTCAAACTTTCTGTCCATCGGTAAGATCTCCGCCTCGTAATTGTGTCTCGAGGTGTAAATCTGAGTCCAAACATCTCCTTGAAAGCCTGCTCTGGCTCTACTGAACCAACCAGCTTCGCAACAACATTGGCACTATCTGCGATGTGATCCATGTTGTTTGTGTCACTCCACAGGCGGTTCGCCAATTGCAACCTCCTATTCTTTGAGTTTAGCCCAATACCCCACTTCAGGTAAAGGTTATCTCTTTCATCTTTGGAGAGCCTCTTGCTCATTTGCTTGCTCAGCATGTGTCTCTCACTGCATAAAGCCCTCAGGCTAGTCATAGAATAAAACATGTTGAATTCAATCAATGCATACACACACTATAACCAAGTGAAAATGTGAAATACTAAACTAATGAGAAATCAGTTAGATACCTTGAAGCGGGTGTTAGACCATCTTCCAAAGCTTGATCTCCCTTAAGAAATGTGCCTTTGAGGAAGGACAATCTCCTGAGCTCAACCTCCATGTATATAGAATCACTTGGATCACCCTTAAATAGCAGGAAGAAGTAAGTCCTGTGAACCAATGACACATTGCAAGCATGCCAAAGTTCAACAATCTCTCTTTGCAGCCTCTTGAATTCTGATGGCCACATTGAATCGCTTTCCTCATCCATAGGCATTGGGTCCAAGCCAACATCTTTCACATCCCTTGTAGATGGATTGGGCCTTAAACCTGTCTCCGGTATAGGCTTTGTATCTGTCTCCGGTACCTACCATTGGATACAACAGTTGTTAGTAACCAAAAAAAAGGACAACCGTTATTAGCTTCACAGTTTTTTCGATACAAAAAAGAAAAAGTACAAGGTACTACCCCCAGTAGCTTTACAGTTACTACTATTGGATTCTGTAACTCATCTTCTTTATTCTCAAAGGCCACATTAAAGAAATAAGGAACCGTCTCTATATCTTCCTGAAGTGCTCATTATTTTCCATTGTGTCTGCTAAAATTCTTCAGAAAGTAATTCACTTGCAAACTACCCGCTTTCAACTCGGGTTTGCACCCGTCTTTATATAATCAAAGCACCAATAGGACCAACAAGAAGGGCATTGCTCTTCCCATCATTACCCATTAATACCTATTAAATGGATCCTACCCTAGGTAACCAATTCGAATGGTTTTTGGTATATTTCAAAGTGATAAAAAATGAAGACACTCACCATAGAATCAGCAAGTTGAGTAATGCACTGGGTGTCCACCATTTCCTTTGTTCCTTCAACTAGAGAACTGCTTTCAGTAGCCTTTTCATTAGTTGTAGTCACTTCATTTGTTTCTTCAACTAAAGAACTGCTTTCAGTAGTCTTGTCATCAGTTGTGGTTGTTTCCTTTGTTTCTTCAACTAAAGAACTTGTTTCAATACTCTCGTCATTAGTTGCGGACTCGGTATTCTGTAGTTTACACTCATCAGAAGCTGCTGCAGTTCTTGCAGAAAACTGAGAATCATCATACTTGAGTGAAGGAAGTTTATTTTGCAGACCCTTGGGCCTTCCTACAAAATTTTTCTCAAACTCGGTTGGAGGTGTGCTCTCATTATAACTTTTCTCAAACTCAATCAAAGGCGTGTTCTCATTCTTCTCTACCATCTCAAGCCAACATGAAGAGAACGTAGTCACAAGACTTGCTTTACAACTTCTACTCCGCCTTAACTTGTAGATCAAGGGGGTAGACATCTGTTTCTCTGGGAGCCATTGAGATGTCTTTTCAGGAGATTGAATGAGAAAACCTTTATGGTTCAATAGGGGCGACTGCAATTTTTATTGGTGCCATCTCCATTCTCAACCACTGTCAATCCTGAGGTAGGTGTGTTTGCTGCAGGAGATGACAGATTTGAGTTTTGGTATCTGCTTCTGCTTGAATCTGATATATTTGATGCTACATATCTGTTTGTGCTTGACTCTTCCATTTCAATGCACCGAACTTCTTTGCAAACATCTTCTGAATTTACATCAGACTGTTCTTTGTTCTCCTCCTGATGCAGATTGGCATCAATGGAATTAGGAAATCTAACTGGCAACTGGCTGGAGGAGAACGTGTGTGGGATCAGGAAATTGTCATCAAAGTCCGGAAGTTGGAGTAAAGTATCTTCAGAACTAGTCCTACTGTCTACATCTGAGTACTGAGATGTGGAAAAAGATCTAACGCTGCCTCGGCGGTGGTGAGAACCAGCCAGAACAGGTATTGCTGATGGCTGAATTTCAATGTTCTCCCATGAATTTCGCACTCGCAATTTGGGGTAATAACGATCCAAATCTGCCTAAAGTGACATGAAAACAAACTGCACTTAGTACAGGCAACACATATTGTAGTAAATTGGATTCTTCAGTTTAGAAGCACATACTGGTGATGGTTTATCATCTTCAAGCACTCGTACCAGATCCTTAACCTGAGACTGAGCAAGGTCTCGTTGCAGAGTCAGCTCTGACACCTCTTTCTTAAGCTGCAAAGTGGAATAAACAAAACCAAAGATCCAGGTTATAAACAGAAGAATGGTTATAAACTATGGTTTATATCAAGCCAACAAGGTATGCAATAAATACAGACATCCTGAGATTGACACCTGAGAGGAGTCAAGAGTCATGAGGCAGAACAAAAGCAGATAGCATTCATTGATAAAATCCTCTTGATCAAATTGTAGAAAGACCAGGAAGAAAATATTTGAAACTGTTTGCATGTTAAATTTACATTTCACATTAGCTTTCAGTTATTATCATTCATAATTGGAGTCTTCCTTTTAGATTCTTTAGTGATCTTTACAAGCTCAGCATTGTTGCTGGTCTCTAAATTGTGCTCCTTTTCCCTGTTTCAGATATATTCCACCATTCATGATGACTTATATCCACGATTTAACATTCACTGAACTGAACTAAAACAGCGTTTAAAAAGATGAAAATAACAAAGAAGAATCAAACTATATCAGAAAGATAATGAAATAAATGACAAATGAGCAGAAGTGTTGGAGATAGATCTGAATGGAATTCAATTCAAAAGATAGTAACTCTTATACTAGATCAGCTACCTTTTCAATTTGAAGGTCTTTTTCTCTCAGTAGAGTATAAGAATCAGCTGGAACAATTTTTGATCCCGAAGATTTCAACTCATTCTCTAATTTAGCCAATTGCTTTTGCAAATGCTTCACCAATGTTTTATCTGACATGACTACATTAACCTGTGCATTTGTTGTCACTTCTTTAGCACAACTTGCAAACAAAAGGGTGTTTCTTGATTGCTCAACATGGCTATGTGCAGGACTCAAAGTACAGATGATGGCAGTTCTAGCATTTCCTCCTAAGGAGGACTGTAGTATGCGGGTTAGCTTTGAATCTCTGTAAGGAATATGCCCATTTCTTCCCTTGCTGCATGAAATATCAGTTGAACAACTTATTAATTGATACATTTCTTCTTATGCTAGAAATTAGATTGTAGAAAAAATCATGCAAAATAAAAATGAAGGCTCAGAACTACAATTGCACAAAGTAGAATAGGTTTGGCAAAGATTGTAGCTGAAATGACAAAGTGAAAAAACAAGCTACAGAAGCTCACCTCAGTTTACGGATAACAGTGCCCAGAGTTAGTAAACTGCGATTTATGTGGCAACCCTCTTTCAACCTTGTGCCAGCTGATAATGTCTGGGATGCACGCTCACTTCCAGCAAGATCGACAAAGTTCTGCATGAAAAAAAAAAAAAAAGGAATTGAATTATTCATTCTGTTGTTATTCGCTATTCATAGTTTTTTACTCACCTAATATATATATATATATATAGTCTTTCGTTTTGTTATTTTTTTCCCATAAAAAAAATGACAATTCTTACCACCATAGCAGTAAGGGAGCTTGACTTGTCATAGCCAAGAAACTCACGTGCTGAACTTTCTATTACCTGATCAACCACACACAGTGTTCAGGGAAAGACACATAGTTGTTAGGCAAATAAACGTTGCTTGGACCAAAAGAAATAAAGAAAGACATCTGAAACATCAATCTTTTATTAAGGAAAACCAGTCATACCAATCTGAGAATCTGATGAGATCTGGAGCTTGCTTCATTTAAAGATGTTTCTCCTATCTGTCTTTGAGCTGTGAATAGGAAGAAGGCATTGTTTAGCTGTGCAGACATAGCTATCAGTTGAAAAAAATACTGGCTAAAATGATCCTTACCTTCGCAGACAGATAGAAGTTCTCTGAAATGATTCCAGTCCCTTAGAGTTTCCTCTGTAAGTTTTTCAACAATTGTACCTCTCTACAAAAAGATTAACAATTAATCCGAAAAACTTACATGTAGCAGTTCTGCAGCATATTGAAAATGATATTTACCTCAGGATCATCCAGAAGCCTAAGGGGAGTGGTATCTGCACTAAGAAGGTCCCTAACAGATTCGTTGTAGATCTCCAAAGCAGAAAATTTTAAAACAAATTCTCTCTCCTCGTGCTACATACAATAAAGGGTATTGCATCAAACATAAAGAACCAAGGAGCATAATCAAATTCAGAGACAAAATAAAGAAACACTAATAATACATAAAGCAAAATTACCTTATCTATATAGTCATATAAATCTGCAACAGCGTACTCAGTAATTCCACTCATGGTGTATGTCTTTCCACTGCTTGTTTGTCCATATGCAAAAATACTTGCTGGAAGAAGATTATCATAAAATGGATGAACATATATTTTTGAAGTTAAAGAAATTTTACAAAATAAAATAGTGTGAAAAGAAAAGAAATTGCACTGTACTCACAGTTTATACCACTGGCAACTGAAAGAGCAACTTTCTTGGCTCCTTCTTCATACACCCGCCTTGTGGAGCAATCCGTACTAAATACTCTGTCTGGGATTAAGAAAGGAAAAGAAATACAGATTAGAAAACTAAGCACATTTCAAATCTGAATCCATGTTGTGATAGTAACACTATCAGCTGTACAAAATGCTTTACCAACAAATATCCAAGAAGGTTCTTGAAATAATCTCAGAAGAAGAATGAGAAGGGGGATAAAATCAGGAAACTAGACACAAATTTAAAAAGCAAAGAGAGTATTTAAATCACAAAAGTTTCTGAAGCTCTCAACAATGGAAACTAGTTCAACCAATATGTTTTATAAAAATGGTACAATAAGATTGTAGGGGATTCAGAAACTGTACAGGCCTGACCATGATGACCATGCCAGCTTTATCTCAAAATCCTATAACTTGATGAATTTAGACATAGAAACTTAGAAATGAAACTCATCACTTAGAAATGAAATTCATCAAGAAAATCAAAAAAGTTTACGAAATTGCAATGCTACAATTTCCTTACCGAATGTGTAGGCAGTTGGGTACATGGAGCGCTCAGAAATGGAAAGGTTGTTCCTGTATATGACAGTGTTGTCATTAATACATTCCCAATCCGACACATCATTCCTGGCAGTCTCCTTGTCGTTCAAAGGACGCAGCCGAACAGAAACGAGTATCCTCTCCCCGTGGCCTGGCTCCTGCATTGGCTCCTCCTCACCAATGGCCACCATTTTCCACTCTTTGTCCCCCTCCTCTTCCAAAACCCACCTCCAACAGAGGTCGATTAGAACAATATATCAACACTTCAATCAATCCCAACAACGAATATCAATCATTGACGCTTATGTTCAGCTCCCAATGACCTTTTTCTTCCTATTCAACTAATGTATCCATGTTTTGGAACGCTTTCTAAAGCAAATGTGTTGCTGGGTTTGTACAGGACATTATGGCCACCACCGAAGCTACACACCCACAATCATCATCTGCACCAACAAATTAATCATTCGTCAGTGCGTATTATATTCACTGTTTTGTCTCAACCATGGAACTGATTTTCTCCGCCTCCTTTTTAATTCACAAATGTGGGAGATAAACACATACCCACAAAAAACCAGTGGCCACCGTATTATAATGCAAATCTTGGATTTTTCTAAGATGGTACTGCTCCAAACACAGGCTGTCAAAACTCTTATTCTAATCCAATTAAAAAAAAAAAAAAAAAACACCTTTCACAGTTTCACAGAAACAAAGATTGAAGATGAAGCAAGAGAAACAGGGTCTTTTTTTTTTTTTTTTTTTAACCTTGGGGGTTGAGAATTCACAGTTATTCAAGGAACGTTTGTGACCCCTTATAGAGTTAATGATGGTTTTGTTGATTTTGGATGTTTCCCATCTTTCTAAATTTAGCTCTGTACAACCAAATCCAGACAAGCACTCCAACCCCATTAACCTAAAATAGACTCACTCACTCACAATCCAAAACATCACTTCCATTTAATCGCAACAAATGCCAACATTAATTTGACCCAAAAAGCACAAAACTTTTGACAAACCCAGAACCCAAATTAGTAAAAATTTTCCACAAAATCAAACCCAGACAACTCTCACACAAAAGTGAAACCAAATCACACAGAAACCCCGTACTGCTCCATCCTACAATTGAGCAACCAAAAAAAAAAAAAGAGTAAAAAATTTCGGCACCTGGTGCAGAATTGGAGATGGGAATGCGAATCCGAGACCGCCATTGTTGAAAAGATGGGAGGTTGAGCTATATCTCTCTTTCTCTTTTAAGGGTTTATGAGTGTTTTGGGTGGTTATGGAGTCTACTTCTTCATTTGGTTTTGTTTATAAATCATTACATATTACATATATATGGGGGTCTTTGAATAAAACTACCGCGCTAACGCAGGGACGACTGGTTAACCAGGAGGGAAATGACGGATGTGCCCATGAGGTTGGAGTTCATTTTCGCGTCGCGGCGTGCCAATTGAATAATTGGTGGCCGCTGTAAAATCGGCGGAGGCACATGACTGACTTTTCCGAGTAGACTTCCCTCTATGGACTTTCCCACCGTCCATGTTATGTGTGTCCAAAAATTTCACATTAATTAAGGAAGATATCCATTTTGGATTAAAAAAAAATGAAAAAAACATATCCGTCGAAGAATATTTTGATGTTTAGTTTTCTTGATTGAAGTTAGTATTTTAGTTCCGAACTATTTTATATTCGTTAAAAAATAATTAAAGCATAATCATTAATTAAGTGTTTTTTATGACTCTATAAATGATTTCTTCAGTTATTGAATACCGTTACATAAAACAAAGTTAATTTTCTTTTCGCTCCTCACAAAAAAAAAAAAAAAACAGATAAATTTAATAACTAAAAGCATCTCTAATCGAACTAGATAGTCAGAGCATCTCTAGTGATTTTTTTTTTTATGTTTTATTTTTTCCACCACAGCGAAGAAGCGTTTTCGCTAAAATTATCTCCGGATAGAACGAGAGAGAGAGCTAATTTTATTGGAAATATAAGTAGATGAATAAAACGGGCAAAGGAAAAGAAAGTGATCATTTCATTAACCAAAAGAGTAAAAGAGCAGCATATCGTGGCATGCAGGCCTCTTTTATAAAACTATATAAAGTCAGCTTGGGGACTTTTATTATTTGTCTCCCTAAGAGTGAAGCAAAACAAATCAAAAGCTGCTAAAGCCAAGAGTATGGGGACCGTCTTCCTCCTTTGACCAAAAGAAGAGAATAATAACACACAAACCACCCCATGTGAATAGAAGAAACGGCCCTTAACATTAGAAATTTATAGGACCCCAGGTCCCATATTTGCATCTGTCTAGCTGACAACTACTAAATGAATAAATTATAACAAAAGATAGAAAAGATAAAACGACGTCGGGAAGGCAAAACTTCGAGCAGCTCTCTCTCTTGGATGAGTTCGTGAAGATTTTATGTAAGAAAGGTCTTATATATGTTCAATTATCATTGATAGCGGTAGTGAAGAAAGCTAAATATTGAAGTGGAAATGTCCTTGTGTGACTCACAGCGAGAGACATCTCAACGCGCAACTTCTTCGATCAGGGATGTCATCCTCTCCGCTTCGAGATTTTCTTCAAAAAAAAAAAAATATATGGAATCAAAATCGCATGTGAGAGTGGAATGAATGGCTACAAACTGATAATTAAGAAAATACGAGCAATCCATGCATGTGCTGGTCCCAAGTCCCAACCTCCACCCATTTTTCCAGTTTTAACTTTATATTTCCGAAGGAAATATTAATTCGTATATTCATAGCTGCCGACAGTAAGATATTTCTTTAATTTCAGCTACCATTTTCTCTGTTTTATGCAACTAATTTTTCATAAGCTGAAAACTAGCGGATCAGACCTAAGTAATGGTTAATGGTTTTCGTTTCTGTAGTATAGCTGAAGTTGAAGAAGTACGTGCAGCTAGTCGATGAGCTACTTATTAGTTTGGTATGAAATCTGAAGGAATTTAGATGAGTTGCAAAGTAGGTTTCAAACAATGATGAACATTATGATCTCTGCTAGCCATAACAACCAACTAATTAGTGTTAACCCCTTCCTACGTTTAACACCAATTAACTAATTAGTGTTAACCAACTAATTAATTCTAACCCTTTTCTTTACTTAGTAAGTACAATGGCCACTCAATGATGTTAACTAAATGGGAAAATGATCATTTACCCAATTTTGGGGTTAATTAACCCCACTTAGCCAAACACTCTAAGAGATTGCCTACTTACCCAAACATTCTAAGAGATCATTTCCCTAATAATCAATTAAGTATTTTATTTATTTCTTTTTTATTTATTTTTGGGACAATTTCGCCCTCTCCTTCTTTGTCAATTAGAGGGAGAAGTGATTGGAGACCTTGCCGGACTCCGGTGACTAGTGGCCGGCCGTGGATTCGGTGACCGGATTCCAGCGTATGATTTTATTACCCCCCAATAATACTCAGTAATCATATTATTGCTCTCCAATAACAAGTTTATTGGGGATCAATAATTAGTGAAAAATGAATATGTTTTGAATTTTGAAAGCTTTCGGAGGTTTATCCAAATAAATAATTTTATTATTGCCCCCCCCCCCCCCCCCCCCCCCCCCCCAAATAATCTTATGATTGCCGCAATAAACATTTTATTGCCCCTCAGTAATCTTATTATTGCCTTCCAATAATCTTATTATTGCCAATAAAATCATAATAAAAAAAACAATCACTACTGGCAAAATTTCCTTCCATGCTCAGAGTTCACAGTTTACCACAAAAAATAAAATTTGACCACCCAAAAAATGTTGTGGGTAGCAAAAAAAAAAAAAAAAAACTTGAAATTGATTTGGGCACCCAATCACCATCGATCTTCGCTGCTCTCTTGCATCAGAAACACTTCCTCCCAAGTATGACAACACCTGCAAGGAGATCTTCAAGGGCTGGAATTGTATTTCCAGCAACAAATCCAACGGCCGCGAACTCGTCAAGTGGAGGTGGAAGCCTAAGCACTGTGATCTGGCGAATCTCCGGCCCTAACAGCGAGGGGACTGGAGTTGAGCGGTCGGAGGCGGCTCGGGGGTGCCATGGTCTTGGGTGTGCGGTTGGGCTATGCTTGGATGAACCCGATCTAGGTTGGTTTTCGTGGATCCGATCTGGAGAAGGCGTTGTTTGGCTGGGGTGGTGATCCATGACGTGATGGCGGCGAAAGGATGATGAAGGCGGTCTGGCGAAACCGGCGGGGCGATGCAGTTGGCCGGAGGTGGGGAGGGAGGGAGAGAGAGAGAGAGAGAGAGAGAGAGAGAGTTTCAATTTAATTAATAGGGGCAAAAATGTCAATAGATGTTAGATTGGGTAAATTAGGCTAAAAAACTCTTAGTGGAGTAAGTGGACAATTTTTTAGATGAAATTGGATAAGTGGTCACAACCTCTAATTAAATTAGGTGGTTTTGGTGGGAATGAAAGAATTATTATGACATATTAATTGGACACGCACACACGACAATATCTAATGGTGTATTTCGACTAATTATTGTTTGACATATTGTTTCTTTGATTTATTTTTCAGTTAGAGTTTAGAGTTTAGTTCTCAGAGTTTTGACTCCACCAAAAAACGAGGAATAAACCTTAAAATTACAATATCTTGCAAATCTATATCCTAATTATATATATATATATATATATATATATCAACTCAAAGGTCTCTAAATTATTGACACTACGTACCTACCTAGGTATAAGTGTTATATATTAGATTAAGTAAGCTCATTTAGAATAATGTACTGTTACAATTGTTCTAGCATATATGAGCCATGAGCCCATGACAGAGTTTCATGCATAATTGCCATAGATAAATTACTGAACCTCACATTATTACTCAGTGAATATCTCAGGTGAGCGATGTAATGAGCAACTAGCACAAATTAAGATCCATCTTAAACCTGAGCTCAGGATTGAAAATGAAAACCTAACTAACTCGAACAACTCTTTCTGTATGTCTCTCTTTGACTTGACTTACTGATGCAGTAAGTAAGTCACTGTCATGCATTCATAACAGCCAGCGCACCTTATATATTCTGGGAGTAGATGCATGCCTACGTTAGCTACGCAATGCGGCGACACCGCACGTAAACAGAAATCGAAAATCGAATGGTCCGGATCGTCAATCAAAATGCGTGACGCATCGACCTAGCTCTGATCTTTTTTCCTCTTCCAAAAGCTCCCATCTGTTCATATAAACCGTCTGTACGTGTTAGAATAGCTAGATCATATGGGAAAAGTACATTAATGTCAATATCACGTACGTACGATGTGTTTGTGTTGGGTTTAATATTTGGATCCCTTACTATTTGCTTGCAATGAAATCAAAGAAATTAAAAAAGCTTCTGCTACCGCCCCTGTTAGGTGTGGGAGTGACATCCCTAACCAGATTAATTATTAGTTTATCGATCTCATCTAATGGTGGAAACTAGAAACTGACATTTTAATCGTGAAATTCATGGTGAAGTAGGTAAATGGCTTAAAACTGCCATTGATTTATGTCCAATTCACTCCCGGCCAATTAGTTAGTGGAACAGGTAAAAACGCGATTTCCCATGCATACCACAACAAAATTAATTACTGTAATTAACCACGCAATACCATTTAACAGTAATTAAAGAAGATTTAGAACTTTATAAATATCCCATGAAAAGTTTTATTTTCACGCATCACTCACAGTGGGGTGACATGTTGACCATGATGTAAAAGTCGTGTTGACCTTGCTGTTAGTCACTGTAACAGATTCCAGAAGCTTCCAATGAGTGTGTGACACGTAGTTCCATCTAGCTATTTCCAGCTATCAAGTTTGTTAGCTAATTAGTTTTCTTGTGATGTGTATATAGGTGGACTGTTTCTTTTAGTCGAAAATGAAAAACCAGGTTAACAGATATACAGCTCCTAATCTTTTCTTGATTCTTCTCTCTCAATTTCTGTGTGATCTTTGTAAACCCTAGCTCATCTAAGCTCATCTAGCTCATCTCAGCTCATCTCAGGTGCCATGACTATCATGGTATCAGAGCTCCATAGCTCCTGGACCTGTGAGTCATGCTTCTGCACAACGTGTGAAGAATGCTCGAGATCAGCTCTTATCAGTAGGAGTTTCTATTCAAGAAGAAGACATTATCATTGTCATCTTGAATGGTCTCCCTGATGAATACTCCACTGTTAGAATTGTTGTTGAAGGCAGAGAAACACCTATTTCTCTTCGAGATTTGAGGTCTCAACTGCTTGCAGCAGAAAGAAGAATTGAAGGAAGTTTTTCTCTTTTATCTCCCATGAGTGCTATGGTAGCTCAAGGAGGTGAGACAAGGACTGGAGAAAGAGATGGAAGTGGTAAAGGCTGGGATAACAAGGGTGGAGGAAAAAATAAAGATGTTAAATATAATGGGAATGGTGTTGAGTGTTCTGTATGTGGTAAAAAGGGTCATACTGTGGACACATGTTTTCGTGTTCATAAATGTCAAATATGTGGCAAACATGGTCATCTTACAAGTACTTGCTATCAAAATCCTGACTACAAACCTCAACAAACTTCTCAGTCACAATTTAGGCCTCCAAGCAATGTACCATCACCTGAATGTCAAATTTGTTCTAAGAAAGGTCACACAGCTACTAACTGCTTTTACAGAACTAATGTTCCTGAGGGACATCCATCTTTGTCTATTCCCACCTGCCAAATTTGTGGCCTCAAAGGACATGTTGCTTTGAATTGTTCTCATAGAACCAACTTTGCTTATCAGGGTTCTGATCCTCCTGCTTCTCTGGCTGCTCTAACTGCTCAATCAACAGGCAGTGTTAATGGTGTGTTTCATCAAACTCAAGGAAGAGGATGTTTGGTATCTAATGGATCATCCAGCTCTTGTTTTCCTGGTGGTTTTCATCCTAGCAATGGTGCCTCTTCATCCAATAACCCGGCTGCTCCATCACACACTCATTCAAACAGTGAAATTTGGATAGGAGACTCTGGAGCAACTCACCATATGACTTCAGAACTGAGAAATCTCAACATTGCTCAAACATATTCTTCTGACAACAAGATTACCATTGGTAATGGTACAGGTTTGAATGTGGCACACACTGGCTCTAGTTGCATTAAACCTGCTGATCATGTCTTACAATTGAAACAAGTTCTGCATGTTCCAGACTTAGCTATGAATTTGTTGTCTTTCACAAAACTATGCAGAGACAATGGTTGTTTTATAACTCTTGATGAAGCTAATATTGCTGTGCAGGACAAGGCATCCAAAACAGTTCTCTATCAAGGAAAGAGTAGTGAGGAAGGTTTATTTCTCTTCAAGTCTCCACCAGCATCATCTATATCCCAGCCATCTTCATCTGCCTTTGTCAGCTCATCATCATCATTTCCAGTATGGCATCAAAGATTAGGTCATCCTTCTCAACCTGTCATGTCTAAAATGTTGTCTAGTTCACAAATAAAAGAACCTAGTTCAGCCTCTAGGTCTTTGTGGTCTCACTGTTTAGAAGGCAAGATGCATAGACTTCCTTTTAGTGATTCTGTAACAATCACATATGTGCCCTTTACCAAGGTGCATTCTGATGTATGGGGACCAGCTCCATGCTTATCCATTGAGGGATATAGATACTATGTTACTTTCATAGATGATTGTACCAAGTTTGTGTGGATTTTTCCACTTACTAATAAATCTGATGTTCTTGCCAAATTTGTGCATTTTTGTGCCTTTGTGGAAACCCAGTTCAGTTTTACAATTAAGCAATTTCAAACAGATGGTGGTGGTGAATTCAATAGTAAAGCTTTCCATAATTTTCTCTCATCCAAAGGCATTTTACATCAAATCACTTGTCCTCATACTCCTCAACAAAATGGGGTTGCTGAGAGAAAAAATAGACATATAGTAGAAACTGCAATATCATTGTTATCTACAGCTGGTGTCCCTAAACAGTTTTGGTTTCATAGTGTTGCTCACTCTTGCTATCTTATAAACAGAATGCCTAGCAAATCCTTAAACATGTCATCACCATATGAGCTTCTATTTCATAACCCTCCAGATATCTCTCAGCTGAAAATCTTTGGTTCCTCTTGCTATCCCTATCTCAGACCTTATGCTCATGACAAGTTAGATCCTAGAACCACACAGTGTGTTTTCTTGGGGTATGCTCTAGGATACAAAGGAGTCTTCTGCTATAGTATTTCTAGAAATAAACTTTGGATGTCTAGGCATGTCATTCATGATGAGAATGTTTTTCCCTTTCTTTCTTCATCTCCACCTGAGACATCTCCCATTGATCCTGTTACTTTCTTTCCATCTTCTTCCTCACTCACTACTCTTCATCCCTGGGTGCCTGTCCCTTCTACTTCAGCATTCCAAACTGAAGATTGAGATACTACTTCTAGTATCCATATACCTCCTTCAGCAGCGGCATTCCCATCTTCAGAAAATATAGGGGTTCGTGCATCTAATAATGCCACTCATGACACTGAAGATGTAGCAAGAATTCATGAAGTTGAAGAAAATAATTCTGGTAATGACTCTGCAGGTTTTGATAATTCTAGTCATTCAGATGCTGATATCTCTGAGAGTACAAGTGAAAATTTTATGATGTTGATATTGTGAATCACATGGTTGAGCATGCTGAGATACCTAGTCCTGATATTGCTGCAGAAGTTTCCCATCATACAATGAACAATATTGAGTCTACAGATATTGTGACAGGTGATATTTCTGCACTTAATGATGATGAAGTGAATGCTTTGCAGTTTGGTGGAAATCTAGATCATAGTCTTCCTCAAGAACTTAATTTCATAGTTCACCAAAATTATAATGACCACTCCATGATGACTAGAGCCAAGAATGGCATTGTCAAGCAGAAAGGTTTTGAGGACTTTTACTGTTATTATGCAGTTGCTCAACAACAACTATATACTGAGCTTCCATTCTTTAGTGGATTTCTGCTGTCTCTGATATAAGTGAAATTGTTGAACCAAAATCATTTAGAGCAGCTTCTGGTACAAGTGAGTGGGATCAAGCAATGTTGGAAGAGATTGAGGCTTTACAGAGGCAAGGTACATGGACTCTTGTTCCCCGTCCCCAAAATAGAAATATTGTAGGAAGAAAATGGATATACAAAATCAAGAAAAATCCTGATGGCAGTATTTCTAGATATAAAGCAAGGTTAGTAGCTCAAGGATTTAGTCAAGCTAAGGGGCTAGATTATGAGGAAACTTTTAGTCATGTGGTTAGACATAGTACTGTGAGAGTTTTACTTGCACTTGCTGCTATGAATGGTTGGGAATTGAGGCAGTTAGATGTCAAGAATGCTTTTCTGCATGGGGAACTAAAAGAATAAGTCTATATGTCTCAGCCGCAAGGTTTTGTTGATCCTCAATATCCACATCATGTCTGCTTACTATGAAAATCTCTTTATGGTTTAAAACAAGCTCCAAGGGCTTGGAATGAGAAATTTACAAGTTTTCTACCAAGCTTAGGTTTTCAGTTTTCTCACTCTGATCCAAGCTTGTTTGTTAGACATTCCTCTGCAGGACTAATTGCATTACTATTATATGTTGATGATATAGTCATTACTGGTTCAGATACTGATGGTATTCATGAAGTCATCTCTGAGTTAAGTATGGTGTTTGACATGAAGGATCTTGGTTCATTGTCATATTTTCTTGGTTTAGAAGTCACCAAAGTTCAGCAAGGCATCTTACTTAGTCAATCTAAGTATGCTAGAGACTTACTTGCCAAAGCAGGAATGAAGTCTGTTAGGTCTTGCAACTCACCTTGTCTTCCTCACTCTCAGATGACAACAACTCAAGGTACTCTTCTTAAGGACCCCACTATGTACAGGAGTATAGTAGGAGCTTTACAATACTTAACCTTCACTCGTCCAGACATAGCATATGCAGTTAATACTGTATGTCCGTTCATGACAAGCCCTACAGATATACAT
Source organism: Rosa lucieae (assembly GCA_024704745.1). Classification (NCBI taxonomy): domain Eukaryota; kingdom Viridiplantae; phylum Streptophyta; class Magnoliopsida; order Rosales; family Rosaceae; genus Rosa; species Rosa lucieae. Next base: position 10,339,255 of record CM045493.1, read on the forward strand.
TACTTGAAGGGAACACTCGATAAGGGTATCTTTTATAGCTCTTGTGGTGCTTTGCATGATGTTGTGCATATTAAGGCATTTTGTGATGCTGATTGGGCTGGGGAAGTGATACAGAAACGATCTACTACTGGTTTTGTTGTCTATCTTGGTCTATGTCCTGTGTCCTGGCAGTCTAAGAAACAAGGTAGTGTCTCCAGAAGTTCTACTGAGTCAGAGTATAGGAGTCTGGCCAATACTGCAGCTGAAATTAGTTGGCTTCGTCATCTTCTGTGTGACTTGAAGATTAAAGTTCCTTGTGCTCCTTTGCTTAAGTGTGACAACTTGTCTGCTCTCGCTTTGGCCTCAAATCCAGTGTTTCATTCTAAGATCAAGCATTTAGACAACGATTTTCATTTTGTCAGGGAACGAGTTCAGCACAATGATCTTCGTCTTGAGTATGTGTCTACTACAGAGCAAACTGCAGATATACTAACAAAGGAGTTAGCATCACCTATCTTTCGAACTCACTGTGTCAATCTCAGACTAGTCACCCTAGCTGAGCTTGAGGGAGGGTGTTGACCATGATGTAAAAGTCGTGTTGACCTTGCTGTTAGTCACTGTAACAGATTCCAGAAGCTTCCAATGAGTGTGTGACACGTAGTTCCATCCAGCTATTTCCAGCTATCAAGTTTGTTAGCTAATTAGTTTTCTTGTGATGTGTATATAGGTGGACTGTTTCTTTTAGTCGAAAATGAAAAACCAGGTTAACAGATATACAGCTCCTAATCTTTTCTTGATTCTTCTCTCTCAATTTCTGTGTGATCTTTGTAAACCCTAGCTCATCTAAGCTCATCTAGCTCATCTCAGCTCATCTCAGGTGCCATGACTATCATGACATTCGAATCAAACGTACACCTGTGCAATTCAAACCGAAAGACTTGAAATATGTACGGTCGTTCCGAAAGACTTGAAATATATATGGTCGTTCGATCGATCTCACTCCGAAGTATATATAATCACGATCAATTGGCAAGATAAAGGAAAATATTGCACTTAATAACCGATCTCTAATGCAATATCAAATTTATTCTAATTTAGGTCAAACTCCACATTCAATTCTCAGAGATAATCGACAATTAAAATACCTTGCATTCTCAAATACAATTCAATTTAGAAGAAAATAAGAAACTGATCTGGAAAGGGAATGCCTCATTCATTAATTTTTTTTTTTTTTTTTCGGGAAGCTCATTCATTAATACCTTTAAGGCGTTGAAAACGTGAAATAATGATAGCAACCATATAAGATAGGGGTAATGAGAAGGCTCATGCGCCATTAAGTCAACTTTGTAATAAGTATACAAATCATAATAAAATTCATGACCCCAGCAAGAGAAAAGCTTGGTCCAAAGAATAAGAAAATAAAGAAGAAGAAGACAATTAACTTTTGGAGATAACTTATGATCAGGAAGAAGAAGCAATTTCTGTTTTTTTTTTCTTTCACTTAATTGGAAACCAAAAAAAAAAAAGTACCATAGAGCCAAGTATCATTTGATCCAATAGCATAGTTTCTCATTCATAAGTGAGAGGTTGTGAGTTCGACTTATGAAAGACTAATTATAGTATTTGAGTTTGTTTATGTAATAATAATATATATAAAAAGTACCATAGAAAAATGACACAGGGCTGGATCTTGAAAGTTGAAACCGAACCAGTTTTTGAAGTCCATCATAAGCCCATGACACACTGGACCGTTCACACTGCAGGACAGTTATAATCCCACATTCCCACATGGAGTTGTGATTAGGATATAAGTGAAAAGCCCAAATTTACCCGTTTATGGAACATGGCTGAAAAAATGCAAAATATGTGGAGTTTTTTTTTTTTTTTTTGGCAAAAAAATATGTGGAGTTTGTAATTAACAACTGAATAAGAAGCAGTTATACGGCCTAAAAGAAAAATAAAGAGAGGAGTAGTGATTAGTTTTTGAATTCCTTAGACCTAAGATATAAACATTTCAGATCTTTTCAATGCTTACCAACGTAAATTTCAAGGTCTCATTTTGATATTGGGGCAAACTAACGTTATCGGTCTGATCGAGGAGCGGCTTGGGTCAAAACACCACCTAAAAGAATTTGAATCTTGCTCTTATTACTATTTACTCAGAGATTATTCAGAACACCAACGTGCACTTTTGTTTTTTAAAATTAAGGTTGATAATAATTATCAAGGGTTGAGATTATTTTATAAGTGTTGGGTTACTTGCACCGTCGGTGCATAGAATAATTTCTATTATTTACTACCTAGCTAATTGCAAAACATTGATACCAGTAGATATATATCGACAACTATACTGCAACGAACAGGCACATTGTTTGGAGTTGGCTCTTCATAGTACTCACAAGCCCCATTTGGTTGACCGAAATGTTACAGTGGGAAAAAGAATTGTATTAATTTTCCTTTCAAGGATGGAATGAAATTATTATTTTTTAATCGGGAAGTTAGGTTAGTAACGCACACACCCATGCAGTGGTATCCCAGTACTTGCACCGTCATTGCAGCGAAAGCCAGACTAATCCACTGCACCGCAGATGCACGAACCCAAAGGGTCTCTCAAATCTGCTGGCCACGGGATGGAAATTTAGCATTTTCATTTGTGGTGTTTGAAAGAATTCAAGACTTGAGATTAGATAATGGTTTGAGACTTTGAGAAAATAATTTGTTAATGATTTTCCAATAATGCCCAATCAAATTAAATATGGAAGATTTTAAAAAAATATGAATCTAAGAGACAAGCTTTGGAACAAAGGATAGAGTTCAAAGATGAATTCCATCAAGAAATTTTTGTATTGAATTTTAAATATGTAGAGGTATATTATAGCAAGAGTCATGAGAAAAATGAATGAGTGGAGAAATCTTAACCAGATTTTATGAGAGGCTAAATAAGTAAATTTTCAATTCTATTGAGTGAAAGAATTAAAATACAATATGCCAGATGGTATTTCTATTCCGCATCTTTTATGGAATTGAACTCTTGTCAACTCATTTATTTTACTTTTCTTTCCAGACTTATCACTTAAACAAACACGACAATTTAATGGAAAGGAAAACTATTTCACATTCTAGATTTGATTTCCGAGCTAACAAACAGGCAATCCTGATCAAATCTTGGGTTGAAAAGCTGTAAGCTGGCTAGTTATTGACATCTAGCTCATAAGGGGGTTCGTTAATTATATTGATTAGTTCAACAAAGTTACCGCCGGTTTAATCCCAATTGATTACGGGGGAAAGGCAAGACTTTAATTAGGAGTTTCGTGGACCGGGGAAGCATTTTGAGGAAGGCCTACAGCAAATGAGATTGTGCGGTCTTCAACTACGTACATTATCCTCATGTGACATCTAGACAAATAGTATTTACTGTGTCACAGTGCTACATCTATGAAACAAAATATGTTTCGTAGCTTCAAGGTTTGTAACCCTGGTGATTACCGAAAAATATTCTTTCATTATCGATATAATTATATTAGTATCTTTTAAATTTGAGTCCTGATATAGTTGTTATGGGCGTATTAGTGTCGTTGATTATGCACTAGCTAATAAGACATGGTATATGAACAAACTTGCCTTTTTTTTTTTCATATGATCGATCAAAATTAATGATCGAGCTCCCATTATATCGCGTCTTTTGTTCTTTTTCTGAATCCGAGTCTCAAGATTCATTACGAACGGGCAAGATTCATGATGATCGTGAAGGGTATGGGCTGAAGAAGAAAAACAGTCGTGATGGCCATATGTAATGCAGACTTCAATCTAGTAAGCAAAGGAACTCGAGCTTGGAATAGGATTGATCCTAGATTGCCAGGACAGCCATTACAAATTAGAAGCATTTCTTCACTTGCATTTGCACACAGAGCTAACTCCAATATGTTGTTTAGTTTGCACGAACCCTTTTCCTCTATCGAGTCCGGTAGTATGAGATTTGTAACTAAGCACTGCATTAAAGTAGCCGGTTATATGAGGTTTGAAGTACCCTTACTCTATCTTGGTGTTGTTTCAATTTACACACAAACCTTTTCCTTTCTTGACCATGAAAGAGATGCTGTTAGCATTCTCTCTTTCAGTTTCCAGTTGCACCCTAGCAGCAGCGAAGCCGGCCGGATTCATTCCTGTTAGTCAGTGTTGGCTGATTGAACTGGTCGATCAATGCACGGGTTCTCGCCCACCAATAATAACCGGAATGGATGGGAATTGTTATATTCTGTCACAGAGGGAGCATCGACCTGTTGATGAAGAAAGCTTCTAAAGGGAGAAGATAATATTAATATGAAAAGCAAGAACTAGCTAGCACCAAGAAAGCATATATAAGACTTCTTTTTTGTTCAGAATAAAAGCTTGGAATTGTTGTTCTTGTTCTTAATTTGTACAAGTGTTTTGTCATTGGACGGTATGATTTAATTGTTTAGTTTGATTCTTGGTGTCCTGCAATTGCTTATCAAGAACTAGTAATAGTAGTACTATAGCTTATACATTGATCCTCTGTGAAACCAAAGGAATTTGTTTGGGGTTTGTAATTGATCAAGCTACTGTTCGAGTGTATGATATGTATATATACTCTATCCCATCATTTCTGTACATTTTTGGATTTATTGAATGGGATCAAACAATACAGAAGGATGAAAACGTACAGACATCCATTACAGCAGCCTAGGCGACTATATATATCAACCTGTACATACACCATTAACCAACTAGAGAAATTAAGTTGCCAAGTGCAGATAGAGCTCGATCTTAATGCTTAACCCAAGGCATACTAGCTCACGCGCAACCTTATTGCAATCTCTAGATGCAAAAGAGCAAGTCGGTTGTGAGAACGTAGTTCTACTCACCATTCGAGCACAACACCCTGCCTAACCTAGCTTGTCGCAGTCTTTTATTATATTTGGACTATTAAGTTGGCATTCCACATTCTGGTTGAACTGTGAGATAAGAAAAAGGTGGCCTTGAACGCTTAAAGCGACATTGTCACCCTTTTATTTGGCACAGCAACAAGACGACTTGCTCTTGGTGTGGTGAGTCCAAACACATCAGTCATGTCAATTCCAGATCCAGCATTATCCAACTCCCATGTAAAGCAGTGAAGCAAATGCCCCACCGCCAACTCCAGCATGTGCCGCCCAAGTTGCATACCCGGGCACGACCTCCGACCCGACCCGAACGGAATATAATCAAAGTTTCCACTTCCCTTGAAGTCAGGCATACCTTCTTTGAGAAACCTTGAGGGCATGAACGTCTCAGGCTCATCCCAGAAATCTTTATCCCTTCCAATAGCCCACACGTTGATCATCACGTGTGACTTCTTCGGAATGTGGTAGCCGGAAACCTCCGTGTCTTCAGCCGTCTCGTGGAGGAGTAGAGGGACCGGCGGGTGAAGTCGAAGTGTTTCTTTTAGCGCACATTTTAGGTAAGTGAGGTTCTCAACGTCGCTTTCTTGCAGTCGACGGTCAAAGCCCACCACGTCTACAAGTTCCTGTTGGACCTTCTTCAACTCTTCTGGGTTTCTCATTAGTTCCGTTATAGCCCATTCTATGGTGGACGCTACTGTCTCTGTCCCGCCAAACATAACATCCTGCAGTAAGCAAAAATGGGGCGAAACAGCTAGGATTGTGAATTTCGCTCCCCTTAAATCATGTTTAGTTGTAAATTTACTATAAAATTTTGTTATTTTGACATAACTGACGTTATTTTCATCGGGTGGTTTCATATATGTCTCATCAATTAACATCACACTACGTTATGATCAAGAATCTAAGTAAACAGTACGTACGTGATGCAAGATGTGAATTTATGAAATTGCTAAACTTCTAAACTATGTAAGACAGAAAAAGTTCATAGTTGGGTATGTAATGAAAAATAATGCGCCATGCATATAGTTAAATTGCACTTAATAAGTAGTTAATTCATTACCAGAATAATGGCTTTGATGTTATCTCTAGTAAGTAAGATGGCGGATTCCTTCCCCGTTGCTTGGTCTCTGTTGAAGGCTAGTAAATCATCAACAATATCAGTTTCATCACCTTCACCTTTACTGTTTTGGATGTGGTCATCTATGATCTTATCAATGAACTTGTCGAGTGACTTGCGAGACTTAACGAGTCTGGGTTTAATACCTTGTGGGTCAAGCCACCCAAGCCAAGGAAAGAAATCGGCTATATTAAAAGCTCCAAACAGCTCGGAAACCTCTCGCATTATTGCAATGAACTCATCCTGCCCTTCCTTCGAGCTCGACCCAAACGCGGCCCTGTATATTATACTTTTGGTCATCGAAAACACCACCTCTCCGATGTTCACAGCGGTGCCGGCTCTTGCAGACACGACTCGCACAGCCGAGTCAACTTCGTCCCTGACGGACTCCCACGACTCGGCACGTTTCCGGCTGAAGAGCTTCACGATAGACAGCTTTCTCATCTGGCGCCAAAACGGCCCGTAATGAGCGAAGGCCAAGTCCGCTCGGTCGTAGGTGAGGTAGCGAATGGCTACTGTGGCTGGGCGGTTGGAGAAAGTGATGTCTTGGACTTGGAGGACTTGGCGGGCCACGTCAGCGCTCGAGACGACTACCATGTGTAAGAAACCCATGCGGAGATGGAGGATGCCGCCGTATAGGTTGGCGAGTTTGGCGAGGCCTCTGTGGGTTAGCTGGTCCATGATTCGCATATTGCCGATTATGGGCAAGCCTTTAGGCCCCGGTGGGTATGATAACTTTTGCTGAGGCAATAACGCGGAGAGTACTAAACCCAGTAAAATTGTCAGAGGGATAATGATGAGGAATAGGATGAAGGGGGCTTGCATGAGAGAATCCATGGCTTCTAATGTCCGAGTCGTAAGGAATAGCTAGGGTCAAGGACGCTAATATATAGACACACAAGTGCGCGCACAGGGGTGTCGGGGGTCACACACGCATGCTAGTAGGTTGGCGAAGTCTATCAAGGAAAGATATTATAATTGTTTATGAACCCCAGAAATGTTATCTCAAAATATCAAATGGTGGCCAGAATTAAAAAATAAATGTCACTATAGAATCCGGGGAAGCCACCCATGTGCAGAGAGGCCCCGTAGTCATTAGAGGTGATGCAAAGGAACTCTCTCCATTCTCATAATATGTTTCCACATGAAAACCATTGGCTCTTATATAATAAAGTTCGAACTAAGGTATGTCCAAGACATTAAGTAAAAGAATTGACACTTTATTAATAACTAGCCAATGATTACATCAAAGTTTCCAAAATCTAATCCAAAATAAAATCAAAGTAAGACACATTGTAGTCACTCTATCCGTTTGGTAACTCCAATCAAATATGACCAGAAAAGTAGAGAGAGATGTTGGTGGAACAAGGCTCTCTTAAGTACCAATAATCTCAATGACTTTCCTAGACATCACATTTTATTGGGTTCGCCACATAAGAAAGAGTTAATACAATTGTCATTTATTGACTAAGGCAAATTGTCATTACAAAAGTTCTTGGAAAAATAAAAGACTATTCGAAATAAAAATCTGCCGCATTTTTGTCTTCATCGCCAGATTTAAAGTCTTTTTGAACTCGATGTCTTGATCATTGTGAGGCAGCTACCTTCTTAGGTACATTGCAAACTCAGGCCCATTGATCAAACGTTCCATATCAGAAATAAATACCATGAAGAGGATTCTCCCTTGATTGAGGCGCATTGGCGCAATGTGCATGGTCCCTAGGACCTGAGGCGTTGGAAGATTATGACCATGACCAACGTTGGCTCTATGGTTTCCAACCCTTAGTCCCTCAAAATCACGGCTCTTACTGTGGCGTGATTGTCGCCTTTGGCGACTACCTTCATGAGCATTTCAATCATATGGATCATGATGTCTATGGCGACTTTCTGTAGCCATGGGATGATGCTCTGGATAGCTATCTTGAAGCCTATCAATTTCTCTTCTCACAAGCTCGTTGTATTGCCTTTCAGCAATTTCCATAGCTTCAATAAGCTTTTGAAAGCTTGTGATCCGTCTTGCATTTATATGAGTCCGAAATAAATCACAGGATCTCATAGCATAGACAAGGAAGGTATTGAGGGTTTTCTCAATCAATTGTTCTTCTGTGATCGTCTTACCACAGAAGCGCATCATTCCTGTAATGCAGAGAGCTTCCGAATAAAATCGTATGACTGTATCAAAGTCAGAGAAGCGAAGATCATTCCATTCTACTTCTAAATTCGGAAGGATGGAGTCATGAACATTGCCATGACATTCATGAAGCGCTTGCCAAAGCTTTATGGTGCTATCCTCATTCATGAACTCAAACTGGAGGTCTCTATCCATATAACGCATCATTAGGGCAAGTGCCCTGGAATTGTCAATCTCAGTTTGAGGGTCTGGAGTAGTTCCTTCAGAACAAAGCTCTTGGATTGTGTGCAATAGATCACGGGAAATAAGATGGAGCTCAACGTCCAGAGTCCACAATATGTATCTTTTGCCTGCATAATTCAATGGAACAAAATTGAGTATGTTCGAGTTTGACATCCTGAAAAAGGGTGAAACAAGAACGAATTAGTTTCGGAGCTAAACTTCCACGAAAACTAATAATAATAAGATTTCCGAGCTATGCTACTAAGAAATCAATTTCCAAGAATAATTGGATTAGACCAAACAATGATGTTTTAATATGGTCACAATTTGATGCTTACGGACGCTCTTAGTCCGAGCATTATGAACACTCTTAGTTCATACGAACGCTCTTAGTTCGTTTATTATGAACACTCTTAGTTCATTGGTTACGAACGCTCTTAGTTCGCTAAGCGTGAATCCCCACAATTCCGCTTATTAAATAATCGAAATCATTTGGCAACATATATTCCAATATTTACAGAAAATAAAAGGAATTTAAATACAAGAAAGCAGGAACTTTAATTGTAAAAACTTACTTGATAATTTAAAGCTTTGCTTCACGATTCTTTATACACGCGCGTGTTGATGCAGGCGTGTAGCTAAAATAGGATTGCTGGAATCTGGTCAGAAATTGGCAGTTGGTGGGCTGCCCTTCTCCCTTCCCTTTTTTTCTTCATCCTTTTTTTTTTTTTTTCTCGAGCCCAGCCCTTCTCCTTCTTTTTTATCTCTTCCTCCTTTTTTTTTTTTCGGGCCCAGCCGGGTCCCCTTTTCTTTTCTTCCTTTTTTTTTCTTTCTTTTTTCTTCCTTTTCCTTCGGTCTTCTTCTTCTTCTTCTCTCTGTTTTCTAAGTTTTTTTCTTTCGCTGCGGGGGGCTGCTGGGCTATGCGGAGGAGGGCTGCTGCAGTGAGCTTGCGAGGCAGGGATGGACGCAGGCAGGCGTGCAGGGGCTAGAGGCTGCAGCTAGGCTGCTGGGGTGAGGCTGGTGTGCGGAGCTGCAGGGTGAGTAGCACTGGGCTGTGCAGGGAGGCCGGAGGTTGTGCGACAGATGGCTTGGGGCTGCGGGCTGGTGTGCAGCGCGGGCTGCAGGGAAGGTGGCTGGAGGCTGGAGCGGTGTGCAGTGGATGCGGCAGTTTTCTTGGTGAGGCTTCTTAGGGTTTTTTTTTTTGGCTAGGTTAGAACTCGTGCTGATAACGTGTTGTAGGAGAATTGTAATCGTGTTTATTATTGATAATAGGAGCCCTTTATATAGGGAGTTACAAAGTACACAATAGGTAATAGAATCCATATACAATTGAATACCAAGAACACTTTCCTATTACAACTCTAAACCCTAGTTTGTAGAGGCACACATTATGTCGACATCATTCAACAAAATGGTGGCCAGAATTAATAAATAAATGTCACTATAGAATCCGGGGAAGCCACACATGTGCAGAGAGGCCCCGGGGTTTTTTTTTTTTTTTTGAATAAGTTAGGGAGTTTTCCTTTCTTCTTCCCTAACATTGTTTAGGTTTTTGATTCTTGTGTTATTACTATGATAATTTCATTTAGGTTGCTCTAGGATAACTTTGCTGTGGCCATCCTATTTTCAAAAACAAAATAATTAAGGAAAGACATTTATTTGCGATGAAAGTTCAGAAAATTAAAAAATATTGTGCTAATACTATCAGTTAGGTGTGAGAATTACATCCCTAGCTAACCAGAATAAGTACTATTAGTTATATCTAATGGTGGAAACAGACATATAAATCGTGAAATCCATGGTGATCGAAGTAGGTAAATGGCTTAATCGTTAATACTGCCATTCATTTATGTCCAATTTACTTCCTGCCAATTTAGTTGTGGAACATGTAAAAACACGATTTACCATACCACAATAAAATTACTGTAACAACGCAATACCATTTAACACTGATTATAGAAGATTTAGAAATTTGTAAATCTCAGTTGCTACATGCAAATAATAATAGAACAATTCTTACGTTAACCCCTAGGGTGAATGAGATATAGGGTTAACCCCTATATCTTAAATTATATTTTAAAGATTATTCCTGTAAAAAATCAATCGAATCGAAAATCGTTTAATTATCTAATTAAATCAAACAAATGGATGGTTCTAACAACACTTACTACTACTATTATGAACCGTACATGTATTTCATAGAAATGAATAACTAAAAGGTCTTCAATTTGATTGATTTTTTATAGAGCTAATCTTTATACTACGTTATACAACATGAATGGTTAGATTAGAAAATTATAAAGTTATTATGCGTTAATTGCAAGAGATGGTGAATTTATTCATCCACTCTAGGGGTGAACCTAAGAATTGTTTATAATATTATACAACTTAAAATGGAGGAAACTAGAAACTGACATTATAATCGTAAAATTCATGGTGAAATAGTACCTGCCATTCATTTACGTACGTCCAATTCACTCGCAACCTATTAGTAGTGGCCGGAACAGGTAAAAAACGCAATTTTCCATAAAATTGATCGATATATATTCTTTGCATTTCTCATTCCTTTCCTCAAATTTTAACTGCTAGCAGCAGCTGCAAAGTCCATTTCGTTCCTGCTAGTCATTCTTGGCCAAATGACAGGTTGTTATGTAAATAAATAAATCAATAAATATTAGCTACCTGTTCAGTAGTAAAAGTCTTTGGCGGTTTTGTATATATGAAATCTTGAGCCATCATCTTTTACAGTGACCCTTAAAATTTAATGTAGCTAAAAACAATTAAACAAGCTATGTACGTACAATTGTTAGCCTGCTCTAATAACATTAATAGCTGTGACTAGAATTACATGCAGAGAGTTTATATTTTTAATATGAACCCTTTGTTATTTCTGGGTCAAAATATTGGTAACATTGGCGCAAAGTATCCACAGTTTAGTGCAAAACTTGATTGCATGATACATGTTAATAGAAAGAATTGATACCCTCCAAGGAAATCTAGACAAACAAAATTGTGTCACAATGATATATATCAAAGTAAAACATGAATCACTCTGTCTCCCATTCATCATGTATATGCTAACGGAGACAGAGTATATGATATGAACAAACTTCCAGAAGACCAGAAGCAAAGATATTGTTTGAACCAAAAATGAGCATTTTGGCCTGACAATGCGAGCCTTGGAGAAATTGAGCCAATGTCAGTGGCTCAAGCTATATATTGTCGACAACTTCGAAATATATGATTTAGAGGCTAAATAAAGCCTACCTGCAGAATTATGGAAAATTATGCGAGCTGTAAGAAAAGGAAATTATGGAAGCATGGAAAAGAAAAGTCAACTTTAGCACATTTTCCTACTTCGGCTAGGAGAAACCGAGCTAAACAAGGAAGGAGGGGCAGCAGACTAACCAAACGAAATCCAAATGAGCTAAAACTTTTCAAATTCATTCTAGACATCCTAAGAATCATTATTTATGAATAGTTCAAGAGCTAGTTTGGAGTAGAAAATCTTCAAACAATCAGTCCAATTTTCTGAAAGACAAAAATGGAAAACCGGACCTGTAAGGAGTCCAGCAGAGTTTCCGGCCCAACCACATGGAAGTAAGCTCTGAAATTTTACCAGAATGATCTACACTCATGGTGGATCATTTGATATGAAGAAGTCAAAGACCCATTCTGAATTCTTGGTGGAGAAATAATTGAAGGAATAAAGGAGCAGAAAGTGACTCAAAACCACTCCAAAACTCATCATTTTCAATTCCATTAGTGCTTAAGTGCCTAACCCACCATAATTCCATCTAGTGCTTCATGATTCCATTAGTGCTTAAGTGGAAAACCATAATTCCATCTAGTGCTTAATGATTCCATTAGTGCTTAATAGGAAAACCTATCATGATTCCATTAGTGCTTAAGTGAAAAACCCATCATGATTTGTTTAAGGCCAACCACTATGGCTTGGTGGCTTATATATGGTGGCTACAACAAGTAACAACACACAATTCATCAACTAATCTCTACGATTATCCAAGCCTCTCCAGAGCAACCCCTCTCTTTCTCTTACCGGTGATCACACTCCAGTCTTAGTCTTCTAAGGAGCCGACTGTCATTGTCACCAAACCATCTGTCAAAGTGCTTCGGTCGTAGTCTCCTCGGGAGCCGACTGTAGTACTGTGACCACAACGGTTACCGAACCAGCTAAGCAAGGGTGACGCCCTCGCAAACCAGCTAAGCTAAAGTCACGCTTTAGCAAGTTCTCCCCACTTTCTAGTGATTTTCGCTCTGCTCGATCTACGACATCGAGTATCGATTGTTGAATATTGAAGAAACAAAGTAAAGTCCTCCACAACGAGGCACAAAAGAATTCCGCGATGAGGTTGGTGCTCTCCTCGTCCACAATCGCTTGAAAGAAGTCAGGTCAAGGGACACCCCTGACGACAGCACCCAAACGGTGCTAGCACGCTCGCACAAGAAAAGAGACTGTTAACCAGCTCAAGAAAAAATGGAGCCAAACAAATATATATATATATATATAGGTCCGATCACAGACCGACTGTAGTACCGCGACCACAATGGTTACGGAACCAGCTAAGCAAGGGTAATGCCCTCACAAACCAGCTAAGCCAAACACACACACACATATATATATATATATATGCGCGCCCGCGCGCGCGTAACCAAACAAACAAACAAAGCTGTTTTGAGGTTTTGTAATTAATTAATCTAATGTGGGAGTGACTGAGTAAGCAATATCTGTACTCTACGTACCCCGTCCTTTCGGTTGGCGGTCGCTTTTGGATTCTAGGGTTTATAAGCTTAATCAATTATTGGGATTACTGTTCTGGTTCTTAAATTCTTCTAGTTGCCTGGTTAGTCGGACAATTTAATGTACTTTATAGTTTCCTTCTTGTTGAGCCTTGATGCCTTCAATTTGCTTATCAAGAACTAGTGAAGGTGTATAGCTACTAATAAAAGTCTTTGGCCGTTTTATGTATATGAAATCTTGTGCTTAATTTTTGATATGATGCAATTTCGAAAATTCTATGCACTTTTTTGTTGTAAGGTTAATTTTAATGGAGAGGATGATCGATCTCTACCTTCTTTTTTTGCAAGTTTTTCTTCATTTCTCTTCAACAATTCACGAATTGTTAGAGACATTATCCTCAGAGGAACTCTAGACAAAATTGTGCCGCGCCATTTATCAAAATAAAACAAAATCTCTTAGTAACTCCAATTGATCATGCATGTATATGTTAACAGAGACATAGTATATGAACAAACTCCAGAAGCAAAGTCGATCTTTTGGTTATCAGCGTCCAAATATTAAAGAGGCATATACATTGATCTCTTTAATTGTGGAACCAAACAAATAAGCAAAGCTGTTTTGGGGTTTCTACCCTGTCCTTTCTGGCCCTGTTTGGATCGTAGGTTTATGAGACATTTCTTTTCATTTTCATGTGGGAGCTAGGAAACATCCCAGAAATTTCCCCGGATTCAGCATCTTTAATTTGTACTTTCCTATGTTCAATAGTGTACCCGTTTGCTACAAGGTTGAGTCAAGTTTAAACCTAAAAGGACTAGGTTTGAATTTACATGTGCCCCATATATCTTACACTCGCCCTGCATAAAGCTAGCCATAAGCTTGAGGCCAAGCATCAAATTCAAGCAGATATGTGTAAATGCATCTAAACTGCTAGTACCAATCAGGGCTTGTCCCATGCATTTTATATTTTCTTTTGGGACAGCCAAGATCATAGTAATTCGATTTGTATGGACTCAGATTTGTTGGGTGGATCCTCTCATACTTCGATCAATCATAGCCATGTATTACAAATCCAACCCCATTTTGTGTTATTTATTTGTAACACAGTTACAATGAAATGTCGGGCACATCCGAACACACCAGATGATAGCAGAGAATTCGGCCCTAATTACTATAGCGAAATGTTTAAGTATCAATATTTACGCTAATTAACACATAGGCGATGTGGCATTCAAGGGTATCATACCCTTCCCAATAAATCAACGTGGGCTGTAGCCATGATGATGACTAGGTAATCTAGGTTTCATTTGTCGGAATCCCTGATATTTCAGAGTATCTGCTAGGAAAGTTCCTCACTGATCAGGAAGTTACTCCCGCAAGTGCAAAAATAACGTGCAAAACTTAGTGACCTAAGGCAATACTCCAAAGTGTTGCTTATTTAAGGAACGTTTCCCTTATGCTTGTGAAGCAGGCAAACCAGATACCAAAGAGCGAGAGATTCTTAGTTCAAGTATTCGAGAGCCATAACTAGCTGGGAAGAATGACGCAGATTGAGATCGAGGAAGTTAACAGCTGTGAGTCACTGCCTTTGCTGTCACTCAATCATGTGTCTTTGTTATGCAGATCAGTGTGGGACTCTACGAGGTTCTATGAAGAAGTGTTGGGCTTTGTTCTCATCAAACGCCCCTCTTCTTTCAACTTCAATGGAGCTTGGTAAGCTTTTCTCACTCTATGTACTTGTTCGAAGTTTTTTCGAATCAATGCTAATACTGACGAACTACTTTGTTCTGTGTAGGTTGTATAACTATGGGATTGGGATACACTTGATCGAAAGTCCAGCTATGGAGGACTTTGAACTCCGACCAATCAATCCCAAGGACAACCACATCTCATTCCAAGTAAGAGTTGTATTAGTTTTCTGCAGTACTAGTTAAACATATAGCAATCATGTTTTGGTACTGACACAAATGTTGTGAATGATTTTGAACATGCAGTGCACTGATGTTGGACTTGTTAAGAGGAAGCTGCAAGAGATGGGGATGAGGTATGTTACTGCAGTGGTAGAGGACGATGGGATCAAGGTCGACCAGGTGTTCTTCCATGACCCAGATGGGTACATGATCGAGCTCTGCAACTGTGAGAACATCCCCATCATTCCTGTCTCTTCTTGTGCCTTCAAGCCCAGAGGTAGCAGCTTCAGTAAGGCACCAACTTCGTGCGGTTTCATGGAGACACTGATGATGGAAAGCTTGAGCCTGGACATGATGAACTTCTCATTCTAAGTTTCGGCAAGCGTGAGAAGTCTCACTGCTTTTTGGCTGCTGTAAGAAAAAATGTTGCAAATGTATTATTATAAGGTCTATATAGTAGTATGGTATTGTGTCTTGGTTTGAAGGTGTTTGTATTGGTTTTCTGCTTGTAATAAATTGTGAAAAAAGATCGAGTCGTACTGTATGTACCTGTATGCTTAATCTATTGAAGCCAATGTATGCTCTGTGACTATTGCCATATTATTGAGAAGGAATTCTTGATACATATCTCACTTATTTCTATGTATTTCTTAACACTTCTGGCATGAGCTTTAATCACTCGGCATGCCAGATAAAAAGAGATCAAACAAACTGTACATATAAAGGCTGGATGGGATGAAATGAAAATTTGAAGATTCTGATCTTTAAGCTTGACTGGAAATGTATTTACAGATAAGAACTCTTTAATTAATATCAGCCACCCAGGTTAAAATTGAGTGATGCAAACATCTTCGCTCTTCCCAGCAGTTTTGGCATGGAAATTTGTTTGAACCAGGTATTGCAGCTCCAAAAGGGAAGAAACAAACAAAGCCGAGATGTTTCAACCTCATGAAGGGAAGAAGAAACCGAGTGTCTAATCGACCATGTGTAGAAGGACAAGTAGTCTTCAGAACATCTCTTAATAATGGCATGACTTCAACTCCTGTTGTTATTATAACACCATCATCCTTGTTATAGGCTGAGAGGAGCTGAGTTGCATTACCTATATCAAGCACCAGGTCTTGCTTCCTTTGAAGAATTTCCAAAGCTAGAAAGCCACAGTATACGAGGATCATTTGAAAGATTCCTCAACACCCACAAAAGATAAATAGACTAGAAGAGGTGGGAGAAGGCACAAGAGTGCATCTTTTGGTATGATCAGTGGTGTTGAGATGCTTATCTTAAAGATGCTTTTCCTCCTATTCTCGTACATCACATACTTGTCGCCTTCATATGTGGGTAAGGATGCGCCCTTAATATCAAAGAAGCACTTTGATTACGGTGAGACAGAAACCAATTCAATTTCTCATTTCCATGGTTAAGAGCTAGAGATATTATGCAGGTGTCCATCTATATCAGGAACAAAACCTTTGTCCATCATTTCCACTTTAACTATTTCATAAGTAGTTCGATTTGGGATCAAACCTTTCTCCAACATTTCATTTAGAAGTACATTCGCATCTACAAGCTTGTCCTGCATACAATATCCCTTGATCAGCAAATTGTATGTTGCTATATTTGCTCGTTTCCCTTCTTTCTCCATCCGAGTCCTCAAGTTCAAAGCTGCCTTCAGGTTTCCTTCCCTGCAGTAGCCATCCATCAAAGTATTGTATGTCACGTGCCTTGGGCTCAGACCCTTAGTGAACATCTCATTCAGGAGTCTTTCTGCCTTTCTTGGCTCCCCATCTTTACATAATGCATTTATCAGTATATCATATGTTATGCAATCAGCTTTCAAGCCCTCAGCCTCCATTTGTTGTAAGAATTTCCTGGCTGTTTCTATGTTTCCCTGTCTAAGAGAACCATGAATCAAGCAGTTAAATGTTGACGTGTTTGGTAAAACCCCTCTCTCTATCATCATGCTATGCAATTCATATGCTTCCTCCTTCATCTCATTCTTACAATAAGCATCAATTAGTGAATTAAATGTTATAACATTGGTTACCAAGCCTCGCTCACAAATGCTATCAAACAGCTCTCTAGCTTCCTTCAGCATTTTCTTCTTGCAAAACCCATTTATAAGTGCATTGTAGGTTGCTATCTCTGGCTTCAAACCCAATCCAAGCATTTCGTCCCGCAATCCACAAGCCTCCTCAAGCTTCCCATCACAGCATAACCCATTAATCAGTGAATTATAAGTAACCAAATTAGGTTTCAAGCCCTGCCTCCTCATTTCCTCAAACACCTTTAACGCAGCTGCTACATTCTCATCTTTACAGAACCCATTAATCAAAATATTGAACGTGATCACACTCGGACAAATATTGTTCGCCACCATCTCCTTCAATATGGCATCAGCCTTATGCATTTTCCCCAACCCACCCAATTTGCAATACCCACCAATGACAGTATTATAAGTAACCACATTTGGTGCAACCCCCCAAGCCTTCATATCATCCATAACATCCTTTGCCTTGTTCAATTTCCCAACTTTACACAACCCATTAATCACAATATTGAAACTATACAAATCCGCCTCTATCCTCCTCCTAAACATCTCCTTGTACACAAACTCAACATACCCAATTTCATTTTCCTTCACCAAAGCACTCAACAAAGCATTACAAGACAGTTTTGACAGCCTAAACCCATAATCACCAGCTCTCTGAAACGCCTCAAAACCCGAATTGGTCTTCGAATTCTTAACATAAGCCAACACCAGCATATCAACTATAATGGAATTAGCACAAAAGTGATTGCTATACATTGAAAGCATATGAAAAATTGAAGAAACTGAATGCTTCTCATTCCTTCTAACAAATTCATCTAAGAAAGCTCTCATCTTTGGGTACTTCTTTGCATTTGAAAGTGACTGCAATAGTCTACAAGTGATTTCAATATTGTGTGGAACATTTTGACCCTTCTGGGCCCAATTGAAGTACCTGAGTGTGAGCTCTGGGTCAGCTCCAGAATCGATCAGTTGGTGAAGAACTGTGATAAAGGTTGAGTCTTTGAGATGGGTTTTGAGCTCTGACCAGTGTTGCTTTGCTATGAGGTCTGAAACTAATGGAAGATTGAAGGACTGTGAGCTTGGATTTTCGGAGATGGAGATTGTGGAACAGAGTTTGATTCTGTTGATTTGGGGGTGCTGCTGAATGTGGGCTCGAGCGTGGAGGCATGATGAGGAGGAGGAGAGGAGCTTTAGCATTTTGTTAATGGAGGAAATTGAAACTGGAGGGGCGAATTGGAATTGAATTTAGGGTTCTCTGTCAATGGGGAACCGCCATTTCTGCGAAAACTGACTGAGGTTCAAGCCTTTTGGTTTTTCGTTTGGTCTGAGACTCTGTTTCAAGCCAAATAAATTAACCTATAATAAATAGGCTAAACTAACCTATAATAAACTTATTTATCACGTAAAAATTATACATTATAATAGAATTATTATTATAAAGTAGGGAGAAGATAGAGAGAGAATAGTAGGGAGGAAGTAAAAGTATATCATTCAGTCTCATTAGCCTCCTTTATATAGAGGTATGGTTTACATCAAAATACACAACTAATGAGTATTTACGTGGACAGTTATATATATAATAATATTTACAACACTCCCCCTTGGATGTCCACCAATGAATGATGATATTGGACGCGCTTATTGTTTAACGAGACCTTGTCAGGTAACAAAAACCCAGTGGGACAAAAATAACCTTGGTCGAAGGACAAAAAGAGCACAACGCGCATATGTCCTAGGTAGCATGCTTCTAGATGCTCCCCCTGATTGTTGCAAGCCTTAATTATGTGTGCGATAAGCTACATGTACTATGTATAGTGGTTTGATGTGTCTATCACTGAAGTGAGACCACGTGTGCTTTGCATATATATAGAGGCTCATCACAAATTTTCATACCTGAAAAGGTTAAGCAATACCAACAAAGCTAGACGATTTTCAATAAGCCTTACCTCATATGATAAGGTTAGAAATAATCTCATATGCTCAAATTCATACACAAAGTAATAGCTAAACAATATAAAGAAATTGACACATTTAACTTTGTATAGTTTAAAACATTGAAAAAATCATCATGGCATACCTAGCCATACACATCAATATCTTTGTGTATTGATATGTCTCATATAAGCTTCTTCAAGAGTTTTAAGGTATTCATAACTTTGCGAAAGTTAGAATATGTTGCAACATTATATTCATAATTCGAATTCAATAGTAGTCTCTTCATAGTACTCATTAAGGCAATTTAGATCTCGTTGACTAGAACGAAATGAGTAAATATGAGCTAGCGTTAGACTCTTTGATTCCATGAGTGAGCTTCAGGCTCTTTCAACCTTTCATGGACTTACATTTGAATCATTCATGTATTTGAATCCCTTAAGGATTTGATAAGCAATGCGCTTATAATGACACTTTGCTTTTAGCAATGTGTCTTTAAGATATTCATAATATATGATAACAAGGTGCCATAAATATCTCGTCAATATAACAACTAAATGTAACAATGCACTTATAGAAAATTGTCATTCATATAAGGGAAGATATTCATAATCTCATGTCTCTATAAATAGACATTGTGTCATAGTGATTTATCTTCACTTTTGATAACTACCCTTTTGTACCATGTAGGGTTAAAGGTCCAAGTATTTCATCACGTTTCAAATATTCAATTTTATTGAAATTGCCTCTTTCTAATTTGGCCAATAATATACTTTGTCGACATTCATGGTGAAACGTGGTATAGCATCAATATAGCCCTTAATGATTTTTCTTTGGTAGCTACCATTTGTAAATTATCATTTATGATTATTAATCATAGATCCCACACATTCTTATATGCATGCATTAGCTGTAATAAGCTTATTGATATTGGGTACCCATGACACTTCTGGGGCATATATTGTCACTTCTAGGATAATCATCTCTCATGGATCTTTTTACTTACAATCTCATGTATGAGCATTATAGGGCTTGTATAATCTTCCCTATTTTGGGAGCTTAAAACTTTAGACCTGGTGGATACATTCCACACAAATTCACGCCGTTATTCAAATGACAGTACTCTTTCCACAGCGGGAAGACTGTCTTATTATGACCATGCGCAAAAGATGCGTTTAAATATCTATCACTTTCTTTGAAGTGAAGATTTTCATTGGTTGGTGGCAAACCCAAACCAAATTTTAGGTCAAAACATGTTTTGTCCATTAGCATCAACCATATTGATTTATTATTGTATCACTAAAACATCATTTCCTAATGGCGTACCTACACCCTCTGTATGTGTAGCCATATTAGGAGTTGTGATATTGTTTAATGATATTCTCTTCAGGAGAACAAAGTCAATTGGATACATTTGCATGCCACAAATCAAATGGAGTCTACATTGTTTGTATTAATATGGTTGGTCTCAAGGACTTTAACCCAAGCAAATGACTTTGCATTTAGCATATAATTTTGTCACTTTCTTTTATCAATTCACTAGTTTTGATATTTCTCGAAGTCAAAATGAGACGGTGGATAAATATCTCACACCAATTCATATCGTTCTTCAGGAACAATCTTTCTCCCCTTCATGGCAGGAGGATTGTCTCATTAAAGTAACAACTCGCAAATATGAAGTAAATAAATAATTTGCTTGTGTGTAAAGTTAGTAGTCATCAAAACTTATAAGTGATTCCACGCAACATGGTAGACAAAACATGATGTAACCAGTCAAGCCAAATAGTGTATTTGGTTCAAGGAACTTCAGGTTCATGACATCATATGCCTTAGTTTACTGTAGAAAATTCGATACAGTATATATCTGATGGCATAAAGTCTTCTCCAACCATATAGGAGGTAATTAATGCAATAATATTACAAATTCGGTAACATGATAGTAGCTCATTTGGAGCCATAGATCAAGATCTACAACTCTTAATATAGTTGTTACCTTAGCTTTAGTAAACATTAATTGTGAAATATTGATAATTGGAATGGACCAACTTCATTTTGAACTGCTGGCCAAAATGATATACTCGAAAATTTCGAGTTAAAGACTACAATCCATAAGAACAAGTAATTTTATTATGTGGAGAACCTCAAGTTCTGTGTCACATATAAATGTGTAGTCATAAAGAGGAGGGACTTCAGGCCCTCATATAATTGGAGATCCAAGAAACTTGAGGTTTCAATTTTTTCAATTTATAACAACCTCTTAAGGAACATCAGTTTCCTACATAATCAGATTAAGAAATATTTAGTTTCAATGAGAACTCAAGAGGTTACAATAAATCTGAGGAATAACACAATAGTGCTTTCAACTTTGCTTATTATAAGCAAAAGACATCAGGCATGTGAGATGAATCTCAATGTTCTTACTAGTCAATGCAATTTAATTTAACCAGTGCTCTTTCGAAAGTGGCTTGATAATCATCCACCATATAGTGTACCATGGGCGACACACACCCAATTTACAATTTCCTCACATATGTGGATGTTAAGACAATATTTACATTGACTCCTGATTTTTCTCTTGCCATGATCCACTTCTGGTGGCATTTCATGGTATAGCCATGTCAATCGGCTTTCTTACTATACAATGAGATCTATGAGACGGGGAGATTATACATCTCTAGTAATATTGGAGGCACATAATGCAAAGGGACAATAATGTGTGCTTTTCTGGAGCCATCAATCAGATATGTAAGATCTGAGATGATTGTTATATTAGCCTCATAAGCATAAGCTTTAATAATGTTTTCTGGACACCATGCATAAAATTGCATTGCCTGAAAAACACTCAAAACATAAGTTTGAAGATGACATAAATCAAATTTGTAAGAATTGAACATGGATCTCATAGGATATGCACGAAGCTTCTGGTCCGTGTTATACAGGTAAAACATGAAGTTTAATTATTGTATTGTTGTTTGATGTAGATTAACATCAAATGCATTTTGAACTTCTAGCCAAAATAATATACTCGAAATGTCGAGTTCAAACTTCATGACCATAACTTATGAGTGAAGGACTTTAGATGGTCATCTAGTTAGTTTGATCATTGAAGAACTTCAAGTCCACATGTAATTAAGGATCAAGGAACTACAGGTTATGATCTCTTTTAATTACAAAATCCACGATCACAAATTTGGGGTATATTTATATATACTCATTCGTCATAAACCAACAGTTAAATATCTGCTTACTTTTAAATTGGTGTCAATATAATTCCCTCAAAACTTCAGGTTTGAGGTTGACCGAGATTAAAAATCTTCGATAAATTGTCCATATATCCACTCAAAACTTAAGGCTCGAGTCTGCACAATTAGAACTTCAGGTTCTAAGGTGGAATGCTTTAAGCAGACATAAAGAAGAATGTATCAATCGACATATGAAAATTACTCGAAACTTCTAGTTCGAGTTGACATAAAGTCAAATAAACTATGAATGAATTATATGTGTAATCGAAGCTTCAGGTTCGAATATTTTTTCTATGAACTGCAAGTTCTAAGATTTCGTAATTTGAACTTCGGGTTCAAATAAATTTGGTGCTTGAAACTTCAGGCTCGAGGTGACTAAAGTGAATCTTCAAGTTCACTTTTATACTCAAAGCTTCGGGTTTGAGTTTTACTGTTAGAACTTTAGGTTCTACTATGAAATTTTGAACTTTTGGTTCAAAAATATTACATTCGAAATTCATATGTTCGAGGTATAGGACTGCTGGTCCGTATGAGTAACAAAAAAAAAATTAAAAGATAAGTACTGTAACGAAAGTACATAACAAAATAAAAAAATTGCAGGGAAGAAAAATAAATTAATTAATTAACACTGGAAACTTCTGGTTCCATGGATGAAGAAAACACAGAACTTTTGGCCTGGTTAACATCATATGATACTCTTTTTTCTTACAAACTCACAAGAACAAAAGTATATCTTGTGGTGAACCTCAAATTCTCTTTATACAGAGATGTAGTCACAAGCTTCTGGCGTTGATTAAATTTCCAACTTCGAACTACAGCTTTTGGAGATGGTTTGAACCCCATTATCGAAAAAAAAAAAATTAGAGGAACTTCAGGCCCTCTTATAATTAGGGATTAAGATGAGTTTATATATTCGATTGTATAGCTCTGAGGATCTTCTGGCCCTCGTAATTGTATAAACTCTGGGAAAGTTCATGTCGCAATATTTCACAATATATTCCTTAAGGAGCTTTAGGTCCTCTTGTAATCAGATCAAGAGACTTTAGGTCTCGATCAATTTTGATTACAAGAATAAGATGGTCAGGTCAAACAAGAAATCAATAAAATAGAGGTCAAAATAAAAATAACCTTGTTCAATCAGTTAAGTTCACCCATACAGTTTGTAGACTAAAGGAAATCAATTGCTTTGATACAGACCAAACAAATTTATTTCCTCACTGCAAGTCTTGCATATTTGAACGGTGGTCTAGCCGTACACTACTACAGAAAAATCTTCACATGACACCTCTCATACGACGCTACACTGTTTTCCGTGGTGTGAATCATTTCTCATTATTGAGACGACGGTTTTAAAATTTCCGTCTTCTAATATGAATTCAACCAACGGGTATTTTTCATGCTGAAATTATGAATTATTTCAGAAAACGTTTATAAATGGAAGCGTGGTGTGAGGTTCAAGTGGTTATAAGGGCGGCAAGTTTCCCACCATTTGGCACCACTTAAATTTTCTCAGCATGTAGTGGTTATACGACGGTTAGTTTAAAACTGTGGTATGACTATAGATTTGCAAGTGCAGAACATGTCCACCTACATTCTCCCTAACTATTTCCCCCCAATCTCTCTCCCCAAACCTGATTCCCTCCACCTAAGCAACAAAAGGAGGCAAACTGAAAATTCTCCCCAACTATTTCCCCCCGATCTCTCTCCCCAAACAGGATTCCCTCCACCCAAGCAACAAAAGGAGGCAAATTGAAAATTTAAAAGTGACAGTCATACAACATTTATGTGAAAAACCATTGTGTGATGGCTTTGTACAAATGCATCGACTAATTAATGTCTTATCCATGTATCCTCAACCACTAGACAATATGATTCAGACCAAATTTGAAACACTTGAGAAAAGGCCCTTCACACAATAGCATTCACTCCACAACTACACCCACTCCGACACAACAGCATTCACTCGACCCCGACTCTCTCTTTCCAAAACTCCTACGCCGACCCCGACTCTCTCCCCCCATTCCAAAGCCCTGAACCCTAAATCCACCGCCCTCCGAGGCCCCGACTCTCTGGTACTAATCCGAAGCCCTAAACCACCCCGAAATCCAAGATTTGTCTTCAAATCTAGTAAGTCCTCGTCCTCTAGATTGGGTTTTTTATTTCAGGGTTTCGGGTTTCTCGTCTTCTCGCCCTAACTCCCCGACACTCACTTTTGATTTTGGGTTCTTCAGAAATCACAATCACACTTTTGATGCCGAGTTCTTTACTTTTTTGATATCGGGTTCTTCACTAGACGGCTAGGGTTATGGCGAAGAGGGTGTTCAGAAAGCGACCGCGGGAGAGGGGGATGAGATTGGGGTTGGGTAAGGGTTTGGGTGGTGGCAGAGACGCAGAGGCGTCGGCGGAGAGAGAGACGGAGCTTGGGATGGGATTGAGCTTGAGTGAGGGACATGGAGCAAATAAGGATTTGAATTTGGGGTTGGACTATAGCTTTACTCTAAATATTCTTCCACACTTTTCGATCATCTTCTTCAGCTCAAAATCGATAGACTGGATTGCAGCAAGGATTCTGGTACCACCATGTGGAGCCTCATTATTTGATGCTCGTCTATTGGATTCCCAAGTCTACTCATACTCTC
The DNA here is from genome assembly GCA_024704745.1 of Rosa lucieae. NCBI lineage: Eukaryota > Viridiplantae > Streptophyta > Magnoliopsida > Rosales > Rosaceae > Rosa > Rosa lucieae. The sequence continues at coordinate 10,364,137 of CM045493.1, forward strand.
CCTGAAAACACTACACTCCGGCTCAAAATTGGTGCTTTTGTAATCAATCAAAGCAGAGAGGTATACCCTATAGATAGTTGCATTCATAATACTAACTCTAATATCAATATTAGTATGTAGTATCTTTCTTCTTTATCATCCAAACAGGCATTTATTCTTGCCATGTCTGCTTCATAATTGTGTTCCACATAAACTGATAGTAAAGCAAACCATCAGTTTGTAGTCTTGAACAATTCAAAATGTTAGGAATTACATGTTAATGTTGCCTTTTGGTTTGGTTAATGAGTGAGGAATTTATCCTAAGGAATGCTCTGATTCTGCGCAAACTAAGTGTTTGTACCTATTGTTAGGAGAGAATTTTAAGCAAAAAGGAGGAGAGGCATATGTTAGATAGGTGCTTTGTGTAGTTTTTTTTTAAGTCATGGAGTTGCAATGAATTCATTTAGGAGTTGGTTCTGGTTTTTTTTCTATTTGGATATGCTGCTGAATGACAAAGTCGAAAGTCTGGAGGGCGTTATTTTAGCTCTCGGTGATGACATTATAGTTTCTAGTGCTGCATTGACACTCAACTTTAGCTATTGTATTAAATCCCCACTCAATTTCATGTCTTGCATTGACATTGTAGTCTCAAGTGGTATGGTTGCATGTGTTCTGGACTTTCGTGGTCATTTAAAAAGCTTGCTCACACTGACCAATTCCTAGATTATGTTGCAAGAATGTAATGATTCTTATCTAGCTGGTGTATAAATCTAGGTATCAATATATTTTTACATGTTCAAGGGCTAATTGGAATTAGTTTTCAATTCATGCATTCTGTTTCATCATATTAGGCACTTGCGACTAAAAGATGTTTACTTTTAATGAGAGTTGATTTTCTTTTTATAACTTACATTGCTAAACTCTTATCCATGTTCTTAATATAGTCGTTTCTTTTTTTTAGGTGAAGTGGGGATGTGATTTTCAGAGTGAGAATGAGCGTTATTTAACCGAAGAGGCATTTAGTGGATGCCCAGTAATGGTCAGGGGCTATCCGAAGGCATGAACTCTCCTCTCTCTTTTCCCATTTTATGGAATTACAGTAGAAGGGGAAAACTAATTTTGACGTTTAATTCCAGTTCTGAAACTAGTGTCCTGAAGCTTTTCATACACCTTACCATTGCCAGGAGATAAAAGCATTCTATATGCGCAAAATGATGATGGGAAGACTGTGGTAGCTATGGATATGTTGGTTCCCCGGGTGATAAGGAGAAATCATTTCATGTGTCCTCTGAATAGTTTCTTGTAGAAATTTACTACTGCCTAAAGTTATTCTAGAGGATAAACTACTGTTGTTGGATGTGTCTTGAACACCTTCCAGTCCCACATTACTTTTATGTATTTTTATGTTTTCAAATTTTTTTTTTTTTTTAAATTATGATGTTATACTGTGTTTTACAAAGCATGAAAATGCATGTTTTGGGTCAATCAAATTGCAAAATGGTAGGGATACAGAGGAAGAGCATTCTAAAACCCCAAGGTTGTCTGTGGTTTAGCAATCTAATATGTTGACAGTAAAGTCCAGGTTCTATATATCATGCCACTTTCAAGCTAATTTCATGTCATTTGTGGCATTATATGTTCCCATGTTAGGTCCAGCATGGTCTATATTTTCCCATGGTTATACTTGACATCGTATTGTATATATGTCTATATGTAATGGGAAAGGTCGTGAATGAGCTTTAGACGAGGCTCATGTTTATTGATACTGTTATATAATATGTTGTGGTTGTGCTTTTGTCAGATTGAAGAGCTCATCGGTGGAAGCCAGAGAGAAGAGAGGCTTGAATATTTTAGAAAACTGGTTGGATGAATTAAAGGCTGAATAAGGAGGCATACTGGTGGTATCTTGATTTGCATCGTTATGTTCTATTGTTTGAAGTTCAGAAAAAATAAATATTGATTTGCTTGCTGCTGAAAATATGCTCTCTTGAAAATCTATAATTAATTTTTTTTGGTGAAGTGAATATCTAATACAACCTTCACCAGCTAGACACTATTGCTATACTCTTTTTCATCTGCTCATGCCTTCAAAGAACTGCTGATGCTTTCTAGTTGCAGTAGTGTTGATTTTTGTCAAACAAGAGAGCTTGATTGGTTTCTTGGATAACTGATTGTTGTGATTAATTTTCTGTGCAGATATCTATCTGAGATACTCGGGAAGTTTACATGCTCAGGTTGTTGAACCAAGGTCAGTTTCTAACTTTTGATTCAAGCTTGTGAACATTATCTGAAGTTCTTTTATGTGATCCATTGTCTCGTGCACCTTATAATTTAGCATGCCTATAGTTAGAGCCAGCATATCCTGATTTCTACAAGATAGGATTTGTTAGAAGTATGAGAGCTTATGGAATTGAGTTTAAAGAAGACCAAAATGAGTTTGAAGTTGATGTTGAACCATTTCGCGGCCCAAGGTTTTCATCACCATGCTATATTTTCAAGTTCTATGAAGATTATATAAGGTTTTGTTTTTGTCTTTTTTTTTTTGTTTTTTTTTTTGTGTGATCATAGTTTAAACCCCATTTGTTAATTTTAGAACATCAAAGTCAGAAGAGAGTATTTTTGGTGTACAAAGTGGTGATCATTCCGCCAACCACAAGCTTTTGAGTGCAAGCTTCCAAGAATGTTGCCTTGTCCTTGGCAAATTGAGCTGCATAAGCATTGACTACTCACTTCCAAACACGGAGACTCCCCAGTTCTGTATGTGGACTACAACTTTAATATCTTCACACACACACACACACACACACACACATTAATTTTCGTATCCATCTTCCTTTGTGATCAGTAGGGCATATGAATCTTTTATTTTGTATCTTCATATATAATCCGTTTTATTTTATATGAAGACAAAAGTCAGGAACCAGACAGCAGGTAGGTTCAATAAAACCTTATTTTGCAACCATACAGCAGGTAGGTTCAATAAAACCTACTCAGGAACCCTTTATTGCATGATTTAGTAGAATGTATAAAAGGGAGATGATACCTATATTGGTTTGATTTCATAATTGTTCTTCCTTACATTAGGCTAAAGTTTGATTAGTAAAGATGATTGTATGTTATGCCCTTGGTTTTGGTGCAGCAAGCTTAGTGATCAGTATACTATCATTCCAGGTCACCTGTTAAAATTTTATAACCTTGTTTATGCAATATCATTGTTAAAATTTGGATATTATTTCATCGATTTGTTTGGAAAATGAGTCATTTATTGTGTATATTGTTCTTATATCTTCAGCTCATTTAACACCAGGCCATTTTGTCATTCTAAAAATTTCTGTTACATAAATTCTCCAAGTCCTTATACGTTTGAAATAAATTTTGGATTCGGTCATATGAAGTTTGCTAACAATGGTCACAAATTTATTTGCAGGAAAGTGTACACAAATATAAAGGACTAGGACATGGCATATTGAAGTAATGCTCGGGGTATTCCTTTCTGAACTGTGAATTTTGTTTCTCATTTGTTCTTGGTATCAAGTTTTCTTGATGTGGTAGACCTTGACAATAGTATTATCTTTCATTGTTTTGTTTTTGTTCAAGCAAATAGCATTAACTTATATAAGAATCCATACACTGTTACATATGAAATCTTCCTTCTTTTTTTTTTTTTTTGGTTTTACATTTCCCACCATGGCACGTAATGTTATCTTTGTTCCCTTTGTATGTGGTAGGAAGAGATGGATAGTGGGCTTGAGATTTGCTGTCTATTTTGTACATTTATGCAGTCTGCAAATCTAGAGGAGTTCAAAGAAGAATTTAAGGGTATTAACCAAGAATAGCAGATCTGCAGACTTCACAAAATCTAGAGGAGTTCGAAGAAGAATTTAAGGGTATTAACCAAGAAGAGCAGATCTGCAGACTTCACAAAATGCTCGCTCCTTATCTTCTTTCAAGTATAAATGCAAAACTCTATTAAGCATATGTAAATGTGCACTGTTTCAGAGTATGTAAATGTTCAACGTTTCTTAAGACTGAATGTGAAATTTAGCAAGCAAACAAACCCGCAACATTGCGCGGGCTATCTCGCTAGTAATATATAGCTATTTATTATGAGAAAATTATTGTTTATTTGGTCAATTTTTGGTTTCAGCTTAATTTGAATCTTACCATTACCGAATCAAACAGTAGGAAAAATGAAAAATATGTCGTCTGATGAGGATTATAGGGTGGAATAAAACAAAATTTCTACAATTCACACGACGGTTCTTATTGATATCATTGTTAGATACACACATAGACAACAAGTATTGGCAAAAACCATTGTCTCAAATATCACAGTACAACAGTTACAGTTATATTTGTCGTGTGAAAGCACATATGCACTGAATTTTTAAATCGTCACACCGCATCTATGCTGGAAGAACTGTCATGTGAATACAATTTGCACAACGTTTTAAAAATAAAACCGTGGTATGAATAAAAGTCACGCCACGGAAAATTTCAGTCAACAACTTGTCGACAGCATGTCGACAGATCTGCCGATCCATCAGATGTCGAAGTTAGCTGCAAACCATTGACCCAATGATCGGTATACGACGGTTGAAAACCGTCGTCTGACGACGTTTCATCAGACGACGCCTCGATAGACCACGGAAATGCAAAACGTGAGACGACAGTTTTAAACCGTCGTGTGAAGCCTTTTGTGTAGTAGTGGTAACAAAGCATATATCTATGATACAGGAAAAAAAAAATCAAATCTATTTCGAATCTGTATCCATATGTATCCATATATATATTATCTATAAACAATCAGATCTGTAAAACATGAGCCATGAAATTTCATTAAAAAAAATTAGTAAAGCAAGCAACGTAAGTGCTAATACCAGCATCAATATACATTTAAACTATAATTAAATTTGACTGCATATGAAGATCATATTTTATATGATAACGACTCCTGGAGTCAAATAAGTAATAAAAGCATTTATTTGATGAAGGCTGCATGGATAGAATCATCAGGTTGATTATACCATGATCCTTTAAATCTGGAGCAATCTGAAATACCTGCGTGTTAATCAATAGATAACAACAAATAAGAGAACCAAATAGCTGATGAAGCTATATAGGTAAGAGCAAACGATAATCGTTCGATTGTATTGAAAATCATTTTACTTCAAAAAGATATCATAGTGCTAATGATAAATATCAATCAAACAAAACTCATAGATCAAGAGTTATAGTCAAGCAACAACGTTGCACCATAAACTCGTAGATCATCATAGAGTTTTTAACCAAATAGCAGAGCGTGCTGATAACGTGTTATAAAGTAGGGAGAAGATAAAGAGAGAATAGTAGGAAGGAAGTAGAAGTATATCATTCAGTCTCATTAACCTCCTTTATATAGAGGTAGGGTTGACATCAAAGTACACAACTAATGAGTATTTACGTGGACAGCCATATAGATAATAATATTTACAACAATTATGATATTTTATATGGAAAAATAATTAACTAGTAATGAGTAAGTTGCTAAACTAGTGTTTTTATCTATGTGTATTGATAATGTCTTGTATATTGATAATGTAAATATGATATACTTTTTTAATAATTATAAAATTACAAGGGGGTGGGGCGGGCATGAAAAATAAATAAGTACAACAAAAGGAATATAAAAGCTACTATGATGTGGTTCGATGTAGCTGATTGAACTGCTTTCATTTAGTTAGGGCTGTCAATGGGTCGTGTCGGGTTGGGTTTGTGTCGGATCAAGGTATTTGTCATGTCTCAAGATACAAACTCATACCCAACCCATTTAATAATCGTGTCAAAAATCTAAGTCCAAACCCAACCTATTTATTAAACGGGTTACCTGTTTCCAACCCGCTTAACCCATTTAACAAATAGGTCGTGTAGTGTTAGACAAAATGACTCATTTAAGGGTTAACAATGCAACCCATTTAACTAAAAAAATGCATAAATTGATTAAATTCACTAAAAACTCCAGAAGACGAATAATATAAATAATTATATATATTCATAAATAATTAAATCCAATAATTATAAAGAAAAATATTTCAAATTGTCTAATCTAATCAAATACTCCCAATGTCCAAAATTTCAAGAATAAGTATAATATAATCGGGTTATACGGGTTCACTTCGTGTTGGCGGGTTGACCCGTGGCCGACCCATTTATTAAATGGGTCATGGCGGGTTGACCAACGACTGACCCGCTTTTTAATCGTGCGGGTTCAACCCGCTTTATTTAGTGCGGGTTTCGAGTCGTGTTATCTGGTCGTGTCGGAATTGACAGCCCTACATTTAGTATCATATAATACTGCTCCCAAGTACATAAATTTTGGAAATAATTTTCGTACTTCATCACATGGTTATTGTATGTGTACGTGTTGTTCTCTTTCCACATGCAATCCATATATCGGATATTGTGGAATTATCTAATATGATATTACAATGTATGAAGCTTACAATATTTAAGACGAAGCAAAAAGGAAATCATGTTATGGTTGGAGCATTCAACTTTGTAGCAGATAAAAACAAAAAGATTTTTTGTTGTATTCAACTTGATTGCAAAAAAATAAAAAATCAAAAAAATCAAAATTTCATATTTTCTCTATAAAAGTATGAAGTAAAAATTCATTGTAGGTGACATAAAAATTTAACAAAAATTTTAGAGAAATTTAGGATAAAATTTCAGTGTGAATTTTTAAATATATATTGTGTGTGTATATATTTCAGAAATTAAGAATTTCGTAGAAATGTAGGGAAAATTTTGGGAAACTTCTGATGGAAATTATATAGCATATGAATTTCTTATCGGTACTTCAAAATTACGGAAATTTCGGCAGTTTCGGATAAATTTAAAACCTTGGCTTTTAGAGGTGATGATGAATCTGTTGAGTCATCTAATCGTGGAAATGTTATTGAGGTGATGGATTCCTATGAGGGAATGAATGAGGAAGTTGCAAAAGTCACCTTAGAAAATGCCCCTCGAAATGCTACTTATACTTTACCAAAGATACAAGAAGAAATTCTGAGTATTCTTGCCAATAGAGTTAGAAGAAAAATTTGTAAAGAGTTAAGGGAGGCTAAGTTTTGTTTGCTTGTTGATGAATTGATATGCTAAAAGTAAGCGCACAATTTAACCCTGCAAAATGTAGTTGTTAGTATATAATAAGTAGAGATCGTTCTAGCCAGGGATTTAGGGTACACCTGTAATTGTAAAAATAAATAAAGAATTAATATAAGTAAAAAGTATTATTTACAAAAATAAAACAAAGAATAAAAATATACAAGTAAACACAAAAAAGGGGTTTTAGATTTATAAAATCAAAAATTAAAATAAAATAAAGAAAATGTAAAAACATACATACAAGGGTGGAATGCAATGAATAAAGATCAAAACCACAATCATATGAATGAAATTCAATCACAAATCCTATAGTTGATTTTCTATGTCATGAGAAAGAAGTTGACCATGTGAAATGTTAAAAAACAAACGATTTCCCATTTTTTACTTTCCTTGAATAATTAATCTAATTGAAAGTACCTAAATTAATTCTATTGAACATGCAATCATAGTCTAGAAAGCTAGCTACTCAATAACACATTCAATGCATGAAGAACAAAGAAAGGATGTCAACCAAAGTGCACAACCTACTATGAAAAAGTTCATCTATTTGCAATCCTCCTTAATTGATTTTAACTTTTGTCCAAAGCCTTTACTACTTATGATTTAGGTTCACAAAACTATTAGGTGAATTGTTTACCTAAATCTAGCCTCAATTACATGCATATATCCTAAGTTGGCCACCAAAGAACACATACATGCAAAAGTTTTCTATAATCCAAAATCAATCAAGCAATCTCACATAAGCAACATATAAATCAACATAAAGAAATCACAACTTTATTTTAAAACATATAAACGGGTTTTAAACTTTTCCCTTAATTTCATGTTAATTAGAATTCATAACTCTACGAATCAAACAAAGGAAAACAAAATAAAATATGAAATACACCGTGAAAGATGAATGACAGAGCCTTGAGACGAAGAACTTTAAGATCCTTGAAAGCAAGCAATCTTCTAGAGACGACACAAGGGTGGATGGCGGTTAGGATCTTGATGTATCGAATAACTTCTTCTCCTCCTTGGTTCAGACGCAGAGCTTCTGAAGATTAGAGAATTGAGAGAATTTTAGGTGTTTAGAAAAGAATGAAAGAATTGGTTTGTAGTGGTGGTGTTTTAAGTGGTGCCAATGAGGCTCCTATTTATTGGAGGATGTCCAAGCCTTCTGGATCATTCTTTTAATTTCTACGAATTATCTGCTTGCGCCACATAGCTCCAACCAATCAGATAAATCCACGTCAGCATTCTTGTGTCATCCAACCAATGAGAAACCTCCAAAATAACACCTTGATTTAAGGGAGATTATTTTTGCATTAATTACATGATTATTTTCTGATTTAACTCCTTCATTTCAACCAAGAATGAATGTGGACATTAAGGAATGTATCTGGACCTGTTTTCAACATTTCTGCTTGTTGCAATCCCTTGAATTCTCCTTCCTTATCTGTCGAAGTCTCCCTTTGGCCATAATCATGTCTAGATGCATTTAGGATTTAATTGAGATGTCATTATCCTTATATATTCTTGAAATTCGACTAAAATCAGTTTCTGTCTAATACGGATCCCAAATCTAATTTTTAACCATCTTTTCTTGTCAAAAATGACTCCCAATCCATATCACCTTTGTAGAGGACGTTTTGAGCTTGTTCTTGGGCTCTCCTAGTCCACCCAGGTATCCTATTGTCATTAGGACTCCTAGTCTAAAGTGGACTCTTCACATGAAATGTTCTTGAACCTTTCAGAATCTTCTTTTGTTTTCCTAGTTCAACTGTGACTTCTTGTGTCATTAGGATTCATTTTCCTGGCAGGAGTAGATTTCCTAGTCGGACCAGGATTTCCTGGCTGGACCAGGAAAACTTCATTTCTTCATTTCAGCTCAATTTTGCAGCCTTCGTGCCTTTCCTCTATCATTTCCAACGTTCCCTTGCTTCTCATGTGCCTTTAAACTTATTTCTTCTCCATTTGCTCTAGTGCACCTAAAAATAGAAAATAAATTAAAACTGATTTATTTAAGGAAATAACTAAGTAAATATGAGGAAATAACATTTAAATGTCGCATTAAAATGCTCCTATCATGAAGCACTTAATGAATCTAAGAAGGAACAAATGACAATTATCTTGAGATTTGTTGATTCTCATGGGTTTGTTCGTGAACGATTCTTCCATGTTGGAAGTGTTAGTGATACTTGTGCTGCAACTCTTAAGAGTAAGATAGACAATGTTCTTACTGAATACAATTTTCAAGTTGAAAATTTGCGTGATCAAGGATATAATGGTGCTAGCAACATACATGGTGAGTGGAATGGATTGCAAGTACTATTTTTTGTAAAAGTGTCTATATATATACATATATTATGTACATTGTTTTGCTCATCGCCAACAACTAGCTTTAAATGCTGCAGCTAAAGATATGGGCGTTGTCTATTTATTCTTTCAAATGCTGACTAGTATCATTAATGTTGTTGACTCATCTGCTAAGCATGTTTCTGAGTTAAAATCTACTAAAGAAGTTGAAGTTGTGCAACAAATTGCTGCTGGGGAAGTTGAAATTGGAAAGGGAGCTGATCAGACATGTAATTTGTAAAGAGTTGGAGCTACTCGGTGGAGTTAAAGGTATTATCTATCAAGAACTTGATGAAATTGTATAACTTAACTAGTTAGTTTTGAAAAACATGATAGATAATGGACTCAAAAAATACATGGAGAGGTTTTGGGTGCTTCTAAAACTCTAAGATCATTTGACTTCGTGTTTTGCTTATTGTTGTTGGTTGCTTATTGTTGTTGGATAAAACAATGGGAATCACAAATGCTCTTTGTAAGTCATTGTAAGAACAATCTCAAGAAATCATAAATGCTATGAATCTAGTTTCTTGTACGAAGGGTCGTCTTGAAAAGTTGAGAGAAGATGGTTGGGTTGTTTTCTTTGATAGTGATGTATTGTTTTGTGACTCACACACAATTGATGCTCCAGATTTTAGTGCTCGCATTTCTCAACAACAAAATTGTGTCACTATTGACCATTATTATCTTGTTGAAGTATTCAAGGCCGTAATTGATTTTCAATTGATGGAACTAATCAATTGATGGAAATAAACTATGGATTCAATGAACAAACAAGGGAACTCTTGATTCTTTGTTCTGCATTGAATCCTCAATTTGATTTTCAATCATTTGAGATTGACAAAATATGTTGTTTGGCTGAGAAATTATATCCTCATGATGTGCCTGGTTTGAATGATCTAAGAGACTAGTTGAAGCATTTTGAGTACCAATTCTCTGAACTTTCAGAATTTCAAAATTTATGCACCCTTTCTGAGTTATTTCAAGAATTTGTTAGCACAATTACACCATTCTTGTTAATTGAGAGACTAATCCGTTTAGTGATGACTCTTTCTGTTTCTACGACTATTTTAGCCATGAAGCTCATTAAGAACCAACTTCGAAGAAAGATGAGTGATGATTTTCTTGCAGATTTAATGATAGTGCATATTGAGAGAGAAATTGTTGATACTATTGATTCAAATTCGGCTATTGATGAGTTTTATGCTTCAGGTAACCGAAGAGCACAACTTAAGTAGTTGAATTCGTATTGACATGGAATATTTAACTTTGAATTGTTTCAATTTTCTATTGTTATATTTGAGTAATAAATGTATTTTCCATCAAAACAAAGTAGATTTTGCCAAATTTTAAAAAATAATTTTTCTTGTCAGTGTAAGGTAATTTAGCCCACCTCAAATAGACTAGCTCAGTACATGGGCAGACATGCATGGAGTTAGTCTACCCTTATACCGAGCTAGTCTACTTCTATATTAAACCTAGTCTACTTGATGTATCGGTACATTAATGTACTGAAGTATTTTCCTAAAAAATTAAGGAGAGTGCATAATGTAAATTTGGGAGTTTAAGTTTTCAAATATTCTAGCATGCGTCACCTTATCCCTTAAATATTTTTAATTTTCAAAAATTCTAGCACGTGTCACTTTAGAATAAATATACAATAATAATTAGAATCTTTTATCATTCTAATTTTCTCGCCCTAACAATACATATCATGATTATCATCTATCTAATTTAAAATAGCTTATGAGAACTTCTACCATCTCAAATTTTTTAACCACCGATACTTGCCAAAACTTCTATCATCCTCAGATATTTTTTTTTTTCAACTCCATCCTCCCAATTGTTCAACCCTGCATAATAGTGTGACAAGCAACTGGTAAAATCTTCAGATGATAGAGGACCTTTCTTCCCCCTCGAAGACTATTATTTATGAGTTCAAATGTTCAATTACGTGACAGGAGACCAGTACTCGTCCTTTATGTATTCTGGTACAACCTTCCTCACCACACTTCCAAATTAACTCACACATCATTACGTCCACAGTTGGCACATTGATGGTGTCACGTTCTCTCCCCCGATCACATCATCCATCCTCTCGCAGATTTTAGGTACAGATTATATCAGGGCCCAAAGATGCTCTGTGGACGGCAAGGCGGGTTTCAAGCTCAACGGGAGGGGAGCAGAGCAGAGCCAAGCCAAGAGTCCAACGCCACTACACCATTTTATCATCCAAAACCAAGAAAAAGCAAGCAACAATTTAACTAAAACCCACATGGGTCCCGCCTCCGATATGCCACTGGTGGGTGAGAGTCCCCCAAGGGCCTCCATCGAATATCAACCCCACTGCCTTTTCAAATTTGTGGCCATCGAGTCCTGAGCTCAACACTAGGAGAGCAAACAAAGTTGACAAAAACCATCCATTTGTATATAATTTTTTCATGAATCACCACGTCTCCTTCCTCTGGTTATTAACAAATTCCACACCGAATATATATAGTTTATTATTCTTCGGCCCTTCTGGAATCTCCCCAACAAAAACCAACCCAAACCCACTTTTCTTTATCCCCCCCCCCCCCCCCCCCAGCCTAATCCGTTGTTAGTCTTTCCACATCATTATTAGCTCCACTACTGACCAACCAAAGCCACAGTGAGTCTTTCCTGATTTGGGTCTTTCTGGGTTTTGGATCTAACTTTAAAAGATTCTGGCTTTGGATTGGATGTGAGGGCTGGCTGGCTTATAATCTGTTGGGGTTTTGCGTAGAAATATGAGACTAGTGGAAATCACTACTACTAATTATGCGAACACTTTGTGACGCTTGTGAAAGCGCAGCCGCGATCGTTTTCTGTGCTGCCGACGAAGCTGCTCTTTGCCGTGCCTGTGATGAAAAAGTATGTTACTTTAAGCTTCTGGGTTTAATCTTCCAAGTTTTTTTTTTTTTTTTTTTTGAGTACCCAATTGGTAGTTTCATATGGTAAAGCCTAGAATCTAGTTTCCGTTTACTTGGTGCAAATTGAACCGTATGTGTTGTTAGTTATTTGTATACTAATCCTTGATTTGCAGCTACAATTGTTAGTTTCTTTCATATTAGTCAAATATGAGCATATATGCTGTGCTATCAAAACCTAAAAAAGTTCTTTGGAGCAGCTATATTGCCTCATATCTTTCCCACATTGTAGGTCCTTGTTAAGAAACATACTTTCCCAGAAGTTGACTTTTTCTTGCTTGTCCTAAATGATCGGAAATGGTTTCAGTAAATCGTTATTACATCGCATAGAGTCGTTAAAGGGGTTTTTGCCTAATCTGGAAACTCTTATAGACTTTTAGAAGCAATGCTTTAATCTGTTGATGCCTTGATGGGGTGGCAGGTGCATTTGTGCAATAAGCTTGCTAGCCGACATGTCCGGGTTGGTCTGGCAACTCCCAGTGCAGTTCCCCGCTGTGATATTTGTGAAAATGCACCCGGTATGGAGGCCTATCTTTTGCTACGATCTTCTGATATTGATTTGTCATTATGTTAGTTATATTTAAGAAAGAAGAAAAAATCACATCGCACTTATATTCTGTCTTTGGAAACTACACATGTAGCTTTCTTCTATTGCGAGATAGATGGGAGTTCCCTTTGTTTGCAATGTGATATGGTTGTTCATGTTGGAGGTAAAAGAACACACGGAAGATATCTGGTACTGAGACAAAGAGTTGAGGTGTGTTCATCCTTTTCACCAAGAATTTATTTACTTCTTTACTGTTTTAGGCTGCTAGACATTACTTGAAGTTTTACACTATTTTGGTTGCTCTGTAGTTTCCAGGGGATAAACCTAGTAGTAACGGTGAAGACCCAGCATCCCAACCCCCCATTGACCAAGGTGAGACCAGAAGAGTACAACATCAGCAACCAAGAATGACAATTGGAGAGAATCATCAAAATCACAGGGCATCTCCTATTCGTCTAGCAGATGCCAATGATGATGGGCATGTAAAGATGGATAATAAGTTAATTGATTTGAATATGAAGCCTAATCGGATGCATGGACAAGCTTCAAATAAAGAGGTTAGTGTGTTTTCATTATTGAGTACCAGCATTTGAACTTAGGATCTTACCTCTGTTTGATTAATGTAACATGTATTTGAACCTCCCCTAGGAACTTTTTTGCATTCCTAGTAAATGGTATACACAGATCTCAGCAGAGTGAAAATTACCACCTGGAGTGGACTATTAGACATGATCAAGATCATCATTGCTTATTAGTGGCATGACAAAATTGGTTAGTAAGTGCGAGTTTATCTTTCACTTCCAACTGAACTAATGACAAGACCTATTAAACTTGAAATTGAAGGCACCTGAAATAGAGCCATATAAGTTGAGATTTATCTTCTCTGCAGTAAAGAAGAAAAGAGTTCCTATTCATAAATCTCCCTTGCTTCCATTAAATAATTATATAATAGTATCAAGTCCTTGATTCTAATTTTATCAAATCCATCAGCTTTTATCAGAGAAATACCACAGTAATTACTATAGATTAAGATTATTGCCAAAAAGTTACATTAGAATTACAAATGTTACAGCATAATCCAGCACATGTTAAATTCCCCATTGTCTATTATGTGATTCTTAAAGCTCAAGCTTCTTACTACGGTTCATTATCCTTTTTCGGTATTGATGTTGAACTGAAAGACTGCAGTTCTAGTACATTGTGCATAACTCAACAGAACCATTCAATTTAATCAACTCACCTCTAACGAGAAAAATATTGACCTTGTTGGCTGTCATATATCAGAGCAATGCATCATTTAACTCTCATGCATACCAGTTTTTATTTCTAAGCAACAAGCATCTGTTGTTCTTAATCAGGACCAATAGTGGCGTATTTGGAAGCAGTACCTACTTTCACTAGTAGCCAGAAGGGCAATTCATCTACACCTTGGCTATCTGCTACTTCATGAGGAACTCGCTCCTTTATCATCCCTTCTCCTGTTAAGTGACCGTTATGGTCATTAAGGGTTAAAAAAGAGTGTTTACCATTCAGTAGTTTAGTTGTGCAGGATATATCCGGTATAGTTGGTTACTCGGAAAGCATGCAAAACTTGCTCCGAAAGCAAAATACTGTTATTTACTGCAACTGATCTCCATTGTTGAAATCTATGCAAGTGCTTGTATTGTTGTAATTCCACTGCAATTTTAATATTCTTTCTTCGCTTTTTTAAGTGCCGGTTGAACATGGAGGAAATGGTATACTCTGCGCTTTTCCAAGTACAACTGTAATCTTATCCGGATCCATGAATATAAAGTGTCATAGGTAAAAAGTAAGCCTTTTTTTTCTTGGGTGGTTTCCAGAGTAAGTCTGTCCTAGGTTTTTCATGTTCATCATGCATCAAGCACTTCCGGCCAAGAGTGCTACATAACAGAAGCACATCCTCACAAGTTATCTACTGTAGGTAGATACTAAAAAAGGTAAAAATGGCGCCAAAGCATAATCGATGCACTAAAACGTACAATCTTTGCAGCGAAAATTACACCATCGTAAATTAGTAATAGAAGCCTTTATGAAATGTCATTTTTGTTAGTAGTTCGGAAAATAAAAAGATTAATTCTCGAGAAATCTTAAATTTGGGTGTCATATTTTTGCGGTAATTCTCCTCTAAAGTATTTGATTTTCATCTCTAACACGAGTACAGTCATGCTCTGTTGGTTCAATTAATTGGTATTTAGTTGTCTTTTGAATTTAGTTCAAGAGTGAAAAATAATAAACATTTCATAATAAAATACTTTTTTTCATCATTATATTCAAATTCAACGACAATTGAGCACGAATTACCATAAAATCAATTGACTACTTGAACGGAACTGCGGTCGCAACCCATTGCTGGGCCTGTCAATTATCGCATTCCTAACCGAAAAAACCCGCCCCGGCCCAATAAGGAAAGTTATAAAGCCAAATGTCAGAAGAATATTGCTCGCTGCCGGCACACGTTTCCATAAGACAGCGTTTGTTATTTTCTGTTGAAACTTATGCGGTTATACATTTCCGGCCAATCGGCGATGAAGCTAGCTCCGATGACGACGCCGTTTTTTCTCTCCGTCTTCTCAATCATCATACTCTGGAAGACGTCGTTTGCGTTCACGCCTCGGACTTTTCTTCAGCTCCAGAGCTCCGCCGTGAGCACCAATTACTTGACCGATGAGGAGCTCTGGTTCACTCAGACTCTCGATCACTTCTCGGCGTACGATCACCGCAAGTTCGAGCAGCGATATTATGAGCACCTCGACTTTTTCAGACCATCCGACGGTCCGATTTTCCTCAAAATCTGTGGAGAATCGGCCTGCAATGGAATCTCCAATGATTACTTAACTGTAAGTTTCTGATTATATTGTTCAATTCGTCGTCGGAATCTGAAAAGATCGGAAATTGTTTAGGATTTGGTGAAATTGTTTTATAGGTTTTGGCTAAGAAGTTTGGCGCGGCTGTGGTCTCGCTCGAGCATCGTTACTATGGTAAGAGCTCTCCGTTTAAATCACACTCGACTGAGAATTTGAAGTACTTATCATCGAAGCAAGCGCTTTTCGATTTGGCTGCTTTTCGTCAGTATTATCAGGCAAGTTTTCATTTCAATTCTTCGATTTTAGTGTTGTTCCAGTTGTAAATTGGATAATTGAGCATGTGATTTAGTGTTTTTAGGGTGTGGTTGTTGTTTAGGAGTCGTTGAATTTGAAGCTGAATAAGACCAAGGGTGAGAATGCGTGGTTCGTATTTGGGGTGTCGTATCCAGGAGCTCTTAGTGCATGGTTTAGACTCAAGTTTCCTCATTTGACATGTGGAAGTCTTGCAAGTTCTGCAGTTGTTGAAGCTGTGTTTAACTACACTGAATTTGACCAGCAGGTGACCACAATCTTAATTGCTTCTTCTTTCTTCGTTTTTTTTTTTCCCCTTCAAGATAGGAAATTGAAGTAGATTTTACTTGCTTCAACCGTGTTGCTATTGGCTTTAATCCTCCCCAAATGCAGATTGGTGAGTCTGCCGGTCCAGAATGTAAAGCTGCATTGCAAGAAACTAATCGTCTTGTTGAACAAAGGCTTGCAGCTAATGGAAAAGCAGTGCGGGGTTTGTTTGGTGCAACCCAGGTGTGATTCTTTATGTCTTCAGTTTACCATTTATAATTTCATAATATACTTTGGAACATTAGTGCAGTTTCAGTGTTTCTTACTGTTTGTGTTTTGGTATACACTTCTCACCATGCATTTTGACCTTTTCTCTGTCTTCAGCTTGATATTGATGGTGATTTTATGTATTTTCTGGCGGATGCTGCTGTTATTGCGGTAAAGTTTGCTTCCTTCTTAGTTTGTCCCTTGATTTCTAATATCTCAAATTATTGAGGATTGCTGATTTGGAAAATTGCAGTTTCAATATGGAAATCCTGACAGACTGTGCTCCCCTCTTGTTCAAGCAAAGACTAATGGAGAGGATTTGGTTGTATGTTTCTCTTCTTCCCAGTCTATTCTCTTCCTTAATTGGGATTCAGTCGTTCTGTCAGACCCAATTTGTTCTTGGTCTGATTGCCGATGTTATTTTTCTCTGGTTGTCCAATGTTCTAAGGGAGATATGATGATATGTTTGCAGGAGGCATATGCCAAATATGTTAAAGAGTATTACCTTGGAAGTTTTGGTGTTGATGTCGAAACATACAATCAGAAACACTTGAAGAACACTGCTGTTACCGAGGGGAGTTCTGATCGTTTGTGGTGGTTCCAAGTTTGTACCGAAGTTGCCTATTTTCAGGTGGCACCTGCAAATGATAGCATCCGGTCTTCAAAAGTTGACACAAAGTATGTGTCAGAATATGGCTTCTAGTATGAAAACCATTTGGTATTCATGTCTACTTGTAGGGTGTTCAATATGTAGTTCTTCTATACATTAATGATGGAAAGGTTGTTATTCTTCCAGATACCATTTGGACCTTTGCAAGAATGTCTTTGGAGAGGGCATCTATCCAGAGGTTGATGCGACAAATTTATATTATGGAGGCAAAAGAATTGCAGGTCAAAACATATACCTTTCTTTGCCTATCCATGTGTTTCTCTTCCCTATAAGTATTTGTGCCATTATTACTATTCACATATTATACTATCTTGGCTATGGATGGTCAGGTAACTTGCCCTATCTGCATGTAAAATGTCAATTCTCTGACTCAGTAACACATGCTTGCTCATAAAATGTGCAAACACACTAACACGCATAAATCTTTATATGAGTTCCTTTGCCATTCTCCAAGTTACCAATCAAGCTCCTTATTCAGTTGGTTTTATGATCTTGTATTATGGGGATAGAGACTTCTCTTCTGAAAGATATCATCGAGTTTGTGGTTCTTCTTGAGCCTTCTCTTACTGAATTTTGGCCGAAAAATAAATTGTCTAAGTTTTATCTGGGAGAAGGTTTAAGAGGTTAAAACCATATACTTCTTTAGATTGATATTCAATATTTAAGCATCCCATTGTGAAAAACTTCACCATGCATCAATGGTTGAAGGATTTCTATTACTAGCTGATGTGGCATTGTTTTTATAGTTTCATAATGTTTATATGAAAGACAGCACCACCAGTGTTTTTTTTTGTTTTTTGTTTTTTTTTTTGGTGCCAGTTAAGGTCAAATGGTTATCATTAGTTCAGAATTTCACATGATATTCTGGAAATTGAATCTGTAGGTTCAAAAATAGTTTTCACAAATGGCTCACAGGATCCCTGGCGTCATGCATCCAAACAGACTTCATCTCCAGATAGTAAGTATTCTACTACTTAACTGAAAAATCGCATAATCAGATTTTATTTGCACTACTAAGAAGAGTTTTTAGTGAAGTGATTGCTCCCATTCTTGATGCATTAGTCATTGCATTATTACTGGTTAGTTTGTGCAACAGAGATCTCTGTGGCCAGTCTCATCTCCAGTTTTAAACTTCTATCCTAATGATATTGTGCATCTACTATGCTGTGAAGACTTGAATTCATTTATTACTATTTCTGATTTTTTGTTTCTTAATTAAACTTTCAGTGCCTTCATACATCATCTCTTGCCATAATTGTGGCCATGGAACTGATTTGAGAGGATGTCCACAGGTTCCTTTAAGTCCCGAAGGTATCTATTGTTTGTTTGTCCTTCTTTGTTTACTTTTAATACTCTTTGGTTATGAAAATGTTGATACAATATTATTCATCATTGAGCAGAAGTTTGTGGGTCAATTATGGAAAATGGAATATACTCTATAGTTGATTTTCTGCATGATTATATTCCAAATACCTCCATGTCCAATTTGGGTTATACAGTATATTAAGTTTTCTTCCCTCTTTTCACTGGTAGAAGGATGCATGCAACATGAGGACAAATTAGATTCATAGTTCTGGTTCTTCTCTCTTGCAGACTTGCAACGAGACGTCAAATCTATAGTGTTTTTTGTGCATTAAGTGCTTGTCTCCTCTTCAGAATCTTTGGGAAAGAACAAAACAAAACCAAAAGTGCAAGAGTATTGAAGGAAAAACTACCTTGTTGGTGGAATATTAGTTCTTAAATAAGATAATGCACTATTATAAGGTTATCTCTGCAAATTTACTGACATCTATTAGCTTCTCTTGGAAATCATGCCGTTCCAGTTCTGACAATATTGGATAAGGAAAATATGGAGTAGCTTATTATTATCAACATGAAATTAATTTTAGCAGCCATCAGAAGCTTACCTTGTTTGAAGGCCGTTAAATGCATCTCAAAGCTGGCTACTTAGAACAGAAACCGAACATGATTTTCATGATAGCTGAGCTTGTTGATAACATTTGCGTTCTTAAAGCTACTTTTATATAACTATGACTTTGTTTCAGGTAATGCTGAGAACTGCAGCAGCCCTGATGCAGTCCACAAAGTTAGACAACAAATTGTAGAACACATAGACCTGTGGCTGTCTGAATGCCAAGAGACTGGTAGGAGCTACATGTAAATATAATTATGTGGTGTGTAAGATGGCTCTGTAACTAATCTTACCTCACTTTTTACCTTCTGAACAGATGTTTGATTACTAATCTATGAAGGATATGGTAAGTTGTCTCATGTACATAAAAAAAAAATCATACCTGTACTTCTTGGTATACACGTTTTTCTCTCTCCCTTTTAATTTTTTTTATTTGCTACTTGATGGTGCAAATTCCATGCAAGTGTGAATGTTTGATTAGGAATTTAGACTTTCTGACGAGATAGACATGGGCATGTTGTAGCTTCCCTTATTCATGAATAAGTTCTAGACCCCTTGCTGTCTTCAGTCTTATCACAGTTTGAGTTGAAAACTCAAAAGCGTGCTCTGAAAACCAAAGCCATGTATATTATTTGTGATGCTGATTACATATATGCATGATTCAGCATGATGCTTTATTCAATCAAATAAGTCAAAGCCATCATAGAGTGGTAAATAGTCATCCGGAAATGGCTCTTGATCTTCAGTTTTGTCAGCCCCTCCTACCTTCACTTTATCATTCTCGACCTTCTTTTTCTTGAGGAAATTGACAAGCCCTTTGAGAGTACCATTAGCATCATCACTTTTCATGAGCTCCTCAGCAACCTCTGCAGGGGTGACCTCAGTGCTCTCTATCAACCCTTTAACTTCTTTGCAGAGCTGATGAGGGTTGCTCTCATGAATGCCTAGGTAGTTGGAGGCTAAGATGTCGAATCCTTTTGCAGTGCAATAAGACATGTGAATGTGCACATCCATGCGACCCGGACGCAGCAGTGCAGGGTCTAACCGATCCTTGTGGTTGGTGGTGAAAACTATAATTCTCTCGTCCCCGCAGCTTGACCACAGACCATCTATGAAGTTCAGTAGGCCTGATAGTGTCAACTACAATTATTGTAAAACCATGTCATTCTCAATTTGTCATAGTCAATATAAAACCTACATAAAATAAGACGAAGAAAACAGAAAGGAGAAGATTACTGACCCTGTTGTTATGAGAACGTGGATCCGGTTCACGTCCCCTGTTCTGCACTTTGGCGCAGCAATCAATATCCTCAATCACCATAATAGAACGATTTTTAGTAGAAAGCAATACCCTCCTCAAATCACTATTACTGTGAACGCCAGAAAGCTCCAAATCATAAACATCAAACTTGAGATAGTTAGCCATGGCTGCAATCAAGCTCGATTTACCTGTACCAGGTGGACCATACAACAAATACCCTCTCTTCCAAGCCTTACCAACCCTTTTGTAAAACTCCCTCCTCCTCACAAACCTATCCAAATCATCAATAACTATTCTTTTAAGCTCTGGATCCATCGCCATTGTTCCAAAATTAGATGGATGCTCCATCCTTATGGAACCCCAACCACTTGAACCCCTGTTATCGTTCTCATCATCACCCAGACTCGAACCCCGGGTGTAAAGCCTAACAACCTTTTCCTCTTCTTGAATGGCTTTAGCTCGAGCAAAAACGTAGGGCAAGTAAGAGTCCATCACCGTGTCCTTGTGTTTCTTGTCAAACACTAGCTCAAACCGACGCTTACTGTCATTAGCAGAGTGGTACTCGTCCTTCTGTTTTTTCTCAGGCTCGGTGAAGCGCCACTTCAATTTGATATCATTGTCAAAGGTGTCGGTGATTTCTTCGCCTTTGTCCATGGCAATGCTAATGTTCTTTTTCCGGGGTGTTTTGCTGATCTTGAGGCGTTCAGCGAAAGGATTGATCTTTGTTTGGAGGTAAACTTCCGCAGTATCATAGACTTGGTTTCGTGTCATACCACAGCACTCTTCAACAATCAAAGTGAGGTTCGAGGAGGGAGTGGTAAAAAAGCGACTGAAGACTGAGTATATGTATGAGCGAAACTGGTGGGGAATGAGTTGGTCTGTAATGGAGCGGACCAACATCATTGATGCAGCAAAGGAGGCATAGGCTGAGAACAATGTGGATGCTGTGGTTTGCATATCTTTGGGATTGAGAGTAAACATTGTGTTATTGACTTGAGTGTTTGGAGAAATTTTGAGTTGGGAGTTGAAGGATATGATGGGGTATTTTATAATGAGCTGAAGGAGTGATAGGATTTGGGCAACAAGGAAATGATTCTGTGAGTTGCTTCCTCTCCAAGTAATTTTTCTATTTTCTTAAGGTTCCATTCATCATTTCATCTTGAACTAAAAAGTCAAACATGAGTATTATGTTATGTTAAGTATAAATAATGGATAGTTGGCAAATGTGGATCTGTCTGGATTTAAATAATTCTTAACCACTCAATTACTCGTGTTCTTCAGTTATTAGAAAAACTCAAAAACCCATATTTGAACCATTTTTGCCAAACCAATTAAGTTTCAGGTAGCTGTATTTAGATTTGACTTGAACCAGGTTGAGCTTAAATAGTTAGTTAGTTTAATTGGTCTGAAACTCTGAATATTTGCTTCTGTTTTTATAAGTTTGAGAAGTTCAAGTATGGAGCTCTAGCTTAATTTCAGCTTAGACTTGGTTATCATTTCTGACAAGCAAAGTCTCACTTTAATCGAGCTTGAGTATCAAGAGTTTCCGAGCTTGATGACAAACAATAAAAACTATGGAAGTTTTTTTTTTTTTTTTTTTTTTTTTTTGAGAATAACTATGAAAGTTTCTTAGTATCATCAAGTTTCAAAATTTTCACTCTAGCCGATTTGGGATTATATACAATTTAGTGATTTTCTGCATGATTGTATTGTGAAAACCTCTGTCCAATTTGGGTTTATATATACAGTATATTAAATTTCTTCCATGTTTTCACTGGTAGAAGCATGCATACGGTATAGTTTTGGTTCTTCTGGTTTGCAGACTTGCAATAGGATATCAAATGTTTAGCGTTTGCTTTGCATCAAATCTGTCTGATGTCTAAGATGGTTCTGTTACTTCTGACCAAAAAAAAAGAAAAAAGGTTCTGTTACTATGCCATGTGTGAGAAGGTAGATTAACCACAAGATTAATTATCTTACCTCACTTTTTACCTTCTAATTCTGAATCAGCGGGGAAAGAACGGATTGTAGCATTACATAGTGTGAATCGGTCTGCATTGAAATAATTCTGAATCACTCAATTAACCCAGTGAGCTTCAATTACTTAAAAAAAACCCATTATTTGAACCATTCCTTTGGCAAACCGAGTTTCAGCTGTATTTTAGGTTCAGCTTATTTTTGACAAATTTTATTGATAAAAGTCGCGAATGATATTCTATTGATAATAATTGTGTTAGTTTGGTTTGAATATTTGTTTTTGTTTGTATAATTTTGAGATTGGCGTTTTTGTTTGGTTGAAGAGTTCAAGTGTTAGCTTAGACTTTGGTTCTCAGTTATGACAAACAATAAAAACAGTGAACATACGCTAACACTTAAATAAGAATCTCAACTAAATTATCAGTGTTCTAATCTAGCTGAAGCTTCAGATTGAACAAAAAAAAAAAAAGGAGTTGCCTAATCAAGAGTTTTTTCAACTCTCAGGATAGACAACTCAATTTGTATGTTATGCGATCAAATCTACCAATTTTCGGAAATTTCTGATGCATTAGAATCTGTTTTCTGCCTCTTTGCATTCCCAACCTCTTCATCCTCTATCTTGTTGGTCTCGAGCCTCTTACGCTTGAGACAATTGGCAAGTCCTTCAAGAGCAGCATCGGCTTCATCACCATCACCCCCACCCCTCATAAGCTCCTCACAAACCTCTGCAGGGGTGATGTTAGTGCTCTCCACCAATGCTTCAATTTCTCCACACAGGCGATGTTCGCTGGTGTCCTGAATGCCGAGGTAGTTTGAAGCCAAGGTCTTGAACCCTTTTGGGGTGCAATACGACATGTGAATGTGCATGTCCATTCGACCAGGCCTCAACAATGCAGGGTCTAGCCGCTCCTTGTGGTTGGTGGTAAACACAATAATCCTCTCATCACCACAACTTGACCACAGACCATCGACGACATTCAGTAGACCCGAGAGTGTAAACTGAAATTATCATAACACCATGTCAGATTCTCAATGCCTATAAAAGAATTACAATAAGATAAAATATAACTATCCATAATATACAATAACTTTTTGGAAAATACTCTCATGCGAAGTATTATTATTTGCATACATTCTGCAGTTTCATAATTCTAATCACTCATCTCTAAAAACAAACCATAAAACAAAAGAAATGTCCTGACCTTGGCTTCGGAAACCATAAACTTCTTCTCTGCTGATTCCCGGTTTACGGATCCCTTGCTGCAATCAATATCCTCAAACACCACAATAGAACGATTTGTAGTGGACATCAAGGCCTTCCTCAACTTATCATTGCTGGAAATACTAGTAAGTTCCAAGTCATAAATATTAAAATGGAGATGATTAGCCATGGCCGCAACCAAGCTAGACTTTCCAGTACCGGGAGGACCATACAACAAGTAACCTCTCTTCCAAGCCTTACCAACTCTCTTGTAGAACTCCCTCCTCTTCACAAACTTGTCCAAATCCTCTATGATCATCCTCTTCAGCTCCGGCTCCATTGCCATTGTCTCAAAAGTAGCCGGGTGCTCAAGATCGATGCAACTCCATTTGCCCGAAGAAGGTGCAAAGTCATCATCGTCATCAGAACCATGAGAGCGTCCACGAGAAATTTTGAAGACCGAGGAACGTTTACTATTGTAACTATAAAGCTTCAGAGTCTTTTCTGCATCTTTGATAGCCTTGGCCCGAGCCAACACATAGGGGATGTACGAGTTTATAACTTTGTCCTTGTGTTTCCTGTGGAATGTTAGCTCCATGCGGCTCTTATAGACGCTACTGTAGTAACCATCGTTTTCTGTAGGGAAGATCATCCGCCACTTCACGTTAATGTCTTCGAAAGTGTCAGTGATTTCTTGGTTGGTGGTAACATCAAGGATGGGGACCTTTTGTTTCGGTGCTTTTCTAATTCGAAAGATTTGGGTTTTCGGGTTGATCTTGGTGGCAAGATAGACCTCAGCAGAATCATAGATTTCGTCCGAGTAGTCTTCATCGCTAGAGTTGTCGATGAGGAGAGTTATGTGATTGGCTAGAGGGTCCAAGAGGTAGCTGAGGCTTGATTTTAAGTACGAGTATACGTATGAGTTAAACTCGTAAGGGAGGAAATTGGTGTTCATGGATTGGAGCATAAACATGTAACCAGCAAAGGGGGCATAGGCCGAGAAAAAGGAGGATATAGCTGTGGGCATTATATCTTTGAAATTGGAATTGCTGTGGTCATCATAATATTGCTGCTCCTCCATCCTCTAATTTTCTGAAGTGTTTAGAGAGCCTTTTGTACGTGCTAAAAGGGTGATGCGTCTTATATATCATAAATATATACGACGATCTTGTTGCCATAGGGTTTTCTTGGCCTTCAAGTAAGTGGATTTTATTTCCTAATCCATATAGGGAATCCACTGTTATGGGCTTTATTTAAAGTGAGTCTGTCACCGGTTTTTTTTTTTGGCCAGTATTTGGGAGGAGGGAGCCTCAGGGAGGCAGGTCCCTCGGCCGAGAAACATTATGATCGACCGTTACTCTGATTACGCACGCGAGGCAGGCCTTGGCAGGAGCCCAACTAACATCTGGGCCCCGAGCTGTCACCGTTTTCTTTGTTCAGTGAGTTTTATGAGGTCCAGTCGTCCGATCCAACAGTGGCGCAGTTTACTTTCTGACTATAATAAAATAATTAACACTTGGAGAACTCTGGGGGATGAATAGCTATCAGTACTCTCTCTTCTTGTTTTTCTTAACGGTAGAGAAGACCGTGATTTTGGTACTAGCTCTAAGAAACAGCTCTTATTTCTTCGATCTTTGCAATACTCCTTACCTTGGTTTTTGGAATCTACGGAATGGTTTCAACATTCTTCATTCAAGAAGACGTGCCTGCCTTAAGAGACATGGTAGATTCTTTCGAACGAACAACAATTCTACTTCATAAATTGCTAGTTCAGGGCTATATATCGTTTTACTTCAATGTTCCAAGTCTAATGTTCTGTCAATTTCGGAGTAAAAGTCGGTTTATTCTAAACATTAATTACTACCTGTATAATTATAATTCTAGTTCAAGAATAAGTACTGGTATTTGACTATTTGTTACCTAGGTTGAAAGAAAAATCTCTCTCTTTGGAATTAAAACAATGATCAATCTAAACATATAAATATCTATTTATCAATGTAAAGCGTTCCAGTCAAGCAACTGATCGAGCTTGAGCTCCAACAAAACTAAAACAAATACAACGTATTCAATAGCTTTACAAAGACACCTCAAACTAGTACCCAAAAAACAATTCCAACTCAATCCGTATCTTATGCTATCAATTCTACCAATTCTCGGAAATTGCAGACTCATTGTTATCTGTTTTCTGCCTCTTTGCTTTCCCTATTTCTTCTTCCTCTATTTTTTTGGTCTCGAGCCTCTTACACTTGAGGCAATTGACAAGTCCTTCAAGAGCAGCATCAGCATCATCACCATCACCCCTCATAAGCTCCTCATAAACCTCTGCAGGGGTGATGTTTGTGTTCTCCATCAATGCTTCAATTTCTCCACACGGGCAATGTTCGCTGGTGTCCTGAATGCCGAGGTAGTTCGAGGATAAGGTCTTGAACCCTCTTGGGGTGCAATACGACATGTGAATGTGTACATCCATTCGACCAGGCCTCAACAATGCAGGGTCTAGCCGCTCCTTGTGGTTGGTGGTGAACACAATAATTCTCTCATCACCGCAACTTGACCACAGACCATCAACGACATTCAGCAGACCCGAGAGTGTAAACTGCAATTATTATAACACCATGTCAGATTCTCAAATGCCTATAAACAAAATACAATGAATATAACTATACATAATATACAACAACTTTTTTGAAAACACTCTCATGCAAATTAGTCTTATTTACATACATTCTGCAGTTTCATAATCTGAACCATTCGATCATCTCTAAAACAAAACAAAAAAACAAAAACAAAAAAAATGTACTGACCTTGGATTCAGCTTTGGAAACCATTAAGTTCTTGCTCTCTGCTGATTCCCGGTTTACGGATTCCTTGCTGCAATCAATATCCTCAAACACCACAATAGAACGATTCGTAGTAGACATCAAGGCCTTCCTCAATTGATCGTTGCTGGAAATGCTAGTGAGTTCCAAATCATAAATATCAAAACGGAGATGATTAGCCATGGCCGCTACCAAGCTGGATTTTCCAGTGCCGGGTGGACCAAACAACAAGTAGCCTCTCTTCCAACTTTCCAAGCCTTCCCAACTCTCTCAGTCTCTTGTAGAACTCCCTCCTCTTCACGAACTTGTCCAAATCATCTATGATAATTCTCTTCAGCTCCGACATTGTCTCGAAAGTAGCTGGGTGCTCATTATCCGCGCAACTCCAATTGCCTGAAGAAGGTGCAAAGTCATCATCGTCATCACTACCTTGAGAGCGTCCACCAGAAGGTTTAAAGTAATGGGCCGAGGAACGTTTACTATTGTAACTATAAAGCTTTAGAGTCTTTTCTGCATCTTTGATAGCCTCGGCCCGAGCCAATACATAGGGGATGTACGAGTTTATAACTTTGTCTTTGTGTTTCCTGTGGAATGTTAGCTCAAAGCGGCTCTTATTGAGCCTACTGTAGTGACTGTGACGGTCTTTTTCTTCAGGGAAGATCATGCGCCACTTTACTTTAATGTTTTCGAAAGTGTCGGCGATTTCTTGGGTGGTGGTAACAACAATGATGGGGACCTTTTGTTTCGGTGCTTTGCTGATTCGAAAGATTTGGGTTTTCGGGTTGATCTTGGTGGCAAGATAGACCTCAGCAGCATCATAGACTAGGTTGCGCTGCGAAATTTCGTCCGAGCAGTGATCCCTAGAGTTGTCGATGAGGAGAGTTATGTGATTGGCTAGAGGGTCCAGGAGGTAGCTGAGGCTTGGTTGTAGGTATGAGTATATGTATGATTATTTAAACTCGTAAGGGAGGAAATTGGTGTTCATGGATTTGAGCATAAACATGTAACCAGCAAAGGGGGCATAGGCCGAGAAAAAGGAGGATATAGCTGTGGGCATCATACCTTTGAAATTGAAATTGCTGTGGTCATCACAATATTGCCCCTCCATCTTAATTTCTCTACTTCTGAAGTGTTTCCAGATAGAGAGCGTGCTTAAAGAAAGGGGTACTGATGCCTCAACTTTTGGTCATTGAGATTTAAGCATAGATATTACCTCCCTTTCCCCTCTCAAACAAAAATGATTGAACTTTTTCTATTTGGGCCGGTCTTGGGTCTAATTCCTGAATTATATATGTACACGATCCCCGTCTTGTTGCCATAGGGTTTTCTTGGCCTTCAAGTAATTGGGTTTTATTCCTAATCCATAATTCCATATAGCTCAGTTTACTTTTTGATTATAATAAAATAATTAACAATTGGAGAACTGAGGGATGAATAGTTACCAGTACTCTCTCTTCGTGTTTCTGTTAATGGTAGGGAAGACATCGTAATTTTTGGCTGTAAGAAACAGCTCTCATTTATTCGATCTTTGCAATACTCCTTGCTTTGGTTTTCAGAATCTACGGAACGGTCTTCAACAATCTTCACTCAAGAAGCCGTACCTGCCTTCAGAGACATGGTAGATTCTTTTGAATTGATGAACAATAATCCTACTTCATAAATTGCTACTCTCCCTTGCATTTCTCAAAATGGTAAAAAAGACGATTGCTAGGTTTTAGTTGCTAGCTAGTTCAGGATAGCTCGATTATTGTTTTATTGGTAAGAATCGGTTATGTTCAGGGCTGGTCTAACTTTTTTTAAGTAGTCGTCGTTAATTGTTGCGGATTGTATTTTTCAACTATTTGTAACAATTTCTTCTGCTTTAGTGAATTTTATTTAATCAAAAGAAAGTTGCTAGTTCATGTCAAGGCATGACCTTGACATCTTGATCTAACGTTTTCTACGTGTACTATTCTAGTTCATACTGGTATTTCTTACCAAGGTTGACGTTGAGTATTGACTAGTCCAATGTGCACTTATTTTAGTTTCTGTGCACTAAAAACTGATCAAGATTGCAACTTTTTCTGTTCACAGCAATGCCGTGAAAAAGAAACAACAAGAAAACCAACAGTAAGTTAAAAAGCGACAACAAGAAAACCAACAGCAATGAATTGTCTTTCTTGGGGAATGTTAGCTCAAAGTCTCAAACTGATGTCGCTTTTGATTATAAAACGATTTGGTGTAGTTGTTGCTTCAGCTGGATGACTCCATGCACGTATAACGCCACTTGATCTTTGATGTTTTCGAAGTTGTCAGTTATCAATCCTTTTTCCAAAGAATGAGTGCTAATCTTGCTTCAGAGGTAGACTTCCGCCCTTTGTAGACTTCGTTGAGTGTCAGGCTACTACTCATTAATGACTAGGGTTCGGTGAGAGGAGAGAGGGCTCCGGATGTAACGCCGGGAGCTGGACCCTAGGGAAGAGCGTGTTCGCACGGAACGGACCAAGATGAAGTTTCAGCTGTACTTAGATTTAACTTGATTTAGGATTTTAGGTTCATCTTATTTTTGCCAAATTTTATTGATAGTGGTCGACAATGATACAAAATTCTATTGATAATAATTGTGTTATGAAGTTTGGTTTGAATATTTGTTTTTGTTTATGTACTTTTGAGACTGGCATCTTCCTTTGTTTGAAGAGTTCAAGTCTTAGACTTGGTTCTCAGTTATGACAAACAAATTAAGTCTCATTTAAATCGTGTTTCAGAACTTGATGAGTGAAGATATTAAGACTTAATTAAATAAGAATCTCAATTGTAACCAAAAAAAATAAAATAAGAATCTCAACTTATCAACGTTCTAATCTAGCGACTGAAGCTTGAGATTGAATAAAAAATATACCTTGTATAATCAAGAGCATTATCAATTCTCAGGATTCACAACTCGATTAATTTATATCTTATGCTATCAAATCTACTAATTTTTGGAAATTTCAGTTTTCAGATGCATTAATCTGTTTCTGCCTCTTTGCTTTCCCAACCTCTTCTTCTTCTGCCTTGTTGGTCTCAAGCCTCTTACGCTTCAGACAAGTGACAAGTCCTTCAAGAGCAACATCAGCATCATCAGTATCACCCCCACCCCTCATAAGCTCCTCACAAACCTCTGCGGGGGTGATGTTTGTGCTCTCCATCAACCCTTCAATTTCTTGACACAGGTGATGTTCGCTGGTGTCCTGAATGCCAAGGTAGTTTGAGGCTAAGGTCTTAAACCCTCTAGGGGTGCAATACGACATATGAATGTGCATATCCATTCGACCAGGCCGCAGCAATGCAGGGTCTAGCCGTTCCTTGTGGTTGGTGGTGAACACAATAATCCTCTCATCACCGCAACTTGACCACAGACCATCGACGACATTCAGTAGACCCGAGAGTGTAAACTGCAATTATCGTAACACCATGTCAGATTCTAAATGCCTATCAACAAAATACAACAACATGAAATATAACTATACATAATATACAATATAAATACTCATATGCAAACTACTCTTATTTGCATACATTCTGCATTGTAGTTTCATAATTCGAACTGTTCATCTCCAAAAAAACAAAACAAAAAAAAACTGTACTGACCTTGGCTTCGGAAACCATAAACTTCTTCTCTGCTGATTCCCGGTTTACGGATCCCTTGCTGCAATCAATATCCTCAAACACCACAATAGAACGATTTGTAGTAGACATCAAGGCCTTCCTCAACTCATCATTGCTGGAAATAGTGGTAAGTTCCAAGTCATAAATGTTAAAATGGAGATGATTAGCCATGGCCGCAACCAAGCTGGATTTTCCAGTACCGGGTGGACCAAACAACAAGTAGCCTCTCTTCCAAGCCTTGCCAACTCTCTTGTAGAACTCCCTCCTCTTCACGAACTTGTCCAAATCCTCTATGATCATCCTCTTCAGCTCCGGCTCCATTGCTATTGTCTCGAAAGTAGCTGGGTGCTCAAGATCTACGCAACTCCAATTGCCCGAAGAAGGTCCGTAGCCCTCGTCATCACTACCACGAGTAGGGTTGTAGTGAATGGAACGTTTAACGTCATAACTATAAAGCTTGAGAGTCTTTTCTGCATCTTTAATAGCCTCGGCCTGAGCCAACACATAGGGGATGTACGAGTCCAACACCTTATCTTTGTGTTTCCTAGGGAATGTTAACTCAATGCGGGCACTCTGATCACTACTGTAGTGATGGTCATCATTGGAACGGAAGATCATGCGCCACTTTACTTTAATGTTTTGGAAACTGTCGGTGATTTCTTGGGTGGTGGTAACGGCAAGTTTGGGGGTCTTTTGTTTAGATGTTTTGGTGATTCGAAAAACTTGGGTTTTCGGACTGATCTTGGTGGCGAGATAGACCTCAGCGGCCTCATGGACTTGGTTGCGCTGAGCCATTGAGATTCCGGAGGAGTAGCCGCGTTGGCTAGAACAGTCGACGAGGAGAGTTATGTGATTAGCTTGAGGGTCCAGGAGGTAGTTGATGCTTGATTTGAAGTATTTGTGTATGTATGATTTGACCTGGTAAGGTATGAAATTGGTGTTCAAGGATTGGAGCATAAACATGTAACCAGCGAAGGGGGCATAGGCCGAGAAAAAGGAAGACATTGCTGTGGGCATCAAATCTTGCAAATTTGGAGAAGTCATCTTCATTCCCATAGCTTTTCTATGTTTCAAGTGAGCCTTTGCTTAAAAGAAAAGGGCGATGCTTCTGCATTGGTTCATATATATATATATGGAGAGAGAGAGAGAGAATTGGGGTGGTTTTTCTTTATTTCTTGGCCTTCAAGTAATTGGATTTTGTTTC
Organism: Rosa lucieae; assembly: GCA_024704745.1. Taxonomy (NCBI): domain Eukaryota; kingdom Viridiplantae; phylum Streptophyta; class Magnoliopsida; order Rosales; family Rosaceae; genus Rosa; species Rosa lucieae. Next base: position 10,395,415 of record CM045493.1, read on the forward strand.
CAAATCCATGTAGGATTTTATTTCCAAATCCATATGTAGGGAATCGGTGCAATACCGTTCTGGGCCACAGTTGAATATTCCAAGGAAACAAATTCTAAGTATTGGTTTCCAGATTTGAGTAGGAGTTCCATTGTTAGGATCCCGTTTTAATTTACTCAAGAAATTGTTGGTAGGGTGTTGTGCACTGCACGTGTCTTGCTACTGCTATATATATATATATATATATACAGATCCTATCTAGAGCGGAGCTCCGCTTTGAAAATTAACGTGTGAAGTTCGAGTTTTTGGTCACTTTTCGGTCGCATATCCACATCTCGACCGTTCAGTTTTTAGGTACTAGTGTATAGATCATCTCTGCAAATTTTCAGCCAAATTGATGATCGTTAAGGTATCTAACTCGTTTAAACCAATGGACGGACTGAATCTGTCAACCTGAACCGTACTAGCTTTAACGAAGTTATCAATGCCTTAACGATCATCATTTTGGCTGAAAATTTGCAGAGATGATCTATACACTAGTACCTAAAAACTGAACGGTTGAGAAGTGGATATGGGACCGAAAAGTGACCCAAAACTTGAACTTCACATGTTAATTTCAAAACGGAGCTCCGCTCTGGATAGGATCTGTATATATATATATCCCATTTGTAATCTGCTTGGTGAGAAGCTCTGCATTTCTATTTTCTTAGTTTTCTCTAGAATTTCTCTGTTTCATTTCGCAATGTCATGCCATTGCTTGGATCCTAACATTCTCTGGTGCAAGACGATTCAGAGAGACTAAATCTTCGGATACAGAAATCGATCGATCGAGAGAGATCGGGTGTGTGTTTTTTTTTTGCTTTATACAAAGAGATAGAGGGACAGAGAAATAGCTTATCGACCGATCGATCGAAGGTTTGTAGATTTTGTTTTGATGAGTTCGTTTTCTAGCTTCTTTTAAGATGTTTGGAATTTTTTTTCCAGTTTCTGCTTAGATTGATCTTTTTGTTTTATTTCATACACGGGACGGGATTGTGGTGTTTTGATAGAAAGACAAGTAACAGTGTTTGGTTTCGATAATCTTCAGTCTGTTGTGTTGGTGGTGGGTTTCGGGAGAGTAAGGAGTGCAGGTTTCCAACTTTTCTTTTGCTTTGGTTTTTGTTAGTTGTCGTTTTTGTTGTTTTGGATTAATATGGGTTTTTATGTTTTGGGGGTTTTGTTTGTCTTTGAATATGGAATCTGGGTAATTGATTAAGAGAGTTTCAGGCTCTAGTTTTATTGTTTAGCAATTTGGAATCTGGGTAAAGGGATGAGTTTAGGATCAAATTTAACTCAATCTATGTATGCAAATGATATTGTGATATGTAGATAGTTTGTGCTATCAAATTAACTTTGTGCTGGGATTCTGTCTCTTCATTTTTACTGTATACTTTGTGCAGTTAAATTTAACTCAATCTACGTATGGTAATGATAATTGTTGTTACTGTCAGGTTTGCCTTGCTTCTAATTATTTTTGTTTTGTTTGTTTATTGGTATGAACCAGGAAAGACCAAGAGTTTGAGAGGACAGGTTGCTGACACAATTGCAAGAAATATTGCTCGAATATAGTTTCTGTACAGGTTGCTTTTTCTCTTTCGTTTGTGTTGTACTGGTCATGTTTGTTGTATATGTGAATTTGTTACCTTACAAAGATTAATGTTAAAAATTGTATGTTGTGATTTAGTTACAGTGCAAGCACAGAAAGAGACTGCTCCAGACATGCAATGCAAGGACAAGTTTCTCCTTCAGAGTGTAAAAACGAATGATGGTGCAACTCCAAAGGAGATTACTCTAGAAGTGGTACTTACATTACACAATGTTGTGGATTCTGATGTGTGTGGGTTCTTTATGTCGAATGCTATTCATTTGGGGGATTAGGATTGTGTTTAGTTCAATGAAGAGGCAGGACATGTGGTTGAGGAGTGCAAATTCAGAGTGGTGTATGTTTCTCCACCTCAGCCCCCTTCTCCGGTCTCAGAAAGGTCGGAGGAAGGGTCTTCACCAAGAGCTTCAATAGTGGAGAATGAAAATCTTAATGCTGCTGAGTTTGCCAATGTGAGTACTTTAATTATAAGGCTATATAATGAATATTTTCCATATTCAGAAGAAAGATATTGATTGGTTTGCCGTTTGTTGGTGATTTCAGGCTGCAAAAGGACTTTCGGAGCAGCTTGAACCTCTGGGGAGATCCGCAGAGGTAAATGCCTTAATGTGCAGAAACTAAAGTCTTACAATATATGTTTACTATTTTGCCACATATACCTCATCCAGTTTCTGAGTTTTTCTTTGCAATTAAGAGAGACTGATATGCATTTTTTTAGGTCAAATATCTGTTACTTTGAACAATAGAAGAGAGGGTGTACCTTTTGAATTTTAAACGGAAGCCCATAAGGATGACAGGAACCTAACACTCTCCCAAAGCTCATTAACCCACACTTGCATCAATAGATTCAAAATCTGATGATTTCAAGGGGGACCTTATTAAGTCATCAATTTCATTCATTCAAGCAACAAATTCAGATGAGGTCTTACTTGCACATGAAATGAATGGAGAGGTAAATTATGAACAGCTTTGCGTTACATGGTTTTCAATTATTAGATCAGATTTCTTCTGATTTTCTTATGCTAAAGCATCTAAACAGGGATCATGGCTATCCTATGCGTACAATTTTTCCTAAATGTAACACGTCAATCAATTTTTATAGATGAAGTGATTGCTGTTCACTTTCAATTTGATGGCCTAACAGATCATGAACTTGGATCCTGGAGAACCAGCAACAGCTTATAAAAAAGACTTGCAGGTAATTTACCATGTTCACATTGGATTTTCACCTCCCAAAAAAGCTTTAATTTTTTTTCTTCTTTTTTTCAATAATTATCTCAGTCTGAATCAATCACATTTGATATTTGTATGCATCTGCATGTATTGTTTATCTTTGATAACATTATTCTCTTAAGAGTTAGATTGGTTTTGATTTTGTCTCTGTTCATGCCAATTGCCTTTCTTCTGTGTAAAAAAATTTAAATTGTTATTATGGTATTTGAAACTTGCTTTTCTCATTGCTGTCAAATTTTTATATCTAATCATGAAGACACTCTGAAGCTTGGGAAAAATAGACTGGATTTTAATACCTCCGAGCTTTTAATTTCATATTGTGCATCTTTAGTCATTTCTTTCATAGCTATCCCTGCCCTTTTCTGCTTTTGGTTTGAAATTAAAAACTAGAACTTCTTTCCTTCTGAATTGCTTGAATGCCAAGCCTATTAGCAAACAAAATTTTTTGTCAGAGTTCTACTTTTTATATTCGCCTTCTAAAATTAAAATTTCATAGGTTATATCTTAATTGCTGCCCTTCTAAATTTATTAGTTATAAGGAGTTCTATTAGCTTTAATGAAACATAGTTTCAGAGACTGGGTTTGTAAAAAAAACATAATAGCATTGTTCAACTGTTAAAAGCCATTCCTTTTCAGTAAACTGCTCTTAATTGCTTCTTTGAATTGCTTCTGTGTCTGATTTTGTAATCCTATTTTGCATTGACATTATTATGCTTCAATTTTCCTTAAAGCCAATCTGAATGCGTGTTTAATTCCCACAGAATTTTATCATCAAATACTTGCCAAGGCTTTAGCGCATTTCTTTCAATCGAAATTTCTGGTCATAACTTAGTCAGAGCTTAGGTAAGCTTCTCTGCTATTTTCATATGATTCCCAGTTCTGTGATGATGATATATTCATATTCCTAATCATAGTTCCCTTCCAAACAATAATCCTCATTGAATGACTTCATTTTATGGATTTTTTTTTTTTTTTTTGAGAAATCATTTTATGGATATTTAACCTCTATTGGAAATTTTTTTTAATTAAATTATTTATTAATTATTATTATTTTTTAATGAGAATGTTGACCTTGATGATGAAAAATATGACATAGTTTTGGTGCACGAGTATGCAAAGCATTTAGCAAACATTCTTTATTTTTTTTTAGTGCTGATCAATATCTATGCTAAATTGATTTAAATGTTTGGGAATTATATCTTACATGTTTGGAATTGTGGATGATTTGGAGTATGCAAGGATAATTAATGTTATTACTCTTAGGTGTTAGGTTCCCAAAATTGGTAATCAAAATAAAAACCGGAGTGAAAATCTGCACCTTTGGAGGCTAAAATCTAAAAGCTAAACTAAGATCTAGGTTGTAAAAGTGACACTGTTCATCAATGCAGATAGTTCATTACTTTTGGGTTTCCACCTATAAAGCCTAAAGCTATTTAGTGTATTTTAGTTTGTTCACTGTGTGCTTCATCCATCCGCTGCAAATGCTCTAATCTCAAACCGAATGAAACTATTAGACCATCAGATCATAGTAGACCCATGCACTGTATGTGTATGACCAAATTCTCTTACTCTGCAAATATGATTATACATTTATACATTATGAAGTTTATTAAATAGTCAGGTTTTACTATTTACAATGACATTTTAAAAGCTAATATAATGGAAGCAGTCGAGAAGTGAATGCTGTAGAGACAATTGCTTAAAAACTATTTCTTTTCTAAGGTGCTACTAACAAGCTAAATTTTCTAATCACATTGATTTTGCTTGCACGTTTCATTAAACCCTCTTAAGTTTTGGATTGCTGCATTTTGCTTTCTTGGTAAGTACTAGCATTTACTCCTATTGCTTTTTGGTTAGTGCGATGAATTGTAGCCAGGTAGACATCAAAGATTCATGTCTTTGTTCAATTCATATCTAAGAAAGTGGATTTACAATTAAAAAATTTGTGGTCTCTGTTTAATGAGCCTTGATTTCAAAACCTATTGGTTCTTGTACTGGTCTGTTCTTCTTGATTGCTTTTTCAAGAAGAATACTACATTGAGGACGACAAAAAAAAAAAAAAAGAAGGCTCTTAGAAGGTGATCATAGCTTAGCAAATTTATGTCATGCTGCAAGCTATAATGAAAGCTTCTGTTGCATCTATAGCTGAAAGTTCTCGACGGCAGACATCATCAAATCGTGGCCGGAATAGGTTATTAAAAACTGTTAATGTAAAATATATTAGACGAACTATTTTTTGATAAATTAATGCATCTCCTAGACCTAGGGCGAAACAATATATCGTTGAATGAACGCTTTTTTTATATCAACTTTGTTTGTGTTTGGCTCCAAAACCAGCTGGTGTGCAAACAGTCTCTTTTGGGCTAGTGGTTGCGCAGGCGTGCCAGCACCGCGGGGTGCAGTCGTTGGGGTAGTCCCGTGACCTGACTTCTTCTTCAAGCGCTGTGGACGAGAAGAGCACCAACCTCGTCACAGGGTTCTTTTCTTGCCTTCCGAGAAAGGACTTTTGCCTTACGGATAAGGACTTTGGTTGTGGTTTCTTCGCGTTCACCAAATCGATACTTAGTGTTGTAGACTAAGCAGAGCAATCACTGGGAAATTGAGAGAAGCACGGGTTTGCTAAAGCGTGACTTTAGCTTCGCTGGGTTGCGAGGGCGTTACCCTTGCTTCGCTGGAAGTAACGGTGGCGGTTGTGCTCGCAGTCGGCTCCTGGGGAGACTGGGACTGGAAGTACGGTCGCCGGGTTGATCTGGTGAGGCTGACAGTCGGCTCGCGAGGAGACTAGGACTGGCGGGCGGTCACCGAGCTTCAACTAGGTTGAGGGTTTGCTCCGGGGAGGCTTTGTAATCACTGGGATTGATTGATTCGAGAGAGAGAGATCTTCTTTCTGTATCGTCTTTAGCCTCTATATATAGGCTATTGCAGATTCACTTTCCTAATATGATTGGAGTACTATATTTTGGGCCACAGTTATTGGCCTTGAATTAAATCAAAACTCTTAATAGTATTGATATGATCGTGGGTAATAACTGTCCGCTTCTGTCGTCGCTAGAATATAGGTAAAGATCAATTGCCTCTTAGAATCCTAGATGCGATCGCTGGATGCGAGCAGTAGGATACGCACGCATTAATTGCCAATATATCTTTACGCAATTAGGGATGATATCTCCTTATGAAACACGGGATGAGCAACATCACAGCCCAAATCCGTGTATTCTCATTTTTGGGCCGCAGGTATCGGCCCACTGGCTCATACCCACTAAAGGATTCGCCAAAATTACTTTTGGGCTCAAACATTGCCCCCCAGGCCCCGAAATCAGGCCTGCTAAAATGCAACTGATTGAAGGGGACTTAGAAAGATGTGTCGGTCGCTTGAAACGATGCCATTAATGAGGGTCGCGTCCCTTCATTTTTGAAACGCCTTCTGTCGCATCGTTTCCCTCACAAAAATTCTTTATTTAAACGCACCGCCGCCACCCTATCACATCAGACACTCCTTCAAACTCTAAACCCAGAAAAACCCATCCCTGCTCCATTTTCTTTGCAAACAATCCAGAAATGGCTCCTCCTAAGAAAATCATCATCGATCAGGAAGAAGAATTGAACGAAGCGGCTGCTCGGACCTGGGGAACCAGTATCGGCGCTCGCATTCATCTAGAGACCACTATTCACCGACCCCTACTCCTTCGTTTTTCCGATCACCACACCGGGTTAGGCCCAGCACCGCAAGGTGTTATCCCAGATGACGCCATCGCCATGTACGGTCTTCCTGTCCGACGGCCCATTCTAGTCCTCCGAAGGACTCCCGGAGACTTTAGCGGTTGGGGTGTCCAAAACCATCGAGCCAAGATAGGGAATTGGCCATCCTCCATTAGTGCACAGAGATTTCTTGGTATCGCGAGGCGCGGGCGCGAGATCTAGGTCGCTGGAATGCTGCAGGTATCACCCACACTATTGATCTGTGCTTCCATCTTCCTCGTGGTGGTAATCGTTCGCCACTCGCTGCTTTCCTCTGTTTCTGGAATACCGCCACCAACACATTTGACTTCAGATTTGGTCAAATGAGCATTACTCTGTTGGACATCCTCGCCATCACTGGCCTTCCCATCGATGGCGAGCCGTATGTGCATGGTCAATTTGACTCTGCCGACTTCACCTTGACCATGGCCCAGCAAGGCCGCAGCGCTCATAGTGGTTCATACCCAAGATGGCTGGCATACTACAGCCGGGAACATAATGCGACTGGAGGAATTGCTTTCCTTGAATATTGGCTCTGTAAATTCATATTCTGCACCTCCTCCTGCAAGCCCACTGGCACATGGACCTATTTAGCAACGGCCCTCTACAACGGCCGCAACATTGGGCTCGGACAACCGGTCTTGGGCGCCATCTATCGCATGATGTACCAAGCGACGGTGCACCCCTTTGAGATCAACATTTCCGGACCCTTCTGGATTTTGGACTTCTGGATCCAGACCTACTTCCCATTTTTCCGCCGTGAAGATATCCCACAGTCCCCGCCGGTCGATCAATTGTTAGGTCGATGGTTTTGCCGCGAAGACAAGTACTCATCTCCCCCTTATTCTGAGTGCTTTTCTTATCTGTATTTGTTAGATGACATGCCATACTGTGATCTAATTCTGGGAAGAAGATTCCCTTCTGTGCTACAATATGGCTTCCTCCCTGACGATCCTCGTTATCCCGACCGCGCTCGCCTGGCGTTCCGCCGCGCCATCTCCTGTTCAGACATCCGGATCGCCGCCGAGGAACTCAGCTACGAACTCTATGCTCCTAATCATTTCGCCCGCCAATTCGGCCTTGTCCAATTGGTACCAATCCCTCTGTATGATGCCTGGAATTATAACACTTCCTGGCGAAGATTCGGTCCACCTTCTGGGCCCCCACCGGCACAAAGTATGCTCGCACTGGTCGACCTTCCCGATTGGGCCCAAAACCTTGATGCTGTAGACGGGACCGAAGAAGGGTATGAGATTTGGTGGAGAGAAGTCTCTGTCAACTGCTGGACTCAACCAGATGACGAACTCTTCGCTACTCTCTTTGGCGAGCTCAGGAAACCATACCCCGCTGATATTGAGGTGCTCGCTCGCTTTTCTGAAGACGCCAACAGGCCTCGACCCCTCCAAGTGGTCAGACCTACGCGAGCTCCTCGCCCAGCCCAGGCCGGCATCGTAATTCGTGAACCACCTCCAGAAGTAAGTACTGCAGCTCTAATCCCTGCAATCTCCTTCATTGTTTCCTCCTTTACTCATACCTGTTTGTATTAGGGGAGTGCGCCGCGCCCTGACCGCCGCACAAACAGTGCTTCACCAGCCGCTGGACAAACTGGGAAACAGAAGGCAGTACTTGCTGAAGCTACAGCTGAGGATTCTTCTTCTTCTTCTGATGACGACGACCCACAGACCGTAAGAACTCTTTGTCTTCAGGACCAACTTTATGAGTTAAACGCTAACCTCTTGCTTCTCACAGGTTATGGCCGCTATAGCCCGCAAACGTAGTCGCTCAGATACTCATGCTGACCCCTGGGAAGGAGATGAACCAATGGCTGACCGGATGGTAAGAGGCAAGAAGCCTATGTTAGAAATTATTCCCATTTCTGCCCATATTTCACACCCTTCTCCTTTACAGGTTCGTCGCAGGTCATCTACAGATGCTGGGGAAGGCTCTTCAGCTGCCACCCAAGGAACAACTGCTTCGCGAGTGCCAACACCTGTGGGTCCTGAAAATCTTCCACCTCCTGTCAGTACTGATGGTGGCTCAGCCTCTATTCCTGTGCAGATCATAGAGGATAGTTCCGATGAGACGGAAGAGAATGCTCCCCTTCCGGACGCCCCACATGAGGATCCGATCGCTACACAACCACCAGCGCTTGCGTCACCGGATCGCAATCCTGGTGAGGAAGTTCAAGAAACCGCGCCAGTAAATGTCTCAGACGAGGGCCCTGTCGCAGAGGTATTCTTAGTTGAAAATTGGTGCCTTAGTTCTTGTTCTTCATTATATACTTGACCGTTTTCCTCATTGCAGAGTGACATCCCTGCTGAAGAGGTCGCCGTCGCTGACCCTGCTGAGCCCGCCGATGAAGGCATGGCGAATCAAGAACCTGCCCCCCAGATTCCAGAAGTAGGGGCTGATTTAAATGCAGTACCAGAACAAGTTGCGGCCCCGATCGCCGAGCCTCAAGTGGGCCCTGCTGCTGCTGCTGATGTCGAAATCATCGCTGAAGTTCCTCCTCCCGCGCCTCCTAACAGGCTGGAAAGACTTGTTCGCGTACTAGAAGTGGCTCCTCCAGGGGTCGCAGATGAAGCGAGGGACAATCTGCAGCGACTCCTGGGTCCTGACATTTTATTGCCGGGCGCAGCGGCCAGAGCTCAAGAATATCTGATGGTACTTCGCCGTGAACGTACCATTATTGAAGATGAATTTGTTGAGATATATGAGCTCTTGCAAAATCTTCCTGCGCGAATCAACGAAAGAACGACTGCGGCCGCACAGGCCAGGCAGGTTCAGGCTCATTATCGCGGCCTCGCATAACAAGCAGAAGTATCTCGCGACTCCCTAGGCGATCGAGCGATTCGCGTCAGGGATCTAAGGATCTCACAAAACCACCTTCGGACCCACATTCAGGACCTCCAAGCCCAAATAATCGAAGCCAAGGCCCAATTAGTGACGGTCACGGCCCAACTGGCGCAAGAGGAGCCTCAGATAGAACAGCCCTTAACGGCGCTAGAAGCGATGTCTCAGAACCTGGCTCAAGCGCGCGAAGCAGTTCGACAGGCAGAGCGTGCTGCTGCCGACGCTAGCTTTCGTCTGGATGAGCACTTGCTTCGCTTGACTCATGCAGGTCGAAAGCTTTAGGCCTCTTGTTTTAGGCCCATTTTAATTTGTATAAGGATATTTTTAATACATACAATATTTAGCCCGCTTTGCTCGGCCCAAATATCATTTAAGGCTTGCCAATTAATGAAAAGCAAGACCGTTGAAAAGATAATCCCATTTTGGGCGGTTGCTTCCTTGGAGACCGTCCTGCTTCCCACGCGTTTTCAATATCTTCCTTTTCCTGCATTGATTCTCTTAATGGTGGCGTTGAAAGCGTCTCAACTACTTATCGCACGGTGTGAGATCAATCCTATAAATACCAGCATCCAAAGAAGAGCGATGACCGGACCACCATGTTTCTTCCAAGGATAAACTCGCAAGCCCTGTTGCTTTTCCTCCAGTTTCTAAAATCTTCCCACCGTGATCTCACCCTTAGCCACAGATTCTTAGGCTTCATGGCTTAATCTCAAGACCTGGTTAGGCCTCATGGCCTAATCTCAGGTCCAACGGCATGTCTTCGGTTTCTGAGAACCTGGCTGAACTTGCCAGTCTCAGTTTAACCGAAGAACATGCCGCGCTCCTAACGCGGCAGAACCACATTCTGAGGAGTCCAACTTTTCAGACTGCCCGCGCGGAGCAAGCGGAGGAAGGGAGGAAAGCCACTCTGAGGCTTACCTTTCTGCCTCCGCGGTCTACCTCTGGGGCCTGGGCACGCACTTTCTGATTTACCCCAGGAGGTAGATGTGGTTGTGAGTCGCGCCTGCTCCGGAGCCCAATTTCTGCCTGGAGGAAAGGCCCCAGGAAGGGGAGTGAAGGCTTTCTTTTTCCCCTCTTCCTCCAGTACCGATGACAGCAGCGGCGACTTAGATGGGAGGAGGATCTGTCGTAGGGGGAAGAATGCTCTGAGGTTGTAGCGTCCAGATCCTTCTCCACGCGGCCACGACGACCACTTTAAGTTTTTATGTAACCATTCTTGTAATCGCATGTGAAACTGTATTGCTCTATTCTGTTGTATGCTTCTGGCCGCAAAGCCACTTTATGAATAAAATGCTTGATTTACTCAAAAATCTGCACAAACAAAAAGCAAAAATAGTCCAAAATAAAGCCTCTTGTATAGGCCCTTGTATTTATTCTTAACACGTTTTGTCAAGACAAAGAATAAAAACCAAGTAACTGATAACATGGACTATAAGCGAAATAAAAACCTCTTGTATAGGCTCTTGCCAAATAAGTCCAAAATAAAGCCTCTTGTATAGGCTCTGATAGATAATAAGGTGCCCCCCAATGTTTAGCGGGGAGCAGATACAAAAACAAAAGGCCACAGAGAAAAGGCCGAATAACCATAACGCTGCGAGCTGATGAAGATTACGGTTGCCCCCCAGCCTGAGCAAGAACAGGGTCGGGAGGATCGTCAAACTCCCAGACACTCGGGTAATATTTCTTCAGAAAACGACCGTTAATAGGGTTGCGATGGATATCACCGTCGATGTCTTTGAGGTGAAAAGCGCCGCGCTCCAATATTCGGTGGATAACAAAGGGTCCCTCCCATCGCGGCGTCCATTTACCGCGACCGGTTACCTTTTCACCGAAGGGTAAAATGGCCTTCCAAACGAGGTCACCTTCTTTGAAACTGCGCCCCCGCGTCCTCTTATCATAGGCGCGGGCGATACGCTGTTTTTCCATCACCAAATTGTCCAGAGCGGCCAAGCGCTGCTCGCTTAAGTCTTCGTGCTCCTGCCACATTGATGAACATAATCTTCGCCTATCAAATGATGCTATTCTTGGACTCGTAGGGAGTGAACATTAATTTCTAATGGTAAGACAGCGTCATGTCCAAACATAAGCGCATACGGCGTCGTGGCGGTGGGGTTACATTTAGAAGTGCGATAGGCCCAAAGTGTCTCGTACAAAGTATCATGCCACTGTCGAGGATTCTCCACCAACATCTTCTTCAGTAAGGTGATGATTGTCTTGTTGCTCGCCTCCGCCTGACCATTAGATTGAGCATAGTACGGAGTACTATGTATGAATTGAATGCCAAAATCATTCACCAGCTCCTCCACGGGGCCTCCCATGAACGCTGCCCCCCTGTCTGACACCAGTACTTCAGGGATACCAAACCGGCAGAGAATATTACGGAAAATAAACTGGCGAATGGTAGCGCCGGAGGCCTCCTTCAGCGGCTCTGCTTCAACCCATTTCGTGAAGTAGTCAGTGGCGACGATGATAAACTTGTGCTGTAGGGAAGAATGAGGATGGATCATCCCTATCAAGTCCAATGCCCAGCCTCGCGCAGGCCAAGGTTTAATGATAGGTTGCATAGGAATGTTAGGAACATGCTGGACAGGACCGTGTGCTTGACAGTCCGCACAGCCTTTGGCGAATGCGATACAATCCTTCAAAATGCTGGGCCAATAATAACCATGACGTCGGAGTAGCCAACGCATTTTAGGTCCAGCTTGATGAGATCCACATATCCCCGTGTGTACCTCGCGCATCAATCTCTTGGCTTCGCGACCGTAGACACATCGAAAATCTATACCATCTTCGCCACGTCTGCGCAGTTCATCGCCTCTAAGGAAGTAATTCAATGCGAGGAAACGAATCTTCCTATCAGCGCTGGAGTCTGGTTGTTTGAGGTATTCAATCAGTGGAATCCGTCAATCGACATCAATGGGCTCTAGTACCGCAACCACGGGATCATCTGGAGGATCAGGTCGAGCAAGCCATGAAGGTAGTGTGCGACGCTCCACTTTCAGAATGCGCTCGCGTACTCCGTATTTCAAGGTGATGCCTGTAGCCAACTGAGCGAGCTCATTAGCAGCAAAGTTACGTTCACGTGGTATATGCTCCATATCAACGTCTGTAAATTGGTCCAGAAGCTCGATGGCGCGATTCAGGTATGGGATGAGCAGCCAACTCGTACAGCGATATTTTTCCAGAAGCTGATTGATGACGAGCTGGGAATCGCCGCGAATCTGAACGTCCCGGACGCCCATTTCCAGCAAGACTTCGAGTCCAATGATAAGAGCCTCATTATGTGAGCTGGAAAGAATAAGAGAAGCGATCACCTGCAGGGTTCTCTAAAACAATCCCCGCGCCAGCCATAGCGTCCGTTCTTGAACCATAAAAAAATAACACCCAGGGCTGTAGAAAGATTGTAGCCTGATACCAGACCTCGTATTCAGGGATGCACGCTTTATCTGGTCGAGTCGTAGTGTTACAGGCAATCTCTAATTCCTTTAGTACAGGTATTTCTAGCGGAGGATGGTGTGCCAGGAAATCCGCGATCGCTTGCCCTTTCACAGCCTTCTGGGGTACATATTGGAGCGAAAACTCGGAAAGCGCCAATACCCATTTGCCAATACGGCCTCGCAAGATAGGCCGGGACAACATATTTGACCAGATCGGTCTGAGCGATGATGCAAGTAGTAAAAGATAACATGTAGTGTCGCAACTTGCACGCCGAAAAGTATAGGGTTAAGCACAGCTTTTCCATAGGGGTGTACCTTGTCTCGCAGTCTGTCAGCGTACGGCTGAGATAAAATACAGCATGCTCGACCCCGTCCTCATCATCTTGAGCAAGCAGGCTGCCAATAGAGGCGTTGGCCGCTGAAATGTACAGCTTTAACGGGACCCCGGTTCTAGGTGGAACCAAGACTGGCGGGTTTGCCAAATAGGCCTTGATACTGTCAAAAGCCTCTTGATGTTTGGCTTCCCACACAAACTCATTCTGCCCTTGTAATCTCAGCAAAGGTGAGAATGGCTGGATTTTCCCTGCAGAATTGGATATGAAACGCCGTAGAAAATTAATCTTACCCAAAAGACGCTGTAGTTCCTTCTTCGTCCGTGGGGGAGATGCATTAATGACTGCGCTTGCCTTATCCTCGGGGACCTCAATTCCTCGCTGGTGGACTATAAACCCCAGAAAGTCCCCTGCTTGAACCCCAAACACACACTTGGCCGGGTTCATCTTGAGTTTATGTCGGCGCATGCGTTCAAATACTTTTCTGAGATCCGCGATGTGATCCCCTTTCTGCTGAGACTTGACGACTACGTCGTCAATGTATATCTCTAAAACTTTCCCAAGTATGTCGTGGAAGATCAGATTCATGGCTCGCTGATACGTCGCACCGGCGTTCTTCAGGCCAAACGGCATGACCACATATTCGAAAACCCCCGCAAAACCAGGGCAGCGGAAAGCAGTCTTGTGTCTGTCTTCTTCAGCGACCGGAATCTGGTGATATCCCGCAGTGCCATCCATGAAGGACAACAGTTCATGGCCTGCCACCGCATCCACCAACATATCCGCGACTGGCATGGGGTAAACGTCTTTAGGTGTAGCAAGATTCAAGTCTCTATAATCAACGCAGACTCTTATCTTGCCATTTTTCTTCCGAACAGGCACTATATTAGATAGCCACTGATTATACTTGGCAACCCTTATAATGCCTGACTTGTGCATTTTCTCCACCTCTTCCTTTACCAGAATCTGGGTCTCTGAGTTCATTCGTCGAGGTTCCTGCTTGACGGGCCTCTTGTCAGCAAGAGTTGGTAATTGATGACAAACCAAGTCTGGTGACAGGCCGGGCATGTCCTCATACTTTTCCGCGAAGCAATCCTTGAACTCTAGCAATAGGTCGATGAGCCTCTGTTTCTCGCTAGGCTCTAGGTAAGTGCTGATAGAGACCTCCATAGGCTCACTGACGGTACCCAAGTTGACCTTCTCAGTAGGGTCTTTAACCTTGGGAGGTGTATCGTCCAGCGCCGCCGGAGCGAGCTGAATATGGATTTCCTCTTCATCTTCCGGATCAGCAAGTTCTTCATTGACGACCTCTAAGGTCGCAATGCGATCGTAAGCCTCTTTTTCCACCATGTATGATGACAAACGCTCGTGTATCGAGTGGAAGGCTTCCATTCCCTCCTCAGTGAGGTCGTAATCCATTAATCAGTTAAAGGTTTGGGCACAGCATGGCCGGGCCGCTCCAAGCCTTCTTTTGCGAGCGTAAGACCCCACTGTGCCAGTTCAGAGGCCGTCACCCCTGTGGGGAGGCCCTTATCATCGATGCCACTAACCTGCAATGGAGTGATAGGTTCCAAATAGTATCTGGCATCTACATAATTAGCGGAGACCGGAAACTGACGGGGATCCGCTGGGACCACCTCTGCCGCGTCTGTTTCTCTATTCCACATAACCAACTCTTGGTGAAGTGTTGAGGGCACACAGTAACTCCGGTGGATCCAATCCCTGCCCAAAATGGCGCTGTAGGCCGCATAACAATCCGTCACAAAGAAAGCATAAACTCCCTCTGCTGGTCCGACTTTAATACGCAAGAACAATAACCCTAGGGTTTTGGTTACAGTTCCCGCGAAATTTTTGAGCGCAAGAGATGTGGATTGGATTTTCTCCCGCTTGATTCCGAGCAAGTGCATGGTCCGAGTAGTGACAACATTGACGGCCGCTCCGGTGTCAATCATGATTTTGCTGACCTTGATACCGCCGATATCTGCCGTAATGTATAGCGGTCGCATGTGCTGGACCATGGCTGGCGTTGGCCTAGAGAAGTGCATGAGTGACCCCTTGTCCGGGACCTCTGTGGGTTCTGGTAAGGCCCCGTCTTCTACAGGTGTTGCGGCTGCTGAAGTGACCTGCAATGGTTGTGCACCCTCTTCTTCGATCTCCACGCACTCCTGAGCAGCGACCGGCAAGGCATATTTTGCGGGGAGCACGTAAACCATGTTGCAAGAAACCTCATCTGACTCAGTCCCCTCTATGTTGACAGCCAGATCAATCTTGGGTTCTTCCAACGGGGCATCAGTCTGGAACTGTCGAGCCAAGCGATCTACTAACGACTCTTCTGTTAGGCCTTTTACCTGGCAGTGTTCAGGCCCCTGTGATTCGAGTTCTTGCTCAACTACCGAAGGGGAAATGACCATACTTTGGACCTTCTTGGGTCGCCATTGCAAGGTGCTAACCATTCTGTCCTTGCCCCCCAGCCTGTCGAAGACTGAAGCCTTTGCCGCCGGT
This sequence comes from Rosa lucieae, assembly GCA_024704745.1. NCBI lineage: Eukaryota > Viridiplantae > Streptophyta > Magnoliopsida > Rosales > Rosaceae > Rosa > Rosa lucieae. Next base: position 10,411,131 of record CM045493.1, read on the forward strand.
GCTTCATGGGAGAGCCTGCGCCTGACATGCGGTCGTTGAGTAGGCGAGCTGTTCCTTCGGGTAGGCGGCGGCGAGCGCTCTTTAGTAATTCTGCAAAACACACTGGGTTTTGAAGCCCCTATTAGTGAATCTGCTTGTTTGTTAAGACCACGGGGAGGTCTCAACGGTTTGGCGGCCAGCGCCTCCAACTCTTCCTGGTATTTTTCGGGCGACTTGACCAATTGGGAAGGTTTTATCAGGCCCTGATCTAAAGCCTCTAGAGCACGCTTGGCTTCGCCGAACCTGCGCTGCAGCTTTCTCTTCCGGGACGGACTAATTTCCACTGCCTTCCCCTTCTCCCTTGTGTACCATCTGCCTTCTTTGATAGGATTAGCTGATGCAGGTGGTATATAGGGCTTGGTCAGAACATCTCTGCAACCGCTTCTGATCTTTTCCTGTTTCGGTTCGCTGGCGGTTGCTTTCAATTTCATGAACAAATTAGAGTCTCTGGGGGATGATGGTGATGTCACTTTCTCCCGTTCTCTCGGGCTGGCAGGCTGATAGTTCCGCGACGGGGAGGCCCACTTGACTGGTGGCAGGGAGCCGAAATGAAATGTCTGTTCGACTTCCTCGTGCGGTATTTGGATACCACACTCCTCTCTACATCGCGAGCACAGAATCACGGATGAGGCCTGCTTGGTCGTCTCCATTCTATCCTTAACTGACACCTCATCTGTGGTGGACCTAAGACCCTGTTTGCTCGTGGCCAGATCCAGCGTTGGTTTCCTTTGCAGCTTTTTGTCCCAGTCTACATTGACCATATTGACCCCGGTGTCAGGGAAAGGGTCCACATCAACCAGTGCTGCAGCGGTGACCGGAGCCTCTACCTGCAAACTGCCGTTATTAAGCCAAACTTGAATCTGGTCCTTGAGCTTTACGCAGTCCGCAGTGTTGTGGTTCCACAAGTTATGAAACTTGCAGTATTTCTTTCCTTTCAACTGCTCTGGCCGCGGAAAAGGCCCGAAATCAGTCTTCACCATCTTTGCAGCAATCATCTCGTCGAGGATCTCGTGAGCTTTGTTAGCATCATAGGTATATGCCGCGAAGTCTGGTTTGGTGAAGGCCATCGACTTGAGCTTAACAGGCTCCTTGGAGATCTTCAACTGTTTTAAAGACGGGTTTTTCTTCCCGGTCAGTTCATAAGCTGCTATGTCGTTATCTTCGTCTTCTTCATCGTCCTGGCTCACTTCTCCAGTACCGCGATTATAATAAGGGTCGTAAGTGGTCGGCTGGTAGCTCAGGGCCGCTACCGTACGGTGTTTACCGGGCACATACGTTCCTTTGGAAGCATTCTTCCTTGCTTCGGTTTCTCTAAGGAGATGTTCAAAACTACCTACCTCCGTGATGAGTTCTCCCATCGACTGGATCATGCTGCCATGCTGCTTCTTTCTTTGCCGGGGCTCTAAACCCTTAACCGCCAACTTGACCAACTCCTTTTCGGGCAGGATGACATTCAGTTTGGCCTTCTGGATTTGGAAGCGCTGAAGATAAGCGACTGCCGACTCCGTGGGCTGTTGGGCCATCTGAGTGAGAGAAGCCAAATCTACTTCAGGCTCTATGTTTCCAAATGTCTCGCGGAAAAGTAGTTCCATCGCCGGCCAATCCGCCACTGTGCCTGGCCTAAGTTTAGAAAACCATCTGAAGGCAGCGCCGGATAGTGAGGTGCCGAAGATCCTGCACTTGAGGACGTCATCATTCTGATATTGACCACATTGTACCCTAAATCTGGCCAGGTGAGTGGCAGCATCTTCCGTATCCTCCCCTGAAAAAGTAGAAAAAATAATGTTCTTATAACCTCGAGGGAAAGGTGCGAGCATGATGTGTGGCGGGAAAGGTCCCTCGTACACTCCATCTGGCTGGGCCCTAGGGTTTGCCAATCTGATCATCTCCTCCACTTCATCACGTCTCACGTACTCTGGGCCTGGAGGCGGAGGAGGCATCACCGCAGCTCGGTGAACAACCTGCCCAGGGGTTGCCTGATTCACCATTGTTGATCCCTCCCCGGTATGCACAATGCGGGTAGTAGCTTGCTGCTGGAGGGTCACCGCAGGGGCAATCTCTTCCTTTGACAGAGCGGTTATCTTGATCGAAGCGCCAGTTTGGTCGAGCGCATAATAGCTTCCCGGTAATTCGTGATACACCACCTCGGCTCCGTCGCTGTCGTACTGGACGAAAGTCGCAGGGTCTGACGCAGTTCCTGCACCCCTCGTGACTTGGGGTTTCCTGGCGGTCTGTCCACTTGATGAAGCCGTCTTTTCTTTGCTACCATTAATAACCAAGGCTTGCTCTTTGTTCTTCGACGGAGTAGCAGCAACATTAGCTGACGAAGAGCCGCCATTCTGGTTAGCCTTTTCGCGCTGGTTTGGTGGCACATACTTACCTGAACCGGATGGCTGGCCGAGAGAGCCAAGGATAGCATTAGGATCCCCTAGAGCCTTGTTCATCACATCTTTTGCCTGGTTCAATTCGGCTCTCTGCATAGCCACTTCAGTTGCCAAGTTGGCCCCATCCTTGCGGAGATCTGCTATGTTTGATGCGGTTTGCTTGGAATGATCCGCTATAGCATTCAAGATTGTCGTATGACGCTCATTTTGTGCGGCAGCGATGGTTATAGCTTGCGCTTTCAAGGCGCTCTCTGTCTGTGTGACCTGCTGCCTGGTATTTTCCGCATAGAGAGTCATACGCTGCTCGAACTCGCGGAGGAGCCTTTCTGACTTCGCAGTTTCCCTTGCGAGATCTGCGTCCATCTTCTTGCGATGATTCTCGACATTCTCTAAAAGGATCGCGATTGTCTCGTCAAAGGTTGCTCCTTCCGGGATAGGCTTCGAAACGAAAGCCTCTTCCTCATCACCAGCCACTACAGTGTTGACAGTGGCGGAATTAACAGGCTCGCTGGCCTGATTAGTATTGACGCTCTGACCCTCAGTCGCGGTCGAGCGATTCTCACCTTGTGAAGTTGACATACTGGGTGATTGAGTTTGCAGAGAGAATCGTTGCGTCACCTGTTCCTCAGAGAGACCACGACAGTCCGCACGAGAATGCGATCTGTAGCTGGAGGTCTTATGCTTTGAGCAGTTAGCGTAGCCCTTTTGGTAAGGATTATCGCTAGACTTCCCAATGGTTGCGTTCAAAAAGAAACACTAGTCTGTTGTCCCACCGGGTGTGCCAAAATGTTTGGCTCCAAAACCAGCTGGTGTGCAAACAGTTTCTTTTGGGCGAGTGGTTGCGCAGGCGTGCCAGCACCGCGGGGTGCAGTCGTTGGGGTAGTCCCGTGACCTGACTTCTTCTTCAAGCGCTGTGGACGAGGAGAGCACCAACCTCGTCACAGGGTTCTTTTCTTGCCTTCCGAGAAAGGACTTTTGCCTTACGGATAAGGACTTTGGTTGTGGTTTCTTCGCGTTCACCAAATCGATACTTAGTGTTGTAGACTAAGCAGAGCAATCACTGGGAAATTGAGAGAAGCACGGGTTTGCTAAAGCGTGACTTTAGCTTCGCTGGGTTGCGAGGGCGTTACCCTTGCTTCGCTGGAAGTAACGGTGGCGGTTGTGCTCGCAGTCGGCTCCTGGGGAGACTGGGACTGGAAGTACGGTCGCCGGGTTGATCTGGTGAGGCTGACAGTCGGCTCGCGAGGAGACTAGGACTGGCGGGCGGTCACCGAGCTTCAACTAGGTTGAGGGTTTGCTCCGGGGAGGCTTTGTAATCACTGGGATTGATTGATTCGAGAGAGAGAGATCTTCTTTCTGTATCGTCTTTAGCCTCTATATATAGGCTATTGCAGATTCACTTTCCTAATATGATTGGAGTACTATATTTTGGGCCACAGTTATTGGCCTTGAATTAAATCAAAACTCTTAATAGTATTGATATGATCGTGGGTAATAACTGTCCGCTTCTGTCGTCGCTAGAATATAGGTAAAGATCAATTGCCTCTTAGAATCCTAGATGCGATCGCTGGATGCGAGCAGTAGGATACGCACGCATTAATTGCCAATATATCTTTACGCAATTAGGGATGATATCTCCTTATGAAACACGGGATGAGCAACATCACAGCCCAAATCCGTGTATTCTCATTTTTGGGCCGCAGGTATCGGCCCACTGGCTCAGACCCACTAAAGGATTCGCCAAAATTACTTTTGGGCTCAAACAGTTTGAACCAACTTTTTTAGTTTCCTATTATAACATTTAACAAGCATAATGGACATAAATTGGTCTGCTGATTGATGGCGGGAACACCCTTCCCCAATCTCAACATAATTTACTCCCGCAGCAACGTGCGGGCAACTATTGCTAGTATATCCTATATTGGGTTAGTCGACCTTTACATAATTAAAAACAATTGACCATTGAAGAATTGGGCCAATAGTTCTCCTCCGATCTATTGTTATATTACTTACATGTTTCTCTCAAATGGTCAAGAAGACAGTTACTAGTTTAGGGCTCCATTAGAATCTTACTAAATAAACCCAGCAAATTGTGTAACTTGAATCACAACACAAATTAACATATTGCATCAAATATGTAGTATAATTTAGGGGTAAGAGAACTAACAAGTTCCAGTGCCACTATCCATTGTTTTCTCCTTGATGAACCCTCAATCTTAGATTGTTTGATGGGACAATTAATTTTGAGAGTTGGTGTTCTAGCAGAGGATCAATGCAGGTGTTGCAATCCCTTTTTACCAAAAAAAAAAAAGCAATTAAGACAGTTCTATCTGTCAAAAAAACTGTCATGTAACTTTAGTGTTTTGTTGAGAAAAATTGGAGTTTAAAACCATACATATTTGAATTTAATTTAAAATGTAGACTATTTCACAAAGCCTTTTGATTATTTTTGGTTCATAAAATTCTCCTGTGTAAAATGTAATCCTAAACCTTACTACATGAACTATATGTAATATCTAGTTCACCTCCCTTTGTTATCTTTTCGCTCTCGGCCTTCTTACGTTTGAGTAATTTGACGACACCTTCAAGAGCTGTATCAGCATCATCACTTTTCATTAACTCCTCAGCGACCTCTGCAGGGGTCACATCTGTGGTCTCCGTCAAGCCTTCAATATGACAAGTGAATGTGCAAGTCCAGTAGACCAGGGAGCAACAACGCAGGGTCTAGCTTATCATCCTTATGGTTGGTGGTGAACACTATGATTCTCTCATCTCCACAGGCCACAGCTCGACCACAGACCATCTATGAAATTCAGTAAGCCGGACAGCCAACATAATTGAAAAGGTTTTCAGCTTGCTTTTAGTAATGGCAGTAATATGGATCTGGGGGATCCAGTTCCATGTCGCCCCGGTTTTTTTGAATCCACGCTGTAATCAATATCCTCAATCACCAAGATTGAACGATTAATTTGTAGTAGATAGCAACACATTCCTCAATTGAGCGTTGCCACTGACAGAAGCAAGCTCCAAATCATAAACATCAAACTTGAGATAATTCGCCATGGCCGCAACCAAGCTGGATTTGCCAGTACCAGGTGGACCATACAACAAGTAACCTCTTTTCCAAGCCTTCCCAACCTTCCTATAGAAATTCTTCCTTCTCACAAACCTATCGAGATCCTCTATAACTGTTCTCTTAAGCTCGGGCTCCATCGCCATTGTCTCAAACGTAGCTGGGTGCTCCAGACTTATCGAACGCCAAATGCCTAACTCCATGCCATCACCACTACCACCATAAGCATAGTTAACATTACCGTGACGGGTATAAAGCTTCACAATGTTTTCCTTTTCTTTGATAGCTTTAGCCTGCTCGAGCACATATGGCTAGTAAGACTCGGTCACTTTTGCTTTGTGGTTCTTGTGGAATGTTAGCTCAAAGTGACGTTTGTGAATACCTGATGAGTTCCATTGGGGTAGCTGTTGTTGTTGTTAAACAGTTCAACGCAAGAGTAACGCCAGTTGAGTTTGATGTTTTCGAAGGTGTCTTCAACTTCTTGATCCTTTTCCATGGCAAGTTGGATTTTCTTCTGTCGAGGTGTTTTGCTGGCTTGGAGACAGTCGTTGGAGGGACCAATATTCTTGGTTGGAAGGTAGATCTCCGCAGCTTCAAAGACTTGGTTGTGTGACAGGCCGGAATATTCATTGATCATCAGGGTTGGGTGAGAGGACAGAGGGTTCCAGATGTAGCGCCGAAAAGTTTGAGTATAAATATGGTCGGAGCTGGTAAGGGATGAGTTGTTTCGCTATGGTGCGGAACAACATGAACGGTGCAGCTAAGGAGGCATAGACTGAGAACAAGGTGGATGCGGTTGAGGACATGGTTGCTGCTGGAAACGTTGTACTTAAAAGAAACAAAACCTATACCTTAAATGTACTCACCTTATATAGACGTCTGACAATGAATCTATTTCTGAATTTGGGTTTTAAGGGTTTCTTTTCATGTCTTTGTTGAGATATTGATGAGAAGACGCAACATTTAATCAAGTAAAGCTTTAGGGATTAATTTTCTCAAGAATTTATTTGGAAGTAGATCTTCCAAACATATTTTCAGGAAGACTACTATGGTAGAGTTTAATTTGCTATAATCAAGGATCATTTTACTAGCACTGGTCCAATCATTCCCTGATACTGCTTTGTTTAGGGGTTTTAAAATGCTTCTTAGGTTCAAATGCTGGTTAGTGTGGAATTTTATTTCATCTTCAAACAAAAATAATTGAAAAAGAAATAAGCAGTACATAATATACAGTTGTACCACTCCAATCCATATAAAAGCAAAGAAAAAGATGACCGACTGATAATACTATTCAACAAAAAGAAGGAAAGAAAATGAAAATTGATTATATCGGTCTTGTCTTCCGTATAATTTTACACCTTTTCTCCAAAAAAATGAGATTCTTCTCCCCAAACTAGGAAGCTCACTAACACAAGACCCAGAAACATCAGCACTGTCACTAAAATGAACTCTGCATAAGCTAAATTAGAAATATAACTCCAACAAAATTGAGGTCCATCATAAGAACAGCAAGAACTACTTCAGATAAGTAGACGCAACCCAGAGGAGCACATAAGTTATGAGTGAAGTTATCACCTCAAAACTCCTTAGTCCTTTAATGAAAGGTATGGGTGGAATCACAGCCACCATCAAGAAAGTTCCCACCAGCCATGAGAAAACAAATGCTCCAGCACTACATCAAAGAAAAAAAGATTATCCACTGTTTTCAACTGTTTATGACAATTTCAAGTTGGAAAGCAGACCCAAATTTGGACGGAAGAGAATATGTCATCATTATGGAATTGTTTAGCAAAAGTTTAGAACTTTCAGTACTCTGGAATATTATTAAAGAGAAGTATCTTAAAACTTCAGTATTGGGTCCTCAAAAATCCTTGCAAAAGCTATTAAGCTTTCATGATGTTCTGATATAAGATAAACTTTGTCCTATGTGGAAGATCAAGAGAAAAACTATACCAATACAGAATAACGAAATAGGAATTATTTACATACCTGTAGAGAAAAGCTCGCCATTTGCTCTGTAGTCTTTCATGTATGAAATATATGGTGGCCAACAAAGAAATGGCTACTTGAAGGGTTGGACCTTCTTCGGTTGGGAACAGAAAAGTGAGGGCTCCCAGCACTATAAATGCAATGGAAGTTTTTATAATGAACTGTGTGGCTGGAGTGCGGAACCTACTTCTCACAGCCTGCACAACACGGGACTGACTGACTGCCCTAAACTTTTTCTTAAAGTCGATATTTGGGTTCTTCCTATCATAAAACTGCTGCATGATTATTTTGTCATATGCTGATTCAATTGCATCTTCACTTGGTTTGTGACCAGCATACTGTCGGATAAGGAAGTTCCTTGCACCTTGAATTTCTTCTTCAGAAGCCTCCCTGCTTATCCCAAGCCGTTTGTATGGGTCCCTCACATTAATCCTAGGAAAGATAGCTTTACTTGCAAAAAGGGAGTTAAGAAGAAGAAAGATCAGAGAGCTAACTATTGCAATTTAATAACAGTATCTAATATAAAGAATCAAGCCAACAATCCATCATAATACAACAAAAGGAGTGCTTCAGTCATAAAACACCATGAGTAGCAGGATTAACAAATAGGACAGGCATTGACTTGGATGGTTGTGGGTGTTGATACGGGGTTCAATGAAATAGTTAACCAAGATTTAAGGTTCAGCATGTGAGACATCACTGATGCAAAATACACTTGGGTTCCAAATGGTTAGGTATTCTTACACATTAAAGGCTAACCATATGCATCAACAGAAGGCTTGTAAATAATCATTCAGGTAATATATTCCCACAATCTGCTTTGTGCTAGAAAGGCTAGTAAAGTCAGCGTTGAAGGACAATCCACAAAAGCATCCAGACTCATTCAATCCCAAAGTATAGCCACAGACGCAAAATCACCCGAAATACAATAAGGTAAAAATTACCAGTCGGTTCATTTGACATATCACCAAAGGAAGCATCCATGGAGCACTTGATCACATGAGTTTTCCTTGCATTCAATCTTTGTGTAACGCCAGCCCAATAACTTCTGTTCGATTTCAAAAAGCAAAGACAGACAGATATAAACCACACTAGCAAAATGCAACCAATGATAGCACAGAGAGCTCTACCTTTCGGCACGAAGCAGCACACTGTTTTCTGCAGGCTTCCAAGCACGAGGGAGGTTGGAAACTCTCCTGCACCGAGAAGTGGAACTTCCCACAGGTACAGGAAAGCAGCATCTGGATGGACTACCAGTCAGCCCAGCTACAGAACTCATCTTTATGATGAATACTCCCTGAAACACATGAATAGAAACAATCACAACATAGCCAAATTTCTCTTTCCTTCAATTTCTTGACAAGCAATTGAAGCAATGCATCACTACTTTGAGTCTTTAATTGAAATTTTCGGTAACGTTCAGGGCAAAGTGGAAATTATGGGTTTTGAGCAGTTGGGAAAGCTGATTCTGTATCAATCTGGAGTTCACTTCACAGGGGGATAATCCTAAGCTCTAAGCTAAGCGAAGAAAATCATAAAGGGCGATAGAAATTGAGAAGAAAATAGAGTACCTGACGAGAGATGGAGGAAGGTGAAGAGAGAGTGTTGGTGGGTTTTGGCGAGGACTGGGGCAGAGGCGTCGCGTCGTCTGCAACGGATATGAAAGACGCATAGAGAAGAGGAAGACAACGGCTAGACTAGAGTGTACGTTCTAGTCTAAACCCTCCTTCGCTGCCAAAACCAAAGACGGTAACAAGTGGCGTGCCGTATTTACTATTTAGCGCGCTAGGCTAGATTATCTGTGAAACATTTCAGTTTAGAACACATGAATATCCAATCCGTTGTAGTCTAGTTGGTCAGGATATTCGGCTCTCACCCGAAAGACCCGGGTTCAAGTCCCGGCAACGGAATACCTTTTTTTTTTTTGGTTTTTGGTAGTTCGTTACTCTAGTATTCTGTTTGTTAAAGAAATAACTCGGCATACCCTGCCAATTTTTGCATCATTGCGCTACCTAACCAAAGAAATGTTATTTTTACCCCAAGAGGAGTGTGTGGATGCAGCTGATCTTTTATTCTTCTTTTTCTAAATCAGAATTCTAACCGATTGGACCAATTCTAATCGAGAGTGTGAGAAGGTACAGATGCAGGATATCTGGAATTTTGGACCATGTACTAGAGTATAAGTTGCAAGAAGTAACTGGCGATTGGCTCAATATCATCAACACAATGCATTATAGTATACAAACTTCCATTAACATTTACAAAAGCTCTACGATGTAGTTGTAGAAGCTCTACGGGATGAATAAATCTGTACAACCAGCTACACAACTGTACAATTATCACCACTCCCTGGCATGCTGATGTCTAGAAAGAGTGCCTGACGATTTCACAATCTATGCAAATCCCATCTGCTTCCCCATCAACTGCCATCATCCAACTGGCACAAGCAAAAATCAAAACACTCCAGGGAGTTAACATCTGAACTAAACCCAGTTCAAACATGAATTGAGAAAAGATACATATCTACTCAAAAATTAAACAAAATTTTGGAACCAGAGAGATTCTTTTGGATTTGGAACACCCTGCTTCCTAAAATTCACTCCAAAAACAATTGAGCAAGCCTTCTTGATGATCTTCAGATGGATTATTAAACAATGCAGAAGGGAACATGATAGTGCTACATGCAACATACCACGCATTTTATCACCATCATGACTGAAAGAGAGTCACTGTTGCAATGTAACCATTCTTCATCACCTGTAAATTATAAACAAATATTTTATTAGCAACCTCATGCACAACCATACTGCCTTGGTAAAATAAGCAAATAAATTGCTGCACTACCAAGACTTGGAGATTGGCATAAAAGTAATTGATGCACTACCAAATACAGCTTTGGTTCCGTGCTGCAGAATGGGGATTGACAACATAAACCCATGAATTAAGAGCTCAACTCACCTCAAGTGCAATGTTTTGATAACCATAAACAAAAGTAGATCCAAACGGATTGCTTGTAGAACCTTGTGTCTGAATGGCAGCTCGACCACAGTCCCCAAGAATTTCCTACAGAGAAAGATGTTACGACCATAGTCTCAATCATGCACTTCACTAAACCCCGTTCGGAAAGGGTAATGTAACATCATGCAGTACACTAGGAGGTAAGAAGGCATCAAAACCAAAACCTCAGTCCACTATTTTAAGTTTTTAACAGTTTTTAAATATCAATGATTCTAGATACAGTCCTATATTGTAAAGAGCAATTTTACCTTCACATGCTCCCACTTTGTACTTGGTGTAATCTTGTGCTTGCAATTATTTACCTCCTGAAAAGAACCCCCAACTGCAAGGATGAAAATCTTTGTTATCACTTTTAGAGTCAATATGTCCAACAGGACACTTTAAGATCAGAAAAGAACTTACACTCAGAAGCAAAGATGACAAAGTTGCACTTTATATACGAATTGAAATCGGCATGACCAGGATAATTTGTATGCAGAACAAACTTCTTGACTTTATGAGTCTGAAAACAAAAACAAAAACAAAAATGATCTGAGAACTTCCGAGCATAAAGACCTCATGCAAAACGTATAACTCTACCAGAAGGAAAGTCAGTACCTGCCCATCAAATAAAATGTCCAAACCACGGGTAAAGTAATTGTAGAAGTAATCACCACACAATGTTGTCCGTGGGCGAGGATCCAAGCCAGAATGAATGACCATTTGGTCTACCTACACACCCAACAGAATCACCTATAGGACAAATGAAAAAAGCAACTTAGCATTTAGACATCACATCAACAATACCTGCTTTTGATGTATCCCACAAGGACGACCCAATTCAGTCCAAACATCCTGTCGAAAAGAGGAAACCATAAGCAAATGCACATAATGAACAACAGAACAGCAACAAAAGATGCCAAGCGAAAAGTCTAAACTAGAGCTTAACTAATACTTGCCTGAGGTGATGCACCAAAAGGAATATTCTGGCCCCCAACAATGAAGTGTAGTTCTTCCGCTAGCTGAATATAAAAAATGAATTGAATTAAAATCTCCAAGACTCTCATCCTTGTGCTTTGTTATACTGAAAATCTCAAATGAATCAGGGACGATTGAGAGAGAAGTCAAACCTTGACATGCACCTCTTCCATATAGACACTGCCAATAGGTAATGGAGGAGCAGAAGCCTTATCCATCAAGGATCCGACACCGACTTTTTTATCGGTAGAACTATCGTATATGGACACACGGCAAGTAACTGGTGTAGTTCCATCTGGGAACTCTAGAGGTAGTTCCGCTTTCATAGTCAAAGGCGATAACGTTAAGTAATTAAAGCTTGCAAATTCTTTAAAGCAAAAAACAAAACAACGTCAGTAGAATACCTTCTCTATCATGAACGCAATCTGTATACTGGCTTGGAATAGGAAAAGCAAAGGAAAGCCCCTGCGTAGCCATGGTTAGTTTTAAGTTAGTGACACAAAACAGGTTCCAGCTTGTAAGATAAACATGTCAGGAAATGAAAAACAATGAAAAGTGAAGATAGGGTATTTAATTAACGTACTGGGTAAAATAGATTGTAGACACCTCTATCTTGATCATAAATTCCAGGAAATGTTGGCCCAAACAAGGCATAAACAGCTACGAAAGTCGCCAGAGTGGATGGGCCTCTGAAAGTAGATATGAAGTTCAATAATCTACATCATGGCATATATATAATTATATACCAAAGCAAGGAGAAAGTAACCCACCCAATCAAAGACGTGGCATAGCGCATCTGAAGCCTCTTTATGTCAAATATTTCAACAAGGCGGAGTCTCTGCGACAGGATTTTAAGTTAGCAAAGCACAATTGTAAACATAACAATCCAACCAAAATAGCAATCCACAGACACATTCACCTTGCATAATAAAAATTAAAAAAAAATGAAGACAAAGAAACTCATAACAGTATCAGTATTGCAGTCTAAAGACAAAATTAGATTGAGACAATGGTTATCTATCAGTGTTTCAGGAGTTGGCCATGATATTCATCTCTTACAGACGCAGGATTTTGTGAATAAGGCTTCAACATTACAGAATGTATTAGCTATTACAAGTTGCATCAATCAATACAGAAATCAGTATAAAACTTGGACTTCCTTTCAGTACTTCCGACCTCTAACATACACAAGTGACCACCATAGGCCTCAGTCACGAGATATTCCCTAGAGTCGAAATAAACTTTTGATGCACAGAGTAATCAAAGAAGTGCAGAAAGATCTGACATCAGACTGCATGTGAAAAATAATACCTGTGACCAAGGATCAAATCGCAGATGGAAACCATGATCAGGAAAGCTGATAACAATGTCCAACTTAAGAGGCTCCTGCACACAAAGAATTACAGTAACAAGACTCCATCACCGCTTCGGTGCGTGTAAATTCATATAAATGATACACAACTTGGTAGACTGATCCAAACCTCATCATAATACTTGACATGAACAACATCATAGATGTTAGGCTGCTGCTCTATCTGAGCAAACGCTTCGCATATCGGCATTCCTGAGACCCAAAAATAAATTACATCAACTTCAAAAACTAGCTGCGCCTCTTAACACCAATAGTTCTATTCGAAAACGAAGTACATATTCATCTTCAGTCTTTAGCCATTTCTTGACAGCGAAATAACATAACCACAGACTTTATATCAAAACAAATTAAATTCAGCCTAAATTTAACTGCACGGATAATGATCGAAGGTAAATGGTCGATGATCGAAGGAAATTCCAATTTCAAGATTCCATAATTCTCACCGCCTAGGTTAACGAGCTCAAAAATTACGAAGCAAGTCAACCAACAAGAATCGTAAAAATTGATTAAAAAAAAAAAAAAAGATAGGGAATTACCGAGAGAGAAAGGTCCGATTCCGAAGCCGGGACGAAGATCGAGGACGATGGCGCCCATGGCTGTGCCTTCGCAGCGTCGTCGGGGTCTCTGCATCATTCTTGGCTCTGCAGGAGGTCGGTTTTAGAATTGGGGGAGAAGATGACGACGATGATGGCGATGGAGTCCGTTACTTTCGCGACAGAAACGCACAGGTGTTGTTGAATGTTTAAATACTCCAAGCAAAGGCTTCGCTGTGAATTTTGCTCTCTCTCTCTCTCTATCTAGCCTCTACGCGCACGAAACGTCCAAGTTCCAACAACACTCTTCAGAGTGGGAGGTACCCAATTCAATGGGGCCCGCTTTTTTATTTTCTTTTTATTTTTTAAAATAAAATTTTGTTCTTGGGATAAGGATGGTTTTTTTATCTGTTTTCCTTATTTCGTGGGACTATTATTAGGGCTGTAAGTAGGCTCGATACAGCTCATGTTCGACTCGTATTCGGCTCGATTTTAGCTCGTTCGGCTCGTGTTCGTAAGATAAATGAGCCGAGCTTGAGCTCAATATTAAGCTCGGCAAAAAAACGAGCCGAGCTTGAGCAAGGATATATTCAGCTCGTTTAGCTCGTGAGTAGCTCGTATTTTCCATAAGTAGCTCGAGCTTGTTAAAACTCGGCTCGTTTGTTGAAGCTCGACTAATGAAATTTATACTATAAAAATATAATTATTCTAATCTCAATTCTTCAATTCTTTTCATTACATTCCTTTTCAATTGGAAGAGAATCTGAGTTGGCTCCATTCTTATTTAATTAGTTTAAGTGCAATTTTGAGTTGGATTCATCATTTTGAGTTTATTCTAGACAATAAAAGGGATTTGTATGATGGTCATACATCAAATTTGGATTATTAATTAAAAAAAATTTCTATCTTTTTTATTTTTTAAATTTAAAGTCAAATGAGCCAAGCCGAGCCTATTCAAGCTCGAGCTCGTCCAATAAATCAAGCCGAGCCGAGCCTAGCTCGGGCCTAAAAAAAATATTCAAGCCGAGCCGAGCTTGAGCATGGAAAAAAAAATTCAAGCTTTAGCCCGGCTCGAGCTCGATAAAAAACAAATGAGCCGAACATGATCACCTTGGTATTCGCTCCGGCTCGGCTCATTTACACCCCTAACTATTATTAAGAGAAGAGACTTTGTTAGCTAAAATTGAAAATTTTGACAGATTTAACTTTGAAATATTAAAAAACTTTGAGAATAAATTAAATCACAAGGGTAAATAGGACAATTATAAAATAGATTTTTATTCAGAAAATTAAAAAGAAATGATTCAACAATCTCCACTTTTCTCTCCCACTATTTTCTCTCTGCAATAACTACCCACTGAATCTATTTCTTCTGCTGATAAATTTTTTTTTTACAATTAAATTTTTCATACACATGCAGAGCATGTGATTACAGACTAGTTATTAGTTTATTACAGAAAATTGTTCATTTTATTGGTTTGTTTTTTTTTTTTAAAGCAAGTTAAAGATCTCATTTTACATTTTTTTTAGAGTGGGTTGTTCATTTTATTGGTTTGTTTTTTTTTTAAAGCAAGTTAAAGATCTCATTTTACATTTTTTTTAGAGTGGGTTGAATTATGTAGTTAGGTAAATTGTTCCTGCTTGCTTCTTTTTTCTTCTTTTTTTTTTTTTTTTTGAGAATATCCTGCTTGCTTCTTAATCATTCTTTTTTAGCTACAATTTCATAAAAGAGATTAAAATGAAGAATAAATCTCATCTATGATCTTAGATCTAAGGTAAACATATTCTTAATGATTCTACAAGTATTGTAAATGTCATGAAACATTACTGCCTTGTGATCAATATTGCACAATGAGATTAAAGAAGCGGCTAATTTTTACGTCTTTAAGTAAAAATATTTAAATTTAAAAATATATAATATAGGATGACACATATCTTTTTTTAGGTTTGGACGACAGTAGTAACCACATACACACCCTCATGCAGTGTATCCCGTCGTAGCTGGACTAATCACTGCACCGCAGACTCACGAACCTTGGTGTTTAATCAACCTAGCTAGGTCTCTCAAATCTGCTGGCCACGGGTTAGAGATGGGATTCAAACGCTAGACCTGTGGATTCCAGACTAGGCCGCTCGACCAACACACCACACCACGTGGTTGGATAACACATATCTTTGTATTATTTATCACAAGATTTAGCCCTACGCTGCTTAGCGCGTGTAAAAGACATCTCTTTAAAAGAAAATGAGTCATTTTAGTCTACTAAAAATGACAAATATGCATTCAAGGATGCAACGAATTAAACATTCCAACAAACGAAATCCGTCTATGTACTAGATCTTTCTTCGGTTGTTCAGTTTCTCTTCCTTCATTTTGGTCAACTTGCATCGTTCCTCTCATTTATTACTTGTGGAAGAAGTTGAAATTGAAAATTCACTTGTTTTTTGTTAACAGTTTGACGAATAAAATTTAATTTCCTCTCTGTAAGTTTAACATTATATTTTCTCTCGCTGCTAATTAGACGAATGAAATATGAGTTCAGCAATAAAAGCATCATATCTTAGTATGCCAGAAATAGTCGTCACTTCTGCTCAACCTATAACAGATAAGCACTTTAATGATTATGGATCTCCTTTGGGGATGATTCCTCAATGAATATTACAACTATGTACTCGCTTTAGGTTTTATGAATTGTGACGGCAATCAAAATAGAGAAAAAATTGCAGTGTGTTGATAATTGGACAAACAAAATCTAGTTGTTTTTCGTAACTGTCACATTATACTCCGCCCACTTACTGTTCTCATTTTATCCATTAGCTTTTCACATTATAGTGTTTCACCGAATTAGGGCACCGAATTTTATATTTGGGTATACAAGGGCCTGTTTTTGTTGGTTGCTTTTCATGTTTGGATCGGCTTCGTCTTCTTGGCAGATCGAAGCCTCAGATGGTGGTCATCTTGGCCGCACTGCAACAAGTCTCCTCACCTCCATTGTTAGGTGGAGTAGGGACTTTTGGCACCGGGCCTGTCTTGCCGTGGGTAACAAAGAATTGGAAGCTGCTTAGCTCAAGGCTGGCTTTGATATCAAGCTTGGTTTCTGCCGATGGCTGAGATGGATTAGTGCAGGCGGCTAAATATGGTGGTGCCGGTGCTGGAATGCACACAGGTTGCCCAACAATGATGGCAACACTGAGGTGGAAATTTTCCTTTCGTCTAGGGTTTGCTCTCGTTGGGTTGGTTGGGCCTGGCATTGGGCTGCCCATTCATTGTGGGATTTGGATTGGAGGATCTGTTTGGGCTACATGGGCTTTCTTATGGGCTAAGGTGGATTGGATGTTTTTTTTTTTTTTTGATGTAGGATGTTTTTTCTTTTCTTTGGGAAGTTCTGATGAATGAAGAGGGAGTGGATGGCGACATGTCATCCTCTACTCCACATGTTGCTTGATTTTTTATCTTGATCGCAAAAACCAATTTCTCTGAGGGTCATTTTTACTTTATTGCTTCGGACTAGGTTTTTGTTTGAAATAATGGTGCGTAGACTTTTTAAAAGGTGGGTGTACTTGGAGTATTTTGGGTTATTATTCTTGTTTAGAATAGGAGTTTTAGGGTACTCTTTGTCGACTCCATAGGGGTGTTTAGTTTTTGTACTGCTTGCTGAATCTATATAATGGGCTGACATATTTTGATAAAATAAAAAATAAAAAATAGTTGGGGTCATATATTAAAGTCTATGAATCCTTCGTTAAGAAAAAAAAATCATAATAAAAAGAGGTGAGATTGCAAATTTGGAACATGAGAATTGGGGCCCTTGATAAGCGTAATGAGGCGTGTCCCTTGCAGCCAACTACGAATTAATGAAACTCCAAGTTGTGGTAAATCACAAAGATGATTGCAAATATATATCTTCAGGTGGTCAAATTATTATTCAATAAAACAATTTACTCGTTCAAATTGTTATGCGTCAAAACAGAATATATATAAAATTATCTATACAAAATATTTATAAAATACTCATTTTAATGATCTATGTTGTTCATGAAAACGTGATAAATATATAATAGTACAAGAATATTAGAATATGAAATTGTAACATGAAACACACCTCGATCAGTTAGAAAAAGAAATGACAGAGCAAGTTCAATCTCACTTGAGAAATGAACACGACGAGTACAAGAATTTTAGAATATTACAAAATTTCTTTTTGGTTGAAGTGGACCCACCTCGCAAGGATTTCATCCTGGGTACCAAATTGCACGTCAGGTAGTGGAGATGAAGATAAAACTCAGGGTCGGTGCCAAATTTTCAAAAATCAAAACAACATAACTAAGCATAGGTTCGATGTTGTCACTTTGCGTGGACCAAACCACCCAACTAGCACACAAATTAATTAATCGAATTGGCGCATAAAGTAATAGTGGTCAAAAGTTTCCGGCGGATTTTCATTTTTTAATCACAAAGCACCACCCAATCTACACAACCTACGTGTCTGGTGTTAATGCTCAGTAGCTCACACAGTCACACCTAGACAAAAATCTATTTGACTTTTGTTGATGGAAACGGAGTTAATAGCCATTTTATTTGGCTCCAACAACATCAAATCAAGAGTACAATGTTACCATCGAAAATACATGAAGTCGTCCTAGTTCTACGGATTTGTTGGGTCTAATTTTACATGATAATGGATCTCGATATTCTTTACTGAAATGATTAGATACGTGTATCTTTTAAAAAGCATATATCGTCGATATGATATTGATACATGGAATCGTCTTTGTTTTACGGATTTACCAATCTAATTTTACATGATAACAAATCTAAATATTCTTTACTAAAATGATTAGTTACGTGGATTTTTTAAGAAGCATATATCGGGTATGGTATTGATAGTTTGAAAATGATAATTACAGATAAAATTATTGTAAATGATTAGTTACGTGTGTCTTTTAATAAGCATATACCATTGAGATGACATTGATAGTTTGAAAAAAAAAAAAAAAATAGTTGCAAGGAAATTTAACGTTTGGTGTGAAATGAGCCAGAGAGTCTCGTCCTAGTCAAATAAACATATTAGTGAATGACTTGTTGGACAGAGAAGTGTTCTAACTAAACATGCATTTCTTCCATTTATAACACCTCTAGCTGCAGTACAACACTGACAATGAGCCGTTGCCTCAAGGTTGTCATAATCAATGAGTAAAGAGATGAATTTTAATCAACTTTGTGACGGGAGAAGAAATAAGACTATGAGGTTCCGTATTTCATGCTTTCGTTATTGGAAAGAGCAAAGCAATAATACATTATACACAAGACTGAGATATTTAAGTACAAGAATTTTTTTTTGTTTAAAGCATTCATAACTAGTTTCATTTTTTTTTTTTTTTTTTTTGTGATCAAAATAAAGCGACGCAATGCAGTACTTGTTTTTTGAGAGAACAAGACACCCATATGGAAAGATTGTTCAGCCACCACACGCATCTAATTTTGTCATGGGTGTGTCTGTTTTAAACATTTCTAGAAACAAAATCTTAAGGAAAACTATTGCATGGAGATATTTCTTCAAAGGAAAACAACCTCAATCACTCTGTTGCAATCACGAGCATCAGACATTATTCCTAGGTTCGAAATAGAATTAGCTCTTGCTTCCTATGTAATACTTGCCCACTATATGCGGTGTTCCAATCATATAAACATCGATAAGAGAACAAATAATGAAAATGTTAAAACAAATTACCAAGCTTTATAGAAAAAGGGAATTACCAAGCTATATATTGAATGCTGAATTTATCGAGTTAATAAGTTTGGTTTAGAGAGTGAGTGAGGGGCGAAATCCATTTTAAGATTTGTTTAGATGAGCACACATGCAAATGGTGATTGCTTTTGAATTAGTTTTCTCGTGCCACTTTCATACATGAGATCCAAGAGAGAATAAGTCATAAGAACTGAGAATTAATTTTTTTTATTTAGCAACAATAACAGCGAAGATCTACATTTATGTTAATCACTCACCATTTAGAGAGTACGACTTCAAACTTATTGCGTCAAAATAGTATTTCCTACTTCTTCACTCACGTTCTTAAAAAGCAAGCCTTTTCAATATACTTTAACATCATAATATGTCTATAAATGGAGAAGTGCGTTTAAATTTAACTTTGCTTGTTTTCTTCAACATAAGTTTCATTTGCGTTTTAATAATAAAAGTAAGAACAAGAATATGCTATTTCAAGTGTTAGTATTCAACATATTTAGCGAGAAACTAATCAGGTGTCTCGTCGATCAATTTGTTGATTTTACTGCATATAACTGTTACTTTATTTTGATCTAGGAGCATCTTTAGCAATGCTAGCTATTTTTGAGTTAAATTTTAGCCAAAATAGCTAAAAAGTCATTTTGGCTAGCCATTTTAGAAATACGTCTACATCAGTGCTCTCTATTTTAGCTAGTTTTGAATTTATATTATTTTTTAATTAAAGATTAAATAGTTTAAATGTATTTATAAATTAAATAAAATAACTCAAAATGAATGTTTTAAATTATAGAGAGCGAGATCTCGTTCTCTATATTTAGGAGCAAGATAGCTAAAAGTTATAATAGAAAGCCACTTAAAACATCTTTAGCAATGCTATCTATTTTTGAGTTAAATTTTAGCTAAAGTACCTAAAAAGTCATTTTAGAAATACGTCTGCATCAGTGCTCTCTATTCTAGCTAGTTTTGAATTTATATTATTTTTTAAATGAAGATTAAATAGCTTAAATATATTTATATGTTATAAAATAACTCAATAAGAATGTTTTAAATTATAGAGAGCCTCATCTCGCTCTCTATATTTATGAGCGAGATAGCTAAAAGTTATAATAAAGAGCCACTTAGGAGTCTAGTGCAGCAGCTAAAATATATAAAAAGCTAAACATGCTCTCCAAAATAGCTAAAGAGCAAAAATAGAAAGTCTGCTAAAGATGCTCTTAGGAGTCTGCAAAAATAGATAAAAAGCTAAACATGTTCTCCAAAAATATCTAAGGAGCCAAAATAGAGAGTTCGCTAAAGATGCTCTAACCTTCTTAGTTGTTGATTTTACTGCGTGTAACTGCAATCTAACCTTCTTTGTTTCATTAGAGATTGTATATAAGTATATAACAACCTACCATTTTAATCAGATTCCATTAAGAGCATCTCCAATAGCTTCCCTTTTCAAATTAAAATTAAAATCTCCATATAATTTCTCTATTATAGGGAAGCAAAAATTAAAATTTCCAAAAAAAATTCTGCTCCAACTCCAACTAGGACTGCATACGGATTGCATTGGATTGGTTTTGATTCTAAACTGTATCTATGCCAAAGTGAGCGGTTAGGCATTTTGGAAAACCGGTCATAAAAAAAAAAAAAAAACTTAATCCAACCCAATCCAATCCAATTAAAGATGGTTTGGTTTGGTCGGTTATGCGGTTTTCACCTGTATAATATTAACATGTTAATTATGAAAAAATTCATAGTAAAAATTCAATCTCAAGAATTGAAATTATGTTAACATATCTAAATTTAAAATTCAATAATTAAAATCTAAAACACATAGTCCAAAACTAAAACCTAAATTAGATTAAAAGTGATTCACTTATTTAATGACTTAGGCATCAATACTAGCTTATATTCAAAGTGATTCACTTATTTAACGACTTGCTTAATATGATAGTATTAAAGTCAAAGAATGAGAGATTGAGAGATCGGAGATGTGATATAAAAGGATAAGAAAAATTGTAGCGATTATATATTAAGGTTTTAGGCCTTTGGGCTTTGAATTCAATATGACAGTATATCATTTTAGAATAAAGTTATAACTGGAGATTTATTAGAACAAACTGGACAAATGAATATATATTTATTATGTGTGTGTGTATATATATACATAAACTTTTTCTCTTATATTTCAAACATACCAGTCGGTTCGGGTTCCATGAGTACAAGAGAAACCAAACTAACCCAGTTCATAAATAGTTTGGTTCGGTATTGAACCGATTTTCAATTTTTAAAGTTAAAAAACCTTAATCAAACCGTATTTATTGGTCTGTTTTGGCCGGTTTGTACCATGTTTTGCACACTCCTAACTCCAATAGATTCTCTATTTTACAGATTCCATAATTCTTCTCTATATCCTCCACTAAAATTTTACAGATAGCTGTAAATATAGGGAATTTTGTTATTTTTCTCATCACTATCTCTATTTTAGGGATAATTATAGGGAATCTGTTTGGAGAAAAATAGCTAAAATTTTCCCTAAAATGAAGAAAAATCAAGATATGAGAAAGCTATTAGAGTTACTCTAAGTCAATTAATTAATCTCCAACATAAAATATAATTCAATATCTCTTTTTTTCAGTAATTACATAATTAAATATCCATAATCGACAGCGTTAAAAAAGAAAAAAGAATCGAGACGAGTATGTGTCATAGAGTGGATTCAAATTTGCTCACTATTTTTATTTTGTGGTGATATCACCACTTAATTAAAACTTGCCAACTCATGTAGAACTAATTTAATACTTAAAATTTATTTGTTTAATAAAATATTATAATTAACCATAATTATGTTTGATAACACACAGTAGTTTCATATTGAGTGGTGTTAGCTCAGTGATTAGAGCACCTATTACCTAATAATGAAGTATTCGAATCACTATTAGAGTAAGAGTGAAATCCTTTAAACATTTTTATATTGAGGTCTGTATAAGAGCATCTCCAACAGAGTAGCTAAACTCAGTTTTTAGCTATATATAACAATTTTTAATGCAAAATTCAGCTCCAACAGACTAGCTATAAGTAAGTTAAATTTAACTATAGCTAAAATGGTTAGCTATATTTAGCTAGATTAGAGCATCTCCAACAGTAGAATTTATTTTTTAGTTAAATTTAGCTAAACTTGTGAAATATAACTATTGATTTAACAATGTTTCTCCATCAATGATAGCTATTTGTAAGTGATATATTATGTTTCATCAAATCGTAAACTGACATGTGGACAAAAGAGGAGAGAGAAATATAACTTTTGCTTTAGCTATGTAGGATTTTCTAGCTAAATATAGCTAACCAATTTAGCTAAAGTTAAATATAGCTAAGCTATAGCTAGTCTGTTGGAGTTGAATTTTGCTTCAAAAATAGTTAAATATAGCTAAAAATTAAATTTTGCTACTCTGTTGGAGATGCCCTTATCCTTCATAGCTAAAGCAAAAGTTATATTTCTCTCTCTTCTTTTGTCCACATATCAGTTTACGATTTGGTAAAATATAGTTATTTTTTACAAGGGAAAATAACACAAATGGTGTATGAATTTTAAGTCATTCTACATTTTGGTGTACCAACTTTCAAAACTATCAGAATGGTGTATCAAGTTTGCTCCAATCTTTCATTTTGGTGTACGCCGTTAAATTTTCCGTTATCTTTCCGTTATCTTTACAAAAAAAAAAAAAAAAAAAACTGACAAAGCTAAAGGAAAGATAACGGAAAATTTAACGGCGTACACCAAAATGAAAGATTGGAGCAAACTTGATACACCATTCTGATAGTTTTGAAAGTTGGTACACCAAAATGTAGAATGGCCTAAAGTTCATACACCATTTGTGAAGATATCCCTTTTTACAAATAGCTACTATTGCTGGAGCAACATTACTAAATTAACTAAATTAATAGTTATATTTCACAGCTTTAGCTAAATTTAACTAAAAACTAATTTCTACTGTTGGAGATGCTCTAATCACAAAAAAATTAGTGATGAGCAGATTTGAAGCCTCGCATAGTCATGCGTAAAGCGTTGAACATGAAATTCAAACGGCGGCCCCCACCGTCCTTTTCTCGTTGCCCACTAACCACGTGGTGCTCGAAGATAGAGAAGAGAAACATTTACGATCAAACGTTCTCTCTCTAACCCGCGTTTTGACTCCCCCTCACCAAAAAAAAAAAAAAAAAAAAAAACAAAACCAGACCTTTGGTTTTTTTTTTTTTTTCTTTCTTTCTTTCTTTTATTTTTCCATTAATCACTGCCTAACCCAATTCGCCAAATCCAATCGCGACGGTGGTGGTGGTCTCGTCCTTTCTCTCCTCCTCTTTCTTATTCTTCTTCTTCTTCTCCTTCTCCTCCTCCTTTTTCCCCATACCACACAATCAAAAGTCGTCTTCTTCCTTTTTAACCCGAGACCCAAATGCTCTGTCACATCTCCACCCAGTTCTACTACTAGTCCGTTTCGCCATGTGTGCTGTAGCCACTTCGCCATAATTGCCCCAAACCCCCTAGGGTTTTCTTCTCTCAATTCGGATTCACTTCGATTTCTCATCTTATGGACCTTCAGCAAATTCAGGTCTACAAGCCGGCTATCGGCGAGCACGCGGAGCGGCAGCCACGCGCGGCGGCGGACGGCGCGGCGGAGCTGAGGAGCGTCGATCAATGCGAATCCATCCGGCACCTCGATGATTCTCAGCTCCTCGTCGGAGCTTCGGAGGCGGTTGCGCGTAAGGAGGTTCATATGGCTGACGTGGAAGTGGTCAAAGAGGGGAAGAGTAGCGTAGTGGGGAGAAAGAGGCGGGGTCGGCCGCCGGGTGGGCAGGGGAGACCTAAAACGACGCCGTTGAGGAAGAAGAACGATGAGGAGGATGTTTGCTTTATTTGCTTTGATGGTGGGAGCTTAGTGCTTTGTGATCGGAGGTGAGAATTGCTGTTTACTTGGTCAGGCTTAGTCAATTTTGAGTCCAATTTGAGCTTCAATTTACTTCTTTCATTTCCGGCAATCAGATTGATAGTTGAGCTCTGTATTTCAATTTCCTATTCTAATGTGGCAATAATGAACAATTGCATTGCTTTTAATTCCATGTTTCTCTGTGGTTGCTACTTGTTAGGGGATGTCCTAAGGCGTACCACCCCTCCTGCATCAAGCGGGACGAGGCCTTTTTCAAATCAAAGGCCAAATGGAATTGCGGTAAGGGGCTTTGGAGTTATAGCTTGTTCATTCATCTTATTATCTGACAAAGAAGAGGCTTATTCACGAATTGGTGTTTCGGCTCTTATGCATTTCAGGTTGGCATATATGTAGCAGCTGCCAGAAGGCCTCCCATTATATGTGCTATACTTGTACATATTCATTGTGCAAGGGATGCATTAAAGATGCTGATTACCAATGCGTACGAGGAAACAAAGGATTTTGTGGAACATGTATGCGAACTATAATGCTAATTGAAAATGTGCAAGGGAATAAGGAAGCGGTATGCTGGAATATGTTTCGTCCTTTATACTTTATACTTTATTTAAGCCGGTCATGTAGTTTTTTCTAAGCGTGAGGATTCTCAGTTCTGTTGCATTTGGAGATGGTTTGGATCGATTAAGAGCAGAAAATTGTTTTAAATGGATAATGTTTTGAGTTCTTTTTTCCTTTCTTCCTTTTTTTTTTTTCCGGCTCCTTGCCCCATTAAATGCATGACTCAATTACTGCTACAATTAAAGAGGCACATTTATGCCTTTTGGTGTTTGTTTAGGAGACAAAAAGCTTGTTACTAGTTTATTTGCTTTCCATCCCGTTGTGCAACTTTTATCTTTTCCTTTCTGATGCAATGTGCAGGCTCAAGTGGATTTTGATGACAAAAGCAGCTGGGAGTATCTCTTCAAGGTGTACTGGATACTTCTGAAAGGGCAACTATCATTAACTCTGGATGATCTCATTAAAGCTAAAAATCCATGGAAAGGAGCTGCTGCTGTTGTGGCTTGTAAGGGAGGAGCTTCGGGGGAAGTTCATATTGGTCATAAAACAAATGATTCAGGTTCTCTCAACTCTTGTCTGGACCTAGAAGCAGCAAATTCCAGTGGATCTAATAAAAAGCCTAGAATTGGTGACGGAGGGACGTCTTTAGCTGAAGGCACAAATTGGGCATCGAAGGGGCTCTTGGAGTTTGTTGCTCATATGAAAAATGGTGATGTATCCGTGTTATCTCAGTTTGACGTCCAGGCACTTTTGCTGGAGTACATAAAGAAAAATAATCTTCGCGACCCTCACCGAAAATGCCAAATTATTTGTGATCCGAGGCTCAGAAATCTGTTTGGGAAAGAATGTGTTGGTCACTTTGAAATGTTGAAGCTTCTTGAATATCACTACCTTATAAAGGAAAGTTCCGTGTCAGCGAAAATTAATGGTGCTGGAGTTGTTAATGGTGTTGCTACCGAGATGGAGATTGATGGGAATTATGACAATCAAATGATGATGTGTAGTGATAAGAAGCGTAAAACACGTAAAAGGACTGATGAGAGAGTACCCCCTACTAATCCAGATGCATATGCAGCTATTGATGTTCATAATATTAATTTGATCTACTTGCGGCGCAATTTGCTTGAGAATCTACTTGACGATGTTGATAAATTTCATGAAAGGGTTGTTGGTTCAATTGTGCGAATAAGAATTTCTAGTAGTGATCAAAAGCATGATACATATAGGCTTGTGCAAGTTATAGGTACGAGACAACCACTGCTCCAAGTTGTTTCTTATACTACACTATAAACTTTGCAAATTTACATTGTTGACATTTTCTGTGCAGGGACCAACAAGGTTGCTGAAGGCTATAAAATTGGCACTCGAACAACTGATTTGAAGCTTGAAATCTCAAACTTAGACAAGAAAGAGGTCTTACCAATTGATCAGATCTCTGATCAGGAATTCTCCCAGGTACTGAACTTTCCGCCTACTTCTCTGCCTCCCCTTGTTCCTTTCTTTTGCATATACTGAATTTAAACAAATGCTTTAAGAAATTCAAGTTTGAAAAAGATTTTTGGGCACTGCAACATGCACGCTCTTTTCTTCTTGATTAAAGCATACTAGTCTTGTCATGTTTAAGTTTTTTGCTGGGTCACTAGAGGCTGCTTGATGGGATGTTGCCTGTAATTTCATATTCAATCCTTTTTCCCCCTCTCGTTTCAGTTGTGTTATTTTTATCCTATGCAGGATGAATGCAAACGGTTACATCAGAGTATAATATGTGGGCTGATCAAACGATTTACTGTGGTAGGTTTGCTTATTAGGTTCACTGATATGTTATGTTCAAGATATCTGCAACTTCTCTGACAAATGAGTTTTGCCTGGTTGCAGGGTGAGATTCAGGATAAAGCAATGGCACTTAGAGCATTTAGAGTAAATGATGTAAGTTCCATTGACTAAAAGAAAGGGGATCTGTGTTTTCATAGGAAGGATTCTAGATTAATTATTTTTCTTTTATGACCGTCCAGTTTAAGCATATGTATTACTTATTTGACCATGGTCTTCCTCTTTGATCTAGGAGCTGGCAGCTGAGGTTTTACGGCTTAGTCA
The DNA here is from genome assembly GCA_024704745.1 of Rosa lucieae. Classification (NCBI taxonomy): domain Eukaryota; kingdom Viridiplantae; phylum Streptophyta; class Magnoliopsida; order Rosales; family Rosaceae; genus Rosa; species Rosa lucieae. The sequence goes on from CM045493.1 coordinate 10,437,823, forward strand.
CCTTCGTGATCGTGCAAGTGAAAAAGGACGTAGAAAGGAATATCCTTTTTCTCCAGTGTCTTGCTTTTAGTGTTTCATGATATTGCTTGCACTTTGTTGATTATTCGAATTGCACTCACTGCTTATAACACTAACGTGTTACTATAAATGAGAGGTTTATGTGTCCTGTATTCTTAATATTGCATGTGGTATGGTTTGGTGAATTTTATTGGGTATTCCTTGACCATAGTGTACGCTGAGGGAGCTTGTGGAGAAATTACAGCTTCTGGACTCGCCGGAGGAACGTCAGCGCAGACTGCGCGAAATTCCTGAAATACACATTGATCCTAAGATGGATCCAAGTTATGTGTCTGAAGACAACACTGGAGAATTAGACAAGAAACAAGGTCCCTACCATTCATTTGGTAGACATTGATTACTTATCCCTTTTCTTTTCAAAATGATGCCTTCTTTTGGAAATGTTAATTGGGGATAATTTTGCTGATGTGTATGCAGATGGCAAGGTCAAAACAAGGAGATCCGTCTTGGGTAGAAAGGGAAGGGAATCTTTCTCTCCACGAAGGGAAGGTGGTATTTCAAATAATAGTGGAAGCAAGGCACAGAACAATCAAGTTAGAGAAGCATTGGGTATAAATGGATTGAATACAACAACCAACCAGGCTAATCCCTCTGGTTTGGTTCGTTGTGGTAGGAATAATGAGTCAGCGGTCGAATCTAATATATCTTCCGAGGTTGCATCAGAAAATTCATCAATGTCCTTTTCTGCAGTGATGAAGGCAAACCTACCTGTTGAGAGTTTTGAGATGGAGAAGATTTGGCACTACCAGGACCCCACTGGAAAAGTTCAAGGACCATTTGCTATGGTACAGTTGTGTAAATGGGATACAACTGGAGTCTTCCCTCCAGATCATCGAATATGGAGGATAAATGAGAATCAGGATGACTCCATCCTTTTGACTGATGCATTGAAGGGGCAGTACTGTAAAAAACCATTGCTGCCACAGGACAGCAACATACAGTCTGAGGGATTGAAAGTTGCCTTGGATGGAAGAAACAATGTCTTGGATGGTGGATGGAACAAGAGTATGAATGCAACTCCGATAGATGGTAGAAAGGTTGAAGAGAGCTGGAACACAAAGCAACATGGTCAAAGCTTGCAGAATAGTGGTAATACTGAAGTTGTAAGGAGCAATGCACCTGCAGATGCTGTCAATTCCAATGAGAAACAAACTGGAATCCATAATAGTGGTAATACTGAAGTTGTAAGGAGCGGTAATACTGAAGTTGTAAGGAGCAGTACACCTGCTGATGCTGTCAATTCCAATGAGAAACAAACTGGAATCCATAATAATGGTAATACTGAAGTTCTAAGGAGCAGTACACCTGCAGATGCTGTCAATTCTAATGAGAAACAAACTGGAATCCATTTACAAGGATGTGAGTCAGTGAAGGTTGATATTTCTTTGACCAATCAGCCCCAAGAGTGTAGTTCACTAACTTCGCCTGTGTTGTCTGTGAAACCATATGAAACCCTGTTGCACCAAGAAGGGGAGGGTACAACTGAAAATGACTCTCATCAGAAGAATGGAAGTGTGGATTGGCAACAGACTACTCGGGATCAAATGAATAATGAACAAGGTAATGAGAACCGATCTGATAGTGAGGGTCAGTCCGTGCAGTCTTCTGCACAAAACTGGACACACCCACCTGCTTGTAGTCCTTCAAATGGCTGTGATTTTACCTCTGACTTTGTTCCTGTGGCTAAAACATTTGAGACATCAGAACAAGATGAGAAGGGACGTGATTTTCCCAGTCTCGCTCCAAAACCAAGCAATGGAGACTTGCGAGGTCAGGCTTCTGAAAATAATCAGTCTCTGTCTTCAAATCTTCCTGTTCAGGATGGAGGACATAGCTGGAGTGGCTCTAATTTAGTTGGTGGTGGGGAACAACTTCCCAAAGTAACTGGTGATTGGGGCGGGTATTCCCCAACCCCAGCCAAACCTTCTGTTGAGGAATGGGACTCCAGTCTTGTGTCTGCATCTTCTCTTAAACCAAGCGAGATGCCCAGTGATTACGTTGCCACTCCTGTTTCAGTGAGTGGACAGCTGACTGAACCCATCCCCTCCCATCCTACCTCTATTGCATCTAGTTGGCAGGAAATTCTTACTGAAACCAATGAGTTTTGCACTTTAGCTGCTGATGAGTCAGTTTCAGATCTTCTGGCTGAAGTTGAAGCTATGGAGTCCCTGTGTGGCTTGGCTACCCCAACATCGACCATGAATTGTGGAGGGGAATTTACAGAGGGTTCAAAAAACGATAGCATCAGTTCTGAAGAGGGATTCAGCCCGGCACCTGAACCTGGAAAAGGTGATGCTTTAAGCTCGACATGCGATTTACAGTTGTCCGAAGCAATGGTGACAGATGAACCACTTGGGGCACATCAGGCAAGCATTCTTGATCTACAACAAAGGTCTGGTGTGCATTCTTCCACAAGCCCAGAATTGCACGGGGACAGAAAGCCTAGTGATGTTTCAGTTAATGAACTGGAGGCAAATGCTTCAGTTGATCAATTGGAGGCAAATGTTTCAGTTGATCAATTGGAGGCAAATGTTTCAGTTGACCAAATGGAGGCAGGTGAGATCCCAACGACTGCTCCATCCAAGGAATGTTGGGACATGTCTAGTACAGACAATCCATGGAAAGCTAGGTTAGAAAGCAGAAAAACCAGTTTGGAAGCAGTTCAGGGAAATATAAATGCGAATTGGGGAGGATCAGACCCTGGAGGCACAAATGTGCTTGATCTACAGCAGAATTCGGGGTTACATTCATCCACAAGCACAGAAGTGCGGAGAAAGCCTAGTAATGTTACAGTTAATCAACTGGAGGCAAATGTTTCAGTTAACCAATTGGAGCCAGGTGAAATCCAGATCACCGCACCATCCAAGGAAAGTTGGGACATGTCTACTGCAGACAATCCTTGGAAACCTAGGTTAGAAAGCAGAGAAACCAGTTGCGAAGCAGTTCAGGGAAATGTAAACGCTGGCTGGGGAGGAGACCGAGGAAGTACAAATATGGGTTGGAGAGGACCAGACCCGGGAAGTGCAAATGTGGGTTGGAGAGGAGGTCAGGGAACAATACAGGGAAACACAGGTGCTTCTGCCGGAGGGATGTGGGAAGGCCAGTCAAGATACGGAGGAGACAAATCCTCTGGTCCAAGAGGCCGGGGTTTTCCAAATAGGGATATAGGTTTTGGTAAGGGTAGGTTTGTAGGGAACAGGCAGGCATTATATGGTAATGGGAATGGAGGAGGTTCATTCAGGCCGCCTCCTCGAGGCCAGCGGGTTTGTAAATATCATGAAAGTGGGTATTGCAAGAAGGGAGCATCGTGTAGTTACTTGCACCCATGATTTTGAGTCCCCCACAGCAATTAGAAACATTAATTCAGTAATCACTGCTCATTAGGAGGATTTGTTGATGCCAATTCTGTAAGTGAACATGTATAAGTAGCCGTCAAGTGGCTCGGTGCATAATAATTTTTTCAGATAGCTTAGCATTTTTAATGACTCAGTACCCATGGTGGGGGTACGTATTCGATGTTTGTTCTATCTTGGCCGATTAATGGTGTCCAGAATGGACGTTTTCCACTCAGCATTCCTTAATTTCCTTGTGTTTTCTTCTCGGACGAGTCTTGAATTCATTTTTACTGAGGGTTTTGATTCGAAGTTGGAAGAGATTGCTGTGGTTACTAGGCTTGAAGTTCTGCAATCCTAGTTCATTTGGCAAGGTATGCATAAGCATTTTTTTGATGCTAATACACGTTTATAAGCTTTACCATCAAAATTGCCATTCACATTTAAAAGCATCTCTGTTGAAAGTTTTCTTTCAATGACTTACCACAGTGAAGATTACCAAATGTAAAGATACAGATACAGAATAATTACGATGATAATCAAATGACTAAACAAAGAATCTACAATGACAAGGCATCATGATTTTATTTATTTTTATTTTTATCAACAATATTTAAAAATTAAAATATTTGTTACAGTTCTCTTACACCACCACCTATCATAAGTCATATATTCAAATATCAATGACTCAAAGCATAAATCATCTCAGATAACTGCTCCAATTGCTTTGAACTCATTGAATCAAACTCATTCAATAATTATATCTTTTTTTTTTGAGGGGAATGAAAGACTAATTCATTGATTGAGAATCATTACAATCAGAGATTAATATACCCTCCACAGATGGAGGAAGATATGAAAAGAAATCTATTTGAAAATCAACATTCTTAGCCTCCTGAGCCAAGACATGAGCCACACCATTGGCCTGTCTTCCTACCTTGAGGACACGAGCTCCCAGCGCCTCAAGCAGTAAAACCCGCAGATCTTCCAACAAAAAGCTGAGTTCCGACCCATATACTGCAGCAGACGCTAATCCTGACACCAAATCCAAACAATCAGTTTCCACAATCAAGGGAGTAAGATTATGCTCAATAGCCAGCTGCACTCCTAGTACTAGAGCGAGCAGCTCCGCATGTCGAGCTGATTGGGCCAACATGATAGAGTGCCTAAAACCATGAAGAAAAGCGCCCTCATGGTCCCTAAACACCCCACCTAAACCAGAGCGACCTGAGCCTTGATCAAAGGCAGCATCAACATTCAGTTTAACATAGCCCAGAGGAGGTTTCGTCCACTTAATAACCGTCCTAGCAGCCAAACCCGACTGGTTAGAAGAGCGAGCAGCTTTAAATTCTTCCAACCAACCCAGAGTCATTGGAACAATCTGAGACGCTTGTTTAAAATCACCCTCCCAAACTTTAGCGTTTCTATTTCTCCAAATAGCCCACAAAATCATCAAATAATAGTCAAAAGACCGCGGACTCGACGAAGAGGCTAAACACAGCCAGTTTGCAACACTTGTAGGGGTCGTGTATAATGGGAGGTTGGCCCCCTGAAACAAACTAGTAGCATGGGGACAATCTCGAACCGCATGCAAAGGAGTCTTTATTTCCTCATCACAGAGAGGGCATTGGGTATCTAAATCAATACCACGATCACGAAGCCTGCTCCGAGTAGGAAGAACATTGGAGGCTGCTTTCCATGCACAGATCTTTACACTACCTGGGACTGGCGCTTTCCACAGCTGACGTCAAAGTACAACACTTGGGTTAGGTGTGGATGAATCCTCAAGAATCCGATCCCGAGCAATATGATAGGCTGATTTAACCGTGAACCGACCTCTTTTATCACCACCCCAAATCCACCTATCCTCATGATTCCGGGGACTAAGGGGAATAGAAAGGATTTTCTGAACAATATGACGAGGAAACAGTTCTGATAAGAGGGTGGCATTCCACTTACCCGGGGAGCTAAGAAGATCAGCTACAGTAGTCACTCTGTCCGAGAAGAAAGCACTCAAATCCTCTCCCATTAGCCACGGGTCCAGCCAGATATTAGTAGTGAAACCATTACCAACATGTCGTTTAATACCCGCTTTAAGAATGTCACGACCCTGTAAAATACTCCGCCAAGCGTATGAAGGCTGTGTGCTTAGATTAGCTTCCCAAAAAGTACTATGGGGAAAATATAGAGCTTTGAACAAGCGGCCAATCAAAGAATCAGGACTTTGAAGTAGCCGCCACCCTTGCTTAGCTAACATCGCCAAATTGAAAGCAAAAAGATGTCGAAAACCCATACCTCCCAAACTTTTAGGTTTACAAAGCTCATCCCAAGCCTTCCAATGCATAGTCTTCTTCTCTTCCGTACTTCCCCACCAAAATTGGGCACACAGTTGGTGGAGCTCTTGAATAAGATTATGAGGTAGCAAGTAACAATTCATTGTGTATAACGGTACTGCTTGAGCTACCGCTTTGATTAGAATTTCTCTACCTGCAGCACTGAGTAATTTAGATCTCCAACCTGTCAATTTTTTGGACAAGTTATCTTTAATATAGGCAAATGTATCAGATCGAGACCTGCCAACAAGGGTCGGGATCCCTAAATACTTCTAATAATTATATCTTGAAGCCAAGTTAACAGAAAAAAAGAAAAGAAAAAAGGATTAAATGAAACTTACATCATTTATCAATGGTTTTTGTGATGAAAAAAATAATAAACAAAAAAGAATCAAATTAGCTCTTTCAAGTTGCCATACGTCCAAGTAAAGGAGAAACTTAAACCTGCGCGCTTATTAAAACAGGAAAGAAATTCTCTCCGGTCCGAACACGAGAATTTCAAAAGAATTTCTGTTAAACTTGAACCTCGAAAATTCAAATCAACATTGCCAATTTCTTCAGCGTTTCAGAGTCCCCAGACGATCACAGAACTCGTATGAATTGAAATTCCGACTCATGTCCACGACGACGTCGTTCTTAACGCCGACGCAGCGGTACGGCGCCGGAGCTTTGTTCGCTTTCGCTCTCCACCAGGCTCAGATCCACCAGACTCGCCCCTTGGGGTTGCTTACTCACGAAGACTCAACCGCCGCCGACCGAGCCAGTAGCTGCAGCAGTTCCGACTCCGTCTCCGATGACCCGTTGCTTTGGGTCAATGAAAACTCCGGCCTCCTTCCACCCGTGTTTAGGTACATCTTTCATTCTTCATTTCTGTTTTGTTTTAGTATTTTTGCTGAGGATCGTTGCGAATTTTGTGACTAAATTGATATGTTTGAGGGATTCGAATTATGGAATTGTGATCAACCTAGGCCATTTTTTTTTTTGAAACTTTTCGCTGAAATTTTGTGTTGAAAATTGTTGTGGATAGGTTTCTAGAGATTGATCCTGCAGCATGGTCTGGACTTCAAGAAACTGCTGCTGCTTCTCCGGCTAGCAATCATGTTGGAGCAGTGAGTCATTTGTTCCCTCATTTTGATTAGCATTCCATTTTCTTTCTTGATATGTGCTTAGTAGTATAGTTCGATTTATTTTTTCGTAGTTCTTGAGGTTGCTGGCAGAAGAAGGTGATGGCAAATATGCTTCGGAAAATTCAGATCAAGAACTTGCTTTGTCAAGAGCTGTTGATGCTATGGCGCGTAGCATGGAACAGGATTCCGAGTCTTCTAAGTCTAAGAGGGAAAAACATATTGAATACGAACATGAATGCCGTGAGAAATTATCCACACCGGAGGTGAAGCAAAATGCTGAAGCAGCGGATGCGCCTTTGGAAAATTCGCAGGACAAAAGCGTCACAGCCGAGGTGCAACAGATCGTTCAAGCAGCGGAGGTGCCTTTGGAAAATCAGCGAGAGATTCGTGGTACTATGGTTAATGTTAAAGAGACAGTTGATAAGTCCAAGAGTGACATTGATGAGCAACCTGTTGTGGAGGCAAGAATGCTCAGTAATGAGAGGAAAATTACAGTTCTGTATGAGATTCTTTCTGCTTGTCTGGCTGATAGGCGTGAAGACAATAAAAAGTCTACCCGTCGGAGAAAGGGTTATGATGCTCGGCATCGTGTAGCTTTGCGCTTACTAGCAACTTGGCTTGATGTCAAGTGGATACAAATGGTATCTATGCTCAACCGATGAGTAATCTCTTATTTATTCCAATTGTGCTAAGGTAGAAACATGCCTAAATTTGTTAAGTATCTGAGGTATATTGTGAATATGAAAAGATATCTCCTCAATTTCACCCTATGAAAAGATCAATGACTATCTTACATGAGAGCAGAAATTTTCAGTTTCATTTCTGTGGTCATGATTTATAGTTCCTTTTTTCTTCCAAAAATTTTCTTTGCAGGAAGCTATTGAGACAATGGTTGCTTGCTCTGCAATGGCTTTATTGAAAAATGAAGAAGAAAAAGAAGAAACTCAGTCACCAAAAAGCAAATGGGCTAAATGGAAGCGTCGTGGTATCGTGGGTGCAGCTGCAGTAACTGGAGGAGTGCTGCTGACAGTAACTGGTGGTATGAGAAGCCTAAAGTTGGTTCGTTTACTGTTAGTACAATGTTAAATTCCTAGTGCATTTTTCTCAGCTTTAGGGTTTATGGTTCTCATCTTTACTATCCCACAGGATTAGCTGCCCCAGCAATTGCCGCAGGACTTGGTGCCCTAGCTCCAACACTGGGCACTATCATCCCAGTAATTGGAGCAACTGGTTTTGCTGCGGCCGCAACTGCTGCTGGTTCTGTTGCTGGTTCCATTGTTGTTGCTGCATCATTTGGAGGTGAATAAGTGCTTAGATTTTTGTACATTTGGATGGGGGATTATTTTAGAATCATCTGTCTTTCTGTAGAAAGGATATATCTTTCTGATTTATTTAGATTTTTCCTATATATATTAGATTATGTTTCTTCCACGAACTGCTGATACGTTGGCATTGTGTTTGTGTCAACTAATTTATGGATTACTTTTCACTCTCTGTCGAACCTAGCTGCTGGAGCTGGACTGACAGGGTTCAAAATGGCTAGAAGAACAGGAGGTGTTGATGAATTTGAGTTCAAAGCTATTGGAGAAAATCACAACCAAGGCGTGAGTTTTTTTATTTTGTACCTCCATTTTTTTTTTTTGCTGAATATTTTCTGTCACAGGGGTCTCTCTCTCTCTCTCTCTCTCTCCCTCCCCCCCTCCCTCTCCATCTGTGTGTGTACTAATTATTTATTTTACTCAAAATATCTGTCAGAGACTAGCAGTTGAGATCTTGGTCTCAGGATTTGTTTTCGATGTGGAAGATTTTGTGAGGCCTTGGGAGGGACAGAATGGAAATTTGGAAAGGTACAAAAGTTACTCGATAAATGTTCAAAAAGCTGACATTACATCTCATGTGATCCATTAATTCCATTTAGCCATCATGATTTCACTTCAGTATTGATTAAGTTCCAGAGAAGTAGTTGAGAGAGAAAAAGAATCACTTTCACCTATTTCCCTCTACTTTCTATGCACTTCAAGAAGAAGGAAAGCAAAGACATTACCCTCCAACAGAATGGTTGAACACCAACCAACCCCCCTTCCCCTCTTTTCCTAATCATACACTGATGGGCTTATATATGTTTAAGTACTTGATGGGTGTTTCTGATTTTACTACACAATCATGTTATTTTTATGAGATCTTCCTTATGTGCTAAAGATATAATATCTTTAATGTCTGCTTCATTTTGCATGTTACAGCCTATGCATTAAGGCACTATCATAAGGATATCTTTATTTTTAATGAGCTTAACAAATGTACAGGTATGCCGTGCTCTGGGAGTCTAAGAATCTAATTGCAGTGAGCACTGCCATTCAGGACTGGCTTACTTCAAGTAATTAGTTTGGAGTTTGGATCCCATGGCTTCCATTGTTATTTAGCATTTGGTCAGATGATAAATTCTCCAAAGTATTGACATTGTGAATGCTTGGTTTAGGAATTGCAATGGGTTTGATGAAGCAAGGTGCAATGATGACTGTGTTAAGCACTCTTTTAACTGCACTGGCTTGGCCAGCAACATTACTGGCTGCTACTGATTTTATAGATAGCAAATGGTCAATTGCTGTAGACAGGTCCTTTTCTGCCTTAAATATAGTTGTTAAATGCGAAGAGTTGGTCAGTTGGACTCTCTTTTAACTATTTTTTTTTTTTTTTTTACTTTTATTGCCATATTTTTTCACTCCTGTGTCTTATGTAAGAGGCAACCTGAATTTGGGTTCATGTGGAATTTCCAAAAGCTATGGTCATGAAATTTGTTACTGGATATATTTGCTGTGCTAGAATTCAGGATGTCATAAGTCTGTAGGGAAGCACTTTCTGATGAACTTTCATAAGAAAACATTCAGATTTTATCTTCTTTTGCGAGTATGACTAGAGTAGAATCTTGTTTATTTTCCAGGTCAGATAAAGCAGGAAAGCTGCTTGCTGATGTTTTATTAAAAGGATCTCATGGTAACAGGTACTCATCATCGCTTCAAAATTCTGTTATTTCAGCACTTCAGCAACTTCTGAAAAAGCAATCAAAGTAATTTTTATTTTGGTTCTCCTTGAATTTCAGGCCTGTTACACTTGTGGGTTTCTCACTTGGAGCACGAACAATATTCAAGTGTCTTCAGTGTTTGGCTGAGAACGAACATGATGGTAAGTGTAATAGTTTCTAATTACTCTTGTTATGGATTAATAATCGTAATGCATTTCTCAATATTGGCAGCTGAACTTGTTGAAAGAGTTGTTCTACTTGGGGCACCCATCTCTATTAAGGGTGAGAACTGGGAAGCTGCTAGAAAGGTGATTGGAAAATTGTTTCTTTTTCTCAGTACTGCACACTGCAGACATATGTATTTATTCATTTGCATTTATCCTTCTTAATGTTTTTTTTTTTTGGTCCAATTTGTCTTTACCATCTACTTTTATATGCAGATGGTGGCTGGAAGATTTGTGAATGCTTACTCTACAAATGACTGGATGCTTGGGATTGCTTTCCGCGCTAGGTATGCACAATGAGTAATTGATTTGGTAGAGCCTTTATTCAGACCTGAAGTGCACGTTATAGATATGAATAAAGGCTCTATTATGTTAAGTGTTTGTTTATTGCAGCTCTATTATGCTGAGAGTTTGTTTCTGAATGATTTCCTTAATGTCAACTAATGACCACTAATGAACAGTCTACTTAGTCGAGGATTAGCTGGACTCCAACCGATTGATGTTCAAGGAATTGAGAATGTAAGTTCTCTCTCACTTCTCTATCTTATAATCCCAAGGCCACTCAATGAATCCTTGTTAAGATCCTATTTTTTGAACAAATTAAATGGAAAACTCAACTTCCAGAGGAGGATATCGACTGATTTGGTTGGTTGAGGGGCGATATCTAGTGTTCACCAACCTTAATTCTACCATGGTTTTGCAGGTTGATGTTTCTGATGTCATTGATGCTCATTCCACCTATCTTTGGGCCACACAGCAGATCCTGGACATGCTTGAATTGGAGTCGTATTATCCTGTTTTTAAGAGCACTATTTGCATACAATAATACAGTTATCTACAACAAGTCCGGTCTATTCATGGAGTCATCTTTTTCATGGAAGTAACTGCTTCACTGGTTTTCTTTCCAGTTAGTTTTAGCATTTCCATTGGGGAACACAGCTGGATTGAGTTTCATGTCTTCTTTATCTTACTGAAAGAGAACCAAAAAGGGTGAAAATTTGTGTACATATGTGACGTTGTAGTTCTGAAACCTTTCAACTTCATGTGAATAAGTCAAAAATCTACTTGCTTGCCTTTTACTCCAAGCATCTTGGTACGTGTTACTGCTAGGTTAACCACATTTTTTCCACGTCTGAAAATTATTTGGTTGGAAAGTCTATGATGATCTTGACATGTGTTTAAGCTTTCTTTACTACCAGTAGCAGCACCCAGGGCTGGTCCTGAAAATTAAGAGGCCTAGTGCAAAAATTTAAATGATGCCTTGTTAATCACGATCTTCTAATTAATTAAGAAAAAATGTTTGGTATAAATAGAAGGAAAAAATAGTGGACGCCTAAAAACATCAACAAGGAAGGAAAAATAGAGAAAAAAAAAGTCAAGAAACATAACAGAAGATCGAAGAAGAAAGTAGAGAGGCCTTAGGAATGATAAATTTTAAATACACACCCCAAACTACTTAATACACATCTCTATTATTTTATATTTCAAATCAGATTTTATAGGTAGGTTTTTTTTTGGAACCAAATCATTCATTCATCTCAAACCAGAATGTCACGGATACATACATTCCCTTGCCAACTCTAGGGCAAGTTTAGGAAGTGGTATGCTAGCACCATCCATTAGACAACCAGTGTTCACTTATTCAGCGAGCCTATGAACTATGAACATACATAGTAAATAGGCACAAAAACAAAACAAAAGTGCATAGGTCCCTAAAAAAATAGGGTATAACTTAGAAAGAAAAATCTATCTAATTTGGAGTCCAAATAGACCCAATAGTAGCCCTAGGACCAACACTTAGCCCAAAAGACAAAGTGAAGGTCTGGGCCTATAAACCGCAGCCCTACAGGATATGCACCCAAGGCCCAACAGTGAAGCCCAGCCCATCATCTCTCCACAGTGCAGAGTCTTCGAGCCTCACGATGCCATCGCAGCCCGATGCCAGCACCGCCCGACGCGAGAGCCTCCCGACTTCCTCGCCGTCCAACGCCATCGCCACCTGACACCATCGCTTCTGATCTCGCGCCAACCTAGAAGCGAGGTACTATCTACTCCACAGTTCGACCACTAGAAACCTGACACGGGCCGCACAACGCCGTCGTCTGGAGCGAAACCTAGCCGACGTCGTTAGGAGTAAAAACCAGTCGCCTCCTCGTCATGAACCTCCAGCCCCAAGCTGCCTCGATCCTAATAGGTACAGTTACCACCATCAAAACCTTAAGCAAAGACCCCATAGGGCTAGACCATGTGTCGCCTGTCCGGCAGCATCCCCATACGTCAGGGAGACGCCGGAGAGCCACCGGACGAGGTTGGAGATGCCTTCGCCGCAACAAAGCTTTACGGTATTTAGATTTTTAACGTTGATTTGAGAGAGATTGATGAGAGAATTTTATAGGTAGGTTAAATAACCAAAATAGATATCTATGTATAAGAAGAAAAATAATAATAATCAATATCTTTCTTATATTATTCGATAATTATAAATACAATGAATTTCTATACATGACATCCTCATTTAAAACAAGAATAAAGTTATAAACCATCTAATTTAAATTTTCATTAAATAAATTGTAATTAAATGGGGTGAGAGACCATATAATTTAGAATTTCAAAATCAATGACATTAAATGTTTTTAAAACATATCGCTTTACTCCAACTTTTTAGTTCTTTTTTTTTCTTTTCTTGAAGTTATCATTAATCAATTTATTATCTAATATAAAACATCACATGTATAAAACTTTGTAATTGTTAATTTGTTTAACCATCCAATGACAACTTCGTAGTTCTGCCATTGTAGAGAAACTACTGCTACAATTTTGGTTGAAGATCACAAAATAGGCAAAGAAAAAATTAAACAGAGCTAAGCACCCTTGAGTTTTGAACCCAAGACTAATCAAGCCTAACAATTTAAGGTAAAGTGGTCAACTGAACTGAACAACAATTCAATAACTTTCAATATTCTTGACCTATATATTTATCTAAAGCCATTACAAAATTGAATTAAGAGGCCTTCAAAAACCGAAGGCCTTGTGCTGCTGCTCCATTTGAACACCCCCAGGGCTGCCCCTGGCAGCACCGCACCAACACCTTCATAGGTGGTCCTAACACTTGTAAACAAATTCAAGTTTCAAAAGCCAAATAAAATGAACTTTTTTTTTTGTGACAGCCAAACTTATAATCGACAGTTTCATCACATTTGTGCCTCATAACAACTTTCCAGTAATATTTCACCACTCTAAGTTACAAACAAAATAAATTAATAATCGATATTTTCATCAAACGAACCACCTGGTGTGATAAGGTTGGTTAAGCCGCCTAGCTTCCACCAGTTGTGGTCAGCAAGTTTGAGGGGCCTTCGAATTTGTGCGCTTGCTGGGGGAGATTAGTCAGATTTTGCTGGATACACTCGCGGAACTAAGTCTATTAACTGGATGGGTGTGTTACTAACTTGCTAACGTAACTAACGTTTGCTATCTCACACTCGATCAAAAAGAAAAATTTGGGCCTCTTAACGTCAAAAAAGAAAAAAAGCTAACGCTAAAATTTTGAGAGGTAAAACAAATTTAGAAGGAAAAAATTACAGTCCCCACTTGTTACCTTGTTAACCAAGTGTGACGCAGACCGAGCAAAAGGGGCTTCTATACAATTACAAAATGAGAGAGCACCACCAGTAGACGACGACGCCATGGCCATGAATACAAACAGAGACGACGGCAAGAATCCGATAAAAATGTCAAAGAAGGGTAAATCATGCAAAGGCACCGTTTACTATTCCTCCGCCCTCCAATCCAAAGCCAAGAATCCTCGCTGCATCGGCATCCCCCGCACCCTTCCTCAAGGTACACATCTTTCCCCTCACCTCCCTTCTCTTTTGTTCTTCGCTCGATTCTGTTGAATCAATAAGTATACAAATTTGTGTTCTGATCAATTGCGGGGAGGGAGGGTTGGGTTATCAATTTTGGGGTTTCGGGGTGTTAATTCTGATCTGTATTGGCTTCATTTTAGCATATGGTTATGAATTTGGCTTAAAAGTTAAAGGGTCGAGCTTGTTCAAACAATTTGAGCTCAAACAATTTGTTCAAACAATTTGAGCTCAAAGTTTAAAGGGTCGAGCTTGTAATCAGGTCTTTGAGATTGGTCTTCGATGATAATCGACCTTAGAAAAAGCCCAATTGATCATCACCTTTGAGCTACAGTCGGTAAAGGATTGATCTTTGGCGGGTTTTGTTACTAGTTTTGAGAACCCCACATTTTTTTTTTCATTGTGATTCTAGTCTAGCCTAGGAAAACACCGAGTGTTCAATCGCTCATTTTTTTGGCTTTTCGTATAAAGGATTAATCTTTGGAATTTTGATTTGAGAACCACATCTTTTTCCTTGGGGCTTTTGTTTTTTACCAGTGGAAATTCTTTTATTGAAGTTGTGTGGTACTACATACTAATATGTAGATTATGGTGACCAGTGCCTAACTCAATAGTTGAAGAATCGAAGGCCGATGCTTCTAAAGATGAGCGACATCTTAAAGATTTTTATTATGCCTGTGCCGGGTACTCGGTCTACTTGGATCAAATTGGAAAAGAGTCTTCCGGTGATAAGCGAACGGCAAAAGAATTGCCTGTTTGTGTTGGCCTGGAGGTTTAATCTCTCTCTCTCTCATTTTGACACACGCACGTACTCACAGAGCAAAACATTTTATCATATGCTAATATGGGATGGGAGCAGGGTATTGACTTGAATTTATTGCACAAATGCATTGAGCTTTTCAGTTCAGCTTCATTTCATCAAATAGTTAATTGGATTGACTTATTAGTTTCACTGGTTTAAGTTTTCATTCTGAGATCATCTTATATGAGATCTCAATAAACTGAATAATAATGAACTATGAGTCACAGATATTTTGACTTGTCAACTTTTGATGCATTTTGGAGTTGAATTAATGTGTGTTTTCCAAATCCAGGAAGTAATATGGGCCAAATGGCAAGTTGAATATCTGGGCGCATTAAATTTCTTAGCTCTATTCTTGTTACTCTTTCTGCCCACCTTAATTTGTGTCATTTTCTCACTGAGCCAAGCATTCTGACTGAAATGAGTCACCTGCAGTTTTTGGTTGGCAAAAAAGCTCATACTAGTGCACCTGCTGTTGCTCCTACCGCGGCTCATGCTCTCAACAAAGACGGTAAGGAAAAGAATTTTGTTGACCTGTCTGTTTTCTGATGTCTTTCCCTTTCTAGGTATTCCTTATAGCGATTTGCCTTCACACTGAACTAAGCTTAGTTCTGCTAGTTACTAGTATAAATTCAAGAGATGTTCAGAATTTCAGATTGGTTAAGATGCAGGATCTATAATATTTGGTTTCTAGAATGCAGTTATAGTTTTGTCCTGAGTTTAGTGTGGTTTTGAAGTTAAGTAGTCATTTCCGCCCATCTAATCATCCCTAGTGATTTTGTTTTGATCTTCTAGATGCTCGCGAAGTCCGTCAACCTCAGAGACCTAAACCCATTCAATCTGCAGGGAGTGATTTCTTGACCAGGCAAGCATATAATTCGAGTATTCAACTCATTAAGTCTTGGTCTCTCTGAAACTATATACCTGATGTGTAAGGGTTATCTGGCATTTCCTGATATTGTCAATAATTGTGTAGGTTTTCAAGAAATGCAGATCTTGTCGCATCAGGGGTTTGGAAGAACATGGGTAAAGTTGGGAACTACATGAAAGAAAGTGTTTCTGATATTTTGTACCCCTACAGAGGGCGACCAAAGTAAGTTGTCTTCCCGAAATATCAGATGAATGAGTATAAAGTACTCAAGAAGCAGGCGTCGACTTTGTTCCTATCTATGCTTGGTCAAGATTTTAATTGGAGCAATAGGAATGTTGGTGTAGCTGCTAGGCCTGGAGGGACTTTATTTATTGCAACTATTTGAAAAATAATCGAGGACGATTGTTATTCGTCTGGCTGTGGAGAGGATGGGTAACTAGAGGGGTCTCTGATGTATTATTATCCAAATTTTGTTCCATTTGCTGCTATTGTTATTGAAGAAAAAATATGTTGCCAGAAAAACGAAGTGTGTGATCTGAAATTAAATGGTTATAATAACTATCCTTGTCACAGTCTTTAATCTTTGATTTAAGTTACTTGATGTGATTCATCATCGAAGGACTGATGACTTTCCACTGTCCAGTAGCTATTGATATGGGGGTGAGGTTGATTACTTCCTTTAATTATGCATCAGGAAAAATGGCATAGGTTCATAATATATAATCATCAAAATTCTTTGTGATTAATTATCCAAACACCAACAGACTCGGCGATATCTGGATGCATCTAATTAAATCTTAATAAATTCACCAAACGCAGCATCCTATATATGAACATTCTTTCATCAGTTCATATATATGCGTCTGCCTTCCTCATCACTAGTGAATGTTCTTCTCTCTCTTTTTTAGCATGATGCCTTTCCAGTTCTGCTCAAAGATGGTAAATATATATGAAGTGGAACTTCATGGTGATAAAGTAAAGGTAAGCGTAGTCGATGATGTTTGATTGATCCCTAGAAACTTTCAAAACTAAAGAGCTTGCGTGGCCGTGGTGTTATCACTGTTATCGGACTAGACTTCAAGATTAGCTCTAGCGCTAGAGCTAGCTCTGTCAAGCAGTTGCTTCTCAATTCTCAAGTATCACCAAGAAGTGCAACAACTTCTGACAACACTATCTGCTTTGTGGGTAAGGGAATGACATCGAAACTTCATTCTTATCAGCAGGATCTGCTTAGGTGTTGACATTGGTCATTTGTCTACTGGGGTTCTGAAGAAACCGATATTGGAGAAGAGCAGCCTGGTGGAGTTGGCATGGCTATCGAGCCACTAGCAACGTTAGGGGGAAGTGGATCGTCGACTTCTCAGGAACCGAACTGGGATGCTATAGTTTTCTCAGATGAGGAGATCAAGTATGCAATTTATGATGTCTATACTTCTTATATATGTTATTGGAAACAAGCTCTTGGGGATGCTTTAACAAGTTTGTCCACCACATTATGATAAAATAAAGAGGAGCTTACGTTGCTATTTGTGAAATAAGATTCTGTTGTTGGTTAGATGCTCCTCAAGTTTGTTTCTTGCATAGTTGCACTCCTCTTCTTTTAGTTCTGTTCAATGCCCTCTCTGATTCTTGAAAGACTTCAGAGTTGATAAAATCAGAAGCGCATCACATTCTCCTAAATTCACGACAGCATACAGTTACGTGCGCATCCGCACACCCATGATGTATTGCGTGCTCATTGTGGTAAGGACTTGGTGTCTGTTACATCTACAAACCAATTAGATCGTGCGATGCAACTTGAATTTAAAACATACTAGCATTTTTCCACACATGTTCTGCATGTGCAAGCTATTAATTTTTTTTTTCAGAAAAAAAAGAAGAAGAAAAAAATTGGTTATTGCAGAGAAAAGAAAGTGAGAGAGAGAAAAGTGGGTTGTGGATAATTTTTTTCAAATTTTTTAAAGAAAAATACATTTTGTAAATGTCTTAATTATCCTTGTGATTTAATTAATTCTCAAAGTTTATTAATATTCTAGGGTCAATTCTGTCAAAATTTTAGATTTTGGCTAACAAACCCTCTTCTCTTAATAATAGTATAGATATATAGGGTTTCAAACTTTGAAGGATCTATGTTCTCAAAAAAAAAAAAAAACACTTTGTCATAATTCAAGAGAAACAATAATTGAGGAATATTTTCTTATCATTTACAGTATGAAGATACAGATTTTATACAAAGTGCACAACTACACTATCCACAATTCTGGGCCTACAATCAAGCACTTATGTATCTAAACAATTATGACAGATTACACAAATCATCCAAATCAACTCATTGACTCATTCTGATTCCTTCCTTTACTGACACAGTAGTATCTCCTTCCTCAAGACTCCACCTCAAGTTGGAGTGTATGTTAATTACGCTCAACTTGCCAAGTAAAGCTTTAAACTGTGTTGCACTCACTGGTTTAGTAAACAGATCAGCCGGCTGCTCCTTGGTTCTAATGTGAGCTGTTTTGATCACTCCTCTTTGCACTTTATCACGCACCACATGACAGTAAATCTCTATGTGCTTCGTGCACTCATGAAACACTGGGTTCGAAGTTATATGAATTGCAGCAAGATTGTCACAATATAACTTAACTGGTTGCTTATGATGTATGTTCAAATCACGCAATATGCTACGCAGCCAAGTTATTTCACAACGCACTATCGCCATTGATCGATATTCTATCTCAGCACTAGAGCGTGCCACAGTGCTTTGTTTCTTTGTCTTCCATGAAATAGGTGCATTTTCAAGGAGCACGCAATAACCTGACACGGACCTCCTCGTGTCTCTGCATCGAGCCCAATCAGCGTCGTAAAACGCTTTCAACTCTAATGAACCCGTGGAAGGCAACATAATTCCTTGACCTGGCGTTTGCTTCACATACCTCAAAACCTTGTGTGCTGCCTGAAGGTGTGGCTGCTGTGGTTTGTCCATAAACTGACTCAATATATGGACAGCGTAAACAAGATCTGGTCTTGTAATAGTTAGATATATGAGCCGCCCTACAAGCTTGCGATATTGAGAAGGATCACTTAACAAACTTCCATCTGCTTGAGTGAGTGATAAACCTTGCTCAACTGGCAAATGTGGGGGCTTGGCACCAAGGAAACCTGTGTCTTCAAGGATCTCCAAAGCATATTTTCTCTGACATAATGCAATTCCTTTCTTTGATCTCGCCACTTCTATTCCCAGAAAGTATTTAAGTTGCCCCATGTCTTTCAACTTAAAACAACTTGAAAGGAATTGTTTAGTTTTCAAAATGTCATCCAAGTTGTTCCCCGCCAGTATCACATCATCCACATAAACTAATAAAACGGTAAACCTTCCTTGACAGTTTCGGACGAACAGAGAATAATCTGTCCATGATTGGTGAAACCCGGCAGATTTGAGTGCACTTGAAAGTTTGATGAACCATTGTCGTGAGGCCTGCTTTAGGCCATAAATTGATTTGTGTAATTTGCACACTCTCGTCTCCCCCTTTCATCCGAAACCAGGAGGAAGCTGCATATAGACTTCTTCATAAAGATCACCATTCAAAAATGCATTGTTCACGTCGAGTTGGAGTAAGTGCCAACCCTTCATAGCTGTAAGGCTGAGAAGAACTCGTACTATTGTTAACTTAGCAACAGGGGCAAATGTTTCCCTATAGTCCACGCCCTCTATCTGACTGTATCCCTTAGCGACCAATCGAGCCTTATATCTTTCAACAGACCCATCCGGGTTGAGTTTAATCTTATAAACCCACTTGCAACCGATGGGTCGTTTGTTCGGTGGAAGTGAGACCAAACTCCAGGTATGATTAGACTGAAGAGCTTGAATCTCTTTGGGCATTGCCTCTCTCCATTGTGGACATTTAACTGCCTGCGAAAACGAGGTTGGTTATTTTTGTATTGTGAGTTTAGTGGTAAAAGCTCGATGGTTAAGGGAAAGTCTAGTATAAGACTATACATTAGAAAGAGAGTGGGCAGTACCTTGAGGAGCAGACTATGATGATGATTTAGTATTCAAAGGAATGATTGACTCAGATGATGTGTTTGGACTGGATGTTAGGTCAGTTAGAGGATTTATAGGAAGAGATCTCATGATCAAAAGATGATAGAGCTATTTGTGGAAAAAAAAATGGGATCGTGATTTGTAGAGTGTGAATGAGAAGCAGATTGAAAAGGAAAAGAATCCTCATAAAACACTACATCACGTGAAACCAAGACCTTTTGTTTCTCTACTTTCTATACTCTATATCCCTTTTGACCGTGGGGACAACCCAAGAAAATACACTTGGTGGAACGGGCATCAAATTTTGATGCTTTGTGAGGATGTGTGGACGCAAAACACAAACACCCAAAAACCCGTAGATGCAGGTAGTTAGGTGCCTTGTGAAACAGCATTTCGAAAGGTGTTTTGCCTTTGAGAATTGGTGTGGGTGTCCGATTTATGAGATAAGCAGAAGTAAGAATAACATCTCCCCAAAAAGGTTTTGGTAAATGAGCTTGGAAAAGAAGAGTGCGAGCAACATTGAGCAAATGTCTATGCTTACGCTCTACCACACCATTTTGCTGTGGTGTGTTGACACAACTGGTTTGGTAGATTATCCCTTTTGATGCATAAAAATGTTATATTTTAAACTCGGGACCATTGTCACTTCGCACAATCTTGACTCTTTTACCAAATTGATTTTCAACTAGTTGAATGAAGTTGACTAGGAGACTGCGTGCTTGTGACTTGTGTTTCATTAAATACACCCAAGTGCACCTAGATTGATCGTCAACCATGGTGAGGAAATATTGTGCACCAGTGTATGTAGGAATATGGTACCCACCCCAAATATCAACATGAATTAATTCAAAAGGAGATTCACTAGAATTAACATGCAAAGGAAAAGGCATTCTAGTTTGTTTAGCCAGAGGACATACAGAATAGTTGCTTGTATCACAAGCCTTATTTGCAGGAAAGGGAAATAATACAGAAACTTTGCTCGAAGGGTGACCGAGCCTTTGGTGCCAAAAACTTTGAGTTCGACTATGAACGGCATGACATGTTCCTTTCTTGATCAAGTCGAGGCAGTAGAGTCCTTCCCTCTCAGTTCCCGTCCCAATCATCCTCCACGATCGTAGGTCCTGTATGAAACAAATTTGGTTGAGAAATATGGTAATGTAAAAGGAGTCATAAGCCAATTTACTGATAGAGATCAGGTTCAAATAAAAGAATGGGACACAAAGAACAATATGGAGAACAAAATGAGGAGAGAAAACGACTTTGCCAATATGTGTGACTCGTGTAGTAGTTCCATCTGGTAATTTAACAAAACGATTGGCAACAGGTTTAAATAATGTAAGGAGACTGGTGTGACAGACTATGTGGTCACTAGCTCCACTATCTAGTATCCATATGGTTTCTTTACCACTTTGAGGGAGGTGCAATGCTTTACCTGAGAGTTCCTCATAATTGGGAACATTACCAACTTGATTAACAGTAGTGATACCAGCCTCGTTTTTATGGATGAGACCTAGCAATTGTTGGCAATCTTCCTGAGAGAAAGGGAAATTCATGGCAGTCTCCATCTTGTCATTGAATGAGACCACATTGTTTGCCTTAGAGCTTCCTTGACCCTCTCCCATGATAGGCTTCCTTCTTCGACAATATTCAAAGGTATGGTATCTACCATAGCAGAAAGTGCATTTGAGATGTGCACGACAATTCTTGGTAGAATGATTTGTCTTGTTACACTTCTCACACTTTACTGCTCCTTCTCCATCTTCATTTTCATGGTTGCCTCTCCTCACGGCAAACCCAGTGGCTTATGGCTGTGCCAAGGCTTTTTCGGTGGACAACTCAGCTTGCTTCTCGTGGCTGAGTGCCATTGAATATGCCTTGTTTACTGTAGGAAAAGACTCCATGTTCACTACGCTGCTCCTGATTGTTGCATAGTTGTCATTGAGGCCCATCAAGAATTTCATGGTCTTCTGCGTATCCATGTAAGCCTTAATTTCCTTAGAAGCTTCACAAACGAAGGGAGTACTTTCGCATAGCACATCCTTCTCATCCCATAAGCTTTTGAGTTTGGTAAAGAAAGAAGTGACAGAACTTGTTCCTTGCTCACAATCATGAATGACATTTTCGATATGAAACAGCTGCACTGTGTTAGTGTGAGAAAATCTCTCCTGTAACTCTTGCCACATACCTCTTGCAGTCTTGTAGTGGATGACGCTGCTGGATATTTCCTTCTACATAGAACCGAGCAGCCAAGTTTTAACCAGTGTGTTGCAATGGTCTCATTGTAATTGTTCTTCAACTCTCTGGGTTGATCTTTGAATGTTTCCATCGATGAAACCCTTTTTGTTTTTAATCATAAGAGCCATGCTCATAGACTGAGCCCAGGTGGTGTAATTGTCTTCCACTAAGGGCTGTGCCACGAGAACTGCTCCAGGCTGATCTGAGTGATGAATGAACAAAGGGTGATTGGAATTTTCCCATGGTTCTGGCATCTTCAGCGTAGTCGAAGTTTTGCCTTGTTCAATGACTTGGCGTTCTTCGTCCCCTGGCATGAAGGCTTTGATTTGAAAATTCTGATATGGTGTGGTTGTTCTCACATTTTAGGTCTCAGATCATGCTCTGATACCATCAAGAGAAACAATAATTGAGGAATATTTTCTTATTATTTACAGTATGAAGATACAAATTTTATACAAAGTGCACAACTACACGATCCACAATTGTAGGCCTACAATCAAGCACTTATGTATCTAAACAATTATGACAGATTACACAAATCATCCAAATCAACTCATTGACTCATTCTGATTCCTTCCTTTACTAACGCAGCAGTATCTCATTCCTCAAGAATAATTAATATTTGCTATGATCATTTGATCTTGGAGCATAAATCTTAGTTTTTTAATCGGAATGTACTGAAGATAAAGATTATCAGATTAAAATGGTAAAACTTTGTCAAAATCGTAACTCGGCCAAATACCAACATCTTTAGTGTTCATACACCAAAGTACTCTATACTCTGGTATAGTGATTTTCTTGTATTTTTCCAATATCGAAATTAAAAACATGAGATATTCCTCTTTTCTCTTTCATATCCGAATTAAAGATATTGAAAATCTAATTTTGCTTTCTTAAACGTGGGGTAATGGAGTCCCTCTTTGACCAAAACCAATGATTCAATGAAATCAAAATCCCCTGGAGTCACCATTACCGTGCAATTGCAATGAGTTTCACGACTGCTAAATCAAGAAAGCCTCCTCATCAGAAAATAGAAAACTAGTCATAACAAAGCAGGAACCAAAAGCCAGACCAACCGGCCAAGCCAAACCCAAGTTGCCAACCTCATTTCAAACACAGCCTGAAGCGTCAAACAAGGTCGACGAAGCAACCCAACATTTTCACAATTCCCGAGGAGGATAAGTAGCTCAAGAACGAATACGATCTCGTTTTCATTTCCCAGCTGAAGCCCAAATCACTGCGTCTTCGTTTTGGCCAACGTGTGCGTTGTTCAATCTTCATTCATCCATCTTTTTCGCAAGTTGGAATCTTTGTTTTCTATTCCGTTTATGATTTTGTTGTAGATTGTAATTTGCTACTGACCCAATTGACGGGAGTTTTGTATTGGGGATTTTAAGTTTCCGGAGTCAGCCAAGTTGAAATCGGAATGGCCGCTGCTGCGGCGTGTAAACGGGTCGCCCAGTCCGGGTTCGGAGCTCTCGGCGGTTCCAAACTGATTTCTCCGAGTTTGCCGCACAGGCATTTGGATTGCAGGCTCATTTCCTCCGAGCTTGTCAAATCTACTAATGGAAAGCGCCTTTTTCTTGTTGACACATTAGCTTTGGTAATCATCGTCGTCATTCACATTGCTTTTCTCTTGTTCAATATATCTGAAAGTCATTTTCGTAATTAGGGTGTTAACTAATCACGTGGTGCATTTGCATTCAGGTTAGGAGATTAGAGGGGCAAGGGGTGCCCTCGAAGCACGCCGAGGCCATAACAGCTGCCATCACTGAAGTTTTGAATGACAGCTTGGAGAATGTGTCTCAGTCGTTTGTTTCCAAGGCAGAGCAGCAGAAGGTAAGGACTTTGTGTTTAGTGTGACTTTCCTGCACATCTTTATATACCCCATGCGTTCAGTTTTGCTTTCTGCATGTTATGCTGATTGTTTGTGTGTTGTGTGAATAGAATGAGATGATCCAAGACTCGAACTTGTCCAAGTTCAAATCCGAAGTTCAAAGTTCTCAGGTAGATTCTAGCTCTTTAGTATCAGTTGCTAACATGGGCTTGAATATTGTATTTTACAATCTTCTTTTGTTTTGGTAAAGCTGAATGCCCTTTTTCTGTTTTTGTCATACTGGTTAAACAAAAAAAGTGCCCCCAGTGAAGTTATGTTGATTATGAGAAGCTAAAAATGTGGTTTTCTTATTTTGCTTCCTGTTGTTGTTTCAAGTTTGAATGTTGTTTTGCATGCGAACATGATACTTGTGGGCAGTTCTGGATTAAACAATGTGATTACTCACAACTGATTTTTCATTCTTTTGCATGTCTTGTGTATAGTGAATTAGTGATCACCAACTTATTGGTGGTATGCCAATCTGAACTGTATTTTTGGTTTCAAGCTTTGATGTTTTCTCTAAGCTTCCTGTTAAAATCTGCTCACCTGGGTTTTGAGCGTCTCCTATCAAAGTTTGAGTTACAGAAGATGGTAATTTTCATGAAATATGTGCCCAGCTCAAGTCTATGCCAATCCGGACGCATTTTGGGTTTCAATGGGATATATTGTTTCTAAGCTCCTTTTGACATCAGAACTTATGAATCTAATGCGTCACATATCAGCTTATGTGAATGTAGTGCTTCTCGTTTAGAGTTTGGAGTTATCTGAAATATTGATTTTACTGGAAATATGATCCAGCACCACACCCTTTAACTGTGAGAGAGAGGTAGAGAAAGAGCTTTATGATGAGTGATTTGGCCCCAAATCATGGTTTCTCATACTCTCGGTACCTGAATCACCTTCCTTTATATGTTTAATAGTGTCCAAGTACCTAATTAGTGGCTATTCCAAGGTCAATTGTGCTTTTGATTTGGATTTTGTTAGCCCAACTTTGATGTTCGGCTGTTCGCAGTCATAAATTTGGTTTTATTAATGTTTTGGTGATTTTTCAAATTGGGTTTTCAATGTCACGTTATCTTCTACGAAATTGGCAAATTGCCATTCGGTGTTTTGTAGTGTTTCTTCCTGATTCTTGATCATGCCTTCCATCTATAAGCCAATTGCTGAGGTTTTCAGTCATCAAGTTGGTTTGAATTTTGTGTATTCGTTATGAAGGACCGGAAAGGCCTTGATTTGGGAAATGTAGCATTTAATATCCCTTGTTTTAATTTACTGGACTGTTGAACTAAAAAGATTCTGGTCAGTTCACACGCACTCCAGCATTGCGGCGCCTTAAACAACCCAATAAGAAGCAACTTCAGATGAAGTTGAATTTCAATTTATTACAAGGATCTTTAGCTATACTTGCTTGCACCTGATACTAATTCAGTATATTTAAATTGGTCTGGACGCTGGAATCAGCTTAGACAAATTCTCTTAGTTCTTGTTACTTATGATCCGTCAAATGACAGCCATATCTGGATCCCTCTTTCCCTTTCTTGCCATATTTACTGGAATGAACATAATAGAGAAAAACATTGATAGTGGTGAATCTTCTTCGATGGAGTGACTGTCATCTGTTGATGGTCCTGTGTAAGAATTCCTTGCTAACTATTCTATAGTGTCTCAGTGCTCATATTATCATCTAAGATCCCACCGAGATAGGAATGTATTAGTTTGTGGGCTAGCTTCTGCTGGTAATTTTACTGAAAAAGATGTTATGCAGGGACACCACTTTTCTTTGTTGCAACACGAGACTGAAAAACTTCGGAATGATATAGAGAAGATGCGCAATGAATTGAGGTCTGGTGGATGCTGTTATTTTTCTCTGATTTGCTGTCTGCTTCCATGTGAAACTTTGTTTGCTTTATAATGGTCTTCACTATGCAAATGCAGGTATGAAATCGACAAAGTTACTGCAGGGCAAAGGTTGGACTTGAATCTTGAAAGGGGGTAAGTGACTTCATAACATTTCTTATTGTCTGAGATTGTCAAAACCTCTGTTTTGGTGTCATGATTTTCATTCTCCTCGTCCGCTATAATGGTTATCATCTACAGGAGGATACGGGAAGAGCTAGCAAATCAGAATGCTGAAACCAATAACCTTACTAACAAACTTGATCGGGTAAGAATTTGGTGTGAAATATTCATTCAATTGAACCAGGGGTAGACAACATTCTTTTCTAAACGTTACTTTTGCATCACTATCAGGAAATTCATGCTTTGCGTGCACAAGTGGAAGCCGCAAAATATGACGTCATAAAATACTGCATAGGTACACTTGTCTCCATATCTGCTGTTGGTCTTGCTGTACTACGTATCTTGATGTAAACTTTGTTCCATAGTTACTGGTGACAAACCCAATAGGGGAAACTATGGAAAGGTTCATTCTTTTCAGTAACCTTTTCAAGCAATCAAGCTGTTGTTGTATTTATAAGAAATATGCTAAAGACATGAATGATAATGCAAGTAAATCATCGTCAATGGGGCGTAAGGAAGAGTTTTCAGTTACCTTAAGCCCATACTCATTTGCCACTCATTTCTTCCTCTATTTTATATTCCTAAAAATCTGACTGTATGGGTAATCAACAGTGTGGGACTCATGACTCACAGATGAGGTTCATTACGCAAATATGATGTAACTCTTACGTTTATCAATTTAGTTTTAGACACAAGTACGAGAAAGTGTGCTGGTGTAGTCCCTTGAGCTGATACATGTCATATTGTCATGTATCCTCCCATTCGCATCTACTACAGTTTGACCTTTACAAGTCTAATCTGGGTGCCGTATACAACGATTTTGTCATCCTGTTTATTGTTTATTTGGAGATAAACCAGACAATATATTGGAGGGAGTTGGTAATGGATTTGGATATGGATAGGTCTCCAATCAAAATCCTGCTCCATTGCCAATTCAACTCTCTCAAATCTCAAGCTGAAACTCCCACATCAATGAGTGGGTCCTTTTTATACTCGAGGCCTTGAGGGTAAAGCACCAACTTCATAATAAGTATATGTATTTTGTGGATCCTGCAGTTTCATATATAACCAAAAACGACACTGATTAGATTACATGAAAGGTACCTCTGTCGACCTCTGTCGTCCATTTTACCAAGTTGTTGAAGATGGGAAGTCTTTGATGGAGCCGCATAGCTTTACAATATATCCCACAATCTTCTTCTTATCATCCCTGATCATGCCAATATAAAATGGCAATAAAACGAGTGACAGGCCTCGGGTCGTCCTCAGTACATACATCCCACCTAAAATTTCAAACTTTTGATTTTCCAAGCACACATGCCATGCCGGTAGTACTTGCTAAGTGCTAACTCAAAGGCCCATTACAACACTTCCTGCACGCCCTTTTGCCACAAGTATTATGCAGGCGTGTAATGAGCTCCATTATGTATCATAAAAAAGTAACGTACAAAGCTCTCCACTACACCTTGTACATTTAGTGGTTAAACGCATTTTACAAAAATCCTAGTTCGATTCTCTCTTTTGTTTTCAGTCAAATAATGTCGCTCTAAAGCGTTTACAAAAGCCGGAGTTCGATTATTCCTTCGTTAACTATCGGCAGATATAAGTGCGACTATTTTTTCCCACTATGACAAATCAATATCTCTTTATTTGACATTTTGTTGAATACAATAGCAAAAGTAAGGAAAAAAGAACAAAAATAGATGAAAATCCAAGACAGTTTTCCACAAGAAACAAATGAAAACGAGTGTCTATACACAATGGAAGAGAATTCAAATCCCCTCTTTTTCCTGTTGTCCCTATTACATTATTTCTTTTTCTGGGTTCTTCCCAAATTACCATTCAATTTACCTTTTCCGACGTCTTGGTGGTATGTATACTTGACATTGAACTCATTACTCAGACTCTTCCTCAGAGTGGACATACGACCCTTTTAGTCGGTACGGCGACGAGTCGACTTGCTCTCGGCGCCGTGAGTCCAAACACGTCGTTCATTTCAAGCTCACTAGGTTTCATCCCATCAGGCAACTCCCAACTGAAACAATGAAGCAAGTGGCCCACCGCCAGCTCCAGCGCGTACAGCCCCAGCTGCATCCCCGGGCATGACCTCCGACCCGACCCGAACGGAATGAACTCGAAGTTACTCCCCTTGAAGTCCGGAACTCCTTCCTTGAGAAACCTCGAGGGCTTGAAACTCTCGGCGTCTTCCCATGAGTCATTGTCACGCCCAATCGCCCACGCGTTGATCATCACGCGTGACTTCTTAGGGATGCTGTAGCCGGCGACCTCCGCGTCCTCCGACGTCTCGTGAAGGAGGAGAGGGATCGGCGGGTGCAGCCGGAGTGTCTCTTTGAGTGCGCATTTTAGGTAAGTCAGCTTCTCGAAGTCACTCTCTTCGATCCTGCGGTCTAGGCCCACAACATCAGCGAGCTCCTGTTGGACCTTCTTTAGGTCTTCTGGACTTCTCATTAGCTCCGACATGGCCCACTCTATCGCCGACGCCACCGTCTCTGTCCCGCCAAACATCACGTCCTGCATGTAATTCACATTTAGTCGGTTTTCATTAGCTAATCTATCAGATGTGCCAAACCTAGCTAGCTATCCGGCATGTTAAAGGTAAATCAGGTCATTTCTCACCAAAATTTCCATTTAGGATATGATATAAATACTATATCATCATATCTCAAACTTAATTAAGAACATAACGTCTTTTATCTAAAAGTTAATAACATAACGTATTCTGTCTAAAAATATCATTTTAATGTACTTCATTTTAAGAAAGTATTTTTTTAGGTAGACTACTTCAAATTACTTTGTCAATAATAATTTTAACTCTTATTCTGATAACATAATATATTAAATTATTTTATCTCGATATCATTTTATGATATTCGAATTTAATACGTAAAGCAAACAAAAGCTATATGAGAATAGATGTGAATAATTTACCATGATGATGGCTTTGATGTTATCTCTGGTAAGTTTGATGGCGTTTTGTAAATTATCCTCCGACTCATTCACTTTTGCCTCTTCACTGTAAAACGCTAACAAGTCATCCACCATGTCAGTTTCACCTTCATCCAAACTCCCCGTCTTTTTCTTCTTCTGCAAGTGGTCGTCTATGATGGTGTCGATGAACTTGTCCAGCGACCCACGAGCCTTAGCCAGCCTGTTGTTAAGCCCTTGCGGGTCTACCCACCCGAGACAGGGAATGAAATCTGCAATATTGAATGCCCCAAACAACTTGGAAAATTCCTGCAGTATGCCAATGAACTCGTCCTGCCCTTCATTCGAGCTGGTCCCAAACGCAGCCCTGTAAATAATATTCTTGGTGAGCGAAAACACCAGCTCCCCGATGTTGACGGCCGAGCCGGTGTTGGCCGCCACGGTCCTCACGGCAGTGTCGACCTCGTCCCTCACGGACTCCCACGACTCGGCTCTTTTGCGGCTGAAGAGTTTCATCACGCACAGCTTACGCATCTGGCGCCAAAAGGGTCCATAGTGAGCGAAGGCCATGTCGGCTCGGTCGTAGGTTAGGTAGCTGATGGCGATGGTCGCCGGTCGGTTCGAGAAAATGTTGTCTTGTACTTGAAGAACCTGCCGAGCGACGTCAGCGGTCGAGACAGCCACCATGTGCAAGAACCCCATGCGGAGGTGGAAGATGCCGCCGTACTGTTTGGCTAGTTTGGCCAGGCCACGGTGGGTTATCTGGTCCATCATTAGCATGTTACCGATGATGGGCAGACCCTTAGGTCCCGGCGGATAAGGTAAGCGCCGTCGGGACCTAAAAAATACACCAAGGAGAAAAAGAACAGGGATCATGGAAAGAAGCGCAATAGGAGCGGGTTGTTGTAAGGCTTGTTGTATAAGAGAGTCCATGGTTTTAGATCCAGAAAGAAATGAATGTGTGTGCGAAACTGGTGCAACTCAATAATGTTGCTAAGTTGGGAAAGATATCAGGGTGTCTTATATACAAGTTTGTGGGGGTACTGTTTGAAAATTCTTTTACGACTCAAAAGATTTCTTTTATGAAAGTTTAATACTTGTATGGTCTGAAAGGGAGGATGTCGTTTCAATATAAGTAGAACTGTGGGACACGCTACAAAAATTTGGATTTGGTCCGGACAAAATTCAAGGTTAATGGAATTATTTCAGTACAATATTAATCATTTTTTCTATTAGAGAGTTTTCGGTACACAGCGTGAAGATACATAAATTACTGAGATTGGACTGTTTTGAGTGATAAATAACGGACCCTACATATAAACAACTGTGGATTAATAATTACGTATTTACATGGTACACCTAATAACGACTAGTTGAGTTGTGGATTTTGATTTTTTTTTTTTAGAAGAGATTTTGATTCACTTCTTATAAAGTAAAATGAAAAATCTATTACGTACCCTGAAAGCATATTAGCAAAATACGAAACCAAACTTACAAAGGTAATCAAATTTATGAGTTTAAGAAATGTAAAAAAATAAATAAATACTCCTCCAAAACGTCTTGAAATAATTTGTCCTAACTCATGATCACGATTACTCACTTAGATTAACGTCTACCCAAAAGAAAGATGCACAGCAATAGTAACTAGCTAGATAGGTTTACGTAAGGAAACACCATTGATCGAAAAGCCTAGAATTGCTTGTAATTTGATTTACGCCATTGAAACCCAAAACACCATTGTGCATGTTGTCGCAACTCAAGTAATTGGGTGGTTATTGTTACAAAAATTAGCATTATTATTGATGTTACGAGAATTGTTAGCAGAAGCTTTTAGTGTAATTTATTTCTGTAAAATTATTTTAATTTGCAAGATAACAACAACGGATGCTGTTTTTGTGGACTTTTGTCACATATAAGTTCATCATAATACATATATATTTTTTTGGGTGGGACTCAAATGAGAACTATTAAAATAAAGACTTTATGAGTACTTTCTAATCAACGGTTGTGAGATTCACTTTATGATAATATTTTGACAAATCAACTGTTAGATGTATAGATATTTATGAATAAATCATTTCTACAATTTTTCAATATTGTAAAGACATTCATAATTGTGATTTTATCATTTATGAACATGAAATGTTTAGGTTTAACAGATTTGGTTCATCCATTGATTTGATCTAATTCAATACCTTAACGATTAGCAATCTATAATAAAATTTTCAAAAGTGATCTACTCATGCATACCTGAATATTTAATGATTAATTTGTCGAAATGTAATTGAAAAATGGATTTCACAACTGTTGATTAGAAAGTCTTCATGAAGTTTTTATTCTAAAAATCCTCAGTGGATCATAATGTGGTGAAAACAGTATAATACTAGTACTAGTAACTTCAATTAAAAAAAAAAAACAGAACCTCCAACTTAATAAACAAGGGAAAAGCACTTGATGATTGCATAGCCATCCTTGATTCCTTTCCATACCTTATTGCTCATCATTATACCCCCCTGAGGTTTACCCACCTGAAATCTTACTCGAATGATTTTATAGGCTTAATTTCAGTTTACTCTCATGAGGTTTGGGGGTGTCATCATTTCACCCCATTTACTTTCAATTTTAAATTTTTACCCCCTCATCTTTCCAATTTCAATAAGCCGTGTCTAATTTCTACTATTCCGTCCAAATTAGACGTTAAGTTTGACCCTTGAGGGCTAAAATGGTCATTTCAACATAAAAAAAAAAGAATCTGTTTTTTAGTTTTTTTCTTCTGTTTCTTCATTTTTTTTTCTTCGTTTTTATTTTAATTTTTATTTTGTCTTCAACCTATACACCACAAGTTATAATAGGTTTATAAAAACAAAAAAAATACTCTAGGTGGTTGAAAACTGCTCACTGGTCTACGATATTTGTGACATATATCCGATAAAATGAAGAATTTAGGATATATCCCCAATAAAGTGAAGAAATATATGTGAAAAATAATTTTACACTTTATCTGTAAATAAATATCTGTAAAAAATGATTTTACACAGATATTTCTTCACTTTATTGAGGATATACATATATTTATTTACAGATAAAGTGTAAAATTATTTTTTACAAATATTACTTTATTGGGGATATATCCTAAAATTCTTCACTTTATCGGGGATATATTACAAATATCGTAGACCAGTGAGCGGCTTTCAACCACCTAGAGTATTTTTTTTATTTTTATAAACCTATTATAACTTGTGGTGTATAGGTTGAAGACAAAATTAAAAAAAAACTAAAAAACTAAAAAATAGAAGGAAAAAAAATTTATTTATTTATATTTTTTTATGTTGAAATGACCATTTCAGTCCTCAAGGGTCAAACTTAACGTCTAATTTGGACGGAATAGTAGAAATTGGACACGGCTGATTGAAATTGGAAAGTTTAAGGGGTAAAAATTCAAAATTGAAAGTAGAGGGGGTGAAATGATGACACTCCCAAACCTCAGTGGGGTAAACTGAAATTAATCCTATAAAATAATTCGAGTAAGATTTCAGGTGCAAATATAGGTACCCAAACTCCTTTTAAAGTAGATAATTTATTGAATCTTCTTTATAGTTGTGATCCTTAAATGATAAACAATTAACTAAAGGATTGCTTGGAGAGCAAATCTTGGGTTTGTTTCTTTGTTTTAAGGTTTTTTATTGTCTTTTATGTAACAGCACAATCAGCTACCTAATTAATTATAGTTCTTCTCTCAAATTGAATCATGCAATGTGTGTTCAAGAGTTGAAATAGAAGTTCGTAAGCCAAAGTGAAGGTGAAAGATTTGATGTCTGACCTTGTAAGGTATACGCTATAGCTGTCTAACCTCATTCCAGCCATTGACGGTTCCATCTCACCATTTCAACTAATTTTTTTTTTCTTTCTAAAAAATAATCTACTTTTGTGAGTTTGTCACTTCCCACAAGACAAAGAAAAACCCTAATTGTAATATGTTTAATGTGATACGTTGTGACAGAATTAAAAGAACATTCATACTTGAAATCCAAGATAAAATAATAACAAGAGATTAGGGTTTTGCGTGTTTTAGCATCACCATAACATCATTATTATGTTAACAATTCCTGGATTATGTGATTTGATTTGATATTTACCCACTTAATTGTTACTGTATAACGTATAAGACTAATAGTATTAATCCATTATTAATGTGAATCACATTGGGATTATAATAGTGAATATAACGTGTTTAATTTCTGGTATATTAATCTATTTATCCATAATCAATATGTATCACACTCGGATTATAACAGTAAAGACAACAAACAGACGATGTATGATACTGTGACAGTAAAGTTTCTTAAATTTTTGCCCAAAACAAATAAAAGTTTTTTAAATTTTACTCTTTACAGTTGGCTCTTGAACTCCTAAAAGTGCACCAATTTAAACTATAGTTAATAATTTTTCGTAGAGAAAATATTTCAAACAGTACCCGAACTAAGACCGACTCCTAACTTCAGTACCCGACTATCCAAAACTATCACTTTGGTACCCCAAGTTTGAAGCTCGATCCAAGAATGGTACACGCCGTCCATCACGGCGTTAAGTCTTTGCTACGTGGCAAACCATGAGGGCCCTCAAAATATGCCACGTGGTTAGCTAGTTAACTCCGTGATAGACGGCGTGTACCATTCTTGGGTCGGACTTCAAACTTGGGGTACCAAAGTGATAGTTTTGCATAGTCGGGTACTGAAGTTAAGAATGAGCCTTAGTTTGGGTACTGTTTGTAACATTTTCTCTTTTTTGTATGATACGCGAATAAAACACGTACTTACATAATTTTTTAAAAATACTTCCGTACTTCATATTTTTGAAAGGGACTCGTTAAATTTCTCGTATTTTTGAAGCCAAAAGTATTATGCATATACTATATACGATTTAACAATTTTTTTTGATATTTTACACATGTTATTGAATATAAATTAATATTTTTAAGGGTTAATGCTCATACACCCCAAATCCATGAGAATACTTCTCATACACCCCAAAGTCTTTATTTCGTTCCTCTTTACACAACTTTTTCTCTCTTTTCTTGCTACCTACCCATCTTATCAAAACCTCTACTAGTAGTACCCTTCTTTGTTGTCCTTTTTCAGTTTGGTTTGTTGTCTTTATCGTTATATGTTAGAGTCTGCATATGCATAATAATAGTATTGTTGAAAACGTGGTGGGCTAATCAGAGTTTCTTTTGTTTAAATATACAGATGTTTACAATCATCCTCTTATTTTCAAAGGTAAACAGTACGTATTACTATTCATAATTTCGATTGTTGACAGACTTGAGTTGATTGCTATCTGCAAAAATACTAGCAAAGAATTGCAAAAAGATAGAGAAAAATTGAGAAAATTGAAAGCCTATAGAGAAAGTCTTAATAGAGAATCTCCCAACTATTGGGATATCATCTATAGACTTCAAACCAGAATCTATAAAGTAGAACAAGATATTGATAATCTCTTATATATTCTGAAAGATGAATAAAAACCTCTTGATTATTTGAGCATTGGTTAGATAAGCAAATCACTGGTATCAGAGCTTGCAAAGAGCTCAAAAGGGGAATCCCCATATGGGGACAATGTCAGAATTGCTATTAGAGAAATTAAATTCTCTATTAAATTCCTCTGATGAGAAATATCTAGATGTCAAACTCATCTAGAAAAGTTACCTACTATAATCCACCAATTGGAAAGATTGGAAAACCAAATGGATAATATCAAAGAACTTCCAAAAACGGAAGAAGAAAAGCTAACAGTCGTTAGTAGAAAAATCAATGAACAACAAAAAACACTGGATTCAATGAAAAGTATACTGAAGGACAAGAAAATGCCTACAGTAAAAACAAAGAAATCTAATGGATTCAAACCATTAGAAAAACCAGACACAAATCTTGTTCCAAACATGATTTTTCTGGAGCCATCTACTAGTCATACTAGTATCCGGTATGAAAATCCGGAGAAAAGAGATATCAAAATGTTAAGTATCTTCGGAAAAAAAGAAAGGAGTACAACTCCTAAATGCTGAAGAATTCGAATTCAACGAAATTGAACAAGAAGTCAAAAACTCCTCAATTCCAAAATTAGATTTCAGACAAATCTACAAAAGGGGAACGCTTGATCTAATGGATAGCCATTATTTCAAACTACTAGAAATAACAACCCCCGCTACCGCAGGTGGAGAGACTGATCTTCTAATGATCACTCTTTCAGAAGTGGCCAGAGCCCAAGCAAAAAAATATCAATTTATGCATATTGGAGCAGTCCAAGTAGGCATAAATCTGCTTGCTCGAGAAGGCATAGACTGTTCAGTTCTATGTGTCTTATAAGACAATAGACTAACAGATTTCCGAGCCAGTCTGTTGGGAACCCTTGAAGCATCTTTATGTGATCAAGTGGCATATTTCAACTGCTTCCCAAATTTTACCACCAGCTTGAAGGATGCAGCTCATTGTCTACGACTGAGAGTCAAGACAGATGGCATATCCATGAAAGAAGATATGCAAGAACTCGCAATAGTGTACAGAATATACTATAAATTGATGAGCACTACAGTAGCCCCCAACACAAGAATAACAAACATTCCTGGTCTGACTACTGGCTTTCTTACCAATCAGAAGAACCATTCACAACAGATTCATAAAGTTACTTGGAATGAAGTGACTTTTCCTCTTGAATGGAAACTATCCTGTCCAAAAAAGCCACTGGAAAGTGCGAAAGCAAGAATTTATGAAAGTAGAAAGACTGGAGAAATCAGTCTTAATTTTGACAATCACAGAAAAAGTGATGTCTGTCCTGAGAACCTCAGGGTAAATAGGAATCTTCTCAGAAGAAGCTATAGCACTAGAGAAGCTAGTGTTAGTAGTACACAACCCACTATTGAAGAACCTATATCTGAAGAAGAATTAGAAACTGATCTAAACAGACCAGTTAATATGTTCAGAGCAGAAAAGCTCTATGAACTCTATGAAGAAGCAGAATCTTGCGAAAATCCTGAATGATTAGAAAAACTAATTGAAAAAATGAAAGAATTCAAAATCAGAAAGACAAGAAAAGTCTTTCCTTATCAAGATGTTGAAATAGAAGGAGATAGCTCCAGAACTTTCATTATCAGAGAAAAAGGGAAAATAAAACTCCCAGTTCAGAAAGCCCCCACAGGTAGAAAAGGGGAAAGAAATTCCCAAAGATTTGTCCCAGAGGACAATATGCCTAAAGTTCCAATCACGAACTATGGCATCTGGCTAAATCTAGACAAGGCTCTAGATAAAAGAAAAGCCATTGACCAATGGGTGGATAGCCTGACGATGGCTTCTGCACTGACCCTTGGAGAATTTGAAGCACTAAATTTGCAGGTGTACTATGAAACTACTCTTACTGGAGTAACAAAAAAGTATTATCTGTCTTTCAAAGAGACTGCCAGAGGAAGAGACTGGCTGGAAGAAATCAAAAATTCAAAGTCTCCGTATGATTTTGCAGTATCCCTGTATGATCAGTTCTGTGGAGATCTCTCAAATCTGGGTGAGAAGGCTAAAGAAACGGCCAAATCAAATATCTATGCTCTTAAAATCTTTGACATGAGATATTTTGAAGAATACTTGAATGAATTTCAAGAATATTACTGTACGATTGGTGAACTAGAGAATACTGATCTAGTCAACCTGTTGCACAGAAAACTCCCTGAACCATGGAGAACAGCTGTAAGAGAAAGCATAGCTCAAAAACCAATTGAAAGATTTTCAGTTGGAGGAATTGCCGACAGAATCAGGCAATTATTGAAAGAGCAATGCAAATCCAATCTTAGAGCTAAGATGGCCAAGAAACAACTCAAAGGAGTTGAGAATTTCTGTTACGGAATACTGGATATGCCAACCAACTGGGGATGTCATGAATCCAAATTCCACAGAAAGAAGAAAGAAAAATATTACTCTAAAAAATTCAAAAAGAGTAATTAGAGAAAAGATTGGAAATTCAAGAAAAGTTCCAATTACAAAAAACAACAGGATGAAGATCCTAAAAAGAAATTCTTCAAGAAAAAAAAGAATATCCATCAGCATAAACAACCAAGCAAAAAAGCTTGTAGGTGTTGGTTATGCAAAGCTGAAAGGCACTATGCCAATGAATGCCCGGAAAAGGATAAAAGAACTACAAAAGCGCTCTTTGAAGAATATGAGCTAATAGTAAAAACAGCAAACATGAAAGGCTACGAAATAGCCTATTCTGATAAAGAAGACGACATGTCAGTTTATTATGTCTGGTCTGAAGAAGAAGATTCATCTGAATATGCGTCAGATTCTGAAGTAGAGTACTTTGAATCACGACAGATGAATTTTCTGAAAGTCAAAAATTGGGAAGAAAGTGAGACAGAAGCAATCGTGTCTGCTTATCAGGTGAACCCTGGTATATTCGTTTGTGACTACTGCCTATGTCACGAAAATAATGGTCTCCCTATGTTTTGTGAAGAATAAAAAAAGACCTATCACAAGAATGCTTCATAGCTGAAGCAAGAAGAAAAACCAAGAATGGCCTTGTCAGCCAATTGGTTGAACAAGAATATGAAGAATATTTCTCTGAGCAAAAAGAGAAAGAAGTAGAAACTTTGTTCCAAGAAGTTATGGAACCCTCTTCCTCAAAAATAAAGGAAGAAACAATCGATGAAGAAAAAATCGATGAAGATATAGAACTGGTTGAACCACCAGAAATTGTTCCAGAAGAATGTAAACCATTCATTCCAAAGGAACAAGCTCAAGAAAATGAGCTTCTACAATCCAAAGTCGTCTCTACTAGTAGATACAACAACTACATAGAGATTGGGCTAAAATTCCCTGATCACAAAAAATATCATCTACATGCCTTTGTAGATAATGGATCAGGATTTACTGTTGCAAAGAGATTTGCAATTCCAGAGTTCCAGGATTTACTGTTGCAAAGAGATTTGCAATTCCAGAAGAACTCTGGAAAAAAGAAAAGAAAAGAACTGCTACTGGTGTTACATTTGATGGAAGCCATCTCACCATGAATAAAGTAGCAAAAAATATTCATATCACCATTGGTGGAGGAACATTTATCATCCATAATGTTTGGCAATCTGAAGACCAAGGATCCGATTTCCTGTTGGGGAATGATTTTATTCTCCAACAGCGATTCATTCAGGATGAAGAAGCGATAGACTTCAAAAAAGGAGAACGGGTGTTTTGGGCAGGCCGACTTACACAAGCAAAAAGTGTAGTAGGTCCTAGTTTTACTACTCAGTATCAGAGATCGCAACAGAATAGTGGTGATCTTACCCCCTACAAACCCAAATTCGAGCCTATACTCCAAATCAAGCAACAAGAAGAATTACTTGTTGAAGAATCCTCTGAAGAAGAAGAAAAAGAAGAAGAAACTAGTGAAGATGAAGAAGCTAGTTTCATCCATGAGCATAACCTCAAGCACTTTCAGAATAAGCTTGAGTCTCAGAAAATTCCCACTCTTGATAAAATCAAGAAACTACTCGAACAAAATATCGATGTAGACCCTCAGAAGTTTTGGGAAAAAGACCCAGTGGTC
Organism: Rosa lucieae; assembly: GCA_024704745.1. Classification (NCBI taxonomy): domain Eukaryota; kingdom Viridiplantae; phylum Streptophyta; class Magnoliopsida; order Rosales; family Rosaceae; genus Rosa; species Rosa lucieae. Next base: position 10,476,166 of record CM045493.1, read on the forward strand.
TGTGAATTGAGATTACATGATATGAATGTCATCTGTCATGTCAAAGCTATTCCTCAGTACAAAGAGGAAGATCAAAAAGAATTCAGAAAAGATATTGAAGATCTTCTGAACGAGAGATTAATTCAACCTTCCACTAGCCCTCATCATGCTCCAGCATTCTATGTGAGAAATCATGTAGAAAATCTAAAAGGAAAAGTTAGAATGGTGACTGACTACAGAGATGTCAACAAGAAAACTGCCAAAGATGGTTATCAAATTGCTCAAGTAAGAGTATTGATCAACCAGCTCAGATGAGCCAAAGTCTTTTCAAAATTCGATGCAAAGTCGAGTTTTTGTCAAGTCAAGATGCATTCTGAGAGTGAGCCTCTCACTGCATTTGGAACTCCACAAGGTCATTACGAATGGTTGGTAATGCCTTTTGGTCTAAAGCAAGCTCCTTCAATCTTTCAAAGAAAGATGGACAACATCTTCAAGCATGTCGCGGAGTTTTGCGTCGTCTACATAGATGACATCCTGGTCTTCTCCAAAAATAGAGAAGAACACATGAAACACCTCCACGAGGGTTCAGCATGGAATCATCCTAGGCGAAAAAAAAATCTTCTTTATCCTCGATGAAGTTGATTTCCTAGGAATAAATATAAAAAATGGAGTGATAAAACTTTAACATCATATCCTTGAGAAAATCTGGAAATTCCCAGATAGAATTCCTGATGCTAAGAGTCTAGAGAGAGTCCTTGGTGTCATAAATTATGGGAGAGATTTCATTCCCAAAATCTCAGGGTTAACAGCAATGTTATCTCCAAAGACAAGTTCCAAAAGAAAATGGAACTTCACAGAAAATGATGAAAAAATTGTGAAGCAGATAAAAAATCTCTGCAAAAACCTCCCTCCTCTTCTACAACCAGAAGAGAATGATGAAATTATCCTCCAAACAGATGCGAGTGATAATTATTGGTCTGGTGTGGTTCTGGCAAAAACGCCTGGAACTAACATTGAAAAGATCTGCAAATTTTGTAGTGGCAAATTCAGCCCTGCAGAACTGAATTATCCCACAGGGGAAAAAGAAATTTTGGCTGTCAAGAAAACAATTTTAAATTCTCTAGCTTTACTGTTCGCACCGATTGTGCTAGAGTAAAGAATTTCAAAAATTTTAAACTTGATAAAACTGCCGATAGAGGAAGATTAGCAAACTGACAATTATTTCTTAACCAATATGATTATAATGTTGAATTAATTGCAGGAAACAAGAATTATATTCCATACGCATTGACCAGAGAAATGGCAATGTTTAGCCAAAGAGATGATGCCGAAGGTCGTAATCCCAGAAGCAGAAGAACTGGGAAAGAACATGAGCTTGAAGAATATCCCAAAGAAACCAGAGAAAAAATCTTCAAACGGTTTCTGCTAAGTCCAAAAGGACTAGCCATAACTGATCAATCCTAGGGCAAAGGATTGGCTAGCCCATCTCAAACGGTAGACGGTAAAGGCTCATCAAGACCGTTGAAGGCTGTTGCTTTGCCAAAAAGCAAACCTACTCCCACTGGAGTAATAAATGTTTTTAACTATGAACTTTAAACGTTCGATACTCCTGTGTTCAGAACTGGCAGAAGACTAGCTTATCACCATAAAGCAATCTTGGATAATCTTCTTTTTGCTTTTCAAGAAAGTAGCAGTGGTCTGATGTTTCCAGCTTTCTTTGCCCTAGCTGAAGAACTCTACGAAAATGGAAGACCACAGTTTGAAGAACTGCATACACAGCAGAGTGCTGTAAGAAAAGAAAAAATTCACTTCCATGAAAACCCAGAAAGTGCTAGGGTCCCTATCATGGCACTTAATGAATCAGACTGGCATGAATTTCATAGTCTGATAGGAAGTCATAATTCTGAAGACCCAGTTCCTCCAACTCTCTTTATCATTGCAGGACCATATGTTGGAAGATACTTAGTCAATGTTCAGAGTGAACATCCTCAAGAACACAAGTTTTGGCTTGTTGAAAATGGTTTTGTCCATAATCTGTGGACTAAAACAAATGATGATCTTAAAGGTTTGCCACCTATCATTGTCAACACAGTCAAAAACATTAGAAAAAATGACTGTATGCTTCGTCTGAAGTTCGGATCCACTCCTCCAGATTGGATACATAAGGCAAACGGTGAGGTTGAGTATATTTCTCCATATCATTATGTGAGAGTTATTCAAAGGAAATATCTGTAGCCTGCCTGTGTTGGTTACAATGGCCAACCAAACTCAAGCATTCCATGGATGAAAGCCATGACTTTAGAATATATCAAGAAGATCATCTCTGAAGATATCAACAATACCTTCCTGGCATCAGGAGAAAAAACTATTATCACTGCTTATGATCATCCTGACGTAGTCAGCAGTGACCTGTTCCTATCTCTTACAAAAAAAGAGATAGATTCGACACTGGCATGCTTACAGTGGGTAGAAAGACTTGAAACAGACAACCACTATAAAATGTATGTTGATACAGATGTCGAAGACAATGCAACAACTGCTCGTATGGCCCAGGCAGACAACAACTCCTTTGTCCTTGGCCACAATTCTGAAACAGACAAGAACATGTGAAGCTACAGGTGAAGAATCAGCACCAAAATTGCAACTGTAGACCTTTAGACTTTTCTAAAAGCTACTTTTGCTTTTGCCAAAAGTCAAGAAAAATACATTTCACCAACTACTTTTCTGCTTTTCCCATCCGACCTCCATCATCAGGAGCACTCAGAAAAGCTGAAAGGTCACGGAGTTGTTCTGTACATTTTGATGTTTTGAATTATAGTTTGAGTTCCGCTCTCTATATAAGGAGCTTTAGTTTCAGTTGTAAGGGGAGGAGAAAAATTCCATATCAGTTCTAGATCAAAAAATAGAGCAGCAGAGTTTTCTCTCAAATAGTATAGCAGTATGCTTCCCTTCCTGTCTAAGTGTGAAGTAGTGTGCTTTCATTACAAGTAAGTATCTATTCTCATTCTTATGGATAGCTAAACAGCCTTTTGCTGTTTACCTGAGAATGAGGCTTTGAATGTTTAGCATGTATGTATATTTGAATAAATGAATTCAGGTGGTTGATCACCCACTTCTTCAACTATTATAGTTGTCATTACATTTCCTTAATTATAGTTGTCATTTCACCATCCAAATGCATGCATCCTATAGAAATCTAAAGTTCTAATAATATTTTTCACCTGGAAAAAATTAGTTTTAGAACCAAAAATCAGGACAAGCAGCAGTGATTCCGCCTGTTAAAATAGCCGTTAGGCGAAAAACTTGGGCATGTTGAAGGCTAGTCTTGTTTTTGTTTTTGTCGTCTAGGGCGAAGTTTTTTTTTGGTCAAACAATATTGCTAGAACCACGGGTCAACATAGGATACAGAAGACATTTTTCCGAAAAAAACCATCCCTATTAGTCTTTTTCTATCAGCAATAGTGTAATACAAAAGTTTTGGACAGTTGGGAAAAATACAGGAGCTTTTTGGGTATACGGGAAAAACCTAGATTGATCGTCAACCATGGGAGGAAATATTGTGCACCAGTGATGTAGGAATATGGTACCCCACCCCAAATATCAACATGAATTAATTCAAAAGGAGATTCACTAGAATTAACATGCAAAGGAAAAGGCATTCTAGTTTGTTTAGCCAGAGGACATACAGAATAGTTGCTTGTATCACAAGCCTTATTTGCAGGAAAGGGAAATAATACAGAAACTTTGCTCGAAGGGTGGACCGAGCCTTTGGTGCCAAAAACTTTGAGTTCGACTATGAACGGCATGACATGTTCCTTTCTTGATCAAGTCGAGGCAGTAGAGTCCTTCCCTCTCAGTTCCCCGTCCCAATCATCCTCCACGATCGTAGGTCCTGTATGAAACAAATTTGGTTGAGAAATATGGTAGTAAAAGGAGTCATAAGCCAATTACTGATAGAGATCAGGTTCAAATAAAGAATGGACACAAAGAACAATATGGAACAAAATGAGGAGAGAAAACGACTTTGCCAATATGTGTGACTCGTGTAGTAGTTCCATCTGGTAATTAACAAAACGATTGGCAACAGGTTAAATAATGTAAGGAGACTGGTGTGACAGACTATGTGGTCACTAGCTCCACTATCTAGTATCCATATGGTTTCTTTACCACTTTGAGGGAGGGCAATGCTTTTACCTGAGAGTTCCTCATAATTGGGAACATTACCAACTTGATTAACAGTAGTGATACCAGCCTCGTTTTTATGGATGAGACCTAGCAATTGTTGGCAATCTTCCTGAGAGAAAGGGAAATTCAGGCAGTCTCCATCTTGTCATTGAAGGAGACCACATTGTTGCCTTAGAGCTTCCTTGACCCTCTCCCATATATAGGCTTCCTTCTTCGACAAATTTCAAAGGTATGGTATCTACCATAGCAGAAGTGCATTTGAGATGTGCACGACAATTCTTGGTAGAATGATTTGTCTTGTTACACTTCTCACACTTTACTGCTCCTTCTCCATCGCATTTTCATGGTTGCCTCTCCTCACGGCAAACCCAGTGGCTTATGGCTGTGCCAAGGCTTTTTCGGTGGACAACTCAGCTTGCTTCTCGTGGCTGAGTGCCATTGAATATGCCTTGTTTACTGTAGGAAAAGACTCCATGTTCACTACGCTGCTCCTGATTGTTGCATAGTTGTCATTGAGGCCCATCAAGAATTTCATGGTCTTCTTGCGTATCCATGTAAGCCTTAATTTCCTTAGAAGCTTCACAAACGAAGGGAGTACTTTCGCATAGCACATCCTCTCATCCCATAAGCTTTTGAGTTTGGTAAAGAAAGAAGTGACAGAACTTGTTCCTTGCTCACAATCATGAATGACATTTTCGATATGAAACAGCTGCACTGTGTTAGTGTGAGAAAATCTCTCCTGTAACTCTTGCCACATACCTCTTGCAGTCTTGTAGTGGATGACGCTGCTGGATATTTCCTTCTACATAGAACCGAGCAGCCAAGTTTTAACCAGTGTGTTGCAATGGTCTCATTGTAATTGTTCTTCAACTCTCTGGGTTGATCTTTGAATGTTTCCATCGATGAAACCCTTTTTGTTTTTAATCATAAGAGCCATGCTCATAGACTGAGCCCAGGTGGTGTAATTGTCTTCCACTAAGGGCTGTGCCACGAGAACTGCTCCAGGCTGATCTGAGTGATGAATGAACAAAGGGTGATTGGAATTTTCCCATGGTTCTGGCATCTTCAGCGTAGTCGAAGTTTTGCCTTGTTCAATGACTTGGCGTTCTTCGTCCCCTGGCATGAAGGCTTTGATTTGAAAATTCTGATATGGTGTGGTTGTTCTCACATTTTAGGTCTCAGATCATGCTCTGATACCATCAAGAGAAACAATAATTGAGGAATATTTTCTTATTATTTACAGTATGAAGATACAAATTTTATACAAAGTGCACAACTACACGATCCACAATTGTAGGCCTACAATCAAGCACTTATGTATCTAAACAATTATGACAGATTACACAAATCATCCAAATCAACTCATTGACTCATTCTGATTCCTTCCTTTACTAACGCAGCAGTATCTCATTCCTCAAGAATAATTAATATTTGCTATGATCATTTGATCTTGGAGCATAAATCTTAGTTTTTTAATCGGAATGTACTGAAGATAAAGATTATCAGATTAAAATGGTAAAACTTTGTCAAAATCGTAACTCGGCCAAATACCAACATCTTTAGTGTTCATACACCAAAGTACTCTATACTCTGGTATAGTGATTTTCTTGTATTTTTCCAATATCGAAATTAAAAACATGAGATATTCCTCTTTTCTCTTTCATATCCGAATTAAAGATATTGAAAATCTAATTTTGCTTTCTTAAACGTGGGGTAATGGAGTCCCTCTTTGACCAAAACCAATGATTCAATGAAATCAAAATCCCCTGGAGTCACCATTACCGTGCAATTGCAATGAGTTTCACGACTGCTAAATCAAGAAAGCCTCCTCATCAGAAAATAGAAAACTAGTCATAACAAAGCAGGAACCAAAAGCCAGACCAACCGGCCAAGCCAAACCCAAGTTGCCAACCTCATTTCAAACACAGCCTGAAGCGTCAAACAAGGTCGACGAAGCAACCCAACATTTTCACAATTCCCGAGGAGGATAAGTAGCTCAAGAACGAATACGATCTCGTTTTCATTTCCCAGCTGAAGCCCAAATCACTGCGTCTTCGTTTTGGCCAACGTGTGCGTTGTTCAATCTTCATTCATCCATCTTTTTCGCAAGTTGGAATCTTTGTTTTCTATTCCGTTTATGATTTTGTTATAGATTGTAATTTGCTGCTGACCCAATTGACGGGAGTTTTGTATTGGGGATTTTAAGTTTCCGGAGTCAGCCAAGTTGAAATCGGAATGGCCGCTGCTGCGGCGTGTAAACGGGTCGCCCAATCCGGGTTCGGAGCTGTCGGCGGTTCCAAACTGATTTCTCCGAGTTTGCCGCACAGGCATTTGGATTGCAGGCTCATTTCCTCCGAGCTTGTCAAATCTACTAATGGAAAGCGCCTTTTTCTCGTTGACACATTAGCTTTGGTAATCATCGTCGTCATTCACATTGCTTTTCTCTTGTTCAATATATCTGAAAGTCATTTTCGTAATTAGGGTGTTAACTAATCATGTGGTGCATTTGCATTTAGGTTAGGAGATTAGAGGGGCAAGGGGTGCCCTCGAAGCACGCCGAGGCCATAACAGCTGCCATCACTGAAGTTTTGAATGACAGCTTGGAGAATGTGTCTCAGTCGTTTGTTTCCAAGGCAGAGCAGCAGAAGGTAAGGACTTTGTGTTTAGTGTGACTTTCCTGCACATCTTTATATACCCCATGCGTTCAGTTTTGCTTTCTGCATGTTATGCTAATTGTTTGTGTATTGTGTGAATAGAATGAGATGATCCAAGACTCGAACTTGTCCAAGTTCAAATCCGAAGTTCAAAGTTCTCAGGTAGATTCTAGCTCTTTAGTATCAGTTGCTAACATGGGCTTGAATATTGTATTTTACAATCTTCTTTTGTTTTGGTAAAGCTGAATGCCCTTTTTCTGTTTTCGTCATACTGGTTAAACAAAAAAAGTGCCCCCAGTGAAGTTATGTTGATTATGAGAAGCTAAAAATGTGGTTTTCTTATTTTGCTTCCTGTTGTTGTTTCAAGTTTGAATGTTGTTTTGCATGCGAACATGATACTTGTGGGCAGTTCTGGATTAAACTTTGTGATTACTCACAACTGATTTTTCATTCTTTTGCATGTCTTGTGTATAGTGAATTAGTGATCACCAACTTATTGGTGGTATGCCAATCTGAACTGTATTTTTGGTTTCAAGCTTTGATGTTTTCTCTAAGCTTCCTGTTAACATCTGCTCACCTGAGTTTTGAGCGTCTCCTATCAAAGTTTGAGTTACAGAAGATGGTAATTTTCATGAAATATGTGCCCTGCTCAAGTCTATGCCAATCCGGACGCATTTTGGGTTTCAATGGGATATATTGTTTCTAAGCTCCTTTTGACATCAGAACTTATGAATCTAATGCGTCACATATCAGCTTATGTGAATGTAGTGCTTCTCGTTTAGAGTTTGGAGTTATCTGAAATATTGATTTTACTGGAAATATGATCCAGCACCACACCCTTTAACTGTGTGAGAGAGAGCTAGAGAAAGAGCTTTATGATGAGTGATTTGGCCCCAAATCATGGTTTCTCATACTCTCGGTACCTGAATCACCTTCCTTTATATGTTTAATAGTGTCCAAGTACCTAATTAGTGGCTATTCCAAGGTCAATTGTGCTTTTGATTTGGATTTTGTTAGCCCAACTTTGATGTTCGCAGTCATAAATTTGGTTTTATTAATGTTTTGGTGATTTTCAAATTGGGTTTTCAATGTCACGTTATCTTCTACGAAATTGGCAAATTCCCATTCGGTGTTTTGTAGTGTTTCTTCCTGATTCTTGATCATGCCTTCCATCTATAAGCCAATTGCTGAGGTTTTCAGTCATCAATTTGGTTTGAATTTTGTGTATTGGTTATGAAGGACCGGAAAGGCCTTGATTTGGGAAATGTAGCATTTAATATCCCTTGTTTTAATTTACTGGACTGTTGAACTAAAAAGATTCTGGTCAGTTCACACGCACTCCAGCATTGCGGCGCCTTAAACAACCCAATAAGAAGCAACTTCAGATGAAGTTGAATTTCAATTTATTACAAGGACTTGCACCTGATACTAATTCAGTATATTTAAATTGGTCTGGACGCTGGAATCAGCTTAGACAAATTCTCTTAGTTCTTGTTACTTATGATCCGTCAAATGACAGCCATATCTGTATCCCTCTTTCCCTTTCTTGCCATATTTACTGGAATGAACATAATAGAGAAAAACATTGATAGTGGTGAATCTTCTTCGATGGAGTGACTGTCATCTGTTGATGGTCCTGTGTAAGAATTCCTTGCTAACTATTCTATAGTGGCTCAGTGCTGATATTAGCATCTAAGATCCCACCAAGATAGGAATGTATTAGTTTGTGGGCTAGCTTCTGCTGGTAATTTTACTGAAAAAGATGTTATGCAGGGACACCACTTTTCTTTGTTGCAACACGAGACTGAAAAACTTCGGAATGATATAGAGAAGATGCGCAATGAATTGAGGTCTGGTGGATGCTGTTATTTTTCTCTGATTTGCTGTCTGCTTCCATTTGAAACTTTGTTTGCTGTATAATGGTCTTCGCTATGCAAATGCAGGTATGAAATCGACAAAGTTACTGCAGGGCAAAGGTTGGACTTGAATCTTGAAAGGGGGTAAGTGACTTCATAACATTTCTTATTGTCTGAGATTGTCAAAACCTCTGTTTTGGTGTCATGATTTTCATTCTCCTCGTCCACTATAATGGTTATCATCTACAGGAGGATACGGGAAGAGCTAGCAAATCAGAATGCTGAAACCAATAACCTTACTAACAAACTTGATCGGGTAAGAATTTGGTGTGAAATATTCATTCAATTGAACCAGGGGTAGACAACATTCTTTTCTAAATGTTACTTTTGCATCACTATCAGGAAATTCATGCTTTGCGTGCACAAGTGGAAGCCGCAAAATATGACGTCATAAAATACTGCATAGGTACACTTGTCTCCATATCTGCTGTTGGTCTTGCTGTACTACGTATCTTGATGTAAACTTTGTTCCATGGTTACTGGTGACAAACCCAATAGGGGAAACTATGGAAAGGTTCATTCTTTTCAGTAACCTTTTCAAGCAATCAAGCTGTTGTTGTATTTTTAAGAAATATGCTAAAGACATGAATGATAATGCAAGTAAATCATCGTCAATGGCGCTTAAGGAAGAGTTTTCAGTTACCTTAAGCCCATATTTGCCACTCATTTCTTCCTCCATTTTATATTCCTAAAAATCTGACTGTATGGGTAATCAACAGTGTGGGACTCATGACTCACAGATGAGGTTCAGTACGTAAATATGATGCAACTCTTACGTTTATCAATTTAGTTTTAGACACACGTACAAGAAACTGTGCTGGTGTAGTCCCTTGAGCTGATACATGTCATATTGTCATGTATCCTCCCATTCACATCTACTACAGTTTGACCTTTACAAGTCTAATCTGGGTGCCGTATACAACGATTTTGTCATCCTATTTATTGTTTATTTGGAGATAAACCAGACAATGTATTGGAGGGAGTTGGTAATGGCTTTGGATATGGATAGGTCTCCAATCAAAATCCTGCTCCATTGCCAATTCAACTCTCTCAAATCTCAAGCTGAAACTCCCACATCAATGAGTGGGTCCTTTATATACTCGAGGCCTTGAGGGTAAAGCACCAACTTCATAATAAGTATATGTATTTTGTGGATCCTGCAGTTTCCATATATAACCAAAAACGACACTGATTAGATTACATGAAAGGTACCTCTGTCGATCTCTGTCGTCCATTTTACCAAGTTGTTGAAGATGGGAAGTCTTTGATGGAGCCGCATAGCTTTACAATATATCCCACAATCTTCTTCTTATCATCCCTGATCATAAGATGCCAATATAAAATGGCAATAAAACGAGTGACAGGCCTCGGGTCGTCCTCAGTACATACATCCCACCTAAAATTTCATACTTTTGATTTGTACAAGCACCCATGCCATGCCGGTAGTACTTGCTAAGTGCTAACTCAAAGGCCCATTACAACACTTCCTGCACTCACTTTTGCCACAAGTATTATGCAGGCGTGTAATGAGCTCCATTATGTATCATAAAAAAGTGTCGTACAAAGCTCTCCACTGCACCTTGTACATTTAGTGGTTAAACGCATTTTACAAAAATCCTAGTTCGATTCTCTCTTTTGTTTTCAGTCAAATAATGTCGCTCTAAAGCGTTTACAAAAGCCGGAGTTCGATTATTCCTTCGTTAACTATCGGCAAATATAAGTGCGACTATTTTTTCCCACTATGACAAATCAATATCTCTTTATTTGACATTTTGTTGAATACAATAGCAAAAGTAAGGAAAAAAGAACAAAAATAGATGAAAATCCAAGACAATTTTCCACAAGAAACAAATGAAAACGAGTGTCTATACACAATGGAAGAGAATTCAAATCCCCTCTTTTTCCTGTTGTCCCTATTACATTATTTCTTTTTCTGGGTTCTTCCCAAATTACCATTCAATTTACCTTTTCCGACGTCTTGGTGGTATGTATACTTGACATTGAACTCATTACTCAGACTCTTCCTCAGAGTGGACATACGACCCTTTTTGTCGGTACGGCTACGAGTCGACTTGCTCTCGGCGCCGTGAGTCCAAACACGTCGTTCATTTCAAGCTCACTAGGTTTCATCCCATCAGGCAACTCCCAACTAAAACAATGAAGCAAGTGGCCCACCGCCAGCTCCAGCGCGTACAGCCCCAGCTGCATCCCCGGGCACGACCTCCGACCCGACCCGAACGGAATGAACTCGAAGTTACTCCCCTTGAAGTCCGGAACTCCTTCCTTGAGAAACCTCGAGGGCTTGAAACTCTCGGCGTCTTCCCATGAGTCCTTGTCACGCCCAATCGCCCACGCGTTGATCATCACGCGTGACTTCTTAGGGATGCTGTAGCCGGCGACCTCCGCATCCTCCGACGTCTCGTGAAGGAGGAGAGGGATCGGCGGGTGCAGCCGGAGTGTCTCTTTGAGTGCGCATTTTAGGTAAGTCAGCTTCTCGAAGTCGCTCTCTTCGATCCTGCGGTCTAGGCCCACAACATCAGCGAGCTCCTGTTGGACCTTCTTTAGGTCTTCTGGACTTCTCATTAGCTCCGACATGGCCCACTCTATCGCCGACGCCACCGTCTCTGTCCCGCCAAACATCACGTCCTGCATGTAATTCACATTTAGTCGGTTTTCATTAGCTAATCTATCAGATGTGCCTAACCTAGCTAGATATCCGGCATGTTAAAGGTAAATCAGGTCATTTCTCACCAAAATTTCCATTTAGGATATGATATAAATACTATATCATCATATCTGAAACTTAATTAAGAAAGTAACGTTTTTTGTCTAAAAGTTAAGAACATAACGTCTTCTGTCTAAAAGTATCATTTTAATGTTAAATTCGAATATCATAAAATGATATCGAGCTAAAATAATAATGTTATCAGAATAAGAGTTAAAATTATTATTGACAAAGTAATTTGAATTTAATACGTAAAACAAACAAAAGCTATATGAGAAGAGATGTGAATAATTTACCATGATGATGGCTTTGATGTTATCTCTGGTAAGTTTGATGGCGTTTTGTAAATTATCCTCCGACTCATTCACTTTTGCCTCTTCACTGTAAAACGCTAACAAGTCATCCACCATGTCAGTTTCACCTTCATCCAAACTCCCCGTCTTTTTCTTCTTCTGCAAGTGGTCGTCTATGATGGTGTCGATGAACTTGTCCAGCGACCCACGAGCCTTAGCCAGCCTGTTGTTAAGCCCTTGCGGGTCTACCCACCCGAGACAGGGAATGAAATCCGCAATATTGAATGCCCCAAACAACTTGGAAAATTCCTGCAGTATGCCAATGAACTCGTCCTGCCCTTCATTCGAGCTGGTCCCAAACGCAGCCCTGTAAATAATATTCTTGGTGAGCGAAAACACCAGCTCCCCGATGTTGACGGCCGAGCCGGTGTTGGCCGCCACGGTCCTCACGGCCGTGTCGACCTCGTCCCTCACGGACTCCCACGACTCGGCTCTTTTGCGGCTGAAGAGTTTCATCACGCACAGCTTACGCATCTGGCGCCAAAAGGGTCCATAGTGAGCGAAGGCCATGTCGGCTCGGTCGTAGGTTAGGTAGCTGATGGCGATGGTCGCCGGTCGGTTCGAGAAAATGTTGTCTTGTACTTGAAGAACCTGCCGAGCGACGTCAGCGGTCGAGACAGCCACCATGTGCAAGAACCCCATGCGGAGGTGGAAGATGCCGCCGTACTGTTTGGCTAGTTTGGCCAGGCCACGGTGGGTTATCTGGTCCATCATCAGCATGTTACCGATGATGGGCAGACCCTTAGGTCCCGGTGGATAAGGTGAGCGCCGTCGGGACCTGAAAAATACGCCAAGTAGAAAAAGAACAGGGATCATGGAAAGGAGCGCAATAGGAGCGGGTTGTTGTAAGGCTTGTTGTATAAGAGAGTCCATGGTTTTAGATTTTGAACACCCCAGAAAGAAATGAATGTGTGTGCGAAACTGGTGCAACTCAATAATGTTGCTAAGTTGGGAAAGATATCAGGGTGTCTTATATACAAGTTTGTGGGGGTACTGTTTGAAAAATCTTTTACGACTCAAAGGATTTCTTTTATGAAAGTTTAATAATTGTATGGTGTGAAAGGCGGGATGTCGTTTCAATATAAGTAGAACTGTGGGACATGCTACAAAAATTTGGATTTGGTCCGGACAAAATTCAAGGTTAATGGAATTATTTCAGTACAATATTAATCATTTTTTCTATTAGGAAGTTTTCGGTACACGACGTAAAAGTAATGAGATTTGACAGTTTTGAGTGATAAATAACGGACCCTACATATGAACAGCTGTGGATTAATAATTACGTATTTACATGGTACACCTAATAACGACTAGTTGAGTTGTGGATTTTAATTTTGATTTTGATTTTTTTTTTTTGAGAAGAGATTTTGATTCACTTCTTATAAAGTAAAATGAAAAATCTATTTGAAAGCATATTAGCAAAATACGAAACCAAACTTACAAAGGTAATCAAATTTATGAGTTTAAGAAATGTAAAAAAATAAATAAATACTCCTCCAAAACGTCTTGAAATAATTTGTCCTAATTTAGATTAATGTAAGGTGAGTAACTATCATGATCACGATTACTCACTTAGATTAACGTCTACCCAAAAGAAAGATGAACAGCAATAGTAACTAGCTAGATAGGTTTACGTAAGGAAACACCATTGATCGAAAAGCCTAGAATTGCTTGTAATTTGATTTACGCCATTGAAACCCAAAACACCAATGTGCATGTTGTCGCAACTCAAGTAATTGCATGGGTGGTTATTGTTACAAAAATTAGCATTATTAATGATGTTACGAGAATTGTTAGCAGAAGCTTTTAGTGTAATTTATTTCTGTAAAATTATTTTAATTTGCAAGATAACAACAACGGATGCTGTTTATAATTCATAAGAAAAAATCCTAGTTTGAGCCGTCAACTCTCTCTCTAAAAACATAGAGTTAGGGTTTCGGTTTCAGTGCTTCTCCTTGTCAACGAGATGTCTTCTGTTGATGCAATGGCTGCTAGACTAGCCTCCTCTCTTGCTATCGCTGAAGGTAAGAGGCAGATTGATTTGCGACCTAAGCAGGGTAAGGGTTTGCGACAGGCAAACGTATTCTTGGTGGGCAAGCTCCTCACCGCTTGGGATTTCAAGGTCCAGTCCTTCATGGGGATGTTTCGCAACGCCTGGAGGGTTAATGGTTCGCTGCAGGTGGAGGAAGCAGAAGGACAGAGAGTGCTACTCACGCTGTTGGATCCGTTTGATCGAGTTCGAATATGGCGGGGTGCCTCATGGGGGTATAACCACGCGCCGGTGGCTCTAGCTTTGTATGATGGTATCATGCCGGTGGAGAAAGTGCCCCTACCCATGGCATCATATTGGATAACTCTTCAGGGAATACCACCAGCGTTTCGATCTGAACGTGTCATGACTATGATCGGCTACACGCTGGGGGATTTTCAGGAGATTGATAAGACTGCTAAGAAGACTGGGAAACTCCGGATTAGGGTTGAGATACCTTTGCATAAACCATTGCCTTTCAAGCGGTGGTACTTGGTGGAAGATGCGGTCGAGTTTCGCTGCCAATTCCTTTATGACAAGCTTTTCAGAAGATGCTCTGTAGGTGGATTAGTCACGCATGTGGGTTTGCCATGCTCCGGACCGGCGTTGGATGAAGACGATGATGAAGCCGAGAGAATTGTTTTGGGATCCCAGAACACGGTGTCGGAGAGGAGTGGTGGGGGCTCGCCGGGAGTTGGGGAGGGGTCAACATCGGGGCATGCTAGTGGTAGTGGGCTCAATACTGGTGTAAGAGCTAGGGTTACCACCCCGTGTCCACCATTGATATTTCGGACTCCAGATCCTGGTCCGAGTGGGGAACCATGTTTGAATGTTTTGTTTCCAAAGCAGAAGCGACATGTTGTGGTACGCGAACTCCAGGGGACAGCGGACACTCCATAACGTATCACTGGCAAGCGTCGAGCCAGAGAAGAAAGCCTGACTATCTCTCCTAAGAAACTGAAATTGAGCTTGGCGGTAGGTAAGAGAAATCTCACTCTTGATTATGAAAATCTTGGATTGGACCCTATACAGGAGGCGACTCATCCTGGGAGTATGAAGCGGAAGAGAGGACGACCTTCTAGTAGTAGAAATAAGGAGTCGTCTGATGGCAAGCAGCAGACCTCAAAACATGGTGAGGGTAAGGCGAAGAATAAGTCCCCAACGAAGAAACAATCTGTGGGGAAACACTCCAACCCTAAAGGAACGGAGTTGGCTCTTTTTTAATTTCTGTTACTTGGGGTCAAGCCTATGTGAGAGTATATGGACTTCTATGAGTCTTCTATGACGTTTCTAGTTTCTTGCTTGTACCACAATTACGTGCTTGGCAAGGAAGGGCTAGTTGAATGATTTCCTTTCCGAAGAGGGCGAGGTTTATACATTCTTAGTTAGGCTTGCTTAAAAGCGAGCGTCCCAGAGATTTTAATGATCTACTCTAGCTTAGATAGTTTAGTTCGGATTTTGCCGAGTTTTGCTTTTGTAAGTTATGGTAGACTCTAGCCTATTGGCTGTTGATCTAATGAATTCAACTTCTATTTCAAAAAAAAAACAACGGATGCTGTTTTTGTGGACTTTTGTCACATATAAGTTCATCATAATACATATATATATATTTTTGGGTGGGACTCTAATGAGAACTATTAAAATAAGGACTTGATGAGGACTTTCTAATCAACGGTTGTGAGATTCACTTTACGATGATATTTCGACAAATCAACTGTTAGATGTATAGATATTTATGAATAAATCATTTCTACAATTTTTCAATATTGTAAAGACATACATAATTGTGATTTTATTATTTATGAACATGAAATGTTCAGGTTTAACAGATTTGGTTCTTCCATTGATTTGATCTAATTCAATACCTTAACGATTAGCAATCTATAATAAAATTTTCAAAAGTGATCTACTCATGCATACCTGAATATTTAATGGTTAATTTGTCGAAATGTAATTGAAAAATGGATTTCACAACTGTTGATTAGAAAGTCTTCATGAAGTTTTTATTCTAAAAATCCTCAGTGGATCATAATGTGGTGAAAACAGTATAATACTAGTACTAGTAACTTCAATTAAAAAAAAAAAAGAGAACCTCCAAATTAATAAACAAGGGAAAAGCACTTGATGATTGCATAGCCATCCTTGATTCCTTTCCATACCTTATTGCTCATCATTATACCCCCCCGAGGTTTACCCACCTGAAATCTTACTCGAATTATTTTATAGGATTAATTTCAGTTTACTCCTCTGAGGTTTGTGGGTGTCATCATTTCACCCCCTTTACTTTCAATTTTAAATTTTTACCCCCTCAACTTTCCAATTTTAATCAGCCGTGTCTAATTTCTACTATTCCGTCTAAATTAGACGTAAAGTTTGACCCTTGAGGGCTAAAATGGTCATTTCAACATAAAAAAAATGTCTGTTTTTTAGTTTTTTTTTTCTTCTGTTTCTTCATTTTTTTTTCTTCGTTTTTATTTTAATTTTTATTTTGTCTTCAACCTATACACCACAGGTTATAATAGGTTTATAAAAACAAAAAAAATACTCTAGGTGGTTGAAAGCTGCTCACTGGTCTACGATATTTGTGACATATATCTGATAAAGTGAAGAAATATCTGTAAAAAAATAATTTTACACTTTATCTGTAAATAAATATCTGTAAAAACACAAATATTTCTTCACTTTATTGGGGATATATCCTAAAATTCTTTAATTTATTAGAGATATATCACAAATATCGTAGACCAAAAAAGGTTTTACACAGATATTTCTTCACTTTATTGGAGATATACAGAGATTTATTTACAGATAAAGTGTAAAATTATTTTTTACAAATATTTCTTTACTTTATTGGGGATATATCCTAAAATTCTTCACTTTATCGGAGATATATCACAAATATCGTAGACCAGCGAGCGGCTTTCAACCACCTAAAATATATTTTTATTTTTATAAACCTATTATAACTTGTGGTGTATAGGTTGAAGACAAAATAAAAAAATAAAAAAAATAAAACGAAGAAACAAAAAAAAATTAAAAAATAAAAAAACAGAAAGAAAAAAATTATTTTTTTTTATTTTTTTTATGTTATGTTGAAATGACCATTTTAGCCCTCAAGGGTCAAACTTAACGTTCAATTTGGACAGAATAGTAGAAATTGGACACGGATGATTGAAATTGGAAAGTTTAGGAGGTAAAAATTCAAAATTGAAAGTAGATGGGGTGAAATGATGGCACTCCCAAACCACAGGGGGGGTAAACTGAAATTAATCCTATAAAATAATTCGAGTAAGATTTCAGGTGCAAATATAGGTACCCTGACTCCTTTTAAAATAGATAATTTATTGAATCTTCTTTATATATAGTTGTGATCCTTAAATGATAAACAATTAACTAAAGGATTGCTTGGAGAGCAAATCTTGGGTATGTTTCTTTGTTTTAAGGTTTTTTATTGTCTTTTATGTAACAGCACAATCAGCTACCTAATTAATTATAGTTCTTCTCTCAAATTGAATCATGCAATGTGTGTTTAAGGGTTGAAATAGAAGTTCGTAAGCCAAAGTGAAGTGAAAGATTTGATGTCTGACCTTGTAAGGTACACGCTATAGCTGTCTGAGGTTATATATTCCAGCCATTGACGGTTCCATCTCACCATTTCAACTCATTTCTTTTTTTTTTTCTTTCTAAAAAATAATCTACTTTTGTGAGTTTGTCACTTCCCACAAGACAAAGAAAAACCCTAATTGTAATATGTTTAATGTGATACGTTGTGACAGAATTAAAAGAACATTCATACTTGAAATCCAAGATAAAATAATAACAAGAGATTAGGGTTTTGCGTGTTTTAGCATCACCATGACATCATTATTATGTTAACAATTCCTGGATTATGTGATTTGATTTGATATTTACCCACTTAATTGTTACTGTATAACGTATAAGACTAATAGTATTAATCCATTATTAATGTGAATCACACTGGGATTATAATAGTGAATATAACATATTTAATTTCTGGAATATTAATCTATTTATCCATAATCAATATGTATCACACTCGGATTATAACAGTAAAGACAACAAACAAACGATGTATGATACTGTGATTGTAAAGTTTCTTAAATTTTTGACCAAAACAAATAAAAGTTTTTAAAATTTTACTCTTTACAGTTGGCTCTTGAACTCCTAAAAGTGCACCAATTTAAACTATAGTTAGTAATTTTTCGTAGAGAAAATATTTCAAACAGTACCCGAACTAAGGCTGACACCTAACTGCAGTACCCGACTATGCAAAACTATCACTTTGGTACCCCAAGTTTGAAGCTCGACCCAAGAATGGTACACGCCGTCAATCACGACGTTAAGTCTTTGCAACGTGGCAAACCATGAGGGCCCTCAAAATATGTCACGTGGTTAGCTAGTTAACTCCGTGATGGACGGCGTGTACCATTCTTGGGTCAGACTTTAAATTTGGGGTACCAAAGTGATAGTTTTGCATAGTCGGGTACTGAAGTTAAGAATGAGTTTTAGTTTGGGTACTGTTTGTAACATTTTCTCTTTTTCGTATGATACGCGAATAAAACACGTACTTACGTATTTTTTTAAAGAGTTAATTACTGTTTACTCCCTATACTTATAGGGTTTCGTCGTTTCAGTCCCTGACCTTCGAATTTCACCTAAAAAGTCCTTGAACTCCTAATTTCCTCCCAATTAGTCCCTGTTGTCAAATTTCAGTCAAAGTCCCCATTATTTTGCTGACGTGTCATTAATTTCAAGCTAAAATGTCTATTATACCTTTATTTACTCTTTTTTAATTTTTTTCTTTCTTTTCTCTCCTTTTTTTTTCTTCTTTTTACCTGTTCTTCTTCTAGCTCTCTCTTCTCTTCTTTTTATCTCCGCCATCACCCCAATCTGCCATGGCTAAGCCAGCCACCCAAGTCATCTCCATCTAACGAGCACACTTCGTGCTTGTCGCCGCCAATAGAGAATCCAGTATGTGTGTCCGATCGGGGTCGATCAATTTGACCCGATCTTAATCCACCCAGATCCAAGATTCCTCTCCTCCACCACCATAGACCCAGAGCCCC
Organism: Rosa lucieae; assembly: GCA_024704745.1. Classification (NCBI taxonomy): domain Eukaryota; kingdom Viridiplantae; phylum Streptophyta; class Magnoliopsida; order Rosales; family Rosaceae; genus Rosa; species Rosa lucieae. The sequence goes on from CM045493.1 coordinate 10,495,094, forward strand.
CGTCATTGCTCTGATAAAAAACAAATGGCGGCTTCCTCATTCGGCCTGCCATAGCCCCAGTTCCGGTCAGAGGTCAAGTCGGTCAAGCTCCGTCGCAACCGAATCGTAGTTGTTCCCGATTCCATGAAACTTCCCTCCTCCTTCAAATTCCTTATCGAGATTTGAGAAATCCCAGTCGTATTGGTAATTCGACTCCAGCCGATAACGTCGCCTTCCATAGATTTTGAAGGTTGTTCTGCTCTTCTACGTATTCCGGTTCCGGCTGAGGCTGCGAGGCCTTGATGCTCTTGGCACGTGTGGCTATGGCTTTGGGTTTGGTGGCGGCCTCCTTCTTCGCCGCCTGCCGGGCCTTTCTCTTGGCTCATTTCCTTATTGTAAGGTTTGAATTTCGGACAGAGAGAGGCTATGGAGAATTTGGGGTTTGGTGAAGGTGTTTGTTTTGGTTTTGGCCAGTAACCCCCGTGGTATGATGCCATGCGGTGGCGCGGCGAGCTCGTGATCTGGGTTTTCAGTTGACGCCAAAGCTCTTGGTTCGATTCAGAGCTTTGGGATATTGTATTTCAATTTATAGATTTGAGATGATTGTTGCTTCATTTACTGGTTTGGTTGCGATTAAATTATAAACGTGATTTTAGCTTGTTTGTACTTCTCTTGCAGATGGTGGAGGTGGTGGGTGGTGTTGGCGTTGGCGTTGGTGAAGGAGGAGATGAGGAGATAATGGAGAGGAGGAAGAGGAGGTGGTGGTGTTGGCGTTGGTGAAAGAGAGGAGGAAGAGGTGGTGTTTGGTGTTTGGGAGATGAATGAGGTGGTGGTGTTGCCATTGCCGTTAGTGAAGGAGGAGAGAAGGAAGAGGTGGTGTTTGGGAGGTGAGAGAGGAGGAAGAGGTGGTGGTGGTGGTGTTGGCGTTGTCGTTGGTGAAGGAGGAGAGGAGGAAGAGGTGGTGGTGGTGTTTGGGAGCTAAGAGAGTGCGAGAGAATGGAAGGGGAAGTAAACAAAAAAATAAAAATAAAACAGAAATTTTTTTAACTGAGGGTAAAATAGACATTTAGGCATAAAATGGTTGTCACGTCAGCAACTTAAAGAGAAATTGACGGAAAATTGATGGCATGGACGAATTGGGAGGAAATTGAGAGTTCATGGACTTTTTAGGTGAAATTCAAAGGTCGGGGACTGAAACGATGAAACCCTATAAGTATAGGGAGTAAGCAGTATTTAATCATTTTTTAAAATACTACCGTATTTCATATTTTTGAAAGGGACTCGTGCAATTTCCCGTACTTTTGAAGCCAAAAGTATTATGCGTATACTATATACGATTTTACAATTTTTTTGATATTTTACACATGTTATTGAATATAAATTAATATTTTTAATTAAAAAATTTAATTATTTAATTAATTAAAAATATTTTGTCAAACTTTTCTACTAACTATTAAAAAAAAAAAATCTGAATAATACACGTACATATTTGTCGAATAATATATACGTCCTATTTTTTAATAACTATGGTTCAAACTATGCATGATTAGTTGATGGATTCAGAACCACAAATACTGGAAACAGATCGAGATCGATCGAAACAGATCGATGTTGGAAGAGTGGATCACCACGTTGGGCATCGGTGCATTACTAATTTAGAAGTTGCTAGGTCATACGACGCAAGCGTGTTATGGGTCCCTTTCGGCTGATCGAGATGTAGTGTACGTGTACGTGATATTACTGTGTTCTGTTAGGGACCGTTCTGTTAACGTCCAACTACCGAAATAAAGTCGATGATCTATCACATTAATGGATCAGCGGCCAAAATGCACGTGTTCTGCTAATGTCCAACTTCCGAAATAAAGTCGATGATCTACCATGCTCACCGGTCGACAACTGGACTACCCGAAGAGGCACGTGAGACGGTAAACTACGCAAGTGTGGGATAGCTAGAGGGTATTAGGGTTTGTCTGGAACATACTTTCAAAAATCAATGAAACTAGCAAAAAGAAAGAGAAATGGAAAAGGAATAAAAAGAAGATAGAAATAGAGGAAAAGGAGAGAGACACTTCAGGGTCTGTTCGGTAATGTTTTTAAAAAAATAATTTTTATAAACAAAAATAAGAAAATGGGGTGATATTTTTAAAATTTGAAAATATGTTCGGTAGTTGAGTGAGAAAACATATTCTCCATATTTTTTAATTTGGGGGTGAAGAAAAAAGTGATAATATCAAATTATTGTTTTCAGTTTATATAAGTAAAAGTAGAAAATATTTTTTATTTTTTATTTTTCACATTTTGTGAAATAGGTCGCCAAACTCATGCTCATCCTATTTTCATTTTCAAAAATGAAAATACAGGCATAAAAATGTTACCGAACGCCCCTTTAATTTTTTAATTATCAATTACATTGTGAGTCATAATTTTGAACATAACAATAACAGTCTTTTACATATTACATAATCGCTAACATCAAATTTTTAGTCTTTAGAAAAAATGATTTAAACTCGAGATCTCATCCGATATTGCACATATATGTCATTAAACCAAGAATACGTTGGTTATGTTATCTAGAAATATTAATTCGAAGAAACAAATTCTAAGTACTAACTTTTTTGTTTACTGCTGATCACCTCTTTGTTGTCGCATGTTATTGCTATTTTAAAACAAAACAAAAAAGTAAATGAAACTAAATTGGCATATGTTGTGGCTCATCAACCACACGCTGTGCAGACTCGTTGTTGACGGAGCGGGGACCCTGTGGATCCAAGTTTAGACCACCGCCTCCTTACAAGCATGCATGAGCACTAGAAGGTGCTTGGCGGCCTTGTCTAAATCTATAACGCACTCAGAATCCAGCCAGAGGAGGTTTTCTGCTCCACTATCCTTGGCAACCTCCGTCAACAAGTCTTTAAACTCTTAACTCTGCTTGGAGGCATCGACGGTGGCAACACTAATTCTCTTATTCTCCACCTCCGCCATTAGCACTTTTGGTCTACATCTGCTTAATCTCCTCACCCTTGGTCGTGGCCTCATGTTCCATCCGCTCAATACACTTGGCTTTGGCCGCTAGCTGCTCCTTCAAGTCGGACACTTCCCAGTTTAGCTGTGACATCCTTGTATTTCGTTCAACATCCCTGGAAACCGCTGCATCTAGCTTCCCTTCTGCATCCAATAAGTCCACCTCCGCCTTCGCCAGCATATGATCGGTGTCAGTAAACACTTTCTTTTGCTCTGCTAGGTCCCGACGAAGGACATTGACCTCCCCTTGAAGACGAACCTCAACAGCAGATGGCCTTGTTGCATCTAGGAACATGTTGTTCAGCCTCGCCGCTAGCCATCCAAAGGCAGAACAAAATGAAGATTGTTGTAGAGGGGTGGGCCGCACGGCTCCATCCAAGCTTCCAAACTTGAGGCACTCGCAGATATGGAACAGAAACTCTTGTTCCTCCGCCGGCAGAAAGGGAGCAAACTGCTCAAAAGAATCCAACGCCAGCGGTGTGTCCTTCCCACTGGCGGCAACAGTAACAACATGAACTTCTTTCCACGTTTTCTTCTGCAGGCAGTGGGCTAGCGGAATCTCATCCACAGGTTCTGATCCATCCCTTTGAATCATTCTTCCTCCGCCGTTTCTCCAACATACCCCCCCTTGGGGCCACTAGCGACACTTGTTTTGGCCCCTAGCGGAACATCCGCAACCACTTGCTAAACAATGGAACTCCTACCAGCCCCGGGTTTCCCTATCCCTACCCCCTTCTCCTTTTAGGGTTAACCTCCTTGGGGCATGCCAACTGTTCTTTCCACCACCTTCTCTTGGCTGTCGCCAAAGCAATTTCTGCCAACTGCCCCCTTTTCTGAAACGGGAGCAACGGGGCACACCACGGTCTCCCTAGTCGGCGCCAATGTTCTAAAAAAAGGCCTAGCCGCCTAGGCGGTAAGGAACCGATCGGATTTTGGCCTAAGCGTTGCCCTTAAGCGCTGGGCTACTAGGCGTCCACCTAGGCAGGATAGGCGGTGCCACTTGGGAGGCGCTAGGCAGGTGCTTGGCGGTGCTAGGCGGGGACTAGGGTGTATATTTTGACTATTTTTATATTTAAAATTAATTTTTAGACTTTAAATATTTTTATTTATATTATTATAAGTCATAAAATAATTTAAGATTAAAAAAAAAAAAAACCGCCTAGTCCCCACATAGGCCCCTAGGCTCTAGTCCTCGGCTCACTGCCTGACTAGTGCCTAGCGTTTTTTAGAACCTTGGCCGGCGCTAGTTGCGAGTGGTGCAGCATTTCAAGGATACTCTCCTCTTCTGAGGGAGTGACCTCCTTGGTCTGTGGGTCCACCGCCTTTTTTTGTGCCTTCACACCCTCGCTTATCATGTAGCGAAGATAGTCTTGCAGCTTCGTCTTATCCATCGCCTTCTTGAAAGCGACTCGACTCTTTCAGTTATTGGGCACATGATCCAAAAAAAAAAAAACATACAAGGCGTCAATTATCAACAAAAGCACAACAATACTTTACAAAATCCAGCCCACCGCCAGAGTACAAAGCATACCAGGATAGCAGCTCAATTTCAACTCAACGAAAAGATCCAAACCCCTCAACAGACGGTTATTAAGTAGATTCCGATCCGCTAGCAACCAAGCACTAGTGCAATGCGGCAATGCTCCTTGTTCGTCAACTCGTACTACAACCTCCATAGAAATAAAAAAAAAAAAAAGGAAAAAAGAAGAAGAGAGGCACACGTCAACAAAAATAGACACAAGCTATTAAAAGTACAGAAGCACAAGACACTACATTAACCTTGCAGGGGTTGAAACTTAGATTTTATCTTAAAGTTGGCGGCTTTTTATTCACCGTCGCATCGTACTCCCAACCCTCAGTAGTGATACAGATTGTCTTCCGTCAAAACGACATTGAATCCGATGGATTCTCCAACAACTTCGGTGATTGATTGCTAAGGGTTTGATTCACCTACCTGTTGCATCCGCCCCTCTTGACGTAGACAAGCTCATAGAAGTAGAGCACTTCCATTACCGTTGAGCCCTCACATCCGGATAATCACTAGAGCCAATTCAACACCATCAAGACCTTCCACATGTTCGGACACACTTGCCCAAACGCAATCCCAAACTCACAAAGCAGGATCTGAAGGCTCAGCAGTAGCGAAAACCTAACCCCTTCGCAGAAAACAACCTCGTGAACGGCAGCATAACCCACCAGTAGAAACGAAGCTTTCTCGTCCTTTTCTAGCAGCCGTAACTTCGCCGTGCCCGGAAGCTTGAACACCCGCTTCATCTTGACAATAGTGGTCAATGTCATCGAACCTTGCATTGCGTCGATGTCGGTACCATCAGGCAACACCCACAAGGCCCCACCGCTAAACTCTCCGTCAGACCCCTCTTCCTCATCATAGGAACCACTAGTGACACTATTACTTTCGGCCATGTCATCCCTTTGAAGTTTGGCGGCAGCCTCATCTCCCGCAGCTAAAGTTTATGTGTGTCCCGTCTGACGTGAAGCGTTTCCGCTCATATCTGCAGGAATCATGTATAATGGCTCAATGTCTAGCGGTTCGTGCAGTGAGATTCCTTCAGGGGCAAACAGACCCAAAGAGTCAATAAAAATCCTATCGAGAGCGTCAAGCAACACGTTAGACCCAGAATCCTTACTGCTCGAGATCTCTATAACGTTTGGCATCCCAAACACCCTAAAACCCAAAATGTTAGTTTCAAATAGATATACATTATCCCAGTGTTAGAGTCTATTCAAGAACATGATACCCACAAGCCCATAAACCCAGATTCATGCAATACCAAACCATCCAACAAGGCCACCCACCCATCACCCAAACACACATTTGTTTTCTAACCCATCATAAACCCTTTCGTGTAAACTTTAGCAAACATATAGCATCAGAAACACAATTCAAATAACACAACTCAAGTCCAAAACCAAACAAAAAGTCAAAAATCAAAGTACAAAGGGGAGCAAAATCACCAACCTCGATTACATGAAGCACCGAGACTCGTTATATGTCGCAGAACCTCGGACTGGTCTCTCTTAATCTTCTCCTTGTTTAAAATCGGACCTTTGCTTCCAACTCGGTTTCTTTGGTACGACTTCTCTGTTGCAGTTTCTCAAAGGTTGAAGATGATGGTGAAAATTTGAAGTGTGAGTCAAAGTGAAGAACTCTCTAGTTCTTACCTCTTTTATGTTAACACCCGCTGAACCTCAGCGGTCCATCGTAGAGGTGACACCCCATGATGATGACACATGCCCCAATACCCCATTAACTATCTGGGTTAACTGAGGCATCGCCTCGGTTACGCAATCAATAATTACTGGCATTTATGACAAAAAGACGGGCGTGTTGAGGAGACGTCTACCTACACGCCAAACTAATCAACAGTGGACATGCGACATTGTGTTGTCAGAGGTGATCCTCATCCATTCCAACCGTCAATTTAAAATTTAAAGGCGAGTAAGTCACCGTTAAGGGCAACACCACTAGCAGAACTTCTCACTTTCAAAACTTTCAAGGCGAGTAAGTCTCCGCTAAGCGCAACACCGCTAGTGAAACTTCTCACTTTCAAACCTTTCAAAGTGAGTAAGTCTCCGCTAAGTGTAACACCACTAGCGGAACTTCTCACTTTCAAAGCCAGTAAGTCTCTGTTAAGCCAAACACCGCTAGCGGAACTTCTCACTTTCAAAACTTTCAAGGCGAGTAAGCCTCCGTTATGTGCAACTCCGCTAGCGAAACTTCTCATTTCTTTAATCAACCACAAGCGGCAAGTTAATGCCTCATAATGACAATAACCGCTATGAGGCATTGCAATCAAGCATTTCTCCTTCGGAAAAGAGTAAAGGAACAGGTCAACAACTTCTACAATGATCGTTGATCAGGTGGTTGACCCCTGACGCTTGGGTATCAAAGATTAGGGTCACTACCTAACTCCCACTGCTTCGAGCAGCTCCCTTCATCGAACAATTATCCGGCTAAATGAGGACCTACTTAGCCGGGGAGTGGGGAGCTCCTTGGGGGGCCTAGCAGGGGCCCACCCGAAAAGGAATGAAGCGTTTTCTTAGAACAAGTCCATAGTTGACAATGACTGACGCTAATTATGCTTGACAAGACTAGCAGAAGCAACCCTTCAAACAGCTAGGCAACTCCCCAACCAAGAAAGCCCTCCTTGACTGAGCACTTGGGGGACTTGTATTTAAATAAGCATTTGCCTAAGCATAATTAGCTACAATGGACCATGCCCATACTGCCACCAGTGGCACTAGTACCGTCAAGGGTGGTTACCTTTGAGAACACCATCAGACGGGCTATCGCCTGAGCTGAGACCCAAGCCAAAATCACCACTGACGAGGCCACGTGCCCTGCCAATGTCATCTTGCTGAAGCACCAGAACCTGTAACCTGATGCACATCAGTCCCATATCAAAGATAAGGAAGAGATCAGTCTCTCATTCACCTATAAAAGGTTCATTCCTCTCTCCTCATTGATTACACATTTATTGCTTACCTGACGTTACTCTGTCAACATAAATATATTAACTGACTTAGGCATTCGAGTAGAGAAGACTGCCAACCGCAGTCTCCCCTCTGACGCCTTTTGTATTTCACTTGACAAGTGACGCTAGCGCTACAAGCCTTTCAGTAGCGGTCTGAGCTAGGACCAGCGTTAATGGGATTTGGCTACCGCCATACATCCAGCATTAACACAGTCCATGGTAGTTGAGCACCGATGAATGAATTTTGTCCTAATCATAATCTCAATCGATCACAATAAAATTATTTTGGTTAGAAGTTGCTTCATGGTAATGTCTAAAATTTAGCGGTAGCCAAATCTCGTTAACGCTGTTCCTAACTCGGATCGTTACTGAAAGGATTGTAGCGCTATCATCACCTGTCAAGTAAAATACACAGGGCGTTAGAGAAGAGACCGCGGTTGGCGGTCTTCTCTACTCCAATGCTTAAGTCAGTCAATGTATTTATGTTGACAAAGTAATGCTAGGTTAGTAATTAATGTGTAGTAAATGAGGAGAGGGGAGTAGACTTTTTATAGGTGAGGGAGAGACTGATCTGTTCCTTGCTTTCGATGTGGGACTGATGTTCATTAGCTTACAATTTTTGATACTTCAGTGAGGTGATCTTGGCATGGCGTATGGCGGCGCTTAAATGGTGATCTCGGGCTGAGCCAGAGCTCCGGTGATAACCTGTCTGGCGGTGTTTCCGTATGTAACACCCTTGATGGTGCTGGTGCCGCTGGCGACAATATGAGCATGGCTCTTTATAGCTAATTATGCTTAGACAAATGCTTATGTAAGTACACTTCAGAGCATTACATATGTAATGTACGATGTACCAAGAGTCCAAGACAAACCCAACACGCTTCCATTTTTTCCTGTTTCAATTATTAAATGAGGATTGGGCGTGATTACTTAGGAGTTTATGTCTCCTACTCGGGAAGAAATCACCTATCCCTAAACTCCCTATCCCAACCCTGTCCCACGAATAAGAATTCGACACTTAATACCTAACTTAACACCCCACTAACACTCCACAAAATCTGTTAAATCTTACTAAAAAATAAATAATAAAGTCTTAGAAAAATTCTAAGATCCAAGAACACATCTTCCAACATTCCCAGTCAAGGTTCAAAAAATCGCCAGGCGCTAGTCGGGCGGTGGCCAAAGCACTAGCGCCTAGGCGGTTTTTATTTTCTTAATTTTTATATCATATAATTATATATATAATATATATAAAGACTTAAAAAGAGTTTAAAAAACTACTTAGAAGAGTTTATATTTACTAGAATTTCTATTTCTTTTTCTTTTTTTAAAAGACAAAGTTCAATTCGTCTATCTTCTCTTTCATTCTATCTACCTTCCCAAAATCCCAGATCGATAACTCCTCCTCCTCATCGTCCTAAGCATTGATCATTGAGATCTTTTGATCAATTAAACATGAGGTCATTAAGTGTTTCATAATTCAAAGTTTCAATGAGATCTCAAATGTAAAGATGAATTCCATTTGCTTCGAAAATCATTAAGATCTCAGATCTAAATCATCTGATGAATTTCGACGTCTAAAACCGCCTAGCCGCCTAAACCGCCCAGGCCACCCAGGCGTCCGCCTAAATCCTGTCCACCCAATGCCTCCGATTACCCATTACTCAAGTCGGCTTGGGCGGCCTTTTTTTTTAACATTGTTCCCAGTATTCGGGCACCAATTTCCATTCCAACTCAGTCCCACCTTTCTTTAATCCTTCCCTAACTTGCCCCAAATACTCCCCCAGCTTCACATTCCCATCCTTCAAATCAAACCTAGTTTCCTTCTTCATCGAGTCAGCGAAATTCGACCAAAACTACTCCGAACCTCGGTGTATAGATCGAGTCAGACTCACCCAGGAAAACCCATCAAACCCATTTGGGTTTGTAGAGGCTTTAGCAGGAAAGTTTGAAATTTCAGGTCTTTGCTTTGTCAAGAGTTTGAAGAGAACGGTTTTGGGGCTTGATTGGGTGAGTGGAGTTGAAGAACAGAGAAGTGAGTTTGGGCTTTTAAGGACTAGGGAGTATTAGATCCATTTTGTGGTGTGCACAGGGGAACCAATGCATCCTATCAGGTTGAAACATGGCTCACTCTTCAATTGAATTAGGAAAAATTCATAGTCGGAAAAGAAAAGGCAAAGGAGATGGTTGAAAGAGCGGCGGAGTGGAGTATGTGAGAGGAGCAGACAGTGGTGGGCGGTGAAGGCTTCAGGCATCGAAACTGAATCCAAACGATCCAATTATAATTTGATCACCTCGATCCTTTCTTCACTATCAAACTCGTGCCAGATTTTCAACATCTATAATTATTTCTATCTAAAGGTGACTTCCGAAGAAGGGGGGATGGTTTGATTTGTTGTTTCTTTGATTTTGATCGGGAAAAAGAGGACACGAAGGGGCAACATAGATAATCTCTGTATTGTTTTAGGGAATCAGAAATTTAGAGAAATTTGCTGTGAATTCTCATTGATAATAGGGGCCTCTTTATATAGAGGATTACAATGCATAGAGTTAGAATCATACAAGGAAAGAGAATCTCTAGGTTCTTCTAATTGAACCCTATTACCACTAGGTCAAGTAACCTAGAGTTTGGATTAAACACAAATAGAGTTATCCTTAAACACTCCTCCTTGTGTTGTCCAAACGCGGTGCTTCTCTCGTTGCCTCGTTAAAAACCTTGCCGAGTAACAAAAACCCAGTGGGACAAAAATAACCTCGGTCGAATGGGAAAAAGACCCTTCACGATTCGAGACGAACATGTAGACATCTCCCCCTGATGTCTGTGCCTCCCCCTGATGACTACAATCATGGGAGTTCAGATAATTTCTGCAAGCCAATTCTTGCCACATGTTTCTCGAACGTGGATTTGGGCAATGACTTAGTAAACAAGTCTGCCGCATTGTCCTCAGATCTAACCTGGTTTACTTTGATCTTGAGGTACTTCTGTTGTTGCTGATTGTAGAAGAATTTAGGCGATATATTCTTGGTGTTGTCGCCTTTGATGTAGCCTTGCTTCGTTTGTTCAATGCAAGCAGCATTATCCTCATAAATGCTCGTTGGCTCATCTGTGGTAGACTTCAAACCACAATTGCTTCGAACATGCGTAACTATGGATCGAAGCCATATACATTCACGAACTGCTTCGTGAAGAGCAATAATCTCTGCATGATTCGAAGAGGTAGCGACTAAGGTCTGCTTTGTAGACCTCCAAGATATCGCGGTCTTTCCCATGGTGAAAACATAACCAGTTTGGGAGCGACCTTTGTGTGGATCAGAGAGATACCCAGCATCCGCAAAACCTTCCAAAACACTTATATAGTTTTGGGTTGGGGAGAGGGAACGCAGTCTACCATGTGTAGCGTCCCTGGCACTTGATGGGTCCGAATCCATCATCTCTCTTTAGGGATAGAACAAGCCCATATCAATCGTACCACTTAGGTATCGAAAGATATCTTTAACACCAGTCCAATGGCATCGTGTTGGCTCAGAGCTATATATAGATAGCAAGTTCACTACGAATGAGATATCCGGTCTTGTGCATTGTGCTAAGTACAACAATGCACCTATTGCACTTAGATATGGCACTTCAGCCTCTAGCACTTCTTTGTCGTCATCTTTCGAACGGAATGGATCCTTCTTTGGATCAAGACTACGGACGACCATTTGGGTGCTTGAAGGCTTAATCTTATCAGTGTTGAAACGCCTAAGCATCTTTTGGGTATAGGCTGATTGATGAATCAGGATACCATCTCAACGGTGCTCGAGTTCTAAACCGAGGCAAAACTGTGTTTTCCCAAGGTCTTTCATCTCAAACTCGGATTTCAAGTATTCAGCGGTTTCCCTTAACTCTTTAAGGGTGCCAATTATGTTCATGTCATAAACATAAACCGCTGCTATTGCAAATCCAAAACTTGTCCTTTTTATGAACACACATGGGCATAATTTATTGTTGACATATCCCTTCCCAATCAAGTAGTCACTTAGACGGTTATACCACATCCGTCTGGATTGTTTCAATCCATATAGTGAGCGTTTCAATCTAATCGCAAACGCGCTCCGTCTTGATTTGGGTAACTGAATTCCATCTGGAATCTTCATGTATATTTCCGTATCTAGATCCCCATATAGATACGCAGTAACCACATCCATAAGCTGCATGTTCAGTTTTTCAGAAACTACCAAACTGACCAGGTAGTGGAACGTAATGACGTCCATTACGGGAGAATAGGTCTCCTCGTAGTCGATTCCAGGGCGTTGTGAGAAGCCTTGTGCCACAAGTCGAGCTTTATATCTTACAATCTCATTTTTCTCATTACGCTTTCTAACGAATACCCATTTGTGACCAACTGGTTTGGTGTTGGGCGGTATTGGTACAATTTTGCCAAATACCTTTCTTTTCGCTAGAGAATCAAGTTCTGCCTGGATCGCATCTTTCCATTTTGGCCAATCAGCTCTACGTTGGCATTCATCAACGGAGTGTGGTTCGATGTCATCGGTCTCAATAATCTCACGTGCCACTGAATACGCGAATACATCATCAATGATGATGGAGTTTCTTTCCCATGTCCCATGTACACTAGTGTAATTTACAGAGATCTCTACGTTCTCATGGATAGGTTCTGACATTGAGGCGTCCCCCAATGATGTCTCTTGGACATAACCGTAATTCGAAACATTCTCATGGGACGGATTTTGAGTATCGATGATCAAAGGATTTATCTGTGCCTTATTCGCTTTCTTTCTAGGGCGAGTATCCTTCGAACCAATTGGTCTACCACGCTTCCTTGCGGGACCTGCGGCCATAGATGCCACATCATTGCCATGTTGGGCAATGGCGCCATCCCCTGATGTCACAGGAGTGGCGTGATGTCCAGTATTTGGGACATCGATCCTTGCAGGCACGTTTGCAGCAGGTATGTGTGATCTTGTCACTTTGGCAACATCAGAAAAAGCATCAGGCAGAGTGTCTGCTACGTTCTGGAGCTCGATTATTCTTCGCACTTCAAGTTCGAACTGTGCGGTACGGGGATCGAGATGAGACATAGTGGGGACAGACTACGACAATTCTTGTCATTCCTGTCCTCCTAACGATGGGAAGACTGTCTCATCAAAGTGACAATCTGCAAATCTAGCGGTAAAGAGATCACCTGTCAAGGGTTCAAGATAGCGGACAATAGTTGGAGATTCAAAGCCAACATAGATGCCCATTCGTCGTTGTGGACCCATCTCAGTACGCTGTGGCGACGTAATAGGCACATAGATGGCACACCCAAAAATGTGTAAATGCGAGATATCAGGCTCGTATCCAGTCACTAGCTGTAACGTAGAGTAAGATTGGGTTGCAGTGGGTCGTAGACGAATGAGTGTTGCTGCATGCAATATTGCATATCCCCAAGCAGAAATTGGGAGATTGGTGCGCATAATTAATGTCTGCTCTATCATTTGTAGTCGTTTGATAGCGGCTTCTGCGAGACCATTTTGGGTATGAACATGGGGAACTGGATGCTCTACATCAATCCCCAGTGACATGCAATAGTCATCGAACGTTTTCGATGTAAACTCCCCAGCATTATCAAGTCGAATCGACTTAATAGGATGGTCAGGGTAGTGAGCCCGTAGACGGATGATCTGGGCGAGGAGTTTAGCATAAGCAGCATTTCGAGTGGACAATAGCGCGACATGTGACCAGCGTGTCGACGCATCAACCAATACCATAAAGTATTTAAAAGGTCCGCATGATGGTTGAATTGGTCCACAGATATCCCCTTGGATTCTCTGTAAGAACGGAATGAGTATTTTTGGATCCTTTGCGTAGGACGGTCTCGGTCCTAATTTTCCGAAGGAACAGGCTTTCCAAAATGAGCGAGGGGCCTTAGAAGCAACCAATGAGGATTTTGGTTGGGCCTGAGCATCTGTAGCGCTATTAGAAGCAAAGTGTGTGACTACGTCTCCCATTATGGCGTTAGAGCCATGGAAATTGGTTTGTGTGGCGTCATGGCCATCAGGAGGAACAACCATGGCGTCATGCGCATGGTTGGCGCCACTTATGGAGTCATCACTAGGGACAGGGGCAGCCTTTCGGCGGCCCAAGACAGCAGCAGCGCCAGAAGCTGCAATTTTGGCGGTCTTGCTAAGTCCTGGAATCAATTTTTGATTCTTGCTTTTTCTCACTCTGAAAAAGGGATGCCCGTGTGAAGTCTTAAGTATACGGAGCATCATATCACGACCAGGATGTCCTAGTCGGTCATGCCAAAGCCAATATGTGTCTGAATCTAAGAGCTCTTCTCTTATGACATTATTGGATTCAATTGGTCGAATTGTAGTGACATAAAGTCCACTAGATTGACACATAAGCTTCTCTAAGATGTGCTTCCGTTCGCAATCATTAGAGGTAATGCAAAGGAATTCTATTCCATTCTCATTATGCGTTTCCGCATGGAATCCGTTGGCTCTAATATCTTTAAAGCTTAATAAGGTTTGATTTTCCTTACGAGCATAGAGAGCTTCAGTGACTTTAATCAAGGTGCCATTGGGCAAAAGGAATTGGGCCATTCCATGTCCTTGAACTAAACTTGATGGCCCAGCCATCGTAGTCATATATGAATATGTAGGCAACATCTCTAAGAATAATTGCCTATGTCGTAGAATGGTGTGAGTAGTCACACTATCCGCAAGACATTGAAGTTCATCCATTCCTAAAAGAAAAGCTCGTAATTAAAAAAAGGAGTCATAAAGAAAAGAACTCAACTTTTATTAATAAGCCAAACGGAATTACATCATCGTTTCTCTTAACCAAAGAAAATCTAATCCAATAAACTAGTTAATGCAAAACAATGGTAGTAGCCTAACTTCTTTCGGTAATTCCAATGTAAATGTGACCAGTTAAGTATAGAGATGTCGGTGGAGCAAAGCTCGCTTAAGTACCACTTATCTCAAAACCTTTCTAGACATCACTTTTACATTGAGTACGCATACTTTGAAGAAAGACTAATATCATTGGCATCTACTACAAAAGGAATATGGCAATTGCCTACATCTCTTGGAAAATAAAAAGACTTAATCAAAATCGCCAGTTTCTGAGTCTTGATTCTTGTAGTCTTCCACCCTTAGATCGAGATCTCCATCTTGATCTTCTTGTTCCATGTAATTTGCCTCCCTTGCTTCACCATACATCTTGTATGCGTTGGCAACATTCTGGGATGCAGTACACTTCCTTGCTCAATGTCCACTTGATTCACATCGAAGACAAACATCTTTATGGTCAAGCTCCCTTGATCGAGATGCTTTTGGTGCATGTGTTGGACGACTATTATTCTTGGTGGCGTCACCACCATAGCCGGAGGCTCCGCCTCTCTATCTTTTCACACGTTGACCTCCACGGTTTCGTGCACGCCTCTCTTGGCGATTTCCTTCCTCTTTAGGGTGAGAATATGGAACAGAGCGTCCAGAATTGTCCCTACTCTTAGGGTTTCGCTCCTTGCGTCCTCCCTTGGGGGCGCGACTATAGTTAGACTCCGGAATAGACTTAGTTCCCACGGGTCTAGCATTATAGTTCTTCACGAGTATGTTGTCGTGCTTTTCAGCTACGTTCATGGCGCCAATAAGCTCATGAAACCTCGTGATACGTCCTGCTTTCACATCAATCCGATAATTCTTTGAAATCATCAGGGCACAGACAGGGAAGGTAGAGAGAATCTTCTCGATCAACATCGTATCAGTTATGGTTTGGCCACAAAACTCCATCAGAGACTTGATACGAAGAGCTTCCGACTTATAATCAAGCATAGAATTGAAATCATAGAAGCGGAGGCTATGCCATCGCACTTCTAAATCAGGAAGCAGGGAGTCACGGACGTTGCCAAATCGCTGCTCAAGTTCAACGCATAGCTTTCTTGGGTCTTCCTCATTGAGGTATTCACTTTGGAGCACATCATTCATGTGCCTTGTCATGAGAATGATGGCTTTAGCTTGATTTGCTTCAAAAACAGTAGCTTGCTCAATGGAGAGCACGTTCTGACTAGGCTCTTGGATGGCTTCCAGAAGTTCATCTGCCTTAAGATGTTGGCGCACATCTCGGACCCACCTATGGTATCCTGCGCCAGTTGTCTCTAGTGGAACAAAGTTCAGCTTGTTCAGGTAACTCATCCTGAAAAACAACACAAGATTAGGGTTAGTTTCGGAGCAAAAAAGGCTACCACGAAAAACTATTAAATTTCTTAGCGTAGTCGCTTCCAAGAAATTGGGGATTTTTCTGAGCGTAGTCGCTTCCAAGAAAATCCGATTACAAGAGGGGTTTTGGATTAGATCGAAACAATGATGTATGTGGTCGATAGTTTTCTTCTCAACAAACTCTAAGTTTGGAGGACTCTACAAGCTCCAAGCTTGGAGTGAGCACGAACCCCCACAGTTCAGCTTTTGGTCTCCCCTATAAAGAAGAAGGGATGTTGGAAGTCCCCGAGAAAAGAAGAAGAAATTAAAAAAAAAAAAATTCAAAAATCGGAACTTTTAGAAAAATTACCTTAAAAAGATGGCCGGAAAACTTAACCGAAAAGTTGGCCGGAAAAAAAGTCGCCGGAAAAGTGTTGACATGCCGTTGACTGGAGGGTTGACCTGCGTTGACTTACTGTTGACCAGGGTTGCTGACGTGGCAGTCCCGATGATGACGTGGCAGCTGACTGGGTGCTGACTGTGTGGATGCTGACATGGAAAACCTCTGGGCTGCTGGGCTTACTTCCGTATTCTGGGCCTCTAGGTCTGATTGTTTTGGGCCGAACGCAGGGCTGGATCAGCTGGGCCGCGCTGTAGGTTAACTGGGTTGGGCTTGACTGGAGAAAATCTGGCAGATGCAAACCGGCAAGGAAACGTCAGGTGATCTACTGGAGGGTTCGGGGTCTTGCCGACCGGTTCCCAGAAAATTTCCATCGATTCCTGGATCCTGGGGTGGCGTGGCAGCTTCTGACAAAAGATGGCGGTGATCGGTGGATGGGAAGGATGTGAAATCAGGCAGAAGCTCGACGGATTCTTCTTGGGGGCTGGTTTGGTGACTTCCGGTGGCCGGTTCAGGTAGATTCCGGCCGGTTTTGGGGCCAACGCCGCCGGTTCAGGACTCCTGGAGGTGAGAGCTTCAAGGTGGGCGGCGGAGGTTTCTAGGATTTGAAGGCTACGAATTTAGGGTTTCAGGGTTAGAACTTCGTGCTGATAACGTGTTTTAGGGAATCAGAAATTGAGAGAAACTTGCTGTGTATTCTCATTGATAATAGGGGCCTCTTTATATAGAGGATTACAATGCATAGAGTTAGAATCATACAAGGAAAGAGAATCTCTAGATTCTTCTAATTGAACCATTACCACTAGGTCAAGTAACCTAGAGTTTGGATTAAACACAAATAGAGTTATCCTTAAATATGTATTTCATTTTTTTTATTTCAGTTAATTTTCATTTAAATTTTTTTAATATAAAATAATAATAAATTTAACAGAGTTAATGTTTGTTAAGTGAGAGAACAAGTGTCAAATAGTGGAGTATGTGACAGAATTGGGATAGGGAGTCTGGGGAAAGAAATTAGCGGTTAAGGAATAGGAGTTGCATCCAGGTCCAAAGGGTTCAATTAAGGCCACGAGCAATTTTAAATCTTTAACTCTGGCGGGTGATAGGTAACTTTCGGTCGTTTTATAAAAATGGCCGGCCGGAAAGTTTGACTAATGAAACGGAGCTAAAATGAATGTAGAGGCATATATAGCCCTTGTGGATTAATCAAAGCTAGATATCGCTTAATCCCAACAGTGATATACGTAAAAGCTTGACATGTAATCTTCTGGAGAGCGGTAGACTTTGATACGTATAAGAACATTTTCATTTTCAAATTTGTGGACTTCATTCATACTAGTTGAAGGTTGAATATATGATACCTAACCTATATGACTATATGGAGCATGTGATACAAATCAGATACTCGGGGTTCCCTCTGGAGTGGCGGCTAACCATTCCATTTTTGGGGGTAATTTTAATAATTTTATCAACAAAATAAAGCATCTTCAACAACTCGTCATTTTAAAATAAGTTTAAAATTTAATTAATTTTGAGATAATTTACTACTCCAAATATGATACCTAAATGAAAGCCAAAATTAACTTTTGTCAAATTCTATAATTATATTGAGCGAGATGAGAGAGAAAATTACAAAACCTCAAATAGTTCAAAAATTCTACAAGGTGTGATTCTAAGATATATGTTACATGACATCATCTTAATTGGTGTCATTTTAAGATTCTTTTTTGTTTTTTTGGGAGAGCGGCGTCCCTCATGGGTTCGTCACGACATAAATCTACTTCATTCTTAGAGATTTCCTTAGGCTTTGGCCTTTATTTGTTCGCCCTTGTCGTTTTCGGGAGCAAAGGGTTAGTATGGTGTAGCGATAGTATGGGTTTGCGGCTCTTACCTGCTGGAGGTCATTGTGAAGCGGGTCGTTCATCGAGCTTTCGGCTGGAATAGGCAGCAACTAATGGCGGTGGATTTTATCGAGGACTTTAGGATCCAAGCGAGTTAGGTTTGGTGCCTTTTCATCACAGAGGTCTCTGCGGTTTAGGTTACCTCGGTGGAGGTAATGTCGTCTTGTGCAGCCATTGACAGGGGCTAATAGAGATTTGGCTAGTTCTATTGTTTTTTATTTTGATCTTGCAGGTCTAGTGGTTTGATCTTCATCTTTTTCTCTACGTTTTTGGGGGCTATCGGTATGGGATCGCTGACGGTGGGACTAGAATTGGAGGCCGCTGTTTTGAACCCGGAGCCGATTGTGCAACTAGATCTAGATCTGGGATCAGGGTGGGCTTTGGGCTTAGACTGTGATGCACTATCTTTGTTGGGTTGTTTATCAAATGCTAGAATGGCTTGGGGCTCTTGTGCATTATTGATTTTTGATTCGAGACCCAAGTTTACAGTACATGTTTTTGAAAGATCGCCTGTCAACATGGCCATGTTCTAACACCCTTGGCAGGTTTCGATCTTTAGGTGGGAGAGTGCCCTCATTCCAGGGCCAATTTGTGTTTAGTCAATTTGTGCGTTGGAATTGCATGGGTAGTCAAACCACTAACTACCTAATTCACTACACAACAATCTGTAGTATACAATCAGCACTGCGTTCGACGTTATTGCTCTTGCATTTTTAATTCTTAATTTGTATTTCAGATGCAATTTTTGCCTCTTTTTCCTTTTGCATTTTTTATTTCTTTATTGATATTTTTTGACATCGATTCGTTGTAATCTTCCAATTTCAATTAAGGGCTAACCTCATTTTACTCCAAAAAACAAGATTTTTATTTTATTTTTGAACCTATTATTCGAGCTCTAATTAAGTAATTAGTAATTTATAAAACTAAATATAAAACTATTTATTTATTCTGAAGGTTAAAAAAAAAATTAAGGAAGAACGACCATCTGTATCAAATGAAGCTAAGAAGTACATCGGGGGATGCAATAGCATTGGAAAAAAATAATAATGAAACATAACAAGATGCAGAAGGCATCTAAAATAAAAAGTAATTGGGGTGTGACTAGTTGCTGAAAGGCATTGCTGCACTGTATTTGTAACTTGAGCAGTATAAATGTAATAATTGTAACCGTAACCAGTGAAATGAACACCTGAGAGAGGTGATTCGCTCACCGAGATATTGAAAGCAATCGACAGTGCCAGAAACCTAGACGTTAGCAAATGAACTCTTAAGAACCAGAACCAATACCATAACAAAATAATAGGGCTGGCCTCGGGTCGGTTCTACAGTTTGCAGTACTCAACCCGGAACCGAAACCGACTATTGCTTATCGGTTCGGATTTGCTGTTTTTGGGATCAAGAACCGAGGTAGAACCGAACCGACTATGTTCGGGTCGGTTTTCGGTTCCTAATTCGGTTCTTCAGTTCTACGGTTCCTCGGTTTTCGGTTCCTAGTTCGGTTCTACTGTTCTACGGTTCCTCGGTTCCTAGTTCGGTTCCTTGGTTCCTATGTTAACCAAACTGTCAGTTTGGCATGAAATACCACTTTCCAGCCATTTTTAGTTTCCTGTTTCCTGTTTTCCAGACACACACTCAACATTGCACAAGACCACAATCTATTCACTCATTCACGCTCAACATTATCTACATATATAACAATCAACAATTCAACATCATAATTGCAAATCAGCAATTTCCAACAATTCTCAAAGACTCAAACTATCAAAGCAAAACTGTAGAACAATGCAAAGATGCAAGTATGCAACAATATACAATTATACATATTCCAGCAAACTGCAACAAATAAAAATAAGCAATAGATTGTCCATAGTCCATCCAGAACAATGCAGCTGCATCAATTTGCAGTAAACTAAAATGAATTGAAAGTCTCCAACGGAAACAAATAACTTAAAATTAAAATAGTTCATCAAAGTGCACAACTTCAAACAAATTTCCTGCATGGCTTCCTCAATGCAACAAGGCTTCCATCAATATTAAATCTGCATACAGAATTGGAAGCAGTAGGGTCAGAGGAGCTAGCGGATGCTTCCGACATGGTAGTAGATCTCCAAGGCAATAAGCAAGAAGCAATCTGTATGAAAAATCCAACCAGCTCTGTTATAGACTATAATTTGTCAATTTCATGGTTCTGGAGGTCAGGCCATCAAGAAGAGCGATATCAAGAAACATATATTCCTACTATAATACGAAAATGACAATGACATGTTCTGGTTCAGTCAAACTACGAAAATGACAATGAAATGTTATAGACTATAATTTGTCAATTTTGCATATTACCTAAATGGCTAAATCTTTCTTTGCTTGTTCAGTTTTTCCCTGCTCCTGCAACAGTGCAACCACATGTATCGCTCATGAGCCTTTTGTTTTTCAATCTCCTCCCTGCAAACAGATAGACATGAAGCCACATTCAGTTACCCTTGAATCACAAGAACTAAACACAAATTAAAGTAGAAGAATTAACTCTAGGGCATCAAATCTCAACAATCAACATGGATCTGCAACTACTGTCAACTTGACGTGTGCGTAACTGCTGCATATGCATGAATTGATCTGCAACTGCTGGTATTCGAGGAAACTCATGCATTTATTATGTAATTCAATCCACCAACCCATCACAGTTAGATTATGACAGTGAAAATAATTGAGTCATCTCAACTTTCTTAACAATTAATGACAAACTCACATGAACTGAGCCTTTAAAACTCACCATTAATAGTTTGAGCTAAGAATGATATGCATGTCAAACTCCAAACTTCATTCATGAGAGAACTCAAAACTTAGACTAATTTTTCCAATGTCCCTTTTTATACTATTTTTTTCTTTACTTTGAGTGAAATACTGAAGGAAACAAAGTGCAGTAATAATCAGAAATGGGTTCAACATATGAGCTTCGATCCTACATATACCTTAATATAAAGTAATACCCCATCAGTCCATTATGCATCCAACACAGAGGCGACTTGAGGATTCATAATAACTCAGTAAGTAATTAATTACTAATTAGAAACCCTAGGTCCTTGCCCTTAGCCTTGTTCCACCATTCCCATTTTTTATAAACATCTCAAACAAGAAAACCAGCAGTTACGCACACGGATCTGCATAGTGAAAGGATTGAAAGCTTACATTGACCAAATCGCAGACGGATCTGCATCAACCAAGTCCCAGGCAGAGCTGTATCAACCAAATCGCAGATGGCCAACACAAATCGAAGACTAGATGTTTCTGGGTTCGTCTCGCTCGCTCGTTCTGGGTTTGTCTCGCTCGCTCGTCTGGGTTTATCTCGCTCGCTCGTCTGGGTTCGTCTCGCTCGCTCGTTCTGGGTTCGTCTCGCTCGCTCGTCTGGGTTCGTCTCGCTCGCTCTTCTGGGTTCGTCACTAACGTCTGGGCTGAGAGCCTGAGAGAGTCAGAGTCGTCTTCGAATCTAAGATAGGATGGAGACTGAGAGAATGAGAGAGTGATCTAGGATGGAGAGTTGGAGACTGACTGACTGAGAGAGTGAGAGACTGAGAGAGTCTCCGAATCTGATCGAATGAGAGAGTGAGAGACTGAGAGTTTGAGGGAAGAGATAATTTAGGGTTTTGATCCAATGGATAGGAGATTATGAGATAAAATGGAAGGTTCTGATCGCATTTGGAAGACCTGGTCACATGAGAAAGGGTCTATTTTACAGAAATAAGCTTGGCCTTATTATCCAATTATACAATGACATGTGTATTTTGGTTCCAAAGAGTTTTTAAAACCAAGCACCGGAACCGAACCGAATATGCAACTCCAAGAACCGAACCGAGAAAAATGCAAACACATATGCCGTAGAACCGAACCGAACCGAGACTTTCGGTGCGGTTCGGTGCGGTTCCTTCGGTTTTACGGTTCTAAATCCCAGCCCTACAAAATAAGCAGTTGAGTTGCATCCAAGATCCAGATTTGGGTGCGACCCGAACCCTAACTACGGATCTAAATCGTGCCTGAATCAGCATAGTACCACCACCAACTATACCCTTCTCAAAATTCCAGCGTGTCACCCTCTTGACCAAAGTCACTTCCACACTAAAGTCAAACCTGGTAAAACAGAAGTGGCAGAAGCCTAAGCCAATATGAAATTTCTTTGGGCACTCGAGCGCAAACTCCTCTTGCGCCGAACCGCCACGCCGTCAACACATGCTAGAAGATAACGATCCGGGAGCCTATCAAATCCGAAGCAATCTGCACATCCTTAATTAGGACGCCTTCCCTGTCGCCGCTAGCAGCTTCATTGGACAAGAACAGTCTGCTCCCTTTCAACCACTGTAACTCGGCCAACCGGTGAAGTAACAAAACTACCAACCATGCACCGCTGCAACCAAATAAACCTTAATCGAAGGTCTAACCTCCATGAGACCAATAAAGGACCAGGATCCCAAACCCGTATTCAGCCACCTAGCATCAGCAAATTCATAGATATACGCTTCAATTTCTCTCTTTATTTCCACAGACCACCATATGCTCATCACTTAATAGAGAAGCATTTACACTATGATCATATGGAAACCCCAAGTTTGGAATCCCTAATTTCTTGAGGAAAGCTATAAAGAGAGAAAAGGCAGCGTTAGCCGCTCTCCAAATGACAGGCATCACTGGTGATGCTGGGATAAATCCCCATTGAAGAGAGGATAGGAGGTAATGAAAGGCCATCTTCAAGAGAGTCGGCCGTCGCTTAACCCTAACAAAGCTTTGCTAGGTCTCATTATTTTTTCCCCTTATATTTAGCTTTGAGAGAGGAAGAAATGTGACCTTCTATGAACTAGAGTTTATGCCCCAAACTGTAGAAATTAAACACTATAAATTTCTCCAAAAAAAAAAAAATTCCCAAGACCATGATTTGGACAAAAGTTAGAAAACTATGGACTATATAACACGACTTTTAGTCAAAATCGCATGTTCTTATTTTTTTTCACAAAAATCTATCTACTCTTGGAACCGTTGTGAAATAGGTTGGTGGGTAAGCAAAAATCCTTTGTTTAAGTTGCCTATTTCAGCAACCTTATTTATTGTTTGGAGCTTATTGTTGTATGATGTTGGAACCCTGCTATTAGTAACATTACATTTGTTTTCATGTGTTGCTCTATTTGGTTGGTATTGTTCTAACTCATTATCTATTCTTGTGTTGTAGTGCACCCTGATTATTTTACAATCAACATATATCATGGTGGCTATATACAGCATGAGGAGAGCAAGTACATTGATTGAAGCATAAGCTACTATGACAATGTGGACAAGGACAAAATGTCATTGACTAAGGTGGATGGCATGGTGAAAAGGATCCATCCTTTATATGTTGGAACAAGGATTGATTAGTCGTACTCTATTGGCAGTGAGGATGATGAGATGACTAAGCTAAACATTGACTTATATGTGATCACAATGTGTTGCATGGTGCCTAAAATCAAGTTGGTTATTTTGTACCTAGACCACTTGCACCTTGACCATGGTTATGAAGATTTGGATGAGTTGTTCATGTATGAGGATCAAATACCTACTTGAGGATGCGTTAAAGCTGGATCAACTAGAGTTATAATAGAGGAGCTGTCTGATTTACCAAAGAAGCCAAAATCAAGTTTTAAGATTGAGGAGCTGCTTGATTCACCTAGAAAGCAGGCTGAGGTGGTAAAGCCAGTGACAACTCCATCAATAAGGTATAAAGTGTGTGCAAATAGAAAGAAGGCTCTGCCTGGTGTGAGCATTAGTGAGCCTCAAGATGAAGTTACAACTCAAGCTAGCAGAGCTCCAATTATTGACCCTACTAATAAGGGGAAGAAGACAGTGGAGTTAGAGCAATTAGTTGATAAAGATGATAGTGAAGATGATGGGTGGGTTCAAGAAGAGTCGTAAGAGCGGGAAGTAGATGACGATGATGAAAGGGCAGACCTCCAAAAGCTGCTTCAAGCAAAGGTAGACTAGCTTCTTCTGCACAAGCTTCATCAAGGTCATTTGCAAGGATCCATGAAAATGCAAACAATGGTGGAAAATAGAGCAGGAGCTTCATGGGATTAGCAACCGAGGTTAGGTTATGATTTAGATATGCATGTTGCAATTTTTTGTGCAACTTTGTGTTGTGCCACATAGTTGCTAGGTCTAATCTTTTGTTTAGATGATTAGAGTTATGATTTTGTACAACTCGATCCAAGCTGTATTGTTGGTTAGTTTGGATGTACACACATTGATGCTTCTATTTGGTCTCTACAACAATTTCTGGTGATTTATGCACTACATTTTTTGCTAATTTTTAGGTTTTCTTAATTTAATGGTCATTTTCTGGTTTTGTTCTTCAGCAGGTTAATTTGGAGGTTTAGATCTCATTTTGTGGTTAAAAAGGGATTAGATTATATATAATTAAAATTTTGGAGGCAAAATATTGTGAAATGTTAGTTCTGCATTTTTAGGGGATTTAAAAGCTAACAAATAGGCCCTGATGTCTGGTCTAGCTCAGCATATGACATCACGTTTCGAGCCAATGCAAATTTGAATTTTGGACACGCGTGGTGGAAAATGGAAGTGCAAGAACCATCATGCTAAAAAAAAATCAAAAAAACCAAAATGATGTTTGTCTCATAGTTGGAGGAGGCAAACTGAATTTAGTCCATAAGTTTAATTGATTTTTTTTTTATTGAATCAAGCCCCTGGGGTGAAATAATATATTCATCATAAGCTAGAATAGGCCGTTAAATACCCTTCCACTGCCATTTATAGACAGATAAGAAGATAATGGTAATACCCACAGTGGTACATAG
Organism: Rosa lucieae; assembly: GCA_024704745.1. NCBI lineage: Eukaryota > Viridiplantae > Streptophyta > Magnoliopsida > Rosales > Rosaceae > Rosa > Rosa lucieae. The sequence continues at coordinate 10,519,905 of CM045493.1, forward strand.
AATTAGACATACTCATTATACAATCAAATACATAGAGGTAGCGGAGATCCTCCATTAGTACTACGCTGGAGGAGCTAGAGATATAGGCTCCTAATACAAGAAAAATTATTGTAATTAGATAAAAAAGCTAAGAACATAGGGCTAGACCAAGGGCCAAAGCTCTAGCCCAAATTAAAGCCCAGCAACTCAAAAAATAGGAACCCAAACTCAAGGCCCAGCAGGATTGCTGGCCCAAAAGTAACATCAAACTCGCTCGGAAGCCGTACTACTGCTCTGATGCAACACCGCCAACTACGCCCCCACAAAGCAGCAGGACCATGCCATCTCGACCTAGCCGCCATGAAGTAGCACCTCCCGATCTAGCACCCATGAACCTATACAGCCGAGAAGCCCCAACACCCATGCCGCCATGAAGCCACACTGCTCGATCTAGCACCCACGAGGCCACAACCAATGCCACCTTCTTTAGCACCTTCTGATGCCGTCAACGAGGCCCACCGAACTTGTGCAACACAGCCACCGCGCTGCAGCGATGTTCACCCGACTTTGCTGCCAACACCACCATGCAACCCTCGAGTCAAGCAACTATCCATGGGAGCCCGGATAATAATATCAATCATCTCGTCTAGTAACAGCCTGCTAACTTTGGCGAGGCTAGCAAAGTCAGCTCGAACATCAGGCGCCGCAAGACGAGAAAACGATCTCGTAGTTGAAGGTCGACTTTAGGGTTTGCTAGAGAGAGATATATATATAGATGTACATTAATTGAAATGATTTTGTAATAAATGATGATATAAATATGATTGTGGATGAAGAGACACTTTATTTTACACATATTTTTACACCTTTCATTAGATTTAAGCATTTTTAATGGTCTTGATTCATTATAAGCATACTGTGGCAAATGACATGGAAACAATTATATATGAAGTTTCTCACCAAAAAAATAGATAAATTTTAATAAAATAATTTTATAAGAAAAATTAAAAATTAAAAATAGAGGATGAACGTCTTCATCTTCTGATGAACGTCTTCTTCTTTTGGGAAATATGAGAGGCTTTGGCTCTCCTTTGAGCACCATATTCTCCTTTTTCCTTGAGTTGAACAATTAAAATCCATCATCTCCTAGTCCCCTTCTCTTATTCCATCAAGTTAGTATTAGTAATTGTTCAAGTTTTTATATATCTCGGCTTCTCAAGTCTTCAATGCATGGTTTGCACAACCTATCATTCGATTTAGGTCTAGATAAAGAAGATTTGGTGATTTTTTTTTCTCAATCTGAGAAATCTTACTGGGTTCCGCTGGAATATGTTTACAGTTACAATAATTATTGTTATTGCAATCAACTTGGAGATCATACAGTTGGAGGAAGAGAGAGGCTATCCCTTTTTTCTTTTTTGCGTGAAGAAGAAGAAGATGACATTCATCTTCTAATTTTGATTTTTTTTTTATATAAAATCATTTTCATTTAAGTTTTTTTTTTTTTAGAAAATAAAATGGTTTCCATGTCATTTGTCATAACATACATGAAATCCATCGAGACCATTAAAAACACTTAAATCTAATGGCTAATAAAAGGTGTAAAAATATGTGTAAAATAAAGTGTCCCAGGAACCGGACCCTATAAATATTAGTTGTTTTTTAAAATGATAAAAAAAAGTTTTCTTTGACCATGAAATCCAAACAAAACCATCAATTCTGATCTTCTTACCAAAAAAAAATGATCTTCTTGTTCATCTGATGGATCAAAACACGGATTTGGGTATTATCAAGCTTTCATGTTGGACACTATTCTAATGCACACTGGGAGACCTAATTAATCAATGGTCTTCGGCTTTGGCTCGTCAACAAGTTTGCCTTCTTTTTCAACTAAGAAATTGGTTTTAATCTGGGTTCGTTGGAAGAACAAAGTAGGATCTGATCTGGGTTTGATTCGATCTGTGTTCCATGCTCGTCCTGTGATTCAATATTAGTTTATATTTTAATTAATTACTATGAATTCGATTCACAATAAATTAGTTATTGTTTTAGGGAATCAGAAATTGAGAGAAAATCGTTGTGTATTCTCATTGGTAATAGGGGCCTATTTATATAAAGGATTACAATACAGAGAGTCTGAATCATATAAGGAAAGATAATCTCTAGATTCTTCTAATTAAACTCTATTACCACTAGGTCAAGTACCCTACAGTTTGGGTCAGACACACAAATAGAGATTTACTTGAACACTCCCCCTTGTGTAGCCCAAACGTGGTGCTCCTCTCGTTGCCTCATTAAAAAACCTTGCCGAGTAACCAAAACCTAGTGGGACAAAAATAACCTCGGTCGAAAGGGAAAAAGAGCACAACACACCCTTCACGTTTCGAGACCATACATGTAGACACCTCCCCCTAATGTCTGCATCTCCCCTTGACGACTACGGTCATTGGAGTTCGGATAACTTCCGCAAATGATGCTACCAACATGTTTCTCGAAAGTGGAATTTAGACAATTATTTAGTGAGCAAGTCTGCCATACTGTCCTCAGATCGAACCTAGTTCACTTTGATCTTGATGAGAGTTTGTTATTGCTGATTATACTTGGTGTGGTCGCTTTTGATGTAGCCTTGCTTCAAAACAAGTAGCATTATCCTATATGCTCGTAGGCACATCTATGGTAGACTTCAGACCATAATTGTTCGAACATGCGTAACTATGGGTCCAATCCATATACATTCACGAATCACTTCGTGAGGAGCAATAATCTCTGGATTGTTCGAAAATATAGCGACTAGGGTCTATTTCTGTAGACCTCCAAGATATCACCCTCTTTACCCATGGTGAACACTTAACCAGTTTGGGAATGAACTTTGTATGAGTCAGAGAGATACCTAACATCAGCAAAACCTTCCAAAACACTTATGTCGTTGTGGGATGGGGATAGTGGATGCAGGCCAGTGTTGGCGGCGTTCCTGGTGTGTGATGGGTCTGAATCCATCATCTCTCTGTAGAGATAGAACAAGCCCACATCAATCGTACATCTCAAGTACTGAAAGATATCTTTTACACCAATCGAAACGCATCGCGTTGGCGCGAAGCTATACCTTAGCTAACAAGTTCACTGCAAATGAGATGTCCGGTCTTGTGCATTGAGCTAAGTACAATAATGCACCTATTGTACTCAAGTAAGACCCTTCAGACGAAGAGGGTCATTTTCAGGATCAAGACTAAGGACGATCATGGGGGTGCTTGAAGGTTTGACCTTGTCAAAATGCCTAAGCATCTATCAACACGATGCCCAAGTTCCAAACCGAGGCATTATCGTGTTCTCCCAAAATCTTTCATCTCAAACTCGGATTTCAAGTGTTCAGCGGTTTCCCTTAACTCTTTAAGGGCTTCTAATGAAGATCATGTCCAACATGAACCGCGATGGAATCCGAAACTTGTTATGAAAAGGCATGGGCATATCCCTTCCCAATCAAGTAGTCATCTTAGTGAGCGTTTCAACCTATTGTAAACACGCTCCGTGGTCTAGAGCCACTTGATTTGAAGTTCACCATGAACCTTCATGTATATTCCGTATCTAGACCCCTATATAGATACGTAGTGACCACTTTTGTAAGCTGTATGTTCAGTTATTCGGAAACAACCAAACTAACCAGGTAATGGAGTGCAATGACATTCATTACGAGAGAATATGTCTCATCGTAGTCGATTCCAGGGCGTTTTGTGAGAAGCCTTGCGCCATAAGGCGAGATTGCCATCTCTTTTTCTCATCACGATTTCTAACAAAGACCCATTATTCAATAGGTTTTATGTTAGGAGGTGTTGGCATCACTGGCTCGAAAACCTTCCTCTTCGTTAGAGAATCCATCTTAACCTGGATCGCATATTTCCATTTAGGCCAGATTTTCCTACGTTGGCATTCATTCATCAACGGAGCGTGGTTCGATATCATCGGACTCAACAAACTCATGCGTAATGGAAAATGTGATTACGTCATCAATTATGATGGAGTTTCTATCCCACGTCTCATGTATACTAGTGTAATTTTCATAGAGCTCTATATTATCATGAATAGGTTCTAACGTTGAGGCGTCCCCCAACGATAACCCTAACCCAGAAGATTCTCATGAGACGGATTTTGAGTCTTGATGATCAAAGGATTGGAATGTGCCAAAGTGTCCTTCGAACCCACGGGCCTCCCACGCATCCTAGCTGGGGCCATGGCCTGTAACGCCAGAGTGTCACTCTCTTTGGAGCTGGCGCCATGCCTACCTCCGTGTAGGATGGCGCTACATCCTCTAGTAGGGACTTACTTCCTTGCAGACATGTTTGCAGCATATTTATGTGATCTCATCACTTTAACAGGGATCGAGATGAGACATAGCGGGGACAGGCCACAAAAATTCATGTCGTTCCTGTTGAACATCCGTGTTCTTATCTCCCCCTAACGACTGGAAGACTGTCTCATCAAAGTGACCACCAGCAAATCTAACGATAATGAGATCGTCTTGCAAGGGCATTAAGTGGCGGACGATTGTTGGAGTCTCAAATCCAACGTAGTTGCCCATTCGTCTGTAAGGACCCATCATAGAGCTCTATGGAGACTCAATTGGCACATAAATGGCTCACTCAAATATGCATAAGTACAATACTTGTACCCAGTTACTAGCTATAGTGCAGAGGTACATTGAGTGGCGGTGGGTCGTAGACGAATTAGCATAGCTGCATGCGATATTGCATCACCCTAAGCGGATATAAGGAGATTGGTGCGCATTACCAATGTCCGGACTACCATAGTAGTTGTTTTCGCAAGACCATTTGGGTTTGTACATGGGAATATGATGTCTAACATCAGTCCCATTGCAATATCCATCGAAAGTCTTTCGATGTAAACTCTCTAGCATAGTCAAATCCAATTGACTGAATATGATGGTCCGGTGAGTGATCCCGTTGTCATATGATATGTGCTAGGAGTGGTGCATAAACAGCATTTATAAGTGGACAATGGCACAACACGTGACCAGTGTGTTTGTTGTGCTTGCGTGTCAACCAACATCATGAAATATTTAAGCGTCCGCAAGTTGGTTGAATCAGTCCACAGAATCCCCATGGATTCTATGTAAGAACAGAATGAGTATGTTCATTTCCTTTGCATAGGACGGTCTTAGTCCAAATTTCCCTAAGGAACAGGCTTTGTAAAACGAGCAAGAGGCTTTAGAAGCAACCAATGAGAATTTTGGTTAGGCCTGAGCATCTGAAACGCTATTTGAAGCAAGTTAGTGATTGCAGCATCACCTGGGGAGCCATCACCATGAAGGACGCCATCCATGGCGTTATAGATAGGGACTGCACTAGCCCTAAGTTGGTGGTGGACGGAGGTGGTGCCTTAGGCAGCAACGTCGGTCACACTTAATCCAGGAATCAACTTTTGATTCATGCTTCATGTCGCTCGAGAGAAAGGATGTCCATGTGAAGTCTTTAGTAGATGGATCATCATATAATGACTAGGATGACCTATCCTGTCGCGACAAAGCCAATATGTGTCTAAATCCAAGAGATCTTCTCTCATAACTTTATTGGATTTAATAGCTCGAATAGTGACATAGAGTCCACTAGAGAGATACATAAACTTCTCTAAAATGCGCCTTTGTTCGCAATCATTAGAGGTATTGCAAAGGAACTCATTTCTGTTCTCTACATGTGTTTTCGCATGGAATCTGTTGGGTTTTCATAGGGTACGATTAGCCCTAAGATCGTAGAGAGTTTCTTTGACAGTAATCAAGGTGCCATTTGGCAGGGGGAACTTGGGCTATTCCATATCCTTGAATTAATATTGATGACCCAGCCATCGTAGTAACAAAAGTAATATGCTCAGAATCAAAATTGAGTCATAATGAAAAGAACTTGAAATTTTATTCATAAGCCAACGGAGTTACATCATTGTCTCTTTAACCAAAGAAAATCTAATCCAAAATGCTAGCTAATGCAAAACAATGGTAGTGGTCTAACTTATTTCGGTAATTCCAAAATAAATGTGACCAGGTGAGTAAAGAGATATCGGTGGAGTAAGGCTCGCTTAAGTACCACTAATCTCATAACCTTCCTAGACACCACACTTACTTTGGGTGAGCCTACTTTGAAGAAAGACTAAGCCATTGGCATTTACTACAAAGTATATGACAATTGCCTATTACATCTCTTGGAAAAATAAAGATTTAAACAAAATTGACTATCTATTGATCTCAGCCAGATTTTTAGTCTTTAACCCTTCACTCTAGATCATCTTCTTGATCTTCTTGTTCCACATAGTGAGCTTCTCTTGCTTCACAATATGCTTTGTAGGCGGTGACTAGTTTTTCACGAGCTCTACAAATGTGTGCCCAATGATCAGACACTCCCAATGTTTTAAAAGGCTAAGGAGTAGCCAGGAGAGCCTCAGCAAGGCGTTTTTATGTAGATTAGCTGTATTTATGTATAGAACAAGTCTTATATATAGAACATGTATTATAACTAAAAAAAACATTATAAATTGTCATCCATTCATACTAAGCAAGTACTAAAACCATATGATTCAACAAAATCACCAAACATAAAATAAATCCAAAAATTTAAAGTTAAATGACCAAAGAACATGAACAATTATTGAAATCAACTTCATCCATCGAAATCATCATCCTCATCAATTAGAAGATCACCATCCAAACTATCTTCACCCAAACTATCACCTCCATCGCCAAGCATGATCTATCTTTGTTATCCCACTAGTACTAGAACTCATTGTGCCTACATTACACAATTTCAAAACGTATATCAATTTAAAATGGGAGCAGGACAACTAAATACACAATGCCAATCATAAACAGAACCATGTGTTTCATTGTTCTTAAAATTGTTAGTTTTTCACTAAATTCATGGATGTCATAAGGGTTAGGTAGATTTAACAACAGATATAGTCCAGGGTCACCAACCACAAAGTACAAGTCTTGATCAATAGAAGTTAGCTCCAAACAGAGTTCTTTTCAATAGATAATTTGGAGTCAAGCCAGTAACAACCCTTCTGTGTAATATTTTAGTTGCAGATTAGGTGTCTTTTAATCAAATAACAAGTTTAAACAAGAGGATGCAATGCAGTGAGTAGATATATATTCCCTGCAAACTTTGTTAAAGCAGAAAATACACAAAAGCCAAAAGAAACACACATAGATGCATGAAAAATTCAAATGCTAATGAGTATGGCCCATTAATGATTCTCATAACAAGAACAAGTATCCTCATGCATTCAAATCATACTAACTTTAATTGCCAGAAACTTGTTATTACCAGAAACTTCGGCCATAATGAAACACCATTACTGAATTTGCATATCATAAAATGCTATGGTAGAAGACTAGCAACTGATACAATTGATCTAAATTCTAATATTTCCAATTGCACAAAACAAAGAAACACGAAACCATCCACAGAAAACAAGGAAAGTTGATCGAAGCATGATTATTTTCATACCTTAAATTCATTTTCTTCAAATCGAACTGCAACTCTCCAACTCTCTTCAAATCGAATTTATTTCTTCCTCCAATTCTGCAAATAGTCTCCTTTAGAACCAAATTCTTGAGAAAACTTATGGGCTCTTCATGATTTTATCAAATTTTCGAGTAAGTATTGGGATTGGCTGCTTTGAGAGTGTATATGTCGAGGAGGAGGCTGCTTGGACTGATTTGGGGCTTGGCTCGACATCAGAACTCAAGCTAAATGAATTTGTCCCAGGCGTGCGCGCAAGACTCCTTAAGGCGAGCTTTGGACGCCTTTCACTCCTTCAACTGCGCCTTCAACGCCTCAACGCCTCAGCTGTAAAATAGATGCTTTCTCTTGTGCGCCTCACAGTTTATGAGCCTTAAGGCGCGCCCGGGGCTCGCTTTTTAATACCTTGGACACTCCACATCAAGAACATACATATTTTGTTCAAACTCCATTGATTGAGGCGCTTTGGAAGCGTCATTTAGATGGCTCTTAGTGTTGGTGGCGCCACCAACATGGCCAGAGGCGTTACCTCCCTCTCTCTTTCCACGTTGACCTCTTCGGTTTCGTGTTCGCCTATTTTGGCGGTTACCTTCCCAAGTAGAGCGATTATATGGACCAGAACGTCCAAATGTATTCGTAAGATTAGGGTTTCGCTCTTAGCGCCCTCTCTTTGGGGCACGACTATAATTGGATTCCGAAATATACTCTGTTCCCACAGATCTCGAATTATAGTTCTTCACAAGGATGTTGTCATGCTTTTCAACGACATTCATAGCTCCAATAAGTTCATGAAACCTTATGATCCTTCTTGCAGTAACATCGATTCGATAGTTCTTAGCAAACATCAATGCAGAGACGAGGAAGGTAGATAGAGTCTTCTCAATCAACATCGCATTTGTGATCTCTTTACCACAGAGTTCCATTAAGAATTTAATGCAAAGTGCTTCCGAGTTGTAGTCAAGAACTGACTTGAAATCACAGAAGCTGAGGCTATGCCATCTCACTTCTAGGTCAGGAAGCAGGGAGTCACGGACGTTGCCAAATCTTTCTTCGAGTGAGACCCATAGCCTTCTGGGGTCTTCTTCATTCATACACTCGTACTGGAGCGAATCATCCATATGACGAGTCATTAGGATGATGGCTTTCGCCTTATTTGCCTCTAAGGCTGCTCTATTTGCTACTAAAGCTTGAGCTTGCTCAACAGTTAGCATGTCCTGGCTAGGCTCGAGAATCATATCCAGGATTTCATCGGCCTTGAGATGCTGGAGGACATCACGAACCCACATGTGATATCCAGAGCCAGTTGTTCCCAATGGAGCAAAATCCAATTTGTTCAGGTTACTCATCCTGAAAGAGAACAAGAAATTAGGGTTAGGTTTGGAGCGAAATAGGCTACCACGAAAACATATAAAATTTCTGAGCGTAGTCGCTTCCAAGAAATTCAATTCCAAGAGATATTAGATTAGATCGAAACAATGACGTAAGTGGTCGATCATAAATTCTCTACAAACTCTAAGTTTGGAGATCTCAGCAAGCTCTAAGCTTGGAGTGAGCACGAACCCCCACAGTTCGGCTTAATTTGGTCTCCCCTATGATGAAGAAAGGGGGGTAGAAGAAGGGAGGTTGCAAGTCCCCAAGAAAAAGAAGAGAAATTGAAATAAAAACTCAAAAATAGGAACTTTTAGAAAAATTTACTTTGAAAAGTGGCCGGAAATTTTGACCGGAAAAGTTACTGTAGATGGCAGGAAAACTTGGCGGAAGGTCACCGGAAAAAATAGTGGTCACTGGTGGCCAGAGCTGAGGTTGTGGTGGCTGCAGGCGGAGATGGCAGAGCCATGCAGGGCTTGTGCAGAGGGGCTATCGGCAGCTGTCGAGGGCATGCAGGGGATCTGTCGGCAGATGCTTGGCAAGTGTGCGCGGGGGTGAGCAGGAGCAAGCACAGGTCTCGGCAGGAGGATCGCATGGGTTGTCAGCTGGTCTCGGCAGGAGGCTCGCAGGGGCTGTCGGCAGATCTCAGCAGCTACTCGGTAGATGCAGGCACAAGACTCGGCAGATCTCGGCAGCTGCTGGGTAGATGAGCAGGGACAGGCACAAGGCAGGGGCCGGTTTAGATTTTCATACGGCCGGTTCCGGTGGTTCCGCTGCCTGTTTTGGGCTCCTTGGGACTAGGGCTTCGAGATGTAGGGCGGTGGTTGCAGGATTTTGAAGGTTACGAAATTAGGTTTTTTTCAGGGTTAGGGCTTCGTACTGATAACGTGTTTTAGGGAATCAGAAATTTAGAGAAAATTGTTGTGTATTCATTGATAATAGGAGTCTCTTTATATAGAGGATTACAATACATAGAGTCTGAATCATATAAGGAAAGATAATCTCTAGATTCTTCTAATTAAACCTTATTACCACTAGGTCAAGTAATTTAGAGTTTGAGTCAGACACACAAATAGGAATTTACTTGAACAGTTATTATATATAAATTATTTATTTAATAAAAAATAAAAAATAAAAATTCTAACGCAAGTGTGGTGACATGGTAATACAGGTGTTAATATATTAAGAGAGCTTCTATTCATACCTCTAAAATTGGCATTTGGACCTCTATCTTTTTCCAAGTTATAGTTGACTTTGTCAACTCATGTCAAATTACCAATAAGGACACAAAAGAGGAAAAAAAAAACTTTTTATTTTATTTTTTTTAACCTCACCCCACCCTTCTCCTCTCATGATGTCAGTGAGGTTTGAACCTGTGACCTCCACTATATCGGTTATCCTAGATAACCAACAAGTCACAACTCACAGACAAAAAAAAAAAAGTCTCTTCTTACTTCTACAAACAGTATGTTTCAATGAGGCAATTCGCAAAATTCTAGGCTGTGCATTGACTATTATATTGCTACTTGCGCTTTTTTTTTCAACTCAAAGCAATCAGTAAATATGTGTCTCTCTCCAAGTTAAGGAGCATTATGTTGGATCGGCTTTGGAACACCATGACCACTTTCAGTACAGGCACCTGTACATAAACTATAATTAAGTGATGAAAACTTTGTATCCAAAAACTCAGTTTAATTAAAAAATTTGAGAATTGGGAGTAATATCTAAACATCTCAGATAACAATATATCAACATGCTTCTATATTCAATTGATTTAATGAAAAATACTGTATTGACTACCAACTGGAGAACTTCTTCTTCTTCTTTTTTATTTTTTTTTGTGCAGCTTAATTGTATCAAGGGTAAAATAAGATTGTGAAATCCTCAAATATTGAATGAGGTTCAACTACCGATTTTAGAGGTATGAATAGAACGTAAAAAAAAGATGTTTTTATTGATTTTATTGGACGATGGGCGTTGTGGGAAAATTAGGGAGGTCTAGATAGCAAATTGGTTATTTATAAAAGTTAGTTGGAGGTCTATTAAGTTGGGAGGTCCAAATGCTAACTTCAGAGGTATGAATAGAAGCTTCCATATATTAATAGGAGACAGGGAGAGTCTATCTAATTGGGACGGATGATTTTAAGCCTAACCACAAACCAGCGTTTTTATGCTTATTAACCACCGAAAACTCTATTTAATGCATCAGACCTATTTAGTACAGTTGAGTACAATTCATCACCACAAATGCTCGTGTTGGGCCCTGACTCGACCTTCCCTATCTCTACAATTGTATGCATATATATATATATATATATATATATATATATATATATCATCAACTGGCACTGGCTAGCTAGTGGCTATTGCATGACAAAACCCTAGCTACCATCTGTTTCTGTTTGGTTAATCACAAAACCCTACCATGCATGTTTAAGGAATAATTAGAGTGTTTACCATATCACATTGGCTCAATCATCTATATATTTAATTATCACATGCCTTTGATCATTCCCGGCCGACAATGGCAAAATGCTATATAGCTGGACATAAACGTCTTGATATATTACTCAAATGGTTCCTTCACCGGTTAACATGCATGCAGCGTTTTGAACATGTATATTGGCGTTGCCCGTAGTTTGTTTTGCGAGAAATTATCTCTAGCGATTTTTATTCTTCTATTGGAAAGCAAACCTTTTAGGTTAAGGTAAAGAAAGATAAGTATAAATTTCAATTTTTTAATTTTTGGCAACTTTGTCTAGTTTCTTTAATTTCCAATTTTAACCATTAATTACGTGAAACTTCTCTGAATAATTTAGTGTTATTACTGTTATATCAGTTTGAGACGGTTCTCCAATTGACCGTTTATCAATTTGAGGCAGCTAAGCTCCCATCTTGAAGGAGTACTAGTTGGATTGAATGCTTAATCAACTCGTTAATCAATTAGATAATGAATAAAAGTAACAATAGGGTGAGCCATTAACATCATTCCTGTAATAATAATTAAAAAAAAACCGTAGATTCATATATCTTTGTCAATATTGTCAAGATTGCACCACATTTGTTTTGTTCTAATTGGACAGAGGGTCGGATCAATAGCTATTGTAGTACCGACATGAACAGCTAATGAAAACCAAAATTCAGAAAAATGGGATTGTTTTTGTCCTTGGGGAGGCTCTGGATCTTACTTCATGTTTAGTCATTCTGACCTCACCTCGTGATTCTTCCGCATTGCTGACTTTGCTTAAAATTCATGAGAACTCCTGAATGTTGCATAATGCTTTCATCATGATTATTGCTGCATCCATTTGCTTCAGTTGGTGCCAAAAAGAAAGCGGACATATCCATTCTGAATTATTTCCCTTTGCCTTTTTAATCATGCTAATGTTTGTGCCAGGACTTGTGCACTAGCTAGCAGATATTATACGGTGGGAGCACAAATATGTGTTTGTGTGTGTGTATATATATATATATATATATTTTATCAGTTAACACTTTCTTCTGGATTTCTGTTTAGGGTAGTTCTAGTTGGACTTAGATCTCCAACTTTTTTCAATTATTAATAGATTTTGTCTAGTCATATGAAAAAACAAATAAGGACATAGAGAGCAAAATTTTAAAATAAAAAAAAAAACAAAAAAAAAAAAAACTCTTCTTACTTCCCCAAATATGACATTCAATTAAATTGTTTTTTTTTTCTTTTCCGGAATTTCCTTATATATAGCCATATAATTTTATAATTTACCTAAATGTTTAAGGAAAATTGAAATTGGGAGAGAATTAAGTCGTGATTTAATTGATAATATGGGTCTCTTTATATAGAGGATTACAAGACATAGAATCAGAGTTGTACAAGGAAAGATAATCGTACAATTAATCGGATATCTATGAATATCTCCGAGAATATCTCTAATTCTAAACCCTATTGCAACTAGGCGAAGTAGCCTAGAGTTTGGGCGAGACACATATTCTGGATTTACTTGAACACTAAAATAATTAAGTAAAAATAATAATGTCTATACTTAGCCCATCATTTAATACAAAAATAAATTCAAAATAATCTAATTTGGAATTTCCTTAAACTGAATTCATTGAATATTATGATACAGTTATTACTCGATCTTCCAACTTAATCCTTCCTTTAGCAAATTCAAAGGGATTCCAACAATATATCAAGATCGAGAACCAATCCCCTCTGATTAATTTTGGTGGAGGAGAGACTTAATATCATGTGATTTTGATTCATTCTTCTTCTCGTGGTTGAAGATAAAGATAAAAAGTAGAGTAACTGATTGATGTACCTCATGTTCAAGGGTGTTTTGGTAAAAATAAGGAGGTCTATTTAACTTTTCAAGTATTCCAAAAAGTAAAGAGGTGTACTAAGTATGAGAAGTCCAAATAGCAAATTTGAAAGTCCAACTAGAACTACTCGTTTGCTGGAGTACACGTTGGTTAATCAATTTTCCTAATAAGATAATCCAGAATATTTTTTTAGATCTTTTTATCCAATAATCTTAGAACCCACATTTTCATTTTGTTAGTAGCACATGTTCATAGCTGGAGGTTGAACCCAAAACTCAAAGGTTTTATATTAATCCATCAGTCTCTAGGGACTAACAATGTTCATAATTTTAATTGAGATATCGAAGGACCTAATTTTCTCACCTTAATTGTTCGAACATACAAGTCAATGTATATGGGATCCACATCAATTATTTCTAGAAAGCATATTTTATCTGATGGAGTCAAAAACCTTGGCATGTCCTAATATTTTCCAGCTCAATTTAATTTTAAAACATAACTGGTCTCAACTAATTTTAGTTCATGTCAAGCTTTTGAATTCTTTTAAAATATGAACATAAATTAGGCCAAAAGTAATTTGGATCATTAAAATGGTCATTAAGACTTTGGTGATGATGCTTAACTCTGGTATGCATGACATGTACTCTGAAGTCTGAACGCGTATTTGATGAGTTAATGATCTGCATAATGCACTTCAGGATTCTCTAATTTGGCACTTTGATTAAGTCCATGAATTTGAACATTTTGAGGAATAGAATACTACTTCTTCTTCTTCTTCTTCTTATTGGTGGGTTCTTTTGTATTATGTAGGAAAATGATCGAGGTGTGGTGGTAGCTGCACAATGCACACAGAAAGAAAAGTACCAAGTCGATCTAGAACAAAATATTATGAGTAAACCTCACTGCACGCCGGTAATGCAACAACGTCAACCTGTGGAATCTTCTTTGAAACATTAATCAGGACATCAGGTCCCATGATTCACATGCGTCGACTGCTTATCATTATATGTAGTTGAGACTTACCTCGACATGGTGGGCTTCACATAAAGGCAGAGTTAGAGGAACTTTCTACACTATTGCATTGGCTATAGCCTATGGCGCGTGATAAAAATAAAAACTCACAAATATAAATTATCGTTTTAGACTTTTAGGTAAGGGAGTTCATCACTGAAAAAAGATGGAGAGATCCAAGCTGTCTCATTTATCTTGAAACCAGCTGGTTTAATAATCAAGTGAAAACTACAAAATAGAGCAAAAAAACGAAGGAAATTTATTTTTTTATTGAAAAATGAAGTATTTGAAACCACGTATTCTAGGTCTTATATATCTCTCCTCTTCTGTTCCTTTCTTAGATTTTTTTTCCTGCATGTCTAAATGGCGGTGAAGAACAAATTGGTGCAAGTCATGAGTATCAGCGGCTTATATAGAACAACTGATATATAGTCCTTGTAAAGAAAACCTTAGGTCATCAGAAATATTGGAGATTAAGTAATTTTGCTTGTTTTCTAATTACTTGTGGAAGGGTTGCCTAGAAGTTTCCCACATGAGAATGGATTGTGGGATTGATGGTTCGGCTTTTGTTCTCTTAGTTTTGTCATGGATTCATGGCTTCGTTATTGTTGATGTCATGTTGAAATTAGTATCTTTACTAGTTATCTTCGCTAGTATATATGATTTTGAAGATTATTTATTGAAATTGGTTGTAATTAATTTGATTGCGCAACTATGTAAACTACATTGATCAATGAACCGAAAAAATGTGGTGGTGCATGGTTAACTCCAAAATCATACTGACGTCTAGTGACATTTTGATTGCGGAAGATGTTCTTATTTCTTTATGGGAGAGCTCCAGAAGACCCGGTCTAATTAATGAGTTTAGAACGAAATCGTGTAAACTCCACCAAAAATTACCGAGTTACAATATTGGCTGATGAGCAGATTGAATTCTTTATCGGACAATGAGCAAATGAAGCGGTGCGTACGGTTGAAAATATTGAAAAGAAAACATAGAATCAAGGCCGTCCCTCCTCGAGCTGTCTTTGAGTCTCCTCTGAAGTCGTCTCACCACTTTAACTCAACCAAAACATTAGATAGCTCCACATACACAGGTTCCAGTTCCACCAACTCAGGCAGGTCAGCCACTCAGCCGCCTTATCGAATATGACATAACAATAAATTATGAACAACAACGGAGAAAGTATGGAGAGTGGGTTGGAATCTGAGACATAACAAAATCTTACCATATATGACTCCAATAACCCTTTTGAACTGGTCAGATTTGTGATAACTTTAATGGTTCATAGGTTCTTCCTTTTACATGTCAAACCCAATGGAACACTCGATATGTCTTTGTAGCTAATATAGATATATATATGTCGCCATGCATGTTGTGAAATTAAAATTTGGTTCTTTCCATTCTAACATAAAAAACACATCACATGAATGACTTAAGAAACAAGAAAACAAATTAGATAACAAATTGTGACCTCTATTTTGGAAGAAAAATGAGAACACAAGCTAGCCAACTGATCTGCTGAGATTGTTGACTCTAGCTTGGAGTCTTTTTTGAGAAATAGAAAAATATTCATAATGAGTCAAAATAGGCTGTTACATACCCTTCCGCTGTCATCGATACAGGCAAGAAGATAATGGTAGTACCGACAATGGTACATAGGAAAATAGACCTACTCATTGTACCAATCAAGTACGTAGACATAGCGGGATCTCCCTTTAGTACTACGCCGGAGGCACTAGAAGGCCCAATCCTCTCAACTTAACTCATAACATAGTAAATCTAGTCACTTAGAGACCTCAATTGATGTACAACTAGAGACACTGAGAATTAAATTGACAAAACCAAGACCATAAGCTAAAACTAGGTAAGAAAAAAAAATCCACTAAACTGCCCCAAAACAGGCCTAAAGAAACTAGAAAATTAAAAACTAAACTAACGGCCCAATTGGCCCAAAGAAGAGAAAAACCCTAGGCCCAACTCGCTGACACTTCCACCTTCCTGTGTTGAGGACGTCGCACGCCGCAAGCACGTCGCCGCCCATTTCAAGGACCGCCACCCACATCACACCGCCACCACCGCGAAGACAACAAAGAACTCGAAAGACACCAGACCCGATCCAAAATGAAAAGGAGCCCATGTGCCCCTAGAGCACCGGTTGCATCCCGACGATACCGCTGCACTGTCAAAGTTGCCTGAAATCAAACACCCGCCCACGCCGCCCCTTGAAACCAGACTCCTCGACTCCCCCAGCCACAGAGAAGCTTCGATCCAAACAAGACCAGAACAGCAGATCCATGAAGCCATGGGACCCTAGACCATCACCGCCAGTCCGGCAGCCTCATAGCGACGACAAGGCACGTGTTAACTTAATGAGCAAACCAAGATTGTTTCACAAAATGTATAAACACAACCAAATGATCAATACAATATGAACTAGAATACAACAAGAGGAGATGCATCACTTGCTTCATGCACAACGGTCATTCCTTCAAAACCAGTAGCAGCAACACAGCTATTCAACACAAATAATCCGAGCTCCAAAACTTCAAGCAGCCACACACAAGAAATCTTCTACTCAATTATGTGTTTAACTCCTCTCTATGGGGTAGGACTGAATGTTTTTTCACACAGTGAATAGGGACTTCAAGCACCTATATATACAAGCTAGATAGGTCTTCCCATAAAAGAATCCTTGATTCTAGCCAATGATTTATTTGACAGATGCTATAATTTATCATATCAACTAATTAGATATTTATCTTTATCAAAATGGATTCCTAACCATATGAGTGACATACCAAAGCTCATTAGGTGTCTAGGTAGATAATTCATATATTTCCTATTTATTGTAATAAGCTTAATCAATTTGTTATTTACTTAATGTAGATAATATTAGGTCCAAATAATATTTTACAATCTCCCCCTTGGACCAATATTGTCTACATAACAGCTAA